>FR989902.1:4711495-10284786 GCA_905404115.1 Pheosia gnoma | reverse complement strand
CGCACGTTCTTCAGCTGCAGCTAATATGTGTTTGCAACAGCGCCATCTATATTGCTTACGGCCCGATTTGAAGTTATTAGCCGTCGTACCTAGGTGCCACTGTGCAAATAGATAGCAGTACTAGGTGTCGTCGGCAGATGGCGCTACATGTCACATAAACCAATAATTATAGCAGTACTAGGTGTCGGCGGCAGATGGCGCTACGTATCACATTAATCAATAATTATGCATACAACAGTGTCGTCTATATGGTATACGGTGAATGATGGCGTCCTTAGCCGTCGTACTCTAGGCGCCACTCTGCTTCCGATAAATAATCGCACCAGAACGTACCAGACGGCGACAGCAGATTGCGCCACTTACAAAGAGAAACCTTGTTTATCGACAAATTCACAATTTGTAATACTAATTCCCTATAGCTTTTATAATTGTCATAAGATTTATTTTTGGTTTTTTTTTTTTTTTTTTTTAATTTACGTTAGTTAACAATATTGCGTTGGTGTTCAATTTTTTATACGTTAAAAAAGTATTTTTTATAGCCAGAGTGCATCTCATAGCAATTCATATCCTCATAACTATAACTCATAACAACAATAATGTTAAATATTTGGTAACGAAAAATATATATATTATATATACATATATACGGTACTGTAATGCAAACGTTTATTTACCTTCTCGTGAACAAAGGACAAAACGTAACGTTTTTTTCTTTCTATCAGTAAATATCTTTTAGTTGTTTTTTGTGTGTACATAAATATCGTTGTACATAATATTGTGAATAAATGCACTTCTATTTAGACATTGTCAATTTGTGTAATACTTACGTGCCTGGAACGCGCTATTTTGAGTTCTGCAACTCGTTACTAGATGGCACTACTTACACGTAAAGCTCAGGTGTTTTCAAAATGTCACTGAATACTATTAAAAACTTGATAAAGTACGAATGTTCTTTGAGGATTGGGATTAGCCACAGCATCAATGATCATTAAAACTACACTGCATACACTTCACTTACTAACTGTCCGCTGATGTAGCACTAAAAAAAATCGCGATGCACGCGGAAGCCAGTGTTGCCAGATGTGATTTTCTATTTCTACCCAAATTTGAAATTATTTTTCTCCAAAATGATACAGTTTGCTTGAGTTTTACCCAAAGGCAAAAAGTTAATAATATCGGTTAATTAACCTAATGGATGATTCAATTTTATTAGCTTTTTGCCTTTTTCTTATTTTTTCCTTGAAATACTGTTCTAATTTCCAAACTGAAACAGCAGAATAACATTTTTTTTTTACATTGGAAAATGCGTTACGCATCCCCTCTCACCCCGGGGGGGAACGAGATGGGTATGTGGGACTCCCCGGCGGCGGCGGCCAGTATACCCACTAAAACCTCGTGTCACACGGTCGCTTTGCCGGGGGACACGGGAACGCTTTCGCATACTTCCGCGAACCCCGACGCGACTGCGGCCTTTCGGCCTCCTCACAGGCCTTGCGGCCAGGTGCTGTGTTTACACACCAAACACAGCATCGATCCTCACGAGCCCGGAGCGGAACGACGAACTCCCCCCAGTCGGCCGCCCGGGGCTCAGCGCCGACCACCTGCCACACCAGCTGGCGGCCAGTAAGTCTTCCCGAGCGACAGCAAGCTGCCACTCGGTCGGTGAAGGGTCGGTCCGCCGCGTCCAAGCACAAGGCCCAGTCGCAGCCCCCCTCCCTTTCATCCCCCTCTCTTTCATGTGGTCATCCTACAGATACGCTCTGAAACTAAAAAGTACCCAAAATTCTCCATGGTATTTTTTTTTCTCCAAATTTTTCTCCAAGAATTTAATTTCTCCAGAGCCAAAATTTTTACCCAAAATTGCGAAAAAAAAAAAACCCCAATCTGGCAACACTGGCGGAAGCCTACCTCCGAGCATGGCTTCTCCCGTGGAAGCTGTCACGAAAACGACACCGGGCGCAGCCAGCAATCGCAAGCGCAGTCACGCGCATAGCGCGTTGCGGCGCAACTCGTTGAACAAATTTGCCTGAAGCTTTTTTTTTTTTTTTTTTTTTTTTGGCTTTTTGGTCCCGGTGGTATTAATATACGACTCAATTAAATCACTTCGCTTTTATTTTCACCAACATCAGTTCAATACACAGTCACAGATTATTACTAAGGTAAGTACAGTACAGACAGATCACATAAATCTTCCGAATTGTGTGTGTTGCCACATCTCTATTCAATTTTACTCTGTATACAAAATGTTGCCACACCAAATAAATGGTGGCAGATAGGGCGCCACACCTTCAGTAAATAACACTGTAGGCAATAGGCCTGCGGTGCGTCGGAGTACTCGGAGTCACTATTCGACGGAACTACTTGCTCACGGACCACCCGTCTAATCGAACTGGGTTGTGATGGTCAACGAAAATCCTCTACTATTTGATTATTTATCCTAAAAACAAGGGCAGCACTAAATAACTATCGTCAAAAAATTTTTTGACGCGAAGTAGCCGAAAATTGCCCATTTTTTGTTATAATAAATACATTCAAATATATATAATATGTACGTATATTAAAAAAAAATGAAAAAAAAATTTGCCGAAACGGAATAGCAGTAGGAGGATTTGTGAATATTATAATCAAATTTATAAAAAGATAATTCATTACTTAAAGAAATTAAAAAATAAACTCCTCACTCAAAAATTTACAATAAAAAAAAATAAACCCGTTGGAATGTCCGGCAAAAATGTTTTTTAATTACATTAGTCACCTGGCACAAGTATTCAAATATGTTTGTTTAAAATGGCTCTACCGATCTTCAGTAATGAAGCGAGCAATTCAAATGCAAAGATATCGTAAACGTGAACCACAGAAATTATTATACTACTTACTTGATTTGATTTACAAAATAATATCTTTTTTTTTGTGCTAAATTGTAGCGCATCCTCGAGCGTCTGCGAAACTAAATATGTAATTTAATGCAAATGGCCAGTATATTATGCGGAACCTATCTTTCTTTTCCTGAGATAATTTAAAAGGCGACCAGTGTGAGTTATATGGGAAGCCCTTCGAATGGGTTTGATCGGGTTTTGTGTTTAACTTAGCCTAATCTAAAGTGAAGCAAAGTGATTTGGTAGCCATAAGTCAAACCTGACTCTTTCAATAATCTAATTAAACACCATTTTTATAAGCTGAAAGGGTTCCTATCTCTGCTGGTGACTATATTAAAATGAAAATGTCAAATAAAAGGGCTATTACTCAAGTCTATTACACATAATAAAACAACATAATAAATTAATTAAAAATTACAAAGAAAATTGGCTGTCAATGTCAAATACTCAGCTCAAAAAATGTCAATAACACGTTGCGTTACCGCTGTAACGGTTCCGGTTTGTTTGTCGACATTGAGACGGTTGTCGTTCGTGGCAGGCACTCGTAGCGGTGCGCGGGACTGCGGCAGTAGTGCGGCTAGTGCGTCCATCAAAAGTAACAGCGCCAGGAAGATGTACATCGCCGAGGAGAGAGGTTCACCCTACGCACCCGACTATCGGATATATTTCAGTGAGTACTTTTCCAAAGTATTGATAACACGGGTCAGTATGGTTCGCCTTGACTCGCCAAGTGTGCTGTCGTCAGAAAGTCGAGTGCCTTTGGAGTGTTCTTAAACAAATCTTATCTGTTTTCCGATAAGTTACAAGTGGACTTTGATCTATTTATGCATCTAGCTATATCCTGAAACGTCGAGGCACTGACGTACACTACTTCCAAATTATAACCTATAATAAAGTGATAAAGTAACCTTGAACCTGGACTGAACTGGAACTGGAACCTCACTATAGGGTAATCATTTTTATGTGTGTAGGTACCTACTCATCTATAACTAGCAGTTCTTATTTTTTTAAACTAGCATATATCAATTTTATCATTGTTCATCTAATAAATTGAGAACGGCTGACTGAAATTAACACCTTTCACTTTGTGATCCTCTGTCATAAGGCCAAAGATTTGTGACAACTGAATAAAATTATTTTTTGCCATTTAACTTACATTTTATTCACAATATATGCAGAGACTTGTATAGTTCAAGGCTATTTATAGTTTTTAACCAAATATATGTAGGTGGAGCTGCACTGGGTATTTTTGTCAAACATGCGACTGCCTGCCCTGACTAGCTTGTATACTTTCACTTATTTGATTGCTTCTAAACGAAGGTGACAATGCCCATGAATGAGCCTTGTAGAAACTTATTGTATGTATATGTAACTGTAGTAGTACACAATTATAAAATAAATATTATTGGCCCTAATGTTGTTGGTCCATAACTTAACTAAGTTTAAGTAAAGTACTGAGATTCTGTTTTTGAACAACTTTGTGTATGTTCGATATATGGTCTCTTGAGCATGAGCAAAATAAAGCAATGACACATTCAAATATATTTTTTCCGTTGTAAAATTCAATAGTTGTAAATAGTAGATATCAGGACAATACTTTATGTGTGGGTGTTTAAAAAAATATTTATACAAAAGCTACAATTTGTGGTTATGTGTTTCACCTAGCTAGAGTATTAAAAATAAAAATGCAAATGTTTATTGTGTAACATTTGATTCCTTATTCACATGCAATCATAATGAATGCCACGACCTTGGATCTAAAATAACAAATAAGTATTATAATAAATGTTGATAGTAGATAAAATCATTGGTGATTACATATTTGAATCTGATCAGATTATGTTGACATTTTGAAATAAGTACATAAACTTAACAGTTGGTAATGTGTATTATGAATATTATTAATCATGTACCTATTACACATGGTAATTGTGGGGCTTTGTGTTACAATGAAACCTGCATCAATATACTGTAGTTGTTAGTCCATTGCAGTGTCCATGAAAACTACCTATGTATTATATACATACAAGCAAGGGTAGAGGAGATGTTTTTTCATCAAACAGTCAGTCAGATGTTGTATTAGGTATACTTTGTATCATAATAAGCTAATGTCTTGCGTGTCGTTCATTATCCGCAGAGGATGAGAGCGGGCCGATCTCGCCGCTGCACGACATCCCGCTGTGGGCGGACAAGGCGCGGCGGCTCGTCAACATGGTGGTGGAGGTTCCGCGCTGGACCAACGCCAAGATGGAGATCAGCCTCGGCGAGCCGCTCAACCCCATCAAGCAGGACGTGAAGAAGGGCTCGCTGCGCTTCGTGTGCAACGTGTTCCCGCACCGCGGCTACATCTGGAACTACGGCGCGCTGCCGCAGACGTGGGAGAACCCGCACCACGTGGACGCGGGCACGCAGGCGCGCGGCGACAACGACCCCATCGACGTGATCGAGATCGGCACGCGCGTGGCGGCGCGCGGCGACGTGTACCCGGTCAAGGTGCTCGGCACGCTGGCGCTCATCGACGAGGGCGAGACGGACTGGAAGCTCATCGCCGTGGACGCGCGCGACCCCGACGCCGACCGCCTGCACGACGTGGCCGACGTGGACAAGCTGTACCCCGGCCTGCTGCGCGCCACCGTCGAGTGGTTCCGCCTCTACAAGGTGCCCGACGGCAAGCCGGTCAACCAGTTCGCCTTCGACGGCGAGGCCAAGGACGCCGAGTTCGCGCACAAGGTCATCGACGAGGTGAGCCAGCGGAGACGGGCGCGCCAGACCCGCCGAATTCGCACGAAGAAATTAACCGATCGTGTTCGTTTGCAGGTCCACGAGTTCTGGCGTTCGCTGGTCGCCGGCGAGGTGCCGGACTCGACTGACATCAGCAAGTGAGTTGCGACATCCTCGCTACCCGCCACGTATGCGGTCGCATAGGATCGCCTGCCTATAATTTGGGTAGTTTGTTTAATGTTTATGTATGGTATGAGAGTACAATGTGGTCGCGCAGGATGAACGTGTGCGTGGAGGGCAGCCCGACGCGCGTGGAGCGCGCGGAGGCGGGCGGCGTGCTGGCGCGCGCGCCGCCGCGCGGCCTGCCGCAGCCCGTCCCGCTGCACGGTCAGTACACCGCACTACACCACACTACACCACACCACACCACACCACACCACACCACACCACACCACACCACACCACACCACACCACACCACACCACACCACCATCCCGTCTCTGATCACAGAGTTACAACATTCTGATGGATTATATCGATTGTGTAGATTGGTGCAGAAAGCTCATTTAGTACATTTGGCACTAAAAAGTTAAAAGCCCAAAATTTTGCAATTAACATGTTTCTCCTCTAGATCATCGATATACTGACATAATATTTATCGCGACACAGTTTTCCGGACGGTGGTCGCTATGTAAATTAATGGACGGAAATTACTGGCCGGATTTTGATGAAACTTGGTATGGTTATAGGTTCTGACCCAGGTACACATACTTTTTGATCCCGAGAGATTGGTTGGGTTCCTGCAGGATAGCTATAATATCTGCATCATACAATCCTCTGGGCTGATTATAAAAGAACTTGGCATGATGATACCTCCTTAGAAAAAAAAAATCAAGTTGGGTACATTGTTTGTCGTTACCTATGTTGTCCCTATCGGACGCTCCGACTCGACCGCTTGACAAAAAGGGACAAACATAGGAAAACAGGCAGCTGCCATTTGTCTTATTACCTGTCCTACTCTGTCGGGCGGCCGGACCCGTGGGAGTCGGACAGAGTTAGAGCATTTATAATGTTGCAGTGGATAAATGGCACTACATCTCCAACCTGTGAGCGGCTGAAGGGGAGGGCTGCGAGCGGCGGCGGGGTGAGGGGGGGTGGGGCGGTGAACTCGCGGGTCGAGGTCATGTCGACAGGATTGTAAACATTGTATGGTGGTATCGAACAGGGGCGTAAGGTTGTATGTGTTGTCATTAACTATTATTCAGGTGATAGGTAAGTGCTATATGTTCCGGAATCATAAGGTACATCGAGACATTTTGAACTTTTCATTTCACGATGCTGACGACTTGATATAACTTCGTGAAGCTTATTTGTCTAGTTTGACGAATGCTATTATAAATATATCTGATGTGGAACATCATTAGACCCTATAAATATACCTGTAATAAGTACCTATTTCTAGTGAGCTGTAGATAATCGCATGTGCATAATGTACCTACATCGTAAATATTTATTGTCTGCTCTAAGTGTAATGTATATTTAATAATACTTGAATAAAGTGTTGGTTACATATTTGGCGTTATCAATCGCGCACGCTCGCGCCGCATCCTACTGCTTGACAATACAATTACAGGTCGCATCAAGTAAAATAAGAATTTATACAATTAGGCATACTCGGAGCCGTCATTGTTGCTGATTTTATTTGACGCGACCTATATTTAAATTTTGTGTGGTTGTTATTAAGAGCTGACGGTGGGTAGATGCAGAGGGGCGGGCGGGCGCCGCTTCGCCCGCGATGCGATAGTCATGCATGGGCCGGGACCGATCGATGGCCGCCCGCCGCCGCCGCCGCCGGCTCAGACCACTGTCTGCTAGAGAGCCTGGCGGCGGCAGCGCGACGCCATACTCTTGTACTGTATTTGATGTCGGGCCACTCCGGCCTTCACCTTCAATTCATGCTTTCTAGCTTTTTATTTTCAATCGAGCGTAAATACTTTTGAGTATACTTAGGTAGAGTATACTAGAAAAAATATTCTGAAGAATCGCATATCATTTTAAACATCATCATCGGTAGTCCACATTCCACATGATAGGTGAGTGAACACAGAACAAAATTACTTTGAGTGAGGCAGAATCTTCCCGCCCTAAAGTCGTAGGTAATAGGCAATATGTAAAACTACCTCGGTAAAATATGGTTCTGCATTAAAAAACCCTTATTCCTGGCAGTGTCTGGGACCTAAATAACTGCTTCGCCGGTGATGGATTTACCAGTGCTTTTTTCGCACATACTTCAACTGGTACAAATGCTCTAATTCTAAGAGCTGTGCACGGCAAGTCTGGAAATAGGATTATCCATGAACGTGGTTAGCTGCAGCTCAGTCCATGACCGAAAGCACGACACTCAGGGCCAGATATCTTGAAGCGTCAGATCCTATCGTCGAGATACGTATACTCGACGACTAATTGGCTATACTATTTGGCCCGTAACATCGTCCGGCAACCGGCAAGACAAGGAGGTTACATAATGGTTCGAAAACGCCTAATCTCCGATTATATTTTGCAAGGTAGCTATTTCATGTAGAAGCATTGTTTAGCATATTACCAATATTATGAAATTCCCCTCCTGTAAGTAATCATAAGTATCGACAACGAGCGAGCGCAGTTGGCGGTACCTGCGACACGAACCGCCCGCGCCGCGCCACGCCGCTCATGCAGACCGATCACCGGTCCGCGCATACCTTTACGTGAGCTTGGAACCACCATACAATTCCTGTTTCTCAGTATCAAAACCGCAATAGGTACGACAGAGCCTTGGACGCTGTAAAATATGAGGTATACTTATCTACGCGAAGTAAGTAGGTAGGACTAACGCGTAAGTAATAAGTCGTAAGTAATCGTATATATCTACTAATCGAGTTACAATCTAATTCGTGAATGTTCAAAATGCAGAGGGGTGATAACGAGCGAAGCTCTGTGTGAGTGAAGGCTGCTGTCTGTGCAGGAGGGGCGCGGGGAGCGGGCGGGAGAGCCTCCGCCGCCTCTAGTATACCGGATGTCGGCTCGAGCGCAGCAAAGAATATGTAAACACCATGGCTGACACAGAACAGACACACTGGCCGCCTACACATACAACTTTTGAGTTTAAAAATCAAATATATTTGAACACCATCGACGAGCTTCATATTATGTTATCGCGCGCCTCGCCAACTCGCACGTCAGGTTAGGTAGCAAGAAGTCATACCGACCGGGCTTAACATTACCTAAGTAGGTACCGCTACGTCTAGTAGTTTGAGTGAAGGAAGGCCGCACGGTCACTGCACAGGGTGGGTGCGGGTTCGATTCCCGCCTGGATGAATTTGAGAACGACCTCTTCGTAATTTGCCTTGGTCTGGGCGTTGCTGAGATCGCCCTCATTCCGTTGAACGTTGAAAGGTACCCATATAATACAATATCAGCATTGCTACTCGTATACATATTTTGGGACCGCATACAGCGGTTTGGCGATTTCGAACGAAATTAGGTAATTAGCTAAAAAAACCTGCTCTACAATGGGAGGGAGGAACAGACGCACATATGTGATCTACTTTATACCGTTGTTAAGAGATATACCATATATATATATATATTACCTTAGTATGTAACACGCCTCTGGGTGCATGGCCATAAAACACCCACCCACATGCCGATGATTGTTGAGGTCCCACAGAAAAATCTAATAAATGAGTTTGTAATCAGTACTTATATAATACTCTATACACAACGAGACATATATATATATACTTACACATACTGTGTAACACTTTTTGATCCGGGTGGGAATCGAACTCGGTATCTTCTGAACTATGTGTAATGACAGAGTTTGCGATTATTCGACTCCCGTTCGCAAGCGGCAAGTGTCACCTTGGTGGATATCACAGATGGGTCATTATTCGGTTCTATCAGACGGCTAGACGGCCGAAAGATCTTCCTCAGAGAGGATTTCCGGTGGCGGGTACTCCGGGAGCGGCAGCGGGTGGCTCATCACAGGCGGGAGTACGGAGGGTGGCGGGCGGCCCGGGCCGGCGCATAGTGCGCGCGCGGGCTCCGCGGCGCGGCAGTGGCGGCAGTGGCCCGAGTGAATCGACACGATGCGCTCGTTCGTGTGGGCAGCGACGGCGGCGACGCTGCTGGCGCTGGCGGCAGCCGCGGGCCGGCGCGCCGACCAGGACTTCGAGTTTGACGACGACACGGTGAGCCCCGCGCGAAGCCTCACAGCGACCGGTCGGGAATATTCTTTCTAATGTGTTCTCCCGAAGCTGTCGACAGTCACTTACGTTTCACGATGAGATCACACTATGTCCGAGGCGTCGTGTTAAACTGTCGTCGAGTCGTCGCCGAAGGCGCAACGCAAGGCTTTCGTGCACATAAAATGAGTATCAATAACGAAACATAGTTCACGTAGGTACTTAATACTGCGACCTATTGTGTGTGTGCCTGATTTATTGATTTCATTCGTCTTGGGACGACATTCATATGGGAAGCATTCTTATTTATATATTTTTTTCTTTATTAATTGCTTCGAGCGCTAAAATTGTGTCTTGTTACTAACAAGTGCACACATAGAGAATTCATGACATGAATGACTCCTGTAAGTCCACTTTGCGTTTAAATGTTAACTACCAATAAACATAGATAAGTAAGGTTTCACTAGTAGATAAGTCAAAGTCATCGAAGTAGGTGCCCTGTTTCAACGCACCAGTCATCTGTACTTACATATCTATAGCTACACTGAGAAAAAAATTAGGTCCCGGTTACCTAATATTTAACCTAATATTGCGTATTTGTCGGACAACGTAGTGCATTAGGTAACAACAACCAAGTGCACTAGTAATTACATAAACTTATGTTGTACCGACGCATTAGGTTATTTTAAACTATTTCTAGTAAGGTAACTATCACCTAATAGTAGGTTAAAGTTACGTAGTGACTAGGTTGTCCGACAAAAACCTAATATTAGGTTCGATACTATAACCTAATAATCTTATTATCTAAAATTGGGTCATAACTAGTTAAGTATAACGATGCCAAATTTTAACACTCGAGTTTGTAACTATATTATACATACCGTTTAGTTTTAGAAGGCTTGTGCCTGTGAGTCACAACAAATGATTTTATAAGTAAAAGGGGCAAATGGGTTACCTGCACAAGATTGAACTTCCCAAATGACACACATAAATAAAGTAATTTTTTTTTATCACAATATATTAGATGCAACATGGAAGTCGGAGCGAAAAAGAGACAAGTTTATGTTGCGATGCCTTGTCCCGCATGGTAACTACTAGAAACGTACCTCTTCCGTTGACGACGACGTAATACTGAGTTCAGGTGGGCTAAATAGGTCAGTTTTGATGATCCACTCGCTATCTAAACATTTTTACTTATAAAATCATTTGTTGTGACAGACAGACACCGCAAATGAAATTGTTTTTCCAAATATAGTACGTAACACTAAATATGGAAAGATAAAATGAACATTATTATCTGACATCAAAAAGGAGGTGGTTCTCAATTCGGTTGTATTTTTTTAATACGTAAATATATTTCGTATATATTGTACCGATGAGTACGTTTTACTTAACTTGTGCTTAACTATAATTAGGTTTTATATCTGAAAACCTTATAACAAATATTATATTATAAGTTATAATATTTATTAATAAAATTTATCGATTGAAATAATATTATAAAAATGTTATTACCTACCTATGTTAATAAAACTGGGTAAGTAGGTAGGTTATTAAAACCAAATAACTACGTTTCTTTAAAGCCATTAGTTGGTTATGAAGACGCAATGTCATGTTAAAACAATTTATTGGTTATTGCAACCTTTTATTAGGTTATAGGAACCGAATGTACAATTTTAATTCCAAATAATTATTTAGGTTAAGTACAATTTAGTCGAAGCAACCTATTATTAGGTGTTTTTAAGCTATATGTAATCATATTAGGTAGTATTCACTGATAGTGATAGGTAAAATTAAATGTGTATATTAGGTGACGGCCCGTTAACGTAACAGTTAGGTAAAAAAAAAAAGGTTTCTTTAACGTAAAATAGGTTAAAATTACGTAATATAGTACGCTACCAAACACTGTAGGTTGTATTTACCCAATCGAAGGTAAAACTATTTACCTACACTAGGTTCAGAAAACCTAAATTAGGTTGTATTCAACTATTTTTTGCATTACCTACATTATTAGGTTTGCATTTACCTATCTTTTTTCTCAGTGTACAAGTGTAAAGGGCATTAATTAGTTATCATTTATCTATAATCAGAGAAGAAGTGTAAGCTGTGATCATACATAGGATAATAATAATAGATTAAATTGCCATACATTCGTAAGTACCTTCTTATATCTAAGCGATCCTAGGCATATAACGCAATTATACGCAATTTTTTTGATGCATATCAGGGGAAAACACTACCGGACGGATTTTGATAAAACTAGGCAATGTGGTAGGTAGCTTATAAAATCCATCAACTGAACATACGATAGGTATTTTTTATCCTGACAGTCTAAAAATTAAAGCCCGCGAAATGAAACTGGGAGTGGGAACTTTAGCAACAGTAGAAATAAAACTATTTTCTTTTCTTAAATAAGTCCATAAGTTAGAAGCGACCTTTTTTTTTTTTTTGTTTTCGCTGGGAAATGCATAAGTTAGAAGCGACCTGCAGCAACCAAAATTTAGAATTTCGGGCTCTGAACTAGCGCGATAAGATGGCCCCATAATATAAGAACAAAACCTAGTAATGGTGGGCCTCACAGCATTCAGGGCGCGCTGGGGGTGGAGCGGAGGCGGCCCGGCGCGCCTGCTGACAGCTCGTGACTCGCCCGTCCATAACAAAAGGCGCTCGCGAGAGAGAGAGAGAACGATAAGAACGATATCACATAATAATTTATAATAATGAATGCCCAAAATACAGAAGTCGAAACATAAATAAATATTTGGGGTCGAGTCAGCTTCGTCCGTAGGAGAATTTAGTACCCTCGAGATACCCTACACGTGACCCTGGGTGGTGCCAACTAGGTGACAACTCTACTGGTGGTAGGCTTCGGCCGTGGTTAGTCACCACCCACTGAACAAAGCCATGTCGCCAAGCGGCCTAGCCGTGTTCCGGCATGATGTTCGGTGTTGCCATTCATGGATGGCGGGTCAGATCAGTTGCGCTGCATGTGCCTTCACTAGGCACATGTAGCGTCTCGATCTACTGCCGCCTTCCATACCTGTTCACACTCACACAATATGTCAATTTGAGAGTGAACAGGTACCTTCTAGGCAAGTATGCTCCATCGTAGATCTCATCGTCACTTACCATCAGGTGAGATCGAGATCAAATACTTGCCTATAATGTAATAAAAAAAAAAAAGTAAATATTTCCTGTGGGGTGCCCCTGTGATATAGGTATACATTGATATACAAATATTCGATTAATCGATCGCGACTTGATGGTCAAAACTCGTATTAAGCCCTGCACGAAGCGACTAGAGTTTTATATAGTTATCTAGAAAACAAGAGTTGGATGACTGGTGGCATACATAATATTATACCTACATGAACATGTACATGAATTGTTGTATTTCAGGATTCGGCGGCAGTAGCGGCGGGCGCGCACTCCCGCCGTCAGCGCCGCTACGTCTATGACCCGCACAGTCAGTACCTACCTACTTGCTTGCTGCTTCTACAAAATTTAGTTTTCTACGAGTGTGTAAGGTAACTGAATACGTACAACGTAGACTCGGTGCGCTAGTAAAGTGGATCGTATGGTTGCTTACAGACTCGCTGTGCCGCTCGCTCGTGTGCAAGAAGCGCGAGGTATGCGTGCTCAGGGATGCCTTCACCGCGCTCTGCGCTACTAAAAAAGACATTCTTCGCAAAGGGTACATAATTATTACACAGTACATAAATTATTGTATGAAATATTAACTAAATTCGTCTCATATCTATCTTTGGGAGATTACGGCGTTCGTAAGAACTATTATCTAATCTGTGCAAATTTTTCAGCGATATTATTGTGGCGGCGGGTGCAGGCGGCGGCTGGGACGCGGAGGGTCGGGAGTGGGAGCGAGACGACGACGTGTTCTACGAGGGCGCCGCGCGCGACGCTGACGCCGATGCCGACGCCGACCTCGACGCCGACGACGTCAAGCCTAACCGGTAGGAACTCGCCGCTCGGTCGCTCGGTGCCGGCGCCTCGAGTCCTCGACCCGCGCCGCCCTCGCTCACGAACACGTTTCGGCTCGCAGTTGCGTGGGCTGCCCCGCGCGCACGCGCGCACAATTTCTGTGCGGCTCCGACAACCGGACGTACTCGTCGCTGTGCCGGCTCGACCTGCACAACTGCGTGCGGCGCGGCGCGCGGCCCGTGCGGCTCGCGTGCCGCGGCTTCTGCCCGTGCGCGCGCCCGCACCGCCGCGCCCGCCCGCGCGCCCGCCAGCGCGTCCGCCCCCGCCTCGACGACTACGACGACGTGAGTGAACGACTTGAGCGCCGCTTCCTTTTCGATCAAACCATTGAATCGAGACTCATCTTTCAGGATTGGCGATCTTCCACCAATGAGGTGCTCCAGGAGCGACCGTCTCGACGTCGCCCTGCAAAAGGTGAGGCGTGCGTGATCCTTTGAGCGGAGAATTCTACCTAGGTATCTGTGTTCGGTCGGACACGAATGTTCACTCTCTCTGTGACGACTATTTGATCTATATGCCCTCAGGCTCCGAAGAGTGTGCGCTGGACAAGATGGCCAACCGTCTCCTCGACTGGTTTTCGGTGTTAATGGACGAGGCGGGCGCGTCAGCGCCTCTGATGACCGATGGTGAGAATTTCTCGGGAGCGATCCGCTCTACGCCTCAGGTCCCTCTCGAAGGACTAACCCACACGATTCTCTTCGTCACTCGCAGGTTTCCCGGGCGACTGCAAGCCAGAGGTGCGTTGGATGTTCGCGCATCTCGACACGGACGGCGACGGGCTGCTCTCTGCCGCAAATCTCTACTCTCTAAGTGAGTGTTGGTCCCGACCCACCGTCCCGCCCTGCGACTCGTCGATCCTCAACTCGAGCCGAGCGGTGGTCGCGTTTTCAACTTGAACCCTAATACTAATCTCTCATTTCGCTCCAGGACACGACGAGCGGGAGCGGTGCCTGCGGCCGTTCCTGGCGTCGTGCGGCTCGGCGGAGTCGGGCGGCGTGTCGCGCGCCGCGTGGTGCGGCTGCCTGCGGCGCGCCGCGCGGCCCTGCACGGCGCTGGCGCGCGCGCACCCCGACACGCACTCCGGTCGGTACCCGGCTCGGGGCGCTCCGGGGCGCTGCGGGGCGCTCGCTCGTCGCTAACCGGCCTCTGTCCGCAGGCGCGTACGTGCCGGCGTGTGACGCGCGCGGCTTCTACCGCGCGCGGCAGTGCCACGCGGCGCTGGGCGTGTGCTGGTGCGTGGACGCGCACGGCGTGGAGCTGCCGGGCTCGCGCACCAAGGGCGCGCCCTCTTGCCCGGGTACGTACCGCACCGCACCGCACCGCACCGCACCCAACGGAACGCCTGAGATACTCGTGCGAGCTGGCGAAGGAATTGACGTCCTGCGGTATCGCGACAGCGACGACCCGCTCTTTTGTAATGCTACCGACTCAGTGTGAAAGCAAAGGCTTACTTAAACCAGCGACCGCGATTATTCCAGGAGAGAGGTCCGTGGGTGGCGGCGAGGAGGGGGCGGAGGGTGCGCCAGCTGACGACGAGGACGGCGGCGCCGGCGCCGGCAGCGGCGATGCGGAGCTGCGCTTCTAGCCACCCGCTGCAGCCGCCGCCGCCGCGCACGTTCGGACTATCCCCGCACTCTGGTCTCCCACCGGCCGCCTCTTCGCTCGCTTAGACCTGGCGTCGACGGTCGGAGAACAGACGTAGCCGGCTCCTTGGTCACCGTGATGACGTTTGTTCAGATTTTATTATGATATAGATACGTCGAGTGGGCAGCGCGCCCGTATAAGCATGTGAGATACTATTTTTATGAATATTACTGCCTATGATATTATGAAAACTTGTCCAGGGCGTAGACGACCCGAGTTTGGCCTAAAGTACCCTACATAATTTGTAATGAATAGGTACTTATTATGATTTGTTCAATAAAAATGATCGGCCGTCCCACACTAGATACTGAACAAACTTTTTCACCTTAGGTAATTAGGTAGGTACGCTATTTCAGTGGCGACTCTACACTATGTAGGTACACGTAAGAATCGCGTCAATTTTTCGTTCTGGAATTTGAATAGATAGATAGGTACCTATATATTTAAAAAAAATAGGTAGACCACAGATCACGAGAGATATGCCGTGCGATTCAAAATGTATGGGAACTCGCTGTCTCCGTTTTGTTTCCCACCACTAGCTAAAACCAACCAATACGAAGTCTCTTCGGTGCGTGCTGCGTCGTCGCCGTATACAGCGGCCGTACCACGCGACGCACCAGTTTATTCAAAGTATCGTTAGACGATCTATCCATTGCCTCGTACATTCACTCAGTAGCGAACATAGGTGGTACTTAAAGAGCCATGTATTTTGTACAAAAATAAAAAAGTCGTTGTGCTACATGAAAACTAAAATAACATAATAAAGGCATTAAATATTTTTTGATTTGTTGTTTTTAATGATTTTAAAGACGAATAAATAAAATACTTATAACATTAATAAGCTTCTAATATCATCAATATCGTATCGGTCAAATAAAACTTCAATGTGTTGCTCTGAAAAAACAAAGTTGTATTTTAATAGTTTTCAAACATACCACAATACACTATAACACTAAATAACTAAACACTAACCTGAAAAAACAAAGAAACGACATTTAAAGTCTATTCTATAATCTATCTTGTACTTATCTAATTTTAATAGAAATTAATTTTATAACAATGTTTATTTGGTTAAACGCCATATTGTTCAACTCTGTCTAGGCTGTTTTATCGACATTCCACACATAGCCCTGACTGCTTTGCCGACAGCGCCAGCGCGATGATATTCAAAAAGGAAGTAAACTTTCTTTATATCTCCCCTCTTGAAGTAGAAAATTCACATAGAATTTTCTTCGTATGAATTTTTCTTTTTCCATTTCCTCATTTATCAGCTTCTTTTTTTAGTATAGGGACTGGAATAAGTTTTGTGATATGAAAAAGGTTTGATTCTGTTTTTTTATGACCTGTATCTATTCTGTATATTGACTTCGAAATTTTATTTATAATTTTATACGGTCCGATTTTTAGTTCATCTAATTTCTTCCTGTTAAGCTTATTTCCATTTTCTACATACACCATATCTCCTACATTAAATTCATAATATTTCCGACTCTTATCGAACAGTATTTTGTTGTAGTTATGTGATTTTATTGTATTGTCAAGTGCAATTTTTCGGTCATTAATCCAGTCAGTTTTGGATTTTCCTTGTTTTAACTCATCTGGTACGACACTAACATCTGTTCCATATAAAAGATAACTTGGTGGATAGCCAGTGACTGAGTGATTAGTATCATTATATTTACTTGCACATTCCTGAGCTATTGTGGTCCACGCTTTCTTTTTTTCATTTTCATTGATTTTGCATCTGATTTTATTTACTAATGTTTGATTCAACCTTTCATTCAGGCCATTAGAGAATGGTGCATTTACCGCTGTGAAGATCATCGGTATTTGTTTATCTTTAAGAAATTTCTTAAATTCTTTCGAATTGATTCCGGGGTATTGGTCAGTAAGAAGCATTCCAATATCTTCAGTTTCTGTTATGTTTCTTAATATTGTTTATCAAATTTTTGGCCGTGTAGTACGGACTTATTGTCTTCTGCATTTGACTTATTCCAATGTGGCACAAGTTTTCATGTATTTTTTTTAGGAGTTTGATACTAAATTCTTCTGATATAATTAATTTTTCTTTTTTTCTGATCTTTTTAAAGTATACTTTGTGTTTTTCTATCAATTTACCCTTATTTTTTTGTATTTCTTCATTCTTATTTTGATCTGTTAAAATATCTTGCAATTCAACCACGTTCACAACTTTTAACTGTTCATCTGTATTTTTCTCTGATTCCAATACTGGATTCCTGCTTAGACAATCTGCTTCTAAATTTTTCTTTCCTGGAGCATATTTTATTTGAAAGTCATACTGCGATAGATAATATGTTAAATCACCTAGTTCTTCATCGGTTCTAGATTTCAAATTCATGTTTTCCAGTGGTTTATGGTCTGAATAAACTGTAAATGATTTACCTATCAACCAGTATTGCCAGTATTTCACAGCTTCTTTGATAGCTAAACATTCCAAGTATATTGCTTTTTTTTTCTTTTGGGATTCATTAAGTTTTTTAGAAAAATAAGCCACTGGTTTTTCTTTCCCGTCTGTCTGTCTTTGTTTCAATATAGCTCCAATACCTTCTAAAGAAGCATCTGTATATATATTGATTGGCAAATCTTGATCAAAAATCTGAAGAATTGGTTGGGTGCATAGCAAGATTTTTATAGTCTCAAATGCTTCTTGGCATTTGTCACACCAAATGAATTTTTGGTTTTTCCTTAGTAAATTATGCAATGGGTCTAATATTCTGGCACTATTTGGTATGAACTCATGGTAAAAGTTAATTTTCCCCAAAAATTGTCTAATATTTTTCTGTGTTCTTGGAACGGGAAAATCCTTTATTGAAATCAAATTATCGTTTACTGGTTTAATGCAATTATTTTCAATTATATGACCCAAGTATTTTACTGAATTAGAAGCAAATGTGCATTTTGTAAATTTCAACCTGAAACCTTCTGTTTTGACTGCTTCCAAGAGCTGTGTAAGATGATTAATGTGTTCAGCAAAGGTTTTAGAAAATATAAGTATATCATCGATATAATTAACTGTAAAATCTGACAGTTTATACTTTCTAAGTATATTATTTAGTATTCTTTGAAAAATGGCTGGCGAAGTTTTTAATCCGAAGGGTAGACAGGTCCACTGGTAATGTCCATCTTGTGTTACAAATCCAGTCTTGGTTTTGTCTTCGATTCGCAACGGTATAGACCAAAATGCAGAATTGATGTCTAGCGTTGAAAAGAATTTGCAATTCCTGGTCTTTAACATTAGATCTTCAATTAACGGAAATGGTTGAGCCTGAGGTACTACTATTTTATTTAAGTCTCTAAAATCTATACATAATCTAGATCTTTTATTTTCTTCTTTTTTAAAAGCCAAAGTGACGGGTGCAGCGAAAGGACTGTAGGATTCTTCTATCATCTTATTATCTAGTAATTTTGCTATTTGTGTTTCTATCTCTTTTTTATCTTCTATAGTGCATCTGTAGGGCCTCTTGCTACAATATCTGTCCACTAGTAAGTCGATTCTTGCTTCATACCCATTAACAGTACCGACGTCGTATTTATCTTTCGCAAAAACTGATTTATATCTGTCGATCAGTGTATTTATTTCCGATTTTTGATATCCATTTAGGTGATTTATCTTAATTTCAAAGTTTTCTTCTTTTACATGTTCATTAAAATTTATTTTGTATTCCTTTGTTGAAATAGTGTTATCTATACTTTTTATTTTAGTGTTTGTATTTTCATAAGTAGAGTTTTCCTCTGTTTTATTATTTAGGTACAATTTCTGTGTTATTTTTAAGTCTTCGTTTTGGATTAGTTTATCGGTCAAATAAAACTTCAATGTGTTGCTCTGAAAAAACAAAGTTGTATTTTAATAGTTTTCAAACATACCACAATACACTATAACACTAAATAACTAAACACTAACCTGAAAAAACAAAGAAACGACATTTAAAGTCTATTCTATAATCTATCTTGTACTTATCTAATTTTAATAGAAATTAATTTTATAACAATGTTTATTTGGTTAAACGCCATATTGTTCAACTCTGTCTAGGCTGTTTTATCGACATTCCACACATAGCCCTGACTGCTTTGCCGACAGCGCCAGCGCGATGATATTCAAAAAGGAAGTAAACTTTCTTTATATACTTAATACTGGCTGGTGAAATGAGATTCCATCTTTCGCGTAGTTCACTTTGCTGCTAGTATTTTAGCACACAACCACGGAATAACACGGCATTTAAAAAAAAAGTTAGAGCTCCGATACCGACGTGCAGTTGCAGTCGACTGACGGCGAAAACTCTATGTTAGCGTAATTTTGGCATAAGGTGAGCGCAAGCCCACCGCTTTCATAACATATCTCCTCTAATATATCTGTGAGGTAGACTATTGCTATCTCTTCCGACACTTAGGTACCGTACCCATCACGATTAATCATATTCACAGTAACTGTTAGTCCGTTTTACACCGACGCGCGACGTAGGTATTAGAAGATTCTAATAAGTCTGCCAGAGAAAGTATATTTATGTAGGTACCAACTCTTACCGTAGATACTTACTTATTTATTAAATACCTACTTATTAATTTTGCAATGTTTGTATCAAGGCCAAAACTCCGGTAATGCAGATTCATACCTACTGTATCTAAGTAAGAACTCATCCATAATAATGTTAGTATTTGGTTTTCACTTAGTAGGACAACCGAAGCATCAATTTCAATCATATATACTTACCTACTTAGTTGACCACCATCACGAGTACCCATGATACATGTTTGGTTGGACCATTGTTAAATTGTTTGATAGGGCTTAAGTACAATCTAACCCTAAACATGATTACTCAGATATACTTATGACAACTAAGCTTATGAATGTTTGATATTTAATTAGACTAATGGTGTAGGTATGTGGTACAAAGATGGTAAAGGCAGGCCGTTAGTTTTAGGGACCGCGAGGCGAATGCCTGTCTGCAGGTGTCGCGCCGCGGGCCGACGGTTCGCTCCAGGCATCACCAGTGCTCTGCAAGACCTTGCGCCGTAGGAACATACCATGAGAGTGTAGCGATGCCACTTCTGATATTCTGTTGTTGTTACAGGCATAGTGTTCCTAAACATCAACCAGTGTATGTAAGGTGTATTTTACTATTTCTTATGAATGTTAACTAGCCAAGTACCGAGATGACTAGATTGTTTAAGTGGAAATTAAAGGCAGGTAATGGTAGTAACTAAATCATATTATACCTAGAATGAATAATTTGCACTTTTTTAAACCCTATCACTGTACTTTACTAATAAATTGATTTAACAACATAAATGTATTATTGACTTTCTTGTGTAAAGATAAGTTACCAGTAAAGTAGGTATATTACTTACTAGCTGACTCAACAGATGTGGTCCTACCCCGAATTCTTCTCACTCTAAGATCCTTATTCAGCTATCACAGAATTTAAACAAAATAGCCAAATTGGTTCAGCCATTCTCAAGTCATGTGCTTACCAATGTAGAGCATATTTTTTTTATACAAATTAGATAGCCAGGGAACATGATTTAACACCAGTGGCAGTGCCTTATAGTATGAAGAGGCTCCGGAGGATCCCCGTTGTTATGCTAATGCTATCACTTTGATACTTGCAGCTTTTAGCAAAAAGGATAAGTAAGCTAGATCAGCTATTTGAACATTTACATCTTATTCCATAGCACACATACAAAGGAAATCTAATTTGTGTGTTACAATTGAATTATAAGCCAAGTGAGTTCAACATTTTTCATATTTTCAAAGTGACTTGAGTGCACTTGTACTCTAGAATTCATGAGAGGTTAATGAGATTGGACACTAGCTCCAAAAAGATATATCCATGAACAAGAATCATATAAGAATTTTGAAGATAATCATACATTTTGTTTTCATAAATGCTACACCTCTTTTATTTTAAAGAATGCTTTTACTGGGTCATAACCAGGGCTACAAAGAAAAGTTCTGAAGGCTCCAGGTTGTAAATGGCTGCGCTAGACTTCAAATTGAAATATGATAGCACACCTAAAATGTTAAAATTGATGCAATCCTCTCTGTCTGGAAGTAACTGCAGCTCGCGATAAGAACATCCTATGTATATTTGTTTCCTTATAGTTTCAGTGAAAGGTAATCAGCATAAATAAACAATAAAATGACCTATCTATTAATGTAAAGGATATCAAGAGATTGCTGATTTCACTGATATTACATAGCTACAATAATTATTTCGGTGATACACTATGATTTAGGTATGTCAATTCCTCAAATAATGTACTTACTTACCATCTACGTAACATCCTAGCTAGTTTCTACGTAACAGGAAAATTGGGCTTCGCTGAGAAAATGACACAGCACTGATGCCTAAGGTTATAATTTACATTTAAACTAAATAAATAACAATTCACACAATGAAGACATTATCCGTGGTGTTCAGGTTATTTCTCTTCCTCGACAGCCTTGAATTTGCCACTGTAGAATGGGATGTTCGCCACGAACACCTTCCAGTCGGTGAAGTACAAGAGTGTTAGAAATGCGGCGCCGCCGAACCCGGCCGCTGAAGATGCGAACGAAGCTGCGAGATTAACTTGCCTTCTGCCCAAGCCACCCAGCATTTTGAGAGAATTTATAAAAAAACAGTTGATTCAATAACCTCTGCTAAAATCGTCAAATTGTTACGTAAAGAGTCATAGAGAAAACAACACTAGATTAGAGCAAAGAGAAAAACAAAAGAATAGTAGAATAGTAAGAGGTGTGCCATAGACGTAAATATTATATTGATTCTTTTGGGAAATATCCAAATACGAAACTGATTCTGAGTTTTTGGTGGGCGAAGTTGTAAATTTTTTTTCTGTTCCAAAACAAATTATTTCTATGATAAATAATCCCACTAATATTATAAATGTGAAAGTTTGGATGGATGGAAGGATGGATGGATGTTTGTTACTCAATCACGCCAGAACGGCTCAACGGATCTGTAAGAAATTTGGCACAGAGATAGATTATAGTCTGGAATAGCATATAGGCTACTTTTTATCCCGGTAAAAAGGACATATTTTTTAATCGCGGGTAACACCGCGGGGCACACTATTGCATGTTCATAAAAATGCACGAGTGAGGGACATTGAAATAAAATGGTATAACTTGACTTTTCAAGTTCACCTAAGATGTCGGGTACATAATCAGTAAAGTATCCACAGCTTTACTGATAGGGGTAGGAGATTAATTTCATCATTATCATCGTCATCAACATCATCATTGTCATCAGGGGTACATATTTCAATAACAATAATATCATGAAATATTAGGCATTGGCAAACATTGCACTATTTTGTAGCCGAATGCCAACCAAAAAAAAAGAAGAAGAAAGAACCCATGATTGGTCTTTGCCCTAGCTAGCCCTTGCAGTACAACCACGCGCAGCCTATTTACTTTTTTATTTTTATTAATTAATTACTAAAAAAGTTACCAATGCTTTGTGTATTGAAGCGTGTATTGGATTGAACCATGTTCTTTGTCTGTCACTGTCAATGTCAGTTGATTCTACCCATCCATTCGTCAAACGATATTTTGTAAACACCATCGCATTTCATTTCGTAAAGAAAGAAGAAGAAGAAAGAAGAAGATATTGGACTAATGAAAATGTTATTTTGAAGTACTCTTTAATAAAATGAAAAAGCCTGTGTCTTTATAAATCTTGTCAGCCAACAGTGAGCCACGGTCGGTTTGTATCGGTACTGTTTTCAAAGTGTCGGTGCGGCGCCGGATTCCTGACTGCGATGTGGGACTCAACGGCATTCCTGGGCGCGCTGACGCCCAAGTTTTACGTGGCCTTGACGGGAACATCGTCGCTGATATCGGGACTGATCCTTATATTTGAGTGGTGGTATTTTCGCAAGTACGGAACGTCGTTCATAGAGCAAGTTTCATTGACGCACCTGGGGCCGTGGTTGGGCGGCGGTGCCGGCAACGGTGGCGAGGCCGAGGGTAGCAGCGGTAGCAACGGTGGCGGCGGGGAGTGCAAGGTGTGGCGCAACCCTATGTCGCTGCTGCGTGGCGCCGAGTACGGGCGGCTGTGGAGCGCAGCACGCCGCGCGCCGCTCACCTACTACGACATGAATCTCTCTGCTCAGGAGCACCAGGCCTGGTTTAGCTGTGGAGCAGAGGTATAAGAAGTTGATAATATTTTTACTTAGTAGGTAATTATTTACAAAATAATTAACTTTATTTACTTTCTACATTTCCCATATCATTCATACTGTTCACATTGATTTAATCTCATTCTCATTTGGTATGGTAGTTAACAATCACATATTATGAAGTATTGATCTCATTGCAAAATTCGAGAAAGCTGGAAGAGTGTATCGGTAGCCTATATGCAACACAATAGGTCTCCCTAATAACAAATGAAAAAAACGGTTGAGGTTATTAATTTGACTCATATATATTTTTTGCAAGTTAATGAACAGTTTTTCAATGCTATCGAGAGATGTACGACGTTGTAGAAGTGTCACTTGTATGATTTGAAATGCTCGCTCCTGTTATCTCTAGGAGGATGGGGTGAGGGTGCGGGCGACGAGGTTGAAAGTATATTTGCAGGGTCCCGTGGAGGAGGCGATGTGCCGCGCGTGGCGCGAGCGCGAGCCCGCGGCGCGCGTGGCGGCGGCGCGGAGCGCGCTTGCGCTGCGCCCCGACTGCGCGCCCGCGCTTCTGCTGCTGGCCGAGGAGGACGCGCCCACCGTGCAGGAGGTAGAGTTGCGCTCCCCGCACCCGCCCGCGTCCACCCCCCGCACGCACATGCAGCCACCCCGCTCGCTCTCCCGCAGGCGGAGCGTATCTTGAAGCGCGCCTGGCGCGCAGCGGAGGGGGCGTACCGCGCGAGCACCACGAGCGGCTGCGCGGCCGAGGTGCGGCGCGACGCGGCCGTGCTGGCGCACGTGAAGCGGCGCGTGGCCATGTGCGCGCGGCGGCTGGGCCGGCTGCGCGACGCCGCGCGCCTGTTCCGCGAGCTGGCGCGCGACGCGCCGCCCGCGCTGCACGCGCTCGCGCTGCACGAGAACCTCATCGAGGTGCTGCTCGAGCAGCGCGCCTACGCCGACGTGCAGGTACCTTCCTACTCTAGTGGAATGTTATTGTTACATTTTTATTTATAACATACCATCTACTTAATAAAATTCTTAGCGCTGATTGACTGACAGACAACAGCCCAAACCGATGGATCTATAAGCATGACGTTTTTTACAAAGGATGTCCTTATGTAACGCAGGTGAGCACTAAGGAGGGATTTTTGGAAATTCGACATCTAAGGGGGTAAAAAGGGGCCTCAAAGATTGTAGGAAGAAACATTTTTTATAAACACTCATAGTGTTATTATTCGATGACGGGGCCACGCCGTGACCGCGAGTAACGTTCCAGGCGGTGGTCGCGCGCTACGAGGACGTGGGGCTGCCGCGCTCGGCCGGCGTGCTGTACGCCGCGGCGCTGCTGCGCGCGCGCGCCGCGGCCGGCGCCGCCGCGCGCTCCGGCGCCGAGCTCGCCGCGCTCGAGGTGCGTGCCGCGCCCGCCCCCCGCGCACCCCCCGCACTCCCCGCGCACCCCCACCCGTGTCACCGCCACGCTTCCGTCGGTTGCAGGCGATCCGGCGCGCGATCGAGTTCAACCCGTACGTGCCGGAGTACCTGCTGGAGCTGCGGCCGCTGACGCTGCCGCCGGAGCACGTGCTGCGGCGCGGCGACAGCGAGGCGGTCGGGTACGCGTTCTTCCACCTGCGGCACTGGCGCGCGGCGGAGGGCGCGCTGCGGCTGCTGGCGCTGGCGCGCGACGCGGGCGGCGCGGGCGGCGCGGCGGGCGCGGGCGGCGCGTGCGCGCAGTGCGCGGACCGCGAGCTGCTGCCGGCGCACCACGCGGCGGCGGCGCGCGCGCGGGCGGCGCCGGCGCTGCTGCCGCTGGCGGCGGCGCTGTGCGCGCTGACGGCGCTGCTGGCGCTGCTGGCGCACCGCTGGCCGCAGCACGCGCACGCCGTGGCGCGCGCCGCCGCGCACGGGCTGGACCCGCGCCGCCTGCACGCGCTGCTCGCCGCCGTCTAGCGCTGCGCGCGCGACCGTCGGCGTCGTGTATGAGAGCTACAATGGGGTGCCGTAAATCGCTACACCTCGAATACGATAGTTCGTATCCTTTGCGATATCCTAGTCGGTTGGCACGGGCAGTTTTGTGTGTACTTATGTTTAGATTAAATAAAATTTGACCCAAAACTAATAAAAATGCATTTTCACTTCGTACCCCTCGTCTCGAACTGAGCTTCGTCGCTTAGATAAGCTTTGTCGCCTCGACCGTAAACTTGAACTATGTCTCGAGTTATGACCGGATGCGTAGTGCGTATACCTATCAGCTTTTAATCTGCAGGCTCACTATCCTAAAGCGTTTCATCAGATAATTGATGGCGACACTCGCGCGTCACCGTAGCCTGAGCATGAAAAGTTCAATATAAATAAAGGTTTCATTGGGTGGGATTTTTAATCGGTAATCTTTTATATTCCGGAGAAAACAAAACCTCGGATTGGAACTTCGTATATAACGGCTATAAGGGTAATGTATGGTGTAGTAGATGCGAGGCGGTGCGGCGGCGACCCGCTCGCGGCGGCGGGCGGCGGCACCCGGCACTCTCGGCAGTGAGACGCGGCGAGTCCGACGAGCTGGTCCCGCGCCGCGCAGCGCCCGCCACACATCGGACCGAGTGCGTGTTCAAACACGGCAGTCTGACGAACTTCGATAACTTTATGTTGCACCACCGCAAGATGAACTAAAGCTATTGAAGTTTCAGTAGACGGTCACGCTTGCCGCGGCGTCGTTCGAAGCCTTAGCTTTTTGTTTTAAAAATAATTTTTACTCGGTGATCGGTTTGGAAAGCGAAGTTCAGTGGTATGAGGGTCGGTGAGCGCGCTCGGGCCGCAGGCGCGGCGGGTGCGTGGTGAGCGTGGTGGCGCGCTGTGTCCGCGGCGGATGCGGGGGCCGCGGCGCGATGGCGGCGCGCCGCCTGGTGCTGAACGGGCTGACGGCGCAGGTGGAGGAGGCGGGCGCCGCGCGCGCGCGCGCCGACACGCCCGACGAGCCCGAGTTCTACCACGAGCTGGAGCTGTACCGCCAGCTGCTGGCGCTGCCGCCGCCCGCGCCCCGCCGCCGCGCGCGCACGCCCGACCCCACGCCCACCGCCAGATGCCACGGTGACTGTCTGCACCTTCTCACTACTCACCAGACGATTCCAGATCAAATACACTAGAGTTTAGATGTTATTCCAGTCCCTGCGATCCAATCTGGTGCTGGATTTCGCTACTCATAATAATCTTAATCATATTTTGATTCCACTTACATGCATAGACTGTTTTGCGCTAGATCTCGAGACCCAAGAGATATTAATCTGGTCTAGTAAGCTACGTTGGTACTCCACTCTTGTTATTCGGGCGTGCCGTGTGCCAATTTGACTGCGTGAATGGAATTATCTAGACAGCTAATCCGGTGCCATCGTAATGCTGGCAGAAAAGTTTTCCTAATCACTTTCAGTGACAAAATAAAACTCTAAACAAACAGAGAACGCAAACATTCACATTAAACACCGCGTTCTGCTCGCCTACTGTTATATGAGCTCTATGAATGACCTGTGCATTACAAAGGTGATGGACGCTGGACGCAGGATCTTACAATGATCCGGGCATAATAGTAAAATCTGATAAATAATCAGGAATGTTCGGTAACAGTGGTGTTGTATTGTGTCAGATGAGCCGCGCCGCAGCCGCACGCCGGGCCCGCCGCCGCAGCGCGCCTTCCCGCGCGTCGCGCGCGCAGCCAGGGTACGTAACCTAGTTTTATCACCAATCTAATGACTTCTATCAACATCCTACATCTGTGTTAGTAAGTAGTTACCTATTAGTTGCTACACAACACTGATTGAAACGTAGACAGATCAAAGAAGACGAAATCAAATTTAGAGTAGAGATCATTCTTCATTAATAACGACGTTTGACGCCAAGTTCTAATTGAAGGTGACTGGATTAGTTGCGGTAATATCGATTTTTCTTTGTCTAGCACATTATCACATCATAAGAGGACTTTTGTATGCTCAGCACATGTGATGTGGTTATTCTGATTCCTACTAGATTCCACGACTAATGTACCTAACCATTGTCCCTAAGGTACCTATACCGAATTATCTAGCCTTTGTTTATGGTTGTACCTATTCAATAGCTCAGAATATTCTACGTAAGTAGTATGTAGATAAGAATGACGGAAGAAAGACGTATGTAAATGACAAGATCAAAATGGTACCCCATTTCGTTCTCTTCAATTACATAATACCTACTTAATTATGTAAACTTCAACGTGTTTTTAATTCCGCCAGGGATTAGTATGCAGCAATTTATTTATTCATTATCTCGGAATATATATTAACGTACCTATGTGGACGTGGGTGGTGGCTCTACATGCTTATCACAACTGGTGTTATTTAGCTCCGGGCGGGGGTTATTAAAATTGAGCAGAACAGCGCCAGCAATCTGACGCTCATTATCCGCGCGAGCGCTCATCGCGATCGCTCGCCCGCGCGTTAGCGCCCACTCCATACACTTGCCGAGCCATCGCGCGCTCAATAGCCGCGAATGTTATTATCAACACGGTGACAAGTTCGTTTTCAGTCACCGAATACTTCAACAGGTTTGAGCCATGCCGTTATTTTTGTTTCAATAACGTCCAACTTCTGAATAGTCTTCGACACTGCGATCCCCGGAGCGCTCGTTTTCAACTCCATTTTACTCTACACACGTACACGAGTGTACTTGACATTGCGGTGAGCTTAGTAAATTGATTGATTGCCGCGGGGCACTAGGAGCGGCGGCGGAAGGAACCCGCAAGTGACTCAATGAAATCGAAGCTCACCAAAGCTACTTACTAATATCTACGCATGTTGGTGTGTAAATGTTTAAAACGAGCCTCAATGATAACTGCGGACTATTTCAAGGAAGATTACCGTGGATTCGACGGTTATCACTAAAAACGAGGCAGGTAATACTTATGCCTGCCGGGGATATAAAATCTACCTGATTTTATTCATCAATTGCGGGGTCGAGTCACCTTCGTCCGTAGGAGAATTAAGTACCCTCGAGATACCCTACACGTGACCCTGGGTGGTGCCAACCAGGTGACAACTCTACTGGTGGTAGGCTTCGGCCGTGGCTGGTCACCACCCGCTGAACAAAGCCATGTCGCCAAGCGGCCTAGCCGTGTTCCGGCATGATGTTCGGTGTTGCCATTCATGGATGGCGGGTCAGATCAGTTGCGCTGCATGTGCCTGGTGAATGTAGCGTCTCTGTCTACTGCCGCCTTCCTACCTAGGCAAGTATGCTCCATCGTAGATCTCATCGTCACTTACCATCAGGTGAGATCGAGATCAAATACTTGCCTATAATGTAATAAAAAAAAAATAAAAAATCAAATTTGATAACAATATTAAAAAAAAGGTTAGCTGATAAAAATAATAATGTTGAAGTGTGTCTGTAATACATGCTATGTCTAACATATTGTTCGGTAATTTATATTTTTTTATTTACCTTAACCTTTTGAAATTTGAACTAAACAGTTTAGGGATTTGATCAAAACACTAGATTTGTTTAGGAAAATAACAAAATCGAGGTATCAATTGACCGTTATTAGCGGATTTGATATATCTTATCGTACCTATATTGAAATAAGATGGAGTAAGTGTGATGCATAGTCTACTGAATTTACTACAAATGGTTTGTTAATTCCATAGAATTATTGTGTAAAGTGTAGCTATGTGAGTAGCACGGCGGGAGATGGCAGAGCTTGTTTGCGGGACGGGGCGGGGGCGAAGGCAGGGGTGCGTGCTGCACTCTGAATATTCATGCGAACGGCAGCGGGCCGGCGCGGCGCCGTCTCCGGCGGAGAGGAATGGTCCCGGCGCGGCTCCCGCGAGCCGCGCTCTTGCGCCACAGAGCCACGGGCCATAGCACACCATCTCATTTTCCACACGCAACGAGTGCGCTGTCCGTAAAATATTCTCGTATTGGACGGGCTGTAGATTTACCTACCTATGCAGCTAAGTGTGAATAAGTAGGTCGTGGGCACTCGTATAGTAGCTGTGGTAGAGACGGTGGCTCCTTGTCCGCCTGTCAAGGGGCCAATGAGGTGCGAATTTGCATTGTTTAGGCCGTTTGACACCTTCTGCCGATACAATGGCCGGGCGACGGCATTCCTATTGTTTGCATTTTGCTGTAGTATCCAATGCGACCTTTTTGCATCGTAATGCGATCGTACAACTACTCAAAATCAGGTTTTATATTGAGAGCTAATAAATGTGTAGGTAGATCCCTAACTAGTGGCCTGGAAGTGTGATGAAATAGATCGCCATGTGTAAGATATATGGATGTGCCAGGGACGGAGTCTTCATTCCTCACGCGCAATTGTTTTCCGATACATTCCGCAGCCACAGAGCTAAGAGGTCTTTTGGCACGCCACGCGCTCATTGTGACCTGCTGATAGCAGTTCATTGCTGTTGAACGTGCGCTAAGAAACGAGACTGCGCGACTGCGATAGTTTAAATTTGAAATTCAAACTAACGCACCACCACCACACGGAGAAACCTTATAAAAAGCATTGTAGTCCTTTCACAAGAAAAATAGATCCTACAATTACTTAGGATGAATTTTAGATGCTACACCATGCTGCAAAACAAAGCAGATGCTGATTACCGCTCTACATATATTTACGCGAACTAGAGTAAACAATATGATTAACCTCTCTGCTTTTTAAGCAAACAGTAAGGCAGACGGCTTGTAATATTGTCTATATCCGTGTCATCGTAAGTCGAAGCGCACCCTACGCCGTAGCGTGTCCTACGCTGTAGCAGCTGTAGCGCGCACTACGCGCCGTTTTGAAGAGATTTTCCAGAATTAGTCCAGTGATATATAAATGCAGTTCTAAATACGGCATCTGCTTGGTCGTACGGAATTCAATAGAGGCAAAGACTTGCGACTTGCGAGGCGACGAGTCACGGATCGTTAAGCGCCTTATTACCTTTCTTGCGTGACGCGTCGCGCGGGTCCGTCGTCTGTTTTTCATTAGTATTCTGTCGCAGTTGTTATGTTACATTATGATTAAATACTACGGGCAAAACAATTCTCTGCTGTAATGCTTTCTTTTAAAAAAAAATATTACATTGCGTATATAGAAGCTATATTGTAACGGTTTAATGATTTGTATCGAGGGATCCCCCGGTAGTGATGAATGTTTTCAATCTAGTATCATTCCGCGTATTGAAAGCGGTTAGCGGCGCGCGCCGGGTGCGGGTGACGCGCCTGCGGTGACAGGTTATAAGCTGTTGCCGGCATCGTCGATATCAGCGATACGTACGACGCCAAACCACGCGCGGATTAAGACTTCGGAAAAACAGATATCACTGAGAAAAGGAATACTACGGACATCCATAGAAGTACAAATTATTATTTTTTATTTTTATGAATGTACCTACACTTATGTCACATTACAGTAGTTAAGTCAGTGGAACAGCAGGCCCGTGGAGGAGCAATGTGCAAGCTTTGCAGTGATTATTTTTTCCCTAATGAACACTCAAATTTCCCCTGACCTTTATGACTGCAGCGATAATTGATGTGGTCTCGCTGCCACATTCCAACATTCTATTCAGTTAATACTACGCGCAGCTCCGGAAATATAAATCCGTGGTACTTATGCTATCGCTTGACTTCGACATGATATCGTGCCCTATAATATGTATTTGATCGTACTCGACCACCGCCCGTTCTTGGTCCGCTGTGGTGGCCGACTCCCCAATGTAGGGTCGAATAAGGTACAAATGTAATAATACCTGAATAGTGTTCAACTAAAAGGATTATTGCGTTCACGGCGAGTGAGCGCTTTGTGCTCGTCCCGGCCGCTGCGAGTGACGAATATACCGTACTACAACACACACCCGCACGATCCCGGCGCGGAAGTAGCGCTGCAACAAAAGTGCTCGACACACACTCGATCGCCCCCTGAAGAGTTCCGTCACGACTCGACAGAGTCGCACGTCCAAACATTCCAACTGATATTGCTCTAATATCTGTAGCCTTTACAATGTACTGGTACCCCCTTTACTCGTTTCTAAATAAATATGAATTTATTATAAAGAAAAACTATTAAAAGATCCGGGCACTTCTGCACTTGAGAACATTATATTATAAATATCTTATAAGCGATTAGCTAATAGGTGGAGTTATAATATAGGTAAAGAAATACCCCTTTCCTGTTATCTGACAACTAATAACCAGCGGTCCGATAGCATGCCCTAGATTCTTTCCAAGAAAGATACAATGTGTTTATGTTGGACGCTCCGTTGAGACTAAATGCTTCTATATAAAACACTAATATGATAAAAATGTTAGTGATAGCTCAATAGCTCAGTGAAGGTGAAGGTCGGGGAGATTGGAAAGAAAAAGGGCGATTTAAGTATTTTTCCAGCCAAGCGGGTGGTATACCTGGCCGGGCGGCCGCTATGCCCCAACGGTTATTGTCGGGATCTTATACTCGTATATATGTTACGTGCTACGAAAATTCTCATAGTGCGATTTAGAATCGTATGGAGAATTATTATTTGTTCTGAATGTCGTCTGCGGCGCCATCTGTGTAGCTTGTGGCGAGGTTGAAGAGGTCGCTACAGTCCAATTACCTACATTCTCGTATATTAGGAACAAGTAGGTAACAATTTGTTTTATTTGACTTATCATCAAATTTTAAAATCTTTCAGCGTGTACTTATCTACGAATAAATAAATGTGCTCGTTGGTACTTATTGATTTAGCAAAGTGTTGTAGTGTTTAGATACGTAGGTAACCTATTATTAAAATCGCGAGGATTATTTGTCCCGTAAAAACAGGAAGACGGTAATAAAGGCAAATATGCAGGATATTCGGCGGCGGGCGCGGAGCGACCCCGGTATTCCTTTGTGGCTCCCTCCGATACCGGCTCGCTCTATGTACGGCTATGCGCGCCCATAGAGGAGATAATAAAAACTTTTTTACGGAAGGCACGCATCACATGTTTTAAATCATAATACGTACTAGAGTGTGTGTTAAAAGCGGCTTCGGGTATTCCATTACGTATTTGCTGGTTGAGTTGTGGGGCGTGGCAACTAGCGATTAAACACGAACCATTCCTGGACCTATCATTTACTTGGTAACGAACGACTCACTGTCCGCCAACATTGAAACCCGTCCCGGCCAGTTATTAATTTTGTACTTATTGAGTATTACATGTTTTATTAATTACTCCAATAACACGGCAGCAGTTAAGTTGAGGTGTTGTTATACTATGGCGCGGAGAAATATACATTCAGTTACGGCGTGGACAGTGATTGTTATGGGTCGATAGCTCAGCTCGATCTAGATACAGTATATTAACGGCGGGTTATTAGCATAAAAGGCGCCGCCCGCTGATTAAGTGGCCCGCCCGCGCACAGCTTATTTCCGATACGTCCTCGGCGAGGGCGTAATTTAAACGTTTAAAGTATTAAAATTAATTTCGTGCCCGACGTGTGAATTTCCAATTTTATTTTAATTCAGGTTTGGGATTTATTCATGTATTATGGACGACATTTTGCCACACTAAAAAGGATTAATTTTAATTAACTGCGAATTCATTTACATCTTAAGCTTTTAAACGAAGGATTAATAGATATTGTGTACCTAAACGAACTAATAAGCTAATTATTAGGTTAATTTTCTTTACAATAATATTGTTGTAAATTTTCATTTTGTATTAGTGGATATCTATTTGGCACGTTCTTATTTTACTATGATAATGAGTTACGAACACAGTCTACACGGTCTACACGGCGTAATGAAGAGTAGTAATTGGAACCTGTCGTTCTCCAAATCCTGGTCTCGGCTCGGTGCAGCTCAACAAAGCAGCACGATTTTCAGGAATCCTTTAATCTCGACTAATACGACATACTGACGCTTTGTGGGGTACGCTGTCCGTCTTACTAACGTTAAATTCCATTTACAACTAGTGTTCATCGGAACTTAAAGATTATGGCACTTACAAATTGATTAGCAAGTCTGTCTATTTGAATAGACAGAAAAAAATACTGACGAAAAATAACTACACTAACAACTATACGATCGATTATAGCAATATATTTTTTTACAAATGTAAGCTAAACCGCTGCCTGATAACTTCAGTCGTGCACAAAGAACTTACCATGTAGTTCCCATTGTTTACAGGCTTCTCTGAAGTTCTGTGAGTACGGTTGACAGCACAGGCGCAGCGGGCAGTGGCTGCCACTGCGCAGTTCATTGTAATTGCCTTGTTTACGCCTGTGTTGCTTACTCGTTCTATTAAACGAGTAAACTTTCATTAATATTCCATTGTTCGACGGTCTTTGTTGAATTAGAGCTGCCAAGGTATTTTATTTATCAGCAGCAGGACAATTAGCGAGTTAGCAAAGTAAGATAGAGACTGACGTGAAACTAATTAAGGAATTTTATCGCATATTTATAATTATTTATTTTATTTTTGAGCGTACATATTTTCGTTTACAAATAGCTAAATAAAATACCTAATTAAGAGAGGTCATATAGCTTATTACTTATTATGAAATACTATTTATGACCCTACGGTACATAAAAATAATGAAACCATATCTTTCTTTAATATCAACATAGTTTTAAAAGTAAATTTATACTGCAAAATAATGTTATTAAAGTAGAATTCTCATGATTTTGGGCGAAGATTTCCTGGCTATAATTCATATCCAGGAGAGTAGACGAGGCAGGGAGCGAGGGCGAGTGATGAGAGAGTTGGTGTATTGGGACCGGGCTGGTCGCTGGAGTAGCGGCTAAGTACCAAGGGCTCGTTATGTTGTGATTGAAGGGAGGCACGCAATATATTTAAAGCGCGTCAGTTAATTGAAGATCTATCCCAGGAAATGCGTCGGAGTGCGGTAGATACTCGTACCTACATATTTCGCAATTTGTAAAATTTATCGATTATTTGCTTGTGCTAGTCAATTATCGAGTACACCTAGCGCGGTGGAGCGGTGGGGGCAACTCGTCTGCCTAACTATCTGTCGTCCGTAATCTATGGGTAGGTGGCGAGCACTGAGTGCAGTTCCGTGTTGCCACTCAATTGTTTCCAGCGCCGAGCACAACTTATAATATTCTTAACTGCTCCCGAATCAGGGCCGAGTTTGGAAAATCAATTAAACAAGAGGAGTACAGGGAAATGCTTTAAAGCAAGTAACCAATGCACAATAAGTATTGGGCGAGTCGGTTAAATGTTGTCGATCCCATATCCATTTCAACCGCGTTTGCCGTCGGGAATAAGCTAATATTTATCCTAAGCACTGTACTAACACGACAACTGTGTTATATTATTTCTACAATATTAGTCGTAATGTCGGAATAGGTATTCTATTTTGTGTGTTCCGCGTGGATCTGTTATTCCGTCTCTTATTGTGTGAGGGTTCGCGGTCTGCACGGTTTATTGCATTTCGTGAATGTTTGCCCTCACAAAGACACACATGGGACTATTGCTAGCCTTCATACACGACCCATTAGAATAACCAAACGACTTATTTTATTTTAATTGGTTTTTACTAGACGCTAATTACACAAATTCGTTTGAGCTCATTACTGTATACGATGACAGGCCTATATGCGCTACGAAAGGATTAGGTAGGTGGTAGGTCTAAGCCGCTTAAATATGTGTGTGTTGTGTAATGTGTGTTCTGTTATGTGTGTGTGTGCGGCAGCTCACCTGCTCGCGATAGCTTTGTGGTCATTAATCTCATGCACGGAGCGGCGCCGTCATAAATCACGCGTAGACGCTGATTTATTATAAAAAGCGAACTCCTCACTGACGGACAGATCAACTTGCAGCTCAATACGCAAGCATTCCTTATAAGAAGTTGCGGCGCAATCTCTAGTTTGAAACTTGGTATTTCTCAACCTCCGGTGTTTGCAGCTCAAATCCACCATTCGTTGCTTTTATTGTTTCCTTATTCTTGCGATATAATACATATTGGCGCTTTACGATTTGACCGGTAACATTTCCTGATCATAGTTTGTTTCATATTCTATTCAAAGTTATGACGGAAAATGCAGTCGCAGATCTGAAATTAATTTGAGTTTCCAGCACTACTGTTACAAGGTTTGTTGAGTTTTGTCTTCATCTTCCATAATGTAAAACATTGTGAGCATGTTGTCCTGCGTCGCCTTGAGCACGAAATTACAACAGTTGTGTAATTAAGGTCGTAAAATCTGCACTTTTTATGGCACCAAAGTGCTTACAGTAGTTACAGTTCAAAATTAAGAATAGTTCCATATTAAGTGCTCGTAAAAAATGTTATTGCCTCATCAGGCGTCGTTCTACTTGCAACAGTAGCGATGTAATTTTTAATTAATTTAACGTCAACTATTATAAAAATCGGTTTAGTATGTACCCCGCAGTTCTTACAAAAATGTTTTGTAATAAAATTGTAAACTGATAAATTTCAACTGTTTTTTGTGGCACCTACTCGAGGTATAAAAACCGTCGATAAGCGTGTTATCACGGAGCGCCGGCGAATTCCCTTTGCAAAATTGTCAATAAGTGCGGACCCACAGTCGGACGGTGTTCAATTTGCCGATAACATCGCAAACGTAGGTACTGAGTTAAAAGACAGTATATTCTACAGATAAACCTACCTACTACCTACGTTGTGCGATGTGTAATACCATAGAGAGTGACATATGTCACTGTTGCTGTGGGCTGATTCTTCGCCTAGTCCGGTTGTACCATAATATAAAATATTGGCGACGATATAATACAAAAGTTATTTATTGCATTGTACAAAGAGTCGTACAGTAATTCATAGATAACAATATAGTTTTTACTTTATAATCACCACTAGTGAAATCGTATTAGGCCTACTAATAACGTACTATTCTGAAGCAAAAATTACTATTTCAATGCTACCTATTAATGGATAAGAACTGTCACTGAAATCCATATTTAATCATATTCAAGTTTTCATCCCGTAGAGAAGAATAAAAATAGGAGTGACTTACGTTATAACTATTAGAATATTCATTACGTACAGAGCCATGAGGGATCCTCTCGTGAACGTAGTCCCGGGTAATCCTACTCATTGCCACAAGTCGCGTCGCTCCCCGACAATGCGATAATGGCGGGGGCTTTCATCATTACTAAAGTTACACTCAGTCTATCATTACTACGTTAGTGATCATTATAATGCCTGATATAGGTATACAATTTTGTTAGCGTTATTATTAAAAACAAATGTGTTCAGAAAATATTAGCAAATTGGTTCTTATGGTGCAGTCTCAAAGAGTATGATTAGACAAGGACTCAAAAATATACATCTTTGTCCGCCCTTATTGTATATCCTCATAATATACTTAATCCTTTTGTCGTGTTGGTAATCATAGTTAGATATTGACCGAGTGCTTGTTCACGCATGTCAAGTCATGGCATAATTCAGAGCTGTTTGCTAGTCATACGCTAATTGGCGCTGCTGATTTATGTAAATTCACCTATTATTTATCAGATACCGATCTGGAGCGCTAATTACAATCAGCCAAACTGAAAAGTGAACATAAAAGCACACTCCGTAGATATACTATACACACTACCGTTGGATAAAATAATACCAAAGAAAATAATATTTAATCAAAATTTCCCTTCCGCCCATTCGCAATGTAATTTATATAAAGTAGGGCATCAAAATAACATTAATTAAGTCCGAAGCTTATATATATAGAACGTTAATATTTATTGTGTCGTTTGTTGGTTGTGCGTGTTTGGTGTGTCTGTATGTTGACGTTTTCTGTGATATTCTTCTTGAATGATATGGTTCAGTGTGGCGTGTCACCAAAACAGTATCACAATTAGCAGTATAAACAGGAGAGCTCATAACTGTGTAAGTAGTTGCTCCCAACGAGCGGCAAGTGACGCGCTGCCTCTCCGGGGCTGTTTGCTTTATACGAGGGGCTTATCGCGAGGCACGCGCGCGCTGTGACGTCATTCGTTAATCATACATCAGCAGTTCCATCACAGCATTGGTCTATATATCCAAGGCAGCCAGTAAAAGGACAACGCTGTACGTGCAAGCATTATGCCATGATACCTTAATTGCATAGTTTAATGTTTGTGAGCGCTAACTCCGGTGACGTCACGGAATCATTTCGTGCACAAAGTCGCATGCCGTTAGACTATACCTATTACTGAGACTGAATAAACCTTCCTTCCACGCTGATTTATTCAACAAATTTTTTTTATTTGTTCCGATTACCATAGTCACTCCATGCGAAAGTTCTGGTCATATTCGTAGATGACAGTAGTAAAATAAGTTCTTCAAAAACCTTATGGATATACACTGCTGGTTAAAACAGACGTACTAGGTCCAACCCAAAACCTTTCGATATCGCAACTTCACCGGAGCACATACCACACAGCGTTATTATCTTAAAGCGATAGACAATAATAATAATGTGTATCCGTGACGTATTTGCTCGACTTCATAATTTGTTCGGTCACTGCCAACAGACACGTGGGGTTCACATATAAAACAACAGACAACAAAATATTTAGTTCTGTTACCGACATCGATTTTGTGTGGTTGCAAACTGCGTCTTCATTATTAACTCAAGAAGAAAATAGGAATCGAAAAATTATTTTGTTTCATTATTTTTATTATGATAATTTAATTAAGGGAAACAAGTCCGAACATCACGAGAAAGTGTTTCACGCGAGGAAACGCGCGAAGCAAATGTGCCGCGAAATGAATATGCATTGCCATGGACGAGGTTCCCTGCCTACAGGAGGTACACGGGAATGAGGTAGCGCCGTAAATACCTCATAATACATGCAAATGATGTCACCATAATTTGCATTTCTAGTTCTACACTCACTTGTATTTGTCTCTTGAGAAATAAACGATTTTGTTGTTTATTGAAGTAAATATCTACTACCGTTCCGGTCATGGCTCATCTCGTAGCATTCGTCCACGGTGCTACGCCGCTGCTCACTCGTCGGAGTGAGTAACTGGATGCTACGAGCCGTGCATCTTAGTCTACTCCGTTGGTTGTACATGAACAGTATTTTTCTTTGTATTTATTTTTTTATTGTGAAATTTCATTCATTCAGGGAATATGGCTTCAAATCAGTTTGCGTCATGAAAAGTGAATATCTTGACAAAGTAGCTCCTCATTAAATTCTGGACTGAATTACTTTTTCTTACAGACCTACTTGAACACTCTTGCTTCGAGAAAAAATCCATCTCATGTTATTCAACTAATAGAAACTGCCCACAGCTCTGCTCACTTTGTCACAAAGGAATTACTTTCAAACACAGATTAATAATTTTTGCGTGAGCAATTTGAAACGCGTTTAAGCCGCTTATGAAGCGAGCTTGGCGGTGGTAAGGATCGCCGGCGGCTTGTGATTTCCCGCGGGAATGAGCGCTGACAAGCGTCGCGCGCCCGCGCTGACGCCGCCGGCCTTACTCCTTATCAACTGCCTACCAATAATAAAATTGATAAGATAAGAAAAAAAACTACTTTCATATTCTGTTGAATATAGCTAATAAATTATAAAAAGCATTTTTGACCTCACGAGTAGCATAACTAAATAGCTATAAAACATGACAAATAGGTACATATCAGTAATATCTGATTTTGTATAAATTCTAAAATTCCATCTTCAAATAATTCGGTTTTAGATAACAAAATTCTCTTGGCGCGTAACATTGTGGAAGTAATTCTGGGAACTAATACAGCAGCGGCGGTAATTTCCTCCAGCGTTCTAATATCCTAGAGTCTCAAGTATTCGCATAAATTAAATAACTTGAACAAGTAAAATGTTTCGCATTCTTTCTAGAAGCGATTATCCTTACATTTCTGAAATCGATTGCGACGTGTGCTCCTTGAGGATCAGAATATTTAACATTTTCAGATCCTACAAAATTATTGTAGAATAATTATCTGTATAAATAGCTGAATGTCACAGCATTGTTCGTAGCGTGGTTTACTTAGTCAGTGGTTGGTAGTGCGCAGCCCGGACACCTGTTGCGCTCCTCGCCCCCACCCCTCTGCCCGCCGCCTGGCCACGTAAGCCTACCAGATGATAGATTCCATAAAAGAACTATTATATTTTTACATTTACCAAGCAGATCTATGGCTATCATTAGCTTCCTGAAAACGTCACTTCTCCAGCTAATTTGTGGTATCCGTATATCTACTCATCTCATCACTGAATGTACGTATGTGTCATAACTGTCAAGAGTATGTAGAGTGCGCTAGTGTACCGCCACTAGCAGCGCTGCGGGTCCACACTCGAAAGTGAAGGATTCGTATCAGCTCGGTTGAATATTCATGGGTGGACGCGGTCGGTGGCGCCGCCGGGGCTTTGCCGCGGTAATGTCATATGTTAACTCGCCCTCTGTTGTTTTATACAATGTTTCTTTGTCCAGTTTATCAAAATGTCATTTATATAGTGCCGATCAAAGGTGCAGCAAATTACACGCTGACTCTAAAAATTCATTCATATTTAAAAAAGCTACATTAATTAACTCAGTCTTTGTTTTTTCGAACAAAACAGCAAGAGAATAACAACAACTGTTTCAAAAGGACTCAACGTAATTACAACATGACTTTTCGAAGCGGGTTTTGCGCCTGAACTGTTGTAACGTAAATAGAAACTAAGTAGTCTTAACGTAAATAGCCTTTTCTGTTGGTGTACCAATGTACCTCTGAACGTTATAATCATAATAATATAGAACAGGTATTTTATCGTGGGAACTGGCTTTAAACTGCTGAAAGCAGGCAATATCGAGGCAGTAGAGTATTGGGGTATGTAAATGTGGTTCACGCGTGCGATGAGTGATATCGATCACTGCAACACACTGTGCGCGGGTTCCCGAGGACTTCGCGCTGACGACAACGTAGTATTTTTCACCACCGTTAGATTATTATATACTAGCATTTACCCGTAAAACCGCCTGCGAAGATTTTAAGGATAAAAGTGAAATTTGCTAAATGCAAAAAAAAATATGGACACTATTAAAATTTTATAATTGCGCAAATTTGACTAAAATCCGTTCAGCCTTTTTTGGGTGCTCCTCCTTCTATGGCTTTAGATTTTAATTTGGACACCTTTTAGTCACATTTCTAAATGATTCTATTGCTAGGTGTATTCACGCCACTTGTACGAACTCTCACGATCGGTCTCGAGAACAGACGAGCTCGTTAAGTTGTCGGCGACCACACGCGCCAGGCCGTTGACCGCCGGGTGCCGCGCGATAGTGCCCCTAGTGAGACCATTACGTACTGTTGTAAGTCAATGGTATTGTTACACGAGACCTGTTTTTCAGCTGAGTGCGAGGACGCGTAAGAAATCGCTTCTGTTAGGTACACAGCGAGGGCGGAGGCTGACTGACTCCGAGCCATTCAGTGCGTAGGTATTGAAATACTAGAAAGCTTAGCATAAGTTACCTGTTTACTGTTTACTAATGCTCGTTGTTGTTTCTATTAACTGGCATTGGATAGTCTGCATCAATTCTAAAAAATATCATTCCATCTTTTTAACTTTTGCTTTCTTACTTCGTTAATCGAATCTAAAGGAACTTGCTTCTAATGAAGCAGTCGAGGCTGGAGGAACATCACAGCGCTAACAATTCATTGCCCTCGTTTGCAGCCCACCCTTTAAGCCAGTCCCAAATTATTCCGAAGTTTCTCATTATGATTGTTGTTAGGCGGAGAATTGAAGCATTTTATTAAATTATTTTTGAATATAAATGGTGTTGAAATTAACTTCGAGGCAAGTGTACACTGTCTCCGAGACCGACCTGCAACACATGAAATACCTAATAATTGAAGAGTTTTTTTTTGTGGCTAATTTTAGCTAGTCTTGTAGATAACAATACAATTTTAAATGAATACTGAGTACCATCACTAGCAGTCGTAATACGAAGATCGGACTGAAATACTCAAAAGCGGCGGACATGACCCACTCAAATCATTTCTCGTCACGTGAACGATCCCACGTTCAATACCTTATTGATTGCCGCAATAGACTTCACACTTTTATTTATAGAAGCCGTAAGTTGCGTAGGCATAGAGTAGTTGAATAAGCAATATGCGACATGATTGAGTGACCTCCGTCGCCAATTGCCTTCTTAATACCGAGTTGTATAGTTATACTTCCGTGCTGATGTAAGTTACGGGGGATGTCACGGGGTGAGGGCATCATGGGGTGATACAAAGAAATGAGATAGCTCTGCAAATTGACTCTATTACCTGCAATGGCGCTTTCTGTGAATTTTCTTCTTATTTTTCTTCTTGTTACCCGGGTATGTTATACGCAAACATTATTATTTGTTATAGAACTTAGTCAACATACTAATGGAGATAAGAAATGCCGTCATATCATGTGAAGGCTTCACATTCCCCTATCACATCGTTAGATTCAGTAGGATTTGTCTACGCGGCATGACGTGGCTACACGCCGCTACGAGCCATCGTAGCAAGTACTAGCCACAGTAAATTCTAGCCGTGCACAATCGCTGGATTCTTAAGTTACTTATTTATGTTTATCATATTTTTTATCATACAATCGGTTGTTAGCCTTTTAAGAGATTTATCTTGTAAAGAGTTTTCATTATGAGGAAAAAATATTTTTTGAAGTTTTTTCCTCATTAGGAAACTCCAAAAAATTATCTCATCTGACTCGTCAGAAAATATGTTCAAGTAGTAGACTAGTAAAAAGTAAGAACGATTTTTCTTTAGATTGGATATTTCAGGCAGACCTTTAGGAATAACTAATTTAAAAGTATATCCTTCACAAATTATATTGATTTACCTTCATCAATCACAAATGTCATCATTAGTCTTCATCATAATAACGTACGCCTGAGGCAACTTGTTAAAATATGAGAACTTGGTGTCTCGCCATTCGCACCGCACTAGCCTCATCGCTTTCCAGATTTTCCATTTAGTTTGCAGACTTTTACCTGGATAATAAATCACCCGCCGCGTATTGTGAGGGAATAGAAAATGCCGAGCCACTTATACTTTACCACTAAGGAAGAATTACTGTCAAACAATGATTTATAAATATCCACAAGAAATTGAGCGAACGGTTTGTTGCCACCAAACGCGCAGCACCAGCCAACAAATATAAAAAAAATCAAACTGCACAATCACCATTCTGCCAACATTTTCAAGTGTTAAGTACTTGCATAAATTGAATAACTCGCGATGAGGCATACAATTTATTACATTCTTGCCTTAGATATTCAAATTTTTGATAAGTACCGTAAGGAAGCTCAACATTTTACATACATTGGCCAAATATAAAATAAGGGTGGCGCGTGGTGTTCGGCGCAGTACACGCGTGTACTCAGCACACTCATACATGGAATGGCGAGTACAGAAGGGCTCTGTGTTAATGCTGTGACGAGGGGCCCCAATTTGGTTGCAGTAGGGCGCGGCGAGGCTCAGTGGGCAATAATTCAGCTAATTTGAAGCGCGGCAGTTCTGATGAGACCCGCTGCCGCCCTGTAACGAGCTGTCAACTCTGACGAAGTGCCGGCTCGCGACCAGAGCTGACGCGCTGAAGAAACAAAGGAAAAATAAATGTTTACGTTGAAGATAGAACCTTAACTTTTGTGATAAACACGAAATAACTTCGAAAAAAAGGAATATGTGTCGAATGGAGGTTCTTGACGCGATCATGATTCCACGATAGTTTCTCGTTTTAAATTTCATAAAAAGTCGATAGGTACGCAATTTTTCACAAAATATTACGAGTTCCGATTGAGTGCGAGCTAGTATCTAGTGCACACTACAGCTCGGTGCCGATAATCCACGGATAATTTCCCGCGCGACTGCGCCAGCGAATAATGTTTCACATTTTCCGAGCGAATGTGTGCTTAGTGACGAGAAACATTATAATGGAACTGGTAAAAGTTTTACTCTCTATAATAATCAAAATCCCATTTAACAATGAATGTTTTGTAAATTTTAATCATTCATTGGGGTTGACAATTTTTCGTGTTATTTTATAAAAAGTCATTTTATCAAATTTAATAAGTTCCTGCGAAAGAATAACTAGTAGTAGTATTAGTAGTAGAATGTGTCCCAACGACAAAGAGGGCAGGGCTCGGTCAGAGGTGAAGAAGCCTACTACACGTTTTGAATATTCATGCGAGCAACGCAACGCGCCGGCTGCTGGAGGCACCGGCGCTCCGGAACCCGCTATCAAGGGTTGTTTCAAAAAGTTACGATTACTCTCCCGTAACTTGAGCTGTAATGTTCTGTGTAAGATCGCCTCTAGCTGCGAAGCCTATTCCGTGCGAACTTAATGCTCCTTAAGCATGTTATCTTGCTCCATTTAAATGGGAATACCTTAACCATTAGCTTTTAGCACAACTTGTGATGTGAAGTAACGTGAAAGGCCTCGGTAACAAAAATGCGAGGCTGAGAGGGTGGGAACGTAAACGTTACGTCAAACGGCGTGCGTGAGCGTCCGCATGTCGCAGTGAAACTAGGAAAGCATTCATTTGAGGCGTGCCGCGCGTGGTGAGCTCCGCGACCCGGCGTACAGTGCACACTCTCGCTTTGCACTCTATAAATATTCGTTCCCAGTGAAATTATTGATATTTCATTTGCTAACTTTTACCAACAGACCCTTTTATGTATCGTGTGAATTGGATTGATGGTCTACTTTCGGTATGTAATTAGGTCGTTGTCTAGCGGTAACAACATTATAGCAGCTTTAAAGAATGTCAAGCTGGCTTATCCTAATTATGCTAGCAGGAGGCAGCTCGCCAAGGTGACCACAATATTAATTGCAGGGCTCCGCGCCCCACGGTTAATCGACTTAATTGCATTAAGCGGCCACAGAGACCAATGTTGAGCTTTGTTTCTATTGTATCAAGATACATGATACTTACCTCTTGATTTCTACAATAAATCCAAAATGTTTATTTTAAGTCTAACACGGTTTAGGTCAATTTAAACGTTATGTACGCACCTCGCAAACACGTGGCGTCCGTTAGTATTGAACGTGCCGCGATCCCTCACATTTGTGGACGATTATTTTAGGGGCCATTGCTTGCCCGTGGGCGACCGCGGGGAATACAATACTAGGTTCCAATAACTAGGAATAAGTTTTCAAATTGTGTTGTTGTAAGATCACGCTTGTTATCGCATGAAAATATTTATCATCTACGTGCCGGTTGATCTGTATAAAGAATATTTGTACACATAGCATTATCAGTGGGCGATTAGAATAAATCTTATTTTTGGAGCAGTAGGGTCGATCACCTTGTACCATACCACATAATTTTAACCATATCTACACATATTGTGTACTCTAGTATAGAACATAGTCATAAAGTATCGATAATTAGAGCTAAATATTAACTAAAATTTAATAAAGCTACGGCGTAGCAAATTCTGAGTGGTCGTTCTATGTGTTTCATAGTTCACGGCTATATTTCGATATGACAACTGCAATCGCAAGGGAATGTGCAACTAGGTAGTCAAAAATACTAACACTGCATTTCTTTGGTTGGCAACTCTAATAGTAAAACAAAAGAAAGTCGCTCGTATACGTGCCGCAGCGAACACCAGGCGAAGGAACTGCCAACTTCATACATAGAGTGGTATATAATCACCATAAATAGTGGCGTATCAGGAATGGCGCTGCGTCGCGCGCGCGTGACCACTATTTTATAATCGTATTCTGTCAACTGTGCGCAGGTACCTATGTGTAAGTATTATGAACTATAGTATAAACAGAAACTTCTCATTTAATTTTACCGTCAACGAGAAAACATGCTTTCACTGTCTAACTTATTTATGAAATCTGTGGCATGAGAGGGATGGAAGACGTTTTATTACCGAAATGGTAAATAAAAAGGCATTGTGCTCGAGGTACAGGTTATGTGAGTCACATTATCGTAAGTAGTGAATGTACAGAGAAGACTGATCAAAAATTTTTTGGTTCATAAATTGGTTTCCAATATAAAATCGTCTAAGCTTGGGAACTTAGGCGCTTAAATGCAATAATTGGAAAGGCTAGATAAGGGCTAGATCTTCTCCGATGCATTGTTTGCGCTAAGTGTTTATAAATCACTAAGCGCGCTTATCGGCGTCATTCCAAAGCTCGACAGAATCGTTTTAGACTATAGAGAGGGTTGCGATTAAATTAAGTACCTTTAATGTATTGTAAAATAATAGAACACTACTTTATACCGGTGATTCAGAACTTCTTGTCGCATTTGTAATCATTTGACTCTGACTTCACATAATGAATACGCGCTCAAGAAGTGCAGGTTCAAGGCTTAGCATACCCCTCCTGAATCACCCTGCATATACATTCGCCTTACACACCCACATCAAATTTCAGAGTAAACTTCGCAGAGCCATCGTATACAACGATTGTATATTTGATAAAAATCACATCAAACTTCATATCACGACATCATTACAAGAGTTACCCATAACTGTGGACTTTGATAAAGCACCAATCTATTCACTTAGTAAGATATGCGCTTCGATTAACTAAAAGATACTGAAAATATTTAGCATCGGTATTAGCATAAAAGGCGACGCCATTCACTGATTTACTGCCCCTTTACAGGGTCCTTAAATAGAAATACGACGTATAAATCTGTGGAATCTATTTTTATTGTTAACTTCAAATACGCAATTGTAATGTTTGATTTAGTTTTTTGGATGCTAGGTAACATTAGAACATTAAATCTGCATCGTTGCAATGAGGGAGTGTTAGTAAACGAGGGATGTAAATAACTGTAATGAGAATAAGTGCCCTCTACATTATTTATGTTGGCAGCACGGGGTTATTGCCGTTCCTATGATGAATCGTTTCCATTAACGGATATACGCCGGGTATTTGCAATTCAAGTGATAACGACACTAGAAAATCCACCCGTGTTATAGTGGCAACATAAATTAGTCGTATATAGCTTTATGTAAATGAGTTTGTTTTTTTGGGACAATTATAGGTGTGTGTACAAAGCAGTGCGGCAGTCAACAAATGAGGATATATATTATGTGTCGTAAATACAGCTTCGATCTACTGGGACTTTGCATTCATCGCGGCGTGGTCGCGAGAGCGAGTTGACGGGCGCAACATATCTCCGGGACAATTGCCATCAGAGCTGCGTGTGTTTGTAGCGATGTTAGTTTCAATCGCGAACAAGTCTGCTGGCGGCGCGGCGCGGCGCACGTACCCACGGCTCTCGGGTATTTGTGGGTACATATTGAATTCAGACGATTGTCATTTGTTTGATGTCGTAGGGTCGTTTTATTAGTCTTCAATTACTTGCTTACGATGCATATTGGGGTGGTGTATGATTTACTAGAATCTTAATAAGTATCGCATTAGCCTCATGATTGCATGGCAGCATCGAAATTGTTATTAATTTCGTATAAAATCCAAACAACGTGCAACCAATTATGTACCGGTCCACCACGCTCACGTGTACCACCTCCCTTCCGTACATAACACAAATAAGATGAGTAGGTACACCTTTATTAATTTTAGACTACGTTGAAATGAGCTGCTGAATTAGAATTACTGTTAAGAACAGACGACGCGAGTTAGCACACAATGTTAGACTCCCACTTTGTTAATTTAACCACTAATGTTGCAATATAACGCGCTTACACTGTATATTGTCTCACACCCACGGCTCTCCTTGCACGCGGGTCACTGGCCGCTCCGAGCGGCTAATACTTCACGAGTTTCACCATTTCCATAACTATTAAGTAACTGCACAGTGCACTACACTTGCTTTAATTATCTGGCAACTGTACTCGAAAAGAAGACCAAAAGTTGTTTACAGAAATAAAATATAATATTGTTTTTCCAGTATCGATTATAATGATTATTATGAAATAACATTTTCGATTTATCTCTCTGTGCCAAAGACCCAGTTATCATTTTAAGTAACATAAAGCGCTGTATACATTTATTATAGCGCTAAAAATAAACCTACTTGATTACTTCCAGACCGGCAGCGGCCGGGGCAGTTGGAAATTACGACAAAGTATCTCGTTATAAATACTGAAGGGCCAATAAATATTTTTCAGCGCGCAATGACTCAGCTATTATTTTTTATTACTTCCAGAATTATAACTTATTTATACTATAGTATTAGTATCAGTTAAACTGGTTTTATTCGTATATGTCTACTCCTAACGATTTACGTAGTATGGCAACAGTTTTATTTAACCTTTTGTTTAAATGTCGGACAGCTGTCATCCGCACAGAGACGGTGCGAGGGTCCGGCGGGAGGAGGCTGTGTCTGCCTCTGTGTCGGATGTGTCACGACCGTTCCCATCGCGTCACTGGGCTGATTCGATCCTTAAAAATGTTTGAATGCTGCATTTTACTAAAGATAATGCTACAATTGCGTGTCGCTGCGAATGCTAGTCGCAAGTATAACATATCCAGTAAAGTTCTACAACACAAGGAAATTGGTGACTCAAAGCATGTAATTTGTTGGATAATAGGTAATATTACCAATAATATGGCGTCTCGTTTGGAGCCGTGAGGCGCGCCGCTGCGATGTAACAAGTTGTCGGCTGCGACGAAGTGCCAGTCCATTAGAGAATCCACGGGAGGCGATACTAGTATACTGTGAACTAGATTTCAATAATTTGTAATTGCAACAAAAACCATTCACTATTAAAACCTTAATATGAAGTGTCTGGTGTAATGTTGTTGTTTATTTTTATAAGAGGCAAAGAGATTTTAAGAAATCAACGTACCTTACGTAACGTACTATAGCTCAAGAATAGCTAAGTACACAGCATTATCGATAGCAATGTGTGCTAGAGGATAACGCAATATATTCGCGGCGCGAGAACAAACACGGGGCGTGACGAGGGTGCGCGGAATTAGCGCTCCGCACTCATTGACTTTGAACCGATGAGTTTTATTAGCACAAGTGCTTTCTAGTCTGTACAGCCGATGTTTGTAAACCTGAGTCTGGTACAAAGTAGTTTTGCAAGGAAAACCAATCTTCATGAACACTTACGGGACTTTCTTGCGAAATACCTTCATGACATGATTAGCACGTGGTGCGGCGGCGCGGCGTGGAACCAGCACGTTCCGTGCGGCGCTGGCTGAATATTCATGATGGCAGCTTAGTGCGCCTCCCCACCATCGGTATCCGTAGCACCAGGCGGCGCGGGCGGCGCGGGCGCGCGGGCGGCGCGCACGTGTCCGGATTATGCCGGAACGGAGCGTTAGACGCGCGGATCTTGCACGACACGCGGTAGGGGTGGGCGATATTCAGCCAAAGACGATATTTTATCTCTAGCTTTATCGATTTATCCAAATCAATGGATTTAAATTAAAGTATTATCTATATTACCATATTAACACATTATATAGGCATGGTTTGGATTTACTTTCACTTTTTCATTTATCATATTTCGCCAGCGCTTAAATGACTGCATAAGATAACGGCACTCAAGACACAAGCATTGGCTTAGTTTAGGAACCACTGCTCATATTAACAGCGAATATCGATTTGATTATAATGTAAAATGTTTGTTCTTCACATTATTAATTCTATAACATGGTTATAGCACGCGAGGTGATGAGGCGAGGCGATGCCAATGATATGTGTGTCTCTAACCAATTTTTAATTGCTTAACTGTCCAAGTTCTTTAGCTAAACTCTGTTAGCACGATGGTTTAAAACACAGGTCACGAGCCCCAGCTCATCGTGTCAGCAACGTGTCGCCCTAACACAATCCCTCTCGTTTGCGGCCGCTTATTTCAAGGGCCATCGACCAGCTGGCTGTGAGGAGCCGCCGGATCACGCGTGGAATACGTAGTGCGAACTTGTTTAAAAATAAGAAAGTCAATGTATGTGGTATACATTGACTTACTTATTCTATGCTGTAGAGGAATAACCTAAGTATTATGTAGTAGAGTCGCGCATACAAAATATAATAAATAAATAATAAATATCCCTAGAGAAACACACCAACTGTTTGTTTTAAACTAAGAAACGTTTGTACTATTTTACTATGGAGGGAATGGAAGCTGCAACCAAGCTATTATCAATGTTTTTTTTAATTTCTAAGAAATATCCTGTCGCTGTGATGTTAAAGTTCAGAACAAATAATATAATGTGCGTAACAACAGCACAGACATTAGGCGCCGCGCGCGAGCACTGAGAGCGGGAAAAAAGATTATTTTTGTGATACGCTTCAGCTGTTTGTACAGCTTGTGTTGAGTACCGCCGCAGTACGAGGCCAGAGTGCAGTGCCAAGTCATTTTATTAAAAATAATAATAACAGCTGACTATCGAATATAATATGTAGTAGCATGTTTCATTTACTAGTATGTTCGAAAATTATTTCTATCGGAATCTAACGTTATATAGCATTCAATTGGGTTCAAAACGCGAAATAGAATCTTATTTTGCTACGCCGCGCCGTAGCACGCATACTTAAAATTATCGTGGATGATACTGTTACATTTAACTAGCTTAATACTTAGTAGACTGATAGCTGAAGTCACTCGGTTAGATCTTGTGGGGTTTTCTATAATATGTATGGATTCCCTCTGATTTACCTATATAATTTCTATCTTTCGAGCACTATAGTCCCAAGTCCCAAGTTGTAGACTTAAGAAAAAAAAATGTAATGACAATTTGTAAGTGCCCCCGTAGGCCTATACGAAATAAATGATTTGACTTTGACTTTGACTTCAAGACGCGGCTAGTGAAAAAAGCAAGCCGTTTTGTCGTAACGGTTAATAGTTGATTTGAACATTTCGATCTTTAGAATATTTATCTCATTGACTTCGGTCGGGATCTATGTTCCCGTCGTATGTCATGTGTTTTGTCACATTTAATGTGCGCTATTCATTTCAATGTCACTACGAAGTGTGTCACACTAACACAGAGGAGCAGGAACACGGTGGAACTTCATACAATCACCATAAATAAAGGTAGACATTAGATATGGTTCGCACGTGGCCACAATTCGCAAAAAGTTAATGCTGTCACAAAGCGGAGGTGGAATACACAATACAATGTGATATAGTCTTGCAACTAGTCCTTTTTACCCGACTATACGGCAAAGTCAAAAAGGAGGGAGATGTATTTTTCTATTGTGTCTCAATAACTTGGTATATATTTTGTTTAGCTATTGAAGCGGTTGTCCAGACTCTGTGAAACTGAATTAAAGTGGTTTTGTCAAATTGGTCCATCATCGCCCTGTCTTGGCAAACTATTCCAATATACACCGCTCACGAGTCCCCTTGAATTGTTTCTGTTGTTAGTTGACCTATGTAATTATACCTACACGTGTGATGTGTGTTGATATGAGTGCATACATACATAGGCTATGTTTGATTGATTGGTTCCCGGTTTTTGCACCCCTTTGACGTTTGCAAGCGTATCGGTTTTTGTGCGCGAGCCGCTCTGCGATAATCTAATTCCCAATGTTATTATGGTCGATTGTTATGCCCTATCACGAATGGTTCAGTCTTAGTAAATGTAGCATTTAAATGGCATCGTAAATCATTATTTATTCCAGTTGTAAACTAAAACAATATGTGCCAGCAGTGACAGTGTTAGTCATTATAAGCTACTATTGTGCAATAACAGCAACGAATGTTCCTGCAATCGTGTTCACCCGCGGCGGCGGCGCGGCGGCGGCGCGCCCGGTGCCAACAAGCAGCGCAAGTTGCCTCGTTAGCGGCGGGATATTAGTGTTGCACTCAGTGTTGAAAAGACCATGTTTAATTGAACATGAAAGAATACGGGCTACTTCCTGATTTCCGCGACTGCGTGCGAACAGATTGAAATCAGTCAGTTCAGTGGACTTAGTAAGAAGAAAAATGTCAAAAGATGTAAGTATACCAATAAATTGGTGCCTGAAATATTTTTTTCATTTGATTCAAGCGTCTTAGTATCATTATTTTAAAGCTTTTTACTATCGCAGAAACAGTTTTCCAGAGACGGGATAACCTCGATACTATGTCAAGTCACATATTAGCTTGAACGTTTAAAATGGGGGAACCTAATATTTTTCCGTTTGTAATACCGGAACTATGTTATCATTTTTATCCCCGAAACAAATACAATATGATTTCACATTACGCCGCGGTCGATGTGCGCCGATATCGCACAATTCTCAATAATGTCGAGCGGCGCGGCGGGGCGCGCCGGCGGCGGCGGCCGCTCGGACTCACTCGGACAGCGGCCAACTCCCTCGGCTCGGATAACGATAATGTCATATCGTTGTTGCTGTTGTGTGCTATCTCGTGTGAATTTATCGGTTTGGTTTTCTGGTATCAAGTATATTGCGAGTGTAGAAAGCTATTTGAAATTATAATTCCTGAAATTGAAACATCAACAACTATAATAGGTTGTTTACTTGTGTATTTTTTGTGTCGAAAACCAATTAATGAAATTATCGTTTTGTTCAACTTTTATCATGCGAGATTTCATGAGATAAATATGACGGTATTATTGTATTATTTTTTTATTTAAAGTCTAAAGTACCTACGACGTTATAAAAATACACATCTGAAACCCGCAGATCCGTGCAGCACTGGACTATAATATATTGTAAATTGAAAACTCCCCTCGAACTCGTACCGCTATCCCTGCAAACCGTATATTGTAATTTGTTGCAACTACTATAACGTCATCCAGTGACGCCACAGTAGTTGTATCTCATAATATCGGTGTTGGCGTATTATATTATGATATTCTGAAAAGATCTTTGTAAATAAATACAGGATGATAATAAAATAATAAAGGCAACGGATGTTGCTGTTATCGCGGACTGGTATCCCGTGTGGCTTACAATAAATCCTGTGATAGCCAGTGAGCTAGTGTACACATCGCCGGCGATCGGTAAAGTTGTTACAGGATCAGATTATTAATTTATATATAAAAGTTAATTTGATATATAGAAATTACTTCTTAAATATAATAGGTAATAATTTTCACATAGCATTCAAAGATATTATATTATGTGATATTATATTATATATCATGTGATAGCAACAAGAAACACACTTCCTTGATAAATAGAAGTAGTGGAAAACTCCCATTGATGTTTATGCTTGCAGCGGTCGGGTCGAGTGGCCCCGCGCCCCGCGCCGGGCCGGTACATACAAGTCGTACAGTGTTCTCTTGTTCACTAGCCAGTGTAGCAATCGCGTCGCTATTGGAGTTACTGTTTGTGTTTTCGTAATTAATACTCGAAAGAACTTGGAGTTAAGGAACTAGTATTTTGTCAGCGGCTACTTTAACTAACATATATTTTTTTATAATTAGTAAATCTTCTTAAGACGCATCATTAAACAATTAAACCATCCTGAATCAACACAAAGCTCTACATTACACTCGAATATTGCATCGTGTTTGAAGGCACAGTTCAGTGTTATTGGCTTTCCCACGTGATGAAAGATAATCTGCAGCGACAGATATCGCCTGCGATCGCTATCGGCGGCGACGGATGGCGGGCGTTCAATACACGTCTAGAGACGTACAATACATTAATGAATATGAATGCGTTTTGTGTACTGACGCGTTTAAATCAATACTATTATTATAAAGAGGTTAATAGTTTGAGAGTTTGGATACAGGGGGTAAACTTCGGATCTACTGATCCGAATCAGGTTTCTTTTACTATTGGAAAGCTACACTATCCCTGAGTGCTATAGGCTATGTTTTATCGAGAGGTCGCGGGTGGAAGCGAGTATTTGATAAAGCTGTAGATAAAAAGGATAAAGTTATAATCTAAAATGTGCACAGCTGTACCGAATTAAAAATGTAATCGATAGTCGAAATACTCAAACCTTATATTTCCCCACCTTTGTTTTTTAAATAAATAATTTAATTATTAAATTAATTCATTGTTTTTGTTTTTACACGCTAAAAGCACTTGGTTTTCCTTATTTATAAACACAAGCAATATATTTTCCAAATAATATGTTTTGTTTACATTTTGTTTGAATATTGGCTAGCTGTCATCCGCGAGTCGCGGGCCGCGGGCTCTGGCGGACACGCGGAACATTTCGTTCAATAGCTTATACAGCTAGCTGCTATATAAGGCCCAGCACCTATGGGATTTTTGGATTACGAATTATAATATAACATAATATTATGACATCATGGTTGAATTTTCAAATCAATAAGCGCAGCTACGATTCATGATTTTGTGACCGGCTACGGAATTCAGTAGCAATTCCTGGTATCGCCTACTCAGAGTATTGTGTCCATATTGTTCTGTGAAGACGAAGGTGTAGCAGGTGGATACCCGGTAGTAAGGGGGAGGGGTACAAAGGATGGACAATATTACCGTGTCTATGCTTCGCCGTGACACGAGGAAATGAAATGTCGCCGGGATACGCCTATTACCTGCAATAGCATTCTTATGTCCTCCTTTATCCTGTATTATTTATTCTTTATAAAAGGATTCTAAACAAAAAAGACTAACTTTACCTCTTTATAATATTAAAATAAATGTAAGCGTTCTTCATCGTTTAAACCGAGCGAACCAACTTTAAATAAAATAGATTTATGATACTGGTAAAGGAAACTTTAGAATGAATTTCTGGGTAAATATGTATATTAATTACGAAAGTATACTAAATTAAAATAATAAATAATTGTGTCATAAGTTTTGTGGGGATTGGCACTTTATTTCTAATAATATGCTAAAATGTAAATATATTATTTCATATACCCTGGTGCGGACTTATAAACAAAGTGTGCTCGCGAAGTTGTAATTAAACAACTCAAACAAGTCACAATTTGATATTGCAAAGTGCAACAGCAGCAGAAGCGGTAGGAACTTGCAACTTCTGAAAACCAGTAGTCCTAGTAATTAATAATATTATATTTCTCATTAATTCATGAATGTATACAGCTGTTCATATGATAGATATTATCGTATTGTTTGCGTACTAAAAGTAAGAGTTAGTGCTGCAACCCAGCAACAGTCCCAGCAACTGGTGTTCACAGTTGCTGGGATAAGCCGTGGCGTGAAAGATTTATGGAGTCTCTGCGCTTCCCCCTTCATCTACAATGTGATTGTTGGGAGTACAACTGAAGAAACAGCAGAAAGTTATGCATAAAGCACATGTGCACTCATAATTTATATTTTCTATTTGAATTTAAATTGTTTTCATACCTAAAGCGCTCTAAAAAGTCTACTCTAACAAATCATGGGTTATGGTCAATATATCAGTGAGATCGAAACATTTAAACACGTAATATTATATTCCTTAAACTGATAAGAAGCAAAAGATTACGCTTGATATCTTTTGCCCAAGCATTTTAGAGATAAGGCTGACCCTGCCCCAGGCATTTTTGAATATTCATGCGAACGGTCGCCGCAGCTCCTCTATGGAGTGGTTCAAAAAGTTGGGATTACACCCATATACATAACTTGTTCTGTAGCGTACCACTACACCCGCCTCCAGCCGCGGGACCCGTTCTGTAGGAGGTTAATGACTTGAACACGTTATCTTGCCTGAGTTAAATGAGAATATCTTAAACAAAGTTCAACATAACGTTTGTTTACGATCTTGAACCTTGATTGTGGTTTTTAGTTGTGTCCTCGATAAATAATTTGAATTCGTGTCATACTCGCGTTACTTAAAACATGGAATTCATCGAGTGATGTCGACGATCTTTCCACAGTTCCCAGTGGAATCTGTTGTGATATGATACAACCGCGACAGTAAAGCTAGAGCAGTAGGTATGTACTAGGGTGCAATATTGGCGTATTTGTGTTTCCAAATGTTTTTCGGACAGTGGTATTGAATATATTTGGATTTAGTACGTGAGAAACATCCCGCGTTTTAACGCAAGCGTTGAAGATAAATGGGGTACCGGCTGGTATTTGTTTTTAATGGAAGTCCGTCGGTAGAGACACTGATACACTGCCAAGCGATGTATCAGCAAGCAGTTTTGCTGCTCTTGTACTTATCATAAGAGTTTAATAAAACATAATATTGAAATTGTTTATTTAAATACATAATATTTTTTATAGATACGTAAACATTCCAATAACTGAGCAGGTTATGATTCAAACACAAATTTACTCTGTGGCTGTACCGTTAACCATGGGCGTAGCCAGGGGTTGCTTCAGGGTTGTGCAAAGCAAGGAAAATCGAATTAAACCATTATCTTTTCTTCGTAGAAAAAAACCCACGAATAGAAAGCCACGCTTTCCCTGAAGTCACTGCTCTTTTTCCAAGATACCATGACAGTAAGAAATTATGTGCCTCTGCAAAATAAACAACGCCATGGGCTGTTGTATGCAGAAATAGATTTAACCGTTACCCAATATGTACAGATTGTTCTTATTACACAAGTCACAAGGTACCGACACGTCTTGTATAAGTCAACTCTCATAAGTAAACCTAAAAAGAATTATTTAAACCCACTGTTCAGCTGTATGTATTTACAAATGGAGGTATCGTATTGCCAGAGTGGAGAATTTTTTTTTATTAGTAGTAATTATTAGATCTACCTACTACTCAACAAATATGGTAGCCAGATTTCATGTTGCTACGCCGTAGCACATTCTATGGGTATTTCCTAGAGAACGGTCAAATAACAAATCAGTAGGATCACATTAAATATATTTTTTTATCAGTAATTATATAAATATTATATATTCTAATGGTGCACATAATATATTATAGACTCTACATATTTGATCGCGTTTGCTTTGAGTAATTGTTGATTTTTGTGATTTAGTACAGTTACCAATAACTTTTATCTGGCGTCTCATGAGAGAGGCGGCTGCCTGTAAAGCCACAATGGTCTGTATTTTAGGTTTATCCTAAATATATACGATGTCTCCGACGTATGTCGTTCAACAATGGTGGAGAATAATGAGCAGCGTTACTTTTAACAGATACTATTAGTTAGGAAGTCGTGGCCCGAGTGCGCACGCGCGCGGTCGCAGGGACCGACGTGAGATAAAAACTTTTACAAATTGGTGCATATTTCACTTTGCTGTGTCTGATCGTGAACAATAAATGTAATGTATTTTTTTGCAATAGTTTCAAATTCGCTAAACAATCGTAAGGTTACTCGTTTGAGCGAAGTTCGGTATATAGCTTATTATGTAAAAAATGGGAATTTTATTCTATACATTTAGCAACATCTAATAGTTGTAGTGTTTACCCCAATAAGTAGTTTAAAACTATACTCGTTTGGTAAAAAGTGTAGGATAAAACGTATGCACGACAACAGATGTTCAACAAGAAAAAACTTGTGCAACACGAGTTCTCCGGTCTCCACTGACACAAGTTTGTATTAGTTCCCAACATGGCCGTTTCTGGGAAATTAGAGACGAACATTCAACTATATGTTACTATCATTATATATAATTCAGGAAACTGAAGGACATGGCATAAATACATCTCTGTAGTTAGCGGCGCATGGACATGGGGAGCATAATCTTTAAACAATTGTTCATCATTGTCAAAGTCAAAGTCCACGAAAACTATCTAGTAGTACGTGGACAGCGTACGTTTATAGCGAGTTTAGTTTCAATTGCAAGCCTTGTGTGTTCAAGGTGCACGTGCTAGTCGCTTGTTATTATTGACTTGAAAGTTTGTGAACTGTATAACGCTACAACTACCAGTATTATAGTGAATGTGTGGATTAGTAAACTCGCGAAAAGTATTATTACGTAAAGTAATAATAAAGTTTTGTTTTTGATCCATTCATGTTGCTTTGACCTTTCGTGTATTCAATTGTTCGACTACCTATTTAATCTATACTAATATTATAAATGTGAAAGTTTGGATGGATGGATGGATGGATGTTTGTTACTCTTTCACGCCCGAACGGCTGAACGGATCTGGATGAAATTTGGCACAGAGATAGATTATAGTCTGGAATAGCACATAGGCTACTTTTTATCCCGGTAAAATGTATGGTTCCCGTGGGATAGATGTTTTAATTTTTCATACTTTTTATCGCGGGTAACACCGCCGGGCGCAGCTAGTATTTTATATTTGTTATTACAAATTTTGTTTGCAGAATGTTATTAAACTCTTGTATTTCACATCAGTTCACAGAAAATTAACAGAGTAATTAGTAATAAATCATGTATACTGCCAGAATTTAAGGTAAAAAACTTTGGTCTGCCTTTGACTTCGATAATATTTCCGATGTCTCTGACATCGGAAAAATAATCTGTATTGAGATAAAATAGATCTACCGTATTATGGAATGTAATTCAAAAGCATATATACTATATGGTAATTTTTATATGTTATGAATAAATTTGTACGTGTTACCTAATTAAGAGCAAAGGGTACAGATTACGCTCACATAATGGGCATGATACCATTTCAAACTACAATACGACAGGATTTGTCCTCTATTAACCTTGGGAGAGAGCATAACATCTTGAACTCATTGTGTCGCTGTCACACTTGCGTACCTACAGTTTAGGAGTAGTTTAAGAGTAGACGGGATGTGCCGCGCTTAGACTGCCCGTGCTACTTACAGCCTATAGAATTATCTATACTTAAATTTAGTTTGTTGACATCTATAAAAAATCAATGACATTAATTACGACATTCATTCAATGACAGGGAAACCTCGTATCTGTCTCTAAATATAACTTTATACAATACGTTGCGAGGCGACAGTTTCAATGTAGACCAGTTGGCTGGCTCTAATAATAGTGCTGGAGGTTGATACTTGAACTCACGACATGGGTTCGTTTGAGATGATGGTGCGCATTTTTGTGCTTATACTGTTATTTTTTTATATTTTTTCACTGTGCTTATAATCTATCAGGAAACTAGCAAAATCTGTGATAAGATTAGTAAAAAAAGTTATAAGAAAATTATCTTCTGAAAATGGTTCGGCGTCTCCGCTGGTCGGCTGGCGAGAGCGGCGGCAGGTATTTTAATCAGTGTCATCTCGGATCAGCTCGCTATCGGTACCTGCTTCTTCATTGATCGGAGCGGATCGCGGGATATTAAGCGCGCCCGGCTTCGCGAGCTACCAGTTAATTGAAAACGTATCGGATGGATCAGTCGCCTCGCAAGCTTCGGTATCTAGGACAACGGATATTGAGAATTTGTCAGAAGCCTTGTAGTGGGTTGCATGCAAATAATTATTTCCAGTACCTAGGCAACTCAAATAATACGTACTAGAGTTGCAAAGTAACTTTTTTTATTTAGTATTTACACATTTAATTTTTCTGATTAAGTATCGTTACGAAGTATTGTACAGTACAACAGTCAACCACGATACAAATCAGTTCTTGAAGCTACTAATCTGCACTCCTGACTATTTCACTAGCTCTCTCATTCAGCGCCGGCTGTATTCCAGCTTCGTTCCCCTCGACGAGCCGCCTGATGTCGGGCACGAACAGAACTCCTGGCGCAAGTTTGTGCCGCGCAGAGTGCACTCCCGAGTCGCCGGCCCAGTTGTCTTCGCGACTAAGTTTAATATTATAAACTTCCCGCAATTATTTCCCGCAAATTTGTCAATTTTCCTACTCTATATACAAATGAAACGTCCGTACCGCTCGTACAGTAATTTAATTTAGATTTTCCAAATGGCCTTATCTCAGATAAGTTAAGCGTTGCCGGTACGTTACTATTTCAATAAAATATTTCACAGCTATCTTTATATGAAAATGAAACAATGAAATATTTCCAATTCGATGCTTTACGGTGCTTGGATTATTTTCTTTCTTGCTCTAAATTTAGTATATAAAATATTTGTCATACCGATGTCTAGCCGGCTATAGCCGAGCACATTGTGTGTAGCAAGCCCCCCGCCACCCCCCTCTCGCGACTCGTGCGGACGTTTTATTGCATTTCGCGAATATTTCCTTCACTCGGAACTCCCGCTTTCCATTATACTTGAACTAATAACATACGGCATTATTTTCCTTCCAGCCTATTGAGCGCGTTATTGTGTTTCTCTATTATATTACTCTGTCGAATTGAAAGAGGATTTGATAACTTTTAGATTGGGTCTTGGCTAGTGTTTCAGAAAAAGCCCTATAATAGTAAGGTGACCAATGAATATATAAAGTAGGTATAAATATTATGCCAAATAACGATTCATTATTCGGTAACAAATTAGAATAACAACGTCAAACGAGATTTTCAAACGTAATCTTCATTAAGCATCGCCTTAAGCGGAATTCGTGGTCAAAGAAACTTATTCTTTCCGAAGTACGAGTAATTACATGTAATTTAATGAAACAAATTGAAAAGTAAAATAAGATATTAGGCTGTGTCCCCAGGAGGCAAACTGTTAGCGACCGACTGAGTTTGCGGCGTATCGGTTTAGTACGCCCTTCCATATATTTGAAATGGAGTGTTCACAGTTTGCTAATTTGCGCTCACTCTACGCAGTTTGCAGCGTTGCGCGCGCCGACTGATTCAGTGAGCGGCCGACTCGCAGCAAACCCGGTTCCAGTCGGCGGCGGCGATATGCTTGTTCGCCGGGCGTAGTGAGTCCGTTTGCTGCAAACTGTTCATGTGGATAGTTGGAAAGAAGCTATTGACGTGTCCGGACGTGTTTTTTGCATCGCTTACATAACTAATCACTACGCACATATCACATATAATATCCATCGTGACCAACACAACCACTCCCTTCGTCCAACAATAGTAAAGTGAAAATTCAGTCGGTCGACCTAAATAAGCGGCTAACTCATAACAGTTTGCTTGCGACGCACGCAAATTGATCTGAGTTTGCAGCTAACTCGAATTTCAGTTCGCCACAAATTTGCGGCTCACTCAGTCGGCCGCTAACAGTTTGCCTACTGGGGACACAGATGCTCAATGATTGAGTCAGTTTACTCTACACGTCTCTTTCTGTAGGCCAGGGAGCCTTTCGGGATCCAATGTATAATCGTTGTATTATCGATGCATGAAGGGAAAGTCGTAATCGTTTTGGGAATAATAAATTAAAACTAAATAATTCTATCCTAAACAATACGAGTATAGTTTTTAATTCGAAGGGTTCCTGTAACTTTTTAGTATCTGCTTGTTTATGAGTTTCTATACATTTCGTGTCCGTACCAGTTCACCTGTAGCGACACGAGCGTCTCTAGGATATTAATCTCGCGCAAGAAGTGGCAGCAACGCCATCATCAATCACGCTTGTACTTCATAACTTGCAACACCACCCAAGTGAAGGTACTTCATGAGCCATTGTTTGGATCACACTGCATGCTGCTTTTTCAACTTCGTAGATTTTTGCTTTACGAGTTTAACTAATAAAATGTGACAGCACGGTTAATGAATATAACAAGTTCATGGTATCGCGACGCCGCACGGCGGGCTGGTTGCCGCACGGCGGGCTGGTTGCCGCACGGCGGGCTGGTTGCCGCACGGCGGGCTGGTTGCCGCACGGCGGGCTGGTTGCCGGATGATGCGCGGTGTCCACTCATTGTGTTCCATGTGCAGATCATCCGCGCGTACACTTCGGAATATTGTAAAATTTTAATGCAGAACGTGATACAAATGAATTAATATTTGGGCAGATTGCCATATTACTTCACTATTGATACAAAAAATATATTTTATTTTCTCGTCTTGCATTGACACTGTTTGCAACGAACAATAACTCTCACAATAAATTGAAAAAAAAATCGTGCGGAGTGTGGATGTCAGGAAAGCTATCCTTTGTGGTTGTTTTCGATTATTTTCCTTCTTTTTTCATTAGACCGCTTCTGAATCGAAGTAGTCGACCGCAAGCGGCTGTAGGAGAAGCAGACACTCCATCGAAACATGCCTGTCGAAAGTTTAGTAACGATTATTCAATATTTGCTCTCGTGATTTTGGGCCGTACACAATACTTTACAATGTAAACTACTTGTATATGTTTACTTTTTCTGCTAAATGGTAAAAATGCTTTTTCCATTTTAGTAAAAAAAAATCAATTATCGGACATGTGTCATCCGCGTCCCCGGCCGCGCCGGTATGTGATACAAGGCCGCGCGGACCGCGTCAAACCCATTTTTCGTCAAGCGAACGATTCCGCGTTCGATAACTTTTTGATTGCCTTCTGTGACAGCGCGGAATGATTGACACATTTATTTTTGGTTCTGGCACAATAGGGACAGAGTTTCTAAATTATAACACATTTGCATATTATGGCATCGTCATTATCATTTTTAATGGAGTACTTTTTCTAGAACTGAACGATAAGGCCCACATTATATAAAAATATCACGTAAGGTTATAAAATTGAATGTATCATACCCGAATGTATTATATATATGTAATTGTAATAAGTAGATAAATTCGTAGACCTATGAAAATGTAATGACTACCTTGTAAAATTGTCATTTGTACGAATTTATTTAATTTGGATAGTCACAGAGGTAGTTCCGATCTTCCATTCCGCAGTAGCATTTAATTTTGTCTACGCGGTGCTACGTCGCTACGCATCACTACGAGCTCGCTAGAGCGAGTAAATGGTGCTACGAGCTCTTCTGGACCTGTGATTTGTTATAAAAGAAAGATCGTTATATTATAAAATGTGTATCGTAAATCGTCTGTTGTGGGTACGCCGTTCAAGGAGTTTAACTTTAAATGAGTTTGCTTTATGACGGATTAAAACTTTCTTAGAATCTCTCCGTTATTAAATATTTTTAATAATTGTAATTTTAATAAAAAATGTATTCTTAATTAAAATTATGAGCAACTTCAAAATTTGAAGAGTTTTACAATTTGTTGATGTACAATATGTTTACATCGTTGAAGCTGAAATCTAAATTCAGTGTTTCTTATATATATTAAGTAATTCATACCTATATGTTTTTGCAAATACGGGTTACGGGTACACAAACAATTATACGCTGGATCTCCATATTATTCCATGTGGGTCGTGAAACTAATTTAGATAGGTTATTAAATACACAAACTTTTAAATAAAGTGTGTTTGTGAATTCATACTTAAACAATATAGTTGGTTTCGAAAATCACGCCACAATAGCGATTTTATTTTGAGTCTAAAAGTTGTCATCCATTTTATAATGAGTGTAATTCATAGTATACACAGCGGCACTAACACCTTACACTAAGTTCGACAGACACTACATAACGATACTTGACACTAGACGCCCGCTTGTTCGGATAGTGTCGAGTGTCAGTATTTCTGCGGCAACACAAGCGCGTGTATGCTTAGCTTAAGCGACTAAGAATCGAGATGTACAGCTCGGTGTCGCGGCGGTGTACACACTCAGTGTCTAGTGTCGTCGTGTAACTTTACTCTGCGCATGCTGAGAGCGATAATACCATTGTATCATCGCTATAATGTAGCGGCGCAAAATTATGCTAATGAAGTAAAGAATGAAATCGTTGTATGGCGGCAACAGAACCTAGTCGAGTATGAACCCACTTTTAATGTTAGTGGTAACTTTGCCAACCCGAAGTACTATACCTAGCATTGTATGTAAGTACATTAAAACTGTATTATTGTATGATTTCGCTCTACTAAAAAATATTCTTAAACCGAACCTGTGCATATTTCCACGACCAGTTACAATTCCGCCCATTCTAAACAACTCAATCAAAGTAAATTATTTTAGAACACGTAACATGAAAATTGGAGCTTAGTTAAGCGGCTTCAGGCGGCTCGGTGCCGGCCCCGCCTCGCTCGAGGCGTGCGATAAGCAGGCGCTCGAAGCGGAGCGCGCGGCGACGGTTGCTAATTTCCCGCGGGAAGCGCGCCTTAACGAGCGGTACCCGGCCGCGGGTATTGGCGACATTGTTCATTATTAGCCGCTTTCAATAACGCCGGGATTGAGTCCCGAGTCCCGAGTCCCGAGGCTTTCATATGCTCGCTAATACGGTTCACTCTATACAAAATGGAAATGTTGACTGACACTGGAATTAATTATTTTATGAAGCATTGTAATAGATTTTAGGAAATATATTAGATAATATCAAATATATGTAATATAACTATTAATATTATGCAATAACAAATTACGGTCATCATCCCTATTTCATTCACAGTTTACCGAGTTTTGTCGAAATATGTAGTGTGTGATTTCATTTACCAAATTTTTCTATAAAGAAAAATACTTAAAATTTAAGCGAAAAGTAGAGGATACCTCGAAGGCCCATATTTAATTAAATTGTTAACTCTTGGCTGCACACTTATAATAAAAGCTGAAAAAGTATAAAGATAATTTAAAAGGAGATGTCAGTAAATCTATTACAGATCTATGTCGATTTGAATCTTCTTAAATACTACTTTAATTTGGAGCTGTTACTTCATAGTTTAAAGCTAAGCTCTCAGATTAAGCGAACAGATTGTAGGATCTATCATAACTTGTGTAAAGTGGAGCGAATACTTCGTCGATCAATCACAGACAGCCGTCGTTAGTCTTCATCGTCTCATCGCGATCGCTCGCCAGTCTGTTGCAAAAATTCCAAATAAGCGATGTTACACTCTGTTACACTTAGTGTTATTCATAGTGCTTTTAAAAACTTTTAGGTGTAAAAGTAGTGGATGCATAAAGATTGTATTACCACAGCCAATGATATTGTGTATTGAACTTATTTGTAAAAAAAATAGCTTCAAGTACTGATTATTTGAACTGGAGCGCCGTTAAGTGGTTTTGATAAACCGCTTTAGATTTTTAATTGCTTTCATTTTACTAATTTATTATCAAAATAAACAGTGTACGTAGGTACTTATTAGCTAACAGGATTTCACGCTCTAGTGGCCTAATTTAAAATAAATTGAAAGCTCCGCTAAGCAGCTTATTGTCGTCAGTACAAGCGTGTAGAGCTGCGTGTACAAGCCGCGCCGCTCCGCCTCGCTCAGTGCTGCGGCGCCGCAAATTAAGTTGAGGCGTAGTGAGTGGTTGTTAACTCCCCGCGGGAACACATTTTTAAGGGGCATGTGACTCACGAGCGGGGACATTATTTTCAATCAATGATATCGACGTTTGGAGTGACAAGACAATATATTTTTAAATTAAAAAAATATATTGTGCCTAATTACCTTTAATAGGTAAGTACTAGAAAATAATATATAGTCAGTATTTGGTACGTACAGTAATTTGTATTCATATGATTTTATTTCACTTTTTTTTTAAGTACCTCCGAGAAATTACGAAGTCCTATAAACAGCCGTTTCCAGACAAGGCTCGGGCACATAGCACGTGCTCGCATGACATGTGCTGGAGCCTGTCTCTCGAGGCAGTACGGTCGGTCTGGTCAGTATGTAATGGTGATGGTAGGAGTAGGCGCGCCCACGTATAATTTTACTCTCTAATGAGTGTATACAGAATATCTGAAAATTATTTTCAGCGTTTGAAAGGTGTTCAGAAAAGTCTCGCCTATTATACGCCCAGCTTGGCTACACGAGCACGGAAAATACATTATGTAAGATATTTCGTCGAGATTTAGAGCATCAAACGGAGCTTGAAGTTAATCTGCAACTCTTCGTGTGTGAAATACGATACAATTGTTAGAGCCACGCGTAACTCCGCCTTCAAAGACACCATTGTACTGAGACTTACTAACTCGTAACTATTAATCATGTAAAACTCATTAGCTGATAGCTCTTAGAACTATTATTATTTTAAGGTACTTACCTTTATTATCATTTATTAATTTAATAGAGACTAAGCTTTAACTTGCTGACGATCGATGTAGGCTGTACAACACTTGTATGTTTTTTTATCGATTCATTACCTAGATCATAACAGTATTTATGAATCAGCAGCCACCACCACCCGCTCGAAAAGCCGTTCCTATTCAGAAGAGCGGGCATGAAACTCCGTGGCTACTTATTTAATAAGGATGTTGTACAACTTGTGTAGTACATCTGCCTTTCGAAGTAGGCTTTCGTTACTTTGTTTAACGTACGAGTAGTAATTACATATTTATTTAAAATATACCACTATAGTAAGATTGTAAACAAAATGTTCAAATTCACACGGGAGTAATCAAAGGCTCACAAACGAGCAAGAACTTGACAAGAAGGCAAGTTTGCTAACAATATTCCCCCGGCACCGCCACGGTATCCATCGACTGCTATTCACAGCACGCGAGTGGGCCGTCCCCGCTGCCCAGTCGTGGAAGGGTTCGCGGTTGGCGCGGGCGGAACTCTAACATTTGCTTTATTATTTATAGCGAATTCCAATTTGGGATTATTTCGTTTTACTACATTTAATTTTCTCCTGCATGTTTGGGTATTATCGAAGTGATTCATAAGGCTTGATAATACTTTCTAAACGTAATAAGTGACTGCGAGCTCTCCCGTTCACAATTCACATGAAGAAATTATATGAAATCGAGTAATATAAGGTATAAGTTAGCCATGCATTGTGCAAATGTCTAATAATCAGGATGAGATAGCTGACTTGACTGAACTTGCAGCTGTGTGCTACTGAAAGTAAAGACATACAGAAAGCCATTGTCTACATCCATGCTTACTCTGTGTTTGCTGCTTTGAATATTTTCGTGGATTTCACTGTAAGGTACCCAAGCTCAATAATGGTACGTTGGACTACCTGTTCCCTGCGTTATGACTTGAATATTCTCTTGAGTAAACCTACTGCAGGGGACTACCCTATATCGTTGTCGCCTCCAGCGTAAGCGGCTTGGCACCACCTATTTTCCGCATCAGAATATCTCGCACATCTCACGCGCGCGGGGAAAATTTTATTTACATATTGGTTCGGCGGATCTTACGTTTTACGACTTCGGATATTCTGATCTTGTTATTTAAAAAAGCTCATTTATTTATAAAGAGGACTCGTTCCATTATAATATGTAGAATCTCCCGTCATACAAAAATGTAGTATGCATTTAAAGGAAATTCTATATTGATCTTTGATTTCATTTGGCTCTAGACTACGCTGCTGGGCTTTAGTTTTTGTTGCTTCGAATAATAAATATATTATGGCAGTTTTGAATTTAGTTATATAATGCGGTATGTTTGTATATCATTTTAGGTAAATTCTTGGTCATAGTGGATATTTTTTTTATTCACGGGTTCTAGGTTTATCCAATTATTAAAATATTCATATTTTCTTTAAAAGTATAATTCATTATTGATACACAGTCATGGCGATGATGTCAACCCCAAGCTAACAATAACAGCAGTAATGTGTTTACACAACTTTCATTACTGTTTATTTTTGTGAGACTAAGCTTTATCAAATTTAACGTAATTACACAGACTATTATAAATATAATTGACGTAGATTGTCATCCATGCGTCTCCACCACGCGCTGTTATTGATTTTGTTTCATGTGATAACAGCGGTCAATTTTATATTTCACTAGCTGTTACTCGCAACTTCGTCCGCGTGGTATTTAACAAAAAGCGGACGAAGTCGCGGGTAACAGCTAGTCTAAAATAAAAGTAGCCTAAGTTACTCCTTGTTACATCAGCTATCTGCCAGTGAATTCCCGTCAAAATCGGTCCAGCCATTTCAGAGATTAGCCGGAACAAATAGACAGACAGATAGACAAAAAATTGTAAAAATTGTCGTTTTGTATATGTACCGTGTATACATCCAAATGCACTTAGTAAAAAGCGGTTATTTTAATATTACAAACAGACACGCCAATTTTATGTATTTGTATAGATGTATATAGACTAGCTGTCCCGGCGAACATCGCACCGCCTCAGAATCAAATGCATGAGAAAATGAATTATCTTTATTATATATTTTTTTTTGTGAATTTTTCACACCAATTTGAATCTTCCTACGTTTAGTTTATAAGTTAATTTATGCGTTTCGTTAATCGTTCATGAGATTTCACAATTAACGCTCAATGTTGGTAAGCTAAAGCTGGCGAGGATATCGAAACAAGAACAATTTCTCATAATAAACCAACATTCTGTTCATGATGAGTTCTTGCGCACAACTTATGTAATTTATGTGAATACTTGAGGGTGGAAAAACCCGCAACGCTCGTACTAGCCTCAAGTTTGAATTAATTTGTCTATGCTCTGCCTGTATTCCTCCTAAAGGTAAAAGGATAGGTAATAAAGGATATTTATTACCTACACATTCTTGGTTCCTCGACAGTTCATAGTATAGGAACTGTTATGGTTAGTGATGTTTACAAATTGGTGGGGGTCTTAAAATAATGTATTATAATTACAATCCAAGTCATTTTTGATTACAATAAAGTCCAGTAGATGGAGCCACCTGTAGCTGGCAGCACGCGGCTCGCGCGGCTCATCCGACGTAACGACTCGTAATCTTTAGCGATTTATTGCCAAGTGTAACACGCCACTGCGCAATTCGCAGGCATGTGAAGATAATCACCCACTTTATAAACATTTAATCTTCCCGTGTAACCTTTGACCTAGCCACACGAAACTGAAGTGAGTCAGTCTTCGAACAAGGAAATGTCGTTGTAATTAGTCTGTTAATTTTATATCTAGCCATACACGATTATAAAATGTCTAGTATTTTGTTCAATTGCAAGTCGTCCCATGTTAAAAAGATATTGCAATTCTCGACTCTGCATTCTGGGCTTGTCTTAATTCCTAACATATAGCTTAGTTCCTACACCAGTAAAAAAGAAACGTATCAATCTAAACGCAACATATTATAAAGGTGGCATGAGATGCGACAGCATCCCCGCTCTGCACCACATCTCGAGCCGGTGTTTACGTCGCCGATTTACGAGCATGCTCGTAAACTCGTGCGGCCAAATCTTTGTTCAAAGCGTACATAAGCTCGTAAAATGCGATTGCTTTTTGATATCCTGTATTATGATAATTGCCTTGTAATCCTGACTAATATTATGTTCATGTGTTTGCCTCAATACACGCTACCTTTTAGAGCTACAAAATATTGCACCGAGGTTTAACTTAATCCGAGCCGAGTCTCTGAATAGATAAACTGTTAGTTTCTTCGTTATGTTAACATTTCGCAATTCATGCTACACTGCGATGGCCTATTCAAATTTTCATACCGATTATCTTTTTAAAATTTCCAAAGATCTTAAAGCTATTTTTTACCTGTATAAAGTCGGACGCTAGCAAAAATAAACTGTATAAAGCACGTTCAAGTTCGGGAATATACAATATTATTTGAACAATAACTATTTTACTAGACTGCCTGCCATGAGCTCACCTAATAAATTAACAGAAACGAGCAAAGTCACGTGTAAAATAAAGCATGTTCTCAGTCACAAATTAGCATCTGCAGCTTGAGTTAGTGCGGCAATAATGGGCACGTGTCGCCCCGGCGTGGTTCACATGGTTCACACCATCCTGTAATTTACTGGATCAGGCCTTAGTTATATCTGTGTCATTTACCATCGTGCGAGATTCGGTCTATGTCTTGCGTGATCTTGCAGAACCGTGAGTTGGATTTGATATACCAACAAATAAAGTTCTCACACTTTGTCCCCTGGGGTGCATTAAACAGTCAGGTTGTATTCTGAAGCAGTATAATAACGGTTATAAAAATATTTGCAACCAGAGGAGCAACTCTACTGGAAAAATATTACATCCATGAACATCAACATACGATGGGTTATATGCCAATAAATTTGTCTATCGAAAGTTGCCATTGAACACCTCAATGACGGTATATTTAAACATACACATCAGTTCCAGACTAGGAGGATTATTAGGTTGGTTGTCAAAAAAGTGTGAACATCCACAGCAGACCTTTCAAAGATTTCCAACCGTATTACATATAAGTAAGCATATATTTTAGTTAATATCATGAGCACCTGCGTCGTGTTCGTAGAATCGTTTCAAGTCCATTGCGTGATGTTAAAATTACTCGCCCAACGAAGAATCACGCGCGCCGCCAGTTTATTTCAAACTTTACGATAATGTCGCCGATCAAAACGAGCTTTCGATTCGAAAGAAAGGCTTTGACTAGCCATTTAAGGAATATTTTAGCAATATCTGAGTAGAAAATATCGACGATAAAAATGTATATATAAATATGTAGTTAAGAATTCAAATTATTTCTTAAACTTTTGAATTTGTCTGCGATTAAAAATCATCCTATTTACTTAAACATCCAATTAATCAAACGACAGCTGTTATAAAGCAACATTCAATCACCTACTTCTTATACACTTCCTCAGCTATGAAAGAGGAATTAAATATAATTAATGATCCAGTGTTTACCACATGCTATAGCAGGTTAGTAGGTCGCTAATTCTAGAGGATCGAATAAAGAATCGTAAGTTGGTGCATTATAGTAATCATCCTCTAACTGCCTATTGACTATACATATCATGTGGTAGCTGGCGCGGCTGTGGCATCGCGTATAATTCGGCTAGAGGGCACCTAGCGCGCGCGCGCGCCGCCGCGCCGCGCCGCCGCCGCCGGTCGGACCGGTCCACGCGCCGCACCGCCTCCCGCGCCGCGCGCGTCTTGCGCTCGCGCAGCCAGACCAGTTCTGCGACTGGTATTAGCACCAGCACTCGCAAAAACCGCCACGGTCTCGGCGCGACACCTCGTCCGTATTTGTTTTGGTAATGGCCGCTGATAGCGGTCACTCGTAGAAAAACCCGTGTAGATGTTGCAGCCGATGTCAACGGTGTCGGTACAGTGCAGTTTCGAGTGTTGGTAATGTAGTGTCGGCGGGAGATGTCGCGACGGGCACCAACATGCTCGCCGTCCGCCATGCGAAGGTATAACGACCTGGCTACGTAATAATAATAATATAATCAGCCGCTACATCGCGCCGCAGCTCGCGAGCCTCGATGCTGAAAGACGAACAAGGCCTATCTAGGATTATGTCTTGAATTACCCAGACATTATTACGGTGTCATTTAAATTGTGGTATAATAATCATGCGCATTTAACTCACTACTTTCAATTGGGTAATGATTCTGTTCTCTTGTTAAGAAAAAGCATTGGGCTTTTACATTCCGCGTTGGTATCGTGCGGATTTATACGATAATCCGGACACTACATTTCCTAAAAAAATTACCAGTTGGCAGTTACACAGTGTTGCCAGATGTGATTTTCTATTTATACCCAAATTTGAAATTATTTTTCTCCAAAATGATACAATTTGCTTGAGTTTTACCCAAAGGCAAAAAGTTAATAATATCGGCTTAGCTTTTTGCCTTTTTCTTATTTTTTTCTTGAAATACTGTTCTAATTTCCAAACTGAAGCAGCAGAATGACCTTTTTTTTTTACGTTACTTATTGCACTGAATGGGTATGACGGGTATGACATAGCATAGGGAGAAAAAGCAGAGTGAAAAGAATGAATGAACGAGCGAGATGGTTTAACGCGTGCGTTCGTAAAATGCGTTGTGGTCATCCTACAGGTAATCCCACTGAAAATAAAAATTACCCAAAATTCTCCATGGTATTTTTTTTTTCTCCAAGAATTTCATTTCTCCAAAATTTCTCCAGAGCCAAAATTTTTACCCAGAATTGCGAAAAAAATACCCAATCTGGCAACACTGCAGTTACAACAGCGTACAGCGTACGATCAAATGCTTCAGCATTCGACGTAGTTCACTACGACAATAGCCTCAAGTCACCGAATTATATTCCTCGAATATTTTAAACGCGTAGTGAAACTTCAAACAACTTTAACAACCTGTTTAAGCCAAGAATGCGTGCTAAGAGCTCTTAGTTGGGGTCTCGCGGTGGGACAAATAATTTGTCCGGGATGTAGCCGCTGGTGCTAGCAATTTGCTTAAATTACTCTCTCAATGAACGCAACAGCGACTTTGATGTCTCGAAGAGACACTTTTTACAATTTGCGGGCCCGCGGGGAAACGTTACAGTAACTCGTAAATACTTAAGTTAATGAAAACATGTTTTTACATTTAATAAATGATGAAATCCAGTTTTCATGCTCGACATTATCCTAAAGAATATTTAGCACTTATATATTATTGAATATTATTGTCATAGGTCATGAGAGAATTTCGCTTTTAGAGGAAGCAGAGTTTTTTAATGTACCATTTCAGACGGTATATGTAGTTAGTATCTTTTATTGTGTATTTTTCTAACTTCAAATTCTATTTGAAACAACAATGATTGCGCTTTTTATGTTCGAACACTAACCAGTAAATAAACGAAATACCTATTCAGGAATAAACATGGCAAAACACTACAAACACCTACAGAATAAAGAGAAAACAAAGGTGGCAAATATATTAACTTCGGGAACTTAAAAAACGTATAATAAAAGCGATAAAATCCGTAGGATTAGTTTTATTTCAATGTATAGTATTCGCATAAATATAAGAAATCAATATATAATTTTTCACTTTTCTGTGACAGTGTATCTACCCGTGTGTACCGGTGTTTACAACAGTTTTGTTACGAGCAGAATAAAAAAATAATTCTCACCAAACTGAGAGTACCATTGTTTTCCCTATAAATCTGTCGGCATGGGGAAATTTGGCGCGCGCCGCGGCCGGGGCGTTATCGCAGAATGCCGCAGCAGCCGGCGTCAAATGACGCGTGACGCCCAAACAGCCCAACTGTTCGCGGGGCACGAGCACGGGGTGCAATGATTAGGGATAGGGCTGTTAGCCTGGATTTTGGGGTATCATTTATCTGGTGTAAGATTTTTTATGTTTGAATTACAAGAGGATACAATGCTAAGTGCAATATAAGCTATCCACTGTGTGTAAGCTTTAAAAATGTGTAATCAGCAATTAAAATGGAAGCTCTCATTTAAAATACATTCAACAAATGGTCTAATTGAGTCATGAATAACGTACAGATTATTGTGCTTAGTCAATAAATACATGAATAAAAATGGATAAAATTGCTGAGCCCCAAAATTGGACAAGACATAAGGCCCAAATGAAGATTGTCTATTTGATACCTCGTTAACTTGGCCATCTTCATGGTGTGATTTTACACCTTAAAATATGCTTTAAATGTAGGGCATTTTTTTCGCTGTCGCAGCCCTAGTGATCTTCCGTATCTAACACGGATAAGCCGCAATGAAGCCGCGCTTCGTCACAGATCTTAGCAGGGTTGTCCCAGCGCGTGTCGGCTCATTTCATACTCATTTGCCACTCCTTGAGAGAAACTTTGTGGCGTATTGTTGTATATGGATTGTCTGTTTGTGTGTTTGTGACAGTGTGGTTTGATGAAAGGACTTTGAAAGATTTTCTAGTGGAAAGTTTTGAATCATAAAATATCATAGGTCGCAAAGTCACTCTATGCGAAATAATCTTGAAATTAAGGATGATTAGGTAGTTCAAAGTTAAAAAAGGTGACTATTCAATCTTATTAGGTGCCGAGAATTGTATTTGAAATATGTTGCTTTTATTAATGAGTGTGCTGTAAAGAAAGACCTAAATGTGCTTAAGTGAGTGATATCCCGCGGTGACATGCGCGAGCGGGGAGCGGGGAGCGGGGAGGATGACTGCGATGCTGGCGCACAGGCATAGATAATACATCGCACAGGGCAGCTCACGGGTGATTGATGAGCACGTGCTATATTTTATAATAATAGTGTTCTCATTCCATATATATTGTATGATTTCATTGACTACCGTGGCCCTATCTATTACTTAGGCATTTTGTAGTTCCCGCCAGTATTTATCGTATTTCAAAACGTTGGCTGCAAAATTAAAATGCCATCAAAAATATTATTCTATCATCTCGGTGTACATCTAGTTCTTATCTCCGAAAAATGTTTTACAGAAGATGTCGCACTGACGCAAAAGCGGGAGAGTTTTTACATTTCCATGCCAATTGTAAAGCCATCAGCGTAGAGCGCGGTAACAAACAATGGCCACGCGTGGGGTGTGGGTAAACTTGCATGAATAATAGCAGCGGATACTTCAGACTTTGTGAGTTATGTCGGGTATTAGAGCAAAAGTGTGAATCGTAATGTTCCGTAAAATGTTTTGTTTTAAAATGTTGCGAAAATGTATTTCGTGATATCATGTGCGCCTTTTAGACGTGACTTTTATTCTACACACAAATGTTCTATTTCTTAATACACAATTATAACTAGTTGTTAAATGTTCCTTTGCTGAGTACGGTCCTTACCGCGATGCGAAGGGATCTCAGGCTATAGTCCACCACACTAGCTCAGTACCGGCTGTCCTACTTTGCATGTCTTTTATACTCTTTTACACTATTTTAAAATATAACTAAATAAATATTCGCATAGCCAACCAGTTAATTACCACGACAATAAACGCTACTTTGGGATAAAATGCAAAGTAACCTGAGTAGGAGTCTGCGCGTAGCACTGCATACCTAGATAGTGGTAGTTACGATTAACGTCAACTAAACAAATCTGTTCAAACAAGCCCGCGATCCCGCTCGCAGCGACATCGAACACTGTTTGCTTAGGACCACCGACTGATGCATGAACTTTTGTAGTTCCAAGATAAGGCGACGGCAAATAAATTGTGTACCGACACGAAAGTGAAATCTTTTATGCTTCAAAAAAGTAAATAAGAAAGCTCAGCTGTATTGTAATAACATTGGATGATTCGAAAGCGAATGTTAAATAACTATCGCCCGACCGATACACTGATTGCTTCACTTACTAGAAAACGAAGATTGAATTGTTGATTGATTGATTGATCATGCGGTAGGGTGCGAATGATGTATTGGAACGATCTGTTTTAAGATGAAGCTAGATATAAGAAGTTCTACCTCCTTTCACCTCTTGTTGTAATAAATAATGAAATGGAAAAACTACCTGTCTTAAAGGTCTTGGACGTATTGGATTCTTCATTGTAGGATTCTATTTTGAATGCTTATCAAAAGAATAATTATAAATCGTATTGAGGAATCGAGCCGGGTTGGTTGCGGTAAGTCATGACCCATCTCGCTGACAGGACAAAGCGCATGAAGTATCGGCGGCGGGCGAGGCGCAGGCGCGGCGCGGGCTGCGCGGGCGCTTCACGCAACGCGGGGTCAACAACCCGCACCTCATTTGTCCTGCATGCACTCACCAATTGTGCATTGCATTCGTTATACTGGTTTGGGTATCATTACATCTAGGTTTAATTCGATGTAATACCACAAACACATTTACTTAATTCTCCAATAAAAAATAAGATATGTCAATATTTTTAGGATGTGTGTAGCATATATTTTGCTTTAGTTACACAAACTATTCTGTAAGAGAATACATAATGGGAAATAAATCTTTGCAGCCTGAAAAAAAAAATATCAAACTCAGGGAGCTCTACCGTTGAAACTGTTTCAATATTATTCGAATCTCACCAATATCGGTTTACTCGACTTTCCCAAACTTTCGACCGTATTCGTAATGACGCGCTAAACATTCCTTTCACGACCACAATACAAAATATTATTGATGCTATTATAACAAAGGCGCGTGCGAAGTTTAGGCCACAAAAAACGGCCTGCAATTTAAAATAGGCATTTATCTCGCGCTCGCTCATCGTCGGGTTAATAAGCGTCATTCGCAGTGATTACCTGGCCCCACACCTGATTATTGACGCCCATATAATACGTTCGGTTTTGCTTGGAGGCGAGTTTGATGCGCTCATAGCACGTGCGCCGACATTACAGTTATTGAAATCAGATTTGATATTTGGTTGAATCGTAAAATGGTGGTTTTCGTACGCAGGAATTGATTTTTGCAAATTAAAATCCTCATATAGATAAATAATGATCAGAGTATATGCGTGGCACATTATTGGTATAGGTATTATACATAAATAGAGCATCGTCGCACGCGCAGCTTGCGACCGCGAAGGCCGAGGACCGGTCGCGGCTCTCGTCCCGCCTCGCAACCAGTAACCATTGTTTTGAGGGTAACTGTAATCGCCTTGTTAAGCGGATAATAACACAAGAGGTGGTATTTCTCGATGATAATGCGGTAGCAGAGTAGGTACTTTACCTTCAAACGGTTCTTTGTGTTAGTGTTATTTATGTTATTTCCAATACAAGAATTTACCATTTTACGTAACATTTTGTCGTTACATAAAAATATTTGACAATAATGAACCTTAAGATATTAGGTACGTATCACTATCGCGATGTAATAAACGCTTGAAAGAAAGCTCGCGGAAGACCTTTATCAGTAAGCGCAGCGGAGAGTGCCGCACGGAATTATTATGATTTATGAAAACGCGTTTGTTTCCCAAAGATTTATGGGTTTTCCATACGCCCCCGCCTCGAGATTTTAATGCTGGCTCTGGTGCCTGATTCTTGGGACTAAAATCTAACGTGGATAGTTGATTTATTGTCAATTTGTGGTACGAGCTATGATTGCATTGGTTTTGACGTAAATACTGCCGACACGTTTCCGAAAGTGGGTCACTCAACCACAGTCAAAGGCTACACCGCGCCACGCAGCCTGTGTTTTCATGTTTTAATATTTTTGTCAATTTTGACATGAATCAACACATCTTTAATCGCATAACACATTGCTCTACTATTATTAGATCAATGTCATAAGGGAATAAAGTTGGTCCCTAATTGTATCATTCGAAATTATATTTATCTAAACTTCTCTATGATACAAATATTTTTAATCGCCAAAGATAACGAAAATCATATATTCTCCTCTTTCACCCACTCTTTTAAACTCAAACTCAAACTTTTTATGACGACTGAACTAAATATAAAGCAGATACTATGTTTTCAATTTTTTTAATTAACCTTTATTTTCACTGTAATATAATAAGTTACCTATACTATCGCGCTTTGAAGTCAGCAGCCATGCCGCTCACCCAGCCCCAGCACAGTCTCTTAAACGAGTGAGAGATGCTTACCGCAAGCATCAAGTGCGCAAGCGAGATAAAGAGTAAGTCGGCGCGGCTTGAGCTGAGGTAGTATAGACCTTAGCTGGAGAACCGAGCGCGCGGGGGCGCCCACCGCCGGCGGACGGCGTACGGCGGGCGGCGCCTTAATGAACTCATTTATAGCCTGTTGATACGATCAAATTGACCCATATCATTTCCAAGATTACAATAGACATCGCAGGCCATGAAAAATATCGTAATTAATCTGTAATTTGAATATGTAAAACGTCACGTGAGTAATAAATGAATAGGCAAACGGCAATGAAAGGCGTGAAATGCGAAATGATCGATACTAATAACTGTTCCACGGATGGAGTGGCCCGCACCGAGCTGGCAGGGCGACGGGATCAGAAATAGATTTTATAGGTAATGTGATGTAGGTTAATTAGTTAAAACGAGTGTGTATGACTAGTTGATAGGTTAATTGACCGCATTTAGTTAGTTACATTAATAAGATTGCAACCAGGATCGATATGAAAATCATTAGGAAAGCGCTATGTAATCAAGAAATACTCAGATTACATGGTACGTACTTAAATATATTCAGATGTTAGATGAAAATTCGTCTCTCACAAAATGTTGAATATGTAATTTTAAAGGAAAAAAGATGTTCATGTAACAAAGACGTTAGGTACCGTGAACACGGACATTTTGATGGTGTGTATGGTAAGTATACGAGCTCAGATGACGTCATTATCGTTTACATGCTCGTAATATGAAATCAAAATTTACGCATCCGTAATGGCCCTGTATTGTGGTTTCGCGTCATGTGCGTCGAATACGAGGTAAAAGGCCTATTCCACTAAACGCGTGCTGTTTTTATACAATATTTTTCAGACTTGATTTTCAAGTAGAAAGTTTATAGAATTTTCGCCTCGTAATTATACATAGCAATAGAATAAAAAATCTCAATTTAAAACAATCGCATATCTTTACCAAAATAAACAAACTGACCAGCGCTGTGGTCTAGTTTTGCGTAGGCCTACATAATTCGGAAGCGTTTGCAACACACTTAATAGATGAGTGTGGCACCAAAAGTTCACCGCACGCGTGTTTGAACCGCGCGCGATAATTTCTTTGGTGGAAAACATCTCTAAGCGCTAGTTCTCGTCTCGAGTCGTAAAGCGGTTCTGCCTCGGAACGTGTCGCGTTTATCGCGTTAAGTGGCGGCTATATCGCGGTAGGCTCCACATTTGATAAGCGATGCGATCGCGCCCATAACCCAGTGCGCTATTACGTTATAATTTGCTGCTTAAGAACTTCTCGATCCACAAATGTGACACTGTTGTACATCTGGGGACAGTACATTGTTAAAATTTTGTTTGTTACCTACCCGCAACCTTATACTTATGATATGACGTCAACACGTTGGATGCGGTTGCTGTTGAATATATTTCGTACAGCTTCGCGTAATTTAATGCCACCCGAAAAGGCACGCTCAGCTGAAGCGTTCTCTTGGCGGATGAACAACACGTGCTCGCAAATTGCTAGATGACATTGGTCGCCCTTGACATTTTACTAGATTTAAAGTAGGGCAGGGGGCAGACGAATAAGATGTCGAATTACGAGATAAATTTGCATAAATAGTAGATGATAGAGATAAATGCCTATGAAGTATGAAACTGCAGAATACGAAAATATATAAAAAAACGTTAAATATTACAATCAGTGAAATGAAATGAAAATAGATGACCGACCCAGTTTACTATCCTATCATGAGATCTAAGGCCGACGTCATCCCTCCCGTGTCAAGGAAACGGATACCTCTCGTGGCCTTTCGCCTCCTTTGAAGCCATCACAAAGCGTTTTACAATTTAGCTGGTTCCGTGTACATTCAAATACTTTTTTTTTTCCCTAATGGATTCAAATACTTACATTGCGTTTTTACAAAAGACCATCGAATTTCTGTTGTGTATACTATATACCCACATAGAACTTGTATGTCCTGGACTGGGGAGGAATAAGTATAAGGCCAAGCTAACAAGTATATCAAAATAATTTTCGAATACCAACAAGCTAAGTGCATACTGTTCTATTATAAGTTATTTTTACTAGCTAGATAATATAAAAGAAATGCAAAACTGGGGTTCCTTGGTAATTAGAGAAACAGAATGAGGTTTAGGAAAGCTTTAGTAATTTATGTAAATAGTTACAAAATGAAAAGGACAGTTCATCCTACTTTATCTTGAAACAAAAAGAGCTCCTAGCGTAGCTAATGTAATTGTGTCACTCTATAAAGGCAGGTCATAGGTGAGAGCCCCTTTGCTGGCAGGTCGTTAGCCGCTCGCGTGCACCGTTCTCACGGACAAATAGGAATTAAAAAAGATGAGTCCTCTTGGGAATATTGCCAGTTTCCTATCCAGTTTATTTGATATACATCTAATATTGCCGTAATGAATTTAAATTAAGTAAAAAATGGAATCAGATCATAGATTTTTTCAGAAAATTGCCAAGAGAACGAACTATTCCCCGTCTAATACTGTAAATACATATGGTCGTAGCATAGAGTAATTATTAATTAAATGCAATGCAATTAATTAAATGTAAAAATTAATTAAATATAGCTACATTGATTTTGTTGAAATATTCGATGCTATTATTTGGTCCTTACTACACACATCAAATTGTACTAATCAATACTATAAATTTATCTACCTTTTTCTCCGATCAGAGTTGGCAACACTGCCTTACATTTTCAGTAATGGGCCGCGTCCCGGGAAGTGTGTCGAGTGTCCGGCGCGGGCGCGCGTCCTGCGACGCTTCCGTCGAGTTCTTTGATTAAAACTTATGCACATCGCGAGTCGACTCTGCGCTCGGCTCGAGTGGCTCCGGGAGGGCGCTGCCAGACATTAGTGTCGGTGATGAGTGACTGGCGATGAAGTTTTAAATTGAAACATTTAAGTGTGCACAGTTATAAGATTGGGATTTGGAAATGTATCGCGTGTATTTGCGTAGATTTTAATGAATTTTGCGGGATTTCAGTTATGGTCGTAAACACAGATATATGAGAGGAGATATGTTATGAAAGCGGTGCGCTTGCGAACACAAGTGGTGCAAATTGCACTCACATAAAGTTTTCGCCGTCAGTCGACTGCAACTGCACGTCGGTATCGGTGCTCTAGCATTTTTTAAATGCCGTGTTGTGCCGTAGTTGTGTGCAAAAATACTTGCCGCAAAGTGAACTGCACTAAAGATAGAATCTCATTTCACCAGTAAGTATTAGGTATTTTATTATATTCGTCTTTAAAATCATTAAAACAACAAATCAAAAAATATTTGTTGCCTTTATTGTTATTTTAATTTTTATGTAGCACAACGACTTTTTATTTTTTGTACAAAATACACGGCTCTTTAAGTACGACCTATGTTCGCTACCGAGTGAATGTACGAGGCAATGGACAGATCGTCTAACGATACTTTGAATAAACTGGTGCGTCGCGTGGTACGGCCGCTGTATGCGGCGACGACGCAGCACGCACCGAATTATTGGCACGCGTGTGTGTAAGACTTCGTATTGGTTGGTTTTATGGAATTGCATGTGTATTTGTGGCGAGTGATGGGGAACAAAACGGAGACAGCGAGTTCCCATACATTTTGAACCGCACGGCATATCTCTCGTGATCTGTGGTCGTAAACTTAGCATTTTATTAATATGTTCAATTTGAATGACCTAATAGGTAAATTACATAGCAAAACTTTTATGATAATCCAGGTACCAAGTATAAGAATTTAATTTAAAGATATTCTTGTTTACCTTCTAGATGATTCAGAACAAGCTTAAGCGAGTAATGAAAAATACAATTTTCATTTTCTGCTAAAGCATTTGTCCTCCTCGCTTATGCCTTTCGCTGAGCAGCGCGAGTCACACCGCGGTGCTCATATTAGTGCCGATTTTAATTAAGTTTTCGCGGCGGCGGGAGTGACGCGCGCCGCCGCCGCCGACGACAACGACGCTAGTGAGATGCTCGCGCCAGCGTTTGACTCGACAAGTTAAAGTTTATTTGTCGACGAAAAGCTTCCTAGTTAAATTGAAAATTTGCAAACAAATTAGGATTCAGATACTTTAACTCGCTGACGAAATAAACAAGCCTTACCAAGTGTTGCTTACGCTATACGTGAAATGATTAATGATCAGCCTGTGCCTAATGGATTATGGGACGACGCAGCCTCTGATACCTGTAGGTTAATACACTAGTTTAAGTAAATAGGTACTTTCAAATTTAAGATTCAAAACAGCAAACCCGTAATGTTCGGCAACAGTAATGTTAATGCAGGGTCAATGAAGTGATTGATGCAATACATTTGATTCAGCCAATCAGCGCTAGTTTCGCGAGAAGGCAGCCATTAATCACATTTGCCGCTGATTAGGTGACCTACCGCGTAATCAAGTTCAAACTCCTGACTAAATGCCCGTCTCAAAACTGGGTAAACATAAACATTGATAACTTTGTAACGACGTTGAGTTGATTTATGGAGTTAAACAACAGAGTTCTGGTGGAAGCATGCAAATTTATTTTCATGAAATTGGATCATTCTTGATTATTAAAAAAATATGGTCATGAGCATTATTATTATTGAAAAATGGGGCTTTGGATGTTCGTGGATTGGTAGATAATAGAAATATGTTACAATAGGAATATGTTAAAAAAATTATTATGAAAATATTTGGAACTTCTCTTGATAACATTTTTTATACATACTTGTTATCATGTACTCTGGTGAATTTGTGACATGGTCCTGAAAGGGTTAATTCTATTCAGACCCATTCAGGACTAAGCTCAATAAGGTTGCTATATGGAATCCAAATAGAACCCAGCGTATTGTGAAACGTCTCTATTGAAGCAACGCATAAGTAATGACGGATTACAAGTCCGCCGTCTGCCAACTTCACCAGTAATTCAGTTAACTTTTCGAAAACTTTAATAGCTACGTTCGGTTTATGCTCTTCCAAATTATAATTTATACGTTCAACGCAATTCAACTGGACTGGCCGGAAATATACCAGCTTAATTAAAACATATATTCGCAATAGTCGTGAAGACAACATTATCTAAATCATTTAAGAAGGCAATAGTTATTCATGAACTAATACAGTTAATTGTATAGTTATCTATAAACAATGAATCGAACCTTACAAGAAGCGGTTTGATTTATAGTATCATATCATAGATCTCAACGAGCTCGCGCTAGTACACATCGCCCGAGATAGATCAGTCATGTTGGTTTAGGACGACGCTGATGCCGCCAGCTGTGCCCCTGTTCACCCCGTAAACTTATCCGGGTCACTACTAGTTAACCTAAAATCAATCTTGTTATAAAGTTGCAAGATACAAACTAGATCGTCTGAATCTCTTATAGGAGAACTTGCAAGCAATTTGTTGTTCGTTGTGTAGATACGTTGATTTATATCTTGAGATATTGTGTTATCTTGCACTCCATCTTTTATCTAGCGTGCAGCTTGCGCCATCACTGATTCTAGACTATTACGTTTTTTTGCCCACGTAATGTCATGATTGCGAAAAAGTGTTGTGATAAACAAATAGATAATCTTTCGTTTACCTGCAAAATAGACAGAAAAATAAACTTATCCTTATATTTAGGCTACGAACTTCCATGACCCCATTTCTGTTTTCGGCATCACAAATGGGTACATGACGAATGGTTCTCTGTGTAATTTGACGCGTTTGTCGCACAGTAGGCCAAAGCGCAGGTAAATTAGTGCGGGCGGCGGCGGCGCGCCAGGCGCTGCGGGTTGCGGCTGCGGCTGCGGCCCGCTGCCGCCGGGTTGCCTTTATATGAGCCGCAAATGTGTTGCGGCTTGGCTAGATATTTGTAGCACGACCGCTTATTTGAATAATAAATGATGAGTTCCGAATTATAAAGCAGTTGCTATTAAGTTGTAAATACTTGCTAGTTGTTAATTTTTATGTACCTCGATTAAAATCTATCTCATACGAATGTGATAGATATAAATATACGAAACGTGTAACATATTGTTCAGATATTGAAATAGTTATTAATACTTATTGTATAGTGTCCACTTATTGGATATTTAAGTCAATTTAATGATATCGAACCAACCCGATTCGGCGACTGGGCTAAATATATCAACAGCCGGCCCTCGTTAAATATTCCTCTGATTGGGCTCCCGGCCGCGCCGGGGTCATTCGTACTTATGTTGTTTTCTATTTTCAGACAATGAGAATTAATTGCGCTAAGTGCTGGGACAAACGCGGAATTTTCACAGATCTAAATATATACAGTTCGATATTATCCGACGCCGAAAATAAAAACAATAATTTTCTAGATATGAGAGAATGTTACTTTGGTTTGCTTGTTTATTCTCCTCGTTTATTTAAATATTATAAATTATTGATTAACATAGGCACACTATTTAGTATTTCTGTGACTCTATGCTTCTCTTTATGATTAGAGACAAGTGAAAAACAAGTCTAAAAAATTTAGTAATCTGCAAGTATAAGACTTATCAGTCATCTTATTATGTGAGGTACATAATCGTACATTGCAATAATATTACAATATTCATAGTTTATTATTGTATTTAAGCCAACTTAAAGCCCAGCTCTGGGTGTCCAGCTGTGTAAGACTAACCTAGTCCAATAGCTGGCGTCGAGGTTCCTTCTCTATAGTTGTCAGGAACACAATAGTACGACCAATCCGTTGGAGTGCTTGTCCACGAGTTCTTTGCTTCAGCGTCTTGTTTATGTCAAATAGATTCAGGATGTTTGAAACGTTCGTGTTTGTAGTGAATTAAACATGAAATAGCGTCAATAACTCTACCACGTCATATTTCTTTTAGGGGCAGTCTACTGCTGGTCTTATATTTCATTTCACTTATCCGACTTCGGAAAGCCTAAGAACGGTAGGTATCATCACACGGCGACCATTGGAAGTCGAGCAGCAGAGCAAAATCGAAGGACATGGACGGAACCGCGGGCAAAAGCTAGTTAAAATTATATACAATATTTTGTTAATTCTACAAACATTTCGAGACGCTAGCCAAGTCTTTTTTATTTCGGTTTCCCGAATAAAATTACCTTCGTTATAAAACCATGTACGTCACAAGACAACAGATCCAGGGTTTACAATTTATATTTTTCTTTAACTCCCCATTCCCTTCCGACTAATTAAGTTGATGACTTTTTGTACTTCATCAGGATCTTTTTGGGTTTCGTAAGGTAACATTGTCCTTATTATGAGTTATTTATCAAATATAGACAAACCCGAATGTAATCCAATAATCTGATACTTATATGATTTTATTTCTTGCATAATTGAACAAATTAAGTTTTAACATTATTAACGGTGAATTTCCGCGGTAACTAAACATAACCACAAAATACAGAAGTACTTAGACAAACAAAAGCGGTACCTACAGACTTACAGGCAATTGACGACAACGCCGTAAGTCAGCGCGTGTGTTATGAGGAAATGATGCAATCTCACTTTGTCCCGAGTAGGTATTGCTTCTACCAAACTTGATAGAATCCATATCTTTGAAATTATGTCACATATTTTGTTAATTCTACAGTAACTATGACAATAAAGTATAATTAGGGACTTTGATCAAAATATACCTACTTAATGTATCAAATAAGGTTCACTATAAAATATACTTATATTCAAACACATTGCATTACAGTGCCTCTCGCTCAAAATACAACACATTGTATTAAGAGCGTTAATGCGTTTAGCATTTCACTAAGTATCCGGCCAAGTCTCCGCCGCAACTTAACCGCCCCCTACTGATACTGCTCCGTGTTCGCAAGTTTAGAACAACTTCCCGTGAGTGTGAGTAGGTAGCCCATAGGAGTTCATGAATGCCTAATCTCGGAGTCTTGTTTATGTTAATAATTCTCACGAGATGTGCCAGCGTTTATTAACGTTTTGAATATCTATGGGAATATTTAAACTGAGCACAACTCGGTCTTTCGTCTAACGAAATACGCAACGAAATTGATGAAGTTGAAAAAAAAACCTTTGTTTAAGATAATTTTAAATAAAAATCTCTGATGAAACTTGGCCGACGCAAAGGTTCAATGCTTTAATTTTTCTTATATACCTAAAATGAATTCTCAAGTTGATGCCTACAAACCAACTTTTTAATAAGATTATTAAAAAACCTATCCACGGAAATCGATTTTTTACCCACTTCTATTAAAAGGGTGAGATATATTTCACACATTTTCATATTGATGGTTGCTTTCCAAACATTTCTAGTGGTGACATCTAACGGCATTTTCTGAGATGAAAAGGTTTCAAGGAAAGCTTACTCCACATCCACGTAGAACCCGCGACTTTACTCAACGAGACATTAACACATTTTCACAACCACCCGAGAGATGGCGTTAGTTGTCTTAAAAATAAGTAGAGAAGAAATCCACAAATGACCTATTGAGTAATTCTTGGTACAAACATTTTCTACGTTGCATAAATTAACTTTTTGTAAACAAAAAAAAACTCTTTAACAAACAAAATCGACTCTGAAAAGCAATATAATAATATTTAACTTATTCTTCCTTATGACTTGGTGAACTTGGTGGACCCTCGATATGGTAATGCGAGTCGTCCGCCGCGGTTTTGGCGAACATTATTAGTCAACCGTCACAATGAAGATACATGAAAGTAGGATAGGTTCACATTGCATTGGCTTTGAGATTGATTGATTTATTTTAAATATTGTGTATTGTGTGCTTTCAATAACACATCATTTATATTTGGAGTACTGCGCCATAAATACACACTATATATTTTTAACTGACTGGCATTGCTGTTTAGCCTTTAATATGTATGGATTAAAAATTTGACTGCCGTATATTAGTTACAGTACTTTGTACAGGTATGGTGTAGAGACTTGCGTTGTGTTTGCGGTCAAGCTTTTCTAAGTCATCCTCCGAGATCCGATGCTTCAGTTTGAAATTTACACCAAACCATAAGAATTGTTCGTCAATGAATAACTCTATTATTTACTTTCACTCAGTATGTACTGTAGTAAATTTAAGTTGATAAAATATTATATAACGTTATGCATAAAAATATTACGTCATTGTATGCATAAGCTTCACGGTATTAGCTTGCAAATTCGCAAAGGTATCCGTTACTATCAACAATTTATTGCGTAAGTTCGCATAGAAAGTACATAAATAAAGTGACCGGCCCCGACATGGATTGTCACCGCACGTCATGGCCCCCGCCGACCAGAGAATAATCACAATAGGATTGCGTCGGCTGTCAGTCAGTCATCGAACGATTGATAACTGTTGCATAAAAAACAAGTTAAACAAGAGGTTTATATCAGTAGTATGTCCCTTTCTACTAATGTGTAGAGGCTGCAGCGTAAGAAAAGGAAAGGAGGATGGCAGAACGGGGAAAAACAAGAGGGAAGGTGACAATTTTACCATAGACTCTCTCAAATTTTTTGGCAACAAAAATGTGAATTAAAATAGACCTTAAGACGAGAAAATAAAGTAGGAGGAGGAAATAAGTAATCTTGTCAGGGTAGTACATTTCTGATCAGTGTACAACAATAAAAGTTCGCATAATAAGCGCAATATTGTCTGCTGCATCTGAATTAGTCTTGATTGGAATTAATGATGAGTCGTCAAAATCTGTCATTAATAACATCACGATCGTAATCTCAAAGTCGGTCAGGGCAATACCGAACATTTAAAGAAACCTTGAAATATTAATAGAGGAGAGTAATAGCAGATGAGCTTACACAGTTTCTAATAATGTCTTAATTTATTTAGTCTCCTTTAGCATCATCCCGGACAAGACTTCCTGCGCCACTGCTCTAGCCTGGTATTTACTCTACTGCAAAAGACTTTCATCCGTTTGAAAGCTCTCTATAAGCATAGATGTCACTGCCGCAGCTGACATATTAATGTAGTATTCAGCGAGATGCAGCATGCATCGTCTGAACTTTAATTAAACCGTAACATTTGAGCTGGCGCAACGAGACGTTGCCTTTCGCGACGATTCAAGTTTACCGCACGTTCCAACACTTGCGATTGAAGAACGTAGCCTTATTGCAACAAGTTCAAATTAATGTTTTCTATCAAAAGTAATAGCAAAAGCTTGTGCGGTTCCGGTCTATGGCGTTTACCTGTATCAGCGAAGTTAAACAAAAAAAGAAATAAAAAACGAAATTTTATGTATAATCATAAAATATCTAAATACATTAGACTTGTACTGCGTTACATTTCGAATTGAAATCGATAACTTCGAAAATCGCTTGTAGTTAGGGGTTATTTTTTCCCATGTGAGAACTAAAGTTTCTCGCCAAGTGTACATTCAAGCACAACAATCAATAGCTCTCTTCCCTAATTGCTTCTATTTTATTAGTCAGCGTTCCCTCGCCGCAGCCACTTCGTGGGTCCACAGGGGTTGGCGGTTACTGGGGCGGTAATGAGTTGCATTCAGAGCTGTGCCGCCGATTGTTGAGGTAATTGGCAAAGGGGTCACAACGCAGCTGTGCGCACTTGTACCTACTTTATTTATAAAAACTATGTGATTGGATGTTTACTGCGCATGCAAAAACAGTTTGATGTTTTTGAACGATTATTTAACGCATAGTCAGTATGATATGTACTTACTATGAATTTGAAACCATATTTAGCTTGAATAGGCGAATGATATGAATTATCCGTTTCCTGGTCAAATATAAATAAATAAATATCGCCAGACGAACACACCAACTATACGGTCCCACACTTAGCAACGCTTGTATTATGGGTACCGTACAATGAACTGGGGGCGAACCCAGTATAGATATTAAACATCCATGACTTGGGTACAAACATTCGTGCTTATCACACAAAGTATGTCCCTATCAGGATTCGAATCTGGGATCTTCGGCACAGAAAACAGGGTCACTACCAACTGCGCTAATCAGGTCGTCAAAAAAATGTCTAAAACAATTGTTTTTGCCCTTAAGAGTTCATCACAGGACAATTGTGTAGCTTTTGCCCTAAGGCGCCAAACGATAACGCTCTGTTAAAAGGCATCAACTTCGGTCGCTGCCCACTGCCTTCTGATAATGAGATTTATGTTAATACGCCGCGGTAATGGGCCATTACACCGCAGTGCCCCCCGCCCCCCGCCCCTCGCCGGTAATACGTGCAATTATTCGCCAATTATAAATTCGATTCGAATTAATTTTCATCCGATAATGTTTTTAAAAGGATATAATTACTAATTTTACGAAAACTATAGTTAGCGAAGACAAGATGGTATCTTTAGTATCATCTTTGTTGGACGTTGACTTATACTATATGTATACAGCATCAAATATACTGCCAGCTATGTTTTATTGTCAGATTAGTTATAGAAGGTATGGGAGGCTCCTCTCGTGACCATGGTTGCTGTAAAGCAGCCGAAACGTCGGGAACGTAAACACATAAAATAAACGCGATAAAATCTGTTAAATAACTTTTATTTCAATGTGTAGTATTCGCGTAAATATAAGAAATCAATATGTGCTATTGTGTAATGTTGCAGTACCTGGGCTCGTTCCCGGTGGCCGGCGGCGAGCCCGCGGCGCGCAGCGACGCCGTCTCCGCACAGTTGCACCTCATGAAGGTAAGTTATTCCCTTACCTCACAAAGTAACCATTACAATGACCAGTTTATATAATACTAAGCTATATATAACATAGGTTCAACAAGCGATTCCATCTTTGTATTTTTAAAGAGAATACCTAGTAGCAAATGTGAAGAGTCAGTGACACATGTCATCATGATGACGAGGTGACCTGATTACCTGGCTGTGGAGCTCAGCATCAAGTACACTTTGCATCCATACATAGATTATTGTGCAGAAGGTTCATTCCAAAAATACCATTATCGCAGTGACTGTTTTGTATAACCACTCATAAAGTTTAACAACGTCGTGTATCTCGATAGTCTTTTTCATCTTATATCTTCTGACCATTGTTAACTGACTCTGTGTGGGCAATGTGTCTTAAAATCCCATTCCACACTTATCATTTTAACGGAAATAAAATAAAACATTAATTGGCTGTTCATATAGACTATCGACATATTTTTTGTAGACATAATTGGTAGATCTAACTCAGTTGACCTACTGACTTTGCTTTGCTAAAAGTCGGCTTGACACTCCAAGGCACTCAGGCTGCGTCAACTAAACACGGTCGTAGAAACAAAACACGACCAAAATATGTCACAGTTTGTTTTATGGGAAAATAATTTCACTGTCAGAGGTGAGTTTCTTAATTAAGTATCTGTAAAATCATTGCGACACAAACTACACCTACGAGTATGTTTAAATTAGATTCGACGTCAAATTATGTTGTTTATAGTATTAGAAGTAGTAACTACAACTACGCTAACATATTTGTCAAAGTTTTTTGTTAATTTCTCGTTATAACAATGGTCTACTTGTCATCTACTTTGTGTACCCAGAGGGTCATAGGGAGAGCTTGGGCTGTGTCAAACGCAGCGCCTGGTAATGTCGCACTCTGCTGGGAAGCGCTTGTGCCACTCAGCAGTGCTCCGAGCAGTGCGTGGGATGCGGGGTTCGTTTTAAAATTTTAAAATGTTGGAATGAGTGTTACACTTTTAAATAGACGATAACTTAAGATAAGATTAGTAATTTTCCAAAGAAGCTGTATTACGACAAAGCTTATAACACTAGTATCTTAAATAAATAGTTCCTCGCTTGGCGCACGGATAAAATGTTCGATATGACGTTGATGATCTGATCCACATGATATGACGCTCTCTCCCTTCCGTAATTCATACGGGGAAAGAGACAACTTCGATTTACCTCATATTATGTGTTATCACAGACGGCTGTGCTACTCGTGCAGAAGGTGTTTTTAACCGACTTAAAAAAAAAAGGAGGAGGTTCTCAATTCGGTTGTATGTTTTTTTTTTTTTTTTTTTTTTTTTTGTTTGTTACCTCAGATCTCCGTCATTTATGAACCGATTTGGAAAATTATTTCTTGATATGAAAGGATATGCTTACAGATTGGTCCCATTTTTTTCAAAAAAATTTTCTGATCATGGGATCCATGAGGAATTGAGAGGACTCCTCAAATTTTATAGGCAAACCTATAGCAATTTTGGTATTTTCATCAAGAAGTCAAGCATTTGCATTCAGAAAGTATCATTTGCTGAAGTGAAAGTGATGAAGAAGACCACAAATGGTCACCGGAACTTGTCAGTGATACGTATTTCACGGGTTGCGCCAAGATAATCTCGATTATGATCGTTAAGCGACTATGACAAAGCAAATTTAAAGAAATGGTTCTGATTAATATAGTACCATCGAACTGATCTGATGATAAATCCAGGAGGAACCGGAACATTGTAATAAAACAATGTATCCAAGACGTGTTTGGGCTTATTGAAATTGTTATGGGATGCATTTTGGCTATAAATAAAACTTTTTCGTGGATGTTCCGATTAGGATTATTCTTTTTTTTTACAGAATAAGGTATACCCTTTTAAAATTCAGCGAGATTGATTCAATGGTTTTTGTTTTATCTTGATTTCTTTGAATCTATATTTATCTCGCGATGATGTTGTATTTGGTATACCTATTATCCAGTAAAATTATTGATATAAAAATATTTTTAGTGACAAAGGATAGTAAATATATCCACTAAAAAGTGTAAAATAAAAAACTTTTTAACAAAATAAAAACCGTCTTCAAAAAACTAAAAAGCCAAAAATAATCTAATCTTGAAATCTACCTTGTTTAACTAAATCAAATATTTAACTAATCTGAAGTCGGTGCCAAATAAACAACCGACGAAGAATAGCAAAAGCATACTCCAGTAACGAGATGCGCGGACCAATTTGTAGGTATAGTCTTTGGCGCAGACCGGTAATACTCGACTCAGTAGTTTTTTTGGCACCGACTTCAGATTAGTTAAATATTTGATTTAGTTAAACAAGGTAGATTTCAAGATTAGATTATTTTTGGCTTTTTAGTTTTTTGAAGACGGTTTTTATTTTGTTAAAAAGTTTTTTTTGGCAAGATATTTGAAACTCACTTTACTTAATAAACATTCACGAAATCTTTGCATGTCACATCCCAAACCCAATATGATACCTTAAAAGCTGTCCTAGATTCGTGTTCAAAAAACTATTCAGCAGTAGTGTGTCAGGGGTCGCGCTGGCCCTTTGACCTCCCGCCCCCGGCCTCATCACCCCGTGCCCCTCGACAGAAAGGCCTTACAACATTTGTATCCCACTAGGGTTACCATTTAATACATCGAATACATGTATTTTTTTACTAAAATGGTCTTGTTTTAAATTATTTTATAAAACCGACTTTAAATTAGTTAAACAGAAAATTGTACATTTAATTATTGATATACCTAGCGTTATTTAATTATTTTACGAATGTTGAGCAACTTAGATGGGTTAACAGAAATGTCTTAAGCATAATACGTTACAAAGCGTCAGCCCTAGTAATAGGAGCCGGTGTGCCATATATCGCGGCCCGCAGTAATATCGCGAGATAAGGGTGCTCATTTCATCACGTGCCTTTCTCACCTCATCTCTAGTGGCATCCCTAAGTCCTATGTTGATATGGTGGGTGTGTCGTGTCGTGAGAAAGAATGGTGGAGTACAGGGTACCATTTACTTTTCTATGTTTTTGAGTACCGTCTACATTCCTAATGGTACAAATTTTAATAGAGAAACCAATGAAACGTGTTATTCACACACTGAATATTTCCCAACAAAAATGCTATATAAATGAATATAACGTAGCACAAGAATTATTATCATCTAAAAAAACCTTGAATACACTGTACGAGTATATTGCTATGAAGACTACGCGGCTATACGCAAACGCTATAATGAGCTCGTAGCGCGGGGCTACGGCGCGGCTACGCAGGCCTACGATCTCTATAATGAAGACAAACGAACCACGATGAAAAGGCCACAATATCATATTTAGACTAAGACCAGTTTCATTGGTTTTTTCATAACGTTATCGTTCTCATAAACTATATACTTCATGCTTATAAAACAAATTTAACTTTTTGAAAACATTACCTACACATCAAAAATTATCGTTAGTATAATTTTATGCCAAACAACTTGTAGTGTAGACAGAAAGACACGACAACAAGCGCATGCGTTTTAGTAACATTTGTTTGTGCTTTCTTCATTCATATTTTTTTCCAGAATAGACTACTTCATAAGAAAACTTGCCTATATTGTGTGAGCTTTCATTTTGTTATAGAGATGTGGGGTAAGCCGGCCCCGAGGATGATTAGATGGTCCTATTACCGCATGATGGGCGGCTGCCGCACCATGAACCCAGATAAAGGGATATAACCTTGTTTCAACATGACTTCCGAGTGCGTACCAGCTCAGTACCGACGTTGATTACACGTGTTTCAGTAAAAAAATAAGCTACTTATACTTGCTACAGAAATCTAGTTTCATTATTCCGCCTTTGATTTTACGATAGTTAAGTACATAATGGTTTTCGCACATCGGTACCGAAAGAGTTGGCCGGCTTAGCGTGCCGCTCACCACGGCCGAATTGATTAAGCCCAGTTTTCTAAACTTCGCTTTTAAACCGACGGGGATTTTGGTAAACCGTTAAAACATTACTAATAAGTTCTATGAGTTAGTTCAGTATTTAAGAGAAAAATAACATTTAGGGCTTGGTTGTTTAGTCTTTAAATTAATCATGTCCTCATTGTGCCTAAAGGTACATACAAAAATCCGTCTCTCAACTTCCTCTAAAAGAGAAGCAGCATTAGTTCAACGGCTACATGGTACCAATGTTTCAAAACCTAATGACATGATGTATTTTTTTTTCTGAAGCTCAACAACTTTTGACTTTGTTCAAATTTTAAAGCGTCTCTGGTCCTATTCGTCACATGCAATAGACGCCTGGCAGTGTTCTCCTGCGACGGTGGTACACGGCAATGCACATAAATTTATTCATAGGCTCATGTGTGGCATGTACCTACCCTTCCTCCTGCAACCCCTGCCTTACCCCTGCTACGCCCGGGTACAAGCTGTGTTGACAAATTGGCGGACGGTACAGCCGCGATTGGGCCCAGAAACGACAGGAAAATGGAAGTTCGTTTTAAAGGAGACGAGGAAGTTTAATTCTTAGCGACATTTATCATGTTAAGATCAATTATATTGCCGTTTAGTTACAGTTGTAATTACAACCCACGTTAAATAATGTCAGAATTATATAATAGATAGTTATATACATTTTATATGCCTAGTACTTAAAAAACACTCTTGTATAGGTTGAGTGATCACAAAAGGTACAAATGCACACCCTTCATCATCAGTCGTAGCCCCAAAACCCCAGCAGAGTAAGCCCTTAAAAGCACCCCTCTCCCTTTGAAAGTTCACATAAAAGTAATAAGCACTAGACAGGTTTAAAATGCGTGAAATGGCCACCGATCTAGACAAAGAGTGAAACCCATGCCAAAGAGTACCTAAGGCAAATTTCGATGGAAATTCTCCATTCTAATTGAAATAACATTTTGTTAAAGTTTTCGCTTATATCGTTACTAGGCTACTAAATTACTAATATTTAAACCTGCGCTTATTTGGCAAACACAATTGTCAGCTTGTTGGACACATTTTTTTTTAAATCGACATCGACATTGTCTGACACTACAAATAACAAATATCTACACTAAAGAAGCGCAGGTTTAAGGCTTAGTATATCCTTTCTGAATCTCCCTGTATATTTAGCATTTAATAGAAACTTAATAATACAACAAAAATAAAGGTAGAATTGTATAAGCGTGTGCGTTTGAGGACAATCTACAAGTTCAGAGTAACAAGCAGGTCAGATTATTGCTCAATACATATTGTTTAATACATCATTAGGGCATCTTATCGCTGTTGTTGAGTAGCAAAACCACGGACCTGAGTACTCAGAGTCGGTCTGGTAGATATAATTACTATATATTATAAAATCTCCACGATGAATCTTCTGAAAAAAAAAATCATATAATTTTATTTTACCGAACTTGTACTGTTATATCACGTTCCCGAGCAAGATAATTAAACCCATTGGTCTCGAACCGCAATAAGTGCCCCTAGATTGAAGCCCCCTCAATGCTGGCTTGTGGTACAAACTGCACGGTACACGTCGCCCCACTATTGTGGGGGCATTTTTATTTGCGCAAGACCCTGCTCGACCCCAGCTAGTCTTTGCCGTGGCGTTCCCGGTACGAAGAGTTGGTATGATACTGAAGTTATAGACACATTTTAATGTATTATTATGAAACATTTATTAATGCTGCTATAAGATTGATATAAAATTGAAATAGGACTCAAATATCAATCTAATAAACAAAAAAATTAAGGTAGTAAATCCCTTTTGTACGGAACAGAGAAAATATGTTTTCATGGTTTTCATTTATCCTTTTTTAATTTAAATCTTTATCATGAAACAATATACTCATCACCCATTAATAACTAAAAAAAATAACTCTAAAATTTCGCAAACTCCTATCTTTCGTTAAAATCTTATAGTGAAGTGGGGCGCTCCGATGGTGTATAACGGGTACGGTCGCGGCCTGCGGCTACATCGAGATTAATACAGCGGCCGTTGTTCGCGGACAGACGCACAATTCAAGTAAAACGTCATCGGGCTGGATGCAGAGGGGGATGCTTCGTACGCAGCGGGACAATGCATTTGTTTGCAACTGTACCTAAGCCAGTGGTACGAGTGTGATATTTTCTGCGAATGGAGGGCTACAAAAGATTGGTTTTTTATTTGCTGTCTGTGGTTGCAGTTTGGAAAGGCTTATTTCGCTTCAATAGAGTGTTTTGACTTCACGGAGATTCAAATAAGCCTTGTGGTTTCCAGTAACCCTTAAATATCTTTAGAAGAAAACATCACTGTCAAAGAACGCTATTGGTGCTTGTCTGTTTTGACGAAATTTTTGCCGACGATTCCATGATGAAAGCTTCGAATCTGACGATCTGCGTATATGTAGAAAAAAAATGTGTGTACATACTATAGAAGTTGATTGGAAACATTTCAAGACAGTTCTATTCCAGACGCCATCTATATAACAAGGCGCAAGAGCGAGAGGGTTTTCCAACTACACAACTAAGGCGCAAAGAAATTCTAATCGTGATCAGAAAAAAGTTGGCGTACATTCAGGCTACTGGTATTCAGATTGTGGCAATCTAGGCGATGGGCCCCGAGACGCGCTTCGACGCGTTACATAAGGCCCGGGCCACGCTGGCGCGGCGCGGCGCGCGGCGCGGCCCGCCGGTATCCACGAATACGCCCGCGGGACCGATCGCGACTATATGGTTAAGCCGTAGGCACGTAACCGCGATTTATCGAGGTGGACAGTTAGCCTATTCAAATATAAGATTCTGAGATAGGATAGGTGTAGTAAAGTTTTATGTTTACTCATATTACATTTCCAGCTTAAAATACCTATTGCACGGATGATTTGAAAATCTATAAAATTAGGAAGAAGAAATACATTGATATGTGTCAGGTACATACAAAATGAAATCACTATCCGGATTTAAATTTATGGGGTGTAAGTTATAGACTTTATTGTATTACATTTCAGATAAATAATGTTCCTACCACACAAAGGTTCACAACAAAACAAAGTCGATATAATATCGGCCATCCCTATTGCCCCCGACCTTGCGTTACGTAAATGCAAACTCACTGTTTCACGGGTTACAAGTCCGACTTTATTTTCTTCCCTCCCGGCTTTCACTTCGTTTGATTGCCATTTAAATTGGATATTTTAATGTCGAGATATAAGTACATTTAAAAGCTGTATATTGTGTAAATTTCCAACTAAAACTCGAATTAAAAATATACCAAATATTTATTAAATTATAAGCCTTCGTATGTAGTAATGTATTGCAACTTAGCAACATCCGTGTAGCCAGTCCCTCCTTCTTGCCCTCGCACCGCGCCAATCATTCGCCAAAAGTAATAAACTGCGTGTAACCGCGTGTTTACTTACCGGTCGTGTTTGGGCACGTCTCGAGCGAGGCGCAGGCAGATCACACGCGAATGATTACGAACAGGTCGTTAATGTATCTCGTTCCGGTGATTTAATGACCTCGTGTGCACTCGCCTTATTAGCGAGCAGCAAGGGGCGCCGGAGGTACAGTTATGCGCCAGTGCTCTGCAATTTTGCGGACGTGTAGGTATACGTAGTATCGTCAACATGAACGGTTACTTTGATTATCTTTTTATTTTCACTTCGAAAGAACACATCTACCACTGTTGCATGATTAGTCTAATCACGCTTCGAGATATCTTACACGCAGTAAACCTCGTTGATGTGCTGGGGGTCTACCACGGATGCCAAATTACGATTACGATTTAAGTAACATATAGTTTACTTAATATTATTAAGTCACGGACACTTCGAAAGTTAGATTACGTTTTTACGACTTATTGCATATCCTTCGCCCCTCAGCGCGTCTGTCGCGATAGTTTGTGGACGATACTGCTGAATTAATTATGTGTATCATCATAAAACGATCCACGTGTTAATATGAGTTGCCTTAAAGCCCTTTATACTGGCAGTTAATCACCACTTTTCCTACATAATCTGCTAACAGATTTTATATCTTTTAATGTCGTATGATGACCTGTTATTGGGTGTTTTATTGAGGAAACTCTGTATCCATAACATTCTTAGCTTATATTAGACAGCTTGACATTCAATAGTATTATGCGAAAGTCAAATATAAATAATGTTCTTTCGGCAGAATTTCTTGAAGATATTTAAAACGAAATTCGTGACGCAATGTTACTCGATAGTCTATTTGTAGCAATGATAAGAAACTCGTCCAATCGTCCAGCCACGCGAATTGAGATCCAATATCGTTTCACCGATACCGTCCCGACCAGCCGGCGATACGATCAGATTATTTTGTTTTGAACAGATCCTCGGGTTACCGAAAGAATCCCGAATTCAATTTATTATTTGGACCTGAATTAATACTGAAAATTGAATTGTAATAAATATTAAATAATTCAGTGTCTGTACTATATTAGTTTGCATTAATCTTTAATACCTAAACTAAAGCTTAGTCCAAAAGTTTTAATTAAAATTGAATCGCCCCACAAATAAAGTTCCATGGGATACCTCAGTAAATGTAAAATACGAATCTGGAACTCTTTTACATAATTTATATTTTCATCTTCATATTTATCCCTAGATAAATTTGTTCATAAATAAAATATCTAGCCGGGATAGCATTTAATTTTCTAAAACTTTTTACGGCATGTTTTTTTAAAGGATCGGTGTTCGGTACATAGGAGACATATATCTAAATAGAATCCATTCACAGTGATTGGCTCGCCAGACGCCAGACCTGACTGGGCCGGACTCCAAGCCAGTGTCCTAGTTGGGTTTACAACAAATACCTACAGAAGCTATAGCAGCATATACTGGCTAAGCTTAATGAGACTCGTAAGTAAGCCTAACTAAGCTGGCTTGAGAAAAATCTCACTTACTACACTCAAACTTGTCGAAGACAAAGACTTAAGGCTAAATAGTAGCTTGAAGGATAAACTTAAGGTAACTGTTCACAATCTTTGTTAAGGCAGCACTGAAATGGACCTAATAGAGGATGTTACAATGTCAAAGTTTTCCACTAAAATAAAAAAGTTAATATTTAAGCTTCGGCCACAATTTGTGCATAAACCTTGCCTCTGAAAACCCTGTCTATTCAAGACTCGGTCCTATATTTATCATGTTCTTACCGTAAGATTAGAGCTTTAGGATGTGCTGTAAATATAACATGAAATTATTTGACATAACACATTAATTGTTATATTTATCTCAATCTGAAATAATATTACATTTTTAAGCATATTTATCCTTGACGCTATGAGACCTAAGACGTCCCTGTACCCCATCGGGCTATACCATACAATAAGTCCGCCCCAGGAAACAGCTCTATTGAAGAGCGGTGGCTGTTCTTGGCACATTGAGACGCAGATGGAGTAACAATGGAAATTGAACATGAAGATTGTTGTATTGTGAATATAAGTTGAAGTGTTGTAGTATCTTAAGTTGTAGTATCTTAAAACTAAACTGTCAAATGTATTACACACTTTTGTGACAAATCATAAATGTTAACGCTTATAACGTAAGTTTTAAAGTACGTAATGAAGTTCATCTTTGTCTGTTTATTTTCTAACAATTTTATAGGAAATACGAGCAAACCCAAGATCATGGCGGTAAGGAAAAAAGAGGCCTTTGCCCACCAGAGGGACAGATAATATGATCTAAGAAAAAAACAAGAGAATTATATATTTAGCAAAATGATTAATCACTCCAAAAAGAACATACACTTGAGGTAAAAAGTGATAAACCAAGCTAAAACTACTCCGGACAGTTAGACTTCACGCCACTCTGGTCTCTGGAGTTATTCCAATTAAACGCAATCAGCATAATGAGGTGGGCGCACGAGTAGGTTTGCGCGTGACACGTGACCGCATTACGTGGAGAGTCCCACTAGGCGCGTGACGGCCGTCATGGTAGGTAATGAGTACAGATAATGAGGGTTCCTAAAACTAGGATCGGCTCTTTAGACAGAACGCTATAAGCCCCCCACTTGACAGAATCAAAATAATACCAACCACGAAAATAACATTACGAAGTTGACATGGCATTACTTTGCACAACGCCCCCATAAATCAGCTGCTGTATTTTGATGGAGCTTTCAGTTGACATTATAAATGTTTATGCTCCTGCATAATATTTTATTTTATCGGTTCTACCACCGAAAACTATTTGAATCACGAGTGTTCCTAAGTGTCTACGGAGACCTAACAACTTTGAGCTTCGACCTTCAGGTATTCGAATAATTAAGCAGAGTTACCCGGCGTAATGTGCGACCCGCGCGTTGGATGGTGAAAGTGATTATTCTGATCTACGCACCAGCCGGTTAGGTAATGGCGGCATTAACATTAGCCACGGCTAAGCACAAGTGTGCTGTGGTGTGATAGCGTTGATAAAATTGTATTGCGTCATGATAAAGAGACTTTTCTGTAAGTATAATTTATTTGATAAGTCCACCTATTAATTTCTCCTCTGCTAACTCTGCAAAGATATCAATAGATGAATGGAGCTCGTATTGGGTTTGATTTTAAAACTACATCATCTCACATGTCAAATACAATTTACCTAATAAGCGCAGCATGTTGAAATTATATATACTACGATCGACCATGAAAAAATACCGTAGGCATTATTAACTAGAGTCAAAAGTCCACGATACTGTTAATTGGGAAATGCAGACTTACCGGGAAGAGGAATTTGAAGATATTTCCTTAGCATAATGTTGGAATAAAGGCATGGTGTAGTATTTTTTTTTACTACTTATTGTAATAGGAATCATAATGTATGTATGTGTGGAACATAGATTAATAATTGAATCAATAGTAATGCTTGCTTACGTCACCACAACTACGTGTTGTGAAACCAATTCGTTATCAAAAATCGATACTAAAGTTCAGTCGCACAAAACCTGTGTTCTGTTATCAATGTCGAGGATTATTGGTCTATAAGTCAGAGAGATAGGCCTATACCCGCGGCTATCACGCTAGCTTCAAACCGAACGACATAGATAAGGAATTTAAGATTCTGATGGTCTTTAGATGCGACCTCACAATGATCCACTCAAGGTGATCGTGTACGCGACAGAGATGAATGATCCAGATTTGTAATAGAAATTCCAGGACTGATATCTTCAAACAATTGAGACATATATTGTGTGTTCGTAAATAGAAGTACAAACAAAATTGAAATACAAGTCTTATTCAGTGTAGTGGTAATGTGGTAAGTTGTTTAATAGAAGTTCTATTATACAACTCATTATATTTACTAAACAGTGTAGAAACCATTACAGCATAATTCATTTGCGTAATAAAATGACTTCGTTCCTCAGGAGCGTATTTAAGCGCGTGCATCAACAGAGCTTTTGAAACTTATTATTAAATTACCTGCACTAACGCGACGCCGACCCGAGTATAATATTCCGTGAATATTTTCATTAACCAAGTTTTAGAACAACTTTACAAGAAATTTCGCCTGAGCCCTCAGATCTATCTGGGGCTTTAATGTCTGCGTATTTGAGAAAAAAAAGTGTTTAACGGTACCGTTACATTGCCGAATGAAACCATTGGTATATATATATGGTCGTATTGTCATACTGCTGGTATATGAACAAATTGGTGTTATTTAGTTTAATTATTTTTGTGCTGTTGTTTCGGCGCAGGCAAAGGTTTAAATACCAATGTTTGAGAAATACAAATCAAAGTATTTAATTATAAATTACAGTGAGTTTATAACATTATATCTGTAAAAATGCATACAAATAGGTATAGAAGTATTTTATAGATTTACCGAATATAAAATCCGTATTACTAGGGTAGGCAATAATGTTCTCAATACTATACGTGATAAAATAACTATGAAGTACGTTCCATAGCTCCCTCGATATCATATTTAAGAAAAGGGTTTCTTTCCACCGCTCGTAAAATAGAATAAAGGATGTTCTGTGTTTTATAGACGAGCCGAGATTGATAACCTGAATAACAAATAGTGGAGGCCACCCTTACAAATCAAATAGTTTGCCAATAAAATAACATTTTAGTTACCGAAACGAGCCTCTGGTGTGCTAGGATAACGAATACGAAATAACACATAACCATATTTTTGACAACTTGATGTGTCTGTGTACAATTAAGAACATAAATGGTATTTAAGAACTTTCTTAAACTAAATTGACATAATAAAGAATAAAAAGATTTCATTGAACGCACAAGTAAATGGGATTATTTACGACGCTTCTGACTTTTGTTGGTACTTACCCAAAAAGTAAGAGAATAAAACACTCGAGTAAGTCTAACGGAAAGTTTTCTTATAAAATTTCTGAAGTTACTTGTCCGTTGTAAATAAGGAACGTTTAAGAGAAAGGAACGTTTCCAACTGGTCGACGCGGACCATCTAACGAAGACCCCCACCCGTGTCCAAACACTTTGCAATTCAATTAACGACTTCTTTATTTCACGTTATATAAACGATCTTGTATAACTGGTCAGTCAATTATGACAGTAATAAAATTGTATATTTATTGATTTTATAAGCCTTTTGTAAAATATCTTTGTTGCGGTTAATTATAAAGTATCTTAACCTACTTGTTTGAGTATAGATATGCCACGTAAAAAGAAATTAAGTAACATTTCAGAAAGAAAACCTATTTACGTCTTGCCTAATTGCATGGCGCCAAACTAAAAATATGTTTACCATGTCTGTAAGATGTTTAAGTGAACAATGAATGTTGGAAGTACTTAGGTATTTGGAGAGATTAGGTCTTTTTCAACGAATTAAAGCCTCAAGTTATTGCGACAGTCAATCGATTCACAAATTACAGTATTGGGTGTCTTGATTTGATATTAACGTAATTTTACAAACGTATACATCTGCAACGGGTAGATCGAACATACAACTTGTTCAAAGGGTAAAAATATCCATTTGCGAGCAAAAGAATCTCCGATATCTAGCCCTTTCGGTCATTTGATTTGAAGAGCGGCCCGGGCCCTTAGCGGAGGCCGTTACACGGAGTATACTTTATCACCGTGCGGACTAGAGCACCGTTTTTATGTTATACTATATTATGTTCAAGATTGTGTGGAATAAAGGAAATCATTATTGTAAATACGGATCATGCTCTGGTGATGTAGACGCGCTCCTTGATGCCCCATGCCGCGGCGGCTGCCGGCCCCATCGGCGACTGATGTTTGCCGTTCAACTCGAGTCTAACGATTCAAAAGAGCTCAAATTTATTTTTCACATTTTATCTTCTTTGAAGTGTAGTAAAACTTTCCAGTGGGAATTTAGTTTAGTTGCAGTACGAGTATTTGCTACTGTTGCGTTGGATGTAAGCAAGTAAATTTGATGTTTTACACACGCCATCACCGACAGACATTGTGGTAATAAGTTGAGAAATATGTTGAAGTATTCCTTGCCTGTTGCTTGACATGAGTGGATGGGGTAGAACAACCGCTACCAGTCGCTTAACCATCATCCTTTTATGTAGCGTCACGGTAACGTAAACGTCTACCGCCCCGTTCACACCGTTGCTTTTTAAATTCAGAATGACAGTGACAGCATGCTTTCTGGATCTCGTTACGATTACATTATAAGTTCCTGCTTACCCTACAGAAGTTATCTTGGTGCACTATAAAGCCACCAAACATAAATATAGTCCAATTCGTCGGTCGCCACCGTCTTCGTCCTTGAAACGAGCGTGTCGAGTCAGCGCAATCCGTCAGCGAATCTGCAGCGCTAACTCTACGAGGAATACTTTTGTCCTGTATGACACACGGGTTTTCAGCTTCAGTTCAATGTGTACATCCGGAATGTCATGAACAGATAATATAGAAACATGTTAATGTGTTCTTTTTTATAAGTCTTAAGTAAATCTTATAAGAGTACATGACTATAAGCTAAAGCTTACGCGTGCTTGAGATTTCTTAACTGGATGTTATTATTTACTCTCGGCACTAACCTACACGCTATATATAAAATATGAAATATTTGTATTCATTATTTTAAGTCCTCAAGTGCACTGTTCCACGTGCTCGTGTGTCTCGATTGTACGAACGAAGACGTATTTACTTTAACCCTCGGCGCGACGTCGCGTCGGGCGCTTGTTCGCTAAATTGCGCTTTCAAACCCCAACCGGTTATTGTGGAGCGAGTTTCAAGTAGACTCCGCCGCCTCCGAGCTTTAATTTGTTTAAAATTCAATATAATTAGGGCCCACACTTGAAAGTACTCTATCCTGGATGTCGCGCATGTGTACATGCAGATAGATTCGGATGAACAATTATTCATCGAGTTTCATTTTATTTTGAATTTAATCAACTACTATCAGTGCCCGTGACTTCGTAGGCTCTTTTTCATATCTCGGGAGACGTCATTCATTCCTCAGGATGAAAACGATGTCGTATAAATGTCCCGGCATGTTAGCTATCACCGAGCCAAGGTTCAGTATAATCCGCCAAGGGAATTTTGAGATAGGTATATACAGATTGTGACTATTCTATGGGATCCATTCATTTTCCCGAGATAAAAAGTATAATCAGTCAGGGTCCGGGTTATAAGCTATCACCATGTTAAGTTTCATCAAAATCTGTCCGTCCGTTAACTTTAGTAAACACATTGATCACCATGCAACATTGGTTACTACGTGGGTTATTCAACAAAATGTTAGATCTTATGTATTCGTTATACTATGTAAGGTATCTTCTCATTCATAAAACAACGAAAAAATATAAATGCATTTAAAAATCAAGAGCAAATTAAGTTTTCTTTGTTAGAAAGTAATGTTTTATAACTTGGCTCAGTTGTTTAATTAAAGCCGGGCATCGATTGTGACATTTGCCTGAATTATGCATCAACTCGCGCCTCCCGCGAATAATGTGTTATTTATATGTTAAAGAGAAGACGCCGCCGCCTCCGAGAGGTTTCATTGACCTTCGTTAGCTGGTTGCGAATTTTGATATTGTAATTTACCACCGTTTCAAATAAACCAAGTAATAAGGCGAAGGTCACTAAGTATTCCAAATGAGATGACGCTTGCCACATTATAACATTTTATACATCTCAAATGGATTATCTTCTAAGCTAATTTCCGTTTCAATGTATCTTGGTGGTAAAGAAAACTTTGTTATAGTACGTATCTCAAACACTTAGTACTACAAATATATTGTTATATGGATGAAAATGGAATCTGCTACTGCAAAACAAACTTATAACATAGGTGTACAAGTTGTAAGTGGTTTTATAACAAAAACTGCTATCATGGATTGACCTCATGATTCTGAACCTGGAATTTTACGTCGATCTTTTCATGAAATTTACGCTTTTTTTCAGTTTCAATTTTAATGATAATTTTTTTTTATTGTTATATTCATTTAAAATAGCAATATTGTGAAGTTTTTCTACTTCAAAAGCTAATATCTAAGGATGGTGTGATGTAGATATTCTCACACGCTTCTTATTCACATACAGTGTAGTTATAACAACACAACTGTTATTTGACTCGTCATCACAGACTCTTTTCGCCTTTTAATGCGCGCGCCTTTTTTATATTAGATGCACTGTCATACTCATTCACATAACACTCCTCCAAAAAAAAAACCACCGTATTCATATTTGATAAATCACGGGGTAAGTACATATTATTTAGCACAATATTGATGTTGAATGATTTACGTCATCGCTATCGGGTGGGATTTCGTCCGTTCGATCCAAACGATGATCGATGTCCCCCGCGGCCATTCCCTTTGTCTTATCTGAACCTTTATGTTGTGATTGGTCGCTGCGGCTTTCGGTTTTGTTTTATGGTCCGCTGTACGAATCCGGTCCCTATCCTAGAAGTTCATAGTTTCAATGGTAAATAATAACTTTGAATCGTATTAAAATTACATTTGGTAAACAAGTGAAATTAAGTATTTTGTTTGAGTCCCTTAATGTCCTCATTAAAACGAAATCTAAAACTGGGTCAATACAATTTATAGGCTACATAAATACAGCAATTAAACCTTTTATATTATTTCCTACAAAACTAACAATTATTTGTACACACGCAAAACGCATAAAAATTCACCCAATCTGTCGTCCTGTTGGTTAGGCGGGCGGGATAGTACCAGGGCGGGCAGTCGCGAGTAGCGAGCCTCTGGGGCAGCACGCGTGCCGCCCACAGCCATCTGCCGAGAGTAACTTCGGAAAAGTTAACGACTTTACGAACATTTTAGTTGAAGTACGGACTTGACATACTTCGATTGTAGGAATTAATAACGACGAACGTTGATCTCAATCGGTAAGCGATTTTTTGTAATATGAAATTGAATGGTTTGACAAAATTAGCAATGTAGGTTTACAACTTATATTTATTTGCACTTAGTATACGAATACAGTAGGAAGAAGTACCTTCATTTTTATGCTTATGCGACCGTAGTAACGATTCGTCTATGTTCATAAAAACAAAAATAACTCATACTACATAACTGTTATCACAAGAACACCCGTGCCTTTGAACCGTAAAATATGGTTAATCCCCCACATCCATAACACGCAAAGGGGACTACACTATTCCAGTATATCATATCGGCTAGAATTATTTTTAGGCCGGTTTCCATAACGTTTAGAGTTCTATGTTATCCTTGGATAAGCAAACGTTCCCTGCCACCATAAAACATAGCACGAAGCCGTGTTTTATTCTCATAAATCTCTTACGGCTGACGGACGAATAAAAGACGGAATGCTTCACCAAATTCGGCTAGGAAACGGTAAGGACTATATTACTCAGGTTTAGTAGCCAAATTTGAATATCGCAGCTGTAATAATAAGTTTGTGGAGCTTAAATTTAGTCTGTTATTGCGTAACTTTTCCCATTGTAACGTGTCACCAGAGTTCCCCCCCCTCCTCTCGCCTCGCCCTCTCGCTGTACATCTCGGCTCAACCTGTCGTCTGAAGTAATTAGTCGCTCAGGGCTACACGACAGCAACTCTGTGTTGTACTTTCCACTTTTAATAATTTAACAAAAATAACCATTCCCTTTTGCCGCCTCTTTCGTCAAAGGGCCGGAGATTTTTCCTGTTATTGCGTTGAGTTGGCCTTTTTCTGTTCTGTTCTGTTGGCGTCCCCTAGTGCACGAACCTTCGTGTAAACGTTTTTATAACAACATAAATGTAAAAACATTAGACGGAATAATACTAATCATAGATACAATAAACTCAATCATAGAAACTGCTGAGCCTACACTAAAACCTACTTAGTTTTTTTACTTCAGATACATGAAATACTCGCTATCACCGACTGAAATGTTCCAAATTCAAAATAATTACACCCCCGTTTTTCTTGATGACTGTTTTTATACTTATCCATGCAATAGTAAACGACTCCGGTGATGGCAGAGCACTCCAGCCGACGCAAAGCGCTGCTCGGATCGCTCGGTGCGCGATCGCATTAAATAAATGCACGTTATTACGGGATAGAGCGAGCAATACCGATCAAGTATTTGCTATAAACATCCTGCAGCAGTGAAACGATGATTGTGAATACAAATACTTTAAAATAGATTCCATTTTATGACTGTGTTCAGAATTGAGATATGTTTAATGAAAACAGTTTTTTCATGTTAATATTTACTGTATATTAGCTTAACTTTAAAATTAAGTTGAAAACTAAAAGAAAATTAATAATTGAATTAAAGGCACTCTATGTTGATAATTTTCTTTGCGATTCCACCGTCTTGCATGATGGACCTACCTTCTTATCTACAAAATGTCAGAAACTATGCCCCAAATTTATAGACAGTTATTATGGCATTATAACGAAATTTCAGAGAAAAATCTTTGTTATAATGACTTTATAATCAATTATAACTTACTTTAAATTTGAGTGTATAACTTTAGCTTTCTGTACGGATATTTCTTTCCCTTGTGCAGGTGAACAAAAATAATTAATATTTGCTCGGTTTTGATTCACTCTGGAATTTTATTATTAATGTACGTCAAATTAGAAAATTAATTGTTGGATTATTAAGCAACCGGCTTTAAGTAACTCATCAATAATAAAAACCACAATCTCTATCATCAGCCGGCGTGAATAGCCGTCTCTCATTATTTAGCGCTCAAGTGCAATAAAAGCGCGCAGTACAGCGACAAAAAGTTTCGTCACTGTTGCTCGTAAACTTGTATCGGTACAAGCGGTTGCAAGAGTTGCGCTAATGGATTCACACACAGGAGCTAAGTTTGTAACAGAGAGAGAAATGAGCTGTTCATATCATGACATGGCTAGACAATAAATAGGTGATTAAGGTCTCTAACGTTGTTTTTTTTGCAATGAATTGTACTGAAGCTAAAAGTGCAGTGAGTTGCTTCGAGAAAAGGATGGTACGGTCGTGCCCATGTTGTTTGCCCGACATGGGGCGGGGGCGCTACCAAGCCCCCAGATGTGTAGAAAACATTGTGGTAACATAATTAGTGTGGGTAAAGTTCTAAACAGTTTCTGCACAGACTTCAATTAAGACGCTCGCTCGTCTTCCATGACTCGCTCAGCTCGGCGAAAGCAGTAACTGTGTAAAGCCTGAAAGTGAGTCCCAGTTGTGTGCTGCGCCCATTCCTTGAGTGCGATATCAACGGCTGTCGGGTCCCCTGAATATTTTACTTTGCAGTAAATATTTAGCATTATAGTCTGCGCGTAGTGGAAAACTCTCACGAGATAGGTGAGTGAAAAGTTTTACAGATATTATTCTGTTGTCATTTTACTAAATATTAACTAGAAATGTGTAGAAATTTTTAACAGGATTACAAAGCATTTAAGGAAGAAAAGTACTTAGTATTACCATTGTACATTTCTATTTTTTTTTGCAACAAGCGATCATAACAGGTAAATCGTAAGATACCTTTAAAAGAATCCTTACGAAGTTCATTAATAAAATAAATATGTTCACACCTGTAATCCACGAAGAAGTTGGCAGGGGTACACTGCAGTGCACCCACATATCGCTGATAGTATTTGGTCTCAATAGAAGAGGGGGTGAAATTTTAGCTATTGCAAGAAGTTTATATGAACACAAAAACTTCTTTGTAAACATAAAAAAAATAAGTGAAACATTCCAAATTCACGACTACTTACGAACAATCGGTGAAAATTTGGTGAAAGAAAAGACAAGGCGACCTTACCACTGCCTCTGAGCTATGAGATGCTGGTAGGTAATGCACTCACAAGTTGACTGCTCTGAGTGATTGTCATTGTCATACGACCGCCTCACCGCGCCTCCCTTCCGCCACCCCCCGGTACCTCCCGCGAGACATATCTCCACTAAATTACGGAATTAAAGTTGTTGGCAAAACATATTTATTTGATGAATACGAACTTGCTACATTAGCCGTCGTTTCAAACAAACGCATATTTTTTTTTATTTGGTCTGTTCAGCGGAGCTGGTATGTATACCGCATACTTGATATGTATCAAAATATGAAACATACCGCGTAATGACAACATGCCAATAGGTGCGGTTAAAAAATCCTACTTGTACATTGTTATTAATATAATAAATAATTAATATCTTTAACATCAAAAGTAGTTTTAGTAGCACAGCTATTAGTTTATATGTAATATTCACACGGATGTCTAATAGCAGGCAGGGGTGAGGCCCACGGGACCGGCCACCAAATGGTATTGTCACGTGACACGATCCCACATAACCGCACATGTGGGCACCGCACTATCCATTAGCTATAACTTACGTCACATATAAGAATCATTAGTATCAATTTAATTTGAAACGTGTCGATTCATCATTTTAAGGGCAATGTGTGTTAAATCTACCACACCAGATGTTAGTTTAATGGAAATAATAAAACAATCCGACCTCTTTGATTTCACTGATCGTTTTTCCAAATGTCGGGGCACATAAAAAACCACGTCTTGATGCAAGATTGATTTTCATATGCGATTTATATATAATTTACTTGATTATAATAGAGGAGACGGCGACTTACAAGAATCTGAGAAAGTAAATGTAAGAAGGAAAACGAGGTTAAAATAGTCGCCAGGGTCTTTGCAAACAGCTCCCGATAAAAAGTCGATTTTGCAAGCGCAGGCTTTATTTTTTTTATCTATTTGCCTGTATATCATTGGCAAGGCAATCAACCCCCCACGTGCTCAGTGGGGCGAATTGTTCCCCGCTTTCTGTACGCAACGGCACGCGCCCACGTCATCAGAGCGACAGTAAAATGTACCGCGGTACAATATCATGGCAAGGTCGCAATATCGCGCCGCCACGAACAATTCACCATTTGCATACAAACTGCCCGCCACCCCACCGTCAAACACCGCCGAAAGTAATATTTTCTCAATGGAGACTTTACACTGCACGCTCATTCAACCTTTAAAAGTTGCCATTTGATTAAATGTAGTAGTGAATGCCGCAGGTGTAGATATTACCGGAAGGCAACTTGGAGTATATTTTCATTTGCAATATCAGCAAAAACAAGGTTAGCTGCTGGGGTGTTGGGAAAACGACCACTTCAGAATAATATAACACGAGCATGTAGTGTGATACGGCCATGAGGGGTGGAAATATAGTAGAACACATATGGACTAGGTATACCTATATTTTTTATTGGATTAAATAGAGATTAGCTGTTAATCATATGTTCACTGTAGCTTCAGACTTGTTGGTCTCGAAAACATAATAACTATGCATAATTACGATGATTTTCAGCGTCTAATGGACTCTAAAGAGATTGAAATTTAAAACAACAGTGCTAGCTGAAGTTTGCTAGTGTATTCCGGTGTAACTGTTATGAGCAAGCGCCGCGCGGATTGCTCTTACTTAGGCCACATTAAAACTTCTGCAACCAGCATATTATATGTCCTAATGGTACTTACGGTCTTAAAATACATTGTGAAGAACAATTTTAGACTACGTTCGGCTATCTAGGCTACGTAATGGTTATTTTGCCATTTAGATTAAGTAGGTCTTATAACTCCTCCCCAAAGGCTAATGAAAATGAGGGTCAGTTGAGGAAATTGAGCTGTAACGTGCTGGTCATGGTTGGACGATTACTTTGTTATGACTTACTATAGAGGCCTATCTTTTCCATATTTTGGTATAAATATAGACTTTGGCTTACGCTTTCAATTACATTCATAAGATACACGTAAGCATTGGGGCAGGGTATTGGGGTACCGGCGTGGCCCATCTTAATTAAAATGCCTAATAAGAGCCATTGGGATGCTCACCCCCCCCGCGTCCCCATGCCCACCACTCGACACAGTCAACCACCCTCTGATTTATAAAAAGTCACTCAGTAGGTCAACTTGTTTTATAACTATGATACAAGAAAATATGGTCTACTTTTGGCTAAATCTGAACACATAAATCAACAACAATTTCAGCATGAGTTACAATCCCAGCTTGAGGTCTGGATTGCAAACAAATAGGAAATCAATATTTCTCTAATCAATCAATTTTTTCGCTTCATTAATTTAATTTATTAGGTAACTTAGCTATATTTTTGCAAGTAAATCATAATAATAAAGCGGAATCAAATCAAATTACAATTGAACTACTGTTTATCATTGCGCTGTCAGCATTCGCTATTGCTCTAGTTTCATAGCGCTACTCAAAGCCGAGGAGGATGTAACGAATAAGAACGTGGCAACCATCAATACTCTTATAACCCTTACGCATAAATAAAATTATCCATAAAAATAAAACTGTTTAAATACTACACACACTGACGATTTGTCAATAATTTCTTGTAGAATATAACTTGATATTATTTGTATTGTGTCCACAGGAGAACGGGCGTGCGGTGCCGGTGCTGGTTGTAATCGCGCTTTCCGGAGTGAAAGTATGCGACCCCGTGGACCAGGTTGCTATCTATTGAATAATTTATCATCAGAAGTAATACCATATTATGGATCACCAAACAAAAATGATTATCAGCGGTGGCGGATGCTCGATATGCCACGAATGCGTTGATCCTATGTTATCTAACTAATATGTGTCTACAGCCCGCAGTGTTTCTAATCTACTATCAATATATTCTACATGATGTTGTTTCTGTGGGCAGAGTGTGCGCATGAGCCACGCACTCCGGCGCATCTCGTACGCGACGTGTGAGGCGGCGCGCGCGCTGTTCGCGCTGGTGGCGCGCGAGCCCCGCTCCGAGCCGCCGCACCACTTCTGCCACGCGTTCCACACCGACACGCCCGAACAGGTGCGCACATACCTATGCACCCATACAAATAACCACCTTATATTCTACATCATACGTACCAATGTTCTGTGAAAGACATCCCGTGAGGTGAGCGACTCACATTGTGATGAAGAACTACAGTATTGCACCCAAAACCACCCAGCCGCCTGCGCCTTCAGCCTTCAGGTCGTTATCAGGAATAGAAAAATCAGAAAGTTCTATACCTTGCTGCATTTAATAATTAGACACGCACCATGTAAGTATAACACGCCTCATAAGGAACACAATTTCACAGTATAATAATATCAAGTATGAAATTAATATTTTGATGAAAACATTACCATGATTCGTTCAACAACAAATAAACAATTAGACCGTTCAATCGATTCCTTATAAAGAGAAAGTTTAATAGCATCAAAGCATAGTTTTCAACTGCAGTCAGTACCTTCAAGACATCCTGAAAAATGTATTTTCGCAATAAAACTGCCGTTATTCTGGTTTTTGTGGTAATGGTGGCATTTGCTGTCACAGTGTCTGCACAAGACGAGCCTGGACGGCCTCCAATTTTCAACCAGTTCAATCAGGATAAAGCAGGACGACATGGAGTTAGCGGATACTCTGCTCCCGCAGACATGCTCTCAGAGGGGCGAGACCATGGGCCATCGCGGACAACGTCCGAGTAAAGGAAGTAATGGAAAATGTAACTACTTTTTGTGACCATAACAATGTTTGAATAATTCCTGGAATAAAAAATGTACATATGGTATTGAAATATTTTATTTCGAATCCAACACCTAGAGCGTCAAGTTAAATGTATTGCAAATTAAAAATCACCCGTCCCTTCTCAACCCTTATCATAACATTAATTGTTATTATTTTTGTTGACTTGTACCAGATATTAATGCACATGTAACGGCGGCTACCTATTTACAAATACCTATTTTTCTATTGCAATTTTATATTTACTTTCAATCTTATTCTGTTTTTGTTTTTGAAAGTAATTTATCACTTTAGATATTATTTCTATCATTTAACCTGTGAAATCAGTGGGCTTAAGCATAAAACTATCCTTTCTTATACTCTTTAACATTGCAAGCTGTTGTGTTTTCTAAGTTTCAATAAATGAATAAAATTACATTTATGTGGGAATGATGGTGGAACTGAACGTAAGATGCAGGACATGGAATGGAACGCGAGATGCATGATAGGACATGGAACGGATTAGGAGTGAAAGGGATGGGTGGATAGGTGCGACAGAGATAGAAAGAGAGAAGGGGGAACACGACAAAACGACGGCAAGACGTATAGAAGATGGTTAAGATTTTAAGATTATAAAAAAGTCGCGAAACGTCGGGAACGTAGAATAAAAAATAAACCGCGATAAAATCCTTAAGATTAGTTTTATTTCAATGTGTAGTATTCGCGTAAATATAAGAAATCAATATTATAAAAAAGTGTTAAAATAAGAAATAAAAGTAATTGAAATAAAATAAAACCAACGTTTAATTGCTACATTTTATATAGTCCTCACAGGAAAGCATAGCTTACTCTATTGCCAAATGCAGGACTCATATCTTATATTCAAGATATCTATCTATTTTTCTCATGTTTTATTAGTTATTCTATAGAATCTATAAGAATAACTATTAAAAAGTGGGAAAATTCTGTAAAAATAATAATGAAGATAATAAATTTGTTCATACATTTGATTTTGAATCGGTACGAAATTCGCCGGGCCAGCTAGTGCTAAATAAAACTACGCCAATAAACAATGTTTAATCTTGTGGATTAGTTCCTGTCAGTTTCAGGATAAGTTAAATGGTCCAGTAAAAACCGTTGTTTGAGTTGAACGAACACAAATCGGTTTTATTTCTTTACGATAAAATGGTTTCAGAGCACAACGGGAGTGCCGCCTCGGATAGGATTCGTCGTGGCTAATACTCGTACAATGGCGTCAAGTCATCATCGATAGACACAAAATAAAAACTCCACTTAGTTATAATGAGATGGGTAATAAGCATGTTTACCTAGTCAGAGTGGCACCTTGTGCATGTCTCGTCTGTACGCTTTGTGATCTTTATTCGGACAATCGGCTTAACATCGTCGGCGTGTTTATTTCCGAAGCAATCGATTCCCGCTCCCCCCCCCCCCCCTGACACTTGACACTTCATAAATCCTCTCCATCGTATAAAGCTTTACGCACGAGTCATGCGAACTGTCATTGATCAATTCTTTTTGCTCGTGATAGGATATGCACCAACAGATGGGGTGTTTAATTCTGTTGATCGTATTTCGGTGGACTTGATTTATCGAGTGTTTTGTAGAAACATTTTCTTCTAAAGTTCTGCTGCTATTGTTAACTATTCTCTATATTAAGTCATACACGACCTGATTAGCTCAGTTCGTAGTGACCCTGCCTGCATCCTGCGCCGAGGGTCCCGGTCGTATCCACAAACTTGTGTGATGAGTACGAATGTTTGTAGCCGAATCATGGATGCTTAATATCTATATAAGTATTATATACTGGTTTCACCCCGAGTTCATGTTATGGTACCCATAATACAAGCGTTGCTTAGTGTGGGACCTTATAATTGGTACGTTCGTCTGGCGATACTTATTATTATAGAGTAGGTTAATCTTTACAAAATACATATTATGCAGAGCAGAGTAGATATAAAAGAACTTCTATTTGCATTATAAGAAGCAAGTTATGCGGTAGGTTTGTAATGCGCGCGTGCGCATTCCTCCACGTGCGACCTTGCGCCGCCGCCGCCGCGAGGGGGCCTGGCTGCGCGGGAGGAGCGCTTGTCTCACGACTGCCTTCCAAATAGTAAACACTACAGTTTAACGAATGTCCACTATCGTGCGCTTTTATCAGGCCCATTTTCATTCATATTCACGTCGAATCAACTGTAATGGACGAATAAAGAAACAATCCCTGTAGAGCTACCCGGCGTTGAGCTTTTTTTTTTTTTTTTTTTTTTGTTGACGGGGGGGAAATCTTTGAGCTATGTTAACTCTGTCCCGATTGAAATAAACCCGCTGCTGATTGCTGACTGAGTGACTCTAGATAACTATTAACATTGAATGCGGATTGTCCGACATGAGTGATGAACCGAAGGGGGCATTAATAAATTATCATTAGGAACCCTGCTTAGGGTCATTAACCGTTTGTCCGGTGTGCAGAAAAGTTCGACGCCTTAAAATTAAAAAGAAAAAGACTAATATACGACACAGGTGCGCGTGCGCTCGCGTTTCCCATTGTGCTTGCGCCCGCGCCACTTACTGTGAAGGCTTTAGTAGAACTGAGAACAAGTTTGTAAGCTTCTCGCCCGTCAGTCGCGTGAAAGCTTTCAAAGCCCGCGCACGTCTCTCGGATTTTGTATTTCTCCAAATATTTTAAAAGTCGCGTGTGATTTTGGTGACGTCGTCATTGGTGATTGATTGTTTGATCGCGGGGTTTCTATTGTGCTACTCTTCGTGCAGTGAGGTGTGATTGACCTGTGAATAGTACGAGTTTATTGTTCGTAACAAATCGTGGGAGCTTTCCTCTGGTATGCAACTGTATACTTTTGAATACGAACCGTCTTATGTGGAGAGAAATTCTAGTATTATCGTCTTGCTATAAAACTTGTGTTTTACTGATGTATGCCTTAACACTTGTTAATTTTCTGTCAGCATAGTTTAATTTCACAGTATAATAATATCAAGTATGAAATTAATATTTTGATGAAAACATTACCATGATTCGTTCAAGAACAAATAAACAATTAGACCGTTCAATCGATTCCTTATAAAAAGAAAGTTTTATAACATCAAATCATAGTTTTCAACTGCAGTCAGTACCTTAAAGGCAGCCTGAAAAATGTTTTTCCGCAATAAAACTGCCGTTATTCTGGTGTTTGTGGTAATGGCGGCATTTGTAGTCACTGTGTCTGCACAAGACAAGCACGATCCGCCCCCAATCAACCCGGATAGAGCGGGACGCCAGAGAGTTGGCGGATACTCTGCTCCTGCAGACATGCTCTCAGAGGGGCGAGACCATGGGCCCTCGCGGACAACGTCTGAGTAAAGGAAGAAATGGAAAATGTATCTAGGTTTTGTACCATATCAATGATTGAATCTTTCCTGGAATAATAAATGTACATATGTTAATGAAATATATTATTTTGAATCCAATACCTAGATCGCCAAGTTTAATGTATTGCAAATTAAAAACCAACCCGTCCCTTCTGAACCTTTATCATTCATAATATGATTTATGCGTGAACACTTGTTAATTTTCTGTCAGCTCAGCATAGTTTAGTTCATTGCTTCCAAACATACACAATAGTATTATAATAGTATTGTATGTTGTTCGTCAACAGAAATCTTCATGCATCGGATACTGCATACTTTTTCCAGACTTTCCAATACTATGCCAAGGATCGTTTTAAAATAAACATTGTGGAACTCTTTAAAAGAGGATATGGTTATATAATATCTGACATTGTTTTTGCCTGGGACGGTATAAAAAGTGTGACAATGGCGGGCGGGTGGTCCCCCCCCCCCGCGCCCGGCTCCCACCAACGCCACTGTCTACCTGATCTTTTAATTACAGACGAGCCTTTGTGTAATTTTTTCTGTCAACGTTTTGTTTAGCAGCTTTTGTTCAACGGCTTTTGTAAGCATTGACTGTTTGTGTTTGTCCACAACTCATAATTGAGAGTAGCCTGATGCTTATGTCGTCACTACTTGCTTCTCTTTCGCTGACAATCATTTAAATACTCTAGTATAATAATTTTGATATTTTTCATCACCTATCTACTAAAGATTTACTGGAAGTTACAATAGTCTCAACTTATTAAAATTAAATCATAGGTAGGCACCTAGCTTAATATCTCGAAATATATTAAATGTAGGAAACGGTGCACACAGCACCGAAGAACACTGCAACATCTGCATGAAAATATATCATTTTATTATTATCTTAAAGTGCAGCTCACTAAGCTCAAAGGTAATCACGTTAGTAGTTCAGTATCAACTTGTTCGAATATTTAATGTTCGCTGGCTCTTGCTTATGTTGAGTGAGTGCTGTCTGAGCTATTTATTCTTCTTTACACCCATCCTTCATTAGTTCAAATGTCCCCATATTACTTTCAAGGAACTCTGCACCGTAAATTTTTGTTACAACTGTTAGAAGTTAATGGGCTTTAACTATTATTGCTGCATGTCTGTCTGTTGTCTATTATAGATTTTATTGCTTGTTGTTTCCTTTTCCTCATGATATTTCTGGTTATGGGTGACTAAAACTATTAGTTATTTACATTTTCTGTCTCTGAAGGTGGGCTAATTTTATATTCCTCCAAAGTGATCAAAATTATTGTTTATTTAAAACTTTTTAATTATATTCGTAAAATTACCTGCAGTGGTTGGTAGCGCATTTAATCTCCCATGTCTGCTATCATCTTGTTTCATGTTTAATTAACCGAATAATAATGTGTAACATGAAACTCGCGTTGAACACCGCCAAGTTCTGGGAACCATGAATTCGGTAAAGACCGCAAAATTAAGTAACTAAATTATCTCGAACCAATTAGAAAATAAATCATGTCTTCATTTCAACAAAGAAATAGTTAGTTTTTATGGTATTTTATATTCACCGCATGCCAGTAATGGATTAATATTAAGTCACCTGAAACAATTCCGATTCAAATATTTTATTGGTCATATTGTTTGAAATCACTCTCAACTTAAAATCCAGTGCAAAAAAATTAATGAACAAGATATGCAAATACCTCAAACTTCAAATATTATCGATTCATTTTCTTACATTACTCAGAGGTAAATTCATTATTTTTTTTACAGCTGTTTGTATATCAGGTGTAACAAATTGAGTAATGACTTCATTGGGATCGGTCGCACCGGCAGCGGCGGCGCCAAGCTGCTGTGCTCTACTCCCCGGGAACCAATTGACACGTTTACCCTGATTAGATCAATTATCTAAGGTCTGTTCTCTCTGCAGATTTTTCGGTTAATAATTTAAAGTAAAGGAAGAAAATTCGCGATACTTACTTTGAAAAGGTTTAATCGTGTGGACATAATACAGTTCTTTCATTAGGCTGTATTTTTGTTATGTTTCTAACTGAGAAGTGCAAGTTTTTTTTAAATGCGGTTTGCCGGATGCGCGGTGCATGTAGCGCAAACAGGGGCCCACATAATAATATGCAGGGGGCTGCGCGGGGAGTTTAACAGATGCTACTACATATAGAGATTTAAAATTGGCTTTAGACTTCACATACGCAGTAAGAATGCAAAATATTCATGTAGTATGTAGGAGTCGTCAGTCTCTTATTTGTTATTATTGATCGTTAGATACCCAGACTTAGAGTAGAGTTTATTTATCAGAAATTTGTGCACTTAGTAATTATTTACTTTGATTCATTGTAAATAAATCATATTTCAGTACATAGAACATTTCCAACATTAAGTAGCAGTAAAGAGATCAGAAATTGAATTAAAATTAGAATATTTCTTTTTCATGTAAATAGCACAGCACATATGAATCGTCAAACGCGTTTGGAATAATGTTCCTATGGAGAAGAACGGGCAACAAACTGCATGGTTGCTCTTTTTAAAACGATCTTATACATTCTTGAGCAGTATATTGTTATGGTTAGTTTTGTGAGAACAATGTAGGGACGGCTAGGTGGGATTGAGTACCTGTTTCATAAAGTCATATCTCTAAGTATATATAATTAAAAGTTAATGGCTCCATGGTTCCCACATTTATAAATAACTTTTGTAAATGAAGAATGGTTGGCGAAAGCCCACGTCCGCCATAGGCCATAGTTTCCGTTAACATTTTGATAAATAAATACCCATTAATTCGTTTAGCGTCGCGGTACACTTCGCTTTTGTGAAGTTAATGAATGACAGGAGCCGATGTCTGCGTCCAGCTGTTGTTTTATAGCATTTTAGTAGAATTCATGATGTCTTCTTTACAGTGTCGGTGAAATTAGAATAAAAAAAGAGTATAGGCATTTAACAAAAAAATAAAATGCTTCTAGTGTCATGAGGAAATTCCTTTTTAATAAGTGCCGTGTATCGTCGTTGACAGGGTTACGGTTTAACAATGATTATTCCGATCTTTTTACCCAAAAACGTGTCGTTTGCCAAGAAGCGATGTTTTAATTTAGAAATGTAGAGGAAGCGATCAATGAAACTGGTCACACACGCGGCAGATCAAAGTGTTCTCTTTGCGATCAAAATAAAGTTTATTGCGTGGGATATCCGCTTCGACGCAACGCAAACACTAGTTTGTTTAGGAACACGTGTTATTTTACAGCCCACAGACTAGTTAGAATATTCAAACGACACAGCCTCAAAAACGCTGGTCTAGCATGTAAACACTCGCATTCACGCACGCTTATCAAGAAAAAATATGTCTAGAAGTTCTTAGTCTATGCCATACTATATACTAGGCAAAAAGTTCTGTAAATGGTAACATTTACCACTACAAATGCATTGAAAAAGTAGCTTCACTTTGCTAGTCGCAACGTCACCTCTGAAGTTCTAAACAAGTCGGTCAGGTACAGCCGTGTTTAAAACATAGACTTAGGAAGAGAAGTATCGTATTCTGCGAATAAATATAGGTATTGCATGAGCAACTGCTATGGGCTGAACTTGGGAGCATTTATATTTGTTGTAGGTATTGATATTGTAAGTAGCATTCAAAAATAGAACGCTGCACATCCTCGCGGGGCCGGTCTGCCGGTCGCCAGCCGCCATGCCCAGGTCCCCGCGCGCCTGTGGTCAGTCGCGCGCGACGCCCCGTAACCTCCATATTGTATTACGTCGCGTCTTCTCGGAACGTCCCCGATTTAAATTTTAATCCCGATGTACGAGCACGCTTGCAATGTTAAACGAATATCTTAAATCAACTGTATTTACGAGCATCGAAGAATGATTGTTTCTAAATATGGAACTGATGAATGGTCATCGTCTTTCTTGTAATTTACAGATGCAATTACCTGTTCATTATCCTGAATACTTATAATTTCTTATGCGTACTTTAAATAAAATTGAAACACGCTGACTGGTTTAACAAAATTTACTAAGCTGTATGCCTTGCGTTTGAAAATAATAACACTAGTACATTCTATAACAGATGCTATTTCTTATAAAGTACACTGCACATAGACACTCCAAATATAAAAGTGTAATTGCATTAATATCTAAACGCATCTATAAATCTCAATTCGAAGCGTACGACCTATCACCCTGCCTATACACACACAGGTACAAACACACACAGATGTAGACGAATGTGTGCGGGACAGGAAACAGACGCCTTCTGCGGGAGCACTTCCCCAGATAACACCGGTTTACGAGCTCCCGGCCAGGGATGCCAGACGCAAGGGAATTAGCTTATAAAACGATGAGCTTAGTCACATTCCATGGATGGAATTATATTCGTTATCTCACCATCCCTAGATGCTGTTCATTAGACGGATAATAAATAACTGAACAATATTGATCGAGACTGCTAGTGTTCAATTTAAAAAATATGTACATTGATGCCTATGACAGCTACTTATAAATCAGTTGGGTGACTGGATTTCTTGACCTAGAAAAACCCCTTTTGTGTGCTAAGTTTTTGTAGTAACTGTTACATTTAGAAGTGTATCTGTGCTCATTCATTATTTTTCTACATTCAAGTACGATTAACCAATACAATAATCTAAATTATTTTTATTGGATCACATACTCTTATGCATGTGTGTCGTTTGTTTGATTGGCGCAACTCGTATCTCGTTTATGTGGAAGGAGATGTCCTGCAGTGATATATTATATTTAACTTATAATTTTACCGCAAGACGTTTCCTTCGATGTCAAATGAAACAAACTTTTTATTGTATTAAACTTTATTTAATACCATAAAAAGTACAACACAAAGAATTATAGTGAATCACGCGTAAACTTTCGTATTATCTTATTTATAAAGCCTTCGTATTTTTAAGTTAATCTGGCCAAAGAATTTTTAAGGATATCTTATTTCAATTAAAAAAGAGATAGCAGTGTCCAATGTTTTGATCACAGTTTCTCAAGTCATTCGCATAACGTTATGAGATTGGCGCTATTAGAGATACACTTACAAGTAATAAGGACAATAATAAACCATTTTAAAGTAAATTTGCGGAAATAATTAAACCCAAACACACTATACTTTGACTACCTGGTCGAGTGCAGATTGGAGGAGTGCGCACGTCTAAAGAGAAGGTTAGCTTCTCCCAGATATGCAGATTTCCTTACACTATATTTTTCTTCACCGTTTAGCAAGTGATAATCAATGTTGCAAGTAAGATCGCCGATCGAAATACTAACTGTATGGTCCCAATATCTCAAAAGTTTCTAGTACTAGTACAAATATTAAATCATCGCAGCCCTACTGTCGCTATCGACCTGCGTCGCCATACAAAACACATACACCGTACGTACTTATAAAATGTCGCACTAATCTTATGAGATGTTCCCCTTTTAGATAAATTGACCGAATATACTGATTCCTGAATACCAATTTAATGCAGCACTCATCATACTGAAAGATTAGAAAAATGAAGGCTGCAGTGATACGATTAGAAAAAAAAACAGAAGTACAAAATAATAAATTGGTCTAGAAGTTTAACTTCATACACACAGGGACTTCTGTACAATGCGTATTTTGTGTCAGTAACGAAAAACTGTCTCATGATTGTGATCTTTGTAAACAAACACCAAATTCACGTTAGGATCTATGTATGGGCTCAGTAAAAGCGGCAAATAGTTTGTATCTCATGACTCTCATGTAATGAAATCACAATACATCGAACATTTTCAAATATTATATGAATACTTTATTAACTTACACCTTTACCAAATTTATACGTATTTTCAAGACAAGTTCACTCATCTTGCTGACAATTATACCTCGACGGCGCGGGCGCGGCCGAGACCCTCATTTCATGGTCCACAATCAACACGTATGGAACAATTGCTAGCGTTAGTACACCTATTTATAGTTATTCCATATTAAATTGTGGCATAAAAGTTATTTAGAGATTGCTGCGATCAATACGACTTTGGAAAATTATTTTCGTTTGCGCTAGTAAACAATAGCACTGTTTATTTATAGTTTATAATATGGTCTACTTGTATACAATCGTCTTCGTCGCTGACACTGTAACCACTCAACGCGCCGTCTCTATCAATTCGCACGCATTTCGTTCAGCCGCAATTGAATTACTGTAGTGTTTTGCGGCTCGAATAAAATGTAAATGAAACGATCGCAATCCTGTTACTGACGGATCGATGCGGACGACGACTCCGCCCGGCGCGCGGCGCGGCCGCGTGGGCCGAACAAACAACACAATATTTTAACCACGTGTAGAACCTTCCTGTGAACAGCGAACTGTAACATCTTTCGTTTAAGGTTCATATTTGACTGTTGTTTTCGGAGTTGTATATGACATGGCACCGTTTAAAAACTTGTATTGGGGCCTTTTGTAAAAATAAGTCGCTGTTTGAATTTATGAATTAAATTATTTTTGTGTTAATTAAATTTTCACATTTGCTTAGGGTTTGTGAGTGGTCATGTTTTTTTTAAAATCGGTTCTTGAATGCGGTTGTTTAAAAGAATTTCGACACTACATCGACCATATAACAGCTAGGCTTAACCCACACAAAAAAGTATTCAATGGCTCTACTAATTAATGATGTATGAACATACACGAATATAACTTGTTTATAAAAATAAACAAGTTATGCCACAGACAATTCTTGCTTTTTCCGAAAATACGTACAAAAGTAATCACAGTTGCAGAGGTTTAAACGCCAGTATTAAAACGACTAATACTTTGCATGTTAATTTTAAAGAACCGAGAGCATAAACCCCATTTGCTCGATCAAACACGGTTCATCATTCACTTAAGTTTTATTAATGAACGTCCAAAATCTCTATCTCGACGGGACGAACCGTAATATACAAATTGTATAACGACCAAACTTGTTCTGGAAATGTGCACATTAGCATTATAATAAAAGTATATTAATAAATTATTTATAAGTTATAACTAACGCGCACATATTCCAATGACTTATTTAAATTTAGGAAATATATTTCTCACATTACTAGGCAGGGTGAGCTAGGCGTCTGATATTTTCATATTTAGGCACTAGGTAGATCACTTAAAATATAGATTGTTAATAATTAGTTGCCTATTATCCATGAATTTTCGTATTCAAGGTTTGTAACTAATAAAGCTTTTCGATAAATTAATGCACGGAAATGATCGGTCCTTGCAAGATATGCGTTATGTCAGCTGGGCGTGACGAGATAAAATGTGAGTGGTTTGTGTCACATTTATAAGTAAAAAGAGAGACAGTGAGCTTGTAATAAACCCCCGTAAAAGCCGCCGGGTTACGGCAAGGCCACTGAAGTTCTTACTCTGACCAGAGATTTCCAGGCCCACCATCTCGCTCTATGCTAGCTTTATAAACCAAAGTACCATTTCTCATAAGCCGTGTTACAAAGACACTCCGTCATTACTGACCCGTTATATCGCATAGTTAATTAGCGGCACAATGATTAACATAGCTGATATGTTAATTAAGCGGTTTGTTTTGCATTAATAAATTCAGTTAAGACTGACACGAAACAATGTTGTTAATGTGACGGTTAAAATTTATAATATAAATCATTTCGGACTTTACAACAAGCTCTATCAAAAATAGACACGGGGTTTTATAATTTTTAAATTAAAAAACATTTGTGTATTAGTTACGATACCAGTGATTTCTAATGAAATGTAGAGTAAGTATATTAATCGTAATAAGAAGTTACCCTGATAGAACTCTATTTAATCATTCACTAATTCTCGTCACCTGATCTAGGCTTGCTTGCTGACAAATACTTTAAAGACTCTACCATAATACGGAGCTTTAAATTGGTAACTCCACCATTGATAATGCCTATCATTTATCCGCAATCAAGTAATATGTGGCCTTAGCATGGGCCGCGCGTCGTGAATATGCATACGCTGAGTGATGGACGGCGGCGGCCGGCCGTGCGGGTCGCATGCCTAATTAAGTCATTAAGATGAATAGATAGAGCCGGAACGAACCACGTGGTGCCAGCGCTGGAACAGTTAAGGGATTTAAGAACTTTTGGAACAGACAATTGATTATTGTCTAAATACACAATAAAAGGTTCGTTTGTTTTTTTGGACGTAGCCTGGAGAATGTAAAGAATACAAGTATTCAAAAAAGTCTTTGATCGTTAGCGATAGTTTATGGGAACGAGATTGATGAATGTTTTACAGAAAAAAAAAGTTTTCAAGAACGCTAACAGATTAAATTAACAAACCAAACTAAAGCTAACCAAGCCTCGGTTTTGCGGGATATTAATGTTATTCACACCGCGGCGCCACAAGCACGCCTTGCGGGGTACCTAAATTGTGTGATTAAAATCTGAAAAGAGTGTTCGTTCCCAGAGTGTACAATTTTACAGATTCTGTACCTGATTTCAGCTAGCTTTATTTAGATGTCAGCCAACATTATTTAATACGTTTCTAATCCTGCATATTAAATGTGGAGTAATGCGTTTTACTTTCACACCCTCCATTAATTGCATTATTTCCCCGCAACCGAAGAAAATTATCCCGTCACTCGGAGTCATAGCAAGGGGCTATGTATTTATCAAATTGCATGCCGTAGAGAACTGCCACAGCTTACCAACATACAGTAGGTAACATTAATTTTAAGCAGATGTAGACTCTATTTCTTTACTACAAGTCGGTTGTGTGTCAACCGCTCGGGGGACCGAGTACTATTGCAATTATAAGCACGGATCTCTAGAATATAGGCAGTTACTAATGGTTAGGTGTGCTACCTGCCTCAAGCCATATATTTGTATAGAATTTATTTAATATCACAAAGAATTCATCAAAAGATTGGATTAACGTTTTGCCTGACATTAGCTTCTGTTAGCTTTTCTCGAACCTATTAATGCTTTTTATGAAAGCATAAGAAGCTTGAATAGGCTAAGCATAACGTAGCAGTTCCCGTTTTGCTCCATACTAAAACTGATCACATTTTTCTCTTTCCAGAACTTGGAAGGTAATCAGAATTATGACTTTACGCTCGTTATATGTCAATCACGAATCCAAAATAAATGTATATCGTCAGACGAACACACCAACTGCATATCCGCTAACATGCTATCGTGTATTTGTACTCGGGTTTGGACTTATTATGCAAACAATTTTTGTATCAAGCTGTCTGCGTAGACACCTAAGTGGGTTAATCCTCCAACTCGATCCGGATTGAATGGCGGCGAGTTTCGCAGGCACGTACCTGGGTAATGTTTGTCTGTGACAATTAGTTCTCACTCCGCTAATACCGCGGTAATGAGGATCTGTACTTAATGTTTTGGAGCTGTTACTATATACTTTAATACAAGTACTAGTACTTGAACACATTTTTTTTGCAGACAGGTAGTATATACCTCCGTAGGGAACTTCGAAACAATGATTTCTATACAAGGACAAATGTTGTATTCACGATGTGGAATGAAATTAATCGAATATCAGGTTCTAGAATTCTAGCTTTTTATATTAGGAAATTGATTGATTACAGATACCAAATACATTTTTGGAGATTTTGGAGCCATTTTGGAGAGACGGCGCACCTTTTATAAAATGATAAATAATAATTACCCCTTAAGGAAGATGGTGTGAAGTTATGAATCTTTAAGCCGGGCGAGTAAATATTTGTTCCGGTACGATATCATTCGTATCGTGCGCTTTTATAAATAACCGGCGCTTACAGTAGGTTCGGGGACTCGTTTGATGTGTAATCAATATAGTCTCGACATTACTTTAACTACCAGAATGTCACAAAGAAACAAAGCTTACTTTTATGTGTTGACGTAATGTTTTCTTACTCAATGATGATGTTTACGTAAATCGACAAAGTGATTCAGTTGCGTCCCTAGAACCAACAACAGTTGTATGATAACCGAATTATAAAAAAATACAACTCATTCTTCATTTTCATAAGTTTTCTCTTTAAATTAACTGAAAACTTTTTACAAATTTCTTTACCTACCGACTATCCGCCTCCCTGACAAAATGATAGATGATCGTTTACACAAAATTCGTTTTCGTACGACTTTTAAAAGCTGTTCTTATTTTCAGTACTCTAGAGCATTAATCTTGGCTTCGATACAGCTATTGTACATATTAATCCAGTGTAATTTGCTCTCATATCTGACGAGTGCCGTTAGATGATGGTGTAATAGTAAAGCGCGGATGATACTCATTTTTCTACCGTGAAGTCATCCCAATATCGCGTAGGTATGCGTCGTGGGCCCGTTCCACAGAGCAACTGATATGCGATACAATATAATTCGATAACCAAATCTTATAAACAAATCACCATGTAGAGTTAATTATCTATCGACATCGTGTGTCGAATAAATGCTTGCATTTCATAAAAATATCACCACTAAGTTTGTGTCCTGCAGATGGTACAAAATGCATAAAAACATGTCATTATTAACACTTATTAATATTACCATAACAAATTTTGTGTATTCCTACCGTGTATGTGGTTTTTACAAGTACATTATATTAATAGCAAAAGAATTAAAGTATCAAAAAATTGCCTGTCTTAGATCTAAAACGTAGGCTTCATAGCCAGACATGTTATCGCCTGTCAGTGCGGCGCCGGAACCCATGTGCACACTTGCGCCAGCGCCTGCCACCTATCATTCTCACATATCGCTTACACCCACTGAACTCGACTATTTACAATCACGCACAACAACCACAATGTTAACTTTATTACTGTACGTTTAAAGTTTATTATTGAATGGCGAGTGGTGTGAATTCCAAATACGTTACGTATGAAGCTTATTGTATTGATGATCTATAATCATATTAATTTTATGGCGCACATTATTGGATTTTGTGAGTTGCACGAGGTTGTAAATGTTATTTTTTTATGATTTCTAGTAAGATGGGATTATTATTGGTTACTACTAGTAACACTAGCTTAGTTGGAGGGGCTCAGGGTACTCCGTTAGTCCCTCCAACTAAGGCAAAACTTGTGCTTGGAGTTTAATTGTTAACGTGGGGCTCGAACCCGGAACCTCTCGGTTACGATAGCTCGGTACGCTCAATCTGTAGGAGGTTAAAGTTCATATCTTAGTTCTGGTAAATATGTATATTTATTAGTTGCTATACTATAAGTAACGCAACACTATTGAAACGTACTATTTCGCTTCGGCTCTCGCAACAGAAAGGCCGATTTTCATCTGGTCGGCTGAATATTGCTCTGTATTGCAGTCTAGTGGGCCCGTAGCGTTAAGTGCTGCTGGAAGCCAGACGAAATGCAGTAGTATAAGTCAGTCTTACTGTGCCTTTGTGCTAGTCTCGATTTTACAGCTTTATTTTACTGTGCACAAAATTATTAGCTGTGTGTTTTACAAAACTGTAAATCGTGGCTAACATTTAGACATATAGCTGTAAAATATTATTTATACTTCAAAACCACATCAATCTTAGTTTTTTGTTCTGGGAACTTCTGTTCCATTTCCTGCGCATTGTATCAAGTGCTCTGTGGTATGTAGTAGCTGGCTCGCAGCAGACTCCATTAAAACTTGCTTCTTAGTCGCTCGCGTCGCAAAAATGCTACGGTTTATTGTAATGAAAGTTGTATACTGGAGATGAGACTGTATCTACAACATTTTTACGTATTCACCGTGGTATATAATAGCTTTACAAAGCACATATCTTTTAAAACCTTTTGGTGTCGAATGATTAAATAATACACAAGCTCTCAAACTAATTCGGACCACATAGTTTGAGTTTAAAAAAATATGTCGTGATCCATATTTTTTTACCATAACTGTGTAGTTACTGTACCTGTTGCGCATATTAAAACAGTCATTGCCATTATCATATGAACAGGATATATATGGTGGCCCATATCTTATTTCTACGGTCAAATAATATGTCCATGAGATTTTGGAGTTTTGCTAGATTGACGTAACGCCCCCTCATTTTCACTAAGCCTTCTTCTGCCCATAAACCTACAGCACCCATAAGGACGTGTGATTGCCTACTTTGAATATGACTGTATTAAAGTAATCCATATGATTGTATTTAGTGTTGCATTGTCTGCAGGCGGAGGAACTGAACTCGCTGGTGGGAGATGCTTTCCGAATGGCGTTCGCGTCGCAGCTGCAGCCTTCCGCGCCGCTCTGGGTGAGTTCACTGTACACATACACACACACACACATATTTAGCGGAATATAAAAAAGCATAAGAACATAGCTTGATAACTCAAGAATGTTCATTTTTCACATAAATATTATTTCTATATACTTATTATATAAGTATTAACTAGAAAGTAATGGCACAACCGTATCCGTGTTGTTTGTTCGACATGGCGGGGACGCATCGCGCCTGCAGCACACAATTATTTAATTTAAAAAAATCAATATTATGTGATTGTATGTAACAATGAAAACAGTTGTTAAGAAGTGGCTGTTATTAGTAGACTAGTTGGACATTGATTTTATTAATCCGATGTGTGTGCATAATTTAAAGCTAAGCTAATATTCGTTACGCACACATATTCATCTATGATAAGGACTATCTATCTACCTACATAATGTTTTTTATTAACATTCAACTAAGAGTGAGTAGTCTATAACATAAACAAATAAACTGCATAATCCTCTGGCACGATGGACGCAAAATGCTGTTCAATTATGTATTAGTGGCCACATCCTTAAGGGTTTGTAATTAGTAGGTATCGCAGCGTGTGCGGTTTAGTACGACGCCGGTGGACATTAGCGATGATAAGTTGCAGCATAATAGCCGTGTGTGGCGGCACTAATACATGCTACTGGTTTAGGGTAGCTTAGGAGCCAACACTAAACTTGTTTTTTAGCTTAGTTTTTATCAATAAGCTATCTACGAGTTTAAGTTGCAAGCGAACTAAAAGCTTAGTGACATGTTATGATAGTAATTTCAAATCATCTTAATGCTTTTTGGGAATTGACAAATGTTTTGCTTGCAGATTTAAAACGTAACGTTAAAACGTAATCTATAATAGGAATATTAAAACGTTACTAAAATTGCGATCCATTATCACGTCTAAAAACACAACACAATTTGCCAAACGATTTTGTATTTAATATCGGACATTACTTAAAGCGTATTTTCATAATAACGACGTCGTGGTTAACGACTCAAACTATTACCATCATTAAATGCAGCATAAGTTTATAATTTGCAGCGTTTAGATAATTTAAAGAATAACTCGTGTCTTCAAAGTAATTATGTTAATGTATGTCATTTATCAAATTCAAGGGAATAAATCTATTTATGTGGAGTGTATAATAGATACTATTCCAAGTATTGTAATATGTACAGTATTTATCTACAAGCAGACATGTGCTTAATAGACTAAAGCAATATACTAGATTGAGACTTAATCACACACTTGACAGACCTAACAATCTAAATCAATATATAATATGATGAACAACATTGATCGATCAAAAGTGAACCCCAAATTATTGGAAGCGCACTGTTATTAAATGAATCGTGCGCAGCTCCCGGATTACAACCCATTATACAATATTCATACAATTACCGACTAGCTATATAATTTATTGGTTTCCCCATAAATGCTTCATTATGTTATGTGGTTGTAGTACCTTACTTTAAAACTATTTAATTAACTGCTTAAAAAGAGACCATTCTTGGTGAAAAAATAAAAATAAATAATTATGTACTATATTTAAATAGAGATAGTACAAAATACCATTATTTTATTTGGTGTTCTCAGTTTGCTTCACATAATAACTATAAAAAGTTATTGTAACAAGTACTTTGTTTTCAGGCTACCGATCTCTTTAAGTGCCCATGGGCATGGGCATTATGGTGTACTATAATTCCCAGTGTTAGTTTTTTTAACGATTTAACAGCGGTCGGGTCTGAGAGATTAATGATTCAATTTAGTTGTTACCGGTTTATTAGGTTAATGCAGCTTACATTATACCATCTCATATGAAATATGGTTTATGCCTCAATGGTTCTTATTTTTAACCGACTTCAAAAAGGAGGAGGTTCTCCATTTATTTAAACAAACACTTTTAACTAAAATTGGTCTCAAATATAATATAGACTCCATCCGTATGCCACGCACGCGGCGCTGACGCCGCCGCGCCGCCCGCCTGCCGCCCATCCCGCCGCGCCCGCCCACTGTCGGGTGAAGCGGTCTATAATCTAAACCACTTAACGACGCCAGACGGTGATGCTGGCTCGCCTGATTTATTGTCTACCCACTACTGAACTTGGCCACGAATTTGTTGGAATCTGGACAAATTTGTTCCGCACCTGGGATCTGGTCTGTCCAGTGAATCTGTTTTCTGTCTGTCACTTGATAACTGTATACAAAATATTTAATACTAAATCATTGTTCTCTGCGCTCATAAGATCTATCGTGTGTACGTCATAAAATGCTCATACTTTGCAACGTTTACTTAGCATTGCGTTAACATATATGTCTATAAACTACAATTACGGAGTCCTAATTTTACCATAATAGAGAAAGTATTCTAGTGCGCATTCGTGAAAATATTTAATCAATTAGTGTAACAGTTAAAGTGTTTATTGCGCGTCGGCACGGAGCGCGTGACGCGCGCTGAGATAAGCGCCGATTTATTGCTTTCAGCCATTCTTGCTGCCTCGCTGCCTTGCCCACTTGCCACGCACGAGACACACTTTTTTGTAGATCAATAGTTGGCCAATTCGTGGCATCAAGAAAGTGTCTATGATGATGATTACATAGTTTACTATGTACACTACAAATGATTTCTGTACCAACGAAAGAAAGCAAAATTTCTATTTGAAGTGTTTTTCTGAGTAGATCACCAAATACTCACGTCGTTCCTCAACAAAAGGGTGCCTTTATTCTTGAATATTGTGCATTAAACAGTTATGGTTTGTATAATTTCGACTCAAATAACATACTTGTGATTTGGTACCAAAAATAAAAGAAAGCTAGAAAAGTTATTATTATTATACTACTTTTTAGTCGCCACCATATTGCCAGTGTGCACAGTACATCGCCGCGTATTGCTTAGATAAAGGGCGTCTCGTGCTCATCTACAATACAACTTTACAGCGCTTTTACTGCGCTCTTTTTAAACAATTCGCTTTGGAATCCTCAATTCATAGCACCGATGCTTTGTTTAAATGTTTTATTACCATAGTTTATTTGCGTTTTGTGTTAAATTAAGAACAATGATAGCAATTTATATTCAGAGTTCAAATTGTTTAGACTCTGGATTAATTGCATAGTTTATTGTTAGAAACGTCCTCATTCTAAATAAAAAATACAATATCACTGTTAGCATTTTACTAATAATTATGTTAAAACTGTAAAGGAATTAACGGGAATGTAACTGCAATAAATTCCCGTAGTGAACATATTCCGGGATACTTACACGATACTTTCCATTCTGTATCTCAGCTTATAATCTAACTAGCTGCGCCCGGCGGTGTTACCCGCGATAAAAAGTATGAAAAATTAAAACATCTATCCCACGGGAAACATACATTTTACCGGGATAAAATGTAGCCTATGTGTTATTCCAGACTATAATCTATCTCTGTGCCAAATTTCATCCAGATCCGTTCAGCCGTTCAGGCGTGAAAGAGTAACAAACATCCATCCATCCATCCATCCATCCAAACTTTCACATTTATAATACTAGAAGACTAGAAGATGCGCCCGGCGGTGTTACCCGCGATAAAAAGTATGAAAAATTAAAACATCTATCCCACGGGAACCATACATTTTACCGGGATAAAAAGTAGCCTATGTGTTATTCCAGACTACGAGTATAATCAATCTCTGTGCCAAATTTCATCCAGATCCGTTCAGCCGTTCGGGCGTGAAAGAGTAACAAACATCCATCCATCTATCCATCCATCCAAACTTTCACATTTATAATATTATATATAATATATAATATATATATATATATAGTATAGAAGTATAGATTAGTATAGATACTGTCGTGTACGACATCAATAAGTCACTCATCGATCAGTGTCTACACGTTCTTCATATCCCGAAACTTATTTAAACCAAGCTAATTGACCTCTAACATAACCCAGTGCCATGTAAATATCGAGCAACAAAGTAAAATACTTTCTAAAAGTGGAATTCTGTCCCGTTGTCCCGATAATTAAATCCGAGCGTTTGGCCCGAGCGTACCGGCAAGGCAATAGGGCTGCCAAGTTGGGGCTCATTTATTAAGGATAGGTCCCCGAATATAGATTACAATCAAGTTAGTTCCCCTGTGATGTACGATTTTCGTGAATTACAAAAACCCTGCAATTTATTATTAACTGACTGTTTTGCTTTATACTAGTAGCTAGATACAAATGCATTTTGATGCTCGATAGGATGTTTTTAAGACGTAAAAGGTCTATAAATCGCGTTGGAAATTTAGATATGTATGGACAAATATAAGCACAGCGCGGTCGGCGTCGTGATATGTTGCGAATCAGACTTTAGAAAAAAATCACAGCCCTATATTGTAACTGTCCCTTCGCACGCCAATCCGTACGGCGACGCTGACCTCCGTCCCTCTCTTACTGCTCTAAGAAATACTTCCGTCACCCTCCCACAACGAAAGTGGCATTCCCATTATTACGGAGGACTGTTTAAATTACAATGGAATGCCTTCTTTTTCTTTTAATAATAGCTCAGATGTTTTATTGCATATTTCAACTTATGTGCTAATATTTTAAAAGTTTGGACTACTTTAAAAATATTATTTTAACTAAATTAAATTGCGCATGCAAGTAGCTCAGAGCAGAAGGCTGAAGCTGTTATCACAAATATCTAAATACAACGTATGAACGTGTCCAATTCAAGTTTATATTTCAAAAGTAATCTAACCAAAAAGTTTGTCACATTCATTTCAGTTGATTGCTCAGCCGCCCTTGTCACACACGTCAATTCCTATAAAACATGACCTCAATCCAAGGTCACAAGTATAGCCCAAAGGTCGCCGAGTGCGAAGTAATATCATGGGAAATGGGCTCGTGTCTGCGTGCCCTAACCGCGGGTCTCGTGTTGAGCCGCACTAAACTGCCGAACAAAAAGAACCGAGCGATAAATGACCGAAATGCGTGTGTGGTGTGAGTTTGAGCGATGAGCGGGAACAGGTTTATTCTTGACTACAAGACAAATTCTGTTCACTCCAGATGTTGCAATGACGAAGCTATATATAAATAGTAGGAAGCTTCTTGGAGCGATTGTAGCTTAAGTCGTGACAAAAATAAATAATTATATGTATGTAAACAAATAAATACACAACTTTTTGGGTGTAAGTATTTTTTTTTCTATGGCACTAAGATTTCTTAAGAGGAGACAAGATGCTTTCTTGAATAGTCACAAAGATACATCATTATTAGAAACAATTTAGAAATAAAATTCAGCTCATACCTATTTAATATTCATAACTTAATTCCGAACCTTTGCGACGACAATTAATCTCCATTTCCATCCAATTTATGCTTAATATTAATGAATAATTATTCAGAACGCATGCATTACGTGTCATATTTTCTAAAATGATTTGTGCTTTAATATTGTCGTATATCATAATTATGTCGAGCAGTAACTAATACTGCTACCCACATAAAAATGAATGTTTTCTTTGTCAGTTAAATTTAAAAGTTATTCTATTATTCATGTAAACATTTAAGCCATTAGCGAGAGTGAGCTCAAGCTATCGCGTTAATTTTAATATGATTTTAATTATTGACAGTTAATTCCCGCTTACAATGGCACCCTGCAACGATCAGAAAATACATCTGACGATAACCTTCGGCAATAGTGAAATGAAATCCTTCGACCGTTCCACGCTTATAGAAAAACGTCCCTCGCATTCAATGGAGGGTAGAAGTCAATAGAGTCAGGCTTATTTTTTGATTAGAGTCTGGAAATTTGGTATTTTTGGAATCACATCCTACCCTTACTCGAGTTCGATAATAACCTCACTATTTTATGGGAAGGTTTCCCAATTCCCGTTATTTATTTTTTAATTAAATGTTTTTATTTTTATTCTAAATCATTGTATCGTGGCTTCTAGATCTGCTTTTGCTGATGATTACTGGGCCCCAAGTCTGCTAACACTATCGATTTATAATCGAACAGCAACCGCATAGTGTAGATAAATAAAAAACTGCTTCCACTGTTGACGGTGTTTAATTTTCTTCTTCGTGTTTACAATTTAGTGTGTAATAATTATGTTAGGTTTAAATTAAAATTATATAAAAATGTCGCGTGCGCACCGCATCGCGTTAATCGTTGATTCATAGAGAATATAAAAAAAAAAAACTTAAACTTCTAGGTTGCCATAGACAAGAGCATCTTCTTTTTTAATAGTGAAGTGCTTAGGCTTCAACATCCTCCCGGGCCTTGAAATGCGAGAGGATTTCAAGATTATTTGCTGTCGTCCTGATTTAATAAAGGACAGAGACGGTTGATGGCGCGGCGGAGATCCCCTTTGGTGGTCTGGACATCTACAACTCGAACAGCTCCGTCTGGCCCCGAATACAGCCGCTTGATTCTTCCTAGCGGCCACTTTAAAGGTGGTGTGTGCTCTTCCTTAATGAGCACCATCTGACCCTGTTCCATGTTGGGTTGACTGGTTCGCCACTTCGTACGCTGCTGTAGTTCACAGATGTATTCTTGGGACCATCTGGCCCAGAAGTGCTGGCGTGCTTGTTCTATCCTGGCGTAGTGATGCAGGCGGTTCGACGTGGCATCCTGAAGGTCAGGCGCTGGCAGCGAAGTCAGTGGTCTTCCTACCAGGAAGTGCCCTGGGGAAAGAGGGGAAAGGTCTTGAGGATCGGATGTCAAAGGACACAGGGGACGAGAGTTTAAGATTGCCTCGACCTGTGTAAATACTGTCGCGAGTTCCTCAAATGTAAAGTGCATATTGCCTAATATTCTTTTTAAATGAAACTTTGCTGATTTAACTGCGGCTTCATATAAACCGCCAAAATTTGGAGAGTAAGCTGGGGAGAATCTGAACTGGATACCCTCGTCGGTAAAATGCTCTGACACAGAATTGTAATTTTCGTTCAGAAACTTGCCAAATTCTTTACTAGCCCCTACGAAATTCGATCCATTGTCGGAAAATATTTCTAGCGGTTTGCCCCTTCTAGAAATAAAGCGCCTAAAGGCTAGAATAAAACATTGAGTAGATAAATCGCTAGCAATTTCTAGATGAACCGCTTTAGTTTTAAAACATACGAAAATACATAAATAGGCCTTGTGTATTTTCGCACCACGACCTCTTTTACTGAGAATATAAAAAGGACCGGCATAGTCGGTTCCTACTACTTGGAATGGAAAACCTGGTGTTATCCGTTGGGCAGGCAGATCACCCATAATCTGGCCAGCAACTGCTCCTTTCACACGCTGACACTTGATGCATTTTTTGTATACTTGTCTGGCTAGATGTCTGCCACCAATTGGCCAGTATTGCTCACGAATACTGGAAAGAAGCAGTTGTGGTCCAGCATGCATTAACTGTAAATGATAAAATTCTAGTAAAAGTTTGGTAAAATGATCTTTAGAATCAACAATTATAGGATGTTTTTTATGATAATCATATGAAGAGTTACTTAATCTGCCTCCCACGCGCATAACGCCATCCTCATCAATAAATGGATTTAAACTTAAAAGTCTAGATTTATTGTTTAAGCTTTTATTCTTATTTAATGAATTAACTTCACTTTTAAATGAATTTGACTGTGAAATGAAAGCTAATTTTAATTCTGCAACCTGTAATTCAGCTACAGTTAATGGCCCTTGTAATTTATTAAGTTTTGGCAATTATTTAAAAATCTTAAAACATAAGCAAAGGTACGTCTTAATCTAGTAAACTTGGAAAATCGTTCCATATCAATAATATTAGTATTAATGTTTTGTTCTATGATCATAGTAGCCACCCTTATTTCTGGCAATTCTATAATATCCGAATCAGAAGTCTTAGTCTGAGATGGCCAATGTGTCTCATCATGAAGTAAAAAAGATGGCCCATGCCACCATGGATCAGCTTGAACAAGTTGTTCTGGAAACACACCTCGTGAGGCAATGTCCGCAGGATTAACCGAGGATGGAACATATTTCCATATTCCATTCTTAGTTAATTCATTAATTTCTGATATACGATGCATCACAAAAGGTTTTAATTTAGAAGATGGAGTTTGTTGCCAAGCTAAAACTATTTTAGAGTCGGTCCAATAGGTGACCTGATTAATGTTACATCTTAATGCCTTAATAACTTTGTCACTTAAGCGACTAGCAAGTAATGCCCCACACAACTCTAGTCTAGGTATGGTAGTCGGCTTAAGAGGGGCAACTTTAGACTTGGCACAGAGGAGTTTTACCACTACTGAGTTCTTAGCATCAATTGTACGAATATACACACAGGCAGCATATGCCTTTTGTGAAGCATCTGAAAACACATGAATCTCTATTTTGATTGGATTAGTACACATAACATAACGATCAATTTTGTATGTATTTAACAAGTCAAAACCTTTAACACATTCTAACCAAACCTGCTGAATATTAGAGGGTACTGGATCGTCCCAATTTAATTTTAATGACCACAGTTGTTGTAATAATATTTTTAATTTAATTGTGAAAATACTAAGGACCCCTAATGGATCAAAAATACTAGCCACTGTGGACAAAATAGTACGCTTGGTGCAAGTTGACATGCTATCTAATGTTTTGGAATTGGTAGAACTTATACTTAATTTATCTGAAGAAGGGTTCCATAATAGTCCTAGTGTACTACATTCTTTATTAAATTCTACAGGTTTCTGATCATAAAAATTTGTTGTATCATCATTAAAAAGTTGCATACTGTTAGATTTAATTTTTCTTAGATTCATCTGAGCCGTTTCAAGAGTTTTCATTATTGACTGTAAAATATACTTTAAAGTGTCTAGATCTTGGTGCCCAGTGCACAGATCATCGATATAATAATCAGTCCTAATAGTATTACGAATTAACTCATCCTCACATGAATTTGCCAACTCAAATAAACACCTAACACTTAAAAAAGGTGCAGAAGATGTACCATATGTGACTGTATTTAAGCGTAAATATTTTAATGGTTCGTTTTCATTATCTCGCCACAATATGACTTGTAAGTTTCTTTGATTATCTTCTACTAAAATCTGGCGGTACATTTTCTCAATGTCTCCTATTACTACAAATTTATGTTGCCTAAACCTAACTAAAATAGAAAAAAGATCATCCTGTATAGTAGGCCCCACCATAAGGATGTCATTTAATGAAAGACCTGAGGTAGTTTTAGCTGATGCATCGAAAACAACACGACACTTGGTTGTTTCACTCTTTTCACGTAATACAGGATGATGAGGTAAGTAATTAGCAAATGTAGGTTTTTCAATTTCTGTCAAATGACCTAACTCTTTATATTCATTGATAAATTCACAATATTGTTTCTTAATGTGAGGTTGCCGGCGAAAGCGCCCTTCCAAATGTTTTAATCTTTTAACTGACATATAAAATGAATCTCCCAATGCTTCAGGATCGCCTTTCAAGGGCAAGCTCACACAGAAACGACCATTATCTAGCCTACGCGTATTTACTTGAAAATGCTTTTCACACTCTTCTTCCTCTGGGGTAAAAGTTACCTTTGACGGTACCTCTTCCAGTTCCCAAAACCTTTGTAATTGTTTACTGATATCTTGACTGAAGTTACAATTTACTATGTTGTTTTGATAATTAAGGCAAGGCATTGGGCCTACAACTAGCCATCCAAACTGAGAATTTTGTAAAATTGGTTTATTTGGCCCAAGCTTAATTTTTCCCACTGCTATGAGATCCCAAAAGACGTCTGCCCCTAGTAGCATATCTACTTGAGAGGGACGATAAAATGTTGGATCTGCCAATGATATATTATGTGGGATATCAATATTAGAGATGTCAATTTCCTTTGAGGGCAAAGTACCCGATATTTGATCAATAGATAAACAATTAACATGTATTTTATTTGACTTTTTATTAAGTATTATAGTTAATTTGCATATTTCTACAGCACTGAATGACAGGTTATTAATACCTGTTACTTTAATAGATGATTGAACACTTGGAAGTCTTAACTTGTTTTTTAATGAATTGGTAATAAAAGATGACTGACTTCCTGAGTCCAATAATGCACGTACTTGGTATGTTTGTTGTGTATTATCATCAAGAAGTTGTACTAATGCTGTTGATAGCAAGACTTGGCTTGCTACACAGGAAGATAATGAAATTGAATGTGCATTATTAGTCTCACTTGATTGTTGTGTATTGTTTGTATTATTTGTATGATTTGTATTTGTAGTATTCATTGTTTTATGCAACAAAGTGTTATGTTTACGACCACAGACCCTACATGGACCTAACCTACATTGGTTAGAAAAATGACCACTGCGGAAACAATTTACGCATACCTTTAACTTTACGATTTCTATATAACGCATCTCTGGTTTCATATTAAGGAACCGTTCACATGTAAATATACGATGCTCACCCTTACAAAACAAGCAAGTCATTGGTGAGTTATGAGATGCAGATGAAGTGGCTACAAACGCCCTTTGTGGCTTAAGTAAACGTTTATGCGGTTCAATGTGATGTTTAATATCGCTTGTATGCAAGCCTTGAGTTAATGAAGACTCTAGAACATCAGCTCTGTTTCTTAAAAATTCAAGAAATTCACATAATGTAGGAGAAGTGATATGGTTTTTCCCTTCCTCCCATTTTTGCAATGTAATTGGATCTAATTTGGATGAAAATAAGAATACTATCAGTGTATCCCACTTCTCTGTGGGCTCACCTAAGCTATTAAGAGCTCTCAAATGTTTAGTGACATGATCAATTAAATTTCTTAAAAAGATATCAGACTCCTTCACCGATGTTTCATAATTTAGTAATGATTTTAAATGGTTAGTAATTAATTGCCTTTTGTTATCAAATCTTTCACATATAAGTTTCCAAGCTATATCATAATTATCATTGGAAATTTCAAGGCATTTTATGACAATAGATGCACTTCCTTGTAGTGATGATCGCAGATAATGAAATTTATTAATGTTACTTAAAGATGAATTATCATGAATTAATGATTTAAATGTGTCTCGAAACTCTATCCATTTGTCATAACTCCCATCAAACACTGGTAGCTGAATTAAAGGTAATTTAACATTAATATTGTCATGGTGGCTTGGACTCTCCTTCGGAACTGATTGAGTAAAATTCTTTTGAATAATCTCTTGTGTTATTGTTATAAATGAGTAAAATTGGTTTTCTAATTCTGCTCGTTCTAGAAGTTGAGCCTCACCATCATCAGAACATATTGACTCTATTTTATTTTGGATAATGTCAAACTCATTGAATAAGCTTTCAAACTTTGATAATCTTAATGTTAATTCGCTGATATTTTTAGTTGTTACCTCCTTTAAAACTTGAAAATCATTAACATAGTTTTTAAATAATGTGACCCGCCCCTTAATGGAACTTCTTTTACGAATTAATTCTTTATATTCTGTGTCAGACATTATAACCGGAATGGGCACACCTGAACAGACTTTCCCAGCTGAAGATAGCGCTGTCGCTGAGCGAGCGCGTTGCTTGTCGTGCAGGTTGACAGGTGCTCGTGGGCTCGACAGGCGAACGTGATGTCTGAAATGTTCGGCAGGCTACTAAGTACCTGACACACCATGCGTTTAAGTAAGCGAATGGATGCCTACTCAATCGCGAAAATATACCTAGGTACAATGCTTGGAGCTCATATGCAATGTTGTTATTAAATGCCACAAAATATGAAATTAGGTTACAAATTATAGGTTAAGTTTAGCACGCACCACGATGCCCCGTTGCTTATTATGAGATAGGTAGGTACTATAATGTAATTAGTACCTATGATGATTCGTTTGCAATAGATGTATAATGCATGGATATTAACACCAAAGCATGAAATAAATGAACAATTTAGCAAAAAAGATGCAAAGATGCGCAAACACGTGCTGGATATATACACAGGTCTCGAACAATGGAAGGTTTGTATAGGAATGGAACAATGAAAGGACCGGCACTCCCCTGGATAATGTGTCCTGATGATGGAGTTGACTTGCTGCCTCGCCTGGATCCCCGTTGTCATCAAAATTCTGCAATTTTTCCCCGCATGGCCGCCACGCGTCCGCGTGGCTGGTCTTGTCGCCGTGTCGCCAAAACGATGTAGATAAATAAAAAACTGCTTCCACTGTTGACGGTGTTTAATTTTCTTCTTCGTGTTTACAATTTAGTGTGTAATAATTATGTTAGGTTTAAATTAAAATTATATAAAAATGTCGCGTGCGCACCGCATCGCGTTAATCGTTGATTCATAGAGAATATAAAAAAAAAAAACTTAAACTTCTAGGTTGCCATAGACAAGAGCATCTTCTTTTTTAATAGTGAAGTGCTTAGGCTTCAACACATAGTATATGTCACTTTTGACAGATATCCCACACAATATCCGTCAAAAGTGACAGTTACTATGCGGTTGCTGTTCGATCATGAATCGATTGTGATAGCAGACTTGGGGCCCTGACATTTAATGGAGTGGATAATTACTAAGTAGATTATTATATGCCGTCCCTACTACCGACATGGGACAAAGAGACCCTTTAGTAATACCTTGTTGTATACTAAACCTTATAATTGCATGATAATACGCAATGCCAGTTATTAAAAAGCAGGATAACTATTATGTTCTGTACATTAGGCTACAGACACACAGTTCTGTGTGACGCGTATTGCGCAGAGACACGCGACTAACATTAATATAGGGGCCACAGCGAGCAAAGTTTACATTAATAGTTGGTGTCCCTACATATAAATTAGTTTAGGCTTATTATATTATGGGACGATAGTTCAATACGTTGAGTAATAGCTATAGCCACTCGTTAATTACCGGGTACGTTATCGTAAAAATGCAAAACCAGGACAGTAGGCAATGGTTACGTAAGTTAGCTATCGTCTCGGATCGCATGTTCGCACGATGCGCACTACTGTCTGACCGATCTATCACCGAACTTATTGCTATGAGGTAAATCGAAACAGGTACCTATTTGTGAAGGGCAAAGATGATATACCCAAGGTTTTGTTAAAGTCACCTTTGGATCAGGTTTTTATAATAATCCGTCTCTCTTTTCACGAAGCCATTTATATGTTATGTAATACAATGAAAATAGAACCGGTTAAAATGCTTCAAATTCAAAGTCAAATCATTATTATAATATAGTAGTATTATTAAAAAACAAATGAAACGAACGAATTCAGAGATCAAGCCGACCACGATCAAACACCTGAGATGTTGATTGATAATATCTAACGTACACGTACCAGAAAATAATACTTTTTTCATCAAATCAACCCGGAATCAGAGGCGCTCCAACCAATTTAATAATGTAATTGTGAGGGATGATCTAATAATGGAATGGTTCACCGCAACATTGGTACTAACAGGAGGGGGGGGGGGGGGATATGGGGGCCATTAATATGGGGCACATTGCATGTTCAATTGTTATTACAACTAGCTGCTATGTTTCATAGCGAGTTGTATTCACAACCTACCATTATTGAATTACAACACGCGTGGTTCATATCCAACATTTAGTAGGTAAACCTACTCGTAGAAAGTTATAATGATTTAACACGTTCTGACTTTGAAATGAACTTTATTTGAATTATAGGGCTAAATTTTTTTAGGGAGTTAATAATGATATTATATTTACATTACCTGGGTATAATTTTAACAAAAATGAAAATGTAGAAAACATATAATTAGTTTTTTTGTACCGACTAGTTCTTCTCATTGAATCAAGTTTATATAAGTGTTGTGAAAACTTTATCTAAACAGTACAAAATTCGAATAAAATAGCTCGCAAAGGACTGAAACATTCGTAGAAATAGGGCTGTCGGATTCATTCGGGTCATTAAATTAACAAAACTCAATCATAAATACTCCACCACAGCTGTCGACTCTACAACGACTCAGCGGATATGACATATTTTAACGTTTAACGTTTCTCTGTGAATACCACACATCAACAACGGGATCGGAAATGGAAAGCAAAACAAACATTGCTTATTTCCGTTCGGGATGTTGGCCGTCACGCGAGGGTTGTGCCCATTAACATTCCCCACTTACAGCCCATTTGTTACGAATCGTCCCAATACTTAGGAGTGGTGCTATTGTCATGAGCTAGTCATAAGAAAACTAAGGATAAGAAGTGTGATGTCAAATAACGTAATGCACTTTATCATACTAGAGTTACAATATCGTAGCTATGCATAGAAAGGAGCGATCAGTTCAGATAATTTACACTATACTGGTGGTAGGCTTCGGCCGTGGCTAGTCACCACCCACTGAACAAAGCCATGTCGCCAAGCGGCCTAGCCGTGTTCCGGCATGATGTTCGGTGCTGCCATTCATGCCATTCATGGATGGCGGGTCAGATCAGTTGCGCTGCATGTGCCTAGTGAATGTAGCGCCTCTATCTACTGCCGCCTTCCTACCTAGGCAAGTATGCTCCATCGTAGATCTCATCGTCACTTACCATCAGGTGAGATCGAGATCAAATCTTGCCTATAATGTATAAAAAAAAAAAACACTAAAGGTAATTTAAACTAAGTTTGACATAATATCTAAAAACGATACGTGATAATTTTAAAGATCTCAATATTTTCCTATTAAAACGGCAAAGGAATTAAAATTGAAATGAAACTAATTTTACGGGTTTTATCGCGTTTATTTTATGATTTTACGTTCCCGTTAGATTAATTTCATTTCGATGTGGAGTATTCGCGTAAATATATAATAAATAATAAATAATTTTCCATTTAAATGTGTGTCTAACGCAGCAACAACTATATAATAATGCTCAATTCGTTCTAATGTAACGAACAGATTACGAAATAACTGCTCCCGATTATAAGATATATAGCGATAAGTACGTATCGTAAAAGGTAATGTTCTAGATTTATAGTAGTATATCTAAACCTATTTTGTAAAAATAATGAATTTAAAAAAAAGACAAGCCCGCTGAGTTTCTTGCCGGATCTTCTCAGTTGAGGTCGCGTTCCGATCCGGTTGTAGACTTAAGAAAAAAAAAATGTAATGACAATTTATAAGTGCCCCCGTAGGCCTATACGAAATAAATGATTTGACTTTGACATTATTGTTTAATAACAGTAAAATTGCCGGACCAGCAATATTTATGCCGAGTCGTTGATGACAAAAATTGGCAAACGTAGGATTCGACTTTATTAAAAAAGATCTACAGTAGGTACTGTTTTAAATTTGAATACCTAGGTACTACTTGTAAATTATTCTAATTAATATTTTTAATTTCTCGTAACAGTAATGTCTTATGTGTCTGTTATTGTCACCGCGGCGTCGTGACCAGCATTCCGGTAACGGGAATGCGGTTGATTTATCGTCCACTGCGTAATCAACTCTAAAATATTTAAGTGCCATTGTATATACTTCTAATGAACTGTTAAATGTTCTAAATACTGTTTTGAAATGTATCCTAATGCTGGGTATGATAAACCTTGTCCTAATGCCCAACGTAAATAGCCGTTTAGATATCTCAAGAATTTTCTGTGGACTTGTTTTAACTTTTATTACAAAGTATTGAATGACATGATTGATACCTTTTGTGTGATTTTTGTTCCCTTCATTTGTTTATTCCGTGTTGTTGTCTCTTGTTTTTTTTCTTTCGAATGATAATTTTATGTTTTCTTACAATAAGGATGTCCACTAGGTAAATTTTCCAATGTAATATTTAATTCCAGAGTAAGGAGCTAAGCGGCAGCGACTGCGGCATGGGCGTGCGCGCGCCCGACTCGCTGCCCGGCCTCACGCATCACTATCCTCATTGTGGTGACAGGTATACCCGCTACCAAATTAGGAAACTGTCAAAAATGTCCATGAACTTGTCCACTCAAGTCATATTATTACGTATTTAGCTATTATAGTCATAAAATAAATAGTATTTGAGCGCTCTTCCCGTTAAAGGTATCTATCTAAGCATTCTTTTAAAACAACGTTCAGTTATTAATTAAAATGTTCGATTCTCAGATCCCCAGCGAAATGTGACATAATGGGCATGTCAAAACTGGTGAACGAGCCAAGCCCCAGCAGTTCCGAGGAGTCGAACTCGCCCACGGAGCTCAACTGCTACCGGCGGCTGGGCGAGCGGCCACCGCTCATGAAGCGGCTGGCGATGGGCCTCAGCGGGGCGCTGCTGCAGCCTTCGGACGATGATTCTACGCCACTGGTCACTGATACTCCTACCACGTAAGTAAACTTGTGGGCCGTTACTTACTTCTTCCATAAAAAGGTCTAGCCGATGTCTTCAATAAAAAAATCTTATATTTGTAACACCTTATAATTCAATTTCAGGCCCACAAACCTGCCTCTATGCATGAACGGGGGCTACATCAACGAGGCTTCAGAAGCCGAGGCGCGCACGAGGGAGAGCAACCGCGAGCCGCCCGCCGTGCCGGCAGCGCCGCGGCGGGTCGACCATTTGATGCACCCTGACCTGAATGTAGACTTCCGAAGGTGTAACAACGTTAAAACCAGGTAAGTTATGCCGCTGTAAAGATTCATTCTTCAAGGTTCTGATGCCTTTGTGGCGTTGCTGTAGCAGGCGTTGCAACAGCTCCACTTTTTGTACAGGTGTTTAATTGACTTATGCACTTTTGGGAAGATAGGTGCCTTACCACAAAATTAAGTATTACTGACGGGAAATAATCAACTGAAATGTTGTTACATGCAGCAAAACTATGAGGTGAAATTCAAAAAGTGCACTTTGGCGTAGCAAAAACTTAAATATTAATTGGCATAATTTTCATTTTTCCGAATGAATCTATATTTTTCAAGAACTTAAACATCGCTAAGTAGGAGTATAATGATTTACAAAAGCTTCAAGCGTAAGTACTTACAAGTGCGCGTACACAGAAAAATAAAACCATTAGTATTCCTTGAACTTAACTGATTTTCAATTTGACATCCAAAGGGATGCATAACATATATAACCGCCATGATGACCTACTTTTATTCGACTTGTTATCTGCACTCCAGTGAGTCTGGTGGCTGCAGTCGCACCACCTCGTCATCGTCTGGCGCGTCGTCATGCGGAGCGTCGCCCGCGTCCGGGAACAACAACATCCCTCGAGCTGAACCGGAGCTCAGGCAAGCGCCGTGGTTCCAGCAGGGCATTCCCCGAGAGGTAATACAACTCTATCGTTTTCATATTCAGAGATTTCGGAGTGTCAGCCAGTGGAATATAAATTGGACTGAATGCCGACGGGCAATGTAGGCGAGATGGAAATATGAACTGATGATGAAGAAGTACTTGCGAGTAGGCTCTTCAAAGAAAACATTTTAGTTTTCATAGCAGAGTGTGTATAGCATATGGGGCTGCAATATTATTCCCTTTATCCTGATAAGACGTTTAAATCAGGGATCGATTTTGACAGTAAAATCCTCATGCTGTTATTTTCCAGATCGCTCTAGAAGTCTTGAGCTCACAGACGGTGGGGGCGTTCCTAGTGCGTGGGAGCACGACACAGGCTGGTTGTTTTGCGCTGTCGGTCCGGGTGCCACGGGACTTTCAGCCATCAGGCATCGCGCATTACTTGATATTGCGCACTCCTAAAGGATACAAGATAAAGGTGCGTGCTTTAGTCTTCCTATTCTTTACTCTGAAATGCAAAACGTAGGGGCCTATATATGATTTATGTTTCGTTCTATGGTCTCAAATATTATTTTGGAAAATAAACATTGCTAGTGCTATATAGATAAGTTGACGATTCATGAGTGTCTCCCCCTCACCCGCAGGGTTTCACAAAGGAGTTCACGTCGCTGGCGGCGCTGGTGACGCACCACAGCGTGATGCCGGAGCTGCTGCCGGTGCCGCTGCGGCTGGCGCGCGCGCCCGCGCCGCCGCGCGCGCACCGCCGCGAGCACGCCGACATCGACGCCGTCGCGCCGCGCCACGCGCCCACCAACGCCAACCCGCACCACACACACCATCTGCCCAACTTCCTAGCTCAGCTCGACGTCTAGCTTCAAATCGTATTGGAGCTCACATTGCATTTTATGCAACGAACATTCACCGCACGAGTAAAACATCCCTTTAGAAATCCAGCTACTTACAAACGGCCCGCTGCAAGTCCCGAGTGGACTCACATTCGGAGGTATACAGCGGAAATCGTGTAGCCAGGGAAAAATACATTTAAATCGATAGGTCGAACTAGTAAGAGTTTTATTTGACAGTTTACGAAAACTATTCACCGGCAGCGCCGTTTGTGAAAACTTACCTAATTATTCGCTTGGAAAGACTATAAAAGAATATATTTTTTTCCGTAACCGGTCATAATTAGTCCGTACTTTTGGTAGAAAGTCGATCAAATTAAATTTTAATTCAGCCCCGTTCTATTTATCTGCAAAAGCCCGCCAATTTATAGACGTTCTATAACGTTATCATCACATAAATGTTTTGCTTTCCGCAGTACTATTATGACGTTTGATAACGTTATAGAATATCTATAAATCCGGGGATAGACTATTGGCGAAAATATATTTATGTTAAAATAAGAATGGGTCATCTTGTGTGAGTTTGATTGATTGATTGATGTGGCATATAGAATAAACACATTATGTAATTATGTTTGTAAACCCGTTGGTGAGTGTTGATTTTTAAACGAATGAGAGTGATTTGTAAACGCACGTAGAATATTATCGTTAGAAATTTAAAAGAAATAAATAATTTTCATTATAATATAGGAATTTCATTAAAATATTTACATTGTTATAAAATATATCAGAATTAAAATAGTATTTTATATCAATTGATAATAGAGAAATAATTTTATTAAAGATAAATTGTGGACACGGGAATGAATCTTTTTCTAAGTAGCTGCTTACCTGTTTCATGAAGAATAAATATCTTTTTTTGAGAGCAGTAAGATAATGCAAGTAAGTTTTGATGAAAGTTCTGTTTGTAAGTTTTGTTGTAATAAGATATTATAATTGTTGTGCAAATTGTACAGTGGTCATATCATCAAACCATGCAATGTCAGTGTCGAGTTACTAAAGAGTAGACGTGCGTTGCTCATAAAGATTCATTCACAAAACAAAGGATAGTCATCGTTTAAGGAGTCATTAAATTATTGTAGGTATGTTTCCTAGTGTCAGTTGGTAAGTTCCCTTTTATAATACAATAATATTGTGATAAATATCAAACTTGTGGCGTGTACGCAGATGTAAAGAAATATATTATGTAAAAAATGTGTATATGGATTGTAATTATATCAGATATGTGTCATAATTATAGCTTACGCGTTAGTTTTAGTAAAGGAATTGCGTATAAGGGCGCATTTGCTAGAATCGTGTCATATTGCGATTATGGTGGTTGTTACATATATTAATTGATAGAACTAGGCGGTACTTGGCGGAAAACCATTGTTAAACAAATGAGTGAAGAGGGACCCACCACTGAACCTCGGCTTGTCAACTTTGCCATTCGTATTTGTAAAGGACATGCACCAATCTAATTAATATAAATGTGAGATCAGATTTCACACGCAAATAAAAGCTTTATTTATACAATACAAACATATACAAATACAAACCAATTACAAATTTTGCTACGATACACTGTTCTCGCAAATGAGTTATTAAACGTTTTTATAATAGTTTGCTATTAAAACTATTTTTTTTGTGTAGGTAGTTTCTAGTCTTTAAATGATGTACAGTCATGTTGTGTGAGACACGCGTGTGTGACGAATACACCACACATTTTAGATATTATCATAATTGATAACATTGCGTAATGATGTTACACAATAATTAGTCTGACATGATACAGCTCGCTAGAGAAGAAATAAATAAATAAAATATCAGTTTATTAATTACTATTAGGTATTTTAAAAAATAGCGAGTTGATTCACGTGACGCACAAAGCAATAACAATATGATATTATCGTTTGTTGCGGCTGTCGTCGGGAGCGGTGTATATTGTAAACAAGTTGCCTTTTAGCGAGTACCTACACATTGGCTTTGCGGTTACGATTGACAGACATGCAATGCACACCTAAACATAGTTAAGTAAGATTTAGGATCCCCTTGAAAAAATTACATTAATTTTTTTGCTAGCCACATTTTTGGTAAAGGAAATCCCTGTCAGCCTTTTTTTGTGTTCACGTCTTTACGTGAAAGCAATAGAAAGAGAGTATTTCATAATATCAGTACCGTTAAAACATACAGCTAGATATAAGTCACCTATAAAATTTATTTTTTGTTGTATTGTGTGTCTGTACATCAAAATGTTGATTGTGACTGCCTTAGGACGAAAATCGTGTTTGTATCTACTAATTATTATATCGATATTATTATCTGTAGTGTTAGACTGTTGATGTTTCACTATTACTTGCAGTGTGTCGCTCGATAGTTTAACATAGTTAAGAACGAAGGACTGCTTTAAGTCTACTTAATTAAACGATGGAATTATTCTTTTATCCTTCCATTCTGATTGTAGACCAACCACATTTATAAAATGGATGTGTGATTCAATTTTGAATCCAAATGTCTCTCACTTTAATTTTAATTTTCTGTAACAGAGTAATTATACTTATAGATATTGCGCTGCGTACATCCAGGGCCCTGTCTGCTAACAAAGTGTCCCATAATTTAATTGCAGTGGCCTTATCGCTTTTGTAGGTTTTTCTGGTACTTAAACTGTTTAGTGGCTATGCCGATGCCATTTGTTTTTCCATTGCAACTGAGAGTGGTGTTAAGTTAAGACTTGGGGCCCACAAGTTCAGAGAAACATAATACCTAGTTTCAAGAGATTTCAGAAAAATAATTTTCTGCAATATAATGATTAAAAAAACGTTTTGTTAATTGACTTGTTAGCACGGATTCTTGCCACTATTGTAGGTTATTTGAATCTGACGTTATAATGTGAATTAGATAATCTCAGTTTTGTACGTACCTTGTAAGTGATTTTATCCACCTTGAAACGTGTTGTAGTTAACTACATCAGTGAAACTATTAATTTATTTATATAATAAATTAAATGAATATAAAACATATTACATTGGTTTGTTTTATTTGACACGTCGGAGATATGACTTAGAAACATAAGATATCGAATTCGTTAGAATTTCACCCTTAAATTAAGCGGGTTACATACACATTACGGATGAGTATAGCATATAGAGTATAGCATTTATAATATTCGCCAACTTGTGTCTAAGTGAATTTACAATATTTTCAATAATTATCACGAACACAACGCAGAGTGTAGTAAACCATTTCATGTTGTTTATAATGCAGTTTGTTTTCGTGTTCATTTGTATTAAATCACTGAAAAGTCACAGAGCGCCATCTAGCGATTCCAGGGAACAGCGAGCCTGAGTCAGACTTAAACAAATTTAACCGAACCGAAGCCTCTGGGAGTTCTTCCACCGGTTAACACATGAAAAAGTTCGAACCTGTATGCTGGATTGCTATGAAGTTTATGTAAAACCTCCAAAGATGTCGTCGTTAGCATTATAAAATCCCTTCAGACAGATTTTGTCTACCGGTATTTGATTTTCACTTGACTGGCTTTACGATCCCAATGCATTTTGGTATCTAATCTCTCAGAATTGGCAGTAGAGAGAGATAGAGCACATCAAAGTAAAGTTCCAGTTATAACTCAAAACTTTCAAACTCTATATCTTGGGAATCGAGTTCGTATTTCTCAAACTAAGGAGTAGTATTTTAATTATGAGTATTTTAAGCTAAATTCCATTCGCTGCAAGTCCTCGTAATCTCATTCGCGTGATCAACTGCTGAGCATATTTTGAGTCGGAGCTGTTGTTGACTGCATACCTTAGACGCTTATTTTCATGTTCGTTGCTTATATACGAGCTTATTTTAATGGAATTTAAAGAAAGTGGTTCTTATTTTTTTAAAAGACTCCTTCAGGATTTAGGCCAGATTATAAGACCGTTGTACATAAAAAGGGACTATTTAATAGTTATCTATTGATTCATAAAGTCGCTAAGATGAAGATCTAATTACGACTAAATTGTTGAAGGATTTACCATCTAGGTACGTAGTTTCGGAACCGTTTTCAAATCTTCGTTATTGGTATCTGGAGATGACCTCCAAAAGGCACATATATAGAAATACTCCTCATTTGTAGGGTAACCTTCCCCTTAAGAATGTTTCCTGATGGAAACTTAGAAGGAATTTTAAAACATAGTATAGAAATTTCGCTTAAAGACGTTTACATTCCTTATACATTTTATACAGAATGCAAGCCACCAGAATGTGTTACATCCGGTTGCGGCACGGTGCTAATGACGTCATCTTGCGCCGCCGCCGCGCCTAACTGCCCACTTACCGCCGCCGTGGGTAATGCGCGGGGCTTCAAGAAGACTCATTCTTGGTCTTGTTTTGGTGCAAAACAATCAACCAATATAATAGTTTCCTTCTCTTGTCATTTTATTATCACCTAGTGATAGTATTAGTTTTTTTGGAGTGCCATTGGTGTGACCAAACCATCAGCCAACCAGCGCTCAACTTTTTGGCATACAATTATAATACCTGTAAATTAATTAGCATTACAGACCATTTTCATAATTGAATTCAGTGGTAGTATGGGTGTAGGTATAGGTGCTAGTTACTGACAAAGGAAGGCTGAAACATGAGAATGAGTATCAGCAATATTGTCGAATGCTGCAACACTGGTTGTGAACAAAAAAGTTAAAGGAGCCCACCGTCACTAATGGAGTGGTACTTAGAAAAAAAGAATCGAGAGCTAGTAGAACAATATAATATAACATAATAGTCCCAGACGGACGGTCTGGCGGGTAATGAATCGAAAAGGCATTAGCTGCGGGAACACTCGTCGATTACTCCCTCTCAACACGGCGCTGCAGTAGTCGAAATACTTAAGTAATTATACTACGTGCTTAACATACTCCTAGTTTGGTGTTTATTAACGATACCGAATCTTTACCCAAGTGTTCAAATACGCGAGTATACTCCGTCAAACTGACTCAATTCTATTCACTATTAAGTATGCATACTGTTATGTACAGCAAAAAGTTGGAAATTTATTCAGCATTTCAGCTGCTTGAAGTACCAAGCTTATAACAGTTTACACTCGTAAACATTTATGTGACTGTTGAGTGTATTGGTTTAGAAAATAGCTAAAGTTTAAACACTCTCGAATATAAATTTGTGACTAAGCCTTTTGTACCGAAAAGAGGATAAAGGTGTTTGCAAGATGTCTTGTGTGGATAACATCAAGGGTTATTAAGCAGAAACTATTAAACGCCGGATCCAACGAGACTATGAATTTGAGTCGAATAAGATACGAGAAGGAGATAACACCATGTGAAACAAGTTGATTAATTCAGTCATTCGGAATGGTGTCTTACTTAGGAGACACGGATTAGCAGACAGACGCTATCAATCAGTGACACGCGACAATAGCGGCCGCTGCGGGTGCTCTGACTAATGTAGAGGCAAAAAATCCTTTAGCTATAACAAAAGTAACTTATACTTCTCTGCAAATTATCAGATAAAATTGACTTTAATGGTCAAATAAAGGCTCTACCGGCATAAATAGAGCAAAGTAAGTCCCTTGAGTCACTGGAACGATTTAATTTTTTTATTCATATTTATATCATACGTCTGTACGAAGGCTTTTGACACCGCAGACAAAATACGATCACATCGAAATTTTAGAACAAGATTAACATTGATAGAATTGTATAGAACGAGACCAATATTTATGAAAATCTGACTGGACTGGTGATTGAGCTGTCTCTATTAGACAAGCTATGAAAACAAATATTTGGCCTACCCTGCGTGTGTGGGCAAAAAGACGGATAATTATGACGATAAAGTAAACTATATTCATATTTTGTATGAATGTCTCGTTTTCTCTGTCACAACTACCAGCAGGGCTATCGGAAACCTATTGAATAGGCGCATTTAGATAGCTTCCTTATTCGATAATTAGCATTAAGTCGTCATTCACTGAGTCGTCACCTGGAAAATTTCAAGGGATCTCCCTTGGTGGCATTGGTAGCATTCTGGTATATTTATGGGAAATTAAGTAATACACTTTAGTAGTACATATCTACTAAATCGATGAAAGTAATCGGTTGTAACTTTGAAGACTATAATTCGTTTAGAAACACACCGGGCAAGCTCACGACTAGCTCGTTAAAAGTAGTATTTTTATTGTTCATTTGCGTGGTGCAAAATAAACATAGGGCCCAGGTTCACTAATATCTACCATAACGATTGTAAATATGTTTATAATTAATATATACTAAATTCAAAGTTATTGATTTCTGTGTTTGTTTTTATTTTCAAGTTAAAATCTATATCAGGAGTGTTTTATGAGTATAAAATGAAAGTACTCTCTAAAGAAGTTTGTTTAATCTGTAAATGGAGGAAGTAAACCGAGTTATTATTGAGTCATAAAGACAACATGGCGATGTTTTACAACTCTTCAGCGATAGCGATAAAACTGTGCAAGTATACAATGTAACATTTGTGAATATACTCCGGCAATATTATGTTTATCGATCGATATGAACAAACAATCATATTAAAATGTGTTTGTTGGGATTATCTGTTGCAGGAACTGAAATATTTATTCGTTACAACAAATTTATCGATAAGTAATACACCTTTATAGAATCTTATTTTGTATAGGTGATTAAATAATATAATACTGACGGCTCTCACATATACTCTTATATATACTCAGTATTAAGACCATAACATTAAATCTTACACCAACATAATAAATTCAGACCAGAAATGACAGCACATATTTTGTTGTCTCCCAAGTAGGAATAAATCAGCAGAAATAGCATCCTGGGAAGTCTGACGCCGATTCAGGCCCGTCTAGGCGTATTCATTGTCATAACTCCTACATTGGCTTATGTATGAAAGAAATTTAGGTAATCTGAGTGCACTGCGAGTGATTTGAAATGGCATGGACTCTACCGCTACGTCGACGCTATTGGCATTAGCGTAGCAAGCCGTAGCAGTAGAGGTAGCTATTATATCTACAGGTAGTATCGCCATGCATCTGCAAATGACCTTAGGGTTCTTAGGCAGCATTGTCCCCAAAAGTGCGTACCTATAATTAAAGATGTATTAACATTAAAATGGTAAACAATATTAAAGGACAAATTGTAACTGAGATATATTTCTCAGCTGAACGAAAGGCAAGCAACGGTGCACAAAGTAAAGAACAACTCTCACACTCTTTTCACGATGAGAAAAATCTAAAGCATCTATCGACCACGAAAATTGTATGCAGATAACTTTTATTTTCACTTTAATAAACCCCCCCCCCCCTCCATTTATACTCCAAAAATATTAATATTTACATTGTATAAACAAACCCCACGCCAGGCATAGTAAACTTTCCCCGGTGTATGTAAATATTAAACACGGGAGGTGTCTGTCACAAGTCGGCGGCTGGTCGTGTTCAGCCAGATTAAGACCGACTGACTGAGCAATATGTACGGGCGAACTGTAAATACTGTATTTTCGAAACGTTATTTGCTTTTCGTGTTATATTATTTAGGCCACTTGAGCAGATACAAATTGGATTATTAATTCCTTGGACAGGTTACAATTAAGATATTTTTGTAGCAGCACTTTTACATAATAAAGGTGCAAAACTTGGTCTTGCTAATTTTTGCTTCGTGATCCACAATATAATTAATTATGTACACCTACCGACTAAATTACCTAATTATGTAGTTGTGTATTATAATATATTTTTCTGTCCATACACGCTTTTGACTTCGTGTAAAACATAACTATACGTAGGCGGCGAGTCATTCCGCTCGCCTGCAAATAGGTAATTATAATAACAAATTTGCGAAACTAGCTCACATTGTCAATATGCACTTTAGCACTATGCATCGATTATAGAGATTATAGAGAATTATAGAGAACAAGTACTTGCATAGACTAGCGTCTGTGTATAGCAACTCTCGAATATTCCAACATTAAACACAAATCCTATTCTTTTTCAAAGCGCGCATTCAGCATATAGAAAATCACAGAATTACAGAAATAAAATGGCAGAGTAATCCAATTTAGCAACCGTCCGCTTGGAATTTCTGACAAAAGGAGCAACTACAGTTTGAAAGTGAAACGTGGCGTTCTAGTGCGGAGCGGGATCCGCCGGTGACACGCCGCCACCGCGCTCAACTTCCTAACTCCCATTCTACACTTGTACCAAAGACTTGTGCTGAGCTAGTCCAACTAGAGCCGAGATTCTGGGAAGTGTGAGTGATATGCAGGATTTTTAAATACATCACTCCTTATAATCCTCATTTTTATTTTCTACCCAATTATATCTATCTACAATATCATTTGTATGTAATATTGCGATTGCTTCGTCATCTGGGATGCTAGATTTGTAAAAAAAACATTGCACGCCTGAAAATATGTTTTTCGGTACCAGCTATCTCAATCTAGTATAAACTGCGCACCCATTTCATTCCTGACATCATTAAATGTGCGTGAAACTCACAAAAGCCGCAGGGTAATCCCAAACAGCTGATCAAAATTAAACATAGAATTCGGTTCATTATACGCTCGATGAGTTAAGCACGACGGCGTATCCTTTTTTTTTATTACATTCAGGGTAAATGCATTTTTATTTCATGATCGGTGAACATCAAAATTATGTGTATTTATGTCTTTAAATGTATTATGTTATATTTATACCTGCAATCAATTCAATTTATTTATTTGAAACATTGTCTATACCTATATAAAAATAAAACAAAATAAATACATACAATAACAAATAATACATTCTAAACCAATTAGTGAAATACCCTTATCTTTCAAAGTCAAAGTCAAATCATTTATTTCGTATAGGCCTACGGGGGCACTTACAAATTGTCAATACATTTTTTTTTTTTCTTAAGTCTACAACCGGATCGGAACGCGACCTCAACTGAGAAGATCCGGCAAGAAACTCAGCGGGCTTGTCTTTTTTTTAAATTCATTATTTTTACAAAATAAAATATAAAAGTAAGCTCCAGTGTGTTGCCATTGGGGGCGCACACACGCTACACTTTAGAACACACAAAAGGAGCAACCTTTATAAAAGATACATTACCCCTAGGTTAATTTGACCATGTAATTGGTTAGACTAGACGCGCTTTTACCACATAATGTTTACGAAAATACATTTAATATAGTTTTAGCAAAACTTTGCTAAGTTCGTAAGAGTAACTATTGATCTACTAGCAGCAGACGACATCGTAACTTAATAAAAACGTTCAACCAAACACACACTCGCACCCATAATATAGCACATTGTATTGTATCTAGAATTCTTAGATGCTATTACTAACATTAGATTTTTTAATAAATGATATACAGTCGGGTCCAGTATTAAGTATTTTCCATTAATCATTATGCAAAAGAGAAAGTTTGTGTAAAAAGTCCGAATGTAGATTCATAGCAATAAGTTTTATTGGTTTTGTTTTGGGTTTCATAAATTATGCAGGCGGGCAGCTGTGGCGGCGGGCGGCGCAAGATGTATTGCCTTAAAAAATTAGACAAATTGAATTTTGAGGATACGTGGGTAGGGTAAAGTTAACAACAAAGGTTGGTGTATTTAGTTTCCAGCACCCAGGCTATATATAAAATAATAGGTTATGTAACTAGGTTGTACGCGCTATATAATTGCGTTCACTTGTCAACGGAATTTACATCGTTTACTAATATACTTTCAGTTCATTATGGCTTACTCACTAGGTATAAGCTTCAATAAATACATCGAGTTAATAAAAAAATTTAACGAAATAATTATAGGATTAGATAGATAGATAGATAGATAACTCTTTATTGTTCCACCACATAAAATTAATACAAAATTTAATTTAAAATTAATATCTTGTAAGACAAAGACATTTACCCAAGTTACCTCACCTACATATAAATACTAATTATGTTTTTTTCAGCTCAGTACACATATTATAGTCACGTAGTGGTGAACTGTTATACAAAATAATGTAAATAGTCAAAACAAAGTAAAATATTAAATAACAACACAAACACAGCGTCGCCCATTTATTAAAAACTTTCCCTCGCCAGTGTACCAGCGTTAATATTCTGATTAATTAACTCTTTATTCCGTCACTATGGCAACGCCGTCCCACACTGTTCTCCGAGCAAACAAGAAACTACTTTGTATCATGCAAATAGCACTGCTATGCCCAGTATGGTAAGACCTCTGTATATATAAGAAATTATCCTTTAAATATCAAAATTCCCAGCATAAGGAGGGTAGTTGGGGGTCTGATGGAAATGGTGCTGCATTGCTCGGGTAAGACCCGTGAAGTTTTACGAGTAGAATAAAATTTGTTCATCGAATATTCGTCGCGTACTGAAGTGTAAGTGCTTGTAACATTGTTCTGGAGCAATATTCTTATTGTGTTACGTGAAATGGCACGACGAGAGTGTTGAACCTTTTCAATAAATAATGTATGGGCATCTTACTTGCATATCATAGGTGTTAACTTATCTTAGACATTTTAGTATATGAGGCTAGAAAATGACATTGAATAGATAGCCAAAACCCAGCAAATACAAAACTATCAAAAGATACATGCATTTTTATTGAAACTGCTTTATTCTGAAAGCGTATTTTTATTGGATAGAAATAAAGTAATAACTTCCAACGGTTCAATGCTTTTCTGTTGCCATGGCACCCAGGGAAATTTTCAATACCTATAAGTTATAATATAAATTCTTGAGTCGTATTGACGCAATCTGGAATGCAGATTTTAACACCTGTACTGCGACACGATGTCGGGACGGTACGCGTAAATAGAGTTACTAGTAGTCCAATGCTGAATATAAATATTATATTTAGTAAGATATATCTAGGGTTAGTAAATTGTTATTACAAATATGTAATCACTATATTATGTGAACAAAATGTGTTATTTTCAAAGTTAAGACTCAGTATGGTCTCCTGTGTTTGGGCTATAAGGAACGAATCAGAAAATTCTCGCTTAATAATGTAATATCTAGTCACTTAAATTGATTAAGTTAAGTCTAGACATGCATACCGAGCGTATTAAGTTGTGTACTGCACTATTGCATTGTAATAACGTCTGAGAGGAGCGGATGGTACGAGCTTTGATTTTGTATTGCTTTCTTGAAGGTTTATTTCAGCATAGAGCTGGCAATGAGATAAAGGACGTACTTTATGTTGCAGGTATGCAGATGAAGAAATTCCCAACATAGAGATTTGACTAACTTTGAAATGCACTCTTGTGACCCCTGTGAGAGTGCGAGAGAGAACTTATATAAAGCAAAGCGCTCTCTTTGTGTGCGATGCGACCCGTACCTTTTCTTCAAGAGACAATTCTGCATTTCATCCTTCCGAAAGGTGATTGATAAAGTTTGTAAGGGGAGCATTGTAAAACACAAAACATAAAGAAATAATATGTTATTAAAAAAATGGTTCTCAAAAACATTGGTGAACTAAATATCTAGAAATTATTTTCTATTACTTATTAGTAGTCGGAGTCAAATTGGTTTGTTAGATCAAAATTATAGAGAGCTACGTCAAGCAGTGGCTTGGAAAGGTTTGAAAACAAACATGCTTCCTTGCAAATGTGCAAGAACTCTTCAAAAGCACAATTACAGTATTTCGTACTAAATTGCGGTTTACTTAAACAATTAACCCAATAAGTAAAGAAAAAGGCTATAAAGGTATTCTCACACCGGTATCGACGCCCGCGTCCGATCGCTGAGGGGAGTCCGCGCTAATCCAATCGCGCTGACGTCATTAACCGGGGCGCTTTGATATTTGAACTTTGTTACGACGCGTTTCGCTCACGAATTGGGAAACGCTTTAAAAATATATATTGGAGTAACTGAACGTAATTGGTTCTCGAGTTTATTTTAGCGCTGTTAAGAATATGCTCTAAAGATGTTATTTTGTGTGTAATATATTATGTTAGAAAAACTTAAATCATACAATATCAGACTATTCATTATTCAATATGTCAAATTTACGTTAGTAATAAATCTTCCTAAACAAGTTTTAGTACTTTAAGACAGGCCCACGGCATAAGATTTACGAACAAAAATAATAACATTTACGAACAAGGATTGTTGTCAGGCATACTAGCACTAAAGCTTAGTCCCGTCTGCTAGTTTAAGCCTTTGTCAGTATCATAATAACTCCATCAGTAACATTAAATCTAATAAAGCTATGACCGTACCGCCCAGCATGCCGGTCACGCTCGCGCGATGTGCGGTCACGCGCCACGACTCTCGCGATCAAGTCGGCCTAGTGGACACGTAGCCTTATGATTGGACATACACGCAGATTAATGGCTGGTGGTATCATCGTAGAAGAATAACTTTAAATGAGAAAAGTATACATTGACAGGTGGCGGTATGAGGCGTGGGCGACGTGGGCCACCACCCACGGCCTCGAAGTGCGAGGGGCCTCGCGCCTCGAAGGTATATCTAGGTACCTATGCAGCTTTCTTGAAATATGAAAAATATTTTGATATTTATATTATTTATTTATATGCGAGTAAAGATTTTACTCATCATAAAGCTAATAAATCCCACCGGCGGCTAGCAAGTATCGGGCAATACTTACGTACCTCGTATTTCGTACGCTAAGGTTTTTCTCCACTCTCCACTACACTACACTCTCCATAAAAAACATCACACCGTTAGTTAGAATACACCTTAAAATATATTCAACTATTCCAGTTGAATATATTTTGTTACAGGCAACAACCTAGATGGCACATAGACATAGCACCAAGTTGTTTAATAAAATTCAGATTTTATACATTATAAAATAATACTGTTTAACATCTGTTACTAATTTCCGACTCAGCACACGGTCTATGTAATTATCAATGTACGAAGAACACGTTCAGATAATTCAAATGCCATTCTCATTTGCGCTATAAATTTACCAAACACGATCACCAAATAAGCTTAAGTAAGTAATGCAATAGGCAAACACTTACGTGTGCCGTCATTGTTTATTGGCAAACAGTACGTCAACTACAACATTCTCATAATAATGTTCACTTACAGACTTATTACGCATTACGTCACTGTTGCGCGAACAGTGCCGCGGGAAAAATATAGTTTCTAATACGAGTTAAACCAGTTAGCTAAATCATAACGCATATTCTTAATGCATCGAAGTCTTCGGTTGTATTTAAGTTTAGTTAAATCAAGTATTTAACGAATGCGAAGTCGGTGCCAAATAAACAACCGACGAAGAATAATAAAAGTATACTCAGTAACGAGATGCGCGGACAAATTTATAGGTATAGGCTTTGGCGCGGACCGTCAATACTCAGTTGTTTGTTTGGCACCGACTTCACATTCGTTAAATATTTGATTTAGTTAGACAAGGTAGATTTCAAGATTAGATTATTTTTGCTTTTTAGTTTTTTGAAGACGGTTTTTTTTTGTTAAAAAGTTTTTTGATTAGTTACCATTAAAACGCTATTTCATGTTTTTCACGGATGACAAAAAACTTGATAAAACGGACATGCATAATACACGTGAACTATAAAAAATCGCAGGTGATTAATCGCAGTGCGGACTTACCTCGCCAGACTCCAGGGAAATTATTCGTAGCTGCCCTGATAGACGGCCGTGTGGAGCCTAATTTGGGAATTTTATTCACCTTTCCCAATTTTAAGTCTTTGTTTATATGCCGCTTAAGGGGACCTTCGATATATTTCGTATAAAAAATGAACGAGGACGCGATCGTAAAAAGGTAAATTACATAATATTGGTATCCTATTACGTTATAAAATTGGTTGACACAGTATAAATTAAACGAATTTGTATGATCCCGTAGGTAAGCATAATTATCGCTGCGAGACTACCCGCGGGAAATCAAAAGAGTTCCGGCGCTGTAGTAGTGCTGGGGCATGAGCTAACTGAATAAAATGTTAATGCCTGCAGTTTTGACTGTGCCCTCAGAGATTCACAATCCGTGAAGCATTGTAAAGGGCATACAAGTTCAATGGTAGGGTATTATTATTCTTGCATCAGTACAAGTTTTGTTGATAAGTTTTTTGTATTGTATTAAATTCATTGTGTTCTTAACCCTTGACGCTCGCGTCGGTGTTATAAGTTTGAGGCCTTTGTTTGTCAATCTGTTTATGTGTTTGAATGTCTGCTTGTATGTTTGTCCGTGGCGTCGTAGCACCCAAACGCGTGGACCGATTTTGTTTTACTCGAAAGCTAGTTCGTGGCTTCAGCCGTTTCAAGATCATCAGCTCTTTTCTAAGTTGAATGTAGTAATTTCTTATACAATGTGTTAATTATTCTACTTTTCTACCGGATGGACTTGAGAATTGGCACACTCTATAAATTAATGACACCGTAATAATGTGAAAACGTTGATGTTATGCTGCAAACAGAACTGTCTGCAGTTATATTTTAATTTTGTTTTGTCTCAACTCGTTTTTTTTATTTGATACCAATGTCGTATTGTTTTTAACTTTATTATAAAGCTAACTACAATCAGGTTTTCAAGATACAGGCTTTCGTTTAATTTGGAATCGTAACTTAACCTACCATGTCAATGTCTAAAATAAGTATAAAATTTACTTTACTTTACCATATTTGCCATTAATCGTTGGAGTTTAACTTCTCTTCAAAGTTTACTATTGTCCAAGTGTTCGTGCTGTTATATGCGGCTCACGGTTCCTCGATAAACGGTCACGTGTGGGGTCCGTGAGCCGACTGCCTCGCCGGGGTAAAGGCACCCTCACAATGGTTAGTAGAATATTTTCGGTTACCAACAAAGGCGTCACAAAGCAGATTTCTTATAAAAATACATACGTTAAAAAGTTACTGCTAGAAATATCAACATCTATAATTATTTGATCGCAATCTTAAGGTCACCTTATACTATTCTTTTATTGCAATACTTTATACAGTTTTTTTTAGCTTTATACAGCTCCCACATCAACGCGACCGTTTAATCTACTTACAACTATGTTAAATGTAAGTGTGATAAAGGAGAACTGAAGAGATGCTATTGGTGTATTTATATTAAGCCTCTGCTCCACTCACCTGTACAGGTAAGTGAATATGCACCCTTATTCCCCGGGCCGATAAACGCGACACCTTTGAAATACTCGCTCCGTTACAAACGTGAATTCGATTCCATAGCGGGAATAGACGATCGCCGCCGTCGAGAGCACGTAGCTGCTCCCCGAGTTATGACTTTTGAGGTATTCTACACGAGTTATGCTTTGCGATATAATAGCACCTTTAAGAAATCAACCTTATAGAGCATATCCTAGGGTGCTTATGCCACTAGCTAGCATATATGTGTCACTTTTTCAGACTAGGGCTCACTATTTAGAATTACAGATTATTTTTTCTCATATTTATAGAACACCCTGTAATGCCATTTGTTCACGGTATATTATTTTCTATTCATTTGAAGGTTCGCCTCGTTACAGTAGAACTTGCAGCTGTTTCAGAGTCATACATGAAAATATAATACAAGTGTAGTTCGTGCGGGTGTTCATACGATCCCTACAATAGTATTATTAGTATACATAAAAGTAGTCATGAACATGTTTGTACGACATAATAAGGTCGCATCCGGCGCGGGACCGCGTCTCGCCATTTCCGCCGCCATCTTTGTCCGGGAGCGATTTATATTTGTTTTCCCTCTTAATTACCTACATGTTTGTTAAATGGGCGTATTTATCACAAGTTTTTATGCTGACCGTACTGGTTCGGTAATTAAAAAGAAATATGCAATTACTGTGGAACTTACGCTATAAGGATAAGTTTCGTTCGTGTTGTATTGTCATTTTTCTTGTATTAGCAAATAGCATTATTTTTACGCATTTATCAATAAAATATTTAATAATTTATATTATGACAGTAAAACGCTAACTAGAGTATAATTCCTTTGTTGTCTGAAAGATAAAGCAATATCCTGTTTAACAGGAATTCTTTTTCTTTTATCAATAACGAGGAATGAAGAATAAGCTTTGATATATATTTTTTCTCAATAATCATTAAGTAATATTCAGAATTGAGATGAGTATGTTCATAATAACAAGACTGAAACAAACAATCGTAGTCTACGTTTTCAACGAAAATCAATAATAACAAGATCCTTGCCATATTGCATTTTAAAATTTCATATCAAAACCAGAAACGTTAAAAAAACAGTAAAAAGAAACTTAAATAATCCAGAAGTTTTCACCTCTCATAACAACGAGCAAGTTTTAACCTGGTGAGAAGCGGCTAGGGTGGGCGGCAAAATTAAAAAGTTCCGAAGCCGGGCAGGGAGGCGGCTGCCCGGATTATTGCCTGCGCCCGGATCTATCGGCTGCCGGTGCATCGGTCCAGTTAGATTGCCCCACGAAGTATCTCAAATACCGCGCGGTTCAATTTTCGGAGATGGGAATTGTTCACTTTAATCTTGTTTGTTGTTAAGCGCACTATCTAGGAGTTCAGAGCACGTAGGTATGTTGGGTGCTTGTACCTGTATTAACCGGTATAGTCAACACACTGAGCTTACGTGTACATATGTTGCTCTCGAACAAATTATGTAAATTGCCAACAACGATGCGCATGATTGTGCACCCAGCGAACTATCTACTTATTACTGTTATTCAAGTTATTTAACATTAGGTCATTTATTTTTCAACTAAATCAAAAGGATACCATTATCTATCTATAAAAAAAAATGAAATGATTGTTGTTGGTAACCACATCACTTGAGAACAGCTGGAGCGGTTTGGCATTTTTATGTCCGTAGTAGTCCGCATGAGGTTTTTAAGGATAGCAAGATTTAAAAGTTGTCCGGAAAACTGAAAAAAATCAGGAAAAACTGAGTTATATTTTTAGCAGGACGTCTGTCGGGTTAGCTAGTTGTAGTATAAAAATTAAACTTACCTGTTAGTTTGTTAACCTCTATCTCGCTACTGCGATTACCAGCTCTTAACATTACAATTATTGAACAAGCATTCTAAGGAAATATGGAAATTAGGATGTTATTAATTGAGAGCTGCTTAAACTTACATACCTACTACATGAACGCAGTAATTAAAGAGGGCTTTGATAACCGACGTACGCCGAATATATTTCTCCTGAGCTGCTTAGTGACAAGCAATGTTACAGAAGCTGTTAACAGCTGTCTCGAATTAATACGGTTGTTCACAGTAGCCACAAACAAATACGCAATATTAAACTGCATTAAATCGGTCTATCTGTTTGGGAGATACGATGCCGCAGAAAAACACACAGATCTATAGAAATACAAGTGTTTCAAACTTATACATTCCTTGTTTTGCATCAGGGTCAAAACTATTGTCCTTAAGGTCTATTGGAAATACAACTTTTAGTATTTCTAACAATGTGTGTTTGACCCTATTATGCGTTCGTATGTGACCCTCAAGGAACAGATCTTGAAACCTCTCATTATACAGTGCATCGTCATCGTCGCGTGGACATGTCCATTGGCGTAAGATAAAGATCTCGCACCACTTCATAAATCACCAACGAGCGCTTTCCCCGGGGTCGACGGGAACACGCCTCGATTCTCGCTTAAAACACCCGAAGCACCCGCCATTTATATCCCGAGCCCTTCATACATAAGCATGGCCCTTCTCGTTTAGTGTAGTGATGGGAAAGAACAAACCTCCGAATCCACAATATAGTAACAAATTTATGAAGAATCTATTTAATTGTTAGTTATGCCAAGGTTATGTCTAATAGTATTTTTGTGACAAGTAAGGGATAACAGGAGGTTTTGTTATAAATGTCGTTACTCATTATTACAAAGTGTGTACTGTGTAAGCCCCTAGCTTGATTGTAACAAAATCTTATGATGATTTTGTAAATAGATTTAGCTCACTGCTTGAGGCTTGAGGGATTGAAATTCAAACCTACTGGCTTTTGACTAGATGCGTATTTCACGTATAACTTTATGGACTGTGAGTTCAAAGTTTATTCGCGCTGAAATCTTTTTCAACTTTTATTTCCAAGTTTTTCACCTTTTAAATGCACCAAATCTCGTCTTTCCCATCACTAGCGCGCTCGCAGACGGAAAATGATTTGTTGAGTACTACGGAACATTCTATTATGCAAACACTTGGCTGTTCATGGTTTTTCTTATTCACATATGGGGAATACGAATGGTAATGATTTTACAATACGCTTTTGAATTTTCTTACTTAATATCTCCACTTTTGCTAAACGTATTTCAAAAGAGAAGCATAAGGTATGAAAGCGTCAAGAGAGCTTATTTATACTTAAGGGTATTTTATATACCTTTGCCGTTTGGCTTGCTATAGGTTCTCGCTATTAGTTATATACTAAATCCGTCTTTTGCTACAAAATAAATGGAATAAAACCTAAGCTTCGATTATGATTAATAATACAAAAACTAAGTGTTATTTCATTTGTCTGAATTACGAAACCCATACGATTTGCTGGAACAAATGTTTACATTCACTAAGTATGAACTGAAACCTGTGGAATTAGTTTCCAAGTTACAGCTATGATCAGCAAACTATAACCTAGATTTACAGTTTGCTTTGCGTTAACTTTGCTCCTAACTATGTTCTTAGTTTGTGTGATAACATTTACGCAGACGAACGTCTTAAGTCATTTTGGCGATTTATTGATCGATGGATTGTTAACGGTGTGACTTTTCCATCTATATTTAGATAAAGAAGTATATATGTCATGACTTATTAATTATATAACACTAACGGGACACTACATAAATATTAATACATACCTACTTATCTGATGAGAAATATAAAATATATTGTAACATGTGAAACCTTACACATTTCATCTGCAGTCAAATTTTAATAGTTCGAGTATACCACAGAAAACAAAAGATTTCAATTTCACTGTCAAACAAGGGTGGAGAGTTCATTTATACGCCCACATTGCTCGCTGAAGTTATTACTGAGAACAATGGGTTTCAACAATAGTCCCCGCTACATGTCACGCCGAATTGGCAACAAAGAATTCATAAAAGTTCCGCCTAATCCCCTTTCCCACGTAAGCCAAGCTAGAAAAGTTGTGTGTGAAGGAGACGCGCCTGCCCGCCAACTGACGCCGTCATTCACCCCAAACAGGGTTACCATATATCATGAATAATACTTACTGTTTTTTGAATGAAAATAATTTATTTTACGTATAGGAGAATTTATAGTATGTGCAAAATAAACATCATGGAAAATATTTACGTAGTAATTTTATTGCAGAAATTATAAAATAAAATATGTTTATATTAAAATCTACAGTTTTATCGTGTGCTTTAAGTAAAACTGCTGATGTGTTTATTGTATACACGTTATATAAAATCCGTAAGATCAGTTTTATTTCAATGTGTAGTATTCGCGTAAATATATGAAATCTATATGCTGACGTCAATGTTATGTTAATCATATCTTCAAGTAAGTATATAAGGTTACCTTGACAAATGTTAGAAATATACATTATTAACATACATTCAGTTCTAGCGTAGGTGTAACCCTACAAGTAGAGCTCTGATCCGAGAGTTCCCGATAGATTTTAATTAATATATAGTTCCCAGGAGTTATTCCTTAAGTTTAGAAGTGGATCGTGCGCCGCGTGCGTAATTAGAATTAATGCTGGCAACACTACGCCCCACCAGCGCCGCGCTGCGGCTCAGGTAGGTACTAACTTCGGACGCGCAATTAACTTGTGACGTTTTTGTTTGCTGGCAGCACTGCGGAATAAATTCAAAAACTTTTTAGCTGAATACAAAGCCCGCTAAATGATTTATTTAAGAAGAGTTTATGGTCAGAATGGGGTTTGTTTTAAGATCGTCATCATTGCGAAGGATTATTTTAAGACGGTGGAATTAAGTACTAGGACTGAGTTAAAGAACAAATCTTGTCTCAATCGGAAATTTTATTTCCACACTCGTGACTGCGCTGCCAAACGCCATAGTGTTATAGGCAAAAGAGCAGTAGCATAAAATAATGTCAACAACGTAATGCTTGAAATATTAAAAGAAACTAGTTATTCACATAATTCGGACTTTAATTCATGCTAAAACAAAGGCATTAATATTCACGAACAAACTATATTTACAAAATCAATAACTCCTTTCTGGATCTCATTGGATGCTAGCAATCATTTATAAGCCAATTTTATTTGTACTATAACAGGGTTTATTCTAGTTTATCTGGCAGACGAATGTCAACCTCTGACGACCGGCCCTTGTTGTACAAGTAATTTATCAAATAAACATGTAGCCGAAGGGATCGGGGGCCGCGAACTGTCATATTGGTGAAAAGGACCAAGTCCTGAGTTTATCGTGGCTCCGTGAGGTAAACTGGGGCTTTTTGATCGCGCTTGGGACAAATGATTATGGGGATTTTGTGTTATACTGCGATTTGTGTGAGATATTTTATTTTTGGGAGGGAGGGGTGATGTTTGTATTTTTTGAGCTGAATTAGTATCACAGAATAGACTAATTATATGACACTTGATCAAGGAGTTTCAAAAGTTATACGGCGTATTCGCATTAGTTGTTGACTATGATAAACATACCCTTCCAACTACATTTCGATAACAAATCCAGTTGGCAAGTATTATAAAGCAATAACTATACAAGTAAATGGCATGCAAGAATATTTAATTTATACCAATTCCCAAATAAAATAAAAAAACTGAAATTGCGTGAGTGTAAAATAACATATCATGTTGGCTTTGTACCAAAAAACGTCAACGCATATATAAAACGGGATCGTATGCAAAGGAAACCATATAAAACTGTCGAAAAAAAAAACTGTGAACAGGGCCTCGCGACCTCATTTTCAATCCACGCCACATTTGGCAGGCGCGACGAGGGAATTTTAAAACAAAGAATGAAACTAGGTCGGCAACTGAGCCTTGTACCTTACTAGTAGGCCCACCGAGTTTGACTTGATTAACGGGACATTAATGGTGACAAATATGGCTGAAATATCTACGTGGAGGAGGGCACTTCTTACTTCGGTTATTGTGTCTGATCAAGAATGAGTAGAATAAACTATTTCGATATGAAATTAATATCGTCTATCAGTTTGGTATTTACACTCGCTGTACGTAAACATAATAACTCGTCCCCTAATAGTCAATGTATAGCTTCTCTTGGCCCAAGAAAATAACATCTATAGTAGTCGTTATAGGTAATCAGAAGTCTGAAATATACATCAGTAACTAAGTACTAAGCGTACATATCGGTACGAGTATGTCGAAAATTTTAGTGGACTGAAAGTCGACATTACAAATTGAGAATGCTAGATAGAAGAAAGATAAATAATGCGTCTCCCTCTTACACATAAATACGCATCGAATAAAACATATTTTTATCAGATATTTGCCTTTGCGGCATCATCATAAAAACGTAATACATTATTTGGTGACACGCGAATACGGAATCCAAATGCCTTTTTTTGTGTTTATTGATTCATAAATTTTATTTTCCCGCTTAATCTTCGACGATGGTGGAACAAATAGCTTCGGTAATACGATTATAGCAATACCATAAGTGCTTTTCTCATAAAGAATATTTTTATAACTTCGCTTTGTAGGTTTGATGATCGGATTATGAATTATGATTGAGAGTCATAGCGAGACTGCCGCTATAGGTTTTTTATCATAAAGATATGCATTGGAAAAAATCATTAAATTATTTTCTTCTGTGCCACTACCGGCCCTGTGCCATTCTGGTCTATTATTTTACAAGATGCTATATTGAGGTCCACACATCACACTTTCCTGTATTTTTAATTGATTTCCTTTAAATTAAGACCAGTCAGTTCAGGATTGTTTTTGCAACTAGTCTCTACGGTCTATTATGATCTATAAATTAACTAGGCACAAACGTTAGTAAGACAACTAAAAAGATTCTTAGTAGATGTATAAGGTATAACAAAAGTAGTGTAAAATATTTTAACCAATGAATCAGTAAGTTATATGGATCACGTTGATGTATAAAATAATTTTGTAACGGATGTTTGAATTTTTTAAACAAGGACCCTGTAGCGTTTGGCCATGTGCCCAGGTACAGGATATAATTTTTTAAATGTCTTATAATTTGATTTATTTCTTTTGGAATGTTATCTTTATAACCTACTGTTAGCCCTGTTAAAATAATAATAATGAGTAAATAATAGTAGTAAATCATATAACAATATAATAATTATTATTATATTCCGCTTCTACTAAATGTAAAAGCATTATAATATGTATCAAATGTAAAGACGTCGAATAAATAAAAAGCATTCCTTTTAAATAAGTTAACACCGTAGTGATTGAAAGCTATGACGTATTCTATCGCTTTAAGTATGGATGCCGCGAAGGGACTGTGATTGGAACCGGGGCACGATGAAGAATGTCCACGATGCGAGAATGCCGGGACGTGTGATAACGAGGATCAGAGGATGAAGTATTTATTCTTTAAAGTCTCCGAAATATATCTGTCTGTATATGAGTCTTCTCGTCTCTACAACGACTGGCCCCTTTTTTATAAACTTTGCATAGTTTCCGTGCCCAGTATATCGATACTTGTTTTATAAATAAACTTTTGCTGAAATGTGGCTTCGTCTGACATTCCTACTTATTTACCTATCGAAATATATCTCACAGTTCGTTCATTATTAATTTGTTAATTTTGGAAGCTCGTCGTCATTGAGGTAACTGTTGGATGATAGAATATTTAAAAGCGGAATTCACCGGCGAATGTAGAATAGTTAAGTAGTGCTTTTGTGTCATAAGTGTTTGTTCGATTTTGTTTGAATATAAACTAACAGCTCTAGTCTGAATTCAGAGTGTGCGGAAATACATTCGCTGGTATAAAAGCAGTTGCTACGAACATTTCAAGTACCAATATAAAATGTAGCAGGTAGATTTTTTTATTAATAGCAGGGGTTATAAATTACGTACTAATTTTAAAAGTCTATTTCATCATTTAAGACACAATGATGCTGGCTGCCAAATAAAAGGTTCGAAATAAAAAAAAACACGGTGTTTAAAATTTTTCGAATGAGAATTTGTCCAAAAACAACAACCACAAGCCTGGGTGTCGCGATACGAAGTTGTAGGGCATAAAGGATCCTCATTAAAAGTTCACGTCACCACAGCTCTGAAGCGACGTACAAGAATTAGACTTCCTTTATAGCCGACAATCGAAAAATTAAAAAGTTTCTAATGAGACTGAGTTCAGTGCTCCATTTTTGTGTAAGCCACGGAACAAATTATACAAATCGGATTTGTTGGAAAATTAAAAGGGCGAATAGCGGTGCTTATATCTTCTGTCATTAGTTAATGTGAAAACTATGTTGTTGAAGATACAATAAAAACAATGTAGATCAACTGTTTTTAATTAATTTTTCATGACAAATAACATGAATGACGAAATAAATCGCTTTGTAGTGATGCTAGTGGCTAGTGGTGGCGGAAATGCAATCCTTTGTTTTTTACACTTGAAAGAGCATTAGCTTACGCTACATCCGCCACGAAACTTGTCTCAAGCGTAGTTCTTCTTTAGTGTTATCAAACAAGTTAGCAAGGGAACTAACAAAACGGAAAGTAATGCCCGCAGTTGCGTCCCCGGGGTGATACAAAATACGTTAGTTGGCCTTTTGTATACAAAAAAGGTTCCAACAACGACTACACATCGGTAATATAACCGGTGCGTTTAGGTTTATAGAGAACCATTTTCTTGAAAGTTGTGGCTAGCTATTATCTAAATAGATACTACCATTTAATTTAGTGCTGGTGTTTTCATTTAGTTTCAATGCTTATTTTGTTCATATTATAATACTGTAATTCTACCAACATAATATTTGTAAAGCAGTTACGTACATTTTGAGATTCCCTCTATTTTGAACTCAATCCTTAGCATTAGCGGTTAATGTCCTATTCTACAACAACAAAAATCATGACAAGCACGGTGAAAATAGCATTAATTCCGACATCTTGCTACCGGCCCACTTCGTTTGCCACAACGGCCGTAAGAATTTAATTCAGAACGTCTCTGGGCGCTCATTAAAGTGTCCGAAACAAAGGAAAAAACTGTCAACTCACGCCTAGTTTAATTACCTTAATAAATCTGGGCGCTGAGAAATTTACGGCCACTAGGTTCGCGGCGGCTTGCACAGGCATACACAAACGATAATGGTATTTTCCAGAAGTGTAACTAAGGTGGTTATGTTTCAAAATATGCTGGTTGGTAAGAACACGAGCTACTTTCACATTAAAAGGGTTTTTAATTGGTCTTAATAATCATCTTTCTTCGCATCATCCCTGAGTACGTAATGGATAGATCCAAAGTGATTGCATCTCGGCTTACAGCAGCTATAAACCAGAAAACGTATAAAAATAAGATGCCATGAAACGGGGACGTCTGAAATACTGGATAATCTAAATACGATCAATAAAGTCTAATAATCCAGATTCACTCAGTCCTGGGGATATCCTTATTAACAGGGATTCTCTCGGACTAACAATCCGCCATCCGGTCGCCGGATCTGTACGGAGATGCTATAAATGTATAATGAAGGATTATCTGTGACCCAGCTTCCGCTGGTTTAGTGGCGGCGCGCGGATCCCGCTCGCACTCGAGATGCAAATTAAACTCTTTGTAACAAATCTTAAGGGATTTATTCGTAAAAATTCTCGACCGGAACGCTACCGGAACATGACAAAAGAAAATAAATTGGACCGCCCGCGAACTTTGTCGTAAATATGCACAAATATACGAGGCTAGGGTTGGGATCGATTTGTGTATCACGTTTAGTACATTCAGACATAACATAATTTCAAAGTGACGGATAAAACTAAAAATAATAATAATATCGCCAGACGAACGCAACAACTATACGGTGCCACACTAAGCAACGCTTGTATTAAGGATACCGTACAATGGACTGAGGGCGAATTCAGTATATAATACTGATATGGATATTAAACATCCATGACTCGGGTATAAACATTCGTGTTCATTACACAAAGTTTTTCCCTAACAGGATTCGAACCCAGGACCCTCGGCACGGAAAGCAGGGTCACTGCCAACTACGCTAATTAGGTCGTCAAACATATATAAATATACTCGACCAATCGCCGGTACCTAGTCAATTGGTTTTACTTAGTAACCTCAGGCCAGCACTAAGGAAATTCTCGTTTGGGCAACATTGGGGCAGCGGGGAAAATTAAAAAGTTGGGGATCCCCGACCGAGGCCGCGCATATTTCACAATTGTCGTGAATGATAGATTGAATTTGAGATATAATACATTTTGCATTTTTACTTATTCTTTAAGTTGGGGGCCGTTTATCTAAGGGAAACTTTGTTACGAATTTATGAATAAATGCTGGTCTAAATATATTTTTCTTATTATATCATTAGTCTTATTCATTTGTATGGCAGTGAAGTGAGAATGATAAAGTTAAGCAATATCCAATATTCAATCTATTATCCTAGAGAGTCAGATAAAGACATAGACCAAAGATCTTATCTTGTATTTGAGATTTCATTTTAAAATCATCTCACCATTTATATAAATAAACATCTTTGACGTTTTATAGTCATAGCTCACAAAAAACAAATACATTGTTTGTAGAGGGCTTTGGGTTTGTTTCGCAACTGAAGTATTGCCAGTCGATTAATTAAAACAAACAATCCGGTGGCCAGCGGCCGTTATTGAAATTTAAATTGAATTTAAATCCGCGTAAAATATTAGCAGCTGTGTAATAAATTAATTTGATACAGTGTGGTGTGGTTTGACAACAATCAGGACTCCTAGATTTCGATTTTAATAAAATCAGTGAAAGCTATAATTGAATTGGTTTAAGAAAATTATGTCAACAATCTTTATTGACCTCAATTGAATCCATGTTTCAATCAGTTTGACAAAATATTATTTTCGTTTTCAAAAATTATCAAAGAAATTTTCTTTTTAGTAATTACTTTGTACGAAAATAAATTACTCTGATATATTTTTTGTTATAGAAAAAGAATAAATTTAAGGTAAAACAATAGGTAATTACTTAAGTAACAACGAGCGTAGCTCCCCTGCCCGCCCTAAAAGCTTTTGCCATTAAAAGCAGCTAATCGATTATTTTTTTCTTTAAAAGCCTTCCTCTTTTGCTAATACCGTATTGTTCTTAGCCATAGTCATTACCACACGTTGAGGAATATGCCTTAAAGAAAAGATTGTATAGTTACGTGTCTATAAGTTGTAATACAATCAGGAAAAATAAATATAATTGTTATACAAAACCAAGAGTACAATTTTTTACATACTTTAGAAAATTACTATTAAAACTTGAGAGTACTAGTTGAGAGGGAGACGGAGAGGGGAGGGAGAGGGAGGCGTCGATATTAGAATAGTCTCAAGCCCTATCCCCTTACATTAAACTGCCAATAATTAGTTAAAACTGTTATTAAACGGAGACGTTTGATGAAATCAATTAATTTGAACCGCCTTTGTGAGTGAGGCGGCTTGGCAACATTCATTGAATTATTATCAATCATTGAGTATTCGAGCGAATGTAGTTGACATTTAGGTATCTTGCTCAATTCATATTAGGGTATTATTACTAATATTGCTTGATTGGAGCTATACTACGATAAAGTGTTTTGTTTGTATGTGTTGCTACTGTTACTATCTCGTCTTGCCCCTTATATAAGTGAATGACATTGGTTCATATTAAAAGTGTTGTTTTTATTTCCTAAATTCTTTATAGAATCAGAATGATTTTTATCTATGTTAACGATTTAGTAATAAATCTTAAAAATATCACAATTTTATGTTAAGATGTCACACTACCAGTTACCGCCCGCCCTTTCAGAATGTTCATTACCATGCAAAAGAAGGGGCAAGAATTAAAGATTCTTGTTATTATTATTGTTTAGTCATTAAAAAAAAAAATTATATCATATATGGCTTTGTTTCTGACAACGTACAGCTGAATATCAAAATTGAATAATGCATCGTTCGTTCTATCGTTACTTTAAAATTCATCACTCGCTCAGAACACAGCTCGATAAAACGTGTTTACGAGCGAGCGCCTATGTAAAGCGAAGCGGCCCGCCCATGAATTGGTGACGTACTATAAACCTGCACATAATATTGGACTTTTATTCGTTACAGTGCTCTGAGGTTAGACTTGATGCCGTTTTGATGTACGCCAAGATGATTTGTGTACACCGTGGCTTAGCTTGTATTGGAGTTTGAAAAGTTACCGTTGTTTCAATTTTGAAACGTCTTAAAAATATTACTGGAAAGAAAGATTACATAGTTTCAACATCTACACAGACCATTATAACGTGTGTCCTGCGACATAATGTCAATGTCCTATAGTAGGTGTGTCTAGGAAAGGTAACTACAATGGAAGAAGTGTACCCCGCTTGCCATTAGACGCGGTAGTGAATTGCAGGAAAACGCCACGAGTATTGTTATAATCATTATTAAGTTATAAATAAAGCTGGACTACATTGCCAATAACATTACATTTTATGCGTAAAGGACTCCAAGGGCTAAAGACTGTAAAAACATTTGACTCACGATGAAATTGTATTTTTGTTTTGATGGTCAAACCAAATTATCAAAACAAATAATAATTAAAGGTGTGAAAAGTGATTATGACATTTCACTACTATTCGTAAATGTATTACTGAATGATGTACGTATTGAGGTCTAGAAAGACTTCTTATAAAGGTCGGTTTATAGCTCGTTTTATGCTAAAATCAAATCTGAAATGTCTTAGAAAGTATTTAGGTGCAGCGAAGACAGCAAGAATATCGCAAACATCTCTTTGAAACCTAGAAATAGTGGCCGTCGTAAGCCATCAAGCGCCATTACACCGCGGGCACAGCGAATGCAGCGGATTGCTTGCAGCTCTGGCTGTAAGCATCAGTTTTCAGGATTACATTCAACGAATAAGTATAAGCTGAAATTACTTGGTGTGAAAGTCCAGACACATGCCGTGCGATGCAGCCTCACTGTTAATCCGAGCAGTCAGATCAAATGGTGACATAAACAGTCGGCTAGGTAAAAATGCCAAATGACAGCGCAACCTTGAGCGAGCCATGTATTGACTGAGTGAGCAGAGGTAGACGCTCAAGGTTGATCGGCTGTTCAATTACCATTACCCAATGTAGTAGCCATTAGGCAATACTTCGAAGTACCTATGAAATATTGCCTTCAACTTACAAATTCCTAGCGTTTCATTCGCTTCATGAAATGTTGCAGAACATTATTACTCGCAAAGTTTTACAGGAAATTTGTTGAACGTATTTCTGAGTATTATCGTAAAAGTGCCTATTTAAATACATAATGCAAACACCTGTCGTCCGGGGAAGCAAACCTCGCGTGCGATCACACGCCATTAGACAGTGAAACTGAAGCAAATTGCTTGAAGCGGTGCGCCATCGCGCCAGTGTGAGTGTTGGGAATTGAGTTCGAGAGACATTCTCTAGCAGACGAAACGGTTTTACGACGTTTTAAAATGAAAGTAAGCAAGGAACTGTAGGTACTGTCACGGACTTTAGTCTATACCCACGGTTAGACTATTTTTGCTTGGCAATACTGAGCTAGAGGGCTACAGTTTCCATTAGATCTAAGCCCGTGCCATAATTGCCATGCCATTTGCTATAGGAACGTCAAAATTGTGGTCGTAACCGTCACTCATTAAAACTATAAAATGTCGATCTAGATAATATAGCGGAGTGGTAGTTGGTTTGACCCGAATCAGTTAATATTGTAACTTATACATTCGAAAGAATCTGTGGTCAATCTCGGGCTCACTTCACTCAAAACGTCTTCAATTAATTTGTGAAATATCAAATATCACCTTATAATCAACATATTTCATGAACCATTTCTAAATAGAGAAAACCGCAAAGCTTTCAAGATATCTTTCATAAGGAAAACTGAACTCGAACGAACGAACTGCAACTCGGAGCTTGAACCTCCGTCCCGCTGGTAATTAACCCTCTTGTTTGGCTCGGCCGACATCCGTAGCAGTTTATTTTTGCCACTAGCTTAGTGAGAAATTAAGTAACCTGCTACGCTGGGAGAAACTAATTCGAGATATCGGTAGTGCTAGCTTCAGATTAATTTAGATCGTTTGTTACGTAATCTGTAGATTACAAGTAAGGTACATTGTTTGAACCCTTTGATTATTCCAAAGGGTTTTTGTTTGATATTTATAATTTACATTTTAGGTAGTACTAGCTGCGCCCGGCGGTGTTACCCGCGATAAAAAGTATGAAAAATTAAAACATCTATCCCACGGGAACCATACATTTTACCGGGATAAAAATAGCCTATGTGCTATTCCAGACTATAATCTATCTCTGTGCCAAATTTCATCCAGATCCGTGCAGCCGTTCGGGCGTGAAAGAGTAACAAACATCCATCCATCTATCCATCCATCCAAACTTTCACATTTATAATATTAGTATAGATTAGTATAGATTAGTAGAATTGCTCTGTGTTATAGTGCGTAATACTTTTATCTCTCTCTGCTGGTGGATACAGAGTAAGTAAGGTACTTACGCTTGATATCCAACACAGAAAAAATATTGGTAAGATCAAGCTTATTGTAATCTGATACTTAGGATAAAAAAATTCGGCTCATAAAACGAAGTACCATACATACACCCGCGAGGCAGTTAGAAGTGTATGCCTCATATTGTAGTAACTCGATACTTAGTAAACAATGGCTTGTTACGAGCCATGTTCATACTAACTCTAGCGCGTGTAACTAACAAGTTAAGCCTACAAAAGAGGCTTAAGTGTTAGCAACTTGTAGCCCAAGTTGCGCGCTTAGCGTGCAAGTTCTAAGCTCTGTACTGTGCGAATACTATTTACTGCAGATATATTATATAACAAAGAAATATCTAGCAGGCATGCCAGAAACGCTGACTACTTTCGGACTCTTCCTATTTCGGAGATCTCGTATGATAATAGAACTCGTATAGTAGGTACATAGCGGATGAAAAGCACATCGTCTCCAATACCTAGAGTTATATACGACGACTTTATTAGCGCAGTTGGTAGTAGCAGGGTGCTTTTGTGCCCGGGTTCGAATCCTAGTAGGGACAAACATTGTGTGGTGAGCACGAAGGTTTGTATCAGAGTGCTGGATATTTAATATCTATATAAGTATTATTTACTGGGTTGGACTATATTACATTATACGGTATCCATAATATAAGTGTGGGACCGTATAGTTGGTGTGTTTGTCTGGCGATATTATATAACGCCGCGCCAAATATAGGCGCAATAGTCTCCAAAATATTAATATACACAAACAAAAGAAATAGCTTCTACAACATTTCTTAATCAAGGTAGCTCAGTTCCCTCTTGATTAAGTGCCGGCCGTCACGGAGCCCTGAATAAGGGGTAAATACTACCCTCGCGCCGAGATGAATTATAGCCCTCTGAACATCGATAATAGGTCTAGTATTTATGGGCCAAGGGAAATTTCAGCCGTGATTTGTACAATATTGGGACTGGGGACTTGTTATTGAAAGGGGATGGTTTTATTATTTTTAATTTATTCTTTTTACAGCTTATTTGACGTCAGGGTTGTCCAGTGGTCTGATGCTATAGAGGTCATTTTATGACGTGTATTATTGCAATATTTAGGCCTTTTCTATGCCCTGTATTCTTGTAACTGTTTGTTAATATCATACCGAAATATATTTTCATTATTTTTATAGTACCCTTTGGTTCGTTGAACTTGCTTACATGATGTATGACGTCCAATCAATTTGATGTCATTAATGCGTGAACGCTGCTCTCGTAATGGAGAGGTCCCGGGTTTAATCTCTCACCTCGCTATTAAACTATAAAAGTGAACCCACTCCTAGCACAAGATTACTAGTGTGGCTCGTGGCTAGCGGGAGTAGTTATATTTATCTTTATTAAATTAAAAAAATACAACAATGCTCATGAATCAAAGTATTCCGCCAATTACAGCAGCCCCGCAATATTCCAAATAAAACTTTATTAATATTTAATTTGAACATTTCTAATAAACACGACCGTTAGACCATGACGGAATTGCCTAGTGTATCGATTAACGAACAGCAATACATTAATCTTGGACAAATCGCTAATACAAATTTGGTCTTCAGCTTCTTATATTTAAAGTCTTTATTTCGGCAAACATATGATTTTGATTGACACATTTTAGCGTAACATTATCAGTCTGAAACGTAATGAAATTTCACTGACACTCTTGCTTCACAGCTTCATAATATTGTAACGGCTGAACTCACTTTCATGCTATATAATTCAAGAGCTTATAACGTTACAAGAAGAGTCATAATAGCCTGTAGAGAGGATCCAATTAAAATAAAGCATTTTGTGTATTAAACGGAAACGGTAGTAATATTAGCAGATGATCTGCTGCGAGTAACACGAGTTGCTTTTAAGTGTCTATTGGTACCTTAGAAATTCAAGGAATCCAATTAACAGTCTTGTCGTTATGAAAAGAGCTAAAATGTTCATAAAATATGATATATAGATAATGAAGTATGATGATAACATGCGAGTCGATGCATTCCCTTTGCCAAAACTTGGAATGGTGATAGGTTACAACAAGATCAATATTTAGACCAAATGGAATGTTTCTCCCAGGGTCCACAAAAAGTAAATTGCATGGGTACGAAGCCGCGGGCATCGTAATTTGTTAAAGATTGCTGTACGCCTGATAAAGTACAGTCTACCATACACTCATGCCTTCTACAGAGTAATCGGAAATGTAATTAATAAGTCACCTTCAATGATAAGAAGGAAACAACTTGTTTTCTAAGTAACTATGCCCCTTTCTTTGACCGTAATTTGCCGGAGCGAAGGAATGGACTGCTATTTACGCGATAGTAACTAAATGTGTCCATATTTTTGGAGGCAAAAACAACAGTAGGCCATTACTAAAGAAAACTAGGCTTTTACTATCATGGCGGTGCCAAGAATATCACGAAGAAATGATAATAATCTTCTTGGTGTTATTCATTGCTTACTTACAGTTGAAAAAATACTGAGTGCTCTACATATTATATAACACTTTATAGAGGATTCTGCATGTTGTATTTCGACTAGGGGACTTGTGAAGCTGTCTTTGTCACCAAAAACATGTCCGTTCGTCTCCCTCTCCCACCAAAACAAACAATTAATTTGGTCCAAGTTTCCTCAACGTTCCCCAAATAAAGTGCCTACTAGTTAGCCCCACATTGTGGCGGGAAAGAAAACTTTTATGAAAACATTACCAACTCCATTGTAGTGACTTTGACTAATGAAGGCGCTGGGAACATCAATTTTGGTACTGACGCGCCAATTTTCCTTATAATGCCTACCTAATTACTGACTTATATAAGCTGCTAGGTGCAGGAGCCGGGAAAGTTTGCGACTCCAAATAAATTGATCCGGTCTAGATTAATATTATGTAATTTGAAGTGACGTTTTTGCCTGCTTACTAAGTAATTTCTCAAGTAACCACATTAATTTTGGTGTTCTCGTAAAATTGTTTTCTTTTTGATAATCTCGGGATAAAAATAGGGTTTAAGCTGCTGCAGGTACTGTCTGTAGCAATTTGTATGGCTTTGAGCGGTATTAAGTTTAAAAATATATCACAAATGTTGCAAGTTCTCTAGCTATCTATCTTCATTTCTTTGATAATAATGCCATTGTCTCTACGTTATCTTATATGAGCCGCTATTTATTATTGTGCTAACATAGAAAAGCTAAAAGAGCTTTAAACGTTTGCCCACAAATTCATGATAACATTTTTTTCTGTATGCATTCTACAAGAGTTTTATTCTAAAAGACGTTTGAGTGCTATCTCGGCCTTCATCCCATCGGAATAGTTAGTTAAACAAAACGTTTCGATGACGAATAAAACTTTATCATCTGCGGTACAGAAGTTAAACACACCAGTTGGATACTTAAGTTCATCTGCTCCGTTTAAAACACGTCTTGTTATTGCACAGTATAAAATAAACCTTTACAACGTTGATTAAACTTTGATAAGATTACATCTCAGTTTCCGTGAGCCGGTATTCGTGCGAACCCCCGCATGGCGTATGATAATAATTGTAGGATACATAATATCGTAAGTGGGGAATGGCGACAGTCGCTTGGACAATTAACCCAGTTATTGGTGGGAATTGGCAGCCCGAAACTAGGTTATAAGCTTCCATAAATATTAGATCATTTATTTTTAGTTGTTCATAGAGCTGTCCCACTCGCAGAGATTACATTTTATGAGATGATCATATTCCTGCAATAAGATCATTATCCAAATAAACAATAAAAGGTAAACAAAGAGCTAATTCAGACCGTTAATTAGAGTCTGTCGTTCGTGACATTAAAGGTACCTATTAGTATTTATGGTAGAGGTATATATATAGTCTTGGCCTACAGGATGTTTAGAGACATCAGGATGGCTGGCTTGTATATTTTTATAGTTGATTTTTTAGTTCTTGAGATGAGTATCGTATTTTAAATTAATTATTTTAGCAACCAACATTTTAAATTGTAAGTATAAATATGTGAATTTCCTAAATATATCTTCATTGTTTTTGAAGATAAATCGCAGGAAGCCTCTTCAGTAGCAAAGTTTAGTTAGTTTTGTATATTGCAAGATGCAGCGGTGCATTAGCGCCGCGAAATGGCGTTGCCGTGTCGCGCGCGGAAACTGGAAATATTTCCCTGGGAACAGTAAGTCAGGGTATCCCGTGAGGCATTCTGACAACTATTTTAATGGTTTCGTATATCATTGTAGAGGACACTTGGCTACATAAAAATATAAAAAATCAAAATAAAGCGTCGGCATTTTCCAGCATTTTATCGTCTCGCGAATATAGTATTTTATTATTGTCAGGTATAGAAAAACACGTTTAAAGACGTGTAAGTTGAAATTCAATTCAAATGCTTTTGTCAAACACAACCGCCGTGTCTTTCAGTGCGCAAGCAAACTCCGGGACTTCAGAGCAACGTACCTAACTAGCAATAGCAACGTCAGCGGATTGCTTTGTTATCTGAAATTGCAATATGAACTGTAGCCAATTAGAGCTTCTGACACTAGTGGTCCTTAATCATGTGACATAAAATGTCTCAAGTGATTGAGACATTTTATGTCACATGATTAAGGTGGAAGCTCGGTCAGGGCGCGAAATTCAAAATTTCAATGGTTTTTTAGAAACCTTATGGTATTGTATCGGATTAGGTATTTTTTTAAGCAAACTTAATACATCGAGACATCCAATGCAGAATGCTAATATCGCAAAAAACTAAATTACATCGTAAAGATGTCCAAATTTTTCGTAAAAAAATAAAAACCATTAAAATTTTGAATTTCGCGCCCTGACCTGAGCTTCCCCCTTAAGTAATATTAGCAGATTCTCTTTTAATCAGAGGTAAACCTTATAAGCGAGGACAAGACCGACGATTGAGGCACACGCTCGCTCTGCTTTGACATGGCTTTGACAGAGCACTGCAACTGTCAGTCTGCGCACGGCATGGATCCAAGCCCTCTTTGCAAAGCTGCGCGGATTTGACCTTTATTAACAAATGGACCGTAATTGTGCATAGACAAATTTATCATTATGTTAATACCGGCTAAATGTATTTCAGTTCCATTTTGCACACAACATAAAATACTCAGGTCCCGCGAAAAATGACTGAATAAAATTGCGATGTAAGAGGGTGCCGTTGTACCGTCGGAGTGTATTTGCATAATTGCGGCGCTTGCGCGGCCTGAGCGGCGATACGTAAAACTATTGCCGACTGGCCGACCACCTGCAGCCACCAGGATCTGAGAAGTTTATAGGATATTCTATAACTAGTAGTTTCTTCCAGTGTCTTACGGGCTATAAAATCATCATCATCATTAACATTTTGCTATATTTTATTATAGGCGATGAAAACCTAGTCTACTAAATATCGGTAGGACCCCGGTTGAGTATTTCACAAACGGAGTCTTATACAGCCAGCATCTGTTCCGTAATTTTTCTGCCAATTCTTGAGGAACAGGGTAAAAATTCAAAACGATTAAATGGCAGTGATCAAAAGTGAACTACTATTATATATCCCTAAAGCGTATGGTCAAAAGGGCAAAATTTCGACATAGAGGTTCACCTTTCCATGCCACTCCAGGCTGGGCAGGCATTGGTCTGAGGTCGAACTTAGCTAGATCAAATATTACATAAAAAAACAAATGAGCAAAAAACTATTTGTCTGTTTAAAAACAGACCAACTATTACGTGTTTTGTGTCACCTGTGAGTCCTACTTTTCCTCAAGTTATGTTGGCTACATTAGGCAACGCGCTCGTTCGCCGCAGCCGTGCGCCATCATCGTTGAATTATGTACTCAATTGGGGATTTACTGCAAAAAAGTAGATGTTAATTTATTTTTTGTCGGGTGAATGAGCTGGGAATGAGTAATGTGTTCTTGACTGAGATTTTTCACTTGAAAGATTTTCTGTGCCGCATCGTCAGGTAAGTATATTTTTTATGTAGATATAACAGATAAATGTCATTATTTGTATAGATATTGCATTAGTTAAAAAATACTCGTGGCCAAGCTACATCTAATTTTAACCTATAAACTTAGGAGTAGGTGGCATAAACAAATGTTAACCTAAATGTTTATGTAGGTACATTATTATTCCAATACCTACATAGTAACGTATCGTAGGTTACCTATTTTACCATCAAAATAGGTTGATAAAAATAGTGATCAAGCTCTCCCCATTTCCCTATTTCACCCCATTTTGATATAAAACGTCACTCTAATAATATTCTGGGTAGTTACAGAACCCGTAGCTAACGCAGTTACGTATTTATTTAGGTATAAACGGAATTATTTCACAGCTCACTGGAATCTAATCAAATTAGAGACAGATTTGCAGGGTACGTCCATGAAAGAAGCGATGAAGGATATAAATCGGCTTAGCGATAGATCGTAAATAGATATAATATTAATTCCCAGGATCATATTATGTAGGTACCTATTAGTATATACGTAAACATAGAGGATGGTGTTGCCAAACGTACATGTGCCCAGCTACACAAGTGATATAGTTAACGCTGAAGTCCCATGGGGATAAAATAGGTTTTTCGCATTATTGTGGTCGTGTTTTGTTTTGTGTTTGTGTTGCTATAGTATTCGTTTACCTATACAAACACTGAACGATGTAAGTGTTTACTTAGTCTCGATGAAAAATCAGCAGAATAAATTTAATACAAAAATAACGCTTAAGATCTCTGGGCTGACTCCTGGGACTTCATGGAGCATAAATATTTTATTTTTCGAAAACACAACACATCAAAAAACTTTTGGTCAACAATTTTGTCCATGTACTTTGTTTTTTTTTTGTCTTTGGAACTAATGACGCTCGCTTGTTTTGTGGGCGCACTTCAATCACTTCGCGCAGCTTTATCCAATTTGACATTTGTGAAATTATATTTGCCCTCCAAATTCCGGTCTTCCTGTAGATCTAAGATGCTTCTAACAGTTATAGTTATTGTGGTTAAACGGAAATTTATACCTAACGGACTACTTACCTAATACAAGAGACCTTTTGTTTGGTAGACCATATTCTGATCCTGAATGAAACAACAGGATAGCCTTTAGTCTTTTAATATTTTTAGCTACATTATAAATCACGTTATGACCAAACTTTCGACTGGGCCCATAACAGAAAACGCTGACGATTTTCAATAAGTATCGATTAAATTTCACCAAATTGAATCAACATCCAAAACTACCGTTTGCATTGTTAGGTACTTTGTGAATTATATTTTTATTAGTCCGTGTATGAACTATTCTTTTTTTATAATAAGTTGTAAGTTATAATAAGTGTGACTTACAGATCACACGTTTCTCGCCCGAACTTCCACTAAACGAAAACGACAATATAACCTACACTAACAGGTATATAAACGGTCAAATTTGAACGGCAAACGTAGCAATAACACCCTTGGGCTTTGTGCTCACAAAGCTAAAGTTTCGCTGGCAACTTTTCCAATATCCGTATTATTGGCGCGCCCCCGACGGGCCCGGATCACGAGGTTTGGTTATAACTTGTGAGATTCTTAACAACTCGTTTGATATTGAGGACTTAACACGATTAACATGATCTGAGAAAAAGGAGGTAATGACCGAACGCATAATACCTATGACATTACGTAGGAGGTTTTTCAAACTGTACTGTAACTATGTCTTTTCACTCCCTTTTTTATTTCTAATGCTTAGGTGATGCTTAAATACACTACATCTATTTTAAACGAGAATCTTTTGAACTTATTTTTTTATTGGATGTACCTATAGTTGTAAATATTGTGTATATAAAAGACCCAAAATATCACATAATCCTCTCAAACAGTAATTACATAACAGTGCAATAAGCCTGCACAGATCCTATAAACCTGAATACATAAGGCGCCACGCAATAAGCTACCTTACATTCATAACACAGGATTCAGAGTTCTCAGCGAGGTATTTATTGTTCCAGTTAAATGTTAGCAGTTCGTATCAATATTGCTGAAACTAATCGGCTTAGGTATACAATGGTAATTCTTGTAATTATGTGTAAGGTTAACGATGTTTAGATATGTAAATGTCTATGAGGTAGAATAAGTAGCTATGAATGAGGGAGAAAACATGAGGTTGACATAATTACAGTAAGTCGTATAGGTACCTACACTTATTGTTCGTGTACCGCTTTGTAATGGAGGGAAGAGGAAAATTTTCTTTCACTCTTCCAATTTCTTTTCAAATTAATTTCGTTACGGATTCCAAGACCATTAGCTTTTCCCCGGGACTCTCCGAGGGCCGAACCTCGACTTCTTCGCGGGTCACCTATGTGGAACCTCGCTTACAGGAGTAACAGTGGTGGGAATTTGCGGGTGCCGAGTCCTATAAATAATTATTAACAAGCCTATAGCTATGGATGGAACACGTTCCAAAAAGGTCTTAGGACTTAACGCAGTCTGAAGGAAAAATGTGTCCAGAGTAGGTATTCCATGTAGGATTGTAGTAGTTTTGCGAAGTCTCACAAAATACGCGCGAAGCTTGAGGAAGAAGTATTGAAATTGAGAAGCCTGGCTTCTTTTTCATCAATTCTACAAAAGTTCTTCATTCATTATCGAAGTTAGACGTAGAAAAGAGATGTTTTTTTTAATTTAAATTTAAAAAAAATGAAATTTTTGTATGAGTGAGTTATCAAATAGGCTATTAAAATATATACACATATAAAACATATTGTGGAACATCCTCGATGTCGAATCTGGAGCTTTTTCTCATTCTAGTATTCGTCTAATAAGCTAGAATACTGTAGGATTTCAGTTAATACCTAAATGTATTAGCTATTAATACGGTATTAACTCCTTCAATGAAATCCGATGACTTTTTATATATATTTATTTTACATCGTTTGGATAGGTTTCGGTTACAAATTTTCTCGTTTTTCTTACATTCTTACATTTTGACAGCTAGGTTTTTTTCTACTTATATGTCATCTATTGTTAACAAAAAAGGTTTAATACCTGCTACTAATGAGGCCTTAACATACGGTCTTAATCGTTCCTAGAAAGGAAGACTTATGAGTTAGTAAGTAACGATCTCATAGGTACCTAGATTCTATAGTCCACTAGCCAGCGACTGCTGGGCATTAACGACGGTGGCCGTTAATGAAACATGAATTGTGATAGAATGTAATTACGGAGGGCTTATATTATTACCTACCATTTTGAATATTAAATAATCACCTCTGTATTTTGCAGAACGGCAAAGGGCATCAAATCTAAAACGATTCATCAATGTTGTGTCTGTTGGGCTTGATAAGAGGTAGTTGTTTGGATCTAAAGCACATGCGCAGTACGGCGAGCGAGCAGCTTAACCCAATTTCTTAGTATTAATATTAATTATTAGTTTAAGTGAATTTGTCCCGTTGATCAAGCCGATAGAATACTCAATTATAGCGGCGACTCTGGTGTTGCCAGGTATCATTGTTTATATTTACATTTTAGAGGGGTATTTTGGAATGTTGTAGGTAATTATTTTTATGTCTTCGAGATATATTTTCTATGTACCTAAACATTCGAATGTTTTAAAATAGTGAATGACCATCCCTTTATTTATTGGACTTCAGAATCTCCGTCGCTTGTAATGTCAGAGTTCATTTAAGGTGGGGATGAAGTTGTTTAAAACTCCCGAAAATTTTGTTATGTTTGCCTTCAGCTGGCAACATTTAATAACAGCCCTCTTGTTCCAGTGACAATTTATATTTGCCACCCGCTTCCAAACTGCCTAATTTGATTTCCTCGGTAATTTTGTTAACAAACTAAAACAGTTTGTAAAGTGGCTCCAATATTGTTTTATTTTTGTTACTTAATTCATAAAATGTTTTGATGGTTGCGCTGTATCTTATTGTAGAGTACTTACTATATAACAGATAATTACTAGTCGGTACATAAAGGCAGAAAGGTTCTAGAACACAAGGTGGACCGATGATATTACACACGTCGCAGGAAGCCGGTGGATGCGAGTGGCGGAGGACCGTGATGTGTGGAAGTCGTTGGGGGAGGCCTATGTCCAGCAGTGGACGTCTATCGGCTGATAGATAGATAGATAGACATAATTATTGCCATTAAAACCGATATTTTAGCATTTATTATTCCTATTTCGTCCGCATTCTTGAAAATATAATTTAACAAATAATAGTGTCAATTTTGTATGATTAACATAAGTTGAATAACTCAATTGTTAGCACATTACAACTTTAATAGAGCACGTTTGGTGAGGGGAGAGCAGATACACGTCGGCACATATCGCACATATAATTCATTGCATTAATAATATAATACTTGCGCGTGTTGATTGCTTTCGAATTGATGCGCTTGCAGCGAGGTTACATACTAGAAATGGGGCTTAATTACGTGTTTAATTATGTAATGTAAACACGATCATTATTGAGCAGTTATAGCCCAATTGCTCGAAAGATCGCTTTGAAGAGATGTGCGGGTAATAAACCCAGGCTCGCATCTCTAAGTTTCTGAATATATTTAAGAATGATTGTCACTTGAAGCCGTGACAAGTTCGCCAACCCGCACAGAAGCAGCGTGGTGGGCTATGGTTTGAATCCCGCTCGCATTCAAGACATGTGTGTCCGGTAGAAAGGCTATAGCCTCGCTTTCTATTATATTGCACACAAATAAAAAACACATATTGGTGCAGTGAACCTTTATCTACTCCTTTAGTAATTACTGGCGTTTTGTAGGTGCACTGCACTCTACCTACTCCTCAATGACTACAGGCATTATGGTATTTATTTAAAAACTACCTAATATATGGCTTACAGTTCATGACGTGGTAACTAAAAGATATTTTTTTTCTTTATTTATAGTGTAGGTACGTATTTTTTATAGCAAAGGCCAACTTTTTGGCTGCACGCATAGTCTAGTGCGAATTTAAGTACCTCATATTTCCAACCTATAATAAAATTTTATTACACTGTGCCGAATTTGGTCGTTTGGCACTAAAATAAGGTTGTCATGGCGACGGGCCGGCAGGGTTCCGCTAAAAAATCCAGAACAAAGTTTTCGTATAACCGACATAACAACTATGTAGAATGTGTGTGCGGGTGGCTTTTTTGCATGTTACGTATTTTATGAGATGGCCATTAATTCTGCAGGGTGTAGTGTGTGGCACATGTTGTAAGTGACCAGATAGCGGTATTTTCATTTTTAAACTTTACCCTAAATTTTGGAAACGGATATTCCAATAGAAGAACAATATGCATGGGCATATATTTTAATGATAAACTAGTAGTTTTAAAAATGTTTAAGACTATAACAAGTAATTTATTTCTAAGGAGCTAATAACGTAAAAAAATGGTGAATAGCGATATTTTGGACTAGCAGATGATCTCATTAGTGAATTGGGAACATTAAGCTAGGAAAATTGCGAAAAAATATGTATTATTATTTTATTCCTCTATTTGTTTTTTTCATGCAGGCTACCAGGAAACTTAGTAAGCACTAACTTACAAAATGTCCTTAAACGCTGGCCGCTCATGACATAGATAGTGCAGCGCATGCCGCGCCAGTAGCGTATTGTCGAGCCGTGCTTGCCAATGTTATTATTTTTATATTTATAGACCCAGGAAACGATATTTAACTGCTTAGTAAGAAAACAATACAATACAAACTAATAAAGAAATATACAGTCAGTAAGTATAGATGAAGAAATCAGATATCGTAAATATTTAATCTCATCCCTATACAGAAGAAAATATGATATCATTTTCCTTTTCCAGAGTAAGCATATTTGCTTGTAAAATATCAACAACGCGACGAACAAGCCACTGAATAAGGTGAGATAACCATCAATCTGTACTATACTTTACTTTTCCAAGGAGCCCTGAGAGAAGGAGCATGCTTTGGGAACCTTTCACTGAATATTTGCTAAGAGGAGGCCCATAATACTCGTGTTTTACTGCCTTGTTTGAGATGAAAAGCTATTTAGTCCGCCTTGAAGAATGGTTGGCTTTTGCTGCTCGTTTTCATAGAGTATATTGTGATTTACGCCATCAAAGGTACAAGCGGTTCCTATAATGTTCAACAATTTCTTGTTACGTCTATGGGGAGGTCCGATTAGTTATCTGGTGTAAGAACTGTATTCTCCCAAGAAATAATACATAGATATAGATAGAGAATAAAAACTAAGGACGATAGTTAAATTATAGGTGTGTGCTTTTATTTTGATTAATGTATTAATTCATTATACAGATATTACGTAATTATCAATCGATCAATCAATATGTAATTATAAACATACGAAATTATTAAAATAAAACTAATTTTATGGATTTTATAGCGTTTATTTTATGATTTTTTTGTTCCCGACGTTTCGGCAATGTATAGTATTCGCGTAAATACAAGAAATCAATATACGAAATTATGATTTGTGGCGAATGAATAGTCATTAAAATTAATTATATAAATCAAAAACAATTTTTTGTGAGCTGTACGCATCATCTTGATAAAATATATTAGCGGATCTCTGTTGTATCCTGTCTCATCTGGTAGCAAAATTATGCCGTGGGCTGGTAAATAAAAAAAATATATTTATCAGTTTATAGATTATCTTTATATATCTCGCTACCCAGCCACCCGTATATATTAGCAATGAACGCCAATCAAAACACTTCTATGGAAAAAGGAACATACCAGGAAATATGTTCAGAGTGCCCGGAATCAGAAAGTCCATAAACATTTCGATTAGCGAAGTTAAATTGATTTAATCCCACATCCACAACTAATTTGTTATTTCAAATATAACAAGAGGGTCAGTATCAGCGGCTATCAGTTAATTACATTTCAATTCACTTTAATCATAATGCCACTGACATGTTATAAATTAAAAGTTACATTTTGAAATGGGTTCATCTACATTTACAATGATATATTTATTATTTCATATTATTTATTTAGAAATGTTTCACAATTATGTCTCTCACCACACGGGCTATACCCGGATCTTTGGAAGACTTGCGTGGGGACTAGTATACCCTTTAGAGGCCCTTTTTGAGAGCATTAATGTTATGTTAGCCACCTTCTCGGGTCAAATGCTGCAAATAATAGCATAAACAACGAATTGACCTCAGCAGGCGGTTTCACAATTATTATTAACTTTATATTATTAAAAATAATTTATAAATTACAAACACTTTGAAAATCTAAAAATAGTCGCATTGTGTAATTTAAAGAATGGTGAAGCATTGCTTCACCATTCAACTAAATTATAATCCCTCCGTTGACATACCCATCGACACATCGAAGTAAACCAATTCGATATTCTCGATCCTCACGCGACGCGGCATCAATTAGCGGCGATTGTGTCTCTAGTTTCTATCTCATTGTACAAAATCTTATCTCTCCATATTCTATCCGTAATTAGACATCGATTATGTGTGAATAATTGATAATCGATCCACTAGAGGTGAGACGCGTCGCATCTTTGAGATGTAAATTCTATTAGGATTGTCTGTATTTGGTTGGATGAGTGATTGCCAATACGTGTTTAGTGAGTCGTGGTGCAATGTATTGTGATACAGTTGGGTAAATGATAATGAGCGTATTTCGAATTTAAGTTACATTTTGAATCAGACTAAAGGGGATTCGGTCTTTGACCTCTTCTTTTATGTATCTTATTATCTTCATCTATATCTTGTCGATGTCCTACCTTATTAAAATTACTGATCACGAATTTGGTTAGCTAAATATTATACTGTATAATTTTGTAACACGGCAGTATTCTAATCATATCGAGACACGGCCCAAGAGTTAGGTATATATTTAAGCTTTATTTTTAGAACCCTGTAGGTGTTACCATATTCATCATGAGCACAACATTAACTATCTGCCAGAGAATATTTTTTTAAATAGTTTCATCATTCTAAAGGTGAAATAGCAAATTATTCCATCAACGTGCACACAGAAACAACATCATCTTAATTTAATGTAAACCCGCATGTTTATCTATTCCGCGCAGTTTCGTAAATAGGTACAAAACGAGCCAGCGGCCCGCGGGCAGCCTCTAACTGAATTATTGAAGTGCTTGCATCAGGCAGATGTTTTGAGTTATTTAATTTAGTAGTCGTCGGTTCGATTCCCACGTTGCCCCCGACATAAAGTGCACGGGACGGACGTTCACGTTGGATAGACTAAATAACAGATGTGGTATTTTTAATTTAATTGTTTTTATTCGAAAAATGTAACATAGGTACCTACACTATTATTATAGATTTGAAATAATGAAACAGTGTGATTTTAATTTTAATTAGGTACACGTGTAATTTTGAAACGTCCTAGAATCGGCCAAGACTAACATTTCTAAAGATCTGCTACAAATACTTCAAGTAGGACTTGGCTCCATAGCATCTCCATAGCATTTTACCACAATCCGATGACGAGCCTTGCCTTTTATGCCTCATAATATTATCAATCAGGAACGACATCAAGCAAGTCCTTTTTTTCTACGATCATTGTATAAATTAGATTTTGTTGGGGACAGTAATACCGCAGGGCGCATGGGACAGCGATTTCTACTGATTCCAATGTGGTCACTCGTCGTTTGTGTAGTGACCACTAACCAGCACTTATAGCATGTAGTTCTCCTCATGGATATACGAGTAAATGAAGTATAACTTATGCGCTTAAATTTTATTTTGCCGTTTTAGTCGAATCAGTGATCACAGTACAAACTCCAAACGGAGTCGAATCGTCATCGTTAAAGCAAACTGCCACTGTCATTATTGTTTACGAAATCTTTTATGTGAGCGGGACGAAGCACTAAGCAAAAAAAATAATTAAGCCTCACATTTTACATACACGTGCCATGAAATGCTCTTGTACGTGGTTATTTGGCAGAGCCATCACATAATCCTTTCATTTCTTTTCATTACCGTATAAAAGCTAATTGACGAAGCTATGGGTCGGCAACACGCCCCAGAGACGGACGAAATGCCGGGTACGTACAATCCTTTCACGCGGAAATCAACATGGCGTATCATTATACCATGAAACGTTACGCAATTCTTACCCCAGAAGCGATGATCGTTTATTAAAAAGGCTTATCTCCAGAGAGATAGGCTAAGATATGCCGTCACATAAACATGCTGAATATTATGTGGTACTAGGTGGGTTTATTCGATTATTTCATAGAATTACAATAACCACCCTTCTACCTCATCATCAGACCCTGGTCATCATGGACGAATAAAGTCCTCGTAAATACCATTCGAATAAAGCTAAGCTAACTGAATTATTGTGAAACAAACTTTTGACCCCCTAACTATACCACCCGTTTGGAATGCCGTTCCTATGGTGAAGAATTAATAAGAAACTCCATGGAGGCTATTTTAAAAGATCTCATAAAGAGTATTTTCACAAAGCTGCGAGTTAATATACATACGACAGAAAAGTAAATAAGTGATTTAGGCAAGAAGATTTGAATTAAGCATCTTAGCAGGTTGCAAATAATACTTCCTTTGCGAACTCCAATTCTTACCCGAATCAAGATTTTTAATAAACCTCAAGAGTCGTGAACGGAATCGGAAGTACAACCCCGGGAAGCCCGGGAGACAGATAAATGGCGGCGAGGTTACATTCCGTTCACGCGGACATTGCAACATGGCGGAATTATAAGTGCCCCAATGCAGCAGGTACAAGCGATCAGCGATTGCCATTTTTGTTATCTAAACACTAACGACGTGAGTACTTGTGAAACTTTCATGTCCTGACAGGATCAACAAACCCGTCGTTTATTTAGGAAATAATATACCAAATAATTATAAGAAGAAAAACTAAAGCCGCCAAACTAAATCAAGTAATATCTATATTCTGTGCAAAACTACGATTCTAACATCTTAAAATAATCTACAAAAATCGTAATCTAGTTCTCCACTAGAAGTACTAGAACCTTTATTCTCGTCTGTATTCTCTGTTCATCCCTTAAGATATTTTTCGTAGTTAGGGTATCACATACAATGCCACGATACTTACTGCTCTTATATTAAAAAGGATATACAAGAAATCACTCGCCCATGACTTGGCGCTGCGGCGTTAATCAGACGGCCGCAGATCCGTTCCTTGATTAATATCAGTCGTCCGCGTGCTCAGGCGCCTCTGTTTGGGAATTGCAATTGGTTAATTCCACGGCAATCGCTTTAAGCGCTTCGGAGAGCTGCAGCCCCCCGCCCCTAAAAGCTGTGAATATTATTGCACAGTGCTCGACGCAAACACAAGCAGCTGGAAATTGGTTCATGTAAACTATTAGCATTGGAGCTGGTAAATATTCGGTATCGTGTATTTAATCTCGGGGGTCATGTCGGATTTGGTGGTTATTTAGTTATCATTTTGCACCTATGGAGTATTTTGTGTCAGTGTTGGCGTTTGTTTAGGTATATAGCATTTATCTGCTCAAGAAATGTATGCTTTAAATACGAGTACATAATAAAATATCCGTTGATATATTGCTATTTAACAATAGGTGTAGAATGTATATATCTATACAAACTTAGATTTATTTATAATGGTTTTCGAAAAGAGAAGGGTACCGTACCATGTCGAGGAGCATTCTCAAAGTCTTCTTCAAAGTCGATATTACTTGAAGGTGTAATCTATGTGGCATCCCGTATCCAGTGTCAGATTGGTTAAAACTGTTGGTTTCGTGTGTAGATAGGAAAACGAAGTGTCATCATTCGATCAGAAGTCGGAATGTATTTTATAAATTTGTTTCCAAAGTAAACCTAGTGATAAGCATTGACTCTGCATCTTGCTTATAAGTAAGCTAATGATGTTATCAAAGATTCCCTACCAACGAACCGCCATAAAGCCTATCAACCATATTAGCGTCGACAAACGCCGCAGCGTTTCAATCGACTTTCATGTAACCTCGGTACGGCTTTTGCGAGCTGTTCGTCAAAGCTATGAAATTCAATAACCCCATTGGACAGAGCAGAGCCCACTTTATAGTAAATAGGCAAATAAGGCTCGGCATATACATTGTTATAGGTATAAATTCCGGCTCTTTCAAGTAGATGAGTGTTAAGTGGATCCTGGCTTACAGGAATAACAGTGGTGGAAGTGTGTGGCGGGCCTAGTCCCATTATATAAAAGATGCATGTTGTGTTCCCTTCAATAAACACCGTTGAGTGAATGCCGGCTTTTGCTTTTAAAATTGTACAGTGGAAATAATCCGAGTGGCTTTTATTCATGTGCGAAGCTGAGAACTTTATTTCATACTTTAAATAATATATGTTGTTTAAATCATATAGTTATATTGATTTCTTATATTTACGCGAATACTACACATTAAAACATTGGGCAAACTAGAAGATCAATAAAAACCCGGATAAAAGAACACATCGCTGATGTGAAACACCAGCGCGCCACGAAGTCTGCAATCTGTGAACATGTGCAGGATCGCACCCATCATTATAGCAGATTTGATATGCCACAGATCCTCGCAGAACACCACCGATTCCGACCAAGGATGATGCGTGAAGCTATTGAAATTAAAAAAAAACATCTTAATTTCAATAGGGAAGATGGCTGGGTGCTACCACCGACTTGGGATCCAGTAATTAACATAAGTTAAATCCAAAACCAAGCGCACCATTGCAAGCACTCAAGATGCTGTGAGCAATTTCTGCGTAGATCGGACCACAAGCAACAACTAAATATGAGGGTCCTCCCGTGACCATGGTTGCTGTAAAGCAGCCGAACATCGGGAACGTAAAAACATAAAATGAATAGGTTTATTGGTATAGTTATATTTGCAGCACATTCAAATGAAGATCTGTGAATCTAACGCATGGTTTTTATCTAATAAATACTATTTTATTCTCAAAATCAAATCATACCATAGAAATGCGAGTAAACTATGCTTGAAAGAGCATGTTTCCATGCGTTCAGCGCGCAGTGGGCGGCGCACACGCGAGCAATTTGCACCAAACAACCTCGCTGCGACGACGCCTCGACGAGCACACACAAAGACTCCCACACACTGAACGAGATAACGGATTATATGAAGTAGTGTTCTATGTACTTCAATTAACAGATATGTATGTGTTTTATACCATGAATGCTACGGTTTTAGGGTTTTTATACTAACAGGCTATTACAAATTAGTTGCTATTAACGGCGTATACACACTATCTGGAGAGTTTTAAATTATATATTCACTTGACCTCACACCAAATACAATAATTTCGGGACTACTATTAATGTGATCAACCCGCATTGATAGTAGACGATGTTTAAAAAAATATGTTTATTTTCATGTTTTCTTTAAAATGTATTAATTTCATTTTGAAAAATTACGCTTCAGGGTGTATTTCCACTGAAGCAGAGATGGACGGAGCAGTGAAAAATAAATCAGTTTCGTCACCGCTTCGCGTATTTCAAACAATCTGTTTGAACTATGATCCATCTGGTTTAATTTGTCCAGGATAGTCCATTATTTTGCATTACAGTGTTTGTATTGGTTGTTAATAAAATGGCCAACACAATAATCTGTTATTGGTTGTGTAAAACCCAGCATAAAATGATACACGTCGTTTTTTAAATAAAGCAAATAGAACAAATACTTAAAATAAGCCGGAATACAGACAACACAACAGAACGTCGTTAATAGCGCGATTATTGTTCTACTTTAAGCTGGCTAATAGCGCTAATAGCGCTAATTAACGAACGGTGTGCTGCACCTGCGGGCTGGTGTCGCGGACTCTATATCAGATTTCTTCTTATGTTTTTATGTATATTATACCTACTATACCATAATAGGTAACGTATTTATAATTTAACAGCTTTAATATTTGAGTTTTTAAATATTTATGATCCTAAGATCCAAACATAAAGGACACACAAGTTATTCTCTTCTGCAATGTACTTTCACTATTATAAAAAAAAACATAAAGAAAAAACAATATTTACTGAGCCAGTTAGTATTCAAACAAATATAATTATTCTAAACAAGACCAGCACATGGAGGACCGTTAATCGCGCGATTAGCGCTCGACCGCATAATAGCGCTGATTAACGAGATACCTGCACCTGTGCCCGTGTGTTGCCGGCTTTATATCACACTCGTGAATTATCTTTATTTGATGGGAATTTTATTATCTGTGACAGATGTGTGGGATGAAGAGATTTTGATGAAAACATGTATGATTATGTCAAAGGTGTGCAGGGTTTCGTTTATTTTTTAGATTGTATCCATGGGGTTTTTATTTTTCATTCATATGCAAAAATATAACCATATTTAAAAATAAAAACAGACATAAATCTTCTGACAATTTTACAAATAAGCACAGACATCAATTAATTAGACAAACCGCACCAGTTTAAAGCACAATACCGGCACGATCGCGGCACTGCAGCGAGATGAAGGGGCATGGCGGGGCGCCAGCCAAGACCTCACGTAGCCGCCAAAGACAATTGACCTTATTACACAATCAAGATGCTTAAACCACCACTGGTTTGGCCTTCTTGTAACTGAGTTTGGGTGCATTCAGTTTGCGTTTAAAGCAGCTTTTAATGGCCGTTAAATGGGCTATAAAAATTGTATCTCGCCGGCAATATACACATAGCATTCAGCAATATTACAGAAGTTGTATCGTCCAGTGATTGCAATCATCGCTAAAGTAGGCTCATAATTACATGTAATTCTACATGTGCTCTTCAGCCATCGATCGTGATGTGGCTACATCAAATTATGAGTGCAATATTACCGGGCTACTCTTTGATATTGCGGCAAGTATTGTGCATTATAGGCAGCAATTATCAGTTCAATTTTCATGAGTACAAACTCTTAGCTGACATAGAGACAGTAAGATGTAGATGTATAATCATAATCGATAAAAACATCAGAGCCTTATTTATTGTTTTACCTGTGTAATAGGTTGTTTTAGGACAGGTTACACTAACATAAATGACAACTAATTTCAAAATAATCACATAAAATAATACTTAATGATATAATTCTTTATGTTAGTGCTCTACCTCTCCGCCCCCCGTGGGGATCGCTGTAGCTCACATTACGCACGCGCCTCGGGAGCGCTAAATTAAGCTATATGTGTAGCTTTTAATACCGTTAATGAGATAATTGTATGTAACTTCACGTGGGACATGGGAGTGAACTGTTAATTTTGCTGTGTGAGAAATATTCATAAATTACTCAAAAAACCATGCGTTACAATACTAGAGTAACTATATAGTATACACGAAATTTGAATAAAAAGCTATCAGTATGACAACTAGTAGAAAACGAACTTCTTCTGTCACAAAGTTAACAACTACAACTTTATTTGTATCTAGTATCGTTTAAACATCGGCAGTTATCATACCACACCCATCTATTTCCTAGATTTGATCTTTTATTTCTATCTGAGTCAGATTTCAGTCCAGCCTGTGTCTGATTATATATCTAGGTTATTACCGATATTTACCCGAATCAATTGCCAAAATGAGCACAAACAATATTATTCACAATTGCATTTTTTTTTTTTATTACATTATAGGCAAGTATTTGATCTCGATCTCACCTGATGGTAAGTGACGATGAGATCTACGATGGAGCATACTTGCCTAGGTAGGAAGGCGGCAGTAGATCGACACGCTACATTCACTAGGCACATGCAGCGCAACTGATCTGACCCGCCATCCATGAATGGCAGCACCGAACATCATGCCGGAACACGGCTAGGCCGCTTGGCGACATGGCTTTGTTCAGTGGGTGGTGACTAGCCACGGCCGAAGCCTACCACCAGTAGAGTTGTCACCTGGTTGGCACCACCCAGGGTCACGTGTAGGGTATCTCGAGGGTACTTAATTCTCCTACGGACGAAGGTGACTCGACCCCAAAATTCACACTAGTTTATATTATAGGTAGTTCACCGTTTATTTCTTAGACTATAAGCAAACATGTATCGGTGATACTACTTGTGTTAGTTTCCAAGCAACTGTAAAATCGTACCCGACCCAGCTAAGTGCCGTTTACTGCACGCCGGGCTTGCTGCGGGCGACTATTTGTACAACATAATTGCTTAACAACGGTCTCATTTCCACTATACAGCTTAAAGCATCCCATTACTGGGCTGGATTGTCTCGCAGTGATGCTTCAATCATTAAGTATTAGATATGAAAATTTGAAGATCGCAGACAAGTAACAAACAGCTTTAGTTATTAATTGATTATTTGATATCTCAGGCGAATGTTCAATAGATTAGAACGCTTAGGAAAGCAAGCTTGTAAGACGATTTTATACTTTATACTTTTAAAATGTTACAGCCTGAAGTAAGCAGCATGTATTGGATTACCAATGCTTGCATAACACTAAAAAAAACTATCTAAGTGATATAATGATTTTGTAAGTGTGAAGGTATTTTTTATGTAGATTTAATTTCTAATATGGTACAGGTAGAATTTAGAGTTATTGACAAGCTTTCAATGCACGCTTTGTTATCTCACCCTCAAACGATGCAGTCCCAGTGACGGATAACAGACATCAATCCAAGCAGCATCGTTACCGGATATCTCCCGCGGTCGCCTCAAATTTATTAATTATTAGGCTGGCGGCAAAAACATGCGCCCATTTGTTCAGCAAATTATGTACATAAATTAGGCATAATCGCGCCACCGGGTGCGGCCTCCTTGCGACCGCCGCTTCATATAAACGTGGAATTTAAACGAAACATCGTTTTGGTTTTTTTTATTATAATTACACAAGAAATTGTTGGGATTAGGCAACATGGTTCAATTAGTGCACAATGGCGAGCTAGTGATGGTGAGACAAGCATTTCATTAAAAATATTGAGTTATTCCCGCGCGTTGATCGCTCACCTAAAAAGTAGTCAGATGTTATGTAGGGCCAAGTTTTGCATATTGATTATCCTAAGATTCACTACCAATAAAAAATATGCTTATTTATTTATACACAAGTGCACTCATTTACTTACAGGAAGATATATACTCGTAGCATGCATGCATAAGAAAGGCAATTCAATATTAAATTAAAGCTTCACGCAAGGTTTACTTAAACAATAATAAATTTATGTACAGACTACAATTTAAATAAAAGGAACTTAATAGCTCACTAATCTTCATGTTCAATATTGCGAAGTCACCAATTTGAACATTTGTTATTGATCGCTGGCTCTTTCCAAATGAAATCTATATTTTGTCGTCGTTTAAAAAGGTCTCAAATCGAATTGTCGTTCATTGGCTGCTCCAGGTGTTTGCGACAGCAAGTTGTGTTTTTATGATCACTCTCACACGTGTGAGCGAAAATACTTGTATTGAACTCAGAGATGTCCAACAATTTACAACTATTATTTTAAAACATTTGCAATGCTGAGACAGAGCCCAGTTATAGTTTTACACTAGCTGTTACCCGCAACTTCTTCCACGTGGTATTTAACAAAAAGCGGACGAAGTCGCGGGTAACAGCTAGTCTAAAATAAAAGTAGCCTAAGTTACTCCTTGTTACATCAGCTATCTGTCAGTCAAAGTCCCGTCAAAATCGGTCCAGCCATTTCAGAGATAAGCCGGAATAAACAGACAGTCATACAGACAGACAAAAATTGCAAAAAATGCTGTTTTGGTATATGTACCGTGTATACATCCAAATGCACTTAGTAAAAAGCGGTTATTTTAATATTATAAACAGACACTCCAATTTTATTTATTTGTATAGATGTATAGATAAGTAGGTATATAGATAGATATTTGATATTGAAACTTAAATTGGCGTGATGTAATATCCAAAAGCGGGTTTGAGTCCTAAAATTAATTTGTCAGCTCAAACGAAAGCAAGTTATTGAATTAGCATGAACAAGAACGATTATAATAAAACCGGACAATTTGTCTCCGCGTTGAACATAACTCATTTTGATCGTCTGCCGTCACTTTAAACTAGGGTTGACACGTATTTTTATTTCCTCCGGTACCTCCAACTTTCATGAATTAATATTTTTTAGAATAAAAAAGTAAATTAAAAAACCAAAAATCTCGATCGTTAAACTCGCTACTCGACTTGTTTTTTTTCTTTCAAGCTTTTATTTAAGATGATCTTTTGCAGACGACATTCAGAAAAAACACGACGACTCTTCATACGATCCTGAAACGCGCTATGAGAGTTTCGGAGAACGTAACATATATTCAAGCTCCCAGCAACAACCGTCGGGGCATATCGGCTACCCCACTAGGCGTTTGGCTGGAAGATCTTCGCTTTTCCGCTAAACTCCTATTATCTAGTGAGTATATAGTATACTACTTTTATTGCAATTACATTAAAAATAAAAGCAAGTAGGTAAAAAAAGCGATAATGAATAGTAAGAACCACTACTGAGAAGAGTCGACATAAAATATATACTCTAATGCTTGCTTTGTTTAATTCAATAAATTCCCACGGGAATAATAATATAATTAGAGCAGGCAATATCATTTTCGGAATACTATAGAGTACTAATACCCAACCCACTAACACGAGTTTAATTAGATGGTACCTAATTAAAACTTGATGATTGTAGGTGAATTTCGGGTGTGCAGGCATACTTCTACTTACTAGTAGGGTTATGAAAAAACATTATACATTTGTAAAATAATTACTAAAAGTTCGAGGGCATAGTTTAAAAAGTACTGTAACACATTATTTAAAATGAGCCAGCCCTATAGAAGACAGTTAATTTGTCCGGCGCGTCAATTAAATTTGATCGAGATCGTTAATATAACCGCTCATCCGGGGCGTTTTAGACCCCAGCTCTCACGGCGCTAAGCCAGCTCTATACGTTTAAATGGATTTTATTTAATATTCCAAGCGTGATAAATGACTTGACATCGTCGCCATATCTATTGAAAACGGGACCTTAAACCAAATTCTGTACAAAATCCCTAAGTTCTAATTAGTCTTCAATAAAAACTTCCGAACAAAACAGTATTTTAACAGAGAAATAAATGTTGAGGACCTCTTTAGCTCAGTTGGTAGTAATCCTGCCTTCTGCGCTGAGGGTCCCGAGTTTGAATCTTGGTAGGGACAACAATTTGTGTGATGAGCACGAATGTTTGTACCCGAGTCATGGATGTTTAATATCTATATATGTATTATATACTGGGTTCGCCCCCAGACCATTATACGGTATCCATAATACAATCGTTGCTTTGTGTGGGACCTTATAGTTGGTGTGTCCGTCTGGCGATATTAAGAATAAAAATGTTTGATTAATAATATTACTCGCTTTCCAGTAAAAAAATAAATTAAACTGCAACAAAAGAGGTTGTAATATAACTTTTGTATGCTACAACATTTACCCAGTGCTACGGATAATCGTAGTACAGTGCTACATAGTCACATCCTCGACAATAATCGTAGAAATAGGATTTGTCGATTCTCCTGTTGACAGCGTCATGTATACATGAAAGCTCTTGCTTCCAATGTATTGCCAACCTATTGATCCACGAGACTCTTAGCTGCCACGAAACGTCATAAAGCTTATTTAAAAGTGGAATGAAAAGGTTCAGCAGTTTCCAAAAGGATTTATTTTACGTTCGTGAACGCATGTTACTTGTTCAAACGATTTCATAAAACATTAAAAATATGTTTAGCTGTTCGATAACAAAGTTATTTTTATTTTCAAATCATAGTTGTTTTTTTCTTGTCTAATGGTTTGACTTGCCAATTATACGAGTATTCATGTAAGCATAATCGTAGTGATTATATCGTCTTTATTTCTGATGATTAAAACTGATATTGTTACCTCCGAATTTATAAACGTTTTATAACTTTAATAAAACATTTATAAATTCGGGGGTCAATGACACCATTACATTCTTTGTCTTTCCTTCTTTTTTTTCGTTAGCAATCGGCTACAAATGTTGCCATTTCTGCCAGTGTCGATTTCACTATAGAATCTATGGAAAGAAAAGTCAAAACGCATAACATTTTTTTAAATTTTGGCAGTACTGTGTCTTGCATTGGAATGATGGCATTACGGTTCTTGAAATCATGCAAGCAAAAGTCGACTATAAGGTGACGAGCCTTTTCATTCCACGACTGTACATAATATGATCGTTTAATGTTTTGAATGGTGTAATGAATTTTAATTAGTTAGCTCACAGTCTAATAACCCATGTTTATATAATGAGGTATAATGTAGAAATTTTCTGCGAATTTGATGTATCGCCTTGTACATGTATCACAGTATATATTCCTTCGTCTTCTATTTATTAATATGCGAGTGAGATTTTGTACATGTACACTACTTTAAATATTCGACCAGCTATTTGCATATTCGGCAGTATGCAAATGGCCTATCAATCGACGTAAATATGTTCACGGCCGATAACATAGAATTTGCGAGAGGGATTTGTTGGCTTGTATTATTTATTTTCTGGTTGGATGGGTTGAATTGTGTACGACAGTTTTATGAGTGGGTTTAATCAAGTAGCTGGGATGGAATGAAGACATTTTATATAAGAGATTTCATGTTAATTTGGACATTTGTAGCTGTTCCTTTTGATCGTAGTAATTTGTAATTTTAAGAAATGCCAGTTCATTACAGTATAAATATGTACTTTTTTACCATTATAGAGACTTTAATGTAAAACCTTATTCCATTACAGGGGATGTCCTTCAGGTCTGGATGGTATTGTGTTTCTCAGAGCGCTTCTCTTACGACGAAGCAACGGAGTGGAAAGTCGGTGCACCAACATTTGGTCAAATTGTTGTATATGACCGAGTCTGAAGACTCTTTTGAACGTAAGCTCAAAGGGTTTTAGAGGAAAGTCGTAAGAAATGAGAATGTGTTGCTAACATTTACGCTCCTGGAGAAATCTTGATATCTATAGTTCTAGTACATAAGGTGTTCTTACGTCTGCACGGGACGGGGCAAGCAAATGTGTATATTTTTAAATTTACATACATTATTTTTTTAACATAATTTCAAGAGCCTTCACATCAAAATTACTATTTACTGTTATGATTTTTGATATTAAGTGTTTGCCTTGGTTAATATAGATTAATCTCTATAAATATAATATAATATGTACCCTACAAAGTAAGACAAGATTCTCGGGGATCACGCTCGTAATCCCCGAAGGATTAGGAAGAGGAGCACTACGGTGCATACATATTTCGCCAAAGGAATTTGGGCCCTATGTATGTAATAGGGGTGACAAGAAAAATATTAATAGAATAAAAAAATACTCTTATCATAAAATCTTAAATAAAGGTTGAAAAGGTTATAAAGGTTGAATACAGTTCCAGTAAAAAATAATAATAATAATGTCCAGTGATTTTTTTAAAGTGATTTTGTTACTCAGATGTTGCCTTAAGATAAAACTACTCGAGCTACTTAAGAATATCCGACACGACATTACTTCCGATACCTAAACTGATAAAGACTATTAAATAGATAAAACCTGTAGTAGGTATTTTAAAAGATAAAATCGTTTTAACTCATCAGACCATTCACCGCAGTAGGATTGTATAAATAATTTGGAATGGTTGTACATACAATATGAAAATGAAACGATATTTCATCTGATACCAATTGTCGAGATATTTCAATACTAGTCAATTAAGTCTATAATTAGAACGAAACGAAACACAGAAAGGTCTAAAATGTCTCCGTGGGTAGGTGTCAAGAGCTCGCGGCCGTATCGATTTAGAGAGGGTAGTTATAACTACCCTCTGTAAATCGATACGGCAGCAAATAAATAAAAATAACGAAATTAAAATTTAAAAAAATCGCTTGTGGTTAGAGCGAGAGAATATTGTTCAGAGTGTTTATGAAAAACTCTTTGAACATGTAAATAAATGTACACTGTCGTGGAAAAAGAGATGACAAAATGTATACGGACAGGCAGGATAAATATTAATGCCTGCCAACAATGAGTGTCATTTTATTGTTGACAGGCAAGAATATTTATCAAATTATATAAAAAAAACTACACACTTAACTAACGGGCCCTTGTTCTCAACTTCTAGTTTTTAAAAATATATTGTATTTTATTAATGCTCAAACATATTGCCTTATATTATATTTACTAAATATTTACAAAGAGAAAAATAAAAAAAAAACTTAAAAATAATATGAAAACAAACTATGTATCAAAAAGACCTTGTCCGCGTGGAATGGTGGCAAGAATGCTGGCTGCATTTCCTCGCTGTATAATCATACTAATTTTTTGAGCGAGGTAAGAGCCAGCCCTCCTGTCACCTGTGGAGGCAATCAACCTAGTTGAGCTGAAATATTATTGATTTTCGTTTAGAGTGGGAGGGCTTTAAATCTGCAGTTTTCAGTCGATATTCGTTTTAAGAAAAAAAAACTCTGAATTAGCTCAATTACCGAGACAAATTGAATACTCGTTGTTCGAGCATCATTATTCAAAATTTTCTTCAGCGTCCACTTTATTTGTTACTAATACTTAAGCTCCAAAATCGCGTGATGGACGTAAAGACCGAGCACAGTGGTACAATAATTAACTGGAAGCAGTGACTCGACACAACAGTATTAAAAACTTTCCCGGACCGTGGTGGGCTTGCGAGTTCGCGTTAATTGTTATTAATCGGAAAGCGTTGTTTAAACGCTTTGTTTGGACGTTAAAGAGACGTGTGACTATTAGACTGCTCTGTAGAGGTCTTGCTTTTTGATCTTTAAGTAAAACTTTTGTTCGGATTACCACGAAAATATGAAAAAATATCATCTTATTTCAACAAATACTGGAAGTGTCTACAGCCGAATTGCAAACAAGCCTTACTTAGTAGTGAAGCTTGTCTGGCAATAATAACTATTAACTATTTTCATGGCCGCAGTATAGCAAATACCCTACAAGACGTCAAGTCATGTTTAATTAATGAACTGAACTGATCAAGGACTCGTATCTATTAAAACAGGTATTGAGTTCAAATTTGGAATGTTTTTTTTTTCAACTTAACTGACAATTTCCAGCAATCATACACAATGTTTAAATAAATAGTGTTAACGGATCGTTCGCATTGGCGCTTGGCGCGGGAGGTACCGCACCCCCTGAACCCCCCCCCCCCCCCCCGGGGGGGCAGCTTGGCGCGAAGCCAGCTAGATCCCCCCGCACCTAACATCCTGAAGCTGTATAATATACACAATACCAAATAATATGTTTAGCATTAAAGACGTTCAGTTGAAAATTGAATTGTTTGAGTTAGAGTAGAAATTGTAATATCACATTAAATTCCTTCAGATGTTATTACGTACGTAAAATAATGTTTTTAGATTATAATATTGATTGCTTGCTTATATGTGACATTATATCTAATTGTGTTCAAGATTGATATTATTTAAAGCAAATAATATAATATTATATAAACCGACCAAACAGTACGCCCTAGGCGTACTGTTTGGTCGATTTATAAATTTGTGATAAACGCTAATGCGCAAGAACGTCATTGCGATAAACTATTAATAGAATGCTTGTGCGATTAATGTTAAAAACCCTAATTGAAATTATAGTAATTCAATTTGTATCAGTAAGTACGACTACTTAATTTTACATATAAGAATCTTTTTTTTCAACTATTTCTTGTCACACATACTTCCAATATGGTCACAATAATCCTATGACGAAACTATAGCACGGTATGTGCTAAGTGAAGGTCTCTACCACACAGGGATCTTAATCGCTCGTCAGTGGCGGTCTCCGCTAGTGTAGTCTTTGGCAATCGGCCAACAACTTTAGACTTGCGTATAGTTAAGGAGATCAGCTACCGAGACTTTACGATACTCTGCCGATGGGTGTTTACAGTTCAGGGAATTTCGACGATAGTAAAATATTTTTATTTTATTTCACAAGATTTCATATCTCGTTTTATTTTCTAGACCCATCCTATGAAAAACGTAGGAGCCATTTATAAGTATAATAATAAGGGAGAGTGTCTACAGGAGTGAGCACCCTCTTCATCTTCATTTTTACTGTTGAAAACCTGAAATAAGTCTATGATCAGACTGCATTATTCCTACAAATTGAATGACTAATGCTTCCAAACAAACAGCATTAAACATTGCACGGAAATGATACATTTTATGGAACCATATCTATCTTACAGCGAACTAATTGTAACTGGGCGATGGAGGATTGAAGATAATTGCATTGACTGGAATTAATTAAATAGACTATTCGATTATACAAATCAATTTTTAAATAGATCATTTTTCAATAAAAGAGATAAAGTTTATTTAAAATATTATAAAAGCTTGACTCCTGCCTCTGCCATAAGCAAGGGATTTTAATTTCAGACGAAATTGAATGAAATAGCATAAATGTTAATTTACCGATTCAATTCAATTATAGAATATTCATTTTGTAGAATGTTAACTGCTGATAATATTGACTTTACACTTGATCGTATTTTCTATATTATTTAGAGAGTTTAGTTAAATGTAGAATCAATAGAAATGAATAGCAATTATGACCTAATAAAAGCAAACATAATTGTTGATACTATTAACGCATTATTAAACATCATTTACATTACATAAATAGTTATTTCTAAAACAATTTACTAATGAAAAAAAAATAGTACATACAAGTCAACAAATGGAATAGTTAATAATTATTCAGAGACAAAATTGTCATATGATCTGCATCTGCATCTGTAGGCAAAGGTGGCGTGTAATTCAATGGCCCACCCGAATACTGTATACACTCTCTGTTTGCGATCCAATTCAATATCGTCATTTGCTTTAAGCGTTACGAATTTATCAGCAAAGTAAACGTATTAAATATATAAGCCGTGGAAATATAAAATGAACTTTGTGCCATTAGAATTAACATATCTGAGGGTGTAGACTTTATATCCAATACTATAGTGCTTAACAAGAATAATACCATGTTCTTTTATTGATTGAAATCTCTTTACACGTAATTTGGGAGTTGTTCAGGATAAAATTGAAATTTCCTTTGATAAATGTATCATAGAACAATCTGATAATATCATCGATAATCTTTTCAATGGCTTTAGAAATTTAAGATGAAATATTTAGATTTGGTAGCATTTTAAATCTACAGGCTTAAAATTCCTGTGTCACGTTTGATCACGAAATTATTATATATCGAATCCAAATTGGTAAACGTCATCTTAGCGCAAAATGAATCTACATCAGCAGTCTGAGCTAATATATAGGTCTCTCTCTCTCCTAGTAAATATTCTATAAATAGATTTTGTTTAACCATCCAAGTAAAGCTAGACGTCAGTTCAATTCAACTTCCCCAGTTGTCAGGCAAAAGCCACAGAGCAGTCCGGCAAAATTTATAGGCCACCTTGTGTCACTTGCAGTGCCGCCGTAGTCTCGCGGTTAGCTTTGATACTGACACGTACTTCAGTGTTTAAGCTTATGAAATTGGTGAGCTTTAAAAAACTATTATAATAATTTACATTGCAAGACCTTAAGACACTCTGAGTACTTGCTGCGTAGATCGGACCGCAAAAAAACTACTAAATATGAGGGTACCCCCCAGTTCAAAATAGGACACAAGAACGTCTGACACCTCAGTCCTCCCGTAACCATGGTTAAACATAACATAAAATAAACGCAATGAAATACGTAAAATTAGTTTTATTTAAATTTTAGTAGCTCAGGAAAGGTTTTCATTATATATTATTATCATTCTAACCAAAGTTAATTGACACTTGAAATGCTACCGTCTAAGATTTATGCTATTAGTATTGACAGCTGTCGATGACAGTACATTACTTCAACGACTCGAACCCTCTAAATACATAATAGGAACGATTCAACTATTATTATCACTTCCCAAATTATTATAGCGTATATCCGATCGATATAAATTCCGGCAACACAAATACACGAACAATGTGATTGAGTAAATCTAATTTCCATTGTACTCGCGATACAATTCAATCACCTGATTGGCTGTGCCTCTCACTCTATTACGTAAAGTCGAATGGGATGGAGCTACGAATCTTTACCTGGGAGTGGATAGATCTTGATGCTTACATTGTTATCGCATCCCGGAGTACGTCGCTTAATACAGATTAAATCTGGAATACATTTACATTTCAGACAGGTGCTTCGTTAATGTGATAAGCTAAATTATGTCGATTGGGATGTGAGTTGTGTTAGAAGCAGGAATTTCAATAATGATTACGATGTCAATGCCTGTCTACATATTTCGTTAGCGGTTTGGTGTTTTGTTGTTTCGGGTTGAAGCGAGTTTACGCGGTTACTGTTTTATGATTTTTTAACCGACTTCAAAAAGCAGGAGGGTTCTCAATTTGTTTGTATTTTTTTAAATATGTTTATAACCTCAGAACTCCGTCATTTTTAAACCAAATTGGAAAAACATTTTTTTGTACGTAAATGTTCCATTAAATCCTAGAATAAAGATATCATTCAGTAGAGATCTCGCACCCCCAGGTGTCCGACTGCGCGTAGTTTGTACTCGAACCGCAGAGAGGGCGCTGGATGCGCATAGATTAATTCCGAGCGAACCGTGTCTATCTTTACTGGAACGCGCGCTCGCGACTTTGCTATGATTAGATTGTGGTACGTGTTTGTGACTGATAGCGGTAGTATAATGTAGAAAGGCACTTGAAAACCAAGTATAAACTATTATAAACTAGTTTTTTGTACTTTTTAACTATATTGGGTTTTGTTCTATGAAGAGAAACGTGAACAATAATCTGTGCGCCTGCAGATTCTGGCAAGCCTGTGTAACTCATGCTTAATATGGAATTGGTATGTATGGTGTAATTAGTTTAATTTTGTACAGTCTTATAACGTCTGCTCCAAATAATGTGGACTAACTAAACAACATTCGTTTTTTCTTGTCAAATTTATAGTCTATACACCAATAACTGGCAATACCATTAATTCGTAGCAAACTTGTGCCATACATAGAACACTAAAATCAATTTGGTGCCGATGCGCGCTGCAGTGACTCTCGCGCAGTGCGCTCTGCCGGTTAAAATGATTACCGTACATCCGGAAAACGCATTACGTAACTTATTGGTAATACAAGTGTCTTGTTTATTGTATCGACAAATTCCGTTACACACATTTTAATGAATAATTACCCAAATATTTTTAACTACTTTGATTAGTCTATCTGTTTTTTAATTTCTCTATCAACCTTTGCGAAAAAAGCATTATGTTTCTAGGAGAACTGAAGCTAAAATTTTAATAATGGTTCCATAGGCGGCTTATTCAAAATATAAATATGTTTCTATGAAAAGAAGTTGCATAATGACAAACTTAAAAACCACTTTTTACTAAATGCATTAACCAGAATAGTGATGAAAATGAATGTAGATGTATACTGAGTAAATGAACACCCAAGAAAATATAGATAGATTGTATCATGATTCATGAGTGATAATTATGAAGGAAGTTGGCGTCGACGCGATTCGCGTGCCCCGTAAGGCCCCACAAGTAGGATAAACACAACAAAAATACATAATTACCGGCGATAATGGGCAAAAGATGATAAGGCGGATTATAATGAGATTTTCAAAGTGTAGCGTTTAACATGGCTATTGCTATCACTTAGGTCCTATACGTAATAAAGCCATCGGACCCCTGTGCAACCGGTAATGGACGTACCTGCGATATTGTTCCAGCGACTCGTCTTTGTCTATCGTATATCCGACGTCATTGTTTACTTTTCTAGTTGCTATTGTTTACCGGAAACTTCGTTGATTTTAACTTAAAATTTGATGTCAACTCTACAAATTGAAAGTTACAAGTTATGTTGTGCACCTGTGAGTTTCTTTTACGATGAACCTATAATACATGTTTGTTCTTAATCCTAACTCAATTATTGCTCAGGTAAAACACTTTGTGTGTTGCCATCACAATGTTATTAACCATATGGTAAGTATTGCCCCATATAATAATGATCATGCTATACCAATCACATAACCCGATTCTCATCATTCAGTCACCCTTATCATAACTTAATTGAGCCTGAATTAGTTCGCAGCATGTGCAAGGACCAATATGTATTGTTGACCATAATAACAAACTTGCTTTTGCAGTTCATAACATGTCTTTGCCTTTGAAATAAAAATCCTGATTTCTTTTCCGAACGGCATACGATTTGAAAAGTATTTGGCATGTTGCCAGAGCGTCAATAGAACGAGCCACTAGTGATGGCTTGCGCCAGTTAGCCGTTTCGTTTACATCGTCTTTACTGCCGTTTTGTGGCTTAATATGCTATTCATGCAGTCCCAGCGTAGTAAGTGGCTTAAAATCCACTTGACACAAGCACTTGACACAAGCCACGTTATATAGCCAGCGCTGAAGTGTTTCGTAGTAAATGAGCAAGGTTGACCTATTTAGAACTGTAGTTATAATTTAGGTGGCAGTGTTATGATAAATATTCCCCGCTCTCACAATTTTATGAAAGTAAAAATAAATGTATAATAGCAATGCAGAGTAATTCTCAAAAGACGATAGCTTTCCCTAAATTTGGAGGTAAACGTATAGTCGGAAAACTATGATAGTTCATTCGAAAACTGACTAAAATATTACAATTCCCAGGTGCTCGGATTCTACTTCGTAATTGCTGGTAAACTAATTCAAACTGGGAGCGGTTATTTTTGACGAATGTCTATTTAATCGCTTTATGTTTATGATCGAAATTATAATTAGTGAGCTTCACATGTAATTAGTAGAAGCATTTGAGATATGGTTCCACCGTTGAATGCTACATATCAGTTCGAAGGATAAAGCTCCAATACAAATTTTGGAGCGGACGGACAAGAAAGTGGAACTGATTCGGATAATAAAACAACGAAAGGTCGCCTACCTTTGTCACGTGTTACGAAATGAGCAATACCAACTGCTGCGGATAATAACGATGGGCAAAGTACCTGGCAGAAGATCGATTGGATCGATTGACAAGATGTCATGCCTCCGTAACAAAAGACTGTGGAACAACTGTTCAGACTGGCTTTAGACACGCGAACGTTTAATGAATTGACTGCTAACCTTTATTAATGGAGTGGCAATTGAAGAGAGTGAGAGACATCTTATTCCAGCAGCTCGGCGTTAAACTAAGACTGAAACCTTATAATATATGCTTACGAACATTCCATTAAAGCAGTTGCTGGTTGTTTTAAAAATGTAGTTGTATCGGAATAGCTCGCTCCCGGCGCGCGGATATTGTGTGCGGATTCATCGCGGGCTCATTGCGGCGCGTATCGTAAATGTGGTTTACTGCGGCTGAGCTCCGCCTTCACGCCTTCTAATGGGGCGACGATAGAGTATGAGGTACACTTGGAGAACAGCTGGGATAGAATATGTGTGTAATAGTGCTGTTTGAGTATTATTGTCTAGCATCGCGACAATAATGTTGCCTTTGCGGTAATGTTCTTTACTTATATCTGGTTTTTTAATGGTAGCCGTTGAGTTTCATGCCGGCTCTTTTCAGTAGAATCAACGGGTGGAACTACTGGTATATTCAGATTATTTATTACTTTTTGGCCGACACATGGAAACGAAAAAAAAATGTTATGCTATTTCGGGAAAACTAAATGTAAAATAGTGTGAAGAAAATACTATTCGATTGGTCCATAAAACAATGTAGAACATTGTTTATATAACTTCGCCTTATACATATATAGGTGTACTATGTGATAAAACCACAGGGCTATAAACGTTTAATCTTATTTTTTTATTATATTTATTTGAGAAGTTTTTGAGTCATAATTACGTTCATATACATAATATAAAGTAGGTAGGTAGGTAAGTAGTAGGTTAGCTTACGAAAAATCTCGCACTTGACGTACAGTATAATTGTAATAGATAATGACTGTATACAATCCAACTCTATGAAAACTGGTAGCATATGACGTCTTGATTCCACAACTTGCCCTTGCCCCATTACTCGGTGTGGTTGAAACCTTCGAATCAGTCGGTACAAGGAACCGGTTTTACGGTGGCTGCTAAATATTTTAGCAAGATGAAGTGATAAAAAAATGTTGCTTTTTCGATTGGGATGCTGCCTCCAGGCGCGATGGCAATGGGGGCAGCATTACATAGACATGTTTTTGTATAATTTAACTACGTGCCATGAAGATGCCGATAATTGTTATTGAAATTATTTTTAATCAGTTTTAAGGTTCCGCAGTCATATTATGAATATTATATATATATATATGATTTGTCCATCAACTGTCTTTACGTCACAACTTTTTTACTAAAATTTAAGTTATGTTATTCGTCAAGAAATATTCACCTGCTACTATAGTAACGCTACTTGTACATAAATTTTACATATCATATAAGTTCTTAAGTCGCAACACAAAGGATACATTAATATTGATATTCGATTAAATCAGAACTTAGATAGTTACATCAGTCTAATATCATATGCATGTATTAGAAATGTAAAATGTTATTTCACATTTCTGATACACCCTGTAATTGGTGAGTATAAAAATAAATAATAATAAGGGAACGCAAAAAACTAATAATAAACGCGATAAAATCCGTAAGATAAGTTTTATTTCAATAAAAATAAATATTATACAAGATCGTTTCTGCAAGTCTTTGCTCCAGTGAGTATGTACAGTCAGCAGCAAAGGTATTTCTTACAATGCGTAAAGTGTACCTACTTTTAGCCGTTTTATAATTATTTTTATGAAGAAACAGAGCCTCATCTCGTTATCAGAAGAGCGCAAGTAACCATAAGTGTAAGGGTAGCACTGGTCTAACAAAACGAACAAACAAGTACAGTTTCATTATCGACGAAATACCTAACCGAGGTATATCTCTATTGTTTCAGCCTCATTAAAGTTAATGCCAGAGATCTTTTAAAAATTAAGATGAGATGGTAAGTAATAGCACTACAAATACCCTAAGCTAAGTTAGTAAAAGAGCGGCCCACGTTGAAATAATTGTACCGAAAGAAATATTTTAAGTAATTTGTAAAGAATAAAAAAGTGTTTTATTTATTTTCTCTTACCTTGTCGGACAGTTATTACAATTTGATATAGCTCTCTTGAGATCTTATAACTTAGTTGTCATGAGACTGACTTACAAATTATTATTTTCTTGGCATTTTTTGCAGTCGTTATTTTCGTCAATCGATTGTTCGGTTCCGAACGGCGAATACCTCACGAAGTGCTATTTTTGCCCGTTTTTATTGCAAATCTGATTTCTTGAACAAGCGGAGCTGAGAGATTGACTGTATAGGGATGTACTTTTAAGTCTTGTAAAACTTGCTTTACAATATTTGACAGCGTTTTAGAATTTTATTATTTAAAAGTGGAGCAAGTATATATTTAGTGTTATTATGAGTAATATGTGTCCAAAATAAACCTTTGCAAGAATCGAGAAAGATCTCCTCCGTCCGAACCAGCTGGCCGGCTTGCAAATCAGGCTCAGATAAGATTGGTTGAACAATATATCAACATAATCAAGCTCACTTATTGTTCCTCCTGAGTCGTTAACGTGTGTTGGCGACTGACAGCTGATGTAGTATTGCTTGTGGTATTTGTGGCCCCTGGTTTTATATTCAGAACTGGCCAAGGAGCACATATACTACATAGGAGACTACTGTTATATACACTATATACATCTAGATACATAATGATTACTCTGTAAAAGCTACAAATAGGATAAATGAGATATTTACTGAGTGTCGATATTCAACATTCGTTCATTAGTATGAACGGTTGATTTAAAACTCAAAAGACAAGCAGGAAAGTTTCAATTTAATAAATAGTATCGTGTAAATAAATTCGCGAGAATTTCCTTTTGCTGTTGAATAAATGTTTATTTTATCTCGAAATTGTGGCGCTCGTCATATTACAGATGAGTTTTTAAAAGCCAACTGAAATCGATATGGTTGAAATGAAGAATTCAATTTGCATCGTTTTTCCTCAATGGGGTAAAGTGTAATAAAATTAGTATAGTATAAGCTATGTAATACTTAATGGGCTGGTCATGTTGCCCCATTATTTAGCAGGGTTCTTGGCTCAAATGACTTCTGGAATGGAGGCCATGGAGGAACAAACGCCCGCAAGGAAGACCTTAAATGCACTGGAAATATTACGTCGAAAAGCTGGATTGAACTGGTTAAAGGTCGCTCAAGACGAACACAAGTGGAAGAAGCTGAACAGGGCCTACAGTAAGGCGGTTGCAAGTGGCTTAAAAAGAAAGAAGAAGATGTAGTACTAAAGCAGTAAACATAAAAAAAATTAGATTAAGGGAACAACACACTAGTTCATGTTTTCTCCATTAAGATCCTGCAACAGGATATCAGTATCATGTCACGTCAAAGAACGACGTATTGAGATATTTGTATTCACATCGATGTAAATGTACGACGTCTCTCGTCACATACCAAAAATGTTTCACCAATATTCTTCGTATCCAGCGCCAACTTCGTTAACACTGTACGCTATACTAAAACACACGTAGCAATAATACAGGCGACGTGAAGACGACTTTATTGCCATTTTTTCCATTCCGATAGCACTTCACTCCGCCGTAAAATATTTATATTTTATAGAAACATAAAAGATTTACAGCGCCGGTGAGAATCTCCCGCGGGCTCTCTAACGAATAAACAGAGAAATATCTCTTTTCTAATTTAACATTCCGTTTTGTATAAAAGTTTTCGGGAAGAAATGTATTTACGAATGATGTAATCAGGGTGGGCTCGGACAGGTATTTATAAATGTGAGTTGTTGCGAATTAGCGGAATCCTTGAAGGTTTTTTGCTGGTTTATTTCCTTTTGTTGTTGAAGTTTGTACCCATGAGAGCAGATAATTAGATACGGTTATTACTCAGAGAATTTTGAGATATTTCCTTTACTAGGTAGGAGACCTAATACCTATATAGTTGTCTTGTTTATTTTACAAATCCAATGGTATTTTATTTGCTGTCACAATAAATGACGGCATTCAACTTTAGTGAGGTGTCACAAAATTATAAAAAGTTATATACTAAGCAGTCGATGTTTCCAATTCCAATTGTTTTTTATGGGACAATCGTTTACCGATGATTTTGCCAGCAGCTCTAGTATACCTACTATCTTTAACTAATAGATTCTTAAGGGATGAAGTGACACTATAGCGGAGGTAAAATAAATAATAAACCGCCAATCAAAAATTCTTAACTTATTTATTGAACAAACTACATTATTTCATACACTACTTCTTCCGGAATTCATTTATATAATTATTGAAGAAGCCAATAGCTTTGATGTACTTTATTGACTTACTATCTTCTTTTTTTGGAATACTGACCACTCCGGGTCTTGGTTCATCGGACGGCCCACTTGGAGTAGTTTGCGCCACAACATACGATAAACCTATCAAAATTATTAGTATTACAAGATTATTTTTTAACAGCAACATATTCAACACACGGAATGAGGATACGAAAATATTGTTTTTATAATGTGAAGCTTGAAATATAAATATAATTGCACGCTTTTAAGTAACATTGTGCCGTATAATTATTTCGAAATTGATTTCACTGTGACAAAATGTTACAACTAAGTATATATTATTTATATAACAAAAGTAATTTGCCCTGCACTATAAACTTGTAGTATGACTTTAAGAGACAAATATATCTTAAATTTGAAATTTGTTCCAAAAAGATAATGTTATGTAGTTTTCCTCAATCCAAGTTAAATTGCGTTTCGAAACCTACCATGAAATGTTTGAAACACTTCCCACAGAATCAAAATGGAATGAAAACACTACTATTGCAACACAATTACACAGAGGTCCGTTGGTTACGACGAAAAGTCCTATTTACAGGCAGGGGCACAGCGTATAACGCGTAATTCAGGGGTAGAGGCGTAATAAGAGGATAGATAAATGTCCGATGGGGTGCCGACCATTCCCTCTATTGTGCGGGATGGAGGGTTTTTTTCCTTAAAGGCTTTTAATCTTTGAGTGCCGGCTTCCTATGAAAGACTCGGTAATAATTAGATTATTTTTATTAAGAAAATTGAATGTGCTTGAAAGGTAAATTGCTTTTAATTGATCGCCAAATACTTGTAACATGGCGTGTATAATTCTGAAACCTTTTTTAAGTTTAAAAAATATTTTTGGAATTTCACGATCCAGCAAAGTTTTTATCTAACTTTTTAGGGAAGCTTCCGAGACTTGGTGTACAGGTTATACTTGTAGTTTTTTGTTGCTTAAAAACTAATTACATGCTCAAAAAAATGTGGGCTGATTGTCACACTCAAGATTATCATCATCAGTTGTCATAGTATTATAACGTTATTACTTATTTTGTTGTTAAGCACTACCCTACGGTCTATTTAAAAAATATACTTCACACTGCACATTAGGGGTCAACTATTTATCGCTAGCTAGATCGTAGCTAATTCGTATAAATCGCTACAGCTCCCGTGTTGGGCCACGAAGCCTACTCGATGCCCTCCAAGCGCATCGAATTAGAGCGGATAGTAAACGACTAGAAGGATGGTCTTAAATTACGGTTTTAATGACTATATAAGATTTGTTCTAACTATATCTATGAGTAGGTTTTTATAAGCATTTTTGCCGATCTTGGAATCATTTATTGTTCTCGTTATGACTACTCGCGTTTGGTACTACAAGACCCAATCTCACGACGACATTTAAAAACCGTTGGAAAGGGATACGTTTTTAACTCGACGTTACTTATGACCAAAATAGTCACTAAAATTAAATAATGCTGGTGTTTATCGTGTAATTTGCGCAAATCGCGTCTTGTAGGTGATTGGCCGTGCGGCTGACTTGCGCCGGCGTCCGACCGCAGAGCTCCCGGACGCTGAGATGCACTAATTAGAATCTTGGTGGCGTTGACGTGCTATTTTAAAGGATATAGAAAATAGTAGTAGTGTAAACTATAGTATTTATTTTTAATAATAATAATATCTCCAGATGAACACACCAACTATGCGGTCCCACACAAACCAACGCTTGTATTATGGGTACCGGACAATGGACTGAGGGCGAACCCAGTATATAATATTTATATAGATATGCAAAATCCATGACTCGGGCATAACACATTCGTGTTCATCACACAAAGTTTGTCCCTACCAGGATTCGAACCCGGGACCCCTTGCACAGAAACTTGGCCACGCATTACTGACGGTTTAATGTTCAATGAAATATTGTATTCAAATGAGGCATTCTCTTTTTGGTAAAAACCTGCAAAAAAAACGCGTTGATTTAGCTTGATAGAGTTTTCGACACATTTTGATCAATACGAGCGCGAAATAAAGCTTGTGTTACACCAATGTTAACAGTAACACGAAATAGAAACTCGCATTAGTGTTTCAGAATATAAACTGTCCGTCATTCTGAAACTGTATACACACTTTGGTCAGCAATGTTCATTTATGTCAACGTAGAATATTTTCTTAAACTTCCATGTAAAACTTATTTCTTGCCAAACTTGTCGCTTTCAGCAAACTGGTTTGTATCGATTTTTACCACATTACCACAATCTGAGAAGAAGTGAAGTTTTTTACAGAGCTGAGTTGTGGTACTAAACACATTTTAAGTTAAACACATTTGTAAATTTTAAGAATAGAAGTGGTATTATAAGTTTATATTTTTAGACCTAATTAAGTTTCGCGAAATAGGTGTGTTTATTATATTAACGTTATCTTAAAGTATTATGCCCCAAGAGAATAAGCAAATATGAAATCTGAATCTCGCATAAACCATGCAATTGCTATCTATTTTTTATCTATAAATGCCGTCGACCACATACCTCATGCGAAATGACAAACTGATTGCATTTCCTAACAAATATCAGCCCGACCCCTTTAGTAGATATATTGTATACCTACAAGTAACAAACAGTTCACAAGGGGTAAGCTGCGCTCTCTTCCGCAATTTGCTGCGTAATGTAATCACTGCTCGGAGCAGCCATTACAAACTCGCGAGACAAAACCCGCGGGCCTCGAGTTCCATTATGGTAAAAAGGAACATCCCATGGATACAGTTTTGTTTGACAAATTCTTGTACACCCCAAATATGGACTTGTAGGTACTTGTAGCTTTCAGCCTGAAATAAGGTTTGTTTGTTGGTTTTTTGACAAAAGTAATGTCAAAGTCGCTCGAGAGTAACTAGAACTTTTTTTATTTTTTATTACGATATAGGCAAGTAACCCATTAATAAACTTGAAAAGTATGACTAAAAGTCTGTAAATTAATAGGTATTTAAGTATCTGTGGTGATAGAGCAACAAGACTTTAAAATTGACGTATATCAACTCCAATTAACCTGAATCGAACCGAACGTATAAGAATTTAACTAAGTGACTGCGTCATTTATCAATGTTATAACAAGAAATTAATATCTAAATGAACTAAGTATCTCTCTCCCTGAACTAACTCAGAACTAGCAACTTTAACAACAAAGGTTGTCATTGATATACTTTGTGGTACATATTTGGTATTCTAGTTTTCTAACCCCACACTTAAATCTTTCATGTTAATATCTTTACATTTCTTGAACTTAACATTTATAAATTAAGCGCTGAATATCCAAGGTATAGTACTGATATGAATATTACAACTAGGTTGCAATTCAAAGTCATATTTTAACAATGAGCTCTACTTATCGCCCTCAATACTCGGTGCACAAAAGGTGCCACGAACACCGTAAGCATTAAGCGACAAAGGAAAACAACTGACCTATAACTCTTAAAGGTATTTAACACAAACAAAATCAACATAATCAATAGTCATTTATTCAGCTTACAACGCACCGGGCTTTGTCTCTTTCGCACACAATACATTTCGTCCACCTCATTTGCTTGCCTAATCGACGAGAAAGCACGATATGAAACGATTATATACCGCCAGAGACTACCTACCTCCTAGCCACAGTGTAGGTATACGCCTTTACTCAGAACATTCAATCAACCAGATGATCAAGAGCCTTAAATTGTTCTTTGCTACTCTATGGGACCAGGTGGTTTGAATCAGAACGGTATGTAAACGGTAGGAACGAGGGTCCATTTGGTTGCAGAAATCCTAAGTGCTGACAAGATTGTGCATTCAATTTAACGTCCACATGATGTTTATGCTTTCTTTCGCTAACAATAAATATTATGTATACAGTGCCGTGCAAATGAGTTTCGTATATTTTGCTGTTGGTTATAATTATATTGTTCTTTTGATATGGTAAAATGATAACCTTTGATTGCATTACTAAAAGCATATTCCCACTAAACAAATTAGCCAGTAATGACCGGATTTTTCTAGCGAAATTCCTGCACCATTATAAGACTCCATTATAATTAAAACAATTTATGTTCACAATGACAGTTGGTCTAGCGTGTTTATGGCGCGATTTGGCGTCGACCCGTATAAACATCGATGAATCCAATAAATAAATTGTATTTTATACGCGACGATACTTTTTGCGAACACTACGCGGTGCCAAGCGCTGCAGTTACATTTAGAGTTGGGTCTAGTGTTTGAGGCTGAGAGGAAGGCGGGAGTAATAGCTAGTACTCGACTGGTCCTTTATGAATAACTAGATCTTAGAATGGATAAAAAAGACAAATAAAGAGAGGGAAGAGTTCGTAGAGAAATATAATAAGTTTTAGACCAAGAGATCGTGATTTGCATTATATTTCATGCATTGCTGAAATTAGGCTGTTCCTCTTCTAAGCCTTTCAATAACCTCACCCCTTTCCTCAGTCTCTTTAAACGCTGTAATCTCATCACTCGCACCATACCGTTGGTTCCAGTGCATGCCCCCCCCCCCCCCCCACCGCAACATGGTCGTCTTTTTCTAGAACATTCGCTGCGCTGCCAAACTCCGTATAGTGTTTATACGGGTGGGTTTGTGCCAGGATGAATGGAATATGGACCGAACGAACGATACAAGCGCTTTGAACGCTTCACGGTCAATTTAAAGTTATACACGATTTGTTATTTGTTTTACCAAATGAAGAAGTAGTAGAAGTAACAAAAATAGGTGGAAAGTTACAAGCCATTTATATTAGGATTATAAAGCTATTTAATTCTAAAAATAAATAAATAAATAATAAGTTACAATATCATTACGACCTATTTCTATTCTGAAAAATATAATGTAAATAGATTGAAACTTATATAGATTTAAGGGTGACTTCAGGGGGATAATCCCGAAAACTCAAAAGAAATCATGATCTTATTTTTCACCTTTTAATACAGATAAATTTGGTACATTATGTTTAGTGCGTTAGGTCTTCAGTCGTCTAACGCTCTAGATACTTTATTTAACATCTTTTGAGCCCGCTAGTCAGCACAAAACTAAGACAGACTTATTTGTAGTGAGTAAAAGACGTCATTTGTATCCCCGGCCATGTTTTCAGTTCATTTACTTAGACAAGATCCATCTTGCGAATGCGGGACGTCTTAATTAATTCTTAAGTTCTTACTTTGTGTCCGCTTCGCAGTCTTTGTACACCCTTTGAAAAAACGAGCTTTTAATACTACTGCTTACCCTCAGATGAATATCTAGCAATTAATTATATTTTTTCAAACGAATAGCGGATGATTAAGAGAGCTTACGTTTATTTACAGACGGTTATTTTTTGCATTGTTTATTTTACGTACGTTAGTAGTTACTATTACTAGTAAGTAAGAATTTACTTTTTAGCTTTTTGAACCGTGATGTTGACAATTATGTTTTATTTTCTAAAGAATGTATTTCTTTGATATATAATGTGTAATATAGTGGGATATTAACCATTCTGTGTTCGTAAACGTGCACGTGCACGAAAGCATTTGAAATAAAATAGTTTAACTTCTCTTTTCAAACGCTCCCAAGATGTCCGGTAAACTTTTAGTAATGTATCCACAGCTTTACTGATAGGGGTGGGGGATTTATCATCGTAATCATAGTATTCGACATCATTCTAATCATCAGGGATACTTATCATTTTATAACACTTATTTAGAAATGGCTCTATTTTGTAGCCTTTTGCCAACCATAAAAAAAAGAATAATTTGTCACTAAAGCGCAGTTAGATGTTATACGAGGTAGCTATCTATGTAAGTGCAGGTGGATTTGCACGTAATATTGAAATATGTCGCCAGAGTGTCGCAACTTCCAATAAGTATCGCTTAAACAGTGTACCCACTAATAGACCTGCGAAAGCGTTGTGCTCCTCCTTGTACATTAAGAAGACTAAAACCCGGCAAATCAAATCAAATAGCTTTGATTTCTAATATAAAGTGTGAAACAGATGTCATGTGTCAGTTTTTTGTTTCCTGAGTTTGTTGTGTGCGACCCAATTTGAATACTGCCACCACTGGGTACATAACTGTTGCCCGTAAATTAAATAAGAATAATAGTTTGGTTTTTAAACTTCAATATGGCTCGAAAGCAGCAAATAAAAATAAGAGCTTACAAAGCTCCAATCTTAACTTCCACGAAGAACTGCGATGCTTTTAGAATCAGTTATTTCTTATTTACTTTTCTAAATAACCTTCCGACGAAAAAGTTTTGTGGAAAAGTATTTTCTTTTAAGTGAAATCGTGCACACTGCATTCCAATTTATTAAAAGTCATGCGAAAATATGTTAGCGGTACAATTTTTCCATGAATCAATATTGGACGTAGCCACAATTAAATGTTGTTATAATATATGCAACTTGTTTTATGAAACAGTCTATTTTATCTTTGGATCCAATTTTTGATATTGTAATGGTCAGTGTGGGATGGGCGTTGAAGAAATATCTACTTTATTTTTTTTAATCCTCCACCATTTTCTTTGTAATTGGGACATGATCTATAAGGTATAATTTAGGCATTTGCAGCACAATCATTTATTTCCTATTTTAAAAACAACCAAATTTAATTGTTGGCTTGTGTATATTGGGGTTTATACTGATTGTTCTTGAGTACATACAATAAGTGACATTGTCCTCTGAAGAGAACTAAAAATGATATAACAATATTTTCCTTAATTTGTCTTCCAACATGGAACGGACACAACGGTAACCTTACTTGACATTTTACTACTGACTAAACAACAAGTAGGTCTAAGGAATATCTCATGAAACTACTTCAGGCGTTTTGGTAGGTGATTGATGAATCACCTACCAGAACGCCTGAAATAGTTATAACTTGAATAAGTACTTACCTACCACCTATTTATCACCTTTCCAAAAGTCAGACACGTACTACTGTGAAAGCTAATAGAAAAGCTTCCACTGCGATAAAAATCCACTTAAGAGAGTAAGGCAATAATCCAGGCTCTGGGCAGAGGGGGTATAATATGACGTGTGACGTCATCAGCATTATTAGGTCATAAGTCACTCGGCAGCCATTTTAATTCGCTCATAAAGTGGGCATATATCACGACGGTCGCGGTGCAGTGCCCGCTTGAAGCGAATTCTTGGCTGCTATTCAACATAGTCAACAATCAAACAGTATCTCAATCAATAATATTTTAAGAGGCCGCCTGTGCTAATTCTTTTATGTATCTTTGATACGATATTGGTATATATGCAAACTAAGAGTTTGAATTTCAAACTTATTAACTGTTTTTCTTTTTTTTTGGAAATATTCATTCATAATCGTAAAACTGATAAGGACGCACGTTTATCCATAATAAACCCCATATACCACGTTGCTTTTCACATGTTTTTGGAATAAAAAGCAAATGTATTTTATGTTTTAGAACCCGTCTTGTCCAGATTCGTAATACTCTTAAACCGATACTACACGACGAGAGTGGTGGCGAGGAAAATTTTCTAGGATGTTTTTAATATGGGAGTGCAATCGCATACATAAATTACTGTGAAGAAGCGTTTTGAACTCATTCCTCTTGGCTCTTTGAAGCATGAGGTGTAATTGGAAAGAAAAACTTGGAACCGGACGGTGCCAAAAAATCCCGAGTAGATGAGGATTGTAGAACGAGTTGCAGTGTAATGAAGTCGCTATTATGTCTTAATTTACAATACTACTTAATTATCTGGGAAAGTTTAATATCTCTATTATGTGGATAATATCTTTTTGTTACAATGCACCTACTTATATCCCACTAATATTATAAATGTGAAAATTTGGATGGATGGATGTTTATTACTCAAACACGCCAGAACGGCTGAACGGATCTGGATGAAATTTTGTACAGAGATAGATACCTTTATCACGGTAAAATTCAGGTTCTCGTGGGATAGATTTGTTTTAATTTTTCATAGAGCAAAGGATCGACATGATTTTTTTCGATTGGTAGTGGTAGTTTAGGTATCAGAAAATGACATAGGCAAATTTGTATCCCGGAAAAATGCACAGGGGAACAGAAAAAGACATAGAGGAAAAGGACATACTTTTAATTGCGGGTAACACCGCGGGGCACAGCTAGTTGATTATATTTACGCGAATACTATACATTGAAATAAATTGATGACCTCCTCCTCCTAAAAACGTAATATACACGCAATAAAATCTGTAAACTAGTTTTATTTCTAAATGTACCTAGTCTTGGAATTTAGTCAAGTATCTATTATTGTGTATGTGCAGTATTGTTTGTGTCTTCATAAGCAAGCTTGAGTAATTGATTGATTTAATCGAACGGCGTAGTTAAACACGCATACCTACTATCAGGACTAATATGTTATGAAATTTGTTCGCTCCTCAAACTTTGTTTAAAACAATTCGAATGAAAACGAATTCAGGTTTTGGCATTTCGGTTTAATTTAATTAAGAAACCAGAAGTTGCATCAGCGATCCTTTTAACGGCAACAAAATGTCGGCAAATAAGTTTGTGGTTAACGCAACAACATTACCAGTCGTATCAACTAAGGGATGTGGTAGAGTGCACGAAAATTAAAGGATTCTTCCAATTTATGATTACAATATAAATAAAGAAAATTATTTACACAATATTACAACCATTTGATCTAAATGAAAAAAAAATAAAAGAATACAAAAAAAATACCAAACTTTATTATTGAAATCCTAATAAAATGACTCTAGGCGCGCTCAACAGATTTAAACCAGAATGTAACGATCGCAAATGGCACCGGAGACTCCGAATTTAAATTTTAGAATTGAATCGATTTAAATTTATAAATCACAAGCGATTCAATTCGTGGGTCGAGACGAGTGTAATCACTTTGGATTTTGTATTACAAACATACATAATTATTAATAGAGGAAAACTATATTATCATTATTTAAATATAATAATGTGTTTGTTAATGAAATTTAATTATATTGTTCCTACTGCTGCGCCTGTTATTTTCCCTCCATTACATAGAATTAATAAAAATTAATCGTAGAAAAGATTAGCAATACAACTTCCAGCTCATATGAATCAAATCAGATCGAATTTGCAAATAATTGGCGCAGTCATTGGTCTGTCAGTCGTAATTACACAGATGGGCTCCATCCACCTCGCTTGATACCTCGGGAGGCAGCAACGAATCAAGTTACCACTTATTATAGTGATGTCCCATCGAGTATGAAAATATACTCGAATATTCTTTATATTTTATACGTTCCATTAAACAGATAATAAAATAATCTTCGGTGGGAATTTTGAGACCTAACATATCTGACAGATGCATCGGGTTTTCGAATGAGTGAGCTTAGAAAATGGTTTGCATTCAAGATTGGTTACCTATAATTTTTAGTCAATTTACAAGTCAATTTTACCTAAGTAATATCGCGGTGTATTCATAATACAATTTAATACATGTTTTTTCACGCGATTCCGTCCGCGTACCCATCGATTTTGCTCTGCAGCTCGACTCCATAAAGTCATAGCGTGTTCATATGCCCGTTATCTTTTAACACTAATCACAGGCTACCTAATACTGAAAACCCCGTTGAAATTGATTCAGATATTTTACCATGATGCTCGAACAAATGGACACACAAACAAGCATTGTAAAAGAGTTATATCGGTTCAAATACTTCTAAACAGTCTATAGCACCCTTTTTTATTTCTCCCAGGAGTACATACTACACAGTAAGAGTTTATAGTTTTGATAGAAAAAGTTATAAAAATACTAAAACATTCATACAATTGTCTTTATTTGAAGTCCTAAATGAACAAAAGGTGGAACAAAAGTGATGTGATCTTGGAGTCTTGGAAATATGCATGAGTGTCCCATCACTACGGATAAACATAGCTTCGGTTGCGGCATAGTTCGATGAGGTACGATCGTTGGTGAATCCGGATGAATCTCTGTTTTGTGAATTCGAGCCGAGCCGCCCAATAGCGGATTCATATCGGGAAGTGTATAGCTACGTTTCGTAATGAGGGACGAGTGAATCAACGGTAGTTGTAATTTGATTGCCAATCTATGTACTCGTATCTATACTAATATTATGAAGAGGTAAAGTGTGTTAGTTTCAATGTAGGGGGTAATCTCCGAATCATTCTGAAAATTATTTCACCGATTGCTACATTATCCCAGAGTGCTATAGGTTATTTTTCATTGAAGTACGAGAGGAGGAGCCGCGGCAGAAGCAAACTATTATTAAAATAGTATGAACACCAGCACCATCACTACTACAGTAAGTACCAAGCCACCCATCCAAAAAAAAACAACATTATATGATTACCACATTTTTATTATCAAGCCTTCATCCAGCAGCCGAAAATCTACCAATGCTACGCAAAGGCTAATGTCATCGGTCCACTTTATAGAGGACCGTTTTATACTACGTCTTCCGGCTTGTGGCCGCCATTATAAAACCTTTGTGCTACACCGGCCAGCGGTACGCCGAGCTATGTGCCCCAACGAGCGCGTGCCCCACCCACTACCCCTTCAACTTTTGAATTCTTAAAGCTATGTCAGCTACTCTAGTTCGTCTGTGGCTTTCTTCGCCTTCGACTCGTCCCTATTTCAGTACGTTAAAATATCTAAATGTAGTTGGCCTACAGTGTACCTCTGCCTACCCATTAGAGGTTACAGGTATAATGGTGTCTATGTGTTACTAGGATTGCCTCCAGTCGATTGTACTCGTATGTTGTGCCTGTAATAATGGACGTGTTTATTTATTTTATAAACCTACTTGAAGAAAATGAGGAGGTTCTCAATTCGATTGTAATTTTTTTATGAACTGATTTGGGAAAATTATTTTTAGCTAGTGAAGTCCATTTATTATGTGCAGGCACGTGACTACTTTCAATATTCATGATTTTGGATAAAAAACAATAGGCTAAATTCTTAATTAAAACTTATTTGAAATTTCGTTTAAGCTGTGATATAATTTCCTCATTCTTTTACTTTTATTATATTACCCATCAGCGCTGAATGGCCACCAAATTTTAATTACTAAAAAAATAAGTTTTAAAGGTAACGATCGTTAAAGTGTACTTCGTTGAGTTGGTTTTCATTATAACCGCGCTTCAGCAAGTTCACCGAGTTAATAACATTTTGAGAGACCGAAGAGTTCATTTTCATTAACTTGAGTACCTCTTAAAACCCAAAACCTGTTAAGTTGTTTACTGTTTATATTAAATACACGGTAATAATAATGAATCTGCTGGTAATATTCCAGAATATATATGAAATTTGGATTTGCTTACACCTTTGTCATTGCTATAGATTTTTAAGAAACATTTGAGTAAGAGCCTGCTATAAGTATGATAACATCTGCACTATAGAAGTGTTTGTTAACATAAAGTGAAGTGATAAGACCGACCTCATACTGTATCTGTACTCAAACGCAGATCTCGACTTAAATAATAATACATCAATTAAATAATACAAACTAGAGAACATAATTATCCAATTAGACAATACAATTTTGTGTTTTATGAACGGCATCCAGCTAAAAACATGTTATCCCAAAATTACCGCTAAATGGTAAAGTAAAAGCGAATCCTATTAAAAAGGGGAATCCCTTATCAAAACTCAGACCTCGTTTATTTTCGGGCTGAACAGATAGATCCCCTAATTTGGACAAACAATTCCTTATCAATTATGCCGGAGCGAGATTGTATCTGTTTTTGATGAATTGCGTACAACCTTTCGATTACAAACGCTTTAGAACTTGTGTATTGAATTTCATCATGTTTGATTAACGCGAGTACTCGAATATCTGAGATATATATTGTGCCTGTTGATTTTGATTTCTAAAGAAAGTTTTAATTAATTGTGAAATCGAATAGTCACGTTTATTTGAAGTTGAAACGGTGGACATTTATCTGAATACAAATTATACTTGCAATCAGTTCACTCCGCTAATGTCTGAGGTTTTTTAACTAGGTTAAAGAGTAGATGAAATGTGTGATGATACATTTCCTCAAGAGTTATTAATAAAACTAATAAAAAACACAATAGTGATAAAATTACATTGTATTTCTATACGTCATCGTTTATTTTTCACGCGTTGCTGATTGCACGCATTCAGCAACAATGCATTTTTTTTTCATGGCACGCGAATGGAACTCCATTGTTCGGTGCACATGTACCGGATAATTGTTAAGCGGCCGGCCAGAGCGCCCCAACTCAGTTATTATCGTTTTAACTTAAATTTACAATCGCTTTTTGAGGGTTCCCAACACTCGGATAATATATAACAAAATACTGTAATTGAGTATTGTTTATAGCTACGTTATGAATGATGAGCGTTTTGTTGCCCTAATTGATGCATAATAATCGTACCTACATAATATATTATATCAATATAATCGAAGTTTGATTTGGATTTTTAAATGCCTCTACACACACACATACACTCACACTATAGCAGAAAATTGGTATTTCTTTTTAGAAAATATGTTCGTATTTTGTGCACCAGAACAGTGTCGTTAGATACTTTGATTGAACTAAAAATTTATTGAATTAGCTGTAATGATACCATTATCTAACATTCTTTACAAACAAATATGCTACGTGCTTATAACACACATTAACATTATTTCTAAAATATGTATCAAAACAGACACGGGTAAGCAGCTCGGCACAGGCTGAGTGGGGCACCTCGACGTTTCAGCTCGATACGCAGTTAGCACATCCAAATTGTATTTGGGAGTTTGTGCACCCATTTCACGCTGCTATCTAGTAACGCGTCCACACTCTGCGTAGGATATTTTGATTTGCTACTCATCATTTGGACTGTGTTATCTAAGGAAGATGATTTTAACAGCGTCGCGTACATCGAGGCCCAGGCAACAATTTTAAAGCCAATCAAACCATGCCGATTCGCGTACTATACGCAAAAGATGAACTTATTTTATACCTTGTTGTGTTCAGTTCAAAAAGGGGTCAAATGATTGTATTTCAATAATTTGGTGAAGGCGCTGAGTACACCCATCGAGTTTGGGTTCATTCAATTGGTGTTTAAAGGACTATATTCATCCATGGTGAACGGGGTCTGATGATGAAGTCATATGGAAATTCAAATTCGAATTAGTCTTGAAGCGCACTTCGGTAACGCAAGTTAAGAAGTCTTGAAGAGCACTTTGGAACACATTTACCCAAAAACTCTAACATTTGAGAAAAATCCGCTGGTTCCTGAGATCCTTACCCACTAAATATACCATCAGGCATATGGCTGTTTTCATATAACCTAAATTGAATCGTTTCCAATCTGTTGAAAATTATCAAACAAAATAAATGCACATCGCAAAACATAGCCCTTTGAGCCAACAACTCCGGCATAAAATACCCGGTAATATTTTATCGGATTAAAAGTATTTCATAAATCAATTCTGATCTAAAACGAAGGGAAATTTATGAGCATATTCTTTTGGACAAAATTGATTTTTAGTAACGCGATATTTGTGTTTAACGACCTAACAGATTATGATAGCGGACGATACTAGTATCATACCTAAACTTATAGAATTTATAGACCTGATTAGCATTGCTGGTAGTGACCCTGCTTTCTGCGCTGAGGGTCCTGGATTCGAATCCTGGTAGGAACAAACTTTGTCTGCTTAGCATTAATGTTTGTTCCCGAGTCATGGATATTTAATATCTATATAAGTATTACATACTGAGTTCCCCTCATTCAATTGTACGGTATCCATAATACAAGCGTTGTTGAGTGTGGGACCGTATAGTTGGTTAGTTGGTGTTTTCGTCTGGCGATATTATTATTATTTCAATTGATAAACAAAAGTATATTACAGACGAAAAGTGCCAAAGCCTTGGTATTGCGTTGAATTATAAATGTATAGATTCCGAGTAGCTAGGTCAAATGAGCTGACATTACCAGCAATATAGGCCCGGCACATTAGGCCGCCGGGTCACGCGCCCGTCCCTCGCAACTCCGACAACTATCTCCCGCGGCTCAACTTGTGCTATCTACAGATAACGTACACGTACACCTACGTGCCGATATTATAGTTGCCAATTGACTCATTCGGTTTATTGGCTGTCACTTTGCGTTACATACGTGCCAGTCTGTGGCAACGATCAAGAAGTCAAAGTCAAAGTCAAATCATTTAGTCAATATAAGGCTAAGGGGCAATACAAATTGTCATTTTAATTTTTATTATTTAGAGCTTAAGCAAGGATAAATAAGGTGTACTTTTTTATAGTATAATATTTTTTTTTTTATATTTGGAATATTTTTTACACTATATTGATTTCTTATATATTGTATATATCTTATTAAAATTTTCGCAGTATGTCATAATAGTGCAGTTATGATACAAGAGAGCTAACTTGGTCATTACAGCTGATGCGGGATTGCAGCCCGAGCCGAAAGCGAGGGCGTCATGGAGCCGAGAGTGTAATGACCAAATGCTCACGCGTGTCATACGATGTATATCAATATATTCAATAGGAGTGTACTACTACTTGAAAGTACGAAAACGAATTATCATCAAAGGCTCTGGGTGGCCTGGATGAGAGGAGCCTCCACAGAGGGAACACCACGCTCGCGCTCGGGTGCACCGCTAACGTATGGGGCGGAGATTTATCTTCATTTATCGTATTGTGGAGATTTGTTACTGCAGGAAGAAATAAATGCTGTCACATAAATTAATCAATTGTAGACCTTTTAATGTGACATTCTTGAGCACGCCTCTTTATGCCAAGAGGTCGGGCAACCCGCCGGTGTTATGTGTTATGGGTCTATTAGAGTGGTTAGTCTGAATGTGTTGCAGTCAAAACTCTTAAACGGTCAAAACTACATTTAACTGGCGAAAACAAATCCATGAAAGCACTATTAACCAGTGATTTTCAGTCAAAAAATTTAATATTAATAGAATGACTATAGAGAGCACATAACAAGCAGTATACGCAAATATAGAAATTTTTCATCATAATCATATAGCTGCAATTACAATAACTTATTATGACAAACAACACTGTACAAATTATTGGCCGCAAATATTCAGAGCGTGCGCTGACATTAAGACGAGAAACAGCGCAAGTTGGCTGTGTCGCGGCGACGCCGATGCAGTTTGTGTGGAATTAATCCTTGTTGCGATACTCGGCTTGCAGTTATGCAGAATGGTGTGGTGAATATGATGAATTTTGATGAAGGATACGTGACCAAGTTGTAGGTCTTAGAGATTAAGGCCGATTTATAAATGAGATGAGTTTTATTTTAATTGCAACACAAAAAAATACCAGACGTCAGAGTCAAATTATTTGAGAGAGATCGTCAGATGTAAAATTCCAATTTATCGAGGCCGATAAATTGGAATTTTACATCTGCAACCAGATGTGCACGCGACCTCAACCGAGAAGATCCGGCAAGAAACTTGGCGGGCTTGTTTTTTTACTCGCGAATTAATATCATGCAAGCTACATTTTTTTTATTAGTCCAGTGTGTTGCCATTCGAGGCGCACATACGCTACACTTTGACATTTCTTAGACTCAAAAATAGTACGCTGTTACTGAACGAAAATTGACCATTAACTTAGGGGTAAATATTTAGTTATCGGTTTTACAATCGCGAATGTAACGTCTAGTAACCTAGATTACCTTTTATGCTAAGGTACTGATATTCTTTGCTTGATACAACAAAGCTATAAAAACAAAAGACCATTATTTCTGAATATTTTCCACTATTACCCATAAGCTGGAGAGTCGCCTTTAAACAAATAATGTATCAAGTTAGTTGTGTACATGATTTTAAGAAAAAGAAAGGGAGTTGGAACTTCTATTATAATAAAAACTATAAATGTCCAAGAGCATGGGCGCCCTACGAGCAGCCGGCGGCCACCCAACAAGGATTTCACTAAATCGTACTTAGCAACCATTGCACATTGCGCCGGAGCCACGGGTCGGTGGAAAAACTTGTGCAATGCAACCCGTAATTTAGTGCTATGGTAGGCAAAAGTTTGGGGACCAATGCTTTGGAAAGGTCAGTTTAAGATGCTCAATACTAATATTATCGTGTCTAAAAAATAATAATACTATCAGTATATAGAAGTCATGCATTAAGTATTATAGTTATGACAGAATTCTAGTGATCCAAGAAATTAACCCAAAGGTTCTTGAGCGATTGTATACTGCACACTTTGAAAACTGTCTCTATACAGGGTGATTCAGAAGGGGTACACTAACCATTAAACCTGCGCTTCTTTACCTCATTTGTTATCATTATGTGAACTAGAATTAAGGTATTATGTCTTATCTTACCCTGCAGTTAGGAATTTACGTCTTCTGAGTCATGAATAGGATTTGATAACCAAAATAGATCTATATTAATATTATAAGGAGATTCAAGTTTGTTAGTATGTAGGTAGGGGATAATCTCCAAGTCTACGGATCAGATTCTGAAAATTCCCTCATTTATAGTAAGTCCACTATCACTGAGTTCCTAACTATATTCCATCGAGGTAGATACCGCGGGCGGAGCCGCATGCAGAAGCTAATCCGTAGCAACTAAACTCAACATAAAGCAAACGATCATTCATTTTAATTTATACCAACATAAACCAATCCACTCTATACAATACGGCCAATGTCTGCCACAATCAAAATCAGATGACGTCACAATAGATTGGCAATAAATCGGCAATTGTGTGGCAACACAATAACTATCGAGACGACAACGACACGTGATGGACGCGATTCCGCGACGCGACGGTACCGCGGATTGTATCATATATTACATCTACAAAATCTTTTACGTAAACGGTACTATCGATAGGTAGGTATATAGACATTGAACTGATCTCCTATTACACATCACGTAACCAGAATATTATAAAACAAACTTGTCTCGTGTAAGATAAGCTAATATATCATAGTTACTCCGGCAGCGCATAGCGGGGCGTATACAAGCGTCGAAATATGAATAGTAAATAAATTCGATTGTTTCACGCGCTGCTGGCGCAGTGGCGCAGCATGCATCGTAGTACACAACATATATAAAATAGGATGATATATAAATCACAACAGATGATTTATAGACACCTACACAGCGTGATTCAGAAAGGGTTTACTAGCATTTCAACCTGAGCTTCTATAGAGCATTTACAATCGAAATTTCAAAATTATGTAGTCTATTCAAAAGAAATGCTTCCAACAAAATAACAAATGTATACTCTCACTTAATACACGGCTGTATATAAAATAGTTTTCACTAAAGTTAGTTTAAAGTTACACGTACAGCACTAAATACAATTTTCTTTTAAATACATTGAATCGTAAAAACCTCGATGGCTTTCATTCAGCACTTAATTTAGCAAGCGGAGCGGCAATGATCCAATTCCCCGCGGCACATTACCTACGAGGGGCTACTTAATGCGGGGTTATAAATCTTTGCATAGCGCTCCGAACAAATTACCGTTGTGTTTACGTGTTTAATAAGCAGGAATTATATTTTGAAATGTATTGTATACTGAGCTTTAGCTGCGTTGATTTGAAAAACAAAGTTTAAAATAAATACATTTAGATATAGTAGAACATACGAACATTGCATAATATTTACAGTGGTCTATTGGCGATATCAGTTTAACACTAATTAATTTTGAAATTTGCCCAGGCGGGAATCAAACTCGCAACCTCAAACCAATAGACTAAGCTGCCATCAAATAATATATTCTTCGGTTACTATAGTTTAGGTTGCTCTAGTATCTTGTTTTTTTAATGCAACTTCCAATCGACAGAACCTTACAGGAACACGTACATACTCAGTGATTTTACAGCTTTAATTAATTATAGACCACTAGCTGCGCCCGGCGGTGCTACCCGCGATAAAAAGTATGAAAAATTAAAACATCTATCCCACGGGAACCATACATTTTACCGGGATAAAAAATAGCCTATGTGCTATTCCAGACTATAATCTATCTCTGTGCCAAATTTCATCCAGATCCGTTCAGCCGTTCGGGCGTGAAAGAGTAACAAACATCCATCCATCTATCCATCCATCCAAACTTTCACATTTATAATATTAGTATAGATTGTTTATTGGAATATCAGGTGATGGAAGTCAATTTGGCACAAAACATTATATTGTGCATAGATCGTAAGTCAATCTACAAATTAATAGTTTCCTACTCGGGTAAGCTGCGATATTATCTTTGTAATGACCGGATTAAGAATCATTCACATACAAGTCTAAACGCCAAACGCTACCGAAACACTTGACGATTACATCAGAGTTTTTCCTTTGGGGTAAGAAGATGTACGTATACATGCATAACTCAGGAATGTAAAATACTTTGCTCTTTCACCGAGTTCCCGGCGGTAATGTGCTCCTGCAGTGTGATTTTGAAACCTCGGAACTCGGAATCGGATTCGGAACCGTAGTTTGCGTTTACGAAGTTATTTTAATAATGGTAGGAAATAGTAGAAAAAATATTGATCGCGAAATTTTAACTAATACGGGCTTTTTATGATAAAAAGCTTCAAACTTATAACCACACACATGAAACATTAAGTCAGACACTTGTTATTTTTGATATTCACGTTTCTAGGCCTATATGTTTTTATTATTATTTTTGCTGTACCGAACTTTGTAAACAAATACTGCTATTTTGATTTCCGAATTCGAAGATTGTTGACGTTTCTCGACGGAAAATCATTCCGATCCGACGATAACTTTCCGATGAGATTTATGTGTAGGAAGTCTTTCCGATGGCATTTAGTCTTTTTTTTACTCGATTTGATATTATACGAATTATTGGATATTGTACTGGCTTTAATAGCAGAATTAAAGCCGTATTTTTGGATGAAACAATAAATACAACGCAATCCCAGTGGAGCTAAATGTATTTAGGTACCAACCTACTTATTTATTTAATTTAATACAATTTGTTCATTATACATTTAAAAATTATTTCATTCGCATCATTAATAAGACAAAAGCACATACTCAAACTTTATAGGCACGGACAGGGGTGAATACGCAGGTTCGATTGCCAAACATTTTTAATAGATGGCGCTGTATCCTTGCAACCTAGTTTTTTATTTTTACACGAACAGGGAGCATCTATGTGACATGATGTTACAAATTATATAGGTAATGAACGTTCATTTTAGTTATTTTGTAATTTTCTCATCACAACAATAAACAAACCTCAGACATAGATAAAACAAACTTTTTTTTCATTGGATTTGTCAGTTTACAAAGATCGGTACAAAAAATAATAAACTAACACGTAGGCTTAGAAACGTGAATATCAAAAATAACAAATGTTCAACTTAATGTTTGATTTATGTGGTTATAAGTATGAAGTTTTTTATCACAAGAAACTGTAATAGTTTAGATTTTGCGTTCAATATTTTTTCTACTATTTCCTACCATTATTAAAATAACTTCGTAAACGCAAACTACCGTTCCGAATCCGATTCCGATTTCCGAGGTTTCAAAATCACACTGCTGGAAATCGAATCAATGACGCTTTGTTGGTTAAATTGAGTGCTGAAATACCAGGAGTTTATATGTGCTTGTATATATTAATAATAATTTTATATTTAAAAATGTAGCCAATATGGAAAAATATACTAATTAAAATACTAATAATATTACCAGATGAATACACCAATTGTACGGTCCCACACTAAGCAACGTTTGTATTAACGTACAATGGACTGAATGCGAACTCAGAATATACTACTTATATAGATTTCAAACCTCCATTAATCGGGTACAAAAATTCGTGCTCATCACAGAATGTTTGTCCCCAACAGAATTCAAACCCGGAACAGAAAGCAAGGTCACTACCAACTGCGCTAATCAGGTCGTCGATCAGATATATGTAAGTACTTCCTTTTTAAATATACATGACTTAGCATTCTTGATACGAGGATTAGATCATTTTATGTATCTCCTTCCACTACTCGTTTTAACTATCTCAAAAGAAATTCCAGATCAGATTACAAAAACAGTACTAAGGATATCACAATGGTCCTGAAACTAGCGCAAATTAGGCCCAGGATTTTATTTATATTAAGTGATTAGAGCCCGCCCGCCCGCACCGGGATAATCCCAGACCGTTAATCCAGACGAATAAATAAAAGGTACGATTGATTGGATCAACTCGAACAATGGCCGGATACAAAGGACCCAATGTAAAGCAAACAGAATCAGGCCGTTTCATCTTGTTCAAGTATATTTTCAGGTGGAAATTTGTCGATAAACAAACCACAATAGCTGGGAGCCGCGCCGACCCGCATACTAATATACGGGGAAGGCGCTCCAGTGCTGTTATAGAGCGAATATCTAATGGATTTTTTGTTGTTGATTTAGTAGTATAGCTTTCACATGCATGTTTTTGTTGGCTATTTAATATTTATCGGGGAGGAATGGTTTTCCGATTTAGAATACAGAAGTTTTTATATTAAAAATAATATGAATATTAGTTTTATATCTACATGAAATATTATTGTTCTGAATGTCGTCTGCAGCGCCATCTGTGTATCTGAATACGTCGCTATAGAACAATAACGTTTGCAGCATACGAGCTTTATCACGTGGCCATCGATTGTGTTTAGATTGCGATTCAATAAAATTGGTTTAGTGAATAGAGAATGATGAGTTTGTTAGTTGATCTGAAACTTTAATAGGATTGGGTGACTATTAGTGGAGTAATGTAAAGTAAAGTAGAATAATGTCAGAATAGGAGTATACTCGTACGTTTTTTAAATCATCTGCGAGACAGACCTCAGAATGGAGGTACATACAATCAATACTAGGTACTAGGAAACTACCACATAGTAGGAGGTTACGTTTAAGCCAATGAAGCGATTAGAAACTTTCCCAATACGGCTGTTTCGGAGTGTTGCAGCGACCGGTGTTTGTCGTGTTTGTCGTACCGCTCGCATCTGCCGGCGCGCGGCTGATTGATGATATTTAGCAAGCTTTGTACAACGCCACTAATGTTTCATCAAACAGTACCGACTGCGTGTATAGTTTACGGTGATTTTCTATGATTTATAGTAATGAGCTTCATAAACATGGTTAAAAATGACTTGGCTTAATAAAATGAAAATGATTGTTTTATACATTAAGAAGAAATAGGTTTAAAAGAATACCTTACCGTAAAAGTAAACCATAGAATAGATAAAAAAATATTCCCCGCTTCGAAGTAGGCTAAACTAGAGGAAAAACATGAGTTATCAAATCAGAAAATTTTCTTTCAACTGTTACTTAAAAGTTAAGCCGATACACCAAAAAAGCCAAGCCATAATACACTAAAAGGAATAAAAAGTCGTAAAACAATTTGAAATTCAAAAAATCCGACTGCGCAAAAAACCTGCCTCAAATAAAAACTGAAAAAAAAGACAAGTGATTTTTGTTTTGTTTATTTCATAGAATTTAGTTAATATTTCTCACGTTAATTAGACCTGTTATGCGATTATATAATACAGATTTAATATTGAAGATTGGATTTGCTTGCTAACTTTATAATTGATAGAACTAGGCGATACTTGGCGGAAATCCATTGTTAACCTATGCGGAAAGAGGACCCACCACTGACCACTGACCCACCACTGCTAACTTTAAATCGTTATACGATAAGAGAAATCTAAAATTATTTTCAAATACCTGTTCAATGATATCCCACTTAACATAGTTCGCCGACTTAGCACAAAACTGTATACACAATTAATGTTTCTCTAAAGTCTAAACGGAAATTAAGGCTGTCTATTTAACTGTATTTTTACAGTTACGGATGCGAAAGTAATAATCGTTTTCTTTAAAAAAATATAGACGGTTTATTTCAGCATATTGTGCGACTAATTAATTCATGTTTGATAATAAAATTGTTTATTTTTTTAATAGCAAGTCCCAAAACAACAGACTTAGCTACCACTAAAATAGAAAAATAAATATAGCTAGCCAATCGTCTTTCATTATGATATATGATATTGCTGGACTACTTACCTAATTAATTGACTTCTATGTTTAACATAAACAAAATACGTGTATCAAATATAAATAAAGGCCAAAAAAAATAACAGTTCTTCATAAGGTATGTATGTCTAAATGGTATGTAAGTATGGTATAGCAACACCACATTTGGCTTACCACACAGTTCTATGAAATGAATTATAAGAGAGGGAACGATTATACCACCACGAGTTTTACATTAGTAATGTGGTAAAATTCTCTTTGGTAAGGTTGAATGACCGCTATAAACGATTCCCCGTAATCGTAGGGACCTCTTGGCTGCGGTTAATTCGAGAACAGCCCTAATATATAAGTCACTTGATTAATATGAGTCTGCTTCTAGTCCGTGCGTAAATCTCTTATATAGCGGAGATGTAATTGCGGAAGGGACATTCGCGTCAGCAGTTTTAGAACTATAGGTAGGAATATATAAATAGTAACTAGGTATATCAATTTGAGTATCTATCACTACAAAAATAAATGTGGTCATGATTGTGGAGCCGAATTTTGCTGAAATTCAGCGCTGTAGGAGATTTCGTTTCTTAACTGATGCTGAGTCGAATGTCTTTCCGCACAGGTCACATTGAAGTCAATATCACTGCATTTCTTTTGTATTGTTGTACCTTATATAAACTTATTCGATGAAAGGTCCCATTTCATATATGAAGCACAAATAGTCACATTATTATTAAAATTGGCCTGATAAGAGTGAGGAGCGTGAGGAGGACAAACAAAAATGCATCAAGTGCGATTAGATCATCAAAATAGGAATAAATGGTAAGAAACGACTGACGTCATAACACCTCGGTGAGCATTCTAATTATGCCAAGACTCACATATAACATTGTAGGTAGAAAGCTTAAGAGAAAATCTTAAAACTTCTAGCAGCATTCAAATCCCTTTCCAAGAAATGTCGCCGCGCACCGCTTACGTTTTGTTTTGTGCCACGAAACGGAAAGCAAGCCTTTGAAATAATGCTAAAAGTCAGAGGCGCGTCGCGATAAAACAGTCAAAAAGAAATATAGTATTCAACGACAAACAGTTCTGAACAGGATTAAGGTGAATTTAAGGCACCGTTCACATCGTCAACCCGGAGCATGATACTGGAATCACCATACCTCAATGGATGGATGGATCTCAAGACCACGTTGGCAAATAAGGGTATTCGTAATTATTTCCATACCGTTATCACATTGTGTTATGGATCGTGATACGTGTGATAATGCTGATAGTATGAACGGAGCCAAACATATAGTCCCGCGCATGCGTTCTGTCTGCCTCTTGTACAGCCTCCGCCGGCTTGTACCCGCCCGATCAGTTGCTCGCTGATCGCCGCGAGAGCTTTTATACCCAACCAATCAAATTTCGAACATCGCGCATTCGAATTCCGAAAACTTTCATTTAAGTATAATGCAACGACATTCTTCTCGAATTTGGAACGTTTTTTAAGTTTTTTTTTTCGTAGCCTGCTAGTGTTGTTGACGGTTTCTGGTCGGATATGAGTTGTTGGAAAAACTTTGTGATGAAGTGGTCCCAGTTGATGGTTCTCGGAGTTTCAGTGTTATTCCGGTGCACGGATTCAGTTGGTAAGTCAACTCATGAATTATTAAACATTATTATAAAACTTTTTCACTGGAACTTTAACCGAAACTATTCTACAACTCAGAAGTAAGTATAAATAAAAACTCGTAGCTAATCGTATTTAGCTTTATTTAGGTGTGTGAAATAAGTTTGTATATATTTTATATGTCCAGCAATATATTTTAGAATAAGGATTCTCATTTTAAAATATTTATAAGGTATATTGTGTTATTACTTTTCAGCTTATTAAATCATATTTATGGATCGGATCCATTATCGGATCGCAGTGACTAATAATTTATTATTTTAATGTGACTTATCCCTTCAAAAACTGAAAAAACCCATACGTTCGAAAAGCCTTATTTTAACCAAAGTGATTATCGATGTACTTATGATAGTTAATTAACTATGGTTTATAGTTATACTATCACACTTGACAACAGAACTCAACAACAATTAAATTAACCGCACTAATATCAAACAAAACCGCTCAACCAACGCGAATCAAAATAAATGAAATTGAATTCCAAGTAATGTAAACGTAATTAATAGTTCCAAATTAAACGGAGCGGCGGCAATCAAACATGGATTAGCTCGTAAACTTGTTCGAATTGTGTGCCGAGTGGAAGAGCTCGATACGGATTTAATGCGTTCTTAAGTATCGATTTGTAAATCAATAATTTGTGAGTAATTACAAAATTACCGCTTTTAATATAACTTTTGCATGGAAATACTTAGCTATACCGCATGGTCTGTCTGCATGTAGAGTAGTGATATTATCTAAAGAATAGCCCCCAAATTCATTGATTGGCATTAGTTCAGAGCAATTTAGAGCATAACTCGTTAGTAAAGTATATTAATAATAGATGACAACAGGGAATCGAGTCTAATGATCGCAGCATGGACTGAGCTTCTCGAAGCTTGTAGGCGAGCATAGCCTGCAGTCTAACTTCATGGAAGTAATAATAAATGGAAATATTTTAATCAAAATTTAAATCGAATAACTTATAACTTTGGGTAATAATCATAGGAATACATTTACACAAGGGATACATTTCATCTTAATTACCACCAATTTAAAAATGAAAATTCAATAATAAGCGTTTTATCTACTCATAATACTAAGAACAGCTCTCTCCAGTTTTTTACTCAAACTTGGCCATTAATCACATACCGTCATAATAACGAGCTTTCACGGAGACTTTTGTTTCAGGAGTATTATCATCACTTATATTATCTGGGTCTTTAAAAACACATTCAGTAACTAATAATATTTGCTTTGTTAAGATCTTAATATGCTCTCAATTTTCTATATCGAATCTTTGAGTTCCATCAGGATCCGTATATTGATTTGAAATTTGAAACCTAATTTGATTCTATTTGCATGATTCAAAATGTGATTTGACCTTACCCGAGTAAATCAAATCCTCACATCTCTTTTATGAAAAGGGAAAAATACTATCGAACCCATCTTTTCAGCTGCCAACTGTGTGGATACGGGCCCTATAATTGGGTTCCACAAGTGCCGGGGTTCGAGGTTCTGAAGCAATTAGGTATTAATTTGTTTAAGAGAACCACCCGATGAACAATTGATGTGGTTAGTCGGAGTGGCGGGGGGTGGGGTATATTGGAGTGGCGGGGGGTGGGGTATATTGGATTTGGTGCGTGTTTTATTAGATTAGTGAGGTGGTTTGTGTTCATGGTGAGGACGGGTTGCTTCTTGAATATCTAAGAGCTCGTATCTATCATTTGCATCAGCCTATTACAAATGCATGGGTAAGGCGCAATTATGGGAAAGTAGAATATAAATAGTAGAAATTAGAAAGAAATTTCCATTCACTAACTATACCATGCACAGTACGGTGCACATTTATTAAATCACATCAACCATTTTAGATACGAGTAAAATTGGGTCTGCAATTCCAATAATTAAACTTATTTACGTATCTGCGACTAGTTTTCTTTGAGAAACACCTAATCTATGCCCCTGTATTGTAAAAACAGACAAACACAACAAATATTTTAGGGGGTTAACAAGTAAGTAATTTTTGCGAGAATGTGACCTATATAGCTAACCAATGGACCCCTTAAAATATTTTACAATATTATTGTTAGGCCTTATATATTATTAGACCTCACTTAGGTTGATGTTAATGATTTTTGGATAGCGTACGTGACTCATAAAAATGATGACGACTTTTGCTAGACTAGACCGGTTGTGCTTCAGAAACGCGTGGAAGTATTTTAATCAAATTTCGTGTACTGATCGACTGAGCATCTTTGTAGAGTAAAACTCCAAAATAATATGTATATCTAATTCATATTATTATTTTTTTCTAGCGAACTTATCCTTAATGTTACTACACAGTTCCTAAATGTTATTTGATTCATACTCTTACGTAATACGTAAAGTACAAGCGAGCAACTACACCGTTACGTTCTCTTTAACAGAAGCCGCTCGAATATTAATTAAACATCTATAACTAATGTACCGTCATGTACGAATATTCATGCTCATCACACAAATATTGCCTCTACCGAGATTCGATCCCGGGACCGTGGGTGCGGAAACCAGGATCACTACCAACTGTGGCAATCAGGTTGTCGGTAATAACACAATAATGTTTTAGTATTGAAGCTTACGACTTAGATGCTTGTATTGAGTTGCGAGTGTGATCCAAAAATATAACGAAATTGTATTTTCCTACTTCTCAACCTAATTAAGGCTGTAATTTAAAATATGTAACAAAAGCATTTCACACTAATTACCGCCCCAAGAAAGCGGTTCTCATCTCCCTTAACATTATCCGCTACAAGCACGTACCGCGCTCGGTGTATAACATAACAAGCTGGCAGATAACGACATCGATACCACAGCCCAATGTGAAACACCACTCAGCCGCGGCAAACGACCGCTACGTGCCGCAGGCGGTAATCTCCTAAGAAATGACATGAGACTGGCAGAAAATATTTTTATAATACTTTTTTAAGATAAAAGTGTCATGCGAGCAGAGCCGCAGGCAAAACTTATTAGCTGACTAGCTGTTACCCGCGACTTCGTCCGCGTGGTATTTAACAAAAAAACTTTTTCTAAAATAAAAGTAGCCTAAGTTACTCCTTGTTACATCAGCTATCTGCCAGTGAAAGTCCCATCAAAATTGGTCCAGCCATTTCAGAGATTAGCCGAAACAAACAGACAGACAGACAAAAATTTACAAAGATGTTGTTTTGGTATATGTACTTAGTAAAAAGCGGTTATTTTAATGTTACAGACACTCCAATTTTATTTATTTGTATTGATATAAATGTTAAACATAGTCATTGACTCGTATCATTGAATGTCACCCATTATATTAATCAGCAAAGGTAATCTCAGCGCGTCGGCTCATTGCTCAATGATCCGAGTTATGTTGCTGCTATGCCGTGCTCCAGCTGTCGTTAATACGATACTCGGATCTGTACTGTTAATCCATGGGCAATAACACCCTGAAGCACAAATAACTTATGTTTGCGACGATAAGAGTGAGCCCCAATTTGGTGTGGTTAGCCCATCGTCGCAAACTTCCTGCCCAGTTTTACATGTCTGATTATAAGGTTATAACCAGTGAAAGCCAGGTGGTTGAAGGCTCGCTTTGGAAACAAAGTTTGCTGGTTCAAACCCCGGCCAGCACATCTGGAATTTTTGGAGTTTATTATCATTAAAGTTCTAAATTGGTTTAACTATTAAGAAGATCTCAGACTTTTGACTTCCAACGATTAGAAAAAGCACCAAACATCATTTTCATTTTATCTTTTCCTACATACCATACTCGGATTACTACGAACATTAAAACTAACGTCAGCCAAATCGGTTCAGCCATTGTCTATTGATGCTTTTACCCAGCAACAACATTCAATTTTTAACCGACTTCAAAAAGGAGGAGGCACCGACTTCAGATTTGTTAAATCAAATATTTAGTAAGACAAGGTAGATTTCAAGATTAGATTATTTTTTGCTTTATAGTTTTTTGAAGACGGTTTTTATTTTGTTAAAAAGTTTTTTATTGTTTATATAGAATACGATAACTACTGAGATAAATACTGTAAGATATTGATACATAATTAAATCGCTTGATATATCGATCCATTTTTAAATTCTATCGCGTTTTGTTGTGTTTACAATGGATTCTAGATACAAATCATAAGCATTGGCGAACACGTTACGGTAATCGAAATCGCTGACTCGATGCCGTGTTCTCGTTAATCGACAAAGGCGGGATAATCTCAGGAATACGTCCGCTCGTGTTCAATGATTCGACGCATTATGTTACCTTCAGATCCTCTTGTAGTGCGTGTAATTCGATTTCATGAGGATATTGATATTGTTAACAAAGGGGTGCGTCTTAAGATAATCCATTATTAGGTAGGTATACCACCTTGAACAGAATATAATATAATCGATTGATAATTTAACGCAAATGTGTGGATGTAGACATGATTTAGAAATCGGATACTCCGAAAGTCATGTTAAAGCTAGACTTATTTGTTAACATTCGGGACGCCAAGTATATTTTTTTACATAAAGTCTGAAAACTTATATTCCTATTTGGAAGTTGAGATATTATATGATATCTGTCATCGACTTAAACACTGAAACAGATGTATCTTTACACTATGATAACACACCAACTATTAGGTACTATGTACGAATTTTGAACGTATTTAAATACCAATCGAACGCTTGAATGTTTACCATACGTTTACCAGACTGTAAAGCTGCAAGTTTCCGTTAGGTTAGGTTAGAAAGTTACCATCACTCGATTTGATCGTTTATTAATGCCGTCAAGACTCGTACTGAGTCCCCCGTTGTTTATGAACTCCCTGGTGTAACCAAAATATGACCATCACATTAAATATGCTTAGATGGTGTCATACGTATAAACTTGTATGATGTCATACAGAATAGATTCACAAGATGTTATAAGAATCTTTAAGAATAAAGGGGATGCAGGATTGAGTGTTCCTTATTTTTATAATAAACTAATAATGTTAATAGTACCATTATATCCAATCATTATTTTAACATTTCCATATCGAGCGAGGACACAATCAGCAAAATGCATCACTGCGATATCTGCATTAATTTAATATTAATTAATTGAATGGCTGAAATTATAGCAATACAAAGATGAATTAAAACAGCTTGGTAACCATTTAATTAGTAAATATCCAAAGAAGGACTTCAAGAACTTTGATACATTTTTGCAGATGCAATGCCACTTTTAAATTACGTTTATCTTATTCCAAACACTCAAAGCAACCAGCTGGCGGTTCTATAAACGAGTGTGAGTACATACAATTAAATGGATGAAAATCGTATTAGATACGGATTATATTACACTTGAGAGACCAAACGGCTTTCCATTCGTAAAGCAAATAGAGTAAAAAACACCGAGTTTTGCAAGTTTAGCCATTTGACGCTCATCTCTCAGCCGTCAGTATGATTTACGAGCGCCCCAGATAGCGTCACCTCATCGCTGTAAATTAAAGCTGTTTTCCGAGCCAAGTGTTTTTCAAGTGTCCTTTTATTAGAACGTAATTGCTTTCGACGTTTTTGAGAGCAGATGTTACGGTAGCCTTGACCTTGTCAAATTATGTGCCTGTATAGAAAGCCCTGTGCTTTCGACTGTGTCTTACTCAAGGTTTCAGAGCCTACACAAGTGTAGGCTTACTCAATATCCGTTGTACTCTTTACACTTAAATGATATGAGCTGTTTGAGATCCCGAAAATAAATAATTAAATTATAGTAAATTACGTTAGGTTAATAGCTTCGGACGGTAGCTGCACGCTTGCTACCTGTTGGTATAATTAGTCTTAATTTGCGCCTCTCTCTCTCTCTCTGTAGGTGTTACTGATATCGCCCTAAAGTCCATTATACGGTACAAACCCATACTTAAGCGCTTGCGCTTGTCTGGAGATAATTAACAAAGTTATTACTTTGACTTATGTATCTAATTATAAGTCAAAGTATTATTCTAAAACCGAATCGTGACGTGACGTCAACTACGAAAATTCGGCAACAAACTAAGGGGGCTTTTCTTTTTGACGATATTTTTTTGATCGCCAATTTATAAAAAGGTTTATTTTTTTTACCTTTCGAAGCGCACATTACATTGTTCCATTGATGAAAAGAAAATAAAAAAACACCTTTCAACTTTCCCCTAATTATCCTCATCAGTAATTAGACACAGCACCTATTAGACCTGTAATTCTTTAATGCGATTATTTTAAATTCTGTCTGTACACAAGCTAGACCCGTAGCGATGGTAAAAAGAGGTGCCCTCGCGAGGCTATTGTTACCGGACCATTATTGCGCGGTCCTATTGTGAGACGAAGCCACACAATGCCACAATTATTGCTAATAATAAGATTCACTGGAGAGTGCCCAGTAACTCGATGCTGAGCATTTTTAGCTACATATCTGTATCACATTATGTATAGGGTTTTGTATAAACAAGGTGAAGCCCTGAGTGGAGCGACGCGCATCAATTCCAAAGTGTACCCGGATTAGGAAAGGCGTCAGTAGGATTTACATGTACATATCGGGGGACAACAATGTTTAGTTGTGAGCTTTTAAGAAATATGGAAGAAGAAATACTAATTAAAATAAATGACAACCTTAGTTATTCGCGGTAACTACAATCATGGAAAGCATGGAAACCTTAAGGTCATTTTCACGTAGCAATAATTAGCTCTACCGCTGCGACTTGCTATGGCCATATGCCTGTATCGTTCAAACGAAGGTTGTCTTATTTGAATAGGACGAAGATTCGGTGAAAATCTACCAGGCACTGATGACGCATAACTGTCTTACCTATCATCCAATACATAGAACAGACGCTCGGACGTAGTTGGAGATGGCTATCCAATCGCTGGTAAAAGCTAAGAAAAAGGCAACTTTCGTGCGTCTTATTTTTTCATATATCTCTGTCACTCTGTAGAACGAACGATTCCGACTAAACTCGAACAAAGACATGACAACTAACATTCGTTGATACACGTAGTATCTATAAATTACTTCCACCTGACTTAATCTCCGTAACACACAAATACGTGTTATATCGTAATAACGAGAGAAAATAAGCAACGTCAAAGTGTCTTTGTTGTTCGCAATATAGGGAGAATGGCGTATTATCGTTTGTTATCTGGAAATAAGGATTATTGAATATTGTTGCAAGTTTGTTCGCGCGCGAGCGTACAGGGAAAGATTGACAGATCCGATATGGGAATATGAAATAGCAATGTGTTCCGGAATCACTCTTATTTATGAATATTTGTATCGAAACGATATATTCTATTATTGTGTAAAATATCGAGGTTGGACGCATTTGGCATATGGTAACAAATAGATCCATCTTTTCTGCAATGCAACTCGATTCAGCCTATTTCATGACGTCTTTGAGGTAGACGAATTTTAGACAGCACTCATTATTAAAATAAAAGAGAGACCCATTTCATCATGTACGATTTGCAGCAGACGTAGGTTATTATTATAATATGTAAATATGGCTTTTGTTGTAGATAAAGAATATTTTTCTTTATTTGGTTATTAAACATAAATTACAAATAATTAAATGCTTTTAGATATGACATTTATCCCGGATGAATATCGTTAGACACACAAAAAGTTGTACAATATCTGCGCCCATCTCAAAAGTTTTCCCATTAACATTGGAACAATACGTTATATTAATGCTGGCGTTGAAACGAGACGGATGAATTAAACTAATGAGTTCGTAAGACACGTGCCGTGAATTATTGAAGTCTCGCGAAGCTACCGCTAATTGAAGCCGAAATTACGCTAAGAAATTAATGACGATGCTCACGTGAGGCATTCAACAATCCGTGGAACTTATTATTTTGAGCCGCGTTAACAACTTTTGGGTTCAGTGGTTAGTGTTATATTTGGTGCAAATTGTGCCTTAAAGGCATTTATGATAAAGCTTGACTCTGTTTAATATTTGATAAAATAAATGATACTTTATCTACGTTACCTAAACTCGAGTGGTCCCAAATTTTTTAGGTATCTGTTTTTTTTTATTAAAAAACCAGTGTCCAACCTCTATGCTTTTTCAAAACGATTTATTATTGACTATGCAAGTTTGAGTTATAAACCACATCATCAGAGTTAAATCACAATTTCCTATCTAGGTAACGAAATTAAAAATAGGCAAGAATTTCAGGTTTGTTTTTTTTTTCATAATATTCTCAAAATTTGATAAACAGCACTATTAAATGAGCCTGTATCGCTGTTATCTTACACCATAGAGTACACAAGCTAGCTAGAGTGATGGTCTGTCAGAGCGGACAGCCTGACAGAGGACGCTGTTCTCAAATGGATTGCAGTCATTGCGTTACTAGAATCCGCGCTGCAATATAATATGGTGACCAGTTAGTGGCCATGAAATTTATTTGTAAAGGGGTTCAAATAAAATCCTACCCAATGACGTTGTCAATAATGTGTAATTATAATTATTACAACAAAACGGTTACGACCTGGTTACGATAATGTACAATGGAATTGTAATTTAGTTATGCTTTAAAGGGGGGTTAAATTAATGGTAAGTTAAATCTACTTAAATATAAGTCGTGAAAATATCATTCACGAAATTGATTCATTTTTAAGTCATAATAAAACTGTATTAATTACTTACAGAAAACTTATGAATAAAAATCTAAATAAAGGGTATAAAAAGACAATGTTCTGCGTGTGACCAGCCTATAACACAATGAACGCAATAAAATAGAGTAAGTAGTTATGTTAAAAACTGTTTTGCATTTATTTAAAAAAGAACTTAAATTTGAATAAAGAACATTCTTGCAAAACAATTTTTTTTTCTGCTTTCGATTTTGCGTCTGTACCTATTTGCCCTTACGGCAATACAACAACTATATAATACTTAAGTGAATACATACCACTTTTCAGGAGCAATTGCCTCTCGCTGTCGCCGCGTGATGTATCACCGTGCCTCTGAAATACTCTGAATAGATAGTTGCCTTCCCGCGGCACCGGCGCGGCGCGGCGTCCCCGCAAAGAGCTCCCGGCTATTTATCTATTTCACTTCAACTTATATAAATAGAGTTTACTTCAAGTGAAGGAAGTAATTTTACACCATTTTAACCGACTTCAATAAAAGGAGGTTCTCAATTCGGTTGTATTTTCTTTTGTTATAAAGTTAGTTGTTAATTGAAGGGTAATAGGAAAGCAATCTCCTAATTTTACTTTTATTACGCATAACGGTTTTAACGTAAGTTCATTAGTTATTTGTTTACACGTAAATATATTATTCATTGATCTATCTTTACAAGTTTCTCATTTATACGACTTTAGTTTCACGATAGTTCTGGATCAAGGCAGGTGGAGAGTTTCATTAGCTGATGAAGCTGAACTGATAAGTAATTAAGATTTAAATTTCTGAGCTATATATACTGTAATACAAAGCTGAGAATTCGGACCGAGAACCGGACATTCTCGCGAAGCTTGCTTGGGCTAACGACGATTGACGATTGACGGATGCTCAGGCGAGCTAGCACGAGCGTTAGCCTTGGGCGAGCCACATAAAGACTGAGCAAGCAGAGACATCCTGCTCAATCAGTCAGCACCCGGCTATCTATCAACACAACTCTTCGTCTCACAGAACACACGAGAAGGCCAATCATTATAACTCTAGCCAACTTAATCCGAAAGAAAATTACATAAGCAAAAAAATAAAGAGTACACACAACCAGCTCTCCGAAGCTCATAAAGTCAAGCTTAACCCGTCACACTAAGCTCGGCTTTCCTTATAGCCGGTATTTTTATAAAAAATGTACGCGGTCTACGCGACATTCGCGATTTCTCCGGTTAAAGCCGCCATCAGTCAGATGTCACAGGCAGCGTATCAAGTCGCCGGCCAAATAAACACAACTGCTATTTATCAGACTTGTTTTAGGGTTGGATTTAGGCTAGGAGGCTGCGGGAACAATACTTGATATTTGTTGTGTAATATGTTGGACAAGAAATCATAGTAAGTTTCGTGGCTCACGGCCATTTGAATCGAAAGCGGATCTGAAATATATCACAGACAATCCGTTTTTGTGAGGTCTTCCACTGTCTACTACTTCTACATTTGAATACGCCACCAAAAAATACGAATTATGTGTGAACTTTTTTAATAAGATTTTATACAGTGCTTGATTGTAATCGGTTAGAACTAATAACCGGAATTGTCTATCAGCCAATTTAATCCTTTTCTGGACATTAAATAATAAATAAATATCGCCAGATGAACACACCAACTATACGGTCCCACACAAATCAACGCTTTTATTATGGGTACCGAACAATTAACTGGGGGCGAACCCAGTATATATTACTTATATAGACATTAAACATCCATGACTTGGGTACAGACATTCGTGCTTACCACACAATGTTTGTCCCTAACAGGATTCGAACCCGGGACCTTCGGCACAGAAAGCAGAGTCACTCCGAACTGCGCTAATCAGGCCGTCATTGCAAAAAAGATTACCGTAAAATTTTAATTATCCATAAAATACTGAAAAGTCCTGCTATACCATGTAAGTGCACCCACTCTTGGTTAGCCCGGCTCTCGTCCGAGGCCCGAACATAAAGCGGTCCGCTTTTATCGAACGGCTCGGTATATAAAGTTCACCGGTTTTATGCCGGACATATTCTTCTAGTGACGCTGACGTAAGTATCGTTTAATATAATATCATCATCGGCATCACGAAAGACTTCCACTATTGAACACACATTTCCCCGAAGTCACCATGCGTCACGGTCTTCCGGCTTTGCCACTCGCCACCTAATGAAGGGTCCTCACTCAGTACGCCTTTGACAGATGAATTAGCATGGAAAATATTAAATAGGTATTCATAAATGAGGCACTGATATGCGCCTCATTTTAGATTTTTCTGGTCAATTAAAAAAATTGTCTTGGATATAGAAGAGTAACTTTTTAAACTTCAAAATTCACCACAAATACTATAATACAATTTAAATAAAAAGAAAACTGCGCAAAGTTTACCAATTTATCAAACAGCCGATATCCACACCCTATCTTTGTCAGTTGTATTACAAGCAATTCGCACTCACTTTACTACCTAGAGAATTCTGGAGGAATAACGCTGAGCATAACATTCATTTTTTATATATTTTAGCATAAATGTGCTTGGATTTTAAATATAAAATCTGTAACCAACATACCAGGCCACCGCTGTACCAACAGGCGATGACACATCTGACAAAAACCAATACACTAGGCCAGTGTCTGACAAAAACCAACATACCAGGTCACACGATACTCGTGTCCTGTGAGCAGTACATACGTCACTCGCCGGGCTACCCGCGTCAAGTGTCCGAGCCAGAAGCGAATTTATTGTTTTTAAACAATAACCATGTAAGGGTTGAATGATGAGCATGTTGACGTTGTTTTATAGCCTAGATTTTGTTTTTGGAATACCTAAATTGTGTAGAAAAAAATGTAATAATACACAAATTTATAAGCAAAAAAAAAAATTGTGATCGGGACAAAATGTAACTCTCGACGTACTTACTTACTAAATTCTTGTAAGTGTAGGTACATTTTGAAAAAATAACTAAATACTAATTATTTTGATGCATTAGTACTTATTCTTAAAAGCTTTTAAATTGTCATATAAATACGAGTGGAGGGGAAACTGAAAAGACATGGCGTCAGTTATGTTTTAATTTCTAAAACTAGTGTTTCTGCGAGTTATATTCAGTGATATAAGTAGAATATTAACCATTATGGGTTCGGTAAAGTGCGCAAGTGTAGGTAATTGAAACAGAGTGACGAAACTTGGCTTTTCAGTTTCTCACAAAAAATTCATGAAAAATCTTTCAGTAAAGTATCCATCACTTTACTGATTGAGGGATGGTGGGGTATTTACTTGGGCCTAGCCTTTGGGCCTGTGCATATGCTCAAAAACAGAAATAATTTATATTACTTGACACCGGCAAACACCTATAGTGATGCCAAATTAAAAAAAAATACGAGTGGATGTCAAAAATTATGACAGCCTTCAAGTTTAGTTGTTAGAAAGCCGTCGACTCAAGGTTTTTGATAGCGACTTTTAAAATAAAAAAATAAACAACCAAATATTCACACCTTGTTTTTTTTCAAGTAAATGACGCAAAACAATGCTATTCCGCAATTCCCAGGCATCTTTTAAAACTTAATCGCTTGTCTCAAGCATCGGGACACGACAACGCTCATTGTTTGCCGATATTCCGATTCGGTAAGTCTCGAGTAACTTCGGAAAACTTCGGTTATCTCTGCCAACTTCGTGAAAATTCGGAATATTATATAGACGAATCTATGCTAACATCAAATCTTACTAATACGCCGAATTAATTTACTCGGTTCCAACTTCCATCGCACAAAGTGATAAGACCTTTGGCCAAATTAATTAAAAATATTTTAGAGATTATTCAAATTAATTAGCTGGGAGTGAATAAATTTCTCACAACTTGGCAAGTATGCCAACGTTGTACTTTTGTGTTAGGGTTCTTAGTCATTTTATAAAAAGTAATAAAAAAAAGTGTATTCCGTTAAAACCCTATTCTGTTTATTGAATTAAAAATGCTCAAGTCCTTTTCATATCCGTAATATATTTGTAACGTAAGTATACGAAGTTATTATATGCTAATAATAAACCCTTTAAACTAGCTACAAATGATCACAAATCAAAAAATATCAAAGTCCGTGTACAGAAAACACAACGACATTTTAATTATTTAAATCAAAATAGTTTGAATATTCATGCTCAAACACGTGAAACAAATAAAATACTAACATTGTATACATTGCTTTTAACGTTCTAGTAGGATTTTCAGTTAAGGAATTCCAAGTAACAGAGCAATGTAGAAGCTTCTTTAGTATGGTCGGTGGAAATAATCTCGCACGCTATGCCATTCACAGACTTATTTAGAGGTTTAGACGTAACGTTGCTAATAGCAAAGTGAAGCCACTTTTTCATTGTATTTGTAGTGGTAAAGGCTACCAAATACAAAACTTTTAGATATTCTCTAGACTTTATGTAAGCACTGGACAATATATTATACATACAAGATCGATGTGCCGCTACTCTACCCCTTCCAGGGGTACAATCGTGATAGCAAGTACCTATTTATTAACTTCGAAGGGATATCAACAACAGTCGAACTCAAAGTGAATTCAAGTATAATGTTATAATGCTGAAAGCTGAACGTTATCATCACCAAAAGGGCAAGTCTCAAAGAGCTTACTTATACAGCCGAAACTTTTCAAACAATTTCGAACACGGCTGTACCTCCACTCACACAATTAAGCTGACAAAAGCGTTCGTTGATTAAAAGCGAAAGGATTAAACTGTCAGTCGTTTGGTTCCCAGATTATGGAGATGAGCGCCAATTGTATGTTCACGAATCTTTGCATAACGGGAAATGGTTATTGCTAATGAAACTACCTCTATGTATTATTAAACTGTTGGTACAATAATAAAGTCTAAACTAGTTTACCAATGCTGACCTAGCATGAACTTGTATTCCATCTAATGGGTTTGATTTATGTATCTAAATTGATCACCTAAATAATCTTTAAACAATGGAAATGAGGAAAAAAAGCCTTATTAATTCCACCCATGGTATATGTTAGCGAACAGAGTACACTAAAACAAACACACACAACCGCGCACTGTACACAAACTGTATGATATTATAAATTATAGTCCGCCATCCTAATTAACAAACAAAAATGTATTTTAAAAACAATACGTTTGCAAAGCAGCGTTTAACAATTATAACTAAAACAGTAAAGAGAACGTAGGGTTCATATCTGTTTGCACATTCAATATTTTGATGTAGGGCAGTTTCGATTTGAATTGCGAATACTAACGTCTACTGAGATTTCAAGGCCTTCCAAATACAAAATGTTATCTCGAATGTGTGTACAGTAAAATGTAGAACAGCAAAGTAAAGCGCATTTGTTAATTAATTTATATTATATTAATACCCACTCGTTATTAATATAAAGTATTAATTAAGCGTATGTTAAATAAGCATGTTATTGCTTATTGGCGGGTAAGGGATTATTTCTTTGGGTAATGGTGTGTTTATACTGTGTACGTTATTTTCTGTAGCTCAGAGGCTTTTTAGTCGTTTTGAATTATTTTGTTTCACAATAAAAGGCCCCTGCTAATCAAAAGGAAGCAATTAAACCGTCAGTCCTTTGGTTTCAGATAATATAAATGTTCCGGGCTTGATTGTTCACAGATCTCTGCATAATGGATGAATGAGTGCGAGCAATAATGGATTGGCAGGCAGCATGTTTTATTCATACCTCACTTGACTTCAAGTGGACTCATTTGATTGACTTTTTGTTCTTTTTTCACTACTGACAACTTTGTATTTGACTTTCGGATTTTATGTATTTTTCCCGAAAAATAAGGGATAAGACAGAGTAGTCATTGATCACATTGCATTAGATTTGTATCGATTAATTATTTTCCCTGATACCATGTTTTTTACTACCTTCTAAGTACGTACTCATTATTCATTCATATGTAATTTCTAAAGCATAAAATACACTTAATTCTTTTAAAAGAGCTACTTTAAGCTCGTGCCAAGCCTGCAACTAAGTTCCCATCGCATGGCTCGTAAAACTTTATTCACATGTCTCTAGATATTAAAGCGCTAGACTGGCAACTTTTAGTAGTCGCCACCGATATTTGACGTATACTTCATTAATAAAATAAAACTTCGTACCACCTCAAAATGAAATGTACGAGAAAATAAATTATCTTCATTATTATTTTTTTAGTGATGTTTTCCCATGTTCAATAGTTATTCTGCTATTTGGGGCGGAGACAAATTTAAAAAAAACAAAGATCGTAAATATCGGCTCACCCGTTCTGGAGTTATAAATGGGGTAACACGACTCTCTTTTATACATATGAGATATGTCATTGACGAGGTTTTTTTCTTCTTTAACATAATAGGGCGGACGTCACCAGCTTGAGTTTGTACTGCTCACCCTTCCAGCTTCTGACGTATTGGGAGACGTTCACATATGTGTATGCCTGACTCTACTACAACACCTATTATATCAAGTATTTGAACTATATACTTACTAGTAATCAGTTGTCAAAGCTGCTGATCCAAATGCTGCTCTGTCTACGTACCCACTACAACTTATTCTACGAGCCCCCAGAGTTCAGTAGTCGGTTTATAGCCAAGCGAGTGCTATAGAGAATTAATATTCCTTACACAACTGACAACTTTTCCCACATTGTTACACCGAGTTCTATGTGCCTTGAGATTGCTTATTACCCGAGACAAACTACATACCTATTAATATTCTAAGGAAGAGGGATTCGGAGTGGGTATTCTTTATTAGTTTTGTAAAGTTTTAAAGATATATAGCTATTACATTCACCGAGACCAAACCGAGACCCAGATAGAGTATAAGTACTAAACTACAAAACAAACGTTTACAATGACTGCTTTTTTAAAATTAGTACATTCATTCTAGGTCACGCTGTATACGGAGAAAATCAAGAGCACCTAATTGATGAAAATACATATTTTTCCAACATAATGAGACTCTCATAGTAATTGAGATACTCCTAAAGATAAACAGGACATCACGAAATTTATGGAATAGGGAGATATAGATTCATAAAGTTTATATTGTTTTAAGAATAAATAATAATAAATAATTTAATATATAATAATAATATCATATTAAATAAAATATATATTATTAAATACCCGATTAAATGATATTTAATATCCATTCTTAAATATATCAATTTATTTAAAAACTATTTCAACATATTTTTGCTGTATTTCATTTAATATAAAAAGTGCATTATCTATCGTTACATCCACGCCAGCGCGTCTGAGACCACGCGGCGTGACCCAAAAGTATTTACACTTATTTGGGACAAATTGAAATCTGGCACGAACCCACTGGAACGAGAAAAGATCTCAAAGTTTCCCAACTATCGGTGATAAGATAAATACGCCTGAAACTTTAATCTACCTTGTGTGTTCTTGTTTTGTTTGTTTTCTTCGCACAACCTTATCTCCGATATATGTTTTCATTATCAACGGGAATGTCCTGCAAAAGTATAACTTCTAAAACCTTCTCCACATTATCTCATATGACTGAAAAGGATGGAGCTATAGAACAATATATTTAGCTGACGGTGTCTACTTCTTCGTATTACTCTTCCGTTGCTATATCAGCTTTGCGTGTCAAGTCGGCCTCACAATCAAGTGTCAATGGCAGCATAACTATAACTTTTCACAGGTGTCCAATACGAAGTTAACCGGACAGATGTTGTTCCCATCCAAACGTCGCTAAATTCCCATAGAAAAGCCTTTTCGGTTTTTTTACGATTTACCAATTTTCCGGTCAACTTCTTTCCCAATAAACCTGATCTGGAGTATCAAGAACATTTTGAACAAAAACATTGTTAATTTGGTTCAGCCGTTCTCAAGCAGTGCGCCTACCAACGAATATCATTTCATTTTTTATATGGGTAGATTGCTATTTAATTTAAAGACGATTTTGTTTACGAAACGGGGGCCCTGGTTATGTGGAGGAGTCTATCTTCATATAACACCTAGCTGTCAAACATATAATTTCCCTTTACGCGTTGCGTCGTTGGTTGAAATAGGCTGTATGCGCCAGATATGCTTTTGAAGTGGTCGTTTCAGCAAATGCAGAGTTCGGATGGGTGATTAAAAATAATTACGGCTAAAAGTGTTGCTTCTTATATTATATGTTTTATACGATCCAGTTATTGAAATGGTTCACATTTAATTTGTAGGTTGATACAATAAATTTAATTTATGTATGCCTTGATTACACGTGGCGAGTAAAAGGCGAGAAAGTGCTCTCAACCGAGTGCTTAGTACGTGTAAACGGGGCTCGGTAGGTATAAACTTTGTTTACTCGTCCAAACACTCAGCCGAGAGCACTCTCTCTCTTATAAATAGTTTCTTTAATTGTTAGTAATTCAATATGCTTCGTAACAACAAATACTCACATTTATCAGATAAATAACTATGTAGTCATTAGAGCTGCTAAATTGTTTGCTTTGTTTTATTGATAAAGTTTTTACGATATCGTTATGTTGTTTCACATAAAATTGTTTTGTTTAATTCTAACTTAGACAACATTGTTTTAACGTACTGGAGTTTATTTACGCAAGTAAAGCTGGGACCTAGATGTATGTATAATATAGTATATAATCACTACCAGTAACATTATTTTCTTCAAATTTCTTAATAAAGAGATTGACTTTAAAATTTGTTACACCGTTTTCCTATAAAAAAATATAATAACACCAGCCCTTTTCATGTCCCACCGTTGGGGTCGGGCCTCCCATCATTTCGAGGGGGATAAGGCTATAGTCCACTACGCTGGCCCAGTGCGGGTTGGCGGACTTCACACGTCTTTCGAGAGGTTTTCTCAGGCATGCAGGTTTCCTCACGATGTTTCCCTTCACCATTTAGCATGTTATAATCATGGTTATAAATAAGATACACACATGAAATCCAGAAATCCCAGAGGTTCGAGCCGGGGTCTGAACCTGCAATTCTAGTTACCGAGGCAAGCGTTCTACAAAGTTGGCTGTCAGTGCTTTATATAAGACACTAAAAGACAATAATATCTCAAAAAAACTTTATCTACTAAAATGATTTTTGTTGCCGCTATTCAAAAAATCCTTTATCTTAACCATCGAAAAGTTTGAAACCTCATCTAAGATTAAACATTCTGAGGGCACGGATCATTAACCCTACAATGTTAGTGCCTACTCGAACTAATAAAGAGTTTTTTATTAATTTCCCAACATCCGCCCTTCACTGAGATTATCAAACAAAAGTGGATGTATTACACAAAGAGATTAACGAAGGAACTGGCTTTAATGAAGCTTAGAAACCAGAAAACGACAGATTATAAAGATGTGACGTTCTGCTTCGTATAATAAGAGACTCATTATTTTTTTATGCTCTAAGGATGAGGTATTAAAAGTAGAAGGCGACCTAACAATGGCACAGTTAACGATTCAAGAAGTGCGAGTTTTCATTGTCCACTATTGTGAGTTTTCATTCACTTTAGGCATACTTTAGAACAAAAGAAGCATTGGTACTTAACTTTTATATACATTTCTATTATAGTTTGATATGTCATTTAATTTAATTTGGACTCGAAGATGGATATTTGTTCTTGGCAATTCATTCCTTATCGTTTTAAAGGACCAGATAAATGCTACAAGAATAAAAAATGTATCACGTTAAAATACAAAAAATAATACAATAGAAAATAATAATTACAATGTCTAGAAACAGCACAGTAAATAAAACTGTTATTATTCCCACAATCTCAAACAATCACAAACGAAATGAATAATGAAATTATTAATGAATTCTGAAAATACACTTCCACAACCTTAACTAAATTAAGACTATCAGAGAGCTCTCGGCCTGTAACTTTCAGACATAAACTAAAATAACATAGGTAGGTAAACCTCTCATCTAGTTACAGACTCGGACCTATTCAGCCAACTTTCCGGACGTTTAAAGGTATCTAGACGTGTCAAAGTTTTTGATGAGTGTTCGTATATTGCAGTTTTGGTTTGGTGGATGTAATTGCCGATGAAAATTGCCTTTGGGAGAACAATGTTGTACAAGAGATTGTAATCTTGTGTGAGCTGAATGTGACACATCGCACGCTTACTAATAGACTGACCTAACTCAAAAAAGCTGTTTGTTGGGAAATCGCAAAAACATTTTGTCATTTACAACTTGTCTGACTTTATTACTTATATCTCAATGAAAATAGCGTAATAATAATAAATGATGTATTGTAAGAATACTTGATTAAGTAATTATTGATACTAAAATGTAATTTTGAAGAAATTTTATTATTATTTATAATTATTTATAGCTTTTAAAATGTTGAGATACGTCTGTTTATTAATAAAATCAATGATATATTGCTGTACTAGTGATGACACTTTTTGTTATATGTCTGTATCTTATTAAACATTTCACCCTTATATTCATAAAACCCTTTCTCTTTTATGTTATAAGTCTATACTTGATAAAATAATAACATATTATTTTTATGTTGTAAGTTTTTTAAGTTCCGAAACATGAATGGGTCACTATAATATAAAAGCACCGCGAGTTGACTGTCGCAATCTCAGACGCATTATGATTTATGTCACTTTCATGTTAAAAGTTTGGTCAAAATTTGTATAAGTAAAAAAGACAACATATTCGTTACTCAGTCTAGGAATAAGATATCGTAAAAATTCTTTTAGAGATTAGTAGATAGATAACGTTGGAATAAATCTATCTGTGTGCTTATCTCACTTTGGGCTTAAACCCTAATCGGTCAGTCTATTATTAAGCGTGCGACATGTATTAACCGCTTACATACATAGTCACTTGTACTTGAGCTGTAGAAAGTGATAAAGTTTTATTTATGTATAACAATTTTATAAAGACGCTTTTCGTATCCAATTTACAAACCGCTACTTTGAAAGTGGGCTACATTTACAAACCGCTACTTTGAAAGTGGGCTACATTTACAAACCGCTACTTTGAAAGTGGGCTACATTTACAAACCGCTACTTTGAAAGTGGGCTACATTTTTTGAATAAACAAATACTACTTACAAAAGTTAAAGCCTTCAAAATGTTTGATTGAACATTAATCATCTTAATTATGTAACCTAGATCAGCGAAGTTTATTAGCTCAAGTTGAAGTGAGGCGAGGCTGGGTCGGGTCTTATCGCGTAATAAGATGGGACCTTTATAACTATAAGTATACGGTTGAGCAGGATCTGAGATTTTAGCTGCTATACTCATATATATATTTAAGGACCCTCAGTGCGAACGTACATTAAAGAAGAATGTTAATGAAACTCCTATTTCATTTGACTTTCACATCGACCAAATGCTATCAAATATTTTTATTACTCCTAGATTTTATTTTACATCGTGACAAAATAGGTTGGAAAATATATTGTTCATACTTTATTTGCTTTTGGTTGCCTATTACAGCGGTAGAGACTCGAGGTGCATTTGTGCAAGCAGATTGCCCAAACGTGCTTGTAGAGCTATGTTGAGTGGCTTTAGCGTAAAAATATCAAGAGCTATTACCTATACTGTACCTGGCATAGGGAATAAAAAGTAAAATGTATTAAAAAATGTAATTCACTGTATCTAGTGATTGTATGTATATAAAACTATCGTTGCAAGTTATTTATATTAATATCCCACTTATTTAGCTCGTCTTTTGGTCTTTGAATCAAAAGTAAAAATGCCTTTTGGTATGGCTTGCAATGATTAATTTTATCTTCTAAGGTTTATATTTTTAGCAGCTATTCTGTGTTAGCTACTTTCAAAGCGGTATCTCAATCCAATTTTGCAGTTTCATCATGGCGTCCCCATTGAGTGTTTATTTTCTCGTTACCATGCCATCCTTTTGTGCTATCGATAATATCTAGGGCTGTCGTAAGCCGCTTTGGCGATATGAAAAGGATCTCTCTTTTGATTTTATCTCACAATATTTAGATGTTGTAAAATTTATTTCATCATTATTCACAGTTTTACGTTACCTAATGTTGGGTAAAAGCCTTCTTTCATTCGCACAAACCATCTCTTTCCCGCATTCATGTCGTCCACCACCGTGATTTTAATTATATCGCCATCTTGCTGCTAGACGGCATCCACACCTACTACTTATTCTGGAATACCATGGTCTTACTCGACCCGTTATCTTGTATCCAGATGCTGTCCAACGATCCCGACGTTTCCGCTACTTTACAGCAACAATGGTCACGGGAGGACTGAGGTGGTTGACGTCCTAGTGTCATAGTTTGAACTGGGGTACCCTCATATTTAGTTGTTGCTTGCGGTCCGATCTACGCAGAAAGAAATCAAATTTTATTTTAATCGACTATTTTAATTATCGTGCCGAGTTAATTATCGTATAAAGTAGTGCCATAACTTTGAGGAACTAACTAACGCACAATAATTGAGATTAGCCATCGTCAATATATATACTTTTTATGTCTGCCCTTCTAACCAGGATAATAAAAACAAATAATAATTATTAGCTTTTTACTATCAAATGGGACGTTACTCGGCACGCGCTCCCGCCGATATTACTCTCGAAGCCTTTTTTCAAGGTCAATACAAACTACAATTATGTTTTTCTACATTCGTTATTACCCAGCACCTTATTATTATTTAAATGATACAGTTTAATATACCTACTATTCGTTTTAAATCTCTCTCAAAGTAGGTCAAGGGGTTGCCCAGAAGCATAAAATAATTTCACACTTCATAACTGCGGTGTACAAGAGAAGATTTACTACACCACTCTGACGGCTTACACCCGTGGAGGACATACTTTATTGGCGGTTAATGGGAGTTTGTATGGGGACAGGCATAAAAGAGTTTTGCGACACACAGTGAGTTATGTTTGAAAAATAGAGTGAAACATAAAAATAGACAAGCTATATGTTTAATGTTCTATCTATGCTTTATTAAGTTTACGTAGTCAAAATAAAAATACTTGGAATAGTAAGAGTTCTGTGGTGCTTACTAAGTATGCGTAGTAAACACACGGCTATTGCGTGGATTTTTATTTGGTTAGGCATATTTTTTAAGTTTTAAAAATATCTAATTGGCTACTTACATAATGTACACACATTAGTGATTTTTATGCAAACTTGTGTTTTAGTGCGAAGTCAATAAAAAGCCTGGATATTGAGCGATATTATGTCTAATGTTATTTAATGAAAATACATGTAAAGTGTAAATTTAAACCACTATAAGTACAGTGTAAGTACATTATACAAACAGCAGTAACCGCAGTGCTCCCAGTTTATTTAATAACCAGCCACTAGCAGCGCATGAAACCAAACGGAAATTTCGCGGAAAGCCGCTGTGTCTATCACTACAGCTATTATACAGTACCAACAATATAACCACAAGCAAATTGTTTACCAACAAATTACTTAAAAAAACATAAACATTATTACAAAATAAGTACGTAACAACCTAAGGAGAGTCTGGGGTATTTATATAAACACATATTTGTCGTAGCTTCACAGGCCATATGCCGATGTATGTTTGCAAATTGGGAGGTTTTAATGTCATATTTTTTTTATTCAACAAAAACCGTGTTCTTTTATTTTACATAATAAAAGTTATGTTTTACCTAAATAATAAACAAATGCAAAGTTGGCTTCAGTATCCATGCAACAAAACCATAATTAAAAGTTTCATCCACTATTAATTAATTCGGTATCAATGATAAATGGTCCCCTCGACTTATTGTTTCACCGGGGGATAATTACCCATTGTGATGGGAATCAAAGCCAAAATAATCTCCTGAGGCTTACATTTAAGTATAATTGAATTACTTTGAACTGTTTGAATACTGTGTATGGTAAATGAATACCTTTAAATTTTGTTTAATATTGGGGTCTGCTAATGTGTATTGGATCTAATCGGATGGGTGTTTACCGTATCATCTAAATTTCACAGTTGTGTGAGCCTAAATCATGCCGTTAGAACCGGGGTTTCGTAAAAAGCAAATCTATTGTACTCCATCAAATACTGGTAATAAAACACATTAATAGATAAAAAGCATTCCGTTGAAAAATATATCTGAATAATTCCGGTCATAAAATATCAATAAAGATAACTATATAGTTTTAAGATTGCAAATTAAATTACACAGTCTACAGAACCTTTAGAGTTGCTCGTATTTTTGTAGGACCCTACGTAATCGAATAGTTTTGGACGACTTCTCCTGCAGCTATTAAACTTGCGGGTTCCGTGAACGTACCTGTGTATAAATCAGGGATAAGTATATCGTAACAGAACCCTTCAGGAAATTACTTTGGAACTCGGTTAGCGACCTTCGCTTGGGGAATGTACAAACTCTTAATAGAATTTACTCTCGGTTTGTTTTAGAAATTACGTAGTTTTTTGTTGGTAATGTCCACATCAGCAGCCGTTTGTAATGAGGTGAGTTTTATGAAATTAGATATGTTTAAAAACAAATGCTCTGTTTTTTATGCATATATCTACAGGTTGAAATCGCAATCTTTGGCAATATTTTTAATTATAACATTATACTATATATAATTCCGATTATTTAAATCGGAAAATATTTGAATTAAACCTAATAATAACACCGATTTAACATTAATGATTGCTCAGATGAGCAAATGCCTAAAACCGGTAAAAAACATATCCATTAATAGATAATGGGTATACACTTCAACTAATTATTTTAAAATATGATGTCAAACACGCTTATTTCAAACAAATTTTTAAACGATTGTTTTCTTTATTAATGGTTTTACAATAATCTGGATTGCGTTTGAAATTATAGTTTAAAATATTACCAATGATTTCGAATTCATACTGTATCAACTCGAATGTGTGAACGGCTTCAAGCGAATTGGTAAAAGATGAATAATGAAAGGGTATTGAGAAAAATGGCTCTCTCCGCCGTCGGAGTAACACATTGCAACGCACCACATATATCATTAGACAACGCGGATGCGCGCCGGTGCTGAACCCCGAACGTAACACATTAGGGGAATACGTTTTGTAAATGGATACCGATTATAACGTCCTTAAAGGTACCGTCATAAATCATTGAGCGCTGTAGCTTTTTATTTTATTTTATATTAACCTACTCTACATCCTTCGCCTCGCTATTACTCATTCATCAGCTAGTATATTGAGTTCAATCTATTTCTTCCGTGGGTAACATTATTATCCGCAAACTTAGGAGTGCAACTCCTTACCGGACTCTGTGTCAAGTCACGAGTGTACGACATATATGCAACCGAGGCTGCCTCGACATGTTACTTTATCTCAAAGTATTATGTATTTAACGGGTGGTACTTAGAAGCAGGGAATAAAGGACTAGAACCATGTTATGTTCATAAAAGTTAGTTGGCACTAAAGTTGTGAGCGTTCTTCTCATATTCAACACTAAAAATCACACGTTCAAACAAACTCAGTGTTGGTATTATAACTGGCTTTATCAAACATACATTTATTTTGGTGTATATCATATTTTTTACCGCAAATGATAATATACGAATTATCTTTTATGTGGATATATTTTTGTGTACCCGCATGTGAAATAAATATTGTTTCACACAAGCTTATGTGATACTTACGTTTACTTCTTACGTTTTGTGTTTGCTGGTATAACAATTTTATGAGAAATGTCGAAGAGTGAAATTGTTTGTTCAGAATTGTACGTACAGAACTCGGTGAGAATATGCGCACAAATTTAAATGTTCGCGGATTATTCTGAGTGATTTAAGTTAGGAATAATGTGAAGCAGACCCATGAAGCCCGCGTCTGAGAAAGTCTCAAATATGCTTAGTTCGTAGTTTTCCCTGACTTGAGCGCGAAAAACTCTACCAGTTTTTTTTTGTTTGAAGGCTAAAATACGAAGAAATAGCCCACTGAAGTAACGTCACATGACAAAACCATGAACCCATCGCTCACAAATCATCCCCCACGTTCACTCCCTCGCATAAACAACAATATCTCTACATAAAACACTGAGCACATTTGACGGATGGTATAAATTACCTTTGTGCCACTTTATGATGGCCATATTTTGTGTGTGAATAATTTAAGAGTCCACTCAAGCTTTTTTCACGTGTCCGGGTCTCAAGTGGGTCTGAACCAGGATTTTTTGTTTCATTTATTGACATATCTGCCTATCATATGTTTTTTTATGGTGGAATATAAATTTATTTGGGTATGTTATATCGAACGATAATTTGGAGGAATATAAAGATGCAAAATTTAATCAGTTTTGTTTGATAAAGTTAATTTAATACTACGCCATCAAGCACCTAACTTTGTGAGTGCTTACACCATGCTAATACAGTTAATCCTATCTCTAGCCCTGCTTCATAGTGTTTTTCATTTTACACATGAGACAAAAAATCATGTGGTAATATATTTCGTTATACGCTATCACGCAAATGACGTCAATAATGTATTGCACGTAGACCAACACCCGCTATCAATCAATTTGCTGCGTATATCGCGTGGATGTAATCTAATCTTCAAAGGAGTATTTTCTTTTCATATAGGTAATATTTTCCTCAATTTTAGCCTGAGACGCGGATTAAGTTGAAATTAAAATATAAAATCCTTGTGTGCTTTGAGCTTTGACGCACATATAAGGATTCGACGAAAGTAGTTCGTAATGTAATTATGAACGGTATAGGTGCCTCATCAATTTATGATACTGCATCAATGGTATGAATATTTTTATAGAAGATGATAAGAGCTTCTGAAGCTCTGGATAATACGTGAATACAAAAAAAAGTCAGAAACATATTCAACACGTAACCAGCAAGCGTTTAAAATTAGTCATACATAACCAATATACTGGGTGTAAGTGGCTGCGTAATAAAAAAAGATACCATGGACTCAACTCATGATTCGGGATCCCTAGAGTAAGAATTTAATTTAGCATGAAATCATAATAGTAGACTATCTCAAAGTAATTTTAAATAAATCAAAAATCGTAATTACTAATTAGGACCTAAAACTACATGTAAATTAAAACTCGATACGCTCGAGCGCTTGTCACTCGCACGCGTCGGGTATCGTGCAGAGCGTTGTGTTGTGATCGCGTTGTTTACTATACATTGCGCGCTCAAAAATTACAACATTTGTAACTGATGACTTTCGATACAAATTATTTATATTATAGACATGAAGTGTAACCTTTACTCAAAGTTTTCCTTACCATGCCTCTTACATCCTGTATAAAAGTAACTGCATTCCCTTATAAAACATAAACAAACACATCTTATAAAATAGATTATTTCAACAGTAAACAGGTAGAAACTAAACTAATCTCGACTCAACCCAGCGAAGATACCCAATTGTTGCTAAGTTATTTCCATTTACGAGTTCTTGGCCCTAATTAAAACGGATGGACCGCGGGGACCGCCCTGCAAACTATGTAATATGGGACCGAGGACTTCTAATAATTTGCAAGTGACGTGAATTAGATTTTGTAAATTAAAGAGGAATGAATACATTTTTACATTTAGAGGATCTCATTATTTTATTGTAATTACCATTGATGTAATGATAGTAGATCAATGGTATTAAAATTCATTGTTAACATTTAACGGACTTCGATAAAAGAGGAGGCACTCAATTTGACTGTATAATTTTATGAAATAATTATTTATTTAGATTAATTAAGGACACCCCTTATGAAGCTAACCGTCGCCACATTCAATGTGATCACATTGAAATTTGGAGCTAAACGTCGACTGCAAATAAAAAAAAAACAATGACTACACCAGTAGCCTAAGAGTGTAGTAAGAATCAGACTACAGCGATGTTTAATATTTAATTTGTGATTATATCAAAATCATACTTTCATATATATTTTATTGTCATTATCACTATCATCTGGATATAGCGAGAAGTTATCTTTGTGACCACAATCATAATTGGTACGATCTTATGGCAATATTTATGAACACACATCAGCTTAAAAGCACCATAATATCTACATTCCGGCTAGCATTTCTCATCGGAGCTTACAATGAGCACACTCAGGCTCTCAGAGCTAAAAGCCGATTCGTAACGGGTGCTCAAATTGTGCATTATCATTTGCGTCAGTCGCTTCATGGGAGAGGAATTTGCTCGTCTCCGCGCGAGACATGGTTCATTTCGTAAGAAGATGTGTCGATGCGAGATAAAATAATGCTGGTGGTTGATGATTGAATGAGTATAATTGTACACAGTAAAATTGGGTATCCTTTGACTCGTGCACTCTCAGCTATTAAGTGAGGTTGACAACATGTCAGTAATCAATATGTTCCAACTATTCTGATAGTTTGCATCTATCCCGGATAAGAGTACAAAAAATCCAGCTGCCCTCTATCTATCTATCAGCCGAAAGACGTCCACTGCTGGCCACAGGCCTCCCCCAATGATTTCCACACATCACAGTCCTCCGCCACTCGCATCCACCGGCTTCCTGCTCCACGTCCTGTTACTTTTGTCTTATAAAGATACGGGTAAAACCTATTTTTACTCCTACTTTGCTGTGAATATGTATTCTATTTAAGCTATATCATCTTTGGTTAATCGTCGCAAGTATTATTCAGATTAAAAATACATAGAAAAGTCGCAAGCAACAAAGACCCGACATTTACGTAACCATGAGGCGGTCCCGCAAATTAAATCAGAAACAATTTACCAGATGAAAGTTAGTTTCCGGCTTCACTTAGCGGATTGGACGCGCACCGACGCGTTTGATATGGACGTGAGATTGCTAGTTTGCAAATTTATCTCGTGCTGGGATTCGGGTCAGTCGTCGTACGTTGAATGATACCTGTAAAATGGTTTGATAACGCACACATCAAAGTGAAGGGTATGATAATTGTGGGACCAATTTAGCCATTTACTTGTAATTATACATATACTTACTTCGAGTTAGTACTGTTTTGACTAGCTACTCAAGCCAGGGGAAATGCGTTATGCATCCCCTCTCGCCCGGGGGACGAGAGTATGTGGGACTCCCCGGCAGAGTGCCGGTATACCCACTAAAACCCCACGGTGTGTCTCACAATCGCAGTGCCGAGGACGCGGGTACGCGGGACGCATTCTTCCGCGACCTCGGCGCCTACTCAAGCCTACCTAGCGCTTCCTACATTGTTCTTACATACCCATAAAAATGTACTGCTCAAAAACGTTAAAGACCTTTTTTTAATGAGAGCAACCATGGAGTTTCTTCCTCATTATTTTCCATGGGAACGGCATTCTGAATGGTTGGTAAAGTTATAGCTAAGCATTTTGTAACAATTTTGACGATTTATAGTACTGTTCTTAATGGTTGACATGCATAAAAATATTAATTTCTTTTATTTACGCGAATACTACACATTAAAAAAAACTTATTTTACAGATTTTTTTCTGCATAGTAAAGTTTTCAATTGCTCAACTCGTAGCATGGAATACGGAACCCTACATGTACATTGCCCGATACGCACTTCTATTATTATTAGTGTCCACTTCAGGTTCATTGGCTTGATGTCGTAAGACAGGCACAGGCGACAGGCATCGCCATGGGACCACTCGTCGTCTTCCCATATATTGTGTGGTTCTGACGTAACGGTTCTTTGACGTCATTTGGGAATATTGACATACGTCGTATTGTTTGTTTTCGCAACGATTCGATATGGTTTTATTTCAGCATTTATTTACAAAATCTATAGTTATTATCGTATAAGTATTAAAGTTCATAGTCTAAGTAAATCAAATATAGATTAGGAGTATTCACATGTTGAATTAAGTAGGTACCTTTATCATGATTAAATAAAGAAAATGCACTATTGCACATATCCAGTCATCATAGACGATGTACACCTTACCGTTATGCAATTATTAGAAACGATTATTGTCTCTATTGTGTATATAAAATTTCAATACATTATTAAGACTCTACTAAAATCAGAAATAAATTACATGTCTCTATCATTATATACCTAAATGTAACTGTTTGCTTGTTTCAGATTTGCCAAGATTCGTCGGTCCAGGATCAAATGTCACGGTTGCCGTTGGCAGGGATGCAGCTCTTACATGTAGAGTTGATAATTTACAGACATTTAAGGTAAACACATATAATAGTTGCAAAGAAAAAGATAACAGGATCAAATACTGTCAAGAAAATATAAAAAGAAAACATAGAGTTAGGTGACATATAAAAACACAAATATTCTTCACTTGCCACAAAGAGAATCTCCCTAAGAAATAAATTATACCATTAGGTATTGTTCGCCTTCGTGAACTCGTATCGTTTCGAAGCCTGACCACGGCGATAAGAGCTGGTCTCCGCCCGCGTTGTGCCAAACGAAGCTTGGCAAAGTGTTCCGTCTAGTTTCCTCCGCATTAGGTTTAGGACAGAGAGAGCTCTAAGTGTTATCCTAAAGAAATACGGAATTGTGCCTGGGAAATGTATCCTCTATTAAATGCAATCAGTCTATAATGGGACTATTCATCGCAAATATTTTATTTTATGTGTTTACGTTCCCGACGTTTCGGCCGCTTTACAGCAACCATGGTCACGGGAGGACTGCAAGCGATAAAATCCGTAGAATTAGTTTTATTTCAATGTGTAATATCCTCATAAATATATGTTATCAATATTGTATAATGATTCAAGTTCAAATTATCACGCTATAAAATCGATGATTACACGGGTAGAACCGCAGGTTCAAGCTAGTATTACATAAGAATTTAATTCTGATCAGGATTGAAAAAGATAATACCCATACTTACTTAGTTCCCATAGATGCCAGTTTTGTGTAAAGAAATCAATGCATTTCGTTTGTACGCGGTCTACATATTCAACGTAATTTCATGAAAACCACACCGATATAATATGTCAACGAAATTTTAAATAAAAGCGTTTTTACTGACACAGTCTAAAAACTCTGTTCTGCTGATAAGAAATTACAACGAAGATAATCCGTTCCAAAATCGAGTTACGCCCTTAATATGTCGGGCGTGTTCGTGGCGAACAAAAGACACCACTTTGCTGAGGCCGCAGCGGGGAGGAGGGAGTGGGCGACAAGTATTCGCCGGGAAGCTACAATTCCTCCGTCTAATGACGTACGTTGTTCATTACTAGAAAAAGGTGGTTAGAAAAGATAAAACATGGTAAGCAGATGTGACACTCGTGTACAGTTCGCGTCATGTAACTGTGCCGCACCGAAACCAGGCTTTACATAGAGATTGGTCGTAATATTGCGTACTGCGCAGTAATTTGCTGGCTTGCAGAGAGGCACAGACACTAGCTTATCTTTGAATATTTATACAGAAAATAAGGTTTAGAAACGCTAGTGTATCATCTACGTACTCACTTTATTAAATTAAGGAATAGTTTTGGAGAAGGGTATGTACAGGCAGGTAGGTAAATGTGTTTTTTTTTAATATTTCAGGTCTTACGGCTACTATTAGACATTTGTGGCAAAGACCTAGATTGCCTAACCTGTCACAGAGAACTTTTTTTAGTTTTCTCTCTATTACTGTAATTGGTACAGGACCTAAAAAGCACGACCTGGATCCGACGTTCAATATAATATCATAGATAATAATCTTTTAAAGTAGCCACTCTTACCTACCCTGCTAACAACTCATGATAATGAATCATATCATATTCATACATAGTCCACAAAAAAATCATTCTACTTTTTAACCAGATCGCGTGGCTCCGCGTAGATACACAGACGATCCTCACCATAGCCGGTCACGTCATCACGAAAAACCATAGGATCAGCGTGAGCCATGGCGATGGAGAGTGGATCCTGGGCCTCAAGGACGTGGGCCCAGCGGACGGGGGCAGATACATGTGCCAAGTGAACACAGAGCCTATGATGAGCCAGACACATCAGTTGCAAGTAGTCGGTAAGGATACAATTTGAATTGGTTTCATAAGTTGGTTTTATGACAGGTCCCTGAAATTTGAACACACCTCATCCTCCTCCAACAAAAAATGTTTAAATTCAAAAAAATCAGAGATAACAGACCTCGGCCTACCCGTTTTTGAGTTATAAATGGTGTTACTAACACGACTTTCTTTTATATAAATGTATAATAGAGGATAATATTTGGACCTCTCACTCATCTTAATGTAATTAACAATATTGTTGCTTTAAGATTATTTTGACCAAATACTATATTGTCCCTCATTATGCTCCTCAAATTGTGATAGATACAAATAAAATGGCTACAATCTTGCTTGACAGAGGCCTTCAAGTAGAACTTCTTAATCTGAGTAGATATATATGTCTTGAACAAAAAACAGCAGCCGATAGACGCATCTTGGGATTTTGAATATCATCCATCCATCGATTCATCGTTAACAGAAACGACCCTGTCATAATTCAGCGCATTATTCAAATCTGGGCCCAGTTTTTGTTGCCTCTAAGGTCGGGCAAAACATAATACGGAATGTTGATAGAGCTTGGGATTATGCAAATTTTACAAGAAACAATAGTTATGGTCGATAACTATTTTATACTTCACACTACAGTTCAAGGTGTGATAGGATTGTAAAAAGCCATTTAGTCGGTCAGTACGTGTCGTATGACGTATATAAGTATGTATTGTTTAAACAGTTCCTCCGGACATCGATGACGAGGCAAGTAGTGGTGAAGTCTTGGTGAAGGAAGGTGACAACGCAGCGCTCAGGTGTTTTGCTTCGGGCACTCCTGCGCCTAATATCGCTTGGAGAAGAGAAGATTCTAGGCACTTTAAATTGGATAACCAAACGTTAGGTAAGGCAAGATATCGATTTTATTTATATTAATTTGATTTGATGATCATTCTTTAAAGAAAAGAATTAAAGAAAAGAAATCATAAAAATACTCAAATATAGATATATTAAGAACCGAAAAAGATACCTAAAACACTTCTAATAATTATCGTTGATGTTGATTACTAGTACCTACTAAAAAGTAAAACATTTTTGGAATAGATCTAAAAATTACAACAATAGAGTCGTTTAAGTTTAAGACCCCACTGTTGATTTTACCAAAATTGAATGAGAAATTCCTAAAATATATACAAGATATTTCAAAAAATCTTTCACTGTGTATAAAAAACTATTTTTACATAAAAAATAGACTTTAGTCAATTAATAGTCTGACATCCTATGACGGTAATTATAGTGATGGCACAGCTAAATAAAGTAAGAATAAAATAACTAGTTCCGTCGTACGCTTTCCATTTACCTTTATTTCCTTTTTCAATTAGCACCATTGTGCGACAGCCCCGCCGGCTACGTCAAAATAGCTGACCGTAAAAATAATTGGGTAGCAATTCCGAAGGAACGAACCGCAATACCGTAGATTTTAGACGACACGAAATGGATGCAAACAGACATTGCATAAACACCGCAGTTAAAACAACATTCGCAGATCTCCGAGTGAACAGGCAAACAAACAATTGTTTTTATAAACATAGAGGCAGAGCCTTTATCTATTATGTTATTCACACTACGGCACGGTCCCACAAACATTAGATACAAAGCGACACTGCAAAACTGTCATAGTATGCACAGGAGAGGCCAACTAACTGCTATACAAAGGGAAACTTTAGCGGCTGCGGTCATAAATTGAATGTAAGCTCTCTTATTTGCATTGCGCTCTCGATTGGACTCGTTGTAAAATTGTACGGCTTTTGGAAATAACAAGCAAGAATTGAAAACTTATCGCTAAGTGTTCTTGGAAAGTTTTTGTTGTCTAAATGAAAACTCCATTTGCGGTTACCATTTATGTAGTAGGTAGGTACTGATATTGATTTGTATATTGTTTTAGAAGAAAATTTACAGAAATACTGTACATTTTGTTCTAAAATAATATTCTTTGGAGGATATTGTTCCATATGAAATTGTAGCAGATCGCTAAACTAATTGCATTACATAGACATGCGTTGTCAGGATTCAGATGTAGTCCCAATGTCAACCCTCATTATGATCTTAATATCTTAAATAGTGATTGATTGATCTGAACTCTTAAAGATAGACATAAAATTACTTATTTTGGGGAAGATACATTATGAAAAGTATTAATATTTTTATTAAACATGGGATGCCTTTTGGGTTATCGTTTAAAAGGAAAACCTACAAAGGTACTGATATTTAATGTCTACCAATCCTTCGCTTGGCAAGAGATTATTTTCATCGTTCTCTTTGGGATCGGCACAGCCAACAATTTAATAAATAATCCGGATATATTTATGAGAATACATTTTTTCCTGTTTTAATACACACAATGATTCTAATCTGCAGTATGCCGATCCAATCCGAGGGGCGGCAGCTCTCATCAAAGAGCTTACAAGGGCTTAATACTGTAACCCCCTCATCAGGGGGGCGTAATACGGCGCAAAACTGCACGTTATTCCTTTCAGAAGTGTGTAAGAAATGAGAGAATTTTCTCATTAGAGTTTTTCTTCGACAATTGCAGGTGAATTGAGAAAGTCGAGATTCTTTTGATTGAGTTCGATAAGTCGTTTTAACTAAGTCATTTGGATTTGCCTTTTAGTGCTTTTTTGATTAGTTTCGGATAATGGCAAACAATGAGATTAGTTTTAGATAGATAGTTTAAGTTTTAATTATCATCAAGATGTTTTACAGTTTATTCCCTAGGTTACAAAACACAATTAACGTCTCAATTGTTCTTATAGCCATGTGAAAGAGTTCCTAGATGATAATGAAATATTTTTTTAAATTGAGATTTTGTATAGAATTTTTGCACAGATTTATCTGACACAAAGTAAAGATTTTTGGGTTAGAAATAACAAAGCAAATTAACGAAAAGATTTAACAATAAACATATGTAGGCTTTGTCATTTATCATAAGTTTATATCTCAGGAAGAGACTGAATTGTGTTACTTTTCAGTGTCCAAATGGAGTGGTCAATGGTTAAACCTGACTGCCGTAGAGCGGGCCTTGTCGGGCGCCTACCTATGCATCGCGACAAACGGCGTCCCGCCCTCAGTGAGCAAGCGGATCCAGATTAATGTGATGTGTGAGTCGACATTCAAATTAATTGCTACATTTATAAGACGACGGAGCGAGCCCAAGAACCTTGGTGTCTGTCCAAGTCTGACATATTTGAATAATCCTTAATCTGCCGGGCCCCAAGGCTGATATTTGAATAACCCAGAATTGGTTGAGTCTCAAGGTTAATACCTACGTTTCATGGTTTACATAGCCATTGAATATTCAATTTTGTATTTAAATGCCTTGAAGAAAATGATCAGTTTCATAAAACCTTTGAGTTTTCACCATAGTAATCTATTACGTCCCTTTTTTTTACATATCAAAGCATTGGAATTTTACATTGCTTACAAGTTTGAAGCGCAACTCGCTGTGATGAATATACTGAGAGCTTAAATATTGCTGAGAGTGATAATATTAACAAAGACCGGACTTATAACTTTAACTTACTCTACCCTCTCAAATTTGCAGCTCCTACACTGAGTTTAGCGAACATTTTCAAAGTATAACCGAAACTCGGTGGATAAAAAAAATATTCTCATTGAAATAACGTACAAGCCATCTTAACTGTCAGTTTTCTATTTAACTTGACCATGTAGAGAATAAAGTTCGTCGGTAATATTCTTAAATATTCTCGTTTTGCGGGCGGTTTCATTAATAATGTAAAAGTTTTTAAGGTACTATCTCTGTGGAATGGGTTGCGAATGAAAATTGAATGTAGAATTCTTTTTCGCTTTAAAGATAAAATCATTTTGTTGTTTTACTTTAAGATGTTTAGCGTTCGTTAATAATTAATTGCCGTTTAAGTATGTTAGGCGCAGACGAAGGTAGCTAGTCAGAAATATGCAATTATATTATTATTTACAATACTAAACAGATAGAGATTGTTATTTTTGTTGAGTATATTGTAGTGATAGCCAAGTTGGTAGATTGCTTGTCTCGGTAAAGTGGATCATACATTCAAACCCCGGCTCGCACCCTTGGGATTTCTGGATTTCATGTGCGAATCTCATTTTCAACCATGATTCTCACTTGTGAAACGGTGAAGGAAAACATCGTGAGGACACCTGCATGTCCGAGAGAACCCCTCGAAAGACAGGTGAAGTCTGTCAACCCGCACTGGGCCAGGGTGGTGGACTGGTGGACAGGGGGGGAGTCGATCCCAACAGTATGTGTTTTCAAAATTAATCTTAATTGTATTATTATAGTTACACCATCAGTATGGGCTGGTCGGGTAGCCATAAGAGCACCATCAGGTGGATCCGTCACTCTTCAATGCACCGCTGAAGCCTATCCCGTACCCCAAGTCTACTGGACTTTGAACGGCGAACAGCGACTTATTAATGGTAAGTTATCCAAACATATAATTAAGTCTTAACTTTGACTCAGTTATTCAAAGTCGTTTAGCGTAGGTATAGATCAAAGTAAAATGTAGGATTTTTTATTAAGTACCGTAGTACTACCAGAGACTTAAAATTCTTCATCTTAATGTACAACTTAAAAATAATTTAGAATAAAATGTTTTCTCTATGCTTATTTAAGTTAAACACAAATTTAATTAACGTTACAGGAAACTTTGTCATAATAAAACCATCCCATCTTCATAATGTGCTCCTAGTCCCCTTTAAATGTAAACAAAGGATCACAAATAAACAAAATATTACAGTAGAAAGCTCTTGACGGGCATTTCAAAACATTAAATGTAGCTTCAAGAAGTTTTAATGACAATGATTGTTGAATACAAGTTTATTACTCTTTGATGTATCAGTTAATGAGTGAGACAGAGCATGTTTCGCACTTTAGGATCTCTAAAGTAATTTGAAACTTTATATAATCAATTTTATTAAGTACATAGTTGTATCCAACTTAAGATGGCTTAAGCGAGTTCTACGCTAAGTGTTAATAAATTTAATAAAGAATGGCGTTTTTATAAAATAACTTTTTAATTAGAAGTAATGAGAGTAAAACTAGACCGCGCTGGAAAAGTTCTTTTATTATTGTAAATTATTTTAATTTTTGCTTATTCTAAATTTAAAAGCTACGACTGAGAGATAATTTTCTCCTCTCAGAGGAAGACTTTTTTGCCTACAATAGAGAGGACTATTATGATTGTTGCAGCTACGTAAGAGAGAGCGAGAGAGAGAGAGAGCTACGTGAGATATATGTTTAGACAGATGTCTATACATATACGTACATATACTCAGTCTCATAAGCAGATGTGTATAAGAGTGTGATACATTGAGTATTTTGATCTTGCTCTTCGATTTTGACTAACTGAAGAACGATATTTGTGGCAAACAAATTTGGTTTAGGCGAATTATATGCTCATTATTAACCAGTTTGAGGAGTTTGTAATGTCATTACTTTTAACGAGTGCTGTAAGTACAATTTTGCATTAGTTATTATTTTAGTTCCCCGGCATCCCTATTGCATACTTCCTTTAAGTCTAGAAATCTGGTAATGTAATTTGGTTTCAAATGAACAGGGTCAAAACACAGGCTGAGCATGACATCGCGAGGGTACCGGCACACGATCAGCGTGATAGTGCTGGAGATGTCAAGGGAAGACGCTGGCGCCTACAGATGCCACGTGGAAAACACACTGGGACGAGCTCAGGCTGAACTGTTCTTGCATCGTGAGTTCATTCATTATGCTGATGACGAAATCATTAAGATTCTACAAACAAATTCTGTCAGATAATTTGTATTTAAATTTTATTAGCAAATAGTAAAATAAATCCTAATTAATGAACTTAAAAGTAAAGTAAATTCATTTGTTTCTTGCATTAGTTACTTCGTAAAATTAATACAAATTGATTCGCTACTAGTCAAATTTGAATGTGAAATTGGGCATTAGGATCAGTATCCTTCGTCTCCTTCATCTAACGCTTTGTTTGCAGTATTGACGACAACTACAACAACGACTACGACGACTACGACTACTACAACGACCACGACTTCGACCACGACCACTACACCATCTCCGTCCAGGACTACAACACTGCCATGTAAGTGAATATTTAAACATGTGTTTTATCAGATTAAGTGATGATCCCAAATAGAGTTATTTTGATGGGAGGATTTTTTATTTATAAGTAATTAGCTTTTGCCTACGCCACAATCGATTTTACAGTACAACACCTAATAGTTTGGAATAGCATTTTGAGTCTAATAATAGGTTATTTAATCATACAAATCCTGTTGAAATTGAATGAGTAGCTTTCTCACGTCGCTCGAGCAAATAGACGCATATAAGTCGAAACCGACTTGCTTTTGAATTCGGAAACTTTCAAATACAGGGACCTCACAACACAATCACAGTTGTATAAATAAATAGATATTACTTTTTATAAAACCGTTATTTATTAGTAGATGATGCTGAAAGGCATTTGGAGCAGCTGCACCGCGGAGTGCTCGAGGACCGCGGCCTAGACAACCCGTACATCGTTTTGAGCCAACACCAAATGCAGAATCTTGGTAAATCTATCTTCCATACCTAGTATAGTACCTACCCACTTAACCTTAGCTACTGAATACAGATTACCGATTTTTATCTCTACATTTTCTTTGTGAATATTTTCTTTTATTTGCTTTAACGTATCTTGATCCAATTAGATTGCAGGTATTCAATTTGGCAATCTGGATTACAGAAAATAATTCCCTGCAAAGTCCTATAATTTTATTGTAACAGTATTTCTATTTATGTAGTTCTTAAATGTTTGTGCCAATAACAACATTTTGTATTCTAGAAATGGTGACGACAATGTGACCGGAGGCTGGGGTCCGTGGCCCCTGGAGCGACGGCTGGCCGCCCCTCCACGACTCCGCACCGCTGACTCACGAGACATGGACTCTCCTAACCCTGGTGCTAGTGTATTTAGCGTGACCTTGAACACTTCAATACCGCGAGTGAAAAAAGGTGTAGTTCGCGATGAAACGAATGCTACACAAACAACCTGATCTGAAAGAGATAAAGCTATACGAAAAAGCAGGCTATCAGTGTCTTTTTGTAGCATAATTATTTCAATGAAAGTTGCGTGTAACAGGTGTAATAAAGCTTCGATTAAAACGTCGAGACGTTCTCTACATTAAACTTTGTAAATGATAATTGTAATAATTGATTATACAACGACTGCTGATCTCAATTTTGTATATAGTTAATAGAATTGCTGTAAATAATTTTGCACAAAGATAGTCATATCAACATTCATAGGACACGAAAATGTGTGTAAGTAATTTAAATAACTGTTCGAATTCGTCAAACCGTGAATGAAACGTTTGTCAACAATGCTTCGGTTGGATGTTAAATAATTTGTTTCCAGTTTCGACGAGTTTCAGGGTATTCAATTGTACAATTTATTTTGTAAATGGGAAACAGAGATAACTTTGAAATGTCGAGTGGCAAATGTGGATTTGTAAAAACTAGTTTCACTAATTTTATCGAGTGGTTGCGAAATCAATGGTAATATTTCACTCGAACGAATACGTTTGTAGGTATAACAGTAACAAATCTGTCGAGTGGCCTAATACTCAAACCCTATTCAAATATTGAAGTCTCGGTTGATTGAGTCGTGCCGTCGTCATCTTGAATTTTTTGTATGACGCAACAGACATTCCTTTTTCCTTACCTTTCCTGTACTTACATAAATTTACAAATTCTACTGTATTTATACACACATTAATTAATTTCAGCTTCTGATGACTCATCATCAAGTTTCTCATCCGTTCGCTTTATCTTGGTATCAAAAGACTCTCATAACATTATTTTCTAAATTTTGCTTTCCCTTGTCTTTGAGTCATGCCCTAATATCTCGTGACGTGATTTGGCACATTGCATGATGGATGATACGGAACCCTTCAGGTTCTTCCAATAACATTTTCCGTTTCCTTGTTTCGGGGATGTTATGATATCCCGCTGCCAGGATCTATCACTCGTATTACAGGAAAAAGTGTGTATTATTTTGTTAGTTTTTACAACTTTCCGGATGATTAATGTATAACTATTTGTAAATTCCTAAATAATATGTAAAAAAAAACTTATGTATTAAACTGTTCCGTTGTAAAAAATAAAATTTATAATTGTAAGTTTGTTTTATTTCAATGAATCTAGGTGCTAAAATTATTACTAAACAATGAAAATAGTGTTGTGATATCCTTATTCTGAATCAAATTACTCAGTTCCTAGTTTTTATTATTAAGCAATTCTTCATGATCAATACTCTAATTAGTTGTAAGTAAACGCCCATGTTATGATGTAACTACATTATCACTGCAATTATTTATAAACTACATTGCAACAAAAAAATAGCTTCTCTAAATACGTTTCATATAAAACAGCGAGGTAAAATTGTTGGATATTTAAAAACTTTTTGGCAACCAAATTTATCCCGTAAGCCGTAGTAGTTAAGCCGCAAAATAAACCAGGATTCCACACAGGAAAATAATATATGGCGCTTGTATATGAAAGAGTTAGTTAAATCCCAAATTACTCTGCTTCACGTGGAAACTCGTACGTATATTAAACAGTACGTCAAGTGCGAGATTATTCGTTAGCTAACCGTATACTACATAGTCTACGTATTTACACATATATACAGTTTGCGTACGAATAATCTCGCACTTGACGTACATGTATGTCGTCCTTAATTATTACCTAACTATATATTATTTGAGGTAAAGTTATTGTCCCGTATGATCAAAAGCATTAATAACCCTAATATAGGTATTAATATTTTATATAATATTACTTATGAGAAGGATAGTTTTTGTTCATTACCGTCGCAGTAACAGCTAGGCAATTAAATGAAAAATATACTTAATAATAAATAAATAAATATCGCCATACGAACACACCAACAATACGGTCCCACTTTAAGCTTAACGCTTGTGTTATGCGTACCGTACAATGGACTGAGGGCGAGCTCAGTATATAATACTTATATACATATTATGCAAAGATTTGCATTTCATTTCTAGCAAATAAATCAGTTCAAATAAAACCCATTCTACGGTATATTATATTTACTGTAACATCCGCGAACCACAGACGAGCCGCAAAATAAACACATACCAGAGATAAAACACCGGTACTTACTTACCGGCGAGTTACCGCATTTCTATTTATTTACTGTTAATTTCACACAATTTTCAGTTTAATGTATGTCTGTTTGACTTTCTGTTTGTCTGAGTTTTATTCATCGCTAGCTTTACAGTGTATCACTTAAAAACGCATAGCAATTAATCAAGAAAATTACGATATAAGTCAATCAACACATTGCTTTCTCGTAAAAGCCGTGCTGTGTGATACTATAAAAGATTAGCGCAGTTGTTAATAACCCTGCTTTCTACGCCGAGGGTCCCGGGTTCGAACCCTGATAGGGACATACTTTTTGTGATAAGCATGAATGTTTGTACCCGAGTCGTGGATGTTTAATATCTATATAAATATTTTATACTGAGTTCCCCTCATTCAATAGTACGGTACCCACAATACAAGCGTTCTTTATTGTGGGACCTTATTGTTGGTGTTTTCGTCTGGGGATATTATTATTATTGTATTATAGATAGTCTTTTTTCTAGTTTATACCAGTTATTAAACTAATCTATAGAAATAACACAAAAAATATCAGCCGGAACACTAAAATACGTTTTATTTTTTTGTTCCTCATGTAAACACGCTATTTGGCTATTCCGATATTTGTTTTAGTTCTAAAATCTCTTGTGTCAGAATACGTATAGATAAACAATAATTTTTAAACTGTATATATAACATGTCATATAACAAGTCAAAAATACGATTACAAACTTTATTTTAAATCAGGCGATTATTGTTATTTTACGCAATCCGGTTTCGTTGTCCACTTCGGAACCGCCCCATGAATAAAGAAAAACGTAACAACACAAATTACCCCAGCTCGTCTCCTCAAAATGATTCATGTTGTAGATTTGGCAAAGCGTACCCTAATATCAAGTCTACACCTAGCTCAATTTGAAATTACAATATAAAGCTTAGTGTCCGACTATAAATGTATAGTTGATTAATATTAATGTCTCTTAAGTAACGTTACACTTTTTTTTCTTAGCATGTTCTGGTTCGTGGCTAATAGAATAAAATAGAAAAAAAAAACAAGGACCAGTTATCCTTTGCGTATTACTGGTAGTACCGGTAACCCAACACCGCCATTGTTAGCTTAACACGCCCTTCAAAGCAGGGAGAAGGTCAGATGTTATTTAATCACCCGTATAGTCAGTTTTCCATGTGACTTATCCCTCTCTGTCAGGCTACCGATCATATAATACATAGAGTATTTTAAAGTAAAAATCTTAACAAATATGATTGTAGACTATCAATTGAAATAAAACTATTTTTAAGGATTCTATCGCGTTTATTTTTTATTTTTACGTTCCCGACGTTTCGGCTGCTTTACAGCAACCATGGTCACGGGAGGACTGAGGTGGTTGACGTTCTAGTGTCATAGTTTGACGGGGGTACCCTCATATTTAGTTGTTACTTGCTTGCTTGCTTGATTGTTGTTGTTGTTTAAAAATAGTTTTATTTCAATGTGTAGTATTCGCGTAAATATAAGAAATCAATATGTAGACTATCAAATTACAATAACTGCCATTTCAAACTCCAATTTATTGGCAAGAATCGTGTCTCCTAATTAGTGCGCGGCGTTTTGCAATTTTCTAACGCTGCCTGGTGTAAGAGCTCGCATAAAATTACAATAAAACAGAGTTATCTCCAGTAATGGCGCGAAACTCTTATTTATAGCACCTAAACGATAAATTTCTCGGCAACGTCGGATTCATAGACGTGTGAGATTTTTAGAGCTTCTGCAGATTGGATGGTAAATATGCTGGAGAATGGTCTCTACACTATGCAATCATCGTCATTGGTCAAATCTACACGCACCGCACATTGTACTGACACCGAGTTCAGTATGATGTTGTTGAACATATATTACATACCGCGCTCGCCCGCACCAAAATAGAGAAACATAGAGGTTATCGGTGGATTTGGAATGTCTCTAACCATTTCTCCAGGGTTAAAGGTAGTGTTATCCGGGAGAAATCATCAAAAGATTAATGATGTACCAGCAGTACTGCCTTTTTGGCATGCACCAAATGGTGACAACGATTAATTTCAACATGCTCCATTTCAATATAAATTATCTTGTTCTCATAAATGTTCAAATAAAGAGTGTGTTGTAGATTTTAGTGTCGATTGAGTAGATCTTTGATAACAGAATACTGATACCCAATTGTTTATTCGCAAATAACTTAATTTGTGGTGCTTTAATGATATTTATAAGTTTCCCAAAAAGGTCATTCGCATAAATATTCTTGTTTCAACAATCCTGGGTAAACTATATAAATCATTTTATATACAAAAGAATTTGATACGACCCGCACTGACCCCACGTGGAACGTCAAACGCAAAACAATGATCCGTCTTCCTCCACGGAATGTGTTCATCCCCAAAGAGTGATTCAAAGGCCTTTTTATTTCTCAGAAACGAGCTCCAATTGACGTAGTTCGCTACACCCGGGAACACCGCGCCCGGGCACCCGGCCCTATGCGGCGCGACCGGAATATTTCCCTTTTCGACCCTTACCGGACAACCTTACCATTTTATTTTTGCGGGAACTTACGTAGTTTTATTGTCTGAATCCTTAAAAAGGTTTAGTGAATATTTACATGTTGCTAAACATTTGCCCTTTCCTTGTTTTATTGGGGATTGTTTTAGTTTGCTTTTTTTATCTTTACATGGTGATTCAGAAAGGGTATGCTCAGCCTGCACTTCCTTAGCGCTTTTGTAATCATTATGTGAAGTACGAAATTCGATACATCAATTTTTTTTTTAAATTGCTCACCTATAATCAAACAGTTCATATACTTACTGACTACATGCGCTGAATAAGCGCAGGTTTAAGACCCTTTCTGAGTCATGTATAGATGTAATGGAATATATTGAAAAACCAAAGGTCGGAGCCGTCGGGTGACTTGAAGACGAAACGACTTAATCAAGAATGTTAGTAAGTACATTTCAGTCGTATCCAAATGTTCGTTAGAGTTTTAATTGTTTTCCCGTCGCACCTTAGTTACAGAGATTATTTATATTTTAGACAATATTCATAGTATACATAGCATACATCTTACACATAGCATATGCATGCTATGCCTAGGATATAAGATATACGTAAAACTCGCTTAGCCGTAGTACACCGAACTGACTGATAAACCACTGAGGGATGCAGATATACCTGCTTGTTGTACGTATGTCTGCATATACATGACACAAGCAATGAAGCATGTCCTTGTTGTGGGGTCGTGTCGCACCCGAGGCCGACAGTCTTGTTTAGCCGAGAGGGAAGGACAAGTCAGAATTGTGATGTGATGACACATTAGATGCGAGACAAATAGAGATATTTGAAAAACGAATGATATTTCCCCGCGGGTAGCAGTCGGATTTAAATACCGACATCAATTTAGTAAGTATGTGCTCATATTTAGTTTTTATCGATATACAAATTGCTTGTTACTCAGAAACGACCCAGGTTTATCTTGTCTTTTGTTTATAATTTATTGTTTTGTTACTTAAGAAGTTTCAGGTCATAATGATTTCATTCATAATACACGCATTTCGGGCTAAGGGTAATAGTAATTTCAATCCCATCGTTAGTAATCTTAAAAAAAGAAAAGAAAAGGAAAAGTTACCCGGCTTACGTAAGCGCAGCCCTGGTTAAATCAGTTTCGTAGCGAGGAAACATACAGATGACAGCCCTTGGGCAAGCATTTGCCTCAAATGAGGCAAGTACTGACTGGGCGATAAGAGGCAGCTTTGCGAATCTGGTAGGCACACGACTTAAGACACAGTTGGCAGAACACATCATTAAACCAGTATTTTTTAACAATTTTGTCGCGTGGATTGAGAAATTAAGGTTCATTTTATTTTGGAACGGAGAGTTAAATAAACGCGTGAAAATTTAGAACAGCTAAAATAAAGTTTGACGGGCCTTAAACACGTTTGATTAATGGAAAACTGTCAAATAATTAGACAACCTAAAAAATTATGATGATAAGGATATAAGGACGTTTTTAAGATATAACATTTATATTTGTAATAATTTTATGTCCCCAATAGGCATGTACTTGGAGGAGTGGAGGAAGGAAATGAATTCCTTTGCCAAGAAGTTAGGTGACAAAAAATACGCCGAAAACAAATTATAGGCTAAATGCATTCATAACATTTTTTTTATCGTGGGGAAATCCTCATCAAAGTTCCATGGCTACCTTTATGAAACATTTTTTTTGACATACTGTACATTGATCAAAACCTTGGTCGGGTGGATCACGAAGCTCAGCAGTGAGATAACGACTTGAGGAGAACATTTATTAATTACTGATAGTTATAAGTGTACAAGTAGTTCTGGTACATGTAAGTGTAACGTAATCTTGTTTTCTTGGTAAGAATTGAACAAAGTTCAAAACTGTTTGTTTCATTATATTTCCAAGTATATGCGACACGTCAGCAGAGACGCTGAATTCAGGCGATTATTCAGTTAATCACAAACAGCGCAACCCGTCGCACACACAACACCGTCAGCACTGCGTCCCACGAAGGATCACCCATTCATTTTATTGCCTCTAGTTTTGTCTCTTAACATATGTGTTAATGTGGAAACATATGCAGTAAGATAGTGTTGGCAGTAAGTCTACTTATTTTGACAATCGGTAAGGACTTCCCCAAATTATTGTGATGGGGAAAATATGGGGTAATCAAAACGGGAAAGGGGAAACTAAAGAAGGAATTCCTGCCTCATGAATATATATCTTCTGGTGAATGCAGCTAACCTCAAGTAGTGGGGTGGTACCGCAAGAAAAAGAAGTCAACTTTGTTTCGTGCACGACATATTTGTTTGATAATGTATTCCATGATCATCATAGGAGTAGAGCATGGTTTTCAAATAACACAATCTTTCCATTGAATTTCTGTTAATTCTGCACTGCAACCCAACCCGCAGATTTAATGTCGCCAATTTACACGTAAGCTACGCCGCCGCGCCACCCTGAAAAGGACCCGAAAAGATATCGTTTACATTTATGTGCTGAATTTTCAGAGGATTTTAAAGAGCTCTTAATACATAAGGCAGGTGATAGTGGGCCCGAGACGCCGCTAATTTATAGCGGCCGCCATTAATTTTCAACGCATGAATATTTCATATTCAACGGCATTAGAGCGGGATGGAGATGTCGCCAAACAGGCTTAATGCTTTTTATGTCCTCTAAATCTTATATATATATATAGGAATATATGTTGGCTTCTTTATTTTGACCTGGAATAGGGAATTGAAGCAGAAACATATTATTTGAAAAATTATAAAGGTTTACTGACTGTAAGGCTTCTAACATTATGTTAAAGGTTAAATAAGTTAACTAAATATGTAATTATATAGATTAAATAGGGATCAAAATATTAAATTAAACCAAACCATGTGTTTCCATTAGCAAATCCCATTAAACGTTGCATATTGATGCATCGCGAAATTAATTTTGTGTGAAGTCCCGCATATTCGCTCGTATCGTTAGTTTTATATGCAATCACTTTTTAATTTGGTTTCCTGTGCAATTTTTCATTCAATCTATTAGAATGTTTATGTCGATAGTTGCCCCATCACCGTTGGTTTTGAAAATGGTTTTTAAGCTCATTTGTATATTAAGTAAGAAAATCTTGTACGTCAAAAGGTGGTTGTAATTCTAATATTAGTCACCTAAATTTATAGTCAGATTCGTCCAATTAAAATGACATTACAAAGCACTTTTTCTTTTGGTAGGGTTAGACAAATTTTGGAGTAAGTATCGTCAATTATGGTTGCAAACAGATAGTACAGAGATTTTATTTTTATAAACAAATAATAATATAATATTATCAACACTCTTTTGTTTAATGATAATAACTTTGTGTTCTTTTAATAATTGTCGGTCGTTAACGTCGTCGGCCTAATTGAAACATTGTACCAATTAACGCAAAGGTTTTTTTTAATCTGTATCAGTTTACGATAAACCTCATAATGAATTTAAAAAGAAACTTCCACACCAAGAACTTAAGACCAATTTTCATTTAAGGCCAGTACTAAAGCCTATTTGGGACGCGACAATGGCCGATGTGATCGCACATCCGGTCCGGGTTTTTTGTTACTGCCTAAAATTCACGTTACTTCCGGTCGAACAGGGTGTCATTTATAGGGTTGCCAGTAAGGAAATATCGAATATAAACCACAATTAGTCTTCTAACTAAAATAGTTAGTTGTTTATGGTAACACAAAAAAAGGAAATCAAAAGTTAATGTACTAATGGCTCACGCCTAGTTTTTACATCAACAGTAGCAAAAACGGGGTAAAACCATGCTGTCATTGACATTCTCATTTATAAAACCCGTGGTGTGAGCGAGACAGACCGTTTAAGACTGTTGCATAAGTTGTTACTGTCACTGAAGAAACTGGCCAATAGCGTCCATTGCGAGAATTTAATAGCTGCAAAAAGGCCAGGGTCAGAACTCACTGGAATTGAAAGTATTTAAAAAATATTTTAACCCGATTGTAAATCGACAATCAAGGCAAATTATTTGTCATAGAATATGCCGCAGCAACCCTATTCACACGATGCATGCCTCCATCGTTCCGGACCCACACGACATGGTTCCATCCCTAATAATAACGTTATTAGCCCCGCGGGGAACATTCCGTTTATAACTTACCCACGGACCATTTTAATCATATTCTTTTATTCTTCTTTGACCTTGCTCGTTTGTTGATGCTATGTCGGTACATACCATTGCCAGTTTTATTAAAATTACATTCAACGGGATGACAGCCGTGTTGAAGCTGTTAGCAGTTCTCAATATGCTTTTCGAGGCTACAGCTTTTAATCGTATTGTATTGCTTAGTCATCGATATAGAAAACTGAACAGATTCGCAAGCAGAATATGTACCGAACGTTACAGAACTTTCGCTGATAGCATTTTTTTTACAAAACCTACGTACATGGCAAATCTCATACTCGTATTATACATCATTCGCAGGGTCCAATACTAATTCGTGGCCACTTAAAAGTCATTAATGTGGTCGGTTTCGACTCGGGCCCAACATATTATGTTTGGGATTTGCGATTAGCAATAAATTTAGGTCGGTGCGGTCACCGCCACCTCTGATTGTGTGTTAGCTTTATTATACATTTTGCGGATATAAAAATCCAACATTCAGCAGAGGTTATAAACTAAATAAGAACTAAAATATTTCAGCCACTCTCACCTTTTTGGATGTGACCAATCCATGTTATTGATTTTATTCGTTTAAAATATATCCTGTGTCATCTGGACCATAATAACAAATTGATTGACATCTCATTCATCAAAATCAGCTCAGTAGTTTAGGCGCTAAGGTGGAACATAGGTTCCTACATACTTTCATTCATGCATACATAGACTGCTATAATCATAATCTTTTCGGTTTTGCCGTAGTCAGGTAAAAAGGAAAGAGAAAAAATATATGGAATAAATACATATCTGAATCTAATCTATGAGAGTGGGGGAAAAGAGATCGCACCTGTGCTTGCGCACACACTTTTACACTATAATATCTCGTCCGCAGTTAGTTAGTCAGCGTTGAGATTAACCGCCGTGACCGAATTTCGGTCAAGAGGACAATTATTGTTTTTTGAAAAAAATAAAAATATGTTGTTTTAATGTATTAAATTTCACGTTTCCATGGCATATTGTAGATAAATCGATTTGATTGATGATCATCAAATAATCGTAGTTTTATTATACCTACTAATAACACGGTTTCGCCAATTTCTCCAATTCGCACGTCTCATTTGCAACTACAAAACTTTTCACTCAGTGATCACCCCGCAAAGGGAATATCCAAATATTCCCCAGTTTTCTCTCTTCAAACAGATTCCTTTCGCATACATCTGCGTTTCTTCCATCATCCACAAACTTTTCTCATCAAAAAAAGTTATTTGCTTAGTCTATAACTTTCTGAATACTGAATGCCTATTCAAATTTTTATACCCTTTTACGTGACCGGCGTGTGAATTGTCAACGCTGCGCCGTTTCGAGTTACCGCATCCGATTGTTCGGTACCGGCGAGTTGATGAAATGGGATGAAATTGATGTGTGTTCGTTATGTGTATAGAATACAACAAATACTGTTTTAATCAATCTTATTGTATTGGGATGTAATTGTGTCGCATTGGTGACTGAACATCCCAAAGTAACCAGACTTTAGGATGTTCGGTTCTATTAGGGCTTTTCCGCACGACTACTTTCAACGCGTAGTCGACGCGCTTCGACAACAGCGTTATAGTATCGTAAACAGCCCATAGAGCAGTGTATACCAGACGGTAAGCAGGCTGTGACTTTATAGAGTTCGCAGCTCATATTAGTTACTCCTGATTTTGGCTATTTTTTTATTTTTTGTAAAAATCATAGCAGCTAAAAAAAAAGACAAGCCCGCTGAGTTTCTCGCTGGATCTTCTTAGTTGAGGTCGCGTTCCGATCCGGTTGTAGAGTTAAGAAAAATATAAATGACAATTTGTAAGTGCCCCCGTAGGCTTATACGAAATAAATGATTTGACTTTGATTTTGAAGCGCTGCGATTGCGTGCGAAAAACCTAACGTGTGCAGAGACCCTTACACAATGACTAGAGCCTTCTAGAAAATACATCATTGCTAGATATTTGCTATGTTTTGATCACCTCACACTATTATATATACTACATACCTATACCTAATACCTGGAAAATCTTTTTAAAATATTGTCACGGGGTGAATGTCTAGCACGCTGCTTTGTATATTAACTCGGGCCTAACTAGCGAAACCTTAATCAAAAGTTGGTGATATTTTAAGCGAGTTTTCCCGTTTTTGTATTTCCAAGCGGATCACTCGAACTGACCGCGAAGCGTGGACCGTAATGAAGTTGGCCGGACCGGCCTGAGGCGGGGAACTTTTTTAATTTTCCCGTGAGCAAATGACTTTTAAAAATCCTCCAAACACTAGGTTTTTTATTATACTTTCGAAGTGCAACCAACAACTAGAATCATTAAGAAATTTGTGGAATTTTCAAAATGTTAAATAATACATTGTATTCAATTTTATCCACTTGCAAACAAACATCAAAGATAAAAAGTAAGCACACACCAATCATATAAAAAATGCATCGTTCCTACGCACAATCATTTGGAACAATGAAACGAGGGATGGCAACACTGGTTTTTCGCCCGCGGCTCCCATCACGAGAGACTTTTGAGAAACGACAGAAAGCTGTATCAAAAGAGAAGGATTCGCTATTTTATTATATTTTCATTTTATGGAAGGAGTGGAGTAAGATGAAGGAGTTAAATGTTTTTGTATATGTATTACTTCTATTTTAATGTTTAAAATATTTTTCTATGAAATTAAAACAAATTTATAGATTTCCAATATTTGTATTGATTTGTGTTTTCATTAGTAGTAGTATCAATTTGTAACGAACGAGTACCTGATAATATTTTTTTCCCGATTATAACTAAGAAGGCCACGTGTAACGTCCTTGTCAGATGAATTAATACTCGTACATTTTCTTTGGATTTCTAACGATGTAAAATAAACTTTATAATATACTTACGGCTTAATTTCGGACTGAATAACTATTTAAATTAAATCAATTTTACAGATTTTATTGCGTGTATATTGTTTTTACGTTCCCGACGTTTCGGCTGCTTTACAGCAAGCATGGTCACGGGAGGACTGAGGTGTTTGACGTCCTATTGTCATAGTTTGAACTCCGGTACCCCCATATTTAGTTGAAGTTAAGAAATCAATACTGCATAACTAGTAAATCAATAATGTATGGCATACTGTTCTTTATAAAAGTAAAACTGTTATATTACGACAATGTCGCTCTACGACTATGTACACGATAATTTTAGTGGTAAAGTATCATATAGCGACAATACAAGTCGCCGTGGTTCGGAAGTTTAGACAGAACTGTTGTATGTGGGTGGGAGCGGCGCGTCCGATTGACTATAATACCATTAGTTTCCGCTCCTGTGGCCCGAGCGACAACTCTTCAACGTGAGGCATGAGAGCTAGCGGGAATAACAGTAACTTAGTAATATCGCCAGGCGAACATACCAACGGCACAGTCTAACCAACGGTTTTACTAAGGGTACCGTTCAATGGACTGGGGGCGATTTCAATAATTAATTATATGATTCGAGTACGAATATTCGTGGTCATCACCGATAGTTTACCCTAGGTACCAAAGATTCGAACCCGGGAATCTCCGCACAGAAAACTGGGTCACACCAACTGTGCTATTCGGGTCATCAAATATGAGAGATCTGCCAGTATAGCAGATCATAGCCAATTGATCCTCAAAATGTCAACTAAAACATTGATCGAGCTAGACTATAACATAAGTTGCTCGCGATGATTACTTCACTCGCACCAACAACAAATAAAAACCGAAACGTAATCGTTCACGTGTGGTGTTAGGAGGCCGTTAAATGACCGCTCCGGAATCTCGTTTATTTGACAGACGAGACGTGGGCCCCTCGCCGCGGCACAGATTAAACCGCCCTTTGTCTTCTTTCTGTATAAAGATTTAAAAGAAATCTAGATCTATTTTTTTTCTAAAAGACCGCTATTACGTTTAATATTATTGATATTACGTACTATTTTCTTGGTGATTGTGTCAGTGACCCACGTATCATTGGTCGCTGACGTCGTTGAAACATGCGTGACTTGTCCAGTTATCGCTCACATATCTCTACACTTGACTAGCTGACTAGCGCTGGATCATCTGGATCTGGATCTCATGGAGGCATAGCTACAGGGCATCTTTGCAATTAGCTTACCAAGGCTTTATATAAGGTTTACACACTACTTACTGAAGGATTACAAACGATTTGTAAATGTTTTACAGAACAATGATTATGTAATCAGAAAACAAAAATTGCAGATGGTTTACAAAACTTTCACAGTTGGTTTTTATTTACATAATTTACAAAGAGTTTGCAAAGTTTTTGTCGAAAATGGATTTGTAACGCTATTGTTAATGTACGAAAAGCTTCTAATAATTCGAAACGAATTCATTTTGTTAATGTCGTTGAATTAATTTCCACAGGTTGGACACGCAAGAAATGGCACAGGAATGACTAGAGAGATGTAGGAATTTGCAATAAGTTCTCTCAATGTTCGAGGATTATATTAAAACCAGCACGTGTTCCCAAATTAAAATAAGCTCAGTGTACACCATGATAGAGCTCAGTGTACACCATGATAGAGCTCAGTGTACACCATGATAGAGCTCAGTGTACACCATGATAGAGCTCAGTGTACACCATGATAGAGCTCAGTGTACACCATGATAGAGCTCAGTGTACACCATGATAGAGAAGATAATATCCGAGTTCCTATCAAATCATATTTCCCCAGTTGTCTCTTAAGCTTTCGATACAACATTCTTTCTGAAGTCTAATATGATCGAAGACAAGAAATTCCTTTGAGAACTATTTCACGAATTTCTGACAAGGACAGAACTATCTGCTTCAGTGCAATGTAACAAACGATTTCAAACACAATTATAATTGTGTTCGAGGCAAAGTTTTTTTGTTAAATCGATCAAACATAAACTGTCTCAAGGGCTCGAAGTCAACACTAAATTTCGAATTGAAAATCTGATAAATTATAAATTAATTGTGAATAGCTTTTTTATTGGACAGGAAACTACAAACAATAACTAAATCAAGATGAGAAAAAAAAGACTATAAAGAAGCCTTCAGAAATTGCGCAATGAATGTAAATACTGTCATAATTAGAAAATAGTATAAAACTGTATAAAACCAGCTGTGAGTTTTATCACAATACTTTTGTGCTATTTTGGGACTTTCTTGGGATTTACAAAGTTACTTTATGTAGAATTCGGGCCACAAAATTCTGATGAAAGCAAAGGCATTGACCTAATTTCTGTCAATCATCATAGCCCTCAGGTTGCCGTGTCCTTATAAAATAATTCCTTGGAGAATATACCACTACAGCAGCTTTCAACACCTTCTAGGAACTATACGTTTCAATAGCCTTTTAGGGAATCTTCTGAGGTATAAAAAAGTTATATCTAAGAGTTTCTTTGAAAGGGTATTTTTCCATATAAAGTAATGTATAGTAAAAAGGTACCTTAGCACTTTATGAATCTAGGTAGTGGCTCTGTATTCTGTGCCAAGGGTCCCGGGTTTGAATCCTGGTAGGGACAAACATTTTGTGATGAGCACGAATGTCAGGTCGAGTCCCGAGTCAGGGATATTTTTGTTTGCCAGTCCAGTATACGGCAACCATAATATAAGCGTATCTTCGTGTGGGACTGTGGGACCGTATAGTATGTGTTTCGTTGGCGATATTATATTATTAGTATAATTAATAATCAGTATATGTAAATCGTCTCACCGTTCTATGTTGTACACAATATTACTACTTCCTTAACATTCAAAATTCTAGTCATAAAGTATTTTAGATTTGGAAAACTTCGTACATTTCCCAAGCCCGCGCCGCTGGTTTTCAGTACAGAGAATTGCGAGCATTTTTCACAGACAGTGGCGCCCCCTCCAGGCGGTGTTATAAAATAGTGAAGTGCTCATGAAACTTATTTTGCGAGATGCGTCTCCCGAGCTCACCGCGTTAGTCAAGACGCCATCCAGACCGCTTAGTTATATAGTCGGGAATGTGCACGAGTCAAACAGAATTTTCAATTTTCAAATTCTTGGTCTTGGTCTTATAATAATTTAATTTGTTTATGTAGTTAGCTTGTCAGCTTAAATATTAATAAAATATGAGTTGGAGGACAAAAAGATATTTTCTCAATGCAACGTATGTCTATTACGAGATGCTCTTAACTTGAGATCTTGCGTGATGAGTTTTGGTGTAGCTGTGGGAAAATATTACCGCGCTTACCTACTTACCATTAAATTACCATACTCTGTAAACGCTTTAAGGCTTATAATTCCATTAAATAGTGGGGTATAATTTGAAAAACATCGTAAATAAATTTTGAACCTATTTTTTACTTATTGATTTCCTATATTTACGCGAATACTACACATTGAAATAAAACTATTTTTTTAAGGATTTTATCGCTATTTTTTACTATTCGTATAATTACAAGTAATTAGATCTGATACTTGTAAGAACTTTGAAAGTTAAATCAACTCTATTACAGTTAATTGCTAGAGCAACGCGTAATAACTAATTAGCAAATTGCTCGGGGCTTTGATACTAATAATATCAGGTATCACAAAGATATTAAGTACTAATTAAATTTAAATACAATTATTGTATTATTATAATGCATTATTAGGGTTTCAACTTAGTTGAAATTACTATGCAGTTTTTTAGCTACTCACATAAAGGATACAACTGTATTTAAAAAAAACATGATTGTCCTTTAATTATTATGCAGAAACCATCACGACGAATTTAATTTTTTACATTTTAAATTCTGAACGTGCATTTGTAAAATAAAAAAAACACAGATTCTTAAGCGTTTTTTTACCACATATTGTACAGCTTTGTACGTGTTAAGAACAGGATGTATATTTACTAAGAGACACGTTCCCATGGGAAATCTATCGTCTCACATCGCTTTACTGAAGACATTTTTAACATTACACCATGGAGATTGTTATTGGAAGCTGTGTTTGCAGCGTCCACCGCAAACGGGATTTTAAATAAAATATCATTGAACTAACAAACTATTTTGTATAGCTGCATTCCATTTTTAGCTATATTAATTAGTAAATCAGTATCAATTTTAATATGTAAAATAATATTAACGATGAGGTCTTACAATCAATGGATGACGTGCAGTACAAAAGTAAATGAACCCTACAAAATAAATAAATATCACAACCCTAAAGCTGAGTACGCAGCATTAAACCCTTTCAAAATGGCATGTACCTACTCAAACAAAAGACGGAGGTACACTACCAATATCTGCAGGGTCCCTGCATCGGTCATAAACTTTAGATATCTGGTATGATATATACGATAAATTTTATCGCATGTTATTTGACAAGCCCGCGTGCGATTTATATCATCTGTGTCTCAGCTTACGCTCAATTGTGATTTGATAGGTTTATTGACTCGTCTCGCCTGAAACGTCGGGATAAAATTTACAAGCTATCTCCCAGTATTTTATTTTCTAAAGAAATAAATCAATATTGACAAAGAATATAATTTATGAAAATAAAATTAAGTACAAAAACGGTGAACGCACAAGGACACCTAAATCCCTTTGGGGTCAATATTGGAAACACTTTTTGTGAAAAGAGTTTTGATTGACACTGCTTTGAATAAAATGAGCCCAGCGATGTACCTTTTTTTATTTGTTTCAATAAAAAAATGATGAGTGGGTTTGCAATGAAAATCTAACTTGGCGGTAATTTTTTGATCAAAATTTTGCATAATCGGTAACTCGGTACGTACTTGCTGACTATATTCCCATCCTATGCTACCATCTTTTGCACACGTACAACGTAATAATATGCTTATAATATTTACAAAACCAGTCAAATATCGCCCACACTCTTGTTTGGGTAGCACATAAGACCAGCTGAACAAACTTTACGTGGGGAGAGAGTCGATAAAACCAGGCGATCCAATCTTGAGGCAGATTCCAATCGTGCCATAGAACCACGAATCTAGACGTGGCTAAGCGAACACTTTGGAATTGATTTCGAAGTTTTACCTGGTAAGTTTGTATTAAATTTCTTATTGCTTTGAAATTTGATTGGTATGCTAGCTAGTATTCATATGAGCGAGGAGTTTACTAAGTCGAATAAAGGATAGATGGGAATATAAATAAAGCATGCCTCATGCACTAGCTCAAAGGCTGGACACCAAATTAAATCTCTTCGATTAGAGATCAATGGAGACGAATGTTTTGCTCGAAAATCTGTTTATATGCCTGGCGGAGACGGCCGCTGTATTCTCAAGGTAATCGTCAGGGCCTTATTATACTTATATTATGTAGCTGGTAAACTTTGATACCGCGATTCATACCTGGATGAGAAATTCTTCAGTTGTAGGAGTGTTGACGTTGCAAATATGTAAATGACACGATTGTTACAAAACCTATACTTTATTTACGTACAAAATTGAACCACCGTTAAATAAACTCCGGATCTATGATTGAATCTCGTCGAAATACGATTATAAACAGTGGGTGTGCGCGGGATGGATTCACGGTCCAATCTCGCTATAACACCATATCATGCAGGATCTGCGGATCTGTGATGCCGGATCATACGCTTAATTCGGGCCAAAAAAAGAAGGGCAAATTCGGAAATGATATTTCCGTAATTTGCCCTTGTCATGATGGTACGGGGAATGCTCCCAGTCTATTATACGATACGTTGGTATATATACCAACACGTTGTGTTGTTTGTCTGAAAATATTTATTTGTAAATATCACGATCCAATTTTACAAGGGGTGATTACAGATATTTCAAACTTTTGAACATACGATAACGATTACATTAGGTACTATTTGGCTATGGTCTCCCAGACACTCCTCCATAGCTGCCCCTTTTAAGCTAGTTACGGCCAGGGTTTGCTTGCAAAGGTATCTCGTCATCTTTGCCTCAGCCTGCAAATACAGATAAATGTTAATTTAAATTCAAAATGCTGCGTATTCGAAACCTATAATTAAACATCTAAGTTAATAAATCAATCATTTTGATTCGATTTTCTTCTCTGAAGGATCGAAAGACCTCAGGAGTCCTTGTCAATTTGAAAAAACTCAGATCCATTAGCGGCCATGATAGAAACGCTATTGTTGACAATGCACTAGTCTCAATGAGCTAGACGCGTGACTGAGCCAATGACAGTAAATTTAATTTGAATTGCTAAAAGCACACTTTTTTAAATAATTTATTACTATTATACTTTGGGCCGAATAGCTCTTATAAGGCTACGTTTAAGCTCTAGATTTTAGCAGGTATTTGGGACCAAAAGATGTCATCAGCGCTTAAAAGCTTTATTATACTGATAAAAGTCTATCCCCAAATGTATATAAGTACATATAAAGATCTCGGCTACTTACAATGCCATAACAAAGAACTTATCTTGTGTAAAACTTTGTGACACAATTGTTAATTGATTAGTACTTATAACTTAGGAGGTACGGTTGATATTGACTTGGATGAATTACTATTTTTGATTTGATTGAAAGAAAAAGTAAGAAATGAAATGTGCTCCGATAACGTAGCAACACAAAATGAAATTGGACATTTAGTATGCGAAATGGAGATTTATTGAGTAAATAAACTTGTACTTGTGTACTGATGAAGTATATTATTTGCGTTTGAGCTTTGTTTGTAAGTACATACAAAAAGCTTTTTTACTGTGCTCCAATTTCAATTCAACAAATAAAATCAGAGCTATATTGTGAACTATGCCGCCTATTTTTATAATAACATGGAATATAAGTTATATTTTCATTGAATCAACATGTACAATGTCGATGAAATAATTTGATCAGATGAAATGAAATAATCTAGATAACTTCGACAATGGTACTCAATTTTTTCCTGTACCAAACCACAATAACGATAAAAGATTTAAAACATCTCCTTCTTCGCGCATTGCGCTATCGTGCTGGAATGTTGTAATAAAACATCTCCTTCTTCGCGCATTGCGCTATCGTGCTGGAATGTTGTAATAAAACATCTCCTTCTTCGCGCATTGCGCTATCGTGCTGGAATGTTGTAATAAAACATCTCCTTCTTCGCGCATTGCGCTATCGTGCTGGAATGTTGTAATAAAACATCTCCTTCTTCGCGCATTGCGCTATCGTGCTGGAATGTTGTAATAAAACATCTCCTTCTTCGCGCATTGCGCTATCGTGCTGGAATGTTGTAATAAAACATCTCCTTCTTCGCGCATTGCGCTATCGTGCTGGAATGTTGTAATAAAACATCTCCTTCTTCGCGCATTGCGCTATCGTGCTGGAATGTTGTAATAAAACATCTCCTTCTTCGCGCATTGCGCTATCGTGCTGGAATGTTGTAATAAAACATCTCCTTCTTCGCGCATTGCGCTATCGTGCTGGAATGTTGTAATAAAACATCTCCTTCTTCGCGCATTGCGCTATCGTGCTGGAATGTTGTAATAAAACATCTCCTTCTTCGCGCATTGCGCTATCGTGCTGGAATGTTGTAATAAGACGTTTGCTTGCTGTATTAAAAGTTTTAAAATAAGCTCATAAATATTCGAAAATATTGCGTTGTGCGTCTTTACAAATGGTCGCATTCAATTTATGACCACATTATTGCCCTGACATGAGGTTATATGATAAACGGAGAGAGTTGTCACTGGCCTCTGGAAATTTCAATCTGACTTGCCAAATCTTACGTAGAAAGTAAGGTTTTTGAACTTAAGGATTTATATTTTTTTTGCTTTGGGCATCTGTTTTACATTGCTTAAATGGAATCAACTTAAAATCTATTATGTTGATAATGTTAAAGGTGTAAAACACATTGTAAACATAGTACTTAATTGATGCCTATTTTGATATTCTTATTTAAAATAAATTATACGAGGTAAGTAATTGGAATATATTACAAAATTAACTTTTCAACCTACGTATAGTAGCAGTAGGTACTTAATCTGCCTACACTGTTCTAATAAAATCATTCCAAGCAAACTAATTTACTACACATGTAAAAGTTTTCTTCATCAGCCGCCCATGCTTTCATGCCAAAAACTTTTCCGTCCTGCCATTTTGCCAGACATGGCAGCCGCGCCGATACGCACCAACACGCCAGGTAAGCAAGTTGCCAAATTAGTTGGCGGAACTGCGCGCCACGGATTACAACTGTCATTTCATTACATAAAAAATGTTGGGCTGTTTTTGTTTTAGTTGGAGAAAAGTTGGGAGTATGTTGGTCAACGGGTATTTTTTAGGGTTTGAACATTTCTAGGATGTTACAGTACACACCCCGTGACATTACTGAACAAACTTAATGGAGGGATAGAAATTAACTGCTGATACGATTTTTTGTCTGGTAACTCAAGGTTGGTTTACCTATTTGCCTACGATGAGTTTTAGTTTTTGACATGGCTCCGGTTTTAATACACAATACTGAACGGATGCGATTCGGTTCATGCAAAAGAATGAAACAAAATATAGTGCTAGCCAGTAGCCACCCTTTAAGGAGTTATAATTTTTTCTACTGTTGTGTAAAGGTACCCAACATCAAACACGTCATAATTATTAACTGACATTCGTACCGTCTATCCAATAACCTGGTAGAAAAATATCAAAACGAATAAGCTAAAACATAATTTTAGGCAAGTCTAACGTAAATAAGTCACTTTTGAAAAAAGCAAATGTTCGAGAATGATATATAATTATATTTGAGTCTACTGATAAGATAAGATTCTTAACACGAGCAAGAGAATTTCACGCTTGTCTGAACAAAGCATTGATTTATTTGAATTACATTAGAAATCATATCTAAAGGAGAAACTGGACGTTGCCCTTACAATAGCATGATAGAATCAGCGTTATTCAGAAATTCAGCGAGAGAGCGAGAGAGAGAGTCTCGACCCACGCACATATTTTTCCATAGCAAGAGATCTAATTAACATGGTTGTAACAATTGCATTCCAATTCCCGCTCCAAGTGGTTTGTGTATTTTTAATTAACAATCACATTCTTAATTATATTAGGTAGTCATTATTCTTAATGTTTGTAGGCTCCTATAGGACTGATTGCTCAAATATCTAGATCAATTAAGATTTATGATGTCAAAGTGTAGCGTGTGTGCGCCTCGCATGGCAACACACTGGAGCTTTTTTTTTGTAATAAACATGGTTGTTAAAAAAAATGTAAAAAAGACAAGCCCGCTCAGTCTTTCGCTGGATTTTCTCAGTCGACACTAGTATTATATTTTTTTTTGTAAAATTCCCCCGATGTGTTAATCTACTTTAGGCTTTTTCATTACAATAAACGAAACTGTACAAATGGTATAATCATAATGGCTATACAGTAAAGAAAAACAGCGGATGTTTCATTTTGCAAAGTGAAATTCATAGAACAAGGCGGCATATCTAATTGGTGTTTCATTTGCCTACGTTCCATTGTTTCAATTATTCGAGTTATTCAAAGAAGATGCTTTTTAATTTTCATTAGCTGAAGAGTTTCATTGGTTGGAGTAAAACTGTGGTAATTAATTGTTTTTTTGTTCTTCTTAACTCTTGGCTGGGTGTCTCATAAACCTACCTATACGATACTTTAATAGGTTTATAGGTTTTTTTTTTTATAGTGGATGGTAACTCTAAATATACTACGTAATCGGACCATTTATTGATGGAAACATGCCTTTAGTGTTACCGTTGCTAAAAATAGACTATTTTGTATTTTTCGTAGCTTGGTATATACATATAAATGGGCTACCTCATTGCTGTGCATTGTGTGCTGTGTAGCGCATTATTGCTGGGTGGGACCGTTTGTCATGCTGCGTGTGTCTACATTTTGAATATAGCATATGCTATATCCTATGTACAGCTGTAGCATAGCATGTTCTTTCAAGTTCCAGCGAAATGGCATCGCTTCCCCACCCGTCCCACCTTCCAGTTAAGCCATGAAGCTACACCTCTATGTGCCGCTTGTACAGTGAGCGGCGTTGAGCTACGTGAGCGATATATCCGAGCAGGCCGCGCGTTTTGCAATGACGTCATGACGTTAGCGTGTGTAAACGTTTTCGTAAAAAGTCGCGCTAAGTCAACGTGCGTAGCATGCCCGTGCGCAACAGTGGGACAACACCTTAACCACATATAGATAAATATCTGTTATCATGAGAGTCAAAACTATTACCAACTAAAGTCTCGTTATATTTGCAAGTAATTAGAATCGCTCGGAGGACAAACTCGACCGTATTCAAATTTAACCCCTCGCCTCAGTTATCTGATCTTTTAACTAATTAACCATTTATATTAACCCTCAGATTCTAAGTTCATCTCAGGTGGTTTAACTGTAATTAAGTTATAGGTACTCGATTTATTAAGCTAGACACTATAAATATTGTCGGGGTTTGTATTCAGTCTGCTTCGTAATTAAGTTTTGGTTTTAAATGGTTGTATTTGATGCTACAATCCTTCGTTTATTGCCTGTCAAGCTGTATATTAAGTTTAGTTAAATTAGTCTGAGCGTGTTTGATTCGTTAGTTTCGAGAATGTGACCTTTATAACCTACCAATGGACACCTTTAAATATTTTACACTAATATTGTAAAGCCTTATAAAAACAATTGGGCTGTTACACTGTTGTCCACCACAAAACCATTGTTAAATGAAATCATTCAAAACAAAGAATGTACATACTAAGTCCAAAATGGAAATTCTGAAATCCAAAGTACGTACTTCTCAAGATTTAGACAGCGTGAGTTATCCCTATAAAATAAAGCACTCATTCAATTTTAAACTCTGTCCCGTTTACATAAAAGCGATATACGAGTGACTGGTGCCATCATCTTACATGCTAATACCACCGAGAAACCTTTTCCCTCGAAAACTTTCAACACAAATTCCATTAACGGAATTAAAATTAAAATCCCCTTATTAATATGTAGGGGAAGATTAATGTAGTAGCTAATAGCGACGCTTCACTGGAAGCTGGATGGACAAAAACTGGGGTGCGCGGTCATTTATTCTGGGTGCTGGTTTTCTTTGGGATCGTTCTTTTGGGCTCAAAAAACTTTTTACTAGAGTCTACAATTACTGCCGTGGTAGATGTACCGATTATTTATTTTGCTTTTAATTTTCAGGTGTACGTTTTATAAATAAAACTGTTTTGATTATAAATAATGAAAATGCTGACTTTAAATGTATGTATACTTCGTTGGGATAAAGTAAAATATCGCGTCAACCTTAAATGTATTATTATTGTAAAACTAGTTACTTCTTTTGTAAGTTAACAATCTCTTTTAATAAGAAAATATGAGTAACATCATATTATATACATTTTAGGTTCCATTATAAAGGATTATAAATAATCTATAGAATAGAATATTGCGTGAACTATAGGATCTTTATGTATTTCTACAGCTTGGTAATCAATTCTTTTTGATAAAATGAATACAATATTTCTATTACAATATTATTTTTTTTGTAATTCATGCCTTAAAAATACAAGATTGATAAATTGGGAGCCATGTTGTGAATTTATTATTATTTACATTAGCTGTATGTATTTGAATACGATTATATTTTTATATAAACGGTATCCTACGTCAGTTGATGAAGGGTAGACATAAAATATTGAACGCATCTTAACGTTCTTTACGTGGTGCTTTTGCTTATCTACGTAAATAGATTTTCGATAACTAATAACATATAAGACTAATAACTAATAATATATAAGACTAGAATATAAATATGATTACTGCTAATGAAATGCATTTTTATATCTAACAGCATAGACTATCACATATGTTTGTTTACTGAACAAATATCCGTACACGAGTTACGTCAAATCCGTTTCGAGATATTGAGTTTTCTTTAGAAAATATGCTATACTGTTTATTTATTTATTAACTTTAAGGAAGATTTACAGACAAATCACATTAAGTATACAGTACATAATCCAATGCTGATGACAAATCTTCGCAAATGGGAATTCAATTACGCGAAAGTTCTGGAATATTAACTTATTTGTGAACGTAAGATTGGTTGGTAATAGACTTGTTAGTTGGTCAGCGATCTGAGCCAGCAATAGCAATCAAACAAAAGACTCATTTGTTGCCTTCCAAATTGGCCGTCATTTAAAAATGTTACCTATTTTTGAAGCACGATGGCAGCATGTCGCACTACGATGAAGCGCGAAACAAAAGCCGCTTTGTCGTGTTGCCTATTGTTTCTACTGGGCTGACGCGGACACACTCGTCACTTGTTTGTTTCCTCGAATTATTACTCTTCGACAATGTGTCGACGGTTCGTGGAAAGCCAAGTCTGGGAAAGAATATTAATTCAATCTCCAAGCATAGGTATAACAATTATAATCAGCATTTTGTCATAATGAAGTTATCAATTATGTATTGCAAGCAGTTCCCATTGCAATGGACACGTGGAATTTTGTGTTTGAGTGATCCATGTTACCGGGATATACAGTATCCTATATCATGATTCTGGTTATAAACCAACATCCCAAGTGTTATCAAAATACATCCAGTAGTTGTCCTGTGACGCGCGAATAGACAGACGGACAATAATTCCAATAATGGTGGATTCGACCTCAGTACCTATCAAACTCGGTACCGATCGAAAATAATGCCCTCTAAGGTATGTTTTTTTTTAAATATTCAATGTGCTGTCGCCATCAACATACAGTCTTATCACAGGTATGTATAGATAAAATGCTGTATTTTTTTGCCTCTTAACTTTTAAGGTGTTCGCAAATTTACGAGCGCGCCCCGGGACGTCGGGTTTATCAGAAGAAATATCTTAATTAACAGCGACAGACCCACCCAAACTTAATTCTAGAGTCGTTCGTCCCAAAAATCACATTAAAACTGTATGCCTAATTAATTCTATACATTTAGATTAGATGGAGCCAAAGTTTGCTTCAATGAAATGTGTTTTACATTTGAAAAATCCTAGTTACCTGGAATAATGTGGCATTAAGATTCACAAAGATAACGTAATGTAGTATTACTAATCATCCACATCCCCTCAAACTAACCATAAGCTTGTACATATTTTAATCGCGTGGGTGGAGATCGAACCTGGGACCTGACGATGACGAGAGCGGTCCCTCTTCTAGGCTATTAACGCTTTTAATATTAACTAAGTGTAATAATAAACATACATAATAGTTTTGAACAAAAATTACTTTATCACATTTATATATCATAGTCTTTATCGGTTAGTGCTAGTAGTGGTGTAATGGAGCTGATTTACTCGCTATGAAAAGCTTTTTCTTTTCCTATACAGCTATAATATAATTCATCGTACAGTCATACAAGAGTTTATCCCGTTGCACATCACTGAGCTATCGCGGCCCAATCTCCGATACACGTTATCAGCCGTAACATATCCAATAAGTTAAATTAAGTTACTTCACAGACTGCGATTAGTCTGTGGGATGTATGAAACAATGTTTACACGTTGCTAGTGGCTAGGGTGCTTAAGGAGACAATGTATGAATGTAATACTATCGATGTGTGAAGGAAAAGATACGAAAATATCCAAAAAGGTATCAAAAAGGTTTACATATTGAATACGTAGAAGGTAGTTGTGCTGTCAACTTTCTGACTCTGTTTTTTGACATTGTATTTGTACGGTCGTTCTATTTTTTTCTTTCCAAATATATGTTTTTTACCACCTTCAATCCTGGTCTTTCTTTGCTCATATCCCATCAGTTTTTCGTATAACAGTCAAACCTATATATAATAGCTTCCAGCACTTCAAATATCAACGACGCTTTATTTAGTTCTACACTTATTGTTAGTTATTTATATCTCAAATAATTAACATCTCTCCCAGGTCGCTACAATTTACTGCGCCTCTGTAAACAATCGCATTTGTCTAGACTGAGATATAATTAGATTTCACTTCGCCTACCTTTTTCTAATGATGATTAATTTGTTTTCAAGAGAATAATAGAATTTAACATTTTATGGCAGTAAATGTAGATTTTAAGAAGACTAGTTATAATTGAGTTACATTTTATATACATCTATATTAGTAGGTATGTGAGATATTACCATTTTGGGTTTTTGGTTTTGTTCCCCTTGTATTGACTAGCATGCCTCGTACAATAGCGATAGACTCGCCCCCTTTTACCTCGAGACCTTTATAAATAATGATAACAGCAGCAATGTGGGTGAACTGTAGTCAACCAACTTCCTTGAAATATGGTATACCATTTCGGCGATTACAGAAGTGAATTTATGGGAAACAAGGAATTAATTTAAACCCTTCGCTGAGTTTTTCTATCCAATTCTTCATGAACCAGAGACCTCACCATCTATTAGGGGTATAGATAAGCATAGGTTTAACCACAGTCTCCCACTCATATCTCGGTCCTGCAGCACTTACATCCACCAGCTTCCTGTGATTAGACACATGAAAATAAACATAGCTTTTAGCAATTTCGTCAGTACATCCCATCCATAAAATAATGAATGTTTCGTTGGGCGAGATAGGGCAGGGCTGGGATCGCCTGTTAATCTTCTTAACGCGTTCCGCCCGTATCCAGCGCCAATATGCGTCTAATGGACGCCGCTAATAAAAAGCGAAGTGACGACACCTACTTGTTATTGGATTTTTTAAACCTTGTTTATTTTGGACACTGGTGTTCGGAAGGTCTTTGAGCGTGCGACAATTTGTAGTAACTAAGAAAACTTCTCTAACAGATATATAGAAACGATTTCTATATTTTTTTTCTGTAGTGTTTATTAGTCAGCTAGCCAAAATTTATTTGCGTTCTCGTTTCGGCAGCATTGTATCCAAATATCTTAAATTTGAAGAACCACATTTCTTTGAAGTCTAGAATGTAGTTCTCATCTACATATACAACGAATTAGTTGATCTATGTATTTCAAATTACTGGGTGGCTTGAATTTATTGTAAAATGTAGATTAATTATTCGGTGATAAATTACATTAATAATATCCAATGACTCCCAAAGTAACTAATACATCAAACTCAAATAAAGTTGCATCGATAAAGATAGGGCAGGATTATGAAGAGATAGGATCTTATCCGCTGATTACTTCATCAGTGAGATTGATAAGCGGGTAATTAGGAGTGACTTTCCTTGATCCCTTGTAGTGTATGAGATCGAAGTGGTCTAGAATTTTATTGCAGGTATTATTACATTAGTATTGCTGAAATGATAACAACTATAATATGTATGAGTATGATTTTGTGTAGACTGAGCAATCTTGTACACGCAAATCACTTGTTGCATTTATTAAAGAAGAGAATTTTATTCAATAAGAAGATTTTCATCTGATTTGAGTATTTAAGCCATAGAAGCGTTTTAACTTATACGCCCACTTTCTATGAATTTGTTTATGAATAACGGCTACAATTGAATCCGATGCATTTTTCTCTTTATTCGTCTTCTACCTTTTCTCAGCTTTCAAAGTAATTGTAATCGTATAAAGCCTATGTCGATGTTCTTATCATGATCTCATTGTCACACGTATGTGCCGTGCAACAATGGCTTTATCGCAACTGTTAATGGATCGTGGAACCGGGTTTTTGTAAGAAACTCGACGAGGGACATAAAGGGAAGGACGTGGGCTCGGAAAAAACTTTATTGCGTACTTAACTGTGATTGATAGATTAGTTTCTGTTTAAAATTTATTTTTATAACTAGTGAGTGTATAATATTAATTAAGTTAGGAATTATACAAGTTATAAAAAAAAGATTATAAATATGTATTTTTATAAAGTACTCATAGCTAGTCGCTAGCACATAACCGATCTTATGGTTCCACTAGAACTAAATTTGGTAAAAAACCGGTCTATATTAATGTTTTATTTTGCCACGCCACGGCCTGTCAGTCGCTAACTTTTTCCTTTTAACTCAAAAGAATAACATTGCAGTAGGTAAAAATAAATAAATAAAAAACTACAAGACACGTCAATATAAATCACACGAGAACTTCTAGCAAACATTGCGATAAAAATGTCGCGGCTGATATCTGAGAGTTATGGAACAGCGCGGCCACCGGTCGCATATATTGTTGTCCTTCGTCAATAGCACTTTGGACAATACAACATATTGCGAGTATATTTTTTTGGCGATTTATATCTGCCAACAAAGAACAGAAGAAGATTAGAGGTCATAAAAAATAAAGAACCAAATGGCATAATATAAAAAAAAATATTTATGTATCTTTAAGGCAAGGAGATTCTCAAGTTTTTAATTTGTTTAGTGCCAACGCAGTAGCAAAATGAGTACAACTATTTTCACTGCACGCTAAGCTAACAATTACTGCCACCTTTGTTATTGCCATTTTGTATACAATGCTTGGAAACAGAAATAAACAGAGTATCTAAGAGCTGATAAAACTTAGGTACGAACAGAAACAAAGTTTATTTAAATCCGATCCTGATATTAAATCCAATCTTAAATTAGGACACGGTAATTATAAAAGTAAAAATAACAAACTTACCGAATAAGATATCTTAACTGCTCGAGTAACTGACTGTTAACCAGCCGTCGGTATTGTTCACAAAGTCACAACCATTACAATACTATATACTGAATATGTTATGGATAGAGAATATATACTGTTACGGCAAGATGTAAACTGCAATCAATTCGAGTAGACCAATTTAAACTCTCAACAATAGTATTGCCAACACAGATCGGCTGGTAATAAAAAGTTCCACAAGGAGTAACATATTAAATGAGATTTCCAGATTCTCAGAGCGTGAAAGTGCCAACCATGAGGTGTCAGTGTCGCATACCTGCCCAAGTTATGCTTTAAGCCGAGAGTTGCCAACTTGCGCTCTAGCTCCAGCTTCCAAGAGTAATATAAGTGAGACGTAACTTAATATCATTTCGAATGTTGGAAGTTTCCGAAATTATTGTGTGTAGTGCATGAATAGTAAAAATTTAGTGGAGTAAGTATAGCAGTCATGTATACAGAATGATTTGGAACCTCGCTCCTTTAGTGAATTTGTAAGCTTAATGTGAAGTCAGAATTTCGATGTCTCGATATTACAAATGATTTTTTTTTAAGAAAATTACTATATTGATTATTTTTACAAAATGTACGCAATTCTGACTTCAAATGCGTAAAACAAGTACAGGTTTTAGGCCTAGTATACGCTTTCCTTATCACTATGTATAGAATTTGCCAGTAGGTTTCAATTACGACTCGTGGTGATAGGTACAACGAACTAAGCCGTAGACTTTTTAGATATGTCTCAACATCATCGTTGTAAACTAATTCCATTTAAAAAACCTCATAGTACATTATTAACATTATCCTATTTATTTTAAAATTTGCAACTCCAAACTATTTGCTAATTAGTTACGATACCCGTCCTTGGTTTAGTAATTAACTGTATTATTTCTATAGTTGATGTTCATTATACGAGAAGGTTGTACTAATTCGATTAATATGATGGGGATACAAGTTTTGCAGTAATTTATTTTGTTACTTTAATTAGTTGTACAAGAGTAGAAGATCAAATCTCGCTTTGGATGGGTGACCGCTGGATGCTGTCTTCCTTTGATACTAATCATAAATTGAAAGACGTACGTACGTTCTATGTATGTATTACATGACTTAGATGAATCAATTAGGTATCCATTTGGTCACTCTTAATGTAATAACTCCGCATTTATTTTAGCTCACTATTATATAAGATGCTCCAAGCATTTCTATAATATTTAAATAGGCTATTCATAATTATTGGCACCAATAAAGTTAAATTACATAGTGTATTGTTTCAAAGCAAGGATCGCGAAGTCTCGTGCGGAATCCGAGAAGGTATCTGAATATTACATAATATGTTGAAAAATACTGGAGCTGATTTCAGTAACGGTTTAACTCAAAACTGTCTATGAGTTATTTTGATAGATATGCTATAATTTCTGCATAACATCATTTTATAAACCTGAATATACATAGTAGGCTGAAGTGGATATGATTTTTATGCAACATAAACTAAACAATTTCAGTGGTATTATATACCAAGCTAAAATATAATTTCAAACTAAATCGTCTTTTAGACAACAGCCTACATTTTTATGCATTGCGGTGAGAGGAAAATCTTTCATATCAGACGCCCCACAGCGCGGCATTAGAGGGAATATTGCAGGGGAATTACTAAGCAATTCCCGAGATCTTGGCAATCACGATTGCGTCGAGGAATCATAATGTGTGGTCTCATGAAAGCGACAAGGCAACTATATTTTTATTTTATAAAAATATTTTATAGATTCCCAATTCTGACGTTAATCATCACGAAATTACACACAGCTAATAATTATGCTTCCATAATTGTAGTTAAAGACATCGTTATACATAAAAAAAGTTTACAAATTGTGCTTTAGGTTTAATAATTTATTTATTTAGAAAAACGGTCATATATAAAAATTCTTAAAGTGTTAAGTCATCAAAAACAGAACTATAGTTTCATTGATTTGTTAATGAACTTAGTCCCGATTAGATACTAATATGCTTGACGTATCACGTAAGTATTGTTAAGAACAGTGTTCACTGAACACCTTATAATGTGTCACAGCAAACCAATCCAATGAAAATGGGATACTTAAATAACCCTTATGAAAATCATTGTCGCATTTGTTCACTATCCTACCTATTAAATGTGTAATTGTATACTTCATACGAAAGCGAACCTTATAATGGCTTATTTATAACAATTGTCGTGGCACATTCGCTAACTTTCGTGTGCAGAGGAATCATACCTTAACGATCTTCATTCGTTGATATTATGAGGGCACGTTATACACACGTATATTATTTTGGATAAGTTTTTGATTGGACGAATAACACTCTTATGTAGGCTTATTGGAAGTAATTTTATGTATTGATTTTTTATATTTACGCCAATACTACACATTGAAATAAAACTAATTTTGCGGATTTTATCGCGTTTATTTTATGTTTATGGCTGCTTTACAGCAAACATGGTCACTGGAGGATACAGGTGTGAAGTTACCATGTGTAAAAATTACGAATTAAATTCTGATAATAATCGTTTTTATGTCATTCATCATCCCCATAAATTATAATAACCTTCAAGAATTGAGATCAGTTTTAAAGAAATAATGCTGAAATACAGCTATAACAAGTAAACAACATGTTTTATTTTCGGTTTTTCCATTTAAAACTCACTATTTTGTTACAAAAATTCAATTGAACTCCGGCCTGCCATCGAGGCCAACATTTTGTTTATTTTGTTATGTACATGCTGGTGGTTCGATGTACAATAACAAACTGGAAAAAATACAATTTAAATTTCGCTTTGCGCTAGTCAATTGCTGACAAAAGGTCAATTTTACTTTAGATGATAGTGATTTTGTAAAAAAAATATATCTAAGTTCGGATACACAAAACATTTATTTTAACCCGGCTTACTTGGCCCAGCTTTTTTTTTCAACTCCATTTACAGTCTTGCTAGACGATGAAACTTGTAAGTCTAAGAGAACCCAAGCAATTCTCGAAAGATGTGAAAAGTCTGCCAACCCACTCTCGACCGGTGTGGTGGACCATGACCGTACATCCTCTTTGTACTGAGGGGAAGGCCGTGTCCCACAGTGAGACAGTGATAGAGCTAATTATTATAACAACACAATCAGGATTCCATGTGTGATGAGATTGTATGTAAGATTGTATGTTTGTAAGAGCTAACCACCGGAACTACTGATCTGATTCTGAAAATGATTTTCTTGATAGAAAGCTACACTATTGCTAAGTGTCATAATGGTGTCTTAGGCTGTTTCATATTGCTATGTCCGTTGGGAGTCAAGCTGTTTACCAAAAACCGCGAGCTAAAGCTAGCATATGATGGTATTTGTTACGCACATTTTTTTTATTAACCTATGTCTTTAACATAAAAATATAAATCTCAAATTTCAACTTTTTATTACAAAAATGCTGAGCCCAGAATTATTTATGGGTGCTTGAAATATGTTTTTCGGTTGAGTGAGGTGAACAAAAAAATCAAATATATGAATCATATACACGTTAAAAAAAATATAATTACTCTTTGCGAAGCCAGTGTCAAAAATATTTTTAATCCAATGAACTAAGCGCTTGGCAGTTTTACTTTCCTGTGTCTCTTAGGACTTTCGACATTTTTAGATTTTTTCTTAAATAGTATTTTTCTAAGAATGAAAATTAAAACATTTCGGTTGACCATCCATATATTCAGCTGTTATTTACTTTTTACGATATAGATAAATGTTATTGTTATTACCACAGCAATAATAAAACTTATTCGTCTATGCTAACAGAGACTGTGTCAGTCATTTTTCTCTAATAATATTCATAACAATTTTTATTGTTGGTTTATGATTCGATTCGGCGTCTGTCGTCTTTTAATACGGAATTTATTGTCCAAAGAATTAGTATAAAAAGCAAATACATATTATATAAGACTCTTCTGGGTTGCAGTTTATCCTTGAGGTTGCTGTATAGTTAGTACGTAGGTATACAAGAGTGAGTTGTGTTTATTATATGTTGTGGAGTCGTTATAAAGTTATAACAAAAGTAATCAAAACAATATTCCCCGTGAAAACTTCAAATTCTGTCCGTTTGTTCACTTTATTAAAGTTGACAGCTCCAAGTTTCAATTTCGATAAATCACCAATAAAACATGTCACGGGGTATTGAAAACTTATACTCGTAGTACACGTATTTCAATTGAATCTAATTAATTTGACATATATTTAAGGGATAATTTATTTATTTACAATTAATTTACACGAAAGGTATTTTTAAGCTACCGGCGGCAAATGTTGCCAACCCAAAAAAATCACAACATCATAAACAATATCATATATCTAAACGGACACAATGAAATAGTATACCCGTCCTTTGTATAGGTATAAAGGAAATCCCTTTGGGGTTAATGACATTATTAGAGGTAGAGCCATTATATGTGTCCCAGAAATGTCTGACATGCTGCCATGCCTAGTAGGGTTGGTATAATTTTACTAGTAATAATTTTTTGTTCAGATTTTCCTTAGAAATAACGTGGAACTATGTCGTCTAGCGCTTGACCGTAGCAAAAAAGTATTTGGTTCTCGTGATAGTCAATAAGCATTGCCAAATTTATGTTGCAATTTGTTTAGCAGGTACGAACGTTCATTTTATTTAATTCCTATACATGAAGGTATGACGCATGTGCCTAGAATATAAGTGTCTAGTCAGGATTAAGGCGCCGCAATAATTCCTTGAATTCGATCAACCCTGTATTATCACTTGGCTGTCTTGATAGAACCAACAATGTAGGTATGCTATAAATAGATTTGACCGGGTGAACCATCACATCTGCTATTGACTTTTACAAAATATGCCCTTTGAACTTTACCGAATTTTACTCCTAATCTTGTAGATATAATAATAATCTATACACCAATAATTAAATAATAATAAGCTCTTTTTGTGTCGCTGGACTTGCGGCTCCTAATTATGCGAGGGCTCCAGAAATCATGGCATACACCAACACGCCAACAGCAACCCACGCTAACACGCTGGTTTAGTGCAAGTTGGTGGACTTATCACGCCTTTTGTGAACTGGTTAGGTTCTTTCTGAAATGCAGATTTCCTCACGATGATGTTCTTACACTTTAAGGTCAGTCAGTCGGATACACTTCTTGTTTTGCATTAGCGGCTACTCTCGCCGAATAAATTTGTTTCGAAAAGTAAAAAACATGACAAACAATGTTCTAAGAAGATAGCAGCAATAAAACTAACCTTTATTCCTGATAACTAAACCGTACAGTTGTTTGGGTCAAAAAGGGAAAATATCACTGTGATACCTTTTCCAGCCGGTGCCGCGTCACACGCGGGTGAAGCGAAACTACGTCAATTGAAGCCTGTTTTGAGGAATAAAAAGGCTTTAGGTTAACTCGTTTAGGATGAAAACATTCCGGGAAGGAGGACGGATGATTTTTTTGCGTATTTCGGACGTGTCGTGTAAGAAGAGACGTGTCGGGTTAAGTGTAGTTTAAAATTCTTGTTTGTACTAGGTAGATGTATAGGTGTATATGTGATTACATGTAGTTTATTTTTACTATTCGTAGCTCGTAAACAATTACGTGTAACCACAACAATATGTAACTATTATTATTCGCCTATTTTTCTCCCAACTAAATTCAATGCTTATTTCAGGAAGCTTTACCCGGAAATCTCCGACGGTCTAATCTTTTATCACTGTGGGATGGAAACATGCTGAAATTTGATGGTAGAGTTAGGGAATATAAATGTTAAAAACAATTTGTAAATGTTCCTGTAGGCCTATAAAATAAAGTATACTGCGTAGCTGGTTTTATATACCCCATAATTTATTATCCATATCGGTAGTCTGATATCTTCACTTGTGGACAATCCGTTATAACTAAGAAATAAGAGTATTCTTCTATCTTGTTCTATATATTTATGCTAATTCCTATCTCGATTCCAATAATATATTTTTCATTTAATCGGCTTTTCTCCCATTCCAGTCTTAGTAACAAATCGATAGGATTTACCTACAAGAACGAAACAAACATTACCGGCACGTGAGTTGAAGCGATACTGAACCGCGAGAGAAACGATTCAATATTGTATTTCTTTATTGTTGTATAACTGAGGTTTTTGATGATTTAAACGCTTAGTGTACATAACGAATATAGGATTATAGACACTTAACAAGTATAAATACACATTATAATAATATTATGAATTAAATTAAAAAGTGTACCCAACTAAATATGAGGGTAACCCAGTTCAAACTTGATATTAGGACGTCAAACACCTCAGTCCTCCCGTGACCATGGTCGCTGTAAAGCAGCCTAAACGATTTCAATGTGTAGTATTCGCGTAAATATAAGAAATCAATAAATTAAAAAGCCTGATCATTAAATTTTAGCGGATTGTTTATTTTTTTTTAAATATTGCCCTAGTGAAGTACATATTGTTAACTATATAGCTGTCCCGGCGAACTTCGTACCGCCGCAGAATGAATTATCTTTAGTATTATTTTTTTATGAATGTTTACCATGTTTTAATAAATTATTCTGCTATTTGGGGCAGAGAAAAATTAAAAAATCAATGATCATGAAGCTCGGACCACCCGTTGTTGAGTTATAAACTGAGTAACTAATACGATTTTATTTTATATACATAGATTATGATTGTAAATTGATTAATACTTAAAAAATGTGATAGGGGCTGTAGAATTCAATTCAAAAGCTAAAATGCAATAGCTCATACCCTTAAATTCAATCATGTAAAAAACCTTACCAAAATTCCCTTTAGAATATCATAGGTAAAAGCTTTAAGGTATCGAAATGATGGCAACCTAATTGGATTTGCTCTAAAGTTGATTGAACGTCATTCTAATTTCACCCCTAACACATCGCCAATCTGGTCTTTTATGTAATTAACCATTTATATGAACTCCCAAATCTGATTTGATTGGGAGGTTGCCTGAATTGTAATTAAGTTTTAGTTATTAGCTTTCACCCGTGGATTTAACTGTGTGATTATTGTGTTCGTTTGAAATCATTTAGAGATTTGGTATTTGCTAATTGAGCATCGGCTCTATTCGTATTTGTTGATAAATTAATATGACTTAGTGGTATAAATATTTTTTTTTACATTTACAATAAGTTTATTGGTAGTTTAAATACTTTGGTAAATACTAGAACTTAGGCCTCTGAGACTTGGTTATCATTACAAATAGTTGTATCCCAAGATTTTTAGAATCCAGCATAATAAGACCAAAACTATCGACACAAAGTATATAGAAAGGTCCATCAATTGAAAATGAAATATTTTAGAACACCTTCTACTTACTTCTCTTTGGGCATGGGCAAAAGCGATTAGGATCGGAGGTATTGCGTATCCATAACATATCACGAAAATAGGTTTTACTTTGATCAAGGAGAGACATTCCTATGAAAGATATCAGATACATATGTCATTCAATGTGTCGTTAGGCTAGTTCATACATTCAACCACTCGCAACGTGTTGCTGTTGCCCGGACAATGGCGCGGAACAAAAGCCCCTTTGTCGCAGTCACCATTGTGTAGTCAGACCATGTTGTTCCGATGTTTACCCGAATAATTTGTCGCGAGTGACGGCAAATATGTCACGAATGGGTTGGTTAGAATTTAACGCTTTGTGTATTAAAAGTATAGCTTCTATTCATCAGCCGAAGCTCGTGCATTGCTGGACATGATGAAGACCTGATTAGTTCAGTTGATAGTGATTTCTGTGGCGAGGGTTCCGGGTCCGAATCCTGGCAGGGGCAAACTTTGTGTGATAATACAAACACTAATTAATTGTACCCATAATACAAGCGTTGCGTAGTGTGGGACCGTATATTTTGTTCAAGCTTCTATTAGAAATATTATCTTCATTTGTTCCTTAAGGTTATTTATTACACAAACAATCACATAGGCCTACTCACGTGCCTCATGCACACATCCTTCCACTTCATGTTCAAATCTTCAGTTAACGAACCCACAAACTATGACGTCATTTGCATTTCCCTTGCGGTTGTTGTTATGCACTCTAGATTCACGTCACACTGTCACTCTGAATTTACTTCGAACGCTTATGTAATGTTACGTATATGTAACACATTCTACAGGGTGTAAGTGGCCTTGTAACGAAATCAGATACCATGAATTCAACTCATGATTCTAGACCTTCCAGAGTTAGAATTTTCCTTCGATCTTTCCAAGAACTATACGCGTTTTACTTCAGTATTTCTTAATTTATTTTATTATTATTATATATACTATATTATTTTAGCATGAAATCATAATTGGAGTCTGTTTCATCGTGATTTTAAATTAAAATAAGCAATTACTAATTATTAGCCATAAGTGCAGTGTAAATTAAAATTCGATACCCTCGAGCATGCTCGTCACTCGCCCGAGTCGGGTATCGCGCGGAACGTTGTGTTGTGATCGCGTTGTTCAAAATACATTGCGCGCTCAAATATTAAAACATTTGTAACCACTGACTTAATTTATTTAATTTTATTTTGTATAGGCATTGAGTGTAACTTTAGCTCAAAATTTTGTTGCCATAACCCTTACACCGTATATAGTAGTTACGTCCATAGTCTTGCATGTAGATGCTCTATTGAAGATCCGATGATGTACTGGTTTAGGGGTTAGGCTACAGAACTAAGCTATTTTATTCTGAGTCTGACAGACTTTTGCTCTATGAAGATAATTTGATTCAGTTTTGTTTATGATATTTTTATGATAAATGTTTATTTGTTCCCGACTGCACTAATATAACCCTCGGATGACCAGCGGATAGTTGACTCCGGCTTCTAGCTGTTATCAAAAAGCCATACAGTGTAGGCAATAACTCAGCGTTCCTGATAGTTTCACGAGAAAAGGCTTTGGAAGACATTAATAGGCTCTATCAAGGTGATACATCGCTTAAGGCTATGTCACCCAGGCTTAGGGACTAAGTTTATTGACCGCTGAATGTAATATAATATGACCAAACACCCACCGAGTGTACGGTCCCAAACTAAGCAACGCTTTTATTATGGTGCAATGAACTGGGGGTAATTCTGGGGTTGTCCAATGTATTATAATTAAAACTACTCAATCGCAAAGAAAATTTGAGAACTACTAATATTGACCGTCTTATACTAAAACGCATGACTAGAAGATTTAAACATTATAGTAATGTTCTAAGTATTCAGTCGTGGAGATACTGCTATTCTACCTTAGCAACGAAAGGAGATGCAAATACCTTATTACTATTCAAACATGGGGCAAAATAGCTTGTGCCATCATCTCTTTATCTAATGAACAGATCGCAGTGACCCCAAAACCCTTTGTTTTATTATTTCAATTTCCCTCTCGACTATCTGGTACCTCCTACATCACCTGTTTTTTCTCCTGAAGAACTTTGTTCGTAGTGCTGAAAACTTTATAGACATGCATGAACTCATTTCATTGCGTTCACTGTTTCAGTGGTTGCAAGAAGTCTGTAAGTTATAAGTATTTGACCGTAATTCACTATTATTGTTGTTCTGAAGATTGGAAGGTATGTGAGTGTTTCTAGGTTGAGTTGTTAACCACATTATATTTGTATCATATAATAGTTACAAAGTGTGTTATGGGTATTTACTTATAGCACAGTAGTAATCGGACGTTTAGTATTTACTATTCTACTGATATTACTTATAAGATATGCCTATTTTAATTCTGTCCCACGACATCCTACTGCCAAATAACTTGCAAGCGAATATTTCTCAGGCAGATTAATACGAGTTTTGTTAGTATCGTTAAAGCAACGTGGGGAAACGTGGAGCTTTACTAGTAATGTATCGAAACATTCGATCACTGAAACAGTATTTCAATACATATAAACCTCATGCTGAAGGTTCAAAATGCCACCCCTCTCATAACTAAGCTGCCCTTTGTGATGATTTTTGGAAATTCGTACCGTGTATTGGGTTACGTCCAAATCTTATGGTTCGACACAATAGCGCCGGCGACAAAGCGGCTTTTGTTCGCCATTGTCAGGCACGAAGGGAACATGTTGCCAGCGCGCGCTCGAACCGAACAAGTTACTTTTTTAACTTTTTACCTACCGACGTACCCTCGGAAAATGTAATCTCGTTAACCTTTTAAAATTGCTTACAGAGGTTAACTATACCAACTAGAATTATTGATAATAACGTATTTTTCACTCTTTAGTTGTTCTACAATTATTGCTGCGATTAGCAAAACTATATTCAATAAGGATTTCTTTTTTGATTGCTCGAAATACAATTTCAGCAAGTGAAAGAAAAAATAATAATATTAATATCAACAGATCTTCTAAATTTGTTGTAACAATAGAAGCGACTATACAATGATGTATAGTCGCAGTGATAGCCAAGTTGGTAGAACGCTTGCCTCGGTAACGAGGATTGCAGGTTCAAACCCCGGCTCGCACCTCTGGGATTTTTCAAGTGCGAATCTCATTTTCAACCATGATTATCACTTGCTAAAAAACGGTGAAGGAAAACATCGTGAGGAAACCTGCATGTCTGAGAGAACCCCTCTAAAGATGTGTGAAGTCCGCCAATCCGCAATGGGCCAGCGTGGTGGACTATGGCCTAATCCCCCTCGCATTGAGGGGAGGCCCGTGCCCAGCAGTGGGACATTAAAAAAAGGGCTGGAATTATTATATTATTATTATTATACAATGATGGCCTTATTTGGGATCATAGTGTGGGTGTGCTTGCCTGGCGATATATTTCTTTTTATAACTTTATTATAATTTTGTTGTATCCCATTTCCTTGTTTATTATAACGTATCATCATTATATTCATGATCTATAAGAATCTTAATTTATTCAGTTACTACCAAACCACTTACATTTACCGATCAAACAAAAGGAATGTGATCTGCATCATTTATACCTTCCAAAAACAAATCCTCCATTCATCCAAATCTATTATCTTCAATAAGTTACCTTTCTGGAAATACGTAATTCCGTAAATTGCTTTTGGAAGCCTCTTTTTTCCGAAACAAAAACATGTAGAGTTGAAGTCGGGAGATGACGCGGCGTGATCCGGGGCTCGTCATTCGCGGCTGATGAGTTAGCAACGCAATGATCCATGTGATTACTCGGCTCACTTGCGTTGTGGCCCAAGTAACAAGCTCCGAGTCAATCTTCCTGGAACACAGAGTACAAAGGGTATTAATGCGAGTTTTATAAGCATCAAGAACGGAACGAATCGGATGTAAAACATTGAATCTTTACATACCAGCACATCAAGTGAAAATATGCCGCTTTACTGGTAATTGTTTGGAAACGTTTGATCACTCGGTTGCGTTTTAAATACTTTACAAACTCACTAAGGTTACTATATTTCGTAGTAGTGCATGTGTTTTTTTACGCTAATATTTGTATTCTAACTTAACCCATTCAAACTAACAGCCTTATAACAACACCAATATAAAAATATCAATACTTTTCTTGCTTACAATAATTACCTTTTATAATTTGGACCAACCTTAATTGCGTAACGTTGCTACTGTCAAATATTGCTAAATGTATCTAGTTTATTGATGATCGGTACTGCAGAATATTCACAATGCGGGGTTAAAAACTCAGACTTTTGTTTGTGACATTGCAATTCATATCATTCATCCTTCTTTTATACTGGAGACGCCGCCTGTTCGAAATCGTCCTAAGGGCTCTCCGAATGTCTTCCACTCATGCCGTTCCTCTGCCAAGACACACAATATGTTTAATTAGTGTAATGTTAGCGATCGAAGCTGGGACCGGGTAAAAAAAATTGCGGTTTGATATTTCTATTAAATAAATGTACGATAGAGGTCCAGCAATTGATATTTTTAGTGTCATCAATGGAAAGAAAATTGAAATAAGGTACGCAGTCGAATTCGCATATATATTATTGCTTTGCTATTTTTTTCTACCACGTAGAATAAACTCGGTAGTAGGGTAGTAAATTTTAGGTAATAAATTGTCGAAAATATCAGCTTTACATAAGTAATATGCATAGACGGATTGAGATTTCTTTAGTTTTATGATTAAAGGCCATCGTGACGTCACTACACGTCACAGAATAATGTTAGCATACAATCGGTCCTATTTGTAGTTGTAGTTAGATTAATTAGCCCAGTCTGTTTAATTAACTATGTACATTAATGATTACGTCAGCTATTTACAGTGGTCACTGGTTTGGTCGGTATTTTTGTTCAATTTGAGTTTCGTTGCAGTAGTTTTAATTTGCGGTTAGGTTTCGTTGTCTAAATAAAATTGGTAAAGTGAAGGGTCTCAAGTACTTGAATCTACATCGGCATGGTCGTCGGTCCATTGTATGGTACCCATAATATAAGCGTGGCTTAGTTTTTACCATTATTACCCAAACAGTTTGGAAGACCGACTGTTAATAGTGAAAAAAAAACAAATATGGAGAGAAATTTAGTGTAACGATTCAAAGGTTACGTGATCATGTTAGTGTTCATTATACAGGGTCTTTTTTAATAGACTTATCCACGTTCTGACTTCACATAATGCTTACAAATGCGCTAAATAACTCTCTCTCTCTCTCAACTCAACTCTCTTTGAATCAACCTGTATACCATAACCACTTTAAAATTGTAATCGATGCAACAAAAAACGCTTTTCATATTCAATTCGATGCCTGCCTACATTACAGTTTGCGGATTTACATATTACATATACATACAATCATATGCACAGCTCTGTACATAGATGGCGCTCAAATCCGTTAATGTAAAAGCGCCAATTATGGTAATCAGTTTTCCGCTGTTGATTCGATATTAACATTTATTGCAAATGTGATGAGTACTTTTTGAAACCTATAATAATTACATCTGTTGGGATAATAAACTTGGATTGTTCGGCCTAGTAATAAACTCCCATAGACATGAACTGGAGAGGGGGACACGAGTTATAGAGGCACACAATTATGAGTTAAAACGAAAGGCAGATGAGCCAGAGGAAGAGCACCAATACAATAGAGGTTTCTATTAAGAATGCCGCAGGCAGAACACCGCTGATATAACCGTAAAGTTTGGAGAGATATCCCAAATACTTTCGATCTTCACCATTGAAGGCACGAGAATGAAGATAGAACCGCCCCACACGTGGGACAAAGGTTTTACCTTTTTTCGATACCCTGTCTAGTCTTATTTAGGGCAACAATTAGCCCTTATATGTCACATCGCTGAGTATAAGTCTCCATTCAAAGCGAGGGGAATTTGTTCATAGTCCACCACTCAGGCTTGCCGTGCAGGTTAGCAGACACGCCTTTGTATATTTTAGTTAGTTAAATTGCATATTAGATAAGGAGTGTTGATAGAAATTAATACTATAGTCTAAAGGCGGAAGAGTGATTTTCCAATGCGAACTTTAATCGCAGTCGATATTTCCAAACAAAGATAAAATTCAACATTCGCAACTTTAATAACAAGCTGTAGAACAACTAACAACGCAATTGTTATTTCTACAATCATTTATTGAAGTCGGCTACGTTTGTGATTCTGTACAGAATTAACAATGAAGTGTCAGAACTGTTGTTCTACTATATTGCTAGCTAAATTCCGATACTGATTACAAACTGATTTCTGGTTTTCGTATTACAACTTTTCGTTGTTCAGAGTTCGTATGCGACGGAATATGGAATGAGTTTGCGAGGTTTATTTCGAAAACCAGGATTGAAAGTGTATATTTGGTAGCTTTTGTATATATTCAGAAATAATTTGTACCATTTTGTAGACGAGGCTGGAACGGTTCGTCTACTCTTGTGTAGGATATTTGACTGCTGAATAGAAGAACAAAGACTGACATCTATTTTTTTCTTTAATCTTAAAGAATCCTCCGCTCGTAGTACGCCTCAAGGGATATATTATAGGGTTGCCAGTGTTTCTAAACGTGATACCTTACAAGCATTATTATGCACATAGACACATTTTTATTCTAACGACCACTAAGTTATAAAGAAAATATAAAATCCTGTCAAAATTGATCACAAATTCGCGTAATTCATTTCATGACAAGATGTTTTTGCGTTTGAGAACCCATTACATTTTATAATTTAATTATAATAAGGATATACAGAATTGTTTTTTTTTACAATCCCAAAAAAACAACCGAAATCTCTAAGCTATGTAAGTTCAACGCAACCCTACACCGCAGTTTGTGACGGGCCTTTGTTAGTTGCGTGTCGCGCAACGCCGCGGCTTCTGACGCGGGGTAGCGTCAGAAACATCAAGTGGGACGTTGTGTCTTTGTACCGTACCTACTCACTACTATAAAAGCAATTTAAATAATTATTATGCTGTTTCGTGTGTTGAGCCTATGCTTGATATTATAAGTAATGAAATTAAATATACAATTATAGCATCTCTATTTTCAGCCTAGAGCAAGTTTTTTGCGAACATCTTTTAATTAATATCGTCGTTTGATTTTATTATTTTTAGCTGACCGAATAAGAACTTAATTTCACAAAATATATGCGGACATAATATTATCGACTATCCACCACGGTGCTGCAGTAAAGATAAAGATTGTCAATAATAATGTTTATCAAACTTATTAAATATATAATGTTTGATACAAAAACAAAACAGAATTTTACTCACAAGAAATCTGAGCTTTAGCCCTTACCCAATATATTTTTTCCACAAAGCATTATATACATCTAACAACACGTTACTTATGAGAATATATTTGGAGCCAATAAATATAACAAAGGAGCGGACTCTTTGATGTGTGAGAGCAAAATTTCGGGTTCAGTGTACCAGAGACAAAAGGTCCCATTACTGCAATATGGGAGCCAATCGAGTTATTTGCGAGATGACGTTGTCATTGCATATCAAATATGTGTCATAGAAGTCAGCACAAGCTATGAAGATATTACTATGATCGGTCACGTTAAGAAGTTTTTTCTATTTTTAGAGCCACTAGAATAGTTCTTGAATGGCGACCACAACCTGAAAGACGTTGGGTAGGAAAGACACAAGGACCCATAACATCCCCCACGTTGCATGGAGCAGGAGGATGCGAATAGAGGAATCTCTTCTGTGAAGACATCCTTGGGGAGGCCTATCTCCAACAGCGGATGTCGCCCGGCTAATTAATGAATTAATATAGCCACATACTACATTTATTTCTGTTGTAACTTTTCAAGTTGAATACGTAAGGCCTTAAGCAATTCTGTACCCACCCAGGCTTTTCTGGATCTTAGTAACATTTTGACTAATACTTTAGAATATCCAACTAATGTTTTCTTCTATTAAACCTACAATAAACAAACAAGACGTGCACTATCTTCTAAATCTAAGCCAACGCTAAACCTTTCGTCATTGAATTCCCAAATTTAATCTACCCGAACCGCGCAACCCCCTAATTTATAACCCACGTAACAAAAACTAAAACGTCCCTTTGGGCCTCAAACGAGGGTTCTGTTTGCTGAGGTCTGGCGACGTCAGCGACACCTATCGGATCGTTCTTTATTGAAGACCACTTTATCATCAGCCCTTGCGAGTGTGATGTGAATTGTTAAGGTGGAGAAGACCTTGCCAAAGATTTATTAAGTCACATTTTTGCGTGGAATGTTAGATAATAATACGATTTGTTGAAATAAAACTAATCTTACAGATTTTATCGCGTGTATATTATGTTTTTAAGTTCCCACACACCTAATCAAAATATTCGTAACTGAAATATTTACAGGAGGTAAAATATCCCATTAATTGTAATTATTGTGAATATTTGTTTCTACCGTAACGCCTGGCGAGTGACGTCATATTTTTTTATAATTAACTCGCTGTCTCAGAATCAACGGAATACGAAAAAGAATTACCTTTATTATCATTTCTTTGTGATTTTAATTTTAATTTATGTCTTTATGAACAAAAATGGGTTTATCTCCGAGTCAATTTCATTCTTCTTCAGTATTTTAAATGGCAAATCAGTTTAATATGTTACTGTAGAATGTTATTTTCATTTATAGTTATCTGATGTTTTTAGATTTTTAAAATTCGCTCCTTCCCCCTTCACCTCACTCCTCCATCGCATAGTTTCAGCTTGTACATAATATAAATCTTGACTTAAATTCATTTTTCTGTTATTAAAAAAACTAGGTAACTATTTGAAGTACTGCAACAATCTGAAATAAGTTTATTAGGTTATTACGCCGACTTTATCATGTCAGGATGGCCGAGCGGTCTAAGGCGCTGCGTTCAGGTCGCAGTCCACTTCTGTGGGCGTGGGTTCGAATCCCACTTCTGACAGCATTTTTTATATAATCCAAAATATACAAATAAACATAGGCACATCAGCAACATCATACAACACATAAGTGTCAGGTAGCTTGACACAATTAAAACATCAAATATATACTTAAAGTCAGCCAAAGAAAAACTAAATCGATATACAAATAAATTTGATATAAGCAACCATCTTTTACCTTTAACTGCGCATAAATCATGTGTGAATACATTGACATTGGTAATAGAGAGTTGCAAGTTCTAAATAAATATTTATTTCAGCTAAGTCTGTGAGCATTAATGTATCACAACGTATTCAATGAGTGTCCTATACAACACAATTCAGGTTTCAGAGCACTTAATCTATGCGCATGATAAATTGAAATAGATTTCAGTTATTTCATATTAAATAATTGTGGACTGTCGACCCATTTAATGTCCTACTGTTGGGCACGGGCTCCTATCAACGCGAGGAGTATTAGGCCATAGTCCACCACGCTGGCTCGGTGCAGGTTGGTGGACTTCTGGAGGGTGGATCCAGAAATGCCAGAGGTGCGAGCCGGGATTTGAACGTTCGATCCTCATTACTAAGGCAAGCGTTCTACCAATGTGGCAATTACTGCTATAGTAGAGCTTAAGGTAGCTTAAAATCTTTATGTACGAGTGTAAATTTTCTCGTGCAATTTACACTTCACTAATGTAACAATTAAAGAGTTCATGATAAATAGGTCTACACTGAAATCTCAGCTTTGTTGTTAGTGCAGATTATACTCGAAAATGTTACACATAGATAGAGGCGAGATTCCCGCCTTATTATGTTTGTAAAATTACGAGTATTATAATTTTAAATTATTACAATATTCTCTTTTGCCGAATACTCCATTCTGCTGCAAACTCTTGTTTACACTAGGTTCTCTATATATGTGTATTCGAGCAATACGGTTGAAAAGAGCCAGTAATAATATTTATTATTGATACAGCCTATTAGGTTCTATGATATCGGCAATTCGGTTATCAACATTTGCAGGCTGCTCTGTTATTCAAATTAATTGGGTGCGTGTTGAGGTTTACTTGACGGAGTATAATCATTTATTATTCATTATTTGGCTACTTTGATACATTGACAACGTTTTGCAAAATGATTGTTTAATTTTTATGACTTGGAATTGTTTAAAATCTAATAAAATATTTTACTTCTACTTTTTGTGAGACATGTTTCATTGTAAGTTAGGTATTTAAGTTTTTATATATCTCAAAATAATGATTGATTGAAAAATAAATATTTCAACCTACCTTCGTAAAAGAAAGTATTGATATACAATTTTCATTAATTTTCATAAACAATTTCTGGAAACATCGTTGAAACAATATTTATGAGACAGCCACGAGGACGCTGAAAATTTTAATATCCACGTTTCCCTTTGTGATCTTCGAAGCGAATTCCTCGATTCGGGAAACTTGTTTCGTCACATTTTTTCATACAAATTGAAACATATTGCGTTCACAAAGAAAGCGCGGCCTTCCTTGATGGCGAGCAAAAACACGAAAAGGTATTTCGTACGGGAACAATAGCTCGGATATTATGTAAAATGTAATATATTTTACTGGGTGAATGGGTGATGGTAGATATTTGTTTTTAATTTGCTTTAACCAGGAGTCGCACATTTAAAGGTCTATTAAAAACATAATTATTAAAGTTGACAGCCATAACGTTGCTCTTTTCCAGTCATTCGAAATGATTAAACTGATATTGAAATACTATGTTAAAGTATATAGTAGGCAGAGTATAGCATCAGCTATTTTGAGGTGAAACAGCAAACATGCATTAGATCATAATGATTAGTCTTGGCTTGATTATAATGTACATTCTGACGTCAGAAAAAAACAAAACACAATCTTAATAAACAAAAGATGTGGTCTCTCTTTTCATGATGCAATCACATCTGGGTGAACGTTAGTGTGCGCTTGCGATGCTTCGTCGCTCATTCGTGGCCCAGCCATCCTTATAGGATGTCTCGCTTAGACGCGAAACACGTGTCGAATACTTTTTAGATTCGCATAATTTTGCGAAGAATTGCATATTAATTGGGATCCCGACACTCGTGACAGACAGTTTCTCAACTGACTTCTAAGAGGAGTTGCGTGTTGTTGGCTTCTTTAATTATCCATCAAATTGTTTGGTGTATAATTGGAAAAGATGAGAAGCTGAGGGTCAGTGATGAGTTTCTCTTCCCCCATTTGTTTAATGTTGGCCACATCTGCATAGTGACATTATTAAGGCACTAATTAGCGCACCAAGCCACAGATGTGTCTGTGCCATCAGAAGGAGAAGATATACGCAGTTTTCCCATAGAAGAGGTTCTTATCTTCAAACTCGCGGCGCCAGTTAGCGAACCCGACCGATCACCATTGTTCGTCGCCATACTCTATTATTACATGCTCGTCGCTCACATTATCTCACAAGTTAGGCTTGATGTCTCCTCACATACTCCGATCCGATGCAGCTATCCGATTTTTTAACGTAAAGTTATCCGACATGAAAAGCTTACATTGAACTGCTCTTATCGCTGAACATTCCAACGAAACGAATTATGCAGAAATCGGAAAAGGTGAAGAATGAATTAGAAGAAGAATGAATCATCGTTGGTTCTTGTTTTAGTAAAAAATGGAGGTTTAATATCTTTTAAACAATTACCTATGGTAACTATGGTGATGTGGAACAACATTTGCATGTGCGTTTACTACTAAAAAAATCAAACACATTTCGCGAAAACGTTCGCGGTGTTACTATTTGTAAGATCTGTATGAACGGTGTTTACTAACTGTTGGTGTAAAATTATAAGTCAATTTTTATATGGATACTATTGCCCATGCCGTTGGCGGATCCATGGCTTCAGATAACGCCAAAACGCCAAAACGGCTGTTCACAAACCTGACTCAAACTGTGTTCACGTTCTCTGTAAATTTGCGTCTTATTGTGCGTTCATGTTTGAAGCTGCGTGTTCGACTTTCTAAACTATGTTCATCATAGAATAGTGGATCGGATCGGTGATTGTAACTGACATTAAGGCCGACACACACGAGCACTCGTTCAGGGACACGTTTATTGAATCAAAACTTCGCTCGTTACGATAGTGTGCGGAGATGACTGATTACTCCGATGTGAAAGTCGTTGATAAGTTTTGTGCGCCTGTTAGATGTTTTTCGAGATGACATGGCAATATTTAGGGACATAGTTTTCGTGTAACCTTCTTCTTTAGAAGTTATTAGCATTAGAGTAGACTGTAGAGTTATTACTAAGTTTAGTTACAATTTAATTAAGTTAAGTTTTGTTACTTATTTCTGTTATTATGTTGAATAATTTATGGCTAAATTTAGATTTGAGTAGGTTTTAGTGCCTTTAGTTCAGTTACTAGAAATATTTATTTTCGGGGTTTCCATATTCACTCCGTAGATATGAACCTCAGCATATAGGGAACGAAGGAGGAGGAGGAGCGGAGATGTAGTTTCATTTTAATAAATTATAATATATCGTTATATCCTATACCGTCGAATAGGTATATACCTATCCAACGGTATCGCGAATAGATACGTATCTCCCACGACCTCGAAAATACACAATACCTAACATACAACAGAACATCTTCATGAAAAATGAACTCGTATAAAAGCGCTTAGTCATTGCTTACACTGCAGATGCTACCATTACTGGCCGGAACCGCAAGTCATGATTAAACTTACACATTACAAGTATAATGTAATATGTAACTAACTTTACGAGAAAATTATAGGTCTTAGATCAAAGTCGTGATCTATGGCTACGAACTTCGTAGCAAGGCTACTGGTCTCGTAGCACGTAGATCGATGGAAGGTTCTTCTTATTTTTTTTTAGATTGGCAATCGGCCAAAAATTTGAGCCATTTCAGCCAGTTTCGAGTATTTCGTGATATTTTTTTATAAAATTAGAAGTACCTCGATGATAATGATGAAGGCGATGGCGATGATGATGATAATATAAAACCCCTACCCCTATCAGTAAAGCTATGCATGCCATACTGAAAATGTACTTGTCATCTTGGGTGAACTCGAAAAGTCAATTTATATTATTTAATTATAAATTCCTTCACTCGTGCACGTTTATGAACACACAATGTTTCATATTCCACTAATATTACACATTTTTTTTATCAATGAAGCACATTTTTTTGAAATAAAACAAAATTCACAACTTCACTGTTCAAGTTTTCGCCAAAAAGACCCATGGTAAGTTATATAGCTACAACCATCTAATAGTTTTTTGAATACTTGTAAAGGTAGGAATGCTAAGGAACCGATTAATATCGGCTAATATAAAGCCTTACCTATAACTGGTTGGATCCTTTCAACGTATTTGGTAATATATACAGCCTTATAATTTGTAAAAAAAAAACATACAATTTCATACTCCGTTCCCTACAAAGCAAAAAAAGCCTTAACCTTTTTAGTAATATTCATTTGTTTCATGAAAGGATTTCTAACAAACACTTTGCACAATTCACGGTTCGTTTGGTTAGCTCTTTCAGATTCGTACCTGCCCCTTCGGGCCCACGGGCAAAAGCATAACGGTGTATCATATTACTGGGCGGGTATTGGACCTACTTTAAGGACCCTTTGGGCTGATACTTATCGAACTTTTTTGTGATATATACTATAATGGACATCGCGAAAGCATGGATAACCGGTACGTATCGTTCATATACCAGTAAAAAGGTTTGCACATCTCTATGTTAAACTTTCGCAGGTGGATATGGTCCAGCGGTCCAACTTATTGAGGCCCTTTATGATATTTTGTATGATCTAAAATGTACTTAATCTGCAAGACACCATGACGTATAATCTGAATTATTTATTTTTCAAATTACTTCTATATATATAAAACAAAGTCGTGTTATTTCCACCATTTATAAACTGAAGCACGGGTGGACCGATTTTTATGACCTTAATTTTTTTAAATTTGTCTCCGCCTCGTATAGCTGAATAACTACTAAAACATGGAAAAAAAAACACACAAAAAAACAATCATAAAGATAATTCATTTTCTCGTACATTTGATTGAAGAGGCGGGGACTGGGGCGGTTTGAAGTTCGCCGGGACAGCAAGTATAAAATAAAGATTACCTTGAATTCGGTATATACATATCTAGAGTCTTAAAAAGCTGTCGTGGGAACATGCTGTAGGCTATAGTAGTTTTGAAACGATGGACCTATTAATAATTGATCTAAATTAGTAGATGAATGCTTTTCATAATTACATAACATGTGATCACATCACTTCACACACACTCGTCATCACATCACATTGATAGTTGGTTATAATGTGTGTGTGTGTGTGTGTGTGTGTTAGTTAGTCTTGCTATATTCAGTTATATATCCAAAATATGCTTAAAAAAAGATACGCTCTGATACGGATCTGCTACAAGAATGCACTTTATATTATTATATTATTTATATTATATTATTATATAATATTATTATTACTTTATATTATTATTTTTAAGTTCTTTTGTTTATTTTTATATTTTTTCTTTTTGCGTTCACCTACGGTTACGACTTTATATAATACTGTTAAATAGTACCCAGTAGGATGTCCGTGACATCACTAAACGGCTTCCACGGAAGACCAGCGCTGGTTGTTTGCACAACCAGCGTACGCTGAGTGGAGGCCGATTTGTGACAAGCATTTGAGCGTCTACCTGAGGTGATGCTCAAAGATGGGTTGTGTTGTGTGTAGTTTGTCACAAATAAATGTTTTTTTTCTTTCTTTTTCTTTCTTTTCTTTATACATTTTCGAGCAGTCTTAACTGAAGCGGGCGGTTAGTAATAATATCTTTCCAAAAACTATAAAAGCCGCTACAAAAATCTACGTAGTCAGTGTGGTATTCATTGCAGTTTTTATTAAAATTAAGATTCTAATCTATGCCTGAATATGGCAGTTAATCTTCCATGTACAGAATGACCTCGAGAAAAGGTTTGTTTGCATTCTCAGGGGACTCGTGTTTAATATAGGTATATTATTATGAACACGTGGAACCTTGTGAGTACACATCTAAGGTATCCTGTTAAATGATCTTGATACAATCGGGTGGTATCGATTGGTTGAGCTCTCAGTTGATACCTTATGAGTGCAAAATAATATGAAAATTCAGTGCGTAGAGTTTTTGATCGAAATTGTAATGCATGTAAATTTAAAATTATTGAATACTCGACAATTATATTGTAATATTCAGAATATTCTATTCAGTAACAACAAATTGTATGGAATCTTTTCGCCCATTTACAACGAGTATTACCATGTTGTTTTCTTCTGAAACATGCTTTGAAGTAACATTTTAAAAGTTTTATAAATTTGGGAATATCGTGTCCGATTCTTGTTTAAAACAATTTAATAATTATATGTAGGTTCTCATTTAATAATGGTAATGTTTCTCTTAATATACATATTATATCATTGTATAAATTAGCAACGACTGAATAGTGGTATTTACTATCCTACCTCTACTACTAATATCTCAATAGAGAAAGCCATAATAGGCGGCTAATAACGTAGGCTCGTGAATACAATGTACCGGTGAAAACATAAACGTTAGCGTTAATATGAGGAGGGTTATTTAAAACAACCCCCACGGGACCGCTTTACAATTTGTATTGTCTCTGGTCATACTGGCCAGTTTTGTTTTTATGTATGTTTGTTATTAAAATTATGGTTACAACCAATTCTTAGCTCGAAACAATCGTTGTTTAGTTCATATCCAGTTTCTTTCAACATTTTCGTTGAATAATTCAGAAATATATGAGATGGATAATTTTTTTATTCTGATTTTAAATTATCACTCGCATTATATAACAATCCAAATGCTATGTTTATTTTATTGATGGATACTCCCAAACTTACAGACAATTTGGAATGACATAAGTAATGGTATTTAGATTATTTTTCAGGAGAACTGTTTATCTTTTGGAATAACGTGGTTACTGAATTAAAACTATAATATTTAATACTTTAAAGCTTCCAAAGCAACACCGCCGCACATTTCTAGTGTTGTTACTGTAATTACGCCGACATCATATTGAGAACAACTGGTGTTGGCAATTATGCCCGTTTTTAACGCTACGCTACACTTTAACCGGCTTATTTATGACATTTTAACGATGCCACAGACTCAAAAGGGATTTCAGGTAATTTCCTCATCATAAGCTTTTTTTTATCATCAATTGTAGATCATATTATATATTCAGTTAGTTAAATTGAATTATTGGAAACACTACAGATTATTAGCGTTGTCTATGTATACATGCAGTCATATGTGTGTTTAGACGTGTATGTTTGTGAGTGCGAGTGTTTGTGTGTGTTCTGTGTGAATTTACAAGTGTGTGTGAGTTATATGTTGGCTTCATATTTAGATGACAACCATACCACACATACCTTTCCATACACACTTGTAAATTCATACAGAACATATATTATTCCGTTATATATATTGTTCTGTTTTAAAGCATATCTTATCCAAAACTCGGTTGCCAATCCAATAAACACAAAGGGCATCTTGAGTCACGAGATTATTTAGTTATGAACGGTGTCTTCTGTAGTAACCGCATTGAATTAATAATTTTGATTTTGACATTGATGGCTCGAAGGTTCCGGTACTAAATTAAGTTAGTAGAGGGCAAGCCAGTCGACTGAAGTGATAATATCGTCGTATCTTGAAAGCTCAAGTGGATTGGTTCAGAGAAATTATAAGGACGAATGATATTCCGCTTATTTAAAATATATGCTGTCAAGCATAATTCGTTTCATACTTTCATCAAATATATTATATTTTAAAATTTGTTTTTGTAATAATCCGCCAGAACTAAAGTATCAATGACGAACGTCAAAATTAATAATGTTTTCAATAGCTCTTAATAAGCAAAATGTTTAGTTTTTTAATGAAATCCTGTATTAGTAGAATATGAAATCCAGAAACAAAGTTGCACTTACATTCGCTTGCATCTGTACGTAAATAAAATCCATTTGAGTGAGATCCACATACAATTACCGGCTATCTGTATTAAAATGCGCAAACAAATCGGCGGCACGTTTGCCTGTATCAGCCGCGCACACCCGGCTTTTAGGCCGAGAGCTGGATATGAAAAAACATCTTTTGACAATAATAATGAGCCCATTTAATATACTAATGTTAAGCACCGGTCTAAGGCCATAGTCCACCACACATGCCCAGGGCAGGTTTACACGTATTTCGAGAACTGTATTTCCTTTGCTATTAAGCAATTAATAATCATGGTTGTATATAAGATTCTATTTAATGTTTGAAACTGCTGCCTTTGCTGCTAAGGGTTTAAGCAAGTTGGCGATCAGTGCTCTAAGCAAATAACTTAAAAACAATAAGCATATAAATAAATGATCCCACATTAGGCATGTGTGTGTATCAAGACCATATTGTTTAATAGACTAAAATCTTCACTTTTACCTCTTGGTCTACAACATTCCAGTTATCTGGGCTATCTCGCGTTTCTTGCCCCATCTCCGGGTCCACTCCTGATTACCGACCCGAAATAATCGTATTAAATGCCTTTTAATTTAATGTTAATGTTGTTTATTCGCGCCGGTAACTGTTATATGGTAGCTAACTGCGGTTATGTTGAAACAATGGGGATGATTATGTTCCAGGACCGTTTATTGGGCGCGGGGAACCACCACGGGCGGCATTGTGCTTTGCGTTTATTACCGGAGATATTCGGAAAATGGTCCACTACATAAGTACTAGTTTAATGTTTAAAAAGTATGTTTTTAAGTAATAGAGTGCGCTTTTATCAATATCATAGTAATATATTTGTGCCCTTACAAAGTTTTATTTATGGACACGACGATCAATTAAATTCGTACGAATATTTGTAGAAAAATGCGTAGTTAATGTTTATATCCTGAATAAAAATTAAGGATAGTAGATACCGTTTTGCAAAAGGTTATATTTAACTGTATCAATATTTAACTCAAGGGAACTACGAAATTCCGTCTCAATGAAACTTATAAATAGTTCCGGAGACCCTAATCAATCGTGACGGCTATGTCACATCGAGAACTTGAAAAGCCCGTTAAAATGTAGCCAACAATTTTTCATTGCTACATGAACGAACTGACTCACAGATTCTAAAAGCACTTGTTTTCGCATAGACTTCTTCGTCGTCGTATATTCATGATCCAACCAAAGTATTCATCACAAAACACTTTATAAATCGTATTTGTACGTTCCCAAGAAGAATTTTAATCTATAGGTATAATTTGGCGATAAATATTATTTTATCTAGAAGCTGTTATAACATTGTTTCATTAATCAAATCTTAAAAAACAAATTCGTACGGAATGACTTTCAAGATGAAAAAATATCATAAAGAATATTCTAAATGTGTAAATGTAGATTTATTTCAAATTGTAAAGTGTAGTTTATCCGAATATTATTCTTTGAAGTCTTTATCGTTGGTGCAAATGGAAATTGCTATCATATCAGTTAGAAATTTCAATTCAAATTCCATGCATAGCAACTTAAATAGATTATCGGCTAAATAATTTAATGCTTTTAAGAATCCTTGGTTTGAATGTCCAAAATTACAAAGGTTTTGTTATAGTTACAACAAGATATAGTCAATATCTTGTTGTTTATATGTAGATATGGTCAAGTCAAACAAAGTCATCGTTTTTTTTTCTATAATAAACATTATTCGATCCATATTTAACATCTATATATATAAAACAAGGTCGTGTGTTACACCATTTATAACTTAAGAACGGGTGGGCCGATTTTTATGATCTTTGATTTTTAAAATTGTTTTTGTACCAAATAGCAGAATACCTATTAAAACATGGGGAAAAACACTAACATACGTTTGATTCCGAGGCGGTATGAAGTTCGCCGGAACAGCTAGTTGTATTTAAAAGTCAAACCGAAGCCTGGCCAACAGCTCTTTTATCGAACAATTTTATTTTGATTTTTAAGGACTGCTATTTTAACTCAATAATATTTAGTATTGCGATTGAATTGGTATTTCATTTCGTTTATGCTGTTCGATCACGCGCAAGCAAATTTCGCGTTAGTTGAAGCGATCTAATTTAAGAGGCGTATTGGATTAAACGCTCGCGTTCGTATTCACAATATGTTTCATATGTTTACAAATAGTTTAGAATAGACTGTCAGCTCTCATGATGCGACTTATGAAGTGATTCATATTACACAGGGGTTAAGTATTGCATGATTATTTCTGACTGTGGTGCTAGTGAAACTCTTATTACCGCATCAGAGAGCGACCTACATTTATTGTGGGATGGGGGGGGGCACACAGTATTTTGACAATCAGTCTCACAGTTATCTACTCTCGAGATTATAATAATATTTTCAACCTAAACATCATTTTCCGTCAAGTCAATAAATCTAATCAAAATTGTAATTCCAATAAGGTTCTAATAACAATTCACCTGGTATTTTCTCACGGAAAAGCACATTTCCTAATTAAAATGTTAACACAACCTTTCGCCTTTGCATTCTATGAAATATACAGAAGACACTCAAGGCAGCTATTAGCCGCGCTTGTTCCGAAACATAATATTAAATTAATATAAGGCCCGTGTTTATTTTAGTTAATTGGTAAAACAAAAATTCATTATCTCACCCACTTAATTGTCTGTGGAAGTTCGCAGGCAAACTTGGGGAACCATATTAAAGGTGCGAATTAATTCATCTGCTTTTTAGAACTGTAAACGTTAGACATTTTAAAGATGTATTTTGGGATATAATTGAATAACGAGGCAAATAAATTTTTATCAATAGAACTAGGCGATACTTGGCGGACATCCATTGTTGATCAATGGGGAACCCACCACTGACACTTGTTAACTTTTCCGATTATAAACCATACAATTTGATCGATAATTAAAGAAGACAACAAAACCGAACTCCTCTATGATGTCAGTCGAGAATCTATCTGTCATGAGTGTTGGGACCCTAATTAATATGATATTATTTGCGGAATGATAGTTATCTAAAGAAAAGTTTTTTTTTACATGAATGAAATTGTCAGAACGTCGGGAACGTAAAATAAAAAATAAACCGCGATAAAATCCTTAAGATTAGTTTTATTTCAGAACGAGTGGGTGTTTTAATTCGTCAATGTTACGCTAATCGAACAACTTCAACTAACATAATTATCATCATGTCACATCCATTATTTAATTTATAATGTGTATTTATTGAATGTGTTATTGCTATTAATTACTTGACATTGGCAAAATACCCGCTAAGTTGTGGGTGAGGCCATTTGCATATCCATTTTATTTAATCGCATTTCATTTCGTAAAGAAAGAAGAAGAACTAATAATTTTGTCAATAAGGCCTCAGCCTCGAATTTTGCGGGCAGCGGGGTGGCGGGCGGCGGCGGCGCGGGAGCGGGGCGGGCAACGCTGACCCGTTCTCGAAACCAGCGCGCAGATCGCGCGGCACTATAGGGTTTATATGTATTGTATTTCACACATCGCAAAAACAAATGCAGACGCGCAGAGCGGGCGCGGGTCACCGCTTGACTGGAGTGCACCGCTCGTTGCCCGCCCCCGCCCCGCTGCCGCGCCGCTGTTTTCGAGAACGGGTCCATTTGATTATACGCATTAGATCCCGCCGCTCCCGCGCCGCCGCCGCTGCCGCCCCGCTGCCCGCAAAATTCGGGGCCGAGGCCTAAGTCCGTAATGGAACGTGATCACAAACTTCAGAATTTGAAATTATAGTGCATCGCCGGTATAGATTTGCGATTTCATTGATATGATTACATTATTATGTACGTGAATTCAATGCTACTAGGTCATGACAAATAAATAAATATCGCCAAATTCTGCTTGTCTAAACAATCATGCCCATCTTACCCTCTTACAATATTCTAAAAGCAGCTAACCAACCTCCATTGGAACTATAACACAGTTAAGCTATCCACTCCAGTGTGGCTCGCTGCATAGTGCGGTGCAACTTTAGTTAAGTGTCTGTCGACTGATAGAAGACGACGGAGATGAAGCCAGTCGAGTGCGCTTTGTGTACTGAAGCTGGGCGTGTATCTTCTTCACGTAAGGTTGACGGGAATTTACATGTCCTCTGCTTGAAAGGGGTCGTTGACGCTAATGATATGAATCAAAATAATGCTCACCAAAAAATATCTAGAACTTTTGCCAACAGAAGGATTCTAAAACATTTATGATTAATTATTATTTGATATGATTGGCCTATATATATTAGCGACTAGATCTGCCTTGTTAAGAGTAAACTATGCCTAGGAATAAATTATATAGGTGAAAACAGAGATTAGCCAAAATGGAATTAAACACAGACGACTTTCGCTTAATATCAAATATAAATTCAATTGAATGTGAATCATTTAATTTTCCTTTTACAAATACTGAAAAGACTGCCTTTTGACCTCAGACATAAAATTACGCAGCAAAGGAACAAAAAGGTTTACTATATCAGAGCATGGCACTCTCTTACAACGTTTATTGGGCCCGATGGTCGACCTCCGTCACAGTCTAGATCAAACGGCTTAACATATTTACCAAAAAACCTATAACATTTACCTTCTGTGAGCAGCCAATCACTTCAATCTCAACTTTACTGCTTTAAAATAAGGATAGTAAAGATATTTCTAAAAGCAAAATAAGCAATTGCGATATAAATCGAATTGGGAATGAAAAAGTGGTTCCCTCGTATTCAATAAGTTATTTTTGTTTGAACGGTCCGTGTAGTTGTCACGGACATTCAATGGACGGGCAAAGGACGTTTGGCGATGAGATTCAAAAGCCATTGTTGGAAGGCATCTTTCAGGTTGGCGAATAATGTGATGGAAAACAACTTTTTTTGATGATGTATTCTTCTTTCCATACTTTTTTATAATAATTTATAATAGGGTCGACACCTTTTGGTGGATTAAAATTCACGCGGAGCGATGGCAATCTGTCCATCGAGACACAATCAGGGAGACCTCCGGTAATCTTAAGGGTTAAACCATTTGAAGGATTTTTAAACCTGCTGACTGCCTGGCCTGTAAAGACTGTCAAATTTATTTCAATGACAACTGGCATCGCATCGCACCCAGATATTAGAATTCGATCTCTTATCTTAGGTTCAACCGAGCTAGGTAACACATCTTTAAAGGAATAATAATTATGCTTTTTACATTTATGACACTTAACAATAATGCTTTGGGTATCTGATATTTATCTTCTAAGTCGATATATTACAAGACAGCTGATTTTTAAAATGATAAATCAGTTAAATACAATCTGATTGTTCTTATGTTATAACTTATATTAAGTTTTTTTTTTATTGCAATATATGCAAGTATTTGATCTTGATCTCACCTGATGGTAAGTGACGATGAGATCTACGATGTAGCATACTTGCCTAGAAGGTACCTGTTCACTCTCAACTTGAAAACACCCAGATTGTAGTCAACGGGGAACAAAGACGCCGGTAGCGTGTGGTAGTAATACCGTAAAGACCAGTAGACTGATTATAATATTAATTTTAAATTTTATTTTTTGAAGTGAGTTTAATGTGTTAAGTGAAGCGCGGTTGAATATCGGACGCTCCTGTTCCATCTTGTGGGCCTGCCCATATCTGGCAGCGGCCATATTGGATTTTATCGGTCATCTCGCTCACGGGACAGTGCAACTGTACTTAAGGAATCCGTAAAACATTAGTAAAAGTGATCCGGCGGCGCGACGATTCGAACCCGCTTCGGTGAAGGCGCACCAGCCTGTGTGGCGCGCCATTGTTACCGCTGGGCTACGCTGACAGTGATCCACCGTGGTGAAATATTCGTGCGCTATCTTACTCTGCCTACCAATACTAATTGCATTAATATACTGACGAGCTTTGCACTCCGACTTTTGCTAAATTAACCAAGTGTAGCTACAACTTTGCCCGTTGTGCTATATTGCTATATAACTGAGATAGTTGAGCTACTATTATGAATTGTAGTGCGTGTAAATGCTTGCTACTGCCTAATAGCTTCCTACATTGCAGACTGTGTAGACAAGAATATCATTATGAATGTCTCAATATTAAAAGCGATCAGTATGCAACACTGAGTGATGAGTTTTTGGCATCCTGGGTATGCCCTGCTTGCAATAACGTAACTAGACGCAATAAATCCAACTGCAATACTCCGGTCCGGCGTCACCAGATACCCGTGGTTGTTGATGACTCAATAAATATGTCCCTTGATAATCTCGATCATAGTGTCGCAAAGGACATGATAAGTACCGTCAGCGGGTTAAAACCATCTTCTGTAACGAGCGAGCCAGTTACCATAGAAAAAATTGGTCAAATTTTAGACCAAAAATTAAACGAAACTTTAAACCAATTCATGTCGAGCTTGCGCAATGCATTAAAAGAAGACCTAAAGGTTATGGTGAAAAATGAATTGACCACGGCTTTGCAGCAGCTTAAAGATGATTTCCAGTATACTACCGCCATCATCACCAGCGAACAAAACGCGATTAAAACGGATCAGGAAATCATTAAATGCAAGATAGAGGACCAAACAACCATAATTAGTGATTTAGAAAACGAAAACCTCCGTCTTAAAGATACCATACGCAAAATGGGTTCCCGTCTCGAAGCTATGGATAAATTGTCACGAGGTCACAATATTGAAATTCAGGCGGTTCCTGAATCCCGAAATGAAAACGTTGAAGCCATATTTAAGAAATTAACGGATCTGCTTGAGATTAATATTGATGATTCCTCTTTGCGCGCCTGTCGCCGTATTGCCAAAATGGACCCCTCTTCCAATCGGCCGCGTAACATATTGGTTACACTGTCTTCTCCTCGTCAGAGAGATATGATAATATCGGCTGTTCATCGCTTTAACAAGATGCAATCTAATGCTCCGCTCAGCTCTCGTCATCTCGGAATTGATGGGGAGCCGAATAAAATATATGTGGTTGAGCACTTGTCACCTGAGGCCAAAATGCTATATGCTGAAGCTCGTAAAACTGCTAAATCATGTAATTATAAGTATGTATGGGTGAGATTTGGTCGCGTATATATCCGTAAGGATGAATCCTCTAATGCTATTCTTATTAAAAGCTCCGATTCACTGAAAAAACTTATCCCTTGAATTATTATAACTTTTTATTTTTTAAATATCTATACTTATATAAATATTTTATAGTATAAATCTACATACTAAGCATTTGTTCTTATGGATATCTATTACCAGAATGTAAATAGAATTAGATCTAAAACTCATGAACTATATTTAAACATCTTAAATTGTAATTATGATATGATCTGCTTAACTGAAACTAATTTGAACGACAGTGTCTTTAATGATGAAATCTTTGATGCCAGATACAGTGTATTCAGAAGGGACCGACATAGCACATGCATAAGCAAGAATGAAGGTGGTGGAGCTCTTGTTGCCATTAGTAAACGATTCAATGTGGTACGTCAAGTCTCCTGGGAAAGCAACTTTGAGGATGTTTGGATCAGTATTTTACCAAATTCTGAACGCGGGAGGGTTATCAACTTTTGTATTTGATCAATTATAACGATGTTGTATAATTATTTGAACAATTTATTTCTTAGTTTGCAGGTTCGTTACATGGTTTTTAGTCATAGGTTAAGAATCAGAGACAATATTATTTTAGTTTTAAAATACATTCATAGACATTAGTTTGTTATAGCCAAGCAGACAATATCGACTAAATCAATTGGAACATGCCCCCAGCCTTGAAAGCACTGCCTTTCAATGTAGATCTTGGTTCTCAGCTACTGGTCCAGCAACGGACAGATTTTTGTGAATGCCCGTCTCACGATGCCTGATGCGGTCTTGATGTCTGCTACTCTTGCAACACCATCGGTCCCTGGGATGGGTTTAATGATGCGCCCAAGGTGCCACTTCAGCGGTGGTAGATGATCGTCTTTGATGATTACGAGCATGTCAGGACGCAGCTGAGATGAGTTCTCCGTCCACTTGGTTCTGATTTGCAGTTCAGAGATGTATTCTTTCGCCCATCGCGACCAGAAATTTTGTCGAATTTGCTCCACTCGTTGAAAGCGCTTGAGCCGATTTGAAGGCGTCTGCGTCAGGTCAGCGTCAGCTGGCGATGTCAGCGGGCGGCCAACCAGGAAATGTGCTGGGCTGAGTGGTGTGAAGTCATGCGGATCTGTGGACATGGGACTTAACGGACGGGAGTTAAGGATTGCCTCGACTTGAGTCAACACTGTGCTGAACTCTTCGTAGGTCAGATGTGCGTTTCCTACAACCCGGCGTAAGTGGTATTTGCAAGATTTGACCCCTGCTTCCCACAACCCACCAAAATGAGGCGCATACGGTGGAATAAACGAAAATTTAATATTTTGACTTGTGGCGTATTCTTTTATATCAGGGGAACATTTTGATAAAAATTTGGAAAAATCATTCATTAAACCGACAAAGTTTTTTCCGTTGTCGGAAAATATCTCACATGGTTTGCCACGGCGTGAAATAAAACGCTTTAAAGCTAATAAATAGGCATCCGTAGAGAGATCACTTACTAATTCTAAGTGGATAGAGCGTGTCACAAAGCAAACAAATAAACAAATGTAACTCTTTATAGTTTGAGCACCTCTACCCTTGCGATTGAGTATGAGCACCGGCCCGGCGTAGTCAACGCCACACCGTTCAAACGGAAAACCGGGAGAAATGCGTTCTTTGGGCAGGTTCCCCATGATGGGGTTGATCGTACGGCCTCTCAATCGACAACAAACTACACAATCGTGAACAACCTTCCTCGCGAGGTTCCTACCACCTAATGGCCACCACGTCTCCCGTAAATTAAATAAAAGCGCCTGGGGAGCAGCGTGTAGCATTTGCTTATGTTCATAACGAAAAAGTAAAATTGTAAAATAATGGTTCGATGCCAACAGCACTGGGTGCTTTTTATCAAACGAAAAATCGACTGAGTTTAAAATACGACCACCGACTCGCATTATTTTATCGTGGTCGATAAACAAACTCAACTTAAGTAAATGCGTATTTTTTAATTTCGTATTTTTCTCTACAGATTCGTATTCAGCGGGGAACGAATCCAACTGAGAAAGTCTAGCCAGTGTGAATACAGATTGTCTCAATTCATCCACAGTGAGAGCGCCAGACCGCCGACTGCCTTTATTGCGCGCATTGTAAATAAATCTAAGAACATAAGCGGCTGCGCGTTTCATGCGGTTGAATTGAGAAAATCGGCTATACGGAAATAGTGAATTTGGTACCTGGGTAGACACTAACGTGTGTGATATTCCTGATTTGATTTCAGGCAATTCTTCATGCGCGTGATTGTCTGACTCCGATGCTACTTCAGTGCAACTGAACTCGAGTTCACGAAGGAAATTCGGGCCTTCCCACCACAGGGGGGACTGTGAAAGCTCTTGCAAACCGACGCCGCGCGATACCAAGTCGGCTGGATTCTCTCTCCCGCTTACGTGGCGCCACTGAAGTTCCTTCGTCAACTCGTGGATTTCAGCTGCCCTGTTTTGCACAAAAGTTTTTAAAAGATTAGGAGGCATGTGTAACCACCCTAACACTATAGTGGAATCAGTCCAGAACATTGTTGTGTCAAAATGTAAATTAAGTGATCTGCGCACCTTGTCGTACAGTCTGGCACCGAGTAAAGCACCGCATAATTCTAGCCTCGGAATACTGACAGGCTTTAATGGAGCGACCTTGCCCTTGGAGCATAACAGCCTCACTGATACAGTATGGTCATTGCACACTGTGCGTACGTATACACAAGCGCCGTACGCTGCCTGCGAGGCATCAGTAAAGATGTGTAGTTCTCTGCGTGTAAAGTTGCTAGCTGTGACGTGACGCGGGATGCGTATGACGGTAAGTGCCGATAAACCATTGACGAACTGGTTCCATGCCCGTGCGACGTCAGCTGGCACTTCCTCGTCCCAGCCCAACTGTAACAGCCACATTTTTTGCAAAAGAATCTTGGCAATCATTACAGTTGGGCTAAGAAACCCTAAAGGATCAAAAATTTGAGATGCATGTGATAGGATAGCGCGCTTTGTTAATTTAGAACTATCACATTTAAATTGTGTATTAAAATAAAATTCATCAGAAGCCGGGTGCCAACCCAGTCCTAATGTTTTACATTGACCGTTGTCGCTTAAATTTAACTTCTCTGAAGCGCTTGAAGTTATAGGTTTTTCAATTTCAAAATTAAAAATCCATTTTCGTAAAGGGAAACAACCTGATTGTAAGACCGCCGCGGTTTTCTCGCATAACTGTAGCAGCGTGTCTTTGTCATCTATACTGAGAATCATGTCATCTACAAAAAAATTATCATTAATTATTGTTTGGACCGCGGGATCCGGACAATCAATCGCGAGTTGTTTCAGGCACCTAATGCTCAAAAAAGGAGCTGAAGCGGTTCCATAGGTGACCGTGTTTAATCTATAAATACCTAGCGGCTCAGCTGGGTCGTCGCGCCAAATAATCAACTGTAGATCACGTTGTGATTCGTGAATCAGACACTGCCGGTACATTTTCTCAACATCTGCGCATGCAGTGTACCTATGTTGCCTAAATCGTAATAAAATGGTGACTATATCGCTTTGTAATGGCGGCCCTACCAGCTGAAGATCGTTTAACGACTTGCCACTGCTAGACGCGGCGCTTGCGTCGAACACAACACGAAGCTTGGTTGTCGTACTGTGTTCGCGGAAGACACCGTGATGCGGCATAAAATAATGCGGGGTTCCGTATGTAGGCACGCGTGTCATATGGCCTAAGCTTACATATTCGTGTGTGAAATCGCTATATAGTTTTTTCATATTTGGATCGCGTTGTAAACGCTTCTCTAACGCTATAAAACGGCGCTCGGCTTGAGTGAATGTTTCACCCAAGTCCGCCGGTGAATGTTTGAGAGGCATACGTACACAGAATCGTCCGCTACTATCACGCGTAGTATTCTTCACGAAACTATCCTCGCACGCACGCTCCTCGTCGGTACGCGTATCGCATAATGTGGGCAACTCTTCTAATTCCCAAAATTTTCGCAGTAAGCTGTCAACAGAATCAAGCGTATTAGTTAAATTGCATTGGATATACCTATTTTGACGCGGATTTAAATCTATAGGCCCTGAAACTATCCAACCCAATTTAGTATTTTGTAAAAAGGGTCCATTTTTCAACCTCATTTTACCATTGTTGAGCAAATCCCAAAATATGTCAGCGCCTAGTAAAATATCAATAGCTTGGGATTCGCAAAACTGCGGATCTGCCAACTGTATGTTGTCAGGAATTGTAAACTGTGCGCTTTGTTTACATACAATGGGCAAAGTAGATGTGATGCGCGGCAACACAAAACATTTGATGCGTGTCGAGTAAGTACTTATGCGCGATTTAATCTCGACATCACATACTTGCGTGGAATGTGTCACTGAATTACCTACCCCTCGAATTTCGTGTGTGGACTGTATTAATTGTGTGTGTAATAAATCGCATAAAGAATTGGTAATGAAGCAATGTTGACTACCGCTGTCGAGGAGTGCGCGTGCTACGTGATAATTTTCGTGATCATCAGCTATCTCGACTAACGCAGTAGACAGTATCACCTGTTGCAAAGGCATAGACAAATTGCAATGTTTGTCTATGTGCGCGTTATGTACTTGAATACAACTAACTTGTGGAGAGTTCTCTTGGCTAGTAACCGGACTGACCCCCCGTTGGATTACATTTGATGCGTATAATGATACAGTTTGATTGCTTGACATGTCATTGTGAATTAATGAATTATGTTTTTGGTTACATTTGCGGCATGGCCCAAATCTACAATTCTCTAATGAATGGCCTGTGCGCAGGCAATTTTCGCATAATTTATTGGAATGAATGAAATTAAGTTTTACCTCTAAGTTACTGTCCAAAAACTTTTGGCATGCATATATTGGGTGATATGCCGAACACATCAAACAAGGTTTTTTAAAATTAACAATCTTTTCTTGTGGCTTATTGTGAGAAACATTGCAGTGAATCTTGTGGTTGCCGCGGGCTGCTGGGGTGAATTTTTTAACATCATTAGACAATTTGGTTCCATGTGACACCAACAATGTTTCTAACATGTCAGCCCGGTCTTTAAGAAATTTAAGCAAATCACTTACTTTAACTGTTGTTTGAGAACTGTTATATAATGTAGTGCCTTTGTATTGCTCCCACTCTCGCTCAGTGGTTTCATCCAATTTTGAGGTCACTATATAAATTATTAATGTATCCCAATGCTCTGCGGGCTCTTTTAATATTTTTAAAGCGCGTAGGTTCTTAAGAATAGTGTCTATAAGTTTCCTTATATGATGAGGAGACTCTTTAGAAATTTTTTGAATAGTGAAAAGAGCCTTTACATGATTATGTACCAAAAGCCTAGTATTGTTGTACCGATTGAGAAGCAATTCCCATGCCACCATATAATTATCTGCGGAAAACTCAAGAGAATCTATTACTAGCTCTGCACTACCCTTTAATGAAGACTTGAGGTAGTGGAACTTTTGAATAGCACTTATTTCACTGGATTGATGTACTAGTGAGATAAATGTGTCTCTAAACTCGAGCCAGTGCTCATATGCACCGTCAAAGGTTGGCATGGATATTGTAGGTAACTTAATAGATTGTGACTTGTTACTAGACATGTTGGAAGTGATCTCTCCATTGTTAATCAAGCATTCCACCAATGACATGGAACTGTAATAACTATTCTCAAATAGTTCTCTTTGTGATAACTGATCGTCAAGCTCACTATCACTGACAAATTCTTCAATTTTAGATTGAATACTATTAAACTCGGCGAATAATGCGGATGCGCCTTGTATGCGTAACTTTAAATCAACTTTTTTCTGACTGTCTATGTCATCATGTTGACAATTAGTGATATAATTAGAGAGCTTTGTTAGCCTGCCCTTTAGAATGCCTCTTTTTTTAATAAGATCGCGAAGAAAAGGGTCATTACTTGTATCAGAGCTAAGCCTGTTAGGCGATTTATTGCGTGAAATGGCACCGTCACATACGCTCATTGTGATTAGGTTTTAAGAAGCAGAGGTACTTACGGTTTCCCAGTGGTATAGCAGCCGATGCTAGCACGTCACAAAGCTGCTATGTACAAAGAAACCGCGCAAGCATGCACCCCTCATGCACCGAGCCACTGAAAAAGTTCAGACACAGTACACAAGCTGAAGCGGAAAGTTTAGGTTAGGATGGGATGGTTAGCCGTACCCGATGATGCGTTTATGAATCTTCTTCTTCTTATTTTACGAAATATGATGCGAGAATATGATGATTCGTAGATGAATTCTTGGTTGGCGTGATGATGCGACGCCACGATGTCTTCAACCACGTAGCGATGACTTGCAAGACATGACGGATTGCGTTGTCCGTACTCGTCGTAAAATCCGTAGGTCGCTGGCTTTTATGTGGCGAAGAAGGTCCACATGATCAATTATAACGATGTTGTATAATTATTTGAACAATTTATTTCTTAGTTTGCAGGTTCGTTACATGGTTTTTAGTCATAGGTTAAGAATCAGAGACAATATTATTTTAGTTTTAAAATACATTCATAGACATTAGTTTGTTATAGCCAAGCAGACAATATCGACTAAATCAATTGGAACAGTATTTGTTATTTACCTCCAGACCTTTCTACTAAACACTTATCTGAATTTTATACTAATTGTCAGAACATTATTTTACAATCTAACCTATCAGAGGATTTCCTGTTTATTGGTGATTTTAATGTTCCCAATGTTATATGGACTAAAACTATAAACACTTTCTATGCTACTCCCTCTCCATCATCTGACCTTAAGTCTAATCTCCTTCTTGATTTTTACCAGTTATGCAACCTAGCACAGTTCAATACTATAACTAACATAAATAAACGGTGTCTTGATTTGGTTCTCTCCACACTTGACAATTTAGTTGTGCATGAAGCTTCTCCCATAAGCCGCTTAGATAAACACCACCCTGCCCTGAGTCTCACGCTCACATCTTTTTCTCAAAAAAGCCTTTCACCTAAGCGATATAAATATCCAAACTTTCATAAATGCGACTATGAGAAGATCAACAGTGGATTGAACCAAACTAACTGGACTTCCGTGCTATCGTGCTCTTATGTTGACGCTAATGTAGCTGTTTTCTACAATGTACTTAATAAGCTTATACGTGATAACACACGCATGACCTCCAAAGGCTCGGATAATTTTCCTGTTTGGTACACACCGGCTTTAAAGCGAAGCATAGCTGAAAAACTTAAATTTCATAAATTATTTAAAAAATATAAGAATCCACGTGACTACGATACTTTTGCCCTTTTACGCACCCGCAGCAAACGTCTAATAGATCAGTGTTACACAAGTTACTTATCAACTGTTGAGCAATCTTTAACAACAAATATCAAATCGTTTTGGAACTTTGTTAATAATAAAAAGAATCTTGGTAATTCCATCCCGTCAACCATGAGATACGGAGCTCTTAGTTCCTCTGATCACAAAGGCATTTGCGAGCTCTTCTCTAAATATTTTAGTTCTGTATTTGAAAGTCGTGATAGTAACGCTACTAGTCCCACTAACAATATTTCAAATAATAATAATACCCTGCATAAAATTATTATCACTCCTCAGAAAATATTATCAAAGATCAAGGAACTTGACTCTTCGAAAGGGTCTGGACCCGATGGCATACCTCCACTTTTTGTAAAAAAATGTGCTAATGAACTCATTGAGCCTTTACATCTTATCTTTAACCAATCTCTGCGGGTCGGGGTGTTCCCTTCTTTTTGGAAGACAGCACACATAGTTCCAATTTTCAAAAGTGGTGATAAGTCCTCATGTGAGAGCTATAGGCCTATAAGTATTCTCTCTTGTTTTGCCAAGCTATTGGAATCCACTGTTTACGATGACATGTATTACCATGTTAAGCCTACACTGGCCATTAATCAGCACGGTTTTGTTAGAAATAAGTCCACTATAAGTAATCTTCTCGAATATAAAAATTATTTATGCTCTGCTTTCGCCAGAGCTGTACAAGTAGACTCTATCTACACCGATTTTTCCAAGGCATTCGACAAGGTTAACCACAATATACTCTGTTCCAAACTTAACGCATTTGGTATCCACGGTTCTTTGCTGCGATGGGTCGAATCGTACCTTGCTAAGAGAACGCAATTGGTTGCACTTAAAGGTGATGTATCAACTCCTGTTCATATCACCTCCGGTGTTCCTCAGGGGTCCCATCTTGGCCCTTTATTCTTTATCATCTTTATCAACGACCTCATTGCCCGCCTGAAGTGTCCATGCTTGTTATATGCTGATGACTTAAAAATATATAATATAATCACTAGGATCAACGATGCTATTGATCTTCAGAACGACCTTGATGTAATTAATGAGTGGTGCACCGAGAACCTGATGTTGTTAAATGTTCAAAAATGTTTTATTATCTCATTTACCACCAAAATTAACAAAGTTACATTTGATTATTCTTTACAACGTCGTAGTCTTGAACGCAGGTCTGTTGTGAAGGATCTTGGTATCTTCTTTGACGACAAGTTATCTTTCCGCAATCATTATGACCATATCATTAAAAGAGGCTCGCAGATACTGGGTTTTATAGCTCGCATAACTAGAAAGTTCAAAAATCCTTGTAGCTTTATTTATTTGTTCAATACGTTGGTTCGATCTATAATGGAGTATGGTGCTGTTATTTGGGCTCCTTTTTACCACATACATATTGATCGTATAGAGAGGGTACAAAAGACTTCTTTAAAAATATTATGTTTTCGACATAACATGCACCGAAAATTAAAATCCTACAAGGACAGGTTAACTCACTTTAACGTGCTCTCTTTAGAATCCAGGCGTACCATCAGTGATTTCATTTATCTATATAAAATCACACACTCTTTAATAGACTCGGCCCCGTTATTATCTGACTTAAATATTAATACCAATTATAGATGCCGCAAGCCAAACGTTTTTACCCTTAAAGTATTTCGCAATAACACATCCTACTTTAACCCCATTGTTTGTATGTGTCGGCAATACAATGTGTTGAATCATGATAATCCGTCTGTGGATTTATTTAGTAATGATTTTTATATTTTTAAGAGACAAATCCATAACATCCTCAAACAATAGTTATAGCATTCGCCTAACTTCTCACACTTACCTATGTTTTTTAATGAAATGCATGTTAACATTTAGTATTAATTATGTTATAGTACATTAGTAGTGCCTAAGTTTAACTTCTACTTATCTCGTATATTTTATCATTTTGAAAACACAAGTTTTTGGGTTATAATTATATTTAAGCAACTATATTCCATGTCACCATTAATGCATACTTGATTGTAACCTGTTTTGTGTTCAATAAATAAATAAAATAAATAAAATAAATAAAATAAATAAATAAATTATGATTAAAATGTCTCCTCACACATCACAAAAAATCGGGCTTAGAGTATTATCCAGTATTATTTAAATTACTAATTCACTTTTACCCTAAGTCATTCTTGATTTCATCGATCTAACTCAGGCAGTAATGAGTATTTCATTTAATACCTACCCATCCAAACTGTAAGACGCTATTTCTTTAAAATAACAAATTTTCTTTAAACAGCACGAAAGCTATGCATTACAATTGAAGAAAATGGCGCATTATACTGATGACAATTTCACGAAGCATTGATCACGCTTGTGATACATTGACTATTTATTGATTATAAATGTAGATGGTACGCCTTGTTATTTAGTTTTAACTCAGAAACAAGAAATGCCTAGAATAATAGCGGAATTAAAGATAAAGTATTAATATCGTCGAAATAGGGATTGAAATGTCAGTTTAGAAATCTATATTGATGACTTCTTGCTGTTATACTATTGGTTGCGAAAAGGGTATTTGTCAGTTAATAACATTACTGAGCGTTTACGTCAGTGGAACACATAATATCAACTTCTTATATATCTCTCAATAAAATAATAATCTAAAATGTTTTCAGAGCACCGTTCACTCGTGCGCTTTGAGGCGGCGATTTCACGCAGCGCTGATTGCGTTGCTGATACATCTACTGCTTTATCGTCAACATACGTGACTTGCATGCGAGCTCGGAGATTTGAACCAAGGTCTGATTTTAAAATATATGGATTGCAAGATGTTAGATGTTGATATTGCAAAAAAATAGAAAATGATGAGCATTTGCTATAAAAATAATAGTGATCATTTCTTGTTGCTACCTCTGCGGATGCAATTTTATTACTTTTGAATTTTAGTTGGCAGGCCGCAAGGATTCCGATATAAACCACTTGCTTGCTTGTAGGTATCTATGAGAATTTTAACACGTAAAATAAAACGGATAAATGTGTGTCTTAGCTATTTTAGTGTCAAAATGCTGGTAACAGCTGTATTAATGCCTGAACTACCTATGCAATTCTTAGAAGAACTACTTAAGACTTTCCATACGATAATCTGTTTCAATGTCAAGTTCTAATACAAACAAAATCGACCTTAGCCTCTAATTGAAGACCAACCAAACATTCCAAGTATTAATATCAACCCTTCGAGTAAATGGTACTTACTCTTCTGCGTGACAATTTCACGGAGCGTTGATCCTATCGCCGACATATCGAATGCTTTCATCGGCAGAGCGCGTGATTCGCATGCAAGAGCTCAACTTCTATTTTATTTCGAGATTTTCAAGAACAGATTGTGTGTGTTAGACGGAGTATAATTTTACGGGGATATATTTTTAAGGATTACTGCCCAAGCATCTCTACGATCGACTTCACTTGCAATTACTAAGCATAAAGATCAGAATGTTTAATACACAGTAAGGAGTTTAATCAATGGGCACCTGTTAAAAATACAGTTTAATTTTATCCATTAGAGCCAGAAAGAAAAAAGAAATGCCTGTGGTACCCAAAAGACTAATTCCAAAGCAGTTTTATAAGCTCACTTCAAAAACTTCTAAAATCTTTCGTATTGTATGTACACAGTAAATTATTCGCCAATACAAAAGTTATGAAGCAATTTCATCATATTTCGTTTTGTTATAGTACAAATACCTCCTATTGGCTATGCCTTTGATATCAAACGATTTGTAGGGATGCTATTGATTTGTATCTTTGTATGTAGATTTGGCATTTTCGATCAATCTTGTAACCGCATTTCGTTACATCCAAAAATAAATAGTATTTCGTTCCCTTTTATTGGTGATTTGTACCTGACTATTTTAGGTTTAGTTCGCATGTTGCCCGGATTGTTTGTTGTTGTAAAATAATACTGAATGATGTTGATACTTGCTAAATATATTCGAAGATAAACTAGTAAACATAAATATTAGGTCTAACTATGTCGCGTGTAATGAGCGATATTTGATCTCAATTTATAGATCGTGAAAAACATTAAGCTGTAGTCAAGGGGACATTGAACCTTTTTCTATATCATGTTTTGTTGGATGATCCCCATTAATAAACACTGAAAAACTCTTGGCATCAAACTGTGCTGTTCTATAGATATTTTAAAATGATTATTATTTTTATATAAAGACTTGATACGTAAATATAATAAAAAAAGCATTTTGCTATAAAACTTGTCTATAAAATTTTATCTGAGCAGTTAAGCAAGTTGACAATGTTACGACTACAGTGGTACATAATGTATAAATTGGCCTCAATATTGGCGCTAGTGTGCCAGCAAGTTGTCACGAGTATTTTTTCTAACGGTAATTTATTATATTGGTAAAATCAATCGTGTCAGTGGGGAACACTGGCATATAATATCAATTTCAAGATTACTTCCAAATTTCACCACCACAACTTTTAGTTGTCCCACTTTACGTTTACCTAAATATTGTTTTTACCATAATAGGTAGGTACTAAGTACTTTCTCAACTAACCGATGTAAAAGCTCCAAAGTTTTCAAACAAACTTTTAAACAATTAATCATTGAAATTCTAGCCCCATACAATATCTACTAAGGCTTAAAATTATCCGAATAGTTTAATAATCCACCGACTTAAGAAAATAAAACATCTATGACATTTTTGTCGCTTTCAGGCAAAACAGAATATAAGATCTTAAATACATATTTTCTTTTATTTATATGATCCAGCAATGATAAACAAACAAAGGGCGGGAGTCACCAAGCTTAGTCGACCTTTTAAAGTAACATTTTCTTTGAGATTGAAATGAAAATTACCATCAGAAATGTTCAAACGTTTTTATTGAAAATTTACTTTAATGTATTTTATAATGAATGATATATACATACTATTCCTTCACGTGATGCGTAATCAACAAAAGACCTTGATACAATGCTTTTATAAAAGAAAATCATTTGGATCCACTAAAATGAACTTGAATTCCAACAACTTCACTGATTACATCGACCGTCGAGATTAAAGCACATTGTATTTATTTCCTCTTTATTTAAATTTCGACTAAGCACAAAATTGGCTGGCAAAGCCTATTGTCAATTTTGATTATATGAAATAGGTAGGTTTCCCTCCGATAATAGGGATGTGATTTCGTACGGGCCTGTGGGTTTTATTATGAAGGCAGCTATGGTTACGTAGGTATATGCCCTTTACTATAGACATGGAATTAGATCAATGGGAATTGGGTGGGTTCTAAATTCCATTTAGTCTGAAACACAGATTATATTATAGAATATTAATGAACGGAAAAGTTAAAGAGTTTCTATAGGGTTACATAAATCTCCCAAAGTGCGAGACGAATTAAAAAAAAAATAGGAGACGAAAGATAACTGCTTCTTTATTTTTTATAGCTATATGTTTCTCTCTGCTGGGAGATTGATCTGATCTTGAAGAAGCCTTATTTCCCACTGATTCAGTGCGTCGTAGTATTGTATGACCAAGACAACAATATTCGTAATTGTGTCTTACTTGTATATAAATACATATTATACTATCTGTTTTGGCGAACTTCGTACCGCCTCAGCATCAAATGTGATTTTTTCTCATTTTTTTAATAGTTATTCTGCTATCTATTCGGGGCGGAGACAAATAAAAAAAAAACAAAAAACATAAAAAATCAGCCCACCCGTTCGTATGTTTTATGGTGTAACTAACGCGACTTTAGCGCGATATATAAATCAATATTTCATACATTTTGATTAGTGCCAAATATTATATAATAGCCCAAGATGCAAGCATATATCATAAAGACAAAGAGATACATAGGTAGAAGAAGTCCGAGATTTTAATTCTGTGACATCTTCTACAAAATGTTATAGCGGAATCAATGATTTATCTTTTAAACATCTGAGGGACTTAGCGCTTAAGGAAACAGTGTCAATAAGTGATACAGGATTATAATACTTAATGATGACAATTTACAGTTGGGGAGCGCACGAGTCGTTTGTCGTGCAATGTCTACTGTTATCGCTCGTTAGTGGTGGCTATTGTCTTACTGGACCCCGTTAATGGCGGACATTATACAACGCATTAGGGTTCTTTGTAGAGTACTGTGAATGAAAAAATATTTCTTAGATTGGAGAATAATAATAATAATAATTAAGTATATCACGAGACGAATATTAACTGTACGTTGAAAACTAGACAACGTTTGTATGATTATTACCTTACAAACAATAGACTCGGAGCAATCCCGGTTGGTATATCATTACTTACTTACTGAGTTTACCTTAGTCATGATTCTTCTTCATTGTGTTACTCGGAGCATTCTGCTTATTAAACTAATATCTACGGGACCATTCTTTAATTGATTTTAAATGTACACGTGTAATAGGTCGGTCGAAGTCTAGCAGAACTAACTGGGGGAACTGGTTCTTTGAGAGGCTTGAACCATACAATTAAGTTGCAACAATTGCATGGCTTCGTTTGTTCAGTCGGTTATGAGTTCCAAGTTCGAAAAGTAAATGCTTAGATTTGTATTATAATTACATGATCGTTACGTCATGTTGTTATTGTACTTCAAGGATCAAATATAAGTAAAATAGTCTGTTAACTTTTGAGTCTCCCTGAAAATATCTCTAATCACCTAAACCAGTATAATTTCATTTATTCAGGTAGCCAGAAAAGTCAGTCAATTCTCTGTTTTATTGGTTTCATTGAAAAGAGGCGGCACGAAACGCAATGTTTATTGGTAACTATTTTTAAATATAACATTCATATCAGTATAAAAATTCAATTTTGAGTTGATAAATTAATTTAATTTCTATATCAGGCTCATGGACGTGTGTAAACCATTAATTCTATTGAAGAGTAAAACCGCATCGATATTAACTCGCAGTCTGGAAAGTTTGTTATTAAATCATCAACAAAACGTCTAGTCTAGAAACCACAACTACGAAATTAATAGTAGACCAAATCGATGGCTATAATATATGTGAAGTAAAGTAGATACTTGATAAAGAAAATCATATTTAACGACAGCTTTGACAATCAATCAATCTACAACAAATCAATCGACAATCAGATCTTCTACTGATGCTTTTACACTGCAAAACGATATACTATTTTCCATTAGGTATCATCATGGTGTATGTTGCTTGTAACGAAAACTGATACTATGGATGCAAATCATGACTTTGAACTCCCCAGCTTTGTTTATTTTCGTCGATTATTTAGTGAATTTTACGCTTTTTTTACAATATTTTAAGTTGATTTTAGCATGAAATCTTAATAGAAGTATATTATCTCACTTTGATTTTAAATTAAATAGCCATCATAACTAATTTAGGTCTAAAACTGCAATGTAATCGCCTGTATATTACCTGAAACAATTAGCTCTTTTTAATAATACAAAGTCTCTCAGTTTAATATATTGACATTTTAACACAGGTGTCCCAAAATCCAGACCATTATGATCCTAGGTTAAAAGGTAAATAGTGCTGAGAAATATCGTGGGCTAAGTCCAAACGAATCTACCCATCTTTTGAACTTGGTCCACCAGCAATAAAGATAATATAACAAATCTAAATTCCCATCTAACATATATTGCGGTGCTACTAATAACATAACAAACTCCAAACAATTCACTGAAACTACTGAGAATGTATATCGTAAACCTCGTTCTACGAACAAAACACAACGTGTCCGGAACAACAATAAATTGAACACTTTTACACAAGTCGCCGATACAACTCGTACCGCGAGTTTTTATTTAACTTTTACTTTGTTTTATGACTGACTCACACGCTCTTTTTATGATGCAAATAAAACTGTGTTGTAATAAATTATGAATAGGTATTGAGCTACCAAAGTATGCTGTCATTATTGGTCTACTGCTGCCATTAAACTACGCTTATACAGGTTATTCGGAATGGGTATGGACATAGCCTTAGGCTATGGATAGTCCCACTAGTTGGGCTACATTAGTTACCTTATATATATTATAGTAAACTACTACATAGTACCAACCCAATAAATAATTATAGTAGCCTGTGTGAGTTGATTATATTCTGCGACGTCCCAACCCGTAGGATGCGACTGGTGAACGACCGACTTTGTTTTATTGTGCTTTTCGAATTGATATCAGCGCTAGGCTTCGTCATAGTTCGAGAACTGAATAACATTTTTTCTTCTTTCTAGTTTATAGTTCGTACGTGTCGCAGCGAGAGTTGAGAGGCTTAAGTCAGCGAGCACCTTGAATAAAATATCGATGTTTTCTTTTGTTTTGAAGGAGTGAAATATAATTGATATAAGGAGTTGTGGGGCTAATGAATGGCAGTGCCCAGACCAACCGCGCCATGCTATTAAGATATTTAGATTTCTATCTGATCGTGGGAACAATATTGATGTAAGACAGTTTTCAAAATCCAAATGGCAATCAACGAATTTCCAATTAATGGTCGCCGAACCAACAACTAATTTTAATTCATCAAAAGCTCTTTCAAAACGCTATTTCACTATTAATCCTCAAATAAAAAACACGGCTGGCTGAAAACAAACATCAGGAAATGCAAAAAAAGCCTTCTCAAAATACCCGTAAAACCCGTTTAAGAGGATACTCACGGAATACGGCGCTTCGGTGGGAATTTTCGAAATAAATCCGTCGTATAATCCAAGAGTCAAAGGTCGTTGCATTCGCACAATGCATTATGCAGGAGGCTTTTCAACGCCCCGTTTGCCGCCGCCCTATCCTATACCTCTTTTTATGAGCGCGGTTTAAGTGATAAGCAACTGCAATCTGTATTATACTTGAAAAAAAAGCTAATGATAGCTTTAGGGCGAAAGAGCCATAAATATATGTCAGCCTCGCGAGGCAGGGCTTTCGGTCCGGACCGGTCGTACCATTGATTACAATATTGCATGTTGGTGCTACAACTTTTGTGACTTCGAATGTCTTTCTCCGTCTTTCAAACTAACCGATTGCTTTCAGAGTCGGTCAGAGCTTCCATGCTTTGTTTGTTGTTTGCAGTAGCAAAGTCGCTATTTTCCTTTATCTTGGACCATACCATAGCAAAATGGCTATAGCCCGAGTATACCATGTTATTGTAGTAAGTACCTTCAAGTTACTACAGTTGAATTGAACTTCAAAGCTTCATTTTATTTACAGATTTCAGTTCAAAGCTAAAGCTTTGGCATGTAATATCAGAAGTTTTGTGGCCGTAAAGAGAAAAATATTATTATGAATAAGCCATACGAATATTGGGTGCATTTTAGTTTTAATGTGACTTTAAGAGAGTTTGACATTTCAATTATGCCACTGTAAGGTCATATTGGATTGCTTATATTTGATTTGTATTTCAATAATGCACACATCACTTAATATTATGATCACTTTATAATTCTAGTATAACTTACGACATGAGGGTTCAATTGCTCCTATTATTTGAACCCTTAAGTGGGAATAATAATAAAAAAATAATTTCAGGATAAACACTACATCTGTACAGTCCCAATCTAAGCGACGCTTCTATTATGGGTGCCATATTTTGATGGAATAGGGGCAATTCTAGCAACACCCAGGCCAGGATAATTAACGATAAATCATTTCCCGAAATTCGCCCAGACGAGAATCCAACCCGCAACCACGCGGCAATGAGCCGATCTGCCTACTCTCAAGCCATTAGACCAAGCCGAGAATAAATTTTTTTGTGATGTGTGTAGGTGTCAGTCGTCTGTAAAAAATATATTTTCTAAAGATTCTACGGAGGCGAGAAACGACGTTACTCAAGCAAGAATGGAGGCAACATTTCGTATCGCAATTGCCTTATTATGTCAGTCATATTTACGTAAAATTGTTCCAATTGGATTGAGATTAAAGGACACGTTTCGAAAAGTCCGACTTGATAATCCAAATTAATGTTGTGTTCCTATGATTAAAGCAAAATATATGCTTTTCATATTGTAATAATGGATTACTAAAGAAGAAAACTAAATGTTTTATTGATATACAGGAAAATATAGATAGAGATAACTCGTAATAATATAAATATAATGTATTGCAATGACATTATAATGATAAAATTAGATGTAAAGCCTGTAATAAGTTTGCATCTGTGTTTACTTGCGCAATTGCACAGTGGAGGGCTTTGAGGGGTGAGGGGGGAGGGTAGTTACTGTAGACTCATTTTGAAGGCATTCTATCTACTTTCATCGTGTGTATTGAAACCATACCTTAACAACGAAAGCAATTATACGTAAGGAGACTCAAAAAATTCACGTTATTTCTTTATCACAATAAATAATCTGCAAATAAAACTTCCAGGAAGGGTAAAGTATCCAGTTATAATCAATTATAAGAATTTCGGATGCTCTCTACTTCCTATGAAACCAAATGAAAATAATAAATTTGCAAATATACTGAAGAACAAATAATAAGTTGGCGCTCTGCGCTCTGTCATTATATTAATTGACTTTAATTTCAGTTGAAATACTGTGGCACTTAATATTCATTTAATGGAAAATATGGAGTACTTATTATAATTAATTAAGAGTTTTAAATATATAATAAATAAGACCATAAACCGTTTTAGATACTTGTAACAACGTTAAGTCAATCTAGTTTTTCCTCAGGACTTATCGAGGGCCATACATACCTTGGTGTCTTCATTGGACCCACCGTAGATCATGGCTTATAGGAGTTTAGCGGAAAAGGGAAGATCTTCCAGCCAGGCGGTTGGTATGCCTGGCGGGGCGGCCGCTATGCCCCGACGGTTATTGTCGGGATCTCGTATATATGTTACTTGCTCCGAAAACTCTTATAGCGCGATTCAGGATTGTGACGTCAATTGTCTATTGTACTGAATGCGTCTGCAGTGCCATCTGCGTAGCTTGTGTTGCGGTTGAAGTGGTCGCTACTGTACTCCCCCCCAAGACCGGAGGTCGATATCTTGGAATGGCAGCGTCTTGTGTGCAAGGGCCAGGAAGCTAGCAGAACCAGGAGCGCGGTGAGTCGGCTGTGATGGTCCTGAGTGACGACTGGCTTGCTGTGGGACTGACTGCTTGCTCTTGGATATCGATGTTGTTGTCTTGGTATGGAGTAGTGATGACTTTGGTGCTTGAGTCTTCACAGAAGGATGTTGTTCATTGTCCGGGGGCACCAATTTAGCGGAAAAGGGAAGATCTTCCGGCCAGGCGGGTGGTATGCCTGGCGGGGCGGCCGCTATGCCCCGACAGTTATTGTCGGCGGCCGCTATGCCCCGACGGTTATTGTCGGGATCTTGTATATATGTTACTTGCTCCGAAAACTCTTATAGCGCGATTCAGGATTGTGACGTCAATTGTCTATTGTACTGAATGCGTCTGCAGTGCCATCTGCGTAGCTTGTGTTGCGGTTGAAGTGGTCGCTACAGGAGTAACATTGATGAGAGAGTGTCGTGGACCAAGTTTCTTTAGAAATGCATGGATTTCTTTAGAAATGGATGGTCTGATCTAAACATGGCAATTGTGTGGGTACATAGTTACGATAACTTAATGGTAAGTCTTATACATATGTATCGGTGATAACGTTTTCTGCATAAAATGGCAACTCGAATCAGCTTACATAAAATTTAGTAAACTGTAAGAGATTGTGCTGTGACACTATTGAATAGAGATCAATATTCAACGCGCAAAATAACTTCACACACTAAAGCTGGAGCGCACCATCTATAGTTAAAATTAAAAAAAAACTACCGATTCTGTCAGATTCTCTATAGATTTGATTATAGTTAAATTGAACTGTGGATAGTGCATACCACTTTAAAAGCGTATTTTTACACCATTATATCGTCGCGAATGTACTTACTGCGCACAGAAGAGGAATATCACACTTTCCTTGTTTCCGTAACGTTTTGACAATAATGAGGTACAGCATCGAAGTTTAATTAACGCCAGTGTACGTCGGCGGGAGGCGGTAAATCAAATGAAGTTGGCCCCGTCCTCACATTATTTTCACTCGTCCCTTAAGGCCATAGCAATTTTTTCCTTCTCGCGAGAGTGATAAATGGTCGACGTGAAAAGGCGGAATTATCTTTTGAACGGTGCGCTATTATTGTGATCGTTCGATATTGGTGCATTGTATAAAATATACTGTTAATATACAATGAAACTCTTCGAATGATTTTCTTTCCGTGGAAATAGAACAATAATCTTATCAGTAACACATAAAATAGCCAGTTGTGCCTTACTTGTTTTAAGGATGGTAAGGGTAATTAAACAGGAAATATAAGCTGTTAAACATCAAGCGAGATCAATTTCATAGACGATGCTAAGCTAGTTCAGTACATGCGTTAGTATGTGATTTTAATATTATTCTGTGAGTAACTGCATTCAGTCAGATATACCAATGAAGTAACATGTTCCGGCTACGTTTGCTGCTGTGGAAAATTGCGATAGCCCGATCAGTATATGCTACTTTCAAAACACATACTAAGCTCCCCAGACTGCATAGCTGGTAGAAAATCAACTGAGAAAAGACCTTTTAGATTGCCAATTCAAAAAAATTAAGGCAACGAAAATCTAAGCCCAGGCTTTCAAGTATTTGTCGTATCCAAAAATGTATCCAAAACGGGTCGAAAAATTGGTGCTTTAAATTCCAATCTTTTCTTCGCGTTAGATTAAAAAATAATGAAAACATATCGCATGCTATCAGAATACGGGATCTAGAATCTCGCGCTTTCATGCCAGGGAAAAATACTAGAGCGCCCTTGAAGCAGAGCCGATCTTATTATATTGCCGGCATTGTTTCAATCTGAGGCCCCCACAGAATTCGAGACGTTGAAATCTCCTATTATATTTTTATACCGTGAGTTACTTCCAGCCAAAAAATCTACAAATGGAGACTGGCTTTGCTTTCCTTTTCCGCCTTACGTAATAATCACACATAACTTTCTGACCCTGATGTTTGTATAATACATGATTATCACTCATCATTAGCGATGAGAATTTGAGTAGGAGTAAAACAACTAAAGGCACCTTTTGGTAGCTTAAATAAACAAGAGTGTTTAGCATTACTTTATCATTCATAGCTACCTAAGTCACGTCGCAAAGAAATAAGATGTAATTAAATATTATATTTACAAAATAACATAACACCATAATAACTTAAGCACTTAACTAATAACTATTAAAAATGACATTGTGTTGTGACATTACTTTCACGATTTACTGAAATTTCATGCCAAAGACACGACGAAGCTAATTCATTTTATCTCCTTTAGTTCTTTCTATTTGGATTCCAAAATTCCTGTAGTCACGACAGGTTTGTTAAAGGACTCAGCAAGGTCAGGGTTCTCTTCCAAGAGGGACTTCGCTTCAACTGAGTCGATCGAAGGGGCTTCGCCATGGTAGATGTCTTCTGTATATACGTGGTTCCGTTTCCTGATCGTTCCATGTACCTTAGAGAAAGAACAACAATAGCTAATAAGTTTTCTGATCACCGTATGTACAAAGTATTACTTCTTAATAGTGTATATTAATCAAAATATAACAAGTTAGTCCTGTTACCCCTCCAACTAATTCAATGCTTATGCTAGGAGTCACAGGAGTCAGTAGGTGGGGATTGAACCCAGACCTCTCAGTTACGGCGACGGCCACTCTAACCACTAGGATATGCACTCTAAATTTTTTACATATTAAAACCCCTCCAGCAGTCAAAGTGTAAAAAAGGTTTTATCCTAATCTACAGATTATCAAGAATCCCAATCGACAATACTCGGAGGCATTCTCAAGTCAAGAAATTCCCGGATAAAAGTTTTCAGACTCACCCTATCCCACAAAGACATATTGAATCCGAAATTGCAGTGGAAGAACTCGTGGTGCTGGTCATGGAACTCCGCGTCGGGCTGCCATGGCTGCCACCACTGCGCCTTGAAGTTAATCCCGGAGTGGTCGATAATGCCATGATAATACGAGTAGATGGCTACTGCGTAGAATGGCACTGCAATCGAAATTATTTTAGTATCATTATGAGAAACGTATTTTATAACTGAAACGTTAAACTTCATAAATGCGTAAGTGCTTAAGATTGGGGCCGCATCAAGGACTACGCGGGCTGCATTGTTTTTTATTCTAAATTCTTCTTTAAATTTAAAGTCAAGTATAATATATCTATACTCCACTCTCTTAAAGTACTCGCCTTCCTTAAAGCAGATCATAATAAATTGTGGTTTCAAAAATAGCTGGCACACTTGAATTTTTATGTGTTTTAACAGATTTTTCCGTAGAATCAAAATCCTGTTAAGACTTTGTACGTGTGCAAACAATACTGGAGATAGAAGATCAAGATCCATGATATTTACGCGATTGAATATAAGACACTTACACCAATGCACAGGAATGATGAAGAGTGGCATGCAGCTGGTTAGCTGGACATGCATGATCTCCACAGGGTGGATAGCGGTGACAGAGAAGGCGGTTGGTTGTTTGTACTTGTGGTGTAGCTTGTGGAAGTGCTTGTACAGCCACGGAGTATGGTACAGACGATGGAGAATATAAGTGGTATAGTCCTAGAAAAAAAAATGCAACGTCGTAATCCAAAACTGATTGATAAAAGGTTTGACAGGATCAAGTATGAAAAAGTAGGAAGAGAGTTGCCCTGTACTGAGACAGTAGAGACTTCAAAAAAAATGAATGTTTATTATACCTCATGTATTGTATCTCATGTTACTAATAATATAGTTGCAACCCAAAACAAGTAACGTACTAACCGCATAAACAAACAAAAGGGGTCCTTGCAGGAAGAACCACAGCCAGCCATATTCATCGAAGTTGTAATACACGGTGGAAGGGTTCTCATTGTAAATGTAACAAGCTAAGAACGCGGAGAAGGATCCAACGACGAACAGCGATATGGAGCCAACCATGATCTCATGTCTTTCGAGCTCAGGCGTGATCCATTTATCGGGCTGGATCTTCCATTCTTTGGCAAGGTGTCTTCTGTTTACGTAGAAGTACCACTGGAAAGTTAAAATAGATTGTTTGTTTGGTCACAACATAAAATATTCTGGCTCTTAAAAGTCAGCATAATTATTCAGTGCGGAAATTCATCCAGCATATCATTTGAAGTACGTCAATAGTAGTATCTAGTAGTAACAGTGACGTATTTGGAACTCACGGATTATCTCATTGATAAAAACTCCTAATTATTGAATTATCTACACCCAAAATAATAATGAGTACAAAACAGGCTTTTTTTTAATAATTTTGTTATAAAATCACATGTGAAATCAGTTTTAGCTTATGATTAACGTGAGTCATCATACCAACAACGTGCCTACAGTCAGGTGCATAAGGGTTTAAACAAAATCAGTGATATCTTTGATAATGGATAGACAAATCAAAAAGCTTATCTTCGATGACGTAATTATTGTCGAAGAAACATTGAAAATAAGCAAATGAATCCTATTTTCAATTTAATAGAACGCAATCGTAATAACCAGAAAAAATACTTGCTTTAATTGGTAAAATGAAAAAAAAAACAATATTTTCTTTACCAAAGTACGTGATAAAGTAATTCTAGGAAAGAAAATATTATAAAAAAGACAAAACTTATTCACTGATTATAACTTCAAAGACGATGATGTTTGAATTCAAACATCATCGTCTTTGAAGTTATCCTTTTAATAATATTTTCTTTCCTAGAATTACTTTATCACGTACTTTGTTTTTGCGTTATACTCATACATAGAACTTTTGCTCGTCGCCACTACCATGACAAACGCACTATGAAAGGAGACAGCCTTATCAAGAATCCTGTCTACCTTTTCAAGCTTAAGGACGAATTATCTTGTACGATTAGATTAAGTATCTACTTATTTGTTCAATGTTATCAGAGCAATTATGCTGCATGAGTATGATTTATATAGGATTTTTTAATACCTCCCAAATTTATGTGCGAGTTAGGTTATTGAATTTCGACTTACAAAAAGCTTTGTATTTGTAGTAGTTATTTAATATTTTCATAAATCATAAATCATAAATCATTTATTTCTTTGCAAATATGGGTAGGTAGTGTACAATATTGTGCATAGTACATATAGGATGATACAAAAGGGTTGAATCTCCATATTTTGCCATGTGGCTTGCAAAACTTATTGAGATTACAGATAACATGCAATCAGTACAATTTACATGTCAATAATAAAATAACAGTAATCAATTTAATATACCTAACATAGAGCAGATCAAGGTCCATAGAATACATTTTACTCTTCAAGATATTCCCTCACACTGTAATATACTTTATCTATTAGGAAATCTTTTAGCTTTCGTTTGAACATTTGTATATTGTCTATTTCAATTATGTCAGTGGGTAATTTATTATATATCTTAGATGTCATGCAATACACATTCTTATTCATTAAAGATGTTTTATTGTTTATACTGCGAATCTTGTGTCTATGTCTATAACTTTGAAATTTTTCGTACATATGGATATTAGTTTTAACAAAATTTGCAATTTCATAAATATAAATGCCAGGGAATGTCATAATTTTTAATGTTTTAAAATGTGGCTTACATGTATCCGTCGTTTGAAGATTACACATTGCTCTAATACATTTTTTCTGTGCTTTGAAGACAGATTCCCATTCAGTGGAATTACCCCAGAACATTACCCCATACTTCAAAATTGATGCTACATATGCATGATAGGCAGTTATTACTGTAGGACTAATTACAATTTTAGAAAGCATATGCAACATATATGAAAACTTGCTCAATTTTGTGCATACAGTTTCCACGTGCGCTTTCCAATTCAGATTGCAGTCAACAGTTAGTCCTAGGAATTTTGTTACTTCAATTTCCTTTATTTTGGCCCCAGAATAATGAACATCTAGTTGTCTTACAGGTTTCGCCCTATTTCTAAACAGCATGATATTCGTTTTCTCTAAATTTATGATGAGATTATTGGCTCGAAGCCAGTTAATGATATTTATTAGTACTGAATTTATATCATTTTCCAGTGTGGTTTTATTTTACGCTTAAACTTGGCATTCGAACGTTTTGGGTCGTTGCTTTTTCCATGTCCAAACTTTTTCGTTGTGTGAATAATATATGAAAGCGCTGTAGTCTGAAAAGTTTGTTCCCGGGCGAAATCATCGCATAATCCCAACACGCTATCGCGAAACTATAGCCGCGACTGATTTGTTTTGAAATTCTAACATTTTACGGATAATTTTTACCCATTTTTCTTATACCGAGGAACTCTTCTAATTTCCCGGGACATACAATAATCTAGATATCCCTCTAACCTAACCTAACCTAACCAACTTGGATTGCTCAAGTAAATTTTATAACCACCATTTTTATTTTTTTTATTTTTATTACATTATAGGCAAGTATTTGATCTCGATCTCACCTGATGGTAAGTGACTATGAGATCTACGATGGAGCATACTTGCCTAGAAGGTACCTGTTCACTCTCGAATTGACATATTGTGTGAGTGTGAACAGGTAGGAAGGCGGCAGTAGATCGAGACGCTACATGTGCCTAGTGAAGGCACATGCAGCGCAACTGATCTGACCCGCCATCCATGAATGGCAACACCGAACATTATTCCGGAACACGGCTAGGCCGCTTGGCGACATGGCTTTGTTCAGTGGGTGGTGACTAACCACGGCCGAAGCCTACCACCAGTAAATTAAATTAAGTTATGATACTTGTATTAGGAGAGCTGTCCCTCTTACCTTGACACAAACATAACATGATATGCCCGGTATTCTCTTCCAACGATTGCCCAAGACTACGTCACGATTATTGACATCTTCAGTAGAATCAACACCGCTCAGTGGTCGCTATGGCCGATGACGTAGTTTCTGTCTAATCACGTGATCTAGCTGTCACGGGAAGAGAATACCTGACGTAGCATATTATTGTATTACGTCTCTCACTAACTTGGGTAGTCAGGCTACTCACATGCAAGAATCCTCCAATCAAAAAGTAGATGCCGTAGGACACGATATGCGCCGCGATGAATATAACGCTGAAGTTCTCCATCTTCAGGTTACGGGACGTGAACAGCTCCAAGACGTTGGTGCTCGCATTTCGCTCAGTTTGCGTCCCTGTGATTTGTTTTAACGCTGTCACTAGGATTACCACCCATTCTCCTGGAAAAGATTCAAAAAATGTTGCTAAGTGAACCCCAAGATTAAGGTGGCAGCATTGTTGCAGCGAGAAGTATGAACGTGTAAAAATACGTCACACGTCTGCGTAGGCCTTAATTTAAGTATTTGAATGATCGGACATCTGTAAAGTGAGATACGTTATCTGAACTTTTAATTAGATAGGTTTTCGGCGATTACAATAATTTTAATGCCTGATTACATCTATCGTCATGAGGATTTATTGGATAATTGTTCTATATGCTATTTGTCCTATTGTCAATAGATACAATTTTAATTATTATAGAAATCGGACGATATCCCTATCGCTTGACTCACACGAGGACAGCGCAAGTAAACGCTACTTGTTACTTATAAGTAATTCGACAAGGACATAAATAACGTACTGAAATTAAACAGGGGCTACTACTAGGGCCAGGGACTACTACAGTTAACTATTTGTGGCAAATAGTCACAACCCTGCGTAACACAAATGTGTATCACTCTTACTGAGCTGTCATGACTTTTGGGGTTTTTAAAATGAAATGACATGCAGGAAATGTGGCTTTGAGACCAGGACACCATATGAGCTATGCCGTTGTGCAGTTCCAAAAAAATGGTCATTATGAAAATTATTTGGAAAAAAACATTTTTTTTCAAAGCTGCAATTTGGTTTCTGTGATCACGCAAAACTTCAACACGCCTGACCAATTTTGCAGTCATGTTAAAGTCCTCACTTTGAAGGTCGATGGATTATTGCAATCAATTGTAAAACAAGACACACGGGTGCTTTAATTAATTTGTCGACGATTTTGACAATCTAATCTGTACCACAGCGGCTTGGGATTAAATTTGATAATATTTTAAACATGATAACTAGACCAGTGGCTGAAGCCCATTTTGCGGTAGACTTGCTTGTTCTGTCCCGTTCACACTTCACATTTTGGTAATCAATATGACAGTTACAGCATGGTCTCTCGAATTCCCTGCTAGGTACACTGTGTTTAATTTTACCAGAGTAAAACAAACATAGGAAGAGAAGGAATTAAAAATTCAAAAAAATAATTTTGTAATGTAATTTGTTTAAAATTTGCAGTGCTTATTTGAATGTAAATCTAATATTTAAAGACACGACAGTCACCATTTGCTCAATGATTCGAACTCATTGAGTTAATGTATAGATACCAAAAGTAACAAGAGTTTCATCATTCATCATCATTTAGGTGAAAAAATATCCATGACAGACGGACACAAGGGTGATCGAGTTCCGTTCTTGACGTGGACGCGAAAACGTTTTTTAAAGTAAATACAAAATTAATCAATTCGTTTGAGCCAGCATGCTTGCAAAGCTATGCTGAATATTTGTTTGTTGCGTATTTAAAAAATCTATTCGAGATAATGCCGCTCATATACGAAAATATATAAGCTATAAAAAAGGTAGATAAGGTTTCGCTCGCATGAGCAAGTCATAGTCAAATCATTTATTTCGTATAGGCCTACGGGGCACTTACAAATTGTTATTATATCCTTATCTCACAATACAATCCGATCAAAGTGGAAGCAAAACTGAGAAGATCCAGCAATAAATTCAGTCGGATCGTTTTTTTTCTATTGAACTTATATCGCCTTGTATGCTACAAAAGTTTAATTATTGTTAACTCCAGTGTGTTGTCTCGCAAGGCGCACATAATAATGCGCAAAAACGACACAAATTGAACCAAAAATAAATAAATTATACGAAATAGCGAATGAAAATCGTAAATTTAGCCAAGAAAATTAAAAAAGGTAACGGTACGGTACGGTGTTTACCTGTCCCATCCGTTTATCTTTGTGCGAAACCATAAAAATTGTCTTTGGAAGCAAACATAAGACATAGGGTATCGATTAATTAAAGTAGGTGTTCGTCAATAATTCTGGATAGCTTAGGGTTAGTTTAAATCTTACTGACCTCTCAATGTAGCTCCAAATGTGAAGATAGCAAATGTCGCTATAATTGTACTGATGAAATCTGGAAGTTTATTGAAGAATTTGTCCAAAGGTTCGCTGTATCTCTCAATCCATTTCACACCTTCGGTCAAGGGGTCCCAGTACTTGGGCTTCTTTGCCTCTGCGTCTATTGCTTTTGTTCCATTCTTATTATTGTTGACCGCCCTCTGCCTCACGTCTGACACAGTCATCCTGGAATCATTACGAATTTGGAAATTTTAATTTTGTCTGGATTTTCATAACTTATTCCTACTTCTGCTACTTTTTACTGTCTATATTCAAGTCAATCAAAAGCATTATTTTCTTGTTACTATTTTCTTATTAACTATTATTAGTGTAATACCTTACCTTGAGTCGGTTCAATATGACATTTAATACACACGTCTTTTTTGCACTGTTTATCATCAACAAGTGCTACGATCGAATCAATCAGCAATTATTTAATTCTAACGATAAAAAATATGACAAAGATACTCCTACTTTATCTGATAGTGAAGGTGTGAATATTTTCGGCCGGATCGGTGTTGATTCGTGTATCTTTATATTTATGTGTATTCTTTCTTGGAGAAAACGTTTCATATCCACGATATGAAACCTACCCTTTATCGGAATCATGTAATTTATTCTTGGTCTTCCTCTTCCACATTTGACCTCTACCCTGTCCAAGAAGATGTTATTTTTATGAAAATAGCATGCCCAATCACTTGTATTTTGTATCTTATATAATAGGAATTTTCTTTCTGTTCAATTTATTAATACAAAGCTTACATACTTTTTAAAATATCTTTAAGTAATCTAACTGTCCATATGAAATCATATCAACATTTTATAAAGAACGAGGCTGATAATGTTATTGTTATCGGTTAATTACATTGTATTACGGAACTGTAATTATCTAAATATGTTGCATGCGATAAGCAAATCGGCTTCTACATTATATACTTAACCATAAGGATGCGTGACACTGTACACATTAATAACCTGTTCCATATATTAACTAAAGGGACTTCGTGTACTACACGAAGAAAGAAACTTCTTACATCACAGAGCAAACCTAGGTTAATCCCTTCCTCTTAGACTTATTCAAGTTTTATTGAGCTTCCAGTGCACCATGAATTTAGTTTTTTCCACGGCTGTCTTCTATCTAAGACCTAAAATTGGAACTGCCACTAACATATCTAACAACCAGATTCAGTTCTTTTAGTTGTCTGTCGGGCGATTAACGTCTGGAACCACTTAGATGACCTCTAAAGCACGGAAATCAGCCTATTTATGTGATGCTCTGCATCGTATATCGTATAGTATAGTACAGCAGTACAGTATAGTACTGCTGTACTATACTATACGATAGAAAACACAATCTTTTCAAAAAAATAAAATAAAATGATGTTGTGAAACTTAAAGAATTCATTTTCTTTGCTTGCAAGTTACTCGTACCGCCATCTTTTGGTTGAATATGAAAAGTGTGCCGCTTACTGCCCTCTGTGTTTATGAGCACGCACTACAGCAAACTTAGTTTAAGATAGACACTATTTAGTTACATTATATTTTAGCAGATGCTCGAATACATTGCGACATTAATTGAAGTCTATAACTCTGTTTAATTTCAGAAATAATTATTCCCGACTCTATTGATAACACTTTTCATATATTTAGAAAAAAGTTTATAACTGCCACGTATAATCACAAATTAGAACTAGAACACTACTCTATTGTTATTTTAGTAACTGTTACTTTTTTAAGATGGCGCTTATATTGATTATATTATATGAAACTAATTACAGCCACGCGTTGTACAAAAGTAGGTATTTCGTTTATTGTTTTATGTATCAGAACGAAATATATCTATATTATCCGTAATAAATTTCCTACCGTCAACACCACGGTATGTACTTAATCCTTTTTGTTTGTTCCTTGAGTCTTCATTATTTAAGGATTAGGTAGGGTAGGTAGGTCCCCGTCTCGGTAAATAACAATATCAATGTGATAATACATATTTAATTCAACAGAAGATATAGCCAACCATGTTTTGACAGCTGGTGCGTTCGAGGGTGCTTGCTTCCTGTAACCATGATGACCTCAAATCAGTTCACCCAGTTGGGGCAGTCCATCTGCCAGGTCGTGGTCGTCATTCTTGAATCATTCTGCCCCTAAGAGCCAGCGAATCTGCGTCTTCTGTGCCCAATGCCACTTTAACTTTGCAATTCATAAAGCTATATGGGTCACTCTACTTTAGTTTTGAATACCTACCTAAACTTTTTTTTATGTTCTTCCGAATCGGTATTAGCGACATCTCATTTCAACGTACTCCTCTCCAGTTCGTTAATACCATTAATCACACGCCGGCGGGCGGTCTTTTGTGCGGGGAGTTATGGCTGGAGCACCATGAGTTATGGTGGCGGCAAATTTAATGTAACCCCTGCACAATGGCTCATTGATTCGGCAGCTGACTAATGTTGTTGTAACACGCTATCCCTGTGTATTTTGTGGGTGTTTGATTTATAGGCGACGGTGAAGGGAGCTTTGTACCGGTATCAGAGATACAAGTGCGAAATGAAAGTGTTTAAGTGGAGCATCTTACCTTGACATATTTTACGTGGTACCTATATTAAAGTAATCATTGGTAACAGGAACATTTTAACTATTACTCTTGAGTAGCTAGTGACAGGTACAAAGGAAACAGAGTTCAATATTCTAAAGAACTTAGTTATTTTTCTCATTCTGTTGTACATCCATTCGCAGAAGGAAACTGGGTTTCGGATTTAATCAATAAGGTATTGTTACGTTTGATGTCGTATTTGTAAAGTATTAAAGTTTATTTTAATTTGCTTTTATGTTAATAGTCGTTTGCGCCACAATGGCGCAACTCCGAAAACAAATCTTGCCTTATTTTTGCTTTCATAGTGTTACAAGTCATTGCCTTGATATACTGAAATAGAAAGGAAACAGTAGGTAGAATATTGATGATTGTCTCTGAAGTATGTTCAATTTTGTAATCACCTGTCATATGTCCCATACAAAGTATATTTTACATAATCTATTTCTATAATATATCAAAGCCTTTTGCGGGTCCATTGTCCCATAAAGCTGTCGATTACGCCACACCATCTTCTCTTCCTTCGGCTAAAATGTTATTCATTCTATTGTCCAAGTCTTCTACACTGACTAGGAGATCATCAGCTGCAAGATATTGTTCTTTCGATAATTCGAATTATAAAAATAAACCCCTCGTCATCCAGTAAGTAATCAGTCGAGAACCCGCTGTATCATTACGCCTTATATTAAGTTTTACATCAGCAATATAATACGGTGGGTAATATGTTCGATTCCCGCGGGGTGAAGCGGTCCAGGGGTCCTAGTATTACGCTCATAGATTACAAAAATGGGTTGTGATATTTTTATGCCTACTTAGGAGTTTAACCGTTTTTATAGTCAGGCCAAAATTAATCAAAATGTATTTGAGGCAATATGAGTCTTATTGCATGGAACAGTTAACAGGCTACCGAAACCGCATAAAACAAATTAATTCTCATATAATCAATTCGAATTTATAACGTCTCTCAGATATCATACGACTTATATTAATACCAAGATTCATGATATAAACCCTAAGCATATGTATGTAGGTAAAATACCATCAAAATTGCCTGACCCATCTTCACCAATTTACTTCACAAAAATTAATTCAACTCCAGGGCAAAATGTGAAGGGTCTTAGGCCACACCGGGGGGCCAACATAATCCCGGCGCGATGTGAAATTGATACAAAATTTGGTTTCGTTCAATGGCCATATTAGATTTTTAGAAGCATTGTTAGTGAGATTGAATTGTATTCAATGATTCCTGACTGCAGGAGAGCGCAACATTATGAATAGGGTTGAAACTTTAATTTGAATCTGTAATCAATTTTCATTTTATTCCGATAATAATATCCGACGATAGGCTATAACAGATAATAGAGAAAGGGTTTATTTAACTTCCAATGTATTCCAAAAACAACAAATGTTAAATACGATCTTTAAAATGTAGTAGCAACTCATAGAAAACATATTTCAGACAACAAAAACAAAAGTTTGAACAACTCATATTCGTGTCTTCCACAAATAAAACAGTTTCAAACTTAATCACCCGTTAATTTCTTAAACAGCGAACATAAACCCTCTTAATACACACCAGAGCATCTCCAAAGGACCCCAGAGGAGAGTGGGAGGTACGTTTTATAGGGCAATAAAGTACAATTCAGCGCTGGCTATTCGCAGGCTACCTATCGTAGTGCTATCGCAACAAATTGCACGTGATGTATCGCCTGCTATTAATGTTGTGGACAATGTTTTAGAAGAACCAGAGACAAACCTGTAGCTAATAGCTCATAGAAAACAGGCATAAGACTATTGATGATAATAATATTATTGTTCCAAAATGGATTGAGTAAAAAAAATACTTAACTGATGACTTTGGCAATATTGAAGCAATAAATACAGCCAACAGAATTAAATGAAAACGATAAGACGATGGTTTTATTGTAATTAAGAAGTAATAAATTTGACATTATAGGCTATTTTAACGTAGAGGGAGAGAGAATAGCGAGAAATATATTTGATGAAAAAAGTCAACTAAATAATTTTTATTCATGCAGTCCAATAAAACACTTATGAAAACCAGCAGTGGCCACCTGTTTTGAATCTTGCTTGCAAATGAAACCTCAACAAAAACCATGACCATCTAATGCCGATTGAAATTATAATAACACAAGTCAAAAGGAAATGTCCCAATCCCACACAGTTGTAGAGACACCACCGCCATTACACGCGCCTCGGTCGGACCGCCACCAGCTAGATTTTATCGCTCCTTCGAACCATTAAACCGACCATAATGAAGTTTCCCCGACGGATAATGCACTGGAGCATTACGCAATGATTTACAAGGGCGGCAATAAAAAGAATTTAAGGGATGACCCCGGCCAGTAAAAATAGCGCGCCCCGAGCCGAATCGGCCTCATAAAGAAGAAGAATGTACCAGCCGGAACCAAGTGCTGTGCAAGCCGATGTTTTATATACTTAGGGAATTTTATTATTTCATATTACATGTATTGTGGGTTATGATGTTCGGTTTTATGGCGCTTTCGCGTTACGACGTACGCGAATCGCGGTAGCGTATGTTCGGAATTTCCTGGGGGAATGTTTATGTGGAATAAATAATGGTTTATGGAGTTCTTGTTTTGACGGATGTTCGGAAGCTGCAGTACGCCATAACATAATATATCGAAGTCAAATAAATATTCACTTTGTGATGAATCTATCCGGCGTCGCAGGAAGCCGGTGGATGCGAGTGGCGGAGGACCGTGATGTGTGGAAGTCGTTGGGGGAGGCCTATGTCCAGCAGTAGACGTGTATATCGGCTGATAGATAGATAGATAGATGAATCTATCTGCAGGTTTGAATCACTTTTAAAATGGTTCGGAATACAATTTTGTATAAACGTAAGGAAACTTCTATGGAATACGTATCCAATATCTATGTATATTCCGGCAACAATGTAGTTTCAGAAACAAAATATGTATAATTACATCGAGCAAATCACATGATTAATGGCCCTTAACTTATTCGGTGCTTTTTGATCATTTTTCAAGGTACACCTACACGTTTAGGGTCCATAATAACAAATTGAATTGATTCGATCGGCGAGGTACGGCCGCAATTAAGGCGGGTTGCCATAAATCGGTAGGTATCCGATGTTGGACACGAAAGAGGCGTTGCGGCCGGCCGGACGGGTTAGCATGGGGGCACATTGGGGGGCGAACATCTTATGAGCTTGAAACAAGATACTTAATTTCATGTTTATTTGTGTGGACTGATTTCAAGGAAAATTGGTAACTGAACATAAACAAAATCATTGCATACACATTATCATCATAATCGTTATCGCCAATGGGTTAGGTATATTTCAATAATAGAACGAATTTTGCGGACTCAAACATAAGTCTTATTAGATGACTAAAAGACTCCAGAAAGAATTCTGGATATCTGATGATCATTATTTATTAAACGAAAATTACCTCTGCAGTATCACGTTAATACAATAAGCATAACTAATATTCAAAATATCTCTGTATATTTCAACTCGGCAACAAGCTACATCATGTTGCCTTACAGCCGCTCCCATTGTGTCTCTGTGCGCAAAATTATACGAACGATGGTGCATGCAGACGTCTCCCGTGACGTCGAACGCACCCCTTTAAGTGTTTGCCCGACGTGTTCTGAGGAATATATTAGCGGTGGTACTCCTCCAGTCGCGCGATGTAAAGGCACTTAACTTTCGATATATAATACTTTGAGCAATGATTTCAAAGCGCGATTAAACACTTGGGAGCGTAAAGCACAAAAAAGCGACATAATAAAAAAAACTGATATTTATTTTATACAAGATGATAACAAAAGTTAGCCGATATTCTAATAATATAATATTTTAGTTAAGAATAAAATAAACAAGACAATCGGAATAAAAACGCCGCAGTATCGACATATATCAAACCGTATAGACATATTTACTGCCTCTATATATTTTCGATACTATAAAAAAAATACGAGCTACCGTTTAAAATAAGATTCCACGTTTGATATATGAACTACGCCATAAATATCGGTACAAAAATAGGAAACAGAGACATAAATAATAGCTTGATATCGGCAGGCCGAGCTCGTAAATATCGCGCTCGTGAGAGCCCAGTGCCTACTGCAGGCCGCCGACCGAATGGGCTATTGTGACCTGCCGAAGAGAAGTAGAAATGCAGAAGTTTAATTTAAAATTTAGTTAATGAAATAGACTCAGACTATTCTATGCAACAAATATTGATCAGTAACTTTGCTTGAAAAAAAAATCAATACGTTTCTATTGTTATTTGTACAGATAAAGTCTGCTTTTATGAGCTGATACTCAAACAGCTTCCCCTCGACATGTATTCAAATTACTAACTCAAAATTGGGTCACCTTGATAAGGAAACGAACTAAATACCATTAAGTAAATAAACATAAATTGAGTACTAGTGTTTGTCACAAGATATGGAATAGTTTTGTACCTCGTCGTCATCATTCACAGTGTATTTTTGTATAAGTGGATCTACTCTACTGATTCTGCTCTGCGCAATATTTTCGTAACAGTTTGCTTCAGCAACGACTAGCCACGACGGCCGCAGGCAGATTGTTTTCGTGCTTGGTTCCATGCGATTTGACTGTGCCCAGTTGCCCACCAAATCGTAAATTTGTGTATGCTTTACCAAATAAAGAACAAACATATTTATAGGTAAGTAATCGTTTATTTACCGAAAAAGTTTACAGTTTATATATTGTACTCTTAAAATAAATGTATTTAATAGACTTAAATAGTACATACAGCGGCTTCACACCAGGCTTTCGGCATGTATCGCAGACAATAACCAATCTCTTTTGTTCTCGTCCAAGAAGAAGAAGGTGCTGATCAATAATTTTTCAATTATTTTATACAACAACGTGATCAATATAACTTACTGATTGATCAGTTAAAATATATTACACTAGTTTTATTTGTACCTTATATAATAAAACCAGATTTCGACCTTAACTTTCATTTTCCTTCAATTTGAATTGATTTATTGGTGTGCAATAAGTTCTGTCCATACCAGTAATTACTACACTAAGATATTAATTTATCTGATCAGCGCTGACTCTGAGTTATACTATCAATATGGAACCATGTCGCGTAGATCAACGCTTACGTGCATTCTGTCCAAACTATGATTAACAAGGTATTAAATCATAATGTTGTAGTTACAAGATATTGGGTTTATAAATCCGGTGTTATATAGAAAGGACTGTTGGAATATTATTTCTGTACTGTCTAAATTAATTATTAAATGCATTTTCTTTCGTAACTTGATCCATCATCTTTTGTAAAGTACTTTTTGCGGTTTATCCGATCCCATACCACGACCGAGTTTATATAATTATAATCAGAATCGAAATATTTATGTAATCCATTAAGTACAGTACTTATGAATCGTCAAAATAGTTAGAAAATGCTAACCTACAACTTTACTCGTTCGTGAAGCTGTTCGTATGGAGAGGGACGGCCGAGAAACTTCATAGTAGCTCTTTGTAATTTTTTTTTTTTTTTTTTTGCAATACATTCATAGGGGTATGTGAGAACAATGTAGGAATTGTGGGCTGGGCTCATTCGTAGCCCAGCGGTCCTGAGGATGCCTCGTTTAGAGGCGAAACACGTGTCGAATACTTATATAGATTCGCTTAGTGTCGCGGAGAATTGCATTTTATTTGAGGTCCCGTCACTCGTGATAGATAGTTTCTCGATTAACATCTTAGAGGAGTTCGGGTGTTGTTGGCTTCTTTTATTATCGATCAAACTTGTTTGGTTTATAATCGAGGAAGTTGACAAGCCGAGGGTCAGTGGTGGGTCCTCTTTCCCCATAGGTTAACAATGGATTTCCGCCAAGTATCGCCTAGTTCTATCAATTATAATGTAGGAATAGCTAACTAGTATATATTTAATCATCACGATTTTATTTATTGCACTTGTTTCTTTTGATTTTTTTTAAGTTTCTTCATTTCAGGTTATTATTTAATGAATTCAAAATGAAACTTTTTTACTTGAGGTAAGTACCTATTCTGTCATAACTATACAGGTGCACATAATTAGGTGGCCACAAAATGTACATACATGGTGTTAGCAACAACACTAAATCACGCAGAATTGCATACAATAGTGTTGGGACAGTATGGCCGCGGGAATTTCGATGTATCGATATGAACGGAATATGGTGAATTCAATAACGCTCGCACGACCGCAGGTAGCTAGGGTTGGCAGACGTTATATTTATCATTTTAAAACTAACTCTTTATACCTACATCTACGAGCTAGTTCCTTCATCAAGTAAGTCTACCTGAGGTCAATGGCATATTGGTTGGACTTGAAATACATCCAATGTAGTCTGATGGTGTTTTTCCACCTTTCACTCTTTCGTGAATGCGACGCCTGCAGTAAGCGAACGGTTGGATCATTAAAGCCCACTCGAAGTATCAGTAGAAGGTTTTTTTATTTTAGTTACAACGAGAGGAGTTATTAAAGAATCTTAAAATTGATGTTTAAAGACTGTGTCATAATGTTGTACTCCTAATGATTATTGTTCTATTCGGTCACTCACACGCACGCCCCTATCTGTGTGGCCGTCCTACTCTTGTCTCTGATTTTAATATGAATTGTTGTGTTATAAATAAGCAGTGCCAGCCCTACTGTCATCGATGTGCGATAGCGGAGGTCACATAGTGATTTACCGCACCCACAGATTATCAGCGAGGTTACCGCCACCGTACACGACCCCGCACTGTCTGATGTAAAGGCATTATCCTTATACAGTGTGTGGCGTTAATGCTTATACAAGTAGGTACTATTTACAACCGCGTCGGTGAATTTTGTTAACATTATTTTTTTATGCTACGCATAGTGCTATTAAAAGCGTACTACATTGATTCCAAGACTGATAGGAACTTTATACGCTTTGCATCTACGGTCTCGTCCTAATGCCGTGTTGAATTTTTTAACATTAAAAATAAATATATCGACATAGGTATATCCGATTTGATAATATGTTCCCAAATTGATATCTTACGGTGCCTCTCAATACCGCTGGTTAATCAGACACGTCGACTGTAACTGAAAAACGACTCCCCCCTCGTGATATAATTACAAGACGTTACTTAAAGAAACCCTCCAGGAATACCTCCTCCATTCAAGTACATAATTTATGTAGAGCAATGTTTATTAAAATCTCTACAGAGTACGTGATTAAGAGAGAGGTAGAGCTCCCCTCGTTGGCGTTAATTTGACAAATGGCAGTCCAAATTGTCGCGTCGCAGGCTCAAGGAGGCTTTAAATCTCCGCCCATTGGATTCAATGAGGATTTGTTTGGATGTAGACACGATTTTTTATCTTTGACAGAGCTACATTTACTGTACAAGGCACCTGCCTTCTATAATGGCCGATAGGTACCTGAATGACCAGGGAAACAAAGATACGTTCCAAATTGTTGTACTATCTGTGCGAATTATAAATTTACTGATGTGCTGCTGACGGTTTATGTTTACTGTCAAATGTTAGTCAATAGTTATATAAGATATGTTTGAATAGGTTTTTAGTTAATTGCCACGGAAATTATAGGTACTTTCTTGATTATAATCTGTATTCTAGTCATGGCTTCGCGTACGCTTAAAACAATAGCAATATGTAGTATTCTTGTAAACTTAGAAACCTTTTCGTTTGGTATTAAATGTAGCGCATGTAATAACATCTACTCACTTATTTTTATGCGACTTTTAAACAGTTATGTTTTTCAAACTTGCTTAGATATTAGTAGTGCACATTACAAAAAAATACAGAAGTTTTTAGAGAAGGCGTGGTTAACTTGGGACACTTAGGAATTACGTCAATTATAAATTTCACTTCAACTGCCGAAGATATTCTAAGTCTGGTCTTCATATGACACACAATAACTATTATTTATGAGAAAAAATCCAGTCGGGTAGGCGCAATAGCGCAGAGCAATAAGGCCTAGACGTGGAATCAAAAGGCGTACCTCTCTGCCAAAAACATTGCTAATTCGCTATAAGCTGTAAATAAAGCTAGTCCACTTACGATGGCTGCCATTTTGAATTGCTTTTTATTTGCAATTTGTACCCCTGTCGTACTCCCCGTCTCTCAAGAATTGGCAGAAATAATACACTACAAATGTTGGCTGCAGGCAGCTCTATTTCTTATATACAAAGCAATAACAACATATTTTCATGCGCATGTAAATATGTGACAGGATCGTTTGGGAACAGTTATATGTCTATGTCCGTACCTATGTAAAACAAAATTATACCTAAGCTACCAATAAATCATAAATATATTATTATAATCATCATAGAGACCGATGCCATTCGCGCCCCATTAGCAAATGTTTAAATCGTTTGAGTGTCGTTCAGTCGAGGAGCTCGTTAGTGATGGGCGGGGCGAACACGGGGCGCGAGCTCTAGCTGTGAGTTGAATTAATGGGAATAAGCATATTCTCATTTATTTAAAGTTTAAACATTAAAATAAGAACAGTCATAAAATTATCAAAGAACTAGACTCTACATTTTAAACAATGCTCAATATTACTCTTAGAAATTAAATATATATATAGCCTCAGAGGAATCAGTGCTTCGATCATTAAAAAAATGATTTATTTTTTTAATCGAAGCAAAAAAGGAGGCAGTTTATAATTTGACACATACCTAAACATTTTTTAAAGTTGTCGTTTTGTTTACAAAAGTCAATATAAAGTATAACTGCAAGCGGTAACCCGTTTTACTAATGGGTAAATCAAATTGACAGCAGTTTAAATGATGCAGGTCGATCCTAGCTCTATCTATTCTCGCGTCATAGATATACTTATTCAGGAATAATAAATCTTTATCGACACACACTACCTCCCGGAAATTTCATAGAAATGACACATAAATCCCCGAGAAAAAATCCACGACTCCTTAACAAGACCGCCCGGTGCGGCGACTAGGCGTGTCGGCCCGCCCATCCCACTCGCACTCACTGCGAATAAATTATAAAGTACCGCTCTACGACAATAGTGTCTTTGTCACCTTTCCGCCTTTCAATGTAAATTACACGTTTGATTGTTTGTATTATAAATATTTGTAATAGGGGCTAGTATTGATGTTGAATATTGTGGGAATCTTTGGTCTCACTCATACCACCATACATATAAGGATCATAAAATAATAAGCGAGATTTTCAGTTCAGCAACCACCACAGTTTTTCTGAATTAAGGTATCAGGCTACTACATTAAAGGTTGAATTCATAATCGTATACAACGCTATTAATAAAGAAAAATCTCAGATTTTTTTCTCATCAAGAATAGCCTCGTTCCTCCCACAATTTTTGTCAGCTCTCAGAAAACCTTTAATATTTCAAGATTCATTACATTAAAGGTAGGTAATTTGTAAATTCTCCATTTATTATAAAGTTTATTTTAAATGTAATTAACAATGTAATTTTTATGTTAAGTATTTTAGTAATTCACGCTATCCTTTTTAAATATTCTTATTGTTCGTTTATTCAGTTTTTTTTTGCAAATTGCACACTACTTACTTTTACTAAATATGTGATTTGGATGTCATCCACCATTATAAAACTATAAGTCAAGACATTTTCATGTCGATAATTCAGAATAGTTCGTAGGGGCACTGCTCAGTAGTTATCACAAACAACTATTCATTCTGTGCCAGTATAATAAACTTACATTACGCTCAGTATTCGACAAAATAAATTCTTGTACTCACTGCTAAGTCACGCCATTCCTCTAGCTAGATTATCCTGACAAGTTAATTTGTCGCACATTTCCTCGTCTGTCAGCTTCGTTGACTATGCTGAAGATAACAATTCTTTACAGTCAGATGACCTACATATATACGTAACCAAGAAACTGTGAAACATTGTTAACAATCTAATTCATGTAAAAAAAGGACTAAATTTAAATTTAAATTCGTTTATTGCAAATATATAGGTACACAATTGGAATTAAAACAACAGGCATTAAAAAAACACTTGATTAATTAATATTTTTTTAATTATACCTATATCTTCCGTCCCCGTCGCGTCGCCGCGGCCGGTTTTTTGTTGTTTTCAAGAATCGGGTTTTACCAAACTTGTGGTAATAGAGTTTGAGACGCAGACTTATAATATTTAAATAATGTTGTGTACTCGATTAATATTTCAGTTTAAATGACATCCACGCTATCGTTCCATCTGAGCATATGACACAATTTTAGTGCCAATTAAAGTAATCCTCTGAAATTATGATTGTAGTTTATCTTGATACGAACCGCTCAACAACTTGAGCGGTTCGTATCAAGATAAACTACAATCATAATTTCAGAGGAACGTTCCTATACTGAAATAAAGTGGGTACACACTAAATAATAAAATGTTGGCGTTGAGCCTAGAAATGAGTCTAGTGTGTAACAAGACAGTCGTAGCGCTGTTTTGTAGCTACGACTGATGGCATCTTAGATACTAGTTGTTCTAGAATCTAGTTTTTGATCGAGTTGCAGTTTCAGCAGTCACTATTATTTGTAATCTTAATAAATACATGTGGTTTTTTATGTTTAGTTTTTGAAATCCCAGGTATTTAAATTGCAATTATCCATATTGTGAGGCATCTTTTGAGATGTTCTCGAATGGGTCATGCCCCATACAGTGCTGAAGTTTACGTTGAAGTATCTAAATATAACATGGATGGAATCCCATGACGCGAATCTTTAAAATGGAATTATATCCTCACGCCGCCGGTAATCTTATAGGCTTCTTGAGAGACAAGTGACAAGAAAATCTTGGTAGTAGACTTGATACAAAAATCTTTGAATATCAAAAGGCAAGTAGTAACGCCGATGTTGCTCGTAGCATACCCGGTGCCACACTAGCAACGTAATGGCCAAGTCACTGCCAAAATAAATGTTGCTTAATACGCTGAAACTTTTGAAATATGTCCCGTTTAAATGTGCCGCTGAAAGCGTAATAATTTTCCCCTTTATGTCGCAAGTTCTGCGGAGGCTTTTTGTTTGTGACTCGTGTATCTTTTTTATTGTTTAACATTTTCTGTGGCAACGTCTTTTGTGTTGTTTTATTATATTCCAGCAAATATCTTGAGGTTGCGACTTGGCGCTCTGATTTGTTTACTTTTCTGTTTGAAATGAGATACTTCTAGATTATTTACGATTTATTTTAATTTACCAAGAATACTTCCACAGACATTGCTGTCACTTAATCGCGAAATTGTATTTGAAATGTTTACCTTTATGAATCCCTGTACAAACATAAATCCTAAATATAAAAAACTAACAAGAAACTCACACAAATGTTGACCGACCCTTGACGCTTATTGACACATACACGAAGGTCGCATAACGACATCATATCAACCCATTCTACACAACAATAAAATCCAATTCGACCCCATTGAAAAACTTCCTTACGTCGCTTATAAAATACAGAGAGAGCAAGCTCCGATCCCTCTGCGGAGGCCGTTCCCGCCGCAATAGAGACATACAGATACGATATCTTCACGACTCGCACTTAAGGGGGCTATTACAGATAGCGAATAGCGTTAACCGATACTGCATGTGCACTGTTGATGGCCTATTTCCATACCTATTGAGGGCTGAATGGCTCCGCTTGATAACGTCTTTCTATCTCCTCGAGATGTTTTCCATTTGGCTACACTATAGACACCTTGTGTAAGTATTCGTTTGGGGGAAATAGCACAATGTGACACTGTGGTCGGTAGTGTTGGGTTTCAAGTGCCTCCCACGTAATACTTTGGTTACAGGTAACAATGGCTCGAAGATGCGTGTGTTTTTATATTAATAATAGTTGTATCGTCGGTGCAGATAGCGTCTGCCTACACGGGGGTATAAATTTAAACTATTGTTGTTTTGTCTTGAGAACTGTTGACACGATGTCATTATTTCCTAGTACTACTTAAGTTGATATGTGTTAATGTGAGATTTCTATCACAAGATATATAATACAATTTTGTAGGCATAATACTAGGTCATAAGCTTGGGAGTGAGAAATATTCATTAGCATTACTATCTAGTCTTTTAAGAATGTGATGATTTTATAGAGGTATGCTTGCACTTTGCCACTTACAAAATATCCTGAAAACATCATTTGTATTCTTAAGAAAATTAAAAATAAAATAGGATGTAATTTTTGGAAACAAATATATTCTAACGCAACGAATGTAATAAAACTAGTTCAAAGTTAAACTCACTCAAGAATCACCGCTTTTTATTGCTGCAAGCGCTATGCATACCAACTATGATAAATACATTCCGAGCTTTCCCATCACGGCGATCGAATAAAAATCAAAATCCAGTCTCATCAAACGCTCATTCCACTATCACACCGAACTATAAAACATAATATCCATTATCTATCCCATAAAACACAGCGATCTTAACCGTCGAGTGAGTGGCCATCAAAGCCGTCGGCAACATCGAAATTATCGCCGGCCCCCAAACAGCACAGGATAATATTATTGGATTTACGAGGGCGTGCGCCGGCGCTATGATTTACGCCTTCCTCGGACGATAAATTACGTTTGGTCTGATAGCGAGCCAAGCCGCTACCACGGATTCAACTCGATCTGGTGTCGTTTCTGCTACAGTAGGACTGTTGGTGGTTATCGTTTTGATATATATAAGATTTAAATAAATATCGCCAGACTAACACACCGACTATACGGTCCCACACTAAGTAACGCTTGTATTATGAGTGCCATACTAAGGGTGAACTTAATATATAATATTTATATAGATCTTCAACAACCATGACTCGGATACAAACATTCGTGCTCATCTCACAAAGATTGTTTCTTACCAGGATTCGAACCCGAGGCTCGGCACAGAAAGCAGGGTCACTACCATCTGCGCTAAACAGGTCGTCATTTGATGCCAGTGTTATGGTTCTCTAAAATATTGATAGAGTTCGCTGGTGATCTTCAATAGACTCTCTTTCATTTCACAACTATTGCGCATGATTAACTGAAACAATCCACATATAATGTAGTTGCAGCATCTAATTGTGCTTTATAAATACATCTAGAACCAGTGGAATTATTGTTTGAAACTAGAAGATCTTATAAACGTAAGATTTTGTACTATAATTTTCAAATAATATTATTCCATTATACCGTCTGACATTTGGCTTTTAAGCTGCACGTTCTGTAATGTAAAATACCAACTGATTCGTTGCAAGGCTTATCTTTATTCTTATTACACACTCCAACCAAATCTGTAAATACTTCAGCCTATACGAGCGAACCACAATACTATCGAAATCAACTCTACCCTTCGTCGAACTAAACAAAGAGTATTCATCCGGCGATGCTTCACCAAGATTATCATATTTAATGGCCCAGTCGTTATTTATGCCACGTTGCAACGCGAATTTACATTCGGTTACGCCTTTAGATCTCAATATGGATGCACCGATACCGGGGTTGCGGTTGCACAGAATTTTCTTAACAATCTTGTAATTTAAAGACAGAATTGGAATTGTTCGTGATGAGATGAGTGTTGGTGCAGCCACGCCGCTAGTGTTAATAAACGCAGTATTGTAGAATGATGTCTTATTTTGAGATAAAACTATTTTTACAACAACCATGTTCACGGGAAGACTGAGGTGGTTGACGTCCCAGTGTCATAGTTTGAACCGGGGTACCCTCATAACTAGTTATTGCTTGCGGTCCCACGTGTAGTATTCGCGCAAATATAAAAAAATAATATGCCTTATTTTTTAAAAGCTGCTCAGGTTATACTACTTATTTGTTATTATTGATAAAATATCACAGTTGGTAGTAGAAGCAACAAAGTATTATTTAAACACAGATTTTTCTAGGTCACTATTAAGTGAGCTCTCTATAATATTTTGACGAAGTCTTATATATGTTATTAAATGTCACAGCGAACATGATGATAAATTAGAAAATGAATTTTTTTTATTATATATTTTTTTTGGATTTTTTCCCATGTTTGATAGTCATTCTGCTATTCGGGGCGGAGACGAATTTAAAAAAATATAAGATCTTAATTATCGGCCCACCCTTTCTTGAGTTATAAATGGTATAACTTACACGACTTTGTATTACATACCTATAGAATTTACATCATTCACAGCAAATATTATAATCTCCTATTCTCCCAAAGAGCCACCATATTTTCTCATCACTGGCAACATAGTCTGCTTCAACCATACAATATATGGCGACCGGCCAGCCCCCGACGCGGCGCATTCAAATTTAATTGTACCCCGCGAGATATACGATTGAGATGTGTTAACAGACATTCCCGCCGGCGGGTGTAGCCTTGCTTTGATTAATGATGCCAGCGATTATTTAAACAGTCGCCTTTTATGATTCCGTACTTGGGAAAGGAAAACTGAATACTGATGAGATCCTTCTCCTTCTCGTTACCAAATGATTGTCTGGGGTTTGGCATACTATGAACTGAATTTAATCAACATTGCCAATTTAAATTTGACTTTATCCTTTAAAAAATATCTCACTAAAACTTTGTCACTGGAAGAAAATAATCATAAAACTCTAGAATGTAGTATTAGTAAAATTGACGCAAAGAAAACTGCTAATATGAACAACGATATATTACGATTTACGTAAAATTTACCAATCAATTTATTTCCTATAACCATATTGTGTCATTCTGATAACCAATGTAATTAAATTCCGAAATAACTACGGAATCAAGACTGTGTAAGTCAAATTTAAACGTATAATTTTAAAGATATCCCAACAGATATTCTGTAAGATGAGGCGGATAAGGAAATGAAGATTGATCGAACAAATGTATTGTGAGATTGTGTCTCAGATTGTTTATTGCCCGAGATGTCTTTAAGATGCCTTGATCTGATGCTCTTTAATGGAGGTGGACAACTCTGATGGATGAAGAAATAACTCAGAATTCTCGCTTAACTGAGGATTGTATTCGTGCAGTGTCTGCTACTCTGTCTTTTGATTCAATCTCGCGCTGTTAAGACAAATTTGTCGCGATATTGCCACAGAAAGCTTAATATTTACAAACTCATTCTACAGCAAAATGTCGACAGAAGCGTGAAATTATTATTTACTACTGGATGTCTGGAATCATTTGTTTTGAAAATAATTCCACTGTTGTAGCGAAACTATGCTTGAGCCATGTATAAGATGTGCAATAATTGAGATTACTATGTGAAGTCTCAGAAATTTATTTTTATAATTAAAAACTATATTTATATCAAAGTCAAAGTCAAAGTCAAATCATTTATTTCGTATAGGCCTACGGGGGCACTTACAAATTGTCATTACATTTTTTCCTTAATACTACAACCGGATCGGAACGCGACCTCAACTGAGAAGATCCGGCAAGAAACTCAGCGGGCTTGTCTTTTTTTTTATCCATTATATTTACAAAAAAAAATAATAATAAAAAGTAAGCTCCAGTGTGTTGCCATGCGAGGCGCACACACGCTACACTTTAACATTATAAATATTGATATTAGAGCGATCAGTCCCAGGCTGCTTTATCATCCAAATAATCCAAGATTCTGTAGTAACCCTTACGACATAAATTACTTTTAACAGTTCTTTTAAACTTACTAATGGGCAAATCTCGGATTCCTTTGGGAAGTTTATTATAGAAGCGTATACATTGCCCCATAAAAGAATTATTTATTCTGTGGAGACGAGTGACATGCACGGATAGTTTGTCCTTATTACGAGTGTTAATAACATGAACATCACTCCTTTTTTCAAAATTATGAATATTTTTCTTAACATACATTAGATTTTCATAAATAAATTGAGACACAACAGTTAGAATATTTATTTCTTTGAATTTATCCTTAAGGGAATCTCTAGGACCCATGCCGTAAATTGCTCGTATTGCCCTTTTCTGCAAGATGAAGATAGTATTAAGAACTGCAGAGCAACCCCAGAGCAAGATGCCATAGAACATAACGCTATGGAAATAACTGAAATAAACAATTCTAGCTGTGTCTATATCCGTTAATAGTCGAATTTTTTTAACAGCATAAGCTGCCGAACTCAGCCTACCAGATAGTTTTTTAATATGTGGACCCCATTGCAATTTAGTATCTATGGTAATACCGAGAAACACTGTTGACTCCACAAGGTCCAAATCAGTTCCATTCAATTGTAAATTGGTTCCAACTTGTCTAACATTTGGTGTTGAGAACTTTACGCATTTAGTTTTCTTCTCATTAAGGAGAAGATTATTTATAGTGAACCAATCAACAACTTTAGCGAGTGCATTGTTCACATCGTCATAATTAACTAACTGTCTCTTGAGTTTAAAAAGCAGTGAAGTGTCATCTGCAAACAATACAATCTCGTGATTATTCCCTACATAGTAAGGCAAGTCATTAATGTATATTAGGAATAAGAATGGCCCTAATATCGAACCCTGTGGAACGCCCATTGACACTAGAGAGCCGGGCGATTTTATACCATTAACATCGACCTTTTGAATCCTATTATTTAAATATGAAGTCAAGAGGTCAAGAGCCTTGTTCCTAATACCGTAGTGGTGCAGTTTGCGGATAAGTATTTCATGATGGACGCAGTCAAAGGCCTTCGACAGGTCACAGAACACACTTAAAGCATCCTGGGAGTTCTCCCAGGCACCATAGATGTTCTTTATTAACTCCACACCCGCGTCTATAGTTGAGCGATTCCTTGTAAAACCGAATTGATTTTTATGAAAAATCTTGTTGTCATTAAAATGACATAACAACTGGTTTAATATGATTTTTTCAAATATTTTGCTTAGTGTAGGTAGTATTGAAATAGGTCGAAAATTTGATGGATCGGTATTACTACCTGATTTGAACAAAGGAATCACTTTACTATGTTTCATGAGATCGGGAAATACACCACTAGCAACACAGCTATTAAATATAGCTGCTAAGTTGGGTACAATAATATCTATAAACGCAGAAACGGTCTTTACTGAAAGCCCCCATAGGTCTGCTGTTTTTTTTACATCTAGACTTTTAAAGCTACTTACTATGTCTTTACAACTGACAACTGAGAATTTAAAAGCTGTGTTACATTCCGTTACGCTTTGTTTGAGTAGGTGCTCCGCAGAATTGGAAGACGATTCTAGTGTTTTGGTTGACAACATGGGTACATTTGTAAAAAAATTCTCAAACTCAGTCGCTACTTCCAAATCCGTTTTTACATCTTTATTATTTATTATTAGATGAAAGTCTCTGTCACGCACTGTATTTCTACCGGATTCACTGTTGATAATGTTCCATGTCATTTTTATTTTATTTACAGAATTTTCAATCTTGTTACGTAAATAGATCGATTTAGCGGAGGAACAGGCTCGTTTAAACAGCTTTGAATATTTTTTAACATATTCGATAAACATCGGGTTATGATTATACGATTTTTCATGGTATAAATCATATAACATCTGTCTACTTTTATAGATACCTGGAGTCGCCCATTCACTAAACCTAGCACGCTCACCAATAGATATTGTTTTAGGTGCAAACACTTTGCCAAATTCATCACTGACAAGGTGGAACAGTGAGTTATACAGTACATTCGGGTCTTCGTGAGTAGGCAACCCTGGCACTTTCTGTGTTAAATTGCTTTTTAAGAGTTCTAGGCGACTATTATTTATTGGAACAAAGCTAAACTTTTTTCTTTGGGGTTTGTTACTTTTACTAGGAAATACTGCTAGTTGTCCACAGTGGTCTGATTCTAAATTATTTATTATAAATTTTTTGATAGGTTTTAAATTGGTAAATATATTATCTATACATGTGGAACTAGTGGCAGTTATCCTAGTAGGTTCCAAGAAAATGTTGTACAAATTATAAGATTTTAAAAGTAACAAAAATTTGTCCACTACCGGATTATTATCTAATAAGTTAATATTAAAGTCTCCACAGATAAGCAAAGTTTTATTTGATTTAGAGATTTTAAATAAGATATCCTCCATGTACTTTTCAAAGTCATCATAGGGTGAACATGGAGGTCTGTATACGCAAACAACAAGGAACTGCTCAAGCTCAACACAGGAAATCTCAATGACTCGTTCAACAGAAAGGCTCACTATATCTCTACGTTCTTTTGATTTTATATTCTTATTTGTAATAATTAAAGAGCCACCACGTATCAACTTTACTCTGTTGAAGGAGCTAGTGACCTGATGATCATTAAAATTTAACATGAGTTGGTTTTTTTTTAACCAGTGTTCGGTATTCCAATAATACCCGTGGTTTACATCTTCAGTAGCACCTAGGTCCTTTTTAAAAACATGGTCTCCGAATATTACCGTAACTGGTTACCACAGGTACCACTTAGGCTGTGCATTAAGTCAAGAGTATCATTTTTATGTAAACATTATTCACGAGTTAAACCATGAACACTCGTGCGTGATGGAGATTGAGATCATGATCACCGTTATTGATAACTCTGCAAGATGATTTACACTTTTTAATGACTATAAAGGATGTCTGGACAGACAGTGTGGTAAATTTATTGAATAGGTATGTTGTGTATTTTTCCTGTCACGTATATATCAACATAGTTGAGAGATAATTGAGTGCGATAAAATACACTTACGTGTAAATAATGTACATACGAAGTGCCTTAGTTGTTGGTTACAAACTTGTTACTTAAGCAGCATCGCATACCATATAACGTATCATTTCTGAGGGTCCTGCTGAGGGAGTCGCATGGGTAGTGCAGTTCCTGGAGAACCTGGCGTTGCTGAAGTCATCCCAGGCGATGATACAGCCTCCGTGAAGAGGAGTATATCACAAACGGGCTGTGTGAATCATCTTCCTTAGATGGTTGCAGGCTAAATTTAAAAAGATGTAAGTGAGCTAAATAGATCATAAAAGGAGTATACTTCAAACTAAAAGTGAATTATTCGCCGGACAGAACTTGGAGCAACTCAATAAAACTATTTTTATGCGGAATTATAAAATATCCTTGCACCACCTACACTCGACATTCCACAAACATGGTTAAAATAATTACAATTCCCCGCCCACGATACCTGTTATCACAAGCACATTGTAATTAATATTAATAAATCAATCGATACCGCCGGTGCGAGGCAATTAATCGATAATCGTCAACACAACGAGCGATCGATCAAGATATTCCGCAAGGCGTATTTAACGTTGCATACCTGTTTATGTAATGGAGTTACGTGTTTCAGCCGATATAGTGCTAGTTTCCATACTTATGTAAGCAGTAGCACAGAAATATTTATACAGTGTGGCCCTCGTACTATCTTTTAACTTAGCGTCACGTCAACGTTAGCATGTCCCATCCCGCTCAGACAACAGCTATTTATTTGCTTATTAATGGGTTAACACGTACATGAATAAGAATGACAGTAACATCATGCTCTCTCGATTACGATCCAATTACGTCAGGAGTTTGCGCTGCTGGAACCGATCTGATCTCGGGTCTTAACTGGGACTGCCGCGTGGCATAAGCATAAGGCAAATTTGGAAGACTGTTCGCTGAGTCAGTACACTGCTATATAAAGTCATATTAGTTGTCATTAACAAATGTATGGTATATAACCAGCGTACGTAGAGTCACTGTTCCTAGTTACTCTATAATTCAATTTATTTTCTCAATACAGTGTCTCTGGCAGGAACTCCCAATGTTACCTTATTGCCATCGAGAATGAATACTGTCACAGTCATTCTAATTCGTAAAATCTGTGGCGTAAGCGAAACGAAACACGGTTACGTTAAGGTAACGCAAAAAAAAAATATTGTGATCGAAAGTTACTTAGAAACTTATACTATATTAGCTGTTGTAATGTGTATTAAGAGTATTGTTGTATTCGATCACGACGAACGGCTTATATGAGTCCAGACATCGATATAGCTCTTATAACGACAGCGATAAATCGAACCTCTGCGTGGGCCACGCCTGCCCACAGAAAACTTTATTGAATCACACGATACAATGAAACTTGAACTTTACCTTAAATTGTTATGGTTTATTTTTTATTGTTGTGTATGATATGAAGTTTCACCGGTCGCTATTGTTTCTCGATTTGCGCCAAACATTACTTTTTATCGTTTCGAAGTGTTATCGAAATACTTCTTCTCGTTTGGTCGTGTTTTTTATCGATTTCCGTTTATTCTTGTTGTTATTGCTGTTATTATAAAGTTGATGAATTTTATTTGAATTTGAATTATGAATGGTTTTAAATGTAAGACCATAGATAAATTACGGGCAAACCAAATATTGTTTTCTATTTTTATATTTGGAATTTCAGTCATAGAAATTTACAATGACTTAAGGTACTACTTATAGAGCAATATCATTAAAATGTAAATAGGTTCTAACTGCCGGCAATATAAGTACTTGCAAATTCTTATCGTAAACATTATTTATACCTAACATATTTGACTATTAAGAAATACCTTGAACCTCATATCCATTTATTATTTTTCTGCTGACTCTACATTTACCGACAGCTCTACTATTATCTGCAATCCTTCGTCGGTGACCGACTACCGACGCGCCGGAAACAATGACGTTGTTAATTAACTTGAAATGTTTCTAGCGAGTAGTTACTTTGTAAACGAGTGTACTTCATTACTACGAGTAATTAACTGCTGCCTGTTACTCCATGCTGCTTACATAACACGGCAAAAGGGTTGTAATGTAAATGGACATGGTGATCGTTCATATTCTTACACTCGGGAGCAATGAGTACGGGTCACCAACACAAATATTTTAAATATAATGAAATCAAAATCATAGGTGATACGACTTATTATCGCAGTTGGTAGTGACCCTGCTGTCTATGCTGAGGGTCCCGGGTTCGAATCCTGGTAGGAACAATCTTTGTGTGATAAGCACAAATGTTTATACCCGAGTCATGGATGTTAAATCTCTATATAAGTATTATATACTAAGTTCGCCTTCAGTCCTTTGAACGGTACCCATAATACAAGCGTTGCTACCAATTCACTGCATTTGTTTTTCTTACTGTTTTGTCATAAAAAAATAAGCAGCGTTCCTGGTATTCAATATTCATTATCAATGTGGTAATTATATTACTTCCATCCTAAGAATGTACGAGGATTCTCACAGATATTTTAAGGATAATGTTTAGTGACCCAGATTTACTGCTACAGAGTGTATTACAAGTTTCTATTTATAGATGGATATAAAAACAAACTCCTCACACAAACCTAGTAAGCCTTACATTAAAATGCGAAAGTGTGTTTTTTAATATTAAGATTGACTGAGCATCATTAAAAACGGCATAGTCTGGAATATTGATTTCTTATATTTACGCGAATACTACACATTGAAATAAAACTAATCTTAAGGATTTTATCGCGGTTTATTTTTTATTTTACGTTCCCGACGTTTCGGCTGCTTTGCAGCAACCATGGTCACGGGAGGACTGAGGTGTTTGACGTCCTGGTGTCATAGTTTGACGGGGGTACCCTCATATTTAGTTGTTACTTGCGGTCCGATCTACGCAGAAAGAGCTCACTGTGTCTTGAGGTCTTGCAATGGTACGCTTGGTTCTGGATTTTATGATGTTTACTACAGGGTCCCAAGCTGGTGGTAGCACCCAGCCATCTTCCCTATTGAAATTAGGATGTTTTGTTAATTTCAATGGCCTCGCGTATCATCCTTGGTCGGAATCGGTGTTCTTTTGCGAGGATCTGTGGCTTATCAAATCTGATATAATGGCGGGTGCGATCTTGTACATGTTCACAGATTGCAGACTTCGTGGAGCGCCGGTGTTTTACATCAGCAATGTGTTCTTTTACCCGGGTTTTTATAGATCTTTTGGTTTGTCCTATGTAAGAGAGCCCACATTCACAATCGAGTTTGTATACCCCTGCATCTTGTAGAGGAATGTGACACTTCACAGATGGTAAAAACTGACTAATCTTCTTCGGCGGCTTGAAAGAAGTTTTGATTGAAGCGCGCTTCAAGATGTAGCCAATCTTGTCTGTGACACCTCTAATGTATGGTAGTACAGCAGGCAGACGCTCGACTGTGGCTGGTTTCACTCGGTCCCTGTGACGGCGGCGCGGGATTCGGAGCTTGTTGTCATGCAGTACTTGCTTGACATGATGGAGCTCAGCAGCCAGATGTTGCTCGTCACAGATCCCTTTGGCTCTCTGAAACAAAGATTTACCCACGGTAGCTAACTGTGTTGGATGGTGGTGAGATTCACCGTTTAAGTACCTATCTGTATGTGTCTTTTTTCTATACACGGTGTGGCCTAAGGTATTATTGGGATTTCGGATCACACACACACAAGAGCACATACAAGGGATTCTTACCATTTTGTCAGTGAGATTAAACACCTACATCTTGCTGACAATGAAACAATGGTTAGTTTTGATGTTCAGTCTTTGTTTACCTGCCTACCTGTAGCAGACTGCATCACAATAGTTTCGAAGAAGCTAGCAGAGAACAACATGCCAGAGGAATATGCTGAACTCTTGAAACATTGCCTTACATCCGGCTATCTGTTGTGGAATGAACAGTTCTACAAGCAAGTAGATGGTGTGGCGATGGGCTCCCCTGTTTCTCCCGTTGTCGCCGATTTATTCATGGAAGACTTTGAGGAGAAAGCCCTTCGTACTTCACCTGTGACCCCAAGATTCTACAAGCGGTACGTAGACGATACTTTCACAATATTACCATCAGACAAAGTAACAGCTTTCCTAGACCATCTCAACTCCATACACTCCAAAATCAAATTTACAATGGAGTTAGAGGCCAATCAATAACTCTCTAGCTTTCTTAGATGTTTTAGTGATCCGAAATCCCAATAACACCTTAGGCCACACCGTGTATAGAAAAAAGACACATACAGATAGGTACTTAAACGGTGAATCTCACCACCATCCAACACAGTTAGCTACCGTGGGTAAATCTTTGTTTCAGAGAGCCAAAGGGATCTGTGACGAGCAACATCTGGCTGCTGAGCTCCATCATGTCAAGCAAGTACTGCATGACAACAAGCTCCGAATCCCGCGCCGCCGTCACAGGGACCGAGTGAAACCAGCCACAGTCGAGCGTCTGCCTGCTGTACTACCATACATTAGAGGTGTCACAGACAAGATTGGCTACATCTTGAAGCGCGCTTCAATCAAAACTTCTTTCAAGCCGCCGAAGAAGATTAGTCAGTTTTTACCATCTGTGAAGTGTCACATTCCTCTACAAGATGCAGGGGTATACAAACTCGATTGTGAATGTGGGCTCTCTTACATAGGACAAACCAAAAGATCTATAAAAACCCGGGTAAAAGAACACATTGCTGATGTAAAACACCGGCGCTCCACGAAGTCTGCAATCTGTGAACATGTACAAGATCGCACCCGCCATTATATCAGATTTGATAAGCCACAGATCCTCGCAAAAGAACACCGATTCCGACCAAGGATGATACGCGAGGCCATTGAAATTAACAAAACATCCTAATTTCAATAGGGAAGATGGCTGGGTGCTACCACCAGCTTGGGACCCTGTAGTAAACATCATAAAATCCAGAACCAAGCGTACCATTGCAAGACCTCAAGACACAGTGAGCTCTTTCTGCGTAGATCGGACCGCAAGTAACAACTAAATATGAGGGTACCCCCGTCAAACTATGACACCAGGACGTCAAACACCTCAGTCCTCCCGTGACCATGGTTGCTGCAAAGCAGCCGAAACGTCGGGAACGTAAAATAAAAAATAAACCGCGATAAAATCCTTAAGATTAGTTTTATTTCAATAGTCTGGAATAATAAAAAGTATATTTTATCTACAAAATCCACGCGGGAAATAATAGTAAAGATAGTGGATAATAAATCTAGCATCACCCAAATAAATATCCCACAAATCAACCAACCACACACTGAACCTAGCAATTTTCAAATCGTAAACAACGTACCACAATCGCTAAGTACGGTCAGCAACACTCTGATTGCTGCGCAGTGAAAGTACAGTCGTAAAATAAATCATATGCCAACACAATGAGCACTTAGCTGCGCCGAGATTACCGCTTCATTTGACTTATTGATGGCTTTGTGCGGTCGGCAAAATAAATTATGGTCGAAAAAATAATAATAAATTGGCAATTGACGTGATTGGTTGTAAGAGATACGACCTCTTGGGTTATTACCCTGTTCGGTAAAATATTGGTGTCTTAATACATTTCTGGTAATGAACGTCAATGATTTACGTTTATATTATTTCTTATCGAATATTAAAATTATCGACGCTCCATTATATCTGTCATACTGTAATTAATAATTGTCAAACTATAACTTAGTTGAACATTAAAAAAAATGTGCAATGGGCTATTGTATAACCTCTCCGTCCGTCCATCCAAAACAAATTTATTGAGAAGCGGGCCTGCCCTCAATGCGAGGGGGATTAGGCCATAGTCCACCACGCTGGACCAGTGCGAGTTAGCGGACTTCACACGTCTTTCGAGGGGTTCTCTCAGACATGCAGGTTTCGTCGCGATGTTTTCCTTCACCGTTTAGCAAGTGATAATCATGGTTGAAAATGAGATTCGCACATGAAATCCAGAAATCCCAGAGGTGAGAGCCGGGGTTTGAACCTGCGATCCTCGTTACCGAGGCAAGCGTTCTACCCACTTGGCTATCACTGCTTCGTTCTCTCCATACTTGTACCTAATCAAACTGGATTACAACGATATTAACGAAACATTTCCATTTATAGTATGTCCACCCTTACTTTGTTACTCACTACAAAATAACTTGATATAACATTATAGTGCAACTAGCTAGATGGGAAAATAACAGTTATTTTAACAGTTATTTTCCCATGATGTACAGATGCAATGCAAGCCACATTATAATCATTATGTTAATCGTAATAGGTAGCTGTTGTTATACCTACAATGTAGTGATGTGCACTTGAAGTGGCGAGAATATTGATGGAAGGATAATACCATAATAATTGCATTTGTAGTGTGTTAGCAATTACTAAATGCTTGCACATTACAAATCCTGGCAGGCTCCCCATGTTACGTTGGGGTTTCGGGGTCTTAACAAACATGTCTGTGTTGGGCAACGTCTGGTTTAATACTCCCTATAACTTTTTTTTTCGATATGACAATTGGTGTTGGTCGCAGATGACCTTTACAGTTTCACCGGATGAGAGGGCGAGCGCTAAAGGCGCTCCAGCCAGAAGGATAGCAGGCAACTAGCTTAAGGCCGCCTCCGGAGGCACGACCTCGGCTTGGGCTGTTGCCAGGTTGACGACGGACGACTGCTCCTAGGTGTAAAACCACCTGTGGGCATTAGATGTGTTTCGTTGAGGCCGGTGTCTATTAGTATTAGGTGTGTTTCCTCGCTGAATAGCCAAAGCTACTAGCTGAGCGAGGAAATGCCACGTTCTTGTGTCGACATTTTGATAAATTTAGTTCCAAGAATCATAAGAATTCAGGCCTATAATGAACACAAACTAGTTATACACCAAATAAAAGCGAAATTGTAATAACACAAGATTCAATTTGTATTGGCAATAAGACTGCATGTGAATGCCGACGAATATTTTCGGCCTTGAATGAACCAATGAACGGGTTGTCATAGATAATTTATTTATTATAAAAAGTTAATGTTTTGTTTTATTAACTGCATGATGTATGATTATCACTATATACATAAACACTTATCATATTATTATTTATACATTTCAAACTATTTCAAATTTATCATCATAATTAATTGATATAGGTACTATAATAATATCGCCAGACGAAAACGCCAACTATACGGTCACACTAAGCAATTGTATTATGGGTACCGTATAATTGACTGAGGGCGATCTCAATATACAATACATTTATAGTTATTAAACATCCATGACTCGAGTGCAAACATTCGTGTGCTCATCACACAAATTTTGTCCCTACCAGGATTCGGAACCAAGACCCCTGGCACAGGAAGCAGGATCACTACCAACTGCGCTAATCAGGTCGTCAATCTGTGAGTAATCATCGTTTACAGTTACAGTACAGTTACAGTATAAAGTTTACATCGTATTTAAGTGGGGGTGGACGGATGTTATAATGACTAGGTTAACATAAATTACATTCAAGTCGTATTAGCGATACGGAATGACACCCGGTCCAAGTCTATAAATTACATAATAATTATTTATCTCCAGCCAAATCCAAATCTATACATATAAATAAAATTGGAGTGTCTGTTTGTAATATTAAAATAACCGCTTCTTACTAAGTGCATTTGGATGTATACACGTTACCTATACCGAAACAACATTTTTTACAATTTTTGTCTGTCTGTCTGTCTGTCCGTCTGTCTGTCTGTCTGTCTGTTTGTTCCGGCTAATCTCTGAAATTGCTGGACCGATTTTGACGGGACTTTCACTGGCAGATAGCTGCTGTAACAAGGAGTAACTTAGGCTACTTTTATTTTAGAAAAAAAAATAGGATCTCACGAAAAAAAATTAAAACCAATGTTGCAGCGCAGCGCCTGATTAAGTTTGATAGCAACCTGCAATGCGACCCGCGGGCTCAGAATGGACGAGCAGGCTGTTGTCAACGGTTGTTTTTGTTAAATACCACGCGGACGAAGTCGCGGGCAACAGCTAGTAATTTATAAAATATTGGGTTTTTTGTATTTTTTATCATAGCATCGTTACAATAATAATTTATACCACGGATTAGGCTTATAACGACAATAAATATAATTTAGACATTTGTATTATAATTGCTTTACGATGTATTTGTCAGATAGTTGTATCGAGATATAAAAATATGCTTTAAAGTTGTCCAGATTAGGTTAACATTTGATAATCATAATTCATTTTATTACAAAATTCAGAATAACCAATTGATAAAGAACTGTTGTTGGGCAAGTTTATGGTTTGTTTGATTGAGTCATATGTCGTATTTGTTATTGTTTTTAAAGGAAGTCGTAGAAGTGAGTTTTGTATTAATAATAATACGGATTTCTTCAATGAAACAAGGAAAAGTAAATGAAAGTTCCAGCCCCACACTCGGGATTCCTGTTGTAGGGATAAGAATTTTATTAAAAATACAAAACAGATCCTAAATAAATCACATATGATTGAAGGTGAGTGCTTACATGTGTGTATAATAAATATATTATGTTATTGTTTTACATATTAGTGTTTTAGTCATGGTTGTTCTGTTAATAAAATAATTTAAATACATGTAATAAGAATGCAACAGGTGGACACCTGTTGCATTCCATGTATGTACATTCAATATTTTTTTATAATTTTTATCAAAATCGACATTATTTCAAGTCAGACAAATTCCGAACCTCGAGTTGAGAACTCACAATTCCCACATAATTCTGAACCTTTTTAAAAAGATGCAATTCAGAAAATGTGAACTTAGTGGAATTAATCAAGCCGGTTTAGGAAAAACACAGAGCTAAGATTACATCGAGACACTCCGTTTGATGCATTTGTTTTTACGTTTGTCATGACGACATCTCGTCTTGAACTTTGAGATTAATCACTTTGTGATGCCACTAAATACCACTAGCAATCAAGCATTAATAATTATCATTATACATTATTAAGAATATAGTAATGAATATTAATGATTATTCACTTATATAATGCAATTTATACACGTCGTATACAAGAAATTTATTGCGGATATTAGTCATAATAATTATTAAAATTTATTATTTTAAAATATAGCAACTATTCTTTATAATGAATTAATATCAAGGATGTTTGATGATCAATGGCTAACTCAAGTATATATATTTTTTTAAGATTAATTGTGAAATATTAAATATTATAGACGTTTTTCATGTTTTATTTATTACTTATTTTTTTTACCTTAACGACAGTAGTAATTGTGTTTATAATTTAGTAGCCACCTACTCTCATTACCAGATTATGTAGCAAACAACCCTTTGGTAATCTGGCATGATTGACATAGGCCATTACTACCAACATATTTATGAATAAATTGAAAACATTGCCTATAGATCTATGGAAATACAAAATTTACGATAAAGTGCAATATTAAGAACTACCTTATAAATTGCCAGTTGAATCAGATTTAAATTGATACACAGTCTTAACTACATACGTAAAATAATTTATAATTTATTGAAATCATCAATTCATTATAATTATATCATTATGAATCGTCACAATATGTATGGTTGAGTTTTGTAATTATCAACAAATCTGCCAACTAAAATAATATACAGTATGATGTCTTCAAGTGTGCATGGATGGGTGAATCCGAAACTATAGGGAATATCGAAAAATGCATAAAGGACTCTCGAAACCCTATTTTAATTAAAACTAAAAATGCATTATTAAATTTTTGAAAAATTAAATTCCCTAGCCAGGAATTGAATCTGTTGATTGAAAAAAAAACAACGTACTGTATTATTGCACCATCCGAAAATGTCGCTAATAAGGATCAAGTTCTGGAAGGAATGACATACTTAAAACTAAGGAAAACGCAACCCTATTAGTATCTTAAACGTTAGCTGCTGCATCCCGCTCACACTACACACGATATTCTTTGTCAGTGAAGGTAAAGCTGATAATGATTTATCCACGTGTCTCTACCTAGAGCAGCTTCATTCACCATCTTATACGACATTACATACACTAATCTTATATTTTTATTTCATTTATGTGGCTTGGCATTCCTATTACACATCTTTTTCTAGTAAAATCTATATACTACTTGAATTTAAAAGGTATAGAATACACACTTTGACGCATTAACAGACAAATATTCAAAACATGCTAAGCTTATCTGTTGATATGAAAACGTATGTTTAACATCTTGAAAGGAATATTGACAATTTAATTAAAATGTTAAAACGATCATAATAAATTTCCGTCTTTGTATTGAAAACTAAAGCCGCCCACACACAATGTAATACAAACTCGCTGTAATAAGGTGCCAATAACTCAGAGCAGCGGCACCGCAGCACATTATCATAATAAAACGATAATGAATGTGACATAATAACCGACGTGGCACGTCAAGATTGTTATATTATGTGCAGCGGGACAGGGGGTGGTATGGAGACGTGTTCTTAATAAACTTGTATGAAATTTATATTACGTAATAAGGCTAAATGAGATGGTCGTTAAGAAGGATATAATTAGCACCTCTTCGGAGTTATTCTTAGATGGGACGGAGAAAACGTGGATTGACACTAACATTTGCTTTGTTATCTGTTATCAATAGACATTGACCATAATACTGCCAGTTTTTTGTAGTGCCACTAAATATTAACTTACAGAAGGTATTTATTGAGCGAATTCAATGTTACAACAACTAGAATGAAGTGGCTTGAATTCTGTTGCTGACAAAAATGCTAAATTTTCCTGCAAATAATTTACTTATTATTTATAACATTCATTTGGGGATCGACTCCACGGATAATATTAATAAGGAATTAACATAATAACTTATTTATAAAGAGCTAGGGTATTATAATTTATTTTAACTGATTTATAAACTTCCTCATCCACTCATCTCTGTCTCGCCAGCACACGGTGGCCGCTAAACATTGATTTATCACGAATATTCATTTCAACAGGCTGGCTGTCAGATTGCGGGCGATTACAGTACAGATTTATGTCGCGATGCGACGTCTGCCCGTGTGTGGGAAGCTTTATGTTGTAAAGGGGTATCTTCACGTGCATTGTGGAATGTCGCGATAATAGTGTAGAAATATTTAGAGAGTAGAAACCATGATAGCAGTGGGTATGATCGTAACGATCCCCGTTCCAGCTGGATGTGGAAAATATGAAAAGCTATATTTATTACCTTAAGATCGAATATCTTTTGCACATCGTACGACGGCAAGGTCTGTTTTCATTGCCATTCTCAAACTCAAAGTGAAATCATTTATTACGTGTTACGTTCGGCTCACGGGGGCACCAACATATTCTTATTTTAAATGTTTTTCTTAACTCTACAACCGGATGGTAACACAACCTCAATTGAAATGATTTTAGCAACTAAGTTAAATCATAAGGATTTTTTTATTCTTAGGCGTTGCTCTCCAAACTGATAAAGCGTTTTCATGGCTGCCTTATTACGAATTGCCAAAGAAAAATTGTGAATTCCCTTAGTAGGTTTCTACACATAAAAACAAAACACAGCGTTGTTATTCGTGTTTGAAGTGCACAGTGAGACTATTTTTAATGTAAAACATATTCACAGATTTCATATAATAATTAATGATTTGATCGCGCGTCCACATTCATCTGTAATGCACTTTATTACAGTCATACAACTCTGTTGACACCGTGATTTAGTAGGATAGCCACGATGTCGGCTCCACTGGCGTAATATAACTTGTAAATTTGATTTTAGAACAAAGATAGAGTAAGAGATATTATCAAGTTATAATAATGTTCTAGGGGTAAAAGTGACAAGTATATTGTTCTTTATAACATAACTTAATATAATGTTTTTTTTTATTTAAACGGTATTATGAAATGGCTTATCACGAATTATTAATATGACTCAAATCACATTGCAAATTGGTACTTATTGATTCAAGTGATATAATACTCCAATTAAGTCACAACAATAGTTATAGTAAGGGGACAGTTTTATATTTTTTGGAACATTTTAAGTCCTTACTTTCGTACTAAATTATCTGCCAGACTTTAATTACCCTAAAAAACTAGGACCCACAAATTGCCTAAAATTAAAGAAGACATTAATCATATCAGCGTTCCATTGCAAAGCAACATTTCAAATCGATGTTATGTCCGAGAGATTATGAAATAAAATATTTTTTTTATTTATATTGCATGCGTTTATTTTTTGTTTTTACGTTCCCGACGTTTCGGCTGCCTTACAGCAACCATGGTCACGCGAGGACTGAGGTGTTTGACATCCTAGAATCATAGTTTGACGGGGTATTTGCGTAAATATAAGAAATCAATACGTGAAAGATTATGTTTAAAATGAATACATAATCATAAGCGCCGAAAAGAAATCATTTTTACAAAACACACAACAATTACCAGCTCAAAACTGCTAAACATTACCATTTACAACGCGCCCAGTATCTAACTCAGAGCGAGACGGTGTGATAGCCATCAAATCACGTACATTACGATGCAGAGCCGTCACTCAAGTCTTATTATGGCCATATTAAAATGTTAATACGACATTATTGTGTCCTGTGTCAGTGTCGTAAAAGATAATTGCTTCTTATTATTCTATTAGCATAGTGCGATGCGGAAGAGGATAAAATATATTCTAATGTGTTGAAGTAGAGTATATTCTGCAATGGAGATATGTATTTTTTATTCTTTTTAAATAGTTTCAGTGCTAAAAATGTTTCATCATGGCTGTGATGTAGGCAGAGGTGCATTGCAGTGCACACACACTGTGTAATTAGTGGCCGATAGTATTTGGTGCCCTAGTAATTGAGGGTGAGCCGATTTCCAGTATACTGGGCACGCTCCTTCTCAATATGAAAAGGATTTAGGCCACGCTGACCCAGTGATGAACCTCACATGACCTCACCTATTCTTATATTTTGATTTCTTATATTTACGCACATACTACACATTGAAATAAAACTAATTTTACGTATTTTATTGCGTTTATTTTATGTTTTTTACGTTCCTGACGTTTCGGCTGCTTTACAGCAACCATGGTTACGGGAAGACTGAGGTGCGTCCTGATGAGAGAAAGTATTTTTTTTAAATGATATGGTAAACGTTTCGATTAGTGTAACGTTTTTTTTTATAAACAATTCCAGTTCAATTATACGATATATTATTAACAATTAAATAACTCAATTACAAACACAAAATGAGTAGATGGTTCCTTGATGAGCCTGCCTGTACGGAATACTAGGTTGTTATAATTAATTATCTGTTTCTTGTGCTTATGTCTGTAATTTATACGTATCGGAGTCTACTTACAAATGACATCGGTAATTCTGTCAGGCTCCATAAAGAACCGACGTTCATTTGAGAGTTGATCTAAAAACAAGATACATTAAAATCTAAATAAACCCAGTACCTATCACGATCTCATCAGTTAAGCTGGGTTTACACTTTACTCAAATTCTAAGTTTCACTTCTTATTTTACACATCTCAATTTAGCACCAAGCAAATAGAATATGGCTTCACCAACCCTATAACCAACCCACATAACGACCCCCATTCGATAATTGATGAGTCGGCACACAAAGCCGAAGATTAATGCTCCCAGTTTAAATGTACGCTCGTTCTGTGTGGCCGTAGACAATGGGAGGACGCCCACACTCGGCCGGGTTATCACGGTGTATGATTGATACGTCGTCAAATTGTTGTGTGTAGTGAAATGGGTATTAATGTGTTAGTTGATTGATTAGTTTTTGGTAACTGAACTTAATATAGACTAGACTGGACGTTGGGTATTGTTCACAAGGCATATTTTGATGCTAAGTAGCATTATATAGATATTCAATATATACTCGGATACGAACATTTGTGCTCATCACACAATGTTTGTCCATACCAGAATTCGAACTCGGGACCTTCGGCACAAAAAGTAGATCACTATCAACTGCGTTAATCAGGTCGATCTTCAATTGGTAAAATTATGTTTTATTTATTATATTCTACAATATTTGCACTAGCAGCACCAAACACAGTCCATCGTAAATTTTCGTTAAATAATTCATCGACTATTATTATCTCGATGACATAACTATTAAAATAGGAGTTCCTGCCTCTCCTACTTATAGTAAACATTAACACATATTCAGGATCGTGCTTTAAAACCATATAAAAGCGCGTGTTCAAAACCATATTAATCCAATACATATTATCACGTTGCATCAGTCATAGATCGTAAAATACCATTATGACCTGCGTGTGAGCGTAAACAGCGAAGCAGTGCAGCGGCCAGTGATTAGCATAACGCTTTCAGTTAAACCTCTAACGTTATGAAACAATTCATCGGTTGGGTACATGGAGGTGTGCTACTAATGACAGCGGGGAAATTGGCGAGTTTTTTTTCTTTTTTTACTGACTTATGCTCAACTACAGAGTTTAACGCAAAAAATGCTGAAATTTTTCCATATTTAAATTTTACAACACATTGAAAGTACCAATCATATAATAATGGTTAAAGATACTAGAGACGTCAGCCATGGCAAACAATTTCCAAATTACCATAGAGCTCAATAATCACAGATCTATCATGAATTTCCTGATCTGGTTCAACGTCATGGTTTTGTCTACCAACTAGGACCTTCGAGGTTTTTGCCACAACCCGCTAATCTCCTTCACTGCAACATTGCAGCGCGATCCCCAAGCACCTCCGTCGTGCAAAGTAATTTCCTCCGCTCAATATTTCACGCGGTGCCCACACTAGCGAGGCATAAATATGAATAATCGACACCGTTCCCCGTTCGACAACAAACATAAATTATTTGTCGAATAACGAAAGCGATAGACGGCCGGATACGGCATCGCGTTGAGTTAGAGGGTAGCTATTAAAATTTACAACTGATGTATTTGTTTATTGGGTCCAATGGTTTATCAGGATCAGAACAGCAATAAAAATAGTGACCCGTGGTTTATTTATCTTTTCATTTCTAAAAACTTTTTTTACAGACTATTTTTATTTGCGATTAATAGCAACAATCTGATTTAGTAATTTTCAATACGCGCAACTCATTCATATCTTGTTTCAAAAGCTTCCCAACGTATTCCACAACAATCTCACCATATATCTCGCAACGCACTTCATTTTGTGTTTAGCAATAACTCTAGTAATTCTCACCCTTATAACATTGTTGCAATAATGCCTCTTGTAGTTAAAGATTTAAACAATACAAGCCATTGATGTCTTTACCGGGACAATTTGTAAGCTGCTCTAAACGGCGCCATCATCATTCATCATTAAAACTGGTTACAGTTCGTGTTCTATGTAATTTTGTGTCATTTCTCCGCCGGCCCACTGACACGTTTCCTTCTGATTAAAGGTCATTATAGATGGTCCAAGTGGCGTGAACACTCGATGGAGACTTCTTAAATTGGTATAATCGGTTCTTAGATATTTTCTAAAATATGTTCTTTAATTAAGATCCTGTGTCTCTTCTGGGTTCTTTGTCTAAGTCTGTAGAACTAAAAGTTGCCGTTATTTGCCAATTATTAAGATTGATTTTGATAGCTGAACTCAGATTGTTATTTTAAGTACTCTTAATAAAAATCAAAGCTCTAAGCTGAAATGACCTAACATTGTTTCGCTAGTCGTACATATCCAATACACAACCTACTATGGTATATTCAGCTCATTGCCAAATCATCTATATATTAAAATCAATTCAACGTAGCCAGATGATATTATCATCAATCAAGAGAAACAATCAATGAATACCCAACAACCGCAACAAGTCGTTTCAGTAGTACCCATAATGAGACGCCCGCTGCGCTTCGAGCGCGCAAACATGTTCGTAACTTAACGTGCGTAATAAATTACGACGTTAGACATGTTCTATGGAGCCCTGAGGCTAGTTTACATCATGGAGGTGGATCGACAAATGCTCGTAATAACAGATGACTCGTGGATGCTGCAAGCGTACAGTGTGGAGATAAGTTGGCGTTGTTGGATTTGGAAATACTATCTGAAATCACAAGGATGCATGAATAAATACAAAAAGTACAAAATAATTCTTGTATGGGTCATTATGCATTTGATTAGACGGCCAAAGAAAGTTAAATCTAGCATATAATTTGTGAGCCAGATGTTATTTTAAATCACTTGTTCCGTATCAATATCTATCAGTGATAGGGTGGCACTATCTAGCTATAGTACTAATGAATTTATTGTTCAAGTAACTTGGTTTGGTTTGATACAATTTTATTTGGTTTAAAAAATATACATTAATTAAGTTAGTCAGTTACCACGTTTTAATAAGCGCGTTGATTGATTCAGATTTCATTTAAAAATAATTGAAAATGACACCGTTTCAATTAATTGCTAATCAAGCATAGAGCTCGATATCCTTAGACCACATTCACTGTTATCGTTCAAAAACTATGTCCGCGTGATAACCAAATTAATATCTTGCACAACATTAATCAATCATTCTTAAACTAGATCAATTATTTAATCGGGATCATTTGATAGACTACTTGTTTGGTGAAAGAAAACTAATTTTAAGGATTTTTATCGCGTTTATGTTATATTTTTACCTTCTCGACGTTTCGGCTGCTTTACAGCAACCATGGTCACGGGAGGACTGAGGTGGATGACGTCATAGTGTCATAGTTTGAACTGGGGTACCCTCATATTTAGTTGTTGCTTGCGGTCCGATCTACGCAGAAGAACGCTAGTAATATTAATATAACAATTTTTAAGTGAACTTTGTTCTCATCATCACCACTTCTTTAAGTTCGTTAAATATAGAACCTATGTGATTAATGTCATTATTATTCGAAATGATAATTATAAAAACAGCAACGACACCGATCGAACATTAAATAAGCCATATTAATGAAGTCGTTGCATTATCGGCGGGCATCGAGGTAAACTTGCCAATAAATAATTATATATCATACATCCAGTCAATATAAATCACTATTTATTATCAGATAATGTGATTAGAACGATTTTCTGACATATATTAATTGCCACGCCGAATTTAGATCCGAGATTAGATACACCTAATTCGGCTAATCATCCGAGATTATGTTAAATTAGCTGTTTTTCCTGAAATATTTTAGAATTATGTATGTTTGATATTCCACTTATAGTCGTTGATAAGATATTGGGTGCATAGCAAGTTATATATTGTGTAATGAATGGGAAAAAGTTCGATTCTTTCGTAAAGATATAAAGGGAGAAGGAGTAAGGGGGAATAGACTGGGTGGAATATGATGTGAATGGTAAAGGAACCATTCACATCATCAGGCCAGTGACCACTGATGTAGGTAAGCATAAAAGACTATGGACCAATGATAAATATTTAATTTGTTAAAATTTTGGTTTGTATGTTTATATACAAAGGCAATTATGAGAACGGTGCAACTCAAATCGATAACTGGCTGCATAGGGTACAACTCAAAAACCAATAGCTCAATTAACCTCTTTTCGTAACGCAATAAATTGAATCATACTTGATTCGGCTAAAGATTGTAAATGTTTATCGCTCCACTGGCCGTAGAAATCCCACGCATCGCGTTACAAGTAAAATTAAGATATTTACGACATCATTACCTTTCTGCGAAATTAAATATCCATAATATTAACCAAAACGATGTTGTCCGGAAAATATATTGAGCACATGTTACCAAAACTTACATCATTAATAATTATAAAGCAGCAAAAAAGCATAAAGTTGTACGGTGCAAGCACCATTAATGCCAGTACCAAATTTTATTTATCCAATATTTTCATTATTATTTCCTTTGTTCTTTCAGAATGAATCAACCTTCCCTTTCAAGTACCTAAGACTATTGAAAGACTAAAGACTTATCGTAACTACTTATTAAGGAAGTGATTATAAGTAATAATTTATTTAATAGGGCTCACATTATTTATTTATTTATATGTAGCGACCTCTTCAAACTCGCCACAAGCTACACAGATGGCGCTGCAGACGCATTGTAAACAACTGACAGTTCCCCATACAATCTTAAAACGCGCTATGAGAGCCTAACATATATACAAGATCCCGAAAATAACCGTAGAGGCATAGCGGCCGCCCCGCCAGGCATACCAAGATCTTCCCTTTTCCACTAAATATATTATAAAGAAAGTTCGACCATAAGGAGAGTGACAGCCCGTCGCGTAAGCTCAATCTGCTTCCACCTTTACTCAAATGTCACGAATAATTGTCTCACAAAAAACTGACATTAAAGAGTCCTACTTTGTTGTAACGTGTCATTAAAAAGATATAAGGGGAGCCGACAAGTTGACAACTTGGTTACGATAAAAATGAGTTTTGACGTTGACAAATTGCCGTCAGGGGGCGCTCGCGGCGGGCTTGTTTGTGAAGTGTGACCACGTCAACTTAGGACTGAGAGGAATGTATTCAAATGGACTGCTATGGAGGGTTTCAATGGAATTTCGATAAAAAAGCTTTATTTAAATGTTGAGGTAAGCATTTCAATTAAGAATGTATTAATTTTTTAATGCCACGACATTTGTTTTTATACAAACTATTTTCCTTATTATATTCGTTCTGAAAACAATGACATTCAATACCTTTGTATTTATACCGAATTCCTTTCACCCCAAATAAAGAACTTCAATACTAAACGCTCGAGGGCAGCTGTAAGCCTATGATGTTATATTGAACTAAGCTAGGTTATTCCTCGCTTAGCTTGCATTATCAATATAATTAAAACTGGATTAACAAGTATTTAGTTACTGTGTGCATAGTTTTTTTGGCTCCAAAAATAAGCTTACCTTGGAGCAACCTCACTATTGTTATCTTCTAGGTAGAGTACACAGTTCTATTTTCAAATTCATTGCGTGTTTCCAGATAATTAGCATTACCTCGGGACTTGCCGACAGTTAAGCCTCGGCGTCTTTGTTGGACATCACTATAGATCCTGCATTACATGAGTAATAATGGTGGAAGTGAGTGACTGGCTGAGTTCCATTTTATTAATGTAACTAAAATAAAATGCAAGTATATTTATATTGACCGGTGGATTTTTTATTAATTTCTTAATTATCTTACAAGTATTATTTTTACACTGTTAGTTTCCTTTACATAAATAAATAAATATTAAGTATTGACAACTATATTACAGCGGTTAAGTGAAGTTCAAGTCGTAATACACTTTTTTTAAAGTTTAAACTTTTTCCCTCGCTCAGCCCATCTTACTTCGCTCGATCCCGCGTATAGTCCGGCATCAAAAGATCAGCGATCATAGCCCCACCATTAGTCAGTGGTGTTCATCAATACAAGCACACATCGAACCGTGACTGGATAATGACTGTAAGAAGCTTCCATAGGTGTGTTCCGCTTAGTACCTTTGAATAGATTGTCATTTTAAATACTAATTGAACTAATTGTTACCATATTTTTTATAATTTTTTGGGTTATTCAAAGAATAGCAATTACAGATTTTATTCCTGTGCAATGTATATTTTTTGGAAAAAAAATATATAATACGTATCATAGACTACATAGTGGGTATTCATGATCAGATGATCTTTGAAACCCCATATGTGTCTGCCTATAAATTCATGATTTTTTATAAATAGCGTCACACGTCACGTTATATTTGGTGTGAAGAGTAAGTAATAAAGGACTCGCACACTATACGCCACAAAAGTCCTCTAACATGGATGGATCCAGCAACAAGAACTTCGGAAAAGTGGTCCAAGTTGTGAATGCCGTATCATTTCAGTAATGTGTTTTATTTAAAATTCAAGTCGTTAGTAAAACTACCTTGAAATCAGCCTATCTAGGCCATTTAATTATTTATACAAAGGTGCAACACCAGGCACCAAGTGCAACCACCTCTCAAATCTGACAGGAGAATGAATAAATCATAACCGTTCTCTGTAATAAAGTAGCCATGTTTATCCGTACATTCATTTATCACCGTTTTGCGAGGCTACTGTATCCTGAGCTCTCTCACCCCCCTGTGTAATAGAAAATTTTATGAATGTATAACAAATACGTCGGTTTCAAGAGGTCGCGGTGAGTGGTCGGCATATATTCATGATTGTAGCGGTCATCAATCAGGCGAGTCGGTTAGAATGATGGTCGGTATATTGCGTAATGTGTATGAAGAATGTTTATTTGTGAGCTTTTTGTGTTGGATTTTGAAGTTGTTTTTGTTGATTAATAGCTTGATGGATGGGTCGAAGCTTCAAGGATGCGATTGCATTTTAATTGCTAGAGTAATTTAGGTCTTTGACCGTTTTGATAGATGTGAAATTTGCATAAGAAAATTAGGTATCATGTATTACCAGTAAACTCACTATAAGTGTAACTTCAAGTACTTATATTCCGTAGATGATATAACAGGTTATTGATTCGAAACACATCTAATTGTAAGCTACATATTCCAGCCAAAAAGCATTTATTTTCGGCGTATATGGTTGGATCACAAGAAACTTGCCGAGAAAGAAGAAAATTGTCGAGAGCTAGAAAAGTCTATTTTGAATGATACTCACCTTTAAATATTGTTCAAATACCCTACCCTTAAATATGGGACCCCTACTCTATAAACCTATCATAATACAGCATTTAAAACAACATCATCGGTGCCAAGAAACCTGCATATTACATCGTTTCTCTGAAACCGATAATTGATGTGGCAAGTTGATAAGCTCAGACAGTAATGCAAGTCGATATACTATGTTGTTTGAATACTAAACTTGTTCGTATACTTGATACCTGGTTACCTGCATAAACTAGATATTGTTATAATTCTTTAGTTTTAGTCGAGGGTTTAAGTGATGTACTAATAGTGATAGTTCAGTACATTACTAACGATCTTTATGTATAGTGTGAGCGAACATTGGAACAATATATTTAATCCCAAATTCAAGTAAGCCCTATAGTATTTACACATATTTTTTAGAAGAAAAGTGGCTTGTAATACCTTGGTAAATAGATTCATATTGCATATAAGTTTAGGGTTAAAATAGAGGTCCTGCAGAGCTATGTATGTAACTGTGACTGTTTCAAACATATTGTGTATTTCTATCCCCTAATTAGTCGATAGAAATACGCGAGATGATTGAAACAGGTTTGAGAATTACAATACTGTTACAAATCTGTTTCAATTATTTATTGCATTTCTATCGACTAATTAGTCGATAAAAAAAATACGAAATGATTGAAACAGGGTTACATCATAACTTTGCAGATCTACACTCATACTTCAGGAAAATACTACTAATAATGTTTACAATCTACAGCAGTAAAATTTCATTACAAATAGCTGTACAAAAAAAACCCAGCCATCACTTTTACAACAGATGTTATCACAAAATAATAAAGGTTTTATTAATACTAATAAAAATAGGAAACAACGTATTGTAACTATTAACCATACTCCTGCCATTGAAACCCTAGAATATATTTAGTTGATGCTCCGTAAAGTTTGATAGGTAATGGTAATGGTAAGGTAATAAAATAAAAAAACAATCTTCTCAAAAGTAATAATATTTTTGCGAGTAATATTCTACTTGGCCTAATATTCTGACTTACTCATAAACCTCTTAAGCATTTAACACAAGTATTTTCAGAAAAGGCTTATCTTTAACAAAAGGCTACATAAATAAACACGCCCAGCTATTAACATATAAAATGACTTCATTAATTTATGTCTGTTCATAAATCATAATCTCAATCTAGATAGACGCTTTCAGGTCATGTGCTATGATATCAGAACGCGATAATGATTCATTGCAATATTCATATAGTGTCCAAAATTCACTGAATAATGAAATTCAAGTATAGTGTATTTTTAACCGACTTCAAAAAGGATGAGGTGCTCAATTCAGCAGTTTTTTTTTAGAGTTTGTTACATCAGATCTCCGACATTTATGAACCGATTTTGAAAATTATTTTTTAATTAAATAAATAAAATAATCCATTATCCGGTTGAAAGCCAATGTCATGTTATTATCATGTCCAGGAAGAAATTGAAAAGATTCATTCTTAATGAAAGCATTATCTGAAATCTGAAAATTAACTAGTATAATAGGTATTTAGTTAGATTGGTTTCCATAAACACAATTAACTCTAACGCTCAAATTTATACAGAATTTGAGCAAACATTTTTTTTTATGCCATTATAAATTGAATAACACTTCCTAAAATGTAGAGGTTATTAAAAACGATGTCATTGAATGATGTTTAACAGAGAGAGTCGTAAACATGACTCAATATGTAAGCAGCTATCACAAGGTTACACTGGGTTTTTTTTTTATTATTTTTTTTATTACATTATAGGCAAGTATTTGATCTCGATCTCACCTGATGGTAAGTGACGATGAGATCTACGATGGAGCATACTTGCCTAGGTAGGAAGGCGGCAGTAGATAGAGACGCTACTTTCACTAGGCACATGCAGCGCAACTGATCCGACCCGCCATCCATGAATGGCAACACCGAACATCATGCCGGAACACGGCTAGGCCGCTTGGCGACATGGTTTTGTTCAGTGGGTGGTGACTAGCCACGGCCGAAGCCTACCACCAGTAGAGTTGTCACCTGGTTGGCACCACCCAGGGTCACGTGTAGGGTATCTCGAGGGTACTTAATTCTCCTACGGACGAAGGTGACTCGACCCCAAAAACCCCTCGGGTTTTTGGTCAATTCACTGAAGAGTAGGCATAAAAGTTTAAGTGGTTAACCCGAAACATTAAATTTATTTCCGTGAATGTTGGCGTCGCAGGTGCGACGGCGGTGATAATAATATTTTATCTCAAAGTAAATAAACATTTCAACAAGTGTCTTTATGCGCTATCTATCTCTATAAAGCTCACAATAGTTTAATACCCTAGTCTTATAAAGACGAAGACACACAAAAGACGGAGACAGCGACTCAGACGGCGCAAAACTTATATACAAAAATAGTCCGTATCACATACGAATAGAGCACACAATATTGCGTTAAACAAACGGCGGTAGAGTAATTACTCACGGTTGGCGGCGTGATACCGATTGACTTTGATAAAACGCCCCAACCTACTTGTTTAACACGATTTATTACCTGCGAGCCGCTAGAGAGGGCTTGTGTACGTCCGTCACTCAGATTCTAGAATTTTTCTGGAGGAGATAGATTCAGTTTTGGTAGGAAGTCATTCTACGTAGGATGACTATAATAGATCATAATCAAAACGGAATTCATGTGAAGTTGCATTTGATGAAATCACTGATGATTAATAGGATAATGTATACAGTAAATCTGTTGATAATGTGAAAGATAAACTTTATAGATAACATTGTTTTCCCAATACTCTGAATACAAAGTGAAAAAAAAAGATAAGAATGACCAACCATCATCTCATAAAGTAGCATGTTATGATGACATAAATGACAGTAATAAAGTAACATCGAATAAATCATAGGATGTTATTATTGTAACTAAAAATAATAAAGAAATTAAAGCAAAGGAATAGTCTATTTTTTAAATTGAATTGAACGAATACCTGGTAACGTTAGCAACCAACCATAAAAGTATGGTAATTGCTATATCAACTATAGAACGGGTGGTCTTACGAACAAACATACAATTATAATCGTGAATGGTATTGAATAGGAAGACAGGAGGCAATTAAAAGGTAACGCTTCATTCAACTTGAATACATAATAAAGGTCAGTTGATGTGCAACTGTTTTGTTAGAGATCGCCGTCAGGTTCACGGAAAACAATTTCCATACTCGAAGAGCTGCAAAATGGCATACTAAAGAAAGTTCAAAGAGAAAATAATATAAAGAACCTGAATCATGACTCTAAAATAAGATGTATTGCAAAGTCATAAAGATAAACTAATTTTCATCCCGAACCAAGTCACTTTGGGCAACTGTTTTTAATCTAATTACTAATTCTTATAACTCTAGAAATCTTTATTCAAATTCATTTTCACTTTACACAATTCTAACATAATGGACATTCTAACTCACAAATCAAACGCCATAATCCATCAATACTAATTGAAACTTCCAAACTTTTCTGTTTTTTTTTATACCACATCCATTGAACAGACTCCACGAAATGTTTCTCGATCCTCGGGCCTCACAGTGCGATGATCTATCAACTTGTCTACACAAGATTAATGCGTGCAGATGATTGACGATTTGCGTTGCGTCGGCATCGTTCTAATGGCCCGTTGGCCCAAAAGCTGGATGTGATGTTGGCGGCATGCTGGGTAGTTGGTTGTTGGTAGTCTTTTGTGCGGCGTGAAAGTTGGGATTTCAGGGTGGTCTATTATTGATTGTATACAGTTTAGAATTCGTTTCTTTTAAATGAACAATGTGTGTTTGTCATGGCAGATTTTTTTATTGGCAGTTGTATACATAAGAATATATACATACAAATAAATAAAATTGGAATGTCTGTTTGTAATATTACAATAACCGCTTTTTACTAAGTGCATTTGGATGTATACACGGTACATATACCAAAACAATATTTTTTTAAAATGTCTGTCTGTCTGTCTGCTTGTTTCGGCTAATCTCTGAAATGGGAGGACCGATTTTGACGGGACTTTCACTGGCAGATAGCTGATGTAACAAGGAGTAAGTCTACTTTTATTTTAGAAACACTTTTTTGTTAAATACCACGCGGACGAAGTCGCGGGTAACAGCTAGTTCAAAATAAATTCACGCAGCCTTTTCTTATATCCAAATACTAGAATAAAGTCAACAAGACAAACGTTGGTTGTTCCAGCGCCAGCTCTCGCGTGGCAGGCGCGTATCTAAATCAAAGCATAAAAGCTTATTTATATGAGACGTCCCACCGATCTGTACACAGACAGTAATGTGTGTAATTCTTAAATCAACTTGTCCGATGCTACTCGTATCATACATCACTAGTATTTGTTGATTCGTTTAAATCTCCTTTCTTAGAAAACTGCCAAAGTATTTTGAGCGAAAGTTGATAACATATATTTGGGCGAAACCATTAGTGTTTTATAAAATGTTATAAATCTATATTCGTCTGATGACCTGATTAGCTCAGTTGGTAGTGACTCTGCCTTCTACGCGGAGGGTCCCGGGTTCAAATCCTGGTAGGGGACAATCTTTGTGTAATGAGCACGAATGTTAGTACCCGAGTCATGGATGTTTAATATGTAAGTATGATATACTGAGTTCGTACGGTACCCATAATACAAGCGTTGCTTAGTGTGGGACCGTATAGTTGGTGTGTTCGTCTGACGACATTTATTTATTTATTTATAAAATCTTCATTTATGACAGATGTTACCAATAATTTATATTCGACAGCAAAAGCTTTTGAAGGGTCTCTTGTTTATGTCGTTCACAAATTGGAAGCATTAATTAAACTCAATAAAAATCAACCATCGATAAAAAAAATAGTGGAATGGTAAGCAGCATTTCTTCAATTCCAGTATTTATGAAGTTTCAGGCCATAGATATTGATCTAGTTTTTTTTAAATCTAATTATAAGCAAACTAGACTGGATGCAATTATTTCAAATCTGATGGTCCATAGATCTTGGAAAGCATCGCGTGACGACCGACGGCTCTGGTTGTAACAGTCAATCATGAATTACCAAAGTATAACAGGCATGTTCAACAGACAGGACATATTATTATTAAAGGAGTTTGTTATCCAGAACTTGGTTCAGATAACCCCCTCGGTGAATATGATTCAACTTTAATCTTTAATTATCTCCCTAACGGATCATATGTGTGCTGATATACGTACCTAAATCATACACCAATATTAATAATTTGAGACATTTTCAATTTTTTTCCATAAAACACAGAATAAATAAGAATATCTACAAGCAAGTCTACATGGGTCTAGTTTTATTAGTCTACTCTATTACGTACCCGACACCTGTCATCACAATGGAACAATAATAATCGCGTGGAATGTTTGCAGTGTTCATTATTAGTGATTTAATTAACTATAAATCATTTGTCAGAAATATCGACGCTCGAAACAGCTGTTGCATTGCCGAGGTGTCTGTCGGTGGAAATAATCGCGTTGCGTTTTCTTCCAACAATTTATGACTCTCGGATGTTTCTGTAATGATAATTTACTATCTTCGTTACTTTGATAGAATTATATTGCAGATGTCTCATTGAATGATGTATCATAGAAACACTATAATTTATTATTTTTAGTCATGCACGTTGCATAACGCAACCATTTCCATCGCAGCTAATTAGAAGATTTTAATGTGAAATCCTTGAATATAAAATGGGTAAAGTGACAGATGCATCATGCAGCGACACTCAATTACGCGTGCCACCATTACACGTGTCGTGTGAGTTTCAGGTTGGGTACGGCACGTGCGACAATACAACGCCATTGATAAGGGTTTAGTTTCGTGGCTAGAGTGATGATTATTGGTTAATATTGATATAAAGTACTCAAAAAAACATAGAGGACTTGCTTCAGAGCTTTGGTTTAGCTATGCAATTGCAGTGGATTCAATGTAACGTCTCAAAATAGTAGTCAAGCTGATTAGTGTTACACAATAAATTCGTCATCAGCATTTAACTCATGGAAACGACACAAATCTTGACTGGCCCAATAACTTATTATTGTTTATTTGATTTCTTTATACGACCCAACACTTACATAAATTAAGAGCCATCAACACCCACCTACGTATCTAACATTGTCGCCATTTAACGAATGTCTTGTTGTCTCGCGTGCGCGTGAGTCGATTGGCGCATACTGCGGTGATGAAATGAATATAGTTTAGGAGCTGGGGTATTCATTGGCAAAGTTTGATGATCCATTTTTTTGTAGGTTAGGAATTGAATGGGAATTATTATTATGGCGTCATTGGAACAGGCAGAACGAACTGTATGTGTGTGTGTGTGTGTGTGTGTAAAGTTCGGCTCTACAAACATCTATTGCTTCTTTCAAAGAGCTACTGGTTTGACTTTGGCTATTTAGCTGACAATAGCAGCTCGTTCCCTCGGGTTGGATTCCCGCCTGAGACAATTTCAATTATGATTTTCTCGTAATGTTTCTTGGTCTGGTTGTTCACTCTATGGTACCCATAATACATTTGCTTAGTTTGGGATCAATTACATTGTGTACTCTTCTGACGATATTTGTATGTATTTATTAAATACGACGGTTAGTGTTGATGTATTAAATATAAGATGGGGAGTAAGGGGAGAACGGAACTTGCATCTTATCCGACCCAAATGTCAACCCCTCCTGCACGCGTCAGTCGACGGCAGCTTGTTGCTGCGGTGCTCCCTGCTAGACAACTGACGGGGCTCTGGCGACCGAGAAATGGCGGAATAACCATACGCCTAGCCCACCGCGGCTAGAAGAGGCCTCAGCAGCCTAGGGGCCCAAATCACCCCAAAAATGACTGGGGCAGAAGGCAACGGGAAACCACTGCTTCTACCTTCCCATGAGAGTTATGGATGTTGCTAAATAAGGAAATGAGACCGCTGGGCGAACCGCGTAGCGATCGGCGCCCTGATTTTTCCGGGAGTCAGGGTGTGAAATTGGCTACCGGCTACGGGAATGCAGGTGACCAGGCATCCCGTGGTAAGAAGGCTACTGGAAGAAGAGTACAACTACGCAATAAGATCCGCATCGGCACATGGAATGTGCGAGGTCTTCTTGAAAAGGGAAAGCTTGAGATTATGAGTCACGAACTCGAGAGATGTAACACCACTGTTACAGGCATAAGTGAAACTCACTGGAAGGATAGCGGGCATTTTACCACCGAAAACCACGCCATCTATTTTTCAGGCAGCCCAAAAAATAGCTTTGCAGGAGTGGCCATAGTTATCCCGAGATCATGGAACAATTCTGTGTTGGGCTATAACCCTGTCAACGAGCGACTAATAACTATTAAACTCAGCGCATCACCTGCTCCCTTGAATATTATTCAAGTCTACGCACCAACAACTTCTGCTAAGGACGACGATGTGGAGAACTTCTACAACCAACTCGAAGTATGTATGGCTAATGTCCCACAAAAAGAACTTTTAATAATCCTCGGTGACTTCAATGCAAAAGTGGGGGATACCAGACTAGATACTGGCTTGCGTGACATAGTAGGGCATTACGGGCTGGGTACTAGGAATGAGCGAGGAGAACGCCTTATACAATTTGCGGCAGACAATAATCTTACCATCATGAATACAGTCTTTAAACACCACCCTCGAAGAATCTATACCTGGACATCTCCCAACGGTAAACACAAAAACCAAATTGACTACATAATGGTGAGAACTAGATGGAGAAGCTCAATTTCAAATGCGCATACATTACCTGGCGCCGATTGTCTATCTGATCACGAACTTCTGATATGTAGTCTTAAATTGAAATTGCGCAACACAATCACCAAAAAGACCACGAAACGAATGGAAATTGTAAACAAAGACTTGTTTATCCAAACCATAGAAGGCGAACATCTTGATTGGCTTAAGAACACAGATGCCAGCCCAAACTCCTTGTGGCTCTCCACTAAGCAGCTCATAAAAGACGCTGTCTGTAAAACTCAGCCAAAGCCAACTAAAACGAAACGTCAACACTGGTTGTCCAATGATACATGGAAGCTGATTGAGGAACGTCGTAGTCTGAAAGCAGAGGGCGCCGATGTCCAGAGGCTCAACTCCTACACCGCTAGAATACAAGCAGCCTGCCGTAAAGATCGCAATGTAGCCCTCCAAAAAACCTGCGAGGAGCTAGAACAAAATGCACAGAAATTTGAAACCAGGGATCTGCATATGAAGATCAAACATATAACCCGACAATTCAAGCCACGTAACTGGGCGATTGAGAACGCCGCTGGCGATACGGTAACGGAAATTCAAGGGATCATGGAGGTGTGGCAAGAGTACTGCAAGACCCTGTTTGTGAGTACTTCTGCGACAGATTTTGTACCTGCACTAGAAATCACAAGAGAGCAAGAGCCATACCTACTGAAAGATGAGATACGTGCCGCAATTAACCACCTAAAGCAAGGTAAAGCAGTAGGCGTTGATGGAATACCCATAGAGGTCATTAAAGCTATGGGAGAAGGAGGAGTCGACATCTTACACGCAGTATGCTCCAAAGTATGGAGCACTGGCGAGTGGCCATCTGACTGGTCACACTCCGTTTTTATGCCACTTCATAAAAAGGGGTCGACAAAGAAGTGCAATAACTATAGACTTATCTCCCTTATATCACATGCCAGTAAAGTACTGCTACACATTCTGAATACCAGACTTCAAGCGTTCCTGAGGCATGAGATTGCACCTGAACAAGCTGGCTTTGTCAAAGGCCGGGGGACACGTGAACAGATCCTGATTCTTAGGCAAATCATTGAGAAATCCAGAGAGTTTAACAATCCCCTGTACATCTGCTTTGTGGACTTCCGCAAGGCTTTTGATACCGTTATTTGGGACAAACTGTGGAAAGTTCTCCTGGAAATGTGTGTACCACACCACCTGGTATGTCTACTCCGATCACTGTATGAGAGTGGCACAGCTTGTGTAAGGATAGATGGAATAGACTCAGAGGATTTTAAGACGCAAGCAGGGGTGCGACAAGGATGCATACTGTCACCGTTAATATTTAATATTTATACGGAGTATATCATGCGGATGGTTCTTGACGAATGGGACAAAGGTGTATCCATAGGAGGGCAGGTGATTTCCAATTTAAGATACGCTGACGACACTACTCTCCTTGCAACATCTGAAGCAGATATAAAATGCCTTCTCGAACTCCTGGAATCCACTAGCCTTGACTTTGGACTTACGATAAACCGCGACAAGACCAAAATAGTAATAGTGGACCGTACTAATAACAACCAGGCGGAGATAACTAATATTGCTAACTGTCAAGTTGTGGATAGATACGTTTATCTGGGATCCTCTATCACTAACAATGGAGGTTGCGAGGAGGAAATCAAAAGACGCTGCGCTATGACCAGATCAGCCGTTGAGAAGCTCACGAAAATTTGGAAGGATCGTAGGATCACGAAAAATACAAAAGTCCGTCTGATGTACTGCTTGATCTTTCCAATTTTCCTATACGGAGCTGAAACGTGGACATTAAGACTTCAAGACCGAAGAAAAATTGACGCCCTGGAAATGTGGTGCTGGCGACGTCTCCTGAGAATAAGCTGGACTGCACATCGCACCAACGTCTCCATATTGAAAGAGCTTAGAGTTAAGCAAAGGCTTTCGTCGATTGTGCAATTACGAATCCTCACATTTTTTGGACACATCACCCGAAAAAATAACTCCATGGAACGTCTGGTGATCCAAGGCCGAATAGAAGGCAAACGGTCACGTGGTCGGTCTCCAACAAGATGGACTGAGTCAATAAAATCTGCTACAAATTGTCCCATAGTAGAATGTTCCCGAAATGCCCTACATCGAGATACGTGGAGAAAAATAGCTAGAGCAGCGTCCATGTCCGAACAGTGCAACCCATTACCACGACCACTCTGACAAGAGTGCCCGACTAAGAAGAAGAAGAATTAAATATAAACAGGATTTATCTTTACCTGTAACAGTGTAAGAAAAGCGCTACTAAAGATTTATTATATAGTCTTTATAAAAACATTATAGTTCGGTGTAATTGAGAGTCATAGGAAAATATATTTTAAGTTAATCTTATAGTTATAAATTAGCGCGATCATTCCGTGTGTACGTCTGGGTATCGTCGGAGAGCCCAATAAATAGATCGATCGGTTGATTGATTGTTGACATTGATTGATAAACACGTTCAACAAGTGATTATGTTTGTTGAAATAATTCTTTACTAAGTTTCGAGATTTAATATATTGAAATAGAAATCTCAATATCTCAAATATCTCAATAAGACAAAACAGTTTACCAATTTTGAAAAAAAAAATAGAATAATATTTTTGTTCAGCCTTCATTTATTACATGCCTAGATGTTTTTCATGCAGTACTTTATTATTTACCATAATACAAGCGTTGCTTAGTGTGGGACCGTATTGTTGGTGTGTTTTTCTGGCGATATTTATGTATTCATTCCAGTTATCGACGTACGTTATGCATAGTATTTTATAACTTTTGACGATTCATAAGTACTGTACCTAATGGTCTAAATGAATAAAAAATATTCTGATTCTGACTTATTAGATTTTTGAGTATAGAATCCCATCTCCTGCACTACCCATACCGACGTTCAGTAAATCAAGCTCGGTCAACCGCATCGCACGTCGGCCGCGTACGAAATGCGATTATAAATAAACGCGATGCAACCCGACGTGCGCAGGCGACTACACGACAACCAGTTTAATACTACACAACATTTTGACGGGCGCGATACTGAGCCCATGGCTTCACGTCTCGGGGATTTATTTATTACGTGTCTATATTATCAAGGGATATTAACATTGAGAACTTTGGAATGACTATTGCTGAGCCAAATTTTTGGGTTTAAAGTTTCAACGCCAATGGACAAAGGCGTTAACAGGCTTTAAAGTTTCCTCTAGAGGGCACAGAATGCTGTTTATTCTCTGTTTGGGGTTCCGACTAAGAAAATAATATTCTTATACTCGTACTAAATTTCGTACACAACATATACATTATAACCAGGCCAAGCCGTCTATATATATAAAACAAAGTTGTATTAGTAACACCATTTATAACTCAAAAGCGGCTGGGTCGATTTTGATGATCTTGATTGTTTTTAATTTGTTCTCTCCCCGAATAGCAGAACTAACTATTAAAACATGGGACAAATTCCCAAAACATAAAAATAAAGGTAATTTATTTTCTCATACATTTGATTCTGAGGCGATACGAAGTTCGCCGGGAGAGCTAGTTATCGCTAAAGGTGACTCGTTTAAACTGAACATAATTCCAATTTTCGTTTGATATAACTGAAGTTTTTATCCCCTAAGATGTGAATGGTTTATTGTGCAAGTAAGAATATTTTTGTTTCTTGATCATTATGGTCTTCAAGATTTAATGATACGATGACGCAAAACTTTTCTCTTTCTTCTTTATAATTTCTTCGTACTTATTTCTGGCCAATAATATGAAAATACTAGTCGTGAAAATAAATTATTCTCTCCATATCGACAGCCAATATTCGCACGTCAACTTTTAATACCCGACAAACGGGGAGTGCCGAAAAGTTGATGTCACTCCCGTCCTCGCATCACGACACCGCGCGTTGACACGCCGCGACACGCTGTCACCCCGACGACGTGATGGCCTGTCACGCTAACCGCTCCGGTAATTAGCTAATTGCAACACCACCACCGTAACATTTTCATTTAATGTGACATTTAACACGATGATATTAAAGTTTGTATTTGCATGATAAATTGGTAATGTGATATTTGTTCTGCATAATTTTCGTCTCATTAAAACGTTGCACCCGTCACTCATATTTTGTCAGCGCTTATTACTGTGCGTTAGAGTGTGTTTTCGCTTGTGGTCCCATGACATTGATCAGTTGTTATGACATATCAAACAATGGTAATTGTGGGTCGCTCGTAAATCCTATAATGTACTAATCCGACAGATGTATTGATTGACGTTTGCTGCATGACTCGACAGATTATTTGATCTCTTTGTCAACTTGTATGTCTTGATGTATTGTGACTATCGATGTATAGCCTAGAAATCTAGAGAACATTAAAAATATAACATGTCCTTCCTTACACATATTTTAATTACGACAGTTTTGACTATCATATATGTACTTACATGGCAGCTGTCAACGTTAATCCAGCTTAATAATAATCACCAATATTTTATATAAATTTGTTTGGCTGATAGGTAATCAAAATTCTACCGTCTAAGCTCATAAACTAAGTCACGTATCCCAATCTACACTTTTAAAAATATTACTCATAAAGTGTGACTCATAACAAGTGTCCCGTGAGCTCCTGTAACTAAGCCAAACTCTTGGGTTTTGAGTAGACTTACTGTTAAATAGCCAGGGTGGGGATTGAATCCAAAACCTTTCGGCTTAGGGTGCCTCTATTACGTTCGATAGTTTATATGTAATGATAGATGATAGTCTCTAAGGCCAAGATAAATAGTCGTTGCTAAGCATCATTCAAAAGTATAACTTCCGAAAGTTCTACGCGTGAATTACTATACTGCTCACATTGACCAATCAGTGACAGCTGAATCTCTGTCATCTGATTGGCCTTTGTCACTCGGTCACCGGTCACGGATAGGTACTATTATCGGAAATTATATATATTTTTATTACCTATTCATCTGTACGTTATTTAACACCCAGCATGTGCATTGCATTCATGAGCTATTGTTGTTTTGTTGCTTGTTATAATTACAATACTATAATTAATATTGTACGCTTACATCAAGTGTTTGTGAGTATCATCCTTTTCCTTAGTTAAAGGAAAAGGTCTTAAAGATGAATACAAAAACAGAATTACTTGTATGACAAATTTATGATAAAAATATTTCGTCACCAAAATCCATATTAAATTCTTATTGACTTCTGGCATACTGAATGAGGTTTAGTTAGGTGTTATTTTCAGTCGTGTATAACGAACGGCCCTCAAAAATAAGCTGTTGTGGTGTTCGTGCAATATCACCGGCGTGACAAAAAATAAGCCCATTATTTATTAAGCCATTTTGTTGTCCCACAAAAACGTTCTAATTTAAAATTCAATGCAAAATTTCCGCACTGTCCCGCAGCGTGTCAGGTGTCACCGGCGTGACAGATCGGCCGACACGCGGGCGTGAGGCGGGCGCACGGCCGGCCCGGGGGACGGTTTGATTTATTGCTGAGCTGCGTTTTGTTAGTGTTTGTAATTTAATTTCGGTGTTATTTGGTAAGTAGGGTGCTTGCTTTGAGATCATGATAAGTTATAGAAGGTTTTTGATCATCTAAGTAATTATGTTATTTTTTTAATGTCGCCTGATGAATACACCAGGGTTCTAAACGAAGCATTCTGTGTATCATTATCTATTATTTTAGTTATATTATTTCCATGAATATGAATAAGTACAATGGGTTTTATAATATGACATTCTGGCAACCCTGCTTATGCAATAGGGTTGCAGGTCTAGCAGAAAGGTGAAGTTTTGCATAATCTTGGTATGTATTGAATCAATATTTATACAATATTTAAATACCGCTTGAAAATGAATGTTTTATTCAGTAGGTACTATGCTACGAAGTAATATTTTATTTTCGGCTATATTAAAATATTACATTTTAAGCATGAATTTATTATTTATTGTGACTTTTGTAATGTATTTCAGATAGGCATATCATAAGTAACAATAAACCAATCTTAAAGGTACATACTAAAACACTGTTTCAATATCACTCAATTTCTGAAAAATGTCATGCCTCAAATCCTTGACATAGGGTCTAACTCTCAGACTATTATAAAGTCAACAAATCATAAAGTCTATCAACTATTTCCAGGCAAATACTAATAAATTCAGCTGAAATAATTGCAACATGTTGGTATTACTCCTATATCCTATAAAAGACTGGTGTGTTTGGCTGGCGATATTATTATACAATAATTTCCCACTTGATATAACGAGCGCCAACTTGCATTATGCTCTCTGTCACGCTGCACGCACCATCTGCTAGCGACGCCATTACAATAATGACAGAATACGATTCAATGGTGGGTGCCACGAGCGTGACAAGATACAGCGCACCGCGGACCGTCGACTCGGGCTCTTCTAATTGACACGTCGGTGGCAAACGGAAACTGTGATGTTAATGCGCTGAAATAAATTTATAGTTGTCGATGAAAATAAATCGTCATATTTTTTCATATTGTGGTGTGATTTCTTGCAGGCTTCTTCAACTGTGTTACTCCAAATCAGATCATAATAATCTCTTTTTCATTACCGAGGCTTAGCTTAGTATGCCATTTATGTTTCACGTAAGGAGGTACTTTTTTCTCCCATTCAATCTTCGGTATGGTAGCAAAAAGTACGTCAGACTCAAACGGGGCCAGTGCTTTATTCCTTGCTAACCCAATCAGATATAAATGACATAGTAAATGACGTTTTAAACAATCGTCAAAAATTACAATTACGATACAATTTCACGTTGAGTTGATTTAGTCGGTCATATCCTCGTCGAATTGTATACAATTTGAATATAAATAAAACTGTATCGATACTCGACACTGACCTACAGTTTCGCCTCCCTGCTCGTCAGGCGGCTGACAGGCGGAAGGCGCAGACGGAAGTAATGGCGCACGCTGTCAACAGTTGTAGCGACTAGACGAGACGCGCGACTCCGCTCGCCTTTCAATGCAGGAACTAGCTGCAGCGGTACAAAACTTGTTCGTTTGATAAGATTGTACGAGCTTTGTTTAGAGTATTTATACCACTTTATATATGAAATAAACTCTATTGAGCAATATATAGAGTTGAACAGTACATAATAAACTTAAATTTCGCCAGACGAATAGACGAACTGTAGAGTCTCAAATAAGCAGTGCTATGGACTGGCGTGATAGTAGTTAAGCTCAGACCAGAGGAAATAACGAAAATATGATTTCTGATATTGACCTAGGAGGCTTAGGCAAGGAATCGAACTTGCAACCACGTGATACAGCAAGCCGCTCAAACCACTAAAATTGGATCTCGTTACTCGTAGGTTCTACAAGACGACACTTTGATCTATTATTGACTAGAGTCAATAATAGATCAAAGTGTCGTCTTGTAGAACCTACGTTTTCATGAGTCTAATGTCTACATTAGACTCATGAAAACTAGGCACTTCTTTCTCCCGTGGTAATGTTTGCCCCTTCTCGAGATATTATGCAATCCATTTCGTCCCAAAATTACCTTCTAGGCCTTAGATGTCATCTGACATTCTTGGGGATCCATTCTGTACTTATTTTCGCCCGTTGTTCATTTGTTATGCACAAAATGTGTCCACGCCGGTCCTATTATAGCCTGCTGCACTTTTAACCTATGTTAATTGCGGCCTCGAGTAAATTATACATTTACTTAAAATACAATTGCACATAAAACAATTGATATTGACAGTCAAAGGTTTTGTATGTTAAGCAGTGTGTGCGATCAGTGGCGACCGGCGGGGCGGGGCGGGGCGGGGAGTTCACTTGTTGATTCAATGTCCTATTGTATTGACGTCACATGAACCACGGTCAAGGGTGAATTGGTGTATTTATACTACAACAAAACAGTTATCTGAGTCTTTGTTAATATAATTAGGATGTTGTATCGTTGTTCTTATAAAAATCAAATGCTGTAATCATTGGTAAATACGAAAATTTTCATTATGCTAATGCTTCTTGATTTGATTGATCCATAACATAGGCAACATTTCATTTTCACTTCTCATTATCGTATAGTAACTATTTATGCTGAGTGTAAGCGAACTAAAACTATATTTCATACTCTAACGCAAAAAGTGTTCACTACTTCTAAGGCTTAGACAATAAAACTCTATAAATATACACATACAAAATACTTTCTTTTTTTTTATTACATAATAGGCATGTATTTGATCTCGATCTCACCTGATGGTAAGTGACGATGAGATCTACGATGGAGCATACTTGCCTAGCTAGGAAGGCGGCAGTAGATAGAGACGCTACATTCACTAGGCACATGCAGCGCAACTGATCTGACCCGCCATCCATGAATGGCAACACCGAACATCATGCCGGAACACGGCTAGGCCGCTTGGCGACATGGCTTTGTTCAGTGGGTGGTGACTAGCCACGGCCGAAGCCTACCAACAGTAGAGTTGTCACCTAGTTGGCACCACCCAGGGTCACGTGTAGGGTATCTCGAGGGTACTTAATTCTCCTACGGACGAAGGTGACTCGACATACATACGTGTTATTTTATTGTTTTGAACCTTTGAAGCGGTACCCCAAAACTGGTTGATACCTATCAGTAATTTAAAGGAAATTATTCAAACATGCCATTATATTCATAATGAATTGAATATTACAATACATTAATCACCATGCCATTGGTTCCAACGTCCAGTCGCGCACGATGTAGAAACCGAATTAATTAATTAATTATTTTATTGACAACATTTTTATTTATTTGTTATGTAAAAATATGTCATTGTTACTAGTTACTCAATATTTATAAATGTTTACACAATGCGTAGGTGATAGGTGTTAAATTGTATAATTATGGGTGATTATAAAACTTTATTTCAAACATATGTAAGGTTTAACAAAAATTGTGTAAAATATTTTAAGGGGTTAACAAGTAGGTGGTGACGATCTCGTTAATGTATAAAATATATGTGTATATACAATATATGTGTATATACAGTGTGATTTTTCTGTGAGAAAGCGAGCTAGTACCGTTACATCGCGGACTTAGCATATATGTAGAGTTCTTTTTTTAATTTAAAATAATTTGATTATTTTTTTCGTGAATGTGACCCTTATAGCCTACTAAATGCCCCCTTAAAATATGGTACACTATTAATGTTAAACCTTATATAAGATGTAAAAATAATAGTGCAGAATATTTTAACAGGTCCACCAGTAAGTATTATAAAAAGAACGTCTAAGGTAAAGGTAAGCTAAGCATTTTCCAAGCTTATTTGTTTTATTATTACATAACTATTTTATACGTTTGTGAAAAATGCGGATACAAATCGAATATGGATGAGTGCATAATGGCGCCACTGTTAAGGTACTATAAGTTACAGTTTAGTGCATATTACTTGTTTTACCTCCATACAAAACACGACCATTCGTGGGCACAGTTATTAGAACTAAAAACCTGCGCATGGGCAATAAATCAATAAAACAACAATGCAAATATAGCGTGCTGTACGTACGTGTATTGCATTATCAGTGTGATGCTAAAGCATAGATATGAATGCCTTACTCTTATCTTGATCGTAATTAATGTTGAGTTAATTATGATTTATTGCTTCTGTAATCTGGCATTGTTTGATTACTGCAACCGTTGTTACGAGCTTGTTGGCCAACAATTAGGTAAATCGGGGACATTAATGCATGCCCACCTAAAGGTTATTTTTGCATGACAAGTGATAATCTCTAGTTCAACGGTTTGCTACGGCCGCGTCGCTGTACCGTTCAGTCAATAATTATCTTAAGTGGGCAGACAATAAAGTCCATGATAATATGTGAGTCACTCATAAGTACTAGATGTTTGTGCTGATTGGTGGGAAGATCTTGAACAGTGTGATAAAGAGTTTTGAATTATACATTGTCATATTCATACATAATCATACTGTGATACCTGATAAGCTCAGTTGGTAGTGACCCTGCCTTTTATGCCGAGGGTCCTGGTTTCGAATCCTGGTAGGGAAAAACTGTATGAAGACCTTGAATATTTGTATCCGAGTCATGGAAGTTTAACATCTACATAGGTGTTATATACTGGGCTCGCCCTCAGTCCATTGTACGGTACCCATAATACGACCGTTGCTTAGTGCGGGACCGTAAAGTTTGAGTATTCGTCTGGTGATATTATTATAATACATTATAGAGTTACTTATCAGTTTTTAAGGAGTTTAAGTATTTACATACCTACCTACCTAGTATCGTAATAGAAAAAAATCAAATACATTCCATTAGTTGCAGTTGTGTGTCCATAACTCGAGAGGGTTTTATCACAAGATGATATTTGCCATCGACATAATTGATACAATTTCATCAGCTGCATTTTAATAATTGGTTACCATATTTTGTTATATTACCAGCGATTTCAGCCAAGCCACACTTGGCCAGGGTGGTGGACTACGGCCTGAATTCCCATTGCATTGCCTGTACCCATTAGTGGGACAATTAGAGGTAAATAATCATAGTAATCAGACAATCGTCAATGTATATTTTATCAAATATTCATTTAGATCATTATCCAGTGAAACTTAACAGTAATTTAATTCGATACATGAGCACTGTTCCATTCTTCCCGAGCCGCCCCTGATGGATCGATGCAAGCGCATGATCGATCGGCTGACAGCATAATTACGTGTTTTACAATCGGTAATGAAATGTAAATAGGTCTATGTTTTGTAAGCAATCAATTATTGTTCGAATTTATGACTTCCAGCGTGTTTTTAGCCTTCGTGTTCTCGATTGATTTAATAAACAACGTATGGTAATGCAGGAACCTGTTGAACAACATTGTTTTTTGTTTGCACTTAACTAAGAAAACACCATTTAATAGTGTGGGTGCTTTGTCGATTATATCCTAATATTCACAGAGTAGAGAATACAGAATAACCAATTTTTCAACCAAAGAGAAAGCTATTTGACATTATATAAAGTCAAATCATTTCACATACAAGTATTATGTGATAATATCAAGTATCAATCAAATTCAATACGCATTGAGAATTGATAAATAGCTAACTGAAACTGCGTCACTGCTGCTCATATTACAACAAACAAACGATGGAGAGATCGATATTTCTATTAAAATAAAGTCCAGGATACCGGCAGATTGTACAAATTTCCAGAATATTCCAGACCTTTCCTTCTACCGTTTCCTTGTCAGCCCGCAAGGTCTATGATTAACGAGCTCTCGGAACATTCATCACCCCGCCGTATGACGCGCAGACGTTCACGGCTCACGGTTTAATTGCCTTCAAACGTCGGTTCGAGGGCTGGAGAGGGGGCACTTTTTCAATATCTCTAAGGGTTATGATAGTTCAAAAATAAGTAGTTCGCTGAAGCATACGCCAAATAAGATCTAGTATTTATAAGGGTATAAGGGTGCAATTTGGAGTCATTAACAATACATTAGTATAACTAAACAGGTACTTTATTGACGAAATCGGTGATCGGTGATATTCAGGCTATCAGCATTAATACTGTCTGACATCAATATTTTTTCAGAGACAATAATATGCAAATATGGTGGACCTATACCCAGCCTAGGGGTCTTGGTTATTTATGACAATAAGGCACATATGTCAGCAGTATCCACCAAAAGCAAGAAAGGTATACCGAAAACTTGACAAGATATTTGTCATACAATTCATGATATGTTTGACAAAATTCCTAGTGGCGTCACCTGGGATATTAACCCAACAATGTAACTTCAACTACATTTCACACATTAGGTCCTGCGAACTTAATGCTCCTAATAGTCCTCCAAACCAGATACCTTCATCAGAACTTAGCATTAACAACTTATTAGACCCGTCGATCTCAGCGATGACGTATCGCGACGGCCGCCGACGGGCCGCCGCCGGGGTAGGCGAGTGGTGTGATGGATGATGCGTCGTTAATCACTGCGGTGGTCATCATTCATCCTCAGGACGGGTGGCATAGAGCAGCGGAGTTCAGTAGATCCAACACGAGGTAGATTGTTATTTACAAGGGTTTTATGGCAGGTACTGGAAGATGTGATAGTCTATAAACGTATTTTAAAAGCTCACTACTCATGTTATTATGTTATCAACAAATGATTAATGTAAAGCCATACAACTGAAAATATTGCCGTCTTGCTCATACGTGACGACCATGATGAGGACTCCTATATGTATTTTATTTAGTTAAGAAAATTTAACTAATGTACTGAACTAGAGTTCAGAAGTAGATACTCACCCACGGAGTACATACTCCGTGTATTCACCTATCACCAGCTGTAGGCATACAATACCAAGCAACCGAGTTTGAAATCTCTGCTTCACTTGTCAAGGCAATTTTTACAGACATGAGGAATCGCAAGGACTATAGTTTTATTCATAATAGAATGTAACCTTCAAACTTGGTGGCGCGTTTAAATCTCATTTTAATAAAGAAAAGGTACTTATTAGTATTTTTTTAATCTAACAGAGAAATTAGTATACTGATTTCCTTACTCTATGTATGTAGTGGCAGAGTGAGGGATGTCCTCAAACTGAATTGTTTATCGTTCAAAATTGATCACCTTAATTTCTGTGTTAATAGAACAAATTGTTTTGAGATATAGCGTTGGTGATTGACATGTTTTGTTAATAATTCCTCGCATCTATGCGCGTGTTATATTATTTGTAGGCTAATTTTGGTGGCTGTTTGCAAAGATAAGAAGTATTAGTTGAAGTATACGCAATCTCTTTTAACCTAAAAATATATTGTCCTTCTGCAAGTCAACTAGTATAACTAACTTAACTATAATAGTAGTAAAATTGCTTGATAAATCATTATTTACTGTTGAAGGGCAAAGTGAAAAGACGGCGGCCAAAAGGGAGATCCCACATGCTGAATGGACGAAATAATAACAGATCACAGTGTGCAGAGCAATCCATACCGTTCGAGATAGGGCGACATGACGTATTGTTCAGTTAAGAAAATTTCACACAGGTCATAATTGTTAACATTCATGACGTCATACATGACGCAAGAAGAGGTTATTTTTTTAAAGCATAGGTTTTCATATATTATCATGCTGTAACAAATTGTAAACACATACCTATATGTATACTAACTGTTCACCAGTACGATATATTCTTCATGATATATTACTTCAATATATCTTTTGAATTATTCAGAATAGGCGCTCGTTTGTAAAAAAAATACGGCACGGATACAGGAAGAGATGAATTATTATAGTAATATATAGCTGTTTCAATGTTACTATTCATCTCGTCTGTATTCTTTTAAGGTAGACAGAGGACTGCTGTATCATTACCGACTGTAGCCAGGCAAGCTTCAAACTGTATCTTGAAATTTCAACCTTCAAACTGCCACTTTAAAATTCAAGTTTCATTACTGTTCTTGTAAAATTCAAGTTTCAAACCGCTACAATTTAAATCTTCAAAGTGCTACTTTAAGTTACTAGTTTACACATATTACTAGTGTACTTGTGAGTCTCTACATATAAGCTAAATCTAAAGCACCAGCAATTAGCTAGTAACTGACAAATTAGTACTGATTTTGATTGCCCCGTTGGGGATCGAACCCGTAGTCTCTCAGTTAGTTACAAAGGCTTACGAGTTGGTTGAAGTTTACACTAACAGCTGCCTGTTTTATTTGTATAACTCTAGGTTTCTCTATGACGCGTTATGACATAGATGGTTTAATCCAACGAATCAGTCAGAAGTTACAATATAAAAGCTTCTAAACCTATCCAAACAAATGTTTTGTTATCATAAAAAAATATTGTACAGTTTAATGTGCCCGAGTGCTAATAAGGTGACGCTTTGATAAAACTAAATGTAGAGCAAACACAGGCGCGGTGGAATCGTATTTGCGTACCCTGTGTTTGGATAGCTGATGACAGGTGGGAGCGATTGGGGCACCAATGTTTGCTGACAGAGACATTGAAATATCATTTCAGTGATAAATATGGGTTTGCTGGGCTTTGTTAAATAGGTAGGGCGGGCAACTTACGTGTAAATTTAATGAACAAATAACAACTTACAGCGTACTTATTTAAAATATATTATATATAGCGTATTTATTGTGATAAAATATTAAAATTCTGATAGATCGAGTAATCGAATGTTTCTATACATTTACTCGGAAAGCGGAATGTTACAGCTAGGGGCGCGCGCTGCTCCGAAATGTATCGAAAAAATATTTTAATGCTGTCAAAACTCAAGATAAAGCAGCCCCCTTGTAGCGTGTACCAAAGATTATATATTATTTAATAGTCTATATTAAAAAACTCAATAAGTCCTCATTTTAGACAATTTCAGTGGGACTGGTCCAGTCCGTTATCTTTGATACGTACTGTAAGTTATCATACAATTTGTGTTTACTTAAACCTATGTTAAGAGCTTCCATTGCCATTGCCCCTGCATCGCCCTCAGTCCATTGTACGGTATTCATAATACAAACGTTACTTAGTGTGGTACCGTATAGTCGGTGTGTTACTCTGGCGATATTGTATACAAATAATTCATAAATATGTAATTTTAAGGATATGTTTTCACTTGTATCGAAATTAACAATATATTGTTATTAAGAAAAAGGCGTCTTAGCAGATGTTATTTTCATAAAAAAAAACAAGGATGTGAATTTAACAAAACGTTACAGAAAATTAAATAATATATTATTCAAATTAAGGGATACAATAAGCATGACACAAACAAATAAACTAGTACTTTTTGGGGTCGAGTCACCTTCGTCCGTAGGAGAATTAAGTACCCTCGAGATACCCTACACGTGACCCTGGGTGGTGCCAACCAGGTGACAACTCTACTGGTGGTACGCTTCGGCCGTGGCTAGTCACCACCCACTGAACAAAGCCATGTCGCCAAGCGGCCTAGCCGTGTTCCGGCATGATGTTCGGTGTTGCCATTCATGGATGGCGGGTCAGATCAGTTGCGCTGCATGTGCCTAGTAAATGTGCGTCTCTGTCTACTGCCGCCTTCCTACCTAGGCAAGTATGCTCCATCGTAGATCTCATCGTCACTTACCATCAGGTGAGATTGAGATCAAATACTGGCCTATAATGTAATAAAAAAAAAGGTAGGTTAGGTGGCTAATTAACAAAACTGACATATATTTTATTCCTCATATTATTATTTGGTTTCGATGTTCTGGTTAGACTTGTATTGTAAACTGCGGCTTCCACTTATACTAATAACCAAGAAATAATAAAAATAAAAACATGTAACTACTCCACGGTTTTATTCCTCAAACTCGACATCAAAAATATGAAGAAATAAAACTGTAATAAATAAATTTAATTCGTTATACAGTGGCAAGTGTCTGAGTCGGTCCCGTACTCAGATATCAAATAATTCAAATATTTGGGCAGCCCTCATCGATCACATACCGATGATGGATGGAGTCGTTCCTCCTTCCACTCACACTCTTAACGTCGTATACGACAAATAACTCACAATAGAATTTAGACTGTCAGACAACGGTGGTAAAATCAAAATTTAAATGTAAGCGGTAGGCAAATAATGCACGATTCGGTAAGCTATGTTGGCCCTAATACAACCGGTAGGTCAGTGTTTGTACAAATGTAAAGAGGACGTGTGTTTACACAATTGACATTATCGTGTATGTTTCACTTAGCTATAATTTATAGACGCCGCTTGTAGGGATTAGATAAATGGTTCCGATATCATATATTTGATATCAGTTAGGTATAATGGTTTATAGGTCGTAAGAGTTACATTATTACGAAAATATTTTTTATAAAACGTTTGAAGTGAAGCAGTGGTAGTCAAGTTGGTAGAACGCTTGCCTCGGTAACGAGCATCGCAGGTTCAAACCCCGACTTGCACCTCTGGGATTTCTGGATTTCATGTGCGAATCTCATTTTTAACCACAAGTATCACTTGCTAAACGCTGAAGGAAAACATCGCGAGGAAACCTGCATGTCTGAGAGAACCCTTCGAAAGATGTGTGAAGTCCGCCAACCAGCACTGGGCCAGCGTGGTGAACCATGGTCTAATCCCACTCGCATTGAGGGGAGGCCCATGCCCAACAGTGGGACATTAAAAAGGGCTGGTATTATTATTACTATTGTAGTGAACACGAAATTATTTTATGATATAAAAATTTACGACAGACAGATATAATAACACACCAGCTGTACGGTCCCAAGTTTATCAAACCTTGTTGTATGGATACTGTGCAAAGGATTGGAGAGATCACGTTATATATTTTATCTATAGATTTAAATATGTGTGACTAGAGACACACTAAAAATTTTTTTTTTAGAGACACCAGGGACAAACATTCGTGCTCCTCGCGAAACCTTTACCATTACCATGATTCGAATCCGGAACCCTCGATACAGAAAGCAGGGACACGGCCAACTGCGCCTATAACAGGTCATCAAAATAATATCAGGAGTACCTATAACTTTAAAACAGCCCCTCCAGGAGCTATAATCATAAAAACCTTTCTTCACTCAAGTGGCTAGTTATTGTGATCATTTCACATTTTATTACACAGTATTAAACAAATGACACATTACCATTTAATATGCGTGCGATACCAACGAGCTTCTAAAATATAATAATCCCACAAGTGCAGAAGTCAAAATTACCGCGGTAAGGTCAACAAACATACACATCCACATAATTCCTAAAAGGGGACCCATTTTAAAAAGCATAACTATGACATTTAACACCTCAATTTACCAGTCGTAAAAGATAAAGTCGGCGCTTCTTGTCAGTGCACACATTCAAAAAAAGAAGTCAAATAAAAAAAATAAAAACATTGAATAACGACGCGAGATAGTGGCGCGACAGCCGGGTAGCGAGCGCCATATTTTTTTGTTAATCTCCACACATAAAAATTGTCAGGACCGCGTCTGTATCAACATATTGGTATATTAGTGTAATGTACACCTTTTTGTCTTGATAAATGTCGTTTATAACATAAATAACATTGCCTCTTTATGGCAGTGGTTATTTATATTTCGGGATTTAAAATCTAAATACATTAGCTGTGGGAAAATATGCAGTTTTTTTATATTTCACACAATAGAGTATGAGTAATGTTGCAATGCAATTTGTCATTAGTTGTCGTGGACTTAGCCTATGTTACTCTGTCCACAAAAGTATTAACTTATTATTTTTGCATTTGAAAGATTCTTTTTTTTTTTTATTGCAATATAGGCAAGTATTTGATCTCGATCTCACCTGATGGTAAGTGACGATGAGATCTATGATGTAGCATACTTGCCTAGAAGGTACCTGTTCACTCTCGACTTGAAAACACCCAGATTGTAGTCAGCGGGGAACAAAGACGCCGGTAGCGTGTTCCATTACTTGGCAGTACGCACGACCGTTTATTAACTTTGTTTCATTGTTATGGTAGCGATCTAAAGAGTTGCAAAATTGTAACACTCAGCTTTTATAATACAGTGTGATTCAGAACCGGTATATAACCCTTTAAGCTTGCGGTTCTTTAGCGCAGTGATCATCATGTGCAGTCGGAATGTCAATAAGTCGAATTAAAAAAAAAGTGATAAAATGACAGTAATGACTTTTGTGAGCAATAAAAAAAAACACTAAAAAAGCGCAGGTTTAAAAAGTACTAGATATACCCTTTCTGAGCCATGCTGTATTAAAAACATAACTTCATATTAAATTCTAGTACTTATAATATCATACGTCGGCATCAACGCCTTTGTGACACATTAACATTCAAACAAGTCGACTTAAAAGCTCCGTCCCGGCAATGATAAGAATATTTATTTTTTTATTGCCACACACCACACTCGGTGGCAATGGTAATGACGATTGTGGTCATATTTTAATACCGTAATTGGCTGTATTATAAAGAAAACGTAGTAAATATGAAGTAATGTTGACACATTTATGTTTTTTAACCTTTTAAAGTATATGTATTGTATATATCTTGGTGTATTTATTTTGATATACGTTTTTTAAGTATGTTTATTTTATTAAAATTGTCAGTAGCTGAGTTGAGTGGAATAATTTTAAACATATGACCGTTTTAATATACAAGCTGTAAAGCAAGTAACTCAGATTGAAAAATAATCATAAATAAGTTTTACATAAAGAAAATATTACTTATACTTTTGGAAATAACTAAATCCGCAATCACATATTTTCCAGAAATGGCGATCAAAAAATTTGTAAAAACCATTCCGTATAAGGGTCAAATTTCTTTGGTTCTTACATTTGACGAAGACTATAAAAATATAAGGTTAGAACTTGAAATGTTTGTCAAATGACATTCTGATTGTACTTCTTGCTTGTACTTGTACTTGCTTCTATTTTCGTCGAAAAACTGCCTCTTCGAATAACAAAAGAAAAGCGATATAAAATTCAAATCGATCATCGCAAGTTATCATAAAAGCCCGACGTACATTACGAGCATTCATTTAATATTCGCCCTTTGTGTTCTTTTCAAACGATGATGTAAAGCTGCCGACGTGAAATGACCACCCACCGCCACTCGACTGACGGCCGACAATCGGCCAATCCATTACCCGCACACACTTCCACTGGTCACGTATAAACAACCTCATTTCATTGTCTTGCAAACAAAAATAATCGCCGTCACCTCAATAATAAAGTTCAATTTCGATTACGGTGACAAAAGTCGCTTACTTCTTTTTTGTGTGAAAAAATGCACTTACAATATAGTAGTGTTTACACAATTCCGCCGTTTTGAAAGCGCAGGAAGCTCGGACGGTACGTTCTGTTTGTCTGTCACGATTGCGGGCGACAATGGGCCGGTGACGCGGACGCAGCTATTGTGGCGGGGAAATGAGCGCGGTGTGAGGTTGACGGCTCCGTGCCGCGATTTACTTTGGACAATGTCGACGCAGTAATTTATTAACGAGATGACGCTTTTTGTTCAGGTCTTGGCGGGAATTTTACAAAATAAAAAAAAAACTAAGTCATTTTTAAGCTTAATATATGTATCTCCTTAAAAGTCGTTGGGAGTTAAAGAGTAGTTTATGCGCCTTTTTTTTAAATAATTTGAATGCTCCGAAGCAGCGAAGTTTTAGTGACATATTCTTTGATATTCATACACAGCATGATGGTAGATTAACACGTTGAGTGCGGTGCCATTTTCAGAGGACTTTCAGCCAGTGCGTTAGAGACCTATTCGACCTCTTAACCGAGCTTCACTCTAGTGCGTATGAGACCTAATCCATCTCGTAAAATAAGGTATTTTAAAAAAACTCATATCTTTATCAAAAAATAAGATACAATCTATGTTCTTTCTGTAAATAATAGAGAATTAACTGTTCTATCTCAAGTTTGCTACGCATGGGGATGTGAAAAGTGGGTTATGAGATATAACGAAAAAAAAATTAGGTATCCATTGAATCTCGCATCGCAACTAAAGATAGATCAGTTTGGGTTGTGACTAGTGATGGGATTAAAATAAAACCCCAGTTATCGATAGCTTAACTTTTTATGGAGTAATCATTTAAACATAGTAATATTGATTTCTTATATTTACGCGAATACTAGACATTTAAATAAAACTAATCTTACGGATTTTATCGTGTTTATTATTTGTTTTTTACGTTCCCGTCGTTTCGGCTGTTTTACAGCAACCATGGTCACGGGAGGACTGACCATGGTGACTGTCCTTCCGTGAATGATGAATTATGATAATCCATAAAATTAGTTTTATTTCAATAAACATAGTGACTAAAAAAATATTTAAGAAAAATGTTCCTCATTGAAGCATGGTAACCACATTTGTTGTTCGCATAGCACACATAGTGTATTTATTCGTTTGGTTTTTTTGGATGCATCTGTGCTACTAAATGTGAGCCGTAATTTACTGTAACAGCCTGTGCAACGACTTTTTTTGCTACCACGCTGACAAAATATAAGAGCGTATTTTTTTTAAATGGAGTGCGCAGGTACACATTATCGACATTTGAACAACACTGAGCGCGAGCTAACGGCGCCCGCGCCGCCCGCGCTCCGCTCCTTGCGTCTACGACGCCTGTGTTTTAGGAGGTCCGAAAGATCTCCTCACGCAACAGATGTATGTTATTACAACTCAGTGCGTTAGAGACCTCATCCATCTCCTATTTTTTTTATTACATTATTGAATCAAACTCGCAGCGGGAAGTAGGTATGTATATTTGTCTCTGTCAAACACATAGAAATAAAGAAGTTACGACCTCCCGCACAGAGGTGGAGAACACGATTTTCGGCGCCGCACCAGCTGAAAGTCACGTTAGAGATCTTTTAGACCTCTTAACGCAGTCAACGTGTTAACCTGGTTTATAAAGTTTATAAAGGAGCTTATATGATATGTGAGGCCTATGAAATTAAAAAAAAAACATACTAATTTCAATAGGGAAGATGGCTGGGTGCTATCTCCGACTTGGGATCCAATAATTAATATAATTAAATCCAAAACCAAGCGCACCATTGCAAGATCTAAAGAGTCTGTGAGCACTTTCTGCGTAGATTAGACTGCGAACAGTAACTAAATATGAGGGTACCCCAGTTCAAACTATGACACTAGCACGTCAAACACCTCAGTCCTCTCATGACCATGTTGTGAAGCAGCCGAAACGTCGAGACCGTAAAAAAACATAAAATGAACGCGTTAAAATCCTCAAAATTAGTTTTATTTCAATATCTTTTTCTTGAAATCTCATTACCATCTCCGATTTATATTTGTGTACACTTCTCACAAACGGTTGTCTTTTATCATTAGACTTAAACAAATGAATCCCCATTCAACAAATTCGACACCCATATCAAATTTGCTACAACTGAGCTAAGCGAATTCCCGACCGTGAAATGTGTGTTTGTTATTGTAGTCTTCACGGCTTTTACCCTATTTATTTCCCTTTTAAATCACTACCATTGTCGATTTACCACGGCTGTCTGTCCGTCTCACACTGCCACCGATTACTGTCACCTCTACCCTGTACAGAGTAAAATGTTTCATATATTTTGTCGTCAAGAAATCCAGCGAGTCAATGTTTCGAATAGTGTAGAGTTTAGTCTGTGTCACGAGGTGTAGGGTAGACACCCCAATGAGCGGCATTGTCGACGATTTGATGAATCGATATCGCTCGTATTGTCGTGTTCCCCGCAGCTGTCGTCTGTCACAAGAGAGATGACACTTGGAGCGGGTTTTTTTTGACGCGTCCCTTTGTGTCAACTCTGTGTGGTGCTCGGAATGAGCTGATATCGATCGCTCAATATTATGCTTGTAGAAGAGGGTTTTGAGTTTGAATTGAGCTCATAAATAAATAAGCGGTGTCGTGGTGTGTACAGTTTTTTGTGCGGCAATGATGCAGTGCTTTCCTTTTGTTGTACGATTCAGGGGGATCCGATACGATGGAGGCAGAATTTATTACCCGAAATTGTTATTAACAATAGAATTGTCGAGATAAAAATATTATAAATGATTTCGCATTAACCGAGAATCCGAGGTTGGACGATTAGCACGGTCGCGTTGATTTATTATGAAATTTGTATTTTTTTTTCTTTGGTGATAAATAACACAATTGGTTACAATGGACAATATATTATCTGTATTTTTTAAACCTATATTATAGCTTCACAGTATACCACATACGTAATGATTAACTTTAAACTATTGTAGCACGTATCGATTACATTTGACACAAGTATACCTAATAATTTAAGAAGAGCTATCAAAACTATACCTATGTAGAATCATATTTATTTTTAAAATCCAAAGCACAGGTTTCGCTCGAGCCGAAAAAAACAACATAACTCTGTATTATGTTTCGGAAACTTAATAACCTCCCAAAAAACATGACACCAAAGCTTATACTGCGGCGCACCATTTTGCGATACAAGTCATTACCGTCCCAGTCATTCCACGTTCAAAACGTCATACCATAAACACGAACACCCATCTCCCGTTAGTACATCTCTTAAAACTCGTAAAAGGCGGGCCATAAGTTTGAGTTATCGCGCCATGGAGACCTGGTAATGAATATGGCCGACTGTATATTTCAATTTGGACGGCTGCGAGCCGCAATGTGTTACGTTTTTACGTAGAATGGCTTTTGGTGGGGCTGCTTTTTTGAGGATAGGTATCATTAGAAGGGTTATTTGAAATGTGGATTAAGTGGGAATAATTTTTAATGACGTTTTAAGATAGCAGAGGTCATATTTAAACATAATGATGAGGAATGCAAAATCATTATCGTGGCCCCCTCACCCCAAGTCGGGGAAGGAACACCGAGGAGTTTTAGCTGGTAGGAGTCCAGCGCAACCCGAAGCTTGCGGGTATCCATGAGGATTTCCCCACGATAATAAAGTTAATATTTAAACGCTGTTTCAATGAGACTACTCCCGCACCTTGTTTCCAATATATATTAACAATATTTATAGAGTAAAGCATCACAAGAGACCTGTGAAGAATTAAACAAAAAAATGGATCTTAGCATGTACTGACATAGTTGCCATTGTTAACTCCAAAAGAAAGAACACTTTCAATCCAAAAGAACTGCTACAGTCCGGCTGAAGTCCGTTTTACGGACCTCCCACCGGTTTATATCATACATTTGACATCAGCTCGCGGCCTATGCCGTATGAGTAGGCAGTCCTTCACCAATTATAGATGTAAACTGGGCGATAGACTGTTTTCGCTTCACGTGCAATGGCTATCAATATCAAAAACAACTGTGCGAGAGTACTCCGTAAAATGCACTACAAACGGCCTGCGATAGTCCGGCACCGACCTTCAGCATTAGAAGCACCTATAACCTGAACAGGATAAATACTACAATGGTAAGTATCATTTGTACAGAAGCAATATGTTCAGGGAAAATATATATTATGTTGTTTTGTTTAAACAACAAAGGAACTAAATTAACTCTCGCTATCCTACTCGACAAGAAAAAATCTCTATTATCCTCGCATCTATAGCATTATATCATACTAAGCCATACATTGCGAGAAAGGCTAATTTACCGGGACCATTTAGCCTCCGAGCACGGTTGGAATTGTGATATACAGGGTGTTTCATTACGCCCGTACGCGCCGTAACGGGTCATAATTCAAAATTATAGCCCGCTTTACGAGTTCGCCCGACGTCACCCCGCGGCGGCCGCGAGGGTTTTATTTTGTGTTGCTCTGCGGAACTTTGAATTATGATAAACGCGAGACCTTGATAGACTGAGGATTTAACATTTCTGACGATTTGAAGCCCGCTGTTGAAGTAAAGTCTATCCTTTAGTGTGTTGATAGGAATTGCGTGGACATAGGCAAGGTGGAGGAAGATACTGGACAACATGCTTTGTGAAGATTCAGCCGAACTCGAGGTCGTGTTTAGATTTCATTCCTGGGTTGTGCCAAGTACTATACTTATGCATTCAATATTATTACGATATTCTAACACAGTTAACAGTTTCACAGCGAGTCCGGTGAATATAACTGTCCACGGTTAAATGGTAATTCGAAGGCTTCTGGTACCTCATATCATCGTTGGTGTACTACTTTCAACCTTAGGGACCTTCCTACCATTCGTACTACCTCTATCACTACTTCTACTTCTCCTACCACTTATACTCCTGCTTACCACTACCACTACTCCCATTCCCACTAATCCTACTCCTACCACTTCTACTTCCACTACTCTACTTCTACTGCCCTCATTCCCACTACTCCTACTAATTCTACTCTTGCTACGGTTACACTCTACTTCTACTATGTAAACACAGTCGACTCGTAATAGTATAGTAATGGCACAATAATCGTTTGGTTTAAAAGATTTCGTACGGGCAATACTTAGAAAGATTTACCACCAACTTTACCACAAGGCATAAGCATTAATCACTAAACACAATAACAAATGACTACACATTTCTTTCAAACCCCGTAATGCCATTTCATACGAAAATCTGCGATTGTTCCAAATGCTTTTGAGCATGTATAGAATACACGTTCCCAAATTGATAACCTCGGGAAATCAAACAAAATTACCAAACAGTAAGTTACTCGAGACTAAAACTTATGTGTATAGTAATAAAGATGATAAGGATGGTATTTATATGTGGTGCCACAAAAACATGACAAACGATCGAATGAGCCGTTCATTATCTTCTAATGTCCCAATATATTATGTGTCTTAAAAGGCGACGTCGAAGGTGATAAATTGGCGTGCCATTGGCATCTTTGTCGCTTGGCACACTGGCGATTGGCAAAAACTGGCAGGTGCTAACTTTTTTTGGAGCTCGAGTGTTAATTTATCGTGAGGGCGAGATTTTTTTTAATATAAGATGCCAGATGTCTACACACAGAAAATGCAAATAGCGAGTTACATTTTTTAAGTAGGTGCATTTCTGATGCTCAAAGCAAAACATTACTCGATCGGTATTTGATGCTACAAAAACTCAAAATAAACCATAATTAACCTTAACGTTCGAGTTTATGATTTCAAGCGAATCATAATATTTTTTTATAAGGACTAACTTTAAACTAATGCACATTTTGGACATACGGAGAGATTTTAGTTAAATATTACTGCCATAGTTAAATACAGTGATAGGCAAGTTGGTAGAACGCGTGCCTCGGTAACAAGGATCGCGGGTTCAAACCCCGGCTCGCACCTCTGGGATTTCCGGATGTTCATGTGCGAATCTCATTTTCAACCATGGTTAACACCTAGATGAACGGTGAATGAAAACATCGCGGGGAAACCTGCATGTCTGAGAGAACCCTTCGAAAGACGTGTGAAGTCTGCCAACCCGCACTGGGCCAGCGTGGTGGACGATGGCCTAATCCCCCTCGCATTGAGGGGAGGCCAGTGCCCAACAGTGGGACATTAAAAGGGCTGGTATTATCATTATTACAAACAGTTATGTGAGACAAAGAGATACTGGCATGCATTGGGTGGGGCTTACGATTAGCACTGTATGGCGGCTGATGAAGATGACGATGATATGTGACGATGTGCCATATAAGATTGATATGAGTCATATAAACAACAAGGGTTGTGAGAAGTGTTCACAACCCTAGTTGCCGCGTATATCAAATGCTAAGCAACAAGCTCAAATCAAGCTACATTCCACGCAAAAGCACGACCCTAGTCAACTTTTAGTACAATATTTCGTGTGTAACGACGCTACGGCGTAGGCCGCGTAGCCTTGTAGCAGCGTAGCGGCTGAAATATGGCCCATGTATTATTCAAAGAAATTGCCACATATTTCATCCGAGGGAAATAACTCCGAGATATGTGTAGCGCGGTACGCGAAACGACGGGACTTGGTAACATTTATTTATGGGTTGATAGCCTGAATGAAAATTATAGGTAAAGGATGGTGCTTTTTTTTAATTGTAAAGGTTAGACGTGAACAACGTTCTTGAACATCTCCCTAGACAAAAAGGTGTTGAAGAGGATTTAGTCGGCAGAAAGAAGACAATGGTATAGGCTACAATGGCTATTAAAAAATAATTCCAGGATATCAAATGTGTTTTGTACTTCAGCTGATTGAATGTCTACTTATGTAACTACGTACATATAATAATGTCCACGTGCCTGAGGACCTGCTCATCTAATAGTAATCCATAAACCAGATAAATCATTACTCATATCTGGGTTGGCTTCTTTGGAAATATCAATTATTTTTAAGCAATTCCACGTTCTTATGATTCATTACTCTTCCCTTATTTATTTACTATTCGCTTTGTGTTTATATGTTCTGTTTCTTGTATTGTATAGGAATAATGTTACCAATATAAGTGGTATCAACCGTATTAATTAAATTATATAAATAATAAATAAAATAAGTGCATAAGGGTTAACCCATGAGTCCCATCGCTCCACGTCTGAAGCTGTTCGCGCGCCGGGTTCGCCTTATCTCTGCAAAGTGATTCCGGGCGCGATATTTATGCGCACCGTCGGATTTATGGCCGCGGCCTATGAAACACGCTTGGTGTTAGTTGATACCATAAAAAATAAGCGTAGAATATAAACGTTAATTTATTACTCACAATAATTACAAAGAAAATATCTTAAATATTTACAAACTAAACATATAAAGAAAATTACATTATTATACAAAACAAATATAAATTGATAATAGAATAGAAAAGCGTACCTACTTAATATTCACAAAAAGTGTAGTGTGATTTTATACAATAAAATCTATTTATTGTATAAAATCACAAGTAGTAGTTTACATGGTTTGATAAACCAGTAAGTTACATGATTTCAATTAAATAAGGACTTAGAAAAATAATCAACTTATTAAGTTTATGTTATGGTGATATAATCTACTAAGATTAGTAAGCGACTAAAAAGCTGAGAACCCCTTACAATCGGTCCAATATATTTTCGTGCTGTTCGAAAAAAAATACACAAATGCAAAAATTCTAGGAACACTGATTTGGAATTCGTGACGTTCAAATAGCCCGATTGCCTCTTTTTAATAACTATAGAAAGAATAGATTTTGAGCTCGTCAGTGTTAAAAATATTACCACTATAATGAAGCAGTTTTCAAGAGTTTACTGCTAGTAAGGTGGCGGCGTTCAACCATAAAAGTATAGATCACAAAATTGATAATTCCGAACGAATGATAACGAAGCGTACATTACTAAAGCTAAGGCCGTCCACACATATTTCGCGTTATCTTCGGCAAAGTGATTCTGAATATTTATGCATGCTGTCGCATTTGTGGTCGCGGCCTATCCGCAGGCCGCGAATCTTGTCGTGACCGCCGTGATAAAAAATGTGGGAGATAAGGGGGGTTCGCACGTTTCCTTTTAGTCAGTTATTTTTTTTTTATTTATTTAGCGCATCCAACGCCAAGAAGATTCATATACATGCCAATAACAAAATACTTTGTAATCACACATGACGTATATCTATAAAAAATATATGCTAACATAAAATAAAAAAAAAACAAAAATGTGTATTTTATGTATACAGATGACTTGTTTAATTGGTTTCTTGTAAAATGTATCCGCTCATAAGTTACTGCTCTATATTACCTGTCATAATCAAAAGATCGTATCACAAACTAAGCCATTTTAAGCCACCGATAGGCTCCAAACAAGCTGACTTCGGCGTTATAAATCTGACTTATCTTCGTGCCTAAATAAACGGTACCCCAGCCGGTACCTTCGGCGAAAAAATACATTTCCCCGCGATGCATAATATTTTAAGCCACCCCCTTGCTTTATACAAAATGGCTGTCGGCACTCGCTACTATTTTTCCTACGTGGTATGGTGCACGTAATACGCTTAAGCGATTAAATACACCTGTTGTTTTGTGAACTATAAGTATGAATAGATCGGTTCATTGTAAGATTTTAAAAGGTGAATGGTGTAATTGTGAGTATTGTTTTATTTAGTTAATTATGTGCCTGAAAAGCTAGCATTTTAATAGCCCTCATAATACATTTATTTACGTACATCCACGACTAGGGCTTTATGGCATTTTATGGTACAGGTCCAAACCACCTGTCATATACATAGATAAAAGGGATAAATACATCGTATCTTATCTATTTTATACAGTTTTTCTCTCTCAAGCATCGTGTCTAACGTCGTCGTTTACCCGCTCGCGCTCATTACTTAACCCAAAGCACGCGTGATATATTCCCCGGGAGTTCCTTACACTTGGCGAAGCAGACAAAATAATTTATGTACCTAGTTTAGTGGGTACTTTCCTGGATAAATGGCATCTAGGGGGTGAATGACATCTCTGTTACGAGGTGGCGGCGGATTGATGGCAGGTGTCGCAGTAACGTGTGTGATAAAAGTCGCTGTCGCTTATGATGAGCTAGCTTGTGCTAGTCGCTGTTACGGTACATATTTATCCCGTTTTCTCCAACAGAGATGTTTGGTGACTCTACCTCTGTGGACCTATCACGATTTCTTAGCCTTAGTTATTTTTGCGAAATAGATATTGGTTCTCCTTCACGACAGACGACAATAGCTTGGTCTAGAAGTTGAGAGCAGGCCGCTTGACTGACTGCACCGAGTATTTACAGGCTTATTTTTTTTTCTAATATGGCCCAGTCTAGGTGTTACAGAAATCACCTTCTGTACCCATAATACAAGCGTTGCTTGGTTAGGGACCATAAAGTTCGTGTGATTGTCTGGCGATATTTATTTATTTTATATTATTTGAAAATTACGTTCAGTGTGACCATTATTGCGATAAGCTTTGTTAGCATTCGCATACTAAAGCTAAAGATTCATGTCTTAGGACTTCCTGATAGTAACACTGGCAGCCCTATCGAATTGTAGAGTAAAATACAAATTATATCAATTAAAAAAGCATTTTCTACGTTTTCCTAACCTATGATTCTTCAAATAGTTAAAGCAATCTCAGCTGTTAACAAACACAGCTAACCCTAACAAATAGCTTTACGTACTGTCGAGCGCAGTCCGAGGCCCATTAGCTCGGGTATTTGTTCCTTTGTGTTCGCGATTGTATCGCACAATGCTGCACTTGCTCTCCGCGACTGTACCGTGTGTCTAATTAGCCGTCGGTGGCTGTTAGCAGTGAAGATTTCACTTTATTTGAATTGGTTTTGTGCTATTACTTTTCGCTACCCTAAAGATCTTTTTATATAGCCGTAATATAGCTTAACATTGTTGTAATGAATTATCAAACGGTCAAATACGTTAAATTATTAAAAAAAAAAAAAAAATGTCGATCTCATAAAACAGCCGAGGCTTTGCAATCCAAATTTTCTGTAAAGTGACGAAGATAGACAAAGTCCACTAAAATCAAAGGCAACCTACATTGTTTTCTTTTTTGGGAAATATTATCACCTCAATAAAGTTTCCTAACTAATCATTTATATAAATAAACAATACACACTATACCACCAATAAAACCTATAGACATTATAAAACCCCGATAAAGCAATACCTAGCCAACGAAACAAATATGAACCACGCCTACAGTTAATCCTTCACTAGATAACCCGACAATATTATAAATTGGCCTCGTGCTATCTTTATTACTGCTATTCACATAATAATACAACACCATTCAATTTAAGACGGGTTATTGACTACAGTTACACAATACAGAATACAGATATATTGTATCGCGACATTTTATGTGATTTTTAGACCTGAAAATTAATTAGTGTTATATAATTTTAGGTACCTACACCGCGCCTGCGACTACATTCCCGTGGACTTTATCGATTTTAGATTATATAAAAGGTATCACATAAGCTCATTAGATTTTTTTCTGTGTAAACATATATATTAAATATAATACATCTTTAACTTGTATGTATCACAAGTACCAGTTGTTGTATCCACAGTTGACGCCACTCCATCGCACACAATTAAACGTGACCGCAATAAATTTTCACCGTACCGTAGTTGCGGTAGATCCATCTTGTAATGAAGAAAAGTGCGCCCCTAAGATGCTTTATCGTCGATCTGTGTAATTAAAACGTTACTCGGAGGAAATGCGGGCTAATAACAATAAATCTGTAGCGCCCGTTACCGGACCGGTGCGGTGGTGGCGACTCGGGACGGACCGGTGGTAATTGCGCGCGCCGCCATGCGACGCGGACGCCCGCTCGTGAATAATTGATGGATGTTAATGAATCAATGGCGCCCTTTTGAGACAAATGTATTAATTTTCAAATTATACATGGTGATGATTACGTCAGACCTATCATTATACGCTCTAATATCCTATGAATATTACAGAGCAAAAAAAATGTGATAATAATCTTAAGGTAATCTATTCATGTAGTAGCCTACTCAAATCTTATAAAGCAAACTTTTCACATTAACAAATTTGCGACCTAATGAATAGCTTGGAACGCAGAAATACTTGCAGTCAGGTTTGAAGTAACTTTTATAAATTGTCGGAATGTGATTTCATTTAGGTCCACATTTTTGTAGACGATAACTGTAATTGTCAAAGTTCTTAATAACTTTTAAAAGTGCCTCAATCATAGAGTTGATTTTTTTATTTTGATAAGTATTTAAATATAAGACACAATCAAGTAAAATTTTAGCGGTGTAATATTCAATGGTGGTATGTTAAAGCGTATAATGAGGTGTTCCACGTAATCATAGCCATTGATAATTTAAATGTGAATACCCAAAATTTGTCTCAAATGGCTGCCATTAATTCATTAACATCCATCAATTATTCACGAGCGCGTCCACGTCACATGGCGGAGCGGCGCAATCACCACCGGTCCGTCCCGAGTCGCCACCGCCGCACCGGTCCGTCCCGAGTCGCCACCGCAGCACCTGCACCGGTCCGGTTACGGGCGCTACAGATTTATTATTATTAGTCCGCATTTCCTCCGAATAACGTTTTAATTACACAGATCGACGATAAACGTATCCTAGGGGCGCACTTTTCTTTATAACATGATGAATCTTGTGCATCTACGGTACGGAGAAATTTTGTAGTGGTAACGTTTAATTGTATAGCGTCAGCATTCAATTAAAGGTGGTGAAATAAGACATATATAAATACTAAGGAATGGACTATATTGACAGCAATTTTTTAATGAAATATCAAGTGTCCTAATTACTTCTATATCCAACTAGCTGCGCCCCGCGGTGTTACCCGCGATTAAAAAGTATGTCCTTTTTACCGGGATAAAAAGTAGCCTATGTGCTATTCCGGACTATAATCTATCTCTGTGCCAAATTTCATCCAGATCCGTTCAGCCGTTCTGGCGTGATTGAGTACCAAACATCCATCCATCCTAACTTTCATATTTATAATATTAGTGTGATATATAAAAACCCGAAGGAAAAAATTATTGTCAGTTCAACTCTGTTTTGCTAACCAAAATTCAAATTCAAAATATACAATACATTTCGAGAATATTACATGTAGCGCCGTTGGTATGAAAAGCGTCAGAAGTGATATTGCCCAACCCTAAGCAATAGTGGAAGCAACAGCACTCATAAATCACTGAGCTCATAAGCGAAAGGTCCCTAACGGATCTGACACTACATGAACTAGAAAAAGGGAAATGGCTATTCGAAAAACATTCGACATTTCCTCTAAAAATATGCACCATAAGAACCTTTTTCGCGAGTCCGCTATAGATAAGACCTTTGATCGGTATCGGAGGGCGAACTAAGAAAGCTATCGACACTTTCCGTATTCACTTATCATTTATAGCTAACATTTCCTCTTGGATAAGCAAAATTAGACCTTATCAACACGTTTTATCAGGTCTATAAATATACCTATCAATAGCTTTTTCTTAGTCTTCGGCGTATAAATTTATATTGTCAATTATTATTAAATATTGATTCATCATATTTTAATCAATTACATTATACGCAATAGCAGGTATGAAACATTTATCAGTTAAGAAAATCATTTAAAATTAAAGCATTAAATGCTATATTGGCGTGTTTGCAGCTTGAACTTACGATAGAATAGTCGACACAGGTTCTTCCGCAGGCCATTTGTCACGGAGGCCATTTGTACTTGTCGAATCACGGCCATTAGACGAGAGTGTGTGACCGCATGGGGTTAACCTTGTCCCAACTCTGCTATGGCACTATATTGAGCTGCCACAGACTAGTGAATCTCCATGCGGAAAAACGTAGAAAGATTCAGTAAACCAAATGTATGTTCAGATTAATAATTAGATGTGGCGTTTGAGAGCCTCTTCGAGTAACACCGAACTTGTCAATATCGACTTGTATGAGCCGAACTGTCTTGACGATTTATCTTACTTTGCGGCTATTGTTACAGACGGTCGAGGTTACTGCTGATTTATAAGAAGCCTAGTTAATTACGGCGAGCGTCGACGCATCGTTAATTTCTCCTTCTCTCATTTATCTTACGGCTGTCATTCGCGTCGGCTTCCTATTTCCACCTGACGTCCGATTCTGGGTACAAGCGTTACTTTAAAAGCTTGCCAATAAATATATTCGCATAAAACTTGAGTTTATCTCCGTAGCCTTTGAAGTACGGTCCGAGAAAACAAACAAAGCAATAAAGAAGGCCTTTATCGGAGCCACGAGTCGACACGCGAGCTAATTTACAACACAGCCGCGGGTTTTATCTTCATTAACCCATCGATTCACAATTAAGACACGGAATAAATCTCCGGTAATGCGCTCCCCGTCCGCGCCGGTAGATTCAACTTCAAACAGATGTTATGTATAAATAAAGCCGAACGGAGGCAACCACTCGATATATTCCTGTCCGCGGCAAACTTTACAGATCTATCAGCGCTTGCGCGCCGGAGACAACCGACTAGATAGCGCACACAAAACTAGACCTTAGCGGCATAACAACTACTACAAACCAGTTAACACTGTCCATTAAAAGAGTGTTAAAAAGTCAATTTGCTTAAAACAAAATTGCTGTGTTCAACACTGCTTATAATCCGACAGAATACGAAACGTGTTACGACGTTATCGCCGGTGTAGAGTCACAAACCTCATCTTATTTCCAGCGTAACGAGTCGATGCTCACATTCGATTATCTGGCTGCGGTATCCGAGGCATTACAGTTGATGTATCGACGGTGACTGCGCGAGATTGTCGGCCGTCAGTTGATTTAGTGTGCCCATTTCTTCCTGGCACTCCATACGGAATAGATCCCCATCTGTCGCGAGCCGTGTGACGGATCGCGGCAATCGGAAAGCGTCGAGGACCCCTCTAATGAATTGTCCCAAATAATTGGGATGGTATTTTATATTGGCGTCATTTGTTCTTTTATCGGTACATTTGTTGTACTGATTTGTTAGCCACTTTAACCGTACAGAGTTAAAGTATTAATCTAATTTGTTTGGTTTTATTAGTAGCGCTAATAAAACAAACATGCTATAAGTATTTCTGGGTATACAGTTTAAAATTTCCATGAATAGAAATATGGCTATCTATAAGTCTGTCTGGTTGTCAGACAGCATCTTTAAAGAGTTTTATTTGAAGCGATCTTTCGCGTCAAGTTATAAGTGCAGCGGCATCTGATCAGTAGTCATGAGCGCAGACAATGCTCGCATCACGGGGTATCGCATACCGCATCTCCGCTTCTGTTACTTATGAAGATGCATTTACTACAGACATGAACGATGCTAATATAACCATTAACACGGATTTAATATGAAATTCTACCTATTCTAAAATAAATGCTTTTCTAAATATGTGTCAGACATTTTTTAGCATGACATTTAAAAGCTTGCACACTTCTTAAACGTAGCAAAAAACGCAAAAAATATATTGCGCCACATCCTAAACACTACGCCAAGATCAAAGCCAAGTACAATTTTAAAACACCATTAATTCCCAATGCAGCGGCACAGTGTAAATGCGCCCAACATCGAGACGTAAGTACAGATAAGACGTCTGACTTTGATGTATGCCCGCCTCGGATCTTGATAGACGTTTGCACCCGTTTCAATAAGCATACGCCGTCTGCCGTCTGTCGTCTGTCGGCGGCCCTTGAGTCATGGTTCAGGTTGGTTGGAGTTGAGTATTGTGGTTTTGTGTTAGTTAAGTTGCTTGGTCTTTAACAGGGAAACACTTTTTACAAGAATTTTAGCTTCTTTGTTTATTTGTTTTCTTATTCTTTTTCATCTTCCGCGTCAACAACAGTTGACTATTGGTTTAAGTCTTATTTTGTCATATGACGTCATCTATGTAGAGTTCAGGTTATAATCTCTCTTTGAATAGATGATGGTGTATGTAGATTGATTTGTGTTTAAATCATAGTCCATGTATCTATAAATATTAAAAAGCGTTAAATAGGCGCTACCACCAAATTCTGAATTTCTGATTCTACATCGCTACCGTGTATTAAGTGAAACTTTGAAGTAAATTTCTTTAGCTAGAGTCTAAAAAGAAGTCTAGTCTAGTCTAAAAGAGTCTGAATAAATCACTTTCTTCAATGTCTAAACCTAAAACTATCTCACTATCACTATGATAGACAGTCACGATTGTCAGTTTGGCATAATCTATACATATAAATAAAATTGGAGTGTCTGTTTGTAATATTAAAATAACCGCTTTTTACTAAGTGCATTTGGATGTATACACGTTACCTATACCGAAACAACATTTTTTACAATTTTTGTCTGTCTGTCTGTCCGTCTGTCTGTCTGTCTGTCTGTCTGTCTGTCTGTCTGTTTGTTCCTGCTAAACTCTGAAATGGCTGGACCGATTTTGACGGGACTTTCACTGGCAGATAGCTGATGTAACAAGGAGTAACTTAGGCTACTTTTATTTTAGACTAGCTGTTACTAGCCGCGACTTCGTCCGCTTTTTGTTAAATACCACGCGGACGAAGTCGCGGGTAACAGCTAGTATTCAATCAAAAAAGAAAGTTAGGCTCATGTACAGTGTTCTTACTTCACATGTTCTGATAAACATTGCCTAACTGAATATATGGACATGCCTGACTAACCTCCTAAACTTAATCTGTCAGTCTCATGAGTAATTGCGTTTTCATTTCACTTAGTTCTTAATAACAATCTCAAGATTGATACCGAATAATTTACGAAATTGATCATCCCTACAATCGACAGTTCCTAAATTGATGATCAACTGAATAAAATAAACGACCTACTTTTTATATTTACTGTGTACATATCTGAGTATGATTTATCATTTGAACCGTTATAGCAATAAATCATCCTCATTCACTAGTACTTAGGTCCAGCGCAGTACCGCCAGCGTAACGAGTATAGCTTCCGCCACGTCCCCACATAAAACAGTCTGAAAGCCTTTAAATATAGAAGTTGTAATTACGTAAACAGACATATTGACGTACGTCTGAAAGGTAATCATAAGCTAAAATTTATCACGGAGTGAATCATTCATGCGCTGAGACAGCTGACAGCGAGGCACATATATTATAATGATCGACAGCCTGACGTTGCTTGTCACAGAGGGATAATGTTGTTGCCACACCAAACATTAAATACACACCAATTTCAATTCTGTAATAACACACTTAAAGTCCTATTAAATTTGTCCTAAGTGACCTTCTCTTATGATGTTCTTGTTCTACGTAGTGAAAATACTAACGAAAAGAACAAAGTACTAAACAGTGTTGTGAAATTTGAATAGAACCTTATTGCATCAGCTGTCGCTTCAAAATTCATTGAAACTACTTAGCTTTGTCGAGTTATTCGTGTTGGGAAATGTGACTTAGTTCCAGTTGGAAAATAACAAATAGGAATGGGCTCTATTAATGAAGAGTAAGGTTTAGATTTGAGTATGAAAGTGTAGGTGTTGTAAGCTGTTAGGATCGTAGCGCCCGTCAGTAGCGCGGTAGCAGAGAGACGTGTCGTGGCGTGTCATCGGGACGCAATGAAGATTTATGAGCAACCCGGTACTAAGGTTCAGTCGAAGTCACATACAGTTTTCTACTTTGTTAATAATTTTACGGCGATGTTTAAAACACGAAGTTTATCTTTTTCCATGTTTATTTCTTATGCACGTTTATGTAATTTTCGTACCAAAACAATATTGTTTATTTTGCCGCGGTATGCGTAGCCACCATTTCTAATTGTAACCTAATTCTGCTCTAAGCGTATTTGTGTAGGTTGACATTCTGATTTATAGTTGTTTGTACAAAACATGTTAGTCAGTGTTTAATTTGGAGTGTAAATTAGTCATAATTTATGTATACCGCTTGACTCTTGTTAATTTATTTTGATCGATAGTCGCAATCCAAATCATTATTACAGACATTGTATAAGGTTTTGTGGAATGAGTTAATGGTTTCGATCTACTTCTGAAAATACTTTTTCAATGTATTTTTTATAACACCGCGCTTATTTACGAGAGAGAATATTTTGACTGGAAATCACTGAAACTGACATCATAGCCATCAGTATAACTATTGCAGAGGCTACGTCAGCTACAAGTATCGATTCTGACAATGTGCACACACTACATATTCATAGTATAATATGAATATCCTGGGGTCCTGGGTAATATTGCAAGACTATAAATTGCTATTATGACATAATCTTGCTACCGTCTGCGTTTATTAAATTGATGACATTTTAGATCTTTCTGGATAATAACATTTATATTTTCTTCGTGATTTTTCAATTTCTTTCCACTTCGAATCCTTTTTTTGAATCATCACATCCCAATCATACCTCACAATCAATTTATTTTTGTGAAATTACATATATATTTTTTTCCATCCTTATTCGGCTGGTAGGTATCTGTATTTCAACGGATAAACTTTCTATAGATCCGTTTATAAAATTATCTCTAAAATGCAAGTACAAACAGAATACGTATGAGTGCATACTATAAGTTCTCAGAAAGGTTATTTTAGCTATGCTACCATATTTCTCTTATACCATTTGTTTAATGTTTCAGAACACGTCTAAGCCTCCAACAGTATTAATAGTACCAATAACAGTCTAATAACTTAGCATTCCAGCCAAAGAGATTGCATAACTTACCCATGTAATACCACCACTGCCAAGTTATTACAATCATTTAGAATGAAATCCCACCAGTACTGTCCACACCAGTGTCCATGGTAGCGGGCATGTCGGTCCTTTTATTACGTATTTATGTGCGATGGCTGGGATAAGCCCCGTCATGTCGCGGAGCTAGAGCTGGATATGATGTAGGGTTGCCTATGCTACTGTGAGTTAAAATATTTTGCAGGAGTTCAGATAAAATTTTGGCATGAACTGAATGCGTGCAAAGATTGGACTCAATGTCTAGCTATAAGCTTTAATTGTAGCACAGTATGATATGGTCTTTTATTTCTTGATTTTCATGCTTACTGTACTTACAACATTGATCCGATACGTACAGAGACCTATTTCATAATAATAAAGTACTTACATACAAACAAAAACTAAACTAACATTAGCTGTACGATATTGCTTGAAGTTCGGGAAATTTGTGTGTCAAATCATTCACCTCAAGATGTTTTATGGCAGCCTGAGGTACAGGAGCATATTGTGCGGCTAACAGATGGTGTGAACAGGGAGACAGTATGGATGATTACAAGTAACGGTGATAATAATGATATGAACTGTAATGCAAAACTTTTACCTACTATAAAAATATCAAAAAGTTAGGATGGAATCGTAAATGACCTACATAATATCGAGGGTCAACTGTAATGACGTTTATGAAAGTGAAACCTTCAGTAGAACAAGATGACAATCCTGTTCCTAAGCACACTCATACAGATCCCTTTGTGCCCCAACGTTGGCGCCTCCTAGTGCTGTTTTATTTACTAACTGATGTTCGGGTAGGCATTCATGCATTTATATTTCAATTTGCATTGAGAGGGGATGCTGTTTGAACGTATATTTTATTCTGTCATTTCCTTTATACATTATTGTATGATATATACTTTTAAAGTATTTATTCGTAGTTTTGCAGTTTGCTTTTATGTTGTTTATATAGCTTATTCAGGAGGTATTTATAATTTTGAATTTGCTGTGGAGAAAAACTTTATCGCAATATCATCCTGATTGATATTTTATTATAATTAAGTGCTATGACCTTTATACAGTTTATTTGTTCTACAAAAGTCCAATTATCAATCGTACGTACGCCTCCTCGTTTATCATCCCGAATCTATCTTCAGTTGTTCCGACATCGCTCCTAATGAAAGGAATTCTTGACAGCCGACAGAATCCATGTCCATTAATAAAACCACACTGATAATAATCACGCTCGTTTATATAAAAATATATTATACTAATTCAAAACTACCGACCTTCATTATAAACGTCATCGTTCAAAAGGAAAATTGATTTACAACACTGCATTACGCTATTATTTTATGACGCGAGAACGCCCCGAAATAAAATACTAACAAACATTCAACCGGCATCCACGACCATTACTATAAAACCACCGTTAACTTTGCCTACTTCCAGAACGTTATTAAGTTCTATTGCTTCGTTTATAAAGTCGAGATTTGCATTGAAATCAATTGTGGAATTGGAAACGTCAACGTTGGTTGGGACCGTCATAAAGCGAATAAAATACGGGGCACAAAGAATAAGCGGTCGTATAAGCGCTGTTATGTCTGTCAACATAAAATATTGTATCCTGTGAGCGGCCGGGAGCCGAGTTCAAATTGTGCTGCCTCTATTGCGCCATTAATCTTAGTAATGCACCGTGTGAAACGGCAGATGAAGATATTGCACCTCTCTGTCTTTGTCGCTGTTTCGGACGCGGCTTATGATATTTCGGTGCTTTGTCCAGTGGGAAATTAATATGCTGGAGTTACACTCACACGAGATGTGGCTGGAATATTTTCTGGGTTTATAACGGTAGGCGTGGCTTTATGGTTGTTATCTACTTTATAATCAATTAACCTTAGTACTATTCATATTTAAATCCGTCGTATTAAATTACAATCGATGGGTAATTTTTCAATTCCTCCTTTCATAGGATTTGATTGGATAGCGTATGAAGTACCTTTCTCAATATACCCAAATCTATTCCACAAATCTTGCCTCGCAAGTCCGACACAAAACTTTTATACTTAACAATAATGCTTCTTCCGGGTGACACAGCAAGCAATATCTCAGAGACTCAGTACGTGGCTCCAGGATTAGCCACAGAGAGACGATATTTTCCAAGCGGCTTATTGGTGACATATAGCTGCTATCACTGGGAAAGCTGTCGCCAATATTGGAAGTATGTTAGTGCTACAAGGCATTAAGGATTACTTATATTAGTTGGGGTTCGAAGACTATTATGTGGAAGAAAAAAAAAGAATGATTTGAAGGGCTTTTATAAAACTCTAGGTGGCTCTATCACGCCAAGAAGACATTGAGGCCTAACAAAAAGAAATAGTGTAATATATTTTAAAGGGTCAACAAGTAGGCCCAAAAAAGCAGACAGCTGCCATATTTTTGTATAAAGACTCCGATAGTCTGTGGTCTAGTGTAAAGTAGTTCCAGGTACGGATTAATATACCGATTCAAGCCTGAGAATAATCTTATGTGAGCTTCTGAGATAACTAAAAATGGCATCTGTAGAGTGCCCTCAAGTTCGATCTTAGACTTAAAGGCGGCTTACTAATATGGACCTACTACACTAGTTGACATGCTACTCAAATTGTAAGCTCTACAATGCATAATATATGGAACAGAGATCTTTACTAGCAAGGGTACTTGACCAACCATTTGAACTAAGCATGTAACATACACGAGTACTAGTTCTTAGATTACAATCTGTAGTTGCAATTTATTTAGCCAGTCCTGTTTAATTACCTACGTATTTTATCTGTTAAATCTAGAAACTAGAACACATACAAATTATGTGTTCTAGTTTGTTGATGAATATTTTATGGTCGTTTTCTGGTACATATTTTGTTATGGGTTGGTAGGAGATCACTTATGAAAGATCAGTAAATAACGAGAACTGGTCCGATCTAATGGATTCCGAATATTTTTTGTGTTCCCTTCACAATTTGAATTATTAATTTAGACTTTGTGACACTATGAAGATGAGTGCTCACTAATATCCAATGCTAAAATGTCATAATGTGGCATAAATACTTGCCCAAAAATCTATAGAGAATTTTTAATGTATAAAAAGCGCTTTGTAATGCCATTATAAATGGATAAAAACATTCTTATGAATCGGTGGTATTAAGTTGGTATACAAAACATATCGTAGAATCAAAAGCTGAAGGTTGTCTTTTGCAGAAGTGAGCCAAATATTATTTATTGACACTTTATTATACGGATTCAAAATTATTTTTATCTTGGCATGTAAAAACTTTCGCAAAAGCCACGTAAACAATGCTCTTATTGTCCTTCCCAAAGCAATTAAGTCAAGACAATGTCGCGGTAAAACGTTATAATTAATTATTTAACAGCAAATGTCGCTACGTGTGTCGACAATGGTTCCCATACGATAGTTTTATTATGTCTGGAGATAATAGAAATTTAATTATTAATGTTTCTTTGTGTTCTGTGCTAATTAATATGAATTATTAGCTGTTTTATATACCATTTTGAGAACTACATTACCTACAAGATAGCGAGTCTTTGTTCTTAATGTACAGACAGACGGACAGACCGGACGAGGCATGTACTCACTAAGCGAGGAAGTTAAATCTAACATTGTCACATTGTAAATTCATATTAGTAAGTCAATTTTATTTCGATGTAATACTCCGCATTATATTCACGCCCATGATGAAGCAAATTAATTGAAAGACCAGAACAACAGCTGTTGTTACTATAAATAACTTGATACTGTGTTGAAACATAAAAAAAAAACAATTTAACTGAACACTGCATGTCATTGTTAATGACGCTATCGTACCGTCAATATCAGTAAAGTCATTTCAAATTAGATCGACAGTTAATTGAATACTTTATCCGTCGATATTGATAACGGTTACAGAATTAAGTTATTTGTAATTATTAGGTACGTGCCGACTTATAATAGGTATACTGTAATTATTATATAGCTATGTGCCGCCCAACTCCTATCCTATATTAACTTAAACATTTTTTTCTTTATACAAACTTTGACGCCGGCAATTAGGGGTCAAATTTCCAGAGAATCCCACCTCACCCTACCTTTAGGGCATTCAAGGAATATATCTTCCACAATTCAAATCTCTTATTCCAACGGGTTAGTTTATGCTTTATGTCTGTACTCGTACTTATTAAAAAAAAAAGAATTTTACAAATCGGTTCATAAATGACGGATATTATAATTAAGTTGAAATAGCTCTGAGGATAGAGGCTTATAAAAGTGTTTTATAATTGCCTTGTATTATAAAACCTTCCTACGTGTGACAGCTTGGGTGCCAACAATCCTACGGATACAAACTATAGGCGGTAGCGATGAGTATTTAAAAATAAAATAGTATATTTAATTACATATAAATATATATTTCAATGATAATTTTATTTATGTATGATCTTATAGAAATCGATCTTGGAGTATAATGCGCAATTATTATATACAAAATGTATGAAACTATTAAACGGTATTATGATCACATATATAATCCTATGTTTAAATTACATCATAAAGCTTATGGCTCGTGCTGCAGCATAATGAGCCTTACGACATCGTCACATGTCGCATAATAAGTTTCGCCTGCCATTGTATCAGCGACAAAGCGCTGCTGTTAATAAGTGCCCCAATTGTTGTGGCTGTCGAACAGGAAATTGTTTATCGACGAACTGTACCATTGTTGTGTTATATTAATTAACTTTTTAATTAGGTATTTCTTAATGTTTTGCTGTAGTATAGCATATATTATCTTTGTAAAATATGTTTCAGTTGTTTATAAAGATATTTACGTACTAGGCAGTATGATCGCATCGATATCTTTGAAAGCTTCAGCGAAAGGAGGAATTTGTGTCTTCTTACTATTGGCCTGACAATGTATTATTCTTTATTTCGTTTATTTTTAATTATTTTGTAACAAAACATTTAAGAAACGTGGAGTAGTTTAGACTTAGCTTTGATATATGACAACAATGTGGACACATATTTGTAGGTATCTTGTCATCTTTGGTTGTATGATAAATAATTGTTGAGATGTGTTCGATCACTCCCTTCCGACTTGTTAAGTGATAGATCCCCTGATGTGTTTGTTCTGTAAACTTTACACAGCTGTTACTTATTTATTGTAAATATGATCTTACACTACATAAAAATACACGATTATAAATCTTTACCACACAAATCGTAAAGTACCTATTCATGTAATATAGTTAGATAGTAGTATAAGTTCCACTCATGTTATATAAATAAATATTAAAAATAGTTACATATTACTCGCAAATCTATAGAATGTTTTCGACCATTTACAATGTCATTAAAAGCTTTTATAACAGAAAAAAGGTTTTAAATACTAATGTATTTTTTTGTACATTCTATTTTGATTTCAATGAGAAAAAAAAATCCTTTTAAAAAAGGTCGACTATTTTTATTCTGAATCGAATTATAAAATTAATTCTCACATCGAAAAAAAGTTCACTAAAAAACATCCCCCTAACATTGGCACCGCTCCTATCACAATAAACTATTCAGCGTTTGATATTCAACATGCGAAGTCGAAATTATCAAATGATCTGATCACTTGGTCACGCATTGTCGAGTTTCCTGTCATTCACACGTCACCGACACGACATTCCATTACGATTCATTCGGGGGTCCAAATATTTAGAAAAAAAAACCTTCGTCTTTACTAAGTGTTTACTCAGGATTGACACGCGTTATAAATTCTGATCTTCAAATCAATAGGTACTTTCAACTTATACATATAAGGTGTAACAATAATAGTATAAAATATATTAATAGGGCCAACAGTAGGTTATAAAGATAACATTCCCAAAGAAATAAATCAATTTATTAGACATTTCAAAAATGACACCCCTGCACTGATCGCATTGCCAAACACGGCTGGTTAAAAAAGTATACAGAATTATTTTATAATATCAACATAATCCATACTGATACATCTGTTAAAATATTTTACACAATTTTTGTTACACTTTATATACTTATCATAGAAATAATTATTGATTATTCCCATACATATATTTATTGGTTTGCGATAATATATAATTTGGGAATAATCTGAAATTAAGACAGTAGGTTTCCAGTTGTGACGTTCTAAAATATATGTAGCATAAATATCTATACCTATATATCTAGCATGGGTAAAGAAATAAGAAAATGTCTACATAAAAGGCGAGTAAGTAAAGTACAAACAGTCCCACACTATACTGTACTATTAAATTAACTTAAATTTTAAATATTACCCAGCGTAATATGTTAATTCTGTTTTGTAGAAACAAATAGATCCAATCAATCCGCTTTCAATACAATCACTTCTATTGACATAATATTTTCAAATAGTAGCACTGATGTATTATTCATCATAATACACTAAAATCCAGGCACAAAATCATAAAATTAACATAATAACGAGTATTGGGTACAAATCGATCCGAACAACAATATACATCGCGTTGACGAGTATCATAACCCTCTAATTTGATGTGCGGGTACATAATACCCCCGCATGCATTATTCATCCGCTGATAATATGCTAATTTACTCCACCTTATGTTTATGCTAATCGTAATTGGTTATTTCTCCGCACGGATTACAACGATGTAAAGCATCAATCTTCGCTACGCATCTGTCAAAGTTAATCTCACGTGAGAGGTCATTTGTATAGAAACACGTAGTGATATTTCAAGGCGTGGCGCGGGCGGCATTCATAAAATCTACATTATTATCTCAATTAATATCTCGAGATTTATACGTCCCCTTTTTAACTTTTTAATGCAGCTATTAATCACTTGGTGCGTGTAAAAAAGTTCGTTTAAGCCGCATTCGTTCTGTGCGCTTTTGACGCGTTGACGGTTTAAGACAGCCAACGTTCGGTGGGTTAATTAATATGCATAGTCCATAGTCCATGTAGTGATATATCATGAAATTGACTAACAATTAATTAATTCTGGCGGCCAATGTAAATGACTTATAACGAAGGAGTCCGTCGTTGAAAATAATGTATGTACGTATTTAGCATTTATAAAAGAAGTATTTAATAAAATATTGTATATAGCAAAATAAAATATAAAACTCGAACGAAAATACAAGATAGGAACTAAACTTAAATTATTCTAGACCCCCAAAAAAATTTACGTATTCGGTATCTAACCTTCTTATTACTGCATAAAATAATTATCCCTTAGAGCTATAGCCATTTTATGCAATAAATTATATTCTCAATAATCCACCGTACAACTTTCGCTTGCACACAGCAGTTGGGTTAGTTCGAAGTGCACTCGATAGATGGCGGTACATGTAGCGGTATCATAAGATAAACTAATGTAAGTATGTCAAAGTCGTGTCATAATATGTTATTTTACAATATCAGTGATTTATTGAACTAAATCAGAACGGATATAAATGTCAATATCAATCATTATTTCTATACTGTAGGTCGTGTTTGAAACTCAAATCTAGAATGCTATATCTGATTTATAATAATGTGCATTGCTTGCGAGCGAGCTGGTTTGAGATTTTATCAATACTGTATAAATTACAAATGTGTGTATTAAGAAAAAATATTTCTACATTGGCTGGAAATAAATAACTTGTGATTCGGATAAATTTAAAAATGTTATTTTTAATTAAAAACTAACCGCATTAAATAAAACTTTACAGGTTTCATTCTCAGCTCTTACCTTATCTCACAACATATCAGATTTAATTGACATTGATTCGAATGCTGTTTTTATTGTATTATAAATTACAAGATTTTTGCGACAAACATAAAAATAAATTAATATTTAATATTCATGGTTATAGATTTTTTAAACGCGAAACTACGCTATAAAGTTCGGGCGCTCATAAAAATGAAAGTTAACTGGAATTTGAAGGATTATTCTTAATTTACGGGTAATAAAAATACTTATTTATGAATAAGTCATAAATGATATTTTTAATAAATACGGATTATAGTAGAAAGTGAATATTAAACTATTAATATGAATGATTATATTGTCAACCCGTCAATAACGGGTTAATTATTTTAAGCACAGAGCTGTCGCTCGCTGCCTCTGTTTTACATTACTCTGTCTCCGTCTTCGTGCGGCCAATTACGTTTTTTGACAGTTGAATTTTCAACATGACATGGCCCTAATCAAAATAGCATTTATTAAAAAAAAACTCGACGTTAGCTGACAGCTCACGGTTTCGTTATTAATGACTGTGTACGTCGACCTCTTTCGTGCACTTTTTAATGTAATAAATTTTGTTGTTTTTTTTTCTTTATGACCGTGTTGGAAGTTTGTGTTTGTGTGATTACCATCTTGTTTTGCTCCTAACGTTCTCTTTGATCGACGGCTTTAATGTATGTTAGAGAATTAATCATTCTTCGACTAAATTTATTGCGTCGTGAGGATCACGTAGCAGTTTTATAATGACATTGATCGCCAATAAGATTTATATCATTTGTTAATACATTGAATGACTAAATGTGTGTATGTGCAATAACTTTCTTTACCCATCTTGAGATGTGTTTTATAAGAGAAAATAAAAGAAAAACAACTTTATGATTGGTATGTAGATATTATATTTGAAATCATTCATTTTATAATTAAACATAGAGATAATTTACACAAAACATTTGGCTGTACAGTCCCGTGCCACGATTGTCACCGCGCCGTCGGCGTCGGCGCGTCCACTTAATATAAATTACTATATTAAATTGCACTAATCACTAAATTTGTCATGGCGGTTCGCGCCTTAGAACATAAATAGTCTATCGATATCACAGAAGAAAATTGGACAGTACAACATCAAGTCCCGGTGTGCACTTCACTATATTTATTGGTGAACCGCCGCAGCTCCGAGCCTCTGTCCGTACATCGCGTAAGGAGAGTAGAAAGGTCCTAGCGCCGGATTGAAGGCGCCGTAGGGAGAGGCACCGAGACTTGCGGGGAGGCCTGCTTTCGAATAAGGATGGTAACGACTCGCCGACAGCGGGCTTAGAGGTGCCGTCGGATACGCGCTGCGCAAACCAGCCGTTGTGAAAAGCGGATTTAAATGATTCAACAGCGACGGTTGCGTGGTCGAAGCGGAGGTAGGAGTGGAACCATCCGTCGTGTGACTTCTCAAGTGCTGAAGGAGCTCCTCTGAATTCCCGAATCTCTTTCCGCAATACGATTCTCCGACGATCCAATTGCAAACGTACGGGCGGCTCAGCTGTGGGTACGGCAGACCACCAGCTGCGGCGCCTTGCTGCGAGAGGGCCATCGCCATGGCCAAGTTGTACTTTTGGTGTTCGCATTGTGTGCAGCCAGCGGGACACGATCCATTGCTCATTAGGAGGTGATGGTTGTTGACTGAGAATTGGCATCCGGTGCAGTAGGGGTCCTTACAAACTGGGATTAGGGTTTCGCCGCCGGCGGGGGTCTTCACTCTCGCATAGCCCAGGTAAGGGTTCGGTGATGAGCCGGGGAAACCAGCGGCAGCTGCTAGCATAGCGGCGTGGTGAGCGTTGAAAGGTGCACCAGCGTAGGGTGGCCTGAACGCTGGATTAGCGTGTTGTTCCATTCCGGGTGGGCAGCAAAGTCCAGCAAGAGGATTGAAGCCTCCCAAGCCGGGCAAATTCTTGAAAGCTCCAAGGTGATCCTTGCCGTGGCCCAAAACTTCTAATCCTGAACGGATTATCGGGCTGGTTCCCGATGATCGTGCGGGAGATGACTTGGCCTCAGTTGAAGGGCTACTCTTTCCATTTTCTGTAGTTGGTGGCGTAGATTTGCGGCCAGGAGTGCTCTTTCCAGATTTTTTTTCATCTGAGCTGTCTGTGCTGGCTTTGGAAGACGGACGCTCTTCTGGCTTCTTTGAAACAACATTTGTTTCATAAGGTTTAAAGGCTAAGTGTTTGTTGTCCGGGGTAGAACGCGGTTTGTCTGGTTTGATTGAAGCATTGATTGGTGAAGTACGACTAATTGCATCACTGTTAACACTGTTCACTTTCTTCTTGTCGAGTGGCGGCATCAACGGCTTCGTTGGTGCGTTGTCCACTCCGATTTGGCTGCATGTTTGCGCCAAAAGCGCAAGCGGGCTCTTCTTCGAGTCCAACTGCAACAAAGAAACATAAAATAAGAATAGAAATACAACAAGTAATTTTTTTGAATAATTGTCAGAAATAAAAATAATCTTTGAAAATTTATTTAAAAAATATCTATACTTACAGAGGACGGAAGCGGCGTCAGGTAATCAGGTTGTAGATATTGGTTAGGATTGGTAGTCATCATTCCACCGTTTTCAAGCACCACCATTTGGGAGATAACTTTTATGATCACTTGTAAACTTCACAATGCGGTCACGAAACGCCTCTGGCAATTAAGTACTCTGTGCCACCGGTACGCGGAATGCAGAACTGAAACGCGTGTATCCGTGGCGGCTGTCGAGACGACTCTGAGAGACCGGACCCCACCAGCGCTCCACGTTTCGCCATCCCCCCGCTCCCCGCGTCGCGTTAGACAAGGACGGCAATATCTTAAGTCAACATTAGAGCGAGAGCGCTATGTCTCACCGCTGCAGCGCGGGGCCATAAAAAATAAAGCGGAAACGACACATAGCTGCATTGCGGTAGGGGAAAAAGGAAAGGCGGTATGGACGGCAGCCGGGTGCGGATTGAGACGTGCGATGGTGTTGGTGGCTTGCCACCCATGACGGGCAGCGCTTTGAGCCGCCGCGCCGCTGCGCTCGTGACTTCGCCTCTACCTGAGCGCGCGCCCGCCCGCACCACCGCACCGCGCTCCGTAGCTTTTTGTTTCACGCCGCTTTTATTACGTCCCCGACGATGGCGTTCATTCTTTCGCCGGCGTCATCGCACTTTACTGCTGACACATTCGAAACTACTTACTCTTTTACGAGTCCGCTTTGTTGGATGCACCGGTTCAAAGGGAGGAAGATTGATCTGTTCCCCGCGTTGGAAGCTTTCCGTGAAACCGTTTGAAGTGTCAACACGCAAACTTTGTACGTTGACATCGATAAACATCGGGCGGAACAAAAGGCGATATTTCAGTTTATCGACAACGCTAAGTCCATAACGTTAATGTTAATCCGACACTAAAACCTGTCAAACGGGCCGGTCCGGACCCTCCGTTGCGATCAAATTAAATATGTCAATTTGGGAACCCATATCAACAGCTGCGAGCGACGGCGGCGGGGCCCTATAGAAATATTGCTTATTGTGTCCAAACAAAGATACTAAGTATAACGTATGGGCGGACGACAGAGGTCGTAAATAACCCCGCGGGCCGTAATATATTTGACAGTGCGCGGACATGCGAAACAAAAAACCATGTTTATTGCGCGATCGGGCCGCGTCGGGCCGCGTCGGGCCGCGTCGGGCGGGCCGATGTTGTTCTATAAATTAGGTACGAGCGTTTTAGTGTTTGTTTAGGAGAGGCGGCTGTTTACGGCTAGACAGTGCGGACGTGATACGAATCCTCTCCTATCACTTGTTCGACGAGAATAAATCCTCTTTGAAATTCTATGGCTGTATTCTCTGCGGTTTTGTTTTGCACGTTTTGTCAGTCGCTAGCCTTCTACAACTACACCAACACTTAATTGTGTTAAACTTAACTTTTAATAATGTTTTACAATACTTATAATATAATTAACTGCTTTTTGATGAGAAACATAAAATACTATCATAAAATAAATATCGATCAATAATATTGCGTGTAGATAACCTAGTTCATGAACTAAAACAGTTTTATCTTTAATGCATTTAATAATATTGGCTGACTATCAGCTAAGCCGACTGATACCCTATTTTATTTATTAACCTACAACACAAAGTGCTTTACAATGAAATGGATTCTGTATTATGGCCTCCTGGCTAAGAACCAAACTGATTTCGGTTTCAATTCTTCGTTCAATGTATTTAACCAAAGTTAGTGACAGTACTTAACGCTTTGTTAGATATTTGTGTATTCTTCATTTGGAATACTGGGGTGAATTTATTTAAAAACATTAATGTGTTAAGAGCTATACAAATTTTAAGTAATTCTATAAATAAATGTGCTTGTATGCCTGTTATATTTATAATGTCATCACAATTGTCGTGCTTAAGCAACATGTTAATTTAGTTATGTGAATAAAACTACACAAATCTTTTATACAAGGTATGTATGTATGTACATTAAAACTAAGTTATTAAAAAAAACTGGTACCATGGGTTATATGACTTTGGCTTTGAATCCAAAGCAAGTGTATTTAAAAATCTAGAACTTGTTTTTTTCTTTCAAGGGTTAATGGAACGCTTTCAACGAGGTTTATAATATAGGATAGTATCATCACGCCCAGACTATTGGAAGTTGAGCAGCAGAGCAAGACCGATTTTAGCGCGGGCGGATCCGTGGGCGAACACTATATTGGACATAAGGGCAAAAATCATAAACTGACAATTCTAATAATATTTGTAAGTATAATTCCAACAAATCTTACTATGTTGAAAGCCCGGTTCACCATCAAAGCGACTTAAGAAGCAATTTCCTGACCCAATTATACATTAAGTAGAAATCCATCCGAGTGTAAACAAACACAATTATTATGACGCGTTCCGGCATAATGTATAATACAAAAAGTGGCCCAACCAGATCTGAAACCAAATCCAAGATGAAACAGTAAAACAAGTCTGTGGAATCTTTGAAAGTCATACATTGGGGCAAATAAATACCTACTGATATGGTTTTATTAGTTCATTAAATTATAATTGTCCCTATATTTGATCATTACTTCATCTGAAAGTGTTAAGGTAATGGATTTATGGAGCTAAGAACATATTAATACATTTTAAACTTGATAAATAATTATTTTGAAACTTTTTCATTAGTAAATGAGTTCTCTGAATGTGAAAGTCGACTCTTATACTTGCTTAACATAACCATGAGAGTCGATTTTATTATAATAAATGAATGTAAAAGAAATCTCACTTGCAAATGATCGATTGCATATAAAATTAAAAGTAGCAACTCGACCGATCAAAATGTTTACACATTATATAAATTTCTTAACGCAATAACATATCAATCACTTGATAATTGCCACAGAACATAAATCAGCTCACACTTGTTAATTAACAGCGCCGTATTCTCGCTTAATTATTCAATTAGGTTATTTCACCGTCTTATGTAATCTGGCAATGGTTTTCGATTATAAGTAGAATATCATTAATCTATATTTGAACAGAACAAGTTTCTTGTTTTCAAATAGTCTCGGACCCACTAGATCTGTGAATTTTGGCCTGCGTCATGGTGGAGGCGTGAAAAAATTACTCTCAGGTGCCACTCACCGGTGGAGGAGCAAACATCTATTTGAATATTATATGCAATGCCCGGTAACGCTGTTGATATTTAAGCATTTTTGTGAAATTCTTTGACACACAAGTGAGACGATCAGGCATAAGTAGACGGATTTTGAAAGGCTATTGGGTCTCACACCAATAGACGGTGGATGCTCAATATATGGTTCTTTGTGGTCTACTTATATTTATGTAGTTGTATACATACTTTTGTAGACCCCTAGTCTACTTTCTAAGGGCTTAAGGGTTTAAAATATGTCATCCTAATTTGGAATTTAAGAACAATTAGTTAGACCTATCTCTTTAGGTGCAGAGGCTTTAAAGAAGATTGGCATTATTAAAGATTAAAAATTACATCCCGCGAATAATACAAGTAACTACACGGCTAATCGGACTCGCATCAAGATTAACCATCGTGAAACTTAGTCTACTGTATAATTACCAACAAGGTAACCGGGCCCCTCAAGATAGTCAGCCATTGTGCTCAGCGGATGCGGCGAGATCAAAGCGGGCGGCAGAAAGCAACACTGACGGTACCAAATTACTGTTTACAAACGGTGTAAAAAGCATGACGGGTCCCACACCGCCTGTGTTTCGGTACCAATAGCTTTGATGTTCTGTTATGATCGTGCGATCAGTTAATGAGTCATCAATATATACTAAAAAGTGTTTTTTAATAATATTTTGAAAGAAGTGTCAGATTGACGGTGGAAAGTTGAAAGGGTGCAGTTGGTGAGCCAAATGGATAGTGTTAAGGGTAATATTTAGATTTTATTAGATCGATTAAGGTGTAGTTGTTAATTGAATTTGAAATATCTTAAATTTTGGATTGCGCTGTATGAGTTGTAATTTTATTACCTAATAGATTTTAATGATAAGGTTTTTTTTCTTCAATCTTCAACTGAAACACCATGTCTGTTATATAAATATTGATATATTTGTATAAAAGGATCAACAGTCCATTCAGAGAGACGCTAATATAATGTCCAAACACCACCAAGATGGTAACACCGACAATTTTACGCCAACCATTTACGGATCGACCCCCCACTGTTAAATCGTTAAAACTATGCCGCTCGTAAAACAATTTCGTCCCTTTCAACCCCTAATTGCGATATTTATTGCTGCTGTTAACGCTTATCTGTGCACTAAAGATAAAGATTTCAAACGTCTACCTTTGTTTGTGTTTAACTCTGCAATAAAAATTCGGATCAGTTACCTACATTTAAGTTAAATAAGATATGCAAATGTGCCGATAGTTTTAAACTATGCTCAGTCTTCTCTGAGATGTTCGGATCTTCTAGAGTAAAACAAATCCAACAGATTATGTCTTACTCATCTCGATGAATTTCTAGCAGTACGGTTTGAACTCTGTTTTCTTATAACAGTGGTATCAAGATGAAATCATTAACTTTTAATTTGTACAACGCTCAACACGAAATATTTGCATTTGATAAAAACATGTCAGTCGATTAATACTGACAACAAGAGATAAAAGGCTGGTTGTATTACGTGACACTTCTATTTGAGATGTTTGTCACAAATGAGATAGATATCATGAAGAAAATTATAATGTCTATAAAGATACTACTGTTTCTTTTAAGAATTAATCACAGAGCAGCAATCCCATCAACGGAGATCAAACAAGTAATGAGATAGTACATCATTTAGACCATGTTGAACTATACAATTTGAAATAGAAATCCCCAATTGACTAGAGCAACAAAAAAATGTGTCTTAGGGAAAAACCGGAGCAGAGCACTAAAGTTATAAATAAAAGGTGAGGTAAAATAAATTTCCCCTGAGTTGTATTAGTATTTATGGTAGCAATAAACACAAGGCAACCTTTTGTGAAACGCCGCGTGTTGTAAATAATTTCGTTGCGAGCGAGTCTCCTTGTAACACTTGTTAAGTTGGGGCTCTAAAATCGCGGGTGATTGACAATCACAAGTCAAAAGTATGTCATTCTATTTTTTGTGTGCTAGTAAGTTCCTTAACTTAGCTATTCTAGAAAATTTATTGACGTCTGTATTTTTATGGACTGACTGTGAGTGGTGTATTCTTTCATATAATATATCTTGAAGGAATCCATTACTTTATGTATAAAATACATATCTTTGTAAATAACTATTGTACATAATTTATTGAAATAAAGCATAAATTAATAGATTAACATAGTGTTCTTCGGCCACGGCGTTTTTTTTGAAACTAAGAACGATTACTCTACTATTTTCTAGTTTATTCGTCAGTTTAGTCAGTTTTAATGTTTTGTTCAAATATTAAATCACTCTTCAAAATTCTATTCTAGTAGTCCGATCTACAGCATTCCAGAAAATTCGAGAACTCTCCGCGGTCTCTACACTCGCTCACTTCAAAGGCTGACCGTCGCCGGCGAACCTCAAAAGGCTACAAGACAATACTTTAACTACGGCTATAATGATTACGTATTGTAGACTACGACTGTCACTACAATAATATTGTGCGCTGTTTGTTTACTGACGGCGCTACGGGGAAGATCAATGAGTTTACGACTACACCGATACTGCCCAAATTGCCAGTTCGCTAATTTCTTTTCAAGGTTATTTTACATTTGTTTTCTTTTTTGCACATTTGAAATTTCGTTAAAGAAAGTAAAATATGTTTGTTTTTGGCACTAATTTCAGGTAAAAATTCCAAATTTCTTTACTCGTATCTTTGGAGGATTATGATTCTGAACACGCAATGGGCGCCATTATTATTTCCATTTCTTTTGAAATCCCCATGACTGTTAAACGAACTCACTTTCCGAGAATAATTTAATCAAAGTGAACCATCAATTATTCAATCGTGGTAGTTAAATGCTATTAAAATATAAAATATATTTAAACGTATCCGCAGGACCCCACATAACGATAAATATAAACCAGGATCGTCTACTGAATAAATATTTCACTATTATAACAGAAACACCAGTAGCGGGCACGTATAACAAAACATTAAAATATGTAAACACTGCCGAACGGACCGCATGCGCATAATAAATAACTACTTTTAACACATTCCGAGAAATGCATTGACAAATATAAACTTGCAGTCGAGAAACCAAAACGCTACTTTACATATAAAGAAATAAAAAATAAATTAAAAGCTGCGAATGCAAACAATAACTTTGTAGCAAACGATGCATTTGTCTATTTTCATAATAAAATGTACGCTTGGCCTTATACCATGTGTCGTTAATGGCTCGAGACTGGGACAAAAAGTTATTCGATCTCAATTCTGGCAACACTTAACGATTTACTATACACGGGCTTAAGGAGAAGTTTCCTTCAGACAATTCGCAAGAGACCACTGCAAAGATTATTTCTAGGATTATATTCTCCAATTATTTTAAATGCACACGAACCTTCCCAATTTTCGTAGAAACTATATACATATCTCTTGAAACTTTAAATTAACTGATAAACATTAATTCATAATCTATAATCCAAGATTAGCTAAATGAGTGCCTTTTCTAATCCCATTCTTTGTTCTGTGCTTTCTTATCTAATCCCTGTTCAAGAAAGGAAAATTAAGCGCGGATTAAATTTGAATCTTATCTGGCTTGGAGGATGACTGAACTTAATCGGTTGCTTCGACGATTCTAATAATGGAATATCGGTACTTCAGGTACTTATAAAAAAGTTAATCAAATTTTGATCTTACAACTAGGAACATAATATTATCAGCCTATGAGATCTTGAATGATTAAAAAAATACTTGTTATTTATAAATTGCGTTACAGTAGAGGCACTGGAATGCAATGTATAAATCGTGATCATAAAGATCACGTTTTTGTATGGAATTCATGTGTAAACAGTATTTGATTTATTCTCTAAGAAAGCAAGCCAGTACCGGTCCACCGCATATTTAGTATGTGGTGCATTTTTTTTAAATTTATATTAATTAATATTTTCCTTCGGTAATCTGACCTTAATAACCTACTGATGGACCTCTTCAAATATTTTACACTATTATTGTTACACCTCATATAAGTCGTAAAACATTCATTAAATTAAGGCGGTATATAAGATTTGCAGACAAGTCGACACGAAGACTCATAAGTATTATATTATACTACATTCAAAAAGGTCTGATCTTTGTTCACACATCAATAATTCAAAACAGCTCGCCCTTAACTAAAACCGTTTATTATTCCAAAACATATTATATTACAAGTCATTCACGCATGAATACAGTATAAATAAACTGTGGCCCACCATAAAGATAGCGATAAACAAAATTCAACCCTGTGGTTCGTTCCCTTTTTTATTGGCAGGGGGCAATTTGAGACGATGTATTCTGCCAGTTTTACCAATAACATTTTGCATCCTAAATTATATCGTTGCTCCTCTCACCGCACCCTAAATTAAAACAGGTAAGGCTGAAAATTGAATACAATAATATTCCGATAAACGCAACGCTTATGTGGTATCGATGTAATTTATATTCCAGTGACGGTTTAGTGAGAGTTTACGAAATTGTTAAAGACAGATAAAAGGGCGATATTTAGATTAAGGGGGTGGTTTATGGGGGGTCTGAGCGCGACGGTAACATTAAAATGACGGGCATTACGACTGCTACTAATGGTAACGAATGAGTTCTAAAAAAAATTAGAGCCCCCCGTAATGGATGTTGGGCTGTGAAATGTTTATTTTTAAAGTGTGTTTTGGAATTACCTAAGAGTAATATACGTGTGGCCTTATGTGAGGATTCCAATGCGTATCGCTTTGAGAGTGACGACATGAATAAGAGTCGTCTAAAGTCAGTGTAAGGGTAATAGATCAATGATCTGAGGTTTCAAGATATACTTAAAACAGTGTCTTATTGAATGAAGATAATATCTCCAAGTCCTTGTCGATTGGCTTAATCGTAGTTTTTATTACAATGGACGAAAACATTTTTTTTCTCGACATAAATCGAAAAAGATTGAAATAGGATTGATTATGGGCGGTATTCATCAGTGCAAAAAGGTTGATTTTATATTTGCTGAAGTTAAGAATTGGAGTGAATTATGTAAGGATGAAAAAACGTTACAATTGTATAACTAAAAACAGAATAATGTACACACGCAAGAACTCAATTGTAATTTAATGTAAGTTATTCACAATCATACATCCACCAAATCATTATCCATTCAACATAAATAAATGCGTTTAATCTTATAACTAAATATTGTGAAATACCAATAGAATATTATTCAGTATTGCACCTTTAATGCGCTGGAATATTTAAATTCCCCTTCATCCTCCGATGAATCTGTCTAAATAATTACAGATTTAGCAGTCTTCGTTTCAAAATATATAGTCACATTCTGGTGCTTGAGAGACTGCCAAATAGTAGTATTTAGCAGAAACAATTTTTCACTAAAACAAATGGACTTTATCTGCCGTATATAATCCAACGTAAGTCGTGAAGCTAAATTAAGAGGTTTATTATGCTTCTCTTAAGTAGCGAACAAAATGGTTATTCTTTTTGTTAACGAAGCAGATTGCGAATAGATTTATATAATAGTTAGCACTTATAAAATATTCTACAGCGAGATATTAATATAATAGGTACAATAAGTCTCAAGACACAGACCACTCGACTAGTTTAGAACTCTCAAGCAATATTGAGTTATTCTTATTTCTAAATTTTAATTTTAGTAGCTTCTATGTAGCAATAAATTAATTGATTCAATTAAAAACCTTTGCATAGATTCAAAATTTACTGAGCAAGGTTTTGGATTGAAGACATGAGTACGATACGATACATCAGCATACCTGTAGGCCCCGAAGAAGTAGGTGGGCACCCACATCCTGATGGTATTTGTTTAGATGTAAAAGGGGCGAGCCATTTGGAAATATAGATGGAACGGAAAAGACCCTGATAGATACGGAAGAAAACGACGTGTTCCTGATACCGATGTCCTACATAGAAGACTCTTTATCAACTCAAACACGAATGCTATCACCTTACGTAAACACCCGAACGCCATTAGCTTTAAGCAAATAATTTAATCGTTTGGAGGTAATTAAACACTGCTATCTAAACATTAACAAATTTGTTCAGTGACAACTCTGTTTGTCTTGAAATAATATCGGCAAATATTATGTATTTTGTGTCAACAGACTCATCGAAATTTATTGCTGTGTGAAACCATTGCTGTAGAATCTACAGTGTAAACGAAGGTGAAACGTGTTTGACTACTAAAAATCTATGTGTACGAACCGTTGCTGGTTCTGGTACTACTTTTGAAAGCAATGATTAAACTTATGTAGCAATGGATGACAAATTGTATCAAGATGATAAAGTAGTCGTGGTAAATACAGGGTGTTAGTGGCTTCGCAACGAAAAGTGATACCATGAATTCAATTCATGATCGTCGATCATTTCACGAATTTTACGCAATCTTTTCAGATCTTTTAAATTGAGTTGAGCATAAAATAATAATAAAAGTTAGACCTAAAAGTGCAATGTAAATAAAAACTCGATACGCTCGAGCGCGCTCGTCTCTCCCTCGCGTTGCATATCGCGCGGAGCGTTGTGTTGTGATCGCATTATCTACGATACATTGCGCGTTCAAAAATGACATCATTTGTTACCCATGACTTTCGACATAAATGATTTCTATGATCATTAAGCCACGAATTTCGTTATCATGCCCCCTTACACCCTGTATAATACCAGACGGAGCTGAGTATAAACATGATGTTACTTGTTAAAAAACGTTTGTCAGTATGATTAATGACGGATCAGCGTATCATCAAGGCCTAGCAAACAGTCGTAGAGCTGGGGAATTAAATCCGAGCCCGGAGAGGGCTGCAGATGGATTACAACATATTTCATTAACATTTAAGAACTGCGGCGGCTGTGTCACGTCAGATAACACTGATGCTATTTAGTCACGCTGTTTGGTCATAAACATTTATGACTACATGTAATATATCAAATAGTTATATAGCTTATCATTAGAACGCCATTCGCTTGTTTGCTTATAGTATTTAATTTTGTTTTTGTTCGAATGTGTTCTGTGGCGAAGAAGAAGTGAAGTCCTCATTGATGTGTGTCATAAATATGTATCAACTTTTATTGGTAAATACAGTGCATGCCTGTATTACAGAGTTCTATTTCGGATTATATTTTTATGATGTTCAACTTCAGATGCCGTGTGGTGCCGGCCATGCCGTGTGGTGCCGGCTATGCCGTGTGGTGCCGGCTTAGAATAGCACCACTCCATCTCTTCCCATGGATGTCGTAAGAGGCGACTAAGGGACAGACCAGGGGACGGGCAGCAGCGTCCCCCTCGTGTATAATCAACAACACACTGCGGTCACCAATTCGTCCTTGCCAGGCGCGGTGACTATGGCAAAACCCCCCCAATGACAAGCACGATAAAAAAACGGCCCCTAGTCCCCGGCAGCCTTTCTATTCCTGGTCACGGTAGCGGCCATGGTTACGGGAGGGCAGGGGGTGCGAAGAATCCCCGGCAGAGATCCGGCTACCAAAACCGACGACGTTTGGACCTGGCCACATACAACACGAGGACACTAAGGACCGACGAGAAGATCACAGAGCTGGAAGAAAGTATAGCCAAGTTACGCTGGGACATTATAGGATTATCTGAAGTCCGAAGAGAGGGCGAGGACACGATAATCCTCAAATCCGGCAACTTGCTATACTACAGGGAGGGCGACCAACTGTCCCAGGGTGGTGTCGGGTTTGTCGTTCACAAGTCCCTCGTCAACAATATTGTGAAGATCGAAAGTGTGTCGTCGAGGGTAGCGTACCTTATACTCAGAATTACCAGCCGGTATTCGCTGAAGGTCATACAGGTATACGCTCCTACCTCGGCACACACGGACGACGAAATTGAGGTTATGTATGAGGACATCTCAAAAGCCATACAAACCTCCGAAACACATTACACTATTGTGATGGGGGACTTCAACGCGAAGATGGGTGAACAAAGCGGTGAAGAGCTGAGAGTGGGGCAATTTGGATATGGGCAAAGGAACCCTAGGGGACAACGCTTGGCCGACTTCTTGGAAAAGGAGGGACTCTTTATGATGAACTCTTTCTTCAAGAAGAGGCCAAACAGGAAATGGACCTGGATAAGTCCCGATGGTTCCGTGAGAAATGAGATTGACTTCATCATGTCGACGAAAAGACAGATATTCAGTGATGTCTCCGTGATCAACACGGTTAAAACCGGCAGTGATCACCGGTTGGTAAGAGGCACACTGAATCTTAACATCAAACTGGAAAGAAGTCGGCTGATGAGGTCTACGCTCCGCCCTACATCAGCACATATCACACACAGGGTATAATGTAGTTTCGCAAAAGATAAGACAATTAGGTAATTATGATCAGTCGGTATACTTATAAATCAAAAGAGTGGAAACATCTAAAAACAGTACAATATGTAAACTCGTAAAAATCTCCTTTGAACAGGGAAAATATTTTATGAACAAATTATCGTGCTTAAATATTTACACATCGAATATCTGGAGGGTTGCGGAGCGGCGCCCAATGCCATTAAACCGTAGACGTGTTGGGAAAAAAATCAACATAAATAAACTCATTTTCGTTGGCGTGGAGCAAACTCAAAGTGAAATTACCGAGGCTCAGGGCAACGTGTGCATGAAAAATTCATTCGGAACATAACAAGAGGGCGACAGAATAATAATTTGAATAAATATCAAGGAGAGTACCGTACGTGTGACGTGACAAAAAGCGGGCTCAGCCGAGCGTGTTTATGCGTTGTGATGGTGTAATTTGGCAGTTACAGTTGGCACAGATCGCGTAACACGAGCTGACGTCTCCACATACGCAAAAACGTTATTAACTTTTTAAGGGCGCGTCGCTGAATCGGGATAATGTAATTTTTGGCCCTTCTCCTTTATAAGCCTCCTTCCTTATGATCATATTTTAAATATGACTGCAGATAATACGAGATTACGCATTGTGTTCGCGAACAACTTAGCCAATGCGCGATTACTATTCCATTCACATGTCCCTTTTCCATGGAAAGATTCTAGTTACGATGGCCCCGCTTATGGCTCACACATCCCCTCTTCCGAGAAGGTCTGCGCAACACAAAAGGGTGCTAAGTGTGCTCGCAAACACAAAAATAATAACAAAATCCCCGTGTATTTTGACAACATAATACTCGACGGTCACAAAGGCCGTCACGTCACGAGCAATCGGTTTCGCTTCCTCGCCGCCCTTTGAGAAGGGTCCCAAACAAGTTCGCAAATAATTTATTAAAAACTTTTTTTATGGTCGACGGCATTTGGTTCACCGTGTGCTACCGTTTGACGGCTCCACGATGAAAGATTCCGTTGAGATTATAATTGACAAGATCTTTGTTGGCCGTGACAATGGGGCTTAGTACAAATCAGGGTATTGTCGGTTGGAAGATTAGGTGGAGTGTTCGGGCCCCACTCGGTGGGTTTAATTCACATAGTAATTGAAAACAGAGTGAGTTCGAGCGTACAATGTGCGGTTCTTGCTAAACTTATTCCGTATGTCGCGTCAACGCATCAGATAATGCAGTTTAACTGGTTCTTTGATAATTGAGGGTGCATTGTGAGGGTTCCCAGAAGATTTGGCACAGAATGGAATTGTGATAAATCTTAATATAGTAGCTTTATAATATCCTCTGATGTACTGCGTAGATTATGTCAAAAATGGGATATCGTGGATTCATTTTGACTTCCTGTTCAATTTTTCAAATGAATGGGAATCGAAATGTATACTAAATTTGTCGAATATCAGCCATTGTTGATATTTAATACAGCTCTTTATTTGTGTACTTTAAGTAATAAGACTTCATAGAATCTGCCATTTTAAGTTGATTTTAAAGATTTTCAGTGTTTTAGTCTATTCGCAGCGAATAGACTACATCGTCCTAATGTTAAGATAGTCTAATTCTACAAAAGCCGTCGCAAAGTCTATAGAAAAAATATCTGTAAAACAACCAATACATGTATTCACTGCATTAAAACAGTGTCTAAGAGTTACCACACTCTTTATGAGTTCACTCTTAATCTGGTTTCGATTTCACTCAAGATTTATATAATCTCATTTTGACTACGGCACATACATTACAGCACACAGTTTTACACTCATTTTATCGAGACCTGATAAGCATCCCGCTTCGTTCCTTACCAAAGTACGCACAAAGGCAACACTAATCGCGGTGCACCATGCAATCTCATCAAGTCATCAACCCCCGACACCTGGCAATGACACCATTGACACCGCACCGCCCACCCACTGCGACCCATCGCTTCGTGGAACAAAAGCGTATGACATAAATTTCGCGTGCGAGCCGCTTGCGGTGCAGCGATGTGCATACAAATATGTCAATCGGTTCTTGTGATGGAGTTCTGAAGATAATTGGCATATGGTATAACTAGCTGCGCCCCGCGGTGCCACCCGCGATTACCGGTTACGGACTGTGCATTTTTTCAGCATAAAAATTAGCCTATGTCATTTTCTGACCCCTAAACTACCTCTACCTATGCAAAAAATCATGTCGATCCTTTACTATATGAAAAAATAAAAACAAATCTATCCCACGGGAACCACACATTTTACCGGGATAACAAGTAGCCTATGTGCTATTCCAGACTATGATCCATCTCTGTGCCAAATTTTCCTCCAGATCCGTTCAGCCGTTCTGGCGTGATTGAGTGACAAACATCCATCCATCCAAACTTTCACATTTATAATATTAGTGGGATAAACTTTAACGTTCTATTGTTACTATCTCAATAGATATGTTATTATTAACATTAATAATTATCATTCTAAGCTACTGCTGCAGCTGGATTATTAAATGGGTAAATAAGGTTTGAATTGCAATCAAATGAATAATCAGACTTTGTAATTTTACTGAACTGGTTTTAATCGTAAATGAATACAAGTCTGGTTCTACCATAAATATGTTATGTTACTAACTCTTATTGGCATCTTTTCAGTATTAGTTTCCTAATATCTATAAATATACATGCATATAATAAAAAGGTTACTAATCGCTGTCTGTACATGGAAGATTTATGAGAAAAACTATTATTGGGGGCCTTTATCAACGCAATAGAACCCAAAACAATGATTGTTAGAATGTTTGTCTGTGCGTTTGTGCGAGCTAATCTCATAAACGGCTTAACCGATTTGGGTGCGGTTTTCAATAATGTATTTTGGTAAGCTTCACTTAAAATAAAGTGTATGTTTTATTTCAATCAGTTCATAAATAAAAAAAGTTATAAAGTCGAGGGTAACAGCTAGTTATAGAATATTTTTAGTCCCACAAAGCATACACCGCACCAAACAGGAGCTTCAACACTTGAAAAACATAATCAGCTTTTATTAAAAACAAGTTTAATATGAAAGGCCTAACTGCTTCTAATATAACCATAACACAAACCCTTACATTTATGATAATTAATACCTTTTGGAGGCCGCCACAAGAAAAAAGTTACGCATTGTCTTTTAAAAAAGCTATTCAATACAGCTGCCGCTTAAGGACAAAGCTTCAGTGGGATAACATCGCGACAGTAGATCGTCGGATGTCGGCAAATGTCGGGTGTCGTCGGCATGGGTCGCAGGATTGAGTGACATTGATCGACAGGCCAGACACAGACATGTCGGTGCACCAAGACATGCTAATGGCACTGTTTACCATATAATAAGTCTCGGCATTCGAATTTGAAATGTTTTTTTGGAATTGGAATTCGTTTCTGATTGTCAATTCTATTGAGTTGAAAAGGTCTGCTCTAAGAAGTGATTTGCATCCATAACATAACACTATTAGTAGCATGAAAAAAAATTGATTCCTTTATATGAGATCTAAAAAAATTTTCGCTTTAAAAACTATCTCGTCAGTCCGCTCAATAATTTCAAGCCTTAAGATATATCCGGTATGGTCTAGTGGCTAGGATACCTGGCTCTCACCCAGGAGGCTCGGGTTCGATTCCCGGTACCGGAATAACTGTTTTTGATGTTTATTATGTTTCCAAAGAAAATTGTTAAGTAAGGCTATTGTAAGATTTAATAAAATTGGATTAAATCGATGAATTATGTCTATGCATTATGGATCTTATGCATACTTATTATAAGGTACATAACAATGATCATTTTCTCGTATATACATTTTATTGTCCCAGAATTTTCTCACAGCCATCTAATAAAATCTACATAAAATAATCCGCCTTCATCAACAAAGTTGTACATCAAACGGACAGACATACTGAGACAATTATGCCTTTGATATAAATCTGTATGCCTACTTACCATGTCTGAATTGAGGTATGAGACCGGCAGTGGATAACCAACTCTATCGTGTAGTGATGACGTTTGATTTTACATAGCAAGTATAAAACCCAAATTTGCATTTGATCTCGTGATGGACGATTGTCAGATATCAATAGACTGTCTAAAGCAAGCCAGACCAGAATTCAAATGATGATACCTGATGCTTTAGAAATAAGGTGCTTAGTATGGATGACGGTACGTTTTGAAATTGAGCTTGTGCGTCGAGCATTCCCTCAGAAATCGTTTATTTGAACAAAAAGGTAAATGTTTTTTTTATCCGTTTATTGTATTGCATTGAAAGTAAGCTCAAAGATTGGCTGGCAAAGGTCAAAAACTATAAACATCAGTACTTATTGAAGCTATCTAAAAACATTATAACTTATGAAACTTAACAATAAATTGTGAAATATTTTAAGGGGTCCATTGGAAGGTCATAAAGATCCCTTCTCGAAAAAAAAACCTACTGCTTAACCCCTTAATATATTGTAAACTTTGTTGTTACACCTTATGGGTATATAAAAAATAAGACAACCCAATTTAAAAACCACTGTCAAATTATAAATCCAATGACAAATCGTATTTAAAAATATTTAGTTGTATAGCCACGTTTAGAAAAGCCAATCATTCAACGTTCGCTTCGACCTCGGCTCGAAAACATTCAACCTACAACTAACGAGGCGTTAAAACCGTTTTTTTCACAATAACTCCAATAATCAAAACGAATAACATCACAAATCAATTAGTTTCAATAAAGTGTTTGTTGAACAATAAATGATTAATGCTCTGACACACCGAAGGTTGGAAGTGGTAGCTCAATAGATTTATAAAGATTTGTTTGTATTCAATAAAGTATATGTTAGTTCAATGCCAACATTTACATTTTTAATATTTATTGAGGTTTATATTGGATTAAAAAGGAATCGAGACATTTAGTCGATGCGGTAGATATAAAGATAACATAAACAAAATGCAGGAACAATTTCTTCAACGTCATCTTAGAGTCAGAAATAGGAAGGATGTTGGTGGGCTAATATAATAGACTAATAAATAAGTTTCAAGTTTACAGACGACTCATTTACAAATTTCGATCAGCCTCATTTTTAACTTTGAGATGACGTAAATTACGACAAAATAACGATAAGAATTCATGTAAACAGTTGTTCAACATATTAAGCATGATTTTTATGACGATACATATGTTTTAAAGCATTTACTATAGACCAGTCTTTCCCAACGTGGGCGATAGCGCCCCCTTGTGGGCGCTGCAGGCCTAAAGGGGGGCGGTAAGAGACCCAGAAAAAAAGGGGGCATTGTGTAGGGCTTTGGGGTCGATTTATAATTTCATCTACCTAGCTAGGAAGACTCTTAGACACCGACTGAGCTCTCGACTCTCGACTACATCTTGTGAACATCAACTAATATTAATTAAGATATAGCTCAAACTCGGTTCGATATAAAAGACCGCGGGCAATCATGTTTTAACAAGTTTTTGTTAAATAATCCGAATTGTACATTCCTATACCAATCGGCTGGTTCTATAATACTTGTTCTTGCTTGTCGAGTACGATTGGGCGTCGAATGAGATAAACGAGTTTATGCACGTTTGTCTTATTCCTGTTGGTGCGTGCTGCTTATGCAATCCTATATAAACGACGTAAATTTATTTTATTTTCATTTGCGGTTTCGCGCATAATAGATAAGCAGTACTTGATTTCAACACTTACGTATTTCTTAAAACAAAACAATGTCGGAAGTAAAAAAGAAGAGACGGCAATACTCTGCGGAATATATTAAATTCGGATTTATTGAAAATCCCACAAACCCGTCGTCGCCTTTGTGTCTTCTATGTCTAAAAACATTTTCGAACGAAGCAATGAAGCCTTCAAGACTGCAAGATCATTTGAATAAAATGCATCCAGATAAGACAGAAAAGAATGTAGCATATTTTCAAGACCTAGAGAAGAAGCATAATACTCAGCCAAGTGTATCATAACTATTTTCGGCGGATGCTAAGCAAGATGACGACGGACTTCGAGCTTCGTACAATATCTCTTTGTTAATTGCTCAAAAAGGCAAACCACATAACATCGGAGAAGAGTTAATTTTGCCAGCAATAAAGGAAGTAATAACTACTGTGCTTCATAAACCGGCCGCAGATATTATCCGAAAAATTCCTTTGAGTAATAATTCTGTGCAAAGACGAATTGATGAAATGGCTGAAAACATTGAAGAATCATTGTGCAATCATCTGAGGACTAGTAAATTCTCAATTCAGCTCGATGAGTCCACTTTACCAACTAATTAAGCGTTGTTGCTATCTTACGTGAGGTTTATTAAAGATGAGAAAATACGTGAAGAACTATTGTTTGCCAGAAATTTGGAGACAGATACAAAAGGCGAAACCATATTCAATACATTGGAAAAGTTTTGTGAAGAGAAAGAGATTCCTTTGAAAAATATTATATCAGTTGCTACGGATGGCGCTCCGGCTATGACAGGGCGCCATAAAGGCTTCATAGCATACTTAAAGAATAAAATTCCAGATGTCATTGCTATACATTGCGTTATTCATAGACAACATTTGGTTTCTAGAAACTTAAGTGAACGACTATTTCAATCACTGCAATATGTCATCAAAGCAGTCAATAAAATCCGTAGCAGCTCTTTGAATGATAGATTATTTCATCAGCTTTGTGTTACTAATGACGAAGATTTCAACCGTTTGTTGCTTCATACTGAAGTTCGTTGGCTGTCAAGAGGCAATTGTCTGATTCGATTTTACAACCTGTTTGACTCTATAATAGAGTTCTTGGAAACTAAAGATACAGAACTGCGCAACAAGCTCATAACATCAAAGAATGATATAGCTTACATGACAGACCTGTATAAAATGTTAAACGACATGAACCTCCAACTGCAAAGCGATGAACTAAATTTAATTAAAACAAAAAATGTCGTTGCTGCTTTCGCAGCCAAACTGCTTCTGCACAAAAAGAATATGGGCAGACGTGAGTTTCACAATTTTCCGAATTTATCAGTATACTGCAGTAACGACGACTTGTTTGCCTACTGCCAACATTTGGAAAACCTCCACATTGACGATTCCAGGACATTTTAAACTTGGAAATACCAGACTGGGTGTTGGATCCGTTTTCAAATGTCAACACAGCAATGTCACCTCAGCTGGAAGAAGAACTTATAGAATTGACAACAAACGAAGAAATAAAAATCAAGTTCAAAAATGGATATCAAGAATTTTGGCTACAAAAACCGATCCCGCAATTGTACCCTGGATTGTGGTCAATTGTTCAACGATTTTTGATAGCATTCCCATCGTCATATTTGTGTGAACGTGGATTTAGTGCTGTGGCAACGCTGCTTACTAAAAGGAGAAATCGTTTGCGTGTTACCGAACGTGGCGACTTGCGGCTGTTTTTGAGTAAATTGGAACCTGATATCAACAAACTTATTGAACAGCATCAGATTCAACCTTCACATTAGTTTTTATATAAGAATTGATTATGTTTGTTTTATTTTCAATAAAAGATACTCTGTCCGAATACTATAAATTTGCGTTTCAATAATCAGTTATAAGTACTTAGCGGTTTTTAAGTATGTTTAAAAAGGGGGGCGTTAAAAAATAATTTATTCTTAAAGTGGGCAGTAGACAAAAAAAGGTTGGGAACCCCTGCTATAGACGATGATGTTGAATATTTTTTATTCACGTAGACCATTAAGTAAAAATTACGTCAACCTATCATATGATATTTGCTTCTTGTACATTTTGTAGCATATTGCATTATAATTTTCAAAATTGCCTAATTGGAATATCATTAGATACTGACATAAAAAGGGTTGGCACCCCATCAGTCCGGTACCGAATTCCCACGATCCGTTTCATACAAGTCTAATAGACCAAACATCAACTAAAGTAGGTTAAAATGATAACTCATTCCATTTCAAAGTACAGAAAGAAGTTTCTGGAAACGTTTCTAGTATTATTTATAATCGGAAGTAGGTTTAGAATGTCCTAAAATTATATATTACTAGCTGTCCCGGCGAACTTCTTACCGCCTCAGAATCAAATGTATGAGAAAATGAATTTATTGATACTCTATGAAAAATTTAATCAAATCTATACCACAGGAACCATACATTTTACCGGGATAAAAAGTAGCCTATTAGCTATTTTAGAATATAATCTATCTTTGTGCCAAATTTCATCCAGATCCGTGTTCAGCCGTTCTGGCGTGATTGAGTAACAAACATCCATCCATCCATCAATCCAAACTTTCACATTTACAATATTAGTGGGATAATGACTATCAAGTATTGATAGACTTGGCCGTAATGGAAATAGTAAACAAGACAAGATAGCAGCTGCTCCAAAAGGCTAGTTATTTGTCATCAAACCTCAACATATTATCACTTGTCAATTAACAAAGACTTCTTCAAAACTAAACAGCCACATCTCCTATTACACGGCGGCGTCTTGCATGTTTACACAACGATCAAATTTCATCGCTAGTCGGTCTCTTTGTGCTCCACTTTTGTATTATTTTCATTATGTTCTGAAAGCTTCGAATCTGTGTTATTGTTATTCTATCTTTGAGGTATGGTGGTAGCTTTTAGAGATACGTATTAGTTTTGTACATCTTCATGTTGTCTTATAGTTTGGGTTAGGATTGACAAAACACTCGTATACTCCTGAACTTCGCTATTGTTTTTAAATTGCAACGTCATATAGATTTTTGGTCTCGGACAGCACTGATTTGGTACGGGACGCCAATTCTGTTGCCTACAAACTAAAACGAAATAAAAATTTGACATAAAAAAATGTTGCTGTTTTGCCCTTGAAGACATATATTTTAGTTGGTGGACCAACGGCATTAGCATTAGTGCTTTCTTTTTTGTCTTTATTAAAAAAACATCATAGTTATTTTGTGAGTACAATAAAAATGTGTAGTCAGTAGTTATTTGAAGAATGAACACTCAAATATTTTGAAAGCTTTCCCTCGTTCAAACATGAGAACACTTTACGTGGAAGTCCAACTCCCACTTGGCCAGTTTTTTGTTTGCCCTTCACAGTAATTTATTTGGGAACTTTTTGTTCTTGTGGCATGCTGTATAATCCTCTCTGCTGTCAAGTTGCACCGCCCGTGATGTGGGATAAAATGTAAGGCTACTAGAAGCTTTGGAGATGGCGTTTGGAGCTACTGATTCTTTTTTCGTGTCCAGAGATTCAATTTGAGATTTTAATCATGTTTTTAATTATGATGTACAACTTTATATCGTAGCATATTATAGCAAGGAAGAAATTTTCTATGCTAGCCTTTGGATTTTTTTCTCACTCGATATCTATTTTTTGTAAAATTCTGGAAAAGTCAAATTCAAATGAAGTTTCTTTTTGTTTGGAGCTTTGCTACATGGAATAAATATACATCAGTAGCCTGCTTAAGAATATAATAAAACAAAAATACTTATACATTGTTAATAAAAAAAAATACGTAACGGAAATAATTTCAACATGAACCATTGAAATCAATCAGAAATTCCATTTCTGCGTCATGTAGAATTACAGAAATAATATAGCGACGTAATAACCACTCTATGCCATTTGTTAGCCCGTAATGTCTGACTCGACGGCTACCGGTTTTTAGCTTCTGATTGACGGCTGTCGGCTTCGCTTACACGGCTACAAAAATAACAACGTGATCTTAGTAAGCTTTATTGCGTCCAGCTAAAGTTGAATCTGGTTTGTGTTTTCCGTAATCAATACTTTGTCCATCAACATTTGCCGCGGCGCCGGTCAACGCGGCCAGATCTTGAATATCATCTACTTATTCATTATGGGCCCCTATTCTGTGTTAATCATAATCGGTCTCATTACTTTGCTGTAAGAAGATTTCTGTAGTCATCGCGTAGATTATACGTTGTTCATAAGCTTGCTGTGTCATTGGTCGGCTTAGCAACTATGTTATAATTCATAGTGGCCTATTTTCACGGTGATTTTTATAATGTTTAAGATCGCTCAGTGGTATTTGTATTATCTTACTTATACCCAGCCAATTCAAATATATATTTATTCGGTAGCTTATACCTGTTTGTCGTATAATAATTAAGTAATATGATGACCAAGACTGATGAGAACCACAGAAGCTGAAATCTCGAAACATTATGACTACCTAGAATAGTAATCATATGTTTGTGTTATTTAACTTTTATTCGTAGGTCATTTACTGCATATTCGTTTATTTTTAATATTACTCTGGTCATATTATGTAGATAACATTGATTTACGCGATAAGTAGGTATATTACTTTTCAATATTATCATTTATCTTATAGATCTGACATATATACTGTCGAATATTCTGCAGCATAAATTATAATAGACAAAATATTTTAATTTACATATATTATGCTAAGTTTATTAATGCCTACCTAGCTAGTTACGGATTTATAGTCATATCATACATTCAAATATTTATTAAGTTTATTTTAATCTTCAAATAACATATCAAGGATTTATGGTATTACGTAAATGAGTTGTATTTTTAAACGTTTTGATTATGTTCTACCTAAAAACTATTAGGTTTCCTACATTAACTTAAATTATATGGACCATTATGTAAGTACCTAAGCACACTATAGTAATGGGGATTGGGCTTTAAAAGCGAATGCAATGTATAATAACTATAATAATACCAGCCCTTTTAATATCCCACTGTTGGGCACGGACCTTCCCTCAGTGTGAGGGGGATTGGGTCATAGTCCACCACGCTGGCCCAGTTCAGATTGGCGGGCTTCTCTCGTCTTTTGAGGGATTCTCTCCAACAAGCATCATCCTTACGATGTTTGCCTTCACCGTTTAGCATGTTATAATCATGGTTAAAATGAGATTCATACATGTCCTTAGGAAATTCCAGAGGTGCGAGCCAGGGTTTGAACCTGCGATAGTGGGTGCTGAGGAATTCGTTCTACTCTTTAATAGTGCTTGTAAAAAAAAATTATATAAACAAAAAAATAAGTACATCTTGTTTTGAAATAGCTTAGGTCCTTATAACGCACTATAATGAAAAACAACATAAAAAAGCTGAGCGTGTGATCGATCCAATCAACTGTCAGATTAAAATCTACATTATAAAATGGATGAGGTCTTAACTGCTCGAGCAAAAACATCAGGATTAAAAACACGCACATTAAAAACCAAATTCTCAAATTACGTCATATTTGCATTATACAAGGCAATAATATAAAAATATTTATTAATTAATATCCGTCAAAACCGTCTAAAGATGTAGATATAAAAAGTGTACAGCCGTTCAGAACAGCACATAAATCATTCACGTTGAGAGCATTCGATAAACAAAAGAAAATTGCCCAAGAAACGCTCCAAGGTTTTGACTGGTGGAATTTATTAACAAAATTACTCAAAGACAATGAGGAATATTTAGAACCGGCGAAGACAAATTGTCCGAGGTATTGTGTAGATAAACAAGCTGACGCTGGATTGAGGGAGTGGAAAAATGAGAGGACGGCTGGTGTAAATATAGAAAATGTAGCGATAATAAATTGCGGTACTGGTACTTAGAAGATGATAGAATGTGGTACGAGCCAGACCATGGTTTCGATCTGCTGCATACGGAATCTGTTTGACAAGAGAGTATTCTTCCGAAAACATGGTACGGACGGTTGGTACGGAGCGGACTGTGTCCGTCGTCGAATATTAAGTTCAATCATGCTTAAACAATGTCCATTAAGTTAATGATGAAACAAACTTTTATTTTAACAAGCGACTGATCTGGTTCCCCAAAAAGACATACAGTAAAAAGTATTTCAATTAATTGAACGATTCTATAATAGGCATTTATTTCGCTCTATTATTTGGAGTATTTCAAGCACCCCTTTCGTAACTTGCACCAACCGTTCACAAACCATTCAGAGATCGTTCGTCATACTTGATGGATGGTAATGAATAGCACTTTTATGCACTGCAGAGGTGAATGCCGTTTATAGTCGAGGGGATTGATTGGGAAACCTCGAGTTTATTACGACGCTTCACCTCCATTGGCTTTGAATGGACTGTAAAGTTTGTTTACGATTCGTATGAAGTTTACCGAGAAGTAGATGTGATAGAATATTCATCTGAAATTATAGAACAGATATTTTGCTGCTGCAAATTAGAACTACCGTTAACGTATTGAAGTAAATATTATTCACTGAATAATTCATACCGTAGCTACACTATATTGGCAATGAGCACTTGTCAGTCAATGTTACAAGACACAAATTTAGTAAATCATAGAAACCATTAACTGTGTACACAATGACTTGTATGTGACCATAATGACTAAAAGACTTTAGTAAAATGAACCGAAACAAAAGGAGTGTGGCGAGACAAACGCTGCTAATTATTCATCATTAGCGGTTATCGCGGCCCCGGGATGATGCATGGCGGTCGAAGTCATTCATCATGCCGCCTTTGTTTCGTTAACCCACTGCTGGAAGCAAGGAGCACTCGGACAGGTTAAAGAAAGGAATATTGTTTTATGGATATCTATTTGAAAATCTTTAATTTTACCTAGGTAATGTTACCATCATTAGTTTTAAAACGAACTTGATATATTGCTATTGCAAAAGAAAAAAGTTAGAAATAGTAATTATGCTTCATTTCAGATTTAAGTTATTTTCAGACCGTTGATTATCTTTGGTTCCTTTATGTTTTTCAAAGAGCATCCCAACTCGTTAGCCAAAGTTGAGATCATTAGGCAAACTAGGCGTCGAAACAAAAAGGCAGTTATTAATCTGTGTCAGTGGGTTCGGCCTCGGGAATACAAATTATGACGAAGAATACGTGTCAAAAGGATAAATTGATGAGCTGAATGTCTGTGCAAACAAAAATACTTTGTAACTAATAGCAACTGCAGGTGTATTCCACTCAGATCTGTTCGCTGCTCACACACCTCAACATTTCATAATTTTATCCAACAAATTAGACGCAAACAAAAAATAAATTATCAAAAATAAACATTAGCACTTTATACCTGTCAACTTATCCTTTACAAGACGCGAGACACAACTAGTTTTAATGAATAACCACAAAAAACGGACCTTACAAAACAGCTCGTTATACGTTACCTTCATCAAGAACTGTCAAATTAATTGACAGCTCATACAGCTGACACGTATTGCTTGGCGTTTTGAATTTAAAACAAAATTAATTATACAATCAATCAGACGACATGTCATGGCCGCAAAGGTGTTGCTTTTCGCGCGGCAAAATGCCAATCAACGTGCAAAATGCTCGCCCAAGCGGCACCGTACCACCAGCTCCAAAAGGTTTATACATCGATGATTGTATAGTTTCAAATTCACCTTTGATAATGATGTAATAAAGTGCATTATTGGGGAAGTACGGAATGTTGTTTAAGTCCTTGTGACCGTCAGTCCGGTCGGTAGTTTAACAGCTCGATTCGCCACACTTTAATCGAGTCGCTCAATAAACTGAGCCCGCTCAAGGTGAGAACGGGCCGACTCAAAAGCCACATTTTACAAGGAGAAATTTTTATGTCTCGCCTGTCATTTCACGGGCGTTTAATGTTAATTCGCACATTTCTTGTCTTTAGCTGAATGCGTTTTAATTTTCTCGATCGGAAATCGGCCGCGAATTTATGTGCGCTCATGTACGGCGTCGGCCGTAAAATTTACGACGCACAAATATAAAGGAAAGAAAAAGACGGGAATTGAGAAATAAAACTGTTTTCACATTCAAAATAGCGTAATATATTTTATCGGCAACGTTTATGATGTTGAGATTTATGTGCCGATTCATTTGGTGCGATATAAAAAATAATAAATCTCGTCACGGAACTCGCGGCTCGCCGTGTTGTAACGCGCCAGTAATGATTATGGCTTCCCATGTTGAGAATGATCTTGTTAAAATTAAATAGTCGTTGTAGAACGACCGGGGTGACCCGGATAGATCAGTAACACCGGATTTTGGAAACTGAAACTTAATTACGTTAAGTTGTATGTTCTCCTCAGCAAAGTATTACAATTTCTCTCATTTAGAGTCCACTTAAAACAAATAAGCTTTTTTTCAGGCTCGTACTCTACTGTTAACCATAAATCTCTTGGTATTTGTACTGCACTGATTATATATGTATTAAACGTGTTTACCGTGCAACGCCATAGGGTTTATTTTTAATTCTTCTTTCAGGAAAGACGTGAACTAATGAAAAGTGAAATCCACTCTGCAATAAGTTTTATAATCATGGTTTTAGAAACTACACACAAAGTTAGAGACAAAGATACTAAAAAACGCTAAAAATATATACCCACCTTCTCCAAGAACAAGCTATGGAACAAAAACAATAAAATTAGAAGGTGTATAATTAAACAACAAGCTATCCAATGCTATAAAGGTTATTGAATCTGCCACTGCTTTTTAAAAATAAATTAAAAACGCACGTTCAGGAAAATATTGAACACCTATATACTGACACTTCCTATACATACAAATTATTATAAGAATTACTAGGTACCCACTAATTATAACCGAACAAAACCCTTAATTATTGCATGCTCACTGTATCTTAAATACCTCTATAAGATTTCTACCTAAGTTAAATTATCTTTTAAGTGAAGTTCTGTAATTTATTTAGACAATCAATTCTTTAAACCGAACTACGCACTAAACGGACACTATTGAACGCAAATTAAAATGCAAATACGAGGATATTTTCTTGTTGCCCACGCCTTTATGAATTTTAAAAGCCATTCGCTTAAACGCGGTCCGTTGAAAACGATCGCATAAAATTTTATCATGACATATCTGTACATGCACATGTGATGATATTGAGGGTGAATGTTTTTTTTTTATTATAGAAATGTAAGTATTCATTTAAGGGTATCATGAGATGTAGGTACTTATAGCTTTTATTTCAAGATTCGTGAAAATATAAGAGGAATATTGTTAATACCCATAATAAGGCATGTAATTTTGATAGAATATATATTATACATTATTATATATTGTATTATAATGTCGTTGCGATAGATAAAGCATAAGATAAAGTTATTTGATTTATATAAAACTAGCTGTTGCCCGCGACTTCGTCCGCGTGGTATTTAACAAAGACAACCGTTGACAACAGCCTGCTCGCCCATTCTGAGCCCGCGGGATGCATTGCAGGTTGTTGCTATCAAACTTAATCAGGCGCTGCGCTGCAACATTGGTTTTAATTTTTTTTCGTGAGATCCTATTTTTTTTTTCTAAAATAAAAGTAGCCTAAGTTACTCCTTGTTACATCAGCTATCTGCCAGTGAAAGTCCCGTCAAAATCGGTCCAGCGATTTCAGAGATTAGCCGGAACAAACAGACAGACAGACAGACAGACGGACAGACAGACAAAAATTGTAAAAAATGTTGTTTCGGTATAGGTAACGTGTATACATCCAAATGCACTTAGTAAAAAGCGGTTATTTTAATATTACAAACAGACACTCCAATTTTATTTATATGTATAGATGTATAGATAACTTGAATTTCATTTTAAACACTGAATTGCAATAGACTAAATATAATATTCAAGTAACAATGGGCTCTTACACAAGCGTGTTAGTAACTCAAGTACAAAGCGGTCTTTTCAAGATTTTATTGAAAGATGTAAAGTAATTTCATTGAAGTGTATATCCAAACTGCGCTGAGGACTCGATTCGCCGCGGTATTGGTGCATCAGAATCGATTTAAACTAGTTAGACATCAATAGAGTGCCGCCTGGTGTCGGTTAATCGACCAATTTGTTCGATCTTCGTGGAAACAATCGATTTGAGACATTAGTAGTCTGTGTTCTGAGGCGGCTGTGATATTTAAGAAATATTGTTTATTTAAAATTTGTAATGTTCGTGAAGGACCTTCAAGACTTAGTTGTTTTGACGAAATGTTTGTCTCATTATATTTTCTATTCATTCCAAAATTAGTTATAGTACTCGTACCAGCTAGATCCATTCAGAATTTGCATTTCTGTCTGGCTCTACCTTGCATTTCTTTTTGGCTCTACTTTCTTAGTTAATCTATCTTCTTAGCAAGTTGTAATAGCGCTTGTAAACTGTTGTGAAATTTATCATGCAGTTGGTTAAGATATTTAAAGGTAAGTTCTGTATTTTTGTCTCTCTTCGCCACAATGTCTTAAGTTGACGAAAACATATAACGAATTGGTTATAGCCAAACCAGTGATGCAGAATTAATGGCACATTACAAGATAAACGCTTAAAAGCAGCGTGGTAATCAATTTTCCTGTTTAGATACGGCTCCACAATTAGCGTGGGAAGACAAGTAGCTGACATTATGTTCATAATAGTATTGAAATGATCATTGCTTGATTTTATGAGGAGTTAATCTTCAATTGATTTCTTGCATCTATTGGAACAAATATAATTTTATCATCAGCCATATACATCTAGCGTTATTTGATAACTTAAATATTTACAAACAGGAAAATAAAAAAAACTTAAAAAAATAGTATGACAACAAACTATGTATCAAAAAGACCTTGCCCGCGTGGAACAATAACCGTCGGGCATAGTGGGATGTTGTATATATGTTACGTGCTCCGAAAATTCCCATAGCGCGTTTCAGGATTGTATTGAGAATTGTTAATTGTTCTGAATGCGTCTACAGCGCCATCTGTGTAGCTTGTGTCGCGGTTGAAGAGGTCGCTACAAAAGCGACGGAATGCTTTCAGCCTACCTGACGCTGCAAAAAATTGTCACACCTTTGCACGTTTGATAAATTAAACCATTATATGATCTGGTGTATACAGAATGGACAAGTTATAACAATCGGTCTCCATCTTCACAATCTGACAGGCATTAAATTGAAGTTTAAAACGGTAGCAACAAGATTGGACACTTGCGACTATACGTGATTGTATTTTTTGTTTTTGTTTCTATGAGAAACGAACTTAAAAACTGCTGTTCCAGTTTCGATATATTATAAGTGCTTTGTACATGTTATCTTACAAAAAGTTAAATATTGCTGGATCCGATCTGACTCGATAGGGCAGATCGTTTATGAACACAGTTTTTAGGCCTTTTAAAAGGTATAATATGTCAGTTTTAATAATATCAGGATTTTTATAAGCTGCTTTTGTTATGATTAATTTAAAATTACTCTTGCGGGTTAAAGCATCTATGTACTTATATAAAATAAATAATAAATATCGCTTGACGAACACACCATTTATATGGTCCCACACTAAGCAACGCTTGTATTATGGGTACCATACTATGGACTGGCGGGGAACCCAGTTTATAGTATTTATACGAGTATAGATATTAAACATCCATGACCTGCGTATAAACATTTGCGCTCATCACATAAAGTTTGTCCTTACCATGATTCGAACCCGGGACCCTCGGCACGGAAAGCAGGGTCACTACCAACTACGGTAATCAGGCCGTCATATATGCGTTATATGTATATTTACAGAAGTACTTAGAATGTACACACTTACCGCCAACATTATAGAAAACTTTTCTCCAAACACACGTTTTTTTAAAAAGCTTGATATTCGATTGTAAATGGATAAATATTTCTATAAATTTGTAGATTGGGTTTATACATACATCTAATAATCTTCTTCGACTTTTAAAAATCTTAATGGCTCCACTTTTTTTCTAATGACCGTCCAACTGACCTGTTTGCTCGTGTGTAGCAGAACATGCGTGGGCTTTGACAGCCGTAGGCATTATTCTATAGTTATTGATGGCAATATCAATTCTGTATGGTAATTTCTACTAATCATGGATACATAAATAATCATTGAGCTAGTTTTACTTGGGATGACATATCGAAGTGTGATTGGTTCGATCGATAATGTGATAATTAATTTGTGTTGATTCATTTTGATGATATTTATTGGCGACGATAAATTGTATTTGACAATAAATAATGTTATCTATATTTCTATATTTGAATGTCGAAACATTTATATATTAAAATAAATAAATAAAAACATAGATCAGGTTGCCTTTGATATTAATAATTAATATTATTCATTGTCAATACTAGTTTATGTCAAATGTCTAGACTATTTTATGTCAAAGTCAAGACTAGTTTATGTCAAAGTTTAGACTAGTTTATGTCAAAGTCTAGACTAGTTCAATTCAAAAGTCAAGACTAGTGTTTGTCAAAAATCTGGACTAGTTTATGTCAAAAGTCTAGACCAGTTCACGTCAAAAGTCTAGACTAGTTTTTAACAAAAGTCTAGATTAGTTTATGCCAAGATTCTAGACTAATAACATTTACAAATTACAATACTAATTTACTATGCTAACAGAGATTTAAGGTCAAACAGAACGATAACTAGCATCAGGAAAACCAACATAATAATATCCTCATTACATACTCGTAGAATAGATATTTAGCAACGACTAACGTACCGTTAAATCCTAACCAATAATTAACTAGTTAATTTAAACACCGCTTAGTATACGAGTAATTATTACTTTTCATAGTTACGCGTTCGCGTTGCGTAATTTGTGCTACAAATCTTTGTAATCAAGCATACTGCTAATAGCGTTTGTAAGCTGTTAATATGTTTCAACGATAATTAACCAATTTTATAAACCGTTGAGTAATTATTAGTTTATATGCGAAAGTCCTAGATCACGTGGTCTTAATAATAATACTTTACTTAATAGAATACATCAACCGTAAGATCTCTAACTAAGCAACACAATACAAATGTTCATGCTCATCAGCCAAAAGATTGGATAGCTTATATAATTAATAAGCTGAAGCTGAAGGTTGCAGCTGGACTTTCACAAAGGACTGAGAATCACTAAGACTAGGCAAACATAGCGGTGAACGCCTTACCGCATAATAGTATGACGACCTGTGGAGAGTGGCTAGCAGAAACAGGATGTAGTGAGCTTAAGACCGAACAGAAGCGTATATTGGGGGACACATATGTCTTGCAGTGGATAGCAATAGAAAGATGATGATAATGAGAATGTGAAATCCCATACTAAGCAATCATCATAAAGGTTGAACTATGTATCCCTATTAATCTAAGATGAAGTTATCCTTTTTTCTATATCCATAAATCCCTTATCTAATCCACTAAAAATCAGTATCACAACTAATTAAAAAATGTAATACAAAATAAACAGTTAATATTACTTAACATAATCGAAAGATAAACCTCCCACATCACGAGACCGCATCCACTTTATAATCTGTATAACGTTACCTCATTAAAAACTATTTTGATTACAATCTTACGTGAACCAAAGAGTACAATGATAGGGCGCACACAAATTAATCCATCAAGCCATATAATCCGACGGTGCGTTAGCGCGGCATGTCAAGCCGCTTGTCAAGCTTCCTGTCAGGCGACCTGTCAAAATTATGACGCATGGCTGCGCCCACCTCGACGCGCCGGCAGCTTTAAATGGTTTTTTTGTCCCCTTTTTTGTCGTTTTCTCTCTTTCTCAGTCATATGACAGTGTAATCCGTGAAACTGGAACTTGTGGAGATTATTATCGCGTCGCTCGGGGAGGCGTTTTTGTTGCGACTTAACCTTTGTGTTGGTTTGAATTGTGTGATTTCTTTGATGCGTTTTTGGTTTTTTAGTTGGCACGCGGATAGCAACTATGGTAGTAGGCAGTTGTATTGTTAATTGATATTGGAAGTGGACAATAGAGGACACACAATTGGCACTGGAACTACACAGTTTATTACAAAAAAGACATTATAACATTATATATGAATGCATAAATGTAATTAACTATTCAATTCCACTAATTTATGTATTTTTTATTAGCATTTGGCATCTTATGTTGATCTTCGAATAAAGAATGAATAAATTAATGAATTAAAAAAATGCAAGCTTAAACATTGGAATAAAGAACAGCAGTCCAATTATTAATTACTTAAAAAAGGGATGTACTCGTATGTACTATAATACTTCCTCTGCACGTCAAGTGCGAGCTAACTGTATACTTTATAGTCTACCGTATTTAGACATTTTGTATGGAGAATTGAAAAGCGCCTCTAGCGGACGGTATTTAAAACTTTCAATTATCCATACAAAATGTCTAAATACAGTAGACTATAAAGTATACGGTTAGCTTACGAATAATCTCGCACTTGACGTACTGAACATGTACTCACCTCAATAAGTTAATTAACGTTCCCCCCATATAAGGCATTCCACAAACGATGCAGATTAACTTTTTATCATATCATTTGTTCGCGTGCGTGATACGATGCGGCATAATCCGGGCGCGACCGCAATCTGTCACGCTGGCCCGTGTCACTGCACCGTGACATGACACGCCCGAACACAGCATTAGCTAGCGTACAAATAATAGCACTAATATCGATAAAGTTATTGATATTATATGGCGCTAAATGTGTTCCGTACTAGTGATGATATACTGTCACATAATCCACGCGTGAACATAATTGATCACGATTGTCACGCATGTCCCGTGTCACGCCGTGATATGACACGCTTCACCGACCTTCTACCTATTTCTTAAGTGTCTTTATAGGGATGTGATATTATAATTGAAACTAAATATTGTAAGAGGATTCTCTACTCGTATTAGGTAGCTTTTAGGGTTCCACTTTAAAATCACATCTCTGCCTGTCTGGTTCTTATTATCTTAATAATATTTTAGTGTCTTCATTATTTATTGTCTGCAATTACATATATTATTCTTTAATATCAGCGTAATTAAATTATTATCTTAAATAAAGCCATTTAAAATTATTCAACACTACAACTAGTTTTATTTTGAATAACAACCTCGAATTTATTACCCAAGGTTGTTTTGTAAACAGAAAAACAGACGTCTTAATTAATATTTATAAGTTATTTACACGTCAATTTCAATGTATTTAATTACTAAAATAAAATTATAAGGGCAATTATTATTTTCCTTATTACCAGCTGATCAGAGTTTGTTCTCGGCCAATTATAATATTAATATTTTGATCACTTCCATTTATTTATAGAGTGCTTTATGTTGTAGCAATTCCTATATATTAATTATCATTAAATCACATTCAGCGCAATAACTTTACAAATATATCACAGTAATATACAACCTCATTACCTAAAGTAATGACAATCTGTCAAAAAAAACAACTTACTTTTCACGACAAACGTCACGTCATGTCTGGGTCCCGTGGCAGCGGCTGTCACGCTAACACGGAAACGGAGTCGCGTGATTGCCGCGAGTGCTCATTTATAAAGGGTTGCCGTACAACCAGAACTGTTTTAAAGAAATTAGATTAATTGCAGGCCGCGGCAATCTTTAAGATGAGCCGTTGGTGTACTTTATTTTCTCACAATCCTGGAATGAAGGAATTAATTTAGAACTGGTAATGAAACAATGTCTCATTCTAGTAGCTATATAATAACAATTATTCATATAATGTAGTTACTTTTATTTTGTATATACTTACTAGCTCACCTAAAAGGCGGTCCTTTACAAATTCCATAGAAAAAAAACATTGTAGTGTATTCTTAATTTTCCGAACAATGTTTTCAATTCAAAATGATGACAAATCGGTCAAGTCTTTTATCAACGAAAATCTTTTCATTTTTATTTATATGGATTACTGTTTATTTTTTTCCGTATCGGCGCCTCTTCCGAATAGCTAGTACAGTCGTGGACTTTATTTTGGAACTCAATTGCTCATCACACAAAGTTTGCCCCTACCAGGATTCAAACCCGGAACCTTTGTCACAGAAAGCAGGGTCACTACTAACTGAGCAGATAGGGTCATCAAGCTACATACATGTCCTAACCTTTGTGTATCGTCACGATATCGCGCGGTGTCCTTTCAATAATTAATTCGTCGTTCCGTGCCCTCGTCGGCCGCGGCTAATTGGGCACATTAATAACTTTGTGCGGGTGAATTATATGTTGTGACGTTGACGGTATGAACACGCGTTTTATATAGCTCTATATTGTGATTAATGATAATGTTGACGTTGATACAATATTGTGATCTAACTGTACGCAGTGTACAGGTGATTCAGAAAGGGCATACCATTGAACATGTGCTTCGCTAGCGCATTTATAATCATTCTGTGACGTCAGAATCAATCACACTAATATTATAAATGTGAAGGTTTGGATGGATGGATGTTTGTTACTCAATCACGCCAGAGCGGCTGAACGGATCTGGATGGAATTTTGCACAGAGATAGATTATAATTTGGAATAGCGCATAGGCTACTTTTTATCCCGGTAAAAAGGACATTTTTTTTTTATCGCGGGTAACACCGCGGGGCGGAACTAGTAGATCAAAATTGTCATGTTGTTGGGAATAAAATATATTAAAAAAACGGACATGCCGAAATTCTGACTTCACAAAAGATTACAAACGCTCTATAGAAACGCATGCTCTATGGTATGTCCAAGCTGATTAATTCTGTATAGGGCAATACATGAGCCTAGAATATCCACCTCTTATTCAGTACACTTCGATGAATACCCGGATTGATTAGATAAATTGGCAAAAACCAGCATATTAGGTCAAATACGTTGAAAGCGGTAAACGACACCGTTTGCCAAGAACCTTTAAAACAAACAAAAAACACTAAGCGATAATAATAAAAAAATATACAGAATGACTCCATATAACGTTATCACTAATCGCGAATACATAACGCAACAAACTATTTATATTATCATCCAATCATGGACACCACCGTGGAATCCGCGGACCAATTAGCCAGTAGCTAATGTTTATGTATCACCAACGGCTAATTAAGTGCGTGATACTCGACGAGCTCTAGATCGTGGACTCACTGGGACACGTCCGCTACTTTGAAAGAGCATGATTCGCAGTAGTTAGATGGTTAGGGTTGAACGACATTATTGCGTTAAGTATTTTTGTGCTTTCCATTTGGCATTTTGCTAGCTTTTTCATCTTAGAAAAAGACAACCCTAAAGTTACTAAATTCTTAAAGCTAGAGTATAAGCTTTCATTGTTCTTGACAAAAGATATTTACAAATCACGTGACAAATGAGCAGTTGATAACAGAGCTCTTGTACTCTAGCTCTACTGCATAAATACTTACTTCCATTTTTAATTTAAATTAAAAACAGACGGGCATAGTCACACCCTAAGGGTTCCGTTACCTAACAAGATAAATGTATTTTACCAAATCGAAATTATTCAACACGACATACTCTTAAGAATGTTTTAATAGGGTGCTAGATGTTGTGGTATTAATATCTTTAACAAAAGTGTTTATCATTTTACTATTTCTTAAAATACAACAAATTATATTGTAACATAATTCTTCTTCTTATTTTTTTTATGTTTGCAATCAGCAACAATATAGTGCCTTTATTGCCAGTGTCGAGTAATTCATGATTTTTTTATCGAATTATATTGTTCTCCTGATGATAATAGTAATGTTGATGACGATGATGATAAAATTAATCCCCTACCCCTATCAGTAAAGCTGTGGATACTTATTGAAAATTTACTGGACATTTTGGGAGAACTTGAAATGTCAAGTTCTACTATTTTATTTAAATTTCCATCACTCGTGCACGTTTATGAACACACACTGGTTAATATTCCACAATGAAACATTAATGGAAAATAAAACAAAATTGACCACTTCACGGTTCAACTCCCTACCAAAAAGTCCCAACATAATTCATTAAGACTTCATCGCTTACAAATAAATATATCCAACTCATTACCCAAATCTCCGCCAACCCTGCGAGTGCCGTTGCATGACGTGACCGAACGGTTGTCGGTCGCTATGAGTGATGGCGTGCCGCGTCGACGTTACCACCTGATTTATTACTTCCGAGCAACACCCCCCCTCCACCCTCCGTCACCCCCCCCAAGCCCGCGGGTACAGACAGCAGCGCTAATGTTGTAATTATTGTGCTTTTGTGAAAATGCGACGGGTTATGAATAGTTTGTGTTGCTGCTGGTTAACTATTGTCTGGTTAGTTATGTTAATGTTCGAAACTAATTACCTAAAATATGAATGTTGAGGTAATTAGCGGGAGGATGTGTTCGTGTTTGGAAATATAATATAATTTTCATTTATTTATTAGTTCTTTTGAACCTACGGTGCATCGCAAAGCGGATAGTTGTTAGTAATATTTTCTGTGATCTTGTAATTCTGGTACGGATAAATCGAATGAAACGGTGTATATTCAAAGATACACTATACCAAATGGTAGTAAATGCTACCACACGGTAGTAAATACACTACCAAATAGTAGTAAATGCTACCACATGGTAGTAAATACACTACCAAATAGGAGCGAATGCTACCACATGTACGCGCTGTAATGTAAAGTAGTAGCATAATATTTGTAACTTTTGACGATTCATAAGTACTGTACTTAATGGTCTACGTGAATAAAAATTATTCTGATTCTGATTCATGGTAGTAACATGGTAGTTAATGCTCTACAAAAAAGTAGTAAAGTGTTATAGATATATAGTTATAATTTTTAACCCGTTCTTACAGAAGTATTTCTTGTATAGACTCTAAATGTGCCACTCTGGGGCAATGACAGCCTTACCTTCATTAAGTTCCCCATACGTTCCCCATACGTCTGTCTTTTTTACACACGAGGAAATGCATCATGAAAACAGTGTGCCACAGGAAAAGTAGGCTGGTTATGCCAAACTCTGACAAACTAAAACCTTTTGGTGTTCCATCGCCCTGTTGGTTAGTAGGACACGAAATAGCGACATCATATTCCCAACACGCATCTGCCAAGACGTCCTTACGTACACGCGAATGTGCAGGTACTACACAAATCGGCTTAGTTTTCTGTGCCTCAGTATGTTGTTCGCAACACTCCGTCTGTAATATATCTTCGAATGAGACCCAGACTCTTGCTAAGATGTTGGGAATAAGTTTTTTAAATGGGAAATTTAAGATAGAACATTAAAATCTTTTGTTAGCCGTACTGCTAGTTGCAAGTACACATGTAGGAATTCTTCCGCAGTCAACATCTCGGCTGCTACCACCTACCTGCAACATGTTGTGTCGTGTCTCGCAATCTTGCAGCTTGTTTGATTTATAAGTGCAGTCGGGTTACATTAATAAATTAGTTTTACACATTATATATTATTTTAATGTTTAATTCGGCTAATATTACAAATGAGGACGTGTCGCTTATAAATCAACAGAATATGATGACTTATTTGTTTGGGACTTAATTTGAAAGAATATATTTTTATGGATATACGAAGCACAAAAATCTAATTTAAAAGAATGAAATTTATTCTAGTATCGAAATATAACTGTCTAGCAAAGAAGAACTGTGTTATCAATAAATTACTGACATCAAAATTAATTCTATTTTTTATCAAGGTAAAAAAAAAATCTAATAAGTATTTATAGTCATAACAGTCAGTTAATCAAAACGTTAAAAAATAATAATATTCTCACTTGACTAGAAATTAATTAATCTTAAGAATTCGTTGATAAAAACCTTAACAATTTGCAACATCATTTACTTTTCATACACATACATTCTCCAAATCCACCCAAAGAGACAGAACATTAAAATATCCTGGCGAACACCCAATATATTAATCAATATTTAAATTATAGGCTTTAACTAAGTCTTTGAGACTCCAGTACGGCAGCTATTCACCATTGCATATATCATTCAGTTTTATGAATTGTAAATTTTACGTTATATAGTCTTTAGTGGGCTATATTTCAACTTGTATTAATGTCCCGCCGGCGGCGGTAGGGTTGTACAAGTACAATATCAGATTCGAGATTTGAAAATGTTGGTGATATTTTACTTAAACATAGAAACATTGAATCTAAGATTTTGCGGGGAAAGTGTTTGCGGAGATAGTATTTATCCTATATCAATATTATTATGTACTAGCAGTTTTCACGACTTACTATCCCTCGGGACCCATTCATGTCCTATGTTACTAAGTAACATAATACATATTTCGTTGTCAATATAAAAACTATTTTTTTATTGAAATAAAACTAATTTTACGGATTGCATCGCGTTTAGTTTATGTTTTTTACGTTGCCCACGTTTCACCACCTTAACACCTCAGTCCTCCCGTGACCATGGTTGCTGAAAAGCAGCCAAAACGTCGGAAACGTAAAAAACATAATATAAACGCGATAAAATCCGTAAAATTAATGTTATTTTATATTTTATTTATATTCGGGTAAATACAAGAAACAAACATTTTATATTAAGCAGTCCTACTTTTATATAAATTAAAAATCAAGTCAAATATTATGTAAATTGCGATGATTTTGTAAATTATATACAAGATTAGAATATATAAATCATTATAATATTGGCAAAAAAATATTTACTGAATAGATTTTTATTTTCCGTGAATGTTTTTAATGTATGTTAATAGTTATGAATTTATGTTTATAAAACATAACATGTATTTTTTAAATTGCTAGTGTCATACACTGCCTTCGTGTGGAACGGTTAGCAATTAATTCTGCATGAAAATTGGTCCAGTCGTTAGCGAGATATATGGTGTATAAACACGTCCAATTCATAACAATCCCATTTTTACACTAGATATTTATGTATCAGTCGATAAACTCAATGAAAATTTCTATTTTACTTCATCTTTTTGCAATTAAAGTTCAAAATTCTTTAGTATAAATTGATCAGGACAGGTGAAACCTTTACCAATATGTATATTATATATCTCTTATATGTAAAGTAATTATTAATATCTTTGTATGAACATTAATCGTTTCTGATGAAATATTTATTAATTTCTGTCTGTTGATATATGATCGAAAGCGATGGAGTAAGTACTATTTTATAGCAATAATAACAGGATTTAAAACTACTAAACGATCAAGCTTCGTGTTAATTGATATTAATAAAATAAAGTCTTAGACGTATACAATTAAAAAAATATCAAATTCGCTGAATTATCACACTTAAATTCGTTTCTATTTAAGCCAATTAAAAAGCTAAATTATTCTATCTCCAAAATAGGTAGTCACTTTTTAAAATTGATAATGTAGAATTAATAATTTATTTTTATTTTATTAATTAATTTAAATTCTGTAATATAAAAGTAGCATTAGCATTCTTGTATCTCATCCAAGCCTCTACCTTGGATACTTCTTTGATACAACTTTTTTTAAATTGTCATCAACAATCAACCACCTTTCACTAAGTTTATACATTTATTAATTTTTTCCATACATGCTCAACATAGTACAATTAATCTTGGTGTCTATTATTTATTTAAATTAAATATAAATCATGGTCAGCTTCACGATGTGCTCGACCTTCCTGATGATTGATGCACAGCCTAAAGAAAGACGGATATATTTGATTAATAGACGATTTATCGACAATAATACTTGTTCATCATTCGAGAATCGCTTTTGGAGTCACGTTTTATTGATAGTAAAATGATTTCTTCATGATTACAGAGTTAAGTAGAAAACAATTAATCATCTTGATCACAGCTCATTCGGGGATTTGATGAATCAAACGATCAAAGATTAAGCTACACATTAATAATTAATAATAAAGCTTTCATATTTAGTTTTTACTACCTGCGCCCCGCGGTGTTACCCGCGATTAAAAAGTATGAAAAATTAAAACAAATCTATTCCACGGGAACCATACATTTTACCGGGATAAAAAGTAGCCTATGTGCTATTCCAGACTATAATCTGTCTCGGTGCCAAATTTCATCCAGATCCGTTCAGCCGTTCTGGCGTGATTGAGTAACAAACATCCATCCATCCAAACTTTCACATTTATAATATTAGTGGGATTTATATTAAGGTGGAAAACAAAAATAGAAACTTGGTTGTAATTTTTAATCTATACCCAATATAAATACATATAACCAACCTACACATGTGAGTCGAGCAGAAACAAATAATCAATATATCATTGTATTTATAACCAGTGATTAATTAAGTTCGGTAACCGATAAGATAATTACAAAAATAAAATACGACCACACTCCATGCCTTAAAAGACACTATCTCAATAACGCGATAAACAATATAAATAATAGCGAATGAATTGACTGCGGCCGCGGCGGGGAACTTTTTTCACATGATTCATTGCACTATTAAAGTTCTCGCTCTAAATAATATCAAGTAAATTATGACGTTCGTTGCAGCGATGCGATAAAATAAATATATAAATGGGCAACCCTAAGCGTTGTAATAAACAACTTTTGTGTGGAAGGCAGCTTCGGCCGATTCATAAATTTCGCGGCGCGCCGTTTAGTTTTATGTACGATAATATCCATGTGCACGCACACCCAGAACCGTGTCACGCCTCCGACACCAACACGTGTTATGCAACACGTCAACATACTATAATGGAAAAGTAAGTAGTAGAGAAAATTTGCAATTAATTTGTAGCAACCCTATGTTATTACATTTTTTTTCTTATTCAGAAAACGAGAACTTTACAGGCGAAGGAATGGTTTTTTATTGTACGTTCATAAATATCTAGCTATCAACATGATGAATTAAATGTTATAGATTATGGTTGCTAGAATGGCCTAGCTTGTGCTGATAGATCCAACATATTACATATTTTTTTTTTTTGTAATTATCTCATTAAGCTATAAGAGCATACGTGTTATAACGATACACTTCATTTCAGTGCTCTAATGAATTGGAATATGATCATAGTTACTATAAATGATCATACAGTACATATTGAAAGCTTTCTTTATGGCACTTGCATTGTTAATCTACTATATATAAAACAAAGTCGTGTTAGTTTCACCGTTTACAATTAGGTGGGCGGATTGACCGATGTGGTCTTTCATTTTTAAATTTGTTGCCGCCCTGAATAGCAGAATAAAATATGGGAAAATTCACAAAAAATAATTATAAATATAATGTCCCACTGCTGGGCACGGGCCTCCCCTCAATATAGATAGTTCATTTTCTCATAATAACATTATATTTAACACAGAAAACAATCAATTTTCATAGAAAAAAATATTCGTATCAAGGAACATTCACAGGAAGGTATGTAATAAGTAACATTCGTTGAAATAATGGTTGTAAAGGAGTTTAATGGAACGTCCCCGCGAGCTCGGCGAGACATGAAATAACCATCATTAAAACCGACACGATACGTACGATAATCATCGGCTTCTCGGCAAAAGCCGATGGCATCAGCTCCGATGCAAATTGCACATGCCATAAATCAAGTGGTTAATCACCGTGTGGACTTGGAGAGGTAATAATGAGATTACGTGAAAAAATTACACACAGCCGAAGACGTTAGTGGAGATGGGTGTGATATCGTTACGAGCGGACGAGTTTACTATATTGATGATGTACTTATTGCTTCTGATGATTTTTTATTAGACACTATACTAGGTAGCAAAAAGTAGCATATGCAAATTAATTGCAGTAATAGAAATGAGATTCATAAAAAAATGGGTGAGCTAACGTTATAAGAAAAACAACAACTTATTTAAATTACTTAACGGTACGTGAAAGGTTATCAGAATATTGTTAGTATATAAATAAATGATATTATCAGAAAATTACAAAACATTAAAAATAAATACTATTACCAAAAGAATATCGTCAAACAAAATGCAAATTGAAAAGACAGTGACGATGTAAGACGCAATAATATTGAAAGCGATCAACAAGAATTTATAGTTGAAGCTGAAAGCACAAGCGATGATGATAATTCTCCGCATACAATAAGGAGAGCTATTGATCTCGCAGAAGGCGAATCGGCTCGTAACAGAACAAAACACGCTACCGCCGAATGTCGCATAAATCTTTATTATTGCGGCAACAAGCTTATAGTCAGCCGTTTCAGGTACTCAAACCGGTTCAGACCGAGTATAAACTCACGACTTCGACGCATTTTTTCGCTCAATGAAATATGCCACATCGCCCCCGGCCCAAAGGAAGGAAACCCATAAATAAATAATAATACAACCATTTATATTACCAAAGGGTTTCGCCCGACGTGTCTATTATCATCTGAATTGTTTAAATATGATAATGTATCAAAATAACAGGCAGTTCGTTCGCGGCCGCGACTTCTGTTGCGACATTATCATAAAGATTCACTTAATAGACTGTTTCAAAATTATTATAGTGGTCTGACACTGCTTTATAGTCAGAGAGATTACGGTGTTGACTTTTTTGCTGGGATACATTAGTTTTTATAATATATTTACGGAATTTCCATAAGTTTAAATTAAAAAGTTTTGATTTCACGTTATCGATCTGATGATATTGAACTTTAGATATAGCTACTATTTAAAATGAAGTAATAGAAAAAAAACTAGTAATAAATATCACCATTCGAGATTTGATCGTAACTTATTTGCATATAATAAAAAGGCTTCCAAAACTGCAATGCAATAACGGAACATGTAATCATATTCGCAGATTAAAATCGAAATTTAATTATCAGTATCCGGCCTCGCAGACGTTTCAAGCTCGCAGGCTATGTTTCAACATTAAAGACGGCAAATAAAAGGGGTAATAAAGTAACCCTAATAAACCCCGAAACGCACTGAGCTGCTTCGCAATAACCGTACGTAGACTAAACAAATGATTTTCTCGATAATAAAAACTTCACAATAAAAGCGTTCACCAAATGTCGGTCATTAAGTGTATTTACGCAGCGAAACAGATATAGGGGCCGTAAAAATATAGAGCGGCTTATTGAGACGTTGGCAACCGTCTCGCAGCGAGATCCGACTTAATCTATGGCCTACACGCCTCGACGGGCTAATTCGGGCTACATCGGATGGCACCCTGACGTAAGAAGATTAAACTTGACTTAAAATTTTCTGACAAATTAAAATTTCAACGCGAGAAACCGAGAACAATATTATCAAGATCGCATAAAGAACGTGCGTCCTTTGTATTCAATATTTACGAGCGCTGCGAAGGAAAAATCGTTTAGGTAAACACGAGGGCAATAAAAACAAGCGGGCGTGCAATTCGTGAGCAACGAACGTGAACAGTATTTAAAACCACAATTTATTCAGTTACTTTATCGCTAACACACGAGTTTACACTAGCCGGTAGCGGCCAATTAAGTCGGTTGAAAGGCGAGGCAATAATAACTTTATATGGATTAACTGTGTCAGATGCATTTAGAGATACAACTCAGAGCGGTCTATCACTGAGTGGCGTGGCTGTGCTCGCTTCAAATGCATAAATTATTACTCTCGGTGAAATTTCACTTAGGGCTGAACCGCCTTAGAGAGACGCAGCAATTAATATATTTCTTGATAACAATGTAGATAAAAACGACGTTAAACCGAATCGAGCGGAAGGCGAGCCGAGCTTTGAGCAACACAGGCCCCATATTTATAGTTCTATTGTTGTACACACAAGAGTTTTTGTTGTTCAACTCCAAACACGAGTCGGTCCTATTGAAATGGGGATTGTTACTTCATTCATAATTTATCACTCTATCGACCTTTGTATTTAAATGTCTAGAAACGAATTTCATGTGGACAAGCTGGGATTAATGCGGTCGGAGCCCTCGACAGATTCATATTTTTCATTATGCAATGATTTGACACAAAACATGCCCGTCATCGCACTGTTTTCTATTAGGGTGTTGGCGTAGCATTTGGAAGCGTTAGACCGGATACGATTCGGTCTCGGTGAGAAATATTCATTATAACTTTCGACGTCTAACAAATTCAATATTTCAACTATGCTGTTAATGTTTATTTTAAGAGGAAAGCAATCATCGTCTTATTCGAGATTATGATCTAAATGTGCGTCGTGATCAACGGTTGTAACTGGACGTACGGTGCCAAAACAAGGTAATAAATTTGAAGCCAATCGCCTTATGATTTCCTGCGGCCAACAATGCGATAGTTTGTCAGTTCTACGCGGTTTATAGGGCGTGTGGGCGTGGAGGGGCCATCATCAATCACGCTCCGTGACTCTTTCAACCTGCCGGCGAGGAACGAGGGCGGGGGCGGGGGGGGGGGGGGGGGGGGTGATGCGGGGGCACAAGGCTGCCACACACATAAATTATCCTCCGTTTTTGTCCAACTGTCGACTGTAGACAAAATTTGTTAGCGACACTGTTAATTAATTAGACGTTCACGTTCTATTAGCGAATCAACAAGCATTATTAAAATTTCATAACAAATTTATTTATGTAATATACTTGTCACATGAAAATAAATTGCGTTGATTGCCATTATATTTCCTGTTTTTATTTCTTATAAATATTTATTGTTTAAGGTTTTCATATACTTATATGCATTAAGGCCATTCATTCAGAGCCATACAATTTCGATGAATATTGTCGATATTCCAAATTGATTGAACCATTCATTTTAGAGAAAAGTAATAATGTATTCTAAATTGATAATAATATTAAGAACGATGATTTCTGTTTTAATGTAATAAAGTGACTTGAAATACATGTATTTACTTAGAAACCAATTTCATTTGCTCAAGTCCCTAATAAAGATGACTAAGAATCAACCGTGACATTTATGAGTCAGAAGACTGTTAAACGATGTCAAACTTTCAAATATGAGATCGTTGAGCCTGGCTCAATGGAAAAGGCCATAAGGGGAAACATTGAAATAAAGAACAACAATTAAACTACAGGCTGTAACAAAAAATAAAAATAAAAAATATCTGTGGCTTCCTTCCATCAGTTTCTTAAACTTTGTTGTGACTTCATAACAGGTGTAGCCCTACATTGTTGTGTAAGTGGGAGCACTTGATCATAGTCACCGTCTCTGTTCGGCTGACGGTTTTATATTAAACAGCCGCCGTGCGATGGATCGGGGCTGTCAGGTGCTTAGGAAAAATTGCCTCTGCGCCACGAGCCCTTCGCATGGTTTGCTCAGCTAATTCAACAGCCATACATAGAGTCAAACTAGAAACGGACGAGAGAGAACGCTTATTATTTTTAGTTAGATTCCGGCTATGCCATTGGATTTCACTGAACCCTATATTATTTGTGTCAGAAAATGAGTAGACATTTTCGTTGTCGATGCTATTACAAAACAACATGGTCGTTTTAACATGCTTGACGTTCCTGTTTTATCATCAATAGATTATACCGTAAAAGACTGAATCTATATATTTGGTAATCTTCAATTTCACAGCCATTATTTTTCACTTATCTATAAAAACCCTATCGATTCCTCACACAATCTTATTGCTTTCGCTCAAAGCGGATAAGTATTTCATTATCCACCGAAAATACTTATTACCGAGCTTAGTACAAACACAAAAGAAACGTCTTCCCCGTCAATACACCAACGATACAAGCGCAACTCACACAACCAATTCCATTAAAAGAGATGCTTTAAAAAAATTCAATAGAAAACACGCTTAAGCTTCTTTTTATCCAAACACAATGAAAGATTAACAGGGCCGTCAAGGTAAGAGTAATGAAGTAAATAATGTGTTTGACAGACGAGAGTAGAGTCTACAGTATACATCCATTGAATATTTTAAAAGCTCGCACCCGTTTTGGGAATTAAGCACTAGGGACCAGGGGTAGAAAAATAATCTGTTTTACATAATAGATTTTTGCACTGTAAGTCGGGCGGATGACGCGATTTTCGGAACTATGCAATGACTTAGTTTACTAGATCAGCAATGACTATTCACTACCTTTAACAGAGAAAACGGATTGAATGGATTAAACCAGAAGTAAATAATATTATCAAGATTAAATTTCAACGCAATATGCAGAACGGAAAGACCAAAAACATTACATCCCTTAAAAAGGGGTGAACCACACAATGCTCGCTGTATAGCGGTGGAAATTAAACATTTGATTTACTAGACACTTCCGCAGCCGACGTCACGTCCCGTGGGAATACCGCTAAATTTATTCATATACACTCGCCTTTAAAAATGTTCAACAAGCATTTCGCATTACGAGTGTTACGTGCGCTGAGTTATTGCGCACTGTGCTTCGCGCGTCTTGTCAAAACTTTTTACGCCACCTTTCACACTTTATTTAAAAAACTTAATTGGTGTTTACGCGAGAACGTTTACCACAGGTGTGGGACGAAAAGCAAGCCATAAAACCTCAGAATGTTTTCGACAACAAATTAAAACGATCCGTAATGATTCAGACAAAATTCCAAATATGTCTTCTTAACGAAACGATCCTATCGCGATCGCCGTCGGTCCATAAAATATTTTTATTTATTTCAATAGCGCTTTGTAAGATGTCAGATATAATGAATATATTACCGGTAGCAACGACGGGATATACTTTTTAAAAGGTAATTATTTAAAGAAACGATCTGTGTATGGCGATAAACAAGGCTGATAACAATACATCTCCGACATCGTTCACGCATTCTCTATCCCCATCCATTACTGTTTCATCTTCAATAACACGTTTCTCTGCGGCGGTATATTCGTCGGTTGCTACTTCTGGAAAATCAACCTTAATTTCATCATAACAGGGTTCAATTATTGATAATGCTTCATCCGCTTTGTGCGTGCGCTAACTCTTTCATCTATCATAATCGTTCATGCTGAAAACAATCAAGATTGATTTTTTTCTCAGCCGATATTCTGCTTTAGCGCCATGAATTTAGATGTAATTTTTGATTGAGCATCGAGAGGTATATCTTTTGGTAGCTAACCACTGTCGGAGGCGGCGGCGGCGTAACGAAGGGACCCAGGGATCGTGGAAAATGACAAATGACATCTGCCTACCGCCTGTCAAATAACGGACAGATAATAAATGACCCTGATTGTTTATCATCAAATATCGCATATATCATTATCGTGTACTTGATGGAGGGAGCTGGGGGAAGTATGATTAATACTGTTTGGTTTATTTTGAGACTTGCCCGTAATATGAGCACTCGGGGGCGGGTTTGGCGCTGTCATTGCCGGTTGATTACTTTAATGGTAATGCTGGTGTTATTTTTTTTTAATATAGTTACTTTACGGTGGGATTGCTAATTTGTTTGTATAGCTTTCAGGCATAAGTTACTTTGAATATTTTCAATAAATGAATTTTTGTATCATTATAACAAAATCCAAAGTCATAACTAACAAAAAAAAAGGACCAAGTATCTTTTTTAGTAATCTTGTCAGAGTAATCTGAAATAAATTTCAAGCTTTATAGTTAAGTAAAACAATTTCTAAACTGCCACTCTCCTTCAATCACAGCAATCAGCCAAAACTGTCCCAAGCAATTGTTTACTAACATGCTACACGACATTTCCGTGACACTACACATTGAGAAAATCCAACACTCCTATCGGAAATCATTCGAAAACACTTTCTATTTCATTCACAATAAGGTTGTCGTCTACAGCATTTGTAATCTGGTTGTCGTGGACAGCCAGTTGTCCAGTGACACGGTACTACCACGGAGCGTGAGTTGATTAATTCAGACCTGACCTACCTTCTATGTTTCTCGTGCCTTGCGAGTGAGTGTATAATGGATGGGGTGTTTATTTCGAAAGCATTTTGATCATAAGTTAGAATTCTACCCGTTTGCTATTTCACTGTTTTCTTGTGTGGAACGCAACTTATAAATTATAATAAAAACATAATGACAGTATGATATCGTTGCATTAAAAGCCAAAACAAATTATTTCAAGTCTGAAAATATTTTCCAAATATAGACGATTAAATTATCAGCTAATAAAGCAGAACACAAATGAATAGTTCCGCTTTCTTTAGACACCAATATTTATAATAATTAAATAAGTATTTAGAGGCGTTTTCAAAAATCATGAACCGATTACTTCCGACCGGTAAATCATTTTTCATAAAACCCCAACCCCCATAAGGCGATACGTCAAAATCAGTGCTCGCGTAAATTTCACCTACCGCCGCACACTATCCAGGTCTTCAGTCCTAGTTTATCAGCAGAAAGCGAACAAGATCAGATTATTTCCATAACACCTGTAACCTAATGAAGCAGAATCCAAAACATTGATTTTAAAAATACTACATTTTTGATAAGGGCTATCCACTGAATAAGTTCTTGTTGCAGCTGTATTCTGAAATCAGCCCATCACAAGAAATGTAACTTAAGAAACAATGTAATACTGAAATTATATTTACCTAACTGTGCCAGTCAATATTTCTATGTACGAATATTTTACAATCTAAGACAGTTGAATGTATTGAATTGGCTATCGAATATGATAGGGAGGATGAGGAGTAACACATACAAAAACTAGAATCAATCAAATAGACAATAAACTTTCTGATCAACAGTATATGAATTGGACCAACGCATTAATTTTCAGAACGGAACGGTACCTAAGCTTGATAAATGAGTGCCGGAATTTCAAAGGGTGCACAATGGAGATCTGACCCGCGAGATGGATCGTTAATCAAAAAATGTCTATGATGTCAAGGTGAGAGGGAGCCAGTAAATATTTGGAGGTGGAGGGCTGTTTACTTTAGAAATTGAGTTGCTTGACCCTTTTCAACGTAAGCAAGGTATTCAAAATTGTGGAAAGGAATCTTAGATATGACTTTATCTCGGTTATATTATTCACTAGCGGATGGAACTAGATTAGGTGTTATATATACTCATGCACCTGGCATTATATTAAGCTTTTGATCCTTTGGCCATGCATGAATATTTACATAATCCACTGATCGTATCCATTTTTGTACCTTTAAATGTTTCAAGTCTATCTTGATTCCAAAAAACGTACTTGCTCTCAGATTATATTATATAATTTATTTAATGGCAGCATGTTACACTCAACATAGTAGACAATACACAAGATAGTAAAAATTGTGCCAATTATTTTCCAACCTTTCATGTATTTTAAAACTTTAAATCAAATGTTAATTATTTCTCAGTAAGTATACTGTCATATTAACAATAAGCAGGCTAACTTTGCAGATGTACTCCAGTAAATACGGCAACCCTCACAAAATTTCATTCTCCATCCAAACTGATCCTATCAATCCCCAGCTTTGTCTTTTTATACCCAAGTCTACCTCTTCGTTAATAGGATCAGTTACCACCGCAGCGCCCTCTATGACGAATCGCCGATCACTGTCAGGTCTAATGCGATTAGTGTGTGCTCCCTTATTGCTTGGGGTTCGCTTGGTACGTGCTAATGATTCGTGACTTTCTCAGAATTATGACTTGTTTTTGTCGTGACAAAGTAAGATGTGAGATTTGATGTTTTTGTTCGTTTATTTCTGTGTAAGGTAATGTTTTTTCATTTTATATAAGCTCTTCAACGTTTTGTTAGATAATTTATGAGAGAGATTTGTAAGTCGTAATAATAATTTTAATATGAATCTAATTATTATTTCATTATTTGTATTTGAGGTAATACGTGACAACAGATGACTCGAAAATACAGTAGTAGTAGGACGGCTACAGAGGCTGCAACCAAGTTATGCGTCCTTCGATGTTTATTCACTATTAAAAACTTTTTGGCTTTCGGTCTTTCTATTTACATAAGATTTACTGAACCACCATGATAGGAGGGTTGTATGTGGTACTATCATAAAGACTCTTGAACTGATAAGCAATATAACAAAAGTAGTAAACGTTTTCGTAAATCAGAAATGTTTTATGTCGGTAACTTCAGCTCGTAGCAATCCCGAGGCGTTACAAAGCAACGTCAATGTGGATCGATCGAATTGAGAAACTTAAATTGATAGAAGTGAGTTTTTACGAGCACAAGAGAGTGTTCTTATTTATCGACATCGGAGGGTTTCCTAGAATATTGTTACATAGCCAACAGGATGCGGGGCAAATAAAGTCCGACCGGATACTGAAATCGTTCCATCGACAAATTTATGTAGTTGTAAAGGCGGATTTATCCTTGAGGAGCCGACGTGTGAAGCCAGTGATACATACAGACAGGTTGGTGAGCACGCTCGCGGCTATAATTTCAAAAGCTTATGTTCAATATTCGGATGTGGGAGGAACTGGAGTACCATAAAGTTTAATATTTACTAAGACTATTTTAAGAAAAGCATTCTCAGTGTCCTAAAGACATTTTCATCACGATAAATTACATTTTTATTAACAAAAACCCTGTCTGTTGACGTGCATACGATATACATTAGCGTTTAATGTGTGAGATTATTATAACATTTTCAAACGTCTATTTCTTTTTTGTTGGGCTCACCTATTTTATTTGTTGTATGTCACTAGTCGATTTCCATGTCTAATAACGCGCGAAGCTTTCTTTATGTTACGCTGAAAAATTTATGACTTACAAAAAACACACACATCAAAGAAACAGAAATGTAACCAATAAACGTAAATTCAACCGGTAATAGTTTATATTCGCCTATTTACAAATCATCAGAAACTCTTAACGATACTAATAAATTCACAGAATTAAAACTATCTGACGATATTATCAAGGAAATGAATTGACGGTCGCGTGATTCTAACGTTAATTTACAGCTCTGTTTATGTCCGGTAATGACGGCCGAGTCGAGTGTAGCGGGGAAAATAATATTATCAATGATGTTGATGTATACCGCGTACATGTTAATAATTATTAATGTGCTTGTTTCACACATCCAGACTTTTATAAATAGCTCTTTAGATGACAGGATATAATTGATCAAAGGTGGCACGTGCAACGAAATAATTGGAATAAAGAAAATTTAAACTCAAGGATAATTACCATTGAGTGACTCAATTATGACAAAAAAATATATAATTTTATTTTCAGTACTGGGTATTACAGGAAACCGATTTCCCGGCGCCAGAACATTGATGAGCTCTAGACAGACGAATTATAGCAGAGTAGATTAATATATTAAAGAGGATGGACAAATAAAAGGAAATTGATTATAACGAGCATACATAATTAACCTATTGTTACTTTCAAAATTTTAACAACATTTAATTCATTTACAATGACGTTAAAAATCATTTTCATAAAGTCAGTGCTTTGCAGGCATTGCTTGTGGACGAAAACAGACTTCTAAAAGTCGATGATATGAATTAGAAATATATCAATGCCAATAAATAAATTATATAGAGCGATAAAAATTACAACAATGTTATTTTGAATAAAAAGCAAAGGCGATACAAATAGAGCTAAAATAAAATCACAGTGAGATGATTTTATTTGTTTGTTTCGTTCGACGTCCCTTTGAAGAATTCCGACGCTGAATTATGAAACAGGTGATTTATACAGTTTGTTTTTCACTGATTTATGAGATCCGCTTAAAGTTGCGCGCAACGGCATTGAATAAATACGAGAGTGAGGGTGATTGAGATATATTATTTTTATTTTAACGCGATACAGTTTCTGCTTCGCTCAGTAGATTGATGCACGACAATTTATGTTGATTTATTCGTCTGTCTGGGCTAATGACGAATCGTGCTTTAACGAATATGTATTTTGAACTAAAGATGAATCCTACGCTATATATGTAGACTGACTCGACTTATACTGACCGAGTTATATACTTAGTTAGTTTTGGTTTCTGACCAGTTGCTAAAGTCTGCCTAGCCGTTCCTACATTGTTCTCACATACCTAACAATGTAGTGCTCAAAAATGTAAAAGATCATTTTAAAAAAGAGCAACCATGGAGTTTCTTGTCCCTTCTTCTCCATAGGAACGGCATTCCGAACGGGTGGTAAAGTTGTAGCTTAGCGTTTTGTAACTTTTTTGACGATTCATAAGTACTGCACTTAATGGTTTAAATGAATAAAAAATAGTCTTATTGTGATTCGTATTGTTTTTAAATAATCATTGGCCAATGTTATATTTTATAGAAAACTAATCGTACCCATCTGAATGTAACCTAAAATAGCTTGATTTAATACAACCAAAAATATGTTCAATATTCGCTTAATGGAAAAAAACACTTAATGCACAGCAATATGCATAATGGCTTCATCCGATGATTTCTAACTATACCTATAGATTGACTTAAACGGTTTCGTCTGCTCATATTTCGTAACTTTCTCTAAAAATATCAGGTGAAAGGTACATAAACCGTTTTGGACGATCAGATAAAAATATAATATCATATGTTTTTTTATTAATCATACCTATTTTATAATAGAATTAACTGTTATAGGCGATAACGTTTTGATACACCATCGGTTCTGAATCATAATTAACATGTTTTCTTTTTTTAATCGCCAATTTGAATGTATATTAATTTCTTTTATTTACGCATTATATAATACTACATCTATACATATAAATAAAATTGGAGTGTCTGTTTGTAATATTAAAATAACCGCTTTCTACTAAGTGCATTTAGATGTATACTCGGTACCTATACCAAAACAACATGTTTTACAATTTTTGTCTGTCTGTCTGTCTGTCTGTTTGTTCCGGGTAATCTCTGAAATGGCTGGACCGATTTTGACGGGACTTTCACTGGCAGATAGCTGGTGTAACAAGGAGTAACTTAGGCTACTTTTATTTTAGAAAAAATAATAGGATCTCATGAAAAAAAATTAAAACCAATGTTGCAGCGCTGCGCCTGATTAAGTTTGATAGCAACAACCTGCAATGCGTCCCGCGGGCTCAGAACGCGCGAGTAGGCTGTTCCCAACGGTTGTGTCTTTGTTAAATACCACGCGGACGAAGTCGCGGGTAACAGCTAGTATTAAAATAAAACTAATTTTACGGATCTTATCAAGACGCTGTGAGCGCTTTCTGCTTTGATCGACCGCAAACACTAATTTAATATGAGGGTACCCCGGTACTTACTATGACACTAGGTCGTCTAAAAGCTCAGTCCTCCCGTGACCATGGTTGCTGTAAAGCAGCAGAAACGCCGGGAATGTAAAAAACATAAAAAAACGCCATACAATCTGTAAAAGTAGATTTAGTTCAATATACAACAACAACAACTATCTCATACCAACAAAATTGCTAGCAATAAGATTTGAAAATGCCATCCCATCTATATTAGCAGTTAATGTATAATTATATAACTTACCTATATTGTATAGTAAAAAATAATACTTAATTAAATACTTCATACATTAGAAATAAAATCAATACAACAATCACCACACCTCAATATGCAGTCACTCAGAAACAAAGCAATTATTTATATTCAAATCGACGGAAAATTTATACAAAACCATTTAAACATCATTAGCGTCAAGAGAACAAAATATTTTTGTGTGAGTACAATAAAAAAACTAATATTTCTCGCATTGAGCGGGGTAGAATCGTCCATCATTAGATTCTTCCGCGGGACCAGGCAGCCGAGCCGTTTATATTCAAAATGGAACGCCGACCGATTTGCTTTCGTCAAAACAATGGGGTACTTGAATAAATATTTCCGATAGACTTATTATATTTACTTATTAGGTGATTACAAAAGGTTTTTTATGCGTAAGAATCTTTAAATTAACTTTTTTATTATATGCTTTTATCAATCTATAGTGCTCGATCAGTAATCAATTATCATCTAGGCAATGATAGTTCCGGAGAATAGCCATTAGCTGAGCGGTTATTTAATAGTCGTTTTATATGTTATTCGTTTTTGTTGTTCTTAAATTAAATGGTCGGTCAATTTACTTTCTGTCTGGTATTTCCTAATAAAACCGAATTTTAGAAGTCGAATTAATTTTTTGTGAATCTAAAATGCGTTTTAAAGTTATTCCAACACCATTCTCAGACACTTGAAACACATTTGTAATGCTACCACATTCCCACTAAAATCTATAATTTGCAGCGAACAAATTATTTCTAAACAATTTAATTTGAATCACACATGCGTGCCAAGCTCACTTTTGAAATCAAAGAAACCATTCATTACGATCCTGTGTGTGTAATTTAGGCCGTCTGTGATTCGTACGTAAATCATTGGTTGCAGCTTTATGTTTATTTATTAGGTACTAGCTTTTGACGGCGGCTCCGCCCGAGCAACCATCGATTTTGCTTTTTAGCTCGACCCCGAATGGTTATATCCTGATGATATGTACTCAATCCTTTGAGTCCAACCATACGCTGTCCAATTATGAAAACCCCGTTCAAAGAACAAACAGACATACAGACAAGAATTCCAAAAAACGTTTTATTCCCATTGTTAGTTTTGAGTTATTTTTACATTTGATTTAAAACGCAGATAATTTTAAACCAGCGTCATTGTTCGCTCATTTATTCTCTCAATCAGCATCAGATTGAACATAATTGTATATTTTAGGTACATTTGTCAATTTATTTTTGTTGGATATTTAAATCGTTAAAGAACGGATTGTTTAATCGGTGGTTTATATCACTATAAATTGCATATTATGAATTTAAATAAAATATTTTTAAATGAACGACGCAATTTTATTTTAGTATTTTAATGGAACATCTAAAAATTATTTAAAGTTAAAACCAACTCGCTGACTTTCAAAACGAAACCGGTTCAAAACGACTACAGTCTGAATTGAGAAATAAACACGAATTACTGTCGGCAGGCCTTGAACCCATCAAAGTCCTCCGCACTTACCGAGCCAGCACAATAAGCATGTAATGTGCAACTAACAGCACATAATGCTGGGGTGCAGGATCTTCGCAGACACTAATCATAATTATAATGGAACAAGATTGCTGCCTTCGAAAATATTAACTGAACACATATAATTTGACGTCCCGTAATACGGGGTTTGGTCTGGTGGGTTTATGTGTGACAATAACCATTGTGGTTTGTTTCATTTTTACGTTTGATTGTTAGTTTATGGTGAGGTTAGATGAAGCTATGATCAAGCTTGTATGCTCAATGTTATAAGCAGAGGTGTTCGTTGTACACAAAAATGAAATTGGCTCCGTAATTAGGCAGTATTTTTTTTGTGTATTGTTGAATACTGTGTATTATGTGAGCGAATAGTCTTTTCAGGAGGCCTCGGGTATATGTCATACGTGATATTTTCAGTTTTCACTGGAGCAATCTGAATTTACGCGATTTTGAAATAATATCCTACTACGAGGCAAACATTCTACGCTTGGTATATTTGTCGGCCAAGGTCCACATTTGCATGTGAGATCCTATATACTTTTGAAACCTAAATTAATGATAATTTGGCTGTGTAGGTGATGGCCGCAGTATTGACGACCTATAAGCTCAGTTGGTAGTGATCCTGCCTACTGCGCTGTGGGTCCCGGGTTCGAATCCTGGTACGAACTAACTTTGTGAGTGAGAATGTTTGTACCAGAGTCCTGGATATTTAATAGCTATATACGTATTATATGTATACTGGGTTCGACCCCAGTCCATTGTACGGTACCCATAATAGAAGCGATGCTTAGTGTGGAACCGTATAGTTTGTGTGTTTGTCTGGCGATTTTATTTATTTAGTAGTTACGTTCTAATAATTAAATATATGATTGTAGTTATTCATAAAAAGTCACATAAAAACGAATGCATTATACTTTTTGTAGTTACTTAATTTGTTTGTTATTCAATACGAATCCATTACTGGTTTTTTTTGCGGTTAGTAATCAATCAAATTTAATCGGTGCTTATTTTTGGTTGAAGGCTTAATTGTTGGAATTGATTGTGTTCTGCCGTTTTCCTTATTCCGAGTCATACCATAATCATGAATTATGACGTAAAGGCCTCTATGAACGGCATGATTTAGCTTATAATTGGTAGAGCCGATCGATAGGGCACCCTACCAATTGGCATATCAATAGGTATCTAAGTCATTAAAATATCAATAAGTAAGTTAAAAAGTTAGAATGCTCAACATCGTCAAAACAGTTACAAAATGCTAAGCCTCAACTTTACCACCCGTTCGGAATGCCGCTCCTATGGAGAAGAACGGTCAAGAAACTCCATGGCTGCTAGTTAAAAAAAAGATGTTTTATATTTTTAAGCCGTACATGTTATGTGTATGTGAGAACAATGTAGGAACGGCTAGGCAGACTTGAGCAGCTGGTCAAAAAAATGTATATACATATTTACAAGTTAATGACTACATGGTTGCCACATTTACAAACTACTTTTCGCCGTTGCTATTTGGTCTCAATGTAATAGCGGGCAATGTGTAGGGGTGTGTAGGGGGGTAGGGGGGGGGGCAAAACAATATCTCAATTCAAATAAATCTCAATCGCATATACAAAACTTAATTCAGATAATGACCACCTGTTCACACACAACGTACCACGTAATAAATACCTAGAAACACGAATCGACCAATTACAACCCATTTATAAACAAATACATGCAATAAATCCAATGTTAACGTCAATAGTTAATCGTCGGTGTAATAACAACCATCAATTGTAAATACTCGGATCAATCGATGTATCGATATTAGAATCGATTGCCGTGGATTATGTTATAACGAATTATTTTTATGTTAACGATTCTATGAATGTTAATGTGTGTTCTTGTAACGGGATAAGAATCTTATAATGAGATTTTATGTAATGTGACGTTTAAAAGTATAGTAGAACCTGAACCTGAACTCTTCAGCTATTAGGTGCATCGTGCGTTATAATATACCCGTTAATTTGGGTAGATACTGCTAAACTGATTTTTATATCAAATATTGCTAACAACTATTCCGAAATAAGACTTATTTAACGGATTTTATCGCGTTTATTTTTATGTGTTTACGTTCCCGACGTTTCAGCTTCTTTACAGCAACCACGGTCACGGAAGAACTGCGGTGTTTGACGTCCTAGAGCCATAGTTTGAACTGCGGTACCCTAATATTTCGTTATTGTTTACGGTCCGATTTATGCAGAAAGCAGCCGAAACGTAAAAACATAAAATAAACGTGATAAAATCCGTTAAATTAGTTTTATTTCAATGGGTAGTATTTGCGTGAATATAAGAAATCAACAACTATTCTGACGAAACAAACTTAAAATCGCTCCATCCGACTAGTAGCTACGACGCAACAGACAGACAAACAAAGGCGTCAAACAAATTATTTCACCACTATTTATGTCTGAAGGGTGAAACATTCTACAATTCACCTTTTAAATCTAATATGCAAATTAATTTTTTGATATTACATTTTGTAAATAAAATAACCTCCCATTTATTATGTTCACAGCCGTTGTCAGTTTAAAAAACAATAATAATTATTGACATGGCCGGCGTGGGCCGAGCCGGGATTATTATATTATAGCGGGCACGAATTAAAACATTAATCGATGTCATTAAATACAGCGATATGGTATGGTTGCAGCACTAGCGATGAATATACAAAAATATAAATACGACTTACGATGATAATGTATTCAGTATTGCATTCTTGACATTTATACCTGACACGTGATTGCCTGAAGACATACTCGTATAAGTAGCATTTTAAAATTATCCTATACATGTGTCACTGTAGTTAATCAACTAAGCATGTTCTAGGTTAAAAATATATGAATCTTAGATTTTAGATTCTCGCGATGCTGCATCTAAATAATATTACAAGCGTTGATACAGACTAATAATTAAATCCAATCGTCGTACCTTTGTCGATTGGATTTAGTTATTCACTACCTATGTCGATTGGAGTCTCAATTACATGTACCTACATTAATTTACTGTTTATAGAGCACACTCGAAGAGCTAGAGTGTGAAAATTAAATGGAAAGGCGTTTGACGATAAGCGATCGACGCATAATATTGCAATTTTTCGGAGATACCATATTGGCGTTGGTATTGTATGACTTGCTACATCTATTGGTTTAAAATATCATTTACCGCGGCACTAGTAGTACCTTATTATGTTTTGTATAAAAATGGAAATATCGATAATAATAGAAAAATATGAATTCACACAACACAACTCCTTATTCTACATAATATCACAGATTAACTAATTGATAATATAGTTAACGGCTCAGCACCTAACTTACACACATCGGTTTAAACGACGCAAATTAAGGCCAATAAACGAACAGGCTTACGCTTACTGATTTAACTTCTTGCTTTAACTGTTAAGTAATGCTTTCATTATGTTTGTTTATTACCTAATACATTATTCATGTAATCGTATATTTAAAATAGTAGTAATATAGAGTATTAGGTATTTAATATTTTCATAAAATACTCGTTAGCGTCTAACGTTATTAGCATAGTTTTTTTATTGGAAATTGTTCCAGCCCTTTTTAAATAGTAATTGGTACAGTGATTAAAGACACAGGTAACTATTCACGTATTCCTAAAAGTAATTAAACGTATTTACAAAATGTTTTATCTCTTTCTGGTATTGGGGGAAAATGCAGACATTCGAGCAGTCTGGTAAGTTTTTTTTTCTGTGACCTATAGACATTTTGTTGTTTATTGATTTGAGGAAATAGGTCGTCATTTATTTACAGTAATCTATTCTCCGAAAAAGATACTGAGATTTGATCCTTGGAATGGCTCAATGAGAAAATGTAACTATCTTTGAGCCTGCTATGAATGTGATCAGAAGAAAAATGGATGGAGTGAAGTAGCTTTAGACAAGTATTATAAACTTGTCAGTGGGCCATAAAAATAGTGCAAGGAAAATGTATGTTTCTACTATCTTAAAAATATGCATTTTTTTCTAGCTTACAACCAAATACGTTATTGGTAATCGTTTCGCATACCTACACAATTATTTAAGGTTGAAAATTAACAAGTAAAGAATGAACTTGAAATTAATTTGCGACGTACTGCGGCAACTTGACTACTTCTCGGCTTGCGAATTTACCAGGCTGTTACAAGTCAACTTGACGTGCTACCTGTCAAATCACCACCTTGAATTACTTAAACTGGGCGATTGTAGACGCGGAAAACACAAGATAATGATCACGTCAATATAATATCGCGTAAAATTAAAATGACATCTCTCCATTTTAAAATATTCAATAATTCAACTTTAATATTTCAATTTCCTGGTCGTAATCACAAATGCGTACAGCCAGTATGTCCCCCAACATAATGAGCCATAATGTCTTCATCCATGAATGTTTAATTCGGCTCGACCCAGTAATTTTGTACTTTGATGTGTGGGTAATTACGCGGCATAAAAGTGGCCGGAATATGGTTTACATAAATTTACTTCGATGCTGTGTTGTGCTGCCTTTGTCTTTATATTCTGGAGCCTGTTTATTTGGGTTTTATACTGTATGCCACTTTAATTAAAAATATGTTTACGCTGATATTTTTATTTTATGAGAATAAACAATATTATTTTGCAGCCCCAGTTGATTACAGAATAATTATAAAATTAATGCATGTGTTGACACTCCACTACAGAGCTCTACGGTGAGAGCAAAATTGTGGGGAAACTTACATGTCTTCCGAAAATCCTGCGAAGTTCCCACACCCAATGTGATAGACAACGGCCCAAAGTCCCGTCGCATTTAATGGCAGTAGGCTCGCCCTCATTACGTTGGGATCAAATACCAACTGCTATTGGTGCACCTCTGCCTATCCCTTTCGAAATTACAGGTGTGATGATGGTAGCGTAGATATTTTATATAAGATAATAATTACGAAGTTATGTGAGTGTCACAAATAAGGTATTTAAGTTCTCATTCGAGAGCATTATTACGTTAAGTCATTAAGTGACATATTTGAGACATTACTTTTTTTACATTGCTACACGGATTAATTATATCGGTATAACATTAGTGAAACCTCTATGGCAGATAACTTTTACACACACCTTAGAATAAACCTTATATCCAAGCACTTACAAACCATAATGATCTCAACACAATAACATGTTTTTATAACTACAATATACACACGAGCTGTCCCCAACCGAAATGTCACGCGTGACGTCATCGTTGTGACAAATAGTCGCTATTGTCACGTGACAAGTTGTGACAACCGTTTGACGACAGTGAGTGTGTTGTGCTGTCGATGTTTCTATCGGTGCTGACGGGTTGAGTCATGTCATTGTAATACTTTTAACATTATCAGTATTTGAGAGAATGATAATCTCAATATATGTATAAAAATCGAATGCTGTTCGTTGGTAAGCTCATGGAGAATGGCTTGACCGGTATAGCTATTTTAATATTTGTAATAGTCCTAATATGGTATTGGGACAAAAAAATTAAAGTTTGCACGTAACATTTTAAAATTCGAGACAGAGCAATGAGCTATGCTATATTCTTTAGCATATAGTACACACCCAATCAGCGAAATAGCTCAAATAAAAAACAGTATACAATTTAAGAAAAAAAATAGATAAGCGCGTATTATACGCGTAGAGTTCCGTATTTATTTTGTAAATATATCTACAGCATGTTTAAAAAAATATTTATGCAGAGTTCGGATTATTAAAAAATAATAATAGTATAAGTAGTAACTTTAATAGTGTAAAATATTTTAACAGGTCGATCAGAATGTTATAAAGACAACATTCCTAAAGAAATAAATCAATTATTCGAAATTTAAAAATTACACCACATACTAAGAGCACGTTGAAATGTAATAATTTACACAGTTATTTTTTTTAATAAACGTGATCTGTATGCCACACATCTTAACATGTTAAAATATTTTACATTATTTTTCTTATATCTTATATAAATGAATATAATAAATATCATGTCGGAGTACGCAATCACTCAAAACGGTATAATAAAATGGAATTATTGCTGTTATTATGTGCAATAAAACGAGTTATTAAATTATACAGGTATCCACTCATTCAAACGGCTTGGATCTATCTAGTTATGGGAGGTATGGTTTACTGAAGCAAACTAAAATTTATTAACATTTGAACTTGATTTTTATAAAAAAAAAGAAAGATGTGTGGGATGATAAAGTCAGTCAGCTATATAAATGTACTCGCCAAATATACAGCCTCGCAGGGGTGGTATGCCCTTCTCAGTCAGATCTTTCCAAACGAAAGCAAGCGCCATCTATCTACAGTATTATAAAACTGTAACCAGCTTGTTTCTGTTCCAATAAAATATTTGTTTTATCCAATCATACGGAAAAGCTACTAACTAATTTGAACTTCTTCACTATTGGTTGGCCTATAGTTAAACTGAGAAGAAAAGGCAAAAACCAGCACGCAATATACTCGTATCTATTGAGGGTGCAGTATACAATTTTATTTGTGGGCAGAGCCGTGAGTAAAAACTAGTTTCAATTAAAAAGCCTTCAACCGTTTATTAACAATTTAATCCAGGTGTCCATTACCTTAAACGAATGCCTTCCTTCATTATTGTCGCATGCCCCACAATCCAAAACTATCAGTAAGATGGTAAATTATCCAATTAGCTCTAAACAGTTCAAAAAAACGCCATACCATTAAGAATTTAAATTGGCAGCTGCATTACAAGGGAAAATTAAGCTATTAAGTACAAAATAACATGGTTAACTTAATTAAATGTACTTACAACGCGCTTGCAACAATGCTGACGTATATTTCTGTATCAAGATTGTGAGACAATTCGTAAGGGAAAGTCGAACTATGAATTAAACTTAGTATATGTTATAAAACCTGTGATGTGCAAGTATTTCATTCATTCACACTTTTAATCGATGCCCTCATTATAATAATGTAATAGGTAATAAAACAAGTTTATAAACAGTTTTCAGGCATTCCCAACGTCATAATAAATCGCTTTTCTTCTGAAAAAATCTTTAGACTTAATCTTCTTACACATACACATATAAATAAAATTGGAGTGTCTGTTTGTAATATTAAAATAACCGCTTTTTACTAAGTGCATTTGGATGTATACACGGTACCTATACCAAAACAACATTTTTTACAATTTTTGTCGGTCTGTCTGTCTGTTTGTTCCGGGTAATCTCTGAAATGGCTGCACCGATTTTGACGGGACATTCACTGGCAGATAGCTGATGTAACAAGGAGTAACTTAGGCTACTTTTATTTTAGAAAAAAAAATAGGATCTTACGAAAAAAAATTAAAACCAAAGTTGCAGCGCAGCGCCTGATTAAGTTTGATAGCAACAACCTGCAATGCGTCCCGCGGGCTCAGAACGGGCGAGCAGGCTGTTGTCAACGGTTGTCTTTGTTAAATACCACGCGGACGAAGTCGCGGGCAACAGCTAGTACTTTTATAAATTGATTAAAACTTCTATAGGTAGATTTGGGGTTGAGGTGCACACCATGCATTAAAAAAAACTAAAATATCGGTCTTCCAATATCGATAGTATTTGCGTTCAATTTTATTTTCTATCTTTAATTGTTCACATTTTTTTTATGATTAGAGAATTATACTTTAACCGTTTTTCGGAGATGCATTATACTTTGCGTTATCGAATAATGCGTTAATTATGACTTGCCATAACGTATACTATATATGTTTTAACATCACTCACCGTCTGTTTTAACTAATTATAATTGTATAATTACTTATATAAACTCACGATCCTCACTAAAATTAATAATGAAAACTATGAACGCACCTTTTTATGGAATAAATTTACTGCGCGTAACGAATGTAGCGGAATTAAAAAAATACATTGCCACTTTAAACAGACCATTAAAATAATAATGGTTTTTGAAAACGATACACTAATAATGCATAATGAATATGGGACGGTAATATAAAATAGCTTCCACATTTTGATTGGTGTCACTAAGAACAAGACGGGAGATTCAATAATCATATCTATCTTATCAATACCTTGATACACACTTTTTCATTTGATACCATGTTCAAATCCCAACCGATGACGTCTTCCAAACCGTAGCTACTATTCCAGCATAACCTTTCCCACCCATCCAAAGTCCACTAATGGACACTAACCTCTTCTCAAGACAGGTGGAATTAAATATCTGTTAAAAACATATTTATTTTACTAAATCCCACTAATAATATAAGTGTGAAAGTTTGGATGGATGTTTGTTACTCAATCACGCCAGAACGGCTAAACGAATCTGTATTAAATTTGGGTCAGAGATAGATTATAGTCTGGAATAGCACATAGGCTTCTTTTTGTTCCGGTAAAATGTATGGTTCCCGTGTGATAGATTTGTTTTAATTTTTCATTCTTATTAATCGCGGGTAACACCGCAGGGCACAGCTAGTGTAATATAAAAGACATAAAATGCTATCCCACCATTATCGCTACGGAAGGCCGCGATATAATTAAAGCCTAATTTTATTTTAAGCCATTTTAATGATACGGTCAATTCGGTAGCTCATTATAACGACCTATTTTATCTGTGGAATTATTTATGAGTTCAAAAAAAAATGTTCGGTTGACACTAATTGGCGTGTTGACTTATAGCTGTGGGGCATTATTAATGGATCACTCAGTATACATTATTAATGCGGTACACACTATTTAAGGCCTTTGGAGACAGGCTACTAATAGTGTGCCCAAGTCAGGAAGGGTATGGTTCAGTAAAAAGTGTATAAGTTTCTGTAAATTTTATTTTAAAATCTATATGAGACGTAACTACATTAGTGTTAAATATTTTAACAGGTCGATCAGTAGTAGGCTATAAAGATAACATCCACACTGACCTGTCAATTTTACCATGCAAACATTGGTTTGGATCACATTTCTCTAAAATCATCCAAAATATATACAAACGAAATTATACTCAAGTAGTAGGTACTCTATAATACTCGTAAGTCTCCAATAATTACCTCCAATCAGCATTTGGCCATAGGTTACCAAAGCGTAACAAATGGTAGGTTATGCCCCAACCGCAGGGACACAGGGATACATAAATAAATTATAATCTGTGGTCAGTAGCCACCCGTCCCGACCCATTATGCGACCTTTACGTGACTTTGCATAAATCAATGCTGCAAAAAACGACACAATACGAAAATTATAAAAGCTGTTAGGGTTAACACTCGGTAGTTTTGTTTAGGTTTCATATATTAAGTTATGTCTTGAGATGACATTGATTGCAAACCAATTGAGATCAACGTCGATCATTTAAATTATAAAGGAAATACGGATAAATATAGTTTTTCCGTTTGAATTTTATTTTGACACCTGCCAAGTCATTTATAACAATAAAATAGTTAAACAAGAGATTCGACTGATATTTTATGATTTTTTGACAAAGAACAATGCTTCAGAAACTGCCTTTACGGAATTACTAATTTATAACAGTTTATTGATTTCTTATATTGACGCGAATACTACAATTGAAATAAAACTATTTTTAAGGATTCTCAAACTCAAACTATGACACTAGGTCGTCAACCACCTCAGTCCTCCCGTGACCGTGGGTGCTGTAAAGCAGCCGAAACGTCGGGAACGTAAAAAAAAAAAATAAACGCAATCGAATCCTTAAAAATAGTTTTATTATAACAGTTTATTAACATCCGTAACGTCTTGCGGGTCCCCAAAACTGGGAACAATATAAATCGAGCGCGGCCGTCCGTTTGTTTTACTGCATATGGACTTCACGCGCGGCGCTGTGCACATATTAATTTTATTACACGCCTCGGCGAATACTGATTTGTTGTTTTTTGACGTTCCTGCGGTTCCCATTGAAATGAGATGCAGGTCTGACGTTTATGGACAGTTTTGGATGTATTTAAGGGGTTATAAATGCCTGCAGAGATGCGTGATAATAATAATAAGGTACTTGATCCAAAAATAATGGGTAATTATTGAAGGGCCTCTGCACAGCAGTGAATTAATAATAAGGTCAGTACTCATAAAAAGAGAGGGTAGTCTTGCATTAAAGAAAACATACATTATACCAATGCAGTCAAAAAAGTCTACTTCCTAAATTCTTAGCAACAATCGAAAGTTCTAGTTTCGAAGCTCGCTTAAAATCGAAGTAACCGTCCCATCTATATGTCGTGTACAGCCAACGTCACACACATCAAGCGCACGCGCAGCTATCAATTATAAGTACAAAACGAGCCACGCTAACCCGTTGCAGCGTTGTGTGATTTACAGCCTCGTCTCGAAACGAAGCTGCAATACATTGCAGAACTGGGAGGGTTTCACACTTGACGTGACGAGGCAAATCCATCTTTAAAACAGTTGCTTTAATGATAGTAATGATGTATTTGTCACCTTTTGCATGCAAACTCCATGCACATGGATATACACTTTTTACCACACAACACATTATACAAACACTTGTAAATACAAGTTTACCTCTGCACACACACGGATATAATACACCACATACACCCTCATCCCCACACCACACACATACATAATTTGGTGTGGGGAACACCAAATTAGCAAAAACCCCCCCAGCACAGCTTACCACTACAACTAAAACACAACACACAAATGTTCCTTACTTCTCAATTAACCTACTTGGCATAAGTATAATTAATCAATGATACTTGGCAAACCCAAATGCCCATGACATTGGTTCGTGCGTAGTATGCGAACCACCATTAAATTTCCACCATGAAAAATACTAGGTACAAATATATGTAACAAATTAGTTTAAGCTTGCCCTATATTACATTGGGCTTGATACCATCGGGGAATTGGTCGTGTGAACATCGTTCAGTAATATACGGGTATTTCATATCACAGACATTTTTGAAAGCTTCAAAACATATAGTTGTATACAGCAAAAGAGTAATTTTAGTTTGTTTTTTTTTACCTAATTACCATAATAACGACAAAAGTATTTTTCAACTAAAAGCTTTACACAATCCAACTGCAATTAACATTTATTTTTATCTCTCTCCAAAATACCCACATGATCAGTGTGCCACCTCCTTTACTGAAGAACATTAAAGTTAATAATCACACCACATCAATCGTCGGTTCAAAGGAAACCGTTGCAATTGGCCTTTGAGTAGCCCCTCATTAACGCCGCAGTTGACACTTCAAAGCGAGCAACATCACTTGTCGCATACGTCACTTGTCACCGTGTCAACTGTCACCATACGTCAACTGTCAGCGCTGACAGCGGCTCGAATATGATTAATAGACGCACTGATTATTATTCGGCCGTTGCTGTGTTTCGCTTTTCTTTTTTTTTTCTTTTTGTCAACACAAAAGCTGTCAAATAACACGTGTGTGTCGTTTTGAAGTGTAGTGAACGGTGTGATAGAATTGTGTCGATAGTTATTTTAATGAGTATTGAAAATATCGTGAAAGGCATCGTTTTCTTAGCGTATTTGCTCATTGTAAATAAATCGACAGACAAACATGCCAATATGATTATGGGCACAAACTAAGCAACGTATTATTTTTTTATAAAATATAATTATAATTTACCAAGTTTAAAAAAAATTGCCCCTCACGAAAATCTAATCAGGGGCTCATCTAATCCAATGATCTGCCTGCGCTCTCAGACCACGCAGCGCGATGTTAAATTATAGGATTTACTAGAAGTTAGGTCGAACCTTATTATATACAGCAGTTGTTGCAGTTATCTGTATTTAAAAGACTATAAGTCAAATGTATTTTCCTTCCTTTACAGACCGCCCAAAATTACCGGTTGGCTACTCTAAAACCACAAAAAGAAAATGTCTAATAGTCGACAATTAAAATCGACTTTGTGCAAACACTAAATGCTTTCGAACATAAATTACTTCAAAAGTGATTTACTCTCGCTATACAAACGGCCGTCGACTAGTCGTTGCGGCCCGTCTCCGCCTGTCTGGCCCGTTCAAAGGCCCTGACTGACAGGTGTGAATGATGCCCGACTAGACGCATGCCGACTGACAATCGCACTCACCAAACAGCTTCACCGTTCTCTTTGAAGATAATAGTTTTGTTTTTGCTACATTGAAAATAGTTTATTTTACTTTTACCGCTAAGAAAACATTAGTAAGTGGGCCTCCAAGAAATATTGCAATACTTTTTCGATTCAATGCAAATAGATTTTTTTACTGTATCAAGATTATACGAACGTCTGGTGCTTCGTAATTTAAAAATGTTTTTAAAAATTTCGGCGATGGAATCATTTTAAGCGTTTGAAAGCTTTAACGTTCTGCGTCTTTTTTATGTCGGCCTCTTGACGAGCCTGTCACGAACATAACCCGCAAAATAAAACACGTGCGGAGTGGCAGCCACAAATCACATTTTTTAATCGAACCCACGTCTCTACTCCCCGACCAACACGTCTTACCATAATCAAAAACTCTCCAGCCTTACACATAAAGTCGTAATTCGTTTAATTTAACTGTAAAAGCAACGTTGGTGCATTTCAGTGTGCAGTCACGTCGCACCGCACGGAATGCTATCGACATCCGCTAAACTATCGACGTTGGCACAACACTAAATGCTCTTTTTGTGCGCCCCGCTTCTCACAATGATTTACGTAATACTCGCACAAAGAGCGTAATTGTATCATTAATGCTTTATAATGACTTTAACGACCCATTCTAATGATTTAGATTGATTACAGTTGCTAAGAATAAAAGCACCGTTCATAAGTACCGTCATATATCATTGGGGTTCAAGGTGTGCTACGAGACATGGCAACTTGTCGTTTATTCTTAAGAATTCTAGATTTATTGTTTAAAGATTTATTTCACAACAAAATATCAACCTGCCCCACCATTCAGAACTATCCGATAAAAACTTAATCGATTCAATTGAATACCTTTCTTGTGTTGTCGATTGATTTCTATGACAATAAGAATAATAGTTCAATATCTGTTACCAGTCGATAACGCCTCTCTATTGATTAAAACTCATCTTCAAATCTATATCAGTTTTGACATAAAAAGTTAAATTACATTTGATAGTCTATTGTGTATTGAAAGTTATTTTATTCGTACGATATCAAACCAAATCGGTCGATAAGTTGGTGAATCACTTCGCTGGTCTGAGCCGCTCACTAGCAACATAGACCAAATAAGATAGGACTGACAATCGCCATACAAAACTACGTAGCTTAGTTTTTAAGTTTTCAATGACATCATAAAGGTCACTGCGTGTCTCAAATTAATTATTTTATGTATGTGAAACGCCAAATTGAACATTTACGTGAGTTAGTAATTTTATATTTAGGCTAAGTTTGTAATTACTGCCGTAAGAAGGCGCTGTAACACAATATCCTGCTGCTCGAATATTATGAAACTTTTGTTGCTATAATTTTTCGAGAACTACAATATACAACTATATCTTTCATCGACATATATTAGCTACTAACGAGAGAAATTACATCTCCAGCCGCACACGGGGTTTTTCTGATATTGATATTGATCGGTGATTTGTAAGACAACGCCATCTATAGTGTAGTCTCACAGTCAGATACTGAAGGGCCTTGCGGAATAAGTTTGCAATTTATAAAGAGCTTGCATAGACGTTGTGTCCACTCAATTTGGAGAGTTATTTGGCGAAATATTGAGCTACGCTGTATCGTATGTAGGTTGTCAATCTGTATTTAATTTAATCTATGTTAACAGTAAGCATAGAATTGCGAGACTGACAGACAAACAAATAATTTACAACTGTTAAATTTATATTAAAAGCTCCCAGCCCTATACCGAAATGTGTTGTATCACAAAACACAATTTGCTCACTCCATCTATGTTTTGAAAACATTTAATCGCTGCATGACTAAACAGCTTGTTAAATGTCAAACAATTCGTGCCTAAAGCGAGCAATGCGTTAAAATGTGGATAGGCCTAAACAATAGAGTCGGGACACAGTGGCGTACATTTGTAAAATTATCGATAATTTATTTTAATTAAATATTTTAATCGCATAAAGAATGCGATTTTAAATGTATAAGTTGAACTATATTTTTTACATAAAATATCTTTTTCAAAACAATCTGTCCTAGACCTTTAAAAAAGTATATCTAAATAATAGCGGACATGATACATTTGTCATGTAATTGAATCAACAGCGGTTTGATTAAAAATGTATTCGTTAGCTCACCCTGGCTCGTAATTAAGATAGCAAGTAAGCATAGATTATTGGAGTTACGACGTGCCGCTATCTCTGACAGCGTAATGGCGGGAAGCGATTTTCATTTGTAATTAGCGGCACCGTTGAGATAAGCTTAACTTTTATTTTGAGTACATCAGTATCTTTGAAGTAAGGTAGAAGTAGCTCTACCTAATCATGTAAAGAATTTCAACGATACTAAAGCGTAAGTATTTTAAATGTTTAGTGCAGTATAAAATGTAATTTATATTTTATAATGATTTTAAATTATTTATACTCAAATCTAATTTGGCGTATTAGTTACGTTATATAAAATGATATTAATAAAACTCGTTAGGAAAAATCATTGACATCCCTATTTTTTTATTGAGGTAAACCCAAATGCCATTCATCACGAATATGCTATTTGAGTATAATCGAACCGCTTTCATTTGATGCCAGTTTTATTACGCGTTATAGGATCATATTACTTTTAATAAAAAAAATGTACTAAGGTACAAGATAAAGGCTCACAAGCTAGCACTCGCTTCCTAATAAGAAAACTATACTTTTAAGAAAACCTTCGGTTGACATCGTATTATTTCAATTTACTTTGCCCTCATACCGCCACATGTTTTCGCAATTTACAACGCCAGCCAAAGAATAAACTCCAGCACTTTATATCCCACCGTTATCCGTGGACCAAACTCCTACAGATAGAATGGGGACAACTTGATTGGGTAAATGAACGACTTTGATAAAACAATCTCTGCCGTTATGTATCTAAAAGTATTAGATGTTGTATTAATTAGCGCTTTACATTGTATTAATTTCTATATTTAAGTATGCACCAACATTTACGATGTGATTTACATTTGCCTGTCTATCATACGATAGACACACTTGGGGAACGTTACAGCTTTCAATACAAACGGGAATGTCCGCATAGAAACAGAAAGGCAGTGCCTGCGTTTGCCTCGATTGAGCCACGTATTGAGTAAGCAGAGGACAGCGTTGCGAGGCTGCTTGGTCAATCAGTACACGGATAATAACCAAAAATGTATTTTATTTGTCTTTGTTTTTCTCACGTATAAACTAACCATTCAGTATAATTAAATTTCAAGTCATCGATCCTATTTTAAATCATAATCGATACCTGTGAAACTAATTTTAATATTCGTGACGATAGTCGATCTAATGTCCAGAGACAAAACCATTTGACAGCTACGTCTAGGGACCGGCGACCCAATAGATCGAATCTGTTCATTCATTATCATAGAATGGCGGAAGTAAATGCCAACTCAAATCGCATACATAGAATACTAATCGATTAATTTGTATGACACGCACACGTGTCGTTTTTGAATAGTTCAGATCAAGATAAAGGATAAAAAAATAAGTCAACCGTGTATTGGAATTGTAAGTTGGTACCAGGATGTTAATGGCGACATGCATAATTGATCATTTGGGTAGCTGGATAAGTGTGGGCGTGATTCAGGACACAAGTTATTCAAAAATATTTAGTAATTGATACATGAGACGATTATAACCATGGCTATCGCACTGCTTTTTTTATTCGACAGCACGTCAAGTGGGAGCTAACTGTATACTGTATAGTCTACCGTATTTAGACATTTTGTATGGAGAATTGAACAGCTCCTCTAGCGGACGGTATTTAAAACTTTCGTATTTTAAAGTATACGGCTAGCTTACTAATCTCGCACTTGACTTACAGTACGTTAAGTGCGTCAAGTGCTTCTGATCACATGCTATGTTGACGAGAACCTACGACTTTATGCAAAATAACTGAATATTGAGCTGTAAATTATTTTTAATTCGGGACAACCTTCATCCAGATAAACATCACTGCTATTAACACTTTCTGATGATTCACTGTTTTTTTAATGCCTAGTGCGCTCATAAATCGAGTCGATAAAGACCATGAGTGTTGTAATCCATCACATCAAATATGGCGGAAGTCTCGATATGTTATTATAAACTGCCAGTGATTTAGTATCGATAAAGCAATATTTTATCGATATTTATGATCATTACCACGAACGGATTTCGGACGAGCATAAAATATAGCTATTAGTGTTGTATCTAGTCGATGTGCTTGTTATTTTACTATGCGCTTTAAGGTTGCGTTCTTATGTTATTTTTAAAATTATTTGCTTGTTTGAAGATTTTTTTTGCAACTTACCTTTACCATAGATTATATAATAGAATTTTGTCTCATACATTCAATCACACCATAAATTTCACATTATTTGTAGTCTCTTTTAGTAACAGCGTTTTGTTATGCATTGCTTAAGTTGATATTAAAAATAAAATAAATACAAACCTCATCACACTCCTAATCCTCCAAGGAAGGGGTAGACAAAGATGTACCCACATTTTTTGGTATTTAGTACTAATGTTACAGGCGCCTCTGTGAGGAAACTATGCTACTTTTTTGTTTTAGTCTAAACTGAAATACTCTGTCTGTACTGTTCATGTATAGCTACTTTATTCGTAATCTTTGAAATAATTGTACAAAAAAAATACTTTATTTATGTTTTATTCAATATTTACATAGAACTATTCATATTATTACAACAAAGTTTATTTTTAACCAAATTAACATACAAAGAGAATTTAACACCTATTACAGCCGAAACACTTCCCGATGACAAAAACTGTGATCATTAGCATTCTCGAGTCGATACATCAAAACGCATGATGCCGCATCCACCGGACGCCACTCCTGCGCATCGCGGCTCCCATAAATCAAGATGTGGGCGATAACAAGCGACTAGTCGTAAAAGCAACGGCGGGAACGGTTTTATGATTCATAATTGTACTTTATTAAATGGCCGCCACTTGCCTTATAATGGAAGACTTTCGAGCAATAAAAGTTTTGTTATATGCCATAGAGTACGCAGAAGAGAGAGACATGTCAACTCGAGGAGAAAATCTGGCTAGGTCTCTACCTACCTACTCTTTCTTTTTTTAGGATGACAATGGGCTTAAATGTAGTGCCATTATGCCAGTGTCGAGTAATTCTTGATAATTATTATTGATATATGAGTACCCCTGATGATAATGATAATGTAAGACGATGATGATGATGAAATGGATCTCTATCTGTAAAGCAGTGGATACTATTGTTTACGATACATTGTGCGCTCAAAAATTACAATGTTTGTAACCGATGATGTTATGACAAAAATGATTTCTATAATTGTAACCATTTCCCAAAATTTTCGTTACCTTCCCTTACATCCTGTATACAAGTGTGTTTTTTTTATATATAAGAGTCCTCATACCAAATGTATAATTTTCTCTCTTTTGTCCTATCTACCATGTAACTAATCTTTTTATGTCTAATCGTTTACCAAACACACTCAACTATTCGATATCTATTTACCATTGCTAATTGAATTATAAACCTTCCCCGCTGGGCCACCTTTCTACAGTTTTCTGTGATCCACTAAAGGGTCGCCTCTTGTTCTTTGAAAACACATTACTAATTTATAAGGTCCGCCGTTTTCTGTATTTTATTAGTCTACGGCCAGACGCGTCTAGGTATGCTTAAAACAATGTTTCAAGTTATTGGGTATAGCCTTATCATTGTTAATAACATAGTAATTAGTATTAAATTAAAACTTTTAATAAAACTAATTTTATCGCGTTTATTTATTATTCGCGTTGTTTTTACGTTCCCGACATTTCGGCTGCTTTACAGCAACCATGGTCACGGGAGGATTGAGGTGTCCCTTACAAAGCGGGCCGATGGGATCATAAGCATTGCAGAATGTCGGTGAATGCTGGTGGCATATGATTGTGATGTATGGAAGTCATTAGCTGAGACTATGACCAGATCTGGGCGTCTTTTGGCTTTTCTATCAGGTTGGATTGAAACGATATATTTAGTAATCAGTTTCTCGATTATTTGTTGGTCGATAAGAACCTGTACTACGTGACACGCGGAATAAGCAACGTGTTATAACATGCCCCGAATGATTTCTCAATATGATCTATCGATTTGTGTTACTCTTTGTACGCTCTATGAGTGGGTTTAACACACAAAGTTGATCCATACTTCCGTGCTAATTAATTCTAGCAACGTTTTATTAGTAGCTAATTATGACGCTATAAATTTATTGAAGCCGCGCTGGCTTATTAATATTGTTTTCCCAACTTACTATAGTTTATAGTATACTATTAAACCAGCTTTATTGGCGTGAAAGGTATATAATTAACATTAATTACACTCGATAATAACTATAATTAGTATGTTAATTAGTTTTGAGTTTAATTAAATACTAGGTTTTGCCGGCGGCTTCGCCCGCGCCGCGTGATTTCTCTGCAACTCGACCTTCAATTTTCGCGACGTGATGGTAGAGAACCTTTATTTGATACTTAGATTGAAATCCCCGTTTAAATTAGTATAGTTATTCATAGATGCTGGTACAAACGAACATACATGAACTTTTTAAATATTTGTTTACAGTTCAGAGTTCCAGTTTCACGAGCCCCATTTGGTATTACACCAATTTTTGTAATGTCTAAGCACAGTCCTATAACAGTTGTATAACAACATAGGTAGACAAGGAATATACTTGTAAATAGTCATGTAATACTTAATGTGTTTTAAACGAGATCTTTTTGCAATGTTAGTTGTTAATTTGATGTTCTATTTTGTATCATACAATTTCTTTAATAATTAAATTAGCATTTAAAGTGCGATAATGTTATGTAATAGGAAGCTATGAGTAAACTAGTAAGCTAATTAACAGAACAGATGTAAAGAAAGAAATACCATTTGAAACCTATAGATATAATGTACCAATAAAAGCTTGTTATTATGTAGTAAATGATGGTCTTGGATAGTAATAACACTGAACCTGCATTTTTATTGGAAGATCAGTACTTGTGTTTAAATTTATATAAATTTAAGTTAGATTTTAGTGCGATTGCAAATCTCTCGCGATCATAAAGAAAGGGGTTAAATGTAATTAAAGTCATAATAGTCATAAAAAAATTATACATACAAAAGATATAACCGTGGTCCTCATACTTTAGTGAGAAGTGGGAAACGTGTGCATGTTATGTGTGTGTGTGTGTGTTTGCTTGTGTGTGTGTGAGTGTAATAAGTGCATCCGTAAATATCTCGCAATACTACCAAGAGGACTTAACATATTATTCAAATAAGTATATTTAATTTCCAAAATATATACGCAATTGAGATGTGCAGGTTACCTAACTATCAGATACGCTCAAGACATTATGCATATTTATATAGCAAACAAGTTGTTAATTAGAGGCAACTATAATTAAATGCTGCATAAGTCTTGGTTGTTATCTTTCGTACCGTTGCGTGACTGATTTCTTTTGCGGATAATTAAAAACTGCATATTATTATAATTATGATTCACGCTCAAAGAGTACTTACTAGCGTACATATGCATAACCCAAAAAATATCACTGTTCTTCTGGCGCAGTCGGCTAACATTATCGGATTCAACGCTGAAGGTCAGATATAAGTGATGGCGGACAAATAAAATCCGGGATCGACTCCAGTCCATTGTAGGCACGGATAATACAAGCGGTGCTTAGGGGGCCATACAGCTGGCGTGTGTTTTTGCTGAGATTTATTTATTAAGTCATTTTTTTTATTACATTATAGGCAAGTATTTGATCTCGATCTCGCCTGATGGTAAGTGACGATGGAGTATACTTGCCTAGGTAGGAAGGCGGCAGTAGATAGAGACGCTACATTCACTAGGCACATGCAGCGCAACTGATCTGACCCGCCATCCATGAATGGCAGCACCGAACATCATGCCGGAACACGGCTAGGCCGCTTGGCGACATGGCTTTGTTGTTATGGCTGTGTCATTTGTAAATGTGGAAACCATGTAGCCATACTTGTAATTATATACTTAGAGTTAGTGCTCCTTTGACCAGCTATTCAAGCCTACCAAGCCGTTCCTACATTGTTCTCACATACCCATAACCATGTACTGCTCAAAAATGTGGAGGATCTTTTTAAAAAAAAGCAACAATGGAGTTTCTTGCCCGTTCTTCTCCATAGGAATGACATTCCGAACGGGTGGTAAAGTTGAGCATTTTGTCATACTTTGGACGATTTATAAATACTGTACTTAATGGTTCACATAAATATTCTAATTCTGATTATATTTGTTTATTTAAAATAATTTTAGCGCTTTGACAACTTATAAATTATAACTCCTTTCATTATTACTCGCAGATCATCGTTAGGACTTCATACACACACAATGTAACATCAGTAAGTTTTTAAAATAATACTTATAATCTTAACAATCTGAGATAAGGCCAGCCCTTATCTTGGATTATTATTAGCGCTGGAGTTAAGATCGAGAATATCTCGTTATCTTGGCGGCCTCTAATCAATAACTTCGTCAAGAAACTTGGCGCACACTTAAAGTGCATACAAATTGCAAAAGCCAGCAATTAGCCGAGTGGATAATCGGTCCTGCAGTGTAGAGACGAAACAGAGTTTCAGCTTTTATTGCAAGTAAGTATAACAAGCTTTCAGTTTTGTTAACAGAGTTCCCAAATACTCTAAAGACATTACAGTATCATGTATTTTATCTATTCATACCCGTTTAGTTTTTTTATATAATTTGATAGAAGTAACCTGCGTATTAGTTGTTAAGAATGACTACTGCAATAAATAAAGTTTTATGATCAACTGTACTACTAAACTAAACGTGTTTCTCAACTAAAAATAAGGAAACAAACTATATTACCATAAAAGTGTGAATTACAACATCTGGATACACGAACAAACAATAACACAATACCCTTTTAAAACAAACAAACACATTTGCATTACAAAACTGATAATTGTATTAAAATTCAAATCCGCTCTACTGTTAATTTTAACCTGTGGCCATATCGTGATCACTGGCCATTCATCGTGGCATTAGCATATCGGAATTATTCCATTACAGCGTTAATAATTTAAAAATAATACGCCGCCGGCGCACGCGACCGAAAGTTATGGGCCCCTGGAGATGTGGTTGCGAAACGGACTTGTAGCCAATCGGAAGCAAGCTCTACTGCGTTGTGTCTAAAGTTTGATGTATGCGTAAATTTCAGTGGTGCTAAACATTTTATTATGTTAATAGGCAGACAATGAAGATTATTTTGTGTTTAAAATTTATGGTTATGCATTATTCGCGGCGAGATATTAATGTAGAATAACAGCCGGCAGAAGCGTATTAAATTTAATAACGTTTGAGAAGAGTTTAAATGATTTATGGTTTCGCCAGACGAACACCACAACTATACGGTCCCACACTAAGCAACGCTTGTGTTATGGGTACCGTACAATAGACTGGGGGCGAACTCAGTATATAATACTTATGTAGATATTAAACATCCATGACTCGGATACAAACATTCATGCTCATCACACAAAGTTTGTTTCCTACTAGGATACGAACCCGGTGAGCTAATCAGGACGCCGTGATATTACTCAACAAAACTTTTATGTCAATCGGTTTAAATATGTTTAAAAGATTCATAAATGCAATATAAGAGGTCACACAATAATTTATGCTAACAACACTGAAGTCCGATGCAGATGTAAACAATTCCTTGTAAATACTCATCATAAATATTACAAAACCAAATCATCACGATCAAACCACGTATGACAGTGGGCCATGAAGGATGACGTCAGCGCGGTGGGGGTTGACAGGATGACGGGGGGGAGGGAGGAATACAAAAGGTGCAATAAATCAGCTGCGGATGCTGCTTGCAGGTGTTGGGACATTCGCTACAACATTGAAATATTGCCACAGAGAATAAATTGGTAAGTATGTAGACGTGACAGAATTACAATAAGTTGATGAATGGGTAGTGACCTTGTTTTCTGTGCTGTGCTCATGCACATCACCGTTTTACCTTACCAGAGTTAGATGTTTAATATCTGTATATATGTATTATATACCAGGATCGTACTCAGTTTATTGGTACGGTACCCATAATGCTTAGTTTGGGACCGTATAGTTGGTGTGTTCGCCCGGCGATAATATGATTAATATAATGCAGATTACTATTGGGGCTGGCGTATCTAACGTAGTTATTTTATCAACAATCCACAACACTGGAGCTTTTCTCTTAATCAGGGTTAGTCTAGGAAATGGTCCTAGGCCTGAGTGCGTTGGGGTATTTATAGTATATATATTGTAACAACGTAGGAAAAGAAACGTCGATAAATAGTTAATTTCTTATCGTATGACTCGAAACGAAAACCAATAGATTCTGGCTCCATTCTTAAAAGAAAAAGCAACCTAACTTCAACGGATTTGGCGAACGTTGTGCTCATAACCATAGAGTAGGCTGACATCGACGATAGTCAGAAAAAAAATGACGCATCTTTATTAAAATGTGGGTTAATCTATGGCTGAAATATTGCCACTGTCAGTTACGGGCCAATAATGGGGCCGCTTGTTTTCGGCCACTCACAATTTATAACTTAATTATTTACCAGGAGCTACAAGTAGCCGGGGCCATTTTTTATTTCATTCATCTTATTTTAATTGGTCGAGTCGGGAGAGATCTTAACAGATTAATTATTATGTGTTGCGTTGTAAATGTGCTATCGAATTGGGTAGTGATAAATACTCAAGTTTTAAATTGGATAAAGCTATAATTATTTTTAATCTACTTTTTAAAATGATTTATCATTTTGTGTTATTACATGTCTTCTATTGTCTTTAACAAGTCCTGTATTGTTTTTTTTTTTTTAATAAAGAAAGTACCTGCCCGTATGTAATAGCCAATCTAGAAGAAATCAATGATTAATTCGTTTATGTATCATTTTATCCATAACATGCAAAATGATGTTATTAAAATGTTCTCATGCCTTAATTTTTTTAATAAAAATACTCAGATAGCGCGATTTATCTCTTAAACTGAATTTATACTGGAGTATAAAATATGTATGTTCTACATATACCTACTGACTACTTATTAGTTGAATGACCGCTCTATGACTGTTCTTAATTCAGTAACTCAGAAGTATAAAAATAGAAGGTGTAACTTTAATAGTGTAAAATTATAAATACATAATTCCCAAATAAATAAATCAATATATTCCAAATTTAAAAATCACACCACGTACTAAGAGCACGTTGAAACGCTCCTGGTTTGCCTTCAACAAAACAAAAATCAAAGCATCAGTTACACAATTATTTTATACATACACGTGATCTGTATCACATACTTGTTAACATGTTAAAATATTTTACACTATTTTTGTTATACTCTGTATAAAAAAAAAAACAATAACACAGTTGTGGCGGTGCCAAATACGTGTCATCTCGTTATTCAGCGACAAAACAAGCAATAAATTAATAAAGCAGGAAGGAAGTCACGATCGCGTCCTGTTTATTGCTGTTCCATTTTTGTTTAGGATTTGTCAAGGTTTCATTGACTGTCAGTTTGAAATAAAAAAAAAGTTTATAGGATTAAAATGAATGCGGTGCTTCTTAGAGAAACGGCTGTCGTATGACTTATTTGTTTACTAAAGACAGTGTTTTTCCTTTCTTAAAAATATTGCAACACCATTATGTAGGAATTTTCCCAGTGTCTATTTTAAAGTATATTTAAATCTGAATTGAATAATTCTATCAGTAAAGTGTGTAGATACTTTACTGACAAATTACTGAATTCTTGGGAGACTTTGAAAAGTTAAATTTACTGCAAGATTTTATTTTTATTTCTTACTAATATGCATTTTTTTAATTATCTTGCGCAATCTTTTAAATAAATCATCTATAATAGGTATTCAACATGAAAAAAACCTGCTATAATTCAAAGAATTGTAAAATGTAGATTTATTTAATGCCTTCTCCAACTCCTGGAATCCACTAGCCTTGACTTTGGACTTACGATAAACCGCGACAAGACCAAAATAGTAATAGTGGACCGTACTAATAACAACCAGGCGGAGATAACTAATATTGCTAACTGTCAAGTTGTGGATAGATACGTTTATCTGGGATCCTCTATCACTAACAATGGAGGTTGTGAGGAGGAAATCAAAAGACGCTGCGCTATGACCAGATCAGCCGTTGAGAAGCTCACGAAAATTTGGAAGGATCGCAGGATCACGAAAAATACAAAAGTACGTCTGATGTACTGCTTGATCTTTCCAATTTTCCTATACGGAGCTGAAACGTGGACATTAAGACTTCAAGACCGAAGAAAAATTGACGCCCTGGAAATGTGGTGCTGGCGACGTCTCCTGAGAATAAGCTGGACTGCACATCGCACCAACGTCTCCATATTGAAAGAGCTTAGAGTTAAGCAAAGGCTTTCGTCGATTGTGCAATTACGAATCCTCACATTTTTTGGACACATCACCCGAAAAAATAACTCCATGGAACGTCTGGTGATCCAAGGCCGAATAGAAGGCAAACGGTCACGTGGTCGGTCTCCAACAAGATGGACTGAGTCAATTAAATCTGCTACAAATTGTCCCATAGTAGAATGTTCCCGAAATGCCCTACATCGAGATACGTGGAGAAAAATAGCAAGAGCAGCGTCCATGTCCGAACAGTGCAACCCATTACCACGACCACTCTGACAAGAGTGCCCGACTAAGAAGAGAGATTTATTTAAACAAAATTGACAGCCTTACACTATTATTATGTGTGTGTTAAAAACATGCTATAAAATCCAATATACAAAAAATGTAAATAAAACCAAATCACAAACGTTATAAGTCATTTAACTAATTACAAAAATATATCAAATTACTTCCAAAGCTATCAGCTCCAGTAGATCGATAAAAGATAAAACGATGGATTATAATTTATGTACTTTATTTAATAGGTCTAACATCGATACGTATCAGATTTCGATACTTAATTATTCGATTAGTTCATTTACGTCTTTCGAATAGGTATATCAACTCCGATATTTAGAGAGAATCGTAAAATATAATACATTTTTATGTTTCCGAATAAAAAACTATAAAAGTCAATAATATTAATTAATTTTATTCCAAAATGTGAATATTTATGAATCGTAAAACAAAATCCTAGGAGTTTGACGTCAATTAAAACTTTTAAATATCCCAATAAATAAAGTTTGAATTGTTATTGGCATTCTGTTGAACGGATTTTTTATTTTATATACAAGTAGATGTTATGATTTTTGTAGATTCTCAGACAGAATTTGAATCGGTTATAAATACCACCCTGTTTTTTTTTAGTAAACTTGTAAAAAGAACCATAGTAGATAGCCAACACGGTCGAAATTGGAACGAGTCATATAATAAAACAACAAGGAGCAACTACAAGCTTGTCCATCCGACCACTAAAACACCAATTTAATTATCAACTCTCGAATATTTCTTCATCTGTAATTAATAACTATTACACGCCTACGGATTCATAAAAACATTCACAAAAGCCTTTGCGAGGATTGACCGAGATAATATTTGCGTTATTAAGTCTCTTATTTTAACGTTTTAAAGTTGATTTTAGTTTCTTTGATCGACATTTGTAAGGTTGCATTGTAAAAAAGAGGTATACGATGGCTATTCATCATTCGTATAACAACCGAACATAAATAACAGATTTCAGATGGTTTATTCCACTTTGCTCATTTGATTTTTTCATTTATTTTTGTGATATTTATTAAGATGTCTTATGTTCTCACTTTTTTATAGAATTGTAACAACCTGTTGTAAATATAGTACCTACTCAACTTACTAAGCATGTATATATTTAAAATTGTATTGATTTTTTCGTCCATAACATTTTAAATCAATAATCGATTTAATTAGGTAAAATATTCTTTGGAAAGAGTTTGTACTTGGCCTAACCATAGGCATTAAGATATAATTCCTGGTTCATTTTCCATTCTGTCAGGCTTACTTAAAAGGCGAACTCAGTTTATTGATATAAATAATAATAATCCATCAAATAACAAAAGGTATAATCTCACCATCTCAAAGTGGATCGTACCATTTAATATCAATTCAAACTTCATGGGCCGATGGTTCGATAACAAGGTTATATTACTGCCATTAACCACGATTTTACATCTGACTTTATTGGGGCTTAACGAAACGCATTTATAGCTCGAACAGGGTTCTTACGGATACCTAGATAAGTGTATGCTATTAATATTACTGCCCCTTATGTGGCAAAATAATAAGGTTATTCGAAGTGATTTTTTTTTTATATAAAAACATTTCCAAATTATTAGTAGTATTCAAACTATAGAATTACATTTACAATACTATTATATTTCTCCTTTGTGAGTTGTGATCCAAAAACATTTGGTAACTATAGAGCTTAAAAGTATTTTGTAACCGCCACATAATTTTGAAAACTGTTGTATCAACCCACAACTTTATAATGATTTTAAAATACTTATTCAAGGAGACCTCAATCTAGGTGGTACGTTTTGTCCGTCCCATTTCATCTAGGAAGACGGACGAGAACTTCTCTTTTAAAATTTTAATAAGTAAGTACACATCTTTGTTGAAGTGATAAATACTTATATATTTGAAAAATGTTAGCCCAAGAGACATAACGTGGCAATACTATAAAGGTTCATAGTTTGACTACGGAATTCAAGAAAAAAATAAGAAGTGATTTACTATTAATTTCTTAGTACCTAAATCATTTTCATTGATACGCAATACAATTCAGGCTTGTTTATAAACCTTTAGGGGTGCGTTATAATGAGAGAACGATATAGCGTAACCAATATCGTATGTATCAAATTAACATTAAGTAATTCCAAGGCACGTAATTATATGCAAAACAAATCGTACGATAAAAACTGGTACATCCTTGTTATTTATTGCTGTTCGCGCGAGTGATGCGTTACATATATGATAATAAGGTACTTATTATTTTCTTCCCATCGTCAATTAGGTATCAGGCATAAATCAGTTCAAAAATATATGAATCAAATTTGTGTTATAAAAAAAAAATATTTCTATATTTATTGAATTAAAATAATTGAACATTAATTTTAATTATAAAACCTCATGTCACAATCCAACAACCAAGAAAACTACTAGGGCTAGTGATTAGTACAAAAAAATATCGATAAAAGTAGGTACAATGTATATCTCCATCGTAAATAAAAAAAAAATCCAGCCATACCGGTATCGAGACATTGAATCGATACTACTTTTTGTATTTATGCAATCGTAAAACACAAATGTGCATAGTGATGTGTTTCAATATAATTTATTTAATGATACAATTTTTATTGTTATTATTTATGAGTGCGCAGTAAATGGCAAGGTAACGAAAAAGTTGTTTTCCCATCGTGTTCTATAATAAATTTATTTTATGATCTATTAGGTATTAGGTACCTAAATTTTTTTTTTTATTTATATATGCAAATTAGATTATAATTTATGTGTGCAATAAGGATGTTTTTCGTGTAACACCAATATTAATTCTGTCTCACAAAAATATCGAAAACATTAAATGTAAGTCTTGTTTTAAAAAATGTTCATAGTAACTATCTACTAAAGTTGTGATACAGAGTAAGTCTGAGGCATCTCCCGCGCAACTATGGAGTCGCTCTATTGCTGGACTCCCAATTATCACAGCGTGATGATAATAACCTATTACATATGACAAAAAAATCAGCTATCCAATAGTGAAAATCGCGTTGAGATCGGTCCAGTGGTTTTTCAGTAATGCTCGAACAAACAGACAAGAATATTATTTCAATATCTTCCTTGTATACAGTTCGATTACAGTTCTGGTATATACTCGTATCAATATGTGATCTTGTACTCTGCCTATCGATGGAAGATAAATTTAAGAATGTTATATAGCTGTATTTAATTGTTGTTGCAAATCTAAAGTTTACACTATTTCCTATTCAACAAGAATGGAATTAAATAATAAAAATAAATTTAACGCAGAATAAAAAATACTTAAACAATAAGAAAATCTAGAAATGACGACCTAATTATCTCAGTTAGTAGTGACCATGTCTTCTACGCTGAGGGTTCAAAACCTAATAGGGACAAACTTTGAGTGATGAGCACAAAAGTTTATACCCGAGTCATGGATGTTTAGTATCTATATTAGTATTATATACTGGGTTCGCCCCCAGTCCATTGTACAGTACCCATAATACAAACTTGCTTAGTGTGTGGGACCGTTTAGTTGGTGTGTTCGTCTGACGATACTATTATTATTATTATAACTCCAGTTATCAGTTAATCTGAAATGGAAAGAATCATAATATCAACAAAAAATCATAAATAGTTTACATAACGTGAGTGTGGCAGCCATTAGTAAGTTTCACGTTAAAACACAATAAACATACATTGTGATTCGCTATTAAATGTCTTTATAAATAATGTTCGAGTCGACATGTGCGCCCACGCAACTGTTTTATAGTTCCGAGAATTTTAGGGTTCGTCAAATGTAAAATGAAAAATAGTAACATTGGGTATCACAATTTAGTTGACAGGAATACAATTATGTTAAAAAGTTTGTTTTCAAACACATTTTGTTTATGTTTTCTTCTGCCTGCACTCTAGCTATCGCAAACCATAAAGTAGGTTATTCTACGAGAACTATCTCTTGAAAAATACTCTATAGCCTAATACTGATATCAATGGGAATAAGATTAAAACAAACTGAACACAAAACATATCAAGGAAAAGGTTCTTCGTATCCTGATTACCTGTATCATAGTGAAATCATGTCGTCTTACCTCAAAACACACGGAACCCATGAAGCCAAAATGAATCACGCCAACGCATCTTCTATTTTACGAACGATTTCTGGAAATTAACTAAATTTTACTATAATATGTTATACTAGTTACACGCGTTGTTTGTGTTATCAGGTGTTAAAGTTAAGCGGGCGGGACGTTTTATCTGTAGTAAAGGTTAGCCCGTAAAATCTGTGTGTCAAGAAATTAGTTGTTCAATCGTTGAAATAAAACTTATCTTACAGATTTTATCGCGTTTATTTTATGTTTTTACGTTCCCGACGTTTCGGCTGATTTACAGCAACCATGTTCACGGGAGGACTAAGGTGTTTGACGTCCTAGTATCATAGTTTGAACTGGGGTACCCACATATTTAGTCAAAAGTACCAAATTTTTAAACACTTATGTTTTATGTCGTAATTAAAAGCTTTAAATAATAATTTAAAAGTAATATATATATATATATATAACTTACTAGGTAAAAAATATTACCTACTAAGTATATTATTTATAAAAATAACCAAATTATTATCCTAATACGGTACATTTAAAAATAAATAATCTACAAATGTAATAAAAACTAAACTAAACCCAACGATGCATTCCTTTTATAAATTGGCCTTTCAAAACGATTAGTTGATATGCTTTCAACAGTATCATAGAATTTATTGACCCAACTAGTTTTGTTTTTCGATTTTGTCCATAGAAAAACAAACATTGTTTTTGTTGTTGATATCTTTTGGCGATTGTTTTTTTAATCGGTGTCAACGAAATCTGTCCTACTTCCCTATCGATACACACATCATAAATAGTTATTTATGTGTGTCTTGTGTCTCGTCAATACATAATATTCTAATCGAACACATTCTCCACACTTTCCGGACACAAAATAAATAATATTATCTAGTAATGCCCAACCTATACCCGTTTGAATATCCACGAATATCTAATGAACGACTCAATAGAGTAGACTCACATACAGACACGTCAATTCAATGGTATACTGATATAAATGATGCAACCGGCCGTCTGTTCATCGCATGTAAACTACCGTATTCATGTCAGAACACTAAGTAGCGAATTTGCATACAAATCACACGAATTAATAGCATGGCAATTGACACCGCTCTTAAATCAGACGTAATACCATTCGCGGAGACCAGTTTTCTAAATGGCAAAGATTATTTCCGAACGATGTTTGCTTTGATTATTGTGAACCAAAATATTACCGAATTGAAGTTAGTACAAAGTCAAAAGATGAACCTAAATTCATCGCAATTAAGTAAACTGTTATTATTATTATCATAGTTAAACAAGAACTATGTTTTTAACATGTGCTGAGATCAGAAAAGTAAGTACATTGCAGGGTTGTAAGCATAAAATTATTAGGCAATCAGTTTTAATTACCTTTGTTAAGGGCTGCTAGGAAAAGGGATTAGGACCGATTGCAGAAGGTAAAGATAAGTGCAATTTAAATATTATGGTAAATAAAGTCATTTTTAAAAATGGCTTGTCCGAATATTCGTAACTCAATTAAGGAGACAAGGATAGCGGCTCTGTAGCATATAAACTTTTATATTTTTTAATAGCGTTCTATTGTAATAAGTACTCGTATGTACAGTAAAATTAGTAGCGTTTGAACGTATTTGACACTTTTGTCGCGATGTGTACTTTTGTTATCATATGTACACTCTGCACCGAATAATCTATGCACCCACCTCGAATCGTAAAATAGCCCAACACCCGAAGCGGATCATAAATTTAACGACCGTTTTTTAAAATTAATAACGCATAATTCTAATATAAAACCTTAATGAGTGGCGAATAAAGCGATAAACGGTTAATTTACGAGCCGACAGGCCAATAAAAACTCTCAGATAGTAATCTTAGAAATGGAAATCAATTACTTTGTTTACGTCCAGTTTGTGTTACGACGATTCTGTCTGTATCTTTTTTCATAATTCCGTTTTATTGATTGTGATGTAGGCTGTTCTTATTCAGAGTTCGCGGTTGTTATTGTCATCCTAAGTGTAAGTAGGTGCCGAGGCTTATGTTATTATGAAACTCTAATTATTGAAATGTTTATCATGTTTGAAAAGTTATACCTAGTGCTTTACATAGAGGCTGAAAAATATAATCTTTTGTCTATAATGAACTAAGGCCACAAATAGGGAGGTCTAACTAATTCTCAAGGGAAATATTATTTTTCTTACTTTAAGTTCTACACACATCGTGTTTATAATTATTAATAACTAGCTGTCCCGGCGAACTTCGTACCGCCTCAGATGTATAAGAAAATCATTATTCTCCCATGTTTAATAGTTATTCTGCTATTCGGGGCGGAGAAAAATTAAAAAAATCAAAGATATAGGCATTAAGTGTAACCTTTACCGAAAGTTTTAGTTACCGTGCACCTTATACTCTGTATATGATTAGGTACAAACTACTGAGTACATAAGAGCCATATTAAGATTAGTTCCATCTTGTGTATTACATGGCCACGTGTTATTAATTCTATAACTGTGTTTTAATAACCTTTTATGAAGTAAATGAACCCATTTTATACACGTAAGGTTACAGCTTATAGTATGACTAACAAAAAAACACTAAAATTTAATCGTCTACAAAATAAAGTCGATTCTCGCAAATATACGCATATAATATATTTTACTGCTGCGTTTAATTTTTTTTATTACGTTGCAATAATTGTAAAATTCACGTAACAAGTTTTTAACACTCGACATTCTCGATGATAAAAATCGTCAATCTCGATTTGGTATCGATTAAACAGAGTTTTTACGATATCTGGATAGATAACGGTGATATCGGGTCGATGTGTATTCTTTTAAGTGGCTTTCAAGTGCGGTTAATAGTGTAATTTGGTAGCCGACTGTACCAGACCCAGATACGTAAAAGTTTTTTTTAAATATCTTATTATAAAATAAACTATCCTGATGATCTGGTAGCCTTATTATATATACACAGAATCTTTTATACTCATTTCGTACCAGTAGTATACATTTATCTGGTATATAGAACTACTGTTTGCGTAAGCAATTGCTTAAACAATTTGCGTAAGCAATTTCGTTGACGTCAATTTATTTAATGAATTATTCTTATTTAATTATTTTTCTACTTAACACGATTTTATCCAGTTAATATGTTAATGTTAAAATTAGCATCAAAACGGCCGCAATAGCCTTGCCAACACCTTGGGCGGCTTGCTCGGTCATATGCCATAGGGCTGGCTGTCTATGGTGAACGCTTGCCCGAGGCAAAAACTCGCTGGAGGCAAAAGCTCGCTCGAGGAAAAGCTCGCTCGAGGCAAACGCTCGCTCGAGGCAAACGCGTGCGCTGCCCTGCCCGAGCGCTGTCATCTGTCATTTGCCTCGCAACAGTTCACGCGTGGCATGTGCCCGAAGCAGCCTAGCATGGCTACGCTCTTGCTCTGGATCCGGCCGTTGACTTAGAATGGTCAAAATTCATTATAATGCTATAGTATTTGTGAATGTAGCATTGTTTAAATTATCACCGATTTTCCAAGATTTGTAAGGCAGGGTTTATTTAGTGAATTATTGAATATAATGATTATTTAAAATGAATTTTGTAATTCAATATCGTATTTATTTGCAGTTGCAATTGCAATTGGCTTGGAATTGCAGCATCTAAATGGAACACATCGATTTAGATGAAATGAGGCACGTCTACAAGAAAATCACACTTGCATCCGAATGCAATAACTCCTGTCTGAGTATAATATAAATAACTTCAGCCCTGTATCTAGGTGGTTAGTATCGTGAGAAATATGGAGCTGAGGGTGACGATATTTTCATCCATAATTGAATTATGTGACCAAAGTATACCTGTTGCCAGTGTAAAACATGTAGGATTGTAATATATTATGCTAGCTTGTGAGATGTTTACGATTGTTTTAATATCCTGTACTTACTTATATTTCCCGTCTTTCGACTAATGGATTTTGTATTAGAGACTTATATTTTAGAACTGAAAAAAACAATTGCTGACAGATATTTTATTTATTTCTTTTTAGTAGGTGGCTGCGGTCAAACAGCATAAATTTCGGAATTTTTAAATTTGTTTTATTCTGTTAAACAATATTAAGAAGCTGTAAACATCTCTCAGATATACCTACAAGTTTCCATACAGTATTCTGTTACAGTTCAGCAAATGATAATCTTTGCAAAAAATAAGATTTTGCAAGCGAGCGATGCGAGTTGAACGAAGCGAGCGTTTGACCAAGTAAGCTATGACGGCTTTTCTAGATATTATTTATTTATCTTTAAAATAACATGCTATTGCAATTCCGACCGTAGCCGACCGGTATGCTGTATTAAATCGTTTGACGTTCGAAGAATCCAAAGCATGTGAAGCGCAATAAGCGATGTGTACACGATTGAGCCGCGTCCGGCATCCGAGCGATGTCGCCGGTGCGCGAGCATGAAGACCTCTCCTTATTTTACTAATGTCTTGTAAAACATGTTAGCGACATATAGCTGTTTTTTTCGTGCCGAACCATATAGCGCTTTTAAATAGTCCTGATCTACTGGTTCAGAGAATTAGTTGCACTGATAAAACACACCAAAAAACTCAATAGTGATTTCTTTATTTATCTTACTGAAATATACAGATATTTAAGTAAGACTTAATTATTTATCTTACTTAAATATCTGTATATTTAAGTAAGATAGATAAAGAAATTACTAAAAGAAAAAAAAAAGTATGTTAGAATAATGCTCATATTTTATTTATACTACTTAAATATACAGATATTTAAGTAAGACTTAATTATTTATCTTACTTAAATATCTGTATATTTAAGTAAGATAATTAAAATATGAGCATTATCCTGACATACTTTTTTACAATAATACTTACTTCTCCAGTCAAAACTTATACCTTGAAAATTCATACCAATATATTTCACGTACTACATACAATTTCTCAAGTAAATACAATGTTGTAAAGTTTCTGTTACAGACCAACAAGGAGATGCAAGTTGACAACATTTATTTCATAAAGTCAACATCGGTTACCGTATCTTGACTCACGGTAGTGTTGTCGGTGTACGCACATCTACGTATATGGATATAAAATTAATGTGTATGTTTATTTGAGTTGTTTATGGTGACAATAATTAAAAGGAAAAGTTTTCTGTCTATGTGTCTCTTAAACGCGTAAGCTAATGTTATTCTTATGTACATTCTAGTGAGTATAAAGTTCAATTTTCTAAGCTCGTTCAGCATCCTATAAAGTATTTTTAGCTGAATAATAAATAAAACACCATCGCACGTTTAATACCCGAAGGAGTAAGAGGAGATGATCTCTCCTACTCCAGGAAACTCCATCAAAAAGTGGCTGCATTACAAATAATGCAGCCTCTTTTAGCCGATAGTATTCGGCCCCCATGTAATAAGGGGCAAAAGGGAATCCATAACACAGCGCTTTCAGTGTCCGCTGGTTTTGTGGTCTCATCTCCAAACACCATGACTTCTTTACATATTTCTAACCCTATCCATTGGCATCACCTCACACAGTATGGACATGTGTATTTACGCACTTCAGCGGTCCAGCATTCCGAGCCTATGGCATCTTGTCTTCTGATGCAGTTTCTTTTAAAACAAGCGAAACGAGGCGCGTCATCTAGTCAACAATATTCCGGTTGTGTTACGTAGTTTTTGCGGCAATTACGCATACCGCAATGGTTTGCGTCGCCCGGTGTTCCGATAAGGATTTTGTAGAATTTTTATGGGTATTACCCACCATGTAAGTGTGTTGAAATGTCGCCGGGTGTATGTACATGATGACTTTCGAAATGGCTAATCGATAAAACGCTATAGAATGTTGGATGTAAATTCCTATTCTGTATATTATTTGTTCAAACGTGTATTTGTTTTACTGGTGGTAGGCTTCGGCCGTGGCTAGTCACCACCCACTGAACAAAGCCATGTCGCCAAGCGGCCTAGCCGTGTTCCGGCATGATGTTCGGTGTTGCCATTCATGGATGGCGGGTCAGATCAGCTGCGCTGCATGTGCCTAGTGAATGTAGCGTCTCTATCTACTGCCGCCTTCCTACCTAGGCAAGTATGCTCCATCGTAGATCTCATCGTCACTTACCATCAGGTGAGATCGAGATCAAATACCTGCCTATAATGTAATAAAAAAAAAAAAAAAAAAAAAAGTATGTTGACATCAACATTTTAATTTTAAAATAATGTTTGATATTGCCGGCTGATTAACTTTTATACAGACATATTATTATTATTATATAAATAAGATTCGATGGCCTTATCCCCCTCGAATTGAGGGAAAAGCAGTGATAGCCAAGTCGGTAGCACGCTTGCCTCGGTAACGAGGATCACAGGTTCAAACCCCGGCTCGCACCTCTTGTATTTCTGAATCTCATGTGCTAATCTCATTTTCAACCAAGATTATCACTTGTTAAACGGTGAAGGAAAACATCGTGAGGAAACCTGCATGTCTGAGAGAACCGCTCGAAAGTTGCGTGAAGTCCGCCAACCCGCACTGGGCCAGCGTGGTGGACTATGGCCTAATCCCCCTCGAATTGAGGAGAGGCCCGTGCCCAGCAGTAGGACATTAAAAAGGGCTGGTATTATAAGATTCGAACATTGGATATATAAATGTGTAAAAAGAACCAAACAAGTACCTACTATAAAATTACTAGGTATATATAAACGTCATTACCCGTCCATAAATTGATCTTGATAAACTCAACTTCCTTTTTCGCAACACATAACGCATTGACCAATATAATTTTTAATGCTCTGAATGGCCAATTATTTTTTTATGGCCCAAGACGCCATAATTCTCATAATTTTCTTATACAGAGTGGCTATCCGATGTCGTAATAACTACAGCTGCTAGGTTTAACAAGCGCAATAACTCAAAAGAATAATTATACACTTAAACGTAATCTTATATATCTATGTGTAATTGTGTGCGCATTTATACGATCGTGAGGGTTAGTATAGAGTAATAGTGATAGTGGGAATTGACATCTTTAAAGATAAAGATAGATAGAATATATATTTCTTTGTAAAAACATGAGTATGCATATAAGTCTTTAAAAAAAGATTTCCAGTTTCAGTATTTTTTAAGAGCTTGTGTAATAACCTGACTTCTGTGACCTGAGAGGATGTCTATATCCAGAAGTGTATTTTTTTTTTTGGTTTAGCAGTTAAATTTTTCAGTCCTTTTTATTTAATTCATAGTTCTTCTCTCCATTAAATAAATTGATTTAAGTATCTACGTCTATCGCACGATGTCTGCAATAAACATGACCCATGGATGCATTTAATTAAAAATATACCACATAATATAAAACACACGTGCCAATATTCTCTGGCAGGAGTATAGTAGCCGCCACAGCGCCACGCACTGCAAAATTCACAAGCAATTATAACTACACTAGTGTTACACTGTGACTTGGCCTGAGTTTTTATTTGCCACGGTTAGTCATTTGTATCTTCACAATTGTTTTTTTTTTTCAAATTTTGTATTAGGGTCGTTTTCTGGTCTACCTTGATTTGGCGCTTTGGCACTGACATTAGCGGTGACGCCACAGTCCTGCAGCTTTGTACTTTTTCTCTGGACTATGCCTTAATTTCGGTAATTTTGAAAATGAATTGAATGTTGGAACATAAAATGTGTAACTTATAAAAAAAAAGAACTCGAGTAGCAACCCAATTTAAGTAAAAACTAACATTCTTATTCCATATAATGTATATTAGAATATGATCACTGTAGCTTAAAGCTTTTTATACCGCTATATACCCGCAGTTATGCCACCACAATAGCTCCAAGTGTAAATAATCGCAACACCTATTATAGTTTAATTAACGGGCTAATTACATATTTCTTACAATCCGACCGCGATGTGTGAACATAAATTGTGTTTGCTTTTTACATACAATGAATGTGGTTACTTAATTGATTTGATTAACATTTTAAGGCGAAGGTTACCGTGATTAATGGTCGCATGTAAAAACATGTTAGAATTCACGTGACGATTTTAATGGTGACATCACGAGGGCTTCAAGCTGACAACATACTCGACTCGTAATCGAATGACACCGACATCGTAATTGTTACTCGTAACAGATTTAGTAAAATGTATAATTACAAAACCAATAGCGTTTTACTATGGAATATGTAACATTATCTATCATATAGACCTAGAATCGTACTAGCCATCCGGATAAGGAACAGGCTCTACATGCCGCAATTGATATTGCAATTCTTATCCGCACAGCTTCTTGATTTTGACGAAAAAAAATATATATCGCCAAACGAACACACCAACTATACGGTGCCACACTAAGCAACGCTTGTATTATGGGAATCGTACCATAGACTGAGGGAGAATCCAGTATAAAATACTTATATAAATGTTAAACATCCATGACTCGGGTACAAACATTCGTGCTCAACACAAAAAAAAAAGTTATTGCTATCGATAAACTCGTAATATTTGCTTTCAAATCGGTAGATTGTAATATTAATTTGCCATTTGAAAGCAAATATTTCGCGATGTTTGTCTTGTCGTTTTGCTATCGCTATTCTATTACAAGATACAGTCAAGGTTTTATGTGATCGTGGACAAAACTGTGTGAAACTATCGGAATCTATTTCATAAAATAAACACACCATGTATGAACAATTTAATTATGTGGTTGTCTCGGGGTATAATACTCTCCATCAAATGTTAGCAACACATTATTTATTGAACAATGTAATACAAAAATCGTGATATTTTTATTTGAAATCCTATATTTAGCGTAAAAGTGAAAATGTATTTTCAAACAAAATCCATTTGCATAACAACAAAAATACACAATTTCTGCTAAAATTTTGCGTTCAACGTTAAAATATTTTCCAAATACTTCGAGACTAAGTAAACAGTGTATGATTGTTAAAATGAACTTTGTGTTTGAATAAATATTGAACAAAATTAATTGAGCAAATATTTCAAGTAAGTTGTCATTATATCAGCTGATTCCAGTTAATGTTCATCTACAGATTTACGCAGCAAGTCATTTTCATAAATATGGTGTGTGGCTTATAGGCATTACAATAAAGCTGAGATTCTTACGTAAAACTACTACACATACATATATTTTTCTGTGCTGTTCACTGACTTATCATCAACAATTATTTGAGTCATGCTAGGACCACTCGCAAGATTTATGCATACACTATTATTTGACCTGCTGCTGAGAAAAGGCGTCATCGTTACGTTATCTATCACAGACATGTCTTGAATTTGCTGCCATTTTGTCAAGTCAAACTGCCATTTTGCATTTTCCTTAATTCTACAACCGAATTGACAGGCGAGAGAGACATATGTCCAAATCGTCGATCATCGATTTTCAACATAAATCTAGTTTAAAACCAGCGCTATAAAGATTAATATCCCACTTCTCACCCATTTCTCTAGTCATGTGATCGTCAATCAGCCAAGATATCGCCATTAATATCTCGGCTCACCACCGCAGGCGCTAGTTGCCACGCAACCACTGCCCACAGCGATACCAACCGATTAGCAATAAATCTCCAACGACAATATATAAATACATACATCAGGTGTGCTAATTGACGTTTACAATCCAGCTTCGCGCTGCGCCGATAAATATCCGAGCGGTTCGCGTGTGACGTACGAGGTGAGGGAACAACTGTTGCTTTTGGGAGCGAGTTGGGAGCGGTCGCGATACGTAATGGATCTCAACGTATCGCTACCGCTCGTAACTATCTATCGTTATGAACGATTTGTAGGGTAGGTAGGTGTATGAGGATTGGAATGACTTGCTTCTTGTTAAGTCACAAACTTTAATCAAAAATTATCATTTAAAATGAACAATAAATGTTAACTCATGGTGCACATTTTAGCGCAAGATTTTGCAAGTTGAAATTCCTAGTGGGTAAACTAAATTCTCTTTGCATATTGAAATTTCATGACAGTATCAGTTATTAATAGTGAAAATTATAATATTCCATTGATATCAATTTTAAAAAATGCCCATTATATTAATATTATTATATTACATTATATAGTGTGTAACAATAGCCTTAAATCTCATTTCAGCTTATAGTCATATAACCGCTATATCTCATCGCTTATAACACCACATTATGACATTAAAATGACGCCGATAAATTCATAATTAATTTTCATAATTAAACACTGCCCAGTGTAATATACAAGCGGAGTACATTGAGTGCAAATGAAGTGGATTAATAATTGTCCACTGGTGACAATGGAATGATGTAATTTACTATTTTATTTTGACAATTGGAATGCGTAAATTAATACTGAAGGTCGAACCGTTTGGATAAAAGTCAATTGTGCGATTAAGCATTTTTTTTGCAAACTAGGCTTTATGGGATGTTTCGTTTCGGAGTGGATGAATGAATGTTGACTGACGTGGATGAAAGTATCGGAAGAGGTTTATTAAGAAGAATCTTCTCCGACCACATTAATGATTTCCAGAAAAGTAGCGCCCGTAGAACCCTCAACCGATGGAAGAGCATGAAAAGATGTGGGTATGAGCGTCGACGAAGAGATGAGATGATGATGATAGTGTTAGAGGCCGCAGATAATCCCATGCTACAGGTCCGTAACATGGGGTATGAGTATGTGAAATGTATGCGACTGTTTCAACGAAATGATTTTAAATCACTGCAATATATCAGGTACCCTACCAACCATAGAGTGGCAAGTATTCCAAACCCCATACTTCACGGTACACTTTCACCGCTTGCATGCACCGCTTGCAATCCACGTGATGTTGTAGCGACCTCTCCAACCTCGCAACAAACATGTATCTCTACGACGACACACAGATGGCGCTGTCGACTCTCTATACAATCCTGAAACGCACTGTGAGAGTTATTGGAAAACATAACTTATACAATAACGCGACAGTAAATATCAGAACATAGCGGCCAGCCCCGCCAGACATACCGCCCGCCTGACTGGGTGACCTTTATTTTTCCGCTAAAATGGCATTGGTCCAATTTCGTATGCTACACGGTCTAGCTCTGACGCCTTTCTCGATCCTATCTACCCCAATCCCCACACAGAGTATGATCACACTCTGCACGAATTATCCAGAAGAACCATTATTCTCTTTATGATTTCCGTATTATAAATATATAGTGTGTTGCTCAACCTCGCAAGTATATCTGTTGGAATTAGTCATCCTACGCGTTCGTCATGGCTTAATCCCTTTGAGCCGAGAGTCCGGTCGAGGTGACGGCCGGCAAATCGGCGCGGGCGCGTATTTTGACACCTTAATACCGGATCTTCATGGGACCAAAGAGTATGAAAGATAGGAGAATTTAGGACATAATCTTACCTCCGATTTTGTACCTATTTGCAAAGATACTCTTTGGGAATACAATAATAACAAAATAATGTTATATAAATGACATTATTTACAAAATTATACATAACAAATAATAAAACTATTTTACAAAAATTAATAAAACGCCGCAATCGATAAAGCCAATTTATTAATTAATTATTTTTTACATTTGCACATTATAATTTATCAAAAAAATACATACTTAATTGCTTATAAAAGTACTGCCTTTTACTTTTTAAAGTCATCTCCGTCTCACGACCCAGATTCCAGTTATTCACATCAAATAATTAAGAATGCATGACATGCTAATTAATTTTGTGAATAATGTGTTTATCTAATCAAATCAGCATGCATGCAGGGTAATAAATTAAAATTTATTGCGCGTTTCGTTATAAAGAAAGTGTTATATACACTGTGTCGCCTCAATTGCGAAACATGACATTTATCTCAAAATTATATTTTAACAAATCATAATAATGACGTGGAAAATTTTATGTCATATAATTTTATTTAATGATTTGTATAATGTTGTGTTGTGGATTTTACCAACGTAATATACTCATACAAATAAAATAGAAGTGACCATAATATATATCATATTTGGTTTTCTTGTGTCCCCTCAAAACACAGCATAGACGTTTATTCCTGTCTTAACATTAAACTATTAACGGAACCCTACAAACTTAAGTACACAACCCTAAGTACACGTGTAATGTTTAAATTTAAATAGTAACATGATTTACTATCAGATAGCGTGGTCCAGCTCACGATATGATCATTACATTTACATACAATGTCTGCTCTATGTCCGTCAGTTAATACCACAGGAAACATCGCGATTAGATCTTGGAACAAATGGGCTATCAGATGTTTAACGTATTATGTTTGTAAACAGAGTTAAATAAATAAATATCGCCAGACTAACTATACGGTTCCACACTATGCAACGCTTGTATAATGGGTACCGTCCAGTGGTCTAAAGGCGAACCTAGTATATATGTTTATATGAATATTAAACATCCATTACTTGAGTACATCATTCGTGCTCATCATACAAAGTTTGTCCCTACCAGGATTCGAAAGTGGTACCCTCGGTACTGAAAGCAGGGTCAAACCAACTGCGCTAATCAGGCCGTCAAAAATGCCATTGTAATGTCACCACGAATCAGGAACATGGAGTAACCTCAGACGAAGAAATAATATTCTTATCTTATTTAAAATTAACAATTTACATTCCACGCTATCGGTACAGTACGAAGCTAACTTAAAATGCATTAATTAATTAAAAACTAGAAGGGCTGAATTTATTAAAAACTGTATTTATATGCTATCAATTAGAGTTCAAGATAGGTTAACCGCAGCTGCTGTTAGCATTGGATCAGGCATTAAAGAGAATATTTATCGTTTACTCTCTTTTTCGCGAGAAGTACAGTAGCAGAATAAAAAGGTTCGTCAATTTTCAAATTGATTCATTGAACATTCGCGAGCACATGCTTTTCAAACTATGTCGCAGAACAGACTGAGGCAGAGAAAATTATGTCAACAAAGTTCAATTTTACTTTAATTAAAGCTACTTTTTTTTTCTTGTCTTACCTGCCACTTATATTTAACTATGATGTTAGTGATTATACATCCTCGTTGTTTCTCTTGATTATAAGTTCTAGTACCAGTGTATGCCTATGCCACCATTCTTTCCTTCATATTTTTTAGTTTCAAATAGAGTCTTAATTGACAAGATGGAGTAAGCAAATCCTCTATTCCATTGATTATCTAGAAAAAACCATGCCATCAAATGCGACGCATTTATTGAAATATTGGCAGCACTGATTTTTACACTGGAATGTTGGCATTACGGTTCTTGAACTCTTGCAAGCAAAAGACTTCTTTAAAGTGACCAACCTTTTCATGCCGTGACTGTACCTCCGTCCTCATTCAACAGGCATAAACTTAATATAAATTTATAATGGCGCAACCGATTGCTAATTAAAACCAAACATATTTTTACGACGCCATCAATAAATTTATATCAATTTTAATTTATTATCGGTCAAGTTTTTATGTTAACTCGTGAATATTAATGGGACGTTATTTATAGGCGAGCTTAACATGGTAATATGATGTCTTTGATATAATAAAAATGTGGTTTTCTAAATGATATTAGTTTATATAATTATTTTGTGACTAAATGTGGAATAGTTACGTGACTATACTAGGCGACTAGTGTTATTTGATTTATATTTTTGTACAGGGTGAAAGGGTGTTTTAAGCCTTGAACCTGCGCTTCTTTAGCGATTTTGTAATCATGATGTCTAGTCAGAATTTCTGTTAGAAGAGCGCCGCCAAGTCTCAGCATACACTTTATGAATCAATCTGTATAATGAAGGTAAATCGTGTCAGATTACTGTCCATAACGATTTTCTATGTTTTATCATATTTCTAAGAAGTAAATAGGCTATTGAAAGAGAGTTGGCAGAGGCTTATTTATAAACTCATCAGCCCCTCTCTATGCGAGATGGATTCGAGACATAACCACTCTATATATTGGCCCAGAACAAGTCAGATGTATTTAGAATGAAATGCTACGTTCACGAGGGCTACCTTCACCGTTTAGCAAATGATAATCATTTTTGAACAATGACACTAGAACTGTGTTAGTAAATTGATACCAGCTAGCGTCATACCTATTATATTTCAGACCATATTTTAAGCTTAATATTAATTTACGTTAATGCCCAGAATATACTATGTTAATCGTTAATATTAAAAATATTAAAATGAATATTAATGAAAACTTCATGTAACATTATCACACATTAAAGATACATTCAGATATAAGCATTATTCGTTACCCTCATTGGATTGTGGTACTGTATCTGACTGCTATGGAAACTAATACCGCTCCGTTCTGAACACGTCCATTACACAACTAAAACTAATATAATGTGATAATAAAATTATTAATTTTACATTTTAATGATCTAGACTAATCTAGAGCATACTAATGCTATGCTTATTTAATGTAAATTAAAAAATGTTATGTTGTAGAAAGTAACAATTTCAAATAGTGTATTAATAAATAAATGGTCTAATAATCTTGACATATACATATTAATATAACAAGACACGAACCGTTTTAAAAGAGGAGGAAGTGTCATATTGGTCATTCATATTCTCTATTTTTCACGTACAGTAAAGCAACCAAGAAACCAATTTTACCTCAAATAGCTATGACTATAAACATTATAATTGCTTGCGACATAAAAATGTCAAACGTGGAACATTCAAAACTTGTACATTCGCGTGCACCGAAATCCGTGTAGTACCGCGTTCAACGATTAATTGCAACACAGTGTACACGCACGTTCAATCAACAAGTGATTTGTGGTGTATCAATAATATGGGCAGGATGTGTACAATTAAGGGAAATAAATAATCGTGGATAATGGAATTGAATCTGGCACAAATTGTAATTAATGTTTCAATACTTTTTGTTTAAGATACAGCTATGATTTATCGACAACTAGCGGCGCCCCGCGGTGTTGCCCACGATTAAAAAGTATAAAAAACAGACTATTAAGTTTAAAAAAACACGGTTCCTTTATGCTATCCCATAGGTACCGTGCATTTTTCCGGGATAAAAATTAGCCTATGTCATTTTCTGACCCCTATAAACAACCATTACCCATGCAAAAAATCATGTCGATCCTTTGCTCTATGATAAATTAAAAGAAATCTACTCCACGGGAAGAATATATTTTAACGGGATAAAAAGTAGCCTATGTGCTATTCCAGACTATAATCTATCTCTGTGCCAAATTTCATTCGGATCCGTTCCGCCGTTCTGGCGTGATTGAGTAACAAACATCCATCAATCCATCCAAACTTTCACATTTATAATATTAGTGGGATGAATAGAAAAATCAAATAAGACTTAATTAATGAACAATGACATCACATCAATAACGCGTTTTAAAGCAATCAAATCTACATCAAAGAACATCACCGCGGTTGTCATTAAGAATGTTCAGGGATAACTTTGTCATATGTCAATTACCATTAGAGTAATAGCAATAGCAATAATCTCTTTCATTACATTGTCCCTGTCTCATCATGATAATATATCTACATTGCCTTTAATTATACACTTTTATACATCGACTCTACGAATAAAAACGTAACTGACATGTTTATTTCAAACAATTTTGTTACTTACTCGGTTCTAAATTAAGTTGAGTTTGGTTAGTTCGTCATTTGCAAGTTATCTGGGTACGGTTGGAGTATGGTTTTGTATGGCATTTTGACATGCGATGTTTTGTCAACAATGACACTCATTAACTCAAATTTGAGTTGTCACATGCAACTAATATTTTATTTCTTTATTTGTGAAGGTTTTTGTTGTCTAGTTCGTTGGTTTACTTGTAGCGTGGGCGATTTGGTTCCTAAATGAAGTCCTATGTTTAGATTCTGGGCTAGTATTTTATTCACATTTTCTCGTAAGAAAGGTCCACACAGACATCAGGTATTAATACACTTTGCAGGTATGAGCTTCTGAATGAAATCTTTGGTTACAAGAGCAGAGTCACTGGCAGAAGTTTAGCTTGTTCATGAATCAATTAAAGCCTCCCACTCCAGCACAAATATTGCAACAATATATCTCGATAGACAAGCGATAAATAATCCGTGTGACCCAGTGCAGGCAATGCGATATCGCTCCCCATCGCAGGGGGGGCACGGGTACCATCGAGCCGATTTATTGATATGTAAATCATTTTAATTGGTGCCTACAGACATTTTTTAGTATAATTGGCAGTTCGGCCGTTACTCATCGGTTTGATATTTTTTGTTAAGACGGCTGCACGTTTGCGGATATTTTGTCATGGTTGTTTTATGTACAATGTTACTAATGTATAATAATAATATAAGAGCAGAACAAATTTACCTTATAATTTGAATATACCTCCAAAGTGTTAATCTATGCCAACTTGTTAACTTTTGTATGTAGCAATTTGTAATTAAAGTAAAAAATAAAATGTATAGATCAAGGCATAGAGGAATTTAGGTTTAGATTTTCTGTTAAAAAAAAATCCATTCGAAAATGGATATTATTTAAAGGACCTTACACAAAACTTACCATCGGAAAAAAGGCAAGTTAATACTCCCATAATATGGCGCCGATGGCAATTTCCATATAGACTGTATAGCGACAGATCAGCTTTAAAAATCCTTTCGTATATAAAGCGGTGATAGCCAAGCTGTTAGTACGCTTGCCTCAGTAACGGGGATCGCAGGTTCAAACCCCTTTTTTTAAAGAAAGTGGGCTGAAAGATGCGGGCGGTGCACTTAGTGCCAAGTACGTACGCGGTGTTATTTTTATGTTATTTATAATAGAATGTAATATAACTATTGAATCTGCCAAAATACATAAATAGAACTAAATAAACAGAAATATCTAACAAATATTACACAATTAAGTTAATTGATTATTAAAATTAAAATTAGGCGGATTTCAAAATGCAATCAGCAACTATCGGCCGAGAGGGTGCCCAAAACGCCCGGCATGTGTTGGCCAAAACATAGACATTTTAACATATTTTACACTATCATTGCTACTCGCTATATAATATGTCGCAAATGCGTGCAACTCTTAATCAATACAGTGAAGTAGAATTTATGCGAGTCCCGGAATCTACAATAACACAGCGCGATCCGTTTATTGCCGAATGTCGTGCGATCCTCGCTCACCTACATTTTATGATTTACGTTACGCCATTAATCGGACGATGTGTGTTTTTATTGAAATATTTGTTAAACACACGATACCTATAGTGGTACATTTATTTTGGCCATCACGAATTTGATGTTTACCTTAGATGGATTAAATTTGTCTTACAACAACGAGACGTAAGTCTGTTATTTGTCCTGTTGAGTGGTGAATCCCATGCGGTTTTCCACTCCCATGATCACGCTAATAAGGGTGATTTTCCAAAACTCCTATCTATATTTAAATTATTTATGGCCCAATATTTTTACTATTTACAGTTGTAGAGTATCTTTCTAATGTAGAATTAAAGATGGTGGCAAAGCTACTACTAAATAGATACTTAACTTATAAATAAGCATTGGTTATTATACTATTATTATTATAGGCGTCGTTGTCGAGGCAGGCCCGGGAATCGTTGCCTTGAAACTTTGAGGCACTCCAAAATAATTGGCCAAAGTCGAAGATAGAGAAGGATGAAGGTTATGGGCAGACCTTTTCCCAGTGATACGAAATAGGCTAAAATAATATAGTTACTATAATGAAAGATTGTTCAAGTCCATGTATACATGCGTCCGTGGCCATGTAGTGCCTAGAGAACCCTAATAAGCCCCGCCAGTAGCTCCAAGAAGCGATAAAATTAAACACAAACATAAAATACGCCGTGGCCATTAATTCATTAATTCTATGCTCTCACATCTTGACAGGCGCATCGCGTGCTTGCCGACGATAAAGTACAAACACCATCTATTTATGGGCGCCGGGTCGTATAGATGGCTAATTGTCGCTATAAGGGATACTACTATTATTATTAACGCTCATAGTGGTAATAGTACATAATAGATACACGTAATGGATGCGTTGATAGCCCTAGTAGCAAATATTCATTGTTGGTCTCAACTCAAAACTGGTATGGTTAAGTGCACAATTTTAATTATTTATTTTGCATGTTATAAGTCACAAGTCATTCACAAATTACTGTTATTATAGGAACTAGAAAAAAAATGGTATATCTTCTCTTATATCAGCATTATCAATCAACGTTGCAATGATGCCAGCATTTTGGGCACCCGCCCGCTGATAGTGGTAGGGAGTTGCTGAGTGTTTTTTCATCCAAGTTTCATTTTAATTTACTTGTAATTGTTTTTTTTTTATAATTAATAAAAAAATTGCACAAACTAAACGATGATAATATAATTAAATTGCTCTATAGGAAAAAAGGTATATTTAATTCAATAAAACACATTTTTTTTAAATAAATTTTACAGCATAGTTATTTAAATTTCCGCCAAGAAGCTTTACCTATTTTAATTTCAAATAGTATATAGCTTTTGTAGTAAAACAGCTTACAATAGTGTTATATATATACTACGTAAACTTTACCTTTTGGTCAAATGCCAATTACTATCATACAATTCAAATTACAATAATAATAATATTGTTCTCTTAAAATTGAGATAAAATGTTGCATTTAATGCTATAAATTTATATTTAAACTTAACCATTATTTATCTTTATCGCAAGTATTAAGTATGATTGTACAGTTACATGTTATTACAAATTAACTTGTATTTTTGTAACATTGTTACTTTACAAAACGCAATAAAGTCCCTTGTATATTTCATTGCTAATAATCTTAATATTTGCCATAATTTAATATTCATGACTAGAATTGACTCATCTTTTCGACTTCAACCACCATTAATATAAAAAAACGTCATTACAAATAAAAAAAACAGGATAATATTTCCATCGAGTACATACACATTCAATTATTTATTTGGACAACACATTAAAATAAATTATAGTAACATTAGCGTTCTAGTTTGAGATCTAAAATGAAGACACATAGGTAGTAATGAATAGACACGAAAACAATAAAAGTAAATAAATAAGGAATTAGATATTAAATACAAAGGGAACGAACAAGGGAGGAAGGACGATAAGAAGAAAATTAAATTAAAAACATCTCCTATTTTGCGATACTAAAATGTGTCCTGTAGCTTTCTTCCTTTAGTCTCTGGTAATAGCGCACAAAATACCGTCGCCAAAAATGGTAGTATAGTAAAAATCAGAGACGGTATCCAGTGAGGATTGATAGTTGCAATGAAGGGTGCAACCATCGCACCGAGTTTAGCACCACCTGAACACAATCCGTAAGCCATAGTACGCAATGGAGTAGGAAACAATTCAGAAACGTATAAACATAATACAGAAAATGTAGTACAAGTGGCAGCAAATCCAATAACTCCTAATATTGTGCATCCTATGTGTCCTGGAGGTACAAAGATGAGGATTGACATTGTGATACCAATTACAAAAAGAGTGCTTATAGTTACTGTTTTTCTTCTAAAAGTCTTGTTGAGAACCATTGCAAGGGGGCATGTTGGAGTCTGAAAACAAATTTCGATTGTCAAAAGAGACACTATTACTGAGAGTTAGTAACAGAAACTCATGATTTTAAGTATAATATCTATCTATTCTTTATCTCTAATCTAATTAATTATTAGTACTAAGTCTACTAAGAACATAAAAGTCAGTACTAACCTGAACTGCACCCAATAAAATTACAGTTAAATATAAATTTGAACCGATAAATGTAACATATTGGTTTATACCAAAGTAGCAAGCTCCACATGATGTCCAAATAATGATTGAGGATATAGTTTTTAACGCCAAGTCCTTCGTTCTGAATAAATCTACGTATGTGGATTTGCGTATTTCTTTATCATTTCCCATCATTTCATCCAAAGCTTTGAAGACGTTCTCTTGAATATGTGTTGGATCTAATTTATTCCTTAAAAAGTAACTGAATTATTGCCTATCAATATTACATTGCTTATATTATTTCAAATGTGATTATTACCTTTTAGATGCTTTAGTCATTACTGCGATCACTTCACCAGCTTTTCCTTTAGACATCAACCATCTCGGGGACTCCGGCAAAAAGGGAATCAATAAATAGATAAAAAACGATGCCACACTGAACTCAAATAGGTAAACCCTCCAGTTCAGAGAGAAGAGTGCAAATACCGCTAGTAAAGCTTCTGCAATCCCATCAGGCATGATAGCTAAGCTACCAGTAACCTCTCTATGATGGGGTCCCACAACTTCTATGACATATACTAAACTAATAATCATGGTCCCCCCGGAAGCCATTCCTATGATAAACCTCAGGCAGTTAAAACTCCAGAAATTTGGCGAAAATGATGCTGCTAACATAAATGATATGTTGGTAAACGATGAGATTAGAAGTCCGACACGTCGGCCGTATCTGTAAAAAATGTTTGGACGTCATTATTGACATTGCAAAACTGGCAAACAGATGGTGTTATGAAATATGCCAAGCCTAAGTTTATCAACGCACCATGATTTGTAAAGTAGACCTAATTTTAAGTCATCAAGTAGTTACAAATTGATAACTACTCTAAGATTTCAAGTTTCTTACCTATCAGAAATCCATCCAAACATCCAAACTCCGACCAGAAATCCAAACATCAGCATTGTTTGCGTAAAGCTTGCTTTCCATGCATTATCACAAATCAAGTTAAATTCTGATATTAACGTTTTTTCAAATACATTTTCATAGAACTTGTATCTTAAACAATTATCGTAGCAAGTTGAATTTATTACAACAATAGATGCATTATCTTCGAATTCTTCACATGAAAATTCTGTATCTGGAGTTAGAAAGATGATTGATAGCATGTTCCAAATAGCAGCTAATCTTGTGCAGGTAACAATGACGCACACAGAAGCTTGCCATGGGCCGAAGGCACCGATTGATTTGACCACGTAATCATCTTCATATTCATTATTAAGTAGCTCAGTACTTTCATTTGACTCGTTTTCTTCACTGTTCATTTCAATTTTGCGTATCTCACTATACACTGAATTTACACGGTCTCTCGTATTATAAATGCGCATAGACATCAATAATATTTTTCATACAATTTAAAAATAATATTATGAATATATTTAATTACAGAGCCATTGTTACTCAATAGGGACAAGGTGAGGACTGATAATGAAGTATGTGTACAGTTTATTATTGATAGCATTTACTTTTAGTATAGTAGATATAGTTAAAGTGCATTGACCAATGTCATGTAGGTCAGTATGTATGTCATTGATAAGCGAATACTTTTATTAATCTATCTAGACACCCAATATTGTGACAGCTCAGTCCAAAATACAAACATCCATAAGAAAAACTAGTTACATTATTAAATCTAAAGGAATCCAATCAATCACTCCCTTAACATTCCACTTATCATTGCTGTCTACACCCAAGGGAAAGTCGTTCACCGTTTACAAAACCCAAACAAAATGAACCAATCGATCAATTAAAGTAAAACAACTTATCATTCAAACCAAAAAAGAACCTCGAATCCATTAAACAAGAGCATTAACAAACAAATGTTCACACTTAACCTTTCTTTCAGGCTCGCGATATACATCTTTCGACGAAGGCTCATTATTACTGACCAACACATTTGTATTTTCATTTGAAAGAAGCTTTATTAATTCCCAATAAGGATTGTTTTTTGTTGAATCATCTGGAAAGGTAATCATGTCGAGGCTCTCAACACAGGGGGGGTATCTCAGGTGTCGTGGAAAACTTAATTTATGTTAAACTCGTCCGCGCTGCGATTATTTAACTGGTGGCGATGGAACGATAAGGAAGATTAATTGGGCAAGGAACTGGATAAAAAATGCGAGGACAAGCGACCCGTGTGGTTCGGCCCGCCGAAATAACGATCTGGACAAAGGGAGGGCAGGTTTTTATTTATGGTAATGCAATACAATAGCGAGATAATTAACAAAGAACTTAAAGTAAATTATTTGACTACTAACTACTGTTTTTTTTTAATGAACAAATTTTATCAAAATTTAAACGGAATGTTGTCATGGCCTTGGTGATTTAAATACTCGATGGATCGGCGCGTGCTTCGGTCGGACCGTACAAACATTGGTAACCAAACTATAGCATAGATTCGATCTCATTTGTCATAGAAGTTAGTCCGAGGAAAAAACATGGCATAATAGCTAGAAAAAATAAGAATTATTTGGTGCACCGAGTTAAAAAAAAACGTGAGTAAGTACTATAAACATTCTCAGTAAGTACTATTATTGATCTGAATTTGCTTTTATTATTATTAGCCATTTAAATACCTAACGAATCCTATGAATTTAAATCTACTATTCGCCATACATAATATATTACATGCAATATTTAACTGTCTGCTGTAAATTCGTAGTACACTGGACAAAGCAAAGGTAATTATGGTGCAGATTTCGCCGGGGGTCAGTGGGAAACACCCATTGAGCTGATAATCTGACCGGACGTCAAGTTAAAAGCCGTGAAAATCTTTGAACAAAACAAAGAAAAGGATAGAGACTCTATTATTATACTATTTTACAGTTATACATTTATGAACACCCGCTGTAATTTAAATTAATAGATTCTCAATACAAGTCTGGAAGCTGAAGAATACATGGGAGGTGGACAGCGGTATGATAATCTTATTGGGAGAGGCCTACGTACAGCAAATGATATCTCTCGACTGAATGATAGCTGAATTGTTCCCAAAAACTTATTTTACTGGTCAAATACAACAACCTGATGACTTTGAAATAAATAAAAAATACGTAATAAGAACATACCGTATTTTAAATCATCTCTGTAACGCAACAACTTGTAAGTTGTTTTGCAGCAGGGATGATAAAAAGTGCCATTTCGGTACGCAAAGTTTATTCTATGTTATCGCCATGATAGGATCATTTGAATTGTACGAGTACACAATATGCAAATATAACAAACTAGCTGCGCCCTGCGGTGCTACCCGCGCAAAAAATCATGTCGATGCTTTGCGCTATGAAAAATTAAAACAAATCTATCCCACGGGAACCATACATTTTACCGGGATAAAAAGTAGCCTATGTGCTATTTCAGACTATAATCTATCTCTGTGCCAAATTTCATCCAGATCCGTTCAGCCGTTCTGGCTTGATTGAGTAACAAACATCCATCCATCCATCCAAACTTTCACATTTATAATATTAGTATAGATAGTATAGATTACAGTCAGGAAATATGTCACACAAAGCAAATACGTGTTCGACAGGCTACATTGATCGATTCATTTCATATACATATAATAACAGCTCCTTACATGTGATGTTCTATCGTGTCCGTATCTCGGCTGTTACTCATGCTACCCAGTGTAAGTTATAAGGCGCCGCGAGCCACAGCTGATGAACACTTTCAATTACACACGCGTTATACACATACAAATGAGATAAAATGTGAAAATGGCTGTTATAAATAAATGTATATTCTATTTGCCTATTAAGAATTCGTATAGCTATGGCAGCGTATGGTAAAAGTTTGGGCTTGATGAAATGACAACGATTTCTTTTATAAATTGGTTTGGTTCATTGTGACGTTGCTAGTTTTATTGACAGCACAGTGTAAAACAGTACGGAATAAAAAGAACCCCTTTTTATGAGATAGTGGTCCTTCTATGCTATATTAAGCATTGACAGGATTTCGTCATAAATTTAATTTGGTTACAATGTTATAAACACTGAATATAATTGAAAAAAAAAATATTTCTTAATTATGACGAAAATTAAATGTAACTTTGACCATATTGTGTTTACAATACAAGATAATTAAATTAATATTTTGAAACTAGGACGTAATTCACACTTCCAAAAATAAACTTCTCTTGTATTTACGCTAACATTTCAATCAAATACATACATTAATTTGGCACAAGGAATATTAATTGATTGTACCTACAAAATATAATTTTTGTACCCTTCTTGAGTATTTGTCATTGACAACTCAGCAGGACCACACTAGAGGTGAAATTCGATGTTCAAAAACTCATTACCACAAGCGTACTCAAACATAGCACGAGCACGCTAATGCGACTAAATTTGATATAACTATCGTTGGAATGAAAACACAAATATCGTAGGCACGAGTTCAACCGGTCGGTTAATGAATGATAATTGATTTGGCCAATTTTCGTAACGCGTATGTTTTATTGTGTGCGCAAACAGAGGCTTGTAATTGTTGACACACTTATTTTGTATGATGTGTGAGTAGGATGCTGTTAAAATTCGATTGTTAAGCAAATAATGGTGTGTGGAATTAGCATTGATATTGATGTTAGAAAAATATTGTGACATTACAATTGGGCTCAAGTCGTACCGCCGAATAGGGAAAGCCAACTTTATTTGGACGTGTATGCCCGCGGTAGCGTCAAGAGGCCTAACGATAGTACTACTCACGAAACTTGACTAAAGTGGTACCAATGACGTGTTTTAGCTACAACGCTATTCTACAGCTGCACATAGCAGTCGCAGCTTGTCTCTACTTTTTGCACGAGCTGTAACCCAGCTCGCGCAAAAAGTAGAGACAAGTATGACAAACGTGTATATGCAAAATACATTGCAAGCCTCAGCATACGCAGTAAAGGGACAGACTCCCATTCTAAAATTTTCAAAAATTACAATTATGATGTAATTCGAGTCCATTTCGAGTCAATTGTATAAGCAGACTCGGGGCATATGTGGTGTCACCAATTGAACATGTATCTTTGTAACACTGAAGGCTGCTAAAATGCCAGTTATACGACTGATTAGTGCTTCATCTCGGTCATATATCAGTTATCGTGTTTGATGGAATGTTTATTTATGCTCGTTAGCGCGTTTCTAGGACTTGGATGTTTGTGTGTGCAATTGAATGGTTTTAGTGGGCCGACAAATTTAGGGTTTTTTTTAATATTCTCTAGAATCTTTATGAATGTGTGACGTCTACTTACTACAATCAAATATGTCATTCTGACCGTATCTATTCCCTGGAGGTACAGGGAGATGTCTACAGTAGAGCACTCACATTTACACACCAACTATACGGTCCCACACTAAGCAACACTTGTACGAGTATTGTGGGTACCGTATATTATATATGTATTAAACATCGATGACTTGGGTACAAACATTCGTGCTCATCACACAAAGTTTATCCCTATCAGGATTGGAACCCAGTACCATTGGCACGGAAAACAGGGTGACTACTAACTGCGCTAAGCAGGCCGTCGTAACTTGGTAGTTAGTGTAGTCCTAATGAAGGTAGCAAGCCATTATATTAGGCACATTTTGCATTAATGTAAGTGGGATTTAGTCCATATTCGACTGCGCTATGCCAGTTTGCGCAAACCACACGACTTTTAATTCCAATAATTTCAATTTGCAATTCTGCTGACCACAAAAAAAATAGATTCCCATAACAGATATCGTTTTATTCACGCAAAAAAAGCGACTTAACAAACATGAAATCCCTCTAAATTAACCAAAATCCCGGTCGGTCCGCACAGTGGGTTCAGCAAAACACAGGTGGGCATAGAAATAAAAAGCTCCAATCGAGTCGTAATGTCGGACGCGGGACGTCGTCGTTACAAACGAGCAGAGATCCCGCCGCGATAGGGCGCCGAGTTTGTGGGCGGTGTGCACAGTGGGCATTAAATGGAGAGTGTGTGCAAAAATGTTTTCATAATAATTAAACTTTGACATCAATATAATAACATAATAAACAACATAATTTGACATCAATCAAACTTTTTAAAACGATCAAAAAAGAGAAAAGTAACAAAAAACTACTTCGCGGGTATATTCATAAGTAGTATCTAAGTGTTAGTATGGCGTCAAAAACACAAAAGTGAAAAATTTTATTTGTAATAACATTTTTCACTGCCGTTTTATGTAGTTTTAAGTTATTTGCTTATTTTCATTAGATATGCAAGATAAAAACACATTTACCTACTATTCATTTCATCCGTAAATTTGTACTCTACTTCTTTCTAATTAGGTACCATTTTAATACGGTCGTAATATTTAAAAAAGAAAATTACCAAGAATTTAAAATTATATATGTTATTATATAAAAATAGAAAATTCTATTTGGGTTGCACATTTTTTTAAATCATCCTTGGCCCAACGGGCATACAGAGTAAAGAGACAATCAGAGACGGCGAACGTTAACGTTACGTCGTCGTAACGATCCCCGGATAATCCCACCGATCGAGTCGACGAACGCCGATCCAATTTACCCGGGCCGCTATCGGCCGGGTCGGGTCGCGGACATTGTGTTATTTGACACAAGTATCCTCGGTTTTATTTTGCGGCCACTGATATTGACATTATTCTTAGAGTAAGAACTTTTTCCACGTCGATGTCTGCTCAGTAAAGTCGCGACTTATTTTTGCGTAGAAAACTTTTTAAGGGATTTTGTGTTTTGTATTATTTTTGTTTCATGATATTCACCTAGCAATCTTAAAAGTATGTTTAGATGTTTATGATACACTAGCTGCGCCCGGCGGTGTTACTCGCGATAAAAAGTATGAAAAATTAAAACATCTATCCCACGGGAACCATACATTTTACCGGGATAAAAAGTAGCCTATGTGCTATTCCAGACTATAATCTATCTCTGTGCCAAATTTCATCCAGATCCGTTCAGCCGTTCGGGCGTGAAAGAGTAACAAACATCCATCCATCTATCCATCCATCCATCCATCCAAACTTTCACATTTATAATATTAGTATAGATACAGTGCTATTTTCCAAGCTAGGCTTGTAACCAGACTTTAGGTGCATACATTGATAATCATAAAATACACATTTCATAATATTATTTCCAAATTAAATGTATGTCAGTTACTATAAAAGAAGCACTTAATAGGCGTCAGCCTATGGAAATAGTGTCAGACAATTTTATTATAGCTCTCTCTCTCTCTTTCTCTTGTTAGTTGCAATAAACATAGATAATTATGTATTCATACTTGCACAGGATATAAAAATAAACTAATATTAACAAGCGGTAGCGTACTATAAATAGTTTTCCCAGATTAGTTGTTGTAAAACGCTGCATATATTTACTGTACCTATACATTTCACACCATGCTATTGAGGAAAACCAATATTTACACATAATAAAAGAATATTTCTCAATACAAAAATGTCACGAACCAAACCACGATGGTTCTTGTGTGCAGTCGGCATCTTTGTCTTCTTAGACGTATTAGCAAGTCCATACGAAATATACCAATAATAATAATAGAGCTCCTTTTGCTTCGTGATGTGTCGATACCCCGGCGAACAGGAACGGTTTGCTCAAAAAATTTGAATTTCGATTTTTTGGAACGTCATATTGACAGTTGGTCCTTCTGGGAACGCCGGAGCGTCGCGGCCGATGCGATTTTAACGTGTCCACGCTAAAGATCGCCGTCGGTATATGTCGCGTAAAGCAAAACAAATATTTATGCCGCGTTGGACTCTAATCATTTTTGTAATTCTATGGAAAGGGTTAAATTTCTCATGTTTGCGGCTACCATTTTTGTAATTTTTTTCTTGGTTCGCATGTAAATATTGAAATTGTTTGTGGTTTTGTGAATTGCCTACGTTGCACGTATTGCTATATTTTTTAAACAGATCTAACTCGTAACTTGTCCTAAAAAACCTGATATTCTTCTGGTACTAAGAAGTTGACGCACGTAATAACTCCCGGACACAACACACACACACACTAGTGTTATTTGTCGACAACTTAACGCTGAGTTTCTTCTATGATTAGCGTACCCACACTAAAATATGTACGCAAACAACGATGCCGCCCGATAATTTATTAATATGCTTAAACGTGTTGTTTGGGCTTCATTTTAACGGGGACACACCGCGATATTTCCAAGTTTTATATTATTTGAGTTTATTGATAAACAATCGAGGTTAAAATTGCTTGTCATATTTTAACGTAGTTTATTATTAAGCTCTAGATAGAATCTATTCACAATTTCACATCAAAATAACTAAAGCAATAGAACAACAACGAATGTATAACAAACTGGAATACGAGCACAGAGGGTCCAAATCGTAAATGTAGCAAAAAAATAAAAAATAACTCCCCCAAAATCGATTAAACTTCGCCAATTGTCGACGACAGTAATATTTGTGGACATCATAAAATTGGCAATATTGTCTTTTATTCGATTTTGTTTTTAACGGCGACGGCCTCTATTTTTTCGAGTATTATACTTGTATTCTATTTTCTATCGTCAGGCACAAAAAATTAAATAAGAACTGTTTTTTTTACGATTCCCTACTATATGTAGCTTGGCTTTTTAATTCTACTGATCAGTATAAAATATTATGTGTATATGGATTATCATATATCATCAAAGTCATTATAACGCACTTTTGCACCTGAAAAGTGTGTTATAATGCCATTATAACTGTCTATACATTTGGGGGGTAGTGTTTACAAGTACCCACCACGTCCATTTTGTGTAGTCTGTCCATGTGTGGACCAGACCAGTAATAGGAAGCACACAAAAGATTCTTCCACTCTTGAAACAGTAGTTTCACCTCGGATGTAACTGGCCACTAGGGGCCACTGCATTGACCATTCCGAATAAAATACGTTTTTACAACCTCTGTGCGGATGTAGGGCTGTCGAAGTGGCTTTTCGATTTAATTATAGTTGCATCATTTTTTTTATAGAACAGTTGGTTTTCAATAATAGCGATATTCAAAAGGTGTGGACAATAATCTGTGCAAAATGTTCTATATAAAGCTCGTATTGTATTCATAATATTTTTGTCATGTTAAAGTTGAATATGTTTATGTTCGTATATTGAAATCAAAAGTAACTTGTATTTATTTATAAAAGTTAGACATAGTTGTAGCTTGAAATGGTTGTAGCGTATTGAGCAACCCTATTGCAAAAGAACGCAGTTATAGTTTCAGCAATATTTACCCGGAACCGTGTTGCTGAAATATTGTCTGGGATTTATTGGCCCACGCCCAGAATTATATTTATTGCACTTAGAATTTTTATTGCTCCGAATTCGGAGACGAGAGAGTAATGTCAGTAAAATGCACAACTGCAATTAAATCTGTAATTGTACTATTATTTACCGACTTTAAAAAGGAGCAACATGATTTAAAATTATTCCAAGTTTCAAGTCGATATCATTAGTAGTTGCTAAGATAATCAGGTGTGTCAGACAGACAAACGGACATATTCGTACCATAAGAGTTGTGTTTTTATCCATATTGGTACGGAACCCTAAACGACTGCGTTTGCACTAAATTCTAATTACGTACCCAGAAAAAAATGTCATCAGTTCAACTCCCCAATTTAAAACAAAAATGGGGTCCCGAAAATAAAAAGCACACAATCGCACCGCCCCACTTTAAAACATCAGAAGAGTACTTGTCATAACCGACCGCAAAAAATGCGAGTGAAAATTTGCAAAAACAAAACACGGGATCGCCCCAGGTGTCAGTTTTTAATAAAGGCCCAATCAGTCGGCCGCCGGAAGCGACGACGTCGGCGGCTCTCTTCCTCGCCGGAAATGGAGCTCGTGTTTGCCAGCGCCCTCTGTCGGCTTCCCCCGGAAACGACGGTGTCGCCCTCGGGCGCAAGAACCCGACAAAATGAACCTTGCGATACGTTCCCCCGACACTTAGGGTTGTCAAACGGAGAAAACGTAATTTGATGAACTAATAATGTCAGGGTATAAATTGTCGAATGGTGAGGTTGATTTTATTTTGGTGTGATGAGCATAAAGCTGAAAATAACATTACAGAAAGCACCCATTACACGGTCGATTTCTTTTGGACGCGTCCTTAGATATTTATATAGCCCGGTTCAACAATTACGACGTGAACCGAATATAAACAATTTTGAACCATCAGATGCAATTTTTATATTTTTTACAATAATTATTCGAGTAGAATTAACTAATATAGACACATTACGAGTATGTTTATGTTGGATCACGTATATAGTTTGAGCGGTCGCTAGTACAAAGATATGGCTCTGGATTCTTATAAAATTCTCCGTCAACCCTACCACCCCCGCTTGCAATAAACGGGCGTCGTATTAAAATCGTTTCGTGCGGTTGTTTTTGGCCGTGCGCTTGTATTGTCACTTCAGACTTTGATGAGGTTCCGTAAGCTGTAGCCAGACATTTTGAATTGAAATAAATGTCAATAGATGACGATTTATTTTCTTATTTTTAAATGCGACAAAGTCATTGCAGTGACCCATGCGAAGCCTTTATCTAACCATACAAATCCATCAGGAAGAACAGGGACCCAAGTGTGAGAACACAGTTCACTCGCAATAGAACAGCACTGGGCATTTCACTGTCACTCTTGTCAATTTTCTATTTAATTATGAGTCAATTTGTGTAAACAGACTTGATGAGCTGTTAGTTGGGCTAATCTTTGCAAAATGTAAAACAACAAGTTCTGTGCATAAGTCATTTAAGTTAATAATCCTGCTCAACAACTAATTCTGTTTTGTAAATTACTTGTAATAACCTGAAGCTTTATTACTGTTATAAACCAGATAAGCAGTTACTATTACTTACTATTTGATATGACATTAAAAGATTTTCATTCCTAACTTAGACAATCGATTTATAATTATTTCTTCGTCTGCGGTCCCCAGCAGACATTACAAGTCCATATCCCTATAATTTAATAACTGTCACATATAATCATATCATTGATAATATCATTAATACATGCATATTTTATACTCTTAAAATTAAACCAATATTTTACCATGTCGGTCACATCAAAAACTGTTCTCGCGAACATACAGCGTCACTTAATCACCGACAAAGCATCCAACGTGTGAACACCCCCCCCCCCCCACACCCCCGCTGAAACTTTCCTCCCACTAGTGACGTAACTCCTTTTCCGGAATCCGGGATTCAAATATAAAAAGGGTGTTCCACATTCAAAATTGTTGCGGTTAAATATTAAGCGATGGCTTCTATACAATAGACAGTGTTGCCAGATGTGATTTTCTATTTATACCCAAATTTGAAATTATTTTTCTCCAAAATGATACAATTTGCTTGAGTTTTACCCACAGGCAAAAGTAAATAATATCAGGTTAGCTTTTTGCCTTTTTCTTATTTTTTCCTTGAAATACTGTTCTAATTTCCAAACTGAAGCAGCAGAATGACCTTTTTTTTTTACTTTACGTATCCCCACTGAATGGGTATGACGGGTATGACATAACATAGGGAGAAAAAGCAGAGTGAAAAGAATGAATGAACGAGCGAGATGGTTTAACGGGTGCGTTCGTAAAATGCGTTGTGGTCATCCTACAGGTAATCCCACTGAAACTAAAAATTACCCAAAATTCTCCATGGTTTTTTTTTTTCTCCAAATTTTTCTCCAAGAACTTCATTTCTCCAAAATTTCTCCAGAGCCAAAATTTTACCCAGAATTGCGAAAAAAAATACCCAATCTGGCAACACTGACAATAGATCAACAGCCCACAATAGACAGAGAGAGCTAAAATAAAAAAGGCATTGAAGACCGGAAACATCACTAAAGCCACGAAAACCCGGCCTGTCAGGACAATTAATGTTTCCCATTTTCCTTCACGCTGCTGAGATGTAAACCTTGAGACACAGTGAGAAAAAAGGGATTCTTAGAAGAGCTACTGACCTTTAAGTGATGGCCACGACCCCTCGGCCAACAGTGTAGAGAGGATTTCTTTTTAAATTTACAACCTGACTGGAATGTTACGCTTTAATAATATTTTTTACAATAGCCATCCCTATCATAATAGTAGGAGAAAGATCGAAACAACGATAGATCAATAGTGACGAGTTCATAGGTCAAACAAAGAAGAGTATAATGAAAGATTGAGTCCCGGCCTACCTCGCAGTTTTCCCAACACTATTGACAAATGCTAGTGTCGCGCTGGCCCGCGGCGGCGATCGCTCACAGCGAACGAGACGAATGCTCACGGATTTGTCACGGCGACGCCGACGACGTCGTCGTTACATCAAACGTGACAAAAAAACGGAGTGATTAAAAGCCTTTCTACGTTTATTTAGCTGGGTACCTACTTAATTTAGTGAGGTCATTATTTTAGGAGTAGATCTCAGAAGTTATTCCGGTGCGGTCCCAGATAGAGCAGCACCATTCTTAGTGACGATGTCGTAATAGGTGACTTAATGGATTAACATTGTGAAATGTCTGATTTTGGCTAGCACTACTTGGTGACATATTAATATTTTATCAAATAAAATATAATATTCTTTCCGCTGACATTTCATTTTCAATCGTCGATATATTATATTTCGTAATAGTCCATGCAAATGTGTATTTTCCCTACACATTTAATGACGCGATCATATCAATAAATTAAGTATCAAATTATACGCTAACTTTATAACCACTAAACCTTTCTATTTAAAGTTTGCTGCTACGCAACATAAGGCCACATATACACGCGAAGCATTAATATACGAAATCACGACAAATTTGAATTCGTTGGAAAAATTACCATATAATATTATAAGAGAGCCACCATTGTCTGAAACTGCCCCATCTCCTGGCAATTTTCAACCCGATCATATTCGATAAAAAGGCCATGGGACAGTGTGCCTGCATCTTTAGTGCAGCACCATAGCATGTATCGATAAAATATTAATTTGAGAATCGATACCACCTCCGGACGACACGCTCGTAACATTTTACAGCCAATAAAATGCAAATAGACATCGCATCGCGATGATGACACAATGATAATCGGTAATCGGTTTTCGTTCATTAGCATTCTAGAATTGCGTTACGAATGTAGGTATTTAATTGCACGTAAGAGGTGGACACTGTCTCAACCACATTTTATAAAACTGTAGCTTCATTTAGTATGTGTTTTTCAGCGTAGTTTCAAAATGTAAATTGAAAAGTAAATAATTGTACAGAATAGGGTGACCAGGCCGTGATGACACGTATAGTACTTATCGGCATTGAGAATTTGTATGCAGTTTTAATACAATCATATCGTCACCCTTGTCTCCTCAGAATTCAACTGCTAGGTACAAAAAATTATACGTATTATTTAGTAATAATCAACACTCTGCGCTTGCAGTATCAATAATGTCTAATATGCGATAAATATATTACTATAATTTCGTTAGCCACTCCGGCTAAGCCAAGGCTTCTGCTAGGAGTAGACTCACGTCCACCAACCCGGCACCTATCGGTTGCAAACACGGTCCCTCTAACCACTAGACTATATATTGGTGCTACAATATATGAAACAAACAATTAATCGTTATCGTTAAATTGACCCAATAATTGAATAATGTAATAAAATTAATATACTGTCTTGATACGGTTATTTCTGCAGTATTTATTGAGACCTTTAACCTCTGAATTGTCGATACCTATTCTATCGTGACAGCCACTTACTAAATTAGCATCTTGAATTAAAAAACGATTAAAACGTATACGAAACATATAATTATTGTTGAATAAATCAGTAAATTTATGTATTCTGTGAAGTTTCCAGATACGTTTTATATTATCATTATCTATCGATTAAATAATTTAATTCCCTGATAATAATACGGAATACATAATTTTAGAATAATATACATAAGTAGGGGGATTCTGGATGAAATATTAATATTATTATAACTTGGTTCTTTTGAATTTTTTGTATCTTAATATAAGGAAACTCTGTAAATTAAAAAAAAAATGATGTTCGTTGGAAACCGCATCACTTGCGAACGGCTGGATTGATTTTACATTTTTGTTATGTTCTTATATAGTATAGTCCCAATGAGGTTTTATGGAAGAGAAAAAATTGTACAGGACAAAATTTGCTGGGTTAGCTGGCTACAAAGAAATCAGTAATAAAACCATTTATTACTTATATTAGAGTTTTTGGATTTTTTTTATCCAGATCCCAGTCGTCGCCATAATTAATCAAATTCATTTATTCAATCATAAATGTTGTAATTGTTGCGATAATAAATAAAATCCTGACAGTTTCGGTTTTTTATTTCATTTTTTATTAGTTTTACTATTTGTGTCTTTAATTGCATTTTAAATTATAATGTTAACCTTTGAGAATTTATAGTGACGTTATAAAAAATGACACTTTGCAAATGGGTTTAAATTATTTATTGGTGTTAATTCTAATTTTATAAGTTTTTTACAGCTATCGTTATATTTTAGAAACAGTTAACTTTAATTAAAAACTGCTGATTTATATTAATCATTTATTATCAAGAAAGAGCATTTTCGTCATAAAACCTGAAATATACGGTTGTAAATGAAAGAGCGTTATTTTAAGCTTTTTGCAATACGATAAAGATTCTTTATTTATCTATTTAAAGATAAAGTAGCAAGGAAGATTGTTTTACTTATTATCAACGGTAAATAGTTGTTATCTAACAAGCTCTAGTCAATAAACAGGCAGCAATCAAACTGACAGATACCTCTCGTGTTGTAAATCAGGGGATTTCGTAATTTTTATATACACACCGAATTACACGTTAGCATTATGTATATGGCAACGACAAGTGGGCTACAGAAAACTGTAGAGAGTCCTTAGTATACAATTTTCCAATTCTTATCACACATATTTGAATATACACTTCTTAACATAATTTTGTGATAGGCGGTTCATAAGTACTGTATTGGTATTTGTGAATAAAAAAATATAGTCATACCAATAATAAGCTAAAGATATAAAATATAGATAAAAAAAACTAAAACTCGCAAAAGTACCACATATTTGTGTATATTGTTATTTGTTCAAATCTTGGAGTAAAATTTGAATTTTTGTTTCAATGTTTTAAAGTCACCTTATCTCCAAATTATTAATATAATAGTGTCAAACCTTTTTTTCATAAGCTTACAAATTCATTTTAGAAAAAACTCTTGTCAAACATTTGAAGTCTCCATTCTTCCACCAGTTCCCTCGACCTCTATCGGCAACTAGCGGAATACATTATTATCAATATTTAAACTCGCAACCGGCTGTCCCATTAAAACACTATTACGATATTAGCATACTCGATAAAACAATCGATAAACGTTCGACAGGTCACAACACTATTCATTTCGAATAAATTAGTGCCTGGTGCCCTTAATTTAAATTATTGATTGACTGTCACTGGCAATTACGTTGCAAGACTTTGAGATAATAACCAGTATCACAGATTTACTGCAGTGTCTTTATAAGGTGTAACAAAATAGTGTAAAATATTTGAAGGGTTAACAAGTAGGTAACGATCACATCTATACACATATAAATAAAATTGGAGTGTCTGTTTGTAATATTAAAATAACCGTTTTTACTAAGTGCATTTAGATGTATACACGTTACCTATACCGAAACAACATTTTTTGCAATTTTTGTCTGTCTGTCTGTCTGTCCGTCTGTCTCTGTCTGTCTGTCTGTCTGTCTGTCTGTTTGTTCCGGCTAATCTCTGAAATGGCTGGACCGATTTTGACGGGACTTTCACTGGCAGATAGCTGATGTAACGAGGAGTAACTTAGGTTACTTTTATTTGAGAAAAAAAATAGGATCTCACGAAAAAAAATTAAAACCAATGTTGCAGCGCAGCGCCTGATTAAGTTTGATAGCAACAACCTGCAATGCGTCCCGCGGGCTCAGAATGGGCGAGCAGGCTGTTGTCAACGGTTGTCTTTGTTAAATACCACGCGGACGAAGTCGCGGGCAACAGCTAGTTTATGTATAAAATACTGCTTACAGCAGTGTTTGATTTTTCTTTGAGAAAGCAAGCCAGCACCATTTTATCGCACAGTTAGTATTTATTAAAATATTTTACACCTTTTATATTTAAAAGATGTACAATCTCCTTAGTTTAGAGATATAAAATATCGATTTCTGTAAACAAATATTTCAAATTTAATCACGTTTATTTTATGTTTTTACGTTCCGCGATAAAATTCGAGAAATTCGTTTTATTTCAATGTGTAGTATTCGCGTGAATATAAGAAATAAATTTGTGTAAACATAGTCAAATAATGTATAGTATGCCTAGATAGAGCCTGTAGAAATACACTATCTACCTACCTATTAATATATTTTAAGTTTCAACCTTGAATCAACCCGCAAATATAACAACTCAACGTAACTCATTCAAATCGTAAACCCGTAATAGACTTCATTACATATTCCAAGTGCCACTCGGCTCGATATAAAATAAATTACTTACCCTTTCCAATAACAAATAAAAATGTTTATTAAATAACCATGAAACTATAATAAAATGCGAATATTAAGTATCAGGTATCATATTAAACTTGTACAACAATAAACGTAAATTAGGATATTACGAGCGGTACTCTGCCGTTCGTGTTACCTAGACAGGCGCGGTTAAGTTAGATCTTAATTTTATAGCATGGTCCCGTATAACCATTGCACCTGTAGAGAAAAAGTCAGGCGCACGAGATTGAAATTGGTTTGGGCGTGTGACGAGAGGAAATGAGAGGCATGTGTCTATAAGAGCGTATGAATATTGATGGATACAGAGCGAAGAGCAAGCCTAAGAAAATATGGATGAATTGTGTTCCCAGTGATTTTATTGAGTAGGTTGAAGTGGATGAAAGTCTGACAGATGTGAGATGAATAGAAGAAGAAGATATACTGCATCGGAAACATGTAAACAAATACAACCATTTAAGTTTTATCCAAGTACTATAGCTAAATTCTGAACGCACATAACCTACGACGATTTTAATGGTTTAATTTATAACAGTCTTCGTAGAAAGCATTACCTTAAGGAATCCTAAAAGCAGTAGATTATAGTACACTTATTTGCCTGTTCGCTAATATTTGACGCCCCGCGGCGCTGCCTGCAATAATTACAATATCAACTAATTTCCTGTATTTTCTGCACATACATTCTACTTTTCAAAACAGAAAATCTCATATTGCTATCTAGTTATAAGCTACTACCAAATAAAAGCATATATCAAACATGTCTATAAGCAGCTGATGACGCCATTCTTTAATCCAAGTTTACGATTGGACAACATAATTAAAACTAAAGATAAAATATCATACCAATTTTATGGCGGCGGTGTATTTAAAAAAATACATAAAACCTTCCATCGACATTACCTAAAATGGCAATCGTAATGACAGTTCTTTTATTATCGAATTGAATACCGCGTTTTATCGCGGCGCGAGTCACGCGATTGCGATTCAAGTGATGTCAACGCACTGACAGGTAGCCGAATTATTACTATCAAGTCCTCTTACGTAGTTAAAAATAAACTATAGGCTTGAGCCTACCTCAATAATATTTCAGAACAAAGACCATCTAGCGACTTATAAAAATCTATATACATACAAATAAATAAAATTGGAGTGTCTGTTTGTAATATTAAAATAACCGATTTTTACTAAATGCATTTGGATGTAGACACGGTACCTATACCAAAACTACATTTTTTTACAATTTTTGTCTGTCCGTCTGTCTGTCTGTTTGTTCCGGCTAATCTCTGAAATGGCTGGACCGATTTTGACGGGACTTTCACTGGCAGATAGCTGATGTAACAAGGAGTAACTTAGGCTACTTTTATTTTAGAAAAAAAATAGGATCTCACGAAAAAAAATTAAAAGCAATGTTGCAGCGCAGCGCCTGATTAAGTTTGATAGCAACAACCTAAAATGCGTCCCGCGGGCTCAGAACGCGCGAGCAGGCTATTGCCAACGGTTGTCTTTGTTAAATACCACGCGGACGGAATCGCGGGTAACAGCTAGTAATTCATATACCTAGCAGCTTATGTGATTCTAGCAGTGCCCACGACGAAAGTATAAATCTTGCGAGATTATACGTAAGCTAACCATATATTTTATGAATGATAAGTCTCATAGGGTCTCATCTACACTGTCTTATTCAGAATATGTTGCAGAAAGGTGATATTTACAAACAATATCTCTTCTGATCGATGTAAAAACCAATCGAAGTAAGGGCTCGAAGTAGAGGTTCGACCCAGTGTGCATCGTTACAAGCTCAAATGGAGTCACAACTCCACTTAGCATTTTTATTGAGACTTATTATTATACGACGGGTTTTTGCTATAGTCTCTGTATTATGTGATCTGTAAATGGTTAACTATGGATAAGGTATAGCAAAAGTAGTGTAAAAAAAATGGTAAACATAGGTCGTATCTATCACATTTATGTATAAAACTAGCTGTTGCCCGCGACTTCGTCCGCGTGGTATTTAACAAAAACAACCGTTGACAACAGCCTGCTCGCCCATTCTGAGCCCGCGGGACGCATTGCAGGTTGCTATCAAACTTAATCAGGCGCTGCGCTGCAACATTGGTTTTAATTTTTTTTCGTGAGATCCTATTTTTTTTTCTAAAATAAAAGTAGCCTAAGTTACTCCTTGTTACATCAGCTATCTGCCAGTGAAAGTCCCGTCAAATCGGTCCAGCCATTTCAGAGATTAGCCGGAACAAACAGACAGACAGACAGACAGACAGACGGACAGACAGACAAAAATTTTAAAAAATGTTGTTTCGGTATAGGTAACGTGTATACATCCAAATGCACTTAGTAAGAAGCGGTTATTGTAATATTACAAACAGACACTCCAATTTTATTTATATGTATAGATAATTTAATAAAATGTTTCAGTGACTTTTCTTCTGAGCACCCAGTTTGATTTATACTTATTAACTTTACTTAGTAAACTTATTTGTATAAAATACCGAAGGGCTTCCTAAAATATTTTACACTATTATTGATTTTGAATAAAAGCATTTAGCAATTCGATTGGACTTAAACAAATTAATGTCTTACTTCATAAAATTAAACTACTTAATATAAAATAAGGAATTAATTACAAAAGGACTGGTTAAAGATTTTTTTTCTAATTAGGTATTTTAATATAAATAGCGAAAATGAAACGTCATGAAAGCATATTTAAAACTATTGAACTAAAAAATAAGATAGACCACAGCTAGACTATGGTTATACAGGTTGTTAATTGCTTCGAAACAAAAACCAATACCATGGATTCAACTCATGATTCTGGAGCCCCAGAGATATAATTTTCCGTCGATCTTTTCTTGATTTATACGCATTTTTTTATTTTTTAACAAAAAATAAAAAAATAAATTTAGCATGAAATCATAATAAAAGTCTATCTAAACGTGACTAAAAGATAGATAAAGAAAAGATAGATCTGAAACCGTGCAAAATAAAATTCGACACGCGTTATACGAATTAATATTGTAGGTATCGTTACCATGCCACATACACCCTGTATATAAAAAAAAAACATTAAAAGGCAAAAGTCTGACGATCATGAAATATTAATGTTGCCACTTGACAAATGATCCAGACGTTGCACTTTAGTGTCACAGTCAAGTATAATGTGAACACTTCGCGCCAGACACACTTACTTCTATAAATACAAGATTCTATGAAGCCGACGACTATGGTAATTTTATTGCGAACTCATAAAAAACAATATTCAATCGAAAAAGTTCTGAACGTAGATTTATGGATGCTCGTGGACATGAAAGATTCAAAAGTTATACACGATGCAGTTGCTAGTGAAGTACCTAACATAACAGCGGCTGGTAATACAATTTTCAACACAGCTACAATTTTATTGATAGTATCATTAATCGTAGCAAATTATATTTAAAATGATAAATGTATATTATATTTACTGTTATATTCATGGAAACGCATTAATTCATTTCTATGAGTTGGAGGGTTAACTATCTGTTAAAACGATCTCCAAGCTCACTGTGTCAATAAAGAATTAAAGTTGTACCCATTACGGAATAAGCATATTTTATTTGTAAAAATAAAAGTAATAAGCATGAAAAATGTAAATACAAAGTAACGTTACAACAATAATAATATACCCGCGAATAGCAATTAGATAAAAGCTGATTATGGCAGGTGTCCGCAACTCTTCCAATAGTCCTATTCCATGTCCATCCAAACTTCCATCCATAGAATTATCTTTCCATATTCCTGCAATAGTTCCTCCGCCTACTGAGATCAATTGGCTGCTTATGCTATAATTTTCAACAGTTAACTAACATAACAATAAAATTATCAAAAAGAGTCTCTACGAGTTAAATCATGTCCCCTCGCAAGCCTTCCAAAGATCCGGGTATAGCCCGTATGATGAGAGCCATAATAATATAACTGCACAAGAAAAACAAGATCAAGGTCCAATAAAGAATCAATGATAAAACGATCATCAGCAATAAAATGAATACATAGACACAGATATCGGACAAAACCTTGGGGTTTATTGATGATAATATTATACCATGAGTGGACACAGAAGCACCTAACTAAAAAGTCAATGTATAATGCATCGGTGACACCGGAATCGATGTATTGTCGACAGATGCTTGATAAATAGCCCCTCATATTGTATTATGTGCAGTCGATCGCAAGCCGTGTCGAGTATAATTCGGACATTTGAGTGTCCACCTCGACGTTGCATAGTAAGTGGTCTTTGTACACGTAGGTACAAAGATAACTATAGGATACGCAGGAATATTTCGGAGCTGCTTCATAAATTAATGTAAATCTGATCAATAAAATTTAATAATGTTGAAATAATTATGTTAAAAAGTGAGAATCTTTGCCCAGAAATTTGAGTGTTCCAAATATAAGAAACAAAATAACTTTTTAAACGAACGTCCAACACTATTGTGTCCATTAAGACAGTCCCCAGCATTGATGCCGCAATTTTTTATGTCGAGACACGTGATGACATCACAGATTCAGTAGCCGGTCATGATGGATGTGCCAGACAGCTATCTGCAGTTTTTACACATAATGTATGTCGTCTCGACGACGCGGGTCACAGCTGCATAATGCACGAATAGTTTCAACTGTGCCGTTTTAAATTTAAAGTTTTTACATTTCATTGTCTCCGGGTTCTTTATGTGTTTCTTCGGGAGTTTTATTGCCGTCATCGCTGGATTATTTATTCGTTGTTTTTGTGTGTTTGTACAACATAGAGCTGCAGCCAATGTTATTTTTGTTTTGTTTTTGTTCTGCATTAGAATTATTTTATTTTAACTGACTCCTTAACATTGGATAAACTTTGCCTTCGCAAAGTATCATACCTGCTTTTACTGTTATCTCCTGCTAGCGTTTGTGACAAATCGTCGATTCCACGGTTTAAGCGCTGCGTCAACATCGGTATTTATCATATATATTATGTGTGCATGTAATTTAATATTAATATTACATTTAACATGGGATTAACAAAGAAAAAAATCTCGCCCACCCATAAATTGTAATGCAATTTAACTTTCTTTTTCATCATAATTACATATTTCGTCATCGTTAACGAAAACCATGAGATAAATACTCAAGACTATTATATAAATAACAGCACTCACCAAAATTGATTTTGGAAACGCCAAAAAAACCAGCGTCCGCTTCCATATCGGCTTAATGACCAGGAACGAGGTTATTTCTTTCACTTTTTTGTATTCGTCGGACGTTTGATTGATAGCCGCAAGGTGCTCGTTAATTAGTGGTAAAATTAGCGCTCTCGACGCCTTTTGTTTTGCGTCGTCTCCCCGTGACAGTATTTGGTTCAGTGAGTCTTCATTGTCTGCTCGGTTGGTATACTACGTTTTTTTTGTAACTTCTATAACTAGAAGAAGTTTTACGAGAAATTATAGAATATTAGGTGGAATTTGTTTTTAGGTGACATAATTATGTCTCTTATAGGCTAGAAAGGTATTTTTATAGAATTATTACTGTAGATGTTCCAAATCGGTTTATTTTCGAAGGTAAAGCCCGCCAAGTCCTAAGTCTCTCACATAAGCTTATATTTTTATGTTTTAATAGGTAATGCAATAAAATTAAATTGTTTGCCATCATAATGATTTATCCGCTTCTTTACAATGTAACAACTAAATCCTCTTTAACATAGTTCAAATATTGCAACAGCAGAATGCAAATCGGCAGCCAATTTACATTGCTAACGTAACACGAGCTTGTGCCAGCCACTCCGTTGTAGACGTCTTAATTGCAGACTCATTCTTCACTGTAAACATACTTGAAAGGAACATGTGGAGCAATTTTCTAGATAGATAGATAGATAGATAACTCTTTATTGCACACCGATTTCATTAACATTGTATAGGGTATTGATACATAGGTACAGTGTACAGTGGGCGGTCTTATCGCTAGCTGCGATCTCTTCCAGACAACCTTAGGATGGAGAAGATTCTTAATAATTTAACACGGTGGAAGCCAGTGGTGCGCCAAGAATAAATAATATACTTAGATATAATATATTGATATACCTACATATATAATATATTAATATACATACATAAACATATTATATGTTAATAGATACTGAGGATAGTGAATAGTGCATCATGTAGGAAAAGACACATACGTATTGAGACCAAGAATAAATTGCTTAAGCAGTGAGTAAAAGTAACTAGTAAGAAGAAATAAAATAATAAAAATAGAAGTTGTAATAAGTAATTACTGATTTGATTAGCTGTTATAACCAGAAAAAGTTAGTCTACTTAAGTATGTAGATCAACTTTTTCTGGTTGGCTTAAATAATATAATAATATTGCCAGACAAACTCACCAACTATATGGTCCCAGTCTAAGCGACGCTGATATTATGGGTATCGTACAATGAACTGGGGGTGAACCCAGTAAATAATACTTTTATAGATATTAAACAACCATGACTTGGGTACAAACATTCGTGCTCATCACACAAAGCTTGCCCCTACCCACATTCGCACACTACCCACTGAGCTAATCAGGCCGTCTTCAGATAGTGTTGATCATCGTTTGCTTAAATTTTACGGCAATATCCGTTGCTTAAGGTATTATTTGTATTGAAACCCTTCAAAGTTTTAGGCCGGTAGCGATAAACTACCAAATCGTTGCTTCAAATTACTGGATTTTCTACTATTTTCTCGTTCCGTCTTTTCTTTATTTCTTATTCTTCCTTCCTTTCCAAGCGTTAAGGTCTTACATAGCGTTATGTTGCGTATGCAACGAACATGAGTGTACTGCTGAGATGTAATTTTGTTCTAAAAATACTTTTCTAGTTCAATATTGATTTAAAAGTCGCAGCGCTTAGGTTAAGCTAGATCCAGTTATTTCTTCAAGCATCAATTAGTTTATCACTGCCAATATTAAGGTCTCTGACAATTGAAATTTAGGCTAAAAACACGTAGTTGGATTCCGTTAGAACCAAGAACGAAACTATACACTTTGAAAATCGAAGCCTAACAACTAAAGCGTGATTCAATTTCCAACACTTAGCAATTTGTGTCATGCCTTACATACCGTTTCTGATAGATAGATAACTAAAACATCGGCTATGTGTTCCATTGAAAATGATATCAGCTCATTTCACAAACAAATCGGTGGGTACCAAGAATTCCCGGTCCGGACCGTTTCGTCATACTAAAATGTCGTGCGAAAATTGCGTCTCAAATCACTCTGTACAATGCATAGTAAATCGTTCGCGACATCGCAACAAGCGATCGTATGAATAATGCAAGTACACGCTCTGACTCGTGGCGATAAATAACGATTATAATTTTATCGCGACCCGCAATAAATCGCGCGATTGAATGCCGTGTGCGCGCGACCTTAGCGTCAACGTCGGTATACGTAATTTTCCTTTAACGTCATGTTACATACGGTGGATAAGGGTGGCTAACTGTGAAATCTAACTCTTCATATATTTTTCTTGTTGACCACTCTTTGTCGGAGGCATCGACCACCGTTAACTAGATTTAACCCTCAAATCGTTATTCAGCGATTTAATTTGAACTGGGTATTCTATGGTATATCTATCAAAAGTGACAGTTACTATGCGGTTGCTGTTCGATTATGAATCGATTGTGTTAGCAGACTTGGGGCCCTGTACATTTGCTAGCAATTGCTAGAGTTGGTTTTAGAAAAAAAAAACAATATGTTATATAAGGATTAATAACGCTTTTTACATATTTCTTCTATATTGATAATGGTTATGATAGACAAGCAAACTCGGCTGTCAATGGCTCTGGTTTGTCGCCAACATATCTACCAAATGATCTAACAGTGTAACCCAAAGCTCTACTTGTTGCGTTTTTGCGCAATTGTCGCTCAAGATTTATAACGTGACGTTCTAGATTTATGAGTGACAGCACAAATACAGTGTAAACTTGATCGCACCGTGGATACTGGCCACGCAATGTATAGCAATGTCATAAATTAGAACGTGAGGGATGCGAGGATAGAGCAAATACCCGATCAATTGGATGATGAGAGGAAACATAAGAGGATTGTAACTGCGCAATAGCTGATATATTATTCAGAGTCGGAACAATAAAGTGAAGTAAACCATATTGAAACGAGATAAGAGTGTGACAATAATAATGTAAAATATTTTACAACAGGTCCATCAGGACCAATCAAATTATTAGACATTTAAAAATGACACCCCGTACTAAGTGCACGGTCTAACGCTACAGGTTCACCTTGTGTAAAAAAATCAATAATTTCATAATTTATAATAATTACAGCCCTTTTTTTAAAGTCCCACTGCCGGGCCCGGGCCTCTCCTCAATGCGAGGGGGATTAGGCCATAGTCCACTACGCTGGCCCAGTGCGCTTTGGCGGACTTCACACATCTTTCGAGGGGTTCTCTCATGTTGTTGATGTTTTCCTTCACCGTTTAGCAAGTGATAATAGTGGTTGAAAATGAGATTTGCGCATGAAATCCAGAAATCCCAGAAGTGTGAGCCGAGGATTGAACCTGCGATCCTCGTTACCGAGGCAAGCGTACCAACTGAGCTATCACTGCTTTTTACAAAATTAAAACAGCAGAAATAATGCGAATTACTATATATAATAAATTTAAACGCCATAGGTATACTTACTACAAACATTTCATTCTGTACCACGGTAGTATTTACTTCAACATTTAACTTCCTTTCATGGTATGCGCAAAAAATCAAGAATTTCTGCCAGCGTCGTTGCTGGGGCGTGTCGCCGCGACAACTTGTCCATTACAGTAATTATATCCATTATCGTAATTATCATTACCGTGCCTTCGAGATGGATTGGAAGTGGAAGTATTTGTTTGAGTATTTTAAAATGTTGTACTACTTTCTCGAAATTATATTGCCTTTAAGGTTGGTGTCCATAAAGTATTTACAAATAGGTTAATGACTGTGAACTAGGCTTTCTCGTCGTTTGGTTTTATTTTGTGAAAAAATGAGTTTATTTAATAAATAAAATGTTATATTAACCATTGTGTGTTGATTTATGTGCACGAGTGAAGGAAATTAAAATGAGATAGTATAGCTTGACTTTTCAAGTTCACCCAAAATGTCCGGTTAATTTTCAATAAAGCATCCACAGCTCTACTGACCGGAGTAGGGGATTCATTTCATCATCATCATTGACATCACCATTATCTGCAGACTTATAATTGTATAACAATTATTCAAAAATACTCGACACTGGCAAAAATACTCTATCTTGTAGCCGATTGTCAACTTTAAAAAAAAGGAAGACTATAGACTATAAGATTCGATTTCAAACAATAGTCACCTTGGGATCCAAGGCAGTCTATGGCTTATAGAACTAACAGTGCTGGGAGGGTGTAGAGTGTGTTGTGGTAAAAGTACCTATGAGGCAATTCTCAATGGCTCCGATATAACAGTATAAAAAATAGCGAGGGATTGTAAATTAGGTGATTAAGTTTTAACTGACTTAGTAAGTAATTAATAGAAAACCGATGATATTATTATTGTGTCTTACACATACCGTATGTACTCGTACTAGGAATATCATAAAAAACACGAGTGCCCACTTTATCAAGAGTGCTTTAAAAAAATGAACAATGTGTATGTTGCAGGGCAATGACTGAATTTATATTTTGCTTGTATTCCTAGTTTCTTCGTGATTTTTTTTTTTTATTACATTATAGGCAAGTATTTGTTCTCAATCTCACCTGATGGTAAGTGACGATGAGATCTACGATGGAGCATACTTGCCTAGGTAGGAAGGCGGCAGTAGATCGAGACGCTACATTCACTAGGCACATGCAGCGTAACTGATCTGACCCGCCATCCATGAATGGCAACACCGAACATCATGCCGGAACACGGCTGGGCCGCTTGGCGACATGGCTTTGTTCAGTGGGTGGTGACTAGCCACGGCCGAAGCCTACCACCAGTAGTATTTTTTTTTTAATAAAGAGTGGTTTTTACAAACCTTGTGGTACTGTATCGGATTAGGTATTTATTTAAGCAAACTTAATACATCGAGACATCCAATGCAGAATGCTAATATCGCAAAAAACTAAATTACATCGTAAAGATGTCCAAATTTTTCGTAAAAAATTAAAAACCATTGAAATTTTGAATTTCGCGCCTAGACCTGAGCATCCACCTTCCCGAGGCGATTCAGCAGAGTTTTGGCCGTGCGCTCAGTTTCACATTGAAACTTTGTGTATCAATCCCTATTTTTTTATTAAGAGGGTGATAGAATAGTAATTTTTCTACACTCCTTAATGTTAAAAGTGTTTATAACATAAGCATATATTAATTATCTACCATCATGGGCGTAGTAAGGAAATACCACCTGCCTCGTTAAATGGAACTCATTAATGGCCCATTCACACATACCGGAGGAATTGCGGCGATGTTTTTTACATGAACGCCATGTGTGTAAGTAAGTCATCCGCATGTCACCGAGGTAGGTGTTTCATGTGAAGGAAGTTGTGAGTTTCTCATGACACATAATGGCGAAAATGTACTACAAGTAGATCAAGCCTGTGCATTGAACGTACTATAGTACTAAGTACTAAGTACCTTCAACGATATAAATAAATAATATCACCAAACAAACACACTAACTATACGGTCCCACACGAAGCAACGCTTGTATAATGGATACCGTACAATGGATTGGGGGCGAACCCGATATTAAACATCCATGACTTGGTTACAAATACAATTTGTAAGTGCCCCCGTAGGCCTATACGAAATAAATGATTTGATTTTGACTTTGACTTTGACTTTGACTTTGACAAACATTCGTGCTCATCACACAAAGTTTGTCCCTACCAGGATTCGATCATTATTCAAACCTTTATTTCAACGCGCACATTGCTTTCCACATGGTCTTTTCGTACAAAGAAAAGCCAAGCTGGACGAATAGATTTTTTTTATGTTAAGATACCTATCTTGAACTTGGCATTTGGTATACAGCGTCATTACACAAAAGTTGTAATGACACGACTTTTATTTATATAAGTTTTCCTTAGCAATTATTATGATAATTTATAATAGTTGCTGTGTGCACTCTGCATTATTTATTGTATATACATTTTTTCAATATATTTGATAAATTGTATGTATTTACGATATGCAAATAAGAATGGTCCTTAACAAAGAAGTCTCGTGATGCACCAACTGCATCCAGTCCTGGTTGTACCATATCCATTCCTTTTTAATTAGTTGACAGGCTCTTTAAATACACCGACACAATATCTATTTATGTCTAAGCTCTGAAGTGCCGCTTTCAATACAGACGAATGAACCGTAATGTATACAACTGAATTTATTTTTAAACCAAAAATCGATTGTAATTTAAAATGAAAAGGTAATTTATTGTATAAATTGCCAATTTCTCATATACGCAATAATTCTGTAAGTAGGTTTTGATAATACTACAATGGGTACATAAATAAATTCATTGGAAAACGTAGTTCAGAATATTCAAATGTCACATAAATTTAGAGGGTCTCCAGAAATACATGTTAATAACATTACAAACAGTTAAATAACACTTAAATATTTAAGTACCGTTTGAGTATTTGAGTGAAAAACTACCTTGTTTTTTACCAGACATCTGCTAAAAGTATTGAACAATTCTTATAAAATGAAAAGTTCCTCCCTCGCTGTACCGTGCGACTTGCAGCCGCAACACAAAAAGTCATTATTCAACGTTCGATAATGATTCCGTCGTCTACATATAATTTGTCCGTATGTTTCCATAATGGTTATGTATCCGATCGTTATAGCTGCAAATGTGTCGATAAAACTTGTATCAATTACGCAAGTGCGTTTTTCTATTAATACTCGTAGTAATGTGTTAGTTGGCCTAATATTAACAGCATATATGTCATACCATTAATGTTTATGAAATGAGAAAAAAAATAGCAATGCCATCACCAGTTGACTGTGAAGTTTTCCCCTTGATATTAACGTTTACATAAACAGTAAGCGATGATCATTATAAAAAGGAAAGAAGTGATGAAAATTTTTTTTTGTCATAGTACACGTTATGTCTGAAAGAATTTATTTAATAGGTACACTTAACGTTTAATAAATTTTATGATAAGAAACACTATGTTGAACTCTATGACTGCAATATTAAACATGTAAAAAATGCTGCGATACCAAAAAAACTCAATTGAGATCGGCTTCCAACCAACTTCCAAATAAGTCTAAGGTCTGTATATTTTTAATTCGGACTTAATTGTAATTACAAATAAACAACATATATTATACTGGACAGGAAAGCTACTTATTGAGATGTTATCACCATTGTGTGGCATGATACTGCCTCAAACTGCATTAGTAAACATTTCAATTATTCAACAGCATTAATGATGACCTATAGATAACTTTTTATTGTGATCATTGTATGCAGTTGTATTAATACTGTTGAATGGAATATATATACGTATAAGTACTGATTATAATTTCAAATATGGTAGTGTTTTAAGTTGATTTTTATTATGTTGGAACGGAATGTAAAGGATATTAAAATGGAGTTTCGTCTGCTCGCGATACTTTGTAAAGCAGCCGCAGCAAATTGATCTGTATTACCTACGTAATTACATATATTATGGCATTATATTAGGTATGTAGATGATTACGTCTGTAGTAATATTATAAATACGTAAAATATATTAATTTAAAAAAGGATGTACATCCTTTTTTAAATAGTACAAGTACAGTACAAGCAACCCCATCAACACAAACCCATAATTCGAGCGTTGCTTAGTTTAGGGCCTTACGGTTGGTGTGTTCGTTTGGCGATATTACGAGTATTATTATACTTAAGGAAGAAAAATGTTTGTCTATATCGATCTCATAAACGGCAAGTAATGTTATATGAAGAAAAATAATAAATAAAACTAATTCCATTAGAAATATTTTCACAAATGTTCAAGACTGATGATAAGTGGGGTATATAAACGAATAATAATATTAATATATACAAATATAGAAAAACGATGTCAAACCAAGTGACATCTCTATATCGAGCTATTCGAAAGCCAACGTGTAAATTCCTAGCATTTATTTTAACTGCATTTGAATTAGTATGGGCAGTCACGTAGCAGAAAACATGGCTTGGCCATGTTAAGAACGAATGGCTAATAATGATTGTAGAAATTGCTAGGTATGCGGTTTCGTGGTTCAATTGGTAATATAATTGTTATTGGAATGTAATGGTTATACGTGAATGGATCAAATTATTAATTCAAATAAATTATTGTAGACTCGGAAGTCCATTGTGGAACTATTAACTTACTCATTAGCTATATAAATATTATTATTTTGTATTTATTTTCCACGTACTACGAATAGAATGTTGCATAGAAAAGTTTTAGAGTATCTACATTAAATTAACAATAGAAAAGCGCTGAATAATATCGCCGCGAACACATATTATTATACCAATCCCATTCCAATGTACGTGCGTCCGCCGCGAACATTAAAAAAAAAATCATACGAATACCCAAACACGTCTCAAGTGCACACACAACAGGTCCAGTAAATCGTCATATATATTAATAATTGAAAAGGAGTGTCGCAAAACATGGCTTAATGGGCCGACATTCTACGAAAGTAATTTCTTGACATTCGGCGCGAACGTCAAGCAGCCCGTGACGCCGACTTGACAGCCATCGAGAAGTCGCCAATTAACATGGCATTGCCAGTCAATTAATTTTTAACTGCTACCTAAAAACCACGCAATTGAAACGTAATTTTATTGCAATGTATTGCGGTCGAAATTTTATTGAGCGGTGATTATCGTTTGTACGGTACTTTGGTGATTTAAGTTATTGCAATTTCTGTTAAATGTTTCTGGTGGTTGCATTAAAGATGAAGACACAGTTTTAATTGTAATCGTTTCGTTTAATGTTTATTGTTATCGCGGAAACTGATACACAGTGAGAAATGTCGTAGGTAAAAATCTGTTTCTTTTTTAAGTTCAATAATATTTGCCATTCATTATTGAATTAATTTCTACTGTATAGTAACGATAATTTCTGCATCATTTTTTGTTAATGAGTTTGTTAACGAAAGCCTTACATTATATTCGATTTTGACTATATTAGCTGCAAGGGTGTTACTAGTAAGTACGGAAACATTATTAACCGAATAAATTTATTGCTGGCAAAAACTCGTAGTAGACCCCCAGTTTTGTGCTAGTCTTTTCATTTCAAATTCGAAATCATAGGTACCCACATTTATAAGAAAAATACAGTTCTTAGCTTGTACAGCCCTAAATGGGTAACTATTTAGTAATCCTTCGCCACGACTGTCTCTTACTCGATATATCTTAACTTTATTATGATTGCATGGCATTTCCTTCATAGCCTCTTAGTCTAAGTTCAACACGTCAACGCCGCGGCTAAAAAAGGCCAAGAGGGTGCAATTAAAATTCTCGTCGGTGGCCATCACGCGGTGGCATGGCTTTGTGCCCCGCAATCGTGGCGCGGTTTCCAATTAGGCCCCGTCTGCGCCGGCCGTAGGGTTGACTACGTATTAAGGAACTTCATAATTTCATGGGTAATTAATTTATTTTCAGTATTAGCTTCGTAGTTAATTAAAAATTGATTACAGTTTGCCTGACAGGGCAACCAATCTGCTAACAGAATTGACTCGCAATGAAATGATATTGGGATCGTTATTGTTACGTTTGACAGTTTTAGTATTTGCTGCAGCTTTAATTTTACTAAACTATTCTGACTTGGAGCCCCGTATGGAGTACATCAAGTGAATAAGTAACATATTTATTTCTTATAGTTACACGAATATTACAATATTTGAAATAAAATTATTTTTTCTACTACTCAGATCAAACTATGACACTAGGACGTCAAAAAAAAAAGCAGCCGAAACGTCAGGAACGTATAAACATAAAATCCGAAGAGTTAATTTTGTTTGAATGAATAAGTATATAACATTTAGCATCCAAAATACATATACCTATAGGTATAACTTACTTACCGTTTATGTGTTGATGCTATTTGAACCGGTTGGCGTTTTTTTACCGGTTCGCCGTAAAAAATGTTAGAATATAGCCGCGTCATGGTAAATACCGATTATTTTATAAACGCGTCGTGTCCTTATTAAGCGTCAAAATCGCGGTGCGTTTTCCAATTAAGTGGGCGTTTCACGCAAGACTTTGTAGCGCCGACAGGGTTGGCGCCACTTAAATTAATTTGGACCGATAATTAACCTTGGGCTATTAATAATTCGGACCAAAGTGCAGCTTAATAGACTTTTAACTGCCAATTCTGCCTCATAATTATTAATATTCAGGTGAATGATGTGTGCTTGGAGTTTTAAATGTTTTGTTTGTTAGCTATAGCTACCTGCGTTACGTGTTGGTGTGTGGTAAAACAGCTTTCTGACCACACATTTATTTTTAATTTATGGAAAGTTTTTGCCCATTTACAGTGGCATTACAAAGCGCTTTCTCGGAACCATACTTTTTATCGACTTTGTGAATTAATTACAATTTCTATAAATAAGTTGTTTGCCATTTGATGCTTAAAAAAGGAATATGACACTCATTAGTAAACAAATATATTCTTATGACTTTTTCCTTTTTTAAAGTAATAGCTTATATTTTATTTTAGTTTATAATAATCATAATAATACCAGCCCTTATTAATGTCTCACTGCTGGGCACGGGCCTCCCCTCAATTCGAGGAGGTTCAGGCCATAGTTCACCACGCTGGCCCAGTGCGGGTTGGCGGACTTCACACATCTTTCGAGGGGTTCTCTCAGACATGCAGGTTGCCTCACGATGTTTTCCTTCACCGTTACTAAAAACTATATTTTAGTTTAAAATATAGGTTTTAGTTTATATCCCCAATTAAGCATGTCTGAAAAACATTGTTTTATTGTTGTATCAGAAATCGTATACAATGTTTTAACAGAGTTAACAGTAGGTTATAAAAATAATATTCCAAAAGAAATAAATCTTTAGACATTTAAAAAATGACACCTTGTACTGAGCGCATGACCAAACGCTACTGGGTCATCTTGTTTAGTAAAAATCAAACACCATTCACACAAGTATTTTATACATCACCGTGAGATATTTAACTCAGTGATTCATCGGTTAAAATATTGTACAGTATTTTTTTTATACCTTATATGATGATAAAAAACTTGTCAAATCTTGGCAGCCCTAGCACCGCGGGTGGTAGCCCATCACGACGCGTGGTTCTTAACATTAAAAGGGTTTGACAAGTTACGACGCCTAAAAGAAATTAGTAGTACCGCCGACACTTTGATGCCGGCTCGAGTTGCAACCTAATTGTATACATCTTTGATCTCGACGGGTTATTTTTGTAACACACCTAGGGTACCCACCGACAATATGTAAAACCATTGTGAACAATATTATTTTAACATCAAGTCAAAAAGACACGGAATTTTACAAATGCTATATCCTTGTCCCTCATTAAAAAAATACGTTACATGTATTCATAATTAGAACACACATGCATTAAATACATAGTTCATATTTATTAGGTTAGTATTGTGGGAAACTGAAATAGACTAGGAAAAATAACATGAAGACGTAACATATAAAAATAAAGTTCTTCCATTACTCCAGTTATTTTGAACTAGAATTAAACTAGCCGTCGCCTAATAAACAATTATATTTCTCGTCCTGCTTACTACGCGATCGAATAAAGAATATGGAATTGTAAATTGCGGGTCACTGAGTCTGTACTGCCAGCACACTACAGTATATACTGTACAGACCAGTACGTACATCCATCTGAGTATCGCGCATTCGAAGCAGTTCATAATGCCATTATTAACCCCGACGGGTAGTATTTGAATCTTTGAATCGGTTCTATATTTAAATCTTTCAGTAAAACGTTCTAAGAATGTTGACTAATCTATTTCTTATTCGCGGAACCCGCGCAATTTACAGAACTTACGCTTCGCCCAATCAAACAGCATCGAAGGTTGACGAGACGCAGTCCGCGCGGTAATGGTTCTGTCATGGATAACGTCTGAGGAGGCGTTTGTTCGATTGCTTCGAAGCACACCGATAACACTTTGAGTGAGAAAAGAGGACTCAGTTTAAAAAAAAATAGGTACGCGGAGTAAGGCGGTAATATTTTTTTTAATAGGCTAAAGAATGAATCGTTAATCAAAATAAAAGAAAACATATTATAGCTACCAAAGCCACTTGGGCGACAACTTTTTGTAGGTCAGGTACGAATTTCTTTGTAAAATAACCGTTTACTTTGAAGTCTGCGTGTTTGCTGACTAGGAGAACTCAAAGTTATAGACACCGGCCGCTAGAGGCGCTATTCAATATGCCGTACAATATTACAAATACGCAGACCATGTAGTTGTGCTTACAAAAGAAACTCACATTAGAAGGTCCGATTACCAATAAGATAGTTCAATGGTGGATTGGTTATATTCTTGTGTCAGTGTTTAAAATTCATAAGCGAATAAATTTTAAGCGACTAGGTACATATATAAAGTGTTTAAATAAATTTGTTGTAGCGTGTACACAAAGCATTAAACACAGTTTCGTGTGTAAAAGCATTGGATACCCATGCCCTTGATAAACTTGATTAATGTTTCGTTGAAATGCCACAAGCAGGTACGTTGACCACAAATAATGTTTTATGAAATTATCCATTTGTTTTCAAAAATTATAAAATATTAATTAATATTGTTATTGAATGTCAAGGTACTCGGATTAGAGACAGTTATTTATTTTGAGGTTAAGGGTGACACCCCAGTCGCTTGCTAGGTAAAGGTATGTAAGGACGTTTTTGGGCTATTTCGTATTAACTTTAAGTGGTTAACGGTTAAATACTAAAATGCTACTCAAATATTTAATGGTCTCTTGTAACACAAGAAGTCTGTAAAAAAAGATATATATTTGACATATTGTATGTTCTGATCACGAAGCAGCATTCGCATAGCATAAACGATTTGTACACGAATATTAAAACCACAAATTATTTATTAAAAAAAAACCAAATTGTTTATATAGACTAAAGCTAGTAGTATAATGGTCGGATTAGATAGTTTAAAAAAACTTACATTAGTATATTATCAAACAATTTCGCAATCAACTCACATTGATCATTAAAAAAACCATTCAATCCACGAATCACTCGTTATTGCACTGGAAACGATCGTTCTGACCACTTAAAATGGACCGTAAAATTATGGTAAATTAAATATAAATTTATGAGTATTAATTTAGTGCAGTCCAAGAGTCGATAGAATCGATAGATATTGACACTAAATAATCCGGAATTGTCATTGGAAACAAAAAGACATATTATAAACAAAATCTTAATAAGCAACACCTTTGTTAAAATTGCACCTCAAACACAAGATGACTTTCTCGCTTAACCCATCCTCCAAAAAACAGCGGTACAATTGCCAAACAAGTATCGATACATACGAAATCTTTATACCTACCCATCTCTATTTCTAATGCTATAGCTATATGATTACCCGCATTAAAAGCGCATCACTTAGCGGTGTACATTAAACACCATTCATCATCCACCGCGCCTTTGAGCACCCGACAGGCGCCATTTAATTCGTAGTTTCGGGCATAGCCGTCTCATTAAACCAATAAAAAAACCGAGCTTTAAATAAATATCGTAATACTGACAAATTAACGGAGGAAGTGGAAGAAAAAAAGGGAAGAAGTGATGTAGGCGCGTCTCGATATATAATAGGGGTTTAGGTAGGTGGGCGGTGAATTCTATTTGGCGAATTTCGAAAAGCGAACGTTCTCGACGATTGCAGATTAAAAAAATCTAGTTATGTATTTTTTTGGTTCGTTAATCGATATCTTTAGTTTCATTACGCATTTAATAATAATTTTAGTAATGCTTTACCGATTTTCGTCGTTTCAACATTGGGTATTTTCTACTTATCAAGTGATAGATATAAAGCTTTATTTCTATTATTTACGTTATTAAAAAGAACAAAACTTATAGTAAATAAAAAATAAATAAAATTTTCATCCATTTTCATTCAGACGTCACTGTGCATACTTTGTTAGTATACAAATAACTTAGGGCTACGTTAGAATGTAACTTGTAACTTTAAATAATGTAACTCGTACGTATATTTTTTAGATCAACATGGAATTATCCTAACTTTATTACCCAAGGCAGACTTTTATACAAATTACGCACTTACATTAAGCACATAAATTTTCCTAATTATTGACCTCAATAAATCGTACAAATGATTGTAATCAAACAATTGCCCATCCATTTCGAAACTCGTGGAATCGTCTCGAATATCGATAACTAACGCCGACATCCACACCCGCTAGCCCCCTTCGGCGCGTTTGATGTAGCGGCGTGTTTACACTAAGCTAACCGAGAAACAAGTCATTTCAGGCGTCTGAACGCCGCGCGCCGCCGCCTTTGATCTCGCCGCGCCCGTTTTTGCTCCGTCCTGACTTATTGCCGACATGTTTGGTGATGTGACGAGACACGTATGTTACGCTGAATCTCAATAACCTGTAACAGCGATCGGCTCGGTTCAGGAAATGACGTCAGCGTACGAAACTGAGCGTTATACAAAGGAAGTAATTACTGTATATAATGACTGAACAAATTACTGTATATAATGATCATGTCGCGAGCGAGTCGCAAACTTTAACTCGGGACCCATTTAAGATTGAATGAATCCATCACTTTTTTTATTTTTCATCAGTTCGTTCAAGCATTCCTGAAAAACTACTGCACCGATTTCAATGGGGTTTTCTCTTTTCGATAGTTTATGTTAGCGTAGCATCATCATTCTGTGATTATTGGAGGTGAGCAGTAGAGAAAAATATACGGTTGTGCGGGTGGAGCCGCGGGCAGTAACTAGTTTATAAATATGAATAGCAAGTTATAGCGTATATTATAGTGCTTAGTTACCTATTCTGTTCCACAGAAATCTCGCTGGAAAAAATGTTAATGTAATATCAAGGTAAATTATTCTTAATACTCTGTTGCATGATTATAAGGTCGTCTGCGGAACTGCCATGTAAATTGATTTTAATTAGTATTGTAGTGGAATACTACTAATACTAAAATTTAATAAAATGCAAAAAAAAAACTTGAGAGGTGTCAAGGGACACCCGGATGGAACGAAGTTCCGTTATTATTTTTTATTATTTATTATGTACAAAAAATCAATAATTTTGGGAAACAAAAATATATCGCCCCCGGGCGGGCTCGAAGGTATCGTTATGTTTTTGGGTTTTATATAGTAAACTATACTTTCGTTTATTTATGTTTATTTTTGTCAGCGATAGATGTCGCTAGCATGTTTTTGAACGAGGTATCGTTATGTTTTTGGGTTTTATATAGTAAACTATACTTTCGTTTATAAAAATGTTTACAATTGGTCGTTACAACTTTTCTGCTTAATTTTTCGTATGAATTTTTCCGTCTAGCCCCCTTTCGTAACGCGCGATAAGGAACTTCGTTCCAAAAACAAACATTTTGATGTTTAAAAGTTGTTTCAAACTTAGAATCGAAAGTTCCACATTTAAAATAATAAAAAGCGCGCGCTCGCGAGGCGGTCGCGGCGGGGCGGGGCGGCGATGTCCCCGCCCAGTGACGTCACGCCGCAACATGGCCGCCGCGATGCAACTGCACTCGCCAACCTGCCAACCGCCGCCGCGCCGTACAAACGTCGTCCGTGAACTGGGTATGACGTACCTAGTTTTTTTTTTAGTGTTGGTACTAATTGAAAACTCAACACAAGTTAAATTTACAGCACTTTTTTTATAATAAATACCTTGAGAATGGATGTAGGTATTTTTTTATTACCTACTTATACAATTTAGTTCAGTAAATGGGTGAGCTGATAAAATACAATGTAGAAACGTATAAAACCTACCGTAGTTAAACATAGTATGGGAGCCTAAACGGTGTAAAAACATAATAATCAAAACCGTCCGAATTTCATAATAAGTACGAGCTGCCTTTTTCCTTTACTTTGATAGTAGAACTGTCAGAACTCAAGCTGAGCTATACTTACCCGCAATTCCGCGTCTAAGTGGCTCATTGCGAGTCTCGAGTCAACCGCACGAGAGGCCTGATCACGTAATACATGTTATTACTGCGGTTTCCGATTGAAAACAGGTGTGGATTCGGTTAGACGTTGTAGATGAGAAAAAATATATATTCACCTTTTGACGATTTCTATTGAAAACGGTGAATCGAATTTCATTAAGTTAAGAAGTTTCAGAAAGGTTCTAGAATGGCGATCACGGGCCGAAAAACGTAGGGGTTGGACTGACACCACACGCATCGCGTTGCAGGAAGCCGGTGGATGCGAGTGGCGGAGGACCGTGATGTGTGGAACTCATTGGGGGAGGCCTATGACCCGCAGTGGACGTCTTTCGGCTGATGAATCGATGAAAAAGCATCATGCGAATCCATTGTCCACTAGTCTATTGTATGTAGCATAGCATACCCAAAATACAAAATGCTTAGTTTAGGACGATATATTTGTATATCCGTCTGGTGAAAAAAAAATTGGATCCTTACTACATAATTATATTTCCATGGTAGACTAATAAATCTTCCATAAAATTTCGTCCCTGCAAAGTCATGATTCGACGCAACCCTCAATAACATAATGATCGGCCGTCCAACGAGGCGCCAACATTCAACTTTCGGCTTTCGGCTCCGACCAAATAATATGTAATTTAACCAAAACCACAGACAGACAATCACGCTGCCATTTCACGAGGCCAATTAAAGAAGTTAATGCGACCTTCGGACCGCGGCCATCTTTAAATTACAGATGCCCGAAAATTGGGCGCTTAATCAGCACTCGCGGTGTATCGGACCAACCCATTCATTAGAGGGTTATTAAGGCGAGAATTTGGCAAATTTTTGTGTCAAACGTTTGACGAATGGTTTTTTAAACAAACGGTACATTGGCGCCAAGACCGGCGCCGGATGGTGGTAATTATTACCTGAAATTCTTTTGTGTATTTAGAAATGTAATGTCGGTACTCGGGACGTCTTGGGTGGTAGAGTTGGTGAATGAACGTTGGTCAGGCTTTTTTAAAACTAAGGGCCTATTACGTTTAAGAATAATAGAGAAAAAAAAGATTTGTTTTGTTTTTTGGAATCTCCAGTTTTTTAATATACATTTTGACTAACCATTATAAGGTGATTTTGTCATTCACACCTTTAAAAGGATTAAAACAGAGAATATTGTAGGTTTAAAATAATAAAAAGAAACTTTTAACGAATTCCTAAAAAATCCATTGTAATGCCACTGGAAGTAGAAAAATATATACAGTGTGATTCAGAAAGGGTACACTAAGCCTTGACCTGCGCCTCTTTAGCGCATTTGTAATCATAATGCGAAGTTGGAATTTGGATGTATTTTTTATTGTTCGAAAAAAAATGGTATTTTGTGGGAACCTTTTTTTAAATTAACATTTGGAAATTCTGACTTCACATTATGCCCACAAATGGGATAAAGAAGCGCAGGTTCCAGCCTTAGTATACCCTTTCTATAACGCCATGTATAAAGGACTGAGCTATTAAAAGAATCACGAAAGCACCGTGACTGTAAGTAAATAAAATAGACCAGATAATTCCATATTTAGCGCAACTGCACTGCTGGATGTCAACAATAAATTTAATTAAATCTCAATAGACAGAAGTGGCCAAAGTCCCCTTATTCAACATTCAAACGCACGATCCATTTCTATTCATGCGCCTGAACGTGCCCGACTTCACCCGATGTCACGCGAACGTCTTCCGACGATTTGAATTTTAAATAAAACGGGTCCAAAATCAAAGGCGCCGCTCGCTCGTGACTCGCAGCTACCAATCAGCTATTCCATCGCTTTTTATGGTGACAAGTGTCCAATTATCGTTGATTGAAATAATAATAGAGGTTTTGGAGCGCTTGCAGCATGCGAAATTAGGCGTTCAAGCGCTGAAACCGACTTGGGTATGCTGGATTTTTTGTTGATCCCCACCCGTGAAGAGTTTCGGATGCGATCTTGACATTTTCGGACGTGGCGGCGTTCCTGTTGAAGGTATTCGCGAATATTTCCGACGTGTTTTGCCCTATTATTTATTCGGCGGCAGGTCTTTTACTTCTAAATGGATTCACGAGAATCTGTCGGCCATAGTTGGCGGAATTTCTCTAGCAGCGGCGTCTCTTTTGTCAATGTTAATCATTCGATGTCGGGAAAGTTGAGAGATTTATTGATGCACATTTCCTTTGTTTTAATCCAACCTTATGTCTTCAATGGTGCATCAATGCACCGTCGTTTGACTAACAAGGAATATTTTGTTGAATTATCCAATGCGTGTGTGTGTGAGTCATATTAGTTAGAGTTGTAAATACCGCTCATAAAGCTTTAGTATCGAGACCCAAAATCCAGCATTATACTACACCATAAGAAAACGAGTATTTTAGTGGCTTAAAAAGATAATGCCCAAATAAACAGAAAGTTTAAATCCATTTACAATACAATGGATTAAATTCACACTAATATTATAAATGTGAAAGTTTGGATGGATGGATGTTTGTTACTCAATTACGCCAGAACGGCTGATCGGATCTGGATGAAATTTGGCACAGAGATAGATTATAGTCTGGAATAGCACATAGGCTACTTTTTATACTTTTTAATCGCGGGTAACACCGCGGGGCGCAGCTAGTGTTAATATAAATGTGGGGGCACAACTGTGTGATACTTTACGATCGGTATTCTTATCATTAAAACATCAAATATTTTATTATATATGCATATATACTCTCAATTCACCATTCAAGTTAGCAAACTCCATTACAAATTATCGTGGACTAACAAAATCGATATTCGCATTGATTGACGGCCGCAACCGACTGCAGTCAGCCCGTTCCGAATGCAAATCCGCAGCAATTTGCATGTATATTCCATTGCGCCGCGTCACAAACTGGAACACTAATTAGTTGAGACCGCCCACAGAGAAGATAGAGTTCCCGTGAAGCTTCTATTCGGTTTAGTTGTCTAGCTTTATGACCGCCGGTACCAATTGGAATCCGTCGCTACAATATTCAAGATGAGAACGCGATAAGCGATCTTCTTGTGTTGAACCATACTCAAAGTCAAAGACAAATCATTTCTTGTATATAAATATTACTACTGGGGTATTTACAAATTGTAAGTGTTTTTTTTTATAGTGTAACATGGCTGTGGAATATATTTGACAAAATCCTAAAAAATTGTGCCATAGACTAAATCTAAAACAAGTATTTTTCTAGCAATTTAACGGGATTGTCATTATCGTTGGAGAGCTGGATTATGATTGGAATCAAAATGTAGAGTAAATATCACGCTTTAACTTTTGGCGGTTGAGCAGCCGGGCAAAATGGATAATGTTCCACAGGTTGTTTTGTTCCACTGCTGGGCTTATACAGGTTGATTCACAAACCTGACCTCCTACCTGAGCTTCTTTAGCGTATTTGTCTTCATTTTGTGAACACAAAAATAACCAATTGCCATTGTGTTGGCAACAAAACTTATTTTATAAAAATGATATAGTTATCGAAATTCTGAATTTACATAATAATTAAAAATGAGCTAAAGAAGCACAGGTTCAAAAGTTAATAAGAATACCGTTTCTGAATCATATCTACGGAATGTTAATAAAATAGTTCGTTCTTATGGAAAGCCCAACACTAAAGAATTTGGCTGATTTTACAATTAATGTGGGGTATTCATTACAGAGGAAATTAACGTAAGCACGATGTAAAGAGTCCTAGTGGCGAATGTGATTTACTGAAATGATACAAATTTAAAAAGTACTTCAAACATTTACCGACTAATATCGAAAGCATCTCTGTATCCATTAGCAGAGAGACAAAATATAAAACACCAAAATAAAGACTAAATGCGCCAACACTTGAAAATCGAAAATCATAAAACTATGAAAAACACCCTTTGGCAAAACACCAAAAGGTCCCAAAAAAAATATATCGAGTGCAGTTTTTTTGCCAACGTTACATTTTTTGCATCGCATCGCGTCTAGAGACGTCACAAAGCTGTCAACGCTCGCTATGTCCGGCGCGGGCGCGTTTTTTTTGCGAATCGTACGCGATGTGCATTTGCAAGTCTTTTGATCGCATTCGCTGGACGCGGACGGCATTATGAATGTCGGCTTCACAGTACGGGTGAAGCAAGAAGCTTATACCTAAATAAAGATTGTAGCAAGAATAAAAAACAAACTGAAGCAAGAAAAAAATACTCCGGTACTTAATTAAATTATAGGTCACATTCTTAAAAAAATAGGAATTATTTTATCAAACGTTTTTTTAGCCTGCCAGTATTTTTTTTACTAATTTCTTGGATGACTTATGACAACATTCAAGGCGGAAAAATTATATCCAAGTACCTATACGATTTTAATCAAAAACCTTTTTTTTTTTTTTTTTAATCAAAAACCTTAATCGACTCGAGTCGACTCGATTTGTATATCGATTTATCTAATCTAAAAATCAGAATAGCACCCAATTACAATATTCCGTGTAACGCGTCTATCAAAAAGATCAATACAATATTAGCGGTAGGCTCCTATCCATCACTGGTGGCGCAAAAACGCTATGCGTCTTGTCGTTCATTGTGTGCTAAGTACGCGGCAAACGACCCCTTAAACACTACTACAAACGCCTAAAATATAACCTTGATCGTACAAAAATAAGATACCATTTAGCTTGCGTACTTCTCACATAAAACATCCAAGATTTATTAAACTAAATTCAACATTAGAGAGCTTATTTCAAGGTTGAAAATTGTGTGGATATATTTTGTTTGTTACGGCGAATACTCGTTCCACATTTCAGCCGACAATACAGTGTGGGGTGAAAAAGTGATATCAATCATCTGTGACGGTGATGGACAACATGTTGAGACGCGCAGGCGCTTGCGTGGAGCGGATAATGTGCGTGATTCTTTATAACAAAGAATGGCGTACAGTAGTCATGACGATTATACAAATTGATCAGGAATAGCTTGACAGAAACTCTGATAAAATAATTAAAATTATTTAAATAGAAATTAAAGTATATATAATCTTACCAACATTAACATCAGCAAATGCTTATGTTAGATTGAAGGTAATGATGGGTCACTAATTACGCTCATAACCAAAGTTAAAATTTAATCTGCACAAAAAATAAAAATTCCGTTACAATTCATAATAAAAAAAAACTTAAATGCCGTCGTTGAATTTCTCAAAAATGGTGACGTACGTTTTTATCGATTAAAAAATTCTTATCGAGAATCGGCAAAGTGCCGCCCGTTCGGCATGTGTCGACACACCGATAAAGTGTAACTTAAGTTTAGGACTTAAGATAACGCGATTGGCGGCACCCTGTGAAGTATTTTATAACGAGACGTTTCTAATCTCCGTTTATCGGCTCAAAAGGGCTCCCTCGTAACTGTTATCTCTCAAAATTCTGAAATATTCAACTGATCTTTCAATAGCACATGGCCGCTTGAGCGATGTCCATAATATTTAATGACATTTAAATTATTGTGTCCGTGATAATATAATTCCCGACACATTATTGCCTTTTAAAGGGACTCTCTCAAGAACAACATGTCAAGTGTCGTATGACATGATTAATGGCAGGAAATAATGCGATCGATCGTAATTATGTATTTAATAGCATGTAGATTGTGGAGTTCATATATACAGAACGCTTTGCATATTTATGTAATTGTTTTTATGCATTTTTACATACGAGTATATATGAGCTAGCTAATATTATGGACATTTGAATTTATTTTTCAAGTTTAATAGCGATGGCGCCTCATTAACGTACGATATATATAAATTTCGACTTGATATCAGTTCAGAAAAAAAGTGTAATTATCTATCCTACGTCCATTCATTGTTTATTGAAAACCTTTGTTGTAACTATTGTGAATCGAAATTATTGTTAAACGTTCTTTATTGAATAAGTACTTCTATAAAAAAAATCTACTTATTCGATTATTTTATTGATAATATAATCATTCTATTATTCCCATATTTCTGTATCAACTCCTCGTTTATAGCGTTAAATTGATGCTTTAAAATAAATTAATTGTACACAAAAAGTTTCTTAAACCCTCCTACAATTAGTCACCCTACTTAACCTTCGTATTTTAATACAAAACGGATGTTTCAAGATTATTTTTCGAGGCGCGGTAATTATGTCGTTTCACTTAAAAGGTACAATTTTAAAACGCTGTAAATTAACTTAATTTACGGCTAAGTAACTTTTAATACGTTCTCGAGTGTCTTTTGCGAAACGAACATTTGTTTGTCGTACAACTTGAAAGCATTTTGTGGTTACTTAATTACTCACACGAGTTTCAATATTATTTCTTAGTATTTACCGAAGTTTATTGTTTCGTCAAATATGCCCACACGTTTCGAATGCTTATACAAACACTTTAACACTAAAGCAAATCTAAAACTCGGACATAGAATCCAAATTTGAATGTGTCACTGATATTTTTTTTAAATGTTGAAGGTGCGTTTGCATTGTAGGTAAAATGCAAACAGTAGCTGGCCACCCGCGGATTTTTAAAATGTCGATATCGAGTGTTGGTCGTGTCAACACGATTAACTGAACGCGGGTCTCGTTCCGATCATCGATCACACAAAACTCTACTCACTGTCGAGTGTTTGTGTTAGTTATGGCTTGCTTAGCGATGTGGTTCTTATTCGACTGATTATTTTCAATATTGTAAATAGGTATATTTAATATGTGTTCGAAATATTTAAAAACGATCTAAGAACTTATGATTTATCACAGATAAATAAACAAAAGCAAGTCTGACTGCTAAGTTATTGCTAGCTTAAATATATCTCCTAGTTTTCTTTAGGCTTTTGCACAATTTCCCCTATCTGTGCTCGCGGTTAGTTGACTCTTTCAAATTCAGTTAAATGTTCGGGTATCGAATTAATCGACAACAGTAATCGATGAAATGTATCGATTTGTAGATATATACAGCCATCACTAGCCCGTCTACCCTAACAATAGCGCACACTTATTCACTTGCTCTTCACAATGCTGTTTGAACAGCAGCGTAAACAAAACACTCGCGCGGCTACCGTCGCGCGGTCGAGTTGACTTGCTCAAGTACTCGAGCGCAGTGTAAACATTCCACGAAATATTTGACAGATAAAATTCCGGTAATGTAATAATCAGTTGAAATGGTATCTTATAATAATAGCCCAAATGACTAGGTTGGACTATTTTTATGAAATTAACATGAGTTGTACTATTACGAATTAAGGATTGTAAGTGTAGATTTAAATGATAACTCATCAATAGAAATATTCTAAACTAGCTGCGCCCGGCGGTGTTACCCGCGATAAAAAGTATGAAAAATTAAACCATCTATCCCACGGGAACCATACATTTTACCGGGATAAAAAGTAGCCTATGTGTTATTCCAGACTATAATCTATCTCTGTGCCAAATTTCATCCAGATCCGTTCAGCCGTTCAGACGTGAAAGAGTAACAAACATCCATCCATCCATCCATCCAAACTTTCACATTTATAATATTAGTATAGATAAATAAAAATAATGTTGATTGGACATGTTGTTTACCTATATTAATATCAGTTCACTATAAGAACCAAACCATGGGATGGGTGGTAGCCCACAAATATAAAATAATAATAATGAATAACATTGATTTCTTATATTTACGTTAATACTACACATTGAAATAAAACTAATCTTAAGGATTTTATCGCGTTTATGATAATTTTTTTACGTCCTCCTATGACCATGGTTGCTGTAAAGCAGCCGAAACGTCGGGAACGAAAAAAAACGTAACAAAAGTATAATAAACGCGATAAAATCCGTAAGATTAGTTTTATAATAATGAATTCTTAAGCCTTTGTTTTAACTAGGTAAGTTATTACATTTAATAAATAACTCACAGTATATTATTTCAATCTAATACTCATTGCAGTGTTTACAGAAGCTGCCGCATTAAAACTTTCTGCTTATTCATCATCATCTACGTATAACTCTCAAATTATGAATCGGTGGTCTCTCATTACACGAGAGCGGACAGGCCATCAATCATTCCGCTGGAGATACGAATGCCCGGACCGAGTGGATTGACGTAAAAACTTATAGTGGTAGGAAAAAACCAATCATACACTAGCAAATAATACGGTAGGTTTACATGACGACGATTTGAGGTTCTAACTTTAACAAATGACTTGAATATTTTAGTGTTATGTAAATATGTGAACCAGCAGTGCTATTTTGAAAACAGTAATTCACTTCGAATGTCATCTCGCGAGTCTCACGATATCGCGGGTGAATTTTGTTTCAGAATACCAAATCCTATGAAAAATGTCAAAATACTCACTCGACGTTATTCTTCTCACTTTGGTAGTCACTTAATGACTTTCGTATCGAACTCACTCATTTTAAGAATACAAATCTATAATCTCACCACAGATTCACAAGTCAATTTGCAAATGAACATTTCAGAATACCAGAGCTGGAGTAGCATGGTCTTAAGTGATATATTTTTGTGTTATTGTTTTACTGATGCATGTAAGCCTATTGCAATCGATTCCAATACCCTAGCGGAACAAAGACGTACGGTGGCCACTTATGCCGGTTTTTTGATCATCCATTAACTCGACGATAACGATATAATAAACGATAATCTTTTATATTACTGCCCTTGTGGTACCCTTGATTCACAAGATTGCTAATTTTATAATTGCACTATAAAAACGTTACAACCATCCTTCTTAAGGTAGCCATGCAATATATATAATTAAACATGGCAGAGCGGTAAGAATTGAACAATATAACCTTTTTATTGGTCGATTTTTAGACGAATCGGTTTGGATTTATCATGCTGGGTGCAACAGTTTGCAGCTAATCATTTGACTGTTCTATCATGTCCTGACATTTTGGGTCATAAACATAAATGATCGCTACTGAGAATGCAGTAGGCATTGCGAACTTCTGGTGGAGTCAGATTTGACTATCAACACGATGAAAAAAGATTGGAAAATTACATGAGAATGAAATTACTTAAAGTTCCATGTTTCTCTGCACATGTTCATACATATTACCTAAGAATAAAGAAGACCTTTGCGTAATTAAGTGTCGAAGGGTGTCGAAAGTTGATAAACGTTCGTGACTCGAATCTATACAGCTTTGAAACCTCAACATATCAAGGCGTGCTTCGTCTTTAACCCTTATCTTGAAACCCCCATGTTTACAGAAATTCACAAAACCATTTTTCCTCTGAAAACATCTATAAATTTCGAACAAGTCTGATATGACGTAACTATAAACAGTGTATAACAAAATACACACATAGTCATTTTAATTGTTAATTTCCGCTGACCCTAAAGCAAGGACAAACAACAACGCTAGTCCAAATTACTACAAGATTAATATTCTAACGAGTTCCTGATAATAAATTATACTAATAAAACGTCCCTAGACTCCGAACATATTACAGAACGGGGAACGTTTCAATTGACCTAATTAAAACCACCTGCTAGGTACACAAACCATATTTTTCAGTTGCGAAAGTGGCATCCCTGTAGTGAGACGCGTAATAAGTGATGGAAATGAAAATGGAGTAAGTACTTAGTAAAAAAGCTTTTGTTCACTTAAGTACCACTAAAAGCCACGGGAGCCTGGCTTGGGCACAAACTCCGCGCGGCAGCGTCAGTTCAGATACTAGCAATCAGTTCATTAAAGTTGCCATAAACAATCGGGCGGACACTAGGGGAAATTTGAAAAGATTCGCGCCCTGACCGTGCTGCGCGAATATTTAACTTTGCATCGGGCAAGCTGAGCTGCTAAGTTACCCAATAACCTAATTTCCAGAGTCGATAAAGGGGTGCAAATAACCACTAACATTTGCGGTGATGTGTGCCTTCGGAAAGCGAGGCGGAAGCGACAAAGGCTGTTGATAACTGAATTAGCTCACGACTACACGAAAAATACCTCGCTTCATGGTATACCGTACATCACGAAGAAAGGACTCACTATGAGTGAAAAGTAAGTTTTAATATTGTATTCAATGTTTTAGTAACCTAACTCGAAGTGAATCAGCGCGTGATTCCTGAATATGCACTCCGCCCTACAGAGTATATATATAATTTTTGCTCACACGAGTGATTTGTTAAATGTACAGAAATAACGTGAAACCACTAATTCTAAGTAGAAATTATGGTGTACCGTTTGTTTATTCTTATCTCCTGCAATAAAAGCGGAATACCTAAGTGCAAAACTTATTTCCTGAACAGAACTATACTGATCTATAATTACTTATATATTGGGGTTCCAAGGTTAATAATTGTGACGCCAACAGCGTTTACCGCAACTTATTTAATTAAACATTTTCAGAATATTTTGGATAATAACCTTTATTATAAGCGTGTGTTGGTGCTCCGTCTGCATATATCAACTGTGGATTCGATGGAAAACGAGTCCTGTTATAGTCACAATAAGCGAAGAGGTCGTCTCCGTCGGAATGGTATTTTTTTTTTTTTATTACATTATAGGCAAGTATTTGATCTCGATCTCACCTGATGGTAAGTGACGATGAGATCTACGATGGAGCATACTTGCCTAGGTAGGAAGGCGGCAGTAGATCGAGACGCTACATTCACTAGGCACATGCAGCGCAACTGATCTGACCCGCCATCCATGAATGGCAACACCGAACATCATGCTGGAACACGGCTAGGCCGCTTGGCGACATGGCTTTGTTCAGTGGGTGGTGACTAGCCACGGCCGAAGCCTACCACCAGTGGTAACTAACACCTAATTGAAATAAAACTAATTTTACGAATTTTATCGCCTTTATTTTATGTTTTTTTACGTTCCCGACGTTTCGGCTGCTTTAAAGCAACTATGGTCACGGGAGGACTGAGGTGTTGTGGTGCGAGGTTCCGTGAACCGTCGGGAACGTAAAACAACATAAAACAAATGCGGTAAAATTCGTAAAATTTGTTTTATTTTAATCATACAGAATTATAAAAAGATAGAGTTTGTGTTTAATATAGGGAGTAATCATTCGAACTACTGATCCGATTCTGAAAATTCTTTCACTCATAGTATGCTGTGTTATACCCGAGTGCTATAGGCATCAATTTATCTTTTTTTTACAATTTAAATGGTGCCACCTACTGGCAAGAGTAGTGGTTACAAGCTTACGTAGCATGTAAAGCATGTAAGTCATCTATACTAATAAATAAAATTGGAGTGTCTGTTTGTAATATTAAAATAACCGCTTTTTACTAAGTGCATTTAGATGTATACACGGTACCTATGCCAAAACATTTTTTTTACAATTTTTGTCTGTATGTCTGTCCGTCTGTCTGTATGTTTGTTCCGGGTAATCTCTGAAATGGCTGGACCGATTTTGACGGGATTTTCACTGGCAGATAGCTGATGTAACAAGCAGTAACTTAGGCTATTTTTATTTTAGAAAAAACATAGGATCTCACGAAAAAAAATTAAAACCAATGTTGCAGCGATGGGCCTGATTAAGTTTGATAGCAACAACTTGCAATGCGTCCCGCGGGCTCAGAACGTGCGAGCAGGCTGTTGCCAACGGTTGTGTCTTTGTTAAATACCACGCGGACGAAGTCGCGGGTAACAGCTATAAACAATAAATTTGTAAATGATTTGTATGGGATCTTTTATGTCTACTTATGGGCGCACAATGTATGTTTTATTGATTTAATATGTTTATCAATAGTTAATTGTGAGAACAAGAGCAGGTACGTCGCGTCAGTAGAATTAATTCTAAGGTGAATTGTTCATAGGTTCCCTTTCCATCGGTTACAATCTGTCCTCAGTCAAAGATAAAAACATCGGTATACAATTATACAGACGATTTATATCAAATTAGGAAGCTCATGAATGAAACGGACGTGGTACTGTATGAGTACGAAACTAATTCAAGGTTAGTATATAACTCTAATCTGATGATTTGAAATAGACAGTGCCAATTGAAATAGAACTTATTTTACACATTTTATCGCGTATATTTTATGATTTTCCGTTTCCGACGTTTCGAAGGCCTCGGTTCGACCATGGTTGCTGTAAAGCAGCGAAAACGTGTGGAAGGTAAAAACATAAAATAAACGCGATAAAAATCTGTAAAAGTAGTTTTATTTGAATGTGTAGTATTCGCGTAAATATAAGAAATCAATAGAGAGTGCCAAGTTCACGCTTAATATCAACCATTCTAAAACCAAGGTAATGGTAATAGACAGAGATCGAAAACTTCCACAGACCTATGCCCTTACAGGTCATGAGAAGGTGACACAATTCATGTACCTTGAATCTTTAATCACAAATCAAGGCAATGTATGTACGAAATCCGACTAAGAACTGGAATGGCTATAAGCACCATGACTACTCTCCAAAAAATGTGAAGAACCAAGGAATCCGTAAAGCGACGAAAGCGTGATTGTTGTGCCGGGAATTCGCGATATCACGTTCAAAATGTGGTTCTGGCCTAAATTTTCAGATTTCTTTAGACCACAAGGAGAACGAACAAATCCATTCTCAAAGAACTTTGCGTTCTCCTAAGCACTAGCTGAAGGGGAACATCATGGGTTAACTCAAAGGCAGACGTGTCTGAGGAAGGGCACCAACAACATGTTCCGATTCCAAAAGGAATGCTCTAATCATAAATAGTTGCGATCCTCAGAATTGAAGGCACGTGGAGGAAGAACCTTCATCTGGTACCCTCCTTACTAGTAAATATGAAATTGGGCAGCATAATAATACATCTTCTTCATACATATTTCATGAATACATCTCCAGGAGCTGTCACTGAGCAGTTGGATGAAGGGAGTGAACTAGAAGGTGGAGCTCTCCAAAAAATATATTTATTATTAAAAAACTATAACATGTGCTATGTAAAAACATCTTGTCTGTTTCTTCGAACTAAGATTACTGCTCTGACTTCAACGAGTTTTCCACGTATGAATAGCTTATAAAAAGTACAGTGCATATCATTACTTATGATCGTTGGGGATGGAGGAACAGTCACTTCAAACACAATCATTTTTACTCTACAGCGTTTCGATAACGTAAGCGTCTTCCATCCCTCTTACACAACAGATTTAATAAATATGTATGACAGTGACAGTATGTTTTCTCGATGACGACGATTATATTAGGAGTTCATGCTTATCCTACGGTTGTGCTATCATGAACTTATCGATTGTTTTATTTTCAGCGTATATCTAAGAATTAGTAAAAAGAATGATATATATAATATTTGCGGCGCCAACTACATACCGATAAATCGCAACTTTACAAATAGTTCGATGGTTGAACACATTTATCAGGTAGGATCAATTGTCTTAAGAGTCCTCAATAAGTTTGTAAGGCATATTATACTGTAACTATTTCGTAAATATGTAAAGGGGTCGTCCTAATAAGATACTTTCTTTTTATCCAGAAAATGAAAGGGTTTAAAGGGAAATAAAAATTGAGTCCTCAAACAATTATATTAAAAAGGATGAATAAAATCAACTATCAGGAACTAGGGTCTTAACTACCTTATTATGTTAACTTTTCAGGTATCCCTTGATAACGAGGACATATTTGAATTGTGTGAGTTGAAAACAGAACAAGATGGCGCATGTAAACGCACCTTTAAGAGAGTTTTAACTAAAGAAGGTGTATGTTTTACGGCAAATACTCTGGCGTTCGACGAAATGTTTAGAATAGAAAAGTAACAGAATTCTTTCGCTCTGCAATTGTGCCACTCGCAACCGACATAAATCTCTTTGTAAAAACATTTTTTTTACCTATTCTAGATTACAGCACGAATTCAGATACTTAAATTCAACAAGACAACGGAAAGGATGGGCGATCGAAGAAGGGTATGACAATACAGAATTGGATCCATACCCGATGCGCGGTACAGTAAGTAACTTTTATAATACCTAAACAGTGTGTAGGTATAATTCCTACTTGAGGTTAGCCTAGTTCGTAAAATCGCCCGATAGATGGGAGCGCTTTTAGGCCGGTCTTTTGTTGGGTGTCCGAATTACAAGATCTGACCCCATTCTTGATCCAGAGGGCAAGCTAAGCTGGCGGCCACGGTTGTCTCTTAACATTTTCGACAGTCTTTACGGACAGTTAGAAGTCTAAAAATCTGACAAATTCATATAAGACCATTTATTATTATTATTTGAACGAAGTTCCTTATCGCGCGTTGCGAAAGGGGGCTAGACGGAAAAAATTAAGACGAAAAATTAAGACGAAAAGTTGTAACGACCAATTGTAAGCTTTTTTATAAATGAAAGTATAGTTTACAATATAAAAACCAAAAACATAACGATACCTAGTTCAAAAACATGCCAGCGACATCTATCGCTGACATACAAACTAAACATAAATTGTATACAGGTTTTTTGTACATAATAAATAATAAAGGAACTTCGTTCCATCCGGGTGTCCCTTGACACCTCTCAAGTTTTTGTAGTACAGTAAGTTATGATAGACATGGATGTTTAATTTATATTATATACGTATTAATATACCTACAGTTATCGCCATAAAACAAGCGTTTGTATGTTTGGCACCACAAAATATATTTGTTCGTGTGGCGATATTATTACTATTATGTTTCTCTCCACACGTGCTCTACACACCCTTTGGAAGGCTTGTGCGGCGACATGGGCCTAACACGGGTACTTCGTCGTTTCACACCACAAGCGGTTCGCACCATGGTGTGAAACGACGAAGTGTACTTTTTGAAGGCGCTGTTTCACACCATGGTGTGAATCAGTCAATGCTTTTTCAGACTTCGTTGATTCGCACCGTGGTGTGAATCAACCCAGGACTCTTTTTGGCTTCGTCGATTCGCACCAATATCAAAAGTTTGACAATATAGTGTGTTTTTGTACAGACGGGTAGAAAACTGTTATTGGATAAAATAAATAGTGCAATAAAATACAAAATTGGTATATTTCTTAGCTTTTTTGTTATTGGATAAAGTATTAATACGAATCAAAATAATTGCATTTTTTTTACTTAAATAATACCCTTCTTGAGAATTTTTAAGTTAGCCACATGCTGCTTATTATTATCATTATTGACTTGGTACAGGGATCCAAAGTTCCATCGCATTGTTCATTAAATGTTATAGGAGAACGCAGCTACTCCGGATTTGATAGTAATCCTGTATGAAAATACGACTGAACGGGATCAAACTTGTAACGTGTTGAATTCTGGATTCAAGGTAAGCAACTGGATACTATTCGGATTTTGCATGAGGCTGGTTTTTAAATGATCGCTTTTGCCTGCGGCTCCGCCCGCGGTACCTTGGTGAAACATAAGTTATAGCACTTAAGGATGGTGTAACATTTTATCAGAGAAAGTATTTTCAGAAGCGCATTCTGGAATCTGTGCTGAGTGTCCTAAGTCCGAATCCTGGTAGGGATACACTTTGTGTGATGGCCACGGATGCATGTACCTCAGGTACATGCATCCGTGGCCATCACACAAAGTGTCTTGGATGTTTAATATCTATATAAGTATTATATACTGGGTTTGCCCCAAACCATTGTACGCTAGATAAGTCTATACAAGCGTTGCTTGGTTTGGGACCGCATATTTCGTGTGTTAGACTGGCGATATTTATTTACTGAATCTTTAATTTTTAAATAGTGTATAAGTAAAATAATATTTGTTGTTCAATCTATAATTTTTCAGGTGTACATCCATCATCCCTTAGACCTGCCACAGTCCACACTTCATTACTATGCTGCGATCGCTGGTCAAGTGTCATCAGTAGCACTTAGTTTCAGCATTCTAAATACGTCCGAAAGTTTGAGGTCTTACTCGGCCGAGGCGTAAGTGCAACGTGGTGTAACATCAGTACATATATACAAATAAATAAAATTGGAGTGTCTGTTTGTAATATTAAAATAACCACTTTTTACTAAGTGCATTTGGATGTATACACGGTACCTATACCAAAACAACATTTTTTACAATTTTTGTCTGTCTGTCTGTCTGTTTGTTCCGAGTAATCTCTGAAAAGGCTGGACCGATTTTGACGGGACTTTCACTGGCAGATAGCTGATGTAACACTACTTTTATTGTAGAAAAAAACATAGGATCTCACGAAAAAAAATTAAAACCAATGTTGCAGCGTTGCGCCTGATTAAGTTTGATAGCAACAACCTGAAATGCGTCCCGCGGGCTCAGAACGCGCGAGCAGGCTGTTGCCAACGGTTGTGTCTTTGTTAAATACCACGCGAACGAAGTCGCGGGTAACAGCTAGTAATAAATAAATCTTCATTTTGGGAAAATGTTAAGTCTGGCAATATCGGGGGCAGATTGTACAAGCACACACCATTACGCCTGTAATCCCCGATGGGGAAGGCAAAGGTACATTGCAGTGAACCCACAATTTTCCGACAGTATTTGGTCTCAATGTAAAAGGTATATCTTTACTTGTTAGTGGCTTACAACTCTGTTACGAGTACGGTATTATCAGTAGTGAGGTTGACACGTATCTTGAAATAAACCTAAACATAAGCGACAAATTTCTGATATGTAATTTTGCGAACGAACCAAACTGCTAATAATATGATAATTGTTTTATCTTTACAGTCGTCAATGCTACTTTTCCGATGAGCGGTACTTGAAATATTTCCATCATTATACAGCTAAAAATTGCTGGATAGAATGTATATCAAATTACACTTTTGAAAAGTGCGGTTGCGTAGAGTTTTATATACCACGTAAGTATTTATACTTAGAATCAGAATCAGCATATTTTTTATTCATATAAACCATCATGTCCAGTACTTATGAATCGTCAAAATAGTTACAAAATGCTAAGCTACTACTTTACCACCCGGTCGGAATGCCGTTCCTATAGGCGGAAGAATGGACAAAAACTCCATGGTTGCTCTTTTTAATATTTTTTTTTTCTTAGACATAAGTATAACAAAATAGTGTACAATATTTTGAGAGTTTAACGTGTCATACCAATCTCGTTTATGTTTAAAATATGTTTTTTTTTTTTTTCTTGGAAGCGTTTCTGTAAAATTTCTCTGTACACCTATCTGTAGTATATAATTTGAGTTACATATTTTTTTTTAATAAACGGGATTTTAAATAAAAAAAACAACAGCCAATTTAGACCTGAAACTGCAATGTAAATAAAAACTCGATACGCTCGCGCGCGTTGTGATGTGATCGCGTTAACGATACATTGCGTGCTCAACAATTACAACATAAGTCATGACTTTCAACATGAAGGTTTCCTATAAGTAATTTTATTATAGGTATTGAGTGTTAGCCTATGCCAAAAAAAAACAAAACCATGTCACTTACGCCTGTATACAGAGTTGCACTTATTCGCATAACTTTCAGTCTTCGTTTTTAGTTCTGTTATCCAACCAATATTTTGACGAGCCCAATAGCTAAGCTTTGGTACCTTGAAGGGCTTTACCATCTTTAGCTGCGTCCGTCCATTAAATGTATAGTGGAAGCATGTGGTATATCATTTAAAATACGTAACTTAATAAAGGTTCTAATATTTTTTGCAGATAGTAGCAGTGAACAAATATGCTCTGAAGGTAGATTTAAATGTATAATGGATGCGAAAGGTAAGGACTACACTTATATTATTTAAATCTGGGTGTAATAGCTCGGAGCCCTACGAAAATATTAAGGACATGTCTCACATTGGGCTGAAAAACCCACACAACTTATTGGCTCATACTAATTCTGTCAAATAAGTTGTTTATCAGCACATTGTGACACATGCCTTAGTAGAATGCATTGATAAGCTTAATTTTACATGTGTTCTCAATATAATATGCTTAGATTGTAACATCTTTGACACTGTGATTAAAAAAACTGTACTGTGTGCATGTGCGTGTGTGCGTGACGTGTGTGTGTGTGTGTGTTGTATCTTTTATTTTAAACACAATTTTCTCGTGGATGTTTTGAGTCGCAGACTATGTATAAGTATATCCTACCCACAACATTTTATTTAAATATATTAATTATTGATGTGATTTAAAAATTAACTATTTATGGATTCGTATACAGACTGAGATTCTTATGAGACGGCCTGATTAGTGCAGTGGTAGTGACTCTGCTTTCTGCGCCGAGGGTCCCGGGTTCGAATCCTGGTAGGGACACAAGCTTTGTGTGATGAGCATGAATGTTTGTACCCGAGTCATGGCTGTTTAATATGTATATAAGTATTATATACTGAGTTCGCCCTCCGTCCATTGTACGGTACCCATAACACAAGCGTTGCTTAATGTGGGACCGTATAGTTGGTGTGTTCGTATAAAAAAAAATGACGAAGTTAACCTCACCAAGACCATACCTGGCACATTGTTTTAATAATTGTAGAGGAACTAGTGCGCAAGGAAGCGGCGTCCTCCGACGGATGTCACTGCTTGCCTGCTTGCATCTCCGTTGACTACGAAGCTGAAATATTGAAAACAACATATAATGTGAAGGAGTCGTTAAAAGCTTACGATTCTATGTATCAGGATAATACTAGTTCCGTTTATCAAGGGTAGGTACTATACTACTTTGGAGTTTTATTAATATTTTATTGAAAACTTCTTTTAGATCAAACAAACTCGCATTAAAGTAGGTGTTATTTAAAGTGCCGAAAACTATTTCGCTTCGTGATTTGCTGTTTGTATGTAAGTACTTAGTATACAGATTCAGATTATTTAAGGACCATTATTAAATAAATAAATCAATTGATTTAAAACTAATTGGAAATAAACTGTAAATTTTTAAAACACATTAAAATATTATTTTAAAAGCATAGGTGATGGATATCCTAATAATGGATATTTTTTACGCATTTGCTCACTTGAGCAATTATTAATATCAACTCTGTTATATTCTTAGGTCTATTTCAAATTTATTTTGAAGTAATCGATTTCTTTTTAAATTATTCTAAAATAATTAGAATCATGTATAATGATATAGTTTAAAATATTGCCAAAGATTTCGATATCACTATGTGTGTATACATAAAATAAGACAGTAACCTCTATGTGTCAATATTTTTGGAAATAATTATCGTGGGGGACATTATTTCCGCTACGACACCGAAACCGCCATTGTTTAAATTTCTGTCTGTTCGCGCATCACGAGAAAACTAATGGGCGGGATTTGATGAAACATGGAATGGTGTCAGCTTATAATAAGATTTGTTATCTGAGATAATTATTATTCCGTAAAAGGGAAGGATTAGCTGGGACAGACAACACTAAATTCCACGCATACGAGCTCGTGGGCACTGATTATGTACGATAATTTGATCTGTACTCAGTAATGTAAAAATAATTCTAATCTTCTTTATTAGGTAGTAGGACCCTACCTATTTATTCTATGCCTTGGAAATAGCGCCAAAGATTTTCTTATCATTAGATCTAACCAATGCTATGGTATATTACTATTAAATTATGTTATTAGAAGATTTTAAATATTTAGCAGTGGCGAAGACTCCATACAACCTGCAATTCGGCCACACCGTAGGGCTAGGCGGAACAGTGCTTCGTGGCGCCCAAGCCCAAGGAGCCCCTCGGCCTCCATGTACGACGTTCCAAAACCCAAAATTAAAAATTATTTGATGCGTTACACATATTACTTAGTAGTAACTTGTTTTGCTTTAATATGCAGTGGGCATTATGGAGCTGATGATGAAGTAGCTTTTCCGCTTTAAGGTATTTAGTATAGTTTAAATAGGGCCCCAATTTAACTTTTGCCCTGGGGCTCCTGTTGTTGACATAATAAATTAGTGTATTGTTGCCAAATAATAAAGTCACATAACAGGTATTTAATACACTACTCGGCTTCACTTTTAGGCTGTGACCCCAGTCGGCAAACTGTCAGCGGCCGACTGAGTTAGCGGCGTAGTGGTTTAGTACGCCCTTCCATATATTTGAAATGGAGTGTTCACAGTTTGCTAGTTTGCGCTCACTCTACGCAGTTTGCCGTGTTGCGCGCGCCGATTGATTCAGTGAGCGGCCGACTCACAGCAAAACCGGTTCCAGTCGGCGGCGGCGATATGCTTGTTCGCCGGGCGTAATGAGTTCCGTTTGCCGCAAATTGTCATGTGGACAGTTGACAGTGAAAATTCAGTCGGTCGGTCGACCTAAATAAGCGGCTAACACAAAACAGTTTGCTTGCGACGCACGCAAATTGATCTGAGTTTGCAGCTAACTCGAATTTCAGTTCGCCACAAATTTGCGGCTCACTCAGTCCGCTGCTAACAGTTTGCCTACTGGGGACACAGCCTTATACTAAACGATGCTTCGCCGCTGATATTTTTGTCTTACTTTAAATGAGTTTTTTTTTTCAGACTATCATTTTCAAAACTCGAACTGTACTACAAGAGGCCTCGGTTTTTGTCGATGCGTCGTTCTGAGCTTTTCGGCGTGACGGCGTTCCTCGCGAATTGCGGCGGACTGCTGGGGCTGTTTATGGGATTTTCCTTTTTGACGCTCGTTGAGATAATCTACTTTTTGACATTAAGGTAATAGTTGGGGCAGCCTGGTTAAGAAATTGCTAGTACTGCGCCAGTGATTTTCGTTGATTTCGTAGTTTATCATATATTAGATACGCCCATCGCCCATTGTACGGTACCCATCACTCAAGCATTACCTACTTAGTTTGAGACATATGCATTTAAATAAATAAGTATCGCCCAGTAACACCCAGATCAGGGCAATTTACGAAAAGACCGTTGACGAAATTTGCCCAGGCGGGAATCGAACCCGCAACAAACCGGTACAGTGAACCGACCCGCCTACGCTCAAACCACTAGACCAAGCTGTCGTAGATTGGCCTGGCGAAATTTATTTTTATTTATTCAAGGTTATGTTTAAATACGATTTTTAACTTCTCAGAATAGTCCTGGGTTGTTTAAAGTTTGTTGCCTTTTTGCAACTATTTGACAAAATCAAGAAAAAATAGGAAACATTCACGATGTACAATAAAATAACTGTTATGAAAAAATCAACCATTTGGTTTTATAAATGTACTAAACATTTCAGGTTGTGGTGTACACTGAAAAAAGACCTGAAAGAAGAGAAAACCCGAGCAAAAATGGAACAAGAAGAATTGAAGAAGCGGTTTTAAATATTTACATAATTATTCGGTTCTACCGGGCTCTGAACCGGTTACAAAATACCAGATGATATATTGTTCGTCGACTAGCCCGTTTACTAATGGAACAGTTCGACAAAAACCGATAATATGTTATCGATTACCGGATTAAAACCAGTCGATATCTTAAATCTTGTAAAATCGGAATCAACCGGTCAATTAAAATGTAGCACCCGCCACGACTCCTCCTTCTCTTATAAGCTAACCAATAGCAGAGCTTTTATTGAACGACAACAATGCAAATTAAATTTTAACGTAGTTTATTTATTTCTCCTATTAATTGAGCGGTTTATCTCGTCTTATGTAGCCGGTTTAACAAAGGCGGAAACCGGTAATAGAGCCCTAGGAACTTAGTAGACTAATTCCTTTCACTATCAAGTCTCTACCTCTTTGTTTCTTATCGAAAGGTCTAATAAATACAATCGATCTGAGTAACAGAATTGTATTCCTTGTGATAGATTGATAATCGGATCCTTGCAAGACCGTTAATTTGTAAATTTAAATTCCATTTCTTTCGGGAAGGGCGGTTTTTTTATACTCTCAGTATACAAGGAGTATCAAAAACTTTTAAGGGTTTACAAGTGGGCGATCACGTTTATGTTTGAAATATATGTGTATACAGTGTTTGATATGTCTGTGAGAAAGCGAGACTCGGTGTGTAGTTTTTAAAATTTCAAATAATTAGATAGTTTTTTCGAGCAATTCTCCTACCGATGGAGGCTTTCAAATATCTTGCACTATTATAGTTAAAATTTGTATAAATGATACTTTTCTAAATGTACTTACTTATATCGCATAGCAAATCATTCTTAAGCTAACGTTATTGGTTTAATCATGTCGTGATCTTTCTATGTATAATCGAAATTGTACTTTAATATTAAGAATAATAATAGTAAGGTACGTTATTGTATCGGTTCTTTAAGCTTTGTGCAAGTTAATTCATCCAAACTCTTACAAATGCGCAAGCGCAACATTGATAGTTTAACGGTAGTATGAATGAATCAAAGTCTACGTGGTGGTTTGTACCGCCAAGATATAGAATCCTATTGCATTGTTTAGTTTAATATATCTGCCATGTTGCAATTGTTTAATGTGTACATTCTGAACAGCCTTCTTTGATTTACGTCAGAGTATTCGGATGTGTAGCTGATATAGATCATCCATTAATCATTCTGGACAAACAGCAGAGACATGACGTCATAGCGCTCAGCGCTCAAGTGGCAGCGGCTGAAAGCGAGCACTATACGGCTGATAGTCGCGCGAGTGATCGCGTTTCCTGCGTTCCCTTTGATCTCACAAGTGTTACCCAACTACAATAAAGGGAGGTTATGACTTACCAATTCTTTATTTACTTTCAGAAAGGGTATACAAACCATTTTTTGTAAGCAAATTGTTTTTTTTTTACTGACATATCGAATTTCTGACTTCTCATAATGATCACAAAATCGCATGGTTCAATGATTTTATTATACACTTTTTGAATCATCTGGAATAGACACACTTTGAACACAAAACAGTTTGAACACTATTTTCATTCTAAGGCAGTGGTCGTAAAATTAAACTTAACCTTAAGTGGTTATTTATGTTATTAATTAGTTAATACATTTAAGAGCAAAAAAGTTATTTCAAAGTCAAGCTTCTGCTCATTTTATTTAAAGTCAACAGCGTTATGTAGGCCACAGTATGATATGTAAATGTGGTAATGATCGATCACATCTTGGCTATGCAATTTAACTGCCAGAAATACCTTGAACTTTTCTTCGTAGGTGAGTGTGCTAGTGATAAGATATAAGAACTTTGACTTGTCATATTCCGTAATACAACTTAGCTAGAGTCTTGTAATTTGGGGGAAGAAGTGGGTTCAGTAAGTACTCTTGGTAACAGACATTTCAGTCTTCTAGCTTTACTCACAACAAAGATACATGGGGATTAAAAGTGCCATAAGTTGCTTCGAGAAAAGGATGGTACGACCGTGCCCGTGTTCTAGCGCGACGGCGGGTGCACTGCCATGCCTACAGATAAGTACAGCTTTTAGACAGTCCCGGGTAGACCCTTCTATTTCATTTGTACACCTCTACACTCTACACCCGAAAAGGTGTTTTCAACAGCATCCAAATAACGATAACGGCTCATCGGCATCATCTACTCTCATATAACGACAGCACATTAATTCTTATCGTGTACCATTGTAAGTGGTACTGCTGTCATTATTATCAGCTATATTGTATCTGTGGCCTGTCAAAAGTATATCATTTAGTCGGCGACCGGTTGCAGTTGGATGTCGATTGAATGATACGCTTACGATGTTCGATACGGTCGGCGTAAAAAGTGATGTAGATTTTTTTTTATTTTCGGAGGGTTTTAATCGACACAATTTATATTTATGAGAGAAAGAGTTTTTTTGCAATAAATTATTGAACAAGGAATATTTTATATTTACTTATATAATTTTACAGGTAACATTTTTATTTATCATCTGTATATATAAAGCAAAGTCGTGTCAGTTACACCATTAATAATTCAAGAACGGGTGGACCAATTTTTATGGTCTTTTATTTTTTGAATGTGAGTGTGTCGCATATCAGAATAACTGTTAAAACATGCGAAAAATTTACAAAATAAATAAATAAGGATAATTTCATCCAACACATTTGATTCTAAGGCGGTACAAAGTTCGTCGAGACAGCTAATTGATTTCTCCAGTTCAATCCCTAACGATTGGATAGAATTAAAGCCGTGGTTATGACGCTAGCATATTCCCAATATTTTTACGACGTAAGTAAACTTTATATGCCGACGGTACACTCCCGACAAACGGCTACCGGATAACCGAACGAATAGCCCGCCATCATTTTAATGCTATCGTAATGAATGTAATAAACGAGCGCGTTGTATCGGCGACCCGCGGCTTCTGTCGGTACACACCTTTCACCTTTATCATTTACGAATTACTTGAGGTGATTTAATTGATTATACTTACGTCAATGTTTGCTTGATTCGTTTTATAGAACGATGGTCGTGTAGCGACCTCTGTATCTCACTACAATAAACAACATTGAGAATGGCCAGACAGATGGCGCTTACCGCAACAATGCAATGCTCTGGTCTCAGTCTGAAACGCACTATGAGAGTTTACACGAAATGCAGTATTACAATGTTCTCAATATATGATCGCTTAAATATCCAGCGTCAGTTAAGATTTTAAGATGTCAAAGTGCAGCGTGTGCCTGGCGTACGCATGGCAACACACTGGAGCTATTTTTTTTGTAATAAGGCTAATAAAAAAAAAAACTACAGGCCCGCTGAGTTTCTTGCCAGATCTTATCAGTTGAGGTCACGATCCGATTCGGTATTAGAATTAAGAGAAAAAGATAAAAATGTCAATTTGCAAGTGCCCCAATTAGCCTATATGAAATAAATGATTTGATTATGACTTTAAGCGATTGGTCAGGACAGCGGCCCAGGCATACATGCATGCATGATAATTATCATAAGAAATACTAAACTTCATGACGGGATAATCAGCTCTGTTTATACACACCACCAAGTTCGCTCTGCAACCCTTTGCATTCAGTATTTTCTTCCGCTTTTGTCGTTACTCCACCTGAACGCAAGAGCAAATTCTGGTTCCTACAAATCTTTTCTCATACAAACTCCGGTTTATTATTTTATATTCTCGTACACTATTGCATCAGTATCCAAGATTATATAGTCATATAAATGGTATATCCGCTATTTAACTCGATGTATTTGTGGCAACACTCGTCTTCGAAATTAAATTGACAGACTTATGCGTCTCTCATTTTACATTCCTTACTCAGCTACTTGGAGCCAAGTCATCGCACCGCCATAAGATTGTCCCGTCCAGAATTAATATCACCATTGTCTACAAATGCTCTTCTTTTATTTGCCTCGCCCTATCTGGCCAGTAGCCGACTATCCACAAAGCCTGACTTATCTCGATCTGCCGCCAATCAATCTTCATCACGTCACTCGTCCTCAGCAACTTTTAATTTAAACTTCAATGAATTAATGACTCACCTTATTTCAGTAACACTAAGGTTGATCGAATGTTGTGTGAGTAGCAAATGTAAGTTTGCCTTCGAATCGATCGGATCGTAACAATCGATTCGTTTGATTGACGTATAAAAGAAATCGTTGCTTTGTTCGTAGATCGATTATTGTGTGGGTACGTAATTGGCTAACGGCGCGGGCGTGTGTGATGGTGACAGTATTTTGAAATTGGAACCGCAACTTTTAAGTCATTTTATATAACATCACCACCATAATCTCTGAAGTTTTTCCAAACAGTAGAACAATTTTTTAATGCATTTGTGATCACGATGGTCACAAATATGCAACTGATAATAAGAATATCTAGAAGTGGAACTATTCTAACCTAACATTAATTCGAGGAGAACCCAGTACATGCAGAATTGACTTGCAACCACGATTAGCTTGAACATACACACGCTGACGGGCAATTTTCCTTAATAATAAGCTTATTATAATCACAAAGCTCCCCACATAATGAATGCTTGGTTTTTATGGTAAATTACACGTTGAGACGCCCGCCAGGTCCGTCTGTCTGTCCTTTTTTATTAGTACCTACTTAGCTGTTGATTTTTTATAATGACTAGACGGTAATAACTGACTTTACGTGGGTAGGTATTGATTGCTTGCGCCCGCGGCTTTGCCTGCTTTTGATCTTATGTTATTTTTTTTTTCAATAGCTAAAATCCATCAATTTGGAACGTTTTGCACTTGACCTCTACAGGAAAGAACATTAATTTGGTCCCAAAAAATCAGGTTTTTCTGATCTTTATACTATTAAGTATTTGCTTGATAAATTTCAATGTCGTCTTTTACTCATAATTTCCTTTTTTAAATAGTTTAAGCATATTGAAATAAAACTAATTTTAAGGATTCTATCGCGTTAATATTATGATTTTTACGTTATCGACGTTTCGGCTGCTTTACAGCATCCAGCATACTAAATGTAGCTTGTTTAAACATACTTATTACTTTTTAAATCGCCATTAATATCATACATTTTATTACGCATCACTTTATATCACACCTTCTATCTCCTTCCCCGGGATTATCTCAAAATTCGCTAGGTAACTTTTACTCAAACTTGGCATAGGTTGACATGATAATTCATGACTTACACAAACTATTAATTATCCTGGGAAGTGGCGAAATATCCCCTGGAGAGTCAAAAAAATTTAAATTAAAATTCGTTAAAAATACGATGTACTAAATGAAATTTGTGTCTACTCCTTAATAGCTAGACAGTCCTTTTTTCCGCGCTGTCTACAAACGCCACTACACTAGATCTATGCTTTTCCTCGTCCACATTTTTATCTTACAAAGTGCTTGAATAGACACGGGAGGAAGTTTGTGGAAAATTCATCACGCGCTTCACTTTGAAAAGATCTAAGTCACTAGCAACAGACATATGATATTCAACCCTGAAATAAGAGATTAAAGTAAATTTTTCTTTAATATTTCTGTGGATGATAAGATGGTTTTCGATAGAGCGAAAGCTTGTTGAGCGAGAGAGCCCAGTATAAATGTATGAAGGAACATTAATCCAAACAGACACGGTTCTTTGTGGGGGCGCAGTTGAAATGGCGTGAAAATATGACTCGTTATTTATGTCCCGCGTCGGTTTCATTGCGCGCTTTGTAGCGAGTTTGGTTATTAACTTTTACACTTACTGTTGATGTACGACGTTTTATTTTGTTTCGTGTTATTAATCGACTTTATTTATGACAATCAAACTGATTAAATATAATTTAGTACGACGAATAACTTGTACGTGTTATAAAGTCTACTAGCTATAGTTAATAGTCATTCACTTATTTTTATCGCGATTTCAAATCCTAAAATACTCCGAGACGTTTTCAACGCAAGCTTTGCCTAAAACCATCATTCAATGTTAATACGGCACAAAAATAAAAAGCCGCTTGAAGCGCTGCCGGATCAAGATCGCACACAAGTTATGACGTCATTACTGCGCGCGTTCAGCACTGCAGCTTTTTCTCCACAGCTTTACCCTAAATTTATTTGACAATTATTAAGGTGTCCGCATTAAGGGCGCATTACCGCTCCTCTGCTGTGGAAAATTCATGTTTTTCTTGGGATGTTTTCACCAGTAACTCAGCCTGAGTGCGGACACGTGCGAACTATTAGCCTCCCGACGTCGGATTAGAAAATAATTCACCGCTCTGAATGTTATTATGGAGCCGAGTCGGATTTATTTTATTGCTGCACGAGATATATGCTAGTCTTTCGGCTTTATCCGTGCGTTTCTCCGGTTTGTTTATTGAGAAAGCTTCGAGGAATACGCTCGTAGCAGATTTTATAGTGTAGGGGAGTTTGGGATGTTAAACGTAAATCTTATTTATGTCCTGTACACAGTAATTATTTCTTTATTCGCCTGAGTGAGTCAGTATGTTATTGAATGTTGCTGTAAAGTATTATTGATAGGACCAATAAAAATGTTTTTTATGTGGTTCTGTGTTGTTTTATTATTTATGTTTGTGCGTTTGTATCCGTCTATTTATGTTCTGGGGCCGTGAGCTTTTTTATTCACAGTCATTGCTTTTAAAAGTGTCCCACCAAGATGCGCCCTTAAGTCAAATGCCCCTATCTACTACACCACCAGTAAATTTCTTCATAGGTGAAACCACTTTTGCCTTCTCTGCTTTCTTACGATAAGTGTGTGTGTGTTACTTCTTCGCAATAGTTAACGAACACATACAACGCTGTCCCATTATCTGAGACATACCAGAGCAAGCAATGGTTCTTAATTGTACTTCTGCTAAAAATCCTCATTTTTCACGCCGCGAAGCGGGGGCCAGTCGCTCGTACTATTACTACAGCTTGCAACTATAATATTTGTGAAGGATCACATATACTTTAAATGCATGTTGTGAGATCAGTTTCCCAGTTGTCTGAATATTCTGCTGTAATCCTTTTATTATTTTTCTCATCTGTGTACCAAATATTTGACGACAGCTTGGTCTTTTGGTTTGAGCATAGGCCAGTCCCCAGCAGGTGGCTATCATAACATTAATATTCGCATAAAAGGCCTCTACGTATTAGACCCATGTCCCCGCGCAAGCCTTTCAAAGATCCGGGTGTAGCCCGTGTGGTGAGAGACAAAATAATAATGTCCTGGCTTTAAATTAATAATATTAATGGAATATACACAACAATAACAACGTCACTGGAAGTAACGCAGTCCCTGCACTATATATCTTCATGCCAGCACGAGCGGGGCCGGCAGGGGTTATTTACGGCCGACTGCGGTGGAGACGCTAATGTGGCCAAGAGTAACGTACCACAAAGTTGAAAAATAACAGAAGCAATGTGGACCGTTTGTACACACACATGACTTGGATAGCTAAATTTATTTCTTAACAATTAAAATTGCTAAATTGTAAAAAATACAAGTAGCTTAAATGATTTCTTATATTTACGCGAATACTACACATTTAAATAAAACTAATTTTACAGATAAAAATCCCAATTTCAATAGGAAAGATGGCTCGGTACTACCACCGACTTGGGATCTAGTAATAAATATAAATAAATCCAAAACCAAGCGCACCATTGCTGAGCCTCCAGACACTGTGAGGACTTTCTGCGTAGATCGGACCGCAAACAACAACTAAATATGAGGGTCCCGAGTTCAAACTATGACAATAGGACGTCAAACACCTCAGTCCTCCCGTGACCATGGTTGCTGTAAAGCAGCCGATACGTCGAGAACGTAAAAACATTATACACATGAGATAAAATCTGTAAAAATCGTTTTATTCCAATACCTTGAATAGTTTTTGGTTTTTTTTGTGCCTTGCTAGGCTTCGCAATACCTACTAGTCAACTACTGGTAGATTATAGTAGTAGGGATCACACAGGAATGTTTCTCTAAAAATATTTAATTTAATTTTACTTATTATTAACCAATAAAAGAGATTTACATTTATTTATATTACGATTACTAATTTAAATAATAATAATGAGAATATAACGTCGATAAAGAATCTGTTAACCGGTATTGACAATAACTTCCTATAGATGAGGCCTGTCTCGCCGTAAATTACAATTGTAAGTACATTGTAAGATAATATTTCTATCAATTAGGGGGCCTTGCTTTTATATGTTTTCACAATCACCCAACGTGTAATCAACTACTGCGCGCTACAAACTCACAGGGTTAGTTTCACAAATAAGCGCTTGAAGCGATTTATTATTGCGATAACAGCGCTAAGTGCTGTGCTGCTCGAATATTTCTTGTCTAACGTCTTCCTTGCGTTAGTTAGCGCTTACATAGGTGCATTCGTTTCCGTTGGAGTTTCGCGTGATGTGTACAATGTGGGATAGGATGCAAGTTGGAAGCGACGTATAAAAAAAACGTTGAATGTCCAACTGCTGGGCACGACCCCCTTAATGCGAGTGGGGGTAAGGGTCATAAGGGCCTTATTAGCGGACTTGAAGTGTGTTTCAGGACTCGTTAATACAAAAAAAATCTAAATCGGTTCATAAATGACGGAGATCTGAGGTAACAAACATAAAAACAAAATTATAAAAAAATACAACCGAATTGAGAACCTCCTCTTTTTTGAAGTCGATTAAAAAATAGAATTTCTCATAAACCGTAAAGAAAATATAAGCTTACTGGTTAAGGTATCTGTGATATGCAGGGTTCCTCACGATGTTGTCACCTCACGATGAATTGATAATCACGCCAATGAAAAAATAAATACAGGTTAATTTAGCTCAGTTAAAGGATCTAACTAATCAACTAAACGGTACTACTAGTATTGTAATTACTTCACAGCAGTTTGCTTGCAGTTTAAAAAAATAGAAAATAAGTCCGACGATATTATACAAATGTAGTGTTTTAATGACATGGTAGAATTTTATCATGGCGTAGGAAAGATCTTTTCAGAAAAAAAGTGCTATGTAAAGCCACTGTAAAAATCGACAGGGTTATTCAGAAAGGGTATACCAATCCTTGAACCTGCGTTTTTAGCGCCTTCGTAATCATTATGGTGAAGTCAGAATTTCGATATGTTCGAAAATACATTTTATTCCCAACAAAATAAGAATATTGTTCTTTTGAGAGTATTTTCTTTTTGTCGTGTTTTCGAAATTCTGACTTCATGTATTGATGACAAATGTGGTAATAAAGCTCAGTTTCAAGGCTTAGTATTTACCCTTTCTGAACCACCTGTATAAATTTGATGTAAATATTATATTATAAATAATTCGAAAACCGATATCAAAACACACATTAAGAAGCAAGAAATAAATTATAATATTTTTATTTGAATTGCTGCCCAACCAAATCTTTGTATCAGGAGGAGTTTTATTTTACATTAGATTTTATCGTGTCAAGTTATAGAAATTAGCAATATTTTTTTTTAAGATATTTAGGGCTACATGATTTTTTAAAGTCGATTTTACAATTCGCCTGTCTCTTATAACTTATACCAGCATAAAGTAACTTCGTCAGTCTTAACTAGGTTGTCTACAATTTACGTGCAACGTTAGTTAACTACAGCAGGTACTTATTAACATGTATTTTAACTTAACGCTATCCCTTTATTATTATAGCCGCCGAGTTAATATGTAGTTTGTTAACAATCAGGATAAGTTAACTTTTAAGTTATATATGTTTAGCATTTGTGTGTACTTATAAACGAATGAGGTGGGTATTTCTTGTAGGTTATAATATAAGGATGGCATCTTTAATTCCCGGAGGAATAGACAGAGGTCGACTGCGGAGAACCCAACTTTAGCCGATTTGCTGCTAAAAGTTCAAAGTCTCATAAGTTTTCATTCGATCGACCAATTAAATCACGCTTCAATACATAAAATAGCAAACGATAAATATACTAATGAAAATATTGATTTCTTATATTAACGCGAATACTACACATTGAAATAAAACTTATTTTACAGATTTGATCGCGTTTATTTTATGTTTTTACGTTCCCGATGTTTCGCAGTCCCGTCCCATGGTTGCTGTAAAACAGCCGAAACCTCAGGAACATAAAAACATAAAAAAAACACGATAAAATCTGTATAATAAGTTTTACTTCAATGATAATCATCATCATTACTTATCATTCCATTTATAAATCGACAAAACCATTAAAAAACCTGGTGGGTAATTTAAAAATCCTTATTCGATTCTAACGATTTCAATTTCATCTCGATACGATCGTCTTCGATACTTGATTCTAAATGGCATTGTTGATAGTTACGTGAGCTGAATGCAAAACGAATTGAGCTGCCTGAGTGTCGCACGGTTCCAATTTGCGACCGCGTTTATTGTAATACAACCTTCTCGGGACTCAGTAGAAGCTGGTTCATAAAGTTAACGGAAATCGAACTTTGTAATCGAACTGATAAGACTTGAATTCTAATAAGGTTCTACTGATATGAGTCGTCGGTATGAACTTTCGTGTGGAAACATAGGGGAATGTAACTTTAGACCAGATACTTCATGAGTTATGGAGCTTTGTCAATGAAAATTTATATTTCATCATCGTCATTCCTAAGACAGTCCCGTGAAGGTGATAAACTTAATCTTATAATTAGCATGAGATACGTACCCAGTTATTACCAAATTTGAATCAAGAATTTTAGTTTTGACTTCATATTATACTAATCACGTGATATATTTTTTCATGTGTTTAAAGAGTGTTAAGAAGTCTCGATCCAAAAACTGTTGATTCCAACACTAGTTAGTACTTTGGTAAGCTAGTTAGTACAGCAACAATGGTAGAGCTATACATTTGGAAGGATATATCTCCTTTAAATCGTGCGTGTCGGCATCCAAATCTCTACCGTATATTCCGAGCAAACACTGTCGGCGCAATCCCCTATTATCGATAAAGATAAAAGCCTCCAAGGTGGTTATTAGAACGAATATGGTTCTATTAAGTTGTTCCGTGGCAGCATTACTTAACATGCCCGTTTTGAGAGTGAATACTATTAGTTCATTGAGACTGTTCTTAAGAAAGTAACCGATGGAATAATAATTTAAAGGAATAAAGAACCGTTTACCGTAATAAGGGCGATAGAAAAATTAAGATCTAGTTGACTTTAAAAAAATAAAGTTGAAGATAACTTGATAAGTTAAAGTAAACATTACATGTTGACTTTAATGTCAGATAATGTCAAGATAATGTTAAAGGGGATTATTTTGTTAATATAACAATAAACTGATCTGAAAAGCTGTTAAATCTTAAAGCTCAAGATGCAAATGAGTTCTCGAATGGCAGCTTTGCTAAAGATCAGCCACCTAGAAATGTCTCTTCAACAATGCTCTTATCCAACAATGTAACAAAAGCTGAAACCGTATAAAACAACAAAGATAAAGACTTTAAGACGACAAGTTAGACAAAATATGTAGTTGTATGAACGTTAACACAGATTGGAGTTGCCAAACTATCAGATAAACGGCAAATCTGTTCGAGCTTCGAGTTAAGCTCAGGGCTGACGACAAAATAATAAAAAATGGTCCGAAAAATAATCTTCCCAGAGTCCTTATTTATAGATCGGATTTAAAACATTACAGAATGGGATCTATACGTTAAGCCGTAGGTATAGTTGTCTTGTAAAAAGTGATTTATAACATCATTATGAACGGACTGTGACTTCTATGAATTTGAGGATTACCGTTTACTATTTCAAGTTGCATCGATGAGGTAGACTATCTTAACGACACTTACTTAGTCATATTTTTTTTCTAAAGTTGTATTATATTTCTTTTATTTAAATTTAGACCATAAATTGATTGCAGGTAGAGTATATTTTCGCAATCAAAACCACGTCCTTGTTAAATTACATCTGCATAATCATATTACTTAACGCTAAACCCCGAAAATAATACGCACGCCCATCAAAGTTTTAGTTAAACACAGTTTATTAACACAGCGGCAGCCCTAATCCGGTTTAAACCAGATACACGGTCGTTGGGAGTAGGGAGAACCGTCGGATTAAACGGATGCCCCCAATAACATTTACATAGAAATGGTTCTTTGCACGTACACATTTTTACTGACCCCTTCATTTGGGGGGAGTGAATTTTTCACCGTTAAACTACTCCCTTTTATAGGCGCCGCGCATTTTTATGGTACGCCAATTTGCATTTCAGCTAATGAAATAAAAATTTCGTACTTTTGTTGCCGTTCGGGGCAATTGAATAGAGCGAAGGTAACTTGTTTGAATAAAGGTAAATTGAGATAGCAGTTGGCACCTTTTTTCGCTGTTCTAAGCTACCAATACGGTTTTCTTTGGCAAGATTTTTTTTTTTTCAGTTCGTATCCTATCACTCATATTTATTACATCACTTCAATCTAGTTGTAAAGACGTACGCAAATGGTTTCATCCCTTCAAATGAATCGATAGGTACTCACTTACAATAACACTGAACATATAATGACGATGATTTTTGACCAAATATTGACTTGGACGTCAAGTGCGAGATTATTCGTAATCTGAGCGTGTACTTCATATTCTACGCGTTTATACAATTGTCTGGAGAATAAAAAGTTTTAAATACCAAACGCTAGAGGCGCTGTTCAATTTACCATACAATGCGTCTAAATACGTGAACTATTAACTATACAGTTAGCTTACAAGTAATCTCGCACTTGACGTACTCTATCAAAACACATAATCTCTGCTCAACAGCAAATCCCACACAATCCTCGTAGATCCGTGTCCACGAACTACAATAACTTAAACATATTCCACAAATAAAGACCGAAACACGCCGTTTTTCAGTCCAAACGAAACGGTTAAATCCCCACAGAATCCCCACGCGCCCATAAACCGTCCCATAAACTTGTCCGAGAGTTAAAAACCCACCTAATTTGTATGCTAATCATATTAGATAGTTGGTATAATCCTCGTTACGTTTGAAACCTCGCTGTTGTGCGCTGAATGCGCCGAGATTAGGCTACTGTTGTAAAATAGCTTCATAATATGTTTCTGTTGGTATGTTTTGATAGGAAATAATGTTTTTACGGTATATAAAAATGGGTATTATGTAGACGCTATAAGGTTTATTATATATTTTACGAGCTAAATAAGTGTAATAGTCGGGATGAGCAGGGAATTCAATTTTAAGTATTCGAATGTTATGCTTGAACTTAGGAAGGACACGACGGCCTGATTAGCGCAGCTGGTGGTGACCCTGCTTTCTGTGCCGAGGGTCCCGGGTTCGAATTGTCGTAGGGACAAACATTGCGTGATGAGCACGAATGTCGTGGATGTTTAATATCTATATACTCGTAAGTAATTTATACTAGGTTCGCCCCCAGTCCATTGTACGGTACCCATAATACACGCAGTTGCGTGTCCGTGTGGAAATATTTATTTATTTATCATCATATTTTTATCTTCTGTTGGTGTAGCGCTGACAGTAGACCTCCTTTAAAACATAAAAATAAGTCAACGTACGTGTACCCGTTCGTGTTCTTTGTTTTCAGGTGGCTTATACAAGTTTTGATAGTATCTAATAACGATCCAGTGATTATTTTTCTTCTCATAACACAGAAGCTGAAACGTATGTCTGTACTGATATGGAAAAATTTGATCACTCGTCGGCCAAGACACTACAAAGGGCTCACTACATGGGCAAAATAGGTAAATGACACTACGATGTCAAAGCTTTCCATCTAATTGCAAATTCGTGCTATATTCTTAGTAACCAAACAATTTCACATACCAGGTAGGTTACTATTACCGGACTTGAGAGTCGCAAACATATCGATAATTTCCAACTCTTTAATAACGGTAACCGCAGGTAAACCAGACACTATATTCCGGCCAGATTTCATCCGAGAATCCCGCAATATCCCGGGAATAGCCGGCGAGAAACACTAACTTACCCATTTGAATCCCGGCAAATCTCCCGGCTAATGCGGGACGGTAGTTATGCCCGTGATTCCCGGATTCTGACTAGCCTTTAGAAGGTTTTGTTAAAAGCTACAAAAATGAGGGAGCATTGTGGAGATATTACTCATTGCACTCTAGATACCGCCTTAGATTTGATGGAAATAGATCATTCCATTTTTGTTTCAATCTATCCTCTAATTGTGCTCTCAACTCCTGCGACTGCCCAAGCCAAGATCCATTTTTAAAATGAACTTGAATTACTTGCCACATAAAATATAAATAAAGACTTGGTACATTACAGCTAAACAAAGACATTCCAAACCTGGTAAACGGAACGGAAAAATAGTATAAACAATGTCAACAGTGGTATCACAATTACGTGGTATAATCCATTACTACATTATTGTAGAGAACAATTAAAGGACTAGAGTGTTAAACAGTAATGCATTTGACCAAGTAATCGAAACTCAGTATTATTATTATCTAGAAGCACCATATTTAGGCGTTGCTAATTTACGTGCTACAGACTATTGGCTTGGAATGTCATAATTTGGCCAAATTAAGTCTTTGTATAGAGACTTAATTCCAACCTATCCATTAAAGTATCGATATAATATCGATAAATTTACTATTGCCTGCTTAATTGTAAGGCTAAGAGCATCTCACAGATACTTTGCTATCTGTAGTTGTTCGCTACGACTTAGGAAAAAACAAACTAGAAAGTTACTGTAATCAGAAGAAAAACATTGCGTAGATGATAAATCATTTTCTTAAGGTACAAGTAATTTTCTTTTCAGTGAGACTACTATATCAAATATTGTATATTCTATGAACTAGTGATGATAAGACTACTTTGAGGATATCTAGAAGGATGCGTAGGACCTGGGCACCAGAGCATTCCTTAGAGTCATCTTAAGCAATACATCCCATGAACGTCAAGAGAGCCCTGTATCCGTTGCAAGGCTGTTCAAATGGTCTTCTTTAGATAATAAAGGTCAAATGGAAATGGTATTCATATCAATAAGAAATAGCGTTGAACGCAAATGGCTTCTACAGCGTGACCAGACAAAATGGTAAGGCACTCTAATAGATGACTGATTATTATTTTTTGGTATATGTACCTCATTTCCCTGCGAATTCCTCAAAATTTCCCCCTTTAATAAACCCACCCACCTAATAATATTCCAACCAATATTAACATTACCATTCGCTCCCTATTGGTCAAATATAAAACCGTTAAGGTCCACCACCGAATCCCTTTAATGCATACCCTGATGCCCTGATAAATGGCCCTGGGTCCGGTCATATTGGGCGACTATTAAAACTATAAATCTTGCGGTCAACTCTATTTAGTCCGTTAGGGAAATTACGTGATGGATTTAATTACGTGATGGATTTAATTACGTGATGGATTTATCGGTTATTGATTGTGTGATTGTCACTATAATAGTTGACTATTGGACCTCCATTAGATTAAAACAAATCGTTGAGTTGTAATAATTCTGTGAAAAGTTTACTGTTGGAGTAGTAACGCAAAGTGTAGGAGTAGAACTTCTATTTTTAACTGAGTAAAACAGGGAGGAGGTTCTCAATTCGGATGTATTTTTTTTTATGTTTGTTACCTCAGAACTCCGGCATTTATAAACCGATTTGATTTTTGAAAGGATATGCTTACAGATTGGTCCTATTTTTTCAAAATGTATTATCTTCAGATAATAGTCTTGTTGAGGCCTACACGAAAACAGAAATTATAATTTGAAATGTTTCGGAACTTAAAAAACATCAATACAGTTCTCTATCGTGCTCCTTCTTAGTACTCAGACCCTATAAATCACGTAGACAATATTTGGGGTTAATACAAAACGTTTCAAATGAATACGAGACCTTAACCGCTACACACAGGATTTGATAGCGCCCCCACTGAGGGACCGACCACACAGTCTTCCCGTTACCGCGATAGGATGACCATAGTCACTGCGAAAAAACAATACAGTCCAGATACTAAATACTGGCAGAAATAGTTTTAAATTTAGCGTCAATATTTTTTTTTTCATTTTATCATCTCTAAGTTTTGTTGTTGCTTATGGTAACAGTGGTTAGATTTATTATTTATTAATAAATTTGTGAATCGGAGAAAAACAAACAAATCTAACGTGTCATCATCTGCCTCACATTTTTTTATTATTTATGGTTAATGCAACTATCGTATATCGACCTTTCATCTCCCGCTTTTTGCATACTATCTACCCCTATATCCTTTATTTAATTCTTGAAACAATTCATCTCATCATACTCTTTTAATCACATGCTCTTATCGCATCCTATATCGAAACGAATCTAAAGTTTTACGATTTATTATAAAAGAAATTCCTAATTTACTATTTCTTCACAATATTAGACCTCTTGTTGGTAACATTTGAGTCAATCAATTAATGCAGTTTGAAGAATTTTCCGTCCTTTCTTATTCTTGCTAGATCCTTCAAACATCTGATATGGTACAATATTTACTTAATTCCAGCTCTTAATATTCATTCAACAAATGTAGACTATAAAACTATCAGGGTTCAGGCTGGTTTATATCGTCCTTTAAATTCTAACGGCAATGATACTTAAATTATTTTACTGAAACACGAACTTTTACTGAAGACGTGTCTCCCTTCATCATAACGCATATCCACCCGAACGCACGACAAATCTACTAATCCTACAAGTTTATCCTTGCGGCGCACTGAAATCTCCGAAACAATGGGCAACATGTTAACTGCCTTGGGTGACCGCAAGGCGGTCTGCAGATTACTGTGGGAGCGAGACACACGTACACAATTTGCGCTGAGGCTAGACAAAGATAGAGTGTTGCGTGTTAATTGAATTAAACGGGCAGGCGGCGAGCTATGGGTTAATAGAGGACATAATCGCGGTGCGACGCTTGTCTTGTGGACTATAGTATTTATAGTACATGTGTTGCGGTTAATTGTGGACTGTTTATCGTGCAAGGGATTTTAGAGTGCGTTCAGGGCATAAAATAGTGGTCTTAATGCACTTGGAGTCGAGAAATAAAACGCTTAAATAGTGTACTAAGTTTTACATTTAACATAATAAAGTAGGTAGTTCAGTAATATAATTTAGTAATCTTAAAAGAAGTCTGCACAATTCTGACAGTTGAGAGCCCTAATAATTGAGTTTCAGTGGGCAGATGGCAGTCGTTTTGTGGATGTATCGGTTGACAATGTAATCAGATATTATTACTTCTATTAAATACTCTTTGCACTGCTTTCGTTAAAAGCACACAAAAAAGTTACAAACTTCAATCAATTAAACAATAAATTATATTTAAAACTTTTTCAGCCGTTGAGTAACGGCTTACTATTTTTTAATCCAGGGATAATCCTCTCGCTTAAATGCGCGAAATTCACTCAAATTATTGTCTTAAAGCAATCTATATTTTCAAAAAATTAAATAAAAAACCTTGCCGCTGAAAATATCGGTGAATTGAATCCCCATCTACCAAATAAGTAGGCACAGCGTATTACCATACAATTTTATTAAAACTTAATCATATTCACCACCCCTAAAGAAGCACTATAAATATCCCCCGTATAAAATATTCGACAGGCGTCTACCCTCCAAATATGAATTAATCACCTCGCTGTCAACAAAGTGAAGTGTCATCGAGCTAGGAAAGAGGGCGACGGGGCCTGTTCATATTGGGAGACTTCAGACTGAAAAAAAACACAAGGAAAATTGCAATCCAGTATCTAAGCTTTAGCAGAACTAGCGGTCGTTTGCTATAGAATCAAGAGACAAGGAAATCAGTAGGCAAACTAAAGTAACGGTTTAAGAATTTGAATATATCAGAGACTGTGGGCAGGGTACATAGCTCCAAGAACCGATGGTCTTTGGGGCTGAAAGGTTATAAAAAAGCGACAACAAGCCGGAATACGGCCCACGCATAAGGTGGCCCAATGATATTAAACGAATTGCAGAAAGCTGTTGGTTGCGAGTGGCATGTCTTTCAGCTGATGGATGGATGGAACGATCGTTATGGCAGAAAGTTCTAGAATAGCCACCACAACAGCGCAGGCGGGTATAGTGTGATAAGGCATGATAAGACCCTGACTTCATACGCGTCACAGAAAAGCGGCGAGAGACCGCGATGTGTAAAAAAAGTCTTACAGTAGAATTCAAAGGAGTACTGGATGTATATGCTGGATTTTACTAATCTGCGATACGATGATACATTTTTAGATGACTGTCAATTGTTGTAAATTTATTCGTTAATTGTCAGCACATTGCTCTGATTGGTTGCTTTGTTCCATTTCCATCCAATCCAGTTTGAATTTAATATTCTACACCTTATCTTGAACCGTCCCCCAGTCTGAACGTCGCAAGTCAGGACGCCCGCAGGGTAATTACCACCTTCGTCATACATAATGTACGCGATGACTACAATTTTAAGCCAATAAATAACACCGGCCGTAATACAGCCGAAAATATGGTAACGCATTTATTACGTCTCAGACTTAATGGTGGAGTGGGGGGGGGGGACTCATTTGGAGCTGTTTATACCCACTTTTGAGTGTTTACTCTGAATTTAGCACCGACCTACCCAGTACCAATTATTACCTGTGAGTTAAGGGTGTGACTCACATGATAGTCACAGTGGCTTTATGGTCTAATTGACCTTTTGGCCGTCAATATTAGAGAAATCTGATACCTGTGTCTAAAGCTTCATAAGTGTCTACTTAGTTAGGAGACTACAATGGCTAGGGACTAGTCACTAGACTAGATCTATTAAGGGCTTGGGCTAATACAAAGTAATGCCTTGGTCTAAAATAAGTATATACCTATATAGATTATCAGTACGTATAGATGGAGGGAGTTATAGCCGACAACTAGGTTTACTTCTTGCTATCTCTAAGTCGTTCTAACAGCTCTGTAGAAATCCTCACGGCTCTCACAGCGCCCGTTCCCTAGAATATTATCACCCCCACCCCGGCCGCTTGTTTGTGATATAATGGATTCATTCCATATTCATTTACATGGCTAATAAGACTGGTGTGACGATGCCAGTGTCACTGAGTTGCCCTGTCAAATGTAATAATCTCATTGCTTGCTGGATAGGGTAGGTTCACACGAACAAGTGTGTTAAAAACTAATATTTTTTGATGGATTTTTCTGTCCTTGAAGTTGGTAAGATAAGAATTGGTGTTATAACTTATTTGTATTAAAGATACAATGTTTCAAGAGTTGAAAGGTATGAAGTCTCTTAATGGAGGAATCATGGACTGGCACTGTATTAGTTTGTAAACCTTGATGCTTTGTAGTCTTCGATCTGGAGTCAAGGTCATGCGGACAATCTCGACACGTAACATCTTTCTCGATCAGTGCATGGGTTTGGGTTGACCAAATAAAATACTTCTTATAAACAGAGATCAATAACAAAGTGAATTTCTGGAATATAACATTGTTAAGTTAACTAGCCTTTGTTAGCCTCCACGTTCCATAAATTATTATCAGTATAAGTATTTCACAAGTCATTTCAGCTTTTTCATTACCATCTGCTCGCAATTTTACACATCAATTCTACTAAATAAAGAAAATACACCCCTGTATTTGTCTTGAAATAATTGACGTGATCCAATTTGAATTTTCTCCGTTCAGATTTCATTATGTCAAACAGTCTTTAGGAATTAGTATTACCGGTTCATTTGCTGCGCAAATTGGCTACTTACGATCGTATTAAGAGGGTGAACATTGATGTGTAACTTCTGTACAGATGTTATCTTTTATCTTAGATTATACTTAGAATTTAGATGAAACATTTCTTATATCATAACCGATTTTAAAAAAAAATCTTCTTTTATAGGAATATACACATCCTCCGTTCCTGCAACATAGGCGAGAGATATATTTACATCTTAAGTGCTCGTTACAGCGCCCCTATATTAGCTATCTGTCATTTCATGTGATGGGTGCATGGATTGGGTTTGAATATAAGGGGTGGTTTAATGTTGTTACGCTTTTGACGCGCGACTTTAATAACGTTTTTGAACTGCATGTAGATTAGGTGATTAAATTATACAGCTATATAGTTGATACACTATTACGCTAGTAGTCCCCAAAGTGTTAGCAGAGGTGTACTGTGGTGTACCCACATTTCGCAGATGGCATTTGGTCTCGATTACCGGGAAAATTTCCCCATAATGATAGGGGGTTTCGGGCCACAGTCTATCTCGCTGGCCCAGCAGATTGGCAATGTTCACACTACTTTTTATGACGTGACAGATATGTAGATTTACCTTCACCGTTCACCATGTGATAATCATAATTATAAATGAGATTCACACATGACATTACTAAATACTAGAAGTGCACCAGATTTTTTAATTGCAACCCTCGTTTTTTACTGACGAAAAAGCGGACGTAGTTAGAAGGCGAGCATTGTATAAAAAGTCCTATTTCTATTTCAGAAACTAAGAGAGTTACACACAGTCTAACTTACCTAAACCTGGCGTATCTACCATGCTCCTTAAATATTATTTCACATTTCTATTACAACCTACATAAAAACATATTTCTGTATCCTTATACAAAATAACCATACTCATTCTTACATATTGCCAGTCAGCAAAATAGGATAGACGATTTTACCTAACATAATCGATTGTAATAACTCGATGTATCGATAAAATTAATCAACTGTAACATAAAATAATTACCGCTGACAAAGATCGACATTAATATATGAAGAAAATAGCTATGTATGTCTTTATTGAGACACGTCGCCGACTTACAAAGAACAAGTATTCCGGTGGATTTAACGGTGGATATGAATTGTCACAATAATATTACAGGCAAACCGGGTGCAAAAGCTATTATTAAAATTAACTCAATCCCCGCGGCCGTGTCGATAACATCGATGAAAGCTTAACAGAATCGTTTGAGTTACGACTATTCGATTGTTAACGATTGTTGACGCATTATACGATTGATTAATTTAACGATGTTCGTTTATGTGAATATATTTTTATTTTATGTTATAACACTGAAATTGTTTAAATATGTTGTTGTTATCTAAGAGTTATAGCTATGGGTAGTTTCTAGATACATTTATTTAATATGTTACAATAATTAATAAATCTAGTTCTAATGGCTAGCTTGCAATACTATTATATAGTTAAGTGCATTTGCACTAAACAGCGAGTGCAGGCGCACTAAATATTAAAGAGATAGATATAAAAATAACTCAAATTCTCTCCGCACTATAATTTATGAATGAATGGGCATTATAAATAAAAGCAAATTTTATTGCCAAACTTGACGGTAGCGTGGTTGCAAGCCATAAGAGTTAGCGATAAAATAATTACATAAAGTAAAAAAATAATTAAATACACTGTAAGTCAAAAGAACCAGTGTTTTGGAAGTTATGTTTGACCAATATTCATATATAATGTATAAAAATGTCCATGCTGCAAAGAGCACGTTAAGCTGCCTATCTCGGTAGTCATTTTAACGTCTTTGACATTCGTTACGAGCAGTTCGAAGCCAGAAAAAATGATCAGAAGGAAATCAATCTAAGTAAACATCGATAATCAGGGTTGATGATTATATAAAAGAAAGTGAAAAAGGCGAGGTAGAAATACAATAATTGAAATGTATGAAAAATAATAAAATACCGCTTTTTCATAGGGTAGGTATATAGGTTATATTGCTTTACATCTATCACGAAGAAGATGTTTAGACTCTTGTAATATGGGGCGAGCCTATAATATATAAATCTATCAAAACGCGGTAAGTTTTTCACATATACCTCAATATACCACTGAGGGCGTAAAATGCGGCGGCACGTAAAAATACAGGGGGGTGCCCGTTATGGGGCACTTTGTCATCGGACAGCGGGTTTATGGGCCCCGTGGTCATCTGCCCCAACTTTAACTGGACAGGGGCGCTTATGCAAAATATATATACCAGTTTTAAATAAAATTATTCATGATTGCAGATTTATACGTTTATTGATCTAGGAGTAAATTATGTGTGAAATATTTTAGTAAATAATGAGAGTTTAGATACCTTTAGTATCTAAACTAGCATATATATATACTTATATAGGTACTTAAAGTAATGATATTATAATTTATTGTTAATTTAAATCAACGATTAAGAATTGTTCAATGTTATCATAAGTGAATAAGCTCACAAAATTAATGTCACCTACAACCAACCAAGACCGTAGAAATACGGTGGGTTATTACTAAGGCATTTGGGGGGTTTTTAGCCTCCCCTCGTCAATCATTCCAAAAGCAATAAAAATCAAACAATAAACGTCACTGCAATTAAAATAACTATAAATAATAGGACAACATCAATCATAGCCGCTCAACTATCCACGCTAAATACAAAACACTTTCAACGCGCAAACAATACGACGGCCATTTGTAATATCATTTGTAACGCGAAATAGTGCGACCATACATCACGCTAGCGACCGGACACGCCGCGACACGGTTGCGCAATCATTTTTCATTACGCACGATTCATTAACATGTGGGGGACGGCCAATTATGTCCGCTCCATCCATCACGACACCCTAGCATTTGATATTTTTGTGTCGCGGTTGAGGTTTGAGATTGAACGTCTCGGTCACAGATATATTAGAGGAGATATGTTATGAAAGCGGTGGGTTTGCGCTCACCTTTAGCCAAAATTACGCTTACATAGAGTTTTCGCCGTCAGTCGACTGCAACTGCACGTCTGTATCGGAGCTCTAACTTTTTTTTTAAATGCCGTGTTATTCCGTGGTTGTGTGCTAAAATACTAGCAGCAAAGTGAACTACGCGAAAGATGGAATCTCATTTCACCAGCCAGTATTAAGTATTTTATTTATTCGTCTTTAAAATCATTAAAAACAACAAATCAAAAAATATTTAATGCCTTTATTATGTTATTTTAGTTTTCATGTACCACAACGACTTTTTTATTTTTGTACAAAATACATGGCTCTTTAAGTACCACCTATGTTCGCTACTGAGTGTATGTACGAGGCAATGGATAGATCGTCTAACGATACTTTGAATAAACTGGTGCGTCGCGTGGTACGGCCGCTGTATGCGGCGACGACGCAGCACGCACCGAAGAGACTTCGTATTGGTTGGTTTTATGTAATTGCATGTGTTTTGTGGCGAGTGGTGGGGACAAAACGGAGACAGCGAGTTCCCATACATTTTGAACCGCACGGCATATCTCTCGTGATCTGTGGTCTCGGTTGATGTCTAATCAGCAAAATTACTTTTGTCATTAAATAATGTTTCCATTCCCTGGATCAGTAACATGAATCGGATTCACACTATAGACTACTTGTTAGCGCACCAGCCGTGATGTGCATTTTTTTTAATTAATCCAATTATTTGTTATACGAGCAAAGATTGACTTAAAAGTACTTCTGCTTCTAAGTAGTTCTAAGATTTATCAAGTCAAATATCTTGCCGATTTTTATACCCTCGCTAGAGTAGTTCTATCTTTTAAATTTTAACCCAAATCATTTTCGATATCACAATATTGATAAATCTTCAATATCATGAAATCAATACCTATTGGATAGATATCTAAATAGGGAATAGACAAGTGCGTTATTAGAAGTTTGAGGTCAAATTATTTATAGGTTTTGAGGTCGCTCGGTAATTACGTCAATTACTTTCTTGTTTCTTTGACAGTTTCAATTGCCAAGTGATATGTTGATTTATTGATTTATGATTATATATTGATACGTCAATGACGTTTGACTATATAGGTTCATAGATATATTATGTAAATGTATTTCTGGGTTTTGATTCACGTCATTCATAATAATTGGCGTATATCTCCATAGTTATAACTTATAACACAAACTTTTCAGATTACTGTAATTATATAAAAAGTCTTATCTGTAGAGTTAGCAGGAACTTGCAATGTAATATTAACGTCATCGAGAAAGCATGCTGTCACTGTCATACGTATTCATGAAATTTGTGGTGTGAGAGGGATAGAAGACGATACGTTACCGGCACGTAAAAAGGATTGTGTCGTGATATCAATTTGAATTGGTGTTCCTACCTTTCCAAGACGACGGAATAAATAATAAACTAATAATATGAGTATCTTCCATAAAAATAAGTAAATTAATTAATCATGCAAGCATATTTAACTTATTATTTTTTATAATACGACACTGGAATAATATTTGTCAACATAAACACAACTCTGTTAATTTTTCAATCTCGAAATATTTTTTAATATAAAAATATAAACAACACTAGACATTTCCCAAACAGTCCAATCCCTCATAAATCACCGCGACATACTCTAAAATGGTTTTGCGTTTCGCTTCACAGGCGGCTGGTATACATTTTTTTCATCCGTTTATTATCATTATTTATATCGCTCTCGGATTGTGTGCGACTAATAAATCGCAGCGATTTATTTGCGTTTGCACATGTCCCAGTCGTTACAGCGATTTGTTGCTCGAAACTCGCGTTTAATTCGATTTGTGAGGTAACAGCAATGACAATAGATACGACATTCTTGTTAGATTGTAAATCAGGATTAGAGAAAAGCTTCGAAATTTAAATTGTTGGTGCGATTCGTAAATCATAGTACCATTGACAAAAGCAACAATCGATATGGTTTTTTTTTAAGTAATAAAGTTTGTGTGTGTAGTCTATACTTAATATGGGAGGTGAGGAGGATGAGCATATTTTCCTTGTCATTATTTTAACGTCATAGCTACAGTAAAACCAAAGTAAAGAAAACAGTACTTTTCCGTCTAATCAGCCCTAATTTCTTGACAGAGTCTGTTTGTTTATCAGTTTGTCTCACAAAGATCAGAATATTAGTTTTGAGATTTTATAGATTCAGAATATAAACCAATGAAAAAAAAATACTTGGCCGTTGGCGTAATCAGGCAGACTTACATACGATAATGGCGGACTGCGCAAATAATGTCCGCACAAAATGATGTTTATCCAAATACAACCGCCACGTTTCAATGTAATATCTAATTAGCCTATAGCTTTTTTTTTTTTACCCGCACAATGCAAGAGACCTAACTGCAAAACTTTTAAGCTCATGCATAACGGCGTGCCGATGAATTATCTCTCCCCATTCGCCGTTAGATGTATGGCGGCCATTAAATTGGCACGCCACACACATCATCCTGCCCCGAACCCTGGTGCGATCTGCATCATACCAATTTATTTACGAATTGGCGGAAGTTTCGAGACTTTACCGCACGCCTTTTCACTCTATGGAGAATGTGATAATTGGAAAATTACCGGGAGAGGACGTTTTTCTGTCTTCAAAATGATTTTGAAATAACATAGTTGCACACTCGTTTGTACAGGCAAGTTTATACCTACCATGCATGCTCTAAAGTGACATTCTGAACTAATATTCATTGTCACGAGTGAATTACGATTTAGAAAATTTGGAGGGCAAAATGTATGGTGGAAGATATCGTTCTGGATGGCATGGCAATAAAATCCATTACCGTAATAGTAAATTTTCACTACATTTAAAAAACGGACGAACTCTTTTCACCGACCGTAGCAATAACAGTATATTTCTTCTGTTTAGTGGTGTGTAGCTAGAAATTAAAAAGATATCGATGTTTCAAATACTTTTAAATTTAATTTGTATCACACATTTACAAATTAGAAGCTGACATAAATTATTTCCAGAACTAATTATTGATTCTCGCAATAATCTATCGTTTTTGCAAAAACAAATCGTCCAAGACTATTACTAGCCGTTTACGGCAAAATAAGTTAGCAAATAGTATGTATTAAAGACGATTATAATACTAAACTTCTATTACCATCATATTTGAACACTATTTTTATATTTTTATATCTACTGCGAAAGTCACAGTTACACTATAACATGCACAAATTAATTACAATTCGATTTTATCCAGACTTTGTCTTAAGTCTATGTTTTATTATATGTAACGTTACATATAAGTTATAGCTAGTTCAAATAACAGATAGCGGTTGGGGCAGACAAGGTCTAGTATTTGAACATCTCAAGCCGAAACACGTAGTATAGGGTAACTCCGCACAAGTTCGACCGCTGACGTCATAAGCATCGGAGAAGCCGGTGGATGTGAGAGGCTGAGTGATAGAGAAAGTCATTAATTAATGACATCCTTCTGATATTTATCTGGTAAACATAATTTGCCCGTTTTTATCTGCATCATGATATAAGCGACACCCAACAATTGAAATATCGACATCAAAACATTCGATATTCCCCACACTATTCAACGCCGTATTTGAATTTGTCGAAGTTTTACGATCGCCAGCGAACATTACGGGCCCCTCCGTAGTAACACATTGAGACAACAGCAATCATGCCTTTGAGAATGTAAAATATTTGTGGAGCGCCGTGGCAAATGGAGGTGAAGGGATTTTTTTACACTTGAGTATGTTGGAACCGTTTCTTTTAGTGCTTAACTTCAAGTTTCTATGGTATTAGTTTTGTATTTGATTTATTATCTACTGTAAATGTGACAGAGCTATGTGTAATGACGTGACGACAGGTCAATCCATTTTGACGTTTAACATTACACTCGCATTTATAGACGAACTTGACACGCCATTTTCATTTCATCATGTCACATCTATTATTTTATTTATCATGTGTATTTATTGAATTTAATATTGCTATTAATTACTTGACACTGGCAAAATACCCGGTAAGCGGGTGAGGCCATATTCATATCCATTTTATTTCATCGCATTTCATTTAGTAAAGAAAGAAGATGATAGACGAACTTCATCAAACGTCATATGGTACTGCGCAAATCAAATCTCTTGCGTGTGAAGTTTGATAAACTTATAGAATATTTATTGATACTTTAACGTCCCAGGTATGTCCATTAAGGTGGCCAAATTTGTCTGGTACCCTCGACACTAATGGCCGCTACCGAGATGCTTATCAGCCCCCATAACCATGATATTCAAACGCCTGTAACAGTGGCAATAAGCCCTCGGTGTGCGCTCGTCACTCGTAATCGTACGTATAAATCAACCATTATCTCGCCTCTCGAAGGCAACAGTACAAAACTGCGACGCCAACAAATGACCGCCATTTTTCGCCGGCATCCGTGGCGGAGGACTCTGTCAATATAAGGTGGTGTCGGGGCCCAGTGATGGCGGGGAGCGGCGCGCAGATCCGTACCTTATTATCTAGGCCGATGCGATTTCTTCACTATAATTATTAGTGAATAGGAACGATTTCAGACCAAGATATTGTTGTTTATACTCCAACAAAAGATCAATAGAATACTTTCAACGATGGATTAAAAATATACGATATTCTTAGTATGTTTTGCTAGACAGTGAGCTAATATCAAGTCCCCCATTGATGTTATGGTGATAATCTAAAATATAACTACTCAATTTAAAAACTAAGATGCAATGATTTTCCATATGTGCAGGTACATATACATACAGCTTTATTTAATACATATCTAAGATTACGGAAGTATATAGCTGTCAAAAAATGGCGTGTGTCAAGCAACATTGAAAAGTTGGACACACCAGTTTCATATTGTATAATGTGTATCAATTGAATTTCTTATCGTTATTAATTACTAGATACTGGCGAATACCCACCAATTTGAGGGTGAAGCCATATACTAATATACTATCTTATTTTTTATCCCATTTCATTTCGTAAAGGAAGCACAGGAACCTTGTAATGTCGCTCGCACTGCGCCCCCGCGCTACGCCCCATCTGCCGCCCCCAACCACTGTTATATTTTATTTGCGCGATAAATTACATTTTATTACACATATTTTGTCGTGTTATAATAACTAATGTAGCCACTCTCTCAATTCGCATGTAATGCTGCGTAACGCGCTTTTTTTGTTATTTATTTGTCCTTTTTATTGCAGTTCACCCTCGGTTTTATTTTGTTTCGGATGAGTTACGGGCCCGATGATACAGCGGATTTTAGGTAGACGCGTCATTGAATTTGATTTGTTTGTTTTCTGTGGTGTAAGCTGCTGAATGATCTATTATGTCTACTTCTGATCCGGCGAGAGAATTGTGAGTCAAAATTAGCGTTGGTAATGGAAGCGAATGTAGCTGTGATCGCTTTTAATAAAATTAATTTAAGAATCATACCTTAACTTTATAATGTCACTAGCTTTCAACATTTTAATACGCAACAGGGTAGGTTAGTCGGGTGTGTATGTGGTCTTAATTTGCGTAAGTAAACCTATTACTTGAATCAGAAAGAATTTATCGCTTCAAAATAAAAAAAAATGAAGTATACTTATAATATCATGCATTGTGAGCATAGTTTGGATTACTTACAAACAAACTTATCGGCTAAGTAACAAAATATTTAAACTAGCTGTTTCCCGTGACTTCGTGTGCGTCTTTAAATTGATATAACTTTTTATTTATGCACTGATAGAAATACAACAAACACTAAATTTTAAGTGAAGCTTACCACAATATAATAGATAAAACCACACCCTAATCGGTAAAGCCGTTCCTGAGATTAGGGCGCACAAACGCATAGACAAATAAACAAACGGATAAACAGACAAAAATTCTAACAATCATTATTTATAGTTCTATTGCGTTGATAAGGACCTCCAATAATAGTTTTTCTCATATATCTTCCATCTACAGACAGCGATCCGTTAAATTTTTATTGTATATATAGATTTTATACCAAAAAGAATCTTGCCAAACTCGTATATGATACAAAATGGCGAATAACTTAGCCGCTAGCATACATATTTTTTTCTCACACAAAACTCAAGTCCTCACAATTGTATTCGTAACTACAACTTATTACGATCATTAAATAAATAATTTAGAGCTCTCCGAAGACATTAACATGAGAAAAGTTCGCGGCCGCACAAAAGGTGACAACATCGCTCACGCCACCTCGACACCACTTCGTGCAACAAAGCCGACCTTTCCACTCTTTACAAAATCGCTTGTGACATATCACATAACCGGCACCTTTACCTCACGTACCACAGCCTAGTAGAACGCCCAGCAACTCTCAACAAATTTATCCAGAGTTTCAATTGTTTTGTCTAACAACGTTTTGCTCTGTGGTAGGGTAAGCATCACTGTTGTGTACTTATAAAGGGGATTTACAGCTGTTATAATAATGAGTATTAATAGGTTTGCCACATAAATAACGCGGTACAAAGAGAACGGAGAAGCGGGACAATGGGAATACTTTAAAGCCATTAGTTATGACGTGAGTTTGGAATGGGGTGAACGAGCGCAAACGATAATGAGTACGATGAAATGTAGGTGAGTGTTGAATTTTTAGTCGACTTTGTATGCAGTATATAGTACTTAGGTACATATTTAAGCGATGCTTCTTAATTTTTTTTTTAAGGTTGGTAATCAGCTACAAAATATTGACATTTTGCCAGTATCGAGTAATTCTTGATATTTTTTATTGTATTATAAGTACCCCTGATGATAATGATAGTGTTGAAGACGATGACGATGCTGAAATGAATCCCTTACTCCTATCAGTAAAGCTGTGGATACCTTACTGCAAATTTAAGTCAAGTTATACTATTTTACTTATTTTTTTTCCACTCGTGCACGTTTATGAACACACAATGGTTAATACCTAACTAATATTACACATTATTTATCAAGGAAACACATATTTTGGAAAATAAAACAAAATTGACTACTTCACTGTTTCACTTCACTGTCAGAAGTTAATGAAAATATTTCGTACTGATCAATTAAGTTATTAATTATCCAATAACAGCTGACGTAAATTATCAATTCAAATGTTGGCATTGCGAAGGTGTATTGCACATAATAATCTATAAGAAGTTGTGCATACATTTTTAATCCTGGTTGATTCTCAAGTCTATATTTTGTTTTTCAGACAAAGGTTATTGAGACTTAAGAATTCAATCAAAGTTAGTCAATAAAAATGAAAAGTCAAGTATAAAGATGATTAGCTGTTATAATAAGCTGATCGTTAAAGTAAATAAAGGTAAAGCTCAGCTGTTTGGGCAATAAATAAACATTAGCTACCGTCTATTTAACCTCAATGACATAACTAACAATTAGTCAAGCCATCTGTATAAACATTGATTCCGATTTTATAGTAATCTTTTCGAACCAATATGCACCTTATTTCAAACACAAAACGCTCGCTTTGATAGGCTCAAGAGCACCGCAACAGAAACAGGAAATATTAAAAGCCCCCATAAGGTTTGCAAACACTTTTTTTATTCACCAAATATTTTTTTAAGCCTCAACCGAAAATCGTTTTTATGTATACGTAATAAGGGACTTTATAACTGCAAATGAATATTGGTTTTTGGTAAACTTATGACAGCGATTAGCAAATAAAATATGTCGCCAATAGTACCACTGACAGCGACAACTAAATTTCAAAAGAGTATTGTTTGCCTGCGCTATACAGGATGCTGAATAACTAATGAAAAAGAAGGATATAAAGAATCCTGCACCAGGTATTCTCTTCACTTGACAGCTAGGTCACGTAATTAGTCCAAGACTACATCATCGGCCATCTTCACCCAATAAGCGGTGTTAATTCTATTGAAGAAATCAATTAATGGCAACACTGCTCGTGACGTAGTCGTCGGTCATCGTCGGAAGAGAATATCTTAGCCTATTTTTATGCCATGTGTGTGTGTGCTAGGTACTAGGTAACCTAGGTTCTAAGTAACCTATGTATCCCAGGTACTAGGTAATTTAGGTACTAGGCAACCTATGTAACCCAGGTACTAGGTAGCCTTGGTACAGAAGTTAATACATCTCGTTACCAGCCACACACTGATGTCCAAAGACGCCATATTGAAATCCAAACATATATCGAATTTGTAGGTCTCCATCGCTACACTGCGCCTATGCCAAATAGCGTTATTTATGTGAATATCTGTTCCAATGTGTATCGGACTTTATTTCAAAGTTTTTTCGGCAGAAAGAAATGAGTTATGGTGTAGGAAAGACATTAGTTTTTATTGTATTAAATTAATCGTGATGTTGGCAGTGTTTCTGTTTTGAAGTTTTATATTATTGTAAGCAATTCTATGAGTTATTTTTGACGTTGTAAATGGTAACAACTGGACCACGGACCTTACAATTGGAAGACTAGGTAGGTAGTAATGGGCTCACTACTTGTCTTGAATGCATAAATAAATGCAACAATAGGATCCTGCACTGTATTCGTATTTTTTTATATTTTACCATTGAAAGCTACTGGACCATTCTACACTTTTATAACCTCAAGATGACGTCATTTCGACAATCATAAGAACTGAAGGTTAAACGTCAAAATGTCATTGGAAGTGACGTTACGCTCTGTAATAAGTAATTTTACGTAATTGAATTAAAACTGAATATCTACGATTTTAAAGGTTATTTTTTCATCAAATATAAATTGTTACGGCCCTAGTACCGGTAACCAAAAACAAGAGGATTGTCTATGGACACATCGCTATGAGAACGCGAAGCACACGACTGATTGACTGTCTTAAATATTATAACTAATTCCAATTACATTCCTTTATTAATATATATGGTGCTTTAATATCGTACTCCTACTACATACATCACAGAAATGGCGACGAGGACGGAGAAGAAAGTATAAGTAAAAAAAAAAAAAAAAAAATTTTACCGCCACGCGTACATAACCAAAGTGTTCCCATGACCGGTAATTCCTTTGATCCAGGGGCCACCTGATCCGATGATAGCCCGCTTCGAAAAATTCCCCCTTTCCTTACCTACAATACGTATACAATACCTTGTACAAATAAAATTAAATGAACAACTAACAAAATGGAGGAAAAATTGACAAAAGTGTTGATGCAAATGATGGAAACAATGAAAGGGATGCAAGTACAACAGGCCAGTATGCAACAAGTATTATTACAACAAAAAAATATACCAGCCACGATAAATGGCATTAATTTACAGCCGTATGATGAAGACAATGAATCATTTGACAGCTACATACAAAGGGTACAGAATTATATAACCTTAAAGAATATAACAAACGATACGACGAAGACTCAGATATTTCTCAACTGTATAGGGCCAAAATATTATCAAGTTCTGAAGAATATCACCGCACCAGATAAACCTGAAACGCAAGCTTACGAAAATCTTATAAAATTACTAAAAAATCATATTGCACCGGAGCCGGGAGAAGTAGCTCAACAGCATAAATTTTGTATTAGGACGCAGCATGAGCATGAATCCATAGCAAATTACATTGCTGGGTTGAAAGAAATTGGAGGAAAATGCAATTTCATATGCGCTAACTGTAAACATACAACATTTGAAACACATCTACGTGTCCAGTTTATAAAAGGATTGCGAAATGCTGAGATCAGAGAAAGATTACTTCAGGAATCGCTAAATACCAAGTTAGATGACATCATAAAAATAGCAATGGCAATAGAAACATCAAAATGGGAAAGTAAAGAAATGGCACATGAAAACATATCAAATATAAACAAGGTATCTACGACTAAAAGTACATACTATAAAAAAAATACTCAAGACAAGAAATATTACAGGAACAACAATACACAAGAAGAAAAGAAAATATGTTGCTACAGGTGTGGAAAAGAAGATCACAAAGCATATCAATGCAGGTTAAAAGATAAATTATTTTGCAAAAACTGCAAGAAAAGTGGACATATATCAAAAGTATGTTTTAGAGAGCAAAAGCAGTTGGAAATTGAGCATGGCCTATCATCGGATGATAGTGGTGAAGATGAAATATATGAAATTCACAAAATCAAAATGGATAACAGTATTACACATAATGAAAAGTTCAATATTCAATTACAATTAAATGGAAAATTACATACTTGGGAGCTGGATACAGGTGCTGCAGTGACAACATGTTCCGTACAATACTACAAAAAACACTTTCATAACCTGAAACTACAAAATACAGTTATCAAATTGAGAACGTACACAGGTGAAATCATAAAACCAATCGGAACATGCATAATAAAAATAAAATATAAAAATAAACAAATACAGGAAAGACTATTTGTGATTAATAAGAATGTGGACCCCGTTGTGGGAAGAGAATGGATAAGGAAACTAAACTTACATTTTGAAGTATATTCAATAAATACACAAGAAGAGATAACAGAAAAAGAGTTCAATGACAAGTTACAATTATTATTAAAACAAAATAAAGAATTATTCTCAGAAAATATCGGAGAAATAAAAGATTATCAAGCATCTTTCAAATTGAATAATAATGTAAAACCAGTGTACCTAAAACCAAGACCTGTACCATTTGCATTGAGGGACCAGGTTGAAAAAGAAATTGATAGATTGGAAGAAGCAGGAATTTTTGAGAAAGTTACATATTCTCAGTGGGGCACACCAGTGGTTCCTGTGATTAAATCTAATGGACAAGTTCGTTTATGTGCAGATTACAGAGCTACACTAAACAAAAATTTGCAAAATGATAACTATCCAATTCCAAGAGTAGAAGAAGTATTCGCCAAACTAAGTGGAGGCAAATATTTTTGTACATTAGACATAAATCAAGCATATTTACACATGAAAACTGATGAAGCCACTGCGGAGATGCAAGCCATTAGCACATGCAAAGGTACATATAAAGTCAACCGATTAATGTTTGGGGTTAAGATAGCACCAAACCTATGGCAAAGATTCATGGATCAAACATTACAAGGGCTCCCAGGAACAGCATGTTTTTTTGATGACATTGCTATACAAGGACGTACATATTCAGAATTATTATATAGAATTCAAATAGTATTCCATAAATTACAAAAAAGTGGACTACACTTAAATAAAAATAAGTGTCAATTCTTCCAAAAGTCGGTTAAATATCTAGGACATACAATAAATGAAAAAGGATTACACCCCACACAGGATAAAATAAATGACATTAAAAATAGTAACCGCCCAACAGATGTGTCATCATTAAGGACATTTCTAGGAATGATAAACTACTACCAACAATTCATACCAAATCTAGCATCAAAACTAAATCCTTTATATAAGCTTCTACAAAAAGATACAAAGTTTCAATGGACAAGAGAATGTGAAAAGATATTCCAGAGACTAAAAGAAGAAATCTGTGGAGATAAAGTACTTGTTCCATTCCAGGTAAACTTACCTATAACGCTGGCCACAGATGCATCACCTACGGGATTAGGAGCAGTATTATCCCACATTATGCAGGATAAAACTGAAAGACCAATCGCATTTGCTTCAAGATCATTAACTAAAGCTGAGAAAGGATACAGTCAGCTGGATAAAGAAGCGGCAGCATTGATATGGGGTCTAAAGAAGTTCTTCCAGTATTGCTATGGGCGAAAAATTATATTAATAATTGACAATCAACCTTTGGCTAGAATATTACACCCAGACAAGAATATACCAGGAACAACTGCCATACGACTGGTACATTATGCAAATTTTCTCGCTGGTTTTAACTATGAAATAAAGCTAAGGAAAACTACAGAACATGCCAATGCAGATTATTTGTCACGGTTGGAACACTCAGAGGAACATACTGATAAACTTACAGATGATGATGTATTTTACATGAATCAAATTACAGTGTTACCAATTTCACAACAAACTATTAAGGAAGCTACAGCAAAAGATCCCGAGCTAATAAAGCTGTACCATGAAATACAATCAGGTAAACAAGTTCAGGGAAGACTGCATGAGTTTTCTCTACAAAATAACTGTATATATTACGGAGTAAGAATAGTGATACCTAAACTATTACAACCCAAAATACTAGAAGAACTACACACAGCGCACACAGGTATTGTTAAAATGAAAGCCCTGGCAAGAAGTTATGTTTGGTGGAATAATATTGATGCAGACATTGAAAAAATAGTAAAACAATGCAAAGCATGTTGTTTATTGCAGAAAAATCCAACCAAGGTAGCAGTGCATTACTGGGAATACCCTAAAGAACCATGGAGCAGAGTTCACATAGACTATGCCGGACCATTTATGAATAACTATTTTCTCATAGTGGTTGATGCTTACACTAAATGGTTGGAAGTAATTCCTACAAATTCGATAACAGCAGCTAATACAGTTAAAATATTAAAAAAAGTATTTACTACATTTGGACTACCAATCACCATAGTCTCTGACAATGGCAGACAATTTCGTTCTGAAGAAATGCAAAGATTTTTAAAAGAAAATGGGATACAACCAAAATTTACAGCTCCATTTCATCCTTCAACGAATGGACAAGCAGAAAGATATGTCCAAACTTTTAAAAATAAACTTAAAGCAATGTTGTATGAAGAAGGTACGTTGCAAGAAAAACTTTCAAAATTTCTAATGATGCATAGGAAAACTCCAAATAACACCACAGGATTGAGCCCAGCAGAAATGATGTTCAAAAGACTTTATAGAACAAAAATTGATTTAGTGAAGAGAGATAATATAATGATAAAAAAAAATAAGGAAGAAATTATAATAAAAAAAGAATTTAATATAGGAGACAAAGTACAAATACGATCATATGATAACAACAATAAATGGAAATTTGGTAATATTGTAAAAAAATGTGGAAAACTACACTATGGAGTCGAAGTGGATGGAAAAGTGCATGTTAGACATGTAGATCAGATGATCCAATCGGAATATACAGGTAAAAACGATCATCACATATTATACTACAACAACAGAGGTACGACAGAAGAGAATGCCCAGAGGGAGACGTCACTTGAGGGTCCTTCAAGGGAAGCTTCAGCTGAAGTGGCCCTGGAGAGGTTGCCGGAACCATTACCAGCAGTACAAATAGATGAAGAGCCAGGAGTCGAACAGTCGGTGTCGGAAGCGATGGTACGTCGTAGCGCGAGAACAAGGAGAGCGCCAGACCGTCTAAATTTATAACGAGGGAGAGTGTTACGGCCCTAGTACCGGTAACCAAAAACAAGAGGATTGTCTATGGACACATCGCTATGAGAACGCGAAGCACACGACTGATTGACTGTCTTAAATATTATAACTAATTCCAATTACATTCCTTTATTAATATATATGGTGCTTTAATATCGTACTCCTACTACATACATCACATAAATAAACCAATAATGTGTATTTGTTTGCGTCTGTGGCTATACACACATATTATTTTTCCTCAGGCAATGTTGATAGTCATGCACACGGAACATTTTCGTCACACAGCGACGTTAACACCCTATTAAAACTATTCTAAAACACGATAAATTATATACAAAAGCTTACTAACATACTTATATCATTGTAGGTTGTAATTTAGTACACAACAGTTGTAACAATCATTTGAATAAGTCCCGTTGATATTTGTACAAATCCTTCACGGACGATTTATGCCACTATAAATTATGTTTTTTTAATATTTGCCTCAGTTTACATTGCCGAAATATTTGTTATGTAATCCCTACAATTAGTTTATTCAGAATTATGAAAGGTATCTTATTAATGAGTACACATGTTGTCCGATTGTAACTTTGAAATAAAAGTATAAGTTTGACCCACATACGACTCCGAAAGTCGAATTTCCAAAAATCCTTCCTAAGTGCACCTCTAGGGCTACTCAAAGAATATGTCCTCCTTTCAAATTCTAAGGTTCACCAATTTAGGCTGTGCATTGTCTGTCAGTTAATATTAAGAATTTTATGATAAGGATAAGACTTTTATTTGAATAAATGTAATTTTTTTATCTCAATCCATTGGATTTTCATTATTCTGCTAAGGTTGTACTTTTACTAACTCAAAATGTGAAAAAAATAAACATATTTATACGAGAAATGTACCTGGCAACAATGTTGTTATTAGTTAACTAGCTGTTGCCCGCGACTTCGTCCGCGTGGTATTTAACAAAGACAACCGTTGACAGCAGCCTGCTCGCCCATTCTGAGCCCGCGGGACGCATTGCAGGTTGTTGCTATCAAACTTAATCAGGCGCTGCGCTGCAACATTGGTTTTAATATTTTTTCGTGAGATCCTAATTTTTTTTCTTAAATAAAAGTAGCCAAGTTACTCCTTGTTACATCAGCTATCTGCCAGTGAAAGTCCCGTCAAAATCGGTCCAGCCATTTCAGAGATTAGCCGGAACAAACAGACAGACAGACAGACAGACAGACAGACAGACAGACAGACGGACAGACAGACAGACAGACAGACAGACGGACAGACAGACAGACAAAAATTTTAAAAAATGTTGTTTCGGTATAGGTAACGTGTATACATCCAAATGCACTTAGTAAAAAGCGGTTATTTTAATATTACAAACAGACACTCCAATTTTATTTATATGTATAGATACACACCGATCATAATTGTCATACGACAGCCCTAGCTTACCACCGGCTTGTCACGTACCTTTTAAATCATTGTCACTGCGCTGACAGTTAACATTTTTTCTCGTGACATTGTACGATTAAAACTATTGTGACGTAACTATAGTTAATGTCGTGACGGTTACAATAGAGGAAGCTGTAGATGGATCTTGTTCAATTAGTACAGTTGGAATTGATTTGTGTTGTAACCTCCCGCTATTAATGATGAAAGATTATTGATTAATTTGTGTTCTTTAATAAGTAGTTACAGCAATAAAGAAGGATTACAAATATAACAAATCTAGGTTGTTAATAAACGTACACTTCACATACCTACTACCTAATTGTATTGAGACAAAGATTAAAATTGAAGTCACTAACTGACACAAATCTTTTAATGATATTCTTACATTTAACATCTATGAGACATGTTAAAGTACTATTTAATTATACTCGGACTTGTAATATGTTAAAAAATATATAAATTAGTTCTAATATTCATTTCTTATATTTACTCGAATACGTATTGATACAACACAAATTTTAAGGATTTATCGTGTTTATTGTATGTGTTTACGTTCCCGACGGTTCGGCTGTTGACTTCCTAGTGTCATAGTTTAAATTGGGGTACCCTCATATTTAGTTGATGCTTGCGGTTCATTCTACGCAGAGAGTGCTCACAGTGTATTGAGGTCTTGAAATGGTGCACTTGGTTTTGGATTTAATTATATTACTTACTACCCACCTAAAAGTTGTAACGTTTTCAACGGTATATTATATATAATCCATGACACTTAAAATGCAATAAGGTCGTATATCTTCATGTCGTCATATTTGTCAAAATGGTAGCTTTAGCTGTACAATATTCAACCTCCAATTTGTCTCCAATTGAAGTTCGTGACTGTACCCCTTCTTGAGACTGAGATTTGACTTAAGGTGCACTGCACTCTATTATAAGTCGATTCAATAAATAAAACTCAAATTAAAAAGTGAGTACTAAAAAACAGGTTTAAAGTTTAGTGGAAGCGATCCGAGTCAACTAATAAGCCGTTAATTTATTAATATCATGACCAAACTAACCTGTTTGTATATTTCTTGACAACGCTCTATCTAGGATTAGAGCCGCATTACCTCAACGTCCGAATGTCATAAATGACGCGCCGGTGACAACGATCCTTTGTGACAAATGACAAGCGTGACACAAATCTGTAGGCGCCGCGGTTATTGGCTCGCGGCGATTGACGAGCTACGGTGATCAGTCATAATGGCTAGTTAATTTGAAAATGATGACGTGCCAAAAATGTAAATTCTACACATTTCTTTTGGTCCCCTGTTGATTAGTTGATCGTGAAATATGAATATATCTGTCAACTCACACCTACTGAAGGAGTCTACACCACAACTGCTGAACATACAAAATACATTTTGACACTGTAGATAAAATGTAATAAAGAATACTTTAAATCAATAATAATAAATTCCAATTCGCATTGTATTTGTCACACAATTCGCGGCAACTAGCAAATTATTCACTCAATATAATAAACGTGCAATAACTACGTCATACAAGTCCCACTGAAATCGTAATGATATCATCACAAGTTCTTCATCGCACATAATAGGCACTGAAATCTTAACGACATACCAAATAACCGTAAATAACGGAGCGCGCAGCCCGCCTACTATGTCACATCGCACATCAACATATTATAATTTAATATCGTGAAATAACACAGTAATAAATCGTCGCCCACGAGGGCTGTCTAGTTAAAACACATTATTGGGACTGGACAGACGTGGAAATCAATTTTTGGTTGACAATTGTACGTCAAGTGCGAGATTATTTTGAAGCTAACCGTTTACTTTATAGTCTACGTATTTAGACATTTTGTATGGAGAATTGAAAAGCGCCTCTAGCGGACGGTGTTGACAACCTTCAATTCTCAAGTGCGTAAGTTATAATCACGTTCCGCTAGAGCCGCTGTTCAATTTGCACATACAATGTATCTAAATGCGTAACCTATAAAATATACAGTTAGCTTACGAATAATCTTGGACTTGACGTGCTGCTGATTGTGTAAAATATATTAAGCTTGCACTTCTGCTAATGACTTTGATAGGAAACAAAGAAAAAGATTATGCCGTCTAAGCAGAATAAAGTTCAAGTTTCCCGAACGTAACGATGAAGATACAATATCGTCATCGTAAATCATGCTGTCACTTCGATTCTTATTTATGTAATCTGTAGTGTGAGCGGGACAGAACACGCTCAACGTTAACAAATTGTCGATTGGACATATGCAATACATTATATGACAATGATGGTAGTCTTGTCAAAAAAGTAAGGTACATACGCCACGCGAGGCGTCACGACTGAGTAGCCTCAGGTCTTTGCTTTGTAAGGACTTTCTCGCCCAAAGCAAACGCCCATATACTGCCTCGTCTGAGTGCCACAATCTTTGTCGTATGTACAATTTTTAGATTTCATTTCGATTATAGGCTATCTCTTACGACATGATACCTTCATAAAGAACATCATAGAGGGGAAAATCGAAGGAAAGCGTGTACGAGGAAGACCAAGAATAAGCTACATGAGTCAGATAAAAGAAAGGATCGGTGTCATGTCGTACAGGGAGGTGAACGAAAGCTGCTCTAGATAGAGAGAGATGAAAAGAGCTTCATCAGCTACACCGACAAGGGTCTAACGCTTAAATTAAAAGAAGAAGAAGATTTCGATTGCCCGTCTGCAACCACCCGAAAATACATTATAAAAGAATAATTGCGCCGCCGTTTCAAGGCCAGCGCGATCAATCTTTCACACATCATTACCGTTGTCGCGTTAAGCTTGGAAAGGCGTCTCTCGGCGGTTCACGTGAACGGGAATCGTTATGTACAAAGCCTTTTTATATTCTGATCATCGTTCATATGTTGTCATGTCGGTCAGTTTGTTCCACGCGTTCTTTGAGGGATGATTTGAATAGGTTTAGGACACGTGTTACGTTGAATAGAAGCTTTTTAAGGTGTAAACACATATTTTATGAATAAAAATTAAAAACAAAACATTTAGGTACATTGAAATAAAATGTATGTTAAAGATTTTATCGCGTTTATTTTATGTTTTGACGTTTCCGACGTTTCGGTTGCTTTACAGCAACCATGATCACGGGAGATTGCTGTAAAGTAGCCGAAACGGGAACGTAAAAACATAAAATAAACGCGATAAAATCTGTAAAATAAGTTTTATCTCAATGTGTAGTTTTCGTGTAAATATAAGAAATCAATATGTGAACCATTTAGGTACCCCAAATTATTAAGAGGTTTTCCTTCGACTACAGGATATTTCTCAACTATAAAATGGTTTCTAATACCATTTTAAATTGATTAAAACCGCTTTAAGTATTTTTTGTTGCTTTTTTATATTGTTCAACATTACCACACATTTCTTGTAACAAAGCGTACTTAACGTAATCAAGCTAATTATTTATAATTAAAACGCGCACTTAGACCGCTATTTTATGCTCAGTAAAACATATTCGGAGCACAAAACTCTACGGACGATATTTCACAAAAGATGCCTGAAAAACACACGGTGGTACAATAAATTAAAAACATTTTCAAACCTGACCAGTTCACTAGACCCACCCAAGCCCAGGTTTTCAAAAATTTGACCGCACGGTAGAGACATTGAAAGAGGAAGTAGAGGTCAAGATGACTGGTTCTTTCATTACCGTGCTTAGTGAAAACTTCGAAGAGCCATTTTGTAATTTTCGCAGAGTTAAATGTGGTAAACTACTCTGTACAGTTGCCGCTAGAACGTTATTTATTTGAAGTAAACTAGCAAGCTATGCAATATTAAAATTTAAATTGTGGCTACAAAATATTTTGAATTTTGGTAGAACAATCTCGAAGCAGGGGTCTCAGGTTCAGGCCGCTGCTCACAGTACTGAGATTTTGGGATTTCATCATCAAATCTCTATTTTAACCATGATTATCACTTGTTTAACTGTTAAGGAAAACAAGGCGAGGAAACCCGCATGTCTGTTTAAACCTCAAGACTTGTAAAGTCGGCTAGCTCGCCCATTTTACTTATTAAGCTTGCTTTTATATATGTTAATGCACAAAACCTAGTTACTTTGTACCCAAGTTATATTAGAGTCTAATCTGGAATTAATTGTTTGTCTAATAATTAGATTATGGATGGATGGATATTTTTTTCTCGAGAGTTCTATTGAAATTATTGAAATTATTAGAAATATTGAAATTCTAATAATTTCAATAGAACTCTCGAGAAAAAATATCCAACTAGATATTTTTAATATTCTTGGTTTCAACAATATTATGTATTCTAAGTAGATATATAATATTAAATTACAATGTACGAGTATAATAGAAATATCAACTGATTGACAAAGACCATCCTACGTTTCCATTAATAACGCCAACATCCATCTCAACACTTCAATCTGTTCACTTCGACGGGGGTTCAAACAATCAAAACTCCCATACCGAATGTTCCAACGATAATTCTGTGAGCGACCTTATCGCGGCATTCAATAATCATTCCTGTGACAATCACGTCGCCGTACAATCGCGCACAAAAGCTTCTGCGGATAAATACGCCGACGTCGACTGTAAAGCTCGGATCTTACGGCCAATTACCGTGCCAGATAAAACCTATGAAACGTTGCCTCGGAGATACGGGCCCGCAGAAATGGAAAGTCTGCCAAGTTAATCCTACAGTCTGTTGGGAAGGTCGCGAATTTGTCTGTCAAATATTTTAGGTCACCTTCTTTTGGTATTTATGCTAGATTGTGTAATTAAATATAGTCTCTTTTTAATACTAGATTACTTTTCTTCAAACTTCAGAATCAGAATCTTTCAAGTAACAAACATACACTAACCCAGAGCCTTCCACAACTATTTATTCCTCGAAAAAATAAAAGTTTACGCGAAAGTGAAGCCATATAATCTGTCAAACGGAGACCCAATACATAAATCATTCATAAATGACTAAGTGTGTAGTTCAAGTGGCAACAACTGAACCCGAAAAACGCATCAGTGTGCCATCCGAGTGCACTCTCCTCTCTCACGGATCGTAACGTTACTATTTTACGACCACTTTTATTACTAGACGCTTTCGTGCACGATTACCCTCCAGAGTGAGTTCTGCTGTTAGGCGCCCTGCAACGTGAGCATTCACCCTACACGCTACACTAACACATCGATGTATTGAACGTACATTGCTGGTTTAGTTTTCCGAAAATGTACGCATTAGCTACGGAAATGCGTAGTGTATATGAAATATTTCGATTGCGTCGAGTAGAGCAGCGACGTTTGTCAGCAATTACATTTTAATGCGTGTTTTATTATCACGAGCGTCTAATGTACTGGTGCATTAATTTATCACCTCCCCCTGTTTACGAGTTGCGAGTCGACAATTGAAATGATGGTGTATTCCGTATTCAAAGGAGGTTGACAGTCGGCGAACGTAAGCTGAGCTTCGCCGTCGGTCCCAGAGCTTTAGTTATTGTATATCGAAAGGTTTTCAGTAATGAAACTAGAGGTCTCGTAATCCTGGACGTGTCGTACAATCGTTTGGACAGACAAGCGATGGACACATCAAAGGACTGCCAGTTGGAAATGCAGTTGCAGTTTCGATTGAATCGAGAGACGTCTGCGGCCGCTCTGTGAAGCAAAGGTTGATTGGATCGTGTCTGCTTGCTGATACGCCGGCCATGTTTGGTTTTGGCGGCGCACGACCGGTCTTAGTTCAAATGCATTGTTACTTAACGATACTGGTATTATATTGATTTCTTAGATTTACGCGAATACTACACATTGAATAAAACTAATCTTACTTTACTAAATATGAGGATACCCCGGTTCAGACTATGACACTAGGACGTCAACCACCTCAATCCTCCCATGACCTTCCGTGGCTTCTACTTTCATCGTGCGAACTGCCAAGGAATGGAACACGCTACCGGCGTCTTTGTTCCCCGTCGACTATAATCTGGGTGTTTTCAAGTCGAGAGTGAACAGGTACCTTCTAGGCAAGTATGCTACATCGTAGATCTCATCGTCACTTACCATCAGGTGAGATCGAGATCAAATACTTGCCTATATCGAAATAAAAAAAAAAAAAAAAGACCATGGTTGCTGTAAAGCAGCCGAAACGTCGGGAACGTAAAAAACAAATAATAAACGCGATAAAATCCGTAAGATTAGTTTTATTCAACGATACTGGTATTGTTTATACGCGTTGTAGGTTTTTTTTTTATATGCATAAATAAATTATATTATGAATAACTTTACAAATTGCTAAAAACCACAGACCAACGATTTGTGTACGAAATGACAGTGATTTAATAGTTAAATCAAGTGCATGCGATTGTTAATTGATTACAGTAATTTTACAATGTGTAAACGGAAGAAAACATTGGCGGCATATCAGTAACACGGTGTAAAATTGTGGTCTTCTTCATCAGTTCCTCACTTCAGCAAATGATACTTTCTGAATCCAAATGCTTGATTGTTGATGAAGATACCAAAATCGCTATATGTATACCTATCATATTTGGGGAGTTTTCTCCGAGGAGGAGAAAGGAGGAGATCCCACCCAGAAGATGATGATCAAAACTAAATTGGACCAATCTGGAAGTACTTATATCCTTTCAAAAAAAAATCCAAATCGTTTCATAAATGACGGAGAACTGAGGTAAAAATAAATAAAAAGATATACAATTGAATTAAGAACATCCTCCTATTTCAAGTTTCAAGTCAGTGTAAAAACTGTTTAGTTTACCTACGCATTGATGTCATTACCTTTACTCAGTAGCATCTAATAACATTCCACTCTAGAATTCACAACATCGCCATCAATTTGAATTATATCGCATATAAATATCAATCATTTCACTCGGCTGCGTAATTCCATTGCTGCCCGTTGCGCGGAGGTCGCGTACCTACATGTCAGCAAGCAATCATTACCGTGTCCCGGGACGATGGCACAACGCCCACGGTAATGACACAAAATATACGTTTAAGTTGACGTGGAATGTCATTATTGGAATATTACAAAACGGCTACCTTAAAATGTTACATCGTAATCACTGGTTTTCAGACGGATAGATAAAATGTCGTAGTGTGTCTATGTCTAACAATAACGTTATATTAATTGTTGTAGTTTTGACGGCCTGATTAGCGCAGTGGTAGTGACTCTGCTTTCTGCGCCGAGGGTCCCGGGTTCGAATCCTGGTAGGGACACAAGCTTTGTGTGATGAGCACGAATGTTTGTACCCAAGTCATGGATGTTTAATATGTATATAAGTATTATATACTGAGATCGCCCTCAGTCCATTGTACGGTACCCAAAACACAAGCGTTAAGCTTAAAGTGGGACCGTATAGTTGGTGTGTTCGTATGGCGATATTTATTTATTATTATTTATTTGTGATAATTTATGATACTAGGAATGTTGGTATGATTATGATGAATATGCTTATTAAGGATTCCAAGAATAATTGTTGCTAGCTAGGGATTATGTGTAGGTTCTTTGTGTATGATTCGTGTAATCTATGTTTATATTATTTTAACTATTGAGAGCTCACTAAATGTAATAATTCCCACCGACAACAAAATTAAATTGGATGGATCAAATCTGGTAAATGGTTTGCAAGTGTTGACTTTGACCAGCAGTTCAGGATGTCTGAAATACATGATGAAAGGTTCAAGGAGTTTGAAATATCTGACTATAACTTGGCTTGGCATATAGGAGAGAGGTTGAGAAAGGTTTGAATTACCTGAATCTGACTAACGGTTCAGGGGGTTTGAAACGTCTGACTATGAGTATCGTTTCAGAGGTTATAGAATGATCCAGTACGACCAAAGGTTCAGAGCATTTGGAATGCCTGCCTCTGATTAACTGTTTAGGGGATTTGAATTGCCTGATTTTGACTAACAGTTCAGGGATTTTGGTCACGATGTTATAGTGTATCTACAATTACATTAAAAAAGATACATCCATAAAACAACAGGTATTCCACAATAAAATTGAACAAACACATTTACGATACACACCAGCGTGTTCATATAACATAAATCATCTGTCAGCGCTAATGGATAAACTGATATAAATCTATTTATGCAAAGTTTTCAATGCACATTTCGCGTGCTTCTGAACTATTTGCGTTCTATACCGCGGTGTGGCCAATAACAAATACTTTAAGCTTGTTATGTAAAATTAAATTATTATATATTAATCATGAAGAACGTGTGAGTGGTCTGAATGTCAGTTTCAGTCAGTTTCAGTGGTGCCGAACTTCAGGTGATATTTTTATCGCAGTGCGTTTTAGAGGAAGTAATTTCTACCATAGCAGTGATAGCCAAGTTGGTAGAACGCTTGCCTCGGTAACGAGCATCGCAGGTTCAAACCCCGGCTCCCACCTCTGGGACTTCTGGATTTCATGTGCGAATCTCATTTTCAGCCATGATTATCACTTGCTAAACGTCGAAGGAAAACATCGCGAGGAACCCTGCATGTCTGAGAGAACCGCTCGAAAGACGTGTGAAGTCCGCCAAACTGCACTGGGCCAGCGTGGTGGACTATGGCCTAATCCTAATCCCCCTCGCATTGAGGAGAGGCCCGTGCCCAACAGTGGGACATTTCTTTCGAGGGGTTCTTCCAGACATGCAGGTTTCCTCGCGATGTTTTCCTTCACCGTTTAGCAAGTGATAATCGTGGTTGAAAATGAGATTTGCACATGAAATCCAGAAATCCCAGAGGTGCGAGCCGGGGTTTGAACCTGCGATCCTCGTTACTGAGGCAAGTGTTCTACCAACTTGGCTATCACTGCTACCTAAAAATACATTGTATTAAATCAAAATAACTAATAATTATCTACTGTTTTATTCAATGCAAATCATTAACTCTGCCATATAATTTAGCCTTCATAAAATATTTTTTCCTCTACCCCTGCCCTGTCATTGAATATAATTGAGTTTTTATGGTAATAATAAATTATATGGTCTTGTAGCTACCATTTATATGCTGACGCCTTGAATAAATAAGCGAGTAAATATAAGTATATACGTAGATAACTTAATTATAATATTTTTTTAATACTCAAGCCTGTTCTATCGTGAATGAAGACAAGATCTTATCATTAATCTGTGTTCAGACTATTATAGATAGTATTCAGACCGAATGCCGCACCAGTGAGGCTGCTTAGTCGATCTGAACATGGCCATAGAAAAAAACAAATGAAGTACGCACTGATTGGCCACTCAACATTTCGCGGTAAGGAATGTCATAAGCCTGTTTTTCATTAAAGACCAAATGAAATATTGTAAAATGATCTGATAATAATGTCCTTATGTCCTGAAGTTCCTTCCTCAGTGGTTAGAAGGTCTAAGAAGATTTTAGCTCGAGTAAGATATGTTTTTTTCAGCCTTTCAGAAGGCCTATACTCCATAGACAGATTCAAAATAGGACATAATTTTACAATACGAAGGAAAGTAAATGCTTCAGAATTATATTCTGATTTCAATCTGTATTAAAGTTAACATAACCATAAATACACAAGATTTCGTTAGCGGACCTATCTCAAGCTCAAAGTCATTGGATAAGGGCTTAACTGTTATTTATAGTTGCGCTTAGGATGAAAGGGGCCGGCTATTTTAGTTGTTTTGTATTTGCGCACCGATGCTTTATGAGCGACAGGTGCTGGATTTAGTGATAGGCGATGGTTTATCTCGATATCGATAAAATAATTAACATGTGAGTATTATATTCACTATGTCCGTACAATGTTGAATACTGCCATTAAAGTACATAGGTACGTGGATTAGCTCAAACAGCTTTGTAGCTATCGATAACTATTGACATATTTGGTATATTTGAGACTTTTCTAAATGTATTTAAAATATTTTAATTGTCAGTCCATTATGAAACATTGATGCGACTATGCGATTATATGAATTCATGTAACTACATATTTGTAAAACAATTTAATCAATATGATTTAAAGCCGGGTACTTAAACGCTACTCAAATAATTAAGTCATTCATTCTTAAAAGTTTATGTCGACGTTATCATATTATTGTATAGCTTTCTTTCAATTGCGTAAAAGCAGCTTGTAGCAAAGTAGCTTATTTTCAGTGATTAGCCTATTTCAATAGTTTAAACGTTAACAGAACGGAATTATAAGGAAGTCTTTTGTTTCTAATTTTTTAATAATATAAAATTATTTTATTTATTTATCGATTATCGATAAGTACTATCGATATTTCTATGCACAGTTACTCAGGGTAACGTCCACTTATTAAGCGTCTGTATCAAAGCGCGATGACATATTTACTCCAATTATCTCGCGAGGCGGCATCGTAACTCATCTCAAATAGTGGAGCGGAAGCCAGAGATAAAATATGTAGAAATTTCGGACAGCGGCTAAAGTCTGTGAATCATCAGGGTGATTGTTAAAATATTGTCATTTTGATTGTGCATTTCGGGTCATTAAGCTTAAAAAAGGATTAAGTGTATAGACGCTTGTATTATGGGTACCATACAATGGACTTGCAATACCCGTATAATTATATACAGTACCGTATATACAGGTTGATCCAAAAATATACTAAGCTTAATATACTAAGCTTTGAACCTGCGCTTCTTTAGCGCATTTGTAATCAATATGTGAGGTCAAAATTTCGTTGCGTCAATTATAAAGTTCACAATTATTATTTTTTAAATCGACATATCGAAATTGTGACTCAAATGCGTTACAGTTGCTCAGGTATAAGGCTTAGTATACCCTTTCTGAATCATCCTGTAGATATACTAAGCTGCCATAACTTGGTCACAAATACTCGTGCTCAGAACACAAACTTTGCCCCTAACAGGATCCCAGAACCCAGGACACTTGGTACAGGAAGTAACCACTCCCCACAAAGGGAAATCTCTTCACTTCATGGTGGAAGCACAGTTGCTATACAAACCAACTCGGGCCCACAAAACGATTTAAATCCAAGTGATCGCGTGCACAGCTTTGATCATTCGCAAATGACTAATTAGACGAACTGAGCCGAACAAACGTTGCGCGCAATTAATTTAAGGCAATAATGGCGGCTATGAACAGTGTAGCCACTCGTTAATAATCTGTGAACACGGTACACACCTGTTAGATACAAAGTCAGTTGCAAGATGGCAGAATAAAATTATATCTCACGGAATTATTTGGCTAAATTTAATAGCCACTTCACAAGCCCACAGACGCCAGATTATAAATGTAAATTTTATCTATACTAATATTATAAATGTGAAAGTTTGGATGGATGGATAGATGGATGGATGAATAGATGGATGGATGTTTGTTACTCTTTCACGCCCGAACGGCTGAACGGATCTGGATGAAATTTGGCACAGAGATAGATTATAGTCTGGAATAACACATAGGCTACTTTTAATCCCGGTAAAATGTATGGTTCCCGTGGGATAGATGTTTTAATTTTTCATGCTTTTTATCGCGGGTAACACCGCCGGGCGCAGCTAGTATGAAATAAAAACTATTGTACCAATCATGATGAAATTAAAATGGGGACCTCTTTGTGGTATAGTATCCGGTAAAAAAAGAATCATCCAAATCGGGTCATCCACGAAAAAGGTTTATTTATAACAATTAAACAAGACTTTTTGGGGGTAGTCGAAGAGAAAGGTTATAAATTTTTGTTTTATTTTGTGAAAAATGGGTTTCTTTGAAATATAATGAGTAAATGTCTAAATACGGTAGACTATAAAGTATACGGTTAGCTTACCAATAATCTCACACTTGACGTACTGGACTATATTTTAAAGTCGTTATTCGCTATTTCTTTATACTAGAATGTTTCATGTATTTCTTAAATTAGGGTGAGCATTATTACAATGGGAATATTAATTTAAAATTTGCTTATACCCAGACGCTTTAAACAATAATTTCAACATCGAATCATAATCGAACGAATTAAATTTAGTGGCATCCCGATCAAAAACGTCGCATAAATAAACTTTTTAAAATAGAAAAACGATCACAGAATGATGCAACGATATTATTAACACTAAAATATCATTTTTAAAATCCAACCTTTTAAATGCGCGTCGTGGGTCGAACCGACCACCTTGTCAGCTAGCGCGTAAATTAACATGAAAACGTCATACAAAGGGGTAACCCTTCGCCGCCGCGTAATAAACTACTCGGCCGCTCCTCTCCCGCGGCGCGCGCGCTGAGCCGCCTATTCAAACGACCGGACATTATCGTAAATATTGTGGTATTTATTCAGATTTCGGGCACAAACAATTCAATTCACGCACTGGCTGCTAATTGGGCATAAATCGTCGTAAAAATATTCAATAAGCTTCTCGCATCGATTAATATTTTAAACACTGAATGCCTTCATTTGAATACGTAGTAAGCGGCGCGTAGATAATCGACGTGCGTCGATTTGTCGACGGGCGAGCTATTCAAAGGTTTATTTTTTTTCTTTTTATATGGCACAAAAAAAGAAGTCGTTAACACGTATTGCTTCGCCGCATGATACGAATTAATCCACGATTATGTTTATTTTCTTTTACTTTTGAGCGTCTCAATAAACCGTGAATATTAAATACGTTCGTTTGCTCGGAATTGATTATGCGTTTACAAATAGAAAATTGTGGGGATCGGTGTGTCATGCAAAACGACGTTCATTATTCAAGCTCGCGAGATAGCAACACCGGACTTTAATGGCGGGCCGTTAACATATAAACGAAAAGCATTTACTGTGGAAAAAACGTAGCACGCCAGACGGCGACACGAGAAACGCCAAGTTGAACACTTTATAATAGAAATAATAACGCAACAGCCGCCATGAATTATTACCCACATTTCATGTTAAATTGTATGTAAATGCGGGGCCGCAGCGACAGGGCTCCCACAATAACATAATAATGGTGGATTTGTGACTCACGTCAGGTTGTTAGTGTGTACTTAACCCTTTATCGGGACACGCACGCGGGACGTGAGATCATTACTCGGGTCGGGGCGACCGCTCACAATGGGACCGTACGCGATATACCCGCGCGCCGTTGGGGGGTTAACGTTTCAAGTTCGTGAGTGAACAGTTAACGTGTAGTTTTGTCGGCGCTCGATACAGGTTTTCGATACCGCTCATTTGTATGACAATAGATTTTTTATTCAAATTCGACGTGTTTATACACACAATGGTAACTTTAGACGCTACTGAAGCGATTACATATTCAATTTATGCGTTTGTTAAATAAATAAACAAGTACTGAGCAGGTTTTTAATTGTACGAGTTGATCCGTTAATTGTTTGCAATGACGATAAATTGTACATACTTATAAGTAAAGTATAATAGAAGTGTATGCAAGATAATATTAACGCTTAAGCTGGTATTCTTTGATATCATAATATATTAGATATCTCAACAACAAAATAAATACATTTAATTAAGTCGCTAGACTTTAAAATGAAACTAATCTTACGGATTTTATCGCGTTTATTATATTTTTTTACGTTCCCGACGTTTTGGCTGTTGTTCAGCAACCACGGGCACGGGAGGACTTTTATTTCAATGTGTAGTATTCCCATAAATATTATAAATCAATACTGTCGCTAGATTTAAACACTGCTCTTTTTGTAATTTTGATTAGAATTGTCACCGTCTGTATTGTGTATTTAGGAAGAAAAAATAAAGTCAAGTGAAAACGTTTTATCGAGCGGATAACAATAACATTATACTTACTCTCTCAGTGCTCGTACGACCCAAAGCAATATCCTAAAATCGCGTTACCATCAAAGAGACAGACGTCCCGCCCACTCGTTACATCCCTGATTTGGGAACAATCGCCCGAGGCTCGGAAATTGCTTCTCGATCCCTGAAATCGTCCCTTTGCGCCCGCGGCGCGGCGCGCGGCGGCGGCGCGGCGGCGCGGCGGTGTGGCAAGCGCAACTCTTATTAAAGTCCTATAGCGACAAACAATTATGTTGCTGGTTTTTAAAAATGTAAATCGGTTGGTAATTAATAGGTGTGTTTTAGAATAATTGGATGGTGTACCCAGTACAGTACAGACAAATGATGTCGTTCTGTAAGTATAAAATTAAGCCACTTTTTATCAAACACATAAATATGTGATCTTCGGCGGGCATTTCAAGGAGGGAAACTATATATGCTTAGAAATTTCTGACGATTGAAAGTTTCTGGCAATCTCCTCAAACCAGAGTAACATTGCCATTGCACGTTAATAGTAAATATTTATAACCAAAAAAGTACTAGCATGAATAAATAAATAAAATAACACTAAATACCAAAATCAAGAAGTACTTTTAGTAGAATCCTGACTCCTAACACACCTTCCTTGTAATATATCCTCCTTAATAATCGTCGGTGGAGCGATGAAACCGGTACGTTCTGATCGCCGGCTCGGGGGGACATCAAACTGTTACGTGACAGTGTGTGTGGTCAGGTGTCAGGTTACCAGCACTCTGGGGAGGCTACCTAATGTATTAAAGGTTTTATGACTAAAATAATTGAAGGTTATATATCAATGTTATTGCAAATTTTCATTTTTGAAGGCTGCTCCATCGAGTATATCGCGCATTTATTTTTAACAAGGGTGGATGAGTTGACGTGAGCAAGAATATATAAAGGTACCCAAAAGAAGACCCAGAGAGATACTTGGCTAGTCACGGGAAATGCTATGCTGGAAATACATCTGAGGCGATTCGAAGTCGCCGGGATAGCTAGTATTGAAAAATACAATCGAATTTTGAGACGGTTAAAAATATAATGTTATATCGCCAGATGATCACCAGCAACCAAAAAAATGTAGGGAACAAACTAATCTGCACTTATATCATGGATACCGTACAATTAACTGGGGGTGATCCCAGTATATCATTAATTATAATAAAGTATACCTACGGATATTAAACATCTATAACTCGGGTACAAACATTCGTGCTCATCACACAAACTTATCATACTCACCATAATTGTTACCCAATCTCTGTGTTAATCTCACAAGCCGACAGTATTTAACTGCACCGACACTCCCCTGCGTTCGTGACTGCGATCAGATGTGATGGATTATGTTATCGTACCGGCGGTGGCGCAGTCGCCGTAGTGCTTGTTTTATAGTTAATTCGCATTGCAATGCTTAAGATGTAAGTTTATGAGTTGTAAAGAAAGATTTTGACAACATGTGAGATAAAAAGTAAGTCATATATTTCGGACATTACTTTCAGAAACTGTCTCTGATCGTAAGTAATATAATAGGTATCTACTTGAAATAAAATTAAGAAATCATATAGGCCAAAAAATCAGTTATGAGTGGCAGGAATCAACCACCCATGAGAAACATTGGTTTCACTAAGAACAGCAAACAAGAAATTCAATATAGAAAGATTGATAAAATTCCTAGGAACATCAAAACTCATGGGCAACTCCATTGCCATAATACACGTAATTAAATCAAAATTGACTCATTTGAACTTGAGTTGTTCATGCCTACATATAACTCATAGACTAGGCACTGTGGTACCGAAGTGCTGGTCTATTGATATACAAACATATATGAGCAGTGTATCTGTGTATAATCCGTGATATAGTTTGATTCGTTATCGGCGGATCGATTCAGAACGTTTCGACAAGTATCCGAATGCATTCGATTAGAAATTTCTCGTTTTGACGACGATCTTTCGGAGCGATTCTTCACGACCGAATCGAAGATTCAATACGACTATCCAACCGAATGTTTCGATTCGACCACTCGCTGTGTTAACATAGTACATTTCAGAATGCAAGTTGCAATTGATAGCCGAATCGGTCGATACCAAACTTATCGTAAGATTGTGAATCGGGGGCTGATCTGTAAACCTAATTCGGGGCTTCTTATAAACGGACAACCTCGGCATGGTTTCACAATCTGTTCTCACAAATATTTTAAAGCCCATCAATTACAACTGGTTAAGTATTCATTGATCTAGAAAAAAGTACCTTGAAATTCACGGATGCATGTAATCATTCAATTTAATTGTGCAGTTAATATGCAAACCCTATCAATCACGTCGGTTCAAAATTCCGCATAGCACAATAATTTGTATAAAAGCATCCACGCATCGCCGCCCCTGAATTGCTCTATTCTTAAAGAAATTAGTGTTTACAAAACATTCAAATTACCAATCAAAAACAACCTCTATTGAATAGATTTAGAGTTGAAAGGGATCGCAAAAATATCTGTTGTGGATTGTAAAACTGGATCATATTCGCTTGACAATTGACGCGTTGTAGGGACCGCATTCATCTATGTCAGTCAGCAATGTAAGGAGCCGTAGGAAATTGATTGATTGAAGCCATCTGTTTTTTTTTATGAATAGCTGTATTGTATGTTAACTCTTGCTTTTATAAAGCAAGAGTAATATACAAATAAGTGTGTGAATATAACTATCGTTGACAATATTTTGGTCTCTACTTCAATGTTTATTATACATACAAATAAATAAAATTGGAGTGTCTGTTTGTAATATTAAAATAACCGCTTTTTACTAAGTGTATTTGGATGTATACACGGTACTTACATATACCAACGCAATTTTTTTATATTTTTTGTCTGTCTGTCTATCTGTCTGTCTTTCTGTCTGTTTGTCTGTCTGTCTGTTTGGCTGGTCTATCTCTGAAATGGCTGGACCGATTTTGACGGGACTTTCACTGGCAGATAGTTAATGAAACAAGGAGTGACGTAGGCTACTTTTATTTTAGACTAGCTGTTACCCGCGACTTCGTCCGCTTTTTGTTAAATACCACGCGGACGATGTCGCGGGTAACAGCTAGTAGAATAATATATGTTCAGTCAAAAGCAATCTATTAATTCTTATCAGCTTTTACTATAGTATTATGTTCATACCACCTGAAAATGTTTGCCTTGAGCCATCGGTATGTGTTTTAATACGGCCTCAACCATGTAACACATTATTATTTTTAGATCAATACTCTATAATCATGATACATCTCATTACACACAACAATGTATAGAACAAGACATTATCAACCGGTATTATATTATTATAAAATCGTAAAGAGCGAGCGGAGCATAAAATTATATGTTTCGAGCAACATATTACGCGCGTTGAACAGGTGATGGATTACACCCTATGGGGATAACTATGACTAATATTAAATTAACTGTCTGTCCATTCAGAAGTTTTCACTTTTAATAACACTCAGAAATTACATTGAAGGCCAGTGACAGTCGTCTCTCAAAATAGATAACATATAACTGCATCAAAAAACGCAAACGAGGGATTTAAAGTATCGCGTACAAAAATTCCTGCAAACAACTCGATCTGCTTTATATATATATGAGTTTTTTCCACACGCAGACATTTGTCCTTCGCGGACAATTTTTCCACACGCGAACTTTTGATATTAATGGTAATTTTTTCTACGTGTGGACCCTGGTCCTTCGTGGATTTATTTTAAAAACCCTAACTTCTGTCCTTCAGGGATGATACTCTCCTTATATAAATATTTTTCTTCCTAACCTCATCTCAATTTGAATTATTATTAATTTAGTTGGTCATTTAACTGTCTTATAAATTTTTTTAAGTAAACCCGCAGTGCCTCTCTAGTTAAAACTATGAAAGAAGTCAAGAACATAGAGGGGCCATTGTACGTCAAATAATTGAATGGAAGGTATTTATTTACAGTGTTTCAATACACAATAGATGTATTTTCTTGTGCATTTAACGGATCCTATTATTGTGGTTCCGTTATAAATTGATATATTTTCTCAATTAAATTATTACAACATGTTTGTAACTTTGTAAACATAGGCACTATATCGCTTCCAAAGAAACTAGAATACCACTATCCAAAGACCATTTGTTGTCTCTGCCATAACGAACTTAAAAGTATCATCTTCGAGCAATATTCGAAATGTATAGAAGTTTTAATCAATTTACACTGACAGTATAAAACATTTTTTTTGAAAAATAATCTTTTGTTATACCATAGTGTACAAACAAAACTTTAGATAAATATTTTGGTTAGATATAGAAAGAGTTCTATGTAAATAACTTTTAAATCCTCAAAAATGTCACGGAATCGTACAAATAGTTTACAAACATCCCCTGGTCGAGTATGTATAAAAATGTACACGTTTCCTTATTGCAAACAATAAATAAGATAGCAAATAGCGACAATAAGCAATACACTTTTAATTCCACGCGCTCATATCTTCTGTTGTCCTAAGAATAGCGCTGAAACGAACATTCTGTCCACTTGCCGGGCTTCCGTTACGTATTCAATTTGATAGAAATTGATTTTTATTCCGATTTCATTATTATTTCTTTGACTTTCCTATTTAAACTAGTGTCACAAGTATCCGTTATTATCTATAGGGCAGTGACGGACTATATATTGTAATCGAACAATGTTCTGAATTATCAACTGAGCATGTTTGTTGTCTAGTGTTTGTGATGATTATTTGTAATGTCTGGTTGAATAAATTACTTAACACCGCAATTTATATAGGTCACTGGCAGAAGCTATAGAAACTGTGTTTTAACGAGATTATTTGGTATGTAAAAAAAGTCTTATTATAGAAGCAAATATAATAGTGTGGTGTGGTGGCAAATAGGTAGACAAAGCAAAGGGTAAAAGACAGGTGACGCGTAACAATTTTCTGCCAATAATTTGTGTATTTACCATTCCTGATTGCTTTTTTTAATGTCATTGTCATACCATAGCAATTGACACAGTTTCCATCGGCATACGAAACTGACCGCCGAAACGGCAATTTGACGCACGCGTTTGTCGGGAAGATCCACAATTTCTGTGCAAACAACAACGCCGTTGCTTCTTTCATTACACCAAAAGTAGGGTCTGAGGCGTTTAATATCGCGTGGCGGGTGTGCGGTGGATCTAATTGCTTATTAGCTCTGTGTACATGGTAATATGTCTCGTTCAGGATTGTCTTGTCAGTATGATTTCGAGGTAAGGCCAAAACGTGGCTATGTTATCTAGGAGATAGAGTCATTCGAGATTAATCATGACTCCCAAAAGAGCTCAAGCTGTTTCTAAAGAGTTATTTATGGACAATAATTTGGTCATAGCATAGCATGTATTTCTACCACTACAATCACATGATTGTGCTAGGTATTGTAAAAATACAAAACGCTGTATTCAAAAACCTCCGATCTGATATTCTGCAATCTTCAACCCTTCTAGCCAGGGTATAGGTCCAGATACAATGCAGGAGTCTGAATATAATTATATGAGAATGTTTAAACGAGGGTCTTACGGGTCCGGCCACTGATCCGGCAAATGTTACAGTATACGGAGCAAACCTCCCTAAGCATCACGTCACAAAGATTATGGATCTCCGTGACGTCACCTAATCTACGGCAATCTGCTGACGTCATTAGTTTGACGAAGGCAGCCGACGTACGCCGAGTGGGGCGGGGATTCGGCCGATTGACAACTGCTAGGCGCCCGGCGAGTCGTTAATTCTTTATGATTGATTATCTTTCGCGCTAATGAGCTTTTGTCTAGTTTTATTTGTTGTGCGCAAGCTATGAGATGGCCATCATCTCATATTTGTTTTGCATTACGTATCCACATTTGCTGGTAATGAAATACGTATTATTTTCTATAATAATCTTTATTTGATATATGTCTAAAGTAAAGACATACTTCTGTTCGTCACTAAACCGACGACCGACGCGACGACCTGTATCTTGGGGATTCCTCGTTGAAATGATTATTTAAGAAATTGATTATTGACTGTTTATTTGTGCTATGCAAACAAATTGACCGATGGATGTGATAAAAGTATACACGTAGTCTGCAAGTGCAAGATATTGGAAGAGGCCTTTGCAGTAGTTGTCGCTTTGATAATTATGATAAAAACTTGAGTAAACTACCAAAATCGCAACCCCTGTACTTAAAGCCGACCAATCATGAATTATGATCGTTTCGTTCTGAATAACCTACATAAACAGAGTGAGTAGAGAGATAAATCATGGTCAGCGTGCATCAACTGTCGCTGCGTCAGCAGGTAACAACTCCAGTGGTAGCTGCTTTGACGTAATGGAGCTACATCTCGATCTAAGGATCTACGTGTTTTCATAACATGGTGTTTATGCACCGCTACAGCGACAGGCGACTGAGGTGAGTATTGTTCGGTGACAGCGACACACGCTACACTAGTTGACATTTAGATACATTAATCTTGTGAGTTCATATAGACAGCAGGAAATCTGGATTTGTTCGTCTTTCCAGACTTCGTCGCCTGTCTTTGTCGCAGTGCGCGAATGCTACGTTTACAATTGCATAAGGGTCGCCCTGTTAAAGCAGTCCTTCAAGAGTTGTTGGGTGATGTTATTATTGCCTGATATATTAAACCTGGCATATGCTAAAGCTACATACAATTGTGCTAATGGCAGAATAATAATACACTCAAAAGTGCCTAGATAAATTGGGAAACGGTGAATGAAAGTCAAATACTCTATGAGTAGAAAGAGAAAAGCAGATATAACAATACAACGATTCTGTTGAACACGAGACAGATATATAACTATTATATTTGTCACACGTAACCCTACAAAAGCTCGAAGCACTGAACACCGAGACGGGCTAGCAAATACAACAAATAAAACAAATCTCAGGCCACTAAGCAAATACATCGCTGTGCGCGAGATACGTCCGACAACCACTTAGTGGCGGTGTAGTGCTGCAAGCGCTGTATTGATCACAGACACGGGAATGGAAAGACTTGAACATTGAAGTTTGTTGGAATCTCTTGTGAAGTTCGTGATGTCATTGAAGAAGAATATGTCCAGCGACAGACTGGTCGCTGAACATTTATAAACTACTTATCTACAGCGTGATTCAGAAAGAGCATACAAACCATTATACCTATGGCTTTCGTTAGCGCATTTGCAATCATTATGTTAAGTCAGAATTACATGTAGATTTAAAAAAAAAAATGTCCCCAACAAAATGACAATAGTGTTTTTTTGGGATAAGTTTTTTTAAATTGAATTTTTGCAATTTTTATTTCACATAACAATTACAAATGTCCATAAGTAGTGTAAGTTTAAAGGTCAATATATCCTTCATCAATCACGTTGCATACATTTAAGACTATAACTTCGTCATTTCTCTCCATTACATATCTTAAAAAAATCGTAATGGGCATTATTTTCGATACATAGGCTGAATCCGCCATTTTGTATATTTTTGTCTGTCTGTTCGCCCCACACGCGGAATCAGTCTGACGGATTCTGATGAAACTTAAGGTGGTATTATATAGAAAGTACTCATAACTCATTATTTGTGTAAGTCCAACAGATAGTAATATTATTCGGTACTCTACATATTATTATAGTTTTCATTACAAGTTGCAATATGTATGCCAACTCTACAATATTGCATTGTCACTGTCGCCAAGAGATCTCTGAGAGCAAGTCACCGTGTTACTTCCGGAGACGCGAGTGCGCCGTTCCCGCAAACGAGACGTGTTTGCATTGCACACGAACAAACATACATACATATACATTTATATTGGAACTTAATCTACTGTGTTAGGTAATCCAATATATAATAGTTATAATTATAATATAAGAAATCAGAATGTAATTTTTTCGTCCATATATACCATATTATAAAGTCCAAAATATGAATAATTTGACGGTAACAATCGCCGTGCAATTATGTTGCCATAGTCACGTCTGTAACAGCGTGGATTCAGCGCTATCACTCACTGCATAAGTGGTAAGGTATAATAATATGATACGCTAGATATTTATTATCTGGGTCTAGGTCTAGATCTATTTATTGGCCCATGAATACATCAACAGCCATATTCGAGTAATGAACGGTGTAATTAATTCTATTAACAATATTCATTAATGGCAGCACTGATCGCGATCACTTGGGCCATCGCCCGCGTCAGAAGATAATACCTAGCACATTATTATACCATGGCTTTAGGCACAGTCTGAAGTATTTTCAACGAATACCAAGCTTTGGTCTCTGCAGCAGACAAGTTTGTTTTAGACACAAAATGTCATTGAAAACGTCATTCCAATGTGAACAAACTATGAGACACTCGTTTAAGCAATTAAAATTTCACATACCACAATATCATTAGCATTCCCATTTGAGTAGAAATAAAACCAGAGGGTGGGCTGAGCTATTAATTGTCAGAGGCCACGACAGGCGGCGCGTTGAAACGTTCAGATTTATCGCTATCCGTGGACTTGTTAACTAATTTATAGGTCTGTAATTTTGACTTGCTGGTTAGGGTCAGCACGGATCTATAGCTATTGCCACAAGCATCAGACCATAGTCCCATCCTGGGTATTTTGTGGCAAATTGGTAATTGTAGTCGCCTACTAAATGAGATGTCGGGAACGATTACAACACCTTATTCTTACACGTGAGCTAACACTTAGCATTCATAGAACCGTAGTAGTAAACAAGATTATTAGTTGTTGGATAACCTTACATGACTTGTTAAATAATACAAGTTTCTTGGCCCACCCGTGGGACTGTACAGGTTTAAAACTGGTCAAGTGCAAGTCGGATGAACATTGGAGGGTTTTGATGCCGTTTATGGGAACCCTAAAAACACGTTTAAGTCAGTGATCAAGTCACGTCGCCGCAGCGAGTGGCTCATCTATGGCTGGCCTTTATCTTTTAGAAAGCTTATTGTTTATTTATTAAAGTTAAATGCTGTCATAACATTCGTGTCGACGTTTTAACAAACCATTAACTGTAACAATAAACATTGTAAATTGAAAATTAAACATGAATAAATCTTTGTTGGTTAAGTGTGAAATAAATAAGAAGTTAACATTACTACACTCATTACAAAGTAATATTTGTAGCGACCACTTTAACCTCGCCACAAGTTACACAGAGGGTGTTGCAGACGACATTCAGAACAATTGACAATTCTCCATACAATCCTGAAACGCGCTATGAGAGTTTTCGACTCACGTAACATATATACAAGACCCCGACAATAACCGTCGGGGCATAGCAGCCGCCCCACCAGGCATACCACCCGCATGGCTGAAAGATCTTCCCTTTTCCGCTAAATATTATTAACAGACGATGTAACTTGGTACGGCCGGACCACGGATTTTATCTGCTCCGCAACGGATTGGTTTGTCTTGAGTCAACACTTGTCTGCTGAAAACACGGTACCGACGGCTGGTCCGTAGCGACCGCGCGCGGTCCGGTCCGTACCAAGTTCGATTGTCAATTCAAACTATAACCATGTAACAATACGATTTGGACTTCCATCAGTTATAATTCCAGAGCTAGAATCATTCTAAAACTCGTTACAACCGCATGCAAATTCCTGTTAGGTATGTTCTTATCTGTGCAGTCTGCGTGGATTAGCGCCAGTCGTGCCTCGCTGCTCAGCGGCTCAAACGTTCGCGGCATGCCAACACTAATCTCAGGATTGCGGGCTCCCAGATTAACGTGTACGGATTGTGTAATGCATTCAGTGTTATAGTAGCTATGTACTCTTGAAACTTATAGTCATTAGTGGAAGCTTATATGACTTTTTTCTTGTCGATGTGGTCTTAACTTTTTATGCTGATGCTAGTTTTCATGGAAGAAAGCTGGGTCACGAATCATCCTATGGCATGTGTAAGCAATTCTCCAACTTCCATCAGTCGGAAAACGTCCACTGATTCAGTCACATAAATTAAACTAGGTTTTTTAACTTCGCTAAAATATAGTAAATTAAGTTTAGCCCCTAATGCAGGGTATATATGTGTTATAAACATTTATTGCGTTTGTCTGTCTATAGTGTCACAGCTCCAAAACGAATAAACTAACTTGCTTACCCGATCATACACTTCATTCGTTAATAATGGTATATAATTGGTGATGGAAAAGAGTTCAGATACTTACTCATGTTAAGATAAACCACGACCTGTACGAAAAGCAGGAACTCCTAATATAATTAAGTTATCGAGAAGACATGCTGTCACCGTCATACTTATTTATAAAATCTGTGGTGTGAGAGGGATGGACGACGCTTATGTACCAGAACGTACGTACGTAAAAAGGATTGTTGATTGAACAGCATGCTTTCTCGACGACGTTACGATTAAATTAGGAGTTTCTGCTGACCCGAGTGATCTTGTCGGTTTCAAAGGAGTTGATATTATCTATTTTAATGCCTATCAAATAGTTGCTACCAAAAAATATCTATCAGTTGACGTATCAAGTGAAGTCCATTAGCGGTCATCGACCGTGACACATCGAATCTGTAGATAACTGCCGATCGGTCGCGGTTCGGGCTCGGTCGCCGCCGGTAGCGACGCGGCCGTCACAAAAGATGTCGGTGCATTTGATCCTGGGACGATAGGGCTGTCGAGCGTCATAAACAATAAATCTTATAAAGTTTTAATTTGTAGACATTGGTTAAAACACGTTACTAACGCTGTATAGTTAATATAGAATACAAATACATATGGTTAGCACAACATTCATGTTACATATGTAATATTACTTAACTACTCAGAAGCAGGCAGAACAGTTCTTAAAATAAAATAATCAGAACTAGCCATCCTGTTATAAGAATTACAATTTTATTTTTTATAAATTTAAAAAGCAATAAGGCTACTTTAGCAACCCTGGCTTATCAGCTATCTGGTCTTGTCGTGGTAGTTAGGTATATTGTTGACGAGAGACAACCTCCTTGTGGCCAGTTAGCGCAAGCCGGCGTGAGATCATGAAAGGAACACCGACATAGTCTTACCCCCGAATTTATAGACGTTATATAACTTTAGCAAACGTCATATAGAACTGCGCAAAGCAAAACTATATCTAGTAATTACGTTTAACAAAGTTCTTCTTCTTCTTCTTTTGCTTAGGTTGGCATTTGGCTTCAAAATAGTGCCATTTGTGCCAGTGTCGAGTAATTATTGAGAATTGTTATAATATATAGGTACCCCTGATCATAATGATAATGCTTATCACCGCAAACAACAACTAAATATGAGGGTACCCCAGTTCTAACTATGACACTAGGACGTCAAACACCTCAGTCCTCCCGTGACCATGGTTGCTGTATAGCAGCCGAAAGGTCGGGAACGTAAAAACATAAAATGAACGCGATAAAATGCGTAAAATTAGTTTTATTTCAATATATATGAAAATAGTCAGTGTCACTTGGTAGCCCTCCCAATGTCGTGTTGTAACAATTGTCACACCATTTGTTTCCACCGCCCACGAATTGCCCACTCATCCTGTTGGAATATTTATTTAGGCAGGCAACTATTTAAACATGTACACCAATTTATTTTAACGATGACTTTGAATAAATGAAAGGCAGGTTGGTTTTAACAGAAGGGGTAATTAATTTCTGATTTAAATAATAATTGAGGCCACCAATTTTGCGAAACTGCATTCTTAAAATCAAACACCTATACAAATAATGTTATATGCTTTTAAAATTATCATTAATACCTGCTCCTTTTTGCAAATAGTTAATTTATTGTAATGTGAGACAAATTTATATTAAAAAAACGTGGTAACAATGGTTATATTGTCACCATTGTTTTAAGCAATAGGCGAATTTCAGTAAGTACTACGTATGGTGCATAAAATAAATACTAATTTTAAAAGATAACAACAAAGCTATTTTTTTTCCTAAAGCGATCCCACCTAAACTACGACAAATAATACCATTGTCTTAAAAAATACATCAATGCTTATCTCTATTTACTGACATAAAAAACTACACTTTTTTTAAAACCTATTCAAACCGCCTTAAAGATAAGAATTAGCTTTAATACTCTATTGTAAGAGGCTAGTAAAAGTGAAATAATAAATTTACTTTGAAAAGGGATTCCAAAAGGGATTATCGAAATTGCGATGACGAACACTTTTGTTCATAATGCGTTTACAATTATTGTGTTTTTACTATCATAAACTGTGGGTGGTCAAATGCAACCCAGTCAACATTTAAGGGTAAAATATTAAAAAATCTACTTCTACCTGTAGTTTAACAACAGAACAATCCCATCATTCTTCATGTGGTATTAATATAGGTGCCTAATAGTACTCATAGGTCTTGGCTATAGCTGTTGTCCCTTAGACATTTTAAGTTGTTTTTATACTGGCGAGAAGACAAAGAATGCAACTTCTGTAAGAAGTAAGATCTTTTCATGATCCTTCATCAATTTCGTAGATCAGACTACCATAGATAACGAATGCAGAAAAAAACACACCTCTTTGGTCTCAATAGTATAACAAAGCTATTCAGTAGATAAAATCTCTGACGTTTATATGCCTATAAAACATTATATTAATAAGAATACAGCGTATAAAAGAGTCAGAATACACGATATAATTCAAACGAATCGTTCAGATTCTCTTGACCCACATTAAGCTACAAAAGCGACACCTACACGCTGCGGCGAGCAGACACTAAACTAAATTATTCCTAAGCCGCCGTTTACCAGCTCCGCTGCTATTCAATTTCCCTTTCCCGTGCTATGCATCTCTGTCGTCGCATCCAACTCCTTTGACTGCTCGATGCATATTTTATATAATCCTTTCATCAAAACGTCGAGTTCGCGGAAAGCGCTTTCAGTAATTCTCGCGAGCGAGCGGGACGGAAGCTGCCGACAAACGGGGTGTCAAACAGCGGTGGGGATAAGACGCCAAAGCTCCCGCAGAGTACACAGAATGCAAAAATGGCGCGGCGACGAGTGACAAGGTGTCAGGAGGGGGGCGCGTCACACACCGAGACTCAGTTCTGAGCCGTCCGTATCGCGAGCCGCACGTGCGTACTGCCGCGCGCCCACCCCGCGACCAGTGTCTTGTGAAATGTGCTGACACCGAGCCTTTGGATTTCGTGCAGTGATCGTTCTGTGTTGTGGCAACAATTCTTGTTAAGCTGGAAAAGGATACTGGTCCGTGGAGCAACATGCTCACGTCAAGCAATCAGTATTTGCGCCCGGATTACCTGTCGCCGCTTCCGACAACGGTAAGTTTGATTGATGAAGACAAACTGTGTTTTCCTTGGATGCGTGGTGGGTTAACGGATGATATCTGAGAATTGTGTACATATTGGTGAAATGTTCTGTTGTCGTGAAAATATTTTGAAAACTTTTCAATAATTGAGTAAGTAAAAAATATAAAATGTAGGTAGGTTCCTACTACTTAAAAACACTTTTATCTTTGTTACGAATCAAACAAACTGCAACCAGGTACCTATATGGTTATTTTGTAGGTAGGTATAACCATACGTCCGAACAGAAATATTTTGAACTTGTTCGGTTTTATAAGTGAATTCATGAATATTATTTAAAATTTTTGTTACAGCCTGTAGGTATAGCGCACCTATGATATACATGTTAATTATAATACGTCAATTATTCTCACATTACAATCGCTTAACTCAATTAGTATTTTTCCTTCTAAACAATGCAAACCAGTTTAATCCAAACCTTATTTACAAGATAGAAAATGACTAGAATTATCTATATAAATATATTTATGCTCAGATGTATAATCAAATATCCGCTTTTCCAAATAAATCATTAAATTTTGCTAAATATACAAACGACTTTATTTTTTCCCATGCACTGCTAATATAACAATACGATAGGGATCTGATAAAACAAAACATACTTCAACATGTACTTAATAATTTCAAGACAATGGCGAGTAATATAATAATAAACTCTATAATAACTGAAAGAAACGCACACAACTATTTTAAGGGTGAATAATTAAATTTGCATAAAATACTGCGTATAAAGTTAAATATATCAACCTAAACAAAAAAAACACAAAAATTTTCACACTAATTAACCTTAATTTCAAGATAAAAATTCTTACAAAAAGGAAACTCAATAACAAATAGACAAGTTAAAATATACTTTGTTTTTTTATCACGAAATTAAATAAACAATCAACCTATTCATTAAATTTTATGCTTTAATAAAAAGATGAACCATAACTTCAATTTCTTAATAGTTTTTCCTTACAATTACAAAAAACACATATACTTTTTACTTGAACCGTTGAAGCACTAGTTACTTTTCCAAAGTTTTCGTGAAAATGTCTAATTAAATTAAGTATGCATGTATAAGATTCTATAATGAGCGGTTGTTCAGCCAAGGTATCAATGTATCTCGTATCAAATTGGATTCAAATAAGAACACTTACGCAATTTAAACGCAAAATAAGTACTCCAAAGTATTAAAAGTAAAATACAAAACATATTCCCGACACACAGAAATCCTAGCGCTGGTAATAGACGTGACAACATGCCACAAGTTCAGGCGTGCCGCAAATTCAGCGTCACAAATTGCCCTTTTCACTGCGAGATTACATCATGCGGGAGTCGAGTGAAATGTCAAGCGGAGCCGACGGCTGCCAGACGCGCGGATAATGGCGCGTCGGCCGCGTGATTGGACGCCCACCCCCTCCAACCCGCCAGCCCACCTCGCACCCCCGCGGTCCCTTTGTGCTCCCGTCACTCGCAAGTCTCGCAACCTCGACCCGACGTTTCATTTCATAAAATGCCTCTCTTTGTTGCAGCTCGACGCGAAAAAGAGCCCGCTAGCGCTTCTGGCGCAGACCTGCAGCGCTATAGGCTCCGACACGCCAAACCCCAAGCTGATATCCGCGGCTGAGAAAGCAAGCAAAAAATATGAAGACAAACCTCACATACCGGACAACAAGCCCAGCTTCAAGCCTTACGAATCGTGCCTCACAGCGAGAGAAAAGACTAGGACACCGGACGACAGAGCATCTGTGAACGCTCATTCCAAAACGCCTCTCTCGTCAAAAGGAAGCGCGTCCACGACGCCCGTGCAAGCGCGTTGCGCCAGCAATCAAAGCTCCTCGTCACAGAGGACTCCGCCGCCGGCTCATAGAAAGACACCATCAGAGAAATCAGACGAAAGGTGCAGCCCGCTCCACGATTCGCCTGTCCCAGCCAAAACAAATTCAGAGACTACCAGCAGTTCCTCTGCGTCCAAGTTACCGTACACACCCACCTCTTTATCATCCAGTGCTGACACCAAAGAACATTCGAGCTACAAACCAAGCGTACCTGTCACCTCTGCGGCCTTTCTCAGTGGACTGCATCCCAGTGGATTCCCTTTACAGATGGATTTAATGACGAGTAGCTTGATGGCAGCGCAACATCACGCTTTAAAGAATGGATTAAATCCGTACTTGGCATATGCGAGAATGAAAGCGCCTGGAAGTGATTTAGGAATATGCAGGGATCCTTACTGTACGGGTTGCTCACTGAGCTCACATTTGCTCAAGTCTGCTGTATGTCCAGCGGGATGTGCGCAATGCGATCACGCCAAATCTCCATTCCCGTTACCGGCTAATCATCCAGCTGCGGCGGCATATGCGCACGCACAGCTAGCTGCCTTAGCAGCAGCATCACAGCTGCCCTATGTGTGCAGTTGGATGGCAGGAGACTCGGCGTATTGTGGCAAGAGATTTGGAACATCCGAGGAGTTGCTACAGCATCTCAGATCGCACACAGCGAGCGGTGAATCGAGTCCGAGTCTGTCGATGCTGAGCGCAACTCACCCACTACTACAGAGGACGTATCCCACGCCACCTTTGTCGCCTTTGACGCCGCGGTTCCACCCGTATAGTAAGCCGTCACACATGGTGTCGTCCCCGCCGCTACCATTTCACCTGGCCCCGCATCCTTCGCTAGCGGCGTACTTTCCTCCGTACCATCTATTTGGACCTCGGCCTCTGCACCCTTGAGGACCGTCGGCGCTCCACGGCAAGAAGGGGGGCGCCGACCGCTAACGCCCATGCCAAAAGGACATTCGGAACCGAAGTATGTGTAAATATTATGTAGTGACTTCGGGTTTCTAGTCTGCTCATATCATCGACGGTAGTGTATGCCCCCGGCGCCGAGCCCGAGGCCGGGGGCCGCGACAGCTGTGATCTCTAACTCCTAATCATAACTAGTGCACTGAACGCTTTGTCAGATCCGCGGTTGCGGGTTTTAATTTTCTAGTTAGAGTAACGAAATTTTTATGTACCAAATCATATTAGATTCTAATTTAAATTGATTTTCCTAAATTTAAGTTGTTGCTATTAATTAGTGAGCGTTGTTAATTGTGTTTGTATATCTTTTTAGGATACAAATGTTTTTTTTATGGTTTGGAAACACAAATCTGTCATATACATTTATTTTTAAGTGGAGAATATGGTATGTTGCGACTGAAAAAATATTCATGTAAACGCATAATAACTGTATTTAAATAAATTATCACAGATAAAACGTTACCGCGTCTTAATTACTCGTCTACTTGAATTATATAATAGCAACTTTCTGTTATTTGAATGATAAAATCTCTAAATGAATCTCACAAAACACACTTACATTTTATAATTTACATTTAAATGCTTGCAAAACTGTCACACTATATTTTCTATGTGTAATGTTAAATAAATCTTTACTAAATACAATGTCTAGAAGTTAAGGCACGAGTCAGATATGTGGATGGCAATTCGTGCGTGTGCAACATCCATAATAATTAGATAATGAACACTGTATTACTTGCAACTGATATCTGTTGAAATAAAAAAAAATGTTGTTATAAAGGGCATAAAGCGAAAAAAAAAAATATACGTAAATATTTAATTTGAACTCTCGTCTTTGATTTATGAAACCTATATTTTATTTTATTTTATAAAATGAATTAAAAATCAATTTTTGTGAATGGAATAGGGAACATAACATATTTAAAAGAATCATTCCATTATTATTCTTATATTGTGAATTTAGAAAAAAAAACTTATTTATTTCTTTGAATAAAAGCCTTATTATGGTAGTAGGTAATAGTTTTCTCCTTCGATTACTATAAAATACTATATAGGATCCCAATAAGTAAACTTCAGTGGCCTACATACAACGAGCGCAGCCCGTCGTCGAACGTACAATTTTCTCAGCCCATGACTCAAACGTCGCTGTAATTAGGACTATTGCGGCTTCCACTATAATAAATTATAAGCAATTTATCTGTCTGTCTGTCGCCATACATCACGGTCGTGCTGCATTTGCCACCGTTGAAATATTATGAGCGATGTGGATGTAACATTTTGATGGTTTTATCGCCATAAGTTATTTTACGATTATAATACCTACTTATAAAATCTTTGTATAACCTTTTTTTTATGATCCTGGGTTAGTATTAACAAGTTATTATTTTTTTCTTGGTCGGATCTTGGGATATTCTTCATTGGGTTTGAAATATATACTACATTTAAAATGGTATATTATTTGAATGTATACACGTACTAGTTGTCCCGGCGAACTTCGTACCACTACAGAATCAAATGTACGACAAAATGAATTATCCTTATTATATTTTTCTTATGAATTTTTCACATGTTTGAATAGTTATTCTGCTGCTCTGGGCGGAGACAAATACGAAAAAAACAAAGATCATAAAAATCGGCCCACCCCTTGTTGAGTTGTAAATGGTGTAACTAGCACAACTTTGTTTTCTATATATATAGAAGATGGAGAAATTAAGTTTGTTAGTTTGTATGTATAGATGTAGGAGGTTGCTAATACTTGGAACTACTGAGCCGATTCTAAAAAATATTACACTGTTAATGTTTTATTGAGGTACCGCGGGCAGAAGCATCTAGTATATTATATCGTTGAAAAATATCACTACAAAGTAAAATAAATTTAAACTTAGTAGACAGTAAACTTTAAAACACTATTTGACAATTAAAAATTAAATCTTATAAGTTATAACAATAATTCAAAGTTATGTTCAGAACATAAAACAAAAAAAATATTTAATTAGGTATGCCATTGCCAACATTAATTGGTTAATTTAGAATAATAATTTATAATTCTGTTACAATAGCAATGGTAAAAATGTATGTTAATGTAAGTAAGTATAATAAAAATTAATGGTTTCCTGCTGATTTCGAAAATAAAATATAAGTACCTACTTAATTATACATTTATGTTGATTTAATAATAATTATAGTTTACATTTCGTGAATAATTCTCGCATTATTTTGTAAACTAGTGTCATGAAGAAGACATAAATATTTATGTATTTTTTAGCTAATGTGAAGAAAATATGAAACTATTAAGGTTTGAATTGATTTAAATGTGTAGATCGTCATTGCAGATAGCGTAAAGATCAATAATATAATAATATATTTTATATATATATATATATAGTATAGTTTATTTATTAACGACGATATTACACAGACATTAAAAAAAAGTGGGTAGACTTAATCAATATCGCTATAATCGCTCCAGATTTTTTTAGAATATATGTACTCATGTAGCGAATTTTAGATACATTTTAATCATTTTTTTTATGAATAATGAATTTGTTAGTAGGTGCACAAGAATGGTATTATACTAACTAGTACATTCAGTACGCTTTATCGCAAAAAAAAAAACATTGATGGTGTTCATTCTCATGACCTTATAGACACCTATAGTTACCATGTATAAAATGTGTATAAATTAGAAAACTATATTATAACTGTTTTATTGTAAAAAACTAATATTGGTCGTAATTAATACAGTAAGCAGACTTTTATTTACTTCGCTAAATAATATAACAACAAAACAGCAAACATAAATCAAAAGACAAACTTCCAAGATTTATAAATCTTATCTTAGCCCCATCCTTATTACCATTTACTACTGGAAACTTGGATTTAGTATCTATCTCTGCGTATATTAAGTTAATACGATGTAGAAAATGCAATCCGAGTAGTGTATGGCGTGCAAAAGTTAATTACCGTGAGCCAATTTATCAAGTTCATTACCTCTTTATAAGTTACCTAGTTTAATGAAAATGTTTTGGGGTGTGTAAAACAGGCGAACGCTGGATACTTTATTTTACATGGAAAAATAAATAGATCTATAGACATTTTAAATTAAATGCTCTTCGTTAGTAAACGTACCTATTACTCGAGAACGGCTTGACCGATTTCGCTATATTTTTTAATGTAACTAGAAGTCCGCATAAGATTTTTATGAAACGAAGCATTGGAAAAGTAGTGAAACTTGAACGGGACGTTTCGGTTCAACCTGTGATACTAATTAATAATGTTGATATTTTCTCAACCATATTTAAGTAGGTAATAAATATGTTATAAAATGCAATGCAGACTTCTAGGTATACCTATTATTCTGCAAAGACTTATTAAAACTACGTGCTAGATACAAATATCATAAAGAACCAACATAATTTTATACATATAAGCGAGTACCTATTGTGAAATTTTTACCGAGCGTATTGAAACATCAGGACAACTGGAACTCTCAGACTTAATTCAGATGATATTCGACAATTATACATAACTAGCTGTTGCCCGCGACTTCGTCCGCGTGGTATTTAACAAAGACAACCGTTGACAACAGCCTGCCCGCCCATTCTGAGCCCGCGGGACGCATTGCAGGTTGTTGCTATCAAACAATCAGGCGCTGCGCTGCAACATCGTTTTTTTTTTTTTCGTGAGATACTATTTTTTTTTCTAAAATAAAAGTAGCCTAAGTTACTCCTTGTTACATCAGCTATCTGCCAGTGAAAGTCCCGTCAAAATCGGTCCAGCCATTTCAGAGATTAGCCGGAACAAACAGACAGACAGACAGACAGATAGACAGACAGACAGACGGACAGACAGACAGACAAAAATTGTAAAAAATGTTGTTTCGGTATAGGTAACGTGTATACATCCAAATGCACTTAGTAAAAAGCGGTTATTTTAATATTACAAACAGACACTCCAATTTTATTTAGATGTGTAGATGAACTCGTCATGACAAGCACTCACACATCGAACCTGGAACAGGACAGGTGATGGTGAACGTGAGGGCGCTTCTATTTACATAATATTATATTATATACCTACACGTCTTAAGGACGGTGTTGATAGATGGCGCTCCATGCGAAAATTTAGAGATAACAAATTTATTGAAAGCTTATTGCAAAGCGACTTATAAGCAGCGCAAGTTGATAGGTAAATAAGCTAAAAGCATGCCTTTATAATGATGTGATTGGAAAATAACTTATTGACTATAGTTTTTTGATGCTTTATCGAACTTTACTACTACTAACTAGGTAGCGATTGTTTGATAATACATAACTCAGCACGAACAAGGGGTATTTTTTTAATTTTATTATTGTCAGATTCTTTTTTTAGACAAAAAAGCGAAAGTAACGATGTCTAAAAATTAAAAAGAAATGATTTAAAAACACGTAAAAATGTAAATTGCCTTTGGACACACAAAAATGGTTATAATAAGCTAACAAGACGTGCTATGCATATAAAACTACACCCATTACTGTATAAAATCACAATAAATTTAAACACAACAACTGCCATGCAATTAACAATCTAATTAGTTAATAAAAAACATCTCAAACAAACGTGCAACTAATTTTCTCTCCGGACCGTGCTATCACCATTCCTCTACGTGTCTTTAACGGCGCGGCGGTGTTGATACACGCGGTGGTTCAAAGGCCCCGGCCGCTTTGATCTCACCGCCACAGACGCCATGAAACTTGTACACTCGAGCAAAAAAGAGCAAGTGCTTTTCGAAAGTACAACTTTTATTGACGACGCAAAATTATCGGCAATAATGTTATGTTAATAAGCGCGAGTGAAAGAGTACCGAATGGTAATGACATTTAGTATTTTTAATTTTACCGAAATGTTATAATGGCATTTTTGCGCCGTTAAAATGTTAATTACGCGATACGAGGTGACAGTTGTGAATTTTATTGATGTGTTTTAATGTAATTAACACGAGGCAGACGTGACATTAAAAGTTAATAATACCCTGGTTGTCAATTATCTGCAAAATATTCATAAAGGTGTTATTATGTGCATGCTACGTAGGGCGGGGTCACTGTATCAGACGGTTAAAATAGCATTTATAGTGTTCATTATTCATGCCTTGGTCTGGATTCTTGTGACAGTAAAACATGTTTACTTGGATTGAAATAAAATTACTTTTACAGATTTTATCGCGTGTACAATATCTTTTACGTTCTCTGTATCCACTAGCACAGAGACAAAAAATCAAAGCACCATTATGATGATCAATTGCGCCAACATAACCCAAAATGTATAATTTTAACCAATAAACAAAACCCTTTGGCAAAACTGAAGGGCCCAAAAAAAAATTATCTTTTACGTTCCCGACGTTTTGACTGCTTCACAGCAGTCTTCCCGTGACCATTGTTGATGTAAAGCAGCCTTAACGTCGGGAACGTAAAAACATAATTTATATATTCACGCGATAAAATCTGTAAAATTATTTCAATGTATAGTTTTCGTATAAATATAAAAAATCTATATGTTTACTTGGATGCAAATGCAACTTAAATTTGAGCGCTGCTTTATATCAATGCTTGAGACGAAAGTCTAATCTTAAAAAAAATGCAAAAGTTATTGAGTGTCGTTTGATTATTCGGCCGTGAATGCTCTAAGTAAGTATAAAAATAATGTCACAATATTCCTTAAACATCATTGTGTTTACGACAGTACCCGCCCAATTTACACAAACATAAAGACATCCATATTTTTTCCCGTGAAACATGAGTAGTTTATAGTACAGCGGGTACAGTCAAAGTCAATATAATCTGAAGTGGTACAGCAACGCAATGGGCAGATAAGCATCGTACAGTCGAGTGGAAGAGTGATTAACTGAGCCGCGCTGCCGCCCCGCCCCGCCGCCGCCGCCCGCCGAGCCACTTCGAGGCCGCTGCCGTGCGCGCTGTCCGCTTAGATTAACGCTTGCTACTGAACCGAATGACATGTCTGAGATCTTTTGCTGTTTGATTTTCTGAAGCATGCCTCTATGCGTACCGATTTCAATCGCAGAAAATAATTAACACTAACAATAATTCGCTTAGCTTACCATTGATAATTAAACTTATTACTTAGAAGTTGAGCGATATTTGAGAAAAATATCGATAAGAAACCAACTCAGAATAATAAGTACTAGGATTGCATGAAATAAAGGATAATAAACACAATACGATACTACGGATAGATTCTTGAAATAAATCAGAGCTTAATACTGCGCATTATAACTATATATTATATTTCTCAATGACTTAGAATAATATCGCTAGACGAACACCAACTATACGGTCCAACACTAAGCAACGCTTGTATTATTTGTACCCTACAATGGACTGGGGGAACACAGTATATAATACTTATATAGATACCCAACATCTATAACTCAGGTACAAACTTTCGTGCTCATCACACAAAGTTTGACCTTCCCAGGATTCAAACCCAGGACCCTCGGCGTACAAAGCACGGTCACTACCAACTGCGCTAATCAGGTCGCCGAATGATCATCAATGCTTCAATAAAATATCGCTCATATCTAGATGCCTGGAATTGTTTAGTGCGCTAAGTGGATGTAAATAATAGTTTGGGCGCGATTCACGTGGGTGCACTCAGTGGAATTGTTTATTTTTGTTGTTGATGTTACATGAAATATAGAGTAATCTACTTCTTTAGACTTGTAGGTACTTTTAAATTGAGTAACTGTCATCTTCTACACAAGGTGACACAGTTTCTATTGCAGTTCTGCGTGATTTATTAGAAGATACCTGAATTTACTGAAACAAATATTCTTGATCTTTAATTGATAAGTAAAACAAGAACTTCTGCTGTTTATTTCAGGGCTTTTTTCTACTATCTACGAAGTTTTAGTTACCGATTCTTGTAATTTTTACACTGATCACCTACATTTTGTAGTTTCATTGATGATAGCACTTAGATCATCTAATTGCTACTAAGATTGTATTATAATATTTAAGACATCGATCTAGGATCATGATAGGAGGACATATATTTGACATATACAAGATTTAACAATAATAGTTTTAATTTTAAGGGGTTCATCAGTAGCCTATAAAGACCACATTCCCGAAAACAAATCTAATTATTTGCAATTTTAGAAATAACACTTCATACTATGTCCGCGTTTTAACGGTACTGTCTCGCTTTCTCATAGAAAAAATAAACACTGTACACACATATATTTTATACATAAACGTGATGATTATCACGTACTTGTTAACCCCTTAAAATATTCTACACTATTTTTGTAAAATTTTATATATTTCTGCTCCACAAAGACAGGCTCTTTCATAAGTATTCCTCATAAATATCCGAAGAGTGTGAGGAGATATCCTTAATATTTCTGATCAAATTTTCTCCTTCAGCTGCCTCAATGGTCCTCGCATAACATGATTGAGCACTAGGGCTCTATCTGATACTTTAAAACTAACGAAGCTGTATCTCTGTTATATGCAGGGTAATTCAGAAAGGGCCTACTAAGGCTTGAACCTGCATATCTTTAGCGCACTTGTAAACATTTTGTGAAATCAGAATTTCGATAGTCGATTTTTATTTTATTTCGTTACCGGCAAAATGACAATTGTGATGTTTTGGCAGCAATTTTTTTTTTAATTGACATTGCGAAATTCAGGCTTTACATTATGATTACAAATGCGCGAAAGAAGCGCTGGTACAAAGCTTAGTATACCCTCTCTGAATCAACCTGTATAGATGTATTCTGCTAACCTTCGTCACCCCGGAGGTCCATTAAAACTGAACTCGAGAAACATTTTCATCGTCCAATAAATACTGATTATTTTATGTTTTCTCTCACTTCCCAATCACCGCCAACCCGTGTTTGTCAGTCCGTCTGTCCGCGTTAAACCGCGTCTTCATCTAATGGATTTTAAAGTCAGAAATGTTTACACATCAAACTCCTGCGTAATTTTTTTTCTCCTCTTTATTTTTTTTATTTAATTTAAAATGTGTTTGGCTTCGTTCGCGTTATAAATTGATATGTTTATTTTGGTGTTAAAATAAAGTGGATGAGTGAAGGGTTTATTTTTTTTCGGTGGGTTATTGAATGGCGTGGGCGCAGAGAAGGCATTACTGTTAATTATACCCCGATTACATGTAACGAGTAATATATGAGACAGTGCATTCGGCCGAGTACTCGGTAGGTGTAAGCAGGGCTCGGTAATTTTAAATCTCGTGTACTCGACCGAGAGCACTGTCTCGCTATGTTACGTGTAATCAAGGTATTACTTACAATTACTCTAGAGGTTTTTAATTAAAACATTATTTGGATTGAGATCTAATTCGTTGTATTCGTGTCTATTCTTTTGTTTTCATGCGTCAATGCGTATTGAATCTGATTTAACTTTATGAGCTGTTTAATAGTTTTAAAATTCATGTATGAGTATGTATATAAATACACCGAAAAGATCAATCCGAAAAGTAATTAGATAAAAGTACATACTTATTCTTTAGGGGACAATTTTATAATTCCTCAAAATGAACCTGACCCTGCCTTGTCCTCAGAATAGAATTTATATATGGTATCATTATAATGTATCACTCTAAACATACATTCAACTAAATACATGGGCGCTACAGCGATTTCATCCATCAGAAAAGTAGGAAAATTAGTATTTGAGGACCAATAAATAACAATTGAAATGGCTCAACTTTCCAAATAGTGCATCTTTTAAAAGACCACCAACGGCTAGAGATAAGTACAAATATACTTTCTTAAAAGAGACAGGACATGACGTCACAGGAAGCCGGCGGTACATAAACATCCCCTGTTTACGAGCTCACCCCGAGCCTGATAAGAACACCCCGTTGACTGGATATCTGATGGTGGATGTCTATGGAAGAGTTGAGAAGTATTTCCGGTACAGCCGGAAGCGGTATGTAGGCCCAAAGGAATGGAGAATGCGGAGACGGGCGGTATAATATAAAACAAAAAAGGTCATTCAGTAGTCACTGACTGCTACCTGTTCGTAAAATCTGATCATAATACATGTACTAAGTTGTACTTATCCCATTACTTACTTATCTAAGTACTTATCCAAAATGAAAGTTCTACGGTTTTTGGCTATCTCGCGGTGACCATCCATTTTCCGGGATGAAAAGCCATGCCAAGTTTTATCAATATCAGCTCAAATCCATAGACTTGTTAGAATATTAAGAAAACACACGAAGTGGGCTAGAAATTAAGCCAAAAAAAAAATTTGGTCTAGCATGTAAACATACGACCTCACGCACACATATACAAAAAACAATCTCCAGAACTTCTTAGTCTATACCATTTACTAGGCAAAAAGTTTTACATAGGGTAACATTTACCACTACAAATGCAGGCTTCACTTGGCCAGAGGCAACGTTACGTCTGAACTTCGAAACAAGTCTGTGCTCAAATCGCAAAATATGCAATATTACAAGACAGCAACATTTTAGGGTATCAAATATAATTGATTCGTTATTCATTTGTTAACAACAGTTTTGCCGTCAGTATTCGATATAGAAACATGTTGTAATACTTACCAAATTATGCTGTAGAATTACTTCAAGTATAAATCAAGCAACACTTAAAAAATTTCAAACCACATCCAGCTTCAGAAAACATCGGCTCATACATTTTAACGCAAGTCGTTTAAATATAGTCGGTAGTCACAGTGCAGCTACGAAAACAAACATCACGTTGGTAAGCCGTTAATTCGAAGCATAAATTCTTCTAGTAGTTAATAAGCTAGGCTCCTAATTGGCGCCGTAAATATTGTGTGTAAAACAAACATCTTGTCCGTCTGGGTTTGAGGCAAAGATTACCATTGAACGTTAAAAGTCTATTTTGACAAGCGCATGATTAAAGTCTATACATATAAATAAAATTGGAGTGTCTGTTTGTAATATTAAAATAACCGCGTTTTACTAAGTCCATTTGGATGTATACACGTTACCTATACCGAAACAACATTTTTTACAATTTTTGTCTGTCTGTCTGTCTGTCTGTTTGTTCCGGCTAATCTCTGAAATGGCTGGACCGATTTTGACGGGACTTTCACTGGCAGATAGCTGATGTAACAAGAAGTAACTTAGGCTACTTTTATTTTAGAAAAAAAAATAGGATATCACGAAAAAAAAATAAAACCAATGTTGCAGCGCAGCGCCTGTTTAAGTTTGATAGCAACAACCTGCAATGCGTCCCGCGGGCTCAGAACGCGCGAGCAGGCAGTTGTCAACGGTGGTCTTTGTTAAATACCAAGCGGACGAAGTCGCGGGCAACAGCTAGTCTATCTATATATGTATATATACCTATATACAACAAATTCGTGTTATTTACACCATATAAAACTCAAGAACGGCTGAGTCGATTTTTATGATCGTTGGTTTTTTAATTTGACTCCACCTTGAATAGGAATAACTATTAAAACATGGAAAAAAAAACGGTAAAATATATTAATAAAAAAAATGATTGAGGGGGTAAGAAGTTCGCCGGGACGGCTAATTTTAAATATAATATAACCCATTTTGATTACTCGCTAAACGTTAACTATAAAATTGAACATTATCACAATAACAAAAATAATAGATCATAAATACCGTGATAATGTTCACTGTCCCCCGATTGGGCGCAAAACAAAATCATTTCATTTTTCAATTTGCTCTTCTAAGATATAATTATTAACTCAATCCCTGTGTTTAATCTTGCCTCTCGTTGTAGTGCTAAATTATCTATTTGATATACGACAATCATTAAAAATAATCATAAGTAGGTAAGTACAGGGTCTGAATATAATATGTGTACTCAGAATCAAAGAAATGCCAAAGTTCCAATATTTTTTCATATTACGTTTTTTTTTTCAAATATCACCTCTGTACCAATTTTATAGTCTATGCCCCATATTCCAAACAACTGGTTGTATGTTGACGAGATATCTCCCCTTTTTAACCATAAACGACCACGACTTGTTGAGTGTTTTGCGCAGACATATGGCTATTCCGTGCGTAAGCAACTAAGTACATACCGCGCTTGTGATCCAAGTATTCCGATCCGCAACCAAATCCAACCGATGTGTAGACTTTTAGACGTTCGGTGAATGATTGTAAATGCCTATTTACAACAAGATGGTATATGGCGATGATGTTAAGATCGAGCTATCAACATTCCTCACGTAAATCAGTAACGAGCAATATTGATGAATAACCTTTATTAATACAATACACATATAGTGCCTTTCAATATTATTGTAGAACTGACAGACAGACACAAGCCGAGCAATCCAAGTCTAAGGCCTCTGCCTCGAATTTTGCGGGCAGCGGGGCGGGGCGGCGCGGGAGCGGCAGGATCATATGCGTAAAATCAAATGGACCGGTTCTCGAAAACAGCGGCGCGGCAGCGGCGCGAGGCGGCCAACGAGCCCCGCTCCCGCGCGGCCACCGCCGCCGCCTCCCCACTGCCCGCTAAATTCGAGGCAGAGGCCTAATGGAACGGTGAAAAGTTTTAAAGAAATGAGCGCACGCGCACAATAGGTATATCAAAACGTAAGCATGCGGCATTACTTTCAATGTCAAATTACCGGTGATGTAATGACCATGGTTGTTTACATTTTTGAGATTTTTATTACTTTACTTACCACAAAAAATTACTAGCTATAAAATCATGGCGAATAACTTTCCTCGCTTGACTCGGGTAAAACGAAACGTCACACAGCTGAACCAGTGGCGTTATTATAAAATGCCTTTTTCAATGGCTACTGTATTTCTCTAGCATCTAGGCCTGCACCGGCGCTATTGCATATTTATGTTTCATTTTCAATAGTGTGACCAAAAGCTCACAATTTGTCCGTCAATTGCTGTCCATCTAAATATATCTTGTGATAAAATACTGAATGGAATTTGGCTTTTATTTTAGGACAAGTTTTATCGCGGACAATCAATGCGTTTCCCTGGGATAGATCATAAACAAGAGCGGTCCATGAAATCACGGACACATTTTGTTTTTAAAATATGAAGGAGAGAACCCTCAAGTTATCTAATCATCTCCCAAAATCATTGATTAATTGTAGTAAAAGAAACCGTAAACCATATTTTTAACCAGTCTTCAGCATTTCCTTGGAACATATTTCGTTATAACGCGACTATAAAACGAATATTTTACGAGTGCACGTAACTCACCCACCGTCTGTTGGTTTATTACAATGTTTCCATTCACTAAACGCAGTACATCTAGCGGTTATTCATAAATCTAACCGTTCGAATGGTGTTTACGAACATCAGTGGGTCGTATATCAGTTGTCTATTTGCATTCACCCATCAACATACATATTTTTTAACTGGGTATTGCTCAAAGAGTAAACATGCTGTTGGTAGATGCGTTATGGCTGTGAACTCGGTGTAAGTTTATCTATTAATATATGTAAGGTTTAACAAAAATTGTGTTGAATATTTTAAGGGGTTAACAAGCAGGTGATAACGATCACGTTTATGTATAAAATATATGAATGTATAGTCTTTGATTTTTTGATAGTGTGTCGGTACAGTTTGACCGTGCACTTAGTACGTAGTGTTATTTTTTAAATTTCAAATAATTAGATTTTTTTTTGGCTTTAAAATATTTCACACCACTATTGTTAAGCCTTCTATTTGAGGTGTAAATGGTGTAAAATATTTTAACAGGTTTATCAGTGAGTTATATAGATCACGTTCATGTATAAAATAATTGTGAAAATGATGTTTATTTTTTCTAAAAATATTTTTTTTTCTTTGGGGATGATATATTTATAACCTACTCATGGACCTGTTAAATATTTAACACTATAATTTTATTACAGCTTATAAAACAATCATAATGTATCCTATCGTGTCTGTCGCTTGAGTACCTTTTCTTTGAAGATTAATAATTACTGACATTTTGCTTTAGACTTTTTGTTTTAATTTTGGCTGTCTATCTAAGTACACACGCAGCACAGAAAATAACTGTTTTTTTTTGTTAAACTTGTTATTGTGCTAACTCATTACCAAGGTCTATATAAAGGATACTTCTTATTCTGTGTGTATCTCAAAATATCACGAGGCAGGTATATAACATATCACTTTGAAGAACCCACCCATCCACCAACACCCATTAGGTCAAACTGTCCCCTCTGCGGGAATAACACAATCACTTCCAAACGTCTCAAGTAGCCGCGCAATCCCTACCATCGTTTCTCGAATAAATCCCAATATTATCGCGATCACAACTCGCATATAAAACACGTGGAGCGGTAGCCGGCGCGTATCGCGCGATCGCGTCGATATTTACGCGCTTCGCCGTCCAGCGATTACAATCAACGCTATTTGTTGGCTGTCAGCGGCCAGTGCTGTGGCACACTGGGATCATGAAGCGTACATTATAAACTTAGTGGATTATTTATTATGCATCCTTTGACTCGGACTCGGACTTATAACGCAGTGAATACATTATAATTTTATTTGTAGGAATATTTCATCTTCTCCGCAACACATGTTATTTAATTATTTTTGTTTCTTTTTATGTGCCCTTGAATGAAAACATCTCGGTAAGCCATCTGCTTGGACCTTCCTCGGATGCACTGTGAAGTCAGCCATGAGTGTGGTTCAAATCACAATCCATATTCAAATTAATAACAAATAGTTGCTTACGTTATTCAGACATTATAATTTTCCTGATTAGCGCAGTTGGTAGTGACATTGCTTTCTGTGCCGAGGGTCCCGGGTTCGAATCCTCGTAGGGACTAACTATGTGTGATGAGCACGAATGTTTGTAATCAAGTCATGGATGTTTAATATCTATATAAGTAATATATACTGGATTCGCCCCCTGTCCATTGTACGGTACCCATAATACAAGCATTGCTTAGTGTGGGACAGTATAGTTGGTGTGTTCGTCTGGCGATATTTATGTATTCATTATATGAGACAGACATAACAGCGATAATAATTGTCACATTGATCATGTAACCGAAACTGGATCTTGCCACTTTATATTGTGCCAATGAAATTCGATCCTAATTAGTATCAATTAGTAATGTTACTTTTCACTGAACTTATCTTAAGCTATGGTACCATTTTACTCTCCTGTTATCGTAGTGTGATGAACAAATTAGTTATTCTAAACTAGCCAATGCAAACCCTCTATCGAAATCTGTGTTGTTGTTCACGATATAATATATTATTTAAATTTCCAATCAGTATGTAGCTCTTAATGTACCAACACCTTTTGTAAAATACCATAAGGTGTCGAATTACACGACATAACTTGTATAGTTCTCGAGTTTTTTAATGGTGAGAGAATTGACATCGATAAGATCGTTCGTATCGAGTCGTTTTATCGACAAAAGGAAGCGGACCGAATAGCTCGCCACTATGAACGATATAACATTTGAATAAGTATTTAAATGTTACCTAGGCGAATTAGGTAGGTATTGTAAATTGGAATTTCTTGGGGGACAAGTGTAAGATATTATCATAATATAGCCTTACATTATGTATAAGGAATATAATCCAACATTCAATCAACATATCCAATAATAATGATTATACCTACTTATCCATTGTTTGTGGTTAATGCTTTAGATAAAATGAATCCATGCGTTTTGAAAAACAATTGAAGTCTTATTGAATAGAAACGAATATATATTCAAATGTTTGGCTTCAATTTAGTCCGATTGTTCCACATTTAAATAACATCATTGACCATAGACATTGGTGACTATTAATTTTTATTACTGAACCCATTAAAAAACTCAACATACAACTATTAGTTTAATTATAATCGCCGGGAAACGTTAATAAAAATGATAATCAAATAAAACTCGATGACATTCAACGGAAAACAAATGTCGAACATTAATTCAAGTTTTACAACTACCGATAAAAAGGAATTGTCGCGCTGTCCATTTAAAACCGAAGACTTAATCGAACCACGTCATAACATCAAAGAAATTAATAACAATAAAAATGTCAACATTATATAAAAACTCGCGTACCATCGAATGGGAAATTAAATAGAGCCTCATCTATGAGCATCATCGGACTTTTTACGACCTAAACATTGACTATGCTACTTTACATTACCACATTGTAATGACTAATAAAATTACATACGATACGAGTTTGGACTCTACCACGCAGTTGATAAAATGCATTGTTCGTTCTACATCGACCAACCTATTTTAGTTTTTCTACATATCTACATAAAGATTATCAATTTTACTGTTGAAACGTAACCCAATCAAATTTCACGCTTATGCTTCAGCTCTTAAAGTCTCACGTCATAATCGGTGGCTGCAAACGTAAAGTTGGGCACGCACTAAAGGGGATCTGACACGATCGTATAATACGGTGGATATGAGCGTATAAAAATTCTTGAAGCGACTCTCTATCGTCATTACATTTGTCAAGTGTCGAGCGGTAGCGCGGTGGGCACAATTTAAATGATAATTATAACGTGACGGGCGAAGGCGGCCGCATTCTGGTGGTCGGCCTCCATTAACAACGGGTAGCGATATGTAGCTCTTCTTTCATTACGAAATGATATACGATGTAATACAATGGAATAAGACCAAAAATGGTCGGACACAAACAAATTTAATATCTTCGTATGTATCTATTGTCAGATTTCAAACGGCTATTTTATTGAGATAAGATTTTACGGTCGCTTTCCTGGATTATTTACGACTATCGTAGTCATATTGCATAGGAAACAAGGTTTTATTTTAGCCGATGTAGAATGTAAGACTGATGTTTTCAGATTACTTGCTTATGACAGCTCATGTAAATTGAAAGTAAATTAGCTCAATTCAAATCAATCAGTATACTTAGATCAATATAAAGCTAGGCGGGATTTTTTGCGTTTCATGGAAGTCTACAATAAATGTTTTCTTTTCAAAGACAAGAGTCTTCTACATTACTCGCTGTAAGTGGCACCACACCACTCGCTGACGGATAAGGATATATTTATGTGCAACATATTTTTTTCGATGATATTTATGTTGGCTGTGTGTCGACGTCGAATGTGCTCCCATCGCGTACATGTCGCTGTGTTTTTACAGACATATTGCGTTTTTCATATTGAATTGTTTGAATTGGTAAGCTGTGTTAGCAACGCCTTAATAGGTACCTGCTACACGTATTTTATAGAATTGATTAGGATATTTACTATGTTGATAGTATATAATTATATAAGGTTATATGTAGATATTACCTTTGGAATGATGTATTCATCATTTTGGATATAATGCGGAGGAATGATTGAAATTATTAATTCGATTTTTAAATTCGGCAAGATGTTGGAAAAGAGCTTCTTTTCTCCGTCGCACTCTCGATTACTTGTAGTAGTGACGTCACAGCCCTGCAGCTTTAAATAAAATGATTGTATTGCTAAACATTTTCGACTTATTTCTCGAAAAGGGTGAAAAGTGGAAGTACTTATGTATGCAGTGGTCGTAGTGATATGCTGACAGAGAATCGATTAATAAACAGTGACTATTAATAAGTTTTTATATGGTAGCTAATAACGGCGATACCGTTATAAAATACACAGTTCCGACCTGAGCTATTTCGGCTAGACGATACCAGGAAAGCTATTTTATTCTGCCTTTCTTCACCCCCTCACGTATCTTTAGATTTCGGTGTAAACCTGAATATTTAGCTCGCGTAGCACATTGCTCGCTAAGCTACGTAAGCTAAGCTTGGTGAGCTAAGCTAGTTTAGCTACGCTAGGTTAGCTAAGCTAGATTGGCTAAGCTAAGTTAGCTAAGCTAGATTAGCTAAGTCAGCTTAGCTTGCGGTGTGGCCTGCGCTTTAGCGATGTATAAAGGATGGTAGAGATATGTGTTGTCAACATGAAAGTGATAAGTGGTATGTATATTTATGAATGCGCTCCAATTTAAAGAATTACAATATGTAATCACGAATGGCGCATATATCAACTTGAAATTATTTTTTAAATGCATTTAACTGTATAAACTTCGATTATTCAGCATTACATTAACCTATATTAAGTAATAGTCCGGTCAATGTAGACATTCGAGGTTGCATAAAGTCCCAACAAGCTGAATTTCTGTGAAATTGTTCAAAACATAATTATAAACAATGTCTAGAAGTTCCCCATCATTCCCCTGTAAGGAAAAAAAATTATTCAAGGTCAAAGGTCAAAAAAATGAGTTTTTCGCGATTTTCAGCAAAACGGTAAGTTTTATCATAAAGTACCTCAGACAAAAATTGTAGATCATAAAATTATCGATAAAAAATGTATGTAATATTGAATCACAAACAATGGAGGATTCGTTTGACTCCGACGAAGTATCATGCGATACATCGCTATTGACGCAATTTACTTGCATCCAAAATGAAGATGAAGAAGAAGCAGGAGAAGAAGAACAAGAAGAAGATCAAGAAAAAGAACAAGAATTTGAAACTTACGAATAAGACGAATAAACTTCAACACTTTTTTTTTAATTTACATCGCTTTTATCTTTCCCAATCTTTGAAAATTTCCGTTATTATGCAATAGTTTTACATTAAACAGAATCACAACTGACCCGTGGAGTAGGCCTACTGGGGAAACCACGTTAAAAAAACGCGCTAAGTACACTACCTCATAGGTGGCGTGGAAACGTGTACATATTATGACGATAACAACTTTTATAACTTTTTAATCGTTATATCTCAGAAACGGTGGCTCGTAAGAAAAAAGTATTGATACATTTTTTATCGATAATTTTATGATCTACAATTTTTGTCTGAGGTACTTTATGATAAAACTTACCGTTTTGCTGAAAATCGCGAAAAACTCATTTTTTTGACCTTTGACCTTGAATAAAAATTTTTCCTTACAGGGGAATGATGGGGAACTTTTAGACATTGTTTATAATTATATTTTGAACAATTTCACTGAAATTCAGCTTGTTGGGACTTTATGTAACCTTACTCTCATTTTTTGATCTAAATTGACCGGACTATAAGCCATATATAAAATTAAAACTGTTGGTTCTTCGCACTTCAATGGGCAATATTAGCGAATGTAATTATATGACCATGGCTGGCCTGCCATCACTCCGCTTAAAGCAGTTGAGGCACGTAAATTCCTGCACCTTTGGAACATGGCGTCAGGTACGGTTGAGATTCAAGACTACCTGCGTCAATTGTGCCCTACTGGTACATGCACTGTCGATGAGATTACCCCACGAGGAAACTATAAATCATACAAGATTGGTGTTCCAGTAGACTATTTTGAGAAATGCTACTCAACTGATGTTTGGCCATTAAACGCCAGGGTCAAGCCTTGGGTTAACCTTAGATCGAACTCAACCAGAATACCTATCAACCCAAACAAATCGTCATTTACCCAATTTTTTCGTGGCCCAACCAACACCCAATAAATGCACTTCAATTAACATTTTGTATCAAAATGTACGAGGCCTCAAAACAAAACTTATGACATGGAGAAATCACTTAATGTTAGCGGATCAAAGTCTTGTTGCTGTCACTGAAACTTTCCTTGATAACTCAGTCGAAGACGCAGAATTGATGGTCGGAGATTGGAACTTACTGCGGCGTGATAGGGATACTCCGTGTGGAGGCGTGATGCTCGCGGCGCGTACACCGTTAGCCCTGCGCCGACACCGTGAGCTAGAGACCAACCGCGGCGAGGATCTGTGGGCGAGTTTTGTGTGTCATGGTCGTATGATCTATGTGTGTGTAGTCTATCTTAAACCTAGCTCCAAGGACGAAGATTATATGGAGTGGTTCTATAAAGTAGAAACTTTTATAAATGATCTGAAAGGTACTGTTATAATTTTAGGTGATATTAATTTAAATAGTGCTTCTCAATGTATAAAAACCTATTACTGTTATTTTTTATCTTACTGTAGTTTGACTGAGAAGAATGATGTAGTGAATTCGTATGGAGGAATGTTAGATATTGTCCTAATGCAGGAGAGAGTTGGTACACGGGAAACACTTATATCGGCTACCGATGGAATAGTGTCTCCGGATGCGTATCACCCACCTCTGGACATTGAGGTAAGAGTCGACGCGGGCCACTGTTCAGAGTTAATCGAGCCCAGTAATATAGATCCAGCAAAAGATTGGAATTTTGTGAAATGTGATTATGAACATCTATTTATTTTACTATCTGCGAATCCTTGGGGTAGAGTTGTGGAGGCGATCGATGTGCACACCGCTACCCAATACTTCTATGATACTATTTATGATTTATTTAATTCTTGTGTACCGAAGAAACGTCGGTCTAAGGTTTCCGGCAGACGCTATCCAACTTGGTTCTCGAAAGACATTATACACGACATTCGTCTTAAAATTAAACTACACGCCATCTGGAAACGCACACGTCTAGACTGCGATTATAAATCATTCTCAGACCTTAGAGCATCCTTAAGGGCCCGAACAAGAGACGCCTACACCAGTTATTTAAGTCGCATTGAAAATAACATCATAATAAACCCTCGGGAGTTTTGGCAACACATCTCAAACATGCGTTCTAAAGGAGGGTTCGAACCAAATGTGACGTATAGCGGTAATATCTTCTCCGGAATACAGGCTGCTGAGGCCTTTGCAGGTTTTTTCTCAAGTGTTTTTCTTCCCGACATTCCACATCTGAATGTTGAACAAATCAATGCTCAGGATACCTCCAATAATTCAAATTACATACATTTACTTGATATCTCACCGTCTGACGTATTATATGGCATACAAAAATTGAAAACCAATAGTTCCACAGGTCCTGATCACATTCCTCCAAGTTTGCTCAAGTATACCAAAAAATATTTAATCGAGCCCCTCTGTCACATCCTCAACCTAGCCATAAAGACGGGAGTGTACCCCTCTCAGTGGAAACTTTCAAGGGTTACCCCAATACCTAAAAGTTCTAACAAAACAGCTGTCGAAGAACACCGTCCTATTGCTATATTATCCTCACCCGCTAAAGTTTTCGAAAGCATATTACATAAAAGCATTAATACACAAGTGGTCAATCACCTGTGTAATGAACAGCACGGCTTTAGAACTAAGAGATCAGTTAATAGTAACCTGCTGACTCTTGTTGACTACATTTCCACTCAACTAGACCACGGGCACCAAGTTGATGTCCTATACTTTGACTTCCGTAAGGCGTTTGATAGGGTTAATAATGATATTTTGCTGTCGAAACTCGGTTCCATAGGCTTTGCTCCTGGACTCCTTAGTCTTCTCGCGGATTATCTACGTGATCGCCAGCAATTTGTCAGGTTGGGTATCTTTGAATCTAGCCCCTATCATACGCGTTCTGGTGTAAGTCAGGGCTCAATTCTAGGGCCTTTATTATTTCTATTGATGGTCAATGACCTTCCTACAGTCTTGACCCACGCGAAGTGTTTACTGTATGCAGATGACTTAAAGCTGTATGCCGAAGTTAAAACTGAAGCAGACTGCTTAACACTACAGCGAGATATTGATGCGGTGTACAAATGGAGCGTTGACAATAAAATGGAATTTAACCTGGACAAATGCCGTGCAATGTCCTTTGGTCGAAAGCGGCACCCAGTACAGTTTGACTATAAGCTAAATCACTCACTCATATCCAGATCAACAACTATGAAGGATCTGGGCGTCACCTTCGACCAAAAATTAACATTCCATGATCACATGATTACAGTCACTAAGGAGTCTTTCAAGAGGTTAGGTTTTGTCTTGAGAAATGCATGCGGTTTTCGAAATCATTCTGTCATCCGAACTATATACAACGCGTTGGTCCGAAGCAAGTTGGAAACCAGTGCGTCTGTCTGGAACCCGCACGAGAGTAAATACGCCCTTTTACTTGAAAAGGTACAAAAAGCCTTCCTTAGATTTCTTTACAAGCGTGTCCATGGATACTATCCATACCTTTACCCTACCAAATTCTTACTGGGCTGTCTAGGCTATAACTCGCTTGAAGCCAGGAGAGCACTGGACCAAATTATTACGTCTTGCAAAATTATTTCCGGAAGAATCGATGCGCCTGATCTGCACAGTGTACTCTGTCGACTCTTCACCCCTGACAATTACTGTCGCGGCAGGAAACATAAGTTGTTTGCTGTCCCCACTTGCCGTACTGCCGCCCGAGCTAAATCGCCTGTACCACGCACCCTCACTGCACTTAACAATCTCCTGGATTCCAGTCCAAGTTTAGATTTGTTTGCGGATGTATGGACGAGGATTTTGTTGGAATGTTCGAAGTTCTGCGAGAAAGACGCATGATTGGTCTATCTTCCTGTATTGTACCTACCCATTGTTTAGTTAGTATAATTGGCCTGCGGCCGTTCTAATTAAACTAAAACTAAATAAATAAATAAATAAATAAATGTGTACAAAGGCATGGTGGCTTAAGAACTGATACCAATAGTAAGAATCAAACCACTGCTGTAAGCTAAGCTAAGCTGTAGTCTTCACAATAGATTTACTTAACCAACCTTCGATAAAATATCACTAGATGAAGAAGAGAAAGCTCCATGAATACCAGTGTCATAAAACCACCACGATGTTTGCCCTTAAATTTGGGATGGTACCATCCTCGGTACCGAGCCAACACCACCATGAAGTTTGTCAGCCAGTTTGGGTTCATGCCATCCTTAGTACTGGGAACCCACCGGGAAAGATTGCACTAACCCATCAATCTTCACTTCAGAATTTATACAAATACCACTATTATGACAACCAGATTTGCATAATTCAGTAGAAAGTATTGTGCATCCAATAACAAATTCCAAGCATGACATCTGAATGGCCTGAGAACGCCACTCGTGGTGCCATCTGACACATTTAGCGATGAACTATCGCCGCGGCGTGTGGTGGGCATACCGAGTGCCATGAAAACACCATGTCGTGGAATACATTTTGATTTAAAAATAATCTTCCAATGAGGAATATTTAAACAAACATCCAAACACATATGATTGAACATACCTCTCTTTACTTGCACTTGCACGGGGAAAGATGTATAGAGGTTATGTGTAGTATGTCGAGGAAAAACTCGATGGCAAAACGTTATTTTTCAGCTATTCGACGGTCCTTTACCAATGCTACTAGGAAATTATTCTGTATACCAATTTTGTTATTCACACCACTAAGCGCTTTTTCAATCTATTTTAAGCATAGGGTTTGCTGTTAACTGCTTTCGAATATGTTGTTAAATGTCCATTACTCCGTATGCGGCTGTAATAGGTATTGCCCGCAAATGGGAGGAGACATATCAATTAAAATAGCGAAGTGGATCCGCGTGGATCCACGTGTCATGCATGTCCAACACTGCGCGGAGGTGCGTGGTCGTGGAGCATAGAAAAATTGGAAATGGCATCAACTCGTTAGTGAACGCCAGCGATATGCACCCGAGTGAATGTCAATAATATGCCTGATCCAAATTTTAATTAATAATTATTAGTAACGTCAGTACACAATAATATTTTTTTTTACTATTTGGGGCATGGCCATTTACTAAAAAAAAATACAAGCTTTTAGTATAAATATGAAACCATTATTAGGTTGTGATAGGTTATTAAGTTCGGGCGATGCTGGCCAAATTTACGGGTGAAAACTATTAGAAAAAGCAAACTTAAACTGTGGTTGGATTAATTAAATTATCTAATGAGACGAACTAATTGAATGAAATAAAAATATAATTAGTTCCGAAATTTGAACACCAATTATTATTGTATTGTATAAAATTAATTACTCGAAAAGGACCATTTAAAACAAATGCATTATCGTTTTTTATACATGGATACAATTCAATAATAAGTAGTTTATTTGCGAATATAGTGTAATTGTGGATCTTACAGATTTAAACGATCTTATTCAATATTCGACCCTGCAGGCTTGCAATAAAAATTGTCATTCAATACAAATTATTAGATGATTCTGATCTATCATATGGCTCTTAAATACCGTGCAAGTATTAATTATTATTAGTATTGCTGAATGTGCCACACACGTAGTCAAATTATTGCTATACTGAGCACAAAAATGCCTTCTCCAAAACCTCCGAGCATTGTTGGCGCGTTGTCTCGGCAATATATGAGCCCGGTCTCCGCTTAAGGTACGCTTTAAATGTATAAATATTCCCTCAATAAAGCCTTTAGAAACTTAATGGTTTGTACGGAGCGCTGTTTATATGATAATATTGCGATGCCGACGTGTCTTGAATGGTGGAGCAGTGATGAGAGCGAATCGGTATCGAATCGATACATATTTGAAATACGGTTTAATTTGTTGAGAAATTTGAAAGTTAGCCTCAATTGGCTTGTATGATATTTGTATGGATTTTATTCCAGGGACTCACGTAACATATGCTATATCAGTCCGTTTGTACAAAGTAATTTAACCCGAGGATATTCGGAAAGGTTTCCTACTTTTCAAAAGCAAACCCAAAATACTTCGCTCGAAAACCAAATTAAGTATAGTTACAACTTTAAATAGGCATTATAAGCAATAACATTTAGTGTTTCGCAATAAAATTGTGTCACTGGAAATAGGTTTATTGCGGGTGTTTCAGTGATGGCTGACGGGTGGAATGTTTTTTTAATGGTCGCATAACAATGGCGTTATGATGGCAGTAAAGTGACGGAATGTTCTGATCGAAATGGAAAAGGTTTCACTTTTAGCTGTGGATTGAATGTTTAATATGGTGGGTTATTTTGAGAATGAGATCGGAAGGTTATAAATATCATACTCCCCAATAACATAAATATAATTATAGGATGTTTTAAAATAATGTCATGTAAGACGAAGGGTTATTGTTTTTTTTGGCCACAATCGTGATCAGCATGATCTATTCGATAGTTTTTTTTTTTAAATACACTCTTTTTATTACTAATTAAATTTAAGATATGGCATGAGATAGGGTTTGTTGTTGCAAGCAAAATCTAATTCGTTTATTATTACAAGAAGATAAATGATAAAATGTGAAGGTGCCCCAGAATCAGAATATTTTTTTATTAATTTAAACCATTAAGTACAGTACTTATGAATCTTCAGAAAATGCTAAGTTGTAGTTACCACCCGTTCGGATTGTCGTTCCTATCGAGAAAAACTGGCAGGAAACCGCATGATTGTTCTTATTAAAAAAATATTTTACATTTTTGAGCAGTACATTGTTATGGGTATGTGAGAACAATGTAGGAACGGCTACGCAGACTTTAGCAGCTGGTCAAAAAGGACTAACAGCGAATGTGGTAGTCAGAGATTCTCTGTTGAAGACTCACAGTTGATTGTTGGTACCCCATCCATCCATTCATCAATCGAAAGACGTCCATCATTCACCTATGACATGCACACCTTCAAACCATTGCCTTCCTTCTTTCATAAAAATACTGGTGGTATTATTAGGTACCAATGTAACAGAGAGATCTTTTTACAAAGCGTATCTATGCGTGTTCCAGCCTGCTCGAGCGGCATTTCATTAATATGAATGTCAGTGATAGTATGCTTACTCGATAAAGATACAATTACATTAGGTGATCTTGCTACTTAGGCAGTATCTAGGTATCAATCTACAGCATACGCCAATCTCATTCATGCAATCGTCTTCACATTGGATCAACTCATAAAAAATAATAAAACGCCTCGCGTACCGGTACGCCGGCGTCCGTCGTAAATCAACGGTTGTAAATTTCAATTTTATTCGACAATTAAACCGGCGGGCTTTCTCGTCGGCAGTAAATACGCGTAAATAGTCGTAAATACGTATTATCGTTAAAACGTCACTGCGGCTGTAAATCTTAGTGAATGGCACGGCGGCTGTCTTGGAGCGCCAAAGATTAAGTGACGTCATTGTAAAAGGGTTATAATGTATGCCTATTATGTTGATGTTTCTAGGAGGGTTAGCAGTTGTTCTGCCAGAATACAGGGAAATCAGGATTCAAAGCTGCTGAGGAAAGTAGCATTAGTAGGTACTTTGATAAAAAATATATTAAAATAGCAGGCTATGTAACTGAGACTTTCTATTTTAACGAATTTGTCTAATCCGCAAGGATGATGGCATCAACACTTACCCTCTATACCCAAACATATCACGAGTTTAAAAAAAACCTTATTAACTTAGTTATAGTCGTTATCCAGATTATAATATTTCTCTATGCAATATTTTCTAGTGGTTATGTCACTCAAGCTTTGCCATGTTTGTTATGGAAACATTTCTCATATTTTTGATTTCTTATATTTACGCGAATACTACACATGGAAATAAAACTAATCTTAAGGATTTTATCGCGGTTTATTTTTTATTTTAAATAAACCGCGATAAAATCCTTAAGATTAGTTTGATTTCAATTTCTCATATTTTTTTTTTAAATTTTATTCTATGTTAACTTCATATCATAATGGCCTCACTTTTTACTTAGAATCGACTTTCATAGGCTGCGAGGAACAACACGGTAGCTTGTTACTTTTTGCCCTTCAACGAGAATCGAGCTACAATGTTGTTCGCATAAATTTTAAGTCCGCAATGGTTTACTATCTAATGCGCAAGCGCATGCTATTATGCTATGAAAATATTGCTGTTTCAATCTAATTTACTTGTCATATCTTGACATTTTGACTCAAAAGCATTTTATATAAGTACCAGACAATAATTTCGAATCAATTACTTCGATTATAATATAATGGGTTGGATATTACGTTAAATATGAGTAGTCACATAATACTGTAAAATGTTGAACCTATTTCTGAATCAGTCTTTATTGTGTTGGTGTATATATGTGCCGTTAGGTATGTTTTATAAACCCATGTATTTTCTTCAAAAATATAATTCTAAAAGAATTTCATATAAAAACATCCGCTACACAATTTCCTACAATTTTCAGTCTTTTTTTTATGTTTTTGTAAATATCTACAACAGTATAGCTCAAGCAACTGTCGCATTTATTCATTAAATAAATATTTTCTAAATTATAATACCAGCCCTTTATAATGACCACGTTGGGCACAGGTCTCCTCTCAATGCGAGGGCGTATTTTATTATCTTTACTTTTTAGGTACTGAAAACCATTTAGCTCTACATAGAATGTGATGTCTGTTCAGTGATCAACGAATGAATGAGGCTATAAATACTCAGTGTACAAATAAAATAACATCAATTTGATTACACTTAAAGCAGGTGCTTAAGCTATTAAGTTAAAAACCCGCCGATACGCAACTTGAAGTAATAAACCCGCTTCCTCAATCGAATTGCCAGTTTATCTCCTGACAAACGTATTAATTCACGGCTAAGTGCGGGAAGTGAACGATTATATAGCGAAAAACAGAAGTGCCACCAAATGTTACATGATTTGTGAGACATTTTTAAATTTTTCAGTTATTTAGAACTCGCTGTCCCCGCGAACTTCGTACCGCCTCGGAATCAAATGTATCTGAAAATGAATTATCATATTTTTGTGAATTTTTGCCATATTTAATACTTATTCGAGGTGGAGACAAATTCAAAAAATCAACGGTTATAAAAATCGTCCCACCACTTCCTGAGTTATAAATGGAAAATAAAATTAAATGGTGAAACTTGACTTTTCAAGTCCTCGCATGAAGTTCGGTAATATGTCAACAAAGTATCCTCCACTTTACTGATAGGATTAGCGGGTTTATTAAGCTTACTATATGGATAAGGTCTGAATATTTACGTTAAAAAACATTCTACTTGATGTTGACAAAATACCTACCCACTGTTGGGTTCCATTATCAAAAAAAAGTTATCCTAGAAAAAATACATAAATCCTAACTGCAACTCTAGTAATGGGCACATATCACGTGCTATAAATATCACCAAAAAAACTTTTCCCTACAAAATCAGAATTGTGACGTAACTGCGACTTTTTTAAATTTTCTAAAGAAACGTAGGTTCACATTGTAGTATACCCTTCCTTCCTACCAGTTGATGTGAAGTCTTCCTGGAACATCCCAAAGACTTGGTCACCGTACCGCACTACACATTGAGGTAACAGGATGTGTAGTAATCAAATTAATCACCCTTACACACGAAGATAAAACTAAAGAACGTAAATTGAATCAAATTGTTGCATTTAAAGCTATGCAATTACAACTAATGTAGTTATTAGTATGTCATAGACTTGTGGCATAAACTGTGCTAATGAAAATGTATGTAATGAGGTTAAAAGAAGGTGTGTTGCGTTAACTACTTTACTATGTTTCTTATTCCCTCATGCTCTAGGGATTGGATTATCGCAGCATCGACCCTTATGTACACTAATCCTAGCTACACTCACTGATTACCGATGCGATTGTCATCTGCACTCGGAGACCCATTGCAACTATTGGGATTACCGGGAGCCCAAGGGTAAGACTATTTCTAATTTTTTTTCTCTTTTGAAGCGCGGCGCCAAGCTTGAAAAAAATTTTTCAAGAATCGATATCATACAAGTTCGTTAGTAAAAAAATAAAAAAAAAACAAAAAAACTTTTTTAAATGGAATGTCTGATTTTAACTTAATGGTAAACATGTTTTTTTATTTACAAATACTGTTGGTTCCAGATGACCTTTACAGCTTACCGGAGGAGGATAATTCAAATACATAATGCGTTATCCCAGCATTGATGGAACTGTCTAGACACTAACTTTCAAAACAATTGTTTCTACTTCAGATATTTACCAATCTGTGATCAAATATTCTTTGTCAGGATTCATAAGTTGGCATTTTTCGGTAGACGTCACCACGTGATGTTTATCCCCTCCTATTAGACTGACGACAGATGCGTCCCGCTAACACTGTTTGACCAGGATCAGATTGTTAGTTTCGGATATCTGTCGGTTGGGAGATTGATCTGATGGCTTTAACCTGTCGAGTTTAAGGGTAAGGCTACCTTGTTACGATCAGAAGTTACAAGACCTTGAGCGAAATATTTGTAGTGGCTCTGCTAACGCCACAGACTTCATAATGAATGATTTATCTCATAATGAACTCCATAAGAATGGCAGTGTCAGCATGCTTGCTCGATGAAGATATGATTACGTTAGGAATTTGTCTTAGATTTTAAATTGTTGGCTCCAGCCAAACAGAACTTGTATTATGGGTACCGTACTTGGGCTATCCCAGTATATAATTACTCATATAGATATTGATTTCTTATATTTACGCGAATACTACACATTGAAATAAAACTATTTTTAACAACCACAATCAACAATTAAATATGAGGGTAGCCCGTTTCTAACTATGACACCAGGACGTCAACCACCTCAGTCCTCCCGTGACCATGGTTGCTGTAAAGCAGCCGAAACGTCGGGAACGTAAAAACGAAAAATAAACGCGATAAAATCCTTAAAAATAGTTTTATTTCAATACTCATATAGATTTTAAAAGCAATGATAGACAAGTTGATAGAACGCTTGCCTTGCGAACGAGGGTCGCAGGTTCGATTACATCACATAACGATTACCGCTGCTGTGTTTTGAAGCCAGGACCCTCGGCTCGTAGACTTGGGACCCTGTTGTTGGATGAAAGAATGCAAGACTAGATCAAATCACACGTTACATGACTACAAGTATTTAATACACACCACACATCCTGCCACATCCAGTGCTGCACGAACGGTATCCCATTACGCAGGTGTCAAACAGATCACTGACATTGTCCGTGGATCCGGGCAGGGGTGGATCCCGCTCCGACCAGGATCAGTGCAAACTTGGAGTAACAAGCGTCTTGGCTTCGAGTTTCTGTTAGCGAGTATGGAGACGGCTTCATTTCCAGCTCTCTGAATGCAATAAGAAGATCGGTTTTTTCATCAGAAATCTTTTTTAACGAACTACGAATGTCAATGTGATCTGAACTCTATAAGAAGATGGTGTATAGCTGCTTATAAAGTAATCATTCCTCTACTGTCTATTATTATCTACATTATGATGCGCTTAATGTTTATCATGATATATGACTGTTTTTGGACAGATCATTTAGCTGTTCTTTATAACATATTCGTATTCTGTCGTTTGATATTTTAGCAAAGATCTAGTATAATTAGTTTGCAAAATGTATGATTTTCGTTTCATTTTATTTGCCATAAAATGCCCACTGCTGGACAAAGGCACACTTTCTACTTTTTCAACTCCCAATCGAATGCTTATTCTAACCAATCTTGCAAACCCAATCCCGAAATCCAAGAGACAAAAAGTTTTTTTAGAATTATCTATGGAGTGCTAAAATATGATCGTTCTTTATAATAAAGCCGCGTCCACACTGGGCGGCTGTTGTAGCTCGTTAGACGTGCAGTAACAAGTGGCGGATGTCGGCAGCACAGTCGCGCGCAGCCGTCGCCTGTCGCCTTGTCACAGCTCAAATCGATGATTTGCTTGCAATGATTCTATTCTATTGTTAAAGCTTTGAAATTGACTACAGGCGAATCTATCAACTACTATGTTCGCGTGCGCTACACTGTGATTTGCCTCTCTGTAGTAAGCTGAAAACGACTGGGCAGTAGTCAACATTAGGACCATTCAATTCGGAAAGCCTGGTTTCAGAGCTGCATAGTTACATGACACGAAGTGTACGACTGCCAAGATTGTTAGCCAGTCGCTCAATAGGTGCTTGAGCAGTGAAAACCAAGAATTTGTTGAGTTTTCACATATGAGTACTATTTCTGGTGCGCTCATAATAACCTTAGCTATTTGAGAGTCTAATAAAAATATATGTCTTCATTTCTTAATTATGGCTACTTGATATTGATTTCTTATACTTACGCGAATACTACACATTGAAATAAAACTTATTATATTTTATATTACTTAGCACTTACAAGGCACTCTGAACACTTTCTGCGTCGATCGGACCACAAGCAACAACTAAATAAGAAGGTACCCCAGTTCAAACTATGAAACTAGGACGGCAAAGACCTCAGTCCTCCCGTGACCATGATTGCTGTAAAACAGCCGAATCGTCGGAAACGTAAATATATAAAATAAACGCGATAAAATCGGTAAAATAAGTTTTATTTCAATATGACAACTTGAGCTAACTGTCCGACGGTTGACTCAAACAATGATGATTTTAAAAGTTACATATATTATTTATTTACATAAGAAAGCTTGATAATTTACAACGAAGAAGCTCATATTTATACACAAATAAACAGTACAATACAATATTATCTGAGAGACAAGCGCGTTCACTTAACATGTCGATAAATTAACAGGGAACAGGGGCGGCCGTAACTCAATCGACGGACAATCGCAGCTTGCGATATTTGTGTCGTCGCAATCGTAAACATGTCGCGGGCGATCGTCGCGCGTTTTTGTGACGCGTCGCGTCGCGACAGTCGACGAATGTGACAGCGGACTAATGGCGTTGCTGAGATTGTAGGAATATATACTGAGTTTTACATGGCCGTGCGCCATTTTTATTTGTGTTAAAGTTGCTCAGTAGATGAGGATTTGCGCCTATCTACACAATCTCAAAATTCGCAACCTCTTTTTATCATTAACACTGAGAGTTATTGATAAATGTTATTCAATCAGTCGTAAAGTCGACCAAGTATCTCCTTTTTTACCTTAAGATTGAATATGATTTGCACATCGTAAAATCACAAGGCGTATTTTTGTCATTTATTTGAACTTAAAACGTATGAAATATGAACTTTAGTAGATTTTTTATTAACTAGTTAAACACTTCCATGGCCGACCTTACTTACCATGGCTGAGTTGTATAACATTTCGAGAGAGAGAGAATCCATGTAATTATTGAATTACTTTCCCAAGCTATTTCCGTAAACCGCACTAACTGTCCCAGCCTAGAGAAACCAGTACTCCAGTACCCATAAGCTAAAAATTTAAACACCATAATTTCAAACAATATAATAATATCTAAATACAAGCTTGTCTGAACTACATGTGAAACTCGTACAATAAAAGCGATAAACTACCCAAAACTGGCGTTATCTGTTAGAAAATTACGTTATTTTGACTACTTAAAAAAAAGAAATGTGTCGCGGAGTCTGTCACAAATCGTCCCGGCGCTGCGTTAACGTTTAGTTTCTTAGTAATCGTCGTGCTACACGCTTTAGCGAATGACTCCCATAAATATCATTGATCTACGTTTATAGCTATCGTGTGTAAGCTACGGTTACGATGCCAAGCGTCGAGCGATAGCGGCGGTACACTTAAATGCGGTATTTAATTACTTTGCGGTTTTAAGCTATATACATGTTGTGATTTAATTAGTTTTCGTATTTTTTTCTTCAAATAATATTTTACGTTCTGTGAAACTCTCATAGTGCGTTTCAGGATTTTATTGAGAATACTTATTTGTTTTGGACGTCGTATGCAGCGCCATCTGTGTATTGACGCGGTGATCATTTTTCATTTAGCGAGGTGTTAAGCGGTCGCTACGGTATATTCTATGAATATTGATCCTCGTAGCTCAATCTCATCATGCCCAATAGTAAAAGTATTATCGTCGGCGTTACAGCGATTTACAAAGTCGCCATGTCTCGTGTCTCGTGGCCGCCCCCAGCCCGGCCGGAGTACACATTTGCGCCGACTTACAAAATAAACACTAATATATTTTCCATGTAATTGTATTAAATGCGACTTTATTGTTCGCCGGAATGTATTCGCTTCGGTGTATTTTTGATATCGCTCTCGTAAAACGCGTTACTTGTTTGCTTAAGTTGTAAATGTTTGGTAAAAGAAATATTATGTGTTTAACCTCGTTTTCGTTGGATACTGTTGGTACCGAATAATGCGGTATTGCATTAATTAGTTCGTTTATTCTTTGCAGGTTCATTGTTATATTGCGGCAGCTTACTTCCTACTTCCTTAACTACCTTCTATGTTAATTTTGAACTACATAATATGATGTGGTATGGCAAAATGTCTACATAACACTTTTGAAAGAGGACAGACTGCATTGAGACCACAAGACTTTGTTCAGCTGTCTTTCAGATATTGCAATTCACTATCACCATAGCGTCTTGATAAGCGTAGGTACATACTTATAATAAAACCGCGCTAAAATTAAACCGAATTCGGTCGAACTTTTGGTTCGGTAATTACTAAACCGAATAAAATTATTTCTTCTTCGTTCTTTCTTTCTTGTTTCTTCTTAGCTTTAGCATAGAGACGGAAGAGCCTCTCTTACTCACAAATTCTGGTCATATATGTAGGTACCACCTACTTTTATTACAGGATACACTGTTTGCTACTTTGACAATTTATTACATTACTGAATGCAATAAAATAAACACATTTAATAATTATATGACATACTTATCGCTCCACCATGTTCAATATTGACAGACAATGCAGGTCACTCGGTGACAGAGTAATAAATTAAAAAATTTAAACAAGTGTGCAATTGGTGCATGCAATGTAAATAAGGTATTATGAAAATACATTTTATTTACATTGTATCAAGGTACATATTATAAAATGTATTTTGCAAAGCGAATGAGTAACCAATACCTACTAACATTGTGATACTAACGTAGAGATATATGAAGAGCATATCGTCATATTATCTACGCTACAGACACGTGTACACTCAGGTAGATACGTAGTTGGAGAAGAAAAAGGTAGACGCTCCAGACCCCGTATTACATTGGGAAAATACCGTTAGCGAAAAGTGCGTGCACTAAAGTACACCTCTGCCTACCCTCTTAGGGAGTACCGGCGGCGTGGTGGTGATCTTTTATAAATTCTATGCTGAAGAAGAATGGCTAATCCAGCATTTCGTAACGGAGGGCCAATTTTACTTCGAGGAGGGGCATTTTTTTGGGATATCAACTATCCTTCGAATAAAAATTGAAATTGGTCGCATGAAATTCATTCAGCCGTAATCCAGGGGGGGGGGGGGCATTGCACCTATTACCCCCATGTTATCCGCTCCTGAGAAAAAAATGCTAGGAGTAGGAGGAGGAGTAATCCTAGGAGTGTAAGAGCTCGGTACCAAATGCACGGTCTCAACTCAACTAAGCAACGCTTGTATTATGGGTACCGTACAATGGACTGGGGGTGAACCCAGTATATAATACTTATATCGATACTAAAAAAACTCGTACGTAGCAGGACTCGAACCCGGGACGCCCAGCGCAGGAAGCAGGGTCACTACCGACTGCGCTAATCAGGTCGTCGGGATTAAAGCCAAAAACATAGATCTCATTTAACTGAGCTCACCTTTAAAGCGTTTTAATTACTCGTACAATCGTTAAGTCGTCTGTAACCTTATTAACATGCCACTTTGTTGCAAATTCATGTTTGCAAGAGTAAACATGAATTAATTATTGATATTGCATAGTCATTATTGTGGTTCTTTATAACCATTATTATTGCGTATCTGCGGCTTATGAATAAAGACATGTGTTTAGAAGTAGGTATGTGCAAGTAGTGTTTGATTAAGATGCATTTTTGTGAGCCACAGTTAGTTTATCGGATTTTTTCTTGACGAACACACCAACTATACGGTCCCACACTAAACAACGCTTGTATTATGTATACCGTACAATGGACTGTGGGCGAACTTACAATATAATACTTATATAGATACTAAACATCCATGACTCGGGTACAAACATTCGTGCTCATCACGCAAAGTTTGTCCCTACCAGGATTCGAACCCGGGACCCTCGGCACAGAAAGCAGGGTCACTACTAACTGCGCTAATCAGCCAGTAATGTCTATTCCAATATCATCAAAACCTGCCTGTGCTCGAAATTATATAAGTTGTTGTTAATCTACTTACTGTGAAAAGGAAAACTTTGAGACCTCATTTCGGACTTAAATTTCATGCATACACTTCAAATGGAATAAAACAGAATTAATAACATGTAAAAAATATATATTTAAGAGGTAGCAAAATTTAACTTACTTAACTATAAAAATCGAATTCCCAGGAATATACGTTTTTTTATTTAAAAAAAAAATCGTACCCCAAAAATTACATTGTGTTACATCGTGAGTTTTTTTATTGGCACATCCGAATTATCACATCACTTCAAACGTTAGTATACACTTACTGAAACACGCTGTATAAATTATATATAAAGAGTACAGTTCTGGAGGTATTATTAATACGTATATCATTAAGCCAAACATCATTAAGACTGGCGAGCGCGACAGCCGCGTCAGCGCCATTCATCAACGTCGCGGCGTTATGAATGTCCTGTCAAATCCTTATGAAAAAGTTAATAGAAAAAGTTTGACACCGGTGACGTTTTAAAATTTAATATTCAAAGATTGGATCAGGGGAAGTAAATAGGATTATGGTCTAAATAAACTGACCCCGTGTTGCGTGAAAAATAGCCCACTTTGAACCATCTATGGACGGCAATTGGCTGACAACAAGAGTGAAATTATTTTTTATATAATTTTGGTCAAAAGTTGATGTTCCAAATACAAATACGATGAGGTCACCCACAACACGTATGCAATTTTCTTTAAATATCGGTTTGATTATAAGTTCATGTTCTAAAACCAAATGAGATGAGGTCAACGCACGTACGCTATTCGCTTTTATATAATTTTGGTCAAAATTGATGTTCCAAATACAAAATATGTAATTGTTCGAAATTCAAATGCGGCAAGATCATCACGAATGCAAATGTCCTTTATATAATTTTGGTCAAAGTTAATGTTCCCAATCAAATGTAATAAGGTCACCCCAAGTCAGATCCAAAAGTGCATTGGCAGACTTTACACTTACCTATTTCAAAACCTGTTTTGCTCTGTAATTTCCTTAAGATGTTTTTGATTGCTACAAGCGTAATTACTTTCCCTATAAGTACCGATTTATTTCGAGCTCCGGTAATTACATAAATCATAAATTATTCTTGAGCATGTTTATTAAGATAGTTGTATGTAATTTACGAGTGTTTTGAGCGCATCAATCGGTGTTCTGGGCAGTAAGACTGCATAGTACATTCAGACAGAGAAAAAGATATAGTATAGTATATATATAGTATAACGTCGATTACAAAATTTTTAATCCAAAAGAACCATTGAAATGACACTAATTTTACGGATTTTATCGCGTTTATTTCATCTTTTTGACGTTCCCGACGTTTCGGCTGCTTTACAGCAACCATGGTCACGGGAGTACTGAGGTGGTTGAGTAGTGGATGAGGGCAAAGAACCATGCTAATTTGGGTGTACACAATGAAGCATATACAATAAATCTTGCTTATTTCTTTTAGTTATTAAATAAAACCGAATTATATGCGTATACCTACTACAAACCTGCATGTTTGTTATGTAATACCTTTTTTAAAAAAAGTATTTTTTTTTCAATTGTGCAATGCTTACACTAACATAATAATTCGTATTTCAGTCGCTGATGAAAAGACAATTATGACCCAACAAACCGTTGCAATAACCAATTTCCCTTTGACACTCAACTCGGAATCACAAAGGAGCAATTATCATAATTAAAACATGACAGCACAATAAACTAGCGATATTTATTGCAATATTGTAAATAATAAAAAATGCTAATAAATTAATTATTGTTTATTGCGGAATATACGATTGATAATTTATTGGAATGAATTAATAAGACGCAGATACTCTGATGACTTTTACTTCTTTTTATTTTATTGCACAGCCTAGATTTAATTGAGAGTAATAATGTTAAGTATTTTTTTCTGCGGTCATTATGCGTAGAATCATAACAAGAAAATAAATTTAAGTTAATTTATTTTATTGTTATGGTTATGAGTCCAATTTTGTCTAATTAATAGCAAGCACGGCCACTAGCGGTGGCACCCGGGACGAGAAAGTAGTCCACAGTATTAGATTTTCCCCGGTGATGCATATGCATGAGGCATAAAGCATATGGGTATAATATGCAATATTATATTTAAATGTATTCACAATATAAAGAAGTAATGGACAAACCTATTCAATGAAATGGACACGACGTCAAGTTCGAGATTATACGTAAACTCACCGTGTACTTCATAGTTTACGTATTTAGACACTTTGAATTGAAAGTTTTCAATACTGTCCGCTAGAGGCGCTATTCAAATTACCATTCAATGTGTCTTAATACGTAAACTATACAGTTGGCCTACGATTATTGTCGCACTTGGCGTACTGTCACCCACAGAAATAATTCTCGTGAATCGGTTCGTTGATAGAAAACCGATGGAGTCAATTGCTGTTGACTGCGACATTACCGATGCTAGTGTTGCGCAACTAGTTAGCGACTCATGGAGCTACGAAACATATCGATATGCAATTAATACAAATAAAAAACGGTTCGGTTCAGAAAGGGTTAAACAAATCAGGATCCTGGGCTTCTCCAGCGTATTTGTAAACACTATGTGAAGTCAAATTTCGATGTGTCAATTTTGAAAAGTATTTTTTTATTTGTTTTAATTAAAGTGACAATGGTGATTGTGATGTGATGTGTGATGATGTGAATTCTGACTTCATACAATGATTATAAATGCACTAAGGATGCGCAGATTTATGGCTTAGTATGCTCCATCCGAATCAACCTGTATAATAGTCACCGATTATATTATCATTTTACACAAATTTTAGCATTGATAAATAATACTCTGAAGACATGATACTTAAATTTTCCGCCCAAATCCGGTCCTAGAAATTACTTTATACCTCCATGTTGTCTATTGACAGCTAACAATAAAATACCGTAAATCAAGATGGCGTCCAACATGGCGGCGCGCAGTTTGACAGTTATCGCGTGTAGCGCGGGAACATTAAACTCATTGATATTTATTGCTCAATCGGTTGCGTTCTAGCGAACGATATGATTTATTGTTAATAGATTCCTCGTTTATTGTTTATTTTATTTGTTCTTTGTTTGTTGTTCGTGTGGATTTGTTTAATTGTGAGTTATTGAACGGTTCGAGTGAAATATACGTAGCGGTTGAGAATCTATTGCGGCTTTCTTGTGGACCACAGCTTGGTCTAGTGGCTTGAGGGTAGGCCGGTTGGATCAGTGCATTGGGTAGTGGCGGGTTCTATTCCCGCATGAGCAAATTTCGGTAACGATCTTTTCGTAATTTGCCATGGTCTGGGTGTTACTGGGATAGCCCCCGGTCCATTGTACGGTACCTATATTACAAGCGTTGATTAGTTTGGGGCCATACAATCGGTGTATTCGTCTGGCGATATGTTACATGTTACTTTAATTTTACAACGAAGCTCAAAGGCCCTGACGTAAGACCTGCTCATCACAACTGGTCTGGTGGGGGAGGGAAGAGGGATGGCCCCCAGTTCGTCGTACGCATAGTATCCTAAAATCTAAGGCATCTGTTATAAAATGTATGAAGCAATTTTGGCCTTTGGGCGAAAGAGTTTGGATTATGGATATGATCCCTTAGTTAGTGGATCAGACCGAAACTACTAGTTCCGTAGAATGTCTCCTATTGGCGATATTATAATAGAGTACGTATACTCACTGAACCCTAAATCCTGAAATGATACTGCCTTAAAGTACACGGCATAATGGCGTCGCGGTAAAAGTCAATTCATAAGAGCCGAGTGGCCATAAGATTTTATGCGACCCATTACGCGCGAGTGAGCGACTCGTAAAGTCTTATAACTCGAGTGAGCATTCAAAATATGAAAGACGCCGCGACAGGCCCTGCGACGAGGGAAACTGTTGAGATACAAGACAGGCCTGTGTGAAAGGCCGCGTATAAACATGATAAACGTAGGAGGACTTTTATGTCAATATGAATATTCTTTCGTCAATAGTCGAATATGAATATGATGGCTAAGTACCTTTATATGTAAGTAGGTGGTGTACGTTTTATATGTAAAACGTAGCTAAGTACTTGTGAAAAAATTACTAGTCTATATATAAAAAGTAAATGACAATTTGTAAGTGCCCCCGTAGGCCTGCCTACACCAAATTAATGATTTGACTTTGACTTGATTTTGACTCAGAGTTACGGCAGCGTTAAAGCGGTGTATCCTGCTCATACCACATTTTTTTTTGTTCGGCAATTGGCTACAAATTATAGGCATTTTTGCCAGTGTCAAGTATTTAATCAATAAATGACTTATAAAATTATTGATGATAGTAATGATATCGACGACAATGATGATGAAATGAACCCCCCCCCCCCCCATACTTTATTATTAGCTTAATTATTTAAAAGCGTCAATTCAAAAAGAGTCCATAACATTTTCATTATAACTGGCAACTGACACTGAAATGACGGGAATCAGCTGTCGACGGGTATCAGCCATCAAATAAAATAAAAATAAGTACGGCGCGTAAGCCCGAAGCCCTAATGAAATTAACACCGCGCGCACTGACAGAACGCACACTGGTCAGCGGCGCAGAATGACGTGGACAAAAAAAAGTAAAATATTATTTCTCTCGTTGCAGCCGGTCGGTCGCAAATTGCCCGGCGAACGGCAACCTGTCAGTTGTCGGCGTGTCAGCGCTGGCAGCCTGTCAGCCGCGCCGACACCCAACGGGTGCCGTCACTGCGGATTTACATAAAAGTGGTAAGTGACAATTAAAAAAGCTTGTTGTGTAACTGCTGTCGGCCCACTCGAGTGGGGTCATTTGAATTTTTGAATTTCTGTCGATTCATTTCCCGTTGAATGTTATATAAATATTCATTCGTATACTGCTGATGTTCAACTTTCTCGCTTACACAGTAAGTATCAAAATGCCGGTCTACTTTAATATATTTCAAATCGTTCACCGTTGGCCGAAGCTGTTGATCCTGGTTTACAGGATTAAGAGCAGTGGGAGGGTGTGGTGGGCATTGTACCTAAAAAATATATAATCGAATTAGATTAAGGGAATTTGCTTTCAAAGTGCTTAATAAAATAAGGAATTTTAATTCAAAATGCTAACACAACATTAAAAACCTTTCAAGCTCATGACGCACACGCACCATTTTCAATATTAATCTTCACATAATGAGCTCCAAGAAACATAATTTAAAGTATATTTTAAAGTTATACTCGTGTATAAAATAATGCCTAGCGATAAAATAAATTAATTTACCTAACATAGCGCAACGACGTAACTTCAAACGGGGCATTAAAAAGTGAAAATTGAATACACTGTACGACCTATAAAATTTATCACTCAAGGCTACATCTCTAAACGGTGTTACCATAAGGCGGGTTGTTCACAAGCGGAGAATATTTCGCACAACACAACAATCAACATAATAGACGACCTCTTTATCAATGTTGGCAAAATAAATTGTGCAATATTTTATCACATGTCTAAACGTATTCAGAATATTCAATTACTCACAGGACGTCTACTTTCATACGTATTTACAGAAATAATTTAATTCAAATTATAAAATCAAAGTCAGCAGAAACAATGATATTATGTTGTATTATCATAATATAGTGTTCCAAATTCAATAAATGGAATCCATAACCTATAAGTGAGACGAATAAGATATTTAAATATCTGTCAGCCATATTTTTTTTTGTATTATTACATTATAGGCAAGTATTTGATCACCTGATGGTAAGTAACGATGAGATCTACGATGGAGCATACTTGCCTAGAAGGTACCTGTACACTCTTATATTAAAAAAGTGGTCCAACATAATCCCCAACATTGCTTGCGAACTATGTTGCACATTATTACCGTGAACCCATAGCTTTACAGACGCTCTGCGGGTACCGTCGCGCCCGTATCTCGATGATACGCTATTAATACCCCTGATACGGGAACGGTAATGCGACCGTATATTAACCCGACCCCGCGTATTAATACGCCACTTAATGCTGTACTACCCCGGTCGGGTGCAGTGTAATTGTTTAGGGTTGTTTTATGTTACGACCGCAGTTACTTGTCTCGATTTAATAATGTTCAAGATTATGGTGTGGTAGTAGCATCAGCGATAGATTGCATGTTGATATTGGGTATTAAGCTTTTGATTTGTAATGTTTGTATTAAACTTTTCAATAAACATGTATAAAACTTTTCAATTTCGATAACGACAGTCCAAAAAAAAATATTAAATAGATTGTATTTTAAATGATCAATATTTGGAACAAGCAAAGACCTATACTGTATATAATAATAATAATAAATAAATAAATATCGCCAGAAAAATACACCAACCGTACGGTTCCACACTAAGCAACACTTGTATTATGGGTACCGTACAATGCACTGGGGGTGAACTCAGTATTTTACACTAATATAGATACAAACATTATGGCCCATCTCACAAAGCTTGTCCCTACCAGGATTCGAACGTGGGATCCTCGGTGCAGAAAGCAGTGCCACTACCAACTGCGTCAAATAACAAAGTTACCTGTGAGGTACTTATAATTACAATAATAAAACTATTAAATGAAAAGGTACGGAAATGCTCGAACATATTTAATTGAATGCAATTATTTTCTACTGATAAAACATTACTACTCAAGTCATATATTTAAATGACAATGAATGAATACTTCCTGATATACTTCGATATTAACTTGCATTTGTAATGTGAAATATTTTATTGTTGATTTACTTAATGAATAAGAACAAGGTTATGAACGAATTAACGAATGATTCTAAACAGTCGACGAATATTTATCAAGTTAAAACCTCCTTTCTTTGATTCGTCTATCACCTATAGCCTAGTTCCTCCATGAAATATGGGCCCGAGCTTCACTAGAAGGTGTTCCCTATTCTGGAAGTGGTTGATGAAGATCATGAGAAATAAAACCTTCACGCGAGACAGGCAGACAATACCAGGTAACAGATTCTTCCTCATTATTATTATAAAAGTTGGTAGCCGCAATGTAAAGTTAATAGTAATAGTTGTCTTTTCTGGTTAATAATAAATAAATAAAAAATATTTTTTTTTTCAATCTATTGTCCTCCAATTCAATGCTGTTGGTGGGTATCTTCCAATACACGTAACTTTTTTACACTGCTGTATGTAGGTATATTTAACAACTACTACAAATATTTTTCATTCAATAAAAAAACCGCTAAAAAATTTATCCTTCAGAAACATACTATAATAAATTCACATTACAAGCAATGGGCTCAACAAAAATAAAACGTACAAAACGCCCCCCTCCGAAGTGCGTAACCCAATAATTCAGCCTGACAGCCCACTGTGCGGTGCTAAATTTTTATATTCACGAAAGGGAAACGGTTATGCCCACAGTGAATTTTGGTGGAAACAGTCGCCCGCGGCCCCACTGTGCCCGGGAGTGCTCTTTGTAAACTCGTAAATTCCTAATTGTAGCTTTTAGCTTGACTTATTTTTTTAAATTTTGAGTTGTTCTGCAGTGGTAATTATTTTTTTTCTAATTTAAAATTCAAATAAAGAACACAGTGGTTAAAAACCTGATCGTAGCAACGATACCTAAGCCGTTCAAAAGAAATAACTGACTTTAGAAATGATATTAACAAAGCAAACAAAGGCGTGTTTATTTTCATAGTCGCTTTATCAAAGCTTTCAATGCCCTTATACAATAATAAAATACATTGTTGGCGCGTACATTAATCAGTCAATGGTCAGCCGCCTGTCGGCCACCGACAAGCGCATGTCATCGATAACGTTGCTGTTAATATACTTCCGTAAAACTCTTTGTGTTCATAGAGTATATATGTACTAGGTATAGGTACATAGAGATAGGTACAAAAAATACAATATGACACATCGTCAAAGTTACGCTATTTTTAACGAAAATGCAAAATGTATTGTTTTTTTGTGTTGAGCTATCAGCTTTAACCAGGTACAAACTCGCACGAGTCGCATCCTAGACTTAGCCCGTGATGTCTTTAGAAAGCAACAGCACTGGATCAGAACAGGACTTTACAGAAGTTTGTTTGCAGAGTGTTAATTGAGTACATTGATGTTATTCAATAAACTTATTAGAAATACTTGGCTACTTTTTTTATAATAAAACAATAATGTTCCTATATTTATAAATATAAAGTTACACCGTCTCATGAGAAATTAAAAGCCTGTCGCGTTAAGGATAACCTAACGCCTAAGTCAGACAAACCTTAAAATAAAACTGTCTCGTTACCAACAAATGAATAATGTTTACAACTTAACAATAAAACCATAAAATATTTTTTTATAGAGGCCTCTCGGTCTAATTTACACAATTATTTATTACTGTAAAACTTTTGACATTTCACTTAAACACGCGAAGTCGAAAACAAAACTGTACAATTTTAAATTAAATGGCCTGTCAATAAATTTTCCTTTTCTGGTGGAACTAATTAAAAAAAAAATTAACACCTCTCCGTACTTTTATGTTCTTAAGCTAATTATAAAGCTACAAAACAACTGTGAATCCAGTTTGTTCAATAAAATAAGTTAAGTCGTATTTAAGAAAAAACTTTTTAAATACCGTAACTGCCACATATTTTTACAATTACAGCAGTCGGCATTGCCAATATAATTTCCTTTTTTGACAAAGTGAATGTAAAAATGCTGCGCGTATATTAATCAGCGGAGCGGTCAGCCCGTCAATCAGTGAGCAACTGACGCTGTCGCGGTGTCAACCAATCACAGCCACTGCGTGTACGAATTTTGAAATGTTTTTACTTCGAAATCGTGATTTTTATATTTTCTTTTTTTCGTCTAATAATTGCGCCTCTCGTTGTACCACTGGGGTGTGAAACGGTATTTTTTTTATATATCGCAATATTTTTTCTATTTTTTGTGTTATTAATAATTTATTAGATTCCATTCCATAGTGTCCCGTAAATAATAATTAGTCAGCCTTAAATTTCTATGTGGTCTCGTTCTAATTTCAAAATGTTATTGTTCAATCAGCGCGTCTCTACCCCTATGAGGATAGCATGTAGGTACTACATATTTTGTCAGCTTTATTGAACTTCAAGAATTAAAATTCAATCGAGCTTAATCTAATTCCTTTCCATACAACAACCATTAGTATTGCCATATACATTATAGGAATCTACTACACTAAAATCATACCCAATGTTGCCATTTCAATTATAGGATTGTACTGTGTCAAAGTAAATCTACCAAAATCATGACAAAACACAGTGACTCGACTACTTAGAAAAGCGAGGCTTTAGGCCAAAGTCTCATATACGGTATAGACTGACATTATTCACGGTGACTGTAATCTGACGTATGCTTGTGACGTAAAATGGCAGTCATTTTTCATTCTTTGTGTAAGTGTCGTCGAGTCACGCCCTTTTACAGCTAACACGAGACATCCCATAAATTATTTATTATTCGTGGTCTGTTACAATTTACATAATGGACACCGGTGCTTTTGGTGTTATTAATATGTTTAGAATACAATTTGGTCGTTGTTCAATTCGATATAATGCTGATATTCAATAAAGTTGACAGCGATATAATATATTATTTATAAAAACATAGGTTTATATATAATATATAAAAAATAACGTGCCAAAATATTGTGGGCCCAATATTTTAATTTATATTTTGTAAAGATATATTTACTTTAAATGATTTAAATAAGAAATTAATGAACCGGAAATCCATTTCAAACGACCATTCAAAAAGGCACACCTTAAGCAGAGAGCCTTCAAAATTGTATTCCTTTGAATTTTATTACAGGCTGTCAAAATAAATCTTCAAAAGTATCTCATATTCTTAAAAGATCCACTTGATCGCTTCCTCGCAAAAACAAAAGCTCTCGAGAGTTTTATATCCGACCATTTCCTATAAAATCACTTGCAAATGTGTTTGCTCTAAAAATGTTTTTTTTGTTACATACAAATTATATGGTTCTCGGAATTAGGATGGCGCCACTGTGTCAAGTGTCAATTTACTGAAAATTAACTTTTTTGTTTCAATTTGAAAACTGTTTTTGGGCAGCGACTATCGTCACCTGCACCACTGTGCAAAATGACACGGAGGGTAGCAAGAAAAATAGAGCTGCGTAGTGTTGATTTATTATTGTGACAATATTTTGCTTTGGTTTTTTTCTATTGCATGAGCAATGGCGCCTTCGGCTATTTAAATTTTTATCGTCAGAGTGTGGTGTGAATGCGGCATTAGACTCGAGTTCATTGGGTCACACACAAACGTAAAATGTTTTTGATTTGTAAACTATAAACTAAACTAAATATTTATCTTGCTTGTACAATAGCGGAATGAAAAAGGTCGTCGGTTTTCAAACTGATTCATTTAACGTTCGCGAGCACATTTTCCAACTATTTCACAGAACAGACTGTTGCATAGACAATTATGTCAACAAAGTTCAAATCTACTGTTCGTCAACAAAGTTCAAATTTACTCAAATCAAAGCAACTTATTTTTTTTTCTTGTCTAATGCGTTGACCTGCCATTTATATTATATACTCTTTGATTCTGATGATTCTTCTTCTTTTTTTACGAAATAAGATGCGAGATTCTGATGATTAGAAACGTATAGTCCCAGTGTCTGTGAATGTGTCAACATTACATTATTCTTCTTTCCTTCATAGTTTTTAGTTTGCCAATCGGCTACAAATAGAGTCAGTTCTGCCGGTGTCGATTTTTTCAATATTTAATTATTGACAGAAGTACAACCTCTATTCCAAAGATTCAATAGTAAACGCCTCATAACACTGTCATCAAAACGAGCAGCATTTATTAAAAAGTTGGCACTAGTGTTTCATCTTTCTTTTCATGAACTCTTGCAAGCTAAAGTCATCTTTACGGTAACGAACCTATTCATTCTGCGACTGTACATTGTAATATATCACAGGGACTACCATTTAAAATGCTGAAGTAATTTTAAATCCGTCCATTATAATGGACTTTGCAGATATACTAAATGCAACCGGGAAATAGATAAGCCAACATATTTCACTTCCAACAGCTAACCGTCGACAACTAATCATCGACAAAATGGAACACAAGACAACGATAATCGCAGAGCTGCGATGAATCCCAGCTTCCTCTCAGATTAAGCTTACAATAATACTAAAAGGATATCCTATCACTTACAAACTTCAACATACAGCTAACATAAGCTCTATAGTCATGAACATACAGTTAAAATTTGTGTGTTTGTTGGTACCAGAAGTTTGTGTACCGAGTGTTAGTTTAGCGCACAAAGCCGCAATTTGTGCGGTAGTTATCGTAGGCCAGAGATGCGATGTTTCAGTTGCGTTTGTTTGTTCAGGCGGCTTGTTAAGGGCACGGCTCGGGATGTGATTGAACGGTGTTAAGTTGTCAACTTTGCGTGCAGTCTTATGGTTGAAGGGAGGAATGTAAATGCTGGGCTTCAATATTGCGGTGTCGTTAGCATACGAACGCAGCACACAGAAACAGAACAGAAAACAGCGATGTATCTCGGATCAGCAAGTAGGCAGTTGGCACTTTCTGCTTGGTATGATCTCGTACGTATTATGATTTTTAATACGAGATAAGTAAGCATCCTTAGCTGTGCCACAGATCAACTAATATTATGAGGTATTCACCCCAATTGTCTTATGTACTATATACGTGTACTAACCTACACATTATGTATATGAGTGTGACTGAACACAAGTTAATTTGGACTACTTACCCAAACAAAAGAAAGTCAGTTTTTTTATAATCATTTTATTGATTTTAGTCAATAGGTCCTTATATATTATAACATTAAAAATTTATATAATACGCTATTATTTAAAAGTACTAACATAAAAAAGCGAATCAAATTTATTGCCACCCGAAAATCATAAATAATATAATTATCATAACAGTTATATTGGAGGCAAAAACACGCAACATGCATCGCTTTGAACTAGTCATAAGTGGCCAAAGTGCCCCACGATACGTGTTCAAAGTGCCCCAACACGCGGGCACAAGTGCCTCTTCCTGACGGCATTATATCTCTGAGGAAACAATAAATAACACATGCGCGCGCGCACCAGAATCATGCGCATTTAATGCGTCATTTTATTGAGCAACCACGCAAAAAATTATGGTTATCGGGTTACGGCCGTGCAGTTAGATTATTGAATGATTTTATTTTGTTGGTGCCTACGAACGTACCGATATAAAAAAAGGTAATTTTACATTAAATACTAATACTTAAGTGTAAGAGTGTCGTTTATTAAAAAAAAAAACAATTTTAACAAGTAATAAAAATATATCTTCAGACTAAAACTACGTGGTCCTTTAGCGGAAAAGGGAAGATCTTCCAGCCAGGGGCGTGGTATGCCTGGCGGGGCGGCCGCTATGCCCCGACGTTTATTGTCGGGATCTTGTATATATGTTAAGTACTCCGAAAACTCTCATAGCGCGATTCAGGATTGTATTGAGAATTGTCTATTGTTCTGAATGCGTCTGCAGTACTATATGTGTAGCTTGTGGCGAGGTTGAAGAGGTCGCTACAGTACTAAACTTAAGAACATCCAGACTGACGGACACATTTGCTTAAACAAGACTTGAACCTGCTTCCACCCAGCGTAGAGAGCCGAGTCGCCTAAGCTCGAGTTACTAGAGCAAGCTGTCGTCAAATGTGAAGCCAGTAACACGCCAAGCTTTCGATAAGTATCCACGGATCCCTTCGTTTTGAGTAAAGCCTAAACACAAAGCTGTTTGAACTTATTTAGGAACATTAATCCACCGGCATACGAAGCCGAGGAGCGGAAATGAGGTGAATAAATCAAGGCCAACTCCACCCGCGGGAGTGATGTACGGCCCGCAAAAACATTTAGTACTCAATTTACTGGCATTAAGTTGTATTACTTTGTCATTAAGCGCTGTTTAGTTAGCGCTGTTAAGTTCACATTGATCTTAATAAAGACTAAGTCTACGACCTACTTTAATGTATCTTCGTAGGGTTTAGAAGCCTATCTATAATACTAAACTTTTAGTGGTATGCCTCGTTTGTCAATTTACTAATAATGTTTAACCAAATTGTCGCCAAGTTTCATCATAATCCGTCCAGTAGGTTCCTGTGGTACGTGTTGAAATAGACAGATAGGCAGACAGACAACTGTCTAAAAGATAACTAGCTTCTACTCGCGGTTCCACCCACAGCACCTCATTGAGACATAAGTATAATGTAGACTGTACCACTCAGGGATAATGTAGCTTTCTATTTGTTAAATAATTATTGAAATCAGTTCATTAGTTCTGGAGACTACCTCCTACATCCAAACACACACACGTTACCTTTTTATAACGGTGGCCAAGTACTTTTTATCTTGAAAATATTTAACAAATACAAAGCCCCCTCTCCAACATTTACGACATTTCCATTAATTTTAACTCTCATTTTGCACAGAGCTTTTTGTGCGAGCTGTACACATTACAACCATATTCATTAGCGAAGCCATTAATTATTTTTTGTTGATGTCTCGTGACGCGGCCTGTCCTCCGATGCGGTCTCGTTTGACATCGGCTGTCAACCACTGGGCATGGTTGGCCACATGGGTTATTTCGAACTTTGGGGGTCGTTGGGACAAATATTGTTATTGGATCATATTTGATAACCTATTTAAATATCTATTATTACTAAATTAAACATTACAGTTCATCCAGCAAATATGAATGCTATAGGAAAGGGTTCTCTTGCAGCATACAAAGCAAAAATATGTGTCTCCACACTTGTCTCAATCTTTCTTTTTTGGCGAGTTTAAAAAAAATCTAGACTCTAGTTACAACGTCATCAAAGCCCTCCCATAGATTGTCAATCGTTTTTTAGAAAAAAAAAAACAAACAAAAAACTACAACCGATTTGAGAACCTCCTCCTTTTTGAAGTCGGTTAAAAACAAAGGAAGTAAGATTTCTAGTTCATCGAAATTCCTTCCATCAAAAGAGTGACAGAACAAAATTACTGTAAAAATGATTTTTTATTTCTATACAACTCATTTTGACACAGACTTATTCCCTCAATTATGAACAGAACCGACGCGACGGTTTGAAGATCAAAACGTGCGCACATCACTCACGTCGTTACGACACTGTGAATGAATAAAATACAACGGGAAACAATAAAACATCCGAAGGTATGTCTAACACATATCATAGTCTGTATATTTTTATATTTACCACATCAAAAGTTTATACGGTGTTTCGTAATTTTTCATTGCTCTAGAAGACATCGATCGAGGAGGGTGACCATGGCTTAAGTTCCAGGATCCACTCCCAGATCTCCCCCGAGACCGGGACAGCGCCGGGATAATTGTTGCCTTATTGGTGACAAGTCGTTTGTCTTGTCGGCGCGAGCGTTGTTAATGGATTGGTAATTTGTTACGTTTCTTATTGTGAGATTTATTTTTGGATTTTGTTTGCGTGAGGTTCGCTGCTAAATATAGGGCTTTGCTAAATTTCAAGTCAGTGTCAGTACTGAAGTGTATTACTTGTCCAATGCAGTCGATATTTGCGTGTAAATAGAATATAATAGGGTAAGTGTACCAAAGCATTACTGATAAAAATACTAACACAAAGTATACAGGTTGTAAAAGGGGCAAGATAACGAAAAATTTTAATAAAGGTTACACTTAATGCCTATAATAAAATTATATAAATAATTTATAGTGAAAGTCATGGTTACAAATGTTGTAATTTTTGAGCGCGCAATGTATCGTGAACAACGCGATCACAACACAACGCTACGCAGGTTAACTAATACGTGCGAGTGACGAGCGCGCTTTAGCGTATCGAGTTTTAATTTACATTGCAGTTTTCAGTCTTTATTAGTAATTATGTTTTTTAGATAAAATCGCGATGACATAGACTTCTATTATGATTTCACGATAAAGTAAATTTAAAAATACTGAAATAAATGCGGACAATTCATGCAAAGATCGACGCAAATTGTCAACTCTGGTCTAAAATCATGAGTTGAATCCATCATGGTATCAGTTTTTGTTACGAAGCCACTTACACTCTGTATATTTAATTACATTCTTAGTACTGACTGATTGACAGAGCACGCATAGCCTAGACCAATGGATCTATTGACTTGAAATTTGGAGGATATATTTTTTGACTACCCTAAACATATGCTAAGGAGGATCTTTTGGAGATTCGACTCCTAAGGAGGTCAAAGTTTGTATGACTTTTTTAAAGCTACGATCGGGCACATGGCCCTATCAAAACAAAAACTACACACTTTTTAAGTACCAATTATTCAACAATTTTACGATTATCTAACACCAACCGAAACCACACTTCCTGCACAACCCCTCGCACTAAATAACACTCAAGGTTAAAACCACAGTTACCACTCCGACACACGATAATAACATAATTTATCCCGCTCAACACCCAAAATAAACAATTGTCCGACTTATGCAACAAATTGTTTGTAGATAATATTATTAATCCTCTGTTTCTCGTATGCTCGACTGTTACATATTAGGTGTGCACAGATGTGCTTACTATTAGTTGCTGATGCTCTTTATTTATCCCCGAGCAGTATAAACTCAAGATTTTATTGCGGCCGTTCGACAATTTTTCAAGCCGACATAATGCTATTAAGTATCATAATCGCTTGTCAGACAACGAACGCTCGGATTAAGAGTTTTTACACGTGTCCAACATAAGGTGGTGATCATTGGCAGATTTATAGCATCGAGAATGCAATTAAAGTGCACTGATGGCATTAACGTGCAATTGATATAGAGCCCGGAAAAGGTGAAATATACAGAGTGTAACTGAATTCATAACGTAAACTGATACCATTGATTCTGGACTCCTCAGAGTTGGAATTTTTCGTCGATATTTTAATGTATACACGCTTTTTTTTGGCAAGAAATAATTGTAGAAGTCTATCTCAAAGTGATCTTCGATAAAGACGCCCTAATCATTAATGTAGACCTAAAACTGCAATGTAAATAAAAACTCGATACGCTCGAGCGCGCTCGTCACTCGCACGAGTCGGGTATCGCGCGGGGCGTTGTGTTGTGATCGCGTGTTTACAATACATTGCGCGCTCAAAAACACAACATTTGTAACCCATAATTTTCGATATAAATGAATTCTATAATATTATTATAGGCATTAAGTAGCCTTTACCCAAAGTATTCGTTACCATACCACTTATACCCTGAATCGCATTCAGTAATTTATCTATTTTAGTTATGTTTTTATACAAACTAGGTTATATTATAATACATATAAGGCAATGTTTCTTTATATACAATAGTTATGTACATGGAAAAACAAAAAAAAAAACAAAAAAATACTTATTAATAGGATATTAAAAAATAAAATAAAATTATATACACAAAAATGCCTCCACATCGTCAACTAGGTTCAATAAATAATATTTACATTTAAATTTATTATAGTAATATTTAACGATTAAAATATGATCACCTAATTTACAATCGTTTAATTAATACACGACTCGTAATAAATTTGCCGGTAGAATATAATATGATGTATATTATAATACAAAATATATGTAAATTACAAACGGATGCTATATAAATCATAGTATATTATACACTATACTTAACTGCTAATTACAATGCGTTATAACCTCATCATAATACACGTATCTAAATATGTGCTGTGTAATATAATAAAATGTGTTTATTAACCATTATCATTTAGATAAATTTTAGTCTTGGATACCTTTTTAAACATGATAATGTACACTTTTTTATTGCCATCTCTATAAAACGGTACGACCTGACTTCATAAGACGTATGTTTGTACCATATTTAAATACTTATTAAAAAATATACACCCATATATCACGGATTACAGCCGTGGAACTATTATATCTATTAGGTTATACCTACATACATACTTAGCAGGCGATACAGCTGGCTATGTAAATTAATCGTTCATAATATAAAACACATTTTGTATGCTGTTCTAACACCATAATTTTAACATAACAAAAACCACTTCCCATCTAAACACGACTTTACTAAGACGTTAAATTATGACCAGCAATTAAGAGGCTGAAAAAAACCCGTAACGCGCTGTCGAGCCGAGCAAATGTCGCCAACAATCATCGCATGGGGCCGCGAGATCAGAAATAACATTTCATTCTTATGGGATTACAATATCACATAGAGCTGTGGACACGACACTCTTAAGTTTATAAGTTTTATGTCACAGACCGTGCCACGAACTGAATAACTTATTCAATTAATTTGTGTACAATAAATATATTATTATCAATTTGAATTTAGAACAGTTTTATTTTTTATTTGCCATGAAACTTTTTTTTATATTTCGAATGAATTACATGCCAGCAATAAGCTCGGCCTAAAAAGTTTGAATGTGAACGTGCTATGATTCATTAATCATAATGTCATACAAGCCGACAACTAACGAATCCAGTTCGCATCACTCATAATTTATCAGTATTTATTAACACTAAGAAAACATACTATTGCTCAGAACGTCCCATTTGCCTAGTTTACGAACTTATAAAATTTCAAGTCGCGCAAGAAATATCGGTGGCGATATTTTAAATTTCGTGACAACAAAACAGGTGCAGACGTAAACCGAAGAAAAAATAAAAAACAAATGTCACATTATTCTTCGCACGTCTCGGCGTAAAATAAACATCTCTATATAAATGCGTAGTGTTGCGGTGTGACATATCGACAAACAGATGGGCCGCGAGTCCCGCGACGTCACAACATCGACTAATTTATGCCCTCCTTAACGCCCGTCCCACCTATTAGTTGCACGATGTATATTTCATGCGCTCGTGTAGGTTAACTGTTTCAAATTATCATTCTCAAACTGGGATAATTAATACAATTTTAATTTTATGATCACAAGTTTCATTCAACTATGTTTAATAATATTAACAAATGGACGCTTGCTAGGTAATTATATACATATATTATTATAGATTATTCTTGTTTTTGTAATAAATTACAAGTAAAAAAAAATTAAAAACCATTAATACCTATTCTATTGAATGGATCTCCTATTATGTTTTTCCAAACACGTTTCTTACTTACATCATTTATTTAATTTAAAACATGTCAAATTAGAAAACGTTTTAACTATGTTGGCGATGATGCTATAAATCAAGTAATATTCATTATTTTACTAACCTTTGGCCACCCTACATCTCGTAAGTATCCCCAGCCGAGTTATCGTATAAAGCTGCTTTTTATTTCTGGAACGCATCGCGACTAACAGCTCAACGGCTTTCATCTTGTAAACTTTATTAATCGACATAGCTCCCGGACACATGTGCCACCTCACTGTGCAATCCAGCGAGCTACAAGAACCTAAGAATATCGCCGTGAGCGCTATACATTGAACGTTTTGTTCAATGAAACAAATAGTTTCGCTGCAGAATATAAACAATGTATGCAGTATAAATGAATAGTGGTGGTGATATATTGAATCCGGAGACAAATTATCGTGCAGAATGTTTATGTTAGCGGCTTTTGTTCGAAGCAGCGAGCAATCAGTCATGTTCATTCAAAAGTGAGGTTGAAAAGGCATTGTTGCGGTGTCCCGAGTAACGCGAATGCTGTGTATAATGACCCGTATAATACGTTCTGTGAGAATGAAAGTGTGTTATTATTCAGGGGTATAACTCAGTGTCGGATGTAATAAGGTTGCAGCGGATACTTTAATGTGTGCCAAGGGAATTAAGAACTGCGACAGGCTTTTAGTGGAGTTATAAATTTTGATGACGGTACCTACTAATATTTTTTTAATGAACTATTGTCGGAGGAGGATGTAGAAATAGGAGCGACATGATTCAGAGAATGTTGTGTCATGTCCAATGTCAATATATGTGGATTATTTCTGTAATTTAAAAAAGGGTAGCTGGATAACACTAAAGCAGCTAACTTTGAGATGGTTTTGCTATAAAGAAATTTCAATTACAGTTCAGAAATCAACCATTTCTGTTATCGCTTTGAAACACCCGTTTGACTATCTAGCGGTTGAACGTATCGTTTTCAATTTGAATACCAGAATCATAAACAGAAAAAAAAACATTGCTTCAACTACCAGCGCTATCATCTATTTGCTGCTTTGTATTTCAACTCAAAGCATAATACTTCATCAACTTCAACTAGTATTTCCGCGAGCACATATTCCACATTAAAATCCCGACAGAGCTCTTCAATAAGCACTCGACCAAGAGCTGTAGTCTCACCGACATCTGGCGCAGACACTCGAACGCTACCCTAATTGACAGTAATCAATTCCGCGCGGTGCGCTTTCAATATTCCTTCATCTAGGATTTTTCTCGGGTCTCGTTCGTTTTTATATCGGCCTCTCGTCTCGTGAATTTATCGCTCAATTAGTCTTGTTTAATAGCCGCCTGCCCCGCTGATGTCTGCTTCTCGCGCCTCTCAGGGCTACCAACAAATTCACATTTGGTTTTTGGATCTTTATGCGTTTCTGGTCCTGTAACCTTTGTAATACTCACTCATATTTTTATCCCACGGGGTCGGCTGTAACCGCTGGTCGCTACATGCTACGATCCTGACATACCGCTTTGACTTCCAAATTGATAAAACTTTTCATACATTTCCTTCAAAGAGAAGATAATTAACGAACTCATATTTGCTTGGCATCTTTTCAATAATAATGTGATTCAAATAACGAAATTAACGTCTGCTTTTTTTTTTATATTGCTAAAATGAATTCATGATTTTCTGTACAAAGTACCTACATGAAATGAAACGTTCTTATGAAGAACAACTAACACATAAAGTGGGTTACAGCAAATTTTCCATTTACTTCACAGACGTCAATAAAAGAAGCAACTGTCTCGACGGGTGACCTCTTAACTGACAGCGCAGACGAAGATAGACATCTGTCACATTGACAAAAGCACAGCAGACGTGAAATTGTGTATGCAGTTGCATAAACGCTGCAGTTACTATTGTGATAATATATTTTGAGTATTTATTTAAAATAAGGTCATTCTGAATAGTGTTCTGCATTTGTTTTATTTTCCACTCTGTGGCAGTGGTTTTCGTTTTTCGGCGAGTTGCGTCATTAGCTTTTTACTTTCACGTATCATTTATCACGTTCAACATTGTCTTGACATTTCTTTCTAAGTTATAAGACTGACAAGTAAAGTCTAGATGAGTCCAAAACTGTCGTGCTGTTAGAACAAAAGATTAGAAATGCAATTAAGATATTCTTACCCCGAAGACTGTTTATTCACATATATTAACAAATTATTATGATGTATATTTGATTGGAATCTGTGAATTTATCAGTCTGCATATAAAAATAATGTTTTGAAAACTTTCCACAAATAAATGGAGAATTTTGGACAGCCCTGACGGCTTGAAAGACGCAGAGAAATGGGATTAAATTAATTGTCGCATCAGTCAGGAGGGCGTCGGGGTGTTTTTTATTAGTCGAGTGCGCCCCGCCGCCCGCGCACTGCCCCCTCACCCGCGCCGCACAGAGTAAATCACGTGGTGCCAACGCGCGTGAAACGTTTTGGAACTGACGTGTAAATTTATTATTGGCTGAAATTAAAAATTCAAATTTGTCCGTGATGTATTCGATTTATATAACCGGACTCGATTATTTACATTTCGATTTCATTTATCGCGTAAAGATTCAACGTTTTTTCTCGAATCGATTTCTTCTCATGACGGATTCTCAATTCGAATTTTTAGCTATTAAATTACGTATACAGTCGTGTTTGCATGCAGAGTTTCAACAAACATAACATTAATTATTATACACAAATGAAGTTGGTAACTCTTTTAGAATTGGGTAATTATTTTATTGTAATTTCGATTCTACCTAATAACCAAAATACCTTAAAAATATTAAAACTATTTCTATAGTTATCTCACATGAGGGATGTTTTGAACCACATAATGCCGCGTCCATTCCCATTCGCGGCTCGGGCCTGCCGCGCCCAACCGATTTGTTCGTTCTTTGATCTTGGGCGGGATTTATCGACATTATTTTTAACGCTGGTGCCCATCACTACGCGGGCTGAGTGATGGACTCCGTGCGCCGAGCGCTATGTACCGTCAGGATATCGGAATATTACGTTTCGTTGTAAATTGGTATTTACGGTATATATTGTTATAATTTGTACACCTAATTGAATCGAAATAATCAACAACAGTAAAATAGAAAAACTGTTAAGTATTGTTATAAAATAAGTTATATACAGCAGCAGTGAAATTATAGCGTCAAGACTTCCCTGATTGATAATGAAAGATAGTTCCATATAAAGACAAATCTTCGACATAAACTCATAAATTCAAAACCTATTTATATACAGATCAATCGTCGTATAACAGTCATAAAACACATCAAAGCGACTGCTATACAGCCAACATGGTGGAAGATTTAAAGGTGCTCGGCATCGAGCGATAACTTCTCGCGAATGTGACCGGCATACGTGCTATTATGAATGCTATAATAAATACAGAGAGATGTATTGTGACGGTTGTATGCACGATGTTTTCCGTCAAGCGTTGCGCGTAATTGATATGTAAAGTTATATATTTTAGAGTTCACATTTATGTGACATAGTTAAGACGTGCATGATGAAGATAATGATTCATAGTCCTCGATTTCTGAATCATCTTTGGACTCGTCATTTTGGAGAGTTAGCATGGTCTGCTCTCTGATCACTCGCACATTTTTTAATTTAAAAAATCTTTATTATACCATAGAGTATATTTATTTGTTAACTATTGTAGGAAGCGCCTTTATAAGTTTTCAAATTATTGCAGTATATATACTTATTAAGATAGATAGATGGTTATATGTATTTTTAGAAATAAGTACTTAAACAATATAAGAATAAGACAAATAGGTACCCAATAATAATGACGTGCCGTGAGATGAAAGTCAATCTCTCCCTCTCTCTAAAATTCTCTCTATTATCCTCAAGTACTCTGTAGGACTACAGCACTATGTAAAAAAAGCCGTAACCGCACTAACAATCAAGAAAATAATAGGCTCTTGTTCTACATCAGCTTCCACCATTTTACGTGCTTGTAACCCAGAGTCCACATTACCATAAAATGTAGATCAATTGTTACAACACAGCCCTGTGTTGTTGCATGCACAGTACACGACTTGCAATTGTCACAACGGCCCAGTACATCGTAATGTTATCGCCAAAGGACACCACACAGATTTATATCTAAGCCTTGTACGAAACGTACGCACTTTCCGTTCCCATTGCGACACGCTCGTATATAAACACGTCACGCAGTGATTTGCAGCTTAATAGCTGTATATACTGTCTTATAGGATTGACAACAGAAATGTTGGCGGTATTTGGAGCTGTTTTACCTCTCTATGAGTTTAACCTGCTGTTTTAACATGCTTATTATTATTGTTATTACATTTATATTTATTATAAATATAGACCAAGACTCTTATCGATTGATAATAATCGGCTGGCTCGTCAGTCTTAAAGCTGGAAACTTGTTAATTAAAAATCATCCCCGCAATTAACTAGACCGGTAAAATAATATTTGTAACTCTATTTAATAGTATTTACAATGAAAAAGTTAAGTAAGCATGACCTATCACGATCAATCAATTATAAAAGTCTTCAACAACAAACAAGTAATGTATGTCAAAGCGTTAATTAAGAATTGAGAGGACGAATCGGACATGTCGATAATTCTGTTAAGTTCAGATCTAAGGTTATTGACTGATGTTCTTAATTGTCATGTAGGCACTTATACCGTTTGTTTGGTCTTTAAATTTCAATTTCGAACGCACATCACATCAATTTCTCGCGCTGACATTTTGGTATCTGTCTTTGGTCACGCGAGGCTGGTTGGTTGCTGGCAAATGACAGATCACGCGGCTGCGGTCTGTCTAGACGCAGCCAGTCATTTAAAACTTTTATAGATACCATAGCGAAACTGTCACCAGACCAATTATGTTGGTGGCATTTTAAGTTCTCCGAACTACCGCGCAGTGTGTCACAGCAGTTTCATCAACGGGCAGTGAAACAAAACACACAAACGAACTCCGCATATAAAGGGCTGGATGTCGCCGCCGCGCTTAATGAACTATTTGAATGTAGACCTTATTGGCCGCAAATAAATAAAGAAATAAATGTGAGATACGTGGTGTGCGCGCGCGCAACTTAAGCTGCTGTTTAAATACGTATTCGTTGCGTCCTATTGAATTTAGTGTGCGAGGAATTTTATTCAAATGCGATTGGCGTGGGGGATTTTCTGTTGATACTTGTAAATATCTAGTGAATGGATAAATCTGACGTTTCGATTTTTGAATCTTGTTAAAATTCCTATAGCTAAGGCTTACTATACTTTAAATTTGAGCTCCGTCAAATACTCCTATATAGACCACTAGTCCGCCTCCAGAGATGAGTCATGATCATAACGACAATAACATCGTCATTTTCAATTTTAACAGTTTTAATATAGGACTCTGTCAAAAGTGACAATTATGCCAATGGCCGCTTAAGCATGAGTCATTTGTAGAAGCAAAAATAAGGTCCCGACACCTTTCAAAATTTTCTGGTTACAACTCGAGAGATTCTCTTGGAGTAACTTAAAAAAGTATAAAATGTACTACGATTGAAAGTTTGTTTTTGATTACTGTCTATCAACAAGGGGCCTTGTCAAACAAAGGTCAGAATGGTTCACATGGCTGCTGACAAACGCGGGTTTAAGTTAAACTTGACAGATGATTTAAATAAATCCCATTACAGAACATATTCGTTTGACGTTTGTTACGCCCGTTGAATGACGATGGGCGACAGTTATTTGAATTTGGAAAACGTTACAGAAAAAAAGGAAAAAAAAAGCATTTGGTCACCAATACGCGTTTTATGATATCTATTACTATTGCCTAATAAAGTTAACATTATTTTTTATATAAGCATGTCATGCTCTTAAAACTGATACTCCTATAAGTTAAGTAGTACTTATTTGTTCTCGGACGATGATGTCGACATTTGACCCTTAGAAAATACTTTTCAAGTTCTCCCAAAATGTCCGGTAAATTTTCAGTAAAATGTCCATAGCTTTACTGATAGGGTGGAGTATTCATTTCATCATCATCGTCGACAATATTATCATCAAGAGGTGCTTTTAATTTTGTTACTATTATCAAATATCATATACTGGACCCTGGCAAAAATAGCACAATTTTTAAGCCAATTGCCAACCTTAAAAAAGAAGAAAGAGAACATATGTATAGTAAACTAAAATCATTGGACGATGATAACGAAATTAGTAGAGCGCAGTGAAGTTAGTATTGGTTAACTTATTTAGGCTTGTAGCATTACGTTTTTTTTTAACATGGTAATTATGTACCTATTGTCCTAGTTATGGTTGTCCCAAAATGTCATCTTAGAACGGAATGTTCTTTAAACGTTTTGGAATCTAAGCGTTCGTGTGTAGTGCCTAAACTGAGTACGTAGTATTGGATCTCATCTAAAACAATAAAACCGACTAGTGCCGCGCCGCGGGCGCACTCGGCCGCTTTATCTCCCACATAAACACGCCAATGCCCAGCAGCGCGTTAATTTATTTTATTGTCATTTTAAACGTTAATTTACTGGTGTTTACTCGAGTGATGTGTTGGTCAGGAAAATGGCGTCATCTATTAATGACAGCATAACTCAATTTTAATCATCTTATTGATTTCCTATATTTACGCGAATACTAAACTTTGAAATAAAACTAATCTTACGTATTACAAACACAGGCGCTCCACAAAGTCTGCAATCTGTGAACATGTACAAGATCGCACCGGCCATTATATCAGATTTGATAAGCCACAGATCCTCGCAAAAGAACACCGATTCCGACCAAGGATGATACGCGAGGCCATTGAAATTAAAAAAACATCCTAATTTCAATAGGGAAGACGGCTGCGTGCTACCACATATATTTTTAAATTGAATAAAATTACTGAACATAAGGTAATCATGCTCCCACACAAGTTATTACTACCATAATATTTTTTATCAATAAAAACTAAATTACCTTGGTACAACTAACAGCAAACCACGATCAATCGACCCCATATCTACAAACCCACTTGAATCCTCAGACATATGTGAGTGATAAACTCAAACATCTAAGAACCACATAAACAGATCAAACTCAAGATCTTGTACATAACCTACCATATCTTTATAGCCAATGACAACGGTTAATTGCCGCGAGTGAAATGTAAATTATCATCATGTTGTAGCCGATGAAAGTGGAGTTGTAACCGCCGCGTTTAACTGCACCAGATATTTATTAACAACCTTATTTGCAATCGTGCGTCTAGGTTGAAAATTAATATACACTTGGAATAATTAGGTGTTAATTTGATAGTCCTGTCCGAATCTATAAACTCTATTCAACGTGGAATTTAAGGTTAATGTTCTATTGTCGTACTCACGCGTGTTCTAGGTACATCTCTTTCACTCGCTTAATTCGTGCTTACGAGTGAAGTGAGTTTCCTTAAACCATTCTTTTGTGTATTCAACTGAGACTCTAAGGTCAATATAATAGTGATTCTAAATTTAAACTATTTTTGTATAGGATATTTATGTTTGAACTTAGAATATTATGGCCCTAATCTAATCACATGCTAAGTTATTCAGCACTGCGGTAATGTTATAGGTAATGCGTTTATTTTATGATCGCGCGTAGAATAATGTTTAAAATGGCTACTTTATTATTCGTAATTAAGCAGCGATAAACATCAGTTTTATGTTCGGCCGACGAATCGAAATGTGTTATGTTGTCGCTCCGTCCGTGCTCCGTCATTGGGTATATAATGTTGGCTATAAATATTAATTCTCTTTGTTTATTGTTGCATTTTGTATGTTAATGGGGATGTTGAGACGTTGACTTGTTAAATCAGAACCTTGGTGATCAAGTTATTGCTATCGGAGATTATGTTTTATGATCTTAGTAAGTAGTTCTATGTTAATGTGTTAACTTTAATAATACCGTCTCTATTTTATTAGTTTACTTTGTTGGTAGAACTAGTTGTAGAAATACGTGTTAAGTGATTAATACTATGGAAACAGATTTTTATGTAAGACATCGACTAAAACTTTAAAAGGTCATAGCTTTTTATTTACCCCAAACTGTAGATAAAGTAAAGTAATTTTTTTTCAGTTTAGACATTTGTCATGGTAAGTTAAGTTACGGTGCCAAACTAGGCGAAAACCTGGAATCGTGATAAGTTCTCTTTATAGTTAAGCACATTATTATATTCTTATATATAAAAAAATGGTATTAAATAAAGCAACAAGTTAAGACAAACATGAAATTTAAATAAAACATGATTAGTTAAAACTAAGATGAAACATTATTAGTTCTGAATTCAATGAAATAATGATTAAAAGTTTAAATGAAATTAAATGAATTGAATTAACAAAAAAAAACAAAGAAACTTATCAACTAACCGTCAAATTAATTGAAATTTATAATGGATTATAAAGCTATTATAACGCACTTTTTACTCTGAGAATTTCTTTATAATGCCATTATAACTGTCCATAAACATGGGAGTAAATTTGTACTTAATAAACAACCAGATGTACCTACTCAGTGATATTTAGAGCAGTACAGTTCGAACAAGGTACTGTGTGTAGATGAATCTGACATTACGTAGGTACCTACTAACATCTACCTTACACTAATAAAGTCTGCACCGCAAACTCTACAACCGTGGCCCGATTAAATACTAAGATAATGATCATTACCTACAGCCAACTGTTACTGTGTTTGACTTTGCAATCTAACGTCATGGGAATTGTACAGACGACGCAAACGAGAAAGAAGTAATGAAAGTATACTCTTGGCTCCCTCAAAACTTATTATAGGGCTGTTCACATGTTTAATACTTTGGACAACTGGGTCACAAATTGTGGCTCACAGGGCTTCAATATGACGTTATGTTCAGGTTTCTATATTATGACTTTGTGGTTCAATATGACGCTGTGATTCACAACTTTATATTGAGTCCTGAACCGCTGAAGATGTAAGTCAACTTCAGGACTATATAGGCTGTTAAAAAATATGGTGTTACGAGTATGTATTCCCGCATATGCATGAGTGTCTGTTGAAGACTAAATGAGATCAAAATTCGCCCTTTTCTGATATAATTATTTGACGTCATTGGCTCATTCTCAGTCATTGGCAATCAGCTTGGATTGAGTATCACCATAGACCTGAAAGTCCCGTTAAAGTTCCCACGTACCAAACTCAGCAGATTCTTCCTACAAATTATGAGCTACAGCTTCTTCCATTTCTCATCTTCGCTTAGTGTGTACTAGGCATGGCGTAGGCATTACACAACGTCCCTCAAGCCGGATAATCAGACAGTTCCCATTCGGGTCGGGTCGAGTAGGTCGATTATCGAGTGGCCGACTCGTAGCGACTACGTTTGGTGAATTTTTACTGTCGGTGCTATGTGATTGCCGACATTCAATGTCGACGAATCGAGTGTTTTTCCGTTCGACGCATTGAATATTGATACTTAATTCAGGAGTGTTTACAACAGAATTGATGGAAGGAGTACTTTCCTCTAGGGTGGAATTTACAGGTCATTTCGATGATTAATGTTTAACTGTTCGTTTGTGATTTTCATTGTGAACCAGAAAGCTACAATAATAGATTTCATATTTAAAAGCCTTTTTCTCGACCCGACTACCTGGGCCCCAAGTCTTCTAGCACAATCGACTCATGATTGTCTGGGAGTAGTATAAATGGCAATTTTGCCTGTGTATATGGGAAATCTGTTTAAAGTGGCAAATATGATATCATTGCCAATCCATTATGAGTCGATTATGCTACCAGACTAGGGGACTAAATAATCTTGTATCATGAATCTTGAGTACAAAAATTCTTATGTCTAGCTAGGTACAAGAAGTTGCATTTACAGCATATGAAGGATCAGCTTTGAAGACTCATTTTAGTCCCCAAATTCACCAGCCACGTTCAGCCACCCACGTATACCACCAACACAATCGCTAATTAGTAATACGGCGGAGTTTTTAACTGTCCGCATGTAATTTATAATTGTCGGCCGCCACCGCGCCCGCGCCGTGCTACGTCACAGCGTGAATACGAATGGTCGACCACCGGCCAAGACTGAGCACCGTGCATGTTAAGTACACGTTTTTTGCGTCACCTACAGGTGCGTGCGCGTGATTGCAATGTTGTGTTGAACCACATCGGGGTGGTGCATAGTTTCCAGTAGTTGGCTTTTCGCCCCACGCATTTCGTCCAGAGCAAACTATTCGTGCTGCTCATATAGCGTTTATGCGCTCCTGGGTATGAACAGAATGATTCATTCATTCATTGGTTATCATTACGACGTGTTAAAAATTCAATATGACGATTAAAAAAAAGAACTCCTTATAAAAAAAACAATTGTGATTTTTGGTGAACAGATAAAAGAAAATATTGAGAAATTTAAATTGTGACATAAAACGATTACGAATGCGCTCAATAAACGCGGGCGCAACTGCGGGAGCGGGATCACCAGTTACACGAACCTCTTTTTTAAAGAGTAGGTAAACACTTCATAAGTGATATTTTTAACCTTGGCGCATTTTAACCGGTATGAGAAGGACGCATTTTGTCTCAATCTTATGTTTTACATAAATATTTCCCGAACTACAGACCAACTGTAAGGTTCCATACTATGCAGCGCTAGTATTATGGGTGTATTACAAACAACTAAGGGCGATGGCAATAATTACTAATAATACCAGTCACAATCCTAGGTTAATATAAACCTAACTTTAAACAATACTTTTATTATATTCAACAATTCAAATTAGTATTCAATCAACAATCTAATAAATGGTAATCTGATTAAGTCAGTCCTAAATACGAACAGACGTGTATCCGCAGTGTGCATAGACCACACACGTGAACGGATGGGATACCGATCTTGGGGCCACGTCAGCCTCACTGGGGACCCTATTGTAATAGGGACGTGGGTATGATCGACTACTAAGTACTTACAAGGACTGACAACTGAGTACTTACTTGTAATTTACGGCATAAAAGCGGGGATAGCCAAGGTGTTGTGGTATGCTTTCAAACCCGGCTCATCACTGATAACTCGCATTACAAAGGTCATTTGTAAATTTGGTAACAGAGCTAGTACTTCTTTGACCAGCTGCTCAAGCTTGCCTAGCTGTTCCTTCATAGTTCTGACTGCATACCCATAACAATGTACTGCTCAAAAATTCAAAAGACCTTCGAGATTAATTCGCACATGAAATCAAGAAATCCCAGAGGTGCGAGCCGGTGTTTGAACCTGCGATCCTCGTTACTGAGGCAATTGTTCTAACAACTTGGCTATCATTGCTTACAGAACGACAAAAAAATTAGAACCTCCTCATGTTTTGAAGTCGGTCTAAAATAACATAATAATCCTTAAAATAAGATAACATACAACCTACCGCTAAGTATACTCCACTACAAGCCACTGGTACAACCAACCCCATAAATCTCTTAGTTTAAAACAATGGGTGCTAGATGCGATCTAACGCGATACCATAAAGATAGTCATATCGACCGTCCATTGCAGCCGGTGGTCCTACATCCATCAATATTAATGCGTTATGTGACCGGCTGTACTATACAGGGTGCAAGTGGCTTCGGAACGAAAATACCATGGATTCAACTCATGAAGTTGGAATTTCCCTTCAAACTTTTCATGAATTTTACGCATTTTTTTTTGTGATTTTGGAACGAAATCATAATAGAATTCTATCACAACATTATTTTAATTAAAAACAGACAACTAATTTAGGCCTAAACATGCATTGTAAATTAAATCTGGATACGTTTGAGCGCGCTCGTCACTTGCGCGCGTCGGGTATCGCGCGGAGTGTTGTCGTGATCGCGTTGTTTACGATACATTGCGCGCTCAAAAATTAAAACATTTGTAGCACATGACATTTTTTACATAAATTATTTCTATAATTTTATTATATGCCTAACCTAACGTAATGTTTACCAAAAGTTTTTGTTAGAATGCCCCTTACACCCTGTATACATATAATGTTTGAAGCAATATATCTTATCCATTTCGTCTGTATAGGCAATTAAATAAACAAATATCTTTAGAGTATCGCGAAATCACAGGACTTATTTTGATCGCGCGACGAAGCGCATCGTTTGCCAATCAGGACGACGCCTAAGGCCCGGTTTCCACCAATGTGAAACTGAGAGTAATAGACCAATCAGATGGTTTGAAATCCTCCGCTCGATACCAATCAAGCGGTGTTTTTTTTTGACAATGTTATAGGTCTCCGCTCTCCGCCCCGCTCCTCTCCCCTTTGGTGGTAACTGGGGCCGAAAATCCCACACACGAAGAGGCAAAGTTTCATAATAACATTGAACACATTTAGTTGTTTCATTGCCGCATTATATTATCAGTACCGAACATCGATCCAATTCACTTAGCCATTGTCGCTTCGACTTCAAACGGCCCGCGCCCCTCCGCTTTCGTTTCAATCAATGTTTCCGTTCTGATCAAAGAAGCCGAACTAATAGGACAATTTGTCGACATTGTAAATATGACAACTGCGATTGTGGAGGCTGATACATAAGTTTAACCATTTTATAGGTAGGTATATACAATGGATCGTAAAACTGTGGTATTGGTGCCGTCCTCACCCCCAAGACATTCAAATTTGAGCTCAGATTTCTCGAGATATAGTTTCTAATCGCTTATTCGTTTTATCTGTGTGATGTGACCCACATTAATGTTTATCTGCTATGATTTACAAACCCTTGAACTGATAGGTTCACACTCCCAATATGATATCTGCTAATAGATGGATGGGCTTCATGACAAGTGTAAGGCTCATAATAAATAAATCTCTATGGAGCTGATGATAGATAAGACCTAAATTCTGCCATTGTTTATGAGCAAAAATAAAAAAAAAACTTGAGAGGTGTCAACGGACACCCGGATGGAACGAAGTTCCTTTCGATTAATTAGTGAGGGAATTGTAATAAAATTTTGTTTTTTTAAGTTATTTATTATTTATTATGTACAAAAAACCTGTATACTCAACTCAACAAAAATAATCGTCGCGACACCACACTGTTCAATGCGAAATAGAAAGACGAAATGAAAATATCTGGCTTGCTTTCTATAAGAGAGAGAGAGACAGACAGAGAAACATGCGCACGCCGCACGGCTTACAAAAAATGTCGTTACAACTTTTCGTCTTAATTTTTTCCGTCTAGCCCCCTTTCGCAACGCGCGATAAGGAACTTCGTTCCAAAAATTGGTAAGGTTGCTAGAACGAGAACTATAAAAATTACTTTATTATTGAGTTTTCTTTACACGGGCGATACCCGCAATCAACTATTAAAAAACGTAATTTGTTTTTTTTTATTGGCAATTGGCGGCTACCACGGACGGCAACGGGCTCGTTGGCCGCCCCGCGCCGCTGCCACGCCGCTGTTTTCGAGAACCGGTCCATTTCATTTTACGCATAAGATCCTGCCGCTCCCGCGCCGCCGCCGCCGCCGCCCCGCTGCCCGCAAAATTCAAGGCAGAGGCCTTACGAGTGATTGTTCCGAAAGTACACATGACGATTATTCGAGACAATTTTTATCACGATTGCGATTTGAATCTTTGTCCAAGTCAATCATATACAGTCTTGATGACGTCCTTGATGAATCCGTGAACGCTGTCTATACATAGCAGATATATAAATAAAACTATTAACGGGGGCCGTTATGAACAGAATAGAACCCAAAACAATGATTGTTAGAATTTTTGTATGTCTGTCTGTGCGTTTCTGCGCGCTTATCTCAGAAACGGCTTAACCGATTAAGGTTGCGGTTCTCACTACTGTATTGTGGTTAAGCTTCACTTAAGATTTAGTATTTGTTTTATTTGAAACTGTTCATAAACAAACAAGTTATATTAGGTTAATGATGTGGATAGTAAATAATATGGTTGGATTTAACTATCAAGCTGCATTGGCGTTGGCAAGCATTTGCGATTGCAATTTAAATAGCCAAGTCCTTAAGGACTAACACGAAAGATAAATTACAGGGGATTATAGGATATCTTCAGAGATGTCGGTCAAAATGATTACGAGCTTACAACGTGTAATTTGGAGCAATTCCGAGTCGCTCAATTAAGTAATCAAGCACACGCAGCACGTATTTTTCAATAAATTTGAAAATAAAATCAGTATAATCATTAAGTATCATTAGATGTTATCTTAATAATAATATTTGATAGGAGCAGCGCTGTCTTCAAATTGTTTATATTTACACACACATATACAGGATGGAAGCGGCTATAGATTCAACTCAAGATTCTGGGCACCCCTGAGTTGGGATTTTCCGTCGAAAATTTCATGAATTATACGCATTTATTATCAGTATTTTTGAATAGATTTTAACATGAAAGCATGATAGTAGTCTATCTCGAGCCAAACATAATAAGATACAAATTATTTTTTTAGTATTAATAAAACATACGAGGCATGCCTTTTAAGTTCTGTCGTTTCCATATTTCGCGGCAATTTTGAATTTGGAACTGTTCTATATTCAAATGTGTTTAAATTTCGAATCTCAAAACAGTTGAAAGTATTAGGATTAATGCTATTGTTTAGTCACAGCGTCGATTGGAATCTGTCAGGTTACGTACGAAAATGAATATTTCTAAGGAAAATGTTCGTGCAATAATTTTCTACAACTTTAGAAGAGGCCTGTCACGGCTTCAGTGTTTTGAAGAGCTAACATCTGTGTTCAGTGATGAAGCCCCATGTCTGCGGACTGTCGAACGCTGGTATTTAGAATTCCAGCGTAGACATACTAGTGTTAGTGACAAATCTCGCGAAGGACGCCCAAAATCCGCCTTCACTGAAGATAAAATCATTGCTGTGAAACAACTAATTCTCGAAGATCGTCATGTGACGTATCGAGAGATAGAGGCTCTATTAGGCATCTCAGGGACAACCATTCAGAAGATCTTGCATGAAGCGCTTGGTGTGAGAAAGCTAGTTTGCCGTTGGATACCGCATCTGCTTTCCGACGATCACAAGGCGGCCCGCGTCAGATGGTGTAAGAAAACTCTGCAAAGGTTCAACCGAGGAGAGTCAAATCACGTCTACGATATCATCAGTGGTGACGAATCTTGGATCTATGCCTACGATCCTGATTCCAAACAACAATCTACAATCTGGGTCTTTCAAGACCAGCCAAAGCCGACTAAAGTTGTTCGTTCTCGAAGCACTTCAAAGAAGATGGTGGCCACGTTCGTTGGAAAAACCGGCCATGTTGCGACTATTGCACTTGAAGATCGTAGAACGGTTAACGCAGAGTGGTATACCACAGTTTGTTTACCACAAGTCATCGCCGAACTTCGAAAATCTAACTCAAAGCGGCGCATCATCCTGCACCACGACAACGCAAGCTCACACAGCGCTCGTCAAACGATTGAGTATTTGAAGCAGGAAAAAGTAGAAATTCTTGACCATCCTCCATACAGTCCTGACCTAAGCCCTAACGATTTCTTTACATTTCCTAAAATTAAGAAAAGTCTTCGTGGTCAAAGGTTCCAGTCCGGTGAAGAAGCAGTCGACGCTTTCAAGTCAGCCATTTTGAACACCCCCACTTTAGAGTGGAATAAATGTTATAATAACTGGTTTGAGCGAATGGAAAATTGTATTAAGCTACGTGGTGAATACTTTGAAAAACAATAAAAAGTACTATAAGGTTCTAGTTGTGTTTTTTTCTTCAAACGACAAAACTTAAAAGGCATGCCTCGTATTCATTGACTTTGTTTTGTCTCGTATATTCATTATAATTTTCCTCATCTCCATTTTATATTTTCATATTATTCATCTAGCATTCGCGTTGGCACTGAAAATTGAAATCTTCGAATTAAATCGTGCGTGTTTACAAACATATTTTGACAATGTAAAATAAGATTACTTACTTGCCACGATGTCATGATGTACAAGTGGACACTTTGTCATAATATAATCTATCGAAATTTACAAAGACGCAAATTTGAAATGGTTTATGAATTTTGAAAGACGAACGTATTACTCTGAATTTAGTGACTATTTATAATAACCACAGATAAATTACTGTCTACATGTATTAAGTATGATTTTGTTACCATCATACCGTAGTGTCTATCCCTTTACTACTGTAGTTGCTATTTTGTTCATCAACTGCCATACATATGTATTGTTATGTATTTATAATTAAAACCATGCCAATTGGTCTTCAGTGAGTTCATTTATTATTATTTTATAGTCTTATGTACATATTATATAATAGTGAATTAATGTTAACACCAAACTCTTCCAATTCCATTTTAAAACTATGGCTCCATCGTTTACCGATGATTCTGCCAACGACAAATGTAGAGGAGATTAAAAAAAAAACAGAAAAAAATTACGGTTACATTGACAATTATCCGGTAAGTGGAGCACTAATTTCAATTGAGCATACTGAAAAAAAGATAAATTTAAACTACTACTACTGAAAAAAGACAAAATACACGTGATAGTAAGATAATGTAATAAATATGTAGAGATAAAAAATAAAAGTACATGACCCGTATATTGTTATATAACTTGGAACTGGGGATTTATTTACAAAACAAACAAGAGAATGAGATTACACACCAAACTCTTACTTTCTGTATTGCTCTATGTCCAACTGACATCTGTCACTTTTACAAGGAGCGTTCCGTTACTACACAGATAATGACAAACCACTAAGTAAACTTATAGCAATAAAAAAGGGTGAGTGTCGAATTAATATAATTATTGACCTCTCCCTAAAAGTCTTCAGAATTACTCACCGTTAATACATTGTTATCTCTTTCCCATCATGGAAACTTGACGATCCTCAAAAAACCCTCTCACTATATATTGTTAGAGCTTAAAACGTTCCTCGTTAACTGGAACATGTCGAAGCGAACGCGTAATAACACATCGGTGGCTCAGACCCTGTAATTTGAGGCACTTTTGAGTCACTCAATCAAGTAAACGCTGTCCGACATGTATTACTTATTGCTTGGCACTCAGAATGTTATATAATAGTATTTATATCGTTGAAAATAAAAGTGTAGTTTTTTCTTATAATTTTATGCCTTTTGGAGTGAACGCTACCTCAAGCGGAGTTAAAATTGACAGTTTATTCTTTTTAAAATGATTTAGCGGAAAATTGAAGATCTTCCAGCCAGGCCCAGGTGGTATGCCTGGTAGGGTGGTCGCTATGCCCCGACAGTTATTGTCGGGATCTTGTATATATGTTGCGTGCTCTGAAAACTCTCATAGCGCAATTCAGGATTGTATGGAGAATTGTAAATTGTTCTGAATGTCGACTGTTGCGCTATCTGTCTTACTTGTGGCGAGGTTGAAGAGGTTGCTACAATGAAAACGAAATATATTTTTTTAATTTCAAGAAATCCATTTATAAAACATCAATTTACGCTCTGTGAATATTCCTCCACCCTTTTTGATGTTGCAATGTGACCAGGTACCTTCAATTTTACCAAAAAAAAAAACGAATTTCTTCTATTTCGGAGCTGAAAATAGTTCTGACCACACAAATCTGCGGTACCTTCCACATAATCAGCATGGCGGGCGATCCTGGCAAATCTTTCAACATAAGTAAGGGTTATCACGTGTAATTCGATCAGTCTAACCACAGATCTGACAGACAGTTGGGGGCTGTCTAATCGCTGAAATCATTTTTATAGAGATGACTTTGAGAGTCGCAATAAGATTTTTATTATACGTGATTTTAAGAATTTTGAGGATCGCTTTTGAGTTGTAATTTATAGGTCTCTAATCAGCTCCGCAGGTTGTACCATTATGATATTATACGGGTTGGGTAGAAAATGTATATAAAGAAATGGTTTTCAGGAACGGATTCTGAAGTCACTCTTGACTGACTTTCTAACATAAATATTTGGTTATTCAATACATATAAGTATGTAGCGCTGTCAATCATACATTTTGTATATAATAATATATATTTTTTTTCCTGATATTTCTATAAATGGGTACCTAAAGTCGGTTAGTTATTCTCTACAATAACGAAATTCGAAAAAATCTCAGTCGAACCAATGTTGTGATTTGTAAATCCCAACTGGCCCACCTCTACCAACATTCAAGCCACTTATTCCGTCAGATTTATGGTGCCCTGGAGCGATGGTCACCCATCATTACCGTGATTCTGGGCCATCACGTCAGCCCGGTAATATCGGTGCGCGGCAAATTGCTGGTGCCGCGTCAGATTTGCTTTGCCCGCAAAGTGGACTGTTTGTACGGGAACCGATAGTTATCTTACATGGAGAGCTTATTTTGAATGATGGGTTCGAGGATATTTCATCTTCTTTTTTCTGGTTGCGATGGTTCATATTTGTAGGTTTGTTTTTTTTTGTTATAAGATCTGTTTTAAAGTGTCCCGATTTTAAGTTTTATTTTTAGTTTTAGAATATTTTTTCTTTTTCTTTCAAATGCCCAACTGTTGGGTAAGTCTCCCGAAGATATCACAAAAAATACACAGACAGTAATAAATAATTCCGCAATAATTAAGTAGGTACATTTAAATATGTTGATTGTGTTTAATTACCTATCACATGAAATTCAATATGAAAACTAGTCCCAAAGATATTGTGTTGGACCGATATTTTTACAAATATCGATTGCTTTATTATTTTCTACTTACTACACTACTCGTATAAGCGGGCCCGGCTTATACGAGTAGTGTAGTAAGTAGAAAATAATAAAGCAATCAATAAGAATCTATGTTAGGTCAATAATTCATACAATCTCTTGAATCTTTATTAGACCAATCAACATTACAAAACTACCAATATTACCCAATACACGCTGCAATTAAATCAACAAAACCTAAATTTACTCACTAAGCGTCTAATTCTATTTCCACTTTTCATCGATAATCGAATCCAGGAATGAATAGACGGCTGCCTTCATAATTTATTTTTTCTATTCTACTTCACTAGATTTTTAGCGTTCCCAACAAAGTAGGCAAAACGAAACGTATGTATAAAAATAATTTACAGTAATAATTTACACTGGAAAAATGGGTGAGGAAAATCGAAGTTTTCAAATTAGGAATATGCATTGTGAAGTGTTACATGCTGAAAAATGATAACTGAAAACAATAAAGAAGTAACATATACATTTTTTATTGCAAAGATGGCTCTTATACCTACATTTAAAGGACTCACGTTGAACAGTGAAGGAAAACATCGCTAGGAAACCATTATGTCTGAGAGAACTCCTCAAAGGAAGTGTGAAGTACTCCAAACCGCATTGGGCCAGCGTGGTGGACTATGCCCTAACCGCTCGCATATTAAGGGGAGGCCCGTGCTCAACAGTGGGGCATTATAATATTAAAAGTAGTCACATCACGGTAAAATAAAACGCTAAAGTCAACTTATTTTCTTTGTAAGTGACACACGATAGATCAACAAACTAATGTGACATACCTGTAATACAAGAGTCACTGTAGTTTGAAATGCCTGTACAATACACTCCTATAACACTGAAAGAGTTTGGTGCAATCAATCGCTAAAGAAGAAAGAAAAACGTCCGAATGATATACCAATAGAATAATACCTGCTTCGGCTGGTATATTATTGTACGGAACATGAATTGCGCAAGTGCGACTCCCGCTTGCCGCATTTTTTTATTTTAATTTACTCAGTGAAGTGCGATGGTGGCGAGATGCGAATTCTTTCGTCGTCTCGGCGCTCGTAAATATTTCACAGAAGAGTTTTTAATCAGTCGTCAAGCGATTTACAAATTAAACAGGGGCTGTGTTATGAAGAAATATCGCGGCCTGTCGGCGTGCGTTTCCGTTGGAAGTTTAAAAATATTATCGTTTTGTAGTGGCCTTTAGTCTGAATAGTTTAAGGAGATTCAATGAAACGTAGAGAACTATCTGTAATAAAATGCAGTTTAGATTTATTCGAAACTAAATTATTTTCTAAATGCCCTGTATCTCTATTATGTTATGTTAAAAATAGCAGCCGGGATGATTAGTGTGTCAAGCCAAGAAGATTAGCAGCTGATTTTACTTATAACTCACCGACATTTTATAAAAAAAATTCGAACGATGGTTTGCGTTGTGATCCTGTAAAAGGAACGCATAACAAGACATAAGCTAGAGGCTTAGTCCAAATCATAACCCTTTAACCAAAACAAAAGACCAACTAAACGAAAATCGTGCCGCGTCTCACAACGCGCACATACTATAAAGAAGAAATATGGCCGGCGAGGATCTCTCCGCAAAAAGCTCGCAAATTTCGTCATCAATTATCATTATTAGGGAGCGAAGGCGAACGGAGACGGCGAGTAATTGAGTTTTATAAATGGCGTCGGCTGTGCCCGACGTGACTGTCATAAATACGAGGCGCGCGGGCGCGCGGGCGCGAGCGGTGGCGTGCCCGCGGCGGCGGCTGTGGATACTGTTTGTTTATTGCACTTAGCTTTTTTAATTATTTTTTTTTTCTTCATAGATATGAGCAAGAGGTTGTAGCTACATATCAAATATCTGTACGTAAAATAAAACGGAGATAATATATCGACATTGTATTCGGAAAACCGGGAAGTGACAGATTAGCAAATAAGGTGACAGTAATAAATTTAAAAACGTTCAAATTAGGTTGCGTTCTATGCCATCAATGAGTTCGGAACATATTCAATTAGCGATCGAGTAATAGAATTGCCATAAGGGTAACATACAAGTATTCATACTGTATGTTCCCATACAACTTTATCGACATACTATTTTTGGGTACTATCGATCTAATACTGTCAAGCAAACCTATATTATAGTATACGATTAGTTTTAACAGCATTAAATGTCGATTGAGTGATAGCCCAGCTGAATCGAGCAGTTTACCGAAAATGCATACAAAAATTCGAATATTTATCGAATAAAGTTTTCATAAAATAACAAAACTATATGTAGTTCAAAGATGCCGCCAATACTTTAAATTCAACAACATCATCAACAATGGAATTAAAAAAAAACAAGTCATGTCATGGGGCTGGAATTGACGACAAAATGAATGCGCCGGAGCATCACGATTCGACCCCGGGTTCAGGAACGGATCATAAAATAAATTGAATGATTTACACGTGACACGTCGTCGCATGCGCAGAAGATGTTCAATGTAATTCATTATACAGTTGTTCGAAACGAGGACAATTTTTATGACTTCTTCAATATCGAATGTCGAAATGCCACTTGTGGGGGGGGGGGGGGGGTTAAATGTTTCCACTTAGAGTTTTATAGCTCGTTTATAGGCTGATAATAATAGAATAAGTTTTTTTTTATTTAATAGCCAATTAGTAGTAATAAAAAAAAGTTCGTCATACATTGTTTGGACCCCCAATTTGACATGTCCAAAAATTCTTACATAAGTAACAATTTTTGGAAGATTTTTTTAACTATTATTCTTACTTATTTAACAAAAAAGTTAAGGGGTATTGTAGGTGATAACGATCACGTTTATGTATAAAATATATGTGTATACAGTGTTTGATTTTTCTGTGAGAAAGCGTTACATCGCGGACTTAGTACGTATAGTGTTATTTCTTCGAATAATTTGATAATTTTTTTACGGGAATGTGACCATTATAGCCTACCGATGGAACCCTTATAATATTGTACATTATTGTTAAACCTTATATAGTGTTCCCTGACGTTATTAAGAAACTTTTGGAAAACGTACTTGGAAGTTCAAAGATTTATTTTTTTAATAAATACGATTGTACCTTATTCATATGACGATAGGGATTTATTTCCAATGCAAGTATTTTTAGCCCTGGAAAGCCTTTCACACTTGCAAGTGTTTCCCGCCCGTACCAGGGCGCCCTACTTTGATGAAGGTGGTTTTAAAACCTGATAACGTAAATATGTCTCATTCCTATTTCAAACATAAATCATTCATGAACAAGTGCCGCGGGCACAGGAAACTCATCATCCCAAAATAATTACACGCTTTCCGAACGAATGAAATCTTTTATCTTTTTCATGCCCACGCGATTGTAAACATTACTTCCTGTTTCAATAATTGGTACGTGTAAAGGTATCGACACATTGCAACGTATTATCGACTGGCCCAAGATAATGTCCATGTATTGACCTTTGACTTACCTACACGAGAAAAACCGGGTAATTAAACCCGACACAATGTTTCCCGAAGGAGTAGGGGGATACTTCGACACATCCCTATGTATTATGGGGCGATTCTATTGCTGTTATAATGGGATCTATGATGTAACGGACTACATCTCCACCACAAGGGATATTCACACCATAGACCACAAAGCTGGCCCAGTGCGGGAAAACTTAACTCAACATGACTATCAAAAGTTATCAGGCTTCGAGAGTTAAAGAAAAAACCAAATCTGGATATGTTAGAGGCACATATTTAACTACACAATATATTACGTCGTAATGTCCAGTAACATTTAATATCACCAAGTAAACAAAGCAGTATCGTCGTCTGATTGCTGGCGCCATAAATCGCGCGTATCAACAACACGTTTTCTTTGAAATCATACTACTACACGGCCATTAATAAATCTAGTGAACATGCAGCAAGGCTGCAATACTTATGAGGTGTGGATGCTGAGCGCAGTTAGCAAGAAAGTTGTTGATTCAATGCAATTTTCGAGATTCAAGCCGAAGTAAGAAATATAATATCGATTACAGAAAATAATACAATGTGCAAATCGAATTAATGAGAATGGAAAGTCGATTAGCTTCTGGTATTTATTCATAGATAATTGATAGCAATACGTGTACAACTATAAACCTGTGTGTGTATCGAGAATTTGTATGATGAAATATGTGTGGAAACGCGACTGATCGCTGCCACCTTAAAGAGAGGAAAATCGACAGTTAAATTGAAATGAATAGATAACGATTATAAGTAACTCAGAGCCAATTAGAGGTTTTCACACCGTGGTAGTACGCACGTCACAGTAGTGGATAAATTAACATATTTGTTTTAGTTAGTTAGTTCACACAAAGTACATTTGCTTTAAAAATATAAAAAAAATATTCAAAATTCAGCCAATTTACTAATAGTTCTTACAAACAGATATTTCCATCCGCACAGACATTAAAATAAATAGCGAGTCTTGCCACATCACAATAAAGTGTACTTCAGCTTACATACCGGTGCAATTTATGCGACTGTGGCGTAACTATGTGCTTCTCTTTTTATCGCGTAATTGCATCTCTTGCAAGCGCGTTGCGTCACAGACCGCCGGGGAACAGCGCGCCAAGCGGTAGGATCGAAGAGTGACGGATTCCTGTCACCATCTCGCCATAATTGTCTTTACATCATTTATGAATCGCTCATTGATTGTCTCATATTTTTTGACATTTGTGGAGTAGCATCACCCTGCCTTCAAAATACCGCATCTTCCCTTCTACGATCCACGGCCTTCGTTATCACAGCCTTGTCTATCATAGTATAATAATCGTTAGCGTACAGTCGGACGGCGGGCGGCATAGTAACGTTAAAATTTACAACGATATAACAGTTAAACGATCGGACGAGGTGTCTTTGGCTCAGTAAATCGACGGACCGATAACGGGTTCACTTGTCGCATAGTACTCAGGGTTGCTAGTTGCAGAACTATACGTCAAGTGGTCGTTTATATAGACGCTTTGTGCGTACAATTGAAAGTTTTAAATACCACCCACTAGAGGCGCTGTTCAATTTGCCATACAAAATGGCAAATCCGCAGTAAATCCGTGTATGGTTAGCGTACGAATAATCTCGCATTGAAAGCTGTGCACATATGTATTTAGTTTTAATGGGTGTCTTAAGTATACAACAGAGAGCACATTAGGCTGGCGACACCATTAGCAAGTAACAATTTTGATGTATTTGTCTACCAACTTATTCTTTGCTGTAGCCGTGTTGATAAGTGTGCGTTTCCACTAAAACATAGACGAGTCGTGCGGAGAGAAATGGACCAATCAGATTATCTGAAACTCACGAAGCGGAGAGAAATTTAGCTACGAATTCACTGCATTAGGTTTTGCTTTTGTTATAATAGAAAAAATATCGTAATATATACTGCATACATTTTTCTCTTGACTTGCCAATTTTTAGGGACTCGGCTCTTCAGATTGGAGTACCAAGTTGTGCGGTTCGTAGAGGGTTTTACTATTCACTTTCTGGTTTTATTGACGTTTCCGTTTTCAGAGAATAATACAACCCTATTGGCTACTGGAATTTACGATCCAGTCATGTACGATTGCCCTGTATATTGTTCTACGTCAAAGTTAAATATAAAATCAGTTTATGTCTTTGTATAAAATTATCGCGCATAAATATAAATCGTGATGGTAGCAACCACGTCTATCAATGGACAGCAGTGTGTAGTTTACTGCTGGTATTTCATTACTTGAGTAGATTGTTTGAACTTATTATATTGGTGCTCGACTATATGTCATATATTATAGCGTTAATATTCCTTAGAATGTATAACGACTTTTTTTTTCTAAGAGTACTCTAATTTTCTTGCCAGCTCATCTGAAGAGAGCCATAAAAGGTTCCGAAACAGGATTGCGACTATAGATACTATCTCTCGACTTCGACCTCGCCACAAGATACACAGATGGCGCTGCAAACGACATTCAGAACAAATGACGACTTCCCATACAACCCTGAAACGCGCTATCAGAGTTTTCAAAAAACCTAACATATATACAATATCTCGATAATAATTGTCGGGCATAGCGGCCGCCCCACCAGGCATTCCACCCGCCTAGCTGGAAGATATTTGAGAGGATTTCTGAAGAATTAGTAACAAAGTGTGATTTTTATATTTCTAATAGTCTAATACGCCATCCAATAAAGCTTAATGCTTGTTTTAAGGATGAGCTAACGTTTTCACTGTAAGAGAGCGTTTGATCGCCGCTAATTAAATAGGCATCCTAATGAATAATGTTTAACAAGAAGAAAACGTATTATAAATCATCGCTGCGCCAATTAAAAACCTTCATATCTCACAAAACACAAAACATTAACACAATGAGTTACGCAGTATTCCGAAATTAATTCTTTAAGGCGTCTATTTGTTACACAGTCGAAGATAAAGAGGCTCGTTGGAAAAAATTATGGGGGGGTGCCCGCAGTAATAGCTCAACTTTTCATCTGCCTCACAAATTAACGAAAGCCGTGTCTTGATGCAAATGTACTGTTATTAATCGCCCTTTCGACGCTGCGTGTTTTCATATTTTTGTTTAAATTTAAAAATGAATGCTGTTTATAAAAATGTCATATTCCGAAAAAAAAATATTTAACGTTTTGCTTTTTTAAAACAAAAATTTAAAACGCCTGCCCTATTATGTAAGAAGATGTTGGAATAATGTGTATTTTTTGCTTTTTCATGTCTTATTTTATTTATATTTTCCTACAATTAACTTATGGAACGTTTAGCTATTTGCTCCCGGACTACACCATCAATTTTATAATATTTGTATTTGTTATCTAAACCAAAACCGTTACAAAACGAATACCCAATAATAAAACGTATACAATGTTACATGTCATAAATTACTGATAACTTTAAATATCTACTGAATACAAAAAAAAAGACTTTCCGATGTGCCAGTCACCGTAAATCAATAGCTTGATGATAGTGCGATCGTAAAGTTCACACTCGACAGTAAAGCTATAGTTGATAAAACATGATTTATGGAATAGAATTGTTTGATAAACAATGATTTATGAGTAGACAATTGTTTTGGGGAGATAAGAGATGGGGTTCGATTATGATGCAACGAAGGGTGAATGAGTACCGTTAATTAGCTATAATCTAGTATTGAACTAGTTATATTATTAAAAACTCCAATATTCCATTAAGAGTATAATCAACATAGTATACAACAACTAACTAACTAACTAACTAACTAACTTACTATTCAGAAGTAGGTTTTTCGGCAGGAAATTGACGACACGACGAATAAGAAAAATGTATCGATGTATTGAGTACATTTCAGATCGTTACGAAAATAGAGAAGTCATAAATATATACTTACCTGGTATTTTGAGTCCTAAATAGTATTTTTATACCCTCTAGGCCTCTTGATTTTTTTATTCATGGCAATTTTATTAAAATACATGAAAAAAAAAAAGTAAGTAGGTACCTAGAGTATCTACTTGAAAGAATGAGAATATATTTAATAATCACAAAAGACACATTGAACAAAAAGTGAACCGCGCCGAATAAATTCGCTGTTCCATTCATTCATTCGGTCTATTTGGGCGCCATAACTCAAGAATATCGCTCGGATATCGCTCCATTTAACTTGAGTTACGGCGCTCCACGACAGATTTCATAAAAATACCGCCCGCGAATGACTTCAGATGTTTTATTGCTAATGATATCTTGCGGATTGGGAGGATCCTTGAGAATCTTGCTCCGTGTAAGTTAAAGTAGCAAGATCTTATATAGAGCATAGCGAGAACCATTGATGTTGTAGCGACCTCTGTAGCCTCGCTACGATAACCATATTAACCACGCCAAACACAGATGGCGCTAAAAACATCGCTCCATATAAAGTAATATCTATAAAAACCTAAATCGCGGTATCAGAGTTTACCAGTTAATGTAACATTATAATTATACAAGTCCCTCGTCAATAACGGTCGGCGGCCAGCTCTACCAGGCATATGTCCCGCTTACCCGCAACATCTAAAAAGTTTGTTAATTTGGATGTAGGGAGTCATCTTCGGTGCTATTGATAGAACTCTACTTATTTTCATAATAAAAAATAATAATTTTAAAAAATCAAATGTCCGCTGCCGCAGTAACATTACACCCCACCAATGTATCATTCGAAGCCTTAACTTCAATGGAAGCCGCCCCCATAGGCTGTATATCACGTTAAATGACCTAGCTTTTTGTCGTTAAACTTGTTACTTATTGCCCCATGTTCAGATGTGGTAACAACACTGAGTATTAGGAGGATTTGTGAGGATAGTTGCTTCTGAATGAAGTAACAAAATCCGCTTTTAGAATAGTATTCTTAGGACCTATTTGACAATAAACCCTATTAATAATATACTCGTATCTTAGAGTTTAAATGCATAGATTCTGTCAGACAAGTTTTGGCTACCTTTACAAGCAATTTGGAGACAGCATGGTTTGATGATTTGAGCGTAGGCCGCTCAGCCTACCGAGCGGGATGATTGCGGGTTCGACTCACGTTTGAGCTAATTTCGAAAATGATTGATCTTTTTGTAATTTGTCCCGATATGGTTGATACTGGGATCGCCCCCAGTCACACATTCCTAACGACATTATAGTGCCAAACTAATAATTAAATACTTACGAGCGTTTTACATGCGTCTCTAATCCCTATTCAAGCAAGCCGCAGAAAACAATAACAATACTTTAACCGTGCAATCATATGATACTAGCGTATAATACGCGTCCCCACTCAACCCACACCGTAGATTTGGCGCAGAAAACAATTTGCAACAAAAACAAACCTGTTATGCGAACACTTAATTAAAACGCAAATTGGCGACCGCAACCCCTGGACGTGGTGCGGGGAATAGGGATGGGGTCGATCCAATCGATGATATCGACACAATAATATTACAAATTATACAAAAAATAATTTGTAATATTATTGTACATTAACATTACAAATACAATAATATTACAAATTAGTTTTTGTATAATTAGTAATATTATTGTGTCTATTCAGGAAAATATAGAATTTGAGCCGAATACTGAAAAGCCTCTCAAATTTCAGATCTGGTAAATTTTGTCGTGTCTAACGAAAAACACAAGAAGTCATAAGTTGACTTAGGCAGCCATCATAATTTCAGTTGTTTAGTAGTCTAGTAGTATTCTGTGGTTTGTGGTGTTAGATCGTCGTGTTGTTTAAGTTTGCTATCGTAGTTTCCTATGAATTTCCTCTCTCTGGGTAAAAAAAACAACATTTTTGATCCGAGCTATCGTCATAAGTATGTGTTATTATATCATAAGTTAGGTGTTAAGTGTTATTATTGAAGAGTTTGTATACAGAAAATATTGTTTCCAAACATCCAGAATCGTATGTGCATAAGTATGTGGCGGTGTATATCCTCAGTATCGTTTGTAATATTCTAACGATGTATGAAAACTATCGTGCACCCCCATCACTACCCAGAATCACGATTTTGCATAATAAACGTGAGAAATTAGCATAAAATCACTCGACAGAGGCGACTCTGGCTAACGGCTAACCCATTTGACTTGCAAAAAATATCCCCCACCACCACAGCCAACATTGATTGGTTTTCATTGCAAATTAGAAATGGGAACAGCATTGCAATATCTCGTATAATACTTACGTACTTTAGTAATATGTATCTACTTGACACACCAATAAACAGTGAGCTGATTGTACTGAAAGAGGGTTGTCTTTAACTGTAATTCGTACTTGTATGCAGTATCAGGGACATGACTCCTTTTAGTTGAACGGCACAGCCCTGAGTGTGAGTTAAAACATATTTGTAAACCTTATTTTTCTGTACTTTACGGATTTAGTAAACAATCCTGGTAGATCTGGCGCTGCTGTGACATGTATGGATATATTCGATCACTCCATCGGTCTTTGATGCTGACAAAGTCGTAATTAGCTCAGAGGCACTCGGTCGTAGAACACCTTAACGTATTACCATGCGAAAAGTAGTAAGGTCGTCGAGCCAACTGGCACAGTTGGTAGTAACCGTGCGTTCCGTACCGCGGGAGTCAGGTTTGAATCTCGGGAGGGAGAAATTTTTTGTGATGAGCACAATTGATTGTTCCAGAGTCATGGATATAATATCTTATATGTAATGTGATCCAAGTATATAATAGATATTATATACTTGGATCACATTGTCCATAGAATGGAACCTATATCTATAATACTAGTTAGTGTGTTCGTCTGGCGATATTAAAAAATAACCTTATGCCCCAAGGAGCATGCAATCACATCAAACTATTTCCTCAATAAATATAGTTATAAAAATAAAAAATAATAACCATAAAAGTTAATACTAATTTAATAAAACGCCTCGATAGCCGGCTTACTCCGCTGATTGGCCTCAATCGCTCTCGAACCCCATAAAACATAAAAGTATCGATCAAAATTCTACATAACGAGCCAATTATTAATTTCTAGTCACAAATTAGAGTTATACCGTCCATTAGCGGCGGCTGCCATGTTATTTGGTCCCAATTTAATTATGTTTAATGTACACCGTTTACAAAATAATACCATAGTTTGGCGAAGTGAAAAAAAATATGAAAATTATGGGGTGCGAGTAGGACGGTTTGCTTTTGGCGGCGATTTCGGAAACTAGACCTCAACGACCTTGACGTGGTTTTAACAAAATGTGAAGGTATTATTATGTGACAGTAAACGTTAAATAATCTTGAAATAAAACTAATTTTGTCGTTATATTTTTTACGTTCCCGAAGATTCAAATAACAACTAAATATAAGGGTACCCCAGTTCAAACTATGACACTAGGGAGTCAAACACCTCAGTCCTCCCGTGACCATGGTTGCTGTAATGCGGTCGAAACGTCGGGCACGTAAAAAACATAAAATAAACGCGATAAAATCCTTAAAATTAGTTTTATTTCAATGTGTAGTATTCGCGTAAATATAAGAAATAATCTCGTTTTGAGTTTGGTATGTGTTCCTTTAATATGGTTGTCCACACTTAATGCAAACAAATACACATTTTTTTTGTCTCGATGGTAAAAGAATACCGAAAATACTAGTGTTATTGCATTTTTTCTTTGGCACCATAACAGTGTAGGTCAATTAAAAGAGCAGACTTTTTTTGAAAATAATTTTTAGGTTCTCAATTACATGTCCAAGAATTTAACTAAATTACAATCTGCTCCTGATTTAGTGAGGATTTTAATGTTTGTGACTTAGTCCACCGAAATTGGTGCACGACTGTCATGTGAACCCGTGTGCGTGGCGTTGTATGCCATAGTGGCTTAGTTTTTTGCCTCCACGTAGAACTCCTGGTTTTAAGTCACCTACTATGAATACACGGAATTCTAAGTCTCGCACCACTTTGTTTTTTTTTAAACCCTCCATTGAAAAATTATATCCTCATCTCAAATCACAAATCCGGTGCTCATTCAATTCAGCTGGAAACCCCTAAATCCGCGATAAGTAACGCCCTCAAACAAAAGTGTAGTATTTCAAAGCTCCTTTGTGTTGCGTATACAACACCGGCCACTCATGAAGGTTCCGTACAATGGTTAATTTCACAAAAGCGCAGTGTACAATTGGCTGTAACGTAACACTTAAAAAAAATGAAATGTGTGAAGTATAATAGTCGGTAGCATCAAGGATGACTATCTGGGAACTTTGCATGGCAATAGCACTACGACTCGCCATACCCAAAAACCACAAAACATTTTATTTTAATGTTAAGAAAAAGCTTGCAAATGAATGTCTGGTTTGTGAAAGAAAGACGTAGAATATGAACGCACGGTATAAAATTCATTGTATCTGAAAATCGAATTTGGTGCGGGCCGGACCGCCGCCATGGTCCACTCCGTACCAAATATAGAGTAGTCTGCCAACTATACTGTGCGGACTAGGTAGTACTGTAACGAATATTCGCATGATTTTTGAGATTCCCATTCACATTCGCAGAAAGCCATGCGAATGTTGTTGGGACAAAATACTAAGTATATTTTTTTAAATATTTACTTTACTAAAGAATAAAGATATCTGCTTTATATCCGATATAAAAGGTGGGGAATTTAGATAAAGACAATTTATGACATTATTATTCTTGTATTGTCGTTGAGTTTTGAGATCAATAAAGATAATTTGTCGATATCGATCTCAAAACTCAACCCAATTAAACAGTTTCAATATTTTTTACATTCATTAGGAAATTTCGAAACAATACTAAAATCACTAGCAAAAAGAAAATCTATGCCTACCTAAATATACGTACTTTGTATCTTCTCAGTTGACACACGCATTCGCGAATATCAGTGACGAGTATTCGCAGTCATATTCGCGAATGTGTGAAAATCGACATTCGTTACATCCACAGATATATGAGAGGAGATATGTTATGAAAGCGGTGGGCTTGCGCACACAATTGGCCAAAATTAGGCTAACATAGAGTTTTCGCCGTCAGTCGACTGCAACTGCACGTCGGTATCGGAGCTTTAGCTTTTTTTTAAATGCCGTGTTATTCCGTGGTTGTGTTCAAAAATACTAGCAGCAAAGTGAACTACGCGACGGATGGAATCTCTTTTCACCAGCCAGTATTAAGTATTTTATTTATTCGTCTTTAAAATCATTAAAAACAACAAATCAAAAAATATTTGATGCCTTTATTATGTTATTTTAGTTTTTATGTAGCACAACGACTTTTTATTTTTTGTACAAAATACATGGCTATTTAAGTACCACCTATGTTCGCTACTGAGTGAATGTACGAGGCAATGGACAGATCGTCTAACGATACTTTGAATAAACTGGTGCGTCGCGTGGTGCGGCCGCTGTATACGGCGACGACGCAGCACGCACCGAAGAGACTTCGTATTGGTTGGTTTTATGGAATTGCATGTGTTTTGCGGCGAGTGGTGGGGAACAAAACCGAGACAGCGAGTTCCCATACATTTTGAACCGCACGGCTAATCTATCATGATCTGTGGTTACATCACTAGTACGGACGGTTGGTACGGAGCGGACCAAACCAGTGGTCCGGCCTGTACCAAGTTCGATCGTCTGTTAATACTTTACCGAATGATCTGTGCCTCTCCCACAATAGGCACCCCCTGTATTTTCTTACTAAATACCCTGTTCATCGATTCACCCCATGTCAGTCGTATTACGCCATACGATACTTGACATTGTCAATCACATATTATTATACGAAATTCTCGCAAAAAAGGTAACTAGTAAGAATGTTAACCTTATTTCAAATTGATCTGTATCTTTTAAATGTTAAAGTTGAAATCGGAATATTACAAAAATCTTTTATTATTATGTTTTTTGACTATACAATAAACAATTTTTATTTGCTAGTACTTAACATTTAGATAGCCCAATTTGGCCTTTACTCGCACTGCATTAAAGCATTCGTTATACTTATTTAATGGTAAATATAACTTGGTGACATTGTAATATTATGGATTGACAATGATGGCCATTTGAGTAGACGCTTCATATTTCGTGTTTACAAATAGAATTTTCACAGTTAATAGAGGGTGGTTTTTCAACTTGCTATGCAATATGCGTTGGATTCATTTTGTGTCGAATTTAAACCTTATGACGGTTGACACAGAAGTCAATAATCTGAAAATATAATAGACATAGCGCTAGTAATTAGAAAATAGGGCCGTCCATACCAGAGCTGGAATGAAAAGCAAGATATAAAACCTTTTAAGATCGCGTCAGCGGCAAATGGCTGGGATATCACAAAAACTGAGCTGGATTTATAGAAGTTCGTTGATGAATCCCTGACTATGACTATGCCATATATAAGGTGTAACAAAAATAGTGTAAAATATTTTGTGTAATAATTGTGTAAATGATGTTTGTTTTTTTTTAAACAAGGTGAACCCGTAGCGTTTGGCCATGCGCTCACTGCCGGGAGTAATTTTTTTAAGTCGAAAAAAATGATTTATTTCTTTGGGAATGTTATCTTTATAACCTACTGTTGGCTCTGTTTAAATATTTTACACTATTATTATTACATCTTATACATAGGTATATCACAGCTCGAGTTAAAATTGTGTCGTTTGAAATTGGTAACAAAGTCATTATACAGTTAAAAGCATTGAGTAGGTACTTATTAGTACCTACTTAATTATAAAAGTTTGTGAAAATATATAATATTTATTTCTATTTGTAACTTCCATAGTATTTACTTACTTGAGCTACGAGCTTGACCTCTTAATAATGAGCAATAAATTCTCAACAATTATACTTTCGTGAGTTATGGTGTTTTATTAATTACAACATTTTACATTCCCTTCATCGTGACGCATACGATAGCATGGACATGCAAACTGAAGTTAGGGCACTAAAGTACAGGTAAAGCTATGCTAGGCGACGGAAAATATACTTACCTTATTGTATAGCTTATATAATAAGATAATCATGTTAAAATAAAATAATCCCTTCATTAATACAATATTATAAACCGCGATAAAATCCTTAAGATTAGTTTTATTTCAATAATACAATATTAGTTAGGCACCTTAAATTTATTACTGCTGATCTAAGGTTATTTCCTCCTATAAAATTTTACTTTACTCCTGTAACATAATAGTTTATAGGTACTTTTATTTATGTTAAGCTCTACCCTTCATTATTGGCCATATCGCGACCAACCGCCTATAGAGACTGGTTAGGGGTCATGCCGCTTGTGAGATGAAAGCGAAGCAGCAGTCAGTCTAAAGATGGCTTTTTAAAAAAATAATAAAAATATATGTAGTAATGCTGGCAGCTGTACGGCAGGAAGATGTCTGGAAGCAATAAATTGATCTGTAGTTTAAAATGTCATCATTTAAGATTTATATTATGTGAGGGGTAAGGCCATACGTCAACTCCTCAAAATACGGGATAATTGTCTATTAAAATACGAAATCGCACAGTATTATATAGCTTTTACATCGAACAAGCTTTTTATACAAGCATTTACCTAAACACAATATGAAAATAAAAAAGCGTCAATAAAAAAATAAATCACGTTTATAAATTAGTTAGATTAAATCGGTTGCGGGATAGATCGGATCCGATAACCAAACAAGCATGTTTCGCTACCGACAACTATAATAACACAATTCTAACAGCAATCTGCTTGCAAATATACACCATATTTACATAGTTTCTAAGTCGACATTCAGTTTTTTTGCTAATAAAATGTAAGCTTGCCTGTCAAATCAAGTATACAATAGAAAAAAATCGTATCGTTCACGTCACGGGCCCGTCAAACAGGGGCATTCACGTGCGTAATTATCGGCGGTCGCGCGACAAAGGCACCCCGACAATGTGTCGCACTGTGAATGGGAGGCCTTAATCCGCTCTTTTGTTGTGTTTCGGAGTAGTTTTCTGATGTTTATTTTGTTGACAAGCGCCTACTGGAAGCGGGTGAGTATTTAGCTATCAAATAAGAGAGTTATTTTTCTTCTTATTAGGTTGGAATTTGGCTACAAAATAGTGCTATGTTTACCAGTGCATCATTCTCGACTTCATGGATTGGATGGATGGATGGACATGGATGGAGCATTCTCGACTTATATTTTAACTACGCTCGTTACTCTAAATTCGCACTTGATAGTTTCGATCAGCAGTGAAAAGCAGTGATAGCCAAGGCCTCGGTTACGAGAGTCGTAGGTTCAACCCCGACTCGAACCTCGGATTGTATGTACGAATCTCATTTTCAACCATGATTGTCACTAGCTCGTGCCTCGGAGAGCACGTAAAGCCGTCAGTCCTGATCTCCCTGCGGTCGTGTCGGATTGTCATCCCATCGGAGTGAGGGGAGAGAGAGTGCACACACTCGTGGACTATAATATCTCCTGCGCAGATACCTAGTCTCCGTTGAGATAAGCCGCTGTGACCAAAATTCGGTCAGGAGAACTATTATTATAAAGTTTCAAATTTCATAAGTAAATTAACTGTTCACAAACTAAACCAAACAATTAAAAAAAACATCGCAACAACATTCTGCCGCCCGCCCCAGCCGAATAATTGCGTGTTCCACGCCACTAAAGGCCGACCGCCGACCTCCAAATCCGACGTTTCCTGCCCTTTCTGCCGGTGCCTCGGTGAAGTGGCGAGATGGTATCGACCCGTCACAACTACAATGGCATAACGAGGTTTAGATTTACGACCGACAAATAGGACAATGAGAAGATTAGGTGGGGCTACGAATTACGCGACAGAAGTAAGCGGGCAAATCTATCTACACAGCGCGATTCAGATTGATATATTTAACCTGGTTCCTGCGTTTCTTTGTTGCATTTGTAATCATACGTCGATGTCAAAAAAAAATACTAATTTCTTCTAATTATAATTTTGTTGGGAACTATATTTTTCTGAATCATTATGTATATTTATGTATAGGAATAGGAATCCCTGTGTCGTGAGAGCTAGAATTTCAATGTAACGATAATAGATAAATTATTTAAATGTGTGTACGTTCGTACATGGTCGTGTACTACGTGTGTGTTATCCAATATCAAATTATCATTATAAAGGTTGTGTATATCTGAAAAAAAAAATCACTAAACTATGCGATCGCTGTTTTCATAGCCACAACAACAAAAAAAAACTATAATATACAGGGGTGTATTTTTCATAAGGATTAGACTGATTCACGTCGAAAGCTCGCATACGAAGCGTGAAATTGATTTTCGACAATACGCAACTTAATAATTAGGTGTATATGTACTTACTTAGCTATCGAATTACTCGTCACTTGGATATGTTATTGTATTGATATTTATATGTAGGAGCGTGAAAACATCTGCTTATAATGTAATGTGTTTATCCGCTTGGTACCTGATACTTGAATTGGGTATATTTTGAGATTTGTATCTCAATAGGCTTCTCATTTATGATGACGATCGTTTGGTCCTATGTTTGCCTAGTAACCGCTTGCCTAACATCGGGTAGCTGCTGCAATTTTCGTCTGGGCAAATAGGGTGTTTGCCTGTATGAAAAAGAAATATATAAATTGTGGCTATCCTAAAAGATTATAGCATTTTATAACTATTCATATTCATTTTAATGCAAAAAAATGAATTAGTTATCTCCATAGGAACGGCATTCCGAACGGGTGGTAAAGTTGGAGCTTAGCATTTTGTAACAATTTTGACATAGGTACTGTACTTAATGGTTTACATGAATAAGAAATATTGTGTTTCTGATCGTTCGCACGAACCTGGAGTTTTTTTCAAATACGGTAATAACCTAGCCCTTTTAATGTCCCACTGTAGGGCACGGGCCTCCCATCAATGCGATTTGGCCATAGTCCACCACGCTGGCCCAGTGCGGGTTGGCAATTGGCATGTCTATCGCAGGGTTCTCTAGAGACATGCAAGTTTCCTCACGATATTTTCCTCACCGTTCCCGGTAAACATTTATTTCAATCACGAATATACGAATATTATACAGCTATACCTTTTATACAGCTATTAGGACCACCCTGGATTTAATACAGTTACGTTACTAACTACAGTTTCCCATACAGTAAAATTCCCCATAAATAGTTACACAAAACATTGCAAGACAAATACCTAACAACGATACTCAGTATGCCAATTACGAGCTTAAGAACTGAATTTAAAGCACCACTAACGACATAGTAAGCGGGCCACACAATAGAATAAATCGCGGACAGACAGACTGACACGCAAAACAAACCGATTGATGGCATATATTAGCGATAAATCTAATTTATTGGACGTATCGCGACGGTCGGTTTGAAATACAAAGCACTTATTAAAGTTTTCTTGGAAGGTCATTTTTTTTTGTTTGAAAAAAAATAAAGCGCTATTAAGCCTGAGGTAGCACGCACGAGTAATGTATGGCAGGTACTATTTTGTTTCATAATTGGTTTGGAATAATCAGAAAGTGTTAATAGTGACTAGCTTTGTTACTATTTCTGGGAGATATCAACTAAATTACAGGAAGGTCCGACATCCATACACAAAGATGTCCACAGCTGGACATAGGCCTACCCAATGACTTTCACATATCAAGGTCGCCACTCGCATCGAGGCTTCCTGCGCCGTGTGTTATGCCAGTAGTCAAAGTTATGAGGCGTCCACACTTTTGACTTGAGGTTACAATTCTTAAACCTTTTTGCACCAGCGCCATCGGTTCTGCGAGCTATGTGCTGCCTGATATAATGTGTTACCTTGTAGCGACCTCTTCAACCTCGCCACAAGCTACACAGATGGCGTTGCAGACGACGTTCAGAACAAATGACGAGGCTCCATACAATCCTGAAACGCGCTATGAGAGTTTTCGGAGCACGAAACATATATCCCAACAACACCGTCGGGACAAAGCGGCCGCCCCGCCAGGCATACCACTCGCCTGGCTGGAAGATCTTCCCTTTTCCGCCAAAGCCTTTTACAATACCTTGACCTCGTCATGCTTCAGAGGATATATTCTCCATGCTTCAGAGGATTCCTAAACTGGTAATATGTACAGTCAGAAACCTGACACAATGTAACATCTTGTCTAACCCTAGAATTATCGGTATCCCTAGTGGGGTCTAGTATGATGGAACTCAGTTAATGTAACCGACAGTTAACTTCTCAAAATCTACGCAAATGTATTCGCTGTCAATGGCAATCATATGTCCATACAATTACCAACAGTATAATCGTATATTCTACACATCATACAATCGAACGCCGCAAGCAAAAATCAATCATAATTAGCCCACTTTAGCTTTCAATCACACTGGAGGGATAACCACAGGCTACCGTTCGCGGCGGCTTATTAAAAAGCAATTATGTACCTGCTAGAAACAGCCGTCAAAGTTATACAGTAATTAGAGGTAGGTACGCCAACCATTCATTTTGTTTTTAACTGCCGTCAAATTATCACTTGAAGGTATGTGTTATCGATTCGGGGTTATCAAAGGACAGTTTCCACTTTTTGGTGTGAAGAAGATCCGTCCTAGGTACCTAATTGTTTATTGTTACTAATGCAAATGTGCATTGTCTGGTAGTTTGAATTTGAGAGCTTGCCTGAAAATTATCAAATTTCAATGCATGTGCAGATAGTTATCAGAATAAGAGCTAGACTCAATGCCGCTAAAAACGTTTGAAGCCAAAAACCTTGCTGATTCGTTTAGTATACATCTACGTAGATTATGCACACATAAACATACAAACCATGCCGAATGCGTTCAGTTTAAACAGGTACCTATGTGTGTGGAATTTGCGTATCGGCAAGGTTTGTTGGCTTCAACATTTTTTTGCGACATTTGGTTTAAATTCTGTTCTCAGTTTGATGTAGAGATAGGGTTTATTATGGGATAAAATATACTTAGGATACTTCCTAAGGATAATGCTAGTGATCGTGGTTAATAGTTAAATCGAACGATTGTCTGTAAACACGACAGCTTAGATACTACTTTAGTTAATAAGGCCTACTTTTAGTTATCAAAACGTTGTAGTCCTTTAATTTCTCTTAAAGTAAAAACAATTTTTATCTATGGACAAAGAGTAGGTGATTACTATTACGTAAACGTATAGGTACGTTCGTATATTCTCAACAACGCTTTTTTTTAATTTTAAAAAATAATAAACCCTCATCGGTAACCCTACAGGTAAGTATCGATTTCGCTATCTTCGAATCGATATACAATAATGGCGGTTCTGAATCGATTTGACCTGGGAATGTCGAGAGGCGTATAATTTGCGTCGGCAATTTGATTCTATTACGAGTCAATTATGTTTAATTATCGTGGTATGGACTATTGATTTGGTCGAGCTGAAATAATAACGTTCAGTGTGCCACAGAATAATGAAAAGCTCTCTATGACACATATCATTATGTGCCAATTATCTTACTCGTTGCAGATTCCCTATGGGGAATATATGAGAGAAAATAGTAATATAAGAATGAATGAATACTATTATCAACGCCTACTTATATTCTTATAGCAATAATCCCATCTCGAAGGTTGGCTGGTAGAGATCGCTATTAGTGATAAGGCCGCCCATTGTGACACTCTCTGTATAAGTTAAGTTTTTGTAATTTTGTATTCATTTTATGTGGTGGAACAATAAAGTGTTATCTATCCCACCAGATTAAGCGCCTGTCAACATATTAAAAGCAATAGGTAAATGGGGACAGAACAAAATTGTAATAATAAACATCCCGGGTGCGGTAAGAAATTTGTTGTTAGTTTTCAGCGGATGACGTTTTAATTACGGACCTGTGTAACATTCAGATCCTTGATAGGATAAAATAATCTACAATGCAGTGAGTGCCACATAGCAAAAAATGCTGAGAAATCGATCGTAAACCAAAATTTTATGTGAATCATGTACACGTTTGATTACTCTAAACTAAATTTTAGTCTTATTTGCGACAAGAGAATGGAGCAAGACTTCATAAAATGTAACATGCTCACACATTCCCGACTCGGGCCCTCAATAGGTACCCGGATAAAAGCCTACAAATCTAGGATTCTCATCCCGAACCAATTCACCGCCGTTTCACCCCAGACAGGCCATTTCATCAGGTAATAAAACATTCGGCGGGTTACTTTCGGGGTGAGTTATGGGGTTAGGTCGGGGCGGGGGGCGGGGGTCGGCCATTCATCACCCCGAGGCGGGACTGGGATTACTCTTACATAGACTTTGGCTTGTTAATGCGACGCCCAAAAGTTTTTTTTTACCAGGATTTTTCGGGTGTGATTACGGATGAAGTTGAATGTAACCATCCTGGGCCCCGAGTCTAGCAGACTCGGGGCCCAGGACACAATCGATTCACAATGGATTCACAATCGAACAGCAACCGCATAGTAACTGTTACTTTTGACACTTTTGACAGATACTATACGGTTGCTGTTCGATTATGAATCGATTGTGTTAGCAGACTTGGGGCCCTGGATCCTTTTAACTTTAGTTACCAGAATGTAGTTGTCTATTAAACCACAAGTACTTAATTAGCCCCAACGGTTATTAATCCTTCTCCTACTCTAAGAAGTACTCTACGCTTTTTTTTCAAAAGCGGTTCCTGGCTGCTGCGCATGGTAACATGGCTAACGTCATTTAAATTTGTTCAGAGTGACTTGCCTTTCTGACTTGAAACCACCTTGAAAGGAATCTTGTGCTTATTGGGTAAGGCCGTCCAAATGAGTGCAATCAAATTTAGCTTATCCAATCAAACCCAAAAAGGTCATGCTGAACAGCTCCCAGGATTGTACAACTCAATCTAACAATACAAAGTAAGATAAGTCGCCGAAAGAAACACAAAGCGTTGTCTGTAGTTAACGGTGGCCCGCGACTGAATATTCATAAAGATAAAACTGAATTTATGCGATCATAAAGACCGGGGGCAGGAGGGGGGTTGATAAAGAAAGTTGTTTCGTTGAAATATTTCACGCTCTACATTTTTATTTTTGCCTGTTTTTTTTTCTTTAGTGATTAAGGGTTGCTTGCTAGAGGTTGATAGTTAGTGTTGTATTCTATACGTTTTTCGAACGAATGATGACATGCAATTCTTTTTCTTAGTGGTGAAAATGTTTTTATGCATGCAACCTTTGAAAGCTCGTTCAGTGTGTTGTATTAATACATAAATATCGCCAGAAAACACACCAACCGCTCGGTGCCAAATTAAGCAACGCTCGTGTTATGAGTACCAAATTGGTGGTTCCGATCCCAGTGTATACATTTTAACTCCATGACTCAGGTACAAACATTCGTGCTCACCACATAAAGTTTACCACAACCATGATTCGAATCCAGGACCCTCGGTTCAATCATCTGCGCCGATTCGGTCGTAAATACGCATGAGAGTGGTTTATCATTTATACCTATTATATAGATAATAAAAAAACACTGTTTTCATTTAATTTACTCAAACTCAAACTCAAAGATTTATTGCAAACTATGTGTTCATTGGTCTTACATTAGTTTTAGTACTTATGACATAGCGGCCTTCCTCAAGCATTGCAATGTTGAGGGGCTAATTCTAATATATTTTCGAATATTAACCATTACATCACGGGTACCCATTTTAAGTTCACTCTCAGAGATTTAACCTAGAAAATAAACCGAAAAACATTCACTTACATATTATTTATTCCAGAAAAAAACCTCACCCAACCACTGTTTAATACATCAGAAAAACGTTCGCTCACACATTACACATGAAAAATTCATACTGTTACGGGGATTAGCGCGCGACCTCCCCCCACAAGGAAGCGGGGATGGGAGATACAGTGCAAGGTGTCAAGTGGGGAATGAATTTGTCAGCTTGTGATTCCTAGCGGCCCGCCCGGCAATATATCACACAGCGCCGGCACAATGTACGGGGAACTTTAATAATGTATGAAATTTATTATTTATCATGGGCACAGAAGGTTCTTTTTAGCTTTTTGATTTGTGTATCCCAAGGGGAGGTGGGGGGGGGGGGGGGGGTAATTGACGTGGGATGCATTGCTCCATACCCGTGGGTCATGATTGATAGAATTAACGATGAGATGCATGCGGCTGTCGCAGTTCTAAGTCCTAGACATTCGAGTGCGTATTTTTGTTTACTACCAGTCTGCGTTTAGCATGTTGTATAGCGAATAGAACAGCTCCTCTGGTCGGAAATGTGTTAGCCGGTATAAGAACGTCGCAGAAACACAAATTACAAAATCTCTAAAACTATAAATACACAAACGGATTTTTCAAAAAATTTTTAGTTGACATTCAACCGCTTAGGGGGTGAAAATTGGGGTGGAAATTTAGTATGGAGATTACACCCGCTCGGCACTAATAGTTAGTGATGCTGACATTTAGGTGATACTTCTACGCTTAAAGCAAAATAGTTCTTGAATTTGTTAACGCCACTTAATCCTATATCTATAGTAATAAAATAAAACCAGTATCCTTACATCCTGAGCCGCGCAGTGCTCTCGCAAGTCGCGTCCAAGTGATTTATGGTGTGATGAACAGTTTCCTTCATAAAATACGCCCGGGGCCGGCTCGGCTGACACCTCGCCGGTTTACAACCTTATTTCTGTACATATCGCTGTTTATATTGTATGTGTTTCACTTGTAGCTTGCTGTGAAGTGATGGAGTAGTACATTGGAGGGTATAAATATGTTATGTTGTGACCAAATGCGAGGGTTTTAATTTTAAATAATGTTGACGACCTGATGGTATTATAGTTTTTAATATACAATGTTTTGTAAAACGATAAGATTAAAAAGCAATTTTTCAGCGCGATGGCAGGGAAATACTGTAGTGATGCGCCGTCGACGTAGTGTTGCGCAGTTACTTTATCGACTAATGTGCTGAGTTGCGCGTGCACATGTTGGATATATGCCTCATTTGAAGGCTATGGAAGTAACCGAAGGCAGCGATTAACTAATTGTGCTGAATCTTCAGACACGTATAAATAATGTACGTACCTACCTACTTATTGTAACATACGTATAATTCGTTAGTACTTAGCAAGTGCATGGTAAGCGATAAATATTAAATAAAGCTGTCAATCTTGACCCGAAATAATAAGGATCTTTTCTGAAGAAATAATTACGAAGGTACCCCTGTTACGTTTAGGTATTTATGTTCTACTCATATGGCGAATTGCTACCATGTTAAATAATTGATATTAGGCAACTTGATGAAAAGTTATAATGATCAAGTAACTATACATAGGCAAGTAAATTCACCCACAAATTTACAGAAAGGGAATTCACCGCTGGTTATCAACGTGCCGTTTCTCTCAAATAAAACATATCGACGGAATAAAAAGCAGTGAAATCTCCTTTTAGAGAGTTCACATATTTTTCCTCACGGGAGGTTGTAAATTCCGCGGACAGTGGCGGAAAGGCCGCTCGTTGGGAGCGGGCGCCGCGGGCGAGGTTGAAATATGGAAGGCGGGGCGCGATCAGTCACACTCCAATCTCCTCGATGACAAACAAGTTTGGTAAACACTAGATACCTACCATTTACTTTGGAGAAAAAGTTTTTTTACGGTTGTAAAATGAGTCCGCTAGATACTACCGAACGACGCTTCCAGTTAACAGTGAGGTGATGCCAATACAAATTAAGAATCAGAATCAGAATAATTTTGTCACAAAATGCTATACTACGACTTTATCAACCGTTCGGATTCCTTTTCACATAGAGAAGAACGGGCAGTAAACACCATGGTTACTCTTTTTAAAAAGATTTTACACAATTTTGTGTAGTCAATTGTTATGAGCAGTTATGTAGGAACGGCTAGGCAGGTTTGAGTAGCTGGATAAAAAGTACTAATATACTCGTTTTTAAAGTACGGAACTCATCAATTACTCCGTCGCCCATATTTGACCTAGATCTACAGCAGCACGTCATAGCACTAACTGCATTAGCGCGACGCAGGGCCCTGCTCTAATCAAACGACGCAATCATATTACTCTTGATTAAAATGTCGTAAAAACGTCCTCTTGCTCTAATGTATTACGATCGAGCGGGACGGGATAAGCTGGGATCGTGACTCGTGTGTTAGTCAGATGCATTGCATATTCTTACTTAACCATAGTGGCAATTAGGACTAGGACTTTTTACTTGCGAAATTGTTCGCGTTTTATGTAAGAACTAAGTAATAACTTTAAGAAAATGCATTAAATGAAAAGCCGCTTTATTTATTCGCACATAAAGATTAATAACGAGCAGTGGCTGAATTGCAATGGTTCTTAGCTAATAAAACACAACGCTGCGTTATAATTTACATTTGTGAAGCGATAAAATATCTGAGTGCAACCGCCCGAAATGAGCCATCCAGGGCGGTAAGTACTACGATTTAACGTTCCTTGTGTGTGGTTCAAGCTGTAAGCGATGAGCGAATCTGGAGAATGACATTCACGATGATACAGCGTAATAATAAAGCGCAAACCGCGATGACGGAGATAGAGAAGGGTCCAGGCCCCAAGTCTGCTAACACAATCGATTCATAATCGAACAGCAACCGCATAGGAACTGTCACTTTGATTACAATCTGGGTGTTTTCAAGTCGAGAGTGAACAGGTACCTTCTAGGCAAGTATGCTCCATTGTAGATCTCATCGTCACTTACCATCAGGTGAGATCGACATCAAACACTTGCCTATAACGTAATAAAAAAAATAAAAAAAACTTTTGACAAATATTGTATCGGATAACTGTCAAAGGTGTCACTTACTATGCGGTTGCTGTTCGATTATGAATCGATTGTGTTAGCAGACTCGGGGCCCAGGTAGAGTTAGTATTAATAATTGACGACATTACAAAGTTTAATCTAGTGTTTTTCACATCGTGACAGACGCAAGCGTATGCGATAGATTTAGCTAACAGAAACGGACAAAAAGGTGAGTGAATAGCATAGAATTAGCTTAGGCACGCTCAACGGCAAACTGCATTTGTATATAAAAGCTCATGCACCGGTTTTCAAATTAATGAATCCTAAATCTATTTGGGAATAACCGCGCGTAGTTTGCCGCTGTATAAGTACGAGCTAAGCCCTAGCCTTCTACGCATAGTAACAGGCACAAGTGACAGGATAGGCTACAGACACAGGCGAAAGTAACAGTCGACGAATACGAGTGTTACCCAGCGTCGCTACTATTGCTACTACTACCTTCATACGTAGCTCTATGGCTAACTAAATCCTAGGCAAAATAGAGTTAATTAACTCTTAGTGACTTGGTTTCAAGGTTCCATTTACGTGTGAATAACAAAAACCGCGTCAGTACCATTCTCATCCCACACAGCTAGTTACAATATTTCACGGGTGGCGGACATTTTTATAGGTATTTAGCGAAAACGTCTCTCTGGCGGACCAATTTGCAACTTGTTTGCGTCGCCTATAAATCGTGGGGGACAGTTCTAAATTACTTTGTTATTCGTACGGTGACGCATGGTATAATGTGAATGTACCATTATTTATGTGGAGCTGGAATTACAATTAGCATTAGCTCCACATCTTAAGAGATTAAACAATGAGAATGAACTGAAACGTTGTCATATTAGGTACCAAATTTCGTCGGACAAACGATGTCATCATCTATCATTAAGTTTGCTGTCAGTCAGCCTTGCGGGGTCAATCGGGCATTTTCATGTCATCATCCATTTTTTAAATTATAATGTGTATATATTGAATTTGATAGGTACCGCTATTAATTACTTGACATTGGCAAAATACCCACTAAGTTGTGGGTGAGGCATATTCATATCCATTTTAGTTGATGACATTTTATTTCGTAAATATAGAAGGAGTCAGTCAGGATCCGACTATTTTTCTACACTTATTTAATGTTTCCAAGGAATAAACAATTTATAAAAGGTTTTTAGTATATAGTACCTTAGTGATAAATCAATTTATGAGCTTTTCGTATAAATTTTTATACACTTTTTGTATATAGCTTTTCTATACTCTTTTTAATTTATATTAGTTTGTAAATATTTCAGTTATTTTCTTTGTAAGTAATTGTTATCAAAATAAATAAAAAAAATATTTTTTTATGTAAAATAATTTCTCAAATATATGTCAAATTTAAATATCTCTACGGACTATCGTAACTTGTAATGGATGCTGCTGGAACGCCCTTTAAAGATATTCATAAAAATTCGATACATCTCACAGGGAACATGGGACATCAAAGAATAGACTATTTTACATCAAATGTTGTGAAGGAATTGACAAGTAATGCAGTCACTATGATAGAGCAATGTAAAGTACGAATCAAAGCACATATTGTAGTGGGTTTCGTAGTAACTACATTTGGAGTAGAGAAAATGAAAACTTCTGTACCTACTGTACTGATTTTAGTGAAACTTAACAAGGTGATAACTTAGAACAGGACCACATATGAGATAATATTTGAAATAGCTTACATACCGGGTCAATATATTGGTACAGTTTATTCATCTACATTAACTTAATAGATCATAATAATTATACCGCCAGACGAACACACCAACTGGGCCGATTATGAATCGATTGTGTTAGCAGACTTGGGGCCCTATACGGTCCCAAACTGTGCAGCGCTTACATTTTGGGTACCGCACAATAGACTGGAAATGGACGTATCTCTTGGGTTAGTTAAAAAAAATTGAGTCCTCGAGTATAAAGTCGCGAGCACAGAAAGTTTTAATAATTATTGGGAAGTCTATGACCTTAAAATAGATACTTGTTTACAGAAGGAAGTTTCAGGATGATTCCTGAAATCTATTTTTATATTTCAATGAAGGGAACTTTACCCCTTATGGAACCCCAAAAATTATCGAGAAAACTCACCTTTCATCTAAAAATTCTCCAGGAAAATAAACTTTATGAATATAGAGTTAAGAGCTGAAAAGCGTACACGCAAATATTGAGGGCATGTTACATCGCCGTTATCTTTGGTGTCAAAGAAAACAATGACGTCGAAATATGATTGAATTTGATTTGAATTTATTAGGTGTCTCATGTCTTACACATGGTTATGGTTGGGGAGATAGAATACGTCATCGTATTGAAGATAAAAGGCATTCAAGACATGAGGCTTCATGAAAATAGGCCTCTTTCAGACACTGTTTGATTGATGTGACGGTATTATCATATTATTATGAGATATATTAATACTTACATACGTAGATATAATAATACATTAATATTATACATAACATTAAAAATCTCAAACAGGGCCCCTACGTGCTGGACCCATGTCATGCAAGTCTTCCAAAGATCCGGGTATAGCCCGTGTGGTAAGAGACACATATTCATATTAAGCTTACTGTATCTGTCACACAATATTATTTATAGGATAAATTATAGTACTACTTAAGTATATTTATATTAGGTAAATATCCCAATCCGGATCATATGTAGATGTATTATTTTGTGCACAGAGACTGCAACAGGCGACGAAGACAATTGTCGCCTGGCGACAGTACCGCTACCGGCACAGGGGAAACATAACGGACTTCATTACAGTGACAGGCGTAGCCATGTAAATATTAATTTGTCCCTGTTCTCCCTATCTGTCTGTCTTTGTCTTCGTCGCCTGTCTCTATTGAATTTTCTTAAACATTATCAAGGTGAATTGACGTTAGAGCATGAAGCTTTGTATTATATGTGTAGATTGAAGTTATCAATATTGTGGCTAAATCTCACTCATCTATGTGTGCAGTAAGTGAAAGTCGTGTGTAGTAGGAATTTTGTAATCATCCAGATAACTAAGTACTGAAGTGGCACAATTCTGGGCCAATATATCGCCTCTAGGAACCATTCAAAATGTGCTCATGTTTTTTTATTGAGCATACCTACAAGAGTGTGACACGTTAAGAGCTCGGCTTCGGTGTATCGCGTTGCCGGTAGATGTCCCTGGGGCGCTAATAATGCGATATTCCCGAAAAATATGACGACAGAACCGAAACTCGACAGCCGTAATGGGAATACCCAGTTCTGAGACCGTGTTATGTGTACATCTTTATTATTTATGGCAACCATTGCGTTCGCATGGACTCTCGCTGCTAACCTTGGGTAGCCTGTTTAAAAAAAATCGCTAAGCCTCATTTGATAAGAACAAAGAAGAGGGCTAGACCATGGACCTTTTCTCCCTTCATGAGGTATCGTAGGTACCCTGCGGACACTGATTAAATATAAGGATGGATAAAACGTGAATGTATTCAATACAAATATTAATAATCCTATAAATTCCCTATCACTAGTGACGTTTTAACCCTATTAGCGAACACCAAGGGGTAAAAATCGTCAAGATACATTGTACCTTCCCAAAAAAATCCTTTCAAACAACAAAAAGCGACACGTTTCAAACGGCACCCGCCAGACGGCGTTGCGGAAGACTTTACTACTTCCGGTAACAAGATGGCCGAGCGTTCTGTGCAGCCGGAAACTGTGGCGGAGCCCAAAAACACGATAATACCCCCATTACAATCCGACCAAACTACCTTCATTTGATATCTGAAATTTCTACCTAAAATTGGTGTAAATATGGTTTCATTTCGTCTGGCATGTTGTTATATTCAGTGTTGTTTTTGATGAAGAGCGGAAAGCAATAAGTAAGCAGTGTTCGCACAGAGTGCGATCGCTTATTTCCCGCATTGAATATGATATAAGTTTTCCTGTGTCAGCGATAACGCGTAATGGCAATCGTTTGCCCTTTCATAGAGCTAAATGTGTGCCAAAACATTGGGTAATGTTGTTCGTAAATACAGGGTGTGGGGTACAATTTTGTGACTCTAGAGTAGAGTCGAATGTGAAGAAAGTAACTTTGAAATTAAAATAGTTAAATAAAATTATTTTCTTCATTTTTACAAACCTTTTGCTTTTCTGAAATATTATTATAATGAAAGCTATAAATTACTGATCTTCAGACGTTTCACGACTCTAAATGGACGTACTTCCGTTATTCCGTATGTTAATACAAGATTTAAATGCATGACCAACCAGATATTAAACCCCATGCGTAGATAGATATACAAATAATTATTTTAATAATATTTCCAAATGTCCAGTGATTTTTACTTCAAGAAATGGAAAAGAACGCTTGCCGATTTGGAATCTCTAGTCAATGACGACGTTGAAAATCAGGTACTTACTTTAATTTAGTTGCATACCACTGCAACTGCACCTTTGTTTACATAAAGGACAGCCATTATAGTTGAGCAATTGTTCAACTATAGGTCACTCATGTGTATTGAATCCAACCCAAGAACTTCAGTTATTTAATTATTGGTCTGGTTCACTACTATTACTGAAATAAGCGAGTCTTCTCATAAAATATTACGACAGAAGAGAGAAAGAGGAAGAAAGAGAATACATTTGTTCACAACAAAATACAATAGGTATCTCACACTAAACTATAAAAGGCATGCGTAAAACATGCAATAGCAAAGGAGAGGAGAAACCAGTGATCTAATAGTGAGTAGAGTGTTAGCGATGCCTATACGATGTCTTCTGATTATGGTTCCTAGGTTACAAAAGCACACGATCAAACGGAATGTGGGGCCGTCCACAGACTGTCTGGAGTACTGGGACGATACATACAAGTATATAACAATGCCGTAGAATGTCTACAGCAAAACCTGCAAGTTCAGAAGACTAGATACTTGAAGGAAATTGTTAAAGCTATTTTAACCAGGTAGGATTATTTTATGTGTTCAATAAAAAAATATTACAAAACCATTTCCTCCATCCTCCGTCAAGTACCTCACATGCTAAGACATCCCGCAAGCCAAAGTCTGAAGTAGTATCTGATGTAGTCAGCGGGTACATGTTTCTTAATATTCCTAAATATGTATAATACATGAAACAGTTAAGGAATAACATGTACATGAAACAATTAATTTCATTTTTAGAATATTAGAACTGAAACATGCACTACACAAATTAGAAGGCAGTCGTATTCATTTTTTTGGCAATGAGCTAGTTGATAACAAGCTAACCTCAGACGATGTAGTTATAAATGAGACACTAGAAGGAGTGAAACGATTGAATGCCATCGAATCCACAATAGAAGAAGCATTGCAAAGAGCCAAACACAAGAGGGAGGCTTTAGCTAATCCAGGTTAGACAACAGCTATTGGTTATTGAATTAATAAACTATCATCTTAGACAATAGAATTATGTAGTATATTAAACTGACACCTTGAATTTTCTATTTCTATTGAAGAGATAAAAGAAGAATCTCCACAAGTCGTATATAATTGGTGGGATGATGATGAAATTGAAGAAGAGGAAGAGGTTTTAAAGGTAGAAGAATTACCTGAAGAAGTACGTAAAACAAAAGAAATGGTAGCCCTTATACAAGCTCATGAAAAAACTAGGTATAAAATCAAACAATTTGTTGTATTGCGTGAAATAATAAGGGTAAAAGCAATAATTATTCCATTTTAGACAAACAATATGTTTTTTTAATCATAAGAAACAGAAGAGAGAAATGTGGCAAAAGGAATTGGCTGGAACTTTACAACCTCAAGCAAGTTATGAATTACGAGAAAGAGGCGCTAGAATTATTCAGAAAGTGCTGAGAACCTATTTCGATAGTAAAAGACAAAGAGTTGCACAGTGTAAACGAGATGAAAAGCTAGGAATACATTTTTGCCAGCCACCAACGACGAAAGAAAGAAGTAAAATTGAAGAGGTACTTAATTGTAGTTTAAAAAAAATAACAAAGTCCCATTAAGCACATTACTTAAGTACACGTACCTGAAATCTAGTAGAGTAACGTAGATAGATATTTGGAATGAGTCAATTCAAATTGTCTACAGATGCTTGAAAAGCGCTCCAAGCTACATGACGTTTACGAAGACGAATGGAAACAACGACGCGATAAAATAAAAGAACAATATTTGAATAGAAAACGAGACGCAATGATTGAAGATTATCGTGATCACATCCGAAATTGGTTTAAAGACTGGTGAGAAAGATATCAGTTACATACTAGCAATCTGTTTTTGAGAAAATATTTGTCCTTCGACATTTGTATTTTCTCAAACTAATTAGTTAACAATATCTGGCAGGTTTGAACGTATACAATTTATCCATGATATACCTAAAGATGGATCTGCTGCTATTTTTAAAAGAGATATCCCAGAGCCCGAAGATTGGTTAAAAGAATATGAGAAGTTTCTTATGAATAAACAGGCCAATAAGAACAAATCAGTTCAACAGGTTAGATTTTATACTATTATACGGATACGAATTACAAGTATTCTTAGTAATGGCACATTATTTTCATAGAGAAGATTTGAAAATTTGGAGACAAAGAAGGAAATGATGATGTTGAAAAGAGAACAGAAAATTAAGAAGAAAGAAGAAGAGGCACTACTAAAGAAGATGATGAAAAATCCAACGATGCATCCAGGATACACTTACCCGCAATCAAAGCGAACTGAGCATATCTTACAGGTTTCTTAAGATAAAATTAGGCCATTAATCAACTAAGTCGCTGATCTAAACTGCAATGGTCTAAACTGCAATAAAGTCCTTTCTATTTTTAAGGTTATTGAAGCATATCATAGTACTTGGGATCAATACGATAAAGAGGAAACAGTAGACGTCAAAGTAAAATATGTGAACCAAATTGATGTGGAAGATGTTTTGATGGAAGCGAAACTTGAAGTGCTGCCAACAGTTGATGAACAAATGGGGTAAAGCTGACTTAAATATGTTTTATATTTAAGTCAGCTTTACCTAGCTATCATAATAACTTTACTGTGACTAGTATACTTAGTTGCTTCTTCTACGCCGTGATACTCTTGAAAGAGCAGTCGTGGTCATTGTTTCGTAATTGTACTTCTGACAATTCGCCTCCATTGATCTCGAACAGTTGTCTGACGAACGCTCTCTTATTAGTTGCATTGAAATATTATTCTTATTCATAATTTCAGTAACGAACTTCAGACATTGAAACTGGCACTGAAAGAAGACTATATGAGGAATGAAATGAAAATGCCAGAACAAATAACTAAAAGTAAAAGAGAAAAGAAAAAGAAGAAAAAGAAGGTCAAAGATTTGTTCAATCAAAAAATTGAGGATGAAATTGAGGTAGATGCCCCTTCGTTCTTTCATTTTATTGTCATTGCTGAGATTTTGATTAATAAATTTGAAAATTATGATTCATATTTACAGAAATTAGCACTTAAGGGCATTATAAAAGATTACCCTAAAACAAAAATAGAGGACTATATCGGAGACCCGAATTTTGCCGGAGAAGATTTACGCTGTAACTTAGTGTTAGTATACATTTGTAGCTTTAAAGTTTATTTTTGCCACATTTAATTATTTGACTGATGCATGGTATCAAACAGTACTTAGATCCTTATCATCAAAAATCACAAGTCCTGCTCATACTATAAGTACAGTGTGATACATTACTTATATATTTTCAGAGCTGCAATCCCCTTCCAAAATGACGTTAAGTTTTTCTGGTGGGAGAGATGCCGTGAAGTGATTCACGGATTCCATAAAATCCTGCTAGTCGGACCAAGAGGCGGTGGAAAGACTAAGCTGGTCCGCGCACTAGCTTCTATCAATAGTAAATAGTTTTTTCTTTTAAGCTCAAAATAAACATTGAACACCTTTTTTGATTTTCGTTTGTACTTTAATTATTTACTTTCAGACGCGATACTATTTGAACTGGATCCCATTGCTGTGCAAGGAGATTTCTTGTCAGCAGTATATTTGCAGCAGTTAGTGCAAGAAGTGGCGGCCTGTGCAAGATCTGTACAACCTGCCGTCATTCATATTAAACATGTTGAGAAACTTTTCTATTTGAAGGTAAAGCCTAGAGAAATATTTTTGTCAAAGTCATTAATGCTAATTCCTCATGAAAAATCGTCAATTTCACTTATTTACGTTTTAGGTGCCACCAGAAGAAGCAGAAATGAGTTTAGATCTCATTAAAAACTTTTTCATACAAAAGTTGTTTAGGCAGTTTAAAAAAACCGACCAAGTCACCATTATAGGCAAGTGGTACATTAACTACACATTTAAAATGTGTACAATTTGCTCCACAACCTAATATAAGCTTATTTTCCCTCCCAGGTAGTTGTGTGGACCCCTGGTTAGCAAAAAGCAAGTCAATGATCAAACAATTCCCCACAATACTGCTATTACCGAACACGAACTACTCTGTGGTGTTTCAAATGCTGAAAACATGGATTGCAAAGTATGTTTCTATGACTAACGCTTATTATTCTACATAAGTGACTTTATTGAATCTACCTACTGTATTTCAGTTACAGCGTTATACCAGCTGATTTCAATGTTAGCAACTTGGCATATGTACTGCAAGGATATAGCTTCGGATACTTGAAGGAGGTTCTGACGAAGTTTATGTCAGCAGACAGGATTGCACAGTTAGTAATCCTAGCATTATCTACCTATCAATTTGTAAATACTTTCACCGACTTTTCTACCATTATTTTCAGTATAGCAGCGTTTAAGCTGAGCCCTATGGAAGTGTACATCTTCATACTTGAAGACGACACTGAAACAAAAACTGTAAGTAGTATTACTATTTGAAATCGACAAACAACCGTTTCTCTCTCATAGATGGCGTAGTAAGATTCTGAAACACGCTTGTAAATAGTATCCAGAGTTAATAAATCCGACTCTTGAATTTATACAGGAATACGATAAATATCTCAATTGGTACATTAATAAGACAAATGCTGGTAAAAAAGAAGCCAAACATCTTGAAGACCAGAAGGAGTTCAAGCTTGCTGTGGAGAAGTACGTGGAGAAGAATAAGAAGGCTAAGAAAGCGGCACCAACCTAACGTAGGTAGTACCAAGTCCATATTGGTATGCATTCCAGAGTGGTATCAATATCATAGTTCCAATAAATGACCTACGCCTGTAAATGTGTTCATAAATCATCTATAATCTGAGCTTTATTGTGTCTGCTACCAGTTTTATTATGGTACCAAGGCTTACTTGCCCCGGCCGCTCGTGTTCCAGCCTCAGTCCGTCGCAACCGAACTGGGCATTAGCATAAAATGATGGCCTTCGTCCATACATAAAGGACACATCCCCGAGTGAACCACCATATCAATAAGGCCCCTACTTATATCAGAATTTTAGTGGCCAATTGGGTGAACCCAAAAATGAATACCTCTCATCGTTGTAAAGGCCTGATACCAAGCATCTTTTATCACACTCAATCATGTTCCCCCAAAAAAAGCGTGCCCCATTCTCGTTATAACAAAATAAACACGATTTTCGCTCTGTATCGCAGCGATAAGGGCTGAACGTACAAATAAAACGGCCGTGTCGATACAGTGGGGTGGCCGATGCTTATCTGTCGCCGTTACGTTACGTAGGACCGCTGATGCGGCGAATTTTATTTCTTTATTGCGCAAAAATGCTAACTTTCATTGGACTGGAAGGGTGACAATGGGCCGGCTGTTACGGGGATATTCTAGGACTGTGTACGCTTGACGTTTTGTTAGTTTTAGAATACTTTAACGAATTAACATGCCTTGCAATGAGCCTCATGGATCATCAAAAAGATATAGCATGTCTTACATTGTACTTTTATATTACATATTAGCTACTTTGGAAAGTTTTTACTAACTATTTTTTTTTTGCCATTGCCTTCATCTGGAGCATCTTCGATGTATGACATGGGGCTTAATCATATTTATTTAATGCAGACCTAAACCTTGTACTGGCGACATATGATAAAAATTTAAGTACATATCTTTATTTTCTAACATATGGTCACACTAATAACCACCCTTTTAATATTCCAGCGGCGTATTTGGAATTAATTCCAACAGTTTAAATATTTTGTGCTCGCTCTACCGTAATTACTGTATGAATAACACTCCAAGTTAGCCCGGACTGTTTACAAAAAGTATATTATTTTTTTTATTTCGTCTCGAGGAAGGTTAATTTTTAGTGATATTTTTTTTATTATCTATGGAAAAGCAGAATTAAGGTTGTGCTTACATCTACTTATTCGATCATAAACAGTAGGTGGTGACTAGTGAAGAAACACTTACTTTTGTTGTCTAGTAACACTGACCTCTTGAGATTAGTATCTAGAAATAATTATGTATATTATAGTACCGTGGGCATTGTAGGTACCAACTAGGCAAATCCATTTTTCTTATTTAACATTAAAAAAAAATACCATTTCCAGTGGTGCCAACAGAATTGGCACAATATTTGGATCAGTAAAGTAATAAAACAAAACTATTATTAAAAATTACAAAGATTTATTAGTAACCAAGCAAATACACTACAAAAGCAAATAGGACGGCATATTATCACATTTTCAGTCTTATTTTTTTATATGCTAAGCTAACGTGAAAAAGACGTTTAAACAATGATTTATACTATAGGCGTGCAAAATGTCATATGTGCTGCCAATTAAGGGCGATATTTCATTATTATTTATCTAGGACGTCCTATCTATATGTCCTATTATTACATATACAGGATGGTTCAGATATGGTATACTAAGCTTTGAATCTGCGCTTCTCGAGCGCATTTGTAATGTGAAGTAAGAATTTCAATATTTATATTTTAAAATATAAATTTTGTTCTCAACACAATGACAAGTGATTTTCTGTGAGGTTTTTTTTTTGTTAATTTACATAACGAAATTCTGACTTCACACAAGATTACAAATGCCCTAATGAAGCGTAGATTCAAAGCTTAGTATACAATATCTGAATCAGCATGTATAGATCTATAATAAAGGTATATGATAAGGTCCCCTTGTGTAAATATTTTTCATGTTAAATTTAATCAATGTTATATCATGATCGAGCAACTCGTCTAAAACTCACGAAGCACTCTACATTGCGCGTTGCACTTGGAGTACCTCTTCTGGCTGCGGGTGGTGCGCAGCATCGCATCGATGTCGATGCCGGAGTCCCGGCTGGCGAGCCCGGCGCGCACGGCGGGCAGGTCCCCGCGCTGGATGACGCCGGCCTGCAGGAACCCGATGAGGTTCGGCGCGTGCTCTTCTACCATCTTCTCGCGTTCTTTTGATACTTCGTCACGCCTGCGGGTGTCATAAGGTAAGTAAAACGACTGCTTGAGTCTACTTAAATTGTTAAAAGAATGATAGTGACATATCTCACTCGTTCTAAAATAAAAGTTGCCTAAGTTACTCCTTGTTACATCAGCTATCTGCCAGTGATGAAGTCCCATCAAAATCGGTCCAGCTATTTCTGATATTAGCCGGAACAAACAGACTGACAAAAAAATTAAAAAATGTTGTTTTGGTATATGTGCCGTGTATGAATCCAAATGCACTTAGTAAAAAGCGGTTATTTTAATATTACAAACAGACACTCCAATTTTATTTATTTGTATGTATGTATGTATAGATTAGGGGCAAGCAGGGGGGCGTCATACTCGGAATCCGCTCTATCACAAAACTGGTAGAGACAGATGAATTGTAGAGTTAAGGAAAAAAATGTAATGACAATTTGTAAGTGCCCCCGTAGGCCTATACGAAATAAACGCTTTGACTTTGACTGGTTGTGGCGGCGTGTCTCACCAGTGCTGGTCGCAGCGACGTCCGTGCTGCGCGCGCGCCTCGTCCCCCGCGCGCAGGCGGCGCCGGCGCCGCGCGTCCTGCTCCCCCTGCTGCAGCAGTTCCTGCGCGTAGCGCCGCCCCTTCTCTTTCAGTTTGCGCTCTTTTTCTTTCTCGCGCTCATTGTCAGCAGCTATTTTAGCTTCAGTCTAAATAAAAAAAATACTCTGGATAAATTATCAAATCAACGCTCTGCTTTATAGTGATAGTTGCTCTGAAAAGAGTTCTACTGTTGAAAAACCACTTGAACATTCAAATTTATAGAAGTTTCAGGCGATTTTCAATGGCACAACGGAATAATTTTTTTTTAGTCATGAATTTCTATCAACCGACCTCCTTCCTGAACGCCGCCTCCTTCACCTTTTGCTCTCTCTCCAATCTCTTCCTACTCTCCATCTGTTCAGTGAGAGCTTCCTTGGTGTCTCTCTTAGCTCTCTCCACCTTCTCCCGCTCGGCGATATCGTCCTGCACGTTCTTCTCTAAATGCTCTTGCTCTTGGAGGAGCGCTATTATGTCATCACGTTCCCGGCGGGCGGCCTGGGAGACAGACGAACAGGTCAGGGGGGGGGGGGGGGGGGGGGGGGGTTAAAAAGGCCACTTTGAATAAATCATCATCATCTCAAATGTCTGTAAAATGGTGTCTTTTTTATTATTGCCACGCGAATTTTTATGAAAATCGTAATTTATCGGTTCTTGTTGGTCTTTATTTTATATTATTTGTAAGATGCGTTCTTTAAAAATTTCTATTAATAAAAGATAAAAAGAATAAAATAAAACGATAGAAATTATACTCAAAAGGATCTTTTGCAATTATTATAATATTAATTTTGTTAGCTAGCATCGAGTAATAAATAAAAGTTGATAATAAACTCAAGCTTTCAAATAGATTTTCCAGATCATTTGTAAGATGTTGCTCTTGAGTAACTGTGAGTGTTGTAAGCAACAACAAAATTAAGATATTACCTCATCAGCTAATATTTTAGCGGAAATCATCTCGTTGATTTCTTCCTTTTCGCGCATTTTGCGTGCTCTTTCTGCGACTCTGTAAAAATATAATAATAAGCCCTATTAAGGCGCTCTCCCAATGCTGGCATACTTTGCACGGGTACTTTTCCTTGCAGTCTAGTTTTCAGTTGCCTGGATCCATTTTTCAGGCTGCATATACCTACATTTCCAATGCAGCATATGCTGGTTCACATAATCGACCTATGGCTATGTACAGCCGGGTACAGTACATAATGGCCTTACACTTTAGCAAGTAACATTACAAACCAAACAATAGTGCGGAGTCACATGTAATAGTGTTACTCACATGCCCGAGTTCCTGTCTGACACCATTTTCTTCTGCTCCTCGATCTGTCTCTCCTCGATTATGATCATCTCCTTCTGTTTCTGCCGCCACGCGTCGCGCGCTTGCTTACACGTCACCATCTCATTGGCCATCTTCTGCATCAGATATTGCTTCTGTTCCAACTCCCTGAAATGGATAATGTTTTTAGATGACCTTCTTACTAGCATTACTGACTGCTGGTTAGCACTTTCTGTTCGTTTAAAATGGCTTCTACAGCATATAGAGCAGCTTTACCACAATAGAAAGGCTAGTTAAGCGTCGGTTATACGAGGAAAGATTAGAGGAACTAAAGCTCACAATTCTAAATCATTGCAACTCCAAAAATAAACTCCACAAACACTTAAGCAACAGTGGTCAGAGCACGAGAAATAGTCTCAGCCCAAAATATCAAACAGTTTAAGAATAGATTTAGCATACATCTAATTGGTAAAATGAAACCTAGTCTAGAGCAACAGGATACAGACATCTACCAGTTGTACCAACTGCATGCCTTATAATAATAGTGAGTCATAAAAAATTGCTTATTTTTATGGCCTTTTTCTAAAGTCTAGTACTATTACAATTCTGCCAGTATCAACCTTCTTTTTTTTTTAGTGTTGGCCATTGTAAACTAACAACTGTGGCATGTTTGGTGACATGCCAAATGTTTTCACATTAAAATGCCAATTTTTTATAACTATGTTCGCCTTTTTCACTGTCATCACCCATTTTTAATTTATAATGTGTATTAATTGAAATTATAATCGCTATTAAATACTTGACACTGGTTAAATAACAACTAGTTTGTGGTTTAGGCCATATTTCATCCCATCTCATTACGTAAAGACAGAAGATGCGTATACATGGCATGTCATGCATACATGTGAATGGGAAGAGTCACTTTGTCATATAGAGACAGTAATGTAGACTGTTGATGTACCTCTTATCCTCATCTGAGATGGTCCTCATGATCTCTTCAAGCATTTTCTTCTCAATCAGAGTGTCCTCATACTGGCACTGCCGCTGCTGCTGTCGGTTGACAAGCTGCTGCTGCAAATCCTTGCAGTACTGAGTGTTTTTTTCCATCTTCATTTGTTCCTCATGTTCTTTAGCCTCTTTGTCATTGTAGAGAGCGAAGCGGAGTACGCTGTTTGCATGGTCGTCTTCTGTCTAGTGAATACAAGGATACACACCCCAAATTTATAATTTTTGTCTATTAACAATGCCATTGCAAAGGGGTTTTCTTTTGAAAATTGCTTTGTAATATCATTGTAAATTGATTAAAGCTTCTGTAGGTTTGGTCTTTATTTTACATGTATGTTTCAAGTAAAATCAGTCCATCTATTTAAGAGCTACAATGCCACAGATACACAAATGGAAAAAACCTATAATAGTCTTCAAATTGCATTGGGGTTTAAATAGGTAAGAATAGGACAAGGTACCTTTTCCTGTAGCTTCCTATACTCATTATGCAATATCTGTTGCTTCAGATCTCTGCACACATAGCCAGCTTGGAGCTTCTTCGCCAATTCCTTCAGACTCGGATCCCGTTCTCTTACGTAGTGCCGTCGGAGCAACTCACAGCTCTCCTCCCTCCTTGCTTTGGCTATTTCAAAAGCGAGTGCTGTTTCCTTCTCAGCTCTGGCATTCACAATGGCTGCATGATCCGTTCTCTGAAATAGTGTGAAACAATTTTCTATTGAAAGATGAGGCTTTGTACATAATGCCAAATAGGTAAAATTTCATATTTCAAAAAATATATCATGTACTTCACTATCAACTTTATGGGCCTAAAGTAAAATGCTTGGTAACTTGATGAGTAGGCATTGTACCCCACAAATCAGTACAAAGTTGACTTACTATCATATCATTATGGAGACCATAATCGTGAAACCACACATAATACCTGATTGACGAGCACAGTAAACAAAGAAACATATAACTACATTCTCTATGGTTCTAGTGCATGCAGCACGGAAATGTTGTAAGGCAAGTGATTGGAGCAGATTTATTAAACACATTTCTAAGTTAGCACTTACTACTTGTTTACTTGCGTAGTCCTTGCGATTAAAGAACTACACATTTACTAACCTCCTGGAAATCTTTTTCCATATCAGCCTCTTTCTGTATGAGTGCCAAGCCACGGCCCATTCTGCCATCCTCCATGCGGCTGTTGAGCCATTGTATGTCCAAGGCTCGCTGGTACATCTCCAACTCCTTACGACGAGCTTCAACGATAGCATTCCTTTGTAACTCCGTCTTGGCCTCCTATGGTCAGACAACATTATTTTATATGAAATGCCTCGACTGTACAATGTACGCGGAAGAAACAGAATGCGTTCTTACCATGTTTTTCAAAAATATATACAGTCAAAATCTAAAAAGAAATAAATAATAACGAAGACGAAAATCAGGCAATATTTCTGACACAAATTCAAACAAAATTTGTAAACAGAACATTATTTTTTTCGGTCGGCTTGGCCATAGGCATCCATAGTCTTTTTGCCAGTGTCAAGTCTAGCCATACCCTACTGGGATGCTAACTGACACATGGTCTACTTGCTTAGTGATTATCTATCATTAAATTTTTCATATGCTAACACTGATATATTTTAGTAAAGATTTTCACTACTAGATGGCAGCATCAGTTCTAAACTGAAACTACATAATTATGTACAATGCAACTAAATGTCTAAATGGTATTATTTGTGTTATACCTAGTACTATCTTGATGGAACGTAACTAACGCGACTAAAATAAACAAAATAAATGTTATATTTACACTATTTAACAATGCGTACCTATTAGAACTCATAGGTAGAATTTCAGAAATTATTTTCCAATTTATAGAACAATGTTTACAAGATTCTTACCACCCCATTCGTCTACTGCTCTAATAACATGAAACTGAAAAGAAGTATTTTCACCAACTTTTTGTATAATATTTGAGCTAGCCAGTGCCTCCATCTAGTGTTCAATAGAAGTTTTTTTTACTGCCTGCCGAGTTGTTTGGTAATGTGGTTTGGTAACGGCGCTACTGGCGCATGCATGGGACAGACAATTGCCCATCTCACTCATTCGCGGCAGTTCAACACTGCGACGGCACGCATTTGGATTTTGATGTGTGATAGTAAACAGCTGCAGCTAATTTCGGTTGCAGAATAGTGTATTGAAATAAAGACGTTCTGTAATGAAACAGTGATTAAAATGGCTGAAAGTAAAGGTGCGCTTATTGCGAAAACAATGCAAAAACATGCCGGACGGGCGAAGGAAAAGGTATTTATCGTTTTATTAAATCTTACGCGATTTAAGTGTTGTTAGTAGGTGATGGTGATTATTTATGTATTTGGTTAGTGATGTGATGTGAAAGTATGTTTTTGAGGAGATTGGCGGCACGCCGGGTCAGGTTTCTCGCGGCCCTCCAGCCGGTTTCCTTGTGAATCGAATTTCACCTGTTGCTTAGCCTCTATACGTAAAAAAGAGCACCTGCATTCTGCTTACATTGTTTACGAACGTACACAGCTGAGTATCGTAACGTGAGGCGGTCGATGTCGTCGCACAGAGCTGCAGTTTTATCATTTCCAGGGCATTTATAGTTCTATTTATAGTTCAGAGCAGTTGCGATAATTTTGGATTGAAGAGTCAAGAGAATATTACAATACACAGAGTGATTTTGCGCTTACTGGTCTACAAGTCATGTGTAGTGTTCAGTCAATTAATAAATCAGCTTTATTATTACACAAGACGGCTCTAGGGAATTGGGTCTGTTTTAAAAATAACATGGTCGGGAGCGGACGGTCAGAGACAGGCGAACTGTCGCGCGCGTTTCGCAGAAATAATGTGGATATTTCAACTCGTCTATTTTTATGTGAACACTCTCGCTCTGACTGTATGTAGTTTGTGAATAGAAATTTCAGACATTTTTTTTGAAACCACTTTGAGGATGAATCTCAACATTAAATTGAATCACCCACACTTATGATTCATTAAATTGGGTATTAACTTTTTATAACAATAATAATAAATCCACAAAAATAATGACAACTTCTTACTTATTTGTACTATAAAATAAATTATCTGCGAAAAAAAAAAAAAAAAAAAAAAATACTACCAGATACTTCATAAATTCCAACAGCAAGGTTAGGTCTAGGTACATGCATACATATCAATAATCTAGTTCTCATTTAGGAATATATAATAATTTATCTCTAAAATCAACATGTTCCCGAACATTAAATAATGTTCTAGTAAACATAAAACTTAATAAACCCCCGTTCACTTTATTTGTTTTCATATTTGGTAGGTTTACTGCTACTGAAAATGTTGAATATTAGGAGGCAACATTAACCAACCACATAAAACCAGACATTAATTAAGTCCCCGTGGCATCCAAATGACATAATTTGAAATCATGTTTATTGTAAATTTATTGCGAGCAATTTAATACTTAGCACTCATACTTGTAGTCTGCTCAAATAATATAATTAGACTGGCTGCAGTTCCAATAGCGTAATTCATAATACTGAAATTTTACAGTGCAAAGATTTTATTTATGAAACGAGTGGTGTAAGATAATGATAGTTGGATGATTAGATATCCTTGGGGATACTTATATCCATCCAATAAAGTAAGAATTGGCTGATGTTATTTGTTTCTACATACAATTTTATAACATTGTGAAAGTAATAATTATTTAAGAAACATTTTCTCAGCAGTGGCACAGCACAGGCTTATAGTAATAATAATTAATATTTAATTGTCATTACCATTTAATATCACTATAAATTACAATAGAAAGGCACTCAACACAAATTAGAAATAACTAAACATGTTTTATCTAGTTTTCTCAGGTTAATTTCGTTGAAAAGGTTTGTCCAAAGCTGGGAGTGTTCGCTCATATTACTTACACCTTTCCGTTAATCAAACGTAAAGTAATCGCAACAATTACTCACGTTTAATATTAGCCGTAAATAAATGAAGGTTCGTTGTACTCATATAGCCTTTCGCCTTGATACTTATTGGGTCATCGTCCGATAAATATCGAACACCTGAGAATATTATAATACCCTCAATTGATTGGAGACCTAATTAAGGAGAGATGGGAATAACGATTGACGTCATCGTGAATAGGTACGTACTCCTTCATCTCACCAATGTCATTGACCCCGCGGGCAGGATCGAAGGCTTAGCTTCCTCCGCTAGTAAACATCCACCTCCCCTCCCTTTACCTCCCTCAACCTACCATTAAGCTTGCATTCCTGTACAAGCCCGCTAGCCCTTAAGATACATAAACAAGGTAAAGATGTAAGCACTTGCAATGCGTCCTGTTAAGTTCGACATCTCTAATTGGCTTACTATATTGACGGTGTAATCTATACGTACACACAAAACAGACATGTCAAATTTTGAATATTATTCGTTGAAAATTGCCGTATTATTTGAATCGACAATGTTCAGATTTATTGTCTGAATGTCTGTTTGCGCTTGCATCCCTAGAAATATATCAATGAAAGTCCGAATAATTTTGACCTCGTAAAATGCATAGCTTCCAGCGGGATAACGGTGATAGGACATAACAAAATCAAACCTAAAGGCCAGGGGTGCGAAGTCGCAAGCCCTGGTAGATTATAAATAAATTGTGCAACGCCGAGCGCGGCAAACGTAAAACGTGACCCATAGGAATTCGGTGCGGCTATTTGGACTATCAACCGGTTTGCGGGCCCTCCTATAGTTCAGATTCGTCTCACGGGGTCCAATGCGTGGAGCACGGGAGTTGCTACATGGTTTTGTTTTAAAAAGATACCTTGATAGTTTGTTATGGGATCGCTTACGTCATAGAGGGTCAATGAAAACCTGGCAAGCGTTTTTCGATACCATTACAGGTACTATTAAACTGTTAAAACGTACATTTCTTTAAAATCCAACCGTATTATGATGCTGCAATAAGGGCACCGGAGTTCTAGGTGGCTCGAGCTTAATTTTTCCATCAACACGATAGAAAATTAACGAGAAGATTCTCCAGAACCTGTTTAGAAAGTACGTACACAGTTCAAAATCTCTATATTATGCTAGTCGTTATTGCAAACAAGGTTACATCAATCAGAACTTAGAAGCCTGAAAATTCGTGCACTGGGCTAACCTTTAGGGAACTCGCAGTCATAGTAGATAGTTGGCTATTTGGTGAAAAGACGGCAATCGCTAAATCCGAGTAGAATACAATAATTTGTAGGAAAACTAAAACTATGTTAGTAATATTCAATCTACCTATAATTGCTAATGTCGAAGCCTTGGTCATTAATGATAAAAGTATTTGTCGCATGTTTCCTGTCCTTGTAATTTGCTCTTTTACCTACAGTGTTGATTTTCCACTCACACGCAGACCACATTGAATAATCACCAACAGTAATTTTAACCTATCTATCACTACGCACGCATTGAGATAACAGTTTCCTCGCTTATTATGTCAGGTTTACATAATCTGGGGGGATTTTCCAACAGCCACGGTAATCTAGGGTCGCTTGACGATGTTCGAAAATAAAATCAGTTGTTTAAAAAAAATACGATAATTATTACTTAGAATGTTTTAGATACTCTGTGTAAGGAAACAAAATCAATCAGCCCTCTCGAACGATTTCGGTATGGATTTTCAAGGACTATCACTAATTAGCATCATTTTACAAGCGCCATTAAAGCGACATCAATGGTAGACTTATTGTCACGCAGACAGAAGCTCACGTGCAGTTATTATCAGAAATATTAAAGTATTCATTGAAGTTTCTTTACTATAACTTAGAACAATAAATAAAAGGACTATTTTCAATGAACGGAATTTCCATTGAGAGAAATGTTTTGATCAACATATTCCACATATAAGACAACACGTAATCCATTGTAGCGTGAAGAAGAATTTGATCAATATGGAATATTCTCGAAGCTGCAATGTAACTATTTGGATTATGGAAAAGTGTATGTCCCAGATAAATACGGCGGATGGGATGACCCATATTTATTTCGAGATATGATCTGATGATAACGGTTGGAGTACTTTGGCACGAACAAACATTGTGAACTTTTCATTGAATTAAAACTCTAAAATAGTCTTCTCAAGAGTCTTGATAGCCTGGTACTTAAATCGAGAAGCCGAAGACTTCCGAATCGAGAAGCCGGGAATTTTCAGTTGTTTTCATGACTTAAATAAATTTAATTTAGGTCACTATAAAGTATCCGATATGTTAGGATTCTCCCGTATTCTCGTAAGAAGCAGCTGATAACTAGTACTGTGGATACTTCATTAGCATGTCCCACCACTACCTCCTGGGTATTCCAATCCACAATGTGACTACCCATACTATATGCTGGATTGTTCATTATTCTGACGAGATCAGCACGTGTCCACGATACAAGTTTTTTACTGACTTGTGGAGATGACACAAAAACTCCCAACTTCCTTCTAACTCTCTAACATACAATAGGCGACAAATTGCCAATCCCAAGATATTCTGAAACCGTTACTGCCAACGAGTTATTAAGTTACTGCACAAGATTCAAAGAAAATATCTAAACGCGTGTCCTAGATATACGGATAATCAATTTATTTGTATAAATTAATCAATAACACGAACTATGTTCCTGACCTCAACTGTGAACTCAGAGCCGGTTTATGATTTCATCTAATTAATCGTTGGACAACGTTCCTACACACGTTTTATGGAGTACCTATGACTATACTCTAATCCTAAATTTTTACTTTAGGCTATTTTGCTGCTGGAAATATACATTTTTGAATTAATCTTCTTATGTGCTTATTGTATAATTTGGGAAAGGAAGCTGCGTAAAATGACACCGTAATATTCTATTCTTAAATAATATCAACACAATATAGGTAACTGTTTTACCTATAACCTGGTCTTACAAACCTGTAAAGCCATTTAATAACGTCAATTAACTTACGAGATAACCATCATCATCAGCTATTCATTCATTCCACTTGCAGACATGATGAGGAAGTTGCAAGGCCTTTACTATTCCTATAACTTCTAGCGTATCATGCAAATATATCTCTGCTTTTATTATATCTCTTACTCCGACAGCTAAGAGTTTAAAATGCTGCATACCATCACCATAGGATGATTTGTTAAGTTCGATACGTGACAATGCTTAATGCTAACTGTTGGGTTAACTGTGAACTGTGCAGTCGTCATGGGAACGGCAGTGGGCGCCCAGAACTCATGGCTTTTATTGTCTGTTTGTGTAAATCTGTGTATGTTTTTGTAATGAAAATGAGTTACAATTTGAGATAACATCAAATGGGTGATCATGAGAAAACTTCAAGAGTACGATCTAGTTGTCATTTCATTTTCTTTTCAACTCGATTAGTACAAATAGTATTTTCTTTTGCTGCGTTTATTTTTATATTGTAGTTATAGAAAAAAACATTTTCAAGTATCTCTTCGGCGTCATTTGAAAAATTCAATTTCGTTTTCAACCGCAGCCAAATAGCTTCCGATCCGTTTGGAGGGCTACCAAATAATGTCACATCGAAAGTAAGCACTCTGATGTGTTTTAATATTTGTAATGCAAATCCACACCTAAACAGTGTGTGTATGGTCAAATTCAGCTTTGTCAAGATGAGCAACTTTCTATGGCCCCGATGCAGACGAGCAGCGACTGTCAATAGTTTAAACAAATACTTCACATATGGTAATTTGACCGCCCCAGGTAGCAATTCATATGTACAGCGATATTTTCTAATCTGTTCTCGTGCCTTTTGTATTGCATCTTGCTTGCTCCTAGGTGCACCCATTACTTGGGTCAGTTTTTGTCCAGTGTCCACGACATCCATTGTTCTCTTTTTGTCGGCATTGCATCAAGGCCAAACAATATTGGATTATGTTGATGTTATAATATAAACAGATGTTTGGGAAACAATCTCAATTTGTATATTTAGTTGACCTATTTAAATTTGAAGTTTCTAGTTTTTGAGAATGAGTGCATTATGCCTTGAAATACTTAGTTATAATGACATTTTGACACGGCAAAGCAAAACACTTGTGCGCAGTACTATATGACGTTTGATAATGTTATATAACGTCTATAAATTTTAAGTGTTTTACGTCTTTGTAGAAATATGTACGGATTCGTTAGCGTATTGGCAGACGACATTCCTAAGGTCCACGACCGGTGATGTCACTATGAATCCGATTTGCGGTGTTTTGTTATTAACATATTAGTCCCTCACCGAAATGTAGGTGTTCGCCTTGATATAACTGCACCCACATAGGCACTGCTTTGTGCTTATCCCACGCTACGCCTACCATTAGAATGAACACTTTCATCTAGACGTATTGCTTAATAATTAAATTTATATGGAGAAAACAGACATGTTATAAAACTTACTGCTTCTACTTATTTATCGACAGTGAAAGTTTGTGTAAAATCATTAAGTTTATTAGCTAAATTGCTATTAGCGTTTGAAATTCAATCTCACCGTACGGGACTCAAAGTTATCTTGATATGATCAAGGTAATCTTTAGTTTTGTTGTGTGTAGGTACTTGAGTTATGTGATCGCTGGTTTTCGTACCGCACTCGAAATCGAAATGACTACCATCTCAAATCCAATTTTCTATTATGAAACTTCGAAATACTGCTAAAGCGATTTCATCGGGTACCATTTAAAATGTGTGCTATAATCCTCAGGCACACGTTTCGGCACCGCCGAGGTTCACTTACTTCCTATGGCGCTTGCAAATTGTTACACTTTAGTGTTGGTAAAGCAATGAACAACGTGTTCTGGGTTATTATAAAATAACATTAATGTTATTTAACCGCGCTACATACGCTCTAGATTTTCAGCGTAACATTAAAAGTTCCATTAACACGTATCTGTTGCTACTCAGTTTCGTGTACCCGTATTCGGCTGAACAAAAGTTGAAAATGAACGAACTTGTTTGGGCTTAAATATCGTTTGGTTCTCTACGACTAACAAAGCGGCACGTAGACAATATTCTTTTAAGGTTCTTATAAATTTCGAACACAATACAAAGCAGAAAATATGGAACAATGCTATAACTTTTTTATTTTCTTACTTAATCTATATATTCGAAAGTGTAATGGTTACTACATAAACAAGTAAACTACAGCACTGCTCGTAACTGGGCCACTAGAAGATCAGTTTGCATAATCAAATTAATGCCTAACGACCCAAGGTAACTATAGAGTTTTAAAAAGTACCAATAACATTGAAACCTTCAATGAAATATATCCAGATGAATTCTACTTGCTCCATTGCCTGTGGAATAATGGAAAGGGTTTTCTTTAATTTAAGTATTAGGTTTCGTTACCGACCATATATCGTAATTTGCGTTGTTTGTCTTCACGCAATACATGATACGTATGTTTAAACGCTATTAGTAAAACAAATTTCTCTTGAAAGCTGGCGTCGATGAAGAGATAACGTCCAATGTCAAGTGTTCTTTATAACTCATCTTCACTTACAACATATAATAAGTTAAGATATCAAATATCACTAGACACAGTTATAAAGTCTATGAAATCTGCTACGATAATCATTGATTTTCGAAATTGCTTTGTGAATTTTATGGAAACTATGATTTGAATTTACCATGTTAATCTTCGATTCCATCAGATAAATTCGGAGATTTTTATCCAAAAAAAATGCAAACAACATACGTTTCATAATGCGATCAACATTTGATTTAGTTTTATGATCATGCTGGATCTTAGGACAAATAAACAACCGCCGACACGGTTTACAATCGTAAATCGTCTTCGTATCGTTTCTATAAATTGACGATTTGCTTAAAAACTAATACCATTGATACTTCATTTCGTTAGGCAAGTTGATTTTTTTAAAATACATTTGTGATTTAATGGAATGTTACTTCTTTCGTCGTCTGCAGCTCAGTATTTCGTTATCTTGGTATGGTCTGTAAGCACTTGGGATAAAATTATATCTTACCAAGCTTGCATTTTATCGGTGTCAAAAAAGCGCAATAGTGTGTTCATAAGTCGCCGTCCGGTGATGGCCATTCGCGCTAAATTCCGATCCAGCCGGATGGTTGTTTTTGCGTTCACGCACTTTCTTCTCTGTTACTTGTACTTTCTCGACGCAACGGCCTCACGTATAGCCTCAGGTGCATGCTTGTGGTAAACTTTAAGTTTGCTAAGCGGATTTTGTTTCGCCAATTTTACCAATGATTGTTTTAACGAGTTGTTGGAATACGACCTAGTTGCACAGAAATATTATTTCTTGCCTAGAATGTTTCATAGCTTTCCTTAAAGGAAAACCGATCGTTTGATAGCAATTGATCAGGTGATGATTGATCCAACAGGGAAAGAAATGTAATCAATTTGTTGTACGGTACTCAATTATGTTATCAGTTTTAAATACATAAAAAGAGTGGCAAAATGTCACAATTTTTGGAATTGATTAATGTTTTTTGCTCCTAACGATGTTCCAGTGAAACATTTTCCTCTGCAATATTAATTATGTAGATATTTCCATTTTATGTGACTTTAAAATGAAAAATAATTTGTAATTTTATTTTTTCTCAGGTATGTCATCATGATTTATCGATTCCGTGAGTATACTCTTCTTAAAACATCCTGTCTGGCATCACCGCCTTAACCTCTACATAAATTTCTCTCCAAGCATTGTGACAATAAAATGCTGATTCAAATCTCTTATTTCTAGTTTCTATACGTGCTTACATGTTTGACGTATTATCATCATGGATACATTTTCCTTATCATTTTATCAGATAAGTATATGACATCTCAATGATGTTGTGTTCTTTTTCATCGCAAGGTTACTTGTACGCAAGGCGCTAGTAAAAATATGCAATGTCTATAAATTCGATCCCTTTAGTTGCGGTAGAATGGATCTTAGAATTTTATTGTATACATAAGAACTTAATATCTTATGTAATGACGCTTTTTATGTTTAGCAGTAGTGACGTCAATGGATTTATGGTTCTCGCAAGCAAATGGTTTGGCTTATATCAAATCATGGACTTAGTCACTGAGTCACGGCAAAAATTTTTTTTAATAATATCCAATGTTTTTTTTCTCAATCAATTCATCCATCATTCAGGGATTTTATGTGCGAATCTCATTTTTAATCTTATTTATCACGTGCTAAACGGTAAATGAAAATATTGTGAGGAAACCTGTATATTTGAGAAAACCTAACCGGTTGTTGAAAGTCGTGCAAAGTCTGTCACCCAGCACTGGGCCGGCATCGCCGCGCTGATGTGGTGGACTATGGCCTAAATCCCTTTCACATAACTTATTTCCTTTACTTATTTTTCGAAATTTAAAATTGATTTTACACTGGAAGTAAAACTTTTGATCTCACGTTCAGATGAACGGTCAGACGTTTGTGAATCCTAATCATGTATTTAGGCAAATTGCTTATCCTTATAACGATCTTTAGTTTATCTATTTTAATAGACGACAAATGTATATCAAACTAAATAAATTTTATGAAGGTAATATTAATTTCTTTTACAACTAGTTTCTTGTATCGATAAATGTGTTATCTTAGTCTTATTATTTCAAATTCATTTATTATTATTGCAAATATTTTTAATTCTCTATGTTGATCTGTTTCTGCGGTTTACCTTGCCATGGATATTGGCATATTGCTCCTTGCCATGGATATTGGCATATTGCTCCTTGCCATGGATATTGGCATATTGCTCCTTGCCATGGATATTGGCATATTGCTCCTTGCCATGGATATTGGCATATTGCTCCTTGCCATGGATATTGGCATATTGCTCCATTTGGTACCGTTGATATTATTATCTGCATCGTTATCACACCGTTCGTTGGTCTGTTTCTGTTTTATATTTTTTTTTCTATACTATCACCAATATTTTTTTCTTTGTTCATTAATTACAATCGTAATGTTACGATGCGTATAAAAGAGGTATCGATAACTCGTGAAATAGTTATCGAAGCTTCTAGAAACAAAAACGCATTGTTGGGTCCAAGGTCCCCTATCGATCTGTGAAGAAAGATCTAGAATCGTCAACAATGTTGCAACCGGCTTCCGGAATATACCTCATATTATTTTTATTAAAATTATTAGTAAACAAAAGGCGAGGACAACGCAATTCCTGGAACTGGGAGTTCTCGGAATTATACCGATTTCACGAATGCAGCTATGTACACTAGAACATTCTAGCCTCTCCTTATTACTATGTAAATAAGGTTCATTTTCCTTATGGAACATTTCTGTTTAGTGGGTTTTTATCGACACCTTTCTGGAAAGATCCACCCTCGCTATTTTCGGATTATAAATAGTGTGCAGGACCAGCGACGAGACAGTTTCTATTTGAAAGCGATTGCGAACACATCTCTCGGAAGCGAACTAAGAAGACTATACCGGCGACTCTAGCGAAGACTGTGGACTACTGTGATTCAAAGTGACTTGGTGTATTGTTGTTTGAGTGATAACTAGTTAGTGTACTGGTGTGTACTATTTTTGCCTTCTGTGTGGAGAGCGAATATATTCATTTTCACGAGAATCGGCATTTAATTACCCCCGCACGTAACAATTGGTGTCAGAAGCGGAATGCCGTTATTACCACGTGAAGACGAAGGGCGTACTCCACGAACCAGACGGCAAGTGGAAATGGATGCTGCACGTCAACGTAGCCGTGAAGAGGAAGAGCATCGGGCTGGTGCTGAGATTCCAGCTGAAACTATGGCAGCACCAGGAGTTAGCTCACCAGACATAAACATGTCAGCACTGCTGACCTCTATGCAGGAAATGATGAGGGCTAACCAAGAAGCCAGTCGGCAGGAGCTCAAACAATTGATGCAGGCCAATCAAGAGGCCAATAAAAAAATAGCTTCTATGCAAGAAATGATGCAGGCCAATCAAGAGGCCAATCAAAAAATGCTCCAGGCTAACCAAGCGGCTACGCAGCGGGAGATTAAGGAAGTGGTGCAGGCCAGCCAGGAAGCTGTCCTAGAAAAAATCAGCGTAGGTATCACAGCTCTCGGAGAAGAAGTCAATACCTTAAAGGACCGCGTACAAGTGCTTGATAAAGAAGTTACCATGAAGACAGGGAACCTCGAAGAGCGCTTACAAAAAGTAACTCTCAAGAATGAGGCTATGGAAGACCGCTGGGAAACACTCAATAAGGAGGTGATGAAGCTAAGAACACATGGATCTATTGCAGTGGCTTCACCATCATCTGCAAAACATGACTTACCACGTTTTGATGGGACTTCGTCGTGGTCAGCGTTCAAGTATCAGTTCGAAGTACTTGCAAGTGGTAATGGCTGGGGCAATGAGCAATCTTTTATAGCTCTTACACTTGCTCTACGTGGGGATGCTTTAACAATTCTGGAAAACCTGCCACCTGAAAGAAGAACGCTGGAGACACTAATGGAAGCGTTAGACACGCGCTACAGTGATAAGCATCTGGAGCATGTCTACCGAGTACAACTCCGTGAGCGATCACAGAAGGCTGGTGAAAGCATCCAGCAGTGGGCCCAGGAAATTGAAAGGCTGGTTCGTCGAGCTTACTCATCGGCACCAGAAGTTATTGAAGTGACCCTGCTGCAGGCATTTGTCGATGGCATAAGAAACTCAGAGGTTCGAGGGGCTGTGAAACTGGGACATCACCAGTTCTTGAAGATCGCACTTGCTCATGCTCTTGAGGTGGAAGCTGTGCAACAAGACACGAGGCTACACAAAGTTAGAGCGATGATACCAGAAGAGAAAAAGTCTCGGTTTGTCCCCACGTGTTATGAGTGTGGAGTCAAAGGGCATGTTCGGCCGGAATGTCCGAAAAGAAAGAGGAAGCTTCGGTTTGAGCCAACATGCTATGTGTGTGGAAGAAAGGGGCACATTCAGTTGGAATGTCCTAGAAAACGGAGGGCCGTGGAAGTTGCGACCCAAACGGAACAAGATTGGTTTGAGAAACAAAACGTCGTCAGAACCGTAAAGCAAGTGCGGGTTAGTCGGGATAAGGTTCCGAAAGTCACAATGACGGAAGACTGCAAGCACTGTCAGAACAATGAAGTGCAGGAAGAGATCAAAGTCATCAGGACACACGGACTTGATGACGAATGGACTGGAGTCAGCATGAAGAAGGCCCAAGAAGAGGACGATGACCTTCGACCTATACTGGACTGGAAACGTCTTGGGAACAAACCCCAATGGAGTGATGTGTCTGCTCATAGTTCGACCACCAAAAGCTATTGGGCTCAGTGGGACAGCTTGACTCTGGAAGACAGTGTACTATGTAGAAAATGGGAGTCCAACGACGGGAAAGAAGTAACCATGCAAGTCGTAGTACCTCGGAGTAAGGTGGCCTCTCTTCTGCGGCACATTCACGATGGTGTTTCTGGTGGGCATCTTGGAGTCAAGAAGACCCTGGTTAAAGTGCGACAACGGTTCTACTGGGTCCGTTGTCGGGAAGATGTCGAGGATTGGTGCCGTAAGTGCACTGCTTGTGCTTCAGTGAAAGGCCCGCAGACAAGAAGCAGGGGAAAATTAAAGTCGTACAATGTTGGAGCGCCATGGGAGCGCATCGCCATTGATGTTGCTGGACCTTTTCCAATGACGGATGATGGGAACAAATACATCATAGTAGTGCAAGATTACTTCACTAAGTGGCCCGAAGTCTTTGCGACACCCAATCAAGAAGCTATAACTGTGGCGAAGAAACTGGTCCAGGAAGTGGTCTGTCGATATGGCGTACCCATGGAACTTCACTCAGACCAAGGGCGGAATTTTGAGTCTTCCTTATTTCAGGAAATGTGCAAACTGCTGGGAATCAATAAGACCCGTACGACTCCAGCGCATCCGCAGTCAGACGGAATGGTCGAAAGGTTCAACCAGACCTTAGAGAACTACTTGGCTAAAGTCGTGGACGATCATCAGAGAGATTGGGACCAATACATTCCGCTGTTTCTGATGTCCTATCGATCTGCGGTGCATGATAGTACGGGACATACTCCGGCCAAGGTAAATTTCGGTCGAGAAATAAGGCTCCCAGTCGATGCGATAACAGGCACGCCACCCGATAGTCCTAAGCCTGTTACAGACTATGTGAGTGAACTTCAAAACCAGCTGGATGAAGTACACAGAAGAGTACGGGAGAATAATCTTAAGACCAGTACAAGGATGAAGACCCGGTACGATCGGAATGCGAACACCAACGGGTTTGAAGAAGGAACACTAGTGTGGCTTCACAATCCACTTCGCAAAAAGGGAAAGTCTCCAAAACTTCAAGCTCGCTGGGAAGGACCGTACACCGTCATTACAAGGATCAATGATGTAACCTTCCGAATCAAGAAGGGACTTAGAGGAAAACCAAAGGTAGTCCATGTGGACAGGTTAGCGCGATATCATGGCTCGAATAATGCTCGGGACGAGCATGACTAAGAGGGGGGTAATGTTACGATGCGTATAAAAGAGGTATCGATAACTCGTGAAATAGTTATCGAAGCTTCTAGAAACAAAAACGCATTGTTGGGTCCAAGGTCCCCTATCGATCTGTGAAGAAAGATCTAGAATCGTCAACAATGTTGCAACCGGCTTCCGGAATATACCTCATATTATTTTTATTAAAATTATTAGTAAACAAAAGGCGAGGACAACGCAATTCCTGGAACTGGGAGTTCTCGGAATAATACCGATTTCACGAATGCAGCTATGTACACTAGAACATTCTAGCCTCTCCTTATTACTATGTAAATAAGGTTCATTTTCCTTATGGAACATTTCTGTTTAGTGGGTTTTTATCGACACCTTTCTGGAAAGATCCACCCTCGCTATTTTCGGATTATAAATAGTGTGCAGGACCAGCGACGAGACAGTTTCTATTTGAAAGCGATTGCGAACACATCTCTCGGAAGCGAACTAAGAAGACTATACCGGCGACTCTAGCGAAGACTGTGGACTACTGTGATTCAAAGTGACTTGGTGTATTGTTGTTTGAGTGATAACTAGTTAGTGTACTGGTGTGTACTATTTTTGCCTTCTGTGTGGAGAGCGATTAAAGTAATTTTCACGTAATCGGCATTTAATTACCCCCGCACGTAACAGTAATATGATTCATCGTAGTTTGAGTGAATTGTTCTAACGCAGCGACATTGCATGCATTGAAACAAACTGAATCGTTTCTTTTTATTTAATGTAACATCGGAAGTTAATATTACTCCTGTTTCCTGTGTTAATATGTTTTTATAACCACTTCTCTCTTGAAAAGGTCGAATCAAATAAACATTGTAATTATATTATTGATTGATATGCATAACCAAATTCGTACAGTGTGTGGTATGGACAACATACCACATTTGGACAAGGTCCAAAACTCGACTTTAACATTAGTCAGGGTTTCTAGGTGAACAGCCTTAATGCCCACGCGGGTTTTGAAAAATTGTATGCTTGAGAACAGAACCGTCGTCGCGTGTCTTGGCTACTTAAAATGGCGACGACGCCTCACCCTCCTCCATACATATCATTTATGGCATTTATTACTAATACTCGCTAGTAGGTATTAAGGTTCAATATGTGACGCGTCCAACGTGACTCGCATTTGAATCTCTCAATGGTACAAAGGTACCATCGATGCTGTAATTGTTTTTTAGTTGATAAATTAAATCATTGGATGGAGTAAAACATTTGAATTATATTTTTTTACGTAATATATTTATAAACATATTCAAGTTACATATATCAACAATCTCTTATCACAGTTTGTAGTATCAAGCTCCTTTTCCCTTAAAGTATGAGGAACTTAAGGTATGAGTTTATCTTTTTGTATATCAGGGGTCTATGAATTCCTAATGCGACTCAAATCAGGACCTCAATTTGCATGCCGAGAGGCCAAATATGGTGATACTTGTTTTAATGTAACAACTTACCTTACTACCTACCTTATTATACCCAGGTTTTAGCAAATAAGTAAGTGCATTGAATTGATTCTACACCGCAAATTTGTACCAACGCATATGATTACAATGACCAAATGTTTTAATTGGGGTCCTGCTTTAAGTCGCATTAATAGTTCATAGTAAGGGGGCGGATACTACTTGTTGTTAAAAGCTATTTATGTTCTATTTTTAAATAATATTGTAATTATAGCTCTAAACTCGAACGTCAATATTTTATGAACAATTCTCTTTGAAAACACTGTTTCCTAATTTTTTATCATAGTTTGGAAAATGTTTTAGCGGTGCTGGCTGCTCACGCATGTCCTTACCTCCTAATAGAGCGTTCACGATAGTTCCACTGACTAAAAAGGCCAAAGTATCGGGTAACTCTTAGCTGGTATGTGCTAATGTATGTTACGAAACCTTGCCTCAATCTTACAAACTGTGTCCCTCCCTTGGAATATATTTATAAAATACATTATTGCTTCACAGAATTCATTCAAGTGTTAAAGCAAAACTTTAATTGTTTTGATGCCCTTAATTGAACGTTAATCGCATGCCTAATGTGATATCTCTTTTGGAGACATCAGAACTCAATAAGGAATATGTTAATGTATTTTTAATAATGTCGTATTTCCAGTTACAAGTTTGTCAAAACTGATAAGTATAATAGGACGAGTAAAAATTTAATATCTTCACATTATATCAATTTAATTTATAACCTCCAGAGCTGATTTGTCATGTTGCTGGAAAAAATATAATTTCCCTAGATATGTCTGGCATCGTAAGAATCTATATTAAATCTCAGTATGTTTTCCATGAAAACAACATATTCCATCTGCTCGGTCCGTGGATTATCTTTTGGGAATACAATATTTATCTGTAAAACTTCGTTGGCGAATGCTAAAATTTTACCAACACTTTCTTTAATCCATCGCCTCAAAATGAAGTTCAAGCTGTCAAAACATCCAATATATCATCGTATTGAAGCTCTGATATAATGGATTTAATAGCTCCAGCTATATTTACACTGGACCATTTGAGCTCGCAAGGTCGTTCAAACAATAACTTTTCTTCCATTTGATTTATAATAAGGTCAAACGAAATCGGCCATTCGTCTTCCGGAAGCACCGCGGTGACGTATTGAGTTCATCGTCAACCGAAAATTACGTAAGGATCGGCGCAGACGCAACTTATATCCGTCCCACGATCGGCGTCCCGACCTATATCCAGAAACAGTACACACAAAAATAAACCTAAATACGAATGTGTAAGATTGAAAGTTGCGATTGGACAGATGTTGGGTTCAGACTTTTTAGAGCGGTTTCGGATATGGACGGCCGCCAGGCCAGGCCGTCGTGTGACTATTCCCGTCTAGTAAGCTGGATTCTATGTCCGATGGCATGCGGACTTCTATTTGGCACGTGTCATTCAATTCAGGCGCCATTTTACTGTCTATCAATATTGCTTCTTTTTCGAAATCCAAATTGACTTCCACGAGAATTTTTTTTTTTTCAGTACGCTATGACACGATCTACTGCAACGGTTCCAATTGTTATGCTACACAGTTATTAGTTACCTATTGTGATATTTAGACGTGCGCAACAAGTGTAATACGACCGTTCAGTTATGCGTCATTAATTGAATTGTATTTTGGTGCAATCGCGCCGTCCATAAGTAATATGTTAACATATGTATGGTCATGGTTTTGTTCTGTTTTGATAGCTATTCAGTTAATGCTGAGTACATATGTTACTTATGCACCGCGATGATGTCATGTTACATGTATTGCAGACATCAAACAGACCACCATTCTTCGCGAGCCACTTGGACATTGATTAGATAAACTAGCCTTTCTAATGGTTCCGAACTCATCAAAGGAGAGCTATCTCTCGCGAGAAACGAGTTTATTGATATTGCTAGCCGCTGTTGAACAAAAAGCTTAACGTAGAACCTGTCTATGTTCAAAGTCAACACGGCGTTTACCCAGTATAACCGAACAAGTTTTGTACCCATTTGTGTTCACTTAGGGTATGTATTCACGACAAAACTTGCCACTAGACACTCAGTCTATGAGACCGAGTGTAGAAGTGTGGACACTTCACCGAAAGCAAGTTACAGATGTCATTTCTTTGTTGCATATGCATAAGAATATGAAAGATATATATATCAGATATATATATCATAACATTTGAGAGACTTCAGACACTTGCCTACTAATGTCGGCAGACAGCCGTGACATGAAACGAAATCTGCCACCCGGTGTCGCGGCAGTGTATATATTTCGACACTCAGTCTAATAAATTGAGTGTTTAGTGGCAAGTGGTCATGTATACTTAGCCTTACATACATGATGCGTTTTCCAACCAAAGCATTCTGTACGAACGGTTCAGTGGAATGCGGTCTTGATACTTACGCCTTATATTATTATATGCTCAATTAAATATTTTTAGTGTAGGCATCTGTTAGTACTTTATAGTGCAAAATTGCTCGCTAATATACCTTAACATTGTGAATCAACATTTTTTTTTTCATCATTTCATCTTAATTTCTTGTATCAAAGCTAACGTTAAATGTCCCATTCTGTTGGTTTAATGGCGTCCCAACTCAGCTGCTTTATTTTGGAATGAACGGTTTTAGTATTGCAATATAGTTCTTAGGACCGCGTTCCAATTTCGTCATGTTATTGCATTTCGCTAACCATAAAGCTCGGAATTATGAAAAATTACAGATGTTAAATTGCTCTTTGAAATTATTTGGATTTAAAATGAGGTCGATGTATAAATACAGTTGAAATAAATTCTGGTTGTGATTCTAATGTTGCTTCGTCTTTCTAACTAACGCTCTTCGAATCAAACTCGAATTACTTCATCGATTTGGTTAGTAATTTGAATATTATCATGACCATAATCCCTAATAGTGTTCTGTTTCAATTCCATACAAGCAAACAATGCGATAAAATATCAGTCATCATTTGTATGATTGGTATAGTATTTTATAGACAAGATTTCTAAATACTGTTTACATCATAGCTTTCTTTACTTTGTTTGATCCAAAATCCAGATAAAACTAATAGATCTTATATCTAAACCCTATTAAAACATGATTTCAATAATCCTAACACAAAATGGATGAGTGGCAATATAACTATTTTTACTGACACTGTTATATCTCATTATGTCATTAGTATTAGCGTAAACCAATGAGCGGAACGATTTACGCCTGGACGCGATGGTTAACGAAAATGAAAACAAGGCCGCCACAGCTGCTGAGTATTTGGGCTATCTCCGTTAGAATTGGTTTAATCAGAACACGATTAAAGTTCACTATAAAAACGTCTGTAGTTCAAAACAGTATGTCTTTCCTCTCAGCTCATTGTAAGACTTATGATTTATGATATGTCATTGCGTCATTCATGGAGTATATGTTCTCTTCGCTGCTTTGGGAATAGCTATGGCATGTTCTGTATTCATCGATTATTAAAAACAAACCCCCTTCTGGATATGCGCCTATTTTTCTGCTACCGTGGTAGCCAGTTGAACTACACATGAGATTTCTAGCCTCCGAAACTTCTCAATCTCAAATCTTCAAGGCATTTTTGTACATTTTATTTTGAAAAATATCATGCGCTATGAGAATAAAATGAAGATCTAAGAAAAGCGAGAGTTACACGTTTATAGACGACTGCACAATTTATATTTAAAAAAACATAGCTCACCATCAAAAAAAGAAATGAGGTCAAGATTAAATGTATTTCTACGTGATCTTTTAAGATCTGGTACAGGGTGGAATAATACAATCGGCCGTTTGATTTATGAATGACTATCCGTGGCGCGTTTAATTGGAATATTATCAGTAGTGTCGTTGACTTGAAGATTGGACACAATCATTTATTATTTAACATCAATCGTTATCATTTGATTGCGTATTTCGTTGTTTACTATTACAGTCTTACGAATTTTCGCAACCATGTCGGTTTCGTTGGAATGCGGTGAGTGAACGTCCAAGGAGCCAGGCCCGAGGCATCCCCGGAGCGTTGCCTTTGCCACAGCTATGTGCCAAATGTCACGAAAGCAAAAGCGTGATCTCCCGCCTACGGGGATATGACGAAACTCAATGTTAATTCTGTTTTCAGATGTGTCTATTGCATTGCGTACGTCTCGACCTATTGTTTCATTACAGTCACCAGCTGACAAAATATTTGCTTTCGGTAAGCCATTGGCTTAATTTTATAATCAATGTTATTGTCCTGGTTTTACCATTTGCTTAGCTGTTACTACCCGACCCGCATGGTTAGTGGACTTCCTTAAACTGTATTTTTGCGTTTTTAACTTATTTGCTGTCTTGGAATAGGTATGTTTCTAAAGAAAATACTTAAGTTAAACCTAGACAAGTTGTTACAACTGGAATCTTATCATGTTCCTAATTGTTTGGGCCATCAATATCACATTTTTCTAGTTAGGTACTTCGAAAGCCAGCAGATGCTGATATTATGTGGATGTTGTTAAACTGGCCGCTCGACTGCCCTGTCCCTTTTCTTTTTGCGTAAGATTAGTTCCGTCTCTTTCTGGCGCGTCTGCCCCACCTTTGGGTCCACCTGCGCCGCAGTCGCGACACACATCTCGCCTCTTCCGTCCATTGCTTTCTATTTTCGCCTGTCGCATTCGATTTGTTTTAATGTAAGTATGTGATTCTTACGATTTGTAACTAATGATTTGTAAACATATGTAAAAGGTATTTAAATACATTTATTATTCATGGTTTCAGTTGTTCAGTCAGCCATTATTATTATGATAAGTATAATTTTAGATTCCGTATATTAGGCACATCCAATGTGATGAAACCGCGCTGTTGAGTCATCTCAGATACATTAATTAATACTCATATTTGTTATGTTTGTGATTATGGTATCTCCATGCTCAAAAAGGCGCCTCATTATATATTCTTGTCCAATAATATCCAAAATAATAGAAAAGAAAATTGCCAATACTTGCGTTATCTGAATTCCTAAAATATCAAGCTTGTGTTTTATTTTTATTTTCGGATCGATACTGATAACTATCGCTTGCTTATTCTATTGTTTAAAGTAGCTTATCAACTTGATAACCAGTGTTTACGATATCTTTATGTTTTGTAGATGTTAATCTGATTTAGCAAAACGCATTATGTCCTACCGGCCTTATATCAACGGCGACAAAAGAAGCGCCTACGCCACTTGCATATTTAAATAGGTACATGCATGTATATTGTCAAATTTTACTACATTTCGTGTCATGGTTGAACAACCATGTGACCTGCATGGCTGTTCAATGAAGAGCGTGTTACAAAATGTTCCACTCAAGCCACAATGTGGTTTGATTACTTACAATGCTAGAAAAAATATGTCATAATTATGATACTAGCTTTAATATAGCAATCTTACATAGCATATCTATGATATTATCACCGATTGCCTTCTTGCGTTCATGAGTTTTGAGAATTTTTGTGTTGCTTTTAATTTATTCAACTACTCTGACACGTCACTATCATTTTCTTTATCGATAACTATTTTAATGTTTGCTACATTCTATTTCGTGTCTGTGCGTCTTTCACAATTTGTGAGTACATAGGAAAGGATTGATTGATTACTAATGCCCGTAAGTACTGGCAGTCCAATTCCTTTGTTTGTTTTTTTTTATGTCTTATATGTTACCATTTCCACCTTCTAAGCGCTTTTTCATGTTACGTTAGTGGGACTTCGCGCTTTCTTGGCCAATGTCACCCAGTTTCTGTTGCGGTGATGTTGTTGTTTAAATGAGCATTTTTTTCCCATCCTAATTTAATCTACAGCCATTTCCAAATATAAGCTTCCAATTAGGCACCGTCCATTTAAGTAATTTGGTCTCTACACCGCTCAGGTGCCCTTCAAGATTTATTTAGGTAAACTCAATAATCTAAATGTTTGGAGAATTTGTATTTGGAAAGAACATAGAACTTTAAAGCCACCATAAAATTGGTGAGGAATGTTACAACGGATTAACATGAGTAGGTAATAGAAAACGATCTGATGCAATACGTGAAGAAGAAAAAAATATGTTTTATCTAAGAACATGAAAAGCCGCCTTATGTTATTACGACAGCTGACTCAGCTTGCTATACTACTAGCACCATTGCGATTCAATTTAAAAATGTTAACAGCGATGTGCTTTTCGTTCGCACTTTTTTCATAGACACTAGATGTTTGCACCAAAAGAGTGTTCATTAAAAAATGAGTGCACAAAACAATTCATGTACAGCTACGAGCAACCACGTGCAGAGATGGTAGCTTTTAATTATAATTTCTGCTTATCTATCAACTCAGAAAAATGTGCTTCCGTTGCAAGCGAGAATATTAAATGTACTGAACACTTAAATGAACTATCCTTTTACATTTTGTAGGTTAGGCAGTGCGTAGTATAAATACATATCCGATTCACTGGAACCCCGATAAAACGACATTCATATCAAACGTGCATTTCTATAGAAGCCCATGGCCAATGAACAAATGTAGTTCGACAATGAATAGAGTATTCAATATACCGTCAACAATAAAGACTCAAAATAGATGCGGAGAAGCCACTGGGCATTATTCACGATGTAGTTCACTGTGTCGATGTGAGTAATATCTAGAAATGCTACTGGAAACTTGGAACATTCTTGAAAATTTGAGGTTGAATGTTTTGATGTGTGCTTGACTTGAAACCCACTAATTTCAAAATACCCCCTTATCCCGATCCTACAATACGTTATTCTATTTTTAACCTAATGGAAGAGCTGATCTCAATTGCCCACTGCTCACGACGAATTCGGCATCAATGTTAATTCGTGACTACAATGACACACAATAGGGAAGTTCTTCATTCAACTGTGACTACGGGACTAATGGATTGCAATGTTATGTAATAATCAGTTCAAAACAAACATTTAATAGATCCTTTGATATAAGAAAATGTGAATATAAAAATTGCATAATATATCAACAGGTTTTTGTATCCATAAGCAATAATGTTAATGAACATGATGAACTTGACTGTGAAAGTCAATGGTCTAATAAGTACATAGGCTGATCAGTATTTGGATCGGGGCCATATGTTTTTGCATCATTTACGTATTGTTTTTAAATAAAGTCTTAGGTGTAGGCTAAGTGTAAATCGGATAGTAATTAGGTCCCTATTAGATAACACTCTAAACTGTAGATAATTGTTACTTTAACATTGCTTAACTTGATTCTGTGATCTGAGACGGCTCATACTCATTGCGTTTTAGATGAAGCGACCAACTCTAGGGGTCTGTTACATTTAAGAGAATGTGTGTTTATAAACGATACTATCTATAAATACTCTGACACAATTGAAGTAACATTGTTACTAGCCATGCCATGTACTGGTCTATATCATTTGTATTATATAGGTAAATCTATGTGCATTGCTAGGGTTGCGTTAACATAATGCAAACATGAGTCAACTATCTTATGTTGCTTTCAGGGTAGGTAAATACTATAATTGTTTTTAAGCTGTTACTAAATCTGTTGTTGGTCATAAAAACTTTTTTAATGTTGCTGTATTTAGTAACTTTTTTTATCGTCTCCTATATACATTCAGCAAATTCAAATATTGACAGTTAACTACATGACAAAAAGAACTTGACCATGCTATGCGTCGATGATTTAGTAGTCACGAGTCGTGATTTGTATACGCGTCGATTGAAGATTATAATGTAGAAAATAATTTATGGAACTTTGGAAATTCCTATCAAAGTATGCTGGTTGATTTAGCCTTACCTTAACCTACCTTTAATTAAATTATTTATTCATGAGTAAATTGTTGTGCATAAGCTATTTGAAACTTCATAAAATGATTTTACATTTCAACGATTAGTAAGTTATGAATTGCGTAAGCACTTACTCAAAAGCGTGTTCCGTATTAACTAAAATCACTTTTACGTTCTGTGTCATATTTTTATCGGGCACCTTGCATATTAATCGCCTTGGTCACGCTTAACTTGCCATAGAATTCTACATTAAATTCTCTGTGAAATTGCTTTAATAAATTCCTTTGTCGGTAATTTAATCACCGTAGCCATTGCTGTAATGAACATAATGTACCTTCTTTATGTAACTAAACAATATTATCCTCTGTGTTGCTCTTCCTTGTCGTTTTTAAATATCAGACTGCAATAGGCACAAAGGTGGTCGAAAATTTCGAGTCAACTTATAAATTGTGTATGCGTGCGCAATTCGCTGCTACTTTGGAAAAATATTTAGGTTTCATTTTAGGCATTCTTTCATCTCATTTTCGTTCCCTTAATTCCTGTTTTTTGACAATATTTCTTATAACATATTTAGTATCCAACGGTCCTGTAATATTAATTGATTTGATTCAACAATCGCACCTTTGCACTGTGAGAGGTGGCCTTGTTTTAAAATGTCCTTGCAACTGCGCCTGCTCAGAGCAAATCTGATTTAATTATTAAATTGGAGTCGTTTGATGCATACTTCAATATTTATTCTTAAACTAAATAGGTACATAGTAAACACTAGCACTTTCAAGACTTCTCTCCTTATTATTTTGTATTAAGGTCTACTTCTAGTAAACACAGATTTCAGTAAAATGCCTTAAAGAATTTCTCGTGCGTTCGTATGAAGGTCACCCACCGGCATCCTCGTCCAGGTGAATGGCCGTATCCATCAAGCGACACAACTTGTAGGACTGCGAATTGAAGCCAATGTAGAAATCTACATCTTGATGTGTTGAGAAAACAAGTACTATGTTGTCTCATGTATGATACTGTCTTTGTTCTTCGTAAATAATAGAATCATTATATGTCGAAGTATTTATTTAATATTTTTAGATATCAAATTGTTAGCTTGTTAGAACGCTGACCTACTTGAGATCAATATGTTAGGAGGAACGATAATACTATGATGTCTTATACACTTTATATCTTCATCGTCATTGTTACAATCATAAAGTTATATTTATATATTACTGCAAATTGATACTAAATTGTAAAAAGGTAGCTTGTTGTTTGCATATTGCACTGGGCACGTGCAAACATTGTACGTATACTAAATTGCATGCAATTAATACATCCATGGATGTATGGATGTTCTATGCATAGAACTTGCAAGGTCGACCGGTTGTTGCATTCGTAGTACTGCACAATACACGTTTTTAGATTCATTCAAAGATTCAAAATTTCAAAATTGAATGCTTATTCATTCGAATTCTTGTGCTTTTAATAAAGAAAGGTTTAATTAACTGGTTCAATAGTTACGTCCACTTATTAAATGTAGTACACATGGAGGTGGGCAAATCTCATCAATACTTGATCGCCTTAAAGTGGCCACAACAATCCCTAAGAAAAGACATAAAAACAGTAAATCTATACAATTATAAAGACTTATAGAATTGGCGAAATATCAATATTCGCTCAAGGGAAGCCGGAAAAAGAAACCTTACCTTGTGAGAGTGCACTTAAGTTTTAAAAAACCCCTCATACTCAATGTGATCTAGATATCCATTAAAAATACTAAATATCAACAAAAATCGTTTTCAAGAAAGTAGGTACCCATATTTTTTTCAGGTGAAGAGCAGACAGAAATAATGCTATATTCGATCGTTCGCCACTGACGTGTTGTGTTTGAGGTCAATGCAAATTGTCACCTAAAACAACTAACTCTGAGATAGAATCTTATAGAAGTTTTAATCAATTTACAATGATATCACAAATATTTTTTTGGGTGAAAATCGTTTTGCAAGAACATCATGAATGGACGATAACTTTCTATTAATTTGAGTGTTTATCTTTGCCTCTCCGTATATCGCAGTCGTAAAGAATATATTCACAGACAGACTACAGTTTATATCTATTCCAGAAATCATGGCCTCTTCACTGTAGTCTATAAGGTGTTTGATCTAAATATCAAACGGGCACACTTGACAGCCAATCTGATTGCGTGGTACGTATGCATTCTGGCAATCTCGGATCTTTGCCAATATTATAATTTTTGCAATATCTTTAAACTGATATTTGATCGAATTCGATTCAACAATAACAGAAATCTCTCAAGTTTATTTTGCGTATGTCGTACAAGGCATAACTAATGATAGTTTCAACAAAAGCTCCATAAATTATAATATTTTGTGAAGTTGTAGGTGAAAAGCTATGAGAGTAATACTCGTTAAAAGGAAATAAACTCTACCAAAGAAAATAAAACTTTCATGGAACAAGAGTAGTTGTTCACATTTTGTCTCCAGATAAGCTACAGTTATCCTAATGTCCACATGCTACGTCCTTTCTAATTATCTATTTGCTTATTCAAAGCCAACATTGAGCACATACTTATTATTGTACTTATTCCAAATATTGTTTCACTAATTGACCTTACGTTATATTATCTTTCGTAACAACCAACTGCCCGATCAAAATAGTACTCAGCAAGATCCTTCAAGACTTGACTGATGGCTGTATTGTCAGTGTAACAATGGACAGGCCAACCGTTAAACTGGTCAAGACATGCGAAACGTTATGGCTTTGTTTATATTAGCAAGGTGTTACTCAAATACTCCAAAGAAACACGCAGAAACTTTTTGAAGAAACTCCTTTTGTTTTTAAACTTTCTCTAAGAGGATCATCGTGGTTAGTGATGATTAGTTTAGCTATCTCATGGCTTAGGTGTCTAGTTCGCTATTTCATTAAATTGTTAGTAAGCTTACGTTTTTAATTACTAGTTGCAACGACTTATTCATTAAAATACTTAACCATTTGATCGTCTTCTTGTTCCAGCTGCATTCTCCTTACTCCTATATTTTTCTTTGTCTCGTATCGAATTTACACAATTGCTCTTATTTGTGGTTTGCCAGTTTCAACACATGTATCCTGCCTGTAATCTAAAAATATCTAGCCCTTGTTATGAAACCTAACCGACCGTTGGTCACGTTTACTGTTCACTATTTATTCTAGACCGCTCAGTTATTTGTGTAGCTGACTTATTACTAGTTCTAATACATAAGTTAATAGCGACTAGTCCAAGATTATTTAATTTAAAATCTATTAGGTGCAGTTACCTAAGTACGCGTTTCGAAACCTACTGTTTCTTTTTTATAAGATGATGTCATTATAAACCTATTCTCATTGAAGATTTCTTTAGTATTTTTGTTTAATTGTGTATAGCCAAATTCAACGGCATTGACATCAATAATGTTGCAACAATCTGAGGTCAATGCTAAGTCTTCTGTTAGTGAATTATTCCGACAATAAAGTATATATGCAGTTATACTTTCTACAGGTTCGTTTGAAGTAGTTCAATATTTCTTGCTGCAAAATTGCTGCCACTACGTCTCAGTGTAAAGGTAGGCCGCTATCTGCGTCTCAGGTTTTTATTGCATGATTGTCGTCGGCTGTCATCTTGGGAACACCAATTACACCGTTGCCTCGACCGTGGCGCATTCAGTTAACCTTTGCATGACAACCAGCTTGTTATTACACATATTTTATACAGGAAGTGGCTTGAATGGTACCTGACTGAAGCACGTTCTGGTGAAAAATTAGGCTTTACAAAAATGTATAAATGAGAAAACGTATATGAAGAATTGCGCAGAAAATATTCGCTACAATGTTTCGCTTCGCTCGCTAACATCTATTATGCAAACATATCTACAATAATCATGTAAATCTGAATTTTTAACACATTTTGTGCATACTTGAATATTGGCTTGTGATACGAATTAACAATCTCATGCAGACTGCCTGCATCACATGTTTCGTATTTCAATACAAGTCTTGGTCCGTTCATTGTGTGCCAAACGGTCTATTGCTGCTTCCTGCTTTGATATCACACTCAACAATGCGATCCGCGAAACATATGCCGTATTTTTCTTGTAACATTGAGCCATCGGCTATTTTTATTTCAGCACGATTCACTTTTATTACAGATGGTATTGTGATAAAATTTGTTTTGAGGTGAAACAGGTTTTCTTAATGAATGAATGTGCGATTAGCATACGAATACGTTTAAGAATGTATGTAATCATTCAATATTTTCAAAAGTTTCTCTACACCAGCAAGGCTAGCTCGCGGCTAAAGTCAAAACCTATGTCACGGATTGTGTCGCACCGAATCGCTCTCTCCCTTCCGTTATTCATACGAGGGAAAGAGACAATCAGTTTATCTCACATTTTGTCGTGTCACAGCCGACTATGTGTATCAAGAATCGTTATGATCTACCGCCATTCTTTATACCCAGTGTCTGGTTAGGAATAACCGAAACAACTTTTGAACTATAATTACCAATATATATAATTGTAATTAGAAGACTAATGCAATTTACAGCTAACGATTTCAAGTAATTATATGTGAAAGCAGACACCCGAATATATGTTCCTGATTCTAGATAGTGATAGTGCGTAAGATTCCAGTTACGAAATAAGCTGTGTTTACTACACCGACGGAATAGTTTCCAGTGAAATAAAAGCGTTAAACAAATAAGTACGCACAAGCAAACAACGCCAGTTATTGCCAACTATTTTTAGATAAGAACACATGGGCGCAACATTGGGCGCGCCAAGTTTGGAGAATTTCTTCTTACGTATAAGTATATTTATGCTACCACTATCAAGATTACGGCTGATTTTCGCTTGAATAATACAGAATCTTGAGTAAAGTAAATCTAGTTAACGTCATTTGGATTGTATCTAATCCAAATTAACTTCATAATCATGCTATAACTACTGAGCAATGGAATCCGTATTAATATTGGCTCATATGATTTGCGCGAAAGGCACGTCTTGAAATAAGAAATCAATCAAATCCAGCAAAACTTTAAATGCTAATAAACCACCAATCCCGTTAATAACGCAAACATGTGTATTGAGGTCACGGGGACTTGCTATAAAAATCAGTAGAGCCGAGATTAACATTTGATTTACAATCAAACATCTAATTTGTGTCACTGTACCGCTATTTACCGCATGTTTGCGCATGAAATTGGAGACCGAATGTTTTCTAAAACAGGAGACCAAACTGTTTCAACATCTAGGTCAAGAAATCTTAGTTTAAAAGGACTAGTTTATTCCCTGAAAGAGGTACAGAGGCTAATAGATATTGGCTGAAATAATTGGTAAGGATGTTACGAAAATCCGCATGTTTAGTGTTGTATCGCGTCCTGGAAGATACTCATTTCCATCACGCATTGGGCATTTAACTTTACAAAATGATTTATTATAGATTTTGCTCAATAATTATGTTTCGAATGCCCATTATTAAGTATCAATCGGGGAAAATTACTTGTGTAATTAATGTACTTACTGTTTTCCTGATAACTTCTTCATTTTTGTTATTGGTTGCGTAAGGCGTCGTCCTAATTGGATAACGATCGTTTATTGGCATAATATCTAAATTTAAGGGCGATTTTGCAATATATCACAGGAAGTAACGAATGAGGATAATTAGACTGCATCAATTGATCAATTGGCATAATCACACCACCATATTATCACCCTGAAGTTAATTGTGCACTAATTAACATATTTAATGATACTTAATACCACACTGTGAAGAGTTAAAGTAACGGTAAAGCCCTAATTGCAATTTTCGACGCGTGCGCAAAGACAATAAATGTAATTAAAAGCTTCGGTCAAAGGCAATCGAAAACGAAAGGAAGCAATGGCGGATGTGACGTTGTTGGCGGAGGTAGCCGAAGTAATCATATGCAAGTACACCTCATTGCCACTTCCAACAATCAAAATGGGTGTTCTATTAAACAATGAGAATCAACCTTACAGTCTGTTTAATAGTTTTTTCTGTTGTGTTCTCCGATTTCCAGTAAATTGGCATTTTCTCGCTGATCAACGTTACATGAAATGAATGTATTACAATGAATTAAATTTATTGTCGTTAAAAGAAAACAGGTTTTAACATGATCATTGTTGAGACTTCTATTAGAAGATCGAAATGTTAATGCCAAGTTTAGAAAGGCTTGTGACAGACGATTTTAACAATTATTAATCGATTTTTCTCGTACAAGAATTATATTCATATCAGTTTATGAATCACGTAACCATTTTCATGTCTCTCTTTCCCATTATTAACCATCATTTTTCATACCTCTGGATTCAAATGCTTCACCTGTCTTGCTGCCATTATATCACACGATCATACATCGGTATAGTAGAACAATGGGCGACTGGCCATCGGTCGATGACATTACAAAGCCACATTAGCATGTGTCCGCTGCATAGGATTATCAAGTCTCGTTTCATATACGGTGACGTTTATAATACTCGCTGTAGTTTATATAAGGAAAATCATTATAGTTATTGATAAAATATCGTCACATTATTTAAATTCATCAACGCTAGATGTGTGATGTGTGTTCTGTATTTACCTAACTAATCAATCAATGAATTGTACTGCATATTGTATATTACTTGTAAGACATATTAAGATTATTAATTTTTGTTTGTTCTTTCGTTTTGTTTTGATGCGTTTTCCAACTACTCGCTTGCAATTACCAAAGCGCTAACTGTCGTTCGAGTGCCAAAAGGATCCGCTCAATGATACTGTGAACTCTCTCACAGTAAATCATAACTGTGCCTACCAATGAAAATATTTTTAACATTCCGAACCGGTTTGAACGAGCTGAGTAACCTCGGGTTTCATAAGAGCTCACATCCAATCTGTCATAGCCGTGTGTGACCTTGCCGACGACAATCGTTGCAGTGCTCATTGTTTGCAAAATACATAAGCTGAATACGATAACCGCATGTGTAGGGAATAATTTGTCATTTGTCACTCCTTATTGTATTTGAGGTACGTGAATATATTTCGGAAATACAAAACCTTCAAATGGACCGTAATGCGTAAAACTTACATCTCCTTTTATATTGTTCAATGTATCCTTATCTATATTTTCTATAAGCTAACGTCAAAGTCTTTGTTTGTTGGCGAACGATAACTTATCTGTATAAATTCTTAGCTTCGTTTAGTTTAAACTTGAAGTCACATTGTCCATTGTAGTAGTTATCTAGATTCATTTCCTTGTGGACACTTTGAATTTGAACTTGTTTTTTCACTAAGAGCATTTAAAACTCCTATTTCTTCCTCGTACTTACTATGTGCGTAATATAATAGGTCTATGACTAGGTGTCCTGGATCTTGTGACAGGTTTCTCTTTATTGTTCGCGTCACCCTTGTCAACGGTTAGTTTTAAAGCATCATCTTCTTCAATATTGTCATATACCGCAACATATTCGTCATTCCATCCGTATCTTTTCAAAAATTAACCAGCACTTGTCATTTAGACCAAATATTTATTGAATTTATCGTATCATAAGTGAGTTGCGTTCTCTGCCGTCTGTGATGTAAGTGTGACAACTACCGTTCAATTAGCCAGTGTGTCTGCATATCGCACGGCGACATTGCATGAGCGATAATGACACTTATGTCACCTTATGTTAATACAGTTACTGGCTTTCGTCACGCCAACGAAACGAACTGCACTCAATTAGCTTATTTCGTTATGTATAGAGTTTTAGTCAATCAATTATTATTATTTATGGACCGGGAGCATGCGATAACATTTGTTAATGTATTTTTTTTTTATGTAATTTGACCTTAATAGTTTTTATTTTATTTCCGTCTGATACGTGGGATTCTTGTCGCAAATTTTCAGTAGCCTAATTTAAATAGGTGACTATAAGTGTGACGTTAAATTTAAAAGGGAATTGACGAGATGCAGAATCGCAATTATATCATCTATCTTCTATCTTTGTACAATTTGATTGGGCTATTCTCGGACTAAGCTTTTAGTTTGTTGAATTAATGTGTAATAAGCTTGCTTATTCTCGAAAATTTTATTATAGTTCAAGACATTTGTGACCAGCTTAAATACCTCCTCAGTAGTTATTCAAGACTAAACTAATTGAATGGCTTAAGTAAAGTAGTAATCTCAAGTTATTAAAAAACAACACTTAACTTAAATCCCAAAGTTATAACGGGAGACCTGTTCCCAGAATTAGAGTAATAAAACTGGCAAATGAATATGCCAGTAGCTACTGAATGTGTAAGATATAACGATATTAAGATAGTGAAATATGTATATTGCGTTATGTTAACTAATGTTCCCATTCCGTAGCGACCGTCCGTATGCTTAAACACCGATTTAATACGATAATAAAGATACATTATATCCACACGTCTGTGTTAAATACTATTTAAACTCATTCCCCTGCAATTGGAAGGCGGTAGAGGCTGTTATCATCAACGCTATTTCTATCTATTTGATACACGCCATGGAATTTAGCTGTTATCGCTACCTCTGTTTTATCATTATTATCATCCCTAGCAGGTTCCACAACGGCTAGATACAGGTCTTCTTTTTCTACATTATCTGCCTTCCTCATCTAATTGCACTTGGTAGAAGCACTAAAACCTCTATTTTCTATTCCGTCATGTCGAAGAGCCTTCTCTAATCTGACTGCTGCTTACTCATCTTCATTGTCAGCTCTTTTGTATTACTCTCTTTTCCGTTTTACGACTCATCATCACAGTATACTGTAAGTCCATCGTCAATGCACGCATGGGTGCATCAACCAACGTCACAGGAACATAGCAATAAAGATGGAATTGTAATAGATTAAATAATAATTGTTGCACTCGCTCTCGCTGGCGATCCAAGTACTGTTCCCCCTATGGATGATTATTGTACTACATACATGCACGTGTGCATCGAATACTTCGCTTTACAAACTCGTTATACCAGTATTCAAATTACTGATACGCAAAACAGGTCGTAAATTGTGATTGGCACCTCATAAAACGCAGCTCTATACAATGTTGTATCTATGGAGTCTTGTATGCCTCTTGGCTTCTTGTTTTAAAGTACAAAACAAAGTACCAAGTAGGCTTGACACTAACACTACTGGAGCAAACAATTGAACTATTTCACATTTCAGGCGTTTTAGGCGTCTGTTCTGTACATACGTGTATGACATCTATTGCATTAAAACCACTTACTTTTAAACTTTGGAAGTGTTAGAATGTTTTCCCTTAGTAATATGTGTTTTTTTATACTTGCAGCTGCTTCAAAATCTGGGCAAAGTCGACCGCACGCTAGACGACATTTTCGAGGAACACCTTCAGAACTTCAACAGGCAACACCAGACGGCCACACGATTGCAGAAGGAATTCAATAACTACATAAGATGTATAAGAGGTATGTCTGTCATGTTATGTCAAAACACTATGGATATAACCGCACTTCTGCATTTATTTATAGTTTTATAAAATTTAGGTACAGTCCACATTTTTCCTTTATCAGCTCTAAATTGAATTTTTCCTTAGCTGTTTACCCTAGATTCACAGTAGTCTCCAGCAATAATAACCCAGGGTATTACGCCCTGCAAGCTGTGATATGGCACTAGTTACTTAGCTTATTGATTCCTTATCCACAGCGGTACAAACAGCGTCGAAAACTCTAATGGAGGCGATCACCGAAGTGTACGAGAGCGGGTGGTCGGGCCACGACCTCTTGTATGTGCAGGCGCAGAACCTCGAGATGCTATGGCAGGACTTCTCGCACAAGCTCGGCGACCAAGTGCTCATACCGCTCAACACGTACACCAATCAGTTCCCTGAAGTCAGGGTACGTATTGCATGTTAAATGTTTGACTATTGGTGGAACTGTTTCCTTTATTACCACAGAGTGGGTCCCTGAAAATGTTAGATGACAGTGTAGTCTTAAGAGCGTGATAAACTGGTTGTATCCTATTAAAAAGAAGTGGCCAAATATATATCATGAAGAGAGGAGTAGGGGACGTGGAGGACTTTGACTCCACCGGACTCCAGAATTAGGAGTAGGGTATAATAGTAGTCTTATAACACTGATATTTGCGACAAAATAATGTTATTTTTTCCTTTTATCCCTTTATTTATCCCTTTGGCTTGGTAAAGATCGTTTTTTTACGTGAATCTAAATATTCCTTTCCAGAAAAAAATCGAGAAACGCGGCCGTAAATTGGTAGATTACGACAGTCAAAGGCACAGCTTCCAGAATCTGCAGGCGAATGCGGCGAAGAGAAAGGACGACGTTAAGGTGCGGCGGACATTCACATACATACAACAATATTTTATTCGCATAAGGATAGTCTTTTCGATCTTTGCCCGATCATAGTATAGTCTCAAGTGTGTATATTGTAGCCCTCCAAATGTATTTTATTAAGGGCATAGTGTAAATGACACCTCGTCATATTTCTTACTTAGAAGCAAACCTGCATTAACACGGTCGCTTAGTTAGAAGCAAACCTGCATTATTTCGTTCGGTCTCATCTTGAACACGGAAGAGACCTGTGTTGTGTAAGTCATTGTGTGATACCACCTAGAATGTACGTAGAAAGGGCAGTAATGGCAAAAAGGCATTTACCCCAACAATAATTAACATCGTAACAAGCTATTATGATGATGATGAGTTGACGTATTGATTGCATAGCAATCCTCTGGGGTATCTGGATTTTATGTGCGAATCTGATTTTCAACCACGATTGTTTGTTTGTGCCTCAAAAAGCACGTAAAGCGATCGGTCTTGCGCCTGACTTCTGTAAATATTAGAGCTAGGGAAGAGAGAGTACACCTGTGCTTGTGCACTATAATATCTGTTGAGAATGTGATCTGTGTGTTCCAGGTGACGAAGGGTCGCGAGCAGCTGGAGGAGGCGAAGCGCACGTACGAGGTGCTGAACTCGGAGCTGCACGACGAACTGCCCGCGCTGTTCGACTCGCGCGTGCTGTTCTACGTGTCCAACCTGCAGACGCTCTTCTGCGCCGAGCAGCTCTTCCACTCCGAGAGCAACAAGGTCGGGGACACGCGACACATTGTACCACCGCCGCTGTGCCGCGCCCTACGAGTGCGCACATACCCGAGGCGCGGCGCAGCGGTAGTGGTCAAACTATAATGGGGCTCGTCGGGTATACGAGCTGGTTTTGAGCCAATTTCTTGCTGAAATTTTATAGCCGTCGAGTTTTATGGTGTAATTTCATAGTATAGCCTGGAGATATTGATGTAGCCCCACCACGTTCGATGACTAGCCCGCTAGATTGCATATGACCAGTGTTGAAAATTATGCCGGCAAGGGCGTGGGTCATTTCGTAAAAAAACTTCACGTGAACTGTGGTGTAAGCAGCAACTCTTAATGTAATCGTAACGTCATCGTCAAAGCATGCTGTCGCTGCCATTCTTATTTATAAAAGCTGTGGTGTGAGCGAGACGAAAGACTCATTCATTCGTAGGGAGATGCTGCTTGGGCCACTGTTTCCTGGGATCAAAATTGAGCACCCAGCAAACAACAAGCAAAGCAACGGCCTTGAAAGCATCAGAAAAGATTATTCAGAAAGGGTGAAAGGGTATACTATGCTAACCTTCAAAGCTAAGCTCTTGAGCGCATGTCTAATCATGATGTGATTTCGAAATATCAATTTTCAAAAATAAATGTTGTTCCCAACAAACTGACATAGTGATCTATAGCGCAGCACAGTTTTTAAAGTTAATTTACGCTTTCTGAACCATCCAGTATTGTGAACAACATGGTCTTCATTTATTATCGGCTCAGCTCACACAGCTAATTTGGACTCTGCTCATCCAACTCGCAGGTGTATTCTGAACTGGAAGCGATCACGGACAAGCTGGCCACGGACTGCCAGCGCGGCTCGTACACCAAGAAACCGACCCTGAACAACATCTCGCCCGTCGCCACCCCCAACAACAACACGCTCAACAAACACAACGGCAAACCTGGATCGCCTACGGACACTGTGCAGAGTGAGTTCAGACGGGGATAGCTGTGTACAGACCGACCGTGCAGCCAGAGACTGGTTGACAGCGAGGCACTTGACCGGTGGTAGCACAGTCGGTCTCGCTAGGGCTTATTGAGTCACCATGGATACTGGGGTGATTAGGAATATTGGTCCCAATTCTGGGGTGATAAGGGTTGCTCGGTTCAGAATAAGTATATGAGTATCCAGGGATACCAAAAAAAATATGTCGCACTAAACCAAGTTTTGGCTAAATGTGTTGTGGTTTGTGTATAATTAAGTCTTATTAATTTGTTTGACATAAAATAATTAAAGCTTTTACACTGTTTAAGGAAAGTGTTTTTTTTTAATTTTGTAAAATGACAGATGAACAAATTTTTTAAGTATTTTTTCCCGATAATGAAACATAGCTTTACTTAACATTTCCCATGGGAAATATTATATTTAATTAAGAAAAACACGATATTACCCATGGCAATTCATCGTGTTTATCTTAATGTACAATATTTGCAAACATGAGAAATAATTTCCCATGGGAAATCTGTCATCGTACAAAACATATAACATTAGCAAATAACAGCATGTAGTGAATGTGTGTGCGTGTGTGTGTAGCCCCGCCCTCGCCCGCGCTCAACGGCAGTTCCCCCTCCCCCGCGCCGCACACGCCCACGCCCACGCCCACCAGGGACATACACAAAGATAAAGACATAGAAAATGAGACGGAGTTGGAGAAGCAGCCCACGCCGCCCGCCACCAGACCAGACTCCAAGCCCGCCACGCCCGAGCCCACGAATAACAACATCGACCAGGAATTGAAAGAGCCAAACGATAAGAAAGTCGAAGAACTGTACGACATACCAGTCGGTGAGTATGCGATCCTAGTACTTAGACCGAGAGTCACTTCACGCTAGCGACGACGCCGTTAACAGAGTAGGTAAGTATTAATTATATGGTACTAATTAATTGATGTTGTCAGTAGATAGACGCATGGCGTTTATTATATTTTTTATTTTATTACTTGAGTAGAACTTGTTTCATACTTTATCCCCATAAAACTAAATTGACAAAATACACACAATTTCTGTCGCAGCATATAAAAATCAGTAGGCCCACAGTCACAGTGCACAAAACGAAATCATTGGTCCAAGTTCGCAATGTACATAATCGTAGGTTTAATATAATTAGAGAAATAGCAAGTGGAAAATTCTCCCAGGGTCACCAGTACCGCCGGAGAAGTCGAATAATAAAATGGAAGAAAAGAAAAAAGTAGATGTAGAACATAAAGATGAGAAAGGGACAGAGAATGACAATCAGAGCAAGAGCGAAGAAGTTTACGACATACCAGTCGGTAAGTGGGAACCGTAGACGGTCGGAGGATGATTGACTAGAAACTAAACGTTATAAGCATCTGGCCGCTAAGCCTACTAAGATAATCTGTGGCATGGCAATGGCAATGACATTCGAAATGTCACTTTTGACAGTTCGTGTATGTCATATCCGTCAAATTGATAATTATATGGTATTACATGCATTTTTCAGAAGAAAATTGATTTGTAATGCTATCGTAAATAACTAAAAATGTGGTAGAATATGTATAACTTTTGCGAAGGTTAGGTCAAATTCATATTTAGTGCTAAAAATTGTATAGAACTTAATGACATTTGAGATTTTTTTTGCTTTTGCATTATGGCCCTCAATGTATGGTTTCTAGTCACAAATTCATTCTTCAGACATATTGTAAGACCCGTTCACACTATACTAAAGTAACGCTAGTACAATTTTGTTGCTCAAAAGTGTGAATAGGCCTTTGTATAGTATTTGAAGTAATGTCATTCATCGGTGGGGGTTCATCGCACTAGCAGTCCATTCTAATAACATGGTAAGTATGTAGTTAAATAACAAGGATATTAATTAAAACTTATTGATATATTTCTAAAAATAAGACTAAAATTATGAAGAATAGACCGAATTGATTGCTATTAGGGTCATCTATGTATACAGTACGAGTGTAAGGGGCATTATAACGAAAACTTTGGGTAAAGGTTACACATAATGTCTATAATAAAATTATAGAATTCATTTATGTCGAAAGTTATGGGTTAGAAATGTTGTCATTTTTGAGCGCGCAATGTATCGTAATTAACGCAATCACAACACAACGCTCCGCGCGTTAGTTTTAATTTACATTGCAGTTTTACGTCTAAATAAGTAATTATCGTTTTGTTTTATTTATAATCACGTTGAGTTAAACTTCTATTCGGATTTCATGCTAAAATCAATTTAATAAGAAGTTAAAAAAATGCGTAAAATTCATGGAAAGATTGACGGTAAATTCCAACTCGGGGTGTTCAGAATCATGAGTTGAATCAATGGTATCAGTTTTCGTTACTAAGCCACTTACACCTTGTATATCTACGTTAAGCATTATGAAATTGTAATTAAGCTGTGTCTGTACATTGAAAATATTAAAATAGTTATATCCAAGATATATAGAAGTCGTTGGGGGAGGCCTATGTCCAGCCGTGGACGTCTATCGGCTGATAGATAGATAGATATGTCCAATAGGCAATTTGGATGTCACTGAATTTAAATTTGAATTAAGATCTATGTTCGAACAAAGACCGATTCCTATCCTACGCGAGTTTCTTTATGGTGTTACCAACGGTTAGGCTCAAAAGATAGAATCCATCATCACGCTATGACTATTCGCGATCGAGCTGCAGGGCAACACCGATGGTTGCGTGGGCGCAGCCGCGGTGCAAAGCTAGTGTATTTATATCTATGTCTTTCTACTATATATTTAATTTGTATATTAAAATTATATGTATGTATTTTTATCTGTATCATCAAATAATTATTTATTTATTTTTATTAAAACAGGTAACGAAATCAATTTGCATTTATACGTACTTATATGGCTAATTTCTTATGCTTTGTTTTAGTGTGCACGTTTGATTTGTTTTTATATGTACTGTATATTTAAGTGTTATTAACCAATAATAAGTATGCTTATTATTCCCACCCTTATAAAATACGTAACGTAAAATAAAAAACCACATGAATATTTTTTTTTTATAATATGCCAAAGTTAAGAGATACAGTCTATTTAAGCCATTTTGATAACATATGGAGAATCAAACAATATTTCCCGCGGTAATCATTTCCGCTATAATATCCCACGGGAATCACTCCGCTATAAAATCCCACGGGAATCGCTCCGCTATATATTCCCGCGGTAATCAGTCCGCTCTACTGGGTGTCGAAGGCGTGTGATGTAAGCGGTGTGTGGCACAGGGGCCACGCTGGCGGGGCTGCCGGCGGGCGCGCTGTACCGCGTGCGCGCCACCTACCGCTACACGCAGGAGGACTCCGACGAGCTCTCCTTCGACGTCGGCGAGATCATACGCGTCGTCGAGTACGACGACCCCGACGAACAGGTGACACTAACTGTATACCTACGTCGTGTTGGACACCCGAACTGATTCTTATCTAAAAAAAAATATGCACGTATTATATTCAGGGTCCGGAACCCGGTAAGCCTATGACCGGATTTTCTTTGGGCTTTTTTTTTATTACATTATAGGCAAGTATTTGATCTCGATCTCAACTGATGGTAAGTGACGATGAGATCTACGATGGAGCATACTTGCCTAGAAGGTACCTGTTCACTCTCGACTTGAAAACGCTCAGATTGAAGTCAACGGGGAACAAAGACGACTTTTTTTCAACGACTTAACTGCTGTCAGATTCTACTTTAGGTTACCCATTCGCTTTGCTTACCTCTTGAAAAGACTTTTATTTAACACGAGGTTTGGATTCGGCTTAGTCAAACACAAAACCCAATAATACCCCTATGAATAGGTGTCCTAATCAACACACATCTATGTCTTTCATAGATAATGTTCGTTATATTTCAAAATTTCGATTATGGAATGTGAAATTTTAGGGATTCCTAATGTATGCGGCTTGCTGAACAACTTTTCCAGGCCCTACGTATTGTAATGATTTATTTACTCATACGTCAATTTCTAGGAGGAAGGCTGGCTCATGGGCATCAAAGAAACAACCAATGAGAAAGGCATGTTCCCCGCGAACTTCACGCGGCCGATATGAAGTGTTGAACATCCATCGCGCACGGCCGGCTATTCAGCTACACCGATCGACGCTGTGTAGCGCGCAATGGACACTCAATCGAACGACCACCAATGTTCCCGGTATAAATGTGTATGTATGTGAACACGTGTATGTATAAAAAACCCTTTTTTTTCTACAAGTGTCTTGAACAACCAATGATTTTGATTTCTAAATACAATCGTCAATCATTTTAGTTAACAAATAAATTATGTTAAAACTTAGCGATTAGTTGTTGAATGTTAATAGATTATATTTATTTATTATTTTTGTGTTGTATTACAACGAATTATGGTTTAAAATAATGTAACCTCTATTAAACATCGTAACGTTTGTATATACCATGTATGGGTAATCACATTAGTTAGTCATCTGAGTGTATGGTTAACTGTTCTCTACCGTTATTTGATTGAACAAAGTTCTTAAAAAGTTGATTGTCTATGGCAACCCATAATTTACCGTGGTAAATGCATGTGTGAGCTTGCGAAAAAATATTTGTGTGTTTTCTACTTGCTTTCTCGTTATTTTCCAACATAAAGGACAATAATCATGGTAATTTAAAAAATCAAAAGATTGCTCATTCGTAAAATTAATTAAAAGTGACCTTAAAATTGCGTGAGTAAATAAAATGGCCGTTTGGAAAATGTATTATTTTACTTAGTTTGTCTCGTCTGCGCAGTATTAATACTATGGAATTGTTACTATTTGAATAACATCATAGTTTGTATACATAAAAGTTAACCCAAAGCTCTACAACGCAGCTATTTGTAATTGGCGAGAATTTTAAAATTCAACGAGATGAAATATTAAATTAAGTATGCCACCGCATAATTCCCAAAAAATCATATAGTACGAATACCTATTTTCATTGTTTTACATTTCCATACATCAACGCATTTCGTCTTCTGATTGCATTTTCAAAGCGAATTCTAACATTACTTATATTTATATTAATCATTTATATAAGATTTTAATGTATATAAAATTGATTTTAGATTTTTTGTTGACCCTATTTTATCTTATTGTCACACTATAATAACATAGGGAATAAAGCAATCGAATATTATAGCTAAGAAGAATGATTACTTTTTCTTTGTTAAACATACTTTATTAGAAACAGATGCCTACTAATTCTATAGCTTAAGATTAACACCTGAACATTGCATTTTCGAAGTGAAGATATTTAAAAAAAAATATCTGGACCACTCCGATACCGTTGTCGGAAATTCGCTGATATTAAATATCTTCAATAGAAACTCGTTACAAATAAATTTAGGCTCCTTGTGCCCAGAACAAAAATTTATATTAAAGCATGTGTCAAATGAGGTGCTTTGAAATTGTAAATAAATAAAATAATAATATATTTAAAATTTTTACCCCATACTTAGATTAAGAAGGTTTGAATTGAATTGTGTTCCATTTTTAAAACTTCCGGCTGCCAATGTATTGAAGAAACAGTGAGGCAACACTGACGAATAAACTTTTATCATTTTTAATTTTGCCGAAAGGTATCAAAAATTAAATAACTATTGCTCCTTCGTGTATCAAAATTATGTACTCAAAAATAACTGGCCAGCATGACTTCATGTTATCACTTTGAACGCTGCTCAAATAAATGTATCTGGTAATTTTTAATGATTTGCGAAGTTGGCTTTGAGAAACTTTTTATCCTACTTATCAAGTTCTATACATTTTATAAAATACCTTATTGACATTTTTGAATTTTAATATCCATTTTATCAATTGACTGAAGATTATTACTTATGTGGCAAGATGTTGAAATGTTGCGATATTAATGTAGGAGTGCAATCCGACATGTTGAAGAGTTGTGGCTTTATCGTCAGTGCCATGCAATGTCCATATATAATGTTTAATTTGTAAGTTTGTTAGGACTTGTACAGTTTTTACAAGTGAAAATAAAATATTTCAGAAAAGCTTGACTTTTATTTTCTTATAAACCCAGTTGTTGAAAAATCTAGTCTTAGGTATAGATTGCAATCCTCAATTATTATTTTTGGCCTTTTTCTACTGAGACTTTGTGAGTGAGATTCTGCACATGTCAGACACGCATAAAAAATTATAATATCGGCAGACGACATAATATGACGTTTAAATATTCTGAAATCACTCTTTAGATAGCCTTGTCCAGCTTGTCGTGATTAAATTGAAGTATTAAAATTCAAAATTTCCCACAATAGCCTATAGAAAGTAAGTAGTAGCAGGTTAATTCGTCCAGTAGCACAGGCGAAGAGACCCTATACAAAACGAAATGCAAATTCCAGTACATATTATTTCAATTCATTCTATGTCCGCTGGCATGTTCTAATTTCTATAACAATTTGATGATTTTGATCTTATAATATGTTATACCTACTTTCTGCTAGAAACGGAACGTAATATATAGACCACAGAATAAAACATTTACTATTGATTGAGACTGATTGGACTTTTCGGCGCGAATATGTACAATGAAGTTATCAATTCTGTTTTATTTTCTGAAAATTGTGTTTCTTTGATATATAATGCGTAATATTCTGTAACCATTGTGTGTTAATAAACGTGCACAAGTGATAGAAATTAAAATAAAACAGTATAGCTTGACGTTTCGAGATCAACCGAGATGTCTGGTTGATTTTCAGTAAAGCATCCACACCTTTACTCATAAGGGTAGGGGATTTATAACACCATCGTCATCAATATCATTGTTATCATCAGGGGTATTACTATTTGAAATAATGAATAAACATTTTACTTAGCAAGCAACTAACTGGCAAAAATTACACTATTTTGTAGCCAATTGCCAATATAAAAAAAGAAGAGATTGATTGACCGGCGTTGTTCTGTCTGTAGATATTTTTGTTTTGAAAAAAAATGTTTACTAGTTACAAATGTGTGTTTTATTCGTATAAAAGAGATGGTGAAATAGATTATTGTGGTTTTATGGTGACATAAGCATAGTTACATAATTAGTGGAAAAGAGTAAGTAAAAATACATACACGGCTGTATTCTGTTTTTTCCTTTGTTTGTTTTTAATTTTCTAAAAATATTACATGTACTTTTTTAAAAAAGAAGCAGAATAACCTTATTTCCATTCAATATATAGGCGTATCAAAGCTTCTGGGAAATTAGAAAAGTACTTACGTACTTGCTTACCTACTTAATTAGTTACCTATATACTTAGACATTTTTGCATGTAAAATACTAAAATAAAAATTAAGAAAGCTGACGGGTATGTAATTAGGTATTGGTTGATTTAGGTAAGTAGTTGCAAAAACAATTGTTTTTTTTACTTGCACTTTTTTGTTTATCTTATTATTTTGTTTTGTTCACACAGGATCAATCTGGATTAAGAATGGCAGTGAAGAATTATTTTTTGTTTGTAAGTTTTTTTTTCTTAATTTGGCTTTCAGAATCAGAATTTCTCTTCATTCATGTAAACCATTCAGTACAGTACTTATGAATCATCAAAATTGTTACAAAATGCGAAGCTACAACTTTACCACCTTTTATTACTCGGTATATGTAAAATTATTGATTGATTGACCATAGTTAATCCCCTGCTTCATCTTTACATTTTGTTTTCACATATAGGTCACTGAGCAAATGTGGTTGATATACCAGAAATTGAAAAAAAACATAACTATTTAAAATGGCAGTGCTTGAGAGTAAATTAGTTTTAAATTGGGGTACCTATGCCTTTCGATGAAGTTAATTTTATTGACCTAGTAAGGATACAATACTTATGTTCAACCCTCGATCCTTGAATAGCTTAAGCTGTGGCCTAGGAGTCAGTTCCTGTTATAGCTATAAGATTATTTCCTAGGTACTGAGATGTGTTGCTCGCAATTGATTAAGCAATGTATGGTTCATGGGAGCCTTCATGGTGAAACTTATGTTATAATAGGTAGTAGGTTCTCTAATTATGGGTTTGATCTAATAAAAAATGAATTTATTATCTCGAAAATTTATTAAAATATAAGTATAATATAAGCAACATATTTTTCATAAAATTAATTTACTTCACAGTTTTTTACTTTATTGGGGTCAATCTTTTTTGGTTACCTAGTTCTTTTTAAACAGGTTTGTAATGTTTTTTAATTTGTCCTTTGATAACCAGTTATGGAATAAACTATTCAGGGGCTAGGATGCCACAGATAAACACAGATAGGTGTAAAACTTAAGACATTCCTTTTGTGTTGTGTAAATGTTTAAAAATTAGCTTTTGAGGCTACCAAGTACCTTATGTTGGTTATTTCCAACTGAACACTTAGTAATACCTAATTGGTATATGTTTACATGTACACTTCTGTTGTAACTTTAATAGATAGGTAGTCTAAATGTAAATAAGTAGGTAGTCTAATGCCTTTTTATTTTTCGCAATCTAAGTTTATTGTTGCCCTCCACAGACGCAGTCCTGGTTCACCCAGGTGCAACTAGGGAATGGGACATTACCCCCGGGTTTGTCTGGTACATTGCACTCGTGAGATAGCTACCTACCTATGCTAGATAGATAGGGTCTCCCGGCGGCTACGGACTAGACAACGTAAATTCAAATTCAGTGTAATCAGAATAGTAAGACCAGGAGACAGGGGTCATTAGAAATAATGGAGATACATAACTCTAATTTATACTAGGTGACTCAGAAAGGGCATACTAAACTTTAAACTTGCGCTTGCGAATTTGTAATCAATGTGTGAAGTAAGAATTTCGATGTCGATTTAAAAAACAAATGTTCCCAACAAAAGGGCAATTGATTTTTTTTTGCGTACTCATTTATTTTAATTGGCATAACCATATTCAGACCTCCAATAATTATTACAAATGCGCAAAGGAAGCACAGGTTCAAAGGTTAGTATACACTGTCTGAATCAAGTAGGTACATTATTACATAGAAATTATGTAGTAGTTATAATAAAACGATATTGTTGCCATTTGTAAAATAATAATACAATAATAATATATATATATAATATTGATTTCTTATATTTCAATAATATATATTATAGATAATGTCGCTTTGTTCAGATTAGCGGGCTGCATAACGTTCAACACAATAACCTCCATAAATATTGTTTATTAATGCAGTCATCATATATTTCCAACATATTGTCCTTATAGTCGGTATAATGAAACCATTGGTGCCCTGCATATTTCCATGTAGAGTACAAAGTTGCATAAAAAGTACAATAGCTACTACCTAGTAGCTTTACACAAAATTATAGCTGTAGGTAGGTTGATAGGTACCTAAGTTAATGTTTTGCTAGCTGGTAAAATGTTGCAGCCGTCTAAGAAGTTACCTATAAGTAAGTACCTAGGTACAAAGTGTTACAAATAATAACGGCCCACTAATCTACCTCTGATGGGCACGGGTCTCATCGATGCGAGGCTGGGAGAGTTCACATGTCTTTCGAGGGGTTCTCTCAGACATGCAGATTTTCTCACGATGTTTTCCTTCACCGTCTTACAAGTGATAATCATGGTTGAATATGAGATTCGCTCATGAAATCCAGAAATCCCAGAGGTGCGAGCCAGGATGCTCTATGGATTCGTGGATGGGAATGAAAAACGTGTGTACCGGTTGTAAATTGTGAACTGCGACTATCGTCTAAACATTTTCAATTCAGAACCTAGGCATTGTAAGTACCTACTTCGGTTTTGAAGGCATCTTATCACCTTGAGCGGAAAATCCTTAATCCAATAATCACGAATCATACCGTGGGTAGGTACATACGAAGAGTAAATAATAGAACTGTGTTCAAACTGTCAGTTATGTCATCGTAGCATACGTTCAAGTTTGTGCTAATATTGTTACAATTTTAAGATCAACATAAGCTTGGTAGCTCTGTGATTGGTTAGTCCACGCAATTTTTTGTTTCGCATTCGAGATCTGAGAGTTCGAAGAGAATAGTTTTACCTGTATAAAAACCTACAATGCGTAAGTCCCAATTATTATTTATTCAATAAATATACCTATAGTTTGGGTCAATAGGTATGTTTGTTACATACCAATTGACTCCAACTGAGCAACGCCTGTATTAAGGATACCGTACAATTAACTGGAGGTGATACCAGTGACAATCTGGCAAAGGCAATTTACGGAGAGAACATTTTTAAAATTTCCTTAAACAGAAATCAAACTTGCCTACAAGGTCGCAGATTAAACCACTGTTCCATAATGTCCTATCAAATATCTAAAAGCACACGCGAAAACCTCAATTAACTGTTGCTGTGAGAATCAGAAGAAAACCAAATAGTTTTCAATTAAATCGTTGCGTTAACAACAGACATTTCCCCGGAGTTTTCCAATCAGTTCTAATTTGTTACCTCTTTGGTGCGAGAGGCTGCATTGAAGTGTATTAGTTGAGTTAGTCGTTGCCTGGCCGTCGTGCAAGCAGCGCGAGCTAGCGCGTGCTTTCCCACTTTCCGCAATAAATTTTCTCACTCGCGCTTGCTTTAATTATTTACTCAATAATTTTCATATTGGATCGTAACGTTTTCGGTCTGTATCAAATCAGTGTGTTTTCTTTATTTGTTGGCTGCTTGGAATTGATTTCAGTGAGTACGTATCTAATATAAAATTGATAGAGTCCAATTTTGTTCAAAAATCCATGTTCTGCATTTTTCATATGAATTAAAGGGAAATGTGTTTATAATTTTCTTCTTAATATTCAAATTTCTCTATCATATTTGGTTTAGGCAGTGTTTGGTAGACTCAAATTTTAGATGAAGCTAGAAAAATGCTCGATAATCCTCACTCAACCTCAATAGTATTAATTTTATTAATGGATAGATGTTATCACAGAATTATTAATATGACTCGCGCTTCTGTTCTCACTTCTAGGTGGTCTGTTACAGCTTTTGGTACATTCAAAGTGGTACTAAACCATAGGTGAACGAGATTGGAGTTGTTCTTTCGTCTCGCTTGCCTCGACGTCTTCACTTTAGTATAAATCATAATAAGGAGTAGGTACCTAAATAAATATGACATCTACTGTTGAACCTTAATGGTAATAGCTCCACTTTTGACATTTAATAAAAGTAGCTGTGTCTAGACACAGGCAGTGTTCAAGTCATAGCCTTGGCAGCTCTTGATCTTACAATCGATTTATTTACAAACACAGTCAGATGCAGATATGCATCGATAATGTTTACAATTTGACCTAATGCATGCCAGTAATAAAACTTATCTAGGTATGTACCTACTGTATCTTAATTTTAACACCTAATAATAAAAATATTGCCTTTATTCACACATACACAGTGTTTACCTAAAAATATGTTTTACTTTATTTAACACCGGTAACTGAAACTTTCGGTCGAAAACTTGGCATAGGCTTCCAACTTTTTCTAATGTTGCCTTACTCTAGCTGTTTTGGACAATGTCGGTCCTTTAATTCTTTTATTTCACCTTGCCATCATCTAAACTGTCTCCCCCGTCTCTCTTTCTGTTTCTCAGATACTAGTCTGTTATTTTCATGCTCCTTTTCTCAGATCCGCGTGAATAATGTGTTTTCCATCTTAGCCTTATTTATTTTGTTCTCCTAAGTTCCCTATTTTGGTCGTCTGCTTGAGTGTGTCTGGTTCCAAATTCTTTTACGCCTAACTTGCTTCTTTCCATTGACATCTAACAAACTTCGTGCCCCTTATTTTATTTTTTATCATTAAACAATTATCAAATCACCACCACACATCCCACCCTATCCTGCCTTCTCCCCTTTTGCATAGAGTAGTTAATATTAGATTACACCAGATTTTGTTGAAAACTATTAATTCTTCTGAATATTTTAATTATTTAAATAATTGTTGTTCCTCGGCGTTTAAATTATAAATAAATGCAATGATGAGTATTGTTTTTAAATTAACTACATGAGCTATAGAGCGGTAACGACCAATCTAAAAACAAAAAATATATCGACTCATTTATCTAACTAAGAAGTCAGCTAGTAGGGGCTGAGTCGCGGACAAAACATAGTAAGTTTTACTCAAAGCTCCTAAACAACATTCTGTATAATATTGATTTCTTATATTTACGCGAAAACTACACATTGAAATAAAACTAATTTTAAGGATTTTATCGCGTTTATATTTTGATTTTACGTTCCCGACTGCTTTACAGCAACCATGTCCACCCGTGACCATGGCTGCTGTAAAGCAGCCGAAACGTCGGGAACGTAAAATCAAAATATAAACGCGATAAATTCCTTAAAATTAGTTTTATTTCAATTCTGTATAATGTTTTAACAATACCTAGTTACCTATTATAATTGTACAATTATATTTACATGCTTAATTACCTAATTCAATTATTAGCATTGTAGATTTATGTTTTGCGTCATAAATTCAAAGGTCTACCAAACGCTATTTTCAACCCAAATCATGGCCATGAAAGCGATGAGCCTTTAGTATACGTAAATCAAAGACTAGAAGAATCTTAAAGAACTTTTTAACAATTTGAATGGGTACCTAGTTTGGTTCATACATGTATGGAATTCTTCCCCTGTTTGAAGCACCCGCCGTCCGTCAATATTTAAACGGAACGCAACTCGCCAGTATTTTCAATTGTACACCTCTTCAAATTCAATAACCCAAGTATCTACATAAGTTTACAGATTCTATCGTGTTTTCTTATGTTGCATCCACACATTGTGCAAAGGTTAATTTACCTAATCTATGCTAATAATACCTACCAGACTCCATTCTCCATTATAATGAAGTTTTGAGGCGAACGTCCCCCAAAGTAAACTTGAAGAGTGTCTGGCTGCTTAAGAGCGTGACGACATCGAATCTATTCCTGGGTCACCTGTTGCATATTAGGGAAGTATAGGTACGTTTAATAAAAAGAAATCTCAACTAAAGGAACTTCTAACTCGATCAATCGCTATTGCACGCATATGAAACGCACATCGAATGCGCGCGAAAAGGGTGCCCTTATTTTTTTTTAATTTTATGGTAGAAACATTTACTCGAGACATAATGCCTGTCTGGTTACACTACATAATGAATAGTACATAATGAGTACACTACATAATGAGTAGTAGAATAGTACGGTTCAAGACCGAATATTTAAAATATCACATCCTAATAACTACCTAATATAAACTAACGTAATTAATAATCTATTTCAAACGAACCGGTAAAAACACAGAGGTTATACACCTACCTTATTCATAAACAAGTTTATCTAAAAGGTTACAAAATGTATACAGTCTGACCATAGGATACAGACAGACCACAGACATAAGAATAATATTATTATTGTAATGTCTGTGGTAACAACCGTAGATTTTTTTTATAAATATTCGCTGCCACCCGAAGCCGTGAGACATTGTATCTAGGGTAATAAAGTCATTGTTATCCGACGTCACGTGCGATCATCCGACTTAGGACCTCGCACTGAGGCCTTGACTATTCTAATTAATGTTCCATCTTGATGGCTCATTATTAGCTTTCGATAGGTACTCTGACTCAGTATCTAGCTTAGGGGTGCGAAGGATGTTTTATATTCTTATGGTAGTTTACTAAGAAACTGATACATTAATCAATAAATAATCCCATTTGATCCCAATTGATTCCCAATTGATTAACACCTCTGGGAATGCTCTTAGATTATCGGATTTCATGTGCGAACTTAATTTTCAATAATTATCAGGGTTGTACGGCAAAGCCAAACATTGTGTTTAAACTAAACCTAACTAAGGAAACAAAGACTTTGGGAAATGTGGTAGTACTGTAGTATACCTCTGCTTACCCCTTCGGTAATTAAAGGCGTGATGATGTTTACTCGATTATGTTCTGCTTTACGACGATAGATGTCTTGTGATTCCTATTCTTTCCTAAATGAGGAAACAATGGCTGTTTTATTTATCTATATTCCATGTTTTGTTACACAACCCGTACATGGGCGCGATGTACCTACAATACAATCAATTCGACCCATAGTTATTTACAGTTTTGATTAGTCAATTGATTTATCTGTCTTGTATGACCTATTGAATTCACACAAGTAGGTACGGAACGTTATCCACATTATGTTGAAATTCTAAAATCGACTTGCGAATCCAGACGTTCATAAATTTGCATTATTTACATCACTCTTATATTACTCCACCCTATTCAAATAAATTCCAAACTTTATTGTGTATCGTTCAATGGTAAAATATATTACAAACCGAACCGCGGGCTTGGTATAACAGGGCTTAATTCAATTCACGTAATGTTAAGTTGGCACGACAAATAAGTACATGTGTGAATAAATTATGTTCAACTTAAGAAGTACATACTTATATTTACTGTTAAGTAAATACTTTACCTCATGAGGGACCTTCTAAATACTGCATAACATTACTCCGACTTAAGACGAAATGGACATGTACGCAATGATTCAGAGAGTAATGTATTTACCTATAATGTCAAAGATAGAGCTTGTTTCGCGCGCGTTACAAGATTGCGTATTAACCCGACTATGGTAAAGCCAAAAGGAAGGGCTATGTTTTTTTTTTCGTATCTGGCTCTGTCCTTTTGGACAATTCTGCCAATGCAAAGTGGGGCAAATACACGGTATATTGGAGTTTGACCAGTGAGATGCGAGAAATACGTCTGGAGTTCACAGTTGAAAAATCAAAAACTATTAAAAATATATACAGATAAAACACGAATGTGTTAAATACATATTAACAACTAAAATAAACAGTACATGAGAAAATAATGTACTATAATAAAAATACTACAACTAAAAAAAAGGCATTCTATAGTAATATGTTAGTGATAAAAATAAAATTAGACAAGATTTCAATAAACGGATGGAAAACTTAAGTTAATAAGCAGTTAAAGTTAGTGGGACAGGAAATATAAAATGGAAATATGTCATACAAGGAAAAAAATTGATATGGACTGCTATGATTTTAACAGTCATGTATGTTTGTATTTATCTTTGTTTCACCGTAGCGACTAAACTATTTTGATAAATAAGGTTTCTATCGATATGTTACTAGTGGTCTGGGTGACAAAGCATACATTTTCAATGTCAATTCCAAAAATGTGCCATATATAACGTGAATAATAGGAATTTGTACTTGGAGCACAATCCTTTTTGTACCGCTTCCGTAACGTAACGTCTTCCATTCCTTTCACACTACATATTTCATAAATAAGATTGACAGTCACAGCCTGTTTTCTCGATGTTCCTGCTTACCCAACAGTCGGGTAAGCAAGAACTCCTACTGTAATTATAACGTCATCCAGAAAACATACTTTCACTGTCATTCTGATTCAAGAAATCTGTGGTGGAAAAGAGATGGCCTACGCTAATGTACCGAAACAGTGCGTAAAAAGGACTCTGCTTGAAATTGAGGTACAGCGCCGTGCCTAACTTACTTTTAGTTTATTTTATTTTTATTTTTTTTTCGTAGTTGGTTGCGAATTTTTTTTTTACTTTTTCTTACTTTGTAGAGAATACTTCGATACATTTGAAAGCTCGGTACCTATGACATTAAAATACGATTATATACCAAATTTATACTAGAAAATTCATGAACCATGCAGCATAAGGCGTCGGCGCCAAATAAAAAAAAACGATCTGTAACTATAATAATAATTTTGAAATCAAAATGCGTGCGTATGCGTAGCATGCACTGCGACGTGGTGGGTATCTCATTTGCAGTACCGATGGGAATTGTGCTCACAATCTATTGAGAGCGTTCACGATTCGCGAATAAATTATAATTATTTATCGTATGTGTTGTAATTTTACGGCTGCAGCTTACAAAATTTGTTTCTTGCATCTTGAGAGAGCGGCCCGCGTCAAAACAGTGAGGAAAAGGTTAATAATATTATTTGCTTGCTTTACGAAAATATATAAAGTGTGTTACCTTGTTCTATATACCGAGGTTTCGTACTTGCATGCAGCAACCCTGTTGAAGGGATTATTTTGCTTTGATCCGATTTGGTATCCCTACATTCCCATAACGAAAGGACTCATTCAAAGGCCAATCGTCCTGAGCATTCCTGTTTAGAGGCGAGAAACGAGGCTAATTACTCTTTAGATTCGTTATGTTCTGCGGAGAATTGAGTATTAGTAAGGTACACTCTTAATGACACTCATGGCATGGCAGACATACGTAAGTCCCTCGGAAGACCTTAGGAGATTCGCTTTGTTGAAAACTTGTTTAAGGAGGCTAGCGAACCGCGGGTGAGTGGTGACTCCGGCCTTTACTAATATTGACTTTTGTTATTCCCGTAGGATGGAGGTAGGAGTGCGGCTAGTCGGCCTTCTACTGCGGCTACTAAACCTGCTGTTCGCCCCATTCTATTGGTTGTGGGGTCGCGACAACAGGCGCGTGTCACCGGTGACCAATCCCCTTCTGCTGCAAAGCGCTACGGAATTAGCCGCAGCGATACGAAACGGCGATGTGAGTACTAAACATTTCGCAATCGTCATCGTTATCGGTTTCTCAACCATCAAGTCAGTTACTCTATGACACATCCTTAGTGCAACAAAGAATCCCACCCCCTTCCGCAATGCATGGTGCAACGACATTATGACAAATGCATACGTATCTATAAGTACTTAGTAATTAATGATTGCAAATTACCCATAGTTGTGCTAAATGTGAAATCAACCAACCGTGTATATCAACAGCTATAAACAAGGTGTAAGTGGCTTAGTAACGAAAACTGATAGCATGGATGCAACTCATGATTCTGGACCCCTCCAGAGTTTGAATTTTCGGTCGATCTTTTCATGAATTAAAAATTTTATCATACAAGAACTATCAAAGCGATATCTACTGTGCCTTCCGATAATGAGTCGATTTTATAAGACGAAATAAGGGCCCTGGGTGTTATGAGGTATATAACTGGTCTCGACGAGAAGTTTTAAGACCACGTTTGATGGAAATCGGTTCTGCCGTTGTCAAGGCACACATGTATCCTAAAATTTCCTTAATTCCTCAGTTAACAAGCGAAGAACTAGTCACTGTTTACATATCACGCGTGAAAGAAGTGAATCGGCTAATTAATGCGGTCGTAGAGGAAAGATACAGAGCGGCCACAGAGGACGCCAAAGCTGTTGATAGACAGATAGAAGAGGCGAGGAAGAATGGAACATTGGAGGAATTAGTGAAAGAAAAACCGTTGTTGGGTGTACCATTCACCGTTAAGGAGAGTTGCTCTCTGGCTGGTAAGATTGCCATTTTAAAAAAATAGATTTAGTAGCTTTTGCAGTCACAATCTATACATCTATACAAATAAATAAAATTGGTGTGTCTGTTTGTAATATTAAAATAACCGCTTTTTACTAAGTGCATATGATGCACGGTACATATATCAAAACAATATTTTTTTCAATTTTTGTCTGTCTGTCTGTTTCTTCCGGCTAAACTCTGAAATGGCTGGACCGATTTTGACGGGACTTTCACTGGCGGATAGCTGATGCAACAAGGAGTAACATAAGTTACTTTTATTTTAGAAAAAAAAGGTTCTCACGAAAAGAAATTAAAACCAATGAAAAATTTAATAATATTCTATTCCAATAGGGAAGTTGTATACATACGTCTTATTTGCAGGTCTCTCAAACTCCGTGGGATGTCTCGAAAACGCAGGCAGTCGGGCCACCATAGACGGAAGTGTAGTCGGCTTGGTGAAGAAAGCCGGAGCGATCCCTTTGCTGGTGTCCAACACGCCCGAGCTGTGCCTCGGCTGGGAGACCACGAACCTGCTGCGGGGGACGACCAACAACCCCTACTGTCTGAGCAGAACGCCGGGAGGGTCTTCGGGGGCGGAGGTGAGAGCACTTATTAAGGCACTGTTGAGACGTCAATCATTCCAAATTGGGTGATGGTCTTCCTAAATCTATTCATACATAATTATGCCATTTGGATGGCTGTTGTCTACCTTTGGGTTTGAAATCCATGTTCCAATCTAATCAGGCTTCATTCACGTTAGGTGGTCAGTCGTAATACTAATAATATCGCCAGACGAACACACCTATTATACGGTCCCACACAAAGCAACGCTTGTATTGTGGGTACCGTACAATGGACTGGGGGCGACCCAGTATATAATACTTGTATAGATATTAAACATCCATGATACGAGTAAAACATTTGGGCTCATCACACAAAGTTTGTCACTTACCAGGAGTCGACCCTGGGACCCTCGGCACAGAAGGCGCGATCACTACCAAGGTTACCACTAACTGACCTAATCTGGTTGTCATCAGTGTCAAAAACGTAGGTCACATCACGTGGAAACGGTCAGAATTAGCTATGAATGTGGCATTTTTTGGTCTAGTTTATATTGTTTGGGTATACGTCTATACGTGCTACCTACAGCTTCGATTATGACCGCAAGGTATGCGCTGGCGCGTCCAAACGGAACTTGCCCAACAGTGGGACATTAAAAGGGCTGGGATTATTGTATTATATAGGTACACTAAATGGACGTCTCGTCAGTGGCTCTTTAGGGAAAAAGCAACCGTATACTGAAACGCCTGTTATATATTTTTTTATTTTGAATGAAGTTTAGGTACTTACTTACTACCATGTAGGTAAACTTATTGGCGCAATAAGTCGTAAGTCAAGCCCTTTTCAATGCCAAGCGAGTTTGCTTGGAGTTGCTAAGTGACTGTTTGCGTGATTACGCAACCGCGATTTTGTACCCACAGATGATTGTCAACAATGAGCTATGGATGAACTTGAAAAATGGTGTAGTGATAATTGGGTATAATGTAATATTATTGAACTAGCAGCATCCGTGACTTCATATTCGACTTAAGTTTTCTTGATATCCCAGTGAACCAGAGGCTTAACAATAATAGGCTAAAATATTTTAAAGAGTCCATGGGTAAGCTATAAAGGACACGTCCTCAAAAAAAAATACAAATTATTTGAATGTTAAAAAACTTTTTAACAAAATAAAAACCGTCTTCAAAAAACTAAAAAGCTAAAAATAATCTAATCTTGAAATCTACCTTGTCTAACCAAATTAAATATTTAACTAATCTGAAGTCGGTGCCAAACCAACAACTGAGTCGAGTATTGCCGGTCCGCGCCAAAGACTATACCTACAAATTGGTCCGCGCATCTCGTTACTGAGTATACTTTTGTTATTCTTCGTCGGTTGTTTATTGGGTGGTGTATTATTAGGTGTCATGGGAAATACAATCTTCTTGCGTCGTAAGCTCTTTCGTTGCAAAATATGTAGTATACAGTGTCACGGATCAGCGATAATCTAGATTAGAATATGACTAGAATCATAAGGAATCAAGCACTATACAAAATAAGAAGGGTCCATCTCTCACCCACTTGGAGAATTCTCAATTACAAATGCGCTGTATAAGTCTGTCTACCTATATCTAAAACTAGCTTCTGCCCGAGGCTACACCTGCGCTACCTCGATGAAACATAGCCTATAGCACTCGGACATAATGTAGCTTCCTGTCAGTAAAAGAATTTTCAAAATAGGATCAGATCGGGAGATGACCCCCTGCATCCAAAGTAATCCAACTTTACCTTATTATAATATTAGTATAGATATGTCGTGCTTGTCCGCCAGGGGGCGTTGCTAGCGAGTGGGGCGTCACCGTTCGGCTTGGCGTCGGACATTGCCGGCTCCATCCGTCTTCCGGCCGCCTTCTGTGGCGTGTTCGGACACAAACCCACACCAGGTAAGGACAAGAAGGGTTATTAACATAACCATAGACTTCTTATATCTACGCGAATACTACACATTGAAATAAAACTTATTTTACAGATTTTATCGTGTTTATTTCAATCAACAATCGGCAAGCTACAATTAAATATGAGGTACCTCACTTCGAACTATGTCACTAGGCCTACATCCACCTCAGTCCACCCGTGACCATGGTTGCTGTAAAGCACATAATTGTGTTTCAATAGGCATGATGACAGTAACTAAGAATCACTAAAATAATGTGTTTATCTAATGAGGTAGGATTAATAGGTTCTGAAAAATGTATTTATTTACAGATTTCGGGCGAGATTGATAATTTATTTAATAAAATAAAACGACAAAATTCAGCAGTCCGCCATGATAAGTTGAACACCAATCAGAGTGAACTACGTCACGAGCATGTACACATTGTAAACATCGCTAAGTTTCGTACGAACTTCGACGATCTCTGCACCTAGTAATTGTTTTTACCCGCGTTTATAAAGTATTTCGTGATTTCTATCGATCAATTACATAGTTTTGTGTTCTCAAAACATAGAACAAGGATTTACCATTTTTGACACAAACAATATAAAACCTGTTGCTAAGCAACCGCAACATTATCAGCAAAGAGTAATAAGATAAACTCCATACTCTTTACAATATTTATATACGTAAATTACTGATTTGTTGTGTTTACGGTCAGTTTGCATAATAGTGACGTCACTAGCAGACGCCATGACACCGGCGATCGTTTTGGAGCGAATTTTAAAATTACAATTTCAATAGCGTTTTTTTCTAATAAAAATTAGTTTCCTGCCGAAATAATATTTTTTTTTTGGAAATAGTAGATACCTTAGAATATTATAGAACAGTTTTTCAAAATCAGTCATCATGCCTATTCTATAAGTATTATTATACTGGGATGGCCCCCAGTCCATTGTACGGTACTCATAATACAAGCGATGCTTTGTGACCGTGCAGTTGGTATGTTCGTCTGGACATATTAAAATACTCCACAATATTCTCTCTTGCGCAGGTATAATCCCAATAGAAGGCCACATACCCACACTGAACGATGAAAACTTCCCCAAGTTCCTGGCAGTCGGCCCCATGACGCGGAGAGCCGAAGACTTGCATTTACTAATGAAAATAATGGCGGGCGATAGTAAAAAAATTCTGAGATTGGACGAACCGGTGGATTTGAGAAATGTTAAGGTACCTATTGTATATAATAATAGGCCGTTTGACAATTATTTAATTTAAAATATTAGTTATAGGTATAAAATGCTTATAAGTTTAAATATACTTACCCTCAAATTTATAGAAAGTTGTAATGGATTATAAATCCATTATAACGCACTTTTTCCTTATTATTACAAAACTGAGTTAAAAAAATACAAGCCCGCTGAGTTTCCGGCCGGATCTTCTCAGTTGAGGTCGCGTTCCGATGCGGTTGTAGAGTGAAGAAAAAAAAATGAAAATGACACTTTGTGAGTGCCCCCGTAGGCCTATACGAAATACATCATTGTGTGAACTCAGAATAGCGATGTCGTTTTTAAATTAAAAATGTTCTCATCAAAATGTGTTTTTCTTTTTACATTCACGTATTGAAATTCAGACTTGACATAATAATTATAAATGCGCTAAAAAAGCGCAGGTTCAAGGCATAGTATGCCCTTTTTGTATCACCCTGTATATTCAGATACATACACTGTACATGAGCGCGGGTCCCGCAGGTGCACTACATGACAGAAGCTACCAAGTCTATCGCTCTGCTGGGCGTGGAGCCGTGCATCGCCGACGCCATCAACAGCGCGGTCGGGTACCTCCAGAACGATTGCGGGTTGACAGTCAGTGAGGTAAACATTGATATAATATTTTTTTTATCTATGTAAACCAGGTTCCCAAACTTATTTTGTTGCCCACTTTGAGAATAAAATAAATAAATATCGCCATACGAACACACCAACTATACGGTCCCACTTTAAGCAACGCTTGTATTATGGCTACCGTACAATGCACTGAGGGCGAACTTAGTATATAATACTTATATACATATTAAACATCCATGACTCGGGCATAAACATTCGTGCTCATCACATAAAGCTTGAGTCCCTACCAGGATTCGAACCCGGAACCCTCTGCGCAGAAAGCAGAGTTACTACCACTGCGCTAATCAGGCCGAAGAATGAATTATTTTTTAGCGCCCCCCCTTTTTCACCTACTTAAACCATTATAACTTCAAATTAAATTATTTATTGTAAGCCTCTACAAAACGTCCCCATTTTTTTTCTGGGTCTCTTACCGCCCCCTTTAGGCCTGCAGCGCCCGTAAGGGGGCGTTATCGCCTACTTTGGGAAAGGCTGATATAAACCAATAAATATAGTACTTATTAAATCGTCAAAATAGTAACAAAAAGCTAAGCTAAAACTTTACCAACCGTTCGGAATGCCGTTCCTGTGGAGAAGAACGGATAAGAAACTCCATGGTTGCTCTTTTTAAAAAGAACCATTTCCTTTTTTGAGCAGTACATTGTTATTGGTATGTGAGAACAATGAGACGATATGGTATTATTTGTAAGCCAACAGAGCAGGACAGAGCTATAGGATAAAATATGATGGTCAAATTCTACGTATAGATCTGTCCGTATCTTGTTATTCGCCACATATAGAATTACAAAAACTATTTTAATTATATAGGCAATATAATACATTATGACCCAGAAAGGGTAGGTTTGTTACTAACTACGACTCCGACTTTATTAAATGAGTCAAAGCACGTGTGGACTATTTTTTTAATTTAGTCCTTATATCCTAATTGGGTCACAGTGTACATCTGTATACATATTCGATTGTATATTATTAAATATTATTTGTAGGAAAAATTCCAAGAACTGGAGGATTCTGTGGAAATATCTGTGTCAGTTTTCTTCGCGATGAAGGACATACCAAATCTGCTACAGGATCCTGTTAACCCGAAAGTAAGTACCGGCGAATGAGCTATATATAATTATAATACATCCTAATATAATTATTAGAAAACGGTATAATCAAGTATTGAATGAGCTAGGAAAACTAAGTTCCTAAATATATAAAATTTAATCCAATTTGTATGAATATATGGGGGAATAGGAACCCACTACTGACTTTCGGCTTGTCAACGTTTCCAATTGTAAACCAAACAAGTTTGCTCGATAATTAATGAAGCCAGCAACACCGAACTCTTCTATGATGTTAGTCGAGAAACTATCTATCACGAGTGACGGGACCCCAAATAAAATACAATTCTACGCGAAACGACACGTGTTTCGCCTCTAAACGAGGCATCCTCAGAACGGCTGGGCTACAAATGAGACAATCAATCAATTATACCAATTTGTATAACTTACAGTGCGACAAGAGTCTTATAATGGAGTTAGTGAAGTACATGTTTGGCGGCGGCAGTCGTTCGCTGCAAGGGCTCAGCTTCGCGCTCATCCAGCGAAGCCGCCTGTTCATACCGGACTCCAGGACAAGCTACTATTTCGAGAAGGCTAGACAACTTCGGAAACGCATGCAGGTAAACATACATCTTGAATTAGACCCACAGTCAAGAAAGGCTGTTCGAGAAATATCAACTAGAATTCTTAACACTGACTAACTTACAGACAACGCAAAGCCAGATTAGAAATTTGGAGGATATGTTTCTTGAGGACCATAGAGGTGCACCATGAAGGTTTTTTTCTGAAATTCAACCCCTAAGGGGATCAAATTGGGGGCTAAGTTTGTATGAAGAATTTTTTTTTGGTATAGTACGTTCGGGCAAGTGATTAGGTGCTTAGTGTAATAACAATTTATGGAGATATGTAACATACAATACCTGTACAAGCTAAAATACATATTTGTTAAGTTGTTAAGGAGAGTAGGGTGGCACACTTTTTGTCTGCCGTACGCGCGCTGACTTATGAGGATGACGTCAGATGACTGTACTATTTCCTCCGTTTTTATCCTGTGTGGCGGAGGACCGTAATGTGTGGAAATCATTGGAGGAGGCCTATGTCCAGCAGTGGACGTCTTTCGGCGGATAGTATATATAGTAGAATAGTTTTTATCCTATATAATGTATCATTGTTTCAGAAAGTGCTAGGCGACAACGGCGTGCTATTATACCCGGTGTTTAACGGGCAAGCCCACCGCCATCACGGCGTGTTCCCGAAAGCGTCGGGCGTTATGTACACCATGGTATTTAATATCCTCGGCATGCCCGCCACCACGGTGCCCATGGGGATCGTCAATGGGCTGCCCGTCAGCATACAAGTGAGAATAACCACTATCAATTGACATATGATTATAATTTTTTTGTACCTGATAATACTAAGGGCAAAGTGGCAACCTACCATCTGGGTGATGGTATTTGATCTCAATGTAATCGACAGACCAGCAGGTTTCCTCACGATGTTTGCCTTCACCGTAAGTAAGTGAACAATTTCTATTGAAAGTATGATTCACATTCACATGAAAATCTCAGATGTGCGTGCAGTGGTTTGAAATCTGCCCACCTTGTGCCCAAGGCGAGCGTTCTACAAACTTGGCTATCAATGGTTTTTTAAAGTATTTTAGTAATACTTAAAAGATATGTGTTTGCAGGTGATAGCGGCGCCAAACCAAGACCGACTGTGTTTAGCGGTGGCCAAGCAGTTGGAAGCTGGCTTCGGGGGATGGAAGCCACCGCAATAGAATAACATTACATAATTAAGTTTTATTATAATAACTGTTCGTCTTATTTACTGTACCGCTCTGACGCAAGGCTTGCTGAACGGAATAGTCGTTATATTGACTCCTTAAAGCTTAGTTTATCCTTGGATCAACATTTATAATGTATATAATCACTGTGCAGTAGTCAATATAACCACCATTCCCTTCGGAAAACCTGGTTTCAGGACGACAGGGAAATGATACAAACTGTGCCTATTAAAAGATCTATCAATAGAACTTTAAACCTCCAATTTATAGACGTTCTATAATTTTATCAAACGTCATATTGTAGATCTGCGCACAAGTTTTACTTTGCGAACGTTTGATAAAGTTATAGAACATGTATAAATTTGGGGGTTAATGTTTGTATACTTTTTCAAGGATATTTTTAGAGATAAATGCAATGTGATAATGTTAGGTACCTACTGTACGTATATACCTACTTGACATGTTATTTAGATATGGTTAGTGCCTAAATGTAAAAAAATAATACATTAAAACCTTAAGGCCAACAAATCAGAGAGTGGTCTGCATACCATGTTCTTTGAATTTGAGTTTTCCGCGGGAGCTATGTGAAACCCGTACATTACAAAGAATGCTGAACGCAGTACGCTATCCGATGAGTTCTTACTTAGGTAAAGATAAACTGATTTGGGGGAATATAGATAAATAAGTGTTAGGTAAGTACCTAATAATCTATACCACTTATTATAAAACCTATCTGGGCTGTGTATATAAATTGAAGCTATGTAAAAAAATGGTTTAACAGGTTTTTGTGATTTTAGTTTTGTCTTATGTGTTTCATCAAATATCACTGAAAAACTACGAGACCGGTTTGACCGTGATTTCCACTATTGGATAACTTATGGTTAGATTTTTTTAGAGTAGTATTATCAGGCTAGGGTCGTATTAAGAGTAGTATTACCATTATTTTTGTTGGGGATTTAATAGCAGAGAAAATCGAAGGCTGCGCGGACACGGAAATGTAAATATCGTTAAATTGAGGTTTGAACATTGTACTTATATATCGCGAGTGCGGCGGCGTGGCGTTGTAAATTTTTCTATAGCTATTTTGAAAATTCATGACGTGTTTGGTGTTTTTATCAAAGGAAATACCATAATTAATATTAATAAAATTATTGAATAATACATAGTAGTATTTATTATAAGTAGGCTAAAGTGTATCTTAAACAAATCTGTGTTGAATGGAGCGAGACTTGAGAGAAGTTGAGTCGAGAGCTCTACTAAAAAATACCGAAAATCTTAGGAAAACTCAAATTGTCAGTTTCAATTGACCACACTCATGCACGTTTATTAAAACACAATGGTGAAATAATATTCCACATTCATAATAAGTACCTACTTATTCAAATTTCAAAGAATCATTAATATTAATAAAAGCTTATTTTTTATATTGGCTACAAAATAGTGCCATTTTTACCAGTGTCAAGTAAAATGTTTCTTCGTTATTGATAATACCCCTGATGGTAATAATGACGTTGAAGAAAAAAAATCAAGTTTTTTCAAATTTCCCGCCAAAACCCCTAGAATAGCGGTAAAATAACGTATTGACGGGAAAGTTATATTATGAATGCGATTTTTAAAGCTGGAGCTACATTAGTAGCTATTTACGCTACGCTACTAATACATTCTTTATATCAGCTATATTATTGAATACCTATTATCTAAGTATAAGCTGAAATATAAGGAACTCGATGTACGAACACATTTCAGAATATAGTAAGTATTGAGACTAATAAAGAAAATAAATTGTGGTACCTACCTACCTACTTTCATTGTTTTAATTTATACTCCTGTGGCGTTCGCGGTTCTGAACGCACCTGTAGAGCGGTAACGTTGGTAGATAGGTAATTTAAGACATGCTCGAGGACAGCGCGCAAGTAGCCGCGCGCCGTAGTAACAAATCGAATCGTATGGAAATCTAATGGACGGCTGTCACTTCGTACTAGCTGAGCTGAGACATCGCTTGAAAATGACAACAAATAACTAGGTTCTAGAGACGCCATTTTCATGTCACATCCATTATTTTATTTATAATGTGTATTTATTGAATGTTTTATTGCTATTAATAACTTGACATTGGCAAAATACCCGCTAAGTTGTGGGTGATATTATATGTGGTGAATAGGGGTGGGCCATATTCATATCCATTTTGTTTCATCGCATTTCATTACGTAAAAAAAAAAAGAACAGTTTCTAGTTGTAGCAGGGAGATAGGCCGCTATGAGGGTAACGCAGCCGTTGATACGGTGCGCCACACGTGGGAGGGGCATAACATTGATATAGCACTTACATATTATATATTACATTTACATTATAGATTACACATTATAATCAAAGAATCACGTTTCGAAAAAATAAAATAAAATGTAGAACTTTACTGTTCCACATTGCACCAAAAAACCCCCACTAATGTAGCGTACTCTTCTTCAAGCCCAAAGATAAATTATAATTGACAAATAATATTCGGCATGAGTGCTGTGTGCTTTCGTTGTCTCTGTCTGTGGTTCTGTACTATTCTTTATCTATGGTATGTGGTCGCATTTAGCTTATTTCAGTGTTGGCAACATTGGTAACGACATTCACTACTCTCTCCAGTCTCTCCAGCCAGTGTAACTATCTGTGGCAGGATTCTTTCATTTCGGCAGGATTCTTCTTCTTCTTTTTTTACGAAATGAAAGGATTGACCTCTTGTTTTATCCTCCTATTTTTAAAAAGTCTGGCAATTTTGGCGGTATTTTTCCATAGTAAAATATATCTTTTTCTTTTTTTTTATGTATCGCAAAAAGTTAAAAAGGTTAACCCTGAAGACATTTCCAGAGCATATTGGGGATTCCTTTGTACTTCTCGTGATATGTTTTCATCTTATTTAACTTAAAAATTTTAATATATCTTCAATGTTTATAACCCTATAACAAGAATATCGTTGGATATAATTCAATAATAAATTCACAATACGAAACTAGAATATCTTTGGTTGGCACTGCATGGTGATAGGTCTGCGGACAGATTCTGTAAGTAATTTTAATATGGTCACACTGGTTCTTTCGCGGTGCGGCGACATGACGCGCCGGTGAAATATAAATTTGACGTAATTCTTCTGTGCACATTTTCAAATAATAAAATAAGGTAGAAAAGTGAACAAACACTAATATTATTATAAAAATCGTGTTCCATTGAGTGCATGTGAGAATAACCTGCAAAATTTGTGATTTCAGACTCACAATGGCCGATCAAGTAGACTCAATGTCAGACGCCGACCTGCGGACCAAACTGGCCGAGTATGGGTTCCCGGTGATGCCTATCACCGCTTCCACCAGAAAGGTATTGGTGAAAAAGTTGAAATTAGTGTTGGACAATAAGTGCAAACCTAGAAATAGCGTTGACAACAAAGCTGACAACAGACGGTCCCTCGCGCGCTATTCTAGCGGCGAGGAGTCCGATCTAGAAACTCCTGCTAAAGCGAAGGAGAAGCGCGGTCGGCGGGCGACCACAGGCGGGGCTATGCTGCCACCTGTCGTCAACAAAACAAATTACCTGCCCCCCAAGAAAGATTCCCCAGCCAAACGTGATTCTGATAAGGGCTCCGAGTCTGAGGAAGACAAACCGCCATTACGCACTCACGAGGAAGTCGAAACTGTGACTACACGACGCATAACCCGCACTTTCGCAAACGACCAAGACGATTATGAAACTGGCTCCGATAGCGACGTAGATGCTGACAAGAAGACCTCTAGTCCTTTCCGTAGCAATTCTAGGTCCAGTGATTATATTTCAAGCACTCTACCATCCCCTGACATTGGTGCAAGTCCTACCAGAACGTCAATATTTTCGCGTTCATCTGTACTGCCTTCCACGTACACATCTACATACTCATCAACATTAACACCCTCGGAAAACCTCAATTCTATTAGATCAAGGCTTGGTTTGACTTCGACACTCGGAGACCGCCCATCTACTAGTAATTATACTAATATTTCAACTAGTACTTATCAGCCTTCAACATCTACAATTGATGAGGTAGAATCTCCATATTTAAGTAACTTTACTCGGCGTCTGTCCTCTCTTAAGTCTGATCCACAAAAACCGGTGGTATCTTATCTTGACAGAGACACAAACAATGGGAGCACATTGCTACCGCGAAGATCTTACATAACTGGAGTGTCCAGATCTGATGTGTTGGATTACAAGACAGCGACTGATAAGAAATTCTTGAAAAACAATCTTGTGTCTTTGGCATTGGTAGGGTTGGCTGCCCTTTTTTTTTTTTGCTTATTTTTTATGTACATAGTCAAAAAGAATGATATAACATCAGTAGCAGAGGATCATAATAGTGTCATACCAATATGTCAGTTTAATATACCAGAGAACAGGCCGGGGATCAATTGTGTGCCTAAGGAACAAGTTAGTTATGCAAAGGATTTGCTGAAACGTATACATCCAGAATTGACAAGTCGTATAGCAGCTTTTAAATGTGGCCAGCCCGGTGCTCTCCCATACATGACCGAACGTGAAATAATTGAACTGGCAAGATCCCAATCTGAGACTGCTGATGTCAGCCAATGCCGTTCAGATCTCAACAATTTGCAAGTGTTATTAATCAAAAATCCTCACTGGGGATTGAAACTTGTTCAACTTAACAGCTTGTACAATAAAGATGTTGAATTTTCTCCTATTACTTCAAATGATTTCATTGTTCAGCAAAGATCTAAAGGCACCGTTGCAGTAACACTGACAGACCCCTCAACACCACTTGCCTGCCTATTAGTTAACACTTTATACTCAACAGGATCCACTTTATTTATCATTGCACTACTCACTGTAATAGCTCTGGGAATGCAAAGGTTATACAAATATTATGTGAATTATCAGAAACAGAAAAGTGAGGAAATATTTTCCATGGTCGGACAGATTATAGATGTGATTACTCAAGAGACTGAAGATGGCGGGGAGCCATACATATCTGTAGATTGCGTTCGAGACACGATAATATCGCCGCAGAATAGAGAAAAAATGGCATCGACTTGGGAAGCAGCTGTGAAGTTCATACAGAAGAACGAAAGCAGAGTCCGAATGGAGGTACAATCTGTGGATGGTGAAGACTGCCGTGTTTGGAGGTGGATTTCCTCTCAGAGCCCAAAGCGCAGTGCGGCGTGGCAAGGCCAGGCATTTGAGACTCAAGAAGGATCTGTCAACAACCTGCCTGTTTCCCCCACCCCTTGTCTCAAAATAAGGCACATGTTTGACAAAAATGACACTAACCCAAACTTGAAGACCGTTATTCAGGATGCTATATTGGAGAAATGTGGTGACCGTTGCAACATTTTGCATGTCGACATAGAGAGGATTTCCTGCTGCGTTTATGTGAAATGCGAGACGACCAACGATGCAGGAGTGGTGTACAGGAGCCTCCACGGCTGGTGGTATGAAGGCAGGCTGATAACAGTCAAATACTTACGTTTGGAGCGCTACATGCAAAGGTTTCCGAACTCCCCCTCCGCCGGCCCCTACTTGAAACCATCGACTCGGCAGTGGTAAACGTGGCAAACTAAGTGCTGTCGCACTTTCCGAAATATTTTTCTATTTCGAGTCACATAAGTTGTGTTATATGACATATGCTTTGAATTATTTATTGCGATTAATCCTTAAGGACGCGTCGCCGTCTGAACTACAATGATTTTGTTGCATTTCCTTTTATAGCTAAACTCTTTTGAATCTGCATATGTTGTGACTGTCGTTATTCCTTCCTGACCGATAGCAATTGAAGAATTCAATGGTAACTTCATAATATTAATTGCATAATACCTATTTGTTGATTTCTAATCGATTCTCGAGTTTAAATTAAAGACGGCATTGGTAGTGGTTTTTTATGTTTTTTCGTACATTATCTTGCCTGTATTTATGGTCAATGTTTTGGAAATAGTTCGTACCTGTGTTATGTAATGCATTAATGTAACCGTCGTAATTGTTGTTCATAACATAATTAAGCATATAATTTTCGTAATATGTCAATTAATTATTGTATTACTCGGTGGTCACTGATCTGATTGGTTCATAGTGTAAGGTGCTGGTAAGCCTTTGTTGAGGTTCATATTTTTTTTCTTTATCGAGTTAGCCTAAAGAACCCCACTAACTTTATGATTCTTGTAAATATTTGACATCACAAGATTCAATTGTTACTTCATATTTTTAATGTAAGTTAAATAGTTGTAATGGCTTCTATTTGTTATTGAATTTACTGATGTTTTGGAACAAATTGTTTAACAAAAACTAGCTGTAAGATAGGTTAAGTTTCATAGGGTATAACCGACGCGTACGCGTATAATTTTCTTTCTTATATCTTAGTTTACGCGATAGCACAACATTCAGTGTGTCTTTAATTTCGTATAAAATTGACATTATTTTATTTAAGGCATTTCTACTAACTACACTGTTCTTAATGTCTAGTTATTTTTATGGATTGATTTTCATTTTTTAATAAATTCGTATAAGTAACCACTCGTTTTCCTTATAGGATAGATGAAAACCAAAGATCATAGAATAAAAATTTATTGTAAAAACGTCATCCTATTTAAAAAATAAACCCCTGTAATTGTAGACACTAGCTATTCTCGGAGCGGCAAGAAGTCAGTAGTGGAGTAGTTCGGTAAGCGCGTGGTAGCAGCGCCACCGGTCGGGCAGGTAGAAGGGCTCGAACACGTGCGGGAAGGGCGCGTCCCAGCCCGTCACGCGCGAGATCGGCGCCTCCAAGTGCAGGAAGCACTCCTCCTGACAACAACCATACACGTTACAACTGGACTTACAGTTATAGATTACTAGCTGCGTCCCACGGTTTCGCCATTAAAAAGTATGTCCTTTTCCAAATGCATGGTTCCTGTATGCTATCCTATAGGAACCGTGCATTTTTTCGCGATGAAAATTAGCCTATGTCATTTTCTGACCCCTAAACTACCACTACCTATGCAAAAAATCATGTCGATCCTTTTCTCCTTGAAAAATTAAAACAAATCTATTCCCACGGGAACCATACATTTTATGTGCTATTCCAGACTATAATCTATCTCTGTGCCAAATTTTATCCAGATCCGTTCTGGCGTGATTGAGTAACAAACATCTATCCATCCAAACTTTCACATTTAAAATATTAGTGGGATATTGTTTCGCCGCGAACTCATATGAAATAACGAGCAGTGCAACGCATCGGAAAGCCGTTGACTAGTTAGAACACTTGCTCTAAGAATTGCCATGTTGCTATCCTTCGGTGGCCCTGGTCCTAGCAGGTTTGGCCGGTAGTAACAAGACAAAATGTTAAGACGTCAATTTTGTCTCATTTTCTCATATTGATTAAGAAAGAAAGCTACTTTGCGCGACATAACCCGTGACATTTCGGTCTTGGCTGGCGTACAAAACCGTATAGATGTCAAAAAAGTTTGCCTACCGGGGGGTGGTACTTGTTCTGTGCTTACACATTTTTAGTGTCGGCCGATGGATGGATGTTTTGGGAGGTGGTAATTGACACCGTGCGTTTACACCTTCCAAAATATTTCCACTGGATTTGTTACCTGTATAGTAGCTGCCAGTTCAGCGCCGAAGCCCGATGTAAGCGGCGCTTCGTGGGCGACCAGGCAGCGCCCGGTTTTCTTGACGGACTGTAAGTAAATAAATTACTATTTGGCATTATATACCAAAGGCCCTATACACAAGAAATTTGACAGAATTTGTGTGGGCCATCTGTCAAATAAGTTGCGGTAAGGGTTTGACAGCACATTATTATTATTATGAAATAAGCAGTGATAGCCAAGTTGGTAGAACGCTTGCCTCGGTAACGAGGATCGCAGGTTCAAACCCCGGCAAGCACCTCTGGAATTTCTGGATTTCATGTGCGACTCTCATTTTCAACCACGATTATCACTTGCTAAGCGGTGAAGGAAACATTGTGAGGAAACCTGCATGTCTGAGAGAACCCCTCAAAAGATGTGAAGTCCGCCAACCCGCACTGGGCCAGCGTGGTGGACTATGGCCTAACCCCCCTCGTATTGAGGAGAGGCCCGTGCCCAGCAGTGGGACATTAAAAAGGGCTGGTGTTATATTATATATGTTATGAAATAAGCTCTTAAAGAATACCAATGTACTTATATACCCATGGTGCTTGGAATTGGTACTTAAGAATGTGGAATGGAACCCATCTAATGATGGCCCTGTAAAGGTCTGTGTTGAGCAAGAACTGACATTGCAAACCGTCTCCTCGTCCCAGGGCAGGATGGACTGCAGGTCGATGACATCGACCTTGACCCCGAGCTTGTCCTCCGCCATTTGCGCTACTTCGAGCAGCACGTGAACTTGAGTGCCCCAAGCTATTAGCGTTGCAGCATCTCCTATAAACAATTTACGTATTTCTTTGTCAATCAATTAGCGAGAACAATAAAACCATGCCGCATACCGAACGACTGTTCAAAATACACCCAGACTAGAACTTTTCGAGAACATTCTCAATACTCATAAAAACATTCGGTGAGAGCAAGCAAGCGACATAATTTCCCTCTTCGTCTTCTTCTTTTTTTACGAAATGAAATGCGATGAAATAAAATGGATATGCAAATGGCCTCACCCGCAACTTCGCGGGTATTTTGCCAATGTCAAGTAATTAATAGCAATAAAACATTCAATAAATTACACATTATAAATAAATTAATGGATGTGACATGATGATATGAAAATGGCATCTCCTATTAGTCTAATTGAAACTTCATTTTTTTTGTCAATAATAATGGCAGCGTGACATTTCATTTAACTCAATAGGAGGGTCTGAAACATGGCTGACTTGGTTCAAACCTTCGCATTGGCCGAAATTTAATATCACGCCGCCATTATTATTCACAGACTTGAATAGCTTAATTGATAGAGATTTTAGCGTCATAATTTGTTAACGGACGCTTGACATTCAAACGTGCAACGCCAAATCGCGAATTCCTTTGAAATTGCATTATTCGTCTAGAAACGCCAGGTATCAGAATTAAAATGTTCTGTATTCATGTAAAGGTAAACCATTACAGCAGGTAGGTATACTTACTTATAAATCGTGTCACAAAATTGTATGCTATGATTTTACTGTCCGTTCGGAATGGCGTTCCTTACTATGAAGAAGGGGCAAGTAAATCTAATTTCTGTTTTCATTAAAAAGCTATACATTTTGAACAGACCAAAATTTCAACAGGTTAATTTTTTCATAGTAACACACAAGTTTTTAAAGGTGATCCGGTTTTAATTAATATTATTTTATTCAGCAGCCTACTATATACTTACTTCACTTAAGGGGGAAGATCAGGTCAGGGCGCGGTTTTTACAAACCTTATGGTATTGTATCGGATTAGGTATTTTTTTAGCAAACTTAATACATCGAGACATCCAATGCATAATGCTAATATCGCAAAAAACTAAATTACATCGTAAAGATGTCTAAATTTTTCGTAAAAAAATAAAAGCCATTGAAATTTTGAATTTCGCGCCCTGACCTGAGCTTCCCCCTTAAGGTCCCATTTTAATTTCATCAAGACGACACACAATCACAATTTATTTGAATGATTTTTAATTCGACGTGATGTTTCTGTGTAGTACATTGTTATGTGGTATGTGAGAACTATATAGCAAGTAGGAGTTTTGGTAACATACCTTGTCTCAAAACTTGAGCCTTTCCAAGTGGCAATGTGTAGTCATCGACAGGAACCTCCTCGATGGAGGTCCGGTACAGGACTTTCGGCTCCAGAAATATGCAGGGGTCTCGTTCGCGGATGCAGGACAAGAGGAGACCCTTGGCTGAGATTGGTCCCCTTGGGATTACTACCTGCAGGCATATAACAAGTCTTTCATAAACCTTTCACAATGCGGTGGTAGAGACTGCATTATTTGTTTTTTTTTAAATTCAAGTATAAAAATCAGATAGAAATTAAATAAATCATGTTTTTAATCAACCCAGGACTTATCAGTTATTATATTAATAATAACCAACCCCTATTTGCAGCCTAAAATTAGAAATTTTATTAAACAATCAAATAAATCTAAATATATCAAGATTTATATGAATCAACCCTGCATTGTAATATGTGTATGCTCACCCTGAGTCCCGGGACGTGAGCGAAGAGTGCTTCCGGGCTCTGCGAGTGGTAGAGGCCGCCGTGGCCCACCGCGCTGCACGGCGCGCGGATGGTGAGCGCGCCGCAGTCGAACTGCCCGCCCGAGCGGTACCGCGCCTTGGCCGCTTCGTTCACTATCTACACACGGGGTACATTAAATTATATCTCATATCGCACCCTCAGAACGATAGGGGCTCAACTCAAAATTTTGCGAAAATGAGTTAAGATCATAGTGAGACTTAAAAATGTACGTTCTATCCGATGAATATTAAAGCAAAGGCGTTTTTATCATAGAAAAAACACATTTTATTTCCGCCTCTTTTACACCGGTACTTTTCATCCCCGTTCAGTTCGAAAGATCTTTGATTGCGATTTCCCAAAAAAAAAAGTGTTTTGAGTTGAGCCCCTATCGTTCTGAGGGTGCGATATATCTAGTATGACAGTGTATATGATCTTAGACAATATCTATAAATCTATTGGCAGGTATATTCATGATTATGTTTAAATTATTTATCATAAAATTAGAATTTTTTAGTATTTCAATTTTATATTTAAATAGGATAGCAATCACCTCCAACTAAATTATGTGTATATTATAAGGAAAGCTTACCTTCAAATTTATTATACATAATTGTTTGAAATGGAACGCAACCCTAATGTATTTTTAGTGTGTCAACTTTTTATTTTTATATAAATTCCCGCCGTGCATATCTTTAATCAAGCGTTCCCGCCTTTTTGTACCGGTTGTGAAAACAGTGTAAGAAATATAATTAAATTACTATAGTCTTTTATTGAGGAAGTAATTCCTATCAATAATTCCTTTGTAAAATTCTTTAGAATGCCATTTTACATGGGTAAAACCCTTTAATAGAATATGAGAGTGTTATTGCAAAATACCTGATCAAATGCTGGGAAAATGTAATCGGCGAATTGTATCTCGGCGATGGCGGTGGCGCCGGCCGTCGCTAGCCCGATGCCGAATCCCGCGATGCCTTGCTCGCACAGCGGCGTGTTGAACACACGGTCCTTGCCGTACTTGTCCTGGATTAACAAACATTGCACATGAATACTCCTTATACTAAAGTAAGGATGCAAGGCGAGTTACAGATGCAGTAGGCTTTTATTTTGTTGGATTCATATTTGCTTATGAAGATAGAATTATTACACAAGTTTCAGATGGTTTTTTACTTCTACAGTCTAGACTAGAAGATGTAGTGAACATCCTAAGTGGATTATAATACTTATAAAATGACTATGAATCTATAATTTCAGTGACCATGAAGTACTTATGCAATAATAATGCTGATTATTGCTGATGTGTTTTATGAATGAAATATGCGTGTGTATCTGGTAACATTAATAAACTTGTAACTTCTTTAACCTTTGTCATTGAACTATTTGATTGATAACAGTCATCATAATAAGTGAGGTGGAGTGAAACAGATATTTTTATTTATAAATAAGTACTTAAGCATCTTACTCTTTAAACTTCAAATATACTATACTTCTTTATAATAGACTTACTTCATTATTTTTATAGTAACATACCTGCAAACCAAGTGCACATCGGAACACACCTCCGAAGCCAACATCTTCACCGAACAGCACAGCTGTGGAATCATTCTTGAGTGTGATGTCCATTGCATTGTTGATAGCTTGCATCATATTCATCTTTGCTGTTTCGCCTGGAACATTATACGTAAGATTATGTTCATTGATTTAAAAAGTATGCCAATGATTATTATACAAATAGATTTTTTTTTTGTGAGTAGTATTAGGTTTTGGATTTTTATCAAGAATAACAGTGCTCTTCTGTCTACGCCTCTAAGATTGATATATATATATATATAGGTAGGAGTTCATCTATACTAATATTATAAATGTGAAAGTTTGGATGGATGGATGGATGGATGTTTGTTACTCTTTCACGGCAGAACGGCTGAACGGATCTGGATGAAATTTGGCACAGAGATATATTTTGGTCTGGAATAGCATATAGGCTACTTTTTACTTTTTTATCACGGTAAAATGTAAACGCGGGTAACACCGCGGGGCGCAGCTAGTAAATTAATATATGTAAGAACAAACAGTTACTACATGCTGCCAAATCAATTTATTGAGATCAAGCTGATCGACAATCATTAAAAAATATCAACTATAAGGTATAAGTAAATCATTAAAAAATATTCAAACATACATAATGAATCTATTTATTAATTGCAATGGTTAGGCAAACGAAATAATTTCGTTAGTGGGGGCAAAGAGAGTTGTTTATAGGTATTTTAGTAAATTAACCTGTGAATTACCTTCTACGGGTTTCTCATTGTCTGGAAAGTATGTAAAGTGCGACACCAGTCTTTTTGATCCATTATTGACATTTGTTATCAACTTAGCGAACAAAATCGTCCTTTTCCTCACTAAACTAGCCATTTTGGTGTCTTGAAACACTCGACGTGCTCCCAGCGACTGCGACCAATGTATTAGGTAATGCGCATTATCTACAATTGTAATTAGCTACACTTTGATTAAAATTCACTGATAACGATGGGTCGTATGACGAAAACACTAACATTAGTGTATTGTTTACTTCACAGTGATTTGTTATACTTCTTCGGTGCGACCATGTTTTTTTTTGCGTCCAAAATGAAATGTTAGGATCTATTTTATGGAACTTAGAGGCTATAATACAATGACACGATTTGTATTTAAAATTGTAACATAACCTATACACGTTTGTTCTGACTTACTGTCATTGTCATTTTACATGCTCTGTGGTCAATGTCAAATAAACGTTTTGTTTCTTCAATTTTCTCAGTTATGTCATAGGGTAACGCATTGCGCACTAGACGTTAGTTAAAATTATTAGGTATAACTCTAACATACAGATTAATTAAACAAATATTTTAAAACAATGATAATCTTATTAAACCCATCCTCCGTTCAATAAAATGTTACCATATCGGTTGCGTGAAACCACTTCGAAAACAAAACTACCCCCAACCGAACTATTAGTGCACTAGCATAAAGCAGGTGCTCACCATCGGTAAATAGTAGGTAATATACCTACATAATTTATTCTGCTTTCTATATGTTACCTACTTACCTTTTTATAGATATTTCTATCGTATTAAGTAATTCAGTATTTATTAATGTGCGTGATTTATTCGTGGCTCCTGACGTCAAATATTGGTAAGTTTATAATACAATTGGCCTTGTTTGCGAAAATTATTTTACAGCTATGTTTTGTTACTAGCTCTGTATTATGACCCATTTGTAAATTTTATAACAGAATCTGTGTAGACAAACCAGAAATGTCTGCTGCTTTCTCCTTTATTTTCAAGGTATTTTTTCTTAAGTTAAGGTTGTAAATAGGACGAAAAACTGTTCGTGAAGTAGGTAGTCTCATTGTGGCAAGGAGTTGCCCCTTCTTCTCCATAGAAACCGCATTCCGAACGGGCAGTAAAATTGTACGATATCAACGATGAATAAATACTGCAATGCAGGGATTTGTCAAGTGGCGAGAGGGAGGGGGGGCTCCTATGGAGACCTGTAAAGGGGGCACGGGCCATCTGTGTACTTCAGTACCTTTTTTGTGCAAAAAAAAATCAAATAATATACTCTTCTTACTCCAATGTAGTTTAATATTTGGTTCGGTAAGCGATGTACCAAATAATGTTCGGTATTCGGTTCGGCCTCGCAATCCATGTTTGGCGCATCTTTAGTAATTACTTAATGTTTTTGGTAGCATGAAGTCGTGACATAAATAACTTTGGCAACCCCCTAATGGATTACATATGTAAATAAAAAAATATGCTGATTCCGATTCTGAAGTCGGCTAGCCGTCTTCACCTGTTGTAACATTGTGTTGCAAATTGTAACAGAAAGAAGTTCTGCATTCACTACACCGCAACAAACCGAGGAATTCTATTATTAGCTCAGCGCAAGAGTACAACTAGTTTAAGAGTCTGCGGTCACACATCGACGTAATTACTGAGACACACAGGTACACACACAGGCTAGGCCCAGGTGCAGCGCACTTGATCATAGACTACTTACTATCAGTAGGACTATTTATGTACAAAGACTTTAACTTGATAGTTTTTTAAGAAAAATCCAATCTTAGGGACATTATTATCGATAGAGTGGGTGAATCCGCCATTTTTTTTTATTCATGTCTGTCTGTTCTCGCATCATGTAAAATAGACTTGATAGATTTTGATGAAACATTTTATAGCGATAACATAAAGGATGGTTAGTATCCCGGGTAACGGGTGATAACCAAAAAACTGTATCTCCCAATCCACTCGTCAGATTTTTATGAAATTTGACACGGTGATAGCTGATAACAAGTTCAACTTTTTGTATTCTTTTTGTTTCGCACAATGGGTCGGTTCCTTTGGGTTAGACTAAGACCACAAATCCACGCATACCTAATAAGCTTGTGCGTATGATAATCTGTAAAAACTGACAATCACCAAGCCATTACCACTCTATTGTGATTCGATTGTGTTAGCAGACTCGAAGCCAGGTCTTGTGAAGCGAGTTGTACAAGCGTTGACAATTTTAGGACCAACTGAGTGTGTTAGTATTGGCGATATCTTATTTATTTATAGTGTTGCCCAAAGCCTTGATCTTGCAATTGTATTCTCGCAAGACCAGGCCAAGACGCAAGAATCTCGCAATTTTTGCAATACTCTAGCATGTTGGTCTTGAAGACTCTGTGCAGTCTTTTGTTTAATCTACTGTCATCTCCTACACTGTGACCCAGAACCAGATTCATAGTACACGTGTGTGAGTATGGGCTGTCACTTTTACTTTCGATCACGACAGCCGGTGGCCGGACGATGACTCCGAGCGGGCGCACGCCTCCATTATCCAACTATTTGTATTGAGAACTATTAAACTCACTCGAGCGGTGTGTGATATAATATCGATGAGTTTTAATCCCGTTGTCACTTGAGTGGGCTCAAATAGGCTATCCAGCTTCAAATAATTTAGTTAGACAGCATACAAGTTATATAAGAGATAATACTTATACGTTATTTAAGTCCAACTTAACAATTTAACGTACCTACCTAAGATCAATTCCTTATTGATGCATAAAGGTCGTCCTGGTTCTAGGTTGTAATCCATAGGTACCTTTAAAGGGTTATCGTCTCTCTGAACTATTCTACATGGTCCTTGATCATTTCAACACTGCACCTAATCATCATTGTTGAACTGTGTGCAATAGGTAAGTTCTATTCAAACTCTCAATTGATTTATTTTAAAGTGTGTATGGTCAGTTATCGATTGCCACACGATTTTGGGCTTAATTTGGATTAAATACAGATACGAGCAAAAGAGTTCAACGCACAAAGAGCTACGTTTAAAATGCTACGAGCAGTAATACTCGTCCTCTTCAAATTAAATCATGATGTAATAAAGTACATGTGTTGTATAGCAAAATTTAAAATTAAGATAATTTTACTTTCAGATTTTTATTCATATAAGGTGTGCAAAAATAGTGTAAAATATTTTAACAAATGAATCAACAAGTTATATGGATCACGTTGATGTGTAACATATTTGTGTAAATATTTCTTGATTTTTTTTAAACACAGGCGAACCAGTAGCCTTTGGCCATGCGCTCAGGGTGTCATTTTTGTAATGTCTAATAATTTGATTTATTTCTGGGGGAAGTTATCTTTATAACCTACTGTTGGCCGCGTTAAAATATTTTATACCATTATTGTAACACCTTATAAATAAATACATTACTAAATGTTATCAAAACGAAGATAGACTTTACAGGCGCTGAAATGAATTCTCGTTTAACCATTTTACGTAACATCAGCCTCTCTAGGGTCATTTGGTTACGTGAAGCAACCGTAGGCCAGATCTGACATTCTCATCTGTCAGTCACTGACATTCTACTAACCGCAATAGTCACGAACGAAATGTGGACACGTGTAGGATGGACTATCTATAATGATAATAATAATTGAAAAAGTGTTTTTTGAATGTATCTATGAGCTAATCAGGTCGGTGTCGAATTTGGATGCGTTTTCTAAATTTGATCGATGTTTTAGAAACGATTCGAAATAACTAGGCCACAGACGTTGTCCTGTCTAAAATCCTATGAAAAACACTCAGTTTTACCGAATATTCCAATATTTCAATTTTTTTTTCCAGCTGCCTTTCCCTAGAAACCTTATTTGGATTATTACGATCTAATAAAGAAAAAGTCAAATCAGTCTGCCGCTCTCAAGTCATGCGCTTACCTGTCAAAGAACAGCATTTAATTTTCATTTATATAGATATGCTATGCATATTTCTACAGGTACTTTAGTAAAGCATATTTACTTGTTAGGGCGGGCCGCAGCCGTGCGCCTACTACGTCACGTGCGAGATCATTCGTAAGCTAACCGTATACTTTATCGTCTACCGTATTTAGACATTTTGTATGGAGAATTGAATGTTTTAAATACCGTCCGCTAGAGGCGCTTTTCAACTCTCCATACAAAATGTATAAATACGGTGGACTATTAAGAATACAGTTAGCTCGCACTTGACGTAAGGATTCATAGTGCCGATCCGATTGTAGTTAATAAAATAAAATAAAATGTCATGTTATAAGTTAGGCCTATATGAAATAAATGATTCCACCTTCGTTGTTCCCGGTTTTAAACTAAGGTGTTTCTGCTGAGTAGGCTGCCCAATACTTACTATTCCAGCGTTCATAATAATCTCACCGTAACTTAGATATTAAAATAAACTGGAACCCATAACGACCATGTTACGGCGAGTAACTACTTAACTGTGACCTTTATACGTTGCTTAACCTAAGTTTAGTTTGAGATAGTTGTATGCGTATTGCGCGTTTATGTGTAACTTAATTATTAAGTACCTTTGCTTGTTAATTAGTTTGACATTTGCTTAAAATACGTTGTTAACTTGTGACTATTTAATTCAAATAATTTAAGAACTAAAAGCAACTGTTGAATGGCAGGCGGGCCAAGACGAGACTTATGTCACTGAGTTGCTGTCTTCTTTTCTTTATTCATAAGAGCGAATGAGATAAAATCAATTTATCTCATTCGCTCGTCATTTGTCTTGTCACAACTGGCCGTGCTAGGCCTGCTGAGGGCTGGCTCTCGCATTAAATGTAGCAATACTGTTAGCCTTCTGAGCACATTGCCAAGCGACGACGATTTGTGTACGTAAGGATTCGATCCCGGGACCCTCAGCACAGAAAGTAGGATCACAACCAACTGCCCTAATCAGGTCAGAATAAATTCAGTACACGAACCAGTTCTTATCACTCCTGTTCATAATGCTCTGATATGCCTATAATTAGTCCCTTCAGATTGGGATTACAAAACTTACATATCATTCAACTAAATTTTTTCGTAAATAAAAGTCGCCTATATATAGGCGACTTTTATTTACGAAAAAATTAGTAGTGTGAGGTTTCTATAGAAACCTCACACTAATACACACAAAACGGTCACGCTGAGTACGTCGCCTTCCCCTAGTATTTGCATATTGCTTTATCATGTACCACCGTAAGACACGGTTTCTCGATAAACGCCTCACACAAACCCCGGGCCACGTGGTGGGCTATTATCCTAACATATTTTAGGAATGGGAGAAACGTACTCTACTTTAGGCAATGAAAAAAGATATTATTGACTTCTTTGTCGGGTATCATTACAGTGACTTCCACTTTCCTTTCCTTTGTCCCGTGACCATGGTTGCTGTAAAGCAGCCGAAACGTCGGGAACGTAAAAACATAAAATAACCGCGATAAAATCCGAAAAAATAGTTTTATTTCAAATTCAATGTGCAGTATTCGAAAATAAGAAATCTACAGTGACTTCTTCAATCTTGCCAACCGTCACCTTATTCTGTGAAGGGGTAAGTATCTCGTCAATGTATCTAAGTACGCGGTGACTGCAAAATTTTGTTACTCTACTAGGTATTCTCGTCTTCTTTGACGAGAATACCTAGTAGCATAGCCATTTTTAGCTAAAATCTAAGTCAGTCAGTCAGACCTTTCTGATGACACACTTTTTAAACTAAGGGTCAGTGAAGCAGTAACTTTGGCCTGTGGGCCCAAATGAGACGTTTTTGTAGCTATTAAACTTTTGGTTTTATTACTTTCACCAGCCATAAATTGCTCAGGAACGTTTACATTTTTTTTTACTGAAATTTGTATCTTACATTGCAATTCTTTTCCATCACCAAATAAATACTCATATATCACGCTACAAGTATTAATGTTTTACTTAGTACTGCAATTACGTTTAACTTTACGCTCTATTAAGGTTAATATCCTCCCTAAAGCGATACTGCTGTTTATGTACTATATCTGCTTTTATTTAAGAACTCTGAACCCTTTGATATTTATGTCATGCTTGTGATGCTTTGAAAATAATACCCCTTAAAAGCTCTTTAGGTACGCTATAATAAACCTCTATTATGTACAGACGTTTTCAGCCCCAAGTCCGCTTATATAGTCTTAATTGACTTATAATGAAATCACAATGGCATCACTGTTTCCTGTTTTCCCATACTGATTAGTTGTCTTTGGCCAGTCCTGTTAGAACGCATTTAGGTTGTTTGATATAACACACCAAAGAAAATCATAATATATCTTAATTTCAAATAACGTCAAATCAACTAAGCTTAGCCTGAAATTGAACGAATGAGGACAATGCGATCGGGAATCGGCCGGAATATGGAACGATCGCTCATCATCGACGCCTCTTGAATATTCATAGTCGGCGTTTTCCGTCCGAGGCATTAAGGTGGCGGTAATCGGTTAGGACGTTTTCAGAGAATAACCTTGTTTTGGCAAATCGTGAAAGCACCTAGATTTTACAAATAGGGTGGCCAAACAGGGTGGCCTTGTACGGATACAGGTTAATGCGGGTATGAAACAGATTGTGACCTGATTAAGATATAGGTACTTTAGTTAGCAGCCCGTTTCGAATGGAGGGAGGGAGGGAGGAGGAGACGAGCTAAGTAGTACATGTTATAAAACAATTGTGGCGTGAGATTACTTTAAAGTAAGAGTTTATATTTTTTAAGAGAAATTTTGAAATTAATATGAAAAGATTTATTCGACACAGGTAGGTTACCATAAATAGTTAAGTAAAATAACGGACATAGTGAAGTTTAAACAGAAATATTATTAGATATAGGTTTTGGTTAGGTTATAACAGCACATTGTGAAACACCCTGAATAAAGTTGTTGCTACTGTATATACCTATACTAAATTTCGGCCGAATTAAAGGACTTATAACGTCCGAACGATCGCGCAAAAAATTGTTTGTTTTATCTGATGCAGTCCTTTTAGTTGCGGGTTTTGGAGTTGAGAGAGCGAGAGAAAAGAGCTTCGCAAGAATTAGCCTCAGTTCAGTTTGACTAAGGGATTTTTTTTAAATCCGTATCTCGATTTGCAAAGGCTGTGGGCAGCTTGGGAGATATAGGTTAAAAGAGTATTGAAGTGGACAATGTCTTGTGTTTTAACTTCCAATTGGAGGAGTGCGGAATGGAGAAAATGAGGGCTGCCCTACTCATTTAATATAAGAGAATAATAAAAGTTAAGGAGATGAATGTAGCTAAGTTGGCCACGACATTGAAGTATCAGACACCGACTACTACTATACTACTATTGATTTCTGCATTATTTTACAACATTCGTTTCCAGACAATGATTTGATAATCAATCAACCTTTGCTATCTTGAATTGTGATTTGCAGAACAGGTACCATTTGACCTTTCCCGGCTCGTAGACATGGAATGCATGCGAGCAGTCTCGATCCACAGACTCACAATCCCAAGGACCGCTCCCGAAATCGTGACATCTATTAAATGAACGGCGCACAGTAATAGAGTAACACGATTACGAAACTATAAAATATTATGGGCTTAAGTTACGTTACGTAGGTATCCGAGTTGCGAATTGCCGCTCGCGTCTCTCGCGACTCCGCCAACAGTAGTCAGTCAGTCAGTGCCGCGCTGAACGCCGCGCGACCTGCACGCACCCGCGAAGCGCGCCCACCGTCCGCGACTTGACTCGTGCTACCCTGTGTACCTGTGTCCTGTGTTATACCCCTAAAGAGTACGTAAACAACATTATTAACTAACCTGTGAAAGTGTGGTCCGGATCTATATTGGAGCGGCATCAAACGCGTGCGTATTAATTTGTTTGTTGCGAGTGATAGATGTTGCATTCTGCAGGTGCTCGCTTGTTCTTTATTAATTGAAAAGTGATTGTAAAGCGGTCACGGCCGAGGCACACATGTCCGGCCCAGTTTTCACGATCGCTGCCTCTTGTCTCGGGCGAATTCCTTGGCTTGGCTGCTTTTCTTTGTTTACCGCCGGGAGATGATTTGGACGGTGCGTGCTGCACTTGTTGATTCGGCGTTTTGCGGTGTTGAATTCGTATTTCTGTTTGGGAGCTCATGTATGGTTTCGTGTTCGGTTTGGTCATGAAATGCTTGCGTTTCGCATTGCAGCGATGCTCGATTATCATTGATTATCGTCAAATTATTTCACCGACTGTAAAAACGACATGTTTCGATGCTGACGTCGTTACTTCATTTTTTTTCTTAGAAGCGTTGCAAGAATTGTTGTGTGTTTAGAGCTATTATGTTAATGGCTCCAACTAGAATGGAAAGGTCTAAGGTTAGTGATGCGAAATAACTGCAAGTGAATTGTGCAATAAAATCTCTTAACACTAAGTTGGCTAACTGAGCACTCAAAAAATTATCCTATGCACTGCCTTCCCAAATCCATGTGTAAAAGTATAGAAGAAGTATTCTTATAGATTCGTATTCTTAGAGCTTTCCTTCCCCACCCCTTGGTGAGGAAATCTCTAGATTTTTTTATCTGGACTAAGTCAATTCTAAGCAGAACACACTTTGAACAAACCACTCAATCTGCGTAGATCCCAAAAGTTCGATTCTGAACGATGAATTACATCAGTTTGTTTTTGGCCTTTGTACCAATACATAAAAAGTTAATTGAGTTTTTTGTAGATTTACCTCTTTCCATGCGGCACCGGAACCAGCCATTGACATTACAATTTATAGCATTCGAGTGTACATTTGATGCAAGATTTTGTTGGTTATGTTTGAAAATTGCGACGTTGATTACTATTGGAGACAGATTTTTTTTCTTTGGCTTACTTAGTAGGTACCTTTAAGGGAAACTGATTTGTGAGGAAATTGGTAGAAGTATTCGTTGCAAATGTTGATAATGATCGATAACTAGGATATTCTAATTTCGCCTAATTTTTTACATCGCCAGACGAATACACCAACTGTACGGTCTCCCAAACTCAATAATGTTTGTATTACGGGCATCGTGCAAGGGACCGGGGACGATCCAAGTAATAATAAACCTCCATGACTCGGGTAAAAAAATTCTGCGCACCACGCAAATTTCTAAATAAATGTAAACCTTTTAACATTATTCTAGGACCATAGACAAAAGACTGGAATAATGGTAGCTAATCTAAATCAATTCAGCAATACGAACTAGCAATCAGAAAGTTTTAGAAAGGTCATTTACAAACACATAAAAGCTATCCTTAAATTTATTAATAAAGAATGTATAGATAATTAGATACATATACGAAATAAGAGAACTCGTTAAGGTATACCACAAGAAATAGTGGCATCGACAACAATTCATTATTTCCCACATAACGTCATTTTATATTCTGTTATAAACAATTCATAATCCTGTTACAAAAACGTGACTCGGTGCGTTAATCTTCTTTGCAGTCGAAGAGGTTTCTGTGCTGTTGGTTCATTAGAATACTCACCTAGTTCCGAGCGTGGAGGTTGGTAGTCAGGATTCGAATGAACCTTGAAAGTGATTGTATTGTTTGGTGGATCATTTTGAGATGGAAACTAAACGTGATTTGAATGACGCAACCTTTGAATAGAAATTTGTATATGCAAAGTGTAACAATAATAGTGTTAAATATTCCAACAGGGCCAACAGTAGGTTAAAAAGATAACATTCCCAAAGAAATAAATCACATTATTAGAAATTTAAAAAAACACACCCGTAAAACGCACTACTGATTCGCTTTGTTTAAAAAAATCAAATATCATTTACACAATTATTTTATACATCAGTGATGATTATATTAATTATTCAAAACTTACTAATTCAAAAGTAAGTTGATTTTGGTATTAATTAAAATGTTATCCAATCATTGTTACACCTAAAATAACAAAATCCAGGACGCCAAGATTTATTGAAATAAAACTTATTTTACAGATTTTATCGCGTTTATTTTATGTTTTTACGTTCCCGACGTTTCTGTTGCTTTATAGCAACCATGGTCACGGGAGAACTGAGGTGTTTGACTTCCAAGTGTCATAGTTCGTACAGGGGTACCCTCATATTTAGTTGTTGCTTGCGGTCCGATCTACGCAGAGTTTGCTCAGTGTCTTGAGGTCTTTGCTCAGTGTCTTGCAATGGTGCGCTTGGTTGGTTGGTGGTTGGGTACGTAAAAACATAAAATCAACGAAATAAAATCTGTAAAATAAGTTTTGTTTCAATATGTAGTATTCGCGTAATTATAAGAAATCAACATCTAAATCAATGCTTACTGTGTCGAGGATGCCACAAAGTTGATTTACTCATAATTGAGTCACAGTGGCTAAGGAAAATACATGAGGAATACCAGGAGCCCAGAGCGGGACTTGACATGCGAAAATGACCTTTCGTTCTGAATAGTACTTAAAGTTCATATTCCTCTGGTTTCAGAAATATAGTTCACTGAATGTCTGTACTATACCGTGAGGCATTCGCCGTGGGATAGATTACAATGTGGCTCTACGATCATGTTATTATTTCTCCGTACAATGTTTCTGTTAATCATTACAATCTATTTCTTGTACTGACATCATAATAATACTAGACTGGCTGGATGATAACTATTTTTGTGCCGTTTCAAAGCGCCTCCTCGAGCGTCGCCGGAACTAAATTTGACATTTAATGCAAATGGCCGTCGCGTTGTTTGGAGCGTATCTGTATTTAGGGAGACGAACTTTTTGTTCATTAATGCCTGTATTAGGTTAAGGGTAGACAGCCATGTACCTACTGTTCCTCCATACGTCGCTAATAATATTTGGTTCTAATATACTTAATAGGGAGCGAGCTTATTGTTGATTACTAGGCAGACTGCTAGGGCTTAGTACAAGTTCTACACCATAAAATACTGATCGAATGATCTAACTATTATTATACAACAGTACCCTCATCGGATCGATTGGTATATAAATTCGTTCAAACCTCATACTTAGTGCCTATATTGCTATACCTACTTATAATTTCGCAACATAACATCTAAATAGATCTTTGGACAATGAGTCCGTCAACCAGTCAGCCTTCATTGTATTATCGTAATGCAAGTAGATACTGAAAATAAGTGACTTAAGGTGTATATAAAACCTTTGACACTTTTCTTCGTGACAGTATATCAATATAATGTCTTGTTAAGCAAATCTAATAGGTTAGAGGTATTCCATACTTGACTCGATTAATGTACCATCACAATGGGTTTTGGTGAGTATTTGATGCTATTCATATAATGTCGTAATTATATATGTGTTGACAGTGTTACTTAAGTATTAGATCATCTTCATCTTCTCTCGTATATATCTCCTCTATCATTTCTTGAGTTATCATTTTGTTTTGTACAAACCAATTTAACAGTTCGTTATTCCTTGACAAAATGTAACATAGCATAGGTATATTAAAATAAACGTTTACTATTATAATAACCTTTTACGGGCATTAGGAAACCCATTATTATGTATATCAGTTTATAGAGTTGTGTGACTTTTAATACAATAGCTTTTATAATCGCAAATTAGTTTCGCGTATTGGGCGCCATAATTGTGGCCACACAGTGGCCGGTGTTCCAAGCCTTTATTTTGAACTTGAACGTTTTGAATATATTCTGTGTACAATGGGTGCTAGTTTAAAAAATATTATTCAAGAATTATTATTGCATAAAAATATACTAATAGGTTCAACCTCAGATTGAAAACATATAGACCTGTAGGGTGACCAGGAACTTCTAATGTAATCGTTATGTCATCGACAAAACTTGCTGTCACTGTCATGCTTATTTATGATATCTGTGGTGTGAGGGGGATGGAAGACGTTACGTAAAAAGGATTGTGTTTGAGGTACGGATGTCGCTTAAAATTTATTTTGTACCAATTTAGTTTTGTCAATGTTTGCTTACGACATTTCGATCAACCAATGATTTGCAGAATAAAATCCAGTTTTTGCTCATATATTATTAATACGTAGTCTGTGGTCCGGAGTACATTAGCCGCAGCCTCGATAATGCCGCGGTGCCAATCAAGAATGCCAAGGCCACTGCGTTTTCTCCAATACCTAGATTAGAATGAACTGAACTAGTTCTAAATGTCGTTTCGTTCGGATTATAGGTATTTGAGTTTTTTCGTTCTAGGAAATAATTCAGACGGAGTGTCGCAAACAACATATTTGAAGCACCAAAAAACCAAGCCGATTTGTGTAATGCATGCGAATTACGACCTTACGTTCACGAGAACTATCGGCTTGGTATTTTGTAATTCAATATGTCGTTCGCGACACGGCGTCTGTATTATTTAAACGTCTACGGTTCTATCACCAAAATATAGGAAATTTAGGTTTTTTCAGCTCAGTTTTGGTGCCGGTAATGGCACGGTTTGGTGCAGGTGTCGTTCTTCTCTATAGAAACGTCATTCCAAACGGGTGGTAAAGTTGTAGCTTAGCATTTTGTAACTATTATGACGATTCATAAGTACTGTACTTAATGGTTTACATGAATATAAAATATTCTGATTCTCTTGTTGTGAAAATACAAATAGGTATATAAACTAGCACCTCATAGATTGACACTGAAAAGGATATCTTATACTGTTCTAGAATTGAGAATGATTATTTCGTATTTTACTTTCAATTATAACATACTGGATAAATGACGATCGATTCTTTAGCTCGGAAAATGAAAAAGTTCGTTCAGTATCGTTAAAAAGCTTAAGTCTACACGCGTAAGAAGGCACAGGTCACAGATACTATAATATATTATAATTAGATTAATATGTGAACTATGAACTATTCTTAATATTCTTAACTCTCTCAAATTCATGTAATATTATATAAGGCATTGCGAAAGCCAAGGCAGTCACTTTATAAATGTTTCTTAAAACAATAATATTGCATTTTTTTTTATATTTGGAACGAATATTATATAAGATACTCGCATTAAGGTGACACACATTCAATGTTAAAAAAAAACGCTGACAGTTTTTACCGAATGTTCCAATTTCCCGGCCAACTTTTTAAATTTACTTTTCTCTACCAACCCTTGTTCGGGCTATTACGCTGTAAAGCAGCCGAAACGTCAGGAACGTACAAACATAAAATAAACGCGATAAAATCTGTAAAATAAGTTTTATGTCAATGTGTAGTATTCGCGTAAATATAAGAAATCAATACGTTCTTATCATGTTAAGAACTGCCAACAAGGTATCGCTTGTCTTTGGCCAAAATTATATTGTGTTCAGCGGTCAAGTGGGTATCATGGTCGAAATGGGTTATGCAAAAAGGTGTTCACGTAGTGGGTACGTGTTGCGCTCCATATCCTGTATCGACGTAACGTAGGCGTTAACTGCCCAATATAGCTGATAGCAAGCTTTGACTAAGCCATACAATGAATGTGCTTTGATTCGGCCTGCGTTTAAGCGTAAATTTTATTTCAGCGGTTGGAATTTGGATTAAGAAGCAAGCAAGTTTGTTTTATTTTTGATAAGGTATTGCAAATGTATTTTATAAGAAAATGGCTGTCGTATAAACTAGGTATATAGGACACAAGATAGATGGTTGCAGTACAAATAGAGATTACAAAACTAACTTAAGAGAATTTATTTAAAAAATGCTAATTTGTATACACATTGATATTTATGTCCTATGGGCCCCATTGGTCTCAAACGCTAAAAGTAACGGTCCCTCTGAGACAAATGGGGGAAGAGGACCCACCACTGATCCTCACGACAGCTGGGCTTCGAATGGGCTCATTGGTAGCGCAGCCGTCCTGAGGATGCCTCGTTTATGGGCGAACCACGTGTCGAATACTATTTGAAATTCATTTCGTTCCACGGAGAATTGCATATTAATTAGAGTCCTGACACTCACGCCACACGGATTCTCGACTGACATCTTAGAGGAGTACGGTTTTGTTGGCCTCTTTTATTATCGATGAAATTGTTTGGTTTATGATTAGAAAAGTTGACAAGCCGAGAGTCTGTGGCGGGTGTCTCTTCCCCCATTCGTTCAACAATGGATTTCAGCTATGTTTTAGGTTCTATTAGACCTCTTTAATTCGGTGACTAATAGTCCAATCCAGACTAATCGCGTAGCCTCGCGGCGGTGGAATAAGTCCAGATTACGAGGCAAGGGACAGCGGCCAGTGGTGGTAAACGTTGGCGCTGCCTCGCAACAGCGCTGTCGCCTGTCATGTCAGTCTTGAACCGTCTAATGGCTTATTAGTCACATGTAAAGCCACTTACACATTCCACACACGGACAGCGTGATATTTCGTTACCTATGAGCTGCCGGTTTGTGCGCACTTGCTATTCACGCAAGCTCGTAGGCGTTTATATCGCCCTTATCAATACCCACCTTTGTATTTAGGACACAATTTTGTACGTGGGTAAATACCGGTTTAGATAGATGTAATTTGGAATTATTTTTATACGGAGCAATAATAGCCGAGTTCTTCGTACGCTCGTTTTGGAAACAAAGTGTGCGGGTTTAAGCCTCGCTCGCTAATTGATTTTCGGATTTCATGCGCGAAATTTTAACTAGAAATTAAACATCCATAATTCGGATTTATGTGCTCATCACACAAAGTCTGTCCCTACCAGGCTTCGACCCAGGTCCCTCAGCAGAGAAAGATCACATCGAGATAAAATTAAGACATGTCTGTTTAATCTTAGCTGTGTCCGTTATTTTATTTTCTTCACAATTTGTTAACTAAATATCTACCTGTGTTGTATAAAATATAAATATAAATAAATAATAAATCCTTTCATTAATTTCAATTCATTAATTCAAAGCAGGGTCACTACCAACTGGGGTAATTAGTTATAAGGTTAGGTATGTAGCAGTGATAGCCAAGTTGGTAGAACGCTTGCCTCGGTAACGAGGATTGCAGGTTCAAACCCCGGCTCGCACCTCTGACATTTCATGTGCGAATCTCATTTTCAACCATGATTATCACTGGCTAAACGGTGAAGGAAAACATCGTGAGGAAACCTGCATGAGAGAAACGCTCCAAAGACGTGTGAAGTCCGCCAACCCGCACTGGGCCAGCGCGGTGGACTATGGCCTAATTCCCCCTCGCATTGAGGGGAGGCCTGTGCCCAGCAGTGGGACATTAAAAAAAAGGGCTGGAATTATTATATATTATAATTATTATTAGGTATGAGGTTTTCTGAAATTTTTTGTAAGACTATTATCGTAGCGAAGCGAGTCGCCATTTCGAATTGATTCGCGCATGCGCATTAGCGATACCATAATGTACGCGCTAAGGCTACAATATTATTTTCAACACACTTGCTCGTAAAGTGGCTCTTATTGCACCGATTTAAGGTTCATATTGCAGCTTATTATACACGGGTGCTTTTCACTTTATATTACCGCACTAGTGTTTGTAACTTCACATTTTTTTTTATGTTGGCAAAGGGGTTTTATATTGTCTAAAAACTGTTTACAATTTTTGAGATTTAATCATGATGTGCTAGTAAAAAATGATAAATAAAATTTTGTTTCTACTAATTATTTATTTTGTCATTGAATTAACATTAATCTGTGTTATAATTACGAACATATTCAATTAATTAGGTATATTTTTAATATTAAGCTGTAGCTATGAGTGTAGCTAGACTTTGTTTTCTGTTACATTTTTTCAAGCGGGGCGCGAAAAAAATATCTAGTGCCATTATTATTCTGTGGTCATGTCTCAAAAGTATATAATTCTAATTATAATTTCAAAAGTATACAATATTATAATTCACTTACTATTTCCTAGCTTTCCTCTAATTTCACTGACGAAAGTAAAAACCTTTTGTTGTTTATTTTCTTTTCAAACAAAAAAAAACTTCAAAGCGTAACCGCAAGCCTTTACGCAATGATTTGGAGATCATTACTATCACTATTGCGTGATGCAACAGATCGATTGATGATAGAGCAGCGATCAGAGTGAACGTCCCTGACTCTATCAAAATTGCACTAACCTATCTACTCTGCTAAGGGTAATAACTAATAACTAACAGATTTTTAAATGCAGAAAGTACATACCATTTTTCTTTAGAAGTAGAATTGCTTCTGAAAAAACACCCCACAAGATTCGAAGAAAATTATTTCCTCTTTACCAAACTTCGGTGATTGAATTAGGCGGTAACTTTTCTGTTACTTTTGTTTTGATTTGATCGCTAGTTGCGAGTCAACTCGGGCTGCTTAGACACGGAGTTGCGAACTTGTTACAACAGGTTCGGGAACTTTGGCCGTATTCCTTCCCAGGATATTATTCCTAAGTTAATTTCGTGTGAGGTGAATACAAATATTTCAACATTAAAACTTCGTATGAGTCATGCAAACGTGAATTGCATTTTTATCACACCAAAAAATAACATCCTATTATTAGACACCTAAATTATGAAATTTTATAGATTCTTAAATAAATAAAAAATATCACAATTTTTGGTAGTATTTATTTTTTCAGTGAAAAGTTTACACTTATAATAAGTATTTGGTAATAAAAAAAATGAATCAATAGATAATGATAATATGGTAGTCATCATTACAAAGCGATCCGATATAACAGGAGATAAGTATCGAATCATTATCTAAATAAGTCGATATCTGAAATGAGCTAAAAGGATCACTTTCTAAAACAAACACGCAACCAAATCTGCTAGTGCGGGTTACCTGTGGCGAGCGGCAAGTGACACAAAGGGCCGCCGACGCAGGTACGCGTTAATAGGGCTGACACATTTAATAACCAAGACCTATAAAGAAGTATCTGTAATCGAGTTGAACTTTCTTCTTATCGATATAATTGCTATTAGACTTGTCTTTATACAAAAAAGTATCAGGTATCGCTCTGGCCTCGTACCTCTTGCTAGATGGACAAATTTTTTTATGTTAAAAACCACAGATTACCCTAGAGAGATCTTTAACATAAGTGTTTTACAGAGCAATCATTTTAGAAAATAAATTGTTCCCGTTCATGGAATAATGTTGACCAAGTAAACAAAGTCTGTGAGAGGCGGTTCAAACTCTACGGTTTCGGCAGCCCTACGGATGGCCGAGTTAGATAAATACGTGCGCCAATCAGCTGTCGTTTCACTTTCACTGCGCGGGCGCCTGACGCAACCGCGATTGGCTTTTTGTTCATTTAGGGATGCATTTATATTGTTTGTAAACAATTGTATGAAATTGTGGGTAACTATATCAGGTTAATCGGAGTTTCGAAAAGTCATAAAACAACCCAATATTCATTTCATAAGTCCTTTATAATATCTCCCTGATCTTTGATATTTGATATTAGCGGTTACAAAACCTCCAAATTCTACGGTTTTCCACATTTATTAATTCCCAAATACGATTCTTCTTACTGTTATTTTATTTAGGCTAACTTTATCCCGGCACTTACCATTCTTCAGGGCAATTTTTTCAGGACGTCTTGAAAGCTTTATTATTTCCTAACTCAACTAACACAATTAAACGTGAGTCGACTTTTCCCAAGAATTATAATATTCTTTGCCTAATTATGTTTTTAACTTACACAATTTTGTTTTTCCGAGAAAAATCTTTGTAGGACTGTATCAGAGAGGTACTTACACGTTATTTAGATTTCCCGAGATTCCTTGGTGCTGGCATTAATATTTGTTGGAGGCAAAATAATATTATTCTAGAAAGGGAATTATTTGAAAGATTCATTTAAACAAACTGGTATATTCGTTCATGTTGCGTGACTTTGTAAATATAAAGTTCGTCTACCATTTTTTATTAATGTTCAGGTTATATACACTATGATATAATTGAGCTAAGTTGGCTTTTACAGTCGAAGCGGGATTGCAACCTGAGCTGGAGGCGAGGGCGCCATGAAGCCGAGAGTGTAATGATCAAATGCTTACGCGGGTCTTACGACGTTTTTCAACACACTTGTGAGCAAAAAATTATAAAATTCATGAAAACACTATGCATAGACAAATATTTGTGAATCATGGCCAAAGAACAAAAATGGCGCCAGATTTTTTTTGCGTCCTGCTTCAAAAAGTGGCACAGATAACAAAGTCATAAAACAACCTATATTTTTAATACTATTAAAATATAATCAAATGTTAACTTTTTATGTTAATTTAATTACAAAAATAAATGATTTGTAGAAATAAAATATTTATTATTCATATTTTGACTAACACAGGTCATTAAATCACAAATATTGTAGACAATTTTTTAGACATGAAACCTCTTTGCCAAAATAAAAAAAAATGTGACGTTTATATCACTAGTGCGGTAATACAAAGTGAAAAGCACGCGTGTAATAGTGCATAGTTAACCTTAAATCGGTGCGATAAGAGCCACTTTACGAACACGTCTGTTGAAAAAGTTATAAATCGCATTATGCAGTTAATGCAATTCTTGAGATCAAGATTATGGTAGCAATCGTAATTATAAAATTAAATTTTCATATTAATTAGATTATCGTGATAAGATAAGATGTACTTATGTATGTACTTATTATTAAATCATGAATACTAGGTATTCTCAGTGAGTCATCATATAAAGATTTGTGCTCATAACCGACTTATAGGTAACAAAAGATACGAATTGTAACAGATTCCAAACAATGTTATCCATTACAAACGTAATGTATATTCAGCTTTATAGCAACTAATATTTGTTTTTTAACGATAATGCGTATAAACGTAAATCTAAATCGGCGATCGTGGTACAATGCCTGATCTACATCTTCCTAGGGCAATTGTTTAGTATTGCCCTATACCAGTGGTACTCAACATTTCTTCATAGGGGCCACAAACACGTGTGAGTAGTGGTGTCGCGGCCTGCACAAAAAAAAATGGTTAATGATTTCTTAGGTTTTCGCTGTTGTTACAATTTTAATTAAACAACTACGAGTGGATTCATCGCGGCGCGGTAGTGTTATGTAGAATCTATTTACTCAGCGCGCTCGTAATATTTCTTATGGCCACGAAATTTAAAGTAAAGTAACACCAAATGAGCCAACCTCTAAAGCCCAGCGGGCGACAGGTTGAGTATAGCTGCCCTATACTATACATCAAGAATCTCTAAACTTCAGCCCGTACCGCCCGACCATGATGACATTGCATTTGAGTCAATAGCAGAAAAACGAGACACAACATTTATTTTTATTGCCCGCAGGGACCTGTTGGCTTTGTGCAGTCTGGCCCTCAGGCTAAAATGTTTGGAGACCCCTGCTATACATATTTATTTATTCATAACCGGATTGTTCAATTTTGATCGTTATGCATACTTACAATAATAAACGTTATACATTAACAGGAATATGGGTTTCCTGCAAAAATATTTACCTACAACGTTATGTACGTTACGTTCTCCGAAAACTCTCATAGCGCGTTTTGAGATTATATGCAGAATCGTCAGTGCCATCTGTGTATCTTGTAGCGAGGTAAAGTTGATATATAGAGCTACAGTTCTTTAGTTTCTTTAATCCATCTTTTCCGTCAATTTAACCCATGTCTGTTTTTGCACATTAACTACATATTGTTTATCTACACATTTTGTTTAATTCCAAGAAAATGTAACCATGAAAATGTTCTGTAACTATTGTTTATTGCGACCCATTTTCAGTAACATTACATACATTGCATATAATGAGGGGCTATTAGCCGTCATATAATATGCTTGCTTCTAGATCTGTTCTGTAATCATAGCCTGCAATACAGTAATATAAGATAGCTTCATTTCATGAAGTGTTTGTTAATAATATATCATCATAGTTGAGGTCGCGTTCCGATCCGGTTGTCGAGTAAAATTTTATTGATAAGACCACACAAATTCCGGATTGCATAATTCATTCGACTTGATCACGTGGACGACCGACAAGATTAATTCTACTTAGTTGATATATTGGAATTATTGCTGTAACAACAATTGTGTGACTGAACACATATAATATACCTTTAGATAAAATAAAAGATTCCACTATTGTACAAAAAACTTGTACTATATTATGTGTCTTCTGCACTAAAGACAACCATGAATTGCAGAGAACAAGTGAGTTACATGATAAGGTTTTAATACTATAATAATAAAGAAACAGAAAAAAAGACTATCTGTTCTAGGCGCGCGCGCGCCGCGCGCGCGTGTGTGTGTGTGTATTTGTGTGTGTGTGTATGTGTGCGTGTGTGTAAGTGTGTGCGCGTGTGTGTGTGTGTGTGTTTGTGTGGGGGTGTTTGTCCCCTACACACTGAGTGTGTGTGTTAAATAGTTCATGTCATCATTTTTATTAATTCCATACTTAGTACAAATATGGGAAAACCCAAGTGAATCCACTTATCACATAACACCTACTGATTACCATCATCGATTATAAAATAAAATAAAAACATATAATTTTATCTTTAATTAATAAAATGTCTTAAATTTATTAATCGATTGCATTACTTTGATGTCGTGTTTTATTAAATTGCATTAACGAAGATTAATTAAGTTAAAAAACAGAGATAATTTCAGAACTGATTATATCAAGGAACTAGTAGTTTAACTGCGGTGTTTTGTCTTTGTCTACACGGTAGATGAAAACCTATACTGTATTTTTTTCAGAATGCATTATAACATTAAGGATATGTAGCAGTTATGACCAAGTTGGTAGAACGCTTGACTCGGTAGGGAGGGTCGCAGGTTCAAACCCCGGCGCGAACCTCTGGGATTTCTGAATTTCATGTGCGAATCTCATTTTAAACCGTGATTATCACTTGATAAAGAGTGAAGGAAAACGTCGCGAGGAAATCGGCATATCTGAGAGTACCCCTCGAAAGACGTGTGAAGTCCACCAACCCGCACTGGGCCAGCGTGGTGGACTATGGCCTAAACCTCCCTCGCATTGAAGGGAGGCCCATGCCCAACAGTGGGACATTTAAAGGTGCTGGTATATGATTATTATTTATGTCACTCTCCACACGGGCTATACCCGGATCTTTGAAAGGCTAGCGCGGGGTCATGTGTCCAACACGTAGAGGACCTTTTTGAGTATTTTAATGTTATGTTAGCCTGCTGGGGTCAATTGCTGAAAATGATAGCATAAACAGCGATTATTATTATTATTAAGGATGTCCTTGTAAATATATTATAATATGTGGCCGTGAGCAGATAAACTTGATTAGATAACAACGTACATACTGGTGACAGTTACTGTTTAATCGAACTTTCTAACACAATATTCTGTTTCTTCTTCTTTTTTTATGTTGGCAATCGGCTACAAAATAGTGCCATTTTGCCAGTGTCGAGTAATTCTTGATAATTGTTATTGAATTATATGTACCCCTGATGATAATAGTAATGTTTGTGACGATGATGATGATGATGAAATGAATCCCCTACCCCTAATAGCAAAGCTGTGGATACTTTACTTTGAAAATTTACCAGACTGCTTGGGTTAACTTGAAAAGTCAAGTTATACTATTTCATTTCAATTTCTTTTGCTCGTGCACGTTTATGAACACACAATGGTTACTATCCCAGTAATATTACACATTATTTATCAAAGAAACACATTTTATTGGAAAATTAAACAAAATTGGCAACTTCACGGTTCAACTTCCCGCTAAAAAGTCCAACTCAAGCAGTCAAAGTCACAGATTCTTATTTTAAAAAAATATATAAATCTTGTGCACCCAGCCAGGAACATTTGTTTTATTATAGGTACCTACGCATATAAACTCAAACGCGTAATTTATTTAGAAAAGTTTGCGTTAAAAAGTTATTATTGTATAGCATTGAAATTGCGTAATAATGTTATCATTGTCGCATTTGATTTGTGGCGTAACGGCTCCCGTCCATATTATACGTTTACATAGTTATCACCATTCAGAAACTATATTTCATTACGGAGTACTATCTTGGGCGTATTAAACAATGATGTTTGGTCTAAATCAGGGGTTTCCAAACTATTTTGGGCAAGAGACCCCTTTTCCTAAATGAACTGATACCTTAAATCAAGAGATATTCAAATTACTTTAAAAATCCTATCTCTAGTTTTTTCCTATTGATACAAAATAAGAATTTAATCTTGTACGAACATATGCACGCTAATCGACTTGAGTTTTTTAAAAGTACAACAAAGCTTCCCACTAAAATATTAGTCATTCCTAAAAACAAGTTGGTGCGCGTAACACAACTTATACAGTATCTCTAAAGTTTCAAATAAGAATTTGTTTTAATTAATAGAGGTTGATCTTTAGACCTCGTCGACCCCCAAAATCAGTGTTAGTTTATGTCGACCCCTGGGGAACCTGGGATATTAACCACTTTGGGAATCCCTCGTCTACATGTTATTGGAACTTCTCAAGATTAGGAGTGCTAGCTATCAAAATGGTTTGGTCGGTCATATTTTTGATTAAATTCGGACGATATTTCCTTAAGATCTAGAATATGTAGGTATTATATGTGTAGCGACCACTTCAACCGCACAACAAGCTACACAAATAGCACTGCAGACGCATTCAGAACAATAGACAATTGTCATCACAATCCTAATCGCGCTATAAGAGTTTTCGGACCAAGTAACATATATACAAGATCCCGACAATAACCGTTGAGGCATAGCGGCCGCCCCGCTAGGCATACCACCCGCCTGGCTGGAAGATCTTCCCTTTTCCGCTAAATATGAAATAATTCAAATTAATTCCTCTATGACGTTTTATAAAATATTTTTCGAAATATATAATTGCGAAGAGATTCGCTACTAAAAGTATGTAATTAACTCAAGTGGGAGAGAGTAAAATTGCGATCTATCTCTATCACACACGCCCTGACTTATGGCGATGACGTCACAGCCCTGCGGTAACTTCTAATGTCTGTATTTCTGACAACGTCAGCGATTATTATTGAATCTTTAATTTATAGTGCGTGAGACATTAATTGTACAATTATGCAATAAAATAAAATAGGCGACAAGCTAATTGGGTGATAAGGTTGATTGTTGATAACCTCTACAGTTAGATCTAACACTTGGCTAAAGGGGTCAGCGATAAGGTACCTTGAGGTAAGCACGGACTTCGGCTGGACTGTCTCGGAAAGACATTAGAATAAACAGAAGTGCAATTTATATCGCCAGACGAACACACCAACTATACGGTCCTACACGAATCAACACTTGTATTATGGGTACCGTACAATGGGCTGAGGGCGAACTCACTATACAATACTTATATAGATAATAAACATCCATCACTCGGGCACAAACATTCGTGTTAATCACACAACGTTTGTCCCTACCAGGATTCGAACCCGGGACCCGCAGCACAGATATCAAAGATATCAAAGTACTCGACCATTTCAAGACCACTTTTACGCAACTCGCTGTCTGTTTATCGACGTCCAAATTGATTATTACAGCCTTAAGGTTGCTTTTGTACTCCCCAAGGATGCGAAACGTATTGCAAATGACAGTCTGATAAGGGCGTATCTGACGTTATTCAATTTACGTCAATGTGGCTAAAAAACTCTTAGAAGGTATTGTTGTGCAAATGATCAGGCTGCTGTTAGCTTTTAAGGAGCTATTATAGGACTCTTATAGAGACTAATGGTACTGAAAAATAAATAAAAAATCACTTGTAGAACTTTGGTTTCATATAGGCATGAATTGTTGAGATTTTTATTTGCGTAACAATAGCCATTTTCTAATCATATATTATTTGGCTAATCTTTATTAACTTAGGTATTTATCGTTATCAATTCATGTTGAATAAAATAATTCCAAATACGTTACAGTGACGTCATCTATCGCGTTTATTTGCATTCGTTTCCAGATAAGCGTTCGATATTTTAGTACACTTATAATAGCCATAACTGTAGCTTTAATTAGTATACAAAAAAAATACCTACTTAATATTACAAAATTTGTGTGTATTGATTTCTTATATTTACCACCTACCGTGCTACCACCGACTTTTATTTCAATTATAAATGTCAATTTAAAAAAAAACCCAAAAAATCACAATTATCATATTTTGACAAAATATTTTTTTTTGAAATCAACATGTCGGAGTTCTGACTTTGCATAATAAATATAATTGCGCTACAGAAGTGAAGTTAAAGAGTGGTATAACCATTTTAAATCACGCTTATATAGCTCATCCAATATTTTTGCGGCTTATTATTCGCAAAATATTTCGGACTTGGGATCTAGTAATTAATACAATGAAATCCAAAATCAAGCGCACAATAGCAACACCTCAAGACATTGTTGAGCACTTTCTGCGTCGATCGGACTGCAAACCACAACTAAATATGAGGGTACCCCGGTTCGAACTATGACACTAGGACGTCTAACACCTTAGTCCTCCCGTGACCGTGGTTGCTGTAAAACAGCCGAAACGTCGGGAACGTAAAAACATAAAATATACGCGATAAAATGCTCAAAATAAGTTTTATTTTAAAATATGTGTGTTTAAAAAAAACCTCACAAGGCTGCCTCTGATTGCTCAGCGAGTATTCTTTTTACAGTCCCGAGGCAAATGAATGGCTTGCGTTGTTTTTCTTTAGCGCTTTCATTCGGTACTAGTGGTCAACCCAAATGTTTAGTGTTAGCTTTTATATACGACTATTTGTCGTATTTTAGGGCAATGACCACCACAACTTAAATCATAGTCAGTATAAACCTAAATAATATAACATTGATATGTACCGCCCTTTTGCAATGCAACAAGGCCTCGAGATTTAAAATAAAACGCTATATTAAGTCCATTAACAATAAGTAACCAACCATTAAGCGAAGATAAATGAACGGAAAGAAAAGAGTGATGGATGGACTTGAAAGTTGCAATATTGTGACGAAAATAACGCTACGCGACCTCCGCCCGAAATATTTTGCGAACAATAAACCGCGAAAATATTGCGTGATTCAGATAGGTTATACCACCCTTTTAACTCTGCTTCTGTAGCGCAATTGTATTTATTATGTGAAGCCAGAACTCCGGTATGTGGATTTAAAAAAAAAACTTGAGAGGTGTCAAGGGACACCCGGATGGAACGAAGTTCCTTTTTTGTTTTTGGGGTTTATATAGTAAACTATACTTTCGTTTATTTTTTATTTTTATTTTTGTCAGCGATAGATGTCACTAGCATGTTTTTGAACGAGGTATCGTTATGTTTTTGGGTATCATATAGTAAACTATACTTTCGTTTATAAAAATGCTTACAATTGGTCGTTACAACTTTTCTGCTTAATTTTTCGTATGAATTTTTTCCGTCTAGCCCCCTTTCGTAACGCGCGATAAGGAACTTCGTTCCAAAAAATGAATTTTGTTAAAATATGATAAGTAATTGAGATTTTTTGGCAGTTTTTTAAATTGACATTAAGAATTAAAATACAATATTTTTTTTTCGGATTTATCGTGTTTGTTTTATGTTTTTACGTTCCGAACGGTACGGCTGCTTTTGAATTGAGGGTAGTTCTAACTATGACACTTGGACGTCAAACACCTCGTCGTCCGTCCTCCCTTGACAATGGTTGCTGTAAAGCAGCCGAAACGTCTGGAACGTAAAAACATAAAATAAACGCGATAAAATCCGAAAAAAAAGTCTTATGTGTTTCAATGTAGTATTCGCGTAAATATAAGAAATCAATATGACATTTAGATATTCTGCCATTACATAATGATAACAAATGCGCTAAAGTAAATAAGTATACCCTTCCAGTACGTCAAGTGCGAGATTATTAGTAAGCTAAGACATTTTGTATGGAGAATTGAACAGCGCCTCTAGCGGACAGTATTTCAAACTTTCAATTCTCCACGTAAAATGTAGCTTACGAATAATCTCGCACTTGGCGTACTGAACCACGGTGTATCATCGCTTAGACCAGGGGTTCCCAAACTTATTTTATCTACTGCCCGCTTTGAGAATGAATTATTTTTTAACGCCCCCATTTTTTTTCTGGGTCTCTTACCGCCCCCCTGTAAGGCTGCAGTGCCTACAAGGGGGCGTTATCACCCACTTTGGGAAAAGCTGGCTTAGACTGTCCCACTCATCAGTATAGATCTATACATATTACGTAACAATTTTATTATTATAGTATTCTCATTGAATTATTGCAGCAGCATCAATTAATCGAACTAGAAATTATTAGCAATGTTTGCGGTAACTGCCACAGCGAGGCGGGACATTTTCCTATTATATATATATATATATAACACGCACGACATTATTTCCTTATTAATGAATAATTTAACTGAACACGTTTTAATTAAGGAGTCGGACACAACGTATTTCGTTTAAAAATGTATGTTAATGAGCAAATATATTTATAAAATAATAAAAGTAATCGTTAGTTTGAAAGTATTATATCCGAACTTTGTGAGATCATAATCCAGATTTCTCGTTTAAGTAACAACGTTTTCAAATAACTTCATAAGATAAAACTCAAAGGTTTAAGCTTGAAGTATTTTACGTAACTATTACTTATAAATTTTCCTAAAAAGTTATAAAGCCGCTATAAATTGGGACCGCGGCTGATCGATCCTTTTATGTTCTTACTAATTAGTATTCATTGAAATAAAACTTATTTTACAGATCTTATCGCGTTTATTTTATGTTCAGTACTCCCGTGACCATGGTTGCTGTAAAGCAGCCGAAACGGCGAGAATGTAAAGACATAAAATAAATTATTACTATTCTTTAATTAACTCGGACCGCTTACGTTGTAATAAAAAAAAATATTGTTTGTCATACGTCAATCATAATTTACCTAATATGTATTTAAATTTCGCTCGTGTGCATATAGCTCAGTAATATCTAGGCTAGGTTTGGCGCAGGCTGCCTAGTAGGCGATACCGGACACCAGTTGATGCCGATGTCGCAATTTGTTCGCTCGATTCAATATAAATATCGCCAGACGAACACACCAACTATACGTACCCACACTAAGCAACGCTTGTATCATGGGTACCGTACAATGGACTGGGGGCGCACCCAGTATATATTACTTATATAGATATTAAACATCCATGACTTAGGCACAAACATTCGTGCTCATCACACAAAGTTTGTCCCTACCAGGATTTGGACCCGAGACCCTCGGCACAGAAAGCAGGGTCACTACCAACTTACTGATTCATCTGTTAAAACATTTTACACTATTTTTATTACACTATATATAAGTATACATGTAATCCCTCCCACATTGAGGGTCCCTCAAATACTGGTTGTTTCCTTGTTAAATGGTGTAGACAAATTGTTATGATATCTACAAGTCTTAGAGAACCTAACTCAGCCTAGAAGACGTGAGTTACTTCTCCTTTTAACATTTTAATAGTTACATCAGAGAATATGGAAACGTTTCGTCCCAACAACCACGCCGCATCGAATGTAACAGGTGGCATAATGGCATTATGCCATTATGATAATGCCAATTTTGTATGCGTCTTTATGCCATCACACCATAACAATCAACACTAAATCAACGACATAAGGCCACAATTTCAATAGCAATATAGTCATTGTGATCTAGAAATAGCGATCTCGAACAATTGTTAGTGAAATGACAATGAACTTTCATTGGGAAAGTGCCAAAATGATAACAGATTTACCATTAAATTATATAAGGTTTTATTATATAAAGTATACTTTTTTATTTGATTCGTGCAAAAATGGCATTGATAAAGGAGAGTGCACTTCAGTCCCAAGGATCAAAACTGTTATACGATAAATGTAACATTACCATTTAATAATGATTAAAGAATCCCAATTAACTCAAATAAATATTTATTTATAAATGTTATTATCTATAAATATTATCGATTTAATTTTTGGTATTTAATACTTTATAGGTTCGGCATGTACAAATAGTTAAGTCCAGGTTTCATAATCTGACAGATAAATTAATCCATAGCTACGCATCGCGGTTGTTGATGTGTTTAGAGCCCTCAGACAGATGGGAGATTAAATTTCCGATAAGTACTTCTGTTCAACTAGGCTTTAGATAGTCAGCAAATGGTGAAACCGGCCCTAAATACAATATTTAAAACAATGTTGTGTTAGTTGCACCATGTGTAAGTCATAAACGGGTTAACAAAATAACTATTAAAGCATAGGAATTATCACAAAAAAAGTATAATAAACAGAATTTATTCAGGCGGTACGAAGTTTGCTGGGACAGCTGGTACTAATTTAAAACACATGAATGCTTCAAATATCAAACGGTTAATAAAGAAAAATGTTGGATATAGCTGTTGCACGCGACTTCGTCCGCATCATTGAATTGATATTACTTTTTTATTTATGAACTGATTAAAATAAAACAAACATTAAATTTGAAGTGAAGATTACCACAATAGCACAACCCTAAGGAGATTCTGTAGAAATTCGTTTCTAATGCCATATTTAGTAATCGATTTGGCTCAAAATATATTTTATTCTTGTCGTGTATATTTCTCATACATCCACCACATTATAACATTACATAAGGAAAACCTTATCCCAATACTACATACATTTTTGTATAATATATCAAGTGTCGCACCCAGTTGCAGCCCTACATCCAATATAAAAGACGGTAAAACCACGCAACAAGTGGCAACCCTGCCCCTGTGACCCACATACCCGTGTCAAGGTTGGTGCTCCCGTTTCCCTGCGCAACAAGTGGGTGACATCCCTGGTTTTGGTTCTCTGCAAATGTTAGTGTATTGATTGTTAGTTCGAGGATAGAGTTGTTTGTAGTTTCGCGAAGCTAGGTCGTGTGAAGGATATTAAAGAAATGACCTATTTTAAATTTATTTATTTATAGTTATGATTGATAGAACTAGGCGATATATGGCGGAAATCCATTGTTAAACAAATGGGGGAAGAGGAGCCCACCACCGACCCTTGGCTTGTCAAAATTTCCAATTATAAACCAAAAAAGTTTGATCGATAATTAAAGAAGCCAGCAACACCGAACTTCTCTTAGATGTTAGTCGAGAAACTATCTATCACGAGTGACAGGACCTCAAATAAAATGCAATTCTCGGCGAAACGACGCTAATCTAAAAAAGTATGCGACAAGTGTTTTGCCTCTAAACGAGGCATCCTCAGAACGGCTGCGCTACAAATGAGCGACGAAAAAGCCGATGAAGCCGAGGGTCAGTGGTAGGTTCCTCTTCCCCCATTGGTTCCTCGTTACGAGTTAACTTTGTAATACTTTCATAATTGTGATCTTCTAATTGCATTTGTATTTGTAGTCGTTACCGTTACAGAATAAATAACTTGTGACAAATCTTAAATTTCAAAGTCAAAGTCAAATCATTTATTTCGTATAGGCCTACGGGTGCACTTACAAATTGTCATTACATTTTTTCCTTAACACTACAACCGGACCAATCAGGACCTCTCAAATCAGGATCTGTTCTGGCTGATTTGGTGTCTTGTCTTGTCTTTGTTATGAAGCTGTTACCGAACAAACATGAAACAGGCGAGGGCCAAAAAGTAATGGTTCCTCAATGTAAAACTTGAAGACTCGCGAAGGTTGCTGGTCCCATACTAAATAAAATTTAAGCCCCCGGATATGTTCGCTTGCATTGATCGAGTCGCCTTCATTAATTGGTATTTATTTGCACGCTGATGAAAAATAATCAAGTTGCTTAAAACATATTTATTATGTTTATTCAAGTCCATAAATAACTTAAAAATAAAAATAAATAAAAACAAAAAAGCCTTTAAACCTTCTACTTAACTTACATATCGTGAATTTATAATTAAAATGATTGAAAGTTTAAAATCATATTTGTAGAAGTCGCCTCTTCGGCATAGGGGAGGGATGGGGGAGGCCCCCCATAATTTTCCATTTTTCCCTATCTCTAGCTTGTCTCATCCAGTCCGGTCCACATCTTTGCATAAATATGTGTTTCCAACGTTTTCTTGGTCTACCTTTCCTTCTTTTCCCATCTCTTGGTAACCATTCTGTAACTTTCTTTGTCCAACTATCGTTCTTCATTCTACAAATATGTCCAGCCCAATTCCATTTCAAGTGTCTTATTCTTTCTATTATGACCGTTACTTTAGTTTGTCTCCTTATTAAATAACTTATATTATTATAATTCACAAAAAAAAAATAAGATTACCACAATATTGGTAAAAGGAAATTGTTGAATGCGGATTAGCGTCACCGACATTATTAATTTCAATAAATATAATACAATTTCATGATTGAATAAATATATGATCAGCTTACGAGATCGTTACGTAAACCAGCAGTGTTAGAAAAACGAGGCTATCGTCCATTTGAAGTTGCGTTAAACCTTTGGTTATACCTTTCTAAATTCCATTCCAATGTACACAATAACAAAACAGTTGAAAATGCTTTGATCGCGCAATAAAATGAGCAGGTAAGGACCCACTTATTTTATTACGATTAGATGTGAACGCTGACTGCAAATAGGTAGGTATTTACTCGTTTTATGACTTGCTGAATGTTAAGAATTATCTCTCTGATAACTTAATTATTACTCGTTGCAAGTAGTAGGTCAGGATTCTGCAATCCTAACGCTCGCTCTTAGCTCAATTCAATTGCTCGCTCGCTCGCGTGGGCAGTGTTGGGTATAGCTCATATCGATCACACGATCTAGCGCGTAATTTGTTCGCTCCGAATCGTTCGTACCGAATTAAAACTGATTGAATTTGCAACGTCATTATATTCTTCCCCCTGAATTTATAGACGCTGTATAACTTTATCAACCGTCATATACATAGTACTACGCAAAGCAAAACTCTTGTGCGCAGTACTATACGACGTTTAACAAAGTTTTATAACGTCTATAAATTTCGGAGTTCTAGTTCGATAATGGACAGGATGGTTCTCAGTTAAAATAAGCCACAGTTATTTCTTAGAGAGGTTAAAGTAACGACACCACACAAAAAGCGAAATCTGATGTTCTAGATAACAATACAAATTCATTCACTAAATGTTCCATTAATAGTTCGCAAGCATTATTTCGTTTATTAAACGCGCTGACCCACGTCTAGAGGTCGAAGCGACTTGTTGCTCCGAGCGAAAGTAGACTCGCTTGTTCGCCTCGATTTGTTTGCTATAGTGATGCGACGAAACTGAAAGTGCTTGCTTCGATCCGACACGATTTGAGAGTAATGTTTGTTTATATTTTTTATAGGTGACTGAATCACCACAATTTTTGTAATTTTACAGTTTTATAATAAGTTCGCAATAATTCAATATCATCACAGACAGTTATGTCAGTGAACTGTCAAAAGGTGGGTGTTGTGTTTGCACAGCTTTGGTTCGCGACATGCAAACAAGAAATAAGGCATCGTTAAATATTTGGACAATGTACATATATACAGCGAATTGGTTGTATCAGAAGAGATTGTGATGTTTTAGCAGTGTTAAGTTATGTAATGAATTTAGATCCTAATAATGATGATAATTTTTTAGTTATATTTTTCAAAGCTCATCTTTGAGAGAGATCACCTGATCGAACAGAGACGTTACGTCTTCCTACACACTTAAGTAAATGCATTTACATTTTTGTTGATGAAATTTGGTCCCTATGTAATATTGGTTGTTGGTGCATTATAATTTAACTGTCAATTTTGTCCACAGGGCGCTACCAGTGATCAAGTCTCCCGAACCAGTATGTAGCGGACAGTGCTAAGCAAACCCTCATATAACATTTTCGCGCGCTATCCCAACACTAAATCTAACATGGCCGACATTATAGACATCGGCATAGCCCTCGATGACGAGATCAGCTTCGACTATAACACTAAAATACCGGATATCCTAACTCCGGACGAGATGAATGAATCCGGGTACCAGGAGGGATCTGAGCAGAGCTACGGGGATCGGAGGGATTCGAAGGAGGGTTTCTGTGGGGAGGGGGACTCGGACAGTGGGGTGGATGGGGTGAGTAGCGGGTGCAGTACGGCGGACGACTGCCCGGTGGTGTCGATCAACGACGTGGTGGCTTACTACGACGACATCAGGCCGAGGAGGCGACACGTGCCGCAGCTGAGCTTCTACAACGTGGACATCGAGAGGCTGGCGAACGATACACTTGTTCAGGTGAGTCCATAATTGATATAAACAATTGAAAGTTAAAAAAAGTTCTGTAAACAAAGACGCGGAGTTTTTCGTCGGATCTTCTCAGTGGCGATCGTGTTACAATCTGTTTGTGGAGTTAATGATGTAATAAAAATTAAATTTTTAAGTACCTTGATAGGGCTAAACGCAATAAATAATTTGATTTGACTTATAAAGATGCAGATTTAAATATTATTTGCATATATTATAAACAAACTACATAATATCCGTTGAAACTGTTATGAAATATTAACAGTTAAAAGCAATAATTACAATAATCGTTTTGAGGCCTATTAAAACTTTGTAGTCTGACGCGAAAAAGTTCCGACGTCAATAAGTAGCTTAAAAAAATAAAAACTTGAGAGGTGTCAAGGGACACCCGGATGGAACGAAGTTCCTTTATTATTTTTTATTATTTATTATGTACAAAAAATCAATAATTTCAATCAATCAATCAATCAGCCGATAGACGCCCACTGCTGGACATAGGCCTCCCCCAACGACTTCCACACAACACGGTCCTCCGCCACTCGCATCCACCGGCTTCCTGCGACGCGTGTGATGTTCCGATTCGTGGCCGCCATTCTAGAACCTTTCTGCCCCAACGGCCATCGGTTCTGCGAGCTATGTGCCCTGCCCACTGCCACTTCAACTTGGAAATTCTTTGAGCTATGTCGGTTACTCCAGTTCGTCTACGGATCTCTTCATTTCTGATTCTATCGCGTAGCGAAACCCCGAGCATAGCTCTCTCCATTGCGCGTTGAGCGACCTTGAGCCTTCTTATGCGGCCCATAGTCAGCGACCACGTCTCGGCACCATATGTCATCACTGGCAGCACACATTGGTTGTAAACCTTTGTCTTCAGACACTGAGGTAATTTGGACGAGAAGATATCATGCAATTTCCCGAACGCTGCCCATCCGAGTTGGATTCGACGGTTGACCTCTTTCTCGAAGTTATGTCTACCTAGCTGAACAATCTGCCCTAGGTAAATGTACTTGTCCACAACTTCGAGAATAGAGCTCCCAACGGCTATTGTTCTGGGTTGAACATGAACGCTCGACATGATCTTTGTCTTGTCCATGTTCATTTTAAGACCCACCTGTTGGGAGACTCTATTGAGGTCTTCGAGCATTGAGCTTAGGTCCTCCAGCGACTCTGCTATGACTACGATATCGTCTGCAAATCGAAGGTGAGAGATATACTCGCCGTTAATATTGATGCCGGACCTTTTCCAGTCCAGAAGCTTGAAGACATCTTCCAGTGCAGCGGTGAACAGTTTCGGAGATATGACGTCTCCCTGTCTCACACCTTTCTGCAACTGGATGGGATTCGAGCTCTGATCCTGGATCCGGACCGACATAGTGGCGTTTCTGTACAAACATCTCAGCACTTCGATATATCTGTAGTCAATATGGCAACGCTGGAGGGACTGTAGTACTGCCCATGTCTCGATCGAATCAAAGGCTTTCTCATAGTCCACAAACGCTAAGCATAGTGGCCGGTTATACTCCTCGGTCTTCTGTATAACCTGCCGCAGCGTATGTATGTGGTCTATGGTACTGAAGCCTTTTCGGAACCCGGCTTGTTCGGGTGGCTGGGATTCGTCGAACCTGCGCGTGAGACGATTCGTGACGACTCTCGAAAACAACTTGTAAACATGGCTCAGAAGTGAGATGGGTCTATAGTTCTTCAATAGGGTGTTATCACCTTTTTTGAAGAACAGTACCACCACACTTCTATTCCATGCTTCTGGCGTCGTACCTTCGTGTATGACGGAGTCAAATAGCCTCTGAAGGATTTTCAGAACTGGTGTTCCACCCGCCCTCAGAAGCTCTGTTGTGACTCCGTCATCACCTGGTGCCTTGTTGTTTTTAAGCTGTTTGAGAGCCATCCTAATCTAATACAGGCTGACGTCCGGGATATCTTCGGTATAGTGTCGGGTAAGTTTAGCCCTTGGGTCTTCGGCTAAATTGTCAACAGGGGCTTGTGATGACGTGTATAACTGTCCATAGAACTTCTCGACCTTTCTCAAAATCTCCGGCTTGGACGAAACGATGTTGCCACAGTCGGTCTTCAACCTGGTCAGCTGTCGCTGCCCAACAGACAATTCTCTCTCAAATACTTTTGATCCCTTATTCTTCGCTATAGCCTCTTTAATACTTTCCGTATTAAATCGGCGGATGTCGCGGGTCAGGGATTTGGAGATCCGTCTGTTGAGCTGCCGATATTCTGACAAATGTGTTGAAGACTGCAACCCCATTTCGTTGCGTTCTTGGATGAGTTTGAGAGTTTGGTCCGAGAGTTTTTTGGTTCTATCTGTACGTCGGGGCCGAAAGAACTTTGACCCTACCGTATGGACAGTTTCCACGAACCTGTCATTGATGTCGTTCACAGTTTCGCATATTTCAAGGCCTTCGAAGCGGTTTTGTAGCTCGAGCTGAAAGATTTCGGGGTTTTGGATATGTGCTGATGTAGGGCGGAGCGTAGACCTCATCAGCCGACTTCTTTCCAGTTTGATGTTAAGATTCAGTGTGCCTCTTACCAACCGGTGATCACTGCCGGTTTTAACCGTGTTGATCACAGAGACATCACTGAATATCTGTCTTTTCGTCGACATGATGAAGTCAATCTCATTTCTCACGGAACCATCGGGACTTATCCAAGTCCATTTCCTGTTTGGCCTCTTCTTGAAGAAAGAGTTCATCATAAAGAGTCCCTCCTTTTCCAAGAAGTCGGCCAAGCGTTGTCCCCTAGGGTTCCGTTGCCCATATCCAAATTGCCCCACTCTCAGCTCTTCACCGCTTCGTACACCTATCTTTGCGTTGAAGTCCCCCATCACAATAGTGTAATATGTTTCGGAGGTTTGTATGGCTTTTGAGATGTCCTCATACATAACCTCAATTTCGTCGTCCGTGTGTGCCGAGGTAGGAGCGTATACCTGTATGACCTTCAGCGAATACCGGCTGGTAATTCTGAGTATAAGGTACGCTACCCTCGACGACACACTTTCGATCTTCACAATATTGCTGACGAGGGACTTGTGAACGACAAACCCGACACCACCCTGGGACAGTTGGTCGCCCTCCCTGTAGTATAGCAAGTTGCCGGATTTGAGGATTATCGTGTCCTCGCCCTCTCTTCGGACTTCAGATAATCCTATAATGTCCCAGCGTAACTTGACTATAATTTCTTCCAGCTCTGTGATCTTCTCGTCGGTCCTTAGTGTCCTCGTGTTGTATGTGGCCAGGTCCAAACGTCGTCGGTTTTGGTAGCCGGATCTCTGCCGGGGATTCTTCGCACCCCCTGCCCTCCCGTAACCATGGCCGCTACCGTGACCAGGAATAGAAGAGCTGCCGGGGACTAGGGGCCGTTTTTTTGTTGTGCTTATCATTGTGGGGTTTTTGCCATAGTCACCGCGCCTGGCAAGGACGAATTGGTGACCGCAGTGTGTTGTTGGTTATACACGGGGGGGGGGACGCTGCTGCCCGTCCCCTGGTCTGTCCCTTAGTCGCCTCTTACGACATCCATGGGAAGAGATGGAGAGATGGATTTTGGGAAACAAAAATATATCGCCCCCGGGTGGGCTTGAACCACCAATCTTTCGGTTAACAGCTGAACGCGCTAGCCAATTGCGCCACGGATGCACTTGTGCAATGTCTCGAAAATACTGACCATCATGTAAATGCAAACGACAAAGATAGCAAAAAGTGTCGTTCCAACTTTTCGTCTTAATTTTTTCCGTCTAGCCCCCTTGCGCAACGCGCGATAAGGAACTTCGTTCCAACAACAACGTACGTTGGTGTCTCACGTGAATCCGCTCAGAGAAGAGGTACTTGTATATATACTCGTAGATAATTTATTTTCTGAGAGAGGTTAGCGAGAGCGTACAACCCACCAATTACATAATCCAATACAAAGTGAAACGGTCTAAGCTCAATTCCTTATGCGCATTGCATTCGGTCTGACTCAATTAGAACATGACTATTTTCGTCACACTCATGGATGATCACTTGAACAGATATGACCTTAATAATGTCGCTGTGTGTGGATCGCTAGGTTCCCGATTCGAATTTTAATTGGATCGTGACTGAGTCTCTGACTCTGAAGCTGTATATATATTCTACCTGGGAATTTAAAAAGATAACAGCAAGGTTTTTCATGATAACGATGTACCGCATTATCTCGTACTTTGTCGGTATAAATATATAAAGTACTGATTTTTTTTATGAGCAGGTAATTACAATATTAAATACTAGCTAACCAATTTTACGATCCCAAACTATGTAACGCTTGTATTTCAGGTACCTCAAACATTACTGGGGGCGATCAAAAATTAAACATCCATGGTTCGAGTACAAAAATTTGTGCTCATCACACAAAGTTCGCCCTTACCGAGATTCGAACTCAGGATTTACGTTACAGAAAGCAATGTCACTAAGATATGTGCTGCTCTCTGGTGGTCACATTTCATAGCATAGAGTCGTAGTCTTATAAAAGTTATATTATTCTTATTAAACACTCCTCTGAGAACTTTAATTGCCTTAAGATCTTAAACGTACGTCGAAGTGTTAGCTATTAGTCTCTCAAACGATACGTACATCAAAATTCGTCTTTATGACGTATACGTAAAATTTAAAATGGCTTGCACGTGTCACCGTGGGCCGCGTTTGCTATACAAACATTTGTCTCTTCATGTGTGAGTACATTGATTGTGATTGCACAAACAATCGGCGAATCTTGAACTTTGACTTTATGGTCGTAGACACAAAACACATTCAATAATTTAATCTCTTAAATAGATGATGTTTTATTTTTCTGGCATATAATTATAATGTTTTTTGTGTGACTTCTATAAGCCTAGATATACTTACAGCGTTCTCCAACGAGAATACGACCAAGTCCTGAAAAACCAAAATTAAAAAAATAAATGAATATTTTTAATGTCTATTATACTTATTATAATTCTGTAATTCGGTTGTGTTTGAAAACAGAACGCTATTTAAAAAACTTTTTACATACAATCCGCTTAAATCATTATTTCCATTTAATCTACGTATTATGTTAATTGGGCTGTAAATGCCATTTCTGAGCGGTAGTCAAATGAGACTTATAAAGCTGTTGGTTTCCGCCTTTTATACGTGATGTGTTTTTACGCCTTTTATACGTTTGTGAAGTTAATTCGAGATTAACTTCTTATACAATCCCCTAGTGCTCTCTTACAACACTCGTGTTCACCTTTCTCTTATAGATGGTGTATACAACTGTGCCTTCAAATTTGTAAAAAAAAATACCAATTTAAATATGTCACAATGTTAAAATGATTACAATGCAGTTTTCAGAAGAATTGTACTTTGTATTGCCATTGTACATTGTTTATAACTTTTCTATCAATTAAGGGGCAGGTCTATAATCGACTGATACCAGAAATACATATCTATAAAAGCTTGCGAATATAGTATATTTATTGCTCGATAGTTAACTACCAAAATTTGACTGTAATTTGATTTTTAATCGATTATTATTTATAGATTCAGACATAATTTACATTAATAACGTAGTTTTAATTGACTAATATGATTTCATTGGCATTTCGGCAGTAATCCTTTTAAACAATTCACAGAAATTAGGCCAATGTGAATTTGATATTGCAATCCAATCATCATTTTTGATTCTGCAAATTCGTTCAAATGTAATAAAATGCAATTACCTACGTTCAGTAGCGCAAAATACAGTGCACTAATTTATAAATAAAAATAGTTTTGCATATAGAATCGGGCTCGTCTTGGGCAACCGTCTCGCTATTACAAGTGTTGGGAATGTGAGCGACTGGCTTATGCAATAGATAGCCATCGCGATGCATCGTACGATACAGCTTGGTGCACAATAATAATGACGGTAAATAAAAATAAAAAACGGGTTTAAAATTTAGAATGTTCACTAAAGTGAACGAAATAAAAAAAATATATACACGAATTTTTGAAAAAAGAAACACAAGTATAAAACTGTTTGTCTAGTTAACCCATTGTCTAAAAAAAATAAAATGAAATTGATAAAGTTGTTAAATTTTCATCAATAATATTCATCAATAATATTATTTCTTAAATATATTTTCAAGCAGTGGTAGCCGAGTTGGTGGAACGCTTGCCTCGGTAACGAGTGTCGCAGGTCCAACCCCAGCTCGCACCTCCGGGATTTCATGTGAGAATCATATTGTCTATCATGCTGATCACTTCCCAAACGGTGAATGAAAACATCTTGAGGGAACCTGCATGTCTAAGAGAACCCCCCGAAAGACGTGTATAGTTGTCCAACCCGGACTGGGCTAGCGTGATGGATTATGGCCTAATCCCCCTCGCATTAAAAGGAGGCCTGTGCCCAACAGAGGGACATTAAAAAAGGGCTTATATTATTCTCATTAAATATATTACAAACAAAATGCTTCACCGTCCTAAACTATTATTCAATGATAAAAATACAGAATAAATAGTAAAAAAGGCTGAAGTTTCATCAAATCCTCCGGTATTTATCCCGTGACACAAGAAACGATGGATATATATACGGACATACAGACAAACAATGACAAAACTTACAACATTGGCGGATTCGGCGTCTTACAATAATATTTAAGGTATAGGACACAACCAAGTTATTGTTTTAATTATAACGTACTCATAGAAAAATAGATTAAAATTGTACGTTACGCTTCTCTGCGTTACAAGCATTCAATTTAAATTGCGAAAACATGTAAAAAATAAACAAGCAAGACTATTAAATATAGATGAGTACAAAAAAAAAATATGTTTATGGGTGTAGTTAATTTATAAAGTTTTTTGTTCCAATAAAAATACTTTTGATAGATTGCAGGATAAATTATTAACTTGCTTTGTACATAAAATAGTCAGCGCTTTTTAAAAATAAAACGAATTTCTTTTGTAGACTTTTTTATAGTTTAAAAATATTCTATCGCATATTCATAGATAGACCTAAACAGTTTGATTTCTTATATTTACGCGAATACTACACATTGAAATAAAACTAATTTTAAGGATTTTATCGCGTTTATTTTATGTTTTACATTCCCGACGTTTCAGATGCTTTGCAGCAACCATGGTCACGGGAGGACTGAACAAAAATAAACGATTTAAAATCCTTAAAATTAGTTTTGTTATGTAACTAAACATTATTTAATATTCGTACTAGAACGTTCCACAGATTATTCCGTGGCATAATTTGGATTATACAATACACAATATATTAAAAAATATTAACATTAGACGCCTGTTAAGTATATAGCCCGCGATGGATCGATAGACCGTTAATTTTTTGTCGCCGCGCAAAAACAGCCGTATGCGGGATCTATCGTGCGCGCATCTCGTATTACGCTTTAATTTATTCAGCGCGCAATTCGCGCGGTCACTGACGCGACTTTCGACATTGTAATGTGCACGCGGCTTTACGATCAATTGATTGACACATAATTTCTAGAATAGATCCCTATTGATTTTTTATATTTACGCGAATAAACTAAAACAAATTTTACAGATTTTATCGAGTGTATATTATGTTTTACGTTCCCGACGTCTCGGCTGCTTTACAGCAACCATGGCCACGGGAGGACTGAGATGGTTGACGTCCTAGTGTCATAGTTTGAACTCGGGTATCCTCATATTTAGTTGTTGTTTGCGGTCCGATCTCCGCAGAACGTGCTCACGGTGCCTCGAGGTCTTGCAACGTCGCGCTTGGTTTTGGATTCAATTATATTAATTACTGGATCCCAAATTGGGATGGGGAACGTAAAAACACGCGATAAAATCTGTAAAATTTGTTTTATTTTAATGAATACATCCCTATTTCGGAAAGGTGTTGTCTTTAACAAGTCTGCTATATGATGATTGCCACGTTTATTCGTCTGTTCCGCTGGCAATATTATGTTATTATTATTATATTATCATTATATGCTTGTACTTAAAAAATGAGTACCCATTCTAGAATAATGTATAAAAAATACTTCTACAAAAAGCTGTCGTCCTCACAACAGTGTAATCTAGTTATTTCAGCTTAGGCTTCTCGACTTACTAAACAGTTGGCGGATTCAAATCGCGTGTAAGCAAATTTCGAGAATTATCATTTCATAATTTACCCTGTTCTGGGTTGCTGGGGCCGCCCCTAGTCCATTGTACGGCACCCATAATACAGACGTTCCTACGATTGGCACCAAAGTATGGTTTGGACGTCTGGGGATTACTTTTATCCACGCCAACTAATGCTAGTGTACAAGCACGTATTTGCAAGCTCTTAAAACATCGGCTTGAACTACTACTTATTTGTTACTCTCAAGAAGCCAGTGAGTGGCCTTACAGAACACTTTTTTCTTTTATAACAATCTCCTCGATTACTCGTCTTTTTCTCCGTATCGTGATACTTAGCGACCATTGCGCAGTGTGTATGTGTCAATGAATTGAACACTTGTTTTGGTATGCAATAGGGGTATGGTAAAAGGTCGCGTTACCTTACGTCATTCGGTAAATATTTATATCCGTGATTTGAAAACATGTGAATTCGAACTGTCATTAAGTCCACTTTATTATTATCTAATTATTAATCTAGCTACTATGTAAATTATTAGGTAACTTATATTTTATGTAAGCAGCATTGACCGACCTTGCTGGTGACCGCGAATGTCTAGTCGATACCCAATTATGTTGGTAAGAAGATTGACTTAAGGTGAGTGTTGATCTTTCGATACGCACGTGCGGTACGCAACGGATTGCGGATGCTTTGTGTAGAGTCTCTTAATCTGGGACGAGTGAAATCATTCCGATTCTCAAGTCTGTTACTCGGCAGGTCAGCTTTACTCGTTCAGCTATTTGTGCGTCAAAAACTTTAACGCGTTTGTAATCCTACATCAATAAAAAAAAATATAATGTCCACAAAAAATCACTATCGTCATTTTGTTGAGAACAAAATTTATTTTTAAATGTCGACATCGAAATCCTGACTTCACATAATGATAACAAAGGCGTTGACTAAGCGCAGGTTTAAGGTTTAGTATACCGCTTCTGAATCACATGTATATAATTATTTTAATTTATGTTTTTTAACATGCTGGGTGCTACCGCCAACTTGGGATCCAGTAATTAATGTAATTAAATCCAAAACCAAGCGCACCATTGCAAGACCTCAAGACACTGAGAACTTACTGCATAGATCGGACCGCAACAACTAAATATGAGGGTACCCCAGTTCAAACTATGACACTAGGACGTCATCCACCTCAGTCCTCCCGTGACCATGGTTGCTGTAAAGCAGCCGAAACGTCGGGAACGTAAAAACATAAAATAAACGTGATAAAATCCTTAAAAATCTTTTTATTTCAATAAAAATATATATTAACATCAAATCGTCACATAATGTCCACGACAACACACCGCAATTAGTTTCATTAAAATCACGTGAGTACGAAAAACTTCCTATTGTTTGTTTTTGCACTAATCGCGTACAAATGATCTGATGAATACCTGCTGATGGATGTGGCGTCAGACCTAACTATGTAAGTCACTTTGAATGTCAGTACATGACAGTTTTTGTGTCACGCTGTCATCAATCGTAATCGCTACGCAACGTGACAGCTATGGTTTATGGATTTGATACCGACTTTGTTGGCTATTTAATATAATAATAACAACAAATATCGCAAGACGAACACACCAACTATACGGTCCCACACTAAGCAACGCTTGTATTATGAGTAGCGTACAATGGACTGGGGGCGAACCTAGTATAAATTACTTATACTCGTATAGATATTAAATATCCATGACTTGTGTACCAATATTCGTGCTCATCCCACAAAGTCCCTACCAGGACTCGAACCCGGGACCATCGGCACAGAAAGCCGGGTCAGTACCAACTGCGGTAAACTGGCCTTCAAACACCAGAATACCAGAACTCTATCGTACTAGCTTATCGGCCCGAGGCTCGGTCTGAAGTACCTCGGTGATAGATTATAGCACGCAAGGATAATGTAGCTCCTATTAATAGAGCAATGTTTAGAATCGGATGAGCAGTTTCAGAGATTACCTCCCACATCCAAACTCACAAACTCTACCTCTTTATAATCTTCTATATCTATATATATATATCAAAGTCGTGTTAGTTACACTATATATATGTTTTAACTCAAGAAGATTGCTCCACTTTTTATGATCTTTGATCCTTTGTATTTGTCTCCGCCCCGAATATCAGAATAACTATTTAAACATGAAAAATACTAAAGATTATAAATTTTCTCTTACATTTGATTCTGAAGCGGTACCAAGTTCGTCGGGAAAGCTAGTACGAGTGTTAGTATTGATCACCGATGCGGATTCTTTTGAAGCAGTCTGTTTGTTTTTCTTGCGTTTGCCGCTATTCAGACGCAATGAGATGAACGGACAAAAAGAAAACAGACATTTACGACGCAAAAGCAGGCGTCAGACGCTGCGTCAGTCGCATGAACGATACGAACGCATTGTAGTTTTAACGTCCTACGCTCCAGCCACTAAACCCTATAGTGACCATAAATCAAAGAACACCCAAGAGCCCGTTCAAATCGATACAATATTTCAGGAGTTGTAAACAACTTGGGCGAAGAAAATCCTAAAGCACGCTACACACCGTCCGATCTAATCCTATTCGATTCTTTTAATCAGATAAAAGTGTATAACCTTCTTCGGTCTTAATAATTATTAATCAAATAAAATACAATTTGCTCCAGTTATTAGGATCGGAAGGTGTGTGGACCATGCTTAAGAAAGTAGTTCTGACTTCCTCATAATAAACGGCCATAGTGGAAATTTAATCTCTTCCACGGTCGTGTGCTAGAGTACTAATGCGTGCGTATACTTAATTACTAGTACTCGGTCACCACTGTGTAAGTACTCTGCCTCATTACAAAACGACCTATATAAATATACTTCGCTTGGGGAGTATACTCTATTACTAGGACGATACGATTGAGTTTTGTGTGTACGCAAGAGGTCATTTTGTTGTAGTAGAAATGTCTTGGACAGTGAAGCCTTATTGTAAACGAATGTACGTGGAAAATCGATATTGCGTTGGCGGATGCCGGCTTGCTCAAGGGCGCACCGCGTGTTTAGTACTCATTCGAATCGAACCGGCCGATATCGCCATACTAACACACCAACTATCCGGTCCCACACTAAGCAACGCTTGTATTATGGGTGCCGTACTTTGGACTGGGGGCGAACTCAGTATATAATACTTATATAATCATTCCAGCTTTTTTTTAATGTCCCACTGCTGGGCACGGGTCTCCCCTCAATGCGAGGTTGGATTAGGCCATAGTCCACCACGCTGGCCCAGTGCGGATTGGCGGACTTCACACATCTTTCGAGGGGTTCTCTCAGACATGCAGGTTTCCTCACGATGTTTTCTTTCACCGTTTAGCAAGTGATAATCATGGTTGAAAATGAGATTTGCACATGAAAAATCCCAGAGGTGCGAGACGGGGTTTGAACCTGCAATCCTCGTTACCGAGACAAGCGTTCTACTAACTTGGCTATCACTGCTTTTTTTATATACTACTTCTATAGATATTATTAAACATCCATAACACGGGTACAAAAATTCATGCTCATCACACACAGGTTGTCCCTTCCAGAATTCGAAGCCGATACCCTCAGCGCAGAAAGCAGGGTCACTACCAACTGCGCTAATCAGGTCGTCTGGGTATCGAGCCCTGATAATGTATGAGATTGGAAAATGATTCTGTATGCCGCTGACAATGACTTTTTAAGGCCACCATGTTAATTTTGATGATGGTTATCGATCGCTAGGGTTATCAGGCACTTCTATTGTAATCGTAGCAGCATCGAGGAAGCATGTTGTCACTGTCACTCGTATTCAATTCCAATTAAAAATATAGCTTCATCGTTCTGCCAACGACAACTCTTATGTATTTGTATGTTCTTTGCCACTTTAAATTGGAAATTCTTTGGCTACGGCTACATCTATGCCTTAATAATGTCACTAAGGACATATGGTCAACAGTTTAACATATTCATTTACGATCGTCATCACTAATGACGTTAGACATTCAGCTATAAATGCAGAACTACATTAGTGTAGCCACAGATATATTAGAGGAGATATGTTATGAAAGCGGTGGGCTTGCGCTCACCTTATGCCAAAATTACGCTTACATAGAGTTTTCGCCGTCAGTCGACTGCAACTGCACGTCGGTATCGGAGCTCTAACTTTTTTTTTAAATGCCGTGTTATTCCGTGGTTGTGTGCTAAAATACTAGCAGCAAAGTGAACTACGCGAAAGATGGAATCTCATTTCACCAGCCAGTATTAAGTATTTTATTTATTCGTCTTTAAAATCATTAAAAACAACAAATAAAAAAATATTTAATGCCTTTATTATGTTATTTTAGTTTTCATGTAGCACAACGACTTTTTTATTTTTGTACAAAATACATGGCTCTTTAAGTACCACCTATGTTCGCTACTGAGTGAATGTACGAGGCAATGGATAGATCGTCTAACGATACTTTGAATAAACTGGTGCGTCGCGTGGTACGGCCGCTGTATACGGCGACGACGCAGCACGCACCGAAGAGACTTCGTATTGGTTGGTTTTAGCGAGTGGTGGGAAACAAAACGGAGACAGCGAGTTCCCATACATTTTGAATCGCACGGCATATCTCTCGTGATCTGTGAGTGTAGCCAAGCCTTTAAAGTAGTAATTTTAATGCCTTAATTAAGGCGTATTAGTAAGACTAACGGTATCCCAGATGTGGCTGTTACATTAGGGTTATGTCGGTCACTCTAGTTCATTCTAGTTCTCTATGGGTTGTCACATTTCTTATTGTCAGAATCGGAATATTTTTTATTCATGTAGACCATTAAGTACAGTACCTACGAATTGTCAATATTGTTACAAAATGCTAAGCTATAACCCGTTCGGAATGCCTTTCCTATGGAGAACAACGGGCAAGAAACTCCATGGTTGCTCTTTTTTTTTGAAAAGATCTTTTACAATTTTGAGCAGTCGTCTATTGTTTCTCCCATATTGACAGTGTCAAAAGTGATAATTAAATAACCATTGTCATTCCATTGCGAGGCAACAGTGTGAGATAACTTCGGAACATGGTTTCCGGGAGTTGGGACTGTGAATGTAGATTTTTGGCGGTTTATTTGAAGTGTTAACGAAAATTTCCGTTTTGTTTTTCTTTATACTTTACAAACACGGTAGTTCTGGTGTAATTTTGTGAAAGCCCACAACTGATGAATGAGCCTTGAAGTAACAACCATGCGCCGTGATTGCCGCTAGAGGTTGCTCGAAGGAACCGTACGTAACGTATCTAATGAGATTACATTTTCGCTTGCTTTTATTTTATAATAAAACCAACCAACCAACCAACCAACCAACTTCAACTACTCCCTTGTTTATACAAGGGAGTAGTTGAAGTTGGCGGAGAGAAAGAACATAAGTTGGGAGTATTACTGAAGTAAAGCTATAGTTTGTTCACGAATGGAGGCACTTTTCACAACAAGTGTCTCATTTTTTTAAAGACGCTCTTGTAAAATCTTATGTACAGTCGTGGACTGAAAAGGTTCGTCTCCGTAAAGTCGACTTTTGCCTGCAAGAGTCCAAGAAAAGTAATGCCAACATTCCATTTCAAAGAACAGTACTGCCAACATGCTACGCGTTTTGTTTTGACGTGTTTATTATAAAACATATGGAATAAAAGTTTTGCTTACACCATGCTCCATCACAGACACTGGCAGAAATAGCTGTATTTGTAGCCGATTGCAAACCTAAAAAAATAAGAAAGAAGAACCCCAAATTTATAGACGTTTTATAACTTTTTCAAACGCCATATAGTACAGCGCAACGGAAAACTCTACTCCGCAGTACTATATGACATTTGATAAAGTTATAAAACGTCTATAAAGTTGGGTGAAAAGAATGCAATGTTGACATTTACAGACACTGTGACTTTATGTTTTAATGATCAATAACAAAACCATTAAACTAGAAAAAAAAATAAACAACTTTAATATGAGTAAATAAGAACTTTGTTTTCGAACAGCTGCAATGTCCTGTGACATAGTTTGAAAAGGTAGCAAGTGCTCGCGAACGTTAAATGAATCTATTTGAAATTTCGACGAACGTTTTTTATTCCGTTCGTACGTGGTCTCTAATAGGATCAACATCAAAAGCTATTGTTCTTTTAATAATGAAGACTCCAATTGATAATACCATCATTTTTCAAATTACCTATACATTCCTGCACTGTGACAAAAGGTCATTGTCGTCATAGCTTAACCTCGTGTGACCGTCTGCTCTCTCGACGTGTAAGAATAAAACCTGTCCATTATGTGATGTAAATATTCATTTGGTGGAAAAATAATCTATTATTGTGAAGAATTTTGGTGGAACCTAGAGACAATTTTCAGTTGACGGTTCCGTACCGTGGAATTTTCTTACGCACATTTTAAAAATAAATTTGCCAAATAATTTGAGTGGTTCCCAAGTGATGCGCTTCCAATGAATATCATTTAATTTTCATTATTAATAATCAAATATTAACCTGGATATTTTTTTGAAACCCGTGTTTTTTTAATATAGTAATAACTAGATATCTGCGTTAGACTTCTCTTATAACGAAAGCTACTCTATGCCATAGGCTAGTTTCAAAATATTTCCATTAACCAATCTATTGCAAACGCTATTCTTCGATTAATGTGATAAATTAGATTTATGTACTTTCACATGAAGGTGTTACTAAGAATCACTTTTTTTTTTTTTTTATTACATTATAGGCAAGTACTTGATCTCGATCTCACCTGATGGTAAGTGACGATGAGATCTACGATGGAGCATACTTGCCTAGGTAGGAAGGCGGCAGTAGATCGAGACGCTACATTCACTAGGCACATGCAGCGCAGCTGATCTGACCCGCCATCCATAGCCATCACAGCAAGTTTTACCGCCTATTAAAATAATGGCACCGTTTATACGTGGCGTAATAAAATAGACGTGTGCGCAGGATAGTGTGAATCACGATTTTTGCATTATATTGGACAGCTCGTGATCTAGCACCACGGATGGGAACTATCGCGCCGGCTGTAAGGCTGGAAACATAGTGGAAAGATAAAGAACAAACTTACAAAATTTCATGTAAACGGTCTTCTACGTGAGTTTTTCTCTACACAAACACGTGTCAACATTTTCCAAATAACAAATGAAACACGATGACGGCTCTGCGAATGCTGAATTCGGCATGTGCCGAGCCGCCATCTTTACTAGTTTTTTCGGTATGACCTGTACAATAATCTGTTTTATAAATATAAAATGTTTGATGTATTTGTTTTTGTTGAATGTTCGTTGATTTTGAATTCGACATGCGCAGGAGACCGGGCTTTATCTTAAAACATATTAAGAGCTTGTGTCAAAATTGCCTATTAACATTTTCTTCTCGTTTCAAACATTATTATTGATAGATAGGATTTATTATTACAGGTAATATTCGTATTTTCGCTATACATTTTGTAGATTTTAATATACTTATCTTAAACAAGGTGTCCATTTTATTTCCCGTCTCCATCCACCCGTATTAGAACCAGTATGTTACGTATCGTCTCTACAACGTTCCCGCTCACTTTCCGTGTGTTTCCAAACCGGCGCAGGCGCACCGTCGTGACGCGTCTCATTTGTGTAATGGTCTCACACTATTTGGTAAGAGAATGTGATAAATAGTAACTTAATTACAGACTCTACCGTTATCTGAAGGAGACTATAAATAAACGGTATTGTAAACGTTGTAATAGTAGTTTTCGAAAGGTTGGTAAATTTTACTACGAGTGTGGAGTGAATTATTATTATGAGATAAATTAATGTCCAAACTTATTAAAATCTATAGCTTCAGTATATTTCGAAGTTATAATTCTACCAAAATTCAAACCCGGGACCCTCAGCACAGAAAGCACTACCAACTGCGCTAATCAGGCCATCACGTACAAACAAGTACATATATGTTGTTATACAATCCAGGGTCCTCTGATCCTAAAAAAGTACCACTAAATATGATACGAAAAATGATCCTAAATAATTAAATGCCCTATAATACAACCGTGTGCATGCCCATTTAAACGTTTAGGTATTCAAGTATTATTAACAGTTTATTATAGCCAATAGGCGCGTATAGCACTATAATAATATTCGATACTTCGATAACAGGACAAAATACAATATTTCGTCTATTCGATCAGACCCTCGACTCGATCAGATAGGTGAATGGTGGGGTATTATTTACGCCCCAAAAATAGCCCTGAATAAATCTGGCGACTGAAAAAGCCATGTCAGCAATTTGGGACTGAAAGCCCTGAGTTGGGAAGCCGGTAATATTCAATCAGAAACGAAGGAACTGTATAACATGTAAAAGAGAATTAAATTGTGAATAACCTTTGCTTGTGATTCAACTCGATACGATCATTTAAGTTGTAATCCTGCTTCGATGTTATCGTGTTGTGCAATGCAGGGCCGATCGCAGTAATCTTGATTGTTTATTGGCGAGCTTCGCGGATGCCGAAATTAATGTAATGATTTGATTCGATAAGTGAACATAAATTCAAGACGGACTCGATTTAGCGAGTCATTTTTAAAACGGTAATTTTGTTGAAAGATTTGATTTTGTTCTGGTTTTTTAAATCAATGATTTTGACTTGTTCGTGAATCTACCTATTTATTAACCGACTTCAAAAAGGAGGAGGTTCTCAATTCGGTGTTTTTTTTTTTAATTTTATTTCATGAATACACAGTACCGTCTCAGTGAAAATGCTTGTCATAACAATTGAAAAACATAATTTTGAAATCCGGCCAGTCCTTAAGTAAACCCGCATTAGAGCTAAGAAAATAATATAAAGTAGAATTCACTAAATTCTCCACGCATTGGGGGAGTAAGCTCATTATAGGGCTATAATAATGGGTTCGCTTCCTTCTAGGAGGAATGGAATAAGGACTGAATAGTATCCACCGAATGCGCTACACAGTTGTAGACCTTTGCGTACCTGCATTATGGTGTATATTTGGATACCTATAGGCTACCCAAATGAAATATGAACAAATCGCCTCAAACATGACTTTTTGAATATGGATGAGGTGTTAATTACTTTAAGAAAGGCCTCCTGAAAAATACCGTGAAAAACACTCGCCATTGTTAGCTATATATATAAAATAAAGTCGCGTTCGTTACACCATTTATAACTCAAGAACCACGGGTCGTTTGATTTTTGTGGTCTTTATTTTTTCGAATTTATATCTGCCCGTATAACTATTAAAACATGGCAAAAATTCACTAGAACAATAATAATAAAGATAAATAATTTTCTCATACATTTGATTCTGAGGCGGTGCGCAGTTCGCCGGGACGGCCAGTACAAAATAAACAAGTAATAACAATAACAAAATAACGTTCTCGATCGCGCTGTCATCATTAATCAAATGTCAAGGTTGTCTGTTTATTTTAATCTTACCATATTCGGAGCAGCTGTTTAGCATACAGATAATTGATCGTCTACTATTATTTATAAGCTGCCTCTTGACTTATTGTGCAGCCTCAGGAAGCTGTGACGGGCATGCCGCGCGCGACAGATAACAGTTTGGTCCAAGCATCTCGTTCACGCGAACGTTGAACCAGTGAGGCATACGACGCGGTCGGGTGAGGCACGGCCTAACTGAGGGGATCATTGATATACCATGATTGGTAACTTTGCTACGTCATAGACATCATTACATCCACATAATACTAGTTGTCCCAGCAAACTTCGTGCCGCCTCAGAATCAAATGTATGAGAAAATGAATTACCTTTCATATTAGTTTTTAGTGATTTTTTCCATGATTTAGCACATACTTAGTCAGCAAGAGACAAATTCAAATAATCAAAGATCATAAAAATCAGCCCACCTATTGAGATTTAAGTGGTGTAACTAACACGACATTCTTTATATATATAGATAATAAAGAGGTAAAGTTTGTGAGTTTGTAAGTTTAGATGTAGCAGGTAATCTCTGGAACTACTGATCCAATTTTCTAAATTCCTTTACTAATACATAATCACGAAGGCTAAGGTAATAGGCTTAAGGTTTATCAAGGTACCATGGGCGTAACCGCTAGTGTCTAATAAACCTTAACAAACATAATTCGTTAATTTAATAGTGAAAATGTCGCTAAAACGAATGCGACGTTGCTCTAAAATGACCTCAGCTATAGCCCTCTATAACCTCATTCACATTTCTCTGTCCTCCGGTGTGCATTACGTCACGTCCGGCGGCTCACCAGAGCATCACACTGTGATCAGTGCCATTGCCGAGATTAATAATGTGTCCTTGGTTAAGTACATCAATTTACAATTTAAAATGTGGTTGTGGACTGTCAATTATTTTTTGTTTTTCCGGTGGTGTTTGAATGTCGGTGTTTCAACGAACATTGCTAGGTATACAGAAACAGAAATGTGATTACTTTTTGAAATGAAAGTAATTTTACGGAATTTATCACGTTTTTACGTTCCCGACGTTTTTCATCCTAACTTCAATAGGGAAAATGGCTGGGTGCTACCACCGACTTGGGATCCAGTAATTTGTATAAATAAATTCTAAACCAAGCGCACCATTGCAAGACACCTAGACATTGTGAGCACCTTCTGTGTAGATCGGACCGCAAGCAACAACTAAATATGAAGGTACCCCAATTCAAACTATGATACTAGGACGTCAAACACGTCAGTCCTCCTGTGACCATGGTTGGTGTAAAGCAGCCGAAACGACGGGAACGTAAAAACATAAAATAAATCAATAAAATCCGTAAAATTAGTTTTATCTCAAGGTGTAGTATTCGCGTAAATATAAGAAATCAAATTGTGATTGCTATTTTTAAATATATTCATTTCGTTAGTACTTAAGTTATAGGTACTGTGAGAACAATCGAAATTTCAAATGGAATTTAAAAAATATTCCGTATTGAACTTTATCATCTAAGAGTTAAACATTGTCTATGCAACAGTCTGTTCTGTAAATCAGTTTAAAAAGGTAGCATGTGCTCGCGAACGTTAAACGAATCAATTTGAAAACGAAATGCATCGTCTTTTCGTTTCGCTACTGTAATACTGAACTCATAGGCAAACTTTTTCCAAGAAGCGAGAAGCGATAAAATGTTCGTTCCTCTTTTAAATGTTTGAAGGAATAAGTGCATTTTTAATTCTGGGGCTTTGGCGGCGCATCCCTACAGACTTTTAATATGTATCTCTCACTCCGGGCTTCGGGTGAGGTTTATTATTTTTACCACAAAGTCCGTTGAACCGGAAAATGGTGAAGGTATAAAGTGTAATATAAAATATTCTGGGAGTGTCCCGCGTTTGCGCAAAATCGGGTTTCTTGGTGCTTCATTTTTTAAGCCAGTTTTTTTATACTTTTTTTTTACCCTTCTCATGAATGTACTATTTATTGTGGATTTTATTATCATCTATATGTATAGCTCTACCTGCGTATTCGTATGCGTTAGATTTAGCTTTTTGGTTATCCCAACGAATCTTACTATTCTAGATGTTTATGTTATTATATTGGTAGCTTATAATGCTAAGGTTGATTAAAACCTATTACTCCGCTATTGGCTGTTCAGCGGAACCTATCCATTTCCAAGGATAAAAAGTATACTATATGTTGCCCCGATTTATGATCTAGATTTTCCGTGTTGCCAACATAAACTATGTTTTATATGAATACCGCACGTCATAACTTAAACGTAAGAAATTAAACTAATTTAAGGATATTATCGCTATATATTTTTATTATGTTTTTTACGTTCCCGCACGCAAGCAACAACTAAATATTAGGGTACCCCGGTTCAACTATGACACTAGGACGTCAACCAACTCAGTCCTCCCGTGACCATGGTTGCTGTAAAGCAGCCGAAACGTCGGGAACGTAAAAACATAACATAAATGCGACAAAATCCGTAAAATTTGTTTTATTTCAATGTGTAGTATTCGCGTAAATATAAGAAATCAATATGTTAAACGTAAGAAATAATGTACCCATTGTTAAAACAGGACTGTACTCCAATTAGTAAATATAGGGAAACGTACCGTTAAAACATCGTAGTCGCAAATATTTTTGTTGAATAAAAAATTGACCTCACACAAGTCCGAATTCCGATGGATGTAAACAGGAAAATAATTACTTGTTACGTATATTGTGTAATTGTATGATACTCGTGTACTTGGTTTATTGTTGATAAACAAAACAATTATAGTTATCGTTAAACAATTGAGGGACTATATCTTGTTATATATATGCTTGTTGAATAAATAATACGAATGTATATTTTATTAGGTTGTAAATTAAGAAATTAAGAAAAAATATAAATTCCATTTGGCAAGGGTCTTAATGACTATTTTGGGATTCTAGTTAGAGCACCGATTTGAATATCACCATAAACATATATTTTTAATTCATTCCACTTAGCGCACAAACGGTCATATAAAAATCGGTAAGTATATGAATTATGACCGTAGGTGCGCTAAGTGGAAAAGAAATATACCCCTTATTTTGGTATAGGTGTTTGGTAAAGCTTATACCTGTTTAGCCGTTATGGATACAAGTAACAATTCAGACTCAAAATATAGTTTGGGGTAGCAATATATAATTTGGGGTCAAGTCACCTTCGTCCGTAGGAGAATTAAGTACCCTCGAGATACCCTACACGTGACCCTGGGCGGTGCCAACCAGGTGACAACTCTACTGGTGGTAGGCTTCGGCCGTCACCACCCACTGAACAAAGCCATGTCGCCAAGCGGCCTAGCCGTGTTCCGGCATGATGTTCGGTGTTGCCATTCATGGATGGCGGGTCAGATCAGTTGCGCTGCATGTGCCTAGTGAATGTAGCGTCTCTATCTACTGCCGCCTTCCTACCTAGGCAAGTATGCTCCATCGTAGATCTCATCGTCACTTACCATCAGGTGAGATCGAGATCAAATACTTGCCTATAAATGTATAAAAAAAAAATAAAAAAATAGTTTTTTTTGTAATTAGTTCATACAACATTTAGCAAAATTTATACAAGTTCAATTATTTATACATGATTATTTCAGGCCCTTATACCTTATATTTTTAGATACCAGTATATCCTTCATATATTTAATTATCAAGATTTTTTTAAATATCATGAAATCTATAAAATTTAATATCTCTTTCGCTATTATCACACCGATATAATATTCAAATGATCAATACAATATCTATAAAACTTAATACTAGCTGTCGAAGCGAACCTTGTTCCTCCTGAAAATCCAATGTAAGACAAAATCGATAAAAACCCATGTTCCAATAGTTATTCTGCTATTCGAGGTGAAGACAAATTCAAAAAATCTAAGTTTATAAAAATCTGCCCACCCGTTGTTGAGTTATAAATAGTGCAACTAATCCGACGCCGTTCTATATAATACGATATAAAATAGCTCAGGCTTTAGCTTTTTTATAATCAACTTAAATTTAGCGATGAATATATAATCAAAATGGAGCGTGCCTTGATTTATAATCTGGTTACATTACAGCTAAGTTGATTTATAACAACTTTTTTATTGAAATAGCTGCATAAAAGTTTAAGTCCAGCTGATAGTCCCATTCTTCGAAAATGGTACTCTCCTCACTAAACTAGTGCCGAGTATTCTCGGCAGGAATTCGTAGTGCGAACTTTGGAAACCCTCACGCTAGTACAATAAACCGAGTCTACACTATCGTTCTCGGCTTTTCTCGTACGTTCTCGGCACGTCTGTTGATGATGATGTAATTTTGCATTAAATCCAATTCCTGGACGAGACAGAAATCCTATAACAAAATATGACACATATATGTCTATTGCTCTTAATTTTTTTTGTATTTACGTGACAGAGCTCTAAAAAATAATGTGACACCTAACTAGTCTTTCTTTTGTTTTTTTTTTTTTGTTTCTTTGTCCTCATGAACAGCCAATAAACGCCTTATACAAATATGAACGGTCATTTACATTGTCCATACAGCCTGCTACTGCTAGTTAAGCCAATCGCCTTTCACGGAACTGGGCACAAGGCCGCGCGCTGTTTGCGTGCGCGCAACTAGCGCTACCGCGGCGCGCGCAATGCGGCTACTCTTGCGCACATTGACGTGTAGAATGATACATGTTGGGTTTTATTATAAGGATAATAGGCATACTAAGGGTGATTTATAATAGAAAGCATAACATAAATTGTAAAGATTTATGTTTAATTATAGTTCCCTCAATTGGCACGATTGACTAACATTGGTTACTGGAGCACTCATTCGGTTACTTGTTACCTAATCACCAGTTAAAATAATAGTCGTCCTGACCGAACTTTGGTCACGGCGATCAAACTCAACGGAGACTAGCCAACTATGGAGAAGATATTCTAATTCACATGTGTGTCCGCAAGCACAGGTGCATTCTTTCTTCCCTCACTCTCATAGTCCGATGGGACAACAATCCGATACGATCAGAGAGAGAGATCAGGTGCCGGACTAAAGGCTTTACATCCTCTCCGACGCACGAGCATGTGATAATCATGGTTGAAAATGAGATTCGCGCCTTTAATTCATGTTTTGAACCTGCGAAGCTCAGGCGAGTGTTCTACCAACTTCGCTATTACTGTTTTTTAAACCAGCCACCAGTTAAAATAGCGTTCTATGTCATCGATTTTCCAGTGCAAGAATGGATACGACACTTAAACGTGACATGGTTAATGTTATTTAATTTATACCTACCGCCAAATTACAAAGTAAACAAATTATAAAGACCACTCTATGTGCTTGAACGCGAACACGTGTTTTGCTATGAAACTTCCGCAGCACGTAGGTAGATGCGCACGCGCTGCGGAGTACCGGCCACTATTACCGTGACCAACACCGTGACATTATCAAGGTAGTCGCTTGATGACAATGGAGATACATAGTTAAACGTCCTGTAAAATGTATTTTAAGGGGTGAACAATTGAGATTACTAGCGCATCTCATTTATGTAATTATCGTTTCAAATTTCATAAATATTCATCTAGTAGTTTTCTCGTAATGACTTACAATCACAGATAATATAATTAAAAATCCAAAATAGTTGATCGATATTTAAAGAAGCCAGCAACATCGAACTCCTCTAAGATGTTAACGAGAAACTATATAACTGAGAAACTATCTGTCACGAGTGTTGGGACCCCGAATGCAGTCCTCCGCGAAACGAAGCGAATTTAAAAAAGTATTCGACACGTGTTTCGCCTCTAAACGAGGCATCCTCAGGACGGCTGCGCTACAATAGTTGATAGTTTCTCGACTAACATCTTAGAGGAGTTCGGTGTTGCTGGCTTCTTTATCGATCAACTTGTTTGGTTTATAATTGGAAAAGCTGACAAGCCGGGGGTCAGTGGTGGGTTCCCTTTCCCCCATTTGTTTAGCAATGGATTTCCGCCAAGTATCGCCTAGTTCTATCAATTATATATTTACGTAATTCTCTCATCGGGATATTTTGCAAAGCCTTCAGGCGGTAATGTACGTAGCGGTGATTAAATCTTCCTTTCGTGAACGAAACGAAGCGAGAATTTCGTTAATTTCAGCTCATAATTGCGCATCGTAATTTTAAGTGGTAATCATGTTAATTACGGACAACAATTTTGCATTGCGTAAATAATGTGAAGTGCTTACATTTTTTTATTGCGTAAGTACTTATTGTGTGATGTTATCTTAATTTATAAACATATTTTTAATCATGTATATGTTAAATATGCTGAGGAAACCTCCTCGTCAGTTGCAAGTCGTGTGAAGTCCGCCAGACAGCTCTGAGCCCGCTGGCTCAGAGCTTAGGTGGACTTAGGCCTAAATTCTCCTTGTATTGAGGACAATGGGAACAGCCTCGCCCCTATTAAATGCCTTCGGGGATTACTGTCGTGATGGTCAATATAAATAATTTAACTTTTAATAATGTATTTATCATATTTATGTGCCTAAAATAATTTCTAATAATATTTTATTCAATCCTTATAATGGATGAATTTCCGCAAGCATGCGATATCTAAAAGCTAACGACCTGATTAGCTCAGTGGGTAGTGACCCTGACTTCCGTGCTGTGGGTGCCGGGTTTGAATCCTGATAAAGGCAAATTTTGTGCGGTGAGCACAAATTTTTGTACCCGCATAACGGATGTATAATATCTATAAGTATTTTAATAATGGGTTCGCTCTTAGTCCATTGTATGGTACGCATAATGCAAGCGTTGCATAGTGTGGGCCGTATAGTTGGTGTGTTGGTCTGGCGATATTATATATTATTATTATAATAACAACGCAAACAGCTCACAACATGTTTTTATATATTTTGGACTTATACAATTGCTTGCACAAATAAAGGCGATTTTATTTGAATAGATAACTTTACTATGATGTGTTAATATATTATCATGACTTGTTGATCACTCATCATATAGTATTGATGTAACTCCTACCAGGGCTAGTGGCCAAACATTTTATTTATACCATTCATTTTACCCCTTTGAAAAAGATTTACATACCTTTATTCAAAGATATACGAGTAAACGTGGAAAATAGACCAATTGGATCGTTCTTTTCCCACGCAATTTCCATTGCGTCATTATGAAGCGATCTTATTCGTCGATTCATTGCTCGTTCGGTTATCTCACTCGCACATATCTGTATCCGCAGTCGTGTTTGTTCGCTAGATTTGTACGTATACTAAAAGAACGTTCGTGATTCGCTAAATGGTATATTTGATTGTAGTGTTGACATAATTAGACACATACGATAATCCATATTCTTATTTTGTTTTGTTGATTTTAGATAACACAAATAAATAGGGTGTCGTTTTATTATGAATCTGCCCCCAATAATCGTGGATGATCTATGAATCTCGAGGGCGGATTGTCAGGAGCACTGTCGTTAAGAATGACCGTCATACCACGTCTGTCAGTTTAGTGATGATGGGAAATTAGAAAACTCAATACGAACTCAGTGCAGTGAACAACTGCCTTACCTTGCCATAGCAACACCGTTGAATGTCGATGATAGTGGTTGGTTTCGTTTCACATTTAAACATAAAACCCTGCCATATAAAGATTTTCGTGCACATCATAAATGCTTGTATAAGTCAAATTCAAAAATGTTAATCCAGGGTAATCCCGCTTCAGAAATATAATAAACTAGCTGTTACCCGCGACTTTGTTCGCATGGTATTTAACAAAGACACAACCGTTGGCAACAGCCTGTTGGCGTTCTGAGCCCGCGGGACGCATTTCAGGTTGTTGCTATCAAACTTAATCAGGCGCAACGCTGCAACATTGGTTTTAATTTTTTTTCGTAAGATCCTATGTTTTTTTCTAAAATAAAAGTAGCCTAAGTTACTCCTTGTTACATCAGCTATCTGCCAGTGAAAGTCACGTCAAAATCGGTCCAGCCATTTCAGAGATTACCCGGAACAAACAGACAGACAGACAGACAGACGGACAAAAATTGTAAAAAATGTTGTTTTCGTATAGGTACCGTGTATAAATCCAAATGCACTTAGTAAAAAGCGGTTATTTTAATATTACAAACAGACACTACAATTTTATTTATATGTATATGTATAGATAAATACATAATCATCGTACAACTATTTATTTCAATATTCCTTGATGGGTACAAAAGTCGTTCGTATTCTAAAAGCAGGCCCGAAGTCCAAACTCAACGAAGGCTCGTAACTGAATAATTCCCCATAAAAATCCCAATAAAAACTTGTCTTCGTAGAAAAGCAAAAGCTTAACTAAATGCTATCAAGTAAGGTTGTAGTTAACCGGATCTTTCTTCTAAAAAACTAGTGTATTCCAAACTGGAAATAGATTATAATAGACCCCACAACGTGTCGCGCAACTTTTAACTTAGATATATTATATATAGAGGTTATTCTTCCAGTAACACCAATCATGGCTGCTGGCAAACTTGTGTAGTTAGTTTTCTCGGTAGATGGCGCCGCGATCGATAGAACCTGTTGCTCAGGGTGGTGTGAGAATGCTCCACTGACCTCACATACATAAACACCAGACCAAACACAACCTTATTCTCGACGTTTATTGTTCAAACTCCTTTGGGATAATCATTGAAGAATACACAAGAATATAGACAACGAATTTTAGACTTAAGCACGGCCTTAATAAAATATCTTTTGTTGTGCAACAAATGTTATCTTTATGTGAATAAATAGGAGACGTCTGGAGACAAAATTGTTTCCATATGGCGGTCTGGATGTGTTTTAGGATTCCGTAGCCGACGCATACTATATAAGAACTACTTGTATGTGTCAATATACTTAACATACGTACTTACTATCTACAAATTTATAAAACAATACAATGGCATTACAAAGAACTTTTATTAGCTATTTCAAGCGGGTTTTTTTTTCATATTTTCCCTTTTATTCTCTCTCTGCCCACGAGTGTCGTCCACAGCATTGTCACAGGCATTGTGATGAAAATAGAACACCTTTTAATATCGTGTAGGACTACATTTAATAAGTATAATGGTGAAGCTCTCGTCATTCTTTATTCTCATAGTAACTTATTTATAACATTGCATTATGAACCGATAAGATTACCAAAGTAAATAAAAATAAAATCCCTTTTTAAACGACTTCAAAAAGGAGGAGGTTGTTTAGCTAAATCTAAATATTTGATTTAGTTAAACAAGGTAGATATGATTAGATTTTATTTTTTGCTTTTGAGTTTTTATTTTGTAAAAAAGTTTTTTTGTAACGTACTGTTAGGTACGGGTTCTTACCCCAATGCAAACTTATGCCAAGTCCCCTCGCCGGCCTGCTGGTACGCTAGTTGGCTATTCTCAAAAGTCTGACGAAGTTCGCTAGCTCCACTGGGCTACAGTCGTGGACTATGGCCTGAATACTCATCGCATTAAGTTATAGTCCGTGCCCAACAGTGGGGAATCAAAGAGCCGATTGTTATTGTTAACTAATAATTCAAACTATTGTATGACGTTCCGGGTTTGAATACTGGTAGGAACGAACTTTATGTGATGAGCATGAATGTTTGTACCCGATCATGGATGTTTGATATCTATATAAGTATTATTCACTGAGTTCGCCCCCAGTAAGTACATTGTACGGTACCCATACTACAAGCATTGCGTAGTGAGGGACCGTATACTTGATGGTGTGTTCGTCTGGCGATATTATTATGTAGTTTAATAGTCAACCACGTCTTAACAGTCCCTTAACAAAAACGCACAATGGAAATGCAAAGCTAGGTATTAAGTTTTTTCCAGTATCAAAGTCAACAAGAACAAAGCGCAGTCATTGCAACCATTAAGCACGCTTTCAATATATTTTTTAATGTCACATACTATTGAAGCGAATAGGTTCTAATGTTTAGCACCTTGCGGATTAACAATAGGTTCCTTAAATTAAATATCATTACGTCCTTTAAAGGATAATGAAGATATAAAATCGTGACCAAGGTGATCTCGACTAAGATGTGCGAAGTCGACCATTTCACCTCCAATGATTAAAATCTGATATGCCATTTTCGACGCTATTAGCTGCGTGCTGGCTTAGTCGCTTCGAAGTTGGCCCGAGGCAAATGCCGAAAGAATTCCTAGTAGTATTCTAAGCTTGTGTTGACAAGCCCTAATTTCTGTACTAAATTTATTCTTCCATTTCTTGAGGGTGGCGAGTGGTGCCGAGCCTATATGTTTATAGAAACATAGCAGGCATTCGTCTGTGCTAATATTATAATAAGGTAAAGTTTGTGAGTTTGGATGTAACAGGTAATCTCCAGATCTACTTATACGATTTTGAAAATTCTTTCACAAATAGAAATCTACATTATACCTGAGTGTTATATGCAATGTTTCATCGAGATAGCGGCAGAAAGTAATATTACTGTAAGCGCCTGCTATGGCAACCCAACATACACAAAAACTTATTTGTTCCATAACGCAATAAGGTGATTGAAATTTGTGCGTTTGGCGACTCCATAGCTGATTCATCTATGGTTCCAAGTGTTTAAAGTCTAAGTTTGCCTCTCGTAAAATGTGAAGGACTAACACCGTTCTCCTTTGCTCGGTTCTAGGAAAAGGGCGTAGGTTTAATATTTTAATATACAGTCGTATTACGCCGCGAACTCGCTGGGCATGTTGAACTATGAAATAATCCACTGATGTAACTAATTAACTTTTATGTGTTTATTAACGTAAGGCTTGGAAATTAAATATTCTTGGACAATTCTTACATAGGTATCTCATAGTTTGACTATTCTAACTTAGGTTATCTTATCATCCATAAGCCTAAAGACGTCCACTGCTCCCCCAATGAGTTCATAGCCAAATCGGTTGAGCAGTTCTCATGTGATAATCTTACATATGAACATAATTTCATTTTATTTATACAGGTTTGATACAAAAAACGAATACAAGTATATATATAACTATAATACTATATTAAGTACCTACTATACACTGAGAAACATGACTCCGTGCTTCTTAAATATAAACATGAAGAATGATATCTAATTTAGGCAACCGTAAATCTAGCATGAACATGTTGACATATCGTTCAGTCGGGTTCGATTTACGTTTTACAACTACTAGTTAACGTGAACGGATTTGATTGGATTTCATTCTGATGTTTATTGGTGAAGCCAATTCATGTTAAATTGTTATTATTTACGCACAAAGTGTCCGTAACAACTCTTGGTCCTTTTTTAACAGGAATACGGATAAAAGTTGCAGAATACCTTATAAATTATTCGTAATCATGTAATGTATTTTTCTCGGTGTATAAAAATAAATTATATTCCCATAAAAATTACATTTGTGATTTATCGAATGTGTGAATACGAATCTCGTTGGTCTTCAAATAATGATTAAAAATGCCCTAATCACCCGCGCTAACTCCTAATCACCATGTCCATATAAATATACTTTTTAATTTATAAAACATGACTGTCAAAGTTGTTCTGTGTAGGTTGAATGTGCCGAATCAAGCGCACAAATTAAATAATTTGCAACACGATGCGACCAAGTGACATTTTAGTTAAGTGTCCCGATGCTATTACTATTATGCTAATACGAATTAAATTTTGCCTTTTACGTCGTATTTTGTAAAATATTATTAGGTAAGCACGTCTATTTGGGAATACAAATATTTGAATAGTTATTATAAATAATGTGTAATGTGTTGTATAGCCAAACGCACACATTGATGTATATTTGATTGACATTGTTGGGAAGTTTTTGTATGAAAAGAGCGCGGAAATAATTAAGATACCAATTGGACTAATTCTTGCTATAGTTGAGTGATATGTTTCGCAACATTTATCGCCTGTAAATTCGAAATTCGAAACTGCAATATTGTATCAAGCTTATCGTTTATGGTAAATTTCCTAACCACTAATTAGTAAAGGTTTAATATGCTAAACGTATAATGTTCCGTAAAGGGCATACGATTACATGTCTCGATAAATATTATTAGATCGTTGGCTTACCAAGTTCTGATTATTCTATGACCAGGTTAACGACCTCTTCCAGCACAAATCAAGTCCCTAGCTCCTTAGTAACCAATATTCGACTGTATAATTCTTTTTTATTACTCTTGAACCAGAGCAAGTTGATCCTTTTGTTCTGTATTCTGTGTTTGAGTAATGAACAACCCTTAAGACTTTAGAACGTCAGAATCACAATACTATTATTTATTTTATTTTTTTATATTCACGCGAATACTACACATTGAAATAAAACAAATTTTATCGTTGTTTGGGCTGCTTTACAGCAACCATGGCCACGGGAGGTGTCCGCCCGTGACCATCTGCTGCTGTGAAGCATAAAAACATAAAATAAACGCGATAAAATCCGTAAAATTCGTTTTATTTCCATATTTTTATTCATGTAAATAAACTTTTACAGTACTCATGAATCGTCAAACATGTTACAAAATGTAATGCTCGTTCTCTACCGCGTCCGTTAGGAATGTTGGATAGGTAAGTTGAACCCCTAAGAGCAAGGTGCTTTGAGCCCGACGAAGTTGCTAGCTAAACATTAATAATTAATATGGTTTAGCCCACAGTTTCTCAACAAACTAGTGAGATATCTATAACTGGCCAATATTTGTACCAATGCCTCTGGCCAATGTTCGTGGCCAAAATGTTGAGGGGTTTATGTTGGGTTGGTTGGTTATTTTCGAGTTGGCCCTTATATTGGAGCGAGATTGCTGTATTATCGGTTTTCAAATATAGATCAAAGTTAAAAAAAATCTGAGTAAGCAGGATGGAGATTTATAATTTAGCCTTAACGGCTGCGTACAAATGTAGACGGGTTTTAAGTAGCATGGCTTGCTCGGTGTTTTTTTTTATTTAATCCAAGATATAGACACTAAGAATATTGTTTTAGATTAGTATATTTAATGTAACTATCAAATTCTATGGCAAGATCTTGTTAAATTAACAAACATAATTTCGCTTTAACATATTACTTAGGTAAGTTGTGTTTAACAATTATATACAACATCTACTAGAATATTTAATGTGACTTTTAACTCTCTAAAGATTAGGGTTCCCTGTTAATTTGTAAAGTTCTCAAAGGGCGAGTGGGATGCGCGCGCGTGCCGAGCCCTCGGTCCTGCTCGTTTGTGTTATTAGCGGTCGACTTTGTAATTGTTTGGTGATTTCAAGTAACAAATAAGATGGTAGAGCCAGGAGGAATCTTTCTCGAATTAAGCCAGAGGTTTAGTCTTTGCATAAATCTGTTTTAAAATAATATAATCATAATGTAATAATACCAGCCCTTTTTAATGTCCCACTGCTGGGCACAGACCTCCCCTCGATTCAAGGGGGATTAGTCCACAGTCCACCACGCTGGCCTAGTGCAGGTTGGCGGATTTTAAAAAGCATATAATACTCGACTCATAATCCTGGTTTCGTCATGATAATTTACTTCACCGTATAGCAAGTGATAATCATGGTTGAAAATGAGGTTCGCACATGACATCCAGAAATCCCAACGGTGTGAACCGGGGTTTCCAGCTGCTACCCTCGTTACCAAGGCTACCGTACTACTAACATGGCTATAATTGCTTTCATCATCATTTAATTATCAGAATTAGTACAAGCTGCAACTGGGTTCTCTTGTATGAGAAGATATCCATTATCTAGCCAAGCCATTGCTCTACAGCGCGGCGTCACCAGGCTGTGACGACGCTGTAGAGCAAAATCGATAGTTGCACGAGCGCAGCCGCTGATAAAAGCTAGTACAATTATTCCCACCTACGCATTACATTTACCAGCACTTTGAACTATATTATGTCACGCTAAAGTATAAACTACAATGGAAACTATGCGAGAGTTAGATACATTGTTAGATAGAAGCCGCATCTGCCAACTGATATTGGCCTCTCGTTGCCTGTAGCTTATATTGATTGTGGGTTCTTGCGTTCGTGGACATCATGACTCACTCGCTATGCATTATTGTGATAGGTCGTGTGCAATGAAGTCTTACATAATGAGAGTTGAATGAGGAGCGACGGGGGTGTGGGGGGGGGGGGGGAAAGGATGGGAGGAGGGTGCAGCTCTTATAACAAGTTTATAGCTAACCTTGCTCAGAGCACGTGATATCCTGTTGAGATTATGACGTTGTATTTATTTTGAGTAATGACGGTTTATAGACGTGTCAAGTAATCATTATTATTACCTGTGTACTGTAAGCTGCCAGTTAGAATCAGAATCGAAATATATTTTATTCATGTAAACCATGAAGGACAGTTATGAATCGACAAAATTGTTACAATAATAGTCAGCTATTTTAATACCCTTAGTGGGTCTCTTTGGGCAACTGGGAGGTTGGCTACTTCTGAAATTACTACGCTGTTTGTAGTGGCGTGTAACAACAAATACTGTACTTAATACTTTACATGAATAAATAATATTCTGATTCTGATTCTGTACGTGGAAATATGTTGCTTGAACCACTGATATATCTTCTTCTACTATAAAAATAAATAAAATTGAAGTGTCTGTTTGTAATATTAAACTAACCACTTTTTACTAAGTGCATTTGGATGTAAACACGTTACATATACCAAAACAACAGTTTTGACAATTTTTGTCTGTCTGTCTGTCTGTTTGTTCCGGCTAATCTCTGAAATGGCTGGACCGATTTTGACGGGACTTTCACTTGCAGATAGCTGATGTAACAAGGAGTAACTTAGGCTACTTTTATTATAGAAACCCCCCACCCCCCCAACCCCCGCCAACGACTTAATATTACAAAGGCTGCCGGTCGCGGGCGGGGTCGTAGGCTAAGAACGCGCGAGCGGGCTATTGGTAACGGTTGTGTCTTTGTTAAATACCACGCGGACGAAGTCGCAGGTAACAGCTAGTTACTCATATAATCTTTAGCGCCACTTGATACGGACCGGCATCTTCAGTTCGTAGTGACTGAGCAGTATTTAACGGACGCAAGAACGGGTTGGGAAGACTGGTTTGACTCGGCGCCTGTAATGTGATCACATTTATCTGGACACGTCTAACATTGATGGCGTCTCAAGTTTCATGATGAACTGGGAATCAAGTTTATAAGTTCCGCCACCAATCATACTTTGGTCTCAAGCCAATTATTGTATTATGGGTACCATGCAATGGACTGGAGATGATCACATCAACTTTCCGACTATAGAAATATTAATAATAAGATCGCAAGACGAAGACATCAACTATACGGTCTCACACTAAGCAACGCTTGTATTATGGGTACCGTACAATGGACTAGGGGCATAATATATGTCAGTACATAATAATTATATAGATATTAAAAATACATGACTCCGGCACAAACGTTGGTACCCAAGGTGCTCATAACACAAAGTTAGTCGTCACCAGAATTCGAACCCGAGAACCACTGCACAGTAAGCAGAGTCACTATCAACAGAGGTAATCAGGTCGCCTTGACCATTCTCGAAGAGACCATTAACCCGGTTGTGGAAGGCGTTCTTGGGTATCCCCTTCAAACACTTCCAACTACATTCGTTCGGTATATTTATTTGGTAACCTCTCGTTGAAGCAAGTGTGGCGTTTGCAAAACGGTGTTGCGCCATTGAGCGATCTCGCCGCATTCCGTGGACGTCAGCCTTGGAAGCTGTGCACCAGACGCTCTGTGCGCACACTTACATGCATTCCGGAGGAGATAGTTTCGTGGAACAATAGAATAAGAAGCGCAAGAGCGATACAAAAGCTTATTGGGTATACACACTTATCTTGCTCATTAACAGTTGCATCTCCGTTTGGGGTCGAGTCACCTTCGTCCGTAGGAGAATTAAGTACCCTCGAGATGTACCCCCACGTGTAGGGTACACGTGACCCTGGGTGGTGCCAACCAGGTGACAACTCTACTGGTGGTAGGCTTCGGCCGTGGCTAGTCACCACCCACTGAACAAAGCCATGTCGCCAAGCGGCCTAGCCGTGTTCCGGCATGATGTTCGGTGTTGCCATTCATGGATGGCGGGTCAGATCAGTTGCGCTGCATGTGCCTAGTGAATGTAGCGTCTCTATCTACTGCCGCCTTCCTACCTAGGCAAGTATGCTCCATCGTAGATCTCATCGTCACTTACCATCAGGTGAGATCGAGATCAAATACTTGCCTATAATGTAATAAAAAAAAAAAAAAAAAAATTGGTTATCGAAAGTGATTTTCAAATAGGATTACCACTTGCTGTGCGGTGAAGGTCTACATGGTGTGGAAACTTGCGTATCTTTCGAAAGCCGTACGAAGTTCGTCAACCTGCGCTAGGCCAGCGTGGAGAACTATGCCCTTAATTGACTGACAAATCAGCGCTGGAGGAGAATGCAGTACTCTTCAGCTACATCTACTAAAGGCTAAAATCATCCTTAACTTTACTGATGGGGTTTATTAGGCCTAGTCTACGGATTAGGCCTGCATATAACCCCCCTTTTTGATATTTACAAAAACATTCCACTTGACGTTGGGCAAGTGCTTACCCAATAGTGAGTGAGGCTATTTTATAACAAAAAAATGTTATAAACATCGGCAATCAATCACTCAAACACATAATAATGGTTTTGTGATAACCAGTCTTGCGTCGTCTTCCGATCATAAATAATACGTCATGATGTATAACCGCTTCGCCCCGTCGCCAGATCATTCTTCAAAGATGTCATATGTGACAGATAGCATTGTAAATTTGATTGTGTTTCAACGCGATTGAGTGCAGCTTGCTGTATATTTGCATTTTAAAGTGCAAATGTTGGTACAAGTGGTTATACAGGCTGATTCAGAAAGGTTAAAATCGACATATCGAAATTCTGACTTCACATGTTTACGAATGTGCTAAAGAAGATATTATGTCTTACTGCTCGGCGTAGGTCTCATAATGCAGTGAATTTGCACAGCTGTGAAAAAAGTAATTGTAGCCGAAATATAATTAAAGAGTAGCAGCTACCGAAGAAAAGAGATTGCGTTGAAATCGGTCCACCCGTTTCGGAGCCACGATGCCTCAGATCGTCGTGCAAACTGGATACCCATTCGTTGCATTGCATTTCTAGGCTAATTGAAATATTTGTTATTACTAGCCATCTGTCATCTATATTTACCGTATCCGTTTTTCCTTTGCAACGCAAATAATATTTATTAATAGGTCGCGCTGTTGACGATGCCACCAACAAGTAGGTACTATTCAGAATTGATTTTGCAACTGTGAACAAATTTGCATCTGCGTCAATCAATGACATTGTTTTCACGACCGATTCACCGGTTTTGCGTCGTTTTGTCAGCACCATAGCCCTGAATTCGCTGCTCTGCCACAAATGCATTGCGATACGATTTATTTACTACTAGCTCCACGCCCCGCGGTATTACCCGCGATTCAAAAGTAGGTCCTTTAACGGGATAAAAAGTACCTATGTGCTATTCCAGACTATAATCTATCTCTGTGCCAAATTTCATCCAGATCTGCTCAGCCGTTCTGGCGTGATTGAGTAACAAACATCCATCCATCCAGACTTTTACATTTATAATATTAGTGTGATAAATAAGATTAGGTATGAAGATAATAGTTATTTATACTGGCAGTAAGACAACGTGAAAGTTGAAAAACAACTTGAAATTTAATAATCACTTGAAAATTTATCCATCATCATAATTTATAACACCTGGTCAATTCTCAGTAAGAGCCTAGAGCATAGGTATTCGAACGGATGGAACGTCGCTCGTAATAAGAATAATCCAATAACAGCTAAGTTTACTCAACGTGGCATTGGAAAAAGGTACGTAATAATGAACTACCGCTCAGTGACGAAAGTGAATATGAGCGAAAAAAGCCTTACCTGTCAGGGTACAAATTATATGAAAAGCCCCGTCTTTCACCCCCCATTAAAGATATATAATTATATTGTAAATAACCAAGATTCCAGTCGGTTTCTGCCAAACAAAAAAAAAAGATTTCTAGCAAGCAGGTACCCAATTTTTTATTTCGATAGGATAGCTGACAGGACTTGTGTTATATGGATCCTTCGCCACTGCTACCGCTACTCAATATACGGAGGTATCTGATGTTTTTTTTCAATTATCCGCATCGTCGCGTCGGTCCAGGAATAGGCGTCTTTAATTACGGTACTCGTAGAAAACGATATGTCATTTGCTATGAACATCTTTGTGCGTCGTAGGTATACAGTATTTTTAATTCATTTATGAACCTATGTCTTTCCTGATCAGATAATTTACTGAAGGCAGCCCTCTAGTAATAATACTTTGAATTGCTTCTGGAATTCAATTGAGTTTGTACTTTATGCTAATAGAGCTAAGTTATAAAACACAGGAGTTGGGTTGTCATACAGTCTCACCACTGTTACTCTTCTTAGGATTTTAGCGGAAAAGGGAAGATTTTCCAGGCAGGTGGGTGGTGTGCCTGGCGGAGCGGCCGCTATGCCCCAACGATTATTGTCGGGATCTTGTATATATGTTACGTGCTCCGAAAACTCTCATAGCGTGTTTCAGGTTTGTATGGAGAATTGTCAATTGTTCTGTATTATGTCTGCAGCGCCATCTGTGTAGCTTGTGGCGAGGTTGAAGAGGTCGCTACCGGATCAACCAGAGATTAGGAAAACTTGAAACATTTAAACGAAAGACATTCAAACTTTTGATTTTAAACCTGATTATTTCAAATAATTATCCTCTATCTTTAAACATGCCGCCAGTACCTGCATTAATCTGTTAAGGTGCTCGTAAACAGGCTTATTTTGTGGCAATTTCTAATTTTCTAATGGTTATAGCCTTCAGGTTGCCGTCTATATCGCACAGCATTTGCCGTAGTCAATGCTAAAGGTGTTAACAATAACCTTGCCGCAAGCAAGTATCACTGGCAATATTGCTCAGTAATAATTCAGTCAGATGCAAGTTCTATAGCCCACTTTTGGGGCCTTACAGTTAAATAAATACATAAATATCGCCAGACGAACACACCAACTATACGGACCCACGCGAAGCACCGCTTGTATGATTGGCACCGTTCAACGGACTGGGGGCGAACCCAGTAAATAATACTTATATAGACATTATACATACTTGTCGCGCGTGCTTGTCGCGCGCGCGCGTGCCTTGGGCACAAACATTCGTGCTCATCACACAAAGTTTGTCCCTACCAGGATTCGAACCCGGGACTCTCGGCTCAGAAAGCAGGGTCACTACCAACTGCACTAATCAGGCCGTCGTTACGACTCTATTAACTTGATTACATGTAAAGAGTGAAATGGAGACAGTACTCTCGGCCGAGTGCTCGGCACTTATACCTAAACCTTGTTTACTCGTCCAAGAGTATCGTGTCGCTATTTCACTTGTTACGTGTAATCAAGACATATCCCAACAAGATCCCTTATTTGCACAGTTAATTGTGTTGTGGACATAGCAACCCTTCGCTCGTGGCGTGACGGCAAGCGTGACGGGCTAAGTAGCGCGGTGCGGCGCCGGGACTGCCGCCTTTTGTGCGTGCCCAACGTGCGCGAGAGCAGTAGCGCGTCACGGGCATTGGGCCTTTTGTAAAGAGCTGTATAAACATGCTACAAGGGATAACGGTTTTTGTGTCCATTTTCATATTATCATTTTTTTTACAAATCTTGGTCACCCTAGGTATCCTAGAAACCATGCCCAAGGATCCAAGCCCTGAAGCAGTCTATTAGGACAAACGCCCTGAACATGTTCTGTATTTGGACCTTAAATAAAACAATAGAAAGAGAAGAGGTTGGTTACTAAGCTAAGTCAAGAGTAATCTATACGGATCGGTGAATATTTGGTCGGTTTATTGCATCCGTTGGTCGCGGGACTTACTTACTGAGTATGTCAAACTGTGAAAAAGGTTATCCCTGGTCTGGGGGCTACTGGAATTGCCACCAGCCCATTGTATGCTAGCAAAGATTACATCGTTATGTGTGTTTATCTAGCGATACCCCTTGAAATTAAATAGATACATCTCTCACACACAGGTAATGGAAGTGCTCATAAAAATATTTAACGATAACACGAAGATGTCATATTCCATACACCGCAGGATTTATTAAAGTTCCACGGCAAGCGAGGGGGGAGGGGGGCAGCCTGTGTATGTAAAATCAATTTCCGCCTGAGACGGAATGTTTTTCCAGGAAAATTCAACCTTACTCTGTTCATAAGACGGTTTTGAATAGAGCGAGCGATTTGAATGAAAGGATAATTACTTACACTTAGATGCCCACGATATTATTAATTTAAAAACTTTTCGTTAAAAAAAATATTATTTATTTTTTCTTCTGCACGTTGTGTTTCTTTTGATGATGATTTAAATATATTTTAAAAGTATAAAGTGTAACAATAATAATGTCTAATATTTTAAGAAGTTCATTTGTGAATTATGTTTGATTTGTTAAATATTTTTTTATTTTGTTAAAATTGGATTAAAGAATTTTCTGAGAATGTAATCTGCATACCCTTCCTTGGTGCCTATTAATATATTTTATATCGTTATTGTTACACTTTATTAAGGCATTTTTTTGTCGATCAAAAGTAGCTTATCTCGAATACTAGAGTCGCATTACAAAAACAAATTAATTGAAACGTTCAACTAAAAATAATATGAATTATACTAGCTATTACGAGTTAGCGTATAAATCACTTTTAAATCAATTAGTTACCTATAGCTCTGTACATAAATCAATATTAGTTAATTAATCGGTATTCTAGAATGGCGGCCACGAATCGGAAGACGAAGTGTAGGACGGCCCCCCACAAGGTGGACTGATGACATCACACGCGTCGCAGGAAGCCGGTGGATGCGAGTGGCGGAGGACCGTGTTGTGTGGAAGTCGTTGGGGGAGGCCTATGTCCAGCAGTGGACGTCTATCGGCTGATTGATTGAATCGGTATTAGTGTGTTATTGGTTGAAAAGAATTGCGATGGCGAATTTGCATTAGGTAACATGTATGTATGTAAGTATGTATGTATGTAGTCATTTTATCAAGGATGTCTGTCATAATCACATTCACCCCAACCTGCGTACATTAAATAAAGCCCAGTGTTATCAAACCGAGTGCAAACAAATACATTTCCCTCAACATTTCGTACTAACAGCTGCGCGTGCGAGTCCCCACAATGACCGTAGATAATCGACGCTTCCCATTGGTGGGCACTGAATCATTTGCAGACGGAAAGCAAATAGTATCTAAACAGCGTTAAACCGTATTGTCGTCATCAACATTTGTTTGGAATGATGATTTGTAAAATGTTATTTGACTTTTATCTGTTTTAGGTAGCATTGAATTTTACTACCTATATATATGACGACTATAATTAGCGCAGTTGGTAACGACCCTGGTTTCTGCGCCGAGGGTCCCGGGCTCGAATCCTGGTAGGGATAAGTTTTGTGTGATGAGCATGAATGTTTGTACCCGAGTCATGGATGTTTAATATCTATATAAGTATTATATGCTGAGTTCGCCCTCAGTTCATTGTACGGTACCCATAATACAAACGTTGCTTAGTGTGGGACCGTATAGTTGGCGATATTATTATTATATTATTATACTGCAACAAATAAATGAGGATCTACCTTTACTTTGTTTCAGCCTATTTCGAATATTTATGACTGGGATTTTTGGATAGCTAAATGTTTATGTTGAAAACGCAATATTCACAGCGACAAAGCATATGGCATATATTGTAGACACACATCACCAATGTCTATAGTCACATATTACAATAGACATTAGTAGGTAGCTCTTAACAGACAAATTCAGTCATGCTGTAGGTATCTACGTTTCCATTTAAAGCATCTAAAGATAAAAGTCATAAAAACAGTACCTTTTGTTACATAAACGGCATAGCAACACACACAACGGCATCAATTCGGGCTTTAAAAAACAAAAAAGCGTCAAGTCCGAACGGAATCCAGTCCAAATGACATTGAAACCGAGACTTGTCAATAGAAATGGTTGTTTAGACTAATATAAATTATAAAGGTTAGGAGACAAGACATAGATTCATTTGTGGACAATAAAAATATGTATTTTTTTTAAATAAAATAGGTGTCTATTATATTCATTTCAGAGGTCGTTTGTAGCTTACATTAACTTTAATAATTATCTTACACTGCCACTATGAAAGTTTGTGAGTCTTAACTAAAGTTAGTTTTTTTTTAAGCAAATTTTTAGTTTTTTGGGTTGTTAATTTGTTTTCTTTTTTGTTGTTATTTAAGTAACGATTTTTTTGTCGTTGTTTAATTATTCCATAAAACCTTTTTTTCTTTCATATATGCGAACGGTTTAAGGGTTGGCATATGAACATTATATATTCATATGTGACCCTATTCTTACTTAAGCTAAACATTGGAACACTGGATACTTTTCTACTTATAATTGATAGAACTAGGCGATACTTAATCCATTGTTAAACAAATAGGGGAAGCTCTACTTTTTTTACATAATAGACTTTTTATTTTTATGTAATATAGGTAATATTGATAACTTCACCCTTTAATTAGACACCTCTAAATAGACTTACTGCCAATCTTAATATTTAATATACACATGGACATTCATTGAGTCCAATGTGCACTCACCTTAATAGTTTGAAAACCTGATGCATTAAAAACCAGTGACCATAAATTGTGTATTATATAACTAGACCGTGGCAAGGACACACGAACGATTCCAAATGACGAGATAATAAATTAAATAATAATACTTATATAATAAATGATATATTAATATATAAGAATAATTTGAATAAGAATTTTATTTATAGCTGATGTAGCAATATTTTGCCAACGTCATGTATTTTTCAAGCTGTAGGCTTATACGTTATTTATGGTTTCAACCATCGGTAGATGAGCATAAATCTTTTCATTTTAGGATTTTAGGTTGTAGATATTTATTTATTTAGTCTTATAAAGTTAAAAGACGTTTGCAGTTGAGTTTTTTTAATTGAATATAAATATTAATTGTGCATTTGTATTTTCCATACCAATTCCTTTTCAGTGAATATTAATGTGTTACTACTAGCAAATAATTTAAGGAAGTTTAATTGTTTGCTATTATTAAAGCAATTTGCAAATTCACTCACGCACTCTGTATATCGGAATTTGGTCGATTAGCTGATCCGTTAACCGTCATGGCAAAAAAAATGATAAGAAAGTTACAGTTTAAACCTACCACCCTCAGCTGCTATCTCTGCTTGCTAAATATCACACAAAGTTTATCCGTACCGAGATTGAAAGCGGGCCTCTCCGGTACAGAAAACATCTTCCAACTGTGCTAATTGGAACTAAGAAAAGATGAAACATAGCTTTTACTCTGTTAACACAGGGAAGTATATATAGTATATATTGTATACAACTTGCTTAATGATAACACAATACGTAAGAATATCTCCGTAAATGATTCTGATAATGGCGCGTGGTCTGATGCTATAACGTATCGATTATCATTATAGGAAAATAGGCTTTTAGGCAAATGGCTTGAGCGCGGTCGTTATCCGAGGACGCTAAGTGGACTATGAAATCAGGAATACGGAGTTTTATTGCTTATGATAATAATGCCGCTTAGTGTTCCGAGTTCTTATGTAGGGAAGTGTGTGTCGCGGCTCGGTCAAGCCTCGACTAAGAACAGATGCTCCGGTTTCTCACTGATATATCGATCGCTGGGGTTTTAAGATAGTCGCTAATTAGAGTGCAACTCAAGGTAGTTTGTATTAAAATTTGATCTGATTAACTATCTATATGTTTGGGTGTATATATTGATTTCTTATATTTACGCGAATAATACACATTGAAATAAAACTATTTTTAAGGATTCTCGGTCGGGAACGTAAAAACAAAAAATAAACGCGATAGAATCCTTAAAAATAGTTTTATTTCAATTTGGGTGTATATGTTTAGTAATTCCTTGTATCGCTCGTCAGCGTGGCCCCCTATGGTCATAGCATGATCATACTATATGTACCCTATATTTTATGGCCCGCACAAACAGACACAGATAAGATAGAAAAAAAACACTTGTTTTTGGTCCAGACATATCCAAATATCCAATTATCTTTAATGTAATCAGCCCGGGTGCATTTCAATAATACATAGTATACTTGATTGCTCGCGGTCAGTGTAAGTACAGAATTACCTGTCGAAAGGTGTTGCGTTGGTTAACCGCTACTCAAATATACTGTGACAAGACAACTGACCGGTAATCCTACACTGAGTGGTTCTCGGGTTTTGTTGTCAAATGAGCTCATTGATTTTTTTATGAGCTTAAAACGTGGTCTGCAAAATAAAAACTATAAAATTTCTAACGTGTAAATATTAAACAAATGGGGTTAGAGGAACCCACCACTGACCCTCGGCTTGTCAACTTTTCCAATTATAAACCAAACAAGTTGATCGATAATAAAAGAAGCTAGCAACACCGAACTCCTCCAAGATGTTAGTCGAGAAACTATCTATCATGAGTGTCGGGACCCCAAATAAAATTCAATTCTCCGCGAAACGAAGCGAATCTAAAAAAGTAATCAATGGATTTCCTCCAAGTATCGCCTAGTTCTGTGTCAATATTATCTTATTATAACCACTTATTTGTGGTAATGAAAGTTTTAAACTAAAAATGTTATCAACATGTTTTTTATTTGTTCCAGGTGAGTTCACATTTCAGTTTCAGAAATAAAGACGAAGTTGCCTAAGTGTAAGTACCAACCTTGAAACTTCTAAGGTTAAATAAAAACGGCACGGGCCAAAACTCATCCATATTTTCCAAGAAATTATTTTAATTACTTTATATAAAATGTTTTAAACATAACAAAACCTCTTTATCAACAATTTTGGGTAGGCAATTAAGTAACCTCTAGAATTTATTTAATGTAATAGAAATCATGCTTAATCGAATCCTTGGACAATTTAAAGATTAAAGCTATCTAAAAAGTGGCACTTGGTAATAAAAGCTTTGTTGAAGGCGCCCTTTCGCCTATTACACAGCAAATAGTATCGCAGACGGTACATTTTGCGACCAAACTGTAGGCGTGGATAAGCGTGGGAGGATAAGCGATTATAGTACAAGCTTTGAGCCGTTGTTTCGCCTGAATATTAATCGCAAATATGTTTTCAAGGATAAAAATGATGGAAAATTTCAGGGTATGTACCCATCTATTCTTATACAAATTTAAGTTCCAGTTGTTTTATTATATTTACGCGAATAGTACACATTGAAATAAGACTCATTTTACGGATTTTATCGCGTTTATTTTATGTTTTTTTTACGTTCCCGACGTTTCGGCTGCTTTCCAGCAACCATGGTCGCGGGAGGACTGAGGTGGTTGACGTCCTAGTGTCATGGTTTGAACTGGAGTACCCTCATATTTAGTTGTTGATTGCGGTCCGATCTACGCAAAAAGTGCTCACAGTGTCTTGAGGTCTTGCAATGGTTAGGTTCTAGTTATGAAATCCAGATACGCTCTTGGGTTTGTTTATAAATTTCCCCTTATTCATTGTGTTTTGCAGTTATTGCTCATAGTTTCTATATACCATGGATAGTTATGTAGATAAAATAATTGGTTATCATATCAATACTTATGTAGATAACATAAGTATTGATATCATGTAGACAAACTATAGGTACTGGACTGTAGTTAAAACTAACCTGAACAAGTTTTCAAGGGCTTACTACTCAAGTATAAATATAGAAAACTGCTTACAAAACATGACAGTAAGTATTTCAAAGTTCCAACATCTTGGTGACCCACTTGAAAATATATTTAGTGAACTAAACAATGTTTTTCACACAAGAACGCTGCACGATGCCTTGTCACCCTGTAAATAGCTTTTACATTATAAAGGTTGTTGATTTACGAAAACCGCCCTAGACGCCAATCAAACGCTTACCCGCCCTCGGATGACGCTTACGATCTGACGTAAAAGAAAATCGACCTCCGTATAATTTATGATAGATTATTATTTAAAGATGCCTTTTAAAAATGTAATGTTAAGTGATTTTTCTACTTATTCGAACGTTTTTATTACTTAAATGATTAAAATTAAAGCCTTTTTTCAAAATGGAGCCTTACGGCGACGTCTTGGGTTCGTCGGCTCGTGTAAAATTGTTTTAATCTGATACGTAGAGATTTTTTTTTCTCTTATGGCCTTTTTTCCATTGAGTCAGGCTCAATGCGATATTTAGAGATGTTTCGAGATATTGGTAGAGTCATAAAATGGCTGTTAAACAATTCTCAAGTAAAACTCAAGTTGCTTATTTTATCGCGTAGCATAGGGCATAGACAATCTATGAAAATTATAAAATATATAGCTAATTATATCAAAATCATGCGCAAGTATTAATTATGTATTTATGTATATTATACATATATCAAAAATAACCACAGTAAAACTAAAAAGTATTTATCGTAACATATTTGGCTGGTTTTGGGTGTCGAAGCTGGACAATAATCAATGAATGTGGTATTTTGTCTCTTTTTTTCACACGCCGTCTTGTGAGTTGTTTATGTCATTCACTCTCTCCATCTTTTCTTTTCTAAGGAAAATGTCGTAATCTTGTGCACGTAGTATTGTTAATCCTTATAAAATAAATAGTAATGTGATTAATTCAGTTCAGCGTATAATTTTACCCCCAGAGCCCTCGATATACTTACCAGAAGCAATAAATCCTAGAGTACCTTTCATTCATTTAAAAATGACAATAATCTCTCTCTCTCTTTCTAACTCACATCATGTAGAAGGGCACCAATAAGCAGTTAAGTTGTAGATTACCGAGCCGAGTGACGCGACGGTGACTCGGGCGTGTTTTCAGCGATGTGTCCACGTCATTAATTACAATAGAGTTCGCTATTCTGTTCACGTACCATCGCCTGACTAATGGCCATAAGAATAGCGTTTCAAATGTAATATAGTTTACAATGTGGGGCTACGAAGTGACGTATTGTAAGCGAATATACAACCTCTATGTTATTGACACTACAGCTGAAGCGTCACGGCTGTTGCAGGATATTATTACATTAAGTATATTCGTCGTCACATCAATATCATCATCACGACCTGATTAGCTCAGTGGGTAGGGACCCTGCTTTCTGTGCTGCGGGTCCCAGGTTCGAATCCTGGTAGGGACACACTTTGTGTGATTAGCACGAATGTTTGTACCCGAGTCATGGATATTTATTATCTATATAAGTATTATATACTGGGTTCGCCCTCAGTATGTAAGGTATAGGCAAGATCAAGTCTTGCCTATACCTACATTAAATTATATTTTCACACAGAAGCTGAATTCATCATTTTTGGATTTATCTGTCTGATCGCGAGTTACAGAAAAACTATTGGCCGGATTCTGGTGAAACTTGACACGATGATAGCTTAATTTCCTAGCTCAATAACAAAAACTTAAATCCACGTGCACAATGTCGCGCAACCTAATAATAATAACGTTATATAGTTTTTAAGGAGAAATAAGCAATTCATCAAGTTTTTCTACACTTCCAAGGCCATTATTATACTACAATTTAAACCAAATCTTAATAAATATTATGTTCAGAGATAAATCAATGTTATTTATTCGAATGACGCACAACCAAGTGCGTCCAACCAAGCATTTGAATTCAATTAGCCGTGTACCGACTGATCGCGCAACGTGACGACTTGTCATTAGCATCAGCTCACGCTAAGGTGACACACAGCCGGGTCGAAAGTGAGACAATTGAAAAATAATAGCGCTCGAGTCAGGGTAGTGCAAGCGCTTGCCTCTCGTGAGGCAACTACGGACTTAACGAGCCGAGTCATCCTCGCGAGGCTGGCTAACGGCACTGCCACACGAGTAAATAATCTCTACAGAGACCAAGGTACATACAAATGGCACGCTGTGACTCCAATCACATACTTACAGGGCCCCAAGTCTGCTAACACAAACGATTCATAATCGAACAGCAACAGCATAGTAATTGTCACTTTTGACAGATATCCCATACAATATCTGTCAAAAGTGACAGTTACTATGCGGTTGCTGTTCGATTATGAATCGATTGTGTTAGCAGACTTGGGGCCCTGCCCTGTCAATCATACCGCAATTGAGTCGGCGCAAACCGGATTCAACGCAAGCGGAGCCTTCGTGAACCTGTTAGTGAGAGCTCACGCCGAAATGGGTTATGTGTGAATGGACCCAGAATAGGCCGTTTGTTTGGATAGCCTCCACAATTATTTTACGTAGGTCACGTAAGCGTCTTCTATCCCGCTCATACCACGTATTCATGAATAAGTATGACAGTGACAGCATGTTTTCTCGATGACGCTACGATTAAAACTAGGTGTTTCTGCTCACCCTACTGTACATGACTCTCGGCGAAAGAATGACGTCACGACTAACCGCAGAGCCACTGCCTCTTGTGATTTACGTGCGCTTCGTTTAACCTCTATCTGTGTGCATAATGTTAGTGCTAGTGAGATTTATTGTTAAAAACAACTTGAAGTACAACAACATTTTATATAACGCCAGACTACTCGTTTCAAGTTCGTATTAGTTTATATAATGATAGTCAAACATGTGAAATGCCAAGTTAATTGGTCTGCTGCCAACTTGCCCAATTAATTACAAGTTGAATCGCTATTTATCAACTTGCCAACCAATTAACTTATCACTCATACTTGACATACTTGACCATCCTCCAAATTCATAGAAGATTCAAGTAATTTACAGTGACATTGCAAATCCCTTAAAAATGGACTTCTAGTTCTTTATAAGTTAAGTTTGCATAGTTTAAGTAAAGTTCAAACTATGACACTAGGACGTCAAACACCTCAGTCCTCCCGTGACCATGGTTGCTGTAAAGCAGTCGAAACGTCGGGAACGTAAAAACATAAAATAAAGGCGATAAAATTCGTACGATTAGTTGTATTTCAATGTTAAGATGGACTTTACCCGGTAGAAGTTTGAGTGTAATGTCGTAAAAAACGCAAACGTTTAAATCGATCCTTTCGCTCGTTTTATGGCTCATTTTGACACGTTTTCGGGCATGTAGTTGACATATACAGAATTATGTCACTCTCACATCTGTAGCGGTGACGCGGGATTAGCTACATGATTTATGGCTAAATCACACGCACGAGCAACAAGTAGAGTAGATTTTTAGTGTAAGAAATAGAAAGAGATGCAGAATAGGCAAACAATTTAATATATCAAGGAAATATGAATAATATAATCCGTAAAATTAGTTTTATTTCAATGTGTAGTATTCGCGTAAATATAAGAAATCAATAAGTATGAATAAATTAAGAGGCCGGATATTTTAGGTATCAAAATATTCGACCTCTTAATTTGGACATACGGTGTGAGAGCAGACCGCTCAGCAAACTACCGGAAGTGTAATGTAAGAGTTGCTTATTGAATAAGCGTTGCTTATTCTTTTTCGACCGCTTAGTCTAAACGGTGTGAGACCAGACCGCTCGGCTCACTGCCGAGAGTGTAATACATGCGTTGCTTATTAAATAAGCGTTGCTTATTATTTTTCGAGCGCCTAGTCAAAATGGTGTGAGAGCAATCCGCTCGGCTCACTGCCTCACTACAATTGGTGTCTTAGTCCGACGATATTTATTGATACAATCAAGGCTCTACCTAAAACCAAGAGAGATTCTGTTATGCCCTTTCTATAGGTTCTAAACTGAATTCTCAACGCGTTCTTCTATAAATCTCTAATCCCCTGAGCAATGAAGCAACTCGTATTTGTGTTAGGCCCGGGCTCTCAGCCCAGCTTAAACTGTCGTGTAAACTTACTAGTTTGTGTTTTATGTATGTTTATATTCTAGATAGTTATGGTAGAGCTGGTGATAAATTACGAATATCCCGAAATGCCGTGTGTGTGAGAGCGGATTTGATATTGTCTATAAAAACGAACTTTGTGTTATTATTTTATAGATATTAATTAATACGTCGATATTATCTATTTTTTTTCTTAATTTTAGCCTTTTTCTATTGAGACAATAATATCCTATGCACTGACTGATTGACTGACTGACTGACAGACGACGTACAGCCAAAACCAGCGGACCTAGAGATGTGATATTTGGAGTATACGAGTATATTACTTAATCTACCCTAGAGGTGTTCTAAAGAGGATTTTTTTGTAATTCAATCCCTAAGGGGGCAAATGGGGAGGTCAAAGTTTGCATAAATATTTTTTTTTATGTTAGTATGGGTCACATGGCTAGTTTAAAAATAAATAAATAATTAATAATTAGTTTATCACGCAAGTTTTTTTTATATGATGACATTTGTAATTAGTGCTTTATTGCAACTTGTGACGAGGTTTAGTGCAATTAACTTTCGGAGAATATTCTCTGAGGGTAAGTTACGTTCTTTTCAGTGCACACATATGCCATAGTATATTTAGCTGCTTCATTTTTATTTAAAGTCGTGAACCACCAACGATTGGAAACAATAATACTTACATGCTATTGTTTTAATGCCGTGTAATTCGATATGTTATTCAGAAATCTTGAATATGCAAACATTAAAATTTATATTCAATGAATAAATAATCACATATTATGTACTGGGCGAGTTATTGTACCGCCAACATTTGTGCAAATATTTGCACAGACGTGCGCATGGTTGGCCAAGGTGAGTTTTTCTTTAATCAATGTTTAAGGTATTCGAACAGCGCACAGATTCGTTAAACCACATGAAGTAATAGTGTTCTTGTTAAAATTAATAAAATTTTAATTGTTTAATAAATTGCTCTCAATACGTACTTAAAATTATACTTACAGAATAGCTTTTAGCTTTTTGAATGTACTAAAGGAAGCTGTATGTACATTAAACGGGATATTCCAGTTAGAGCACCTATTCGGCACCCGACGGGTGCGCTAATTATAAAAAAGGGCTCTACGTGTTGGACCGATGTATTTTTATTATATTCCAGCCAGCACACCAACGGTCATGTAATTCCTATAGAGAGGGGTATTATCGAATAAAATCTCTATATGCATTATGATGATGATGGGGCGCTAAGTGGATTACAATAGAAATAATGTTATCTTCTTTATTAATAGCGCACCCGTCTCGGGTGATCTAAGTGGAATACTATTTGTGAGATTCGAATCGGTGCTCTTACTGGAATGCTTCCATTAAAAGAGTATTTAAGCTATTTACCATGGCAACAGCTAACTTGGATTCCTATTTCGATATTACTATCGACTTTTATTTCTATCGACTTCGTATTTTTTTATTATAATCCGCCAAGTGCCTTTGGCAAGTTTTACAGAAACTATAGCTAACTTGCCGACGAAAACCAATTTGCCGTTTCCCGGTATAAAAAGTAGTAATGTCACAGGCCTATTGGCTACCATCATCCAAGTTCAATATAAATCTTTCCAATAGTTAGTTCGCCTGTTATTCCGAGATTTTACGAATATGCGAGGAGAATCATTTATGTGGTATTTATTAAGGTCAGTGAACTATACATATTGCAGTTGTCAAAAATTTTGTCATCAATTAATTGCAAGGACATGTTGACCGTAAGATAAAATCGAAAGTGCGTTTTGAAAGGTGATATTTTGATTTCATAAAACTAAATAGTGATCAGTCATTCGACAATCGCGTGGGTGTCAGTAGTGTGGCCAACCAGTCCACTTGATATGGGTACGTCCTGTTATTTGCGATTTTTGAAACATACCATTTAAGTCCGTCGACAGCGTGGTTGTCATAGGGGCTCGCGTTCGTACACTTCGTAACTTCATTTTACTTTAATTGACTCGGACTGTTATAAATAAAAACCTAATATTTGAATCTATTGTAACTACAGTCAGGTACTTAAAAGTTAGTGCACAAATAGTGCATTTTCTTATTGGCTTCTTATATTTACGGGAATACTACACATTGAAATAAAACTATTTTTTCGAATTTAATAAGATTGATTTATATTTTGGTGCGTTCAAAAGAAACAACATAACATTATATTTAATATAACAAAGGATATTAATAATAATAATAAAGGAAATAAGAAACCGTATGTTGATTCATGCCACCAAAAATGTTTACATGGGGGCTCATTTTGAACGCGGTAAATACATCAAGGCATCTCTGCGTATATACATCGACGACTGAAACAATTGTGTCCCTATTTTTCAAACTGTACAGATAGTAACACTATTCATAAGTGTGTGCGAAATTGATTTCGCTCCCATCGCTCGCGAGTGAATGCGATCGGCGATGACGTCAATAGACCACTCGACGGCGCTACGTGACGCGGTTCACTCGACATCTCTACATTGTGACGTCACTGTTGTTACACCTACGCGCTCATCACTGGGATATGATAATGTGGAATTAATGTTGATGAATGAACGAATTTGAATGGTAAGATATGAAAGTGAGTGAAATTGGGTGACCTTTATTTTTTTTTCTTTTTTAATGATGATAGAGCATCTTGATGGTCATGCTTATCATGAGGTCTTGAGTTTGATAAACTCTCACAAACATAAGTAAGGCAGGTCAAAATTGTTTGCACATATTCCAAAATTATTTTTTTATTCATGTACGATAAAAAAAGCATAGAGCCATTAGGGTGTTCCCGGGTATTTAGCTCTATACCATCGGCGTCTTGCGGGAATATTTATGGGTCATTTGCCTTTTCCCACCCCTTTTTGGATCACATACATGTTTATATGCCTGTTATCAAATGTACTCTAATCATTTTGCAGAATGATTCAAATGCCGTATATATGGTTCCATCGGTACAGGCTACATATTTAAGGCGCGTAGAGTATAAATATTAGGTTGGTGGGGACTAGGGGCTCACTGAATGTTTAAAGAGTGTGGAGACTTCTGGTGACCAACGGTGGCAACTATTTGGCCAACACATCAACATTGCCATTCAACGTGGCAATGCTGCAAGCATTCTGGGTGCCTTGCCGCCTGCTAGTGGTAGGGATTTGCTTGGTACTTTTTGATATGTTATCTTTAATCGATTATATCATAAATTTCGTTTATATTGAACAAAATATTGTTATCAACGATGTTGTTTATGTTATCGGCGCGATGTGTCAACGTCGCGAACGCCGCCCGCCCTGGCGCCGCGCCGGCGCGCCCTTGATTATAGTCTTCCACATCCTTCCATGGCGTCAAACAATCAACTTGCTATACAGGCCATCCACGCCAATATTCTATGCTGTTAATTGATCTTAATTATTATTAATTAATTTAGGATTATTAGTATAGGAATAGCTGTTGTGTACTAGAAGCTGTCTTGGTAGAACGTCGTCAAATATTGTATTGTATGTTTTAATATGTTTAGGGGTGGGGAAGGAGGATTGAAACCATTTTAGGTTATATATTTTCAGTGGCATTCTGTTAATTAGCAGGTGTAGTTTGGAAAACCAATCAGGTCTCTTTTTCATCTTAGTTTTATGAAGAACCATATTATTTTTAATAGCAGGTACTTATTTCTGAAATATGTAATGTTTTCATCTTCTTTCCTTACGAAATGAAATGCGTTGAAATTAAATTAATATGAATATGGCCTCACCGACAACTTAGCGGGTACTTTTCCAATGTCAAGTAATGTTGTAAAAATGTATGTTACGATGAGACTTTGCCACTCATTTAGAATTCCTGTGGAGAAGAATCTAGAGATAAACGGACAAAGACTCCGTTGTTAATCTTTCTAATAGGATGTTATAGATTTTCGTACGATACATTGTTATGGTTATGTGTGAACAATGTAGTTTAATATTCAGTTAATTGGATAACTATAGTACATTGTTATCTATGTCATCCTATTATCATTAAGATCAACCTACATCCTGCCACCCAGTTTCCAGTCGATTATCTCGTATCGTCTGTTTAATAGACTGGCAGTTAACACCTACACGCGTCCCAAAAACTGTGATCGCTCATGTATATTGGTGCTAGTGATGCTGTAAAGTTGTGTCTATACAGAGTTTATACAATAATAAATTCGCCAGACAAACACACCAACTGTACGGTCCCAAACTAAGCAACGCTTGTAAAATAACGCTTGTAAAACTCGTCCATTGTACAGTACCTGTACAATGGACGAGCGGCGATCCCAGTATATAAATACTCGGGCACAAACATTCGTGGTGATCTCACTAAGTTTGCCCGCACTGGCTTCGAACCTAGAACCCTCGGCACAGAAAGCAGGGTCACTATCAACAGTGCCAATCGGTTCATCAAGTTATTGATTTGAGTTGCTTATTACATTGCATCATTGTAGCGATCTAATTAAACTGTTGTTTCAGCAATAATATTGTGATGTCTGTAATAAGAAAAAACTGAATGCAAGTCGGAAATTAACTTGAACTCTCGTATCACGTATCTCGTATCACCTTCATTAATATAAATTTTGATAGTTATAGGAACTAGATATTTAATATTGGCAACTTATAATTACATAAAATCTATCCATCTGTTTATATACAACAAAGTCGAACGAGTTGGTCGATTTTTATGATTTTTAATTTTTCGAATTTGTCTTCGCCCCGAATAGCAGAGTAACTATTCAAACATGTGGAAAATATACTGAAAAAATATTTATAAATATTAATTTTCTTACCCTTTCTATTCCTAGGCAATATAGCTATTAGTTGTATACACATATAAGTAATACCAATGTTTTGCGGAAGTGCCCGCGCCGTGATAAAGGCGTACTAAAAAAAAAAACTAATAAAAGAGTGTGTTATTTGATCAGGAAGCTATGTGAGCTTAGTTAGTCCCAGTGTATTCACACCCTTATCACCAGGGTAGGGGGTAATTGGAGGGGTGGACCATCGCTGGCGCCGACGCCTAGTAATGTACCGACGAATAAATTATATTCAGACTTAATTTGGTAGCGCGTGACGTAAGCGATAATTGGCGAGTATTGGCGTTTGTTTCTGGGTAGTGTTGTGTATGTAGGTATTGGCACAGGAAATAAGTACTTATTGAAAAGCTAATAAAGGTTAGAACAGCACTAATCTCAGACTTCTTACATATGTCACAAAAGTCAATCAAAGAAAGTGAATTAATGTCTTGTACCGGCCAATAGGAACTGCGAGGTGTATATTGATTTTTATTTCAATGCGAGGTATATGTTATGCCTAACATTAGTAAAAAATGTGTTTACCATCATAACCCAATTATAGTGTTTGGAATACCTTTTGTGGATTTTTTTATTTATAAATAAATGGCCAACCACGAGCAATATAATATTGTTACGATGCGTATAAAAGAGGTATCGATAACTCGAGAAATAGTCATCGAAGCTTCTAGAAACAAAAACGCATTGTTGGGTCCAAGGTCCCCTATCGATCTGTGAAGAAAGATCTAGAATCGTCAACAATGTTTCAACCGGCTTCCGGAATATACCTCATATTATTTTTATTAAAATTATTATTAGTAAACAAAAGGCGAGGACAATGCAATTCCTGGAACTGCGAGTTCTCGGAATAATACCGATTAGACGAATGCAGCTACGTACACTAGAACATTCTAGCGCCTCCTTATTACCGTGTACATAAGGTTCATTTTCCTAATGGAACATTTCTGTTTAGTGGCTTTTTATCGACACCTTTCTGGAAAGATCCACCCTCGCTGTTTTCGGATTATAAATAGTGTGCAGGACCAGCGACGAGACAGTTTCTATTTGAAAGCGATAGTGAACACATCTCTCGGAAGCGAACTAAGAAGACTATTCCGGCGACTCTAGCGAATACTGTGGACAACTGTGTTACAAAGTGATTTGGTGTATTGTTGTTTGAGTGTTAACTAGTTAGTATACTGGTGTGTACTTTCTTGCCTTGTGTGTGGAGAAGCGATTAAAGTAATTTTCACGTAATCGGCATTTGATTACCCCCGCACGTAACAATTGGTGTCAGAAGTGGGATGCCGTTACTACCACGTGAAGACGAAGGGCGTACTCCACGAACCAGACGGCAAATGGAAATGGATGCTGCACGTCAACGTAGCCGTGAAGAGGAAGAGCCTCGGGCTGGTGCTGAGATTCCAGCTGGCACTGTGGCAGCACCAGGGGTTAGCTCACCAGACATGAATATGTCAGCACTGTTGGCTTCTATGCGGGAAATGATGAGAGCCAACCAAGAAGCCAGTCGGCAGGAGCTTAAAGAAATGATCCAGGCTAGTCAAGAGGCCAATCAGAAAACGATTCAGGCTAGTCAAGAGGCCAATCAGAAAATGCTCCAGGCTAACCAAGAAGCCAGTCGGCAGGAGCTCAAAGAAATAATCCAGGCCAATAAAGAGGCCAGTGAGAAAATGGTCAGTATGCAGCAAATGATGCAGGCTAACCAAGAGGCTACGCAGCGGGAAATTAAGGAAGTGGTGCAGGCCAGCCAGGAAGCTGTCCTAGGAAAAATCAGCGTAGGTATCACAGCTCTCGGAGAAGAAGTGAATACCTTAAGGGACCGCGTACAAGTACTTGACAAGGAAGTTACCATGAAGACAGGGAACCTCGAGGACCGCGTGCAAGAACTAAATAAGGAGGTCATAAAATTGAAAACACATGGGACTATTACAGTGGCCTCACCATCGTCTTCGAAACTTGACCTACCACGCTTCGATGGAACTTCGTCGTGGTCAGCGTTCAAGTACCAGTTTGAGGTACTTGCAAGTGGTAATGGCTGGAGCAAAGAGCAATCTTTTATGGCTCTCACACTTGCTCTACGTGGGGATGCTTTATCAATCCTCGAAAACCTGCCGCTTGAAATAAGGACGCTGGAGACACTAATGGAAGCGTTAGACACGCGCTACAGTGATAAGCACCTGGAACATGTCTACCGAGTGCAACTCCGTGAGCGATCACAGAAGGCTGGTGAAAGCCTCCAGCAGTGGGCTCAGGAAATTGAAAGGCTGGTTCGTCGAGCTTATTCATCGGCACCAGAGGTTATCGAAGTGACCCTGCTGCAGGCATTTGTCGATGGCATAAGAAACTCAGAGGTTCGAGGCGCTGTGAAATTGGGACATCACCAGTGCTTGAAGAATGCACTTGCTCATGCTCTTGAGGTGGAAGCTGTGCAACAAGACACGAGGCTACATAAAGTTAGAGCGATAATACCAGAAGAGAAAAAGTCTCGGTTTGTCCCCACGTGCTATGAGTGTGGAGAAAAAGGGCACATTCGGCTCGAATGCCCTAAGAAAAAGAGAAGGGTCAAGGACTCCGAGACCCAGGTCGTTCAAGATACGTCGTTAAACTAAAGGTCGCCAGGGCCGCGGGGCGGGCGCTGGCTGGTCATCATAAAGCCCCAACAGTAACCATAACTCAAGTTTTTAATGGGAATAGTCTGATCCTCGAGGGCACCATAGATAATAAATCATGTAGTTTAACAGTGGACACCGGAGCATCGCGTACCATTATGCGACCAGAGCTACTGAGACGCACCATAATGTGGAATAGACGATCGCCAAAATGTCATCTTCAGACAGCCACCGGCCAGCCAGTTTCCGTCCTCGGCGAAACAGATGTTAAGTTAAAAATTGGTGACAGAGTATATCTTCAATCAGTTTTGATTGCTAATATAACCGACGATTGCATTTTGGGACTGGATTTCTTGAAGAATCAACAGTGTGTTTTGGATGTTGTGAGAGGAGTTTTAAGGTTTCCTGACCAAGAAGTTTGTTTGCAAGGATCACGCCCGTGCAATATTTATTGCCTGAAGGACACTACACTGGCGCCGAAATCAGAAAACTTGGTGATAGTGAAATTTCCTCGTAATATTAAACAAAGAAGATGCCTCATTGTTGAAGACGCTGGAAATTACCCACATTTAATTACAGCAAGGACCTTACTCATGTCGAATGGAATTGCTAAGGTGAGAATCCTTAACCTTGGTAATGAAGACGTTCACCTCAAGAAGAATAGTGTGGTTGGAAGATGTGAGGAAGTGAAGTACCTGAGACGATTGAATAGTGATACAGTTAAACAAGATGGTACCCACGTGAAGGAGGATCACATCCAGCAACTACTGGAATCTTCTAAGGAGAATTTATCCGCAACAGAACTACAGCAAGCCAAAGAACTCTTGCATAAATTCAACGACATTTTTGCCACTGGAAATGACTGTGGAAGGACAGGGCTCGTAAAACATCGGATCGACACAGGCGACGCCAGGCCTATAAAACAAAGACCACGACGCATACCATGGGCAAGAGAAAAGGAGGTGACAGATATGATAAAGGATATGGCTGATAACGGAATAATTGAACCTTCTACGAGTCCATGGTCATCACCTGTGGTGCTGGTGAAAAAGAAGGATGGCAGTACAAGGTTTTGTGTGGATTACCGGATGTTGAATAACGTCACGAAGAAAGACAGCTATCCCTTACCTCGGATCGACGACACACTGGACATGCTCAGTGGTATGAAATGGTTCTCAACTATCGACTTAAAAAGTGGCTATTGGCAGGTTGAACTAAGCCCAGAAGACAAAGAGAAGACGGCCTTCAGCACTGGAATTGGAAACGGATTGTGGCAGTTTAATGTTATGCCTTTTGGGTTATGTAATGCTCCAGCCACATTTGAGCGCCTTATGGAAAGAGTGATGGTGGGTTTACTCGGAGACGTATGCCTGGTCTACCTTGACGACGTAATCGTTATGGGTCGTAGCTTCAAGGAGAACCTGAAGAATTTAGAACGAGTGTTCACCCGGATCCGTGAGGCTAATCTAAAACTTAGTCCAAAGAAGTGCGCTCTATTTAAAAAGGAAGTCAGTTACCTTGGACACGTCATCTCAACGGAAGGAGTCCAAACCGACTCTGAGAAGATAAAAGCTGTTCAAGAATGGCCTGTTCCAAGAAATAAAACTGATGTGCGCGCCTTTCTGGGATTATGCGCATATTACAGACGATTCATTAAGAGCTTCTCGGACATTGCAAAACCGTTGCATCGACTTACAGAAGAGAAACGCGATTTTATCTGGGACCTGACTTGTGAGGAAGCCTTCAGTGAGCTCAAGCAACGGTTATGTGAAGCCCCTATTTTGGGTTACCCAAATAGAGAAGGAAGATTCGTCGTGGATACAGACGCTAGTAACACAGGAATAGGTGGTGTTTTATCTCAGATACAGGGAGATCGTCAAGTTGTAATAGCATATTTCAGTAAGTCACTTTCAAAGCCAGAAAGAAATTATTGTGTTACTCGGCGTGAACTACTTGCTGTGGTGAAGACCTTACAACATTTTCAGAAGTATCTTATAGGAAGGGAGTTTACTATAAGAACAGATCATGCTGCGTTAAAATGGTTGTTACAATTCAAGAACCCGGAAGGTCAAGTAGCTAGATGGCTCGAGCAACTACAGGAATTTCATTTTGTAATAGAACACCGAAGTGGAAAAGGACATAGCAACGCCGATGCTTTGTCACGAAGACCGTGTGCCGAAGACTGCAAGCACTGTCAGAAGAATGAAGTACGAGAAGAGGTTAAAGTCATCAGGATACACGGACTTGATGACGAATGGACAGGAAATAATATGAAGAAGGCCCAAGAAGAGGACGATGACCTTCGACCTATACTGGACTGGAAACGACTTGGGAACAAACCCCAATGGAGTGATGTGTCTGCTCATAGTTCGACCACCAAAAGCTATTGGGCTCAGTGGGACAGCTTGACTCTGGAAGACAGTGTACTATGTAGAAAATGGGAATCCAACGATGGAAAGGAAGTAACCATGCAAGTCGTAGTACCTCGGAGTAAGGTGGCCCCTCTTCTGCGGCACATTCACGACGGTGTTTCTGGTGGGCATCTTGGAGTCAAGAAGACCCTGGTTAAAGTGCGACAACGGTTCTACTGGGTTCGTTGTCGGGAAGATGTCGAGGATTGGTGCCGTAAGTGCACCGCTTGTGCTTCAGTGAAAGGCCCGCAGACTAGAAGCAGGGGAAAATTAAAGTCGTACAATGTTGGAGCGCCATGGGAGCGCATCGCCATTGATGTTGCTGGACCTTTTCCAATTACGGATGATGGGAACAAATACATCATAGTAGTGCAAGATTACTTCACTAAGTGGCCCGAAGTCTTTGCGACACCCAATCAAGAAGCCATAACTGTGGCGAAGAAACTGGTCCAGGAAGTGGTCTGTCGATATGGCGTACCCATGGAGCTTCACTCAGACCAAGGGCGGAATTTTGAGTCTGCTCTATTTCAGGAAATGTGCAAACTGCTGGGAATCAATAAGACCCGTACGACGCCAGCGCATCCGCAGTCAGACGGAATGGTCGAGAGGTTCAACCAAACCTTAGAGAACTACTTGGCTAAAGTCGTGGACGATCATCAGAGAGATTGGGACCAATACATTCCGCTGTTCCTGATGTCCTATCGATCTGCGGTACATGATAGTTCGGGACATACTCCGGCCAAGGTAAATTTCGGTCGAGAAATAAGGCTCCCAGTTGATGCAATAACAGGCACGCCACCGGATAGTCCAAAGCCTGTTACGGACTATGTGAGTGACCTTCAAAACCAGCTGGATGAAGTGCACAGAAGAGTACGGGAGAATAATTTCAAGACCAGTACAAGGATGAAGACCCGATACGATCGGAATGCGAACACCAATGGGTTTGAAGAAGGAACACTAGTGTGGCTTCACAATCCGCTTCGTAAAAAGGGAAAGTCTCCAAAACTTCAAGCTCGCTGGGAAGGACCTTACACCGTCATTACAAGGATCAATGATGTAACCTTCCGCATCAAGAAGGGACTTAGAGGAAAACCAAAGGTAGTCCATGTGGACCGGTTAACGCGATATCATGGCTCGAATAATGCTCGGGACGAGCATGACTAAGAGGGGGGTAATGTTACGATGCGTATAAAAGAGGTATCGATAACTCGAGAAATAGTCATCGAAGCTTCTAGAAACAAAAACGCATTGTTGGGTCCAAGGTCCCCTATCGATCTGTGAAGAAAGATCTAGAATCGTCAACAATGTTTCAACCGGCTTCCGGAATATACCTCATATTATTTTTATTAAAATTATTATTAGTAAACAAAAGGCGAGGACAATGCAATTCCTGGAACTGCGAGTTCTCGGAATAATACCGATTAGACGAATGCAGCTACGTACACTAGAACATTCTAGCGCCTCCTTATTACCGTGTACATAAGGTTCATTTTCCTAATGGAACATTTCTGTTTAGTGGCTTTTTATCGACACCTTTCTGGAAAGATCCACCCTCGCTGTTTTCGGATTATAAATAGTGTGCAGGACCAGCGACGAGACAGTTTCTATTTGAAAGCGATAGTGAACACATCTCTCGGAAGCGAACTAAGAAGACTATTCCGGCGACTCTAGCGAATACTGTGGACAACTGTGTTACAAAGTGATTTGGTGTATTGTTGTTTGAGTGTTAACTAGTTAGTATACTGGTGTGTACTTTCTTGCCTTGTGTGTGGAGAAGCGATTAAAGTAATTTTCACGTAATCGGCATTTGATTACCCCCGCACGTAACAATTGGTGTCAGAAGTGGGATGCCGTTACTACCACGTGAAGACGAAGGGCGTACTCCACGAACCAGACGGCAAATGGAAATGGATGCTGCACGTCAACGTAGCCGTGAAGAGGAAGAGCCTCGGGCTGGTGCTGAGATTCCAGCTGGCACTGTGGCAGCACCAGGGGTTAGCTCACCAGACATGAATATGTCAGCACTGTTGGCTTCTATGCGGGAAATGATGAGAGCCAACCAAGAAGCCAGTCGGCAGGAGCTTAAAGAAATGATCCAGGCTAGTCAAGAGGCCAATCAGAAAACGATTCAGGCTAGTCAAGAGGCCAATCAGAAAATGCTCCAGGCTAACCAAGAAGCCAGTCGGCAGGAGCTCAAAGAAATAATCCAGGCCAATAAAGAGGCCAGTGAGAAAATGGTCAGTATGCAGCAAATGATGCAGGCTAACCAAGAGGCTACGCAGCGGGAAATTAAGGAAGTGGTGCAGGCCAGCCAGGAAGCTGTCCTAGGAAAAATCAGCGTAGGTATCACAGCTCTCGGAGAAGAAGTGAATACCTTAAGGGACCGCGTACAAGTACTTGACAAGGAAGTTACCATGAAGACAGGGAACCTCGAGGACCGCGTGCAAGAACTAAATAAGGAGGTCATAAAATTGAAAACACATGGGACTATTACAGTGGCCTCACCATCGTCTTCGAAACTTGACCTACCACGCTTCGATGGAACTTCGTCGTGGTCAGCGTTCAAGTACCAGTTTGAGGTACTTGCAAGTGGTAATGGCTGGAGCAAAGAGCAATCTTTTATGGCTCTCACACTTGCTCTACGTGGGGATGCTTTATCAATCCTCGAAAACCTGCCGCTTGAAATAAGGACGCTGGAGACACTAATGGAAGCGTTAGACACGCGCTACAGTGATAAGCACCTGGAACATGTCTACCGAGTGCAACTCCGTGAGCGATCACAGAAGGCTGGTGAAAGCCTCCAGCAGTGGGCTCAGGAAATTGAAAGGCTGGTTCGTCGAGCTTATTCATCGGCACCAGAGGTTATCGAAGTGACCCTGCTGCAGGCATTTGTCGATGGCATAAGAAACTCAGAGGTTCGAGGCGCTGTGAAATTGGGACATCACCAGTGCTTGAAGAATGCACTTGCTCATGCTCTTGAGGTGGAAGCTGTGCAACAAGACACGAGGCTACATAAAGTTAGAGCGATAATACCAGAAGAGAAAAAGTCTCGGTTTGTCCCCACGTGCTATGAGTGTGGAGAAAAAGGGCACATTCGGCTCGAATGCCCTAAGAAAAAGAGAAGGGTCAAGGACTCCGAGACCCAGGTCGTTCAAGATACGTCGTTAAACTAAAGGTCGCCAGGGCCGCGGGGCGGGCGCTGGCTGGTCATCATAAAGCCCCAACAGTAACCATAACTCAAGTTTTTAATGGGAATAGTCTGATCCTCGAGGGCACCATAGATAATAAATCATGTAGTTTAACAGTGGACACCGGAGCATCGCGTACCATTATGCGACCAGAGCTACTGAGACGCACCATAATGTGGAATAGACGATCGCCAAAATGTCATCTTCAGACAGCCACCGGCCAGCCAGTTTCCGTCCTCGGCGAAACAGATGTTAAGTTAAAAATTGGTGACAGAGTATATCTTCAATCAGTTTTGATTGCTAATATAACCGACGATTGCATTTTGGGACTGGATTTCTTGAAGAATCAACAGTGTGTTTTGGATGTTGTGAGAGGAGTTTTAAGGTTTCCTGACCAAGAAGTTTGTTTGCAAGGATCACGCCCGTGCAATATTTATTGCCTGAAGGACACTACACTGGCGCCGAAATCAGAAAACTTGGTGATAGTGAAATTTCCTCGTAATATTAAACAAAGAAGATGCCTCATTGTTGAAGACGCTGGAAATTACCCACATTTAATTACAGCAAGGACCTTACTCATGTCGAATGGAATTGCTAAGGTGAGAATCCTTAACCTTGGTAATGAAGACGTTCACCTCAAGAAGAATAGTGTGGTTGGAAGATGTGAGGAAGTGAAGTACCTGAGACGATTGAATAGTGATACAGTTAAACAAGATGGTACCCACGTGAAGGAGGATCACATCCAGCAACTACTGGAATCTTCTAAGGAGAATTTATCCGCAACAGAACTACAGCAAGCCAAAGAACTCTTGCATAAATTCAACGACATTTTTGCCACTGGAAATGACTGTGGAAGGACAGGGCTCGTAAAACATCGGATCGACACAGGCGACGCCAGGCCTATAAAACAAAGACCACGACGCATACCATGGGCAAGAGAAAAGGAGGTGACAGATATGATAAAGGATATGGCTGATAACGGAATAATTGAACCTTCTACGAGTCCATGGTCATCACCTGTGGTGCTGGTGAAAAAGAAGGATGGCAGTACAAGGTTTTGTGTGGATTACCGGATGTTGAATAACGTCACGAAGAAAGACAGCTATCCCTTACCTCGGATCGACGACACACTGGACATGCTCAGTGGTATGAAATGGTTCTCAACTATCGACTTAAAAAGTGGCTATTGGCAGGTTGAACTAAGCCCAGAAGACAAAGAGAAGACGGCCTTCAGCACTGGAATTGGAAACGGATTGTGGCAGTTTAATGTTATGCCTTTTGGGTTATGTAATGCTCCAGCCACATTTGAGCGCCTTATGGAAAGAGTGATGGTGGGTTTACTCGGAGACGTATGCCTGGTCTACCTTGACGACGTAATCGTTATGGGTCGTAGCTTCAAGGAGAACCTGAAGAATTTAGAACGAGTGTTCACCCGGATCCGTGAGGCTAATCTAAAACTTAGTCCAAAGAAGTGCGCTCTATTTAAAAAGGAAGTCAGTTACCTTGGACACGTCATCTCAACGGAAGGAGTCCAAACCGACTCTGAGAAGATAAAAGCTGTTCAAGAATGGCCTGTTCCAAGAAATAAAACTGATGTGCGCGCCTTTCTGGGATTATGCGCATATTACAGACGATTCATTAAGAGCTTCTCGGACATTGCAAAACCGTTGCATCGACTTACAGAAGAGAAACGCGATTTTATCTGGGACCTGACTTGTGAGGAAGCCTTCAGTGAGCTCAAGCAACGGTTATGTGAAGCCCCTATTTTGGGTTACCCAAATAGAGAAGGAAGATTCGTCGTGGATACAGACGCTAGTAACACAGGAATAGGTGGTGTTTTATCTCAGATACAGGGAGATCGTCAAGTTGTAATAGCATATTTCAGTAAGTCACTTTCAAAGCCAGAAAGAAATTATTGTGTTACTCGGCGTGAACTACTTGCTGTGGTGAAGACCTTACAACATTTTCAGAAGTATCTTATAGGAAGGGAGTTTACTATAAGAACAGATCATGCTGCGTTAAAATGGTTGTTACAATTCAAGAACCCGGAAGGTCAAGTAGCTAGATGGCTCGAGCAACTACAGGAATTTCATTTTGTAATAGAACACCGAAGTGGAAAAGGACATAGCAACGCCGATGCTTTGTCACGAAGACCGTGTGCCGAAGACTGCAAGCACTGTCAGAAGAATGAAGTACGAGAAGAGGTTAAAGTCATCAGGATACACGGACTTGATGACGAATGGACAGGAAATAATATGAAGAAGGCCCAAGAAGAGGACGATGACCTTCGACCTATACTGGACTGGAAACGACTTGGGAACAAACCCCAATGGAGTGATGTGTCTGCTCATAGTTCGACCACCAAAAGCTATTGGGCTCAGTGGGACAGCTTGACTCTGGAAGACAGTGTACTATGTAGAAAATGGGAATCCAACGATGGAAAGGAAGTAACCATGCAAGTCGTAGTACCTCGGAGTAAGGTGGCCCCTCTTCTGCGGCACATTCACGACGGTGTTTCTGGTGGGCATCTTGGAGTCAAGAAGACCCTGGTTAAAGTGCGACAACGGTTCTACTGGGTTCGTTGTCGGGAAGATGTCGAGGATTGGTGCCGTAAGTGCACCGCTTGTGCTTCAGTGAAAGGCCCGCAGACTAGAAGCAGGGGAAAATTAAAGTCGTACAATGTTGGAGCGCCATGGGAGCGCATCGCCATTGATGTTGCTGGACCTTTTCCAATTACGGATGATGGGAACAAATACATCATAGTAGTGCAAGATTACTTCACTAAGTGGCCCGAAGTCTTTGCGACACCCAATCAAGAAGCCATAACTGTGGCGAAGAAACTGGTCCAGGAAGTGGTCTGTCGATATGGCGTACCCATGGAGCTTCACTCAGACCAAGGGCGGAATTTTGAGTCTGCTCTATTTCAGGAAATGTGCAAACTGCTGGGAATCAATAAGACCCGTACGACGCCAGCGCATCCGCAGTCAGACGGAATGGTCGAGAGGTTCAACCAAACCTTAGAGAACTACTTGGCTAAAGTCGTGGACGATCATCAGAGAGATTGGGACCAATACATTCCGCTGTTCCTGATGTCCTATCGATCTGCGGTACATGATAGTTCGGGACATACTCCGGCCAAGGTAAATTTCGGTCGAGAAATAAGGCTCCCAGTTGATGCAATAACAGGCACGCCACCGGATAGTCCAAAGCCTGTTACGGACTATGTGAGTGACCTTCAAAACCAGCTGGATGAAGTGCACAGAAGAGTACGGGAGAATAATTTCAAGACCAGTACAAGGATGAAGACCCGATACGATCGGAATGCGAACACCAATGGGTTTGAAGAAGGAACACTAGTGTGGCTTCACAATCCGCTTCGTAAAAAGGGAAAGTCTCCAAAACTTCAAGCTCGCTGGGAAGGACCTTACACCGTCATTACAAGGATCAATGATGTAACCTTCCGCATCAAGAAGGGACTTAGAGGAAAACCAAAGGTAGTCCATGTGGACCGGTTAACGCGATATCATGGCTCGAATAATGCTCGGGACGAGCATGACTAAGAGGGGGGTAATGTTACGATGCGTATAAAAGAGGTATCGATAACTCGAGAAATAGTCATCGAAGCTTCTAGAAACAAAAACGCATTGTTGGGTCCAAGGTCCCCTATCGATCTGTGAAGAAAGATCTAGAATCGTCAACAATGTTTCAACCGGCTTCCGGAATATACCTCATATTATTTTTATTAAAATTATTATTAGTAAACAAAAGGCGAGGACAATGCAATTCCTGGAACTGCGAGTTCTCGGAATAATACCGATTAGACGAATGCAGCTACGTACACTAGAACATTCTAGCGCCTCCTTATTACCGTGTACATAAGGTTCATTTTCCTAATGGAACATTTCTGTTTAGTGGCTTTTTATCGACACCTTTCTGGAAAGATCCACCCTCGCTGTTTTCGGATTATAAATAGTGTGCAGGACCAGCGACGAGACAGTTTCTATTTGAAAGCGATAGTGAACACATCTCTCGGAAGCGAACTAAGAAGACTATTCCGGCGACTCTAGCGAATACTGTGGACAACTGTGTTACAAAGTGATTTGGTGTATTGTTGTTTGAGTGTTAACTAGTTAGTATACTGGTGTGTACTTTCTTGCCTTGTGTGTGGAGAAGCGATTAAAGTAATTTTCACGTAATCGGCATTTGATTACCCCCGCACGTAACAATATCAACAATTATTCCATTACTTAAAAAAGTATACGTACGAACACACCACTTAATATTTATTAGAGTCCCGCTCCCCGCCGCGCGGTGTCGCGCTGTAATAGACGTGTTAATGTATGTTTTATTGGCGATTGATCACTGAACAGCGTGATAAGAAGTGGGATGTGGATTAATTATACGTGATCGATTTTTTTTCCGCAATCGCCAATCAAAGACAAAAATTGTAGTATACAGCTACCGACTTCTGTTCTATGGCTCAAGTACAATCATTATAGGGTGTGTTATGGTATATTAATCGTCGTTCATCCCGCTCACACCACAGAATTCATAAATAAGTATTAAAGCGACAGCATTATTTCTCGATGTTGTTATGATTATATTAGGAGTTTCTGTTTACCCTACAAAGCTGGTGATTGAATTGACGAAGAGTCGAAATTTTCATCAATTTGTTCAGCCATAAGTAGCTTAACATAGCGATATTATCGCTATGTTAAGCTACTTATGGCGACCACAACACATAATATATCTTATCTTATTGTTTTTGTGGTACTTTATATTAGTATCCGATAAAATAGGGAATCGCAGAGAAAATCAAATAATTGAACGCTGTCTGCCATAAGTGGCAACATTCGTTGCCGCGAGTGTAAAATTCTACAGCGCGCTGTACCCCGGGGGTTCGGGTCGCATCGCACTTGCAAGAGATGGAGTTACGCTATAAAAAGAGAAGCGCATAGTTACGTAATAATAATTATTAAAACGCATAAAATTTACACATAAAATGAACGCGATAAAGTCCGTGAAATTAGTTTTATTTCAATCTATACAGCTATGTCAAAACACGCCGTCAAGGAATCCTTGATCAACGATAATTTATATTAATTATGTCGGAGTTATAAAACTCCCGAGTGCAATTATTTATACGTAATATAATTCCAAATAATAATATGCAATACCTGTTTATTACTTACAAAATAAAGTAGTAAAAGTATTAGTATTAACCTTATTGACTTTTAATACCTTCGACTGTTTGTCAGATATGCGCGAAATTTTATAGCTCCTTAATATGCTTTTAGCTTTTTTATATGGGCATTGCAATAAAATATTAATGGTTTTATATTTATTTTTTTAAATAATGATTTCATCATTTATGTTTGGAGCTCTTGAGACATACTACCTAAGTTTATATTTACAAATTGTAGATAATATATAAGGCGTAACCACAGATATATTAGAGGAGATATGTTATGAAAGCGGTGGGCTTGCGCTCACCTTTAGCCAAAATTAGGCTAACATAGAGTTTTCGCCGTCAGTCGACTGCAACTGCACGTCGGTATCGGAGCTCTAATTTTTTTTAAATGCCGTGTTATTCCGTGTTTGTGTGCAAAAATACTAGCAGCAAAGTGAACTACGCGAAAGATGGAATCTCATTTCACCAGCCAGTATTAAGTATTTTATTTATTCGTCTTTAAAATCATTAAAAACAACAAATCAAAAAATATTTAATGCCTTTATTATGTTATTTTAGTTTTCATGTAGCACAACGACTTTTTTATTTTTGTACAAAATACATGGCTCTTTAAGTACCACCTATCGCTACTGAGTGAATGTACGAGGCAATGGATAGATCGTCTAACGATACTTTGAATAAACTGGTGCGTCGCGTGGTACGGCCGCTGTATGCGGCGACGACGCAGCACGCACCGAATTATTGGCACGCGTGTGTGTGTGAGACTTCGTATTGGTTGGTTTTATGTAATTGCATGTGTTTTGTGGCGAGTGGTGGGGAACAAAACGGAGACAGCGAGTTCCCATACATTTTGCACCGCACGGCATATCTCTCGTGATCTGTGGGCGTAACAATAATAGTGTAAAATATTCTAACAGATGCATCAGTAAGTTTGATGAATCTCGTTGATGTATAAAAAATGTGGAAATGATGTTTGATTTTTTTAAGCAAGGCGAACCAGGACGGATGGCCATGCGCTCTGTAAAGTGTGTATTTTTTTAATGTCTAATAATTTGATTTATATCTTTGGGAACATTATCTTCATGACCTACTGTTGGCCCTGTTAAAATATTTTACACTATTATCGTTACACCTTATATAAATGATCTTACATGTACTTTATGACGTCTGCATATATTTATAGCATCACTAAAGCGGCCATTACATTATCCAATTTGCAGAGCGCTAGATGAGTTAGCGTGCTAAATTTGTATTGTGTAAAGGCAGTTAGACAGGTAGTGATCCAATCTAGTGCGATTGCATGGGCTGTGCCGCACTAGCGCATCCCGTACACTAGCTAGCGCACCAAATTGCATGGTGTAAAGCGGACTTTACTGTGTAACGCCTCCCTAAGCTGATCTCGTTTGGTGCGACATGATAGTATCGATTTGTGGAATTCCTATATAAATAGGTACAGGAAGAGTATCAAATATCAAGGTCGGTAATAAGGCCATGTATTTGGATGCGAGATGCTTGGATGCTGTACGTGATTTTTTCTGTTGTTGTTTGAAGATTTTTAATGTCAGGGTTAGTGGTGACGGATTACAGTGGATATGACGTCATTAATGTTCTCTTTAGAAAGGCAGAAAGCTCAAGTTATTGTAGAATTTAGGCTAACTCGAGTAAACTAAGTGCATAATACCTTCAATTAGATAAAAAAATATAGATTGGTTTTGATAAATTATCGAATATTTTCTTTTTTTTTGAAGCGCTTTAAAAATACCAAGTAATAGTATTTTATAGATTACTATTTTAGGTTATCTGCCTACCGTACACTCCCACCACTATTACTCCTGTAAGTCAGCATGTACAGCTCTATCCAGCTATACAGACCGATAAGATTCTCAGCTAGTTTTAAAATAAATAGGAATGTTATCCATTATGATACATTTCATAGTTAGTGACAAAAGACGGCATAGGTTTATTACCAGAGAAACTATGCTGAAACTATGCTGAAACTACACAAAAATCAGTTGCACGTGTATGTCAGAGCTGACTCCATACACAACATAAGTTATTGGAGCCTAAAATCTATATATTATAAAAGGCGAGAATATTTCTATTATGTAGACTCCACTTACTTCCCCTGTTTTTTTTTTTTATTTTTTTTTATAACATTATAGGCAAGTATTTGATCTCAATCTCACCTGATGGTAAGTGACGATGACATCCATTTTAAGTGTTATAGATCATATTCTATTAACGATGGAAGTTGCAAGATGTTTTTAAAAGAGCAATCATGGATATTTATTGCCTGTACTTCTCCATAGGAACGGCATTACGAACCGGTGGTAAAGTTGTAGCTTAGCATTTTGTAACAATTTTGTCGATTCATAAGTACTGTATATAATGGTTTACATTAATGAAATATTCTGAGTCTCGAATATGTTTTTCTATTCCGCAGTTTTATGACGTGTTTGATTTGATTATTTCGATTGAGTCATATCACGGGTTATAATAGTTAATAAGGAAACGCTAAAGTTGACGTTAATAGAATTTCCTGTTTAATTGTTATTTATTGTCAGTGCGATTCGACTGTTGATTACCTACTAGTTAATTAGTACAATGTGTGAAGGTTACGGAATAATATCATGTAGCTAAATTAAATCTATATATACCTACTAGTTGTCCCGGCGAACTTCGTGCCGCCTCAAAATCAAATGTATGAGAAAATGAATTTATTGGCACTCTGTGTAAAATTAAAACAAATCTATCCCACGGGAACCATACATATTACCGGGATAAAAAGCCTATGTGTTATTCCAGACTATTATTTGTCTGTGCCAAATTTCATCCAGATCCGTTCAGCCGTTCTGGCGTGATTGAGTAACAAACATTCATCCATCCATACAAACTTTCACATTTATAATATTAGTGGGATAAAACAAAGTCGTGTTAGTTACAATACGGCTGGGCCGATCTTAATTATCTTTGTTTTTTTTTTATTTCATCTCCGCCCCGAATAATAAAATAATTACTAAAACAAGGAAAAAAAATCTCAAGCCTTTGATTCTGAGGCGGTACGAAGTTCACCGCGACAGCTAGTCCAATCTTAAAAAAACATTTTATGACATTCACGTCACACAAGCAAAATAAATAAGTCGTAACAAATGCAAATCACCGTGGTATGTACGACAGTTTTTTTTTGTGTCACTTCACTTCTTAAAACATTATGACTTCCAACGTTTCTTGTCAATGATTATGTAAACAACAAAATTTGAAGACACTTGGCCGGTAGAATATAATAAAAAAAAACCAAAGCAAAATATATTTTGTATGCGCTAATCTCAGAAACGGATTAACCGATTTGGGTGCGGTTTTCACTAATGTGTACATATATTATATCAATTTAAAGAATCCCGCCGAACAGTTGTTCGATAAAAATGCTATAAAATTACTGTTTTATAAGTAAGTACTGTATATACGAGTATAAGTCCACGCGGACGAAGTCGCGGCCAACAACTAGTGAACAGAATGAAATTAAATACCCTCGAGATACCCTACACGTGACCTTGGGTGGTGCCAACTAGGTGACAACTCTACTGGTGGTAGGCTTCGGCCGTGGTTAGTCACCACCCACTGAACAAAGCCATGTCGCAAAGCGGCCTAGCCGTGTTCCGGCATGATGTTCGGTGTTGCCATTCATGGATGGCGGGTCAGATCAGCTGCGCTGCATGTGCCTAGTGAATGTAGCGTCTCGATCTACTGCCGCCTTCCTACCTAAGCAAGTATGCTCCATCTTAGATCTCATCGTCACCTACCATCAGGTGAGATCGAGATCAAATACTTGCCTATAATGTAATAAAAAATAAATAAAAAAAAGAACAATAAATCCATCCCTAACACTGTAGTTAAGGAGTTTATAGACGTTAATAAGTACATTCCACACATACGTATGGTAATGTCAAATTTATCTCGCTACCTCCGATGTGTACATTTCAAGTAATTACACCGTATTACGTACGTCGGCTGTGTACAAAGCAGTAAAGTACAAATTGGTGTCAAATTGCTAATCTCATGCGAACTCCGGTCTCTGGCCAATTACAACTTGAGCTTCACTCGGTGTGGTGGCACCGTCGGGTTAACCACGGTTTCAGTTACCAATGGTATATACTATGAGTTGTTCTTTATCTAGAAATGTGCATTTTACCGTTCGAAATATGTACTTATAGAAAAATTGCAATTAAAAATAAGTAAAAAGTTGATTTTTAATAATATTAAAAGGTGGACCACCTATAAACGCAACAAAGAGGTTTTTTTCCCCGACTGCTTGAAATTTGAATATCAATAATAGAACTAAATTAATAGATATGGTTATAGGAACTTACACGCAAATTTTAATATGTATATAATGTGTAATATCACACTGCTCATCTAAACTCATAATTCTACCAATTATCAAAGAGGGCCTTATCTTCTTTATGAATATATAAAACAAAATCATGTTAGTTACACCATTTATAACTCAAGAACGGTTGACCCGATTTTTATGATCATCAATGTTTTGAACTTGCCTCTGCCCCAACTTAATATTAAAACATGGGAAAAAATCACAAAAAAAATATAATTCATTATCTCATACATTTGATTCTGAGGCTGTACGAACTTCGCTGGGACAGCTCTAGTTATAAAATAAAATATTGTATTCATAAAATTTTAAACCATCTCTTTTTAATTATCCGACCGCATTAAACACTAAACATGGTTTGTCTCCGACACAAAAGTAACTTAAACAGCTTTAAGTTAAACTGATTTACTAATTCACTTTAAAACTTGTGGCGCCATAGTTAATTTGTCTTCGTTTAACCGGCCGTAGTACGATTAAACTTGATGATTTATTGATCATGGTTTAGCGCGGGGTGACCGGCCCGGGTGTCTTGAAGGGCAAATGGTCATTTGTACTTGTTAAATTGGTGTTAAATCGGACCGTAACGTAAGATTAAGTTGTTGTGTAATTTTTAAGTTATAATATAAACGCGATAAATTCCTTAAAATTTGTTTTATATTAATTTTATAATCCTATAAGTTACATGCCTCAGGGAGTTTAAAATAAGACATTATTTTCTTAAAATTGCCATTTATGTAATACTCATGACGACACAATTGGCACAGTTGATAGTGACCTGGCTTTCTGTACCAAGGGTCCCGGGTTCGAATACTGGTAGGGGCTTCATGTGATGAGCCCGAATGTTTGTAGCAGAGTCATAGATGGTCAATATAGACCATACATAAATGGCAATAGTATAAATATATATATATATATATGTATGAGTATATATACAATTATATGGAGTTAATAATTTATTAATGTAAGTACCTTGCTGCATATAACATATACATGATTCTAAACTTGTTCACTCGATAAATAATTATTTTAATCCCTCGAACTAGTGTGATGTAGGTCATCACCGTGCCAAGTAATAACCTCCTCCTAGCTCTCAACCCGAGACACTAATATCAAAGGTATTCTAGTCTTAATAAAGTATAAATTATATTGATCAATTCTGCTAGTCTGACAGATTATTTTACATCTTTATTAAAACCTTAGACACATGGTAATTTGATTGGTATACGTTATCTAATGTCGTGTATTACGGGCCAGTGGTGCTGTAGTAATGGTGTTAAAGGCAAAACCCATGTCGGGTGTGTTATTACGACGGTAAATCATGAGATTGAGGTGTTATTAATTTCCATACTGAATTACTGTCGTTAAAACTTAGCGTACAAATGGCGGATGAACCTGTAAAGCAAATTGACAATTTTCTAAAAAAAAAAGGTGGGCATATGCATGATTTATAAGTAGACGAGGACTAACCAGCCCCATCTAGTAATAATAATACCAGCCCTTTTAACATCCCACTGTTGGGCACGGGTCTCAATGCGAGGGGGATTAGGCCATAGTCCACGTTCAGTTGGCGGACATAACGCTTCTTTCGAGGGGTTCTCTCAGACATGCGGGTTTCCTCGCGATGTTTTCCTTCACCGTTCAGCAAGTGATAATCATGGTTGAAAATGAGATTCACACATGAAATCCAGAAATCCCAGAGGTGCGAGCCGGGGCTTGAACCTGCGGTCCTCGTTACCGAGGCACGCGTTCTACCCACTTGGCTATCACTGCTGCAAATTAAATGCATTAATTATGTGATATGTCTCAATTAAGGAGCTATTAATTTCAATGTCCGATCCAGTCCAGACGTCCTTTAAGTGGCCGACCCTAGTCTTAAAATAACGAGATAACCTGAAACAGTCAACTATGAAACTATTTCCACGATTATATCGCTACACACATATTACTCCAATCCCTTGGCTAGAGATTGCCTAAAAAATTGAATATTGCCAGGTCTAATTGAATATTGCCAGGTCTAAATGCGTAACCGGTAAATATAATCGTTATTTCGTAACGTACGCAAATTATCGAATTAATAAGCTTTGCGTAATTAGTTCACGCCTACAGAACCGCTTAATTAGTTTAAAAAAATATGCCGCGGTTGTGCATACTACAGTAATAACAGAATAAAATATTGTATGTGGTTCTTTGATGCAGAGTTATGAATATAAAAGCAGTGATAGCCAAGTTGGTAGAACGCTTGCCTCGGTAATGAGGATCGCAGGTTCAATCCCCGGCTCGCACCCCAGCGATTTCTGGATTGCATGTGCGAATCTCATTTTCAACCATGATTATCACTTGCTAAACGGTGAAGGAAAACATCGCGAGGAAACCTACATGTCTGAGAGAACCCCTCGAAAGACGTGTGAAGTCCGTCAACCCGCACTGGGCCCGCGTGGTGGACTATGGCCTAGTTCCCCTCGCATTGAGGGGAGGCCCGTGCCCAACAGTGGGACATTAAAAGGACTGGTATTATCTATACATCTATACATATAAATAAAATTGGAGTGTCTGTTTGCAATATTAAAATAACCGCTTTTTACTAAGTGCATTTGGATGTATACACGTTACCTATACCGAAACAACATTTTTTACAATTTTTGTCTGTCTGTCTGTCCGTCTGTCTGTCTGTCTGTCTGTCTGTTTGTCCCGGCTAATCTCTGAAATGGCTGGACCGATTTTGACGGAACTTTCACTGGCAGATAGCTGATGTAGCAAGGAGTAACTTAGGCTACTTTTATTTTAGAAAAAAAAATAGGATCTCACGAAAATAATTAAAACCAATGTTGCAGCGCAGCGCCTGATTAAGTTTGATAGCAACAACCTGCAATGCGTCCCGTGGGCTCAGAACGCGCAAGCCTGCTGTTGTCAACGGTTGTCTTTGTTAAATACCACGTGGACGAAGTCGCGGGCAACAGCTAGTTATGAATATAACAATATTTATAAGTATAAAATGTGCCCTTAACTAAACGTAAATACCTACTCATATATACAAGGTCTCATATGTTTGGAATTTTAATACTTCAATTATTTACTGGTTGACCGGACCTACTAAATGTTTGGCTATGAAATGAGCGAGTTGTGTTAAGGTTTGTCCACATCACTGTGTTGATTATTCATCATATTTTCAGGATTATTATATAAAAAGTCAGCCATCAATATTAGGATAATATGATATACCTATTATCTTTTCATTTCTTTGATGTTAATCTGATCTTAAAGTCTGAGTAAGATGCTAAAGGTTAGGTACCTACCTGTTTTTAATTAAGATATTATCATATAGATACCCTTTTCAGGCTTTGCATAAAGTTTATATTGAATGGGAATTAATGCCATCCTTATTCCATCATATGTCATCAAATAAGTCACTGATTTATTGAGAGCTATGTTTTATCAGCTTCGTCATCTTCAACCTTTTTTCTAAATTTTTTTTTTAATAAATTTAACTTGTTATTGCTATTAATTACTTAACATAAGCAAAACATCTACCGTTGTTGGCGGGGACTTACAATAAAAATATGGGCATTTATTATATTTACGGAGATGCACTTATTCACATAGGTGCGGCCAAGAAATTATCGTACCACTACCGCTATTTTTAATGCATCCGCTGTTACAACCAAACGTTACGCAACAAGCGATACAAAACTGTAATTTGCTGTTGCTATTAGTACCTCTCTTAGGCCTCAGCCTCGAATTTAGCGGGCAGCGGGGCGGCGGCGGCGGCGGCGTGGCAGTGGCGCGGGGCGGCCAACGAGCACCGCTCCCGCACCTCCGCCGCCGCCGCCCCGCTACCCGCTAAATTCGAGGCTGAGGCCTTATACTATTATTTGGTCCGCCGCCCGTTTTAAGGCCCTACATGATCAAACGTACTAATTGCCGATACCAGCGTACCGACGGTAATGTATCGTACGGTCGCGAGAGGCTCAGTACCCGCTCGCCTTGGTTGCCGACACTTTCATTCTGTAACGTGTGTGCCGATGGAATTCAGAGTTGTGATATCTGATACTGCTTTAACGGTTTAGGGAAAGGGATTTGAGGAACGTATTTTGGGAGATTGCGAAAGATGGCGTGATACAAATAAATATATTAATTTCTTATATTCCCGCGAATACTGCACGTTGAAATAAAAATAGATTGTAAGGATTTTATCGCATTTATTTTATGTTTGTTTTTTAATTTCAATTGCCTCACGTATCATCGTCGGTCGGAATCGGTGTTCTTTTCTTTCGTTTCACAGATCCTTGCAAAATAACACCGAGACTATGACACTAGGACGCCTAACACAGTCCTCCCGTGACTATGGTTGCTGTAAAGCCACCGAAACGTAGGGAACCTAAAAACATAAAATGCACGCGACAAAATCCTTAAAATTGGTTTTATTTTAAAGTGTAATTATAAAAATAAGATACAAAATATAATTATATCAAGCTACTACAGTGGCGAATGGTCGATACGAGTATAACACGATTCCTGTCGGCTTCCCTTGCGAAATTAAAATGTAGGTACCTAATCTTGCTAGGATAATATCATTGTCTATTGCCACTGTATGTATGTATTCCAGGCTTAATGTCGAATGGCATTAGCACAGGCTTAATTGTCTGCCTGAAATTGGCACATACAAATCCTTTGATTAAATTAAAAACTTTAGTTCGAGAAAAGCTCAATTTATCATGATCTGTATCCCGAGCGTTACGTAAACTGGGTCAGATCCTTTCATGGGCAGACCTCCCAAATTGCAAGTATAAATTCGCGTCGACTATACAGACACGGGAATCTGGGTTCTATTGGTGGGTTATAGTGACGATAGTTGTGTAAAATATATTTTATATTCCTATTAAATAATTGATCGTGCTTTTATTGTTATAACAACACAAAGAAACACAGATTGTATACACTGATAAACATAGAATCAAATTACACGTATTAAGCAATCATCTCGGAAGGCAATAGCAGATATAATGAAGTAGCGATTAGTGTCAACTGTGTTGTTAATTGGCCCGCAGTTAATTGTTATCAGTGATTTGATAAATGCTCATCGTCCATTGATCGTTAATTATACGTTCGAACGAGTTACGTACGGTCATTCCATTCAGTTGTTATGGCGAGGTGTTTGTTTGTGTATATTAATAGTTTGTATTCACGTGACGGTGTTTTATGGGTATTCGTTTTTAATATTATAAATATATGTTACAGGTATTAACTAATGTTATAAATATATATTACTAATATTGTATGTTACAGAAATAGACAGCATCTCAGTAACTTTTAGCAATATATGTATGTCTAGTCGCGGAATGAAATGGTTCGTCACCTTAGAGTCGACTTTTGCTTGCAAGAGTTCAAGAACCGTAATACTAACATTCCAGTGCAAAAACAATACTGCTAACCTTTTAATAAATCCTACGCGTTTCATTTTGACGCGTTTACTATAAAATATATGGAATAAAGGTTGTTTGTTTTGTGTATGACACTGTATGACACTGGCAGGAATGGATCTATTTGTAGTCGATTGCCAACCTAAAAAAATTGTAGAATTGACATTGACACATTGACAAAATAGAGTTTCTACAAAGAGGATATAATCACTACGTTTTATCAAAATTTAAATTGCAGGTCCAACCATTAGACAAGATGAAAAATTCAACAACTTTGATTTGAGTAAATTTGAACTTTGCTGTCGAAAAGTTGAACATATTTTTTCTATGCAACAGTCTGTTCTGTGACGTAGTTTGAAAAGTAACATGTGCTCGTGAACGTTCTATGAATCAATTTGAAAACTGACAATCCTTTTCATTTTGCTGCTGTACATATGCCCCACATAAGCTAAATGCTTGCGCTGAATCTTTTAGTCAAATTAAAAGGTATGTTGCTATATTAAAATCAGAACAACAATGAAATCGAAACCAAATCACCTATTCCCATAGTGATAAAAAATCTATAGCCTTAACCATAACTGTCTCGCTTATTGGAGTCAACTTTTTTTCCAAGCCAACAATAGGGAACAACTTTTGTTTCATAAGATTTACAAAATATTGCGCTCACTTATCGTCAAATAAAATCCTAATGAATCTACTGTAGTAGAAGCCGCTCTGAAACGACGGATTTCAGAGATTGGTACCGCAGTTAAATTGGGGTTTGGGTGTTTGCTGGAACAAAAGATTTTATAAGCGTTGGTTCCCATTTTGATCACCTTGCCAAACACAATTTGAGAAGACGTCATTGGCTTGATAAAGATTGGCTAGATTATGATTATGGATGATGAGATGAATCTGAGCGAGGCTCGAGATTCAGTCGCTTTACACGTTCTACCGATTTCATGCAATCACGAAATTCAGTGCACTTTTTTATTACTATTTTTAACAAGCTGTGGTACTGGCGTAGGTATGTTAGGACAGAATACTGAAACGCTACTGAAACATTTAAGTGCTACTTAACGACATGAGGTGACGGTATCTTGCATTTTTTGATGATTTATTGATCTACATCGCAAATTTGTGCCAAAGACCCTTAATAATGGTGACATAATGTTCCAATAGATATTCTGATTTGAGTCGCATTAATAGTTCGTGGTAAGTGGGCTGTTCTCAAATTTGAGTTGCGTTTGTGCATCGGTTTTGTACTCATAACCACTTGAGCTAACAAAATTATGGTACGCCTGTCAAAATATTGAAAGCAATCGATCGCAACATTCTTGCTTAATATTCGAAAACTATTGATGTGTTTTATTAAATGGTGTGCATTCAAAAAAACACATCAATAGTTTTCGAGCGACACAAATGCAAATGAACGTGCAATTACGCGGTGACATCACTATTCGTTCATCGACCAATCACTCGGCTCCCAATTGGGATGTTTTTCAATCAACTGCATGGGAATAGTGAAGGGGCTGTCGTGTCGATAAACTTATCCATGCATTTACTTAACGGTGTTATCCATAGTTATCTTTGTCGGATTGTGTATCGTGTAGGGGGTGGTATTGATTAGTTTGTTCACCCTACATTCATTGAGGTTTGAATTCATTACTAAGCATTTCATTCTGATGAAAACTTTTCTGTAATGCCATTGTAAATCCGTAAATTTAGATGTTTAGATTTAGTCGGTTTGTTCGACGGTGCCTTTTAATTTCCCATATTAAAACATGCAAAATTGACAATGTGATTTGTCTGTAAGCCGATCATAACCAAGCCAAAAACAAAATATGCCTTATGCCTTATGAATATGTATATCTACATTCGCAACTAAGCTATTGAGATTAAGACCGCTGCTCTGACTATGCCGTTTCATAGTGTATACAGGATTTTCTCTCCCTTGTGATTAGTTTAATTATAATACGGAGATGAAACCGGTAAAACGTTTAGTAAGCTGGCTGCATTAAACTAATACGTGTTTATTACGTTGTTCTAATAAGTATGTTGTAGGGCGGGCTTACAGCAGCCGTATAGTGGAGGGAAAACCACCTGCTTAAGATCGTTTTATTATATATGCGATATGTTTATTTGAAATTACTTAAAATTAAAAAGCTTAATTCACTTTATATCTCTGACGTTGAATTTTACCTGCAACATGTCGATATATCGACACTCTCATTCCCGACACTGTCGCTCCGGGACATTATTACCGCCCGCATAACCGGTCAACGAACCCTGGCCGTCCAACAGTGATCCAATATTGGCATGTTTGAAATATACATATCCTCAACAAACTTGGTTTACAAATGTTATGATGGGTTTTAAAGTATAGTTTCCAAGTTAACAACATAGCTATATTACGCCTCCCACGTAGCCTACGAGTCTTTTTTTTTTTTTTTTTTGGGACTAGGCCCGCCACACACTCCCACCACTGCTACTCCTGTAAGCCAGGATCTACAGTGGTGTCCAATGAAGACACCGAGGTTTGACCCTCGGCGAGTCCCGGGATAAAGTTAATTGTCTTGGAACCCGCACGAAATTAATCGAAAGATAAATAGGAGGAGTTGGAAGAAAATTATCCACTTCCCTCCATTGCAAAGCGGGAGACAGAAAGATCTGGTAGACAAATGTCCACAGAAGTAAGACTCTTACAGCTGGACTAATAGCCTACGAGTCTATCTAAGACCTCGGGATCTTCCATATATTTTTTTTTGGCGCATCGGAGGGCCTGCTCAGCTAGTTCAGGATAATAATAATAATAATACCTACCCTTTTTAATGTCCCACTGCTGGGCACGGGCCTCCCCTCAATGCGAGGGGGATTAGGCCATAATCCACCACGCTGACCCAGTGCGGGTTGACGGACTTCACACGTTCTTCGAGGGATTCTCTCAGACATGCAGGTTTCCTCGTGATGTTTTCCTTCACCGTTTAGCAAGTGATAATTAATGGTGGTTGAAAATGAGATTCGCACATGAAATCCAAAAATCCCAGAGGTGCGAGCCGGGGTTTGAACCTGCGATCCTCGTTACCGAGGCAAGCGTTCTACCAACTTGGCTATCACTGCTATATCACTATGTATGTAGTTCAGGATAGCCCGAAACAATTCTGATAACTGGGCTATCAACAGGTGATCTTTAGTTCCACAGGTTGGGTGTTAAGAGTGTAGAAAGCACTCGCTCGATGTAAAAGTCCAAGTTAAATTTGGAAAAAGCTTCGGAATTGCAAGAAAAAGGCTTATTCACTTTTATCTTCCCAAATATTGGTTTTTACTTATAACCGATGTACACCAATCTACCCACACGTTTGGTAACTCGGTTCACGCACACTAAGAAAAACACACCAAATTAATGAAACCTCTTACGGTTCGATGAACTGCCCTTTTGGTGATGTAATTTAGGATGAAAGGAAGCGGCGGGTGGACCAACGTTATTTGGTTACTTAGTGATTGTGATAATATTGTAAATTATTAGTATTTGTTCTGATAAGCAAAGAAGTTACAATTTTGTTTTGATAAGTTTTTCATTACGGTTATTCTTCTTAACTACACATTGAAATAAAACTTATTTTAAGGATTTTATCGCGTTTATTTTCAGTTTTTTACGTTCCCACCGTTTCGGTTGCTTTACGGCAACCATGGTCACGGGAGGACTGAGGTGTTTGACGTCCTAGTGTCAGAGTTTGAACTGGGGTACCCTCATATTTAGTTATTGTTTCCGGTCTGATCTATGCAGAAAGTGCTCACTGTGTCTTGAGATCTTGCAATGGTGCGCTAGGTTTTAGATTTAACTATATTAATTACTGGATCCCAAGTATGTGGTAGCACTCAGCCATCTTCCCTATTGAAATTAGTATGTTCTTTAATTTCAATGGCCGCACGTATCATCCTTGGTCGGAATTTTAAATTAAGATTTAAATATCCCGAACACCCTTTAAAATTTGTAAATGAATCTTGTTTGCTCGTTCCAAATCCCTTTAAACAATTTGAATCCTGTGCGCTATGAAATAAGCATGGCTGTCGTCGCGTCGCGGCTGAGGTGGCACGTGCGATGCACGGACCGCGTGCCCACAATTTTGCCACCCGCCGCTGTTAACAGTACTGCGGGCACTGATAATATAGTATACAGAGTGTAGTTGTCTGCGTAACGAAAACTGATACCATGGACACAACTTAGGAATCTGGACCCCGCGGGGTGGAAATTTTCCGTCGATATTTTCATGAATTATGCGCATTTTGAAATTGATTTTAGCATGAGCTTATAATAGAAGTTTATGTTCACATGTTTTTAAATAAAACAAATCATAATAACTCATTTAGACACGAAACTGCAATGTAAAACAAAACTCGATATGTTCGAGCGCGCTCGTAAATCAGCTGTTTTACGCGCACGTCGGGTGTCGCGCGGAGCATTACGTTGTGATCGCGTTGTTTATGATAAATTACGCCCTAAAAAATAACAACTTTTGCAACTGACAACCATAGACATAAATGATTTCTATCATTTTATTATAGGCATTAGGCGTAACCTTTGCCTAAAGTATCGTAAAATACACCATGCCCCTTAAACCCTGTATGTGCTACTAACTAGAATGAGGGCTTGAAGCAATCACTGTGATTCGCTGAACTGTGGTTCCGGAACCACAACTTGTTCAAAATTACACCACTAAATCCCACAACCCGTGTACACGGCGAGCAGAACATGCTCGTTGTTCTGATTTGCTTCAGTAACATGTATTTCGATGGCTGTGATTTACTAAACTGTTTGCACAAGATAAAACGATTATTTATAATTTGATTAATTAATTATTGGCAGTAATCTTTAGCTGGCTGTAGTTGATGATATTTGTGTTATCATATACTAGAGAATGAAACTTTTAATTACATAATGTTAGGGCGTGTGCCCGGTCCTACTCTGTAGCCAGGAACTTAGCCCTCTGATGATGTAAATAAAATGCTGGTTCAGATGATTACAACGTCTATTTCATAAATGAAGCCGTTACAAATTTAAATAGGTGCGCGACAGTGACAATTAATACATATACGTTCGTGCGTCTCTGCGATATCGTTCCGACTAGCCGCGCCCCTGCCGCTGCCGCGCCCCACTCGCCCCGCGCTCATGCTTCACCATACTCCCCGGGTTGAAGTTCTTCAACATTATGAACGGGTAGGGGGCATATGTTCGTGTATGCCCGACGAAGGACTCCTTTCTTCGTTTTTACGTCGACAACCCGTGCAACGCCGTCTTCGCCAGGATGAGTCCGCACGATGCGGCCCAGTAGCCACATCAGCGGGGGAAGCGCCTTCTCCCGTATGACGACTAGGTCGCCTATCTTGAGCTGGCCATGTGATTCACGCCACTTGGTTCTCTGTTGGAGCAACGTAATATATTCATAAGAAAAGCGTTTCCAGAAATGTTGCTTCAACAGCTCGATCCGCTGAAACCGCTGCAGTGTTGTTATCCGCGTAGCAGTGACCTGAGGATGAGGTACAAAGATTAGTGACCGCCCAATTAGGAAGTGAGCTGGAGTGATAGGATATAAGTCTGCAGGGTCATCGGAAATCGGGGTAAGGGGTCTGGAGTTCAGAATTGCCTCCACCTGTATCAACAATGTGGACAACTCCTCATACGTCAAATGCGCCAAACCCACCACTCGTCTAAGATGGTGTTTGACACATTTTACGCCTGCTTCCCATATCCCTCCAAAGTGCGGGGTATAAGCCGGTATGAATGTAAAATTTATGCCTTGGTCCGCGACTTCAGACGACAGCGTGAGATCGAAAAGTCTAGATAATTCATTAAAGGTGCCCACAAATGTTGTGCCGTTGTCAGAGTAGATATTCTGGGGCTTTCCTCTGCGAGCAATAAACCTATTGAGTGCTGCAATAAATGCTTCTTTCGTTAAGTCTGAGACAAGCTCCAAGTGCACTGCTTTGGATGCTAAACACACGAAAATGCAAATGTACGATTTTACTAACCTTGAACCTCTGCCCTTACGATCACTGACCATCACTGGCCCGGCATAATCGACTCCGGTATTAAGAAAGGGAAATTCCAGCTGTACGCGTTCTGCTGGTAAGTTTCCCATTATCGGTTGTATAGGCTGAGCCTTTATCCTACAACATTTAACACAGGACCGAACCGTGCGCTTAGCTAACATCGTGCCGCCTAGAACCCAATAATTTTGTCTAACTGTAGCCAATAGCAATCGCGGGCCTGAATGTAAACAAACTTTATGAAGTTTGTCAAATAATAATTTACTTAAGTAATGTTTGCTACATAGAAGGATAGGATGCTTCACATTATATTCATAATGTGAATTCCCGAGTCTGCCGCCAACACGAATTATATTGTCACTATCCATGAAAGGGGACAATGATAAAAGACGATTCTTACTAGGAAGTTTAGTATTTGAAATTAGTAGCTCATATTCTTTAGGAAATGACTCGCGTTGAGCCAATCTTAACAAAAATGTTGATGATTTATTTAATTCTATGGTACTTAAACCTCCAGTAATTTTATTTTTGGTCTTGCAACAGTTATTAAGAAAACGAAAGATATAGGCAATTATGCGCTGCAATGAAGAAAGATTCGAGTATTTATGTGTAATTGAGTAAAACAGGTTACTCGTGTCAACCTCCGAAATATGATAAGACTGAATAGTCTCTGGCAGCCTAGTATTCCCATCCTTATTAGGATTGTCTGGCCAGTCACATATGTCAGACCTTAGAAACGAAGGTCCCGACCACCAAATCGAGCTGTTACTCAATTGATCGGCACTCATTCCACGAGATACAAGATCTGCAGGGTTTTCCTTAGAAGGCACGTAACGCCATTCGGAACCAGTAGAGTTTGCTTGTATCTCGCAAACACGGTGCCGAACAAATGACCGACATTGAGTTGGCTCAGACGCTATCCACCCCAAAGCTATTGTTGAGTCTGACCAAAAGTGGCAACTGTGATAATTAATTGTGACCGAAGCAGTTATCTTTTTGCACAGTTTTGTCCCCAACAGAGCTGCACATAGCTCCAGTCGAGGTATTGTAATAGTGTTAATGGGAGCTACCTTGCTTTTGGAGACTAAGAGACGAACCTTGACCATCCCATCGCCATCGACACATCGCACATACAAGCACGCGCCATACGCGTGCTCAGACGCGTCTGTAAATACGTGAAATTGTATATTAGTTGGAGAATTGATTATGACACATCTTGGAATATTTAATTGATTTAACTGATGCAATGATCGGATAAAATTTAACCAAGATTTTTGTATATGTTGTGGAACATCTTCATCCCATGAACACTTAATCTTCCATAATTGTTGCATAATAATTTTAGCCACAACAATACAAGGTGAAACAATGCCTAGTGGATCGAACACCTGGGCAATTGTGGATAAAATTAACCGTTTATTAATTTTGGAAGATGGATTTTCGACATTTATGGAAAATGTTAGGCTGTCGGAAGAGCAATTCCAATGCAACCCCAGCGTTTTCGCCTGTTCATTTTCAGCAAGATTCACCATTTGTGTCGAACAATTATTTTCACTAATAGCTTCTAAAACGTCTTTGTTATTAGAATGCCATTTGTATAAATTGAATTTAGCTGACCTTAATGATGCTATAATTCCTCGACACAATTTTATGATGTCGGGAATCGAACCTCGACCCGTGAGTAAATCGTCTACATACATGTCGTGGCATATAGCACGTTTAACCTCTTCATCTGTCGACTCCATGCCCAATTGACGTAGACATCGAGTCGCAAGATACGGAGCACTGGCCGTCCCATAGGTCACACTTTTGAGGGTATATGTTTTTAATGTTTGTGTTGGATCTGCACGCCACAAAATTTGTTGTAAAGCATGTTGTGACTTGTCTACTTCAATCTGTCGATACATTTTTTCGATGTCAGCTGATACAACAAATTCGTGCTGTCGAAATCTAATTAAAATCGAGAACAAATCGTCTTGCACTGTGGGTCCGACTCGCTGTATATCATTGAACGATTTTCCGGAACTAGACACAGCGGACGCGTCAAAGACTACACGTAACTTAGTCGTTAAACTGGACTCTCTGAGCACACCGTGATGCGGTAAAAAACAAGACGTTCGCTCTTTGTCTGAGTTTAACGTCTCGCTCATATGACCTAAACATAGGTATTCGTTCATGAAATCTATGTACTTATTTTTGAAGTCTAAATCTCGACCTAATCTACGCTCTAGTGATAAAAACCTATTTTTGGCTAAGTGAAAAGTGTCGCCTAAAGTTTCTGGCGATTCTTTTAGTGGCATCGTAACAACAAATCGACCTTCTGTGTTACGCCTTGTATGCTGCACAAAATGTTGTTCGCAAGCCAGTTCGTTCGGCGTACAGTCGTGTTCGAGTGGAATGGTATCTAGTTCCCAAAATCGTGATAGCTCCATAGCTGGAGAAAAGTCTTGACAAAGGTGACTCATGACAGTTGATTGAGAACTGGGAATCGAACCTGAGACAAGCCAGCCGAGCTTAGTCTCACATAATGTGGGCCTGTTTTTTCCTAACTGGATGCGATTTGTGCCGATCACGTTCCAAAATATTTCGGCCCCCAACAATATGTCTACAGGAGTCGGTACATGGAACGTCGGATCAGCTAGACAAATCCCAGACGGTAATTGTACGTTGTCAATTACATCCATATCTATGTATGATGACGGTATTGCATTCGAAATGGTAGGTAATATTAGACAGTCAATGTTCGTCCTATAGCTACCGTCATGAGACTCAAATGTAATTGAGCATGACCTTGAACTTTTTGACGTCAGACTATTAATACCTGTGACCTTTGAAGTTGCAATAGAAGTATTCAATTTTAGCTTACCACAGAGTTCCTGTGATACAAAGTTGGCCGTGCTTCCATTGTCTAGCAAGACTCTGGCGACATGCGGCTTTCCTTTGTTGTCAATCACTTTGACCAAAGCTGTGGACAGTAAAACATGATGTGGATCAGAGTTTTCCTTATAGTGATTAGTGGAAAAGGCTATGGTATTCTGTATGGAAGGTTCATTCTTCTCTTTCTCGCAATGAAGTAAGGTGTTGTGCTTAAGATTGCAGTATTTGCAATGGCCATGTTTACATTTACGTTCTGTATGACCTGAACGAAGACAATTTAAGCACACGTTGCCAACTTTAGCCTTCTGAATGCGCATGTCAACAGGCAGTTTCTTAAAAGCCTCACATGTATATAAATGATGATTTTGCTGACACATACAACATTTAAGATTGTTAACTTGGGCGGTGGCAACAACTAAGCTTTTATGGGACCTTAACTGAGAATTGTTAGTCTTACCTCGATTAATTGATTCTTCAAGAGTTTCTAGTACGTCTGCCCTGTTTGATAGGAATTTTGTAAATATTTCTAACGTAGGAGGTTCGTCTAAACTATTTCTCCGCTCTTCCCACTCTCTATTTGTAACAGAGTCTAATTTTGAAGACATCATATGTATGATTAAGGTGTCCCAATGTTCTACCGGTTGGTCTAAGGTGGCTAATGCCCTAAGATTCTTATTTGTCGTGTCTATGATAAACCGCAACGCTTTGCTAGACTCTCTATTAATGGAATCGACGTTAAAAAGCGCTTGAACGTGATTATTCACTAACAATCGTTTATTGTCGTATCTAGTACACAATAATTTCCAGGCAGCATCATAATTGTCTGCCTTAAAATCTAAACTTTTAATTACCAATGCTGCGCTGCCCTGGAGGGATGCCCGAAGGTAATGGTATTTGTTTATATTGTCAATGCTATCATTAAAGTGGATTAACGATTTAAATGTATCCCGAAACTCGAGCCAGTGTTGGTAATGACCGCTAAATTGAGGCAAATCAATTTTGGGGAGACGTACAAAATGATGAGTGTGTGAAGCATTGTGTGAACTACAAGAGCTTACCTCAGCCTTATCAGAGCTTTGATGCGTCTCAAGCAAAGCACGAGCAGAAGCCACAAGCGAGAAGTACTGACCCTCGAACACCTCTCGCTCCTTAACTTGCACCTCGATGTCCTCGGACTTCTCCTCTATCTCACTCTGTAACGTATCGAAGTCATCGAATATAGCCTCAATTTTTTCGACGCGCAATTTTAATTCTATTTGCTTATCTAGTTTGCTAAGGTTCTTCGATTCCTCTTTTATAATACTAGACAAATAAGTACTAAAATTAGTAAGTTTACATTTAAATACAGCGCGCTTTTTTACTAAATCCTTACTTGCGTTCATGTTGAATTACGGTAATTAATTACTGACTCAAACAAAAAAAAAAAAAACAACACAACTAATAGCAAATTACAACAATTAAGTACTAATACAAACTAAGGTTTTTGGTAAACAACACAACCACGTTAACGAACTACTTAGTATGCCAGCCTAATTACCAACTAGTCTACCAAATAATTGAAAGAATATCTACCGTTGTAGTTGAATTCCAAACCGTTCGAACGCAGCTGACGTTACCGTCGAGCTACCTCCTAGTAGCAAAAAAAAAAAATGGAAAATTAAAACGATTACCGTTACGAAAAAATTACGTGAATAGACCAGCTGTGATTAATACAAATTGAGATAACATTACTAAAGGTCATAAATCAATGGATTAAATTAACAATGGGTTTTTATTCATACAGCTGATAAGGAATTTACGTTTAAAATACTTGCAGCCTTGTTGCTAGCTAATTGTTTAGCAAGTATTTCGCTAACGAATCGCAGTAAATGTTATTTAATGAACTTATCGACGCACATTCGTTAGATACGTGGTTAAACAAAACGTAGTGGACGTTAATTAATTATGAGTGCACTAATTATCCACACGTTAAAACAAGTAAAAACAATAATGAAAACCAACGGAACAATAATAGAATAAGGGAAGGAATATGGAACGATCTCACGGTCTTTGATGCCTGCCCTCGTAGCCCGTTGTAATTTGTGATCCTGAAGGATGTGGTTGTTGCTATTGTCGATCTTCACCACCGTATTGCCTCTTGAGTGTCAGCTGGAATGCCGAAGCGTACTCCGCAATGTTCACTGCAATCAGGAACGATGTCCGTCGTGGCTCGAACCGTAGACCTCTTTATGCCTCGCAGGATTCTTCTCAATGAAGCCTTTTTCGAAGGACCATTTGTTAGGGCGTGTGCCCGGTCCTACTCTGTAGCCAGGAACTTAGCCCTCTGATGATGTAAATAAAATGCTGGTTCAGATGATTACAACGTCTATTTCATAAATGAAGCCGTTACAAATTTAAATAGGTGCGCGACAGTGACAATTAATACATATACGTTCGTGCGTCTCTGCGATATCGTTCCGACTAGCCGCGCCCCTGCCGCTGCCGCGCCCCACTCGCCCCGCGCTCATGCTTCACCACATAACAATCCTATATACCTATTTCAGTCGTTGAATTTGTAATTCTATAACTTTATTCGATTATGTCGTTATATTTTTCATTTAAATTTAATATTCACGAGGCCTTGATAATTCACTTTTTCTTTTGCGCGTTTCTCTCTGTACATATGCAAGGGCCATCTGTATAAATATTATATTTAACAATATTCTCTGTTCTTTTTTCAGGTAAGATCTTAAACGTGCTGCGATCTCTGTCATCAATAACTGCATTTCAAATGGATCAAGATAAGTTTCCAAAAGTAAGTATGTTTTATACAATACTAGCTGTCCCGGCGAACTAAGTACCGACTCAGAATCAAATGTGTGAGAGAATAAATTATCTTTATTTTTTTATGCATTTTCCCCGTGTTTTACTAGTTATTCGTGGTGGAGACCAATTAAAAAAAAATAAACATACTAATAATCGGCTCACCCGTTGTTGATTTATAAATGGTGTAACTAACACTTCTTTATTTTATGTATATAGACGTAATACGTACGAATGGCTGCCATACGCAAAGTACAGTGTATTTCATTACCTTTATATACATCTATACATATAAATAAAATTGGAGTGTCTGTTTGTAATATTAAAATAACCGCTTTTTACTAAATGCATTTGGATGTATACACGGTACCTATACCGAAACAATTTTTTTTTAAATTTTTGTCTGTCTATCTGTCTGTCTGTATGTCTGTTTGTTCCGGCTAATCACTGAAATGGCTGGACCGATTTTGACGGGACTTTCACTGGCAGATAGCTGATGTAACAAGGAGTAACTTAGGCTACTTTTATTTTAGAAAAAAAAATAGGATCTCACAAAAAAAAAGTTAAAACCAATGTTGCAGCGCAGCGCCTGATTAAGTTTGATAGCAACAACCTGCAATGCGTACCGCGGGCTCAGAATGGGCGAGCAGGCTGTTTTCAACGGTTGTCTTTGTTAAATACCACGCGGACGAAGTCGCGGGCAACAGCTAGTTGTAAATATTTAATTGAAATTAGTACATGGAAGATGTTGCCTGCATTTTTTTTATTTAACTATCACAGCACACGTACATTTTATCAGACTAAAATTAATTTAATGAGTAATAAACACACGTACTACAGTAATTCCCTCGAAATGTCCTATTAGACGGCCGGCGTCTGCACGCGTCCGGACTCCGGACCGTCCGGGGCTGTCACGTCCACCCCGTGATTTCCCCCAGGGTCTGAATTCTAAATCTAATGCGAACATTGTCGACATGTGCCAACATGTCCGCTATTCGTTTAGCGAGCGAATTGTAATAACAAAGAGGAAAATTCCATTTTGTTATTACTAAGTTGTGAAATATTTCGGACATATTAGATAGATAGATAGTTGGTACTTCCGTGGAACTTTATTTTGTTATTTGTGTACTTAGGTACTATAATAGATAATTAATTAATAATAACAGAGTTTCAGAGTTTAAACTTCCCCAAACGCCTGTTAATATTGTGTGAAATAATTAAAATGGTCATGATTAAATATTTCAGTCTGGTTATATTGAAAGTTTCTGAGTTACAACCTTATAAAGCTGACGCAATTAATTTTTATAAATATATGAGTTCTGTAAATCCTCATGATTTAAGGCTAATAATACAACACACGATAGGCGAATTGAAATGAAATATTGTTGGTGGCGCGAGCACGGAGAAGCAGGGACCAGGGAAAGATGGTAAATTAGGTACGGGAGATGCGAGAATATCAGGGATAGGAAAGCGGAAAGGGACTCACCAGCTCCTGACGTCTACGGCTCCTCTCGTGCAGGTCCAGTTGAACGCCGCCTGTTCTCTCTTCGATAGCTGCTGGCGGCGGTTGCTCCTCGTTCTCGACACAACCACTCAACACTTACTAGGGCTCAGTGCCCGTGCCTGCGATGGCACATTAGGTTTATATTGCGGCGCGGCGGGTTTTATCGCGGATTAATTAATAGTTTTTGCGGGTTTTTGCGCTAGCGGGGCGATTAGCGTGCGTGCGAACTTGCGGATTGTTTTCGAATATGGCGGCGTTCCCGTGATGGCGCTGTTGTCGCGCGTCGTGTTGCGACGGCCAATCAGGAGCGGTGATTAAGGATGGGAAAGGTAGGAATTTGATTCGATTATAGGGATGTGGGATTAAGTCTATAATCGATGTATGAATATTGGCGTTACCATTTCCACCCGCCCTTAAAGGGTCACCTTTAAAAACATTCATAAGGAAGATGCTCACTCTAGGCGAGAGCGCTCAATGCGCGAAGGCATATTCTTAGAGTGATTCCATAGCGAGAAAATATAAATAATTATAGAGAAATATAATGAAATTGCGCTATAGATATAGTAAATATAATATAAACTTAGTAAGCGGATGATATAACTAAAATTGCGATGCGGAGTTAATTTATTGTTTTGGTAGAGGACACAAACGAGCAACAGGGTGAAGGCAAGTTCCCTTTCCAGTTGCTATGCGAACGACGTCGTCCTTTGAGGGATGAACAGTCTCTACAATCGTCAGTGACCAGGCTAGGGGTGGTGCGTTGTCAGTTATCAATATCACGACAGTTGCCGGTGTGATAGGTGCGGAAAGAGTAATAACATATCTGCCTATCCTGTGAACCGTGTAGATATTCCATCCTCCAACACTACCAAAACGACTAGCTGGAATAATGTATGCGATAGCGCGTGCTTATGAAGCAATCGCGGGTTGCTGGTAGCGATAATAAAAACGCGGTATGTTAAATATGACTTGGAGTAAGAGCCGAGGGCTCAGCGGGATCAAAGCGTAGTACTGTCAGCGGACGCGAGTTAAGCAGATATTCAATCTGTGGTCACAGTAACAAAATTAGAGATCGCGATATGTTGCGGCGACAAATATTGCACGTAGACTCATTGTCTCACAATGCGACTTGCGGAAAGGATCCAGTATAGTTCTGGTCCGGCGTGTAAGAATAGCGTAATTATAATAAAGAATGATCATGATCACTACATTCTCATTTCGCGGTAGATAACTGGATGCTGATGTCCAGCGCGGAATTGACATGGCGACGCGGATCAGACCGTTGTCAAATGAAAAGCCTAAATCGAGTGAAAGTATAAATTGTATGCTAGCGAGTTTATATATTTATTTATGCGAATAAACAGTCACTGAAGCAGTGATGCAGCGGGACAATAATTTTGCGAACGTTTAAGCGTACTCAGTCTACGAGGAAGTATGCTCCAGGAGGAGATGCGGGTAGCGGGGTCATGTCAAGCGCATTGCTTTACATGTGTGCACGCAGTGTGCAACAAACCTAATACTTAGGTACCTATGTCTGCAATAGACTGATCGTCCAGGTCTCGCGGAGGCCACTGGAACGGATCATGGCGAATAAGCGAGGCCACTGAGGCTCGTAAAGCCGCAGAGGGGCGAAAAATAAATGATTATGTGGCGCAGTGCCAAGCGACACTATGTCCACGGGTTCGTAAAGCCCGCGACATGAATGTCTTACTCCTCCTAGATGGGGAGCTTGCGTGAAGCGAGAAAAATATTTAAAAGCGTCCACACTCAACATCCACGGGATGTTGAAAGGGCGTAGCGGAGGGAAGCTTTTTACGCTCCCTGTATCGCTTGACTAAATCGTCAAGGGCGGAAGGCACTTGGACTAGGCCACAGACCAAGGCCTCGTGCGTATGAAGTGTGGGTCTCGTGGGTACGGAGCCCATAACTACGTAGCCCAGCACTGTGCGTAAAGTAATAGGATCCGACGGGCCACGCGGAACGCGATCCACATCGGGCAATAATAAGCGCGGAAATAGGGAAGCACCTATTAAAACATCTACTTCGCTAGGCACCCCATACATCTCATCTGCCAGCGGTAAGTGCGATAAGTTTGATAAGGCAGATGAGTCTACAATCGCGGTCGGCAATAAATCAGTAATCTGATCGACAACTAGCGGAGAAATATTAAAATGAATGTTGTCGTCAAAGCGCGAGTGAAATTTAAAACTATTAATTGATTGCGTTCTTACTGTTTTCTCAATTCCACCGAACCCCCTAACATTAGTACGGCCGGTGTCTTGAAGCTGGATACCCAATCGATCACAGCACGTCTTCGTAATGAAGTGGCTTTGTGATGCGGAATCTAATAAGACGCGAATAACGTGCCGTCGGCCAGTATTATCGTACGCGACGACTTGAGCGGTTGATAATAAAACAGTAGAGTGTATATTATTTGCGGGCGAAATATTTTGCGTTTGCGAATTGTAATTATTAGTAATAGTCGTGGCAGTAGCACACAACGTTACATCCGACCGCGGGTCGGGCGCGTTGGCCGAGTGCGAGGGCGCGGGGCGCGCGCACACGGCTTCGTCGGCGCGCGGAGTCGGAGCGACGAACGGTTGCGGCGCAGTGGTTACAACTGCGCGCTCGAAGTGTAAGAATGTGTGGTGTTTGAGATTACATATGCGGCAGTTATGATTAGACTTACAACTTGACACTCTATGTTGTAAACTAAGGCAGTTCACACACGCATTCTTATTCTTCACGCAATCAAAGCGTTGTTGCTGGGTCATCTTATTAAAATCACTACACTTGAATAAGTGCATATGTGTGATATTAGTGCAAAGGCACTTGCGCGTGGAATCAGATAGTGACGCGGAGGTACCTACAAAATATGTTTGAAAGGTCTGCGGTGGCGGCAACAATGATAGCGGGGCGTTATTAGAACGGCGAATATTATTTTGGTGGTTATTAGGCGCACCACTAAAACCAGCACTGGGGCGTCCAGGGCCACTAGGTGTAGTACGCTCTAGAACCTTAGCGCGAGTCTTAATAAATTCAACCAAATCGTCGAAAGCGGGAATGTTCGAGCTACTATTACTTAACTCGAATGCGCGGACAGTATCCGAGTCGATTTTCTTAAGCGCGACATGAAGGATAATTAAATTATTCAAATCCTTTATATTTAAGTTTTGTAAAGCGCGCACTGCACTCACAAAGGAATCGGTAAATAAATCATAGTTTGAAGCGGAAGCGGAAATTAATGGTTTAAAATCAAACATTTGATTTAAATACGCGGATGCGAGCATACGCTTATCTTCGTATTTGTCGATAAGCGCCTGCAACAACAGGTGATAATTTTCAGCGCAGGGCGATATACCTGCACACACCGACTGAGCTTTGCCTGACAACTTGCCTAATAAATAATACAGTCGTTCGGCATCAGTGAGTGATGGATTATCGTGAACGGTCGATTTAAAGCTAGCGTAAAACAACGGCCACGAACGAATGTCACCTGAGAATGTCATCAACTCAATTGACGGAAGTGTGGGCCTAGCCTTATGTGGCACGGCGGCGGCGGCGGGAACATTCTGCGATTGCGTTGGTTGCGAATACTTTAACTTAGTGCGTTTAATCCTGCTATAGAGAGCCTCGAATGAGACGAGACACTTATACTCAGGCTTGGCGGTAGAATTAAGTTTTAACAAGCGGGAATTATATCTATCCACTGTGTGAATATATTCTTCGCGCAATGTATCGACGTTAGAGCTTTCGTCGAGGAAACTTTCCCTAACACTAGCGCTCGTTTGCGTTTCTATAGAAAGATCGTAAATCTTTTGGACGATTTCAAAAAGCGCTTCGCGTTTAGCGGCTAACATAAGCAAATCAGGATCCTCAAAATCCCCGTAGTCGAAGCATTCACCACTGGGAGCGGCTGCAGGTACAGGTTGCTTTTTTGGCGGCATTTTTAAATAGCGGGGAAATAATTAAAGTAAATATTAAGTACTCGTGGAATACTTAGCGGAATTAGCGGAAAAAATAATAATATATTTTATAGCGAATAACCTGCACCTCTGCCGACCTCGTATGGAAATGCAGCGTGAATAAAAATAAGATTATAGCGGCGCGAGAAATTGCATTCGGCGGTCGGTCGGAGCGCGCGAGATGCGCGAAGCTCCTGCGCGCGGGTCCGCGGCTGCGCGCGTGAAGCGGCGTCACTCGGACGCTTGGCGCGAATTTATTTTAAATGCGAATTAATAAAATGAACTTTAAACTAGTATAAATAAAGTAGGTAATTATAAAATGCTACAAATAAATTTATGGAACAATATTGGCGGGCGATGACCTTTTGGCGAGATTATAATGCATAAATAAAGCAAATCGAATAAAATTATTTTAAAATGGTATAAATGATAAGTTCGTAAGTATGCGTAACTCAATGTTATGGATGAAATTAAATATTATAGCGATAAATACCTAGGTATATAGGTTAACTAGGTTTATTAAAACATATATACGAGAATAAATTCCTATAAGGGATCACTTATAAGAGCGGTTGGCGGTTGGTATTTGCGAAGAAATGACCACAATGGTCATATAGATAGCGGGAAATGGTTATAGGATAGCGGTTGGACAATCTGCTCGCGAAGACCTATCAGGTCGCGTGAGCGTGGGAGTATTTAATAGCAGTTTTATCCGGCTCGAAGGACCACAAATGGTGGCGCGAGCACGGAGAAGCAGGGACCAGGGAAAGATGGTAAATTAGGTACGGGAGATGCGAGAATATCAGGGATAGGAAAGCGGAAAGGGACTCACCAGCTCCTGACGTCTACGGCTCCTCTCGTGCAGGTCCAGTTGAACGCCGCCTGTTCTCTCTTCGATAGCTGCTGGCGGCGGTTGCTCCTCGTTCTCGACACAACCACTCAACACTTACTAGGGCTCAGTGCCCGTGCCTGCGATGGCACATTAGGTTTATATTGCGGCGCGGCGGGTTTTATCGCGGATTAATTAATAGTTTTTGCGGGTTTTTGCGCTAGCGGGGCGATTAGCGTGCGTGCGAACTTGCGGATTGTTTTCGAATATGGCGGCGTTCCCGTGATGGCGCTGTTGTCGCGCGTCGTGTTGCGACGGCCAATCAGGAGCGGTGATTAAGGATGGGAAAGGTAGGAATTTGATTCGATTATAGGGATGTGGGATTAAGTCTATAATCGATGTATGAATATTGGCGTTACCAATTGTTTTTAAAACCCTACATTTTTGTCAATATATTTGTATGATTTGAATAATTTAATCTACTGAGTTCATAATTAACTTAAATGCCTGAAGTAAAATAACTTTTTAAGGGTATGATCAGTGTGTGTACACATTTATCTTCTTGTTTGACGTATATCTGTTAGTAGAGCGGTCGCGGTCGTCATGTAGAGTTGTCAAAGGCAGATGTGGCTCTTAATGTAATTTAATCTGCTGTGTGTGTGGATGCTAGCTCTATGTACTCGTGCAAGGGTCCACTTACACTCAGTAAAGCTGTATAAAGCTTTATAATCACAATCAGAATATTTTTTGTTCATGTAAACCATTAAGTACTTATGAATCCTCAAAAGTTACAAAATGCTAAGCTACTACTTTACCACCCGTTCTGAGTACCGTTCTTATGGAGAAGAACGGACAAGAAACTCAATGGGTGCTCTTTTTAAAAGATCTCTTACATTTTTGAGCAGTACATTGTAATAGGTATGTGAGAACAATGTAGGAACGGCTAGGCAGACTTTAGCAGGTGGTAAAAAAAACTACTAACTAAGTATAAAATTACAAGCTAATAGCTACATGGTTCCCACATTTACAAATAACTTTTGTAAATGAAAATAAGAAGGAAGAACAAGGGCATTTATATTCACGAGGAGCCGGACCAGCATCTAACCATACATAACATAGATAACTAGCGACATCTAATTACGCCACAAAAGAAGATCAGGATATGCACAAGTAGGTCTCAGAGATTGTATTGTACCAACCTGTTCAGGAATCCGAAGGCCGTTTGTGTTTTTAGCAATAACACTTTGCACAGGCCAGACGCTCTCCACAAATCGCAGGCAAGGCCGGATGTAAGTGCCTAGCTTCACGAACGGCCTCGCTACGATTGAGATGAGAGATTGCATTTCTTAATTTTTATGTACGCGATATATATACAGAACAAAAATACGATTGAGGGATTAGAAGTTGAGTGGATCAGCATCAGAGGTGGTAAAATTTATTATCCTATCAGAATTTGAAAAATATATTATTGTAGAATCTATTGAAGTGTGAAACATACTTAACAAACCTGTGTGTCTGTATGTCCACTGATATTTATTTTGGTTGTATTAGTGACAAGCTTTCGGCCGCGGCTCCGCCCGTTACGTTGAACAGACATAGCCTCTAGCACTCAGAAACAATGTAGTTCCAGAGATTACCCCCTACATCCCGATTCAGAAACTTTACCTTTTTAACCGACTGCAAAAAAGGAGGAGGTTCTCAATTCGTATTTTTTATAATATATGTATAGACGATTGTGTATATGAGAATATTTGTATTAATCTTGTTTTCATATAACAAAGTAACATAAATTAATATAATTTCATGAAAATATTAAGTACTAATCATTTTTGGTATTTAATATAGCTTCTTAATAGCACTGCTATCGCTATCGCTACCGCACAACCACATCGCATCGGGTGGGTGTGTAGGTACATTTTTTCCCAATTTGCAACGGTTTCCACTGTATTTCCCAAACGGCTGATTCGTCACACCCAACCAAGTTTTGACATATTATAATGGCCATGACAACTGACAATAGGCAGTGACAATGAATGCTGGATTTGACAATGAGCTTCGCTGGAAGCCAGTTTCGTAGAAAGTAGCGTAGCGTTACGAAAAAATGGTTGGATATACAATTACATGGCGTTTAACTTGACCTACGATAATATTGAACATATTTTAATGATTTGTCTATAATAAATAATATCGGCAGACGAACACACCAGCTATACGGTCAGCGTGAGCCTTTAATGAAATGTTAATCATCATAATAATGATAATTATATATACATTTTCCAACCTTAAGGCTAATGTAGAAACGAAAATGTTGATTTTCGTAACCGTTAACGTTGCGCCGGCGCAGCACTCACGACCGACACCAGCGCCCAGCGCCATTGCGGTCTTGCCGCTGATTTATCGACGTTTAGCGGCTAGACGGTGTAATTACTGCCACGATCTGGTCTGTAGATATACTATTAGTATACATATACTAAGTTATTAACACTAAGTACTGTTCAGAAAATCACAAAGCTGCACAAGTATTATTAGCTGCATAAGTTCTGCTTAGCGGTTAGAAAAATAAGCGTCTTGCATGTTCGTACGACGGTTAGACAGCTCTCAAATCTTGGTTGCTTAAACGCAACCAAGATCTGGGATTTAACTTAATTATTACAGATTTGTATGTTTTTGTGCTCTCATAGCTAAGATTTGTTTTTCCTCCAGGTGGTACACGGAACCAGCTATTTACGGGAAAGTAATGGCAAGTGACGTCACTAACTGCAGCATTAGTCGTTCATAGATCGGCGCAGACGCAAGTGGCTTGCCCAATGCAGGGTTACCTAACATAATCTACGGGAATGCACTTAGGCATAGACATACCGCGCATGTTCGGTTAATTTATTGTGTTTTACCAATGGTATTAAGATTAAATGGCATTAAATGAGCTAATCACATGAGCTGAGATTGGTTGGACGATAGTTTATAAGATGAAGATAATTACTTGTAGTAATCTGTTTGTTTACGATGGCTACACGACACAACATACGAAATGTATGGTCCCAAATTAAACAATCCTTGTATTGTAGAATACTTTGCAGTAGATTGGGGGCCATCCCAGTGTATTCACTTGCACGGGAATCGTACCCGCCTCCACCCCGGTGGTGCAGTGCGCCGGGCAACCTTTTACACGTAAAATATAAGATCAATATCTTATTTTAGTAATTGAAAGCATTGAGTAACGTCGGGAACGTAAAAACATAATATAACCGCGATAAAATCCTTAAAATTTGTTTTATTTCAATTGACAATTTTGTTTTTAAATTTTTTTTCATTGTACCTAGGTAGTATTTATTCACGAGAATGTTTATCGCTGGTCTCCATTTTTGATCCCATTTTCAAGTTGCTATCGGAATACGGAAGCTGAATAAACAAGTTGCATTGAACTGAAAAAGTATGAATGTATGCGAGGAGAAGAAAAGTAAGACCTATTGTATAAACAGTGACATATATCAATCAATCAATCAGCCGAAAGACGTCAACTACTGGACATAGGCCTCCCCCAATGACTTCCACACATCACGGTCCTCCGCCACTCGCAACAACCGGCTTCACTGGCTTCATATATAAGTTTGGCCCGAAAAAAATCATGATAAATGGAATTCCATATTGTATGATATATAATAGTAATGACGATGATGTCGACTTGTTCGTATAATAAAAGTGACATGAACATCAAGAAGCCAGTTTAATCGTGTTTATAAGATAGTCTCGGGGTCGTCTCCGAGATGAGATGAACGTCTCGCTACTGTATTAACTCGCAAGTCGACGGCGCGGCGCGTGATATGAATATAGCTCAGTTTACGGGCCAAGTGTATACTATTTGATGAGCACTAAAGCATACGTGCCTCCAAATTGAAGGAATAACGCTGACAGCTTCTTGAATTGATCCTCTTCTTCTTCTCTTCTTAATACTGGGACTCTTGAACGGACATGGTCGCGAGCAATCTATATATCTTCTCTATATAAAATTCTCGTGTCACAATGTTAGTTACTATACTCCTCCGAAACGGCTCCACCGATTTTTATGAAATTTTATATGCATATTCAGTAGGTCTGAGAATCAGCTACTATCTATTTTTCATACCCCTAAGTGATAAGGTTTGTCCACCCCTAACATTTATTTTTTAATTTTTGGACAATTTTTTATTTTTTTATAATATGGTATTAAAAATACATCCAACCCTAAATGTTCACACATCTATCACCAAACCCTATTTTTTAATAGTCATTTTAGCAATCGGAACGCGCGAGCGGGCTATTGCTAACGGTTGTGACTTTGTTAAATACCACGCGGACGGAGTCGCGGGTAACAGCTAGTTAATTAATAAAACTAAATACACGTGATTAAGAGTAGAATTCCGCCACGCCACTCGTTCGGATTCACGCGGCTTGGTTTTTGTGCCAATTTTAATCGTAGCCATTGTTTTATTACTCGCGACACGCAACTGACAAGTATTTGTTTATGGACTATGTTGTTATTACACCATGAAATATTATGTATAAAATGTAAACTAGTTTTAATAATAATACCAGCCCTTTTAACGTCCCACTGTTGGGCACGGGCCTCCCACCAATGCGAGGGGGACTAGGCCATAGTCCACCACGTTGGCCCAGTGCGGGTTGGCGGACTTCACACGTCTTTCGAAGGGTTCTCTCAGACATGCAGGTTTCCTCGCAGTGTTTTCCTTCACCGTTTAGCAAGTGATAATCATGGTTGAAAATGAGATTCGCACATGAAATCCAGAAATCCCAGAGGTGCGAGTCGGGGTTTGAACCTGCGATCCTCGTTACCGAGGCAGGCGTTCTACCAACTTGGCTATCACTGCTTAATTTAATGTTTAAATTAGTTTTAATGTTATAATTAACATCATAGTTTATCCAATTTCAAGTGTAGTTGAATTTCAAGTGTAGTTGAATTTGTGAATTGTATTTGTGATCACCTAATGACGTCACAATGTTTATTTAAAATTACTTACACTTAGCTGTAGATAGCAGTGTTCTACACAATATTTAAAATAACTGAAGTGACTGGTGATACTCTTAAATAAATATATAAGGCTTAACAATAATAGTGTAAAGTAATTTAAGTGATCCATTGGTAGGCTATAAAGGTCACATTCTCGAAAAATTATATCAAATGATTTTAAATGTTGAAATAACACTACATATAAGTGCGCGTTGAAACTGTACTGACTTGATTTCACACAGAAAAATCAACTGTTTACACATACTTTTTATACATAAACGTGATCGTTATCACCTAAACCAAGCTTTTAAAATATTTAACACATTTTTTGTTAAACTTAATTTATAACTATAATATTAAACAAACTATATTATTTCTTATTATTATTTGAACCAAAGCATATCCTAGAGCAAATCCTTCACTTCGACCCCATAAGTTAGTTTTCGTAATTCCCTCGAGTGAAACCTTAGATAGACACAGACTTGTTTAGAAGTTCAGACGTAATGTTGCCAATAGCAAAGTGAAGCCACTTTTTCAAGAGCGTGCTAAAAATGTTACCCTATACAAAACTTTATGCCAGCCATGCTTAGTAAATAGTCGCGGCATAGACTAAGAAGTTCTGGATATTTTTTATGTGTGCATGAGTGCGTGCGATTACATGCTAGACCAGAGTTATTTAAGCTTCACTTGTAACGCACGCCACGTGTTGTCTAAATATTCTAACAAGTCTGTGTAGATAGAAAGCAATACATCGTTCTATGTGTCGGCGTATTTCTTTATTTATCTTTAGGCGGCCAACAAAATACCAAAGAGTCTAATGTCAGATTGAATTAATCCTAATACAATGTAGATTTGACGGAGCAACCTTCGGTTTCTCATCCGGCCTCGAAGTGCCGATAGAATAATATAGCAATTATCATTATTAGCCAAGTAATTAGGGAATCATCGACTCATTGTGTGAGCTGCAAAGATTATGAACACGCAGAAAAGACAACATACTACATCAATACTTTGCTTGTAATTTTAAAAACCTTCGGCAAAATTCGGAAACCCGAACATTTTCGTGTCACGTCACCGCTGCACCGATGCTATTGGCTCGTTTGTTTCATAACAGCTAATAAGCGTCGATGACGTTGTAGTGTCTGACCAATAGGGTAAGCAGGAACTCCTGATGTAATTGTAACGTCATCGAGAAAGCAGGCTGTCACTGTCAAACTTATTTATGAAATCTGTGGTGTGAGATGGATGGAAGACGTTACCGAAACGGTACATAAAAAAGATTGTGCCGTGATGTACTGAAAATGAGCGTTTCCTATTGGTTGCACTTAGTAAGGTTCCAGACTTTCTTACGGGTGATGCAAATATCTCTATGGTACCTTGATGAAGTACAAGGCTTGACATTGATATGACTCTAAATTTAAAAAAACCGTTTTGTTTATACTCCAGTTTAAAAATAGATTTTTGCCAACAAATGCTAGATAAACAACGATAATTATGATAAGACACATTAAAGAGCCCCCGCATCGTGATAATTGAACTCAAGTATTCATTTATCAGTAGGTAATAATGATTCAAAGATAATTAATTTAATTCTCTGATAAGCGGCTTCTTATAACTCTACGTCCAAATTTTGTTAGTCACGCGATAGCTGTGAAAAATGTTCTAAAATTATAATAAAACGTGTAAAAAAATGGTGTAAAATATTTTAAGGGTTTAGCAAGTAGGTCATAACGATCGCGTTTCTGTATGAAATACATGTATAAACGGTGTTTGATTTTTCTCTTAGAAAGCAACCGCGCCCTTAGTATGTAATAATTGTAGTTAACATAACATATTAAATATCGCCAGACAAACACACCAACTGTACGGTCCCACACTAAGCAACGCTTGTATTATGGGTACCGTACAATGGACTGAGGGTGAACTCAGTATCTAATACTTATATAGATATTAAACACCCATGACTCGGATACAAACATTCATGCTCATCACACAAAGTATGTCCCTACCAGGATTCGAACCCGGGACCCACGGTGCAGAAAGCAAGGTCACTACCAACTGTGCTAATCAGTTCGTCATCTTCATATATGTCATAAGTGCATAATTGCGTCTTGTTGGTTAGCAAACGTTCAGAATTAAATTTCCGCATCAAATTTGTTAATGATTTCTTCTCACTAGATTGCCTCTACGCGGTATCGTTCTTGTAGGCAGTGTACCAAAATAAAACGTAGGAGAAATGATATCTTTTTTCGTATAATCTGTGTATTAAGTGACCAAGCAAAGGATATAATCTTATTATTTCTAGACGTAACTTTATCTTATCTTCTACATTCTCATTACATTGATTGTCCTAAGTGAATAAGGAGCGAGAATTGGGGACAGAGAAATGGACTAAACAATTTGCAAGATTACGGACTATTAAACAAAAGATTATTTCTAAACAGCAAATATAAATGACCGTCTCCAGACTGGTTACGCTCGAGAGAATGGGTCAAGCACGCCCCACAAGGCTTCACGGCCGGTCTGGGTATGGCCATCAAAGCTTTTGCCACCCACGGGACTTCAACATGAGCGATATGTGCCATCAAGTACACTTTATATCACTGAATACTGAAGCTATATCGAGTGTTTTGTTGTTTCACTCGATAATGCGCAGGTGCTTCCCACGTTGACGTCATTGGTTAATTAATTATGCACAAGCATTAATCGAAAGCGACGTCACGACACAAGCGCGCGCAAAATGCAACGGATTTTATGAATATTTATTGGTTTTTTTTTATAATTAGCGGAGGTACGAATTGGAAGCTCTATAAAAGCTATTTCGTTTATTCTATTCCACATAGCGCAACAATGTTATTCATAATGCATATTAGGATTTCTATTCGGTAATTCTCCTCTCTATATGCATTATGACCATTGGTGCGCTAAATGGATTAGAATAAAAGTATTTTGTTTTTTTACTATTAACACACCCGTCGGGTGCTCTAGGTGGAATACTATTGGTGATATTAAATCGGTGCTCTAACTGGAATGCTCCTTTTAAGGGGTGTTATAATATTTGTATAGTAATTTTACATAAGTATGAGAAATCAACATTGGTATTGGACACCTTATAAAATAATATCTATACAGTTACTTACATAATCAGCAAATAAAACAAGTGGGTTATTAACAGAATCATATTTCTTATCATCGTGTTTACATAGTTCATTTGATCTTTGTATTATTTACATTGGCAGGTAAAACGTAACGATATTTTCCGGGTATTGATTGAGGAAAACAATTTTCAGAATTGTTATTGCTATTTCTAACGAAATTCTAGGTAAATGTGTTGTAAATAGTGAATAGAGTGAAGTCCCTAACACATTATCAGTTTTATCAATGTTTATAAGGTTCATGTCGCAATAAAAAAAACACAGTTTTTATAAAACAAATGGGGGAAGAGGAACCCTCTACTGACTCTCGGATTGACAACTTTCCCATTTATAAACCAAACAACTTGATCGATGATTAAAGAAGCCATTGACACCGAACTCCTCTAAGATGTTAGTCGAAAAACTGTCTACTTAAATGAGTTCTAGAAAAGGGCTATCCAAGACGCATACAAGAATAGGGCGAGTTTTTCTTACAATAATCATAAAGAAAAATGACTCTACATTATAATCATAAGGAAATATAAGGGTAATGCTTACACACGACTCTATTTTTTCCCTCCATTTGCGGCCCGTTGTGTATTATATGTTTCAATCATGGCGGTATTCACGTACGGGACTTTATTACCAACGTATGGTGTTAACGACTCTACACGTTTCTCTTCCGGACTCGTAAAAACCAATTCACCTAAATCACTGTTCGTATTTTTTTTATATTCTCTATGCAAATCTTTCATGTACCTACCCGTATTTACCCTCACAGTATATAATTGAACAGCATTCTGGGGTAATCTATGGGAACTCGCTTGCAAAGTAAATGCTATAGTGTGTGTGAGCTGTAATAGCTAGGCCAGATGGATAGGCATTGTCGACTTGCGGGGTTATTTTAAACCAGTCGAAATCGATATCGGAAACGGAATCGAAACTTCCGAATTGGATTACCGCAATCGCTATTAAAATTTCCGAATTTGATTATCTTCGATGTATCTTGATGACAATACTAAATCGTTTTTACAAAAAGTTTCCGTCGGAAAGCCCGTCGGGAGCGACACCAACATCGGAATGTTTCGATTCCGTTTCCGATGTCGATTCCGAATGATTTAAAATAACCCACCTGATTAGATGTTGGGAAGATTCGAGCCGGTCTACATTTTAAATGCGTCCTAGTTAGGTGTTTTAATTTTTTAAATATACTTTTTTATATTATGGAACACTTATATAATTTTCATTAAAAGCTATAAAAAGGGAAACCTTCTCGCATAGGTACTACGTGTTGAAACCCCAACCTCGGAATTTGCATGTCTTTGTGCCTTCCATGATACTCCGTGGATGTTACTTTCTTTGACAAATTTAGGAATGTATGTAGCAACTTTGAATATTCTTATTTCTATTTAAATATCCTTTTAGGTATGATGTTCCAAAAAACATATCTCAATTCAAATAGTAAAAGTGTATAAACATAATAATAATACAACCAGTAATTTTAATGTCCCACTGATGGGCACGGGCCTCTCATGCGAGGGGATTAGGCCATAGTCCACCACCTTGGCACAGTGCGGGTAGCGGACTTCACACGTGTTTTGAGGGGCTCACGATGTTTTCCTTCACCGTTTAGCAAGTGATAATCATGGTTGAAAATGAGATTCGCACATGAAATCCTGCAGAAATCCCACATGTGCCTGGGTTTGAATCTGCGATCTTTGTTACCGAGGCAAGCGTTCTACCAACTTGGCTATCTCTGGTTAAAAAAAATGAATTAATAACAGTGCGTGTAAATAATCCTCGTAATTTATTGACTGTTTACCGAATCACCGAAGTATCAAATTATTGGCGGAATCTTTGAACCCTGAAACTGTCTACTTGCTCGTATATCATTCGTTCTATTTTTACCGAGTTTAGAGCTCTGACAGATGGAGAACGTTTCACGTTCTGCGTTCCGAGTTTATTGTGATAAATAGGATTCATCGCCCGTAAGAACAATTAGCGGCCAGCCTCGCATACAGCATAAAAAACTCGAAACTTAGAACGTTGATCGCTAACGCTGATCTCTCTGCCTGTCAGGGTTCTAAACGTGGCTAAAAATAGAAGCCATCTTTAACATTAACCTATGGTTGGATTGCTTTATTTTAGCTAGTAAGGGCCTAGCGAATTCAGGGCTTAGCGGAAAGTAACTTTGTTGAAATATTTTTTGTTGCATTTATTTTGATTTCGTTCAATGAACAGAATCCTCAACTGGGAATTCTATATTAATCAGTAAATCGCTTATGAATTAATCTTACTTTCTTACTTTTGTGCTTTTTAATAAAAACACTAAGATCTCTTTTCATGTTTTTTAATTATTCTTTTTGGTCATAATTTAGGGCTGAGCGCGACAATATAAGTTAAATAAAGGCTTGTACTACCTTTTTATTTAACCTTTTTTCAAAAACTCTACTATAGAGCTTGTGGATTATTTGCCATGCCAGCCAGCCCTACTAAGATACTGTTATACGAGCGTGTTCGACTCAGATAGTGGGTTAAACCCATTACTCCATTTCATAGACCATTGGGTGATTCGGGCACCATACTTTTTGTACTTGACTACGAGTATGTTTCCGAAATCAAAATAAACTAAAAACTTATTTTTCTTAATTTATGTTTTGTGTTTGGTACGACCGTGAATTGAACTTGTGTGGTTTTGTTAATTGCATGTCTGTTCTATTAACCGACTTATAATGAGATAGTAGGTACTTCACTAGCATTAATTTAAAGTAAGGTTAATACAATACCGTTTCAATACCTAAAAAACGCATTTTCACCATCCGAAGTTATTTTATTAAAGCTCTATACCTAGATATATTTTTTTATCGTAAAACCAATCGTATGTAAAATCGGAGGCTTAATCCCGCAGGAGTTATCCGATCGTGCTATCGAATGATATTTATTCGTGACACTTTATATTACGACCTATGGGCGTTCATTTTGTAACATATAGACTTAGAGATTTGTGAGAAAAAAAAATGAATAAAAAAATATTATAAGGGACCGGGTTGTCTATGGTTCTCGGTGTACAGGAAGGTAGTAAGCATACACAGTATCATCGAGTAAACAGAACTATGAGTACGAGTTTTCGCAAGCAAAAGTGTACATACGGCACAGTTTGCGTATTTTGCATTTAGTATTTCAAATTGAACAGCGCCTCTAGCGGACGGTGTCTCAAACTTTAAATTTTCTACCACAGACTTGTTGAGAAATTGACGTAACGTTGGCACCAGCAATGTGAAGGATAATAATTGGGGGAGCATAGAGCGCTGCAAAACTAGTTGTAGCAATACCCCAGATCTAACTATGACACTATGACGTGTAACACCTCAGTCCTCCCGTGACGATAGTTCTGTTGTTGTAAAGCAGTCAAAACGCCGGGAACGTAAGCACATAAAATGAACGTGATAAAATTCGTAAAATTAGTTTTATTCAATCATAACACTTCGTGCAGTTATTTCGCACCAAACGTATAGCAAGCGCACTAAGCAACAACTATGCAAGATCTAGATATTTTACACAAGGTCTACTTATAAATACGTAGCATACTTACCTAGATAGGTCTATGGACAGCGCTTAGCAACCGCGCTTAGGTATAGAACATAACCTACAAAGTCCGTATGTAAGAATTTAATTTTATGAAGGTAGCAAAGTAGCAGCTATGTGCATTCGCTACGGTCGATTCAGCTTGGTAATTTTGTTATTTTTTGTAAGAATATAAGTTTAATAGGTAACCCAATATCTTTCGATCAATCATTTCCCTATTTTGTGTTAGCACAATAAGATATACGGTTATGTGTACATACATTTACACGCTCATGTATATATGTGTGTGTGCAAAACGTATGTGTATATGTGTGTACAAATAAACCTACTTTCGACATTTGAACATCAATCTTAATTCATAAGGAATAGGGTCGGCGTTCCATTTTCCCTAATTAAGGCAGCTGTTTAATAGTTGTTTTCTCTCCAAGGTTCAACTATTGGGGATATTTGCAACCTAAAGGCAGTCAGATTTTCCTGACGACTCCTGACTACTTCTAAGAAGTGACATCTATTATAGATACAATAAAGAATGTTTAAGTCATTGGAAAAATATATATCGTTGGGTGGGTGAGGCCATTTTGTAAGAATAAAGACGACGTGAATTATGTATACGGCTCAATGCTCAATAGAATATTAGAATTACAGCCAGAATGAACAGAACACAACTCTGAAGCACAGAGGTTATGTTAACTTTTATTCAAAAATGGGGTTAGAACTAATCTCAATCCACGCGCAATAATTAGGTATGTATCACTTGCACACTTTTTAACGCATATTGTATGTTGCGCAGGCGCAGGCGAGGCGTGGCAAGGACGCCCGGCGACCGTTCAGTGCATACGCGACACGCATGCAATATGCAATGATATACTTTTTAGTTTTTAAATAGTTCGAAAGGTAAGACAACACAACTGTTGAGCCAAGTGTCTATTGCCAACCTTAGAGATGGGCTGGATGAGACGTAGCATAGCTTTCTAGGTGGTCTCGTTTGTCTAGTGATCGTGACTGGATATCAATCATGAGGTGCCAGGTTTGACACAGGAACGTTAAAATTTTTATTAGAAAAAAATAGATTTAGTAGGACACTAATACAGTGTGTCCAAGGATCAAAAACATCAAAATGATCGGTGAAATGTAAACAAGCACATCTCTAGGTACCCGTTCGATGGTATTATACGAATAATAAATGTAGGTAGGTAGGTAGGTACATACGTGGGTGGATTGCTCGAATTTTGCGAAATAAGCTCGCAAGGATATCATATTGGCAAGCGGTGTTCTAAATATGGACAGCGCAATTTGACCGTTATTCCTTTAAGGTAATGAGGTTTTGATGCAAATAGTTTTTGGACAAAGTGCAATTTTGGTTGAAGGTTGTTGCGTACGTAAATGCCAAAGATTTTTTAGGCTGTTTATGTAGCGTCGATTTTCCTTTGACAAAAACAAACGCTATGGTAAAACGTAGACTTACTTATATGAAGGCAGACATGCGTTATGTTTTTTGTTGGCATTTTACTACAAGTCTCTATGAATCCGTAAATAGTCTTATGACTAAAATTCGTGAAATAGACTTTCATTAATAATTTTATAATAACTTTAGTAACTCTTAATAAATAAATCGTAGGCAAGTTTTTCTTTTGTTTAACGTTTAAAAAGTGTAACCTAAAATATCACCGACTCATTTTAAAATTAAAAAATATTGTTTTATTTATTATTTTACTTTACACTGTGTTGTAGTCGAACCATTATTACGGCTGGCATGTCTACATCTGCTATGCTATGATGTGAGCTAATTGTGGAAGCCGCTCAGCCGATATCCATCAAATATGCGAAGATGCCAGTTAGGAGTACCAGCTATCGAATACAAAATTGCGTCGGAATTAATGCATCCGTTTACGAGCTACGATGACATAGGTAGTCAAAAGCTTTAACAATCTATAACATTCCTCAGTTTCAGTCCGATCTTAAATAAGTATGTATGGTTAATAAAATTGTAGTTGTATACGCTATTACCGTATTCTTTAGCAATTAAATAATAAAAAAATGGTCAATATTTATTAATTAATGTAAAAAAAAACTAGTATTAATCGATTGATTCGATTAACATTTCAACTTTGTTTTTCGAAGCGAACCCATTTAATCGATAACACACTATAAATAGTTATGTTAACGCGATTTTTTTTTCGCTATATTTTTTTTTGGAGACAATTTGCATACCTGCAAGCCTTGATTGTTGATACACATACCATATCGGGTCGCACACAGAATAGAACGTATGGGTGCATGTTGCTTGCTATACTGGGCACAAAGCTTGTGAAGTAATAGCTGCATCCCACGCTCTGTGATATGAACCGTGAACTCATATTACTTTTCATCCAATGGTTGAACTAACAATGACTGTCAAGATATCAAGCCGTTGGCTACAAACACAGATATATTAGAGGAGATATGTTATGAAAGCGGTGGGCTTGCGCTCACCTTTAGCCAAAATTACGCTAATATAGAGTTTTCGCCGTCAGTCGATTGCAACTGCACGTCGGTATCGGAGCTCTAACTTTTTTTTTAAATGCCGTGTTATTCCGTGGTTGTGTGCTAAAATACTAGCAGCAAAGTGAACTACGCGAAAGATGGAATCTCATTTCACCAGCCAGTATTAAGTATTTTATTTATTCGGCTTTAAAAGCATTAAAAACAACAAATCAAAAAATATTTAATGCCTTTATTATGTTATTTTAGTTTTCATGTAGCACAACGACTTTTTTATTTTTGTACAAAATACATGGCTCTTTAAGTACCACCTATGTTCGCTACTGAGTGAATGTACGAGGCAATGGATAGATCGTCTAACGATACTTTGAATAAACTGGTGCGTCGCGTGGTACGGCCGCTGCATGCGGCGACGACGCGTTTTATGTAATTGCATGTGTTTTGTGGCGAGTGGTGGGGACAAAACGGAGACAGCGAGTTCCCATACATTTTGAACCGCACGGCATATCTCTCGTGATCTGTGGCTACAAATGATATTAATATTTTTTTAAATCATAATTTGTTATTTAATGACCTTCTATTAAGGATTAATTACGACACTTTAGGTGAAAGCGCTAGGTTAGAGCGCGAAATTCAAATTTTTTTCTTTTTTTAACGAAAAATTAAAACAAATATGGCTCGTATGAACCCACCTTGGGTTATTACCAGTTACCACCAGTATTTTACATAAAAAGAATATTCGTCTTATCACCTCTACTGGTCATAGTGTAAGTCATAACAAAGTAAGAAGAACGCATTACAAGTGATGCAAGAACTCTCACAGTTCACTCAGTAATAGTTGCAAAGTGACGTATTCTAGCACCTGCAACACCACATTAGCATTACCAGGAATCGGACCTGACCCGCACAATGACTTATCCACTCCATAGACAACTTTCTCTTTCTTCGCCTTGTCCAATAAACATTTCACTACGTCACTATGACGTCAGTCTAATGCATTTTTTATGAGAACGATTGATATTCCAATTTTAAATGTGCATTTACATTATTGTGACAGGCAAACCAATGCATTTTTTATACTGGCTTCACACTTTGTGCATTTTGCCAGTGTCGAGTAATTCTTGCAAGTTGTTTTTAAGTACCCCTGATGATAATGATAATTTTGATGATGTGATGTGAATGATGATGAATGAATCTCCTACCCCTATTAGTAAAGCTGTGGATACTTTACTGAAAATTTACCGGACATCTTGGAAGAACTTGAAAAGTCAAGTTATACTATTTTATTTCAATTTCCTTCGCTCGTGCACGTTTATGAACACACAATGGTTAATATCCCACAAATATTACACATGATTTATCAAAATGACACATTATTTTTGGACCATAAAACAAAATTAACAACTTCACGGTACCTACAACTACCCGCCAAAAAAAAAATCCGAATGCAATACTAATGTATGTACTTTCTTCATTTAGTCGTTCCCAAGATGGTATCCTTGCTAATAGTCTGACAGCTTTACTATGTTAAATAGCATGTTATGTAGAACCCCAACATAATGTTCAACATAAAATCATAATAATTAACAACATGTTTCTAAATACCAGAGAGGTTAATATCACTTCAATTAACATAAAATAGACATAAACGCTATTATTATAAATGTTATTAGTAACAAATGTTCCGTAACATAATAATTATGTAAGAAACACCTATTACACGGCTTAAGTACAATATATTAGGAAAAGCTTGTAGTATTGCTTTTGGACCCAAAACCAGGAATACACATAAATTTATAGCTTTTACCGTTTTAAAGGTATTCGAAACCCAAAAAAAATATACTCAATTTAGTTTAATAAATGATTTAACATTTATTTATTGATACCCTTTATAAGGCTTAGCAGTAATATTGAAAAATATTTTAAGGGTTCCATGGGTAGGCTATAAACACATTGCCGAAAAAAAAACTTATTATATGAAATATTAAAAATAACTAAATTATTAAATCCCGCGTTGAGTCGGTACTTGTCTCGCTTTCTCACAGAAAATCAAACACTATACACGAACACTTATCACGTACCCCTTAAAATATTTTATACTATTTTTGTTAAACCCTATATTATATTAAACAAAGCCGTATTAGTTACACAATGAATAACTCAAGAACGGATAGTACGATTTTTATTATCTTTGATATTTTTATTTTTTTCCGTCCCGAATAGCAGAGTAACTATCAAAACATGGGAAAAAATCTCAGAAAATGATAATAATAAATATCATTCATTTTCTCATACATTTGATTCTGAGGCGGTGCGAAATTCGCCGGGACAGCTAGTTATAATAAAAAAGAAATACCTACTTACTCAAATTCCGTATTTTTGTTACTACTACTTTTGTGTTTATTATCGTACAACACATACAATAAATTACTTAATAATATAGTTATAGTTTCACCTCATAATATAATTATAGAGTCTTTTTTATGTATATTATATTATATATAAATCAATCGAGCCTGTTTTGTATTTTAAAACAACTACGTGCTCGATGATCAATTATATTTTCCCCCTACGTCCATTACAGCATTTTCCACCGAAACTGTTCGTTGCGCAAGCGCACGCGAGGTGCTCTACACTGATAAAGCGGGCGGTGACACCGAGCGGCCCTGCGACCGACCCTGATAGGGATTCGAAAGGCGTCCAGGCACGCGCTCCTTTCACATAGTTTGATTGTGAAGGTACATAGCAACATGCATCGCTATGTACTAGTACCTACTCATATGCGTTGCTAAGGGCCTATCGTTTTAGTAACCTTACATTATGTACTTATTGATGAAGTGAAGTGATGTGTGGAAGTCGTTGGCGAATCAGAATCAGAATCAGAATATATTTTATTCACGTAGACCATTATTGTACAGTACTTATGAATCGTCAAGTTACAAAAATATTATGGTACTGCTTTACCACCCGTTCGGAATGCCGTTCCTATGGAGAAGAACGGGCAAGAAACTCCATGGTTGCTCTTTTTTTAAAATAGATCTTTTACATTTTTGAGCAATACATTGTTATAGGTATGTGAGAACAAGGCGGAGGCCTATGTCCAGCGGTGGACGTCTATCGGCTGATAGATAGATAGATAGATAGATAGATGTACTTATTAGGGCGCATTGTAGTCATCATGTTTGATGGCGCGATTGGTGCAGTTGTTAGTGACTCTGCTTTCAGTCCCGGGCTCGAATCCCGACAGGTACCGACTTTGTGTTATTACTACTGTTTGTACCCGAGTCATGGATGTTTAAAAATGTCGTAAGTAATGATCACCTTCAGTCCATTGTACGGTACGTAATACAAACCTTAGTTTACCTTAGCTTAGTTTAAACCGTACCGTTGGCGATATTATTAATGATTATTATTAATCCTAAATGACAAAATATAATACTATAAATAAATAACACAAAAGACTCATATGAATATGGAAGCCCACTATTACTCGACTTTATAATGACCTGAAATGACGGGGCGGCCTTAATTTCAAAACACATACCTAATAAAAATAATATTAAATTAACCATATTTGGCAAACGATATATTGATTTCATTATCGATTGCACTATTCGATCATTCGATCAAATACCGCCGCAGTCCCACACACACCCAACCGGTCCCATTATGACCGTTTACGTATTAACTCTATATTGTAATAATCGGAGAGCTAATCTACTCGGTTACGCTCTATGTATGTAGAGCGCGTCCAATAGCCGCCTGTGATCATGTCCCGCCGTCTAAGGAACCAAGATCGACTAAGAGCAGGTTCACATTAGGTCGGACCGACACTTTTACCGAAACGACAAATATGTCGGCTGCAAATTGGCATTTAAATAAATGTCCCCCGGCGAACACACCAACTATACGGTTCCACACTAAGCAACACTTCTATTACGGGTACCATACATTGAACTGAGAGTGAACTCAGTATATAATACTCATATAGACAATAAACTTGGCTTGGGTACAAACATTCATGCTCATCACACAAAGATTGTCCCTACCAGGATTCAAACCCGGGACGCGCGCAACACAGAAAGCAGGGTCACTATCAGGGGCTCAATTCTAGTAAATTTACAAACGCTTCAGTGGAGTGTCGATAGCGTATCGATTGAATGGATTTAGACATTTGGTAGTCTACTATTTTTTTAAGACCAGTAGCTTTCCACTGACCAGCCATTCAACTGCCATAAAACTAATTTGTATTCTGAACTTCAGTCGTGTATCAATATAATGTAGCTCGTTATCTGACGTTTCTAGCAGTCGACACACAACCATTGACACTGAGAATGAGACTCCATCAAGACGTCATTAGAGTTAGCAAAATAGCCAATCTGTCACAGTCGTAATGGAACCTCAATAGTGTGTCGCTGGAATGGCAATTGTATGACATTTTATTTAAATTGACAGAATTGGGCCCCAGGTGGTCAGTCAATCAATATGGATATCAATAACTTATAATGATATATATATTAGATACATGATAAAACTGTCGGCGACGAAACATTTATCGTATCGTAGTTTCATGGATTAAAATCCTGCAGTGCAGACGCTATTAAGGGGGAAGCTCAGGGTCAGGGCGCGAAATTAAAAATGTCAATAGTTTTTATTTTTTTACGAAAAATTTGGACATCTTTACGATGTAATTTAGTGTTTTGCGATATTAGCATTCTGCATTGGATGTCTCGATGTATTAAGTTTGCTTAAAAAAGTAGCTAATCCGATAGAATACCATAAGGTTTGTAAAAACCGCTACTTTTACTAACTTTATGGTGTTGTAAATTACATCGTAAAGATGTCCAAATTTTTCGTAAAAAAATAAAAACCATTGACATTTTGAACTTCGCGCCCTGACCCTGCGCTTCCCCCTTAAACTAACAATTACAACACGTGCTTACTATAAATTCTTAATATAACTTCTAGCAGAACCGTTTAGCCAAGCTAGTATATTATTATAAGCTAATAAAGACCTTGGTAAATATTGACTAATTCTACCTTTCATGATTGACATGACCCTACTGTAATCTGACTATTATTGTATCTATAAATATAAATTTAATAGCCCATTGCTACATTCCTTTAGAACTAATATTAATACATACAGTATTAAAGCGGCAATGAAATAAGGAATTAATTGGGATTACACGTCTTTCGAGGGGATCTCTCAGACCTGCAGGTTTCCTCACAACGTTTTCACCGTTAGCGTGGCTTTGGCGTGTGCAGTTTCAGTATAAAAAAAATCACATACACAACCGAGTTACAGTTTTATAATATGTTTAGAATAGATAAATAGAACTTAACACGCAGTAAAAGAAAATTCGTCGAACGGTCGCCACGGCAACAATAGTCACAGGTTCAATTTCTCGAAAGACTATAAGTTCGCCAACTCGCCATAAACCACCATGGTTTCCTATGGCCTTAATCTCACTTAATAATTATAAGGCTAAAATTATTATACATTAAACACACAACAACAACCGATTGAGCGCCTTATTCATTAAATAATTACAACTCTATCAAATTTCCAACTACTTGTTGATAATTGCCTTGTTTACACCGCAACGGTAATTATCATATTAAGAGCAAGTAGTCTTTGGAACAAAGCGTACTGCGTCGGTGTAATCGTCGGTCGTGACTCTTTGATTGTTTGTGGGATATTGATCTTTATTATACACACATACAAATGAGACTGATAGTTGAGGGATAGGCAGGGATGGCGTGTTAGTTACTAGAACATAAATATAGAGACACTCCACATAGTTCAATGTCATAGGATTTTTTATTTCTTTTGAGGTATATACAGTGTGATTCAGAAAGGGTACACTAAGCCTGTGCTTCTTTAGCACATTTGAAATCATTATGTGAAGTCAGAATTATGATATGTCTATATTAAAAATAAAGGTTGTACCAAGCAAATTGACAATCTTATTAAAAGTGCACTTAGGAGCTCGTTCGAGGTTTAGTATACCAAATCGGAATCATTCTGTATTTTCATGAGTGGTATCTAAAATCAACGCTTAATTATTCACCTCATAGAGGATAAATAAAAAGTAGAGTCACGCGAAATATTTGTTCTCGGTTTACGTAGTATATTGAATCCTTTATTGCGCTCGGGATGCAACTCGAAAATCCTTTGCTCCACTCTGAATTCAAGATAGCGCACGCGCCGAAAACATATTATATGCTCTCTTGTTATTCATGTATGTTACAATTTTTTTTTATAATGGCTGTTGTTAAAAATTTAATCAATCCGCTCCCCTCATCTTATGAATAAAAACTCTTCAACAAATTAGTGACGAATGCGTAGGCTTCTACCCTTGACATTCGATGATTCGACAATGCATAGTACCGTAAAGTCGTAACTTACATTACGAGTGCGAGACAGTTTTAAGCTCCACTCATTTGTCGATAGGGTTCAATTTAATAAAGCAAATTGGCGTGAAGATATCCGGATTCTCCAAGACAAAGGCTGCAACAGTGTGACATTTAGCGGAGTGGTCAACTCGTTCAAGAATTTGGGGCTTATATCGTGTTTTAAGTGTGAATTAATTAATCAATATAAACGTTGGATAATTTATCGTCACTTCATTAAATAATTATTCCTTTTGATTAATTATTCATTGGAGTGTCGATTTTAATACGGCAACCTTTCTTTGCTCAAGTGGTTACATCGACTCACGGTTCAGAAATATTATTTTGTACTTAAATAATGAAATTTATGTGAAAGTGAAACTCCATCTCGCATTTTAGGCATATAATACTGTAGTGTTTTTCCTTACATTTTATTATTAATCTTAACTTGTGCCGTGGCGTTTGTGAATGCATTATTACTTCTAATCCCACGAGGGCTAAGCCGATTGTAAAATTAGTACAATAAAAAAATCTCATCTAAAACTTATCCTTGCACAGAAATACACGACCAGTGGAATAAGCACGACCAAAATGATTATCTTCAGAAACAAAAGCCTTTTGCCTTGCCGTCATGGAGACCTAATTTGATTGTATAACCCAAGTAGGGGTAGTAAGGTTGACTTTTTATTGTAGCCTCGTTGTTTATTGGCTAATATGTTTAAAATGATTTTGGTTGTTCTTAAAAAAACAATGTTCAGTAATAGAATTATATTGGTTGACCAACAAGAATTAATGACTTGATGTTTTTGACTCGGAATCTATATCTGGTCTAGATATCCAGTTTGGGGACGTCTGTGTCTATCTTAAAAATACGTACTAATTAGATATAAACTTGAAAATCGCTTTTAATGTCACTTGTCAATGTCGCTCGTAAAAACTGTGCGGAAGGTATTTTAACAAATTTATGTTTTCATACCAGGTTCGGCATGATTAAAATAAATTATTTTAAAACGCGATTTTAAACAGTTTGAAATAAAACAATGTTTTTATCAAGTGTTTAAAAACACTTGAGTTTTAAACATATTTTTAACAATGTTTAAAACATGTAGAAAAAACGGAGTTTAAAACATATTTTTTGTAGTTTTAGTAGTAGGAAGTAAATAAAAACGAATTAATACTTAGGACAAGTCAAATAAAGATCCATGTTGAATTTGTCAAAAAATACAATTGGTTGAAACATTTTGAACTGTTGGTTTTATAAAATTTAAAAAAAGAACTGGTTTTTTTTCAACCCTGTTGCAGACACATAAGTAGTCCGCCACGCATTTTGCTACAAAGATGTCGGAGCAGTAGACATTTACATGTTATTGAGTATAAATTGAGATCTATAAATCATATAAATTAACTACACACATGCCATACCCATATTGGATTGTCTTATGTTAATTATCTTAACAATAATTGTTGTCATGTAATGCTTTTACAAACTAAAATGTTCTCTCTTACTGAAGGTTATAACGAATTATTCGTACACATCCGAAGGCCATTATCTTTACAAATTTTAAAATACTTACTTAACAATTTCATTAATCTTGTAACTAAGTTAATAGAATATTTGAAATATAAATTACTCCTATGAGCTAACACAAAATTGTGTGCTGAAATTGTACAATTTCACAACCCTTTTCTGTTTACAGCTGTGAGAGTTTGAAAAAGAAATCGCAAGTCGCTATCAATGAGATCAAATGAAGGTACTTAAGAGTTTTTTATGCGCTGATTGGAATATAAAATAGAGAATTATGATTGAAAATGTGAAAACTGACTTAGCATTTTGCTTTAATTCACCATTGTATCATTATTTTTTTAAATTAGTTTAATTTCAATGTGTAGTATTCGCGTAAATATAAGAAATCAACATTAAAAATAATAGTTATAGTAAGCGGCATATAAATATTATGTCATCGCCAGTTATGACCAAAAGTTACTTAATGGAATTAAAAAAGTAACAATAACCGTCCTGTCCGAATAAGAACAAATGCTTACCTCCGGATAAACTGAGCCTTTCAAGCTAATTGTGGACCACGCAATGCCGTAAAAAGGCTCCTTACTTTTTCCTACCATGTTTCTTTATCATATTTCACGTAATTTTTTTAGTGCGTTCTGTTATATTCATATTTTTTGTTTTCTTAATAGAATACAATACTATGTATGCCTCTGAAAGTGTTCGATGTTTGAGATAAGTATGTTTAAATACCTATTTACGTGGCGCCTTGAAAGCAGCAAAGATATTAGAGACCGTTCACGGGACCGGTGGATGAATGAGTTAAATATTAATTTATGCATCACAAGATGCTTTATAAATATTTATACAATCCAGTCAAGAAGACGACCAGTTCGCAACGCAAATTGAAGATAATATTTAAATATATTATTATATACCTACTCAAAGTTTCATCATCCAAAAGCTGGTATACTTCGTCAGTCAATTTACCCCATAAACAAGGAGAAGACTTTTTGGGAAGTCGGAAAGTTGAACCGTGAAGTTATTATTTTTGTTTTATTTTCCGAAAAATGTGTTTCGTTGATAAATAATGTGTAATATTAGTGGGATACTAACCATTGTGTGTTGATAAACGTGCACGAGAGAAGAAAATTGAATTAAAATAGTATAACTTTACGTTTCAAGTTCTCCCAAGATGTCCGGTAAATTTTCAGTAAAGTTTCCACAGCTTTACTGATAAGTCATCATCATTATCATTATCATCAGGGGTACATATAATCAATTAACGAATATCAAGCATTACTCGACATTGGCAAAAATTGCATTATTTTGTAGCTGATTGCCAACCTTAAAAAAAGAAGAATAAGGAGGAGAAAAACAAACAAAATAATATTAAAGTTCATTATACAACCTGTGATTACAAAATTATAACTAGGTAGTTACTACAGATTAACATAGATAAGTAATTAATCAAATATACATAAAAGGGTTTTTAGAGACGACATAATATATCTCATATAATATGCCCAGATACCTACTGAAAAGCTAATTCCCAGGTAGGTATACTGGTGATTCAGAAACCTTTGAACCTGCGTTCGAAATATGAATTTCGATATGTCGATATTAAAAAATAAATTTAGTTCCCAACAAAATGTGACGTGTGTTGAGATTTTCAGAGTTTTTTTTTTTAAATTGACCTATCCAAATTCTAGTTTCATATAATGATCAGAAAGACACTAAAGACGCCCAGGTTCTCAAGGTTTAGTACACTCTCTCTAAATCATATGTATAACTTAACTCCTCGACTCTTTACTTTCAAAGGAATTCTTAGAACCATGGTTCGTTTGCCTCTCTCAAGTTTCCCTCTTTTATATAAGCGCGGGTCGCTTCAGTGTGGCACAGAGCTCACAATTCTCTTGAATGTGTAACTTTAAGGATTTGACCTTTGTAAAATTACCGTAGGCATGTTTGATGTATTTCCTTGTGGATAAAGTTAACGAAATTTTGATTTGGTTGGGTAGGATTTGTATGAATTGTTTTTAGTTTGTCTTTTTATACATCTCAATTGCGTCTATCAAAACTATCATATAAACATAACTATCAATGCCATCAATTAAACATTAAATTTGGCAAAGGCGGTGTAAGTCTTAGGAAAACTTTTAAATTTTAAGGTAATGTTTGTATAACATTGTTATAAAATTTCACACTAATTTGGTATTGTATTAGTAATAGCATTGTATTGAATAATAATTAAAAATATTATTTCGAGCAACTAAAAATATGTAAGAGTTTTGTTTTATAATTAATGAAAATACTTTGGACAAACAGACACAATTTTCTATTGTATCAGTAAATGATAGCGGTAATTAATTCAATTTAGACGGTAGACGGCGTTTCGTATTCATTCATTATTTATTATAATACAACTAATTAAAGTTGGGGCTTTGTTTAGACAAAGGTCAGGGGTCGGGAGTCAAATAGGAGATGCTTAATCCAAAGCTTAGATTATTACAAATGACAGACTATTATTATAGTTCAACGAAGCTATTCAAAATAGTAGGTGTTTTAATCTTTTCAATTTACATAGTTGTGTTCTTACAAATAAATACATGTGTTAAGCAAATTATATAAACTCTTCTACGAAAAGTCTCAATTCTATCTTTAGGTTGTAATCATATCGCTAATATACGATAGTATATCATTTTCATTTTCGAGATAAATTATTAATGTATTTTAAACATATAAGTAGGTACCTTGTTAAGTTAAGTTAGGAGTATCTTAAAGATCGATAGTTAAAAAAAATAATCTTTCTACTAAATTTTAAAAAGAACTTTCTGTATAATAAGTTTTCTACTGCTAGCTTAGCAACTCTTAAGAGTAAGCTTATATAAAGTTGAACACTAGACAATAAAACATACTGTTTTATTTTCTTCTGCGTAACTCGGGAACGGGAAGTTTTTGATGTGCGATCGTAAATAAAAATACTTATATATCTATATACTTAGTTGCTTAGATCCATATGGAGTTTTTTTTAATACTAACAAATAAGTATATTATAATACTTACTTTTTAATATTACAAAGATTGCCGATATAGCGGGAATATCTTTGAGGAGTGAGATATCTGTTCGTAAGCACTATTGGTTGATCTGTGGTGATACCAGCCAGGCTTGTCACAAGCTTATTAAGCTTCCTAAAAACATGATATCGCTATATTTCTTGCCGGTTCTCATACAATATATAATAAACTCAATATTGTTAAAGACCTTTCCAAAACGGGCCAGGTTCTTTTAGACCTTACATATATTTACCCTCACCGACGGCAAGTTATAAGTTATCATTACTGAAAATGTTATTTACACAAACTCTACCCATGTTTTAAGGCGAGCTATTCACCAACTTTCCCATTACCGTGCCATATTGACAATGTAAAATTAAAGCCTGCATAAATCATACAAATTATTCGTCTGTATGGACGTAGACCGCTATCTCGTAACTTTCCCCATTAGGCCTATAGTCTACACAGCCACCCGTTTAGAGGGTCCGCCCACGCGCGCGGGCCCCGTCATGAAACCCCCTCGCACGGTTACGTCACAACTGCGACCCCCCACTGGGGAGTAGGGGCTAAACTCCGCTATTTTTAGAACCGCGGAAGCGCACAAAAAATGAGAAATATTTTTTGAATGATTTGAATAATGCTTTTGATATTTTAATGAAGGTGCGGGTAGGTGAGACGAACGATCGTGTCGTCTTTTACTTTAGTTACCTACTTATATAGTTGGTTAAAAACGGTTTTTGTTCTTCAATCATTATGGCGTAAATATATATCTAACAATAACTTAATCAAAACAAGCAATTAATCAAAATCAAATATCGAAATATAGCTGCAGCGCCCTCTTACGGGCTGAAACTGAAATACGTCACTATAATATCTGAAATGAAAAAGCTAATCATGAATAATCAACAACTAATATGGCTATATTCGTTTTTCGTCAACCTTTTAAAGAAAAAGCTACTGTACATATTTGTTTAGGTGTAAAATTAGATGAAGAATTTTATTATACTTTCTCTGCAAATGAAGCCGAAACACTCGCTCAAATGAAGCTCAAATATTTGACGAACCCCGCAAACTCATTACAATTGGTACCCAACCTTATATTTTACTAGCTGACCCGGCAAACGTTGTTTTGCCATATAAAATAAATTGAGATATAAACTATCCTATCTTTCAAGTTGCATAAAACTGCACACAGTGTGCAAAATTTTATTATAATCAGTTTAGTAGTTTAGGAGTCCGTAGCGGACAAACACCGTGACACGTAATTTATATGTATTAAGATTATATATAGCTTTTGCCCCTGACTCCGCCCGCTCAGCTACCGATTTTGCTCTGAACCAAAACAACGAATGGTCACAGCGTGTTTATTTTTATGCATAATCATAAGTTATCCAATTCTGAGAACCCCTTTCGGTGTGTAAGTGACTGCGTAACGAAAACTGATACCATCGATTCTACTCATGATTCTAGACCCCCAGAGTTGGAATCCCCTGAGTTTATCGCACATCTTTTCATGATTTATACGCATTATAAAATTTATTTTAGCATGCAATCATAATAAGTATCTAAAGGAGATTTTTATTAAAAAAAACCCATTATCTCTAATTTGGACCTAAAACTGCAATGGAAATTAATTATCGATACGCTATATATAGATAATTTTGTGATCGCATGGTTTATAGTACATTGCGCGCTCAAAATTACAATTAATAACCAATTACTTTCAACATAAATGATTTCTATAATATCATAAGCATTAAGTGTAACCTTTACCCAAAGTTTTTGTTACCATGACCCCCCCCCCCCCCCCCCTTACACCCTGTATGGTCGACGAACCCCAAATATTAATCGAGGGGATTCAATTGTTACAAATGAATAAAGATTAAAATTAATCGCTAAAACAAAGCTTTATACGGGGGATCGGGGCGGGTTGTGTGTTGAGTGTTCGTGGGGTCGCGATGACCGGGCGTGGGCGGACCATTCAAGGAGGATCTATAAATAGAACCTCATACCAAACGAAGTAGGGATGGTTAAGGAAATCGGGATCGATATCGATGAATTGTAGGTACTTTGTTAAAATTTAATAAATAAGATCATTAAATAGTCGCAGCATGCAATGAATTTCAGTTGCATTGTATTTGTTCTCATATAGAATTGCGTCTAGTATTGGCACCAATAAAAAAGCAAAAAATATTTGATATCGTAAGTCTGTTTTTTATATGTTATGATAGATTAAAAAAACACAATCTATTTATATGTATATATAAAAGTCGTGATAGTTACACAATTTATAACTCAACAACGAGTAGGTCGGTCTTATGATCATTTTTTAAATTCTCTCCGCCCTGAATAGCAGAATCACTATTAAAACATGGGAAAAATTCATTTTATTCTGAACCAGTACGATGTTCGCCGAAATAGTTAGTTGTTCAAATTTGACATATTTGACATGTGTTGATAATTCTGGTGTCATTCGTTTGCAGTTCTATACATTGTAGTCACTTCTCGAATCAAAGTCAAAGTCAAATCATTTATTTCGTATAGGCCTACGGAGGCACTTACAAATTGTCATTACATTTTTTTTTCTTAACTCTATAACCGGATCGGAACGCGACCTCAACTGAGAAGATCCGGCAAGAAACTCAGCGGGCTTGTCTTTTTTTTTGAAATTCATTATTTTTACAAAATAAAATAAAAAAGTAAGCTCCATTGTGTTGCCATGCGAGGCGCACACACGCTACACTTTAACATTATATATATTGATATTTGAGCGATCAGTCCCAGAATTCAAAATTCGATTCGAAATGTATCGACGCGTGTCCCACCCCTGCTTCCAGTATCCGGCTGGAACGTATCCCCGATTTGTTTGTAACGATGCGATATTTAACCCTAGGCTTTATTAATGGCGATATGCCTTTTCATCAAGTCCACGCTACATTGCCGCTTTGTTTTTCGCATTGTTCTCCGTGTGTTTGTTTTCATTAATATTGGAGATTAAGAGAATGCGATACGGCATTGTATTAAAATTATACAGTGTGATTCAGAAGAGTGTCCCATCATTGAAACCTTCGCTTCTATATCGCATTTGTAATCGTTACGTGAAGTCACAATTTCGACATCAATTTTGAAAAAAGAATTTGTCATTTTATTGCAACCAACTTTTTAAATAAAACTTTGCTAAAGAAACGCAGTTTCAAACGGCCTTTCTCGGGCACGCTGTATATGATATCAATCTATACAATTGAATTGGATTTCCTTAATTATCGGTGTATAGTGTTTATAGGCTTTACAAGACATGGTATTTAAAATCTTCGGTCAGCTCCCAGGCAACTATAGTAAAGGCATATTGAAGTGTAAGGTAACTATATTTCTGGTTAGATATATAGTCGGTACAAAGTCGGTACGACTACATCACTATGTCTATTCGGCTCTATCGTTAGAACCATTTCAAATATAGTAGGTACTACCTACCTACTACTACCTATGATACGATAAGGGGGCACAAACTAGGTATATACTCAAACTTAGCAAATTACATTTCAAATGCGATGTAGCGTGGGATCTCGTCTATAACTAGATAAGGCCACAGCCGAGTCCAAGCCGAACAATTGTAACTAACAGGCGGACTAATTCGATAACCGTTAACAGAAAACATCTGGGCGGGGCGCAACAAAGAAAACTATAAATAGTTTAACTCTATTGTATTTATATCCCATTGAACTATTTATAGCTTTCTTATGCGTTACGCAGCGAAGTTTTCACTATATACTTAGATAAGTATAAAGTGAATTTCGCTGCAAACATAAATCAAACGAAACATTTGGTAACGTTTTTGGTATGGAAGCATAGCTATTGCGGGCGAGCGTACAATCCTTTAAAAAGACCTATTTGTAAATCTTAGTTCTAAATTTACAGCACAGTTACCGTTTTTGTCTAAATATACCTTATTTATTTAGGTTGAGCGTCCAATATACATTTTTGTTTTCTAAATTGCTTTTAACATTTTCTATATCTATACGGACTGACTGCCGTCTGCCATCTGGGACCCAACTTCAGGGAGGTTTCAAACAAACCACAGCGCTTTAACGGGAACAATAATAGGAGCTAGGTATGAAGACTGAAATGTCAAATGTTGCAGTAGAATTCTTCTTTCTTTACGAAATGAAATGCGATGAAATAAAATGGATATGAATATGGCCTCACCCGCAACTTAGTGGGTATTTTGCCAGTGTCAAGTAATTAATAGCAATATTAAATTCAATAAATACACATTATAAATAAAATAATGGATGTGACATGAAGAAATGAAAATGGCGTCCCGCTGAAGTAGAATTGTATTCATCATTACCATTGAAACTTCTGTCACTCATCTGCTACTTGCGACCACAGACAAGACACGTATTTGAGCCATTCCATATTCAATCCGGCTTTACACAATTATTAGTCCGCCCTATTGTTTCTCCCCAACCGCCGCCGCGTAATGTGTTTTAGATTCTTATAAAACGTGGTTGGAATATTCTCGGAAGCTGTACAAACAAATTGATGTTCGCAAAGTATTTTGTTTGGCTCCCCGAGTCTAAGAAAGTTATGAAAATATTTTTTGAAAGGTCAATTGCGTTGATGAAAATTTATCTTGGCTTGTGCAGGATATTTAAGTACCTATCAGTTGTCTTTTGTTGTTCTTGGTTAAAGTTTGAGTTCATCTGATTCATTTAAGAGAATTATCTTAGACATAATGGTATTGTTTTTTTGATGAAGTATTAGCTTCCGCTTGCGGTGCTTCGATGAAATATATATAGAACTCAGGAATAATTTAGTTTACTATGAAAGAAATAATTGGATAATCGGAAAAGTAGATCCGGAGATTACCCCTCGCATACAAACTAAAAATTCACAAACTTTTACTTCTTTATAATATGAAGTAAGTACTTATATGTAGATAATAATCCAAATTGTTCTCTTGAAACTATGTTAGTCCATGTGGTCTTCATCTTATCATTCAACTCCCATCTGAGTAGGCGTATTGTGACATCAAACAGCCGCTTTGTTTATTCTACTTGACACGCATATATCATGAGTTCCCAAATGAATTACAGCTGAAACAAATACAAATAATCTTAGAACAATACATCAATAAAGAAGAATATGATTTATTGTTACATAAGTAGACACTAGTGTGCCGTAAGAATTGCATAGCCTCCACTGAGTGGAAGAATCGTAAAATTTTGCTAAGTTTTAAGGAAGTGACACTTGATTCTTAGATATCTCATAAGTACTTGTCGAGACCTCGACAACACACTCACCAAAACCTGCCCATGCGTGATGATGCGAGTGTTCATTAATGTAAACGCAGTGACGCGTTGGTACTGTGACGTCGAAGGCGCGGTATCGTGACGTCACAACCCCAACCCCGACTCAGAAGTGGAGACTGCGTACTGTGTAAATGCGTCATTTAAAAACCGATACCTTCAAGGCGTTCTATTAAAGAAATCTCAATCTTAGAGTATGGAGATATATAGTATAGTTCAAGTTGAAAGGTCCCTAGTATAATTGGTTAGGTTAGGTCGGTATGAAGTTGACATTTACTCTACTCGATTAAGTGACAATTTTAGATGAAGAAATAATATATAAATAATATAATATGTGTGTAATATGTGTGGCTTGGGTTTTGGTTTAATTCTTCGTCCGAAGATGACAATATGCAATGCAACAATACTATTACGTCTAGTGAGAATAATTTACAAAAATATATTTATAATATTATCACTCTTGTTCACTATGATATAAGGAATACTTTATTGCAAAGTAAACATACATACCCACTCTATGTAATGTATGGCGCATTACTTGAATATGGCACTAGTTTTATAGACCATGAGGCGTCTCCAGAAATTTCTCAACTAAAGTGTTTCTATCCTTATATTCTAGACCTCACCCTTAATTCGATAAAGTGATACCGACACTTGGGGTCTTTCGTAAAATACGTGTAAAATTTTATGGTAACCAATTTATATATTATAAAAATATTTCATTGCACATTAATAATACAAATATATAATTACCAAGCTATTGTGCTTCACAAGTCTATGAACAAACTATGAAATAAAATTTCTTATAATTTTTTTTTTATTTATCTAATTCAGGCAACCCGAAAAATACATACCTTAAACTGTCATGCATATAAAATAATACACTTGGAAACTAAATACTTCACTACACCAAAGAAGTTTGTTTTGGTTGCGCTTTTCTGTAACGTCTATACACTACTCCTGCAGGCCCAAAATCTGTTCTTTTGCTAGCAAATCATCCCAACTAAAAATATTTTTTTTAGTGGACTTACAAGGTTTTTTTCGACACTGGCAATTCCAGTCGTACGGCACTCAAAAGTTCATCTATTCGAAGGCTGAATGCTCACCGTACAAGAGCCAAATAAAACAATCATAATTATCACTATAAATAAATAGAAAAATCCATATTTTCTCTCTTAAAGCAATACAAAACAAATATATGTATTTCAAAAAACTATTAGGTTTGTACCTATGTGCTTCTATTTAAAGGTCAAATGTCGTTTAGGTTCTCAAAATTCAGCTCCTCGAAAAAACATACTAAACATTGATCAACACAGAAGCATCCACTTTGCGTCACTCATTCACCCGCAAATCAGCGTAGGCGGCCACCTGCCACCCTCTCCTCCTTCTCGCTCCAACACTCAATTTAGTTATACATGTATCTCTCTCCATCTGCCTACGCGTTCATTGAACGCCTACGTGCGCCCCCATTCAAGTACGACGTTATATTACAGGGAGGTGCAACAAGTTTCGGCAATCAACTATTTTCGGTCCAAATTGTATTGCCTCGTTTTTAACGATCAACCCAGAATTCTTGTACACAATAAAACATGCCTTCATTCATGTTTTCAGCCTCCGTCGTAGGTTCTTAATGAAGTGATTGTTGTGACGCGCAATATTTCAGTGATAACAATTCTGGTTTCGACATTAAATTGCATTGGTCAGATGTCCTTTTGATGTACCTACGCAATAATTAAAGTATCTGATATGAGCGGATGTGATACGAAATTGGAGATAACACTTACTTTCACATCGAATTTGTTTTATCAAAAGAGCTGATAATTCAAAATATTATTATTGATTAGCTGGTGAAAATGTGTTTCACAGATCTAGGTGGCTACTTCCTAGACGTAGCAATTTGACAAGGAGTCAAGGCGCTATGTTGCTTTAGTTAAGACCAAGAAATGTGGTCCAGTAACGTGTAAGCTATAATAAAATGAGTCTTTAACTAAGAGCCGGTTTCAAAATACAACTAATTTGACAAATGGTTCATACGAATTCCGTCAAATAAGTTATGGAGGTGATTTATCAGTACATGCATCAGTTCTTGGGTAGATGTTCGCGGCCGCTAGGATACCTGTAAATCTTGGAAGAGCTCTGTAAAGATTGCCAACCCGCACTGAGCCAGGCTGGTAGACTATAGCCCGTATTCCCCTCACATTTAGGGTTCATCCCAATATACTCGACCCTATAACATTGAGCAAAATGTGAGTCTACTTGAGTGCATCACTGCCTACCCCTTAGGACATGATAGGTGCGATTGTGTGAGTAGATGATATTAAATCGTCACGATCAAATTAATAGGTATTATATTGCTCTTTATAGGATTCTTACAAAAATAATTCTCAAATTGCGATCATTTGAATAATATGCTAAATAGTCAACGAAACTCGCACCTGGCGTTTTATTATGTAAATTTCTGCATAGCGATCGGTTGCTGGCGACTCGTTAATCCGATAATCAACGTCGACCCTCCCGCGATAGCTAAATAAAAACAGTATCTAATATCTCGCTTAGCCAAGCTGGAATCGCTTAGCTAAGGTAGCATTTAACTGTTTGTGAGTGAGTTACTTGTTAAAGTGTTTCATATCTAAGAGCTGTTATTTTCTTGTCGCAAAGATGCTGTGATGAAATATTATATTTCTCATATATTTTGAGGAGAAGATGGCGAGATGATTTGAATAGCTTATCGTAAACGTGGAGTAAATGATCCATGACCCTATACCCATACCTAGGCGAATGAAGAAGTCAAGAGGAGGCCTTTGCCTAGGCATTAGACATTTTTACTTTTCTTGGAACACATTCCATCTCACTCGGTTTGCTCTCGCTCGCTCGGTTCTATAGCCTAACATTCAGGATTAAATTCGTTAAAGGTGCCGCACGTTAATTGAATATTTCTCCCAGTTGGGGCTTAAAGTGTCCAAAAAAGGCTTTATGGGATAAACATTGTTTCATGTATTGATTTTTTTTCACATTTGGATTGAATTGCTTGGGAGTGGATGGGCATTAGAATTTTATCGCTTATTTGTTTTTTTTGTTTCGAAATAAAATTGAGAATGGTATGATAAAAGGAGGAGGTTCTTAATCTGGTTCTATTTTTTTTTACAATACATTAATTTGAAGAGTAAAATTGTCAATTGTTACTAATCCAGTCCATGGACCAGTGTCGCTCTCACCACTCTTATCAGCATACCGCGTTGGCATGTATACACCGTGACCTAGAAAAGGTATAAGTTCTACATTTAAAAAGTTCAAGTTCATCTAAATGCGTGTATCCTCCAAACCCACGTGGTATATTCTATATTTTTATTATACTCTTTCTGGGGCGCGATGTATAAATACCCGACAGATTCTGAATGGCTGTTACATCACAAACATTAATAACACCGGTACAAACGTACACACACCGCGACCTTTGCCAAGATCGATAGCCCCTGCACCCCACGTAGGAAGCCCAACATTGCGCAATTGCAATGACCTTCACCTCCACCTTGACCTCGCGGTGACATTACGAAATACGCCCACATAACACCGAAATACCAAAGGTCGACCGAACTTTCACTGCCAAAACACATACAATGTATACATTGCGGTTTACGTTCGGCAATTTTTTGAAGTATTTGTGAATGGAAGGTAATGGATGCGATATTTGGAAAGTGTCGTATAACTTGGTAGAAGTAAATGAAAGCTCTTTGGAATTTACTGCGTATGTTTTTCAGTGGTACATTATAAAATTGAATTCGAGAATGCCTGAATTTGTAAAGAATTTCAGGCATGGGAACCTGTTAACTATGTTATTAACCACTCACTAGCGCCATTTTTTATGTAGCGCGACAAAATGGCGGGCGCGGCAACACTACAAAATGGCCGGAGATCCTTAACGAGTCCCCCTCCGTGCATAATGTTTTAATTCCAGGATGAATTGTACACTAATTACTACCACTGTTTCATTTAAATTAATTAAAGGCTTTTATTTTTATAAGTAAGCGCTTAATTAAGAGGTTACTGAATAAAACTGGGGGCGAGTGGAATATACAATGTGAAAATTTAAAACTAGAAGTGGGAATACATTTTAAATGTTGTTGATTTTAATTACTCGTAATAAAAAAATCATTCAACATCCATGACTTGGGTTAAAATAATCGTGCTCATGATACAAAGTTTGCTCATACCTGAATTTGAACCGGGGACTCTCGCCGGAGAAATTAGTCTTAATCAGTTACTAATAAAGAAAACAAACGAGTAGAAAGAGCAACATTTATTTAGGTATAAAATGACCAAACGGGATACTGACCAGCCGGGATTAAGCTTTTACAATATTTATCATTTGCTTCATTTGGTTGAATTTTGGGCTGCAAAAATATTGCAGGTTTCCTATACGTATACAGAGTTATTCAGAAAGGGTATACTAAGCCTCCAACATGAGTTCCTTTAGCATATTTGTAATAATTATGTGAAGAATCAGAATTACGATATGTAGATTTAAAAAAATATTTCAATCATATCAATTCAATCAATAAAATCAATTTGTTTTTCTTTGGGATAAATATGTTTTGTTAAAGAAGCGCAAGTTCAAGGGTTAGTATACCCTTTCTGAATCATTCCGTATAATATAATCAACTAGATATAGGAAAGAATTTCAAATCACGCAGAGCTAATTGAAACAATAAAGCTTTACTGACGGTCACATCGAAATCATGATTTCCTTGTAACGAAACGACATTACCTCAATTTTGAGGTTCAATTATTTTGGTTGAATTTAATAGTCTTCACATACATACTATTATTGTGTACGAGAACGTTTGTTGGAGGAAGTCAATTATAATTATTTCCGTACGAAAAATGTTGGGTATGATGGGTGTTAGAGGTTGTTACGAATTACAGGCTGGAGCCAGACTAACCAATCAAGAGTAATCTAGATTATTAATTAATTATATAAATAAAAATTAAACGCTGTTCGTTGGTAAGTTAATTGAGATTCGGTAAATTATTTTTCCACTTCGTAATATTACGAGTAAGGTTTTTAGGGAAAGAAAAACTGTAAAAACTTGTCCAAAACATTAATTGAATTTCTATGACGTCTGAATAAAAAGTTCTGTATTGAAGTCAAGCCCGCTGAGTTTCTTGCCGGACCACCTCAGTTGGGGTCGCGTACCGATTCAATTGTAGAGGGAAGAAAACATCGTAAAATGACAATTCATAAGTGACCCGTAGGTCTATACGAAATAAATAATTGGACTTTATTTTAATAACATTATGGGTACCGTACAACGGACTGATGTCTGTGGGGGCGAATAATATAAAACGCCCATGACTCGACACAAACATTTGTGCTCATCGCAACATATACCTACTTAATATAAGTGTGTTCGTGGTATGTAATGTAATGCTCGATTTACACGAGGGCAGTACGCAAGTAACAGAATAAACATACTTTCGCATTACTGGTGGTAGGCTTCGGCCGTGGCTAGTCACCACCCACTGAACAAAGCCATGTCGCCAAGCGGCCTAGCCGTGTTCCGGCATGATGTTCGGTGCTGCCATTCATGGATGGCGGGTCAGATCAGCTGCGCTGCATGTGCCTAGTGAATGTAGCGTCTCGATCTACTGCCGCCTTCCTACCTAGGCAAGTATGCTCCATCGTAGATCTCATCGTCACTTACCATCAGGTGAGATCGAGATCAAATACTTGCCTATAATGTAATAAAAAAAAAAAAAAAATACCATCCTACTTTCTTATTAGTAAAGGTGTATACACCCAGCATCGTCGTACACCCACACCCTTCCAAATGCGTGGAACTTTTTTTTAATATAAGAAACCTGGATTTATTTACTTAAACGAGGGGTATTTTTACGGGTTCACAGCCCTATTAATAATTAACCTTGAAAGTCGAAATTGCTTTGGGTAAAATTTAATCCCACCTGCCGTCCCAGGGGGCAGGGCGGATTTGTTTAATTTATTAAATTTCCTTATGGGCTGCAAATGTTTGTATTTTGTGTAAATTGGCGGGGGTTGGTGGATTTGTGTTGAGGTGAGGTTTTTCGAACCCTATAATTGTATTGGATTCCACTGTAGAAGGATTTCAGTGTGGGAATATGTAAATACTAATTTGACTACAACGTGGTCAAGCGGTCGAAGGCCGCTCGAATATACATAATATAAGGCTGCACTTACGTTAATAATATTTTTTTACGATTTCGGGAGTTTGATCTTTATAACATACCGATGGACGTCTTAAAATATTTTACACTATTATTGTTACACTGTAAATAATAATAATAACAGCCTTTTTAATGTCCCACTGTTGTGCACGGGCCTCCCATCAATGCGCGGGGATTAGGCCACATTCCACCATGCGGGTCCAGTGAGGGTTGGCGGACTTCACAGGATATGAAGGTTTCCTCACCGTTTAGCATGTGAAAATCATGGTTGAAAATGAGATTCGCACATAAAATGCAGAAATTCCAGAGGGGCGAGCCGGGGCTAGAACCTGAGATTCTCGTCACCGAGGCAAGCGTTCTAACAATTTGGTTACACTGCTTACGTTATTAATCCGGAATTTAGTAGTATTTACATGATTTTTCTAATATCCTATTGCTATTTTACTAGGAACACACCTCCATAAGTCGAGAGGGATTCGGTTCATATAACTTCATTTACATATGTTACATCAATGCCATATCATCAAATTTAATAAAATTAATTTATCTTTATTTCAGGTAACACAATATCTTGTTTGCAGTAAACTTCACAAAAAAATGAATGTACTGGGTAAGTCGACGACGATATTATACAGAAGAGCTTTTTGTAAAAACAAACTATTAAGAGTCGATATTGATTTCTTGTATTTACGCGAATTGAAATATTTTGACATTGAAATAAAACAAATTTGATGGATTTTATCGCGTTATATTATGTTTTTTTGGTTCCCGACGTTTCGGCTGCATTAAAATATGTCACAGTATTTTTGTTATACCTTATATTTTCGTCGCTATAGCATTGTCAGGTTTCAGTAAAACGGGCTCCCCGAAAGATCAATTAACAGTAATCAGGATTCCATCCTGTATCTTTTATCTTCCGCGCAGTTTGGAACCGCAACTTAACCAACCGAGTCAAATGTCTATTCTGAAATAAAATTTAGTTTACCTTAATTTACTTTAGTAAGTAACGCCTACAGGCAACTTAAGACTAATTGTATTAGAACTCACTAATTGTCCTGTTAATCAGACGGGGCGAATTCAAACCCAGTTTATACTTAAATCGAGTTTTATGGCGGAGAGTTTTAATCTGTAACCTAATTAAGATGTCTTATTTTCATGTTTCTTTTTGTGTTTTTAATTTTGTAAAATGTTTTGATGGTGGTACTAGTCAGATACAGTATTGGACCTCAATGTAGATGGTATTATAATAGGTTTCATTTATTGTCTGCTGCACCGTAGCTCCATAACGGAGGGACCACGTTTAATGCAATGATTTTCTTTTGATAGATTGCATTGTTCATACGTTTGAAAGGTATGAACAATGCAATCTATCAAAAGAAAATCATACAGTTTTTAAAATGATAAACTCCCTGTATATTTATTCAAATATCAACTATTTTATGCCTGCGCGTTTAACATTTTAAATATGGAATCGTGCTATCAGCGCACCTGCCGAGCATAATAATTGGCGATAAGTGGAACTATCGCGCCAACTTCACACTTAAGCCGATAGGGGACAACTTGGTGTTAGGGAATCGTTGATAACAACGTGATCTGAGTTCTAAATTAGATTTCTGTTATGAATAAATAATGCTTTGCAAATGGATTTAACTTCTATGGATTTTGGGATTGGTCTTTTAGTAATTTTCACTAATCTTGATAAATAATGTCAACAAGCTGTTCCAAAACTCAAGGTTAAGCGGTTACCGGGCGAAAGGCCTGACTAAAATAAGAACACAAAATCTATTAAGATTTTAAAATGATACTACACTTGCCACTTTTCGTTTAATAAAACATTAAGTTTTGCTGATTCTTTATAAAAGGACCTCTTTTAAAAAATCTCAGCTCTAAGACAGATGTGTGTGAATGAAATATTTTTTTAGTACATAGTTTTATTATGGTAAAACCACAGATTAGGTAATAGTTCTAACGAACAGATGTCTACTCTCGCTACGAGGCAATAAAGTACGCTTCAGCTCGCACATCGCTGCGTTTAAAGAGTACAAAAAAAAATTACGTATCTATGCACTTAAGAAACTATAGAAAGAGTTTCTATAGTTTCTGTCACGTATCTCTATATAAGTGTGGTATCTCTATATAAGTGTGTATCTCTATACGAGTGAGTAACGGCCCGAGCCCCGGGGTACCGCGCGCGGTATTTATCGCGATAGGATCGACGAGTTACGGATGCCTTGTAAAACTTAATCAAAATGAAACGAATTGATTTATTGCAATACTTATACACAGTACTTTTTTTTCTTAAAACTAATGCATATACTCGAAACGGACACCTTCGGCGCAAATACAGGCTCTCACATTACAAACCTCAAATCAACGTTTTGTGAGACAAGAGCTGCATCGCTTCGCAAGTGCATTGAAGTGTTTGTGTGAGGCCACTCATGTTTTTATTTTTATTCGATTAGCCCTACAATCTCTCTACTATTAATAACCAATTAACTTATAACCTTATATCGCAGCCGTGTTTGTGATAAATAAATAAAAAATATAAATGCAATTACTATCATCTGCTCCTTTGTACAATAAATGTGTGATCTAAACAAGATCATTAAACTGTCATATAACGTCATCGCGACTTGTTGATAAGCGTTTATTACCCACGTGCAGTTAAGTTGTAAGATAGCATCGATGCATCTGTACAGCGTGGTTCAGAAAGGGTATACTACTATTTGAACCTGTTCTTTGGCGCACTGGTAACAGTTACGGTAAAGTTACAATTTCGATATGACATATAAAAAAAATTGCTCCCAACCTATTGGCAATTATGTTTTTAAAAATTGCCATATCGGAATTGTAGCTTCTCTTCTATACATCTATACATATAAATAAAATTGGAGTGTCTGTTTGTAATATTAAAATAACCGCTTTTTACTAAATGCATTTGGATGTATACACGGTACCTATACCAAAACAACCTTTTTTAAATTTTTTGTCTGTCTGTCTGTTCGTCTGTCTGTCTGTCTGTCTTATTGTTCCGGGTAATCTCTGAAATGGCTGGACCGCTTTTGACGGGAATTTCACTGGCAGATAGCTGATGTAACAAGGAGTAACTTAGGTTACTTTTATTTTAGAAAACAAAATAGGATCTCTCGATAAAAAATTAAAACCAATGTTGCAGCGCTGCGCCTGATTAAGTTTGATAGCAACAATCTGCAATGCATCCCGCGGGATCAGAACGCGCGAGCAGGCTGTTGCCAACGGTTGAGTCTTTGTTAATTATAAATATGATTACAATTGCGCTAGAGAAGCGACTTTATGAATCACGCTATATACACATACTTACATACATATACTATACAAGTAGATACTAACCTTTGCATTCGTCTCAGTACACTGTGCGAAACTGTCCAAAATGATCACCATTTATAAGCCTTCCGGAAGACCCAAGCAACCGTCTTAGTTTGACCTCTTGTTTCTGCCCCTCGTCGAATGAATTTGACTAAAATATGAAATGTCGTTGCGGACGTAACTAGATCAATTTATATTGGTCTGTAATTTTCTCAAGCGTTTGGCAGGGCGCCCGATACAATTCCAATTTAGAATGGCTCAACACTCTTTGTCTAGATTTTAATTTTGCACCTTTTTAAGCAAATTTAAGAGTCGGGTTTTCATTGTAGGTACGCGAGATGGATTTGTCACGTGTTTGTGTTGGCGCCTAATGACTGTACAAATAGGAATTTTTAACTAATAATAATTTAGTAGCACTTGTTAGAGCGAGCAATATTGCTTCACACGTGTTTCTTTATGTGAGTACTTTCTTATTAACTGCTTTATTTTTACTTGCAAATTTAAACAAAGATTTACATTGAATATGCACAAAATCTTTCTTGCAATTTACGATGAAAATAGCACAGCTATATACAAAACCATAAAGGCACATCTACCAGATACCATGAGATACCATTAGGTGCCAACCTACTGGGTATATCTTAACCATTTGGGGTCGAGTCACCTTCGTCCGTAGGAGAATTAAGTCAAAGTCAAAGTCAAAGTCAAATCATTTATTTCGTATAGGCCTACGGGGGCACTTACAAATTGTCATTACATTTTTTTCCTTAATACTACAACCGGATCGGAACGCGACCTCAACTGAGAAGATCCGGCAAGAAACTCAGCGGGCTTGTCTTTTTTTTTATCCATTATATTTACAAAAAAAATAATAATAAAAAGTAAGCTCCAGTGTGTTGCCATGCGAGGCGCACACACGCTACACTTTAACATTATAAATATTGATATTAGAGCGATCAGTCCCAGGCTGCTTTATCATCCAAATAATCCAAGATTCTGTAGTAACCCTTACGACATAAATTACTTTTAACAGTTCTTTTAAACTTACTAATGGGCAAATCTCGGATTCCTTTGGGAAGTTTATTATAGAAGCGTATACATTGCCCCATAAAAGAATTATTTATTCTGTGGAGACGAGTGACATGCACGGATAGTTTGTCCTTATTACGAGTGTTAATAACATGAACATCACTCCTTTTTTCAAAATTATGAATATTTTTCTTAACATACATTAGATTTTCATAAATAAATTGAGACACAACAGTTAGAATATTTATTTCTTTGAATTTATCCTTAAGGGAATCTCTAGGACCCATGCCGTAAATTGCTCGTATTGCCCTTTTCTGCAAGATGAAGATAGTATTAAGATCTGCAGAGCAACCCCAGAGCAAGATGCCATAGGACATAACGCTATGGAAATAACTGAAATAAACAATTCTAGCTGTGTCTATATCCGTTAATAGTCGAATTTTTTTAACAGCATAAGCTGCCGAACTCAGCCTACCAGATAGTTTTTTAATATGTGGACCCCATTGCAATTTAGTATCTATGGTAATACCGAGAAACACTGTTGACTCCACAAGGTCCAAATCAGTTCCATTCAATTGTAAATTGGTTCCAACTTGTCTAACATTTGGTGTTGAGAACTTTACGCATTTAGTTTTCTTCTCATTAAGGAGAAGATTATTTATAGTGAACCAATCAACAACTTTAGCGAGTGCATTGTTCACATCGTCATAATTAACTAACTGTCTCTTGAGTTTAAAAAGCAGTGAAGTGTCATCTGCAAACAATACAATCTCGTGATTATTCCCTACATAGTAAGGCAAGTCATTAATGTATATTAGGAATAAGAATGGCCCTAATATCGAACCCTGTGGAACGCCCATTGACACTAGTACCCTCGAGATACCCTACACGTGACCCTGGGTGGTGCCAACCAGGTAACAACTCTACTGGTGGTAGGCTTCGGCCATGGCTAGTCACTACCCACTGAACAAAGCCATGTCGCCAAGCGGCCTAGCCGTGTTCCGGCATGATGTTCGGTGCTACCATTCATGGATGGCGGGTCAGATCAGTTGCGCTGCATGTGCCTAGTGAATGTAGCGTCTCTATCTACTGCCGCCTTCCTACCTAGGCAAGTATGCTCCATCGTAGATCTCATCGTCACTTACCATCAGGTGAGATCGAGATCAAATACTTGCCTATAATGTAATAAAAAAAAATATTTGAGAAACAAGGTGATTTCTATAATTAAGTTTTTTTATCAATATTTCTTATCGGTTTTCATACTTTGCATAGCATTATTGATCACGTAGGTTAATTACCTACGGTATATACATAATTAGGTATACTACTTATACACACAATCAGTTTTAAGATTATGACTTCAAAGTTTCATTGGTCAATATATCAAACTCTTAGCCAAGGATCAGGCCATAGTCCACCGCGATGGCCCAGTGCGTGTTGGTGGACTTCACTCGCCTTCGGCTCTCTGAGGCATGCAATTCTCCTCACGATGCTTTCCTTCATCGTTCAGCAAGTGGTAATCATAATTGAAAATGAGATTCTCACATGAAATCTATAGAAAACCCAGAGGTGCGAGCCGGGGTTTGAATCTGCGATCCTCGTTACCAAGGCGACCGTTATAGCATAATATTATATCCAGTACATAATAAATCCAGTACATAATACATCCAGTACATAATACATTCAGTACATAATACATTCAGTACATAATATATCCAGTACTAACCTGACGGCCAACACTTGATGTGTACCCTAAAAGTGTCGCCCATGAGACCCTGTCTCACGTTACCCAGTCCCTTTGTCTTTCGAAAGTAGTTCTTTCATATCAACTTTCATAGAGTAACTTTGCCCGGAATTCGAGGTCGAATACTGTTTACAGTATCATACACTTTATCACTGCGGTAATAAGTGTTAATTTGTTTAATTGCGAAGCAGACAGCGTCAAGGTCGGTTGATTATTGTAATCACTTTTTTTCGGTGTATTTGATATGGCGCGGTTTACATGTAAGGGGATAATAAATCTGAAATGGTCGTACATTAAGGATACCTATTTCATATGTTGACTATAATAATAATAAAATCGCCAGACGAACACACCAACTATACATCGATCTTCCAGCTCCATCTTTATTACACCATTTAAAATTCAACAACCGTTGGGCCGATTATTATGATCTTCTTTTTGAATTTTTTTCGCCTCCCCGAATAGCAGAATAAATATTAAAACATGGTATTTTTTATTTTCTCATACATCTGAGGCGGTATGAAGTTCGCCCGGACAGCTAGTTTAATATAAATAAAGCTTTTACAATTAAAAAAAACCTATCTTTAGCCCCTTCGACTAAGCAAGCTGCTAGGAGTAGGCTCACGTCAATAGTTTAAGAGCCCCACCCTATGCTAGGTACCGCGAAAGAGATAGGGCGTTTTACTTCCGCATGTTATAAACAGGGATGGCGAGTTCAGAAGTCAGTTTGATCAATCTTCGCAATTAAATCAGTTGACGAGATAATTTCTAAATAACATGGATATTAATGATTATCTATAAGACGTAATACGCAGCGGCAGGTCAACGACCGACATTATAATTTCTAATTGCATCGTCCCCGTGTCACGATGTTACCTAACAATCAGTGATCTATAAATGCTATTATGTGATGTTAATTATACTTATATTATGTATGTTGTAGATTAGTGAAAACAAGTATGATTGGTTGTGTGTGTTTGTATGGAACATCTACCATCCTTTCAATTGAGTTATAGTTTGAAAGGCATTTTACAAGGTGTAACAATAATAGTGTAAAATATTTTATCAGGCCCAAGAGTAGGTTATAAGGATAAAATTCTCAAAGAAATAAAACCAAATAAGTTTAAAAAAAAATAACCCCCTTCTGAGCGCACGGCCAAACGCTACTGACATCCAACATCCTTTACACAATTATTTTACACTATTTTTGTTACACCTTATATTTGCCAGTTGTGTATGCGACTTCGTATGCCCTTTGCGTAATTTTCTCCGGTGTGGTACTTACTACAATCACATTCACTCCATTGTACGGGCCCATACACTTAGGGTCCTGTTTTTGGGATTATTTTTTATTAATTTTAGTCCTTAAAAAGCGTCCAATAAAGTGCTTAATCATTTAGTTTTTTATCGACTGCGGACCCAAACAGTGCCGTGTCAGTTATGGCCTTGTTGCCTCGACCTTGGTGCCTTACCTTTCGATTTCAAAGATTACTGGACCGACGCGTTTTTAATAATTAGTATACCTCCTTCACAACTATGTATCCGACCTCGATCAATGATCGAAGATCTGAAAATGTAAACTAAATATATAATAATATCAGCCCTTCTTAATGTCCCACTGCTGGGCACGGGCCTCCCCTGGGGGCCGGGGGGGGGTTCTCTCAGACATGCAGGTTTCCTCACGATGTTTTCCTTCACCGTTGAACTAAATATAACATTTTTTAAAGTTTCAACTAAAATAGTAGCAGACGCTGGTAAAGCAGTAACTTTTGACGACGTGAATAGCTCGGTAGGTTGCGACCCTGCTTTCTGTGCTGAGGGTCCCGAGGTCGAATCCTGGTAGGGAATAAACTTTGTGTGATGAGCACGAATATTTATAAACGAGTCATGAATGTTTAATATCTATATAAGTATTATAAACTGGGATCGCCCCAGTCAATTGTACGGTACCCCTAATAAAAGCGTCGTTTAGTTTGGGACCGTATAGTTGATATGTTCGTTAGGCGAACGTATTAAAGTATTACATTTAGTGTTCAGAGCACCATGATTTGATTGAACCAACCAGGTTTATGGGTTTACCCACCTACGTTTATGGGTAACCTCTGACTACCCGTAATAATTATCAATGATGATTCCTATATTGTTCTCACGTATACCCATAACAATATACTGCGCAAAAATGTAATGGATCTTTTTTAAAAGAGCAACCATGGAGTTTTTGCCCGATCTTCTCAATAGGAACGGCATTCCGAACGGGTTGTAAAGTTGCAGCTTAGCATTTTGTAACTATTTTGACGATTCATAAGTACTGTACTTAATGGTTTACATGAATATAAAAATATTCTGATTCTGATTAATTTAAAAGATGTATTTACGGAAGCGGCATGAAATGTACATTTTATAACTGTTATCGTTTACAAAATAAATTAGAAACATACTTTAGATAACAAATAATGAAAGTCATCGATTAAATTTTAATTTCAACCTTTTGCGCAATATTTTATTATCTGCGTTTCCAGGCTGCAGCCTTAAGCTTGTTAATCATTGACATTCTCAAAGAAAAACATTGAGGCAATCATTCCGTTCATGTTTTCATTTCTATTCATGAGACGGCTGTCTTCTCCCACGGAATTAAATAAATATCTATGAAATAAATACTTCCACGCGTACTCAGTGCGTACAAACACTAGCGTAAAATAAATACTAATAATCACTCACCTGTGATTTGTCACCTTTCACGAGGATTATCAGGAATAAACACAAATCACAAAGAGTTTTTAATTAATTCAAAGATTTCGAATAATGTGGAATTGAAAATAGTAATTACATAAGTCATTAAAAGAATCGTATTTTGATCATATGTAAACAATATGACTACACAGATAAAAACATTTCCCTCCTAATTCGCGGTCGGGTAAAAATAGCCCGCATTTCCCATCGGAAGCCGCGACTGCTTATCAATTTATCAATGCATCAACTCGCAAAAAAAAATCCAATGGCCTTGACGCGTTCGCGCGAAGTAGAAATTGTGGTTTGTTTACCAAATACCACATTATCCGCGCCGCGAATGCGTCTTATCAGTGTTTTGTCTTACATTATCACATCGTTTCAGCCTGGTATCGGCCACCACGATTCACAGTCATGGTCAATGTATATTAGATCTACTTTTTAAATATATAAGTAATGTATAAATCATGTATCGGGTGCTAAGCTAGAAGGTGCCGAAATATTTTAGAACGATTATTTCAAGTACGGTTTGTAAATGAAACGAGGATTTTCAGGACGAAGTGGCGGGAACGGGTTTATCAGACAGAACCTACAACTCTATGGCGAGAATTACGAAATGGTTTGGTTTTACAAATGTTTTTCTATTTAATTGGACCACAATTAAGTAATTTTAGGACGACGAAGGGAAGTATCTGAAATGTGCCGTGAGGAAACCTGAATGTTAAGGGAAGTTCTATAAAGATGTTTGTCCGTCAACCCACATAGAGCCAGAGGTATGAAAGCAATTTACGATGATGGAAGGCAGATGCTTTAAAGATTGACATTGTATACTATAATATGTAAAGCGTAGGAATAATTATATATATGAGTAGGAATAATAAAACTAGTATGTATAACGGTATGGGTGATTGAGGATGCGCGAGTGAGTCTCACGTTTTCTGTAGTCGTTCTTATCGCTATCAACTTGACAAGAATTCATCTAAAGTGGTCTGCGGTTATCAGTAATGTGACTTAACAGTACCCCATGTGATGTGCCAAGCTCACTGGAGATGTCAGGAGGCATATTAGGTTTATTTTCCTTTGCCAATTTTACTTTGTTCCAATTGCAACTGTACCAAACAAATAGAAGTTCTGCAGAATGCTCCAGAAAAATAACAGTTTTTTTTTGGTCATAGCGCTTTTGACCGAGCGGTCTCGGTCGTCACTCCGATGTGACTCCTATGGTTCCTTGCCATTTATTTCTGTTGGTACTTGATACCTTAACAAGGTTTACCAAATCATGGTCAGTTCATCGCAACAGTGCCAGGTCCTCTCCATCTTGCCTTGAACGACAAGAAGTTCTATACTCTATGGTGACTTGTTCGGATACTTTATGCGAATTTGGACTGTAGGTGATAGACGCTGCGCAAGAGATGCTATATAAGCTTCTTGACGCTATTTATGAAACGTTATTGGGGTATGGGCATGGAAGCATTGGTAAGGGACTCCTATCAAATACAACACCTGAGTAATTACCTAATTTCTCGCAAAATAATTGCTATAATAAAACTTTGAAGAGGTCGTCCAATACTGAATGTTCCATGGTCAATAATATTATAATCATAGGTTACTTACATACCTATTTATATACTTTAATGGTACACTCATTTCATATTTCGAACACGAAACGACCTTACCCTTTAAAAAATGTTCGTATCTTATCTATTTATAACGAAATCGAGCGATAACGCTTATCTAGTTATCAAGATTCACGACACTTGCTTCGTTTTGTTAGATGTCAATGCTACTACTATTTTTCCAAGTGAATGTCAAGGTTTGTTTAATAATTTCATATCTATATTGACAGTCGGAGGTATACCTGGGACCACAGATCACGAGAGATATGCCGTGCGATTCAAAATGTATGGGAACTCGCTGTCTCCGTTTTGTTTCCCACCACTCGCTAAAAGCAACCAATACGAAGTCTCTTCGGTGCGTGCTGCGTCGTCGCCGTATACAGCGGCCGTACCACGCGACGCACCAGTTTATTCAAAGTATCGTTAGACGATCTATCCATTGCCTCGTACATTCACTCAGTAGCGAACATAGGTGGTACTTAAAGAGCCATGTATTTTGTACAAAAATAAAAAAGTCGTTGTGCTACATGAAAACTAAAATAACATAATAAAGGCATTAAATATTTTTTGATTTGTTGTTTTTAATGATTTTAAAGACGAATAAATAAAATACTTAATACTGGCTGGTGAAATGAGATTCCATCTTTCGCGTAGTTCACTTTGCTGCTAGTATTTTAGCACACAACCACGGAATAACACGGCATTTAAAAAATAGTTAGAGCTCCGATACCGACGTGCAGTTGCAGTCGACTGACGGCGAAAACTCTATGTTAGCGTAATTTTGGCATAAGGTGAGCGCAAGCCCACCGCTTTCATAACATATCTCCTCTAATATATCTGTGCCTGGGACAGAATGTTCTTTTCCCTGGGGTCCAATTTTCGTGCACTCGAATTGGTCACGAATTCGAATAAAAACTCAAATTCAAACTTTCTCAAGTGTCAAATCAAGTTGAGCAATTCTAGAAATGTCGAGATAGGTCTCGAATTGCCAATATCTCATTCGAGATTTATCTCTATTTAAACTAGAATTGGGGCGCAGTTGAGTTTGAACTAGTGTGTCTAAAAGCTTCACTTCACCATGGTGGATATTTGTACCAATGGCTAATGCTTGTAGCCAGTATAGTTCGGGGGTTAAAGGTCGCCTTGGTAGGTATCTTTGTGCTGACAGAAACCTGACAGAACAAATGATGTTGTGGAGGAATGATGCTCACCGCATCTTCACGATAGAGTCTCAGGCGAATACGTGCGCCATGTTGGCACAAATATTGGCCATCGCAAAGCTTTAGTGTAACCGAGGGGCATCAGTGTATTACAGATTTTTGTCAATACATCGTACCGTACTAATCTTTACAATATATAAAACAAAGACGTGTTATTTACACCATTTATAACTCAAGAACGGGTGGGCCGATTTTTAGGATCATTGTTTTTTTTTTAATTTGGCTTTGCCCCGAATAGTAGAATAACTATTAAACCATGATAAAGAATTCATTTTCGCATACATTTGATTCTGAGCCAGTACAAATTTTGCCGCGACAGCTATTATAAATAATTGAAAAAAAAAACCGCAATAATACGTATCAGTCGTAAATATATTGCAAGACAGGTCCGAACTTGTTGACAATTAAAATACATTGTCATGTATATTTTTGCATACTAGTCTAGAGAACGACTCGACCGGTTTGGATGGGTTTACATAGATCAAGTGTTTCATGTCAATAAAGCTTTATATAATTTACCTAACTTACGTATATTGCAAAATATCAAACAGTTAAAAAGAACGTTACAGGTTATAAATAATCTTACCGTTAATAACAAGACACTACAACTTGAATTACTAACATTTGGCATGAGCTGCCATTTGCTTTAATGTTTTACAGTGCCTGATTCTGTGAGCCCTAATAAACTGTTTATCTGGCAGAATGATATTGGGCTTAGTCAAGCGAACATATTTATAAGAAGTATGTATGTGGTAATCAGCCCAAAAGGGTATTTACACATAGTATTATTGACGACCTGATTAGCTCAGTGGGTAGTGAACCTTGCTGCGCTGTGGGTCCCGGGTTCGAATCCTGGTAGGGACAAACTTTGTGTAAAGAGCATGAATGTTTGTACACGAGTCATGGATGGCTAGTATCTATTTAAGTATTTAATACTGGGTTCGCACCCAATCTATTGTACGGTACCCATAACACAAGCGTTGCTTGGTGTGGGTCCGTGTAGTTGGTGTGTTTGTCTGGCGATATTAGTGTGAATTCCAAAACAATCCGTCAAAACATAGTTGTGCGTATTGCAAATGATATGGGGAGAGGTATGGCTATAATAGTAAAGAATCAGGCCTCTCCATCAAGAATCATAAGAAGACATCCCAAGAGAGTTCTATAGCATGCTAGGTCACGTAACACACCAATTCTATTTGAAGGCGGCTTGGCTATGAACATCATACGAGACCATTCAACATTAACGTCGGGCGGGACGTTTCAAACACAAATAAAATACTTACTTAACATTTAAGTAACGTTTGAGTAGCCATTAAAACCTACGCTTATTCTAAAAGCAAACTTTTCATCCATATGGCTATCACTGCATACTAGCATTGCATCTCGAGATGAAAGATAAAGACAGAATCCTCTGTGCCTCAAGCGAGATTACCGCATCGGTAGTAAGATGAACCGATAAGCTCTCGGATAAATGTGTTTCGGAGCGGTTGTCACGCAATGAGAAACGTGGCACAGATGCTGTAGAGATTCTCTCGATGACATAATAATAATTCTCGTAAAATTATTATCTTCGTAACACTGTATATTGTTTTATTAAATCAGAATATTAAGACCTGGTATAAGGTTCCCCAGGAACATCTCGTTAAACCTTTTTATGGTTTACGAGTTATCTTACCGTTGTATCGTTGCGAGCATTTACTGTTGAGCAAAATTAACCTACGCAACTAAATGATGCTATGAATTCCCTTATATCGAAATTAATTCGTTCATGAAATAACAAAACAAACAACACAATATTGTTTTTTTTATATTTACGCGAATACTAAGCATTGAAATTAAACCAATATTGCGGATTTAACACGTTTATTTTACGATGTCTGCAATTAGTGAACATGTACAGGATCGCAGCCGCCATTATATCAGATTTGATCAACCACAGATCCTCGCAAAAGAACTCCGATTCCGACCAAGGATGATACGTGAGGCCATTGAAATTTAAAAAATCCAAAATCATTAGGGAAGATGGCTGATTACTACCACCAACTTGGAATCCAGTAATCTAACTATGACACTAGGACGTTAAACACCTCAGTCCTCCCGTGACCATTGTTGCTGTAAATCAGCCGAAACGTCGGGAACGTAAAAAACATAAAATTAACGCGATAAAACCCACAAAATTAGTTTTATTTCAAAACGACACAATTTTAATACCACTTCACACTTTTTTTGTGTGTATATTATGTTTCATTTGAGTGATAAGATTAATTTAGCTACATAAGTTATCCTCTACGTTGATTTTTTTTCTATCTCTATAGCTAAAACATAAAGCGTTATGATTTGTAAGGTAATTTCTTTATGTATTTTGCTGCTAACAATAAATAATAATTAAAAATAAACTTTACGGCTTGTTGAAAGAGTTTATTATCTCGTGCGCTGTTAGAATGTCATTCGATATGTACATCACTGGGTTGCCATGTAAACAAGTTGCCGATAAAGTATAATGAACTTTGTGTGAAATAAAAATAAAAGAAAACTGTCTAGATTATTTTGCTGGTGGGCTTTGAATTTAATGGAAAACATGTAAATAAATATCGCCAGACGAACACACCAACTATACGGCCCACACTAAGCAACGCTTGCATTATGGGTACCGTACAATGGACTGACGGCGAACCCAGTATATATTTACTTATATAGATATTAAATATCCACGACTTGGGTACAAACTTACGTGCTCATTACACAAAGTTTGTCCCTACCGGGATACGAACCCGGGACCCTCGGCACAGAAAGCAGGGTCACTACCAACTGCGCTAATCAGGACGTCTAAAGGTAACCTATCTTAAGTATTTCATCATAGGGGTAATGCCCATGCAACCACGTTAGTAGGCTCGTTATGGTAATAATTATCGATCTATGGTGAACTTAGAGTTAAATATTAGGACCCACAAAACTTTATAATAATCTTAAAACTGATGATTAATGTGAAAATGCGGAATATAATAAAAGTAAGCAAGGTAACCGGGTATTGACGAATTTGGCTCTAATGGCAACGGCGAAAGCAGTCTAATCTTCTAAGTCCCCAAGGACTTCGGCCAATATTGTGTGTGTTCCCCTTAGTGTGAATAACCTCAAAGCACCTACGATACTTCCAATATTCAAAAGCCACAATCGCCTCTGGCTGTGGCTCCACCACATGCGGGTATCGTACGACTAGTTACATAATTCAACTTTTTATATTGTTTTGATAATCGTACGTCGGCAAGTCCGTGGGGGGGGGGGGGTTATTGTTTATTGTCTCTGGCCCAGACCTCAACCTCCCCGAAGTAAATTCCTGACTGCGGTCCTGTATGTCAGTCCCGGCGGGACTGTGAGAATGAGTACACATATTATAGGTATTATTTTTTCTCTGTAAGCATATCTTTCGTTTAGCTTTGTTTATTTTCATTTAATTATTATTTTACTCACAATGTAATAGTGCTGATTACAAAATGATCTGAGCTAATCTTAGTTAATGCTTTCTGTTTCAACTTTATAAAACAACGTTATTTAAACAAAATAATTAAATTAAGTAATGTTTAAGTCGAAGAACTCTGTCCAGCTTTAATGTCAAGGTTAATTTTTAAAGTGTTTTTTGTTCGTTCCTATCTTCGCGGTGTGAATGATGGTTTTGCTCTACAAAGTTTGAAAAATATTTTTTTTAAGATTAACTGTTATGCAATGGGAAATGAGTTCTCTTGTATTAAGTGCACTCAATTTTCCTTCAGTGCCCTGGCTCCTGTGCACTACTTGAATCCACTTAGACTACGATAATATAGCCAAGTGGATTCTTATTAAATACTAAAAACTTGATTTACCTAGTCAAACTGTTTAGGAGAATACTTACTCTATGGTATGGTAAGAAGCGTTCGTCTAACTTATTTCATAGGAATGCTTTTTCTTTGCACTTGCTTTGAGCAGAGAAAAAAAAATCTTTTCAGACTCAGGTAATTAAAGACGCAACTAAATTAAATATATGCAGTCCTGTGGCAAATACTTTTTTAAAGAAATTAATAAGTATGTAGATGAGGACTTTGTATCCATTCAAAAGATATTTGTCTCAGAGGATGGGAGTGTATCTGTACGTACGTATAACCACTATTTAGGGTAAATAGCTTTATATTTTTATACAAGTGAAAAGCGGTACTCGTTTGGAATTAAGTAGGTACTTTTAAAATGGTGCACACACAAAAGGAATCTCATTTCTCATCTCATACATTATTACATGACTTATATTCATCTTGATAGTGAACCAATAACAGGAGATCCTGGCTATCAAAACACAAGTGGGTATTACCGGCTACCGCGAAGCATTAAGTGGTCTATTTATAAAATGTATGTAGGCTGTCCACTCACGGATGTGGGCCGTCCTTGACGCAGGGCCGGCGCGGGCGCAGCCGGACGGCATTTTGATAATAGTGTACTTATACTACGGATCTAGAATGATTGACATACTATTCGGTGTAGGCACGAGGTGTTTTTGTTTATCGTACCAATCAAATAGCGCATATATGGTGGAAAGCTTGTTCAAGTTGCATTTAAAAACGTGTTTTGGTATTTCTTGGTGAGATCGAGTATGTATAGTAAATATTGATTTCTTATATTTACGCGAATACATTGAAATAAAACTAATTTTACGGATTTTATCCCGTTTATTTGATATTTTGACGTTCCTACCGTTTCCGCTGGTTTACATCAACCACAGTCACGGGAGGACTGAGGCGTTAGACGTCCGGCGTTAGACGGGGTACTTGAGATACGGGTAAATACGGGGTACTTGGGATACGGGTACGACAACTAAATACGGGTAGGGACCCGTATTTAATTGTCGTACCCGTATTTACAAATTATTGGTGACCTAAAAATTAAAAGTGTTACCTATCACGTCAACAATGCAACATTGTACATCATTTCGTCATACAATTATCGTGTCGCCCTTTCGTAATTAAAAAAATAAGTTTTTATTGAAAATAAAAAAATATAAAACACACAACTTACTATTAATTGATAACGTTCATACAAGGACTCTTGTACGATTTATTGCCACATTGTGTACAAATAGCTTGGCATGTGAGCTCGTTTATACAGAGTGATTCAGAAAGGGTATACCGAGTCTTGAACCTGGGCTTCATTAACGCTTTGTAAACTAAAAGAATGAACTTGCATATATCAATATAAAAAAAGTTTTTATATAAAATTTACATTTTGTTGGAACCTTTTTTTTGTTAAATGGACATTTCGAAATTCTTACTTGACATAGTGTTAACGTTACCTTATATATCCTACGTAATTTTTGACGTAATGCTAAAGGATATATTTATCAGCATTATGTGTATGAAGTCATATATTTATCAGCATTACGTCTATGAAGTCATATATTTATCAGCTTTACAACTTCATTGACATAATGCTGATAAATATATCCTTTAGCTTCCTTTAGCTTTTAATAATAATTTTCCCTATATCATTAAGACCCATGAGGGTCTAAATTATTATTATCCTTAATGACTTATTCATTACCACGAGCGCCAATAATTACCTTACTAATTACCTCAGGTTAAAAACCCAAAGACGAAAAATACCTTTGTATTTTTTTACTTCAACTAATTACCTAGTTAATTTTACGAAACGAAACGAAACGTCGGGAACGTAAAAATATAAAATTAACGCAATAAAATCCTTAAAATTAATTTTAAAAATTAATGATTATTTAATACATCAAATTTTATTTTTTTAAGAGGGTTTTGTTTTGCATTACATTTAGTACATTGTTAAAAACGCCATTTGGTTATTGTTAGCTTCACTAGTTGGGTTTCGGGGAACATGGGCTCCATGTAAATATTCATATTTAGTCAAAGAAGGCTTAACTGGTAGCCCACTTTCTAATCCTAAAAGGCTAGGAAAACACATTGTTAAAAAAGACGCCCTAGTTCATATAAAGCTTAATCAATTTGCGATGTCCTTGCAAAGCATTATTGAAATAGTACATTGTAAAAATATAAAATAATTCTATGAATTTGGGGTTAGGTATAGGGAAGTAATGTAACATCAGGCTTCATCGTTATCTGGTAGTTATATATAATACATTTAGGTACTTATCCTAAAATAATATCGCCAGACAATCTCACCACCTATAGGGTCCCACACTAAGCAACGCTTGTATTATGGGTACCAATAATGGACTGAGGGTGAACTCAGTATATAATACTTATATAGATATTAAACATCCATGACTCGAGTACAAACATTCATGCTCATCACACAAATATTGTCCCTACCGGGATTCGAACACAGGACCCTCGGCGCATAAAGCAACGTCACTACCAACTGCGATAATCAGGTCGTCAAAATGAATAGTAAACGATAACCCGGCCCTGGCATTCGAACTCTGGACTTCGTAACTGGCGGCCACTCTCGTGACCTCTACACCAACAATATTAATGAAATAATTCACCTTCTAATCCTTGATAGCATTATTAAGTGCCACATAATACAATTAAGAAAAAATAACTATAGATATTTAGCGCAAAGACCTTATGACCTCGTGTGGATAGATAATAAGATAAGATCTGAAAAGGAAGTGAAGGCTTTTTAAATTAAATATCTACATTTACACACTAGGAAAAAAAAAACAAACGCCGCCAGGAAAATTTTCCAAACGCACACATATATGTGTCGACAAGTATTTGATTTGTATTGGAGGTATATAAGTATTATTATGCATGTTATGTATTATGCATGCAGTATATTATGCTATACACTATTATTGTTACGGCGTGTATACATACACATCCAAACTACGCCGATGGCGTTAAGTCTAAAAGCGCCTTTAATTTAAACTGAACGTGCGCGTGCGCGTAATAAAAAAAATGTAGATGCATATTTTTTCAACCAAACACACCGTCCAAGAATATGCGTGCCAGTGCGAATAATGTAAAGAGATATTTGCAGTATTAAAAAAACATTATACGAAATGAATAACCTTGTCATAGCGCGTAATAAACTAAATTGAATAATCAAAAAAGGAACTAATTATATCGATCGCTTGGACAAGTGAAGTGGGGAATTTAGAGATGACGTCAGACTCCAACCGGTTGTTACAAGCAGTCAAATCCGTGTAAAAGCACAAAGACCTAATAACCTTGTCGCAATCTAGCCAGGGGACAGGGGACAGACTAGAAACACGTGTTGTCTATTAATTTAATGAGATTTGACTTAATTTGGAAAATCCAAAATAAGAACATGCTTTTACATATTCGGCACGAACGATGCGACATAAAAAAAAATAGTATTCGCTACAGCTATAGGTAAAGATCTTTTTTAGTACCCACCAAAAAGAATCAAGTAATACCTAACAATTTGAACCCTAAAGACCTTGATGAAATTTGAACACATTAGAAAAACAAAATCAGCAATCATGATAATTTGACATAATAGTATCGCCAGAAGAACACACCAACTGTACGGTCCCACACTAAGCAGCATTTTTATTATAGATACCGTATAAAGAACTGGGAGCGAACCCAGTATATAACACTTACATAGATATTAAACATCCGTAACTCAGGTACATATGTCACCTACCAGGATCGAACCCCGAACCCTCAGCGCAGAAGACAGGGTCACTACCAATGACGCCAAACAGGTCGTTATATAAAATGCTTGTGCTAACTTCACAGGAACTCTTAGCAAGAACTTTTAAAATAGTTAGAAAAAGTCCCAAAAACAATGTAGTCGGTTCACAATCCTGTTCTCGGCCTTTCTCGATCGCTCTTAACAAGAGTGTAGAACTCACTGATATCTGGAATGGCAATTTACCTCTACATTATATAATTGATATAACTAGACGATAATTGGCTGAAATCCATTGCTAAACAATTGCGGGAAGAGGAACCCACCATTGACCCTTAGCCGGTTGAGCCGTGAGTCTTTCGTAGCCCAGCCGCGCCCGTCCTGAGGATGCCTCGTTTAGAGGCGAAATACGTGTCGATACTTTTTAGATTCGCATTGTTTCGCGGTGAATTGCATATTAATTGGGGTCCCGACACTCGTGACGGACAGTTTCTCGACTAACATCTTAGAGGAGTTCAGTGTTGCTGGCTTATGTAATTATTGATCAACGTGTTTGGTTTATAATTGAAAAGGTTGACAAGCCGAGGTCAGTGGTGGGTTCGTTTTCCCCTCTTAATTACATTTTTCGTTCACTCCATTTATCACACGTCTTTCAAATAATCACATCGACCTCAGTAAACACTCAACCATTATCATGACCATCACAATTTTGTTATTATTTAACACTTAAATCGCTCACGCATCACCGAAAATGGCAATCGTGGCACGATCCACGAGCGACTACGTTGAAATCGACAAGTGTTATTATATTATTGAATGAACGATGTTGTGTAGAGCGAGATAATATTGCCTTGGTGTGACAATGACCTAGTTATTAATGATACTTTCGGTGTTATTCACTTCTGCGCAGTGTCCTAACTGCCAGATTATTCAACTGCGTGCGGTTATAACACAATTTATTTATACAGGTTATAATTATAACCTCTATAACTTATCGATTTCATATATTTACGAGTACTACACATTTAAATAAAATGTTTTTTTTTCGGATTATATCTGGTCGCCACTGACTTGAGATCCAGTAATTAATATTTTATGAGCACATTCACAATGCTCAGATCCTTTATCAATAACCTACTTTGTCTCCCGTATTTCTCGTCGCTTCACATTAAATCAAGCTACGCGACGACAGACGTTCGGCCTTTTATATATTAGCTCGCCGCGAAAATTATGACCATTAGAATTCACCGTGAGACGCGACCCAGATCCGGCCCAGTTCTAGACATAGAATTGGAAGTTGCTCCTAGATGTTTTCGATCGAGTCGAAACTCGTTTGATGTCCACCTTCGCTGCTCACCTTCAATCAGCATAGGTTACATGATAGATGAGCTTATAAGCTACATCATATTTTTAAAGAAATTCAAGCTATATAATGTAATAAGTGAGTCGTTTGATTATTCAGATAAATAATCAGATGATGATATTTCCCGGTGCCCGCGTTTCTATAATAATTATATCGCCAGGCGAACACACCAACTGTACGGTCCCACACTAAGCAGCATTTTTATTATAGATACCGTATAAAGAACTGGGAGCGAACCCAGTATATAACACTTACATAGATATTAAACATCCGTAACTCAGGTACATATGTCACCTACCAGGATCGAACCCCGAACCCTCAGCGCAGAAGACAGGGTCACTACCAATGACGCCAAACAGGTCGTTATATAAAATGCTTGTGCTAACTTCACAGGAACTCTTAGCAAGAACTTTTAAAATAGTTAGAAAAAGTCCCAAAAACAATGTAGTCGGTTCACAATCCTGTTCTCGGCCTTTCTCGATCGCTCTTAACAAGAGTGTAGAACTCACTGATATCTGGAATGGCAATTTACCTCTACATTATATAATTGATATAACTAGACGATAATTGGCTGAAATCCATTGCTAAACAATTGCGGGAAGAGGAACCCACCATTGACCCTTAGCCGGTTGAGCCGTGAGTCTTTCGTAGCCCAGCCGCGCCCGTCCTGAGGATGCCTCGTTTAGAGGCGAAATACGTGTCGATACTTTTTAGATTCGCATTGTTTCGCGGTGAATTGCATATTAATTGGGGTCCCGACACTCGTGACGGACAGTTTCTCGACTAACATCTTAGAGGAGTTCAGTGTTGCTGGCTTATGTAATTATTGATCAACGTGTTTGGTTTATAATTGAAAAGGTTGACAAGCCGAGGTCAGTGGTGGGTTCGTTTTCCCCTCTTAATTACATTTTTCGTTCACTCCATTTATCACACGTCTTTCAAATAATCACACCAACTATACGGTGCCACACTAAGCAACGCTTGTGTTATGGGTACCGTATAATGGACTGGGGGTGATCCCAAGATATAATACTTATATAGATATTAAACATCCATAACTCGGGTACAAAAAACGGCAAAGATTGTGCCCTACCAGGTACGAACCCGGGACCCTCGGCGCAGAAGGCAGGGTCTTTACCAACTGAGCTAATCAGGTCGTCAAAACTACATCTAAAACAATACATCCAATTAAAGTACCAACCATTGATAAGACAACATGGTTTTGTATTATAAGTAACAAAAGCTTTAGGCATAAACAAATGTCCACTTTTTATCTGGTATGCACTATGAACAAGAAATAATTAACAAACCTTAACAGCTCCCGGTCGACTTAGAGATTCAGAGACGCGCGGGAATGTACTATTCTACTCGAGAGGACATGACCACCGAATTCCTAAAACCGCGAGATCGCTATAGAATCACTAGATTATTTAAACCTCAATCTGTTGTTTACGAAGATCTTTTGAACGAGTGGCAATGCAGCTGGGATACAACAACTAAGGGCCGCCACCTCCACCAGTTCTTTCCTTGCGTTCGTGATCGTTTGGAGAAGACGTGGATGGAGGTGGACCACTGTGTGGCACAATTTTTAACAGGCCATGGTAACTTTAAGAGCAAATTATTCTATTTTAAATTAGTACCCTCGCCTCTGTGTCAATGTTCAACGCCGTATAACGAAAACGAGCAATCTGCACATCACATCCTCTGGGAGTGCAATCTCTGGCAAAACGAACGGAACATTATGCTTAATAGTTTGCAAGTAACTTCTGGGGTTGTATACTACACAGACCTTGTGGAAACCAGGGATAACTTCCGTGCGTTCAAGCGTTTTTGCCATACCTACTACTGGAATCAAGTTTAATCAGCTCACAAGTTTAGGACCAATTAGTATTTAAACTCTCCGTGGTGCCTTACACCTGGAATTAGTCCAGCTGTAACAGTCTTACTTCTGTGGACATTTGTCTACCAGATCTTTTTGTCTCCCGCTTTGCAATGGAGGGAAGTGATAATTTTCTTCCAACTCCTCCTATTTATCTTTCGATTAATTTCGTGCGGGTTCCAAGACAATTAACTTTATCCCGGGACTCGCCGAGGGTCAAACCTCGGTGTCTTCATTGGACACCACTGTAGATCCTGGCTTACAGGAGTAGCAGTGGTGGGAGTGTGTGGCGGGCCTAGTCCCAAACCTTAACAGCATAAACTTTTTAGTGAACGTTTTTACGAAGGAGATTCTAAGAAAACTTGCAACACTTCCTTAAAAAAAACTATTTATATCGACAATCACGTGCTAATAGTATTATTAGTTTTAAAGTCTCAGCTCTTGCTTTCATATCCTATGACTCTCCTTACAAGGCAATCTCACTCTCTAATAATATAGTCGGCCTTCCTAATCTGTGTAATAGGATTCTAATAGGAGCCATCGCTCGTGTTCGAGGTCGAGCGAGGTGTCACGCGACCTTGCCGTGGCGCTCCGGCTCCAACTAGACCCGCGCCAGACCTGTTCCGACTCGTGCCGAGCTGATTTGACCATTCTGTCGTAGATATTTAGGAATTATTTTAAAAAAAAATATGATTTCGACCTCTTTTGTGTCTAACTCAGTCTGATAAACTTATACCTCCGAAAGCTATTCAAGCCCAACATTCGGGTTTCGACATTCGGCTTTTGACTTTCCACTTTTGAATTATGGCTTTCGAATTTCGACTTATCTCGTTCCTCAATATTTCGCTTCTTGCATACGATTTCTTAGATCACATCTATATTTAAGAACTCGAAACTATATTTTAATGAATTCCATAATTCCTTGTTTACACGACCTACTTCTCAATCACTTATCTAGTGCAACCCTAGCTATATTTAAAGAATCCATTTTAATGATTAACAAGTCTTAATTTGTATTAAATTGATTGGTTGATAATGTTGCGACTTCAACACATTAACACGACGCCATATTATATTTATTGTTCCCGCATGTCATATTTTTATGATAAAAAAAGGGCTGACATTTACTGTCGTCGAAGCTATCAATAGCATATGCCTGACAAGAAACTGATGTCTCGAATTTCTGAAAAAAAAAATCTTGAAAACATTGATTTAATTTTGTCATAATAGATGTTATTTCGGTTAAAAATAATCTAACAGTAGTTAAGGGCTGTCAGAAGATAGGAAAAGCGACAAAATAAGGTGCAGTATTCGCATTAATAATGATCTACATAACCTTTTAAATATGTAGCGCGTATATTGGTATAACATAGCGTGTGTAGAATCTGGCACAGTGATCATATTCAAGTAATATTATATACTGAATATAAAACACCCACGTTTAATATCGCTACCTGCAGCCACCAACCTTGCCACAAATAACCAATTCAATTAAAAAGTCTTAACGCCTGCCACCGCACCAATGAACACTTGTCTTATCCAGTTTTCGTTAAGTCGAAACACAAATCATTCATCCACACAAATGTTTCAGAGTTTATGTTACAAATAGCCACTGATGTATTAGATTACAATAATGTGGATAAGAAATTAATAAAACATTTTAGAACGCGTTAAATGTGGTGTTAAGCTATTGAATCTATTTGGAAGAATTAGTAATGAATTTAGGCATCGAATGTCGTTATTTTAAAATATAATGACATAACAATGTCGTCATAAAAATACTTAAATTACAATCTAAATGTATATATTATAGATGGGAATTAAAGTTGATCAAATTTAAATGGTCGGAGACTTGTTGAACGAATTTAGAATATCCAATTTATTGTCTTGTGGATAGTGATGTATTGAAGATGTTGATCTTATAGCTGCTTACGTTCTCACGATGTTCTATCCATAATATACATTCCTTTATATTTACGATTGGGAGTAGTGGTTTTATTTGGGTATTACCGCATACACTTTATTTAATCTATATACACATTGTGCCCGGTTTATATAAAGACATCATCTACGCATGTTTAGTTGCGTAGCAAAACGCGCTTGTGTAAACAGTACAGCATGCCCGCAAGTAGCGATTGGAACAGATTTGTATATATTCCCAAGTTAACACTCATGTAGAAATGTCCGGCTTACACGTGGCTTGTCCGATGTTCTCGTGTAAACCGGCCATTTCTTTGTTAAATTGCGTTCACGTGTTGCTGATCATGTTTTAAATATTCTAAGTTATATAGTTCTGTGGTATAGTGACCAAAACTAGTATGTATGTGTGAGTCCATCGCTCGTACCTGTAGCGATAAGGTCAGGGTCGAAGCACGATGTGGCCTTTCGATGCCGCGGCTGGCTGTTGTTGCAAAAATTCGAGTTTTTTTTTTTAAATAAACTGATGTTTTTTTTGTGACCAGTTTTATTTTATCTGGTATGGTATTCGTATATCACGGATTCGCTTTCTAGATGTATTTTTATTATTATTTGTAAACCACTTTATAGGAGCCCAAATTTATAGAAGAGCGATCAGTATCTTAGACATTTAAAATAATAGCGTGGTGGTGCTTTAAGGCTTTACTTATTATTAGACCGGTGGCTGGAAACGAGCCTGATTAGGTCCCAGTTTTGATTCTCAGGTCATGCAAAATACTGTTTAGGTTTAGGTATTCTGTTGAGAAATTATGTACGATCACAAATTATTAATAGTAACCAGGGCCAGTGTGGGCTACGCACTGGGCCAGCGTGGTGGAAAATAGCTTGGTTCCCCTTGTATTGAGGGGAGGCCCGAGCCCAGCAGTGGGACACAAAAAGGGCTTATATTAATATTATTTATATGCTTAACCATTGAGATTATTAATGGCTTCTCTGTGAAACGAAACGAAAATTGCGAACTGGTGATAGATTCTGACTATTCATACGTGATAATTCGCTAGAATAAAAATAAATCGATTTAGTTTTTAGTGGCAAAATATCACAATTTAAAAAAAAATAGGTAGCTAGGTTTTTAATAAAACAGACAGTATTGCAACTGTGTTATTAAAAACTTCATGCCATTATGATCACTTAATTAGCAATAAAGGAACATTTAAATTTGAATTTTCTTTACGCATTATGTTTAATAACCTCGTAGCTATTTTCACCAAAATCCGCCCATTGTGTCTCGAACACAATACTAGCGCAAAAAAGGCGAACAAAAATATTTACCAACTGACATACTTCCATTGAATCTTTTATACGACAAACGAAATAAATGTTCCTAAGGAAAGAGATTAAAAAAATATCCACCTAAAGTATTATTTTTTCACTCGATTCGACCTCAACTTCATTATTCCGACCTCGTAGTATATTCAATTTACTTTTTATATATATATATATATATAATTGTTCCCGACATATATTGTGCTTTAATAATATGAAGCCATATTTTGTTATTTAACCCAGTTTGTTTAGGATGCTTGCTTTAAATTCAGGACGTAGGTAATCAGTCGTAGCACTGCTACGACTGTAGTCGCCTACGCTCGTAGCCAGAATCCCTCTACGCGGAACGTAGTGCCTTTGCAACTATTAATTTCTCGTTAGGGTTGCATGCATCATTGCATTGTTGAAAATAAACATATTTTTTTTAACGAAAACTGTACGTTATTTATTACTTATTCAGTATCCGTTCTACTTATAATATCGTGGCTCTTACAAGCACTGAACAAAGACTTATTGTAACTAATGCGTAAACGAAACAGCTCTTTGTGCAAAATTAATGAAATATCTAAGCGTGTTGTTTGTGAAGCGATAACATAAACCACGCGTACTCTGGAGGCACGAATATGTTTAATCAAACAGCAAGGTGTCATGTCATTAAAGAGCGAGACCGGTATATGATTGATGTGTGTGTACGAGTGCGACAAGAAGTGTAGCAACAAGTCGCGGGCGCGAGGCGCGGGGGCGCGCGTTATCGCGTCTGACGTCAGGACCCTTTCACTGTCCGACCGATGTTGCGTTCGTATGAGACTTCAGTCCGCGCGGCTCGGTCATAGCGTGAGCACGTCTCGCGCCTAGTGTTCCTAAAATCCACCGACTCACGCGTCACTCGCCCCAACAATACCGTAAAAAGTATCGAAGCCAACTTTCGTCAGGAAGAATAAGACACACGCAAACGGTCCGATCGGTCCTCCGTGTGTTGACAGCCCTGCCGTTGGCTTCGTGCGTCTACCCGACTGTAACCAGCGCCAGGACATAGAAATGGGCGTCATAAAAGTGACCCCGGACACCGCGTCCCTGATCTCCGTCTGCGACATGCTCGACGATATGAAGGTAAGTGTGACAGAGAAAATAATAAATAATGGCGACCGTCCAGAAGCGTATTTTTGAGAAAAAATAAGTGTTCAGCGTGGGTGCGTCTCTCTCTCTAGTTCGTTACGATTTACGGTTCGGCATTTCACGTGATTTCAAAAGTTATGCGCTTTTACGCGATGGCATTCGGCGCGACGCACACTACGGCGCCGTGTTGCGCGTCGCTATGCAGATCGCGCGCGTTTTCTATCGTCGGTGAAAACCAGCCGTATCGCTCGGTCAGCGGAAGCGGTTGCCCTTATCAGTTGTTTGTGACATGATTGCTACTTATAACTAGAATTCGCTACGTGAGAACGTGCAGCGACAAACAGCTGACACCCGACAGTTTAATTGTGCCTACGAATCGCGAGACAAGAACACCGAATAAATATTTCGATGTTTATTGTATATCGATTATCTTAATCGCATTGATAATGGATTCGATATTGGAAAGTGAATAAGGACGGGAAATTTCTGGAAGCTACGCACTAGTGGTCGTTCGATTTATCGATAGGTTCCAACACTCGGAGAATCGCGGTAGTACTATTGAAGCTTGCTTTTCTACGGCGACACGGAGATCGGGCGACGATTCGCCAAGCGGTGACGCAATATCGTTAAAATTGTTTTGATTCGGCTCGTTCGTACGGTTGTGCGAGGCATGTGCTCGTGTGACGATAACACGATCTCGTGATACGAAGACGTGCGAAATATTCGATCAGCGCGTCGGGTAGCGTACCTCGACCACACCGAACAATAGCGTTGCCAGATCGTACATTTATATAATACGCCAACTATCTCTTAGAAGATAATCTCGTTCGGCGTAGTAACAGTATTACAACCTATGGAATCCGTGTATAATTCAATATATGCTCGTTGCGCTCACGCAACATTGCCGATACGTCGCGCTACATTGGGCAGGCGAGGTGTAAATGCCTAGTTCAGTTAAGGATTCCTTGTGTTCAATTCACTTTGAAGCTAGCTCACAGCAGATTTTCTATAATTTTAAATAATACAACTGATAAAAAAATTACTGCGACCGATATTTTATGTGATTAAAATTAGAAACATCGTTTACATAATGTGTCTATAAAATTATACTACCTACCTAACTATTATCGTAAGAGATAAAATGTTGTTTTTTTTTTGTGACTGGACCGCTTGCTTGCTGGCTTTGTACGTTTTGCTCGGTTCACTTACACACCTACCATTTTTTTGTCATCGTCTGAGTTTTTTTTTTGTACCTCGCTTATTCAATATTGAACACAAGTATTTTAATAGGTACTAAATGGCTATGTTTGGTTTTATTATCTACTAGCTGTCCCGGCGAATTTCGTACCGCCTCAGCGTCAAATGTCTGAGAAAATCAATTATCGTCATTATTTATACACAAAATAAAAAAAATTAACATCATAAAAATCGGCCCATCCGTTACAGAGTTATAAATTGTGTAACTAGAACGATTTTCGTCTTTATATGCTTCCATCGAAAAATGATAACTTTGGTATTTTTATTTTATTTTATATAATAAGCCTTAACTATAATTTACCTTATTCATAGGTATTAAAATCATTATTCTCGAATCACTGTGCAATTAATATAATAATCCTTTGTTCTTATAATTTCGTATTAGTACCGCCTTTATTCTCAATCTCAGGCCGATTTTTCCTACAAACGCTTCATTAAAATAACCAAATGTTTCCATTCTTCGATTTGTGCAAATATTTGGCGTTTCAGTCACAGTTTGAATGCTTGTGAACCCGCAGCACGTGTGCGCATGGGCAATGCTTCAATGCCGCATAATCAGTGTCTCCAACCATATTTTTTCTAGGTCTACCACCTACCGTAGACATGTTATTACGGTGACACATTCTACCGTAATTTCGTCCGTGTCCTTATTTCTATAATGACAACACTTGATTTAGCAAAATATTACTAGTTTATAACGGCAAAATTGCATTGGGATGCGTATCGTAAAAAAAAAAGGTCATTCTGCTGCTTCAGTTTGGAAGAGCAGGGATACGCAACGTAAAAAAAAAAAAAAAAAAGGTCATTCTGCTGCTTCAGTTTGGAAGAGCAGGGACGCGCAACGTAAAAAAAAAAAAAAGGTCATTCTGCTACTTCTGTTTGGAAGAATGACCTTTTTTTTACGTTACGCATCCCCACTGCATGGGTATTTTAGCTGCAAACACTGGTCTGCCGTAATTTTCCACCATCTACCGTATTTTGAGACCAGGCAACACCGTAATTTTGACAAAGAGGGTTGGAGACACTGCGCATAATGTCTTGATCACTATTAAAATAACGATCGGACATTAACTATAGGAAAATAATAGAAACGGTTTAGAACCGCTATATTATTTGCAAAGATTTCTAATGCGTCTACGGTACCTATGTGAACCTGGCAACCGAGTATAAAATATTTATTTTTTATGATGCGCATTCGGCATCATAAAAAATAAATATTTTATACTCGGTTGCCAGGTTCACATAGGTGTCTACGGTTACTATGTCAAATTTTAAGCCTTATTTTTTAAATAAGCAATGGTAGGTTTTTCATATGAGTATTTTAAAATGCCACGCGCAAGCAACAGTCTGTCACACAGTCTTTTGATTAGTTGACGTTTCAGCGACATTACCTTGAACTTTGAAATACCGATAAATGGCTTACGTTTATTTCAATTTCTATCCGTAGTAGGTACTTTATGTTTTTAAATATATTAGGTATGTTAATTTGTGTAAAAACAAAATATAATTGCTCTTTGATGTACCCAACTTAATTCTTTTGTGCCTGAAGGCATTGTTGTGTGTGGAACTGTAATTGTTTTTGCCCTTTACAAAACATGTTTAAAAATTATTTTCCATTATAATAAAAGGTACCAAATTAATGTTGTGATTGAATGTGACGCAAATTTAGAGGCATTTTTTTTATTTGTAGAAAACAGGTTGAATTACTAACAATTTGCCGAGTACGCTTTAAAAAAATATGATTTCAAATATTGTGACCCCCTTTAATGATAGCAATTGCAAATTAGAATAAAATTAATTTTACAGATTTTATCGCGTTTATTTTAGATTTTTACGTTCCCGACGTTTCGGCTGCTTTGCAGCAACCATGGTCACGGGCGGACTGAGGTGTTTGACGTCCTAGTGTCACAGATTGAACTGGAGTACATTCTTATTTAGTTGTTTTCGGTCCGATCTACGCAGAAAGTGCTCACAGTGTCTTGAGGTCTTGCAAGTTAGTTTTATTTCAATGTGTAATATTCTTGTGAACATCAGAAATCAATCATTGCAAATTAGCTGATAAAAAACATTTTTGGATGTACCCGGAGAGAAATGTGTTTGTTTGTCTAATATTGGTGGAATATTGATCAGTAAATAAAATCGAATGGTGATATAATTATGACTTGTGTGACTTGGAAGTTCTGCCGGAAGCTGTCTAGTAATTTGTTAGTAAACTATCCTACACTTGGGGTTAGACGTTGGTGAAATATCTATCTACTCTTCTGTGATGCCATTGTAAAAAAAAATGGAAAAGTTTTTAATAATGTTGCCAGTGTTGCAGCAACGGAATTCTTGGTGCACGGTCGTGAGACATTCATCCTTGATATTAACAAGTGAAGCATTTTCTATATTGCCGCCGGTTGCGGATGCGCGTAGTATGTGGGTCGCACGATGAGTTTTGAAACCGTTCAATGTCGCCGTTAGTCGCGGCCTCGTGTGCGCTGGGCCTTTTATTTTTCACGAGCATTAAAAAGTTGGCGCCGTCCGAGTGGACACCCGTGCGTCAAGTGCGAGTCTACCAGTCTACGTATTTAGACACTTGTTATGTAGAATTATACAGCGCCTCTAGTGGACGGAATTCAAAACTTTCAATTCTCTTTCAATAATATACAACATTAACCATTAACATTACTGCCTAATTCATAAATTGAGGTTGGAATGTCGATTATCTTATGAGGCTTAAATGCAAATGCAAACTTTTTACTCAAACAATTTTAAAACTAAATGACGTCTATATGAAAATTGACATTGGACACGCACTATCGAGCGGCCTTGGATCCTTGACATAATATTTTAACATGTACTCGTCAAGTTGTTTATCATCTGTCGAGATAAAATGGCACCGTCAAGAAAAATAGGCGACTTTTTAATATTTTGTTTTAAATAAGCGCCAATGTAGCAGAGAGAACCTGAAAAGGCAAGTTACACAATTTTATTTCTATTTCCTTCACTCGTGCACGTTTATGAACGCACAATGGTTAATATCCTACTAATATTACATATAATTTATCAGAGGAACACATTTTTGGGAAAATAAAACAAAATTGACAACTTCACGGTTGAATTTCCCGCCAAAAAGTCCAAGTTAGAACTTTAATTTCGCTTTAAATTATTCTTTCTTTTTTGGGCAAAGAAAGAAATAATGTTTAATGGCCTCACCTGCCAGTGTCAAGTATTTCTTAAATTTATAAATATCTGTTTTAATATTGATATCTCAATTTAAAGTGACAACTGACAGCTGATTAATTTCTTCATTACACAGTACTTAATATTTTTAAGTATTTAATTCTTGAGATAAATCTTGAGTAATTGGCACATAACGCCGTAAAATAAGAAATCTATTACCGTTATAAATCGCTTAAATAAACACATAGTATTTTATATTTTAATTTGCAATTTGCAAGGTTGTTCTTTATATGGAGATTATTTAATGTCAAAACTCTTGTGTTAATAATTAAGGTCTGTGCAGTATTTATCATTACGATTTCCTTATTAATATTGTCAGCACCTATTATTTGGTAACGACTTGTATATATTTGTTCCCAAATATTTAAATACAAATTATAACGAATCAATGCATTCCTATGAACAAAAATAACAGTTTTTTTCCGTAAACAATAACAATGAAAACTTCGCGATCAATAATGAAAATACGAATGGGTTCACCCAAATATTTTTCCGGTTGAACAACTGTAATACCTACCCAATTAATAAAATGTGATGACATAGATGCATATATTGGGTTTTCCCGTATATGGGTTTATGAGATTATTGTGTGTCGGAAGGCGATTAAATAAATATCGATTATTATATAATCCCAGATTAATCGTTCTTTGCTATGATTGTTTTCAGACTCGTTCCCCAGTATCTTATCATGAACAACATTGTTTACCGACGATTCAAATAAATAAATAAATACCTATCGCCAGACGAACACACCAACTATACGGTCCCACACTAAGCAACGCTTGTATTATGGGACTGGGGGCGAACCCAGTATATATTACTTAAATAGATATCAAACAACCATGATTTAGCCACAAACATTCGTGCTCTCGTACTCATGAAACTAATATTAGTAAAATGAAATGTGTAGGTACTAGCTGATAAGTTTTTTTCTTCCCATATACATTATTCGGTATAATGGCACCGCACATGTTCACAATAAACATAAGCCATATATATTTTTAACGACCGCAATTTATCAAAAATATAGTTATACTTTGTCACTTCCCGTGACCGCGACGATTGTCTGTGGTCCGTCTGACAGACCGCCGCCAGACGGTCAATCGAGTAACATTGTGAATTCATTGTAAACTCATTGTGCATGCAAATGTATGGCTGTGTCGTTGCAAAGCTGCATACCACAGGTAATAGCTATGTAATTGCCGTTAAATAATGTGCCTACTTAAAGAGTCCCGATAAATAATAATTTTTAAATAGTACAGTTAATAAAACATAGAGCTACTATTATATCATATAAAAAACAATGCTCTGCTGTTTTTTTTCTTCCTTTAAAATGGTTTCAGCCACCCAAAACGGTAGGTATTTTATATAATTGATAGGTAGGTATTTTTCCAATGTTAAGTAGCAAATAAAATAGGCGTAATAAAATTACCCTAACCCTATGAATAATTTGCGGGATACTTCACTGAGAAATTACCGGACTGCTTGGGTTTGACTTAAGACTTTAAAGTCAAGTTTTACCATTTGGGTTTATTTTCCTACACTTGTGCGCGTTTATGAACACATAATGGTTAATATTCCACCAAAATTAAACATTTTAATCAAAGAAATATTTTTTTCACAAAATAAAACAAAACTGATAACCTTTCTTTCAGACTACCCCCAAAAAGTCCACCTCTTGTTTGTCGTATTCTTGCATAAAATTTACATTGAAACATAATGTATGTGATACTCCATTATATTTTTATAAATTGCCCGTTGCGTCCGAAAACAAATTGTCAAAGTAAATATGAAAAAAAACCCAGTATAGATAGGCATTTAAATAATAATAAACAAATAGCGATACGCAAGTTCCACTAAATTTAAATAAATACAAGTTATATTTTTCCTTAAAAAGCAGCAAGTTTAAGTTACGGAAACATTGTTTTAAATCATGCAGATAACCTATTATTACTAGGAATACAACAAGATGTTTTGTTTTAAACAGATCATGTTTTTCATAAATCAGATTACCTACCAACGTTGAGTGTTGGTGATTATTTGCATACCTACCACATACTCGTAGGTCGGTACTATGCAAAATGTATGTATGTAGGTACCTACTTAAAACGTCAGCGTTATCGGTGGCCTAGAAACATTATTAACTAGTAAATAGATAATTTGTGCATTAATGTGACAAGTTATGAAACATACAAACACAAAATTAATGTTAATTCATTTCACTTTTTAAAACATTATTCCTTCCATAATTTTTTGTCGATGATTGTGGCGTGTTACTCTTATGCCTGGATTACACGTAACTATTAAAATGCCGAGACAGTGCTCGACCGAGTAATCAAGGTTTATACGTACGGAGCACTGTTCACCTACTGAGTACTCCACCGAGAGTACTGTCTCACCATTATACTCGTTACGTGTAATCAAGACATTAAGTATATCTAGATCCTAAATGGAATAATCAAAATGCGTTTAAGTTATCTAGTCATTAGCAATATATTTTTGAAACAGAATTAAAACTTATTTAGTAATGTACTTTTATGATAAAAAAATCAGACAAGGTTTGAGCTACAACACGTGAGTACAATAATAAACGGATGATGATATTATTACAACCATAGGTATACTAACCCATGGTTCAATTTCACAAACCTCAGAAATCCTAAGACTATTAACGAGGCATATTCGTTGCCTTGCCTCTTATCCGAGATAATTTATTAAAGTACCCTACGCATTAAACTCATGCCAAGCTGTTGCCTCACAAGGGGATACTCTAGGACGTATTTAGTATGCATCTGCGCGTACGCACCGACGACGCACACACGTAAATAATTGTTGAACTGGATAGTCGGACCTTCTCCTTGATAGGGACGCCCTTGATCTAGAATAGTCGATTAGTTGAATCGATTTATTTTTCACTAAATCATCTATACTATACTAATATTATAAATATGAAAGTTTGGATGGATGGATAGATGGATGGATGGATGGATGTTTGTTACTCTTTCACGCCAGAACGGCTGAACGGATCTGGATGAAATTTGGCACAGAGATAGATTATAGTCTGGAATAGCACATAGGCTAATTTTTATCCCGGTAAAATGTATGGTTCCCGTGGGATATATTTGTTGAAATTTTTCATAGACTACCAATAAATTTATTTTCTCATACATTCGATTCTGAGGCGGTACGAAGTTCGCCGGGACAGCTAGTTATAATATAATTTATGACCTGACCGACACATTAAATAAAAAATAGTCGATATTCGTTTAATTTGTTATACGGCAACTGATTTTGTAACTTTTTTAAAAATTAATAATGATTTAAACAAATAACATAACTCATTAGTATTCATAATCCCGGTCACTTGTTGCTCTGATGTAATCACATACGAGCCACTGAACGCTAAAATCACAATTGCTTTTAGTAATCGGTCAAATCTGTGCAAGTTCGGATGCCATGTGTTGTTACTCTGACCGTGACATGACCATGGAATAACAAAACAATTCAAAAGTGGCAGGTTACTGACATTTGATTTTGTGATGCGCAAAGGAAACGCTGACAAACGACCACCTCTAATTATAATGTCATATTTTAATCGACTAAATGAAAATAATCGATTATATTTTTTTGTTTCGTAATCGAATCGATTCCCTGGAACACTACCGAAGATTTGTCATAAATACGTAAGGTAAGCTCATGATAAAACAGAAAAGGCTGTTTATCTTTTGATATCCACCATTGCAATGATTAATGATACTTATTTTGAGTGGTGTAAATATAAATATATACAACAAACCTGTAGTTATATTATAATAATTTTATTAAGAAATACTTATAATGTCACCCGTGCGATAAAAACATACATAAAGACTAGTTTTCTGACTTCATTTTAATCTGTAAATTATGTACGCACCCATACGTGAGCGTTGTAGTTGCTAGCTGGCCTTAATTGGTATATTATTATGCCCGGTTTAAACGAGAACAGTACGCATGTAAACGAGTAGTAAGTGTCCTCGTGTTAACAGCTTGGCTAGTCCGCAAACAGAAAAGTAAGCAAGTGGTTTCCAAAAATTTGTCTCGAGCTACTTGTTGAACCACTGTCCTCGTGTAAACCACGCATATGGTCGTTAGTATAATAAGAGAGTGTGTGTCAGTTTATTTTTTTTTGTCAATCAATTTGAATTGTTTGAATTGCGCTAGAAGTAAGCAGTAATAGCTATATTGGTAGAACGCTTGCACAAACCCCAACCCTGGCTCACACCTCTAGGATTTCTGGATTTCATGTGCGAATTTAATTTTCAACCAATATCGCTTGCCAAACGGTGAAGGAAAACATCGTAAGTAAACCTGCATGTCTGAGAGAATCCTTAGAAAGACGTGTGAAGTCCACCAACCCGCACTGGGCCAGGGTAGTGGACTATAGCCTTATCCTCCTCGCATTTCGAGGAGGCCCGTGCCCGAGAGCGGGACATTAAAAAGAGCTCCTATTATTATATCATTAATCATTTAAATAAGGGTAGTTGTACAGTCAACTGTGCATAACCCCAAGATGATTGGAAAATTTTCAGTAAAGTATCCACGGCTTTATTGATACGGGGAGAGGATTCCAATTCCAATGACAATGATGGCATTGATGTCCGATAGATATACCGCTCTGCCTTAAATGATTTCAAAATCCTTAAATGCCTTATACGCTTATGTTTATATACATAAAATTAGAAATTATAAGACTTTCAAATGAACTCGTTACATAGGTAGGCAGGCTCTTACAAAACATTTTCGTAACTGACAAAGTACTAGGGTAACTTTTAATTTCATTAGTATAGGCGCCCGTTGACGCAAGCATAACGCCGCCAGCAATATTAATGAATCGACACGAATAATAAAACGTACAAATAATTTATAAAAGAAAGTGAAAATGGCTTCCTCCTCGCGTCGCGTTCGGCAGCGTCGCGACGGATCCCGCGAGCCGACCGAGCTAGTTCCGTTCCGTGTTACGCAGCTCACGTATGCCGAGGCCATGCTAATTACTGGCCTCACGAAATCGAAAGTGAGCACTCAATTGTCTAGATGTAGGTTGCGATCGTATAAAGAAACGTTACATCAAATCCTACCTGTTATTATTCGGTACGTGTGTTTTTCTCAATCATCAGCTGTGTCAACATCACTAGTTTTTTTATATATTTTTTTTTGTATCTACATTGTACACCGATGTGCATACAGTGATTTGGAAATATAATACGTTTGACTGACCTTTCGTGTCCTCTATACGAATGCTATTGCAATCGATTAGAATCGAAAGCTGATCTATCAAATCGTAATCGTATTCGTCTTGTATTTATACAACAGTGAACTTTTAATTGCGGATTTCCGAGATAAACTGATGCAATAATAGACAAGTACACCTTTTTTTATAGCCCAACGATTCTAAACCGCCTGTTCACGTTCGCTATCCGTCGCAAGGTCGACCGCGAACTTTGTCAGACGCCGGCCGCCATTTCGGTAATTCCTTAGGAATGTTTATGGCCGTTTTATAACAACGTCTAGTTAATTATGTTGCGTGGAGCGTGAATATGGCTTCTCGTTCTATTTATCATAAATGCTTAGCAATTATTTATTTGCGTATCTATTTAATAATATTGTTAGCACTGACATACAACGCACAGCCTATACCGGTGGACCTCAATGACAAAACATTTCATTATTGCTCTATGGTTGGACGTAGAGATTTAATATTTGGAGAATATGTTCATTTAGTACGGACCCTAGAGGTCCACTAAGGGGGGATTTTTGGTAATTCAACCGGTAAGGTCACCTTTAGGGCTCGAATTTGGGGGCTCAAAGTTGTATGAAGAAAAATAAATATAAAATTACGATCGTCAGATGTTTTTCATTTTTTTTTTATAAATATCACGCGAGAAACGCCAAGGGCGTGGCTATATCTACCAGCCACGCTCTTGAGTGTGTCTCATCCGAACCTCTTGGTCTATGTTACCCCAGTGTGTACCGAGCGTTGTGCCCAGTGCGCCGACGCATGAAGTTTTCCTAGGGTGTTCGTCGCTCGCTATGACGCAGACGGTTACTTACGTTTTTCAGTCCCCGCCCTGCCCCCCATCGGTGATATTTACGTAGATAACATTATCGTTATACGTAAGAGTGGCAATACCTGCGGATAGCTGATAAATTTGTTTTGGTTTCCAATTTTCCGCCAACAAGCTGCACAAAAATCTCCCGCGTCAATCGGTGTTATTACGTACTTATTTACATGAGGATAAGCTTCATATTTTTCTATTAGATTGTTTTAATATCGCCAGACGAACACGTCGACATCACGATCTCACACTGAGCAATGCTTTTATTATGGGTACCGTACAATGGACTTAAGGGCCTTCCCAGTATATAACACTTACTCATACCAGGATTCGAAGCCGGGACCGTCGCACAGACAGCAGAATCTACGAACTGTGTTAATCAGGTCGTCAACTAGGAAACTAGACGAGTGTATAGTGGATGCACCCTACCCCCTCCCCGAAGTGAACTCGACCCCTCCCGAAGTGAATTCCTGGCTACGGCCTTAAGTGGATATACTGTCATTTCATAGACATAAAGTTCAAAATCTGTCCATTTGTGCACACATCTTGCCAGCGTATTCTAGCCCCTATATTATACCTATACCGCTGCGCATTTCAATCCCAACGTCCACGCACGACTGACTGTCGCCGATTGCTGAATAGTGATAATGTTTCATACATATTTCATTCCGCGCGTACGATATCTATACATATAAATAAAATTGGAGTGTCTGTTTGTAATATTAAAATAACCGCTTTTTACCAAGTGCATTTGGATGTATACACGTTTCCTATACCGAAACAACAATTTTTTTTTTAAAATTCTGTCTGTCTGTTTGTTCCGGCTAATCTCTGAAATGGCTGGATCGATTTTGACCGGACTTTCACTGGCAGATAGCTGATATAACAAGGAGTAACTTAGGCTACTTTTATTTTAGAAAAAAAATAGGATCTCACGAAAAAAAATTAAAACCAATGTTGCAGCGCAGCGCCTGATTAAGTTTGATAGCAACAACCTGCAATGCGTCCCGCGGGCTCAGAATGGGCGAGCAGGCTGTTGTCAACGGTTGTCTTTGTTAAATACCACGCGGACGAAGTCGCGGGCAACAGCTAGTTATAAATATAACTTTCAATCGACGTTATCAGGAAATCGAATCGATAGTTTAACGTATTAACTGATTTTCATATGACCGTTCCGTATTGCGCGGTGTAACAGCTGCGCGCCGAGCCCGCCAAGTTCACGATATGGATCGCGTGACGCTTATTCGTTTGTTCTTGGATATTTGTTGCAAGAGCACTTTTTATGTGAGCTACCTGGCAATTTGACGGCAGCTTAAACGTGTCTAGTTCTTATGTCCAACTGCGCAATCGCATGACCAACGTTCGACTATATAAAAGGTTTTGAAAGATGCAAACCTGATGTGTAATTGATAAACAAAATTGATTTATGTGCTTAATCCTCAGCAAGGCATTGAATGAGTATCTTGGCAAATTATACTTGTTTTATTATTGTAAATAACTAGCTGACCCGACAGACGTCCAGTCGAAATTTCAGTATACAATCAGACTTTTCCATGTAACATCTTAATTTTTTTTTTACAAAAAAATAATAAACATCGGTCCAAGCGTTCTCAAATGACGCGCTCTCCGACGGACGGCATTTAATTTTTTACCGACTTCAAAAAGTAGGAGTAATGTTATAATCTATCATAAATCAACTGATAATATTTTGATTTAAACTCTATTTGCGTTGCGTTGTTCTAATTATTTTTTGGTTCTTCTTACATAAATACTACAATAGATAGGCCATTGTACAGTTTTCACGCGTATTGTTCTACTTGTAACAGCGTCTGTACATAATTTTCTGTAAAACAAACTAACGACTTCACGCAACGATCGCCACGACCTTGTAGAAACAGCTGATTTCGACGTTTCAATAAAAAAAAGTTGGCTGAGTACTCTTATTCAAGTTTGTAGAGAGCACAGCTCGCGTCCGATACGATTTGTTACGATTGCGCATTTGACCTCAACGGGCGACCGGCTGATTTCAAATTGACGAGGAAAAACAATACAAAATTTCGTATTTTAATCGAGCGCCGTAACGAGGTCACATCGTATCGTTCGTGAGAGCGTTCGACGCGCGCCGCCGTGACAATGACAATGACACTTTTACAGTATTTTTTTTTATTTCATCATGATCGATTGGCGAAGGCTTCCGATTGGATATTTTAAAATTAAATAACTGTGCGTTCTAAAATGAGATAAACACTCAACTCCTCTTTACATTTGCGTCCAAGGTTAATTTTGATGAGTATAGTGCATTTAATGTCATTATAACTTAAAGTATGAGGTACTTAATGTTTTACAAGTTATTATTAGAATAATCTATCGTTATTATATCGCAAGGACTTGTTCGATGAATGCGGTCAATAATAAACCAATTTGGATTCTTTCTAATGTCAATAATTATTCGCATTGACACGGGACTCCTCGTTTGCCCCTACAACGTAAAGTTCGAGCTAGGAGTGGGCTCATGTAAATAGTCTAATGGTCAGGGTGAGGTTCGATCCAGAACTCCTCGGCCACGACGACCCCTCTAACTATTAGGCTATTGACGTTTCATTGTAATGTAATGCCTATTCACAGACCTATTATAAGTAAACACATGTCACGAATGATATACTTTATTACAGTCATAAAAAAATAATGCATCCATAAAATTGCAACTAAGTGCTTACCTCTATAATATCCTGGAGATAAATAAATAACGCTCTACCACACATATGTATAGACAATGAATTCCAATTCACAAAATCCTGTTGCATTTATCATCAGTAATGACAAATTGTAGAATAGCAAGTTGTTCGACAGGATCTAGTTATCCAGTCGAACAAGTATTATTTAATTACGTACGATAGCTGATGTTGCGAGCCGGACATGCCGATAACGTGTTACAGGGACATACAAATAATAGTTCGTTGGACTTAGTATAAACTTGACGACCTGATTAGCGCAGTGCCGAGCGTCCCGTCTGTGCCGAGCGTCTTGGGCTCGATCCTGGTAGGGACAAACTTTATAGCACGAATGTTTGTACTTGCGTCATGGATGTTTAATATCTATAGAAGTACTGTAAGTATATATACTGAGTTCGCCCTCAGTACATTGTGCGGTACTCATAATACAAGCATTGCTTAGTGTGTTCGCTTGGCGTTATAAAAACATATTTAAGACCCCGTTTGTCTCTGAGGGTTGTTCCGTTTTAATCCTATTGATAAAATGGGACTAGGCTAGTCGCATCACCTGCATGTCAGAACAATAGCAAAATTACTTCATAATGGATCAATTCAAATGGAGAACATATCGCGGCGAGCTCAGAAGATTGCAGAAATGGACTCGTACCTAAAGAGTGGCTCATTATAAAATAAAAGTAACAAGCTCAAAAAAGTAATAATATTTAACCGGTAAAGGTGTTCGTTGAAACATTATTATTTGTAGAAAATATACACGTCATTGTGTACCTACGTACATGGCTCTCTACGTACACACCTGTCCTCACTAGAGGTGTACTCAGTTTTTTTTAAATATAGTAGGCGGTAAATATCTTGATACAAGTAAAATATTGTATGTAAATTAAATTCCTTCGGTCGCCTGAAATATACGACTATTTTTCGCCAGCTATATAATATTATATTACTTAAATGAAACAAGACTCAAGACTTGTTGGAAGTTGTAAAATTATGTCATATTTGCCTTGTTTTAATGGCTTCTTTATTTAACAACGAATGAAATAAATAATTATCTAGAAATGTCTGTATTTCAAGGCCACTGAATTCAGACGTTCCTCCTCACATAATAGGTACGAAAATAAAAGTAAAAGATCCCACAGAATATTAGAAAAGCGGGATAGGTATAAATATTTTTTTGTATATTCCGTGATAATATTCCGTTTTCTCCTGTCGTAAGAAGTGACTTATAACGGGATACTGTGTAACACTAGAACTGCCAACTCGTACTCATTTATCTTTTTCGTCGCACTATTTTGGATGAGGCATTGTACTTAGTAGCTTAAGGTTCATCAGTCAAATATTGATGGACTAGTCATGTGCCCGATCTTAGCTTAAAAAAATGTTTTTTTCATAACAACTGACGCCAGACATAAAATGCATCCTCTTCCCTCTCTCTCCTACGTTACATAAGGAACTCCTGTGCAAAATTTCATGCTTCTAGACCAGTCGGTTTAGGTCACGTGTCTGTCAGTCTGTGTAATGAATTTTATGAAATAGATAATCGAAGACTGGATATCCAAACAGACGCCTCAAGCGATCAGTGCTCGAAAGGCTGCGATTGTGATTGCTCATGTATGCAATCTCACATTCAGTTTCCTTAATAATTTAGAATCATTACATCATATTTCCTCAATAAATTTGATATAGCCGCACGTAGCTCTTAAGAGCCGAGTCGGAGATATGATCTTTCGCCACGCACCTAATGTTAGCCTGTTAGTTCTTGATTGCGCGAACTTATCAGGGCTCCTCATAACTATAACCATCTACTTAAAGTCGTATATATTTATTGAACAAAATAAAATATCCCTACATAATTTATCATAAACATGCATTTAAACATGATTGCATCGCCATAATTAAATGCCTTTAAGAACGGCCCAACTTCGCATCCAATCTGTAAGGCCGACCTTGTAGGGTCCCTATAAAATGGCAAGTCAAAAGGCAAGTTGGCTAGTCATTTACATGCCAATTGGTAGGCACCCTACAGATTGGGTGCCAAGTTAGGGCATTCGTAGAGATTTTTACTCTATTTACTCGTTCAAGTTTATATATATATATATAAGAGGATCCAGTTATTGAAGATTTTAATATTGTTTTTGATGTTTGTTCCAGAGCGAGTCGAGCTACACATCATCGGAGGAGGGGTGCGGTGGTGGCGAGCGTCACGCTGTGCTCAGCTACGAGCAGGTGCGGCGGCTCAACGACGTGATGGACGACGTGGTGGCCATACACGGGCGCGGGAACTTCCCCACGCTGCACGTGCGGCTGCGCGAGCTGGTGGCGGGCGTGCGCGCGCGCCTCGAGGCGCCGCAGAGCGTGGGCGGGGCCGGAGTCGCCGTGCGCGACGTGCGCCTCAACGGCGGCGCGGCCAGCCACGTGCTCACCGACCGCCCCCAGCCCTACTCCGATATAGACCTCATCTTCACCGCGGAGCTGACCACCGTCCGCCACTGCGACCGCGTCAAGGCTGCCGTCCTCAGCCACCTCGCGACTCTCCTGCCGCCAGCCACGCCGCGCCGCCGCGTGACCCCCGCCGGCCTCAAGGAGGCTTACGTCTCAAAAATGGTCCGAGTTAACTCGGACGGCGATCGCTGGTCCCTTATCTCGCTGGGTAATTCGCGCGGCCACAAGTCCGTCGAACTAAAATTCGTCGACACGATGCGCCGCCAGTTTGAGTTCTCGGTGGACTCGTTCCAGATCGCGCTGGACTCGCTGCTCGCGTTCCACGAGTGCGCTCAGCTGCCGATCGGGGAAAACTTCTACCCTACCGTCGTGGGGGAATCCGTTTACGGGGACTTCAACGAGGCCCTGTCGCACCTCACGGAGAAGCTGATCGCAACGCGGCAGCCCGAAGAGATCCGCGGTGGTGGTCTGCTCAAATACTGCGCCCTCCTCGCGAAGGCCTACCGACCGGCGCGGCCGGATAAGATCAAGATCCTGGAGCGGTACATGTGCTCGAGGTTCTTCATTGACTTCCCGGAGCTCGGACAGCAGCGTGCCAAGCTCGAGGCCTACCTGCGGAATCACTTCGTTGGCAGGGTGGAGGAGGCGCTCAAGCACAGGTAATTATTGGCAACTTTTCCACCGTAGTTCGATTACTATCCATCAATCTTATGGCTTTTCATATTGAAACAACGCTAAGCCCAATTCTATATCAATGGCTGACAGTTATCTATCAAAAAATAGCTCCGAAGGACCCAGGCAATTCCCGCTTCTATCTCATAAAATGGACATCGACATTTGTTATTCTTTGGCGCAGGTACCTGACACTACTTCACGGCGTGGTGCGAGAGTCCACGGTGTGCCTGATGGGGCACGAGCGGCGGCAGACGCTGGCGCTGATCGAAGCGCTGGCGTGCCGCGAGCTGTGCGCGCGCACGCCGATGATGATGGCGCCGCAGTACTACGTGTGCGTGTGCGCGTGCGCGGCGTGCGCGGCGTGCCCGGCGTGCGCGCCGTCCGCGCCCGCGTACTGCGACTGCTACCGCGCGGCACCTTGCCCCGCGTGACCGCACGCCGCCCTGCCCTCACTCGATCCGCGATGAATTTAGTGCCAAATGTATATATACCGTAGGAGTCGGCGTCGGTCCGTCGCTCGCCCGCGCCGCGCGCGTCGCCGCCCGCGTCGGCGCGCCGGAGCGGTGTGCAAAGTAATTTCTAGTCGTACTCCTTTCGTGTTGACATGTTAATATGTTAGCAGTACGAAAATTATTGTTCGTGCGGATCGGGACGGACGCGCCGCCGGCTGGCGGGTCCGATGGTCTGCCTATAATAAAAGACTAGTTAGTTATTTTTAAGCTTGTATGTGTAGGAGTCTCCGCGGGAGCGGTGGCATGTCTCGGTCGCGCGGAGCGAACGGTCGGCAAAAGTTTTATTGCTTCGGGCGAGAGAATGAGTCGAGGACGCAGTTGGCATTGCTTCACCTGAAACGATGCGCGGAAGCGTGCTCAACGTCATTGGGACGATGTAGGAGTAGATTCCGACGGCCTTTCGTACGGCCGTTTCGATGCGATGTTCACGAACCTGGCGGTGCCGGCCGCGGCTGGCGCTCGGCTCCGTTCCTCGGAGTGAGACACGTTGAAAGACCTATTTTACTATGTATTTATCAATCTAAAAGGATGTATGTATACACTTGCGCGTTTCGTGATCGCTCTAGTATTGTATACGGCTTGGCGTACGAAGTAACAAATTAAGATACACATAAAAAAAGTTAAAAAAAAACATAAATAAAATCCCCAAAAAAATAAATAATACTAAGGTGTGTACAATATTAAAGTTCACGCTTTTTTAAATAATAATAAAAATACCATTATATACAATATTTTAAGAACATTTACAAGTAGCGACGTCACGTTTAGTAACAGAGTACTTATGGACATTTTGTTTTACTATTAACGTCTCATCAGTAACGGTTTGCTGAATCTGTGGACGGTATGGAAAATGTGATGATTTAATATTGTTGTAGTAATTAACTATGTTGTCAATGATAATGATGTCTACTTACTTACATAACGTTATGTAGATTAAATTCAATAGAGATATATACTATTATTGTTGTATTTTAATGAGATATAACCCAGAATTTATTGACGTTTCATAACATTATTAAACGTCATATAGTAATGCGCAAAGCGAATCTCTGGTGCGCTGAAGTATATGACGTTTGATAATGTAATAAATAGTCTATGAATTTGGGGATAGATTATAATGAACGATGGTGTAAACAGTGTCCGGCCAATTACTTGAATGTGTTAGATATGTTGCCAAATGCATGTATTCAAATTATATAATTATATGTGTATACTACACATACGCAAATAGCGTTGACATCTTGTAGGGCTTAAATGTAACAGTTGAAGTAATCTTTCGAAGTTAACCAAGTACAAGCATCAACTAGAGAGCAATTATTCGTAATCATTCGAAGCAATTGAACGAGTTTATGAACGATTTGTCCCGTCTTGCTCACTATCGAACCAAAATTAAAAAAAAAACATTTTTTTATAAACTTTCGAGAAAATTCTCATTTCGAGATCGTGTGGAATCGTAGGCCGACTTATTTAATTATAGTCAAGTGATTATTGGCTTCGCTATAAGTCGTTATTACGACCTCGGAGCCGATAAGAACTCGATGCAAGTTAAAAACGTCTAGTGGTCCGTTTCACTTGTGAGATATTTGTTCAAAATATGTAAAAGCCAGTCTTAAACGAACATGAAATGATGAGATCATGAGTGTAACGGAACGCGGTAGCCCTGTAATTAGACATAGTACACAGTCATCTGTACTTAGATATAAATGAAGTACATAAACATAGTTAACTGAATCTAAACATTATTCCATATGTAGTAAAAGTGAATGTAAGTTAATTATCACTAGTGTTACTTGCTGTATGGAGACGGGCGCCTATTTTGTGATTTGTAGTCTTTTCGACAGGTATTATAAATGTCATTCTATATTGTCGTTATTATTATAAATAACTGTGATTGCTATATCTATATTCTATATCAGCTGTTGGCAAAATCATTCTCGCGAGAAATAAGAACATACGAAATTCTATGGTATATTTTGGGACATTTCTCTTGTAGGACTATGGAAGAAATTATGTATTTTGAACTTTTACAAACACTAGTTATTCACTTCTAGCCGTAAGTTTATCAACTAGACATTTACCATTTTTTAAAACAATAGTGTTGGTAATACATAATGCTTTTTATTTAACATCAAATTTTTCAAGCGAGTTTGCCTAATTTTTTCTTGGTCTATGGTCTGAGTTCACTGTATCTAATTAAAAAGTTTTGTTAAATGCCAATTTAGGACTGTGAACTTGGTCCCAATGAAAGCCGGTAAACCGATAAACGCTCTTCCAAAAATTACCACAAAGTGTGGCTAAACGGTCAATTTTCTTTTTAATTTTTTAAAAGTGTATTTTGCAAAGACATTGCATTATAGGTTAGTATTTTGTTTGCTAAAGTTACCATCAGTTTTCAGTTAGCCTTTATTTTATAATTACTTTTTATTAATTCTAATGAGCACTGGTCATGGCGTTTACGTGCAAATCTTTGGTGTTTGTTGTACCTAAGTATATTATGTATATATTGATGAAAAATGGGTTTGTACATTTCGAGATATTCTTCTCGGTAATATGAAAATGTCTGAATGAAATTGTATTTATACAAAACAAAAGGAAGGAAGAATTGCGAGATAAATCAGACTAAGTGTCGTACAACTTCTTACAGCTGGCTTTCAAGTTGTTGTCTTAATTTCAAAGCAGTGACTCTTTATACCCAACTTTGTTTTGTTTTTATGTTTTTGTATAACTCTTGAAAACACGTGCAGAAAAACCTATTGTCTGTTATTAAAAAAGACGTTTTGGAGCACGCGACATGAGCACAAATGTGTCTGTGGATGCACTCATAATTACGAAATTAATGTTAATACTAGCACAGTGACGATGGATAGTATCGGATAATATTTGAACTCCTTCATTTGCCCTTGTGCTGTATACCCAGTGAATGATACCATCGAGTAAACACTTAACATTCACATACATTATCTTATACACAATACGTTTGAGAACATTGCCAGTATACAACTTCGCTTCTGCATAACATTCAAATTATTTTAGAAACAGAATTTTATGAACGAATAAGTTCACAAAAAAATGGCGGGTATTTTGCGTGAACCTGAATACAAAATAACTGTTTACAATAACTAAAAATAACTGTTAACTGTTTACCATAAAGCTTTGCCATATCTCCATAGAGCGTCTATCAATGGAGGTGCGTTGGACTGACGACCTTGCTCGATGGTCTTCATCGACCCAATGCCCAATGTTGTTCTTGGATTTTTATAAAACCAAGTCCAAGTATCTCGCAAAGTTTTATTGCAAAAACTTTGCGAATCTTGCGTCTTGGGCTTGCGAAAATAAAAGACTTTTTGGTACCTACCGCGGACTTTCCAAAGGGCTAGGACCCAGAGCCGTAAACCAAATTAAAAAAAAACACGCGCGGACCAGTTCCTTAGCGCGGCACTGTAGTTGTCCGTTGTTTTTCATTCATTAAATGTTGGTCCTTAAACAATTGCGTCTCATGTAGAAGCTTGGTTTCGATAATGTTGCCAATGTTTTTAAATTCACTGGATATACAGCACCTACATACACAACTTTTCTTATGGAAAGTATTTAAAAAAAAAGCAACAGATGTTCGCAGTATCTGTTTGCACAGACATTCTGAAGTAGTCGTATATATTTAAATGAGTTGAAAATTATTGTAATATTTGTGAATGACTCATTATCAAGGGTAACAGCACGTTATAAAAACGCTTTGAAATTATTGAAAAACACCAGACGCATTTACTTGTGTTAGAATTTCGAAGATATATTTACATTTCTATCGCGTCGAACACGTCAATTCATATTTTAAAGTAATTTCTCAACTCAATTATGATTATTTTAGGAATTAGTATCAAGGTATCTTTTAATGGAAATGTAAAAATATCTTAGGTTCATATAAATGTATGTAAAAAACTGTGTTTTATGGTGTAAAGCACGTAAGCGCCGCAATTAAAAGCGTTGTTTCGTAATACGGAAGTCGTCTACAATTCACAGCGGCGCGACCAATATTCAATGTGTTTGAATCGTCAAGTGTAAAATATTCTCTAGTAAACGTTACACTGAATGTAGGTAGACCTTAACCAAAAACGCTGAACGCTAAATAAATTAAATACAGAATTTATAAGTCTGATAGAACTCGACTCGGAATCAACTTATATTCTGATAACTTTCACTTTTTGCAGTAATGTATCAGTTGTTTTAAAAATATAAAATGCTACCCAATTTATATTCGATATCAAACACGCTCAAATTTCAAATTCAAGTTGCGTGAATCGAAATATTAAAGGTATTGTTATTTGACTTATCTATAGAGGATAATAAAATTCAATTCAAAATTAGGTTTTATGAAATAGTAGGAGATGCTTACACAGTGTCACGTTTATTAAGGGATATAGTCCACTCCGCACGGCACCGCCGTGCGCCCGCGTCGCTATTTCTTGCAAACACTTCGGTTGTTTCTCGCAAACACTTCGGTTGTTTCTTGCAAACACTTCGGTTGTTTCTTGCAAATACTTCGGTTGTTTCTCGCGAACACTTTGGCTGTTTCTTGCAAACACTTCAGTTGCCCGAAACTTCGCAGTGTCGTTCACATCGCTCATATGTTAAATGCGATTGTTCGGCACACCGACTCTCTAGTTAAGGGGTTTCTAGTTAATAACGCCTTACGTTATATAAGCTTATCCTTAAGTTTTGTCAAGTATATTTACATTATAGTTTATTTTTCCCTTTCTCTTCCAAGTTGCCTGTTTCGTGTCACACGAGGCGTGTGGACGCTTTGTTGTTGCGATACATAATTACTATATTTGTGAGGAGTTTTAAGCTATTGTAAATTTTACAGAAATAAAAAAAATGTTGTGAAAATAAATTATAAAAAAGTGATATAAACATTGAATCTGTGCCTTTTATTTATCACCTAAACATTATAGATTCGATCGTCACAAATATTGTATTAAAAAAATATATATAATAATATTGACATGTGTATAATAAATAGGTCATAACATAAAAAAATGCTGATTTAATGAAGAATTGAGTTCGCTTGGATAAGACTAAGTTCATTAGATGTTAATTAACAAGTTTCAACGGAGACGTTTCATTCGAGCTCACTAAGTGGCCTGCGCGAACGAACCATGTCTCCTAAGTAATATCGGCTAAGGCCGACTGAGGACTCAATTAACAATTTAGATCTAATAAATTTAAGGATTAATTGAATTCTTTAATTTTAGATTTTAGAAACCTTTGAAGTTAAATTAATTTTGCATCGTGAATTTTAATTATTAAGTCTTGTAACCAGCAACCGGGAACGATAAATACTGGTGCAAAATTAAATGCAAAAAAAAACATTACATTCAAATAAACTTCGACATTCTTAGAGTAAGAATGTAGATAATATAACAATTAAAAAAACGTATTATTTCTGATGCTTCTAAAGCACGCTACATACCCTTCGACCCGTACCCATCCTATCCTAATCGTCGGATATGTAGTGCAATCGGACTTCCTAAATTATGATTTAAGACGATAATTAGGATGAAATTGGTAGTTCTAGGCGTTGGCCGACCAAGTTAAAGTCGTTATTAAAGGTCCCCTTTATGAGTGTACGTCTGCGGCGTAGGCCTCTCCTAAACCTTTCCTACGCCGCAGAGGCGACTACTACTAGCATATTATAATATCTATTACTTTATTTGCACACATTTATTTATATACACACATAGATAGATAGAAAAAAAAAATACAGTCATGTAAAAATGTACATATAACGTTAGTAGAAAGTAAATAAAGGCTATTTTTATTTTTATTTTATTTTTATTTTATGAGTGTACCAGAAGTGCAAGAGTGCACGAGGAATGGCGACAGATTGTTAAGCGTGCCACTGACCCTTTAAGTAATGATCACGACCACTCCGCCAAGAGTGTAACGATGGAGAAGTAGAAGGAAGATTTGGAACATATCATAAAAGCAAACAGCTACTGTGCATACCAACTTTTTAATCTGTAGCAATTTAACATTACATAATCCTACCCTCACATAAATAACAAATCGATACAAAAGTATCATTTACTCGCACAATCTGTTAAAACCCTACGTAACGGGAGCGGCTTCCGAAGTTACGGTACCGCGGCCTAAATACAATGATGCAAGTTAAGAAATCGACTCCTGCGCCGCGTGGCGCCGTGATACAGATATGCATCGAGTTTGTTGTTGTATTTGTATGCTATGTTGTTATTGTATGCTATACACGGATCTGGTTTTAACTTAAGGATTTGAGAGTGGTGGCGTTCACAAAGCATATCCAATAACTAAACTATGTCATAAGAGTTATTACAGAAACTTGGATTATTTATCCAATATCTAGAGCAATTAAGATTTATGAAGTCAAAGTGAAACTTTTGTGCGCCTTGCATGGCAACACACTGGAGCTTATTTTTATTTATTTTTTGTATAAAAAATGGCTGTTAAAAAAAAGAGAAGCCTGCTTAGTTGCTCGCCTGATCTTCTTAGTTAAGGTCGCGTTCCGATCAGCTTTTAGAGTTAAGAAAAAAATAATTAAATGACAATTTGTAAGTGCCCCCGTAGGCCTAAACGAAATAAATGATTTTACTTTGACTTATCGCACCGTTAGGTTGATCGTTCCTTTTGACAGACATAATGTCGCAAAGACTGTCAGGGATAAATGTTTTGTTGTTATAGATATTAACTCAAATGCTGCGCTCGGTGTTAATTATTAGTTAAACATAGCTGTTATTCCGTCACACATATGCACTCAATATAAGTTAATAATCGGTGAAGTGTTTTTCGTTGAACATCAAAACAAAGTTCGTCGTACCGTTACCTATACAGTCAAGGTTAATGAAATGAAGAGTTATGAAACGTAGCGTAAAGTAAACTAATGTCATTGCCGTTTGTCAATAGGCATTAACTATTCAATAAAGCATTTAGCGTAGTTTTATCAGTAGAATTATGGTACAAGAAAATGGCAAGCTTACTCTGTACGAACAAATCACCTAAGAATAAATCTCTGGTGACCAGAACGCTGGCACATATTTTTGCCAACACATCAGCATTGCCATTCAACGTGGCAATGCCGCCAGCGTTCTGGGCAACCTGCCGGCCGATGGTGGTGGGGATTTGCTGAGTGCTTTTTGAAACCTGCCTAATTTTAATTTGAATTTATTATATATAACTTAAAGGAATAAATAGGTAGTTCGGTATACTTCATCATTTTAGCCGCTACAAAAATATCATCCTCATACTTATGTAGGTACTTACTCCAATTCACAGTATGGAATCTTCCACAGACTGTACAATGCACTTTAAAATGCATTCGGCAGCCCCATTTCCATAGGCTCCGAGCAGTCGAGTCACAAAACAGGCGGATAACCGTAAAATCTACCAACATCTAGGATATTTATGGCATAAATTAAATTGTTTTTTTAACAGTTCAGGTTCAACGATCGGGAACGAACCCTGGTTTATTTATCTAGGACACATTACCATAATGGGATACGGGCGTGGTTCGATGATCTTGATTCGTGCTGCTCAAAGTTTTGTTTAACGCCGGTATGAGTTGATCCCATGTTGAATATTTTGATTGACACTATATTTGTTGTTCCTCTTTTTTATGTTTGCAATCGATCATTGTTTTAAAAATAAGTACCCTTGATGATAATGATGGTGTCGATGACAATGATGATGATGGAATCATTTCCCTACCCTTGTCAGTAAAACTGTGAAAACTTTACTCAATATTTAACGGACACCTTAGGAGAATTTAAAAAGTCGAGTACTACAATTTATGCCACAGAGTTCATTCGCGACGGCAAAAAATGTATGCTCGGACCAAGGATATAGTAAAATGTCATATTTTTCGCAATTCCACTATGAGCATTTGCAACAAAATTTGGTTACTAGAAATAAACAAGCAATGCACGTTTGCGCTTATGTAAATAATTGTGTATAGGCACGTACTGTTCTGGCAAAATTTGTGGGCAAAATACGTGCTCACAATATAGCTTGATTTATGTACATCTTTTTTTTTTTATACATTATAGGCAAGTATTTGATCTCGATCTCACCTGATGGTAAGTGACGATGAGATCTACGATGGAGCATACTTGCCTAGGTAGGAAGGCGGCAGTAGATCGAGACGCTACATTCACTAGGCACATGCAGCGCAGCTGATCTGACCCGCCATCTATGAATGGCAACACCGAACATCATGCCGGAACACGGCTAGGCCGCTTGGCGACATGGCTTTGTTCAGTGGGTGGTAACTAACCACGGACGAAGCCTACCACCAGTAGAGTTGTCACCTGGTTGGCACCACCCAGGGTCACGTGTAGGGTATCTCGAGGGTACTTAATTCTCCTACGGACGAAGGTGACTCGACCCCAAATATAGTATATATATCTAAAGATATATATACTCTCCTCACTCGTCTCCACAGAATAAATAATTATTTTATTGGGCAATGTATACGCTTCTACACTAAAATTCCCAAAGGAATTCGAGATTTGCCCATTAGTAAGTTCAAAACAATCGTGAAAACTAAACTATGTCATAAGGGCTATTACAGAATCTTGGATTATTTGGATGATAAAGCAGCCTGGGACTGATCGCTCAAATATCTAGATCAATTAAGATTTATGATGTCAAAGTGTAGCGTGTGTGCGCCTCGCATTGCAACACACTGGAGCTTATTTTTTTTGTAATAAACATGGTTGTTAAAAAAAAGAAAGTTACAAACAAAATGTTAAAAAAGACAAGCCCGCTGAGTTTCTCGCCGGATCTTCTCAGTTGAGGTCGCGTTCCGATCCGGTTGTAGAGTTAGGAAAAAAAATGTAAATGACAATTTGTATGTGGGGCACATAGGCCAATACGAAATAAATACGAAATAAATGATTTGACTTTGACTTAGGCAAGGCAAGGGGCTAAGGCTTCGCTTTTTATGTTATCTTGATTTGGGCAGATTACGGATATTTTAGAATGAACCAGAACTTAACTTACCTAGGTACCGTCTATAGCACATTAATTCTGTACAACATAGTTGTTCAAGTCAATAGTCCAAATCTCGATAAACTTTACTCAGATAACCCGATGCACTTGCAATATTTTTTATCTGCTGTCATTGCTTGCCGTGATAGTAACAAGATAAACAAACCTGCATACTGTATCGTGGTCTTGGGTTCGATATTCTTTTGAAAGGAATTATTTCATTGCACTGTACCTCTTCTCCTTTTTTTTTTTTTTTTTATTACCTTATAGGCAAGTATTTGATCTCAATCTCACCTGATGGTAAGTGACGATGAGATCTACGATGGAGCATACTTGCCTAGGTAGGATGGCGGCAGAAGACAGAGACGCTACATTCACTAGGCACATGCAGCGCAACTGATCTGACCCGCCATCCATGAATGGCAACACTGAACATCATGCCGGAACACGGCTAGGCCGCTTGGCGACATGGCTTTGTTCAGTGGGTGGTGACTAGCCACGGCCGAAGCCTACCACCAGTAGAGTTGTCACCTGGTTGGCACCACCCAGGGTCACGTGTAGGGTATCTCGAGGGTACTTAATTCTCCTACGGACGAAGGTGACTCGACCCCAAAACCTCTCCGTTTGATAACTATAACAGTAGCATAATCAATGACACTACTCTTAAATGCAACTGCATGAAGTGCATCATCATAATTATTATTATCATTTTATATTTTCACAGGCTGGTAGGCGCCTTAATTAATTCCATTACCATTATTTTCATGACTTTAAATTTTGTCAAAATAATTTATTTGTTTTTATTATTATAAGAACTGGCAATTGTTATCGACATAAACCACAACTAGGGTAATCTATGATCTATGATTAAATAAAAATTCCTGCGAGACGAGCCTGACCTAGTGCAGGAATGTTTTTGTCAATAACTAGTAACAGGTATTTCAATATTATTATTAAAGTTGTAACCGCAATGTAAAGAATAGATGTAAATCTCTTTTTGCTTAATAAACATTTACATTTATTTACAAAAGGCAAGCGAGGAAAGATCTTTAATAAACTGTATAAAAATAGCTCATAATGAGGAGTGGAAAAAGTGGAATGAAGTTGCCCAACAGTGGGGCACAAATGGCTGAATGATGATAGACAAAATGAAGGCACCCACGACTCTTACGATACGAGTCATGGGGGCGCTATTTTTTGCAAAGATAACTGATAAGAGTCTTATCAGTTTTGTGTCACCGTAAATATCGATTAGGTTATTGGCACGGGGTCAAGGGTTCGAAGCCGTGGTTCAAACTGTGACTTGCATCGATTTGTTCAATGGATGGTGTATCAATGCGAGGGTCCATAGATTATAACGAGATGTATTTGATGAATAATAAATATGGTGATGACGCACAGGATGCTATGTAGGTATTTACGTATTGTTGAATGATAAATTTGCCTTGAATGAAAAGTAAAAAGATAAAAGCAATGATAGGCAAGTTGGTAGAACGCTTGCCTCGGTAACGACGATCACAGGCTCAAACCCCGGCTCGCACCTCTGAGATTTCTGGATTTCATGGGCTGATCTCATTTTCAACCATGATTATCACTTGCTAAACGGTGAAGGAAAAACATCGCGAGGAAACCTGCATGTCTTAGAGAACCCCTCGAAAGACGTGTGAAGTCCGCCAACCCGCACTGGGCCAGCGTGGTGGACAATGGCTTTAATCCTTTTCAATGAATGACAATAAAAAATCACACTCATCTCTTCACTAATTAACGTGCCAACCCTGCAGTATTCGATAATCAACAAATGACAATCATCAGAATATATGATCCTTTATGAACTGTAGAAATGCATTTATTAAAAAGAAAAAGATAACTTGCGATACGTACGATTGGATTTCACAAAAGTACCTACGTACTTTTAATTTAAATGTAGTAGGCAGACCTTACACAGCAAACCTTTGTATTTTTTATAGTTTGGCCATCGGTTGACTTAGGAATACTAATGGGATGAATCAAGATTATAAAATCAAACAATTGCTGTCGGTTGAGTAAGGAATAGAAATCGGTTGAATAAAAAAAATGGGATAAGTGAGACGTCATAGGATGAATACGGAACAAATCAATAACATTTGTATGTTAATAAAATTATACGTAAAATAGGGAATTATAATTTAATATTAACGATACAACCGTTACATAATTAACTAAAACACGATCACAACTTTATAGTAAGTATCTGAAACCAATATCATCAAATATTCTTGCAATAACACAAATAGCTGATAAGCTACTAAACCCAGTGTCATTTTGAACCTTAGCTTCATTAAGATAAAGTGTTGACAATGTATAGATCATTGACTGAAACTTGCCCCCAATAGATAACACTGGTGACGCGGATGCGTGATGCACTTTATATTTTTAACTAGAAGATTATTTATAGTCAAAGTCTTTCCTGCTACTGCTACTCAGTGGCACAACTGATTGTATCGAGCGATCAATCTTGTACGGTCGCTAAAATTAATATGGGACCCATTTCCTTAAGGTGGAAGCTCAGGGTCAGGGCGCGAAATTCAAAATGTCAATGGTTTTTATTTTTTTACGAAAAATTTGGACATCTTTACGATGTAATTTAGTGTTTTGCGATATTAACATTCTGCATTGGATGTCTCGATGTATTAAGTTTGCTTAAAAAAGTACCTAAAGCGATACAACACCATTAAGTTAGTAAAAGTAGCGGTTTTTACAAACCTTATGGTATTGTATCGGATTAGGTTCTTTTTTAAGCAAACTTAATATATCGAGACATCCAATGCAGAATGTTAATATCGCAAAACACTAAATTACATCGTAAAGATGTCCAAATTTTTCGTAAAAAAATAAAAACCATTGACATTTTGAATTTCGCGCCCTGACCCTGAGCTTCCCCCTTAAATCTTATAACGGAATAAGGTCGTATATCTGTCGTGTGTCATCATATCTGAGCGCAGCACCTCAAGCACAATCGTTTTTACGTAGCGTTTCGGTACGTACGTAAGCGTCGCCCATCCCTCTCACACCACAGATTTTATCAATAAGTTATCAGTGACAGCATGTTACCTCGATGTCGTTACGATTATATTACGAGTTTACCTTACTACCTGCTTACCTTACCGTTGCCCCTAGTAGCGTGAGTCAAAATAGTAGCTCTTAAGTTATACGTTTACTGTACGATATTCAACCTTAAATGGGTCCCGAATTAATGTTCGCGACTGTACTTAGCTCATTGATATAGTTCCCAGTGATGTATTGCGACTAGCTGACGATAGAAAAGATAGCTGTGAGGTGAATAAAAATAGAGAAAAATAATACGGTATGATAAAATTACGATTCAAAATTGAATTATGGAAATTGAAAACACGCCCACGCTGGGAAAGTGCGAAGGTAAATTGAAAAAGTTAGTAACATCAAACGCCGACTAGACTCTACTGACACCCACCGTCGTGGAGGGAGGTGAAGTAAACATAGGAAAAACAATATTTGTCTTTAATTTCAGACGAAAAAAAAGTCAGTCATCCGATTTACCTATACAGCGTGATCCAAGAAGGACATACTATTTATCCGTCTCAACATGCACTTCATTAGCGCACTTATAATCACTCTATGAAGTCACAATTTACAAATGCACTAGAGAGCGTAGCTTCAAATAGTAGTATACCCTTTCTGAATCACACTGTAAGTACTGTAGCGACCTCTTCAAACTCGCTACAAGATACACAGATGGCGCTGCAGATGACATTCAGAACAAATGATGATTCTGCATACGAACCTGTAACGCGCTATAAGAGTTTTCGGATGACGTAAGATATATATAAGATCCCGACAATAGCCATCGTGGCATAGCGGCCGCCCCGCCAGGCATACCACCCGCCTGGCTTTGAAGATCTTCCCTTTCCCGCTTAAGTACGTTTTACATTATACTCTTGACGATACGCAATGAAAAACGCTGACGTCAATGTTTTCAGAGTTTTAATCAATGCGGTATTCCGAATGTAATGATTTTACGAGTAGTACTATGTTTGAAACTTGAAATAGCTGACATAAAATTTAAATGGTTAGATTAATTTAGCTGTCCTTATTTGCGTGTAATAAAACGAACCCGGATTTAAACTTGTAAGTATGAATGTAAATCTACTTGAGTATGAATGAGCAACCTTGAAACAAAATTAAGTATAATACGAGCTACTGGCTATGATTGTTGGCTGACAAAATCATTTGCATGTAGGTACGATAGTAATTCATTGTCTTGTAACTGTTCATTACCGTTCACCACGTGAATAACGTTTTCTGAACATCAAGTGCAAGATTATTCGTGAGCTAACCGTATACTATATAGTCTACGTATTTAGACATTGTGTATGGAGAATTGAAAGTTTTAAATACTGTCCGCATGAAGCGCTTTTCAATTCTCTATACGAAGTGTCTTAATACGTACCCCCAAATTTATAAACAGTTATAATGGCATTATAACGAACTTTTCAGAGGGGAAAAGTGCGGTACAATGCTGATTTATAATCCATTAACTTTCTATAAATTTGAGAGTCAGACTATAAAGTATACGGTTAGCTTACGAATAATCTCGCACTTGATGTACTGATTAACCCTTATTTAATACGAAACAGTTGTCTATAATGTATCGTAGCTAGTACCTACCTACCTATAAACTCTTTATAATCAATTGTATTTTCATTAAAATGGAAAGGTAATAATAATAATATCGCCAGACGAACACACCAATTATACGGGCGGTCCCACACTAAGCAATGCTTCTATTATGGGCACCGTACACTGGACTGAGGGCGAACTCAGTATATAATACTTATATAGATATTAAACATCCATAACTCGGGTACAAGCATTCGTGCTCATCACACCTACCAGGATTTGAGCACGGGATCCTCGATACAGAAAGCAGGGTCACTACCAACGGCGCTAATGAGGCCGTCAAACCTGTATAATTATAATATTGTTAAAGTTCTATAACGCGCCATCTAGCGAGTAACAATAACGAATTGAACATCGACGTCCATGGCGAGGTGTGCTGTAACAGGGTGACGCGATGCCTCACGTCACGTCATCATTGTGACGTCACAAAACGATCACAAATAAAAATGGCGCATTCACATGAGTTTTTAATAACATAAAAATATATTTTTTGTTTATAAAAATTAGAAAGCGATTTAATTAAATGTGTATCAATTATAGTAATATTCACGTAAAGTAAAAAAAACAGCACTTCATTTATTGATTTCTTATATTTACGCGAATACTACACATTGAAATAAGACTAATTTTACGGATTTTATCGCGTTTATTTTACGTTCCCGACGTTTCGGCTGCTTTACAGCAACCATGGTCACGGGAGGACTGAGGTGGTCGACGTCCTGGTGTCATAGTTAGAAACGGGGTACCCTCATATTTAATTGTTGCTTGTGGTCCGATCTACACAGAAAGTTGTAGCTGTAGTTAGTGGTTGCTGTAAAGCAGCCGAAACGTCGGGAACCTAAAAAAACATAAAATAAACGCGATAAAATCCGTAAAATTAGTTTTATTTCAAGGCACTTCATTTAGTTCAAATCGTTTTTAGGTCCTTTTACGGGTGTACAGTATCAGTATTATAAATGGACCGAAATAAAGTTAAGTGCTGTTCTAGATAGATCCACTTGGCTAATATTCCAAGTCACGTAGATAGTCTGGATGTAATGTACCTACCGACTAATATGTATTGCTTCTGGCGCGCCAAAGCGAACAAAGCCTGGCATTTGCATTTTACATCCAGCATCTGACATGGCAATAAGGTAGCTTCGCTGCGTATCTATGGTAGGACTAGGTACTTATTATTCTAGATTACTTTATAGTAAACAGGCTTTTGCTCTTATTATTCTCTTAAGTTGGAAGCTCAGGTCAGGGCGCGAAATTCAAAGTGTCAATGGTTTTTATTTTTTTACGAAAAATTTGGACATCTTTACGATGTAATTTAGTTTTTTGCGATATTTAGCATTCTGAATTGGATGTCTCGGTGTATTAAGTTTGCTTAAAAAATACCTAAAGCGATACAACACGATAAAGTTAGTAAAAGTAGCGGTTTTTACTAACTTTGTGGTGTTGTATCGCTTTAGGTATTTTTTAAGCAAACTAGATGTCCAAATTTTTTCGTAAAAAAATAAAAACCATTTCGCGCCCTGACCTGAGCTTCCACCTTAATATTTTTCCATTGTATAACCATATATAAACGCAAACAAAATCCGTTAAATTAGTTTTATTTCATGTGTAGTATTGGCGTAAATATAAGAAATCAATGTGTTATACCCATATCATTATTGAAATTGTCATAACGTCGAACGCGAAAGGAATGTGAACGTTCAAATATAATAATCGACACCTAACTAATTAACTTGTGTTGATTACCATATCAAAGTAAAATAAAAAACTTACTTATAAGGTATTAATGAATATATTTTCTTCAAAAGGAGTTTAAAAAAAAAAAAAACAATGAAACGGGGTCGCCGCAGTAAATTTCCATTAGTATGTAGCCATTGCATTATAATACGTTCACGATAAAATGCTGCACGTGATTGTTTTGCATTTTAGTCGATAGATGTCACTATTAAGTTAAATAAAATTAAAATAAAATATACATGAGAATAAAACTTAGCGTAAAAACTTCTCATACTATAAATTGGAACATTGAAATTTGAAATTTGAAATTTTGAAATTTTTATTTTGAAATTTATTTTTATTCGCTAGATAGGTATGGTTTGGTTTACATAAAGATGTTAAATAAATTAATTGTACAGCATATCTCGCCTGCAATTGGCATGCGAATATTGAGTATATGATGAATATCATCATATGAATCAAAACTTAAAACTATTCCTAAAGCTATAAGTATAATAATTAACAATTCTAATCTTATCCTTATAAATATATTACATTATTCTTTATGTTTGAAAAACTCTTCGACACTGTAGAAACAATTTTTTAGGAGCCATAATTTTAAAGCTTGTCTAAATTTGTTCATATAAAGTTCCCTAATGTTCTTTGGTATCTTTGGTATATTGCACGATGGGATATTCCATCGTGCTTTTGAGGTCATGTTTTGAAAGCCGCGTTCCCATAGGGTTGTTATTTGAATATCTTTAACAGTTATATAACACAATATTCTTATACCCTTAGGTCACCGGCTAACCTCATGGTTGGGTCTCAGACCGCAAACGACAACCGCTCTGTGAAAATATCGGAAATAAATTTCGTTTGGGTCTCGTAAATGTGAATAATATTTTTACGTAAGTATAATATATGTTTTAGTGCGAAATTTGATCTCATGTATCAAATTTCGCGCTAAGTGACAATAAAATGAAACGTGATATACCAACACATATGTAAGCAAGGTCTATTTTTGGCAAGCGCAATGAAAAACTATCACTCGAATCACAGAAGTTGTAACCCATTACAATGGCTTTACAAGTTAGTTAATATAAAAGAAGAAACTGTATTGTAATACCATGGTTAATTGATTGTATCTATTTATGAATTTGACGGTTATCATACGAGATACCTGTTATTATTATCTATTTATGTCGCCATAATAAATATATACTTTTTAAGCACGTGATAAAAATATGATCTATCTTAATAATATATTGCGGCCAATATTGCTTACAAAATTGTGTATTACAGCTTGATATCATATAAAATCCAATCAAATTTATTTTCATAATATTGGTATTACGCAAAACATAGGTGGTTCATGCCACTTTAATCATGGGTCTTGATATGCAAATACTAATTAACCAGCCGGCTTGCTATACATGCAAATAGCTTGCTGTTAGCATAAATAAATTCAAGATTTTAATGCCCATATAAATAATTTTATTATTATAAAAAAAAACTCGCAAAGTTTATCTGCTTGCATTTTGAAACATTCCAGTTAGAGCACCGATTTGAGTATCACTAATATTATTCCACTTAGGGCACCCGACGAGTGCGCGCTAACAATAAAAATAATAATATTCCACCAAGCGCACCAGCGGTCATAAAGCAAGCAGATATTTTTTATTTTCTAATACCCCTCTATATGCATTATGACCATTAGTGCGTTAAGTGGAATAGAATAAAAAAACATTTTTACTTTTAAATATTAACGCACTCGTAGGATGCTTTAAGTGAAATATCATTGGTGAATATTCAAACTGGTGCTCCAACTGGAATGCTTCATCATTGAGGTTAACATTTTAATTGTTAGGCTGTTAGGATTATTATGGCTGGTATTTTATTGTATACATGACCCGACATCACCTTTGTAAAAGCTCGCGCATACATTTAGCGTATGTGTTGCAGTAGGTAAGTAAAACCGGGCGATCGGCAAGGTCGTCCAAGGCAGGCGAGTGCGCACGTGGGAACGGCCCGCTCTCTTGCCGAAGCCAATTATTACTTAGATATAAGTGCCTTTGCTACTTTCTGATATCCTTGGACCGGTAACACCCTGTATATAATAAATAAATAAATATCGCCATACGAACACACCAACTATACGGTACCACATTAAGCAACGCTTGTGTTATGGGTACCGTACAATGGACTGAGGGCGAACTCAGTATATAATACTTATATACATATTAAACATCCATGACTCGGGTACAAACATTCGTGCTCATCACACAAAGCTTGTCCCTACCAGGATTCGAACCCGGGACCCTCGGCGCAGAAAGCAGAGCCACTACCACTGCGCTAATCAGACCATCTGGCTTGTGGTCTTCCTCCCTCTACTCTGGTAGGTTATGCTGATCACGTCTATGGTTTTTTTTTTCATATTTAGAAACTCGTTTTTCGATTGACACTAATTCACACACACACACATTAAATACTTAATATGCGTAATTAAATTTCGCTAAAGCAGTTCCAAACGACCTCTTAAAATATTATTCAACACTATGTTTGTTAGACCGACTATAATGTATCGAATGAAATCAGTACACTTATCACAAAGGTTGACAGGGTTGCTAAACATACGAATATATTATTTCGATAATATCGAAATTATTTTACATAGACTGTTATACCTGTTTATAGTATGATGTCCTTGAGGAGATTAGCTCTAAAACAAAACAAACAAAATGTTCCTTATATCGAAATTATAGTTAATGAGCTGAACATCCCTAAGTCAGTTCTATTCCGCAACAGCCAGTTACAACACTGATTGATTAAGTTGCAAATCGTGGTACCACTATTGACCACGTGTTTAGTACAACACCCATAAATTATAAAACGATTATACGTTTATATGCAGTTAATGTATTGCCACCTAATCTGGTTAATTTTTGGAATAGCAAGGCCGAGACTAGCACGAGTAGTATTAAATGACGGCTGTGTTAGAATGTTATTTATCCCGCGTACTTACATAAATATGAAAGTGTGAATAGAGGTTACTTAATTAATATTTATAACATTACTTAATACATTACATTTTTTACATTACTTAATATTTATAAACCCATACGGTAATTTATTGATTTCTTTACGCGAATACTATACATTGAAATAAAGCTTGATAAACCACGGATCCTTGTAAAAGAACACCGATTCCGATAAAGGATGATACGTGAGGCCATTGAAATTGAAAAACATCCTAATTTCAATAGGGAAGATGGCGGAGTGCTACTACAGACTTGGAATCCTGTAACTATAACATTAAATCCAAACCTAAGCGCATCATTGCAAGACCTCAAGTCACTGAGCACTTTTGGCGAAGGTTGGACTGCAAGCAACAACTAAATATGACGCTTCCCCGTTTCAAACTATGACTCTAGGACCCATAAATGCCCAAATTATACACCAAGTTGGAACAAAGAATATATTAAAGTTTCTATAAAATGATTCAGGTTAAATCACTTGCTAAAAATTACAAAACTGTTACAAAATCTCGATAACTAGATCATATATCAGGTGTCGCAGAATTGTTGTGAATATTAAACTCTTCTGTAATGTTTTCCTGAGGCTCTGTTAAGTTCGCGTCTATAATATTTTCATTAACGTTATTCGTAATAGATTTTGTTTCATTATCAAACATAATTTTCAGCGCGTACATCTCGGTGTGTATTGGTATGGCTTTAGTCTTATTCAATTCATTTTGTAGTTCCAAAAATACATCCTCATAATCCTTAACCTGTGCTGTTGTGTTTCCTAGAGGAGCTTTATACACATTATCAATGTTGATTGCAGTTTTATTTATAGTATCGTCGTTGCTACAATTTAGAAGATCTCTCTCTTCACCAAAGTCAACGCCTTCAAAGTCATCAATAATTGCTGTGTTATTAGGTAACACTTGTATCGAACAATTTTTTGCTAGTTTACTAATATTAAATAGATCTCCGTTATTTTTCAGAACTCCAATACTAAATGTTGATTCTATTTTGTGTTTTAGGCTTTCATTATCATTTTTTGATAAATCGTTAGATGCTAACTTAATTTCAAACTTTAACTGGCCGCTATCATCAATAATGTATAATACTACTGAATCTAATTTATCATTTGTATGGCTTTCAAAATCTATTACTGATCTTCTGCGGCCTTTTATCGGAGTATCTACAGTTACTGTATTTGCTTCAGTCTCTTCCGTAGATACATTATTTGGTATAGTGATCGTTTCAGTATTTAAAGCATTAACAGTACTATCCGTACTATCATCAATAATAATATTATTTATGTACTCTCTCGTACTATTGATTAATGCAGTCGTAATCCAAATAGGTGGTCTAGCTCTTCGTGTAGTAAAATTAAATATGGCACTTGAATTCCGCATAATTATTGGCATGCGTCTGTTAGGTTTAATTGTTGCGTGCTCGCCCGTTAGTTCTATATCTGCCTTCTCACGTCCATACAGGGTATTATCAAGAGGTGGAAGAAGGACTTCGTCGAAAATAATGTTTTCTAACTGAAAAAAATGAAATTAAACGTCACATTGATAAATCTTAGGGCCCTCAAAGAGATAGACAAAGGTTCAATGTTTAACTACATTCAGCTGCTTGTAAAGGGGAAAGTTTACTAACCGGTCGAACTTACATACTCTGGAATGATAATTAGAAATGGTAAAGCTATACATTTTTTATACAATTACGGTTCTTTTCTTGTTTTCATTTACAAAAGTAATTTGTAAATGTGGGAACCATGTAGCCATTAACTTGATAGAGTTAGTACCTACTTTTTTTTTGAGCAGCTGCTAAAGTCTGCCTAGCCGTTCCTACATTGTTCTCACATACCTATAACAATGCACCGCTCAAAAATGTAAAAGATCTTTTTAAAAAGAGTAACCATGGAGTTCCTTGCCCGTTCTTCTCCATAGGAACGGCATTCCGAACGGATGGTAAAGTTGTAGCTTAGCATTTGTAACTTTCTTGAAGATTCATAAGTACTGTACTTAATGGTGAATAAAAAATATTCTGATTCCGATTCCACTTACTTTGACTACAGCTTCGTTAAGCCCATCATCACTATGCTCAATTTTCAAAGGTGGTGGATTGACGGTAGTCATCAGGTAACAGAACACGATGAATAATATAATCATAACGATGGAGTAGATCACGACACAATTAGTACCTCTAGACATTTTTTAATTTTTTATTAATAATTTATTTTCTACAAAAATAAGTTCTTCTTCTTCTTCTTTTACGAAATGAAATGCGATGAAATAAAATGGAAATAAAAATAAGTTCAAAAGAAGACGGGCATAGGATGGAATATGTCATTTCAATTTGACGTTGAGCTCTTCTTCTTTCTTTACGAAATGAGATGCGATGAAATAAAATGGATATGAATATGGCCTCACCCACAACTTAGCGGGTATTTTGCCAATGTCAAGTAATAATTAATAGCAATAACAATTTCAATAAATACACATTATAAATAAAATAATGGATGTGACATGATGATATGAAAATGGAAACCCGACGTTGAGCTCATAATCTGTGGAAGCGTGGATCGCAGAATTATCTTTGGCATTGATTTTGGAGGCCCAAGGAATGGCCTAAAGAATGACGGGCAAATTAAATCATAGAGAAAATTTCCCATTAACCGTACCGTACCGTAAACGCAGCCCTGGGCGCTTACCCAAGGAGAGGGATTGTCGTTACACATTCCGTGTTCCGGTGCGTTCCATTTTTTTGTAATTCATGAGGAAAGGAGAATAGAGAACATGAAACGCGAATGAAGAATGCTCTTTCTATTTGGGGTTTTAAAGTAGATATGTTTTTTCTCAGAAAAGAGGTTTTCGTTCTTCAACGGATATCGTGTGGTTCAATCACATGGTTAAATAAGGTTCACTTTCTTTAGAAGAATGATATTATAGGCTACTCGAGGTGCCCTTGAGCTAACCCCGCCTAAGGTACAGGACTGAGTGAGTACACAGAGCGGTTATTTAAGAACCGTGGGTGTCAAATACCTGGGCATTACAAAACTAGCAGCCCATGAGTGGGAATATCGCTAGCTTTTAACAATTGGGGAAGATGTAGAGTAAGGACCTAATTGGCTCAGTGGGTAGTGAACCTGCTTTCTGCGCTGAGGGTCCCGGTTTCGAATACCGGTAGGGACAAACTTTGTGTGATGAGCACGAATGTTTGTACCCGAGTCATGGTTGTTTTGGTAGTCATATAAAGAAGGTTCTAGAATGGCGACCACGAATCGGAAGACGAAGTGTAGGGCGGCCCCCCACAAGGTGGACTGATGATATCACACGCGTAGCAGGAAGCCGGTGGATGCGAGTGGCGGAGGACCGTGATGTGTGGAAGTCGTTGGGGGAGGCCTATGTCCAGCAGTGGACGTCTACCGGCTGATAGATATATAGATAGATAAGTATTATACATTGGGTTCGCCCCAAGTCCATTGTACAGTACCTAAAATACAAGCATTGCTTAATGTGAGCCCTATAGTTGGTATGTCTGTCTGGCGATATTATATTAAAACTTGGGTAACTAAAACTGTTTTCCACATTCTTGACCTGGGTTCCATCTGTGCTTAGTTATATATCAACTAAGAATATGCATATAAAGGACTAAATATAGGTATCAGTTTTATTCAATAATACTTATATTGTGAGTAATTCGACATTTAAGTATTAAAATCTAACATATCTATGTTTGATGAATTAAGTAGATCAAAATCAGCGTAAACTTCTGGAGGCTGTAAAGTATAAAAGCATTAAGTTATTATAAGAATAAATCTTTATTTGCTTTGAGCATAGAATTAAGAGCATACATATGTTTCTTTGCTTTAAGCATGAGGTACAAATATACTTGATGTAATGATCTCCATGCATTTTTTATAAATAACGTCACTCTGAATATTAATAAAAGGGTTAGTTCACTTATGATGAGCCATTGGAGGTTATGTAAATAATCATGGTTATGTGATGAAAACCATCATCAGCAAACACCATGGTTCAATTTGAAAAAGGATAGAATTAGACAACATCATTGGTCATCACGCCTAAACCGTCTTCATTCCTGCAACCAATACAGTATGGTACTGACTAAAAATAGACTGTATCGAAAGTTGATGATATCGGCTGTGAGGCGTCATTTCACCATTATCAGCATCATTATCACCACGTAACCCTACATTCATGTCTAGTGGATGTACATGTATTTTGAAATTTATAAATGCACATAATTGTGCTTCAAGATAATATTGTTTCTTCATCTGAATGTAAAAGTTACAAAAACTGAATATATTTTACAGACAAGCCGCCGTAACTACTTTGTACTGAGATCCTTTCCAATGACTCGGGCGATAAATACATCAGCCCAGGGATCAGTACTCAATAAACTTCGGTGGTCCTATGGTCCTTACCAAGTTCATGTTGCCAAGATAACTTCTGTTACTAGAAAACATGATTCGATCAGAGAGCTTCAGCAGGCCAGGATCTATCACTGTCATCAGGTATAGGAACAGGGTGAAGACGCAGACGACGATGCAGGAGTACAATACGAAGTGGAAGAATACCCGCATTTTTACTTTAGTTAACTTAGTTTAGTTTTGGACTAAAAACTAATTATTTTACTTGTCCTATGTTAATCTTTCTTCTTTACCTTTTATGTGTCTTCAACAGTCAATGGTTATCGATGGTCAGACACTGTCAATATCATTTTTTTTTACTGGTTAAAGGTTTTTCACCTTTGAATGTTTGAACTTTGTTTAAAGTTTCGTCAAACGAAAGGTTTTAACGCGTCCGTATTTCCCTTTCTATCTATCAAAGATATTCTTATAGCGACCGCTCCGCCAGGCATACCACCCGCCTGGCTGAAGGATTTTCAGCTTTTCAGCTAAAGTAGTATGACGCAATCTAACAGAATAGACCATCGACTAACTCTGATTAATAAAGAACTACATAGTCAATTACATATGTAAAACAAATCTGAGATGCAACAGAATACAAAATCTGACATTGTCATTCAAAAAACGCATTTATTTTTGAAATAAAAATGTTAATTTTGATTTAAAACCATTTTAAATATTATTTAATATACATACTAAATACGTCCACATAAAATAGAATTTCTGCAAAAAAAAAGTAAGCTCATTTTGTTTTCCCTTCATCGTACTTTAGTCTAGCGAGCAAATAAGGATATGACCTTTGCCATATAGCTCTGTAGTTTGTCAGATCCTTTTGAAGCCCGTAACATTGTTGCAGTAATGACAAGGGAATCTGAACGGCAAAGTAATCCGGACTCCGAACTGGGATCGGCGAGTCTTGATCGCGTGAGCAAGCTTGGCGCGATCCTCTGCCCCACCATCTGCGCCCTCCTCCTCGTCTGCGTGTTCGCCATCTCCTTCATCGGCACCAAACTGGCGTACGACCAGTACGACGCGTTTTGCTCCAATCGTCGCTTCGATGTCGCAAAACTGTACATTTTCCCGAATTTCACTGTAAAATCTCGTCCTGTCCAACATGTTAATGTTATTTGATCAATAAACGTATATTCCTTTTAGTGGTGTCAGTTATTTTTATGCTGCAACTCAAAATTTGGGTCCCTGTTCTCACCGTTCGGGATAAAGCGTGAATGCATTAAAATTATTATAACGACATCTATTATAATTTGTAAGAACGTTACCTACAACTGGGTGTTTACATGAAGAAAATCTGCATTTTCATTGCGTGTAGTAATGTATAGTTAGTTAACTAGATGGCGCTGGTAGTGCAGCTTGAACAAGCAATTTTCTTTTCTAATTAAATTTTCCTTCACATTTTAGTATAATTATGGGAGAAGTACTATGATTAGTGCTTTTTGCATTTATTAATGTCATGATAAATGGATTTTTCTCAGTAGTTCTCATACATTTCTAAACGCATTTTCAATTTTCAGTCAATACAACCAACCAACCATATTTTTATATGGCAACAGGAAAATTGACAGGAATCCGTAGCTTTATTTTCTCTATGCAGAAAACAAAATGGGCGGCCGATAATTTTGGGGTAGAGTTATTTCAGTAGATTTTTCTTAATATTTTATTGTATTATCATTCGTATTTTTCGATTCGCGACCTTATTTCTTAGTGATTGTGTTATTCTCTTCGACTTCCCTGTCATATAATGTGAGTATTCTCTGTGTGTCCTTTGTAAAGTTTGTAAATGATATTTTACATGTTGTATTGATTGTGTTTGGCGTCCGGAAGGCCAATGTCAGCCTTCGCTGTATGCGGTGAACCTGGGAACGGCAAACTGTATTTTGGGCATTACATAGGTACGTAGGTTATTATAAATTTCAGAAAACCACTCTAAAGACTGGTATTCATATATAAAAACTGAAAAAAAAACAAATATACTTACAATAAAAATGTTTTAACACTTTTCCTAATTACCTAATCAAGTTTAATTTCTTTATATTTATAGGTGCCTACTTACCTAGTTATAATAGTTCACATCATAGTTTTATATCACGGTTAGATCACTGATGACCTGTTCAAATTACTAACAGGTTTATAAAATAATTCGATTGTACCTATAGGTAATTACGGATTATCTCAGAATTATTTTTATATAAGTACCTACTTATATTATTTATAAAGACAGTATTAGGCAGATTTACAAAAAGTGGATCGTTGTGTAAGGCTTTTATCTACATTGCGGAATTTATGTAGGGTAGGTAAGTTGGTACCTATTAAATAATACTTTGGATAAGCCATTTTGTTGTGAGATACCAATGCAGCATTTTGGTACCTATCACAACTAAATAAAATCTTTTTACATAAAGGACATGATCTCCATTACGATAATTAGTAAAACTAGTTACATACTGCTGTAGCCCGGAAAATGTTTAATAAAAATATCAAGATAGGTATTAAAGTTTTTAGCTTACTGTTTTATAATGTAATGGCTCATCTTAATCTTGAAATTACTTAAGGTGGAGTGCGGCATCCACGGTTAAATTGAACTACAGTCAAATCTGTATGGAATCTCACGGAATTTATAGAGATTTGAAGGTAGTTAAATTTTAATATAGACGGTGCACTCTACTCCAATTTAAGGTCGTAAAAAACTTTCCGTTGTGACATATTTATTCGTAGCGCAAAGTGAATTTCGTGACCCCACTAGAAGATGTAACTCAGTTTATTTTCGGAGACATTCGATTTTTGGCGTTGCAACTTTTGGGTTACAAGATATCGAATATTTGCAGAGAACACTTTGTACCGCAAACTCTAGCAGGACCTTTAGAGACATTTTCACGTCAAAAAATATTTTAATTTGTCGTCGTTTTTTCTGATATCATTTGAGTTAGTAGCACATTAGCTGTAGGCCTACTTAAATAAATTATTGGACTCGTACCTCCCCTCAATGCGATAGAGATTTTCTTTAAAGTGAACTAATTATGTGCCTTATACCTTATCGTTTAACGGACTATGTCGCTTGAGATCTACATTTTCACCTTACCTCGAAGCCACTACGTCATCATTTTGCACCGCGACCCCAACGCCCTGTAGGCAGTGTGCATCATAGTCCCCTTTGTCTTCAGACCTCATTTCCACCGACCTCATCGCAGTGTCTCAGCGTATGCAAAGAGCAAACATTAAGTAGCACTCCGTTTATGATGAGCTCGGCTCTGGCCATTTTTGTTCTTTCTTTTCCGAACAAACATGCCCACGACCTAGTTTTACTTTTCCATTTTTGTTGGCTTCTCCTTAGAGGTGACATTGTAATGAGTTTTCAAGTTGTGTGCTAAAACGTGATGAATTTCCTTATAAAAATGCGTATTTAGATATTTTGTTACATTAACAAGGTGGTATCGCTTCCCTTTATCTAGAGAGTAGTCTGCCGGCAATACAGTACGGACGGTTGATTTGTGTTTGTTGTGTTGTTGATTTGTGCTGAAATAATCCGTAGTTTATTATGAACTAGATGCGCCCCGCGGTATTACTCGCCATTAAAAAGTATGTCTATCCCACGGCCTATGTGCTATTCCAGACTATGATCTATCTCTGTGCCAAATTTCATCCAGATCCGTTCAGCCGTTATTCATGTATTTAGCCGGTATTTAGTCCCAATGTAAAAGGAAAATAATAATTATACCAGAAACAATCCTGCTCAATGCGAGCGGGCCACCACGGAAGCCTAATGCAGGCTGGCAAAGTTCACGTGACTTTTCAAAGACATATTATCCTAGAGGTAACCCAATCCAAGTGGTAACCAGTATTATTTATTAAACTGAGAAGGACAGACTTCATTTCTCCGCAACCTTTATTAGCGTTCCTTTAAACATGATCTAAATTTCCGCCAGCCAAATTCCTCATCATTATTTGGATGGATTCATTTTGTTATTAATAGTGTTGCCAGCTTGTTATAACAAATAATGTTGCAGCCAGTTGTTACAATGTAAATAGGGCGAAACCCCACGGAGTGGTGACACGGAAAATGTTTCCAAGTCGATACATATTTGATAGGTGCTCCGCTCGCGACTAAGTTTCGACTTGTAGTTTATATAGCCATCGACTTATTTACGGCAATGATTTTCCATGATATTGGATGAGATATACTACTTTAAATTTACTTTGTATATAGGAGACTCTACGTACAGATTATCTCGTATCTATGTGAGTCTTGTGTAGAAATAAAGATCTAATAAAATTTAACAGATAAAAAAAATGAATTTAACAGAGATTGATGTGGTTAGTTAAGTATACAGAAAACAGTTTTGAATGGAATAAAAATACATATTCCTCCACCCTGAATAATGCGAATAGGACAGGTAGATGTCTAGACAGTGAATAAATGCAAGACAACAGACTAGCACACGTGGAAAACTAGGAATAGCGTTCAATACAGGAAAAAGTGAATCCAAGTAACAATACAATACCCACACAGGGCAAATAAAGTACTGGTATTATATATTACCGTTGTCACGTTAAGAGCGGAGTCTTATCTTTACGCCCATTTGGTATTTGATTAAGTATGACATTAACTGCATGCCTTTGTTGATGCATATATCTGTTGAAGGTAACAAAAATGGGTATCGTTTTTTTTATATTAAGCATAAGTGCTGTGTCTATAGCATCACCACCGAAACCAATAAGAAGACACAATGTCAACGACATTAATAATAATTTGATAATTTAAACTGAAGAATTCTGGGCTAACAAAAATAGAACACACATGAAATGAGACAAGTAAACCTGTGGATTCCACAGCTCCAAAACTTAGTGGATTTTGTAACAAAAAATCCTCCAAAGAATCCATCAAGGCTTTATTTTAAGGATTGACGAAGAGAACTCAGTGTTTGATAGAAGACATTTCTGATACGATTTGTAGATACATAGAAGAATCATTAAGAGGACCCTGTGTTCGCCCCTAATTTCAATACTAAGGACGAACAAAAGGACCTTTCCCGAACGACGACTTTTGATAAGTTTCTGCGTCCGAACGTACCATTGGCAGTCCATTGGCTAAACCTTTTGTCAAGATGTCAAAACTACTTATGCCATTGACCTATAAGAATTATTCAATACTAGCTGCGCCCTGCGGTGTTACCCGCGATTAAAAAGTATGTCCTTTTTACCGGGATAATAAGCCTATGTGCTATTCCAGACTATAATCTATCTCTGTGCCAAATTTCATCCAGATCCGTTCAGCCGTTCTGGCGTGATTGAGTAACAAACATCCATCCATCCAAACTTTCACATTTATAATAATAGTGTGATTTCATCACAGTCATTCATACTGTATGAATTGCAATTCCAAAATATTCCTGACTATAGATACCTATATTAAGGGCTATCTGACCTATTTTCCCAGGTTCACCTGGGATGCGTCGTGACGTCATTGCGCGTGACGTCCCAACTGACACAGTGGCCTATTTACCAAACGGGTGCGGGGTGCGGGGGTGTGTCCCATTCAGGTTTAATCCCTGCACCGTTGGTGCCTATTTTTAGCTCACTATTTCATTCATTGAACGCGCAATACGGATACGTAGGTACGTTGCTAGGCGGGAGATGGCCTATGCAATTTGTTGGACCTTGGGTGGATAAATTGTAGATGTTCAGTCGGTACTTCTCAATTAAGGCTACATGTCCTTGGTCTGGCTGTGTTACCTCTAATCCGCTTTGTCAACGAGTGTGGGCTTAATGTTTTATTGCAATTTCATTGTTCTGATGTAGATATTAATCCAGATTAACAAACAAACGTGGATAACACAGAGAACTAGTTTCAAGTAAAAATACGTTTCCCTAGCGGTCTACACAATAATAATTTATCTCAAAATCGTATGACACATACGATTGATTGAAAATAAACTTTTCATAATGTAGGTTTGGTGGGAACTAGATAAGTATTAGTTGTAAGATAAAGGGTAACACCCTTTACCTGCTGAGTGTCAGTAAAAAGTTTGATTTACTTGAAACAAAAACAAAAGTTATTTATTTTCCACATAAATGTGATCGTTGTGACCGACTGGTTGACTCGTTAAAATGTCTGAACGTGTAATTATTCTGTAGAAATATTTACCACAAATGGGTTAAATAATGGCCTCTATTATTTAATCAAACCATTTGAGGCCTCGAACCCACTCGCCTTTGAAATCTGATGCCTCATTACTATATTATGTATCTCACTAACCCCTCAAATAATTTCTACGTCTAATATTCCCAAGGCTTACGTAAGACAGTTATATTATCTTCACGCCTACAGTTATGTACGCTGCAACAGATCGTTAAAACATAATTACGTCAGTAGGCATAGATAATAGTTAGAGATGCTTGTAACCCCAAAAAATTCAAAGCATTATATAATATCCAATGAATAAATTAACTTATCAAATAGCCAAAATTGTTTGACTAATGAGTTAACATGATCATGCAATTTCTAATGAGTTCTTGACGTTAGAATTCAGTTCTGTACTGCTATTCTGTAACGACATTCTCATTACACTCATGCGTGAGTCCAAAAGTCAATTGTAAAATTTCAATACAAACTTTACATTTTACCCGAGAATTCACGTGTGAGGTTGTCATTTAATCTCTCATATCTCATGCGTGAATTCTCGGGTAAAATGTAAAATTGGTATTGAAATTTTACAATTCACTTTTTGACTCACACGTGAGATTGTTGTCACGAAATAGGTCTACTGATCAACGACTAGAAGAAATATTTATTCTTGAGGCATAAGTGCTTGAAAATTGATACCACGAAGGCCTAGGAACTAGCTAACAAATTGGATTTATATAGTTCATGGCTGCATGGTAAAATCGAATCGACTGCATTTGTCAAACTATAGACGAGTAGTTAAGAGACACTAAACCGAGATCCCACAAGGAGTCTTCAATGGACAATATACAGTAAAATAATAAAATCTTATGCCAAGATTACACGTAACAAAAAAAATGCCGAGACAGTGCTCTCGGCCAAGTGCTGGGTACCTACCCTAGCACACTATACCTACCGAACACTCGGCCGAGAATACTATCTTGCCATTTTACTCTTTACGTATAATCAAGACATTAGACTTGCATGTAAACATTTCAAGATGGAAAATCGATTCTAACATCAAAAATCAAATCAATACTAGACGTATCTATTCGTTTTACCCAAAAATCTTCGACTTTTCCAGGGTTGCCTAAACTGACATCCATCACCAATTAAGCTTGTCAACTGTCGGCAGTTAACTCTGTATCGTGAACCCGGTTAACAGGCTCGTGCTGTAGGTAAACTATAATCTTTTATCGGTTTGTGTTCGTTACAAATTGTTCTGCTTTCCGACCAGGCTCTGCACGCTATACCGTAATTGTGGAAAATATTTAATGTATGACTACCACATTATAGGTTATATTACTTTAGATCCTATTGATGCAATTGAAAAATAATCGTCAATGATTTGCTTGGGTTTATCAAGGTCAATTTTCTTTATTGCAAGCACCTTGGACGGATTCATCCACCGAAACCATGGGCCATAAAAAACTTGACTCTCTGAGCGATTGATTGCAGTAGTTTGCGTTTGATAAATGTTCCTTACTTGAGCGTGTTGGTGGAACTAATTTCATCCTTATTTTTCTGCATCATCCTTTTCGTAAGCCTTGGAGCATCCAATGTAATTTCCTTATTATTGATTTAATACTTAACTTTGAATTGAGGAAATAATTCCCTAATATGTTTATTATTATTGATTGATTATAATTAAAATGCTTACTATTTGAAGTATGAATTGGAAATAATTTACTTTCCAGAATGCGAACAAGGCGTGGGCCTTAACTAAAACTGCAATACAACAGCCTACTTAAACCTACGCAATATTCGTTGAAAGGAAAAGTAACTTTGATACGTTTGTTTTATAGTAACATTTCCAATGAACAAAAAGTTTGAAGGCTCTTCTTGTATCGCATCTTGGACGATCATCAGTCGCTGTTGAACGATCGTTGTGGTCGGTCGCGTCACTCGTTTGATTATCATTCTAGTACAGTTTTACATTAAACGCGTGTCAATAAACTTTGGTGTTTTCCTGTGAGTGAGAGAGTGCTAGATAGTTGTTCATTCTCGAGGTGCTCTACATATTTCCACCCTGGATTACCAGTTTGATGGTAAGTCGATTTACCTTTGTCCGGTTGTACCTCGACTCGTTACTTCATATATTTATTCGTGTTTAATTTTCATATTTGCAACATGTATAAATATAACTACTGGAAGCTCTACTATGGCAATATTTTTTCGTGCAGTTACATATAGTCAAACAAAATGTAGCTTTGTTTGTACTGTTTCATATTTGTTGCTTATCGTACGTATCAATAAACAGTGACCTTGTTTATTTAAGGAGGATACTGTTGAGTTTATTATTTTATCATTGCAACGTAAATGATTGGTAATGTCTCCATGATTGTTATTCGAGATGGTTCATGGTCGGTGTAGGATTCGTGACTTCCCGCCCAGCGATCGTTGGTCGGTTGCACGTTACATTCGACGATCGTTCACGCATTCTGATAAGTCACACTTAAAATTTGGATCACTTTTATATGATGTTACAACAACACAATTCCCCTACAAATATGAACTGGAACAAATTCATATTATATTCACGATTACATTATGATTTTGAAAAACATTGAATGGAGATGCATATGAAAATACTCGTAGCACTCATGCAAGATTTCTTTAATCAGATGACTTCAAAAGCAATACAGTCTTCAATAAAAAGAGTCCACTTTTATTAACATGAACGAACAAAGCACATGAAAATATGATTAGGAGAACATGAAGAAAATGTTCATCCATCAATGCCTTTAGTCGTATATATAATGATACTGACAATTTTAAAGGCAGTAACTTGATGGCGGCCGAAATTAATGAAACCGGTGCGGATATCGCTTGCACGCTTGACCTGCACTTGCCGGGTTTATTGACCCACTGGCCAGCGTGCTGCCATCACGATCCAGTTACACCTTGCAAGCAAGCTATAAAACTACTTTCTTGTTGTAAAGTACGAGTGACTGAATCGAAGAATATTACCACAACAACAAATCATTTGAATTAAAAATACAGTGCTCATAAGTAACTTATAACCCTTTAGCTAAGGGTCCAATAAATACGATGAATATGTAAAGTCTGAAGATCCCTTGGAATCCCAGACATCCTCTTTGGGTAGAGCTATAAGCTCACTTGCAACTAATTTCCATTAATGAATATAAAGCACTTCCATTGGGTCAGTTGAATTTGAATCTTGAATTTGTGATAAAACATAAGAAAACAAAATACAGGCGATTGCATAATTTCAGTATCAAAACTTGAAAAACTGCTTTTATTCTGCCGTGCCTTAGTCACGACGATAAAATCGTTTGTTCTAATGTTGCCTTCAGAAACGTATCCATTCAGTATGAATCACCAACCGGTTCCTAAATATGGGTTTCTTACATCAGTGAGTTTGGTTCGTCCATTTGCGTCCATAAACATATTGCGTTCAACAAATGGGGGAAGAGGAACCCACCACTGACCCTCGGCTTGTCAAGTTCTCCACTTGTAAACCAAACAAGTTGATCGATCCAACATCGATCTCCTCTAAGATGTTCGTCATCTTCTTTTTTAGGTTGGCAATCAGCTACAAAATAGTGCAATGTTTGCCAGTATTTGTAATTCTTGATAATAGTTATTGAAAAGTACCCCTGATGATAATGATAATGTTGATAACGATGATGATGTTGAAATGAATCCCATATCCCCTATCAGTAAAGCGGTGGATACTTTACTGAAAATTTACCGGACATCTTGGGAGAACTTGAAAAGTCAAGATATACTATTTTATTTCATGTTTCTTCCCTCGTGCACGTTTATGAACACACAATGGTTAATATCCCACTGATATTACACATTATTTATCAAAGAAAAACATTTCTTGGAAAATAAAATAAAATTGACAACTCTACGGTTGAACTTCCCGCCAAAAAGTTCTCCTCTAAGATGTTAGTCGAGAACCTGCCAATTAATATGCAATTCTCCGCGAAACGATGCGAAATTAACCTTGGATTTAAGCCAAGTATCGCCTAAGTTTTATCAATTACATATTGCGTTCGCTAACTAATAAGGGAAAGTAATATGTCATTCGGTTGCTACTTTTTCTAAAAAGCCATTATTTCTAATCGTAAAGTTATCTATTCTGTTCAAGTACCTACCTGAGAAACGGCATGTTTGTCCTCAAAATAACAACTATTACTAGCCACTAAAATATTTCCATGTAGGCATCATAACTGTTATAGTTAAAGGGAATCTATGTTGTATGCAAAAGAGTTTAAACTCGTCTGCCTTCTGTTGAATATTTACTCGTAACTTTATCGTGCCTTTTCAATGTGACTAACTCTTTCGCTTGGACTCGTTACCGTGGCTGTCGCCAATTAGGTACGTGTGTGGCATTAATAGCTCACTATTCGATCATCGCCTGAATATTGATGTCCATTACTCTTTCACGACATGGATGGCAATTATCGTCCCATCGCATTTGGGTCAATGTACGTGGTGCATGATTAGATTGGCTAATGCCGAGTTATCGTTGGAGTCTTGCGGCATACATAGAATTACTTATCTACCAAACATTTACTGAACTACTTTATTTTTTAAATTATTCCTCAACCTTCTAAACATTAGGTACTCATTCATACTCAGTAATTGTAAGTACATTATAAGAAAGAGCTTAATTATCATTGCAGTACTTTAACCTTGTGGTTTTCGGACCTCAGATCTCTCTGGTCAAATGATAAGCGATCTAGCTTCATTTGATTATCAAACCATTACGTGTGATTGTATATAAATTCCTTTCTATTCTCTATTCAATCTGAGATTGATGAATAAACAATAACAATGCCCACCTTATAATTGCCATTCATAAATTCTTGTAATTGTACCCATGGTTCGCGTTTAATGAATATCCCACAGCGTACACTAGCCCCAATGAATGCAGACCTTTGTGGTGAGCCATTGGCCCGTGAATTGTGTTCGCTTTGTTGCCGTTACATGTGCCGTTTCGTTCGCCATCAGTGTACATCACACAACGGCTGATATATGTTTCCGGCGGTTTGTGTGATGGATGAAAAATGTCAACTCGTGCTAGTATAGCTGGTAAAGCTATCAGCGTTGGATAATTAAGCAATCCAGTTATGGCCGGTGCAGTTTTCAGAAATAATTCTGGGGATTGATAACTTGCAATATATTTATTTTCTTTTCTCTTTCCTTATACTGCATACAGTTTTATGGTGATATAATAATAATACCAGCCCTTTTAATGTCCTACTGTTGGGCACGAGCCTCCCCTCAATGGGAGGGGGGATTAGGCCATAGGCCACCATGCTGGCCTAGTAAGGCCACATGAAATCCAGAAATCTGGGATTTCTGGATTTCATCGGGGTTTGAACCTGCGATCCTCGTTTCCGAGGCAAGTGTTCTACCAACTTGGCTATCGCTGCGATCATTTTATGGTGATAGTTGTTATAATTTGTATAACTATCAACCGATGTTCTACTTAGTGATTCGCCGTTACTCAGCGTCATGTGACTTTGCATTCTAATCCCAACCTACTCAATAGTAGCTAGCGAACTATTAAGCTAGAAATAGGATAGCCACACAAATCCGGCAGGGCTTCGTATGACCGTGATGGAAGCCGACAAAGTGGTTGACGACAAAACACAAACGTATATCCGATTATTAAGGCTCAGTGTTGATGCATGATACGTCATTGCACGACATGCAAATGTGATTATTCAACTGTTTTGTGTGTAGTACTATCGATCGGACTGATTTAATTTTTTGTCTTCTGGCAACTGTATCGAAGCGATCTTTGGTCGATCGTCTGGTGTTTTTTATTTGTATTTATCTATCTATATGTTTTAACACATGAATCAGTAAGTTATATGGATCACGTTGATGTATAAAATAATTTTGTAAATGATGTTTGATTTTTTTAAACAAGACGAACCAATGTCATTTGGCCGTGCGCTCAGTACAGGTGTCATTTTTTAAATGTCTAAAATTTTTATTTATTTCTTTGGGAATGTTATCTGTATAACCTACTGATGTAATTATTAAAGTTGGACCGTATATAACGTATAAATCAAATAACGTAAAATCTCAAACGACCCCAACAATATATATTGATCGATCAAATAATTATTTATTTTCATGAATTGTAGCAGATTTTTTTTTTTACCATTATTATTCGGACTGATTCATAGCTCCAGACTTATTTATTGAGGGGCATATATACGCCCCTAGTTTTGCGTTATTTCAATGGCACGAAAATATGGTATGTGACAAAGGTAATGTCTCACCAAATATGAAGAGAATAAATTGAGCTTGCGTGACTTTTTTTGACAGTCTACGCCATTTTATGAGAACGTACACAATTATAATAGTTCCAACTGTGACATTGACCTTAGAGAGCAACGCTCTTTGTATAGAGTTATTTCGATGATTGGACAGATAAATGGAAGGGAGTGAAGTGAAGATAATAAAATGTTATGAGTACATTGCATTGATAGTTGCCGTCCACAACTTGAGCTGCTTTCACACACAACTAGTGTACATATACAATTAAAATTAATATAATAATATCGCCAGACAAACACACCAACTATACGGTCCCACACTAAGCAACGCTTGTATTATGGGTACCGTACAATGGACTGAGGCGAACTCAGTATATAATATTGCAATAAAACATTTTTTTCGGATTTTATCGCGTTTATTTTATGTTTCTACGATCCCGACGTTTCAGCTGGTTTAGAGCAACCATAGTCACGGGAGGACTGAGGTGGTTGACGTCCTAGTGTCATAGTTTGAACGGGGTTACGCTCATATTGAAATGAAATGAAATGAAATGAAATGAAATTTATTTATTCGCTAGATATGGTTTGGTTTACATAAAGATGTTAAATAAATTAATTGTACAGCATATCTCGCCTGCAATAGGCATGCGAATATTGAGTATATGATGAATAACATCATATGAATCAAAACTTAAAACTATTCTTAAAGCTATGAGTATAATAATTAACAATTCTAATCTTATCCTTATAAATATATTATATTATTCTTTATGTTTGAAAAACTCTTCGACACTGTAGAAGCAATTTTTAAGGAGCCATAATTTTAAAGCTTGTCTAAATTTGTTCATAGAAAGTTCCCTAATGTTCTTTGGTATCTTATTATAAATTTTAATAGTCATTATTCTTGAGTTTTTACTGTGAAAAGTGCTCCTACATTTGTCGATTCTTAGTTTGCTAGGATCTCTTTGAGCATATCTACAGCCGTCATTTATCCGAGTGTATAACTTAGGGTTTTTTACTACAAACGTGCCAATTTCAAAAATATATAATGATACCAAAGTCAATATCCCTAGTTTTTTAAAAAGAGGTCTACAAGAATCTAATGGACCGACAGCACAAATTGCTCTAATGCACTTTTTTTGAGCTATGAATGCTTGATTTATATGCGTAGAGTTTCCCCATAATAAAAGTCCATATCTTAGAGTAGATTCAATTCAGATTGAGATTTTGTTTGATTCGTAACATTAGTTTTACTTCAATGTATAGTATTCGCGTAAATATAAGAAATCAATACGAGTTGTAAGTATTTAAATCATCTTGAGAACATGTTATTACAAAAGGTATGGAATAATTATTATAGACTGGTTACATTGACACTTATTAATAATTGGTTTTCCCATCTAGCCATGAGTATTCAATTATACTAAGCATTTAATACTTATAATAGCAGAGATAGTCAAGTTGATAGAACGCTTGCTCCCGTGACCATGGTTGCTGTAAAGCAGCCGAAACGTAAAAACATAAAATAAACGCGATAAAATCCGTAATATAGTTTTATTTCGATACTTACAACTCGCTCATTGATAAAGAGGAAAATAGTCGTCCTTAAATATTTTGGTCGCGCGCGATACGTCGTCTATATTATTTACTAGCTGTTCCCGCGGTGTTACTGTATGCTATCCCATAGAATCTTGCATTTTACCGGGATAAAAAGTAGCCTATGTGCTATTCCAGACTATAATCTATCACTGTGCCAAATTTCATCCAGATCCGTTCAGCCGTTCTGGCGTGATTGAGTAACAAACATCCATCCATCCAATCTTTCACATTTATAATATTAGTGGGATAGTGGGATTAGTGAGATTCGTCCAAAAAATACTGAAACCTTTTTTCAGCAACACGAACATATTCAGTCAAAGAACAGCCAACCGTAAGTGTAAATTGAAAAAAAAAACTCATATTATCGTGTGGCTGAGTTGACATAGTGCAAAGCATATACATTTATTGATTGCAACGAGTGATGTAATCTAAATACCGGTTAACATGTACGCTATGTTGTTTTATCGTAATAAGAGTTTGTAACGCGCGCCTTTACCACACTAGTTCGCTCTTCGAAAAGCGACCAATGAGAGCGCTTCGCGCTGAGCCGTTGTTCGCTAAAAGCGCCTTGATTGGTTGTTTGGGAGAACCGCCAATCAAGTGGCGAGTACCTATTGTTTTTTTTTATCTATGATTGTTTTCCGAACGTTCATTCTTGTATAAGCTGATTTTGTCTAAGATTAATTTTCTATGTGCGCATTGTAAGAGTAAACTCGCTAACCTATTTAATAAACATATTACAACCCTGAGAGAGTTTTAAATTGGACGCCCAACCGCGGGGCGAGTTTTCTATCATGCCACGCACCAGGCGAGAAGAAGAAGTCTTCGACGACGCGGCGACATCGGCGTCGTACTCCATGGACCAAGTTGCCGCCATTATGGCTGCAATGCAAAAGTCCCAAACGGATGCCTTCGAACGCCTCATCGAGAAAGTCACTGCTCATCAGCCGGCGTCAACGCCATCGCTTGCTCCGGCGGCGATATTGTCACCTTCCGTCGGCCAAGGAACATTCACCTTTTGCACCGCCCGCTTTGGCGGTGACGCCGACGAATCTGTGGACGCGTTCATCGACGCTACAAGAAGTTTTAAGGACTGTGCCAACGTTTCCGAAGAAAACGCGCTGAGGGGCCTCTCAATGCTCCTGACACATCAAGCTGCGACCTGGTGGCAGGGAGTCAAGGCGGAGATCAAGACATGGGAAGATGCATTGTCATTACTGCAATGTACCTACGGTGATAGACGGCCTCCCCACCGTATATATGTGGAGCTATTTGAACAACGGCAAGGCCAGCAAAACACCGACTTGTTTGTGTCAAGATGCCGCGCGATGCTAGCGAAGATTCCGGCGGGAGATATCTCCGTGAAAGCCCAACTAGACATGGTTTATGGGCTCCTTGACCGCCGTGTTCGTAAGCGTTTGAGAAGAGATGAATTCAAGACTTTTGACGATTTGTTACGAAATGCTCGTATGGTTGAAGAGTCGTACAATGAGGTCCCCGACACGAAAGCCTCCAACGCCGCTGTTCCTGTGAATCGTGGAGAAAATGCCGCCGCAAGTGCGCAGCGTCCGCCGCGCCGCTCCACAACATCGACAACGCCGAGTACGACGTCGCTGCAAACCGAAACCCCAGCTTCGAGTGTACGTCGCTTCCCGAGCACCGCGTCGGCGGATCAAACCCCCAGTAGTCCCAGTGTATCGCGTGTTAAACGATGTGTTTATTGTAAACAATACGGACATGTTCGTGATGATTGTAAGAAGCTACCTAGTAATAGTAATAAGAACAATAACTATTGTTACGGATGCGGTACGAAAGGAGTCGTGCGTTCGCAGTGTGGTAAATGTAATCAGAATCTTTCTTTTTCTGCCATCGATACTTACGACAGCGCCCTGGTAAGTCATCTAAACATTCCTCATACGATATCTCCTACAAGTCATGATAACGCGCCGATTTATATTTCTAAACAATCGTCGCACATTCAATCGCAGAATTCTATAGCTCAACATTCATTCAATCATTCACGATCTTTTAGTCCCAACATTCGTTCTAACCAATCACACATTCATTCAAATCATTCGATCTCTGAACCAATCAGACGTGATCCTTTTACTTGTCAGAATCGAAACTGTCAGCGCTGTCAACGTCATAACAAACGTCAAATTCAAATGTCAACTTCGAGCTGTCACAACAAAGTGCGTTCCGAATCACGTAATTTTGATGAGTTGTTATCGAACTCGTTATCGATTAAAAATTTTCTTAATAGTTCGATTAATGTTAATAACGTAAATGGTCATATACCTGGCTCTGACTTAATGCATTACGATCAACGTATTACTGGGGCTAGAGTAAAAGATCCTGTTGTGTTACGTTCTAGGGTGAGTGTACCAGTGTCTTCTGTACTTCATGACTCACCTGATCGGGAGAATGCGCCTGCAGTTGCTCTGCCTTTTCTGGCCAGCCTGACGCCTGTGATAGAACCTGAAGTTGTTGCTGATCTACCTACAGTGGTTTCTCCTGCTGCACCTGCATTTATGAAGGTGACCACTACTGTCCCTCCTGGTAAGGATGCCTACTACCTTTTTATTTCATCTTCGGATGTTGAAGAGATGACAACTGCCTCTACACAGAGACGGCCTATCCTTAGCATCAAGGTTCTTGGTTTGCGGGGCACTGCCTTGATTGATACCGCTGCTAAGTGTTCAGTAGCAGGGTATACACTTTATAATATCTTTAAAGAAAAGGGACTTACCTTTCAGTCGAAACAAGTATGTGTGAAGCTGGCAGATGGTGTGGTCCGTCCATGTGATATTCTGGTTTTCTCGGTAGATGTCACCATTACTGTGGATAAGAGTGTTAGGGTAGACTTTGTGGTTTTCCCTGATGCTGACAACAATGACACACTTCTAGGGATTGATTTTCTCCGCGCTGCTGGGATGATAGTTGATTTTGCTCACTCTTCTTGGCGTTTTTCAGGAAGTGACCTGACTTACCCACTTGAGTATGAAAGTGGTTCGTCACAGCAAAATCGTCCCGTCGCATTGTCGTCTTTCCTGCTCAGGGATGACGAGGGACCCATGCTTACCTGTCATCAGCGCCAGATGCTCTCGGATCTTCTCCATCATCATGAGGATATCTTCAGTCCAGGAGGAGAGCCGACACCGTATGCAGAGCACCATATTGAAACAGGAGACAATGCACCGATTGCTGTACCTCCTTACCGCCTCACACCTGCGAAGAAAGCTGCTATGGAAGCTGAAATCAATAAGATGTTAGAGGATGGAGTCATCGAAGAGTGCGAGTCAGCATGGGCAGCTCCTGCCATCCTTGTACCCAAGAAAGACGGTACGTACCGATTTTGTGTCGACTATAGGAGACTAAACTCTATCACTAAAAGTGATACTTACCCGCTGCCTGTTATTGAAGACCTCTTGCACTCCACTAAGAGAGAAGGGTACATAAGTACCATTGATCTGCGGTCTAGTTATTGGCAGGTCGGTGTTGCGCGTGCCGACAGGGATAAAACCGCGTTTATCTCGCCACTAGGAACATATCGGTTTGTCCGAATGCCCTTTGGTTTGAAGAATGCACCCGCAACATTCCAAAGATTAATGGATCGTTTCCGGTCAGGCTCTACATTGAAGAATGTCACTCTGCTTACCTTTCTCGACGATTTGCTTGTGCTATCTGATGGTTTTGACCAGCACCTGCAAGACCTGGCAGCTGTCTTTGACCGCCTACGAGTTTTTGGTCTGCATGCTAACCGAGGAAAATGTTCATTTGCATGTGAAAGGGTGAAATATCTGGGACATCTGATTACTTCCCAGGGTATCATGCCAGACAACTCCAAGGTTGAAGCTATCCTGAAGATGAAAGAGCCCACCAATCTTAAGCACTTAAGAACATTTTTACAAACATGTGCTTGGTTTCGAAAATTTGTTCCAGGGTTTTCTGCTATTGCCCAACCCTTGACGAAACTCACCAGGAAGGCCGAAGCTTGGACATGGAACGAAGAGCAACAGCGAGCCTTCGATGAGCTGAAGGAGAAACTAACCACAGCTCCAGTCCTCGTTCAGCCGGATTATAGTAAGCACTTTGTCATCCGCTCCGATGCAAGTAACTACGCACTGGGTGCCGTCCTACTACAGGGCGAGGGCCATGACGAGCACCCCATCGAATACTCCAGCCGCCTACTAAGCCCTGCTGAACGTAGATACAGCACTACAGAACGCGAAGCTCTCGCAGTAGTGTGGGCAGTAGAGAAGTATCGCCCCTACATCGAAGGTCATCCTGTGGTCGTCAGAAGTGACCATCAGCCCCTAAGATGGCTTCTTACGTTAAAGTCACCTAGTGGCCGACTTATGCGATGGGCACTAAAGCTACAAGCGTTTGATATACGCTATGAGTATATCCCTGGTAAAGCAAATGTTGTTGCTGATACACTGAGCCGTCCAACCTGTGATGAAGGTTCTCAAGAACACTGTGGTGTTTGCTCAGTTATTGTGGATGTCCCTCAAGTCAATCCTACAGAACTTCGGTCCGCTCAGCTCGACGATCCAGAAGTAAGCAAGATCATTCAAGACCTGGAACACACTACCGACCCTTTGGCGCCTGCTCGCTGGTTGGAGCGAGGTTACCTCGTAAACCAGGGCGTTCTTTATCGCCATGGGCCCGATTCGGACTCTGAAGAACCCCAATTAGTAGTGCCAACCTCGATGATAGATGCCGTCATGAAGGAGTTCCACGACGCGCCTACGGCTGGTCACCAGGGAGTTGACCGCACACTGGACCGAATCCGTCAACGATACTTCTTCACTGGTATGCGTAAACGCGTGTCAGAGTATCTGAAGAATTGCATTGACTGCCAGAGATACAAGTACTCAAACCTGAAACCAGCGGGTCTACTTCAGACGCCAGTTCTACAACAACGTGGTGAAGTACTTGCAGTCGACTTGTTTGGCCCTCTTCCCGAAGCTGCTTCAGGTGAAAAGTGGGTCCTCCTCGTAGAAGACACTGCTACTCGTTGGGTGGAATTGTTCGCGCTCCAAGACGCCACCGCTGAGGCGTGTGCGAAGATCCTGATCGAGGACTATTTTCTGCGCTATGGTTTTCCCCGGCGAGTCATCTCGGACAACGGTGTGCAGTTCATCTCCGCCGTGATGCAGCAGTGCATGTACCTGTTTGGGATCAAACAGAATTTGATTCCCCTCTATCATCCCGAGGCCAATCCTGCTGAGAGAAAGAACCGAGATCTCAAGACCCAGCTGTCCATCTTGGTCCAGAATGAGCATCGCTCATGGCCTTCGTTTCTAGCTCAGATACGATTTTCTCTTAACAGTGCTACCTGTTCTACCACTGGACTGACACCTTCCTACATGATGTTTGGGCGTGAAATGAGAACACCCTTCGATGCACATCATGACTTGCGGGCTATACTGGAAAAGGATACTTATGTGCCCCAAGTAACACCCTATCTTGCCAAATTTATTACTTCTTTACAGGAGATCCGAGAACGCGTTGAAAAGCATCAAGACCAGCGCAAGGCGTATGCTGACGCGTCCCGTCGTCCCGGTACGGTCTATAAGGTCGGTGATCAGGTTTTGTTAACTACACATTCTCTGAGTAATGCACCCAAGGGACGTACTAGGAAATTTATGCCTCAGAGGGATGGTCCGTATACGGTAAAAACTGTGATCAGTCCCACCACTTATGAAGTTGCTGATAGTCAGGGCCAGGTATTAGGACGTTTTCATGCTTCGGACTTAACTGCTGTAGTTTGCGTACAGTCAGAAGCCCCTCAGCCTGTGCAACCCCGTCGACGCCGGGGTCGACCACGTAAAAACCCGGGGCAAGCCCCGCAAAAGAAGTAGGTAGGCGTGCTGTTCTTTCATGCCAATTCACCATCGGGTCGATGTTGTGACTTGTAGGAGGAGTATGTAACGCGCGCCTTTACCACACTAGTTCGCTCTTCGAAAAGCGACCAATGAGAGCGCTTCGCGCTGAGCCGTTGTTCGCTAAAAGCGCCTTGATTGGTTGTTTGGGAGAACCGCCAATCAAGTGGCGAGTACCTATTGTTTTTTTTTATCTATGATTGTTTTCCGAACGTTCATTCTTGTATAAGCTGATTTTGTCTAAGATTAATTTTCTATGTGCGCATTGTAAGAGTAAACTCGCTAACCTATTTAATAAACATATTACAACCCTGAGAGAGTTTTAAAAGTTTTTTTTATCGAGTCTAAAATTGAGTCAGTTTTTTTTTTTATATATTTACTTATTTATTCCATGCATTCACTTAATTTGGCAGTCAAAGCATATACTTTATATTTTTACGTTATCCTACGGGGTAGGCTAACGCGCCCGTTACTCCCGGGGTAGGCTAACGCTCCCGTACTCACTCAATATATTTTAATTATTCACAGACTTATATTCAGACAACACAGCGTACGCCAAATCGAAGCCTAATAAAACTCTGGTCTAGCATGTTGCTTAAATGGTAACCCAGAGTATTTATAGTCTTCAATTTTAGCGTACGCCGTATATTGTCTGATTATTCTAACAAGTCTGTGTGTTTGGTACAGCCACAAACCAATTACACTAATAACTTCACACGAATATATTCATAAGCTTATAATAATATAAAACTGACACATACTATTACAAAAAATAATAATGTAACTTATGGTAAAACTATGGGCCGCATAAGAAGGCTCAAGGTCGCTCAACGCGCAATGGAGAGAGCTATGCTCGGGGTTTCGCTACGCGATAGAATCAGAGAGATCCGTAGACGAACTGGAGTAACCGACATAGCTCAAAGAATCGCCAAGTTGAAGTGGCAGTGGGCAGGGCACATAGCTCGCAGAACCGATGGCCGTTGGGGCAGAAAGGTTCTAGAATGGCGACCACGAATCGGAAGACGAAGTGTAGGACGGCCCCCCACAAGGTGGACTGATGACATCACACGCGTCGCAGGAAGCCGGTGGATGCGAGTGGCGAAGGACCGTGATGTGTGGAAGTCGTTGGGGGAGGCCTATGTCCTGCAGTGGACGTGTATATCGGCTGATAGATAGATAGATAGATTATGGTAAAAAAAAACAATGAATCATGAATCATTATTACATTATATAAGTAGGTATCATATTCTATTAAATACAAAAATGTTGTTTATTCATAATACGCAATTAGTAGCTAATACTACCTGTACAGTAATGATAATCATTATCGCTTTCGATACAAACGTTAAAACGACAATTGATAGCTATCGAATGGGTGCTAGATTATAATTTAACAGTTATTATTATATAAGCTATTAGCAGCTATTATTATATAACGCTCATTTTTTTTTACTATATAACATGTACATTGTAAACTCTGTTGGCAACTCTAAATAAATAAATAACAACTCATATGAATTTGCAATACAAGTAGCGTGCGTCTTATATTGTCTTCATAATTCAAATTCTTCCCAAGCACTATAAAACGCCTCAAGTTTTCTCACATAAAATAATGGACTATCCATTTCTTCTTATCTCAAGAATATAATTCAACGATACATACAGTTTTCATTAGCTCCGAACAAATCTTTGTATAGCCTTGGGGTATAAGGTACTTACTGAGGACAATGACATCATTTGTTTTAACGTGCGTGGCTGGTTGCACCTTTTCATAGTTCGCTGCTGCAGTATAAAAACTTTTGTCTGCGGGTGGCTTAGTACCGGTGATTACTTCAATTTTGTTCTTTTGGATTACAGTGTCCTCTACATAGCCGTTTAGTTTAGGTATATTAATTCCATTACCTGTTTCATTTTCTATGTATACCGATTACTACAATCAAATGGGACCTTGTATGGTGATCAATCGATTTATACGACGCAAGAACACATTGTTGCTACACTCTTCTATCAGTTCAGTTCCGCATGCAATTAATGTAGTCAGCAATTAAGAGCTTATTGGTGCGTAGGTAATTACTTGCATTATTCATTCGACTTATTCTGCAATTTACTTCACAAAGGGCGTTTGGATATGCTGTTAGCGCTAATTATATTTCAGGTATTAATTCTGAGATTCCTAATTTGACGTTGGTAAATATATTGCACAATTATTGGCAATTATTATTCATTATATTACCGGCAACCTGCACAAAATAAATAGCCAACAGTAACTTTGTAGTTTGTATAGTATTGCGTCTTGTCCTTGAAACTGGTAATAGTGGTGGTTAAGTACTTTGCTACGTGTGCATGTGAGAACTTGGCATTTCTGTTTGATACCGATTCCAATCCGTTGTGATCAATTATTTTGTTTTTAAAAAAATGTCATAATTTCTTCAATTTTATAAATATCTAGATCACCGTCCTCAATTACATCGTAAGTCATAACATTATAAAGTTATCTGGTTTAGTCAAGATTTTTTCGCCTCACTTGTTTTAGCTTATACTTCCTAGGATTATGAGGTCGTCCATGAATGACCTCATCCTTGTTACCGTGGCTGCTTCTAGAATTTACGAGCATGTCGTATTTCATAATATTTTGACACTACTTTGCATATTAAAAAAGATTACTTTAGATCACAGATCTAGATAATTCGTAGTGTCTTGAAGAGTCGTAATTGTTATTCTGATTGGGTTAATAAATTAAAAATTGTATCCAATGTAGTTATTTTTGTTCCCACATTAAAACTGGCTATATTTCCTAATTTTGGTGCAGTACTTTTTCATGTACTTAGAACGAAGACGATTGTGGAAAACGCAGTGTCACGGTTACAATCCAAAACCAAACACCATTTATAGAACCCTTATAACCAACAGCTACTTCACTTGACTGACTACAATATTGTATCTGCAGTACTGCATTTCCAATTCTACACCAAAGGCCTTTGTCTGGAACCGGTAGTGCTATTTTTAACTTAACTTCGTAACTCGCCTTGTGTCAGAATATCGAAAACATTAAACTTCTTGTTTAAAACAACCATAAACATGTTAAATTATGTTTGAGAATTTACTGAATGTAGAATATTGTAAAGGGCATGCGTAAGTCAAACGTGTTTCGAATTGTGAACTTAAATTTTCTGTTATACCTACAAACTACTCATTATTTTTAACTTATCTCCAAATTAATTGAGATTTAATGTAATGCTATTACATGTGGCTTCTAGCGCTCTATTCTATGTGTTAGATCATGTTTTTTTCCTTATAGTTCAAAAATAACTTATACATGTAACATGAGGATGAACCTCAGAATTGTTTGCGATAACCTTTAAGATGTTAATAATGATAAGTCATCTGATTTATACAATTCTAAAAGCGGGGATTTCCATCTTTTTTATCTATTTCATGTCTCTAAGCCTTCGTTAATTATATATATATAATAATTGTATAGTTCAGTCTTATTAATAAACATAATTACAGCAACTTTTAAAAATGCTACTTGATATTATACTTGCTTGAAATCTGATGTGATTTGAAATTACCAAATCAGATTAGATATAATTTATTTAAGGCTATACAGGCTGTGACTAATTAGAGAATAGTTGTTTGCATTCCGGCTGCACCTCTACCAATCACCGTGTACACAAGTGTTCAATAGAGGTCGCTCGTTCTTTGAATACGATCAAAACCCTTTCTAAGGGCCAGCTATTTAACATCGGAATATTTGTATAAGTATATAATAATTATTTATATCATATACCTACTTCGGATATAGCCTATCATATTTTTCCTCATGCACAATTTTTGGTCCAACTGGTTTCACTACCCGCGTATACAATGTGTCAGTGAACTCAAAATCTCTAAAACTCCATCGAATTTTGGCCGCTATTCCAAGGGAGAGAGATAGGTCCATATTTTATTTGTGTTGTGTATACAATACACTGGTTATGTTGCCACAAATATCAGTATCACGTTGATATTAAAATGTATGTCTTAATTCAGTTTTTGTTTATCGTTCTAATTGATTTGTGACGCTCCCAAATCTTAAGTACTTTATGTGGTACCTGCAGCACTGACCTTCATGGTACACATATCATTTGAATACTCAATAACGAGAGATACTTATTACACAAATAATAAACACAACAACTGTTAATTATCGACTGCCCTTTGTGATGTGTTTGTACTTTTCAACGAATCTTTTTCTGTATTGTCTCACATTATGTCATCATGTCCTTGCTACTACAAATGTCAATTTGATCTTACGACAGAGGAGTAATGACGAAATCTCACGTTATATTTACTATTAACACAGCAGCACTAAAAGCTTCTGTCCATTCAAGTCATTATGCAATCGAAGACTGACTTCACCTCGTCTGCCTTTGTATGCCATGCCATCGCATATTGTAGACATTTTAAAACTAGGTCCAGTTTAAAGTTCCTCCAGAATTTCCCGTAGAGGTTTTGGCGTGGATGTTGATATTTCTGTATTTTTAAAATTATTTTCTCTTCAATTTTTATTCCCAATCCCTCATGTAGCTATGATTGGTCTTTTGCGTTTAAAAATGTAAAAAAAACGATTAAATTTATTGTCGTCGGTTCATAGCAAGCGTACCTGATATCGCCCACACACCACTAATCAAATGTAGTAATGGATAGCAAGTTGTTAGTTTACGTCAATTAAACTCACGACACCTTAAGCAACACACTCAAGGCCTTTGTTTATTAGGAGTTAAAGGTTATCTATTCATACATGTTTCTTTAGCTACTATTGCTACAGCTTAAAAGGAGACAAGCATGTATATTATTATTTCCGATTACTAATCACATCGTATGCTAAAGACTGATTGATTTTTACTAAAACTTATATCGCCATGCAACTCATTATCAAAGTCACCAATATCAGTCAACAAGAGATAGCATTTCTTAAAACAGTGATCAACATAAAGCAGTTTAAATTAAGAAGTTTACTTAATCGACAATCAGTTAAAGGCTACTTATGTTACTTGTACCTGTTACTTCAATAATTTAATAATTAATCAATAGCCTAGTAAATTATATCGTATAAAAACATTCCAAGCTTTACCGCCCTTGAAGTATGCGATGTATTTTTTTTTTTGTAAGCTCTTTGGCTAAGTAATGACCCGAAATACAAAATTGTTTTACAAGTTCAAGACATGGAATGTTTATTATTAGCTATCGTAAACGTTACAGTCAAACCACAAGCAATACAGTATGATAATATGTAATGGAGACAGTCTCAATCACTGATCAAATGCTGCCCCAGCTCCTAAAGATTCGGCGGCTCCCCCGGGGGGTTGAGAACACGCAACGTTATTTTTCATAACGAAATATTGTGCTCGCTTTCGGTTATAAGTTCTTAATAGCGTTGACTGTAGGTATTTTTTACTTTGATACATTGTATTTCGTGAGGCTAGGTTTTGTTAAATTAAGTGAAGCTTCGCCTAATATTTTTTTGCATTATCAACAGCAAGACCAAAGGAAAAGTTGTCTTATCGCCTTCTTCGAGTCTTACTCATTTTTATTTGAAGTTGACCCTCCTATTCGTCTTTAAGCAAAGCACTCTTTTCTCTGTCGACGTATCAAGTTAGGTAGTTTCTTATTACAGGCACCCATGTTATCCAGATCTACCGCGACTTTCCGTACTTTTGTTTGAGTTTGAGTTGTGTTTGAGCTCAATTCTGGTAATGCGATTCTCTAGCCTCTTTATAACATGACTCTACCATTGCAGTCTTTTCTGCGTCAATTTATCTGCTATGTGTTTTACCTTTAACGTTCCTCTGATCTTGTCATTTGAAAGTCGGTTTACTCTGAAGTACCACTGGTTTATTATAGATTCACTTTTCACGTATTGGTATTCTAGGATCACACATTTAACTGTATCCACTTTTGCTTTTCTGTTTTTTTATGATACACACGATGTCTGCACCAAAGCTGTTGTAAAATGTAGATTTTTTTATGGAGTTCATCGAGAATGATATCAAGGTCGATCATCGTATACCAATTGATTGTTGTTGTGACTATCAATGATCCGTTCACGATGGACACGAACGTAATTGAGATCATATTCCGGCGACAATGAAACAATAGGTAAAGCTTGCATCAATGTGACATCATGCATTGTGTGTAAAGTTGACAGTGGCTCGATTGCTGATTTCTTTGAAGTCATTCATTCAGTGTCATTAAATACTGATACAGGCAATATATCGATCCATGGATAACATTGAATACTATCAAATACTATATTTTGAACGATAATGATACTATTGGAATGCGTCTCTATTATTGAATCCTATAAAATAAAATGACCATAATGTATTGGCAAACAAATATTAAAGTAATGACTTTTATGTTGCGATCCTTCGTGGACCAGATGTTGACATTCAGGTAAATCGTTACTATGAGACTTTAACAAGGTGTGTCTGTACATAAAATATTTTTGGACGGACAAATTATCTTTATTTTACAATTCTTAACATTGACACAAATCTAAATTAAATTGTTTATGTAATTTTGTTTCATTCAAATTAACTAATTTGCGTTATTATTTACTAATGTTGAATTCATTTGTAGGTCTTTGTCATTAGTACTCCGTTTATTGTCTATTGTCATATTGTTAGTTTATCTACTATGTTATGTATTTCGAGGTCAGTGTGTGGTTATAACTTCGTTTCCATGCTCTTTCCTCCAACTATACGCGATAAAAATTTACAAATTCACATTATCAAAATATAAGATCTTTACAGCAAAACATCTGCAAAAGCCATTGGCCTTTTGATATATCTTGTATCCTCATAAAGTCATCCGTATATAATAGAGTTTCGTCTGGCTCAACACGGAATTGCTTTACTGGCTACATGCTTGCTCATTTCATAAACGTTAATCAGAGAACAAATAAACAACATAGTTTGTTATGTTGTATTTCATCCTTTATCTGGGCTGATGTCATCGTCTATTCGTCCACACTATCTGTGCAATGTTTAGTTTTGTATTTGCGCTTTCTTTGTGTGTAGCCATGCTTATTTGCGTATGTCTGTTGGCTAATTCTTTACAATTTTATTAATTCTCCACATATACTACTGTGCTTACATCAATTAAGGTGATTGACATTTAGACATTGCTTTGAATATGCTAAATATTGTTTTAAACGTGTCAATGCGAATCTTGGACCTATGCTTATTATGTTAAGGCAATAAATATTAACGATCTTGACATTTTGTAATAATAATATATATGTTGTTCATAAGAATGTCGCCAATGACGGCAGGCATCGATAATGCAAATATACCTACCGGCATGTTATGTCCAAGTTATATTATCTATACTCTATACTTATTACTTATAATATTATTAATATTATAAATGTGAAAGTTTGGATGGATAGATGGATGGATGGATAGATGGATGGATGTTTGTTACTCTTTCACGCCCGAACGGCTGAACGGATCTGGATGAAATTTGGCACAGAGATAGATTATAGTCTGGAATAACACATAGGCTACTTTTTATCCCGGTAAAATGTATGGTTCTCGTGGGATAGATGTTTTATTTTTTCATACTTTTTATCGCGGGTAACACCGCCGGGCGCATCTAGTGTTGAATATATCCGACACGCGCTATAAGCAAACTAATTTGTGGCTATCTGAGGCACGTCGGTCGAACATCAGTGCTTTTTCTTTTTTAAATGAAACGATCATCAGTAGTGCTATTCTGTAACTACAATCTTATATCTCACGCGTGAGTCCGAAAGTGAATTGTAAAATTTCAATACTAATTTTATATTTTACCTGAGAATTCACGCGTGGTTCCGAGGAATTCCGAGGATTGTCGTTACAGAATAGCACTACAGATCGTCAGCCTGTAAAGTAAAAACGGTTTACACCATATCAATAGATTGATCTACACAATCCTAAAACATCGATATTTAGCGCTCATGATAAAGAGAGCTTCTCAATTTAGCTTTTTAATTACGAAATGGTTTGTTTTAATCAGTTAGCGATGCATGAACATCCCCACGGGTGCACCAGGTATCCGTAATTGAAGGAATTCATTACTGTGTGCTAGTCCAGCAAGATGTTTTTCTCACTTATCTAAATGGCCTTTTATGTGTATTTATTTCTGTGATATAATCAATACAACTAGAACTTTAATAAAATGAGTTAGATGATAAATTTTCTATAGTTTGCTCAACGAAAAAAAAGTGGCAAATGTGATGTGTTATGAGCAAAGAAAGACCAGTGGTAAAGGAGATAGATTTGGATACAAAAATTATAACGACATTACATACATCAAAAAAATGTTTATCTTATTTGGCTACTAGCTGTTACCCGCGACTTCGTCCGCGTGGTATTTAACAGAGACAGAACCGTTGGCAACAGCCTGATCGCGCGTTCTGAGCCCGCGGGTCGCATTGCAGGTTGTTGCTATCAAACTTAATCAGGCGCGCTGCAACAGTGGTTTTTTTTTTTTCGTGAGATCCTATTTTCTTCTAAAATAAAAGTAGCCTAAGTTACTCCTTGTTACATCAGCTATCTGCCAGTGAAAGTCCCGTCAAAATCGGTCCAGCCATTTCAGAGATTAGCCGGAACAAACAGACAGACAGACAGACAGACAAACATTTAAAAAAAATGTTGTTTTGGTATAGGTACCGTGTATACATCTAAATGCACTTGGTAAAAAGCGGTTATTTTAATATTACAAACAGACACTCCAATTTTATTTATATGTATAGATAAAAATGGTGTGTGAGGCGCAGACACGATGTAAATTAAGATCATCCTCTGAATCCAACGATTGTTATCGCGCTTCGCAATGACTCTATTTAACGATTACATATTTGCGTTGTGCGCTATCTAAGTTTTAACGTGTGCATAAGCATCTACGAGTGTATGTTCGCCATTTTTTAAGAAGAAACCGTAATTTCGCTTCCCATGTTTCCCTTTCAAATTACTTGTCGAAAGATTGCTATTGTCTTGAAAATGTACGTTGAATGTAAATATGAGGTACCTATTTATAACGAAAATATACACAATATTGTACTCCTTTACGAGTGAAGTTCTTGAAACAAAACTGAGTTGCTTTCACTGTTGACTGGCGGCTGTTGTGAATTAAGAAAAGTTTTATGTTCTGTTTGTAGTTTTAAAACTTTTGTTAGACTATATTAAAAAAATATGAGCGGTGTCATTTGTCTATTTTTTCTTGCTACGGCTTTTATATTCATTGATTCAATAAATGTTATAGCAAGAAGTAAATGTATATAGGAACCTACTTGTACTTACATAGTTTCTTGACGTCAAACAACCGCTTATCATAACCGGCCTTATATCATATTCTTAATGGGATCTGTTACCAAAATTGGAATGATATTAAACATTGATAGAATCTTACATGCTCAGCTCGTTCGCCTTGTATCGTTATATATATTTGCGTTTTGAATTTATATTAGAACTTTGTAACGCCTCAGAATTAAACGTATCACAATATGAATTATCGTTATTTTTTTAAGTTTATTTTCTAATATTTTTAAAAAGGTATTCTGCTATTCGTGGCGGAGGCAAATAAAAAAAATCAAGATCATAAAAATGGGTTTTAAACGTTCGTTGTACCTAACAGGACTTTTTTATGTATATATACAGATGCTGAGTAACAATTTGTACAAAGCAAAAAAGAAAGTCCAATATTCGGTTCCCACTTTAGTTTTTCTTTACGCACATAACTTTATAACATATTTCTGGCCTTTACGATTTTGAAAACCACATAAGTAAGGAGTACATAAGTGGTTATTTCCTATGTCATCTGCAGTATTCGAATGTACTTATATTAAAGAATCTTACTTGAACGATTAGTCAATACTATCGTTAACTCTAAGTTTAAAATAGCATCTTAGGTTTGTTATTAAAACCATTTATTGTCACTTCACCTCATTGAAAAAGCATTCAGATACACAACTCTTAAAACTAAAGATTCTGCCATTGCAGCAAATTACATAAAAAACTTGCAAATACTAAAGTTTAAATTGGAAAATCGACGTTTAATCTGGTATTGTCGGTAGATACGAATAACAATTCGCTTCGATATACTTGCCACGCGAGTATGTACGTTCTGTGAAGGAAGTTACGCTGCAATTTCCAGTTTGACGGCCGGAGGCGTGGAATGAGATGGCAATGGTAGAAAGATAAATAATACTTGTTCTACTGGTCCCAAAAGAGAGATGTTGGAAGAAACAAACAAGTAGGTAGGTACTCCTTAAGATAAAAAAAATACGAGATAAAAGAAATGCTGCCAGTCTTTAGGGATATAATAAACTTGCATCGCAAACCGCTTCCCAAGAAACATTTTTCCTTGTATTTTTTTATTTAGAATCTGTGTGGCGATTGTTGGAAAATATTCGAGCTAATCTTCTTTGTCCATACATGTGTTTGGTTACAACATTTGTGTAAGTAAAGTCGTTTGATATTTCCAAAAAGGAAACGAACCAGTGGCATTTCACTGTGCACTTTAATATGTTACTTTTTTATTATGAGTATTATTTTTATTGCCTTGGGATTGTGATCTTTATAACCTACCATGAACCTCTTAAATTATTTTACACAATGCACCTTATATAAATTGTTGTTGAGTTTAATATTGAGTGAATTTTTCGATAAAAATAAAAGTTTAAGATTTCCTAGTTGTCAGAATGGCCCGGTGCAGTAAGCCTACGCCAAAACCAATAGTACGTACGTCGTCTTGTCGTACGTAATCACAGACCATCTAACTATAGATTGTCTGTGTACGTAATAGAAGGTAAGACGTCTTATTTCACCATTTCTAGATATTGGGATAACGTGAAGAAAATTATTAGTATAGCCAAACCCGGATAATGCAAATACATTGCGTAACGCAGCTACAATTACAAAGGATGCTTGTGCTCCATCAAATCTGCTGGTTGATCGACCAGCCCGATGACCCACTTCCGTGGGTCGTCGACACTGTGACGTCACGGTCGCCATCCTCCACCCCCGCACCCCCACCCGGCACGTCACCCCGGGGGTGTGTTCCCTTCCCGCCCGCATGTTCGAGGTCACAAGCCGCTCGCGGTCCGCAACGATCGGACGTCCGCGTGATATATCAGATTTTAAAAGCTGTGGGTGCTTAAATTGTGATTCGATAACGTTTAAGAATTAGCATGACTATTATAGGTAAGACTTTCAAATAATCCTTATCAATTAAAATCATCAACATAAGTAGTTATATAATTTTGAGAAACAGAATTGAATTCTTATAAAGAACTGAGAGGTATTTTTAAACTATGTTAAGCGTTTAAAGAAATTCATCAGGTGTACGGGAAACTATTTTTTTTTAATTTTCACCGCATGTTATGTAACATTTTTATACCATAAAAATAACCTTCAGACGTTACGCCATGAAGGAATACACAGACGACATAAACTCTCTTGTTTCATGCCTTCGCATGCGAGGTTACGACAGTTCTTTTTTTTATGTAACATCCAATGTTTCGTTGTTACCAACATTAATTGGCAAATTTGGAGTTGTAGGCCCTATCGTGCTTACCGTTTCTAATGGTAATGATTATAACTTTATACTCACCAATTTATAACTTTATACTCACCAATTTATAACTTTATACTCACCAATTTATAACTTTATACTCACCAATTTATAACTTTATACTCACCAATTTATAACTTTATACTCACCAATTTTCTGTGTTTAAACTACCCTACCATTGTCACAATAGGTGGGTTCTGATGAATTATTCAGTAGCCATTGTTTCGAATTCCCAAAAGAAATGTTGTAGCTTTCAACTTTTGACCTAAAAAGATAAGTATTGCAGTTTGCTGTCATTTTATTAGTACTATGGTTATAAAGGTATGAAGTACTTCATAGTATGAAATTGTCTCTCGAGCATAAAATTATTAAACACCATATAAAAATCGGTAAGCCTAAAACGTCTTTATATGTTACTAGCTGCGCCCGGCGGTGTTACCCGCGATAAAAATTAAAACATCATTCCCACGGGAACCATACATTTTACCGGGATAAAAAGTAGTAGCCTATGTGTTATTCCAGACTATAATCTATCTCTGTGCCAAATTTCATCCAGATCCGTTCAGCCGTTCAGGCGTGAAAGAGTAACAAACATCCATCCATCCATCCATCCAAACTTTCACATTTATAATATTAGTATAGATAGAAACAGGTTTCGGTTGCGATTTGCCTGTACAGGCCCCCCGATTTACAACCTTACGATAAATCTTGTATCGACTGATTCGGTTATTAATTGAAACTTGCATTATGAAATGTACTATGCAAACACAAGCGAGTGCTCGAATATAACCATTCGGTTGCGTAGTCGTATCGAATCTTCGATTCGGTCATGCAGAATGGCTTTGAAAGATCGTGCGTCGTCGAAACGAGACAATTTCCAATCCAATCGATTCGGACACTTCGATCGTGCAAGTCAGTTCCTAATCGGTACAGTTTAAACTTCATAAAGAAACAGGTATACCTATCCGTAGGCATTACTTATAAACGCAAAGTCTTAAACCGTATAATAATATAATATCGCCAGACGAACACGCCAAGTATACGGTCTCACACTAAACAAAGCTTGTATTATGGGTACCGTGCAATGGACTTTGGACGAACTCAGTATATTATACTTATATAGATTTTAAACATCCATGACTGGGATAAAAACATTCATGCTCATCACACAAAGCTTGTCCCTACTAGGATTCGAACCCTTGGCTAAGAAAGCAGGGTCAGTACCATCTGCCCGTATTAACGGGTCAAAGTAGACGGTACCGAACATATTCATGATATTTCATAAGAAAATATGGGACTGGTTTACCCGCACAACACAAAAATACGTTTATAAAGTCCAAAATAATATTTAAGCGGAAGAATCTGGATCGGGGAACGCAAGGTAATATTTTGCCCCAATTCATTTTACCCAACGTATTTTTAAATTTACTTTATAACTTTATTTTCTACTAAAAAATCGAGTCTCATCATCAATGGATTCGCCTTCTTTCTCTTCTTGACTGCCGCTCGACAGTGCACCCTATGACGTCACAGGACTCAGCGTGACCTAGTTATTGCCGGAACTGAATTACATTCCAATTTCGCTGTCCCCTGGAGGACAGCTGTGCATATACATGTAGGCCTTTATCGGTATTAGCATAAAGACCATTATCAAATGCTCTAAACTACCTTACCACATGGTCATACAATCTCATGCTTCGTTTAACTCTGTGGTCCTAATACTATTCCGGAATGTAGGTCCATTTGCCCATGAAAGGTCTGTTGAACTGTACAATTAGTTTTATTTCAATGTACAATTGAGTTCAATAATAATATATATATATACTAGTAATTAGATAAAAGCTGATTATAGCGGGTGTCCGCAACCCTTCCAATATTCCCATCCCATATCCATCTAATCCTCAATACATAGTCCCAATTATCTTTCCATATTCCTGCAATAGTTCCTCCGCCTGCTGAGGTCAATTCGCTGTTTATGCTATCATTTTCAGCAGTCGACCCGACGTCGACATATATAATTAATATTTATCACATCAAGGGGGGTTTATTAATTCAGTTGCATCTCCTGGAGTACCCTTTATCTACGTTTCATTACATAAACTTGTTCCAAGTTATTAAATTTTCAGTAAACAAGGGAATGAGAGATAATTTCGTAGCCCCATAGCCTGGAAGTTTACGCCGGGAAGTTTCAATGTCGCGGTCGAAACCGTATTCGTTACGCTTGCCTATAAATCTCAAACATAACTGAGAAAATATTTATTTCTTATATTTACGCGAATACTAGACATTGAAATAAAACTAATTTTACGTATTTTATCGCGTTTATTTTATGTTTTTACGTTCCGGCGTTTCGGCTGCTTTACAGCAACCGTGATCGCGGGTGGACTATGGTGATACACTTCCTAGGATAACTGGGGTACCCTCATATTTATTTGTTGTTTGCGTTCCGATCTACGTTGCTGTAAAGCAGCCCAAACGACGGAAACGTAAAAATCATAAAATAAACGCGATAAAAGTCGTAACATTTGTTTTATTTAAATTAACAAATATTTTTTCTAGCCTCGTCGTATCCATATTACATAAGCTGAATGTTGACTTCGCCATCGATTGGATTAAACCTGTCTTAAAATAACCTATTGAACCGTCTCAGACTTTAATATGTCGGTCACCGTTTTACAAGTGGACTTGTGTGGACTGTATTATGTAAACTTGTAACATAATTAACTTGAAACAAGTCATTATAATATTCAAGTTATTGTTAAATATGTTTGCTCCTATTCACTTTCTTTTTTCTCTTAAATATATAAGGTGTAACGATAATAGTGTAAAATATTTTAGCAGGTTAACAAGTACGTCATACGGATCATGAATATGTATAAAATAAATGATGATTCGATTTTTTTTTTATTAAAGCCTTTCAACGTGTTCTTAGTACGAGGCGTCATTATTTAAATTGCAAAAAAAAAACTTGGGAATATTATCTTTATATACATACTACTGATCGCAATGTTAAAATGTATTACACTATAAAAGTTACACCTTATATAAATTCCCAAATCCAATTCCAGAACTAGGAGCCGTGATTTGAACCCTTGTTCTAAGGCGAGCGTTCTTCCAACAACTTTGTTATTACTGCTTTTACTCTAATTGACTAAATATAATCATGCAACCTCATAATATTACTTATGTTGGAAGACCTTCTAGATATTGGCAGTATGCCAAGTTTGGCTTTTAGTGTTATTAATATGATAAATTTTCTCTGCTGAATTGGGTCAGACAAAAGAACTCGATGAATCAGCCCTTAGGCTTCGTGCAGAGTTGCATACTTAAAACCAAACGTCTTGAGATCAACTTGATGCGCTTTTATCTGTCGAGGTGAATACATGGGTATGCTAGTAGCCAGCATATTCAAGTACTTAACTAGTTTGTAAGTGTGCCAGTCGCACGTATTTGAATGTGGTTACTATGATTTCGTGTACTTATCGAATAGATTATTAAGTAGTTACGAGTCCCCAAGTTGACGGTGCTACAGTTTATATTTTGGACTTATGTTGGCTCCTTTCAATTGCAGAGCGTGGTGTGTGCGTGATGCGCGCGCCGGGCGGGGCAGGCGGCGGGGCGGGCGGCGTGGCGTGCGCGGGAGTGCCGCGCTGGTCGCAGTCCCCCGCGGCGCCGCACACAGACTACGCACCCGTGCATGCGCCCGCGCATCCGCACCCTGTCTTCCTGTACGACGACGCCATCAACGCGCGGTTTGCGATATGGTCAGTATCTCGTAAAGATAACTTTGACTAGGTCTAGGCCCGCCACACACTCCCACCACTGCTACTCCTGTAAGCCAGGATATACAGTGGTGTCCAATGATCGCACGAATTTAATCGAAAGATAAAAATAGGAGGGGTTGGAAGAAAATTATCCACTTCCCTCCATTACAAAGCGCGAGACAAAAAAAAAATATATAACTTTGACTGTTAAACAGACCCTGACAATCATCTATCGGCTGGTAGACGTCAATAGCTGCTGTGGTAGTAATGACTATAAGACTACGAGGAAAGTGTATTGATTGACGTAGGACTTAATTGCGAACTCTCACACAAAACTCTTATCACACATCTCACTCACATTATTCAGTTCGTGGTCACCATTCTATAAACATTGCTGCGATAGGCTCTGCCAACTGCTACTTCAACTTTTCAATTCTTAGAGTTGTGGTTGACGCTAGTTCGTCTACTGATATCATTATACTATCGTGTAGAAAAAATCTAACGAAAGGTTTCTCTATGGCGCGCTAAGCAACCTACAGCCTCAATATTTCTAACTAAAACTACGGATTCTTTTACCGATTGCAGGCACGGCGATATATCAACCCTGGAAGCAGATGCCATCACCAACACAACAGACGAGACCTTGATGGAGTGCAACGATATCAGCGAACGGATCATGCAAGCAGCCGGACCGGACCTTAAGGAGGAGATCATAACTAGAGCACATGGTAATCTTTGGACAATTTTAAACCCTCAATCGCACTGAAAGTTAATTATTTATAAAAAAATCTGAAAATCTATTCTTAAAAATGGTTAGGTTCCCTTTCGACAGTTTGTTAATTTCTCTCAGACATGCAAGTGAGTTGACGATGGTTTTTATCACCGCTAGACAGGAATAATTATGGTTCAAATCGAGATTCACATCCGTGCCCTAATGTTAATCTTCGAAAGGGCTCGGCCACTCGCAGTATTTTCCTTAAATACCTCATCATTACTAGAGCACATGGTAAACATTCACCTTGGGACTATATAGATCTGGACTGAAAGTCTTGTATCAAGAATAAATAAAAATAAATAAATATCGCCATACGAACACACCAACTATACGGTCCCACATTAAGCAACGCTTGTGTTATTGGTACCGTACAATGGACTGAGGGTGAACTCAGTATATAATACTTACATATATTAAATATCCACGACTCGGGTACAAAAACCAAGATTCGATGTAGTTCCTGGCTTACAGGAGTAGCAGTGATGGGAGTGTGTGGCGGGCCTAGTCCCATTACCAGGATTCGAACTCGGGTCCCTCGGCGCAGAAAGCAAAGTCACTACCACTGCGCTAATCAGGCCGTCAAAAAGAATTGAGAAGATCTTTTTCTTTAATATTAATAATGTTCTGCAGAGTGTCGCACGGGCGAGGTGGTGGTGACGGGCGGGTACGGCCTGCGCTGCCGGCACGTCATCCACACGGTCAGCCCCAAGTACGTCGCCAAGTACCACAGCGCCGGCGAGACGTCGCTGCACAACTGCTACAGGTATTTACCGTTCACAGATCTTCAGCAGGTAGTTTGTATAGGCGACGAATGGTAAACTCTCCGTGGTGCCTTACACCTGGAATTAGTCCAGCTGTAAGAGTCTTGCTTCTGTAGAAATTTGTCTACCAGATCTTTTTTGTCTCCCGCTTTGCAATGGAGGGAAGTGGATAATTTTCTTCCAACTCCTCCTATTTTTATTTCTCGATTAATTTCGTGCGGTTCCAAGACAATTAGCTTTATCCCGGGACTCGCCGAGGGTCAAACCTCGGTGTCTTCATTGGACACCACCGTAGATCCTGGCTTACAGGAGTAGCAGTGATGGGAGTGTGTGGCGGGCCTAGGGCCTAGGGGCCATAAAAAAGGCGACGAATGGTGTGTGAGCAGGAGCACGACTATCATTCATCCATTTGTTTGCTACTATTAAAAGCCGTGTTCCATTTTCCCCACTCCTCCCTGTCATGGGCGATCGAGGATCAACTCCTCGCAAAGGTGTCCAGTTTATCCTGTTATAGGTTTTATGGGACCCAGTTAGAAGTGGCTTTGTGTCTACGTGTCTTATGCATGCGTCAGGCATGGCCGGCGGAGTCTAACTTAAGCTTGTTAACTTTTTGGCCCACGTTGGCAATACGATTGCACCTCTTGGATTTCAGGATTGCATGTGCGAATCTCATTTTCAACCATGATTATCACTTGCCAAACGGTGAAGGAAAACATCGCGAGGAAGCCTGCATGTCTGAGAGAACCCGTCGAAAGACGTGTGAAGTCTGCCAACCCGCACTGGGCCAGCGTGGTGGACTATGGCTTTATCCCCTTCGCATTGAGGGGAAGCCCGTGCCCAACAGTGGGACATTAAAAAGGGCTGGTATTATAGCTATGTGTTGCGGTGTTTGTTGCAGGAACGTGCTGTACCGCGCGGGCGAGCTGGGCGCGCGCTCGCTGGCGCTGTGCGTGGTGAACACTCCGCGCCGGAACTTCCCGCCAGACGTCGCCGCGCACGTCGCGCTACGTCAGTACTTACATTATTCTAATCTAATCTATCAGCCGATAGACGTCTACTGCTGGACACAGGCCTCCCCCAACGACTTCCACACGTCACGGTCCTCCGCCACTCGCATCCACCGGCTTCCTGCGACGCGTGTGATGTCATCAGTCCACCTTGTGGGAGGCCGTCCTACACTTCGTCTTCCGATTCGTGGTCGCTGTTCTAGAACCTTTCTGCCCCAACGGCCACTTCAACTTGGAAATTCTTACATTATTATTCACCTATATTAACATTATTAACGCAAAAGTAATTCTGTCTCTCTGTTCTACCTAACCTTTTCACGTCAAAACGGTTTAATCGATGTGACATGGAGATAGTGGGCTTCATGAGGAAGGACATTTTTTTAAAAATTAACAATAGCTAGCAATCTCCATGTAGGCGAAGCCTTGATACGCTGAATACTCTAGATTCACAATTTTCTGATGCATCTGTTAAAATATTTGCAATATTTTTGTTACACCTTACGTATATGTATGGGATGTGTGTACATGTATGGGGTCACTGGGGCGACACTTTATTTGCCGCGACTGTGTATCTACTCAGACGAAGATATAATATAGACAGAGTGTTGCAAACAACTTAGAAGCAACAAAAACCAAGCCAATCTGTCAAATACACGCGAATTGCGTCCTTACGTAAGTACATACACGGAAATTAGCGTATAGGTACTACAGAAATCGACTTTTAATTTGTTCGTGCAAGGGTCCAAGGGATCTGGGTGTTTTCAAGTCGATAGTGAACAGGGACCTTCTAGGCAGGTATGCTCCATCGTAGATCTCATAGTCACTTACCATCAGGTGAGATCGAGATCAAATACTGGTAAATATACCATTTGGGCCCTGGGGTGGAAAATATATACTTCTTGTTAGTTAAATAATCATATTTTTATTTAAAATACACAGAACACTTTTGTCAAGCAGGCGCCATAGAGAAGAGAGAGAAACCATAGAGAACATTACATAGAACATGTTTCATAGATTATTGTATTTGGACAACATGCCTATAATGTAATAAAAAAAAGGCTGTGTACTGTGTCGCGGAGTGGTAGGTAATAAGGATATGTCGGTGGGCAGGCACGATCCGGCGCTACCTGGAGCAGCACGCGGCGCCGCAGCTGGTGGTGCTGGCGAGCGCGGCGGCGGCGGACGCGGCGCTGCTGGCGGCGCTGGCCGCGCTGTACTTCCCGCGCTCGGCGCGCGAGGCCGACGCGGCGCGCTGGCGCCTCGCCGACCGCCCCGACCAGCACGACCACCACGACCGCCGGATACGCATCATACACAACCCGCACTCGCACAACTCCGACAGCGGTGACTATAATTATAATAATAATAATTCCAGCCCTTTTTTAATGTCCCACTGCTGGGCACGGGCCTCCCCTCAATGCGAGGGGGGATTAAGCCATAGTCCACCACGCTGGCCCAGTGCGGATTGGCGGACTTCACACGTCTTTCGAGGGGCTCTCTCAGATATGCAGGTTTCCTCACGATGTTTTCCTTCACCGTTTAGCAAGTGATAATCGTGGTTGAAAATGAGATTCGCACATGAAATGAAATCCCAGAGGTGCGAATCGGGGTATGAACCTGCGATCCTCGTTACCGAGACAAGCGTTCTGCCAACTAGGCTATTACTGCTCTTAATCACCCCACACTTATATTTTCCAAAATCTACTTATAGTTATAAGGATGACGTCATCCCCGATTTTTCACGATTCCTGTGATGTTCCATCTATTTTGCCGCAATAATTAGTCATTCACGTTGTTCACGAAATGTGGACAGTCCTGATATGAAAATATTTCGAAATTTTGGTTTCGTATTACTAAGCCATTCGTACGCAAAAACCTGACGATAACTATGTTTCCCTAGTACCATGGTACGCTTTCCTAATTCCTATAATCAAGGCTACATTATCACTAGCAGTATTGTCCTTAATTACTTCATCCACGAACAATATTCTGTGTCATCTATTTTCATAACGAGAGGGCTTTATCCATCAAAAGCAAAATTCAATTTTCAACTCTATGCAAACTTATTACGATACAAATCACCTCGCACAATTAGTATTAGGATGTCCGATCGCAAAGTAAGCTTATCACTGATAACTGTACCCTATAAATGGGTTATCGATGTATTGACGCATTTAGTGTTATCGACAATCGTTGGTGCGTCGTTGCGTTCAGTTGAAAGAAGGTTTTTGTGTTGTGAAATCGTGGAATATGGAAGTCGAACACAAAGTCAATGTTATGGAGCTTAAAGCAAGACCTTATGGTTAGTATTCATTGTAATTATTTCATACTAGCTGTCCCGGTGAGCGTCGTACCACCTCAGAATCAAATATACAGGAAAATGTGTATTTTCTAAAATAATTTTTCCCACATTTTTAAAGTTATTCTGCAAATCGGGTTGATGACAAATTCGAAAATCCTTAAAATCCTCTTTGTTAAAAATTACTAAATTCATTTGTCGTTTTTGTAAACAAATTTAGTGATTGGATGAAATCCTTGATTTTGTAGTTTTTGCTGCGACACGACACAACATATCCAAAGTTAAAGCCATCTCGAGTATACCAATTCGCTAAAATACATGCATGTGATTTTAGCGAAAAAGGGAATATCTTCCAACCAGGTGGAGTCGGCCGCTATGCCCGGCCGCATGTTGTTGGGGTCTTGCATATATGTTACGTGCTCCGAAAACTCTATAGCGTGATTCAGAACTGTTTTGATAATCTTCAGCGCCATCTGTGTGTTTTGTAGCGAGGTTGAAGAGGTCGCTCCAGTATTGCCAAAGGTATTAGCTATTTCAGTTTTAGCGGAAAATGGAAGATCTTCCAACCAGGTGGGTGGTATGCCTCGCGGGGCGGCCGCTATGCCCCGACGGTTATTGTTGGGGTCTTATATATATGTTAATTGCTCCGAAAACTTTCACAGCGCGTTTCAGGATTGTATAGGTATTGTCAATTTGTTCTGAATGTCGTCTGCAGCGCCATCTGTGTAGCTTGTGGCGAGGTTGAAGAGGTCGCAACAGTAATCAAACGAGTTAAGCAACGTAACATAAAATGCCTAGATATTCCAGGATTACTACGCCATTACTTCGATCTTTCTTCATCACAACCTTTGAATATGGATAAGACGAATCTACTTTAATCAATATGGTCTGTACTTTTTTTTTTAATTACCTTTGCACAGCCGCGTGACAAATTAAGTTTATAAAAATATTAATATTATGTCCGCACAGATAGCGAATGCTTCTTATTATCTCAGTGTACAAACATTTCAGCAATTTCGGCTCACTTACACACATCCATTTGACAAAGTTACACATCACCAAACACGGGAGATAGTGACTTAATAGTGAATAACGGTGTCATACGATCTTTACCGATTTTGCTCATCTAAATCTGTGATTTAATTTTTATTTAAAAACCTACTTCTTAAAAAAAAGCAGTCATTAGATTCTCTATTACTAATGCATTATTAATATTTGCTTACTTCCTTATAAATCACAAGAGATGTGACAGCATTAATATAACTGAACAATGTATATTCAATCTGACTTTCCTGTAACATGTCTGGTGGGGTATTACTAAAGCAATACAATGTATTTACCTGTGTGCGAAAATGTTTTGTGACAATTGCAGTCTAATAAGTGTTACATTTATAATTAAATGTTGTCGACAGCCAGTCGCTTCTAGTGTAAAAATGTAAAAACATACTCTTTTGAATTTCTTAATATTTTATATCAGTGTAGAAGTAGGTAGGTACCTACTATTTCTATGGTCAGTTATAGTTGTTATAAATTCCCGGACGAAGGTTTTCTTGCAATGTACCTATGTGCAGTGTGTAATGTTTCGTGACACACGAATGTGACTATTATGTGCATTGAATGAAAGTGAAAACAGAGCGAGTCAGAGCTGACAGCTGCTTCCCGCCAAAACGCCATCTTGGATTGTCTATGCGTGCTACGTAGCTGTCACAGATAATATGTTGAACGAAGCATTCGAATACGACCGTGAGTTGATATTTTGACATGCGTTGGAAGATATCAAGTTACATCTGTTCCAATCTCAATATAGGTAGCTGGTCTATTACTCATCACAAAACGTTAATATCGAAATTATTTGTAATATTAAACCGATATATTTAATATAGAATCCGTAAACGGACCCCTCCAAAATTAGGACAAACATCCCTAATTCATGAGTCTGGGATTGGGCGCATTCAACAGAATTTGCTCAAGTTTATGGAAAATTCAAAATAAATCAAATAATGACTCGATCAGCCCCTAGCACTTTTGAAACAGTGTTGAGACCTATTTGTATAAGAATTTTATTTTCAATAGTAAGTGGAACCACCCCAGGAGCTTATGGTTGACAGTAAACGCGCGAGTTGAATGCAGCTCTCGAGAATGCGTTATAGTATTTTCGCGTTAAGAAAATTGTGTAATTAGGAAAATAGTTGCCGTTGTCCGCCGACCTAGCCACGCCGCGACCAATTAGGTCGCAAAAAATATTGTTGTTTTTATTCTATTAAACAGATTTAAAAAAAAAAAAAAAAAAATTTATATTGTTTAAATTTTTACTCCACTATGAATACACCTTTTCGCTGCAGTTCCACAGATGCCCCACTATGACTGAGCTAACTGAAGCTAGGGCATGTCGATAAGTTGCAAATGCTAGGTACTATTTTGTTTAAATATGAACATTATAGAGTTTATGGTTTAAATTATAATAAAACCAGATAATAATGATCACTCTATTTATTTTTTTATATGAAGCAAACTAAATTAAAAATACATTCTGTAAGTATAATAACTGATATCATAAGCCATTTTTTTTTCTAATTGACCGTAACAGACGAGGATCAGTATTTTTGAACGTAACGGACGAGGATCAGTATTTTTTTAAATAACTTCTCCGTGAAAGGTACTCTACATGCAGGCGTGCGAGGCGTGTTGAGTGGACGGCACTACGTTTCGTATCAGGCCTCGACTGCGATCATCTCGAGCACATATTGTAGTAGATAGTATATATAGTTCATTTTCTTTTTAGATAAATTACTAATACTCAACATATGCTGTAAAATGTTATCATTCGTCATTCAAAATAACGAAAAATCAAAGCGTGGATAGCGTAATACGAGCGTCTCCTTATCATCAAATTACATTTGCGCATTGCAGATAGTGATGAACCAACCTGCTGTTATCATTGGAATGATGTTGGCGTTTATGTGTTAAGTTTGTATTTCCTTATCCAAATTATAAATCCGTTCATTATTTAGGATACACTATACATTCTTTCCACGACATGGAAATGCATTGCATAATTTGATTTAAAAAAATGAAAATACATTAATTAAATGTATTACTATGAAAAAACAGATTTACGAGTTACCTATATTGCTTTTTATTGGCCACTTTGGACGAGTGCTCAGAGCCCCGTGATGCATGGGGCCCCTATTGCCTATCAGATCATTAACTATTAACCGATATTGCTGATAAATATATTTATATTCCGAAATCATCCTAATGCGCCCAGGGACTCCAATAGGTTTTAGCGGAAAAGGGAAGATCTTCCAGCCAGGCAGGTGGTATGCCTGGCGGGGCGGCGCAATGCCCCAACGGTTATTGTCGGGATCTTGTATATATGTTACGTGCTCCGAAAACTCTGATAGCGCGATTCAGGATTGTGTTGAGAATTGTCTATTGTTCTGAATGCGTCTGTAGCGCCATCTGTGTAGCTTGTGGTGTGGTTAAAGCGGTCGCTACAAGGTTAAAGATGTTATTCCTTACACGTTTTTCTAGTTAAAATAGTAATAACTAATGTAGGCTCCATAATTTGAACTTTATGCTAAATGATCTTCTCATCCCCAGCGGAAGATGATACGTCACTGTACGATGAGGACGCGGCGGTGGAGGCGGCGGCGGCGTTCGCCCGCGCGTGCGCGCCCGACACGCAGCGCCTGCTCGCGCCGCACGCACCGCTCGCGCGCGAGCCCTACGCCGAGCGGCGCGCGCGCATCGACAACCACGACCAGTGAGTACTATATGCTCTATTTTATACAGGGAATTCAACAGACCCAGCCAATATAAATGCAGGATTATGTTCCGAAATTCTGTGATCATTCGGATCGACAATAACGGCCAGTGAATACTGCGCTCGTATTTATACAGGGAATTCAACAAATCCAGCCAAAATATGACTTCGAAAATTCTGTGATTCTTGGGCTATTTCCTATCGGAGGTCCGTGATCGTCACAGCTGTCTTGGTTTCAGTGATGGCTGCTAGAAATCGGATCCGTAAGGCGATTCTATTTCAATCGGAAAGATTATGTGTCGGAAATGACAGCTTTCTTGGAAATCGGGAATCTTTTCTAGATATCCTTAAAAAGTGATTCATGTATCTCATTAACGAATCATAACACCGATTTTGGAATAACCTACTGGTAACTAACACGACTTTGTTATATATAATGAGATGTGCGTACATAGGTACTTGTCCGGGGAGTTTATATAGGGTAGACCGGGTACAATAGTACCATTTTCTAATCAACCGGTCGCGACCACAAAATTTGCAGAGTTATCATGTTTATGGTATTCGAATTTTAAAGCGCAGTCTATAATCTACTGATAGAGATATCTAAAGTTGATCTAGATTAACCAAAACACAGTCAAAATCGATTTTTATTGAAACGATGTCCCGTGCTACAAATAACCCCTTTAACGGGGTAATTGTACCAAAACTTTATAAGGTAATAAAACTAATATTTATGTATTAATGATAACTTCTTAATCATTAATTTTCAGTCTTATATGTTTACAATCATTCTTAATCATTACAAGCTAAAAATTCGTGAGATCAGTCTTTTAAATCGACAATGAGGTAAGGTAATTAAATAACCATAAAAATCTTTACTTAAAACAAAAATAAAATAAGCTGTTCTTAACATATGATTTACTTTGTCACGCGCGTTGTATCTACGCTAATCACTAGCTTTATAGCAATTATAAAATTAACATAATTAACAAAAGTATTTTAGTATGGAGGAACAATTGACCCCTGGTACAATTGACCTGTCAGGTTAAAAAAAAAGGGTTTTGAGTTTTCCCCGGCATTAATTAAAACAGATAAGAACAGTTTGATTTAAGAAAAATACGATAAATCTCATCTATAATAATTACGTTACTCACTTCATTCGGTGATATTTAACTTTATGTCTCAAATTAAAGATCACAGAATTAAGTGTGTCACATAATTAGATGAGATTACACGGCGAAAATTCGCTAACCGTAATCACATAAAGCTTAATATTGAGCAGATAATTAGTCAGATTCACAATTGTGACAAACATAATGAGCTTCCTGGGGTGTACATTCCTCATGTGCCCATAATCCGCATTGTGCGCATCGAATCCACATTTCATGAGGGCGACTGGAACTATACGATTCCATGCAAACAATGCAAAAACATTGCTCTTCTTCATCTTCTTCGCTGCTTTCAGAAACTTCTTTAACTGCAGCTGTCTTTTTCAATATTCTTGTTTTAGAATTTTTCCCATTATTATTTCTTGAACCCTGTAGGCGCTTTTTAATTTGTTTAGCTTTCTTTTTCTTTTCTGCTTCCTCCGCTTCTTTTTGTATTGCATTCTTTTCCGGGGTATCTGTGTATATAGCTGTATGTCTCTTTTTTCTTCCACGGTTGGTAGTTTTGCGCGGTGGCGCCTTTGGCAGAGGGCGAACTACTTCAGGAGAGAAATATTGTTCAGTTGCTTTAAATGAAGAGAGTTCTGGGACAAGTTCCGGCGTCGTAGGTGTGAAAATCGTTATTTCACGAGGTCTTGCGCTTAATTCAGAAATCATAGCGGTTACTTCTGAATCAATTAGTGGCGTTATTCGATGAGATTCTTGTTCTATATCCAAGGGATCAACTAATGATGGAGGGTCATCATGCGTAATTTCATGCGACGAAGTAGCTACTTCTGACAAAGGAAGTACAACAGACGTTTGTTGAGAAGAAATTTGAGGAATTATAGATTCGGAGTTCGATTCGAGAGACCCCTGAGCGTTATTTGAAGCGAGCAACGGTCGGTCTGTTACATATGAAGGCCCAAAATCGCTGTCATCAAAGATATCCCGGTTGTAGGGATAAATTCCAGTGCAACGAAATCCAGATTGAATATTTCGAGGTGTAAAAGCTTGAGGAAATGAAGTAGCAACAATCGATGGAATGTGGTAAATGGTCATTGTTTGACCGGGATTATTCCTCATCCACGAATCACAAGCAGTATTTATGAATTTTTTCAGAGGGCCATGCACAGAACGGTCGAGCGGCTGCAATTTATGGGAGCAGTGCGGTGGAAACGACAGAACTACTATACCATTTGCTTTACAGAAGTCTAAAGCTTGTATTGTTATATGCGATGGATGATTATCCAGAAGTAACAACACTTTGTTCTCAATAGACGCCCTGGTGTATGATTGAAAATGTGCTAGGAACCTCAGGAATTGGGTCGCTTCCATCCAACCTGATGCATTACCAGCACCTACACAACCCACTGGACCATCTCTTAGAAAATGATCATGGTATCTTTGGCGTGGAAACACGAACATCGGAGGCAGAGCGTTTCCTATCGCATTTGCCGCCATAGCCACAGTAACAAGTGTTCCTCGCTCCGCAGAAGTTAGTGCACCCACCTGGCGTTGTCCTCTTCTAGTGATAATGCGATTTGGTTTTTGCACGGTCGTAATGCCAGTTTCATCCATGTTGTATATATCTTTAGCTTCAAACTTATAGCGGTCCAGAACTTTGGTCAGATTATCAAAAAATGCGTTGACATTTGTCCTATTAAAACTGGTAGCCCGTGCAAGGCTAGTTGCTTGAGCACATCGTATGGAGAGTTCAGAGTTTCTTTTCATGAACGATGAAAACCAATCAGGTCCTGCCATTCCATTTTGATCCCAAGACTGAGGTCTTTTTAAATCATATTTGATCGCCAAATCAAGTGCCAAGCGTTTTACTTCTTTTGGTGTCAAACCGTAGTAAATGTCAGCTGTTGTCACCAAATATTTCGCAATACTTTGTTCTTGCTCTTCGGAAAATACTTTTGTGGCTGGATTGTAGCCCATTGAAAGGAATCCGTCGGGATTCGCTTCTTTTTTACGTTTGTATCTTATAAGAGACACATGACACAAGTTAAACATTTTTGCAGCGGCTCTTATGGTTCGTCCGTTTATAATTTCTTCGTAGGCCTGCTCATAGAGCAAAATGTCTTTCGACCCACGGTCCGTCGTCTTCACTCTATGCCGTGGCATCTAGAACAACAACATTTTAAGTTAAGTAATTCATTTTATGATAGCTATTTACTATATATACGTATTTATTAATATACTAAACCTACTGCACTATACACTTGTATAGTATGGGGTTATTTGTACCACGTGGTCAATTGTACCGTTACAATAGACCCCAGCGATGTTGGTACAACTGCACCAAAGTAGGTAATTTTGAAAATTCACCTAATAGTGACATAAATCTAATCTCAAAGTTGCAACGATTATCACAAATCAATAGTTCAATGTCTATATAAACTGGCAACATTAATAACTTTTCAAAATAACCCTGGTAATATGAGTTACAGCCAAATATATTTTACCAAAAAACTTACCGTGGCTTGCCGAAAACAAAAATTCATCCACTGACACGTCCGTTCTCCAGCACGCGCGCCGGCGATTAGTGGGCGACTCCGGACTCAAGGAACGCGTGTCCTGACACACTCACACATGCAAACATTTGTTTAGTTGTAGAAATATCGACGATGGTACTATTGACCCGTGTTACTATTGTACCCGGTCTACCCTACTTATGTTTTGGGGTCGAGTCACCTTCGTCCGTAGGAGAATTAAGTACCCTCGAGATACCCTACACGTGACCCTGGGTGGTGCCAACCAGGTGACAACTCTACTGGTGGTAGGCTTCGGCCGTGTTTAGTCACCACCCACTGAACAAAGCCATGTCGCCAAGCGGCCTAGCCGTGTTCCGGCATGATGTTCGGTGTTGCCATTCATGGATGGCGGGTCAGATCAGTTGCGCTGAATGTGCCTCAATCTACTGCCGCCTTCCTACCTGGGCAAGTATGCTCCATCGTAGATCTCATCGTCACTTACCATCAGGTGAGATCGAGATCAAATACTTGCCTATAATGTAATTAAAAAAAAAAATGTGGATTTTCCAAAAGCCCGACTAGTTATTAATTGTGATTTCATACTTATCAATTTTATAATCATGAGTTAAATATAAAACTATTGGCTCACATTGAATCCGAGATATAGGTCGATAAACATAACTGAAATAAGCTTAGCCATACCTACTCTTAAAATGATCTCAAAATACTGATTCATTTTAGTTTCAATCGCAGTTTTCCTGGACCGCTTTAATTAATTTTCCTGAAGCCAGTTCTCGATACCGGCGGCAGCGGGTGTTCCGGGGGTGGAATGTTTATTTTAGAAAAGATTTATGAGCTTGTTCAATGGAGAGTGGAGTTAAAATTTACCTTGACCTAAAAGTGTGACGTTTCGTTAGGTATACGAATTATCTTTAAACGAGGGACTGTATTTTTGTTTTTTCTTTGCCTCCTAATGGCCTTTTAGACGGCCTGATTAGAGCAGTTGGTAATGACCCTGCTTTCCGTGCCGAGGGTCCCGGGTTTGATTCCTGGTAGGAACAAACTTTGTGTGATGAGCACGAAAGTTTGTACCCAAGTCATGGATGTTTAATATCTATGTAAGTAAATATATATTCTGGGTTCGCCCCCAGTCCATTGTACGGTACCCATAATACAAGCGTTGCTTAGTGTGGGACCGTATAGTTGGTGTGTTCGTCTGGTGATATTTATTTATTCATATGTACTGGGAATATTAAACCAGTTTACTTAAAATTTCGTGTGTAATATCCTGTGTGGTATAAGAAAAGCAACTGTAGGAGTCATACAGTGTACCTACCGCACATTCGACGGAAATACCATAAAATATGAGAACTTCGTAAAGCGTGGGTTATGTGGTTTGGGTGTTGGGTACTGGTAACTTCTAGGAGCAGTCAAAACTAAAATACAACTAGACTCACACGAAACTAGAACTAATCTGAGGAGGTGTTAGTAAACATGGCAGGAGGTTCATTGAACAATGCAGTTAGATATACAATGTACCTAGGTAGTCACTCCACCAACGGGCTTCACACATATTGATTTCTTATATTTACGCGAATACTACACATTGAAATAAAACTTATTTTACAGATTTTATCACGTTTATTTTATGTTTTTATGTTTGCGTAGAGCGGACCGCAAGCAACATCTAAATATGAGGGTAGCCCAGTTTAAACTATGACACTCGGACGTCAAACACCTCAGTCCTTCCGTGACCATGGTTGCATTGGTTGCTGTACACCAACCGAAACATCGGGAACGTAAAAACATAAAATAAACGCGATAAAGTCTGTAAAATTAGTTTTATTTCAATGCGTTTCGCACAGCTAATACCTAGAACCCGATATAGCTTTCGATCGTGAAGCTATTTCTGTCGATATGAATCCTTCCTTCGTCATCTCGCAACGGAAGTGGAAATTATGTTTGTTTTTCTCGTTATATTTGGAAACTTCGGAAATATAATGTGTTATTGATATCCTTAGCGATGAATATTGTGATATGAAAATACATTGGGTATAATTATCTTTTATATTGACATAGATCTTAATATTACAGGGAGAATTTTCCAGTAGGGCGTGGATAGCCAAAGATGATAAGTCCGCTACGGCTATTTTTAACGACTTCAAAAAGGAGGAGGTTCTCAATTCGGTTGTTTGTTTGTTACCTCAGATCTCCGTCTTTTATTTTCTTTTTTTTTAATGTTCCACCCGTCCAAGAAATATGAATAGATAAGCACAGTACAAACATGTCAAATTGCGCGTCGCGCAAACAATAGGTACTATCGCGGGGTGCTCGTGACGCGAATAAGCCGCAGTGTGACAAGACCCTTATCTCTTTGTACAATGTCAAACATTAAACCTGACAATAAAACTTTAAAAAAATATACACCTCCTTTGAAATAAATATAGGTAAGTAAACAATTTGCTCACAAACAGTGTCAATTGTCATTTGGTTGCGAATATTTTTTTTAAATCGTCTATTCGAAATTCTGACTTTACAATTCTTCACAAGACCTATATAATGATCATGTAACCTATGGCATTATTCTTAAGTATGTGCAATACAGGCGTCCTTTTAATAGCTAATTTGCGTTAAAATTTAAACATTTTATTTTATATCCCACCGTTTGGATGAGTCATTATGATGTCATTCAACCGACATACACATTTAACTACATACGCTGCAGTATATGTAAATACGAGTACACACACCCCTGCAACAAAGAACACCATCGCAATATACTGACGTATGTTGCTTTTAAAAGGCTTCGGATGATACTCAGAAGTCAAACTACAATAATCTTATTTCTATACAAGACCACAGACTTGTTAGAATATTTAGACGAAACACGGCGTGCGCTACGAGTGAAGGAGTAAAAAATCTCTAGCCAAGCAAGTAAACGCACATACACATAAAAAAAAACTATGTCCAAAACTTCTTAGTCTATGCCGGACCATTTACTAGGCAAGCTTATTGTAAGTAATAACTTTTACCACTACAAGTACACTGAAAATGTGGCTTCACTTTGCTAGTGACAACGTTACGTCTGAACTTCTAAACAAGTCTGTGTACAAGACCAACTAGTTCTCGGTAGTTATAACTTATTCGTCTTGATCCTGTTAAGCCGCATACAATGTGAACTGAAAGAGGTAAATTGAACCTGAAAACCTACGTTATTGCGTTAGGATGTATTGCTCAATTTCATGTTTATTAACTCCATGAAATTTTTAAACCCTTCTTTTCACTTTATCTAGAACAAAAAAAATGTTAAATATTTTTTTAGTAATATACTAATCACGTTTATGTATAATATAAAAGTGTAAATGCAGTTTTTTTATTTATTTTTTTTTAACGGGACCTTGCACTTAGTGTACCATGTTATTTTTAAGTATCGAATAATTTGATTTATGTTTTTGTACCTGAGTCTATCTTTATAGCTACGGTTGGATCTGTTAAAATGATGTATACACTATTATTTTTACAACTGCATGTTATGTAAAGCAATTCTGAAATAATATGATACCTAAATGCATCAGAAAAATAGGTCAATATAATTCACTTCTCTCTGTCTGTGTTGGCTAAAATATTTTCCGCCATGTGTAATTGCGCCCCTATCCAATTATGACGGCGCAAGCGCGGCTAGATTGTCCATTATTGGATTAGATTACCGGATTATGTCTGGATAGCATGACGGTGACCACGTCTCGTGGTTCAAGGAGAACAAGTAGTGTGGAATATCTATACAATATGTTGCGTGTAAAGTTAAATGGTGTTAAATGGTGTTATGAATCAGTACAAAACGTTATGAGTCACAAATTACATTGTACATTAATCAAGATGTTGCACTAATTTAAATATGATTCATATTTGTTCAAAAAGGGATAGTTAAGTTTGATCATATCCTGATTAGCTCAGTTGGTAGTGACCTGGGTAGGGGATAAACTTTGTGTGATGAGTACCAATGTTTGTATCCGAGTCATGGATGTTTAATATCTATATTATATACTGAGTTTGCCCTGAACCCATAGTACGGTACACATAATAAGCGTTGCTTAGTGTGGGACCGTATAGATAGTTGGTGTGTTCGTCCAGCGATTATAATATATTCATATGATCTTATTTCGTTCCTTTCATGACGTAAGGACCCAAAAATCGCACGCGCCTCCTCCACAGGAACGGCATTCCGATGCGTGGTACAAGCTTAGGAACCACAAAAAAATATTTCCGCTATCATCGTTGACAAGTCAAAGGTCTAATGTGTAATGGTTTTTATGAATAAAAAATATTCTAATTCTGACCCAGTTACAAAAAACTCATCCCTTCAATTAGCAAACATCGTTAACAACGCTAACAAACTCTTCACAAACATTCGCGACCTCACTCGGCCCCCGCTAAAATTAGCACAGAGTAAAAAATAATTCAAATTTTTTTAATTAATCCGGACATTGACGTTATTTTAATTACCGCTCCCTGAAACGAGGGCTTTCATTCAATCGTCTACTTTTGTGTTGCAGAGAAAGGGTCGAAAATGTGACGTTTATGAAATTGTGGACAGAGGGTTCCTTGCCTACTCCAAAGTTGTTTTAAAAATATTTTTGTGCATGCCAGTGCTTCGTCAAAAATATAACAACCACAAATAATTCAAAAAAAATACTTAGTACTTACACATTCTTAATTATGCCAAATATTAAAAAAAATACAAATTGCTATTAGGAAGGTACTCTTAAAAAGTAAAAAGGTAAAGTAGGTACAAAGTTATTCAGGTTAAAAAGTAAAAAGTAATTCAGGAAAACATTTTTTCAAGGAAATTATGTTTACAGCATCCCTTAGTTTTCATACCTACGTTATATTCTGCTTATATCACAAAAAGCATTGTCTCAAATGACTAGCTCTCAGGGAGAAAACTACGGATGTATGCCATTGAGCATGCATATTGACAGGCAGATGCAGGCGTCGTGACAGGCGTCGTCAACAGGCGGATATTAATTCCAGTCGAATGCTTGTTTTTCATCGCTATAATGTAGCTTTTTAATGATCAGGAAATTAACTAGCGTTCTTTTCAAAGACCAGCGGGCGGATTACGAGCTATTGTTTTCAAGGCAGCATCCTGAACTGCCGGGCCATATTATAGTTTAACTCAATAATACATACTTATCCTAACAAATTAACTATCGTGTTTCCAAACGGTCAGAATTACTATCACATTAGGTATATAAGGTTTCACAAAAACAGTGTAAAATATTTTAAGGGGTTAACAAGTAGGTGATAACGATCACGTTTGTGTATAAAATATAATTATGTGTATACAGTGTTTGGTTTTTCTGTGAGAAAGCGAGACAGTGCAGTTTCACCACTCACTAAGTACTTGGTGTTGTTTTATAATTTTTTTTCGAGTTATTATCTATACTAATATTATAAATGTGAAAGTTTGGATGGATGGATGGATAGATGGATGGATGGATGGATGGATGTTTGTTACTCTTTCACGCCCGAATGGCTGAACTGATCCGGATGAAATTTGGCACAGAGATAGATTATAGTCTGGAATAGCACATAGGCTACTTTTTATCCCGGTAAAATGTATGGTTCCCGTGGGATAGATGTTTTAATTTTTCATACTTTTTATCGCGGGTAACACCGCCGGGCGCAGCTAGTACCTTATATATGTAGCGGCAAATAGGCCAGGAAGTGAATTGCCTAGAATTGAAGTGTATGTAGTTCACCACCAGGGCCCTTTAGTATGAGTTATGCACGGTTTAGAGTAACGATCGAGTTATCGTATGATTCTATACATTTACCAGTAAAGCTGTACGTTTCCGCTCGGGGCGTTACTGACAAATTTACGCAAAGATACGTCTTAGTTTACGTAGACCGAAAATTATCTGTGTGTGGTATAAATATATACTAGGAGTACGTAAAAACGTTCTAATAGGTAAAGATACGCAATTCATTTGATACGATTTGCACAATAAGATGACCGAGTGAAGTAGCCACATAAAATCGTTTGGATATCGACGAGTTGGAACCTCGGTAGGGCTGCTACATAGTACTATACCTATTCAAAATATCTACAACTAGCCAGGCTATTATTAACATTAACGTACTATACTTAAGAACTACCACACTTTATTATTCTTAAATTGCAATAGGTATTCCAAATGTTATCGGACACGGACAAGAACTAAACACTCGATTTTAAGCTTTTTACTGTCAACCCTAACCAACCCCTACCGACTAGTAGAAAGTGGCGACCGGTCGTACGACAAGTAAACGGATCGATCGGCCGATTCCGCCCGCCGTACTTGCGGGCGGGCGGGCGATACGCGACCCCGGGGGGGCAACCATTCTTTTATTTCTTTAATACGCTCACAATGTTGCAAGCCTCAATCACTAATCCTCCCTTTTTAATAATCCATTATCAATGGAAAATTTATGGGAAATATTTATTACACGTTCTTAAATACATAATTAATTCAGAATTTTCATTCAACAAGTTTGTACAATCTAAGAAACAATAGTTACTTGTGTGTATCATGAAACAATACGATTTAATTTTACGCTAAATAATTGAATCACAATCTATGAATAGAATAACCTAAACAATGATGGAGACGATAAGATAAACGAGTTAGATAGCTAAGTACATACAATTTATACAAATGAAAATGGAAATAGGTACAATAACTATTTAAAAATAACCTACCACCTTCTGATCATACAAGCCATTATAAATAGTGATATTCACTGAAATTAATATGTTAAAAATTTCTTTACGTAAGTATGTACAAGCCATAAATTATTACCCAAATTATGTGGGAAATTTACCCCACCGGGGGGCGGCGGCGTGACGCGCCGGTGACGCGCATCTCGAAGAGCAGGCTACAGCGCCCCCAGTTCATTGGCGAGCGCCGCACGAAGCGGACGTGTCACCAAATCGACCGCGCATAAACAACCCACAGTTCTCATATACCTACTACAAAGTGTGTGAAGTGAAATAAGTGTACGAAATTTTCTCTTCTATATTCGACAGCTTGTTTACGGCCTGAACACATACCCACATTATATTCAATAAACGCTTACATGTCACGTGAAGGGAAGAAAAATGTTTCAGACGTGCTTGGGATTTTCAGTACGGGATAGGTTCGCTACGCGGCCGGAGTGTATTGAATTATAAAGATGCCCAAAAACAATGAAGCAGTCCAACATAAATATTGAGCTAGCAAAGGTTCTTGGCATTTTCATTGTAAATGTCGAATGTCAAGTGTAACGATCCACCGGGAAAGGAAGTTTGAAAAGATAATAACCCCGTTTTGTTGTAATAAAAACATCTCACGGATGTTGACGACCAGAACGTATCGCTGTAGGTACATTGCGCTACCAAAATGCATTGTTTAATCTCGAATGTAATTGAATAGATTCGTTAACTGTTAATGTAACTCGTAATATCAATTCTAGAAGGTTTATCGTTAACTCTTTAACTCTAAACTCGTTAACTCTAACTCTCTTACGTTTATTATGAAACCTTACAACAACATCGTGTCGTGTGCAGTTCAATTGTATTTTAATTTCAGTTTAATAATGATTGCTAATGATCCGATAAATCAAGGGTTTCTTACTGTTTGTGTAGATAAATAATTGTCATTGCGTGACAGTAAATTAGAAGCGTGTTTTTCAGTTGTTTTTTTGTTAAGCTAGTTCTTTACTGCATTTCAGAAGATCAACCTAGTTTTTGTATCTTTAACTTTGTACTTTCCTTAACGTAGATTCATCTTAAATAAGGAAGTTATTTTTATGATGCAAGTAATTTGCTTATAATTGCATTGCGTAGTATAAAAACCAACATTTATGTATTTTATAATGATTCCCTTTCTTATTATTATGGTCCATCATCATTAGCATTGTCTGCTTAAATGCTGTACTTTCTAATTTAGTACTTTCTTTCTGTTACGCTGTCATTATTTGAAACCTCTTTCGATACTTTCTGAAAATCAACATAATCTTCTATAGTTATATTGTACTGTTGCAAACTTTAATTTGGAACCCATTTAAGGTTGAATATCGTACAGCAAACGTATAGCTTAAAAGCTACTATTTTGACTGACGTCACTAGAAGCAGCTGCTCTCAGATATGATGACATACCTTGATGACCTTATTTTATTATAAATGTCATTGAAAATATTAAGCAAATGGGTCCATATTAATGTTCCCGGCCGTACTAACACCATTTTTCTTCACTGTACTTAAATAACAACGCATGTTTTTTCTATCAAACATAATGGTATATTCGCACACAGAAGCCTCATAATAGAAACGCACCAAGCGAACGTAACTAACAACTTCACAGGAGAGTGCTCGTGCTCACTCAGTGTTGCTTGCATTTAGATCATAGCCGTTGCATAGCGTTAATTACGCTTGCGTTACGTTCGTTTATTATAGAAATTGACGTCATAACCCATATGGCATATACAAAGCTATTATGGACTAATGAGGTTGCGTGCGACCTTATAGACAGTCTCTTATTCTTCATAGATAGGGACGGGACCCTTCTCAAAGAATTTGGTGTAAATTTCGCTTACGCACGCAACGTTGTTTTGTTGCAAAAAAGTATATACTTCTTTATTCCTTATAATATTTCCTTGTTACAAGGAAAATGGGTTATATTGTTATCTGTAACATCTGCTAATCTAAATGAATCTACCATTTATTGCCATCGGGAAAAAAGCTCCGACTCGGGCAGTAACCTTTTTTGAGATATATAATTAGGCATTGGTTTAGTCTTCATACGTATCCACGAAGAGATGCTACAAGCGTAGTAAGGCTTGATTTTGCTTGCACCTACGTGATAAAAAAAAATTGCACCCATCCCAAAAGCTTAAATGAATCGCTCAACATTTTGCAATTCTTATTCGCGCTTCATCTCCATATTCAATGATTCATGCTTATTATTATTCATAAACGCACGCTGTAGGTAGGTACATAAATGTCGTACTACAATGCAATTATGTTCAACTAGCTAGTTTAAATAACCATATAAAATAATGAGTCAGTGTAACGGTCGCTTTCGTGCATATACGACCATGACTGCCTTGCACTTTCATAATTTAAATCAATTTGTTTACACATAACATGACGTGCGACGCGGATTCTGACTGACGCAATAAGAAAAATCCTGTAAACGTTTGGATGATTACAAAAACAAAAGCAACTTAAGTATAATATGAGCAGGCTGAAATTGTTAAGGGTACAGAAATTACAGACGTATTTACTAATCTATAAAGTAGCTGTTACATAAATAACCATGAATGATTGTAACACTAGACAGAATCGATGTATCGCCTCCTGTTTCCGCAAAACGTACAATGCTGAAAACTCAATGGCTTAATTGTTGTAGCCAATTGCACTCAAGGTAATGATAATGACGGTACCGAAGTTATATCGGCACCAGCATATAATGGTTATCTAGTTGTCTCGTTACGCTATCGTAATCATGAGATCTTACCTCACACAGTAATGTGACGTTGCTTTATGAATTAAGACCGACAGACTATTACATGAAGGTTGTAACTACATACACCCCAAAATTGCCGTTGCAAAATCATTTTAAAAACTTGTTGTACCTATAATGTAACAGATAGATATTTTTAGATCACCCGTAGTAACTTAGGTTTACCACGTGTGAAAATAGACAATTCATTCGTGTAAAGTAATCTATACGTACAACTAAGTCGTGTTACATAATTTATAACTCAAGAACGAATGGGCCGATTTTTATGATCTTTGATATTTTTAAATTGTATCCACTTCGAACAGCAGAGTTACTATTAAAACATGAGAAAATTTAACAAAAAAAATATAAAAATCACCATTCATTTTCATATACTTTTGATGCTGAGGCGGTACGAAGTTCTCCGGGACAGCTAGTACTATTCTACTAGATGAAAACATTCAGAATGTGAACCCACGTGAAAATTGCGCAGAATTTTCGCGTATTCAGTAAACAAGCGTTGTTTACGCTCCGTTGCGGATATTTTCGGATACCTACCACTAGTAACGTTCCACGCGTTTCAAAATAGAGTAGTTTTGATGAATGGCGAATATTGAATCACTTTTGTGACGTGGTCACTTAAGGGTCCCCTGTACATGCGTTTTCCCATACAAACTGACTTTCGCGATAACTTCTTAATGACTAATATTAGCGACTAATGATAGCACGCTTTTTAGCCGCGATTCCTTACGCTTGTAAGCCTTTCAGTGCTCCTATTATGGGACCAATAACGTCGGTCCAACGCATTGGCGATATGTCGTATACTCTTTTGGCTTTTTAATTTCCCTGTACCACGTGACGGTCATCAGAGTCATCTCCACGTTAATACCTGAAATTTAGAATTCGGCGTTGTAGATATGTCTTAGTCAGCGGCGCTTGATAATATCAAGTTCTTTAGGAATATACAAGATAGTTTTGTTTCATCCCTAGAACCATATTTCTAGATCGTTGTTTTTTAACTCATCCATGGCCTTAATAGAGATTGGGTTTTTATAAAACAAAACCACAGATATATGAGAGGAGATATGTTATGAAAGCGGTGGGCTTGCGCTCACATTTAGCCAAAATTAGGCTAACATAGAGTTTTCGCCGTCAGTCGACTGCAACTGCACGTCGGTATCGGAGCTCTAACATTTTTTTTAAATGCCGTGTTATTCCGTGGTTGTGTGCAAAAATACTAGCAGCAAAGTGAACTACGCGAAAGATGGAATCTCATTTCACCAGCCAGTATTAAGTATTTTATTTATTCGTCTTTAAAATCATTAAAAGCAACAATTCAAAAAATATTTAATGCCTTTATTATGTTATTTTAGTTTTCATGTAGCACAACGACTTTTTTATTTTTGTACAAAATACATGGCTCTTTAAGTACCACCTATGTTCGCTACTGAGTGAATGTACGAGGCAATGGATAGATCGTCTAACGATACTTTGAATAAACTGGTGCGTCGCGTGGTACGGCCGCTGTATGCGGCGACGACGCAGCACGCACCGAATTATTGGCACGCGTGTGTGTGTGAGACTTCGTATTGGTTGGTTTTATGTAATTGCATGTGTTTTGTGGCGAGTGGTGGGGAACAAAACGGAGACAGCGAGTTCCCATACATTTTGAACCGCACGGCATATCTCTCGTGATCTGTGAACAAAACTGATGCGATTGATGTAACCTCGTTCTTAATGTTAATAATATAAGATACATAATCTCATCACTGAACGTAATAAATATAGACAGGCATACACTGCATGCATAGCTAATGCTAATATATGCGTATACTACATTCTTATTCAGTGTTATTATACCTACCCACAACTTGTAGGTGAATACTCAGTCCAGATGCATTGTATTTAAATTAACTAGTAAAGGCACTTACATTATATTTTTCATAATGGGAGTGGAGGTAACGGTATAAAAAGATTCATCTTAAATAAAACAATCACAGCGGAATGTTATCTACTGATAATTATTCAAACAAGCGAAATATTTTTCGAGAAAATTCAACATCGTTTTTCAACTAGATAAACTAGTAGATATAATAACAGCTTCCTCGCTTTATCAAATTGAGATAGACGTGAACACATGACGGCACATTATCCAATGATAACACTCACCCGTATGTAAAACCTACAGTACACATCCAGTTATCAGGCCGTCAACAAACTGTAACGGTTGAACGAAAATAAACTTTTCAGAATTCAAAAACCGAACAACATTTTTGAAGAAAAAAAAACCTTCTTTTGTTGAAAGAGTGACGTTGTCAGTGTATGAAATCTATGTGTGTTATTGTAAGAACAGAATAAAAAAGAATAAGTGCTAAAATGGCAATGGACACGATGGCAGTTGAACTGCCTGATCTGACCACACATACGCCGCAGCCGCCGGTGGAGGAGACGCCTGAGGAGAAGTGAGTATTTTTTAAAACAAGGGCAACAATTTTAATAAATAAAAAAAAGAACAACGAAAGCATGTCGACAAAATCTCACCGCTATGCAAATAATGTATAATAGTGGGTAAGTAGTACATTTTAGTCGATCAATTCGAGAGAATACGCCTCCTGCGAAGAAGCAGGACGCATCATCAAAAGGAATGGTTTAAGGTATTTTTTGTCGTCTAAAAATGGAGTTGGCTTTTGTTTTTCAAATATAAATAATCAAGTTAATAAAACCAAACTGTTGCGGGTTCCACCAACAATATTTAAACTTGGTTTGAACACGTCTTGTTAAACCTGTTTAATCACTAGGCACGGTTTAATCACGGGTTTGTAGCGAGAATATTTGTAAACGTATGTTCAACACGTGTGACTTTTTGTGTGACCAGCGACAGAAAAAGTTTATTTCGCATGACAATAAAGACGCATAGCTGACGAGGTGGTTCATTTCGAGAAGTGCGTTCTCATTATGCGTTCTACCAATTTGGCTATGACTGCTTGATGTTTTGTTTACTACATCTTAAAATATCTTCTAACATAACAGACGAAGGCGTACGCACTTCCTCATTGCTATAAAATACATTATGTTTTCAACGATGGGCGGGTAATGTAGTTGTTCGTTTATTATGTTTAGCCAAGCTGCGGGTAATGTACATCGACGTGCAGCTGTAATATTAATCTATCGTTACCAGGTTATTGCACCTACTGGGTCAATACTAAACGTTATAAACATGCACACGGGGTTGCCAGCAATGCTATATGATATGCATGGTGTTGAACAAGGTAATCTTGCTGGAAAGCGTAATAGATGCGCGTTTAAGGTATGATTTAATGCTAAAATAAACATAAAAATACTAAAACCAGCGTCACAAAATTACAACTGCCGAGGGCCCATGAGTTGGATCTATGGTACTAGTTTTCGTACAGCCTGTATATACGCCAGCATTCAAAATTCATTTCTGTCTCTAGCCTATAAAATATTAATATCGTCCCCAAACCCCAATAAACAGCAAACTTGACCCGGCCCGATTGCGATGGTACGAACAGTATTAAAAGTGCGACGCGCAATGTCTAGCCGTTTCTATAAATAACTACAATACTTATCAAGATTAAAACTAAACTAGTTCGTTTTACGACGTTCAAATGTGGCTTCTCTGGATAATCCATTATTAGCATTGGCTGGATTTTTCACGAATCTGTAGTATAGAAAATGTTAGGGGCCAATTATAAAACCAAAAATAGTTTCTTCATCATCATCCAGAAATTGAATGGCAATAACTTGTTAAAGCATATGAGTAAAAACATATAACCCGGGTCAGACCTCGGATTGGTGACCTCCTTCATGCTTCGGAGAGCTGTCATTCTATCGACGGAATGGACAGAATGGACCTACCGTTAGTTCCAATAGTTACCAATTTCCAATAGTTAGTTAGTTCCAATAGTTAGTTAGTTCTGTAGGGAATTTGACACAATGTGTAGATTTGACGGTTAAATTTAACTGTAGATGGTGCAATCACGCTCTAGTCTCCGTTTCGGGTCTTGGACGGCAGATCTGGACCAGAGGCAATAAGCAACAACAACAATCAGAAAAGAGTAAAAATTGTTATGAAAGTAACTATGTGTGAAACGTTGGATTAGCTAAGGCATTTCTTTGGGGTTGAACCGCAAACCTTCTCTTCCCCCCCCCCTAGGGCCTTGTGCAGATGGCACACGTTCCGTGTAAATATCGGTGAGCAATCAATTCAGGGTGAGCTGGTAGCACACTGAATAGCTTAAATGTTACACAAATCGTCCACAGATTGACTTTAATCACTCCTGGGATCTATCGCCTCCCTCCCTGCTCCATCCATAGCTGTGCCAGTTACCAGTCAACTTTGATTGTTTCTGCAATCATAGGTACCTAAATAATTCATGAGCTTCAACCACACATTGACAATTCATTGACCCTTTCATAAAAACGGTCGTGCGCTTTTTATCGCGTTTACTTATGAGATCTACTGCGCCTAATCTGATTTGGACTCTGGAACTACTGCGAATATAACTAACATATCTTGGAATGGCATCTTGGCATATATCTTGACTAGGTACAGGATGTAAATAGGCAGTTACACGTACTTCTTTGTTTCATGTGTCTCATTTGTTCCTCATTATATTATTAATAGCAGTGATAGCGAAGTTGGTAGAACGCTTGCCTCGGTAACGAAAAACGTAAAAGGTAGGTACTCATTAGTGTACCATCATTCTTGGAAGATTTAGGTACCTACCATTGTTCTGGGAACTATACTTAGTCTACCCAATCTGCAAAAAACCATAAATGTTTCTAGTGGGCGAGTATTCTTGCAAATGATCCTTCGTATACCCTCGTATACTCTCGTCTATTTGATAGCGCCATAAAATTTACACTACATTTATTTTATTTACAATTAAACCCATCGGCCTCGGCTACTGTCTAATTGTCGTCAGTATATTTAGTATTCTTTCGTTTGAACGATTGCTTTTTATAGCCTTATCGTCATGATGTATCCTTGATGAGTCTCTATTTTAGTCTTGACTATTTAATGTCTGCGATAAAAGACTGACGTTTTTAAATATGGAAATAACCGGTACATGCTTCATTCATCAAAATCGGAATGACGCGACGGCGCGTTTACCTTAGACAAATTTGACGGGACTAATTTGGCTAATTAAAGCTTATACGCTGGCGACCTGATTAGCCCAGTTGGCATCATGTATTTAAACGTTTAAAAAAATATATTTTTGTATCTAGGTGTTCATTAATGTGACACTGTTTCAACATGAGTCAGATTTTAGCAATTGTTACATATCTACTCTAGAGATAATTATTATAAATGTATGCATTATCTGTGGGTGCTTATTATTATAAATCTTTTGCGCCCTAGTACGTACATACATTATACAAAAGCAATATAAGAAGACACGTCGCGTACAACCATTCCGAGCACGAACACAATTTTCGTGGAAAGTTTTTCCAAATGTGCGCCGTAACGTTCCAAATGTGTGTCATTACAGAAACAAATTTGAGATACCGCTAAATAAATAATAAACTAAAGAATTTCAGTTTGAAAGGCACACTTTCAATATTTAAGTATGAGATGGATTGAAACCTGCTGTTTTTAATCAAATTATTCTCTCGATAATGTCCTACACAGTATGCTATAGGCTATATTAAGTACATAAAACAGGCTACAGCCAACATATGTATGAGCAACAATTATAAATAGGTAAGTACTTAATTAAAAATTAAGTTATGTACACATACAGAACTATATATTAGCATACTAAATAGAAACTCATAAATAAATGATACAGCATGTTCAACATTTAAATGAGAAGGATAGTAATGACAACAACAGAGGGGAATGAGAACAATAAAAAAAAAAAACTTATACTAGTAAGTAAACAAGGGGTACTTTATTAGACAGGAGGTAAGGTTGGCGGGAGACTGCTTCTTTGATATTCGCTATTACACCACGCCTAAAAGTATCATATCGTGAATCGAATAATATACAGGATGTTAGGTGCACGGAAACGAAAACTTTGGGTAATGGTAATGCCTGTAATAAAATTAAAGAAATGTAGAAAGTCATGGGTTACAAATAGTGTTATTTTTGAGCACGCAATGTATAGCAAACACGCGAACTCAACACTCCCCGCGATACCCGACTCGTTCGAGTGGCGAGCACGCTCGACCGTATCGAGTTTTAATTTACATTGCGGTTTTAGGTCTAAATTAAAGATTATGCTAATTATTTTTATTAAAAGTCACGTTCCGATAAACTTCTATTATGATATCATGCTGAAATCAATTTAAAAATGCGTATGTCATGAAAAGATCGACGGAAAATTCCAACTATGGGGGGTCCAGAATTATGAGTTAAAACAAAGCTATCAGTTTTCGTTACGAAGCCACTTACATCCTGTATATTATATTATGTTATGTATATATGAATACTATATTTAAATGCTTTTGATATGCCCCTATTTGTTTCTTCTTTAACTATACGAGTATTAATGTAACATTCCATACCCATTGACGATGTAGGCAACATAGGTCTTACCTATATGAACGACATTCGTAATGCTCGCGTTGTCGCGCTATCACCACTTAATTATACTTAATTGCAAACCGGTTCACAATCTTATTATTCAAACAGTATAATGAACGGTGCATTCGATTAAGAAACCAGTGTGTTACTAATTTTACGATAGCTTAATTCATTTTGCAGTGACACGTATACCTTTAAATCGATAGCATTGCTATATTCAACAAAAGTGGCTGTCTGAACGTAGGCAGGGTGCGCGATTAGAAGTAAGTCCTCATGCCTGAGTAGGGCTTGGTATGTAATCAAGGCGGGCGGCCCGTGACGTCACATGTCAATGGGCGGGCGGCGCGGCGGCGCCACGCCAGACTGCTCCCTCCACCTCCTCACCGCATCCCTTGTGGCTGTACCGCGCACACCCAATGACAAGTGCAATAGTTTTCATGTGCTTAGGGTTGCCAGATATCCCAAAGAAAGATCCGTAAATTGTTCAACCCTTAGTTGGCCAAGCCCTAGAAAAGTTACCCTAGTATTTTATCATGTTTTCTTAGAAACGTCAAGTATATTGGTATTTGGCGTCATTTGACAGTTTTTGTATATTAAAACATTTAACATTTTCTGAAGCTCGATTAGCTATACGCACGCATTATAAAATCTAAGCTACAATTCTAATAATCCTAAATATTACCGTCGCTGAAGCATTGTAATGTATTTCAGCGCGCCAACTTCCCTTACAGCTCAAGTGCTCACACGCACAAATCTAAATGTTTGGCAAACTAATAACTCTTATGGCACGTTGCATGCTGGATGCCAACTACTAATTATGTGGCATCATTCTTACAGCATCTAGTCGATCGAATATACGTATCAGTCAAGGAAAAATTGAATTGTCGAGTTTCATTTTACTTTGCTTTCTATCTCCGTCTTTGAATTTAAGTGCTTTGGCGTCGATAGAGTTTTTGTAGTCACCCCTTTTTCTGTTAACTCCTGTTAGACATTGGATATAACGCAATATCTACTTTCTTCATTGTCTGATGATAATAATTATTACTATAGCTACGAAAGTTATTTTATTTATAGGAACAGGCATTTAACCTTTTGCCATTGGCAATGGTTTGAAGAATTCATTGTCGTGTCGATCTGAAATTTGCATCTGTATTCAGCTACTGTTATGCATCTCTTCTCTGAGCTGCAGCCATGCATATGAAATGATCCTCATATGTATCCGAGGATACCTAGTTTGTTACTTTGTTCTTTGCCAGTCCGTAAAATGATTATATCCATCTAACATTGGCTGCAGATCAAACAAAGCGGTGTATTGATGAACATAACAACCGCATGTTTAATGCTAGTAAAAATGATCACTTCGCAACTAAAACAAATCAAGATATATTTTTATTGAACAGTTTTATAGCGTCTATAAAAGTTTTACGTCTTCGCGACGAGCTAAATAATCTTTCGTCTACATATAAGTTTAGTAAATCAATATTTGCTCATAACTTGTATAGATCATAAAGAATTTGAGTAATTTTTCCTTTTAGGTGTTAGCCATATCCCAGAAGCACTGCTTTCATTGCATCCTCCATTTGTTCTTCTTCTTTACGAAATGAAATGCGATGAAATTAAAATGAATATGAATATGGCTTCACCCACAAATTAGTGGGTATTTTGCCAATGTCAAGTAATTAATAGCAATAACACATTATAAATACAATTGTGGATGTGACATGAACATATGAAAATGGCGTGACCCTCCGTTGGTTTATCATTTGCAGTTTAAAACACTTAATCCTTTTGTAATGACGAAGCTTCGATAATAGTGGCGTTAAGATTGATTTAGAACGCTGGAAGTATTAACGTACTATACATTGCATCGAGACTACCGGTAGTCCTAAATTTAGTGATGCCAAAAATAGCAAACGTGGGCAGCATTCAGCATTAACAGCCCGGGGGTGTGGTACTCGCTGAACGGAAACTCGGTGAGTTGTGACGTCATCTCACACGTTCGAGAGTATTTCGGATCACACGGCAATGTATCAGCAGCTAGATGGTAAACACATAGTTTATGGAATAAAGTCATTTATGGATTGCGACCAGGTGTGGCCGTGAGTCGTGTTACTTATGTGCGTACGGTAGTTTTATTAATCGATGTTGATGTACCATTTATATTAATGGGTGAACAGTTGGTATGACTGACGAGTTACGTTCCGCGTATAAATAAACTAGATGTCTTTGAGGGTAGGTTAGGTAGGGGCGGATCCAGGATTTCGTAAATGAAATGTTATTATCCGCGACAAAATAAATATATAGCATATAGCAATTGGTCAGAGGGTTTCATCAACAAGCTTCTATAAACCTATATCGTGTTTTTTACGATCTCTCAGTATAAGAGCCCCCCCCCCCCTCAAATACGTATACGTGGACTAGATTTCCAGCTGCGTCTTAGATGAGATGAATCGTCGTCTGTTCATTGTTAAAGGCAAATTAACATGAAGTGACGTGTACGGAGGAAAGCGTGCCAGAACACAGCTGCTAATGACTCCATCAGTACCAGTACTTATACATACAAAGAGAAGGTTATCATGATTTGTTTTATTCTTTTGTAGGATATGTTATTTAGATTATGTAAATACACATAACTAACAACTACTTGTTAGAATAGTCAGACAACACACGGCGTACGCAAAAAAAACAACAACATACGAGACCACAGTTTTTTAGACTTCACTTTTAGCTTACGCCGCCGTGTGCTGTCTGAATATTGTAATGGGTATAAGAAAAACGTCAATAGCCTAGTGGTTAGAAGGGAGCTCTCTGTTCTGGCTGCGGCCCTGATACCCAGGGCCTTAAAGAACGGGCTACCCTTGGAGTCGAGGACGACTGGAGTATAGGCCCCGGACGTCCGGTGACGATGACGAGTCTGAGGAGGACGGCGGCGGGCGTAGCGAGGGCGCAGGGGGAGCAAACATATGCTGCATGGGCCCCCGTAAGGGGGCGAGGCACAAGAGGGGCACCGGTGCGTTCCGTTTGGAGATCGCGGAGCCCCTCCAACATGTGTTGAAGGCGGCCAGGGGGGGGTTTTAGTGGGTAAAAATGCCACATAACCCGGCTCTCTCCCACACAGAGGCCGCGTATCTTTCGAAGATCCCCCCCCCCCCCCCCCCCGTCAACAAAAAGTAAAAGAAAAAGGTTTGAGGGGCTGAAGAGACCAATGTGTTTATCGCGCTTTATTTGCATGAAGGAGTGTTTTTTGGCTATCCTGAACAGTGATGTTACCCACACACACATACACGATGTGAACTAACTAACTACTAATTTTATATATTTTTTGTAGTTTATTTATTATGATACTATTTTCTTATGTCATATATAATTAACTTTAAGACCATTATAAGAAGTGAGCGCTAGTTTGACAACTTTGCAGACGTCAACGTTTTTTCGTTAATGTCCTGCATGTCTTGTACCTCATTAATTTATTATTCTTAAAAAAAAAATACAACACAATACGGACTCACTCTGTCTCTACACTGTTATTTAATATCTATGTCTATGATAATGTCATTATAATTAAGATAAGGTCACACTTTCAATTCGTTCGTAGTGCCTACACATTTCTGTTCTAATGTATGAACCGCAATACGCTTTCAAGAAAATAGGCGAATTAAACTATTTTATATCATAATCAAATATTGACCGCAGCTGGGCGAGCGTCGTTACCACTCTTTGTTCTCCGTCATTTAATTATCGCTCGTGATTAAATATGAAGCCATATTTCCGCTCCAGAACTACTTAAATCACAAATACTAATTTGTATCTTATATTATTGGAATAAGGTTTACACTTCCATCAAGTGTGTGACATTGACGCGTCGTGCGGACTCTGTGCCTACCTAATAATGTACCTACGTCAGTTTAGTTATATTTGAACGAGAATAATTTGGCAATTTACATTCCACCGTATCATTATTTGTGTCGCCATTGTGTTTGTAATTCTTTATTTAACCACACACTATACAATGATTCGTATCATTCCTGAAATCTGCTGGGCAGATGAGTTGATTCCGGATGACAATTAAAATTACAAGGTCGTAGTTTAATTACTGTTAACAGGTATTCATAATACGTACTGTTTCTAAAGACTGGTTTATATTTGCATTAGTTAAGTAGAGAGTTAACTTGCAGAACTGCCGAGTTGTCCTTATTACCGTTTGGACATCAATTTGCCAGTTAAGTAGTAAGTTGAGGATAAAGTAGAAAAAATGAAAGCACGTTCTATTTTTTTTTCACCCCGCCCCCCGCGTCTCCCTCACCCCGACAGCTAAATTCCCCGAGTGGACAGGAGAGTTTAATACAGTACTTAAGATACAATTTGCTTCTTTGATACAAATTTTGAAATAAAACTATTTTTTAAGGATTTTATCGCGTTTATTTTTCGTTTTTACGTTCCCGACGTTTCGGCTGCTTTACAGCAACCATGGTCACGGGAGGACTGAGGTGGTTGACGTCCTGGTGTCATAGTTAGAAACGGGCTACCCTCATATTTAATTGTTGATTGTGGTCCGATCTACGCAGAAAGTGCTCACAGTATCTTGAGGTCTTGCAATGGTATGCTTGGTTTTCGATTTAATAATATTAATCACTGGATCCCAAGTCGGTGGTAGCACCCAGCCATCTTCCCTATTGAAATTAGGATGTTTTTTAATTTCAATGGCCTCGCGTATCATCCTTGGTCGGAATCGGTGTTCTTTTGCGAGGATCTGTGGCTTATCAAATCTGATATAATGGCGGGTGCGATCTTGTACATGTTCACAGATTGCAGACTTCGTGGAGCGCCGGTGTTTCACGTCAGCGATGTGTTCTTTTACGATGTGTTATTTTTTAAATCCTTAAAAAATAGTTTTATTTCAATGTGTAGTATTCGCGTAAATATAAGAAATCAATATGATACAAATTTGTTGGAATATAACAACTGTTTTAACTACAACCTCACGTACTGTGCTATGTGTTTTTATTCTTAATTGTCTTTGATAAGTGTTCCAAAACAAACGCTCCGACGTATTTGCCGTTTGTATTTTATACTTGTATTTTAAATGGTAAATATTTACAATTCAATGTCCTCAATGTTTTCTTTATATCTACAAAATTAAACATTCTTGAAGCTTAACTCGTCTGCAGCACTTTCGGACACAACTTGTAGTTCTTAGCGCAATAACACGTCATTTTTTAAACTGAACCCGCTACCCAACTAATGCATATGTAACCCAGGCTTAATGATGACGTACATTCAGTAAGTACCTTCCTACGTAAGTTAAATCTAGAAAAAATAACTTGTTGATAATTAATCTTTGAATGGGTTTCAAGTAAGTATGTTATTATCGTCGAAATCACAAAAAACCTGTAACACGCAAGGCGATACTTAGAACGTCATCAAACACCACCTATCTACTTTGATCAAAATATCCAATGCTTTTCCTTTATTAGTCCCACATGCCTTACCTTCAAATACACTTCATACGTCAACGGCGATGGATATTGCTCCCAGAAATAGAACTGTTTGCTTCCACCAATCTACGACCACATTACACTGACACGTAACTCTTAAAGCATTTCTATATGAAAATGGTTCAGGGTCAGAGATCCAGGAATATTGGACGTCACTGTTTTTTGGGCCAGGGACGAATACTTACGCAATGTGAGGATATGTAGCTAAGAATGTTTATTGTTATGCCATAACATTTTATAGGTAGGTAGGAATAGTATGCAGTCAGTTTTACTGGTGGTAGGCTTCGGCCGTGGTTAGTCACCACCCACCGAACAAAGCCATGTCGCCAAGCGCCTAGCCGTGTTCCGGCATGATGTTCGGTGTTGCCATTCATGGATGGCGGGTCAGATCAGTTGCGCTGCATGTGCCTAGTGAATGTAGCGTCTCGATCTACTGCCGCCTTCCTACCTTGGCAAGTATGCTCCATCGTAGATCTCACCGTCACTTACCATCAGGTGAGATCGAGATCAAATACTTGCCTATAAATGTATATATAAAGTCAGTGATATTGGATGGATTATTGACTCAGTAGTTACACAGCCCTGGTTTATAAAAGTTATTAATATAACATCCGCTTTATAAAGCACAGGTCTGCACAACAAAGTTTATTCTGTAACCGTAATGAATGCTAACTTATTTAAAGATTTTTTTTTACAATACTAAAAAATAGCTCGTACTGATCCCAAATAGTGCAAAAGCAATGATAGCCAAGTGGGTAGAACACTCGGCTTGGAAACGAGGGTCGCAGGTTCAAGGTCAATAAGGTCATCAAAGTGAGAGAAGAGAGAGTGCCCCTGTGCTTGCGCACCACTTGTGCACTATAATATCTCCTGCGCAGTTGGCTAGTCTCTATTGGGTTCGCCGCTCCGTAAACGAAATCCCATCAAATCCCATCAGGAGGACTCTCTCTTCTAATTTAAGGGTTAGACCCTTGTCGGTGTAGGCGTAGCTGATAAAGCTCTTTCCATCTGTCTCTATCGAGAGCAGCTTCTTTCACCTCCACCTCCTTGTACGACATGACACCGATCCTTTATTTTATCTGACTCATGTAGCTTATTCTTGGTCTTCCTCGTCCACGCTTTCCTTCGATCTTCCCCTCTATGATGTTCTTTATGAAGGTCGTATGAGATGGTCTTCCATCTTCCTCCTCCTATTCCGTATGGTTTCCATTAATGATCTTCTTTCTTGCACTCGGGAAGACTTCAGGAAGACTATCCTATATAAAATAATACATAGTGTAAGTATGTCTTCTAAACAATCTCGTCTCTTTCGCCAACAGATACGAGCGGCTGCTGCGTCGCGCGCGCACCGAGGACCTGAGCGAGGTGTCCGGCATCGGCTGCCTGTACCAGAGCGGCGTGGACCGGCTCGGCCGGCCCGTCGTCATCTTCATCGGCAAATGGTTCCCCATCAGTGATATTGACCTGGACAAGGTGAGTGCAGAACCATTCCTCGTAGAAATTAGTACCACATCGAAGTCCTAGATAATGTTTAACAAGTTATGTATCTACTTCAACATTCAACTAGAATACCTTCCAAATATAAAAAGCACCCTCCCCGCTTCGCCACACCGAAACGCGGACTGAATAATTCTGTTGAATCTGGTGGATTAGGGTGGCGCTGGATCGTTGAAGTTGGTAGAGCTATTTCCAGACTAGGATGAATTATTTGTCTGTAAAAGTTAATTGATTGCAAAAATCTGACTCGGGAAGATTTTTATTTCTATCCTATATAGGTTCCCCAGACCTGTTTGCTAGAAGATACTTTATTTTAAACATAATTTTCCGGTCTTTTCCAGGCGCTATTATACCTCATCAAGCTGCTGGACCCGATCGTCCGCGGCGACTACGTGATCGCTTACTTCCACACGCTGGCCTCCTCCGGCAACCACCCGCCCTTCTCCTGGCTGAAGGAGGTCTACACCGTGCTGCCTTACAAGTAACAATGCCTACTTTACCCTAATTGATACCCAAACACTCAAGGCCGGTTCTGCTATAGATCGAATAGAGCAGCGGCTCCAGGCGCCAGGTCCCTGGGCGCGCCTGAGTGAGCTAAATTAGATAGAGTTAAGATGTTGTAGAGACCTTCCAATAAGTTCCATGCACACGCACACCTGGTATTTATTAGCGGAAAGCAGTGGGGCGCCATAATCGGATTCTGTTCTATCCTAAAACCTGCCTAGGGCCGGCATTGAACACTCCCTTATCTATGATCTGTTCCAAAAATTTGCTTCAATCTAATAATTAACATTCTAGCAATATTTTTAGGTCTTAAACTAAGCAACGCTTATTTTATGTGTAGTATACTGCGATGTGTCCGTCGACTTTAATCTGTAATACCTAGTTTTTATAAACAGAAACTTATTTTTCTAATTTTTTTTTTCTTACTCTATCTTTTCAGATATAAGAAGAACTTGAAAGCGTTTTACATCGTACATCCGACGTTTTGGACTAAGGTAATATTTTATATCTTAAGAGATAACACTAAATAGGTACTTACTTACCTACTCAAATAGGTAACAATTTTGAGCGTTTGTGTTATAAATGCCATTATGAATATTACGTAAATTCAAACATCTATAAAACGACCTTTAAAATACCTTCGCTAAGGTCCTGTTTCACAATGTGCCAATAAAACCCTATCCACAATTTATTTGATAGAATTTGAATGGGCCATCCGTCAATTAACTTGTGAATAGAGTTAATCAGCACCACAGATCACGAGAGATATGCCGTGCGATTCAAAATGTATGGGAACTCGCTGTCTCCGTTTTATTTCCCACCACTCGCTAAAACCAACCAATACGAAGTCTCTTCGGTGCGTGCTGCGTCGTCGCCGTATACAGCGGCCGTACCACGCGACGCACCAGTTTATTCAAAGTATCGTTAGACGATCTATCCATTGCCTCGTACATTCACTCAGTAGCGAACATAGGTGGTACTTAAAGAGCCATGTATTTTGTACAAAAATAAAAAAGTCGTTGTGCTACATGAAAACTAAAATAACATAATAAAGGCATTAAATATTTTTTGATTTGTTGTTTTTAATGATTTTAAAGACGAATAAATAAAATACTTAATACTGGCTGGTGAAATGAGATTCCATCTTTCGCGTAGTTCACTTTGCTGCTAGTATTTTAGCACACAACCACGGAATAACACGGCATTTAAAAAAAAAGTTAGAGCTCCGATACCGACGTGCAGTTGCAGTCGACTGACGGCGAAAACTCTATGTTAGCGTAATTTTGGCATAAGGTGAGCGCAAGCCCACCGCTTTCATAACATATCTCCTCTAATATATCTGTGATCAGCACATTGTGATACAGGCCCTCAGGTTTGAATGTGGCGAGTAGTAGAAGATCTTATAGAATATGATTGCATGGTGTGTTGTAGATGATGACGTGGTGGTTCACGACGTTCATGGCGCCGGCCATCAAGGCCAAGGTGCACACGCTGCCCGGCGTCGAGTTCCTGTACTCCGTCATGGCGCGCGACCAGCTCGAGGTGCCCGCCTTCGTCACCGAGTATGACATGACGGTAAGTAAAGACAACATCGACCTTCCACCCATGGGTGGCCCCTTGCCCACACATGGGTGGGCCAGGGTTTGCTTTAGGGTGCAGGGCCGGATTATTTATTTATTTAGGATTGCCAACAGAGTTTACAATGTTACATGTGATATAGTAAAAATAAAAATATGAGTGATATTAGGTAATTGTAACTCTAATGACAGGCAACCACATGATGGTTATTAACCACATCATCATTAGGCCATATATAGAGGCCCCTAGGCAATGCAAGTCTTTGGACCCCGCCTCTAGGTAGGTAAATGTCTCTACGTAGGTAGTATTTAAACCGTTTTGTTTATTAATATGGGTACAAACAGAATTTTCCTGGATTTAAACTATTCTAATTGGAATCCGTTTTATATGGATACCTTCTTATTTGGATATTTCACATTTTTGAAATTATTATGCTTCCACCTACCTAACTTTTTACCCAATTTAATTGGAATGTTATCAGAGGTTTATCCACAGAATACCTAAATCCTAGTAGGTACTCACTGGGAGCATTCGCATGTGTGTAACAAATAGGGTTTGAACCCTACGTCGAGACGAGTATTAAATGCACTTGAATCTATATTGTAGTCACGGCGTTTGGATATGGCTTCCATAATGGGGGCCGAAGAAAATCGAATCCTGACTATCCTTTTTCTTTCTTTGCTGTCTATTTGACAGATAGCCCGTACAAATTATGTCAAATTAGGTAGTTCATGAGTAGGTTTTATCAGGATATTGTGTAATAGCCCTTAGTCAGTTAAATACATAGGTAGTCTAATTTAAGTTGTTTTTTTTTTTTCAGATAAACGGTCTGCATTACTTCCAACCGGACACAAACAATACGTAAGGCGGCCACTGCATTCGTTCCCCTAGCTTTATACGCTGCTCGTTGTTGTTTTTTAAACATGTTCAAACGGCCTTCCAGTGTTGCCAACAACGCTCAGTTAAATATACTAATTCGGTAGAATCGGCACCTATGGCTTGGTAGAAATGTTTAATTATGTAAGTGGAGTGTGCTTCGGACATGGTAGGTACAAATATGTGTCAATAAACCACGTGTGTTTGTTAGGTATTATTAGTATTGTAACTGTTCATATGAAAAAAAAACATGAGAGCATTTTCGCAGAGTTGTTGGCAACATTAAAATTCGAACTCGAATAACCGTTTCAATTTAAACGAAATTCTTAAATTGTTAACAAATGGTAATTTGTTTTCGAAAATGGCCACTGTTATAGCTAGTTTTATGTGGAATTGTTATTTTAGTTTTTCATACTTTGGACTGTTTTGCTGAAATTATAAAATGTTATTATTAACATATCAACATAATGTCGGGTCCAGATGGAGGTGGTGAGTGTAAGATTAAATGTAGAAATGACAAATGTTGACACAACTATACTTAGATTTAAGTTGATACAGTTAAATACATACATAAAATACTATAAATGAGAGTTTCTTAGATTTGATGATGAAATAAGTCTGCCATGTAGGTATTGAATAGAAACCATATTAGTCGATATCTACGCAAAAAAAACCTAATTTTGACTTAACTAAGTTGGACCAACAAAGTGAACCAAAACAAAATCTCGCAATAGAATGACAATGGCAATGTAATTGTCCCTCTTTCCATACTAAAACTGCCACCGATGACAATTATGATGATTACGAATTAATTGGTATTCAATTATGAGACAATTGTGTTATCACACTTGTGATCTACCTAGTTATCAGATTCTAGGATTAGTTCGCATGGAAGGACTGACGCGTTTGAGAACATTGTTTTATAAATTAGTGATTCACTGATTTGCAACACACACAATTTAATCAAATAATTTATCGTCACAGTGGTAGAAAACGTAAAATATAAATTCCACATAAAAAAACAAGTTGTTAAAAGTATATCTTGTAATGTAATCTAGTATTAGCGGTGCATTTTTTTATATTTACTTGTTTAATTGTAATAATTAGGTACTTTAAGGCATTAATATCGATCGTCAGTTGTTCTTACTATTAAACACAGCCGAGAAAATCTGAACCGCACCTATAATAATTCGAATTGAGAATGTCCTCCTTATTTTTTCGTCTGTTTAAAAAATATATTGACCTATACAGATTATAAAATGTTTTTTTATTACTTTTGTTGTCTGTATTACGTTATCATTGCATATGTGTGCTATTCTTTAGGCACTTATTATATATTAAAAGTTAATATAAAATTAGACACTACTGCAACTTCAGAAATACACCGTCCAACAGAGGGAGACAGCTATAAGAAAAATGAGACAGTTACCGTGTATTTTCTGATAGCTGCCATCTCTCTCTTGGGTGGTTAATAGATGGCTAGGTATGAGCCTTCTTACTACGTAGAAAAAATTGGGTCGACGTTTTGATGTCTTCTCCATTTAGTTTCATGTCGCTAGCATGTTATCGGTTCATTACGGAGATCAAATGTGGTAACTGGGTACAATGATAATGAACATTAAATATAATTTCTGTTGCTTTATAAAATCATTAAACATTACCGTGTCAATCAGGTACTCAAATTACTGGCAATTTTTGTGTTGAACCATTAAATTATTGAAATGTTACTCTTGTTCACGCAATAATCACCATTGATCCGTCGACACGTTCCCCATTTACTGTTTATCCACAGTCCACAATGTTTGATCAATCCTGTGACAGGGTAGGTATTTGTTAAGTGGATAGCGGATGTGCTTTATTTTTGTAAACGAACGATTTCTTATACTGCTTAGATTTGGTATTATTAGTTTAAGATTCTCTACGCGAAGGAGCTATGAACCCATTAAATAAACTTAGATATATCCATATATTTTATATGAAGGTGCTTAATGATTTTTGCATATTGAGATTTTTATTTTTTACATAAAATAGATGTTACTATAGGCTTAAGCGTACGTACCATAATGTTAGGGAGTGTAAATAATGTATGCTGTTGAAGATTCAGATACGCGGCGGCAGACGCACAGCCGGGCTCACTATGCACCTCTCAAAATTACCGAAGAAAAGGTTGAGACGGCAACAGCCATGATTGTTTGCCTTGACCATGTTATATATGATACTGCGTATACTTACCCTCAGTCGAAGAAATAATACAGACACAGCTTCGGGAACAACACATTGTAGCAAAAAAAACCAATCCGATTCACTTGTAGACATAAATGGTCTAGGTTTTTGTGCTTCAATTTGTTGTTCCCCATGCTTCGTCTGTAAATTTTCTTCGGATAAGCGTATACCATTGTCGACAGTGGCAAAATTCTTTGACCATAATTTACTCGACGCAAAAGAAAAGTATGTTTTGTAACTGCAATAAAAAATAATTTACTTTAGTAATATGTACTTACCTCACAAGTACCTATGATGGTTTGTCTTAATTTGAAGAGTGTAAGCTGTTAGGTCTGCGATCTACTTAATGTGTGATTAAAATTTGTTTTTTTTAATACAATCATAGTAGGTACCTACCTATCTACTTATACTTAAGAATATTTTCCAATATGTTAATGTAATATTGCTATTGCTATGAATGATCCTATTTCAATCAAGCAATTTAGTGTGTGTGACTTTATATGTACCTACCGATCTTAATGTTTATAAAACAATCTGAGCGAGCTTCTTACTCTTTTGATGGAGATAAACTGAGTTTTAACATCGCGAATGAGGCCATTTTAAAGGAAAAAATATGTTTCTTTCTTGCGTTATAAATAAAAAAAACAAAGTTAACCACTTTTCGTTATATAAGTACAAGTATTACTACTACTTACGTACTTGATGTCGAAAAAGTGTCAAATCTATAGTGAAAAATGAAAATCCTGTTTGTTACAAGAATGTACTAGTAGGTATATAACTAATCTTCGAGTTTTGTGTGCACTAGACTTCTTCACCAGAAAACTTTGAACATCAATATATCAACAAGGCCTTAGATGTGTTAAATAATGTTATTTTATATCGCGTCTTTCCGTTGCAAAGTGTATCACTGTTGTTGAATAATTTAAGTAATGTGACATCACCAATTTGTATCTTAAATCTAAATACTTATAGAAATTATATAAAAAAATGTGATCAAGCAACATGTTATGTTTCATATTTTATTAAATAAAATAGAAGCATTAAAATAGGTTATGTAAATATTTAACAGAATACAAAAAATAAAATTATTAATTTACTAACAATTTGTTTTATTTTATTCTCAAGATGCAAAGAATAACCACTTTGAGAAAAATTAAAAAGAAATGGGCAAATTTCCATCTCTTTGATGTGATTGGTTAACATGGTAGGTACCTACCAACTTTAAATAAAATATATGTAATTGTAGTAAATAACATGTAATTGTATCATATGCTAACATCTCGTTACAATTCAAGAATGGGCGGGCCGATATTTATATGCTCTTCGATTTTGTTAAATTGTCTGTGCCCCGAATAGCAGAATAACAACATATTTATTTTTATTTACTCATACATTTAATTCTGCAGCAGAACAGCTAGTAAGTAGTAGATAAATAGATAATTACTAACATTTAGTCACACTATGCAATTAATTTGTACAAAAATGCACATTTAAAACTAATAATCCCTCTAATTTACAAATATTTTAGTTTATTTACAATACTGAGATGAATTTGTTTAGAGAAAATTACTTTATAAAAACATTGTAAACTAATATAAATTATGAATTTGGGGGTTAATATTTAAAATTCACCACATTTATTTCGTAATCTGAAACCTATTCAATACATGCACTAGTACATTAAACACTGGGTACTTGTTTGCAGCACTTGTTAGGGTGATATTCAATACTGTCAGTACATTCGACAACAGGAATCCTCCGATAGCACCGAGGTAGCAAGGTATGGGCCACTTCTGCCAAGGAGTGTTCCAATCTAAAGGAATCACCACAGCCCCCAGCCACGCGCCACACACCGTCAATAAAGCATTATTGATTAACATCGCCAAAATCGTGTCTTTCCCACTGTTCTTCACTCCAAACAGCAATTGCATCGATGACTCCACACCAGAATGAACTATCAATGGGAACACTGTTAACAAGGTCAACAATGTGGACAGCATTAACGTTTCTTCGTGGGATTCTAGAACAGGCGCTCCAAACAAAATTATCCCAGTGAAGAAACAAAACATCACACATAGTAAGAAAATGATAGATTTAATGACATCGCTTGCTCTGTTCTTGCTCGGCTTCGTCCTTTTCGCTTGAATATCGTTGTTAGTCGACAAGTAGAAGGATTTCAGTAACTCAGCAACGAAAATCAGTACTAAAATGTATAAAGAAGATGCATTCCCAACGGAATACAATAACCCTTTATACGACACAACGGTAACAATACTCGGTAAATAAATACATGTTATCAAACTAGATATTGTCACTTTTCTTAATTCTAAATCATTATGCAATGAAAACATCGTTCTATTTGATAATTTTACTAAAAAGAAGAAAATGGATTTTGGACACACTGTTGACATTTGTTTGATAATGTTTTTTTTTTAATTTGGCATGACCGTGGCCAGAACTTGGAACTTGGTAAGTCTGGAGCCTAGGAATGGGTTTTGGAACGACTTTACCTCTGTTTTGCCTTAGTCCAATACCCACTCATTTTGATTACCTTTGGATCAGGGGTGGGCAGGGGGTGGTGGGCAATGGGTGCAATTACGAATTAATCCCCTAACTCGGACTGTAGTACTTAATTTCATCTTATTCCACTAGGCCATATTTCCCGCATTTAATTTAATTTCGTAAAGAAAGAAAAAGAAGAAGCCAGTCGTTCGATGGGTAACTAAAATTATAGGGAATACCGATGAATGGTGTACCCCTTGAACGACTGCAGCTCATTGAACAACTTGTCCGGTCCCTAAATGAGTTAGTTAGGTTAGGTTAGGTTTAGTCTGGACTTGTCCAGGAACCCCATATAACCGTTCGAATTGCCCCGGACTCGGGCGGTATGCGTAAATGCATTTGCCATCGAAAACAAAAAAAAACTTAGATTTGGTCATGGTGCATCTTTATAGTTCCATTCTCGGTCTACGCATCTTTAGTTTTTCGTAACACGAAAAATGAATCATTTTTGAACGAATTTTATTCATGGCAGCATCGATCATAATGAATGAGACGTTGGGCTCCAAAAGGCTAGCACCCAGGGCCGTGAACCAAAACAATAAAAATAACGAATGAAACGTCAATTTTATTTTGCAAGGCAACACATACATTCTCCTTGCGAAATCATAATAAAATTGTGTGTGAATGAAGTATAGCAAACGTAATCGATATGACGACACCAACTTTATAAATGAAAGGTGCCGTTGTCCGAGCCAGCAGTTGACTGAAAACAGTGGAACGTTCGGCTACAGTGCGAGCCAACGTTATACAGCAACCTCGAATATAACTTTAGTAAAGTACAGTAGTTTATGTCGCAAGTGTTTTGAGTGTCATTGATTTGATTACATAAAAATGCCCTGTCCGTTCTTGGGATCGTTGAACCAGGCCTTCGTAAGGAATTACGGGGCCGCACTCATGAAGCAGTATGGAAATTTTTGTCCTATATTGTCCCGCGGCTTCCGTTCTCTCGGCAACGACGAAACCAAGTGCCCCTTTATCTCGGAGGCGCCTAAGGAGATGACCGAGGACATCGTAGAGCCCGTGCCGCAGTACCACTACGAGAAATTCTTCCATGACCAAATCAGCGCCAAGAAGAAAGACTACTCTTACCGAGTGTTCAGGAAAGTTTCGCGATTGGCAGCCGACGGTGTGTACCCTCAGGCTCTGGAGGGCCCCGACAACCGTCGCGTCACGGTGTGGTGCGCGAATGACTACCTCGGAGCGTCACGCCACCAGGTCGTCCAGGATGCTGCAATCAACGCCATCAAATCATATGGCACTGGAGCAGGGGGTACCAGGAACATCGCCGGCAACTCCCAGATGACTGAGAAGCTGGAGGCGGAAATTGCTAAACTGCACAAAAAGCCATCAGCTTTGATATTCAGTTCCTGTTTCGTGGCAAATGATGCAACACTTTCAACATTAGCAAAAATCCTGCCGGGCTGTTTGGTTTACTCTGATGCAGGTAATCATGCATCAATGATACACGGAATAAGGAACAGTCGGGCTCCCAAGCATATATTCAGGCACAATGACCCGATGCATCTTAGAGAAATGTTGGAGCAGTCACCTGCGGGTGTCCCCAAGCTAGTCGTTTTTGAGACTGTTCACTCTATGAGTGGGGCTATATGCCCATTGGAAGAAATGTGCGATATAGCACATGAGTATGGAGCTTTAACATTTGTGGACGAGGTTCATGCTGTGGGGCTGTATGGGAAACATGGTGCCGGGATCGGAGAGGACCGGGGATTACAGCATAAGATTGATATAGTGTCAGGGACACTAGGAAAAGCATATGGTAATGTCGGCGGATATGTCGCCGGATCAGCATTATTGATAGACACTATCAGATCACTGGCGCCCGGTTTCATCTTTACGACGGCGCTCCCACCGCCGGTGTTGGCGGGGTCTATGGCCGCCATTAGACTCCTCGCCAGCGAGGAGGGCAGGAGCTTGCGAGCGAAGCATCAAGGTATCGTCAGATACTTGAAGCTGTCCCTGCTCGTCGCCGGGTTGCCTCAACTGCCGTCAGTCAGTCACATTGTACCTGTACCGATAAAGGGCGCCGACAAAGTGGCCCTAGTCGCCGAGTCGTTAATGAAAAGGGGCCACTATGTGCAAGCAATCAACTATCCCACGGTTGCGCGCGGCGAGGAGCGGCTGAGGTTCGCCCCCGGCCCGTACCACACGCCCGAGATGATCGACAGCCTTATCACTGCCCTAACTGAAGCATTCCACGAAAACAATATAAGTTTCAACGAGTTCATGAAGAACGGCACTTGCCGCGAATGCAGCATGGAGTACAAGGTCGACATCGCTTACGAGGAGCCCTTAAAGTACCCGATGCAAGTCGCGTAAACCGGGACATGACCGTACCGACCATGACAATGGCTATTTGATATGCATGCTTATAAAAAGAAAATGTTACACAATAATGTATAGTTTATTTTTTTGTTCTCTATTCTATGGTTCGTGGTTTTTGTTAGGGGGAAATTAAAGACGTGGTTAACTTGATATGGTAATTTTATTTAATCCCAGTACTTGATGAGGCCGTCCCAGCCCGCAGTGAGGAGCTTGCTGGGCTCGTGCGGGTGCCAGAGTGCAGTAATACAAACGCCGTCGTGCGCCTTCCACTTTTTATAAAGTTTCGTCGTTTTCCAATCCCAAACGTAGCACTTGCCGTCAGCGTCACCGGACACGAGGTAACTGTAATAGGATAACGGGATTAATTTCCTGTAACTTCAGGTGATTCATAGGACGGTTATAAATAACGCTGAGTGGATAATACCAATACGAGAGCAGTGTTTCATCTCCAATACAATGTAGGTTTTTCCAACTTAGCTTTTGCGTAAGCATACCTTGTACCTACCTAAAATACCAACTAGGTAACGCAAATGAAAAAATCCAAGTAAGTAGGTACAATATTATAGCAGGTATCCTATATAAAAATACTAGATGCGCCCAGCGGTGTTACCCGCGATAAAAAGTATGAAAAATTAAAACATCTATCCCACGGGAACCATACATTTTACCGGGATAAAAAGTCCTATGTGTTATTCCAGACCATAATCTATCTCTGTGCCAAATTTCATCCAGATCCGTTCAGCCGTTCGGGCGTGAAAGAGTAACAAACATCCATCCATCTATCCATCCATCCATCCATCCATCCAAACTTTCACATTTATAATATTAGTATAGAAGTATAGATATAAATTACCAAACTATGTGAATCGAACAATCCATAAGGATAATACAATTGATTGAATTTAAAATACCATGAAATCGAAATATGTAGATAGGTAAACAAAGGAGGCGAAATAGGTAAAAATTGTGGCACCAATGGTTCCACTTTTACCATTTTGGTACGGAACAATAAAGCAAATACTTGACAACTATAACATTAAACTAACACGACTATTCTAGACTATACGTAGAGGGAAGCAACACATTTCGCCGATGGCATTTTAGGTCCCAATTCGGGCCCTAGTCCAATAGTTATGATTTTAATAGGCTATGTGCAGTAATGGAACTTCGCATTCAATTTCAAATGTCTGAATAGAAAAAATAAACCTAGGTTCATGGCCGTAGGCAGGGTTTGAGGGTTTAAACGCCCCCGAAATGCCTAAGCCAACCCACTGTTTTATCCAACTCAAAGAATAAGTATTAGCAACATTTCAATCAGGAAATTCAAAGACAATTAATTAATTCAGTCAATTCATTATGACGCCTATACCTGTTCAAATTAGCATTAGGTACGACCTCAAGGTCAAGGCTCAGGCCATTTATTTGCTTGGCTAAGTTGATATCTACTTTCTTTCTGCGTAAGTATAAAGCTTGAATCATACATTATTATACTTTCGCACGGGATTGAGAATAAATAAAAATTAAATTACGAACATAGGTATTTTCCACCATCTTTTATTAATTAAGATAGGTACTAATATCATGCACCATACCTAGTTGATCTATGTGCTCAAGCTCATGTTTGTAACAGACTTTAAACACGAGGTAATAAATCGACTGCTACTTCTTGTGTTCATTGTTTTAACCGTTCGCGTTACGTTTACATAGTAACAAAAATGAAAACTTAAGTAATTTTTGTAGACTATCTTATCACCTTTACAGGGGTATTTCCATTACACAAATAGATTAATAAATACATATTATCGCCAGACCAACACACTACAAGGTCCCACACTAAGCAACGCATGTATTATGGGTACCGTACAATGGGCCAACTCAGTAAAAAATATTTATATAGATATTTTACATCCGTGACTCGGGTACTAACATTCGTGCTCATCACACAAAGTTTGTCCCTACCAGGATTCGCACCCAGGACCCTCGGCACAGTAAGCGTGGTCACTACAAACCGTGCTAAGTAGGCCGTCCTAAAAGAGACCTCTTTTATACTTAAGCGAGTTTTAAACCCAAAATCTTTACAACTTTCGATTTTTACAATCTGTTAAGTCAAGTAGGTAAGTACCTATACGCACTCGATTTCATCAGATTCAAATTCCGTAACGTTTTAAGTGTAAACTTGAAACTACATAAAGATACTTAAGTAAATGATTCTGTCATTTTCTTAATACATATTTTAAAGCAATGTTTAAATACAATAATGAATGCGTCACACGATCTACAAGTAGATAACGACCTTGCCCTATTACGGAATTCGGATTCCTAAATACAAAGTTTGATAACATTTATCAGTGACATGGAAGACAGAATCGGTATTATCTTTGCAACTACACAAACACGATAATAAATATATACTTGCGCCCATCATTGATGTTTTGTTGACGAGCAAACAAAGTCAATGGGCAAAACAAAATAACAAAACAAAAATTTAAGGAAACTAAAAAGTACCTGTAACGTAAATAACATTGGATCACTGCGAATACTACACATTGAAATAAAACTTATTTTACAGATTTTTATAGCGTTTATTTTATGTTTTTATGTTCCCGCCGTTTCGGCAGCTTTATAGCAACCATGGTCACGGAGGATTGAGGTGTTTGACGTCCTAATGTCATAGTTGAAGTTTGAACTGGGGTACCCTCATATTTAGTTGTTGCTTGCGGTACGAATTAGAAAGGTCTTGCAATGAAATGAAATAATTTCCCATTTTTAATTGTTATTCTGCTATTCGGGGCGGATACTCAAAAAATTAAAGATCTTAAAAATCGGCTTGAGTTACAAATGGTATAACTATATATAACTATATATATCGATAAATAAATTGATTGTAAATTGTGTTTTCATGGAGATTTTCTAACTTAATCTTGTTATTATAATTATTATTCATGTAAACACTTAGGTATGTATGAAGTAGCTCTTATTTCATTTAATAATTTAAAATATGTAATTAAACCCGCTACTAAAATCCGATATGGGTATGATACTTATTTATCAGTCCCATGTTCAGCTGGCGGAATTTTAGAGACTACAAGAATTTCATTATGTTGAATACATAATACATGTTATATATTTTTTTTAAACTATTGTGGAGTGATGTTACCATTGGATACTGTAATAACTTAGTCACGAGCTACTTCATGTGCGTCTACGTAGTATCTACGTGCTACGGTGGATCTACGTAGTGATAGTAAAACGCCGTAAACGAATTCTCGTAACTCCAAAACTAAACATTTTGACCATACATTGTAATAAAGTAAAGGAAATTGAGCCTCCCACGTGTAGAAGTATGGACGGTAGCATCGCCGAAGATTCGCTCCATTGCTTCGGGAGTGACGCAAGAGTGGCAGACGCCATTATGAAAGTGATGACATGCAATGCGCTATCAGATAATATTTTGAATCATATTTTTATTGTTGACAAGCGATGAGGCTCCTTCCATCAGATACGAAGTACCTACCTATGATAATCGAATCTATAGGTGTTAGGAATCGAGAAATGCTTTTGGCTGTGTAGCTTTACAGCTTACTGCCTTAGAAGCAGTTAGGAGGATCAATGTTCCCAAAGACACCTTGATGGGGGAGAAGGCCTCACTTCCTCGGCTTGGACGGTGGAAATTGAATGGAAAGAAGCGATGAGTAATCTCTACGTAACTACTGTTAGGAATGCCACAGATAACAAAGATTTCTGATACAAAATATAGATTCTGCTATGGTCGATTAGGTTGGCCTGAATCGCGATTCGGACGTGACTTCGTATGTGATTCTCATCGCAAGGCAGTCTAGTATTGGCAAATAGGTATAGGCTGACTCGAGAGAATTTGATACCTACTTATGGAGCCAAAATAGGTGAAAAAAATCTTATTCGCGCTAAATACGGATTCTATAAATATATTTTTACTGGCAACCGACAAACGTATCGCTAAGCCGCCATTGCCAAGAATAACGAAGCCAAAATATTGTGTACAAAACACTGGCAAAGGTCGATCGTCGCGGCCGAATGGATTACAAAACATATCATGATACTATCAACGTGGTATATACCTAAATTCTTTGTTATTAGAGTTAAATTTCAATTGTAAATTTTCACGGGCAGCATTTTAGTCTTATATTACTCAAAATAGTGACATCTATTTAAGGTTTCTTAAAAATGGGATCATTTATTTTGATTTTTTTCCGTCTTACAATTGGGTGCCGTTGCATTTTTTTTATCTGTTGCAACAATTTACAAAGAAATATAGCAAAGGCAGCAAGCAAAGCGTTTTTTTTAATAGCAAAATGTTTTTTTTAAGTGTTCAACATTTTAAAGACTTGGTGGAAACTACAAAAAAAATCATGATGAGTCAACTAAACTTCTTAGCACAGCATTGCAAAAAATGTGCAAAATTGTCATTCGTACTGAAGGGTGTATGACGTCAATCGTCATCTTTATTATGAGGGTTCCGTCCCCCATACAGATCCCTGAGAATGTTCATACCACGGCTATGACGTGTCCTAACGACCTATGATATTTGGTTATACAATAACGAGGAAGTGGATAGCGAAGCTCGTGCTCTACTAACGCGTCAGACATCACAAACCGGTCACAAATTCAAACTGTTTATTTTAATACCCGTTAGTGAACTAACCAATAGCAGTGATAGCCAAGTTGGTAGAACGCTGGCCTCGGTAACGAGGATCGCAGGTTCAAACCCCGGCTCGCACCTGGGATTTCATGTGCGAATCTCATTTTAATCATGATTATCACTTGCTAAACGGTGAAGGAAAACATTGCGAGGAAACCTGCATGTCTGAGAGAACCCTTCGAAAGACGTGTGAAGTCCGCCAACCCGCACTGGGCCAGCGTGGTGGACTATGGCCGAATCCCCCTCGCATTGAGGGGAGGCCCGTGCCCAACAGTGGGACATTAAAAGGGCTGGTATTGTATTATAACTAACCAAAAACAAACCCAGGGGACCTCTATGTCACGGAACTGCTCCACGTAGTTCACGTAGGTTAATTCACTCGGGTGATTTGAGCCCACCGATTGGGCGACGCTTGGACTTTAGTTTATGATTATATACCGAAGGAAACCTTTTACTTCCTCATGCAACCCGTATCATATAGGTATTATGAATCGGCGTATAGCTATATCAACATGGCAAGTATTAGTGAAATCTGCCAAGGAAATTTGGAGATGTTTTTGTTTATACCGCGGGAATCCACCCATTACCTTATAATGAAAAGTATCTTTTGTCATCACCATGCTATATTGAATCAAAATCTAGTAGTTTTCTTATGATGTGCGAACAGATGATGGAGTAATGTTGTAAAAATGGCGGAGTCAGATTCTACAGTAAATATAATGTTCCCTCCATATTTTTTCTAAAAATATTAAATGCAGGTTTACTGATACGATCAAGAACAGTCTTTACACTTACTAGGTATATAATTTATTTTAGTTTAAGTACTTACAAACAAGTTAATACTAGTCCGTAAATAGTCATTGTACACTTATGTATACACAATTCTACCAAGTACTGTAATTGCAAATTAACTTGCTGTACTTTTCTGCTTTGTCATCGTCACTATGCAAGTAAAGTACTTGGTAACAGACAACTCGAACATCAGCATATATATCGATTGTACAATCGAGTCCTATGACTGACAAGTATGACATATGTATGACAAAACGAATGTAGGAAAGTATATCGATACGCGGTTTGTAAAAGGACGCCATTTTCATTTCATCTTATCACATCCATTATTTTATTTATAATGTGTATTTATTGAATTTAATATTGCTATTAATTATTTGACACTGGCAAAATACCCGGTAAGCGGGTGAGGCCATATTCATATCCATTTTATTTCATCGCATCTCATTTCGTTAAAGAAAGAAGAAGATATCGGCCAACAATGAGCACGTCGCGTCGCGCGGTCAACGTGAAGCAGTTAAGATAACTTATTGAACCTCGTTACCAACGGTATTTTTGATGTAACCACCCGTGAGATTATCTCGTCGCTAGGTATCAAGTTATATGCGGGATTTGTGGGCGCATATTTACACAATACAACTTAACCAGTTATTAACTTTACAAGCTGCGTAATAACAGTAAATATTCAACCATTTTAAACTAACAAATAATTGCTCGCAAACATTTTATTGTGGTATAGTGTACACACAGTATGGCGGCAAAACACGTCAATTGCATTCTGAAACAGACACTGGCCTGGCATTATAGAACAGACAATAGATAACCTTCTATGCACAAAGATATTGACATAGCTGGATTCAATTCTATTCGTCTGTATACACCTAACTAAATGGGTAATGGCTTCCCGCGGGAAGGCCAACAAATTGACTGGGCGGATTTTAATGCAACTTGTTACAGTGATATCTTATAGGAAGACCAAAAATCTTGATTAATTTTAATAATGAAAGTGGAAAGATTCGTTCGGGATTTATTTATTTATTTAGAGTTGCCAACAGAGTTTACAATGTACATGTTATATAGTAAAAAAAAAAATGAATGATATTAGATAATTGCGACTCTAATAACAGGCAACCACATCATGTGCCACAGATACAGTGTAACATATAATAATAATTAAAAAAATGAGATCAAATGTAGAGTACACTAGAGGTAGCACTTAAACAGAGGTTCAACAACAATAGACGTAAGTGGTAATATAGGTAAAACATGTGTAAATAAATCAATGAACATAGGGTTCAAGAGTTTATGTTATGTTAGAAACATTAGAAATTTTGTGCTTAAATTTATAGAATGAATCGTGAAATATATCGAGATCACTAATTCGATCCACGAATGTGTTATACAGACAGGAAATACGAGGAATAGGTGCGTGTTTACCGAGATTAGTTTTGCAAAACCGGACGTGCAATAAGTGACGGGGCTTTCGCGGCGGCCTAGAGGGTACGTTAATAGACAATTTGTTTAGAATAGGAGGAGAGTCAATAATGGCGTTTATTATTTTATATAAACACGACATACTTAAAAAATTACGCCTATCGGATAAAGTTTGCAATTTAAAGTGCTTAACACGGTCTTCATAAGATTTTACATGTCTAGGTGGTCGAAAACGGTAAGCAACATGTCGCAAAAGTTTTCTTTGAATTTTTTCAATCCTAGTAATATGGACTTTGTAAACAGGGGACCAAATAGCACAACAATAATCAAGTCTACTCCTAACATAGCTATTATATAACATTAATGTAGATGATATTTTTCTAAATTCTTTCGCATTTCTAAGAATAAATCCCAATGACTTGTTAGCATTGTCCAACATATGGTCGATGTGTGTTGAAAATTTAAGTTTAGTGTCAACTATTACACCTAGATCACGGATATGAGGAACTTCTTTTAAGATTTCACCAGAAATGTTATAGATTGTGTTAAGTTTATTGCGTTTTAAAGTGAATTTTATGTGGAAACATTTAGAAGAGTTCAGAAACACCAAACTCCACGCGAACAAAGTCGCGAACACAGCCATGTAGATACTATTATAAGATGTAATTGAGGTGAAAGCGGTTTGCGGCGTCTCTGCCTAACCCTATGGAATACGGGCGTGATAATATGTATGTTCGTGCGTATTTCAGATATTCGATGTCATCAGGTGTGTGCCTAGCTCGACCGAGTCTGTCTCACGAGTCTGGGCGATAGGTCTGGTCATGGCTATTCGTATCATATCTGTAACCTATCAAACTTCTAATGCACAGTACTCTAACTTATCTACTGATAAAGAGTAACATAATGTCACGCGCATTCTAATCACAATCGATCGATTCTGACGGTAACCTTATGTTAGTGTTATACCTCTCAATGTTTACTAAGTAAATAAAAGATAAACTTCTGCTAAGTAGACCATCACATTTTCCAATGATCAAACCATTATATTCATATTTCTTTTTATAATTTGCGTAATCATTATGTAGATAGAATAACTTGTTTAAAAGTAGGCACCTACTTCTTAATTAAATGTCTAATTAAAAATATTTATTTGGTTTATGACTTAAATTTTAGCGATAAACGTTGTATGTGTGATGTGTGTAATTACTTGGTTTTAATTTATCTACCAAAGATTAACGAAATGAAAACATTTTTAATAGCCTCTGACGGATTAAATTAGGTAAGTGTGGTAATTACTTATACTTATAGGTTAATTCAACTTATAGGTTAATTCACCACAGAAGGTATTATGTAATTATGTTTTAGCGGAAAAGGGAAGATCTTCCAGCCAGGCGAGTGGCCTGGCGGGTTGGCCGATATGCCCCGACGGTTATTGTCGGGGTCTTGTATATATGTACTCGTAACGTGCTCCGAAAACTCTCATAGTGCGTTTCAGGATCGTATGAAAAATCGTCCTGTTTGTTTTAAATGTCGTCTGCAACGCCATCTGTGTGGCGAGGTTGGACAGGTCGCTACAGTGTATATTACATGTAAGTAGGTACCTATTTTCGTATGGAAATAGCATAGACAGTACGTAGTAGGTACAAAGTATGAAAATGTTATTACATTAACAGAACTCAGGTTGGGATCACATTGTTGTCAACCAATTGAGTAACTCGTACGTAAACTGGCCCCGGTAATAATGGCTAGTTGTTTTTGTTTGTAAACTGCATCTCTTCAAAATGTTTCATTATTACTTCTTCAACGACTAAATTGCATTATATATAGGTATCCATTTAACACAGGTTACACAGGTAGCAACGAACACCAGTTGGATAAACAGCTCTTGTTTCTCGAAATACTAATTAAATATTTAACAGGGAGTCGTAGTGAATACGATTCGGAACCCAACACCTCAACTCGGAGCTAACAATGCCGAATTGAAAACTCGACAAATATTGTGATAATGGCTGCCGTATTAATTTGTGTGTATTTACTTTTTTATGGGTATTTACAATCATCAAATGAGTATGAGCCACGTCACTTATTATTTGGGTTGGCAACATAAATAATTAGTAAGCGATTAAGTGTGTTTTTTTCTTATCTTTAGTACCTTTAATTACAATCTTACAAATGGGAATTTTTATTTTTAAATGTCATATTTTGTATAGTATCTAATTTAAGTCACATTTTAGTTATTGCTTTACATACATACATTACACACACACACACATAAACGCACACACACACACGCGCGCGCGTATCGTAGGTGTATTTATAAAAAAAAAATTATATTGATTTATTTTATACTAAGTTCTGCCCACGGCTGTACCTATATAAAAATAGCCTTCAATGATTCAGACATAATGTGGTTTTCTATCAGTGAAAGAATTTTCGGATTCGCATAAGTAGTTCCGGAGATTAACCCACCATCCTAACTCACCAACTGACAAATTTACAATCTTTACCTCTTTATAATATTAGTATAGAAGTATGTCTCGTCCAGCCCGCACTGGGCCAGCGTGGTGGACTATAGCCTAATCCCCCTCGCATTGATCAGAGGCCCGTGCCCAACAGTGGGACTTCACACGTCTTTCTAGGAGTTTCTCAGACACACGGGTCTCTACACGATGTCTCCCTTCACCGTTCATTCATTGGATTTAATTTTCTTTGTTCAGTTAAATAGTAAAATGTCTGTCCAATGAGATTTCATCGGACAGACATTTTCGATGTTTGAATTAGTGAATTTAAACATACAAACATAGCCGACGTATCACTTTGTATATCAAACGACCTAATAGCTAGTTAGTAGTACGATTCAATTAACTGAGGCATTTAATCGCGATAGAAATCTTAAAACCACACACGAAGAATCATGCGGAGGTCACAACCTTCGAATTCAATTGAACAAAACAAGTATTTAACTAAGTCGTACGACTGGCGTGCATTTAAGCGATTTGTGTAGCTATGTCGGTCAGAGTTTTGTATCCCGATGCTACAAGTTTGAAGCCGTCTGTCTGTATGCTAAACCTATGAAACGGATGGAGCGATCTCAATGTAGTTGTGTATTTGAACGCTGGTTTATCTGTACGGTAGCCATGTTTTATTGGTCGGTTTAGCGATTCCGTGCTCTCTAATGGCAAAAAAAAATAACTTGTATATGATAATTTTCTTTAAAAGAAGTATATGATAAATATTTATGTTATCTTGTGGCCCGCTAGGAAATCTGATAAAACTATTCAGGTACACTTTTCTACATGGTTTTGGGGTCTTATGGACACGTTTTTTTTCATCAACCTGTAATCTAGTCAGATAGTTATAAAATCGGTAAAATAGCTTACATATACATAAACCTTCTGTCGACTGATCATGCAACAATATCTTGATGGATATTCCTTTAGTAATTATAACCATGTAGCTATAAATTTAACACACACCGGCGTAATTACGTTTGATAATAGTTCATTGTTTTTAGCTACTAATAATCTACGCTTATTAGAATTTAATATCGGCGAGTATTTGTTTACTCGCGAAAATGATATGGTAATATTTCTTGTAACACCGAAAAAAATTCCTTGCAGTTATGTTATACCAAATCTTAGCTAGCCCAAAATAACTTTTTTTTTGTGTTGTTTACAAATTATACGAAGAACGGACGGTACAGACGGAGCGTCGCGAACACCATATTGAAGCCCAAAAAACCTAGCCGATCTGTGTTGTACACGCCAATTACAACCTTACGTGCATCCACTACACAAATGGGCTTAGTTTAATGTAGTCCGACTGTATTAATTTTTCGTCTAAGAGTTCACAATGCCTGAAAAAAAATGTACCCGTGAAATTAATACGCGGTCCTTAGATTATGATTTTTAAGTGTCCAAGGGCAGCTAGTTTTGCCGACGCAAACCTATATTACAGGTACCTAAATTTACTGTCGAATGCTAATGGGACCCGGATTTATTTTGTTATCTTTACATTTACAAAAAAAGAATACGATTTACCTGGAATTTTACCGCGCAGTGGCACAGAAACCCCGCAGACCGTATGACGCAAACACATCAGTCTGCGCGCTTGTTTTATTCATGCGCATAATAATACCAGTGCTATGGACACCCTACTTTTTACATTTGTTTGTTATTAGATATCCCAACTCTATATTTTTGTAAACAATGTAGAACAGCGATGATAGCCAAGTTAGACAAAGCTATATTGAAAAAGGGGCACAGACAGCACGGATTGTTTTTTAAACACTACTAGAGTAGGTGACTGATATTTTACTAAATAACACTGTCTAAAAAAACTGCCCTAGTTCCTCCATCATCACGACTGTAATCGTCAAACGAGTAGCCAGAGTTGCCACTGCAGTGCGCTCATATTTTGCCAAGGATATTCAATACCAACCTAACACTTTATCTATACATATAAATAAAATTGGAGTGTCTGTTTGTAATATTAAAGTAACCGCTTTTTACTAAGTGCATTTGGATTTTGGATGTATAAGTACACGGTACCAATACCAAAACAACATTTTTTTAAATTTTTATCTGTCTGTCTGTCTGTTTGTTCCGGGTAATCTCTGAAATGGCTGGACCGATTTTGACGGGACTTTCACTGGCAGATAGCTGATGTAACAAGGAGTAACTTAGGCTACTTTTATTTTAGAAAAAAAAAATAGGATCTCACAAAAAAATTAAAACCAATGTTGCAGCGCAGCGCCTGATTAAGTTTGATAGCAACAACCTGCAATGCGTCCCGCGGGCTCAGAACGCGCGAGCAGGCTGTTGCCAACGGTTGTGTCTTTGTTACATACCACGCGAACGAAGTCGCGGGTAACGGCTAGTAGTTTAATAAAAATCTTGTTTAAACCAATACCTTGGTATTCATAAAGGTCGCAACTTAATTTGGCTGAACCAGTTATGCGTGCCCTAATTTGAGGTATTCAACCTTGCACGTGACGTTAAGCACGTCATCATTCTCGTCATGGAATATTTACATGTATGGAGTAAAATTTACCAAAGCGTCATCGACTTCAGAACGGCCGATTGCACTTTTATTGCATAACATCGCCCATCCCAATCGTATCAGAACACGATGCGACACGTGAACCTCAAGAGTTGCATAATGTTGACAACCTTACTAGGTACATAATAGTATAAACACATATACATATAGTAGTACATAATGCGTTATAGTACCGGTACGGCACTTCTGTAGTTCAACTGAGTAAAGGTCGCCGCCCACTGGACGACCTTATGGCGTGGACGAGGCGATGACGGAGCGGGGTGTTATGAAAACACGGACGGGTGTTTTATTCGTACGCACCGCAACAATGACGCGAAACTAACGTGCTAGTGATGTGAACAAGAAATTATGGATTATTTCTATTAGAGACGACCTGATTAGCTCAGTGGGTAGTGACCCTGCCTTCTGCGCCGCGGGTCCCGGGTTCGAATGCTGGTAGGGACAAACTTTGCGTGATGAGCGCTAATGTGTGTACCCGAGTCATGGATGTTAAGTTTCTATATAAGTATTATATACTGGCTGACTGACTTCGCCAGCAGTCCATTGTACGGTACCCATAATACGTGTTTTGCTTAGTGTGGGACCGTATAATTGGTATGTTGGTCTGGCGATATTTATTTATTATTTATATTTAGCTCTCCAATGCGACCGGAGCGACCGTGTGAACGCAGCGGAACGGACGGGACGCGCGTGGCGCGCGCGCCGGTCAGGACGTGCTAAGCATCGTCACCCACGATATCCCCCCCCCCTTTGATGCCAAATAGACGTCCCGTCCGTGCACCCGTGACGTATACTCTTTCGTATACGTTTTCTATGAACAGATATTGATATTGTCGTTCGGACTAAAACTCGTTACGTATGCAGCGACCTTATGTAGGTACGAGGTCGCGTAACGAGCGGAGAAAGTTGCGCGAGCGCAGCATTATGAGTGCACAAGGTAATGTGGTTTACTGGTTGACGTGATAGCGGGATTGCTTTTGAAGGATCCTACACCGAATGCTAATTCTGCTTGCACACCAATCCAACTTCCAGCCTACTATCTGTGATGTATGTGTGAGCAAGACAAAAGTATTTCAAATGTGTCAGAGACAATAGAATTAGAACCTATTAAAGCGTGTCGGCTCGCTCACACTGACAATCGTATACTAATCATCTGTGCCTAATATTAAAAGGAAGTAATGTTGGTGAGTTTGACTGTCGGGGGTAATCCTCGGTACTACTGAACCTATTCTGAAAATTCTTTCACTGATAGAAAGCTACGTTAGCACTGAGTGCCATAATGTATGTTGCATGGAGCAGGATTGGATGATGCTGTACCTATTCTATCCTATATTATTAAGAGCTTGGATGTAGAGGGTAGTCTCGTCCTACTGAAACGATTCTGAAAACGATTTCACTAATAGAAAGCATCTCTGAGTGCTATAGGCTATTTTACATCGAGGTACCGCACGCGCAGGTGGAGCCGCGGGCAAAAGCCAGTAAGCGATAAACTTAACAGACTATATCGTCATCTAACTTCATGAGCCATCATGCTTTATACGGTTTAATGATAGTGTTTGCAGCGAGGCGTTGCATTTTTATACGACCGCAAGGTTAGGCCGGCCAACAACACGGATGATGTAGGTATAAATATAATAATAATAAAATATAATACCAGCCTTTTTAATGTCCCAGTGTTGGGCACGGGCCTCCGTTCAATGCAAGGGGATTAGGCCATAGTCCACCACGCTGGCCCAGTGCGGGTTGGCGGACTTCACATATCTTTCGAGGGGTTCTCTCAGACATGCAGGTTTCCTCAAGATGTTTTCCTTCTCCGTTTCCGAATCGTACCGTTTTAAATATAATATAATAAGACAATTTTTATACACTAGCTTTTACCCACGGCTCCGCACGCGCAACAGTTGATTTTGTTCTGTAGCTCAAATCTAAATCATCATAGCCGTGTTGATTAGCAACCTATATTTCAAATCATTGGCTATTCAATTGTAAAAACCCCGTTGAAATTAGTAGAGTAGTTTTCCGGGATGCTCAAACAAACAAACACTCCGACAAGAATTCTATGAATAAGTACTTGTTTTTGGATTCAAAAACGTCCGAATTGGCTATAAAGACATATTTTCTTCACACTCAGTCAATTTACAGTTATGCTAGTAGGTATATGTACCTGGAATATATGACTGTATGTTTGTCTATTCAGACAGTCATAATATGGCCAGTGTTGAATCTAAAGAGTTGATTATTTTGATAACACAACTGTGAACGTGAGAACTGGGTACCTACCTATTCATGGGCAACAAGCTATTAGGTTATTGATGTGCGTACCCAAGGAGAGGTATGTGGTATACTGGGTGTATACCATAGATTCAACTCATGAATCTGGACCCTCCAGAGTTGGAATTTTCCATCAAACTTTTCATAAATTATACAAAAAAACATTATTTTTGAATAGATTTTAGCATGAAATCATAAGAGAAGTCTATTTCAACGTGATTTGGAAAACCATAATCACTAATTTAGATGTAAACTGCAATGTAAAATAAAACTTGATGTGCTCGAGCGCCCTCTTCACTCCTACGAGTCGGGTATTGCGGAGCGTTGTGTTGTGATCACGTGTTTACTATACATTGTGCGTTCCAAAATAAGAACATTTGTAACCATAGAGTAACCACGCCCACTACAGCCTGTATATTCTAGTTACAATTAAACGATTTATCTTTCAAAAAAGTCAAATAAACATGTTTGATACTCATTAGTTGAGTACGATATTACCTAATATAGTTAAATGCTTCCCATTGAATTATTTACCCGTGATATATTTCGTACGCATAACCCATATATCTATCCCTTCTATTGGTAAATACCTCCCAATCCCGGACTTTAATTTGGGACCCATTTAAGGTTGAATGTCGTACAGCAACCGTATACCATAAGGTTACTATTTTAACTGACGTTACTGGGAGCAACTGCTCTCAGATATGACGATATACGACTTTATTGTATTATAAGTGTCATTGCAAATATTACGGAAATGGGCCCCATATTAATGTTCGCGACCCTATTTAAAACTAAGTAGGCAAGAAACTAAACAGTATCAATAGGCATTAAAGGTCTAGTGGTTACAGAAGTATTCGTGGTAATCGCGAGGTACCGGGTTCGATCGCCAGCTCACTCCTAACAGTCGTAAACAGAAAAATAACATGGAAATTTCCATTTGGGTAGATGGAATATTTATTTTATTGAATCGTATAACATCTTATGTCACCTTCAGACGGAGTTCAATTGTATGTTAATGTGAACACCGTGAAATTAATTTAATGAAAATTTGTATAATATGTTTAATTTGTTCCAAAAACAACAGCGCGATGATGCTATATTCTTTTTTAATTTAAATATCAGCTGCGCAAATGTTCTCGAATGTTATATTATAACCCCTAAATTTATAGACGTTTTATAACTTTATTTTAAATTTATTATCTTCTTTTAATGTCTATCCCCTGACTACAGACATAAGACAAAGACTACAAATAGGAAGATTGATCAAATTTTTTTTTTGTTTGCAACATAATGACATCGTTTTTTTGGGTTTTTTTTTAAATGGACTATCGAAATTGTGGCTTCACATATTAATTTAAATGCGTTTATGCAGCGCAGAATCAATAAGTAAAGTATACCCTTTTTCTCAATCACGCTTTATACAGGGTGTGTCTTCGTAACGAAAACTGATACCACAGATTCAATTCATGATTTGAGCTGCATGATTGAGATGAGCTGGAATTTTCCGCAGAGCTCTTCAAGAATCATACGTGTTAATTTCAGTATTTTTAAATTGTTTTAGCATGAAATCATGATAGAAGTCTACCTCAAAGCGATTTTTATAAAAAAAAACATAATTACTAATTTTGACCTAAAACTGCAACGTAAATTGAAAATCCATATGCTCGAACGCGCTTGTCACTCGCACGAATCGGGAATCGCGCTGAGCGTTGTGTTGTGATCGCGTGGTTTACGATACATTGTGCGCTTAAAAATTATAACACTTGAATGGCTTTCGACATAAATTATTTCTATATATTTAATGATAGGCATTAAGTGTAACCTTTACCCGAAGTTTAATGTTACTTAAGCGGAAAAGGTAAGATCTTCCTGCCAGGCGGGTGGATGCCTGGCGGGGCGGCTGCTATGCCCCGACGGTTATTGTCAGGATCTTGTATATATGTTACTTGCTCCGAAAACTGTCATAGCGCGGTTCAGGATTGTGATGAGAATTGTCTATTGTTCTGAATGCGTCTGCAGCGCCATCTGTGTAGCTTGTGGTGCGGTTGAAGTGGTCGCTACATTACTATGGCCGTTGCATCCTGTATAATACACCGCTTACTTACCTCATATCAGGCGAGTAGTCCACCGAGCACGCGTACCCGGCCACCATGTGTCCGGTGAAGGTCTTCTTCCTGTTCATCTTGAACCGGTTGAGCGCGCTGAACACTATGACTTTGTTGTCCATCGACTGGCACGCCAGCCACTTGCCGTTCGGGGACACCGTGACGGCGGGCAGCGAGTGCATCGTGGGGTCCGCGATGTACTTCATGTCCACCGGTATATCCCTGGATGACAAAAAAAATCATGATCCAGTTATGTTATGGCTATGAAATCGAGGGCACAGGCGCGGTTACAAGGGAGGAAGGGAGGGGGGGGCAAAGAAGCATTCCCCCCCTCCCTCACTGAAACATTTGCTATATTTTTGACTCATTTCAAGCATTGCTATTGCAAGTAAACAAACAAACTAAAATTTAATAATTTGTTCATGGGCTTTGAACGAATTTTAGGTAAAATGACACAAATATTGCCAAATCCTGGATCCGCCACCGGAAGGGTATATGCAAATATAATGGCAATAGCTACCATGTTGCCACGCACCTCTGCTTACTCCTTCGGAAATTACAGACAGTATTTATTTATCTACGGCCCATAGAGAGCTGTTATTATATATGTTTTAAATACGATAACGTTAAGCTACACTTGATTATAACGAAATACCTACACATTTTACAAATCTTAAAACTCTCGTAATCTCCGAGTTATATAATATAATTTGCTGTGAACCTGCGACCCTCGTTTCCAAGGCGTTCCGCCATTTAGATAATGTATCAGGTAAATTATTTCACTGCAATCGGTATAATAATAAAAAAGTTAGTTTGCACCGGATTAATTGTGCATATCACGTAATCGAAATTAAAACAAAATACTAGATGCCTAGAGCTCAAAGTGGCTTGACCTAACATAGCCCACATTTTATTTCATCGTTTTGAATACTGAGATGTTGACTACGTGACGAAATGTTACAGATAAAAGGAAATATTGACCTAGTTTCTATTAATAGTAAGGTCAGCTATATTATAATCATATTAGCCCTTTTAATGTCCTATGCTGGGCACGGGCCTCTCTTCAATGCGAGGGGGATTAGGCCATACTCCACTGCGCCGGCCCAGTGCGAATTGGTAAACTTCACACGTCTTTCGAGGAGTTCTCTCAGAATGCAGGTTTCCTCGCGATGGTTTCCTTCACCATTTAGCAAGTGATATTCGTGGTTGAAAATGAGATTCGCACGTGACATCCAGAAATCCCAGAGGTGCAAGCCGGATTGATGATCGATGCAAGCCGCTTGAACTTGCGATCCTCATTACCGCGGCAAGCGTTCTACCAACTTGGCTATCACGGCTGATAATATAAGCTATATTGCATTTCTTTTCGGATCTAATGAGTATTCCATACTTCAAAAAACACACACACACACACACACGCAACACCCCCCCCACACACACACGCACACGCAACACCCCCCCCCCCCCCCCACACACACGCAACACACCCCCCCCCCCCCACACACACACGCAACACCCCCCCCACACACACACACGCAACCCCCCCACACACACACGCAACACCCCCCCCCCCCACCCACACACACACACACACACACGCGAATGTTATTAAGAAGTCCGCTAAAAAGTGTTAATCAGACGAAAATTCTAAAATGACGCATTTGGTCTAGCTAACTTAGCGATCCGATCGCTAGTGTATCCTAGCGAGAGCTCTGATTGGATCAGTAAGTTTATTTTTCTTTTCATTTAAATGACTCAGTCACATCTGAATTTACCGCCTATACTGATGAAGTATACATGATTAAGCTACTCACCATTCCCAGACTCGCAAACTCTTATCGTCGGATGTAGTCACAAATCTCCTGTTCTCGTCAACGAATGTGATAGTGTTGACGGCGCCCAAGTGCCGGTCGTACTCTTGAACTATCTCACCGCTCCTGATGTCCCACTGCGACATAACATAATTATTAGGAACATTATTATATTAGCACCACTGGGGCCATTACTTTGGGACCGCTTCATAAGGCCCATACCTTTTGGGCCGTTTTATTGGGACCATTTCTTAGTATGATAAGAATAAATCCTTTTGTATGATTACTGGCGGCAAACCGCGTATTTTATTGAAGAAATTTAGAAGGTGGAAGTCAGACCCCTGCAGTGGGAGGGAAGTTAATCTGTCTGGCTCACCGGGGAAGGATAGGTTAGAGAAAATTTGGAGAACTCACGGTAGAAGTTATTCTTGGAGGTCGCGGCACGCCGATCAGGTTGCGATGGATGAGTTTCTTCGGTGCACCGTCCACTTTACTGTCTTTTGAACACACACACACACGTATTTCCACTAAGTATATAGTTCGAGGGTCGACCCAACAACACCAAACACCGAGAGTTACTTGCTTTTTTTTGAATTGAAATTTTAGAAAACCGCAAAACGCAGCGGCCATGACATTCGCGCGGGGCAGAGAGTATTTTTCTTCATCGCCATTGGTCGGTTCTTCTAATGGTGGATGCTTGAGAATCGCTCTTCTGATTGGCCATTACGTGGCGCCATGAGTTTGAATTGGGATTTAAATTTGGAATAGGTTTGGAAGGAAAATAAGGAAGGCAAGCCAGAACATAATCCCCCCACTTGAAATCGTTCCAGATTTCAGAATAAAAAACAGTCAAGACAAGACTTTAATAAATAAAAAACTCTACCTATCAGAATTGTAAATACTATCCTAAGGTATTCTGGACGATATAGTTATCCTAAAAGAATGAAATTGAAAGACGAATCACATCACTACTCTATGTTGTAACATTTAGATAATAAAATTAAATTATATTGTAATTTTTATTTTAGAAGTAGTAATTTTATTGACTAATAGGTAAAGGGCAAAGTTTATTCACGGGTCTCCGAAGGAGTCCATTGGCAGTGCGTAACGTGACGACACGCACCACCCCGTCAGTTCCGGGATGCAAGTTGAGAACCTTGCCTGAACGCCACTCTAGAGGTGGTAGATTGTTATCCACAACTAGAACAACATCTCCGGTTTGAATATTGGCATGTTCCTGAAACCATTTTGCGCGCTGTTGTAAGGTGTGGAGATAATCCTTTTGCCAAATACGCCAAAATGATTGAGTTATTTTTTGGAGCATTTGCCAGCGTGCAAGAGGGGGAACATATTCATCAGTAAGTTCCGGTTCTGGTAACGATACCAAAGGACCGTGAGTCAGAAAATGTCCTGGAGTGAGAACGTCGACCTCCTCAGGATCTGGAGATAGGCAGCACAGCGGCCGTGAATTTAGTACGGCTTCGACTTTGGTTAGTATAGTCATTAGCTCTTCGAGCGTCAACACCTGTGAACCTACCACACGCTTTAGATGAAATTTCATGGATTTGACACTACTTTCGAAAATTCCACCGAAGTTACTACCAGTAGGAGGATTCAATTTCCAGACAATATTTTGTTTCGCGAGGCGAGACTCAAGCGAATCGTGATTTTGACGAACGAGTTGTTGTAACTCGTTTAAATAGCGCTTAGCACCTATGAAGTTAGTACCACAGTCGGTCACTATGAATGTACAAAGCCCGCGGCGTGATACAAACCGATCTAACGCGGCCAGGAAAGCTGGAGTTGACAGCTCAGTTACCGCTTCAAGGTGGATAGCCTTTACCGCGAGGCAAACGAACACACACACGTAGACCTTGTAAGTACGAGCGTTTCGTCTACGACTCTCCTTCACAGTAAAGGGACCGGCGAAGTCTATCCCTACCTTTTGGAAACATCGCGTTGGTTTTACTCTTGAAGAGGGAAGATCTCCCATCAAGGGTTGACAAGCAACAGGTTTGACCTTGAAGCAGGTGACACATTTGGATAAACGGGATCGAATTAAGTTACGGATACCAAGTATCCAGAATTTACGTTGAATGAGCGATTGCAGAGTACGAGGACCGCAATGCAGGTAAGTTTTATGGAAATGATCTATAGTCAACAACGATAATCGTGATGATTTTGGCAGCAGTAAAGGATGTTTTACGGTAACTGGTAAGTTAGAATGTTTTAGCCGTCCCCCCACTCGCAAGAGACCCGCATCGTCAACGAACGGATGTAGTTTTCTAACGGCTTTGGAGGCTTGAACTTCGGCCGTCAGGTAGAGTTGTTGTTCGTGTTGAACTATACACATAATCGACTGCTCTAGTTCTTGAGAACTCAAAAAACTCTTATTAGTATGGTTTCGCTTGAACGCTGCCAAAGCACGCAAACACCAAGCGAGTACACGTTGGATGCGCGGTAGCGTAGAGTAGCGATCCAGCAATTGACTAATGAGATCAGGCTCGGTAGAGCCAGGATCCGTTTGAGATACATAAGCAGTGGTACGCAACTCAGGTATGGATTCAGGCGATTCCCAATCGCACTTTACTGGCCAACTGGCGGAATCGCTCGAGAGCCAACTTGGACCTAACCACCACTGCGAGCAAGCCGACAGTTGTGAACAGCTGAGCCCTCGACTGCAATGATCAGCAGGGTTGTCATACGTTGAGACGTGTTGCCAGTTTTCAACTGCCACGTCGTCAAGTATTTTTACGACTCGATGAGAAACAAAGGTCTTAAGTTTGTGCGGTTCAGTGTGTAGCCATGAGAGTACAGTGCTACTATCCGTGAATGCAATCATTTTACTGAGATTTATTTTATCTCGAAGCAAGCTGTACATGTGTTTAAGAACACGCCCAAGCAGGACAGCACCGCATAGCTCGAGGCGGTTTACAGTGAGTGGCTTTATAGGAGCAACTTTGGATTTTGCGATCAATAAATGCGCGCCACAATGATTGGCCCCGACACTCCTCAGATACACGCAGCACCCATAGGCCTTGGAGGACCCATCACAAAATCCAATCAATTGGTAAGTCTCACTATCATTTGACGTGAGTCTACGCGACAGTTTAATGTTTTTAACGTGTTCCATTTCAGAAGCAAAGTTTTGCCACTGGAGAGCAACTTCAGATGGGACAGGTTCGTCCCAGCTTAGCTGAAGACGCCACATTTCTTGCAGCAACAACTTGGCAACTAGAACGACAGGGGCGAGCCATCCAACAGGGTCATAGATGCGGGCGACATTCGATAAAATGGCACGCTTGGTTAAGCTTGAATTCAGCTCGGACATCGAGTACGTAAAGAAATCATCGATGGGGTCCCACTGAACACCAAGAATTTTAAGTATGTGTTGGTGATTTTCATCGCAAAAGGCTTTTGGTACCTGACAGTGTTCAGAAGGTAAAGCCGCAATGAACTCGGGAGCATTGCTACTCCATTTACGGAGCTCGAATTGGGCGCAACTCAGTAGCTGAATAAGTTCACTTTTAAGTTTCAGTGCTTGACCGATAGATGGCGCTCCAGCTACCACGTCATCCATGAATGTATCATGACGTATAATCTCAGCCGCTTGAGGGTATTCAGAGCCGTGATCGACCGCGAGTTGATGCAAAGTACGGATGGCTAAGTAAGGTGAACTGGTCACGCCGTACGTTACGGTATTTAGTTCGTATTCGCACATGGGATCATTGGGCGATTCTCTCCACAGCAGGTGCTGCCACACTCTATCTGTCGGACGTAAATCTATGTTACGATACATTTTTGAAATATCCGAAGTGAACACAATTGCGTGGAGGCGAAACTTCGTAAGGACATCGACAATGTCATTCTGCAACTTAGGGCCAGTGTACACACAGTCATTCAATGATCGTCCATTTGTTGTTTTTGCACTTGCGTCAAAAACAACTCGGAGCTTTGTGGTAGTACTCTCAGGGCGGAGCACACAATGATGCGGTATAACATATCGGCCTGAACCAGGAGTTGCAAGTTGCATATGTCCTAAGTTCGAGTACTCGGTCATAAAGTCGCAATAATCACTTTTTAAATTACTATTACGCTGAAGTCGTTTTTCGAGTTTGAATAAGCGCGATTTTGCCATTTCGTGAGTGTCACCGAGATCGTTGCACGGCTCCTTTAGTAATAAAGGAACGACATAACGACCGTCAGGTTTACGGGACACTAGCGTAGAGAACAACTCTTCGCATTTGACATCTTCGGGGTTTGAAACGACCATACTCGGTGGCTCTTCGACCTCCCAGAAACGTTTGACCACGTCGTCTAGAGCGCGCGTGGAAGCGATGAGGGCAGAGACCGAAGGCGGAGGGTGACAGTCGCTGTCAACCCTACCAGTGAGCACCCACCCGAAGACACTATGTAAGGCGACCGGTAAACCGGGGCCTATTTCTAAGCGTTGCCCATCATATATTTTGTGAAATAGTTCCGCACCTAGTAACAAATCGATGTCGGTTGGTTTGTCAAACCGTTTGTCCGCTAGTACTAAATGTTTGAAATTCGCCCGAACATGAGAAGGTAATTCGACAACGGGCATTTTATTTGTTATCATATTCATAACAATCGCATTAATGACGAAGCTTGGATTTTCAGAGTCCGATGGCAATACGGTGCACGATGTCTCACCCTTGACTTGGTGAACGACGTTGTTGCCCAGACCTGCTACAGCGAGATTACAGCGGCGTATAGGCACACCTAAGCGTTGAGCGAGTGATGACGTCATAAAACAATCTTGAGCTCCACTATCAATGAGCGCGCGGGCAATGATGGGTTGAGCGGAGGAACCGCAACCGCGTACACGCACTACGCACGTACCGAGTAGAACAAGCGCACGACTATGACCGACGTGAGCGGCGGTCGATGCGGAGTTCGCCACAGTGGGCAACAGGTCAGCCTCAACCTCCCCAGCAGTAACCTCGGCGGAGCTGCACGGAACCGCGACAGTGGAGATGTCGTGGAGCAAACTATGATGACGCTCACCACAAGTCGAGCAAGTGCCTTTTGAAAAACATTTAGTTACGTTATGGTATGGGCGTAAACAGTTCACACAAACATTTTTGTCCGACACTAATCGATACTTTTCAGAAACGTTAAGTTCTTGAAACTTAGAACATTTGAAAAGTGCGTGAGATTGACCGCAACACGGGCAGTCAGCTGTTTTAGTTGCCGCGTTCGAAGTCGGCGCCGTGTTGGACGGCAAAGAAGTTGATTTGTAATTATTATTCCTGTTACGTGGATCTGTGGCACGCACAGTATTCTTATTTAGCTGTTTCGGTTGAGAACCAGAACCGGAAAGGTTACCCGATTGACTGACCTCGAGCACCTTGACATACCCCTGTAAGAAGCCTATCAAATCGGAAAATGTAGGTATTTGTTCTCCATTTTGCAATTCAAATCGTTTACGGGTATCAGTATCTAAAATACGCGAAGCTAAATAAAATAAAACAAACTCGTCCAACTTTTTAATGTTCATCGCCTTAAGGGCATTGACCGTTTCATTTAAAACATTTGTTAAGTTACGTAAATCATGAAAATTACTAGACTTCAAAGGCGAAAAATTACTAATTTTATCTAAATACGTAGCGGCTAAAATACGTTTATTTTGGAACCGCTCGACAAGAGCATCAAAGACAATTTGGTAATTATCAGACGTAACAGGCACTCCCTTCGCTATTGATAACGCCGAACCAGCAAGACATGATAATAAATAGTGAAACTTTTCGATCGAACTTATATTGTTATTATCATGCACAAGTGACGAGAAAGTATCGAAGAACGTTTGCCAATATTCAATATTTCCGTCAAACTTCGGTAACTCAAGTTTAGGTAAGCGTGTTTGCGCGAACGGCTTCGCGCTATGATAAGAAAGACCCGACGACATGCTCGGGTCCGGCTCGTACTCAGGCCGGCCGGAGCCGAGCGCGGTCGCGCGACTCGCGTCCGCCGCTGTCTTCGCGGCGCTGACGGCGTAGAACATGTCGTCAAACGCAATAGCAGCCTTCATGTCAATAACATCATCTGGATTTAGTTTTAATTTTAAATCGTTTATTTGAGATGTATACTCCAAGTATTCTTTACGTAGTAAATCAATGCGCCTAAACCTTGCCTCGAATTGAGATGCTGAGCTCTTATCAGTTTGAATATGCTTAGACAAATCATATAAAATTTGAATATCTCGAAACGCGTATTCACGTTGAGTAGTAAGCAACTTGAGTTGTCTCTCAATTTCACTTGTTTTCGAACCTTTTCCGTCTGTCATTTTTCTAATTAAATGAGGAATACAGGAGTTTATGCAATGTTATTGTTTATGAAATGAATAGGTTCGTACCTATTGCTAACGCTTAAAATAGCTACCTATACTACCTACTTATTATAATATTATGCCTTAAAACAGTGAATATAGCTCGTTACTACAACAATTTTATAATCGTAGGTACCTATCACCTATTCGTAGAAAAGATAACCCGACCAAATTACGGGGTTTTTATAAATCGAACAAAATTATCTATCTACCTACTTTATTTGTTTCGTTTGAAAAGTTCGAAGTTTATATTGGAAATTATGGTTTGAAAACTTTGAAATCGTAGGATTTCGTTTGAAAACGCAATTAAACGAAAGAATAGGATTGTCAGCTAGGAACGAACTGTACTTTCGGAGTTTTCTAATGAAATTGAACCCAAAATTCCACAGGATATTCGCGCTCGTACGGACCACTAATAAAATGGCGGCAAACCGCGTATTTTATTGAAGAAATTTAGAAGGTGGAAGTCAGACCCCTGCAGTGGGAGGGAAGTTAATCTGTCTGGCTCACCGGGGAAGGATAGGTTAGAGAAAATTTGGAGAACTCACGGTAGAAGTTATTCTTGGAGGTCGCGGCACGCCGATCAGGTTGCGATGGATGAGTTTCTTCGGTGCACCGTCCACTTTACTGTCTTTTGAACACACACACACACGTATTTCCACTAAGTATATAGTTCGAGGGTCGACCCAACAACACCAAACACCGAGAGTTACTTGCTTTTTTTTGAATTGAAATTTTAGAAAACCGCAAAACGCAGCGGCCATGACATTCGCGCGGGGCAGAGAGTATTTTTCTTCATCGCCATTGGTCGGTTCTTCTAATGGTGGATGCTTGAGAATCGCTCTTCTGATTGGCCATTACGTGGCGCCATGAGTTTGAATTGGGATTTAAATTTGGAATAGGTTTGGAAGGAAAATAAGGAAGGCAAGCCAGAACAATTACTATAGGACCATTCTCTTTGGATCCGTTCTTTTAGGGCCCCATTGTTTGTGGACCATTACTACCAAAAGGACCAAAAGGAGTCTTTATTCTTTTGGGCCGTTTTTTTAGGTCCATTCTCATAGGACCATTCCGTTAGTTTGATTTCTTAGGACTATCAGAATCTTTTCTTTTGGACTGTTCTTATAGGACCATTCCTTAAGACATTAATTTGGAACGTTTTGAAAGGAATTAGGCCTGATCTAGTCTCACATAACAACGCACTAGGAACAATGAACCAGGAACTGACTCAGACCTTCTGGCAGTGATACTCACGCATATAATCTTCTTATCGGAAGTGCCGGCGACGAACAGGTGTTGTTTGTCCTCGTCAGGGTGGAACTTGGCGCAGTACGGCACCTTGCGCGACGTGAACCGCGATATACAGTCCCCGGTCTCCGTGTCCCATAGCTTGATGTAGCGGTCGTAAGCTGGAACAAACATAATACATGATCTGACTGGCTGGCCTGACATTGGTCTGTTACATGTTGTATCACTGAGATGGATCACCATATGTTCAACACATGTTGGCCCAATGAGATGGACCACCATAGGACCAATACCAATAAATGTTGGAACAATGAGATGGACCACCATAGATTCAACACATGTTGGACCAATGAGATGGACCACCATAGGTTCAACACATGTTGGACCAATGAGATGGACCACCATAGATTCAATAAATGTTGGACCACTGAGATGTACCACCATAGATCCAATGCATGTTGGACCAAACTTGGTCAGCCCTTTGATTCAATGTGTCGCTAACCATGTTTTGGCTGTTTCTGTTCAGCTTTGGTCGCTTTTCGGGTACTTTATTTACAGGGAATCATGTGTCAAACAGTTAGGGAACGGTACCCTTTCCCGCTTCCCCCGAGGCGAGAAGGTATCCATGAATAATATTATCACCAGACCAACACACTAACTGTACGGTCCCAAACCAAGAAACGATTGTATTATGCATATAAATCAGCTGCAATTCCTTACACAACGTTTGCCCCTATCAGGATTTGAACCTCAGGATAAAAAGTAAGGTAACTACCAACTGTGGCAATCGAAGATACAATTCATTTTACTTTGGCTTATTTTTAAGAGCATTAGGCGGTAAGGTCATTTCATCATAGAATATACTAACCAGCCGACAAGAACTGCTTGCCGCTGTTATTGAAATTCACATCCCTGACGGCCTGTCTGTGGCCGAAGTACGTTCTAATGCAGCGACGATCACCGTACACCTCCCAAATCTGAAAAAGAAAATTGTCATTAGCCGTGGTCAACTTTTACACCTGGCTTTCAAAGCGACGGTGCCACCGTCTTGGTTATCACTGCTTACACACACAATTGTACAACAAATTAATTTCCTGTATAGTCAAGTAAAACATCGTGTGGCTTGCATATAAAAAAAAAGTTATGAAAAAAATATTTAAATGACAATTTGTAAATGCCCTCATAGGCCTATACGAAGTAAATAATTTGATGTTGACTTTGGCTAACACTGATTTTATTATATCTCTCGAGTACCTCCAATATTATTTCTTACTAGCTGTTACCCGCGACTTCGTCTGTGTGGTATTTAACAAAGACACAACCGTTAGCAATAGCCCGCTCGCGCGTTATATTACAAACAGACACTCAAATTTTATTTATTTGTATAGATTCTCTGTGTGTCTCTGTGGAGATTGGCTGCCGTGACCGAAATTCGGTCAGGAGTGGTAACGATGTGATGGGCTCACCTTGACCCGGCAGTCCATCCCGGCGGACAGCAGCAGGTGCGCGGTGGCGGGCAGCCAGCGCGCCGCCGCCACGCCCTTCGTGTGCCCCTTCCACGTGAAGATGTGCGCCTGCCACCACACCGACACATTACAAACTATACTTCTATATATATTTTTTTTTTTATTACATTATAGGCAAGTATTTGATCTCGATCTCACCTGATGGTAAGTGACGATGAGATCTACGATGGAGCATACTTGCCTAGGTAGGAAGGCGGCAGTAGATAGAGGCACATGCAGCGCAACTGATCTGACCCGCCATCCATGAATGGCAGCACCGAACATCATGCCGGAACACGGCTAGGCCGCTTGGCGACATGGCTTTGTTCAGTGGGTGGTGACTAGCCACGGCCGAAGCCTACCACCAGTAAATAATATATGACGTGCAATGTTTTAATGGTGTTGTACAAAAAACAAACGTGTGTGTGTGTGTGTGTGTGTGTGTGTGTGTGCGCGCGCGTGTTTGTGTGCGTGTGTGTGTAAGTGTGTGTGCGTGCGAGTGTGTGTGTGCGCGCGTGTGTGCGTGCGTGTGTGTGTGTGTGTGCGCGCGTGTTTGTGTGCGTGTGTGTGTAAGTGTGTGTGCGTGCGAGTGTGTGTGTGCGCGCGTGTGTGCGTGCGTGTGTGTGTGTGTGTGCGCGCGTGTTTGTGTGCGTGTGTGTGTGAGTTTGGTGCGTGCGAGTGTGTGTGTGTGTGTGTGTGTGTGCGCGCGTGTGTGTGGGTGTGAGTGTGTGTGGGGTGGGTGTGTGTGTGCGCGTGCGCGTGTCGCGGCACCTTGGGCAGGAAGCACTTGTCGGGCGGCGCGTCGGCGCGCAGCTGCGTCTCGGCGCGCGGCGGCTGCACCCACGAGCGGCCCTGGTAGTCCGTCGCCTTGTCGACTGGACACAACCACACATTCACAATACACGTTTATGTATATTACGACAGGCTCCACACTTTCTGATCTTATCGTAATCATTGGGATTGAGCAAGGAATTGGGAGAGTACGGAAATTGTATATCGACGTCTGAATTAATTAAGAAGGTCCTGAAGCGGTAAAGGCCAGTCGGATGGTATGCCTGGCGGAGCTGGCCGCTATGTCTCTACAGTTACTGTCGGGATCTTGTATTGTATATTCTGTTGACGTTCGGCGAAAACTCTCATAGTGCGTTTTAGGATTTTATGGAGAATCGTCATTCGTTCTGGACGTCTTATGCAGCGCCATCTGTGTATTGACATAGTGAACTTGTGTCTTGTAGCGAGGTTTTAAGAGGTCACTACAGTATTAAATTCCGACGACAAACTATTAATGTAACCTCCTATTGTATGTTTAAAGTCGCATTTCGACTAGCTACTGCGACGCGCTTTAAGCTTGGCGCTAAGTCAACCAACTCAATAGAGAATTCTAGCAAGAAATCTGTCACTTTAGTCTATAAAGTTCATAATTGTAGTGATACGACTACGACGACTACTACGAGCAGGGACTTTTATCATCATTGTTATGGCGGGATCTAAAATATACATTCAACGAGGTGCAACACACTAGCGATTTTGGCTCAATTTTACAACTAACAGTCATGGAAAAAGGACTCTTATTAACTCACTATGGAATATAGATTTCTCTTCCAACGGCTTGTCGTCGTCAACTTTACCCTTCTTCTGTCGCTTGGCCACTATCTCTGCTAGCTCCTTGGCTTCATCTCCCTCGGGCTTCATAATTCTGTAATAATAGTATTAGCAGGTATTATAGTAGTAATTTTTTATCCATATTCAAAAGTGATTTACCACTTGTTTACTCTAAGCTGTTGATAGAGTATGCTAATCACCTTACCATAATGACATTTACTGTAATAGCAACTTTATAGGGAGCCTAATAAATAGTTAATATATATATAGTAACTAGCTGTTGCCCGCGACTTCGTCCGCGTGGTATTTAACAAAGACAACCGTTGACAACAGCCTGCTCGCCCATTCTGAGCCCGCGCCGCGGGACGCATTGCAGGTTGTTGCTATCAAACTTAATCAGGCGCTGCCCTGCAACATTGGTTTTAATTTTTTTTCGTGAGATCCTATTTTTTTTTCTAAAATAAAAGTAGCCTAAGTTACTCCTTGTTACATCAGCTATCTGCCAGTGAAAGTCCCGTCAAAATCGGTCCAGCCATTTCAGAGATTACCCGGAACAAACAGACAGACAGACAGACAGACAAAAATTGTAAAAAATGTTGTTTCGGTATAGGTAACGTGTATACATCTAAATGCACTTAGTAAAAAGCGGTTATTTTAATATTAAAAACAGACACTCCAATTTTATTTATATGTATAGACTATAGAGTATAGATATAGATGTATAGATATCACTAACATGTTGTTTTTGTTTTCTTACAGTATGCCCAAATGAAACCAGCTATCAAACTACTAGTTAATTGTCATCCACTTACTGTAAAATAATATTTTAAAATTCTATTTATTTTTAATTAGGCAAAATCATCGGAAAACAAAGGATCCATAAAAATCAATTGGATAAAGAGCTTAGTGCCATTATACCTGACACCTCCTGTTCTCCCCCCCACCTCAATGCGAGGGGGATTCAGAAGGTTAAGGAAGGCAACATATAAATGTTTGCCTTTGTCATAAATTATGAATAAAAAAATATTATAGCACTAGCTGCGCCCAGCAGTGTTACCCGTGATTAAAAAGTATGTCCCTATGTCATTTTCTGACCCCTAAACTACCGCTACCTTTGCAAAAAAACATGTCAATCCTTTGCTCTATGAAAAAATAAAACAAATCTATCCCACGGGAAACATACATTTTACCGGGATAAAAAGTAAGTAAAATAAAGTATTCCAGATTATAATCTATCTCTGTGCCAAATTTCATCCAGATCCGTTCAGCCGTTCTGGTGTGACTGAGTAACAAACATCCATCCAAACTTTTACATTTATAATATTTGTGGGATTATGTTCAACTGTGTTTTTGCATTAATTTAAATCTACACACCTTCTTTCACCTATGTATCCTCCCCACGGCCCCAGAAATCCAGTGATATCTTCGGGCTTGTCATTCTTGTCCCTCTTCTTCTTGTCGAGTGGTCTCTTCTTTATGTTCTCAAACACTGATTTACCTTCTGCTTCTTCTGGCGCTGCCACCATTGCTGACACTGAAAGATTAAACACACCATTTTCAGCTTAATGTCTTTTCTCAGTACAAAATGTCGACCAGTATATGAACCGATTCAACAACATAATTGCTAACATAAAATGCAGGACAAAACAGAAGCCTACAGGCATATCAGCATATTGGCAGATGTATCAACTGCTTGTTTGAGAATATATAATAATAATTATATATTATACAAAACAAGAAGCACTGATAGTCAAGATGGTAGAACGGTTGCTTCGGTTATGAGGATCGCAAGTTCAAGTCTGAGAGTACCCCTCGAAAGACGTGTGAAGTCCGTCAACCCACACTCGGCCAGCATGGTGGACTATAGCCTAATCCCCCCTTACATTGAGGGGAAGCCCGTGCCCAACAGTGGGACATTAAAAGGGCTGGTATTATTATTATATACAAAACAAAGTTGTGTTAGTTACACAATTTATAACTCAAGAATGGGTGAGCCGATTTGTGGAAATCCGTGATGCGTGGAAATCATTGGGGGAGGCCTATGTCCAGCAGTGGACGTCTTTCGGCTGATAGAATAGAATTAGAGTGATAAACTCAGGGGGTTCAATATATTTTACCAACCTACAAGAGGATCACCATTCCCGCTGTCCACATCAGTGGAAGGGTCCACAGCATAACCGTAACTAGTGAATGTTCTCCTCTGATTTTCAAACTGAAAGTCACTGATGTGAGCTTTCTCTACATAACCGGATAATATGTTTCTATTCGCTTTCATCTGCTGCGTTTGGAAGGGATTCTCTGGTCCGAATGTAGGTGCAAATAGTTCTTCGTATTTCGGATTGTGCGTTAGTTCTTGATTATTTGGTATCAGTACTCTGGTGTCATCTTCGTTCTGCAATGTGGTTTAATTTTATTTTTATTATAAAGTTGTAGTTAGTGTAGTATGTTGTAGTTAACATACGTATTATAAATACGCTAAAAGCGCCATAAAAGTTATTATGAACCATTCGAAGTTTGGTTAATTATCTTAAAGTTTGTTGAGTACAATAATAACATTCAGCATTAATGTTAGGTTTAGGTTTGGCCGAAAATCTACTTACAGTCGGCATAACTACTGGTGCGGCACATATTTGCATTGTTTTTGCAACGGATATGCTTGGATCTACAGGTTTCAGATGGGTCAACAAGTTTTCATTGCTGTATTGTTTGTTGATTGCAGTATCGTTGTCCCCTTCGTCCTCTGAACTGCTACCGTAATTTTGAATATTCAACATTGTGTGGTATTTCTTTGCACTAATTTTAACGGGCACATTACTTTCACGAACGAAATAATACAATTTATTTTAACAATTATTTGTTGTCACAAAACACCTCCACAATGCAAGACAATTGAAGTGAAGGCAGATAGAGAAAGAAATAGAAAACTGGACCATAAAACAAGGATGGAAAGTTTTATCATGCCAAATCTACTATCTTCTATTTGATTTGAAACGCGGTTCTGTACTGACATTTAAGGTTTCGTTTAAAAATTGAAATTGAAGATTTATATCGACTAATGAATGACGTCAATCGATGATATTTCAAGATACGACTGCTGTCTATGGAAAATGTTTTGACAGTGTGACAGGGGGTCCAACTTTCAGACAAAAATCTATAAGTCAGGTGACGAGCCCTTGTGACAGCTCCCATTTCACTAAAAATACCATAAAAACAAATATAAAACACACTCAACATGGCTTTACAATCGGCTGTTAAGGGCAAATTGATCAGCGTCATTGGAGATGAGGTAAGATACTATAGCTTTATGGGAAATTATTAACTCTCATCAATATAAAGATCAAATGGTGCAGAGGCACACTTTGATCAAAACTTTCATAGATTTTCTTTGTGTTACATTGAAAACTCTTGTTTAATAAGTAGTTTTCCTCTTTCAGGATACATGCGTCGGCTTCCTGTTGGGTGGTATCGGAGAAATCAACAAGAACAGACATCCTAACTTCATGGTAGTTGATAAGAGTAAGTAGGTACTTTTATACTAACCACTGTACTGTTTTTATATTAACCAAATGATAATGTAGGTAAGTACCTCAAGTTTGTGACTAGATAAGTTATCTCAAGTTTAAGCATAGTGCATATACCAAAATACATATTTTGCCCCTATATTGATTTAAACCCAAGACCATTGGCACAGATAGCAGGGTAACTACCAATTGAACCATGTAGGGCATTGACTATACAATTAATTCCATACTTTGCTATACAGTTCATATAAAATTGAACAATATACTCTAGCTAAAATGATGAAACTCAAACAACCATTTTCATAAAGAATATGTCTAATGCGATTCCAAACTCCATAAGATACTACATAATTCAAGGCCTCAAAATACTCTACAACTTAAAAATCATTCCAGACACACCCGTCAGCGAGATTGAGGATTGCTTCAAGCGTTTCGTGAAGCGCGATGACATTGACATCATCCTGATCAACCAGAATGTGGCAGAGCTGATCCGACACGTGATCGACGCGCACACCGCGCCCGTGCCCGCCGTGCTTGAGATCCCATCCAAGGACCACCCATATGATGCAAGCAAGGACTCTATCCTACGTCGTGCCAAGGTAAATCCTTTTTTCTAGCCTTTTTTCAAGGTTTTATGTGGGCAGCCACCTATGGCCTGAGTTGGCACTTTGCTGATAATTGGATCAAATGTTGGTCACCTTATCCTGAAATAAGCAACAAGTAGGCAGATTTTTTCTGTTATCTAGCATAGATATCTGAACCAGCCAGTTGTAATGTGTCTCAAGCATTAAGAAACTAAATTTGTAGCATTTTTTTTAATCGGAGGCTGGAGAGAAAATTTGGTTCATAATTAAGGGTCAATTCCTCTTTCATAATAAAAGGACAATAGGATAAGATTTATAGACCTCCAATCACAGATATATTAGAGGAGATATGTTATGAAAGCGGTGGGCTTGCGCTCACCTTATGCCAAAATTACGCTAACATAGAGTTTTCGCCGTCAGTCGACTGCAACTGCACGTCGGTATCGGAGCTCTAACTTTTTTTTTAAATGCCGTGTTATTCCGTGGTTGTGTGCTAAAATACTAGCAGCAAAGTGAACTACGCGAAAGATGGAATCTCATTTCACCAGCCAGTATTAAGTATTTTATTTATTCGTCTTTAAAATCATTAAAAACAACAAATCAAAAAATATTTAATGCCTTTATTATGTTATTTTAGTTTTCATGTAGCACAACGACTTTTTTATTTTTGTACAAAATACATGGCTCTTTAAGTACCACCTATGTTCGCTACTGAGTGAATGTACGAGGCAATGGATAGATCGTCTAACGATACTTTGAATAAACTGGTGCGTCGCGTGGTACGGCCGCTGTATACGGCGACGACGCAGCACGCACCGAAGAGACTTCGTATTGGTTGGTTTTAGCGAGTGGTGGGAAACAAAACGGAGACAGCGAGTTCCCATACATTTTGAATCGCACGGCATATCTCTCGTGATCTGTGCCTCCAATTATGACTTGTAGACTGTGATAGGTTTCAATCTATCACAGTGGATGCATTAATTTATATTATTAGCGTCATTCATTATTTATAAATTGTGATACATTATCATCCTTGCATCTGCTGGATGACTGAACAGTAGATATTAACAGTGTTAAACAAGTCTATCGGTATCTACTGCACTTTCTTTAGGCAGCTTGAAGAAATGAATGGTCCTACTTTATTTTCAGAGTGATAAGGTTCATATATGAATTGCAGGATTTTTTTTAGAACATACACAAAAAATATCTATTGACATTTCATCACCCAGTTACAATAACAATGGCGGTTTGACATTTCATTTCCACGTTTAAATGTCAAACCGCCATATCTGCTTACAAAGATTTAATGGTGTATTGAAAGAGATTTATTTTAATATTTCTTTCTATTTCAGGGCATGTTCAACCCAGAAGACTTGGTACGCTAAAACCAATAATTTAATGCATGATTTTGTTGCCTGCGTATTCCTACCGGCGGCACTTGTAAATACGCCAGCTATTCAATACCGACTAACTGCTAATCTTACTCCATGTCTCAACTTTTGAAGTGTGCATTTTTTTTTAAAAAACTAAAGCAGTATGACTAATACATTCCATACCCCAAAAAACTATTATAAATGTTACAGATATTATGACCTTTATTTAAACTATTCAAATGTGTAAGTCTGAAACCACATTACAGACTTCAATTTCGGTAAGTAAATATTTATTTATAAAAAGTTCGCTGGGAATTCTGCTTTGTCTTTAATGTGGTCTCAGCCGGTCCAGAGTATTAATCTTATATAGACTTGTTAAAGTTGTATTATAGAACATAAAATACCAGTGTGTTGTTTTATTTTCTTTGTTTTCGGATTTTTTATGGCACTTTATATTGCTTGCTTACAAAATCGAAATGTTGTTTTCGTTATATATATTTCGTATAATGTAACGACCACGAGGCCGGTCCCCGACCAGGTGGTCTGACCAACTTAAAGAAACACCAACGTCCCGTTTCTACGCTGCGGTGAAGATGGCCACAGACCGGAGCCGATGGAGACAGTTCGTCCGATCCAAAGAACTGCCGTGATGATCACGATCCTCAGTCATGAGGGAACGACCGAAGAGAGAGAGAATGTAATGACTATTTTTATAATGTTTTAGGTTCTAAATTGTACTTATAGACAGCGAAAAATAGTATTTGCTATGGAATTACAATAATAGTCAAAGAAAATGTAATTCAAGCCATTCGCAATTATATAAGTCTTAATATAGAGCTCATTATTGTATTTTCATTTTGAAATGGTCTGCGTTATAATCAGGTCGAGCTAAGTTGTAATGCCTGATTTACAAGATGAAAACAAGTAGCCAATCTATTGAAATCTTCCGGACTATTGTCTATACCTGAATTTGCCAAGCTTACACGAAGACACTCGTAAAGATAATTAAAACGGTAAAACTTTGCGTTCGCTCATAATATGGTGGTCAATAATTTTATCAACTACGAAATATAATAGGTATCACGGATTGTTGTAATTAAGCATGTGTGCGAAATAAAATATTTTTGTTTGAAGTTTTTGTTTTGACAGGTCTTGCGTGTTTTTCGTCTTTCCGTGTCACATGCATTCGCGCCTACGAATGTGCGGCGGAAACGGAAATAATTACGTGTTACGGTGTTACTATATCAAAAAAATGTGTTGTACAGTTTTGTTGTTTGAAAAGAAAAGTGAAAAAGTGTGGATTGTATTATTGTGTTTATAATAATGTGTGTGACACTTTTCACTAACACTACCGTTTTGAGTTTTTAGCTTGATGTTGTAAAGTCAATGGACTGAGGTATGTTTGTATCATATTTTATGTGATACTTTACCGGCTTCGTTTAAGTGTTTCTGATTTTAATTGCCCTAAGTAAGTGCATCTTTATATTAAAGAGACAACTATATAAATGTCCAATAGTATAGGTTGTATCAAATAAAATGAGCAAAGATGGCGGCTTTGCACATTCCGAATTTATATAATTAGATATATGTTTTAATTAGTTATTTGAAGTCGCCTTCGTTGCTAATGTTTTATAATGCGACTAAAGATTATATCAAAATTACTTATAACCTACACTTTTTTAATATCATAGATTTTAACCAATATTTTTTTTATTTTCCAGTCAATGTTTGGAGCTGAAAACTACAGCACATAATCCAAAATTAACATCCTACAAATTGTCACAATTGGCTTTTTATAACCACACAAATGTCTATCTATATGTATATTATCAGAGGAAATAAAATTACTAAAACATTAGTTTTAACATTTATTTCAAAGATTATTAATAATAATACGCTTACACAATACTGACTATTCACACATATACATTATAATACAGTGCACACACAACCATAATAATATAGAATTGTAACAGTAATCCTATATTTGGTATCATTAATTTTTGTCCTATAAATACCCGTAATGAAAACATTGGTGATTTTATGAGATTAGTTCAGAGAGATTAGGTACATCATTGGTTTATTCGTCGAATTCGGCGACATCATTTTCGGCCTTCTTGTGACCGACCCAGTCCCACTTGGAGTAGTGGAGCTTAGTCTTCTTGAACTTGGGATTCTTGGAGGTGATACGGACGAAAATGCGGCGGCCGAAGAGTGGTTGGAGCTGCCTGAAGTTGTCCACAAGAGGCAGGTTCAGGTTGGAGAGGAGGCCGCGGAAGTTGTCCATCTGTGGGGGAAGCGGATCGTAAGATCATCAAGCCATAGGTGTCTAAAGAAGCAACTATTAAAAACGCCTGAAGAAAATCTTTTACAAGCACAACTTTGTTGCAGTTGATATGTCGACTTTTGAGAATGCTTTGTGCTATTAACAAGCGTTAAGGAGTGTATAAAACAACTCTTAGGTATACCTGTCATAGGGCTGAAGAGGGTATTACGATACGAGTTAGAACCGAAGAGATAATAATGAATTCTTACCTGGAACACAGAAATGGGCAGATAGTCGGAGAAAACAACCCACGTGACGGCTTCGGCGCAAGGGGGGGTGGTGAGGGAGCCCTTGTATGTGTAGAACCTCTCAGTGTCGAGTCCCGACAGGATGGAAGACAGGGAGAAAGTGTGGGGCAGCTGCATGCTAGTGTTGAAGTTCTCGATCGCCGACAAGTTCTTAACGATGGGTGTGAGAAGCTTAGCGTCGAATTCCACCACCTGAAAGAAAAAGATATGTGTGACACACTCGCATTTTGTTCAAGTGTTTGAGCCTTATTATTGTATGGTATGGTAAGTATGGTAGGTGTCAAGGTTGCAGCAAATTCTGGTCCAGCCTCGAACAAAGAAACCTGCTTTGGTATCAAATACTCGACACTTTGAACATCACGTTAAGAACTGAGGCCGGTGGCATTTTATAATGGTCACGAATGGCAGCGACAACAAATGACAAGTGCTTTCTCTCTATGCCGACCCTAATATAAGGGTTAGTAATTTACTTCTTTTAAATGTCACGCACCTGATAAAAGAAAGCGAGCACGCAGAGGCCATCGGGATGCTGGAGCGCCTCTCCGAGATTCCTGTACTTCTTGTTGCGATGGATGATGTGCATCTCCAGAGGGAGTCGCATGTCGTTCAGGGTATGCTCCGAACCGCGGTTGTTCTTATCGCCCCAGTGGAAGTGGAGGCCTTCAATCTCATACTCATTGTCGAGGGGGCCACCGAAAATGTAAGGCAGTCGGAAACCTTTCTTTTCTTCTTCTGAACTGTATTTGGGTATGGTTAGTGCAACTGGAATCAGAAAGATTAAGGTTAAGAAGGTGTGTATTAAAACACATGTCTTTAAAACTGCGTGTTATAGGAAGAAGGTTGAAGTGTAATTCCTATTTGTCTTCCGATTACATTTGGTGTGAAGACAATTTAGTTTTTCTCCGGGACTAGACAAGGGTGAAATCATAGTTTACCTATTCGTTGTTGGCTAACCCTTGTAATTGTAGCTGTGTGTGAACAACAGCGTTAGGAGTAAGCTCACCTGAGTGGCCATTGTTAGTGGTCGTCAATGGTCCGGGTAGAGGATTCTGGTAGCCGATAAGTTCCATGGCGGGTATAGATATGGGGATGGCTTGTCTCGCCGCGATTGCGATGGGTGACTGCTGCCTGCCGCCACACGCTGGGTGCAGGACCGCCCAACGCCTCTGATCGGAGGCTCGGTAGCCCCACCCGACGACCAGGTTTACTGCGAAAGAAAAACAAACGCCTGTCGAGGAGAGTGTGGATGAGTCGATGAAGAAATGTTTGCCACATCTCATCATCATCATCCTTAGCCGGTTCACATAGATATAGACCTCCCTAGAGGGCTTACATACGTCACGGGACTTCGCCACTCGTATCTACCGGCTTCCTCTGAAACTGGCTAGCTTCTCTTCATGGTAGTCTTGAAGTTATCGGTGTCGGGATGAGTTATTGGCTAGTTCTATTCGAAGTTATGAATTGAAACTCCCATGTTTATTTTTCTTACGACTTTTTTTATTATATAAACATTCTCGCTGAGTAGTGTGCATCTTCAATGGCGAGTTAACAATCGAGTTGATTTGTAAACTTTTATTAATAAATCGATTATCTTATTCTTATCTATGGGTAATGTTTTGATAATAATACTACCTACATTGTTGCGGCTCACCTGCTCAAATAATAAACAAAGATTTGTTGATCAAAATGAATCAACAGTGGCGAATGTTGTTGTTACATAATTTATTTTAAATTACAGTCATTGGTTTGTATGACTTAAGCATTATATTTTTGATTTTTGGATGCGTGATACAAATTTTGTAACAGACATCTTTGAGAGTTCGACTGTCACATAACATATTTGAAGGAGTTATACGTAATGCGAAACGCTTCCTATGCCAAACTGGCATTAAGAAAATACCTTTGCTCTTTTACTTTGTTGTTTTTTTTTGTCATTGGTTCGTCCGCATGAATGAGTTTTTAACCTGTCCACATATATTTATCGTTTATACACGATGTGTTTACGAATGCCATAATTAAACGTAAATCACATTGTTAACTAATTCCATAATCTGAGATCAGCTAATACATTATTCTATTCAACAATCCCTCGGTATCCAAATTGGTCAGAATTATATTTTTTGCCCGTCAAGAATGCCGAAATTATGCTAAACTTACATGTTATTATGCAATGTGTGAATGGTAATGCCATTTTTTATTTGAAGCTAATTAGACTAGATGCTTGATTGAGGTGTCGTGCAATTCAAATTAAAGGATATTAATCCAATTAAGGTTAGGATTTGTTAGATATAAGTTATAAAAAAACGCATAGATCAGTATATTTTAAAATACAGATTGTTTAATGACTCAATGGTCTAGTGATCTATCTAACTATTGCCTATGGGATGTAGATTATACATTTATTAATAATTTGAAATTAGAAGTAGATCATCTGTATATTATTTAGCTACCAAACATTTGTTTTACTGGTTAATTACAAGTGTCAATCGAAAAAAAACCTACATTCATTATTTTAAATTTAATAAATTTTGTTCTTGTTATCTATACGAGTACCTATCACGGATTAGTTCGTGACACGATCAACACATAACGTACTCAAAAACACGTAGGTATGTATCTAATACGTAGATTGATACGATAAATGCATTAAAAAGTTTAAATTTATAACACAAATAGGGACGACCTCTGTATAGATTATATAACTTAGAATTTTGAGGTCATGTTTGTGGTTCGTTTATTTTTTGTATTTTCACGTTAGCGGCATTGGGATTATCTTTGATGTTGTATTTTTTTTATTTACTTACCGAAATAATATGTCAATATTTGCTTAGCGTTGTTGTTCGCATATTTCGGACAGAGCTTGGAGAGCAGAGATTTGAGCAGAACAGTGTAACTAAATGGTCCTTTTATCTATGCCCTATAACTAATACACATTGTTTTGAGAGAAACTCCTTACAAACAAATTGGATCACTAACTAGACTTGGATTTTTTGGCGGGAAGTTGAACATTGAAGTTAATTTTGTTTTATTTTACAAAATGTGTTTCTTTAAGAAAATAAGATGAAAAATTAATTAAGCTTAGACTTATCGATTGAACTGAATAGTTAATTCCCCTGATTAACACTGCATATTTTAAGTGGCCTTCAATTGTCTTAAACACACAAATCTATACAACTACTTAAACAGTGTAATGAAACAATGAATACCTACGCATTTTCACATAATAGTTAGGTAACACGTTTTCCGTTTTACGATCATCAATATGTTATGGCTACCTAGTAGGATTATGATTAAAAGCCCATTAACTTTAAAACTGACCGTATCTAAATCTGAATACCTACATACCTATGTGTATTTACTGGAAAGGCAATGATCGTGAGGAAAGCTGCGTCTAGTAGGGATGATCTCGATATAAGACTTTAAGTTTTATATACTACAATCAGTCGCACAAAGGTCTATGGTCTAAAATTTATACCATTAACAATAATGCCCACTTCTCCACTATAGTTGGTATAGATAATTTAGTAAAAACCATTTTAAATATCAATTTCACAATTATTTAATGGCTGCGGTTAATTTTATCCGCTCTGAGTGAAATAATTTACGTGTGCGGAGAAATGTATTTTTTGTTAATGGTTTTGTAGGTACCTATATAAGTTTGTATATGTTTTATAGGGCGAATAATTCAATTTATGCAATGTTACAGTATACCAAAACATTATTATATAGATAACCCTAAAATGACCATGTCCCAAATAAGATTCCCATACAAAAGTTTGAACTAAAAAACATTGTATATAAATAAAGACTTTTAGTAAAAAACTGTAGAGAAAATATTATTTACGTTCGTACAGCACGAGTCAATGTTGTGTCGGATGTTTGTGCGATCCGGCGATTTACGAAAGGAAGATACCGCGTTTTTCGCGTGTTTCAATAGGTACCTACCTACAGATTAATGATCATGTTCACGTGTTGAATCTATGATAAGTAAGTACCTATATAATTATCTGCCTGGCCTAGATCATGTTAGAAAAAATTCACGAAATTGAAAATTCATTGCCATTAATTCAATTGTCTATGTGGTTCAGGCCTATTTTTTTTTTGTTTAATACATTTAATTTTTTTTTTTTCATTTTTAAATAGATCTAATATGAGCCACAAATCACAGACAAAATAATATTTTTATTAATATTTTACTATAGGCAAACTATTGGCACATTTAATTAGTATTATATACTTTCTTTAGCTGTGATATTTAAAATTATTAATAAAAAAATTACTTCCTATTTATAAGTAGTGAAAAATTAAATTCAAACTTACCGTTTATCGCCAAAAGAGCGAAGAGAGATGCGAAAGACGACTTCATGTTGCACGTTTATTTTATTTTTTAATTATTAGTTATGATTGAATGAACAGTGGAAGACTGCGATGCTTCCTACCAGCCAGCCAGCAGTTTATATACTACACATCCAAATCATGAGCACTGCGTTTTCAATGGCCTGGCGCGTCACCGACGTGAGAATTAACCCTCCAGTGACACATCTGTTTCAGAACGCTACCGTCGAACGGATTTTCCGAAGCCATATTGTACCCCGTTCATACAATTAATTTAAAATTAATTACTTACGTAACCGCAGTAAGTTATATAACTACTTAAGTAATTATTTTAACAATTAAAATAATTACATAACTAGTATTTTTTAAAGCTTTTATGATGGCTATGTTATGGGACCAGCTATTAAATTGAAATTGATATTTTATTATCATATTAAGCTACTTACTACGTCGACTATTATATATCGTAGATTTTTAACTGTTTTTTTAAACAGTTGTACTTACTTATGTGCCACTTTATCACACTCAAAGCTTTAAACTACTTCATCATTCCATAGTTACCTACATTAGAGTTTGTGGGAAATTCGTTATTAATTAGTACCTAGGTAGGGCAGGTTCTTTTAGGAAAATTTAATATTAATAATATCTACTTATACGATCACTATGCTCTCTATGGTGTATTATGTAAAAGTGTATACATTAAAACGAGTGGAATTCAGGTCATATACAATCTATCAACATGATAGACTTTTTTATTCTAATATCTTCAGGAAAAACAGGTACCATAGCATTGTTTCGATCTAGACAAATATATTTTGATCTATATATTTATATACTACAACAGTCGAAAATCGAAATTTATTTCACATTATATGTGATTTATAATGAAATAAAGAAGTACCTAAACGACCACCATTTTTATGTCACCTTATAAATATATTATGGATAAAAGGTAAATTAACCCTATTAGCCTAGAGTTTCAATTTTGATACCAATCTTTTAAACCGAATGTTCACATTACTATTAGTTTTTTTTATATGTTGGCTGTACGTATTTTACTGTTGTATAATATTCTTTCCAACGAAATTAAAAAAAAATCAAATGTCATTATTATTAAACACAGTAATATTAAAAATAAATCACTTTCGTAAATCAGGCTACTAAGGGTTAAGAAAAGAGCATTGACGCCTAATACTAATTACATATAGATTTATTGCGTGAAAAAAAAACCTAAAACTAATGTATGTACGCATACTGCATCTAACTAGACGAAACATATAACTAAATACTTCCTCGTTGTCACATATTTTTGAATACAAGCACGCAGAGATCCATTTGAAATAATTAGTAGGTACATATACTTCGCAAACGCTTATTGATTCGACATCTGTATTCAAGCCGTTTGTAAAAACGCTGCATTTGGAAAAGTAATGAGGTTGGAAGTAGTTTTGGTTTTATCAAGTTCATGAGTTTGTCAACAAGTTTTGAACGACGGCAGAATGAAAATTTGCGGACATTTCCATTATTATTAGGTATATTATTCATTCGTTCTTTACAATGATATATACCTACTGAAAATGTCTGGGCATTCTTTGAAAAAAAACCATTTAGAGCTAGAAAATATTGTTCAAAATCAAACTAACTAAGTACCATTATTATAATGTATTATTAATAGAAATTAATAATCATAAAATGTATCTAAAAATATGGGGTACAATCGACGAATCCATCATTCAAAGGTGCTCAGTCCGTCCACAGGCAGTCGGTGGGTTAGCTCATCTCGACGCAAAGGGACAACGGTTTCGAACAATAGAAGATAACACCTCGAGATGATGTAAATCATTAGGCTAATAGTCATAACAAGTGCATTGATTAGAATCAAAATATTATAATAAAACATGTCACCAACTTGCAGCTTACATATTCGTTGGCAAGCCGGCACTCATTATGTGATAGTAGTCGATCGATGGTCGTTCGATTCAATAGGTATCGGAGTCGATTTTTTTTTCGCCCTACGAACGCACCAATTATACCTACTGGTACGATCCCGCAATAAGCAACGCTTGTATTATGTGTACCTTAAAACGGACTGCGGGTGGACCCAGTATACAATTAAAAATCCATGACTCGGATAGATACATTACTCCATCACATGTTTTCCACAAAGTTTGTCCGTACCAGGATTCGAACCCGGGACCCTCGGCGCCTCGGCGAACCTCGGCGCAGAAGGCCAACCAACTGACCTCAGGCAGGAATCAGGCAAATCAATATTGTTTTTTAACCGACTTCAAAAAGGAGGAGGTTCTCAATTCGGTTGTATTTTTTTTTTTTTTTTTTTTTTTTTTATGTTTGTTACCTCATATCTCCGTCATTTATGAACCGATTTGGAAAATTATTTTTTTATATGAAAGGATATGTTTACAGATTGGTCCCATTTTTTTCAAAAAAATGTTCTGATGATGGGATCCATGAGGAATTGAGAGAACTCCTCAAATTTTATAGGCATACCGATAGCAATTTTGGTATTTTCATCAAGAAGTCAAGCATTTGCATTCAGAAAGTATCATTTGCTGAAGTGGAAGTGATGAAGAAGGCCACAAATGGCCAGCGGAACTTGTCAGTGTTACGTATTTCACGGGTTGCGCCAAGATAATCTCGATTATTGGTATACCTATTATCCAATAAAAAGATTGATATACAAATCTTTTTAGTGACAAAGAATAGTAAATATATCCACTAAAAAGTTTAAAATAAAAAACTTTTTAACAAAATAAAAACCGTCTTCAAAAAACTAAAAAGCAAAAAATAATCTAATCTTGAAATCTACCTTGTCTAACCACATCACATCAAATATTTAACTAATCTGAAGTCGGTGACAAATAAACAACCGACGAAGAATAACAAAAGTATACTCAGTAACGAGATGCGCGGACCAATTTGTAGGTATAGTCTTTGGCGCAGACCGGCAATACTCGACTCAGTTGTTTGTTTGGCACCGACTTCAGATTAGTTAAATATTTGATGTGATGTGGTTAGACAAGGTAGATTTCAAGATTAGATTATTTTTTGCTTTTTAGTTTTTTGAAGACGGTTTTTATTTTGTTATAATTTAACAAAAGTATTGCACGTCAAGCTAATAATTGAATGCTTAAAATAAATCAAATCAATTATTTTGTATAGGCCTACGGGGAAACTTACAAAAATAGTTTTTTTTCTTAACATTAACTGGATAAGAACGCGACCTCGCCTCAAAAGAAGTATCCAATGACATGTAATTTCATCATCATCATTTATCCTCAGGAGTACCTAATGGAATACGAAGGCTGTGTGCACGCCTTAAGGAATACAGTCATGATGTCCACTGCTGGGCATAAGCCTCCCTCAATGAACGCCTCTCTCAGTCTTCAGCTGCCTGGATCCAGTTCTTGCCAGTCCCTTTGCGCAGGCCGTCGCTCTACCTCAGGGATTCCCAAATTATTTTGGGCAAGAGACCCATTTCCCAAAATGATACCTCAGACCCCCATAGCCAAATTACTTTAAACATCCTATCTCTAGTTTTACTCATATTGAAAATAACAATAATAATAATTCCAGCCCTTTTTTAATGTCCCACTACTGGGCACGGGCCTTCCGAGGCCTCCCGAGCCCTCCCTAATGCGAGGGGGTTAGGCCATAGTCCACCATGCTGGCCCAGTGCAGGTTGGCTGACTCCACACATCTTTCGGGGGGCTCTCTCAGACATGCAGGTTTCCTCACGATGTTTTCCTTCACCGTTTAGTAAGTGATAATCATGGTTATATTATTCATATTGATACAATGTAATTACAAAATGTTAACGCTTATCGGCTTGTTGAGTTTTTTAAAAGTACAACAATGATTCTTACTACCAAAATATTAGTCTTTCTTATAACAATGTGGTACACGTAACACAACTTATACAGTATCTTGTAAGTTTCAAACAAGAACTTGTGTTAATTCATAGGGGTCGATTTTTGGACCTCTACGACCCCTAAAATCAGTTTTCGTTTATGTCGACCCCTGGGAAACCGATATCGACCACTTTGGGAATCCCTGCTCTACCTGGCTGTAGGGCGCTCTACGCTTCATTTGCCTGTGTGCAGTCTCCACTCGAGTACTCGTCTACTCCGGCGACTGTCAGTTCTTCGCGAAACGTGACCGTCACTGCCACTTCGGGTCACTAACCCTTTGTATTATTATGTAAATACATATTTAAGACTTAAGGGCTTAGGTATATCTAGATAGTTTCCGTGAACTTACAATCGAATTACAAAATCATTTCCTACTCGAAAATGCTTGGTAGGTACATTATAAATTGATTTAAACCTACTACTAACTTTGAAGATAATAATCCCGCAATAATTCAGCAAACTATAATTATCCAAAAAGGTGGTATAGCAATGAATTTGAATCCGCTCAATCATACCCAGTTCACCGCATCAATATAGAGAGGGAAATTACTCTACAACTGTGTAGTAATAATGACGTAGAGACGATACACTAGGTACGCAAGAAAACTTGGTAGCACTATTACGCGTAGCAACACGTAATAATGCTACAAGTTTCCTTTATCATTGACACCCGAGAGTTACACAGTAGCACGAAATGTAGAGGGGGAAATTACTCTACAACTTTATAGTATTGTGCATAGGAACACTTAATTCGTAGTAACAATGACGTAGAGACGGTACACTACGTAAGAGGGATATTAGAGCAACGCAATTATGCTCAAAGTTCTCTTTATAATTATACCTAATTGGCAAAATGTGTTTACACATAGTAAGTGGCTGGACGTCCAGTGCGATATAGTCTAGATATAATCTACGTATTTAGATACATTGTATGGAGAGTTGAAAGTTTTATATACTGTCCGCTAGAGGCGCTTTTCAATTCACCATACAAAATGTCTAAATACGGTAGACTATAAAGTATACGGTTAGCTCGCACTTGACGTGCTGTTCGTTTCATTATTTTGTTAAGCGGAGTTTACAATGGTAAAGATTATGACTAATATTCCAAACCAACATTACATGGTGGTGTAGTTAGCCAGCAACGATGGATGACGTCAATATTGTAATAAACGTCACAATAATTATTAAGGCACCTACCATAATCTAAATTATTTCCTTTTATGGTTCCTGAAACATTGACACGTTGGTTACTTTAGCCATTGACCAGTCATAATATTGTAGGTACCTTTTGTAAAACTACACGGGGAAGAGGGTCTCTACAAATCGCTATGGCCGTGTAATGCCCATAAATATTTTCACAAAAAGGTTACACGGACTTTTTGGCGGGAAGTTAAACCATGAAGTTGTCAATTTTGTTTTTCATCATAGTTGTATTTTTTTGTTAATGTGTAAATATAAAAACAATATTTATATATATTTATATTTTGTAAATATTTCAGTTATGAGTGTTTACACCGTTAATCTGTATATATTTTTGCATAAGATAAAAATAAAAAACCAAATACCTGAAAAAAAAAAAAACAAAAATGTGTAATATTAGGATATTAACCATTGTGTGTTCATAAACGTGCACGAGTGAAGGAAATAGAAATAAAATTGTGTAACTTGACTTTTCAAGTACTCCCAAGATGTCCGGTTAATTTTCAGTAGAGTATCCACAGCTTTCCTGCTAGGGGTAGAGGATTCATTTCATCATCGTCATCAACATTATCATTATCATCAGGGGTACATATAATTCAATAACAATTATCAAGAATTACTCGACACTGGCAAAATGGCACTATTTTGTAGCCGATTGCCAACATAAAAAAAAGAAAAAGAAAAATCGGTAACACAACTAGGTGGGCAAGCTCAACTCAAGCCCGCTGAGTTTCTCGCCGGATCTTCTCAGTTGAGGTCGCGTTCCGATCCGGTTGTAGAGTTAAGAAAAAAAATGTAATGGCAATTTGTAAGTGCCCCCGTAGGCCTATACGAAATAAACGATTTGACTTGACTTGAAAAATAAATATTAAATACTAGCTGTTGCCCGCGACTTCGTCCGCGTGGTATTTAACAAAGACAACCGTTGACAACAGCCTGCTTGCCCATTCTGAGCCCGCACGCATTGCAGGTTGTTGCTATCAAACTTAATCAGGCGCTGCGCTGCAACATTGCTTTTAAATTTTTTTTCGTGAGATCCAATTTTTTTCTAAAATAAAAGTAACCTAAGTTACTCCTTGTTACATCAGCTATCTGCCAGTGAAAGTCCCGTCAAAATCGGTCCAGCCATTTCAGAGATTAGCCGGAACAAACAGACAGACAGACAGACAGACAGACAGACAGACAGACAAAAATTGTAAAAAATGTTGTTTCGGTATAGGTAACGTGTATACATCCAAATGCACTTAGTAAAAAGCGGTTATTTTAATATTACAAACAGACACTTCAATTTTATTTATATGTATAGATAATAGGTATTAGCCCTTTTTAAATGTCCCAAAGGTCTACTGATGAACTCCCTTCAACGTGAGGGGGATTACGCCATATATAAAGTTTAAAAAAAACTGTGTAAAATATTTTAACAGATGAATCAGTAAGTTATATGGATCGCGTTGATGTATAAAATAATTGTGTTAATGATGTTTGATTTCTTTTTAAACAAGGCGAACCAATAACATTTGGCCGTGCGCTCAGTACCGGGTGGCATTTTTTAAATGACTAATATTTTTATTTGATTCTTTTGGAATGTTATCTTTATGACCTACTGTTGGCGCTGTTAAAATATTTTACACTATTATTGTTACAACTTATATAGACCACCACCATCGCGGGTTGGCACGCTTCTACACACTCGAGGGGTCATTCGAGAGGTACTAGGTACTCTCAGACACCACGATGTTTTCCATCATCGTTTAGCAGATTGATTTCTTATATTAACGCGAATACTACACATTGAAATAAAACTAATTTCTCGGATTTTATCGCGTTTTTTTTCATGTTTTTACGTTCCCGGCGTTTCGGCTGCTTTAGATAATCGTGCTTGAAAATGATATTCGCACTTGAAATCCAGAAAAGCAAGAGCTGCGGGGGTTTGAACGTTCGATCCTCGTTACCGCGGTAAGCGTTTTATTAGCTTGGCTATCACTACTTAATTCTTATAAGCATCTCAGTCTCATAGCATTCCCACTACTGAGCTTTTATTTACATTTGGCACTTATTTATACTCATTCTCGGATCCGCATCCATGTAAAGACATTACGGTCGTATTTTTTCCTTATTTTGGTCCCTATTTCTTCATCACTATGGACGATATCACTATCACACTAGGACTATGGCCTAATCCCCCTCGCATTGAGGAGAGGCCCGTGCCCAATAATAGTGGGACATGAAACTATTACTTTTTTTTTAAACTGCCATAATCAAAACGCGTAGTGATTTTCATACAATGATGTCCAATATAGCGCCATGCATGTGTGCTACAAGTTATAAACTGTGAGCGATAATTCATCATTTTAATTTACGGTGAACGCGCAGATTCGGTTGCCAAACATTTTTTATAGATGGCGCTGTATCCCTGCAACCTAGTTTTTTTATTTTTACACGTATAACGAATAACAAGTAATTAATATATTATTGGTATCATGGCGTCTACTCTATAGTACCTACATATACCGAAGCTACTCGTGTTATATTTATACTGAAATTAGAAAATCTGTTGATATAAACAGAGACCTCAGTATGTGTTTTGAACTAAATCAAATCCTCCTCTAGAGGCGCTGCTGTAGAAATGGCAATGTTATCATTTCATTGTTAGTGCCAGTGTTGCCAGATTGGGTATTTTGTTCGCAATTCTGGGTAAAAATTTTGGCTCTGGAGAAATTTTGGAGAAATGAAATTCTTGGAGAAAAATTTGGAGAAAAAAATACCCATGCAGTGGGGATGCGTAACGTAAAAAAAAAGGTCATTCAGGTTGGAAATTAGAACGATGCGTAACGTAAAAAAAAAAGGTCATTCTGCTGCTTCAGTTTGGAAATTAGAACAGTATTTCAAGGAAAAAATAAGAAAAAGGCAAAAAGCTAAGCCGATATTATTAACTTTTTGCCTTTGGGTAAAACTCAAGCAAATTGTATCATTTTGGAGAAAAATAATTTCAAATTTGGGTATAAATAGAAAATCACATCTGGCAACACTGGTTAGTGCTGTTGAAACTTACTATCGTGGCTTATGTTTAGATACTTATTTAGATAATACAGAAACAAAATAAGTATATTTTTAAGTTTGAAGTAATTTCGAACGGATCGCATCTCGGAGGTTAAGCATTTGTTTCAATTAGTTCCAAAGATCACAATGATATATTATCCCAATTATTGTGCAAAAATTCTCACTTGCTTCTATGACAAGGCTTTTCCACAACTAGGTCAGGGTTCTTTGCATAAAAAATATGACATTCAGGTAAGTCACATGCTTGTAGATAATTTAAAAACTCATATGCTAAGTATGTATGGACTTATATGAAATAAGTATGATAACTGACAGTCCAAAAAACAAATTGCATTTTTGTAGGCAATGGTTACTTACCTACTTTTATTATACATTTAAGCATGGTACAAAAGCATGGTTTTTCTTAGGAAACGGAAAATGCTTGATACGCGATTAGATGAACCAAGTCAAATTCAAATCTAATTTATTTTGTATAGGCGTACGGAGACAGGCTTTGCAACGCGACCTTAATTGATAAGATCCGGCCAGAAACAGCGAGTATTTTCCTTTTTTATAGTATTTTTTATTATAGGTATTGACGCATGTAGCAATAATTGCCTAATGCCTGATTTATTCGGACGGAAATCAATAATTTTCTTTTCTTAAACATATTGTCAGTAATATTACTCAAGAGTTTACCGATCAGAATGTATTTCTATTGAGATAAAGGGCAAGAAACGCAATTATTCCAGAAACAAGAATAGTGTGTGAGTAGTGGCGCTAGCGTCGCATGTTCGCAATACATTTGGTGCATTCCGCTTCAATCGTATCCCTTGTACCACACACTCCAATAAAAATTCGCCGCTCGTCCACAAGATATCGGCATCCATCACACCAGACAGGCGGAGTCTTGCGGTCGTAAATCACGATAGCTGCTTAACTTAATTGTTAATGGCGCTGCAACGTGTGCTGGATTATTTATTATCTACCTATTATTTATTTAATAAAACATCTTGTGTATCCTAATGATTTGGTTACTTATGTTGTTTTTTTGGCTTTTGTGTCACATTGTCAGTAACGGCAAAGGCTCGTTACTATTACATTGGGATTATTAGGTACAGCACTATCGATATCGGAACAACTCTCTTCCTTGTCTGTGGTCACCAAGAAAACACGCACTGTAAGTCCATGTAACCAGTTTTTAAATATTATAGTCTATGCTGCAGTATTATTAACATCACTGCAGTCTCCCGCACGACTTCTGCGATCGTAATAGGGATAAAATTACCAACGGCGATATGTGGATGCACCGAGCTTACCCTTTCGGGAAATACAGGCGTAATGATGTATTATCATTCATTAGTAATTCTTTACACATTTATTTTTTACTTACACGCCAGACCTTTACCGAACTCTTTTACATGTCAGGGTTGAACACACAAATGGTTGATTGGTATGTGGCGCCTTTATTTAAACTCTATACACACAGAAGTAAGTACCTATGTAGATACCTAAATACTTACCTCTGTATGTATAGAGTTTACATAGGCACTGTTGCCTCAACTTCCCTGCACTGGTCGTGATGATATTATGTACTAACGAAGACACGCAGTTGATTGGTATGTAGCGCCTGCATTAAAAGCTCTACACACACAGAGTTATGCACCTATGTAGGTACATACTTCTATATGAATGTATATGTAAAGTATGTACCTATGTGGGTACATACTTAGTTCTGTATGTATATAGAGCTAACTTAGGCGCTATTACCTTTACTACCAAGGACTGGTCTTGCGTGATGATATTATGTACTTGAAGAATCGCATTCGCATTATCATGGCATAGATATTTCGCAATAACCTTGGTAACATTACACCCAATAAGTAGTTAAATAATGAATTAACACACTGTTTCAGTGCAAAAAAGTTTGACGAACTGAAACCGTCTGATATACATCCGACAGTTAAGAGATCTTTAGACAAAAACCACTGTATATTAAAAAGGTTGTACCTACATGTATTTAATAAAAATAATATAGCTATACGAACACACCAATTGTATATTTGGGAGCGGATGCCGGCGGATGGATTGGGGTCGAATGAAGATCGAAGAAGCAACGGTTAACTGCTGAAATATGATTTGGCTGACGATGTAGCACGAATAGAACCACAAAGGTAGGTTAATCACATCACTATGTCCCACTCACGACGCCTGAAGACGGACCCTGGCTGTCAAGACAGGCATCTTATAAAAGTCGAAGAATATATTTGTCGATATTCGCCATTTTCATCTTTTCATGTCATCATCCATTTTATTTATGTGTATTTATTGAATTTGATACCACTATTAAATACTTGATAAATTGTGTGTGCGGCCATACCTATTCGTATCCATTTTATTTCATCGTATTTTAATTTCGTAAAGAGAGAAGAATATATATGTCAAATATTATTGCCAATATACTTACATAATGGGCAAAATGTTTTGTATCTAATGCAACTATGCATAGCACACATAATATATATTTATTGAAATCGTTGTCTAAAAGAAGCCTTCGCTCTTAGGTGTCGCAGGATTTTGCCAGTGTCAAGTTAAGCGAACAACAATATTTCAAGCATTTGCAGGTCTTTTACTAGGTACCTTTATAGTAAGTCCAGTTTTAACTTTTTAGGCAGCTCATGAGTAGTAGAAATAAGTCTACTTACTTATGGTATATTCTATAAAACCATGATACGGTAATACATTTATAGCTATTTACCCTCAATACGAACTAAATGCTGTAGGTGCCAAACAGATTTTTTTGTAGTAAAACAAATTCCTACACATAAATAAAACATATTTTACAGATTTTATCGCGTTTAATTTATGTATTTACGTTTCCGACGTAAAAACATCGGAACGTCGGGACCGTAAAAACATAAAATACACGTAATAAAATCTGTAAAATAAGCTTTATTCCAAAGATAAAGAAGAAAGATAAAGAAAACAACGTGCAGCATTCGCGTAGTATAAGAAAACAAATTCCTACATTTTATATTTACCTATAAATTGAAATCTTTTGGATTTGGGTAGCACAATGAGCTAACATACCCGGTTGCATCCTTTAAATAGGCATTCGGCTATTAACAGATTCCAAGTAACCTAAACTATACCTACGGTGTAATAAAATTGTCTAATGTACCTAAGTACTTGCAATTTGTTTCTAGATGTGTTGCACGTACCAATACCAGACGGCTTACGAATAAAAATGTTCGCATGGCGCATCTTAACTCTTTTTTTTTCTTAAGGCGAATCTTTGATGTGTCTTATCGATTAATCTGGAATATCGATTATGTTTTTCAGATAGAATTACGAAGTCAATTGTTTCGTCTATTTTAAAACGACCACACAATTTGCTAGTTACGAGTTGTAGACATGGTATCTAATTATAATAAGACTGTAGCGTAGATGACCATAAGAAACAGTTTCACCAGCCCTTTGCCGCCGCCCTAGGCCCTGAGTCGCCTACAGCCAACATCTGTAGTTACTGTATTGAATGACATTGGACAGGAGTGAACTAGATATATTATTTACAGCTTATGGTCACTGTTCTTGGCAGAGGGGTACGCCTTTCGTAGCCATGTCCAGGGCACCAAGTCAGCGTAGCGTTTGACAGAAAAGTGACAGTTACTATGCGGTTGCTGTTCGATTATGAATCGATTGTGTTAGCAGACTTGGGGCCCAGGCTATTTGGTCTGTGATACATAGCAACCGCTCATCACTCCAACACTGCCTGGTCTTAGGAAGCGGACAGTCGTATACTTTGTACGCTTAGTATTAAGAATTGAACGTTATGGATTATCGTCCGTTAAAGACGCTGCTCAATTTGCTATAGAAGATAACAAATACGAACTTACGGAGTAAGTACACAGTTTTGCATACGAAACTCTATTTACTCTCGGGCCATGAGGGCCATGGCCCGAGGCGGCAGGCGGCCAGCTCAGCTTTTGGGCGCCTATCATACTCGTTACCTATCCTTGAGTATAATGAATGGCGCGTCAAACCTTGCCCCATCGCATCGATTTGAGGCCCTGCTGGGCGCCAAATCTTACGATACATCACTGCCATCCACACAGCCCGTTTCCCAATATTTACTCCAAATCGAATTACCCGAAAGAAACGCCCTGAAAGATAACACACAGTTAGTGATATGACGAGTTCCTATTTCAACCTAGGCAATGGATAAGATTCACTTCTGTGTGGGGTGGGGAGCAACAAAATCCGTCTCAGTGTTGTGTATTCCCCTTAATACCTACCTATTCTATTAAGACAGATTAACTTATTGTCAAACATTTTGGACGTGTTCTAGTAGTTACGATGCTATGGGATATTCATAAATCAGCTGCGTTCAATTTATTGGTGACAGCTCGCAGACGGATGACGTAATAAGTCATCGTTAACACTGGGAGGAATAAATTGAGATTGGTACTTGTATATAGTTATGCGATTGTAGATGTTAAGACAGTGAAACAAGTCTCATAATCAGTTTACAGTAGGTATGTATGGCAAAAGCCAAAAAAGCTAATAGCAAAAAGGCCAGCCCACCTCGGCCCTACTGTTAAATGCGGGCTAATTGACCATACTTTAAATGTCATTAAGTAAACGATAAGATTTGAAAACATTAGAAAAGTGGATTTTAATTAGGGTATTATCACGGCACGTGCGAAATTGAGCTATAAAATATAGTTATCTACCAGGTACAGTCAGCATAAAGGTAGATGATAATTACTTAATGAACTGGTAGGTCACGATTTGAACTTACCGGATTGACTATATTCATATAGTTTGGTAGGTAGTAAGTAGATACCTACCAGCTGGTTAGTCTGCCTAGCCGTTCCTACATTGTTCTCACATACCCATAACAATGTACTGCTCAAAAATGTAACGGATCTTTTTAAAAAGAGCAACTAAGGAGTTTCTTGCCCGTTCTTCTCCATAGGAACGGCATTCCGAACGGGTGGCAAAGTGTTAGCTAAGCATTTTGTAACTATTTTGACGATTCATAAGTACTCTACTTAATGGTTTATACGAATAAAAGACATTCTGATTCCTAGTTAACGATGTTCACCATATTCCATATATGGTGATTATTAAGACACTTTAGACCTGAGCATTCACTTTTAGTGAGCATTCTAAAGAAAGTTTGACAAGAGCATTAGGTCGAACAGGAACGAATCTACAAATTACTTCGAACTTTTTGCCGATCCGAGCATACTGTTCCCCCGGCTGAGATTTTCGGACGAGCATATGATCGACGAATCGTTCGTACCTTTACGCGAGCATTCGCTGTAGCAATCAACAAAATTTTATGTTCGTCGTTATATCCGTTGTACAGTTTGATAAAATCTTAAATAGGCAAATGCCCGTGGGTTTACATACAAGACGATATTCAGGTTAATACGTATTTTTACAGGACCAATTTTAATGTTGATATGAGCCACAAGTAGACATTAAAAAATACACAGGAGAGTGTAGGTAAGTTATAATGCCGAGTATACTTACCTGACCATGTGAACCATTCCACGCCAACTCTGGGAACACAATTTACTCACGAGTCAATCAATTAGGCTTGGTGACCTAGCTTAGTGTAAAAGGATATAAAAAAAATATTATTGTAATTAAATATTTATATATAAAATATTTAACATTCGTTAATCAATTAAAAACTAGAAATTAGCATAGGTAAATATAAAAACTAATTATTTTAATTAAGTCAAGCTTGGCATAGCTTACGAAAGCAGGTCCAATTACTATTCATAATGCCATGAAGTAGCTGACATAATAAAGTACCCTTTACACATCATCACATGGATATAAATATACATACAGAATTTCCAATAGAGCATGGAACTTATGCACTAAATTTGGCACTAATCTTAAAAAGCTGTACAATAATATTAAATAAATCAGTCTCAATACTTAATAACCATTGTAATTATTAAGATGAAACATCATCTTCTATAAAATGTATAATATGCTATCATAGTAATACCAGTTAGTCTACTTAATATTTTATTCTATGGCAACATATAAGATGAAGAAATTGTGATTGAAAATACCAAATTTACAATTTACATGACATGCAAAATTAACATATTATTGCCAAACAAATTCCTATTGTCTAAGATCTGTTTAAAACAAAGCAAACTTGTTTTGTGTCATATAATATAAGAAGGTACCTTCTCGTTTTGTACTATGTAAGCAATCTAATCAACATACTCAAAAACTATATAATAATATAAGTTTCCAATAATCAGAAGACATAATCATCATCATCATCAGTAACAAATGCATAATCAAAGATCATACTCGGGATCTTTCAGCTGCTTCTCCATCAACTTCTTCATCTTCTCAGGGATGGGGACACCGGAATGAGCAGGCTTGGGGCGCCGCTTCCATGTTGACTTCTTTGAGCTCTTGGACACACTACCCGGGAGAGGAACAGATCTGTTATCTTTAGGTTGGGGTGTGGCCACCGTTGGGACCGTGTTGGTCCGTTGTCGAGTCTGTATGGTTGTGTTTCTTACTGAAAAGGAACATAATAGACATTTTAAATAAAAACATTGTAAGTAAAAATATCTCTGTACAATAGTAGATAAAGAGGTATTTGTTATATATAATATAATCAACTCTGCTCTCTAAATTACATGTATGAGCGCATTTCGCCAATGGTATTTCCCCCCTATATAATAGTTCAAATAAGGTATAAAATAATTATATCCAAACTTACATTTAAGAGGAGTTTTCTCCACAGCCTTTTTCAGTAATAGCGTCTTTTTTATAGCACCGATGGGAGACGCTCGCCCCTTCATGGGAATCTCCTTGACAATGTTGCGTTGCACTTTTGTTGTGGCCTTGGGAGTCTCTCTGGGAGCCATCGCTATGCAATTTAACACTTTTCAATTGAAATTTAGTGAATTTACTATCAATAAATATTCAGGAGAACTAAGCTTTTAAAATAACGTTCAGCAGAAATGCACAGAACATACTTGATTAAATCAAAGACAGTTGATTGAAATGTTTTTTTTGTTTGACAGAAATTTAGTGTCAATTTGACATACACAGCGTTCACTACGTGGACATTTGTGCGAATTTATTATCGCCTAATTTGTTACGTTGGCAAAATACCCACTTTGTTGTGTGTGGGTGAGGCCATATAATTCTCTATCGACATATATTCATATCCATTTTATTTCATCGCATTCATTTCGTAAAGAATGGCAATTAATATGTTTTTTTTTTCTTTATGAAATACAATAAAATAAACTAGAATAAGACTCTGCCAAAAACATTTCCCATTAGACCATTAGCTATAAATGAAACTACAATAATTGACTCCCGATAGGTGCCATTATGAATGGCTTTATGATCCGTTTGAATTTTCCTTACCTTTCTGGTGAAATGTACTTATTTTATTATAATTTTACAATTCAATTTGGGACTCACGCGTGAGAAACAATACAATATAGGAACCTATCGAAAAACAAACCCAATCAATACCCATTTATAGGCTTTCCGGTTCTTGGCCCTGGTTTCAGGTTTCCGGCAAGCGAGACCATAGAGCTAAATAAAAACTAATCGAGAATTTGCACTGCTGTTCGATTTACACGAAGACAGAGTAAAAGTAACTAGAAATCATGGAAATGAATGGAAATCACATATTAAACCAATAAACCCCAGTCCATATTCAATATATCTAGTCTATTCCAGTCATAGCCATTTCGTTTTCTTTTGGCTTTTGGGCATAACAAAAAAGAAAAACGTTGTCTTTGATGTTCAGCGAATGTACTACAAACTATAGGACTTGTGTGTCTTCGTGTAATACAGGTAAATAATTGAGTTTGCCAACCACAAAAAAAAAAACAATATAGGAAAATGTTATAATTAACATTTTCCTATATTTAGTTTGTTTTTTTGTTACTTCTCAAACAATATTCGCAATAAAATAGTATTTTTTTTTTCATTGTATTTTCGTTATAACACAATCAATCTAACCATATTGAAGTTAAATTTAATAGCAATCACATAGCAATTTATTTTGTTTTTTTTTGTCAGCTAATGACATGCAAAATAACGGCAACATCGCTATTTGGCGTCCATCTTTAATCTTTTGATGTGTTGTGTTATTTTAACAAAATTGTAATAAAATTGTTAATATAACTTATACTTTAAATTGAATACTGAGATCGTATTGTAGAGCGACGTTTGAGAATTATTTTAACTATTATAAACTTGGTACAACTTGATTCGTGAAGTGTGAAGAGCGAAAGTGTCACACAATATCATCGTATCATTTGTTAAAGTTTCACTGTTCTTTGCTATTGACCTAGGTGCTTATTAATTGTCCAACCTTCAAATGTTTTCATTAGCTTTCTTTTAATCGGGGTGGTGAAATTAAGTAGCGTGAGCAGGGTTGTTGTCGGAAATTGTCGTTTTCCTGTTGCTGCAGCAGATGAAATGTGGTAATGGATAGGTTGAACCAGTTGCGGGGTGAAGCGGGGGGCTCGAAGGACTCCACGCTCGACATCTCGTCCCCGCCGAGCGAGGGCTTCATGACCGCCAACGAGAGCTCCAAGTACTACTCTCTGTCAGAAGATGATTCTACGTTCGACATTTCAGCAATAAAGGATGTATCTTTGGTGTCCACCGCCACGGCTGAGTCAGAGGAGAGCATTTCTAACTCGGATGAACTAATATCGAATCTATCGCCTATCGGGAACAAGGGTGACGTTTTGGATGGTTACAAGATTGGTAAACAGATTGAAGCGGCAAACATACTGTCAGGTGGTGTTGACATATTTGATGATAATGAAAACTCTTTTGATGGTGATGAACTCGTCATAGATGACAATGTAGATGATGAGAAGTCCAACCTGGATCTGAAGCAAGAAGAGAGCCTTCAGTCAATGGATATAGAGTCCAGCCATATTGGTGAGGAGGCAGACATAGGAAGTAAAGATTCAGAAGTGGTGCTACAAATTGACGGTAAAAATGTAGATGCAATAGACATTGGTAATGGATTGTACTTGTACCGAAGAGAGGGTGAGGAGGAACTGGCTGCTGTTCAGATCATTGATGATGATCAACATCAACCCAGTTTCAAGTTCCTCAAAGTACGGTAAGTTGTAATATTCATACTTACACAACAACATGCTGTCTTTAATTCTTATTGGAGATCTATTGTAGGTGTGTGCCATTATAGACCTTATCATATTGAAGTGATTAAGGCCTCTAATAAAAAGTAGATACACAGGGATGATTATTTAGAAGAATGTCCTATATACTAAGACTAAATAAACTATACACAACTAAACTTAACTTGTAGATGTCCAATCTCCTGCCAGACTTCTGTTTGTAGCCCATGTTTATAGATATGCATCCAATATTATTGAGTTTCCTGCAAGGATGCCAATTGTAAAATAAACAGAAAATGTGCTAATTTATAACAAGCAACTTTGTGCAAGTTATATTTTGGTTGTATGTGATCATGGGTCATTTAAATCAGACTGATAATTACCTAAAAAACTAGTCATGATTGTAATTTTTTTGTGTGAATGTAATGATAACCATGGCATACATATTACTCTTGCATGTTATGTTTTTTTTTAATGATCTGTCTTTGATGGAATGTAATACAGTATCTTGAATATTATTTTTATTGCATACTCATATAATGTAAGTTTTATGATTAGTAATAATTAATACTAGTGAAATAATTTTGGAAATAACTTGAAAATTACAAAATACATAATTAATTTAAAGTTTCAAATCAGGAAAAATAAAAACTGTACAGAGCTATGGCTTATCACATCACCACCATCAGTAAGTGAAGATGTAACAGAGAAAGAGCTTTTACCAAAGTTAAATAGCAAATTCATAGATTATTCAAACTTATTTACAGTATCTCGTAAAAAGTATTAGAACCCACTTATGATTGAATAAACTAAATTCAGTAATATTCAAACACTTTATTCAAATCGGTGATCTTAGGGGATTCATATTTCAGTATGATGTGGTCCTACTAGTACACAATTACCTAATTTATTTAATTATACTTAGGCTGTTAACATTTTTTTCTAGTGAAAATGCTGAAGGTAATTTAGAAGTTTATGAAGAAATAGAAATAGAAGTACCCAAAGAAGTGGTGAGTCTTATTTATAAGCGATAAATGTTATGTATTATTATGGTTATTTTGTCAATATATTAATTCTGATATTATTTATTTTTCAGCCTGCAAAAGAAGGGAAAACAGCTGATAAGAATAAATCATCACATGTGCCTATAAAAGATATCAATAAGGTTATCAGTGAGTCTGCTTGCAATAAAAATATTGAGAAAAAAACTAAATCACCTCAAAGGGAATCCACATCTACTTCCAGTGAGGTTGAAACAGACATCACCAGAGATACATCTGCAGAGGATAAATCTGATGGCAATTTTAATGGCAAAATGATGAAATTCACGGACTCCCGTAAATCTCCAGTTATAGGCAGTTACACTCCCATGACATTTCATTCAACTCCCAACAAAGGCAAACCCTTGACAAAAACAATGGTCGACCAACATCTGCATCCTAGCAGACATTCAGATAATGTTAAGAAAACCATTGAGGTTCACACGGATGGTTCAAAGCAAAAAACAAGTGAAACTCACATGAAAAACAAAGATATCGAGGATAATAGAGTGACTGAGGCTAGTGCCTCAAAAAAAGAAATTATAGTTGATGAGTCCAGTGAGAAAGTTATATCAATCGTGAAAGAAAAAGATTTAGAAATTACAGAACCTATGAATATTGATGATGTTGAAGTAAGACCAGAGACTGACGATATAAAACCAAGTGAGCAAATTGCTAATGAAGAGGCGATAGATTCTACAGAATATAAACTGAATGATCAAAATATTTCTATGAATATTGATGAAGAAAAAGATTCAGTAGTACCCATAGAAGTGCAAGACACAAAAAAAATGGAGAAAGAAAATCACATAGTATCTAATGAGGAAATAAAAAAAGCAGATGTGTCTATGGAAGTTCAAGATTTAAAAACTGCAAATCTCGAAGACAAAGTTGTAGACTCAGTATCTAAAGAGTCGTCTAAATTGGAAGTCGAAAATTCAAAGGTAAAGTCATCAAGTGATAATGTCAATATAAAAACCGACAATATCATAGAAACTGATTTCGTTGTTAATTCAAGCAAGAATAACAAAGAACCTGATTTTAATTTGCAAAAGGATATATCTGCGTCTAAAGGTAAAGTCGTAGAACAAGTTAAGTCATCACAAGATATTATTAACATTTCAAATACCAATGACAATGCAATTCCGGAATTAACACTGAACAACGAAGCTAGTTCTAAAATTGAAAATCTGTTCTCCATAACAGACAGCAAAGAATCCAAACCGGTTGAATTATCAGAAAAGACAGAAGATTGCGTATCTACACCAAAAGAAGTAACTGATGAAACGATTATATTGGATGATAAATTTAAGACTGTTAAAAAACAGGATACTCAAATAGAAATTTTAGCTATATCTGATAAGATGGAAGAAAACAATGCACCTAAGAAAATAGAAGAAAAAATAGAAGTTATAAAAATTGAGGATAAGACCAAACCTAATAATACAGAAGAAAAACATAAGGGATTACATAAAACAAATACTGTTGCTGTAACAGCAGTTAAAAGTATCGATGAAAGTAGAAAAACCGTTTCTCCCTCTGTGAAGATCCCTGAAAAACACACCAAAGCCTTAGAATTGGAACCAAAATTAAGTCAGGTTAAAAAAGATGATAAAAGCGCTATTCCGTTAGAAATAACCAGTAAGAACTTACCAGTAAAAGTTAAAACCGTTTGTAGCGTAGATAAAGGGCAAGTAAATATGCCTCAAGAAAAAGTTCAAAGTGCACAAATAGTTAAGCTGACTCACTTTCACGAAAGAATAGAAAAGAAATCTGTTATACTACCATCAGCACTGCCTAAATCTGTTACTGTAGAATCTGTTAAAACTACTAAATTAGAACCTACAGTGCCCAAGATAGAGCCAATCAAGATGGCCTCTACTAGTATGCCTATCAAATATGGAGTAAGTAGTTCTTCCGTTGATAAAAAAGTAACTGATCAAAGTATTAAAAACAAAATAGAGCCAAGGGACATCAAGGATGTCCCCAAAGTTAATGCAGATTCAACACCTATAAAAAATAATCATGCTGCTGTGCCTTTTGGAAAATGGACAGAAGCCAATAGACAAGAGTTCTTAAATAAATTTAAAGCTAAAGTCCCTTCTGCTAGTTCAAATGGAAATCAGATAAAGAACTCCAATGACTTAAATAGAAGAGATGTACTTAAGAAAATTGATAGCCAGAGACAGTCAAGCAATGCTTTATCCAAAACACAAGAAGCTAATAAACTTGCCATCAAAAAAGAAACTGCTTTTAGTAAGACTAATACAATACCTCAAGAAAGTAAAATTCCTGTGAAATCAGAAGCTCAAGAAACTAAAGTCAAACCTGTAGCTGACAAAACTTTTGCAAAGCAAGAGAAACCAAATAAATCTCAAGCTGTATTGCCTCCTACTAAAGCAGACACAGTCAGTGAAACTAAAAAAGAAAGTAAGAAACGAACGGAGGTTAACTATCAGGATTTAATTGATAAAACCATCGAAGACATGTTACATCGTGGAGCACCGACAAAGGCTGTACAAGACGAGGATGTTCAGAAAGCATCCGAGGAAACAAATGCTCAACCGAAAAATTCTTATCCGCAAAACTATCCTCCTATTGATGAGATTGCGACATTGGATGCTATAGAAATGAAAATGAATGAATTACATGGAATCCCATTTATTGAGCGACCTATTCATGAATTGCCACACGTAGTAAAATCTGACCTAAAAGTTGATACTAAACCAGATAAAGAAAAACCAACAGCTCCCAATAAAACAACAAAAAATGAAAATCTTGTATCTTTTACTAATAAGACCCAAGAAACAATTGTTACAGAAAACGAAATGGAAGTGGTTTCAGAGGAAGAGATAATAGAACATGAGCCAATCACTGGTGATACAGAACCTAAAAGGAAAAACCTCGCGACTAAGCCTTCAAGTTCAGAGAAGTTATCACCTACAGGTCCTGAAAAGTTGGCTACTGAACCTCCTAACAAAGAAGCCATTATAACGGAAAAGGATTTCGATAAGTTTGCAAGAAGAAATTCTATTACGTATGAAAACTGTATCACTGTTAAATTTGACGCTAAAGAACCACATAATGTGATACAAACTATTGTTGAGAAAGATGCCGCTCCAAAGAATAACCCAAAAAATGATATTGCTCGCATAGACAATAAATTGAGGGTACCGAATAAATATCAAAACGTGCGGCAAAATGCTCATATAAGCAAAATACCACCTGTTAATAAATTTGAACAAGTAAATGATGAGTCGTCTAATAGAAACCAATCCAAGCTGCAAAAGGCATACAATTCGGCTCTCACAGCAAAACGCCAAATGGAATGTCCAATTACTATTATTGAAGACAAGCCAGTCAAAGTAGTCTTTATGGAGTCCGTCGAATATGTTCCAAGCCAATTAAATGTTCAGGGACAGGAATTGTCTCCTGTTAAAATGTTTGCAACTGAACCCGACTTAACTACTGGGACTGGAGATTCCTTAGATTCAGATATGGTAGATGCCGGTGATGATGTCAAATCACAAGACGAAGTAAAAGTTAAAACTAAACATCAGAGGAAACAGGTCCTTACCCCCGTAGAAGAACCGGAGTTGGAGCTCATTGAGCCCACAGATTTAGGTATAGAAGTATCACCTAAAAAGAAAAGAAAAACAGAAGATGATAAAACTCTTAAATATCCGATGCGTAAAAAGTTTTACATGCTTGGGTCAAGCGGAGTAGAAGAAAAACAACCAAACACGCAAGATTTACCCAAAAATCCACTCAAAGAGGCTGTTAATCGTAATGAAAATGTAAATGCTCACAGAAGTTCCGTATCAGCAATTGATAATCTGGTTAAAGCAGCTGAACTACTCGAAACCCAAACTGAAAATGCGATCAGTGGCAACAGTACAAGTCCCAACAGTGAGCAAAGCACCCCTGTTAAGCGGGGAAGAGGTCGACCAAGAAAGTACCCCCTTCCAGATGAAGCTACTAAAAAAAATATAGTGCCAAGCCCACAAAAGAAACCAAAGTTGATAGATGCCAAACCACCAAAACGGGATTCAATATCAGAAGAAGAAGATAGTGACGGAGAAATAATCAAAGAAAATTGGACGATGGGCAAGATAAACGAAAACATAGTGTGCCCCATTTGTAATAAATTGTTCAGAACAGAGAATGTTGTTTTCAAACACGTTAAGCATTGCACGGGTCCATCGCCTAATAGATCCGATTCAGATAATAGAAGTCCTAGAAGGATGAAACAGTCACAAGACTCTGATGATACGAAATCCGACGATATGGATATCGATGACGAAAAGCTGTCGGCTATAAAAGAGCGAAAAGAAACTCCTAAAAAGCGCAAATCCAAAGATTCTGTTGCTAAATCAGAACAAGATGAGGTTATTATAATTGAGGACACTCCAGATAAGGAAAAACTCGCACATGTTGATGATAGAAAACAACATGAGTCAAGGAGACTGAAATCAAAAATACCGCATAAAAGTAACGATCTTGTTTGTGAATTCTGCGGTAAAACATTCAGGCAATTATCGTATTTGGTAAGTCACAAGCTACAGCATAAAAAAGAAGAGCCAAAGCAAGTTGAGAAAGATGCGCAAGCTGCGGTCCAATCTGTGTACAGCTGTGAAGTATGTAAGAAGGAATTCAGAAAACTGCATCATTTGGTGCAACATCGAATCATACACAATCCCAGCTCGGCACCGGGACGAACACTAAGGAAAAGTTCTTCCGAACGAACAGAAAGTAAAACCGAAAAAGAGCAGAGTACTTCTAAGCAGAGTGAGGATCCCAGCGCCGGGTTCCGTTGCGAGCCATGCGATAAATCTTTCCGAAAGTTACACCATCTAGTAGAGCACAGGGAAACTCACGACAGGACTACTACGGTTACGCAAAATAATCCCGAAAAACCTGTCTCTGTACATGCATGCGAAATTTGTAAGAAAACTTTCAGGAAGTTGCATCATTTAGTTGAGCACAAAGAGCAGCACATGGATACTAGTTCAGAAAAATCTGACGACAAGAGCGTCAAAAGCTCTCTCTCAACTAGAGATATAATTCATGAATGCTCACTTTGTTACATGGTGTTCCCTAACGAGCATTCTTTAAATAAACACACGGTTATTTGTCAGAGAAAGAAGAGGCAATCAAAACAGAAACAAGTGGAAGACGTCGAAGTGATTGAAGAAGGGGCAGAAGCTCCAAAAGAGGAGGCGGAGATTACAGAAGCTGTAGAATCTACGGAACCCATAGCTGAAGAAATTAAAAAGGATAATGAATCAAAGAACGATGGTCAAGAAGAAAATAAAGTAGTGGTAAACACAGACCATCCAAAAAATAAAGCCGACGAAAAAACAGAACAAGTGATCATAAAAGAAATTGCTCCCAAAGAAGCGATAGAAATATTAGATAATCCTGTGGAACAACACCCCACTACGCTACCATTTAAAAGAGAAAACGTGGAATTGAATAAACTCGACAGTAAAAAAGAGGAAGTTCCCGAAATACTTGATAAGATTAAGAAAATTGAGGAGAAGGATATCGTTAAAACGAACGACACACCTAAGAAGAGAACACCTTTCAAAGATAAAATCTCAACAAATGTGATCAAGCGTCCCAAACTCTCCGCAGCAACCGTACCCGTAGATAAGAAAACGAAACCAGCGATGGAGTCTAGCGATGACGATGAAGTTAGATATATGTTCAATCCTAACTTCAAAGTCGAGGAAACGGAAGAGAAAGTATTTATGAAAGTTCGAGCCAAGAAACGCAGCTCCCTGCAAATCGAACGACCGAATTCCAAAGATTTAGTGAAAAGAAGGATTTCGTTACAACATCCACCGAAAATACCGCGCTTGAAACAAAAACCAGGGGACAGTAACTCGTCTACATTGAAGTACGTGGCTAAAACACCTAAACTGGAACCGGTGCCTTCTACAGATTCGGATGATAGCGATGTTAAATACTCTTTTCCTAAGACCGTTGTAGAAAAAACTCCGAAACGTGCTCTGGATCGTACTGTTAAAGATATCGAAAGAAAAACTCCAAGGAAGTCACTTGCTGAAAAAAGAAAATCATTAAGTGCTATAGCCAAGAGGAAATCTTTGGGAAAAGCAGTAATAGCAAGGCACAAACCCCCGCCCGTGAAACAAGTTAAAAGAAGTGAGTCAAAATTATTTTATAATATGCCAACCCCGTATAGGCTTTGAGGATAAAACATTGTCAATGTCAAATTTCACTCCAATCCGTTCAGTCATATTTGCATGCTCCTATTTTAATCTTGGAAACGCACATAATATGAATGTGTAATACAATTTTCATAAAAAAAAATTCACTCAATTTTTCACTATTACTCCATGTTATCAAAGTCCCCCATAGCGTCATCCTTTTCAGAATGAAGATGCTGATGAACAGATTTTGTTCCAGTTTTCAGCCATAAATACGTTAATTGAATGGTATGATTTATAGCGCAATTAGCCGGGGCGGGCCGCATGTTATTTATAAAAATAATTTTGTGCGGTTTGTTGTAATCAATTGTATAATTTAGGAACAATGGAAGTGGAGCATCGATGCGACTGTGGTCAACTATTCAGCAGCGCCGCTTTGCTCTCGAGACACACGACTCTCGCGCATACTCCGCCGCGAATACGTCGCCGCCGATCGCCGCCGCCAGAAGAAACTAAGCTGATCAAAAAACCCGCGCCCCGTAAGTCGAGCATCACCGACAACCAAACCAAGGCAAAACAAAACGCAGCTTCCAGAAAATCCAGTATCAGATGCGATACTAGCGCTTCAAACACGAACACAAAACCGAATAAGAGTGAGGTGAAGGCGGGCAAGAAGTCTATAGATAGAGACACTAAAACTTCAGGCGATGCGAGAAAGTCCAAAGCTGATAAGTCCGAGCCGGCGTCTAGTGTGAAACCCAGGAGGACGGGTGCGCACCGCGGCGTGCCGGTTCCGGAGAAAATGAGAAAACTAATGCAGAAAAATAAATAATAATTGTCTATAGACATTAGGTTCGTGTATCGGATATTCGGACTGATTTGTCCCTCGGAGTTGGGACGTTTATTTGTATGTAAATGTAAGATTATCGCTAGTAATGTTTAGATGAGATCACGCATCACGAACGCTCACAATAAGGTAACAAACGGACCATTAAAATAAAAATATTTTTACATGTTTGATGGAATCATAAATGCATCAATACAGATAATATTTTTATCGTGAGTCGGTAAGTAGGGCGTTGATATTGTCTATATGTAAATGAGAAAATTAAATTTATAAGTATATTTTGTCAATTTGTTCTAGAGTTTAGATATTATGTATGTATAAGAGTAAAATATTTATGTTTTTTTTATTTGATGTAGGTATCATTTCCATGTTTACGATATTTTATTTGGTTAGCACGGTGCAATTTTCAGTTAAACTGCCGTAGAACATACTGTACATGTAACCTACCATTGTTTTTGTTTTCGAATTGGAAAGTCGAAAGTGCTCCAGGGTAGTACTTATGTAACTCACAGTTAAATCAATTTAAACATAGAAGTTAATAAATGGATTTAATGAGCTTATTGAGAAGTTATATATTTTGATTTCAAAGGAATTGTAATGTAAATGCTATTATAAATTAATGAGCTTCCCGATCACGGAGTTTGGGTTTTACATATTAAGTGCGTAGTAGTACATTTTCACTATTATAGGAACTAGTGACAATCAGGTTATTTCTGGTTTATCATGAGAATGTTATAAGAATAACAGTAGACCTCAATTTGGATAAAATTCAATTATACTTTGATAAGTAGCCTATAAGTGGGTACTTTTAAAGCAAAATATACGTTATTTAATAACATTACCATTATTATACCATGTTGTTAAGATTATACTGTATAGTACTATTGACAAACTAGATCTAATATAAAATAGTCACAGAGCTAACGGCAGTAAGTAAAGATAATCAGGTGCTCGTTTTCCTTGAGTCCCACTTCGTGCACACCATAGAGGTTCTTTACTCTGTGGTACAAACACCGCATTACAAAACCATTAGGCCGGATTCAACGTTGGTTACTATGGCCTAAATAGCTTTGTGACTACACACATGTGATAGAACAATCTGTATCTCCCTAGGAGGAAGTATCTTCTATGTTCCCATCAGTGTTGTAACATGGTGGCGCTTTATTAAGTCCCACGCGAGAAGAGGCGTGTTATCTTCTGTTCACATTATGTAGCATTAGAATTCAAAATATTTGGCTATAATTTCAATCTCTCGCCTCCTATTAAGTTTATCCATTCAAAAAGGAAACTTATTTTAGCCATCTATGATGGTAATTGGAAGTTTGCAAGTATTTTAATGCAATGGTACTTTGCAATTTAATAATGAACTATTTTAGGACCAGAATAATATCAATTTCTTCTCTGTTCCGAATGGTAATAATATATTGTGTTGTTTTTAATTTAAAATAATGTTTATCGACTCGTGACTAACAGTGAAAAATGAATAAATCGCTAAGAGTAGGCAGTATCGTGAGATTTATGTTTTAGAAGCATTTAACATAAAATTTTATATATGTAGATGATATCATTATTTTTAATATGATGATGCAATTTTGATTAATGGGTTATAAATAAAATGTCTAAAATTTAATAGTGTTTATTACTGTTTAAGCAATGCATTACAGGTATATAATATCATAATTTTCTTAAACTAAGTTTCTATCCTCTTTCACAAATGATGTCTACAATACTGGGTTCCATCAGCTGAGGGTCGACGCATCTAAGTTGCGCTGAGGCTAACGCATCTTCCAACAGTGCATTGAGCAATCTCTCATCATTGCCCATACAGGACAATCTCTGTAGGAGGAAATGCACATCTACCTGCAATTGTTGTAGTCCGTGTTTTCCAAAAGTGCGCAATCTTACGCATTCAACTAACGCCTTGAGAGCCACTTTCAGTGCGCCATTCGACAGTGCAGCTCTATCGGCCCCCGCAGGACTGAATACCTCGATCCTCTCCGAAAATATTCTATTTAGAGGCGAGAATGAGGAAGGCGCGCGAGACCAAATAGTACGGCGGCTTGAATCACTCGAAGGCTTAATGCTAGTGGGGAATAATTGTGAGGCCGCGCTGTCAGCACTGGCAAGAGTTTCAACGACTCTACGGCACACAGCTCTCGGCCCACGCGGCTCTGGGGCCCTCAACCAGTCTCGCGCTAATACTGAAACCCTCAACATCTGTGCAGCTGTCTGCCCAATAAATACTACTTCAGAATCCAAGGCGGCTTGAGCAGCAGTTGATAGATGTACCATGACACTGTTAGTATTTCTGTTTTCAACTATCAGTCCTGGTGCAGACTCTTCCAACAGTTTCAAAAGGTGAGTGTGTAATGTAGTTACTCCATTCTCTTGCATCTCCAAACATAGCTTGGCTAAAATTAACAATAATTCAAATGGAATGCTATTAGATGGTTGCAAACTGGCCATCTTTTTTACCATGTCAGAAAGATTTGCCATAGTCTCTGATATCACTTTCCAGCAGCTATCAGCCACTGCTTTAGCACACCATTGCTTTAGTCCAAATGATAGATTGTTTTGTAGGAATGCCATCAGATCTAGTAATGATGCTTGAACCTTCTGCATCAGGTACACTTGCAAGGAATTCAGTATATCTTTGAGATCAGTAGTTTCTGTACCTTTGCTAGCTAGAGATTGTCTAACTTTAGTCAAACTGTCTTTGAACTGTGCCTGTATTGATTGATATTGTATTGTTGCCTTATGATTTATACATTGGATGACAACATCAATCGATTTATTAGACATAGTTTCACTTGATGTGATTTCAGTCATTGCTTGTAGTTTTCTAAAGAATTTATCAAGACCTCTGATTAGAATATCTGTTCCAATGTTTTCTGGCCTTTTCACAACTTCCTCGAAGAGATGGAAAACTTGTAACATGATTTTGTCAGCAAACTCTGGTATGTTGGCATTCTCTCTGTCTTGAAACATGTCATGATAGCATGAGACAACAATGCCCAAGTCTGCTAGTAATGTGTTGTTACATTTTTCAACCCATTCCAATATATCTGTGCTCTCTACCATACCACTTAGTGTTTGCAAATGCTGGTCTACACGGCTTTCAGCACAACTTAGGAATATGTCCTGGAGAGACGAGTCTGTCTCCTGTAGCTGTCTCAACAATCCTACACTTTCAGCTAGCTCAGTAGCTGATGTATCTGGACTGAGTAGTCTCTCTCTCAAGGACTTCTTCAGTCCATATATAATTTCAGAACATTCAGTCTGTATGCTCTGAAATGAGGGTTGATTACCATACTTTTGTAGAACTCTCTGTGCATGTGTATAGTCGTGAACTGCGTCAGCGTATCTCCCTTCTAATATGGCTTTGTTCAGCTGTGATGGCAGTAAGAATAAAAACTGGAGTTTGTCTAACAACTGTCTTGTTCCACAAAGTCTGCTGACATTGTCTCCGCTTTCTTTCAGTGATTCGGATATTTGCGCACTGAATGTAGTAATTTTATTCATGTTTTCGCTCAGTTTGTTCATTTCTTCTTGCATTATTTTGAAATCTGTGCGCATTTTACGTACTGTCTCCGTCGCGGAAATAAACTTATTATAATTTTCATACACAAGAGTCTGCATCTCTGACTGTAGGAACTGACTTTTGGTGACAATTTCCGCTTCTTTATCCATTATTTGCTTCAAAGTAGCACATTTTAACAAACAATCCAGATACGTGTCGGGGCTAAAGTTACTACCGTCGATGTCGAGTGAATTGTCCTCCTTTTCTTTGGTTTCCGCCATTGTTTACGAGCGTTTGATTTAGTAAGCACGTAATAAATAGGTTGAAAATTAGAAATTAACTCTTTTTATTTAAAATATGTTTTCATTTTTGCTTGCACAAAATGACAATACATATACACGGATCGCATGACAGACAAGACAGTTTTTTGGCAGATGTCAATGAGCCAGCGATCAATGCAGTAATGTTTCTCAATACGCAAATAACTAAACTTGATTATGATTACCTCTCGCCTCGAGAATCAATGCGTGTCTTCTAACACAAATAAGTGCCTAGAGCCCAAGGCAACCCCCATTTGATCAGTCGGTAGTAACCTTCTATGCAAGGTTCGAATCCCGATATACAAACTCGTGTTATGAGCACAACTGTTTGAGATGGTTTTCTTATAGGTCTGTGACTGTTTTTAACAGTCATGGACGTTTAACAGCTATATAAGAACCTATTTCCATCGCTGTCTAGTCAACAAGCATGAAACTTTCATGTGCCCAAATACAGGTAACAGGGAACCCTAGTCAGGGACTAGATTAGTGTCATAAACAAAAAAACATGCTCTAGTTTTTGTAGATTGGTAGATTTAGCTGCTTTACTACAAATAAAACACTTGATTTTGGTGGCAAAAAATATATACTTAGGTAAGTTTAAATTTCAATGCGCGATATATATATCTGTGTTCAATATTTTTGTTCTTTGGCTTACATCTAAAATATACATAGGTAACTTACCAATAATCTTGCACTAACTCAGTTCAATTGTACGAAAATCACGGTTCTCAAGCAGTATGAATCTGCAAGGTAGGTATATACAAAACTTGAAATCTTTTCCGCAAGTAGGTAGATATAAGTGTAAACTTAATTAAACTATATTTTAATTATCTAAGGGTAATACAATAATTGCCTGAATTGTTATTGAAGTAAAAATATTCTTTTATAATTATTTACGTGGGCATGAATACAGGATGTTTTTTTTTGTAGGCCTGGATGGCCAAATCCGTTTTGGATTTAATAATCCACGCCCACTTGAAAAATTCAGCTTTATACAGCGTGGCCCAGAACGGATATAATTACCATTTGAATCCGCACTTCTATAGCTCATTTATAATAATTATCTGAAGACACAAGTTGGGACCTACAGAGCACTTGGCCTAGAGCACTGTCTCGCCATTTTACTCATTACGTGTCATGTAATCCAGACAAGTTTGTCGGATGCCATTACTTCCCAGAACTTGATGCTATTAGCTACATTTTTAGATGCTGCAATACTGATCCTTATTACGACATTATTAGATGTTGCAATACAAAAACACAATTGTGAGTTGTTGTGAGCAATTTCTTTTTTAATTGCCATTTACGGAATTGTAATATTAAAAAAGCACAAAAGAAGCCCAGGTTCAAATGGTAGTATATCCTCTGAGTAGTCTATACTTCTAAGCCGAGTGTAGCGCAGGAGCTTCTGCGAACGTTTTTTAGCTCCTAAATTATTATTTTACACTTTTCATCCACACAGTCACCGTTCGAAAATTCGCACAAAATCAATGGTAATAACTGTACAACATGATTTTCCGTCTCAATCATTCTGTCCGCAACCGCAGCGGGTCTAAGCACGGCAAGTCACTGGCACTGTGGCACTCCTCCTGGTGGAACACTTTGAGAGGCACTTCTTTAACTCTATGCACTTGTTTGTTCATTGGTTTGTTCGACACGACGCGTTTGGCCATCATCGTCACTGGAACGAGTTGTCGTCGACCGATTTTCTCGGTCGTTTGACCCTCTGCCGCTTCTAGTGCCGTTTCCACGTCTATGAGAGCGTGGTTGCGGCATTGGAGGAGTGCGGCTAGCTGTGGAGAAGTAGGATGGTATTATTATCATTCTGATAAGGGAGCGTTCAAGTAATACGTAACGAATTTGGGGGGAGGGGGGGGGTCTTCTGAAACGTTACGATGCGTTACAGGGGCGAAAGGGGGGGTTGAACTACGCGTTACGTAACATTGTTTTAACACTTCAGAACGGTCGCGTAGATTTTACGTTTTAACAGAAGGGGGTTTAAAGAAAAACGTTATGGCGCGTTACATGGTGGGAGGGGGGGGTCAAAAATCTCCAAAAATTGCGTTACGTAATACTTGAACGCTCCCTAAGCTAAGGATTGAGATAGGTGGTCGTAGCCCTTCGATCTCTGAACCGTATACTGAGGTGGTGGTAGTTGTGTATGGTGACCTGTAGTATCTGCTGCAGCGGCTGCTGGACGTCGGGCGGCGGGCGCGGCAGCGCGCGCGCCAGCGCGGCGGCGGCGGCCGGCAGCTGCGCGCGCAGCAGCGCCAGCGCCGCCAGCTCGCGGGCCACGTCCGCACCTTCCGCCACACCTACCAGGTAAATCCTCACTCTTAATACTTTACAATGTAAATTCTTGAACAGGTGAAATCTTGCAGTGACCCATGTAATGTATACAGTCCTGCTAGAAGACGGATGGACATTGGTCACCGAAGATGGCTCCAGACCTTCCCAAATAGAACATACGATACTCATCACTGAAAACGGCGCTGAGATACTCACCAAATGAATTGTGATAAATACAAGTATTTACTCATTTATTTTTTACGATAAATACAGGAACTTCAGCATCAGAGAGGCACATTTTCATCGCGAAGTTCGTGATCGTGAAGTTATGTACGCGAAAACGTTTAAATTCAAATTGATTTTTAGGGTACCCGACTAATGATTAGTAGATCAATAAACCCGACCCATACCCAATATATGCTTATACATATTTTTTTTGCATTGGGAAATTTCTTCAGCGAATCGGACAGTAAAATGGTCGTTCCGTGAATAGAGCAACCAGCACATTGGGCTTCCCATAAATTGGATATTCGGAGAATTAGATGTTCTGTGAAATAGACGTTTCGAAATTTATTCCAAATGGACTTCGGCATATTTGTCAATCTGCGAATTGGACATACCGCGAAACCTAAATCTGCAAATTGCACGTTCCGAAAATGGGACGTTTTACGAATTGGTCGTTTCACAAATTAGTCGATCTTCGAATTAGACGTCTGCGAATTGATATTCCATAAACAGGGCATATTGCAACAGCTAGACATTTTGCAAAGAAAGAACATTCAGCTACACATACCGAGTTGAATCAGAATCAGAATATGTTTTATTCACGTAGACCATTAAGTACAGTACTTATGAATCGTTAAAATACTATGCTTCTACTTTACCAACCGTTCGGAATGCCGTTCCTATGGAGAAGAACGAGCAAGAAACTCCATGGATGCTCTTTTTTTAAAAAGATCTTTTACATTTTTGAGCAATACATTGAATAGTGTTAGTCGTATGAAGCTTCGATACCTTCCGAGCCAGAGTCCCCTTCGGCGGCGGCGTTCACGTATCCGTCGGCGGCGGCCTGCTCGGAGCTCCACTGGGATGTGGGGCTCTCCGATCTATTGATGCTGATGTCATAAACACTGTTTTAATCAAATTCCTAGTAATATAAAAAAAAAACAATTTACCGTTAACCCCTCGAGCAAAGCAAAAGATTATGCTATAAGACAGTCGTACTCAATCATTTTATCATAGGGACCATAAACACGTGTTATAGTCGTGGGCCGCATAAACACGTGTTATAGTCGTGGGCCGCATAAACACGTGTTATAGTCGTGGGCCGCATAAACACGTGTTATAGTCGTGGGCCGCATAAACACGTGTTATAGTCGTGGGCCGCATAAACACGTGTTATAGTCGTGGGCCGCATAAACACGTGTTATAGTCGTGGGCCGCATAAACACGTGTTATAGTCGTGGGCCGCATAAACACGTGTTATAGTCGTGGGCCGCATAAACACGTGTTATAGTCGTGGGCCGCATAAACACGTGTTATAGTCGTGGGCCGCATAAACACGTGTTATAGTCGTGGGCCGCATAAACACGTGTTATAGTCGTGGGCCGCATAAACACGTGTTATAGTCGTGGGCCGCATAAACACGTGTTATAGTCGTGGGCCGCATAAACACGTGTTATAGTCGTGGGCCGCATAAACACGTGTTATAGTCGTGGGCCGCATAAACACGTGTTATAGTCGTGGGCCGCATAAACACGTGTTATAGTCGTGGGCCGCATAAACACGTGTTATAGTCGTGGGCCGCAAAAAAAAAGGTAATGATATCTTAGGTTTTCGCTATTGTTACAAATTGAATTAAACAACTATCAACGGATTCATCGCGGCGCGGTGGTGTTACGTAGAACTTATTTACTCAGCGCGCTCACAATTTTTCTTATGGGCGCGAAATTCAAAATGGTTTAAAATAAAGTAACACCCAGATGGATCAACCACAAAATCTTAGCGGGCCGCAGGTTGAGTATAACTGCTGTAAGAAATTATATTCATTTCCCTTTTTATCGCGTAACTCTATCTCTTGCAAGCGCGTTGCGGCCCCGCCCGCCGGGGTACTGCGCTGTTGGTATTTATCATTATCGTCAACATCATCATCAGGGGTACTTTAACAACGATGCAATACAATACCATTAATAAGTATTTGACACTGATAAAATAGCAACATTTTGTAGCTGATGGCCAACTTAAAAAAATGGAAGAAGGAAATGAATGATGTGATGTGAGCGGGATGGAAGATGCGCTACAAAGTTCAAGTGACTGTATGGTGGCTTACTTGTGCGGGGCGGTGTGGGCGGTGTGGGCGGTGGGGGCGGTGGGGGCGGCGGGCTCGGGCGGCGGCGGGCGCGCGTGGTCGCGCGGGCTGCGCAGGTGCCGCGCCAGCGCGCACACGTGCGCCACGCACAGGCCGGGCGGCCGCATCAGCGCCGCCAGCACCACGCCGGGGTCCCCGTCGAGAACTACACGCGGATATCAATTCAAGCGGCGCCTGCTTGCTCTAGTACTGCATTTATTTATTAACTAGCAGTATATATATACCCTCAATCCCATCCATTCGACTAAGGAATCGAAACAATCGTTCTTATATTGCGACGTTAATTGTGTAGGTTGCGACAAGCAAATATTGCTATGAAACCTTGTGTCCAAAATTAAAAGAAAAACAGATCTTATCCGGCAGTTTATAATTCATAAGAATACATCCTGTATTGAGTGCATAGCCGAAAACTGCTGGATCGCATTGTTTATAAAAAAAATAAAAACACATACACAATTATGTAATACATCAACGTGAACCATATAACTTACTGATTCATCTGTTCATATATTTTACACTATTTTTGTTACACCTTATATAAATTAGTAATCATATGAATTTAAAAATTAAAATAAAAATAAATACAAGATATTATTTTCAAATAGATATCCCACTCACGTGTGTGTCGTATGGAGATGAGCATGGCAATGATGACGTAGTGTAGATGCGGCAGCATGGGCCCGTCCGCGAACAGAAACCCCCAGAGGTTCGGGATCTCGGAGCGAGGGAACTCGCGGCCGAACAGTAGCCGCAGCCAGCGGCTGGTGGAGTGGGACATAATAGAAATTGCTCTTATTGCTTCAAAACTAAGGACTAAATTCAAATATCACATTGACACTGTAGAATAAAAGAACATAGCACGTGCAAATTCAATTCTTCATGGCATTTAAGGTCTAATTTCAATTCCCACATTGAATCTGTTGCGATTAAAGGAAATTGTACTTGGTATTTGAACTTAATTATTTTGAATTTAGGGTCAAAATTTAAAATGTAATCATGTACTTTCTTGCCCCTTCTGGGCGGTAGAAGCTCATTATCATCATTTAATGACATTTAAAAGTATGAAAATAAAACTGGTAGATTCTGCCTATTCATAAGTGGTTTATTGGCATATAGTAAATTAAAACTAAATGATTTTGATGTCAAAGTTAAGTCAAAGTCAAATCATTTACTTACAATTGGTATTTTTTTTAACATAACTCTACAACCTTATCGGTACGCGACACTATCAATATCTATAAAAAGTCGCTCTATAAAAAGCAACGATATCTGTTTAAAAAAAAATTAAGTATAACTCACATGCCGAACAGTTCCATGGATATATTACATTGCGCTAAATGCGTGGCCAACTCTATATCCAAAGGTACCAGATATTCCTCTTTCACTCTATCCAAATATCTGACAACTTCATTAGGATTCTGAAAAAAAAAAAAAATAAAGACGGGCATATCGCGTCACCGGACCTAGGGGAGCGTTCAAGTATTACGTAACGCAATTTTTGGAAATTCCCCCTCCCCCTCATGTAACGCGCTGTAACGTTTTTCTTTAACACCCCCCCCCCCCCCCCCCTCTAGTAAAACGTTAAATCTCTACGCGACCGTTCTGAAGCGTTAAAACAACATTACGTAACGCGTAGTTGAAACCCCCCTCCCGCCCATGTAACACATCGTAACGTTTCAGAAGACCCCCCCCCCCCCCAAATTCCTTACGTAATACTTGAACGCTCCCTAGTATTGCCAGGTGTCGTTAGCCAAAATTCGGGGCGGAGGCAAAAAAACGGGTTTTGAAATCGATCAGTAGATTGACCCACGAAAACCACAAAATATGTATACTTGAGTTAAGGAGAGCATACATAACGCCATCATGTACAAATAAACAAACATAGTGTTTTTTTATTTTTTAAACTGGCAACACTCACGTGAACTACTTTCGCCGTTGGTAACCTTCCGCATAATGTTGGTACTACCTCACCAGTCGTATAGAATTTTTCTAAACCTTTCATTACAGTACTGAAAAGCATACTGAAAGAAATCAAGTTGTTAATTAATCTTGAATTAGGAGATTAAACAGGAAATCTTTGAATTAGATACTTACTAGCTATCGTGTTCCAAATAATCATCATTGAGAATATCTTTCAATTTCTCACTGAAAAAGATAGATTATAAAATCAAGGTGTACTGCGTTTAAATATCGACTTTAAATTTTGTATGATACAGTACATTTTAGTGTGCACACGTTTAATAGACAGTTTTAACAGTTTTAAATAATTTTTGATCCGACCACAGACTGAAAGGATTCGTTGATTTTAATCCAAAATGCATTTTATACAACATAACTTAAAGCGACTATTTAAATGCGTAAGTATATCCATGGTATAAAATATGCTACACAAGAATGGCTAGCACACAGCTGAAGACAAAAACTATGTCACGGATTATTGTTGAAGCAAAGAGGATTGTTATTGGTTTTAGTTTTAATTTGTAAACTCATCACTGGCACATTATAATAGGCTTTTCATATTTCGTTGTATTATACAGAGAATGTCTAAGAAAATTTGTCTTTGCTCTAATAACGTAATATGCTGTAATTTTATATATTTTTAATGTACCTCAATCCGAGTATATTTTATTGCTTACTCTAGCTGAAACTATGTATTTTATTTGGGTTTTATGTGGTGTTTATTACAATGAGTGACTGCACCTGAGGGGTCAGTTACATAATTAATTATGTCCCACCGAGTCGCTCTCTCCCTTCCCTAATCCATACGAAAGAAAGAGACAAATTCGATTTAGCTCACATTTTGTCTTGTTCCAGCCGGCTGTGCTATAGTGCAGGTAATCTCTTGCGTGACAGCTATATGACGTAATTGGCCAATGACTACGTCATCATTGACCAATGAGCGCAGTTCATTCTATTGAAGATGTCAATTAATTGCTACACTAATCTTTCTGTAAAGTATCCATCACTTCACTGATTGAGGAATGGGGGGGGGGGGGGTATTTTACTTGAGCCTAGCCTTTGGGCCTGTGCATATTCTCGAAAGCTGAAATAATTTATATTACTTGACACTGGCAAAATACCCATGGTGATGACGAATTGAAAAAAAAAATTGCAACACTACACACAACATTGGGCCATCGTCCAAAGAGAATTAGTAATATTAGCCACATAATTATAATATAAGTATACCTAACCAATGTTTGGGACCACAGAGGAAGTATACTTGCCCGATATCGTCCGGTGCAAATTTGCGATCTATGTACAGTTCGAACAACAGTGGCGCCAGTATCTCGTGCATGCCCTGTCTGTAGCCCACGTTCGAGTGAGATCGCGCCCAGAAGAATAGCACGCGGACCTAAACACAAGCCACGACTTGTCATTACATAACTTGAGTGTAAAAAAACAAAGTTCTCAAAATGGAAGTCTGCAGACATGGCCAGATATTGATTTATTATATTTACGCGAATACTACACATTGAAATAAAACGATTTTTTTCGGATTCTATGTTTTCACGTTCCCAACTTTCGTTTCCCGTTTCACAGCAACCATGGTCACGGGAGGTCCTCCCGTAATTAGGGTTGCTGTAAAACAGCCTAAAACATTAAATAAACGCGATAAAATCCGAAAAAAAACAGGTTTTATGTCAATGGCCAAGTCCGTTAGCACAATCGACTCATAATCGGATGCTAATGGCATATTATAAAATGATTATTGATTATACAGCGTGTTTCAGAAAGGGTATACTTAATATTCGGATCTGTACTTCTTTAGCGCATTATCTATACATATAAATAAAATTGGAGTGTCTGTTTGTAATATTAAAATAACCGCTTCTCACTAAGTGCATTTGGATGTATACACGTTACCTATACCGAAACAACATTTTTTACCATTTTTGTCTGTCTGTCTGTCTGTCTGTCTGTGTGTGTCTGTCTGTCTGTCTGTCTGTCTGTCTGTCTGTCTGTCTGTCCGGCTAATCTCTGAAATGGCTGGACCGATTTTGACGGGACTTTCACTGGCAGATAGCTGATGTAACAAGGAGTAACTTAGGCTACTTTTATTTTAGAAAAAAAAAATAGGATCTCACGAAAAAAAATTAAAACCAATGTTGCAGCGCAGCGCCTGATTAAGTTTGATAGCAACCTGCAATGCGTGCCGCGGGCTCAGAATGGGCGAGCAGGCTGTTGTCAACGGTTGTTTTTGTTAAATACCACGCGGACGAAGTCGCGGGCAACAGCTAGTACATATATATATTGCGCAGTTGCATTCTTTATGGTCACAATTTCGTCAAAATGACAATCGTGATATTGTTATATGTGTGTGTGTGTATATATTTTTTCGCCAGACGAACACACCAACTATACGGTCCCACACTAAGCAACGCATGTATTATGGATCGAATGGACTGGGGGCGACCAGACCGGACCAGTATATTACTCATATATTACTTTTATAGATATTAAACATCCATGACTTGGGCACAAACATTCGTGCTCATCACACAAAGTTTGTCCCTATTAGGATGTGAAACCGGGACCCTCGGCACGGAAAGCAGGGTCACTACTAACTGCGCTGATCAGGCCGTCAATATATATATTATAATGATATCTCACCAGCAAGTCCTGAACATCCTTTTCTCTGAAGTACAACTCATCAGGGAATGTCCTCACGACATCTTGGAGTATCAGGGTTTTGAGTTCATTATCACAGAAGTGTTGCTTCCATACACTCTGCAATCAATTTTAACATAAAACAACTAGGATGTGCATGATAAGACAAAATCTGAGATATATAGACATTTTTGTCACCTTTCTAATACATATAGAAAGGAGGAAAATTACTTGGTGTGACTCAAGCCAAGTTTAAGTGTTTGTGCACTCACCGCATCATTTTGTGATAGTGGATCATCACCAAGCACTGCTCTTGGGTCCATTGAAAGCTTCTTCCTGAGATCATCATAGAAGTTTCTATGTGTTTTCAGACTGGTACCAGAAAATTAAATCCTTTATGTACACGTATTATAAAACTTCTAATATGACAAGTGGCAGAAGACTGTGATGTGTAGGAGTCATTGCGGGAGGCCTATAATTAGGAGTGGATGTCTATGGATTATAAACCTGTATTTAGGCTGTATCTTTTAGGTAAAGGGCCACACTTGCACCTAATGCCGTATATTAACGCATTAATCAACATAGGACACCAACATTTTATGTCGGTTGATGCATTAATTAATGGCATTAGGCGCAGGTGTAGCGGGAGTCTTAAAGATATTTGAACATCTTTGAGTCCAAAAGAAGTGTTTTAAGAATTCTTGTCTGTGTGTATGTTTGAGGAATGCAGACAAAATACAGGAAAATTTTCAATGGGGTCTGTCATAGCGGTTTGACAATGATTTGACTCAAAAGATAAAGTAGATTTATAATCATGGGCTGTCAAGCTCGAGAGAACAATTTAATTGTCAGAGACGCAGGAAAAAGCTAGTTATATAATAAACTAGCTTTTTTGTTAGACCTTATAAGGGGATATAAGTACACTGAACTCAATCTACTTTTGCTTTTATAGTCTGAGTAACTACTTATTATGTTGCTCAAAAAATTTTTATAGTTACAACTACTCTTTGTGTAACAGAGTGGTTAAAATATGTAACAAGTTTTCTGACATATTTTGGGCTGTGACACACAAAATATTGAAACTTCATGAAGAACAACAGGTGTATGTACAATCAATATTGTGTACCCGGATATCATATCCATGTTCGGGGATGGGAGGGCATTCAGCATGATGGCCCAGGCCAGGCTGCGGGGCCGCAGCAGTCTCTGCTCGATGGCGGCGGTCCTTAGATGTTCCACACTCCATGTTGGCAGTTCCAACCTAGGAAAATATATATAAAGCATGGCACACTAGTACCTAACATAGTTTTGAACCATCATATACCATTTACGATTGGCAAAATGTGTGCAATACAACGCGAAATTTTAGAAGCTACTTTTAGTCTATTGCATTTAAAAGTGTAGAAGCTATGGCACTATGATATACCATGGATGGACAGACTGGTCAGATCACATGTGTCCCAAACAACATATTGGAACCAAGCCAATGTGTGTTGTACATGCGAATTACGACCTTACGTTCACGTGTACTAAACAAATCGGCTTGGTTTTTTTAAATAAATATTCTATAGAACCCAAAAAATTAGATACCTTGTAAACATTAGCAATTTATGAAATACAGATTTAACACATTATTACAAAGGCACCACTCAGGCTTATTCACAGAGATTAATAGGTATTTATAGCCACCTTGAACAAAGAAAAAAAAGACTTTCTATAACTTTTTATAAGCCGTTTTTACTTACTGGTAGTGTGTCGCTTCTATAGAGTTCCTGGGTGGTGAATTAGGAGAGTTATCAGCACTATTCCGTTCCTGCAAATACATTTACAATCAAACTTTCCAATATAAGAAACATTCTTCAATAATATTACGACTCCAAAATAAGTGTTATTACTGCGATACGAACCATCTCTGTTTTATGATGCATTCATGGTTACCGACATATAACGAAGAATTATTATTAGTTAAAGTAATTTATTCTTATTTTTTAACAGAAGTTCCTTGAATATTGACCTTTTTCTCAGAGTTAACAAGATTTTATTTATATTTCGCAAAACCCACCCAACCAGTCAACCCACAATACACACACACACACACACACACACACACACACAACAATCCAGTGTTGCCAGATGGTCTTGGTGACGTACCCCTAGATTAATTTGATTTCCCCCTAGAAATCCCCTAGGATGCCCTCACCCAGTGCTGCCAGATTGCCTTTTTCTTATTTTTTCCTTAACTGAAACAGCCGAAGGACCTTTTTTTTTTTACGTTACACATCCCCACTGCACCATCATTCTCTCGTGTATCTGTATTTGGCGTGTTTTTGAAATTTCCCCTAAAAAAACCCCCAAATATTCTTTCCCCCTATTCTGCCCCTAACTCGGTTGAGAAACCCCTAAATCTAGGGGGAAATCGCCTGATCTGGCAACACTGCAACAAGCTCACTGACAGAATAGTGGACAGAATGATTTTCTGTCAAACGACGATGAATGAATGAATGAATAAAATATCAGCTAGTCAAGGACAAGGTCAAAATACTAATTATTTCTTTGATTTAATGGCTACACCGACTTTCGGTGATTTTGCCAGTGTCAAGGTAAAATAGAGAAACTTATATCAGGATGAATAAAAAATACGAAAACGAGATAGTTGAGCTAGTCTGAAACTGTAATTTCAAAGACAAATTTATTTTTATAATAGATTTTGTTCGGATGGAGCTTATATTTAAGTATATACTTCATTTTCATGGGATAATACGCGTGTCTATGTGTTTAGTTCAGTCAATCAAGTTAGTGTACACAACTATTGAGCTTTGGGTTTAGTTTTGTTCATATTATGGTGAAGTGAATTTTCATGAGGCCTCGCACAGTGGGATATTACCAATTGTGTGTTCATAAACGTGCACAAGGGAAGGAAATTGAAATAAAATAGTATAACTTGACTTTTCAAGCTCTCCCAAGAGTTCTGGTATATTTTCAGTAAAGTATCCATTACTTCCTGATAAGGGTTCATTTCATGATCAATATCATAATTGACATCATCATTATCATCAGCGGTAGTTATAATATCTAGCTGATTGCCAGCCTAAAAAAAGAAGAAAAAGTACCTAAAGCTATGACTTCTTCTTTGTTTACAAAATTAAATGCGATGAAGTAAAGAATTCTAAACTTCGTTTCATACTACTCTTTCAGTGCGTACAGGTTGCATTCATAATAAATCTACGCCATGTTACATATATAGTTATCGAACGCACTCCCATCCAGTGTGACTAGATTTTGCAAGATCCTGCTGCTCTAAACTTGACGATGAACTATTTACAAAAATTGTTTCCAGATAATGGTATACCCAACGAGTTAAGATAAGATATTATGTATATTAATAAGTAGTGTATAGCTACTTTTGCAAATATCCAGAATAATAGTTTGTACATTACGAGATGAAAATGGAACGTTGATATAATGTTATATTTTTACATGGGATTATTTCCATCAAACTACATACATAATATGTCAAAAAACACACTCAAATATAAAAAAATGTGTCAACTAGTTTTTTTCCGAAAAACATTTAGCAGTTTAACACACACCTGCTGCTGTATTCTGGATTCTGGCAGCCGTTTAATCATAATGGCAGAAAGGATCGTACATTTTATTTAAATCTGGTCACACTGCTCGCTGCTCTCTCTCTGTCTCTGTTCAGTCTGCGCGTTTTTTTCATTTTTTGTGAATTTGGCTGCAATTATTATTTTGTAATAGTGAAATAAACTATTTCCACACAAGTAGTGACCCATAAGTGCGATGAATGTGCTAAATTACTCGAGCTAAAATGGATTGTACCATATCAGCCGTAAGTGAGAAACTGCGCGGGGCGACATCGCAAGCGCTGCCCTCCCTCAGGTTTCGATGACCATAAGCGTCAGCGTCAGCGGGAACCATGATCGCCAACCTGCCGCTTCTCTTCTCAAACGGCCATCCGACGGCGCTGTCGGAGATCTCCGCGGCCGACTTGGAGAAGTTCATAACATTCATGGTTACATGTTCCTGGGGCCACGATACTGCTAAGGAGATCCGCCAGCCACCGTGGTGGCCTCAAGATGTGACTTTCTCTCACCCCTTTGTTAAGCCGGACGAAGTACCCAAGAATTGGGGGTCTAGACTGAAGAATTTAGTGAAGAAATGCTACGACTATCACAAGAGTGCGTTCTTGCTCGTGTTTTCGGCGCAGCTCGCCCGGTACCCGCGCAAGCGGCTCAGATACGTCGACAACAGAGATCACACCACGTCTCTCTACTACAGGCCGAACGGCCGCCTCTTAGTCACATTCAGAAATGAAAATATGTTTTATGATAAACTTCCTAAGCAAGAAATTAAGTCCACTGATATTTACTTGTGTGATAACTGTGACAGCCACTTTGACAATTTAGAGATATTGAGAGCACACGAGAGGCTATGCAATAATGACAATGTGCCCACCAGTAGTTGCAGTGGAGGTCTGACAGATCTTCTATCAGCTTTGAAGTTGAAGCGGATTGGTGAGAAAGCAGAGGATCCTGTGTCTGTAATTGAGGAGAAAGAGGCAAAGCCAAAGAGCTTCAGAAACTCCGCCAGCATTGATCGTGGCCCTCCATATCCGTTCTCATCGCTGGCTTACATGAAAAACATTAAATCAAATAGCCCAAGAGACACAACTTATTCCAGAGAAAGAGTTGAAAGATACTGTTGCACTACTACACCACTGATAAAACATGTAGGTAGTAAAAGTAAAAACCAACAGTTTCCCATACGGTACAGGAGGCCTATTGATTATTGGCATAGAACTCATATATTTCCAAATCAGAGGAATAAAAAAATACTCGACAAAAAGGGACAATTGCTTCTATTTAAATGTAAACCCATGTCTATCAAAGTAGATAGGATGCCACTAAAAAGAATGCATGAATATATTGATAAACTAAGAAAAGAATCTGAAAACAAAGTTCAAAGTGGGGAAGATAAAGATATTGTATTTGTGGACGGTCTCGACTGTGATCAACCAGTGGACGATGAAATGAAAACAATGGATCCATTGAAGAGATCGGACAATGATTGTGAAGTTATTGATTTGTGTTCTGATGATGAGAGTCCTAGTGTGAATGAGAACTGTGACCCGCGCGCGGGCGTGACGTGCGTGATGCGCGGAGGCGCGGTGCTGCGGCGCACGGCGGCCACGCCGCAGGCGCTGCGCCTGCCGCCGCCCGCCGAGCCGTGCGGTGCGCGTCAGCGCCCTCTGCCGCCCGCCGTGCTCCAGCCGCACCCTGTCATCTTGATCGCGCACACACTCAATAGCTTACAGACTATATCTTTAGAATGAATAGGGACATTGTATTAATTTATCATAACATTACATTGCTAAATATTATTTATTATTCCTTCATGATTAAAATTTTAATGGTCAGTATTATTTTTCATTTTACAATCATTCGGTCAGAGGGTAGGGAGCATTGCACTTATAACACCGCCATTTTGTTTTATTTACTAGAAATCAAAATGGCGGAACGTATCTTTACTTCGTTGGCTTGGTACATTTTTAAGCATTCTACTTGGTGTATTGTACGATATATAGGATATATACTAACTTGTAAAATCTCTGAGCAACTTAAATGCTAGAAAGCACACTTAAGTTACTACTTTGTGCTACCTAGAATGTAAAACCATTTAATATATAATGGCGACTACTGTCTGCCAAATATCATCGGCTTGCAGCATAGACAATCAAACAGCTTGTTACACTTTACACAATGTAAATGGCTTTACTCCACTGATCTATTTTTCTGACATATTTTTATAAATTACCTAACATATATCTATTTTCAAAGCACCGCGAATTGACAGTGTGAATGTTATCAGTGCTGACGATTTCCTTCTAATGACTTGAGGCTGTAGGTATAATTAGACAGTTACTCTGCGTTTAGTTTATTTGAGTAGGTACCTACGTTCTATACATTTCTAAAAATTCACCTATGAGGCACAACTAGAGTTCTAAGTAGCACACATTGTACTAGAACCTTTGTAGGTAACAGTTTTAACAGCAGAATATGATATTATGTTATTCTTAGATAAGAAGATAATACTTAACTACATAAGAGGTACTTGCGTACCGCAAGGTAAAACATTATAAAATCGAGCAAGATTCCTAAACGCCCTTCGCTTCGGTTGGTATATCTGGTTATACAGTCTGAAAACTTGTTTAGGTGGATACGAGTTCAGGTGCTAGACTGAGCCTCTTTTGTATACAAAATTACTTACCTATGAAATTTGAATCCCAGGCCATCAAGAAAGTGGATTGCATCTAAAGCCCTGATTAAACGACACGCAACGTGTAAAACAGCGATCGAGTGCTCGGCCGAGTAAATAAGGTTGAAAGTACCGTGCACTGTTTACTACCGAGTACTCAGCCGACAGTACTGTCTCACCATTTTACTCGTGACGTGTAATCAAGGCATAACAATGAAAACAATGTTGCCGTCCCAGCGCGTAAGTAATTGTGCACGTGTTGACGAACGACTCAATAGTGCAGCATATCTTTTTGGGTCTGCAAACATGTACATACCTAATAATAAAACTTGGTACTCCTCGGCGCTCCTCTGTTTTAAATGTTAACGGATTATAATACCTACCTACCTTTTGCGCAACTAAATACTTTCTTGTCATCAGCGCCTCAAGCGGAAATATGAACAAACTGAAATCAATAGTACAATAAAATTTATAAAAATATACAAAATCACATACAAAAGGTATAACAGTAGTCCTCATACTAGGCGCCTGTGTCATGAGGAGGTCAGAGTGTGTTAGTGTTTCGATTGTACTGTAATAAATAAACAATGACATTCCTTGCATTCCTGCGTGGCGCATATTTATCTATTCATTTAAATGGAAACGCGTAATGCGTTAGGTAAGTACCTATTATAACTAAGTACTGCATCTAAGCAAGTTATTCTGCTTGTTAACATTGTACATCTCTCATCTATTTCTCAGTAATGATGCAACCAGATTTCAAAACGCGCAATATTGCAAAACAGCTATCTGCTTTAAAAACCGCGCTATTTTGTAATGCGGGGTATTGAAGTTTAGGCGAATTATCAGGCTGACAAAATGGCGCGTCATTTTACAATTTTTAGTACCTACCTACCTAATAAAAATTAGAGGACTTCTCTTTGGTGTACCATTTGGTATTACTTGCGAGAACCTTATCCTTATTGGTGACATTATTGGATTGTGCAATGATACTACACTGTTCTTTCGAAATCATCGGGTTTAATCCCCGGTTAGGGATTATACCTTATAATTATACCTTCAAAAATCGAATGATGTGGTTTTAGGTTTTTTCTAATGGCCTTGAGGCTCTTTTTAGATTTATAGAAATTTTGGCGGAATAGGGCAGATATTCCAGCCAGGCGGGTGGTATGTCTGGCGGGGCGGCCGCTATGCCCCGACGGTTATTGTCGGGGCTTTGTATACATGTTACGTTCTTTGAAAACTCTTATAGCACTTTTCAGGATTGTATGGAGAATCGTCATTTATTCTGAATGTCCGTCTGCAGCGCCATCTGTGTATCTTGTGGAGAGATTGAAGAGGTCGCTACAAAATAAAACGAAAATAATAATTTGTGTTAGAATTTAATAACAAGAAAAATGCAACTCCAAACTGAATGAAGGTCTGAAATCATATGTCCTCGTTGATTCTGTGGTGGGAGTTGAGCGGACGGCGGCTTTCCTCATCCGATCCGTAGATAACCTCCTCATCGGAATCATTGATCATCGAGAATGCGGGATTGTCTTTGGTAATAGCTGTTTCTGCAAACAAACTCCTTGCTCAGGTTTAACTGTTTTCCACAATTTAGCGGTGGTAAAATTGTCGCAAACAAATTTGGTTTTATTTATAATGCACAGAAGTAACTTCTCCCAAGATGACCGGAAATTTTCAGTGAAGAACCTACCCACTGCATTACTGATAGGGGTGGGCATTAATGTTTTCATCGTCGTCGATATCGAAGTTATCATTTTCATTAGGGTTACTATAGAACCTACTTGAAACTACGATCAAGAAATTTTACTCGACACTGGCAAAATTATTTCTTATTTTGTAGCCAATTACCAAAGTAAACATAAGAAGTGGAAAACTCCCTCACCATGTATAGATCCGCCCCCAGGCGAGAACAGATACGCTAATATGTAGATCTTGAAGTTGAAGAGGCCGTATAGGGCCATGAAGGGCGCGGAGGTGTCGTAGTGTAGCTTAGGCTGAGACGCCCAGTGGTCCTGCAGGGCCGCGGGGCCCCAGCCGCGCAGGGCCAACACTGTGGTTATAAGAGTCACTGTGCCCACTATTATGGATAGACAACGGAGTCGGATATCTGCAAGAAAAACTGGTTTAGTAAAATTTGCGAATCTGAGGACTGGGGGCATACTACGAACTCTTATCTCTAGTCAGTATACTGAATTGTATAGCAATTGGTATAAAACTAATTTTACAGATTTTATCGCGTGTATATTATGTTTTTACGTTCCCGGCGTTTCAGTTGCTTTACAACAACCATGGTCACAAAATCAATACTGTCTAGCAATTCTATATTTTGCTGAAATGAAATACTTAGCAATCTCGTTTCCAAACGATGTCGGTCAAATTGTGCGTACTTACTACGCGAAATTCCATGGTATTTTTGGCTTCAAAATTTTGTAAGCGACTTTAGATATTTTATAGGCTGTTAATTAGAATTTCTAACAGAATATCTTACCAAAAAATGGCATATTTCTCAAATCGCCGTAAGCTTTTATTATTAAAACGATTAGATACAAGAAGTAAAGCGTCATAGCACTGAAGAACATTATTTTCACTATCTGAAAAAAAAAGTTTAATTAATAAATCATTTTCATTCAAACTTGTACCTATTGTTATTCTACTGACATCCCTATAAACAAGACCAAAGTAACAGGCAATGATTGAAAGAACGCTAAACAAAAAAACTATATTACTATAGACATTTAAAGTAGGTACCCGATTAGAAAAACACCAAAACTGTTCAAATCTACAGAGCTGTGACGTCACCACCATAACACAGCGCGTGTGCGATAGAGAAACAACCTAACCACCTCTCTCTCCCACAAATGATATTAGCGAATATCTTTTGTATTTATTTTGTAAGAATTAAAAAAAATGCATGTTTCCTATTGGATGAGTGTACTTACAGGGTAGTTCGGGTTCATTGTGTAGTTGTAGGTGGGGTCGAAATAGCCATCATACTTCTGCCAAACGGTGAGTACGATGGCTGGCATCAAGATTAGTCCTACCACTATCAGCTTGAACAGGTAGAAGGATACAAAGCTTCTTTCGTTCTGGAAAGGAGAAGACTGTTAAAAACATAACCAAGATAGGCAATACCATTAGCACGCTTTACACCTCCCGATCCGATCCTAATAATCGTATAAAGTTAGATAGGTAAGAATAAGGCAATTCAATCGCCCTAAATTATATAGGAGGATTGCACTACAAATTGTCTAATTTCATCCGATAATAAGGATCGGATTGGAATGGATCGTAAGGGTCCCACTAATATTTTAAAACGTGCAGTACCTGCGATGATCTTATGAATGTTTATATCGTTCATTCTCTTTATTTTTCCCTATAGTGGAAACATGTCATGATGGTGTCTCAGAGGAAACGTGTCATGAACAAATCGTGATGTGTTCAATTCAAAACAAATGGGGGAAGAGGAACCCACCACTGACCCTCGGCTTGTCAACTTTTCCAATTATAAATCAAACAGGTTTGATCGATAATTAAAGAAGCCAGCAACACCGAACTCCTCTAAGATGCTAGTCGAGAAACTATCTATCACGCACGAGTGACGGGAACTCAAGTAAAATGCAATTCTCCGCGAAACGAAGCGAATCTAAGAAAGTAATCGACACGTGTTTCGCCTCTAAACGAGGCATCCTCAGGACGGCTGTGCTACGAATGAGCCCATAATAATGTTTAATTCAGTTCAGCGTATAATTTTACCTGCAGGGCTCTCGATATACTTTCCATATGGTCCTTCGAGTCAGACCGCTAGGTAACACTCACTTGTCTCAGTCCATGGTACTGCGCCAGCCAGGATAATAAGACACATGCGAGGAACGCTGTCTGGAATATCGTGTCCATTAGCGGCGCGAAGCAGCCGCCCGACACCAGCCGCAGAGGGTACAATGGATCTGGAAGAAACACGATCTTCTGTTGTAGAGAACTTTTTTACGTATGAGTAAAGTAAACGAAGTGGAAAATTGACGCTTACAACCCTATTCATGTCGCTTGCCCATGGAAGCAAGAGTTAGTATGAAAGAAAACATTCCACGCTTGCCACAAATCTAAGATTTATCGTAAGTGAAAAAATTTCGCGCTCTCTCATCTCGCGCCTCGTGAAGAAGATAAAGCCTAGGTATATCTTGTTCGCGTCTCTACTAAGAATATGCGTACTTAGTAGGGACGCACCGAATATTCGGTACCTAATTACTTGTTATGCGACATAGTTATATACGTTCGGTATTCGGCTGAATATTTGGTTCATGTGGTGAGTATTAACCAAACTTCATTCATCGTCATTTTAAGATTTTTTTAAATAAAAAAATATTAATCATGTAATAAATCAACGTTATAGATCTAAATACTCAAACTTAAATCCGTACGTAGTATTTATTATATATATACGCTCACTATATATGATGCGCATGTTCTTGTTCAGCCCAATCACAAGGCCCCCACAGATAAAGCATTGATGTAAGTATAAGAAGTTTTGTTACTGACCATTATAAAGTAACAGAAGTGGCAGAAGAACCGACAACCACTTTTGTTCGATGGCCCAGTCGTGAGTCGAATACTTCCTTAGCGAATGCGCAAACCAGCACTGGAACATAAAACGTTTGATCAATTTCGTGTAAGACTAGGTATTTGTTATGTTTTCCGATTTTTAAATAAACTGCCAGCATTCTTGCCAGCATTCCACGCGGACAAGGTCTTTTTGATACATAGTTTGTTTTCCCATTTACTTTAACTTTAATTGTAAATATTTAAATTTAAATAGTTTAAAATATACGCTACCCATTAGCGTACAATGGACTGAAGTACTGAAACTAAGCATCCATAACTTGGGTACAAACATTCGTGCTCATTACACAAAGTATGTCCCTACCAGGATTCGAACCCGGGACCCTCGGCACAGAAAGCAGGGTCACTACCAACTGCGCTAATCAGGCCGTCCAATATTGAACAAGTATTTTTGTTGAATAAATTTTATATATTTTTATATGTAATTAAATTGTATGCAACTTACAGCAACAGAGAATGTTGTCAGTAGAAAAATAAATCTAAACCACGTCTCCATTTGTGTGAACGCTGGGTTGTATGTTTTGAACTGAAACGAGTTAAGTTAATCAACAATCAATGGCCGCGTAAAGGCTGGGGCTACTGTGCCTCACTCCGTCGGGAGGCACCTCACCCGAGGCAACTGATCACGCTTCCCCAGCGTGACATCTGTGCCCCAAGCCAGTGTGCCCCAAGTGACTTTTGACAGATATCCCATACACTATCTGTCAAAAGTGACAGTTACTATGCGGTTCATGTTCGATTATGAATCGATTGTGTTAGCCGCCTAGAGCTATTAAATCGAAGCTATCAGCCCGACTGGCTATGTTATCTTCGCATGACCTGTTTGAAAAATGCCTTTAGAAGACTTGGATCCTGCACACAACAATAAACGACAAAAGTCAGGTTGATAATAAAAAAGTGAGCTACTCACATAGAATATAATCTCTGTAATATAATATCGTTTGTGAAACTCCCTGAGCCCGTAGAAGCGTATGTTGAGCACGTAGTGCGTGTAATCCGGCGAGCCCACGTGCAGCGCCAGCACGGGGGCGCACGCGCGCGCCGCGCACCGCAGGTGTTGCGTCCTGCAACAGCATCGAGTGAGATAGCAACAGTACGGTTAGCATGTAATCGTAACGTCACCAAAAAAGCATGCTTTGCCTTTTATTCTCATTGATGGCACCTGTGGTGTGAGCGAGACCGCTACTTAAAGAGATTTTGCTTGAGCCGCAGGTAACTACTGGATGTACTGGACGTGTGATAAAGCAGTTTGGGAATGAACGCACAAATATCTAGCGTCAATAAAGATGTCAAAGGACTATAAAACAACAACTTACTAAACAACTTACTCAAGCCTGCCTAGGCATTCCTATATTGTTCTTACATAGCAGTGTACCTACTACAGAAAAAAATATAACTTTATTGAAGAGCCACGGCATTCCGTTCGGGCGTTAAAATCGGGTACCTACTGTGTGCACTTACGTGAATAAAAACACTTATAATTTTGTAACATACTTACCTAGTAGATAGGAAAAAAACTAAAATAATGTGTAAATGCCTTCGTACGAAATACTTAAATGATAAAATAATAAAAAATAATACAACCCCTTTTATGGTCCCACTGTTGGGCACGGGATTAGGCCATAGTCCACCATGCTGGGTCAGTGCGGGTTGGCGGACTTTACACGTCTTTCAAGGGGTTCTCTCAGACATGCAGGTTTCCTCACGATGTTTTCCTTCACCGTTTAGCAAGCGATAATCTTGGTTGAAAATGAGATTCGCACATGAAATTCAGAAACCCCAGAGTTGTTCGTCGCGGTTTGAACCTGCAATACTCGTTGCCGAGTCAAGCTTTTTATCAACTTGGCTAAACCTCCCTTAAGTTTAAAGTATATATGAGTATAAGCAAATAAGTATAATTATATAAATCAAGCTTACCTATTAGTAGCTTCGCTTTCAGGTACTAAGTTTACGGTACTGTGATCCCCAAGAACACCGTCTATAGATATACTTATTTGAAAACTTTTGTCGAATATTTCCTCTGCAAAAAAAGACACTAGGTAAGAGCTTTACGTTAACAAAATGTAGCCTATCAGCGTGGGCCTGGAGTCAACGCCACTAAGTGGAAACGGTGCGAGCCCTTTGCCATTATACCGGGCACAATCACCTTCAATGCGCGTGGAATCCTGGCCCTGTGCGGACGAGCGTATTCCACCAGACATTCGAATGACATTCATGGAATCTCTTCAGCGAAAGCAAGTGAATATGAGCATGGATTCCGATGCTGATTAAAATAGTAAAAGAAAAAGTTCTATAAAAATAAACAAGCCTAGTTTATTGGTGTATCATCTCAGTTAAGGTCGCGGTCAAATCCGCTAGTAGAGTTATTGCAAAAATGAGAATTTGTATGTTTGTAAGGCCGTTGGCCTATACAAAATAAATGAATTGAGTCTGCCCATAGCATGGCACAATATTATGCTACGCCAGATATTTTCGTCCCGTGAGGCAAGGTTACGTGATGGGCCCAAGTCTACGTCATCGCCCCATATTTACGAATGAGCGGTGTTCATTCTATTGAAGATCTCAATCGGGCGACATTTAGTGATACGTAGTCTAGGACTATCGTCGGAAAAGAATACCTAGGGTAGCATATAATTGTACCATGGAGTATAACAGGCTGATACCGAAATGGTATAAGTATACTATCCTTTGAACTTGCGCTTATTTTGAAAGAGAGAAAAGAAAATGACAGTTGCAGTTTTTTTTAAGTTGACATATGGAAATCTGACTTCACATGATGATCAAAAATGCGCTATAAGCGCAAAATCAATAGATAGAATACCATTTTTTATCACCCTGTTGTGGAGGAAGGACACGAGTCGTGAGCAGTGGTCTCACCATCATCATTTTCAGTGAGTATCTCAGCCAGGAGCCACAACTGCTGTACCCTGGTGCCGAGCGCGGGGCTGTGCAGATTGAAGGGACCCTGGTAGATGTCACTGATGTTGCCGACCACGCTCGACGCGGGGATCGAGCTGGTCATCGTTGGCGATGGCCCTACAGCATCATCGTAAATAGGGTTACTGAGCCCTTATACAAATAACACAGGGTACAGTACCCTATATAAATGTTTATTTTATTTACTATTTTTTTTTCTTATATAGAGGAGAAAAATGCAGTTCTACATTCACGTTCTTGTTCTGTTATAAAGTCACATTTAGGATAGGTACATATTTAGGTAGGTACCTACTTATAGATAATCTATATGACCCCTTAAAAGCATAGATAACGATTCGCCACACACATTGTCAGTAGGTAAGTATATATTGGAGATTTTTTTATATGCTATAGGGAACATACCTGCGAGTCCAATGAAAACACCCAAACCGAAACAAGCGAAAAACGCTATAAAAACCATCACGAATTCCCCTTTGTGCATTGAATATATCCTCATTTGGACAGACCTGAAAATTATATAAAAAAAATAACTGCGCATTTAAAAAAAGTTTAATTTACGAATGTAAAAAGTGTAGTAAGGGTAAAGTTACCTTTCGCACCGGTCGTGGTGATACGCTGGAGCGATATATTTATTGAACTCGCTGAACAGATCGCTGAATTGGGACAGCGTGTTCCGAATCTTATAATTCCACCCGCCCGACGGCAAATGATACGAGTAACCCACGTTAGCAGATTCCATTATATTACCGCACTAGGCAAATCAATTGTGAACGTTACATTAATATATTATTACACAAAAACGTTCATAGTTCGTACAAAATACGTTAGAATAAACATTGTTTGCTCTACATTTGGCTACGGATTGTTTACAAGCATATTATTGATTTTTCCCGCTGCGCTGCCATTGCTGTTTATAGAGGGGTAATATGACATGACGTGGTATGAAGACGCATTTGCACACTGTTAAATATAACTTTTATTTGAACAAAGTTCGTTATTAATATTACCATAATGCATTTGTTGTCTAAACTAGTTTAATTGGCGTGCTTATTTTTAGATGTGGGGGGAATAATCGCGTTGATTTTTGTACTATTTTAAAAATGCCGCCCTATTCAATGTTGCAAGATAATCGATGTACAAATGTTGTTGTGGTGTGGCCAGCGTTAAAACTTTGACTTAGAAATAATGTTTTTTCTCCGTCAAGTAACGTTTGTGAATAGTAAATTCATTAGCGGAACATTAATTTCGATTAGCAGAATTATCTATGGGGTAAAAGAGAATAAGGGCACTGTGGCTGGTAGTATTTGTGTCATAAATAACATAGCTATTGTAAAAAGGCATAAGTATTAAAGAAAAATCCGTCTCAATTAATAATATATTTATTTAACATTTAACTAATACATGCAAACAATTATAGCCGATTTCACGGATTTTAACTTTCCATGAATCCGACGGTTACATTATAAACGTTTCGACAAATACATGGTAACAAATAAGATTTTCTAAATTCGAGTTGGTTTGAAAATCAATAAATAGGAACAATAATTACACAAACGAAAGTACAGTTAACAACAAAATCATATCATCCATATACCTATTATTATAAATCAAGCGCCAGGCTCAATATTGATTTTTATTTAATTATGTTGCTGGCTGTACACGATACAATACTATAACATCGAAGGGAATGTAAAGGCATGTTTTAACATTGAACATCTTAATCTAAAATGGCCTCTTTGAACTTCATTCATTTGGGGTTATCATTCGTTCAAATATGTGACGTAGCCAAGGCTAAGGGAAGCACTAGGGGTAGTTTTTATTCTTTGACCAGACTCAGTTCTATGTTGATTGAACCCATTTTGTTTACTTAATATTAAAGTCTTAAAAATAATATAGATTTTCATGAGTTTTAGAAATATAGACTTCATGATTCTCATTTAATTTAAAAGTTATAAATTGTTTTTTTTCGAAGTACACGTTCTCCAGACTGTTAAAAAGTTTGTGACAATATTATGTCCTAAATTGTTTTTGGTCAGCTTTGGTTTTTAATTATGTACAATGTAGGTACATATGTTTGATTTAGTGGTGAAAATATTTAATTACACTTAGGATAAGGTTTTTATACAGAAAAATACTTTGATTATAAGGACACGATAAATCGATAAGTACGTACCGTAAGTATATCGATTTTGTATTAGAATCGAATTAAATCAGGCTCAAACTTAGATATACTGTCTTACTTACAATATAGGTGTAATACTTATAGACAGTATGAAAATTTGAGTACCTACGCAAACAAATAAGGACATTGGGAAGTTTTTATTTGAAGGGTTTTTGAACTTTAGCTCTCGGTTGATAAAGTTCATGTTATCTCTCATAAACAACTTTTCAAGTACCTATGTATTTTGTGGTGCTATTATGATTTCTGATTTGATTATTGTGTTTACGTGGGAACATACGTCATATGTTATAATAATAAAAATAAAAGTACCTACATTTATAAAGTTACGAGATAAATTAATCAATTTATCTCGTAACCTTATAAATTAACGAAGACTGTTTTTTTATGAATGATTATTCAGTAAAAGAAATCGGATTTTATTCAGGGGCTAATCCCGTAACATTTGAATTATAAACTACGTAACAACCCTACAATAGGCATTCAGTTTATTTAGGTTATTTAAAAAAGATACGAGATTTTTTTTAAATTAACCTTTCCGAATAAAAAAAACGATTTGTAAGACTAAACTGGCCGATTTAAGATATAATAAATTGATTTATAGATTTTATGCGTTAAGCCTATATATCCGTCGTTACAATATATGAGCACATTCGAGACATCTTTTAAATAATCTAGACATTTCCTTTCATCTTGTGACTATAAATATAGGAACAAACTAAAATCCCGTAAACTAAAGCATCCCCAAACCTCCGCACAATAAGGTGGTACCTAAGATTAAGGGCAACTAGATATCAAGAACATTACAGTGTACTGATGAAAATAATTATCAACTGTTCGGTGTATAACTGAACACATGTCTTCGCAATAATTACGTGAACAAGACGCTTCAACTTAATTATTATAACGTTTATTACATTCAACAATGGCTACACATTAATATTTTCCGAAATAATTGCAAAATAGAACAATAACGGCGTAACAAGTGAGAGGGAGAGACCGGGACGGGACGTATCATGGCGCGCGGAGGGCGGGGGCAGGTACTTATAATTATTTTTAGGGAAGAATAATAAGTAGCTACTTTCGAGAAAATTTGACAGTAATGTCGACGTATGCTTAGTGCTTAGTACTTTGGGGTAAGTACGTCATAAGTCGAGGGCGTACCTATGCTTAGTACTGTTGGGGTAAGTACGTCATTAGTCGAGGACGTACCTATGCTTAGTACTTTGGGGTAAGTACGTCATTAGTTGAGGACGTACCTATTCTTAGTACTTTGGGGTAAGTACATCATTAGTTGAGGACGTACCTATATGCTTAGTACTTTGGGGTAAGTACGTCATTAGTTGAGGACGTACCTATGCTTAGTACTTTGGGGTAAGTACGTCATTAGTTGAGGACGTACCTATATGCTTAGTACTTTGGGGTAAGTACGTCATTAGTTGAGGACGTACCTATGCTTAGTATTTTGGGGTAAGTACGTCATTATTGTCGAGGACGTACCTAGGCTTAGTATTTTGGGGGGAGTACGGCATTATTCACGGGGACGTATGTGAAGTAGTTTTGGGGGTGGTACGTCATTTGTTCGGGAGAAATATGTCGTTATTTATTGCGGGGAAATACGATTATTACTTTTGGAAGGAGGGGATGTTCATTGCCATCAGACACGCTTAATTAAAGCTACTCGTTACATCTAGTTCTCTGTAATCTTACTGACACCGCCTGTGTAACTAGACTTTTATCCTCAAATTTACAGAAGTTTTAATCAATTTACTATGTCTTTTTAAGGAATAAACAAGTGCTTTGTAATATCATAGTAAAGCAACAAAAACTGTCTAAAAACTTTTGGGGTAATGTTCTTACTTTATTATGCAAAAGTAGTAGTCTATGAGGCAGCGGGGATAGGGGTAATCGGCGCAGTAGGCTGGTTAGTGACATCACTAGCAGTGGTAGCGTTCTGAGGTGGCATAGTAACGTCATTTACGGAAGTAGCGTTCTGGGGCGAAATAGTGACATTACTAGCAGTGGTGGCGTTCTGGGGCGAAATAGTGACATTACTAGCAGCGGTGGCGTTCTGAGGTGCTATAGTGACGTCACTAGCAGTGGTAGCGTTCTGGGGCGAAATAGTGACATCACTAGTATTGGTGGCGTTCTGTACCGTTATTGGTGGAATTGACGAGGTGATGTCTTCTGGTAAGTTACCTGTGAAAAAAGGAGTACTTTGCAAACAGTGTATTCAATTTGCTTAAGGCATAAGTCGAATTTTGTGGTATTGTATAATTCCATGCATCACATCCCGTTTTCTAATAAAGTGTTTAATTGAGTTGTGGTCAATTATTTTGATTGAATACGTACTTTATTTAGGTTACACGATTTATTAACAGCATATGAGGGTATAACAATGTATTTTGTTAAAATGCCTTTAATGCCTTTGTAAATGTCTATAAATTTGAGTGATAAGATATACCAGTGACGTAGTCGCGCAGCCAGCGGTTGATGCCGGCGGCGTGCTGGCGCACCCAGGCGATGCGCAGGTTGGCCGTGTCCACCAGCTTCTGCAGCGTCTGCGACATCGGCACCAGCTTCTCCTTGTTCTTCAGCGCAAACGATTTCAGCTGTAAAAAGGTTAGATCGCTTTCTTTATTTTTCTTTTTATTACAATATAGGCAAGTATTTGATCTCGATCTCACCTGATGGTAAGTGACGATGAGATCTACGATGTAGCATACTTGCCTAGAAGGTACCTGTTCACTCTCGACTTGAAAATCAACTTTCACATTGGCAGGCCCGTCTGCTTACATAATAAACTTACAATTGACTGGAATGGTAAAGTTACTGTAATTAATTAAATTGATGTGTGTGCTACAAAAGAAAATATTTATAAAGGTTGATAATTTTTCTATATTCATTTCAGTTCGTTGCTGACAATTCAGCGTTTATTTATTATAGTTATTATAAATTAACTTAATAATATTATGATTCTTAATTAAATTTTGTGTGTGAATACAAACGATTAAAAATAATTCAATCGTTAATTGCTTGCCACCTTGACATTTTTAGACACATCGACCATTCTACTGAAAAAGCATTGTCTCGGTGACCGAACATTAGCGTGCATGTAAGCACGAAGTTATAAATAAAATTATTCGTTTAAATCCTATTCATAAACAGCGTTTGGATAAACCCATGCAATGCTTGTACTTTGTTAATTTAATTTAATTTTACGCGTTTTATTTTTTCAGTGCGTTGTAAATATTTTATTTGGTTTTCAGTTTGCGTTACATTACATTTTAAGTTTTATATTAGTCTATAGTTTTAGATATATATTTGGCATATTGGTGTTTTGGCGTATGCTATTAGCCAATTGTGTTATGAATAAAGAAATAAATGCTTTTTGACGTAGTTACCCCAAGTGTTCAACGGACTTACCCGATCGAGCTCGATGTCGCTGGAGATGAAGCCGAAGGCGCCGCCCAGCACGGCGGGGAACATGAAGGCGTCGAGCGCGGTGAAGGTGGAGTAGACGCGCGGGAAGTGCTGCAGCAGGAACTCCTGCGCCACGCGCGTACCTAGCGGCGGCTCCACGCTCCACGCCGCCACCGCGTACTGCTTCGGAATCTCAGTTATACTCTTTTCCAGTAACCTGTGGAGTAACAAACGTTTTTTATCCGCCAGACTCGTATAACAACTGCCTGAATCCAAACATAAGCCACGTTGATACAATCAAAGTCCATTTGGACAAAATGCACGTGGCAAAGTGCATTTACCCCAAGTGCTTGGACAAAGTGCATTGTGCCCAAGTGCACTTAGAAAAAGTGCAATTGAATAAAGTGCACTCGGACAAAATGCACATGGGTGACAGACAATGGTGATAAATGTATTGCTCAAAAACGTAAAAGATCTTATTAAAAAAAGAGCAACTATGGAGTTTCTTGCCCGTTCTTCTCCATAGGAACGTCATTCCGAACGGGTGGTAAAGTAGTAGCATAGTATTTTGTAAATTTGACGATTCATAAGTACTGTACTTAATGGTCTACGTGAATAAAAAATATTCTGATTCCGATTCTGATTCTAAAATGCTGACATGACGACAGCGTCTTATGTTGACTAGGAACCGTGCTAAACTTTCCGAAGTCTATTTGGATATCAATTGAGGAAACAAAATTACCATAAGTAAACTAAGAGGAGTGGGCCAGATACTCTTAAGTAGTACTGCCGCTCTTCTGTAATGCTTCTATCTAATGTTTCAAATATAATATTATTTTGTGTTAACCAGTATTCTTTACTTTCACCAAGTGGACTTTAATCGAATCAACGAAGGTTATGTACCTGCACTTTCGTATATTGCCCTCCATTAATTGTTTTTCGTGAGATCCTATTTTGTTTTCTTAAATAAAATTAGCCTAATTTACTCCTTGTTACATGAGCTATCTGCCAGAGAAAGTCCCGCCAAAATCCGTCCAGCCATTTCAGAGATTACCCGGAACAAACAGACAGACAGACAGACAAAAATTGTAAAAAATGTTGTTTTGGTATAGGTACCGTGTATACATCCAAATGCACTTAGTAAAAATAAGCGGTTATATTAATATTACAAACAGACACTCCAATTTTATTTATTTGTATAGATGTGCGAGATTAGATTATTTAGCTGTGAGCGCGCATGTAGTCAGCTACCATAGGCGTAGAAAATGGCGGCAATTTTTAAAAGTTGACAGCTGACGTGTATTTTCATTTTGTGCATGTGTGAAAATTTACATTGATTACATCACTAATTTCAATACTCACATAGTAATGAGCGACTCCTCCCTGGTGGCCGGCAGGTTGTTGATGATGAGGCTCTTCACGCTCGGGTCGCTGGAGTTCTGGAACACGTTCCACAGGAACTCGAACTCGCGCCGCCCGCCGTACCGCACCACCATGTTGTACACCAGCGACCGCAGGTAGCTCGGTATGCTGGAACAAACAATACGTGTAATAATACGATTCAATTAATATTCTTTCTTCCCTTGGGGATGTTAAACTTTTATTTGTCAATGATATTAGGGGCAAATGGTCATGTCATAGAAAATTCTGTACTTGCCCCAAATTTGTTGTGAAGTTTTAATCAATTTACAATGGCTTAGCAAACATTTTTATAGGACGATACTTTGTAACTCTATTGTAAATGTACGAAAACATATATAAAGAGGGATAATGTGCAGCTGTATGTACAGTAAACCCCTCTTCTACATAATTATAATTTCTTAATTTATTTTTTGTGTGTTTTGCCATATATATTATTTCTAGGAAATATTTGTTAAATATTTGCGATTATTATTTGAAATATAAACTATCCTATCTGTCAAGTTGGATAAAACTGCACACAGTGTGCAATATTTTATTTAAATCGGTTTAGTAGTTTAGGAGTCCAGAGCGGACAAACACCGTGACACGTCATTTATATATTATACGAGGAAGACTTATAAGCTACATGAGTCAGATAAAAAATCACGGTCGGTCTCATGTCGTCTAAGCAGGTTAAAGAGGCTTCGTAAGATAAAGATAGGCAAGAAGATTGTCATCAGCGGCACCGACAAAGGTCTTATCATTAAATAAGAAGATTTAATTGTAAGCAAAATAATGTTATAAGTGGTATCACTATTAAAAGTGACAGTGAACGAAGCTAGAACTAAACTGAACCCATACAAACCGATTTTAATGCGTTGGGTCTTTCAAGACTTGTTCCTTAACTTTACAATGGCCAATATTTGAACCGATGTTCTGGCACATATTGCTATGGAACCCATCGTTTGGATTCGACAACAATTCGGCCAACGCCTTTTGATCTGTGTTGGGAAACCAATATCTTAATCTTTCGCCAACATGATGGCCATAAGCATTGGCACAAATATTGGCCATCGTCTGATGTGGAGCCCTTAGAAGTACATACATTATAATCTACACGACACATCACTACTTGAGCTACAGTAAAATGGACTTTATGATTGTGGTAAAAAGACGGAGGTGTGTGTGACTGCAGGCTCATATATAGTCAAAGTCAAATAATTTATTTCGTACTAGCTGACCCGGCAAACGTTGTTTTGCCATATACATTATTTCTAGGAAATATTTGCGATTATAAATTGAGATATAAACTATCCTATCTTTTAAGTTGGATAAAACTGCACACAGTGTGCAAAATTTTATTTGAATCAGTTAAGTAGTTTAGGAGTCCATAACGGACAAACACCGTGACAGGTAATTTATATATATTAAGATATATTACTAGCTGTTACCCGCGACTTCGTCCGCGTGGTATTTAACAAAGACACAACCGTTGGCAACAGCCTGCTCGCGCGTTCTGAGCCCGCGGGACGCATTGCAGGTTGTTGCTATCAAACTTAATCAAGCGCAGCGCTGCAACATTGGTTTTAATTTTTTTTCGTGAGATCCTATTTTTTTTTCTAAACTAAAAGTAGCCTATGTTACTCTTTGTTACATCAGCTATATGCCAGTGAAAGTCCCGTCAAAATCGGTCCAGCCATTTCAGAGATTAGCTGGAACAAACAGACAGACAGACAGACAAAAATTGAAAAAAATGTTGTTTTGGTATATGTACCGTGTATACATCCAAATGCATTTAGTAAAAAGCGGTTATTTTAATATTACAAACAGACACTCCAATTTTATTTATTTGTATGTATAGATATATATTGTTATGATGATTCAAATACTACTCGAAGTACTCACGGGTTATTACTGATGTCCGGCTGCTTGGTCCAGTTGTCGAACTGGTCCCGGGCCCAGCGCAGGCAGCGCGGCGACTCCACGTAGCACTCCCACATCACCAGGTTCTCGATGAGCATCGCCTCGTTGTCGTCCCGCGGCTTGTCCAGCCCGTAGTTCACACGCTTCAGCTGCTTCTTCAGAATAATTTTCATGTAGTCCTGTGCAATATTTGGTATCATTAAAGAAAGGCACAGAAAGGTTCTAGAATGCCGACCACGAATCAGAAGACGAAGTGTAGGACGGCCCCCCACAAGGTGGACCGATGATATCACACGCGTCGCAGGAAGCCGGGGGATGCGAGTGGCGGAGGACCGTGATGTGTGGAAGTCGTTGGGGGAGGTTATGTCCAGCAGTGGACGTCTATCGGCTGATAGATAGATAGATAAACAAGGCACACAAACATACCGATCGTATGATCTAAAACAAACATACCGATCGTATGATCTAAAACAAAAATGCCTATCGTATGGTCTAAAACAAACATACCTATCGTATGATCTAAAACAAACATACCGATCGTATGATCTAAAACAAAAATGCCTATCGTATGGTCTAAAACAAACATACCTATCGTATGATCTAAAACAAACATACCGATCGTATGATCTAAAACAAAAATGCCTATCGTATGGTCTAAAACAAACATACCTATCGTATGGTCTAAAACGCTGGTATCATACAGCGAAGTTCAGGAAGGATGTATTACCCTTTGAACCTGCGCTTTTTACTACCTAACTTTATTGATCTCAATGCATGAGACAAATAAACTTGGTACCATGGCTGTGTCCTTTGTTCGAATTTCAAAATGCCAAAATAAAGGAAAAAAACTATATTTAAAAAAAAAACTCACCTGGAAATACATATACCCAGCGGTCGTCCTCAAGTTATATTTCAAGAAGACCATATTGTTGAGCAATTGGTCCCAGACCATCTTCGAGTCTTCGCCGTTTATCACACAAGTGGTCAGGCCGAGGGCGTAGCTGTAGTTCAATTGGGACACTTTGGCCAGGTTGAAGGCATCATCGATGAGTTGAGATTTGGTGATCGGAGAACTAATTTGACCCGATTTTAAGGCCTCGCTAAGCAGTTCCCAGTTTTTCTGATCGTAATTCACTCGGTAGTAGCCTAGTGAGAAATACAGGGTCTTACGAAATTATGAACTTAAATAATAATTAAAAATAATTTTATAATTATGATATATATAATACACTCATCAAACCGAAAAAGAATCCCCTAGGAACAAAGGTCGAAATATATATAAAAAAATCTCGTTAAAAACTCAGTAGACGATGATACAATCAGCTCCTCAGTTGTTTCTTATTAGTAAGTCTTTTATTTCGTTTATCCCTAATTGGGTTAAATTTTTTTAAACTTTTAAATTTTTTCAGTAGTCGGGTTAAAATTTCTTAATGATCTATTCAGATTATTAATAATAGTAACGTGCGAATCAATGGTAAAATAACTTGTAAATATCTCAAAAAGTTATGATTCCAGCCAGGATCGAACTGGCGGCCTTCTGCGTGTAAAGCAGATGTGATAACCACTACACCACGGAACCAGCTGCTGTGTAGGTTCAAATTTCCAATTACAAAAGTTCATGTTCTTTATTTATGCAGGTCAAATAAGTACATATGAATATTCAGAAGTGACCAACGGCTGGCAAGACACACACTATTTTTAATACAAAAAGAATCATCCCAATCGAATCATTCAGTAAAAATATATGCGTCACAATAAAAAAAACCAATAAATTATACGTGAGGAATTATTGATAGCCTCCTGCATTTTTTTTCTTCGGTTAAAAAGTGGTTATTCTAGGTACATTCCCAACAACATCAACGCAATATAAGCAGGCATATACATAAGGCCACTCTTATTTTTGAAACCTACGGTGTGAGTGAGACGGAAGATGATTTAGTTCATAGTGTGTTCTCACTCACCGATAGCGTCAACATTGACGTAGAGAGCCTGCGTCTCGTTGATGGGAACGTGGATGACGCTGTAGCGGCCCTTCAGCCAGGTCTGTGGTGCGGCGCTGCGGGGTGCGGTGGAGTCGATCACGGCGTAGCTGATGGGGATGTGCCACAGCTGGTCCACCATGCTCTGGTACGGGTCCTTGGCTGTCGTGAACAGCCTCTGTCGGATACGGTTACGAAACATTGTTATTTGGTTAACAGCGGGGTTATTTTAAACCATTCGAAATCGATATCGGAAACGGAATCTAAAACTTCCGAACTGGATTACCGTAATCGCTATTAAAATTTTAGAATTCGATTATCTTCAATGTATTTTGATGACGATACCAAATCGTTTTTTTTTTCAAAAAGTTTCCGTCGGAAAGCTCGTCGGGAGCGACACCAACATCGGAATGTTTCAAATCCGATGTCGATTCCGAATGATTTAAACTAGTGCAGCAGTGTGATTTTGAAACCTCGGAACTCGGAATCGGATTCGGAACGGTAGTTTGCGTTTACGAAGTTATTTTAATAATGGTAGGAAATAGTAGAAAAAATATTGATCGCGAAATTTTAACTAATACGGGCTTTTTATGATAAAAAGCTTCAAACTTATAACCACACACATGAAACATTAAGTCAGACACTTGTTATTTTTGATATTCACGTTTCTAGGCCTATATGTTTTTATTATTATTTTTGCTGTACCGAACTTTGTAAACAAATACTGCTATTTTGATTTCCAAATTCGAAGATTGTTGACGTTTCTCGACGGAAAATCATTCCGATCCGACGATAACTTTCCGATGAGATTTATGTGTAGGAAGTCTTTCCGATGGCATTTAGTCTTTTTTTTTTACTCAATTTGATATTATACGAATTATTGGATATTGTACTGGCTTTAATAGCAGAATTAAAGCCGTATTTTTGGATGAAACCATAAATACAACGCAATCCCAGTGGAGCTAAATGTATTTAGGTACCAACCTACTTATTTATTTAATTTAATACAATTTGTTCATTATACATTTAAAAATTATTTCATTCGCATCATTAATAAGACAAAAGCACATACTCAAACTTTATAGGGACGGACAGGGGTGAATACGCAGGTTCGGTTGCCAAACATTTTTAATAGATGGCGCTGTATCCTTGCAACCTAGTTTTTTATTTTTACACGAACAGGGAGCATCTATCTCATCTCTGTGACATGATGTTACAAATTATATAGGTAATCAACGTTCATTTTAGTTATTTTGTAATTTTCGCATCACAACAATAAACAAACCTCAGACATAGATAAAACAAACTTTTTTTTCATTGGATTTGTCAGTTTACAAAGATCGGTACAAAAAATAATAAACTAACACGTAGGCTTAGAAACGTGAATATCAAAAATAACAAGTGTTCAACTTAATGTTTGATTTATGTGGTTATAAGTATGAAGCTTTTTATCACAAGAAACTGTAATAGTTTAGATTTTGCGTTCAATATTTTTTCTACTATTTCCTACCATTATTAAAATAACTTCGTAAACGCAAACTACCGTTCCGAATCCGATTCCGATTTCCGAGGTTTCAAAATCACACTGCAGTTCAGCATTGTTAGACTTTCAGAATTGTGGTGAGGTTTCGATGATGTCATTATTTCCAAGAACTTGATCCTTGTTAGTTACATTATCGGATGGCGCCATATGCAGTATTTTGTTTTTTTTTTTCAAAAATAGAATACATCAGTTTTAGTTTTCATTGAAATCGGTCTCGAGAGTCCATTAAGTATTTTTCGCTATTCCATTTAATTATAACCTAGCTATTTACTCGATCATGACTATAAAAAAAACCTTTCTTCATACCAACTTTGACCTCTCATTTGATCCCCTTAGGGGTTGAATTTCCAAAAAATCGCTAATTAGGGCTCATTAACGTTATATAAGGAACCCTTATGCAAATGTTCAAGCTTTTAGGTCCTCAAGTTTGAGCTGCGCCTTATCCGTCAGTCAGTGTTAACAATTGGCAATGTATACGCTTCTATAATAAACTTCCCAAAGGAATCCGAGATTTGCCCATTAATAAGTTTAAAACAACTGTAAAAAGTAATCTTTGTCGTAAGGGTTATTACAGGATCTTGGATTATTTGGATGATAAAGCAGCCTGGGACTGATCGCTTAAATATCAATATATATAATGTTAAAGTGTAGCGTGTGTGCGCCCCGCATGGCAACACACTGGAGCTTACTTTTATATTTTATTGTGTAAAATAATGAATTTAAAAAAAAGACAAGCCCGCTGAGTTTCTTGCCGGATCTTCTCACTTGAGGTCGCGTTACGATCCGGTTGTAGACTTAAGAAAAAAAAAATGTAATGACAATTTGTAAGTGCCCCCGTAGGCCTATACGAAATAAATGATTTGACTTTGACTTTGAATTGTATTAAATGGAATATATTATTATGAAGAGTAACCTGTTCAAACTCTACAGCGCCGGTTTCGTAGTTCCTGTTGACTTTGACCACGGGGTAGCCGGCCTGCTTGGTCCACGAGTTCATGAAGTCCACCACGGAGAGGTCATTGAACGCGGGGTCCGACTGAGTGGCTCGCGTCATCGCTCTCCAGAGGTCTGTCTCTTCGGCGTTGGAGTATTTCCTGATGGATGTTATACATCAGTCAATTCATGTGCATATTATAGGTAGGTGCCCCAAGAAGATACCGATCTTAGGATGTAGAAGATATAGAAGTATATAAGATATGATAGCCAAGTTCATAGAACGCTTGCCTCGGTAACAAGGATCGCAGGTTCAAACGCCGGCTCGCTACTCTGGGATTTCTGGATTTCATGTAATCACATTTTCAACCATGATTATCGCTTGCTAAACGGTGAAGGAAATCATCGCGAGGAAACCTGCATATCTGAGGACCCTTCAAAATACGTGTGGAGTCCGCCAACCCGCGCTGGGCAAACGCGGTGGACTATGGCCTAATCTCCCTCGCATTGAGGGGAGGCCCGTGCCCAACAGTGGGACATTAAAAGGGCTGGTATTATTATTATTATATTATCATTATACAGGATGTAAGTGCATCGTAAAGAAAAATGATACCATGGATTCAACTCATGATTCCATTCCCCCCAGTCCCAAATTTTTGCCCCCCTTCCCCCCTCCTACTAATTTACTTACCAATCCTTCAAATAGATGACCAATCCCTTATGGAACAGCTCCTCGGTGATGGTATGGTTCAGCATCCTGATCAGGTTGGCTCCCTTGGCGTACGATATCTCGTCGAACTTCTGCGAGATTTCGGACGCGTCGACCACCTTGCGGGAGACCGGAGATGTGTTCTTCAACGCGTCGGAGCGGAGCAAGTCCATTTTGTCGCGGGAGAATGATTCAAACATTTGCCATTCGGGTTCAATCTGTGGATATACACAGAGTGTTAAACCCAATTTTCATGATCAATCCAACGTACAACACGCATTTTCCTAGACGCGCGTTTACCCAACTAGGTACTTTACATTATACATTTTCCAAATAAATAATATAATTATAATTACATATGCCAACGCGCTTGTTACGCATGTATGTTGGTGTGAGTGATGGTGAGTTGCTGTGGGTGTGTGTTGGGGTGAGTTGCTGTGGGTGTGTGTTGGGGTGAGGTGGTGTCGGTGTGTGTAGCTGTGTGCTGGTGTGGAGTGTGTGTATATGCGTGTGTAGGGAATTGTGAGGGTTATTTGCGTGTGTTTGGTGTCAGAGTTGGTTGGCGTCTTAATGATTCGATATTATATTATTAATCTGAGTGATTAAGTTGGTGAGTGACTTAATACTTTCTTGCAGATCGTACCAGCCTGTTGTATATGCAAACTAGAATGTCTGTTTTTCGTTTAATCTTTCGCGCCAGTTTACGGTATCTAAGAATTTGAATTGGCATATCCTCGCAAGCACGTTGGATAATATTTACGAGTTGCAGAGGTTTCACAGTTTCTATTAATAACCACAATTATAAGTTCCTTAGTGTCGTTACAGAGCACGGAGCTCAGTGAATGCAGTCATGTTTATCCATAGTTATTATCGGACTATGAGATGTTGTACTCACACGATCCACTCCAACGTACTCGATGTAAGTGGCGAAGCCCTCGTTGAGCCACAGGTCGGTCCACCAGCGCATGGTGACGAGGTTCCCGAACCACTGGTGCGCGAGCTCGTGCGCGATGTCGATCGCCACGTTCTGCTTGTCGCGCGGCACGCTCTCCGTCTCGTCGAATAGGAGAGTGGTCTCCCTGCGAATAGATCGCGTGTTCCTGGGTGCTTATTGTGACTTAGGTATAGAGCAGGGATTTCCAAGACTAGACTAGACTTGGGATTCCCAAACTTATTTCGTCTACTTCCCACTTTGAGAATGAATTATTTTTTAACGCCCCCATTTTTTCACCTACTTGAAAAACACTATAACTTCAAATTAAATTAATTATTGTAAGCCTCTACACAACGCCACAATTTTTTTCTGGGTCTTTAGGCCTGCTGCGGCCACAAGGGGGCGTTATCGCCCACTGTGGGAAAGGCTGGTATAGAGGGTGATTCTGATATGTCGCGAACGTTTAACGAACGCGTCGAAAACGCGCAGTTTCAAGGTGCCGTCCATATGAATCGATGGTCGACCAATATCGATTGATCGACTTAAATATTGCCTAGCTGCATCTTGTTTCAAATACATATACTAGCCATCGCTATTTAAATCGGTGCCGCTGAGCTAATCGTACCTATAATGATCATTGCAATATTATCTACTGGCCGATATACAATGAAGTAAAATGCCACTAATCCCACTAATATTATAAACTAGCTGTTGCCCGCGACTTCGGCCGCGTGGTATTTAACAAAGACAACCGTTGACAACAGCCTGCTCGCCCATTCTGAGCCCGCGGGACGCATTGCAGGTTGTTGCTATCAAACTTAATCAGGCGCTGCGCTGCAACATTGGTTTTAATTTTTTTTCGTGAGTTCCTATTTTCTTTTCTAAAATAAAAGTAGCCTAAGTTACTCCTTGTTACATCAGCTATCTGCCAGTGAAAGTCTCGTCAAAATCGGTCCAGCCATTTCAGAGATTAGCCGGAACAAACAAACAAACAGACAGACAGACAGACGGACAGACAGACAAAAATTGTAAAAAATGTTGTTTCGGTATAGGTAACGTGTATACATCCAAATGCACTTAGTAAAAAGCGGTTATTTTAATATTACAATCAGAAACTCCAATTTTATTTATATGTATAGATGTGAAAGTTTGGATGGATGGATGTTTGGTTACTCATTCACGCCAGAACGGCTTAACGGATCTGGATGAAATTTGGCACATATATAGATGATAGAGATAGCTTTGTTTTATTTTTCATACTTTTTAACCGCGGGTAACACCGCGCGGTGCAGCTAGTGGTGTTATAAATACAGAACGAAGATATGCGTGCGTGCGTCAGAGTACGTTTACAAGAAATTAAATACTCGGTAATGGCTGTGTACGGAGACCCATTAAAATTGGTTTAAACCACCATTACTTATCGCTACGGATGTTAAAATAGTTTTGTGTTAATAACTTGCGTTATACAAAACAATCGATATGTCGCAGCCGAATTGTAGAATCCGCTCTTTTACTAAACGGCTAGGCGAAACACGAAAGACCTGGGCACCAAGTCTGCTAACACAATCGATTCATAATCGAACAGCAACCGCATAGTAACTGTCACTTTTGACAGATATCCCATACAATATCCGTCAAATGTGACAGTTACTATGCGGTTGCTATTCGATAATGAATCGATTGTGTTAGCAGACTTGGGGCCCTGTTTGTAAAACGGCTAGTAACGTTTGGGCGGATTTTAATTCGGCTAGCCATATTATAATGTCGTTTTGTGTTCCACAATGCAGCTGGTTAGCATGCACCCTTTTGACGTTTAGGCGAATTTTAATATAGCAACCAAATTATTTACACGTTCGGACTGCTCAACAGCACGCGTGAGCGAGCGAAGCGAGCATGGAAATTCGGGACACCACGACTTGGCTTTTTAGGTTCGAAGTTCGCTCGCAACGCTCGCTCATTAATCCCGCCATGCCCTTCGTGTCAGGTTCTTGGTAATCTAACACCATCTTTTGTATCTTGACGCGAGGTTGAAGAGGTTGCTACACAGTGAAAGAATTCCCGAAAAAAATAATATAAATATCACCAAACGCACACGCCAACTGAATAGCCGTAAACTAAACAATGCTTGTTACAATTAGGTGGGCTATAAATAAACTTTCTTACCTAAATGTGATCAATCCCCAGTTCTCCATAGCACCACTCGAGAAGTCAGGAATAGCTATCAGATCCAGCTTGTCCAATGCATACGGCACTCCGAACACGTCTTCGTAATAAGCGAGAAGCTTTGGAGTTATATCAATAGCATATTTCGCTTTTGATATCCATTCGGGTCTCGTCCAGACTTTGATTGGTTTCGTGATGTTATCCTTGCTGGTGTAGTTAGTTTCCAAGCACTTGAAGTCGGAGAGAACGTATGCAACTAGGTATGTAGACATGCTGACTGATCTGTCAAAGTGGGTCCATTGCCATCCTGGTTGGTTGTCACTGTGAACGGAATAAAGAACATTTTCAATTTCTTATATTTACCCGAATACTACACATTGAAATTAAACTAATTTTTCGAATTTTATCGCGTTTATTTTATGTTTTTACGTTTCCGTCGTTTCGGCTGCTTTACAACAACCATAGACAGTCCACCTGTGACCATGGTTGCTGTAAGGGAGCCGAAACGACGGAAACGTAAAAACATAAAATAAACGCGATAAAATTCGAAAAATTTGTACGTAAAAACATAAAATAACAGAGATATTCGAAAAAATAGTTTAATGTCAATTTTTAATTGCGTATTATACCTATACAAAATGAAGGAATTCAAGAATGTTAGTCAAGGCTTACTTTTACAGGCGATTGACAAGAAAAAAGTAAGTACGAACGCATATTTGCTGCCATGGCAATGCTTATAATTCCAGTGACCACTAAAATGTTGCAATAATTATAATTAGCAACATACCCTCACATTTAAAAAAAAAACAATTCACACTGGCTATTTTCAGAAGAGATTGCTTTGCAATTCTATGGTAAATCCACAATTTTTTTTTTATAAATTAGGATACAAGTATTACGGTACATCTCATAGGTAGGGCACCAATATCATAGTCATATAAAATTTAGTTTGGTCATGCGTAGCATCAGAATAGTGTTAAGTCATAGAAGAATATTTTACAGGTTCCTTAACTGGTTAGATCGACTATAACAAACATCACTCACATAGGCTCCTGCATTGACACCTTCATATTAGAGAGAACACTGATGTTTTTTGGATGAGCGATGCTGATCTCGAACTTCGCCTTGAACGCAGGCTCATCGAAACACGGGAATGCTGCCCTGGCCGACGTCGGCTCGAACTGGGTCACCCCTAGATTCCTGAAAGACCACAGATGTACCTAAAACTTATCAGGTTAACAACACAAGTTACTGCTGCTGCTTTGTCTCAGTCTGTAATTGTGGTTTTGACCAATAACATTTGTAAACAAGATATTTTTTTTATTAGGAATAGTATGTATATTTGAGTTAAAATATAGAATTGCCAGTGAGCCCCTGGTGCCTCTGGTGCGATTTAACACAAATTGTACCAAGTTCCTATAGGCTGGACGCCTCGCGCGTACAAACAGCATTCATAAGTTTACAAGTTAGGTAAAAAATCTTATGGAGAGAGTAGGGTTAAAGTACTGGACAGGGCAGAGCCTTGGTGGCCAAAAGCTAGTTAGATATTAAACTATACTCACACAACTTCCTGTTTGCTATTAACATAATTGCTCTTGTAAAATCCAGTCAACGAATTAGATATAGCTCCATCAAATGACAATTGTAGTATATAATCCACTTCCCGCTTCAATGCAGTATCCAACATAAGTATTAATCTGTCACCAGTACCGTTAATGATGGCTATTATTTTGATACTACGTACACTACTGTGGGTAACTTGTGTGTCCACAGACGTTGGGGTGAATTGTGGTGATGTCTCAACTGGGACATTGGTAATATTTGTGGATGTGCTTGTGTTTGGTATACCTTGAGCAACCCCGGTTGTGGTAAGAGGTATCCCTGTTGTGCTCGGCATCGCTGTTGTACCATTCTGTTCAACTTCTGAGACATTGGCAGCGGCAACATCACGTTTAGCTTTCGACGTGTGTAACGTCTCAACTCTCTCATATATTTGTTCTGTGAGCTTAGCGTTACTACTAATACTGAGATTCTTTGAGTGTAATATAATTTGTCTAACACTTCTACTTGCTCTTATAGTAATAAACACATCACCGGAGAATGTCGAGTTCTCTAAGTTTGCTTTTAGTTTGAGCCTGTAGAAGCTGGGGACCACATCTGTGGGGAGTCTGAGGTCTAATGATGGTGGACCTGTTTGACCGAATGGCTCTGTTTCATCCCAAAACTCAACTGACTTTTGTGATAACTGTAACAAAGTTATTAAGTATAGAGTGACAGGAATACTATTAAATCTACTATTGTTTACGATTAATTGAGGGAAATGTCTGAACAGACGCACTTATACATTTACCCTATATACTTACTGTGATATTTCCATTAATAATCACTGTTTTAACTAAAATTACTATAGTAAATAATCTCATAAACATTTTATACCAAAAATAAATAAAATATCACAGGTCATAAAATGCAGCAAATACCCTAATCATTTGGCTTTACTCATATTATCCACATTATGGAGCTGGTATTAGAATTCACGCTATTTCCTAATAATTATTTCGTAATTCTAAATTCACAACACTCCAGGCACCTCCAAGATCGATTGTCATTTTGACGTTTATGATTCGTCGTGCGTGACGTATATCTTTTTAGGGTTCCGTATAGACATGCCATTTTCATTTCATCATGTCACATCCATTATTTTATTTATAATGTGTATTTATTGAATTTGTTATTGCTATTAATTAATTGACATTGTGCAAAATACCCGCTAAGTTGTGGGTGAGGCCATATTCATATCCATTTTATTTCATCGCATCTCATTTCGTAAAGAAAGAAGAAAAAGAGCCAGGGTCCGACCCTCTGGCTGTTCAAAGGCATCTAGAGTCTTAACGCAATAAGATAGGGATTTCACAAATAATAATGTAAAACCTTGGCTGCACAACAAACCCAATACCTATACTAAACTAGATTATTGTAAAAAAGAAAAGGCTGCGAATGTGGAAGTAAAACAGTATTAGGCATAGCTGAAAATAATATTACAATACATATTATTATTTTGGAAGGCCATCAATATCACTATTTTTGGACTCAGGTTTCATAAAAACTACATTAGCTAAGGAGCTTTGATTTAGGTATTATATTGCACATATTGCACACCTGCGACTTCACAAGCATGGACTTAATTTTTTGGGAATCCTAGGGGACCTCTTTCATTTCCTGGGACAACATTCTACAACATCTTATTATAATTAATATTAAGCTAAAAGCAAGTTTAATTAACTTCCTTCTAATATATTTTAAGATAGTTTTATGACTTACCCGTGGCGACGCATTCATTTCCCGGGATAAGAGGATAAAAAGTAACGTGTTTTGACTAAAATTAACAAATTTGTCTATGCTCCGTTCTAAACACCATAGCACGAAACCCCTAAATATGCGTACCCGACATACATTGCTTGCCAGTTTTTTTTATCTAGTGTCACTGACAGGGCAGGGGTCAAGTTTGGTTTACAGAGGCCAGTACGTTTCATTCATTAAAAAATATTTCCAAATAAAATACATAATGTTACTGCGGAATTAAACATTGATAAAACATCTTAAACAATTAGTTATTAACAGCGACGATAAGAAAAGTTTTATTGATAAATGATAACGCGACAATTGAACTTGAAGTGTGTAAAGTTGAGATTAGATAAGTAGGACCTATCTACAAATTAATGTAAGTAATACCTAAGTAAGACGGTCTGGGTGGCCTCATTTTTTTTATTGATATAGGTACGTATACACATAGAAATTTAACAACATCGTGATTTAGAATAAATCCAAGCTTACCTTGAAGTAAGTGATAAAATGTACAATGACACCGACTATAACGGCTACAACGACTGCGAACAATATAAAAGTGACGCATATACAGTTGGAGACGAAAACCCCGCCTTTTCTTCCATAATGAATGTCCTCGGGAGATTGAGACTCGTACGATAGGAACTGCTGCCGGCTGGTTGACAGCGTCATTTTGTTAAATCATTCTGCAATGTAACAATATGTAGCTATTAGGTAGGTAGGTATCTCTGCTTCTTCTTTTTTTAGGTTGGCAATCAGCTAAAAAATAGTGCCATTTTATTTCAATTTCCTTCCCTCGGGCACGTTTATGAACACACAATGGTTAATATCCCACTAATATTACAAATAATTTTATCAAAGAAACACATTTTTTGAAAAATAAAACAAAATTGACAACTTCACGGTTCGACTTCCCGCCAAAAAGCCAGGTAGGTACTTTGTGAATTAATTAAATGCAGCTGCGAACTTCATGTAACTAGGTTATTTGGTAGTTTTAAAAACAAAATCTGTGCCGATCTAGGTATACTCTATGCCTCACTTATAAGTAACATTGACAACTTAGAGTAGGTAAATGTGTGGTTTGATAAATGACGGGTAGTTTAACTTATCCGTTTTTGTAGGTACGTGCTGACCTATGTTTTGAGTCGTATGGTACCTAGGTATGTACTGATCGATCATTAAGTATGTATAAGTAATTGTTAGTTTTCACATAAATAGTGTACCTACTTGTGTGAATCATCTAAAGGATAAATGTATATCGAAAATAAGAACCAAACGAGAATAACGTCATGGATAGCGTGGGTTGGCAGTTTGATTGGAATTTTATTCCAGCCTTGGAATAGTTCACTAAGCACAATTGGAAGAGTTCCTTCTTTTAGGGGGATATTGGTGTCGATTCTGTGCAGCATTCTCTAAATCTAAATTATACAAAATTAGAGATAAATGTGTTAAATATGTTTCCGTATTCAAGCGCGAAACTTATCTCGAAAATTCACTAATTGCGCAGTTGGTTGACGACTGTAATGCAAGCGTTGTTGTAGTAATACAAGTGTGGAATAGTTGGTGTGTTCGTCTGGCGATATTATTATTTAATATTAATTTCAGATATTTTTTTTTAATTAGATTAAGCAAATGCTGAATTAGAGAATCAATAAGATTAGATTATTTATACCTTTTTAATTATATATTATAATAAAAGTAATCATGGTGCTTAACGATATTTTATCAGTCCGTCATAGTCTTAACTAATTTTGCAGCAGTTTTTTTTATTCTCTACGGAATTGTTTTTTTTTTTTTTTTCCTCCCTAATGGCCTTTTTCCATTGAGTACGGAATTGTTTATGATTATCATTTATTGACAGAATACAGCTTTCACTTAAGGTAAACGTTCGCGCTGTCAGCTCCTTCATGCGTTTAATACCCGATTCAGCATTGCTGTCTGGACGCGGCCATTTGCGAAATGCTAGCATTCATGTAGGTAGGGTACCTTACTCCTCATGTGACCATAATTTTAACAATCACTAATTTACTGCTCAAAGAATACAAAGATGTCATTACAGCCGTTTTATGGGCAGACACAGAGTAGGCAACAGGCAATTAGATTCTCATTAGGTGCTATTACGTCAATGAACAATTATTTTACTCTGTGGTTACGTATGACTACCGATTAGGGCTTAGGTCTCTCATATATCTGTGGCTTAGGTCTACCCACTCTGAAGTTAGGTCATAGGAAGATCTAATAACAAGGAAAACTCAATTATTAAGGACAGAGATATACCCAGCCTGAAACTTTAAATTTGGGTCAATTTCGCAATCAGTTTGTCTGGAGCTAGACGATGTTAACGAGTTCTGAGTAGGTCCGTCTACATAATTTAGCTTTTTTAAATTCCACCTGTTATGGAACCTTTTTTGTAACATAAACCTCTTTATCAATTTTTTTATTTAAAAATACTTGATGAAGAGGTTTATGTTACTGTGGTATATAAAAACGCGATCTAGGTTTTCGCATTGCTTTCTACCGGTTCTGATGCAAACAGTGCATGCGATTTATTTTTATAAATATAGCCAGACGAACACACCAACTATCCAACTGCGCTAATCAGGCCGTCAATATTATTTAAAATTATATACCTACCTACCTACTTAATACATAGTTTGGTTAAAAGAAATCAAAGCCTTGCAACGCTGTTGCCTGAACTTCGTCTCAGACGATACGCCGCGCCGTCCGTAAAAAGGGCACTTTACTCTGTGTAAAATACGGGGTTTGAATCATCTTTCTCAAGTCAATGTCATGTTGTCAAGGGTAAATGGAATGTGATCAAAGCATATTATACATATTGTGACAACTGTATATAATTTAATAGCTGTGACGAATTATTAACGAGCTATCAACAAAAACTCTGTCAATGTGTTGCAGTTGAAAACAACATAACAACATAACATATTGAAGAGACTTAATAAAATAACTATATACTTAGGTATAAACAGACGGACTGTCTGTCAAACCTAGTTATCAGGATTAGTTCGGCTTTGTGCGATTTACAATTCAAAAGCGCCATTATTTCATTCTGATTTGAATAATAATGCATGGATATTGAATATGGTTATACACACACAGACTTACAGAAACTGACGGAAAATATAACCTATGCTTTTTTTTTTGGTAATAGACAATACTTATCAGTTCCGCGTTGTGTAAATTGCCGCGTTAAGTTTATGATTTCATTTGTTTTAGATTACTAAAACGTGTGGCACACGCTCTGTAGCCATTATTTCTATTAACTTTTTTCTCTAGGTCCTTTGTCTAGGTAATTAGCTAATTAGTAGCATCTGTTACTTGAAAGAATTGTTTAACATTATTATTGCGTACCTGTACCTCAGTACCTCAGTATTCTAAGAAACAACAGGTTGTTGTTGTAAACCAGCCTTCCTGGCAAATATTGATCTGTTTACAAACAAAAATCTGTCCGGTAAAATGGGTAAAACTTGTGCATTTCATTGGAATATCGGAGTGTAATATAATGCGCGGAACAGCGACGTCTGATAGGAGCGCTATGTCCAATGGTATCGCGGCGTGACCAACGCGCATGCGGGCGGCGATAACAACTCTACGCTATACTGGTTATAATGTCGGATTTATACTGCTGAATCGGTTTAGATATTACTTATTACTATGACGAAAAGCCGAATCCCCCTCAAGTTGAGTGAAGGCCGGTGAACAGAGTGGAACATGAAAGGGCTTATTATCTATGATTTTATTGACCGACTTCAAAAAGGAGGACGTTCTCAATTCAGTTGGTTTTTAATGAAAAGCAATAATACACTAGATGGTCGATCGCTTGTACTGAAAACATGGGGTGCACGTTCAGACCCCGCCTCGCGAACGAAATTCGAGTGCGTATGTCGTTTTCAGCCATGATCATACACCTACCTAGCTGAACGGTAAAGTTAAAAGTCCATCAGCCTATATTAATGGAGTAGCCAGAATCCCCCCCCACCTCGTGATGAGGGGGGTGTGCCCAGTATATACAGTATATTGGCAAAAGGGTCGCCAGTCGCCCCCTATTACATTGGGACCAAATCCCATCAGCAAAAATTAGTTGTACGCAACCACTTTTGCTAAGCTCCACAGCTTGTACCATTCAAACAAATATCGGCCTAGCAGGCAGGATTTCGTTCTGTTTCAGAAAAAAAATGATCAAAATAAAGTACTTCAGTCAGGGGGAGCAATAGCATCCATAACATATTACTGCATAAAAAAATAACTGTATGTAATGCCAATGTAAATTGATTAAAACTTCTAAGTATGAAATAAAACTGATTTTATCGCGTTTATATTATGTTTTTTTTTTACGTTCCATAGTTTTATTTCTATGTGTAGTATTCGCGTAAATATAAGAAATCAATATTCTATGTCCATATATGCTCCTCCAAGACGCCAACCCATAAAAATTATAATGTGATTTACGTCATAGCAGTCCTCAGTATTCCATTGAGCAGTACATTCCTATATCGTGCGGCTCACTTGTGTTGTAGCAATTGTATGAAACAATTCATGAAATAAGGACAATAATGGGTGGAAGTCGTCGGTGTTCAGGATAAGTGTAGGTACTGATGCGCGTACACATATCAAAGCGTTTACGTCATATTATGCGTTGACCGGAATTACAGATTTCATAGGTTGGTAAGGTCCAAGTTGGCTGCAAGCATCAATTGTATTCTAAACTCTATGACACCCACATTTGAAACAATTTAAAGTGATAAACATTATAAAATGGCACAGGGTTATTGGTTCTGAATACACTTTAATTCCGTTCGGAGTTGAGACCCTCCATCCATGGGGTCCAAGCGCCATGAATTTGATACAAATCCTATCAAAAAGATTGGTCGACGCAATCGGCGACCCAAGGGCCGGGCATTTCCTCGCTCAGCGAGTAGCTTTGGCTATTCAGCGAGGAAATGCAGCCAGCATCTTGGGTACGCTACGGCTTGCGCCATTTTTTTTTACACTTTTTTTAATTATTAAGATTTTCATTTTAATTTATATCTTTCAATCGGTAGACTAGGCCTAATAAACCCCCCTAAAGTAAGTTGAGGAGTACTTTACTGACAAATTACCGGACTTCTTGGGAAAACTGGAAAAGTTATTTTTTACTATTTCGTTTTATATTCCTACACTTTTGCACGTTTATGAACACATAATGGTTAATATTCCACCGAGTTTACACATTATATTTCAAAGAAACACATTTTTCACAATATAAAACAAAATTTATAACCTTTTTCTTCGACTACCCTTATTTACTTATGACTTGGTATTTTGTTTACCATTTTAATTGTATCAGTTAGAGTGGTATTACTTCGTGATCGAATAATAATAGTGTTATTGTAGGTACTACAAAGAAAACACACCTGCTAATTATTGAACAATAAGCGTTATTAAAAGTATATACCTAGATAATAATCGAAATCATGTCGCGCGAAAGTATATAGGTATACCTACTAGATATATATATTAAATCATTTAAATAAGTATACTAATACAAAGAATATAGTTAGCTCTTATAATACATATTGAAAAAAAAAATCACCTACCGTCAACTTTATGGTGGCGATTCCAAAATTAAAAGTAAAAGATACACTTAATTCACTGCCTTAATACATTCAAACTCGTTACACCGATGAAAGTTAAAAAGTAAACAAGGAATTTAAAATTGGAATTCAAGTAAAATGAACTGGAACGCGCTGCCTGCGCACGCGACTCCGATCTACGGCGATATGCTCACTCCTACGGCGAACGCAATTTACGTATTCCACTACCAAAATAAGTTGGCCTCCTACACACCTTCGTTTCGAGCTACACCTGTGTCAATTACAGTTGTGTGTATTTGCGCGCGAGCTCTTTTACACTGGCCGATGGATTGTAAGAAAAGTATCATGACCTTGTCGGTATTGTTAAACGTCCGCCGAAGACAAACTACCTAATTTAGTTTATACATAATTCATTTTTGCTCTTTTAAACAAACCATTGGTTGACGGAGGCTTTATTAAAATTTAAAAACCACAAATGGATTGGTTTCAAATAATAACGCATACGTGCCGACAAAAGATCTTCTATAGCTACGGACGTAAGAGGATTTTCCCAAACACAGACCGTTTCGGACAGGATAGAAAAAAAAGATTGTAAATATTATTGTTCTGAGAAAGTGATGACGAATGCTTGAGCGAGTCCAACTTCCACGATTGGTGACGTCAATGCGATTATTAAAACTTCTGGTGGGTTATTTTAAATCATTCGGAATCGACATCGGAAACGGATTTGAAACTTTCCGATGTTGGTGTCGCTCCCGACGAGCTTTCCGACGGAGACTTTTTGAAAAAACGATTCGGTATTGTCATCAAGATACATCGAAGATAATTAAATTCGGAAATTTTAATAGCGATTGCGGTAATCCAGTTCGGAAGTTTTCGATTCCGTTTCCGATATCGATTTCGAACGGTTTAAAATAACCCTGCAGATAGTGTCTTGACAGGAAACTTCCGCAATGATTTCATTATCTTAGTCATTCGATCTCGCGCCGACAGACGAGCGTTCAGCGTTCCGCGATCTCGGTAATGTATGGGTCTCATAAAGCCTGTGCAACAGACTAACCCATACAATTCATAGAACGCGGAACTCGGAATGATCAACGTAAAACGCTCTTCTGGTTGCGCGGGGTCTTACTCTTTGTGGATTTATATGGATTAGATGATTATTTATCTGACGTCATAAATTCTCATATTATGCGTCATGTGTCGTCATAGAGGGGCAATGTGCTCGATAAGTAAATGGCAATAGGCGTGACTCCTCTTACTTTGGGATCAAATACCATCAGCTAAATGTGGGTGCATTGTGGTGCACCTCTGTCTACCCCTTCGGGGATTACGGGCGTAATGGTGTTATTTATTTATTATACATATTTGTATTTATGTATTTGTGGAAATAAGACATCCAAATCAAGGTTCCCTGAATAAAAACAAGTGAATTGGTTAGTTGTTAAGTATAGACAGTAGTTCATATATCGTCAGCTAGATGGAGCGATTTGCGCAGGACGCCCGGCAGTAACTGGATTTCAGATCGGGTTCAGTTGATATAATTCAACCAACAGTATACTGACTGAGTTAAAAATTATGAGATAAATTATATTAATATGAGTACCTATTATTTCCGAAAAATTGATCTTTCGACTTGGCGGTGGCACTGTCGTGTCGCTTAGATAGACCTATATTATATGCCTTCATAGTGTCTTCTCTGAATCGAAGAGTTTCTTTAAAAATTTAAGTAGGTCTATTCTTAATTCTAAAATGGAAAATATGTTTTTTAGGAAGATAAAAGCATGTAGTTATAACTATGGATTATTATATTCGATAATGATAACCGTCGGTATGAATAAGTAACAAAAAATAATATAATTTACGAAAAAAAAACAACCTAATTAAAGGAAGTACTACGAGAATCTTGCGACTCACAGTTGCGTCAAATCAAAGCATTTTTTTTTAAATAATGTTCAGCACAAAAGCACCCAAAGACGGTCTTTATTGTTGCCTATAAATAACGAGGTTTTTGTTATAATCTTAAGAAAAACAAGACCAAAACTAGACTTGGGTCAACACTAAGGAGAGGTATTTCTATTTACCTAGCAGTGGGGCTGATAAAGACGGAAAGAAGTCAAAGTTTCAAGGGAAAAGATAAGTCGGAGAAATTAGTACTCCACCCGTAACACCCTTACCCATATACACAACAGAATAAGGGTAATCATCAAGGGTAACAAATATTCTAATTAGCTTTAATGCATCCTATCAAAGACTGCCGGTTGTTTATCACTACTTAAGAGGATGCATCCTGCATATCATGAAACGTAAAGTGTGTTATTCTAGACGCTGCCATTGTAACCTTTAATGCCATTAAAATTACGTCTGCCCTTGTGGAAATAAAATCCTGTAAAGAGTATATATATAGTATAGGTATAGGTATCAATCAATAAAATTATTTATATGCACAAAACACAGGTAGGCAGTGTTATGTACATAATTATCCTATTAATGTCGGCTCTGGCTCACCGCCTGGGTCTGATATTCTTGTCACTGCCAACAGTATTCAACCCCGCTCTCTCGGCATGTTTTTTCTTCTTCTTTATTTCCGAAATATTATCGTCTTCCATTTGACACTGACAGCCCGCACAGTCCGTCAATCGCGACGACAATATAAATATATATAATGCCATAGAATTATATGATGAATATATTTATGCATCAATGTAGTACCTACATACAATGTCTATGTACTTAGGAAGGACATAGTTGGACTGTTCATGAGTACAAGTTACACAAAAGGTTATCGTTTTTCAATTTCTTCCAGCACGTTAAACAAGGAGATACAACGATATCTACTTGAACGAGCACAACCCTCACGTAGTTTTTACTACCAGATTCACTTTATTGCGGGCCGGTATCGGTTCGACTGGCTTTAAAAATACCGTTAAGTGGAAACATGTTCCTATAAACACAGTTCCGTATCCTTTTAAATAGCTTATCCATCGATAATAGACTTAGTATAGGTCAACTGCTCTTTGTAGCGACAGGTGGATGAAGCTCTTTCTACCTGTCTCTATAAAGAGGCTGCTCTAGATACAGAAGCTCTTTCTACCAGTCTCTATAAAGAGGCTGCTCTAGATAGAGAAGCTCTTTCCACCTGTCTCTATAAAGAGGCTGCTCTAGATAAAGAAGCTTTTTCCACCTGTCTCTATAAAGAGGCTGCTCTAGATAGAGTGAGGTGGAAAGAGCTTCATCAGCTACATCGACAAGAGTCTTACCATTAAATTAGAATAAAAAGGTCAACTTATAAATATAGCTTGGCCATTCATTGAAACTATTATTTATGCATTCATAATACCTAGTAGTTTTTGGGATTCATATTTTATACGAAAACCACACACAAAAGGTAATTATCATCATGTTTGTAATGCTCCTATATATGCCTTAGGTATAGGTGCACTGTTGTGGGCATTAGATTAACAAGGCAGGGAATACTATTGGTCTTATATTCTGAATACCTAACATTCAAATAAATGTGTCCGATTTATTGGAACCAATTAAACTTATCCAATAAATAATAAGAACACCTGAGAGAGAATGTAAATAGGTTCCACTGGAATAATTTTCGACAGAACCCTGAAAACAAAATCTGATAGAGACACCAGATGCTACCCATCGAGATAGATGCTATATATTGAATAAACATTATTATTCACAGAATTTCAATGGATTAAAAAAAATTACGTTCTATGATTTATCTCAACTCCTACGTGCGGTTTTAGAAAAACGCTGTTTAGGTAAGTATATTAAAACTTTTATGAATTTGGGGGTTATTTGATGTCATTACTGTATATAATCATTAAGCATATTTTCCCAGGCGACAATGTTAGATACATTTTTATTAAGTCTTTAGTTCTATTTTCTAGTTTTGGACGTTTCTGGGTAGCTTCTTATTATATTTTTTTATGACGAATGTCATTAAATTATATGTCAAATTAATTTGCAATCAAACCTCAATTTACCTTGTAAGCAAGTGTTTCCTAGTGGTATTATGTAGTAGGTAACAAGTCATTTGTTTATCAAGGTGTGCTCGTTGGAGCGGTAAGGTCGTCAGGTCATGACTCTGCGTAATAGGGCTATTGTTTGTGACATCCATTCCTTTTTATGGTACATATCTTGCGACTCACTCTCACTACGGCGGTTGCTGCAGCTTGAACTTATTTTCTTATTTAATGTTCTTGATATAGAAGTTTTGGTTATGTTAATTTTAGATATATGAGAACCTTTAATCCATAATGTCGTCGTCGTCTCTACGGCATCGCGGCAGTCATCTAAATATCCATCCATCCATCCATCCGAAAAAACGAAAGATGTCCTCTGCTGGACATATTACTCGTCGAACGATTTCCACTGCCTGTCTGAACCTCCCTCTTTCATCTCGATTAGGTCTTCTGCGTCTCAATTGGACTTTCCAAGTCTCCATTGGCTTGTGCTTATTGTGGGTACATTTTAACCGCAAAAGTCCATCCATTGCTCTTCTATACTTAGATTTAAAGCTGTAAATTACAAAGTATACGATCAAAGTTGGCTAAGAACAAAAGATTGAAAAAAAGCAACGTAAGTATCTAAGCTATGAGTACTAACTCTCTAAAGCACTCTATATCTCCTTTTAATCTCGAAATGAATATGGAACTATTGTAAGCAACAATATAGATGAAGAGATAGTCGCAACTGAATGTCGGTAAAGTGTGATGACTCCTACTTTCCCCGGCCAAAAGTACAAAGATCGAAGATAACTTTATCATTACCGGTCCCGCGGCCAATTTCCTGCAACAAACTCGTGTCTTATCTTGTATGTTGAACTTTTATACCGCAACGGATCTACCTAGTATGAATTTTCAGCTTAGAAAATTTGTGGTCCAATCAATCTGATTAGATGCTTCTTTCTTGATTCAGTTTGCGTTTTTCTGACGATAGGCTCTTACACTTGTGGCAATGCATAATAGCAATAGCTGACAATTATTTGAATTTAGTTCGATTTGATCAATCTTAAGTAGATACACAAAGCTATCCTTATGTGTATGTTATTGTTCCTTGTATGGTACTTTATCGCAGTAGAAATAGATGCCAAAATAATGTAAGAATCAGAGAATTGTAAGCTGTGACAATTGCCCTAATTTGTTGGCACAAATTTAAGATACTGGTCAACCTTTGCTATTCTTAAAAGTCAACTTAAAGGTACACCTTCACTCAAACAACGACTTCACACTTTTCGCGTGTCCTGTGAAGCCCATAACTTACTCGAGCCCAAACAATGCCCTAAAGGCGCATTGAAAACAAATTGTCGGCACAATCCAACACGTTAATAACATTAGCAGTACCACAATGTACGAGCTCCACGACAATCACGATAAGCCGTCAGCGAAAATGAGGAATATCCTGGTGGTAATTGAGAGGGACTGGGTCGGGATGGTAGCTCCTGCGCCATCCAGTGGTGTTCTGCACGTCGCGCCGAGCCCAGCGCGTAAGTACCTCTCAAATTATAGCATGGATTAAATTTTAAGTCGGCTCAAAACTTGTCTATGACGAATACGGATTTAAATTTGGATTTTTTTATCACAATCATTTCGTCGCTACCAATGATTGCGGTAAATGTAATTCTGCGTGTTTCAATTTAGAGTTGCTATTTGCTCGGGTCTCTTGATTCGAGAGCGATGTGTCCTTATTTGAAACTTCGTACAATTGAGCTCGTTACTGTTGATTTTGATATAAGTATCCCAAATTGAATGTTCATAACGTTTTAATGTAATTTAAAAGGAATGGAACGTTCTGTAATTTAATAATGATGCTCAGTTCGACTGGAGGCAAATGTAGAAGCCTTATGAAAATGGAAAAGCTCTCATAGGACTGTTATTTGTATGCAAAGGGGAACAGCTTTTTGCAATTATACGTTAGTTGGCATAAGGCATCACTAAGTCAGGTTACAACGCATGTTTTAGAGGAGACTTTGATCACAAAAATGAATGATGATCCTCAAATGAGCTCACGAACTTTGCTCTCATGCCATTTACCCAGCTAGATCATTGTTGATTCTTCATCATTAAGTAGGTACCTAGAATTTCATAAAAAAGCTGTTAGAATATACATAGATATTGATTTGGAATTCATACCTATTACTTATAATCATCCTTGTATCTATTCACGAATCAGAGATTTTTATGCGTTTTTATTATCTAGGAATCTTAATTGTTATACCCACTATAGTCTAAATATAAATGTCTTCGAAGCGGTCGGATCAATCACCGCCTGCCTCTTTCTGCTTATAGTTCTGTCTCCGTTTGTTGGGCGGTTAATATAGCTAAGTATATTGAAGCCCTTTTAAATATACGTGTGTTTCTTCTAGACGTGAAGCCATCACAATGCTAGCTCGTATCGCTCTCACAGCGTGCCTGTGCCTGCATCTCGCGAGCTGCCTACCTCCGGATAAGGTTTGTAGTCGTACCGTTTCATAACTTCCTTTCGTCAATATAGTATTGTTATTGTTATACTATTTTGATGTAAGGTGTTTGTGGCCCGTATCTGTTCGAAGTTATTGGAAATAATGAATTGTGTAGGAAGAATTGTACCAATGCTACAAGACTGGAAGATGGGCTAGTTTATGCAGCTGTTAACACTTCTTTAAAATAAATTTATATTTCAGCCATTTTGTGTGCCTATGTAATAGGTTAAATAACATTTTTTAAATGCCAGCCAGGTAGAGAAAACAATAACCGTTTAATTTCATATAAATTGCAGATTTTTATTTGAAATAAGTAATAGGTTATTAACGTTTGTGATGCCCTCCCAAATTGTTTGACTGGACTATACTAAACCGCACGACAAAACAAACTTTAATAATAATAGTCGCCTTGACCGAATTTCGGTCACGGCGGCTAATCTCAACGGAGACTAGCCATCTGCGCAGGAGATATTATAGTGCACGAGTGGGTGCGCAAGCGCAGGTATACTCTCCCTCCCTCATTCTCATGGTCCGATGGGACGGCAACCCGACACGACCGGAGAGAGATCAGGTGCAGGACCGACGGCTTTACGTGCTCTCCAAGGCACGAGCGAGTGATAATCATGGTTCAAAATGACATTTGGACAATCCAGAAATCTAAGAGTTGCGAGCTGGAGTATGAATCTGTGACCCTCGTTACTGCGGCGAGCGTTCTACCAACTTGGCTATCACTGCTTTACATTAAAAAACAAACTCTAATCCGTACCCGAAATCCTAAATATACATAAGATAGATGAGTATCACCACACTGGCATCTCAAACATTGCATCACTGGTCAGACAAGCGAGTAAACATTGGCCCATTAGGTCATTAATTATGAGCGTCGTGCGTGATTAGTGTTTATTAGTATTCTAGTTAACGTTACAGGTAGATCGTGTAAGCCGAATATTGGGTCAAAAGAAATAGGTCAAAGTATTAACTACTGGAACCCCAATACCTGATTGTTTGAAGGAACTAAGTCCGAATATCTCTTGTTTGGTACCTACTCTCTAGGATATCAATGAATAAATAAATATCGCCGGGCAAACACACGAACAATACGGTCCCACACTAAGCAACGCTTGTATTATGGGTACCGTACAATGGACTGAGGGCTAACTCAGTATATAACACTAATATAATAAACATCCATGAGTCGGGTACAAACATTTATGGTCATCATACAAAGATTGTCCCTACCAAGATTCGAACCCGGGACCAGCACAGAAAGAAGGGGCCCCTACATACTGAGCTAATGAAACCCAAGAATAAGATACGGATTTTTTTATTCATGTAAAGTGTAAACCATAAGTACTGTAGGTACTTATTAATCGTCAAATATGTCACAAAATGCTACGCTACAACTTTGCCACCCGTTCGGAATGCCGTTCCTATGGAGAAGAACGAGCAAGAAACTCCATGGTTGCTCTTTTTGAAAATATCTGTTATAGTTCGAGCAGTACATTGTTATAGGTATGTGAGAATAATGTAGAAACGGCTAGGCAGCCTTGGGTAGCTGATTAAAAAATACCAACCCTAAGGGTATAATTACATACATGGCTACATGGTGAATTTTGAAGATAAGAACGAAGAGGAAAGAATGACAAAATCTAATTTCAATCTATATATAATAGTCTGCTCGAAGAAGGTCATTTATGTTCCCGAGGATCCGGACCTAACCAAGCATTTTTATCCTTTAGAGAAGCAAGTTGATCGTATTACGATTTGTTTAGTACTAAAAAGTTTCTTGGCTACATTCCAGACATGGCGTATAAATAAAAATGGATTTTGTTTATGTACAAACTGTATATTTATAGGAATCGTTATTTACCTTGAGCGTGCTCGCTTCGCGTACATCCTGTGATTCACTGTTAATGAATTGCATGCATTAAGTAAACATAGACAAGATTTTTTTTTTTTTTAATTATTACATTATAGGCAAGTATTTGATCTCGATCTCACCTGATCGTAAGTGACGATGAGATCTACGATGGAGCATACTTGCCTAGAAGGTACCTGTTCACTCTCGAATTGACATATTGTGTGAGTGTGAACAGGCAGGAAGGCGGCAGTAAATCGAAACGCTACATTCACTAGGCACATGCAGCGCATCTGATCTGACCCACCATCCATGAATGGCAACACCGAACATCATGCCGGAACACGGCTAGGCCGCTTGGCGACAAGGCTTTGTTCAGTGGGTGGTGACTAACCACGGCCGAAGCCTACCACCAGTAGAGTTGTCACCTAGTTGGCACCACCCAGGGTCACGTGTAGGGTATCTCGAGGGTATTTAATTCTCCTACGGACGAAGGTGACTCGACCCCAAAAGATACGCTTAAAACACTTTTCAGTACTTAGGCACGGTATGGCAGGGAATGGCTATTATTGTTTCATATATACCTATAGAAGGTTATTGGTGTAGTACGTATGTATGTCAGGTTTCTTTAGTGTGGATAAATTACAAAATACATATTATTTCGTGGTGGATCTGTTAATGACGTAATTCTTACGAAATTATATATAATAGTTGATCTACGATGAACTATAGGTTAATTTAACTACCTAATAGTATTCGTGTGATCTCAACCCATGACTCAATAATAAATTAAATTACTGTTATCGTAACAAGTGTGACTAAGTAGTTAACGGTAGGTTGTATTGTGATTCTGATACACGGGGCTTGAGTCACTTACAGAACCCGCGGCCAAGCGCAACATAAATATAGTACCTTCACTTGTGTCAATATTGACAATAACGTATTATAAGAATCATAGTAGATCTTCAAGATATTTACAGAGTTATTCAGAAAGTGTATACCAAGCCTGCAATTCTTCCCATGAAAATCACAATGGTCATTTTAGTGGGAATATTTATTTATTTATTAAATCGAAGTTTCGTAATTCTGACTTCATAATAATGATAAGAAATGCGCTAAAGATTGCAGGTTCAGGCTTTATCATTATTCATTCAAATCGTTTCTTTCGTATAGGCCTAAATTGTCATTAACATTTTTTTTTTCTTTACTATACAACCGGATCGGCACCCGACCTCAACTGAGATGATCCGGCGAAACTCAGCGGGCTTGTCTTTTTTTTAAAGCCATTATTTTTACAAAAATACAAAAGTAAGCTCCAGTGTGTTGCCATGCACACACACGCTACACTTTGACATCATAAATCTTGATATTTGAGCGAATGACATATTATATTAAAAATACGTATCAAGATTATTTACTTAATCCGTAAAGTAAAGAAAAATAAGGTTTAGATTTGTATATGTTTGTTAATGGCACTTATATATAATAACAACTTTATTTAATAATATTAAAACCATCAATCTTCAGTCTTCACATAAAAAAGTTAAGTAAATATTAAACATAAAACAGCGTAATGAGAGCATTTTACATCGGAAAATATTTAATTGGAAAATTTCTACGCTCTTTAATGACGGTAACCCGGTACTAATTGGCAATATCCGCCACCAGTAGGTAAAGGTGTTCGTGGAAAAAATGAGGTCTGTTCAGGAAAGGGAAAGTTTTCATGAAAAAGAAATCTGAAAATTACTATGGTATTTACTGTTTAGTATCTTAACGGTGACTTTGTTATGTGTCTATTTGTTTAAGACACTTTACACAACGGGAACGTTAAAAATATAGAAGCGATAAAATCCGTAATACTAGTTTTATTACACTTTACACAATTTAATAATAATAATATGGCCACTAGCCCGGCGAACACACCAACTATACGGTCCCACACTAACCAACGCTTGTATTATGGGTACCGTACGATGGAGTGAGGGTGAATTCAGTATACAATACTTGTATAGATATTAAACATCCATGACATGGGTAGTACAAATATCGTGCTCATCCGGGACCCTCGGCACACAAAGCAAGGTCACTACCAAATGCAAAAACTTCCATTGAACTGATAATTCTAATGTGACTGCGAATTTTTTAACAAAACAAAAGCTGTATGATAAAAAAGTTGAGTTTCTCATTATTTGTATTCCTCATAATTGCTTAGGCACTTGTTATCCATCAGGTACCGCTCCATATAATTAAAGCTCGGAGTATCGACCTGAACAATGCTCACGGCCTCGCCATGGAGGCCCGCCTCGGAAAGGAAATTTATCCCACAAACTACCGCTTGAAGTTGGAACCTTACCTCGAAGACGGTCTGTTCAAAGGTCATCTCGTCATAAACATGACCTGGGTGGAAAGCACCGCGAAGATTTTCGTCCATTGTGCTCACGATTTGGAGATTTTGGACTACGATGTTAAAGTTCGTTTGCCGGACGATATGTGAGTATGTGTTATAACTTTTTAACTGACTTCAAAAAAGGAGGAGGTTCTTAATCCGATTGTATTTTTTTTTATGTTTGTTACCTCAGGGCCCCAAGTCTGCTAACAGTGTTAGCGTTAGTGTTAAGATTGTGTTAGCCTAACACAATCTATTCATAATCGAACAGGAACCGCATAGTAACTGTCACTTTTGACAGATATCCCATACAATATCTGTCAAAAGTGACAGTTACTATGCTGTTGCTGTTCGATTATGAATCGATTGTGTTAGTAGACTTGGGGCCCTGGTGTTTGGCACCATCTTCGCATTCGTTAAATATTAACTACATAACAAAAAATATAACAAGCAGAAAGTCAAATATAGATAGATAACTCTTTATTGTTCCACCACATAAAATTTATACAAAATTACACAACAACAAAAAATATAACAAGCAGAAAGTCAAATATAGATAGATAACTCTTTATTGTTCCACCACATAAAATTTATACAAAATTACACAAACTTAACTTATACAGCGAGTGTCACAATGGGCGGCCTTATCGCTAAAAGCGAATATACGCAGACAATAATTCTTCTTAATATTATTGTAAGATTTTTTACACTTTTAAAAAAGTATACATGGATTAATATATTCTTTAATCTCGTCTAGAAATGGAGAATATAAAAAGGCCTCATCAGACATGGTGATCGATCACAAAAAGCCGTTAGTTGGCTTGAACCTTGACAAGCCCGTTCCACCGAACACCACCGCCTTGGTAACGTTTGTGTTCAAAGGCGTCATGGAGGCGGGCTCTGAGGCGTTCTTCAGAACTTCTTACATGACTGAAAATGAAGTTGAAAGGTAATGTATACAAAGAAATAAAATTGGAGTGTCTGTTTGTAATATTAAAATTACCTTACCGCTTTTTCTAAGTTTGGGACACGGTGGGACACTGGCAGATAGCTGATGTAACAAGGAGTAACATAGGCTACTTTTATTTTAGAAAAACTTTTCTGTTAAATACCACGTGGACGAAGTCGCGGGTAACAGCTAGTTGTACAACAAGTATGATGTATAAACAAATATTGTAAGATTGAAGTTATTTTTGGTCCTTTGATATTTACATAGCACGAATTTTCCTTTTAAATATAAACAGCGAAATTGTTGATTCAACTAAAGTAAATAAGAATTGGAACAAAGCCCATTTACGGAACCAATTCATCTCAAGTATCAATATAAAAATATTATAGTTAATGTATAACACTTAAATTCTATAAGTAGTGTACTGGACTAAAATCTTTTATAATTAAGCTTATTGATTTCTTATATTTACGCGAATAATACACATAAAAATAAAACTAATTTACGAGACGCTGATGTAAAACACCAGCGCTCCACAAAATCTGCAATCTGTGAACATGGACAGGAATGCACCCGCCAATATATATCAGATTTGATCAACCACAGATCCTCGCAAAACAACACCGATTCCGACCAAGGATGATACCAGAGGGATACAAATTAGGATAACATCCTAATTTCAATAGGGAAGATGGCTGGGTGCTACCACTGACTTGGGATCCACTAATTAATATAATTAAATCCGAAACCAAGCGCACCGTTGCAAGACCTCAAGACACTGTGAGCACATTCTGCGTAAATTGGACCGCAAACAAAAACTAAATATGAGGGTACCCCAGTTCAAACTATGACACTAGGAGGTCATAAAATGAACGCGATGAAATCGTTAAATTAAATTTATTTCAATAATTAACCTTTTTTTGCATTATTTTTTCGTATTAGGATCGTAGCGGCCACTCAGCTTCGTCCAAACAACGCGAGGAAGATGTTTCCGTGCTTCGACGAACCATCGTACAAAGCAACTTTCGAGCTTAGTGTGGTGCGACCAAGGAACATGGTGGCTTTGAGCAACGTGCCAGTCGCTCGGACCGAGGATATGTGAGGCTACTACATAATTCCCATTACTAAAACTAGTTTATGTTGAATGCTAGTTGTTGGGGGCGAAATTTAAAATTTCGACGTTTTAATTTTTTTACGAAAAAAAATAATTGTCATCGCTTTTAGGGTTCCGTACCAAAATGGTAAAAACGCAACCTTTATGGTGCGACTGTGTCCGTCTGTTTTTTTTGCGACTGAGGCATTTTGCTTTATATTTATTCATCAATTTTCTTTTATGTTAATTCTAAACGATACAACACTGCAAATTTTGTTAAAAAATTGTTTTTTTTGGAGAATTCTTTTGCTTTTGATTAATTTTATAGCAAACTTAATACATTGAGACCTTCAATGCAATATGCAGCAGCCGTAGCAAACAACAAAATTACCTCGCAAATATGTCCTTAGCCTTTGTAAAAAAATAAAAACTGTCACAATTTTGAATTTCGAGTTAGTGCTTTCACCTCTATGGATTCTCCTACTTACTCATCACTAACATGGTCATTCTCTTGCACAGTGAAGACGAGCCGGACGCAGTGTGGGATCATTTCGAGAAGACACTGCCAATGTCCACATTCACGTTTGGTCTCATTATCGCGGATTTGAAACAGTTGGGCAATTCCTCTTACTATGTTGATGAAGCTGGACATAAGATTGGTAAACATTGAAAATAAATTGCTAATTAACTGTTCTTTAAGCAGGTGTTTTAAATGTACTCCTAAAGTTCTCGAGGAAGCGTGCTGTCACAATCAGGCATATTTATATTATCTGTGGTGTGAACGGGACGGTAGGCGCTTAAAACTACTACCTACTTAAGCCACTGTTCTAGAAACCGCTCGGCAGCTTCATCGTTAATTTAAATGTGTGTACTATAATCCAGAATAGTCCGCCATCCACATTGAAAACATTGTTTTATTTAATCTCGTTTCGTTCTGACCCACTGTCTAGAAGATCCATAAACAATTGAATATTTTAATTATTTTTTATTCCGCTCTGACCGCGACTCGGTAAATTAATGTATAATCTATTTCATCTTTTATTTATTTAATCATTGCGTCGTTGTGTTTAGAAATTCGTGTGTGGGGCAGGGCGGAGTACCTGGAAGCCCTGGAAGGTGTCAGCGAGAAAGTGACCCGCGTGTTCACGGAGCTGTCGAAGGTGTGGCAGGTGTCACTGCCCCTGAAGCGAATGGACTTCGTCGCTCTGCCCAATTACCAGGGTGTCAAGCCTGCTGATAATTGGGGCCTTATAATGTTTAGGTTAGAGTCTTATCATTGTAGCACCTCAGCTGCTCCAGGTCTCAAGGAACCGTAGTGGATAGGGGATGGGGTAATGGAACTGATGGACTCCACAGGTGAAGTGAACGCCAAGAACGCTTGTATTATTGTTAGGTACCGTACAATAGACTGAAGGCGAACTACCAGGATTCGAACCCGGGACCCTCGGCACAGAGAGCAGGGTCACCACCAACTACTACAGGCGGTTAAGATGTAAATCATTTGCGTGCTTCATTGTAATTTTAGGGAGAGTGACTTGAGCAGTCGCGGCTACATCCAGCTTGCTCAGGAACTGTCGTACCAGTGGCTGGGCGCGTACACTACCCCGGCGTGGTGGACTGACGCTCATATAAACAAGGCTCTGGTTGGGTATATCGCTGCTGAGACTGCCTTTAAGGTACGAACTGTGTATTATTTATACAGGGTGATTCAGAAAGGGTAAAGTAAACGCTTCTTTAGCGCATTTGTAATCATTATGTGAAGACAAAATTTCGATATAAAAAAAAATAATGCGTTCACAAATAATCATAATAATTGTCTGTAGCGACCTTTCAACCTCGCCACAAGATACACAGATGGTGCTGCAGACGGACATTCCCAACAAATATAGATTCTTCATATAATCCTGAAACGCGCTATATGAGTTTTCGGAGAACGTTTCATATATACAAGGCCCCGACCATATATAGTATATTTATTGTGATAATAATTGGCCTCGTTGTCGATGTTAACGCTGATTTTTGCACTGCAGATAAACAACGGTGTTGAAATGGAAGGCCAATGGCCAATGACGGTACTCTATTCTCTCTACTATGAGTTCAGTAAACGGTACCCTCATTCCCGCATCACGGGGATGAAGCAGGAGACGGCCTGCACGAAGATCGAGCTGATATTCCGCATGTTCAACTACACCTTCGGCGAGAGTACCTTCAGGAAGGGCATAAAGAAGTTCTTCGAGACTCGGTAAGTTTCTTAAGTGGATTATTTTATTGTCTATTTATTATCAAATGTATATCTTTCTAGTTATTGCCGGTAAATAAACTACGATATCTATTTTAACCGACTTAACAAAAAGGATTTTATATTTGTTAACTCAGAACTCCGTCATTTATGAACCGATTTGGAAAAAAATAAATTTGAAAGAATACACTTCCAGATTGGTCCCATTTTTGTTAAGATGTGCTAACAGAATATTCACTTTGGTTTGAAAATATGTCTTTAAATCATCATGGACACACAATGACATAATGGATAATTTTAATCGGACTAAAAGGATCCAAGCGTAAGTATCAGGGAAGCATGGCTGAAGGCAGCGGTATATATAGACCCGAAATCACATCTGAAGTTCTAGGACCCCTCACCTTGCAGTCGGTGTCCACAACATGTATGTCAACAAAAATCAATACCAGTTTTATTATTACAGTAAGTTCAGCACATTTTCTGGTGATGATATCTGGAGCGCCTTCAGCAATGCTGCCGTGGAGGACGGCAAGATATCGAAGGATATTGACATAAAGGGAGTGGCAAACAGCTGGATTGACAAGGATCGGCTCCCCATGGTGACAGTAAAAAGAGATTATGACAAAAAATCTGCGATTTTCACACAGGTAATGATAGATCGATTTGTATTCACACCTAGTATCACAGTGTCATGAGTACCGAGTTCTTTCTTTTAAAGCAGGAAGAATTTCTGCTAGTTGGATGTACTTATAAGAGCAGATGAAAATAATAGAGTAGTTTTAGATGAATTAAATATTATACGTCATCAAAGAGTGTAGTGGAGATCAGTTTAGACTGACTCCTTGGTGGTGTGTAAGTGTAAAGTAAAGTGTAATGTTACCCCAAAATTCATATAGAGCAGTTCTACATGTAACTATTATACCTTTCTAAGATTTAGATGGCTTAAGAATTAGGTTGGCATAGTAAAGTTACTTCTTTATTCCTTCCATAGAAACTATACCTCCGAGATCGTCCTCACGATGTACCCGACGCAGAAAAGCTATTGTGGTGGATACCATTGGTAGTCATTACTGAAGACAAACTAGAGTTTGATAAAACAATGCCTGTAGTATGGATGAATAAGAAAGAATATAAAATGGAGAACCTGCCAGAAAAGAACAAGTTCATTATTGTGAACCCTGAAGAGATCGGTGAGTATGATGTTTCCAAATTTATCCAATGTCTAAGAGCTCTTTTAGGGAGACGTGGCGTGCGTGTCGCGTTTGGCTTCGCATCGTCTGGCTATTCAAATATATGAGTGATCGTTCAAATGCTCGTAAAAGACAATAAGTCTGAAAGATCAGACCAGTAGACACAGAATCGAACTACTGAATGTTTCTTTCTTTCCAGGGCCGTATCCAGTTAACTACGACGAAGAGAATTGGAAGCTCATGTCAAATTACCTTCAGAGCAACAAAAGAACTCTGATCCCGGAGCTGTCGCGAGCTAAGCTTCTCCATGACGCGTGGAACTTGGCGTATGCTGGGGAGCTCTCGTTTGCGATCGCTTTCAACATGACACTGTTCCTCAAGAATGAGAGGACAGATCTGGTGTGGGATCCAGTGTTCGTGATGATCGATCACGTTGGAAGACCAATTTGTCAGTGTGTGCAGGGGAAGTTCTTGGTGAGTTATTAAAATTTAAACTTTATCGTGTTGTTTAAAGAATATTTATTACCTATGTATCAATATGTATCTATTATTTATTTTGTCAAAAATGTTGCAATGAAAAAAATAAAGCAACGTAATAAAATAGCAGTTACCTAATGAGTTACTGCAGTCAAGTAGATTCCAAACGCTTTAGAAACCGTATTCTATGCATTCAAATAAACAGCTATACCTATTGAATAATGGGAGGGACCCAGCACTCACCCCCGACTTGGCAACCCCACCGTGACTCTATCCCTTACAATCCGATTTCCAATTTCCGCCAAGTGCGCTTATGTCAAATAGCTACAATTAAAATTGCTACTACGGACAGTTGTGCAAAAGAAGTTTATCCAACAGAGTTACGTCAGAATTCTTCTAAGTCCTCTGTACGAGGAGTTATCGAAGAGTAAGAAGGACGAGGACGAGGGCTCACACGACAACCTCCGCTACCGCATGAAGTCTGTCCTCTGTGGTGCCGGGTACAAGCCTTGTATTAGGGAGTCACAGGAGCAGTATAATAAGTGGATGCAGGCGAAGAATCCTGATGATGGAAATCCGTAAGCAGCTTAGCACAGTAGTTATGCTATCTTATTCCTCTTAATGTTAAGTGCTCTGCTCTTGTCGGTGGAATTATTTCCAGGCCTCTCTTTTTTATATTAGCTCCTTTACTCTCCGGTATAGGTTAGTTTCTAGTAGAACAAAAACAACCTCTGTCATAGGATAACACGATTAACACGTGATCTTTGCTCACAAATGGTTAAACATGAGAGTTCAAGATCGATTTCAACGCGACAAATGTTTTCAAACATTCCACAATAGAATCAGATTCAACAAGGACAAAGCATCGTGAGAAATATTATGTTTGAAATAAAAGAAAATTGTACGTATGTAAATGTTATGTAAATTCTGTAGCCCATATGAGTAAAATCAGTGCCTTGAGGGAAAGGGTTGTCATACACCTATGACCATACGTGTTGATATAAAGCCAAGAAAAACCAAGCGCTGAGTGTCCCACTAGGCAGATCCGCTTAATTAAGTTACATAGAACGCCAAAGTCAATACAAATTGACTAGAGGCTCGAAAAGCAGCGAAGAAAAAACTTAATCAAATGGCTTATAGTAAACACTTTTTGATGTCCCCAAAACCTTGTGAACAAGCTTATATATTAAATACTTAATTAAAATAATTTCGAATACGAAGCTGTAATAGCTTCTTATCAGCCATAAACGGGCTAAAGGGCTGGATGAATAGCCGAATCACCGCCCTTTGCGAACCGTGATGCGTGTGATTACAAATTTCTAAACGACGCAAAATATTGTAATGGTAGTGAAAATGTTTTGTAAAGAGCTGAACTAAATACAAATAGGGATTGTCATGATGTAATTAGTGTAATATATTTGCCGTAGACTCGAATTATAAGAACTGCACTAAAATGGCTTGGTACATTACTCAATAGAATGTTTAATTACCTACAAGATAATTATAATCATGATAATATAATTATCTGCCAAAACGACTTTACGTAGCAATTTAACTTAATACCTTACTTTTTTATCACAGATCTGTGACAAAACTATTTACTTACGGAAAAATATAAAACAAATAAAGTATATCTCATATGTTTTTGTTATATTTCAGTGTCCACAGCAAATATTTCTGCCCAGTTTTCAAATGGGGTACCCGCAAGGAATGGGACTTTGGTCTCCAGCGAGTCATCAACTTCCCGCCATCAAGGAAGCCGAGTGAACGCACCTACCTCCTGAAGACCCTCGCGGGATGCCCTCGTGACGAGTCCAAGATCATCAGACTGTTGAACGTGACTATCTTGGAAGGGAATGGAAACTTCACGGAGACGGATTTGTTCCTAATCTTCAGCATGCTGACGGGAAGTCCCGTGGGATATACAACTCTGTTCCACTTCTTGAATAAAAACTGGGACTTCTTAAAGGAGAGGTGAGAATTTTTAGATGCTGTACTGTTTACGCACGGGTAAATGTTTTTGTAAATTTACATACGGACGGTATCTTACTTAATGCTAAGCCACATCACAAAACTTATTATCAAAAATCTTTATTTATACTTATTGTGTGATGTTGTTCTTCCTTACCATTTGTCTTATCCGTAGCATTCCATTGTGATATGGCAGTCTAAGCTAATGCAGGTGTAATTGCAAGCAAATCCTTGTCAGGACTTACCGCATGCCTTAAAATCGCACAATTCCTAACAACATTCAGTTGAATAGGTAATTGTCAGCACGAAGGTCGCCAACTGTCGGCAGCACATAGATGAAGTGGACGTAGGCAGACAATGACTGCGTAGACCATTCATGTCAGAGATGTAAACAGCATTGTGTCTTGAGAAGTGGCAGCTTCAATCAAACTGATCTAGTCGAGGCAGATAACAGAGATGGTGTTATTTTTTTAAATATCCCCTCACGAAAACACTAACATAATAGTACTAAACTAAGCACCGCTTGTATTATGGATATCATACAGAGGACTGGGGCCATTCCAGATTCCACTTAGATAGGGGTAAACTATGAAAAGGTCATCTTTTCCGAAATGCAACTTCACAGAGTAGTAGTCGAGCGTCTTATGCTTAAGCCCCTAGGTGACTCGACCAAGATGTTGTTAAATTCGCAATGGTATCTAATGCGGAATGTTTTTCAATGATGCTGGGACCGCCAGTGTAGGCATACCTTTGAGGACACTCATATAATAGCACTATTTAATCGTGGCTGACTTTAATGTAGTATCAATAGCTGCATACCGAGTGAAGTGTTGGGTTTAGAATCAGAATCAGAATATTTTTTATTCATGTAAACTATTAAGTACAGTAATTAATTTTATTAATCATCAGAAAAGTAACAAAATGCTTTGCTACAACTTTACCAGCCGTTCGCAATGGGTATCAAATCCTCCTAGAGCAAGCATTTACTTTGATTGGAGTGGCCTAAAATATATCTTATTGTATCCTGTCCAGCTCTTGTCATGGGACTCTTCTGCCTTTAGTAGGACATTCAACTTTATCAGCAGTTTATTTTAAACAAAAAGGGGAAGAGAGACCCACCACTGACCCTCGGCTTGTCAACTTTCCAATTATTAACCAAACAAGTTTGATCGATAATTATAGAAGCCAGCAACACCGAACTCTGAGATGTTAGTCGAGAAACTATCTATCACGAGTGACGGAACCCCAAAAAAAATGCAATTCTAAAGCAGTTAAGTTAAGTTAGTTAGTGCAGTACTCAGTTTATTTTACCTTTCTAAACTTATCAACTTGTTGTTCTAATAGGTTTTCAAGAAAAACCAACCTGTGGGACGACCTTATAACCTCGGCGACATCAGAATTCACGACAGAGGAAGGTCTAGAACTGGTTTCCAATTTGTACGTGGCTCATCAGGGCGAGTTCGGCTCCTCAGAGCACATAATCGAGAAGTCGATGAGGCACATCAGGGAGGAGGCGAAGTGGTCAGCCGAGAACCTGCCCGTGATTGAGCAGTGGCTCGACTGGTACCTAGCGACATCTAGCGTTAAGGACGATCAGTTCATTAACAACTAATTTTATTATTGTAGTTTTGTATGGTTAATAAATTGTATGTATTTTGGGTTGGCGTTTAATTTGGTTTTTGCTTTTTCTTGGGACCTCTTGGTTCGTAAGGTTAGTAAATTACTAGTACAAAGTTTTATAGAAAGGAAATAATGTGGTAAGAATTCTATGCCACGCATAGCGCCATCTAGTATCATTAATTAAAATTATTCCGGATCATTTTTTAATTCCAACCAGCCCAATCCCAAAAATAGCGGATTCAGCATCTCTATAAAAATATGTCATCTACTATAATTATTATTTTGTACAAACTTACAATGTTCAAAGTGCAGACACTCACAACTACAGTCTTGTTACTCATATAATATTACGAGTATAGTAACTAGAAGATAATAATAGTGCCTGTATCACGGCACCCCATCGGCGTGTTCATTAACCCATAAATCTATTTAAAAAAATATCTATATCTTAATTGCAATTACGCAAATCACTGACCACTGACCTCCGTTTAGGTAACCGATACCATTGTAGATGATATTTCTTAGAAACGGCTCAGAGTTAATGATAACCTTTAGGCCGTGCGTACTTCAGATACGTTTCCGTACGACAGTTGAATGTGTCGTATTAACCCAGTGCAGGACCTGTACGTCAAGTGCGAGATTATTTGTAAAGTTATAAAGTATACGATAAGTTTACGAATGTTTTAAATACCGTCCGCTAGAGGTGCTTTTCAATTCTCCATACAAAATGTCTAAATATGGTAGACAATTAAGTATACGGTAAGCTCGCACTTAACGTGCTATAGCCAGTTCGCGAGGCCGGTTGTTGATGCGCGGCACTTGTAGCGAGTACGGGGGCTTGTATAACTATAGGTCTTTTCATTGGATGTTAGGTAGTATACCATACCTACTTGATAAGGCATTTTGCGCACAGGCGCGGAGCCTGTAGCATTTGGTTACTATCAAATAAAAAATAAATCTCACCAGACCAACACACCAACTATACGGTCCAACACTAAGCAACGCTTGTATTATGGATACCGTACAATCGACTGGGGGGCGAACTCAGTATATAATAGTTCAGTATAGATATGAAACATCCATGACTCGGGCACCAACCTTCGTGGTCATCATACAAAGTTTGTCTTTACCAGGATTCGAACCCGGGACTCTCGGCACTGAAGTGAATCGCGTAATATGAACGACGCAAAGCTCATAAAACTTCGACAGTCGGGGAGTATCGTACAAAGTCGTACGTATTCGGACCACTCAATGTCGTACAGAAAAAGTATCCAGTGTGCGCTCGGCCTAATACGAGATTTTTTTTAAATATCTTGGTAGATAACAAAACTAAAGAGCAATCTCGGTCTTGATACTTATTCTTTTGTTAACGCAAGACGGTGATCACTACTCGCTTGTTATGTAACATAAAAACATCACTCCTGAATTCCCTAATGGGTAGGCAGAAGTAAGCTATACTGTGTCCACTCGCATTTCATCACTTGTATTATTATGTTCCAATATACATAGATGTGGGGGACAACCTTTTGTAATTTAAATGTTTTCTATTGGTCGGCCCGACTGAGAGAGAGACAGAACGTGAATGAAAAAGAGTCTGAATTATTTTTGATGCCTTTGTCTCTATCTGTTAGGTGATTCCACCATGTTGTAGGCTTCTTACCAAGCATACTTCCAGATGTATGGGCTGTTTGTTTTTTTTAATAAAAAAATATACACGTTCCTGAATCACCATACATTATATACCTTAATTGGAAGCCACTGTGAATCAGTATGTATCAATAGGACGGCACTTGTTAAGTGTAGCAATAAATAAACGGGTTTTCCTGAAGATAGTAATTTGTATTGAATTACTAAGAAGACGTTGTTTATAATCACAAAATAACACAGTTATCGCACTCAGCATGGATTTCCATTCGCCGAGTCGTCTGGAGTTATCTCAGTGACATTAAAATGTAGGAAACACACGGAAACATATACCATCGAGCGATTGGACACAGATTTTCTCGATTTAAAAACATAGAGTACCAACGTGGTATATATAAAAAAATATATATATTGATTTCTTATATTTACGCGAATACTACACATTGAAATAAAACTATTTTTAACCAATCAACAATTGAATATGAGGGTAGCCCGTTTCTAACTATGACACCAGGACGTCAACCACCTCAGTCCTCCCGTGACCATGGTTGCTGTAAAGCAGCCGAAACGTCGGGAACGTAAAAACGAAAAATAAACGCGATAAAATCCTTAAAAATAGTTTTATTTCAATATATATATTATTTATTAAATTGGACATGTTATATTTATAATGATCGACCGCATAAAATACACTATTATGTCTATTGTTATTAGTAAATAAATATGGTATTAATTATTGAACAATTCACAACACTACAAAAGACATATAGAATGGGAGGTTCGGATTTTTAGTAGAATATATAAGAACTCAAGTCCATATTTTTTTTCAATAATAAAAAGCAAAACCAATTGAAAATAGAACTCACACACATGAAAGAAGCCGAATATACTACCGACAACATCCATCAACTGCAAACATGTATTCCAAACTTCTAAGGTAGATATTCTAATTTATGCTGTTGCCTAATAAATCATATGCGTGTTAGTCGAAAAATTTTAAGTCTTCTAACAAATCAGACGTATTGTCGACCAACCCTCATGCCCGTATGTCACGCTTGTTATTTGTGACAAGACCGCCTCGCAATAATTGGAGTAAGCGTGAATTATAAACCGTCGGACTGCTGGCTGTGTCAGTGGAAATGTTGCCGCATTGTGTGCTTGTAATTGGTGAGTCTATTTCGTGCTAATGAGATCTTCAGAGCTTTGTTTGTTCGCGAATATTTGTGGCTGAGTGTCAGAGGGCTTTTTGCTCGCCTAATTAAGAAAGTAAACAATTGTGTACAGCTATATAATAGTAACAGTAGATTTCTATCAGCATTCGGATCGTTACTTGTAGCACCTTTATAACACTGAATGACACACATGACTTAGAGAAGGGCATCACATCTTACGTTTATCTCCTTTAAGTTATTCTTAAAACGTTTTATGCACAAATCCAAATCTAAATATTAAACACCCTGAAAATTTGATACATTTTCTAGAAGTGGAGCCGACTGAAGTCGGCGCTCCCAAGCTTTCGGAATATCAATGAGATGTTTCATAAACAAAGTTATGAATAATGAACAAAAGGATCTTGAATTTGAAGCCAGCTTCTTAGTGTTCTCATTGAAGTATAATAAGATGGTAATAAGTGTCAGTGATGAGACTATAATGGTGTTTAATGGAGTATTAATACAGCATCATTTTAAATAGCTAGTGATATAATGGAGATAAAGAATTGATAGCCATATTTGTAGAACGCTCGCCTTGATACGCCTTGGTACGAGGGTCATAGGCTTAAATCGACATGCCTAAAGGAACCCCTCGACAGAAGTCTGAAGACCAACCTGCACTGGGCCAGCGTGATGGACTATGGCCTAATCCCCCTTGCATTGAGGAAAGGCTTGTGCCTAACATTGGAACATTACAATTAAAAGGCTAAGATTTTTTGTTTGCTATGTAATGGTGTTGGAAAAGATTCTTTATCAATTGTAGCTGATTAAGAGTCAATTTTAAACGCAAAACAGTCCAAATCTTATATTAGAAGGAGTCAGAATCTTATACTTTAAGACCTGTAACACAATGTCCACTACCCTATTCAACTAAGCGTGTAGTGTAATATTCTCTCTTTATATTCCAGTGCTATCTATAATCTCCTTGGCTCTTTGCGGTCCTAGTTCCTGTCCGCCCACACTACCAGTGGATATCTGCGACCCAGCGTGTGGTCCTAGTACTCCATGCAATGGAACGCAGTTATGCTGCCCTACAGCTTGCGGAGGTGCTATGTGCGTCGACGCTATGACGACGAGACACTTTGTTAATTTAGGTGAGACAAAACAAAAATTGTATGTAACTCTAGTAGACATCTCTCAGAGTTTGACATCCTCTCTTACATGCCTGCAACCTCCTGTAATCCCTTTCAACTATCTAGGGGGTAATAATACAATATCATTACCTATCTTTGATATAGATCTAGGATAATGATCATTGCTGAAATGTATGAAAGTATTAAAAACTATGATCATATACCTAAATTACATTTTCATATAATGTCGTCGTAGATATATCCGTTAAGTGTAATCTAAAGGATGTGACTCTTTCGAGGTGTATTTAAAGGGAGTCGAGACCGCCATAATTTCCCTAAAGCAGTGCACGCGCGGCACTGGCTGTATTCTGTTTCTTTCAACCTCCGATGCAGAACAGGGTGTTATAAGCCTGAAGCCTGTCCATAGCATCGTAGCTCACAAACGCTTGGACAGATTACAACGCGGTGTTTTATTTGAATGCTGGTTTAATCAAACCAGGTTTCGAAGAGACTCAAAAGGCATTTTTAGAGTTATTAAAAAAAAACACTGTTATAAATAATGAAACATAAATGATATAATCATGTCATCTTTCCCCATTAGGTTAACAATGGATTTCCGCCAAGTATCGCCTAGTTCTATCAATTATAAGAAAACGATAGTTAAATACCCTCTTGGTGTGATTTCATATTTCAGTTAAGAAAGGCCGCTGTCCCGAGTTCCCTAGAGGCCCATGGGTGTGTACCCACACTTGCACCGGTGATTCCGACTGTCCCAGAACGCTCAAGTGCTGTGCGAACAGATGTGGAGCGCTAACATGCCAAAAACCCGAGGCTGAAGACTATCCTACTGACGATCCACCAGCAGCTTAGACTTTTCAAACATAATAACAATAAAAAAAGTTAAATCTGTGTACGTTATATATAACTAGACATGACGCTATTATTAAAACTAATTAACAGTAGACATGTCAAACAAAGTTGTGCACTGTGTCTCTATCCTAAATTTAATTTTACGTAAATCATAAACAATAGTTATTTGTTATACAATGCTGTAAAGTTATTATTCGGCGCCTGTATAGAATACCGAGCAATCGAAGGAATCAAAGGCACGAGAGGGACATAATTTTGCAGCCGTGTGATACACACAACTTTTCATCTCAATATAGCGAGGAAAAGAAAATGCTAGAGGCAAGAAAAACAATTCAAATATAATTCATCAGCGTTTAATTATTCATAGCATTAAGCCTACCTACAATATAGGTCATTGAGAATACTAAAACTTACACGTAAAATTAGTGCAGTTCTTCACGTTAGAAATTTCAATAACTTTTCCACGCTAGCGGATAAATGGAGGTTTGCACGCGAATTTCGTACAATCACGAAAGCCTTTTCGAGCTAGTGAGATGAAAAGAGAATTGCAAAAGGTCTGGACTTATAATAATTATACTTGAAGTTTATGCTAGTGGCATATATTTTATTAATAATGTCCGCATTTTTCAACGCTTGCAGCCCTCTTACTGTTATAAAGTTAATAAGGCTCCACTGCAGTTGAGTCCTCATTAGGCCGGAAGCGGTACTTTAAAGAATTTAATTAAGAACGAACCTGTGCGTAGTTTAAAATAATCAAGTTTGTGCAGTTAGTGAAGTAATATTTTCTCTCGATTATACTTACAACATTTTAGTATGGACCTGCTAATAGTCACTGCGATTTTGTTGGACAGGGAATGATACAAAACTATTTAACTGTCTATGATGTCAGTGACAGCCAAAAGTAGTGATAGCCAAGTTGGTAGAACGCTTGCCTCGGTAACGCAGGTTCGCAGGTTCCCCGCTCGAAAGACGTGTGAAGTCCGACAACCTGCACTGGGCCAGCGTGGTGGACTATGTCCTAACCCCCCTCGAATTGAGGGGAGGCCCGTGACCAGCAGTGGAACATTAAAGAGGGCTGGTATTATTATATTAATAATGTCAGCGAGGACTACGAGAATGACCGACGTTATATTATGTACGAATTCCAGTTTAGGAGATTATATTTTCATAATAATTTAGATGTTTATATTAGGTATGAAAACTCGAATCTAACATTTACAAAATGTATAACTTCTTATTGGAAAAAGAGCTACCAAATAACATCTTGTTTTCACGTAGTAAATAACGTAATATGAATGTTCATCTTCCCAAATCAAAAGGGAACACGTAGAATATGTTTATCGAAAAGACGTTTTAACTTCGCAAGGGATTACATGAGAGCAACTCGACGCATCCAGAGGACGTATTATGTGAGTGGCGTTTTCCATTAACTGTACCCGCGCATCTGTGTATAATTCCCACCTGCGTTTCATCATGGGTGACAATTTTTTTAAATATATATATATCACTAGCTGCGCCCCGCGGTGTCACCCGCGATTAAAAAGTATGTCCTTTTCCTCTTTTGCAAATGCACGGTTCCTGTATGCTATGATAGTAAAAAGTAGCCTATATGCTATTCCAGACTATTATCGATCTCTGTGCCAAATTTCATCCAGATCCGTTCAGCCGTGATTGAGTAACAAACAGCCATCCATCCAAACTTTCACATTTATAATAATAGTGACTTATATTATGATTTCACGCTAAAATAAAATAAAAATACTGAAAAAAATGCGTATAATTCATGAAAAGATCGAAGGAAAATACCAACTCTGGTGGTTTAGGATTATAAGTTGAATCTATGGCATCAGTTTTCGATACGAGGCCAGTTACACCCTGTATATGAGATTAATGAATAGCGACAGTATTGAAGTATCTGAAGGTTTGTGGTACTTAAATAATAGCAAGAAGCGTGGATACGTCAAGTAGTACTCACGGAGTAGGTATTAGAAAAAAGTTTTGAAGTGGAATTGATAGAAAATTTCCAATCATGACTTTGGGTTGAAATTAACTACTTACTGAAAATGGCTTGGCAATTTAACTCGAACAAGTCTATTAGGCAAACTAAGGCATCAATAAGCCTTTGTCGTTGGTTTTCTTAATCAATTCTTGATTGGTATACGCTGCCAACTAGCCATAGAGTAGGGGGAACAGTAGAACGAATCTGTACAAAGACATTTAAATTTATTTATTACGTCAGTTCGGGAGATAGACGGCTGAATCAGAATTATAATCGGAATTGTACCATATTATAATCGGCTGGTGAACGTTTTTAATTAATGCCTTGTACCTAAATATATAAAGTCGAATATCAGTTAAACCAGCATCATTGATTTTGGTACATATAGACTTGCCTTTAAGGTCCATAATAGATATTATATTAAAATATGAAAACTTGTCTATCTGCACACGCTATTCTGTGCCGACCGTATCCCGTTTAATTGATTCTAGATCCACCTGTGAGAGGTGCGGTATGTAGGTCACACTTGGAGTCGATTAGTGGTACAAACATAATAAATGGATGGCGATTGGTCGGTGAGAAACGGTGCGGCATGGCTGACGCGACTAATTGGCGATATGATTGACCCTTGATGGCAAGGCAAGAAATGTTATAGGAATGGAATCGTACTTACTCTTATAAGGTAAGTGTTAGCGTTATTTTAAAAAAGAAAAATAGGAAAAAGAACTATAATAATGACAATTTGCTGGTGGCCCCGTAAGGTCTGTAAAAAAAATATGTAAAACGACTAGCCCACGGAGTTTCATGCCGATCTTCTCAGTTGAGGTCGCGTTACGATCCGATTTTAGACATAAAAAAATGACAATTTTAAAGTGCCCCGTAGGTCTACACGAAATAATGATTCGACTTTGACTTATACAAAATAAATGATTAGACTTCGACTTCGATTGAATAACTTTATACTTAATTATTGTCTATTTGTATAAGCATCCTGAACTACTCATCTGATTTAAACGGGCGTTTGATAATTCGACTTATTTAATTTCAAGGATCGTATTTGCCTATAATATAAATCACCACGATATCATATATATAATTCTACAGATAGTAGATAATTATAATTGCCACAGTGTAATGAGATGTCTAGTCTACTACGTGGCGTACCTATAACTTCTATAATACGGCTAACATTATAATGAGTTCCACTGCCACTCAGACTAAAAGCTCCCGACGATCGAAAATAAAAATAAACGAAAAAGACCCGATGTTGACGCAGACTGGGCATTGTAAGGTAGAACTTAGCTACGTAAACGCTATTGCCGTGTTGTGAATGGGCCACATTTAACTCGCGTTTTAAAGAGAATATTGAATGCTGCATTTTGGATTAGGTAAAGAAAATATGTACAGATCTTTGTAATTAAGTAAATAAGGAATTTCACTTTACTTACACAATATTCGTATTTTTATTTGAATAAATTCTTATGTAATATCTTCTAAAGTAATTAAATATTTGTTTAAATGAAACAAAACATTGTAGGTATTTGTATTCTGGAAATGTTTTTATTTATTATTAACACACAATATTAAATATAACTTAGTTAGACACCTTTACCGGACAATAGTTTATTTATATTGTACGCTAAACTTAGATTTTAGCACGGTCGTAGAGGATTTTGTATAATACGAATATTATAGTTTATAAAAAAACTTGAGAGGTGTCAAGGGACACCCGGATGGAACGAAGTTCCTTTATTATTTTTTATTATTTATAACAAAAATATATCGCCCCCGGGTGGGCTCGAACCACCAACCTTTCGGTTAACAGCCTAACGCGCTAGCCAATTGCGCCACGGATGCGCTTGTGCAATGTCTCGAAAATACTGACCATTATGTAAATGCAAACGACAAAGATAGCAAAAAGTGTCGTTACAACTTTTCGTCTTAATTTTTTCCGTCTAGCCCCCTTTCGTAACGCGCGATAAGGAACTTCGTTCCAATAAAAATCAGTCCGATGTGAAATTCTAGACTTGCAAAACCTACTTACATTACGTACCTAACAGCAACAACAATACAATACGTAAAAGTCGAACGTTTGAGATGTAACGCAGACTGCACAATGCGACGCTCGCTGAGAGCACAATGCGACGCTATTGTCGTCCGCCGCGACGCGACGCGCCGCTCTGACGGCCGGTGAATAGCTCGCTTTATAGCTAGCGTTTTAATGAAAAATATGATAAGTATTTACTAGCAGGCTTTTCGTGGAAACGAGATTTTTTTTATATTCGCAACGTATACTAATGTTGTTTATGTACTTTAACTTTAAGTAAGTATATTTTTTCTTCGCTTACTGCAATGAAAGGAAATTACATTGACTAAAGGACGCCATTGAAATTGCAATGTACCACCATGGGTGCAAAGTTTATACCCAAACAACTAACATATGCAACCACTGTCAAAATTTGTTCAGTAAGTATGCACCCTTGAGGGTTCCTTGCGGAACGATGGCCCCGCAAAATAATGTTATTGACTGAGAATTATGTCGGTATCTATACATACATATAAATAAAATTGGAGTGTCTGTTTGTAATATTAAAATAACCGCTTTTTACTAGTGCATTTGAATGTATACACGGTACCTATACCAAAACAACATTTTTTACAATTTTTGTCTGTCTGTCTGTCTGTCCGTCCGTCTGTCTGTCTGTCTGTCTGTCTGTTCCGGGTAATCTCTGAAATGGCTGGACCGATTTTGACGGGACTTTCACTGGCAGATAGCTGATGTACCAAAGAGTAACTTAGGCTACTTTTATTTTAGAAAAAAACATAGGATCTCACGAAAGAAAATTAAAACCAATGTTGCAGCGTTGCGCCTGATTAAGTTTGATAGCAACAACCTGCAATGCATTCCGCGGGCTCAGAACGCGCGAGCAGGCTGTTACCAACGGTTGTGTTTTTGTTAAATACCACGCGAACGAAGTCGCGGGTAACAGCTAGTTGTTAAATAAAATTACAAATTATTAAGGTTAGTTATTATAAGGTTTTTCCTTTGGCTGTTATGGGCGTATTTAAAAAAAAGATAGGCACATAACTACAAAATCAAAGGATGCTATACTAAGACTGAAACCAAGGGTAAATGTATGATAGAAATATAATGCTATCGTTATTAAAAGGTATTATAAATCATCATCGTCAACCATATATCTAAAACATGTCTTATTAATAAATGTAGTTTATTATTGCTATTAATTACTTGACATTCGCAGAATATTAAAATAATTATATCCTTCTTCGTAATTAATGTAATACATTTTTTTTTTCTAAGCTGTATTACGAGAACGTGAAACTTGGTCTTCCTTTTTTTCAAAATCTGAACTACATGACATGAAGATAATCTCGCCAGTCAACACACCAATAGTGTCAACAAAGTTCTTGACATATTCCTCCCTTGTAAATAATATAATAAAAAAATACAAAATTTTCTAAGCTGTGATCCCCTTACGAGAACTTGGAACTTCGTTTACCCATTTTTTTTTAAATCTGATCTGCTTGACAGTCTCGCCAATCAACACACCGTGGCAATCATTTAGATTCTTGACATTTAAACCCTAGTATCTTCAGCATAAAGGTCACAGTACTATATCACTATATCTTATCGCACCAGCTATATCTCACGCTGTGCATATTTCACAGATAATCTGCAGTTTAACGAGGACTCGGGTGGCGTTGATTGATAGAGCACGTTGGGGTTTTCAGGCGGCTTAAAAAATGATAATGTTTAGAAGGCTTTTGCCTAGTAGTCAGCCATCTATCTATACCAGGGATTCCCAAAATGGCCTATATGGACCCCTTGGGGTTGATATCGGTTTCCCAGGCATCGATATAAACGAAAACTGATTTTGGGGATCGATGAGATCTAAAAATCGACCCATATTAATTAACACAAGTTCTTATTTGAAACTTTCAAGATATTGTATAAGTTGTGTTACGTGTAGTAACCTGTTATAAGAATGACTAATATTTTAGTAGGAAGTATCATTGTTGTACTTTTACAAAACTCAACAAGTTGATAAACGTGCACTAGTTTGTACAAGATGAAATTATTATTTTGTATCAATAGGAAAAAAAACTTGAGATAGGATTTTTAAAGTAATTTGGCTATAGGGGTCTGAGGTATCAGTTCATTTTGCAATAATATAATAATATAGTTAGATATAATTTAATCAAAATACATCCTAAATTTACGTAGATACTTACTCATAAATTAATAATAAATTCTAAATTGGTTGTATATGTATTACTTTTCTATAGATTCTCGTGACTCAAATCGGATTTCTTATAAAAATACTCGGTGGAATCCGGCGCGCCGTGTAAATCGTTTTACATTAATCTGGATCATTGGATTGATTGAGTTGGAATCGAGTGATATGTCGATGGAATTCAATTGTCTGCGCTTGATGTCGAACGGCTCTGTCCATTTATATCCATGACTAGCTGTCACCCGCGACATCGTCCGCGTGGTATTTAAAAAAAAGATTTCTAAAATAAAAGTAGCCTAAGTTACTCCTTGTTACATCAGCTATCTGCTAGTAAAGTCCCGTCAAAATCGGTCCAGCCATTTCAGAGATTAACCGGAAAAAACAGACAGACAGACAGACAAAAATTGTAAAAAATGTTGTTTTGGTATATGTATACATCCTAATGCACTTAGTAAAAAGTGGTTATTTTAATATTACAAACAGACACTCCAATTTTATTTATTTGTATAGATGTACTTATATGATAGCGGTTGTTGTAGTTAGGTATTCTTTGCACACAGAATGAATATAAACGTTCTATGTATCGTGTTTACCATGGCAGGGTATACTTCGTGGCGCGGTTCACGCCGGTGCCTCAGTGAACGCATTGGATGACGTTGGTGAGTTGGGACGTCACAAACGCTAACGGTGTATTCCACTGACACGTCAAAATAAATATTACGTTAATTAAATAAAAAAATAGTTATTGGTTTAATGATTATTATTGACTATCTGTCCCGGCGAACTTCGTACCGCCTCAGAATCAAATGTATGAGAAAATTAATTTATTGGTATTATATGAAAAATTTAAACAAATCCACCAACCATACCTTTTACCGGGATAAAAAGTAGCCTATGTGCTATTCCAGACTATAATCTATCTCTGTGCCAAATTTCATCCATCCGTTCAGCCGTTCTGGTGAAAGAGTAACAAACATCCATCCATCCAAACTTTCACATTTATAATATTAGTATAGATAGTATAGATAGATATCGCACAATTTTCTTATTTTGTATGTGATCCACGTTTTATGGAATATAAAACCTATATTATGTATTAGTGTTTAAGTGATTTCAGCGTGATGTATGGGTAACCCACTTTGCAGACAAAAAGGGCAGTTGTATCATATAATTGTTCCGTATATTTACTAAATACTATTCAGGTTGATAAACAAACTAAAATTAGTTTATTTTGTACTGGCCTCCGGGCGCTTACAAAATAGCTTTTTGAAAAATCTGAAGATATTTGAACAACCACTGCATTAGGCACTTACTGCCAGGTCTAGTACTTCAACGTGTAGGTATAATAATGATTTTCATACGCATTATTTGAGTCATGAAATGATAAATAAGAAAAAAAATCTGATTTTTATTCAATTTTTTTTTATGATTTTTGTTTTATTTTCCATATTATAACATCGAAGTCGTTTTTTTTTAAATTAACCTAGGATAATGTAACAATTGAATCATGTCATTCAGAAAGGATTCTTTAAAAGATTCTTATTGAAATAAAATTGAAAAAAGGCTCACATTTATTTTATCAATATTCTTAATGATTTTTCATGTGACCAAGGAACCCTAAAATGCCAGTTTCAGTTATTTCCCGCGCTACGGTCGAGGGCTGACGTTTTTATTGGCTTCGGAAGCGGGATACCTGCGGCTGCCTGAGATCTTTTTTTAAAGATTCTCTCTCTGTTTACGTGTTCCGGCCTATAAAAGGAAAATAAGTGCCAGCAATTGCCTAGGAAGTACTCGTAGCAAGTCGGTGAGGAACTAGAAAAAAAAATTAAGGGTTCGAAGTAGCAGTAGTAGTGACAGCCAAGTTAGTCGAACGCTCGCTTTCGTAACAAGATGTGCCAGTTCTGAATGATAACTTGAATGATTAAATCCTCAAACTCCAGGGAGTTTGAGGATTTAATTCGACATGATGATAGCATATAAAACTACCAGCATCCAAGATACGTTTTTGCCGGAACATGGAAGAGTTCTCCATCCGAATGGACAATAAACTCTCAAGTCCACATCTATAATTCCAGCCCTTTTTTAATGTCCCACTGCTGGGCACGGGCCTCCCCTCAATGCGAGGGGGGATTAGGCCATAGTACACCACGCTGGCCCAGTGCGGATTGGCGGACTTCACACATCTTTCGAGGGGTTCTCTCAGACATGCAGGTTTCCTCACGATGTTTTCCTTCACCGTTTTAGCAAGTGATTATCATGGTTGAAAATGAGATTCGCACTTGAAAAATCCCAGAGGTGCGAGCCGGGGTTTGAACCTGCAATCCTCGTTACCGAGGCAAGCGTTCTACCAACTTGGCTATCACTGCTAGTCCACATCTAGTCACTTACAAAGGTATCAAAGGTACTTGCTGTAAAGCAGCCGAAGCGTCGGTAAAGTAAAAACATAAAATCAACACGATAAAATCTGTAAAAATAAGTTTTATTTCAATGTGTAGTATTCGTGTAAATATAAGAAATTAATATCCGTCCTCATCACACATTCTTAGTGCCTACCAGGATTCGAATCCGGGTCCCTCGGGACAGAAAGCAGGGTCACGACCAACTGCGCTAATCAAGTCGTCTATTTGGCGCCAGTATTACTTTGAATAGTACAATATGTCGAAATAAAATCACGATGAAATTGTAATAATATTGGAGAGTAACCCATATTACAAGTAGCGTTTAGTATCGCGTTAGACGAGTGTTGGTTTTAGAGAGTACTACGAACAGTATCGCGGGCTCCATGTAGCTGAATCGATGTAGACAGGTCACCTATACGCTCCTAGGGCACCGAGCTTTATTGGTGTATGGTGTAAGAGAGAAGAGTATAGCAGGCCTAGCAAGTTACTGAGGGAACTTAGAACAGTATAAATAACACATTAAAAAAATATGAAAAATATTTATTGTAATCATGGTATAAAAATATGCTACGCCGGGTAATCTCGTCCGTGACAGCTAAGTCACGTGATTGGCCCAATCATGCGTCATCAGCCATCTTCGAATAATTAGAGGCGCGGTGTTAATTTTATTAAACATGCCAATTAATTGCAACACTGATCATGACGTAGTATTAAACCATCGCCGGAGATACCAGGCGTAGCATATTTTTATACCATGATTAAAATTATAGCTACGTAGGCAACACCAATACTTCATGTTAAAAAACGATAGGAAGGTCTTAAAGTATGTCTCATATTTTGTAATTTTTCTTGACATAGTACAATAATACCAGATATTCTCATGCTGTGACAGATTTATCATGTGACTGGCCCAACACTATGTCATCGGACATTTGAACCAATGAGCGGTGTTAATTCTATTGATGATGACCTGCCGATCGTGACGTAGTCTTGGCCCATCCTCGGAAGAGAATACTTGGCGTAGCATATTATTATATCATGACGTTAGAAATGAAATAAAATGAAAAGAAATGTAAAGATTTTTAGCGGAAAAGGGAAGATCAGGCGGGTGGTATGCCTGGCGGGGCGGCCACTATGCCCCGACGGTTATTGTCGGGATCTTGCATATATTTTACTAGCTCCGAAAACTCTTATAGCACGATTCAGGATTGTGATGACAATTGTCTATTGCTCTGAATGCGTCAGCAGTGCCATCTGTGTAGCTTGTTGTGCGGTTGAAGTGGTCGCTACAGATTCAAATGTTTTAAAATCTCTCTCCGCTTATAACTTGCTCATAGATAAGCCCGCTCGCTCGTATATAGGGCAGGTTCGCATTATTTTGGTTGGTGCACACCCGCCGCCCGCCGCCCGCGCCGGCCGCGTGGGGCGAAGGTAATTGCGCAAACGCGACCATGTTCACGGCACGCTTGCGTTACCAAATGTAGCGATTAGGGTCGCCGCACCATCGGATGTTTTATTTTAAAGCTGTTTTATATCGTTCTGAAAGTTTGTTGTACAGTAACCACGAGTCGGAAGACGCAATGTGGAATGATAAATTGCTAGGGAGACTTAATATTAAAATATTACAGAAAAAGAACCACCTTAAAAATTGAAAAGGAAAAATAATCTAATCTAAAAATCGATCTCGTCTAACTAAATCAAATATGTAACGAATTTTGATTAGGTGCCAAACGGAAAGTATATACTTTCAAATAAAAAACATAATTTTCCAAATCGGTTCACAAATGATGAAGTTCTGAGGTAACGAACGTAAAAAAAGAACAATCGAATTGATAACCTCCTCCTTTTTTATGAAGTCGATTAAAAATAGTAATGTTTTACTTGAGCGCTGAGCTTTCTAACGCAATTGTCTCGATATGGATTGTTAATGAGATCGTAATTGTCACTTTTGATTATTTGTAAGCCTCCATCTTCATTTAAAATATTCGCAAAAAAAAACCTTCAAAGTCCCTTTTATGTTTCCATGCCAAACAGCATTCAAGGAAATAATTGTCGTGTGATTATGGTAAATAAGGTAATTTCCACTGCCATTAAATATATAATTGTGTCGAACGATACAAAAGTTATTTGTGACTTTATATTATTTAAATGTTTGTCCTAGAAAAAGAAATAATTCTTATTCCATGGATACGTTTTCATCTTATTTTTGAGACTCAAAAAAAAAATTGAATTATAAAAAATAATTCATTCAATTGACGGCCTGATTAACGTAGTTGATAGTGGCCTTCATTTCTGTGCCGAGGGCCCCGGGTTCGAATCCTGGTAAGGGCAAGCCTTGTGCGATGAGCACTAATTTGTAACCAAGTCATTGATGTCTAATATCTATATAAGTATTATACTCTCAGTTCATCCCTAGTCTATTCTACGGTACCCATAATACAAGCGTTGCTAAATCAGGGACCGTATCAGGGATATTATTATTATAACAAATTCTCATTATTTATGAGAATTAATGAATGAGCAAATGAAACCAACTTGTACTTTATTCAATAAAATATCAACATTTCAAACGCAAGATCGACTACTTACCTAGCTCCAAACTTATAAGCGTCTCTGCATCAAACCGAAAGTTGTTCCACAGTTTCAACTCATTTAACTTTCTCGCTAACCGCTGAATATCGATTCTGGCTGTTATATTAATGGCTGTGCCCGTACTTTTAGCTGGATGGGGGTGAATTTTAAAGACTATTTTGTGGGCATAGTATAATTACTGAATGCATTGTTGTCACTGTATGCAACTATTGTCTCTATCTAAGCTATCCAGAAATCTAGTGGCTAGTTAGTATGCAACCGGCTACTGCTCTGGAAGTGGTAAGAAAGAATTATCCAAATCGGTTCATAAATGACGGAGATCTGAGGTAACAAACATAAAAAAATACAACCGAATTGAAAACCTCTCCCTTTTTGAAGTCGGTTAAAAATAGCGGAATTTAATAGGTACTAAGTTACCTTGGAAATCTTTTTATATATATATATTTTTTTATTTTATTACATTATAGGCAAGTATTTGATCTCGATCTCACCTGATGGTAAGTGACGATGAGATCTACGATGGAGCATACTTGCCTAGGTAGGAAGGCGGCAGTAGATAAGAGACGCTACATTCACTAGGCACATGCAGCGCAACTGATCTGACCCGCCATCCATGAATGGCAGCACCAAACATCATGCCGGAACACGGCTAGGCCGCTTGGCGACATGGCTTTGTTCAGTGGGTGGTGACTAGCCACGGCCGAAGCCTACCACCAGTAAATATTTATATTTATTAATCGACATACCGTTGGCTAATGCGGTCTTCACAGCTTCAGCAAGTTTTTATCGAACGCAGTGTGTGCTTTAGCCGCAGAAAATTTAAAGATAATCTATTAATTTTGTATAAGCCTGCACACATTTTCATTGAAATGTTTTCGTCACCGCGGCTTCGGTCATCGAAGACCATCGAACCATCTCGTGGCGGGCCGTTCTACACTATGTCTTCTAGTACCTAACTATGTCCTATTAATAAGTATTTTTTTGTTTTTTTTTTGTTTTTCCATGTACATAACTATTGTATATAATTTATTAAACCTACTATTAGCTGCAGTACCTAACTACTAAGACGAATAGTACCTAGTAACTTGTATTTAGAAAATACTGGTAAGATTCGTTGCAAAGCACTTTACTTAAAAACATGGTCAAACGGTAGTTCGTGTAAATCGAGACAGGATAGTTATTCTTTATCTTATTTTAAACAAATTCATCCAACATAATTCATCATCAAGTAACCGATTGCAAAAACAAATTTAACATTTCGACTCAAACCAAATATGATTTAACACATTATTTTGATTTTTGAACTTAATACGGCGGGCACGAGTCCTTGCAATTTCCTTCAACTCCCGAGCGATTTCCTCGCCTCTTGTGAACGCTTAGATATTACTACATGTAAGTACTCCAGCCAAAGCTTGAGTTAAGCATTGTATTAGTAGGTAGGTACAGTATGGAATATTGGAGTACTTGACCTACAATAAAATATAAAATGTCAAATAAATAAAGATCTAGTGTCAATAAAAGGAAAAAACTAGCTACCATTGGACGCAATGTCATGTGGGAATCAACCAGCATGATGAAAATCAATCAAATAATGATTGATTTTCATCATGTGTTCCCGTTAACCTTTATATGCTCAATATGTAATCATATTTCAAATATTGTAAGTGGGCGTTTTCAAGTCGAGTCGGAAGTCGAGAGTGAACAGGTACCATATAGGCAAGTATGCTCCATCGTAGATCTCATCGTCACTTACCATCAGGTGAGATCGAGATCAAATACTTGCCTATAATGTAATAAAAAAAATAACAAAAAGTATCACAAAATGAAATTCTCATATTTTATGAAAACAAATAATGACACGAAGACTTTTACTCACAATTTTTTACTATTACCTTTGATATGGTACATTTGTAAGTTGTATTGTAACAATTAGTCAATACAACACAAATTTTAATAACTCTAACGATTCACGCATACAAAGTCAAACGATGTGACCCTTATTGACATTGAACTATTATATATATATATACTCATTCCGTGTGGAAATAGTCTTCATATAAAGCAATTTGGCTTCAACTTACCAAGGTCGATCACAAGACTGCTGTAGTAGGGAAGGATTTGTACGATATTATGTAGCATCACGGATAATAAAAAATATAATTATTACTAGCTGTTACCCGCGACTTCGTCCGAATTTTTAAATAGATACAACTTTTTTATTTATAAACTTATTGAAATAAATCTAACCCTTAATTTTAAGTGAAACTACCACAATACATTAGTAAAAACTGCACCCAAATCGGTTAAGCCGTTTCTGAGATTAGCACGCACAAACGTACAGACATAAATTCTAAAAATGATTGTTTTGGGTTCTATTGCATTGATACAGGCCCCCAATAAGAGATTTTCTCATATATCCTGCATATACAGACAGCGATCAGTATTATTATATGTGTAGATAAGGGATAGTAATATCGATGGCTGGTCAAATTAAAATCATCAATTTTTCACTTTAAAATTGTCATTTTTACTTTTTGTCTTAACTCTACAACTGGAGGGTTAAAATCGATTGCATTATTTTCTAACATTTATTTATTTTACTTATCTCTTATGATGCTTTTATACTGGTCCATAAATAAGTCTTTGAAAGACAAGAAGATACAAAGTATCATTATTAGCGTTTTCATTCAATATATTTCTCGGTATTCTATTATCGACCTACAATGTGGATATATCGCGAATGTTGAACATCCTTACGGCTAACTACCAGCGCTAATGAAGGTGCTTAGGGCCTATTTAAAACGCATTAAGTTCTTTAATTAGTCTCTCAGCAGCTCAAACAGGAATGTTCCAGGGGATTTAAATGGTAGAGTTTTAATTAATCTTGTTGAGCAATACATCGCAAGCGTGAAGTGAAAAATAATGTATGTTGAATTTATTAAAGTAAAAAATTAAAGTATGGTCATTTTCTTAGATTAATTCTGTTGCCTTTCGAAGCGATAAAATAAAGTTTTAATACTTATTATGTAGTAAAGTAAGAGACGCTACCCTTGGCAACTTTATTGACGTTATTTCACCGTTCTGACCCACGCTGCTTTATCGTTAAAATAAGCCAATATTCTGCCGTAAGTCTTGGATTATAGTTTTAAAATAAGCAGGCAAATCTTGGATGTCCTTAAGAAGTTGCTTGGTGTGAGATCGCATAGTTCGTATGTTCGTCTCGCGATATTATTATTTTATAGTAGAAGGCTATACACAGCGTATACGACACTTGCAGGTAGGTAACATATAAATTGAATCAAAAGAGTTTTCGTATCTTTTTAAAATTAATCGATGACTAGCTGCGCCCCGCGGTGTTTAACAGCATTTAACCAGGATAAAAAGTAGCCTATGTGCTATTCCAGACTATAATCTATCTCTGTGCCAAATTTAATCTTGATCCGTTGAGCCGTTCTGGCGTGATTGAGTAACAAACATCCATTCATCCAAACTTTCACATTTATAATATTAGGATTATACCTACTGCACTATGTAACTACTGCAAACCGCCAATTGGCCGAGTTAGCGCGGGCGTTCAGCTCCGCCTCGACTACCACAGATTTGCATCACAAAGCTCGTCCGATGACGGTGACGCTGACGGTGACGTCACTCGCTACGTGTGACGTATCCACGTCACCAGCGCCTGTTACCAAGCAAGCTTCCACGGGTTTATTTTGAAATCTATTCGCGTGTGACTTTTGGTGCAGCTATTTCGGTGTTTCGTATTGATTGATTGATGTTCTTCACTGGATGTGTGGATGGGCTCTTATTTTATTAACCTACAAAATAGAATGCTATTCTAAGGCAATTCTTGCAACAAAAAAGTAGCTATATTGTTCATCTTTGCTTTTACAATATAGTGGATAAAACATATTTTTTTTATAATCAAGCATTATATTTTGTGGAGTCTAAAAACATAATGCTCACCTACTTAGCTTTCAAGATGCGTCTTCTTCTTTTGTTTCTTTCTAAGTGGACAAATGAAAACAATTTACAGAAATATTTAATTGAATTTCAAAATTAAATTTACGAGAACCTCGGATGCTGAGCGTTCGTACAATATTTGATGATAAATAGCGGTTGTTAACCCTCGTCAAATGAGCGACGAACGTAGAATGTTAATTTGTTATAATCTGTACATACGGTACGATAGAACGATCAACTTCTATCTTACCGTGTTGGCAAAGTAGGTAGTGATTTTGGGTTCGGTTCTGGGAATCCCAGGTTCGGATCTCGGTAACGCTTCGTGTAATTAGCGCAAATGTTTGTAACCGAGTCATGGACAATATTGATACAATATGTACAACGGAAATATAAATTAAAAAGAGAATGGAAAACTTACTATCTACTTACCCTCCAATTTATAGATTAGTTATGGATTATAAAGCTATTATAACACACGTTTTCCTCTGAAAACTTCGTTATAATGCCATTATAATCCATTATAACTTTCTATAAATTTGCGGGTTAATATTAAAAAAAAAAAATCATGGCCCATGCAGTAGAGTACCCAAGATGCTGGCCGCATTTCCTCGCTGATTGGCCAAAGCTTTTTGCTGGGCCAGGAAATGCCCGTCACTTGGGTAGCCGGTTGTGTAGTAATATAAGGTGTAACAATAATAGTGTAAAATATACTACTATAAACCACGTACAAGCCGAAAGTCAAGCAATTGATAACGCTCGCTCGAGGTAAACGCTTGCGCTGTCTCGCTTCATCGGCTGTGCAGTCGGTCTGGAGCTGGCCTTTGCGGTATTAAATTGCGGCCAGGTGCAGTCCGGCCCATTACCCAAAGAGTCAATTAAGCTACTCTAATGGTCCTCGAATCCCGACTGGAATCTCATTACCGCGCCAACTTGGAATTATTGGATATGGTTCTCAAACTTAGGACTGCGGACGGCTGCCGTTGTAAGTATAAAAAATATTCAGGTTTTATGAATGGTCCGTATAAATAAACTTAAATAGTTGGGTAATCTATTACACGAAGTTTGTGATACGGAGTTCAATAAAATCTCTCTCTTAAACAAAATAAGCACACATAAACAGAAAAGGTAAAATGAAGTTTTATTCATTAAAGATAAACATTAAATTGATTTTGCTTATCATAGCGTGCTTGTGGTATTTATTTTAATACTACTCGTATCAATCCCGGCGAACTTCGTCCTGCCTCATTTTTGTTAGTTATTTTTTCCATGTTTTAATATATTAGTTATTCTGCTATTCGGGGCGGAGACAAATAAAAAAAAATCTAAAATTATAAAAATCGACCCACCTTCGATCGATTCTTGAGTTATAATTGGTGTAACCAACACTACTTTGTTTTATAAACCTATATTAAAAGCACGTATTTCAAAATACCTCATATGTTCAACAATATTTATAGAAATGTGTGCCCATTCAGACATAAGTTGAGAACTGTGCCGCGCTTCTTTGTAGACCATCTGTGATATACCTACCACAGGTTGTTCCATCTGGTTAATTTCGTTACCAAAAGGAACATCGGATTGGAATAGAAAATCTTTTGTCGAAATGGCTGCTTTTGTATTCCTTAAGAATTTGTGGACGACAAAAATATGGATCGAAACGCAATAGTAGATAACTCGTGCAGAAGATGTAATACTTAACTCGGAAAGACCAATGTCATATGGTCGTATGTTTAAATGTAATCAGTATTTGAACATATTTATGACTATAAAGTCACCAACCAAGATTATTTTCTATGATACAGGGACAAACATTCAAACCTTAGACACGGAGGTCCTCGTCCTAGCTCGCCTACATATTATGTAGCTAGCTCAACTTTAAAATGCGAAATATTTTTGTTATACATATAAAAACGTGTCCTAACTAGCATCCTTTTCAAATGTGGACTATCCTTCAAAAATACATCTCCTACGGGATCCTCTTGCACGTGCAAGGTGCACGATGGAAGTTTCCATTTGCTGAAGATGCGTAACGAGCCTCTTCTTGGCGACTGAATGAAGGGCCTCTTTTCGTATTCATATGATCCCGCGCGCTAGAGAGTGGGCAGGCGGATGGGGCAAGGGATCACCTCACAGCGGGAGGACAGGTTATTGATAATAAGAACCATTATACCTAGATCTAATGTTTGGGAATTACAAGTATAGTAAGATACGTTGAAATAAAACTAATTTTAAGGATTTTATCGCGTTTATATTATGATTTTTACGTTCCCCACGTTTCGGCTGCTTTACAGCAACCATGGTCACGGGAGGACTGAGGTGGTTGACGTCCTAGTGACATAGTTTGACCGGGGTACCCTCATATTTAGTTTGCGGTCCGATCTACGCAGAAAGAGCTCACAGTGTATTGAGTCTGGCAATAGTAATAATAATAAATAGTGAGATACGAACAATTCTGAGAGTTTATATGAAAAAAAATCGTTGTATACATTCTTTTTTAATTTTAGTAATGTTTTTTTCAACACTGGCTTTGAATCAACCTTAAAAAAAATATGTCCAAACCAAAGACTTGAAAAAAAATACGCAAGGTTTTAAGGTGTGACCACAGATCACGAGAGATATGCCGTGCGGTTCAAAATGTATGGGAACTCGCTGTCTCCGTTTTGTTCCCCACCACTCGCCGCAAAACACATGCAATTACATAAAACCAACCAATACGAAGTCTCACACAACACGCGTGCCAATAATTCGGTGCGTGCTGCGTCGGCGCCGTATACAGCGGCCGTACCACGCGACGCACCAGTTTATTCAAAGTATCGTTAGACGATCTATCCATTGCCTCGTACATTCACTCAGTAGCGAACATAGGTGGTACTTAAAGAGCCATGTATTTTGTACAAAAATAAAAAAGTCGTTGTGCTACATGAAAACTAAAATAACATAATAAAGGCATTAAATATTTTTTGATTGGTTGTTTTTAATGATATTAAAGACGAATAAATAAAATACTTAATACTGGCTGGTGAAATGAGATTCCATCTTTCGCCTAGTTCACTTTGCTGCTAGTATTTTTGCACACAACCACGGAATAACACGGCATTTAAAAAAAAAGTTAGAGTTCCGATACCGACGTGCAGTTGCAGTCGACTGACGGCGAAAACTCTATGTTAGCCTAATTTTGGCTAAATGTGAGCGCAAGCCCACCGCTTTCATAACATATCTCCTCTAATATATCTGTGGGTGTGACCTATTTGCTTACGCCAAAAACTTATGACCCATTTCTAAGATAATGCTACGTACGACATACTTCTTATCGACTTTATCTAGTTTTCACACGCGTCCCAAACAGGAAATTGATGATTTCCGCTGATGACTTGCGTCGACATCTCTTTTAGCTTTGCCCCGCCGACCTCCAGATGAACGGAATATGAACAGAATGCAATCTCTCCCGTCGCCGCTTCAAAGATAAAAAAGCTCACCGCATTACTCACCTTTACTTCTATCAGCATAGAGCTGAAAATCCTATGTCTGTAGAGTCTAGATGTTGGTTCCGTTTGAGATTTTAAAATGTACGTTGTGGATAAAGGTTTTTTTAGGTTATCAAATGGACGGTGGCTCATTGTGAGGTCTTGCTGCTTTAGGTTTGGCTTTTTTTTACACTTCGTGCTCTTAGATCTTCAAATCTATTTTGATGTTTAAGTTGCCTATACTTAGATAATAATGCTTCATGTTAATTTACAATTGACTTGCGTAGATATGATCATATGTGCTATGTATATGACATCACTTGGGTCTAGCGATTTGACCCTCAAATTGCTAGTTCAACTGTTGTCATCTGCTCGGCTAATACCAGACTATCAAATGGAAATTCCTAGGACATTGGCAAATTTTGCCACAATTTCATATTTGAAATGATCTTCTCGCAATTTCCCTAGTCTGGTTGTTATTGGGATGGCTCCCAGTCTGTTGTATGGCCATTAATGTACAAGCAATGCTTTGTTGGTATGTTTGTCTTACGATGTTTATTTGTTTAGTTTAGACGACGCTGATTTTTCTTTTGCTTACGCATGCCCACGTAGAACAGTAATCATACTAAGCCTAACATATGTTTGGTAGGTATTAGTGTCATCTAACAATGATATAATTTACTTATTTCAAAGCCATTGGTAGAACGCTTGCCTCGGTATCGAGGATCGCAAGTTCAAACCCTTGCTCGCACCTCTGGGATTTCTGGATTGCATGTGCGAATATCATTTTCAACAGCAAAACATTGTGAGGAAACCTGCATGTCTGAGAGAACCCCTCGAAATACGTGTGAAGTCCGCCAACCCGCACTGGGCCAGCGTGGTGATATATGGCCTAATCCTCCTCGCATTGAGGGAAGGCCCGTGCCAAACAGTGGGACATTAATAAAGGCTGGTATTATTATTAAACGTAAGTAAAGAAAAAACCTTACGCCACCCAGAGATTTCTAATAAAGCCTCAATGCCTTTATATTAAGGTGATATTTATTCAAAACATGTATCTACTGAGCTTTTTCTCCAGTTTACATAATACATAAATACACGGGTACACGGGAATCCACTCAATATTCGCGACGGGCATGCAGGCTGGGTTCCCGATTCGCATTACGCTTAGAACGTAGACAACAGGATAAGAATCATACATTTCCACGACCCTGTTCATAAATACGCAACGAAAAAACGCAAAACATAAAGAGGCAACGAAAATAATTAAGATAGTCATTAAATAAAAAAATGTGTAGTTAAAAATCTTGATTATATTATATTTTGTTATGATAACTTACTATGAAATCATTTTTGAAATAACTGTAAAAATAACAAGCATATAGAGCTTTAGTTTAGAAAAAAAAAACAGTGAAAAGCTGTAGGCCCGGGACGTGTCGCACACGGCAATAAGACTGCGCGTCTGCTACGGAGGAAAAATATGACCTCATCCGCTATTCTATTATATATTATTATTTCCCTTGTTCAATCCGCAAATATCTATGAAACTGTAAAACATATTTCCAATATTGTTATAGGTAGTCATAAACGAGTTAGACCTATAAATGATAGGTCTAACTAGCTGTCCCGGTGAAATTCGTACCGCCTCAGAATCAAAAATATGACAAAAATATTGTTTTTTATTCCACATTTAGTGATTTTTCCCTAGTTTTAATAGTGGTTCTGTTATTCGAATCGGAGATCGATCGATCATAAAAATCGGCCTACCCGTTCTTGATTTATAAACGGTGTAACTAACACGACTATGCTTGATATATATATAAAAGATAGTGTCAGTACAAGATATAGTTTGGAAACTCATATCCTGTTTTCTGTATTCCACTCATCTATAATCAGCAACAAGCTCGTATTGACTGCGGGATGCATTTCAGATTCTGTTCGAAGCGCGGCTTTGCGCCGGATTATTGGAAGTAATATCGATTTTATACTATTTGTTCCGGCTCTCGGTATCGATATTAAGGTGTTGTATTCGTGTCCTGTATTAGCGTTATCGATGATGTTGTGTTAGTGAGTATAGAAATTTTATTCCTTTTTTTGTAAACTTCGGTAAGTAAATCTTTGAAATGGCAGGAGGATACCTATATGGTAATACTAGGGTTAGGGCTCCAGGCCATATTTTTACATAGACAGTCAGAGTCATTTAGACTACTATATACAGAGTGATTCAGAAAGGGTGTACATACCTTTCTACCTGCCGTTCTTTAGCGCATGTATATTTCAGGTCGAATTTAGATGTGTTGTTTTGAGAAAATAAATTTTGTACCCGACAATTGTGAATTGTTTGTAATATCTGTGGTTGAATAATCAGAATTTATTGACTTTTCAAAATGTAGAACGGTTATCGCAATTTGGGCCACCCTAAAGATCATAACTACTTCTGTAACTAAAAGTTTGCATCTCAGAAAAAAATCGAGAGATGTAAGTTGAATATTGATGGTAGCTGACAGCTTCTGCAAACCAAATAACTTTGTTCAAACTTAGCAATAGGCACCGATGGCTACCGATGGCAGTAAACATTCCTTTAGATTGTACTTATACTTTTCTACAGCTCCACTTTCGTCTCAATCATGACTGTTATACAGGTGATGTTGAATGGGTAGCCGCCTTGACTTAACTAACTAACTAACTTAAATATTAACACGACCAGGGCCCCAAGTCTGCTAACGCAATCGATTCATAATCGAACAGCAACCGCATAGTAACTGGCACTTTTGACAGCTATCCCATACAATATCTGTCAAAAACGATTATGAATTGATTGTGTTAGCAGACTTCGGGCCCGGGCTGGCTTACCATTAACTTTTGATGCGAACTATTAACCTCAATAATTGATCTATACCGCAACATTTGTACCAATGGACTGGATTAAAGTTATCCAATGTTGAGTCACATTAATAGTTTTGGGGCTGTACCTAAAGCACAACCCTACTTACGTTACGTACCGTTTCGGTACGTGCGTCCCACTCGCAACACAGATTTTATAAATAAGATATAGCAAGTTTTCTCGATGACGTTGCGATTATAATTTGTTATCGCTATAAAATACTTCACACTAGCTAAATATCCACTAATTTGTGGGGCAGGCAATATTGCATCTTATTCCATTTTATTAAATCGCATTTCATTTCGTTAAGAAAGAAGAAGAACTCTTTGGCCGAAAACTTAAGTCGCATACTCCACTTTAGTTCTGGGTTTTTGATACAACATCTTTTAAGCAAACATGGCCCCATATAAACATACGTAATGAACTGTTAGCACCTATACATCGCTTATTACCTTCAGCTAGATGGATCGGCTGCCACTTAAGGAGCAATCAACGGCTTGATTGAAGGTACCGTCGGCTTCCGACTACTTCCGACTTAATAAGGACATTGCTTATTTGCACTAGTGACGTCTTGAATTTTACATAACATGGGGTTTGATTTATTGTCGTCAAGCCATTCATTCATTCATCCATCCATCCATCCATCAGTCAAAAGACGTCCACTGCTGGACATAAGCCTCCCTCAATGGCATCCACACATCACGGTCTTTAACTCGCAACTCGCATCCCCCGGCTTTCTGTCATACTTGTGATATCATCGGTCCACCTTGTCGGGGGCCGCCCGCCTATCCTACACCACATATTCCGGCTCGTGGACGCTATTCTAGAACCCTTATGCCCCAACGGCCATCGGTTCTTCGTGTTATGTGCCCCGCCCTCGGCCTCTTCAACTTTGAAATTCTTTAACCAATGTCAGTTTGTATATAGATCTCTTCATTCTTTGTTCTATCGCGTAGTGAAATCCCAAGCATAGCTCTCTCCAAACATTGCACGTTGAGCGAACTTGAGCTTTCTGACTTAGCCTTAGCCAAGCCATACTGACACTGAGCCTATATTGATAAATGCACTCATGCAAATTTATGAACACATAATCACCAACATTACTAGAGATTGTCTAGTTTGCAGCTTGAACCTTTTTTATTTTTATAGTACTGGTTAATAAACTATTCTTATTACTCATAGTAAATAAAAAAAAACAAGATGAACAAAATAAATAAACTTAATAAAAATCACTTTTTAAATTCCCGTCACGGATGCATTTTATACTCTTGCTACTAACACGATTTAGTTATTTACTAAAGATTAATGTCTAAAGTAACTCATGTTTTATTTGAATACATGTCTGTGTCCGCAATAGTGCTGCAGGAAATTCGATTTGTAGTACCCTAGAGGCGATCTATCGAATTATTCCAGATAGCCCCGTGAAACTACGTGTGGATATAGGACTAACAGGTAAGTTATAGGGCCATGGATTGTAGCTGGTGCCTTTGGTAGTGCTTGAGTTGTAACATCATTATCTACAAATGGAATTACTTCGTACATAGTATTTAGTGAATACTGATTATTAGTATTTATAGCGTTATTTTTCAGTCTATTTTTTTTTAAATGAAATGATATATTTGTTGTAAAATCTAATATAAGTAAATGTTACCACTAATAATTAGTGGTAACATTAGCCCCATGATACTACGTGTGGATATAGGACTAACAGGTAATTTATAGGGCTATGGATTGTAGCTGGTGCCTTTGGTAGTGCTTGAGTTGTAACATCATTATCTACAAATGGAATTACTTCGTACATAGAATTTAGTGAATACTAATTAGTATTCACTAAATTCTGTTAGTCCTATATCCAAACGTAGTATCATGGGGCTAATGTTACCACTAATTATTAGTGGTAACATTTACTTATATTAGATTTTACAACAAATATATCATTTCATTTAAAAAAAAATTGACTGAAAAATAACGCTATAAATTCCTATACTGTCATGGGGCCCACTAATTACGTCACTTCCAATGTGAAACAAACAAAAGAATGCTAGCTTCTGAGTTCTGCCTGCGGCTCCGCCCGCCGTATCTCGATGCGCTCACGCATAATGTAGCATTATATATCTATCAGTGAAACATTTTTCTGAATCGGATCAGGCGTTCCGGAGATCACCCTAAAATCCAAACTCACAATCTTTACCTCTCTATAATACTAATTAATATAGAATATCATAATAATTAATTGTTTATTTCCATAAGCATACTTACAAATTATTTGTGTTGCGGTCTCAAACTAAGCGTAAGCTTGTATCTTGGGAACCTGTTTATCGTATGATAATATATAATATAATATATATGATAATATATTATATAATATAAGACACAGGTTTTTTAAATAACACATTATATTAAATCTTAAATATAAAAATGAAAATAAAATAAAAAATAAATTCAATGAATCTAACAATAATTATACAGCAATCAATCCAATTTCGTGTGAGTGCCTGATATACGAAAAGACTCCCCCAAAGATCCCCCGGTACTGAAGTTTCCTTGACGGTATGCATTATAAACATGTAAACAAATTCGTAAGCCAACAAATAATATATCGATGGGCCAATTCCCAAACAACTAACTAGGTTATATTATAGGCAAACTTTTCGTCGCGTGCCGTCTCTCCAAGGTCACATGGGGCGGTGTAGGCTGGAAAGATCGTAAACCGCAAATCCGATTCCGTTAGTACTTCATAAAGGTAGGTACTAAAATATTATGGGTGTAGAAATTACATGAGGATCTCTTTTCCTTTACAGAGTGCTTCTTGTTTGGCATGACGGAGTGAAATACAGAATGAGATTCCGTGAGAGGTTGCTCGTAAGTAATTTACTATACAGTCTGCGTATTTGTCATTTAACAGTGCCTCTACAGAATGGTATCTAACTTTTAGTTTTATTACCCGACTGCACAAGGAGGGTAATATTTTTCGAGTTTATGTATGTATGTATATTTAGTACGCTCTACTGTCTAAAATGCTTGATGGATTTTAACATATGAGGTGTGAATAGATTTATCTTAATTGTGGGAGTGACATAGGGTACATAATATTTACATATGGCGCCTACGAATGAAAGCAAGGGAGGGGAAAAACAATATTTTGTTATTATAATAATATGAGTACCAAATGAAGGCTAGTAAATAGCCAATTCCAAATATATTTATATTATAATACTTTTGTGCTACTGTTTTGACACAAACAACTATAAAAAAAAGTCGGAAACAAATATGTTATTGAAAAAACACAAAATCTCGACTGCAAAAACAAAAAAATCGGTAAAATTAGTTTTATTTCAATGTGTCGTATTCGCGTAAATATAAGAAATCATTAGGTATTTCTTTCTTTTCAATCAAGTGTTTTCGCGAAGTAAAATACGTAGATTAAAGTATACACTTAGTTTGTTTATTGATGAAATGCCTAAAATGTTGCTAAATAGTTTGTTATTGCTTATATCAAAAATGTCCGGGCTTTCAACTAATTGTAGTTAAATAAACCAGTAAACCAACATAAAGACGAGCAAATCTTCGTCTCCCTATAGATATAGCTATATATTATTGTGATAGGAGCGAGAGGGATATTGCGTAAACTTGTAACGGTAAGATTTGGTGGAACAACTCGAAAGTAACTTTGGGTACTGCGGCTATGTTGTTATGTTGTGGCGTCAACTACAATGGTATGCAAGTTAAACCTTATGCGGTATAAGTTAGAAGCTAAACCCGGTGCAGACTTCGTTAAGAGGGGGGAAATTCCGTAGGGAGGAGGGGGGGGGGCATTTTTGTGGGATTTTACCTGTCTTAAAGAAAAAACCGACCGCCCCTACGTTAAACAGTAAATGGACACCATTTTGCTTGTGAGCGCCCAATTCAGGGGTGCCATCATGTGATACTTGACGATTTGATTAGCGCATTTGGTACTGACTCTGCTTTCTGCACCGATGGTCCCGATTTCAAATCCTATTAGGGACAAACTTGGGGATGAGCATGAATGTTTGTACCCGAGGCGTGGATGTTTAATATTCATATAAATATTATATACTCAGTTCGCCCTCAGTTCATTGTACGGTACGTATAATACAAGCGTTGCTTAGTATGGGACCGAATAGTTGGTGTGTGCGTCTGGCAATATTATATTATTATTATTATTATACTCTATTTTCTAGTTATAACTCTATATTTACTAGATTATAATACATAGCAGTAATCAAATCTTTCGATCCAAGTGTGGACTATCAGACGATGATCGCGCTCCTTAGACATGAGGGACCGACCATAGAGAGAGAGAGAGAGAGTACTGAAATATTGAAATAATCTTACGGATTGTTTTGCGTTTATTGTATGTTTTTTACGTTCCCGACGTTTCTAGTAGTACTAGTAGTTTCTAGTAGTACTAAAATAATAAAATTTGAACTCGCTTAAATTTATCTCAAGTAACAACATCTTAATTAAAACAAAGTTAAATCCACTTTGTGAGGATGTACAACTTGCTATGTGCAAACTAAAATTAATAATATGAAATAAAACCGGATGCGCTTTGCTCGTAAATTTTCAGTGTACTGAAAACTCGATTCAGAGCAGCGTTTTATCCTAAATTCGAGTCTCTAGGATTTATATAATGGAAAACCACTCGGCCAGTCATGAAATCCTGATGCCAGTACTTTATATTTTAACGACATCATTTTACGAACTATTTTTGAATAGCAAAACAGACTAGACCACTGAGAACTTATTTGAAATTCGTTCTCGTGTATTAATTGGTCTACTATGTGCGTAGTCGTTGATGGCAAATTGTTTCGTATGTTTTTAATAGGCAACATTAATCATGGCATCACTCACACGGCTAAGAATGGCACGCTTTAAAAATTAAAATAACACTTATTTTACAGACTTTATCGCGTTTGAAATAAGGATGTTTTTTTAATTTTAATGGCCTCACTCATGGCCACTCACCATTGAAATTAAATAAGCCTCGTAATTTCAATAGGGAAGATGGCTGGGTGCTACCGCCGACTTGGGATCCAATCATTAATATAATTCAATCCAAAACCAAGCGCACCATTGCAAGACCTTAAGACACTGTGAGCACGTTCTGCGTGGATCGGACCGCAAGCAACAACTAAATATGAGGGTACCCCAGATCAAACTATGAAATGTGAAATTACTGTAAAGTACACGCTACGAGACCTACGTCGTAGCAGGATCGTAGCACTTTGTAATTATGTGAGTCCGGACATCATTGGACAAAATGGACAGCTTCTAAACAGGCATTCATTTTAACAAAATTACGTAGACCTTCCGTTCCTACGTAAACCTTCCCAGTGTTAGAATATAGGGGGATTAAATTGTAAGCATCCAGAGATCAACATAATCTGGTTGATGCTATCCACATCCCAGTGTCACACTGCTTCCAGCGTGCAGAAATTGAAGCTGACGACGGAATCAGAACGTAACTGGATGGGCTTTAGGTATATTTTATAATAACTAAACTATCTTCCTTGTAATTTACTCATGATGCTTAGGATTAATTTACAGAGAACAAATGGATGAAACATTTTTTGGGTCTTTACTGAGATGAGATAAAGATAGGTAGACATGGGGCACAGATATTCTCAGGACACATATTAAGAATTAATCTCAAGATTTCTGCTTTTTTTTATTTAGGTCGGCATTGGCTACAAAATAGTGCCTTTTTTGCCAATGTCGAGTTAATTGCTTTATCACTGTTAAAATACCCTTGATGATAATGATGATGTTTATGAAGATGATGATGATCAAATGAACACCCTAACCCTAGCAGTAAAGTTGTTAATACATTACTGAACGTTTAATGAGCATATTGAATCTCAAGATTTAATCAAAAACTTTGAACTTATTACCGGCGGCCATTCCCAATATTATTATGTTATGTCAATAAAAGCGGCTTTTATTATCGCATACGTCTTTTTATCACGTTATAATGTTGCGAACCTTTCTTCGTTGCGCATATAACATAAATTATAGACTATAAAAAACGATAGTTACATGTAATATGCCCATTAAAAGTAATGGCGCTTCATGGATTGAGGGTATATTACTGTTGCAACAAATGACAAACTGATTTGTTGCATTTATTATAGTCTTAAATCTTGTTTAACCATGATCGCCAGTTGCTGTATGGCGAAGGAAACCTTAAACCCGTTCAAATAAAGTATGAAGTTAGTTTTTGACTAATACGTAGAAAAGTTTTTAGATAAAAAAAAATACCCGATATATAACCTATCGTCGTGCCAAGCTGCAGTTAAATCATCCCATTTGATTTAGTAATATTTGTCCCGATAAATGTTTACCCGTGTTATAAGCTATCACCCAGTCAAGATTCATCAACAGTCATCCAGTAGTTTTCTCGTGATTCACGTATACACAGACAGATTCGGCCACCTACGGTTATTTTCCATCAAATTATATATTGAACAGACAAAACCAAGCTAAACACTATCTAAAACCTCCGAATTTATAGACGTTCTATAACTCTATCAAACGTCATATTATATAGTACTACGCACAAGAGTTTTACTTTGCGCAGTTCTATATGACGTTTGTCATATGTTGTAAAGTTATATAACGTCTATAAATGCTGGGGATATTTTATTTATAGATAGATATAGTAAGCTATCTAAAAAAAATGTCCCTTCCTTGAAGCTTTAATTCTGCATGATCCGGCAACATTTGCAGCAGACTGTTGCACCGCTAATTGAATATGGTTGGTAAACTAATTATGGTTTGCCATCGCACACGCTCGTACACTTAAGTTAATCCAATTTGCTCCTTATTGTGCAGGAAATACGGATTAAAGTGGTCGCAATTTAATGGCATGCCGTGGCAAATAAAAGCTGGGGGATTTCAACGTACTTGATCCGATAATTTGTGGTAAGCTGATGCTTGATGTGTATGTTCTGGGCCCCAAGTCTGCTAACACAATCGATTCATAATCGAACAGCAACCGCATAGTAACTGTCACTTTTGACAGATATTGTATGGGATATCTGTCAAAAGTGACAGTTACTATGCGGTTGCTGTCCGATTATGAATCGATTGTGTTCGCAGACTTGGGGCCCTGATGTTCTGAAAATCTGACTATATTCGCTGAAGGGATTTCTTGAGATATTCCATACAGTGTTACAGATTTGTAACATACAACATTGTGTGTTCCCAGACGTGAACGAGAAATACAAGGATGAAAGATGACTTCTTAAAATTCTGTTAATAACTCCGATAATTTGACAGCAACATTTTCAAAGTTACTTCTAAATAGGGTTAGGGGAAGCTCATTCCGAAGATTTCCTCCCCCCGTCAACAAAAAAAGGGCTCATGAGGCCTAGTTTACGGACCGGGCAACCTTAGAAACCATGTTATAAAAAAAAAACTTTTCGAAGCTGGAAGTACTCTACCTTCGTAGGGGTAGCTAATAAAAAAAGAACTAGCTATGTTGGGCGTGGCATGTGCCAATACATAGCTATTAGAAATAGCGTGATACCTAAAACAAAAAAAATGGTATCAAAAAGCGCGCCCTATCTCCGACAGACATCCCTCGTTGAGGTTAGATTTAAAATTGCGAATACGTTACAAAGGGTAGCTTTAACGAGAGTCGTTGAAACATAACGACATGCGAACTGCCGGAGTCCCTGCTTTGAAGTAATGTTAGAGATAAAATGTAATAATTTACATTAAACTCTATCATTTTTGATGTAAGGTTGAAAGTTTAACACGAATTCTACGTACAATTATGATTTAAAGTGTTATGAGAGTTTTATGCAAATATTTGAGATATTTTTTGAAGTCATAGTTTTGGGGTTACGAAGTTGTATATGTATAATAATACCAGCCCTTTTAATGTTCAACTGTTGGGCGCGGGCCTCCCCTCAAAACGAGGGGGATAGGGCTATAGTCCACCACGCTGGCCCAGTGCGGGTTGGCGAACTTCACACGTCTTTCAAGGGGTTCTCTCAGACATGCAGGTTTCCTTACGATGTTTTCCTTCACCGTTTAGCAAGTGATAATCGTGGTTGAATATGAGATTCGCACATGAAATCTGGGATTTCTGCCCAGAGGTGCAAGCCGGGGGGTTTGAACCTGCGATCCTCGTTACCGAGGCAAGCGTTCTACAAACTTGGCTATCACTGCCATCTAGGCTGTATATGTTCTAAGCTGTATATGTACTTGAATGATAATACGAACCAATGAAAGTTCAAATATAATAACGTCAAGTAAGGTCAATATTGCGTAGAAACTTCAAATTGCCCGAGGCAAGGCTTATAAATTATCTGCAAAAGTAAATACCCGCTTTCAATCTTAAAATATATTGTTATAAAGGGTTATGTAATAGCCAGACGATTATCGTCCCTATTGCATTTAACCAGTCAATATGGGTAACCACACAGACTACGGAACCCTGGTTTGTCTCTGCCTGTGACACTGATCGATGCAGCCTGGTAATGAATCGACGAGCGACGAACAAAAAGTTAAACATTCACGAATAAATGTTTGGTTTGCATTATATTCTAATGTATAATTTAGTCGATAGCAGAAAAGATCCCGTCTCCATTGCCAATTTTGACAAACATGAGCGATATGGTTTGCCGAATGATTTGTTAGTTCTGTCAACTAATTTATACCCCTTGAATACAACATATATAAAACTGTTTTCTTGAATTCCCCGAAGGAGTAAGGAGGGATGGAGTGTAGCGTACCAAAATCTCGTCGAAGATAGTCCCAATGTAATAAGGACGCAAAGTCTGTGAGCTTCTTGCGATTAAACCGGACACAAAATGTAACGAATAAAATATTCTTTGCCGCGAGTGTACTAATTATAAACATATCGTGCGCATTTTATTTACTAAAACAATAGTAGATTGTACAACAAGTGCATAAAGTATGTCATTTTATTCGAGACATTTATCTGCCCGAGCTGAAGGCGAGCGTAGATATTTAATTCGAGGATAAAATTACTGATTTTATAAACGAGTTATACACTTTGATTTACACTTCGATTGCGAGGAAAAAAAAGTGAAATTTAATCAATTTAGAAGAATGAATATTTAAACACCATTTATAAGATTTACACTTAATACATATTTAAACGTGATCGGCGTGACCTAGTTGTTAAGCCTGTATTACACGTAACAAGTGAAATGGCGAGACAGTGATCTCGGCTGAGTAAACAACGCCCTCTATGCCTTTATAGAAAGGATCACACTTTCGTTAAGAGCCTCACACTTGTCTCGTTATTTGTGTGCAGCATTCAATCCGACGGCTTGATTAGCGCAGTTTTATATATTGGTGCTATAAAAACAAAGAAAATAAAAAAATAATTTTAATATAGAGTCCTAATTTGGGCAGTTGGTAGTGACCCTGCTTTCTGTGCTGAGGGTCCCGGGTTCGAATCCTGGTAGAGACAAACTCTGTGTGATGAGCACGAATGTTTGTACCCAAATCATGGATGGTTAATATCTATATAAGTAACATATACTGGGTTCGACCTCAGTCCATTGTATGGTATAATACAAGCGTTGCTTAGTGTGAGACCGTATACTTGGAGTGTTTGTCTGGCGATATTTATTTATTTAATCTTGATAGAAAACTAGCAAAATCATGGGATCTATATAATTTATATATAAAAACACGATCTGAATATCTTACGAAGTTTTCGGGCGTAAGAATTTCTCCTAAGATGACACACACACACACTTGTTAGCTCGGATGAATAAAAGATATCTCTTTTTAACGCGACGCTATGTTCTGAATTGGTGACGAATGTTGGGACGTTGCGCTATTTATTTGTCGCTCGATGACACCAAACAATACGGGTACATAGTTTGTACTAACACGCGTGGAGTCTTCCACGCTGAGGTAGGTACAGTCGCGAACTTTCATTTGGGACCCATGTAAGGTTGGATATCGTACAGCAAACGCATACCCTAAAAGCTACTATTTCGACTAACGTTACAAGGGGTTCTCAGATATGACGACATACAGATATACGACCTTATTGCATTATAAGCGTCATTGAACATATTAGGAAAATGGGTCCCATATTAAGGTTTGCGAATGTACATACTGTGTATATTAACGAAATAATAATACCACTCAGCAGATATGGCCAATACTTTAACGTTGTAAAATAGTACCTACTATTGACATTAAACGATAACTCGGGTGATGGTTTTTTTGTTCATCTATACTATACTAATATTATAAATGTGAAAGTTTGGATGGATGGATAGATGGATGGATGTTTGTTACTCTTTCACGCCCGAACGGCTGAACGGATCTGGATGAAATTTGGCACAGAGATAGATTATAGTCTGGAATAGCACATAGGCTTTTTACTTTTTATCCCGGTAAAATGTATGGTTCCCGTGGGATAGATGTTTTAATTTTTCATACTTTTTATCGCGGGTAACACCGCCGGGCGCAGCTAGTATTAAATAATTTATCCGCCAACCCGCACTGGGCCAGCGTGGTGGAATATGGCCTAATCCCCCTCGCTTTGAAGGGAGGCCCGTGCCCAGCAGTGGGACATTAAAAAGGGCTGGTATTATTGTTATAAATAATTTATTGTGTTGTATTTCGCTTCGATTAGACACTCATTTAACATTATTATTTAACATCTTAATTAACGCGTATTTTGACACCAGCGTAAACATATTAATGCAGGTGGGAGACGGTTGGAATATGCGTAAAAAAGGCGCTCACTTATATTCTAGAAAAGCATTTATTTTTTTGTGATTTGTGGCACTAACAGTACGACCAGATGACGTAAGACAACAATCGATTAATTTGCGGGTGCGCACGGGCACATTCATTATATAGCGCCGTGTGTTTCCAAATCACGAGTGTTTGTACCGCACATGTCACGGAGCGCTTGTCAATTTGCCAATATTGTTTTTCCTTCAGGAATTGTACAAAACTTATACAGATCAAACGCTCACAGAACAATTTTTTTTAAATAAAATTAATGCTTTATAATTCCGTAGCCGTGTCCAAACTAACTTCGCGGCCTTGTGAGGCTGGCTCGGGGACACGATCCCGCTATCTCACTCGAGTGCTCCCTATAAACAAATAAATATCGTCAGATGAATACACCAACTATACCCACACTAAGCAACGCTTGTATTATGGGTACCGTATAATGGACTGGGGCAAACTCAGTATATAATACTTATATAGATATCAAACATCCATGACTTGGGTACAAATTTTACGCTCATCACACAAAGTTTGTCCCTACCAGGATGCGAACCCGATTCGGCACAGAAAACAGGGTTACTATCAACTGCGCTAATCAGGCCGTCATTTAAGGCTAAGCTTGCTGTGGTGAATATCGTAATTTCGAACCTTTACTGCCTTTACTACTAGTTATATTGCTATTCTTTGTTTATTTTCTTATAGCACCAATATATAAAACTCCACCATTTAAAGCAATTTATTTCAAAGTGAAAACACGGTCTGAAGGGTAAGGGCTATTTATCTACATGCACGACAAAAAAACATAAATAAAGGATGAAGCAATCCTTACGAGCTGCCCAAATGCCGCGCACTTATAAAACAGGGAATAAGGGCGGGATAAAACACGCAAAAAAGATTTATTTGCGAGCCCTCCGCTTAAAAAAACTTTTATAGCACCAGAAAACTGGCCCGGGGACAAAGGGGTATAGTTTTCTTTGTTCCCGGGCCCAAATCCCGGTAGGGGCCAACTTTGTGTGATTTGCACGAATGTTCATACCCGAGTCATGGACGTTTAATATCTATTTCAATAATTATATACTGGGTCCGTCCCCAGTCCATGTACGGTATCCATAATACAAGCGTTGCTTTTTGGGACTGTAACCGTACCATTGCTTTGTTCGTCGTGCTATATAATAAGTCATTGCTATTGGTTGTTCGATCGGAAGTGCTCGGGCTACCGAAGTTTGCCGAAGTACCTACGTATGGAATGTTTTCTGGGAATTATCTCAGACGTGCAAAATACTTTTTTTTAAGAAGTAAGTATTCCGTTTTTTTACTTGATAACCGTTGATTCGCTATTGCGTTTAAAAAGATAACGTACAAGGGATTTATGACCGTCAAAAAGTCTCTTTCATATCTGAGAGTTTTGTTCTGAGGCTGAAACTTTACAGCACGACTTACAAGTTGGGTTTGTAATACGCGAGATTGGATCTCAGTTTATAAGTTTACGTCGCTTTTGGTGTTGCCCAGGAACTTAAGTACCTACTTTAGTTTTTAAGTGTCGTATAAACATCCATTTTCTGGTAAAATAAATATACTTATATACATTGAGAATGTTATAAATAAACTCGTACGAATATAATTATGGATAATAATAGCGATAACAAAATAATTTCCTTTTGTACCACATATGATGGAGATTGATGGCCGCGGTTTGACAAAGGTTGGGGCAAATTTAAACACAGCAATGTGTTTGCTTAATTTTATAACAAACCATAATTTAGACTTTAAAAATACGAAGACTACGGTCAAATTTACATAGAAGTGTCGTTACAGCTTGATATATTATTACAAAGCTTTATTCAAATAAAATGTTGTATTTTGTAGAGAATTTTCGCGAAACTGCTCCAGTTAATTATCATTCTTGCTGATAATTTCAACAAGTGTCCCATTCTTTGCTCGTTAGTGTAGAGCTAACGACCCGCTTGTAGGATTATATCAGATTATATAAAATGAAATAGAACGCTTGCCTCGGTAACGAGGACTGCAGGTTCAAACCGTGGCTCCCACTTCTGGCCTTATTGGATTTTATGTGCGTAACATAAAAAAAGTTTTTATGTTATTTCAACCAGTTCGTAAATAAAACGTCATATCTGTATAAAGACGGACGAACTCGCGGGCAACAGCTAGTTACAAATATAAAGCTAAGGACTCTATGGACTCACGCACCGCGGAGCCGCCGAACTCTACCAAGATTTATTGGCGGCCTAAGCAAATAGGGCCTGTTGACATCGCCTTATTGAGTAGCTCGTAAAGTGGCGACTTTTATAGGTGAACGCAAATAACGCAGATTGCTCTCGGATTGGGCGGCGGCGGCGGCGGTGGTGGCGGTGGCGGCGGTGGTGGCGGTTCATTTTCAACACCAGTAATTTTATTACCGATCCGATATCATCAAGCCATTGCGGCGAGGAATCGATTTGTTTGGATTGAAGATATATTTCGTTTATAAGAACAAAATCCTCGGTACGGGATTAATGAGAAGTTGAAATTATTGGTCATCATTAGTTCTTATTCGTTTGGTGACGGCCTGATAAGCGCAGTTGGTAGTGACCCTGCTTTCTGTGCCGAGGGTCCCGGATTCGAATCCTGGTGTAGACAAACTTTGTGTAATGACCACGAAGGTTCGTACCCAACTCGGCTTGTCAACATTACCAATAATAAACCAAACAAGTTGATCGATAATTTAAGAAGCTAACATAACCGAACTGCCCTAAAATGTCTGTCGAGAATCTGTCTGTCATGAGTGTAGGGACCATTATTAATATTCAATACTCTACGAACGATGCGAATCTAAAAAAGTATAATAATAGCGATGCTTAATTTGGGGCCAGTGCAGCTGGCGCATGCGTCTGGCATTTTATAAAAAAAACAAACAGTCGATGTTCGAAATCAAAGTTATAAATTCAAAATTCTGCTTACTCTACAAAGGTAAGTAGCTCTTGGTAATATAAGTATACATTAACCGGTATATATCGGTTTTTCTATTAGAGTGAACATCCCGCGTGTGATATTTGCCGGTAGAATGATTTTTCGACAACACCCCCCCCCGCCCCTGGGGCGGTCCCGAACAAATTTGTTTATGCCCAACAAATTTTCTCATGTAAATATTTTGTATTAATGGAAATTGGTTTTCATTTTAGCCACATGAGAATGGTGTTTTAGGACGTGAAACTCATACATAATATTTGAATCCTTGACCACAAGACGAATAATTAATTTAAAAATAGATAAATCTACTGGATTAAATCGAAATTGTTGACAATATTTGAAAATAGAACTCTATATATTATGATTCTGATTATAAATTTGTTTATGTCTGAATCTAACCCAGAGATAACAATGAATGCTTAGGTAATGAAATAAATATAATAGTAGGCAACGAAAACCCCCCTGTCTTTTTATTTTAAAATAATACTCTACTTACTTTGATTGAAAATAATCAGTTAATTTCAGACACAGGCTTAGTGTCGAATTTATTTTTAACTAGCTGTCCCGGCGAACTTCGTACCGCCTCAGATTTATGAGGAAATCTAAAATGTTTCCCATGTTTTAATAGACATTTAGCTATTTAGAAAAAATCTAAGATCATAAATATCGGCCAACCCATACTCGAGTTATAAATAGGGTAATTAACATGACTTTGTTTTATATATTTGTCTCAAAATAATCTTAGAATCTGATAATTAAATAGTAGTCTCTCAGTATAATTATAAGAATACGAGTATATATAACGAAGAGGACCAAACAAGTTATTTTGGAATATAGATGTTTTGGCTGAAGAAAATGCTGGATACTCAATAAAAAATTCTTAAATACAATAAATAAAGCAAAATCTTTCATTTTCTTTTCCACAAGTGGCAATTAATAAATGAATACAGTGTTTGACCACCATTCATGTGCATTGTACAGAATAAACCTTTTGTTCGACTTGTCCTTGCTAATCTTAAAGGTCAAGTCCATAGAATTCGTGAGTAGGGTTGCGACTTGCAAGTCAAGTTCAATCGAGACAATTTTAGTTTTTTTTTATAATTCTTTATAGCCCAACTATAAAGAATCATAAAGAATAATTCATAAACTCCATATAAAGTGCCAAATATTTATAAGGTGTAAAAATAACAGTGAAAAATAATAAAAATTAATATGTCCATTACTAGTTAAGATTATATTTAAAAAAAAAACAATAGGTACGGTTGTTAAATATAAAAAATAGCACTACTACAAAGTGCGCAGTGGAACGTAACAGCTACGATAGCATTAAAAAAATACAACCGAATTGAGAACCTCCTCTTATTTTTAACCGACTTCAAAAAAGAGGAGGTTCTCAATTCGGTTGTATATATATTTTTTTTATTTTTTTTTTATTTTGGCTAATATTATTCTAAGAAAAACAAATGTAAGCGACACTATGTGAGTGCCCCGTAGGCCTATACGATATAAGTAATTTGTCTATGACTTTGATTCAGCGAGGAAAGGCGGCCAACATCTTGGGTACACTACCCCATAGGCCAAAACTTCTTACACTTTTTGTAAATTTTAATCTTTACTATTCTCATTTTAATTTATATTTCTGCATATGTTTAAATGAAAATTGTAATTTGAATACTATCATATTTGAGTTTCTTATCTAATTACCTGCTACTCCACACATTTATTTTTTATCTCCAAGATTGATGGATACCCACGTTAATTAAGGAGTCGGTAACCCTGTAACTTTGGTAACCTTTGTGAAATGTCACGGTGGGTGCCGGTGTTTGATGATTCACGCGATCCGCCTATCCGCCTGGCTTACTCATTTAATGCAGGTTCAAAATAGATTGCCATGGATGCCATTAAGAATTCACATTGAATGTATAGTGATAATCCTTCCGTAGTGCAGAGTTAGGATAGCGAAATGTCTTTCGGTCGACGTTCTTGAAGCCGACTATGGATCGGACTCAATTCGTTTTTTTTTTGTAGTATATAAGTCACATTTTGGATAATGTTGTACACACCTATCATTGGTGTACTTCTAAGAAATGTGTGTTTTTTTTTACTACCAATGTATAAGTATAAATACTGGTGTGTCTACACATAAATAAATAAACTGAATACTTCCTGCGATGAGTGTGTCGTCCGACACATAGGTGTATTTAATGAAATCATTAATTAATATTGAAATAAAACAAATTTTACATATTTCATCGCGTGTATATTATGTGTTTACGTTCCCGACGTTTCGGCTTATTTAAATGTGTAGTATTCGCGTAAATATAAGAAATCAATACATTAATTATTAATTACGTTAAATAAACGTAATTGAGCTAAAACGTGTATGATCCGTATATTAAAAAACAATAATAGTAATTTCAAAGTTCGGTGTCTTTTCTTCATATAATACCACCTTAATAATATCCTCCAAATTTATAGACGCTCTATAACATTAATTAACATCACCTAATACTGGGCACAAGAGTATTGCTTTGCGCAGTACTATTATGACCTTTGATAAAGTTATAGTACGTCTATAAATTAAGGGGTTACTGTATAAAATACAGACTTAAATTAAGTCATTCTATAATTTCTAAAAGTCATAACAAGAATGCAGCTATACAACATTTTTATGAAAGTCGTAGATACTTACCTAAAGTTTTTATGAACACGATCAAAGCTTAAACCCGTAATAAGTTAAACTAATACCAAAATTCTTGGAAACTCTTCAGAAATCTAATCGAATTTCACGAGGACGAGTTTGTACGTGTACCACGTCAAGGTAATGCGCTCAGAGCACTCATTTAGAAGCAAATACGATAAGTTTGTTCACAATAAAAGTTTTCGTTTAAATACTTTAAAGTTGGGAATAAGTTATAAGTTGAAAGTGAACTCTTACAAACTCTTACAAAAGGTATTGTAAGGTAACAGGCAATTGTTTTTCTTATGCATGTTTTTGAAAGATTTCGTTTTAGGGTAAACCTTAATAAAAATTGAAAATAAGTATATACATAGTAATATAATTTATATACATAGTATTTTTTTTTTCCGTGAGAACCTATTTTTTTTCTAAAATAAAAGTAGCCTAAGTTCTCCTTCTTACATCAGCTATCTGCCAGTGAAAGTCACGTCAAAATCGGTCCAGCCATTTCAGAGATTGGCGGGAACAAACAGACAGAAAGACAGACAAAAATTGTAAAAAATGTTGTTTTGGTATATGTACCGTGTATACATCCAAATGCACTTAGTAAAAAGCGGTTATTTTAATATTACAAACAGACACTCCAATTTTATTTATTTGTATGTATAGATATATAAACATGTAAAATATTTTCAGAGGTTAACGAGTAGGTCATACCAATGACGTTTATATATAAAATAAATGTGGTAGATTTTTTTTAGCAACTGCAATGCATCTACAATTCGCTGAATGGTATAAGGTTCTAACGGGGCAAGCCTGTTGCCTTCATAATGGTCCCATGGTGTAGCACCACCACGATAGTCTCGGCTAGTCACTATAACGACAACATTTCAATTTGAGTTCCTCATTGAGATTGCTTTCTGCATATCTATAAAAAAATGGGTTCCACACCACAGATGTTTCACCTTTAATGCTTGGCATTGGAGCTGAGCCAAAATAATTCCTAAGGGAAAAATAATTTATAGATAGAATATATTTATAGAGAGAATACCTGCCAATCACACCAACGAAACATAGCAATTATAAAGTCAGCGCGTATCGTTTGAGTGTGCATTATGTGGATCCAGACCAACCGCGTTATATCGCCCGAGCGCTGTTATTTGTCATTCAGCTCGCTCGCTGTCAGCCCGCGCGCAGCATGTGCCCGAGCCATCCTTGCGAGGCTATTAATAAAAAAAATAGAAATTTCAATTTCATGTCATCACTCGTATTTTATATGTACAACGTGCTACTTATTGAATTTGTTATCGCTATTAATTACTTAACATATATAAGCAATAATATAGGCTCACCAGCAAATTAGTGGGTATTGACTACAACACCCACTAATTTGCTGGTGAGCCTATATTACCTCGCATTTAATTTCGTAAATAAAGAGGCTGCGGGGTCGATCTCGGCTCGGGGCTCGCCTATACATAAGTTTAATGATATTCAGGCAGCTTTCAATATATTCACAATGATAGTACAAATAAGTTTATTAATAGCTCACTATAATGAGCAGGTGATACTCCGACTAATGCAATCGTGTTGCACTCAGCGCGCGATGAGAGGAGACTGGGGCGCTTTAGCTGCGACACGTAGGTATGACATGATCACGGTAATATGTTTATGTAGCAAATTGGTTTTGGATATAACAGCTTCTATATGCCCTCATCGGCAAATACTTACCTATGTGGGTATAGTGTCTACGTGTCCTCCTAGCTTTATTTTTTTTAAATGTTGCAAAACGGTTAGGTTGGCTCTGTTGGTAGTGACCCTGCTTCTTGTGCCGAGGGTACCGGATATTCATCATTTATTTTACTAAATTGATTTGAACGAGATCAGTGGCTGAAGACCATTTTTTTTTCTTACATTAACGTAGACATGTCCTGTCTCAGTTCCACCACATATGTCATTAATAAGATTGACAGTAACCATACTTTATCGAATTCGATACGATTACATTAGGAGGTTCGATAGGCACAGTATAAGTTCGTGTAAGCGCAATACCGAATCATGTTCCCGCATTTTACAAATACACATGTAAATATCTCGTAGGTTGTGTATTAATATATATAAGTTCATATATAAGTATATTTTCTACCTTAAAATACGGCGAAGGAAAAACATCGCGAGGAATCCTGCATGGCTAAGAGAACCCCCAGAAAGATATGTGAAGTCCGCCAACACGCACTAGGCGAGCGTGGTGGATTATGACCTAGTTTCCCTCGCATTGACGAGAGGCTGGTGCCCAGCAGTGGGCTAAAAAATTAAGTATAAGTGGTATAAGTACTTATGTATTCGATTATTGCGTCTAAGCGATATTCCGTAATAGCTTTCCAATAAACTTTGGGCAACTTTTATTACCGAAAAAACCGTTGTTAACAAAAAATGCCGTCGTGAAGTGAGAAGAGTATGGCTATAAGCCGGAGCCGCGTCTAAGTCCGGATAAATGGACGGATATAAAAAAAGGATTATCGTGAAGGCCGTGTTACGGTACGCTAGTACATAACTGCATTTTTTGTATGGCACCCATTATTTATAACTAGCTGCGTCCTGCGGTGTTACCCGCGAAAAAAATCGTGTCAATCCTTTGCTCTTTGGAAAATTGAAACACATTTATCCCACGGAACCATACATTTTACTAGCCGATGTGCTATTCCAGACTATAATCTATCTCTGTGCCAAATTTCGTCCCGATCCGTTCAGCCGTTCTGGCGTGATTGAGTAACAAACATCCATCCATCCATCCAAACTTTCACATTTATAATATTAGTATAGATTTGTATAGATAAGCTACCGATTGAATGGAGGTAGCTGAATGCTATGCCACTTAAAAATAAATTAAAAACACTTTTAATAAACAGAGCATACAGTATATCAGATTATTTAATAGATGCAGTTTAGTATACCTGCTATGTAATTAATGTAATAAATAATTATAGTGATAAATACTTGATTAAAGTTAATATATTTGTACGCTGTAAAGGCTAAGCATGTATGCATTCCAATTGTCCATCTTGCGTACTATAAGTGTGCATACTCATGTTATTACAAATAAATAAATAATAATAAATAAATATTGCCATACGAACACACCAACTATACGGTCCCACTTTAAGCAACGCTTGTATTATGGGTATCGTACAATGGACTGAGGGCGAACTCAGTATATAATACTTATATACATATTAAACATACATGACTCGGGTACAAACATTCGTGCTCATCACACAAGGCTTGTGTCCCTACCAGGATTCGAACCCGGGACCCTCGGCGCAGAAAGCAGAGTTACTACAACTGCGCTAATCAGGCCGTCGATAAATATATCTTTATCTTTACCTATGGCGGGTGAAAAGGTTGGATATATAAAGTGTAACAACAATTTTATACATTTTATGTAATACCCTGAACAAAATGTTACAAGATATCTTTGCTCTATTGAATAAAAGTGCTTACTAGTAGAGTCCTCTTTACGACGCTATTCTGGGATGCACTCGACAATATCTTTTTAACGGTTTTCCAATACTTTTGTTTTTTTAGACGGTATACGGTTGCGTTTCATAAAATTACAAAGGTTACGAAGACCGAAACATCTACTCTAGAAAATAAGATTTTTTATGAAAAGCCTGTATATTTATTTGGAACTAGCTGTTACCCGCGACTTCGTCCGCGTGGTATTTAACAAAAAGCGGATGAAGTCGCGGGTAACAGCTAGTCTCAAATAAAAGTAGCCTAAGTTACTCCTTGTTTCATCAGCTATCTGCCAGTGAAGGTCCCGTCAAAATCGGTCCAGCCATTTCAGAGATCAGCCGGAACAAACAGACAGACAGACAAACATTTTAAAAAATGTTGTTTTTGTATATGTACCGTGTATACATCCAAATGCACTTAGTAAAAAGCGGTTATTTTAATATTACAAACAGACACTACAATGTTATTTATTTGTATGTATGTATAGATTATTACTTTTGGGTAATGGTGATGGGTATGTAATAAGTAAGCAGCGGGTATAAACTTAGAATAGTCATCTTGAACATTGTACCCATATCTGTTCGTGGCTACAAAAAATACCTAAGTAAAAACGTTCGTTAGATAAAGTTGGTATTTAATTCAAATCATCAGAATATTACAAAATAAAAATGACACATAAGTTACATGCACTAATGTATGTAGGTCATATGAATGTTAATACGCGAAGAAGAAGCCGAATGTTAATAAATCATGCGTCTTCATAAGCTTTTTTATTCATCGTCACGTTTTTCAATTGACTCCGGAGACGGTTTGACGAAAACGCAGACTCGTTAATACAATGAAGTATTGATGATCTTGAGAAGACGAAGATATCGAAATAAAACTAATTTTACAGATTTTAACGCGTGTATATATTACATTGTACCTTCCCGACGTTTCGGCTACTTTATAACATCACGGGAGGACTGAGGTGTTTGACGTCCTAGTGTCATAGTTTGAACTCGGGTACCCTCATATTTAGTTGTATTTTGCGGTCCAATCTGCTTGCTCTAAAGGAGCCGAAACGTCGGCAACGTAAAAACGTAATATACACGCGATAAAATGGGTAAAATTAGTTTTATTTCAATGTGTAGTATTCGCGTAAATATGAGAAATTAAATACAAAGAGAATAGAATAGACAGGTAAGTAAATAGTCTAGAGTCGTTTGCTTTGTTGTTTTATATTTCTATGCATGTCGGTCTGTACGTGAATCTGGATGTCTTTATTAAAAACTAATAAATAAATAAAATATCTTAATTTTGGTACTAGTCACATACGCTAGAATAAAATTAGCACCAATAACACTCGAATTAAAAACAAATGTCACAATACACTGCATCAAAAGTTCCTACACCAATTTCAACAACAACCTCCAACTCCAGAACACGTTTGGTTGTCACAGCGATTAGTTTTGCCAGATCCATTACCGAGTGGAACCCACGCTAATGGAATAATGCACGATGCAACCAGGCAATGAGGAACAAACAAATTTTAGTTACCGTGTATCGGTAACGAGGTTAGGCTGCAGCCTCTCGTCTGAGAGTTACGGAGCTACAATACTCGTATATAAGCTGTATAAGTTTATTGACCGGTGAAGTATACAGGGTTTAAGGGTGGTCAATGGTCAATGGTGGTGGTCAATGGTCACGAAAACGTTGGGTAATGGTTACACGGCTAAGCAGACTTTAGGAGCTAGTAAAAAAAAATACTAACTCTTAAGTATATAATTACAAGGTATAATAATAATTCCAGCCCTTTTTTTGATGTCCCACTGCTGGGCACGGGCCTCCCCTCAATGAGACGGGGGATAAGGCCATGTCCACCACGCTGGCGCAGTGCGGATTGGCGGACTTCACACATCTTTCGAGGGGTTCTCTCAGACATGCAGGTTTCCTCACGATGTTTTCCTTCACCGTTTAGCAAGTAATAATCATGGTTGAAATTGAGATTCGCACATGAAAAATCCCAGAGGTGCGAGCCGGGGTTTGAACCTGCAATCCTCGTTACCGAGGCAAGCGTTCTACCAACTTGGCTATCACTGCTTCCAAGGTATGGTTCCCACATTTGCAAATTACTATATACTATACTATGTAATATATATATATGTATTCTTAAGTGCCCCCAGTTCTAAGTACATACGAATTCAAAACTAGCACAGCTGTTCGAATTAATGAACGGACATTCATAACCGTTTACCAGTAACTGTCAACTCGTACGTAAACTTGTTTTATGTACAATTAATTTCGCTGTCCAAAATCCACGACGATTTATGGTTTAGTTGGAATATAAACTTTATGGCAACCGTAGCTGTGGTTTAATATGCAATAGTGGATATTAAAATTAATCATTCCAATTACGCCAGCATAGAAAGTAAAAGTAAGATCATTAGACTACGAAGACAACGGGTCTTCTCGGTTCAGGTCCCGCTCCAATCCTAAAAGTGAAGGCAAAAAAAATTTTGCCCGCTTAGCCCAATATGAATGAAATACTTTGTGTTGATCAATAATTGAGATCCTGATTTGAGGCGCATTTATAGTGCATTGTAAGCCCTCGGTCCAATACAGCTAATGTGTGTCTTTCTTTGCGTGAATAAAAATCCTTAAATAATAATATACCAGCCTTTTTTAATGTCCCACTGCTGGGCACGGGCCTCCCCTCAATGCGAGGGGGGTTAGGCCATAGTCCACCACGCTGGCCCAGTGCAGGTTGGCGGACTTGACACGTCTTTCGAGGGGTTCCCTCAGACATGCAGGTTTCTTCGCAATGTTTTCCTTCAACGTTTAGCAAGTGATAATCATGGTTGAACATGAAATCCAGAAATCCCAGAGGTGCGAGCCGGGGTTTGAACCTGCGATCCTCGTTACCGAGGCAAGCGTTCCACCAACTTGGGTATCACTGCTATTATTCTTAAATAAAGACCCTCTTAATTGATCCATTGAGCGATAATGTTAAACATAAACAAACAAACAGAGAGCCGTGTGCGGCGTACTAGCACGCCTCCGTAATGAGGGCGCGCTTGCAAATGTAAACATATGATGTGACGTCACGGGCCTGGCACACAAGAGAAAAGGGGGCGTGTGGACAGTGTATTAAAATAGTGTGCTCTTGCCCACTTTTATGGGGAGAAATATAATAAAATTTCAATCAAGGGTCTCACTTACCTGAAACTATAACATGGAATAAATCAGATCGATGATTCGTGTCACAATTTGTCATTATCTTTCATCGTCATTAAATCACGATTACGAATAGGTATCAACATTCAAATACACTTTCATGACATTATCCAGTTTTTATTTACACTCGTAACTAGCCGTCCCGGCGAACTTCGAAATTGAATAAAAAAAAAAGTGTATTTTTCCCATGTTTTAACAGTTATACTGCTATTCGGGGCAGAAACAAAAAAATATAACAATCGGCCCATCCATTGTTGAATGTATAAATGGTGTAACTGACACGAGTTTTTTTTAATTATATAGATATGTATTTATTGATTTTGATATCGCTATTAAATACTTGATACTAGCAACATTCCCACTAATTTGTGGGTGAGGCCATATTTCATATAAACTTCTATAAATTTGTGCGTGTATATATTAAGGAAGGTGCCTTAACTAGCACGCTCTAACTTAACCGTAGTACTGAATACGTTATTAATCCGCGCCGACCTAAACCATGCCTAAACGGAGATCCTTTGATCCCGGCACAAAGGACCAGGCCACATTCCGCAGCTAGCTGGCTGAAATGACACATAGATGTCTTCTTCACTTTAATATTACGCGTTATCGTGGAATAGACGTTCGAGAAATGTGCCTAGCTGTAAGTTTATAATTCGCACTGAATCTAATTTGGATAGAATAACTCTTGAGAACCCATCGTTCTCAATCACCCAGGTAAACGGCATGAAGAATTTTCTAAATAAATTTAGTTACCAACCAATTGACAAATGTATTTTTTTGTGAACAATTAATTTCTAACTAGATGCGCCCGGCGGTGTTACCCGCGATAAAAAGTATGAAAAATTAAAACATCTATCCCACGGGAACCATACATTTTACCGGGATAAAAAGTAGCCTATGTGTTATTCCAGACTATAATCTATCTCTGTGCCAAATTTCATCCAGATCCGTTCAGCCGTTCGGGCGTGAAAGAGTAACAAACATCCATCCATCTATCCATCCATCCATCCAAACTTTCACATTTATAATATTAGTATAGATTTATATTTATATATTTATATTTATAAATATTAGTATAGATAGTATATAGTATAGATTAGTATAGATTGACTTACCGAAATTCTGGCTTCACGTAATAGTAATATACCCTTAACCCTTCCAATAGTCCCATCCCATGTCCATCCAATCCATAGTCCCAATTATCTTACATATTCCTGCAATAGTTCCTCCGCCTGCTGAGGTGAAATCGCTCTGTGTGCTATCATTTTCTTTAGTGTTAAAGAAGCGCAGGCGTAAGTCTAGTATACCATTGCTGAATCACGCTATAGGTATATTGCGCGGAAATTATACAACTTTGGATTTTATATCTAGATATTGACATTTCCTTAAGCAAATTTAGTGATTTTCTTATATATATGTAAACTGGTTTAGTAAAATATCCATCGTGGTCTAAAACGAACAACGACCAAACTCAGGAATTATATCATACGATAGATATATATGTACTTATGTCATATATAGTTATATTTAATGGAAGCAGAAATTAAATCAAGAGTGCTAGACTACATAATTTAGGTCGACAAAATGGAGGGTTTTTATTTGTATGTCAGGCAAAAATGGACTCTGTATTAAAATGGAATCTCACTATTGGAAACAGCTTTCCCAATCTAAAAGGGATTTAGGCGATATATAGATAATATAATCGGATACATCGCGTTGGTCCAGCGATTTGTTACCGTTATAGTCATCTATAAAAAAAATGCAATATATTGATTCTATTTTTAAAATCTGCGGATTTCTAAGCATATACAAAAGGCCTAGGCAAATGTGTCCATCTAAATCGGTACAAACACATTATATAATATTGGTACAAGTGCTTTATTATGTTATGCCGTGCATTTTGGCGTTACAGCAGAACCCTTTGGAAGTAATAGGGAAACCCTCTTTATCGACACTGTATCATGATTTATCAAAGTCGTAGCTTACACGTGCTTCGTGAACATTTACTGTGTAAGGAAGGAAGGTAAATATTTGATGGGGTGTCATGCAACTTTGCTTTTGAGGGTTCTAGCGTAGCATATTAACGATGCCTATATGTACTTATGACAATCTTTTGTTTTTATAGTAAGTTAGATGATCGAGCATAAATATTTAACAGGCAATATAATATGTGGAACATCGAGACAGCGTATTGTGAATCTTATTATCTAATCGTAGAAGTAGGAAAATCAATATCTTTGGATTTGATACGTGAATCTTGCTGTAAGGTGAAGGCAAACATGCTTGCTGGACTGTGGCCTTATTCCTCCCCATATGTAGGACATATGAGGAGGATGTCATATGTAGGACATATTAGGAGGATGTCATATGTAGGACGTGCCCGGTATAATGGTAATAGGCTCGCCCCCTCAAATAACCTAAATACTCTGCCTACCCCTCTGGGGTTTACAGGAATGATAGTGTATATATACATTTTATAACTTTCATAAAACATTAAAATTAGATAAACATTCAATCCGTACCTCGAAAAGCGAGCACCGCAAAAGTTTTATGAGCATACATTAAACTTCGGTTGTACTATTTGCTCCAGGTAGATGGAATTCTATTACTTTTCATATAGTTTTATGCGGGGCGCTGATTTCGCTTTAATCTTGCTGAAATTAACGCATACTCCAGTTAGGAATGCTAACGGGCTTAATAGGTAATATTATAGCCCAATATTCCTTATTAAAATAGGTTAGCCTCACCGGCAACTTTGGGTAGTAAAATCGTTATAATATTTCCAACACACTTGCTTGTATAAAGTGGCTGTATAATGCACTGCCGGCGATCCCAATATTTTTTTTTATTTAGATATGAAACATCCATGATTCAAGTACAAATATTTGTCATTTTAAAAAGATTGTCCCTACCAGGATTCGAGCCCAGGACCTTTAGCACAGAAAGCAGGATCACCACCGATTGAGCTAATCAGCTATTATAAAGCGTTAAAGATTGTCAGTTTGTGCGATTGGATGTAGGGGTAGTCTTCGGAATAATGATCCAATTGAAAAAAAAAAGTATTTCTCTGATAGAAAGCTACATTATCCCTACCCCCCATACTATTACAAAGTCTGCAATCTGTGAACATGTGCAGGATCGCACCCACTATTATATCAGATTTGATCAAACACAAATCCTCATTTCAATAGGGACGGCTGGGTGCTACCACCGACTTGGGATCCAGTAATTAATATAATTAAATCCAAAGCCAAGGGCACCATTGCAAGACCAAAAGACACCGTGAGTTCTTTCTGCGTAGATCGGATCGCGAACAATAACCAAATATGAGGGTACCGCAGTTCCAACTATGACACTAGGACGTCAAACACCTCAGTTCTCCCGTGACCATGGTTGCTGTAAAGCAGCCGCAACGACGGGAGTTAGTTTTATTTCAATACATTTTCCCTGAGTGCTGTAGGGTATGTTTCACCTAGAAACCGCGGGCAGAAGCTATAATATTGTACAACAGTGCACTTCTTCCGACTTTAAGCCGTACTACTTTTAATACTTTTTCTATTTTTATCCACATAATTGTAACTGAACTCACCGAGTAGATAGTTCAAAGCCTTCACTTCGTAACGTAACAACATAAGATCCATAACAATATGTTTTTAGTTCAGAGTAACTTTGTAGCCGCCCCACAAACTCGTTGATACGGTGTCAGCGTAGCACGACATTCACACGAGGCAGTAATGATCTGATGATAAGATGACATAGTCCCATCAACTATAGTGAGTAGTGTCGCGAAGGATAGGAGTAAGTCAAGATTGTTTTATGATGACGTTTGACGTTAGATCTTCTTTCTTCTTCTTTTTTTACGAAATGAAATGCGTAGAAATAAAATGGATATGAATATGTCCTCACCCACAACTTAGCGGGTATTTTGCCAATGTCAAGTAATTCATAGTAATAACACATTATAAATAAAATAATGGATGTGACATGATGATATGAAAATGGCGTCCCCGTGAATTACGTGCTAGTAGTGCTACAGCCCCTCCTCTCTCTCTCCACAGATTGCATAACTAAGTATGACAGACAGTATGTTTTCTCAATAACGTCCCGTTCACATTAGACGTTCCTGCATACAAAGTACTCTGTGGTTCCTGCTTACCCTACTGCACAAGTTTACAAGATTTAAAATAGACACTTATCCAATGTTATAGCCATAAAATAAACGTTCAACGTAAACTCCAAACACGAAATTGTGAAGTTGATCCGCTGTTTACAAGGCACTTTGTTCCCGTCAAGGAAAATATTGGAAAAATACTTACCTAACGTAGCTTTATCGTGTTGAAATGTTCACAGATGAATCTCATTTTGAGCGAGAGCTTATATGTCGTGCTATTCGATTAGGTGTGTGTTAAGGTAATCTTTTATCTGTAGGGAACTGAGTGGTACCTATATCACCATCTTAGAAGCTTTATTGTTTTAGTGTTCTACTAACATAGTATTTAAGTTTCCGTAAAACTAACACGCTATGGGCCGTCGACGCCTGATAATAAACGTTTTTTTTTTTTTATGCCGATATTAGTGTATGTTATCTTTTAAGTCGCAAATACTGCGTTTATTTCTCGGACGATGAAATAATATAGATGGAGTGGAGTGAACAACATATTGAAGTTCATAAAAACAGGCTGATTTGTGTGGTACGCGCGAATTCTCGTGCCCGTAAGTACCAAATTCGAGTGTACTGCACAAATCGGCTTGGTTTTTTGTAACTAAAAAGCAAAAAAAAAAATTCTTTCTGTAGTTTGTCGTATGTTATTACTTCACAGAACTTGATGCTTATTAGCGATTTGTTTTATTTTCTTGCTCGTCATCATTGGTTCGATTCTTGAATCGGGAATTTTTGAAAAAATCAAATGTTGGAGTTTTAGATTTCACCAAGATCGGTCTCGAGAGGCCTGTAAGCATTTTTCGATAGTCCCTATAGATCCGAATTCAGCCATCGAAGCCCGCTTGAAAAAAAAACAACCTGTATACGTGCTTCAATAAAAACACAATATTTTTCAGTTCAGTTTTATCTTTATCTTTGATTTCAGTTGTAAACTAATCGAATACTCGCAAGTATTTTCATGCTCCGAGCCAATCAATAATGAACTATAGCATCGAGCAAAATGGTCGCGCTTCACGCTCAACAAACTATTCCTAATTAAGTGGTCGATAGAGTCGTTTTTAATTTGCTAAGTAATATTTTTACTTATTCTTGGTCGTGTTTCTTTTATCGATGGCAATTTGAGGGTTGATGCGTACTCGGCGATATAAATGCACAAGTTATTTTTTTTGACGGCCTCATTAGCGCAGTTGTTAGTGACACTGCTTTCTGTGCCGAAGGTCCCGGGGCTAAATCCTGGTAGGGCCAACTTTGTGTGATGAGTTCGAATGTTTGTACCCAAGTGATGGATGTTTAATTTCTATATAAATAATATAAACTGGGTTCGCCCTCAGTCTATTGTACGGTACCGATAAAACAAGCGTTGCTTATTGTGGGACCGTATAGGTGGTGTGTTCGTCTGGCAATATTTATTTATTTATGTTAAAGCAACACTCAGTTGTGTGGGTATTATATTAGGTAAGCCTTTATTCCAATTACGTGAATAACGACGTAATATAAATTTTACTATAATTATAATACTAGCATTTTAATATTTAAACATTTTTATATTCTCCTCGTCTAAAATTCTAGAAATAATTATGTACCGTTTATCACAGTACAGTACTGAGATATTAGTAAAATCACAGTACCTATTATTTAAGGGTAGGTACGCATTATCATAGTAATTATAATTATTGAGGTCAAAACTAAGCTTAGGTTCAAACAACTGATAAGTTCTCAAAGAGTATATGTAAAATAGTACTTATATTCAACGGACCCTGCGGTCAACTTGCCACATATAACCGCAGCCTAACGCGTTCTACACGCGAGTTCAACAAGCTGCTAAACCTACACGCAAACATCAGGACACGAAGACGGTATAATCAATACCTTCATATAATAATAATACCAGCCCTGTTAATGTCCCACTGTTGGGCACGGGCCTCCCCTAATTTCGAGGCAGATTAGGCCATAGTCCACCACGCTAGCCCAGTGTGGGTTGGCGGACATTTTTTTTTTTTTATTACATTATAGGCAAGTATTTGATCTCGATCTCACCTGATGGTAAGTGACGATGAGATCTACGATGGAGCATACTTGCCTAGGTAGGAAGGCGGCAGTAGATAGAGACGCTACATTCACTAGGCACATGCAGCGCACTTTGACTTTGACTTTGACTTTGATGCCGGAACACGGCTAGGCCGCTTGGCGACATGGCTTTGTTCAGTGGGTTGCGACTAGCCACGGCCGAAGCCTACCACCAGTAGAGTTGTCACCTGGTTGGCACCACCCAGGGTCACGTGTAGGGTATCTCGAGGGTACTTAATTCTCCTACGGACGAAGGTGACTCGACCCCAGACTTCAGACGTCTTTCGAGGGGTTCTCTCGGATATGCAGGTTTCCTCTTAAAATGTGAACCAAATAATACCGCTGCTTTTCTTATATAATATTAATATAGTCAGAAATACATAGATAATTATGTTTAGCAAAAATTATGTACCTGACTACTTATGTAGAAAAATACGGAATATAAAGACCAACTTACTATTTTCAGTTAAACATGCCGATAAAATAATTAGTATTTCATGAATATAATTTACTTCAGACTAGCATGTGTACGAGTAGACACAAGCTTACCGAATTACCAGCAGTAGGCGTAATATGATATATTAATTTGATGACGTCATAAAGCTAATCAAAGGGACTGCTTTGTCCTATAATAATCAACGTCTCTTCATAAGACTTGAAGGATTCAGGTCACAGTTCACTGCGATTAATAATAATCTATACATACAAATAAATAAAATTGGAGTGTCTGTTTGTAATATTAAAATAACCGCTTTTTACTAAGTGCATTTGGATGTATACACGGTACATATACCAATATAACATTTTTTACAATTTTTGTCCGTCTGTCTGTCTGTTTGTTCCGGCTAATCTCTGAAATGGCTGGACCAATTTTGACGGAACTTTCACTGGCAGATAGCTGATGTAACAAGGAGTAACTTAGGCTACCTTTATTTTAGACTAGCTGTTACCCGCGACACTTCGACCGCTTTTTGTTAAATACCACGCGAACGAAGTCGCGGGGAACAGCTAGTGATAAATAATAATTGTCTTCTTAAAAAAAAAGAGAGAAAGTAATAATTTGTTACTATCCACGAGATGAAATAAAAACTGGAACAATATCGCTATTATGCGAGAGCCGATTGCACTGGCAACATTGAATCGTTCCACTAACGACTCCGCTCGGATGAACGCTGACTGGCAGACAATAGACTGTGATATAATACGAACGCAGACGTCGGTACCTTCAACAGCACGAGTTGCGCTCATTCGGCCATGTTTAGTGCCTATATATTGAAAACGCAATTGGTTTACTTAATTTTTAACAAGCTGTGGTCGCTATAATTATACGCGGAGTCTAATTAATTGACTATCCCGAGGGAACCGTTTCAGTATCCGAGATAAAATGCTCGGATAGATTAGTCTCGACACGGCATTAATTTATATAACACACCAACTTTACGGTCCCACACTAAGCAACGCTTGTATTATGGGTACCGTACAATGGACTGGGGGCGAACCCGGTATATATACTTATATTGATATTGAACATCCATAACTTGGGTACAAACATTCGTGCTCATCACACAATGTTTGTCCTTACCAGGATTCGAACCCGGGGCCCCCGGCACAGAAAGCAGGCCCACTACCAACTGCGCTAATCAGGCCGTCAATATGATCCCTACGATCGTAAGATTTTCCCAAACATAGGTCTGCAATATACAGACATAAAGACCCAACTCCTAGCATAAACTTTAGTTTAGTTATAGGGGCTCACAAGAATACTTTATTTTAATGCTGTGACAGCCCTCGCCCAAGGCAAGCGATCAGAATGTTCAGATTGTCATTTGCTTCGCTGTTTGCTCGCGTATAGCATTTGTGCTTGAGCCAGCTCGCAATGGTGGGCGGGCGATTTGGATCCGGCCAATAAAACGGCTTGCCCCAGACTACTTCAAGAGTCACTGTTGTACTGTAAAACTCAGTACCTTGAATACATAACGAGTACGATGTTCAAAACTTTGCATTAAATACTCCCGAGTGGATTCAAGGTTTGTGAAACTGCCTGAGGTCGATAGAGCCTAGACGAGGGCCTCGAGAACCGTTCTCATAGGACTCAAAGTTCTACAACCTAGAACTTTCAAAGTACAACAGTTATAATATTCAGAATAATATGAATTATAGTGAGAATATTCAGAGAAATCTTCATGGTCCAAATAAAATAGAATGTCATGGGCAAATTTCAATATCTCTTCCCCAATGGACTTACAGTAGAAAATTTGTTTTAGATTCTTCCTGGTCCATGGCTAAATGAACTGAATGAGTAAGCTTTTTCATCACCCTTAAGACACTTCATTTTAAACTTTATAACTTGACAAATTTTAAACTCAATTTTTCTCTCAATTTTTAATCGCCATGTTACTTAAACGCTCAGTTTACCTTGTCCTGAAAACATAAGATTAAAAAAATAAATCCAGAATAGGGCTGTGCAATAACTTTTATATCGTTTAGGGGTGAACATAAATGTATACATATAGGAGACCAAATAAAAACACCACTGAATTGTTTCAGCTCAAAATCAGATTGGCTGTATTTTTAAAATGGTAGTGTCTAACTATATTTCGTATTCGTCAGCCCTGGGGATTCAAAGTTATAAATCGGCCACCTACCAAGGATATTTGCAATTTAATGGGATTATTACCATAATCGATGTCCGGTGGCTGCAGAGGAAACTTTGTGTTTTTCAATATTAATGCGGCTACCGTGCTTATTCGATGGGAAAGAATGGGGATTCTGATTTAAAAATTCATTACCATCTTTTGTTGGAAGCGGTAAATAAGTCAGACGATGAATTATGAATTGATGTTGCTTATCTGCCCGCTATAAAATTGCATCTGGCTGGAAACCGTAGCCGTGCCCTAATTAATGGCGATATTCTTAAATAGTGCCGTGTAATTTTTTTTTGGAAAATAAAATAAAATTGTAAATTCACCGTTCAACTTCCCGACAAAAAGTCAACGGCGGTATTCCGGTTGCAATTTAATTATACCGTAGAGCAAGAGATAAATAAATATTGCCCGGAAATGTTCCTTTAGTTTTTTATTCGCCACAGTTGAGTATTTTTAGTTTGAATGGCAGAGTGAACTTATTATATTGCGAAGTGAATTATGTTTAAAAAATAAATTTTGTTTCTAACAAAATGACAATTATGTTTTTTTTTAATTGGCATATTGCAATTTTGACTTCACATATTTATTACAAATACGTTAAAGAAGCGCAGGATCAAAGGTTAGTATACCTTTTCAGGATCAACCTGTATCAATCGCGAGTTGAAGCGTGCACTGGCAACGAATACGACGCGCTAATTGCAACGCAGCACATAATATCATAAACCATTCACATTGTAAACCCTTATCCACAAAATCATAGAGTTTAAAATTCGTTGGGCAAACAGCAAGCATAAAATTGTCGTGTTGTATCGGACAAAGTTATTGCAGGAGGTTTTGCGACAGCTTTCAGTGTTATTGTGGGGGTGTTAAAGATCAGTTTAGTATAAATATTGGATGTTTCGATGTTGTTGGGTCTTCGAACAGCTCGATTGGAGTGGTGCAAGCAGTTGATCGTATTAGTTGTTTGAAAAAAAAACTAAATAGCAGTTTATAAAAAAAGCTATTCCAATATGATTGTAAGCATGTCCGAACGTATATCTAGCTACGAATGGAATCATGTAAGTATTAACGTAAATGCTTACATTCGTAGCGAGAATAAGGTTCGCCTCAAAGTACCACACAAGCCTTTATTAAAAAAAAACGAATTATTTTCATGACTATTTAAAAATAAACAAAAATGACGTTATTAAAAAATACAACCGAATTGAGAACCACCTCCTTTTTGAAGTCTGTTCAAAATGTAATGGGTGCCGCTACTTCTAACTACTAAATAAGTATGTACAGTCGCAGATTATAATTTGTAACCCATGTAAGGTTCAATTTCGTACAGCAAACATATACCTTAAGGGTGCTAGATTAACTGTTCTCAGATATGTCGATATACGACCTTATTGCATTATTAGTGTCATTGAAAATATTACGGAAATGGGTCCCATATTATGTTCGCGACCGTACATACAAAAAACGATTAATACCGTCTTCTATTAGAGTCAACAACTCAAGTACCTAGTTATAGTATATAGTTATAGTACCAATGCACACAAGAAAATAGCTACTTAAGTTTAATTAAAGCTGCATTCCCTTCACAAACACAGAGAGATTAATTAACTTTTCTCTCACACGAGAATGTGTATCTAGTAACAATGGGGCACTACTTAGTTCATGTTATGAAAAATATCTGAGGCAGAAGGTTAAATGGAGAGAGTTAAGCGAATTACTCGCGTACCTTTGAGCTTAGGTATGGTTTTATGGGAGCGTATCGCTTCCCAAAAAATGTATTCCACCATACGATCTATTTATAAGTGATCTAAGTTGGTCATTACAGTCGAGACTGGATCGCAGCCCGGGCCGAAGGCGAGAGCTTAATGTAGCCGAGAGTGTAATGACCAAATGCTCACGAAGTCATACGACGTTTTTCAACACACTTGTGAATAGAAATAAATAAAATTACATAAACCAACATAAAAAAAAATATACTCGAATTGAGAACCTCGTCCTTTTTGAAGTCGATTAAAAATGCATGCTATACTTAGACACATATTTGTGTAAATGGCTACCGAACAAAAAATAGGACCTGCTTTTTTATCCGCGCGTCTGTCGAACGAGAGGCACAGATAACAAGGTCGTGCACCAGCCTAATATTAAGACTAAAATTAATTGTGTTTTTTTTGCTATTATAACACAAATTAATGTTAAATTGATGATAGCAATAAATATTTTTTTTAAATAAAATGTTTATTTATCATATTTTCACTAACACAGTTTATTTAATCACAAAAAAAATATTAATTGTTTTAGACAACATCTTGCCACATTAAACAACAATGATGTTTAAAATTCTTACCTATGAGTTACATTATGAACCTAAAAGCGATGAAATAAGCGCCACTTTACGAGCAAGTGTGTTGAAATTGTATATTCTACTCGGAATTGTCGTGGAACCGTGTATATACTTGATTACTTATATTAATGTCCCACTGCTGGGCATGGGCCTCCCCTCAATGCGAGGGGGACAGGGACATAGTTTACCACGCTGGCCCAGTGCGGATTGGCGGACTTCACACACCTTTCGAGGGGTTTTCTCAGTCATGCAGGTTTCCTCACGATGTTTTCCTTCACCGTTCAGTAAGTGATAATCGTGGTTGAAAATGATTACTTATACTACGGACTCATTACTGTCTTATGACGTCATGTTGTCCCTGTCACATGTTCATTTCGCTAACAATGGCGTGTACCGTATAACTAACTGTAACTGGAGCGGTCCGGCTCCTCGCATTTGGTGATCACAGCATCAGCATCCTTTGTTGTTGACTGACAGTACATTAGATTGATGGAGTTATCAAAAACGTGTCCGCCAACCTGCACTGGGCCAGCGTGGTGGACTATGGCCTAATCCTCCTCGCATTGAGGGGAGACCCGTGCCCAACAGTGGGACATTAAAAGGGCTGGTATTATCAAAAACGTGATGGCACAAGCTCATATAACACCAGTGCGTGCGAGATTATTTGTAAGCTAACCGTATACTTTATAGTCTGCGTATTTAGACATTTTGCATAGAAAATTAAAAGTTTAAAATACAGGCCGCTAGAGGCGCTGTTCAATTATCCATACAAAGTCTAATAACGTTCCGAAAATTTGAACATATGTATTTTTATAATTTTTAGTGGCATTTTGAAAATTTTAAGTATATAAAAATAATGTCGGATGTTTTATATTCCTCGCGATATGAATCCTGGTTGGTTGGAACAAGTCTTATATAAGGTGTAAACTAAAATATTGCAAAATATTTTAACAGGGCTAACAGTAGGTTATAAAATATTCCAAAAGAAATAAACTATTACACATTTAAAAAAATACATCCTGTACTGAGCGCATGGCCAAATGCTATTGGATCGCCTTGTTTAAAAAAAACAAACATAATTAACACAATTATTTTATACATCAATTCTATTTACAAGATATTCATAAAACAGTTTCATGGCTGCAAATAGATTGTGATAATAGCTTGAAGCCCCCATCCCTCCCGCATTGAGGGGAGGCCCGTGCCCAACAGCGGGACATTAAAAAGGGCTGGTATTATTATTATAATAATAGCTTGAAGGTCTCTGATATAATTGATAGAAAACGGCCACACCCTACATCTACACTACTATAAGGTGTCTGAAATTTTTATTTTCTGTTTCATTTTATCACACCATCGCGTCTCGTTCCCGCAAATAACTCTCCCAGCACAACAAACACTTCATATTTGTGGGTATACAATACGCTGAACAAATTGAACCGAGCTAGCCCACAATACCGTAACCCTTCTTCGTATTCTTCGTGTTGACGGCGACTATTTTGATGTCTAAGTGCAAGCTACAAGCGAAACCGGAATTTGGAACAAACATTGCAAGTAAACAAATACTCTTTTTCATTCCTTTTAATTCTAGACGATCAATCAAGCATCAAACTAGTATTTCCTGTACGTCAAGTGCCAGATTATTCGTAAACTATCCGTATACTTTATAGTCTACCGTATTTAGACATTTTGTATGGAGAATTGAATGTTTTAAATACCGTCCGCTTGAGGCGCTTTTCAAATCTCCATACAAAATATCTAAATTCGCGTAAATATAAGAAATCAATATTTTTATTCTTCTTCAAATGTAATATTGTCAGTTTAGCTCGACTAATTTTTTTAATTACAACGAGCATTGTTAGTGGAATAGTATCCATTTTCAAGTTCCCCCAGCAGTCGTAATTTTTAGTCACCTCGCGTATCTCATGACTTACACCGCATTTTGTCGACGACATTACCATCGTCGCTACATTATTAAGACTATCTAGACTTTTTGACGGGAAACTGAAAAGTCATGGCGTCAGTTATGTTTTAATTTCTAAAACTAGTGTTCCTGCGAGTTATAGTGAGTGATATAAGTGGAATATTAACCATTATGGGTTCGGTAAAGTGCACGAGTGTAGGTAATTGAAACAGAGTGACGAAACATGGCTTTTCAGTTTCTCACAAAAAATCCATGAAAAATCTTTCGGTAAAGTATCCATCACTTTACTGATTGAGGGATGGACGGGTATTTTACTTGGGCCTAGCCTTTGGGCCTGTGTATATGCTCAAAAACAGAAATAATGTATATTACTTGACACTGGCAAAATACCTACGGTGAAGGCAAATTAAAAAAAAAAAACTATCTAACTATGACGTTGTTTATTATACGATTTAATTTTGTACGTGGGGTCCCTCGTCACACTCTTACCCTTTATATTGTTACCTATATTGGACTCTAACGTGTATATAATAAGGATGGGCGTGTATATTGAGGTTCAGGCGACGCAGCTCAGCATTTTTCAGAATTGTGAGAGCTGTATGTCAAGTGCGAGATTATTCGTAAGCTAACTGTGTAGTTTATAGATTACGTATTTAGACACATTGTATGGGAAATTGAACAGCGCCTCTAGCGGACAGTATTTAAAGCTTTTTATTCTCCATACAACTGTATGTCGATTACGAGTTTCTTCGTTATCTAATCGTCTATTTGAAGTCTACGTATTTATGCACTTTGTATGGGAATAAGAAAGTATTAGGTACCATTAGCTAAAGGCGGTATTCAATCATTCATATTAATCTGCTTTGAACCTTTGATATGATAGCTAACATAGTCTTAATTATCCTTAGCTTTAATTGAAGAAATTCCTTGCTGATACTTCATGAGGACATAAACATTCTTTAATTACGCGTGGAGATAAAAGATTATTACAAAAAATGTGTTAATTAAACATACTTATGTATGTACTTATCTCTATTTTCTTAATGACATGTTTTAACTTTTTTGTAATACATTTCAAACCTTGACGACCTTGATTTATTTCCGTTTATGATCTAATGGCGTTCGTCACGAAAGACAACTTCGTCAGGGGACAAATTATGGCGATTTGTTTGTACTTTTTAACTTCCTAAGCATGATTACTGATTCATTGGTAACGTCGGAATGATGATTTTGATAAGGAATTTTGTCAATTGTTGTATCAAGTAATACTTTTATTAGATAAACAGGATTTCAGTGGAAATAAGATAACAAACGAGTTTAAAATAAAATATGACATTAATATTACGATTTTATTCTTTTAAATTTTCAGTTTTCGACATACAACATTATTTTATCACTAAACAGACAGTATACAAAGCTTATTTACAAATTTATAGAATAATTATTGACACTGTTCTAAGGCGAGAACACTAAATTTATTTTAATAAAACAAAATGATATTCATATTTATAAATAAGTACATACTAACAACATTAATATTATGTATAAATTAAATATGATTTCATGTTGGAATTATAACGTAAATAAATATTTATAATTAGCAACAATATTACACAACTCTGTAGATTTTGTTTATAAATTATAACAGTCATGGGTTCGTTTTAATAAATAAAATTAACATTCTTTCATTATCATCTTAATCTATACAAACATTTTCCTACACTAAAATCTATGAAATTATGGGTATATGTATAGGTTTCAAGTTCAACATTTTTATAACTACAAATGTACTGAAAATAAAATCAAGCTTGTACTGGCACTATCATAACACTATTCTGCTTTTTTAATATTTCTTAACTAATTTCATTTCACTTTTGTCTTTCATTTTATTTTGCAATAAATTACGAAATACGCGTAAATGTTACACTACAGATTAAGCATATATATGCACTACAAAAAAACCCTCATAAACACTTTTTCCAAATTATTGATATGTTTATAGATTATGGAATAAAAATTAAAAAAAATAATAATAGAAAACTGCACCTTAAAACTACGTACCTATGTTTGAAGTTTAATACGTTTTATTTAAAACTAATACTCCATCATAACTTGGTTAATAATCTAGAACGTCGATTTAAATTAATATCCTAATATCCCAAACGGCTTAGGCCATTTAATATTAATAATACTAATTAAAAATCATTTTAATTGACTATTTCCAACGCTAGAAAACTTTAGCAGGGCTCATGGCTGAAAGCTTCGAAGCGTAATCTTATTGTGGTATGTGACCATGAGTGAGTTATAATTATAAATTGAGTATTTGCAATTATTTCAAATAGTTATTTATCGAATAATAATATAACCAGGAATAATAATGCAAATAAAGAATTTTTGTTTTAATAATTATCAAGGAAACGATAACTGATATTTATTTACCTAAAAAAATATAAACCCATCTCATTGTCACACACGATACTATCTTGGTAATTTTCAACAAATAATTTATTTCTAAACAAATATTCTTACAAATATTTAAACATTTATTTTACCACAAAGTCTTAGACATCTCAAGAAGCGAATTTAATCTAATATTTTATTATTATTTAGAAATATGAAGAGACTTCAATTCACATTTTATATACACATTCTAACCGTTTTATTGTCAGTTCTGAACTTTCAAAGAGCTAAAATAATTAAAAGTACATCTACATCACTATTATTACTATATACAATTTAAATAATCGCTTTTAAAAAGCGAATGTCCCTATAGGTAAGTACATTTAAATACAAATACTTCACGATTCCGTTTCTATACATTGAAAGCTTTCATCAAAGTCATTAATTGCTTGTATTGTCTTATTTTAAACAACGTATCGAATGAAAATTGTGCGCGTAAAATTTACTGTTGGAGACTCGAACAGAATCCCGGCTTACGCATTTCTGTAACCCACATACATGGACTAGGTGATATGAAAGTCTCCCCGGAGAAGTCTCGTGAAAGTCTTCTTGAATTGTTGATTCGCCAACGCGTAGCAAAAAGGATTTATTGGGCTATTCGCGTAGCATAGGAAGTACGAAAACATGTACAAGTGTTTATTGATACATGGCGGGTTAGTGCAGAAACCTTCCACTAATGCCAATATATGGTACGGTGTCCAGCAAACGACGAATGCGCCCAATATGAAAGATATCGTTCGAAATGCTTTTCTGGCTCGATTTTCAGATTTGGATTTCTGCCGTCCGATGCTCGGAAACAGGCCGTCCCGCTTCGAACGTTTAACTTTTAATTTTTTTCCTATGTTTTTTACAAACTCTTTCTTGGAGTCGCCGCGGCCCGACCCAGTTACTGCGGTGCTTGATACATCACTGTTCTCGACCGCCGGGCTTATTGCTGGATTTACTTTCAATGGAGACATTTTCGCTTCGGTAGCCCTCGGCGATTGTGGCTCATTGTTATTGGAAGACGATGATACGAGAGTAATTACAGGCTTGGAGTGCTCCCCTGTTGACAAGCTCACCTCTGTGTTAACTTTGACAGTTGAAGGTGGCGAGAAACTCGTTTTGGGCGGCGGTACTTGAGCTTCGGCGGTCGCTCGAATTAACGCCGCCTGTAGCAAAGACGTGTTGGTTATGTTGCCTGAATTTAAATTTGGCGGGGAAGAGGGTTCAGTTGCAGTTGGGAACGTAATCGAAGAAGGAGGGCTTTCATAAGTCGGTGACGGTACTGTGACTGAACTCTCGTCCATAAATCTTAAATCAGCACCATCCATACCTACCATAACATCATAAGAAGTGCCATCACTTTTGATAACCCTAACAGTTCTAGTCCGAGAAGATTCAGAATATGAGGGTGGGCTCTCAGATACGGTAGGACTACACCTGAATCCTGATGGTGGAGGAATTATTCTTTGAGCAATGGTAGTCGACACTTCTCTTTGTTCGGACGGCGTTGCCAAGCCAGAAGACATAGGAGACATATAACTTGCCGTGGAAAGAGGTGCAGTCGGTGCTCCAGTATTATCATTACTATGTGACATATCAGGGTTGTCAGTATCTAGCAAACTTTTCTCTGAAATCTGTGACAATGACGTTTTTGGCTTCTCAGTCTCATGCTTCATTAGCGGTGACTGCTTTAAGTCAGGTTGTATAAGCATGCCACCGTTTAGTCGCATGTTATTAAGTAACTGCAAAGCGCCGGTCTGCATGACTAAGTTCGCTACCGATGGTCGCTTTTTCAAATTGGTCTGTGTGGTGCTTTCTTCATCTGAATCAAATGCCGGACTACTGGACCTCTCGGCTTCTACCTGATCTTCCTTTTTCTCTCCATCAGATTCAACTGTAGTAGAAGTACCCGTCGCTGTTGCACTGCTCTTGTGCACTGATGATTTTTGACTAGAATTTGAATCGGTGGAACCACCTAAGTTAAGCAATGGCGCAGCGAGAGATCCTTTTGACGTAGAATCTTTACGAATAGTCTCGGAAGTTTTCATTTGGTCTTCATTTGATATTGTGGCTTTAGATAGATTAGCCATGCCAGCCGCTCGACCAGCCATGCCGGTCATTACACCAGCACTTAGAGCGACCATTGACTGCATTTTTCTCTGCTTCGCTTCACTTTTTTTCTGCATATCATACGCTGTTTTAAATATCCCTGCATACAATACGATCAATACAAATAACGTTGTCCAATAATAGCCTATGATTAAAGCTGTATTGAAAATCGGGTCTTTGAGGAACTGTACGGCGCATTCGCCCTCTTGCAAATCACGGAAACCGACGAAATGCTCCCAACCAAATATCGTAGTGAAGAACAACAACGCTGGTATTATCCATGTCACTGTGACCATCCATATGACTCTGTTCTTCGTCCGCCAAGCTCGATACCTGGCTGCTATCTTCACACTGCAGAACCGATCGACTGTTATGAGGAGAACTGTGTATTGTGATACAAGACATACTGTATAGTCGACTGAGAGCCAAAGGTCGCAGAGTAAGGGCCCCAAATGCCAGTACCCCTTCAGCACGTAGTCTGTATAAAATGGAAGCGATAGAGTACCTGTCGACAAAGGAAATCTACACTTTATTACTTTCGTTATAAAAAATTTAAATGTCAAGGGTAAGCCGCTCGTATTTGAAAATATATTTCAGTAGGATCATCTAACGCAAATCAGGTTAATATTAACAAAGGCTATCCAGAATTTAATTGATTAGGGGAGATGGGGTATCTTATTTCCAATTTGTTAAAAAAAGATGAGGTAGGCGGTTTATACAATTATAAAGAGTGAATAAAAAATTTGAAAAACCGCATAGCATAGATATTTTCCGTAAAAGTTGAAACAAAAACAGAATGCAGGATAGTTACGTTTTTTCCTCGTTCCGAGTAATAAAAGCTTTCTATTACAGGTAGGTAGATACTACAAAATGCACGAACTCTTTCTTTAGTTTAATGTAGATAATTTGCTTAATTGTACCAACAGTATGTGACAATTATAATTAAAAATGAGATTCGCACATGAAATGGCACAGCGGTTGAAATAACCCCGGTTATAATTTACCTACTAAAACATACCAATCAACAGGTCAGTAGCTGCCAACGAAGCGATAAAGTAGTTGCTGGGCTGGCGTATGGTCCTATCCACCAGGAAGGCGAGAAGAACCAGGACATTGCCGCTCACAGTCAACAAGATGACCAGGACTAAACATGTTGCGAAGATCACCGCTAGCCATAGCGGAAACGGTGGTAATACTGGTTGCTGTGGAAAATGAAAATGATTAATATACCCTGGATGATGTCCGATGAGACTAGCAGTAGGTACTTCCACTCTTATGTATGTGTGTGTATCTAGGTATGTGTGCATTGGTGTGTGTGTGTGGGTGAGAGAAGTATGTGTTTGTGTATGTGAATATGTGTGTTTTTTTTTTTTTTTTTTTATTACATTATAGGCAAGTATTTGATCTCGATCTCACCTGATGGTAAGTGACGATGAGATCTACGATGGAGCATACTTGCCTAGGTAGGAAGGCGGCAGTAGATAGAGACGCTACATACACTAGGCACATGCAGCGCAACTGATCTGACCCGTCATCCATTAATGGCAACACCGAACATCATGCCGGAACACGGCTAGGCCGCTTGGCGACATGGCTTTGTTCAGTGGGTGGTGACTAGCCACGGCCGAAGCCTACCACCAGTAGAGTTGTCACCTGGTTGGCACCACCCAGGGTCACGTGTAGGGTATCTCGAGGGTACTTAATTCTCCTACGGACGAAGGTGACTCGACCCCTAATGTGTGTTGTTAGTCAAATAACTAGCGTCATTATTAACACTATCAGAGCGTTTCTGAATATGTGTGTGTGTGTGTTATTTTACTAGTGTATATCTCCACTCGGGCTATACCCGGAGCTCTGGAAGTCTTGCGCGGGGACATGAGTTAAGCACGTAGACCCTTTTTTTGCTTTTATTAACACTAACAAAGTGTGTGTGTTTATTTATGAAAATATGTATGTGTGTGTGTTAATAGTTAAGTACCGTGCTTCATTGTTAACCAACCTAAAACCTGTCATATTAAAACAAATCCATCGTACCCCTAACACGCAATATTTGCCCGTCAAACATCACGTCTTCAACGCAACACAGAAGGCGCAGGAACAGCACAGGGGTGCGATTGTTTAACTCGATGCAGACAGGTAATCGATCGCCATTATCGGTGGCGTATCACGGCCGAGTGTGCGGGATGTTTAAATAACGTGACACGTGGTCTTGTAGTAATATAACAGTTTACAATAACTAATTAATTATCTTAAATAATAATACTAACACACAAACTGTACACACAAATTAACTAACGCTCATATAATGGGTAGCGTACAATGCGCTGGATGCGATCGCAGTATAAAAATACTTATACAGGCTGCAGGCAGGCCCGTTTTCTACACGACGCGTCAAAATGGATCCTACCGAAGGTTCAAACTTGATATGCATGAATGTTGGTATCCGAGTAATGGATGGTAATTATCTATACAGGCTGATTCAGAAAGGGTGTACTAAGCCCTGAACCTGCGGATCTAAGCGCATTTGGAACCATTAAGTTAAGACAAAAATTGAATATGTAGATTTTAAAATAAAAAAATTGTTCTCGACAAAATGTCAATTTTAATTATTGTAAGCAATTTTTTTTTTAAATTTGACGTAATTTTAGAATTTCTAAATTCACATATTGCACTTTACAAGACCTCAAGACACTATGAGTACTTTCTGTGTAGATCGAACCGTGAACAACAAGAAGGTATCCCAGTTCAAACTATGACACTAGGACGCCAAACACCCTAGTTCTCCCATGACCATGGTCGCTGTAAAGCAGTCGAAATGCTGGGAACATAAAAAACATAAAATAAACGCTATAAAATCCGTTAAATTAGTTTTATTTCAACAAATAAAATTTATTTCCCACAACGCTTTGAACTCGCTCTTGGCCTGTTCTGTGAGCTTATTGTCTTTCAACACAGCAAAGAAAAAAGAATATCGAGCTTCGAGATAAACGAGATCAGAGCCCCCAATCTTATTGAGTCTATTCATAAAGTTTAATTGCACCGATATCGGAATTGCAATCCCCGATGTCTTAAACAATGAAACCCTGTGTTGTGTTCGTGGAAGATGCTTAATCTGTATTATAATGGAAAGTTTTGCGTGGAGAAATTGAATTTGATAATAATAGGAGTTTTTTTGAATTACATAAATAAAAAAGCACATGTTGATTGTTTATCGATCAATCCAATGAACCGTACTTACGGAAGGCTTTTAGAAGTCGCAATAATTATATTTATTTCTTTAATATAATCTTTTTGTTCCATACCAAATATGTACATTTTAACTGACAGGTTCTTTACATTTTAGGCGAAGAAGCGCGAGCATTTGTCGCAGGTGAGGCATTAACCGAACGAGCAGAAGCACACACACGGCATAAAATATTTCATTATGTAGAGCCAATTGCGTTCAGAAAAAAACTTACCAATTCTCCATTGACGGTGAGTATATTTTCAAAGGTGCTGTTGAAGTAATACACGTCGGTGTAGTTAGTGCCATTCGCCACCAAGTACCCGCCGTGGCACTCCTGGTACCCGCCCGTGGTGAGGCACGTGCGTTGCCTCAGCTTTTGCAGCTTCCTGACAACAAGATTTCAAATTCAAATTATTTATTTGCTAATATGGGTAGGTTACAGTCATGGTCAAAGATATAAATTAATGTTCGCCATATTTCGCCTTCCAGCATGCAAACTTGACATTGTAAGCAGTCAAAAACAAAAATATAAAATACACAGTAAATAGTAAGTAATTTTATTGATTTCTTATATTTACATGAATACTACACATTGAAATAAAACCTATCTTACAGATTTTGTCGCGTTTATTTTATGTAGTGTTATATTTTGTGATGTAGTAGTGTAGTCCTCCCGTGACCATGGTTGCTGTAAAGCAGCCGAAACGTCGGGAACGTAAAAACATAAAATAATCGCGATGAAATCTGTAAAATAAGTTTTATTTCAATAAGATTTTAATAAGTTTTGCTACTTGATATTTTTTATTCCACTTTTATGTAATATGCGAATATGGGCAATTCGCAATTAATATAATAACATTTAAAAAAAATGGCTTATTTTTTTTGTAGGATTTGTGTAATCGTTGTAGGGACCGGGGTGTATGTAGCTACGAGTCTGGAATTGTGTTTGAAGAACTGATCTATCTGCCCCTTATTACAAGAACCTAATACCATCGAAGATAAACGTGAATGTATATAATGTATATCTACCTACCCCTTTTTACACATTTATGATATTTATTGTGCGCCAGCGCAGTTGAGTGATTATTCAAATAATTTTCTAAACATTCGATCAACATTTTTCATAATGATAATAAAATTATTATTTATTTGAACAAGTCGTGTTTCCAAAATATGCCTAATTAGCGTAAACAACATTCAATTCGATTAGGTACACAAAAACTTTTCCAGTTGCTTCGTATAGAAGTTCTGATCAATCAAAAGAGATACTCTTTTTGAAAACATAAACATTGTTAGGGACGAAATATTTTTGGGGCAAACAAATTAGGAGGCGGTGTTTCGTTTCGTTTGATCTGTGCTCATCTTCGAATGAAATCAATCAATATTGTACAACTCAATTGATTCGAAATTGAGAGAGTAGAATGTTTCATAATATTTGCTGAACTGACAGACTTTTATTAAGAAATGTTGATTATTTTTACTGTATTTTCAATGTTTTGTTTGGCTTTTCATGTTGAATTAAAACAAGTGGCTTTATCAACAATAATCTTATAGCGCACAGAACCAAGGCATAGCTTTCCAAATTTTCAACACAATCATAATTTTCAGAAGGATACTTCACAGAATGAGGTATTGCAATCAGGGGAACGCAATCTCGGAAAATGGAGTGATATTTTCGCTTGAAGGAACCGTTTTAGCTTATGAAACTGTGACCTCATCACCCTAGGGGTACACTGATGTTATCATCCTAAAGAGGTCCCAGAAATAGTCGTAATGGGACCCCGACACAATTGCAAATCTCAGGGGGTAAATGGAACATCCATTTACCCCCTGGGACTTCCAATTGTGTTTAGTAAAGTTTTTATAAGAAATTCTTATGGGCCAGAATTTGGCTATAATATATTACAAGGTGTACGCCTTAAATCTTTATAAAAAAAATGTTATGTATACATAAGGATACCTATTAAATACGTTCAAGTAAGCGTATTCCAGTTTAAACGTAAGGATGCTGATAAAGAATTCACTGATAATGACGCAGCTGCAGTCATAAGAAAGAATGTACCGCTTAGGCACAGGATTCTATTGTTTTAGTTATTTATTCATGAAAAGTTCTTTTCAGGGCGCGGCACCCGCACGTGAGAGGTCATCGTATGTAGTATTCAAAGACTATTTCAGGAGCACACATAAATTGTACATAAAGGACCGTTTTCACGCTTTTATAGTTTTTCTACGAATTTTATGTAGATACTGCTTTGTCTTTCGTATTGAGATTTATATCGAACCAGTTTTATATAAAAACACTATCTTTCCTATCTTTGAACTCTATCTTTTGGTGCCCTATAGATATTCCAACGGTTTGACATTTTAACAGAGTTTATAAATAAAGCTAGAGCTGTTGCCCGCAACTTCGTCCATGTTGAAAAGTAACACAATATCAGTTGAACAAGTTGACCCTGGCTACGCATGATGAAAGTGCTCTACAAGTCCGATCAAATGAACCCAAACTCAATGGTATTCCGAGACCTCAACGAATTCCAACCAATGATCACTACCCAGCTTCATCATCAGATCCTGGTAACTAATCATTAATTGACGAGCTGCTTTCACTAGGGGGACTGGGACCAAGGCCTGCTAACACCAGTGCCTCGCAATGGTATGAAAATGACATTGTAAATTTCACTTGTTTTAGAAAGGGGATTCTGAGTACGATGTTATTGACAATCAAATATCACTCAATCGTGTTAACAGACAGGGTTCAAAATATTTTGCGCGTTTTTTTCCAGTGTATATATTTGCTTACCCGTTTTGTTGGTCACAAAAGTGAAAGGTTGGACTTACCATTGCGTTATAAAACTGGTTCCGATTGTGTAAATGGGGGTTGATCTGTTGACGTCGAGACTCGGATCGGTGGAGTTCATTATGAGGACCGAAGCCTGGAGCTATTATTGTCCGAGTTAATGGCGACGCCGGACTGCCTCAGATAGTTTGCATCTGAAACAAAACTTAGGTTTAAAATGAGGCTTATACAATTGAAGTAATCAGGTTTTTATCATACTATGAAAGATTCTTTAGTTAAATTTCAACTATTTATGCTATTAATGTTCAGTAAAAGCTAATAAAAGTAGGGTCGTGCTCTCTCTCTCTTTTGGGTGGTAGTGACGTCACGGACCTGCTGCGTTGGACAGTTTTGTATTTTAAACGACTTCAAAAAGAAGGTTCTCAATTCGGTTGTATTCTTTTTTTTGTGAATGGAAAATCTAAGAAACTATTTTGAGATTATAAATGTACAATTTGCAGTAATTTTATAAATAACTTTACCGTTATTAAGTATAAAAGATTGAATACACAAATCCAAATGTGGCCAAAAGAATACAATTTTATCTGCTTAAAGTACTTTTTGTGTGTGTATTGTGTATGTACTAACCCCTTTATGTATATGAGGTGTAACAATAATAGTGTAAAATATTTTAACAGGTCCATCAGAAGGTTATAAAGATAACACCTCTAAAGAAATAAATCATTTTTATTTGAAGTTTAAAAATTACGCCCCAGTCTGAGAGCTCGGTCGAATGCTATCGGTTCGTTTTGATTAAAAAAAAACATGAACACAATTATTGTAAACATCAACGTGATCCATATAAATTACTGATTAACCTGTTACAATATATTACATATTTTTTTATTTAAACCTTATATACTAGGTACATAGTGAACTCAGTTTTTTCTTCATATTTTTTTTAAACAATTTACACGAACATACGTTCCTATATCCAAAGCACAGGCACGTTTAAAAACAAGTCCCTTTTCCTATTTACGACACACATAGAATTCGAACAACAATATCATGTTTTCCTGAAATTGAATAGCCACCCCAAACGCTCCTATTTACGGCTGAAAATAAAGCTGAACCCCTTTGAAAACCAAAACCCGATAATATTGTATGCATACGTCTCTATCTGAATACCTATTATCTCCCTCGTTATTCAGTCCTCAGCTACAGATAAGGCCGGTGGCAGACGGGTGGCGGTCGCCGTCCGGTGCCGGCCACGCGTCGGTGTCGTCCATGCGATCACGGCTTTATTTCATCTGCAAAGGAAACGGATTTCAGTTTGATCGTTCGACTGATAATGCTTTTGATATAATAATATGTGAAAATGTATGTTTATAAATGTTTAATTTAATTCTGGTCGTCTGATTGAGTAAACAAATTAATTAGACTCTTCTCTTGTACACATTAAGTCATTATTATAATGGCATTAATTTTATTTTTTCCCTGTAATGTTATTACGAACGATTTGTATACCAATGTTTTAATTGTGTTTACTTTCGTGTCATATTTGGTAATTGTTTCTTAAAAATATTTTTTAAACATGTATTCCTGGGTGGTTCAAAAAAACATTTCTTCACTAAAGAATCGTCACTCAAGTATTGACATCAAAAATACAGTAGAGATCTGATACAAATGTTGGCTGTGGGCGGCTCCATTTGTTAAACACTAGGCTGTTAGCGAAATAAACACATACCTATGTACCCATGTACATGTACAACGTGACCCAGAAAGGTGTGCTACCATTTGAACCTGCGCTTCTTAAGCGCAATTGTAATCATTATGTAGCCCACAATTTGTTAGCAAAATTATCTTCAGTTGCTAAGTACATTATCTGCTTTTGTATTTATAAACAACCTTTACATGTAGCGTATGCATCCTTGAGATAGTCTCCTTCCATTCGAACGACCGGCCCAGTGAACCAACGAGGATTCGCTATACAGACAGTACTCAGTGTGCTCACGTATCGGGGTATGCGGACTGGAAGAATTTTAATGGGGGGGGGGGGGGGGGGGGGAGAGAAGGAATACAACAGTTTATAGACAAACACAACAAAGATCTACTTGGTTACTATTAAATTATAGTTAAATAGATAGTCTTGGCAGATGTAACATAAGCTTCAGATATTAAGTATAAAATATACTTATACAACACAGTATTCAGTTTTAGACAAATGTCCACAGAAGTAAGAAGATCTTTCTGTCTCCCGCTTTGCAATGGAGGGAAGTGGATAATTTTCTTCCAACTCCTCCTATTTATCTTTCGATTAATTTCGTGCGGGTTCCAAGACAATTAACTTTATCCCGGGACTCGGCGAGGGTCAAACCTCGGTGTCTTCATTGGACACCACTGTAGATCCTGGCTTACAGGAGTAGCAGTGGTATGAGTGTGTGGCGGGCCTAGTATTCAGTTTTGAAAAAAATATTAGTCACGAAATTTTAGGTCAGGTACATTGGCTCGTTACGTGTTTATCCTTGGCTCCTTCGCGTAAGAACGTAAGAGATTGTCAAAAACACATCTCATCTAAATAAAGGACTATTCAATGACTGTATTTATTTTTAGGTGGCGAGTCAAGACTTTCAAAATCTCATAGTAGAAAGTCATTTGGCCATTCGTTTTTAACAGTTCCATCTCCTGAGCGTCTTAACTTACGACGTTGTCATTGGCAGAATCGGATCCTAGACTCAATAGAATAAATGCCAAAAAAGGACATATGCTTTAAAAAACAGATTCCCAAAAGAAACTTATTCTAAAGGACGGATTCTTTTGGGGACAGTTATTCCTCAATCATACAAATTATCCCAAAGACAGATTGCAATAATAACAGATTCTCAAAAGCACACGAAGTATTTTATCTATGACGGGAGCCAAAACAAAAGTTCAGCGGTGTATGGCCAGCAGACACAGCGGTGGCGTATTTATAAAGGCTATTTGCGGCACGCACCGAGCGGATGTGTGCCCAACTGCGATGGCTCGAAATTAAAGGGCCCGATGGTTCGAAGGTCACAGTCGAAGGCAATGTATAAATTATGGGCAAAGCTTAGTTTTGTGGGTTATGTAAAGGATATTTACGATCTTCGATACGATAGAATGAAATTTGTGCTTTTTTTGTGCTTAACGATGAATTGTGCGGATAAAATTTATGTAGAGAGGAATTATAATTCCAAATGGTAACCTACACATTTCTTTTGCGAGAAAGATGGAATTTAATTTTGTTAACTACACTACAGGGCTTTTATAATTAGCTACTTATTTCTACTGCGTCTTACTGGTCTATATTGTCTTAGTTCATTATTTAAGAATTATTTTTTCAAATTCTTCATTTAATTATTCATCAGTCAGAAGTCGTCCGTTGCTGTTTATGAGTGAACCAACTTCAATGACTTCCACACATTATAGTTCTCTACACCAGCATCCACTGACTCCCTGCAACGCAGAGATGTGACAATACATAACTACAAAAGCTGCTTATTTTGCCATTATAACCCATACACGTGTAAAGACTTCAAATCAATGTTGTCACTAAAATAATAATCTTATTCAACCTTTACAATTCTAAGAGTTTACTATCTAATGTTTAGAGCTCGTTAGCTATAATTAATCATTAAAGTCCTCACTCACCGTTATCTCAGAGTGCTTTATTTAAATTAAATGAACCCCTTAGGTAGCCACTTTACTGAGAAATCATACAAATGATTTTGATATAACTTTTGAGCGTGCTTTTGTCTGTTATTTTACTTTTATTAAATTTCACAGATTCGCAAGAACTTCCGACGCTTCACATAGACTACGAAAGAACATTTGTCGCAAGATGCACACCGTGGAAAGAAACAAACCATCACTATCTGATTTTAATTCCCTTAAACGGAGAACTATCATAAGAGCATATTTTAGGTAGCCAGACCATGACCAGTAAAGATTCCAAATTGTATAAACACCTTTAAGTTTTAAGTTACTAGCTGTTGCCCGCGACTTCAACCGCGTCTTTAATGATACAACTTTTTTATTTATGAACTGATTGAAATAAAACAAACACCAAATTTTAAGTGAAGCTTACTTCAATAATTTAGTGAAAACCACACCCAAATCGGTTAAGACGTTTCTGAGATTAGCGCGTACTAATGCACAGACATACGAACAAAATATCTAACAATCATTATTTTGGGTTCCATTGCGTTGATAAGGGCCCCCATGCAGTTATAAATTTTCTCACATTTCTTCCATGTACAAAAAGCGATCAGTTACATTTTTATTATATATTTATAGATTTAGTATGTATCAAGACCTTCAGAGGTGAACAGACGACCTACTTCAAAAACATATTCAAGGTACAAACACACGAATTTTATAATAGCTTAGATTAATTATCTTCGTTTCTCTTATTCTTTGATAAATCGACAATAGCTCAGCTGGGCTGTGAAGATAACTCAACAATGGTATTTAATTCTGAAGTTTCAATTACTTCGAGGCAATTTTTCTTTGGTGATTTATGATGATCTTCAAAGTGTGCGAGGATTGCACTGCCGTTCAATTGATTCCGATAAATTCGGGTTAATTGAAACTGTATAAATATTAGCTCTAGACAGTCAAAAGCTATGTAGCAATTAATCATTAAGGGGGTTTATATATGACAAGTTGATATCGGTAAATTTAAAACAGATTTTATTGCCGAAGGACAAATTTCTTTATTTATTTATTTTATAATTATATAGAATAAAAAAACAAAAAACATTATCCAGAGGGTAGATTATTATATATAGGTTTATTAAGATAATTTGAAATTAAAAAAATCCTGTGAGAACCAATTTGTTTTTTTTTTGTGTTTCCTTGTTTGTCTCTTTTACGTATTTATGACAAGCTGATTAAGTTTTCCTTTATCATTTATGTTACCTACTTAATCACGGCAGTGACCTTTGCGACCTAAAAAGCGTCGACCCAAAAGACCCCCCCCCCCCCTTCTAACCCCTTGACTATAAAAGCTACTTTGATGTAAAGACTCTTAAATATACTTCAAAGAAGGATCTACATATGTAGACGAGTAGGTATTAAATTGAATGGCTACGAAAAAAGGTAATTGAGTTACTTCTTATTCTTCTTTTTTTAGGTTGGCAACAGGCTACAAAATAGAGCAATTTTTGCCAGTGTCGAGTATAATTCTATAAAATTGTTTTTGAATTATAAGGACCCCTGATGCTAATGATCATGTAGATGATGATGATGATGAAATGAATCCCCTATTAGGGGCGATTTTATCATCTTTGGTTTTTGAATTGGTCTCCGCCCCGTACAGCAGAATAACTATTTTAATAGTTATTCTATTTGTTTCCCATGTTTGCTTGATATAGTTGTAGAACGACCATACATTTGAGGATGTCCCAAAATTTATAGACGTTATATAACTTTACATAACGTCTATAAATTTGGGGGTTACACTATAAGTTATACGGTTAGCTTACAAATAATCTCGCACTTGACACATGTACCTGCCAAGCTAATAGAATTAGTAGGTAGATGCGTATAATAAACATTCTGTGTAATTTCAAATTATTCGTTACTAAATTACATACAAGACTTAAATAAGACTACAGATAACTCAATATGTTATCATAGACCCAGTACAGACCCTCATAGTAGTAGTTACAGGTCAGTGGTTTTTGCATTGTCAGAATAAGGAGGGCGCCACGATGCACGGCACGGGCATTATTTTGCAGCGGGTCTACGTGGACCAATGCTACGGGAGCAAAGACATCACTAACTGGTACCATCTGACTGATGGGCAGGTGCGTACTTGCACATATTATGTACTAGCGAAATCTATTATAGAACTGTAACTGGGCTGCGTCTATACATTGGACATCTCACTCTCTTCTATTGCTTTGGCTTAACTTAAACAAACAATAGTTTTGATATTATGTCAGATATTTTGAAAATTTTATAACTGTATGTCACAAAAGCTATAGTATTAGATATGAGGGTCTGATATTGAGATATGAGGTCTCCAAAACGCATGGTAGGGGATATAATCACTTCAGTATGTTACACTGAAGACCTGCGCATAATATCGCTATTATTTTTGGGTATAAGGGCACTTGTAGCGTCAGCGGTTTTAGCGTATTACAATTTTATTGGTTTCACAAAAAGAAACTATTCTAACGACCGCGATTTGACCACTAGACCCATATTTTTGTCACATGGCAAAATCCAATTCTGTCATCTAGTTTAACATAGTTTTGGACCTTCGTTTTGGAACGAAGTTCCTTATCGCGCGTTGTGAAAGGGGGCTAGAGGGAAAAAATTAAGACGAAAAGTAGTAACGACACTTTTTGTAAGCCGTGCGGCGTGCGCATGTTTTTCTCTGTCTGTCTCTCTCTCTCTTATAGAAAGCAAGCCAGATATTTTCGTTTCGTCTTTCTATTTCGCATTGAACAGTGTGGTGTCGCGACGATTATTTTTGTTGTATGTATACAGGTTTTTTGTACATAATAAATAATAAATAACTTAAAAAAATTATTACAATTCCTTCACAAATTAATCGAAAGGAACTTCGTTCCATCCGGGTGTCCCTTGATACGTCTCAAGTTTTTTGTTAAATTATGAAGATGGCATGATTTATCTCTATAAAGAATGATTAAAAACCCAGCTTGGTTGGGTTGTTTGTAAATAGGCCGCTTGGATTACTACATCGGGTGGTTGCGGGTTCGATCCGCGTCTTGTCAAATTGCGAATATGATCTTTTCGTAATTCCCCCTTGGTCTGGGTGATACTGAGATCGTCCTCAGTCCATATACGCAAGTGTTCATGGTTTGGGACTATTTGGTGTTTTTCTAGCAATATTTATTTCTTACATTTATAAAATCAATTCAAATCTTCACAAGTTCACTCAATATACTTAATCTGCAAGAGAATCCAAGCTCAGTAGTTAAGCTTATATAACTTATACCTGCTTATGCAAATCGGTTGGGACTTGAAACTAATCGCATAAAGGTCACGGTATTGCGTGACATTAATTATTTTCGAAAACCTAAGTCACATAACAGAGTTTAGAGTAGTAGCCACAATACCTTTGGTAATAAATATAATTATTTTCAAGCTTTCATCCACCATTATGAGGTCCAATAACAACACACAGTTCAAACTATCTCTACAGTCAACTTTGTAGAGTATACTGAAGTTAAAGTGGTTAAGAATTTGTTAATTAACATTTTCAAATTTTTGCAGGTATGTATAGAAAACACAATGTAAGAATCTAATATTATTTAATTTAAGTAAATCTACCTATAGGTAAGATAACGACTCAAGAACAATGATCAATCTACATAGTTGGGTTAGTATTGGAACGGTTGTAAAAGCCACTACTAATGTGTCTAATAATTATTTGTTGAATTATATTTCCTCAATTATTCTAACGCAGACATAGTTTGGCATTTTTTATGTCCTTGATTATCACTTTACCGAAGTCTCATAATATTCTGAATTCTCTAAAAAATCAAATTTACAAATGTGAAATGAAAATGTACCAAGCGACGGGTATTAAATGAATTTTCAGCCAACTGAAAATATTTCGACACACAGTTGGTATGCACATCCTATTCTATATTCTCTTCTGTCTCCAGCATGGCTAAGTTTTGCAACAAAAAGATCCAGAAATGTAGTAACAACTAAAAACTATATCACTATAACTACAACTACAGCATACAAATGAGTTAAAAAGTCCCAAATTAAAACGATGGCTGAACAGTGATTGTAAGACCCTCGCTTAGTATTCAGAGTTCCGAGGTTGTGCTATTATTGTCCAAAAAGTTTTCACTAATTAGAAATTTGCGCTATTTGGAAGGCGGAGCACGTTTCACTGACTCCAATTTATGTCAATTGCAAATTGAATCGATTATATACCTTTCATGTTTCACTGTTGTGTATAGGGTTGCCAGCATTTTCTGCAAGAAAATTTGTTTTTTTTTTTGTAAAAAAATCCAGTTCTTTTGGAAAATTCATGGATAAAAGTCCTCTTTTATATGTTACGTCAAAAAACATTTTTTTTAGGTTCCTAGGCTTCACCGGTGATTGTGCCAGTGTCAAGGTAATAATGAAAAACGTATATTATATCAGATGAGCAATTTAGAATAAATTTTAAGGGCGTTGAGAATCGTCAAAAAGGCAAATAATATAAAAAGACGCGATGAACCAAAGACAGAAGACGAAGGTAAATTACTGAAGTGTTTGGTATGAGTAACTTAATAAAAAACACCTCAAAAAACGGGCGGCAGTCAACGAAAAATTTACAATTACAGGAGTGACGTGAATGCGTTTCGTTCTGAAATTCCCCATGCTGTGCTGTGCTGTGCTGTGCTGCGGGTGTGTGTTCAGTCACAGTGAATATTATAAGCGATGAATATATTTTTTCGTACTATATTTTTTTTCTATAATACATAGTACAATTCACTAAAATATATTACGATACTATACAATATAGTATGGGTGGCAACCCTAGTTGTATACCTACTGTATAGTAACGTGCCCTGGACAAAATTATTGTTTTTTTACAAACTAACAAACATTGTTCACTCGAACAACGTCCTCATCAATTTATCCAGGTTTTTTTCCACTATTTCTTCCTTCTTTATACAAGATGAATCAGAAAAGATATACCAAACTTTAACCTGCGCCTCTTTAGCGCATTTATAATAAATACAATTGTTATTTTTTTCAAGCAATTTCTTTCTTATTAACATAAGAAAATCTTGTCTTCAAATGATGATTAAAAATGCCCTTTCTAAATCACACTGTATTCAGTCTGTCTACAATCATATCCAATAGGCAGTCACTATTTTATAATTCATATCATAGTTTGCATAGTAAACGAGGACCATGTTATTCTATGCTATCAACATAGATGTTTATACAGCAACGCAAATAAAAACCCAATATCGGGTGTATTGAAAAACAAATATAGTTACGTAAAATGAAGCATATCCAATTTGTATTTGGACGCGATACGCAAACTATGCGGGCGACAGGTGCCGCGTGGAAATGAAACGCTATCGAGCGGTATTACAACTTGCTTCATAACACAAGTGGTCTAGAGGGTTATGTAAGTAAATCCCGTTTACATTCGAGACTAACTTTAGTCCACGACTCGGCTAAACTATATGAACGCGAAGCTGAATTACAGGGCCCCAAGTCTGCTAACACAATCGATTCATAATCGAACAGCAACCGCATAGTAACTGTCACTTTTGACAGATATTGTATGGGATATCTGTCAAAAGTGACAGTTGCTATGCGGTTGGTGTTCGACTATAAATCGATTGTATTAGCAGACTTGGGACTCAGGATATAAGTACTTGGTATATTTACTAAAACCTTCCGTATAATCGTACATTGATAATCAAATGGGGGAAGAGGAACCCACCGCTGACCCACGGCTTGTCAACTTTCCCAATTATAAACCAAACAAGTTGATCGATAATTAAAGAAGCCAGCAACACTGAACTCTCTAAGATGTTATTCGATAAACTGTCTGTCACGAGTGTCGGAACCCCAATTAATATGCAATTCTACGCGAAACGATGCGAATCTTAAAAAGTATTCGACACGTGTTTCGTTACACCATTTATAACTCAAGAACGGGTGGACCGTTTTTTTTTTATCTTTGTTTTTTTGTTTCTCCGTCCCAAATAGCGGAATAGCCTCTTTGAGAATGCCTATGTAATTCCCATTAATAACAAATTATTCACTTATCTCATAAGAGAATACCCGTTCCGAAACATCTTCGGTACACGAAGCTTGGAAATGTAAAGGATAAAACCGTATAATGTTAGCGTTTTATTGAAAACCAATAACCATATTTCTTAGCGCCGACCTTAAACCCTGGCTCTTGCTTCGGGCGCATAAAAATGTAAACAGCTCATGAGAATATAATATCATTTTGGATTCAAAACAGATACGGCTCGACAGAACTTATACTCGTAAACATTTAGAAGATTTACAGTTCAGTTGATTCTATTTTAGTTTGTATCGCACGGACAAAAATGGCTCTTATAACCTTTCTTGGACTACAGTACGATAGTCACATATAGAAGGGTTCCAACAACGAACCAAATAATTATTAACTCATTCATTATTTATAGCTTAGGAATAAACAGTTTTTTGTTTTATACATTTTTTTTTTAATTTTGTTATCCTATGGGCGAAATATAGGCATAACAATTTTGTTGCTTTTCCTGAAATGACCTCAGGTAGTACCTACATGTTGAGAGTACTCGACGCGTGAAGTTGACGATAGTGGAATAAGTTGCCTAGTTACTGCCTACGTGCCAGTTACGGGAGATGCAGCGACCTATATTTCTTGCCTGACGTAGATAATATCTTCATAGAGCTGCTGAAAAGAACTGATCAACTAATCTAAATCTAGCTACCTTATATTCAATTTTGAACGAGATCAATCCAGTTTTTATTTGGTAATATTCCTAAATTTACCTACTTACTTATCTAAAAAGTAATAATAGTAATACGAACACGGCCTTTTTAGGGGGCCCACCTAAAGAGCAGCGAGTCACTACCTGCCAATAGTAATTAGATGAAAGCTGATTATGACAGGTGTCCGCAACTCTTCCAATAGTACCATCTAAGCCTCAATCTATAGGCCCAATTATCTTTTAATATTCCTGCAATAGTTCCTCCGCCTGCTGAGGTCAATTCACTGTTTATGCTATAATTTTCAGCAGTTGACCCCAGCAGGCTAACTAAACATTAAAATTCTCCAAAGCGGCCTCTACGTGTTAGACCCATGTCCCCGCGAAAGCCTTCCAAAGATTCGGGTATAGCCCGTGTGGTGAGAGTCATAATAATACGAACACTTTGAAGTAAAATAATAATTTTATTTTTTCAGTTAAAGAATAATTCTTTTTCCACACAAATAACTGTCAATACACTATAACATTGATAGTGTGAACTACACAACGGATAGGTGGGTAGTAAATCTGTATTGTGTCTCACTATTTCATGTTTGGCAATCCAGGCGACACTTTTACAAATACTTTATGATTCTATATAAGTATTATATACTGAGTTCGCCCTCAGTTTATTGTACGGTAGCCATAATACAAGCGTTGCTTAGTGTGGGAGCGTATAGTAGGTGTGTTTGTCTGGCGATATTATTTATTATTAGTAGTTGGATACGGGCGCTCTGTCGATATCAGTGTTTGTGGATAGCTCTCCATTCAAGTTAAGGGTAATTGAGTTTAGCTTACAGAAGTTTAATACACTATTCTCACGTTCATATTGATGAGGTTTTAATTCATTTAAAACGTATTTCTCAAGAGTAATACGCTATGTAGTGCCCTCGTAAATAGACGAAAACATTCTATTGTGGGGGTCAATTTTATGACGGCAATTTTAAAATGGATGACCTGTAATCGTTAATGTTGAGTCATTTATGACATATGTACTGTAGTAATAGTAATGCATTTTTTAAAATACACATTTTCTGAACGGGGTTAACCAACCCTTCATAAACACGCAACTATGTCGCAATACTGAATTGATACTACATCATAACAAAAATGTATTTTTTGTTAAAACAGTAATTAAGTCCATTCACTATCCCGTTCCAAAACGTTGATCTTACGGACAAACTACATTATAATTAATCTATTAGAAGAAAATAACTTACGCATTTACAGAACCATTGTCAAAATATACTATTCTTAGTCAGCATTTACAGAACTATTGTCAAGATAGTATACTACTCTTAGTCGATATTATTAAATGTAACAGTACCAGACAGATTGCCAAGCAAACATTTCATCAGACGGCGTATGAGTGACGGCCACATCCCGAGGACCGGGAGGAGAGTAATCAAGATGCGATGCGCAGCGCGGCACGGATATTGGACCCAGTTCGATGCCAAACTGGTATCATTCGAAATACAGCCATATTCACTTGATGCTTTTCCAATAATTAATCACGAGCACTGACCACCCAAACACAGCACAGCCGGTAGTTGCTCTGTATCGGCACCGAGGGCTCCCGGTTCAAAACCCGTAGTGTTCATTATGGGCACGATTTTTTGTACCCGAGTCATGGAAGTATATAATCTATATAAGTACATATTGATATCTTATATTTACGCGAATACTACACATTGAAATAAAACTAATTAACCCGTGAACATGGTAGCTGTAAATCAGCCGCAACGTCGGGAACGTAAAATAAACGCGATAAAATCTGAAAAAAATAGTTTTATTTCAATCTATATAAGTAATTATATACTGGGATCGCCCACAGTCTTTTGTACGGTACATATAATACAAGCGTTGCATAGTCTTTGCTGTACAGCTGTTGTCTTTTTTCTCCTGGCGACATCAATATTTCAATGTTTTGACACGTTTGTGGATAAAAACTGGACTTTAAATCTATGCTTAAAACTAAATAAATACAATGCAAGGGAAAAAAAATATTATTGTCTAAAACTTAAGCAGACTTTTCAAAGCTACATTACATTACATTGCTGTCATTACAGCATGTGACTGTCAAACTGGCTTAGTTACCCTGTGCCCTCGACTAAACCTATTGTACCCTTGTACACATGTGTGACCAACGTCATACCCACGTCACTGGGTACACGGAACTCGAAATAAATCAGACCAAAACTATTCCATTTAACGCACCAATGGGTTCTAGGTAACTAGAGCATCATTCATAAAAAAATATAAACACCAAAATTGTCTAGTACTTTTCAGTATGAGGTCCTATTAGTCAATTTGTTGACTGTTTTTATCGATATTTTATTCCATCCCTTATCTTTATTGTTTGAATAAAAATTGGTGCGCTTTGTGGAATATATTAAAGAAATTAATAGGGAAAAACGATGACTAGAATTACGTAATACATTTTAGTATGATATCCTAGTACGTTATAGTCAGATTATTGACTGTTTATCGATGTTTTCATCAAATAACACCCATCTCTGGGCACATTAAGGCTTTTGTTGCAATGCAAATTGGTCCATTCTGGGCAATTCATCAAATAAATTAATGAGGAAACACGACTAAACTTGTGCTATGTATGTATATAGGAATTTCTAAAACTCCTATAGCAAGTATAGTGTATAGTCTGACCTAATTGGCCGGCCACTTCCTGCTGACGTGAGATAATCAAGATGAAATGAGGGACGCGCTCGGATATCGGACCCGGTTCTGAACTATCGTAGAGCCGCTATGAAGTTGGGGACTCATTTGATATCAAGTATTAGAGATATTATTGATTTATTTATCGTGTTCGATTATTATTTTTAAAATAAATAATCACAGAGGAAATAATTTCTCTAGAGACTGAATTCGCATTACAGAAAAACTACACCCGGCTGTGACAAGAAATAATAGTTTTTTTTCTCTTTCCCTCGTATGAATTACGCAAGGAAGATAGCGACTCGGTGCGTTATATGACATAGGTTTTGAAGGTCCCGGGTTCGAATCCTGATAGGGAAATCTTTGTGTGATGAGCACGAATATTTGTACCCCGAGTCATGGATGTCTTTTATCAATATAACTAAGTTTGCCCTCAGATCATTGTACAGTACCCATAATACAAGCGTTGCTTAGTGTGGTACCGTATAGTTAGTGTATTCGTCAGGCGATATTAATGATTTTTGGTCAGGGAAATGCATGGATTCCACCAGCCAGTATAGCCAAAACGGTGTATCAAGATTCAGAAGACAGTCAAGAAGACAGCCTATAACTAGTTCATATCCTAGAACAATATATATCCCGAAGAATGGAAGGGTACGCATAATGAAAGCGTTGCTTGGTTTGCGACCATACAATTGATGTGTTTGTCATACAATTTGTTCAGCATACAATATATATATATATTAACATAAATACACGATACTTACAAGTTTCCTCGAACTTAATATATATTACCCTCAGAATGTCAAGAATATATATCATAATTATAAAAATATATCACAATTTAGTGATATTCTTATTTCATGCAGAATTTAGGTCATAATAAAAGCTATCAAAAATAAAATTCAAACCGCATTTTAGTGGGAAATACGTTGAAAATTTAAACAGTTTCCCACAGTGCACGTGCATGAGGCTGCGGCCACAGCCAAGCTATTAAGGTTAATTAATACGTACCTTTTAAAACGACGCTAATTCGAGTTTAATGGTCGTCGGTTTATCGTGTCGGATATTAATTTGATAAGACGTATTATAAAACATTGATTATGTAGAGTTCTTAAAAAAATTATCATGGGTTAGACCAGATTCCCAAACTATTTTGGGCAAGTGACATCTCTTCAAAAATGACGGACACGTAAGACCCTCATAGTCTAATTACTTTAAAAATCTCTAGTTTATTTCCTATTGATACAAAATATTTATCAATTAAAAAAAAATAGCTAAGTGAAGAAAATTATGTCAACATAATTTTCTCATCAAATTCAACGAAATAATTAGACATAAAATTGAGTAAATATCAAGTGTAATTAATAATTATTAATACAAATTACTTAAAAATACTAAAGTAGGTAATTATTTTTGATAAAAAAAAAACATTAAAATGGCAAAGTAAACTTTCAAATAAGAACTTGTGTTAATTAATAGGGGTCGTTTTTTAGACCTCGCGACCCCAAAATCAGTTATCGTTTATATCGACCCCTGGGAAACCGGTCACATTGGGAATACCTGGGTTAGATAAAAAATAACCACATTCATTTTAAATATTGGTAACTTACCTACCTACCTACCTATATAGATATGCAATTATTTTTTGTTGCAAAATTTGTTGAGACAGTGTCAAATAATTTGGTTTTTGAATAAATTGAGATCAATTGTGATTGAGATGTTTTACAAAATTCAAGAAAATTTTAATACAATTTACTTGTGAAGACCATTATGTTAAAAATATTGACCAATCAATAAGTAATTATTTTTTTTGTTTTTTTTTTACCTTTTATTATAGCAAGGTCTCAAACTGGTAAGCCCGATTCAAATATATCAGTAGCGTTTAAGTATTCACCATATACTTACTTAACTCTCAATAAATTCCAAATTTCGATTTAAAATGCTATCCGAGAGCTATTCAAGCGGTTCATACGTTGTCGATAAAAGCGTTTATTGGCTCTCGTAGCGGCGTGGATGGCTCATGTCGTTGAAGCGAGCTGCTTGCTGGAACCTCCCGAGAGGCTTGTACGACAAATATAGAGACTTTAAGTTCTATAAGCTAGCTATATAGCAACAAGTAGTGTACAGCTTAGTCCTTCAATGTGACTTATTTATACTAGTATAGGTTTATTAATCGTGTGTATAGGTGGTCTTTTAATATCTAAATATTATAAGATCTATCAAACTTTCGCAGTGACCCTGCTCCCTGTGCTGAGTGTACCAGGTTCGGATCCTAGTAGAGATAAACATTGTGTAATGAGCACTAATGTTTATACCAGAGAGTCATGGATGAATGATGGATGATATGAAAAAAACAAGGAAAAATAACACTCAAAATAATATTAAACAAGACAATTCATTTTCTCATACATTTGATTCTGAGACGGTACAAAGTTCGCCGGGACAGCTTATTGTTCATTATAAGGTATACATTAGTTGTCAGTGCTTCGGAAACAAAGACGCGAATATTCAATTTCCTTTTATGAAGTTCTTCTGCATTCTATTTACAGAATGCCTGTGAGTTATTTTTTTCGGAATGCAATACAGTTTGTGATTTATTTTTTGCTTGTTTAAATATTGGCTGCTTATTTATTTTTATTAAAAGAATATTCATACTAGCCAATCATGGCTCTTTTTTGAATTTGTACCTAAGTAGTGTAATCTTTATACATAAAACAATATAGTGTTAGTGAAATTATTTATAACTCAAGAACGGGTGGGCCGATTTTTATCATCTCTGATTTTTTGAATTTGCCTCCACCCCGAATAGCTCAATAACTAATTAAAACGCGGGAAAAAATAACTAAAATTTGATTCTGAGGCGGTACGATGTTTGCCGAGCGTAAATTTCACGTTCGTGTTTCAAATATCTCCCAAAGATCACGAACAAATGTATTTATTTAATAATTAGGTTGAGCCATTAATTATTATTACGTATCGCACGGGAATCGTGCAAGGCTTTAACTAAAAGTTGCTAAGCTATGTACTTCAAATGGGCATTAAACCTTATTTGCAATAACTTTAATAAAAAAAAATACGATTTCTTAATAATGAGATGTGAACTAATTTTGTAATTTAATATTTTTAATTAAATATAATTATGATATTCGATTTTCAAATTGTAATAATAGAACTTACCGACCAGTAGAAAAGCTTCCAAAAACATTCATAATTCAAAAACTGGCCACTAATAATAAACACAAAAAATCTCTATCCATTTGAATTAGGAATTGCAGTTTATTCAAAAATAATTACACAGGTGAAACTGACGATTATAAAGTGGGTTAGTTGAGCGACGGAGCGATACGCGAGCGGAAAGGCTGAGACGCGTTGGATAACTGGCTACGAGGCGTAGCGGTGCTACGATCCTACGCCGCTACGACGCAACAGGCAACTCTGGCTGTCGGATATGGCACATTCAGACTTATAATTACTGTTTTTATTCATGTAAATAAAAAAGAGGCTGAAATGACTTTTATTTACTTTAAAATTATAGATTTTAGTAAAGTGCAGCACGGAACTCGTTATAACATATTGAAAATAGAGGCATTAGTGCATTTAATAAAAAACAGCTAAAACATTTTTTTTAAACCCGGACTTACAAAATAAAAATAAATCTTTCACGGATGTCATATTGTAAATACGGGTACGCGCCAGCGGCTAGCGATAATCACATTGTTCCAGCTTGCCGGTCACACAGCCCCCGGAGCCTTCCTGATTACTATATTTAAGCACATTTTATATGAATTTGAAAGAATGGTCAAAAAATCCAATGATTATCGAGGTTTTTTTTTCGTCAAATAGCGTCACGTAGGAATAATATGTAATTCAAATATTGTATGTGTTAGATCTAAAATAACTAAACCAACCTACGAAATGTTTTGCTTATCCCATTATTATTAGTAGGCCTGTACGAGTCCTGCCAAATGCTCAAATTTGGTGCAACCCTGTTTATTTTTAAAGCATTTAAAAAAATACATATCGAGATTTCAAATAGTTGAGTGGGACTTAAAGATTTGAGTAGCGTTTTAGTATACGGCTGTTAGAAACAGAAAAGTATTTATGATTCTTTTAAAAAATACACAGTGTCATCATCTTAGTTATGGTCTAGTGTAGCTTATAACTATTAAAAAACAAAGCATCATGCATGTACAAGCCTTTGGTTAGGCTTATTAAGGTTACCTGTCTCTCTGTCACCACGGACTGTCATGTGTTAAAGGTGCAGGCAGGATAGCACGCCACGCCCGTATCAATGACTTAATTCGTCGGGCTCTTGTCTCCGTTAACTTGGCGGCCATTTTGGAACCGAGTGGCCTCCTTAGAGATGACGGTAAGAGACCTGACGGTATGACCCTTGTCCCATGGAGGATGGGGCGACCGCTAGTATGGGATGCAACTTGTGTTGATACTCTTGCGCCGTCTCATCTTCGTTGGGGTTGAGACATTGGGTCCGTGGGGACCGGGTGCCCATCGGATCTGCAGGGAGCTTTCCAAACATCTGGTGGAGGCATCTGGAGACCAGAACGCTGGCACATATTTTGGCCAACACATCAGTATTGCCATTCAACGTGGCAATGCTGCCAGCGTTCTGGGCACCCTGCCGTCCAATGGTGGTGGGGATTTGGAAAGCTACACTCCATTTTGAAACATGCCTAATTTTAATTTTATTTTATTTTTTATCTTAATTTAATTTAATTTTATGTAGGGTATCTAATAGTTGCTAGTTGTTAATAAAGAAGATTATTAAATATCAATTTAATTGTGTTGTTACAAAAATACTTATTTTGAAGGTTACCTTATATTATTATATTGATTTCTTATATATACGCGAATACTACACATTGAAATAAAACTAATCTGGACCGTAATCGTGACCTTGACCTTGACATCCCGTGACCATGGTTGCTGTAAAGCAGCCGAAACGTCGGGAACGTAAAAACGTATAATAAACGCGATAAAATCCGTAAGATTATTATTATTTTAAAATATTTAAGTATCTTATGTGTGTCTTGAAATAAAACTAATTCAGTGGACGGGAACGTAGACGCATAAAATAAGCGTGATAAAATCCGTTAAATTAGTTTCATTTCAAAATATTTAAGTATTCATAAATCGTCAAAATTGTCACAAAATTATGAGAAGATAAAGTTCTACTCGCCATTCGGAGTGCCGTTCCTATAGAGATGAACGGGCAAGAAACTCCAACTAGCAACGGCACTGTTAAAAACCGGCACTGTTAAAGTCCATTACCGCATTATTTTAAACTAGATGCGCCCCGCGGTGTTACCCGCGATTAAAAAGTACCTCCTTTTCCTCTATTTCCTTTTGTAAATGCACGGTTTCTGTATGCTATCCCATAGGAACCGTGCATTTTTCCGGGATAAAAATTAGCCTATGTCATTTTCTGACCCCTAAGCGACCACTACCTATGCTAAAACTCATGTCGATCCTTTGCTCTATGAAAAATTAAAACAAATGTATCCCACGGGAACCATCCATTTTACCGGAATAAAAAGTAGCCTATGTGCTATTCCAGACTATAATCTCTGTGCCAAATTTCATCCAGATCCGTTCAGCCGTTCTGGCGTGATTGAGTAACAAACATCCATACATCCATAATCCATCCATCCAAACTTTCACATTTATAATATTAGTGGGATTACAAAATGTCTCGTGCCCACATTACGTAGGCAGTACATTAAATAAAAAAAGGAATAATTGTAATCAAGATACCTTTCGATAAGGTATATTGTAATCCTGATTATCTGTCATCAATCATACTACGATACTACGATAAACAATATTTTACGTTTGTCCGTTTATCACTTCTTCATGGTTTTATTTATTTTTGATTGAAGTATTAGAACTTTATAAGGAAGCTTAGAAGCTCAGATCCGACTCTTCAGCCTGGGAGAAGATCTTAATCCATTCGGGATTAAGATCTTCTGTTATAGTTGCCTATTGAGTACCTAATGTTATCGTAAAGGCGTGTAAGTTCAATGCACATGTAATTGAATTGGTTTCATAGTTAGTAATCCATTTAAAAAGGGGGGGGGGGGGAGGGGGGTTAGTAAATATTGTGATCACTAAGGTTTGGCGCACATTGACGTGAAGCGAATAATTCGGTAACGATTGAACAGAAATGACTGTCAATTATTATCGAATTGCTCGCTTCGCGCCGCGTCGATCAAATTCCAATCCGTCGGCGTGCGCTATGCGCTGACTCTGAGAAGGGATTTGTGTATTCTACCCTATGGGGTTGGAAAAAATTGTGGAATTATAGAGTGCAGTTAGTTAAAAATAATTAAACAAGCAATTTGTAGGTTTAGGATTTCGTACCAAAATGGTAGAAACGGAACGCCTCTGGTGCAACTATGTCCGTCTGTCACACGTGATTATTTTATATTACCCAAGACTGTATCAACTTATATTTAAAAAAAAACTTTTTGGCAACTCCCAAACTGGAGGTTGCCAAATAATAATATCATTTTTTATATTATATAGAAAAATGCAGCAAGCATTGCCAAACGCAGCGTCAAACGGAATAAAGGTTTAGTTAATCGTGACAGATAGGCAACATTTTAATTATTGATTATTTAAGTACACTGATAAACACTGTCACGTTGTATATACAATGTGATTATTATTTATCTAGTTGTTTTTAAGTAGTGCACGAGTGAATACATAGGTGAGAATTTTTAACCCAATGACTTTGTAATTAAGTAATTTCTCAAAAAAAAAATTATGATCATAATAGGTGATAGAACATTTTTTTGTTGCAGCAACTGCAATAATCTCTTGATTTAATTTTACATTTTAGGTTTCCAAATCCGATACGGAACCCTCGCAATTATCGTTCAGACCATTTTTACGCTAAGGTACAGCCAAAGCCTGTCACAACGGCAGAACTTAGATGAAGCATTTTTTATTATCCCTTTGTACGTCCCACTACTGGGCACAAGGTTCCCGACAATGAGAGGTCGGCCATAGTCTACGACGATGGCCTAGTGCGAATCAAATCTAGATTAGGGTATAAAACCTAAAAAAACTTGCAAGTCCTTTCCTTATACCTATGAGCTCAATGATCTGATGATGATGACGTAACGAAATTGAATTTAATCTTTACATTTCCGCTATTAGCGAGTTAACGATCGATCAATTAATCGTAGACCTAGCGGTGTTATCAGCCCGGCACGTGCCTAATAATACGACAAAACTGTTTTTTTTTCTTCTTAGGCCTAGTTTCACAATATGTTTATAACTTTATATCAAATAAGTTGTGGATAGGGTTTATAAGAACATTATAAAACAGGCCCTTAATCATATTTAATACGTAAAGTAGGTTATATGCGTCGGTAAAAAATGTGTAAGAGTATTGTGTTTGGAAATATAAACCAAAATACTATTATTTTTAGAACTCGCCCACCTCTCCCTTATGAACCATTGATTAGTGTATGTATTCCTTTAGCGTTATTTATTTATTAAATACAAAAGGTACTGTAATGTCAATAAAAATAAGTCCATTAGTGAATACGTGTTATTTGCTAAAAAAACGAATGTTAGGTAACTCCAGTTTATGTCAAGTGGATTAAATTGTAATCTTATCGATTTAAGATTATACGCGTTATCGAATCAGACACAAGATATGGCACCGTTATCGCTTTAGAATGTCTGACGAAAGAAATACTCGATTGTAGATTGATTTTATCGATGCCAAGATGTTGTTGAATGATTTTTTTATTTTCATCCATTTTATAACATTGATATCAATCTAAATACTACATTAGGATGGACCTCTATATTACGAGGAATTCCAGTTAGAGCATCGATTTGAATATCACCAATAGTATTCCACTTAGAGCACTCGACGGGTGCGCTAAGAATAATAATTAAAAATATTTTTATTCTATTCCGTTTAGCGAATGCACGGTCATCATGCACATAGGGATTTTTATTCGGTGATTCCCCAGTCTATATGCATTATAACGGTTGGTACCTCTGCCTACCCCTCTGGGTATTACAGGCGTGATAGTAACGTAATTTTATGCTGGATATGTAGGAAATGAGTTTGAATGCAAGTGCATTTGTTTGTTAGGTTTGTGAGAATTGCTGAACCGATTTGTATTATTTGATAATAAGCTATGCTACTTGATATATTACACTTTGAATTTGTATCATAAAATCAGCATTCCACATTTAAAAACCCAAACAAACATTAATTAATTACGAATTCCAATATCCACTTTCGTACCTGCGAAGTTTTTTAAGAGCTAATTACAGAATATCTAATCTCAGTCAGTCAAGGTAAATAAAATATAAGTTCTGGACTTTTATTTAAAACGTTGATTGGTTTTAAGAATAATTTTAATCCATTTCACGGACGTATGGGTTTAATTAATTTGGGTATTATCAACTAGGTCACTAGACAATATCATGTGTATACGTTTGAATAAGCAAGGTAATGACGGCACATTCGCCATACCAAAAGTATGTTTTTTACTATATCTCGCCTCGTGTAACGTAACTTACAACGGATAATAGATTAACCCCCAAAATTATAGACGTTATATAACTTTATCAAATGTCATATAGAACTCTTGTGCGCAATACTATATGACGTTTGATAAAGTTATAAAACGTCTATAAATTTGAGGCAACATTATAATACTAGTCTTGGGTCCGATCGTAGCTGGAAAAAAAAACTTCATACAAACTTTGACCCCCCCATTTGACCCAGTTAGGGATCGAATTTCCAAAAGATACTCTCCGTAGTACACCTAGGGTACATAAGGAATATATCCCCAAAATTTACAGTCCACCAGCTTAGACTAGTCAAGTAGATGAGGAGATAAAATCTATAAAAATAGAAAGACTGCTAAAATCATAAACCTTCCTTTCTTTTTGCCGTAGTCGGGTAATTATTTTCAAGGTTAAGAACAGAAAATTATCGCAAGATCATTATTGAATTGATCGCTTATTTTCTGAAATATTCAAGAGTCTACAACATGCGTCCTACAGATCATACATAATACGAATGTTAAAGCGACAGAACCTGCATGTGTGAGAGAACCCCTCGAAAGACGTGTGAAGTCCGCCAACCCGCACTGGGCCAGCGTGGTGGGCTATGGCTTAATACCCCTCGCATTGAGGGGAGGCCCGTGCCCAGCAGTGAGACATTAAAAAGGGCTAGTATCATTATATTTAAGTAATCATAATTTTCTATTGTTCCCCAGATATGTATTTGCTGGCACTACTCTCCGTCTTGGGTGCGGCTCTCGCCGTCCCATTGATCCCGTCTGAATCCGTTGCAATCAACAGAGATGACGACTATGCTGCAAGATACGTACTACCCAGGGACACCATACCCACATTTTATGACGTCAGACTCTTTATAAACCCAGACTATACAGAGAGCTTTAACGGCAGCGTATCCATCAGAATACTACCTTACGTAGCCACCAGCGAGATCGTTCTGCAGGCTATGGAGATGGAAATGTTCAGAATACAAGTGTTCAGTGAAAGGGAGCCGACCGTGGACTTGTTTGCCAACTATACACTGGCTACGGACGACACACATTTCTTGAGGATCAATCTGAATACCTCGCTGACAATTCTTCAGCCGCATACGATTCATATTGATTACTCGTCGAGATACGCTGAGAACATGTTTGGTGTTTATGTATCGACTTATGAATATAATAATGCTAGAGTGTAAGTATAGATCTTTCATGATGGTACTCAATTAATACAGCGATCTTGATTGCTCTGCTGAGATGGAATGTTCTACTAGAATGACTTTTCCTAGTTTTATTGCGTAAATTTTGAACATAGCCTCAAAACGTGATTTGGGACGCATGAACTTTATTACCTTTATTACCCCTTCCCATTCCCGGGGATATTTTTTTTTCGTATTCCTTAACCCGGGTTTATCGTATTCCCGCTGACACCAATATCATCATGGCAAGCTTCAGTAAAAATCGCCTCTTGAATCAGTTTTTTTATATCCCAAATCCTTTATACATTTCCCGGGAAAAAAAACTATCCTAGACAATTGTTCTACTTTCTATAAAGTCTTATAGAATTGTGTTTCTCGTAGCAATTGTTCTACTTTCTATAAAGTCTTTTTTCTATTTCTCGTAGCAATATTGTGACGTCACAATTGCAACCCACCTTCGCCCGCCGCGCGTTCCCGTGCTACGATGAACCGTCCCTGAAGGCTATCTTCAGGACCACCATCTACGCGCCCGCTGCCTACCCCGTAGTCAGGAGCAACATGCCTGAAAGGAACGTAACTCTGAAGTAAGTACTGTACCCAATTTAATGCAGTGACCTTATATAATTCATTCAACCTGTGGACAGAGGATTCACCAAAATGACTCAACGAACTTACTTTTTTTAATGTGACAAAAAATATTCAGCAGGGTGCAACATAAACAATCGAAGTTTCACTGTACACCAGTGTCGTTGACTATATATGTATAAACTAGCTGTCCCGGCGAACTTCGTACCGCCTCAGAATCAAATGTATGAGAAAATGAATTTATTGGTACTCTATGAAAAATTAAAACAAATATATCCCACGGAAACCATTCATTTTACAGGCATAAAAAGCCTATGTGCTATTCCAGACTATAATCTATCTCTGTGCCAAATTTCATCCAGATCCGTTCAGCCGTTCTGGCGTGATTGAGTAACAAACATCCATCCATCCAAACTTTCACATTCATAATATTAGTGGAATAGTGGGATATATATGTGCGTCCCGCTTACTCCCTCTTAGCATCAAAATAAACTATACGTTAGCACACCACTTATACTATACTTCAAGAAGTTTCATAGACAGCATTAGGTAACAAATGCGTTCTACATTGAACTGCTTTTCAGTCAAAGCTTTGTAATATACCTGAACTGATAAAACACTTTCAGTACTATAGTATTGCCCGAAATTTACAAGCCGGTGGGACTTATAGTTTTATGATTAGTAAAATCTTCACTTCACAGCTTTTAGTGGACCTAGTAAATTATTTTTCACAAATTCAAGGAGGCTACATAGGTAGGTACATCTTCGAGGCGCAAGGCACCTCGGACCACGAGCCCTTGGGCGGTGGGCCACGTCGCCCACGCCTCACGCCACCACTGCAGACATCCCATACCTATTATTGTATAAAAATCTATTATTTTTATAGGGAAGACGTCCCCGGCTTCGTAAAGCACGAGTTCGAAGATACACTAGTTATGTCATCATACCTCATTGCGTACCTCGTCTCAAGCTTCAACTACATAGAAAACAACGCCGCAGATCAGATCTACCACATCCCCTTCCGAGTGTACTCCCGGCCAGGCACCCAGAACACGGCAGCGTTCGCCCTGGACTTTGGACAGAGGAACATGGTCGCTCTGGAGAACTACACAGACTTCCCTTACTTGTTCCCGAAGATTGATAAAGCGGCGGTCCCGGACTTCGCTGCTGGTGCTATGGAGAACTGGGGACTGGTTATTTACAGGTTGGTGTAGCTTTAAACAGTGAAATGAGTTAAATTTAAGTATCTACTCACTTGTCACTACTGTAGGGCTGATTATTCACTTCAGATATAATTGAGTGACTGGGTCTCTACCTAACTTCTGTTGCGGAGTGTACAGCGTACAGCGCAGTGAATTTAGTGGACCGGCAGTCTAGCCACAGATTAACTAATATTTCTTACAAACAGATATTTCACTCCGAAAAGACATATAAATAAATAGAGACATTGCTACAACACAAGAAAGTGCACTTCTGCTCGCACACCACGGTACTTTATGCAACTGTGGGGTAACTATGCGCTTCTCTTTTTATCGCATAACTCTATCGTTTGCAAACGCGTTGCGGCCTCGACCCCCGGGGTACAGCGCGCGTCGCGGTACGATCGACGAGTGTTGTATGCCTGCTCTAACTTTTATAAATAAATAATTCTACGATGCAAACAATACATATTGAGGGATTATGACGCGTCTAAAGGGAGCTATCTGTTACCCCCATCAAAACTAAGTAAGTATCTGTCCGAGGTACACCTTAATAATAGATAGAGTATCTCTACATTAATTATTCGAAACAGTGAAGCGGAAGATCTCGGATTAATAGCGGATATTAAGAGTCTGTTATTGCTTATTTATTGTTAATCTCGTCTAGTAAGATTTCAGAGCTTCCCAAACAATTGATTTCAACCTTATCTAAAAATAATAGAGTTAAAAATCGTTCAAAGTAAGATAAGAGCAATAAAAAATCCGTTTACTATGTACTAACGAAACAGCGTTGGAAATATTTTATTACTAGCTGTCCCGGCGAGGGTCGTACCGCCTCAGAATCAAATGTCTGAGAAGATTAATTTATTATATTTTTTTTTTGTCAATGAATTTTACCAATGTTTTAATAGTTATTCTGCTATTCGGGGCCATAAAAATGAAGCTAACTGTTCTTGAGTTATAAATGGTGTAACTAACATGACTTTGTTTTATATATTTAGATAGACAACAAATAGCAGTATTAACTGGCATCTTATCGTATGTCGAAGCTTGTAAAAATGTATACTATTTAAGAAAAATGTTACTTTTAAACTGTCACGATTGAAGGTCTTTGGAATTCCCGCAGTTTCGTTGACCTAGGTATAAATATAAATTATCAAGCTTACAACCTGTGGATAAATATCAAACTATTTTTGAAATAGGTATTATACACTCGCCAGTAACCTTGAATTACTATCTAAAACCTAACCTTATTTCTTAATGGTAGAGCAAGTTTTCCACTAATAAAGCCGCAAGCACTGAGGATGGCATTTATACTTTTTTATTAATATCATAACATTCGAAAAATATTATATGAAAGTGCTCCTAACGGGTAGAAAGTAGCGAGCTCTCTTTAAATTAGCCCGCAGTGAGCGTTGCTATTAGTAATACCATCTCTATTGGGTTCGAGATGCTGCTATCAAGATCAGATGTCAGAGGACCGACAGAATGACCGAATATTTCATAAACTGGGAACTTTTACAACTAAATTTATAATTATAATATACCATGGAACATTGTGCCGTTTTATGCGTATTTATTTCTTTACACACCTTAAAAAGTTCAACAGCCCTTCACAATATATGAATAGGTAAGCGATTAAAAATGAAGAGGTAACCAACTTTGAAATCACAAACTTGTTAATGTTTAGTATCTTTATATCCCACATAGCATGGCTGTTGAGATATATCACCAGAGAAACTAAGTCACCAATTAAAACAAATAGAAAAGAATGAGTCAATTATCTCATGCTAATTGCTTTTTCTCGTCAATAGAGAGGTCGCTCTCCTAGTCCAAGATGGCGTGACCACTACAGCGACCAAACAGAATGTGGCCAGGATCATCTGTCACGAGAACGTGCACATGTGGTACGGTAACGAAGTGGGACCTCTCTCCTGGACCTACACATGGCTGAACGAAGGATTCGCCAACTTTTTTGAGAGCTTCGGTACTGATTTGGTAAGTACAAATCCTCCTCATCGACACAATATTAATTATAATATCGCCGGACGATCACACCAACTATACAGTCCCACACTAATCAACGCTTGTATTATGGGTGCCGTGCAATGGACTAGGGGCGAACCCAGTATAATATACTTATATAGATTTTAAGCATCCATGACTCGCCACCCTCGGGACCCTGGACACAGAAAGCAGGGTCACTACCAACTGCGCTAATTAGGTCAGGTCAGATCGTCACTTGTTTCTTAGATATTGCTGATAAAAACGGTACTTTTGCAAATATTTTTTCCACTAAGGTATACTTTACCTCGCCATTCCATCGTTTTGGTCGACTTTAGTGATGACATCTGATGACATCAGCTAGTCTATGTTGTTTTTTTTTCATTTGCAGGTGTTGCCCGAATGGCGTATGATGGACCAGTTCGTGATCAACATGCAGAACGTGCTCCAATCCGACGCAGTGCTAAGCGTGAACCCAATGACCCATCCCGTCTACACACCGTCACAGATTATTGGAACCTTCAATGCGGTTGCTTACCAGAAATGTAAGGGCTTATTTACGTGTTGAAACTATCACCTAGTAGTCCGCTATAGTCCCCAACGACCTTCTCAGACACAGGAGGCTCCTTTAGGACTTACTTTCCGCGTTGCATGCATCAACTTTGAGGATGGAAGCCCCGTTAGCGTTTTAGGGCCGCGTCAGGTTTTGGGACTAATACTTATAAGTTATATAACATACTTATATTAGTTCTATAACAAACTGTTTTTAATTTAAAGACTTAAACATATATTCACGGTAAAAAAGTATTTATTGCATTTCGAAAGGTCAGCTTCATATGAACAAAGTTGTATTTTCTACTAAAATCTTTAGGTACCTAAATGTGCAGGGCCCCAATATGATTTGCGTCCGTCCCTAAAACACGCGCTCTTTTTATCGAAATTGAGAAATTGTTTGATAGGCCGCTTATCTGGCGGGAATTCTATATCCGCCGAACGCTGAATGATATATGATTTAACTTTTGTAATACTATAATACTTTTTGGTTCAGTATTATTTATCTAGAAATGATAAGGTATGGAATTGGATGGGTGGGCGTGGAATATTTTTTTACGTTATAATTATCCAAAAAGAGTCTTAAACGTACTGGTAAAGGTTATAACCTAGAAAGACACTGTTAAGTTCAAGATAATAGACCTAAAAATATCGTCCAATTAATTGGTGTGCATTTATTTTGATTCAACGTTTTCTGTCAGGAATTGGTTTTAACGACATTATAATATTTACTAAACTAAGGGCATTAGTTTGGGGTTTTCTAATCATCATCATAATTTTTTCTTTTAGCTGGTTCCGTGATCCGTATGTTGCAACACATCATGACACCGACAGTATTCAGAGATGCACTGGCCATCTATATCAAAAATAAGTGAGTAAATTTAAGTCGACGAAAGACAATCATCAATTAATTAAAATAAATAAACATCATCGCGTTTGTAATCCCAGAATGAGTATGCAAGGTTGCACTACGGTCCAACCACATTTCGTCCATAGTAGTTGCTCCTAATGTGACAGAGGGCGAGCCTATTGCAATTATACCGGACACACCTCCCCTCAATATGTATGGGATTTAGACCAAAGCCCACCCATTGCAATTATACCGGACACACCTCCCCTCAATATGTATGGGATTTAGACCAAAGCCCACCCATTGCAATTATACCGGACACACCTCCCCTCAATATGTATGGGATTTAGACCAAAGCCCACCCATTGCAATTATACCGGACACACCTCCCCTCAATATGTATGGGATTTAGACCAAAGCCCACCCATTGCAATTATACCGGACACACCTCCCCTCAATATGTATGGGATTTAGACCAAAGCCCACCCTCGTCCAGTGTGGGTTGCTGAGCTTCACACGGCTCTTCACAAAAGTGCAGGTTTCCCGCCGATGTTTGCCCTTACCATACCGCAAGTGACAATTATTATTGAAAATAAAATTTCCACCTTCTTTTCACCTTATTTCCACTTTCTTACCGAGCGTTCTACCAACATGGCTATCGCTGCTATAATCAATCAATCTTCCTTGTCTAGTCGAATTGGCTACCTATGGTGTAGAGATTTAATCACCTTATCCCTACAGCTCCCGTGGTGTAGCTTCCCCCTTGGAGCTATACGCTGCATTGCAGCAAGGTCTTGATGAGTCCGGCCACTCGATCCCCTACACCATCAACACTATCATGCAGCGCTGGGTCAACCAAGGCGGTTTTCCAGTTCTATCTGTCACCAGGAGCTCAGCTGCCGCCCAGTCTGTAACTATTAGCCAGGTGAGAATGATATTCCTCTTTGCTTGTTTGTAGGATTTGTCTTGAGAACCTTATACTTTTACAGTAGAATTTATAGACACTGATAATCTAACGATTTTTATCGTCGTTTAGTTAATACATGCAGTGCTTAATTTACAAAGGTGTTATAATATTCTAGAGACAATACTTTGGGTCTACAATTGTAAGTATATCTATTTGTCTTATAAACGTTTTGTACATTACAACCATGTATCTAAAAAATTAGAGAAAAAGACACTACACAGTACAGTAAATATAAATTGACACTATGAATATTTCCTTATTGAGACCTTAAAGCTAAAAGTAGTCGAAGTAGTAATTACAGTAGGAGATGATGAAACGTATCCTATAAACTATTTGAAATTTAAAAAAATCGTGATTAACCTCTTATTTTATCCGAATGGTAAGACAAGCGTGAAGGTGAAGGAACATATCAAAAGGAAACCTGCATGTAGAAGAGACCCCCTCGAAACGAAGTCCCCCAACCCACACTAGGCCAGCAAAGTGGTCTGTGGCCTAATCCCTCTTGCATTAAGGGAAGGCCTGTGTTGGGCACAGGCCTTCCCTTAATACAGTGTTACATTATTATATTATATTATAGTAAGACATAACACTTTATCTTCCTCAGGAACGCTTCTTGACTGACAGGTCTTTGGTTTCCACCGACCGTTGGCACGTGCCTGTGAACTTCGTGCTGTCCACCAACCCTGACTTCTCTGACACCAGCCCTCAGGGATGGGTGCCCCCGACCTTCCCAGCTGTCTCCATTGACATCCCTGGACTGGCACAAGCTCAGTGGTACATTGTCAACAAACAACAGACCGGTATGACATCATCTTGTAGACAAAGAATTACATAGAGCTTTTTGACAATATATTTCATATTATGTATAGCAATATATGATTCATCTACATTTTTAATTAGCCCAATGTAGTTTTTGCAACTGCATAATTGTTAATCTCATCTCTAAGATACAAAATCAAATAAAGTGGCTGATCTGAGTATAGTGACACATTTTGTGTGGCTAATTTGGTTCAAATTGGCTTTCTCTAGCTCTCCAATAGCCCCGCTCTTCTTCAACTACTTGACTAAACTATTCACTGCCTTCATAGACCATTTATTTTCGGCCGCGGATGGTGCTTCAGTACCTTTGTATTTGACAAAGACTATGCACAAAATATATTGTTACACCAGTATTAAAAGCCATTATTGTTTATTATTTTCACAACATTTACCTGATGTTTAGTTAATTATTTTACTGCCTAACGTCTAGACATAACGGTTGAATCTTGTCTAGGTTATTACCGTGTGAACTACGATGAGGCGAATTGGGCGGCCCTGGCCACAGTGCTCGGTACCTCGCACCTAACTATCCACCACCTCAACCGCGCGCAGATCCTCGACGACTCCTTCAACTTGGCCAGAAATGGTCGCTTGGTAAGATAAATATTTATAGATAAAAAAATGCTAGCTTTTTTAATGTAGAGTCTAAATCTACAGGATCTTCAGCCTTTTAAGTCGAGGGCTGCGTTCCACTTTTTATATGGGTTATTCATTTATGGGTTAGCATGGGCATTATAAAACCCAAAATTAAAAAAAAATATGCAGATCGAAAAGTTATCTTAACGCTCTTCAGTTTCCTGGAGGTTTTATTTGGAAACTATAAAATAGTTGCTGTTACATATAGCAGTTAGTAAATTATACCATTAGCCTACATATCTATACTTATCTATCTATGTTGGTATATGTATGCATTTTTGAAGGTGTTTACAAAACTCTGTATTTCTCATATCACATGTCTTATTATCTCTATTCGTTTGGGTGAAGTTGTTCCTTGTTTTTGTGTTTTGTTTGTCTGAATCTCCAAAATAAGTCTAATACAATAATCTTTGGCTCACGTGGAATTTATATACATATTCTAGGTATTTTTGAAGGATCAGTAGACTAGTTCCGAAATATATCTCCAAGAAAAATATCTATTAACAAATTAAAGCTTAATTTTATGTGAAAGTAAATCCATTAATTGAATGTTTTTAATATAATATTTCTAAATCTCAACAAACAAAAGCATATTCGCATACTGAACTATTATGAAAACTTCTTTAAATAAATATAAAAGTATTATTCATTTTCACAATGCACTGAATAAAAGGTATTTCAATTCGCGTCCATAATAATTGGGTTGGAACAAAACAAGATTACGGCTTGCAAAAGAAAGTGCCGACTGGCGAATGGTAAAGAGATTTGAATGTGCACTGGCATGCAAGCTGCATTTTGTTAATGAATTGTAAGTCGTGACGTCATTAAGCTTGAACATTTTAGAGTTCTATTTGGAATATGAGTTGAACTTTGTAACGGGTCTGTTGGGTCTGAAATTGGGGTCAAATACCATCGGCGAATTATGGCTGCTCCACGGGACCTTGCTATATATCATGTACTAATTCAGAAATAGCACATCGGTACCAGTACATGACAATATAGATTGTCTTCTGTTTATTTACTCAATTATTTTATCGTCAGGGTCTAAATACATGTTTAATTTGTCTCCAGAACTACGACTACGCGTTCGGCATCTCCCGCTATCTGGTGCAAGAGAAGGATTACGTTCCCTGGGCTGCTGTCAACCCTGCCTTCACCTACCTTGACACTGTGCTTAGTGCCTCATCAGTGTTCAACCTTTACCAGGTCAGACTCATTAACTAGTAAAGAGTAGGTGAGCTGAAAAACTGTTTATATCAAGACCCATATAGGCAAGGATTAGCGATTTGTAAATTTATGAAATTCTACGTAAACATAAACGCGAACGTGTGTAGTAAATTAAAATGAAATAGTTTAACTAGACTTTTGAAGCTTTTCAAGAGTTATGTGAGGAATCGATACCTCAATATAATACGAAAGAAATTATACTGGACTTGATTCCAATCGTATCCTTCTTCCTGTTCCACAATAATCCAAAAGGGTTTTTTGTTACAGGTATACTTAAGAGAACTAACAGCTCCTTTGTACGAAGAACTGGGCTTCGAAGCTACAGCCACGGAAGAACACGTGACTGCATACCACAGGAACATCATTCTGGATATCAACTGCCGCCACGGCAATGAGCACTGCATCAGCAGAGCTCAGGAGCTCCTTGAAGCCTTCAGAAATAACCCTAGTAAGAAGATATGATTCATAGTCATTACCTTTACTACCAACCCGCACTGGACCCCAACCCGCACTGGGCTCCAACCCGCACTGGGCGCCAACCCGCACTGGGCTCCAAACCGCTGGGCCAGCGTGGTGAACCCCAACCCGCACTGGGCCAGCGTGGTGGACTATGGCCTAATTCCTCTCGCATTGAGGGAAGGCCCGTGCCCAGCAGTGTGACATTAAAAAGAACTGGTATTATTATATTATTAGCTTTACTCGTTGCCCAATACAGGTGCATTGAGGTACACCTACGCACATTCTGCCAATGTTATTTCGTTCCCAATGGCTGCCATAACAGCCAGGCAATTATGTAGGAGCGTTTGTCTTGCGCAAGCGCTGTCAACTGTATAACTTGCTGTCAGACTGCGCCCGGCTTTATACCCGAGCCAGGCATGCGCAGTCGGTCTTGATCCAACCAATGTAATAGAGGGCAACTCTATTGCTATTAAGTGGATACACTTTTATCTAATCCAGGTAAACCATGCTTGCGATACGTGGATCACTAACAACTCAACTAATTTCCCATTTACAGCCCAACGTCTGAACCCTGATATCCAAACCCTGGTCTACTGTTCTGGACTCCGAGGCGGTGACGCCGACAACTTCAACTTCCTCTGGAATCAGTATCTCACTAGCACAGACTCCAGCGAGCAATCGATCTTGTTAAACGCACTGGGATGCACGTCCAACCCGGAGCTTCGTACTTTGTAAGTAATATGTAAATGCACCATTTACTGCAGTTTCTAAAATAAAATCTTAAGTTCACTTTCAAGTGGCAAACGTCAAAATAAATGTTCGATTTACACGAGCACAGTACGCCAGTGAGTAGTGAACAAACAAATAGACAACCTAGAAACATATGAAAATCTATTCTGGACACTGTCACTTCGTATATGCCGAGCTGTTTACACGATGAGACTTGCTTCTGGTTACTTGCATACTATCCTCGTGTAAACAGAGCATGAGTAGCATAGACTTACACAATTTATAGGAAATGTTATCAATTTACAATGGCTGTACAAAGCATTGTTTTTAGATGAAAGTGCCTTTTAATGTCATTGGAAATGAACAACATTTTTCCATAAACTATCTATTTATGTACGACTTTTTGTAAAGTCTAATTTCTCTTGCAGCTACTTGAACCAGGTCGTCAGCGATAGTTCCCCCGTGAGAGAGCAGGACAGGCACAGTATTATCGTCTCCGTCATCAACTCTGGCCCGGACAACACCAACGCGGCTCTCGATTTCGTCGTTGAAAACTTCGCGCTTATACAACCGAGGTAAATGATTAAAACTGAAACATAGAAAAAAATCCTTGTTTAGAGGCTAAACACTTATCGAATACTTTTTTAGATTCGCTTAATTTCGCGTAGGATTGCATATTAATTAGGGTTGCTACACTCATGACATCTTAGAGGAGTTCGGTTTTGTTGGCTTGTTTAATTATCTATCAACTTGTTTGGTTTATAATTGGTAAATTTGCCAAGCCGAGGGTAAGTGGTGGGTCCCTCTACTCCCATTTGTTTAACAATGCGTCACCGCCAAGTATCAGTTAATATCACTTATTTTCCATTTCCACAGAGTCCAAGGCCTGACGGGAACTACTAATATCCTCAACGCTTTGGCCAGGAGACTTACTTCTCAAGAACATTCAACAAAGGTATATACACTTTAAGTTTCTACATTACACACATACACACACAGAAGTTCTTATCTAACAATTTTCTTGTTTCTGAAGACACTTGATAAAATATTGTTCCAGTGCTAAAACCATTATTTTCACAGATTGACGAATTCTACAACCGCCACGAGTCAATCTTCACCGCTGGAGAGCTCGGCTCTATCGGCTTCATCAGGGAGAACATCGCTGCTTCCATCACGTGGAGCAACGAGAACGCAGCGGTGGTAGAGGCATGGCTCAGAGAGAACATCGATGGCAGTGGAGCCACCGCTCTAACTTCCAGCTTACTTATATTATTGTCTGTGTTCATAGGTATTTTCAATTATTAATATCGATAAATTATTAAAATGTATTGCGTCAGTGTGGGTCCGCTTCGGTTTAGAAGTGACAGAACACTATTCTATTAAATTTATACAGAGATTTTATAAGACTCTTGAAGTGCTGATCAAAGATTATAGTATACTAATTTAGATGGTATATTTTAAAGCTGTTACTAATTATATTGATGTTGTTATTAAGTATAATTTAATTAAGCAAATGAAACGAGATGCCAACTTAATATATTTTTGTATAAAATTATTTACTTATTTATTTACATAAAAAATATTTGACAAAAAAATAGTTTTTTTTAATTATGTTTTCGCAAGGACGATTTTAGGAGTTTATTAGTGTTTCCTTCCCAAATAATATGTACTTAATACTGATTTATAATAAATAAGCACCCATCACAAACAAATAAAAATAAACCAAGTCTGCGGACACAATTGATTCGGAGTAGAATAGCTATGGCATTGTAATTGTTTTTGACAGTTGTCCCATATTAAAAAAAAGTTAGTGTCAACGTCTTTTAATTGTGATTCAATAGTGTTAGTATACTTGTGAATACTAGATACTTATATAAAGAATACTGGTAAGTATCTATTAGTCCCCAAAAAAAAAACATTAAAAAACTAAAATACTACCAAGTCCTGTTTAAACAAAGGTACAATACAGAATAAAAATGGAAAATAAAAACTAAAATATTACCAACGAATAATTTCAATCTATATTTTTTATACCATATCTAGTGGGAAAACCGATGATAACGGCTCTCTCCAGCATCAATGGCCTGTCAGTTAAGGTGTGGTTACACACGGCTAATCAACACAGATACACATACATCGAGATTATGAAGGTGTGCAGTCATAGTGACAGTGATCAATTTATACTTATTACACTTGGGGAGCGATTTCTGGCACACTAGGTTTGGCGAAATACGAAAGTTTTTCGCCATTCTCCAATGGTCATTATTTAAGTACTCTTTTGAGAATTGGCCCCTCCACTACATAAGGTTTATTTACCCTTGACATATGCGTCAAGTCATATACCCGTGTAACGCATGGGAGCAGTTTATGATGAATAAGTACGATCATAATACAGCAATATTTATACCAGCCAGTTTTGTACACTATACTTTTAAAAGCAAAAGGTATTAACGACCTAATTAGCGCAGTTGGTAGTGACCCTGCTTTCTGCGCCGAGGGTCCCGGGTTTGAATCCTGGTAGGGACAAGCTTTGTGTGATGAGCATGAATGTTTGTATCCGAACCATGGATATTTATTATCTATATAAGTATTTATACTGAGTTCGCCCTCAGTCCATTGTACGGTACTCAAAATATAAGCGTTGCTTAGTGTGGGACCGTACAGTTGGTGTGTTCGTCTGTCGATATTATATTAAGCAGATATCACAAACAGCGTTTAAAATTAATATTCTATACAATAGATACATTAAAAATGTTTGATATTGATTTATATTTCTTCTTGATGAATACCATTACCGCGCTTTGAATAATTTTTTTCATTCTTTATATTGGAATCAAGTATAATCAGCTCACGAGACTAGGATCAACTAGTTTTATAACATCCGTGTGCCATACTGCTGTGATTTGCGTACTCGATTGTACACTACAAGATAAATTGAATACGCAAAAAGGTGTACACCGAATATTGCATCGCACTGTACCAATCTTATCTCCTAGTTTCATAGGTTTATTGAGACGTAAGAATCGATTTATTGTATTTTGGCGAGATGTCCGAATCAGTTAGTCATTCCACGTACACGAAGACGCATTAACGTTGCACCGATGACCGATTACCGCCTCAAAACTGGACTTTAGTGGCTGGAAATATGGGTGCTTTTACCATGTGTGTGCTTGTATTAGCAATAGTGTCGGTGTCAAGTAAACCTATTACAATTAAGACTGTAGATATTGCTCAAGAAACGATTTTAACAGTGCCCAGCATAGTGCTTAATACGACTGAAGAAATAGCGCTTACCAATGAAGTTGTCAACGTTACGGCGGTTAATTTGAGGAACGTAATAAGACCGGGAATGGTTGTGACGTCATACTCTGTGGAATTAGATCCTAATGTAGAGGCGGGGACGTTCACTGGAAGATCAGTCGCTCAAGTATCGATAACTGATCAAACGACTAGAGAGGACCCCATACTGTTTCATGTTGGTGATGATCTGCAAGTCAATTCTGTAGTGTTCTCTCTACTTGGAGGCAGTTCGTTCTTTAATACTGATTTTTTTGTCGACGACGGTGTTCTAGAGATTGACACTGGTTTAACTTCGACGCTTTACACGTTCGTCATAGAATACAGTGGCTCTTTGCAAATTTACGGCAGAGGATTGTATGTGGGCCATTATGATGGAAAGTAAGTACAATTAATTAATATTTTGACTAGACACATCAGCTAGACAATAATACCGCATCTTTTCTTATTTTTTTGGGCATTTGTAATAATTATAAGAAGTCAGAATTTCGACGTAATTTAAAAAAAATAAATTCAAAAAGTCATAGTTTTCATAAAGAAGCAAAGGTTCAGGTGGTATATATGCCCTTTGACATAGTTGGTGATTTCGTCTGGCGATATTATTATGTCTCTTCACACGGGCTGTACCCGGATCTTTGGAAGGCTTGCGCGGGGACATAGGTCCTACACGTAAAGGCCCTTTTTGAGAATGTTTAATGTTATGCTAGCCACCTGCTGGGGTCAACTGCTGAAAATGATAGTATAAACAGCGAATTGACATTAGCAGGTGGAGGAACTATTGCAGGAATATGGAAAGATAATTTGGAACTGGCCTTAATAGAATTGTATTCATGTTATCTGTGCTAATTTGCGTTCATAAGATATACGGTTAAGAAAAAAACTTGAGAGGTGTCAAGGGACACCCGGATGGAACGAAGTTACTTTATTATTTTTTATTATTTATTATGTACAAAAAATCAATAATTTTGGGAAACTAAAATATATCGGCCCCGGGTGGGCTCGAACCACCAACATTTCGATTGACGGCCGAACGCGCTGGCCAATTGTGCCACGGATGCACTTGTGCAATGTCTCGAAAATACTGGCCAATATGTGCAAACGACAACGCATATGCAAACGACAAAGATAACAATTATTTTTGTCAGCGATAGATGTCGCTAGCATGTTTTTGAACGAGGTATCGTTATGTTCATGGGTTTTATATAGTAAACTATACTTTCGTTTATTTATGTTTATTTTTGTCAGCGATAGATGTCGCTAGCATGTTTTTGAACGAGGTATCGTTGTGTTCATGGGCTTTATACACTGACCTCTATGGTATACATCGCTGGACTAATCATAAGCCCGGTTATCGTGTGCCTATTTGATTTTCGCCATTTTGGCGCTGATAGCGGCAGTGAGGGGGAATGGAACTAATAATAGAGATGGGACAGTGATATGATACATCGATAAAAATGTTTATGCTTAAACCTACCCATGCAGTAAAATGAAAATAATTATGATCCATTCCTTTAACAATGGCTAATGTCCAAAATAGTCGAGTGGTTAATACTAAGATGAAGCAAATAATGATAATGATTAGCCGAATCGATCATGGGTAGGGTAGGTAATCTTAGGATAAGCCGAAACCGGACTAAAGGGTGGTGTGTGACTAGCTAGATCCTACTTAAATAAGGATCGTTTTTTAATTAGAAATGAGGTAATGTAATGTTGTTTGGGAAGCAATGGAGTAGGTAAGGTATTAATAGAAAATAAAAATCATCAAAGTAGTACATGAGTTATGTTTAATAAAACAGTCATCAGAGAAGTGTTTTGAACAGATGTAATCATATTTTTTCGGACGCCAACTAGGCTTTTCAATGTTTTTGAGCCATAATTCTAGTCTTCTATTGTCAGTCGGAAACCTGTGAATTAGTAAACATTGTTTTAAAATAATATGTATTTGATAATACAAATCTGTCTTCGGCGATTTTTACGTTCTTGAACGTTCTATCTATTTAAGATATTGATAGAAAAAATATCGATAAATTTTATCGACAAGGAACTTTTACAGCACTATTGAATTTTATTGTTTATAAAAAACCGATAATACAAAGACAAATGCGTTGTAATCACGTATAAATAAGATTAGTAACATATTTTTAATTGCCTATAATATCAATAGAAGTTTTAATTTCTTGAATATTAGCCGTTAATTCACTTACTTGTGGAATGTAACCCCACTTCCCTTCTGGTAAAGAGTTTTGCATAACACGCACTCTTTCATGGTTTACCTATTAACTAACACCACTTATTTATGTATTAACTATATTAATACGACACAACAAACAAGTTTAATCGCGTTAAACCTTCAAAATCACTTTATAAACACGGAGACAATGTAAACAAAACAACGGCCATTTGCATTTTACGTCAGATTTAGTTCCTTTCCCCCTCGCTGGGGGCGCTTCAAATAGGCATAATAGATAGCTGTCATTTTAAAGGATATCATTAGTCTAGCGTACTTGTATCATGGACGTCAGTGGTTTTATATAGTAAACTATACTTTCGTTTATAAAAATGCTTACAATTGGTCGTTACAACTTTTCTGCTTAATTTTTCTGCTTAATTTCTCGTATGATTTTTTTCCGTCTAGCCCCCTTTCGTAACGCGCGATAAGGAACTTCGTTCCAAAAAAAATACGTATGGATATATACTACGCAAATCGACATGTTTTTTATGGCTTCAAAATGTTGTAAGCAAGTTTGGTTAATACATTTTTTAAAATGTTTGTCTTGTCTATGCTTGTGAATCATTCACAGTGCAATTTTATTTAACGAGAGCGAAGCCTGGAAAGTCTGTTTTGCCTATCACTTATTTTATTAATAACTTTATTATGAAAAGGATGAGTCGAAAAGATAATATTCCAAATAAATCTTGCATTGATTTTCCCGGCAAGAGTCTTATTATTTTGTCACAACTTATTTGTGAACAAGCCTGTTTCTAGTATATAATTGTACTAATTGAAATAGGCAGAGATTGTAATTAGGTATCTCTAATAAGTTAGATATAATTAAATAATCGTTATTTTATTTAATTATAAATAAAAATTGGAGGACTTTGAAGGTAGCCTAGTCCAGCAATCATACAAATAGGGGACAGACATATAGTAACAATAATAGTTTAGTTACATAAATGCTCAATATGTGACATAGTTTTAGATTCTTGATAAGTCCCGCTGAAACTCAGCGATAAGTGTTCTTACTATGTGACTGCGTACGTAAGCAGTTCACGTCAAGATACAGCGACTCTCTAAATGTTATCTGCTCTAGAACACTTCGAGATAACGCCAGTCAAAGTTAGGAATGTGTGGCTCAAAGATATAAGAGTCATAGATGTGTGTATTACAAAAAAAAACATGCAAAATATTCTCCCATAAAGATGCTACGTACACTAGTATTCAGATTTCAATATAATATAATAATAATATCGCTAGACGAACACACTAACTGCACGATCCCATACTAAGCAACGATTGTATTATAGTTTCTGAACACGAATTGGGGGCGAATCCAGTATATAATCCCTATATAGATATTAAACATATGTCGGGTAAAAATATTCGTGCTCATCACACACACACACACATCACACACACAGTTTTTCTCTATCAGGATTGAACCAGGGAACCTCGGAACAGAAAGCCAAGGGCCACTACCAACTTAGCTTATAATGTCGTCGGCTAGTAATGAAACTTTTTAAAACAAGAATGATTCAACAACTAGCGGCTGGCTCCCAGTCCTATAAAACTCAGATATAAAGGGTGGATTGGTTGAGCGTTCAAGTAGTAGTATAATTACAAAACATTTTGTTTAAAATATCAAGACCACGTTTACTGCTCAATTAACCAATGTAATAGCCGCCCGATTCTCAACCTTACGACAAGTCTTTGATCGACCAATTCACTTATTAGTGGTAGCTGGCTTTATTAATTGTACTCTATAAACGCAACCAGTACTCAAATTGAACCATTCGGATAGAGGTATCAAATCTACGATTCATTGGTTCCGAAAGATATTTACTTATGAATTGCTCATTAAAATCTCAATATCCAACGTCGGCAATTAATCGACTCGTTAATTCTAGGGTAACATTGTATTGTTTTATAAGCCAAGTAGTCAAACCTTTTTACAAAATATTTTATCGCTTCTGGCGGTACTAAAGCCTTTGTATACTTGAGGCAGATTTTAACAGCTTACCCAGCAAAATCTTGAACTATTTTAATATTATAATTTTTGTTCTGTGCAAGTCATTTGAAGAGGCCTATAACCATCAGTGGAAGTCTATCGTCTGATGGCTGAACAATTATTTCTCGTAGTATGATTTCATTAGTAGATGCACACTTTCTATAAATTTGATCGTGATCAGCTTAACTAAATGGACTCGACTGTGAAGTTCATTTTAACTATGCAGAAAGGGTCACTTCAAATAACCAGTTTGTGAACTAGAGTTATATTAAGAGTAAGAATATCATTGTGATGCAAATCAACCAAAACCTTGTGGAGTCAGACACAGAGGGCATGTAACAGCCCACATTGTTGTGTTGGGACCAAGTGATCCATGGATTCCATGGATTCCGTGCAGGACGATAAGCAACCTTGCACTCTTATGCTTACTAGATGTTAGAAGTGATGTCACTTTTTGAAAAAATTTCCTAGTGATTTACCTACATCATAATATTTCGAGGGGCCATTCTACTACTTTTGAGAAAGGGAGGCCTGTAGATGATATCTAAAAGAACATGATCCAGGTTTACATCTACGCTAATATTATAAGGAGATAAATCTACTGATTTGAACCTAAAAATTATTTCACTAATAGGAAACTACATAATCCTTAAGTGCTATAGGCTATGTTTCATCGAGGTACGTGGCAGAAGCTATCGTTTATAATGTTACGTGTCCATTAAATTGTCATTTGATTGTTTCAGCACTTATCTGGCGATGAACCTACATCCCACCTACGCTAGGCGCGTCTTCCCTTGCGTGGACGAGCCGACGGAGGTATCAATAATAGGCTTCACCCTCAACAATGACGGGTACACTAATGTGATCGCGAATTCTATGTTGGAAGACGGCAGCCAGTAAGTATTAGCCATGAAGGCAATTAAACATGTGTGAACAAGCGGCTTACACCCAAAGCACTAGACTAAGCTTATCGTGAAAGGCAGGTTCTTCTGCAGGTGGTGCCTTACACCTGGAACTAGTCCAGCTGTAAGAGTCTTGCTTCTGTGGAAATTTGTCTACCAGATCTTTTTTGCAATGGAGGGAAGTGGATAATTTTCTTCCAACTCCTCCTATTTTTATCTTTCGATTAATTTCGTGCGGGTTCCAAGACAATTAACTTTATCCCGGGACTCACCGACGGTCAAACCTCGGTGTCTTCATTGGACACCACTGTAGATCCTGGCCTACAGGAGTAGCAGTGGTGGGAGTGGGTGGCGGGCACAGTCCCATAAAAAAAGGCACGTTCTATCATCTCGCACGTCAAAGTTATTGAGAAATTCAAAGACAAATGTTTTATTTCGTGCGTATTATACGCAGATAAACTCTAAATTGTGTGATACTATCTTGACATTCATAAGTATTTGATATTAAGATACATTGTTATGCCGGATACGTTTTATGAAAAATAAACCCGACACAATGTTATCTAAATATTATAATAAAGCGTCCATTACATTATCCAATTTGCAGTGCATCCAGTGCAGTGCAATATAAAAAGAGCTCACTCATTACACTAGACTAGCTAGCGACGCTAGTTAGTTTAACTTTCTTTCATTTCGGTAGTGATCGTCGGCCAAACCGCATCTTTCGAAGAGCGCTAAACGAATATGGCACCATCAAAACAACAGAAAGTTGGCATTGCTTTAGCAATGGTGTCGAGTTCAAGTTTAATGATAATAAATAAAAAAAGACGCAGAAAATGTTGGGTCAAAGAATATTTATTGCTGAGAAAAAAACTTTCAAATATGAAAATTGTGAACATATTGGAGCCATCTGATTTTAGAAACTTTTTGAGATTGGGATCTTCTCAGTTCGAAGAACTACTAGCATTGATTACACCATATATAAAAAAAGAAGATACACTGTCGTTGGTTGCGTCATTTTGAAACCTAACATACGTCCGCCTGTCCGAGCGCACGCCGACTGACTGATCGAGCCCGGCTAGTGCTTAGCACGCTAATCGGCTTTACACCATGCAATTTAGTGCGCTAGCTAGTGTACGGGATGAGCTAGTGCGGCAGAGTCCATGCAATCGCTCTAGATTGGATCACTACCTGTCTAACTGCCTTTACACAATACAAATTTAGCACGCTAGCTCAACTAGCGCTCTGCAAATTGGATAGTGTAATGGACGCTTAAGACTTTAATAACTATTAAACATATTTTTGTTTTCGAAAACCATGATGACAGAATTTTTCCAAAAACTGTTTCTTCTTTTTCTTTGTTCATGGCGTTTGCAGCTATTTGCTACAATTCTGCTAGTTTCCGTGACGTGACTAGTGTCACGAAAAACAAATTTTGTCCTTAGCTGACTGGTAAACGTCATGTTACCAAATCACATCTACTGCCTATTTTATTTGTTATTTTTTTTTTATTTGGCATCACCATAGGTATTTTGCCAGTGTCAAGTAATATAAATTATTTCTGTTTTTGAGCATATGCACAGGCCCAAAGGCTAGGCTCAAGTAAAATACCCCCTCATCCCTCAAGCAGTAAAGTGATGGATACTTAACCGAAAGATTTTTCATGGATTTTTTGTGCGAAACTGAAAAGCCATGTTTCGTCACTCTGTTTCAATTACCTACACTTGTGCACTTTACCGAACCCATAATGGTAAATATTCCACGTATATCACCCACTATAACTCGCAGGAACACTAGTTCTAGAAATTAAAACATAACTGACGCCATGACTTTTCAGTTTCCCGCCAAAAACCATCTACTGCCTATATCACTGTGCTTAATGCCAATATCTTTGCGTAGCGTCATTTTCTCAATGGCCAATATCATCTCTTCCTAAAAGCGTTTAACGTGGTAATTTTTAGCTCCTTAATTAAGACGTATATTGGCATTATTATTAACATTTACCTTAACCTAGATGTAGCCGTACCATAAGAGCAAGGCAGTATTCTCCACTAAGTCGAGCCAAAGGCGCTATTGTACCTTTATCTCAATTGTCTATTTCAGAAATCAATTCCGTGCTTTACAAGGACCACCTCACCTCTGGGGGTTAATAGCTCACAACTTTATCACCATCAACATTCCTACGTCAAACGTCCTTCTGTATGGCCGTCCAGGGATCACGAATCAGGATGCTCAAGCTTCAGTGGCTATCAACTTCTTCTTTAATAACCTCAACGAATGGACTAATAAGCCGTACTTTGAGATCATGGTGAACCAAGATGGGAGGATGAATATAATGGCCTTGCCTGATGTGTCAAGAGACTGGCATTCACTTTCGACTGTTTGTATTTGGTATGTTGTAATTTTGGTACTTAATCACTATGCAAAGAAGATTGGTATTATGTCGTCTAGATAGAGTTTCATGATCGTTCCATGAGCTACACCGTCATGGGTCTTATTTATCACTGCGTGCTAATAACTATATACCCAAACATGACGTGACTCTATGCCATCCAAGTCACGGGTTTATCTCAGAATCTTCCCAGAAGGTACTAAACATGTTATTTATGTCAGGTTGATTTAATGTGAACATTGTCAGAATCGTTTTATCATGATCATCATATGCCTGCTAAAACAGATAAGGTTACAAAAAATATTATACTATTAATTACGTTAGTTAATACAACGTCACTCCGCTTAACCGTGAAGTGCCATCGGCCGCCTATCGTGCCGGTCGGCATTTTGCGAAATAAACTTAACTTGAATGCAAATATTGTGCTATTTGGCTTGTAGGGTTTTAGTGGCCTCATTCCAAAGGTAATAAACAATCGGATCGAATACTTCCGTCACTGCGCTTTTCGGTCAAGTGCCGCCGGTTTAATATCGTGCCGCGCATGCGTCGCGCGCGCGTTCTGGCATCTGAGTGATCTGAGGGGTGCGCGCGCACGGTTGTTCTGAGGTTAAAAATCAGGATTTGGTATTTATTTTGCTATAGTTATGCCTCTTCTTCAGGGAGCCTTATATCTTCATGGAGACAACCCACTCAGTGAAGCAGCGGAAGACGTCGTTGGTCAAGATAGCCGAGTCGATGGCCAAGCAATGGTTTGGCTACGTAATCTTCCCGGAGAACTGGCGGTACGAGTGGGTCGTGTCGGGGCTTGCCACATACGCTGGATATGAGATGCTCAGAATGGTAATTTATGCTATCACGTATTGCCTCTGTACAAGTGCGAGATTATTCGTAAGCTAACCGTATACTCCATAGTCATTTGCCATACAATGTATCGAAATATGTAAACTATAGTAAGCTTACGAATAAAATAGCACTTGATGTACAGATAGTCTAACCATACCCAGAGAATCTCAAAAAACTTAATGATAGAAAATACACCCAGCCTTGTGTAAGAACTGAAGATATGCGTTTAGACTGACTCTCGGATGAGGAAGGTGTTCCTGAGGCTGCTCTAGTGTAGTGTACCAATATTACGATTATAGCTCCAAAACAAAAACAAGTAATAGCTACATAGAGCCCATATCAGGGCTATATAGTGAAGGAGGAGGTATAGCCTATACTAATAATAAATGGTTAATAAATCCTAATTATACAACAAATTTATTTTAGTTTCAACAAGACGTAACCACAGACGTTACGCTGCTAGACGTAAACACTCTATTCGTAACAGACGTGATACAAGAGAGTCTCCTTCGTGACGCATACTCTAGCGCCCAAGTCTTGGAGCCAGGTGATGATATTTTCGATGAAGACGAAATATTGGGGCATGTTTTTGGTCTTCTGAAGTATAAAGCACCAGCACTTATGAGGATGTGGAGGATTGTGCTCGGTGATGCAAATCAAGATTTCATACAGTCTGCTGCCAGAGCTCTCCTGGCCGGAAGGTGAGAAATGCTCGGAGTACCTGCTTGTTATCCTAAAAAAATAAGTAATAAAAAAACGTTATTAAATCATCTAAATCACCTTATTTGTCACACGTTTTGTTCAGTTCGTGGAAACTAAGATATTATGTAAAGATGACTTTTGCTTTAATAGTAAATCTCAATTTTGGCAGATATTTTAAATTGATAGGCCGATATTCATGTTACCAATTATTTTATTCGTCGCCTCAATCGTTAGGGATTTTAAACACCTATGCTTCATTTCACTGCCATCAGGGCTCTCCAAACGGTGAACTCCTTGACCTTCGTGGATGCTCTGAACAGCGACTGGTTAGGGAATGGCGATGGAATGGTGGACGATATAGATGAATTTCTGGAACCATGGATATGGAATAATGGGTACCCTCTGGTCCATATTGGACTGAGACAAGGAGGAGTACTGATCACGCAGGTAAACATAACCAATTATGTTTAATAGGTTGCACAGCCCAATACAAATATTATATACCAAGTTCTAATATTGTCAGAGTACTAAAAACTTTATGTGCGTATCATACAAATTAAGGATAGTAAAGATTCAAGGGTGATCTTGCTTAAGACTGGGCTATAAAATAAATTCCCAACAAAGGCATATTCGTGTCTCAAAATGCAATCTAGAGCGATATGTTGACATCCAAATGGTACCTATTGCATTCAGTTTAAAGGCGACGAGTTTAAATTGAAATCAAACGAATTAGGTACATGTTTTTTTTTAATTTTTGCGTTCTCCGCAAATCGGTATATTGTCTTTTGGCTTGAAAATGTTGGTCTACCTATATTTTGCTTAGTCTGTACAAGAACTATAAACTTGGTCGTCAAAATATCGTAAAACTGTAGGATATAGACTGGATTCCTTAGGACTTTGTACTTTTTTTAATGTAGAATGTATAATATGCATTGTTCTTTTTAGGAACGTTTCGGTTTTTCGGGACAAGCGCACGTCAATTATTTAGTGCCAATAACATACACCACTAGCGTGAATCCTGACTTCAGTGATAACAACATCCGTCCGATCATGATGATGGAAGCCACCACCACACTCAACATGGCGTTGGATGAAGAAGACTGGGTGCTCTTCAATATACAAGGACAAGGTTATTTATATTTCGTTATGTTTTTCAACTATGGATTTTGGATTTCTCTAGATACTACCAATGATTTATTTTTTTACTCTTTACGTCACTAAGCTCGTCTCGATTATTACTTAAGTTACCAGTAAAATTAATGACAATATTTATCCGCAATCAGGTTACTATCGTGTTGATTACGACGGAGAGCTTTGGGAGAGATTAATTGAAGCACTTGAAGACCCTGACCGAAGACAAGAAATCCATCCGTTGAATCGTGCTACAGTGAGTACAACAAATATCATTTTTAATTTTAGTACCTCTATAGTGCTGAGGATCAATTGAATTGATTTATTTGTCAATAAAGCTGTAGCACCATACCCATCAATAATGTATAATTCTTTCACTATCGTTATTATTTATGAAATCTGTAAAGATTAAGCGGAATGGAACACGCCATCGAAATACTAATTACTTTAATAAATTAGCTTCTGTAATAGATCTCAGACAAAAATAAAGCAAGCTACATTCTCCTTGGGATATTTTACAGCTTGTAGACGATGCTCTTAACTTGGCTAGAGCAGGTAGACTGGACTACGACATTGCGTTCAGAGTTGTTCTATCAATGGAACATGAGACTGAATACGCAGTGTGGAAGGCTTTCGTCAGGAATATGGATTTCATAAGAAAACGTCTTGTGGCGCTAGTCACTGAAGATGAGGACCTGGATCCTGATATTTATTTGGTAAGCTAGTTTAATATAGAAAAAAAAACATCAAAATCAAATCATTTTTGCACCCAAGTCATGAATGTTTAATATCTATATAAGTATTATATACTGAGTTCGCCCCCAGTCCATTGTAGGGTCGCCATAATATAAGTGTTGCTTAGTGTGTGGACTGTATAGTTGATCTGTTCGTCTGGCGATATTATTATAATTTTAGGTTACTTTATTCTACAATTATCTTTGAAATGAATATACCAAATATTATGCATTATATTTTAGCGTATGGTCCGAAGAACAATCTCTTCCGTTGAAAACGAGCTAGGCTTCAACCCAGATACTTCTCTAACTGAGCCTGCAATGGACACACTAACACGAGGATTGGTAATGGACCACGCGTGTAGAGCAAACTACCAGCCTTGTATCGCTGCTGCGGTGGACTGGTTCTATGATCCTAATAGCAATGAGCCTACAGTGTAAGTAAAATCGTTTTTATATAACTTTCAATGATTGCTTGAAAGCACCAATATAATCAGTCCAAGGGGTCTTACTGCCACTATTGCAAGTTCAAATCGCTCCACTGATCGTTTCTCTTGTGATATTTATAAGTCTGCTCCCAGCACAAACAATTCAGCTTAGTTGTGGTTACTAAAGACCTCACGTGGGAGGTGCTATCAAATTTCACTAAGTAATTCTTTTAAGTGCCCTAAACTAAGATACTGGGAGTCAACATCAATTTTGAGTTCTAATGATGTTTTTTAGGAACCCCAACATTCCCCACGAGATCAGACCAGCAGTGTACTGCACTATGGTGAGAGAAGGCGACGACCAAGTGATATCAGCGCTGTACGCAAGACTTGATATAGAGCCGAGCCAATACGAACGCGTGGTCATACTGGAGTCATTGACTTGCTCGCAGGACGAAAACTTTATTGGAACGTGAGTATTTGACTGTCTTTCCCGCGCTGGATTAAGATTTACTTTTGTCGGTAGAGTTGGCCTTCCCTTTATGTCCCCTAGCTCTTAGCTCTTTGTCTTTTAGCTTAGTTGAAATCAACTTCTCATTGTTCTTCCTTTTCCTTTATTGCCTTCTAATTTATGTTTTCATCAGTGTGTCTTATTATACCTATGATAAAATGTCTTCAATCTTTTGTCTACTAAAGTATCTTCCAATTTTGTATTCTTTTGTTTTTTCTTTAGATTCTTCTCCAGCATACTCACCTAAATGCGTGTTTTCTTTTACTCGGCCCAGAAAACATGTAACAATCTTTTATATGAAAATAATGTCCTCAAACAAAACATTTTCAAAAATATTTAATGTCCAAATACGACCAAGTTATAGTTTATCTATGTTTCACTTAGATAGGTTTTTAATAGTGAATTTCGTTGGTAACAGTCTTCTAGCAGAAACGATCGCAGTAAACAGTCCGTATGGCGTGGAAGAGCGTGTGAAGATCTTCGCAGCAGTGGCTGAGAGCAGCTTTGAGAATGCTAGAGTCGCTGTCAACTTCATCTCGAGGCGAGCTTCGGAAGTTAGAGACATGTAAGTACGGAGTAGAGTAGGAAGACTTAGTAAGTCGGGCCCGGACGAGGATATTACATGCGCCGCAAGCCAGTGTGAGTGGCGTAGAGCTGTGTTTTTTGGAAATCATCGGAAGCCTATATGTAGCACTGGAAGTCTTTCGGGTGATGTAGGATTTACTACAACTAGCTTTACTACTACTACAACAGTTTTCAAAAGAATCAATAATATAATGCTGACTATGCATACATATAATGATTGTCATAATATAGAGGTTACATTCCTATGTCTGCTCAATCTCTATAACTTGCTACTCAGGTACGGCGGTCCGGAGAAACTGGAAGAATTGATATTCATACTGGCTGAAAATATGGCGGACGATGGTTTGTCATTAGATGTGAGTATATCATTTATTTTGGGTAATTATTTTAATAAAATATGTGATTCAAATCACACAAACACACATAAATTGATGATAGAGTTTTACTACATTGTAGTGTGTGTGATTACCTACAGTGAAACAATTTTCGCAATAACTTTAGGAATAAAAAAAATCCTACATGTTCCATGTTTTGTATCCAATTAATAGTATAGCTCTCATCAAATAATGTGAGTGAAGACCCAGCACATGCCTGATTGTATGAATTCGGTACACGCCAAGCCGCCACCTTGTTAATTATATTTGACAGGCGCTTTACAAAGCAATATACATAGTGACGTTATTGTCATAGTTCAGCGCTTGTCTCTTTGTGAATTACGAATGAATTACGAATTTTGTGAACTTAAAGTAGCTATGAATTCAGTATCTGGATCTTAAAACAACCGGAGTAGTTATTGAAACACGGTAGTCACACTCATTCATTTAATACTAGCGGCAACTTTAGGGATTCAAAGTAAACTCGTCACATTTGGGTACCATCATTTAATTAAACCATTCTACTCCACAGTTCAACATCTGGGTGAACGCCCAGAACAACAACCTCGATGATTCCCAGATGACGGCGGAGCGCGCGCTTGCGCATGTCAACGAGAACCTGCAATGGAACGCTGCACACATGGACTACGTGTACGAGTGGATCGATGAGAATGACGCGTCTACTATAATGCTGTCAATGTTTGCCTTATGCGTGTCATTGATGGTGACGCTTTTAAATCATTAGGTAGAGCTTTTTGAAGGTCGATACTCTACTTTGATAGCTATAATAATACCAGCCCTTTTTAATGTCCCACTGCTGGGCACGGGCCTCACCTCAATTCGAGGGGGATTAGGCCATAGTCCACCACGCTGGCCCAGCGCGGGTTGGCGGACTTCACACATCTTTCGAGGGGTTCTCTCAGATATGCAGGTTTCCTCACGATGTATTCCTTCACCGTTTAGCAAGTGATAATCGTGGTTGAAAATTAGATTCGCACATGAAATCCAGAAATTCCAGAGGTGCGAGCCGGGGGGTTTGAACCTGCGATCCTTGTTACCGAGGCAAGCGTTCTACCAAGCTGGCTATCACTGTTTCAAGAGCTAGCAATTTAAAAATTGTGAGCCGTACTGTGGGAAGTTAATGGGTTTAGGTCATCATATAGGAATAGATATAAAAGGGGAGTGCTTAAAGTAGAGTCACGATCTTTAGAAACTTATTTTGGGCACACAGTTGCTATTAAATAATAATAGATTTTAAGTATTATAATTTAAAAGGTTAAATTAATAATCAACCTACTTACCTCTATGTTAATGTTTTATATAAATAAATTATGTAATCTTTGGATTTTTAGAAGGTAATAATAGTAGAGTAAGTAAGTAGAGTATGGGTAACTTTAATATTACAATATTTTTTTTGAACTTTACGATAACTACTTATAATTTATTTTGTATAATTAATGAATTACCTATTTAATAATTATCATAGATGAGCAATATCAGTTAATATTTAGTTGTATACTTATTTTAATTTATCAATAATACTTTTAGTATATAAATGTACTGAATGCGTATATTTCAAAAGAAACTCAATATTATCTTAATTGATAATATATTGGAGTTTTATAAGCGTATATCCGAATGTATTGTAACTCAGTGAGGTTGTTTGCGTGAACAATGGATTTTATAAATACGTCCTTATAAAATCGATTTAGCAAGACAGATGTAACAAAAAAAATAACATATCAATCATATTACCATCCTTTTAATGTCCCACTGTTGGGCACGGGCCTCCCATCAATGCGAGGGGGATAAGACCATATTCCACCACGCTGGCCCAGTGCGGATTGGCGGACTCGACACTTCTTTCGAGGGCTTCTCTCAGACAGGCAGGTTTCTTCACAATATTTTCCTACACCGTTTAGCAAGTAACAATCAGGGTTGAAAATGAGATTCGCACATGAAATCCATAAATCCCAGAGGTGCGAGCCAGAGTTCTGCGTTCCTCGTTACCGAGGCAAGCGTTCTACCAACTTGGCATACCATAGGTTTTTCTATTAATTAATTTATCCTTTATATTCGGATGGCAGCTAAAGTTAATTATCACAACTTACTACATGTATTGTAATGAGAATGTTTGATGTCTTTTTTAACATAAATTACTTGTAAGTTATTTAGACGTATGAAATTGCACGAAGTGGTTAGAATTAGTTCAATCCAGTGAGAGATTATTCGTAACCTAACCGTATACTTTATATCCTACGTATTTAGACATTATGTATGGAGAAGTGAATATTTTAAATACCGTCCGCTAGAGGCGCTGTTCAATTCTCCATTCACAATATCTAAATACGTAGACTATAAAGTATAACGGTATAACGGTAAGCGTACGAATAATCTCGCACTTGACGTACGTTAATATATTAATCAAAGTATTGTAGTAATAATATATCGTTAACAAGAGTTAGGCATTTACTAAAATAATTATTACTTAATAAATAATAATAATACAATTAATTATTAATTGTATCGTAAAAGTATGTATCTTTAGGAATTGCACAAAGTGAAATATTTTTATTTTAAGTTAGTTGTAGGTATTTTATTAGTGTTCTTTATAAGAAAATAATTTGGTTATTAAATAATAATTTGTGGGTATTCTTACTAGGATTTAAATGTACTACATAAGTGTATTTAACTCTAGTAATGTAGAAATAAGGATTTTTTACTGCATTTTCACTCATAATTACGTAGGTACTAAAATTTGTATTTCCTAAAATTATTTTTAATTTTATACTAAATCTGGGGCAAACGCGTCCTCTTGCCTCAAATTTAGTTCTAGCACATAAATATTTTTTACTAATTATCCTAAATAAAAGTACATATTTAACATATAAAATCATTTATTATTCGAATTAGTTGACTTAATATTTAGTTTATTTAATAATAGTTTCATAAAATTAAGGCACATTAATATGTTTATTAAACATTAAGAAGTAAGTATATGTACCTACCCTACATATTGCAAAATAATATACAACAAAAATTCAATAAATTAGTTAAGAGTAAAAAATTGTTTTATTTTATTGAGAAAATTGTTACATTATATGACTAGAAATACGTTGTTTATAAATAGGTCAATATATGTGACAATAATATAGGCACTTACAAAGTTCTTTATACCTATACAACTTGTCAAAAAACAAAATAAAAATAAGGCGAAGGAATGTAAAGATCGAAAAATATTATTTTATTAGCTTCTTTTTAATTGTAATTAATATTTAAATAGATCCCAGTATTTATTTTATAAAGTTATTGAAGATTGATTTAAGACATTATGCATTCATAAAATAATTATCGTTTGATTAATATATATATATTGCGGCTTTAAATAATATATATTGTTAAAATTCAAACGTCACTGTGAGGCGGAGAGCAATTTCAGTCTTACGATATTTCCTTCTTTTAAAATTATCCATATTTATTATTATTTTGGTTGAACAATAATCTTAACAATAAAAGAAAAAAGCAAGCTCACAATCTTATAACTGTACCTACCTTGGTACAGTTGGACAGACTCAATTTTTAAGCCGCGGCTATAAGACCTATGCACTGCGTAGATCAGGCCTAATAGTGTGCATCAAAAAAAAATGTACCCAAGTTGTGTCTGCGTATGAGTGCTTTAAATTGTGATATTAATTAATATTAAAATAATTAAAATTGGTGGGGAAAAGGTATTCATTGAAGACTCTCCCTGCGCTGTTTGCAGCTTTTCAGTCACTGTGACAATTGGCTGTAAAAAGTTTAATTTTAATTATTTATGTATTAATAATAATATAAGGTGTAACGATAATAGTGTAGAGTGAAAGTTTTAAATCCCGACCGCTAGAGGCGCTGTCCAATTCTCCATACATAATGTCTAAATACGAGACTTTAAAGTATACGGTTAGCCCTTGAATAATCTCGCACTCAACTTACTGGTAGTAATTGGCGGCCTGTTTATCGAAGTTGGTAGTGACCCTGCTTTCTGTGCCGAGGGTCCCAGGTTCGAATCCTGGTAGGGACAAACTTTGTATGATGAGCACGAATGTGTGTACCCAAGTTATGGATGTTTAATATCTATATAAGTGTTATATACTGGGTTCGTCCCAGTCCATTGTACGGTACCCATAATACAAGCGTTGCTTAGTGTGGGACCGTATAGTTGGTGTATTCGTCTGGCGATATTTATATTAATTATGAATTTGCTCACCGCTTCCGTAGTAGACATGATTATAGGCATAGGCCTCGGCTCTCCGATCCGTAGTTTCATTAAAAATCTGTTTTTGTCTAGTCTGAAAACAAACACATAACTTAATTTCGATACAACGGTAAAAAAATATAAGTACATATACTTTAACTATATCATAAACTGTTTAGATTTCCTGACCGATGGGCACTTCTATCTACCCTTTCGGGGTTTTACAGGCGTGATAGGGTTTGCTTTTTTCATTATAGTTTTTTTTTGTCCTACTGACTGACCGGCAACCTGATTAGCGCAGTTGGTAGTGACAATGCATTCAGTGCTGAGGGTCCCGGGCTCGAATCCTGGTTGGGACAAACTTTGTGTGATGAGCACGCGTGTTTGTACCCGAGTCATGGATGTTTAATATCTATATAAGTATTATATAATGAGATCACCCTCAGTCCGTGTACGGTACCCATAATACAAGCGTTGCTTAGTTTGGGATCTTACAATAGCTGTTTTATAAAGTAGGATACTTACATTTTATGGTCAGCTAATTGCTTGTCATCTTCTTCAATAGCGTTCAATTTTCTACTGTAAGTATTACTGAACGTCTCGTTGGCGAGCACGTAGAAATACGACATTCGGCAATCTGGGAAGAGGCTGCAATGGATAACGTTTTGTATTTTTATCAAAAAATACTCATTTATTGTTACTCATAATAATTATATTCAGACCAACCTAGTAGCTTCGAGAAATTAGTAGCGCATAAGTTCAATATATATTCATTATTTATGAATTCACAAAAGAAGCAATATTTACTTATTATATTTACGCGAATACCACACATTGACATAAAACTTATTTAACAGATTTTATTTATATTACGTTTATATGTTCCCTACGTCTGGACTGCTATACAACAACCATGGTCACGGGAGGACTGAGTTGTTAGACGTTCTAGTGTTATAGTTTGAACGGGGGTACCCTCGTATTTAGTTGTTGCTTGAAACGAAACGTCGGGACCGTAAAAACATAAAATTGTAATTTTGTTTGGAACATTTTTTGTTTTTAAATCGACCGTATCATAATTCTGGCTTCATATAATAGCTTAAAGATGCACAGGGCCCCAAGTCTGCTAACATAATCGATTCATAATCGAACAGCAACGGCATAGTAACTTTTGACAGATATTGTATGGGATATCTGTCAAAAGAGACAGTTACTATGCGGTTGCTGTTCGATTATGAATCGATTGTGTTAGCAGACTTGGGGCCCAGGTTCCAGGCTTAGTATACTCTTTCTGAATCACCGTGTATAAGCACATTGTCAAACAGACCACACAGTAAAACATACTTATGTTTTCCCCTTTTATCTTCAATGTACATCCTCCTCACATAGCTCTGGGAATGCTCGTTGTTCAGCAAGCACGCGAACTCCACGATGTTACTTCGGAATGACCTCGTTATTATATCTTCGCGTCTGTCTGTCACTAGCTTTGTGAAAATCGGCGTCATCTTTTTGTTCATAAAAGCCTGAAAAAAATTTAATGGGAAATGATAAAAAGGTCTCATACAAACGCAGTAATTACGGGTAGTCAGACACCTAAATAATTCTGTGTGACTGACAATGGTAGCGTAACTGGCACATTTTTGGATTCAAAGTTTATTCCATAGACTTTTTTTTTCGAATTGATAATTGCTGTTGGTCGCAGATGACCTTTACAGCTTCACCGGACGAGAGGGCGGCAGCCAGAAGGGCAGGGGGGCAACTAGCTCAAGGGCGCCTCCGGAGGCACGACCTCGGCTTGGGCTGTTGCCAGTGTGGGGGTCACCACGGACGACGGCTCCTAGGTGTGAAAGCGCACCTGTAGGTAGAAGATGTGTTTCTTCCAAAAAAATCAAAGAACATACAATCGCCCCCCCTCGCCCTCCCCCCCCCGCCCTCCCGTTCTTAACTTTTTTAATGTTTATTAATCTATTTGGTTCTCTTTGAACTGAAAACACGTGAGATTTGTGCAAACAACCCGCAGAAACGATTGGACAAATTTGGAAGGGGGTTCACAATGGAATAGCCTAGGAAAAAAATGCATGTCACACGCTATTACTACTAGGGGCCGAAATACAGAACAAAAACGAAACACGCAGGAACGCACGCACTACAGATCACATAAAGTTGGTCTTTAGCCTGATCTCCCTCCCTCCGACCCGTGGGACTATGAGAGTGAGGGGAGAGAGAGTGCACCACTGCGCTTGCGCACACACTTGTACACTATAATATATTCCGCATAAATGGCCGCCGTGACCGAAAGTCGGTCAGGAGGTCTATTATTATAAACCAGCCTTTCCCAAAGTGGGCGATAAAGAAGAAGATAAGGCAGCCCTAAAGGGGGGTAAAAGACCCAGAAAAAAATGGGGGCGTTGGGTAGAGGCTTCCAATAATTAATTTAATTTGAAGTTATAGTGGTTTTTAAGTAGGTAAAAAAATGGGGGCGCTAAAAAATAATGCATTCTCAAAGTGGGCAGTAGACAAAATAAGTTTTGGAATCCGTGTTATAAACGAAGGGAGTTCAAGTTAGCATTGCTGTATAACCTTACCTCCCACTCCCAATATAAGTGTCTGGTCATATTGCAAGCCGCTCTTTCGATTGTGAACAATTCGAAGCCAGATTTCACCGCCTCCCATACGGTGGGACTTTGCTCCAACTCCAAATAGTCGAGAACCTCCATTGATATCGGTAACTGTAGGTCTCCGGCTACGTATAGAGCCAGGACATCGTTTACTATCTGACAATGAAAATGTTTATTATTATACAATGTGGCTCAGAAATTATATACTAACGATATAATTGAATCTGAGCTTATTTGGCGCATTTATAATTATTCGGTGAAAACTTAATTCTAATTTCAATTTGAAATATTGCTGCCAACATGAATACAAGGGCAGACTGGATATCGAACCCAATACAACATTTAAAAAGCAAGGTAGAAGAGTGATTCATGATCATGGCTCCTATAGTTTTATAATTTTAGTCTATGGTTTTACACCGACATTTTGATTTGAATTCCTATGCTAATTGAGTCCATAGACCACAATTGGGTTCGATTTTTTTTTCTTTAAAGTAAGTATACTGATTGAGCATGGGTAGGTACCTAATTTTCTTACCTGTGCTCTATTTAGTTCGTCTATAGACAAGTAATTCTCCTTCAAAGTCTTAGCAATGAGTCTCCATGTATCCGCATCATAGTTCACGCGATAGTATCCTGTAATTACAAAGATAAACGGGACTTTTTGGCGGGAAACTGAAAAGTCTTTCTAAAACTAGTGTTCCTGCGAGTTATAGTGAGTGATATAAGTGGAATATTAACCATTATGGGTTCGGTAAAGTGCACAAGTGTAGGTAATTGAAACAGAGTGACGAAACATGGCTTTTCAGTTTCTCACAAAAATCCTTGAAAAATCTTTCGGTAAAGTATCCATCACTTTACTGATTGAGGGATGGGGGGGTATTTTACTTGGGCCTAGCCTTTGGGCTTGTGCATATATTCAAAAACACAAATAATTTATATTACTTGACACTGGCAAAATACATATGGTGATGCCAAATTAAAAAAAAAAAAAAGATAAACGGGATTTATTTCTTATATTTGCGCGAATACTACACATTGAAATTAAACTAATTTTACAGATTTTATCCCTAGTTTATTTTGGGATCCAGTAATTAATATAATTAAATCCAAAACCAGGCATGTGTTATGGCAATATGTAGCATGCCTCACGATCATCGGGAAATCTCTTCCTCAAAATCCATCACATACTAGTACTTTTTATAGTAGTTATTTTACTGTAGCTAATTGTCTATGGAACGCCATCTAACTATCTATAGCACCACGGCCTGTCATATACCATCAAAACAAAAAGTCTGTTACGTAAGCATGCGAGATTTCGACACTACCCGCTTACTTCCTCTGGGGCTTGCGGGGTATGAGGGGTAAAGGGGTATACTAAACCTTGAACCTGCGCTTCTTCAGAGCATTTATAATCTATGTGATGTCACAATTTCGACAGGTCTATATAAAAAAAATATTGTATACCCAACAAATGACAATAGTGATATTTTGTGAACAAATATTTTTCTAATTTCCATGTCGAAATTCTGTTTTCATATAATGATTACAAGTGCGCTAAAGCAGTGCAAGTTCAAATCTTAGAACATCCTTTCTGATTCATTATGTTTATGATTACGAGTATACGATTTCAAGTTCATGTCTATATGATTCCCACATTAGCGGTAACAATATTATCTACTTAGTTGCATATTCATTTATAAAAAAAAATGCAAATGCATTCCTGTTACGTTGCAAAATGTGAATAATATCGCTCACCAAGCTGTAAACATACGTTTAGCGCGTGGGCAACGCACAGAAATAGAATCATTGCTAACGGCCAAGGACTTCGCAAAACTGTACCAAGTTCACCCATAACTTATTATTAGTTCTGTGAGTAATTGAGGATGATTCTATGAAAATATGAATTACGTTTGTAGTCATATGAAGTACTTTTCTCACTTTATTGGAAAGTATAATACTATATCTATGTGATTGTATCTTTGACCTAGATTTGGAATCATATGTATTTCCACTTACTTACAAAATGTGTTATACTATACAGCGTTTTTCAGAAAGGGTTTAGAGGTCAGTAGACCTTTAAACCTGCGCTTTTTTAAGCCATTTGTAGTCAGAAATTCGATATTACGTAGAATAAAAAAAAATTACGCAATTGATGAAAGAAGCGCAGGATCAAATAGTAGTGTACTATGAATCTTAAAATGACATTATGTATCGTCCTAAATCTATGACATAGGTTTATGACAATATAAATCCCCAGAAAACCCACTGGTTCAGAGAATTTAGACTATAATATTATAGATAAAGTTAATGACGAAGGAAAATAAATAGCAATATAAATGTTCGTAATTGGTGTCATAAAATAATAATCTGATCTTAGTACCATTCAAACTGATGAACCTACCTGAACCATTCCTATTGAGTATAATCCAGCCATTATTCAAGTTCTCTTCGAAGGTATACGTCTGTGCTCCGATGGTGAACCGCGGACGGTAGCAGTTAAAGCAGTTCTGATTGAGCTGGACGATGAACGATATGGGGATCAGGTAGTCAGTATCTTCGCGGTGTTCGTTGATGAAACTGAATTGTCTCTGAAGCGAGGAGTAGTAAGTTGAAATTAAGTATTTAGAAAGAAAGCAACATGAAGGTTGTAATAAAAGTAAAACCAAAAGCCTTCTACATTGAATTGCTTTAAGTTTGGATAATTTAATTTTCCAATAATTACTTAGTCCATCCGAGTACTTAGTACCACAAAATATACTACATCTACCATAATTGAGACCATTATCAGACCGTTGACTCTATGGTTATTCTGTCTTATATGTTTTTTATTTACTTTTCTATAAAATAACTAACAAACCTGTTTCAATTGAATAGCATTGGGGTTCCGATCTCTTAATACGTTCACATTGATGACGGGGTACCCAGATCGTCGGAACCACGACTTAAGTATCCTGGATGCGGTAGACCCGTTGAAGAACTGATGCAAACAGTGTACCGTGTCGTGATCTAACGTCTTCGTGAAGTTTTGCAGTGACACAAATTCGCCTCTCCTGAAAGTCGATGATAAATAATAACATCATTATCTTCAACTATAACTTAGAACCGTTGAAACTTTTGTAAAATTGGAAAAGTAATTTATAAAAGATGACATTTTGATGTATTTGGATAATCTCATTCAAATGGTTTATCTTTTTGTTGTTTATACCTATATAACCCTATTTTTGTTACCATCAAAGATTGCTTATACATTTATTATGATATTATCAGATATCATTGCGTATGTAATAGATTTTGATTCAACAAACATTGAGTTGATATAGTTCACCAGCGCTTCATGAAACTTGTCAGACTCCACCCAATTCTCCAGCATCCAAAGTATTGCTCCGGTCTTCATCGTCACCAGTTCCTTGTACCTCGATGGTATTTCAATGGCTAATGTTGTGTTAAAGGTTTCTAATGCGGGTGTACTTCTGTGCCAGTCTACTGACATCGCTTTGTGCTTCATCCGAAGACCGTATGGTCCTATTGGTAGTCTGTATGATGGTGGCATTCCATCATTGTACTGGAAAAAATATAAATTGTACTTTTGAGGATTATTTTTTGTTACCTAAACATAGTTTGGTAATATCAAATTGGGTCGTAATAATACGCAACTAGATACAAGGACTTCTTCTTCATCAAACATTGGTACTTATTAATATATTCTGCTTGTTTTAATTTTAATTACAGGACTAACGATAATACTAACATCTTATAAGTGCAAGCATTACATAGAAATACAGACTTCTATTGACGATTTGTTATTACGATTAAGATTAAGATTAATTACATATCTTACCTGAGTCAAAAGGTAATAAGCCAAATAAGTAGCCATGCCTTCTTTGAACCATTCTTCTCTCCACCTCAACCTTTTCACCTTACCAGGGTTGCCGAGCCAGATGCGACTCAACTGCTGAGCCAGCTCGAATGTCATCGTCTCTATCTGCTCGATGCTCGTAAATTCTTTGATGTTCTGTAGCCTATAAGCGCTGAAAAACACAAATTAAATCTTTGCTGCTTTGTTTTCGCAAATAAAAAAAAAAGTTTTTTATCCACAAATTTCCTAACTGATATGTTTATTTATAACCTCTTAACTATTATGTATATTTGGAAGTGTATTTTATTTGTCATTTATAGGTGACTCAATGTCAAGAGCTTCAAAACTGTAATTTTATAACAGGCACAGCTCTACTTTTCATCATTTTTAAAAATATTTAAATATTAATATATGAACACATTAATACTTCGTAGTATCTTTTTCATATATTTTTAAATCTTCTTTGTGATTTATATCTAAACCACGTATGTTATATAATAGCTGACCAAGTCTTAGAATTGTAATATTATTCATCATTCGACCATGAATTTGGCACATAAACATTCACGCTATTCCTGACTATACTAACTGGGTCAAGTTTTGCGTGCGTGGCAAATTTGGGATGCTCGTATACTGCGAAAAACAACGTACTCATTTCGTAAATATTTACTAGAGATTCGTCACACGGATATGTAAGGACACCCACCAAGGTACGTTTCTATTTGCTGTTCTTTTATTTCTGATCTTATATTCTCAATACTCTACAAATATATACGCAACTTGTTTGATTATGTAGGCCAAAATCCGATCTAGGTTTTGTTTTTCTATACGTAAGTCATTTTATTTCTTTACATTCCTACCTGTTTACAGATTTCATTTCTAGAAAAGAACAAAATTCAAATCTTAATTTTCCACAATTAATCACATACCCATTTGTTAGTAGATTCCAACTTCCAATCTCGTAACCATTTAATTTCGTTGGCACAGCTACTAGATTAATAGGTCCCTGTACCAGGGGAGTATTGATCTTCTCATACTCATGTATCAGATCTATGATTCTTATACCATAGAATAGTATGAAATCTAGATCCTTCAGTTCACCTATAGGTGCCCAGACAACTAAAGTATCGTTCGTATTCTTAGATGTCGCCTGATTGCTCGCAAATCTTGAATAATGAAAGCCGACTTGGTTCAGCCTAACTTGTGGTGACGGCATATAGTCGACGATGATGTAATCATTCCTGATGCTGAAAAAGAGGAAACATTGTTTTGTGTTATTTCTATTTGAATTATTTTGATTCCTTTTCCCTTCTTAAGAGATACCCATACCTAAATTCTTCATCATGTTATATTCATAGCACAAACAATATTTATGCGAACAAAAGCGTCTGTTATTGTATATACAACCTTGTATGCTGTGGCTATTTCTATTACGCTCATATCATTAATATGAATTATTAAGCCATCGTTCAAAATCCATATAATATTAATTCATGATGTTAAAACAATAGATCCTTTGCGTGCGTGATTCGATTAGGTAGGCACACTTTGTCATACAATGATGTAATCCATTGAAGGAACGCAATATAATTTTATAATTTTTCGTAATCTTATTAAAGATTCAAATCTAAGTAATTTATTGAAAAAAAAAAACAATGCAGATAATCACGTTCAACTTTCTGTAGTCTTTTGATTATCTCTACAATTTTGTAGTATAACTTTCCAGTAATAGGAACTTTTAGAAATAACAAAGTTGCTATTTAGGTATCTAATTTTATTTTCTTTTGGAGTTGCTGTTAGGTATCTACTATAACATCTAGCAACCACTTTTAGCTTTCCACCTGGTGCGTTCATCATGTGTGCACGTCAAAATTCATTTTCCCATTAGCAGCGCGTACGCAACCACCGGTCACGACGTGGACCACAATAATTGACACCATTCCCAATGACCACACTTGGAACCGCCCCGTACATGGTTCGACGACAAAGATAAGGTACGGTTCGTTTGTTAGCGATAATGTTTTATGTTTAGAGTAATCTTCCGCATTGCTGTTTGAGGTATTGCATTATATTTCTGTAGATTCGTTTTGGTTTTCAGGAGTTCGAGGTGTCTGTTAGACTTCATCACGGTTAGAATTCATCACACTCTTTCAACATCTTTCATACTTCAAGGTCTATCTTTAGGAGGTAATGTAGAGCTATGATAATGCACGTTACTCTATATGTATGTAACTACCTTCTGGCCACCTCATTCAAACCGCAATTGTCTTGTGTATGACCTAGTATTACTGGGTATTGTATTATTTGTTTCATAAGTATGACATAATCAATTACCTATGTATGAAACATTAATTACTTAGCATTCATAAATCTTTACAATAATAAATCTTATATACTTATATAATATATTCAAAACCGCATTAAATTATCCGCTGTTCTTGCGTTGTTATAAAGTATCTAATACTTATTTATTTAGCTCTACCCAATGCCATTATTATGGTCTTTTAATAAAGTCCATTCGTTAATAACTGTTTCCCGCTCACACTTATACCAACTCTTTATATTTTATTAAGCTAAGAAATGCAATAAAAACAGTGGAAAGTTGAAAATAAGTAATCTCTAATTCCCATTAGGTGCCCAAGATGGCGATGAGGAGAGAGTATGGCAAGATCAATCGAATGAACTGGTTGATGGACATCTGTCAAGTACCCCATTAAGATCACAGGATTGGAAAATAGTAAGTTTATTTTATTAAAAGAACCATATTTAAACTTTGATTTCTATACGCCTGAGGCTGATCTATAGAATTAATAAATAATAAATAAATATCGCTAGACAAACACATCAACTATACGGTCCCATACTAAGTAACGCCTGTATTATGGTTACCGTACAATGGACTGAGCGCGAACCCAGTATATATTACTTCTATAGATATTAAATATCCATGTCATGGGTAAAAACTTTCGTGCTTAACACACAGACTTTGTCCAGGATTCGAACCCAGGACCCTTGGCACAGAAAGCAGGGTGACTACCAACTGCACTAATCAGGCCGACATTGATTAAGTAATTCCGAGATCAGACTGACGTAGACCACTGTCCCAATGTAAGCCATAATAGCAGTTTCGATTGGTATACTAATCTTAGAAATTAATTACGGGCACTCATGGGTGAGGTGGCAACTAATCATCCTTGAGTGAAGAAAAATATGTCACAGATCAAATGAAAGTCATTCCAAAATATCATAATAAAGTGGAAGCCGGTCTTCGTTATAATAAATTAAATCAGATCAAGGATAAGCCACGTCCGGTTCCTAGATCTTCCAATAAAAGATTTATTTCTATCTTTTTCCCAATATTTATTGTAGATAACTCTGATTAATTCGGTATGGCTTTCATCTATTCGTTAAGATTTACTTATCATTGGACTTGTAAATTGTCATAGACATACTCTATCCAGTGGCGTATTATAAGAACCCCTTGGCCTAAGAGGTTTGCGGCCGCATTAATAAAGGAAGATATATAATGAATATGAAAGGTGGCAAAAACTGACCGCGAGGAGAAGCTTGCGCTGCCCCTGGCAGCCTGGCGCCCAGGGCCATGGCACCCTGGCGCCCAGGGCCATGGACCTCATGGCCCAAGAGTAAATACGCCACAGACTCTACCATCATCTAAACAAAATCAGATACTATGTATTTTACTTACTTATCAATCTTCTGCTCTTCAGCGATAACAAGACTAGTATTTGTGTACTGAACCCCGCTGTCTCGTTGCAGAATGAACACCTTAAACTTGAACCCCGCTTCGAACCGGGGGTTGCTGAAGCACGGGAAGAAGTACTTAGCCTTGTTCGGTGATAAACGCGTTGTAAATAAATATCTGAAAGTAACCAGAATAATAATATATTAAAATATATATATAAAAGGTACATAAACATTAAAATACTTGGCTATATGTTTGTATTGTATATGTGAATATTGATTTCTTATATTTACGCGAATACTACACATTGAAATAAAACTAATCGAACGGATTTTATTGCGTTTATTGTATGGTTGCTGTAAAGCAGCCGAAACGTCGGGAACGTAAAATACATACAACAAACGCGATTAAATCCGTAAGACTAGTTTTATTTCAATGTATATGTGAATGTTAAAACTCTTCTGTCTCGCTTTTCTCAAAGCGGTACTCAAGAAATTTTAACCGGTAATCTTATAAAATGGTTCACAAGTAGGTATGTAATGTGCATCCATACGCTTCGTCTAACTTGCTACACACAACGTACCAAGGTCGCCGCGTCCGGAAGTCTATGATGGGAATGTTGCCAACCGTGTATTGAATTTGACAATAGTCAAACTACCTAGATCGAGATTTATGTGAATGATTGTCTTAAAAAATACAATAATAAGCGATAAAACCGCCAATCGCTGATGTTATTCTATAATATAATTAGAGTTAGTACTATTTATTGACCAGCTGCTAAAGTCTGCCTAGCCGTTCCTACTTTGTTCTCATATACCCATAACAATGTTCTGCTCAAAAATGTTAAAGCTATTTTTAAAAAGATCAACAATGGAGTTTCTTGCCCGTTATTCTCCATAGGAACGGCATTCCGAACGGGTGGTCAAGTTTTAGCTTAGCATTTTGTAACTATTTTGACGATTCATAAGTACTGTACTTAATGGTTTACATGAATAAAAAATATCATTCCTTAATCACTTTTAAACGTCTTTGTTTGTCATGTCATAACCATCGCTATGTTCATTGGTGCAATAACTACACGCGTCTTTATTGGGTTTTTTTTCATTTTTTTTATCCCAGTTGCTTTTTATTGTAACTGTAAACTATATTCTAGTATCGTATGTAGTGTTATCTAAAATACGAGTAAAAAATAAACAATAGTTTGAAAACTAATTGTGATCGCACTTGCCTTTAGAAAAGATTTGATTTTTTTTTAATTGTATTAAAAATAGAGGCCCCAAATTAGGCATTTTTTCAAACGCCATATATCTAGTTACGGCCAGCAACAGTGTGTCCCATTTGCTATGACTAACGAACCGAGACGATGGGTAGACTATTTATTTTGCTAATTACATAGCTATATCTTTACATAGGCACGTATCGCTTTAGGAAGAAGTCGTGCTTTATTGATGACAATTCATTAATGTCGCTTTGTTAGAGCCTTTTGTAAATGTAAATTAGGTAATATAATTAGTGAACTGTTAAAAAAATATATGTTCTTGGGTTTAGCAATAAATACCGCGCAATCCAAGGAGCTAAATGTATTTAGGTACCTACCTACTTATTTATTTAGGTTAATACAATTTGCTAATTGTACATTCACAAATTCTTTCATTCGCATCATTAGCACGACAAAGTACACTCTCAAACTTTATAGGGACTTAAATAAATTAAATAGGTAAGTATGTTATCACTGTTCATTTAAGTAACTTTGTAATTTTCTCCCCAACAACAATAAACAAACCTCACACTTAGATGAAACAAACTTTTTTTTCACTGTATTTGTCTGTTTACAAAGTTCAGTACACTTTATCACAAGAAACCGTAATAGTTTAGATTTCACGATCAATATTGTTTCTACCATTTCCTAACGTTATAAAAATAACTTCATAAACGCACACTACCTTTTCGAATCCGATTCCAATTTCGAACGTTTTAAAATCACACCGCAGTACCTAATAAACTCCTCAACTAGACATGATTGCGCCCAAGTGGTTTAAAGTTACCAGGATAATCCTGAAAAAAAACTTATGTAAACACATAATATTAATGAAGTTGAATCAGACCGTACGTACCTAGTATCTAAGTACATCTACATATGCAATAAAAGTAAAATATTTATGCTTTTTGACCATATCGATCAAGTTACATATATACTGCACGTGGGAGAAGGTCGACCGCCACTTATATGGTGCATGGCCTTACTATTAAACCTGTGTTGAAGTAAAAACTAGTACTTTGCATTAAGAATGACATAATAAAGAAGCCAGTATTAATAGTTTGATGATACTACTGTATTTTATATATGTCCAACCATAGACTATCCAATGCTAATAACTCTGAGGGAATTAGACCAGTTGGTTTTCAATTTTGCTTGAAGAAACAGACAAATATTTAAAAATCGAACACTACTTCCAAATAGCCTTGTATTGCAGTTTTACGTCTAAATAAGTTATAATGATTTTTTTGTACTGTACATCACGTTGAAATAGACTTTTATTATGATTTCATGCTAAAATCTATAAAAAATATTAAAAAAATTAAAATAATTCTTGAAAATATTGATAAAAAATTCCAATTCTAGGGGATCCAGAATTATGAGTTGAATCGATGGTATCAGTTTTTGTTACGAAGTCACTTACACTCTGTATAGTAAAATCCTTAACATTCATTGGCCGAATGACAGACAAACTCACCTGAGCCGGCCGTGCCTAAACCGGTGAATCTAGCCTTTTTATATTTCGTGGATATATTTATTGAGTAGTCTAGAGGTGCAATAAGAAAGGATTTTGGGAAATTCGATCCCTTAGGGGTCAAAGTTCGTATGAAAAAAAACATATTTATTTGTTGCGATCGCGCACATGGCTATAGTAGATAAATAAATTGTACCGAGCCAATTCAATAATTGGTCAGCGTTATCTAACGAGACAGATTGGATGCGCCTGACCTTAGGTGTTGAGCGGTTTCAAGAACATGCCCCATTATAAGGATTTAATAATAAACATTATGTCATATTGTTTATGTTATAGATCACTTTTATTATTGGCCATTGAGACCGAGTGACACACATTTTGATAGAAACATACGCGAGTATAGTTTTACATCAGAATCCGAATACTTTTATTCAATATTTTTACTGGTGGTAGGCTTCGGCCGTGGCTAGTCACCACCCACTGAACAAAGCCATGTCGCCAAGCGGCCTAGCCGCGTTCCGGCATGATGTTCGGTGTTGCCATTCATGGATGGCGGGTCAGATCAGTTGCGCTGCATGTGCCTAGTGAATGTAGCGTCTCTATCTACTGCCGCCTTCCTACCTAGGCAAGTATGCTCCATCGTAGATCTCATCGTCACTTACCATCAGGTGAGATCAATATCAAATACTTGCCTATAATGTAATAAAAAAAAAAAACGCTAACCAGTACTAAAAATCGTCAAAAAATATCACAACATCCTAGGCTTTACCATCCGTTTGGAATGCCATTCCTATGAAGAAGAATTAGCAAGAAACTCCATAATATCTCTTTTTATAAGGATCTCATAAATTTGTGTGTTGTGTAGTTCATTGTTATGAGTATGTTGAAACGGCTAGCAATGCCATGCCAGGCTCCAAACTAAACAAGAAATAAGTTTTCAGAATCAATTAGTACGTAATTAGTATTTAAACTCTCCGTGGTGCCTTACACCTGGAATTAGTCCAGCTGTAAGAGTCTTACTTCTGTGGACATTTGTCTACCAGATCTTTCTGTCTCCCGCTTTGCAATCGAGGGAAGTGGATAATTTTCTTCCAACTCCTCCTATTTATCTTTCGATTAATTTCGTGCGGGTTCCAAGACAATTAACTTTATCCCGGGACTCGCCGAGGGTCAAACCTCGGTGTCTTCATTGGACACCACTGTAGATCCTGGCTTACAGGAGTAGCAGTGGTGGGAGTGTGTGGCGGGCCTAGTACATACGTTTGTCTATCATCTAGAGAACATTTCGGTACCAGTCATTACTTTTATTATTTGTGTTTGGGTGTTACAAGCGGTAGTTAGTTTAGGGCAATATTTAAGATGTGTAGTATCTGATGATAATTTATAGTAAGCCGGTGACAACATTTTTGTTAGAAACAGGCCCTAAGATGTTATTCTAACAAAATAGGAGCGTTGTTTATGTGGTTTTTTTTTGTAAAGAACGTTTTATATATTTGTAGCCACAGAATAGGCTTAAAACTCTTGCTTAGCATTTATCCAAAACATAGCATATTATCGTATAGCATATATTATAAGTACATAGGTATGCGGATTTCAGAATAGGAACACTACGATAAATACCATCGTGTTTGCGCTAATTGTGTTATAATAATTAGCATGTTTAACAAGCCGTTACAGCTGGAAATCGCTTAAAGGTCATATCTGTTGCTAAGTGCCTTAGCCCCTATATTTATAGGAAGTATCATTAATTTGCAATGTTATTACAAATACTTTTAGTTTCTCAAAAAAGGATTTCTAATGACACTGTAAATTGTTTGTAGCTTCTGTAATTTTGATATAGCTAATTACTATTTCATAAGTCTGTGTCATTTCCCAGACAGAAATTATATTTAAAAAAACAATTTCTCTTGTATAAATCATACCTACGTTATAATCTTTATAACGACCTGATTAGCGCAGTTGGTAGTGACCCTGCTTTCTGCGTCGAGGGTGCCGGGTTTGAATCCAGGTAGGGACAAGTTTTGTGGGATGAGGACGAATGTTCGTACCCGAGTCATGGCTGTTTAATATCTATATAATTATTATATACTGCGTTCGCTCTCAATCCAGTGTACGGTACCCATAATACAAGCGTTGCTTAGTATGGGACCGTATAGTTTTTGTGTTCGTCTGGCGATATTATTATTAAAAATTAAATGTTTAATACTTACTTAATGTCTTGGCTCTGTTCATCATAATACTTCACCAAAAACACACCATTGCTATTTTCTTTCACGCTTTTTCTAAACGTAATTTTGACATGATACATCCTATCGTCTCTCGACGCATACACCATTAAGGGCTCGTTCAAAAATATGATCAATTTTCCTGTTAGATTATTGTATTCGAAAGGCCTGGCTCCGTTAATTATATTGCGATCTCCATGAAGTACTTTTATAGCGCCTTCTATTTCCAAATCTTTCGCGTCTAATTCAATCATCTGAACGTGCGGAGCATGCGCTATTATAGTTATAGTCATTTCACAAAGGTAAGAAGAACTATCAGCGTGGACATAAGGAAACATATTTAGTTCATATTTCAATGGGTACACTGTGTAGTTCAAACATTCTTCGTCCACCAAAATATTTGATTTCGCCAGTGTAAACAGCCACAGAAAATAAAAAGCGGGAGTTTTGAACGCCATTATGTTTTTAAAAAAAAGTTAAGGCACTATCAAAGGTACAGGCAGCCGATGCTGTTATTGCAATTTTTTTTTCACAAATTTAATTCGTAATTCGATTTTCCCGCCAGTCACTGCCCGCCCGTAGGCGTCTGAACGCGTCGCGAACGTAAATGATTGTAGTGTAGCTCCATAGATCGAAACTTGGCGCCAGACATACCAACCAGTCATATTTGATCTCCCCTCCTTCCCCCGATTAAAGAGTTGGGATACATTTGAAGGGGCTTTAAATGTAATGTCATGGGTCAGTTCTTATTGGATTATATTTGTGCATTATTATCTTTAACATTGTGCACACCATTGCATTTTAGCTTAGGAAATATCGGCCTTATTATAATGAATTGGTCGCCAACATTTAAGTGTATGACTACAGATTGTCTAACCCTGTCTATTCCCATAGATCCTCCAAGCTGGCCTGATCACATCAATCCCACATGATACCGGTAACAATGCATTTGTAACGGTGTTTACAAGAACTAGTAGCGACGCGTGGGTTGCCGCACTTAGCAACCGCATTGAAGATTACTGCCCACGACGAATTGTTACTTGATTGAACATAAATAAAGACGAATGGTAACCGATACTTATTCCAGATAGTATGCTAGAATTCAATCATAATGGACTCTTCAACAGACCTCGTTTAGTGAAGCCGGGCCTTTTGTGGAAAACATTATATTTCAATTTGAAAATGGAATAAATAAATATTTTCGTCTGCTGTCATTCTGGTATTTTCATCGGGGGAAGGATGCTTATTTTTTTTAAATAAGTACGCATTTTATGTTTTTTTAATAAATTGTATTTTTAATTTAAACAAATGTAGTTGGCACTTAGAATATTTACATCTAAAATATTGTATCATAAATGGTTACATTCTTACAAAACAAATAAGAAATCGTTTTTATACATCAATAGTGGAGATGAATCTCTTCTTTTTGTTCTTACAATTATGTAAACTACTTATATAATTTCAATTATACATCTAGGTAATTTTTTCAATAACTAAAATCACGTTACCCCTTAAAACCAAACCTATAAACAATTATTAAAGGTAGGTATAAAAAAGAACTGTAATAAAAAAAATACTCTGCAACTACCCAAATAATCCAAAAAGATAAATAAATAAATATAGACAAGGAGAAAAGATAGAAACTAACCATAGTTTGAAATCATTAACATGTCGAGAAGAAAAGAAATAAACCAGCCAGATTCATCATAATTGATGGCATTGCTTTCCAAGAAGTATTCCTAAGATTCTTCAGAATATCTGCCTTGTGAGTTTCAGCCCAGGACCTGGAGGCTCTGACCAGTTTCATCGTATTTCCTGCAGTCACCTTCGCTTGCTCGCTGCATTCGTCGCACGAAGCCAGCCATGTTTCAAACTATAAATATGTGCACACAAAAAAAGATTTAATTAATTGAAATTTTAGAGTATCTTTTGCCGTGCTTACCAAAAGAATTTAAAACTGAGTGATATAAATTTTTGGTACGATTTTAATCGTTTCTCCGCTCTCCTTATGAACATCTTCTTCAAAATATTGATTTCTCATATTTAGGCGAATATTTCACATTGTAATAAAACAATTTTTTAAAGATTTTATCGCGTTTATTTTTTGTTTTTTACGTTTCCGACGTTTCGGCTGCTTTACAGCATCCATGGTCACGGGAAGACTGAGGTGGTTGACGTCCTAGTGTCATAGTTTGACGGGGGTACCCTCATATTTAGTTGTAACAACGTAAGTTACTTTTATGCGGAAGAAACGTTGCTTGTAATGATCCTAATCATCATGATTTCGGTAAATTACCGCGCGTGGATCTGTTAATTTATTTATCAGCTTGTATGATGCTAATTGGCAAGGACGAAACACTTTACCGACAATAAAAGTAATAAAAACAAATGAATGATACAAAATGAAACATTATAAAGTTGGTAACGGTCTTATTCCTCATTATATTATAATTAAATATGGTAGGTAGAAAAATAAAATAATCAGAATCAGAATATTTTTTGTTCATATAAACCATTAAGTACAGTACTAATGAATCGTCAAAAAAGTTACAAAATGCTAAGCTACAACTTTACCACCCTATCGGAATGCCGTTCCTATGGATATGAAGAGGCAAGAAACTCCATGGTTGCTCTTTTTAAAAAGATCCGTTACATTTTTGAGCAGTACATTATTACAGGTTTTCACAGTGTGCTGACAATTTCAATCCACATCTTATTTGATAGAATTTGTACAAATAAATATCGCCACACGAACACACCAACTGTACGTTCGCACACTAAGCAACGCTTGTATTATGGGTAACGTACAATGGACTGAGGGCGAACTCAGTATATAATCCTTATATAGATACTAAACATCCATGACTCAGGCACGAAGATTCGTGTTCATCACACAAAGTTTGTCCCCCCTACCAGGATTCGAACCCGGTACCCTCGGCGCAGAAAGCATGGTCACTACCCACTGAGCTAATCAGGCCGTCATAAAAAGGTGTATGGACCATTCGACAAATTAATCGTGGATACGATTCATTTGCACTATTTGAAACAGACTCGGAAATTGGATAGGATTCATTTGCACTATTTGAAACAGACTCGGAAATTGGATAGGATTCATTTGCACTATTTGAAACAGACTCGGAAATTATTTTGAAACAGACTCGGAAATTATTTTGAAACGCTTAAAAGCAGATGAAGTAAAATTACATGAAAGTACTCAGGGCTTCTCGCAAGTGTTTACAGCGCTCTGAAATATCTAATAAGGAACACTTGATCCAGACACTCAATTCGCTGGTAAGGTCGAAGAACTCGCGGTTCCTCCGCTAGGATTTACCATTCTAAAAAATTACATCATGAATTCGTGCCTGTTGTCATTAGGCAATCCGTCATGACCAAAACCATGTATCTACTGACGACCTGATCAGTTCAGTGGGTAGTGACCCTGCTTTCTGCGCTGAGGGTCCCGGGTTCAAATCCTGGTAGGGACAAGCTTTGTATGATGAGCATAAATGTTTGAATCCCGAGTCATTGATTTTTATTATCTATATAAGTATTATATACTGAGTTGACCTTAGTTCATTGTACGGTATCCATAACACAAGCGTTGCTTAGTGTGCGATCGTATAGTTGGTGTGTTCGTCTGGCGATATTATTATTATTATATTGTTATATCTCTCTCCACACGGGCTATACCCGGATCTTTGGAAGGCTTGCGCGGGGTCATGTCTAACACGTAGAGGCTTATTACTTATTTGAAGATATTATTAATAAAATATTAAGTTATCAAAATTGGAGTGTATAGAATAGAAATTTTTTAACGCATTGAATAAGTGGACTGTAATGATTTCTTATATTTACGCGAATACTACACATTAAAATAAAACTACAAGACCTCAAGACACTGAGCACCTTCTGCGTAGATCGGTCCGCAAGTAACAACTAAATATGAGGCAAATGTGATGACACTAGGACGTTAACCACCTCAGTCCTCCCGTATCCATGGTTGCTGTAAAACAACCGAAACGTCGGGACCGTAAAATCATAAAACAAACGCGATAAAATTCGAAACAAAAAATGGTTTTATTTCAATAAGTGGACTGTAATCTTATGTAAGGTCGCATTATATTCTGGCTCGCTGCCAAATGCAACTGGATGAATAGCCCGACTTTCACCCGCGAGCCCGCGGGAGTGATGTAGTATTTGGGTCGGCATATTCAACATCTAATGGGTTTATATTAGGAGCGAACACATAATGGGAATCCGTTCGTATTGGTAATCTTTTATTGGCTTTTTCGGGAATGGCATTTTGTGGTTCGAAGGATTGGTACATTTTGAAAGTCATCTTTTTCAATTTGTCACTGGATAAGATATCCCACGAGTTAAAAGGTCCTGACATATCAACTTCCTCACGTAATAAGATTGAACTAAGGATAGGGAAGTAGAAGGTGTGTAGGGAGTAGTTTTCAATAATTGTAATGAATTATGCGGTAGTCCTCCTCCGTAACAAAATTTTTAAGATTACGAGACCTGGTAGACTTATATAGTATGTTAAATAGAATTTTCTTAAAGTGAGCAATCACTGGCCATGCGCAAACTCTCTGGATTTTCCTACAGTAGGTATGCTGAATTAGGGTCACTACGCCACCAAATATTATTTTTACATAGAAAATCCAGTTTGCCAATTTGGAATGATCCCCATTAGCAATTTCCTGTCCCTCGAAACGCCAAACAGTGTCGCGACACTTGTAATGAAGTGTACACGGTGTCAGCAAAGTGTTTGATTTCTAATGTCAACAAGTCATTTGGGTCAGTAGAGCGCAATTAGGGGTTGAAGCAATGAAAGGATAGGGGGGCAGTACACCAAACATAAACTATAATTATGTCTATAAATTGTATTACTCTCGCATTTTACGTGTGCATGCGCACCGAAAACCATTAGTACATTATGTATTGTACTAGGTGTTACTAGTACAATTTGCGTAAATTGAAATCCAATTTTAATTACAAATAAATTATTTAAAAAATGAATCCATTGAACGGTTCGGAGCCAATCTAAAATAAACACAGCGTAATGTTTGCATGACCTCTTAAAATAACAATAATAGAGGCGTTCGTTTAAAGTTTCCAAAACTAAGAGCGCTATAGGCTTGTGACGTCACTTCCATTTGTCAGCGTGTGTGCGACAGAGAAAGAGCACGACCCAATCCTCTCCACAAAACTGCTTTTACCAAAGTTTAATAATTACCGAATATCTTTTAAATTGTCTTGTATATTTTGAAAAATATTATAGAGTACATTATACATTGACTAGTACTTCTGAATTAATTTAACATTTGTACAAAAGTTATTAATAGTTAAATACCTTTTTAATTATTGTTGCGCTACCTTGTGGATAGGGGATTATTTATAGTATTATAGAATATAAATATTTTTGCTCTGAACAATAGTTCTGCTATCTCTTTCCTCTACGTGGGCTGTCGCCCTTATGTTCTTTTGTTTGCTTTATAAGCCATGTTGGAAATTGCTCTTAAAACACAGGAAGAGAAGTAAGTAGTTTGATTGGCTTTTGTCTTTACGGTCGTGCTTTTAGAATATTAGACGAGGCCTACCATAAACTAAAGATATATTACATTATAAGTAGCCATAACAATGTTTTGTTTTATGAAAAAGAAACTCAGTGTCCTGAAAATATTATCGTGCTCCCTTATCAGTAATGAATTATTTAAGTGTCATTTATGTACATGGATATAAACACATGATAAAACAAAAACAAATTGTACGTACGTGAATTATAAATTTGCATTACACATTATTTTTTGTTAATTATTTTTATTAAGTGCTTAAAGGTTTTAATTTATGCTTAAGGAGACTATCATGATGATGTATGATGATGGGGATGAGCTGTGCTCTAATTGTTCGTAATTAAAATGGTGGCGCAATGTATAATCTACTTCTAATAAACTCACCTCACTTAAATCACTTTCAGTCTGAAGTGCATTTGCGACAGTGCTCAAGACCGCATCCATTGATGGGTATCTGAAAACATTGGTTAATGTTTTATTATTTTTTGTGGCAAGTTTGTGGCCTATATACGTTTAGCTGTTTGATACGCCCTGACCATTTCTAGCAATATGGTTTTGTAGTTTGTATTCACTCCGTGGTCTGGGTACAGAACATACTTGTACATAATTTATAACGTTATTAAAGTTTCAGCATTTTGAGTTTTTTGTCAAGTTCGTCTAGGTTCAGTTTACTGTCCATTCATATTTGGCGGAAAAGGAAATATCTTCCAGCCAGGCGGGTGGTATGCCTGGCGGAGCGGCCAGTATGCCCCAACGGTTATTGTCGGGATCTTGTATATGTGTTACTTGCTCCGAAAACTCTTATAGCGCGATTCAGGATTGTGATGAGAATTGCCAATTGTTCTGAATGCGTCTGCAGTGCCATCCGTGTAGCTTGTGGTGAAGTGGACGCTATACATACTTAGTTATAAAACATTTTCAACTCACATGGTGGCCCACAGGGTGTAATTCGCCCGCAAGCTATCCATGACGACGGGGAGATGACTGTAGTTCGCCAGCACGCTGTTTAATGGCACCGTCAGGTCCTGGGTCCGGATTGCACTGTTCTCCACCAACATTGACAACAGGTAACTGAAAAATGGATATGTTAGCCATTCAGATCATAGTTACTGAAAAATATGATCGGAAAGAGAAGCAGAGAAGAGAGAATGTTCTAGCAATATTTTTTTGACATACACGTGTTTGGTTCTGAGTTAGAGTTATACCACTGCTAATCCTAATAAAAAAATGTGGCTCTTTAAAAACTTTGAAATTATGTAATTGTAATTTTTGACTCTTCCGACTCAAAAGATCGCTGACCCCTGGTCTAGCCTATTAGAAATTGACATGAATCTCCGGATGTGTAGTATTAGCTTTCACTAGAAATTCTACTGACACATAAAACTGACTCACCTCTTCAACTTTTCTTCATTTGAGGTACATCCTAAAGCGTCCGCAATGATTCCGGCCTCATTAGCTACATTGGTTGTCATCATGCGATCCCACAGATATTCGTAATCGTCTCCATTGCCGTAACGCAATCCATTGCAGTACGCTACAGGTCTTAAGCTTGGCGATATCCTGTTAAGAGAGAAGTGTATTAGTAAATATACTGCAGTTGTATAATAAACTAAAGTAAGGCCTAACTCTAATGCCATTGCTTACTGTTACATCAGTAAAGGAGAAACCAGAGTACTTATAGCGAAACTGGTATTTCGTCATGATATTTTTTTTTGGCATCTCGCATAAATCTCCTTAGATTGGGGCGGCTTTTTTTGTTCATATTTCTATCAATGTTATAAAAACCCAATTATGTTCGTTGATTTACAACTTTTCTATCGATAGAAGTTGGTTGCGGCTAAAAAGTAAACCATTGACCTATAAACACTTACGAAACACAACTAACAATACATTTTTACGGCCCATAAAGTATGATAATGTAACATCATGTTCATATAAGGAATAGTAGGAAACTGCTTCACAACAAGAAGAAGATAAAACTATCGTGAGGAAGTTTTGGACACAAGGTCATTAGGTATATTTGCATAAACAAGATCGTAAGGAAGGCCGTAGGCAGGGGGGCCTGAGGGTTTAACGACCCCCCCCCCCCCTGCCGAAATGCCTTATTCAACTCACCATTTTACAAAAAGGTACTTACTAATATCTCTGGTCAGAGCTCGACCACGATTCCCCCCCCCCCCCCCCCCCCGGTAAGTGAATTCCTGGCTACAGCCTTAATTGTAAGTATAGAAGAATAAGGAAATAAGTAAACTCACTCAGTTCCGTTAATCCTCAAAGCTTGGAACAAAGCCACGGAATTTTGTACGCATCCTTCGTGTCCCAATTTACAGGCGAATTCCAAGAGTTGCATACGGTTTCTTAGGGTCTCGAAATCGTCTGTCGCTTTCACTTCATAACCCACATTTTTGATTGCATTTTCAAGCAATCGAAGCGCATATTCCTAGAAATTGCAGAATCATTAACACCCCATACATATTATGCTTACGATTTGGTAGAAAATTCACACGCATTTGTAAGCACTAGAAGTAATTTGCTCAAAAGATATAACAACTATTTCATTCATTAGCTTTTAAATAAAGGATTAGGTGGTTTTATGAGCATAGTATATATGTTATATTTATAAGAGCTATGTTAACAACGAGCTATGTTAATATATAATCTAAGCTTAACTATCGTCGAAAAGACATCTGATATAACGAAACAAAATGTTTACAACTTGAAAATGAAATGCTTTCGGCTTATGTTTACCGCATTATCAGTCGGGTGATTTCGGGTGACCGCCGCCGCGCGCCGCCTCCTTACAATAGCGCTGTCGCATTTTTTAGGGCTCTATCTCTCTCTAGGTGAAATAGCAACAAAACGAAGCGGGTAAGGAGTCATCTCGCGGCGAGAATACGCCGTGCTTACAGGGGACACTTAAGTAACTAAACTAATGTTTATGGTACCTACTAAGTAGCATAGATCCTTTAAAACCACCACTTACTTGAATATCAGACAAGGCTTCATCGCCGAGGTAACTATTATACAATGTGTTCAAGCCTCGCAAGGTGGCATACCATACAGGGTAGTCTGTCTCCACGGAAAGGAACTCCAAAACGTCATACAGCCGAGAGAAAGAAACTTCATCAGCATACAGGAAAGCAAATAAATCATTAACAATCTGTAATTTAAAAAGATAGCTTCAGTGACAAATATAATATCAGCTCAGACTTGCCCTCCAATCAAACAAATATATAAACACCTTAGCACGATTCAAATGGTGAATTTTCTGTGTAGCATTCCCTTTTAACGCCGAAGCTATCATTTGCCATGAATGATCGTCATAATTAACTCTGTAAAACCCTAAAAGAAAAAATATATTTAAAAACATTGTTATGACACATTCAAGTCCAAATGTTTATTTTCTGGTCAAATAAATACCAGTCTCTTGGACGTTGAAGATAACCCAGCTGTGATCTGTACTTATGTCAGCAACTCTGAACTCATGTGTCTTGTTCTCCATAATGAACACCGGTTTTGTGCTCGTAAAATCCGGAGACCTTTCTGTGGTATATGTTATGGGAATCTTGTATAGTTCATCCGACGAGTGCGAGGAGTTTCTGTAGAAGCGTTTCTAGAAATACGAGCCAAACATTCAAAACATGTTTTTAATGCTAACCTTAAGATAATTACAGTTCGGCCGTGCAGATATTGTGTTTCAATTTTAATAAAATTTCGATCGCCTAAATCTTTTCTTGTAAGTTGACAAAATTATATATTTTCTTATAAAATTTTGTATCCGTGGTGGTGGCATATATGTATACCATAAGATCCTACAATATCATCATCGTACAAAAAATACGATAAAGCACGACCTGTTGGGAAGCATTCTCTCGGCGGCCGAACTATAGGTACTTTCAATGGAGGTTAACAAGCGATGGAGGTTTAATTTGTTTTTAGGTCTGATAAACATCTCAAGATTAGTATAACTAAAGCGAGTTCAAATATGCCATTGCTTTAATGGTTAAGTTATGGTCTAATGTTACCCTACTGCATAATATCTCATCTATACTAATATTATAAATGTGAAAGTTTGGATGGATGGATAGATGGATGGATGTTTGTTACTCTTTCAGGCCCGAACGGCTGAACGGATCTGGATGAAATTTGGCACAGAGATAGATTATAGTCTGGAATAGCACATAGGCTAATTTTTATCCCGGTAAAATGTATGGTTCCCGTGGGATAGATGTTTTAATTTTTCATACTTTTTATCGCGGGTAACACCGTCGGGCGCAGCTAGTGTGTGATAAATGTTTTATCGAGCGCTCCTTACCTGAGTCAAAGTGACAATATCAGTCTCATAATTAACATTCACGAGTAGTACGGGATGACCAGCCTGTGCAATCCAAGAGCTCATGACGTCAGTAATACTGATGCCAGGGTACGCTGACAGAGTGTTGTTGAAGTTGGTAACGCCATTGTTCAGGGCCGAATACAAACGATCCGGGTAGCCAGAACTAAAGGAGCTGTATTGAGAGTAATAAAACTATAAATGAATAGTTATGTTAGAATTCAAAAGAACAACTCGTGGATGATGTGTCAATGTCAATGACATCATCATCATCATCTTTAACACTGATTCATTAAAAAGAAGGTACATATACATGAAGTGGTCCCAAATGTAACTATAGCAAGTAATTAATTAAATTCAAAATCTTAATTAATGTACCCAGCTTCAAGATTCAGACATTGTCTAGTTTGGAGCTCACCAATACTTTGTGTTTGTCGATGTTACTTGGTAATGAACTATTCTTATTCCTAAATTTACTACCATTATGCAATGTGATCATTTACGGGTAATTTTATGGTAAACTCGATCAACTTACTTATTTACTAAATAAGCATTTAATCCAAATCTAAACGCGTCGTCTCCAATCAGATGATGGATCATCCTGATCACTGATCCAGCTTTTTTATAAGTGATCTCGCCAAAATGACCGCTGATTTCTGCTGGTGTGTTCACGTTATCATTTGTGATTGCTGGTGAAGTGGGCCCTTCGTCAGCATTGTACGCTGCATACACTGATCCAGTTACTAAGATGTCAGCTGAGCCCAATTCGGGCTCAATCTATAAAAGAACATTTAATTATAAAAAACTTGCACCTAAGGGTATAAGTGTTAAAAATATCCAGTCATATGCAATTTAAATAGAGATCAAGTCAATATTAGTATTATCAATGATTATTATAGTGTTGAAAACATTTACCATAGCAGTGATGTAATCCTGGAAATAATTAGCGAAGCCTTCATTAAGCCAAGTGTTACTCCACCAGTGGCAGGTGACGAGGTTGCCAAACCACATGTGTGTGGTCTCGTGGGCTACTATCTGTGCAACTCGGTACTTGTAGTATGGTGTTGATACTTCTGGCACGTATAGCAAGAGAGCCTCTCTAAAAATAATAAGATCATAGAATAGTTTAAACTTAAGTTTCTTTAGCTACAGCTTAAGCTGGTAAAATAGTAGGTTTCACGTTTAGTTTCAGAGTTTTAATTTTATCAAATGCAGCTGTCGAACATGGGGCTTTGTATTAGACTTCTTCTCAACAGATTTTAATAGTACCAACTCGGAGTTGAGAATTAGTCTTACTAGTATTTTGCAATATACAGCACGTGTCATATTTCTTTGCCATAGTCAGTTTTGATGAAATCATGTGTAACCTACACTATCAATTTACCTGTATTTAATCAATCCCCAATTTTCCATAGCACCAGCTCTGAAATCTGGCAGCGCAACATGGTCCAATCTTAAATTGATATTTGTAGAGTAGTAGTCAATGCCAAAATATGATCCTAAAGCATCAACGATTTTGAGCCCTATCTCATACGCGTAATCACTTTGGTTCTTAGCGTCAGGTCTGGTGTAGACTCCGAACTCTCGAGTTCCTTCCTGGATTCGTGCAGGTTCAAATTCAGACACCAAAAATGCAACAAGGTATGTTGACATCTTCGGTGATGGGTAAAAAGTTTCCCTGACGTAGCCGTTTGGTCTGAAATTTAAGGAAAAAATTTAGATCGCAAAGTCGCCGGGAGTAGCGATCTGTAAATTCATGCATAAGTTATTTTGGAATGATATTATATTCGCGTTTTAATAACCAGCTTCATCATACTCACAATACATACGAGCTCTCCATATATGTGTTTGTCAAAGAGGACTTATAGTTCTGTGGGCGATCGATGTTTAGCGTAAAGGTTGCTTTCAACTCTGGTTCGTCAAAGCAAGGGAACGCTTTCCTCGCGTGTGTCGGCTCCATTTGCGTTGCGCCCAGCCATCTGGAATTAAGGTCATCCTTTTGGTTATACTATGTATGGTATTCCGATATATTTTCCATTTTAGTAAAATATACAATAACTGTACTAAAGATTGCTGTAAATTCTGTCAAATGTAAGTGATAATAATAAAAGTGCGTGTGAGGTCAGGCTTTGTACTTCTGAAACATCCCCAGGATGCTTGCTTAGTAATAGTGTATTAGTTTTCAATTCCTTCTAAATAATATACTGAAATTACTTAATTTCTAGATAAGGAAATTAATTTACATAATGATGTTGAACAAGCATTATGTATCATTGGGGTCTTGAATTATTTGCTTCTTCATCATTGAGGCTAGAAGTATTTTCAAGAATGAATGTATTTTTCATCTATGTGCGTAAAGACGCAAGCAATAGGAATTGTTTTAGAGAATAAATATTCTTTAAAACAATACCATATTATATTACTATCATTCGGTACTTCAAAATGAACAACACAATATCATCCCACTACCTACTCGTTTATTGCTGATAAGATCTTTAGGTATCTATTATCAGTGAGCGTATACTTTGCATGAGATACCTATAATAAAAATTAAACTACTTAAGTACAGCCGTGAAAAGAGAAGGTTCGTCACCTTAGAGACGACTTTTGCTTGCAAGAGTTCAATTCAAGGATTTGAGAAAAGAGAGTGTAACAGCAATAGTTAGGGTTAACAGCACAATACCTATTACTGAACACCCACACTTGAGAGATTACAAAGCCAAGTGCTTGATCATTGGAAATACCCTTTATTAATTATTGTATGAAGTGGTCATAGTAAACACTCTCTTATCCACATTTTCTAATAAACGATAGAGCTAAGTAATGATTGCTTAAAGATTTTCAAATTGATTATAAACATATACTGCCTGTGCTTAAAAATATAAATACAAACAGCACTAGTTATAACGATGATATAACATTTACCCAATTAAATTGTTTTTTTTTTTATACAATATAGGCAAGTATTTGATCTCGATCTCACCTGATGGTAAGTGACGATGAGATCTACGATGGTGCATACTTGCCTAGATAGGAAGGCGGCAGTAGATCGAGACGCTACATTCACTAGGCAAATGCAGTGCAACTGATCTGACCCGCCATCCATGAATGGCAACACCGAACATCATGCCGGAACACGGCTAGGCCGCTTGGCGACATGGCTTTGTTCAGTGGGTGGTGACTAACCACGGCCGAAGCCTACCACCAGTAGAGTTGTCACCTGGTTGGCACCACCCAGGGTCACGTGTAGGGTATCTCGAGGGTACTTAATTCTCCTACGGACGAAGGTGACTCGACCCCAAAACATTGTACTAACAAAGATATAAGTAGGTAGGTGGTACTCATTAAAATAAAACTAATTTAACAGATTTTATCGCGTGTATTTTATGTTTTTACGTTTGTCAATCTATCAAAGCAAACTCTAGATGAAGCACCGTAAATGTACTTAAAAATGCCTAAATTTGGCATTGCCTCGCAGGATCCTTTATGAGGATAGTTGCTGTAAAGCAACCAAAACGTCGGGACTGTCAATACAAAATATACACGCGATAAAATCTGTAAAATTAGTTTGATTTCAATGTGTAGTGCTCGCGTAAATCTAATACGTAGATACTCACTTTTTAACCCCATTCTCCAAATAGTAATTCCTGTAGAAACCATTTAAGTCCTCTCTTATCGGTCCTCTATAAACAATCCGTACATTATATTCTACATTTACTTCTAAGGCAGTTGTCAAATTGATGTACACAAATGTATAATTCTCTTGGAACTCCAAACTGGATACAGTAATCAAAGTACCATCTGATCGACTGACGGTAACATTACCAGCAGTGAAACTCAGATCTTGAGAATGTAACTTGATCTGATTTGTGATTGCGTCAGTAGTAAATCTGATGGTAACATCACCATCAAAAGTGAACTGCTTATCATCGCCTGTATCAAAATATGGTGTAATAGTGATCCAGTATGCTGATGGCTTTAGTGGTGTATTCAGTCTATAGCTTGTATCGCTGTGTACATTCGTTGATAGATAACATAATAACGCTATTGTTAATAGGCGACGCATTTCTGTAACAAAAAAATACTTGTGGTAAGACCAAATTATTCTCCGAGACTTTCAAACCGAACACAAGGCATGTCTACTCATGCCATTTCTTTGGAGTATTGTGTCTTCTTGTAAATAAAACTCTTGTAAATAAACCGTGTGAAAATAATTTGGGAGGCCTATGTCCAGCAGTGGACCTCTTTCGGCTGATAGAATAGAATAGAAATAAAATCATTCCAAAGTTATTTGGGAATATCGAGGTTCAGTTTACGGAGTGAATGTATTTCAATATGCTTATATAAAACCTATCCCCAACTTATTGGACAGATGGCTTACACACATCCTGAAAAATATGTACTAGATAGGGATTATTACATTGTGTAACAGCCTCTCTCACACTTAACCATAGACATTGATATTACAAAATGTACGCACTTAACGCACAACTGTAAGGGTGTTTATAATGATGCTTTAACTATTGGGGTCGAGATGCAGAATATAATCATAGTAGCAATGATACCGTGTGATGTTCTTCTCCATAGGAGCGGCATTACGAACGGGTGGAAAAGTTATAGCTTAGCGTTTTGTAACTTTTTTGACGATTCATAAGTCGTAATGGTCTTAATGATTTACATGAATAAAAATAATTCTGATTCTGAAAGTGTATGTCTAAATCAGGAGTAATTTCGGGAAGTCTGTTGTCATTATTATATAAGCAGACAGTAAAATTTGGATACACTAAATAAATAAGTTATGCAGTAAATGAATAAAAACTAAATAATAGACTAACCTGCAGCTTCTGTCGTCTAAACAATAGTTGATACTGCAACTAAACTGTTATATTTGAGTGTTTCTCTGACTGATAAGGTTCATCTTAAGTGTTGTGTTATCAGCAAGTGATAATACCGCACTCCTACTCTGGTGATACTTCTGTTTTGAGTATTACTGTATTGAGTAAGCAATGCCACAGGTCTTCGGACTTCGTCCGCGTGGTATTTAACAAAGACTCAACCGTTGGCAACAGCCTGCTCGCGTTCTGATCCCGCGGGACGCATTGCAGATTGTTGCTATCAAACTTAATCAGGCGCAGCGCTGCAACATTGGTTTTAATTTTTTTTCGAGAGATCCTATTTTTTTTTCTAAAATAAAAGTAGGCTAAGTTACTCCTTGTTACATCAGCTATCTACCAGTGAAAGTCCCGTCAAAATCGGTCCAGCCATTTCAGAGATTACCCGGAACAAACAGACAGACAGACAGACAAAAAATTTAAAAAAGGTTGTTTTGGTATAGGTACCTTGTATACATCCAAATGAATTTAGTAAAAAGCGGTTATTTTAATATTACAAACAGACACTCCAATTTTATTTATATGTATAGATGTATAGATTATTAACCGTTGACGAACACAAAATTTATCGTAACACTTATAGCTAAGTTTATATGACTTGGTTCTAATAAGGATTGAGTTAAAATTATAGTACAACAATTCATCATTTACACAGTGATGCAGTGTCAATAAGTGCATTTAGGGTGACATTGTTAATAGATACATATGTCAACATTAAATTGGATTTCCTAAAAAATAAGCTCTTATCGGCCGTAGAAGTGTTATAACTATTGTTAGATTTAAGTTTGCATCTACAAACAGCATCCACATGTCCAGGCCTTTTGCAATATGTGCAAAATCTTTTAACACACCCACCAGTTTGCAGTTCTTGTTTATCTGGTTTGTTTGTCTGGCCGTCCCTTATATTACATTGTGTCTTAGTATGTCCCAATTTGCCACATGTATAATATTTTATGGCATTTGATCGAGTTTCTATCCTAGGGCGTTTAGGATAGCTAGAATCACGAGGATCCTTAGAATCCCTTCCGCTCGGCGCTCAGAGTCGTTTTTTAATTTTCACGTATGAATTGAACAGAGTAATAAGCTCGGAGGTAGATGTAACACAAGATGCCATCCTAACATTAACATCCGTCATACTACCACACACTAATTCAACTAATTGTAATTCGCTACAAACAATTTTTGTATTACGTAACAATCTTTTTTTTTCCCCTATTTTTCCCTAGCATATTCGCAATAGGAATCGGCTGATTCAGAAGTATACAATACTTTTGAATGCCTTTTGAAGTTTTTCTGAGAGATTTTTCTTTTCAGGATACAAAGCGGTTATTTCTGTACGTAGGTTTTCCCATGACCGACTCTGCGGGATCCCATGTCTGAAACGCAGACCCCTTTAGGGCCTTTAGCTTAGGGCCTTACCTGCCTTAGCAACAGTTGCGTAGCTACTCCATCCAAATTCTATATATCATATTATAATCTATTAAATGCATATTAGGCGTATGCATTACAAACTATTTACTGATTTTTTTTCTTTTAGATTTTGGAAGATGCTGCATAATACTATTGTAAATTAATTTACAAATATGGCGGCAATAACTTTGTGTGTTTGTGTGAGATCATTCATACACATCCATGCATCGTTCGTAATTAGTCATGAGGATCTTGACTACGATATAAAACTATAATTATTATCATACACATTTTCTTGTTCTGCTCCATACAATTTCATACAAACAATATTGACAGACAGATACCTATCAGACTAGATACATAATCATATTCGTCGCGACAAGAGCATCTTGACAATAAGATTACAAAGATATCGGTGTATGAACTGTGAAAATTCCGATTGCGTATCAGCGAAGCCATTCAAAAGCAAAGGAAAATGGGTTAAGGTTCATTGTAATTTCGCAATAATTGAATTTGTTGAGGTAAAGTTAATAACTGCAGTGTAAAGAATATCTGTAAATCTCTTTTTGATTAATAAATGAATAAAGAAACCAGAAGATGTGAGTTTATTTTGTTTGTGTTTGAATTAGTGAATTCAATAATAAGTTAGAATTAAATGAGTGTTTTGTTTATCAAATAATAATAATAATATCGCCAGACGAACGTACCAACTGTACGTACAGTCCCAAACGTAGGTACCCTTATATTATTACTAATAACAACCATACAATGGACGGGTGGCATGGTCGCCGTAACCTTATCGGTACTACCTAAAGGAACCAAAGAAGCTACAAATGAAATTACAATCATTTATTGGTTTCTTCTATTTACGCGAATACTACACATTGAAATAAAACTATTTTTTATGGTTGCTGTAAAGCAGCCGAAACGTCGGGAACGTAAAAACAAAAAATAAACGCGACGAAATCCTTAAAAATAGTTTTATTTCAATACAATCATTTATTATCTACAATGATCATTTCAAAAGTATTGCTATCAAAGTAGGCAGCAGCATGATAGCAGTTGGCAGGAATAAAGCAGCTGATCCGGTGGCTGCTGCCAGAATCATCTGGGCTCTGTCGGTGCCCCATTGGATGCTGGTTCTAGACGAGGCAATCGAGCTGATTCCGAGCGAGTATTCTGGGATGCTGTTCTGGTTAGCACGAAGCCAATCTTCCATCTGCAATTTCATTGGTATATTAGTACTTTGGGGCTTAAATATTAGAATAAAGGTCTTTGCAGGCCGTATCAAATGTGTTTATATAAGTATATCATGTTATGAAGTCTGATATTGAACTTACGAATCATTCTAATGCTTTTAGCAGCTAATAAAGTTGTACAAGCGCGTCTTCGCACGCTAGCAACATTTCCTACTGACATCATTCAACTAGGTTATTGAATAAGTAATTGTTGTATGATTTAATTTATCTAAGTAATGTAGGTAAAATGCCGATGGTATTATTTTTATGAGCAAGTGACAAACCTTCTTCGTTTGAAAAAATCTAAAGATAGGTGTTTCATTATGATGACACTTTTAGGTGCTTCTTGAGGAGGTTTTTTTATTTTTTATGTTAGTAAAGTCGGCCATAATAGTGGTTTAAATTTTTTGATCACTACTTCTCGTTATTGATTTCTTATATTTACGCGAATATTACACATTGAAATAAAACTAATCTTACGGATTTTATCGCGTTTATTTTATGTTTTTACGTTCCCGACGTTTTAGCTGCTTTACAGCAACCATGGTCATGGACTGAGGTGTTGTTTGAGGTGTAACGTCGGGAACGTAAAAACATAAAGTAAACGCGATAAAATCCGTAAGATTAGTTTTATTTAAACTACTAGTTAATGGAAATGTCATTAAAACCGTATTTTCGCATGTTCTAAATTCGAATTAGATTATAATAACAAATGATGAAAGCAGACCTTGCAATACTATGATGTGCAAATGATAATCGATCTTAAGGTGATACACGAAATTTGGTGGCCGACTATACCTAAGTATTTAATTTACTCACATCTTGTAGGCCTTCCTCGTCCAAATAAGCAGCAAGATTGGAAATGACGTTGTTGAACCATGTCTGGAGGACAACGCTGAAAAAAATTATTTAATACGTCAGTAATGCTTCATTGATTGACGGCATGATTAGCGCAGTTGGTAGTGGCCCTGTAATCTGTTCCCGGATTCGAATCCTGGTAAGGACAAACTTTGTGCGACGAGCACAAATGTTTGTACTCAAGTCATGGATGTTTAATACCAATATAAGTATTACATACTGGGTTTGCCCCCAGTCCATTGTATCGTACCCATGATACAAGCGTTGCTTGGTGTGCGACCGTAAAGTTGCTGCGTTCGTCTGGCGATATTTATTTATTTAATTCAATATGGAGGAAACGTTTGTGGTAGATATTACTATTTTAATTTGGTTCGGTGAGTAGATACATTATTGGTTCAAATTATCCAAAAATGATCAATTGGATCGTTAATAAATCGACGTCAACTTGAGCGCGCTCTTTTCATTATATTTTTAAGCTTGTTCTCAGATTTGAAATCAATTACCTTATCGCGATTGCCTTAGCTATGTGCTGAAAATGAATTTTCTTAACTGCTTACCCGGTTCTGATATCATCAATCCTCTCCTTCAGGAACTGTAGTGCCACCCTGGCGTTGTAACGGTCACCCATAAAGAAGAATGTGAATGCGTTCACTCTGTCTTGAGCCATCACTTCATCACTCAAGATCATGTGCAGGAATCTGAATAAAATAAAATATTAAGTTTGTAAAAAAAAAATATTGCTATTAACAATTTTGTAGGCGTTCGCTATTAATTAAATTGCTAAGACATTATGCTTAGGCACTTGACGATCAGAATCAGATGTTTTTTATTCATGTTAACCATTACAGTATTTATGATACGTCAAAATTATCACAATATGTTAAGATAACATTTTACTACCATGTTCAAAATTGGTATTCCTATGGAGAAGAATGTACAAGAAACTTACTCTTATAACTTTGTACAGTTCTGATTACGAATGTGCAATTTAGGTGTTAGGTTTAAAAGCAGACGTACAAAGTATGTACAAAATAAAATGTCTTAAAATAAACGCTCAACTATGCCATTGACATTGCATTTTAAGCCGATCGTGTAAACAGTTTCAAGCCACTGGATATTTAATTAAAACATACCTATTTTCTTTGTAGGTAAAGCTGTTATGCTAGCATTATTATTATTATTAAGTTAGACGCAATGCAAAGATCTTCGGATTACTTAAATGTAATCTATAGAATAAGAGAAAACTATCCATCTCTTTTACCCATTAGAAAAAATAAATTAGCTACGCCTCTCTATTTCCAAAAGATCAGTTCCACTTACTCTTGTCTAGCAACGTCATCGGTGGTGCAGCCCAGTGACCGAAGCATAGCGACCTGATCGCCCTGGTTGTTAGAGTTGACGCGGCGCTCATACAGCCAGCGCCACTCACCGTACCCGCCTTGGCGGAGGCCGGTACAGAACACATGGCGCCTGAGGTTAGGGTTCACACTGCAACAAAAATCGTTTGTTCGTTTATATCAGGGGCTCCCAAACTTATTTTGTCTAGTGCCCACTTTGAGAATGAATTATTTTTTAGCGCCCCCATTTTTTCATCTACTTGAAAACCACTATAATTTCAAATTAAATTAATTACTGTAAGCCTCTCCACAACGCCTCCTTTTTTTCTGGGTCTCTTACCACCCCCCTTTAGGCCTGCAGCGCCCACAAGGGGGCGCTGCCCCCCGGTATCGCCCACTTTGGAAAAGTCTGGTTTATATGAAGTAGTAGCCAACCACTATGTCAGAGTTTCTTGACGCCCGAAGGCTAAATGATATAGCCCAAAGCTGAACGTGCCCTCAGGAGCGAGAATGAAAGCGTTTGGTTGTAAGCGCCATTAGTAGTCATCCATCCAGCTGTTTACTAGCATGAGCGTGTAGCAACCTCGACACAAGCTACACAGATAGCGTTGCAGACGCATTCAGAACAATTGACAATTCTTCATACAATCCTGAAACGCGCTATGAGTGTTTTCGGAGCACGTCACATATATACAAGATCCCGACAATAACGGGATCGGGATCTTTTATTCTCATTGGTGCCTCAAAAACACTGTTCGTTGGTTGCTAGAAACAGTGTACATGAACAAATGCTCTCAAGCAATTCATACTGCTCGTTTTTTACTAGTAAATAGATCCTCAATGCTCATTGTGGTGGGAAACGTGGAAGGGAAACGTTCACGAGGCCGGTCCCCGACCAGGTGGTCTGACCAACTTAAAGAAACACCAACGTCCCGCTTCTACGCCGCGGTGAAGATGGCCTCAGACCGGAGCCGATGGAGACAGTTCGTCCGATCCAAAGAACTGCCGTGATGATCACGATCCTCAGTCATGAGGGAACGACCGAAGAGAGAGAGATCCTCAATGAAAGAGGCGGTCAGGTAGAAGGCGATGATGATTTGCATAACGTATAACAATAAATATAAAAGCAGTCTTTAGTAATCCATATTTCACATATGAGTACATGACATGGATGTTGCGTGACTACCCTCTATAACTATGTGTAAATCGCTGTGATAACCTAATTCTAATCACGTGGAGTATCGGCTCGGTAAATAAATTGGTGAGGAAATTGGTCGGGCCCGTATCAATAATAGTAGTAGGTCACAGTTATTGTCTGGTAATTTTTGATAGACATAATAATGATGTTCAGAAATTCAAGCTTTACAAACTAAATTAATTAAATTGATGAAAACTGTGTGTGTACCTAACCTGAATATTTACAAATTAATGGAGATCCCATTAGCGCTTATAAAAACGTAGTGTAATCCCACTATTACCCGTAGTTACACGATCATGTATTATCCATTACTGCTTTATAATAAAATATATTTGAAGGGCTACAGTAAAAAGCGGTGATGCATTCCAACAAACAATCAAATCTCAGTATGCGCCTCACCTGACTCCATTATTTCTCATGTTAGTGAACTTCTGCACAGCATCGGTGATGCAGCCCTGGTGGCCAATGTTGCAAGCAAAGGTGAGAACGAAGAACCTGTTCAGGGTTCTGGTGAGGGGCTCGTTGGAGCCAACATCGTAGCTGAGGTCAGCGATCACAGCATCTAAGAACTCATAGAGAACTTCCTGTACAAAAATAATGATTATTAAACAACATATTATATGCTGATATTTATGACAAAGGTCTATGATAAAACCGAGTGTCAATATAGACGCCGAGCTCACTCCAAGAAAAAGTTTTAGCTTAGCTGGTGGGGCTAACGGGACTGCCTTATGTCATCAGACATTTCTAGTATGTAGTAGTATACATGTTTGCGTAGAAGGGGTTGAAATTATTGTTCTATTATTTTTTTAATGTCTTCTTTAGTAATTTTATAAAAAGGTATAGTCTGTTATTTTGTTAGGGGGTAATCTCCGGAATTACTGGTCTGAACCTAAAAGATCTTTGACTGTGAGAAGCTACATTATTCTTGAGTGCTATAGGTTTGTTTTGTTTTGTTTCAAAGGTACCACTGGTATAGCCGCGGGCAGAAGATAGAACGTAAATAAATAAATCAAATGGAGATATGTAAGATTTATTTTCTGTCTTACTCTTTCAAGAGCATATCTTGCTGTAATATAACTATATCCCTAGAGATTTAATTATATTATTTATTTAACTATCTTAGTGCGACATATACGAGTATATTACTAGTATCTTCAAAAAACATATAGTTATAATATACAGATAATACATGCATACAAACGGCGCAAGAGTGGTGTTACTTACGTCATATCTAGCCAGAACATCGGGGAGGTGCAAGAACCGGTTCCTCAGCCAGCTGAAGCCAGTAATGGCCGGGTACCACACGTAGTAGCTGGTGTCCTGCTTCAGGAAGTCCAAGACTTGGAAGCCGAGCTCATACGTCATACGCTCCGATCGCATCAGGGCGAATACGTCATCGACAATCTAGAAAAAAAAATAGGCATACAGAATACTACAATTACTTTGTATTTCAATCTAAGTGGCATTGATACTGTAGCGACCACTTCAACCGCACCACAAGCTACAAAGATGGCGCTGCAGACGCATTCAGAACAATAGACAATTGACGTCACAATCCTGAATCGCGCTATAAGAGTTTTCGAAGCAAGTAACATATATACAAGATCCCGACAATAACCGTCGGGGCATAGCGGCCGCCCCGCCAGCCATACCACCAGCCTGGCTAGAAGATCTTCCCTTTTCCGCTAAAATACAAATATTAATTCAATCTGATTACCTACAATTCATCACTTTTGTTATAAGTTAATTATAAGTTAATTTTATTTCAATAAGTTAATTGTTTAGTACATACATGAAATCAGGTACTTTTATCTAATCACTCAACACAATTCTGTCATATCTATCGAGGAGACTGTAATAGAGGTGATTACAATAGTTACATACCTGAGCCCTGTTTAAGTGGTGAATGCTGGCATAGTTTTCCTTAAGCGCGCTGGCCAACATCTCCCAGTTGTGAGTGTCGTAGTTCACCCGGTAAATACCTTAAATATACAATTTTAATTAATAGATCCTCAAGACGTGTACTACTGCTGGCCTCTCTTGATGACTTTCCTGCTACATTCTCAGCTCATGCCATTGCCCTTAAAGAACCTTCTGCCCCTATAGCCACTCACCTGATCTTGGCGTTTAGGCCATAATTGTGAAATAACCCTGAACAATTCTCTGGCAAAAGCTAATCTTCTAGACATATATTATCTCTTACTTAATCTCACCTTTCTGCTGTACATTGAAGATGACCCACTCGTGACCAGCTGCCTTCTGGACGGTGTCAGTCTTCGCTGTCATTACGTGAGCTGGTAGTAAATTATCCCAGTCAGGGTTGCTGCCCGTGGTGTAAGTTAAGGGAATAGGCCACACCTGATCAGTCTGTGCAGCAGAGGCACTGATGAAGAAGCGTTCCTGGTTGAAGATACAAACTATCAATAATGTTTTGGTGTACGATTGTGGCTGCAGATTAAAAATATTTATAAGTATGTATACGAGTATATATATATAGATACTGTAACAAAACAATGAAGTACTCATCAGAAGAATTCTGTGTTACTTGCTAGCACATTCTAAACTTCCAGCTGTCATATCGCAAAGATATATAGTTTTTTGAGACAGACACTTATTACATCTTATTAATTTCCACCACTTAAATTTACACGTACCTGAATGAGTGTAATAAGGCCTGTAGCCATATTAACATCAACGTTAAGCACAGGGTATCCAGGCTCATCCACCCAGTACTGCATGAAGGAATAGATGTCGAAAGTGGGTGATGGTACACCATCTTCAGATACAGCTTGAGCGAAAGCTCGGTAAAGGTCTGATGGGAAGGCGTGTTCATAGGACCTGAAAAATAAGCAGGGATGAATAATAGATTTTGTGCCTGCTATCAAAAAACTTGATGGTCTGAAACTGCACTAACCTGTCCACCAAAAAGTAGTTCAAAGCTTTTTTGAATGTGTCTTCCGTAAGAAAATGCTTCAACATGAGCAGTAGCGATGCTCCTTTCGAGTAGCTGATACCACTGAAATGTCCAGTGACTTCAGCTGGGCTGTTCACTGTGTGCTGGAGAGCCCTGGTGGCAGCGGAGGAGTCAATTGACAGGGCGTTTTGTACGTACATGATATTGAATTGGTCTTCTAACTCCAATGATCGGTCCACCTGGATAATGCAAATTTGTTGTAACCTTTGTTATGTGAAAAGAAAATGATGTTAAGAGTGTGTGACAACAAAGATTCTTATGTACATCTTTTAAAAAACGAATAATAACTTTGCACAGACTTTTATCACTTACACTATCCATAGCGAAATATTCAAAGTAACTTGCGAATCCCTCGTTGATCCAAACGTTGTCCCACCATCTCGCCGTGATCAGGTTACCGAACCACTTGTGGGCTAACTCGTGAGCAGTGATAGTTCCGATGTACATTTTGTCCAGAGCATTGGTCTCTCCCTCTTCATATAGCAAACGAACCTCTCTGGTCAAAGGAATACAATGGTTAAGAGAGGAACTACCTCTCATTGAAATTGCTACAGGGATTTAAAGAAAAGGTCCCCACATGGGCTTACCTATTTGTGCCAAAACATACCTGTATGTAACCAATCCCCAGTTCTCAGTAGCTCCTGATGCCCAATATGGTGAAGCGATCTGATCATTTTTAATATTTTCCTCCATAGTATAGTATTCAATGCCTAAGTAGTCCTCCAACCAGCTTGTTAGTGGCGGTCCAACTTCTAATGCGTATTCACCCTGACCCTGGGCGTTGGGCCTCGCGAGGATTCTGTAAGACCTCGCTTCATCATTGTTGTCAGCGATCACTGTAAAATCTTCGCTTATATGAAGAGTCACTAAGTACGCAGACATCCTTGGTGTTCTATAGAAGATTTCTTTTACACGATCACTCATACTGAAAAACAAATGGTTAACTTACTAACTATGTTCCACTATTTTGATTCTCATGTCTTCGTTAATTACCTCATTTTCTCAAACAGAAACATTGATAGGAAATGCATAATGATTTTAATGTGTGTAAGTTTCATAATTTTGACCAGTGTCATCTAAGGGAGATGATTCAAACAGCCCATTTGTCCGTCTTCACGGAGGCTGATGCCTTTGTTGTTAGCCTTTAAATTCCTTCCTATGAATGTTACTCACGGTATAGTTTGTGCAATTTGCATGTTGGAGAAAGTCTCTGTGAAGTGAGCCGGCCTGTTGACGGTGATGTTGAAGGTGGACTTGAAGCCGGGCTCGTCGAAACAGGGGAATGCTTGTCTCGAGTTGGTTGGCTGCAAGTGAGTGGCTGCGTACCAACTGTAGAAATAACATGAATTATACTTCAACTGACATTTTTTTTTTTGTGTTAAAAATTCTAAGTGTTATATTTTATAGTTCCAACTTTAAACATAAATCATCAGCATCAGTCATCTCAGTTCTCAAACCATTCAACATTTTAAGTAAGTAAATATCGCCAGACGAACACACCAACTAAACGGTCCCACACTAAGCAACGCTTGTGTTATAAGTATCGTGCAATGGACTAGGGGTGAATTCAATATATATTTCTTATACAGATTTTAAACATCAATGACTTGGGTACAAACATTCGTGCTCATCACACAATGTTTATCCCTACGGGGATTCGTACCCGAGAATCTCGGCACAGAAAGTAGGGTCACTATCAACTGCACTAATCCACTAACATTATAAACTTAAGCTTACCGCAGTCTTCCATCGTTTCCTCTATAATTTCCTCTGAATACCCCTCGGGACAGAGGAGTCTCATTGATATTACCAATATATACTATAGTTAGTCTATATACATCTCCATTCACAAGACTAACTCCATCAGCCAAGTTCACTTGGAGGAAATGATACGCTCTGATGCGTTCAAAGGGACGGAAAGGATTCAGTTGAATCGGCACGTTGGCATCATCTGTCAGGGTAACAGATACGATCTCTCTAACGTTCTCTTGAATGACGAGAGAAGTTATATTTTCACTTACAGCCTGTAAACAGATAAATATCAGAATTAAGATACCTTTGACATCATACTTGGTATAAAAGTCTTAAAATGATGCTTAAGAGAACACTGAAAACGTGCGATTGACATGTCACTATATCCTACTAATATTCCTACTAATATTATAAATGTGAAAGTTTGGATGGATGGATGGATGTTTGTTACTCAATCACGCCAGAACGGCTGAACGGATGTGGATGAAATTTGGCACAGAGATAGATTATAGTCTGGAATATCACATATGCTACTTTTTAACCCGGTAAAATGTATGGTTCCCATGGGATAGATTTGTTTTAATTTTTCATACTTTTTGATCGCGGGTAACACCGCGGGGCGCAGCTAGTAAATGTATATGATTTATAGATAATACGGTTTTCGTGAGTATAGCGTATACTCATCTTGAATAACAACTATTCTGTGCTATCAAATGATTGCATCCATGGATGATAAATCTGTCAAGGTCTGCATACTTAAGGTTTTTTGTTATAAGTAGATACATGAAATAACACGTAAGTAGGATGCAAATAAAAAACGGGCCTAATAATATTGTATGTAAGTACATATCGCATTTTGGAAACATAAAAAGGTAATAGAATGATATATAATTACTTTGCGTAGAAATTCGAGGCGTCTAGTTATAAAAAAAAATGCCGCTCCATTATCTTTGAGATAGCCATCTATTAGATAACAGCCATAGCTGAGTACAAACACGATAGACAATACTCGTACAGTTATTTTATCAAGTTGATTACACCTGAATTTAAAAGAGCTCTCATGGTTTATATGATTATGAATGTCTTAAAAATAAGTTATTTCCCCAAAATTTATAAACGTTTTATAACTTTATTAAACGCCATATAGACTGCGCACAAGAGTTCTAATTTGCGCAGTACTATATGACGTTCGATAAAGTTATAAAACGTCTATAAATTCGGGGGTTTATTTACCACCCTCTTCAAATGACTTACCCTAACAGTAAGACTGACATTCCCATCAAATGTAAAAGCCTCGTTATTTCCTTCAGCCTCAAAGTAGGGAGTGATCTCTACGTCAAAGTGAATAGGATCTAGATCTTCGGGGAGACGATAGATCGTGGGGTCGACGTCATTACGGAAGACTGGGTCGTCGGGGATATCCAATGGGAAGTCTGCACTGGCGAGCGCGACCAGCGCCAGGAATAATTTGAAATGCATGGCGCTGAAAAATATACATTAATAAATAAATAAAATAATAAATATCGCCATACGAACACACCAACTATACGGTCCCACTGCAACGAACACACCAACTATACGGTCCCACTGCAACGCTTGTGTTATGGATACCGTACAATGGACTAAGGGCGAACTCACTATATAATACTTATATACATATTAAACATCCATGACTCGGGTACGAACATTCGTGCTCATCACATAAAGCTTGTGTCCCTACCAGGATTCAAACCCGGGACCCTCGGCGCAGAAAGCAGAGTTACTACCACTGCGCTAATCAGGCCGACATTAGCTGAAGATAAACAATGATGAAGTATGCTTCGTGATGCAGCTACATCTTTAATTAAATTACTATTATTTACACTAGTAAGTGTTTGAAACCATAAAAATAAATTAAAAGAATATGAAACTTCATATTAAAATAAATTTTGTGCGGCTACAGAGACTACTTGAAAAAATGCAACTGACGAAGTTAGACGATAGGTAGTATACTAGTTCTTTTCTAATGTTAAAGAGTTATTAGCCTTTTCTCAACCACCGTATTGTAGGTTTGCAGGCATATATGCTCAAGAGACCATTTAAAAAAGATAAGCGAAGTTATACTCATAAAAAAACACATACCTGGTAATCTAACACTTACGCCATGCGAAATGAATGTATCAATACAAATTTCCAAATTATAATTAAATTACGGATAATAAAGTTTATCTGGATTATACCAATCAACTAGCGGTGAGATAAGGCAATAATTATCTAGATAAATTAGGTCCTGTGATAACGAAAGATAAAGTTGCATAATAATGTTAGTTTCTGGAATATTTTTTTACTATACTTTCGATTACGGAATTATTTAATTATTATGTTGTCGTGTCGTACATTATTCTGCTTTGTTTTTCTTTATTTCGTTTGAATAGTGAGAGTTGATTCAGCATAGTTGGCAAACTGTAGCAGGTGGTTGTCAGTTGTTTCTTGCGAGGGGCAATTTTTGGCAGTTTTTTCAAAGTAATTTGCCTTAGTCTTGATGTTAAGTATCATCCCTGGGATGGGCCTAGTCCAGTAAAATAGTTCGTGTCATAAAATAATTACTTAGTTTGAGACCACGACGATTAGTATGTTTTTTTCGACGATGTACATCTACCATTACGTCATTCCTGAAAGGGGTAGGTCCACCCAAAATACGAGAAGTTACGTGTTTCGTGTGACGACTTACTTTAATGTTTGTTTTTATCGAACAATATAATCTTACTCGTTCGATATCAGTATGATTAGGCATATTTTTTTAGTATCCCTTAAAATTTGTATATTGATTAAAAAATCATGTCGTCATTTATGTTTCAGACATTATATTAGCCATTTTGCTAATCTTGTTATAACGCATCACTTAGAAATTACAACCATTCATGAGATATTCTGATTTACGTGCTTACATAAGTATTTTGAAAAGGACTACTATTACTATACATTCTCCATAATTATAATAATATCTAACTAGGATCGAAAATAATGCTTACAAAAAAATTAAAGTGTATATTTTAAAATCATAACAATATCACATTATATTAGGACATAATCAAACAAACATAGACAATAGGGTCATAGCGATCAACGTCGTGAGTGACGTCACAACTATAGAAGCACTGTCTCTGGCTGCAGACAATATGACATCAGCGTTTGCGGTACCCCAAGCGATGTTAGAGCGAGCTGAAGATATAGCCGATATAGCTGTATTGAATTGTTGTGTGTTGATCTGTGTTGTACGCAGCCAGTCTTCGTACTGTGAACAAAGCATTATAATAATTCCAGCCCTTTTTTTTATGTCTCACTGCTGGGCACGGGCCTCCTCTTAATGCGAGTGGGATTAGGCCATAGTCCACCACGCTGGCCAAGTGCGGATTGGCGGACTTCACACATCTTTCGAGGGTTCTCTCAGACATGCAGGTTTCCTCACGATGTTTTCCTTCAACGTTTAGCGAGTGATAATCATGATTGAAAATGAGATTCGCACATGAAAAATCCCAGAGGTGCGAGCCTGGGTTTGAACCTGCAATCCTCGTTACCGAGGCAAGCGTTCTACCAACTTGGCTATCACTTCTTTTTACTGAACAAAGCATTATTTAAATGACAATGGAAGTAATTCCTTTTAAGGACTACAAAGGATTCCTAGAGTTAGGCACAGTCAAGGTAGTGACACACATACCATCTTATTCACGTGCTTTTATCTCTCAACGTGATATACATATCCGAGAGGCACGCGTGTCCAAGTAACTTTTCTTTTGTGCAAGTAACATGGATGCTTATTGCAGGCTTGATAAATATATGTGCCTAGGTTACTGGATAACCCAAATTGTATTCAATGTTTTCTTAAAAAGGTATACATACTTCAACCAATTCCGCTTCGTTGAGATATGAAGCCAGATTGGACAACGCCGTATGCACTGGTCTAGGTGGTGCGTCTTCAATGTATCTGAACGAAGAAACAAAAGCAGAATTAATAGAAACTCCATATCAAGTGGAGGCAGAGAATACAGATTTCCTAATCCATGGGTTGTTGAAATTGGATTATAATGAGGCCCCTCTTAAGTTAATAAAACTGTAAGCACAGCAAAGTGTTTTTACAAATGTACAGTTTAATATAAAACAAATAGAGTTGATATTTAAATGAAGTCAAGTATGTTGCATATAATGTATAAAAAGGAACACTAACTCCACTCTGATAGCGTCTACATTGTTCTTCACGAATTGTAGGACGGTGTATGCATTTTCATTGTTTCCGAGCAATGCGTAGTTAAAAGCGTTCGCTTTATCATGAGCTCTTACATCTCTTGTTAAAGTCAACTCCAAGTACCTGGAATGGGAAATATTAATAGAACATAAATAACAGCACCACTTTGGAAGGAAAAAAAGAAGACAGGACATCGGTATTATCGATATTATCACATCACTATAAGTATATTTTTTTATTGATTACTTATATTAAGCGAACACTACACATTGAAATAAAACTTATTTTAAGGATAAATTCATCAAACTATTTTTATTTTAATAAAACATATATTTAAATCCCTGCATAGCGTCCTCTAAACTTCGCTACAAGAACTATATTTAAGTACTACACTGAATATAGATGGCGCTAAATACAGCGCTCCATACAATCGAAGAATATTAACACAAGTCGGAACAACTCACCTAGTCAACAATTCAGGATTTCTTGAAGCCCCCAATCCTCTCAACATCTCAAGCTGATCATTAGCGTAGTTGGAAGAACGTAAGCGGTTTACCAAGAACTGGAAGTCATTTTGGTCACCCTCCCTCATGGCTGTCATGTACACGTTGCGACGGACTCGGGAATTGATCCTGAAATCACCATGGAAGTAGCTTACTATACTGATAATAAAATAATAGCTTTCCTAAATAATAGATTTTTTTATCAATAAGAACAACTGTTGTTATCTTATTCCAACTTGTATGAGAGTAACGGAAAAAATATAAATGTTAATAGTACCCGTAATAATAAATACTCATCATTAAATGTGATGTGACAAGTGAACTTTACGTTGGACCCATTGTTTTTTTAATTATAAATATTATACAATGTATATTATAAAACTATAGAATATCTTACGGAACGTTGAAATCTCGCAACGCAACAAATCTGTCCCAAGACTCCTGAATGCACTGTCTATGTCCAAGAGTGCAAGCAAACTGCAGGAGGTTTTGCCGCACCATGGTGGTCGTGGGGGTCTCAGTGGGACTAGCTTCGAAGCCTAAGATTTCGATACCGTGCTCCATGTAGCTAAGCACAAAACTCTAGAAACAAAATTAAAATGCTGAGAACATTTTAGTTCTACCAGAAGTGTGCAGTAAAGCTCAACTCATTTGGTATCCCAAATGAATGAATGCCAAATTAGGTGTAGTTAAATACAGCAGCAATAGTACCACGTAATGCAACTGAAGACAATTTATGGAAGGCATACAATTTGATTAGGTAATATTCCTTAAAAAAATGTTTAGTGGGTTTGGCAAGTTTAGTGATTTGATCGTATTAGAGCAAAAGAAAAAAAGGCCAGTCGTAACTCCAATTAACAACCGCTTCATAGGTGACTTGCAAGGCGTAATAACAAAAACAAGTATTGCCATGCGAAAATGATCTCAAAATTGTACTGACAGAACTTGTCTCCGATTAAAAGGTCAATGCCGATAATACATAGTTCAAATAACTTTATTAATATGGTGCTTACATCAAACTCAGCCTGTCTGGCAGGCAAATGGCGGAGTCTATTCCTTAGCCACGTGTAACCAGTGATAGCTGGATCCCAAACGTGGAAGTTAGTCTCGTAGCGCAAAAACCTAAGAATATTGAAACCTTTGCTGTAAGACATTCTTTCAGACCTCATGAACGCGAAGACATCATCGACGATCTGGAACACAGGAATGTTAACGTTAATTAATGCGCCAATAATAGCAATTGGAAAAAGAGTCCTATCCTTCCGTTCAACAATTGGATTGGCGCAGTACCACAACTATAGATAATCTATACAAGATGGATATCATTACAATCTAATTCTAAAGGCATAAAAAGCTAGCCCCAAACTTTCGTTAATAGACCATGTGACTTTTATTTCGGTAACGATGAACTGCACAGAAATGTTATGAATGACACTCACTTGAGCTCTGTTCAAGTAATGGATCGATTCTGGATCGTTGATCAAAGCTTCTGTGATTAATTCCCAAGTTGTGTCATCGTAGTTGACTCTGTAATGAGCTGAAATTAAAAAAAAAGTATGTCACCGCTAATTTCGTGCGAACTAGCTAAAGACGATAATATTTATTATCAAATATTTAATTTATAATACCTTGTTGCAAATTATTAAATATAACCCACTCTTCTTCTGCGTTTTTGTGCAAACTATCAGTTTCCGTGCTCATCATATACACTGGCCGCAAGTTGCTAAAATCAGGGTTACTCTTCGTTGAGTACGTAATTGGAATAGGATAAATCTGGCCTGTGGGTGACGCTGAAGCGCTGAGGAAGAACCGCTCCTGCAATAATTCACATAAGCTGTTAGAATATAAAACGAAAAATATATTGTCACACAATTTTAACAACATTGTTCTTTTTGTGCTTTTAAAATGCGCTTTGTAATTTTTTTAGATACTATTAATAGTAAGTAAGTCACTATTATCATGATTCTAACTTTACCTGTTTCAGCGCCATCACTCCTGTTGAGTGATCAATGTCAACAGTCAACAGAGGATACCCGGGTTCATTCACCCAGATACGGTAATATTCGTCGAAGTTGAAGTTGGTGTAATTAGCTAAAGAACCGTCTTCTTCTATAGCTTCTTTAAATGATTCGAGTAGATCGTATTGATCAGTAGGCTCGTAGGCACTGGAAAGAAGGTATTACTGAGAATATGAGAAAAAAATGAAAATTGTATCAAGTGATACATAATTGTTTATTAAGCTATTTAAACGCGATACGTTAAATGCATAGGCCTATATAACTTACTATTTATTACTTGCTAATGAATGCTACTTTGTCTCATAAACGCAGTAACATTTGATGACAGTTTAATTAGAACTTCCAAGATAAAGGCAACATCTCAAAGAAACTCACTTGTTCAATAAGAAGTATCTACAAGATTTTCTGAAAGTCTCCGGTGTAATGATGTTGACTGTCATTCTCAGGAACGCTGCGGCTTTGGAGTAGCTGATGGTGCCGAAGTGGCCAGTCACCTGGAGTGGTGTGTTGACGTCATGGTTTAAAGGCACGGTACCGGTGCCAGAGTCGAACGCGAGGGATGTTTGGAGGTAGCGGGAATTAACATGGTCATATAATTCGTACTGAGGGAACATCTGAAAATAATATTATAATGTCAGTAAATCAAATACATACAGTAGGAGTGGGTAAGTTGAAAGAGATTCCGTAATAAATATACTAATGATCAACATAACATGATGGAGAAATAATAAAAGGTAATTGTTGATGTAATAAAAAGTATGCAATCTGACACGAAATTAATTTCTCCAAATATCATTCATTTATTTATAATTAACGTTATATATACAGCTTACCATCTCAAGTTAAATTTAATCAAATTAAAGAAATAGCGCAGAGTTTAAGATTTCACAATAGAAGATTCCAGTGTAAAATTGTAATGAATGTGTCAATAATTCTCACCTCATTAGCACCTATGTAACCAAAGTAGCTGGCGTAACCTTCATTGATCCAAGTATTACTCCACCAATAGCAAGTGATCAAGTTGCCGAACCATTTGTGAGCGAGCTCGTGCGATACGAGTGTCGCCGCATAATGTTCAACAGACATGATGGTTTCATTCGGATCCAGAATCAAGTATAGTTCTCTGGAAAGAGGATGATGATGTTAATGACGAAACAATTAATCGTATCTTGAATAGTTTCTTGGTGCTAAAACATAGCTATGGTGAGTCAAGTACAAAAGAAAACTATATGCATTGATTCGTTAAAAAAATATGAGAAATCTTTTGAATGTAACAAGAGGCTAAAAATATAATACCATGGATCGTATGGAAAAATCAAACAAGAACCTTGAGGAGCGGCTAGAAAAGATTACATCTGCAGAAGTGTTAAGTAATGTCGCATACATTAAACATACTACTGTTGAGTATGAACACTCTTCAGGAGATAGTGATTGTGAACATAAGTACCTAAATACGAGTAGGATAACAAAAAACACACCTGTAACTGACCATACCCCAATTCTCAGTACCAGCTGAAGCCCAATCAGGAGATGAAATGTGGTCATTCAGCAATTTAGGATGCAAACTCGAATAGGGTATACCGAAATACTCATCGAAGAACTCGGTCATTCTGACGGTTAAATTCAAAGCGTGGTTGGCGAGACCGTCAGTGTTGGATCTGCCAATAATCCTGATAGGTGGGTCGAAGGATGAATCTTCGGCGATCACTTGGAATGTCTCACTGACAAGGAATGTCACCAAGTAAGAGGACATTCGAGGCGTGGCGTGAAAGGTTTCCATTATCCGGCTATCTGCCTCGCTAAAATATATAAATGCTTTCATTAGATGTACCGCTAAGAAAAAAAAATATAACGGAACAGTGGGACAAAGTGCACGTGTAATATTATGTTCAAGATCCAAACCCTTGAAAATGCCATATAGTGCTTTTAGCTGCATAAAAAATACTCTGAAGTAAATATGAAATTACAAGGCATTTCTTATTTCTTGCACGTGAGCACTTATTTTAAGAAAGTCGTAGGTAAAAATCGGTACGTGAGAATCTCATGTATTATATAAATAACACGTAATTACTCGTGTATCCCGTTATATAAAGTTATTCTGTTCTGGTCACTACACAATATTTACGAAATATAAAACCCATTGTATAGTCCGTCAAGAAATTGACTGGTTTAAATTTATTTGTACCTTCTATTTTATATAACTTACAACCTGACAATTTCACTGCCAGTGTTAGAGAAAGTGCCCGAATAGCTGCTAGGTCTTGATAGGTGAAGTCGAAACACTGCTTTGAAGAGAGGCTCGTCCCAACAGGGGAAGGCTTGCCTCGCGTTGTAAGGTTGGAAGTGGGTGGTGGCGTAAATCCTGTAAATAAATTTCAGATTTCAGATGAATAGGAATTCAAAAAGTCCACTGTCTAGCTGTACGATATATATATAGTAAACAAACTGATACTAAAAGCTTTTTTTTTGCCAGACAACACACTAACTATACGGTCCCACACTAAGCAACGCTTGTATTATGGGTACCGTACAATGGACTGGGGGAGAAGCCAGTATATAATACTTATATAGATATTAAACATCCATGACTTGGATACAAACATTTATGCTCATCACACAAAGTTTTTCCCTACCAGGATTCGAACCCGGGACCCTCTTGGTGCAGAAGGCAGGGTCACTACCAACTGAGCTAATCAGTCCGTCAGGCAGCTAGATGAATATTATAAAAAAAATATTTTGATGCGTAAGCAGAATAGCTGACATACATGGAGTTCTATCTACTCATGATCTGGTCATAGTTAGACTTAACTTTTAGACCCTAGCTATGAGTTTATAGGAATTCTTATACCGATCAAGTGTTCTATATATCTACACCAGAGCCATTTCTGTGAAATGTTTAAAAACACGATAAAGTTATTGTGTTTAATTATGTTCAAAATTCATGCTTAGGGACCCTAAGCACCTGCTGATGTACATGCGCTGTAACATCACGCAACAATTTTGTGACGAAAGTGGGTCATCACAAACTTGTTTTAGCTGTGATAAGTTTCATCATCAGAAATCTTAAAATCTGATCTTAGATTGATCAGAAATGTGTCTCACCTTTCATTGCCATCATCATCAATGTACCAGCCCTTCCAAATGCCTCTCTTCATTGGACCATCGTTCATAGTGCTCGTATATTCAATATGCAAAGTGTAATTGATGCCAACAGTTAACGTTTCCACTAGATTGATCTTCAGGAAATGATATAAGGGCTCTGTCTCGAAGGGTGCAAAAGCGTTTAAATTAACTGGCGTGTCATCTTCTTTTAGCAATGAAACAGTGTTGATTCTGTTCACATTAGCGTGAAGAACTATTTGCGTGACATTCTCTTCGACAGCCTAAAAATAGTGTTTTATGTTAATATATATCGCCAGACAAACACACCTGTCCAGTCCCACACTAAGGCTTGTATTATGGGTACCGTACAATGGTCTGGGGGCGAACCCAATATAATATTACTTATATATACATTAACATCCATGACTCTGTTACAAATAGTCGTACTCATCACACATAGTTTGCAAGGATAAACTTTTGGTAAGGACGAAGGTCCGGATTCGGACCATCGTACATCCACACGGAGAGCAGGGTATCTACTGCGCGAATCAGGTCATCAAAAGGTGTTAGTACGGTTCAAGAAATATTTCTTAAAGCATTGAATACTTTCTCATTATGATAATGAACAAACACTTTTTTAGAATAGAAATAATTGGTCTTGTCAATTCAAAAATGTGCTTATGTGGCTTACGTGAATATAAGATACACAAAGGACTTATTTCAAATCAAGTATCATTGGAATCAATGTTCTAGATTGACAATTTTAGTAACCAAGGAATACAATTTTGCCATTATAATGGCTGCCTAAATGAGCCTACTTAAATTTTAAGTGGGAAATTGATTTACTTTTAAGAATACGAAAATGGAAATAAGGGTGTCTCAAAAAGTTGCAAAAGTCCTAAGTTGCGAAGATAATACAACTTAACTTTGCGCAATGAAATTATTCCATTCTTCTTACTTACCTGAATAATAATACTCTCTCTTCCATCATAGCTGAACGGTCTATCTTCTCTCTCAGCGAAGTATAAGTCGATATAAATATCGTAGTGTATCGGCACCACGTTCTGGGGTAGTCGATAAACTTGCTCTGAACTCCTTGAAGCTGAGAGCTCTGTATTGAGGATCGTTTCTTCAAAATCCCTGTACCAGGACACGGGGTGATCAGACCTGGCGAACGTCAAGAGCATGCAGCTCGAGGCGAAGAAGAGAATTTTGGACATTTCTGTGGAAAAAAAGTAATCAAAGTTGGAAATAGATATTGGACCTTCTAGGATATTGGGATACGATGGTCTGTTTATTATTGGAAATCGATAAGTAAATATAATTATTCCATGTTACGGCTTTGCACCAGAAATACTCGTAAGCAAAAATAGGATGCAAGTATGATTTGAGAAATTGAAACCTCACCGTATTTAATGAGTATCGATGTATTTATGTTGACCGCGGAGGTTTTTAAATTGTACAAAGTTTTTAAAATATGAGCTGTGGCAGATTCCAGTTATAATTGATGCACTTAAAAACATACAATATGAAAGGTTACAAATATTGGTGGCAAAAAATATAAAGAGTATACGGACCTGATAACAAAAATGTCCTTTAAACAATGCCGATCGTGATAAAATGAGCAAGTTAGGTGAAAACTTTGATCGTACCTACCATTTTTTTTTTTAATATTACCTGATAAAAGTAGTAATCGCGCTTGTCAATATCTAATAATCATTTTATTGCTAGTGATAAATAACATATATAAACATTACGTATTAAATTATTTGAAGTAAGTATTAATGTAATATTTTTTTTAGTACATAACAATATGGATATTTATTTAAATTCTATCATAATTTTTTTCAGTAATACAATAATCACCATTCTGTGGATGCCTCGTTTAGAGGCGAAACACTTGTCGAATACTTTTTTAGATTCGCTCCGTTTCGCGGCGAATTTCATATTGGTAGGGGTCCCGACACTCGTGATAGACAGTTTCTCGACTTACATCTTAGAGGAGTTCGGTGTTGCTGGCTTCTTTAATTACCGATCAAAAAGTTGACAAGCCGAGGTTCAGTTGTGGGTTCCTCTCCCCCCATTTGTTTAGTAATACCAAATACAGAATTAAAGTCGTTATTTTACGGATCTGAATTTTTAAACAAATTATGTATCATAATAATGCACTTATTTTCTTATTTCAAGAACGCAGTTATTATTAAATCCTAAGTCATACCTATGTATTCAGCCCTATATATTTAGTACTAGCTGTGTGTGTTGTAATGTGTCCTTAGCTTTATTATTATCTACTCGCATCAATTTTGAGAGACTTCCAATATAAAACTCATTACTCATTAGAATATTCTATATATTTGGGGTCGAGTCACCTTCGTCCGTAGGAGAATTAAGTACCCTCGAGATACCCTACACGTGACCCTGGGTGGTGCCAACCAGGTGACAACTCTACTGGTGGTAGGCTTCGGCCGTGGCTAGTCACCACCCACTGAACAAAGCCATGTCGCCAAGCGGCCTAGCCGTGTTCCGGCATGATGTTCGGTGTTGCCATTCATGGATGGCGGGTCAGATCAGTTGCGCTGCATGTGCCTAGTGAATGTAGCGTCTCTTATCTACTGCCGCCTTCCTACCTAGGCAAGTATGCTCCATCGTAGATCTCATCGTCACTTACCATCAGGTGAGATCGAGATCAAATACTTGCCTATAATGTAATAAAAAAAAAATTACTATATCAAACATTAGATTTCAATCGTTTATCATATCTTTACTTCAGTATATTAATTACTTTTAGACGATAATAGAGTATCCGATACATTATCAAATAGGTATTAATCGTTATTCACTAATTCTGAAGGCAATTCCGGGATACAAAATCGAATTTAACTTCAAATATCAGCTGGTTTGCCACCATCTGATATGGTGCTTCTTACACTAGCCTTGAACCTGAATTTTTTAGCGCTAAGTCTTTTAAACTGTTTTAATTTCTTTGTGTGTTATATTGTCCTGGCATCAAGGACATTTTGATAAAATATTTTTTTTAGGTAATACATTAGTCAATAGATATAGGTTTTCTTTTTGGTTTACTCAACTATTACTAGATGATTGTTTCTACGTCATTATCATTCTCAATCTAACTGTGTCCATTCTTATCGGGTAATTCCTCCCCTCTGACAAATTATTCGATCTTCCCTGGCCACTATATTTACCAGCCTTTCAGAAATATTATCATCAGCCTGTCTTTACTTAAACAAACTAAAAATAACACACTCACTTACAAAAATATTTTTATTAAAATCAAAAACTTACAAAATATCTGAAAACATATTGTCAAGTTGTTCAAGAACATATTGCACTTAAAATTAATTAATTTACAAGGGTAGTTTTTAAGCTAGGGATTAAATTAACGGAAAAGTTGCACCAGCATAGCCGCAACCACGGTGATGATGGAAGCAGTGAAGGTGGTGGAGGAGCTGGTGGGAAGAAGGAAGTCGAAGATCTCAGTGGCGGCAGCGTTGCCCCAGTTGAGGTTGTTCATGGCCGCGTTGACGGCGGCGACGCCATTGGCGAATGAGGCTCCAAGGGCCACTTGGTTCTGGTACACCCAGGTTTGGAACTGTGGAGAACATAGATATTAAGTAAACCTGTTACTATTTTTAAAAAGAAGAAAAAAAAAGGACTTGGATTAGTTAGAATCTACCACCGGTTTGTAATGTTTAAATCAATTCTTTAACCAAAAGATGTGTTAGCTAACTTACGCACATCACGAATCATCATAATTATTTCATATAGTGTTTAATGAAGTTTTAATCAAATACTTAGCACGTATTGCAGAAGGTAATTTCATGGACTCCAGATCCCCAAATTCATATCAATAATTTTGTTTGGAAAATGTTTATGTAGATCAAAAATTGATCTTCTGTTAAATACCTGAGTAATGGTTTCGAAGTTCGTCAAAAATGCAGGGATAGCATTAATAGCGATGTTGAGACGTGCTGGGCCACCGTATCTGTAAGAGAAATTAAATAATTATTCTTGTTAACAAATAAAATATGAGAAAAGCTTTCAAAAGCTATTTAATTGATGATATGACAAACTTACGTATCCCTGATTCCAGCGAAGTTGCTGTACAAGAAGTTGAGTACTATAGGCAGGTTTTCAGGGTTGCCCTGCAGAGCGTAGGACCAGGCGTTGGTGCGGTCATGGATACGAATCCTATCGTTGTGCATCGACTGTTGCAGGTAGCTATTAATAAGTAAGGAGAAAGGTTTAACTTCAATCATTTTAAAGAACAACAATTTCAATTTAACGTAACTAATAACAAATTGTATAAAAAACCCAAATTTTTCCGTTAATAAACGTTGATTTTGAAATCTTAGATAGTTATAATACTTTCTAAGTACGAAAACCTCTCTGAATTGTGTCCATTCGGACTTGTTTTAGAAATGAAGATAGGAGAACATATTACTCCAAGTCCTTAACTTCAACCTGAAATATATGAATTCATACTCAAGGATTAACAGACGACTTACTGCACCAAAGAAGCTTCGTCTCTAGTGCAGGCGAGGGAACGCAGTATGACGACCATGTCGGCGGTGTTCTCGGAGGTGTTGTACTTCTGGAACAGGAACTCGTAGTCGCTGGCGTCGCCCTGACGGATACCGGTGCAGTACACGTAGCGGCGAAGGTTGACAGGTACCCTGCAAAGGGAAGGTTAACACCGAATAAGCAACAATAGAAACACTTAGGTATTAAGATATGAATTAATTATCATTATAAGCCTCTTATTTCTCACTGCTGGGAAAGCCTCCCTTGTCTTATTCTACTCCTGGCTGTTCTAGGCCGCTTTTAGATGTAATTCCATTTCGACCCGTCAGCTCCTTTCAGGTATTACAATTTTAAATAAAGGCATTTAGGTTTCCTTGGGTACCTATTAATAAATCTAAGTATGTCTATGACCCCGAAAAATATTACAAAAATTAAAAAGAAACATCTATAACTTGAGGAACCCAATGTGTCGATATTTAACGTGACTTAGAGAAATTCTTTCTGGAAAAAAAAAATCACAAAATTGTCCTACTTATAATTTGTGGTAAACGATGCTGGTATATAGGAAGAATAAGAAGCTTGACAATGTATGACTCACAAGTTGGTGTCATTGGCTCTGTAAGCTCTCCATTTGTTCAAGCTGTCGCTGGTGCAGCCAGCGTGGCCACGGTTGCAGGCGTAGTTCATGATTTGCATCCTGTTGAGGATTGTGGAGGTGGAGTCGGTGGCGCGCTCCTCATAGCCGAGGTGACTAATCACCGTCTCCATGAGCTCCAGAATGTAGTCCTGTAAAAATGTATAGTTAATTTATTTCAAGTTTTATTGAATAATTCTCTAGATTTTTTTAGATCATCAATAAGCTAGGTAGGTAATTGATCGTAAAATGTTGTGTACACAAGACAAGTCAATATTACGTACCGAGAATAAGGTGTGTGCACTAGGCAAATGCTCAAGACGCCTCAGGATCCAGTCGATCTGTGTAAGAGCGCCATTCCACACGTAGTAGTCAGTTTCACTCCTCAGGAAATCCAGCACTTGCAGACCGAGAGTCCTATTGATGTCTCCGGAGCGAATAAAGAAGAGAATGTCGTTGACGATCTAAAAGTAACAGATACACCTACTTAGTTTGATAATCAAAAAGGTGCTGATGCAATATGAGCCGATGTACTATCAATACAAAGTACCGTTTCAAGTAATTTCAACATACCTGAGCTCGGTTCAGTTTGTGAATGTTCTGCCTATTAATTCCGCGGAGGTAAGCACCAAGCATCTCCCAGTTGTGCTCATCGTAGTTGACACGATACAAACCTGTCAAATGTACAATATTTTCCATTACCAATTTATTTTAAATATAGCACATTATTATGATGAACCCAAGGGATATTAAAACTCCATCACCATCTTACAAATATAGAATCTACAATCACTTACCAGACTGAGCGACGTTAAAGATGACCCAGTTGTGACCAGTTGGGCCTTGAATGGTAGCGGACCTTGTTGTCAGGACCTGGCTGGGTTTAGTGCTGTTAAAGACCAGGGCACCTTGGTGGGTCCAGGTGAGAGGCAGCTGCCACAGTTGGTCGGGAGTGTCACCGGTGAGTACGTAACGTTGCTGAAAATAGAATAAGTAATAGATGGATTATTTGTGATGGAAGTAAGGGCCGTCTTTTTATGCAAATTATTTTTCTTTTAATATCTATCCATATTTATAGGCTTCCAATGGATACAATAACAGTGCAGGTTGCCGAACTTTACTAGGCTAGCGTAGTAGATGAATATATTCGAGAACTGTTTAAGTACTTCAGACATGCAGGTTTCCATCACTGTTTAGCAAGTGATAATCATAGCTGAAATTGAGAATTGCACATGAAATCCGTAAATACCAGAGTTTCAAGCCGGCTATTGAATCTGCGATCCTTGTTTTCAAGTCGAGCGTTCCAACCAACATGGCCAATAATTGGATGTCTAATATTTATTATTATCTAAAATCTAGTCTCATAATAATAGTAGTTTGAAACAGCTATTTTGATAATATTGAATTTTATTATGTACTGACCTGAGTAACAGTAATGACTCCGGTATCCATATTGACGTCAACGTTCAGGACGGGAGAGCCAGGGTTCTGGACCCAGCTGTCGAAAACTGCGCCAACCTCAATATTGGGATAGTCACGCGAGAAAGTAAAATCTTCAGAGACAGCCCTTCTGAAGGCGTCGTACATATTTTCAGGTGTACCAATTTCGTAAGCGCTAGAAATGAAAGCCTCAATTAAGACGAGCGTTTTACGGGAAAGAGAACTTAAAACCTTAAAACCATTCATTACTAAGATTTTATCAGTATCTTTATGGTTACAAACTTACTTATCTCTCAAGTAATATCTCAAAGCATTTCTGAAGGTTCTAGCTCCAACGAAGTGTTCCATCATTCTAAGAACTGAAGCGCCTTTAGCATAGCTGGTGGTACTAAAGTGGGCACTAATAGAGTCGTTATCTTCAACGGCAGTCCAGTTCATTGGAGTAGCGCCACCGGCAGCATCTCCTGTAAGTGCACTGTGGACGTAGTCAACGACGAACTGCTCATCTAGCTCCAGAGCAGGGTCAGCCTGTAGCGAGTGAGAGAGAAAGAGTCATTGTGGTTTTCGTTTAAAATAACTTTAAATTTAAGACAAATCAATCAATATGTAAAAATACTAGTGCAAATCAATACTTCAAAATTGGTAAGAAAAACAACTTTGAAGATTCATTTTAAGTGCAAAGTGTAACAATTATATGACGTTTACAAAGTAAAGAAATTTACCCAATGTGCAGCAAAGTATTCGAAGTAGCTGGCAAAAGACTCGTTGAGCCACAGGTTGCTCCACCAGAAGCAAGTGACCAAGTTGCCAAACCACTTGTGGCCAAGTTCATGGGCCATGATAGTTGCGATGAAAATCTTGTTGAGGATGTTCGTGTTGCTCGGGTCATACAAAAGGTAAGCCTCCCTATAACGCGAAGATAATTTAACAAACGATCCCATTTCCATTCATATTACACGTTAATTTAATACAATTACAGCTTACCTATAGTTAACCATTCCCCAGTTTTCCATAGCACCAGATGGGAAGTCAGGAAGAGCGATATGGTCGTTCTTCATCAAGATACCTTGGCCCATCTCATGGTATTGATATCCAAGGTAGTCATCTAACTCATTGGTGATCTTCAGGCCGATATCGGCGGCGTACTCGTGCTGATCCAAGACACCTTGACGAGAGATGATTTGGAAAGGCCTGCCGGCGGTGCTGGTGAGACCAGTGGCGACAAAGTCACTGACGTGGAAGGCGACCAAGTAGACGGAGATGATCGGAGTGGGATAGAACGTCTCACGCACACGATTGTTGGAGAGCCTGTCACAAAGTAAATTGCAATTAATAAAAAATACTATATTTTGCTATTATGGTATAATAGACTAAATATAGGATTTCGTGAAAGAAAAATTTAATGAACAGGATAGAGATAATTCCACATACCTAACAGATATACTCTATACAGCATAACTTAAGAATAAAAAGTCCATAAACAGCGAGATTGTTTTCCGCACAGCATTAACTAGTATCTTTTTTCGATCATGAGGGTGTTGATAGTATTCATATACTTACACTTGAGTTTCGCTAATGTCCATGTTGGAAAAAGAAGGTCCAAGTGTGCTAGCCCTGGTGATGGAAATGGTGTATCTTGATTTGAACTGAGGTTCATCAAAGCACGGGAACGCTTTCCTGGCATGGTAGGGCTGGAACTGGGTAGTGGCGTACAACCTACAAAACCGTTTGATTAATATAATACATTGCATAAATCATCCATAACTATCGGGTATCCTTAGCCTTGTAATTTCGACCATTTTTTTGTAATATGTCGTATCTTTTTTACTTAATAATTTTCCCAGTATCAGTATACATATATTTTTTCATAAGTTACATGAAAAAGGCACCTATTACACAAAGTAATTCTGGATTATCAAAAGAATTATTATGGCAACCGTCTCGCCCCCTATTACATTCAAACCTAATACATGTGAATTTAGATGACACACTTTTAAAGTAATAATCTCACCTCAAGTTGTTATTCAAGTAGTAGTAGCCTCTGTAAAACCCTCTGTCGACGGGGTTAGTGTTGATCTGCCCAACAAATCTAACAGTGATGGTGTAGTTGCCTGTAGGGATGGGTTCAGCGAGATGGATTAGAAGCAGCTCGTAGTAGTCATCAGTAGTGAAAGGATTTGGGAACTGGAGTGGGACGGCATTGTTGGTTGAAGTGAGTACGTTGACTCCAGAGATGGACACGACCTTCTGGTGGAATACGATTTGAGTGAGGTTGGCCTCTCTCACCTGTAAAGAAAAGTTTTCATGAATGCATTAAAATTTTACTTTAATATTTCCGCATTTGCATCAATGCATTAAAGCTTTCCTTTAATATTTCTGCTGCAACATTCGTATTGCATTCAAGTTTTAAACTTCAGGAGCTAACGACTTCGCGGAAAGACTTCTCTAGATCGAGTAAAGTCATCAAAATTATATGGATGTAAAAGAATGTTGCTCTACATGACTAACTGTAACGCCAAGAAAAATATATTTGAATTCGTCACGCTCTATATGTAGGCGCGATGAATTTTCGACTATAAGTCGAAGCAGCGAAGGCGAAGAGACGTCAAGCACACGGATATAGATAAGGGCACCATTTTAACCTAATATAAAATGGTTTAGTCACGAATAATATGTCTATGTCAGCCGCCGCGATAGCATTATCATTAGTTACGATCGAAAAGTTAAAATATCGAACACCAGATTATCGAAGTATCGTACCTAAAATTCGATAAAGACGCTCGGATTATGATGTAAGTAGTTCATAGTAGATAATTATATTTTTTTTTACTAGGGTATGGAAGATAATTGTGCAATAAGTAAATCAATAAACGTTATAAACTAACCCCCAAATTTATAGACAGTTAAAATTGATTATAACGCATGCTTTATAATCCATTATAACTTCCTATAAAAAATATTCTATAATTTGGTCAAACGCCAAGATTTTTAGGTAATACAATCATCATGTCGGTGGTTCACCAAGTAAATCTACCGAATTCAAAAAAGTTGTATAATTTAACAGACCATAAGAGAAGAATCAGATATTTATTGGTACGTAATAATACTTACTTCAACATTCATTTGCACCAATCCATCGAATCTGGCTTCATCAAGATGTACATCAAGATCAACGAAGACCTCGTGAGGGTACACTGTGTCGAGGATACGGTACGCCGGCTCAGCCAAGTTGGTGTTATACTCTAGGAACTCGAGGTTCGATCTAAAGTCCTCCAGAGGGACAGCCGCGATAGAGCCAGCAAGGAGGACTAACACGGTGGGAAATAGCATCGTGGTACCTGAGAGTTAGAAAAAACGGCAGTTGTGATGATGATAATTCTAAGTGGTAATGAAAATACAGAAGTAGTAGTTACTGATAAAGTTGATATTAGAATGACTGCACTGGTATATATTTAAGTTGAAGAAAATCATACAGAAGTAAGTGTTAATAACAGCGTAGAAGTAGATCATAGCGTCCTTACATTATAGAGTCCGTAGTTAGGCGATGAAAATCAGCCCTAACTGATTATAGCCGGCGCTTTACATGATGATATCAAAACTTGTAGTTTTTTAAATCTAAGATCGATTTCAATAAATAGCCTTGAATGATGACATGGTTGAAAGTGAATACTTTATTGCAGAAAAGGTTACCGGTACGTCTCACGGAGATATGAATACCCAAAAACTAATAGCCCTTTGAAAATAAGTGCAATTGGGTTTGGAATAATTTACTACTGTAGTAGATACTTTTGATTCCAATCAAACATTTTTATCATTTCCATTTCAATACTTTTAGCCGTTCGTAGGGTGGGTTACTTAGATGCATCTTATATACTGCTGCTTTTAATAAAACCATTGTTAATTATCGCTATCTCACTGAATCTTTAATCTAAAATATTTTTTAATACCACTCCTGAGTTAAATGGCCAACAAATTAAGGACTTACCCATAGTGGCGCCGACGGTACCGAACGACCGACTAGATAGACATACTTAGGATATTATATTATATTTAACATTAATTATTTCCTTATCTTTATGTGTATACCTACCATTAATAATTTCGATGAAAACTTTTTATCATGCGCGTGGCTGAAATCAGCATTTATCTTAACAATCGCGAGATAATACTTTATCGTTGCGACATTAGGTTCATTATTAATTATTAAATTATACACAAAATAGCTATGAACCATTATAAATATATATTATTATATTTTTGAATAAAATAAATAAAAATCAATTACAAACAAAGTTCAGCGAGTATGTACTTTATTTTTCCCTAATGGTTTTTTTCCAAAGAGTCAGGCTCATAGTGATTCTGCCAAAGCATGTAGTTACAATAATTGCCAATCCACTTGCAAGTTCAATGTCCAATATTTATGGTGACAACCTGATTGGTAACACCACAGAGTACTTTTGTGGTAACACTGTCCAATGGAACACGATTACCTTCGTATGGGATCTGAGGATCTTGATTTTTGCTGCAATGGATTTTTATTAATTTAATTTGTTTTACTTTTGATTGACATTGGAATTCGTCTGCGAATCATGTTTTTACGAACAATCTAATTATTATTTTTTTATTTTTTTATTACATTAAAGGCAAGTATTTGATCTCGATCTCACCTGATGGTAAGTGACGATGAGATCTACGATGGAGCATACTTGCCTAGGTAGGAAGGCGGCAGTAGATAGAGACGCTACATTCACTAGGCACATGCAGCGCAACTGATCTGACCCGCCATCCATGAATGGCAGCACCGAACATCATGCCGGAACACGGCTAGGCCGCTTGGCGACATGGCTTTGTTCAGTGGGTGGTGACTAGCCACGGCCGAAGCCTACCACCAGTAGAGTTGTCACCTGGTTGGCACCACCCAGGGTCACGTGCAGGGTATCTCGAAGTTACTTAATTCTCCTACGGACGAAGGTGACTCGACCCCAAATACTTGTCATTGGCAGCATACCTACGGTTTGTTGGGTGAGGTCATCGGTCAGTGGTCGTGTTTTCTTTCTTTGAAAAAAGAACGAGACATTGCTCTGATGGGATTTGATCTCAATGTAATAGAAGTGAGATTAGCGCCATTATAAGAGACACACTCCCCTTAATAATGGTTTCAGGACACCACTTTGGTGAATTTGGCGAGCTTCAAGACAGACGTGTAGGTTTTTCACGCTATGCTTACCGTCACCGTACGTACAGCAAGTGATAATCATTGTTGTTGCGTGCCGGGGTTTGAACCTGGATCCCTTGTTTCCAAAGCGAGCGTTCTACTAATTTAGTTATATTCATGTCTAGATCTTTCAGACTGGCCAAATTCAAACTGGACTAAATAAAAGCCTGTCTCATTCTTCAGATCATTTGCGGTCATTAATCATGATTTTTTAAACGTAACTTAATAAGGACCTGTCCATTTTCCAAATAAGGTTGGCGCCCACTGGCGGGATGGCGTCGGGGCAAATTTAGGTGCCGAATCCTCATATGATGCCACTGTAAGTAGTTGAACTTTTAAAGACATGCTTGGGAATGCCGCGTCAGTAGAGATCGGGGTGCCTCCTCAAAATCCGCAGCATTTTTGCCGCCAGTTAAATATTTTTCGTGGTATCTAATTTTATTTATTTAATTATATTGTGCTGCAGAAGTGCTTATGCCAAAGGATCACATTTCATGCTATTTCGCCAGTGTGCACCAGGTCTTATTTGATTTTTTATGGAGTCAATGCACAATAATAATATAATAAAAAAATTATGCTCAAAAATAGGTTTATTAAATAATATAAATAGTTTTATCTTTATTTAAAATGCTTTTACAAGCTCTTACAAGCTTTAGAACAAATTGACTGCAAGAGTCACGATCATTGCGACAGTGCTGAAAACGGCCACATTAGCTGAATCAGGCACAGGTTCTGCAGGAACTTCTGGTTCAGTCTCAATTTCTACATCCACATCTACATCGAGGTTCTCTTCAACGTAGCCAGTCTCGTAGTAGCGTTCGAACTCAGACACTCTCTGGTCGTACCACTGCATGTTGGATCTGGCAGTCGCAATGCCCGAGATACCAGTGTTGTAGGATGCTGTGCCAATAACTTCCCTGTTCGTTTCGAGCCAAGTAGAAACCTGTGAAAAATTACACACTCAGAACGTAGAACGTAGAACGTCAGAACTAAGAACAATCTGAACAGCATACTGGCTGGTTTTAATAAAATAAAAGCCTGATTAAAAATATGCAGGAATTTAAAGTTCTTATACTGACCTCAGTGATTTGAGCCTCGTTTAGAAGACGACTTGTGATGGTGCTTAATATTGTTGAAATACTGCCCAAACTGTAAGAAAGGGAAAATATTCATTGTATACCGAGTTTTATGGCGTCCCATTACATTTATCCTCAGGTAATTTTGTTAGATTGAACTTACGTAGAAGTAGTCTGAGCTACATTGCTCCTCAGCCATTCAAAGGCTCGCATAGTGTTATCTTCATTGCTGGTGATAGCCGAGCTGATGGCTGTGCTATGGTCCTGAGCCCTGATGGTATCGTCACCAGCAACAATAGCGTTAAGGAAGGAGTTCAAGCTGTTCTGGTCACTTGTGCAACCAGCCGCTTGAAGCATCACAACTTGCTCGTTGGCCAAGTCTTCTGCGAGGTAGCGGTTCCAGAAGTAGGTGAAGTCAGCAGCTGTGCCGTGGCGGAGACCAGCGCAGTATACCCAAGGGCGCATGTTAGCTGGAATGCTGAAAATAACCATTTCGGTATTAACTAACGCAATTGCGCGCCCGAAAGACGAATCAGAATCAGTATATTCCTTAGGTACTTTGAAATCGTCGATAATGTCACAAAAGGTTATGCTATGATTGTATCACCTTTTTTGGGATGCCACTATTATGGAGAAGAAGGGGCAATGAGCTTCATGGGACCCCCTTTTCAAAAGGATTTTTCAATTTGGTTTCCGTTTTTAAAAGGAACTTTAAATAAGTATTTCGATTCACTTATTTCTAGTAACTTACAATCCACCATTCCTCCAATTCTGGAAGCTTTGTACACCGGCATCGATGCACTGCTGATGGCCAACATTGCACAGGAATTGCATGACGTACATGCGCAGGAGACCGTCCATGTACGATTCGTTTGCGACTTCCGCGTAACCGAGACGGTTGGCTACCGCTACGCTCTTGCTGATGATGAGTTGCTAAAACAAAATGGTTCTTATGCACACTGAGTAACAAGGTTAGATCATTGCCGAAGATCAACTTAAATGAAAACGGGTTCAGTAGTGAGTCGTATTAGAGTTCTGAATCCAATTGTGGGCTGATATTTATTATGGATAATTTCGAGTGACTTGTTTTTTTTCCTTGATTACTTACGTTCAATTTCTCTCGGTTGTCAGTGTTATGTGCCAGCCTCCTGATGGCAAAGTTGAACCCGGTAATGGCGGCTATCCAAGGCGCGTACTGGTCTTCGAACTCCAAGAACGAGAGGATGTTGAACGCTCTGCTGTATGACAAGACACCAGCTCTCGCCATAACAAACACATCGTCTACGATCTGTAAATACAAGAATATTGTGTTGCAGTACTTTACAATATTTGGTTTATTTTAAGAGGTGTACATCGACAGCATTTTTGATGCACATAAGACCCGCGTGGTACGAAATTCAAGTATCCTGTTTTATGTTTCGAAACGATAACAAATGTTTTGACAGTGAGAGTAGTACAAAATAAGGCTTTTGTTTAGTTATTTTGAAAGTGTTTTGTTTCTAAGAATGCGAATCATCACACACCTGCGCACGATTGTACTCGTGTATGACCAGTCTGTCGTTGGACCTGAGAGCACGGGTGATAAGCACCCATGTGTTGCTGTCGTAGTTCACTCGGTAGAAACCTGAAAAGTACACTTTCATCAGTTGCATGACACATATCGTTACCTCGGAATTGCAAGGTAATTTCTTAACGTTTAATCCATTGATACACTTAACAATGCGTCAGCTTTTAACAATGCCCTAGCTATTAACAATACCCTAACTCTCAACAATACCCTAGCATTTAACAATGCCCTAGCTTTAAACAATTCCCTAGCTCGTAACAATGCCCTAGGTCTTAATAACACCCTAGCTCTTAACAATTCCTAAACGTTACCCTAGTAGGATTCTTAACTCAAGCGGATACACATTACCACTGAATACTTTAAAACTCCATACAAGAAGTAGATAGATATGTTTTAATTTTATTGTTGACTAAGGTTTTTTCAATTAAATTAATAAAAACCAGAGCTAACCAGACTGCTGCTTGTTGAAAATGACCCATTCCCATCCAGTGCTGCCTCTGTCGATGGTAGTGGACTGTGCGCTGAGAACTTGCGATGGCTTAAGGTTCACAAAGTCGGGTGCTGCCCCTCTCGTCCAGGTGATGGGGAGCAGATATAGAGTTGGGTTCTGAGACACGCCAGAGTTGCGTTCGAAGCGAGTCTGTTAACAATATAATATTGAAAATAAAATGAATTGTTTATCGTTAATCTTACATCAATATTCACAATGATAGTGTTTGTTATACTATATCAATTCAAACTACCGTGCATGTTTTGAATAAATAACATATATATTACTCTGGCAATCTAACGGAACTCATTTATCAAAGAAGAAAATGCCATGGTGGTACTCTATCTTCACCTGTGTAACAATCATGCGTCCAGTGCTATGGTCTACGGAGACCGACAGCAGAGGATGTCCAGCCTGTTCTGACCAGGTCTTGAAGTACTGGTCGATAGTGATACCATTGTAGGCAGAAAGTGCGTTGTCTTCGGCAGCCGCCGCATCCAAAGCGCTGAACAAATCCTCGGGTTCAGCCACGTCGTAGGCCCTGGTGACAAATAGTTCAAACTATGATCAGAACAACTGGAATGTCTAGTTTTCACCAGAATTAGATTAAATGGCAATACGGCATTACATAACAAGTTATAGCCCTAACAGTGAACACATTTCCCAATAAGATGGTTCATGGTACGATCCATTTCAATTTATTTTCCGTCATCCAAAAAACTGAAAATTTCAAACTTTTTATTTTTTTTCATTTTTATATAAGTACTTTACTCTTCTCAGATTACTTTAAGCTTCAAAAACTAGCCAATCAGTCAATTAAATAGTTCCATACTTATTACTTAAATAAAACGGTATTTAGCCCATTTCCTTACCTGTTTTGTAAGTACAGTCTTAAACCCTTCAGATAGGTATCTTCACCGAGCAAGTACTGAGTCATCCTAAGGATGGAAGCACCCTTGGCGTAGGTGATGGTTGAGAAATGTGCGCTGACGGTGGTAGGGTCATTCACGTTCAGGTCAGTGAGAGCATGTGCGGAGTCGATGGAGTCGGACAGCATCGAGACATGCAGCTGTTCTACGATGAAACGAGTATCGTAGCCAAGTTCTGGTTCCACCTGAATCGATACATTTGGTTAATTAGCTAGATCTTCTGCTTTTTATCCATTTTATATTTGTATTTTTGTAATGGGGTTTGCTTGCAGTCTACCCTGATTAAGCTGATTAAAGCTCTTTGAGACTCAGCTAGTGGGACTACTAACCTAAACAAATCTGACAAATGGTCTTACACCATTTAGTAAAATTTTCAGGCTTCTGCCTACCTGTAACAACTGTGAAAGCTAGAACTATAAAGAAAACCGGATCGCCAGCTTAAAGTTTCCTCGTAAGCACGAAGGATTTCGCATGTTATAATTCAGTCAGTCATACAAGGTCCGACCGAGACGAGACAGACATGATTTTTTTGGGTTTGGCTTTGATTGTACGTACCGATCCCGTCAAATAGTATTGGTAGAATCTAGCGAAGCCTTCATTGAGCCACAGGTTGTCCCACCAAGCGCAAGTGACGAGGTTACCGAACCACATGTGGGCGATCTCGTGCGACACGATATTTGCAACACGCTGCTTGTAGAAATGGTTTGAGTTCAATGAGTCATACAAGATGAGAGCTTCTCTGAAAATAAAAAGAAGATTGAATTGCAGCACGCCACTTCAAAGTTTGAAACAACGGAATCAGCTACTGTATCCATAAGTTGAAATCTAAAAGTAAACTACGATTCTTTCAGTCCATTATCCCTGATAATTACCTATAAGTCAAAAGTCCCCAGTTTTCCATAGCACCAGCAGAGAAATCAGGAATAGCTGCCTGTTTCATGTTCATATTCGCTGCCATAGTATAGTAAGGAATCTGGGTGTAATTCTCCATGGCGACTAGGAGTCGTTCTCCGATGTCGAGGGACCAGTCCCCGTGGTTGCCAATGTTGTCTCGTGCGTAGATATAGAAAGGTCTCTCAAGATCATTGTTCTGCGCCACCACTTCGTAGTGGGAGACAATGAAGGCCAACAAGTACGTTGAGGTCACTGGAGTTGTATAGAAGCTTTCGGCAATCCTTCCGTTGGCCAATCTGAGAATAATAAAAATGGAGAGTTATAAACCTTGATATAAAGAAATATGGGTTCTGCTGGCAATGCCGTCTTTAACATTAGGCCGACTTTAACTTTAACACATTTAACATATTATTTTGTATGCGTTTTGTCTATGATGGTGTTTTACAGAACAAAGCTAACGAATGCTATGTTTCCACGGGGTTTTATACTAACACACTCTGCGCCATTTCTGCCTTCAAATCATCTTCTCACTGTCTAAAAACATCTCCAAACAGTTTTCAATATAACTAAACGTAACTAAATAAGTTTCCGCAATGAAATTACAGCATTTCAGTTTCATACTCATGAAGTTACCATCATAAATGAGCACGGACGCAAACGAGAAAAGTATTGTCCTCTCTCTCCTCCCTATTTCCACTGATCGCTTTTACCAAAAATTTAATAAAATAGTATTATTCAAAGTTAGTACCTTATACTGAAAATCATTGCGCAGTATATTATGTAATCAGAATTCGATTATGAATCATCAAAAATTGCTACAAAATGCTAAGCTACAACTTTACCACCCGTTCGGAATGCCGTTCCTATGGAGAAGAACGGGCAAGAAACTCCATGGTTGCTCTTTTTAACAAGATTTTTAAAATTTTTGAGCAGTACACTATTATGGATATGTGAGATAACAACTTGTACTTACGGAACGGTCGCCCTTATCGGCATGTTTGATAAGGTGGGACTGAAGTCGGTCTCTCTGTTTATGGTAATATCAAAGGTGGCCTTGAAGCCAGGCTCATCATAGCAGGGGAACGCTTGGCGGGCATTACCAGGCTGGAACTGGGTGGTAGCCATCCATCTAAAATATTATGTAACATATTTCAGATATCATTTCTTTATATCTTGAGTTTACAAATTCATGAGCGACTATTTCAAGGTTCACCGTTTGTAATCCCCTTAAAGGTGTCGAAAAATGTTTTAAATGTCAAAGTCTGTATCAGACTTTAAACATCGACTAAATTAATTCGGTAATTAGTGACAGGATTCGTCAAAGGTGGTAAACCTTTGCCACACATGCATTTCTTATAGATCCTTCTTTTTTACGGTATCCACGGAAAGAGACTGAATGTGGTACTATTCTTACCCAGCATCACATAGTTCAGTTACCAGTAACATACATATTTAAAAAAGTTTACTAAAGGAAAATATGTCTACTAGAATAGAAGAAAATCCAAAAATAATTTAAATCACCTTCTTCCAGTGCTATCGTCGTACCAACTCCTGTAAAAACCTCTCATATTTGTCTGCAAATTGCCTCTAAACGTGCTCCTTATAACGTACTCCTGGTTCATCGTTAACGCTTCCGTAAGAGCTATCCTCAAAAAGCTGTAAGGCATTTCGCATTGGAACACCTGGTTTGCTGCAGCCAGGTTCGTGGTACCTGTGCTGAGCGTGACTGTCACAGAATTGATCGTCAAGTCATTGCAATGAAGAACTATTTCGCTGACATTAGCCTCAAATGGTGAGACAGCGATTGTCACTTCACCGTCAAAAGTGAAGGGGTTGAGGGTAGTGTTGAAATAGGGGGTAAGGGTGACTTCGTAGTGCCTCGGTCGAACGGTAGTGGGGAGACGGTAGGCGGGGTCCCTCATCTGGCGAGTGTATTCACTCCATTCTTCGTCCGGTACTTCTATCGGGCTGAAGGCGAAGTTGCCTTGGATAAGGACTACCCCCAGAATGAGGTAGAACCAGTTCCCCTTAAAGAAAATTTTACACAACTATGTAGATTCGTAAAAAAATTTGAAACTTTTTAATTTACATCATCATCAATTTCAACCTACCCAGCCTACCCAGAACCTACCCAGAAATTTAAAAAATCGACTTTTCATCCCTACTAGTTTCATTGTTTGCTCAGATTTATCATAAAGGTACGCTCAATAATAATAATTAAAGCATCAGCCAAATAAGTCAAAACGATTATTTATAAAGATAAAAGGTCTTTTAATCGAAATCAATAAAAGTTCACACTGATAATACACAAAGACGTCGTGAATCGTCATAGCTTATCAAACAAAAATCGTTGAGTATTATTCTAAAGAATGATGGATGGATGGATGGTTGGTTTGCATCTTAGTCACAATCTTATTTTGACATGGATGGTGTGTAAAGGAATAAGTAGGCAAAATAACATTACTTAAGACGAAAGAGGATATTCGAATGAAATTATCTGCAGTTAAGTACTCGAACATTTTACACTAAGTTTGAACATTTATTATGAAATTATTTCATTTACGGCGCCGAGAGCCCCTAGTTAGCTGTTTAAGTTCTTATGGAAATAGGTACATGAAAAGATTACAGAACACCTAAAGATGCACTTGACAAAATTGTATAAAGTAAGCCTTGTGGGAATAATATTTAAAAATAAAATAAAAATAGTATATAATCTACATACCATCGTCGCGGTGGTTGGTCTTAACAGGAATAATAGGAAGAGTACAAACCCAATAGATTTCCTTAAAATAATCGCTATGAACTTATCCGATAATTATTTATCTTATCCAAATTAAAATATTATTTATAATAGATAATTATTATCAATGATAGCGGGCGCTGTTTGTATAAATGACTACCAATCAGGAATGTTATTTGAAGGATAAAAAAATCCTGTTTTAACGTTGGCGGTCTCATTTGAAGATGCAATAAATGTGGCTATTCATTATTGTAACTATAACTTTATTTATGCCTTAGGGCAGTACATTTATATAGCAAGTCCGTAGTACATTCAACCGACGGAAGTGTATGAAAAGATGTATGAATGTGGATGAAGCGAAAATGGTATGCCAGGATCGTAGCATGTGGCAATCAGTGGTCTCTGCCTACCCCCATGGGATAGGCAGTATACCAGTATACCATACTACCATATATATATGGCAGTACATTTTTATCATCTATTAAACATAATAATAGTCTCATATATTATTATGTATGTCTACAGCTCTAGCGGACAGTATTTAAAACTTTAAATTGTCGATAGAAAAATAACAAAAGAACTAAGTATGATTTTCAAGTTATCTTATGAGATAACTCGATAGTTAATAGTATACCGGAAACTATTAAAATGAGCACGTCGTTTAAATCCAATATACCTTTACTGAACAGTGAAGGAAACATCGTGAGGAAACCTGCATGTCTGAGAGAACTCCTCGAAAGATGTGTGAAGTCCGCCAACCCGCACTGGGCCAGCGTGATGGACTATGGCCTAATCCCCCTCGCATTGAGGCTAGGCCCGTGCCCAGCAGTGGGACATTAAAAAGGGCTGGTATTATACTTATTAAAATGTATTCAAATAAAAAAAAAATTAACACCCACAATAAACTCCGTTATCTGTATAATTAACTACTCTAATAGATAATTAAACTACAGTAATTAAGCTAGAAGTTATCACTTTAAAAAAACATTTATTATCAGGCAGCACGTGGGCTAATCGGCAGATTATCAGTTAGAGTGAAACATAACATATTTATGTACAACATTTTTTTATTAATTTACAAAGAGCCTATTTATAATTTGATCGAAAATCAGGCTATAAATAAACTTACAGAGCACTTAAATTAACACCAGATGATGGTAAGTACAGACAAGATATTATTAACTAATCTGATGCTTCAATCACAATAAAAATACATTATTGTCGTTCACTTTTAAATCTATCGGGTGTCTATGATAATTAAGATCCAGACACCATAGACAACTAGATTTATAATACATATTTTGCAACAAAAGCAACAGCCAGCGAGATGAATGAGACTGCGTTAGTTGCAGCTGAGCCAACAGCTGGTAGGGATGGAGTGCTTGGTTCCACAAGAGCAGGCTGGGCGGTGGTGACGACTGTAGTAGTTGTTGTAGGGGCCGCGGTAGTGGACTGGTATGTAGTGTCACCGTTCACGAAGTAATTGTTCATATCGGCTTGGATCTGGCTCGCATATTGAATACTCTCGCGACTGTTCTCAGCGCCGTTGTAAACAGCTTGGAAGGAAGCACCCAAAGACGCTTGGCTCGCTGTAGCCCATGTTTGGAACTGTTAAACAAAATAGGGTTTTTTAATGTAAATCTTCTTAATATATATAAATTACGTGTCACGGTGTTGGTCTGCTATGAACTCCTAAACTACTAATCCGATTTAAATAATTTTTTGCACACTGTGTGCAGTTGTATCCAACTTGAAAGATAGGATAGTTTATATCTCAATTTATAATCGCAAATACTTATTTAACTATAAAAATATTTACTAGAAATAATGTATATGGCAAAACAACGTTTGCCGCGTCAGCTAGTATATATATATAAATATCGCCAGACGAACACACCAACTATACGGTCCCACACTAAGCAACGCTTGTATTATGGGTACCGTACATTGCACTGAGGGTGAACTCAGTATATAATACTTATAGAGATGCAAACATCTATGACTCGGGTACAGATATTCATGCTCATCACCCAAAGATTCCCTACCAGGATTCGAACACGGGACTTGTGGCACAGAAAGCAAGGTCACTACCAACTGCGCTAATCAGGTCGTCAATATAAATCGGGCCTCATTTAAAAGATTAAATGTAATAGATGCATCTATTAATAATAAATTGTGGAAATCAACGATTTGAATCGGTTTTATTTACTAGGATAATATTTCTGTAAGTATTATTTTGAGATTGTAATGGAATATTATTTATTCTTACAGCAGTAATTTCGGCTTCAGTCCTCAACCTGGATGAGACGTAGGACAGAGGTGTAGCGGCATTACCGAACCTAAAACAAGAAATATATTTTAAAATCACATTATATAAGGTTGGAATTTAAAAAATACAACAATTCTTTTATACTTACGCATTAATCGTTGTGTTCAAATTGTTCTGAATGAAAGTGAATACAATTTGTGTGTTGCCCTCGTTACCGGTGGCGGCCGAGTTGAAGGCGGTGGTGTAGTCCTGAGGACGGACGATGTTGTTTTCTTGAACAATCGCGTTCAAGAAACTAAAGAAAGAGACGATAATTAATTAACGGTGCAATCTTTTAAAATGTTAGGAATAGTAATGAACTCAAAGACAGTAGGTACAAAGAATCAATATAACGTACTTGCAAATTTGATTATCAATATTTAAAACTGGTAGATCTGCCCACTGCTGCACGTTTATCCGTTTGAGAAGACTATCTAACCCGTGGTAACCTTACTTACGTGTTGAGAGAGTTAGCGTGAGGCGTGCATCCAAGAACCATGAGGAGCTGAATCTTCTCGGTGTAGACGTTGTGCTGCTGGAATCTGTTCCACATGAAGTTGAAGTTCGCCTCGGTACCGTCACGGAGACCATTGCAGTATACCCAGTTACGGCTATCGACTGGCACCCTGGACAAGATGGACTCAGGTTAGTTAATTTTTTTATAAAAGGAAATTGGATCTATACTATCGCAATAAAAGAAAATGAATATTAATTTTACTCATGATATTATAGAAAGTTAAAACGTTAGTACTTATGTGAATTTAAGGGTAATAATTAAAAGTAAACAGAATTAAAATAATGCCACATATAGAAAAATATGGGTTAAATTCAATTAAATGTACTACATAGACAAGGATAACATTATAAAAAGTTTATTTTCAGTGATTCAAAATCAGATGACAGGTCTTTAAGCTAAGCTTTCTTTACAAAATGGAACCTTAAAAATGCTTACTCAACGCCGTTGTTGATCAAAGCATTGAACTGGGCTGTGGCCGCAGTACGGCACGCCGTCACGTTGATGATGCACATGATTGGCGCAATCTGGTAGCGCAAGTATGAGCGCATGAATGATTCTCCAGTGACCGGGTAGTAAGTGAGGCCGGTCATCACATTGGTGGCCCAGCGCGCGATCAACGCCTGTTGGATGATGTTAAAATTATAATAACACTTAAAATAAACAGTGATAATAAAGAATCTATATAATTGTTTATATGACTGCGGTAATGATGTGCGGTTAAACTTAAATATTTAAAACTATTTTGAACCTTAGTGTCAAGAATATTTCAAACCAAGTCACATATAGAATGCAATTGGGAAAACACAAAAACTAGCCTTTGAATTCTATAAGACATATTGCAGAAAATAAACATTTATAAGAGTATACGCACGTTAAGGGTCGTCAACTGGGCGGTGCCAGCAAGTCGGTTCCTCAACCAGGTGAAGCCTGTCATGGCAGCGACCCATGGGGTGTATTCGGTTTCGTTTTCAAGGAAGGAGAGGATGTTGAAGGCGCGCTCGTAACTCATGAGGCCGGAGCGGGCGAATTGGAAGACGTCGTTGACGATCTAAAAGACGAAACATTGTTATCAATATCTCAGATTTGTTCGTCATCTTTCGCGATTAATACGATTAATTTAATATGTAAACTATGTACCTGAGCCCTGTTGTATTCGTGGATCAGAGTTCTCTGGTTGCCTCTCAGGGCAATGGTGATGAGGTCCCATGTATAATCATCATAGTTCACGCGGTAGAAACCTGATGACATTTTAATTATTTTTTTAATGAGAAAATATTTATACGATAACAACGTTATATTTTTTTACATTCATCCAAATTTACCAGTTTGCTGTTTGTTGAAGATCACCCATTCATCACCGGTGGTACCACGGTTGATGACGGTGACGGCTTTAGAGATAATGTGAGTAGGCTTAGTGTCAGCGAAGTCAGGGTTGCTAGCGGTGGCAAACGTGATGGGAACGATGTAGTTGGTGTTGATGGCCGAGTAACCGCTGTTAATGTTGAAACGACGCTGGAAAAAAATATTTTAGTGTATAAAAGCTACAAGGCGAATGATTTATAAAACATGGTCAGTACAAATCGTAGATATAATATAGATTAAACGAATAATGAAAACCCACTTTATTATGACATCAGTAATAAATGTGTTTTAAGTTTATTTAATGATAATTACCTGATAGATAGTCATTTCACCAGTCTGATGGTTGACTTGGACGTTAAGAACAGGGTGTCCAGCCTGCTCAGTCCAGCTTTGGTAGTATTCGATGAGAGAGAAGTCAGATCCATAGGCGGTTAATGCTCCACTGGCGATACCAGCGTTTTGAAGAGATTGGAATAGGTGGATAGGCTGAGCGATGTCGTAGGCCCTAGAAACATGCTTAGGTTTTCATACAGGATACTAACATGGATGACAATATTTTATCACCATAATATAGTTTTTAATTATGTTTAACCACATTAAATTGTGATTGAAGTGTACTGCTATTAAAATATTGTGCTGTATTAAATCCAGCCGTGTAACATAGAGTCTTTAAACTCGATCGAATCATTAGATGAAATAGTATTAGAAAAAACAAGACAAGGAAGAAGTAAAAAAAAAATTACCTATCAACCAAGTAGTTCCTCAGACCTTGTCTGTGGATATCAAAGCCTAAGAGATGCTCAGTCATCCTGATTACGGCGGCGCCCTTGTTGTAGGAAATAGTTGAGAACATAGCGCTGACGGATGCAGGGCTGCCAACACCAGGGTGGAAGGACAGCGGGTGTGGATTGTTAGCAGCATCACTCAGCAATGAGGTGTGAATTTGTTCGGTGACGAAACGGTCGTTGAGGCCCATATCTTCGACCTAAAACCAAGTAACTCTCTTAGTACCTAATCAGAAGAATTATTATATATTAATAAAGAAATTCTTTTAAAGAATGTTGACTATTCTTACCCAGTAAGTGAGGAAGTACTGATAGTATCTGGCGAAACCTTCGTTCAGCCAAAGAACGTCCCACCAGTCACAGGTGACGAGGTTACCGAACCACATGTGAGCGATCTCATGGGAGAGAATGTAGGCAATCAGTTGCTTAAAGTAACTGTTTGTGTGTTCAGAATCATACAACAGGTAAGCTTCCCTGTGAAAAACAAAAGAAGATTGAAAACATATTACCATGATAGAGAAATAGAGTAGACATAAATGCTCAGTACCATGCATAGGGTGGATAATGTGAAAACACATACAAAGTATAGCAACGAGTTCCTCTATTTATCCAAACTCGTGCTATACATAAATCATTGGACGCATTATTATGTTGTACTCTTGTAATTATAATAATTTATCTGGAAATTTGTGTTAAGAAACAACAGCAACCTAGCCCTTACCTGTAAGTAAGCAGACCCCAGTTTTCCATAGCACCAGCAGAGAAATCGGGGATGGCAGCCTGAGTCATCTTGAGGTAAGGATGTTGCGAGTAAAAGTCGATAGCTGTGTGGTTGCTCATCTCAGCCAGGAGTTCCTGTCCTGCTTCAAATGCGTATTGTCCCTGGCCAGCGCTTATAGCAGATGGTCGCGCGATAACCTCATACATAAGGAGACCGTTTTGATTAAGTTCAATGGAATCGTACTCAGCAACGATAAGAGCCAAAAGGTAGGTGGACATAATCGGAGTTCTGTAGTAAACATCTTCTTGGTAGCCACTGGAAAATAGACAGAACGAAGTCGTGATACGGCATAAGTTATGAATGAACAAAAATTTACTAGTTAGCCTTCAAACTAAAGAAACCTTAAACCAGAGGTGGATTATTTAGATTTCAACAGACTTGTCAAATTTAATTTAACAAGTAATGAGTCTTAATAAGAATTCAGCTTACGTGACAGTACTGTTCCTGGTTTCTTGGATCCTGGTGCAAGACCAGCTCCTGTGGGTAACTGGGCGTCTGATGACGATGTCAAATGTGGCTTTGAAGCTGGGTTCGTCGTAGCAAGGGAAAGCATAACGAGCAGAAGTAGCCTGGAACTGTGTAGACGCCATCCAGCTGAAAACATTTCACTCGTGTCATTCTCTTCTAATATTCCTTGCCTACAGATAAGAATCAGAATCAGAATATTTTTTATTCACGTAGACCATTAAGTACAGTACTTACGAATCGTCAAAAGTTACAAAATATTATGCTACTACTGTACCACCCGTTCGGAATGCGATGCGGATGCGAGCAAGAAACTCCATGGTTGCTCTTTTTTTTAAAAGATCTTTTACATTTTTGAGCAATACATTGTTATAGCTATGTGAGAACAATGTAGGAACGGCTAATCAGACTTTAGCAGCAGGTCAAAAAAAAGTACTATATATAAATTTGTTGTTCTAGTAATCACACACACCTATAAGAAATTTTACTATTTGATGAGTTGTATTATCGTTAAAACAAAGCTCCTTATTTACCTGATTGTATCGTTGGGGTTGTTTCGGAACCAGGTCTTGTAAATACCGTACATATCATCACGCAACTCTGCTTCGAAGCTGATCTCCAAAGAATAAATTACGGGACTAGCAGCATTATAATTCAGACTGCCACTGGCCAGTCTAACTATCAAGAATTGGTAGTCTCTTTCTAGGGTGTATGTCACTGGGACGGCAGTAGTGCCTTGAAATAGATTTAACGAGGAGATGGTCATATCATCAGCCTGGATGACGATTTCACTAACACCTGCTTGTGTGGCATAGATTTGGATTCCCACTGTTCCTGCCAAGTTTAGTTGGTCGATGTTGATGGCCCATAGCACATTGTAGTGTTGAGGCCTAGTAGTCGTGGGAAGTCTGTAAGAAGACAGGGTGACATTGCGCGAGGCCTGGTCGAAAATATCCTGTTGTTCAAGATTTTCAAAAATTTCGCCATCAAGACGCTCTTCGCCGAAAATGGTATTTTTTGTGATGGGATGAGGATCCTGGGGGAACGCTAGTGCGCAAGCGCACAGCAGTGCTGAGACTATGAGTTTAGTCGCCATCTAAAAGCAAAGTTTAATCCAATGTTAAAATAGCCTACTTTTAGGACCAAAGGCTGGTAAGACTAAGTTTATTTGAGATGTTGGTGCACACAATTTTGATAAAAAAAAATGTACCAACCATCTTTTGGCTTACTAATCAGCCAAAAGTTTTTAATCATACAATTGCCGTATCAATAGTTTACGTTGTCAATTCTTATTATTTGTAGATAAATGATAATTACATAAACGTATTTTTTTATTGTAAGACCTTGAGATAAAGAAAATGTATCATTAGGTCCGCGACAATGACGATGTAATCTTGAGACAGAATTTATAGGTAGGTTATATATCTATATCATGATACAGTACCGGATTAGGGAAAATATTTAAGCAATAACTCAATAGTTTATATGACTATGACTCAATAGTGAATATGGCTTTAATATCGATCGACCGACAGCCTGATTAGCGCAGTTGGTAGCTTGGGTTCGAGTCCTGGTAGCGACAAACTTTATGAGCACGAATGTTTGTACCCAAGTCATGGCTATTTAATATCTATATAAGTAATATATACTGGGTTCGCCCCCAGTCCATTGTACGGTACCCATAATACATGCGTTGCTTTGTGTGGGACCGTATAGTTGACACCAACTCACGATCGAACACCCGTTCGTCTGGTGATATTGTTATATTATAATGCTTTGACAGAACTTATGATACAATTATCGTAAATTTTACTCGCACTGTTAGCAACTTAACCCTTAACGAAAGTACTATTGCAATTTGGCTTCATATTAATGAATACGGCACTCACCAAAATCCACATCAATTTATCATTTCAAAATAATAAAACAAGAGACGATTCGATACTCCAACAAACCAACCAGAATTACAAGAACACTAGATTTCGATTGTGAGAGTCCAAATAACCTATTTTTAATGTTTGGTCAACAAAACGCTATTCTTTATTACAAACTACCTGGTCATAAAGTAAGTGACTAGCAACTTTCTGTCCACATTTGGCAATATTTCTAAGTAATACAGATTTAGATTCGATAACTTAAACATTTCAGTAGCCACCATTCATATGGAAGGAGTACCACAGGGAACAGTTATGGGTCCAACATTATTCCTATTCCGTTTTTGCACAGCACTTTCCCTAAATTTGTCTGTACATTCTTTGGATATATTCTGACATGATTCTTACCTTGGCCCGACAGCGACAGCACTTCCAATGCCGACAGGAAACCCCCGACTGGATTAATATAATCAAATTATTGAAATATACACCATTAGCACTTAATCATAAGCGATATAATATCGATTTCATTATCTGAAATATCATATAGTCATCGGCTATTTGGGCGAGTTATCGCGATAACACTTCTGCAGGATGATTAAATACAATGGAATGAATCCGGCTTGTGCTTTCGTTTGGCCATAAATGTAGAATGCTGACCCAAGTGTGTATGCTTATTTCTACCTCGAGAACCTTATTTGATTCAACTCTTTAGAAGCTTGCTTGGCGAATTTGAATCATGATGCATTCTAAACTAATAGATACTGCTTGGCATTTACTGATTTTAGCTATCCAAACGTACTCACCACAAAGCTTTTAGGTATAATCAGTAAATCTAACCTTAATCAAAATGGCAAAGACGGACGGCCTGGTTAGCTCAGTTGGTTGTGAGTTTCTTCTGCGCTGAGGATCCCGGGTTTAAATCCCGGAAGGGACAATCTTTGTGTGATGAGCACGAATCTTTATACCCGAGTCGTGGATGTTTAATATCTACATGACTATTACATACTAAGTACGCACCCAAATCATTGTACGGTATCTAGAATACATTCGTGCGTGCTTAGTGTGGGACCATATAGTTGGCGTGTTAGTCTGGCGATATTATTATTAAACTGTAGCGGGTATGAAAGGTAAGACTTACATTTTGTATGTTATTTCTGGTTCGCTCCAAATTAAACACTGGAACTAAAAATAAAGTTCTAGATAATTTGGTGACTTCAAAAATACTGTTACAAAGACTATCCCACACTAGGTTCTTGTAGTACGTACGTAGTAGAAACGTTAGTAATAATTACTATTTTCGTAAGTGTCCCTGTAGGCTCATACAAAACAATCGATTTGACTTTGACCGACCTATTAATATAGTTCTGAGAATACTAGCACTGCAAATAGCATTCATAGGTCAGTATGACTGACCATGATCATTTAACGAGAATTATAAATCCCATAACTACTAGTCAACTGTAAATTGAGAGCGAGACTCTTCATAAGTCATTCATATATATCAAAGTGTACGTATTCTTCCATTGTGTATAGAGGAATGAATATTTCAGATATACCTTCCGTCCGCTAGAGCCACCGTTCAAGTTTCCATACAATATGGCGAATGGACTATGCAGTGAGCTGATCGTTTACGACAAAACTACATCACCAGGCACGAAATATGTTTGTATAATTTTGAGATCATTGGCCATATTGGTGGTAGAGGCAAGGAGGCTGATGTTGCGGTGCCCATGCGCAGTTCGAACCAAACATCAAAATGAGATGGGACGTGATAGCGTGATATTGTACAGTCGAGAACACTTCACGGAGGCCACGAACCTAAGCATAGAAAATATACAAGAATGAGGTACTAGCAGACTTCGAAGGCATTACATTGATAAATTCATAAAATTTCACATGTCTTCAGTATTTCTGCTAACTGCTGAATGTAAAATCGGTTAAAATAATGACATACCTTTTATAAGGGCGAGAGAAAACTGGCCTGAAAAGGCTTATTTGTGCTACGGCCTCAATGTGATCATGAAAGTTATTATGGAATAATATATAATATTATGGGTTCATGGTATATGATTAACTTTACGTCTCACCTCGTTCTCGAAGTGCATCCGACTGCGTCAAAGCAAAACGTGGCTTACAGATTGTGCCACATCCAGTATCTTTTACATTGTACATAAGATGGAGTGAGACAAAACAGATGGAAATTGGACAAGTCCCAATCCGTTGCAAAAGTTAAGTAGTTTTATTATGGCCGAGGAGTTATTTTTCTTGCATTTTGAAATTCTGAGGACTTAGATTGCGCTTGTTTTAAAAATATACGTTCAGATAGAAATATTTAGACACCGTATTACTGCCGTCGGTAACTCATATTTTTTTAAAAAACCAACGACAAAATGATACGCACGTTGGCAGCCATTTCAATGCCAATGAGACAACTGCCCGATGCAAATTTCATTTCATGTTATTAATAACTAGATTTCCACTCTCAGAGCTAAGTAATAAATGTTATTATTGCATAATAATGACTCCTCAAGTTCACGTTCATCAATACTGGAGCTACACTTGCTGATGTGATGTGCCAACATCCAGTAAGTGCAGGAATCTTCATGTGTTAAACCTAATATTATGTTCTATGGGATACGTTACTGCTTGCCTACATAAAGCTTACTTTCGCATGGCAATTATTAGCGCGACGGTACTGTTCAACTACAATATGTTTTTAACTGCGTTTGTACCCAATACTACATATTACCTTACTATTTATTAGCTGGAAACCTTTCGATATACATTTTTGGTTGGTTCTGCTTCTGCTCGTAGTCATAATGAGACGTAATTTTGTTAATGACTCGTGGTTTGTCTGTAATACCATAATTGATGTCAATATTGCCTCAGATTTCATTCCGTCTAAGCCAAAGGCTTGTACCTTCCGCGAGGTACTATTAACTAGTTACTAGACTATTGTTTAGTAACCATTATACAAGCCTTCGTTATTAACACTTTGATGTACTTGTCTGATTGGTCCCAACTTGAAATTAAATTAAGTAATGTAGAGCATGAACGCGGATCCGATATTATTCAGTGTAGTTCCACTCTGAGCTCTCTGTGGTGATCCTAACACTGCACAAGGAAATCTTTTCATTATATTAAATAACAATTATACAGACCAAATCCAATTAACTTGAGCCCGAACAGTTGTCGAGTTCGTCGGGCGATATAACTAGTTATAATATTTAAAAACAAAAGAAACAAAACATCAAACCTCTATAAACCACGTATTTTATAAACTTTAATTCATGAAAATTATTATAAGTTACACAGTACAAAGTTTGGTATTTACATACAATTAAATATTTAATTTGCTAAGTTATACTTATTTACGCTATAGAATACTGTTTTTGCGAAAACATAAAAAAAAAACTATATTGCGATGACGTAATTAAGTATTTTATGCTTACAGTAATGTCGGATCATGTATCAATTTATGCAGGTAATACATAAACTTCACTACGCTATTTTAGAGTAGGTACAAATTGAATACTTAAGGAGTCTACTCATCAAAGTCGCCGGCGCCGCCGACAGGGTCGGTGTCGGTCGCATTATTTCAGAGAATCATGTCGGCGTCACACGGCGACATGTCGGCGACTACTATACTTGCGTACGTGCTCAGAAAATACTACTAAAAGAAGTTGCTGATTTCGTGTCACCAACAATGACGAAGCCGCCGACTAACCCACCGACAAGAAAGCCAAGCCAAGAAAGCGGCAAGAAGGCTGTGTCGGCGGGTCGGCGACTCTGGTGTGTGGACTCCATTATAATTTAGTTAGTAGTGACTTAGTTTGAAATACCGGCAGCACTACAATAGTTCACATAAAACAAATAGTTGTCAAGCAAAACTGTCCTCAATCGAGCCCTTTTTACTTCCAACTTTCGTATACCTAAGGTTTAAAATAGAATAACTTAATTATTCCATACTGCGGTACATTGACTATTTTATACACTAAGCTAACTAATTAGTTGTTTACATATGACTGGCTTTCTCTGCGGTCAGAAGCCAGTCAACTATAGTTTGATAGTTCCTATCCCTCCATTGCACGTTAGCTGATATGGTCTCCAGAACCTGTTGCACTGGCCGTCCGAGGTCGCCGCACGATTCAGTGACGAACCTTTTGAGCTATAAAAAAATAAACATGAGTTCATCATTTGAGTCACCTTTTAAGTCCATAAAACACCTGCGCTGTTCTTTTAAACCATTCGAAATCGATATCGGAAACGGAATCGAAAACTTCCGAACTGGATTATCGCAATCGCTATTAAAATTTCCGAATTTGATTATCTTCGATGTATCTTGATGACAATAACAAATCGTTTTTTCAAAAAGTCTCCGTCGGAAAGCTCGTCGGGAGCGACACCAACATCGGAAAGTTTCAAATCCGTTTCCGATGTCGATTCCGAATGCTTAAATTAAAATAACCCACCTGGTTAATAATGCCAGTAATATACTTTTGAAGTGCACTAAATTTAAAGAACACATTAAAACGGGATTTTAAATCGTATGTATATGACTTACAGAGGGATGTCTGATTTATATATTTACCGACCTTAGCCGCTCCTTTTGGGCTTTTTTTTTTCATCAACAAAAAAAAGTTGTACTCGGGCTGTTGAAAGAATTATAATTACCTCATCGTACTCGTGCGCTTGGTTTAGTCGTCTCGTGACCACCTTCACTATCAGGTTGAGAGTCGACAGGGAGCCGACACTGTGAATGAATGCAATTTATTAAAATATTTATAGTTCAACTATGAACATTCTATAAATACATTTTGCAAGAGTCCCACTCATTAATCATAACCACCGATCGTGATAATTTTGTAATACTTTGTTGTGATCAATATCGATTGAAAATTCTGAATTGAAGTAGTCTCTCAGTAGAAAACTGCTTTGTAATGATATGGTAATTAGAGGAAGTTGTATACAGGGTGTAAGCGGCTTCGCAACGAAAACCAATACAATGGATTCAACTCATTATACTAAAACCCCCAGAGTTGGAATTTATCGTCGCTCTATTCATGAATTTTATGCATTTTTCAGTATTTTTAAAATTGATTTTAAGATTGAAGCATGTCAGTCAGTTACTAGGGGCAAAGATATGGAGCCTTCAACGCTATTGTATAGAACATATCTAGGGAATGGGTCCCATATTAAATTTCGCGACAGTGCATTCGCGAGGTTGCTCGGTCGTTCAATACGTGGCTGTAAGGACCTACTTTCTAAACTTTTTAATTACTTACAAGGATCTCAACCGCTGCCAATTGGCTCTGATGAAGTTGAATGCGATTGGATGTCCAATGGCAGTGCCAGCGACTGCGGAGAACACCCTCACTACGTCCTGCTTCCGAATGCCGCTGTCGTTGCGCAGTGACATCTCCAAATACCTGCGCATGCAACACGTTAAAATCCTAGAATTTGAAAACTCAAAGGTTGTCTTCTTCTATAACCATTCAGCTTAGACATTGAAAAAAAAAATCATCATCATCGATCATAGTATGAACGGATCGAAACCCAGAAAAACTGACAATTGCGCATGCGATCTTTCGCAGTTTCAAACCATCAAAGTATTATCGCGTGTAAAATATTATACAGGATGTAACAAACATATCAATATATTTTAGAAGATGAATGAAGTCATAAATCCGAACAAGTTTACCCAAGGAACATAGGTTGAAATATAAAAAAAAACCATACAAAAACAAAAAAGTAATGCATATTTGACAACTCTACGATGTGAACCGTGCAAATTTAAAACCGCCTCCACTACAATACTCCCGCCGATATTATGTCATATTTTTTCTACATCCTGAATATTATATTTTTAACACATCTGTATACAAAAAAAATAATGCAGTTCGTTAGTAAGTACATCACTAGTGAAAGTCTAGACCCCATAGTCCGAATAAGATATTTAGGGAATGGTTTTTTTTTAAAGTTATCCGAGGAATTGGAAAATTTGGGTCACAACAACGTCTGTCGGGTCTGCTAGGTTTATATAATTATTACCTGTGCAGCAGTGATGGTGATCTGGTACAGCCGAGTACAGACAGAAGCCGGTGCCGTTCAGAGGGGGCGGTAGCGACCCTGAACCTGTCCCAAGCGAAGCTCCACTCCCGCGCACCGCCCGCCCGCACGCCCATACAATAAACTATACCGCGGACATCCACTTGGATTCTGTTATAGACATAGATGGTGTTTAGGACAAATCTTTGTTTTTAGATAAATAGCTCAGTTTATTTAAAGATGTGAAGTCTGGTAGAGGCCTGCTTTCACTGCTTTTATTGATCGCCAGGGTATACTAATGGCCCCCACAAGGTGGACTGATGATATCACACGCGTAGCAGGAAGACCGTGAAGTGTGGAAGTCGTTGGAGGAGGCCTATGTCCAGCAGTGGACGTCGTTCGGCTGATAGAATAGGGTATACTAAGCCTGGAACCTGGGTTTCTTAGCGTATTTATAAACACTATGTCTATTTTAAAAAAAGGTTCTCAGGAAATTGATAGTTGCAATTTTTGGCTAACAAATTTTTATTCGAGATAGCTCTTACTCATTATTGGCATCTGGATTAGGTGCCAGCATCCAGTTCGTGTACATCCTCACAGCGTTCTCCAAGCAATCAGGATGCTCGAAGTGGCAAGCCGACGCGAGGAGATCCACGCGGTACTGCGACGTGATCACACTCTCGTTGGGCAACACCTTCCAGCCAATTTCCTTCACAGCTTCATCCAGGAGACGGAGGACGTACCGCTGAAGAGATAATAAAGTCAATTAAAGTTCCATATGCAAGGTGCCCTATGACAGAGATCTAGAATCATAGATTATCTATAGCACTATCTCAAACCGGATCATATATAGGTTCTAGAAGCGGTGGTGTACAGCGTGATTCAGAGAGGATATACTCAGCGTTAAACCTGCGCTTTTTAAGCGCGTGTGTAATCATTGTGTGAAGGCAGAATTTCGATAATAAATTAAAAAAAAATGTTCCTACAAAATTGGCAATAGTAATTTATTGTGAGTTTTTTTTAATTAACATACTATTGAATTTTTGACTTCACATAATGATTACAAATACGCTTAAGAAGTTCAGATTTAATGGTTGCTATATACCCTTTCTGAATCATGCCGTATATGATATGAGCGGTATTCTAATAGTTCCAATACAGCCAGACATATATTTTTAAAATAACTTAGGTATAAATTCTAAAATGAGACTAATAGTGACATCTATCCGCGAGTCTTGTAATTATTTCGCTTAAAGATAACGTCCGTGCGGGGCACGGTCCACGGGCAATGTCGAAAAAAAATGTTAATAATAATTAATTAGATACTTAGTCAATCAGTTTTTCAAATATGGAATGTCTGTATCTATTGAAGGCATCTGATATTATAGGGCTGATAGTAATACTTAATCATGGACGTAAATTACTATAATTAGTATACGTAGTATGTTACGAGACTTGACATTTTGATTAAGTAATTACTTCAAATTCACAGCTCAATAAAGCCTCATCCTAAGTACCTTTACACTACAATATTGACACAGAATACTAATGTCGAAAGACACTAATCCCTAAATTAGTATCTAATGTCATGTACCGCCTTGTATACGTACCTACCCTTATAATATAATCGACAAGATAGGTACTTTTATTAAGACTAAGAAAACATTTCCATTTCAAAGTCAAATCGTATAGGCCTACGGGGGCACTTACAAATTGTCATTACATTTTTTTTTCTTAACTCTACAACCGGATCGGAACGCGACCTCAACTGAGAAGATCCGGCAAGAAACTCAGCGGGCTAGTCTTTTTTTTTTAAATTCATTATTTTTACAAAATAAAATAAAATAAAAAAGTAAGCTATGGAAACCACACTTACTTTGTTACTATGTACTGCAGGCAATTCGATATAAATAAATCCTAGATAACAATTTATATTAATTATTATTGGTTGACTTTCATCGCATGCGTAGGTATTTACGAGATATCATAAAATAATGTAGGCACACTTTTAACATTAAGCTATTGTATTGATACCCGAGTACCTATGGCATTAATTTATAGACAAACATGCAGGTTTTTACCCTGAAATTTCTAGTACAATTTTTCGTAAGTAATTCATGGCTTCTACGGGTGTTAAATTTTGGAAACTAATCCAAATCTTGATCGGCTAAAAAGGTTTAACCGCCCTTCTAAAAAGGTTGAGTCTAAGTCTGATTTCAAAACTAGACTCATAATTAAATGACAGTGGCGTCGTAGCGCACATTCTTGACAGATTTTCCGTTCTAAAACTGTTAAAAGAGCTAATAACAATACTATTGCGAGCAAATTACGATGCTATTGCGAGTCAATTGCCATAGTGGACTAGACGTCCAGTAACATTACTGCTCACTATTTGAATTATAGGGTAAGAAGTATTCTAAGACAACGTGCTGTCGATTTAGAGAGACATTTTCTTAATATCTTCAATGCACAGAGACAGCTCTGTTAGAAATTTACAATAGTATAGGTTGGAGATAAATAAATCCAGCGTATTAATTTTATTCTTTGGTACAGCTATCGCCATCTATTATCAATTTAATGTAAACTTTGTAATTATTTATTTATATCACAACAAGCGGTTGAATATAATCATGAATGGTCAGAAAACAGCCATATACCAACATTTTTTTATTCATCCAATATTTCCAACAATTTACTAACCAAATTGTCATCGCCGTGTAACACTTACATTAATAATATTATGATAAAATAGTTCGACGATTATTATACTCACCCCATACTCTAAGTAATGAGCTCCCTTCGACAGCATCGTGTCAATATAACCAAGAGCGGAGAGCCCAGCTTTCCATGGCACATAGCTCCTCTCGTGAGACAAATAGCTGGTCACATCCAACGCTGTCCTGTAATCCAGATGGCCCGTCAACGCCAGGTTCATGGCATCGTCCACCATTTGCGCTCTATTGATGATATGGATCTCTTGAAACCGGAGCGGGTCTTTGAGGATCTTGATTAGAAGCTGCCAGTTCGTTTGGTCGTAGTTGACGCGGTAGAAACCTGAGAAGTATACGAATATAGTATCAGCAGATGTAGGTGACCATATATGTCTGCTCTTCGCACAGAACAAAACGGTTCATAATTCTAGTTTAAAAAATTGAACATTACAGAATTTCAATTGATTTAAAGCATGTTATGCTTCCACATTCCATAAGAAGGCTCAAGGTCGCTCAACGCGCAATGGAGAGAGCTATGCTCGGGGTTTCGCTACGCGATAGAATCAGAAATGGGGTCGAGTCACCTTCGTCCGTAGGAGAATTAAGTACCCTCGAGATACCCTACACGTGACCCTGGGTGGTGCCAACCAGGTGTCTACTGGTGGTAGGCTTCGGCCGTGGCTAGTCACCACCCACTGAACAAAGCCATGTCGCCAAGCGGCCTAGCCGTGTTCCGGCATGATGTTCGGTGCTGCCATTCATGGATGGCGGGTCAGATCAGTTGCGCTGCATGTGCCTAGTGAATGTAGCGTCTCTATCTACTGCCGCCTTCCTACCTAGGCAAGTATGCTCCATCGTAGATCTCATCGTCACTTACCATCAGGTGAGATCGAGATCAAATACTTGCCTATAATGTAATAAAAAAAAAAAAAAAAAAGAAATGAAGAGATCCGTGGACGAACTGGAGTAACCGACATAGCTCAAAGAATTGCCAAGTTGAAATGGCAGTGGGCAGGGCACATAGCTCGCAGAACCGATGGCCGTTGGGGCAGAAAGGTTCTAGAATGGCGACCACGAATCGGAAGACGAAGTGTAGGACGGCCCCCCACAAGGTGGACTGATGACATCACACGCGTCGCAGGAAGCCGGTGGATGCGAGTGGCGGAGGATCGTGATGTGTGGAAGTCGTTGGGGGAGGCCTATATCCAGCAGTGGACGTGTATATCGGCTGATAGATAGACAGATGCTTCCACAGACAAGTTAACACTTACCAGTCTGTTGTATGTTCGCGATGAACCAGTCATCCCTTTTCACGGTGATGTTGCTCACAGTTAAAGTCTTCTCTCCTTTTAACCATAGCTTAGGTATTGTTGACGCAAAGTCTTTTGCAGAAGCCGTCGTGTAGGAAACCGGGATCCACCAGATTGGAGACTTTTGGCTCGTAAATGTGTCATTGATTAAGACAAAACGTTCCTGTAAGAGGGATCTCAATCAATAATACAGCATATCTGACTGCTAGGCTTATCCCTAGACCAACCGGGAAGTTTTGGATAAAATTATGTTTATATTCTATCATCGAATATAGCTCTAAAATCCTTCAATCTTTAAGACAATATCATACAGTCAACTTGAAATTAAAAAAAGGTCTAATATTAAGCCAGTCCACACATGTTAATCATTGTATAACTTGCCCAATATCATATCATTACGTAATTTTAAATAAATTAATAAGGTAACGACCTATCCAATTATTTGTGCGAAATCATCTAACTATGCCGATGATGACCTTGCGAAAACATTTTCTAGACTATAACGCTGAAATCGATAGGGTATTAACGATATAAAGATAACCAGCTTAACGACTAATAAATTAAATCATAGATAAATCTAAATGAGTCAAATGAAAGTAAGCCTTCGATTATTACGTCTGAGCTCTATTTAGTGGGTATTAAGTCTTATCAGTACGATATCCGTTTATGATAAGAAGTAATCAAAATTGGCACGAGCTTATTGCACCAAAATAAAACACGTGCCAGACCGCAACATCTAAAAATCGTTTAACGTAACGACATCTAGCGACCGTCATCAAAAACTGCTTTTACCTATTAAATAACAGATGGCGGTAAGTTCCCGTACAAAGTACAAAATGTTGAGATGTAATAGATCAAAATACCTGATTAAAAGTTATAGTTTCATTTTGATAGTTTCTAGTCACTGTTAGTACTGGGAAACCAGTTTGTAAAGTCCAGGAGTCCATGACTACTGCTACATCCGCGTCGAAGTCCCCAGACATTCTAGCCGCAGCTGTGAGGGCACTCCACAGGTCTCTTTGTTCAGCGTTCCCGTACATTTTAGCGTTCAGATAATTGGTCACCCCAGCGTTGAAAATATCATCTGTGAGTATATGATTCAACATGCGCAGGAGTGCGGAACCTGAAAGAAAGTATTTTGCAGATGGTCTGGTTGTCATAAATATTCTTCTTCTTCTTAAAATTGAGCAGTTTGGGATACCTAAAGTCCTTGAAAACGACAGGGCTTGCGAGGAGACAATACTTTACTTTCACCTTTTTAATAACCATAAACATCTCTCCCGTAATACCCGAAGGGGAAGGCACAGGTACGTTGCAGTGCATCAACATTTCGTAGACGGTATCGGTATCCCATTCCATTAGGGGGTGAGCTTATTACCACAAACCGGTCTCTCTCATCTTGACGCAAAGGGATTTCGGTCATAGTCTACCAATCTCGCCCAACCTAGTACAGGTTACTGGACTTCACACGGCTTTAAATATTAAATAAGACTGATAATAAACTAATTATGAAAAAGACGCGAATAGCTAATACACAATGAGTCATGAAAAATATACAACCGTACCTAACTAACACTTCTGATAATATTCAACATACTGAGTATATCCATACCTTTGCCATAGGAAATTTTATCAAATATAGCATCAGTTTCCTCTGAAGCGGTCACATCAACGGACAGTTGATGCGATGAGTTCAACGCGTCGAGTTGGAACACGTTGTGCACTTGGTCAAGGATGCAGATCTCTGTTATATTCCATGATTTCTCCACCTGTTGAATAAATCAAAATAATCCTTACTAAGCTTCATTTAAAGTCTATTCAGTATTGGGTATATTCACGATCCAAATGTAATGTACTCAGAATGATTTGTGAACCTCTAAACTCTAAAAGTCGTGTAAACATTTTCTTTAGTCATGTGCTTTGTGCAACCTCTAGCAATCTACTGTGAGTTATGGTATACACGCCAAACCAGAGGTTTAATGAAGTCAAATAAGACACCGGTACCAAATCACCAAATCACTATTTTAACTTTTCTACACCCGAGCATGTTAGCAGTAATTGTTAAAAAGACCTAGACACAAATCTAAATAATTCTTACAGCATTAACAGCAACGTATTCTACATAAGTAGCGAAGCCCTCGTTGAGCCACAGGTCCCTCCACCATGATGGGGTGACGAGGTTGCCGAACCACTGGTGAGCTATCTCATGAGCTACCACGGTCGCCACGTGGACCCTGTCAGTGCTAGCCGAGACCCCTTCTTCGTAGAGCATTGCTATTTCTCTGTAAAATGGAATGGAAGTTCATTAAAACAAATTCCAGGTATTTCTGGAACAAAAGTAATTAGTTATCAGGGCCTGACTGAATATAGTGAGGAGTAATCGTTTACATCTAATCTAGAAATTTAAAATTGCAACTAGAATAAAATAGATAAAGGCGATAAAATCAATTTAATAAACATTCATGTTGTAGCAAACCTTTGTGTGTGAGCTAAAATTACAATAAATTAGGTATATGTATTTATTCTTAAACAAAATCCCGTAATCAAGACTCGTAAACACACTAAAATGTGAATATTTTTAACTCAAACAGATCTTTCCCAACATCGTGCCAAGAATATCATGGTACAATGCACGCGCCCCATCCAAATACGGTCCAGTTCACCCTAAATTGAAGGGATGATAGATGATTACTTGACCCCTTGATAACGAAGTGTCGTACCGAGCAGATTCAACGTTCCATCAACACGTTCGCCCTCACAAAAGAATCATTTCACCACTGTCAACGGTTATTTACTGTATTTGGGGTTTCGTTTCATTACCGTTAGAAATGATAACGGAAAATGTATTACTGTTATTTTCTATACATGTATTCAACATTAGAGAGAGATAGAATAAATACTGTTCTTGAGAACTATTTGGTAAATATTTAACTAACAAGCTAACACGGCATGTATTAAGATAGATAGATTGTACAGTGGCAAACAAAGATAAAGGCCCTAATTTCATTGTATATAACATTTCAAAATATATATTCGATAAGTAGTATTTGCATTAATACATTTGAATCATAAACTTACCTGAAAGTAAGTAGTCCCCAATTTTCCATAGCCCCATTTTTAAAATCAGGTAACGCAATCATATCGATCTTTGGTAACGGAAACTTTATCTTGTAATATTCTTCAAGAAACTTTAGTATCTTCGGTCCAATCTCCAGAGCGAATGCTGCTGAGGGCAGCGCTTCTCTTCTGGCCCACACTGAGAAATTGTTGTTGGTCATATTTTGAAAGTCCGTCACCGTGAAAGCTACCAGGTACGTCGACATTGGCAGTGATTCTGCGTAGTGATCCCACATGTAGTCTTTTAAGGTGTCACTGTAAGAATTAGGTACACATTTAATCATAAGTTTGCTTTAGAATAGTCATTTAAAAGTTCACGGCAAGACCACATCACATCATCGACGTAAATATCTTGAATCCATTTGAGAATTATTATACTAGTACACCGCCTTTCGTTTGAGCTATTTGTTGCATTATTGTATACACAAAGTTTTTTTATCATTTAGCATGAGCAAAGTTGTAGTAAGTTTTTCTATTCTCTTTTAAATTTATATTTACGTTGTATATATTGTGTAAATTAAATCGCTAAAGCATAAACATTACACTGTAGCTACTGATTTGTGTCAATCTACACAAAATATTATACTCCGTATCTATAAACCCAGTACATATATCATAACTTACAGTCAAATACCACCGACATGTCATCTATCATCATGAAATCTCTAGAAGTATTATCACCTACAAATTAGTTTGGCAGATGTGCTCCTCTTGCTTTTAGCTAATAATTCACGCACTTAGTCGCGACTAGCGTCAAATTACATGTATTAAGAAATAGATTTAGACCGTACTGTGTTTCCTGCTTTAAGATGTTCATATTAGAAAGAGATGTCATGTTCACAGGCCGCGCTATGCTGATAGTGAACCGAGCTTTAAGCGCAGGTTCATCCCAGCACGGGAACGCTCGGCGGGCGTCCATCGCCTGGAACTGGGTTACTGCTATCCATCTGCGAATTTCATATACCATCATGAGTAATTTTCTTTTTCACAGGAAACAGGATACTAAATAAAATGGAATACTGTTTGGTTGAATGCTCAAAACTCTACTCCAAAATTTGGTGCACCCATTTTAATGGTATCATTTCCAGTCTCAACTGCTTTCTCTCCACTACTGTCTCTCATATCTGCGTGACAATATTGATTTTGATAATTAAATTGTATTTAATCAGTTAGTATAGCTTTTAATATAGAATCAGTAGCTGATTGTATTAGAACCGATTTTTATATAGATGATTGGTTCTGATTATGAAAACGCACACATACGACACTTCTGTCAAGGTTTGTTATAATTTTATGTCTGTTGCTATTTAAGATCTAAATACATTGTGGTATAGATTATATTGAGTGTCAAACGGCCGCGCATATTACGTGAACCGTGAACAACTTCCCAATATTTTTACAAAAGCTACATTAAAGAAACGCAAATATTAATATGACCTCATACAACGTTTCTGAAGCCGTGAAAAAAAAATATAACTATTTATCATCTTCCATACTTTTCCTATTATGTAGGGTTGGCGCAATATGTTTTTTCCTCCATTTATCATGGTGTTCTGTCATAATTTTCACTAAAGGCATTTTGGTCTACGATCTTTTTCCTGTATGTTTTATATCCAAACACATTAATACACGTGCCTATTTGATTGATTTCAATTTAAGCACTACTCAGTAAGTAATATACATCAAACGCATCTTCGACACGTGAGTTTAATCCTAACGATACATTAAAAACAAGGAAAGCGATTACTTCGCATCACCCTGTCTATATAATATGTTTAACAATACGCGCTTGAATAATATTTTTATTGCTGTTAATTGGTCATTTGTATTCCATAGCAGAGAGCAACTCTTGGAGTAGAACGACGGATAACCCACAAGGCGCACCGCGTGACCTCATACCGTGAATCTATATGAGAAGTATAATCATGAATATTCCCCGAAGATGTAGGCAAAATTAATAACAAATAACCACGTCGATTCCACGCCAGTGACGTAGGAATTAATGAGGAGCGATCATGTTGGCATTTCTAAAGATTACAGAATACATGAAAATAAATAAAAGAGTGATTTAAAAAAAATATTAATTATCTGAGTCAATAACGCATTGATATGACATAACGGTCTAGTAAACAGTACATACGAATGTATCGTTTACAATAAGCAACTTAATTTAAACTTGATTCGATCAAGGGGAGAAGACGATACTTTTGAATTCAAAGAACTTACTTTTTCACGCCTTTTTCATCATAGGAACTTCTATAGAAGCCGTGTAGATTGTCGTTCAATACGCCGGTGTAAGAAATGTTCACAATGTACTGCTTCCCAATTTCCAAAGTCAAGCCCAATGTGAGGATATGAAAATTTCGTTGCGGATCATCAACTCTTTTCAGAATATACACCAAATACTCTTCCTCCTTTTCATATATTTTGATGTCATGCAGCGCTAACTCGACGCCGTGAAAAATTATCTCTCTCGTTTCATTTACCACTGTTATAATTATACTAACTTCACCATCAAACGTGAAATTTCCTTCGAAAATGTACGGTGTTATTTTAATAAAATATTTTTCAGGTTTAATGTGTGTCGGTAATCTTAAATCTAATGCTTCTGCTGCAGGAGTCGTCGTCGTTGGCAGGGGTATAACGCTTCTACTACTTTCTGTAGTTAAAGGTAGAACTAGCAGTTTTGATTGGTCACAATGACAGAGTTCGTATTTTGTGACGTTCGCTAATTGGTCAGTTCTGGGGCATGCTGCGTAGTTATATACTAATAATGAGGCTGTGACGAGGGCTAAGACTACGATGACAAAGATAATGCTGGCGAGGCTCTTGGATAGAAAGATTCCTCTCTTGGTTTTAGTGGAGTAGTCAGCAGGAGTGCTGTCCATTATATTAAGGGGCTCGTGGGCTTGAGTCATCACATCTCCGTTGACGCGACCTGGAAAAGAATGAAAAGGTCAAATTACATGTTGTTCCCGTACTAATCGCTATTTCATTCGATACGTTAATCACCAATGCTTATAAGGGCTTAGCAGAGGGCTTTCTCAGGAAGCTAAGCCCAGTTGCTTGAGTGCGAGTTTTCATTTGACCTGCAGGCTTATAGGCCTGATGCAATAGATATAGTTAACAGTCATTGCTGTATAAAAACGTTTGTATACATTGCAAAAATACAATTAATCTATTTCATAAACTCTTATAAGGAATAGATCCCAAAACCCTTACCTCGTACTCGACAATACAGAAAACAACATACATTTCGCAAAACATGTGTAGGCAAAAACGGTGCTGGAAAGAAACTTCTATGAGCCGAAAGCAATCCAAAGTTTTACAAAGTCATCACAACACTCATTTGTTTTATTTGTTGCGGATCTCGACTCACTTGAGTTATGAGCAAACATATACCTAACCCTGAGATTGGATCCGCTCGGTAACAGTTATTGTATCGCGAAAACCACAAAGAACCCTCCATTGTGATAAGTCGCAAACAATTTGTAAAGACTAGAGTACTGTGTTTGTAGTACAAGTATTGTAATAAATGTGCAACATTGTGAAAAAATAGTTGTTTGTAAAATTTAAGATGCGAGAAATTTACAACGCTGAGTTACTTCTTGGATGGCCAACTACTCCTCATATTTAATTTATTTAATAATCTTAAAGTTATTACCACAAATAAACGACTAGTCACTTTCTCTCTTAATTTATTTTATTGAATTTTAATGAAAAATATGTCCGCTTCTTGAAATATTACAAAATGTTGTACTTAATAAAAACCTTATTATTAAAAATAGAACCCCTATTAACATAGTGTCTGAAGGAAGTGGTAATATTATGAATGATGCTAATAAAACTCCGGTCATAAAATCTTTAACAATAATCTATTCATTCATACTCGTTTGATGACTGGGGATTAATACCAGCAGCTCCTAAAATTAAAAAGAAGCTTCAGTCGCCCCGCGCCCCGATTTCACTGGACGCACATAATCACTGGCGTTGATTGAAATCTGTTCAAGTAATCAGTATGAAATAGTTGCGTTACAAGATATGAGATGCAGCGATTTCAATGTTTCCCCTGCACTGTAGTTTTAAATCATAAAATATTTCATTTGGGAGTGTCTCATATTTTTTACTAACACTCCAATCAGAAAGCAATCTTTTGGGTGGTCATACCACAAACGTTCATAATTATATCTCACACAAACAATTCATCTTCTCTTTAACCTTAGTAGCCAATCACGACCTTAATCTTATTAAAATTCACGTCACTAGTCACGCAAGTATAACCTAATCAGTTACGTACGTAGTTATAACCTTTAATTAACATACAAACATTACGAATGTGGTAAGTACCTATTTTAATATTAGAACTAACAAGGATGCATATTTTTTTAACTTTCCCTATATAGTGTTCCAATATTTTTGAATATTCAATACTTATGCATGGGTAAGTAAATAGCAATATCATAGCTTAGCTTTATTAGAACTATCAGTGCTACTAGAAAGAAGCTTTTACTCGTAATATCGCTCTCCGCGTCTATTTTATACCATCGGCAATGCGATTACCGACGCGCGTTGCATAGATGCAACTTAATACAACTATGATCCAACAAACAGATTCAACCCGTTTGCCCAATTGGGTCAAAGTTTAAACGAACCTTTGTTCAACTCATTCAGGTCGGCGGCATTTCAACAGAGACAATATTTATGGCAATTAAAGTTTTTGACGGCATTTGGATTTATATGGGATTATATGTATTTATATAAAGACATCAAGTGCAATTAGACTGGCTGTTCTGACTATCTTTTTTTGAACATAGCAGTCGTTACGGGCAGTAAAAACTTAAGGCCAGGATACGCAAGATATAGAGCAAAAATTGTCGAAAAAGTTTTCGTCTTTTTCTACTTTTGAATCCACGCTGCTATAGATTCAGGTTCACATTATATAAGGCTCAAGTGTACCTATATAATAGATCTAAATGTATGCCTTAATTTATATAGCAACATTTACTTTACACTTTACTTACGTGTCAATAAGGTTTTCAATTCATTCCACGTTTTTTCAGGTGAAAAGGATCACTTAGCCTCATTCTAAGCACGCAGTGGCACTCTTCATGAAATCTAAATGAGTGCCCGTTTTGTTGTAAACACAGCCTTCGAGCTTCCCGAGGTTCCTTGAAAGCCGGGGCTTGAGGAGCAAAGTGCTTTTTTGTGTACAAGATGGAGTGTTGTAAAATTTTCAGAAAGAGCTTGGTTGTAGCTTTGTGAGTAGTTAGATAGTAGAGACACAAATATGGAGAGTAGATTCATTTTTGATTAAGTTAGGTTTTACCTTGTGAGTAGTAAAATAGAAAACCACTTATTGGAACCACAGACATTTCTAACGCAAAAAAAGAAAGTTTTTTTGCTGGAACAACACCGAATCTATGGTCCGATACTATGGTTGTTCTTGACTATACCTATTTGAATAACTGGTTCTGCCATTTTCAAGATAGGTACCCACATGTGTCATGTTAGTCGATAAATATTATAACAAATCTATCATCTCCACAGACATAGCCATGTGAGAAAAGAAAACAATTATGTAATAAATTCGTTCATATGCCGAGTATTTGATCTGATCGCGTATATGCCATATAAATAATGTTAGGACGCGCTCACATTGTACACTGTCGGTGTTATTTTATTTATTTTCCTCAAACAACTGGTACTTGGGCACAAGGCCGTAGACGGGGGGGATTTTGGGGGGTCAAATCGGTTCATAAATTCTACAGCGGGATACGTGAAACGTACACTTCTATTTGAACCTGCGATTCCTTAGTGTATTTGTTATCACAACTTCAATAAGTCGATTAAAATAATGCTCACAGTACAATCTTTCATTTTGCTGGGAGCATATTTTTTTTTATTGATTTGTCCAAATTGTAACTTCACATATTGATGAAAAATGCGCTAAAGAATCAATGATTGATATGATAGACCCTTTCTGAATTACGACATAAACGTATAGTACTTATATTACGTATACATACAAATATCCTAAGAAACATTTCCTTACTAAAAAGTAATTCTTATATTATATTCTAGTTGAATTTAAGTATAAGTCTTCATAAATAAATAATTCACTCCAACACCCCAACACAACGAGCCTTAGGCACAAGCTCACCCGTCATCCTTCACCTCAACACAACATATTAAACATGGCCTTATACATTTCTCATTTCGTTTTGTTGCCAACTACGGGCGTGACATTTGTAAAAAAAAATGTTTGAAAAGATGCATATTATTTGACGGCCTGATTAGCTCAGTTGGTAGTGACCATGCTTTCTGTGCCGAGGGTCCTGGGCTCGAATCCTGGTATGAGCACACTTTGTATGATGAGCACGAATTTTTGAACTTACCCAAATGATGGGTGCTTGATATTTATGTAAGTACTAGCTGCGCCCCGCGGTGTTAACCGCGATTAAAAAGTATGTCCTTTATCCCACGGGAACCATACATTTTACCAGGATAAGAAGTAGCCTATCTGCTATTCCAGACAATAATCTATCTTTGTGCCAAATTTCATGCAGATGCGTTCAGCCGTTCTGGCGTGATTGAGTAACAAACATCCATCCAAACTTTTCTCATTTATAATATTAATGGGATTATATACCGAAGTTGTCTCCTGTCCATTGTACGGTACCAATAACTTAAAAGAGTTACTTACCTACTCGTTAAGCTGTAAAAATATTTAACAACATTTTGTTACTCCTTTATTTGGGACTTAGGACTTACGATTAGTGTGTGTTATCTGGCGATATTGATTTAGTTAATTTTATTTAAATAATATTTTAGGTAAGTATCTATTAATGTTGGTAGTCATTAGGAGTCTATTAAACTAAAGACTTGGCATACAAAGCCATTCATCCCGAGGGCAAGCGGATGGACTATCTTTATCTAGTATATTGAAGCTTGTGCCACCCGTAGTTTCAATTACTTGCGGCCCAGACGATCTCATTGAATCGCAAATTTCGCTCCGCGATAGATCCGGTGCAAACCTCTACCAAATGACCTTATAGATTTGTATGTAAATGTATGACTTTAAGAGTAAATAACAGCACGTTTCTAGTGTATCTTTATACGATATTTGGCAGGCAATATTGGCAGATAGTCAATCTTACACATTACAAATGGGTGCTTAGTTCATAGAGTCAGTGGAAAAACTCAATGTTTGACCCGCTAGAGTCAAAGTCAGGCAGGCGTTTCTACAACAAACAATACCTAGCGACAGTAAAAACTGCATAATGAATTGCTTTCAAATCGCAAATTTGTAATACAACTATGTCGGAGCGCAACACGATACGATTTAGCAATTTGACAGCAAATATTTTACGGTAATTTGCCCTCGCTTTGCTATCGTTAAGATACGTTATAAGCCTAGTGGTCTTCCCGAAATTGATTCGGTGTAAGGAACGGTAATCGATTTGCACACTGCTAATAATACATTTTCGCGTTTATTATTATTACTTATATGCATTTAATAGGGTAACAAAATAGGGCGATCGGTTTTACACAAAATGCGTCACAGTTCGTACATTATCCGAGCACGGTAACATAAAATAACCGAATAACATCTGGTCTGCAATAAAATGGAACCTATTCAAATGATTGATTTATTTCGCAATCAAACGTTTGAAGTTTCCGTTTCGTAGAGATTTGGATTTGTACAAAGTAGGTAGGTACCTACATTGTGTTTCTGTAGTGTAGGTACACTACACTATGGGATCACATGAAGCTGAGAGATCTTGTTTTGTTTATAATCAGATATACAGAGTGATTTAGAAAGGGTATACTCTCCCTGAAACCTGCGCTTCCTTCCTTCGCCCATTTGTGATCGTTATGTGAAGTCAGAATTTCAGATATATATTATTGTAATATACTCCTAACGTCAGTTACTTAATCGTATCGTCTTGAAGAAAGCATATTGTCACTGTCATACTGATTTATGGAATCTGTGGTGCGAGTGAGACGGAACACGATAATAATAACGTACTCTGATTGGTTTATTTAAAAACGCTAACATTGCATGGGAAATATGCTTTACTTGGTAAGAGCCTTGCCGTGTTCTGATATAGATAACTAACCGGAACGAAAACCGAATATATTTCTGAGTAATCAGAAAAATAATTTCACATATAAAATTCGCTTACCTATGTATCAAATGCCTATAGTTGAAATTGGAATGCTTTTTTAAACGACAAAAATAAAAACAGAAAACTTAACTTACTAGTAGTAACTGATAGCAAGTAATTAGTTTAAATATTCAACATACTTACCTTCAAAGCCTACCGATAAAACCTATCCCTGTTCTTCAAAACGCACTTTTAATACTTATTTTAAGAAAAATAAACACTCCATTTTATATGAGTTGGTATCCTTGCTCTTACACTTGCAGTAGAGACGTACTTGAGCCTATATCTGCGACTGGACGGCCCTACGTACACTTCGTAATGGCTCACAAGCTATTGAAAATCATGTTTGCCATGAAATTGAATCACATAGACCAGTTTTACTCAACCTGCGGCACGCTGCTGGGTTTCTGTAGTTGGCCCATCTGGTGTTAATTTATTTGAACCCATTTTGAATTTCGCGCCCATAAGAAAAATTGAGAGTGCGCTGAGTAAATAGGTTCTACATTACACCACCGCGCCGCGATGAATCCGTTCATAGCTGTTTAATTCCATTTGTAACAATAGCGAAGTAATAATAAATTGCATTTTTTTTGCGGTCCGCGACTTCACGACTAACACGTGTTTGTAAATAAATAAATAAAATAATAAATAAAAAAAAGGTTGAGCACCACTGCACCACCTAGACGTTCGAGATTTAATGACGCTGCCTGCTGTAAATATACATAATGCTGTCATATATAGAAAACTACAATAACGAACACAAATTAAAAAAAAGAAATTGACCTGAGCTAGAGTTAAGAGTAAGAGTGAACTTTTTAAATTTGTATGGACTAAACGGATTTTAAGGTTCCTCGTAAAGTTTATGGAGCCCGAAAACCCCTAACCTAATGACGTCACGCAATCCTTAATCCCATCACAAAAACATCGACGATAAGATAAACCCAAAAAATAACGGCCATAAACTCCTAGGGTTATCACAATGAGGGTAATATGTCCCCCAGGGCCTTCTACGAGTTGGCTATTGTTACGCCGATCCCCTCGACATACGTGATGCACACAAAGGGTTCGGGACGGGCTTGCATTTGTCTAAAACACTCAATTGAAACGTTGCTTTATGTGACAGCTTGTGTGACGCAATGGTACAATTATCGCTTAGTTGTACGGAATAAGAAGTTACTGGAATGAGCATGCTAGTAAACCGGGTGTTGCTTTTGGACTGACTAAAGACTACATACACGTGTTGACGATTTTTGGCTCGTAGTGCTTGAAAGAGATAGGTACGCTCGCTTATAGGTTACCAAGAGAGAAAGAAAATGTTCCAATGAAATCCAGGGACGTCGGTGGTAGAACCAATTGTAATAATAGGCTATTCTATTATTTATTTTTTCTGTGAAGTTGAGATAATGCTGCCAATAAATAAATACTTAAATGAATAAAGTGAAATCACATTTGTTTTCAGAGCATTATCGACAACCAAGTTTTTATAGAAAAAGTACCAAACCTACGCGCATTACAAGGGGCGTAAATCATGAATGATAGTCAATAAACTGATAGTGTGTGGAAAACATATTAAAGTGCGAAGGCCCGTACGTCCGCGGTAACATAAACACACGTCAAGTTTTTATTGCCGCAATGAGGTGTTCACGGACGAACGCGTCGAGGACAAAGCTAATTTGAAAATTAGGCGGGTCTTAAACCATCAAATTTTCACGGTGTACAAATCACACTATCACACTAATATTATAAACTAGCTGTGCCCGGCGGTGTTACCCGCAATAAAAGGTATGAAAAATTAAAACATCTATCCCACGGGAACCACACATTTTACCGGGATAAAAAGTAGCCTATGTGCTATTCCAGACTATAATCTATCTCTGTGCCAAATTTCATCCAGATCCGTTCAGCCGTTCGGGCGTGAAAGAGTAACAAACATCCATCCATCTATCCATCCATCCATCCATCCAAACTTTCACATTTATAATATTAGTATAGATGTGAAAGTTTGGATGGATGGATGTTTGTTACTCAATCACGCCAGAACGGCTGAACGGATCTGGATGAAATTTGGCACAGAGATAGATTATAGTCTGGAATAGCACATAGGCTACTTTTTATCCCGGTATAAAGGACATACTTTTTAATCGCGGGTAACACCGCGGGGCGCAGCTAGTTATTTTAGATTTTGCACACAATTTCTTCACAATCTTTACTTATAAAATGTGTTTTCTCTATGTATTTTGTTTATTTAGTAAATGTGAAAATTGTCTATTCCATCTTCTAATCAATCAGTTAGAGCGGATTTCCATAATCACTCCCATCACAGGAAAAAAGTAACAATCGAAATTTTAGGTAGAGTCATGTTATTAGTATATCCATAGCAAAAGGGCCCTCAAGGCCTTATTAACGTATAGAAAAAAAACTGGCATACCTAATGGAACCTAGGAATATAGAACCAATGGAATATAGGATGATTTTTTTTTTTTTTATTACATTATAGGCAAGTATTTGATCTCGATCTCACCTGATGGTAAGTGACGATGGTAAGTGAAATGATTCAGAAAGGGTACACAATACCTGGAACCTGAGCTTCTTTATCGCATTTGTAATGACTATGTGAAGTCAGAATTTTGACATATATTATGCCGTCTTTATTCGTCGGTAAAAAAATAATTTCTGACTGAAATTCTGACTTCAAATAGAAATTACAAATGTTGTCTAGAAGCCAAGGTTCCGGAGAATACTCTTTTTCAATCACATACAGTATGTATTATCTAATCGGTCATGAAACACAGAACAAAACAATGCAAACCAATAACACAGATACAAACAACCCCACACATCCCCACGCATCTCTTCCATTTAATCGCGAACACTCGCGGAAATCCATCCGCTAACAAGCCCACACACCACACAACCAGCCTCCGACTAGGTAGATGCACAATTAATAACGTATCCTTTACCTATCTGTGACGTGTACTCCATTGTCTCTGTTTAATTGGCCGACGAGAACATGGTGTCGTGAGGCGGGAACGCAAAGGTCACACAGCAAAGAGGTCTGTCTCCGGCGGAGCTCGGAGAGATACTGCGGGCGGCGTCCCGCCCAGAATACCAGCGGGATGGGATAGGGGCAGATTGCCCTTAATGTACGGCCACCAGGTTGTGCGAGAATTTTGGGACTATCCTTTTAATATTGGTCACATAAGACCTCAAGGATTAGTGTCGTCCTATATCTAGATCTTGTATTTTTGCAAGAAGTCTTGCGTTTGAGGCTGAGATTACAAAATTATAGACAACAATATATTGTTATTATAGATTTATTAAAATCAATAAATAATGAATGAATTTTGCGTAACTGCAAGACACGAGGGTCTCGCAATATCAGTCTTGGTTTTACTATGATTAGGTGTTGGTTTTGAATTTGCAATTTCGCAAGACCAAGACCAGACCCTTGTCACCTAGCACTATCAAGGATTAATCAATGGAAAATTATTTTGATCGTCGTCATCTCTTTCGCACTTTTCTTGCTGGAGGACACTAAAAGCTGCTGCTTGTAATTCTGAATCTGCTGGTCATATGAACAGCATTTTGCTGTTTCAAGCAACAGCTCTTTAAAAAACGAGATCGGTTGAAAGGATAGGTATTATAAATATATCAATGCAAAATAAATTAATAAAATTATAAGACATTAAAAAAACCAGATACTATAAGATACACTGATATTCATTAAATGTTAAGGTCGGTAATGCATCGAAAATTATAACTAACTTATCACAAGATGCGATGACGCTATCGGAATCCAACACAAGTCTATTGTTCTATGTGAAATAATTCATAGCAATTGATATTATTTCACACATTTTCCTATGTTATCGCATTGTTATTGTGTTTATTATGTACTTAACCTATTGATTAGGTTTCATAAGAAGTTACAAGTAAACCTTGGTTAAAACTATAATAACATTAGAATTTAAATGTTTAACTATTTTTGTTATAAAACAAATTTACCAACAAGTGGTTCAAAATTAGTTAACCAACTTCTAAGTATACTTATTCATATCTAAAATGTATTTTGACTCCAAAAAAATCAACTACATTTTTACATCAGTCAAGCTCTGTCTGTCATAAATAAATGTTAATAATAAAATTATAACACCTAATATTTTTTTTTTAATTCACAACATAATAAAATCAATAGCCAAAATAAAGTTTTCAATCATGTTTACAGTTCTTAATTTAAAATTCAAAAACAATACATTTCTAATTGTGTGCATGCCAGTAGTACGTAGGTATTATATTTTTTCATAAAAAGGAGTCCCACTTAAAATGATGTCTCGGGAAACTCCAATCATGCGGTATTCCTACTCGCAATGAAATCAACCGTCAGTTCCTCGTCCCCGCAAATTGCCCCGTTTCCCGCGGAACCGCTTTTACTGTATCCATTTAAAAGCTTTGCGAATTATGCTGTTACAAAGTATACATTATTTAGTTACACTCTTTTAGGCAAACGTTAATTATTGTTACCTTGTATTCTTTACGATAAGGAAAATAAAAGGTTTGCTTTTTCTTTTTGGATCGTAAAAATACAGCTTCTAAAGAGATTTAATACATAAAGTGATGTATTACTAGGACTTATTGTACATATTACATGAATAATATAATATTGTGTTACTACTATTATACTATATATAATAAATAGCCCGATTAGAGAGTGGTTAGAGCCGCCACTCTCGTAACTAAGAGGTTCCGGGTTTGAACCCCACCCTAGTTACGAACTATTGACGTAAAACCACCCGAGCACAATCTTTAGTTTAGTTAGTGGGGCTAACGGGATTAGGAAATACTTATGTGCTGGACACATTACTAGTTTCATTAAATTCAATTTTCAATTTATTTGTCAAAGTTAGAGTTAATAAACCAAACCGCTACCAAACCAACGATACTACCAACGCCATCTATTGGTGCATAGTAGCATTAATGTGAATATGTAACGTATTCATATTACAACTTTTAGTTGTTGTACTCACTACAAATTCTTATAGATTTTTATTTCTGTCACTAGATGGCGGTATAATAACGAGTGTTAAAATTTGTTGCACCGACTGACCGACTACAGTTCAGCCACCAAGAGAATGCGTTCCTGCCTCATCGTATTTCTTTCGTACGATGATGATATTGTAGTATTTTTATCATTTACATAGGTATATGCACCACGGACACACATTTTAATTAAAAATATATTATTATGCCAACATATAAGCAATGATTAAGGCGATCGAAATTTGATTTATATTTGGAACGCATTCAATTGGAAGGAGGTCCTAGAGATTTAATAAATATATTCCTTGAGTACCCTATGGGTGCACGAAGGAGGGATTTTTGGAAATTTGACCGGCTCAAATGGGTGATCAAAGTTGGTATGTAAGTTTTTTTTAAGCACATGGTATCACCATAAAATAAAAACAATCGCTAGTTTGCAATAACAAAGGCAGAACGAACTATTCGTTATCGTTATCAACAATACAATCAAACTAGCAATAGGGTACTTTAAAATCGGCCTATTCAGCTATAAATGGTAGGTAAATAGTTTTAGGTATTGATTGTTGAGTCTAATATTGATACTAGAGATACCCATATATGAAAAGCTTAGTCGTTTGATGTGTATTTTATTCGTGCAGGCCAAAAGAGGACTTATGTACAGTCACAATTTAACGACGGCTCGGAACGTTGGTTATGTACGCTTTAACAGAAGGCATTCTACACACTCGATGCTTGGTTAGATGCTGGTCCGGTTGTCCGCCAACCCGCACTGGGCCAGCGTGGTGGACTATGGCATAATCCCCCTCGCATTGAGGGGAGGCCCGTGCCCAACAGTGAGACATTTAAAAAGGCTGGTAATATATATTATTACCTGCCTTTTTTTGACCAGCTGCAAAATTCTCCCTAGCCATTACTACATCGTTCTCAAATAATTATAACAATGTTATTTTGATGATTAATTAGTACTTTATTTAATGGTCTACGTGAATAAAAATAATCTGGTTCTGGTTCTGGTTCTACTGAGACAAGCCACCAAGAAAGTGATTAGTAAACTTTTTGAAATATATTTTTTAAAATTTAGGTCAGTCCTGGTCAGTAGACATTCTCAGGAACATCAATGGTATGTGAACAAGCAACACTAGAGCAGTTACAAACTAATTGAATTAAAACTGCCTAGCTCAGATTTATTTAAACTAGGAAACCTGCTTAGTGTTTCCTATTTACATAAAGGCCAACATGCAAAGTTGTCACAAAGGAGTCAACAGTAGCTTTCCGCAAACGTAGATTTGTGTAGTAATTAGTGTTTAAAAGTTCAATCAATCAAAGAAAGCCTATAGAGTCCATCCATTTTTCTTATGTATTAAGGTCAAATTATTATGAGCAGTTATTTTTTCCTATTTTTTTCATCCATTCGCAAAAAGAACGTGGACTAACATTTAAAAAAGTTGATAAATTTACTCTATTCCTATGTTACGTTAGAGTCGTATTCTTAAATTTGCTTTTGTGTCTATAAATTTCGTTTGCGGCAAAATCGCGGAAGTCATAGCTCTGGCATAATAGATAGAAGCTTTTTTTTATTTTATTTTTTTAAATCATACAAAAACCCTGCCAGTTAACAGGATAGGTGCGGTGCAGTCAATGAGAAACCCAAAGGCCCCTTGGGCATTGTTCTATAAATGATTTGTTATACTTATAATCAAATTCTACCAAGTCTTATGATTTTTTTTTATTACATTATAGGCAAGTAATTGATCTCGATCTCACCTGATGGTAAGTGATGATGAGATCTACGATGGAGCATACTTGCCTAGGTAGGAAGGCGGCAGTAGACCGAGACGCTACATGCACTAGGCACATGCAGCGCAACTGATCTGACCCGCCATCCATGAATGGCAACACCGAACATCATGCCGGAACACGGCTAGGCCGCTTGGCGACATGGCTTTGTTCAGTGGGTGGTGACTAGCCACGGCCGAAGCCTACCACCAGTAGAGTTGTCACCTAGTTGGCACCACCCAGGGTCACGTGTAGGGTATCTCGAGGGTATTTAATTCTCCTACGGACGAAGGTGACTCGACCCCGATTATCAGGGGTTTAATGATGAAACGCCTACAACGACTCGTATGGTAATGTATAGGTCCACACCCTACAAAGTCTACAAATCGCCACACTATAAATGGCGGTAACCTGGGCTAGGCTGCATTATTATATTAAAGAACTACTATAAGTACTACAGGGCGGTTAAATTAATTATACTCAACAGTGGGCACCCGTGACCCGGCCTACTTTCGTACTAATACGTCACCAGTCTAACCTGACCTCCATCACCACCCACCACAATGTTTAAAGATAACTATGAGGAGAATAGTGTTATAATAACATGGGTCAAGTTGCATTGGTCACGTTGTACGACGTAGTGTGACGTAGTTGGTTTATTCCCGACGCGACTGATAATCGTGGATCCTGCGGTTTCGTAATGCGATTTTTATTTTTGTCGCAACGAACGGTTTGATTATCTGTTTCTTGTATATTTCATGATTCGTGCTCAATCATCATCTCATTGATACAACATTTGAGAGCATTGACAATAATTAAAACTACCTATAAGTTAAAAAAATAATCTTACTGGAGCAATACTTATATGAATCAAAATATTATATGGTGGGAAGTTGAACCGTGAAGTTATTAATTTTGTTTTATTTTCCAAAAAATGAGTTACTTTGATAAAATAATGTGTAATATTAGTGGAATATTAACCATTGTATGTTTATAAACTAAAAGTATAATTTGACTTTTCAAGTTCTCCCAAGATGTCCGGTAAATTTTCAGTAAAGTATCCACAGTTTAGCGGAAAAGGGAAGATCTTCCGGCCAGGCGGGTGGTATGCCTGGCGGGGCGGCCGCTATGCCCCGACGGTTATTGTCGGGATCTTGTATATATGTTACTTGCTCCGAAAACTCTTATAGCGCGATTCAGGATTGTGACGTCAATTGTCTATTGTTCTGAATGCGTCTGCAGTGCCATCTGCGTAGCTTGTGGTGCGGTTGAAGTGGTCGCTACAGTACTCCCCCCAAGACCGGAGGTCGATATCTTTGAATGGCAGCGTCTTGTGTGCAAGGGCCAGGAAGCTAGCTCGGTCTACAGTGGGTCGAGACCGAGCTGTGCGCGTCGCAGAACCAGGAGCGCTCTGAGTCGGCTGTGATGGTCCTGAGTGACGACTGGCTTGCTGTGGGACTGACTGCTTGCTGTTGGATGTCGATGTTGATGTCTTGGTATGGAGTGGTGATGACTTTTGGTGCTTGAGTCTTCCCAGAAGGATGTTGTTCATTGTCAGGGGCGGGGCGGCCGCTATGCCCCAACGGTTATTGTCGGGATCTTGTATATATGTTACTTGCTCCGAAAACTCTTATAGCGCGATTCAGGATTGTGACGTCAATTGTCTATTGTTCTGAATGCGTCTGCAGTGCCATCTGCGTAGCTTGTGGTGCGGTTGAAGTGGTCGCTACAACAGCTTTACTGATAGGGGTAGGGGATTCATTTCATCATCATCATCAACATTATCATCAGGGGAACATATTATTCAATAACGATTATCAAGAATTACTCGACACTGGCAAAATGGCACTATTTTGTAGCTGATTGCCAACCTAAAAGAAGAAGAAGAAGCGCATTCACGGGTGTTATTCGGAACAAACCAAAAAGTTGCGCAGGGTTGAAAGGTTGTGGCCGATGCCCGCTTACTACATAGACTCAATTTACCTGGGCCTTAAGACAGCTAACGCAATGGACTCGCAATATAATGACAATGGTATAGAAATTGTCACTTTTGACTAGTTTTAGTATTTAAGTTTCTTAAGCGGCAATGGAGTGACAATTGAATTTTAATGTGTTTTCAGCCATGTTTTTTTCACAGGGTCACGTGACCGGAAGCCGCATCTTGGCGGTATTTTTATTTATTTCAACTTTGTCATCGAATTTTATGGAAAACAATGGAATTTATAATGAAAGAATATAGATATATATATATGAAGATCTTAGCATCATATTAAACAAATGAACAATTTAAGATAGTTTTTCATACACAGTCAGATAGCCTATTGTAGGCTGCAGCTCAACGGGTCGATTCAGAACTTATGGATAATTAACTGAATCCAAGATTATTCACAAAATAAGATCCGAAAAATTGTGCCTATGATTGAACCTGCAAAGTAGTAATTCTAGTCTATCTATCATCATACTCAGATAAAATTGCGGGCTTGTACCCCTAGCAGCATTTCCTTCCTGAACAACCTACCCATTATACAATTGATAGAACTAGGCGATACTTGGCGGAAATCCATTGTTAAACAAATGGGGGAAAAGGAACCCAGCACTGACCCTCGGCTTGTCAACTTTTCCAATTATAAACCAAACAAGTTGATCGATACTTAAAGAAGACAATTAGAGAAACTGTCTGTCACGAGTCGGGATACCAAATAAGATGCAATTTGCCGCGAAACGATGCGAATTTTAAAAAGTATTCGACACGTGGTTCACCTCTAAACTAGGCAATATTAGTACGGCTGGGCAACGAAGAAGCAACGATTTTTTTTTTCTAAATGAACGATTCTTATGATCGCAGATGATCTTTACAGCTTCACCGGACGAGAATGCGAGCACTAAAGGTGCTCCAGCCTGAAGGGGCAATTAACTCAAGGGCGCTTCCAGAGGCACGACCTCGGCTTGGGCTGTTGCCAGTGTGGTGATTGACCACAGAGGACTGGTCCTAGGTGCGAAGACGCACCTGTGGGCAGAAGATGTGTTTCGTCGACCTCGCCGGCGAGCTCGGTGTCGTTAGTGTTAAGTGTGTCTGTCTAGTGACTCGAGGTCTGGTCACTCGAGGCGGAATGAGTGTCAAACACGCCCGCCTTATAAATGCAACCGACCGTCATTCCCACTACCCCCACTACTACCCATTATACCGTATGGTATATAACAAAAAAAGCGTGAAAATAAATTGAAAATTGTATTATTATTCGCAACAAACGTATCGAAGCAGGCCATCTGTGCGTCTAGTAATGAGTTACATGAGATCACCGGACACACTCTATTTTATATGAGTTGAATTGGCGGCACGCGGTGGCGGTTGGCTGCGGATGTGCGCTAACTAGGGATGCGAGTGATGTGACACGCTGGATTCGGATATTCAATAAAGTAGTGGATATTCATGTATATCTGTTTAACGAGTATCTTATTTTGTTAACATAAACAAATATTGATATTGGATTTAACTATCCCGGAATTTTCTGGCATTTTCAAACTCATTCAAATGATAATGCAATTAATAATACATTTACGCTGAAAAATTCTATAGGTCAGGATTAGACCACTCCTAGACTTATGATATAGGACAGTGTTACTGTATATCGGAAATGGCGACAAATGGACCATTTTATAGGAACTGCATGTATGCAAAAATAGGATCTCAAGTACCTACTGGTTACTGCGGATTTCGTATAATCAGATTTTTCAGCAACCATTATATAATTGGTTCTCTTTTAATTTGGCGTAATTGAAAAATACGATTATAACATCTGCACATATCGATTAACGGTCAGTGTTGTGCGAAACTGAGAATAAAAAAAATGAATATTGTCAGTGAAAAATGACTGAATAAAAATAAGTTCATTAATTTCTCCGACCAACCATTCAAGGGTCTCAGTGGCAATGTAATGCATGTACTAACTCAAATATTCCATTAGCGGATATCGCATCAAACATCCCTAGAAGCGGACGTACACAATCAAACGCCGCAGTAGTCGCGACACGAGCGAGCGCGCCGCTCGCCTGCTCCCCACGCGGCCGCGACCGAGCACGCCAACACGCACCCCCAACATTACCAAACCAAACCAAACATTAACGTGACACAACCAACAGTGTAAACAGTGCTAAACATTACAGTGCTAAAACAAACGAAGGTGAGATATTAAAAAAAAATACACGAATCATTTTAATTAATTGTTATCAATTACGTGAATCGCGGTGACCTTTCAACCAAAACTCGGTTACAAAACCCGTAATCAATATCGCTGCCAAATAACAGAAATAACATGAACGAAAATAACACACCATAACGGTATGCGCGCGGTATCAATGGGAATTTGGATTTTTTGATAACCGAGAGTACTATTTGGATGGAGGCCAAGTGTAAAAATACAATGCCTAACGTCTCGCTGCAAGTCTGCCTGGGAACTGGGGCTGAGCTAATTCACTCATCCGGGGGCGTCCGCCGGTGTCAACAATTTAAAACTGTCGCGAGGTGTTTCGTGAATTATGAACCTACCACAACACTGACATCTGTCGATAAAATCTTGTAACATCGATTAGTTTGCGGATATTTACGTAGGTATACTTATTTCAAATATCCGCAGATAAAAAGAAACATCACTATTCTTAAATTTTCAAAAAAGGAATCATATCCTCTCATAACTTTATATTCAAATAAAGAAAAATATGCGGTCGCTTAAAAAATAAAACTACCGTTTATATTAACAATAGTTTAATACTGCTTAATTGGATATTATTTTTAGTTGATCTTCACTCTCTAGTCAGTAGAGCTGCTCCATTGGACATTTTGTGGCTACGAAATGTATCTTTTACTTTTTTTTGTTTAAATTTGGAAACTGTTGTCGGTTTACTCAAATAATAAAGAAACTATATTTTAACCGAAGAATCAGTAATTTATATGGATCTGTTAGCCCTGTTAATATGTTGTACACTATTATTTTTACACCTTATATAGGGTTCTCACCTACCTACATTTCTGAATAATAATAATACCTAAGCCCTATTCGTGTTCCTCTGTTCAGCCCAATATGACCCCTTTCCACCTTGTAAGGGGATTTAGGCCATAGGATTCATGCAAGCCCAGTTAGGGTTGGTGAACTAAGCACGTATCGATCACTAGCTAGGTTCTCTTAGACATGCAGGTTTTCTTCTTCACCGTCAAGTGAATGGTTATTTAAATAAAACTAATTTTTAGGATTTTATCGCGTATATATCTTGATTTAAATGTGTAGTATTCGAGTAAATATAAGAAATCAATATGTGAATCATGGTTGAAAATAAGATTCGCACATGTTTTCTGCAAATTCCAGGGGTAAGAGCCGGGGTTTTTATTCTGCGACTCTCGTTCCAATGTGAGCGTTCTGCCAACTGGGCAATCACCGCTGGCCTATCATACGGAAACGCAACTATTGCAATTTCATTCTTGCAAACATTCATATCTTCAATTGCGATAGGAATTACATTATTTTATTGTTCTTTAGTATGAACGTGAACGACCGATAGAATTGTAATGATTACACAATTATATTCACTACCTACTAGCTGTTACTCGCGACTTCGTCCGCGTGGTATTTAACAAAGAGCGGACGAAGTCGCGGGTAACAGCTAGTCTAAAATAAAAGTAACCTAATTTACTCCTTGTTACATCAGCTATCTGCCAGTGAAAGTCCCGTCAAAATCAGTCCATCCATTTCAGAGATTAGCCGGAACAAACAGATAGACAGACAGTTGTTTTGGTATGTGTACCGTGTATGCATTCAAATGCACTCAGTAAATAGCAGTTATTTTAATATTACAAACAGACACTCCAATTTTATTTATTTGTATAGGCTACCAGTACCAACTGACTTTGTTCGCGTGATTTTTTTTTTAACAACCTGAGGCACTCTCATTTTCCGGGATAAAAAGTAATCGGTTTCATATAAATATTGTAATGGCCCGGGCCTGAGGTATTACCCAGTTTGTGAGCTGTCACTATGTGAAGTAACATAAAAATCCGCTTAATTAATTTTAAGATTTCGACTTTTGGCTGTCCCGCGAGATCCCATTCATTTCCTGGAATATCTCGTATCCTATACCCTGGCTCGGGCTATAAACTAATCATTTTCAAACAGTATTATTAGCCATGTGGTATGTAGGAAAATGTATTTTCCTACATACCTACATAAAAAGCATCTACATAATCATAAAAAGCATCAACATAAAAAGCATCAAATAAATTGATCACACTCTTTTGCGCGTATCGTTAACCTTTTCAGTTGTTTATTAAAGTAATGATAATCCGACTAATTTGAATAGGTGGTCATTTAACCGTTCATACCGTTTATAAACTCAATCGGCATAATACACGCCAGCTAAACTAATCGTACATAATATCATAATAATAAATGGGGTTTATAAACGCAAACGACTGACACTTCAGTTCAATAAATCGTGCAATAATAATACATATAGCGTAATGCATTATGATCCTCTGCCAAATATTCATGTTATGCTTCTTCGTTCTTGACGGCGTTCTAGATACTCTTTTGTTTTCCTGTTACCTATATCATATCATTAAAATTATAAGTCTCACTTATAAGCCGGGGCCTTCTCTCAATATGACGGGGATTCAGTTAGTCAGCATTTTTTTTTTCAATAAAATTATACTAACGATTCGCCCCCGTATTATTTGTAAAGGAATCCCAAGGACCGAATTTGTACATAGCTTTGAGTACCTTTCCAATATCTGTTACTGATTTTGCGACAACTGGGGTATCATTTTGAAATAAAAAAAAACATATAAGGTGCTGTTGGACTAGTCCTTTAAAATTTTATGGGTACATGCTCTGTAGATGAGTATATTCTTAAATATATGTCCGACACTCATCAGTTCCGTTTCTTATCTACTGTAGTTACTTTATCAGCAAACGAAGACGAGTATGAAGAAATATTGATAATTGTCAGAAGATAGTTACTATTGTACAATTACTAATTTAACGGATTTTATCACGTTTATTTTTATGTTATTACGTTCCCGACGTTTCGGCTACTTTACACCAACCATGGCCCCGGGAGGACCAAAGTGTTTGACGACCTAGTGTCATAGTTTGAAACCGGGTACCCTCATATTTAGTTGTTGTTTGCGGTGCGATCTATGCAGAAAGTGCTCACAGTGTCTTGAGGTCTTGCAACGGTGCGCTTGGTTTTGGATTTAATTATATTAATCACTGGAGCCCAAATTGGTAGTAGCACCCAGCCATCTTCCCTATTGAAATAAGAATGATTTTTAATTTCAATGGCCTCACGTATCATCCTTGGTTGGAATCGGTGTTCTTTTGCGAGCATCGGTGGTTGATCTAATCTGAAATAATGCCGGGTGCGATGCTTTAAATTAGTTAATTATTAGATAAAATCCTTTAAATTAGTTTTATTTCAATGTGTAGTATTCGCGTAAATATAAGATATAAATACAATTGGTATATGTTTAAAACATTTAAAATAGTAATTATGAAAGCTATGCAAGTAGGTTTAGGCCACTATAAGCAGTTTTTCATCTCGAGTGGTATTAGTTACTATGCTATTGTAATAGTGAATAAAATTGCGTAACGCATCATAGCAAAATTATATTTAGATTGGAGGGCGATCGATCTATTTTTGTGTGCAAATATGCCCAAATAACTACTTCGTAGCGTTCAAAATTACAGCAAGAAAGATTTCGAGGTTGACTTCAAGTGCCTCATTATTTCTACTACTATAAATAAGCTGTGTACGTACACTGCCGTTCTGTAGTTCGAGAAAGAATTTATTCGTAAGCTAACGGTATATACTTCAAAGTCTGCCTATATGTTCACTTTGTATGAAGAATTGAAAGTCTTACACACCGTCCGCTAGAGGCGCTGTTAAATTTGCCTGTCATTCAAAATTACAAAACGTACACTATGCAGTACACGTTACGCCTAAAGAAAGCTCGTTCTGAAAGCCCTTGAAAATGATACGGAAGAACGTGTTGTTGACGCGACGAGACCCGCGAAGGCATAAGGAATCTAACGTTCGGGTTCCATCGGGAAAAGACCAATAACTTCTCCACAATATGTCACACCTAGCAACGAAAGCGGCGATAAGATTGATAAAAAATAAAGATGCAGACATTATTCCCCCGAGTACATTGGACTTTGCTGTTACAATAATAAAGCGGCAAGGCCGCAGCGTCGCTCATACTAATGCTCATTTATGTCTGAGGCGGTCGCTGGCATGCAAGAGCGTGGGCCGCAGTCTAGTCTTACGAAGCTAGACTCTAACAATAAAATTTATTGCGCTAGTAACTGTTCATTTAATGAGCTCTTCGTGTGAGAGCGTGATGGTGTTATATGTTCCGTAATTTGTTTAGGAAACGGTTGATGGTGGACTGTTTTTCTGTAGTCGTGTTGGATTTATCAAGGAAGTCTTGTTGGCGAATTGGGCCCCTTCTTTTTTTAAAAATAAAGAAAGATCGTCGTCTTTCTTTAAATGACCTCACCTACACGGGTAGGTATTTTGTCGATTTCAAGCAAAGACTACAAACTACGCTACGCGCTACTAAGCTTTCAAGGCTACCAACACATTAACGATAGTTCAGCATTTCCTTTAACGATGCGTAGAATGAACTGGTGCTGGTGAATGAACTAAAAAGAACTGGTCTAACGATAAGTCCTTTCCATTCCATTTTTCTGAATGACAACGTCAAAGCGTACCCCTGTTTTATTAAAGGCATACACATTAATCGGGCTTAAAAAATATTTTAGGATCGTGTAGATTATAAAGATTACATTCCTCAAAAATAATTCAAATTAAAAAAACACGTACTAAGTGCACTATGAACTGGAATGTTCGCTACCTATTTAAAAAAAAAATTGAATCGTTATGATTCACTTTTACATACAAATAATTAAAAAAAAAAACCGAAATACTGTTTACACATTTATTTTATTCAAAACGTGATCAATATAACCTACATGCGAACTTCTTAAAATATTTTACTCTATTTTTAAAACACCTTATACCTCAAACTTACACAATTTTTGGAACACCTTATTCTTACGTATAAATAACAATTTTCTCCTTTTACAGTAGAAAACCTGTCACCATGGGGTCAATGTTCCGCAGCGAGGAAATGGTGCTGTGCCAGATATTCGTGCAGCCCGAAGCAGCTTATGTGTCGATGTACGAGCTGGGCGAAGCTGGCATCGCTCAGTTTAGAGATGTGAGTCACTTTTGCCTCTAAGGTACTATTGGAGACTGCTGCACAGCTAAACCTATGTCTGGCCCTGCAAAAATAACGATAACAGCGTCCCAGAAATAATGTCCCCGGTATATTAAATTACTTTTACTAGCTGATACTGACTGGACTGTTCTCTACCAATCCATGGCAGGTAACCTAACTAATATTTAAATTTAACCCTGTCGCGAATAGGTTCTTTGACTGTAAGAAAACTAACCTTTGAATTGTGGCCATCCTAAAAGATAGCTTTTTAACTATTAGTATCTTATTTTTTCTTCATAGATATGGATTATTTTCTTTGAATTAATAAAATAAATTCGTTGTTTTTGAAGCGTTGTGACGTCACACCGTCGTAATCGCTGTCAGGTTGTCAATACGAATTTGGAAATATTTGGGATACTTTATCATCGATTTTTATGAAAAATACTAGAATTTACTATGAAATAACTATATTGTTAGCATCATATTAAACCAATGAACCATTTGAGATAGTTTTTCAAACACAGTCAAATAGCCTAATGCTTTGAACTGTGGCAACATTTTATGACACACACCGACGGAGACAGACCGGCCTTTGTTTATTAGTCTTCTTTACTTTATTTATGCGCACGGAGTACCTGGTTATTCAACCTGAGGGACAAGGATTAAGTGACTCCTGCATGAGCCGCCCTCGACTCCATAACCCTATTTGGGTTCGTGATTAATTATAATATATATATAAATAATAATTCCAGCCCTTTTTTTAATGTCCCACTGCTGGGCACGGGCCTCCCCTCAATGCGAGGGGGATTAGGCCATAGTCCACCACGCTGGCCCAGTGCGGATTGGCGGACTTCACACATCTTTAGAGGGGTTCTCTCAGACATGCAGGTTTCCTCACGATGTTTTCCTTCACCGATTATAATATACTTACTTCAGCATTTCGTGATTCTAAGAATACTTAAACTGTTTACATTATCAGCTACGTTAAATATTTAAGGAGACTAAATCTGTACAGGCGGGTACAACACGTATGTTTTTGTTAGGAAAAAATAGCTACCAGAAAATGGGTGCACAAACATTTTTTTTTTTAAATCAATTCTACTTTGTGCACTGACGGTCATAATACATATAGACTGGGGTATTACCGAATAAAAAATCCCTATGTGCATTATCAACGTGGGTGCGCTAATTGGAATAGAATTTTTTTTTTTTTATTCTTAGCGCACCCGTCGAATGCTCTAAGAGGATTAGTATTAGTGATATTCAAATCGGTGTTCTAACTGGAATGCTACCTGTTAAGGAACTCAAATTATTCCCATATTTAGTTGCTATTTCGATTTGTGGAAATATTATATTATTCTTTTGTATCTTATATTATTATTCTGTTGTATCTTCGTGACATTTGAAGGGATATACACATATTTTAAACATGTTATAATCCATTGGTATGTATATAATATATACTCTAATGATTTATCACTAGAAGTTAAAATATGATCAACAACAAGTCGTTATGGCCAGTTAATTGTTTTGGAACATTTATTATTTGTTTTAAAACACGATAATTACAAGCAGTTGATAGCATTCTGTGTCCAATTACGACTGTGTTTTATAAATAACCATTGAAATTGGCGAAATAAATAGACTGAAAAACTTTAACCATGTATTTATTTTATAAACAGCATTGTATAACTGTTATTGATTAAGACAATACGAAAATAGAAGTTAAAATGAGGACAGAAAATCATCTCTACATTTTTTTTTAAATATACGAATGTTTAATTAAGATAATATGTACAATAAATAGAAAGAAAATAACTAAAATATTTATAAACTAATATAAATTAAAAAGAGTATAGAAACGCTACAAAAAGTGTAAAAAATTTGGCCCATGCGGTAGCGTACCCAAGAAGTATGGCCGCATTTCCTCGCGGAATAGCCAAAGCTACACGCTGAGCGAGGAAATGCCCGGCTCTTAGGCCGGTTGTGTAGACCAAAAATCTTTAACTCAACATTATGGGTGATAATTATCGAGACCTTGTACATTGTTATAATATAGATCATGGGTAAACAATAATGTAATTGATTTGGAGTTGAGAACTACAGCACTATCTTTAACCCATTAGCTATTGCTATCATATTTACTTCAAACAAGATAAACCCACTTAAAGTCTTATTGAGTGGGTCGGCCTATTTAGAAAACAAACTGACGAATAATGAATTGTTTGATAATCTTTGATTTATTCTTTGTCGCGTCATGTGGTGATAAGTATGTAATAGACTCGATGGTTTGAATTTATACAGGGTGTAACAAAAATAGTGTACAATATTTAAAGTAATATAATATAATAATATATCGCCAGATGAACACACCAACTATACGCTTGTATTATGAGTATATGTATATAATATGATTATTTTTTTCGGGAACGTGATACTTATAGCCTCACCAATGGACACCTTAAAACAATAAAAAAAAATAAGGTCGTTATCATGGATAAAGTATGGTCTTAGTCATTAAAATATTCTCAAAAGAAACATTCCTTACAAAGCTTTCATGTTGCAATGACATCAAATCATTTAATGGAACATTTAATCACGCATGCCTGATTTTTTGGGTCAGAACACACTGTGCTACAAATATAATGTAGGCACCATAGAGTAGAGACTGCTTCTGTCACGTCATCTCCCTCCAGTTTCTACTAAACGAAATTCAATACCGAAAATTTCCATTCTGTACCAGGAAAGTAAAAAGTCGATTCCATATGTTTTGCCTTGCTGTACTACCGAGAAATGTATGGCAATTATTCGATTAGTAAAATAATTCGTCAAACATACATATTCAAAGGGGCCCGTATATAAATGCTATACAATCTTCGTTGATAGGTTTGTCTTGGCTTCTGTAGAGGATTTATGAAAATCGAGCGGTCAGGTTAAAAACAAGGTGAGCAGGTTCAAACCGTGGCTTGCACCACTTAGGATTTTTGAATTTCATGTTCAAATCTAATCCAAAATGTATGTGATGTATTTTGATCCATGGTCTTATCACGGTATGAGGTGTGTATAAGTGTATAGTATTCTATGGGTTCGGTTTGTATGTACGGTAGTTTTGGACGATACGAATGCCACAGTTGATAGTGCTTTCTGTACGGTCCTGGGTCGAGTCCCGGTGGCGGTAAACTTTGTGCGATAAGGACAATTTGTTTGTACACGTCACCGACGTTTAATATCTAAAACTAAATACTACGACTGCCTGCCCTCAGTCCATTACACGGTACCCACAATAGACTCGTTGCTTAGTTTGGTACCGTCCAGTCCGTGTCCGTCTGGCGATATTAATTTAGCGGAAAAGGGAAGATCTTCCAGTCAGGCGGCCGCTATGCCCCGACGATTATTGTCGGGATCTTGTATATATGCTACGCGCTCCGAAAACTCTTATAGCGCGTTTCAGGATTGTATGGAGAATTGTCAATTGTTCTGAATGTCGTCTGCACCGCCATCTGTGTAGCTTGTGGTGCGGTTCGCGAGGTCGCAACATTTTCATAATTTTAGTAAAAAAAAATTTAATATGCCGTACAGCTGAAACAAACAAGCGTGACTTGACTTAATTTCTTCGTGACGGACCTACAGGGCGTTCTCCCCAGATTTTGCGTGCCGGCCATTATGCGCGGTGGGAGTGTCCGTGGGCTTCGTGACCTGGCTTGCTATCGATTGCACCCGGCGAGGCTCGTGTTATATTCAAATTCGTGGAAGGAATAGTTTAGTGGTAAATCCCACTAATATTATAAATGTGAAAGTTTGGATGTTTGTTACTCAATCATGCCAGAACGGCTAAACGGATCTGGATGAAATTTGGCACAGAGATAGATTATAGTCCGGAATAGCACATAGGCTACTTTTTATCCCGATACGGTAACGGATCCCGTGAGATAGATTTGTTAAAATTTTTCATAGAGTACAAATAAATTCATTTTCTCATACATTTGATTTTGAGGCGGTACGAAGATCGCCGGGACAGCTAGTTGGTATATACATATTTAGGTATTTTTAACCCCACCCGCTAAGACAGTTGTGAATGGCCCTTTTGAGAATTTAGCATAACATACCTGGCTTTTACCACGGAGCTCTTACATTTAGGGTAAACAACGTTCAATATTGACTTCGGCAAACCCCATGCCTTATGGGATTGGTAGCCTCCTTTAGCTAACATTATTTTACGAATATTAATATTTTGTACGTTGCCGCTAAAATAAAATTACATAAGGAAACATTGAAAGTTAACAATAAAATTACGAATTCCCATCAATCAGATGACCTGATTAGCGCAGTTGGTAGTGACTCTGCTTTCTGCGCCGAGGGTCCCGGGTTCGAATGCTGATAGGGACAATCTTTGTGTGATGACCATGAAAGTATGTACCTCATTCATGGATGTTTAATATCTATGTATATAAGAATTATACTGCTTTCACCCTCAGTTCATTGTACGGTACCCATAATACAAGCGTTGCTTAGTGTGGGACCGTATAGTTGGTGTGTTTATCTGGCGAAATTATTATATTGTATGGTACACTTTAGCTAGCTTAGTTACTTCTATACTCGTACTAACATTTTAAAGAAGTAAACTTTGCAAGTTTGTGATTCAAATGTAGGTCATAATCTACGGATCTGATTGTGAATATTCTTTCATTAACAAGCTACATCCCCGAGCGCAGGCTTTCATCGAGGCACCGCGGGCAGAATATAGCATTTTAAATTTAATTATGTCATGTTAAATCAAACAATAAATGACCACACAATTACGCCGCGACATAATGGGAGTGAGGGAGGTCACCAATCAGATCAAAGAGCCAAGCATGTCGATCTCAGTCCTTCGAAATTGTCACGCAATAATCATCATTAAGTCTCCAAACTCGAGTACTAGAATAGTAGTGTTAGATATTTAAAGAGCTCCTTTGGTAGTTTACAAACATCAAAAATGAAGTAGAAAAAAAAATCTCTAAGTAGGTACTTAGAGATTTTTTTTACTCGGACATGGCTGGTAGGAACCGCTCCTTAACCTTTTAAAATGTATTACACTAGGTTTGTTACATGTATTGCAACAACTAAAGCCAAGTTAGTAGAACGCTCGCCTCGGTAACGAGGGTCGCAGGTTAAAACCCCGGCTCGCACCTCTGTGATTTCTGGATTATATATGCGACTCTCATTTTTCACCATGACTATCACTCACTCGGGGCTTGGAGAGCACGTGAACCCGTCGGCCCTGCGCCAGATCTCTCTCTGGTCGTGTCGGATTGCCGTCCCCTCGGACTATGAGAGTGAGGGAAGAGAGAGTGCCCCTGCGTTTGCGCACACACTTGTGCACTATACAATCTCCTGCGCAGATATCTAGTCTCCGTTTAAATTGGCCGCCGTGACCGAAATTTGGTCAGGATGACTATTATTATAACATCTATTACAACCCGGTATCGGTATTGCATTGAGGGACAATGGCGTGAATTGACGCTGCAAGTATTCAAGTGGATGCAAGGGTAAACTGATATATTTGAAGTGATGTGTTTTGCCAAGAGTTCCCTTGATGCAAGTTTGTATGATGCATCTATTGAACGAAGTAGACAATTACGATTAGTACATTTTTTTTAGTGGTAAAGTGGTATGCCTGGCGGGGCGGCCGCTATGCCCGGACGGTTATAGTCTGCATCTTGTATATATGTTACGTGCTCTGAAAACTCTCATAGCGCGTTTCAGGATTGTATGGAGAATTGTCAATAATTGTTCTGAATGCGTCTGCAGCTCCATCTGTGTAGCTTGTGGCGATGTTGAAGAGGTCGCTTCACGATGTATATTCAGCGTGTGTACACGACCAAGTTACTGTCTTATTGTCCAGGCGTATATTTACATAACCAAAATGATTAATGATTGGTCACTGTGCCTCATTACATGAGGACATTCATAACACTTGCTCGTAATAAGGATTATTGTTTTTAATTGATATGGCAATGGCTTCAGCCGCTGTGACATCACGCGCTGTGCTCATTTAATGAAGCGATTAAAGGTATGGGAACAAGAGCATAATGCCTGGTTTACACGTAACGAGTAAAATGGCCAGACAGTGCTCTTGGCCGAGTGCTCTTACGGTACAAACCTTGTTAGAACTCGACCGAGAGCACTGTCTCGCCATTTGACTCGTTACGTGTAAACCAGGCATTAGACCTTACGAATAATAGAAGCAGTAGCAGTAGTATGAAATTTACAATGGAAATTATCACGTCAGGCGAGCTACAGGCGACCAAGTCAATGAAAAGTTAATCCCACCATAAAGCATAGAGAGAGACAAAAATGAATCGCAACTTTGTTAAATATAAAATAACTAGCTGCGCCCTGCGGTGTTACCCACGAATAAAAAGTATGTCCTTTATCCTACGGGAACCATACATTTTACCGGGATAAAAAGTATGTATGCTATTCCAAACTATAATATACCTCTGTGCCAAATTTCATCCAGATCCGTTCAGCCGTTCTGGCGTGATAACAAACATCCATCCTGCATCCAAAATTTCACATTTATAATATTAGTGGGATAATATCGCCAGACGAATAAACCAACTGTACGGTTCCAAACCAAGCAACGCTTACTTATATATATATATTACACTTTCACGGTCACCACGCAAAGTTTCTAGGATTCAAAGTTTCCGCGATTGTCTAGGATACCTAAAATAACTTTTATTTCAAACCCAAGAAGGTTATTTGACTCACTTAATGCCAGACCGTATCGTAACTAATATATTGTCAAATACAAGCCATTCCATACGTTAATATATACTTTTAGTTGGCACCCTTGACCTTTCAAGGCAGAAACGCCATGACCTTGTGTCACCTTCTACGTCAGCAACTATTTTGCTCCCTTCAGGGAACAGATTTGGGGGCTTTACATAGTAAATATGCAAGATAGCATCGTCTCAAACTGTCACCTGAACAAAAGCGTAAACGTAAACTGTCAATTAACGTACATCACTACTAAACGTAAAAACATGAAAAAGCGTACGAATTCGTGCAACTTCGCTGTAATTGTGAAGTATTTTAAGTTTCAAAGCGCTCCGATTCTGCACTAGTTTGAATTGACTAACCTAACTAAATAATATCTACTTGTACCTGTTTCGAATCATTTCTTTTTTTTTCTTTTACTGCTACACGTGAGTTATTTAATGAATGTGGGTCCAGCCAACACTGAAACATTCTTAATGGCGACATTTTTTTAGCGACTGGACTTTGTAAAACTTGACCAGAATCGGAATATTGAAAACCATGATGTAGAGTACTTGATGAATCGTCAAAAATGTCACAAAATGCTGAGCTACGACTTTAAAACCTGATGCGTCACTCTGTCTCTCCCTATGTTTTGCATACCTTTACTTGTGAATCGTGTGCGAGTACTAAGTCAACGGTTGTTAGTATGAAATGCTGACCTAATAACCTAGTCATGATAGCGACAGACTAATGAGGACTTTATTAATAGCGTCTCGGAGACCATTTCCAATTAATTTTTACGAATGTTCGTAGACAAATGTTACAAGCAATTTTGAACCTGGAACTGACCTTTATAATACCAGCCCTTTTTAATGTCCCACTGCTGGGCACAGGCCTCCCCTCAATGCGAGGGGGATTAGGCCATAGTCCACCACGCTGGCCCAGTGCGGGTTGGCGGACTTCACACATCTTTCGAGGGGCTCTCTCAGTTATGCAGGTTTCCTCATAATGGTTTCCTTCACCGTTCATCAAGTGATAATCATGGTTGAAAATAAGATTCGCGCATGAAATTCAGAAATCCCAGAGGTGCGAGCCGGGGCTTGGCCCTGCGATCCTCGTTACCTAGGCAAGCGTTCTACCAACTTGGCTATAACATAACTCATATGGCTTATTTTTTATTACAAGAACAATAATTCCACTGAGAGTCAGTTTGAGAAGTAGTACAGTACATTACTACAGTAAACATCGATGTATAGACTTGAACTACGCAAACATTCCACACAATAAAAGCTATCAAATACCAACTGAATTACTCATCCGCCCGTATTACATCAACCGTTTCACTAACAGATAAAAATAAGACGAAATCGTAACACAGAAGGAGGGTGTTAACACCATAGCATGGCATCGTTTACGATCAGTATTTACGGCCGAGCCCTTGCCATTTTGGCGGAACTGCGGAGGTGCGGCTTGTAATAACATTCACATAATAATATTGTGATCGATCACATCTTCGTCAATCCCATCCCACTAATATTATAAATGTGAAAGTTTGGATGGATGGATGGATGTTTGTCACGCCAGAACGGCTGAACGGATCTGGATGAAAATTGGCACATAAATAGATTATAGTCTGGAATAGCACATAGGCTACTTTTTATCCCGGTAAAATGTATGGTTCCCGTGGCATAGATTTGTTTAAATTTTTCATAGAGCGAAGGATCGACATGATTTTTTGCATAGGTAGTGGTAGTTTAGGGGAAAATGACATAGGCTAATATTTATCCCAGAAAAGGGACATACTATTCAATCGCGGGTAACACCGCGGGGCGCAGCTAGTCTATAATAAAGTTGATGTCTGACCGCGAGCTATACGAAAAATAGACAGCTTCGATTTTGTCTTGTTTCATCTCCTGTCATACCTTGATCATGTCATCTTTATGAGGATTTAGCATTTCAATAGTTCAACAACTGTAACGACATACTCTCTGGTACACCCTAAGACTGATAATTGTTTGACTGATGTGATTATACATTCCTTAAGCATACTAAACACATATTTGCTTGGATTCATAGATAAAATTTATTGACATATTAAATAACGGACTTTAATTGATTGCTTTGCTTGAAGATACGTGTACTATCATCGAAGAGCTGAATAAATATTACAAGAAAATCGAGATTAGTGTGTGTTTCTCACAAAATAATATATAGAGTGTGTAATTTTAAATGCTTTCCGCTCGGTACTGATTCCGACCCTCGATTCTACAATGAGTCTTTTGATGAAGATACATCTTTGTCTTCTACAGTTAAATCCCCACGTGAACGACTTCCAACGTCGGTACGTGAGTGAAGTGCGAAGATGCAGTGAGATGGAACGGAAACTCCGATGGGTGGCCGGAGAGCTGCCAGAGCCGCCTCCCCCGCCGAAGCCTCAGTGCAGTTTTACACCGAGGGAGATTAACATATTAGAGGTAACAAAAAAAAAACAAAATAGATATTGATTTCTTATATTTACGCGAATGCTACGTATTGAAATAAAACTATGTTTTCGGATTTTATCGCGTTTATTTTATGTTTTTACGTTCCCGACGTTTCGGCTGCTTTAACGCAACCATGGTCACAAGGTCATGTAAACGTAAAATCATAAAATAAACGCGATAAAATCCGAAAATATTGTTTTATTTCAAAATAGGTATGTTTATTCATGTAAGCCAACAAAGTACTCAGAAGAATAGACAGAATTATCACCAACTGGACGTGTCGCTTTCACTAAGAAAAACCGGTAATAAGCTGAATGGTAAAATGTAATAAATTGTAAAATACATGCTTACGTGGGTAAACCATGTAAAGTCTAACCTTAATTATCGGTTTGAGGCAAACACGGATACAATTCGGTAACTTTTGTTATCGTTAAAATTAAAAAAAATATTAATTATGATTTATGATTAATATGAAAACAGCCGCCGTCCACGCCAGGCGTGACTGCCACCACACATACAGTTTCAATTATTACCGGTCTTATCAAAGTATAACAACTCATACAACAATATTATAACATGCCCTTTGTTCACAATTATAAACTCAGCAATACCAACCTGATACAGAACGAACAACGATGAATGAGCGAGCTCAATTAATTCATTGAATGTATGATGTACAATAATAGACTGTAAGTTTCGTGAGTTATATTGTGTAAGAAGAAAAAAGAAAGAAGAGCAGAAAGGTTCTAGAATGGCGACCACGAATCGGAAGACGAAGTGTAGGACGGCCCCCCACAAGGTGGACTGATGACAACACACGCGTCGCAGGAAGCCGGTGGATGCGAGTGGCGGAGGACCGTGATGTGTGGAAGTCGTTGGGGGAGGCCTATGTCCAGCAGTGGACGTGCATATCGGCTGATAGATAGATATTGTGTAAGGTACAATGGAGAAATTGAACACAAGGTTAACAGTGCTGAAAATGTACTTTGATCACAGATTTTCCTAAAATTGGAGTCGTATATAATGTGTAACAATAATAGTGTAAAATATTTCAACAGGACCATACACATTCTCGAAAATAATAATCAAATTAATTGAAATTTTAAAAATAACTCTATGTACTAAATGCGTGGCGAAACGGCACAGGCACGTTTTCACAGATAATAATCAGACACTGTTTATATATAAACGTGATCGTTATGACCTACTTGTTAGCACCTTAAAAAAATATGCTATTTTTGTTACACCTTGTATAGTTATCTTCTAACCGCGTTTCCGTCCGCGGTACATATAGAGCATATATCACTCAGGGATAATGTAGGTTTCTATGAGTGAAATAATTTTCAGAAACGGTTTCCCCCTACATGCAAACTCACAAACTTTACCTCTTTATCTATAGAAATAAATAAAATTGGAGTGTCTGGTTGTAATATTATTAACCGCTTTTTACTAAGTGCATTTGGATGTTTACACAGTACATATACCAAAACAAAATTTAAAAAAAAAATCTGTCTGTCTGTCTGTTTGTTTCGGCTAATCTCTGAAATGGCTGGACCGATTTTGACGGGACTTTCACTGGCAGAGATAGCTGATGTAACAACGAGTAACATATGCTACTTTTATTTTAGAAAAACTTTCACTTTTTGTTAAATATCACGTGGCCGAAGTCGCGGGTAACAGCTAGTAAATAAATATAATGTTTTTGATATACCCACAGAAGGCCCAAAACCAGCAATGGATAAACAAGATGCCAATTTTAAACCCACTTTATGTTTCAGGAAAGGATCGACTACATTGAATCCGAAATCCAAGAGATCACACGCAACGCTCGCAATTTGAAAACTGACTATTTATCTCTCATAGAGTTAAAGATTCTAATAGAAAAGATGCAGACATTCTTCCAAGATCACAGTGCGCAAAGAAAGATATCAGCGTCGGTCCAGATATATAACAATGATGCTGTACTGGGGCACCTAGGGTTTATATCCGGAGTGGTGGCCACAGCGAGGGTGGCGTCCTTCGAGAAAATGCTCTGGAGAATATCGCATGGGAATATTTTTTTCAAGCAAGCGCAGATTGATGAGCCCCTGAAAGACCCCGTCACGGTACGGTACCAATTGTATTGTGATTTAAAAGCTGATTTTAATTATTGCTTATTTCGTTAAACTTTATTTGATTTGCCACATTTTAAATTTCTCTTAGTGTGATTTAAAATTGAAAAGTCCGGAAACATAATTCTGTGTCTTAGGGCATTTGCACACCACCTTTTTAAAACACGCCGTCGACGCGCGTTTGTAACTATACAAACGTAATATGCACGCGCTTCAGAGCAAACAATCTGCTATGTGGAATGAAAAACCCGCTGTCGACGCGCGATCGGGATATACGCGTCGTCGGCGCGTTTAAAAAACGTGGTGTGCAACGGCCTTTATATTAAATAAACATGTTTGGTCTTTACCAAAGACAATAATTGCGATCACAAAATTTATTCACTGGGTAAAATTTAACTTCTTATGTTTTGTAAATATAGATAAAATATCAAATCTGTCTCATCTTCAAAAATAAACACGACCACTACATCGTCTGAGCGAATTGATACGCTCAGTTGGTAGGTCCCTGCGCCGAGGATCCCGGGTTCGAATCCTGGTAGGGACAAACTTCGTATGACGAGCACGAATGTTAGTATCCGAGTCATGGATGTTTAATATCTTTATAGGTATTATATACAGGGTTCGCCCCCAGTCCATTGTACGGTATATAATATGCGTTGCTTAGTGTGGGACCGTACAGTTGTGCGTTCGTCTGGCGATATTACTATTAATAGATTACTACCTTCTGTTTTATCATTGAATGTTCCAATGGATTCTCATAAAATATTATGACGTACTTTATCTATTGTTGCACTATTTCTAGCTGGGCATTCACAATGATAGAACATTATTGTACGAATCGGTTTACTCAAATTGATTCGGTAAAAAGTCATCAATCGCTTGAAGCTCTTATTCTTTATGGTTGTAATCATGATATGGTTAAAGAGTTATATATATTTAATATTATTATCACACAAAAAAACACTACACTTCATCCTAATATATCATTTGAAATCTTTTAATAAATTATGGTAATGCTACCCCAGTTTCGTGCTTTTGCAGCCTGAAGCTTTATAAATCTCTAATATAGCATGTAAAATATTCTATTCTAAATGTTCATATTCGTAAGATATCTTTTCAGGTATTGTTAGTGTTATAACAGGCTTATAACACGCTACTCAAGGCATTGTCGCTATATCGATCATATGACTACTTGACGCTTAACGTAGATGTATTTGGTATGGGGAGCCAAATCTAAGCTGTATAATGTCACTCTGTAGCATGTTATGGGAAGGACCAAACACGCACATAGCGAGTAGTAACACCAAATACCTTTTTACAAGCTTTTTATACTTCGCTGGGCCTACTATTATTTAGTGAAGCCTGTATTTAAACATACATTAGTACGGTTGACAAGTGTCAAGCTATAATTTGCGATGAAATCTTTTTATCTTGCATAGAACTACGGATAAGTATACTGACAACACTACTATTATTTATCATTCAGAGCTTTTTACAATTCTTGTGTAAACAAGACGCACGAAAGCCGTAAAGCTAACAAGCTGCAAGGGCTGGTACATTTAGTAATACGGGCAGCTACGAGTAATACGGGCAGCTATGAGTGGCGGCCGGTCATTGCACCTCGTGTTTTATATTGATTTTTGCAGACGTTAACAATTTTTTTATAGCTATTGTATGTTTTACGAATAATCAAGCAAATGTCACTGTACTGGAAACTGTAGGGTTCTTAACCTTAGACCATTTAAACTGTGAGTGTAATTGCTGATGTAACATTTTGATAGGTGACAAAACCGAGTAAGGCAGAAAATATTCAAGGATTAAGTCATGTAAAAACGTCGACATTGGCAAAATCGCGTTGAGTAGAAGGGAAGAAGAAAAAAAGTCATGTAAAAGCTGTGTTTAACTCAGCTATATTTATGTTTACACATGATAGATACTTATATCATGTGAATTGGCTTCATTTTACAGGGTCACGAGCTTCAGAAGACAGTGTTTGTCGTGTTCTTCCACGGGGAGCAGATAAAGCTTCGAGTGAAGAAGGTGTGCCACGGGTTTAAAGCTACGCTATATCCATGCCCAGCCACATACAAAGACCAACTAGACATGCTTGCAGGAGTGGGGAGTAGGATCAAGGATTTGGAAATGGTATGTCTTCGAAGATAATATTATCAAAATGTCCTATATTTTTGTTCAGGTGTCAAAAGAAGGATATCGCACCCAAAATATGATGAACTGAAATTAGGCTAAAAAGACAATCAATCGACTTAGAACACGCCTATGGTCGGTAGCAAAGGGCAGTGATAATTTGTTATTGATGATGATAATAATGAAAACTAATTTATATACGGATTTACGTACATTTGTTTAACGTAAAAAATACCTAAACAGGCCATTACATCCATCCATCGTGATAATAACGACCTTAGACTCTGCGAATGGAATCTGCTTATAAATCGTAGCTAGGAATGTTAAACATTTTCCTCAAGCGAACCCATAAAATGGTTTCTCAAATGTTTCAGGTGCTAGATCAGACGGAACAGCATAGACGTCTGGTGCTAACCAATATAGCGCGGGATATTAGCACGTGGATGGTGGCGGTGAGGAAGGAGAAGGCGATCTATCACACCCTAAACATGTTCAGTATGGACATCGTGAAGAAGTGCCTGATAGCAGAGTGCTGGGTGCCGAGAAAGGATTTGCACATCGTGCAGAAGGCCCTTGATGAGGGAGTGGTGTGTATCTCTTCTTTAATCAGTCTGCAACAATCAATGGGTATCTTTAACGAATTCCGATATCTTATAAGCCTTTATTAATGGAACCAACGTTCCAACCCGATGGTAGAGACTGACTATTCCCTTAGGGCATTATTCGGCTTAATCTTGAAACAGCTATCACATATAACTATTCTTTACTTGTTAAACCACCCTTCTAAAGTGGAAAATCATTTTAATGCATGCGAATACAAAATACTTGCTGCATAATGAAAATTAGTTGCAAAAGTGCTCCCAGCCCTGTTATCTTATGGGAACTGATTAAAATGTTACTTATACTTTTTAATGTATGAAATTATCTTAATTAAAGAAAGCAAGTGGCAGTCCTATCCCATCGATACTCCACTACGTGCCCACCAGAGAGATACCGCCGACCTTCAATAGAACCAACAAGTTCACCAGGGGCTTCCAGAACCTAATTGATTCCTATGGAATCGCCAGTTACAGAGAAGTGAATCCAGGTAATCATTCTTATGCCAAATTCTTTACGAGCTCCTTAAAACGTTCTTTCTTAAATAATTAATCATAGTTTCTCTCCTAATGTTAAATTCCTAATTTAAATTACCTTATTGGTTGAAGTTGATAGTGAAACTGCTTACTGGTGCCTACTGGTGCTAGGTTCCAATTTCGGTAGTGAAAGGGGTTTGTCTGGCGATATTATAGGACTATGTAACTTTTCACTGGTTACTAGTTATTTCTAATAACAGATTACACATTTTTTCAAACTTAATTTTGGTTTGTCTTTGCAGGAATAACTATCTAGTACCAAATAAACATCCTTAGCTCATTTCTCAATTCTACATTGCTCAATTAAAAAAATAGGTCATCGCTAATGACACTTTTAATTGTTCCAGCACTGTACACGATCATTACATTCCCGTTTCTATTCGCCGTCATGTTCGGAGACGTTGGCCATGGGTTAATTATGACTATATTCGCGGCGATACTCGTCATATTTGAGAAGAAATTTTCCCAAATGAAAACTGACAACGAAATATGGAACATATTCTTCGGCGGGCGCTACATTATATTGCTGATGGGAATTTTCTCTATATACACTGGTTTGATATACAACGATATGTTTTCGAAGTCATTGAACGTGTTCGGAAGTAGTTGGACTAATGTGTACGATGATAAAACATTGATGAAACGGCAAATGTTCGATTTGGATCCCAAAGTAGCTTACACTCAAACTCCGTATCCATTTGGATTGGATCCAGCGTGGCAAGTAAGTATTATATCTCCAATTATTTAGTTTTTCTTTGATCAAGGGCTATCAGCAATTATGTATAGAGGAGAAAAACTAAAAAGTTTTAATAAATTTTCAACAATAGCGAATCGGAAGACGAAGTGTAGGAGGGCCCCCCACAAGGTGGACTGATGACATCACACGCGTCGCAGGAAGCCGGTGGATGCGAGTGGCGGAGGACCGTGATGTGTGGAAGTCGTTGGGGGAGGCCTATGTCCAGCAGTGGACGTGCATATCGGCTGATAGATAGATAGATAGCATTTAGTACTTTACAATCACGATACAAGTGAGGCGATATGTAGATGATATTTTAATTATAAAGCAATTTTACAAATATAATGAACGAGTTTATAGGTGTGTCGTTTGTAGCTATACTGTTCTTATTGTTTCTGCTTTTGGTTTCAGTTTGCTGCCAACAACATTATATTCCTAAACTCGTTCAAGATGAAACTGTCAATCATATTCGGCGTGATACATATGGCGTTCGGTGTAACAATGAGTGTGGTAAACTTCAAGTAATTACTGTATTCCTAGAAACTAGATATCGTAGTGAAATTCCCATATTTAGTTATGTTGACGATCTAATTAATGCTGATATTGTTCAACAGCTTCTTCAGACGTTCGGAAATGATATTGCTGCAGTTCATACCGCAAATTCTATTCCTGTTGCTACTGTTTTGGTACCTGTGCATATTGATGTTTATGAAGTGGACCATGTACTCTGCTATCGCTACAGGTGAATTGACCTATATAAGTAATTATGTAGAACTATGTAGCTGGAAATTATATTTTAAGAACATCATAGACTAATATTTTTTTTTATTATCAATGCCACCTGTTGAACGGTAACAATTGTGAGGGAAGCTGCACGACTTTTGATGGACCTATAATGTAGCTAACGCGCGCTGGGCTACTGTGGGAGTATTTAATCAAAATCTCCATCGCATTGGAGAGTGTGCTCAGTATATTAAACCCTTATTCTATTTCATTTGGTGTCAATACTATCTGCATACTGTGGCCTTCCCCTTGATGCAATAAAAGACTGACAGTATTTTATTCTCAACTACTACAAACAAAATTTCTACAAACACTAACTTAGCACCTTAAATAAATTCAGCAAATCCTATCCAATCATTGCGTCTATTGCAGATCCAGCGCTAGGCACATCCTGCGCCCCCTCAGTGCTGATAATGTTCATCAACATGATGCTGCTAAAGAAGAATGAAGACAAGCCTCCGTGCAGAGCTCTCATGTACGACGGGCAAGACGAGCTGCAGAAAACCTTTCTGGCGATAGGATTCCTTTGCATACCTGTGATGCTGTTCGGAAAACCGGTGTATAAAATACTGACGGAAAGGAAACGAAAGGTAAAAACAGATAATTTGAATGTATAATCATCATTATGTTGCGGGAGAATTTATAACTTTTACGAGTCGATATGTCAATCATAGCCTGGATATTGAGAGCTATGATTGACTTATTATTATACTTAGTAGAGATACGGAATATACAGAAAAATTGCGTTTTTGACGATAACATTAAAATGATATCGCCAGACAATCACCAACTATACGATTCCACAATATATAACGCTTGTATTATGGGTACCGTACATTGGACTGAGGGTGAACCCAGGATAAAATACTTATTTAGATATTTAACATCCATGACTCGGATACACAACGCAACATCACACAAAGCTTGTACCTACCAGGATTCAAACCTGGGACCCTCGGCACAAAAAGCAGGCTCACTACAATCTGCGCTAGTCAGATGAAAAATGGTATTACGAAACACCTCTTCTTTAGAATTAAAAGGAACCTGAAAATACTGTTAAAAATAATTGCACGGAAAGGATGATCAATCGTTCATGTCACATTACAGCAATACCAGCAAGGCGTTGAAAGCGGCGAGGTATCAGAGCAAGAAGCCCATGATGGCGGCATAGGAGAGATGATGATAACGCAAGCCATACACACCATAGAGTACGTCCTCGGAGCCGTCTCTCACACGGCGTCGTATCTTCGACTGTGGGCACTGTCTTTGGCTCACGCCCGTAAGTATTTAAAACACATGCCCAAGATAAACAAATGAAAGTGGCAATGCCCTATAGTTAAGCCGCTCTCGTAACCAAAAAGGTTCCAGAGTTCCTGGTGATTAAACTTTTGACTTGAACCCACTACTGCAGCAGAAGTTGCCTATCAGGAGTACTAGTAATATGTTTGTTATACAATAAAACGCTTTAGAAACATGATATGCAGGTTCAAACGCGCGCTCGTACTCCTGGAATTTTCAGGGTTATTGGATAAATCTCATTCTCAATAATGATAATCACCTGATATACGGTACAGTTTTCCAGCCCGCATGAGGCCAATGTAGAAGACTAAAGTACAAGTCCATTGAACGGGCGTGTGTCCGGCATAATGACAATAAAATGTGGGGGGGTGATACTGAAAGGGTTCAGAACGTAATTAGGCAAATGGGCTTCAAATATTTGAAGCACTGATTGATATAGACCACCTCAATATTACAATACCTAAGATATTGGCGGCATTTTTTTTATTAAGCATATAGAGCTGATCCTCCTTCTCTTTCTTCTCAATTCGTTGGTCCAGCTTTTGCCATACTCTAATTTTAAAATACTATGTAAACGTGTTTGCAGAGCTATCAGCGGTGCTGTGGCAGCGTGTGCTGAAGATGGGCATGGCGGACCCAGCAAACCGATCCTGGGTCATGGACCCGATCAAGATGTACTTGATATTCGCCGTGTGGGCGTTCTTCACGCTCGCTATCCTTGTGCTGATGGAGGGGCTTTCGGCTTTCCTGCATACGCTGCGATTGCACTGGTAAGGGTTGACATGTTGATTGTAATCCCACTCCTATCCTGGGGTCTGGTCTGGGCTCCAATCTGGTATGGGTAGATACATTGATCGCAATACCAAATCCATCCATCCATCGATCCAAATCTTTTTAAGTAGCATTTCGGTAACGTAGCGTCTTCCATCACACTCACACCATAGTTATAATACATAAATATGACAGTGATAGCATGTTTTCTCGATGACTTTACGATGACATTTGAACTTCCTGCTTAGCCTGCTGATTGATGAACATGATCAAAATAGGCGGCATCTCCAAGCGGAAAGTTTGTGACCATAGACATTATAATCATCTTTTTCATTCCCAGGGTGGAGTTCATGAGTAAGTTCTACGAGGGTCAAGGGTACGCTTTCGCCCCGTTCTCCTTCACAGCGATCCTGGAGAACGATGATGATACTAAAGTCGTGGAGGCCGAGACCAATGGCGGCCCGCCCGAGTGACCAGAGACCCAATCAGAATAGCCTAACGGAATATTCTTAATGGGATTGGGTGTTTGAAGATTGGAATGAAACGACGTTGACGTTACGTTAGCACTGGAGGTATATTCAAGGCGAATTCAATCTTATATTTGCTGCTATAGGTCTGAATAGGTTCGCAAACATAATTGACTGACAATCTCTAGTGAATTAAAAATGCTGGGTGAATCTAGGGATCATCTTTTATTCGGAGATGAGAAACATGAATGAAAAAAATGAATAAAGGACCGTTTTCTCCAGGCTCCGCTCTGCTGTACCTTATAGAGTTATTATTAGGCTCTGTTTTGGTTCTGGAATAATATTTCGATTTATTTTTTCAATTTTGGTTTACGGCCCTGGGTACTAGCCCTTTGCAGCCTATCAGTAGTTAATATTTCGTATTTTTTTATAGTGTTTCCCAAAATACGTTGCGTCTAGCGACACCTCTGACGTCAGCGTTGTTCGATTTCCAAATTTAAATACCACCGGTTCCGGGTCGATATTTACGTACAAAATAATAATTAGTCTCTACTAGAAGAATTTTTAGATTTGTCTGAATTTGTTGCTAGTTTTCTTTTAATCGTAATTAGATAAAATTAATTTATAAATGATGATGATTAATAAAAGACAATATATTTTGAAAGGATGCCCGAAGCTATTTTGAAACATGTTACCATTTTCAACAATATTAATTGTATCATTTGTCGCACTATGAATACGGGTCCTCATCGCTATGAGATTTGGAGGGAGCCTTTTTAGTACAAATTTGTTCGAACAAAAGACAAAAAAAAATTATTGTTATCACAATCTGAGGAGTGTGATCGTGGCGTCGAAGTGTTCACGATGTGAGTCACAATATTTAATTATACATAGATTATAAGTAAAATTTATTTTTGTTGATTTTAATGTACCTATTTAAGCACTTTTTACACGTGTGCAATAATTATGACCTCTTTAAGAGGCCACGTGGCCACCAAAGGCAAACTGTATAGTAAAACAAGACAAGTAAGATAACTTCAGTCCGCAAATTTCATAACAGCATCGAGCAGATAGTACTGAGATTAACAATAATAAATTATATGTTTAAATAACATTATCATATAAATAGGACGTCCTAGATCTATGACATTGGTGTTATGACAGTTAAATTATGGTGTAATTTGCTCCTAACACAAACTGCGAAGGTACCAGTGCACACTGCATAAGCCACGATAGTAAATAAAGTGTAACAATAATAGTGTAAATGATTTTAACAGGGCCAACACTGGGTTATAAAGATAACATTGCCAAAGATATAAATCAAAATATACGACATTTAAAAAAATACACCCAGTATTGAGCGCAGGGCAAAACGCTACTGGTTCGCCTTGTTTAAAAAAAATAAAAAATATTTACGCAATTATTTTATACATCGACGTGACCAATATAACTTAGTAATTTGTGTAAAAAAAAATACACTATTTATTTTAAACTTTATATTCACCCCTCAGACTATACCATATATAAGCATAGTACCAGGATAACATGGGACGCTGAGAGATATAATATTGTTGCGTTCGGACACATATTCTCTTCTCTGTACCAATAACACGATCGCACATATGTCGCTAAGACACCAACAAAATCGGCGCGCCTGCGAAGCAGTTATCATACTTTAATTGTTCTACTATGGCATAAAGAATAGCAAAGTATAAGAAACCACGAAATGATGAATGAATTAATGGAATGGATTTTCATCATTATCCTTGCAAGTTAAAACTAAGCTATCTCATTGGTTTGTTTTTCTTCGTCACGCGGCCTTGTCAAGTCACACAGTTTTATTTTAAGCCAAATATATTTTTGTTTTATGATATCGCATGTTTTTAAGCAATCGTTAATAAATCGTGTAAATATTATACTAGTGCCTTCAAAATATTAAGTATTCACTATGAATAATTGTAAGGAATGTTCCAGCTTGTTATTATAATTATTATTTAATTGTAAAAATGTAATATCATCTTCCAAATTCAAAATAGAGATGTGCTGACTTATATATCGACTAAATGTTTACTAGTTCGTTTAAAACATAGGTAATCAATTGCTAGTGACCCACCCGCCCCAAGTCACATCATCTCTATTTATTTTTTTATAAAATCCTTATCTTGATTGTAACGCAGGGAAGGAGCGTTTACGAGTACTGGGCTACTATAACCATTAAACGCATTGACCTATTTACCAAAGATAAAGTGAAAAAAAAAACAAAATAGTTTTGAACTCATGCTTGTAAACGTTGCCTTCGTCTGAACAAGTTATTGCTAAAACGCTTCCAACAGACTATATTTAAATGCCACTATTATTAGATTTCCGTTGCATTCATTAAATAAAAAAAGGAAAAATCTTTGTACCTAGATTTTACTAACATAAATGGACCAATTCGTGGCCTTAATATACATATTGGAAAACATATCACACATGCGAAATTAAAGTCTGCAGTATGAAACTTCGTATAAGAGCTTTATTCAAATCTTTATCTACATTATTATACCAACGGCACAGTACAGCTACGCATTACACGGAATTTATTCAAGACAGACAGACAATATATTGTAAACAACACTAATTTTACGCCATTCCTCAATAAACAAATTATAACGAACCAATGTTATTTTATTGCCCTCCTACTTATATAATAAAAACAAAATTCAAAAATCGAATATCATTGTCCATAATTTATCAAAACATACACGCATATAATACGCAAAAAGAATATTTTATCAAAACATTCGAATTTTAATTGATACTTACTCGATTCCGATACAAACATAGCAATTTAAAATGTGTTATTCATTACTAATTTTATTAAAATAATTAAAATTAGTTTAGGTTTATATCTACAACACAAAACAACTTATGTTGTATTATAAAATTATATTATGTTGGTATCAATAATTGAGTAAATGTATGGATCATATCTTAGCGTTCTAAAACAGAGTATAATTTGAATATTAATATATAATCATTATAAAAAATAACCTAGTCAAAATCAAATTGTCACTTAAACTGAAATAAAAATTATCCGTTTACAAAAACCCAGACTTAACTAAAGCGCTGACAGAGACGAGAAGAAACAGACGAGCTTTTCATTATTCACATTACGAGATCAATGTACCAAAACTAGCGAAGCTATATGATAAGTCGTACTTAAAAGTAGACTTTAACTCCTCACAAGTAAAAACGCTTTCGCATTGAGCGAGGAGTTGGTATAAAGTCAGGCTATACCCCGATTCAATTAATCTATAGCCACAAACATGATTTGTCTAATCAGAAAACTCTCCGGTATTATTTAAACCACCGAACTAAACATCCAAAGTCTTTTCACATTATAATTTTAAGTTCACCTTGGTAACCTTGAAGTTACATCCACACCATCGTTTCATGTTATTGAGATAATCAGACTGATTGTCAGCGAACCAATTAAACCTTGAATAGGTTTAATCACTGCATTTTTTTCACTGTTCCCATTCAAAACCATTAGCCCGGCAAGGTTGAAAAGGATTCGACCTTCTTCATTCCCTATGGCATTTGCCCTATGGTACTGCATTTATTTCAAATACTTCTTTGACATTCACTCGGCCATAAAGATTTCCGGCACCTAATGTAAAATCAATATTATACCTATATATCTCCATATACCAGATTATTATTACCAAAATATCAATTCAAACACTCATCCTTACGTATCACAATTTGACAATCTCTAGCTAGGTTGTCCAACTTTGCTATGCTGACATCAGCCTGACCAATCGCATCGGGATTCTTAACTCAGTGAAAATGCCCTTCAAGCGTTCCGCAGTCTCCGTAGCAGCGCTCTTAGCGCTTTAGGTCGTCGCTAGGAACACCCGTGCTTATGCATCCAGTTTGTATATCGATCAACATCTGCCTCGGTCACTGTGCGCTTGGTCTTATCAATAGCTTCATTCAGATCGTCGTTCGAGATCGGCGCTTCGAGCTCCGAACGTTTCAGTTTGCGGATTTGATCTGGACTCTTGCCGACGATCTTGCGACGCATCGTCATCATTGCTGCATCTCTGTGGATTTTTTGTATAGTACATTATCTACGATTCGAAATAGACCAAGGAACTTAATGTTTCTTTTAAGCCTATTATGTAGCCTCCCATATTTCTCCCCACATGTCCCATGTTGTGACCACGTTTTACCCACAAACATTGTACCTCGCAGAAAGTGCGGATCCCTAACATCAGATGTCTTGCGTTCAGAGTTTTAAGTACTTGAGAATAGTATGCCCTGTCTCACCTGCAAATATTGCTAATATCCGACCCGCTATAACCATCCAACTTGACAGCTACTTGGTTCAACTCCACCTTCTCCGCTAGCACCACTTCTCGAAGACACAGATTCAAAAGTTTCACTCTCGTAGACTCTGAAAAGATGATATGCACCAGGAAATACGGAAGAATCGAATGTTCAATGTAATATGCATCCTTAAATGAAGACCCTACTGGCACAATGCCCTGCTTTCCATATCAAAGGTTCCGGTTCTGGGTTCGAATCCCAGTAGGGTCAAACATTTTGTCATAAGCACGAATAATATGTTTGTATCGAGCCATGGATGTTTCATATTTATATTAGTAAGGAATTGTATACTAGGATCGCCCTCACTCCACTACAAAACAAAAGCATTACTTTGTTTGGGATGGTACAAGTGGTGTGTCCATCTGGTGATATGTCTTAAGCAGCTTAACCTTAGAACTTAGCAGAACTTTGGATCATGCATTTTCACCTAGAGACAGATGCACCATCATCATACGTATCAGTGAGCTGCAAATATCTAGTCCTTACAATATCATTTAACGACATCAAAAGACTAAGACAGAGATTATAGTGCTACATTACTGCAAACACATGGAAGAATGCTTTTCTTTAAATAACTTTACCATCAGGAAGGCCAATGTATATCCTCTTTTCGAATCTTCGTCTGAACGCCTCATCGATGTCCCAGGGATGGTTCGTCGCAGCCAATACCATTATGATTTTATCTTGATGGCTGCAAGTGTTAATATTCTAGTTATTATCACACATATCAAATCGGTAGATAATAAGATAGAAGCAGAAGTTGGTATATGTCAAGTTGTGAACGTTCTGAGACTTCTGAAGACCCTTACAAGGCAGCAGCGAGGCCATCCATTTGAATAAGCAGCTCGGCCTTGAATCGTCTGGACGCTTCGTGCTCCGAGTCGGCGCCGCGGACCGCACACAACGAGTCAACTTCATCGAGGAATATCGTACTCGGTGCGTAGAAGGCCGCCTACAATTACACAACACAAGTAGGTAAACATAGTCTAAGAGATTTACTGTGTCTTTGATTATGGGCTAGCGATAATCTAGAACTACGAAAAAGGCGCAATGATTGAAAGTAAACACTAAAATAGGGGATACATACTAGCCTTTTAAAAGGTGACATTCTAAATTGCACTCTGTACAAATTACAATATTTCATTGATTTCATCGCAAATAATGGTGTTTATTTTATTAAGTTTAGATAGTCCTGGCCTAGCACATCTACCAATGCCAGGACGACTATCAATTTGAATTATTTCATTTGAGAGGTCGCACATTGCGGTCATGCCTTCTCTCTCTCACCCGTGTTGGACACCTATCTCTGTCGCGGTACCCAGAAAGTCAGCTGGTATGATAAATACTCTAACCATATCGAAAAGCAATCGAACGAGTTTCTCGGAGTCCCCTCTATACTTGGACGTGAGGGTGGCTGAGGAAACGTTGAAGAATGTAGTGCGGCACTCCGTGGCAACGGCTCTCGCTAGGAGAGTCTTCCCAGTGCCCGGTGGACCTGTCAGTAGCACGCCTTTCCACGGCCTTCGAATACCCTGAAAAATAAATTGATTTATCAGCGTTATCTATAAATTGATAAATCTCTGTAACTCGACTCCCAATAGCCACAGCGTAATGCTATTTACCTTATCTTATGAGTCTAACTATATGCTATTCAAAATCGAAAACTGCGTTGAAATTTGTGCATTTGTCTTTCCGAGGTGCTCGAACAAAAACGCAGATAAGAATGTTTAAGCGTCTTGTACTCATCTATTTCACATTTTCAGTGTTTTGATGGTCAATAATAGCCAGATGTAATTATAAACTAAGTAAACATGGTAATGACTGCATTAGACGTACGAATTAAAAGATCTTTTAATCTTTGGAAGTATCTAATCATGGCCAAGTGTGTGTAAGTATTATTATAATCTGTATAATGGTGATATAAAAAAAATGCTTAATTAATTACAAGTATTTCTGCGGATTAAATCACCAACATTACTAGGTATAGCGTGTGGCTGGTCTGTGTGGTTCAAGGTCCACCGCTTAAGGCGATTAAGTATATTTTTTTTATTCTGGACACTTTTACATACATTGATCTGGCTCCAAACTAGTTAATGAAAAATGTTTTGTAATGTATCCAATAGATCAAACTTTGGGCTATACCTTAAATGCAGTGTTACATAAGGTGTAACAATAATAGATCAAAATTGTTGAACAGGGCTAACAGTAGGTTAAAAAGATAACATTCCATAAGAAATAAATTAAATTATTAGACATTCAAAAAATTACACCTGTACTGAGCGCATGGCCAGAATCTACTGGGTTGCCTTGTTAAAAAAAATACATCGTTTACCCAGTTATTTTATCCATCAACGTGAACTTACTGATTCATCGGTAAAAATATTTAACACAATTTTTGTTATACCTTATAATATATGTGTTACTTTATAACTAAAAAAGCATTAAGTATCCTTTGATAGGGTTAACAATATAGAGTATATAGAGCAAAATAGAGTGGCGATAATATCGCACACGCAAATGCCCAATTTAAACTAGGCTAGACCAAGGTTGGGGGTAATTTTCCACTCTAACGAAAGTCCTCGAAATGTCCTGGTTACGAGTAATGATGTTTTTTGAGAACACTAACTTTTACCACAGTCTTAGAAGACAGTATAGACAAAAAGTATGGATCAAATTTAAGTTTGTTCCGTTTTCATCCTATGATGTCCCAACCTTTCATTATTATTCTCTTAATTCTACTGATCTATTCATTACTCAACCGACAGGAAGCCTTTGTTGTATCTTACTCGAACGATCCCAATTAGGACGTCTTAAGTAATATGTTTTGTTGAGCCACGATCATGATCACGTTTCGAAATAATCTCAATTCTAGATGACGGTGCTTGAGAAGAACCTCCTCAACTGTGATTCCACTGCTTAGTTTCGAACTTTGGTTTACATATACCTGCATAATTCCACTCCTTAATTTAGAGCTTTACTTTACGTTACCGTTTCAAACTTTAATAATATCAAACAGCTCACCTTGAAATAGTCAGGCATCACGAGCGGCAATACCATCGCCTCTTGCAACACTGACTTCGCATCGTCCAATCCAATGACATCCTTCCAACGAACATCGGGATTCCTCTGTAGAATGTCTCTTTCCAATGTCTCCACTAGATGTATCTCGTATCCCGTCGCATCGAATACCTTTTCGTTTCTCTCGATCAACGTTATATCGACTCCTTCACCCGGCATTTCTTTTCGTATACTAGGCTTGATTGGAGCCAACTGTCTACCTCTGGTTTTTGGAACTCGTTCGATTGATTTCGCCTTTTTGCCGCTGCTTAAAGTTGAGGTGGTCGATGAGGTCTTTCGTGGTGCTATGGAGGGTAGCGTGGGTAGTATGTCTGGGTCTCTGCGGCGGAGTGTGCCCACCCATTTCTCTGTAGTTGGATCCGTTGCTTTTGTTTGGTCCATTGGCTGCTCTTGGAATTTGGTCGCTGGTGTTGGCTTTACCACTGTTAAAGATTTGATTGAGTATAAACACATTAATATCGATGGATGGCCGATTTTTTAGGTGAAAAAAAAATCAAATAAAACATATCATATTTCACGATTAAGTAGATTCTATAAATTGTTGGTATATTTTATATATTATCGTTTTTCAGTGGGTAATTGTATGCAGATTCTGACGTAGTTCTACAATACACACTACAATCGATATATAATGAGGTCAGATAGAGTTTATATTCACGTCGTTGCTGACTGACTAAATACTTAATTACAATTCCTTGACGAAGAAATCTTCTTCGTCTTCTAATTTAAGGGTTAGACCCTTGTCGGTGTAGCTGATGAAGATTCAGCTATATTTATGGGAGAATACTGCAGTAGTTTCCCATTGCTTAATCCCATTGATTAATGAAATCTTAATTTATTTAAAACAGTTTTGACATTATTTAAAGCTGTTGAGCATTAGCTCAGCTTTGTGTATTAACTCAACATAATATCAGTTACATTTTCGTGCTGGCAATGTGATTTATGAAGCACAAGAAGCGGTCCACAGGCTGCCCAATAAATACAATAACTTGTAAAAAAGGAGCATCATCACCTTGCGTAGGCGGATGCCGCGTACCATTAGCGGCGTGTGTGCTGGGCGGCGGATTCCTCGCTCGCTCCCGCCTCGCGTCGCTTCGCTCGGTCCTCAGCCCGTCGCGCGGAGGCTCATGCTCGCCCTTGTTGTCTCCGCGGCGACGAGCCGTCATCCTCGCAAACCCGAATGGCAGACTCTCGACCATCATCCGGTCCATCATTCTGGCCATTTGGTGGAGGCCTGACGATGGACTGAAAGGAACAATCGTTTTAACTTTAGTACTTAGTACTAGTTGGAGTTGAAGTAGAAAACCAAATACTAGTTTAAAGCTTCTCACTTCAGTGCTTTATCTTGGTATATAACTGGTGTAAGATATAATAAGAAGGGTTGACAATATCGAAAGAATAGCGAGAGAGCTCTGGTTGAGATTAAAACGCGATAGAGATGGTCAGGATGAACGATAGGCTTATAATGATGAAGATGATGATTCATAAGTACTTATAGTTACTATGAGAATAATACTACAGATATTTAAAATGTTAAACAATCTAGACTAAAACGTTTAAACTTGTATACAGTGGGGCAGTTAAGATAAATCTAGACAACCCTCGTAACAAACAAGAAAATTGCTGACAATTATTACGACTTTGAATTGATTTAAACTGATTTAACTTTGTTAATACCCAACGCTTGACCTAATTTCAAGGTTAATGACCGTTTGAAGTATTTACGAGTATGCTGTAGGCTTGAACTAATCTCAAAATTTGTTAATGTTAAAATCAATTTGCAAGTACCTATTTTTCTGAAGGATTGTGCTTTCTAAGGTCATTGTAAATAGACGTAAACTGTGTCCACCACCTACGCTACCACATATTTAATGTCAAAAGCTGAATTTAAACTAGAACTCTAAATTTAATCAGCAATTTTTCTTTTTAAAATGTGTATAAATGTAAATTGCTATGGTTCAATTCATTTAAGGGTTGATCTTTATCGAAAGGTCCCATAATTGGAAATACTGACAACCTGCTGCAATGTGGAGTTAATTACTCTTGCCTACTAAAGACTGGTTAACATTTGTGTTAGTTAACAAGCGAGTTAGCTTGCAAAACTGGCGAGCTTAGTCCTTATAACTGTTTGGACAGAAATTTGGCAGTTAATTAATAATTTGATGATTAAGTAGAAAAAATGAAAAGACCTTTTTACTTTTTCGCCGAGTAAAGTGCAAGTGCACCCCGCCCGCGCGTCTCCCTCACCCCCACAGCTAATTAATTAAGTTAAGTGCATTACATAAGTTAACACGTTACGACTTGTTTGTTTTAACTTGTAGTTTAACTTGCCCGCAACACGTTTGGACGCAACTTACAACTTACCGCAATAAGCACACCATTTTTTAAAATAAGCTCGCTACTCCACTAATGTCAATGTAAACCAGGCTTTACAGAAGTCTACACAATTCTAGCGCCCAAGCTGAGATACTCTACGTACCCGAAGAATGGATCATGTTGGAAGTACTGCCTTAAGCCTCCAACGTTTGGATACAAGGAATCGCCGAAGCCAAAATCCATCTTTCGCCTCAGAAGCTTGCTAGCTGCCAAGAACATATGTGAGACTGTTCAGAGAACCATTGAATTTGACGTCACTAGACTCACGAAAACATAATTTGTTCAGATGTGTATGTATAATATGTCATTGCTTTCTGTTTGTTACCGTTGTGTTGGAAAATCGTGTGCTGTTTGACAGCTTTGTTATGGGACCGTTGCCATGGCAACGGTGTAAAGACAATATAAGGTTCTATGCGTACGCCACCAAAGTTCGCTTTGCGGTCACAATGCCGTTCAGTTTGTCGAATATAATCTTTATGCTGTAGGAATAAACGTTTTTATTGTTGACAAATGTGTTTTCTGAATTGTAAAGGTATTGTAGTTTTCGAAGGTCCTTGACTGATCTAGTTTTGATTGACCTCGTTAATCTTTTTTATGTTATACTGACCGGAGCCTGAACTATAATTTGTTATCGTTCCACAAATTTTATACTGTGTATGTTACAAAGACATTTGACAAAGGTATTTATTGAATTTTTTTTTGCAAAATAGCCACTAATTTGTAGGTGAGGCAATATTTCATGAATCATATTCCTATTTTTTTTAAATTTCGTAAAACATTCTTTTTCGCCAGACGAACAGACCAACTATACGGACTTCCGGTTAATCGAGCTTGCTGTACACCTACACATGACGTACTCTGACTGAACGAGGGTAAACTTGACGGGTGCTATCTAAGTGCTATATGTATATCAAATATGTAGCAAAGTTCAACGACTGGACATCTCACCCTTTGGTTTTGTTTATAACGTCTAATTTCGGTGGAATATTAACCATTATATAAAAATACCAGCCCTTTTAATGTCCCACTGTTGGGCACGGGCCTCACCTCAATGTGAGGGGGATTAGGCCATAGTCCACCACGCTGGCGCTGGCAGTGCGGGTTGGCGGACTTCAGACGCCTTTTGAGGGATTCTCTCAGACATGCAGGTTTCCTCGCGATGTTTTCCTATACCGTTATATTAACTATTATGTGTTCATAAACGTGATAACACTTGATCTTTCAAGTTCTCCCAAGAAGATGTTCGGTAAAATGGTAGTCGGTAACGTTTCCTCCATTTGAGTGATTGGTTTAGTGGAGGAGGGGTCATTAGGTCTGCATAAAATGGGTGACGATTTATTGATGATAAAATTTAAAATAGCTTCCGAATGATCGAACGATTTCAATGACCGTCATATATCAGATGAAAAAGCTATAAAAATGCATCTTGCTATGAACTGTTGGCCCAGTAGGAGACAGGGTCAAAGTTCAATGACTAGACGTCACACGTCGGGTCGTCGACCTTTCATTCATATGTGTAATACAATCGATAGAAAGACATAATTGAATGTAGGGTAGTTATTGATAAAAGTTTAGTTGTAAATATTTGAGTAGGTACTACATACAAATTGAGACCATTCACATGACTAACCATGCAAAATGTGTTGGTGTATTAGTTTTTCTTACTGCATCTAACAATAGTACTAGTTATAATGACCTCATAGTAACTACCACAGATTTGTCAGACTAGACTTTAACCTCAAAGGAGTTCTAAGGCCAAAAAACAAGCCAATTTTTTTCTTTAGTGAAAATCATGCTTCAGCTTGGACCGCACCTTTTCTATTAACTAGATGTATGTAAGTAAGACGTATCTAAATGATTCTCGACTAACACGTTAGAGGAGTTCAGTGTTGTTGGCTTCTTGAATTATCGATCAAGTTTTTTGGTTTATTATTGAAAAGTTGACAAGGATCCTAGGGTCAGTGGTGGGTTCCTTTTCCCCATATGTTTATCTAAGTAAGTTTAAATAACTATTTTTAAAAGCATTTGGCGAGCTTCGCACTTACATTTATATGGTTAAGATTCATATTCGCACTGATTTTCCTGAAACACTGTATCATCACTTTAAAACATCTAAATAGTGACTAATCATAGAGTTTGTATTGCCTAAGAATATTATAAACGCATTAACTCGCGCTTATCTTTTTGTGGCAAGAGTGACCAATGGTTTGTTTTCCTCCCTATGACTTATTCCTGCGAATTTGATTATAAGTACCTACCATAAGACATATCACTTAACGTGTGTCAAGAGTAATTGGATAATAAACAACAATTGCACAGGATCTTAAGGAACAACGCCTACACGACAATTGATATTATTGCAACGACTTACTTAGAAGTCGCGTCAACCTTCATAAATACAGCAGCCAATTTTGACGTTAGAGTCACAGCTATAGGGGCCATATTGCTATGAAGTTCAAGAGTAATATGACGGAGTTGTAGAATTGAAATAAATGATGAAGAAGCAGTAATACTCTTGTTTAGTATACGTTTGAAGTACGTTTCAATTGTGATAAATGGACGTGTGTAAGATCCAAAAAAAGAATATTTGTTTGGCGTAGTAAGGGCAAAATAATACGTTGGTACTAAAAGTGGGTAATTTTATTCCATTTTATAAAAGCGTGAATGTATGTATTATACCAGCCGTTTTTATTTTAAATGTCCCACTGCTAGCCACGGACCTCCCCTCAATGCGAGAGGGAATAGGCCATATTCCACCACGCTGGCCCAGTGCGGGTTGGCGGACTTCACACATCTCTCGAGGGGTTCTCTCACACATGTAGGTTTCCTCACGATGTTTTCCTTCACCGTTTAGCAAGTGATAAGCGTGGTTGAAAATGAGATTCGCACATGAAATCCCAGAGGTGCAAGCCGGGGTTGGAACCTGCGATCCTTGTTACCGAGGCAAGCGTTCTACCAACATGGCTATCTCTGCTATGACATGAACTAATTAATTAAAAATACCCTAAGCTATCCCTCGTTGGGTAGCCATTGTCTGAAGCCATAACTCTATCAGTCTAGACATAAGGCTAACTGCATAAGTAATAACAACAGTGTTAGTCATAAAAGTGACTCCACGACAGTTTTTAAGGTGGCAACGCTACCACGAGAATAGGTTTGTTTGCTTAAAAATCCGTCAGTCTGGGGTTTCAGAACATCAGTCTCAGTGGTTTAGACTGTCAGTCTGACATCAGTTATACCAGCCTGATGGACCAGAATGAAGTCAGACTGAGCGTGTAACGCCCGACTATAATTAGATGGTCTTAGTCTTGAGCTTGTGAAAATTGGCGAAAGCTTGCAAAAGGTAGTGTTATTGTGTTGCGAAAGGTAGTGGTGGCAACACTACCCACGATTACAGTACAACCTTTCCTGTCGACCTATCACGCCAAGTGTGAATTAATAAATGAATATTCGGGTCTTAAGACTTTCACCTTGAGACGAAAATAACACACATTTATATTTCAGTTTTATGAAGTAAAATATAATCAAACATTGAGCAGGTGCTTAATATTTTTATGAGTAAAATGTGACTCTACATATTTATTGAAATAAAACTGATTTTAAGGATTTTATCGCGTTTATTTTTATGTTTTTACGGTCCCGACGTTTCGGCTGCTTTACAGCAACCATGGTCACGGGAGGACTGAGGTGGTTGACGTCCTGGTGTCATAGTTTGAAACGGGGTACCCTCATATTTAATTGTTGCTTGTGGCCTATGTATCTATATAACGAATCTATGGAGACGACAGCATAACGTATTGGTTCGAAGGTATGCCACACTGCCGCCAGGTGGTTGCGGGTGCGATTCCCGTTGCTTTGTTAGAGACCATACAGTCATGTACGCCATCACGCCTCTTATCTAAGAAGGCATAGACAGAGCTGCACAACTGCAACAAACCTACATTTCGCCGACGACATAATATAGAGCGAGAGTTTGTATATCTGGCTATATTTATTTATTTTATTTTGATAACAATATCAGCCAGTCATACAAGTTATATTTTAATATCAGTCCTAAGGCTGATTGCTGGTTTCTTTATCGGCGAAGGAATCTAGCCACGCTTGCGAAGCAGGTCAGCATTGCTTCGCAGTAATTATAGTGAAGGGCGTATGGACAAAGAAAAAGTAAAGGCAGTAATTTATTCGTTACATATAATCATAATATCACCAGACGAACCCACCAACTATACGGTCCCACACTAAGCAACGCTTGCATTATGAGTACCGTACAATGGACTGGGAGCGAACCCAGTATATAATACTTATATAGATATTAAACATCCATGACTCGGGTACAAACTTTCGTGCACATCACACAAAGTTTGTCTCCACCAGGATTCCAACCCGGGATCTTCGGCACAGAAAACTTGCACACTACCCACTAAGCTAATCAGGTCGTCATATAACTAAAATTGTGTAGAAAATATAGCAATGAAACTCTTGTTAGTGAGCTATGCAAATATTAATTTTACTATATTATTTTTACGCGAACTATAAGCCAACCGGGACAAGGCCAACATGGTGGACTATGGCCTAGCCCCCCTCGCATTGAGGGGAGACTTGTGCCCAACAGTGGGCCTTAAAAGGGCCGGTATTATTATTATTTTTAGATCTTATATTATAATGATTGCTAAAATGATACAATGGAAAGCAGTTCCTAATAGATGGTCAATGGTTTTAATTTCTCAAGAGGCTTTACATGGTCTAACTTACCAAGCCATGTCCCAAGCTGAATGAAATACAGGGTGGGCGCTCATAGAGCCAAGTGGCATTCCAAAACCAAACTCAAACTTGACGTCATCAGATCTTCCGGGCCATGACCCTCGGGCTGTGGACTCCCGCGGAACAGCACCCGGCTTCGTGTCGTTCGTCATTATTCGATCGTATCCGAATAACGAGTAAAAATTAGCTCAATTATTCTAAATAATTCAGCATTCTTTATATTTCTTATGCATGATTATGAAATAAATGGAAACGGTAAAAAATCTAATTTTTAATTTATTTTTATGAACGCATCTATAGTATCGTGCATTATTATTTTCCTGCACAGTGAACGCGACCGCAGTATTATGACAACACTATATTATTAAAGTTCCAAAAAATCAAATAAAACTCGTTTTAATATGCCGAATAACACAAAATTAAGGCAACAATACGTAGCTACAACACTACGATTAATTTCGTAGCGGGTCTACGCGGCTACGGCGCTACCGCTCGCGGCGACTGACCACAACAAGACTGACTATCGATGGGCTACGGGCTACGGCCGATGACCGAAGACTTGGAAGCGCCACAAACTGGAATAGGTAACCAATATTTATAAAAAAAATTAATAGAGTACTTACTCTGTTGTTAAAAAATACATCTTGGTTACGCAATGGATTTTCATGTAAACAAAGGAGTTTGTATTCTATTTGCCAGAAGATAGAAACTATATAAATAAAAATTAAATTTAGTTCAGAATGGCTGGACCAATTTGGCTACAATTTTAAATGTTCAAAAAAATTAAAAAGTTGTCCGATAAATTGGACAGGAAAACGACTGATGCGTCATCTAGTCGATAATAAAATTAAAATCACTAGTTATTTATTTTAAGAATCAGCCTCAATCTTTTATATCAACATATTTTTGTAGGATAGCTCCATATCCAATTCTACATAATCCAAGACACACGTTCGTACGTGGACCGCGACCTCGCTCATTACCATTTTATGAACGACCCAAATCCAAGTTTTACTTTAACCGAAATACTCAGTGAGTGGAGTGGGTACATTCCGTGAAATGGTCCTCTGACCTAGACTTACAATGAATACATTAAAGTTAAGAGTCGAATGTTCCAATTCTTACATTAGGTACTCTTGCTGTCCATTATTTTATTACTAGTATGCTTTAAACCAGTGATAACGGTCCCAGGGGTCGACATAAACGAAAACTGATGTTGGCGGTCGACGAAGTCTAAAAATCTACCCCTCCAAGTTCTTATTTGAAAGTTTCAAGATTATGTATAAGTTGTGTTACGTGTACCAACTTGTTATAAGAATGACAAATATTTTAGTAGGAAGTATCTTTAGTGTAGGTACTTTTAAAAAACTCACAAGTCGATAAGCTGCACAAGTTTTCAATAGGAAAAACTAGAGATAGGTTTTTTAAAATAATTTGTCTGAGGTATCAGTTCATTTTGGAAAAGGGTTCTCTTGCCCGAAATAGTTTGGGAATCCCTGCTTTAAACCATTACACGTTACATAGAAAAGTAAGTCAGAACTTCAAGTGAAAGTAAGCCCTATTAACATACATACCTAAATATCTCCTAAAAGTACCAACTCCACAATAAAAACACCAACAATTAAACACGATAAAACAGATGACAACTTTATTAACATAACAAAACGTATACAGTTACAAATAACAATAACATCTAAACAATTATAAACATAACAATATAACTAAAATAAATGAGGGCGATAAACGATCAACACCGCCGGTGCTTTTACCTAAAATTCCACCTTCATACTGTTTTAAATAGGGCATATATTTCAACACCATGTTGATCATGGGACCTCTAGCGAGACTCCTATTTCGTTCTATTTCTTCGTAATTTATTGCATTTGGATTTTTGTTCACTTGAGGCGGCAATTTTCGTATATCTCGTCGAACCTGTGTAATTGATGTTATTAGTTTATGTTAGCGTACTTCATTACTTCTTAATTCATAGTAGACATTGCCAGAAAAACGGATTATCTCAGATTTAATCTTGGCTCAGCCAGTCAGCATCAGCAGCACATTGATTCTGAGAACCGTCTCGTCCGTAACAAAGTGTTCATATCCCGAAAAATGTTAGCATAGCTGTCTTTAAAATAAAGTTGGATTGGATATCTTTTTTTGGATCGGATACTGACCTTTCCTTGTCTTTCAGTATTTTGCTGTGTTCCCAAGGCGTTTTCCATACGGTCCAAAGCGTCTTGTAGTTGACGAACTGTTTCGGCTGCAGACAAAAAAATGCATAAATAATTAACTTCGATTTATATTTTATGTACACATAATTAATTATTATAAAAATGCACACTATCAAAACAATAGACCACCTTTTTATAGTTAACTGTTAATCAGGAACATATAAAAACAGAAATAACAAACACAGATTGGGCTTTTTGTTAAACATTTCACTTACGATCAGAAAGATAATCGTCCACACTATTATCAACTAAAGGTTGTAAAGCTACATTTTCAACATATTGTGTAACATTCAGGATTTCATTGTTATTTTCAGTAGTATCCAATGTACTTGTGTTGAAATTGATCGCTTGCATTTCATCGGGCGTAGTAACTTCTTTTAGGATGTCGTTCACATTTTCTGTAATCATTTATACGCATTAAATGATACTTAATATGAGAGGGTAAAGCATCAATTCCCGATCTACTGAGAGATATTTCTATTAAAACCTTCTTGCCCAAATTCTTGAGCACATAAAATAATGTCGCTCTAAGCTGTAATCTATGAGACTTTTCACTGATGAGACTTTGAGATTTAAGATATGTATGTTCCTCAATCCTCATGCCAGTGACCTTCAGAGTCAAGTCTAAATAATAGATTTTCTAATTCATAGTTATGACAAAATGATCTTACACACCATTCAATATGACAAACTCAGTAACGACAGCTGTTATATTTACAGGCTCTACATTTTCCGTTGTATTTTCTTCGGCTTGAAAGAACTCGTATTCGGAATAAAAGTCCTTTTCTCTCTTTGTCAGATCCTCATTCGACGTGCCATGATCTGCAAATATACGATGCGTTATAATTTTATTAACTGTAGTACATTGTATTGTGCTCTTGAAGGAATCAACTTACGTTCGTCTTTTTCATAGCTATTTAGATCGTCTAAGTTGTAAGATTTCGGTCTTCCGACCACACTTAGTTTCTTTTTAAACGCTCTCGCTGGGTTAATTGTATTATCTATCTTCATTGAAGAATTTAATCCTATTACTGTTATAACATTATTTGTAAGACTATTAGCCTCTGGCAATTCCATTATTTCCAAAAGATCTCTTCTTTGCACGGAATTGTGGTAAGCTTGTGTGGTCATAGTGTTCTTCATTGTAGCTATTGCCATTTGTGTTAGGTATATTTCGTCTAGACTGCCAATATGGTCTAGAGACTGATTTTTCTCTATATCCAATACAGTGTTAAGGAGAATATGTTCTTCAAGTGTCGTTGATGTCCCTATAAAACTGATTTCTTCTACGTTGTGTTCTGAAATATTTGCGAAACATAACATGGCACCAATCACTTTATCATTGGATAATAATATGTGACCTTTTTGCCTTACGTCATCAGTTACAGATCTTAAGGCCTGGCCACGGGGATCGGCGGTGCGAATTGCGGTGCCAGTGGCGGGGCGGCAATTCGCGCGGCATCTTTTGCAGGCCACGGGGCACGGCAGTCGCGATCGCCGCCGCGATCAGTAAAATATTTACTTTAATTCCACTTACTGTTATCAACGTATTTTTTTTTATGACGCGTTAGAATCAGGAATCCCTTCGATTTGAGTTGAATTTGAGTAAGTATTTCCTGGTTAATCTATATCTAATGGGACTTATGAAACATAGTATCTTACGGAAATTGCAAAGCGCATGGAATCCTTCATCGGGGACAGCTCGTGGCGGGCAGTTGGTGGTGGGCTCCGCAGGCATCCACAGCGGCCGCGTCGGCACGGGCCCTCGGGGTGCCAGGTTGCACACTAACCTCTCCACGCTGCGGAGGCGGCCGTGCCATGGTGCCTGTACAATTGAAGGTGTTATGAAGACTAACATTTCTTTTTCTTCTATTTGCAGGTTGGCAATCGCCTACAAGATAGAGCCTATATTGCCAGTAATGAGTAAAATTTCTTGATCGTTGTTTTAAGTACCTATAAGTATATCTGATATAACTATGATGTTGATGATGAAATTAATCCCGTACCTCTAACAATAAAACCTGTGGATATTATACTGAAAATTTACCGGGCATTTTGAGAAGATGAAAAGTCTAATTGTACTAAGTATTTAATTGACTTCATTGGTGCAAATTTATGATCACACAATAGTTAACGAACCAAAAATAGTACACATTATTAAGACATGATTTTTTTTAAGGAAAGCTACGTTATCTCTTTATGTTGAATAGACATGTCAAGACTCGGTACCTCCGATGCTGGCGCTGCTCCTAAACAGACATGATAAAGACGATCCCTCCTGAAATGATAATCTTACCATGAACCGACTCCGTCCGCAGCCAACCATATAGCTCCGCGACCACATTATCTGCCCGAAATCACCGTAAAAACTGCCATTTTGTGCTGGGCTGAAAAGCAATTAGGTTGCCTAGGTATTTATATTAAAATTAGCTGCGCCTGCGACTTCGTTCGCATGGGCCGTGGACTTTAGTTTGTTGAGTATCAATGGCATAAAAGTATTCTCAGCTGTCCCAGGCTATAAGCCGTTACTATGCCAAATTTAATAAAAATCCGTCTAAGTTTTACTGTTAGTAACAAATAATCAAATCAATACCCTAATACTAAGTGCGTAGCATCATGTATATACAGAGTGATTCTGAAAGGGTATACTTACCTGCGAACCTGCGCTTCTTAAACGGATTTGTAATAATTATGTGAAGTCATAATTACGATATGTGAATTAAAAAAAATTTTTTTCGCAAAACATCACAATTGTCATTTCGTTTTGTTGAGTCGTGGACTTTAATTTAAGACCCATTTAAGGTTCAATATCGTACAACAAACGTATACCATAAAAGGTATTTTTGACTGAGGTTACTAGGAACAACTGCTCTCAGATACGACGATATACCGATATACGAACTCATTGCATTATAAGTGTTACTCAAAATATAAGGAAGAAGGATAATGGGTCCCATATACACCAATAAAATATAGAATACATACGGCATGTAATAAGTAACGTTCCCTTTATACAGGATGCTCTGCATGTACCACATGTCGATCATAGACTCAACGCGGAGGCCGGGCGCTTCGCCGACCACAGAGGCCACGCACTGGCCTACTGGGATCGAATCTGAAATAATGCCCTTAGACCAATTAGTTTTTTTAAAGGCATAAAAGAATTTGTACCGTTCGCGTTTCCGAACGCGGGAGTTTTTCTGTTATGTTGGTAGACTGGGGACGCCAGGAGGGTGATTTTGGCGGTTCCCGATCGCGACAGCTTAGGGGTAGAATAAAACAATAAAACCAAAAAATATTATTAATGTTAGAGTTCAGATAATATAGTGTATTTACCTACTTTACTAGACATCTCTCCATTCAACAAGTGTGTGACTAACGCAAGATTAACAATACAATTCAATTACACAAGTCCCGGCACGCGTCGTGTTCCTCAGGCACTCGCGGCGGATGACATTGATCAGCCCACAGTTGGGCTTCGCGCGCCAGCTCCTCCACCCATCGCTATGAAATTGATTTAAAGGGTGTAGGTACCCATAGTTTTTGTTTATATGACCTTTTTAATGTCCCAACACTAGGCACAAGGAGCTGTTGGCTATGTATCGTCGACCATCCTGGCTTTGTGCGGATTGGCAGACTTCGCACGTCTCTCGGCAACTGGGTTCACTCAGAGTAAAGGTCACAATGTTTTCCATCATCAGCATGTGATGTGATGTGATGCAGCAGGTTAGCATGTGATAATCATAGTTTAAAAATGAGATTCGCACATGAAATCTAGAAATCCCAAAGATGTGAACTGGAGTAAAACCTCTGGGATTTCTAGTTCTTCTAGAACCTCGACCCTTGCTTCCAAGGCAAGCGTTCTAACGGTGGCTATCAATTCTCCTACCTATAATAAAGAAATCGCAAAGCCTACATAGCGATAGAGGTTTATTGATGAATTATTTTGTCCATTAGCAAATATGACCTTGTTCAAACCGACAACGCAGCCGCGCACAGGCAATTGACAGATGGCACTGCTTGCGGGGGAGGCAGCGTGAGGTTTTATCTTACGCCTGTACACAGCTAAAGGAAATGGAATTGGAAAAGGGACATAATAATATCGCCAGACGAACACACCAACTGTACGGTCCCATACTAAGCAAAGCTTTATACTATGGGTAGCGTACAATTGACTGGCAGCGATTCCAGTATATAGATAAATACTTATTAAATATCTGTGACTAGGTACAAACATTCGTGCTCATCACACAATGCTTGCCCCTAACCCAGAACCCCGTGACAGAAAACAGGGTCACCACCAATTGTGCCAATGAGGTTCTCATCTCAACATAGTTATACCTACCAGCTTCAGCATGTTCCCAGCTGTGGGCAACCCTCGTAAACGTCCGGCAGCGGCCTCATTCCGTCGCCGGTTGAGCCTCGCCATCACTCGGGCTTTCTCCTCCAGTGTCAGGTGGGCTTTCATGTAGCCCATACATGTGGGACTGGGGCCGTTCTAAAAGCCATAAATATTATGTATCCAGTGGCGTAGCATGAATTTCTGCCACCCGTGGCGAAGCCTAATTTGTGCGCCTTCTCTGTAAAAGCGGTAGGTAGGGTCGCGTAATTCAAAATGTCGACGGATTGGATTATATTTTTTTATTTAGGTATCTGATCTGATGACCTGACGCTGCAATCAGGATTCAGGACAGTCTGCTTATAGTAGAACTCCTGAACAATGCATGGGTGCAATTTTTCAACACTGAAAATCCCACTAATATTATAAATGTGAAAGTTCGGATGGTTGGATCTGGATGAAATTTGGCACAGAGATGGATTATATTCTGGAATAGCACATAGGCTACTTTTTATCCCGGTAAAATGTATGGTTCCCGTGGGATAGATTTGTTTAATTTTTCATAGAGCAAAGGAGTGACATGACTTTTTGCATAGTTAGTGGTAGTTTAGGGGTCAGAAAATGACATAATGGCTAATTTTTATCTCGGTAAAATGCACGGTTCCTATTTGAAAAGTATGTCTATCCCAGACATACTTTTCAAACGCGGGTAACACCGCGGGGCACAGCTAGTAATTTGTAAATACATACACGAAACTGGCAAAATGTATGTTCATTCGTGTTCCCGCACATCCTTGAGCCGCAATAGTTGACGGAGCTGGTGGATGCGAGCGCGAACAGATTGGACAGAATGAATGCTATGCATAGCATTTTAAATATCACAAACGTTTAATTTTGATCATTTTTATAGTCTTCTGTTGATCTTCTGTAGTATTTTGACAGCAATTTGACGTAGGCTACTCAGAGACAATTCTTTTTTTTTCGATCTATGAATATTTTTAGTGGCATGAAACAATAAGGCTTTGTTACAAGGCCAAAAAATACCCACCAAATGTAAAACGGTATGATTTTTATCATTTTTGAGTACCTTGGGCCATTGTTAGAACATATGATTAAAAAAAACATGCTTTATTCTAATTCGATAGTGAACTTATTTGGGGTCCATTCAACCTCAATAATATATTTAAAAAAAACATAATGAAATAATTGAAATATACAACGTCGTTTAATAAAAATAACACAATAATATACAACCGATTTCCATTACAATAACTTAATCATTACAAAAACTTCACCTATATTAATAAATACATCAATTTTATTTATCACATTGACTTTACAATTTGTGATTTTGCAGAACATACAAAATGCAAGTATATTTAGACAACGGTAAGCGCAGGCGCAGCCCAGTATACCATTAGCCGAAGGGCATAACGCTCATTGCTAAAGAAACTATGGGATCCAGCGAAGATCTCTCTGTACTCAAGAGCTTTCTGTATTCGGCGTTCTTCAAATTGTATGTGTTGTTGACCGCTTGCTGTTCGCATAAACGCTACGAAATACATACATTACAAAGAACGCGGAACATAGTACGCAAACCTCTGAACGCTCTTCTGCCTGCGTGAAGTCATAGCTGAACGCTATGAAACCCATAAGTTGTAAAGAACGCACAATGCAGAACGCACTTCTGTGAGCAAATGTCTAACCAAGAATATTTGGCATTTTAATACAAAATAAATATGTCTTGCCTCTCTGTTGCTTCTCTGCAATGTTGGTGAAACAAAACAACGGCGACATTCACATTATCAGTATTCAAGTGTCAGATCGATATCACGTCAGTATTACGAGTCAGTGTATAACGAGCTTAGAAATTGGATCGTGATCCTGTGATACCAGTATAATGATCAGGATTGACGGTGTGAACGACGCCATTAGCACTCTCATAATTATTTAAATATGTCCGGCTAACCATACATTAGTTGTCAAACTTACGAACGTAAGGATCTTGATAAAAGTATTATGATATAATTTAGATTGGATTAGTCAATTAAACTTAGATTCCCAACCCATTTGTACAACAAAAAAAAAGCTATTTCTATACAACTCTTATGACACTTGCTATGTTATAATATACTGTACTTATTGCAAGATTAAATAAAGTGTCACTTAACTTATACACTTTTGGGCGTAAATTACATTTTTTAATAGATTTATAGTTTCTTTCAGTTCTATTTCACAACTTTGAGGGGAAGACTAGAGTAACGTGTATAAACTTAACTAAAACATTATTTATCATAATTATGACAACACTTACTAACTTACGTATAAAGTTATAAATGGCATGTCATGGCCACCAATATCATAATTACATATTGTGATGTGTATTTACGCCGAAAAAGTTCAATGTGAGACAACAATTTGAGCTTTAATTGGGAATAATTAAAGGTCAATTTTCAACGCGCATCACAGTTATATCAAATTAATTTATCAAAATTACATACAGGGTGTGGTTTATTCGTCCTCGGGTCTCGGCAAGTAGTACATGGAATCTATGAAGTGTTTTGTGATATCTGACACTAGACTTCTATCCGATATTTCTTGCGCCACGCCGTATATCGCCATCTGAAAAATAATGAACAGTATGGTGAAAGGCAGTGATAGCCAATTTGGTAGAACGCTTGCCTCGGTAACGAGGATTGCAGGTTCAAACCCCGGGTCACACCTCTAGGATTTCATGTGCGAATCTGTGTGAAGTCCGCCAACCGGCACTGGGCCAGCGTGGTGGACTATGGCCTAATCCCCCTCGCATTGAGGGGAGGCCCGTGCCAAGCAGTGGGACATTAAAAAAGGGCTGGAATTATTATTATGGTATACATGGTGTTTGATTATTGAAAACACGATAGGTACAGTGGAGTGATCCTGCTTCCTGTGCCGGAAATACCGGGATCGATCCCGATTGTGGCACACTGTGTGATGAGCACGAATATTTGTACCAGTCATGGATGTAGAATATCTATATAAGTAATTATATACTGCGATCGATAGCGATCCAATGTACGGTACCTATAATGAAGGCGTTGCTTAGTTAAGGACAGTACATTTTTTGTGTTCGTGTGAATATTATTATTATTTTTACAGTACTAATTATTTTAATACAGCAAAAAATACTTAATTTTTAAAGAAAGTTATAAATGTTTGGTAAAAGGAATCGTGGGGAGAGAGTAGTGTCGCGCTCTCTCCGTCGCACGCGCGCCGGCTTATAACTGTGACGTCACATACCTGTAGCACTGTACTGGTTTTCGTTGGCGATAGCACGCTTACAGGGTGATAGAGAAAAGGTATACTAACCTTTGAACCTATGCTTTTTACGGTATCTGTAATCATTAGGTAATGTCCGAATTTGGAAAATGTTGATTTTACAAAAATAATTTGTGCTCGATATTTTTTTTATTTTTATTTATTGCGCACAAAAAAACGCACTAAAGAAGCTCAGGTTCAACGGTTAGTATACCCTTTCTAAGTCATGGTGTATATATAATGTTAGTGTGTGTTACCTTCCCCTGCACGGGCCCGCTCGAGTCCTTCAGGCAAGTTTGAGCAGTTTCACGCACGTCCGCCACGAGCCGCTCCGCCGCGCCCGCCTGCGTGTGCGCGTGCGTCACGCAGATGTGGATGCTGGATATACGACCACAAAATTACTACATTGTACCACCTTATTACGACTTTGTTAGTACATGAATGTCCATTAAATCCCTGTTATACCCTATCCACAACTTTTATCACAGAATTTGTATTGGTCATCTGTCAAATACATTGTGTATAGGGCTTCAGTTCTTTGTGAAACGAGCCCTACGTATAGAAAGCATAGAATAAATATGTTATACATAAATCAAAAATATTATGAAGATTCCACATAGAATAATGTTAATGAATCAGTAGCAGTATAACGGCTTGCAAAATATTTTATGATTTCAAATGGCAGAAAATTGTAGTTATTTATTACTTCAAAAAGTTTAAAATACTTACATCTAGGCAAGGCCCACTCAAGACTCGTGACTAGATTATATTAGATAGATGACATTACCGAGCATTTTTTTAAAAGAAATCTCTAAGAAATACTTCGGGTGTCCTATAATACTTTAGTCTATCAACTTATAGATGACGTATTCTCTAAAGAAGATAATAACAACTCACCCAGACGGGAATTGCAGCGCGTTCAAACTCCATCCCTTCTTGTGTAGCAAATCGGCCATTTTGAAAATATCAAACTGCTTGGATCCGAAAGCCACTACTGTGGTGGCCGGCTTACCGAATATGAACAAACCTTGGATAGTTCGTAATCTGAAAATTAAAGAAAATATTAAACAACAATATCTTTAATACGTGTGAATTAAAGTTTTTTTTAGAATATGGCCTCACCCACCTTTGGGTAGGTATTTTGCTAACGTCAAGTGGAATGTTTATTTTTAATATCAAATATGAGAGTTTCTATGCAGGCCTAATCCGTAGACTACTATCAGTAAAGTTGAGGATACTTTCTGGACAAATTACCGAACTTTTTGGGCGAACTGGAAAAGTCATGTTTTACTATTTAGTTTTATTTTCCTACACTCGTGCACGTTTATGAACACATAATGGTTAATATTCCACCAAAATTGGACATTATATTTCAAAGAAACACATTTTCACAAAATAAAATAACCTTTCTCTTCGACTACCCCCAAAAAGTCCAACTTGTCTTTAATATAAAAGTTTGTTATTATTTATTTCAAAATATTTGACGCCATGCCATGTTGGTATATAATAAAATTATGCAGGGATTAAAAGCTTTTTGCGTGAAGTAGGAACCTCTTCTCTCGTCTAACCATTAAAATAGAAAGAGAAGAAGATAAGAACTCACTCTTTCTCGATGTATCTGGCGGTGGTGATGATCTCGTCTGTCATCGCGACGTACCGCGACTTGCCGATGAACATCATGGTCGCCCAGCACGCCGCTATCAGACCGCCCGCTCTGCTGCCTGTGAACAGACTTAAATTATTATTATATCCCTAAAAAAATGTTGAACGGACCCCTTAGAGCAGCCTTTTTTTTTTTTTTTTATTACATTATAGGCAAGTATTTGATCTCAATCTCACCTGATGGTAAGTGACGATGAGATCTACGATGGAGCATACTTGCCTAGGTAGGAAGGCGGCAGTAGATAGAGACGCTACATTCACTAGGCACATGCAGCGCAACTGATCTGACCCGCCATCCATGAATGGCAACACCGAACATCATGCCGGAACACGGCTAGGCCGCTTGGCGACATGGCTTTGTTCAGTGGGTGGTGACTAGCCACGGCCGAAGCCTACCACCAGTAGAAATAGCCTTTCCCAAAGTGAGCGATAACGCCCCCTTGTGGGCACTGCAGTCCTAAAGGGGGGGCGGTAAGAAACCCAGAAAAATGATGGGGACGTTGTGTAGAGGCTTACAATAATTAATTTAATTTGAAGTTATAGTGGTTTTTAAGTAAGTGAAACAATGGGGGCGCAAAAAAATTATTCATTCTCAAAGTGGACAGTAGACAAAATAAGTTTGGGAGCCCCTGCCTTAGAGCATTTGGTACTGCTAGAGAACCTGCTGTCTGTTCCAAGGGGTCCGAGATCTAATTCTGTTAGGGGCAAATTTTATGTCATAATCACGAATGTTTGTACCCGAGTGATAGATGTGTAATATCTATACAGGTTGTAAGTGGCTTTGTAACGAGAACTGATACCATGAACTCCGCTCAAGATTCTGGACCCCCGTAAAGCTGGAATTTTTCTGCGATATTTTCACGAATATGCAATTTTTTTGAGTATCTTTTAAATTGTTTTATCGTAAAATCATAATCATAATTTTTCACGAGATTTTAAATAAAAATTAATCAAAATTACAAATTTTGTCCCAAAACTGCAATGTAAATTAAAAGTCGATACGCTCGCACGAGTCTGGTATCGTGCCGTTTTTTTGCTTATCCAAAAAGTCGGTAAAATATTTGGCATTATGCACATTGAACAGTTAACGTGGGTTTTTTTTATAATGATGGCGTGTGGACATACCGTTGACGGTGGGCGACCCGTAAACACCTCCCGGCCACTCCGTGGTGACGGTGTACTGGTGGTGGCGGTACTCCGGCTTCCGGTACATCACTACCGACGTGCCCTTAGGCGCGAACCCGTACTGGAAACCAACCAAATACAGTATTCAGTATGCGTAGAATAATTAAAGCTCTTAGGCGCGGATACAGGATCTCCTTTAGGGGGGGTGGGGGAGGGGAGGGGTGCGCAAGGTTAGTATTAATTTTACGTAAATTTGAATATATTGCTCAAAATATAGTACTTCAGTCGTGTCAGTGGGGGGAGTCACTATAGCACCACGATTAACATAGTAGGATTGACGAAAATATGCAATGAAAACTTTGTTCTTTTTAATATTTCAAACTATGTGCCCTGGGGAAAGTTGTTCTATGGGTACAAAAATGTGATATCATATTTTAGGGATGAATCCCCAAAATAAAACTTCAGACGAACACACCAGCTATACTGTCCCACACTAGGCAACGCTTGCATTATGGGTACCGTACAGTGGACTGGGGGCGATCTCAGTATATAATATTTGAAGACAGAACGAACGAAGAAGAAGAACTGCTAATCAGGTCATCATATCTTTGCTACACCCTGTAGAATAGCATCACGCCGTACCTTGTGTGTGTCAGCAGAGATGCTAGCCACGCCGGGCAGCCGGAAGTCGAACACCGGCACCGGATGTCCGGCGGCGGGCATGAAGGCGGCCACGAACCCGCCCAGGCACGCGTCCACGTGCAGCGGCACGTCGCACTCCACCGCGACGTCCGACAGCGCTATGATGTCGTCCATAGTGCCGTACGGGTAGTTCGGGGCGGACCCCACGATCTGACATACAAATTAAAAATAGACTAGCTGTGAAACCTCGGTGTCATCATGATATAAAGCAGCCTGGGACTGATCGCTCAAATATCAATATTTCTAATGTTAAAGTGTAGCGTGAGTGCGCCTCGCATGGCAACACACTGGAGCTTACTTTTTTCTTTTTTTGTAAAAATAATGGTTTAAAAAAAAAAAAGACTAGCCCGCGGAGTTTCTTGCCGGATCTTCTCAGTTGAGGTCGCGTTCCGATCCGGTTGTAGAGTTAGAAAAAAAATGTATGTAATGACAATTTGTAAGTGCCCCCGTAGGCCTATACGAAATAAACGATTTGACTTTGACAACTAAAATAGTTTTATAACAATAAAATACTAAATCCAATAACTCACCAGACAAGTCCGTCCGCCGATGGCCTTTCTAACTTTCTGCACGTCAACAGTTAACGTGTCGGGATCGACCGGTATGGTCTTTACCGACAGGCCCAAGTACTGGGCGGCCTTATCGAACGCACTGTGGACTGTGGACGGCACGATGATCTGAGGGTTGGATATACCCTTGGAGTAAGCGAGATCGCGGAACGCTTTGCACGCCATTATTATGGACTCTGTCCCGCCTGTTGTTACCTGTAACAGTATATTGATATTAATGTCACAATAGGTATATTTTAATTCATGTAGACCATTAAGTACAGTGCACAAAATGCTAAGCTATATTACCATCCAATTTTACCATTCGATCGGAATATCCTGTATTGCTTTGCTAAGAGAACCCCCTAGTTTAGTATTACTAAAAGTCAAAACAATTTAAAAAAAAAGATTCGATTGTCTGTGGTTGCTTTGTCTGTCACTATTTATTTGAATAATAAAACTCGTGTGAATAAAAAAGTAAATTGGTAACGAAGTTTTTACGTATTGAACTAAAAAACAAATAAAAAAAACCGAATTGAGAACCTCCTCCTTTTTGAAGTCGGTTAAAAACAACGACGAATTCCGACCCACGAATTCAGGCTTGTATTAGATAAAACACCAAACACCCTTGAAATACTTATGCAGACCGCCAACAGGCACTAGGCCAGCGTGGTGGACTATGGCCTAATCTCCCTCGCATTGAAGAGACCACCTTTCCCGACAGTGGGATATTAAAAAAACTGTAGATACACACCGATGACGATTTTTTTTTCTATTGGCCCATACCACTGTTACTACGAGTGCTATTAAATTCACGTGTGCGAGCGAGATAGTTATCTAAAAAACACTCTGTACCTAAACATTGGTGCCGAGAACATGCGCCTTGAAGTAATTAGCGTGTATGTAACTGTGAGAGTATTAAACAACATTATCATTACAATTTGGTAATCGACGGAGATAATTATAATTTGTTTACAAGGTCAAGTACACAACAAGTGTGATACAAATCTTAAAATATGTCGAGTAAATATTGATTTCTTATATTTACGCGAATACTGCACATTGAAATAAAGCTAATTTAACGGATTTTATCACGGTTATTTTTTATGATTTTACGTTCCCGACATATCGGCTGCTTTACAGCAACCATAGTCACGGGAGGACTCGGGAACGTAAAATCATAAAAAATAACCGTGATAAAATCAGTTAAATTAGTTCAATGTCAATGTCGAGTAAATGTTTACCCAAGAACACACACACACAAGCATCAGTATCTATGTAGCCTTTGGATGGAATGAAATAAAGGAGACCCAAACCCTAGTATAGCGCCCACTAATTATATAAGACTTTAAACCTTACTACCCACCATACTAGTCTCAAATAAAAAAGCATGAGAAACAACAACCAGAATACCTACGATTAATAACAAAAACAAACTAAACACCCCCTAGCGAGCTGGTTACAATGGGAGTTGGTGACAAATATCTTTACGTACTACCATTTAGTTGAGAATAATAAACCAAGAACTCGTCGATCCTTTCGCGATAAATACCTATGGCGCACGGTACCATAGGGGTCGAGGCCGTAACGCGCAGCGGTGTGCAAGCTGAAGTGCACTTAATAGCATTGTAGCAAGAGTCGCTTTTTGATTAAGGCCTAACCTAAGCCCAAGGAAGAGGTAAGGGACTACTCTACATACTCTAGTAGTAGTCTATGTACTTCGATTAAAAAGGCTGTCACCATGAGGCCTGTTGCTGTATTTAGCGGAAAATATATTTTATCCTGGCGGGTGGTGTGCCTGGTGGGGCTGGATGCTATACCCTGACGATTACTGTAGGTTCTTAAAAATATGTTACGCGTTCCGAAAATTTTCATAGCGCGTTTCAGGATCGAATGGAGAACTGTCATTTGTTCTGAACGTCATATACAGCGCCATCTGTGTCTCCGCGCGGTAAACATGTTTGTTATAGCCAGGACTTCAAGTAGCGGTCGCTGCACTTATTCTACTAACTCCTATATAGCTCTACATGGTACCCACCGTGCCGCAGCAGTCCTCGTCGCCATGGAACAGGTTGACCGCCATGCGCACGATCTCCGCCTCCATCTTGTTGATCCCGGGGAACACGTCGGCGTGCAGCGGGTTGGTGTACGCGGTGAGCGCGTACGCGTCGCACGCCACCTTGCTGATCTCCTGGCTCACGTGGTACACGGCGCCCGACACGCTGCCGTGCTGCCAGTCGTACGCGCCTATATCACGTGTAACAATAATAGTGACAAATATTTTAGGTCAAAACATAGACAAGAGTTCGGTAGGCTATAAAGGTCACATTTCTGAAGAAAAACTAGTTATTTGAATTTTTTTAAGAACAATTAAGGGAGCGTTCAAGTATTACGTAACGCAATCTTTCGAGATTTTTGACACCCCCCCCCCCCCCCCTTCCCCCGATGTAACGCGCCGTAAAACGTAAAATCTCTACGCGACCGTTCTGAAGGATTAAAACAATGTTACGTAACGCGTAGTTCAAACAGCCCCTCCCTTCTGCTATTTAAGCCCTTTATTCTGCTATTTAAGAGATTTACACGACTCACCCAAATTAACATGATCTTTGACTTCCTCGATGACCTGTTCTGGGCTGAGGCCAGCGTCTGGAAGCTCCCGTCTCACCGTCACACTGCCGAGTCTCTTTGTGACGTCTCTCATAAAGTCCTTGTTGATTTCCAGCATCTTCTCCTCGATCTTGCGTCGCACTATCGGCACTTGACGAAGCCAACGGAAGAATTCTTTGCGGAGTCGCGTTGTTACACCTGGGAATAATGAAAAAAAGTTAGAACTGACCTGCCTGATGTTGTCATATTACAATTTTCCATAAAACTTTTTAAAAATGTTCTCCGTAAAAATCTTATTTGTTCTAGGTTTCAAGCATTATTTATATTGATAGGAAAATTACTCACTCTCTTTAGCATTGTAAAGACTGTGCATCCACACAACAGCGAGGACGGAGGAGGCTGTCATGGTTACAATCTGCCATGGCTCCTTGCCTTCCAGTAGTCTGTTGATGGCCTTCAGTGGCTGCGGTCTCTCAGCCATTGCTAAAAATAATAACAAACCTATTATTCTAACAGATAGTGTCTTAGTAATAGATAGTGTCTCTTGTGGGTGTTATACAATGAAGAACTGTAAAGAGTATGGAGCTTATCTCATTACTCTTTGCTGATAATGTTGCTGTTGCTGAGCAACATATTTTATATTGTTTGTGTCAAATGGTTTGTTCTTGTTATTTTTGTCTTGTCTTAAATATATGTTCTACATCCTAACTGTTCCTGATATTATTTCTCATAGTCTCGACTCCACATTAAAAACTTAACATGGTAGCTGAGCGTTTTTTGTTTTTATTTTGTTCATAATGTCTATGTAATACTAGTGTAAATAAAGACTTATCTTTGATAACCTCCTCCGTTTATTTTCGTTGGTTAAAGAGATTCAAACTCCGGAACTATTAATCCAATTCGTTTTTTTTTTCACTTATAGAATTTTATAAACTATCTAAACTTGATTAAGTACTGAAGTTAAACTAATTTCACAGGCATAACTTCCTTCCTTCCTATTCCTCTATATATCATTTCTTCTTCTTTCTTTACCAAATGATTTGATCCACCTCCACTATCAATTCGACAGTTAAAACCTGTCTTAACAGAATTGTTGACATTTTTTAAGACTCATACTGTGGTTTGTCTGGTTCTGCAATACTAGTATAATGGCTCACATGAATAAACAATATTCTGATACTGCTCATATTTATTTGTATTTTTGTCCAATACATGGTCCACTCATGATGTAATGTTATTGATACACTGGAAATGCTCAGTCAAATAAACACAATAATAGTTAAGTACCTTTATACATACATAATAGTGGCTATAAAAAAAAACATTATTTGCTATATCAGTTATCTAGTATAGTTAAAAATGACCTTGAAGTGGCAGTGACCTTGCAATTAAATCCTCTGACCAGTCACAAAATGCATTTTTATTGCTATGGCAGACATCTGAGACGTTAAAAAATATATGTTACAATAATAATTTTCGAAAATTGTATGTACAATTCTTTGAAGAAGTCATTATTTCTTCGTCTGAGGTAAAATTCGGCAAAATCGCAAAATATTTAATATGTAAATGAATAATTAGCCCACCCACCAGCTTATAACAAAGAAAAGCATTATTATACAGTTCCAACAATAAATCTGTTTCTTATCAAGTTACTTACCAGCGCACAAAGTCGAATAAAAGCTAACAACAAATCAAATGAATGTTATCAGATTTCTGCACTTGAGATCCTTTGCTCGCTAATACTTAATCGTATTACACACAGATAGCGATAATTCAAATACCATACACGAGATAAATGTTGTTATCTATTGTAGCAATAGAAAATGCGTAACAAACACGTAGCGTTATTTTCTCAACTTTACACTTAGCTATCTACCATAAGTCACAACAACGAAAATAGAGAACTAACCACTGACCAATAAAAGAACAAGATCCTGTTGTTTTTTTAATTCGCCAATAGGCAGGCAAAGGACAAAGCCATACTGCCTGGAACAAGATCCTGATCTGACACTTAGCTTCTTCGTTTGTTTCTATTAGTCTTTGACAAGCTACACACCTTCCGATCCTATCCTAATAAAATATAATCGGATGAAATCAAATAACGTGTAGGGCAAAGAATTTGCTAAATTGGGAATATTGCCCTACACATTATCCGATGCAATTCAATAATTAGGATCGGATAGGAAGTAGTGGATCTCGCTTAAAGCTGCTTGTCATTGGTCTTTGTCTACGGCGCGACATAGAATTTATCTTGCGCCTACGGGGAGTACCCTCTTTGGGAGTATCCCAATGGAGTATCGGAGTATCCAATGCAGTATCCGTGCCAAACAGATTGATTTGAAGTAACAGTTAATTTTAATGTCACTGATTTGTTTAAAGGAAAAAATGCTATCTGAATTGTTGTTGTTTATTTATCCCGTTAATGGAAACAACGGACCACCATATGCTTTTAGTCGGTAGGAGTCTGACACAATCCGCTAGCCTTCCCGGGTTTGCTGGTATCCATAAGGATTTCACCACGTTACATAATAATATTATGTATGCGGGAAATAACTTTAGACCAAATCTAAAGGCCCGGACATGGCATAAAATTGTAAAAGGCAAACCCTTCGGGCAAAAATAGTGACCATAATTGATAACACCGTAAGTTATACCTATAAAAAGTATATTTAAATCTCAATCGTTGTCTGTTTGAATCACTTCTCTTAATCACAATGTTGGCTGTAGGCAGCTCGTTTGACTGTGAGTTTAAAACTTGGCCGTACTGCGTGCTCGGCCTTGCTCGAAAATGCTTTAAATATACTTTTTGTATTATATATGGAACGCAATTGCAACTGTCAAATCGAAGCAGCTGTTTTTGATTATGAGTCATCAACCTCCAGTTTCCTGTATTCCAAACACAGCAAGGATGTCGAAAGCTAAAAAAGTTATCGAAGAAGCCAAGGAAATCAACAATCCGGAAATCGATTTGGTGGATAAAGGACTGTCTAGCCTTGACGAGATACCAGGATTGTGTGAGTTCATCGCTAACCCGTTTAACCTTTTATGGGTGGAGTATAACCTGTTTGATATGTAGTAATATTCTATAGATAGCATTATGTCTGCACCTGCACATTCAATTTGTTCAATATTATTACAAATTACGAACGTACCAGGTATTTTTAAGATGGAATTAGTTGCGTAAATAAACGAACAACATAAACAATCTTAACTTAACTTAAAATGACTTCATACACTGTTCCCAAAATATAGGACTTCAAAACCTATTTTAATATCTGAATAAGGCTAAATTTTGTATAGTTACATATAAAAATTACATAGAGCCTATACCCGTAAACATTAAAACTGGGTTGGGTTTATTTTATACATGACATCATCAATTCCATCATGTCTGTGATTGGATTTATAAACAAAATTTTCCTCCCATAATAACAACCTTGCTTAAGTCATCAACTTGGCTCAAAACAAAACTAGGTAACCCGTTCTCAGAGGTAAGTATCATTTGATTAAAAATAAACTCAAATATAACCAGACTAACATCCCCCCCGTCTCAAACTATGACACCAGGATGTCAACCACCTCAGTCGTCCCATGACCATGGTTACTGTAAAGCAGCCAAAACGTCGGGAACATAAAAACACAAAATCAATGCGATAAAATCCGTAAAATTAGTTTTATTTCAATGCTTAGGACCTATTTCCATTGTCAATATCTTTTATTTATTATTTCCAGTCAACCTCACAAACATCACCCGTTTGTCACTAAGCCACAACAAAATCCAAGTGGTGCCTGCTGCCCTCGCCAACCTCACGAACTTGGAGATATTGAACCTTGCCAACAACCACGTCCAGGACTTGCCAGTCAGCCTGTCCTCACTGCCGAAGCTCCGGATACTGAATGTGTCTCTCAACCGACTGTATGGATTGCCAAGAGGGTTCGGGTCATTCCCTGTACTGGAAATATTGGACCTGACATATAATAATCTGAATGAGAAAACATTACCGGGGAACTTCTTTATTATGGGTGTGTATATATAATTTTTTACTTTACACCTGAATTCTTCCTAAATGTATGGCAAAGGAAAAATGTGTTTTTGCAGCCATCTGCCATTTGAAATTCATTGGCCGGTAATAATTTTGAATGATAATTGGCACGGCCAGCCTAGCATGTAACCTCCAAATTACAGATGAAGTCAGATGTCCTATGTTTGTGATCCATAATTTGGGCACTTTTACCAATAGCCTATAATGTTTATCTATTTTCATCATATGTAAGCAGGTTCTATAATAACAATAAGACTGATTCTTCAATCAATCAATGAATGATGCTGCTTGTAATAATATATGTATAAATATCATGACAATATTATTAATGATTTCAGACAGTCTCCGTGCTTTATATTTGGGTGACAATGACTTCGAATATTTGCCTGCTGAAATAGGCAACCTGAAGAATTTACAAATTGTAAGTATGCTCAATTAGCGATTTATTTTTCCTCATACATTACATTATAGCAAAACTATACTATACATACATTGTATAAGGAAAATACTGGTGAATTCCTATACCGTTTTGAAGTTTTTTTTTTAATTTTAGGTCATATATCCTGAAATTATGTTTGTTACAAAATACATAGTTGACTTACTAAGCACTTCCTTAATTTAAAAAAAAATCATAACCTAATTAAATCATAGTTGACACAGATTTTGTATGAGTAACTCATGCAACTGCCTACCCACGCTATGCTTTTGGAGGCGTTTAGAGGTATACGAATACCTCTAAACCCCTCCATTTTTTCGCATCAAATTTAAGGTTTATAAATGAATGTCGAACACAAAATGATCGGGGACATTACATGACTTATTTTGTCTATGTCCAGTTGTCTATGCGCGAGAACGATCTGATAGAAGTACCGCGCGAGCTGGGCCAGCTGGCGCGACTCCGGGAGCTGCACCTGCAGGGGAACCGGCTCGTAGTGTTGCCGCCTGAAATCGGTGAGTAACTTATAGCAGTACCTTCCCGTGACATCTTACGAGTGGGGTATTTTTACTTTCCCTGCATAAAAGACTACCCTGATAGCCCGGGTTATAAGCTATCGCCGTGCCAATAAGTCTTATCAAAATCTGTTCAGCAGTTCCCGTGATGTGCGAACAGATTTCGTCCGCGTAAAAAGTAAAACAATAATTATTACCCTGGCACTAACTATGTGGTGAGCAAAGTATTCTTCAAGACTTATCTAAAGATCCTCGGTGGGTCTATTTGACTCCCTCCAATATGCACTCTACGACCTCATCATCAGATCCTGGTCACCAAGGATAAATAAAGTACTCATAAATCCCAATCAAACGAACCCAAACTTGATGGTGCTATTCCACGCTCTCCCTGAAATATTACAATACCAACTTTGTACAAGCAAAAACTATGTCATTACTTTCCGTATGTAGGTACATAGACAAAATACCAAAGGACTTTGACTCTACACGCTGTTAATTTACGTTCTATTATTCCTAGGATCTCTGGACCTTGCCAGCAATAAAGCAGTGTTGAGACTAGAAGGCAACTTCTGGGTGCCGCCTATCGAAGACCAGCTCAAGTTGGGACCATCACACGTGCTGGATTACCTGCGCTCGGAGACTTACAAAGTGTAAGTATTTTTTACTTACTGTTGTCTATGGAGCATAACATTTTTTTTGTATATTACTTGCCTTCAGAATCAAAATAATTTTTTTATTCATGTCAACCATTACAGTACATATGAATCGTCAAAATTGTCACTAAATGCTAAGCTACGACTTTACCACCCATTCGGAATGTTGTTCCTATAGAAAAGAACAAGCAAAGACACCCCATACTTGCTCTTTTTATAAGGATCTTATACATTTTTGAGTATTACATTGTTATGGGTGTTTGAGAACAAGGTTATTATTGTACAAGTTGTACATACACTCTTTCTATTTTAAAAAAGGAGGTTCTCAATTCGAATTGTATATATGTAATGTTCGAGCCAAGCATACTTTTTAGTGGATGATCCTTTTATGTTTTTTTTGTAGTTTGTACAGCCGTCACATGTCCGCGAAGCCCCCGCCGCCGCCACAGACGTTAGACAAGAGCAAGAAAGCCAGCCGCGCCGCCTAACTCCTAACGTATACAATTAATGAGCTATAATATTACTAAATACACATTAATATGCTTGTATCTGACATTAGAGCGCTATAATGGTGTAATAATATAATAACATGTTAGACTAAGGTCAGTAGCATATAATCAGAATAAAATGGACACGAGATGAGAAATGAACTTGAAATGTATGCAAGAAACGTGACTACAAGTGTTTGTCGTATGGAAAATACATTTATATTATATGAAGCCAAATTGTTATGATAACAGTTGTTACATGTTTCATGAATAAGCTGTATAAGGAAGTTACTATAGACTGATTAACTGCAGAGTCGGTGTTCAGAGAATATTTTTTTGTATTTATAATTATGTTACAAAAAAATTAAATCTGTATTAATAATCAAGGAGATCTTTATTTACAGAACTGAAAATCACTCGAAAATATACTATAATACACACACACCTAAAGTACATTATTGTTAAATAACAAATTGAAATGTCACAAAAACGTAAATTATGTAGAACAGTATAGCCAACCATTTACATATAAAAAAATATGCAACTTTCTCATAAGCATAGATCTAGTAAGTGCACTTATTCAGTAGATATATAATGTAATATTAAATTATGGCTTTACAAAAATAATTACGGTGCTAATATTAAACGTGTATGTTGTGATTGTATTAATTATAAAGAAAATAATTATACATAATAAATTATTTACTAACGATATACTGTTATAAATTATTACACAAACTTTATCAGTCCTTATGCAAATAGTTACGTGATATGACACGTACTATTTTTCATGAAATAGATAAACTACAAGCATTTATAAAATGAAAACGATTGCTCAATTAGCTTGACAAACATTCTCCGAAATAAATATATGTCATTATCAAAGTTGTTTGTTAAAAAGGCCTATTTAGGAGGCCCAGAGGAAAATATGTGTCAAAGGAAAAACCCCTTACATGGCAGTAATCTGTCTCAAGCTTTAGGATCAAGTTATGTTTTTAAATCCACTCAATTTCGAATAAGGAACAGTCTATACAAATAAATCATTACAAGCCCCTAAAACGCTAAATTTGATTTTAATTTGTTTATACCAATCACTAGTTCGCTATTAATGGTGGAGCTTAGTTCGGGTATTTTTGCGAAGAACCAATAAAAGATTCTTTTAAACAGCCATAAACCGGATTATGTTTAAAAAAAGTCCCATATAGCCTATACAAAACCAAGATTGATTTTAATAGAACTCAGTAAGGGGGTCTTATAGTTCCGTGAGCATTGTTCTTTAAGTCGATAGGTCTTATAATATTAGAAATTTCAATGAGGATTCGATAATTGAGTTGTAATTCATTTTTATAACATCGCAATTGCACGGTTCGCCTTTCTTGTGACTAGAAAATCGGTATTCAGTCTTTGTCTTATTACGGCAGAACCGAAATTGCGAAAATTTACCCAAAGATTTCCTTACAATCGTCGTCTCCAGTTTGAATACATGAATGGTCGTATCCGGACCGACCGCGCATTCTTGCGAGGCTGGTTCGGGTACAGTCCACGCACAGGACAACAGCAGAGGTAATTGACAGGTAACAGCGCTCGCCGAGGCGAGGGGTCGCGCTGCCTCGCTGTTAGTCCCCCGAGTCGGGTGTTCCAGCTAGCCTCGCTAGAATGTGCAGTCGGTCTGTATCCGGCTAATGCAATACAATAAAAAAACTAGTCACACTTACACACTCACACAAAATTGTCATCACTATCACTGTTGGCAACCCAACAAATAATCATTTTGTAGTAGATTTTGTAGTGCAACACTGAATATGAATACACTCCTTCGGCCTTGGACGCCGTTGAGACCAGACTTGCTCTGTATTTTCATTTAAAATCCAGCGACTTTAAACACCTACACCACCGATACACACACTATCACTTCACAGCTAATCATCGTCATAGTCTGTGTCATCATCTTCGTCATCGTCGTCGTCGGATATCTCCATGTTCCTGGTGGAGCTGGCGACCGGGTCGCGTTTCCTGGTGCGCTCCATCGAGAACGCGTACGACTCGTAGTCCAACACTTCGTCGTCGCTCAGGTGCGAGTTGCCCTCCACGAAGCTGGCGAACCTGACGGGAGACATTCCATTACTTTGAACAACAAAGAACGAAATTATTAGGATTTGAATTGCAACACAATAATACTCCTTTTGATCCTGAAGTGGTAGGTACGGTTCACCCAATCTTCGCAAAAAAATTTAGTCATTAGTGAGTGGTTGATAAAATATATAATATATTTTTTTATATATATAATATACTAGCTGCGCCGCGCGGTGTTACCCGCGATTAAAAAGTTAAGTTTAAAAAGCACGGTTCCTGTATGCTATCCCATAGGAACCGTGCATTTTTGCGGGATAAACATTAGCCTCTATCATTTTCTGACCCATAAACTACCACTACCGATGCAAATCATGTCGATCCTTTGCTCTATGCAAAATTAAAACAAATCTATACCACGGGAACCAAACATTTTACCGGGATGGAAAAGTAGACTATGTGCTATTCCGCACTATAACCTATGTCTGTGCCAAATTTCATCTAGATCCGTTCAGCCGTTCTGGCGTGAAAGAGTAACAAACATTCATCCATCCATCTATCCAAACTTTCACATTACAATATTAGTATAGATTTGGTTAATTAAACACAGATATTATAGCCATAGGTTGTAAGCATACACTCACCGTTTCGAGTCGTTGAGTTTGAGCATGATCTTCCACTGCGCGCAGTCCGGGCTGGAACAGTACTTCCTCAGGTTCTCAAGCGCCATCTTGGTTTCCCTCGCGCCTTCCTCGTAGTACTCCTCGCTGGTCAACAGATGTTGCTTCGGCGGAAACTTACGCCGCCTGACAGAATTGCAAATAACGTGTTTTTTTTATAAATTTAATTTTTATTAGTAGTGGATCCACAGATATATTAGAGGAGATATGTTATGAAAGCGGTGGGCTTGCGCACAAAGTTAGCGTACATTTGGCTAACCTACAATTTTCGCCGTCAGTCCACTGCAACTGCACGTCGGTGCCGGTGCTCTAGTTTTTTTCAAAATGCCGGGTTGTTCCGTGTTTGTATGCAAAAATACCAGCAGCAAAGTGAACTACGCGAAAGATGGAATCTCATTTCACCAGCCAGTATTAAGTATTTTATTTATTCGTCTTTAAAATCATTAAAAACAACAAATCAAAAAATATTTAATGCCTTTATTATGTTTTTTTAGGTTTCATGTAGCACAACGACTTTTTTATTTTTGTACAAAATACATGGCTCTTTAAGTACCACCTATGTTCGCTACTGAGTGAATGTACGAGGCAATGTATAGATCGTCTAACGATACTTTGAATAAACTGGTGCGTCGCGTGGTACGGCCGCTGTATACGGCGACGACGCAGCACGCACCGAGGAGACTTCGTATTGGTTGGTTTTAGCGAGTGGTTGGGAACAAAACGGCGACAGCGAGTTCCCATACATTTTGAACCGCACGGCATATCTCTCGTGATCTGTGAGTGGATCGCTCACCTTGGTACAAGGAGTGTAGATTCAAACCGTGGCGAGTACCTTTAGCATTTATAGACTTTATGTCCGAATGTCATTTGATAACAAATAATATTTCAAATAATGAGAATGAGAAACAGTCGGCCACAGGTGAAATTATTTAAAATGAACGATAAATCGTTTTTGTAAATGCCTACGCCGGCAATGAAATTTTTTTTCTTAACTCTACAACCAGTTGTAATGACAAAATTAATTATCTTTATAATCATTTTATTAGGGATTTCTCGCATGTTCTATTAGTTATTCTGCTATTCGTGGTGGAGACAAATGCACAAAATCAAAGAACATAAAAATCGGCCCACCCGTTCTCGAGTTATAAATGGTGTGACTAACAAGATTTTGTTTTATATAATGGAAATTTTAGTGCAACATAGACTTGGAGAGTGCTTCATAGAATCGACACTAAAAAATCGTGTAACAAAAGATGAAATGTAGCCCCAGATTGTTGCCGTTCGCTGAAGCATCACTACACTATATACTACTACTACACAACACCGTACCAGTATCCGCGTATCCTGTTGAGCAGCGACTGCGGGAAGTACTTGGCGCCGAGCGCGCCGGTGACGGCCGCGGCCGCCGCCTCCTGGTACTCGCTGCTGAAGAACACCATCAGCACGCCGACACACTGCACACACAACACACAACATTCACAAAAACGACGATAGGCTCAGTTCAGTACTCGTATAGAGAATTTTTGAGAATTCTAAAATTATTATATTGCAGCAACCACTTCAACCGCACCTCAAGCTACACAGATGGCACGTCAGACGCATTCGGAACAATGGACAATGCTCATCGCAAACTTGAATCGCGCTATAAGAGTTTTCGGAGCAAGTAACATATATACAAGATCCAAACAATAACCGTCGGGGCATAGCGGCCGCCCCGCCAGCCATACCACCTGCCTGGCTGGAAGATCTTCCCTTTTCCGCTAAACTATTATTATTTGATCTAAATCGCAATCTTGTTCGAATTTACTGGTGGTAGGCTTCGGCCGTGGCTAGTCACCATCCACTGAACAAAGCCATGTCGCCAAGCGGCCTAGCCGTGTTCCGGCATGATGTTCGGTGTTGCCATTCATGGATGGCGGGTCAGATCAGTTGCGCTGCATGTGCCTAGTGAATGTAGCGTCTCGATCTACTGCCGCCTTCCTACCTAGGCGAGTATGCTCCATCGTAGATCTCATCGTCACTTACCATCAGGTGAGATCGAGATCAAATACTTGCCTATAATGTAATAAAAAAAAAAAAAATAAGTTTGCGATGTAGATCAAATTGAGACCCCAATTTGAGTCACATTAATAGTTCATAGTGAGCCATTTGTATAAAATCTCACCTGCAAAGTCCACATGACCATATTCTTGCTCCTCTGGTTCTTGGGCGGCCCTATTCTGTAGCACACTAGGAAGCTGACGAAGCTGGCCACCAGCGTGTACCAGAACATGTACGCCCGGTACGAGAGCAAAATGCTCTGTATGTTCTCCCATATCTGCTGGAATAGGTACACGCCGACTGTCCAACCGCCCACTAATATGCCGTAGGTTAAGGTTTTCTGAAATTAATATAATAAAAATAATAAATATCGCCAGACGTACAAACCAACTATACGGTCCCACACTAATCAATGCTTGTATTATGGGTACCATACAATGAAAAACATCCATGACTCGGGTACAAACATTCACGCTCATCACACAAAGTTGTCCCTACCAGGATTCGAACCTAGGACCCGCGGCACAGAAAGTATGGTCACTACCAACTGCGCTTATCAGGACGACAATAATTAGCAAATTCATTTTAATTTGCACCTAGGTCCATAAGCTTGCTAGCTAGCTTGGGTATATTTACATATGTAAAACTTTACCTTAGGCAACAATTTGCTAATGTAGTACACCAGAACCATGAAAGATGCCGAGACGCCGACCAAAACCCCGCAGAGATAGAAGAACACAGGGTTCCCGCTCAGTTGTCTGGATCCGAAGATGAGCGCGGCGCCCAGAAACATCAGTAGCACGCGCCATATGTCCACTCCTGAGAGAAAGACAGGACCCATATACGAACGAAGAACGAATGCCCCGTTTAGAGGCGAAACCCGTGTCAAATACTTTTTTAGAGTCGCATCGTTCCGCGGAGAATTGCATATTAACTGGGTTCCCGACACTCGTGGCAGACAGTTTCTGGACTAACATCTTAGAGGAGTTTGGTGTTGTTGGGTTTGGGTTTATAATTGGAAAAGTTGACAAGGCGAGGCTCGGTGGTGGGTTCCTCTTCTTCCATTTCAATAACAATGGTATTCCGCCAAGTATCGCCTAGTTTTATCAACTATGACATGTGTGGTCAACAATCCAGTTTCTTAGGGGAGCATAACAGCTTAACATTTAATTATAATAAAAACATAAATACTCACTCAAAACCTGCAAATCTATACTGTGCCTTTCCTTAGTATTAATTGCTATACATGTGGGTGTGAAAAGGCTGACTGACAGTGACTTCTGGGCTTTCTTCTGGAACGGATTGACGACGGACCAGCCATAGCTGTCTTCTGTGTACTCATTGTACACATCTTCTGGACTTGAGCCTATGTATTGACGGAATTCATCGTTTTTAATTTTTATGTGAAACTGAAATGTGAGTACATATTAAAGATTAGTCTCACAAAGTATTATCAGTTTCATTAGATTACACCAGTAATCTGTAGTCAGGGTGTTATGTAGCAGAATTCGTACTAGAGCAATTAAGAAGAAAAAAAAACAAAGAATATACTTACTTTAACAGTTTGCCACAAGGCAAACAAATTCTTAGGTGTTCCTGTGTAACAGTAAATGTCTACAGATTGTTTTGCAGATGGTAAGTCTCTTTCAATTGTAGTGGGACCACCCAGCCAGTGTACTGAAAAAATATAAATATACCAGAATCCAGCAAAACTCAATCCATTGTTCCCCAATGAAGGGGCAAATTAAAATAAATTAAGTTGTAGTATTATATGGATTATTTTAATTTTGTATTGGAGGGCCGGACCCAACAGTGGGACTTTAGACATTATTATCAGTTATAGTAGAATATTGCACTAAAATTATACCGATTGTGAAGTTCTTTTTGTTATTTGAGGTTATGTTGTATACAATATTTTTTTAATGCAAATAAAATTGAGAAATCATGAACTTAGACTGACTTTGTAGTCCACCTGTGGATACACATATTTATTGACTAAATTTACGTCTTATAACTTACCATCGTATGCTAACGACTTAGATTGTGTACACAAAGCCGCAATTGACAATAATAACAACAAAAGATAGCGTCCATCCATCCTTGAGATAGAATAATAACTCCAGACACCAAAATATTACGGGAAAAACTATTTTCACTCTTAACCGTGCAGTTTTCTACACGAAAATAGCATTATAATTCTATATTATTAGGATGAAAAAACCGTAAGCAATCAGTGAAGAATTTTAATGCCATGGCCACAATCTTACCACAACAGTTTAACACGTTCGTTTACTATCATAATTACTAATGACGTTTAACACTTTTAAAGCAAACTACATGAATTTCGCCAAGGGTTTAACGTGGTAACGTTTGATGGCCTTAATTTAGGTATATATGGGTATTAACACACTTGACGTTAACCCAGATGTGGCCGTAACATAAGGGAAGCTTGCGCCCGTACAAAGAAATCAAGAAAAGAGAAAAAAAATAAGAACGATAACACCACAAATTAGGTATACCAAAGAGCAAGAGGGAAAACACGACCGACCACAGATTGAGTCATAGACTAAACAAAGATTGAGATAGTTCATTCAACGATTCATTATCTATGCATTCCTATTTTCTCGTAGACACTGACCTCTATGTATACATCGCCGTATCATGGACGTCAGTGCTCATAGACCAACCAATGCGCTAAATGAGTTTTTGGCGGGAAAATGAAGTCATGGCGTCAGTTATTTCTAAAACTAGTGTTCCTGCGAGTTATAGTGAGTCGTTTTCAACTCGTCTTCGTTTTCAAGGTGAATGTTCGACTATCTTGACTATTACTCATATGTACTTTTTGTGAAAATAAAACATTCAATGGAATCTTTTTCCTTTTATTTGGTAAAGCATATACAATGATGTAGTGGTCATGTAATAACGGCATCATAATAAGGCACTTTCATAATCTGATTCTATTGTACTTGAAAATCTTGTACATAATATTATTATAACCAAATTTCTACCAATATTACAAGACGTTCGCGAAAAGTTATAACATTCCTAAAAATATCTGCTAATAAATAATATAGGATACTAAATTTTACCCAAAACTCGGTTATAGGAAAATTGTACACAATTAGTAAGCGTCCTCGGCTCTGGATGGGTCCGGAACAAATCTCCAAGCTGTCTACTTGTTAATTTTCTACTGTCTTCGTTTAAATCGAGCATTAGTACATGGAATTGCATTGTAATGGCAACTTTTGAAAATTGCCATTTGGCCCATTGGCCAGTCTTGATTTGTCAGGAATGATCTATTTTTTGCACAAATCAAATCTTAACGTAGTCGGAATTTCCAAATCACAGATCAGTGGAATGAATGATATAAAAAAGAAATATCTCAATTTTGATGTGGCGTAAATAAAGTCATTGACTCCATGAAGCCAAACAATAAAAATACATGAAAAAAAACGTGTTATTTTAGTACACTTACTTTAAATTATTTGCCTTCTATATTCTGTATAGATCAACAACAGCACACAGTAGTAAGATTATTTTTATTGGTCTATTAGATCTAGATATGTGTGGCTAAGGCATATTTTCTTTCAAATTTCACTCTAATTTTTTTGCATTATTTCATTTCCTCTCAATCCAAGTGAAAAGCAGAGTGTATAACACGTTTATAAAATACTCCATTCTATCCTCGACGTAAATATCTAGCCTCGCCTTCGGCTCGGGCACAATGTAATATAATTATCTGTTACAAATACCTAAGTCGAATCAAATAATAATGGTTTGTTTACATTAGCTTGCAAATATATTACTACATATGTTCTTTTTCTACAGTCTATAATCGTCTCCTCATTCACTTTAGTTATCGATTATGTTCAAATAAAATATACCTACACCTACCTACGCATCTCGTAAAACGTTTCAAGTAATAGTTTTTTGATACTATCGAAATACATTTCCCAAAGATTTCAATATAGGTACACCACCTATACCATTTATAATTAAAACAAAATCTCGATTTTAATTAAGTAGGTACCTGAATTGAATGCAGGTTTAAAATAAATCCATATTAAAACAACGATTATTTAGTCTAAGTACGGTCTTTAACTAAGTAGGTGTACAGATACTTTTTTCACTGTATGTTTTCTGAATAAAATAAAATAATTGAATAAATCCATAATAGGTACATGTTTCAGAATTCATTATAACCTACAAACAATAGGTAGGTATTATTATCATCTGAAGTTTTAAAATGTGGCCTTTAGATTTATTGCACTGAAATATACCTAGGAAACTGAAGGCACGTTAAAAGCACTTAATATTTAATTCCTATATTTCGTGGAATACTTTGCATATTCTATAACATCTAGATTTTCTATGTCCAGGGTGGTGGAATGTCCTTTGATCTGAAATAATAAATAAATTGTAAGTATTACAAATAACAATGCCTAATTTTGTGTAAAACACACTAACAATAAGCTCTTACTAGTGTACAAAGTTAACGTTTGCGCAGATCTGGCGGCACGTAGGGCGAGCCTCCATGCTTGGCCCACTCGCGCTCAAACTCATGCTCAAGTATTTCCGCGCCCCTTTTTCGGGTCAGCCCCGTCTCTTCTAGGCTCAGCTCGCACATTTGCATGTCATCGACACCTAAAAAAAACAAAATATTGTCTAGATCAGGGATTTCCATTCTATTTTGGCCAGGAGACTCCTTTTCCAAAATGAACTCGGACCCCCATAGCCAAATTACTTTAAAAATCATATCTCTAGTTTTTTTCCTATTGATACAAAATAATAATTTCATCTTTTACGAACTTGTGCACGCTTATCGACTTGTTGAGATTTTTAAAAGTACAAAATAATACATCCTAATAAAATATCAGTCATTCTTATAACAAGTTGGTACACGTAACACAACTTATACGGTAACTTGAAAGTTTCAAATAAAAGCTTGTGTTAATTAATAGGGTTCGATTTTTAGACCTCGTCGACCCCCCAAAATCAGTTTTCCCCTAGACTAGAATATTATAAAAAAGGCGGGAATTGAGTAACGTATAAACGAACTGTTTGACTGAACTGAAAAACTAACTTGAGAATTTCGGACTACTAAATAAACGATTTATTTATTTAAAATCAGACCGTTATACAATTTAATTTCAAGTCTTCATACTGTTAACATCCCTATTTTAAAAGGGCATCATTTAAATATTATGGTCACTATTTATATTTCCCGCGCTAAAAAGTTCACTTGTAGCATATCTACACTGGCGCGAGTGAGCTCTGTATTTTCTTTTCTACGGCCATAATACTCTATGCTCGGGGGTTTTTTGACAGATAGAATTATGGATACACTCCATGCAGTGTTCCCAGATTGGGTATTTTTTTCGCAATTCTGGGTAAAAATTTGGCTCTTGGAGAAATTTTGGAGGAAAATTTGGAGAAATCAAAATCATGGAGTTTTTTTTATTTCAGAGTATAACCGTAGGCCGCAACTGAATACATTTGTAATTATGTATTTGAGTGCATTGAACAAACGCAACCGTTTAAAACGTTGGTCGTTACATTCTACATAAAATGAACATATTATATTATTCATTCTTTTGATTCTGTGATGTATGTAGTAGGAGTACGATATTAAAGCACCATATATATTAATAAAGGAATGTAATTGGAATTAGTTATAATATAATTTAAGACAGTCAATCAGTCGTGTGCTTCGCGTTCTAATAGCGATGTGTCCATAGACAATCCTCTTGTTTTTGGTTACCGGTACTAGGGCCGTAACACTCTCCCTCGTTATAAATTTAGACGGTCTGGCGCTCTCCTTGTTCTCGCGCTACGACGTACCATCGCTTCCGACACCGACTGTTCGACTCCTGGCTCTTCATCTATTTGTACTGCTGGTAATGGTTCCGGCAACCTCTCCAGGGCCACTTCAGCTGAAGCTTCCCTTGAAGGACCCTCAAGTGACGTCTCCCTCTGGGCATTCTCTTCTGTCGTACCTCTGTTGTTGTAGTATAATATGTGATGATCGTTTTTACCTGTATAATCCGATTGGATCATCTGATCTACATGTCTAACATGCACTTTTCCATCCACTTCGACTCCATAGTGTAGTTTTCCACATTTTTTTACAATATTACCAAATTTCCATTTATTGTTGTTATCATATGATCGTATTTGTACTTTGTCTCCTATATTAAATTCTTTTTTTATTATAATTTCTTCCTTATTTTTTTTTATCATTATATTATCTCTCTTCACTAAATCAATTTTTGTTCTATAAAGTCTTTTGAACATCATTTCTGCTGGGCTCAATCCTGTGGTGTTATTTGGAGTTTTCCTATGCATCATTAGAAATTTTGAAAGTTTTTCTTGCAACGTACCTTCTTCATACAACATTGCTTTAAGTTTATTTTTAAAAGTTTGGACATATCTTTCTGCTTGTCCATTCGTTGAAGGATGAAATGGAGCTGTAAATTTTGGTTGTATCCCATTTTCTTTTAAAAATCTTTGCATTTCTTCAGAACGAAATTGTCTGCCATTGTCAGAGACTATGGTGATTGGTAGTCCAAATGTAGTAAATACTTTTTTTAATATTTTAACTGTATTAGCTGCTGTTATCGAATTTGTAGGAATTACTTCCAACCATTTAGTGTAAGCATCAACCACTATGAGAAAATAGTTATTCATAAATGGTCCGGCATAGTCTATGTGAACTCTGCTCCATGGTTCTTTAGGGTATTCCCAGTAATGCACTGCTACCTTGGTTGGATTTTTCTGCAATAAACAACATGCTTTGCATTGTTTTACTATTTTTTCAATGTCTGCATCAATATTATTCCACCAAACATAACTTCTTGCCAGGGCTTTCATTTTAACAATACCTGTGTGCGCTGTGTGTAGTTCTTCTAGTATTTTGGGTTGTAATAGTTTAGGTATCACTATTCTTACTCCGTAATATATACAGTTATTTTGTAGAGAAAACTCATGCAGTCTTCCCTGAACTTGTTTACCTGATTGTATTTCATGGTACAGCTTTATTAGCTCGGGATCTTTTGCTGTAGCTTCCTTAATAGTTTGTTGTGAAATTGGTAACACTGTAATTTGATTCATGTAAAATACATCATCATCTGTAAGTTTATCAGTATGTTCCTCTGAGTGTTCCAACCGTGACAAATAATCTGCATTGGCATGTTCTGTAGTTTTCCTTAGCTTTATTTCATAGTTAAAACCAGCGAGAAAATTTGCATAATGTACCAGTCGTATGGCAGTTGTTCCTGGTATATTCTTGTCTGGGTGTAATATTCTACCCAAAGGTTGATTGTCAATTATTAATATAATTTTTCGCCCATAGCAATACTGGAAGAACTTCTTTAGACCCCATATCAATGCTGCCGCTTCTTTATCCAGCTGACTGTATCCTTTCTCAGCTTTAGTTAATGATCTTGAAGCAAATGCGATTGGTCTTTCAGTTTTATCCTGCATAATGTGGGATAATACTGCTCCTAATCCCGTAGGTGATGCATCTGTGGCCAGCGTTATAGGTAAGTTTACCTGGAATGGAACAAGTACTTTATCTCCACAGATTTCTTCTTTTAGTCTCTGGAATATCTTTTCACATTCTCTTGTCCATTGAAACTTTGTATCTTTTTGTAGAAGCTTATATAAAGGATTTAGTTTTGATGCTAGATTTGGTATGAATTGTTGGTAGTAGTTTATCATTCCTAGAAATGTCCTTAATGATGACACATCTGTTGGGCGGTTACTATTTTTAATGTCATTTATTTTATCCTGTGTGGGGTGTAATCCTTTTTCATTTATTGTATGTCCTAGATATTTAACCGACTTTTGGAAGAATTGACACTTATTTTTATTTAAGTGTAGTCCACTTTTTTGTAATTTATGGAATACTATTTGAATTCTATATAATAATTCTGAATATGTACGTCCTTGTATAGCAATGTCATCAAAAAAACATGCTGTTCCTGGGAGCCCTTGTAATGTTTGATCCATGAATCTTTGCCATAGGTTTGGTGCTATCTTAACCCCAAACATTAATCGGTTGACTTTATATGTACCTTTGCATGTGCTAATGGCTTGCATCTCCGCAGTGGCTTCATCAGTTTTCATGTGTAAATATGCTTGATTTATGTCTAATGTACAAAAATATTTGCCTCCACTTAGTTTGGCGAATACTTCTTCTACTCTTGGAATTGGATAGTTATCATTTTGCAAATTTTTGTTTAGTGTAGCTCTGTAATCTGCACATAAACGAACTTGTCCATTAGATTTAATCACAGGAACCACTGGTGTGCCCCACTGAGAATATGTAACTTTCTCAAAAATTCCTGCTTCTTCCAATCTATCAATTTCTTTTTCAACCTGGTCCCTCAATGCAAATGGTACAGGTCTTGGTTTTAGGTACACTGGTTTTACATTATTATTCAATTTGAAAGATGCTTGATAATCTTTTATTTCTCCGATATTTTCTGAGAATAATTCTTTATTTTGTTTTAATAATAATTGTAACTTGTCATTGAACTCTTTTTCTGTTATCTCTTCTTGTGTATTTATTGAATATACTTCAAAATGTAAGTTTAGTTTCCTTATCCATTCTCTTCCCACAACGGGATCCACATTCTTATTAATCACAAATAGTCTTTCCTGTATTTGTTTATTTTTATATTTTATTTTTATTATGCATGTTCCGATTGGTTTTATGATTTCACCTGTGTACGTTCTCAATTTGATAACTGTATTTTGTAGTTTCAGGTTATGAAAGTGTTTTTTGTAGTATTGTACGGAACATGTTGTCACTGCAGCACCTGTATCCAGCTCCCAAGTATGTAATTTTCCATTTAATTGTAATTGAATATTGAACTTTTCATTATGTGTAATACTGTTATCCATTTTGATTTTGTGAATTTCATATATTTCATCTTCACCACTATCATCCGATGATAGGCCATGCTCAATTTCCAACTGCTTTTGCTCTCTAAAACATACTTTTGATATATGTCCACTTTTCTTGCAGTTTTTGCAAAATAATTTATCTTTTAACCTGCATTGATATGCTTTGTGATCTTCTTTTCCACACCTGTAGCAACATATTTTCTTTTCTTCTTGTGTATTATTGTTCCTGTAATATTTCTTGTCTTGAGTATTTTTTTTATAGTATGTACTTTTAGTCGTAGATACCTTGTTTATATTTGATATGTTTTCATGTGCCATTTCTTTACTTTCCCATTTTGATGTTTCTATTGCCATTGCTATTTTTATGATGTCATCTAACTTGGTATTTAGCGATTCCTGAAGTAATCTTTCTCTGATCTCAGCATTTCGCAATCCTTTTATAAACTGGACACGTAGATGTGTTTCAAATGTTGTATGTTTACAGTTAGCGCATATGAAATTGCATTTTCCTCCAATTTCTTTCAACCCAGCAATGTAATTTGCTATGGATTCATGCTCATGCTGCGTCCTAATACAAAATTTATGCTGTTGAGCTACTTCTCCCGGCTCCGGTGCAATATGATTTTTTAGTAATTTTATAAGATTTTCGTAAGCTTGCGTTTCAGGTTTATCTGGTGCGGTGATATTCTTCAGAACTTGATAATATTTTGGCCCTATACAGTTGAGAAATATCTGAGTCTTCGTCGTATCGTTTGTTATATTCTTTAAGGTTATATAATTCTGTACCCTTTGTATGTAGCTGTCAAATGATTCATTGTCTTCATCATACGGCTGTAAATTAATGCCATTTATCGTGGCTGGTATATTTTTTTGTTGTAATAATACTTGTTGCATACTGGCCTGTTGTACTTGCATCCCTTTCATTGTTTCCATCATTTGCATCAACACTTTTGTCAATTTTTCCTCCATTTTGTTAGTTGTTCATTTAATTTTATTTGTACAAGGTATTGTATACGTATTGTAGGTAAGGAAAAAAGGGAATTTTTCGAAGCGGGCTATCATCGGATCAGGTGGCCCCTGGATCAAAGGAATTACCGGTCATGGGAACACTTTGGTTATGTACGCGTGGCGGTAAAATTTTTTTTTTTTTTTACTTATACTTTCTTCTCCGTCCTCGTCGCCATTTCTGTGATGTATGTAGTAGGAGTACGATATTAAAGCACCATATATATTAATAAAGGAATGTAATTGGAATTAGTTATAATATAATTTAAGACAGTCAATCAGTCGTGTGCTTCGCGTTCTAATAGCGATGTGTCCATAGACAATCCTCTTGTTTTTGGTTACCGGTACTAGGGCCGTAACAGATTCGCTCACTGATTTTGTTTGTTAGGTTATTCGGCTGTTTCAGTTTGGAAATTAGAACAATATTTCAAGGAAAAAATAAGAAAAAGGCAAAAAAGCTAATAAAATCGAATTATCCATTAGGTTAATTAACCGATATTAATAACTTTTTGCCTTTGGGTAAAACCCAAGCAAATTGTATCATTTTAGAGAAAAATAATTTCAAATTTGGGTAGAAATAGAAAACACATCTGGCAACACTGTCTTCATGGGAACAAGTGGATGTTAGATTGGAAGCTATTTATTACGAGAGAAATAAATTGTATTGGAGTTTTCGTTAAACTGACTGGTTTACCGTGTGTTTGTACTTAGTTTTGTGTGTGTATTTTCAACGTGGATCAGAACGATGTCAGTCAATATGTAAGTATACATAGACTTAGTTGGTAGCGAATCCAAACATATTTGTAATTTATAATGTTAACATATTGATTTCTTATATTTACGCGAATACTACACATTGATATAAAACTCCCGTGACCATGGTTGCTGTAAACCAGCCGAAACGTCGGAAGCGTGGGAACATAAAATAGACGCGATAAAAAATCCACTTGACTTTACTTTTAGCAAAATGCCTACCGATGGGTGGGTGGGGCCGTTTAAATTTTAAATGTCTGCAAAGAAGAACTTCAAATTTTGAATCGACTTAATTCTTAAATTGAAGTGGAGGACGAGGAATAAATGGAGTGTCGCGAACAACATACCTACCTATTGCTATTGAAACACAAGAAAACAAACTAGTTATATCGCCACAGTCATCCAGTTGCCCGGTTCCTTTGATACCCTAATCAGTTTGTTGATATTAACGCTGGACGGTCATATTACGCCACTCTCGCGCCCACTTGCGGCACCTTTGCATTTTGTTGATCTTACATGAACAAACCCCATAGTCATTAGCCCTAGAGTTAGTCAATAATCAGAATTAAACAGAAGTTGACCAGCTGCTTTGTGTAGTACACGCGACACACGCTTTACTGGTGGTAGGCTTCAGCCGTGGTTAGTCACCACCCACTGAACAAAGCCATGTCGCCAAGCGGCCTAGCCGTGTTCAGGCATGATGTTCGGTGCTGCCATTCATGGATGGCGGGTCAGATCAGTTGCGCTGCATGTGCCTAGTGAATGTAGCGTCTCTATCTACTGCCGCCTTCCTACCTAGGCAAGTATGCTCCATCGTAGATCTCATCGTCACTTACCATCAGGTGAGATCGAGATCAAATACTTGCCTATAAATGTATAAAAAAAATAAAATAAGTACTTGTGTATACACCAGAATTCGCGTGTACTACTCACACAAGTCGGCTTAGTATTAGGTTGTAATTAAATAAAACACATCACATTGTACCTATCTGTAAATCGTGTATTCTGCTAGGTAGCCATAGAAATGGGTTGGACTGTTAGAGAATCAGAATATATTTTATTAATGTAAACCAACTTATGTCCAGCAAACATTTCACAAAATGCAGTGACTACCACCTGTTCAGAATGCTGTTCCTATGGAGAAGAACGGCAAGCAACTCCATGGTTGCTCTTTTAATTCTTATACATTTTTGTGTAGTACATTGTTATGAGTATGTGAGAACAATGTAGGAACCACAACCACATTACTTAGGAATAAAGTAGAATGTACCCTACATTATATTTATACTAAACCACTTTCTAATCTATCCATACTAACTAATGACATACCTATAAACTACCAGTATGGGTACTATAGTAACACTAAATTATAATCAGCGCCACGGTCATGCAACTGGGCCACGAAACTAAGTCCTGTAACTTGAGGGTCTTGCAATTTTTCTGGTGGCTGTAATTGTTCAAAGATTCCGCTAAATCATGGTATAGATAGCATAGCTGTGGACATTCCTTCGGTACGTACTAAGCGATTTGCTTCTACTTTCATCGTGCGAACTGCCCAGGAATGGAACACGCTACCGGCGTCTTTGTTCCCCGTCCACTTCAATCTGGGTGTTTTCAAGTCGAGAGTGAACAGGTACCTTCTAGGCAAGTATGCTCCACCGTAGATCTCATCGTCACTTACCATCAGGTGAGATCGAGATCAAATACTTGCCTATAATGGAACAAAAAAATATAAAAAAAAATATTTTACGTGGGGTCCTTCGGTTGTGACACTACGGGTCGCGTCTGTGTGTCGAGCTTTAGATAAGGGTGGGTACGCACCGGCTTGTAGCAAGACAGGCGTCTTGTCGGGATGCAGTTCCATCTGGCGCGCCACGTACTGGCCGTCGAAGTGCGCGTACCACCAGCCGCGCCGGTCGGCCGCGTCGCCCGCCGCCGGCCGCACGAACGGGATGCGGAAGTAGCGGTGCCGCGCGCCCAGTACCTCGCCCTTCTGCGGCAGCCGAGGGGTTTTCGCTGTGGGACCGAACTCAGCATTAGAGTTTAGTGTTCAAAATGGGTTAATTATCTTGCATTTGAATTCCAAGCTTATAAATAAATAGCCGTGCCCGCGAATTTTATTTATTTATTTTATTTATTTATTTATTTAATCAAAAAAATACAAAACAGTTGCATACCTTACGTAAGTAGGTAGTAAATACCATAATAGACAGAATATTAATAGAAATGGCGGTAGGTATAATTCTGATAGAACCATTCAATTTCTCGGGAAAAAATGTATCATAGATGTTGTAAGCTTAGATTATCGTGCCAAGTTTCATTGTGCATTTTGAGATATACTTTTTGGGCTATCCTGCAAGAACCTATACATTTCCCAGGATAAAAAATATATCGTATCATCATGCCATGTTTGATCAAAATCCGTTCAGTATTTTTCCGATATGTGCATTTAGTCAGACAACAAATCTAAAAATAGTAGAATCAGCGTCTATATCGAAAATAATATTCCGGTTGGGACTGAGCGTGGGGCCAAGGACTAAACAATAAAAAAAAACAGAAATTAAGTAGATAAAAAGTCACTTGATGTTCTGGTTTTTTATATACCTGCATCCATGATGGACTGCGGCGCTCTCTCCTGGTCGCCCATGGTGGTCTTGCGTGCATTCTTTGCCTTCCACGCGTGGTACACCTTCAGCCGCCGGTGGAACTCGTGACGACACGCCTGTATCATACAATGTTATCTATACTAATATTACAAATGTGAAAGTTTGGATGGATGTTTGTTACTCAATCACGCCAGAACGGCTAAACGGATCTGTATGAAATTTGGCACAGAGATAGATTATAGTCTGGAATAGCACATAGGCATTATCCTGGTAAAATGTATGGTTCCCGTGGGATAGATTTGATTTAATTTTTCATACTTTTTAATCGCGGGCAACAGCGCGGGGCGCAGCTAGTTCTATATAAAATAAAGATTAAAAAAAATGCATACATCAAATATTGCAATATTTAAAAAAAAAAAAAAGGCTATAATATGATTATTAAATTTCTTATAACGGAGGACCTCTGAACTCGTGTCCTTTCGTTGTGTAGCCCGCGAATTCATAATGAAATAATAGATTTAAGTAATATGATTAAATATCATATTAATTAAATCACAGAGTAGGTCATCATGCAGTAATTTATCGTATTACTTTCGAGGGGACGGCGCGTACGCAGTCGCGGCCCGATATGTATATACACTTTCATTTTCATCGTCTTTTTCCCAATCCTGCTTAGGGCTCAGCTTCCCAGTCTGTAACTAGACTGAGTCTGCCGTAATATACTGATATTTATTATGTTCTAGCTGTAACGCGCGACTTCGTCCGCGTGGTATTTAACAAAGACAAAACCGTTGGCAACAGCCTGCTCGCGCGTTCTGAGCCCGCTATGTTCTGAGCCCGCTTGTTGCTATCAAACTTAATCAGGCGCAGCCCTGCAACGTTGGTTTTAATTTTTTTCGTGAGATCCTATGTTTTTTTTCTAAAATAAAAGTAGCCTAATACTCCTTGTTACATCAGCTATCTGGCAGTAAAAGTCCCGTCAAAATCGGTCCAGCCATTTCAGAGATTACCCGGAACAAACAGATAGACAGACAGACAGACCGACAGACAGACCGACAGACAGACAGACAGACAAAAATTGTAAAAAGCGGTTATTTTAATATTACAAACAGACACTCCAATTTTATTTATTTGTATAGATATATCAGGACCCGGGTGGTTAAAACAAAATCATGATAATCCTCCTTCACTCACCTCTAACAATTCAATATCACATGACGTATTGATCGTGTCGCGCAGCTCCGAATATTTCCATTTAGATAGGTCGTACTTCTGCTTGCCCTGCATAGCTTGCTGCATTCTGACGCGTTCCGATCTGTTATTATCATAGGAAATGTTCAATGGAGTAAGGAAATATATTGAAGTGTTAAAATACACACCAACTTAGTATACAGTACAAAATTACCATCACTTATACATTATTATGGTTTGAATCTTTTAAAAAAAAATACATAACTATTAATGTTAGTAAAAATGTTGAACGACAAATTCCCTTTTCTTTGGGTTACCCACTATTAAACCAAATATGTGCGCCTCTCGAATTTTCTAAAACACATATAAGTTATGAACTACATTAATTAAATTAATTCTACGTATAATTAGTTACTATAGTTGGTAGGTTAGGGTACGTGCGTAACAGTGGAGAGAAGTAAGCGGATAGCCTGAATTAGCAGAGTTAGTGAGTGTCAGTAGCAGTGGTCCCCTTTCAATTAAAAAAAAAACATGTTCCAAAAACATAAAAAAAATATATACCAGACATTTTATAACATTGAAAAATAGTCCGTAAGATAGAAGCAGTAACAGTTAGATAAACGATTTTTTTAAATTAAAGTTAGTAAAATTGAAAGAGGGCCAATATCGGAGCGTGCGAAAGAGAAAACGTTAGTCTATCTCACTCAGTACCTGTTCAATTTATTCTCTCCATTCATTGACTCCATTGTAGGGAAACTGTGCGAACATATCATAATATTACTTATACGCTAACTTAATGTGGCCACCAGCCATTGGTCATGCTCTAGACGTATTTGTTACCGTTGTTTTGTTAATAGTATCCATATAATATAAGATAACAATAATAGTGTAAAATATTTTAACAGGGCCAACAGTAGGTTATAAAGATAACATAACCCTAACCAATAAAACAAATAATTAGATATTTAAAAAACGACACTCCAAACAAACATTAATTTATAAAATAATTTTATACATCAACATGATCCAAAAAAACTTGCCGATTCATCTGTTATAACATTTTACACTATTTTTGTTACACATTATATATATTTGATGATTCTCTTTCTTTTACAATTCTTTTTCAATTGACTCATTTGAATCTATCATTATAATAGCAGTGCCAGCAATTTCGTACACATGGACTTAAGTTTCTATACCTGAAACTCTTGCAATTCCAGGGTTACAATATAGATCATATGCATTGACACTATATGTAAACCATTCCCAAGCCGAGTTTCAGTAAAAAAAATATAGATTTTGGGTTATCCCGGTGACCTCTCCATTATCCGCAACAGAAATGATTAACTAAATTATCAACATACAACGCTTAGTGAATTTGAGATGCACTTTTTTAGATATCGCCCGGGAACTCATCCTTATCCCGGGAGAAAATAATCCTACATCATGAGTCGGGTTATGACCTATCACCATGCCATGTTTTATCCAAATCTGTCCAGTAGTTTCTCGTGATCGTGAAGTGAACAAAAGGAATAGACAGACTGACAGGCAGAAAAAATCCAAAAATAGGTGATTCGGATTTATTATCGAAAATCATGTCCCCTACGGCATTTAATGTGTCATAATAATTACCCTCGAATTTATAGCGTTTTATAACTTTATCAAACGTCATATAGTACTGCGCACAAGAGTTTTGCATTGCGCCGTACCATATGACGTTTGATAAAGTTGTAAAACGTGTATAAATTCGGTGGTTAATGTACTAACACAACCAAGTTACATTATTTTGTCTCTCTCTTTACACGGGCTATACCTGGATTTTTGGAAGGCTTGCGTGGGGACATGGGTCCAACACGTAGAGGCCCTTTTTGAGAATTTGTGTTATGTTAGCCACCTGCTGGGGTCAATTGCTGAAAATGATAGCATAAACAGCGAATTAAACTCAGCAGTCGGAGGAATAATTATTATTATAAGACATTATTATTATAATACGTATACAGATAATGTGTTTGGCTAGTGGCTCAAGTACCTCGCAGTATAAGCTATGTACAGGAAGAGATTTTGAAAACCAGAATGTGCGCAAACGATGTCATATTGTACAGTGACAGTGGGCACGTGATTACTTAAAACTGACCTTTACGTATTTTAAAGCGTTGATGAAAATCGATCGCTCAATCAGTATACTTTGGAGTTTATAATTAATATCTATCTATCAGCGGATATACACGTCTACTGCTGGACATAGGCCCCCCCCCCCAACGAAATAATATAAATTATTATTATTATTTTTCTTTATAATTAATATAAAGAAAAATAATAATTTTGTATTTTTTATAAATTTTGCGACCAAAAAACAAAGTGGCTTATGTTGTAGTCTTCTTATTCGTATAACATCACATTTAAGTTTGAATAAAAATATACCTGCGTAATTGTGGGGGCGACCCTTCAACGTGACCGTTCGTTTCCTTCGCCAGTCTCACGGCCATCTCGTGATCTATTCTTTCTTGTTCTAGCCTGCAAAGTTTACAATTTTAGTACAACAGCTGTAGACCTGAATACACTAACCATAGTCCAGTTACCAAAAAACGGATTTAAGATTAAATATTTGAGTCACTAATATGGGTATTGCAAGTCGGGTGGGTAGTACAAGTCCGATGGGTAGTACATGTCAGATGAGTAGTTCAAAGTCGGATGGGTATTACAAGTCGGGTGGGTAGTGCATGTCAGGTGAGTAGTTCAAAGTCGGATAGGTAGTACAAGTCCGATGGGTAGTACATGTCAGGTGAGTAGTTCAAAGTCGGGTGTGTAGTACAAGTCGGGTGGGTAGTACAAGTCGGGTGGGTAGTGCATGTCAGGTGAGTAGTTCAAAGTCGGATAGGTAGTACAAGTCCGATGGGTAGTACATGTCAGGTGAGTAGTTCAAATTCGGGTAGGTAGTACAAGTCGGGTGGGTAGTACAAGTCGGTTGGGTAGTACAAGACGGGTGGGTAGTTAAAGTCGGGTGGGTAGTACAAGTCGGTTAGCGTGGCGCTACCTCTCGCGGCTGTCGCGGTCGGCGCGCGCGGCGAGGTCGAGCTGGTGCTGCAGCTGCAGCGCGGCGCGCCGGCCCTGCTCCTGCTGCAGCTCCTCCTCCTTGCGACGCGCCTCCATCTCCGCTTTACTGCCACATTCCAACCATTACACTTTTCTATTCTCTATAATATATATATAATTCCAGGCCATAGTCCACCACATTGGCCCAGTGCGGGTTGGTGGACTTCACACATCTTTCGAGGGGTTCTCTAAGATATGCAGGTTTCCTCACGATGTTTTCCTTCACCGTTCTCTATTCTCTATCTTCTGCTTAACCGTACCTACATTGTTCTCATATACCTATGACAATGTACTGTTCAAAGATGTGAAATATCTTTTTAAAAACAGCAACAAAGGAGTTTCTTGCCCGTTCTTCTCCATAGGAATGGTATTCCGAATGGGCGTTAAAGTAGTAGCACAGCATTTTGTAACTTTAGACGATTCATAAGTTCTGTACTTAATGGTTTACACGAATAAAAAATATTCTGATTCTGATATGTAGACCGTACTTTTGAATCGCGACGCGACCGATTTAAAAAGATAGCGTGAAATACTTCCGCGGGTAATAAACAGCGTTGAAGACAGTGCTTGCGCGTTTATATTGAAGCCCCGAACCAAATACTTGGGAAAACCACTATCAAGAATTTACCATTAATCAAAAATCAACTTAAAATATCTTAACGATTCCGGAACTCTGAGACCAAAAACGTGTGAGAAACAAGGTTTTATTTTGTTTATCTATCGCGATTCCACACTTATCAGTTAATGTTAATAGCTAAGTCTGATGGGTCTAAACCTTGGCTTACATATCGATATCTAGATCATTAAACATCACCGCCAGCGGGTAGAATCTTAAAGCCACTACGAATGGCACAACTTGGCTGCAATCTGTAGGTTCGAGATTGTTCTTTCTCTCCACACACATAGCCTTTGCGTCAAACCGCCGACCCAATCCAACACAATCGGCGCGAGATCGGTCGAGTAGCGCTCTTCACGCGACAATCTGAACGGTCGATATGTGGACTTTTGAGTCGGGACAACCTAACCACCAACAAATCAGACCGACTTGCCATGACGTGCCTATTTGTAGGGTCCCAAGTTGTGCTATTCTTAGAGGCTTTAGGGAAAATTTTGACGACTCATAAGTTCCCTAATGGTTTTTCGTGAAGAAAAAGTATTCTGATTCCGATTTTTAAGACAACGAGGGTTATTTAATATTATAATATTCTCACAGTCTCCTGTGCTCTTCCTCCTGTTTGAGCCTCTCCATTTCAAGGCGTTTAGTCTCCTCCGCGGCGCGCATTTCGGCCTCGATCTTACGCAGCCTCTCTTGTTCTTCTCTGGAAGATGAGTGAATGTATTTATTTTTGTATACTAATACACACGTAAGACGAACCAGTAGAACGCAACTATAATAAAAGTATTGATGCTGTTAACGAACGGGAGCACTGCACAGATAATAATTTTGTCAAAATCAAGTGGAATATATAAATATATCGAATATATTATCGCCGCATACAATAAAAAAAAACTGGCGAAGGGGATAGGAGATACATAATCTATTCCTTTCTATTTCATTGTCGTGCGTAGTTCTGTGAATATAACAAAATAGTATCTTACTGATGTCAAACAATAAAATATATAATAACGGTCCCAAACTAAGTAACGATTGTATTATGGGCACCTAGATACAAAAAGCAGTCACTGCCAACTTTGCAACTCGGGTCGCCATCCCACTAATATCCCACTTCCCACTAATATTATAAATGTGAAAGTTTGGATGGATGTTTGTTACTCAATCACGCCAGAACGGCTGAACGGATCTGGATGATATTTGGCACAGAGATAAATTATAGTCTGGAATAGCACATAGGCTACTTTTTATCCCGGTTCAATGTATGGTTCCCGTGGGATAGATTTGTTTTTATTTTTCATAGAGCAAAGGATCGACATGTTTTTTTTGCATAGGTAGTGGTAGTTTAGGGGTCAGAAAATGACGTAGGCTAATTTTTATCCCGAAAAAATGCACGGTTTCTATGGGATAACATACAGGAACCATGTTTGTTTTAACTGTTTTTGTTTTTAATTTTTTAACTTTTTAATCGCAGCTAGTTAGTTAATAAACAAAACAATTTATGTAAGTAAGGTTATTTTCGTAACCATTATGAGGAATATTCACATCAAGTAAGTGTGGCAAGTACCTGTTCTTCTGGTCCAGCATGGCCTTCTGTAGCGCCGCCATTTGTGTCTCCACATCTTTGGTCAACTTTGTGGACAGTTGGTCGATTTGCGCACGCGTTATCTTCTCATTTGTCTGGAAGCAAATCAAACATGTATGTTGCTGTCCAACCATCGTATGTTGTTGCAGTGACTTTTGAACACCAAAAGTCATCAATTTAAATGTACCTTAATTTATAGACAGTTTCCATCCATTTACAATGGCTTTACAAAGCAATTTTCTTCTGAAAAATCCTTTTAATGGTTGAAAACTTTCTATGAATTTGTGGGGGAGATTGAAGTTTCTTTTCCTATTTAATCGACATCACATTTCACTTTTTATAGAATGAAAGCAAGAGACCTGGTACAAAAGGGAAACACATTAGCAGTGTGGTTGAAAGTCATTACTTCAAAGGATAGACAACCCGAGGCACTATACAGTCCAGAGTATGTGATCTGCGGTTCTACTGTGTTCCAAATGAAGCTGATAATTGTGAACTCCTATAAACACTTAATATTCATAAAATTCGTCAAACGTCACCCAGATGACGATCTGATTTATACTATTGATTACACAAGCAAGACATTCAGTATAAGCAACAAGTGTTATACCAGCGATGACGGCAGCTGGCATCAAATGGCTGAGAATACCGAATATAAAATGGGAGAATACGAAATTGATGTAAAAGTCCAAGTGAACGTGGTCTTCGGCCCTAGCTGTTTCTCACCCCTTTACGAAGATACAGAACTGTTAGACTTTGAACTTCGAGGCGTGGACGGTTCCGTACACTTTCATAAACATGTGCTCGCTGCCTCCAGTCCGGTATTAAGAAAAATGCTCGGAGGAGCTTGGCGGGAGACCACTGAGGGTCGCGTAGACGTGTCGGGAACTTCGACAAAGACACTACAACACTTGAAAAACTATATGTATTTGCACGTTCTACCCGATGAAGACGTAGAGCAGCTATTGCTACTCTCATTATATTACATGATGCCGATCTTAGAACAGAGGTGTGTGCACCGGTTAAAAGAGATTCTCACAGAACAAAACACGTGTGATCTTTTAAAGTTTGCTGTGAATCATGAAGCGACGAGGTTACTGTTGGGTATTCTGGAATGCGTGCAGAACGTCGAAGTCAATGTCAAGGGGATACGCGATCGTGTCTTGCACGGAGAGAGTGTGACTATTGCAAATGGCGGGGAGGCTGCCAATAATTAAGTATACTTTACCGCTTATTATATTTACATGTAAGTGTGATTTGAAAACTCCCAAGTGTTTATTTTGATTAATTTTGCACTTGCATATGCATATTGTACTTATTTGTGTTATAGTTTAAAAATGAATAACCTTTATTGTGAATTTGTGATTGTAAAATAGAGAACGTACCAACAAAAGGCAGTAAATTTAGATCAGCAGCATGGGGTGCGATTTATTGAGTTTTTAGTCAGAATGGTATACTAAGGGCTTTCCGAACAACGATTTTTGTATAGCCTATTTTACGTTCCTCTGCTGGGCGCCTCCCCTTTACGATTCCATAGGACCCTCTCTTTAGCTTGTTGTGGGCACACTTATAAAAATAATGTAATTCCATATAAGCTTTACTTTTGAAACATATTGCCAGTGAGCTCAAAAATCTACGAATGGTCTGTATCTCGGAACTCCAAACATACCATGTAATCATTTGTCAATCTGATTATTGTACAACGCTAACTACTCAGTTCTGGTTGTGACCACCAGTAAAGTTTGTCGCTGCCTTCAGTCGCTATCTAACTGCGCGATAAGTTTTGCGCTGACTCAACAAAACGAGATTCATGGTTACGACGTCTTCAAAAGTAACGACAGATACATTAACATACCGTTTAATTTTAAAATGATTTCTATGAATCTAAGGCGTCAGCGGGCAGGGACAAAAGTTATCTGTTCTTTTTAATCTACTATTCATTGTAACAACCCATCCTCCTCGTACAATCGTTGTCTTTTGCACCCCTCTCTCATTCACATTCTTTCCCTTTCACCCATAACGTGCGGATGTTCTTACTAACATTCACATTCTTTGCATTCGGATACCCATACTTATTTACATCTGCCACATGAATGATTCAAATTATTTGTGGACTTCCCATTTGAAAAATGAAAAAATGTTATTAGAATTAATAAATAAAGAAATGATAAATTTGTAAAACGGACGAGGGCCAAGATATGATACGCCAAACGATAAGTATAGGTAACGTGTTTTTGTGGCAGACTCAGACAGAATCAGTATTTGTAATATCGACATGAGATGTTGATTATTATATACTTACTCGCGCTTCTCTATCTATGGCGGCCTGTTTGATATTCCTTTAAGGGGGAAGCTCAGGTCAGGGCGCGAAATTCAAAATTTCTAATATTCGTAAAAAAATTAAAACCATTGAAATTTTGAATTTCGCGCCCTTACCTGAGCTTCCATCTTAAACTTTTTTATATAACTAGAGGTTATGGTGAGGTTAGGTTAAGTTAGTATAGTTATATGTTACCTTAATATCATTGCACGCGTTCTTAATGGAGTTTCTTAAGTTCTCAATGTTTCTTAGAGCGTTGTCTTTGTGGTTGTTGAGCCGCGCGGCCACGGCCTCCATCTGCTGCAGGCTGTGGGTCATGGCGCGGATCTTGGCGAGCCCGAGGATGCGCGGGCGGTGGCGGCGCCGCGCCAGGTGCCCGCGGACCGTCTTCTGCAGTAGCACTAGGCACTCGCGTCGATACAAAATTTTGTTCTTCACTGAAATAAGTGGACTTTTATTTTGGCTTTTTATTTTTAACTATTAACAGCGCAGGTTGTAGCGCTGTTTTAGTATTACTTGGCTATTACCGTGTTTGTTTCATTTTGTACACTGTCTAGTATAAAATATAGACATTGAATTATTCTTTGTTTATTACTGGCTCACTCGACAGACGTTCCTTTCGAATTTTCCTATTTTTCTATCTTTAGAAATCCTATTCGGACTATTGATTACTAACATTAAAACAAATGCCAAATCGGTCTAGCCGTGCTCAAGTGCTGCGCTTATCAACGAACAGAATTGATTTTTTGTTTATATAGATAGATACTATCAGCAACATTCGAGGTAGTCAAACATATGTTTCATAGGATTTAAAAAAATGGGCATCTTGTATATATAAATAGTTCTGATGATATCACACATCTATGACCTAGGTAGAAACGATCGTGCTTATCGACCAGTTTGCCCCTACTAGGGTTCGAACTCGGGACACTCTCGGTACTCTCAGTACAGAAAGCAGGGCTACTACCAACTATGCTAATCGGGTCGTCGTAATATACTTAGTATGTATAATAATAATACCAGCCCTTTTTTGTCCCACTGCTGGGCACGGGCCTCCCCTCAATTCGAGGGGGAGTAGGCCAGAGTCCACCACGCTGACCCAGTGCGGGTTAGCGAACTTCACACATCTTTCGTGGGGTTCTCTCAGATATGCAGGTTTCCTCACGATGTTTACGTAAGTAAGGTATGTATGAGCGACTTACATTTAATGATAGACAGGACAGCGAATATGGACTTCCTCCACCTGGACTTGACGAGCCAGGACAGCACGGCGTCCACAATGGACTTGAGGTTCTCAGGGTCGGACTTCATCATGGTGTCGAACTCGGAGTACTTGCCGGGCCGGAAGAACACGCGGGTCACGCCGAACTTGTAGTCTTTGTCCGACAGACCGAAACTGTGGACTATTGCCTGCAAGAAAAGGTCGGTAGGGTTTGGGACTCTTATACCAGTTGCCAGTTGTTCAGGGTTCTGAATGCCCGTTAGGGGCCATCCATAAATTACGTCACACGTTAAGGGGGAGGGAGGGGTCGACGAACTGTGACATTGTGTGACAAGGGGCGGGGAGGGGTCGCAAATTATGTGACATCACATTTTTTCAAAATATAATGTTTTATATCTAAGTATTACAACTATTGATTTTATGGAAAAATTATTTAAATGAAAATATAAACAATTTCGGAACACTGCTGTTTTAATATCATAAATTTCTAAATCTAAATGCAAAATATGTGACATCACACTAGGTAGGGGGGGGGGGGGGGGGTGTCACAAATGTGACCAGCTGTGACAAGGACGGGGGAGGGGTCAAAAATTCATGAAATTCGTGTGACGTAATTTAGCCCTAACGGTTAGAATCATGTAATGGAGACGGCAGTCGGGCGGACATGTTACCTCGCAGAAGGTCTGTGGCGGCAGCGCGCGCAGGCGGGGCGGCAGGCAGGCGCGGTACATGTCGTGCAGCGCGCGGAAGGGCGCGCGCGACGGGTAGCCGTGCTCCATCAGCTGCAGCACGGCGATGGTGCCGCTGCACTCCAGCTGCGTCAGCACCAGCGCGCCCTCCGTCGCGCGCCCCGCCATGCGCGAGTTCGGCTTGATGCAGCGCACGAAGTTGGTACCCTGCCGAACAACACTACTGTACACGGACGAACACGTCGGCTGCGCGGACCCGCCCCCAGGTTACGTATCTTTTCAAGCTTAGCGAAAGAAAAGCGACAGCAGTAATCTCACAATAATTGCTTTCGAATCGCAGATTTGTATGACGTCGCAGCGCTACGTAGTACGAATTAGCAATTTAAAAGCAAATATTGCGCGATTACTGCTATCGCTAGGCTATTGCAAGTTACGTAATCGGGGGGCAGAACTATGTAACGCTTGTATCGTGGCTAGCGTGCAATGGACAGGGGACGATTTATTGGTAGGAGTGATCACATTATGTAATACTAATATAGATATAAATTGAGTATTAAACCTCGTGAACATCACACAAAGTTTGCAATAGTAGCAAAGAGTTTGCAACACGACTCTCGCGACCGATTTAGATAAAAACTAAAACTGTATGATTCGATTTTTGAAAAATAAATACAACATACTTTATTATTTCACCATCCGATGTCAAAAATAAGGATCAAGTTCTGGGAAATAATATATGTGTCTTGTAATTCATGGCCGGTTATAATAACGTTACAAGCTCGCGTGGCAGGTTTCTAAGCCATTAAAAAACATAACAAATATTATGCCCTAATTTGTAAGCACTATGGATCTAAGAGTACTCACATTCTCCTTCAACTTGTCCATAAGCTGCGACAGTTGACTTTGGAACTTAGCGCCGACAGATATAAAGTTGAGTTTGCCTTTAGCGTTGTTATTGTCGGTCGTTTCAAACAGCTGCTGTACGAGGCGACTGTTCGACTCTTGTACTAGGAACTCTAAGGACGCGTGGAGAGCGTCGTTGTTCTTTTCAATGAATTGATTCTGTGAACACAATTAATATAATGAATTGGACATACCTAACACCTTTTATAGTCTCTGTACTGCCTTGGAGAGCACGTAAGGGGCCATCCATAAATTACGTCACACGAATTTCATGATTTTTTTGACCCCTCCCCCGTCCTTGTCACAAAATGTCACACTTCGTCGACCCCCTCCATCCCCCTTAACGTGTGACTAAAGCCGTGGGTCCTGCGCCTAATCTCTCTCCGGTCGTGTGGGATTGCCGTTCCATCGGACTGAGAGTGACGGGATAGATAGTGCACTTGCGCTTGCGCACAAACTTATACACTATAATATCTCCTGCGCAAATGGCTAGTCTCCGTTGAGATAAGCCGCCGTGAACGAAATCGATCAGGAAGACTATTATTATTATTGCATATAGATACAAAAAAACTCATGATGAGTTGTATATGTGCCTATTTCATTAGTGTCACTTTTAGACATGTGTATCTATCTACTTTATTGGTATACAGGCTGATCCAGAAAAGGGTATACTAAACTTTGAACCTACTTTTCTATAACGCAATTATTACGAGAAATCAGGATAACTATAAGTCAATTTAAAAAAAAAGTAGTCAGTGTAATTGTTATTTCTTTGAAAAAAAAAAAAACTTTTTGAAATTCTGACTACTCATAATGACTAAAAACGCGCAAAAGAAGCGCACGATCAAAGGTAGTATACCCTTTCTGAATCACGCTGTACAATTACCGTGTTATAGCACACCGCTCCGGCGAAATGTCTGAGCAGGAATCCTTCGTCGTCGCGCAACGTGCGGTGCGCCTTCAGCCGCGACGCGCGCGGCACTTGCAGCCTGCAACAACACACAACTCAGTTACACTGAACAAAAACACATTACCCTCCTTCTAACGCAGTCGGGTAGGCGAACTGCAAAAAAAAAACTAAAATGTTCATCGGTGTAAGGGGTATGTCAGATGGAAACAAGATAAACTTGAGATTGAATTGTTTTCTGTACTGAGGATCCGTACGTTTGGCGATATTATTATTAAATGTTAGGCGAGCCTCAGAGACGTACCCACGCAAAATTTATTTTAACGTAACTACTCAGACGAAGGAATTAACAGATAGAGAACATTTATGTTCTTCGTCTGAGTGTCGCGATAGATCTATTCAATCTTTCAAGACACCATGGTTTAAGGAAACTGAGACGAATGTGTATAATAATAAGTGCGTAATTCGCGTGTACTACGTAAGTCAGCTTGGTGTTTGTTCTTTAATATGTTGTTGGCGACATCCCATCTATTTTATATATTCTCTAAGCGTATATGTACATACGAAGCTTACCTATTATTGTTCACAGCCAACTGTTTGTGCACGGAATGTGTGAAGTGTCCGAACTCTGGTTTCGGCAGTTTGGACTCCTCGTCCAGGAGATGGAAGATCCCATGGTTCTTGCTCTCGATCAAATCTGTGAATGTTGTACAATTATACTGATGCCGCCTCACACCTTTTCATCCCCCCTGCGTCAACACACGTTGTCCTGTTTCCCAAATGATTCAGATAATTTTTTTTTTCTATTCCTTAAAACATTATGCGGACTATTAGGAACATTTAATAAAAAAATATGCCTCGTCGGTCCTATCCGCCTTAAGTGCTGCGCTTAAAATCAGATTAGTACAAAAAAAATAAAATCAGATTAATACAAAAAAAAGTATTTTTCTATTCCCATCCCATCGAGTCGTGATTAAAAATTAATCATTTCTTAAAAGGAAAATGTTATATTTAAAAAAATATTTTTTATTACGTACAATAAAAATTAGTCATACGAGTAATTCTTAAACTGGAACCCTCACATTAGGCCTGACTTGTATCGTGATTCGTGAGGGTCACACCCGGGTTGGTTGGACAAAAATTTTGCAAATTAAAATAATGTTAAAAACTATAATAATTTCAAAGATTTGTATCAGGATGTTGTAACAAATAACTAGAATGAGTGTGTTTCAATGATTTTATAATCAGCGCCCCGCGGTGTTGCCCGCGATTAAAAAGTATGTCCCTATGTCATTTTCTGACCCCTAAACTACCACTACATAATGTAAACAATCATGTCGATCCTTTGCTCTGTGAAAAATTAAAACAAATCTATCCCACGGGAACCATACATTTTACGGGTAGAAAAAGTAGCCTATGTGCTATTCCAAACTATAATCTATCTCTGTGACTAATTTCATCCTGATCCGTAGAGTTAAAAATCCTCACCTATGCAGTCCTGGTTGTCGACGAATCTTATCTCGGGCACGTTAAGTCCCTCCCGCTTGTACAGCTCCTGTTCGTTCTTGAGGATGCGCTCGTTGAAGAACTGCTGCAGCTTCTCGTTGCAATAGTTAATGCAGAATTGCTCGAAGCTGTTCATTTGGAAGTACTCTGGGGACATAATTACAAAACTTTTATTATACTGTGACTGGGATTTGTCTGTAAACTGAAAAAAAAATGTTGGAATTATCCAGGCAAGTGTTTTTTAATTATAGTTGTTGATGTTGGTAGAACGCTTGTGTTGGAGACATGGTATACAGATTCAAACCCCTGCTCGCACTTCTCAGATTTTCATGTGCGAATCTAAGTGAAGGAAACCAGTATATTTGTCTAAAGCCATGTAATCCGCACTAGGCCAGCATGTTGGACTATGGCCTAAATGTCCCTCATATTGAGGGGAAGCGAACCCAGTATAATGTCAAAAGGCTCGCACTTATTTGGACCAAATACCATGGGCGAATAGCAGTGATAGCCAAGTTGGTAGAGCGCTTTCCTCGGTAACGAGGCTTGCAGGTTCAAACCCCGGCTCGCACCTCTGGCATTTCATATTCTAATCTCATTTCAACCATGATCATCACTTGCTAAACGGTGAAGGAAAACATCGCGAGGAAACCTGCATGTCTGAGAGAACCCCTCGAAAGATGTGTGAAGTCCGCCAACCCGCACTGGGCAAGCGTGGTGGACTACGGCCTAATCCCCCTCGCATTGAGGGTAGGCCCGTGCCCAGCAGTGGGACATTAAAAAGGGCTGGAATAATACCATGGGCGAAATGTGGGTATCCTGAATTGTCCCTCTACTATCTCCCTTGAGGGACCATGTGAGGTCGGAAGAACTAAATGATACTCACCAAACCCCGCGATATCCAATACTCCGATGTAATACGAAGATGCTTGGAACGGGATGCTCGCGTTGATTCTGTGCACTATGTAGTCAAATAGCCGGCTGTACACCGCTTTGGCGAGCGCGTCGCGAGCGTTGTTCGCTTCGTACGTCTTCAAAGGCACCCTGTAAAATCATTATAATTTACTAATTGCTTTGTCTGTGAACATAATTTTGAAATCATTAACGTAATTACAACTCTTTAAATATAAATCATTATCGTCTCACGCTTAATTTGGTGGTGGATCTTATTTGTTTTTCCTTTTTTTGCATACAGCATTTACGTGTTAGATAAAATGGAGAATACTCAAGGTGTTAATACTTTCCTTAAGTTTGCTGAAAGTCATTACATCCCAGAAGTTGATCCTTATTAGCATCATTATTCGATGTTGCAAAAATACAGTATGATGTTAATTAATCAAAATCAACTGAGTGACTATGGAAATTAATTTAAAAAAATCGAATGATGCAGCCAAAGTTTGTATCAAATGCGTCCACCCCCAGCAGGCGCGCGGCGGCAGCCAGCGCGGGCTCTAACTAGTACACTATAGGGTACTCACATGATGGCGGTCCCCTTGACCCCGCCCCGCGAGCTCTGCATGAGGCGCGACACGAGCGCCATGCGCAGCTCGGCCGCGTCCACCCCCAGCAGGCGCGCGGCGGCGGCCAGCGCGGGCTCTAACTAGTACACTATAGGGTACTCACATGATGGCGGTCCCCTTGACCCCGCCCCGCGAGCTCTGCATGAGGCGCGACACGAGCGCCATGCGCAGCTCGGCCGCGTCCACCCCCAGCAGGCGCGCGGCGGCGGCCAGCGCGGGCTCTAACTAGTACACTATAGGGTACTCACATGATGGCGGTCCCCTTGACCCCGCCCCGCGAGCTCTGCATGAGGCGCGACACGAGCGCCATGCGCAGCTCGGCCGCGTCCACCCCCAGCAGGCGCGCGGCGGCGGCCAGCGCGGGCTCTAACTAGTACACTATAGGGTACTCACATGATGGCGGTCCCCTTGACCCCGCCCCGCGAGCTCTGCATGAGGCGCGACACGAGCGCCATGCGCAGCTCGGCCGCGTCCACCCCCAGCAGGCGCGCGGCGGCGGCCAGCGCGGGCTCTAACTAGTACACTATAGGGTACTCACATGATGGCGGTCCCCTTGACCCCGCCCCGCGAGCTCTGCATGAGGCGCGACACGAGCGCCATGCGCAGCTCGGCCGCGTCCACCCCCAGCAGGCGCGCGGCGGCGGCCAGCGCGGGCTCTAACTAGTACACTATAGGGTACTCACATGATGGCGGTCCCCTTGACCCCGCCCCGCGAGCTCTGCATGAGGCGCGACACGAGCGCCATGCGCAGCTCGGCCGCGTCCACCCCCAGCAGGCGCGCGGCGGCGGCCAGCGCGGGCTCTAACTAGTACACTATAGGGTACTCACATGATGGCGGTCCCCTTGACCCCGCCCCGCGAGCTCTGCATGAGGCGCGACACGAGCGCCATGCGCAGCTCGGCCGCGTCCACCCCCAGCAGGCGCGCGGCGGCGGCCAGCGCGGGCTCTAACTAGTACACTATAGGGTACTCACATGATGGCGGTCCCCTTGACCCCGCCCCGCGAGCTCTGCATGAGGCGCGACACGAGCGCCATGCGCAGCTCGGCCGCGTCCACCCCCAGCAGGCGCGCGGCGGCGGCCAGCGCGGGCTCTAACTAGTACACTATAGGGTACTCACATGATGGCGGTCCCCTTGACCCCGCCCCGCGAGCTCTGCATGAGGCGCGACACGAGCGCCATGCGCAGCTCGGCCGCGTCCACCCCCAGCAGGCGCGCGGCGGCGGCCAGCGCGGGCTCTAACTAGTACACTATAGGGTACTCACATGATGGCGGTCCCCTTGACCCCGCCCCGCGAGCTCTGCATGAGGCGCGACACGAGCGCCATGCGCAGCTCGGCCGCGTCCACCCCCAGCAGGCGCGCGGCGGCGGCCAGCGCGGGCTCTAACTAGTACACTATAGGGTACTCACATGATGGCGGTCCCCTTGACCCCGCCCCGCGAGCTCTGCATGAGGCGCGACACGAGCGCCATGCGCAGCTCGGCCGCGTCCACCCCCAGCAGGCGCGCGGCGGCGGCCAGCGCGGGCTCGCTGGCCGCGCGCACGCCGCAGCCGCCGCGCGCGCCGCCCTCCTCCTCGAACTGCACGTTGCCCAGGTGCAGCACGGCCGCCACCACCGAGTACACCGACCGCTTCTCCTCCTCCGACAGACCCACGCGGGACAGTGCCTACGAGGAATTAATACCACTTCACATTATACACGATGTAGTTGGCTTCGTAACGAAAACTAACACTTTGAAATCACGCGGATTGAAGTCACGGGAGGGACAGTCCTTCCGTGACTGTGTGACATGGTTGCTGTAAAGCAACCGATACGTCGGGGACGTAAAATCATAAAATAAACGCGATAAAATTCAGAAAAATGGTTTAATTTCAATGTGTAGTATTCGCGTAAATATAAGAAATCAATACTCATGCTTTTGGACCCCCCAGATTTGGAATTTTCCGTAATTATGTATTATACGTATTTTTTTCAGTATATTTTTAAATTGATTTTAGCGTGCAATCATAAGAGACGTCTATATGGATGTAATATTAAATAAAAATAAACAATAATTACTCATCTAAACCTAAAACTGCAGATATTGTATGGGATATCTGGCAATAGTGACAGTTACTATTCGGTTGCTGTTCGATTATGAATCGATTGTGTTAGCAGACTTGGGGCCCTGTGCATGCGTCGGGAATCGCCCTGAGTTGGATCAATCGCGGAGTTTACGGAACACTGCGCGTTCAGAAATTACAATATCTGTAACCTACGACTTGTTATTATGGCCATTAGGTAAGTGTAACCGTTACCCAAAGTTTTTTTTACCATACCACTTATATACACCCTGTATTTGCGTATTACAATAAAAGTAAAATATTTGTCTCCCGCTTGATCGAAAATTCCAACATTAATAAAAAAAACAAATGCGACCATCGACTCTTTTTCGTTCGCATCGAAATTAGCCACCAATTTCCAACACGACAATAATAAAAGTTGCTGAACAGATTTATTTTTTAAATTATTTTTGAGTCCTAATCACGCAGTTCGTGCAAGTCTAGCATAAATTAGTTGGTTTTTTTAAGCTTAGTGTAACTTATTTATTATTTTAAAGGATGAATGCGTATATTTTTTCGAGATCTGCCATCTTTGACGACTACGACGACGATCTAACGACCTGGGGAGTTGGCTTTAGAACGGCAACACTATAGCTACGAAAGTGATATCATAATATCATAAACTGACGATTTATAAAATACTGTGTAAAAGACAATTCCGCCGAGTCTATGGTCGGGGTTTCTCAGTTGTGGGTTTAAGAAAAAAATAAGTCTATACAAAATTATGATTACACTTGTTCGCTAATAAACTATGGTTTAGGACGCAAGGTCCAGCTGTGGATTTAGGAGAACAAAAACAGGTTTATACAAAATAATGATGTGACTTGTTCGCTAATAAAAATGGTTTCAGGCGCAAGGTCCAGTTGTGGATTTAAAAAATATAACAAGTCTATACAGAATAATGATTTGACTTGTTGGCTAATAAAAATGATTTCAGGCGCAAGGTCCAGTTGTGGATTTAGGAGAAAAAAAACAAGTCTATACAAAATAATGATTTGACTTATTTACTTATTACATATGGTTGAAGACGCAAGATTATAGTTGCTGCAATCCGTATATAATATCTCACTTACCTGATGAAGCCTTTGAAAGTCTTCTACATCATCAAGTATTGGATCTCGGAGTCCGCCCTTAGCAGTTTGCTGCTGGCTCTTGCAATTCGCGCTAATTTTCTTCTCAGACTCCGGGTGTGTGAAGTACTGGGTGCATCCGTTCTTCAGATACTAAGGCCAAACATTAAAACAGTAACAGTTATTATCTACTAGCTTCTGTCAGCGGCTGCACCCGTTATATCTCAACGTAAAATAGTCTATAGTACTCAGGGTTAATGTATCTACCTATGAGTAAAATAATTTTCAGAATCGGATCAGTAGATCCGGATTAATTATTGTAAGCCTCTACACAACGCCCCCATTTTTTTCTGGGTCTCTTACCGCCACCTTTAGGCCTGCAGCGCCCGCAAGGACGCGTTATCGCCCACTTTGGGAAAGGCTGGTATAGACGTACTACTAGTAGTGTCCCCTAATTCGCACACGAGAAGTTTAGTTTATTATCTTCTTTATCTTTATCTTTATTATCTTTATCTTTATTATCTTTGGAGAACCCTCTCTTTTCCCAGGTTGTCATGTTAATTGCGGTATAAATCGGTGTGTAAACACACACAAAGGAAAGTATAACAAAAGTAATAGCCACAAACTCACCAAATAATCATCCGGCTTGGTAATCTTCAGCGCAGTCCTCAGCTCTTGAGGCGCGCCCGCACACAGCAGATAGAACACGTGGTAGTTCCTCTCCTCCGCGCTCTGCGTGCAAATCCTCGACTTCTCAAGTAGGTAATGGGAGATATGACCGCCCACCACATGGTACTGGCTGTTGAAGTGGACCTCCATGAATTTGCCGAAGCGGGAACTGTTGTTGTTGCGGGTAGTTTTAGCGTTACCGAATGCTTCTAGGATCGGGTTTGCTGTGGGAAATTCGTGGTTTGATGAGTATACACGTTGTTTGATGAGCATACGTGGTTTGAGGAGCAGACATGGTGTGTTGAGCATATGTTGTTTGACGAGCATACGTGGTGTGATGCCCATACGTCGTTGATGAGCATATGTTGTTTGAGGAGCAGACATGGTGTGTTGAGCATATGTTGTTTGACGAGCATACATGTTATGATGACCATATGTGGTTTGATGAACATACGTGGTTTGATGGGTATACATGGTGTGATGAGCATGTGTTGTTTGACGAGCATACGTGGTGTGATGACCATATGCGGTTTGATGAGTATACATGGTGTAATGAGCATATGTTGTTTGACGAGCAAACGTGGTGTGATGATCATACGTGCGTTGATGAGAATATATGTTTTTTTTTCACTTTAGATAGAGATATGGCATGCTTTAGCTTAGGCAGCAGAAACTTAATTTCTTTAAAATATAAGAATACACATAGGTAAGCACAGCATTAATGAAATAATTTCACGAGGTCAACGAAAGATTAACATAATATACATTTAATTCATGCATGTATGTCAAGTATAGAACCAGTTTTTGCAGATGTCATAGTTAATATTACGACATGTATTAATCGGTGCCATTTAATATAATGCAGTTAGGATTTTTCAAAGTTACAAAATTTGTCTGCTACGCAATCTAATTAATAATTATTGACGTTGTCATCAGTGGCGTGGAGTCGATGCATCCCGCTACCAACCGCTACCTAACAATACCGCGTTCAAAAACATGTCAGCGACATCTATTGCTGACTTACAAATTAAACATAATAAATAATTCTTACGTCATAACATGTTGTAAGCTTTTGTCTTACCATCCAGAATCTTTTGTTCCACAGGGCCGGCGCCCTTCGCCCACAGGTCGCACAGGTACTTCAGTATGTACTTGGTGGACTCGGTCTTGCCCGCCCCAGACTCCCCGGACACTATGATGGACTGGGACTGCTTGAGGGACTTCATGTCGCGAAAAGCTTTGTCGGCTGAAACAGATAGTTGTTTGTAAGTTTTTTTTTTATCTATGTTATATAATTAAATAAAATCATTAGCGGATTTCGTGCATACAGATGCCACTAAGTTACATTAAGTTAAGTTGTCCACTGGTTACTTAACTGTAGGATATTCAGCAAATATTAGTAAATAACTTTTATCTATTCAAATATCCCGGAAATGTTTGCATGTATTGTCCCTTATGACTATGAAACGAAGTGTACCCGCATACTGATATGGTTCCCCGTTTACAATATCACGGGGGGAGTACTTAGGTACAGCGTGTATAAAAAATAACATTATTTACAACAGAACAACACCAAAGCAAGGATGGTTTTTACAACATGTTTATGCGTAAATGCCACGAATCGGAAGACGAAGTGTAGGACGGCCCCCCACAAGGTGGACTGATGACATCACACGCGTCGCAGGAAGCCGGTGGATGCGAGTGGCGGAGGACCGTGTTGTGTGGAAGTCGTTGGGGGAGGCCTATGTCCAGCAGTGGGCGTCTATCGGCTGATTGATTGATTATGCGTTAATGCAAAACCTTAAACACGTTCGTTCAGAATCAATAATCATTGCACTATTTGCAAATATTTTTTACGCAAATATTTTAAAAAAATCGCCCATTTTCGAATGAAAAATGCTCTTTCATGATTTTGTCAATTGATTAAACTTTTTATCAATGTAGGTACTTATATACTACAATAATACATAAAAATAAGTGACGACTAGGGAATCAGTTTCTTATAAATAAAAACAGTCGGGTTGACAGCGGTTTTCCGTTATTTCAGTAACACGTTATATATAATATGGTAAGTATTGCGATTTCACACACCTAGAGCGAACACGTGCGGTGGCAGCTCGCCCAAAGACTTGCCCTGATACTTCTTGATGGTACTGGCTGAGTACATATCCGCTATATCCTCGTAGGGGTTCACAGCCAATAAAATGTTCGCTACATATGTCTGTAAATAAAACATCACATTTTAGTGTGCCCTAAATTGCCCATATGGCACTAAGGCATGGTCGCTTACTATGGGTCTCATGAGAGAGTCCATCATCGTTTACTTAACGAACTGACTAGCGCAGTTGGTAGTGAGCCTGCTTTTTGAGCCGAAGGTACCGGGTTCGAAGACTTGTAGGGACAAGCTTTGTGTGATGAGCATGAATGTTTGTAACTGAGTCATGGATGTTAAATCTTAATATATATAAATCTCGTGTCACAATGTTTGTCCTCAATGGACTCCTAAACCACTTAACCGATTATAATAAAATTCGCACACCATGTGCAGTTCGATCCAACTTGAGAGATAGGATAGTTTATATCTCCATTTATTTTATATGGCAAAACAACGTTTGCCGTTGTTGTACTGTTTTTTTATTAAAATCTGTTTACATCGATGTGAGGATTTTTTTGACGCATACGGTGACGCCTACGCAGTAATACCTATCAGGTATTCGCTTTAGTAGAACCTATGACTCACGGTGTATTATCAGCCAGTATCCTTTACTTGACTTCAACTTTTATAAATTATTTACATGTGTTTAGTGTTCAATCAAGACCGAGCCTTGTGGTACTCCGTTCACTTTTTCTTTAAATGTGACGACACAGTCAAAAGGACAAGTAAATAGCTTCAAATCCAACCTCTAAAGCACAATGCCCACGGAACTATGGACCCACAAATCATATTGTAAACAAATCAATCTTGCGTTTTTTTTTTAATCTGGGTTACGCAGTTATTTAAAAAAGTTATTTTTGGCCAGAACGATAGAAAAGCTAATCAAAATATACTTTATTGCTTTAGGATTACGACTAAATAACAAGAAAGAAATAACAATATTATTTAATGTTGATGCAGAGGATATTGGTACCAGGTATAGGACCTTGTCCTTTATAGGAAATTATAATCCATATTTACACTGGCACATTTTTTACCCAACAAGTGCTTTGTAATGACATTGTAAATCAGGATTTCTCTATGAGCCATTTAACCTTGACCTTGAACGTCGTCATCATTGCTGCATTAGCCCATCATCGGAGCGGGCGTAAATGTCATCCATTCACAACAAAACGAGGAAAACTATTCTAATCAATACTCGTACATAATTCTCTACAGCTGTTAAGTATAGTAGGTATATTTCCAAGGTGAAAACAAACTTCAGGCGACATTGACGTGACTCATCGGCTGTTGTGTTGCTTACTTACGTAGATTTTGTTTGTCTTGTAGCGCGTCAGAATGTTGTTCAGAAGTGTCGCTTCGTTCAGGAACATTAGTTCACCTGAAATGAAAAACAGTTCGTGTATTGAATTCCATAAGACCCTTTATATCTTTCCTCTCTCCTAATTTGCTGCGCCTTACGGTGTTCGTAATGATAGGTTTTACATCTACCATCTAAGTACCCATGTAGTATGGGTACTTAGATGGGAGATTTAGATGGTGATAGTATTGTGGAAAAGCAAATAAAGTTTTAGTCAAAGTCAAGATACTAAAACAAGACCTCGCCGCATAACTTACATCCCTTGCTCACTTACGTCGCAAGGAATCGCAAAGTGGCATCCAGTGGTTACTTATAGGCATCATTATTTATGAATGAACCCTGCTCGAAAGAGGTTTGAAGTGATTAAAGGGCTAGGACGGGATCGATTCTTGTCGATTTGTATAATAATCACGAAAATGCCAGTTCCTTATCGCTAGTAGAGTGTTTAGAATAGATACGTACAGTTATCTTCAACATCTTTAGCGGGGTCGCCAGCGGGGAATATGTCTTCGAAACTGCAAATCCTCTTCGGGTGCTTGTTGTCTACGGGGAACACGTCAGCCTCCTCGCCCATCAGCTCGTGCAGGTGCGCCAATATGAACCCCTCATTGGGGTCCCGCACCCACACCAGCTGCTTGTCGATCGTCATTGTTTACTATAACAAATGAAAGGGGGTTTGGGTAACAAAGCTTATGAGACTATGAGACCTATTGGAGACATTATTAATTAAACGTGGTAGAGGACCGTGATGTGTCAAAGTCTATGGAGGAGGCCTAAGTCGAGCAGACGAATTCCGGCAGATAAATAGATGGATGGAATCAGACAATACAATCCCAAAGATAATCTACATACAATTTCCAAATCACATCACATTCACGATCTCATAACGTTATTACAATAAATAAATATCAACACACGCTAAGAATACCGAATGAGAAGGATAAACGTTAAACACCACAACATAACTGCATTCAAACAAGTTGTATAAGCATAACTGTTTTAATTATAAGAGTATACCATTAACTCACTTTCGTGACAGAACAGCGCACTATAACACTTTCACATGTATTACGTAATTAAGTTTATTATAAAAAAACATACTAACAATGGTCATGTCCGTTCTGCCGTTACGGTGGGCGAGCGGCCGGAAGCAAAAAAAATGTTGCCGTCTGACAAATATTTACATTTTATAGTGCAACGAGGTTTGTTGGTAAATTACTTGTTATATCATTAAAAACAGCTGAAAGTGAAACAGAGCAGAAGAATGGGGGCGAGCTGTATGTAATAGTTTTAAAGTCGTTGCTTTAACACGCTTAAAAGCCCTAAGTCCCGTGCCTATAGTAAAATAGGCCATGTGAGCACGCCCCAAATTAATACAAGGGATATTGGGGAGCCAGTGGTGACGTCAGATAGTGGATTATTATCATAATCATAATATTGGTCCACAACCATCACGAAGAATATGATGAAATGAACATAGATATTACAATGTTGAATAGTTTAATGCTGGTAGGAGATTCAGTGGCGAACAAAGAAGTAGTACATACACATCCAAGTAACATTAAAACTGAGAAATGATCTAAACTAGTGACAGGTAAAGACGATTATGTGAGCACATCAATCATCAGTATTCAAATTGCGTGTCTGAGTATTCCAGAAATCATTTCTAGACACGAAATTGAATATTTTTTGACGTGGCGTGAAATAGGGTATCCAGTGGCGAAGGAATTATAAATGACGGTTGAGTAATTTTCGAGATTAACTCAGCCGAAAAAGTTAACGGACAAAAGTAAGGTGTCATTGGGCTCGGTCGCCATTGATGCGACAGAACTAGAGCAACGGACTGTGAAATGAAATCTTACGACCTCCTTCCGACTTGTACTTCGTAGTCTTATAATGTTTGTAGTGCTCTGTTTGTTCTCGTTACAATAGAATTAAACAAAGGGGGAAAAAGGTACAGAAAAAAAGTATTTTATAAACGCGTTAAGCTCGGGAATCCGAAACAAGCAAATCACAACTTTATTGAAATAGCGGTAGGTGCTAAACAATACGGGTCAAACAGCGGTCAGTAGCGAACGGCCAACCTGATAATCGGTGAAAGTCAGATAAAACAATGCGAGATAATCAAAAATGGCGAAATAAATAATCGGGGAACTATTGTCACGTACCGTGGCGTTTTATGTCAAAACAGAACTTATTGGCGCAAAAGTAGGTTACCAAAATGTTATACAAGATACGGTTTAAAGGATGATTGTATAGCTCAAAATTAATATAATACTTGCTTGTAATGAGTGTTGTCATTAGTACTGAAGGAATGATACTCTAACATAAAGAGGGTAAATAAATTATTAACTTGTAAGAGTATATAAGTTACAGATTTTTATTATATCAGTCGAGTAAATAGGCTATAATAGATTTACAAAACTGTTAATTTACCCCCAATTCGTCAAAAGTTTATATCCATTTACATGGCATCGCAAAGCACCTTTCTTGTAACAAAAATACATTGTAGTAAATTAATTTAATCATCTATAAATTTGGGGACTAAACTTAAAAAAAAAATGCATCTTTAAAATTTAAGGCATTCAAAACAGATCGTTAAAACCATTCTTCAAAGTACTCTACATGATAATAGACGTGACTGTACCAATCAAGGCATTGAAAGGCATTGTGCCCATTTTGAGAAAAGCGTATGAATACAAGCACGAGTACACACAATACAGAACTAGCTTAAATAAACGGATGGAGAGAGAGGAAACTAATAAACCATTACATGAATGCGTGACTTTACCTAAGCCATGTGAGGTTCTGCTAGAAAAACATTTGAACGACGACAATATTCTGAAAACTTCTAGGGTTTCTGAACCAAGTGCGACAAGAGAGATGGCTCAGACAGAAATTCACAAAGCTAGGAAAAATATTGGTCAATAAAATGTCTGAATCTATGCATATAAGATAAGAATGTAGAGCATAATTACTTACAATTCGGCTCAAAGAATCCACATATAATAAAAAATATGAACTTCGCTTCACATATCCATAATTAATAAATTTGAGTAACGTGTAGATTAGAAATACAAAGGCAAGGAAGTAACAACGACCGTCCAATCAGAAGCTTTGCACTAATTAATTCGGAAGGCCCGATTTCAAATGAGATTTAATCTTATCAAATCTAAAATAACTATCAAAGTAATATCAGTGGCCGCGGTATATTTAAACGACTAGTGCAATCAATACAAAGATAATTAAGTATATTACAATGGTAGGTAAGATGTCTGTAAGACCTACGGAATGAATTTGATCGTGTGAACTAGATAGTATTGGTAGCGTACAACTAATTATTGCTTCAAACAAACTCGTCCGTTGTATTAACAGTGTGCTTGAAATAAATAAGCTCTCAAATACTCGGGATTTGTTACTCAACTATCCGATTAAGTTTAATGACATGGGCATCTGTTATAACAAACAGATCCACTACCAATCTATCTAGCTATAAAAAATACGACTGCAACTCGGTCGTGTTTGTAAATTGAATATTCTTGAAAAAAAACCCATTATTTTCGATACTGATGCCTAAGGCCGAATCTAACAGTTTTTGAGTTTGTATATGTCTGTTCGCACAACACGGGTATACTATAGGACGGTTTTTGAAACAGGGCAAGGTAATATTTTAACACGAGCAAATGTATACGAGAATTTAAAAATTTGTAGAACAATCGGCTTAGTTCATTATTCTCGGTTGAGGAAGTCTAAGTTAACTTGCGTCTCGAATGGTGTTGTTCTTAGTCCGCAGATAAATTATGTATCTGCATGTTGCATTTCGCTGTGTTTATTACATTTCTCTCACAAACAATACCACCGTTACGATTGTTCTCACTTGTTCCTCGGCCGCTTTAACTCCGTACAACAATAATGTCAGAATTCACTCAACATTCTGTAGTGCAGTCGTAAACCGGTGTGAACTGCACATTGTTCTCTAAATAATGACCTGAATGCGTTCTTTAGCGCAATATCAAACGTTGTGGTTTGTTTAGGTCGTTCTCAAGAATTGAATTGATTATTTCGACAGATAGTGTTTAACCTTGAAGCTAAGTAGTCAACAATAAATAAGACTTTAAAACTTCAATATCAATTATTATTTGTATCAATTGATTCATTAGGGTACATACCACTATTTGAACCAGCTCTTCGTAAGCGTGTTTGTAAACATTATGTGAAGTCCGATTTTACCCTTTCTAAATCATGCTGTATAATAAACGGAAAGAGAGGAAGAGCTCAGGCAGGAGATAAAAAACATTTGACGTAGGTAAATATTTTACCACCGGATGTCTTTGACAAAGAATTGAGTACAACAACTCCAAAATGATAAGCATAGCCAAATCACTGGATTATAAAGCGGATATTTTAAGCGGATATGTCAAATAGCTTATCTTCATATCAGATAGTCAGACCAATGCACCTTAACGCTTTTGTCGTATAATAAAACTAACAGGGCAACATCAATCATGTCAGTGAACTTTCGCATTTTAGACTCTCATAATAATGCCAACCTTGCGAGGCATTAGGGAAACCCTTGCTTTTCTATTTTCAGCCTTAAAATCTATGTTTAGATCACATATTTCGATGTACAACCCAAAGTTCATGGACATGGTATTTTGGGATAGTGGTGCTGACCTGGCCGCCACGGACTGTGCCATTTTCAGCAAATTGATGTGCAGGGACCGCACCTTTCTACTTTCCTGTGTCAACTGCCATTAATGACGCAAGACACCCAACTATTCTGGAATAAAATGGAACATGGGGGTCGGACGGATTTTTTTATGCCTTCTTTCATGGCATATAATATCTTATTCAGGTGAAAAACCTTGGAGGCAAGGTTTTAATTGATTCTTTTTTATTCTAATAAGAAAATTTCTTGATAATTTAAAATAACTTTATTAAACCTGTTAATGTTAAGATTCTGAAGCATTATATGTGCGTCCCAAGCTTAGACCCAAGCTCGATGATTCAGTAGGATAGATTGGAAATGGGTATTTACCTATCGCAAAAAAAAAAGTGTAGGGCGTGATCGATTTGCAGGATTAAATTAATCTTTCAGCATGCGGAGGACAAAGAAAACAACTAAATAAGTCTAATATTAAGCACCAATATAAAGGGTACTTATTAAAACTCCACTTTTTTTCTAAATCAATATGCAGATTCAATGCCAATAATTAATGGAGAAAACAAGTTAAAAATGAAGGTAATATCAATGGCAATTGTAATACTTGTAATTAATTCCAAGTACTTCATAATAAACTTCTTTATGTGTAGACAGATGTTTCATCAGCAAACATGTGTACAAAATTCATTGTAAAACAAATGTTAATGCTCTTAGAGACGGACGGTGCTATGTGTCGAAATCACATTGCTTTGGCAAAGTGTAGAAACAATATTGTTTGTAAACAATGCGAATAATACTAAAAACGAGAAAGAAACGAAAGATAAAGAATCCTATTACACGAAAAGGACAAAACGTTAGGTGAAGTTAACGTCGAACAGTACTCGAAAGTCAAAAACAAAACTAAATGGAGTGGCAATCGCGTTCATAATGACGGTATTTATGTGGAAACAGTCACGACTGGTTGCCGCTGTGAGTCACCACGGTGCTGAGCTAAATTGCCATTAGTCGACCTCCGGGGTCGGATGGCGATTCGCGCACTTATTTTATATTGAAAATTGGTGTCTGAATTACGACTGAGTAAACTGACAAGCCCTGTGACCTTTGATACAATTTACCAATCAATGCATGCATACCTTCAAACAGGGTTAATAATAGCGCAAGCGAAGGTTCTTCAGCATGGGAAAAATACATTCCCCTATGTTCATCCTTAATCTTATTTTAGCTAGTTCTGTTACAAATATAATGTACCTTATCTATTAATTTCTAATCCCGTAATATATCTCTCCCATATTACGCTCTATAGTTTACCTTGGTACAATAACACATAATACTTAGTCGCTTCTTAGACAAACGATCTTGACTTCTTTTTTCTATTGAGCACATGATCAAATTTGAATTACTTCTAAAATTATACAACAAAGTAATTTCAAGTGATAAATGAACGAAACTGACTACAATGAGCGAGACTTTTATCTTATCTCAACCAAGGTTTAGACACAATGAAAATTCTCAAAGATACGAGTTTTCAGATATTAGTGTGGTCTGTACGACACAAAAGTCGACTAAAACAACAATATTTCAAGTAATGAACGAGACGGCTGGTGATATAATAACCCGAAAAGTTTAAAATGAGGAAGATTGTTACCGAATAACTCTTTACGAACGCGATGGATGGAACAGTGAAAATCATGCCAGTTGGTAGATAAAATCGGTCTGCGTGGTTTAAAGTCGATGAACACAAATTGTAAATAACTCATAGGTAACGTTGTATTATGTAGGTGTCAGAGTAGATACATGATTGAACACCTGACTTAGAATAAGCACCCAGAAAGAAACCGGAATCGCCTACATACGAAACGTGTTAATCATTCGATTTTAAATAGCTACTCGTATTAGCTCAAAAAAACAATAGATCACAAATAACATGTATGAATTTGGTCGAAGACACAAATGGATAAAGCTAACAAAAACACCTTTTGATAAAATTTTACGTAATGATACGTCATAGCAAAGATTCGTAAATGTAGTGTCTGCGCGAATCGAGACACAAATAGTGTCTGGAAATTACAATGCAACAATTATTGACTCAAATAAAACGTCACTCAATTTTTATTTAAATGAAGACAATCTTAAACCGGCAACCCCGAGAAACGCAATGTACCTACACACAAGAACGTGCTATAACTCGGAACGAGTTTAAGGCTTCTACTATTATCAGCACGCAAGTTTCGACATCTCCATCATTTTTGACGTAACCCATCAAGGTGCGTATTAGTCGTAGTATTCCCTCAATGCCAAGGTTCTGCCAGCGAAGCCCGGTATTGGTAACCCAAAACAAAACAGGTTTTAAAGATTATGTCGGTCACAGTGGGACCTACTGTACGAACGCAACCGGTAAATATAATGTTCGGTGAACGTAATAATATGTATATTGCAATCGATGTGGAGCGGTAGCGGTTACTTTTAGAACGGTCGCGTTTAATGTGGACGATTGAAAATGCAATTTAAACGGTACCCTTGATAGCAGATGCGATGTCCATGTAGCCGACCGAGACATTTTAGTCAAATGAAATGTAAATAGCGTAGAACGTTTGGAGAATTTTAATTTCTGCGATTGTGAAATGCTCGGTATGGCATTGGATTGGCGAAATCCATTTTAGGAAGTCTAATTTACTTAGATGAATAAGGGAAAGTAGGTCCCATTAATCATGGATCACCATGAAGCAGCAGCAAACTTGTAAATCAAGCTTTGTTTGATATTTATCTGCAGGTCTAGCTTGCCAGACTGTGACGAGAAAAATGTGAGAAGATTTTGTCTAATCTATTATATTATAAATTGATTTAGAGAGATCCCTTCACAACTCAACATTAGATTTAAATGTTATTACAGTTGACACTCATATAGTTACCATAAAAATAACTTGAAAAACAGTTATTTCACCTGTTACTGTAAGTAAATGTAAAAATGCATTACATAACGCACGACTAAACGAGATATGCTGATCCGATACATATTACAACCAGTCTATCAGCGACATGGAACAGAGTTTAGCAAAAATCCACAATTCCACATGGCAATAACGACTTGTGCTGCGCAGCATTTTTGCACGGACCAAGTTGGACGTATGTTGCAGACTTCAAACTTGACTACCACAAGCCTCGTAAGCGCCGAATTAAAATCAGTGCAACAGACATGCTGCTGTGTCTAAGTCAGTGTTGTGTGGACCGTCTATTAGTGTTTTCAGATATACTAGCCTGAAGCGAGACTTCGACAGAGCATATAAATCATTAATAGCGAACATAGTAATACTGATGGAATGCATTTATAATATATGGACATTGATGAACGAACAGAAAAATCTTATAATCCGTTGCAAAAAACCGTTTATAAATTGGATATGCAAGATATATCAATACAATCAACAAAGTATCCTGGGATAAGACATGATAGGCAACTGGCAATTGTCACCATCAATGAGGTCAAACCGCATCGATGTTGTAGGTTAACGAATAAATCATCGTTCGGGGCGCGCGCATGGCCATATCAATTGGTACCCGACTCCCCCTGAAACTGACGAGCGTTGTATAAATTGAAAAGGAAAAACCGACGCACAAGATAAATTAACCTGTCGTGTTGTAACCACACAATAGCTTCGTCGTTGTAACGCTCTCATAGGTTATAGTAAGATTTTCTAGAGAGAGATTCGATTCCATAAAGCAGGAGGATTTCAACTTAGAGTGGATTCAATAAGTAAAACAAATATTTCACGGTTACATGACACACTATTAGGTAATCGAGGAAATCGGAAGAAAAGTTATGTCAGTGCTAACCTAGTGAGAATTTAGAAAACCAGTTCAAATGAATATTCGTGCTTGATATCTAAATAACTGAATAACACGCATAGGGAAACCAAGAAGTTAGACTTTAAATTTGGTTCCTTATACTATCGGGGATATATATAAATAAGATATAATAAATTAAAATTATAGTTAAGCAGGTATCAGAATGGACTCAGCAAATCTCCACCACCATCGGCCGGCAGAGTGCCCAAAACACTGGCAACATTGCCACGTTGAATGGCAATGCTGATGTGTTGGCCAAAATATGTGCCAGCGTTCTGGTCACCAGACGTTTCGAAAACTTCCCAATGACCTAATGTCTGTTCCCCGAACGCCTCAAATATGTACCCTGCACCGAGGGAACCATATTTGCGGCGTTTGAGGCATTCTGCGAGAGTGGGGAATATATCCCCACTCTCACTGGGGATATACCCCATTATCGCATATCTAATATCTATATCGAAGACATGGCACATCATATTTATATGATCATGTAATTAAGATATATATGATCGAAGTTTCTTATGGATTCATATTAAGTAAAAACCAAATTTTAGGACATAAAAATAAATTGACGAATGGACGCCTGAAGGACAAATACTAACCACTTAACATGGTAGTAAGTAATCCAATAAACAAATATAGAAAACTAGGTCAAAACTATACTATTTATGTAGATAGATGCACCAACTCTCGAGGTCATATTATCCGTTGTATATTAGGATCAAAATCGCAAAGCATATATGATGTGGAAGTGGTACAGTGTCTACTGCATTTGTTTGTGACGTAACTAATATTAAATTACTCGCATCACGCCAAATCTCAGCTGTTCTTCACGCTATGATGAATTTAAAAATAGGAAACTATAAAAGTTTGATCTACAAAAAAAACATTGTTGCCGGTTATAAAATACCAGTCTAGAAAAAGAAAACTCACACAAAATAAATTAGACAATTTTCCACGCCTAACATAGACTACTTTCTAAGATTTGTGTCTTGAGACAGTGACGATTAGCGCAATTGAATGCAATACCAATAAATACAAAGTGATTCAGAAATAGTATACTATAATTTGAACCTGCGCTTTTTAGCGCATTTATAATCATTTAGTGAAGTGAAATTTCCATATGTCAATTTAAAAAAATCTCAAAATTTATTTTTACATCTAATATTGAGAGTTCACCTAGCGTTAACAAATGCGCTCAAGACACGCACTTTCCAATGACAGTATACCCTTTCTGTAACAAGTTGTGAAAATTCAATGTAACTAAATAAAAGCTATACCGATGTAGTAAAAGTCGATGTCATTAGTCGTGAAGGCGTATGGCATCGAACGGATATCATCCCGTTAGTGCCAGATTATCTCTTGGACCGGCCGGACCGACACTGTAACGGTACACTCGCCTCTGGGCAAGAAGGCAAAGGCAAGCTGGGACACCATAGCGTAACGTCCAGGGCCTCAAGTCTGCTAACACAATCGATTCATAATCGAACGGCAACCGCATAGTAACTGTTACTTTTGACAGATATCCCATACAATATCACCTAGTTCTATCAATCATAACAACATACAATATCAGTCAAAAGTGACAGTTACTATGCGGTTGCTGTTCGATTATAACTCGATTGTGTTAGCAGACTTGGGGCCCAGAAGCCTTGCAAGAACGATCGATATCGTATAACGCGGGAATGGAGACAGAAAATCGTTTGGAGAAGTTGCACAATAATCACACAAATATAGCGATTGATAATTCCACAGAATATGCTTTCTAAATCATAAAGTAATTTCTAATCAATGATTTGTGTATTCATGTTGCTAAATCATCGTACTGAAGTGGCAACAGCTTCGTTTGAAATGTTTACGAGGTGTCTTCAAAGGCTTTCTCATCTGATAAGTCGTTGTTAACCTTTATTGCGTGTGCTGGTATATAAAATGGAAAGTTATCGTGAGCAAACAATTTTGACTGAAAGCTAATATTTCATGAATTGAATGTATTTTGTACATCCATTGAACCCCAAAATCAAATCAAATTCAGTTATGATAACATTACGATTTCCTAATAGGCACACAGAACAAAGATTTTTAACGAATTGTTTCACAGAGTATACAATATGAAGCAAACTTTGCTATAACAAAATTCTATAAACACCCATAAATTACGAAAAAGAGAATAATACTTTTGCTTATTTTAATTCGTTTATTTGAGGGGCCACCAATGCAATAGCCACAGATGCAAAATAATAATAACGTGCATGATCGACTATCTCTCTCCTATGTACTGTTTTAGAGTGTGTAGACGATAGTCCTTCACCAGGGGTGGGATATCCGTGTTACCATCGGCTATAGTCCGTGACCATGCCTTCCGTTTGTGGGGTGCTGGCATAGCCGTGACGGTTCATAGTGCGTTTTTAGTTGTGCTAATGACTTTGACGTCATGCACGACAATGGAATTAATAATTACATGATGCCAATGTAGTTTGGCTTTTTAATTTTACGCATTAGAGAGAGATGATATATCGATAGTCGATAAAGATACGACTATATAAGATAGTGAAAGTAAATTTGTATAAATCTTGCATAAGTTTCATATTTTTTTTTTTATTATGGGACTAGGCCCGCCACACACTCCCACCACTGCTACTCCTGTAAGCCAGGATCTACAGTGGTGTCCAATGAAGACACCGAGGTTTGACCCTCGGCGAGTCCCGGGATAAAGTTAATTGTCTTGGAACCCGCACGAAATTAATCGAAAGATAAATAGGAGGAGTTGGAAGAAAATTATCCACTTCCCTCCATTGCAAAGCGGGAGACAAAAAGATCTGGTAGACAAATGTCCACAGAAGTAAGACTCTTACAGCTGGACTAATTCCAGGTGTAAGGCACCACGGATAGTTTAAATACTAATTGGTCCTAAACTTGTGAGCTGATTAAACTTGATTCCAGTAGTAGGTATGGCAAAAACGCTTGAACGCACGGAAGTTATCCCTGGTTTCCACAAGGTCTGTGTAGTATACAACTCCAGAAGTTATTTGCAAACTATTAAGCATAATGTTCCGTTCGTTTTGCCAGAGATTGCACTCCCAGAGGATGTGATGTGCAGATTGCTCGTTTTCGTTATACGGCGTTGAACATTGACACAGAGGCGAGGGTACTAATTTAAAATAGAATAATTTGCTCTTAAAGTTACCATGGCCTGTTAAAAATTGTGCCACACAGTGGTCCACCTCCATCCACGTCTTCTCCAAACGATCACGAACGCAAGGAAAGAACTGGTGGAGGTGGCGGCCCTTAGTTGTTGTATCCCAACTGCATTGCCACTCGTTCAAAAGATCTTCGTAAACAACAGATAGAGGTTTAAATAATCTAGTGATTCTATAGCGATCTCGCGGTTTTAGGAATTCGGTGGTCATGTCCTCTCGAGTAGAATAGTACATTCCCGCGCGTCTCTGAATCTCTAAGTCGACCGGGAGCACACCCGCCCACCCACCCAAGTTTCATATTGCTGTACAATACTTACATGACTATGGGTATTATAATGATTGAGGCAACATACGGCTTGTCATTATAATAACACAAGTGAAGCTTTGCAAAACTAAGCTCTTATATCACGAGCTTACCTCTGAACTTATAGACGTTTTATAAGTTTATTAAACGTCTATAAATTCTGGGGTTAGTCTACAAACTCTCTCTTTGATGCATTACAAAGATTATTATCTAAGACACGCTAACCCAATCGAGGCAATGAGGCTTTTATTTACACCTATTATTATAGTTAGCTATTTGTTTTATCTTCTAAACAATTTAATGGTTTTATGCATCGATTAGTTTATATCATCATTTCAAACGTACCGCCGCCGACCGTCTGTCATAGCATCCTGCTATTAATATTACTTACTATAATACTTACTTACTACACTTAATATAATTTTATATCGAAATACGCCATTTTAGGTCGATGACAAAAGCCTCCGTTAATGGACTTGTCGGACAGGTGATTTGATTTAGCCATATCCAGACCGACCGCGCAGCCTCTCGAGTGTGGCGCGAGGACATACAGCTGTCATCTGTCATGTATATGGATGAGACACATCAATGTGATTTAAAATTAACTATGCTCTCTATGATGCATGCTATCTATCGCAGAACCGATGGTCGTTGGGGCAGACAAGTTCTAGAATGGCGATCACGAACCGGCAGACGTAGTGTAGGACGGCCCCCCACAAGGTGGACCGATGATATCACACGCGTCGCAGGAAGCCGGTGGATGCGAGTAGCGGAGGACCGTGATGTTTGGAAGTCGTTGGGGGAGGCCTATGTCCAGCAGTGGACGTCTATCGGCTGATAGATAGATGCTCTCTATGTCGTATATCCTCAATATTTGTATTGTTCTATACAATTGGAGTAGAACAGCTTTCGATTGGGCAAACCACTCGCCGTATCGCGTGTATGAAGATTGAAGGTATTATGCGTTCCTTTTTCTTAGAAACGACTGCGGTTGTACGAGTTAGATCAGAGTTCCCCAAACTTTTTAGTGTCGTAGACCCCTTGCCATGTTTTTCCGTGTTGGGTAGACCCCCTACTTACCTGATATTGATTTCCTGTAAATTTCTAACTGTAGTGAAGTTTAGTGTTAAAAACTTAAAGTAAAAACACATGTTAATTTATACATTTATTAATTGAATTTAAATTAAAACTACTAAAAATAAAATGTTGTATCTGTTATGTAAAATATACGTAGCATTAAATAAACATAAAATAAACTATAAATAAAATAACATAAGCAATAAGTCAATATTTTTAGTGAGAAGGATGAACCTGATGCTTTAATAATAAATTATCAACATTTGGCGTCAATTTTGTAAGGGTTAATCTTAAATCTCCTCGGCTAGGTACTTTTATAAATAATGTATATGTTTTGATATTATAAGATAGTATGATGTAAGTAAATAGGTACTATCAGTGTATGTGTTGAGATCTACTATCGTGAACCCCCATTTTCATTTCATGGACCCCCAAATTTTTTTTCGCTGACGTAGACCCCTTGCAGGTTGTCATAGACCCCTAGGGGTCGATGTAGACCACTTTGGGAATCACTGAGTTAGATCAATATTGATGACGTAAGCAAGCGACACGGTACCACCCAGGGATCGGTGCTTTGCCCTGGATATTTCCTAAAAGGTATGGTACAGACACACGGCAGCATATATCTTCAAGATTAACACGGTAGATTTTTGTATGTCTGACCAGCGAATACCAAACGCAATTTAAACTTAAGAGTTGCTTAACAGCTGTAATGAGTCATATTAATACATGATAACGAACGATGTAGACTTAGATACTTATTATAGTCGAGTTGTCCGTATTAATATAGGTACTTGACGATAATGATATTGTACTATTCTGAATCAGTTATTACAAAATCATCAGTACAATTTTTCAGTGGAAGTATTTTATCTCAAGGAGTGTCCTTATCGATAATTGGCTAAATTAGCACGAAATCAGATAAGATTTGAAAACGTGATAGTGAATATTGTAAATTGTTTGAGTGTCTTGAATAGGTTATCCGAAAATATATATATATATATATAGTATATAATAGTTATAGCCGAAAATATATATTTAAGGCTCGATAGATAATGCAAACATTCTTATACATTCAATAGATTTACTCAATTGATTATTATAATTGCCTAAGGTGAAGCTAATTAATACAGACGATGAACCAAGTTGTCTGGGATGCACTGATAGCTTTAAGATATATTGATTTCTTATATTTACGCGAATACTACACATTGAAATAAAACTAATTTTAAGACCGTCAAACTATGACACTAGGACGTCAACCACCTCAGTCCTCCCGTGACCATGGTTGCTGTAAAGCAGCCGAAACGTCGGGAACGTAAAATCAAAAATAAACCGCGATAAAATTCTTAAAATTAGTTTTATTTCAAAGCTTTAAGATACTTTATATTTGTACGTGTTACATGTAACCTGCCTACTTTATGGTAAAATATAAGATGCACTTTGTAGTTCGGGAATGCAGCAATAAGGCTTTTTGGTTGTAAGGCCTGATTAGTGTGACAGAGAAATATAAGTTTCACTGCACAAGGCTTAATAAAAGGGCTCGATAAACAAGGTCGAAACACTCGGAAAACTGTTTTCTCAACAGCGATTAGAACGTAGTCCGATATTCAGTTACCTACTGCCTATGGATGCATTACTGTTATGCAAAAAGATTGTGTTATCTAATCTAGAATTACACACACGTAAGTCTTCAAACCTAGTGGCCGATACGAAAATCCAAGGCACACCTTGTTAAATCGAAAAAAAGGCGAACATTGAATAAATACAAAATTATTTATTACATTTTAATATTATAAATTAAAAAAAACAACACAATTAGATCACATTTGGCGTCTGTTGCCGAAGGAGATGCCCGACTGCTGGCCCTTGTTGGTGCCGTACTGCAGCGAGATGACGTTCTGACCCGCCCTCAGCTGCTCATCGCTGAAGTCACGGACGTTCTTGTCAGCCTCTTTCGGCCCAATCGACGGTTTGTCGAAGTTACCTGCTTTCCTTCCCAAAGACTGCAGGCACACCACAACGGAATATAGGTTCTGCTTCTCCCACAAGTCGATAGTCTGGAATGTTTCCTGCGGCGGCACGCCCAATTTCTTGACGGCATCCAGGAAGGCGTTAATGTTCTCCATACACTTGAACGCCATCGTCGACTGGTTGATCTTCTTCACTGACCCTTCCTGGAGGCTGTTGACTAATTTGCAAAGGAGGGTGCCATCTTTTAAGACCTCGTACAGGTTTTCGGCATCGCCAGCAGTATTTTTTGGCTCACCGGTTAGTTTCCTGATCCATTCGAGTGTTTCTTGGGCGATCTCATCGTTGTACTTGCTATGGATTCTCGCCTGGGCCTCTGCGTTGATTCCAGCTTTGCCAGCGCGGTAATCGCCCATTTTGGATGTTAACAAGTGTGCAGACACGTAGTCACTGAACTCCTTGTGATAAGCGTCCTTACAATATCAGGTTGACGATACGTTTGATAGCGATTATCGCTCGTTCTACGAACGTACCTATATTGGGTTTTATCACGCCGATGTATTATCTTGCAGTATAAATTATTTATAATTATGTTGGCGGCATGTGACTATTAGATGTTTATTGATGTTGGTAACGTTGGTGTTGAAACAGTACTATAATAGTAAAAAATAAATGCAAAACACATAGGTAGATGACGGACTAACGCCTAGAATATTCCATAACTTTTATCTTCTTAAGTATATGTTGAAGTCGAAGAAGTCTTTATATCCGCCATGGTTTTTAGTTTCGAGGATACTAATGACTTAATGAGTAAGCATTGCGATTAGGTCACTATTAATCATTTCAACGAGGACTATGTTAATCAGAGATAGTGGCACGTAGAAGTCTCTGGAATATTACTTCATTGGTAAAACTTATCGGTTGATAAGTATTAGTAACTGATAGTATAACTCAAATGTTACCTATTCATGAAAAAGATATGACTATTGACTTAATTAATGATTTATGTTAAGAATCCCCAAATTTAAAAGTACTTGATTCTTGTACAAGTTCTGGCGATTTGATTTGGTGGCGAAAGCCTTAGATTATTTCAATGGGACCCAGGCGGCGTGGCAAGGGTTCCGAACATTTCTGGCTCCCCCTGTCCAGCCACAATCCGCGTGGATGGTGTGATAGGGGAAATATCATTTCAGGTTATTGTTTTATACACAGGATCTCTTCGAAATATACTATATCCATCCGCAAAGAATTTAATATCCGCTGTTTCCAACTCCTGCATGGCATGTAGCTCACTTACTTTCGTTTCTGCAACCATTTCTTTACTCAATATTCTCTTTCTTCTTTTGTAGTAGTAGCTAGGTAGTAGTAGCTGGAAGTAGCTTTCACCTTTTTGATATTTGATAATGTTAGCGCGAAATTTAAGGCTTGAAGCGACGTGTTTAGAACAACACATTGAGTGAAAGGCAAGTGGGAAGAGAAGCTCCTAGATTTTGCCGTTCACCCTGCGCTTAGATAGTGCTGCTGACATGTAAGTAGCCGCCCTTAATTGTGACTGCAATTATTTTTTTCAGGTTTTTCAGAATTGTGGCAGGTCGGCAGGGGCTGGGTTATGAAGCCAGGAAGGCCTGAAGCCCCTGCTGTACTGAACTAAAATTACTAAGTAAATATTTTTGGGAGTGACTGAGCTTTGTAATATTTTTTATACCTGCAACCTTTATAAAAGCACATCTGGCAAATATTGGAAAAGGCGCACAAATTTTCCACATAAAATGTTGTACATGTGTGGTGTCAAAGAGTATTATTACAAAGCGCAGCCTTGTTTGTAGCACAGATGTACCAATTTTTATTGTGCTTTATTGTCAGTGGGAACACAATGGCCAGTGCGGTTGTTTGTTCCAAACAAAGGCTACTATCATGGTGATAAAATGATAATATCATTGATTATATCTCAGGGTAATATATTTCAACTGATAAAGAAGCATGCTTCTTTTGCTATGATTGATACATATTAATAAATAGTTATAGGAGTCCGCCAACCTGCACTGGGCCAGCGTGGTGGACTATGGCCTAATCCCCCTGAGGGGAGGCTCGTGCCCAAAAGTGGAACATTTAAAAAAAGGGCTGAAATTATTATTATAATAATAAATAGTTCCTAATGATACTTGGTAGGCTTAGAGCATTTGAAATGAGCATTGGAGAGTGCTTGTATCTATACAAAATTTGTTCTAATAATTCCTGAGGAGGAACATGTACCTATAGTACATAATATCTATGTTCCTATACCAACTATAGGAATACCAACTAAAAACACACATACACAAATTATTATTGACTGAGAAATGTTGGTTAACATCTTTGTCTGGATATCGTACCTACAATGAAATATTTTCTTTTCAAACTTTGGTTAAAACCAAGCATCATTGCTATTGCTTATAATGCTAGCCGATAGTCTAAGTCAAATAATTTATTTCGTATAGGCCTACAGGGGCACTTACAAATTGTCATTTCCCTTTTGTTTTTTCTTAACTTTACAACCGGATCGGAATGCGACCTCAATTGATAAGATCCAGCAAGAAACTCAGCAGGCTTATTTTTTTAATTAACAGCCATGTTTTTTACAAATAGTCTCTTTCCAAGGTGGGTTTAATATTTTCAGCAAGGTACTGTTAGTCAGTTTTCATAATTAGGAGATTTTGAGACCCAGCTATACTTTTATACCCACTATCCATACATCATTATTAAATTTAAGTAGGTAACATTAAAACATATCTAAATATTAAATTTAAAGATCATCTAATTTAAAGCTTAACTAAACGTGTATCTGTGAAGGCTGTAGTTATGCATGACACACTGACATAACTTGTACTTAGAAAAGTATACAAAAAATTATATACTTCTCAAAAGTGCCTCTTTCAAGTGCTCAAATAACATGTTTAAAACCATGAATAATCAATTTCTACCTACATTCCAACAAGATTCTGTTAGTTTCGTGACTGAATATAAGAAAAATTATTCATAAGCAATAAATCTATGATAAGATTATGGCGATATCAAACAATGCACCAGGTGAAACAGGTAAGAAAAATTTAAAACGAGTTGAGCGGACTTACCAAAACTTTTCTAGGACCAACTTAGCAACACTTAACACAGTACAGTAACTTAGCAATTAATATCCATTGTATATTTCACACGAGCACCACACATTCACCGTTGCCTTTATATTATTTTGCAGACAACCGACCTCGTCGCGAGAATTTCTTAACAGCGCGACGGACGAAGCAAAGTAAGCAACAAGGATACAAAAAAATTACGATATTATTCCGTTCGAAAATCTGCTCAACACAGCGCTACCACGTGACAAATGAAGTGATGACGGACGTGCTTTGCTTTCATGACGTTTTACGTTTACTTTTCAACGCTGGCTGTTCATTGGTGGGTAACAATAACGTAGGGCTTGACGTCTTTTTTTCAAATAGTCGATAAAATGGTCATATGAGGTTGGCTATTTTTGCTAGTGTATTTTTATTAATTTAATTTTATAGTGCTATTGATTGATATTGGTAGAAATAAAGATGATGTTTTTCTTTCTTTGAAAAAAAGAAGACGTCGAAATAAAAACAAAAAAATTATAGTGCCCAGTAAATAATTTCGACAAATTAATTGTATAAGTTAAGTTTTTTTTTTTTTATTACTTTATAGGCAAGTATTTGATCTCGATCTCACCTGATGGTAAGTGACGATGAGATCTACGATGGAGCATACTTGCCTAGGTAGGAAGGCGGCAGTAGATAAGAGACGCTACATTCAACAAGTAATTTTGCGCAGAGCCGTCATTTTGTTCAACAAATTTGAAGGGTACTGAACTGAATTATTACAAAATAAAGTTATTATTCAAATAAAAAAAAAAACTTACAGTACGAACAACGAGTCGTGAACCCGCGGAAGTTAGCGCCAAGTGGCTGTGCAGAACATAATTTACTCGTAAATCGACTCGACTCGTTGTTCGTAGTGTACATCGTTACGCAAGTATTCTGCAAATGGCCAGTGAGAATCGCAGATAGAGGAGAATGAGTGGTAATGAAGAAAAAGTATTGAGTAAACTATAACTACGATTTAATTACTTCATTTATTTATTTGCAACCAATACATTCATTGAAAAAGATAAATCGGTTTGGTACAATGAAATATTGTTATCGATATTTTTGTAGCGATATCGATAGTGCCGAATGAAACGCAACACTAACGTGGTCAACTGTCATGCTGACATATAGTTATTTCGTTCTGAAATCTGAACATTAGCTACCGAAAGAAATTGCTTCTAAAATGTTTAACTAGATGTCGCTCTATTGAATAAATGTTAACAGTGCGTTTGGTAATATTTTGACTTTTTTTTAACCGACATCAAAAAGCAGGAAATTTGTCGCGTATGTTTTTTTTAACTGGACTGACTGGAGTTCCCCACCAGTTGCAGTACATAGTAAAAAATAAGTTTCCTTACGATTTTTTAGTACACTATTATGTGTTCGCTTGCTACCTAAAGTTGATAAGTGTATCGTAATATTATGAGTGTAGTTTTACCTATAGGTAATCATTCAGTATACGTATCAAGACATGAGTGGCGTACCTTGGCCTTTCATTCTCTCCTAAGTAGTCTATTTTTTTGCAAGGCATATAATTACTAAAGATATATGAGTTTGAGAATATATGATCTTCTTATTGGTCTGTGTATATAGGTAGGTACCGACATAGACTTACTAATAACTAGCTGTCCCGGCGAACTTCGTACCGCCTCAGATGTATGAGAAAATCATTTTTATTCCTATGTTATAATAGTTATTCTGCTATTCGGGGTGGATAAAAATTCTAATAATCGAAGATCATAATAATCGGCCCACTCGTTCTTGAGGTACAAATGGTATAACCAACACGACTTTCATCCTGTTTATGAAATAAAGACGTGTTAGTTGCACTATGATGCATTTTCTTTAGTTTGCCCGTATCTGATAACTTATATCGTTTTTTTGTCCAAATGTCCATTTCTTGGCTACGGAAATTATTTTTTCAAAAATCTCATTATGCAGTTTTAATTAAAAATTGGTCTGTCGAGTTCCTAAAACATTTTTCGAAATTTCCTATAGTTTCAGATGTGGCCTTCCATTCACACTTGAAAAGTTCGCACTGTTTTTAAGTTATTTGTGTTCGATAACTATTTACCTATAATCAATGATTTTCTATTTATTAAAAAGCCGACTATATTACTTCGGAACCTACGCCCTTGGTCTTAATAATACCTAATATCTAGCTTGGTCTTAATAATACCTAATATCTAGATAGGTAGGAGCATGGGCCTTGCCAGGGTTTCCTTTAGGGTAGGGCAAGGAAACTTGAATTGAACTATTGTCTTTTCTTCGTCAAAAAGTCTTGACACCAATAGAAAGTCGCTCTTTCCCTAAAGTCACTGGTCTTATTTGGCAAGATACTATAGAGAGTATTCAGGTTCACATATTTTCTTGACATCAGTAGTAATCGGTCTTATATTGTTCACTTGACTCCAGGAGGGGGTAGCTACCCCACTCTGGCCAAGCCTATGGGTTGGTTTGTCAATGTACCTACTTACTGAGATCGCCCCCAGTCCGTTGTAAGAAAGGACCTAAGAAAGGTCCGTAGTCCGTACGCGTGTTCATCTGCAGATATATATTTACTTATTATTATACGGTAAATAGGTATTATGTTACGATTACCCATACTCATAACAAAACTTAAGAACCATCGTTCGAGTTATTTACCTATACAACAGATATATATACAACAGATTGATACCCATGGGTATCAAACTACGAAATCAAATAGCGAGCCAAGTTGCCCGTCAGCGAAGGCAATGCGTTGCGATGTAAACAAAACCGAAGCATCAGCATCGCTACAGCGAGGTCAGCCGCTGGCGCTGGGCGGAGGGCACGCACCCATCGCGGCCGAGACGAGCGAATGTGCACGAACGATGTTCTCTTCTCGTGCCTACGGCGTCCGTGTGACAGAAAGGCAGGGCGGGCGGCGCATGCGCGGCGCGCGGGGGCGGGCGGCGCGCGCGCACGGCGGGCGGGCCGCGGTCAGTCCGCGCATGCCATGGCTCGGTGGCTGAAGGCTCTGGCGGCAGTGCTGCTGCTCGCCGCCGCCGCGAACGCGCGCAAGTCCCCCGCGCCACACAAACCAGAGCCCCAGATCGAGGAGGTCACCGCCAAACAGTTGGAGCGAGTGCTGGACGACAAGGACTTCGTCGCTGTGTACTGGTGTAAGTGGGTGCAAGCCGCCGACCGACCACCGGCGTCTCCGGTTTATTTTGCGAGCTTCGGAGGCTGGCCGGTGGCCAGCGCGGGGGCGGCCGCCGCCGTGGCGAAACGTGCGCGACGGCGCCCATCCAAATGGGTTATCATTGAGTTGACGATCTTCGGACGGGCCGAGAGGGAGAATGCCTCAGCAGGCGGCAGTTGTCATCCGTGCGCATGATATTTTCGAAACGAGCGGTGCGGTGCGCTCCGTTATGCAATCGAGCGCCGGGAACGATAAAATTCGACCCGGCCACCGACCGCCGCGCTCCTCGGCGCGGCCTAAAATGGTACCGAGTCTCGTTTTCCACCGTTCCACCGATGCTGGCTCCGCCAAGGTCGCGGGGCGCCTACGCTCTCGCTCAGTTAAAACTGCGTGCGCCACTGTGCCGCTGAAATAGACTTCAATATGTGCTATCGGCATCCCAACTATTTTCTTTTGTCGTAACATCTGTCGTTTTGATCCGCTAGTTGATGCGTCACATTAGTCACATACCTACTCATCTAGGTAATACCTGATTCTTCTCATTAGTCCAAGCTGTGCGTGTGTGCGTGTGAATGTGCGAGACGGGGACGAATTTTGCGCCACTGCTAATTCGTCAGCTATATAATTAGGTACATCAATTACCTTGACGTAGGTATGGTCGTTGCTATGCCTGTACATCTCACACTTATTCGAGGGATGCATCGGTTAGTCTACAGTCATAATGTGCGATAAATCATTGTCCAACCTCGCAAAGCTGCAAGACTAGCGTGGACCAGATTGCTTCTAGCTAACGTATCAGGTTTTCTAGGAACGTTTCATTAAAAACATCTTGATATAACAATTATTTTCCAGAGAACTTTGGTATTGAACCCTATAAACATGTATAGGTATCTACCTATATAAACAAAAACATAAACAAAACAAACATGAACAAGAAATTAAACTCTAAAATCATTCAATCGTTAAGAAAATCTATCAACGTTATGTTAATGGAAGCTAACCATGGTTCCATAACTTCTGTAAGTAATAAAATTTGCTTCAACACTAACTACCTATAAAAAGTTATATATACTTAGTAGGCTGCCGGCCTGAATGTACTTAATCCTGGTGACAATATAAAAATAAAACTATAGCAACAATTGGCACAAATTCTTATAAATGCTGTGACACAGTTTGAAATTTCCACCATCATTCCAAATAAAAGTTTAATGCTGTCGTTGCGTCGCGGCCCCTTGATACCATGATGGCATTCATGAAAAAGTTTTTGTGTTACAAAAATAGGCCCGGTTGCCTCGTAAGTGTTGGAGAAAAGACATAATTACGAAAACGCTCACTCCTACCGCTGTTTCATTGGAATACTTCCAAAATCAAGAATGCTAGCATTAATTCCTGGATTAATGAAAATTGCGACAATTCGTGTGCGAGATACACGTTGGTTATCTGAGAAGTCAACATTGCTGTATACTTTGTGACACGTTACTTTGTTGAAAAGGGTTATGCAGTTTGGTAAACACTCTTTGCATCTGCTATTCGTTATTTACAAATAGTATTATCTTCCTGTGGTCCTTTAGTTCTTTGAACTTAGGGCCTGTTTCATAATATGCTGATATTTCCTATCCAAGGCTTATTAGACAGAATTTACATGGGTCCTCCGTCAAGTCTTGGACAGGGTTTATCAGTACTTCTATTATAAGACAGGCCCTTGTAGTCTTGTTTACATTCCAAATTAATATATTTATTTTATATTTTACCTGCTTATAGATACTACAAGTATGGTAGGTATTTAATGAAACCCAATAATATTTGGATTACGATTCCATGGAAACGCAAACTATTTTCTTAATTGTTGTTAACGGTATCTTTGATAGCAACAATAGCAACTATTCCTAAATTGTCCAAAATATACAATGTATTTCCAACATCTAAGATGGACAAGGATTTAACGTCACCCTGAAGTCGGAGTTCTGTATCTACACGTGTCACGTCGTCTTCCAACGTGAAAATATATGCATCTCATTCTGGTTCATTGACATATTTCCTCATTCCATGTCAATACCTATCAACTTTGTGTCAGTACTGCCAAATGTCAAGTTTTACGCTGCTGGCATTGGGGATTTCAGCGTTTAGGCGTTGCTAATTGTTTTCTACGATGGCTTATTATAAACTTTTTGCCTATTCATTAACATCCTATACTGCAAAATATCAAATCTCATGTAGGTATCCAGCACTAGGGACTTCAGCGTTTAGGTATAACGAATTGTTTTCTGAGATAGATTCTAAAGTTATTGCCTTTTCATTCAAATAAACAAATGACTGATATCCAAATAGTGGTGGTCCATTAAACACTACGTGGAGTCAAAACAAACTAGGCCGAAGTGCAGGCGCGTATACGGGGGTGTGGGGGAATGGCAGCCAGGTTGGGCAGTCACATTTCCAACCACGATTATCACTTGCTAAACCGTGAAGGAAAACATCGTGAGGAAACCTGCATGTCTGAGAGAACCCCTCGAAAGATGTGTGAAGTCTGCCAACCCGCACTGGGCCAGCGTGGTAGACTATGGCCCCTCGAGGTGAAGCCCGTGGCCAAAAGTGGGACATTACAAAGGGCTGGTATTATTATTATTGGGCAGTCAAACAGGGCATTATTCAAATCTAAAATTAAATCCTGTATCTCTATTTGCCTAAGTGACAACGATGTTGAGGATTTGTTACGCATGTGAATCAGGGGACACCGAAAATAACTGAAAATATACGAACTGAGTCGGTGTGTACGTCACACAAATAAAAACTAATAAAAAAGCTTTCATGGCAGTCGAACTTTTGTAATATTAGTAGTTTATTCGCATAAATGTCTGAAAACGTGCTAATGAATGAAGACGACGTGCTAAGTATTTGTTTTATATAAGTTACTAGCAAATATTTTTTATTTTATTTTGTTTCTAGATTGTTTTGGGTGTTTACCTATACGTAATTGTGCATTTAGTTACAATACCACCTTTACTTAAGACTGCATAATTATATATGACTACAACAATTGTTGGTAGACCTTTTTTAAGCCATTGCCCTCAATCGGTCATCACTTTTTTGATGATTCCTAAGTACTGTACTTATTGGTTTATATGAATAAAAAATATTCTGATCCTGATCCATTCCTGCACTAATCACCGGATCTACTGATCCGAGTCTGAAAATTGTTAGTTATTTAGGAAGCTAGGTGCCTACATTGTCCCTGAGCGCTATTTTATGGGCTATGTTTCATCAACATACCGCGGGTAGAGCCGCGGGCATTAGATAGTATATGATAAAAATGATAGGTACCTAAGATGCGTGTGCTTGATACATCTCGGTGGTAACAGAATTAAATATTTCACGCGGTGACAAATTATTTACTTACAAACGTTGCGCCGTCGTTCCGCCGAGTATATACACAAAAAGCTAATCTAAATATCTGGCATTGCTAGGTACTAGGTACTTATTTATACATTTATAGTTGGTGTGCGGCGCGGTAGTATCAAGTACAACTCAGCTCAGTTATTATTTTTATAATTAAAAGTTGCAATCGATGTTATCAATAGTATATTTTATAATTATAAAAAAAAATCAGTTTTATAACCCTTTTACGTTCATTATAACTAACAAGGAAGGCAGATTAACGCCTGTATGTATTTATAGCTCAGATAAAAGAAAGGATGGGTGTCATGTCGTATAGGGAGGTGAAAGAAGCTGCTCTAGATAGAGACAGGTGGAAAGAGCTTCATCAGCTACACCGACAAGGGTCTAACCCTTAAATTAGAAGAGAGTATTTATAGCTATTAATGTAACAGTAATATAAATAAAGCAGGAAAAATAACAACTGGATATACAATGGTGTAATTTTCATAGGTGCATATATTCAAGTAACTTCGAGTGTTATGTTAAATCTAATATCTACTGACTTTATAGCTTATGTACCTTCTACCTTTGAATCTATTTGAATCACAGATAACTGCAAAAATAATAAATGCAATTAAATAGTACGGACCTGGAGTACTATTCTGTAACATCAATCTCAAATCTCACGCGTGAGTCCGAAAGTGTTTTTTGTAAAATTTTAACACAAATTTTACATTTGATCATCGGAATCACGCATGAGAAATGAGATCAAATGACAATCTAATATCTCACGCGTGAAATTTCGGGTAAATTTTTTACAACTCACTTTCGGACTCACGCGTGAGATATGAAATTGGCGTTACAGAATAGCACTGCTGATATAAAAATATGTTTTAACAATAAATTAAAATTATTTTAGACAACGATCTTCGATTGTCACTAATAAAGCTGATTCGATTTGTAGGTTTATACCACAATACCTTCCTCGCAACCCGATCTTTCTACTAATGAATGAACCCCTATTAGGACAAAACATATCACTAACATCAACTCATTGAAATGTCTGGTTGCTCAGGATGTTTGAAAGCTGTAAATTGAATTTAAACTTTATTGCTGTCTAAATATACTTTCGTATGGCATACGAAGTGCACGCGTCGTGTGTGGTGGTAATGTGTTGCATCTCCTGCATTCTCATGCAGTTGTGTCTGTGTTGCGGCTCTGCAGTGGTATTCTGAAACGACAATCTCAAACCTCCGGCGTGAATCCGCGGGTGAAATACAACATTTGTATCGAAATACAAATTCACTTGCAGATTCCCGTGTGAGTTATGAGATTGTGATTGCAGAATAGTACTGCAGTTGTTAAATTATTTATATATATATATATCTTTAACGTAAGGAAAGGATGCCTCACGCGTTTTATGAAGAACCCAAATTTTTGATAATTTCTAATAAGTTTATTACTGACATTGCTTGCAATTCAAAGCAAGAAGTGATATGAATACCTACTAAGCGATTATAAAGTTTAATAAGTATTTTGCTGTAGCATTTTGAAAACAAAATCGTCTACTAAATAATTGAAAATCGTTTACAATAAATATCAAGCATGGCAACTAAATACAATAATTGCTATGATAAGTCAACTGAAATATTTGTGATAACTACCTAGTATAAATACTAGGTATAAATAGTTTCGATCGAATTTAAAGTAATAAGTTCCCAATCTTTATGCGCTAATCAATCATCGACTATGGTTAAATAATTTGCTTCGAGCGTTTCAGTAGCACCAGTAAAATGAGCGTGCTCTTGAGGTTACATAAACTAGCCGAAAGCTATTAAATTAAAAGCAACGTTGGCCACGAGTTCAACCGTGCTGCGGCCGCGCAGTAGATACAACATCGTAAATATAAACTGGGCTGTCGCGACTCCTTCATACGATGTATTTACGACTTTATTTTCATACACTAAGGTTAATTGTTCTTACTTCACAAAAGCGGAATCTAAATGTTACCTACCTAAATGTGTCAGACCATTCTGATTACAATGAATATCTTATTTGTATCAAATAACTTAAGCAGCGCTTGTATATTGTACGTACAATGGATATTTAAACGCCCATGACTCAGGTGCGACACATTCGTGCTTATCATACAACGGCTGCCCCTACCGGGATTCGAAACTGGGACACACGGTACACAACATACAACTGTGGCAATCGGGTCGTGAACACTCTTTTCAAGAAATTATTGCTATCGTGAATTTAGAGTTATTTGCACTAGTGGCAGTTAAATTGCAAAGATTTATAGAAGTGGCTTTAACTGTTTTCATTGTTAAAAGTTACCCGTCAATATACATTTTATTGTTTGCATTATTATAAAGAATCGGCGGCGGCGGGTCGATTCAAAACGTTTCGATTTGATTAGAATTTAACTCGTTTCGACGACGATCTTTCAGATCTATTCGTCATAACCGAATCGAAGGTTATACGAGTACGTAACTGAATTGTGAAAAGGGAAGATCATCCAGCCAGGCGGGTGGTTTGCCTGGCGGGGCGCCCGCTATGCCCCCAACGGATCTTGTCGGGATCTTGTATATAAGTTACGCGCTACGAAAACTCTCATAGCGCGTTGCAGGATTGTACGGAGAATTTACAATTGTTCTGAATATCGTCTGCAGCGCCATCTGTGTAGCTTTGTGGCGCTGTTGACGAGGTCGCTACAGTATTATTTGGTTTGGTTTCTTTATAATGTCCATATTTTTAAATTTAATTCTGCATTTTGTATGGATGTATACATGAAAAAAATTAATTATTATTACAAAGAACTAAAGGATGGTCCGTAACTTCTTCCATATCAAAAACGTTCAATGTCAAATCTTCATCAAACGTTTGGTTTTGTGTAGACAACATTTTTTGAAGTTAAAACGTATCACTGGGAGAGACATTATAGATCTGACATTCTGTATATTTCAAGCAACTTTTGAATACACAATGACATCATATTTTGTCTCTGCCCGCTTATTGTAAGTACCATCATTGAGAATGATTAGTGCTGTCAGTCGTCACATCTATAAATCTCAGTCTAAAATGTACTATTGTTATAGACAGAAACAGAAAATCATATGTTGCAAATAGATACTTCCAGTTTCACGGAATCTGCGTAGAGTATAAAAAAACATTGGTAAGTAGGTACCTACCTACAAGTAATGCCAGAGTTGTAATGGTTAAGTAATGCTCACCGTTAAAATTTATGAACTAAGTAATTATGATAGTTATCTATGACGATTTTTACGTTGTGTGAATTATTCAGCAAACATCGTAAGCTTCAATACTCGTATCCTTCATTCGTGTAAGTAGGCACATAATATTATTAGCTTTAGGAGATGATTATTTAGGTATTGCATTTGTCCTAGGTCCATGTCCTAGGTCACGCACGTGATTTATTATGATGTCGTTGGCACTCTTCGACCACAATGCCACTAGAGGATATGAAACTGAATTATTCATGAATTCACCAAATGGAGATAGTATAATTATAGTAGATCAAAACGACAGTTCTAGGAGCGATAGCTATATAACAATAGCAACAACAAAGATGCTGCGGCTGTATTATTTTGTTTTTTTTCGAAAAACATGCAGGTTTTCTCACATCGTTTGCCATCCGGTGCAGCAAATGATAATCGTTAATGAAAATGAGGTCCAAAATCCCAGAGATGCGAGCCGGGGTTTGAACTTGCAAACCTTGTTTCTAAGGCGATCGTTCTACTTACTATATACATACATTGTCATAAGAAGGTATATTTGTTTAACAGATGCAAGAAGCTGCGTGACGTGTGACAAGGTATTAGAAGAACTAGAGAAGATCGATGACGACACCGACACGTTCGGCGTGGACTTCGTCAAGATCAACGACAAGCGGCTCGCTAAGCAATATGGCATCACGAAATTCCCCGCCCTCACGTACTTCCGTGAGAAGGAACCGATCATATACGAAGGTCAAACGACTTACATTTACTTTACTAAACTTTTAACTTGTATATTATAGCAATAGTAGACTGTAAAGCTTTTGCGCAGCAACACAAGTTAATGGAAACGAATGACAATGATCATGATGAAGTTAATGCGTTAGAAGTAGACTCGTATCAAGTAATCGGCCACGTGACTTGTGGTCATAGAAAATTAGTTAATGCATTCAGCATTTTCCATTGTCCTTATACATTCAAATATCTATGAAGTATTTACCATTTGCACTTCACTTAATGAATTTGAAGATCGATCATATCGTAGTTAGGTTTAATATCTGGTTCCCACAGCATGTAGGCAATTATATATGCTAGGTCTAATTTTCTTTTTAATTTGTGTGATTTAATCTCCTTTAGTTGCGAAATATTTTTGTCCTCGTGCAACGAGTTGAAATGTTAAATCAATAGCAAACCCAGAAACAAACACTTGAATCAAATCATACTTTTATTTGAATAGGTACATTCAATCATTGTTATTATTATCGTCAAACGTTTACAATTTTAGGAGATCTCATGGACGAGGAGAGCGTCCTGGATTTCTTGACGAGTTTAGAAGCAATGGACCTTCCTGACCGGATAGAAGAAGTCAACCAAAAGATATTATCGAAAATCATCGATGAAACTGACTATGTAGCCGTCCTCTTCTGTAAGTATTGGCCGCCACATTCTGGGTTTTGTTCATCGTATATTAGCAACTGTGGTAAATTCGACTCATCTCTTTCAACTAACAAACGTCATCTCAAGTCGTACTGTAATTTCTTTGGGCGTAGACTTTTAGCGTAGAAAATCTCCCACTCAAACGTTATCATCATAATTGTAAGCGAAGCCTTGAACGCGTCTGTATATTGTGCAGTGTGTTTTGATTGTATTTTTGACGTAGGTCCTGATCACAAAAGTTGCGGCCCGTCAAACAGTAAGTAAGATTCTCAGCCGGCGGCATGCCTCCTAATGTCAACTTGGCTGTAACTCTTGCGCTTTCTAGAGTAGCATTTGTGTACTTTATGTATCAAACGCGCTTTCAGCTTACTGTGCTAATTTATTAGCCACAAAGGATCTTTAACCATCAAAATTAGCTAATGTTACTATAATTGAAAACCGATGATGGACCTACCTACAGAAAATAAAATATTTAGCTCAGCTGCAATACAAAAACGTGACTCACCGAGCGTTTTCGATCTTAATATCAAACGGGAACGTTTATTCTTATTATCTAACTCTGTCGAATACGCTTTGCCATCGATCGATTTTATTGTGTATGTGGCCGACTTATATTTGAAATCTATCGCAATAATCTTCCGCCTAACTGGAAATCTTACTTTCGTGTAGATGGACGTATGTCTGGTCTATGGGAAAGCTAGCATCAAAAACGCGTTTGCATTATCGGGCCGTGAGGCGAGCTATTTCGGCTGTGCTATTTGCGTCCCGCCAGCAAGCTCGGATTGACGGACCGACGTGTCACGACTACAGCGTCAGCCGCACATTCTCACCCCTAAACGACGGCGAAAATACTATTAAAATCAAATATAGCTATTGTTATATCATGAGATGGTAGTGCCAAAACATAATGAATTACGTTTAGGAGCTCTCCAAGAAAATGATCGTTCGATGACCTTGACCCAAATATGTGATGGAAGAGCGCAGAGTCCACGGCTCGCCGTCCAATGAACGATGTTTACACTAGTCACTTATTTACATACATATTTTTGAAATTCAGCAGAAATCTACATTTTGCAGCGTTTATTAATTGATTTTTTGGTGTGTACACCTTTTTTTGTGATAAAATTTTACACGAACCCAAAGCACAATGATTAGATTTAGATATCTTTATCGCGAATTCTTTCTTTACCTATAGTTCTGCACACTGGAAATAGCCCTATTTTCTAGATTAGGAGTAATCAGACACTTTTTAAATGTCTTTATCTAGAAGGCACTACAACACGGATCTTAGGAGACTGCACGACACAAGCTTTACTTGCACACAATTTTTTTAACATGCAAAGTGAAATCATGAAGGCATACCTACAGGCACTTAACTGCACTGCTTCACGTTCTACGAGGCATGACTTAAGACATATGATTTGGGTGAGACACATCATCAGTAACTGGTCCAACATGTTACAGATAAGCCCGAGTGTAAGAAATGTGCTAAAGCTCTCCAAGAGTTGGAGAACATCGACGACGAGGCTGACCAGCTTGGAATCGGTTTCGTGAAGATCCACGACGAGGAATTAGCCGAGGAGTACAGTCTTGGAAGCTTGCCAAGACTGGTGTACTACAGGCATCAAATACCTATTATCTATGAAGGTTCGTGACTCATTTATATGGTTACCGAAATTGCACCGCGAAATACCTAGGAGTATTTTTAAACAATATGTTATAACTTTGTTCGCCTTTCACTTTTGTTTGTGTGCGGTTGAAATTCTAACAAGCGGTGTTAAGAAAATTTATTTAACACGTTGACTGCGTTAAGAGGTCTAAAAGATCTCTAACGTGACTTTCAGCTGGTGCGGTGCCGAAAATCGTGTTCTCCACCTCTGTGCGGGAGGTCGTAACTTATTTATTTCTATGTGTTTGACAGAGACAAATATACATACCTACTTCCCGCTGCGAGTTTGATTCAATAATGTAATAAAAAAAATAGGAGATGGATGAGGTCTCTAACGCACTGAGTTGTAATAATATACATCTGTTGCGTGAGGAGATCTTTCGGACCTCCTAAAACACAGGCGTCGTAGATGCAAGGAGCGGAGCGCGGGCGGCGCGGGCGCCGTTAGCTCGCGCTCAGTGTTGTTCAAATGTCGATAATGTGTACCTGCGCACTCCATTTAAAAAAAATACGCTCTTATATTTTGTCAGCGTGGTAGCAAAAAAAGTCGTTGCACAGGCTGTTACAGTAAATTACGGCTCACATTTAGTAGCACAGATGCATCCAAAAAAACCAAACGAATAAATACACTATGTGTGCAATGCGAACAACAAATGTGGTTACCATGCTTCAATGAGGAACATTTTTCTTAAATATTTTTTAGTCACTATGTTTATTGAAATAAAACTAATTTTATGGATTATCATAATTCATCATTCACGGAAGGACAGTCACCATGGTCAGTCCTCCCGTGACCATGGTTGCTGTAAAACAGCCGAAACGACGGGAACGTAAAAAACAAATAATAAACACGATAAAATCCGTAAGATTAGTTTTATTTAAATGTCTAGTATTCGCGTAAATATAAGAAATCAATATTACTATGTTTAAATGATTACTTCATAAAAAGTTAAGCTATCGATAACTGGGGTTTTATTTTAATCCCATCACTAGTCACAACCCAAACTGATCTATCTTTAGTTGCGATGCGAGATTCAATGGATACCTAATTTTTTTTTCGTTATATCTCATAACCCACTTTTCACATCCCCATGCGTAGCAAACTTGAGATAGAACAGTTAATTCTCTATTATTTACAGAAAGAACATAGATTGTATCTTATTTTTTGATAAAGATATGAGTTTTTTTAAAATACCTTATTTTACGAGATGGATTAGGTCTCATACGCACTAGAGTGAAGCTCGGTTAAGAGGTCTAATAGGTCTCTAACGCACTGGCTGAAAGTCCTCTGAAAATGGCACCGCACTCAACGTGTTAAGTAAAATATTTAAAGTACCTACTAGTAAATTTCCCGTAGGCAGTAACTGTCTGAAGACTTTAAGCGATTAAAAGGTTTACATCAGTACAGAGTTTAAAAATACTATGGCTACAATTGCCATGTTAAATTTATATTCAATTTGCGATTTTGTTAATCTTAATACTCTTTTAAAAGAAATATTGGTATAAACATCAAGAGTTCTGGTCGTAATTCCAGGTGAATTGAGCAAAGAGGAGGACGTCCTTGAGTGGCTGATCGCGAACAAGTCCACCGGGGATGAAGAAGATATCATCGAAGATGTCACAGCTAAAACGTTGAACACCTTGATCGGAAATGTGGATAATCTTGTCGTACTGTTCTGTGAGTATATCTCTTTTTAGAATATAGGTCATTTTCAACTCCTTTGTATTTCTTATTTTCACCTTTCGTTTACTATTTGACCTGAAAAATATGTCATGACTGGAAACAAATCGAAATAAATGTATGTTTGCAGACGACCACGGTGATGAAGAATCTATGACAGTACTGGCCGAGCTAGAAAAGATAGACGATGATTGCGACCGCCATGGCATACAGTTCGTTAAAATCGACGACCAAAAGGCGGCGAGGGAGTTCGGTATCGACAACGTACCATCCATAGTCTACTTCGAAAAGCAGATCCCCAATGTTTACGACGGTAAGATAATTTTGCACCACATAAAATCAAGATAAGTTTATTCTTTTTACATATTGAGAATCTGTTTATACTAGCTTTGTAATGATGTCTGGCCGCTATTTATGTTTTTTCAGGCGACCTCGAGAATGAGGAGGAAATGCTAGAATGGCTCGTAGACCAGTTAGAAAAGGATGAAATCGAAGATGTTACTGATGAAATGTTGGACCGTCTAATCAAAGATGGCAAGACTGTCGCCGTGTTGTTTTGTGAGTATTTCTCTTGACATAGTTCGAATAATTCCTCGAGTTCTTATCAATATCAAGGTCATTTACTCTAAACTGGTTTTTTTCAGACGATAATAACGACCGCAGATCACAGAAAGTATTGAACGAACTGGAAAATATCGATGACGAATGTGATCAACTCGGCATTGCGTTTGTAAAAATTGATAACGATGAAGAAGCCCTTGAATACGGTATTGAAAAGGTGCCCACACTATTGTACTTTGAAAAGGGTATTCCGACATACTACGAAGGCAACCTAGAAGAAGAAGAGAAAGTTCTGGCCTGGCTGAAACATCAAACCGAGAGCGACGAGATCGAAGACATCACCGATGAAATGCTGGATCTAATCATCGACAAAATGCAATACGTCGCTGTACTGTTCTGTAAGTATTTTTAAAATATCCGCACGCACGGCCTTAACATTGGCTGTGTTGCTTGAAACAATGCCAGGTTTTTAAATTGCTAGTGATCTAAAAATAGGGAATTTCATAATTCAGTAGAGAACTATCATGAACTGACATATAAATGAAATACAGTCCTTCGAATCAATTTCAGACGACAAGGACCAGAAAAAGAGCCAGAAGATCTTGGCTGAGTTGGAGAATATCGATGATGAGTGTGATCAGAATGATATCGCTTTTGTGAAGATTGATGATGATAAGGAGGCTAAAGAGTATGGTATTGAGACTATTCCTACGATGGTGTTCTTCGAGAAAGGCATCCCCCACGTTTATGAAGGTGACCTGATGAAAGAGGAAGAACTGCTTGGATGGCTGCTTCACCAGAAACGCCACAGCGAGATCCCTGAAGTTACTGATGAAATGATGGACAAGCTTATTGACAGCATACCTTACTTAGCTGTGATTTTCTGTAAGTTTATTTATTAGATTAGAAACATAACATTTTCTTAAAACAGTACAATACAACAAAATATCCAAAAATAATTATTTTAGCTGTATAAATAGAATACACTAACTCACATTTTTTATGCAATTTATTAGTTTATAATGGCATTGCATAGTATTTTTCAGAACAAAAGGTCTTGTAATGCACATAGTTGCACAATGCACATTGTTAATGAAAGTTTGAAACCTAGCAAAAGATGCAAATAAAAAGGCAACCAGAAACGATATATCTCAATTAAAAAATATATACTAACTTTTTCAGATGACAAAGACGACAAACAAGACATCAGAATTTTAAATGAGCTCGAAAACATTGACGACGAGTTAGAAAAGGAAGGTATCGTTATAGTACGAATGGACAACGATGCAGAAGCTAAAGAATATGGTATCGACCATCTCCCAACACTCGTGTACTTTGAAGAGAACATCCCTGCTATATATGAAGGAGACCTGATGAATGAAGACGAAGTACTTGAGTGGCTCATTGAACAAAAGAACAGCGCGACTATCGAGGAAGTCACTGATGAAATCCTGACTGATCTTATTGAGGAACACGAATATGTGGTGGTGTATTTCAGTAAGTATTTACTTAATAAATTTATAGTATACCTGTTAGAGATCATCCACTTAAGTAACTAACAAAGTTGTAAGTTCGTGTCTACTTAATGAGGCTTAACAAAGTTGCATAAAGTATCGTTATTAACAAGGAGAAAGTTAAATTATATATTCTGCGCTTTCGATTTTTATTTGTTTAAAATATTGTGTACTAAGTAAATAATATTTTCTATAATGCACCTTGTTAATCTGATACTAATAGTACTCGTATGTATCTAATTAAAGTACTATTAGCTGTCCCGGCGAATTTCGTACCGCCTTAGAATCAAATATATGACAAAATTAATTATCTTTATTTAATTTAGTGAATTTTCCCCAAGTTTCAATAGTTATTCTGCTATTCGGGGTGGAGACAATTTCAGAAAATCTAAGACCATAAAAGTTTGTAAATAATACGACTTTGTTTTATATATTAAATAGATGTTTGAACACAGTAATTAAAATAATATGTACCTAATTAAATGATTATAATGTGTCTCTATCATATTTGAGTATTTAATTCCACAAATGCTAATGCTACAGGTGGCAAATGCGAAGAAGGCGAAGAATGCGACAATATCTTGGAAGAACTGGAGAACATTGATGATGAACTAGACGAAACGGGCATTATCTTTGTTACCACTGAGGATATATTGCTCGCTAAAAAATACGGAATCAAGACCTTCCCTACACTAGTGTTCTTCAGGAATAAGGACCCGCTGGTTTACAAAGGTCTGTTAAGTTTTGCCTTGCCATCTTATCTATACAATAAAAAAAGGTTGAAAGATATAAGAAGAACTGAGGATCTATGATATATTTTTTTCTTTGTAGGCGACATCGAGGACGAAGACGAAGTATTAGCGTGGCTGACAGACGAGGATACTTTGGAGATTCCTGGCAAGATCGAAGAAGTAAACTCTAAAATGCTGGAAAAGATCTTAGAAGAAAACGATCATGTCGTCGTATTCTTCTGTAAATATTTAGTTTCTCTTATTTTATATTAATACCGACGCTATTTTAGAAGTTTATCTAATGATTAATGGGTGTTTTATGATATACTCAAATTCAGGTTCACTTCTTTTAACTGTGAGGTGAATTAAAATTAAATAGATTAGCAGACTTAATATTCATATTTGTTAATAAACCGGATGAATTAATTAAATAATCTGTAACAAATTAACTAGCCGCTAAACTTCTTTGAAGTTTATCTGTTTATTTCAAAAAGGAAATTACCTATCTAATTTAACTTTTAATCAACTCAACATTATAGATAAAGAAGGCGATAAGAAATCACAGAAAATATTGAGTGAACTCGAGAATATCGACGACGAGTGTGAAGAGAAAGACATTGATTTCGTCAAAACATCTGATGCTGGTATTGACAAAGAGTATGATTTGTCTGAGTTGCCTGCGCTCGCATTCTACAGACACAAGTTTAGGACGATCTATGAAGGAGATCTAATGCACGAAGAGGCTATTCTGAAATGGGTGTTGGAACTGCACGTTTCACAGCCAGATGTCATTGAAAACGTTGATAGGAAGACACTGAAAGATCTTATAAACGATGTTGAGCATTTGGCTGTGTTCTTCTGTAAGTATTTTATGTCAAATTACTAACGTTATATTTTGACCAACGAATACGTTGCAAAAATACTAAAATAAGATAGTAATTAATTCAAAAGTCTAGATGTCAAAGATAGTCCACATTAAAGATTCGAATAAATTAATATTATAAAAAATACTTATTCGTTAATTTTTTTTTCAGTCAGCGAAGACTGTGACACCTGTGACGACATCCTTAAGGAGCTGGAAACGATCGATGACGACACAGACAAGCACGGGATTCAATTCGTTAAGTCCAAAGACTCCAAACTAGCATCAGATATCGGAATATTCAGTTTCCCAGCGCTGGTTTACTATGAAACAGGTGTTCCAATTATGTACGATGGTAAGTGACTGCTTTCATTTACAAACAAGTTTGAAATATTTGATAAAATGTTGATGTTTTAATCTATAACGTTTATTCTGCATTGTTTGATGTAATCTTTTGAAGGAAATGCCAAAGAACATTGAAATAATGTAGATAAGCATTACAGAAATCGAAAAGTTTAACGACTGTGTCCTGTTTATAGGTAATTTAAAGAACGAAAATAAGGTTCTGCAGTGGCTTGTAGATCAAAAAAGTAAGAATCCACATCCATATAATAAACGTTTTTAATGTAATGTCTATTTATGAAAACATTATTTATATTGTTATTTAAAATGTTGAATTCCGTGCATGACATCATTCTCGATATCTTTATGAAAACAAACTGTAACTACTTTAAGACTTAAATGCTGGATGTTTGAGCTGTGTCATTTTGCATGACAGTTACTAATGCCTGCAGGTGAAGATAGCCACCGACATAATAAAGCTAATATTAAGTCGAAGGCCAATGCAGATGGTGATAAAAAATCATCAGGGTCCGCGAGAGGTGAAGTAGACGCAGTAAAGAAAGTTGCCCCTAAAAATTTTAAACATGCAGAATGGAAGACTGTGGGAACATTGAAAATAAGATTTCCAAGAAACGTGAATATGAAACGCCGTGATGGCATAGTAAGCTCTAAAGAGGCATATGACGATGACGACGAAGATAATGATAATTATGACGACAATGACGATGATCATGATGAAGATGACGACGACGAAGACAAAGCGGATAACGTAAAATTCGTCACGATTAAAAATCAACTCAAAATTAATAATAAACAAGATGCTATTTGGAAACAAGTCGGCAAATTAAAAATTCGTTATCCCGGTAATAAAAATAAACAATCTGATAAAATTGACAATGACTATGACAAGGACTCTGACGACGACGATGACGATGATGACGATGAGGACGACGATGATGATGATGACGAAGACGATGATAACGATAATGAAAATAATGGGGCTAAATCAAAAGTAGGTAAAGTCACGCGTCGCAACCGAGCGGACGATAACGATGAAGACAATAGTATATTCGGTAGAATAAAACGAATGTTTACAGGTAACTGACAATAAGTAGTGAGCTCCGAGTAGCGTTGGCCCCGCGTTCGTCCCCAGTGCCCCGCACGACTTACTGCCCGCATCACCTCTGCATGGTCGACGGCACGCATGGGATCCGCATGGACCCCTGACACACTAGCTATCGCCTGCAGTCATTCGCGAACGCTTACCAATAAATGTTTTTTCGAATCTTATACTTACTAACATTACCATTAGAATTATAGCGCTTGATTGTCGGCGCGTAAATTTTAAACGTGCGCGGCATTAACGCAGTTAACAGTCGCTATTGTTGTCACCCTTTATTCGGGTGTTAAAAGAGATTTTTACTGACTGCAGGCGATCGCTGTTTCTACATTGGACTGGGCGCGAAACCGGCCGTCCCAAAAATGACTTACGAACCCTACCAGTGCTGTCCCACTAAAGTTCAGAGTCCAACGAAGGTGGCCAAAGCCACGCCGACCAAGGTGCCGTCCAAGAAGATAGAGAAGGAGAGGCCGATGCCAGAGAAGCCAACCAAGGGCAAAAACAAAGCGCTCGCCAAGCCGGACAAACCGTCCAAGGGAAAGAAAGGTTTATTCGAGGGTGATAATATTTGGTGGTGGTAAAAAGTAATTGACGTTAGAGATATCCCTTGCGTTGATATCGCAGAGATATCATCGCAAGTCGCGAAGTGCACGCTAGGCATCAGGTGGACACGAATGTTATCGTTTAATAGTCCTTCAGATTTTAATTTCACCTCTGTTCCATCTAATAGTATCTATGATCTAACGTTGCATCTATCTGTCATGGCATATTAACATTGCTAGCTTTTAATAACCTCGTGTCCCTTGATCCCTGCTAGCACATAACAGGGTTGAATGTTGTAACATGTTGCACATGGTCTGTACTCGCACGCCCGCCGCGTTCAAATGTCGTAATCGAACTAGCCTGCGAAATTATTGAAATTGCGAATACAGCCCTATACAATACATCTGCAAAATGTGCTTTACGATATAAAAACAAGATCATGTGAGAACTAAATATTGGGATGTCTCGTGACATCGTAAGCAGGTGTACAAATCGTTATATTCATTGTAAATTGATTCCAATATTTAGAAATTAAATGTGAAACGAGACGTTACAGTAACAACATAAGGCATTTTTAATTGTATTTTGCCGTGCCATCTTGAAAGACTTATAATTTGTTGTAAGGATTTCATGTTCATTTTAGTTTTCTAGGCTTCATGGTATCTCATTATTTCGTTATGCTACATTTGATAAAATACTAAGTTTACATCATTATAGAATTACAAATTATAATTAATGTTTTTATCAAGATTAACTACTCAATAATTATCTAATTTAAATAAGAGCAGTGCCGGATATCAGTGCAATAAATCTATTAATTATCTGATAGGGCTCAGCCCGCGACGGACGATTCTCGTCATTTGATAAAATTCTACCTGTGCGTAGGTTTTTTGGTAACGTAACGAATATTGTAAAGTTTTGTTTCCATTGAAGATTCATTTGTTATCGTTAGAGTCGTCTAAAGCTCTTAGGTCGAACAGTGCTGGCGTTGTGTGACTATAAATTTAAGTAGTCGATATGTCATGTAAGTTGTATTGTTTGGCCGAAAATTCGCATGAATGTTTAATTTATTATAATTGTTACGTTGAATTGTTGAGTCGGCGCTGGAACAACCTTTTTTTGTTAAAAAATAAATACATTTTTCTAATAAAACAACTGTCATTACTCATTTTACACTCGAATGATGTCAGCATGGTATTGCCGTAGATAGTTGTATCCGCGCATGCCAATATTGGACTTACTGGTGAGTTTTCAAAACGTAGTGAAATGGATGTGGTTTCTTTAAATCTTTTTAATATAAATAGGCATATTAGCATAAAGTAAAATGTGCTACAATTTTAGGCGATCTATTGGACGAATCGGAGGTGTTGGATTGGATGGTCAAACAGAAAGAAGATGAAAGTATAGAAGAGATAGACAGAGATGAATTGTTCAGATATATAGAGTCTAAAGAATTTTTGGCTGTTGTTTTCTGTAAGTATAATAAATAAATATTGAAAACTATAAACCTTACAATTAATATAAGAAGTTTTAAATTCGGTTTTGTTTGAATTTTAGATAAAGACGATGATCCAGAAAGTCCGAGAATACTCAGACACGTCGAGCTCATAGACGATGAAGCAGCTGAATATGAAATCAAAATTGTGAAATGTAGCGATCGGCTCATGGCCAAGAAATATGGCTTTAGAAATCCTCCCGGCATAACATACTTTAGGAAAACCAAGTACATCAATTACGATGGTGATATAGATGATGAGGAAGAAATATTGGACTGGCTGACGAATCCCGAAAACATGGAACTTACAGATCATATTGAGAAAGTGAATCGAAAAATGTTTCAAAAGATTAGGCAGACGTCGGACTATGTAGCAGTTTTCTTTTGTGAGTTTTCCTATAAAATGCACTCAATTAATTGGGTCTGATGCATGAAATCATTTGAATATAAGTTGTAACATTAAGTATTTCATTGATTAATATTACAAATCCAAATTGTATTGCACATCACACATGTTTTAGACAGTAATGACTGCAAACAGTGTCCAAAAGTGCTAGCCGAAATTGAGCACATTGATGACGACGCCGACGCGGCTGGCATCAACTTTGTGAAGATCGATGATAAACAAATGTCCAAAGAGTTCGGAGTGTTTGCGCTACCAGCCGTATTGTTCTTCAAGATGGGCTCTAAAGATCCTGTTATTTATGCCGGTAAGTTACTAATCTAATCTATCAGCCGATAGACGTCCACTGCTGGAAATGGGCCTCCCCCAATGATTTCCACACATCACGGTCCTCCGCCACTCGCATCCACCGGCTTCCTGCGAAGCGTGTGATATCATTAGTCCACCTTGGGGGGGGGGGGGGGGGGTAAGTTACATAAAGACGATATCAATATACAGTGTTTGAAAACAGTGATACTTATACATGAGGTTTAAATTTAATGAATCAATTGATCAAAGTGATCTCTATTTCTACCGTATAGAGGAGACTGATTAACCAGATAATACAGCAATATTAATTATAGAACGGTAATTTCAGGGGATTTATATGATGAACAACAATTGCTTAGTTGGTTACTCACACAGAAAAATCCAGCGGGTGATGTCATTGAAGCTCTCGAAGGCCAGGACTTATTAGACTTGATAGGAGAGTCCAATTCTCTTGCGGTTTATTTCTGTAAGTTGCTTGATATTACAAACACATACACTTCTATTCTATACACACATGACACAACTAATTTTATATTCTGCCGCTGTTTACAATTATTAATAATTAGCCCGACGGAGAGATTACGAAGAAAAACTAATGATGACATAAATATATATCACAAAACAATTGGTAAAATAAATACATATTAGTTGTGTAAGTATATTAACTGTATTGCTTTTTATTAGGGAACAAAACGTTGTGTGAAATTAAGTGCAATCCAAAAATGATGAAAAAGTCAACGAAAAAGAATGATAGAGAGCACGAGGACGATGAGGGCCAGGACCGAGAGGGTACTCCTACCCCATTAGAGATATGAATCATTACCATTGGCGACACTTGCTTTTTCCCATATGCAAACTCTTCTTATGATCCTATATCTGTTTAATAGTCACTTCTTTTGTTGCATGCAGCATGCTCACTGGCATATTTCTTAGGCACTTATGGTTATCTGATCTCAGGTCTATGTTGTGTTTCATTTAGTTTAGTCCCTGTCTATTCCACATCCGATTGTATTACGTCTCTGAAAAGTCACGAGTACCTACCCACATACTGAATTGTGATTTTCCAAATGTAATTGAATAATTGAATGAAGTTAGTTGTGATTTTGTGTCTGTAGTATCCAAATGGCGTTCACGCAACGTCTGAACCATTTTCCATCCACTTATATTTACCCACAACATGTTATTACACTTTAAGTGGCAACAGATTTGAATGTTGCAGATGGTACCGACTGCGAACAATGTGCTGGTATATTGGAAGAATTAGAAAATATTGATGATGACTGTGATAGACACGGCATCAAATTCGTCAAGACCCAAGACTACTCTATAGCGGAATCTTATGGAGTAACAGATTTCCCTGTACTCGTATATTTTGAGCACAATGTGCCAAATGTATACGAGGGATCGTTAGCTGAAGAAGAGGAAGTACTGCAATGGTTAATTACACAAAAAACAGAAGATCGTATAGAACTTATAACTAGAGTGATGTTGGAAAATATGGTTGAAGATACACAATATCTGGCGGTGTATTTCTGTAAGTAAGCCCAATAAATTTTATTTTCATGTAAGTAAGTTTATATGCTGCTAAACTTATTTAATATACATTTATTTTTGATTTCAGATAAACTGAACTGCCATATTTGCGACCATATTCTTGAAGGACTAGAAAGTATAGACGACGAATGTGACGTCTACGGTATACACATGGTAAAGATTCAAGACCCACAACTAGCTAAACGATATTCAATTAAGACATTCCCGGCGATGGTTTATTTCAGGTAAGGATGGAATTATAAAGCAAGATATATTGAACAGGAACAAAAAATACAGATGCAATTATTCACATTGTAAATTGTGATTTCAGGAACGGTAATCCACTTTTATTCGAAGGTGATTTACAAAATGAAGAATCCATTCTAGAATGGCTTATCGATGACGACAACAGAGAACTTGCTGATGAAATCGAATCTGTTAATGACAGAATGCTGGAGAGATTACTTTATGAATCTCATTTGCTTGTTGTCTTTTTCTGTAAGTATTCCTGATTGATTCCTGATGTCGAGTTGCCTAGTTGTCATGATATTTGGTCTGTCAACGGATTTAAAATAAATTATTTATCGCAAAATAACCAATATATATTGTATAATGCAAGTGATAAAGGATCTCATAACACTTCACAGACGAGAATTCACTCTCAAAAAATCTATAGCACCTATGTCTTTTTATCCAGATGACGATGAGGATTGTCCAGAATGTGAAGAAATTCTCGAATCTTTAGAACAAATCGATGGAGAAGTCGATCAATATGGCATCGATTTCGTTAAGATCGCGAGTGCCGAGGCAGCAGCAACGTACAACATTGTGAATATCCCATCATTAGTTTACTTCCGCAAGCAAGTGCCGATGCTGTACGATGGAGATCTACACCAAGTGGATAGGATTTTGCAATGGCTAACTTCTCAGGACGTTTTTGAGATTAAAAATGAAATCGAAGAAGTTAACCGAAAAATGTTGGATAAGCTACTGGAAGAGAATGAATTTTTAGCCGTTTATTTCTGTAAGTTTGACAATCAATTATTTGGATGATCTCGTATCGTATGATACGATTAATGAGTTTAGATTTAATGTGATGTCATCACATCAGTGAGGACATTTTTGAGGCTACTCATATGACTTGTCTTTTTATAACATACAAATCATCTGAGACGGTCTAATATAACATTTTCCGATCTCCAAAATATTACAATATTAAGCTACAAGATGTGTTTATAAACTTACTGATGCAACTATTTCAGATGAAAAGTCAACAGAGAGTCGGGCAGTGCTGGACAAATTAGAAAACATTGACAGCGAAACTGACAATTTGGATATCACATTCGTGAAAATGGAGGATCCGCGATACGCACGGAAATGGGGCGTCACAAAACTGCCAGCTATTGTGTACTTTAGGAAGAGATTCCCAAGTATATATCGAGGTACGTATCTTTTATTCACCAAATACCTACTACGCTAGATAGAAAAATTCTGATTTCCAACACCAAACTCTTTTCAGGTGATCTAATGTCTGAAGAGGAAGTGTTAGAATGGCTTCGAAAGAACAGATTCCGACAACCAGAGCTGAACATCTTTATGTACGCTCTAATAGCGCTTTCAATAGCGTTCATAATGTACACCGCGTTCCTACTGCAGTGTTTCAAGCCGGCGCCACCGGCGCCCACATTACACCCTAAACAAGCGTGAGACATCCAAAGACTCATAAATATTGTGACTTATCAGCCTTAAGGCTTCACTGTAATCGACATTGATCATTTAGTCCTTCCCGATCCACCGATATCTTCAAAACGTGGACTAAGGATCATTATTAGACGTAACATGTTCTTGGGATCAACTTTTATAGCGATTTTAGTGGATAAACGAAACACACTGGATTGATAACACATCTTTTTTTTAACTCATTATCCAGCTTTAACTGTTTCCCGTATTATATGACATCAGCATCTTTTTCAACTGTTGTATCGTTTTGTTATTAGTTTGGGGAATTTGAAATTTTAGAATCTGTTTTGTTGCGACTGTTTCATTGGGACTAAAATGTGAGTTCTCCATTATCCAATCCATGTGTTTATTCATTACATCGATTATTTTCTCTATATAGTCTTTTAGGTTTCGTTGAGCTTTCTTTAAGTTTTGTGTTTGAGTTTTTTGAGCTCTCGAACAATATTACACTCGTTAATGTACTTTCTGACTACATAGACAGTTTTTATATTACCATAATAAAGGTCTAGTGTAGTTAGAAAAGCATTTGACAACGTCTCAGTCATTCGATACGTCACCTTGAGAACATTTAAAATGACGAGACCACTTGTCTATTCATCCTGATCATCGTTTGCTGGTAATATATTAATTGATTAGCTGTCTCGTGGATTACCGTCATAGTTTTATTAATGATTTTGTTTTAGAGCTCATATATTTCGAGTGACTGTCCAATGGGCGGGAGCTGGACTGACGCCTGCATGATACTACGATACTACAGTTATTTTTTTTGCAACTTGCTCGTTACTAAGACACTTGGTATCTATGTTATTCAATTCGGGGCTTTATTCATATTGTGGTAAGTATGTAACGTAGTAACATGCCCGAAATACTGTGTATCATTCCCGCTCGTACTGTATATTAATGTGCATAATTATAATGATACCTTTCATTAATAAAACGGTAAGGGACGTGTGGTCCAATACGGGGATTGCCTACGGCCGCACGTAAAATGGCAGTTTACGTAAGATTACAGACCAAAAAGTTTTAATAGACACTTCAATTTCGAAGTTTTTAATTTAGATACCTATGTAACATTGATTTTAAAAATAAACAATTTATAGCTGGATGATTTTATGATGATCACTTTTTTCTCAAGCTAGCCATTTTATGTGCGAACATCATAGATGGCGAACATAGTCAAATATTATAAATATGCTCAAATGAGTCGCAGCGCGAAGACATGCGCGTTCGTTAATGATAACGTTGTATATAAAATGTAAATATATAAAATAAATAAAAATAGTAAAATTATTTATTGATTTTCTTTTTAAAACCCATGGACATTATCGTAGCTACTTACTAGTAGTAACTAGAAATTTAATGGTCAGGATTGTCTCAGTTCTACATAAATTGATCAACAAAAAAGACTAATCTCAATAACAAATGAATGACTACTGAAATTCCAAAAATCTATTTAATCAACCTTATTGTAACAAACTTAACAATATCATTAATTCTACAATATCAATCAGTCTATTAATAATTGAATTATAATTTATTTATCCTCTAACACTACAAGCTATAGTGTAATTAAATTCATATTCCCATTTGACATAAACATTTCAAAATAATACACAAGAATCTAATTAGAATTCAAATCGTAAGATATTAAAAAATACCGAGTTATTATCTCCTTTAAATAGTTTAAAAGTAGATTCTTTTAAACATTGGTAGGTATTTTAATCCAAACTCTGTAATCTAGAACTCTAGTGTGGGCTAAACACTTTTTTTTCATAGACCTTACCTTCCCAAACACCTCAGGACTTCCAAATACTTCGACTTCGAAATATAAAAAATACATAAAACTGCTCCAACTTAACTTAACTACTCAGGGACCAGCATAATCTTCAACAGGCCTCAATAAAGGTAGATTATATACTTAAGTAATGACCAGATGTGCATCTTCATGGTACTTCAAATAGTTCTTTTTCTCCGATTCGAAGAGGTCTATGAGACGTTGCGTGAACTCCGCATGTACCGCGTCAACCTCCTCGTCTGTTGGGTCGAAGTTCCTTTGCACTTCCATTGGTTTGCCAACTGGAATGCAAGTAATTGTATCTGATGAAACATTTTGGAAGACCTTTGGTGATTTTTGGACTAGAAAGCTGCAGCTTTGTGATGTTTTTCCCCACTAGCAGCCACCAGGCAAAGTAGGAGTTTGCGAAATAATGACAGAAACAATAGAAGGATGGCGATACAGTTACGTCAAGTTTGTGTGCCAACCACAGATCATGAGTGCCAACACATAAGCATTAATATGTAACATCCTTCACTCCTATATTATTTGTACTTGTAAAAGTTATGTTGTAAATTATGATCTCAAAAACCGTATTCCACTCCTATTTGTAGTGAATTGAATATTTCTTTCACAAGCTCCTTGAGAACACAAGGCACGATAAAGAGATGAAAACACCTACAAATTCTAAAAGTAAAGTGATACCTTCTACACCAGGCCTCATCTGATTTGTAAATGAGACAGAACTTTCAGCTGCAGCAGAACAGCTATATGTATTTTTTTATAACTATCTCTCGCTTCCAGGCGTCAATTCAGACCATCTCTAGCGGATTTAAGATCAACCGAGACTTACAACAGGACATCTACCTAGCCGATTTAGAAACCTAGATATATGTTATCACTTACCAACTGTGGTAACAGGTATCCTCATAGGAAGTACCCCATAGGAATATTGGAACATGCCTCTCCCGACCGGCAGTATGGGCGATATCCCTGTCCACTTGCGCACCGTGTCCTGGAAGCGACGCATCAGACTCGTGTCTGAGACGTTGGGGTTTCGGTACAGGTCCGTCTCGCCAAATGTGAACACAGGGACTAGAGGAGACCTGAAGATGTTTAACTATTGATACAGACACACATTGTTGTAACGTAACGTTGGTACCGAAGATTAACTAATTGATTGGGTCATTATAACGTGTGTCAATAAAAAAAATATATCTCATACACTAACAAATTATACGGTCCCAAATAAGGAACGCTTGTATTATGGGTACCTACCGCACAATGGACTGGAGAAGAACCCAGTAAGTAGGTATATAATTACTTAAGTATAAATTATACTAAATGTCCATGGTTCGGGTACAAACAAGCTTGCTCATCACATAAAGTTTGCCCCCACCGGGATTCGCACCTTGGTAAAATAAGCAGAGTCACCACCACCTGAGCTAATCAAGTCGTCAATTAATAGTACACAGGTTTAATACGTAAGTAGACATACTACCACACTTGATATATCAGGCGTTATTTTTGTGAAACTTTCCTAGATAAAGATGTCTGTGCTAAGTATAATGTTATCGGAATTCTGCTACCAGTGATAGTGATAGTATACTATCATTGGTAGCTTTCACAGAATTCCGCGAATTGAGAGGTTGCAATTTGCCTCGTTCGATACTCATGGCTGTGCACTAGGCCAGTACGCGGCTATTGATAAAACCAATGTAAATCTTACCCAGTCTTCATAGCAATCCGTATAAATCCCTTTCTCCTGCTCAGTATAACCTTATGCTCCTTCGGATGAGCCTCCAACGCTTCTGCGGCTCCCCCCACACTCAACACCACACAATTGCCCTTATTTTTCTTTGTATCCAACAAATGTAATAAACTTTCCGACGCCGATGAACACATGCCTATTGATAGTGCCAACTCCCTAAAGAAAGGGACGAAGAAGTGCCCTCCAAGGGTAATCATAGTAACGGACATTCCAGGAAAGACTTTCGGAAAGTTCAAGGCGTGGGTACACAAGGCTCCAAATGCTCCTAGGGGTAATATCCCGTGGGGGAAGCAGGCGAAGATGTAGTTCCGAGACGGATCGAGTTCGGATGTCTTGACCAGCGAGATTGGAAAATAATCGCTGTAATATTTCCACAATATCGATCTTCTAACCCAATCTTTCCTGAAAAAAGAATAAATAGGTAAATTGAAAATGTGCTTTGTCAGGATCGACAAAGGGGTCTCAGGTAGTTTAGTTGCTTAGAACGCCTTACCTGCCCTTGCAAAATTTCCGTGATTAATCACAGTGGGAATAGGAAAAATCGAATGGTACAAGGGAATGCATCAAGAATCCTTTTTTGTTTTTGCGGATCTTCGGATAAAAAATAAAATAAAAGATCTACTCACGACCGCCCACCCTGTCTTGGAGTATCAGCATCATAAAGAATCCAGACTCCATACATGATCGCGAGCCACCAAAAGCGGGAGTACACGAACTGGATGTAGAAGTACGCCGACAGAAATTCGCCGAATATTATAATGAATATCCAGATGCTGGCGACTAGGGTCTGGAGCCGCCGCGTAGTTGGAATGTCTATGGGGGCCCATCGTATGCCCAGCAGGTCGGAAGCTTTGCTGGAAACCCAAACGTTGTTTATCAGAAATAGATTGTAAGCCCCTTTGTCGATGTAGCAATAGAGCATAATATTGAGTGAACGAACCAGTGCAAAACACACACATTAAGATGAAGTCAGTGTCGTTTGATATGGGGTAATGGATATAACATTTAAAGGAAAAGATTAACGTTCATTGCTACAATTATTTACGAACCTCCCTGACGGCAATATAGTAACATCGCAAAATTTGGGAATCGGTTTAATCGGTAACATTTTGGTATATGTGTCTTATATTTTGCATTTTTGGTATGGTCTATTTAGAATTTCGAAATGTCTTACAACATCGTTACTTCGTGGACTATCTAATCGAGTGGGCTTTATTTTAACTGGATTAGTAGTTCATGTATGTATATTGATATCCATAGGTGGCTTTATGATAAAGAGTGTAGATATGACCATTTTTAAACTGATGCAAAATGTTCCAAGATACACCTACGTATCAGAATCAGAACATATTTTTATTCAAGTATTATTATTATGACCAACGCCTAACATTACAAGCATCGATGAACTTTGAACGAATGGTAAGTACCTACTCATAGGTATTAAACAAATTCCAACATGTATTGTATGGTTCAGGATTTTGTTGTCCTGTAGTGTAGGTGGGGACATTGTCTGAGATGTGAAATATGGATCCAAAGTAATTCTTAATTAAATATCTTCTAATTTCTTATATATTTCCCGTTACCGTTCCTAGGACATGATTAATATATATGAAAATAACTAGTATACCTAGTTGCTTGGTTGCAGCCAGCATAAATCCGATAAGAATGTATGTTTATTTATCTGTCATTGCTACGAAAGAACACACCTTGTAGATGAACTTCGATATGATAAGTAAATATCTGTCAGGTGCTATGAGCATTTCGTAAATGTTTGTGCGTTGAAGGGATGTGTGGGAGTCATTTGGGGAGTCTATATCCACCAGTCAGCGTCTTCGACTGTATTCTCATTATTTTCCTCGTGCCTTTATTCCGAGGATCGTTTATTTTGGATATTATTTTATTTCTATCTATCTATTTAGATATATGCTATATCTATCTATTTGGGCGATCTACTAAGCGCAGTGTGCCTGCAGCTTGAACAAGCTGCCGAATGGATTCTTCATCGTATCGGAACATCATTTTAGTGCCATCCCTCTGGCGCGTATGCCACGTATTTAACCCATTCTTATGTGGTAATCAAGATCGTGCTTAGAGGACCGCATGATGTGGCCGAAGAAGTTAACTGTCTTTTTCCAGCAGACCGTCGAGAGCTGTTTACTGATACCAAGGTCTAAAAGGATGGGCTCATTCGATCTCATTGCGGTCCACCGAATTCAGAGCATTCTGGGCCATCTCTACATCTCTCGCATTCTTCTTTTTATGCACGACCTTCTGGTACCGTATAGAATGATGGAGAAGATTACCGCCCGGATCAAACGAGCTTTCGTCACCGACAGATTCTACAGTTTAAATTATTACACCAATACCTACCTAAAGATCTCGTGTGTGTGATTTTGGCTTTTAATATTGCTGGCGATGCCAATTACACGTGCTGGTGGACTTTTCCCTTTATATTATTAATTCACATCAATAGGGAAGTCCCGCACACTAATATTATTATTAGTAGGTACCTATATCAAAATAATTAATTCAACTCTGTTTATTCTACCTACCTACCACTATTTATATGCAAATTATTTCCCCACGTAGGTAGATATAATATCCACCTACTTACTTATTACAATATTTTTCATTGTCATTACGGGTAAACATATTTATTACTTTACTTATAGATACTTTGTTATACATTAACTACGCGACAACAAAAATAATGAGATGTAATTTACATATATTATTTCTACTATTCTGTGGGTTTTTTTCACAAGAACTGGTACCTAGATACTTTTTAAAGGAACGTGTCTCCTGAACCTTCACCACAAAATCGCTGTAGGCATCGGACCGTCCATCTATCTACATAGGCATGCAGTAAGACATATAAATTTTATAAGGGTATGGTACCCTTATATGAAAAGGAATAAGACGCATCGGAGACCGCTATCGTGGCCACTTTGTTACCTCGAGAATTGGCCCCATTCTGATGTAACAAGTTTTTAATTAAAAATTGCATACATACAATCAGGCTTTCCTTTATCTGTTCAATCATAAACACTATCTACGTAGTACACATATCTTCATGATATGATGAAGATATTTCGTAACAATTATTTGGAAACACTGACAATTATTACTTAATTGCATTCACTCAGCTGAACGACTTGTGAATTTCTATTTATGGTAACACCACTAATGGATTTATGAGATGGTTTAATACCCAAATAAAGTTCGTAGTGTGAGAGGACTTAGAGGAGCTATCTTACAGAGTTAAGTCCATTTTATTTATGGTCAACAAAGTGGAATGATAGTCCCTATATAAATCAAAAGTTGATCAAAAGGGACAAACCCGATTTGTGTCTAACACACCTTGCTAAAATTAGCATTAAATCGGAGACTGAGGGGTGTAAATGATATAAAATCCCAAACCTAAAATGGAGATGATAACATATGAGTCCCTGATTGATTAGGCATACGGAAATTCATTGTTTATATAAAAAGAAGGACAAACCTTTATTATAATTATCTACAAGCGTTAAGAGTGATATGGATAATGTCAACAAACCTATTCCTTGCCAATCAAAAAGTGCAAAATTATCTGCAATTATGTATCTAGTACAAGCTAAGCTTAACGCATCAAGAACAGTGGCTTCCTAATGACTTTTATCAACCAATTAAATAGTGCAGTTATCTCACAGATCTTGCGCAGTTAAATATGTAAAAACAACTCGTATCTCATCGACACATGTGCTAACACAATCAATTGACTGTCAACACGTTTCCCGATGTTTACCAACATATTGGAGTGTAATATAAATAATGTTGTACTTACCTAAATAACTTCAATATTACTTCCATTATTTACGACAGCACGCACACGTCATGTGGGAATAAACTGAACGACACGTCTATTGCTCGCGGCGTCCCAACAACGACTTAAAATAAATTAAGACCAATTCTAATCTCAACTCAACTCAATGACACTGTTTATGGTGAATCACTAGAAATTACATTTAATTGTGAAGATAATTGTGCTATTAATTATAATAATTTGCCTAGTGACGTGAGCCCATGATAAAAATTATATTCAAGTTTGTGGGTAGGTACCCATTTTATTAATGTTTTCCCTGTCTACGAGCAGGTAAAACTGCTGTTTAGATAGGGTACCTATTTATATAGGTAGGTACCCACATTTAAAATGTCAGCTTAATAGTGGTTTAAGCATAGGCCGCTTGGTTCACAACCCCAGGCAGTTGCTGGTTCGATTCCCGCTTACACAAATATCTAAAATAAATGTTACGTAATTTGTCCTGTTTTTCAAATACTAGATTATTCGTAGGCTAACCGTACTTTATATATTTTGAAGTATTTAAATACAGTCCGCTAGAGACGCAGTTCAATTCTCCATACAAATTTTCTAAATACGTAGCTAGCTATAAAGAATACTAATAATGTCGCAGTTGACGTGCTGGGTCTGTGTATGTACGGTAGTACCTACCCATACTATAAGCGTTGCTTAGTATGTTTGGAGCATTTGTCTGGCGAATTTATTATAAAAAGGAACACCTCCGACCATCAGGCCAATTGCTATGAATTACAAATAATATGCTTTGCACCTATGTGCCTGATTTCAAAACATCAAAATTTCATAATTTGAATGTTTTTTTTTTGTATTTATCTACATACTTCCCTAATTCTGTGATAACAATGCTTATGAATAATTCAAATCGACTCTTTATTGCGGCATTTTTATCATATTAACACAAAAAATAAATAACGTCATTATTTATTATGTGAAATAAGTATACTTACAATGAATTATCTTTCAATGTCATTGTTTGAGAAAAAAAATAACTACCTACCTATTTACCTACACCAGTAACCAAATAAGATATTTTATCTACTTGGACGTTAGTTTTGGTATACTATGTGAATTTTACCTAACAGAATCAAAAGAGGGAATAAAACTATAATTAGATATTTTAAAATAGGTGGGTACCTATGGTTTTATTACCAAACTAGCTGAACGGATACACGTTTTCCGTACCTCAAGCACAATATATTTTACGTGCAGTTTCGGTTACGTCACGTCTTCCATCCCTCTCACACCATAGATTTCATAATTAAGTATTACAGTGACAGCATGTTTTCTCGATGTCGTTACGATTACATTAGAAGTGCCTGCCTTACCCTACTGTTTTTTTCTTTTCCTTATGCTTTCCCTGCTTGTGACCCTACGGCATTTTTTCTTTAATACAAAATATACTAATAACATATATCGCAATATCACATTGAATTAACACCAACAATTATAATGCACCTGTGTGGTCCAGACAAACAAAAAAAACATAAAAAAACTAAATGCAATATAATATTTCACATCTGCAGATAGTATTTAGTTTAGGTACTGTCATCGGGAATATCCTAGCCCGTTTTAGACAACAAAATGTTTAAGGCATTGGTACAGGGTCTTAGTTAACTGTAGTGCTACAGCCAAAGTGTATTATAATATGCTACAGCTTAGTATAGCCATGCAAAAATTACCTTCAGGTGCCTGGTCAAAGTCCCTAATAGTACCCATACAGTGCTTACTAACAATACAATCAACACATAAGGCACTCCTAACAATACAAATCATAATTCAATATTAATAACAAACTTTTCCTCTAAAAAGTCCATTAAATAAATAAAAACAAAAACATATTAATGCTATACATCACTGTTAATAATTTCTTTAAAATTTTTAATCCTGTGTTCAGTCTCTTTGAGACTGTCCTTCAAGTCCTTATGTATCTCGCTGTACGCCTTTATGGACTGATTGGTCTCTGTGAAAATGTTCTGTAAGATCTGTAGATGTAGTATCCTGAAGAGGAAAGAAATGCACAAATTATTGAGTTAAATCAGCCTTTCCCAAAGTGGGCGAAGACTCCCCCTTGTGGAAGACCCAAAGTGGGCAGTAGACGAAATGAGTTTGGGAACCCCTGAGTTAGATGGATAAGCGATTGCAAAAAATCGTGAGAAGTTCACCAACCTGCACTGGGTCGATGAGGAGGAGTAGGTATACCCTAAATCTCACTCACTTTGAGGTGCTGTATAATGTCAATACGCTTGGCCCTATTACATTGCAACCGAATACCATCAGTTAAATGTGGATACACTACAGGCACCGTCTTCTTTAACAGGAGATACCAGTGCAATGGTGGTTAGATTTTAGGATATTGTATACAATGCTAACAAATCTTGTATTCAGTCCATACATAGTGCAGTGGTAATTCTTGTTATTTTTTTTCTGTTCATTACAAAATGAAGAAGATAGTAGAAGCCAAGACTTAGGCCTCGGCCTCGAATTTTGCGGGCAGCGGGGCGGCAGCGGCGGCGGCGCGGGAGCGGGGCGGGCAACGCAGACCCGTTCTCCAAACCAGCGGGCAGATTGCGCGGCACTATAGCGGCATAGTGTTGTGTTCGTGGTTGTGTTGTCGAGATATTTGTTTTTATTCGCGAACGAAATGTCTGAAAAACGGCGACAACATCTTTTTGATTCAAATTTATTCCTAACGCTCGATATATTTTGACACGTCACAAAAAAAAATGCAAACGCGCAGCGCGGCGCGGGTGACCGCTTGACTGGAGTGCACCGCTCGTTGCCCGCCCCCGCCCCGCTGCCGCGCCGCTGTTTTCGAGAACGGGTCCATTTGATTATACGCATAAGATCCTGCCGCTCCCGCGCCGCCGCCGCTGCCGCCCCGCTGCCTGCAAAATTCGAGGCTGAGGCCTAAGGGGCCCTAATTAGGTAACAACCATTATAAACTTACTTTGATTTCAAATCCAAAATTTTTGACTTCAAAGTCAACAGTTCACTGGAGTCATCACTGAACTTTGTCACTTCACCAAGCCTGTGGTTGAGCCACTCCATCATCAGCTCCACCTTCTCACTCTCCTGTTCCTCCAGAGTATTCAACTTATCATCCAAGCTCTCTTGTAGTTCTTTCTTCTGATCCTTATTGGACTTCTTACCATTGACTGCAGTCTGCTTAAGATTTTCCAATTCATTCATAAATGTTGGTAGTTTACTCTGTATTTTTGTGAGTAGTGCCTGGTTTAGCTCTACTTGTTCATCAAATAGCAACTCTCTAGCAGTCTGATTCATGAAACCTTAAAATATAGAAAGAGTAATAATTTACTTAATACCAAAAAGGTCCCAATTTTTTTTATAAGATCACCAGACAAACACACCATCTATGTATATGGCCCCAAACTACTATTGTACAATTGTATTGTACTACTGTACAATGGACCAGGGGCGAATCCAGTAATTAATACTTATATTAAACATCCATGACCCAGGTACAAACATTAAGTAAGGCTCATCACTGAAAGTTTGTCCGTATCAGGATATGATCCTGGGACCCTTGGTACAGAAAGCAGGGTCACTACCAACTGTGCTAATCAGGTTGTCAACTTTGTATCATTCATACAATTGGCATACCAGATGGAACAGTCTATATGGGTGTGGGACTTACATGATATCTCCTTTGTGTTAGAGAGAATATTAAGCTTAACCAATTAATTATAGTAACTAGCTAATCTACCAGTAACCTAGCCAGTAAATATCTGGGCTCAAAGTCTGATAATAGAACAACAATGACGTAGTACGTTGACAAATTTAGTATGACCAGACTTCTTCGTTGGTCACTGCTGTGGACCTGGCTTACGGGAGTTACAGTGGTGGAGTGTGTGGCAATCAGGCCAAGACCCAAAAAAAATATTAATCAGTAATTTTCTATGTGATTGCCATTCGATAATGGGTCGGTCGATTGTGTTAGCTGACCTGCGAACCTGGTAGCTACTAGTTGGTACTAAGAATGCAATCAGCACAAGGTTCATAATATAAAATAATGGTAGAATAAGTCATAGAGCATGTTTTACTAAATTGCAGCATAAAATATTACCCAACACAGTAGAAGTGCTCTCATCAGCGGTGCTCAGTTTGTGCAGGCTCGAGTAATGCGCCAGGTTGCAGTTGGCTATGATTCTGTTCACCTTCTCCTTCAGTTTATCCGACAACTTGCTGCCGTCGCTGCACACCTCTTTTATGATATCCAACAGTACATTCTCTTGGGACGTCTTAATTTCCACGCATAAATCCTCCGTGCTCGTTATAGAATCCATTATTATAGGTACTAGAACTAGAACCGTTAAGATAACCAAATTTATAACTTTGAACGAAAACAAAACTTTGTTGTGTTTGGTAACCAAGCAACATCATTCATAGACCATAAACGTTTTTTAGGGTTCCGTAGTTAACTGTTCAGAATTTTATTAAAATAAGTCATCATTAATATCAGGGTTTATACGGTTGTTATATTATGAGTTTTTAAAAAGTGGGTTATAACATTAAAATAGCTCAAGTTTATGACATACCTAATGCACCAAACTATATTTTTTTGGGTAATTTTCTTATTTTCCAAATCATGTTATATTTTAAAAAATCCGGACAGCGTAGAGTCCAATAGATCACGAGTCATAGAAATCAACCATGGAAACAATTTTATTTAATGAGATTAATTGAGATTTCTGTATATTTTTGTTATTGGCGTAGCTACTGAGCCCTACTCTATGAATGACTTTACACGTAATTGCCTAGCTTTTGAGATTTTGTTCCGTAATCAAAGTAAAAAAAAAACGATAGTACTCTATGGTAAGAACGAGCATGAACGAAGAACGAACGAACACTAATAAAAATTAATTTGGTTGCTTCGGGTCGGGTCGCTTTCTTGCTTATGTTTTGCTCTTTTTCCTATTCCTGCAGAGCGGCGAGTTAATCGTGATTTTAACTTAATTGTTCGCAAGACCAACTTATTATGAGTGAATTTTAACCATATTTGCGGCAAATCGATATAAATATTGAAATGTCTGGGGCATCAGCGGAATCAATGAAGAAATCTGTGGATACAGATGTTGCCTCTAACAATGGTCACAACATTCAATCGGAATCTCAAAAGCCGGGGGACAATGCAGATAAAAGTAAACATAATAAATCGGCAAGTGATTCTCAGGGAACTTGTTACTGGTATGCACATTTCCTTCAAAATATTTTTCTTTTTATTTCTTTGTAGAAAAGAGTTTCAATAACCTGTTCTTTTTTTAGCGGCAAAGATCGTAATTTGAACATAGCCGAATTATTGTGTGCGTCGTGCAATAGATGGTTTCACGAATCATGCATTGGCTATCAATTAGGTAAATTGGTGCCATTTATGACAAACTATCTTTTTATATGCAAGAATTGCTCATCAACTGGATTGGAAACCTTTAAGAAGAATCAGGCACGTAAGTACTATAACTTAAAATATGTGCTTGACTCATGGTGGCCACAGATTACTGAGCTCACCTATGAAAGTATAAACCCAACAAATAGATTTCCATGTTGACACCGGCTTACTTACATAGTGTGAGATAGTCATTACTTATTTCATATTGCAGCTTTTCCACAAATGTGTCTGACAGCCATTGCAAACTTAAGACAAGAAAGTGTGAAGGATGGCAACAGTAAAGCTTTGTTTAGTAAGGATCGGGAGATCATACCATACATTGATCAGTACTGGGAAGCAATGACCACAATGCCTCGGAGGTAACTATTGCTCAGTTGGACCCAAGTCTGTCAAGAAAATTTGCTTGGTTGGAATGGCACTTACAACAATAGTATGGTATTGTCTTTGGTAAAATTTAGTATGGGAAAACTTTCATGAGTGACAATCACAATGCCATTGCTATTCAATTTTGACTTAGTTTTGTTATCAGACTTAGGGCGCTGTACTCAAGTTGATAAATATGTACATCATTATGTTCTTTCTCTTCTGAACTATAATATTTTAGTTAAGAAATATAATTATACTGATATTTGTCTGAATTAAATGGCTTTGTTATTAATAATAGAATTTAATTAATCAAGAAATTGATAATAGACAATAATTTGAATTAGATGTTTATAAGATTTAATTGGAATTAAAGCAATTTCCCATCAAGAAGTTAAAAGTAATTTAAGGACTTGATTGTAAAAAAATAGATTTTGTGTATTTTGATAATACTGGCCAGTTCTTTATAACTAATCCTTTTTATTTGTGGCCAGTCATTAGAAATTAAAAAAATATACAATTTTGTCATCTCTACAGAAAAAAATGCTCAATAGTTAAGATTGTTATGTGATTGTTCTACATAATTCAAAAACATTTTCAATGTAAGATTCATGATAATATCAAATTCATGCATTAGATCATCGAGATTTTATCATTGGTAAAAATCTTATTTCAATTATTTTTTAAGAGTGACCCAATCCTGGTACGCCACAGTACAGCGGGCGCTCATCAAAGACATACAAGTGTTGTTCACATACGAAGAGGACGCCACCCACGGACCAATGTTTGGGCTCTACAACATGGAGCTAACAGCCATCAAGCCCAATTATGAGGCTATGATCAAGCAGGGCCAGTTGAAAGTCACCGATATGGGCATTGCTACAAGTAAGTGCGGGTCCTATAATTTCTATACCTAGTGAAAAAAATGAAATAAAGATTATTTTAATTAATATAATTATTAAAAGGCATGGTTTTTAATAACTGTTTATAGCTATTTCTCTTGTCTATGTATTATGACTAACTAAAGGTTTAATAAAAAAAAAATATAATATGGACCAGTATTCAATCTGATCCTGGTAGGGACAAACTTTGTGTGATGAGCATGAATATTTGTACCCAAGTCATGGATGTTTTATATCTATATAAGTATTATATACTGGGTTTAGTCGGCAGACCCAATCATAAGAAAAACAAAATAAGTCCATAAATAAAATAGGCCACTTGTGGTGCTCGAAAATAGTATATTTACAAAATCCTCATTTTTTCTGAAAATAAATAGTAACACAACATGGTTAACAGGTAAGTACCTATTTATGTGACTATTGTTTGCCTTATTTTTGGCTACACACTCAGACGGAGAAATAATACCTCCGTCTATATTATTTGTCCCGAACAACATATCATAGCACAAAAAAGGAAGTCGATTTGTGGGGTATATGCAAATTCGCGTGTACGCTAGTACGAAATTTGCCGAAATTACGTTGTTCGCGACGCTCTGTCTGTATTATTTCTACGTCTAAGAGTACACATCGGTTTTAGCCCAATGTCATACAAATAGATTGGCCAATAAACGAAAAATACATAATTGAATCAGCACGAGTCAGTCCCAAGTCTGAAATATGAAATAGGCTTATAATTGAATGGCAATCGCGCAAATTACAGTGTCAATTAGCAGACAACGCCATGGGCATTCCACTGCGAGTCCGCTCTGATGAAACGATGGCGCAATATAGTGCGCAGTCAATAAAATTATAACACCCTGTCGCAATCACAGTCGAACAAAAATAACTACAATCTATTTTGTATTTCCATCTAATTTGTATTTCCAAACGGCTCGTCATACTCTCAAAAGAATTGCCTCCGAACGGCCGACCTTTAAAAATAACATAAACATCAAAATCTTTCAAATAACACCATAACTGACGACGACTTGGCCCGAAGCCAGAACCACCAGAGCTCTTGAAACACACTCGTAAAGTAGCGCATACATAATATCATAGACTGGATCACAAAGACACGATACTGAATAATGTCATTGTTCTTTGTGCATTCGTGTATGTAAACACTAACTTCGCCCCGCGCACGTCCGCGACATTAAAACACTATTGTACGATAGCGTGTCCGTATATTCGTCGATAAGTACACACAGGAGCGTCGTGTTTGCCTCGCGATTTCTCTATTGATTTTAGATTTAAATAGTTCACATCATAATCACCTTGAACTTTATGGCTGGTGAGTTGCGTTTAAGTTTATTTTTTTTCATGTTTCTTATTTAACAAATTCACAGTTAGCACACGGTATCGCGCTGCGTGCATATATAATTAGCTTGGACGGCTATCTGTTATCAGAATCATAATTCGCCTTGAACAAATGTTGATCGGTACCTACCTTACCCATCGGTATGTATTGTGTTTGTTTTTATCTCGATATAGTAATGCTTTATGGAAGCTATGTTTATTCCTGTACGGACTCGGTTCGGTTGTGTTGTTTACGTTCGGTGAGTCTCACATAGTAATGTCGTTTGTCACCAATTTAATCGGTGGCGTTCGTTTCGATATCCTTATCAACACTTGCACTAAATTAAACGTACAGTTTGTCAGTCATTTCTGATATCAGTGTTGACGACATGGACAGTAAGTTATACGATTCAACTTGTTATATAACTTAGTCAGTTAGTAGTGACAATGAAGGTTTACAATACATTATAAATCATTATTTCCTGTACGATGTATAATATTATCGGTATGCTGTAAGCGAGCCAACGTTTACCGGTACCGTCGCGTCGCACTTATAGTTACTATCGCTTGCTTGCTCATTTGTAGTTTTCTGAAGATACGGTATAAGTTATCGCGTTATCGCGTGAGTCGATGCTGTTTCTCTGCAATCCGATGCAAGATCTTTATGCGCCATATAGTTTAATTGTAACTTTAGTACTGATACTAAAGATTGGTTATGTTCACCGTGTGAATCACAGTTATCTAAACCATGTCACGCTATGTATGGAAGTTGTTGTGAGACTGAAATAGAGCGCTGTGTCGTCATCGCAATGTATACTGCGACATTGCCAATTCTCACTTTTATTAGACCATTGTGGTTTTTACTAAGTTCGAATTGAATATCACGTTATCTCAAAATACATATGCACTCGGGGGCACTTACCAAGTAGGTCTTGTATGAATTACAATTTGGTGACTGTATTATTGGCTTTGAAGGGCCACTACGCTTTTCAAAATCAACAAATTTTGGTTGACACAATTTCGTTAGACATTCAGAAAACATATTACTATATGTATCCTACCTTTTTTCTGTAGACTGTACGTAATGAACCGCTAGGCATGAAGGTTACGGCGACGTCACACGCACCAATCAATAACCTAGAGTTTATAACAACGCTTGTATTTCTAGGAAACATCGCTTGGCCGGCAGACGGCCCCATTACTTGACGTTGCTTCAATCAAATGCCCTTATTTCTTCGGTTAGGCCAATCCAAAGTGCACATTACGATCGGTTAATTCTTTGATACTGGCGCAAAATTTCGCATAGCGACACTTCGCTTGGAGGTTTTCTGCAGAGGCGTATAATCGATAATACGGTCGATGCAATGAAAGCATAATATGTATATCAATACTTACCGTCTTATTGTAGAACTAGCTATTGGATGTGATCGATTGGAGGTGTACACCCAGGCTCTATAGCTTGCATTCCTTTTCGTTACTGATCCAATTTTATTTAGCAAAAGGGGTATTCTCTCTCTATGGTCGGTCCCTCATGTCTGAGGATCGCGATCATCGTTGGATAGTCCACACTTGGATCGAACGATTAGCCTCCATCGGTCTCTGTTCATGGCGCTTCTGACCACCGAGCTCAATTTGGTTGAAGATGAGTCCTTTACTTGATCGGTCCATCTGGTTGGGGACCGTCCTCGAGCCTATTTAATTGATGGTTGACACTGTTATCGATATCGTTCAAGGCCACTGCATGCATCGAACACGTGGCCTGAACAACAATTTAGAGAAATGAGTATCATAGAATGATGAGAATGAGTATAATAAGATGTGTTTTTGTTTATTGCTTTAGCTATTTAATGACGATAATGTTTTGTTCCCGGCTTTGGGCTTGAAAATGTTTATTTATTTACAACAATTTGTAGTTTTCCTTTCAACAGTGGCTAAGGAGGACGATACAATATCGATTACAATGTGCCAATGTGCTCGACGATAGATGCAAATAAATACAAAAATAAAATAAACTTTATTGATGTTTTAATTTACGTACTTGCTCAAAGCAATGTGAATTAATAATGATAATAAAAGACCTAAGGTAGTTAATATTAGCGATTTTTTTAATATCCCACTGCTGGGCACGGGCCTCCCCTTCAATTCGAGGGTGATTAGACCGTAGTCAATCCGACTCGCTAACAGAGGAATAGGTAGCAAATCCGGGTATAAGGAAGTAATCTATTCGTTCCCACCTTTACTAGTACCACTGGCGGGCAACGTCAAAGGCAGGCAGGGCAAGCGCAGGCCGGCGGTGGGCGGCGCGGCCGAGGCGGGCGCGCCGGTCGGCAAGAAGGGCCGCACCGCCGACCTGGGTGCGCTCAAGCTGCCGTCACACGGGTACCCCACCGAACACCCCTTCAACAAGGACGGGTACCGGTACATATTGGCAGAGCCGGACTCTCATGCCCCGTTTCGACAGGTAAGTTGAACACAGTTGACAGTGAGTTTAAACGGTGCATAGAATTGGCTCTATGCTCCGTTTCAACGTAATACCAATATATCTTTGAGCGTAATGTGACATTGACGTCCGACATATATTATAAATAAATAAATGTAATGATTGCCATATTCATTCTAACTATTCCGTTGGACAGGGCATTGTGGTAGGTAATGTAGTAAGGAAGGTAGGAGTAGGTAGTAGTGAATTGGGATATATTTTCAATAGAAAAATAAATCATTTTAGTGGAATATTAACTAAGTATTACGGGTTTATATACGTGCGTAAGCAATGGAATTCTAAATCAAGAGGTGACACTAGATATTTTTCAAGTTTTCTTAAAATTTTTAGTATTTTTTCAAAATTGTGTCAACGGCTTTAGCGATAGGTTCAAGTTCCGAGGATATTATGTTATCATCATCATCATCAAAATCATGGGTGCCCAAATACTGTAAATAACGAACGACAATAAAAAAGCAGAGACGCGCTACACCGATTCAACTCAACAATGTCTAAATCAGGTCAAGTGTTAATGTCTGATGTAGAATTAAATCAGTGTCGACATAACTAGGCACTAGGGTTGGGGCTTTACACATACATTTTGTCCAGGAGTTCGACGAGAGTAACGAATGGAGCGGCAAGCCGATCCCGGGGTGGTTATATCGATCGCTGTGTCCGGGGATCGTGCTGTTAGCGCTGCACGATAGGGCGCCGCAGCTCAAGATATCCGAAGACCGGCTCGCGGTCACCGGGGAGAAGGGATACTGCATGGTCCGGGCTACGCACGGTAAATATCAGTTTCAGTTTCGTAATCTTCTTCTTCCTCTTCTTTACGAAATGAAATGCGATGAAATAAAATGGATATGCAAATGACCACACCCACAACATACCCGCATATTTTGCCAATGTCAAGTAATTAATAGCAATAAACATTCAATAAATACACATTATAAATAAAATAATGGATGTGACATGATGATATGAAATGGCGTCCGTTGGGTAATCTAGAACTTCTAATGCAATCGCTACGTCATCGGGAAGTATACTGTCACTGTCATACTTATTTATGAAATTCCTGGTGTGAGCGGGTTTTTGGATCTATTGTAATTTTCTTAGTACTCACATTTCGTTGGTACCGGCACAAGGATACCCGAGTATGCCGCTGGAAGCTCGAGGCTTCCACACGCCTTGACAATCTATCATTTTGAATACACACAACTAAATATTTTGAATTTATTCATCCTTTGGTACGCCGTTGGATGCCTCGGTATCCCGAAGGATCTTTGAGCGTCTCTCGGCGTCCATGCCGTGGGCGAACTGAGTGTGCACACTGGAGCTTACTTTTTATTTTTTTTTGTAAAATTAATGGATTAAAAAAAAAGACTAGCCCGCCGAGTTTCTCGCCGGATCTTCTCAGTTGAGGTCGCGATCCGATCCGGTTGTAGAGTTAAGAAAAAAAATGTAATGACAATTTGTAAGTGCCCCCGTAGGCCTATACGAAATAAACGATTAGACTTTGACTTGTGAGTTATGTGTCGGTGCGGGTGGGGTTGCGCTTGCGCAGGCGTGACGGTGGGCGGCTGGTACTGGGAGGCGAGCGTGGAGGAGATGCCGGAGGGCGCGGCGGCGCGGCTGGGCTGGGGCCGGCGCTACGCCAACCTGCAGGCGCCGCTCGGCTACGACAAGTTCGGCTACTCCTGGCGCAGCCGCAAGGGCACCAGGTACATTAAACCTTTTTTTTTTGTTTACGGGGGAAATCTTCGATAGATACCTGGCCTCTGTGTGGGAGGGGCCGGGTTATGTTTCTTACCCACTAAAACCCCCCCGGTGGCTGCCTTCGACATATGTTGGATAGGCTCCGGGATCTCCAATCGGAACGCACCGGTGCCCCTCTTGTGCCTCGCCGGCGGCGGGGAGCCACGCCCGCCGCCGTCCTCCTCAGGAGTCGTCATCGTCACCGGACGTCCGGGGCCCACACCCCAGTCGTCCTCGACCCCGAGGGTAGCCCGTTGTTTAAGGCCCTGGGCATCAGGGCCGAGAGTATCTTAAACCTAACCGATATATTACCCAAAACTCTTAACATTCATTTCAAATTATACAATAAACCCCTTTATTTACGGCATTAAATAAAAACCAAATTTCAATACTGTTACGATGCGTAAAAGAGATATCGATAAATCGTGAAATAGTCATCAAAGCTTCTCGAAACAAAAACGCATTGTCGGGTCCATGGTCCCCTTTTTTTTTGCGTGGGGCAATCCTCATGGGTACCCGCAAGCCCCGAGGGAGGCAAGCGGGTTATGTCGGACTTCTACCGACTAAAACCCCACGGTGGTCCTTCTCCCGCCTTGTTCCGGATCGCACCTCTGGGATTTTTGGATTTCATGTGCGAATCTCATTTTCAACCATGATTATCACTTACTGGTAAAAGAAAACATTGTGTGGAAACCTGCATAGAGGAAGATTCAGGCTACGCTGGCTCAGTGCGGGGTTGGCGGACTTCACCGGTCTTTCGAGAGGTGATGTTTTCCTTCACCGTTTAGCGAGTGATGAACATGAGATTCGCGCATGATATCTAGAAATGATGTTATGACATATTAATATTTGTGTGCAGGTTCCACGAGTCCCGCGGGAAGCACTACAGCAGCGGCTACGGTGAGGGCGACACGCTCGGCTTCCTCATCGTGCTGCCGGAGAGTGTGACCACCAAGTACACACCTAACACCTATAAAGATAGGGTAGGTTGTACATCAACACTACATCAGGGTTACCAGACGAGTGCAAGTGGATTATCTTAGTACAAAATGATCTTACATGAACGATAATTATCGTACGCTTGCAACACAGCAACACATGGATGGCGGGTCAGATCAGTTGCGCTGCATGTGCCTAGTGAATGTAGCGTCTCTATCTACTGCCGCCTTCCTACCTAGGCAAGTATGCTCCATCGTAGATCTCATCGTCACTTACCATCAGGTGAGATCGAGATCAAATACTTGCCTATAATGTAATAAAAAAAAACTGTATTAAACTAATAATCTCGAAAGGGCTAGAGCCCAGGGCCATAAACCCAAAACCAAAACCATTACAATAGAAACCATGAACATTTTTGCCCATATTCCACAAGAGTGGCATTCTGAACAGGCAGTAGAGGTAATTTGTGTCATGTTTTGGGATACTGTAACGGTATGAATATAACATTCTAATTGTATTTGCAATTTTCCGAATTAGGGCCTCGCCTCACTGGTAGACTCAACCCACAAGCACTATCTCCGTCACTGTTTTCTACACGCAAAAGTAATTCATGTTTTCCCTTTTTACTTTGCTCGCACTGCAATGTACAGATAGGATCGTAAAATGAGTTTACAACATGGCTTTCCACGCAACTCGCATCAGTTGGGTTAGTATAATAGAGCTTATCAACTTATAACAACGAGATAAATTACTGTGGCAATGTTGGAGTTACCTATTTCATAATATACTTTTTTCCTTTCAGCCACTAGTCAAATTCAAGAGCCACCTCTACTACGAAGACAAGGACAACATACAAGAATCTCTGAACAATCTCAAGCTGCTGCCAGGCAGCAAGATCTACTACTTCAAGAACGGCGAGTGTCAGGGGCAGGCGTTCGTGGACGTTTACGAGGGTTGCTACTATCCCACCGTGTCGCTGCACAAGAATGTCACCGTTAGTGTCAACTTCGGACCAAACTTTAAGTATCCACCGTCAAACGAATATAAGTATAGACCGGTGAGTTATGTTACTATGAGAGATATTATACTATCAATATCTAAGTCATAGATCCATGATCATAGATAAAATCCATAAAACTATTGAAGACTGATCATAAAATATATGGGATGCCCTGGATCTATGTCATAGGTATTATTATCATATTTAAGGGAACATTATTTTAATCGTAGCAATCATTCGACGTCATTGATGACAGTCGCAGGGTACATCATCTTTACATTAGATTTAATATGACATATCTAACCCAATAGCAATTGATTTTGCTCTGGATCTCGACCCCCAATGACCATAGCTCCCAAAGATGATGTAGCCTATCCTCTTTGGAGTCTATCCATAGACTATTGAATTGTGAAAACCCTATTTAAATTGGTTCTGTGGCTTTTTATACCAAAAATCATTTGTTTTGGGTTTCATTTGCCGGGATAAAAAATATCCTGAAGTTATATTACAACGCTTCTAGGTTTCCGGTTTTCCCGTGACTCAGACACATATAAAATTGGCGATTTAAGTCTCCATGGAAAACTACAATTATTTTTTAATAATAATAACGTAATTCTGCAATATCTTGATTACAGATGTCCGAGAAAGCTGAAGAAGCGATCTGCGAGCAGACAATGGCCGACTTGCTGTACCTGACCGAAAATGAAGGCAAACTACGATTAGACAACTTCAACCTCTGATATAACTAACACCGTTCGGCGGTGTCAAGCATGAATGGACTGGGTGTAGTGGCAACATTGTGTGTAACTTATGGCAAAGTGGATCTCTGTATGAACAGAACCACAATAGTGTAGCGACTAGCGGGCCAGCATCGTAACTGAGAGGTGCCAGCTTACAAAATGCCCCAGTTCTTTAAAACTGTACAATCCGGCTCCAACATATATACCATTATAATGATAATTATGACGTGATTTTACTGAATAATATAATTATGCTGTAAATTATGTGTATGCATATTGTGAATTTATTGTATAAGAATAAAAATCTTTTAATATTTAATTTACATTGGTTGTGTTATTCTGTATTTTTATTATTCTCTCAAGTTGATATTGTCATGTGAATATTAAAAATACAAATTTGCTATCCCAAACTAATGCCTGGTTTGTATCAGGACAGTAGACTAAAAAGTAGCTAGCATGTGTCAATTTGGAAATTTTGTCTACTTTCAAACTCACCAAGCTGTTTACACAACGACTTGCTAATTATTTATTTCCACACTATCCTGTAAACCAATCGGACATTAGCACCAAGACAAGCACATAGGGACACACAAGGTAACTGAAAAAATAATGATTAAGGAACTTGTTTTAATAATTCTCTAAAACTTAAATATAAAATTATTTGCCAAACCCTCCCCTGCAATTAGGACTGCTCTCCACAACTTTATCGCTGTCCTCCCATTGGTTTGAGGTCTTAGCAACAATGGATAGAGCATGAACACCTGTCTGTAGCTCTTCTTTGAGTGTATCATTTACTAAACGATGCCTCTGAAATGATACAAGCAAACTTTTGTTTATGATCAGTAAAAATCAGTCACATCTACAAAATTAAAAAATTGTTCTAGAGTATATTATCAAAAAGTATGTAATATCTGGACTCACCGTGGAAGACTGACATATATGTCTCAATAAAAAAACTACTCAATGAAATTGTATCAGAGGAATATATAGCAGAGTTGACTCCATGGGTACTCAGACACCCATGAATGACCAATATGCAAAACTGATGAATAATCTGCTTTGAACATCCTCTTCTACCTTAGATGTTATTTTGAAAACAGGTTGATGTTTTCTTATGAGCATGTAAGCATGTTTACCCATCATGTTATTTTCTATAACTGTATAATTATAAAATGCAATATCTTATTGTCATATTGCCTATTTGCTAATAGTTTGAGGTCTATGATTCATATTTTGAAGTGGTTTTTGCCACCAAAAGATATTACTGATCAGTGTGCTTTTTTCAAAAATAGTTTTTTTTAATAACCAGCCAGCCAGGTTTACTATAACCTGCACCCCTGAATATGTTAGTAGTCTCTAGCTAGTGTTTTACCTTAATAAGTGGCAATCCTTCAAACTTGTCTGACACTACAACGACTTTGAAATGCGTCTCTGCACCTTTGGGAACGTTGTGCATGTAAGATTCATTAATCACCTCCAAGTGTTTCGCGTCTAATGTCGATTGTAGCTTATTTCTTATTGTTCTTTCTATTACACCAGACATTGTAGACATGCTTCTTTGTATACGATAAACACCTGATAAAAAGATAGAGAACCAATGTTTTACACACAAAGTGTTTTAATTTCTTTAAACCTTCTAAAATAACCTCTACGCTGTTACTTACGTGGTCGTTACTTACGTCGCAAAATAATATTCATAGGTTTCACCGCTGTACTACAGGAGTTCATTGAATGTAAACTGAATAGATAGACTGATGTTGCGAGCGTAGGTAACTGTAAAGTAGGTTCAAATAGGTAACTGATATTGTTTTTCTTTCACCAAATAAAACCTGAAATCAGCTGTGAAAACAAACCAAAACCCACAAAGTGACGTTTTCGGTTTGTTTGATTGACGATTGACACATTTGACATTCAATTTCGCGCACTTGACGTGCAGATAAAAAGCGTTTCTAAACGATTTCATTTCGTAAACGACGAAGTAAGTAAAAAAACCTTACGAAAAACTAGAAAATATCAGGGATCAAAAACGTTGATGTTTAAAAAATAGAAGTGAATCACGCAGTGGTTTTAATAGGGTAGATGATATTATACATAGTGTTTTTTGACGAAATTAAACATATAATAATCCACCACAAGACGTGTAGGGCGTAGGGCGATGAGCTAATAGCACTATATTACCTAGTCATATGTCATAGTCAATGCTATGATAATTTGTTATTAGTTTTCGCATGCCTACTAACATGTTTATTTTGCGAAGGTTTGTCTTTTTGAAAACATAAGAGTTGCTTCCTACCACTCCTATCCTATGTAGGGACATAATCATTTTAGCTATGATGGCTGACAACTTCTTGCTCATGACGCAATATTTAAAATATTGATGGTAGATATTTAATTAAACGATCACATTAACTAGTTCTCTTATTAATCTGTGATCACATTCAGCTCAGCGAGCTTATAATTCGATAAATTCCATACAATATGCCGATTTCACCAACGACAAAACTATGTCTTACATGCGTAAGTATAGTTTGTTTTTATAAAATGATTAATAACATAATTTGCCAAACAAACACATAAAATAATGAAGACAAAGCGGCGAAAATAAAATAAAAGTTTATGCGTATTGTCAATGGAACTATAAAAAGCCACAAATCGCAGTCCCGCCAGCTATCTATAACGTAATAATAACTTGCTCTAGATTTTTTTATTGGATTTGATGGATTGATTTTGGGAGGGAGTTTGTTTTCGCCGCCCGCTGCTCGGGCCATTCCCATTCGCTTAAATATCACTCGATCAATATATAATATCCGTTCTTTTTCACTTTGCACCCTATTTTTGTGGGAAGACTAAGTTCGTTATGGATTTTATGCTTATGCTTGAAATATTGATTACCAAATTTAGTGATTTACTTACCTACTTATATATAATTAAAAGTTTATTCTAAATTCTTTGCTGCTTTGTTTTTTTAGTACCGATTGATTTCTTATATTTACCCGAATTAGTTTTATTTCAATTTTTAGTACCTAGCAAAGGTTTTTATTATATCAGAGCACTATACATATTTATAAATTCTTCGCTTAGCTGTTAGAACTTTATACAAAGTGTAGGTTACCACATACCTACTGATCAATAATGATGTTCTTGAGTATCTAGTACTTCTTTTTTTAGGTTGGCAATCAGCTACAAAACGAGCCATTGTTGCTAGTGCCGAGTAATTCTTGATAATTTTTATTAAATTATATATACTTAGCCCTGATGACAATGATAATGTTGATGACGATTCAGTTGCAGTTTCAGCTTTGCTGTTCAACTTTTCGGCACAAAGTCGTAGATACAGCATATTCATAAAGCATGTCGGTCTGCCTGCATGTCTGTGGTTCGTTAGTACCAAAAAATATGTGGCCAGGTCACCAAACAGGTTATACTTATTTCAGTAGGTACTTTTTTTATGGGACTAGGCCCGCCACACACTCCCACCACTGCTACTCCTGTAAGCCAGGATCTAGTAGGGTAGGAGTAGGTACTTACAGAAACAACCTACCTAAGTACCTACTGCTACAACCGGCATTCGTTTCTTCGTACAATTATAACAGCATCGGTTATCGTGGCGCACGAACGAGGCGCGGCTCGTGGTTGCGCTTACGCGATACGTTATCCGCCGCGAAATCTTAGCAGTGTGGTGCGGCTTATTGCGGCCAAAGTAATGTTAATGGGCTGGCAACATGGACTATGGACACAGTGGTCTACAGTTTGGGGATCATTTTATTATAATTAAGCAGCGTGACACAGAAAGTGTAGACTACCAGGTTATATTATCTTGAAAGAAAAATTTTTTTTCGGATTTGATCGCTATTATTTTATTTTTTTACGTTCCCGACGTTTCAGCTGCTTTACAGCAACCATGGTCACGGGAGGACTGAGGCGGTTAACGTCCTAGTGTCATAGTTTGAACTGGGGTACCTACCCTCATATTTAGTGGTTACTTGCGGTCTGATCTACGCAGAAAGTGCTCACAGTGTCTTTTAATTTCAATGGCCTCGCGTATCATCCTTGGTCGGTTCGAAGTCACAAATTCAATAAGTAGGTTCAAGTCAATTTGAAAACAAATATTGAATTGCTGACGACCTCCTAGTTGCTCTAGCGCTATGAAACCCTTACATAGAACCTGGAACGCAGAACGCTAAACACGTCTGCCTGTTAAAGTTCTTATGTTATGTAAATACTTACCTAATTATGACATTCTCAACGTGTAGTGTAGCGATACAAGATTGACGCGAAGCTCCAAGCTAAATATTAATTGGCTGTTACCCGCCGCGTGGGACCGCGGTTTGGCGCATTCATATTCGATAGCTGAATACATTGCGCGTGTTCATTCACGGCCATATACAATTCTGATGGGACCGGGGATTGTATTACACAATTACATGTACCAAGTGTCTCATAGCGTTCTTTTTTGTTAAACAGCCAATATCCCAAATTATATCGTAACTATAGACAGTGCTAAGGTGAGTATTTTTTATTACCTACCTGGCGTAACTCAGTCCCGGCATATTTTGCAATTAAACAGATACTTCTTTAGTTTACTATAATAATGTATCTTTCTATATTATGATATCCTAGTACTTACTTCGAAAGTAAAAACTTGTTTGTCGATAGATTGAATAGCCGTGCATCAATCTCTACCAAGAGGAATAGTGTGTCCTCTTGGACAAATCCAGTGTTACCTTTTTTAACTTTTTATCGTTACATTTTTAATATAGGTTTTTTTTATTTAACTTCTTAAATACATTTTTCTAAACGGGATGTTCATGTTTTTAGTCGATCGCACGATCATTTGTAGATGACATTATCTCTTGTTACCTATGGAGAGATTCTTACATTGCTTTACAGTGTGATACAGACTAATTTAGTAACTGCTGTACCGATTTCTATCAAACATGTCCAAGAACTTTAGGTATACCCATTAAACGAGCTTAAAAATAAAAAAAAGCCACGATGACATAGACAGACATAAAAATACTTCGATACATAGACAAACAGACAGACAAAAGTTATGTTTGTGGTTAAAAATAGGCATCAAAGACACCTCTATCTAGGCAAGCTGAAAGGCTGCCATTGTAACCATGCAGTAGGTTCCTATGCAAAGGGTGTGCAGCGTTTTCAATATCCGGCTAGTCCCACGTTGCTGGGTGATGCAGCACTGAAAGTAGCGCAGTGTGTTAATGTTGCCAGAGTAATCGGAAATTATTAATGGTAGTTTTAATTTTTAAGATTAGCAATCGGCTACAAAATAGAGTCATTTACCCAGTGTCGAGTATTTCTTGATAATTGTTATAAAAATTTTAAGTACCCCTGATGATAATGATGATGTCAATGACGATAATGATGCTGAAATGAATCCTATACCCCTATCAATAAAGCTGTACTTGATATTTTTATGAAAATGTACCGGACATCTTGGATGAACTTTAAAAGTCAAGCTATAATATTTCTTTATAGTTTCCTCCACTCGTGCACATATATCAATACACAATGATTCATATCCCGCTAATATTACACATTATTTATCAAAGAAACTCATTAAAAAAAATGAAAAATATTACTGTTCAATTTCCCTCCAAGAAGTGTTAGTATTCTTTACACTAATAACTAGCTCTTTTAAACTCTCGGTCAACATTAGTCAACTATCGTTAAAGTTAATGTCAGTACTTATCTAGGTACTTAAGTACCTAGCTTATAACTACTATTGCTCTGATTAAGGGTTGTCGAAATATCCTTCAGTTGAAGCTCTATTTAATCAAAGCCATCCCGCGAATTGATTGATGGTACCTATCTGAATGTAAAATCTTACTCCTATTCCAAGTCAGTTAAAACATATCGACTATCCTATGGTAACTGTACAATTTCCATGGTATCTTTTAACAAATAAAGTGGCAACACAGTCTAGTCACAACAGAGTGTCAATCGCACGTCGGAACCGTGTCGGAGCCGTTCAACGCGGTGCACCTCTCAAAGGCTGACATAGCAACTTGCGACCGACACACTTTCACTATTTCTGTTACAAAATCTGAAATATAATTTATGAGTCTGGGCTTACTAAGATATAACAATAATATACAATTATTTTTAGACATTATCATATTTTAAACAACGTATTTTAAGAGCGACATCTATAGTTTATAAAGATCACCAATTTTATTAAACAATATTATTAGAAATTTAAAAATAGATTCATACATACTTAAACGTGCTCAATATAAGCATTATTTTAAATTAAGAAAGACGACGCGAAGTTCATTCTTTCTTCTTTGCAATTAAAAAGAAACATTCGAATTGAGAACCTCTTCCTTTTTTTTTATTTGGTTCAAAAAGAAAGTGGCCAATGACCGTCACTTTCGTTGCCAACTCTGCGAGCCACCGAGTAAGTATTCCATGTTCAGAACAAATACCTCAATTATTCCATGTGACTAGCCGCGACAATATGCCTATGTGTATATACATCGTGGACGAAAAAGAAGAAGTCCAAGTCCGCCCAAATTAAATATCCATAGGTATAATCAAAACTTCACTAACAGAATTGGCAGTTTGAAACAAATGAGGCGATAAAAATCTGTCGATGATCGAGAGCTTCGTCGAATGGAACACAAAGGTAATACCAAAGGAATTAATTTGGACGAATGGTTTTTCCTTCCACTAACCACAATAGCCCAGTCCATTCATTGAAGATTAATTGATTAAAAGTATGCCAACGTTTGGTCTTAGACGGAAGAGTGATTACGGGATTGTTTTCTTATTGCGAAGGTTTTCCTGATTAGCAAACGATGTCTACGAAGATCTTATTATAAGGATATACGATTACCTGATTAGCTTAGTTGGTAGTGACCCTGCCTTCTGCGCCGACGGTCCCGGGTTCGAATTCTGGTAGGGGACAGAGTTTTTTAAGCACGAATATTTCTACCCGAGTCATGGATATTTAATATCTATAAAAGTATTATATACTGGGTTCACCCCACTCCATTGTGCGGTACCCATAATACAGGCGTTGCTTAGTGTGGGACCGTACAGTTGGTGTGTTCGTCTGGCGATATTTTCTTATTGATCTGTCGAATAAAAAAGAGTTTGCATATTAATCTTACTAGAAAAGTAGGTAACTACTTATCGTACTGTAAAAAGATTTACCAACTTAATGAATCCAAGTCATCGTCCAACACCTCGAAAATCTCAAAAACCTCATCACTCCATCTTTCATCTTGAGCCCCTTAAAAATATTTTTCACGAGTTCAACTCGAAACGGGAGTACAAAACACGAAACAACAATACGAACCGTTCGTTCGGGAACAATTAAATTAGTCGGCAATGGGGCGCCGCCGAGGAGTCGGCGCGCGGCTTCAAGGATCCTTGCGTTGACAAAATAGAGCCAGTAATGAAGACGGATTACGATTCCACAAAAACATCGCGGGATACCGTTAGAAACGTACATACAATAAGAATGGGGGCTGAAAATATGTTTGTAGAGGCTTTGTAGGACTCGTTGGGGATTTGTAGAGCATGGTAGAGGCTGAGTAGTATGGTGGGTGTAAAGGTAAACGGACGTGAAAGTATTTGCTTCTTAAACAAAGGCTTTCGCATGCTCTACGACAAGTACATTTTAGTGGGGAGTTGGTTTAAGTAAAACGTTGCTTATATGAATTGAATCACACAAACTTTTTACCTGACTACGGTAGAGGGTTTCGATTGTAGCATTCTGTTAACTATTAATCAGGACTACTGCCTCCTTTTCTGATCTTTTAACAATTTAATATCGTGATTTCGCCAATTTATTTCAAGGCAGAAAATATTGATCGAAGATACAATATAAATTTAAATACTCATGGGTATTCTAATCGGATAATATTATAATATAAGTGTAACAGAAATATCTAGAGATTGCTCATGCACTAGTAAAATTTATATAAATACCGTGTGATCTTTGGTCTGTTATGTGGTTACTCGTTATTTTTTTTTAATAATAATAATGTAATATCGCCAGACGAACACACACTATATGGTCATACACTACGCTACGATTGTATTATGGGTAATGTACAATGGACTGAGGGCGAACTAGGTATATATTACTTATATAGATATTAAAAATCCATGATTCAGGTACAAATATTGATTCTCTCACAAAGATCGTCCCTACCAGAATTCGAATCCGAAACAGAAATCAGGGTCACTACCAACTGCGCTAATCAGGTCGTTTTTTTTTTGAAAATGTGATTGACTTAATGTTCATTTGAATTGATTTATTTCAGTTACAGACTCTATCCCCCTCTCGATAACAGCGAGTTTATGATCGTACAACAAGAGACCCACCATGATTGCCTCGTAGATTAAAAAAAAAATACCCCATCACGTTATAACCCGTCGCTCGGTGTGTGTCACCGTGAAATTGCAAGCTCCGCCGCGCCGCACAACTGCCCCTTATTCATTTCACTTCAGCTCTCGGGAATTTGTCGCTTCCAACTTGCGACTTCCTCCGTGTGCCGCGAAATAGGTTTTGTTTTTAGGATTCGTAATTGTTTTTAATCTTTATCTATTCATAGAGATCTACTGGTGGTAGGCTTCGGCCGTGGCTAGTCACCACCCACTGAACAAAGCCATGTCGCCAAACGGCCTAGCCGTGTTCCGGCATGATGTTCGGTGTTGCCATTCATGGATGGCGGGTCAGATCAGTTGCGCTGCATGTGCCTAGTGAATGTAGCGTCTCTATCTACTGCCGCCTTCCTACCTAGGCAAGTATGCTCCATCGTAGATCTCATTGTCACTTACCATCAGGTGAGATCGAGATCAAATACTTGCCTATAATGTAATAAAAAAAAAAAAGATGCGTTAAGTTTCTTTCTTAAGAAGTACCTGTAAGCTATACAAGTTTACTCAGAAGGTAAAAGTATTTTTATTTTTATAAAAAAGAACATTCTTATGAGGATGCAGGACATCAATACTGCGTATTTTTGATTGCATCCTCCACTTTAATCACCTCAGCTGTAACTGAAAAGATATTCATGGAAATAACATCCCCTGAGTGACAATTAATAGCCAGCACAAATAATTGTAGTTCAACGGGCGTATAAATTATTTAGTGTCGCTATTTTCTTTGTTCGCTCGGAAATTTATTTCACAAACTCTACAAATGTAAGAGACGAGCGCACCTTTGTGCTGGATATTTTGATAAAATTATCTTCAGTTAGGGCTTTTGTACGGTGGATGTTCTAGCGATAGCAGGGTCTGACAATTTAGCTTTATCTTAACGATTTATTTTGTTTTATTTGTGTTGTAGTTACTAGGGGTTTTAAAGGAAATCTGAGAGAGGATAGACGAACAGTTTTGTGGTAGTCCCTCAATAATCCTGACTATGTCAAATTGCTTAGAAAAATCATGAGTCTTGCAGAAAATGTTATCAAGAATGTGTTAGGAACCCTTTTAATTTTTAAAGAATAAGCGAATTTATCCTAAGAAAAATTACTCACAAAAGGTTACTATAAGTAAAGTGTATTTAATGGTTTCATACATAAGTACCTTAAACTTACATTATAAAGTTGTAAATTTGTATGGTTGTAGAGGTTAGTCTCTGAATCTATTGATCCGATTTTGAAATTCTTTCACTCATACACTATCGGTTAGTGTAATATACGTTTTGTTTGTTTGTACCTGATGTTTCATCACTTTATTACTATTGGGGTGTCAACCTATAGAGGAGATTCTATGGATATACGGGCGGAGCCGCGAGAAGAATATAGTTTATTGTAAATGCGCTACTCTTCTTAGCGAAATGGAGGATTATGTAATAACGGAAGCAGGCAACAGACCGTGAAAAAGGTAACAAGATACAAAAGCGCTTACAGATAAAATAGACTATATTCTATAGGATATAGAGAAGAATATGCACTAACATCCTGAGAACATTGAAACCATTAATCCCAACTAAGTTGATATCATTAGGTTTATTTGACAAACGTGAAGTATTATATTTTTTTACAGCATTTCCAAAATTAAGATCCAATTCATATTTTAAGTCCAGTAGACTTCAAAAATGAAATATTTTCTAACAGCGGCCACTACATCTTTATATTATAATCCAGCGAAACATAAAATCCCGAAACGTACCTTTATCAAGAATCACCCCTAAGGGCGGCTAAATTCCAAATGACCTACTCCATCAACAAAATTAATTTCGCAAAAACAATTTAAGTGTCCGCAATAAATTATTCAGGTACGGGTGCTTGTAATAATGTAACCTGAGCCCTGGCTTTATAAATAACACCACTAAGCCGAGTGGAAGTTTATTTAGCTTTCTAAATGCAACGCGACACTGTGGGCTAATGCAAAATACGTGGTTATTGTAAATCCTCGGTGCGCGGTTCTCACTCCGACAGACTCAAAACAAGGGCCACAGCAATGCAAATTGCTAGAATAATACTTAAATTGAAATATTTCCTGGACTCCAACACAGCAATTTAAGTTCTATCGTCATGATGCAGAGCTTAAAATCAAGATAGCAATCCAAATGAAAACGCTACCACGATATTATTTGATGAGTGCGGAATGAGTGTCCTGAATAAATTTGCAAGTGGTTTACACGATATGGAAAGGTATGCTCTTAATGGCGATTCCTTGTTTTAATTAAGTAGCACCTCGGACACTAATCTGTAATGGAGGATTGCTATGAATGTTATCTTTGAAAGGAGTGAATTAATTTATGACCACTTTAAAACTGTCTAGGAGAATGTTACATCGGATACTTTCAGCATTCCTGCATCAAAATGTCGAATTTATATTAATGTCTTTACAAATCTATACCTAACTAGCTGTCCCAGCGATCGGTCGATCGCCCGTTCTTTATTTCTAAATGGTGTAACTATCACGGCTTGTTATATTTTTATAGATTATAAAGTGGTAAAGTTCGTTTATGAATATTTAGGGGGCTATCGCCGGGTCTACTGATCCAATTCTTCAAATTTTGACACTAATACGATGGTATACTATCCCCGAGTGCTACAGGCTATGTTGCATCGCAATACCAGGGGTGCAGCCGCGGACAGCAGCTATGCATTAAATTCACAAAGTAAAAGGGAGAAGTTGCAGGAAGCCGATGAATACGAGAATCATGAGGTGCACGTCTTACAGCTGAAAAAGTTGGAACGCCTTTCCATATTTGTCTTAAAACTCCAACACGTGGATCGCAGTACCTACCAGCAGCGCGTTAAAAAGGTAAGGCAAACATTCTCATGACTATAAACAGTTAATTTGCAGTCCATTAACTTGTGCCCGACGGTAAGTGTACGTGTTGAAAATCAACATAATAATTTGAATTTATTCGCCGTTAACACCCCAGGTATAACAAAGGGTGAACAGGATTCCGGATTTGTCAAACTTTTGCGCCGTTCGGCATTAAGCCGGCTGTTACGTCATAATCCGCACCCAATGGTTGTGCAGACGGGAGACTTGCAACGGCTTGCAACAGTTCCCTAATCTATATATAACAGCGAATTTCACTGATTGACTCACTTAATCATCACGAAATCTCCGAAACCATGACACCAAGGGACTTGAAATTTGACACGCGGGTTTCTCTGGGGCCTTAGGTGCTTGCTATGAAAGAATTTTGGAAAAATCGACTCCTATGGGGCTAAAAGGGAGGGTCAAATTTTTTTATGATTTGTTGTAATTTTCTACGTGAACGACACAAAACGATCTCAGTAGTTTTACAAACTTCAAATACCACTCAATGAGTGATTCACTGTCTCATCCTAAAATATGTAGCTATCTCTATTTGTCTAAGAATAGGCTTCTTGACTAACTGCATCGGGTAGACAATTTGAATCTCATCTGGCCGAAAGTTTAAATTTTATTCGTAATTCCCCCAGGTCTGGGTGTTACTAGGGTCATCGGAGACTACCCATAATACTTGCGTAACGTTACTTGGCTTGGTACCATACAGTTGAAGTATTCGTCTGGCGATATTAATTTATTTTCGTAATTCCTGCTACGTGCTAAGAAAATTATGCATCTAACTATGTCTACATAAACTCAACATTGTTGGCAACTGTTGTGGCTCGGCTGTGCCCCCGGTGCTTCACCTTCACCCAAAAGTTACCAGAAAGGATATCACACCAATTCCCCGGTACTTTTCAAAAGATTACAGTAATTACATTTCGCTGTAAATTTTCCGCTTCGTAGCACGTAAACATTGTATTGTCGCTATCATTCTGGAGATTTATACTGTCGAGCCCTTCGGGTTCAGCTCGCGGCGCGTTTGTTCGTACCGCGGAAAGTTTAGAGTTTAATGACATTTTAAGGTAGATAAACAAATGGTCGGGTCTCGTTTGACCGGTATTATGTTTAACTTTGATTTTAACGAGATTGTTTTGAAATTTGAGTGCTAATTTATAAAAAACTTTAACTCTTATTGTCGATAGATTGTAGGTATAATTTAGGCTGACATCATATGAACTAGTGAAGTAATTATTTTTTCGTCATATAATTAAGTACCTAAGCTCTAAACGTAATATAAGAACTACATTTATTTTGCACCAAAAAAAATACAAAATGTTATACGTAGAGTGGTTTTCAATCTGAGCTGTGCTCTCATATAGAGCCGCATGTGATTAGCTTAAGCACAGGGGCTCTATCTTTACTAAACAAAGACAAAATGCAAACGCGCGCGAAAGAATTAACATTCAAAAATCTAACAAAAAAAACCGCGTGATTGCGCGTGCCAGCTTTCGCGCGTTCAATAACGCACCCTGATTGCGTGTGAAGGATGTGTCACATAACGGCAGCTAGTAATGAGGAATGTTAGACTGTTACATTCATGGAAATTGCGATGCGGTAATGCGGATTGCGGCATGTTCGTTAGCGATGACTGCAAGTGCATTAATTGGCTTAGCAGACTATTGGCGGCCGAGTTGGTCGTACGCGGCTTGTTGTTTCACTTATGTACTAGCATTTATAGGACCTAATATTGACCCTTAGTTGATTGCTTCCAGCAGTGACAGGAGGGCTCTTTCCTCGCTCGAAACTCTCAATTAATAAATTTGACTATTTTTTAATTGCGAGTTACAAAAGTGTACATTAATGTATACATCAGTATGTATATATTTTTCTGTTAAAAAAGATATAACTAGAAGAATACATCAACTTTAGTCCTTGATTGAGGCCAGCGACCCAAGCTGTAGTCGATTACAAATTCTTTCAATCCATATCCAGTGATTCAATTTTCCCGGCCATCCATTAAACCATTAACCATTGTCATAGCTCAAAAAACCCTAGCAATCTTCACACCCCATTAATTATACTTACAAATTACCTGTAACAGGCCGCTGCAGTCGATCCTTCATCCAATGAATATTTGAAAACATTCACCAACGCGAATGAAAAAAAAATATCATTCAGTTGGTTACAGTTGCACTGATGATTATTTAAATGAACGATGGGCAGTAGCTACATTCATTTGTTTGAATGCATTGCGTGATGGCGCTGTGCCAATTTATCTTTTACCGTATGGAATTGTGGTCTGGACTGTTGGTAGGAGTTTAGAAAATATTCCAATAACTATTAACTAATGTTCGGATAAAATTACGACGTGCAAATGATATTGGATCTTAATGTGATGAGGGAGTTCCTTGGCCGACTTTACTTTTAGTTAAAACTTATAAAATAGTTTAATTTATTGTCTAAATACACTTCATTACTAGTAGATAACGTTTATGTACTAAGCCTCCAGGGTATCGCTTGGTCAACATTATTCTTGACTTAGCGTTAATTATAATTAGCTTAGGTACTACTACTTTGCTCAATTTGAGAGGCGCCACATTGGAACTAAACTTTATGTAATATCCTACATAATAATTTAGCGATTCACCATTAAAACGCTATAAAAAAAATGTTGGTCATGAAAGTGATTAAATAAATTATTTCACGTAGGCTTTATTATTATAATTATGTAACAATTTCCTTGGATTATACTTTGAATAGTCTTTAACACATTGAAATAAAATATATTTTTCAGATTTTATCGCGTTTATTTTCTGTTTTCACGTGCCCGACGTTTCGGCAGCTTTACAGCAACCATGGACACGGGAGGACAAGCGATAAAATCCGAAAAAGTTGTTTTATTTCAATGTGTCGTATACGCGTAAATATAAGATATCAATATGCCTTTAAAACGTTCTGTATATACAAAACCGTTTAGCTTATTCGATAACCGATCGCGTTTCGTTCGAGCTGGGGTGAATAAAAACAGGAATTGTTTGAAGTATAACGATTGTAGAGACAGACTGGTTCACATTTTGCCGTGCATTAATGAATCCTCGCATATATGTCGTTGGGCAATCGGTTCGTTAGTATGTACGGACAGCACAAGATGTAGCGACCTCTTAAATTCCGCTACAATAAATGTTCTTCTACACCTATACAGAGATGGCGCTGAATACGGTGTCCAAAAGCAAATGATGATTTTCCATACAATCCTGAAATACACTGAGAGAGTTTTCGAAGATCGTAATGTAATATGAGTATATACAAGGCTCCGACAATAACCGTCGGGGCATAGAGCCAGCCCCGTCAGGCATACCACCCACCTGGCTGGGAGATCTTCTCTATACCACTAAAGTGAGTAATCTTGAGTATGAATGTGTGGGATAATGTTGCGTATTTTCTCTTTTATCTACTCAGTAGTAATTGTTACCTGAAATTTATGAAATTCGAATTTCAATTGACTTCAAATTAGCACTCTGTATATGCGACGTAAGCAAACTTAAGCTTAGCAGTTATCGTATATGTAGTTACCCATTACTGCTTGATCTAAGAGTAAATATGAAGGGCTAGTTTGTGAAATCGCAATGCATTTGACGACGAGCAATTAAACCTCAATACGGTGATTTTTCAGAGGTGCAATTTTTGGGGCTATAATTGTACGACATGCTAAATCCACTGTGGTTTGAATGTTATCACCAAAATTTGGAAATGAGGTTCGAGAGTATTTTTTTGCTGACAGTACCGCGCCGGTGGTCAAACATTCGCAATCAGTGAAAACTCGTGTATTTGCCGTGCGAACAAATTGGGCAACGCGCAGTTCAAGTGAGGCTGGTCCGCTCGCGGCTTCGTGACGTAGACGATAATGCCAAGAGTGATACTGTACTTTTCTTACTTTTTTTTTAGCTTGGCAATCGGCTTCAATTTTGCATTATACTTGACACTGGCAAAATAACTAAGATGTTGTAAAAAATATTGTTTTTGTAAGTATTTGTTTTATGAAGTGCGTTTGCATTCTATTTTTCTATTACGCCATCGACAGTAGGCGGCGGTTGTTGTGAGTTTGCTTTTAAAAAAAAAAGTATTTTAACTCAGAAGCCATTTCACGTACAAAGATGATTAAGTCAGTGGGAATGCACCTCCCCGCCTGGGAAATGCCAGTAGCTAAGAGTTTGAACAGTCGATCAAAAAAGTATTTTTCCTTAGAGATTTGCGATCTATGCCTCAAGCACAATAACATTAACGCAAGAGTGTTCCGTCTCGCTCTCACCTCAGATTTAATAAGGCTTTGTGGCGGGAAGTTGAACTGTGCAGAGAAGTTGTAATTTTTTTGTTTTATTTTCCAAAAAACGTGTTTCTTTGATAGATATTGTGTAATATTAGTGGGATATTAACCATTATGTGTTGATATTTGTACACCCAAGATGTCTGGTAATTTTTCAGTAAAGTATACAAAGCTTTACTGGGGTAGGGATTCATTTCATTATTATCATCGTCATTGACATCATTATTTTCATCAGGGGCACTTATAATTTTAATACTGGACACTGGCAAAAAATGCTCTATTTTGTAGCCCATTGCCAACTAAAAAAAAAAAAGAAAGAATGAGTTACAATATGCCTTCTTGATGACGTCACTATTATCATTGTGTGTAGTTTGCAAATTAATCTGTATTTGTATATTACTATTCATTCGTATAATAAAAAAATATTTGCTACCTAATACTTACGTTCCAATGTCTACCGCCTACGCTAAGCTACGTAGCGCTACAGATGCTACGAACGCTACGGTGTAGCTACGCTACGAGTAGCCAGCTAATACCCAAGAGAGTTTAGTTATGGGAGCGGAGAGCAGGAATTCAATAAAGAATTGAAATGTATTTTCCGTTAGAGCTGTTTCTTGCGTGTTGGGAATAACGCGCGTCATTACTGCTCTGAATGAACGATTGTTTTCCCGCTGTTATGTGGGTATCTGGGATTGAGGATGTTTTCGTGTTCGTACAGGCTGGAGATGCCAGAAAAAAAATATTTTTGCGACTATGGTTAAGATAATAATGTTCCCGGAGCCCCTACTTGTGAGAAAGAAAAAAAAGATCTTTTAAGAAGTTAATTTGGTTATGAATATTTTTTTACCTCATGTTTTTTAAGCTATTGCTCACATAAACGAGTTATTTGAGATGAAATTATCCATTTATCCCACACGCTCGAGTTTTTATTAGTACTTGGGCAGCACAGTTTGCGCACTTAAACTTCAGTTTCACATACGCTAGTCGCGCACGTGCCTAAATACGCATACCCAAAGGGTTGCTCAAAATATAAGCGCAATTCTTTGTGGCGAAAAAATATTGTTCAGGATAGATATGCTTTTGTTGTTATGACAGGTGCATGAGCGAGATACATGAAAATAAACATGCATTAGAGTGAGTGGGATGCATTGTAATTTTTTTGTCTAGGTTAGCCTTGCCACTAATGATCGGAGGAAAAATGTGGCAACAAATTTGGTTATGGCTGAATATATATTTATTTCTAATTAGTTTAAGGTATATGCAAAATGATGAATGATACTTACTGCTGTTGTTTAACAGTGTGCAAATAAATCTTATCTACAACATATTTCACAGAATATATTCTTATAGATCGTGTATCAAATAAGTCATGGATATAGTTTATAAGCACATTGTAAACCATGCCGTGAAATTCATAAGTTGTCATAATTAACTTTTAATTTCTAAAATAAATGATTAAGGTGTAAGCGATACAACACCATAAAGTTAGTAAAAGTAGCGGTTTTTACAAACCTTATGGTATTGTATCGGATTAGGTATACATCGAGACATCCAATGCAGAATGCTAATATCGCAAAAAACTAAATTACATCGCAAAGATGTCCAAATTTTTCGTAAAAAAATAAAAACCATTGACATTTTGAATTTCGCGCCCTGACCTGAGCTTCCCCCTTAAAAGTGTAAATATAAAGGGCGAATGTTAAATGTATCCCTCATTTCATTTAGAAGAGACAGACAGCACGCTAATGCCGATGCAGTTTGTTAGCGCGGCTGCGGGGATGAATATCAGATGTAATCCAATTCTTTGCAGCCCGCACTGACACCCCGCCCGCCCTAATTAGTTTACGTTCCAACGTATAGTATTCTATCTTTTCATTAGCGTCTTTTGTTTTTCTTAATTTATTTAGCTGTAACTCTTGCATTGTTGATTTAATTAATTTATGCTAATTATATAAAGCAGTGATAGCCAAGATCGCTTGCCTCGGTAACGAGGATCGCAGGTTCAAACCCCCCGGCTCGCACCTCTGCGATTTCTAGATTTCATGTGCGAATCTCATTTTCAACTACGATTATCACTTGCTAAACGGTGAAGGAAAACATCGTGAGGAAACCTGCATATCTGAGAGATGTGTGAAGTCCGCCAACCCGCAGTGGGCCAGCGTGATGGACTATGGCCTAATTCGCCTCGAATTGAGGGGAGGCCCGTGCCCAGCAGTGGGACATTAAAAAAAAGGGCTGGTATTATTATAATTATATAAAGGTGCATTATCTTTGAGTGATATAGGCTATGTTACATTGAGGTGCATATCAATTTTACTTTAAATATATTTGAGCATAACCTTCACATGATCACGGGTCACCGGTGATGCGAAGCGCCGAGATAGCATACAGACGCGAATTCATGGAACTCAGTGAATATTAAAAATGTATTTATTTACGTGTTTATTTGAGTTTGCTGTGCGCTCACGCGTGCGGTCGCTTGTGTAGATGCTCAGTCACTGAATAGTGAGCATCGTGTTCTTTAAGAATTTATTCTAGATCATAATGCTTTTGTACTATTGATGTATTTTACTTAGCTGAACTAAGGCTATATCTGGGTTAAATTTATCAACCTGAAAATCTTTACAGCTTCTATCTGCACGTCATGTGCGAGATTATTCGTGAGCTAACCGTGTACCTTATAGTCATCGTATTTAGACACATTGTATGGAGAATTGAAATATTGAAATATAACTAATTTTAAGGATCGTAAAAAACATAAAATGACCGCGATAAAATGCTTAAAAATTAGTTTTATTTCAATGGAGAATTAAATGTTTTAAATACTGCCCGCTAGAGGCGCTGTTCAATTTTCCATACAATATGTCTAAATACGTGAACTATAAAGTATATAGTCTCTACTGATTCTCTATAGATTTGGTTGTATTGTTAAATTTAGCCGTGTATGGTGCAATCCACCCTAAGACACAAAGGTACATAGATAGATAGTCTGGATATAAGTGTTTTTCTTCATACCCCAAATTTTAATAAGTTATGATCAATTTACAATGGTTGTTACGTCTTTGGATCCACTATGGTTCGTGTACCGTTCACTTTGGTACATTAATAAAACACTGGTTCGTAATATGCATGTCAGTATATTATCAATATACAGAATTCAGTAGCGTAGGTCCGTCCCGGCGCGCGACCGGCCGGCAAGTGAGTGCCGCTGCGGCCCAGACGTCAAAATGGTATTACAATTTACAGAAGAAAACGACGAAAACGTTTATAAAGGGCTAGCCTTTCATTAATTTAGTAATAGGCCGATTTTTGGCTGATTGCGGATTGGCTTGCCGATTAAACATAGAACAGTTGACATCTGCCTTTCGTGACGTAACTAGTTGTATCTTACGAGCGTAGAGGTCAGTCGCCCCTAGTCGCCCTTGGGTTATCTTCAAGGTTACACCAGTTGTAAAAGGTAAAGTGTGTGACATTGTATGTTTAGATGTAGGGCATAATCTATGGAACTGCTGTTCCGATTCTAAAATGTATTTTACTATTAGGAAGCTACATGATCACTGTGGGCTCTAAGCTAATGTTTGATAGAGTTGCCACAGAAGCTAGTAATAAAGATGGAGCAACGTTTTAATGTGCAGTATTTAATTAAGAGTGCAAATGATGCATACATTTTCGTTCCTAAGTAAAGAGCGCAAATTGCCGTTCTTAAAAGCAGTAGAATATCAAAATGCGCATTGGTATATATATTTTATGCGCTAGAGCAGTCCAAGTGGGCCAATTACTTTGGCTCAACAAGTGTTTTGTGGGCACTGGCAAACACACTGGCCAGTCCAGTTGCTTAATTAATTAACCTGAACTTTGCAAATGCATTTCGTTGCTGTGAACTACGTAGGGTTATGTTTGAAAGACATTTTGTTAACTTAGGCGAAGGAATTAAATTAGAACGCAAGTGTAGTCGAACAAATAATTATTATTAATTGCTCACGTTAGTTTGACGAAACTAAGCGATCAGATATATCGTCAACACTTTTAAAGCTTTACCTCTAAAGCTAGTTTATAATTTTAAAATAATTACCACTGTATTCGAAGGTGTAATCAGAGGAGCACTACAGAGCACCAACATTTTGGCCGGTTTCTGTCCCAGACAATGTAGCCCCATGTCCCAATGCAAGGAGCGAGCCTCTGTTGTTATAAAATTTAAATATACATTGCTCCAACAACAAGCCACGTCCCGTTCAAGTGGTATATGTAAAGGTTGCGTGTTTAAACCACGTAAATATGTCGAGTGAAAGGAGCCAAGAGTTACAGGCTGCCCGCCGCATAAGTCCTTACAACGACTTTATGACAGGAAGTACAATGTGGTATCCATACACTGTAATGTAAACAAATTAAGCATAGTATTTCTTTTTATTCACCTTGCCAAAAAAATTATGTTTGCTTGAGCATCAAAGAAATATTACTAGGTACAACGTTTTACACATTCGTTTTTTCTCTTTATAAATATTATATTCTGTCGTCAGACACTGAGGTAATTACTTGTGCTATTAACTTCAATGTCTGAAGATAAAGGTTTTTAACCAATATATGCTGCCAGTGATGACACATGGCACTGAGACGTGGTCCCTATCTATGGGCCTCATAAGAATGTTCAAGATCGCAAAACGCGCAATGGAGCGGGCTATGCGAGCTATGAGTATCAGAAACGAGGAGAGCAGTAGGCAAACTATAATAACAAAGAATTTCAACGTTGAAGTGGCAGTGGGCGGGGCACATAGCTCGAAGAACCGGTGTCCGCTGGGGCAGAAATGTTCTAGAATGTCGACCACGAGCTGAAAGTCGTAGGGTGGCCCCTCACAAGGTGGGCCGATGTATCACACGCGTTGCAGGAAGCCGGTGGATGCGAGTCGCCGTTGACCGTGATGTGTGGAAATCTTTCGGGGAGGCCTATGTCCAGCAGTGGATCTCTTTCGGCTAATGGATGGATGTTAATTATTCTATTGTCTATGGTCAAATTCCAAAGATAAAGTCCATAAGATAACGATGATGGGGTCGAGTTGCGGTTTAAAATCGATGATAGCGTGGGCGGAGCCGCGAGCAAAAGTTAATATTTAAATAAAAAATAATTTATGCAATAAAGTATGTTTTATCACCAGTCGATTATTTATTACGGAACGTTACAGTAGATTTAACACGCTAGGGTGTCGTTGAAAGTGTTTTTCGTTTCCGTATTAATTTATCGTAAAAATATGGGGCAAGTAGGTACTGGGGGGTAAAAATATGGGTAAATTATTGCTATTTGCCCATAGCTTGCTCCACTATGTGCTACGTAAACAAAATTTGAGGGATTCCTAGTAAAGTGAATTAAAAACGAGTATAAAAAATTTATAAAAATAACCAGTAATAAATTTCTAGTTTTATGAAATGTGAAAGCAGAGAGAAAGAACACGGCATAAATTATTCCAAAGTCGTACTATTCCGTAGATACTGATAATTTAAAACCTCGCCAAACTAAGTGAGATAGTTCAATTTATTACTGATACTACCTACATGCTATCGCGTTCAATGATTGCTCAGAATACATGCATTTCAAGCACGAAGTGGAACTTCGAGAATAAAATAACGGGAGCTTACATTATAACAGTTTTATAACTCGGTATCTTTGAGAATTTTATCTATAAAATAACTCCTATATCAATGTTTCACTTTGCAACATTTGCGTTGTATTCAGAGAGAATGCAGACAACCGATAAATTGGCGCAATTTGTGTTCGAGAAACATTTTAACTACCTTTTAAAAAAAATTGTGCGTCTCTACCAAGGCCTGTCTAAATAGTCTGTAAAAGTTGTATACAGCGTGTTTCAAAAAGAGTATATACGTATGAGCCTGCGATTCGTTAGCTCATTTCTGATCATTGTGTAAAGTAAACATGGCGATATGAAAATTAAAAAAAAAACTTATAATTTTGTAGAGAAAAGAACAAGTTGACGTAATCGAAATTCTAACTTCACAAAATATTTACAAATAAGCTAAAGGAGCCTAAGTTAAAATGTTCGTAGTATACACATTCTCAATCACGCTGTTACTCCAAAACTCTTTAAAACAGGGTTAATTCTCATGAATCAATGAAGACCACAAAACTTATGTAAGGAAGTCGCGAGCGGACCTAGTATACGATTAAATTAAGTTCAAACGTATAATGTAGAGAAATAATTAGCAATTTGGAAGTAGAGTCGCACTGCACGGGGCGGCGCAATTATCCTTGGGGGCCATATCTTTTGCAGACAAAAGGACTACGCGAAACCTTAGTACATCTTTATAGTTTTATTGCTATCGAGATAAGTAGAGCTTTGGTAAACGTCGAAGTTCTGAGGCCCGCATTAATAAACCGATCTCAACTCTGAGAGCGAAGTTGAGTGACTCTTGTGAGTGAGACAGCTCAGTAAGTTTCATAGTTCTTTCTTACATTACAAGCATTGCAAATCAAAAAGGCTATTATAAATATTGGCTATAATTTATACCCAGGTTTTTTTTTATTATTTTTCCTATCAATTAGTATTTTATAGTTATTTGGTTTTATGTAAATATTTTTGTATATACCTATAAAAGCCTCGTGTTATTTTCTTCACTACCATAAGTATTGTTTTACACGGGTGTCACATCGTGCTGGTTGTCTGCCCGTATCCAAACAGGTGTTGCCCCGTATCGTATTGATTGTCATCCCGTATCGTATGAAGGTTGTCCTTCCCATATATTTAGTATTGTCGCTACAACTACCCTATTTAGGTCAGGTCACGGACTATAATTTTGTTTTAAGCTTTCCGAAATGTTCTGTTTATACGGTTTTTTTCGATTCGGATATATTATGATGTAGAGCAAATAAACAAATAAAAGGTATAATAACGAAATAAATAACACTAATTAGTAGAGCGGTGAATGAATCAAGTTAAATTGCAGTGAAAATAATTAGCTAAGTTGGGCGGCAAGTAGAGTATAATACTCACTACAGGTAGGCTCACAGGTAGGTCACTGGTGGTACGCTTCGGCCGTGGTTAGTCACCACCCACTGAACAAAGCCATGTCGCCAAGCAGCCTAGCCGTGTTCCGGCATGATGTTCGGTGTTGCCATTCATGGATGGCGGGTCATATCAGCTGCGCTGCATGTGCCTAGTGAATGTAGCGTCTCGATCTACTGCCGCCTTCCTACCTAGGCAAGTATGCTCCATCGTAGATCTCATCGTCACTTACCATCAGGTGAGATCGAGATCAAATATTTGCCTATAATGTAATAAAAAAAAAAATACAGTGAAGAATTGTTCTTTGGGGTAACCACTTACCCCTAAATTTACTATACTATAGAGAAAGGTAAACTATAAAGTTGACCAGCCGCATTTTTGGTGCAGGGCAATGTGTAAATTCGCATTAGATCCACATTCTGTTCCACTCTATAATCTATCTCTATCTTATTTCTGAGGACTGAAAGAGACAATGTCTGTAATGTTACCCTAAGGTTCAGACTCGCAGTAACAAAGATATTTATAAGTATGTCTGGGGCCAAAGGGCCAGTAATTAAACTCAACGCACTTCGTATGCAAATGAGACCTCTTTATCGTTTTTGGGTTCAAACATCTATTAACCGACTTTGTAAGGAGCCCCCTGTGGTTTCTTTAGCTTTGAGAATGTAGAGCCAACTTAATTTGGAGGGTTAACCGTAAGAGCTTAATAGCTTCTTCAATATTCGAGGTACATTATATTTAGGGTAAATTAATGGTTCCCAAGAATAATGGCCAGTTGTTTCTCGTTATTTCATAAACTTTAATCTGCTAAAATGATCCCTTTTTATGGTTCCGCAGTCAATGTATGGACCCTTATAGTTTTGCCACCTTGTTCTGTCCGGGGCAAATTAACTTTTACAGACTATTAACATTCGGGGACTATTTGGACAGGCATATGTATAGATATTTATCAATGCAACAAAGAGTATACTAAAAAAAAATATATGGGGCCGCGCCTACATACAGGATGATTCAGAAAGGGTATACTAAGCCTGGAGCCTGGGCTTTTTTCGACATGTCTATTTAAAAAAAAAATATTCTAATCAAATTGACAATTGCGATTTTTGCAAGCAATTTTTTTTAAACTGACATCCAAAATTTGAGTTCATATACTGGTTATAAATGCGCTTAAGAAGCAGGTCCAAGGCTTAGCATACTCTTTCTGAAACAACCTGTAGAAAGTAAGGTTACTAAATACGCTTAACACCATGTCTGGAGTTTTTGTTGTTGACATGGCTACGGAACCCTGTAGTGGATTATCAAAGATGTTAATTGTGTCATATGTGCAAAAATACATGGAAGAGTACATTCTTTGAATAAACTTTACTAATAGTACCTACAAATAACTATATACCAGTATGGATGGAATCACCGCCGTGATTAATTAAACGCGAAAATAAAACCCTGGATATTTTGTCCCGGATGATTTTTTTATGGACTTTTTTCGACAGAATATCCAGCTTTATCCTAGAGTTTATGCGATTTCCCGCAATATATTTTCGCGAACGGAAAAGCGTAAAAACCAGATTCCAGGAAACTGGACGAGGCAGATAGCTTGTCGCCAACGTTGACAGCCGCGTCCGTGGGCTTAGATTAATGGATTCCATTTGGGGACAGCCCCCTATCACTTTTTCGCCTTCCAGCCTCGTCTGTCTCAGTCCTTTGAGATTTCTATGAAACGCTACCTATATTAGTGGGGTAAAAGGTTTTTGTTTTCATGTCACTCATTTTTTTATAGCAGCGGACGGGAAATATGTTGTTTTTTATTTCGCGCGCGGCGCTTGGGACTGTGTCGGATATTGAATGTCAACATTTGTATGATATTGCGCGCTAATATTTATTTAGGAAGGTTGACGGCGTAATTTGGTTGAAGCGACGTTGTATGGTTGTAATGTAGGTTAGATTAGGTTGCTAGTTGTACTGGTTAAGGCGAGCGTAACACAATACAATGTTTGAAAAAAATAAAGGATTCCGCAGACCCAATTTATTTATTACTAATGGCTTATAGTTTGTCCATGTATTGTTGTTAGAATCATGAGTTGAATCTATGGTATCAGTTTTCATTACCATCAACACCCGGTATTATATTACTTTTGATTCATATAGAAATGTTTACGACGTCATTGTTCTACTCATATCGAAATAAAACAATGTCATGCAAATACAAAATTGAAACACAAAATTGCCAACAAAATCGCGAGGCGTTGGAGCGACTTGTAATATCCGGTCCGGGCCAGATCGGGCCTAAACAAAACACCCGGGCTAAACATCCGCCGGCTAACAAACACACTTGAAAATTTACTCCGGCTTACTTTCTATCCCTTTCTATCGAGTCTGGAGAGTAAGGGATAACCGAGCTCCCAATTTTAGAATGATTTTATAATTAAATAAGTTGTTTTGATTTATAGTCTTCAATCGAAATTACTCAATGTTACGATAAAATAAGTAACTTACGAAGTTAATTATATATGTACGGTGAAAATTATCCACTATATACAATTCATTGGTATAATTTTTAATTAATTCTCATCCCTTACATTGTTAGAAAACTGAATACTTTTTTCTGATTGTTTCGGATTCTATCGCGTAGCGAAACCTCAAGCATAGGTCACTCCATTGCGTGCTGAGCGACCTTGAGTTTTCTTATAAGCCCCATCGTAAGCGACCACGACGAGAAAATATCCCGTTAGTATTAATGATTTTTTTTTTCCAATAGGCCGTTTTATACTAATATGAAGTTAATTATAAACATCGATATTATGCAACGCAAGCTGTGACAAGCTCTGTTGTAACATCAAAATTAATTTATCACTCGAATCGAGTCGATCTCGAAAAAGCTGATGGGCGATTATTATAAAGATTTTTTACCAATTTCCCGATGATTTGCGACATCAGCGTTCGAAGTGGAGGGTGACAATAGAAAAAATCCCGAGGGAAGACAATTAAAATTTACTGTAGGTATTTTAATTATAATAATGTTTTGATTTCTTATATTGACGCGAATACTACACGTATGAATATGAGCTCTCTTACATAAGGCAAACTAAAAGATCAATAAAAACCTGGGTAAAAGAACACATCGCTGATGTGAAACACCGACGCTCCACGACGCCATCTGTGCATCATTGCAAGACCTCAAGACACTGTGAGCACCTTCTGCGTAGATCGGACCGCAAGCAACAACTCAATATGAGGGTACCCCAGTTCAAACTATGACACTAGGACGTCAACCACTTCAGTCCTCCGTGACCATGGTTGCTGTAAAGCAAAATATGCGACAGTAGAAATCGAACATACGCGGCCATGTTCATTCATCTAACGTTCTAACTTCTTGGATGGTCCTCTTAATACAAATGACGCCTCGAACCCACCGCCCAGCGCCTAGCACCCAATGCCCAGCGCCTAGCACCCAACGCCCAGCGCCTAGCACCCAACGCCCCGCGCCCGATGCTAAGCACCCAATTCCTGCGCCCACTGCGTAGCGCACAGTCCCTTTAATCCCGTATCTACCTGTTCAGTTTTTATTCCCACGTGAAAAAAAAAATATAAGTGTATCATTTTCTTTAAAGTTTAAGAAATTAATTGTAAGCGCACACGCCAATATTAAAGGTCCCAAATTAAGTGACGCCATAACACATACCTCCGGAATAATATTCCCTCTAGTATTTTCGTAACACATGTAAGATGCGTGTCTATACATCTTCGAGCATCTATGGTGCAAGCGCGTCTGAGCCGGATATTACATCGTCTGGACATTGGTACATAAACCCTGCTAAGACCCATAGAATTGGGTAGTTACAGCCAAATCACTTTCTCAATATGAGCACCTAGTATAGGGCAGACCGTTTGGTAGTTTTTAGAGTTTTGCGTGCAATTGAATTGCACGCTTAGAGTTCTAAATAGGTATGACGTTTTATTTATATAATAAGTAATAAATAAATATCGCCAGACGAACACACCAACTATACGGTCCCACACTAAGCAACTCTTGTATTATGGGTACCGTACAATTGGCGACATAATCAGCTTTTATCTTATTACTAGTGGCAGGACTATACAGGTAAAATACCGTCATATAAGACGATAAGGGGGCAACACTGGCGAGAGCGGCTCAGGGGTATAGAGAGGTGTGCTGCGCTTTCTCCGTGCTTACTTGCGGCTTTATGCCCTTTAACACTTCCACTCCTGGAGCATATGTCTCCAACGACCCCTCTCTCGACCGCCAACTATGGCAAGACAGAGCTGAGAGTTATTATTATTCACAATATAATATTTATTCAGGCAGTTTAATTGAATAATAAAATATGCAGAAGACCGTTCGCAGTGGCTCCATTGCTAATATATTGCGGGAGTAAATAGAAAAATAAACCTCCCATCGCCGCCGGTGTGCGATAAAATACAGCGCCGGTTTTGGATAGCAGGACAGCAGTTGACCTCGTGGGCCCCAGGGTCATGTAGGACCCCTGAGTGGATTGCGTTCCCTTATATATTGCAGTCTTGTTCACAACCTTGACCTGACCAATTGAGCATGCCCTGTAGGCCCTTTAGGCGCATAATAGAAAATTGTTTTGCAAATAAAATATATATGGACTCAATGATGAATTAGATTTTGAGATTCTCCTCTTCCTTCTTATTTTCGTTTACACAAGTAATTTGTAAATGTTGGAACCATGTAGCCATTAACTTGTATTGATATACTTAGAGTTAGTACTTTTTTGACCCTGTTGCTAAAGTCTGCCTAGCCGTTCCTACATTGTACTCACATAACCATAACATTTATTGCTCAAATGTGTAACGGACTTTTTTTAAAAAAGAGCAACCAATGAGTCTCGCCCGTTCTTCTCCATAGGAACGGCATTCCAAATGGATGGTAAAGATGTAACTCAGCATTTTGTAACTATTTTGACGATTCAGAAGTACTGTACTTAATGGTTTAGATGAATAAAAAATATTCTAATTCTGAGAAAAAAAATTGGGGCCATGGCAAACTATGTAAGCCAAGACTCACCTAAATCAGGCTTCATTTAATCAGGGCCCCGCATCCGGTCATTTGGAATTCATCTCTGTACATTCAACACTAACACGAAATAATGTTGTTATAATAGGCGCAAACAATGATTTACGCGCAACTCGCCGCCGACGCAAAAACCTCCTGACAATGTTACAAATAACGGTTAATCGGCGTATTTTCCCGCGGGAAAGTGCGCACGCGCGCTGAATTATTTCCCCGTATATTATTTACGGTCTTTATCAGTCGTCGGATGCATAAGCCTGTAAAGCTTTTAAGGGATTTTGATGACGAGCTAAATCTAACGTATCTGGAAGTGTTTTTGTACAATGTGTACCAAGTTGGAGGTATGACTAGGCCCGCCACACACTGGGAGTGTCTGGCTCTGCTACTGCTACTCCTGTAAGCCAGGATCTACAGTGGTGTTCAATGAAAACACCGAGGTTTGACCCTCCGCGAGTCCCGGGATAAAGTTAATGGTCTTGGAACCCGCACGAAATTAATCAAAAGATAAAAATAGGAGGAGCTGGAAGGAAATTATCCACTTCCCTCTATTGCAAAGCGGGAGACAAAAATGATAAGAAGGAAGTTGGAGGTAAGTATGTTTATTTGTGTTATTTGACCGTGTTTTTTTTTAAATTTTATTTAGCTGGTTAAAACACTGAATTAAATATGAAAAAAATATTGTCTAGTGAAGACTAGAATTAAGGCCGAAAGGAGTATTGTAATGAATAAAAACTTTCCTGCAAGGCTTACCATGATTCCCACTGGAAATCCTGTAATTTTCCCCAGATATTTCCATGCAAAGGCTGATTGAGATGGGTATACTAAGCCTGAAACCTGGGCTTCTTTAACGCATTTGTAAACACTATGTAAATTCAATTTAAAAAAAAACCAACATGATGACAATTGGGATTTTTGCGAACATTTTATTTTTTAAATGACTTAAGTATCCATATTCTGACCTCAAAAAGCCCAGGTTCTAAGCTTAAAATACCCTTTCTGAATCAGACAAACAGCATGTGTAATAACTAAAGCTATAGTTAAGATGTAGGGTGCAATTTCGGGAACTACTGATCCGATTCAAAGCTACAGTATCGCTACAGTATTTTTACGCGCTATGACCGTTGGGAGATGAACTGGATAAAAAAAAATGCGCGGACGTTGACGCAGGCAAAAGCCAGTAGCAATCGTAACGTCATCGAGAAAACATGCTGTCACTTTCAAATTTATTTATATAACTTGTGGTGCGAGAGGGATAGAAGACGTTACGTTACCGAAACGTCGGCCGGTACGTAAAAAGGATTGTGCTTACGGTTCTGTGGAGCCGCCTCAAAAAAATGCGTGAAGTTTTTATACGCAATTTAATATTCTGAATTATTCACAGCTTCCATCGTGCAAACGCCATGCTGATGACGATATTCACATTTTGTGTAAAAGTTTCAAAAGTGTGTTTATAACGCTGAAGTGAAGTGTTGATTCCGTACATTTAAAAGTTGTAGATTTTATTTGGACTATTTTGTTACAGGCAGTGGTTTATGGTAGCCACGAGTTGTTTTTGTCATGTTTGTTTTTTAATTAATGTTGTTTCGAAAAAAATCTATTTCAAAGCTATAAAAAAATAAAAGCCAATGTGCTATTTATGTTCTAATCTTGAAAAAAATGTTTTATTAAGAGCTTTTAACAATAACTCGTTTTCGTTTCAATAATAACTGTATTGAAACTTTAAAAAATAAAGATAGATTATCTATGGTTTTCATTGAAAGGCTGATTGGTTTGTGATTCTGGCACTCCAATTTATATTATTTATAAAGAGTAAGGAAGCCTATAAGTTGATTCTAAATATTAAAATAGATCCGTTACACACTAACCCCCCAATTTATAGATGTGTTATATATAGTACTGCGCACAAGAGTTTTGTTTTGAGCACTGCTATACTGCGCAAAGCAAAACTCTTTGGCGCAGTGACGTTTGATAAAGATATGAAACCTTTAAAATACGGGGGGTATAAGTTGATCAATTTCCTAACAATAACATTATAGAGCACTTTTAAATTAAACTGTATTACTTGCAAAGAAGTATCAATATTTATTCAAGTTTCAAGCTTAATATTTCTTACGGTTTATTTCTAATGGGAATTACAAGGTTAAAACAGCTTATGTGCTTATATTGAAAGTAAATTTGAATTATATAAATGTCTTATTGTTACTTGAGTAAATTTTAAAGGGGCTGGATCCCCGTGAGAATAGACCAGGCCTGATTTAGCGGGGTTCGATTTATGTCTACAGGGCACGCGAGTTGCGCCGCCATGGGGCAAGCGATGAGTAAAAAGCGATTATTGAAAACAATAATCATTTAAGAATAAAGGGGGCTTAGCGTGGGCTGGTAAACTTCACACAGTTTTCGAAAGACGTGTAGGTTTCTCCACTATGTTTAACTTCACCGTACGACAAGTAATAATCATTATCAGATTAGACCTATATCAGATTTACATACACAGTCCGAAAATGGTTTTAAACTTCACACGTTCTCAAAGCGAGCGTCTCCTTATTTATTAATTTAGATTTATGACCAACTAGCTGCGCCCCGCGGTGTTACCCGCAATGAAAAAGTGTACATTTTACCGGGGTAAAAAGTAGCCTATGTGCTATTCCAGACTATAATCAATCTCTGTACCAAATTTCATCCAGATCCGTTCAGCCGTTCTGGCATGATGAGTAACAAACATCCATCCATCCATCCATCCATCTATCCCTCCAAACTTTCACATTTATAATATTAGTGGAAGTGGATGGAATATTTATTAGCTATAAATAAAAAATAAAAAATCTCTACACTTGACCCAAAACTAGGCTCTTAATTGAATTTAGCGATATACGCTCTGTTCCTGATTTTGAAAACGTTTTAACATAAAAGCACGTGTGTTTTAATATAATTCGAACACTTTGCCGAAATCACGGGCCCATGTACTAAGAGACGCACTTACTAGGCCTGAAATTAAACACATTAAAAATACTGGATGTTAAGACGTCAAAATTATTATTTATGTTTAGTTTGTAAGTCAGCGATAGATGTCGCTGGCATGTTTTTGAACTAGGTATCGTTATTTTTTTGGTTTTTATATTGTACACTATACTCTCATTAATATATTATCCTCGTCCTGTACCGGGTGTTTTATTTGGCTATTGCCAGTAATACCTGGTTTGACTGCGGGACCTTTTTGGAGCTGGTTCACTCGAGTGAATTAATTTATTGTAAGGCTATTTACGAAACAACTTTGAATCAAATAGAGCTGAGATGCAACTTTTTAAAATACTAAATCCTACATAGAATAATGGTAGTGGACCTACTATTGTTAACTTTAAGAAAGCATATATACTTAGAAAGAAACGATGATAGAGACAAACACACCAACTGTAGAGTCCTAAAGTAAGCAACGCTTGTATTATCGGTACCGTACAAGACTGGGGTCGCACCAAATAAATAATTACCTATATAGATATAATATATCCATGACTCAGGTACTAACATTTGCAACTACCGGGATCTAACTCAGGACCTTTGGAGCAGAAAGCAGGGTTACACTAACTGAGCTGATCGGGTCGTCATGTCGAGATGATCTGTCTCTCTCGGATTACTAGGGCAGTTACGCAATTAGTTATTGGTGGTTCAAGTTATAAGTAGTCTTTATAGTTTACTGATAAGACACAACGTCTCTGTAACTCCGTTACAAGTTGTTACATAAATATCGATAACGGTTATGTGTGTCGTTATTTTATTGCTCATTGGTATTGCTCGTTATTATAACGATAATTAATGTCATAGTTGCTCCATAATATCATATATATGTAATAGTTATTTAACTGGCTATTAACAATTTTAATTATATTATTTTTATGTTATTAAAAATAAAAATATTGTGTTCCAATATTGAATATCAATGTAATATATAAAGTGTAACAATAATATACTAATTAACAATAATAGTAAGTAGGTTATACAGATAATATTCCCAAAGGAATAAATCAAATTATTAGACATTTATAAAAAGACACCCTGTACCGAGCGCATGGCCGAACGCTGCTGGTTAGCTTTGTTTTAAAAAAAACAAACAACATTTACACAATTATTTTGTACACCACCAACAACCATATAACTTACTGATTCATTGGTTAAAATATTACTCTACACTACACTATTTTTGTTAAACCTTATGTAATGTTGAAAAATATGTCGTGATTTTTCAAACTTTATATTTGATCACCCCTTCACTATATACATTTACTTACTCCGCAATCAACATGTCACAGTTCACTCGACTTCGCCGTGATTGGATAGGGGCACTCGTAAAGACTTAACGACGGCCGCACTAACTGTCGGATAAACAACAGTTAAACCGTGAACCGTCCGCCCAGTTAACCCTTATTGGCAATCCTAATATAATGTTATCGGAGGATTAAGATGTTGTTGATCTTGTTATCTTGACTGATAGATCACCCCCGATCTGTGATGTTGACGAGACAAGTTTTTCTTGTAGCCGAGATAGTGCATAGTTATGTTTGAATTCTGTATTTTTATTCGATTGCATCGTTAACAGAAGGGTGACAGCACTAGCAGCTTGAAATGTTTTTTTTTAAGAATGTGTGGCTATTAATAACACCAATTTCTAGCAAAATTTGTATCCCAAAATATTCGAGTGTTCCCCGGAATAGTTAAAAAAATAATGAATTACAGTCTACGCGCCCAAAGTTGTGGTCACAGCTAATCTTTACATAAAAATCGAAAACGACCAATATCGATCACGAAATTATATTTTATTCGATCATACGGTAATTTCAACAACCATAGCGTAATAGCAGTGGCAGTCAGTACATTCGAACTTGAAACGACCGACCAGTGCATCGTTCGGTGATCTAATAAAACTGTGATCACCGACGTTTATGGAGCGCGCGGTAGCGGCCCGCGACTGACTCGATGATCACATGGCATCGACACTCGTAAACGACGACGTAAAAACTGCTTCACGGATCGCAATCGCAAACCACGAGGTGGTTTGGAGTGAGGAAGAATTGCCAAGGGAAGGATATGCCTTTTGAAGTACTAACCAAACCATGAACGTATATAATTATTGTGTTTAATTTTTTGCAGTTCCGCGATTTATTTTATTTTTATTTGGGATAATGTGCAATACAGTAAACAAATGCAATTTTTATTAAGATAAGCCAAGATAATTTTACAACCAGCTCCATTGTACACATCTTAATAATGTCCTTGTTATATTTTTGGTTCCTGGTTCCATATAGTGACTCAAAATTAGTTGTTAGGTCTTTAGAAAATGTCCAAAAAGTGTCCACCAATGAGACATCACTAAATCTTGCCTGAGAATTTGGTAACTTTTATTAAAGTTGGTTAGCTTTTATTAAAGTAGGTAGCTTTTTTAAGTAGATAGCTTTTATTAAAGTAGAGTGGGCAGCTTTTATTAAAGAGGGTAGCTTTTATTAAAGTGGGTAGCTTTTATAAAAGTGGGTAGCTATAATTAAAGCAGTTGGCTTTTATTAAAGTGGGTAGCTTTTATTAAAGTAGGTAGCTTTTATTAAAGTGGGTAGCTTTTTATTAAAGTACGATTGAAGAAAGCTTTAAACGCAAGAGTTAGTTAAGGTTATTTTATCATGTGATTATGACCAGTATCCACATTGTATTCATGCTTCCCTAACACGGAAGCAAAGACAAATCTATAGCGGGCACGTTTTACGACACGTGTTCGTTAACGGGGATGTAAACGGATCGTTGCCGAGTCGTTACGTGGTCGTGAGCTTGTGTTGCGGCGCCATTGTTATTCGATACCGTAATAGCTTTAGGTACCGTTACTGATACTATCTTTATACTCGAATTGTTGTACTTTTGTAGTATCAAATAGTAGCTTGGTGAATATTTATATGTATTTAGAACATGTCATTTATCTTAATGACTTAGACAAAATTTAGCTCTACCTAGGGTTGGATTCGCTTTAGCGATGATGGAAATTGTTTATGGATGATTATTACAAATGATAACTACTAGATATTAGAGTCCCTACTAGTAGTACTTTAAGTTCAAAAAAAAAACAAGACAGGAAATATAGAAAGGAACATAAATGATCTGAAACCTGTGATCTCATTCCTGCAGGATATAAGTGCTCAAACCAGTTTTAGTTCTTTGCACAACCAGGGCTTGACGCGTCTTGTTTTTATTGTTCTATGATTTGATTCCTTTACTACAAGTAAATGCACATGCTTGGTTTTATAAAAGAACGATGCCATTTCCATCGGAGCCGTGGCTGCGGTCGGTCGTGTGGAGGAACAGACGCTCGTAAACGGATCGTTTTGGCGTTGTAACGTGTCGCACACTCAGCGACGATTGTAAAACTTAACGATTGCGATATTTACTACTTTATTACCATAACTGTGATAGCATTTTGTATCAACTTGTAACACAGAGTTGTCTGTTGTATGATTATTGTGTTCAGGTCGCATCAAATAAAATGAGCAAAGAGGGCGGCGTTGCGCATGCCTAATTCAATACGTTTGCTTATTTTATTTGATGTGACTTTTATTGAAAGAGTTCTACAAAAGTATTTAACGAAATGATTAACTTTTATAGATATCGCAAATATCCAACGGGCGAATAGGAACGGCATTAAGAACGGGTGGTAAAGTTGTAGCTTATCATTTAGTAACTATTTTGACGATGCATTATTACTTACTTACTATAATTAATAGTGTACATTAATAAAACATATTCTGATTCTAAACCAATAATGTTAGTCTGCAGTTTAAGTAGGTACCAGTGGTAAGTACATGAATATTTTAACCATATTATTAAAGTCTAACCATATCGATTAGTGAAAACTTAATTTAAATAAGTATCGCATGTTGCTAAACAAAAATACACCATATTATTACTTTAAACCTACGTAAGTCCACAACTTTACCTTCTAAACATTAACTTATCTTACCCATTCTTATTAAGAAAAAGAAAATAGAGTTAACATCTTACGCCACGTTAATTGTGCGTTGTGTCGGCCGAGGTGTCAAGTGTCGAGTTGCATAAGTTTGGAGTGGGTTGAAGTAATGTCGGGGCTTCCGACTTGAGTGGCGCGAGTGTGCCGTCATTTATGTTGACATCGGGACACACGGACATTGAGGACGTTCCGGATTTTAATGTCACCCTCACAATGCAAATGTGCAGGGTACGTGGTTTTTAATAATAATACTCTTTTAGTGTCCCACTGTTGGGCATGGGCCTCCCCTCAATGCAAGGGGGATTAGGCCATAGTCCGCCACGCTGGCCCAATGCGGGTTGGCGGACTTCACACGTCTTTCGAGGTGTTCTCTCAGACATGCTGGTTTCCTCGCGATGTTTTGCTTCACCGCACATGAAATCCAGAAATCCCAGCGGTGCGAGCCGGGGTTTGAACCTGCCATCCTCGTTACCGAGGTAACCGTTCTACCATGTTTGGCTATCACTGCATTTGGTTTGGTTTTTAATATCTAACTGGTATCTATAAAAGTATACTGGATGCAGTAACAAATATAGCTTGGTCACTGCTGTGGATCCTGGCTTACAGGAGAACTTGTCCAATTCGGTATTCTTCTTTTATTCCTCCCTATGCTACTAGTGACTTCCTAGCTATTAGCAACAACTTACCTACGAGCTTACTAAGTAGTTATAACAAACTAAAAGTACAATAATTAGTATTCTTCCACGGTGCCATCGGAATGAGATTTTTTTATCCGCTAGCTGTTGTAAGCTGCAACTGAGTTTAGTTTTTATCAGCCAGCATATAAGCCAGTAAAAGGCTTGCGTTCTGGGAATAACAATTGACTACGCTCTATACGATTTAGAAAGGGTAGACTAAGCTTTGAACCTGCACTCTTTGCACATTTGTTAACATTATGTTAAGCCAGAACTTCAACGAGACTATTAAAAAAATATGCTCGCAACACATATACATAACAGTTAAAACAATAATTAATAGTTAAAAAAAATAACAAGTGGTAATAACAAATTAAAAGAAGAATCAAATTACTTAAATACTTATTAATACAAATTAAAAAATCGTATCACGTTCTAGGTGCACAAAGCAAGCATATTACAATACTGGCATATAACAAACAAATAACATGTAATTCTTTTTATACACCAACGTGATTGGTGCGATAAAATATTTAATAAAAAAAAATGTACCACAGTATATAAATGAAAACCATGTCTGTGTGTATTCTGTGTGACTAATGACTTAGAGAAGAACACACTTGACGCGCCAGAAGCTCGTGCTCAAGTTTTTTTTTCTATTAACACAAGTTACAACGAGTGTTACTAGCCAGGTACTGTTCAAGTTAAATTCGCTTCGCCGCCATCCGCGCGGCCCTTGGGAAATACGAGAACTTAATGCATTTATAACATTAACTCGGCTACGAATATTTCACGTGTGTATTACAAAGTTCAAATGATTATTTTAGTTTGGGGGTGAGAATGGATGAGCGATCGTATAGGCTTGGTAAATGGCTACTTGCCTTTTAGGCTATAGGAATATTGCTTGGATTTGTGTAAGCGAATTGTGCTCACTAATGTAACCGATACGTGCGAATAGCTCAATTTGGTTATTTTTAAGTGATTAGCTATCTACAAACGGCATCATATGATTCAACTAAAAGACATTTAAAAAAAAATGTATTTCTAAATAGCCTTTAGTTTCAGTTCGTTTATTGATGTCCATAATTGTTATGAAATATGTTTGGTAAATAATCTCCATCTGATTTAATACTCGTGGTTTACTCATTTTCGCCTATGGTTATATAATATTGACTTTTTCCAGGAAGGACGTGGGTGAAATAAAACGGTTTTTTATTTGTGAAATCTCCCAGAAAACTAATATTTGTGACTTAACTACATAATTATCTTCAATGTTACATTGAAGATGATTATGTACAAATGTCTGCTACAAATCAAGAGGGCAAAAATAGAAAAGAGGAAGCCTTATAGAATGTTTTTTTTTTATAATCAGATTTATATTTTTTATTTTTTTTTTAGAATCAGACAATTTGTGTTACCAATGAAGAACATGATTAACATATTTCAGATCAGGTTAATCAGGCGTCGTTAAAATATTATTTAAAATATATTTCTGTAATGTGGGACTTCTATCGCCTGAAACCCCACGGTGGTTCTTCTCCCGACTTCCCCCCGGGGGGGGGGGGGAGCTGCCAAATATGCCCGTCTGTCTATGGCCCTTGATCTACGTAAAACCACTCCACCATCAAATCAAATATGAACGAACATACAAAAAGAGGTGCACAAAGACTCAGATTGTCATATCCACAAAAGTCAGCGAGGGTAAGTAGCCGTGACAAGGGTGAATGTGCGAACGTCATAAACTCACGGAAGGGAATTGAATAATACATACTTTATTTGCGAGATTTGTATGGAGCTAGTTCAGTTATGGAGGCAGTTTTTTGGGTCAGATTTCGAGCTCTGATTTACGTATATTTCTGTAATTTGTATATTCATCTTTATTTAGAGTTGGAATTTTAAAACATTGGCTATAACATGAAAAATTAAGCTTCTCGTAACATTCAGATTATTTTAGGAACATTTGAATTATTAAATATTTTATTCAAGAAAGTGGTCGTTACCGTTCCTTTAAATAATATGAGATATTTATCTTTTGATGGTCTGGTTTTTTTATGATCGAGCGCAGGCCCCGGCCTCGCTAGTCTACACGGTAGGACTGAGTTTGTCCATTGAGTTCATTAAAGTATCTGACGTTCCCCATGTCGTATTACACTCTACTAAATCTCTACATAATTGCATGTTTCAACTTACCCTTATGCTATTATTATTTTATTATTGCACGTTTAGTTCCTTTCTAGCCGTGTATCTAATACAGAATAGTAAATCCTTTTTATTCTAATGATATGTATTCATTGGTAATGCACATAAAATCGGCTAAATCTGCACACAGATGTATAGTATTGTATTGTGACATTTGCGTTGCATTAACATTGACCCATAGTTTGTTATAACTATGCCTTTTAAAAAGTATTAAAGCAAAAAAAGTTAGGTACACGACTGGTAATTTAAATGGGTTAATATTCCTAAATTCCTTCCACTGTATTTCCTAGGTGTGATTAGTGCCAAGTTACTATATCAAATAGATAGAAGTAGTTGATATTCAGTAACTCTGTTGTTACCTAAAGAATCACTATAATCAAAAAATAGGCCGTATCGACTGTCAGGTGAATCTGATACAGAATTCAAATCAATCTTTTTGTCTAATATGAATAAGATCGAAATTTGAAAAACACGTCACTTTCAGTTTCCTTCGAGCATAATATCGGTGGCGCCTAGACTTTCAGTTACTAGATAAAATTGTAGAGCATATGTGAGCCTTAAAGGAAACATCGACGTGAATACGGAATCCCGGCTTACGAAGTCTGCGTCTAACATGCTTCGAACTACTATCGTATTGTTTGAATCTGAGTGTTAGTGGTAAGTATTAGAATCGAATTTAGTTTTATAAGCAGTTTCGTTTATATTTGGGGACTTATCTCCGTTACTTAGGAATTGCTTCGTTTGAACGGTTTATAGCAAGCCGCAGCGCCGGATCTAAGCTTTGCCACGTGAAAATGAACTTAATGTGTACGAACATACCACCAACTTTATAATTGATAGAACCAGGCGATAATTGGTGGAAATCCATTCATCGAATAAAATGCAATTTTCGGATTTCGCGGAGAATTGCATTTTATTTGGGGTCCCTACACTCGTGATACATAGTTTCTCGACTAATATCTTAGAGGAGTTCGGTGTTGCTGGCTTCTTTAATTATCGATCTAACTTGTTTGGTTTATAATTGGAGAAGTTGACAAGCCGAGGGTCAGTGGTGGGTTCCTCTTCCCCAATTGTTTACCATCAACTTTGTATTACAATAAATGTCTATGGAACTAACTATGGGTCGCATAAGAAGGCTCAAGGTCGCTCAACGCGCAATGGAGAGAGCTATGCTCGGGCTTTGGCTACGCGATAGAATCAGAAATGAAGAGATCCGTAGACGAACTGGAGTAACCGACATAGCTCAAAGAATTTCCAAGTTGAAGTGGCAGTGGGCAAGGCACATAGCTCGCAGAACCGATGGCCGTTGGGGCAGAAAGGTTCTAGAATGGCGACCACGAATCGGAAGACGAAGTGGGGGATGAGGGGCCCCACAAGGTGGACTGATGACATCACACGCGTCGCAGGAAGCCGGTGGATGCGAGTGGCGGAGGACCGTGATGTGTGGAAGTCGTTGGGGGAGGCCTATGTCCAGCAGTGGACGTCTATCGGCTGATAGTCTATGGAACATACTTTCCCCAGACGCAGGTAACATAATACATGTAAACTTAAATGTGTGTATATAATACAAAGGCCAAATTTAATAAACCGTTAATGCGCATGTACAGAGACCTTAAAACAAAACATGTTAACATCCAAACGAGTCCCTATTAGCTCCAATTTCTGTGAACATGAAGAAAATCAAATTAATTGCTTTTCCAGTAAGCATAAACCTTTTATAATTTGGCCGTTATAACGCGAAATTGCCAGCGAAAGTCGGCTTTTATCCGGCGCGTTTAAAGAGTAATTTGTTAAAAGCCGAAGGTTGTGTATCAAAGAGATCGATAGAGCGGCGTGCGTAAATACATTATCCGTTAAAATGTAGTGTAAACATTGGGGGTACACTGTAGCCTGTGTAACCTTAGTATGAGTTTTGACAGCGGCCAGTACCGATCGAGTGATCGGATATTTTTGTACATTTCACATCAGTGTGTTTTGTAAAACATTCTGCTTTACTGGTAAATTAATATTTGAATACGTTTAAAACTCTTACGCCATTAAAGTATAAGAGTATTAAATGTTGGGAGTAAATCAGCTATTTAATGTTGTAGTGTGACTTGCGTTTTGTAGAATTTTTAGCTGTTCTGTGTCTAGCTTTAAGATGTTTAGAACTAACAATTTATTACTACAAGCTGAAGGATATCCTACATAATATAACTAAACATTTTTAATCATAATTACTTACTCATTACTATCATGAACTTCTCTTAAGCCATAGAGATATACAAGGTGTTACAAAAATTGTGTAAAATATTTAATTGGCTCAGCTCAAGAAGGCGATAGCAGTGTTTGATTTTTCTGTGAAAATGCAAGACAGTATCGTTTTAACGCGGACTCGACATGCAGTGTTATTAAAAAAAAAACGTGTATGTGACCTTTATAGTCTACGATGGAACCCATAAATATTTTATACTATTATTGTTAAACCTTATATATTAAGCCAGTCTATTGCCGAAGCACAACGAGCTCTCCAGAGCCATGTACCTTGACAAACATAAAAATAATCCAACTAATATTATAAATGTGAAAGTTTGGATGGATGGATGTTTGTTACGCAATTACGCCAGAACGGCTGAACGGATCTGGATGAAATTTGGCACAGAGATAGATCATAGTCTGGAATAGCACATAAGCTACTTTTTATCCCGGTAAATGTTTTGTTCCCATGGCAGAGATTTCATTTAATTTTTCATAGAGCAAAGGATCGACATGATTTTTTATATAAGTGGAAAAGGACATACTTTTTAATCGCTGGTAGCACCGCGGGGCGCAGCTATTTATAAAATATGTAGAAAATATACTTACGTGTTAATACAATTCTCAACGAAATATATACCTTAATGTATTTTATATATCAACATTTCGCGAGCTTTTCTCATTTCACAAAAAGATCTTCGCCGTTATCGCGTGCCGGCTAAAGGTCGGCCCACAACATCGCCGCTCGAGACACCTATTCTGTGCGCGAGAGATAAATATTAAAGCATTACCTTGGACGGTTTATCGCGATGTGGGCGGCAACCGTGAAAAACGGATACACGCGAAATCCCCACAAATCCCGTTGCCTGAAAAGTTTCAGAACGGCACTCGTGTGTATCGGACTTATGTCACGCGTGTCTTCGAGTAGGATAATAAAGAAAAACATTTGGACATTAATAAATAAAATGTTAAGTGGCAAAACAGTATAGCAGTGATAGCCAAGTTGGTAGAACGCTTGCCTCGGTAACGAGGATTGCAGGTTCAAACCCCGGCTCGCACCTCTCGTGGCATTTCACGTGCTAATCTCATTTTCAACCATGATTATCACTTGCTAAACGGTGAAGGAAAACATCGTGAGGAAACCTGCACGTCTGAGAGAACCCCTCGAAAGATGTGTGAAGTCCGCCAACCCGTACCGGGCCAGTGTGGTGGACTATAGCCTAATCCCCCTCGCATTGAGGGGAGGACCGCGCCCAGCAGTGGGACATAAAAAAGGGCTGGAATTATGTAAAGTTGCTAAACCTGAAACTAATAAGTTCAGTGAGATACTAATTCTAACATATAGACAATATACAGGGTGTAGGTGTCTGCGTAACGAAAACTGATACCATAGATTCAACTAATGATTCTGGACTCCGCAGAGTTGGAATTTTCTGTCGATATTTTCATGAATTATACGCATTTTTTAAGGGTACTTTTTAATGTATATCACTTAAAATCATATAAGCAGTCTCTCTCAATGTGATTTTTAATAAAAACAATATAATTACTAATTAAGATGTAACACTGGAATGTATGTTAAAACGCGTTACGCTCGATCGCGCTCATCACTCGCACAATTCAGGTATCGCACGAAACGTTGTGTTGTGATCGTGCGGTTTACGATACATTGCGTGGTCTGTTATCAGATACGATGATGGTTATCCGACTGTCAAAGTAGTGAAAATAAAAGTAACAGCAGAACCTAGTGTCTAATGGGCGTCTTATGGTGCGGTCACGTCTGGGTTAAAGTTTGTGTTCATTTTAATGCCAATGTCTTACGTCATCACTAATGGCGTTACACTAATTCGTGCCTTAATAATGTCACTGAGCAGATGTGTCCAACAGTTGAACACATTAATTCACTGACGCCATTACTAATGACGTTAGACATTAAGCTATAAGAGAATAACTACATTCATGTAGCCAAGCGTCTAACGTGGTATTTTAATGCCATAGTTCGGGCGTATATTTGCATCAGATGTAACCGCGCCGTTATAAAATAAATGAATGTAGATGTAGCCTGCGACTCTGCGCGCGCAGCGAGGACCAACAACTGGTAAGCAGAGGTGCGTTTTTCATCCATATTTCGGCAGTAGTATCAGGTACCAATGTAATAGGGGCGAGTAAGGCACGTTATTAGTACATACTTATTACTGCAATTTGCTCTTATCATTATTGCGACCACGGAAAACTGGAAGTTCTATTACCACTGGAAAACATTTACACTGTCTTCGATAGATGCCGCTACAATGAAAATTAACATGGAATTGATGTGTTCGTAGAGATTGACTTGGTATATCTGTAAATCTATAATTACTGTTCAAGCATCCGTACGTCTAATGACAAAGTAAGGATGGAATTTTTGTAGCGTTTCGTCCAAAACGAAACGCGATTCATATAGGGTGAATTGTTATTATACGCACCTACCTTAGTATCTACATAATTACAATAAATATTAAATTGATCGTGTCCGGTGTCCGTCCAGAATGATACCTCAGTTTCGCAAGCATACCTCAGACACACACATGCCTTGGTGCGAGCTAGGCAAACGGTGACAGTGCTCACCCGAATCGTCCAAGTTTCATGGTGCAACATTGTTTGAGTCAAGGGTGAGGTTCAATTGAAATATGAAAGGAATTAAGCTAATATTATTGTTTCTGCATTCTCGTAACAGCTGCATGTATTTTGATAGATTAGAAAAAAAATGCAGGTATTTGCAATATATCTTATACTTAATGTTATTGAGAGATAGATAATAAGATTACACGCTACATTCAATAACAAATAATAGACAATTGCTTTCGACTTTATAGCCGTCTCTAGGAGCCTTTTTTTAAGATTTCACTGGAGTTGGACACAGCTTCGTTATTAGGATAAATGGGAGTGACTCTGCTATCAGCGAGCGCTCATTGTGCGCAGACAAATCGCTCTCAGCACCTCGCGCTCCATTGTCGAACGCTAAGCGATAAATTTACGTACTTCTTAGTTTTTTTTCTCTTCAAATAAAACGGTTTTATCTCTAGCTTCTTTCAATTCGGAACCTAAATTGTCGAAGAATGAAGAAGCAAGTTTCGTTGTTTCTGGTTAGTAGAACGCATATAATCGACAAATTGAAACCTGTAGGAATTTACGAGGTTATGTCGATATATAGGATTTTATATTTCGCGTGCGAAATTTTTCGTATCGCACCTCTAGCGAACGGAATCCAAAACATTGAAATCTCCATACAAAGTGGACAAAAACGCAAACTTAATAGTATATTGTTAGCTTACGAATAAACTCATACTTAAGTTACATTACTTATCTTCAGTTCCCCATACCATCTGAACGTCGTTCACCAAAAATAAGGTAATGTAAAGTCTGATCAGAATTTAAATAGCTGAATCCTTCCAACCGCCTCCAAAGTCGAGGGACAGGAATGGCCTTATATATAAAGCATACACGAGACTTTAATATCTCACACATCACATTACAGTATCAAGCTGTCAAGTTAAACCCCATAACATTAATGCTCCCCCATAAAGCCGTGTCCCGAGCGGCCCCAAGCTCGCTGGAAGCTGTTTGTCGCTGGTGCGATACATCTACAAATTTAATTAGTTACGGAGATGCTTGCGCGAGATTTTGGCGATGTATAGGCACTACTAATAAATAATGATTTTTTTTTCAAGACCTTAAGACACTATGAGCACCTTCTGAGTAGATCGGGCCGCGAATAACAATTAAATATCACGCTACCCCAGTTCAAACTATAACACTGGGACGTCGAACACCTCAGTCCTCCCGTGACCATGGTTGCTGTAAAGCAGCCGAAATGTCGGGAACGTAAAAAACATGAAATCCAGAACACTCAGAGGTGCGATCCGGGGTGTGAACCTGCGATCCTCGTTACCGAGGCAAGCGTTCAACCGACTTGTCTATCACTGCTTAATTTTATTTATTTATAATTATTTATTCGTCGGGAACGTAAATAATATAAAATAAACGCAATAAAATCCATAAAATTAGTTTTATTTCAATTACAATGGCTTTCAGTATGTGTAGGATCTAGATATAATAATAATACCAGCCCTATTTATTGTCCGACTGCTGGGCACGGGCTCCCCTAAATGCGAGGGGGATTAGGCCATAGTCCACCACGCTGGCCCAGTGCGGGTTGGCGGACTTCACACACACACATCTTTCGAGGGGTTCTCTCAGACATGCAGGTTTCCTCGCGATGTTTTCCTTCACCGTTAAGCAAGTGATAATCGTGATTGAAAATGAGATTCACTCATTAAATCCAGATATCCCAGAGGTGCGAGCCGGGGTTTGAAACTGCGATCCTCGTTACCGAGGCAAACGTTCTACCAACTTGGCTATCACTCCTATTATCTATCTAGATAATATGTTTCTCACAAATATATTACACTAAAAAAAATTAAGCTATATTCAGACCGACGACGGATCATCGTGCGTACCATGCGCACTGTAACTCAACTAAGAGTTTTTTCACGTAAAGTTAAAAAAAAAAACAATACATTCTCTACATATATAACCGCCAGAGTTGCTGTATAGTTGGTCATACAAATATTGTACGTGGTTGCTAACAAGTTCACGCGAGAATCTCCGTCTGTGTAGCTTGTGGAGGTTGAAGAGGTGGCTACAATTGGATTGCCAGCTTACAAAATTATCGACTATTATTATTATTATCGACTCATTAAAATATAATGCCGAATTCCAATGTACGCTATCTCACCATTGATCGGCATTTATTGGCTAAGATATCTAGCGATTCACTGATTATGGACCTCAAAGCCGGGATTAATAAAGTTTAGAATGGCATTGCCGTGTCGATCCACTGCTCGACTCGCCCAGCTTTCAGTTCACCAATAAGTTATTTAACGTGATTCCCGCCGCATTCCCGATTGGTTGAGGGATTTGCGGGTTTAATTGCATTGTTAGTTCTTGGCGGTAAGCTTTCTTTATGTTCTTTGATGGGAGTTGGCCGGTTTTTTTGGGTACGGTTTAATTGAAAAACCATTTCGAGGATCTCAGTTGTGGATTAGAGTAGATGAAGATATGTCTTCTGATAAGTTAGTGATATTAATAATTCCTAGGCTTCGAACTCAGAAAAAATATTCCTTGAACGATGACAGCCATTTGAATTAGGTATGACTTGGTATTATCGCTTCTATTACAATTTATTTGCATAACTTACACGATTAAAAAAAAGCTCCATACGTCAATCAATTGAATACAAAATTACAGTTATTAGTATGTTCAAAACAAGTCACCAATTTGAAAATGTCGATCATCGTCATCACCACATTCGTGAAAAGCACCAAAAAATCACATTCCAATAAATTATTCTTAGCTCAGAACCGACTTCTTCTCATCCAATTCAATTATTCATAATCGTTTAAGACCTTTAAGAAAAACTAATTATTAAGTCTTCCCTTGTATTACAATTCACAGAAACACATTCTCGCTATCACGGTCGCTGTATATTTAATAATCTAAGCTTTGTTAGCGCGCGTGTTTTAAACAAAGAGTTAATTCCCATCCTCATTTTCTTCGCGTCGTAAATTATTTAGGTGTGGGGACCATAATTTTGTGAAAGCGATTACGGACGTGACAATGTAGGTGGCGCTGTATGTCGCTTCATATAAATGTATAATCAGATATCTTTATGTTATAGCGGCGGGTTGTTTAATGAGTTTTTGAAGGTACCCGGCACCTTTTTTGGCCCTTTTTGGAGCTGTTAGCGAGTGTTGCTTTGTAGCCGATGTTTATGTATCGTGAATTATTAAATTATGATGCTGTAATGTAAATGTATAGTTACTGACGGTCGGGGATATGGGATGGGGGATGGGGGGGGGGGGGGGGGGTATCGTCCAGTCAGTGTGGTAGCCTAATGCACTATTAGGAATAATTTAAGGTACCTTTTTAAATATAAACACTGAAATTAAAATATTCAGAATATATTTAAAGCGCTGCAGAACGATGCCCTTTTTGTAACAGACTTTATCGTGCCCCATATATTTAGTGATGTAGTCAGTAGTGCGTTTAGTTACCACAAGAAGTCAGTATATTATTCTCAAATTTTATTTAAAAAAAATATAGTTTACAAAATTGTCGATAACCTCAAGATGACTTCTACTGAGGAAATCGTACACAATGACGTGAACAATGACTTCAATGAGGAAATCGTAAAGTACAAATCAATTTCGCAATAATGTCGAAAGCCAATCGTTTTTAATTGATTGTGACGTGACGAAAATGGAATAAATTAAATTGATAAGATAAGATTCTCAATTTAGAAAGAGAAGTCATGTGGGGATATAGCTCAGTGGTAGAGCATTCGACTGCAGATCGAGAGGTCCCCGGTTCAAACCCGGGTGTCCCCTAGAACACACTTTTTGTTTGCCAGCAGTTTATAAATAGCTAGTACATATAGGATCTACAACGCCACTGTGATTGCGTTATTCTTATACCTAGGTAACAACCTAACTCTCATATTTTCTTTTTAACGACTTTTTAAGCTGTATTTAGGCTGACCGTACTTTATGTATACTTAGCATAATTATGTTAAAGGCGGACAAAAAAAAACTTACTAAGCATTTGCACATTTGATTTACTTACCAAAGAGACACTACTTACTATACATACTTTTTACGAGAGAATTTCGGCAGATATCCACCAAAATTTCATCTCACAACGTTGATTAGGAAAGTGGAATAACAAAAAAGGCTCGTTTAGCCGGCTTATTTGTAACATGTTGCATTATTCATCGCACATGTCCATTAGAATATAAATTGTTTTGTCCATACGGCATTAAACGGTTAAGTCTGTCCTCCACTCGTTGGATAGGATTATATATATGCGCACAAATATTTTGAAATTGGAATGATGTTTACGATTTCAAATAAACACGGTTACCTGTCAATGGTGTTGCAAAAAATGAAATATTTGTTATGGCCAGTATTCTCTGTATAATGATTTTTTTATGACTGGCTGTTCTGGCAGAAGTTGTCCTCTAAAACTACCAGTTTGACTTTTTGGCGGGAAGTTGAACTGTGATGTTGTAAATTCTGTTTTATTTTCCAAAAAATGTGTGTCATTGATTAATAGTGTGTAATATTTGTGGGATATTAACTATTGTGTCTTCATAAACGTGCACGAGTGACGTAAATTGAAATAGAATTTGTATGTTGTGTGTTGTGTATTGTTATGATGTCCAGTAATTTTTCATTAAAGTATTCACAGCTTTACTAATAGGGATTAATTTCATCATCATCATCGTTATCAACATTATCATTATCATCAGGGGTACATATAATTCAATAACAATTATCATGAATTACTCGTCACTAGCACAAAAAGCCTAAAAAAAGAAAAAGAAAACAATCACTTTTAGTTTTGTCACTGAATTGTCAAATTTTCCGTACTTTCCTAAATTGTCAAATTTTTCGGACAACTTTTTCAATCTTTCCCTGCAAACCTGATTCAAACTATAACAAACATTTGAAAGGAATCAGACAAATTGCTCCAGCCATCCTCTCGTGATGCGCTTACGAAAGTACATCATTTCATTTTTATTTATATAGGTAAAGTTTTAATATACCTGATAGCATTAATCAACTAAGATAATGTACATAGTGTGCGCTATGCATGGAGCGAGAGCTTTCCACAAAATATATTGAAAATGTATCAGGAAAAGCAAAAGTAACGGCGACATTCGTCCGCCCAATATGCTAATCAAAAAATTGTCCAACACAGCCAATAAATTGCTGAACAATTATTAGGGAATTTGAAAATTAGCGAACCTTTGTACAATCTCGTAAGCTTTGATAATTTTTATTCAATTTAGGTATCTGTGGATTAATCAAATTTATTATATTGCTATAATAAAGCCAGATATGAATAATGAAAGAAAGTTTTTGATTGACTGAAATTAGAGCAAATTGGAACTTCATGAAAACGAAATTATCAAGAAAAAGACATAATAAGTACTTAAAGCTAAGTTTTTTTGCAGAATATCCAGATTCTAGTAGCAAAAAACTTTAAGAGGACGACGTCTCAAGTTAATTTTGTATATAAAAAGTGAAAGCTTAGCTAGCTTCGTTAGCGCTTGGCTGCCCCCAGACGTATCACGAGGATTATCATATAATTTTATAAGTGCGGAACATTCCAGGTCCTTTACGCTTACCGCTTTTCATAATTAATTGCTGAAACATCATATCGCCTTCCGTATTTTCGAATGTAATGATATTTATTTAGTATATTCATAGTCATACCGCTTAAGAATTACACCTAGATTGATTATCTTCCCGGGTGAAAGGAGGGGCTGACTCCTTCCTCGCTCAAAAATTTGCTTGATAATACAGCGAGGAAATGCAGCCAGCATTCTTGCCAACATTCCACGCGGACAAGGTCTTTTGGATACATACTTCGTTTTAATTTTTTTTTTGCTTTCCTATTTACTATAACTGTAAATACTTATATAATATAAATTTCGGGTTACTTATAAAAAATACATAAGATAAAATTGTCTATTCCAAATACCTTCTTGTAACGCAATAATTTTATACGAGACCCAGAAAATGTACAAATTTAGTACAATGCTTAGTTATTTCTGGAATTATAATGTAGTAGGTAAAACAGTTGAGAATATAAAGCTTATATTTTGAATAAATTATAAGGACTGAATTTGCGTAGAATTAGGTTCGTTCTAATTGCTTTTTGTAGTCCAGCTAGCCTCTCTCACCGTATCGTTTGATACTCCGTTGGGCCAAATTTCGGAAAAATGCTTTTAATAATTTCTCCCTGTTGTGGGTCTTACTGGATCGCACGCTGTCTATTGTAAGGTACCTACCTTACTACTTTAGCAGAAAAGGGAAGATCTTTCAGTCAGGCGGATGGTATGCCTGACAGGTCTGGCCGCGATGCCCCAACGGTCATTGTCGAGGACTCGTATATAAAATATATATAATGTGCTCCGAAATCTCTCATAGCGCGTTTCAGGATTGTATGGAGTATCATCATTTGTTCTGGACGTCGTTGGCAGCGCCAATCGGCCGGCGCGGTAAACATGTTACGTGTAGCGAGGTTTTTCAAGTGGTCGACATAGTTTGCCTTAGTTTGAGTCGATCGTATGCGATTGTTTTATTTAGGTACCTATCTAGCGAATTTAAGATCGAAGTCCAATTGATAACATTATGATTGCCATAGGGTAACTCATATCAATAATTCCAAATACAGTGGACCTTGCTTGCGCACCGACTAAGCCTCGTATCGGTCGAATAGAAATGGTTCTACGTGAAGTTATTGCTTTCATGTTTTCTTAGGATATGGTAATGTTTGCAGACGTAAAATTTTCATTTCGGATAACTTATTGAAAGCGAACGACGTAATAGTTTTGTTTGTTGAACGGCACTTATAAGAGATGAGGTTCTCTTAAAAATGTAAAAGCTGAATCGTCAGAGGGCTCTATCAAAACCAAATAGAGATAAGAACGAAGCGACCAAGAAGGCGAATACTGCTTTAGGTAGGTGTTATTATTTGCCACGGTGTGAATATAAAATCAGTGTCCCAAGCAACTACTAGTCTTAATAGTTATTCTGCTATTCAGAGCGAATCGAAAAATCAATAAACCGTTATTTCCTTTGGAATAGTGTAACTAACACGACTGTGTTTTGTATAAGGTTTAACAAGAATAGTGTAAAATATTTTAAGGGGTTAACAAACACGCTTATGTATAAAATATATCGCACCCTCAGAACGACAGGGGCTCAACTCAAAATTACGAATTCAAAATTATGGTTTTAATGTATGTTCTATCCGATGAATATTAAAACAAAAGCGTTTTTATGATAGAAAAAGCTTATTATATTTCCGTCTCTTTTACACCGGTACTTTTCGTCCTCCACGTTCAGTTGGAAAGATCTTTGATTGCGATTTCCCAAAAAAACATATTTTTGAGTTGAGCCCCTATCGTTCTGAGGGTGCGATATGTTTATAGAGTATTTAATTTTTCTTTGAGAAAGCGAGACAGTACCGTTACGGCGCGGAATTAATATGTCACTACATATTAATTCCGCGCAATTTTTTTTTTATTTGATTTTTTTTTTGGAATGTGACGTTTATAGCCTTATCCCCCTTAAAATATGTTACAATGTAATTGTTAAACCTTATATATTTGGATATTATTAGTATAAGAATAGATGACTATATATATATAGGGGTATTACGCCAAGTTCCCCACGTCAGTCCCTCTTCACCCGTCGATCCCTCGAGTCCTTCCAGTGTAATATGCATAAACATCAAGGTTTCACGGCGCGATACCAACACTCCAAATGGCGGAGAATTTCAGGGAAACTATGCGACGAAGGTACAGCAGCTTATTATCATAAAACAAGAGAATGCGTCTTACAAAAGTGAATTCCAAATTTAAGTGTAGTTACTTATCACAACAGATTGGTAGTGTCCCGTAACAACGAGCGTATTAGTAACACTAAGTACAAATAAGTAGGTACCTTGTTTGTAATTCGTTCAACGTTGAAACTGGAAATGAGCCGCAACCGGAAAAATCTGTTCAGTGCGAAGTTTCTCAGAATTTTCGAGCAGCACGTCAAGTGCGATCTGACCGTATACTTTATAGTCTACCGTATTTAGACTTTTAATATGAAGTTTTGAAAAGCGCCTCTAGCGGACGGTAATTAACACTTTCAATTCTCCATACAAAATGTCTAAATACGGTAGACTATAAAGTATACGGAAAGCTTACGAATAATCTCGCACTTGACGTACTGAGAACCAAATCCAGGTATCAAACTTGAAATAAATTATAAGCCACACATATAACCATCACTAAACCACACAGATAGATGATGAAATAAAAAAAAACACTATTCTCTATGTTAAACACCTACAAAATCATTCCTTATTACGAAAACTTGCAACGCTACGTTCGGTGCACTGCGAAACTCTTTCCTTTGGAGTTAATTGGACGTTATATTGTACTCGCAAACTGTTCCTACAGCTATAATAAAGGATTTTGAAGCCATCTTGTTTAGAAATCGTCAATATTACGTGTCTAAAAATCCTTATACTTACTAATTATACTTGTACAACCGACATATACCGCAATATGACAAATACAATAAACAGACACAAACTTACCGTATGATTCGATATGAACTCCACAGCTAACTCGTAACTTACGTGCGCAATAAGTTCAACACACCCCACAAGCCACAGTGTCTTGCGACAAGATTTGTGACGCGATCACACGATAAATCAGAGCGTGTCCAGGCAAGGACCCGTCTCAGAGGAATGCTCATAAACGCGTCATCCGTCACTGCTGGACTGAGATATTAACTTGGACGCAGTACCGGATTATTCATATGGGTTAATGTAGACAACTGCGTATGGGCCCGGCGCCGGCTGTGGCCCCGTCGCCCGCGAAAAAAATAAGCTCTAAATACCTAGGTGCTAGTTTAAATTCGATTATTTCTTTTTTGTTTTACAAAAGATTACGGCTTTTTAATGGACCAATAATTTCAATAATAGAGGTATTACCAAGTTTGAAGTTAGGTATATTTTTATATTAATAAGATCTCTACATGATTTATTCCGGCCCTGTATTGACGATATGTTGTGTGCTAAATGAATTGGGTTAATATTTTTGTATGTGTGCCAATGGCTCTACTGTAAGTTAATGTATTTTAATGTTGGCAGCGAAGTTGAATATTGCAGTAGTTGTATAATATGAGACCTTTACGCCGCAGCCATCGGTATAAATAAAATTCGTTAGATGGAGTCGGTGCGCAATGCCAATAAGTTCCCTCGCATAATTGCGGGATACACAGTGATCCTTGCGTGAGCGTACATAATATGTAAATGAGGAAAAATAGGTCTCTGTATGTGAGCTGATTTGCATTGAGATGTACCTACGCTCGTGTGTGGTTACATCTAAATGGAACAGAGATAAAGTGCTCCGATGAATACTTTATTCAATTTCATTAAGTATCTATCTTATAAATGTATATTTATTTTCATTCTAGCCTGCCATGTGTTTACATGGGAGGATAAAATGAAAAGCCCACCCCAAGCGGGGTGATGTGTTTCATTTAATAAATTAAATAATAAAAAACGTGACGCCGAAAAAGTATGTTTAGAAAATGTAAAATAAATGCGTCTGGGACCGCTATAACATAGTACCCAAACTTACTTTATTTGATTTGGTTTTCAAATTTAATATTGTTTTAAACTTTTTAAACATCATTGTTTTTGAATAAGAAATTTAAAAATGTAATTATTCACTATATTATTCTATTATTGTACTTATAATTAAAAGTATTGTGTAATTAGTAGTCTCGTATGACGTAACGTATTATTAAAAAAAAACAGATATTGCTGGCACACTTAGTCATTTATAAAGCTAATGTTAATATTGTAAAATTTCGCCCTAAATTTACTGCTAGCAGAAATATTTCGACAACAGATGAGAGCGACGCGGCGTTGCACAATTAAAATATATTTAACTTGAAACTTTCCAGTTAAACAAGTTCCTTAATTACGTTCTCGCGTTTTGCGAATGCTTTACAAAACTATTTTCTGTTATTGTTCTGCTATTCAGTTGTGTTTTCCTGGAAAAATGGCTAGTTTTTTTTAATTTGAAGAATTCCTGTGAGAATTTGTATAATGTTGGCTGTACACTTCAGCTATGCTGGGTACGGTGTAATGTGACTATGTCAACTAGAGCTGGTTCGCAAGCTAGCTAGCTAACATAGACGATTATTGACACAGATGATTAATGTGAGAAGCTTTCTAATGAGGTGTCATCATTTTAAAAAAAACTTTTTTTTCTCTTAAAGCCCTCTTAATGTGCCCCGATAATAATTTCAAAGCAGTGAAACACGTGAACCCAAAATTGGAATCCGTGTCTATTAATAATGTCATTGAAATTCATTTCGCGCGCTGGCTGCGTTACTCATACATCGTGACAGGTTTTCGGTAATCCATCCAATTTGATTTTGGTGCCGTTCTGCGGTACACCAGTGATTTCCAATAAATAGATAGATAACTCTTTTTGGTGCAGCAGTGAAACACAAACATTACAAAAGAGCCAAAACAAGGAACGGGCAGTGCACATTGGGCGGTCATATCGCGATGGAGCGAGAAGACCGCCATTTATGCTGTATAAATAAATACATTAATAATACTGTAACTATCTCTACTACGTACATACATATTTCGAAATGTGTAAATTACGATTCCAGACCAATTTAACGCTGAAATAATTTTCATATTTGCGTAGCAATCAGAGCAGTGATTTTGTAAGCCTATTAAAGGTACGGTAAAATAATCAATCAAAATTATTTATCTGGTTGTGTTTAGGTATGTAACCGCACATTCGAATGAACATATTTTATGTAAGCTTAAAAATACATAATAAAAATTTAACCCACGGCAATATATCGACTATTTGTTAAACATAAAGACCATTTTTTTCTAACATTTTTACTAAATCAGAATGCAAGGTAAAAACATTGACCATGATCTATATACAGGCACAATACAAATATTATAATTGCTTGTTTCATTTTCCGCTCACGAAAATCAATTTCCTCGGCAGAAAAAAATAATAGGGCCAATATTAGCAGACGGAACATACGTGGGAATCTGCGTTTATTCTTGACCACGGTATGGGTACCGTCGATTTCCCGTGGGAATGGCCATTTAATTACGCGCGTGGAATGACTTTGTTTTAGAAAGAATTCAATTTTCTTAGCTTGTGTTTGGATTTCAAATGTGTTCCGGATTTTTATTCGATTTAAATTATTGATCAAGACTGTGTGTCTCATCAATCAAACTTTGTCGAGATAGTCCAGTCAAATATAATCTGCTTTCCTGATAAAAATAAACAATGTAGATTTGCAGTAACAATAGGTAAAATTACCTAAACATGGTGAAACAGAAAGGGTAGACTAACCATGAAACCTGTGTTTCTGTAGCGCATTTATAATCATTATGTGTAGTCAAAATTCAGAACAAATGTCATTTTATTATCAACAAATTTTATAACCATAATTTCTAAAAGACGATCACATCTTACAACTTGGACAGCAGGAATAAAAACTAGTTTATCAAATTCATTAATTGCTTTGCCATTTTGGAATGGAAATTTATAATCGGTTACCCGAATGGCGTCAGTGTCGAGACACTAATTTATAATCGGTTACCCGAATGGCGTCAGTGTCGAGACACTAATTTATAATCGGTTACCCGAATGGCGTCAGTGTCGAGACACTAATTTATAATCGGTTACCCGAATGGCGTCAGTGTCGAGACACTAATTTATAATCGGTTACCCGAATGGCGTCAGTGTCGAGACACTAATTTGCAATAAACCTTTACAAAGTCGTTTCCGATATTAAACTATCAACCGAGTTGCATGTTGTTGCCAATTCTGCTATACTTGCAAGATTTTCTGTAAATCTTATCAGACTATTGTAATCTGTCCACAGACATAATAGGATGTTATTATAGAACACTATTTACACAATATGACAAATATTGATTGTAGACAGGATTGAGGAACTGCTGGCATAAAAAAAGATATGAATAGTATTCTCTCAGTATTGTGTCCATGAGAATGAAGAGTACCAGATAAATAAGGGAACACCCGTTCGCGCTTCGTCGTTCGGAACGGGCGGCCGAGCGGAAGAATTCTTAGTGTTGACGTGAATAGGGTGACAATATTTCAAGAATATTAGCTTTCATCATTTAATTGGTTGCTGGACCATGATCTCGCATAGTTAGTTGGTTATCCAACGGCTATGTGAAATACGGATAGATTATGGGTGTTTAACAAAATTTTCGTCATTTCAATCAAAATATTTTTTTAATTCTTGTGGGCACTTATGAATAGTAGAAAACTAATATTTTATATAACGATTTACGACGACCTGATTAGCGCAGTTGGTACTGACCCTGCTTTCTGTGCTGAGGGTCCTGGGTTCGAATCCTCGTCCAATCTTTTGTTGATGAGCACGAATGTTTGTACCCGAGTCATGGTTGTTTAACATCTATATAAGTATTACATACTAGTGTTAGTGTGGGACCGCATAGTTGGTGTGTTCGCCTGGTGATATTTATTTATTTACTTAATGCTTATTACTTATGTTAATGTTGAAAGCGACTCAAAACACTACTAAATTGCTACTTCTAATGTGTATTCATTTTGAAATTGCAAACCGTTGCCCACTTTAATGATCCTATTTTATTATCATAGCTGCATAAGTAGCCAACAATTAGAGCATGGTTTATTGTTTAATTAGCAAGTCGTAAACGTCAGCACATGAACGTATTTAAACAATAACGAATCGGCTGGAATTTATACAAAAATGAGACTTATAAATTCATTTAGGTAGGTCCTAGATTGTGTAAAAGATTTTTAAAGAGATCTCGCAACATGGTGACACTAGTTTGAACAGATTTATTGTTCGCACACTGAATTTGCAGGCTCCGATCGAAATGATAAAGCGCCGCGGCACTGCCGGGTCTAAACAAAAGTTAATAGTTTATCGCAACTTCTGCTCTATGGCATCGACCCTTGTCGTCCTTCTGATATTTTTATTGGCTTTGACCTTTTAAAAATGATTACCAAATCATTTGTATTGTAGAATCTGTGAGTATATAAATTCTTATTGCTTTGCTTTTATCTATAGTCATTAGAATATATTTTTCTCTTGTCTATTTAAATATAATATTATAATGATATATTTATAATTCGTACTTCCCAGGTCTATTTATTTTTTAACCGACTTCAAAAAGGAGGAGGTTCTCAATTCGGTTGTATTTTTTTTATGTTTGTTACCTCAACTCTCCGTCATTTATGAACCGATTTGGAAATTATTTTTTTTCTTTTAAATTTTTTCTACATTCCTCCCTGTTTATTTTCTAATTAATTACCTATAGAGTAATTTTCTCATTGTATAACCATTATACACAAGAAATGAATATTAAAAATAACTTCAAAGACTACGTAACCCATCTGACCAGCTTCGCCTGAAGATTGCAAGCTTACTCCAACATTTTCAATTTAGCAAGAAAATAAGCTAAGTAATTCAATGGATCTGCCAGTGACCGTGCGACTTGGCTTATTTAGCTAATGGAGTAGTGTAACATTGCAGTATTTAGTCTCTACATACTATTCACTAAATAAGTATTAAGTATGTAAGTATTCCTTGTGAATGAAATCGTGGTCTGATATTTGGAGTTAGTTTTGTATCAATTTCTAATAGTTCAGTACTCTATGTATTATTGTTTGGTAGAGACAGCAGCATGTGATAAGACCACCCAATGTGCAATACTCTTCTTTACTAGTTTTTTCTCTTTTATAATATCTGTACTACTGTGTACAATTAAGAGTTATCTCTCTATATTATTAATTCATTTATAGTGTCATAATATATGGTCGTTTTGACATGAGTTTTAAATGGAGGGACTCTTTTTAAAAAAAATGTAGTATCAATATCAAAAGTTACGCTACAATATTTTTTTTTATCTTGCACTATGCTATGCGCTGCCTTCTGGGCAAATCAAGTAATGTAATGAATGATTTGACGGCCAGATTAGTTCAGTTGGTAGTGATCCTGCTTTCTGAGCCGAGGGTCCCGGGTTCCAATTCTGGTAGGGACAAACTTTTGTACCCTAGTCATTAATGTTTAATATCTATATTAACTGTTTTATACTATTATATACTATTATATATTATATACTCAGCTCGTCCTCAGTCGTAAGTAAGACTCAAACGAGCGTGGCTTAGTATGGGACCATATAGTTGGTGAGTTCGTCTGGAAATATTATAATATTTTGGCTTAGATTTTTCTTTTACGTAGGAAAGTTACATTTTAGACTTGTGACTGGTGACGTCATGACTAGTTGTTTTAGCGAACAAAAGCCACAAGGTCCAGTATTATCGCTCAGGATTTTCCTTACAAAAAAACTAAAAGAAAGATAAAGCGACAGAGCAGCAAAACTGATATTTCAAAAGGAATTACGGTGATAAATAATTCAGGGACTAGACGCGAATGCCTTCGACTCAGCCTCTTCTATTTTATTTTTATTACATTATTTGTGTTAAGAGAAATATATGATATTGGTATCATATATTTGTTGGCATGAACTGTGCGCGGAATACATTATCGGGCGGTACTATGGACAGCGGCTGTAACTTACAACAATTGTCCATTTATTCCTGTAAATTATTTTGATAGGAGACCCCGAGTTTCGCTTTTATACGCTTTATCATCGGTGGACAGAAATATTGTGTCAGACTACGAATTATTGTTTTGTATACATAAATGATACTAATTTTTTTTATTTTTTTTGTCATTATTTTCTTTATGATAAAAAAAATACTGACAATAAATCAGACCTGTATTTTTTTAAATTATCATCGAAATTGTGACTTTAAATAATTATTACAAATGTGATTAAAAGCGCGGACTCTATGCTAGTGTAAATATATAAAAAAAAAACATAACGTAATGGAAATTTTGAAAAAAAAGCAGCGAGAAATATAAGCTGCAACAAACGTGCTAAAAGTTTATACCCTTTTTGGATCACGCTGGAAACAAAACCTTTTACAATATAATGCTCATAAACAACACGGTTCACCCTTCACGTTGATGGACTCACCGCTTTCGCATTAAACAGGTGACAATAGCAGTAAATCCTTGAAATGGCTCCGCGACTGCTTCTGCTACGTATTTTTTTTAAAAGCACAAATAATACTCATGCGACAACATAATGTAGAATGCCGCTTAACGGCCCCCGAAGTTAATCACGGATGCGCATTTAATTTCGTAATTCCGACTTTTATTTGGACTATTAACCGTTCACGTGCTGTAGTTTTACGATTTAATTTTAATAAATTCTGTCTGACATGTGTTGATGCGTCACCAAGCTTGTGTAACAAATATATTTTATGGTATATACAGGGTGTACGAGGCATGGTAACGAAAACTTTGGGGAAAGGTTTTTTATTATTTTTTTATTACGATATAGGCAAGTATTTGATCTCGATCTCAACTGATGGTAAGTGACGATGAAATCTACGATGTAGCATACTTGCCTAGAAGGTACCTGTTCACTCTCGACTTGAAAACACCCAGATTATAGTCGACGGGGAACAACTGTTGCACTATTAATGCCTATACCATGTCGAATGTCATTGGTTACTAATGTTGTTATTTCTTTAACACCCCAACCAACAGTAAAAATAACTTTTTCTTGTGTGAAAATAGCAAATTATAGTAACCGTTCATAAATACACCTCGGAGGATTATTTATTAATCTATCGATATGTGTTACAACATTAAATATAATAAATAAATATCGCCAGACGAACACACCAACTATACGGTCCCACCATAAGCAACGCTTTTATTATGTGTACCGTATAAGTATATAATACTTATGTAGATGTTAAACACCCATGACTCGGGTACACACATTCGTGCTCATCACACAAAGATCGTTCCCTACCAGGATTCGAACCCTGGACCCTCGGCACAGAAAGCAGGGTCACTACCAACTGCGCTAATCAGGTCACAAGGTGAATTTCTGCATGCTGTATTAAATTTTAGATACCTTGACTAATGCTCACTTTACATACCTTAAACTTTAATTTAAATGCATAGCAACGAACACAATTTATCGCATCGTCGCCGAGTGTTATCAGTCGCGGTGCTCTCAGCTGCACAACTTTGTTCAAATAAATTTATTCAATAGCACCATATTCACAAACCATTATGTGTGATTTGCAAGTTCTTCGTTTATTTAGAATCTAGAAGCCTATCACAGATAGACCGGGCGTACAACCTTTGCATATCAATTACGGAACTCTATAAATCTGATGTTTGACATAAGATAATGGAACATATTTTTCCATATGTTTGAGATACCGAAATGGTGAGCCTTAGTAGGACTTGATGATGATGGCATATAATACTGAGACATGGTCGCTCACCATGGGCCTCAGGACTTGATGACAAATGGTACTGAGACGTGGGCGCTTACTATGGGCGTCATAAGCTCAAGGTCGCTCAGCGCGCCATAGAGAAAGCTATGCTCGGGGTTTCGCTCCGCGATAGAATCAGAAATGAGGAGATCCGTAGACGAACTAAAGTAAGCGACATAGCTCAAAGTTGAAGTGGCAGTGGGCGGCACATAGCTCGGAGAACCGATGGCAGTTGGGGCAGAAAGGTTTTAGAATGGCGACCATGAACCGGAAGACGTAGTGTAGGACGCCCCCCCCCCACAAGGTGGAATGGCGAGTGGCAGAGGACCGTGATGTGTGGAAATCATTGGGGGAGGCCTATAGTAGGACTTATTATGCAATACCGTAGAAGGCAACACTATAAAATGATCAATAACTGCTAACGTTGCAAAGAGTAGGTACCTGAATGTCTATTAGTTGTACGCTAATTACCACATGAGTTTCCCATCAGACTGAATCGCTGGCACCGCAAACCTCACGTTATGCAGTGCTAATGGATCGTTAATTAGTAACTGTTCATGTTATCCAGTTTATAAATAAATAGGTAGGATCACTCATTAGTTTCTTCAATAACATGTCGTGCAAATATAAGATAACTTTTCGATAATGTTACAATCGTGATTTAGCCTCAGCATTTTTTTAAATGGCATATTGAAATTGCGCCTTCACATAATGATCACAAATGCGCTAAATATTCGCAGGTTCAAATGGTAGTATACCCTTTCTGGGTAATACCGTAGCCGGTAAACATATCTGGCTACGTAGCAAGAGACTTTAGAAAACAAACACCTGCCAAATATGTCTATAAACCTAAGTGAGCACGCATCGGGGATGGTATGTAAGTACGTACTTACATCTAACTTTCGCATTTTCAAATCAAATATTTAAAACACGATAATAAAGTTATTAGCTCACAAACCCGCCAAAAGTTACCAACAATATGACAGTAGGTATTGCAAATTTGGTGTATGTCTACCTCCCGTGGCTAAATTAAACTTGAGGCTCGCACACCAATACACCGCAATACCGACACGAGTACAAAACGTCTGTGTGTGTGTGTGTGTGTGTGTAAGGTACACAAATTACGTTTTAATATTTCAAAGACCTTTCTCTTGGTCCAGTGCGAGAGTGTTCCTTCTTGTTGAAGATGTAATTCGCTGTACCTAATGTAATAAAAGTGTTAACACTTTATTTTTACACAAGATAATATTTTTTACTGTCGGTTACGGTGTTGATGAAATTGTTTTTGTTTCGCCAAGCTTTCATTGAGAAATCTAATTTTCCAAGCTTAAAAAATCACCTGCTTTTATAAGGCCATCTACTAAATGTTGGTGTACTTGCTAAAATTAATGTGGAAATCTGTAATAAATGCCACGAAATGTAATCAGGTAATATTATATATTTTTCATGTGTGCTTATACAAGGCTTAGCTTATGATCTGATGAAAATTGCACACGAACAGTATACAGGGTGTAACATCGAGCTGGATCAGTATGGGGATCTCCGAAACTGTAAGAGACAGAAAAATATGTTCTAAGGAACCATGTCGGCTAATTCATCGGCTATGACTTACACACACACACACACACACACACACACACACACACACACACACACACACACACACACACACACACACACACACACACACACACACACACACACACACACACACACACACACACACACACACACACACACACACACACACACACACACACACACACACTATACACGATGTTGATGTTATACACGATGAGTGAGCGAGCTGAAACAAGCGTCTCGTCCACACATGTTGGCCCAAACAACATATTTTCTATTAATGTTATTTTATACAAGTTCTCAACATGAAAATACAAGACTCAATGTTGCCAAGAAATTACAAAATGCTCTTACCGATATGAAACTCGAGTATCATAGAGAGGTAATTAAATAATGTATTCCCTGGGGCGAGGGGGCGAGGGGGCGAGGGGGCGCCACTACAGTCGCGGTGTGCGAGCCAATTTCTTTCCAATCTGCGGAACCGCCGCGGGAGACGGCCATCGATATACATTAGGTAACGTTAAAACTGACCTCAGGGGATAGTGTGAACGTAGCAATGCTATATTAAAGAGGTATTGAAAGGCAAAGGAGACTCGTTTAAGGGGGAAGCTCAGGTCAGGGCGCGAAATTCAAAATTTTAATGGTTTTGTAGCGGAGGTTCTATGTCACTATATATATGTTGCAGAAATAGACCCCAGCTATTTCTACAGTTTTCTCTCCGATACAATACCATAAGGTTTGTAAAAACCACTCTTTATGGTGTTGTATCGCTTTAAGTATTTTTTTAAGCAAACTTAATACATCGAGACATGCAATGCAGAATGCTAATATCACAAAAAACTAAATTACATCGTAAAGATGTCCAAATTTTTCGTAAAAAAATAAAAACCATTGAAATTTTGAATTTCGCGCCCTGACCCTGAGCTTGCAAACGTTATAGTTGGGTTTGTGTTTCTTCAATATACAGGTTATGCAGAAAGGGTATACAAGCTTGTACCTGCGTTTCTTTAGCACATTTGTAATTATTATGTGAACTTGTAATGTCTATAAGTGAATAAAAAAAAGCTTGAGCTAATTATTTCTGGAACAAAATGTATTTTTTAAAATTGATATTCTGACTTCAGATAATGATTACAAATGCGCTAAAGTAGCCTTTGTGACACTCTGTTTAAAGATAATAATGGCGAAAACTTCATACTAACCAATTTTAACCGGCTTCCCTTTTGACAAATGGTTAAGTGTATATTTTTGCCAAATAATAAAGTGACATCACAGGTATTTAATACACTATTCGCCTCTCTTTTACATGAAAAAAAGTCTCCTCCGCTACTGAAAGCTATACCAACAGTAACTGGTTTATACTTAAATTTAATAGTCCAGGAATCTGAGTGTATCTAGCACCAACCTGAGTGACTATTGATTCGATTCCCGGCACGGCAAATTTTGGAAATCAGGTGTTATCGAGGTAACCCCCGGTCCAATCAGTCAATTTAGGAAATTTCATAGCATTACACTGCTATACACATCTATTTACATACAAATAAATAAAATTGGAGTGTCTGTTTGTAATATTAAAATAACCACTTTTTACTAAGTGCATTTGGATGTATACACGGTACATATACCAAAACAACATTTTTTTAAATTTTTGTCTGTCTGTCTGTTTGTTCCGGCTAATCTCTGAAATGGCTGGACCGATTTCACGGCGCTTTCACTGGCAGATAGCTGATGTAACAAGGAGTAACTTGTACTACTTTTATTTTAGACTAGCTGTTACCCGCGACTTCGTCCGCTTTTTGTTAAATACCACGCGGACGAAGTCGCGGGTAACAGCTAATTTAATATAAGGTTCTTAAATAATTATTACCCAGTATTGGAGGCTAAAGTATACTAAAGTTTGTTAAATCATACACTTGCGCTAACATTCCAACTTACAAAGTGGAGCCACATATTACATGTCACAAGTTCCAACAAATGCCAGGTGCCGTCCGCTAATTTGTTTGTTTGTCCTGAATTCCAACTCGCTGCACCAATGAACTCCAAGTTTCTAACGGCACTTGAAAACCAGGCTAACTTGAACCGACCATACTATATATACATCTAACAGTAACATATAAGTTGTGGCTCATATCGTTATCAGTAAATAACAAGCGGGACGGGACCGCGACGGGCTATAAGTGGTTGTAAAATGAACTATAGCTCTGTGAGAATAAGAATGAAAGCGTACCGGTGGACGTCGCGTCTTCGACCAAAGTTAAAACATGCACGGCGAGGTCGTGACGGGAGTGCGATATTAGATTGTATTTTTGACAGGATAGATTACATTTTTGAATGACCATAGGGTAGAATCGCATACCCAATCCGCTGGCTATCTGTCGACACCTTGCTTTGGAATGTTCTAATAATGACTATAAGGTGCCAAAGAGATTACAACTTACTACTTTGACTTATGCCGCGTGGGCTTAATCAATTTAAAGTTATAAGTTTAATCAATATACAATGGATGGACATTAAAATACAGAAAACCTTAATTAATAACACCACAAAATTACATGTGTGTTGAGTGATCCATATTTCTCATGCTTAGATCATAATTTCTATCTCGGGTTTCACGAAATTAATTCTGGATAACGGAGAACACACTAACTAGTGGTAAGTATTTGTATGAAATGAGTAACGTTATCTCGCAAACAGTACCTCTTCGTACCAATGGATTGGGTAGATTCCCTTTGTTAGGAGTTACCCACAAAATGTAGTGAATACGAACCTTAGTAGCGTATTGAATTGGGAAACATATTCTTGTGTTGCTCATAGTGTGAGCGTTTTATTCTGGTACTAATAGGTAGTGAGTATACTTTTTTTTGCGGTTTTACTTTTGAATAAAGAATAGTGATGTCCTCCTTCTTTTTTTTCGGGTTGGCAAGCGGCCACAAAATAGTGGCCATTTTGCCAGTGTCGAGTAAACCATCTTTAGCGTGGTTCTAAATATAAATAAGGTCACATTGATGATGAGTATTTGATGACGATGACAAAATAAATCTCCTACCAGTTAAGCTGTGGATACTTAAATGAAAATTTATCGGACATCTTGTGGGAACTTGAAAAGTCAAGTTAAACTGTTTTTTTTTCCAATTTCCTTCACCCATGCACGTTTATGTTGGTCTTTGTCCGGTGAAAATTCAATAACGACGTTTCAAGACCGATTTTGGTTAACACAAAAAAAGCAATAGCCGAGTTAAACGCTTATCTGTACGAATATTCTCTTTTCTATAATTTATTTTGGCATCGCAGAGACACGTGTCGACGTAGGGATATAAAAATAAATCCTAGTTTAAAAGGCCTCGGTGCAAATTCTGCGGTGACGATATGACATTCCGGTGATCTCAGGTGTAAAGGCTCCTGTTGATAAGGAACGCAGAAGAAGCTAAGGCCTCAGCCTCGAATTTAGCGGGCAGCGGGGTGGCGGCGCGGGACCGGCAGGATCTTATGCGTAAAATCAAATGGACCGGTTCTCGAAAACAGCGGCGCGGCAGCGGCGCGGGGCGGCCAGCTCCGCTCCCGCGCCGCCGCCGCCGCCGCCCCGCTGCCCGCTAAATTCGAGGCTAAGGCCTAAAGCGGTAAGCGCGTAGGTTTTATAGCCTTGTGTAGATACGGCTGTTAGACAAGCCAGGTTTTTTACAGGCTGGCTGATTTTGGTAATGCTATGAGTTAGTTGACTGCGTAAAACCGAAGGTAGGGACGCTAAACTGCGGGATGGCTTTGGTCGTTATGTTTATAAACAGGATTTGTGAACTGAATCTGAGATAACGGGATCTGTGAGTAAACATATTCGAGCTGTATGCCGTACCTATGAGATTCAAGGTTAAAAAAGATTTTTAAATTGCCAGAACATCGCGTGCCAGATCTAGGAAACGATAACAAGTTAGGATTTGATTAATTTTTGCCTTTTATTTATCAGAACAAGCGAATAAGTGAGAATATTTTTTTTTATTCTTGTAAACCATTATAGTACTTATGAGTCGTCAAAAAGGTTACAAATGCTAATCTACAACTTTACAACCTCTTCGGAATGCCGTTCCTATGGAGAAGAACGGAAAAGAAACTCCACGGTTGCTTTTTTAAAAAGATCCGTTACATTTTTGAGCAGTACACTGTTCTTGTTATAGGTATGTGAGAACAATATAGGAACGGCCAGGCAGACTTTAGCAGCTGGCAAGTTATACATACATCTCATTTTGTGATAAGCATCTACACGAAGCGGCGCGGTGAGGACACGCAAGCCTGCAGCTAACCTGTAATACTTACCTACGTACTATACGTTTTAAATAGGCATGATTTTTTTTCTATAAACTTTAAACAAATAAGTGATGGCATAAATTCAATGACTAAATGCCTATCTGCCATTAGGCGGCAATGCTCATATTGTTTTGTAATTTTTGTTAATTAAAAAAAATGCAAACAGTCCGAAATATTTATAGGACAATACGAAAGACGGCTTTCTGAAATATCGAACTAATTAGGTTGCGCCAAAGAGTCATTTACGTAACTATTACGTAATTTTAATGCACAAAACTAATTAACCGACTTCAATAAAAAGCGGAGGATCTACATTCGATTTTTTTTTCACTTAGTATCTCTAGAACATTTTTTAAAGTCTGGTTTTTTGCATTAAAAGGTACACAAAGTATTAATTACAAAGTAGGTACTTTACCATACTATGTCGTCCCGTGTGACTCATTATAATTGATCCAGTATTTAAACCATAAAAATAGATTCGCCATTAACATCAGAACACCTTGTTCCAACAATAATAATAATCGTTTTAATATTTTGTCTTATATTTAATAAATAAAAATAATTACAGTAAATAAAATAAATTCTTAGTAAAAATACTTTCGCATTTTGACGAAGGCGACTGAAGAATGAAAGCGATCTGGTAAAATATTACTAGCATTGCGATAACTAAAATCCAAGGTATTGGAACTACATTAGTTACAGAAATATAGCTCAAAATTAATATTCCCAAATTAATATTCAAGGGCGCTACCAAACATTTACACTTTTGATTGAGAGTCTTTGAAATCAATATACAACGAATATTGCCCTCTATTATTTGAAGCGTTCCTTGGATGGCTTCCATTCGATGCGCACCAATTTGTATCGCACTAAAACTTATCTATCCCTTTCCAATTAGCGCAATAAAAGTCCCTAGATTTCTAGATACCTACCCATCTCTACAGTTGGGTGTTCCATCCTGCTATCTATCAGCCGATATACGTTCACTACAGGCTATAGGCCTTCACCAATGAATTCCAAACATCATGGTCTCCTGCCACTCGCATCTACTGGCTGACAGGCGTCATATATCATCCATCTATCCACCTTGTGGGGGGGCATCCTACTCTACATTTTCTTGCTATGTGACTCCCCCACGGCCACTTCAACTATACAATTATTTAAGCTATGGGAGCGATATGTGTTACCTAAAAAATACTGATAAATAAAGTCAACAGTTAGAGCTAATACTACTTTCTACCTAAAAACGCTTGGCGCGCTAAGTGGAATAGTGACGGTGAGTTACACATTGGTGCCATTCGAGTTGGTGTACTCTGCGGAATGCTTTGATTATGGTTGGTAACTGGTTGGTGTTTATGGTAAATTATACGGTATCGGGCTTACTTAACAATTACCGTTGTCCGTTAAGTTAAAGCGCATAGCGGTTTGATGTGCTATGCCTGTTCCATAGTGCTAGCGAGGGAGATCTGCGAACCATAGAGATAGGATAGAGTAATAGTTATATTTGTAGTAAGAGTAAGAGTAAGTAGTAATAGTAAAGAGTTAGAGAGGTAGCTATACAACTATTTTTTTTTTATTTATTTCAATCAAAAAATCCACGAATCTTAAGAGTAAGATATATAACCGATTAGTAGTAATTACAACTCATAACGGATTTTAATTATATAAACAAAACATTTAGCTATTAGTACGTTAAGCAGATCAGAGTAGGTGTGTGTGTCAACTCTACATTTTGTGTGTGTCAATGTCAAGAAAACAAATTGTGTCATTGTCTATTCTGTAGTTGAAGTTCCTGAGACGTGTGTGTTTGAAAGGTGGACTAAATTCACCGAGGAGTTTTCTTTTACGTTAAGATCTCATAAAGCAGCATTCTAACCTGCTTTCTGTACCGATGGTCCCGGGGTCGAATCCTAGTAGGGCCAAAGGAAATGACAAAATAATATATCAAAATAACTTGTTACAGAATCATCTGGCCATCTATTATGGATGTATGTGTAATTTCTAATAAGAATAGTATTAATGTATCCTTTAGACTGCATTTGAGTAAAAATCAACATCAAAATATAAATGCCACCTACGGGCGTGCCGGCGCCAAAATCAAAGTAATTCTCCAAAGAACATTTTAATCACTTTAATCTCAAACTACAAAACCATTTCACACTTAATTAAGCCGAAACAACTAGTTATATTGCGTTCGAGATAAGTTAAGCAGAAGCGTTTAAGCCTGTCGTGATAACAAATGAGATACGTTTTAGTTCGCAAAGTCTGTTACCGATGTGTGGAGACAGACTTCGACATGTTTGAATGTCGAAGAGCCGATCAACTCTAATGTCTTTGGATACTCAAATTGAAAAAGGCCGATATTAAAACTGTAAAAGTAAAGCAATATACAAAATTATAGTTGATTTTAATCGACTTCAAAAAGGAGGAGGTTCTCAATTCGGTTGTATTTTTTTTCTCCAATTACAAAATGTTGTATTTTTTTTTGTTACCCTTTTTCCGAACTCTTTCTGTGTTCGACTTTCAGTCCACTCAGATCAGGGGTGATTATGTGTGACGTCAAAAACAAAACAATGAGTTAAACCGACAATAAGAATCGCTATTTATGGATTTTTCGAAAAGGTTTATGACAAATAAAATTTCCGTCGCAAATAAAATTTCCGACACGAAATAATTTCGAGTGAATTAGAATCAGCCCAAATTTATACTTATGTGTGCTATTTAACATAGAATGGCAGCTGATTAATACCTCTGAAAATGATTTAATACGTTCATACATTAGAGCAGTGTTGTAAACATATGGCACTAACTTTTAAACAGTTCCAATATTTGGTATATTAGTCGCGATATTATAATATATTTTCGCTTCAACAGGATCGTCAGGCTAGGGTGCCAGGCGACAGGATCACGCAATGTTCGCGTGCTGCCTACACTAAATTGTTATTGATTTAAAATAATTACAGGCCGGCTACAAAGCAAACAACGCCGTCAGACGTACCGATATAATTTCAAACATGGAACTTCGATTTTCACCCATTACCTGGCTCGATTAACCTTTGTGAACCTTTAGACTGGTAAGGTGAAATAAAAATAGAGGAATCGCATGAAAATGGATATTTAATGTTACAAATTACGTGGGAAATTAAAATAATCAAAGTGTCTAACGAAAGTCAAAGACAAAGTCAAATAATCTATTTGTTATAGCAGGCCACTTACAAACTATTGTTCTAATTTGTTTTCTTAAATCTACAACCGGATTGGAACGCGACCTCTACACAAAAAACGGCAATAAACACTGCTGGCTTGTAAATAATGTGGGCGGATATTAAGTACTGAATATGTCAATGAAGTGATACCATACAACCAAGCTTAGTGATTAGATGATAAAACAAAATGGATTTGCCACTCATGTGAACGAGATTTGGTTGTGTACTTAGCTGTCGCTTCCAAAGTACTTACTTTGTTTAATCTTAGTAATAATAATAATAATACCAGCCCTATTAATGTCCCACTGTTTGGCACGGGCCTCCCCTCAATGCGAGAGGGATTAGGCTGTAGTCTACCACGCTGGCCCAGTGCAAGTTGGCGGACTTCACACGTCTTTCGAGGGGTTGTCTCATACATGCAGTTTTCCTCGCGATGTTTTCCTTCACCGTTTAGCAAGTGATAATCATTGTTGAAAATGAGATTCGCACATGAAATCCAGAAATCCCAGAGTCAACCCTGTCCGATATACCAGGTCATTCTGATATTAGGCTTTAATAATAGCTGACCACAAAATTGGTATTTGGAAAACATAAGACAGTCAAATGTTCGCGACGTCAGCGCTGTAAGACGAATGACATAATTTTTTTCCTTTGTAAATAATATATCGCGAACAAGATGAAGGCAAAACAGGCCTTCAGCTAGTGATGCGAGAGCTAAGACTTTTGAGATTATTTTTTTAAAATTAAATCTTTTCAATTTCAACTTAATAATGGCCATGTTAAAGTCCCTTTAAAATTGTTTCTTTTTCGCTATGGACCAGGATTCGAATGGCATAGTAAGAGCAAAAAGGCCTTATTTATTTGGTGGCCTTATGGTTCTTTTTTAAATTAACATTATTGCGACAACATTCAAAATGTTTGACGACCTAATTAGTTCAGTGGGTAGTGACGCTGCCTTCTGCGCTGCGGGTCCCGGGCTCAAATCCTGGTAGGATCAAACATTGTACAAACATTTGTACTCATCCCGAGTACAAATGTTTGTACCCGAGTCATGGATGTTTAATATCTATATAAGTATTATAAACTGGGTTCGCCCCTATTCCTTTGTACCGTACTGATGATACATCCAGTCCATTGTACAGTACCCATCATACTGATACAAGCGTTGCTTAGTGTGGAACTGTATAGTTGCCGTGTTCGTCTGGCGATATTTATTATTTAAATTACATTTTGGAAACCGGTACTCAAGCTTGCATGTTAGCTTGAAAAGAAGGATGCAAACCAAATTCGCCTAGAATACAAAATAATTCATCACTTTTAAATCTAAAAATCCCATCTCTACGAGTACAAGCACCTTGTTTTAACGCGAACGCAATAAATCCAACGTGCAGCGTTGGTACGTTTCCAGTTAACTGCTACAACAAATTGGCTCGTCGGAAATTTGCTGAATCAACTTTTTCAGTGTCACATTTCTTGTGAGCCATTCATATTAATTTCGTTCTTTATCACAATTTAAATTCAGTTGTTTTGTTTTTGTATTTTTTTTTAATTGGTTTCAAGAGCGGCTTATAATAATTTTGGGTTTATTTAGTCAACATTAATTGATGGATTACTATTGTATTGTGCAAATATAATAGATAAATAAAAATAAAAAATAAAATAATACCAGCCCTTTTTTAATGTCCCACTGTTGGACACGGGCCTCCCCTCAATGCGAGGGGGATTAGGCCATAGTTCACCAAGCTGGCCCAGTGCGGGTGGCGGACTTCACACGTCTTTTGAGGGGTTCTCTCAGACATGCAGGTTTCCTCGCGATGTTTTCCTTCACCGTTTAGCAAGTGATAATCGTGGTTGAACAAATTAGATTTGCACATAAAATCCAGAAATCCCAGAGGTGCGAGCCGGGGTTTGAACCTGCGCTCCTCGTTACCGAGGCAAGCGTTCTACCAAATTTGCTATCACTGATTATAATAGATAGCTGCGTATAAATAATAATAATGGAGTAAAGTAGATACTTCTTACAAATACATTTTACCCAACACAAAAACAAAACATTAAAAACATATACAAACCTAGCAACACTGCAGTTTCGCGGCTAATTGCATTAACATTTTAAATTAAATTATAATTTGTTTGGCTCCGTGGACCTCGTACGTTTATTTTGGTGGGTTCCAGCGAACTTTTCAAGCGAGGATAAATGCGGAAAATTCATATGGTGGATGTTTTTATTTTGCCATTAACATCTGGTCTACGTTCGTACGCGTGAGCTATGCCTGAACACAATCTGGTGGAGCATTTTAATACACAATTAACCGTCAGAGCAGAGCAGAAGATTCACAATCGTACGAACGCCCAAATTACTGTGGTCAAACGAATGTAAATTTGGAAATAAAACTAATTTTACAGATTTTATCGCGTGTATATTATGTTTTTACATTCCCGATGTTTTGGCTGCTTTACAGCAACCATGGTTACGGGAGGACTGAGGCGTTTCAGGGAACGTAAAACGTTAATACACACGCGATAAAATCTGTAAAATTAGTTTTATTTCAATGTGTAGTATTCGCGAAAATAGTATGACTGTAAATTTATTTAATTTCAATAAGTTACAAGTCGACATAAATTTAATATTTTATTTTCAATGTACTCCCGTTTAAAAATTATGAACAGTTATCTGTAAATTCTGTTTTTTTTTTAATTATTCACAATTACCTAAACATCCCTTAATGAATGATTACAGCTATTCAGAATAAAATACCCAACAAACAACAGAAGAATGCCCCAATCGATAGTGCCCCAATCGATATAGTGCCCCCATCGATCATGCCCCAAACAATAACGATTTAGTTGCAAGTGCACAATCGTTTGAACGTAATATATTACATACCCACCGTGCCCACAGGAGGACGAAAAACATTAATTTATAAGTCTCAAACACAATAACTGGTTATTTATCGTTCGATATTCGACGCTGAGCTAGGGCTAGTGTACACAATTGAGAGCTCGACTACAATGATCTAACGCTCGCAAGAATCCCACATTGTCGAAGCCTGTAGAGTTCTCTCCTTGTACATCCCTTATAAAAATGTCTTGATTTTGCGAGAATGTACGTCACAAATTATCTCGTGAGTTCTTATCTCTGGGTGTACCTACCCTTAGCGCAATAGAGTCGTCACTGTCGGATTACAACGACGAGCCAAATTGTGGCAGCCTTTATCTCTTAATGCCCGTTGAGAGGATGATCCTGGACCAATACAGGCCGGGGTTAATAATGATATTTAGATATTGTACTCGCTTACAATGTTTAGTGAATAGCGTAATCTTGTTGATCGCTGATTTATCATTGGGTGTTATGTATTGATACATTTCTAAGGATAGAAGAAGGAGAAAAATATTGAGGAATGTCACTTGACCATAAAGATTGAGCACGGCTAAGCAATTTTGTTGTTGATAGATGTGAGTTAGACTTTTTATAGATGTGTCGTGTATATTGTACGTTCTATCCAACTCCCTATTCTACCCAACCCCCAGATTACGAACTATAAGTAAGTCCACTGATGGTAGAGGATGAAAAGAAGGAGGATAGGGAACCGAATCGATTCCATTGGATACCTTTTTTTAACGTAAATCGCTTTGAGAATAGCGAGATTCTGCATTTTGAATAGTGTTCAATTAAGTTACTGGTCAATGATGACTTCTTTGTATAGTGAATGTAGCGTCTCGATCTACTGCCGCCTTCCTACCTAGGCAAGTATGCTCCATCGTAGATCTCATCGTCACTTACCATCAGGTGAGATCGAGATCAAATTCTTGCTCATAATGTAATAAAAAAAAAAAAATTGTTGTGGCAATAGTTGAGGCACGTGTGTAAAATATCAGAAATAAAGTTACCGCATGACAAAGTCAAAGTCAAAGTCAAATCATTTATTTCGTATAGGCCTACGGGGGCACTTACAAATTGTCATTACATTTTTTTTTTCTTAAGTCTACAACCGGATCGGAACGCGACCTCAACTGAGAAGATCCGGCAAGAAACTCAGCGGGCTTGTCTTTTTTTTTTTAAATTCATTATTTATACAAAATATAAAAGTAAGCTCCAGTGTGTTGCCATGCGGGGCGCACACACGCTACACTTTAACATTATATATATTGATATTTGAGCGATCACTATGAACATACACTATGAACACGCTTTGGTAACATAAGTGTACGTATAACCAGATCTACTGATATAAGTTATACTTACTATTGTTTTTTAACAGTTCTTAGATACTCCTTTGAAGTTCAATGTAGCTCAAAATGTGCTATGCCGTGACGGGGTTATTATGGGCACAAAGACATTGGACAAGCATCGGAGGTACCTACACATCGAAGGCAAGGTCGGCACGCGACTTGAGTACTGACCCTAAATATCAAACCAAAATTAGGACAGTCTTAAAACCAAATCCTTATTTAACAAATGAAAGTTCACTTCAGGGAAGACTTTAAACCGACTTGATGCTATCATTAAGTGAGTATGCAGTCCATATAATTGCGTTTATTTCACGTAAATGCAGGTACCATTGACGTAAAATAATACATTACAATACTGAGTAATTAAGATAATAGCCATATTTTTAGGATAGTTCAAAAATCACGTATAAATCATGTCTGCCTAAGCAAAAGTTACACTAACTTAAACTTAAATTAAATCAAGGCCGCAATAGTCTACCTATTATCTAGCTAGATAGTAAAATTGAAATAAAACTATTTTTTAAGGATTTTATCGCGTTTATGTTTTGTTTTTGTTTCGGCTGCTTTACAGCTGTTAAGATTTGAATAAAAAAGGTTTAGGTTTTAACAGAATTTTACATCTGGCCATTTAAAGAAAAAAAATATTTTTTCTTTGTTTAAATTTGATTGTTGTTTTGCTACTTTTATGTCACCCACGAGAAATACCAGTTTTGTGAATAAAGCAAGATTCAAAGAATTTCTTATAATTTCATTTATACGCTTGAACAAAGTCTATTAATTCTTAGAAATTAATAACAGCAACCATGGTCACGGGAGGACTGAGGTGGTTGACGTCCTAGTGTCATAGTTTGACGGGGGTACCCTCATATTTAGTTGTTACTTGCGGTCCGATCTACGCAGAAAGAGCTCACTGTGTCTTGCGGTCTTGCAATGGTACGCTTGGTTTTGGATTTCATGATATTGACTACTGGATCCCAGTCGGTGGTAGCACCCAGCCATCTTCCCTATTGAGATTAGGATGTTTTTTAATTTCATTGAAATTAAAAAAATGTGGGATCCAGTAGTCAATATAAGAAATCAATAGATAGTAAAAGTGCAACTACACAATTACTTTCGATTCGAATTCGTGGCCACCCCGCCAGCCCCACGTACAATGACTTGATTGATTGTGATGATTCAGCGGGAAACTTGCTGGCTGAAATAACAATTATGCGAGCGCACATAAGCATTAATAATTAAGTAATGCGTAATGACACCTATCGCCTTCAGGACAAGACCGCTAACGCAAATGACTCGCGATGAAATGACATTCGCATCGTAATTGCTGGTTCTGAAAATGACGATTGGGATATCATTGTCATTTGATTGTGAGTTAATTGTGAGTTAGAGCCCAGCTCTATGGTCTGCGGATTGATATATTTGTAGTTTCTGTTGGCTGTCACATTTACGTGTGATGTCAAGCTTTTAAATATATTTTACTAGCATTGCCTACGACTTGACCAAGCAAGTCAATCAGCTAGTGGGATTATTTGTAACTAAGGCCCAAGGGCTATGCCTATAGTATCGAAAATAATATCCCCACGATAATAAAAAAAACAATATACAGCAATAATATGATACCCACTTTCCCTCTTTAGGTTAACTAGTTACATGACACTGACCCCCTTCCCTACTCTTAAATTTTCTCATCACATCAATGTATTCAAAATCCGAACATTTTTATAAACATTAGGCCACAAAATATATAAAAAAAAGAACACATAAAACCTCGTGACAACGCAATAATTTCGACGGCACGCAATATTTTTTTCCGGCAATATTTTCTATCCGCAGCGCGTTTATTACCCACCCTTAGGTTTTTAGTATTGATAAATGCGGTGGTTCTTATCACAAGTGATTAGAGACGAGAATCGGTTGGTCCAAAGTATCAATGGGGCATAAGCGGTGTTTAATCGGTCAGTTTTCACGTCGCGTTTGATGGTCCGTGCGTGATGTTGGGCACACACTGTTGATAACTTTGACGAACCCATTCCTTAAATGAAGCTTTAATGTGCGTTAATAAAATATAACTTACCACTACCGTGGCTTACTGCTTAGCCCTGTGAAACCCTTAGCAAAATATGAATAACTAAAATTTATTTTTGACCAGCTGCTAAAGTCTGCCTAGCCGTTCCTACATTGTTCTCACATACCTATAACAATCTACCGCTCAAAAATGTAAAAGATCTTTTTAAAAAGAGCAACCATGGAGTTTCTTGCCCGTTCTTCTCCATAGGAACGGCATTCTGAACGGATAGTAAAGAAGTAGCTTAGTATTTTGTAACTTTTTTGACGACACATAAATGTACTGTACTTAATGGTTTACATGAATAAAAAATATTCTGATTCTGATTCTAAATTAAAGTGGCAGTGGCACTCGAAAATCTGATGGCTTTTGGGGCTGATTGGTCGTAGAATGGTAACCGCAAGCCAGAAGATATATCGTAGGCTCCCATGAGGTGGACAGATGAGAACACTTGTGTTTCCATCAGTGGGCGAATCACAAAAGGTCTATTATTAAAAAAATATATATCTATAAATTATTTTTTTAATCAGCTAGCTCGCCTTTTTTTGCGTCCGTGTGTCTCGCAGCGTATTGCAATAACCTCAGCGTAATGTGCTTTGATATTAAAGCTTTTACCGTTTTAATAGCTCTGACAGATGCCGGTACTTTTTTGATTAAATCCTTTACTAGAAACGGACGCGATAAATCAAAGTTATCGTCAATGGTTGATGCGATCATGGGTTTTGGGTTGCCAATGGTTTATGGCTTCATTATGTTGATTTTGGTTGGCTTACACCGGTGTGTGTGTGTGCTATATATGCTCAATGTGTACGTTTGATAAATCATTGATAGTATCCTATATTACATTATTATGATATTTTATTTACATTGTTGACGATCGTTTGGCGTAGCGGTTAGAGTGTAGGCTGCTCGGGTCACCGCGTCAGGTGGTTGCAAGTTCGATTTCCGCCTGAGAAAATATCGGAAATTGTCTTTTTGCTATGCGCTCTGGTCTGGATTACTTGAATCGCCCTCAGTCCCAAGCGTCCCAATAAAACAAGCGTTGCTTAATTTGGCACCATAAAGTTGGTGTGTAAGTCTGGCAAGATGTATAATACTGAAAATTGCGGCTTGTGAACGAGTTTTAAAATGTCCTAATTTTTTTTTAAGAAATAGTATAGACAAGGAATTATCTAGATAATAAACAAACTTGGAGGATCGAAGCAAAAAGAAAATAAAAAATAATAATTAAGATTCTAATTGCGACCTACTTGTAAGACTAACTTGGTTATCTCAAGTCAAATGGAATTAAAAGTAAACTTTACCTCTATGCTCCCACTAAAACCAATACTCCTCGGAATCTGTCTTGTCAAATCATTCCGGATTAATTTGGAAACATTTGTGAGTGGAATCTAATTAATGCATTCCAACAATAAAACATTATCAAATTAATGCTTGTTGTCCGTCAATCTTTGCGACTGGCTGCGTCATCCCTTGGCTGTGATTAATGTGCCGCCATGTTGGATTCCCGAGGCCTCCGTTATCATTTCCTTTTAGCGTTCGTTGTTCGAGTCGTTCTTGTGTTTCTTGCGCTATTTCTTTTTCAGGGTCGAATGGCTGCCACCTAAATGAATATATTTTTTTCATAACCCTCTTTTTTGTCTCCTAGGAATATGTGATAAATTTCTACTAGTACACCTATTACTAATAGTCAGCTAAGCCCCTCCAACTACGCCAGAACTTTGTTAAGAGCGAGCTCACGTAGACAAATAGATGATTGAATCCTGAACCTCTCAGATACAAGGCGGCCCCTCGTTCCATTACTATTGACGCTTTGATTTTTGCTAATGAAGATGTTTTTTTACTATGTTTACACACTTATAATTTTAAAATTACGAGTCCCAAGTGTATACTTCGTTATATCAGTGCTCGATAGATGTCGCTAATCTGAAATTAGCTCGCGGTGTTAAGATGTTTTGGTCTTTCATCTACTCTCTAGAGATCATTTTTATAGTAAGCAATATATGTACGTACCCCACATACCCTAGTGTTTTATTACATAGTAAACCTAGAGGTAGGACACCTTGGGACCTATGCCGGCGTTGTAGACCAATACTCAAACTCTTACCACATATATATAGAGATCTAGATCAATAAACTTCACCAACAAGAGCACAGGCGGACTCTTAATAAAACATCGTAGAATATGAAAACTCCGACTCCAGTCCTTAATAAACACGTAACTCGCACACACTGAGGGCCGTGACGCGTGAGCGGGCCGCTTGTCACTCAACATTAACCCCGGGGTGACCTCTCATCTGATAAATGAGAGCCTCGGATGACTCCTCTAACTTACAAGTTACGAGCGCTCTTATGTGACAAGGCGCTTAATTATGTGAAGCACTGTATGCGGTTATCTTTATAATATTGTCACATTTTTACGTCATAGATGTCGTTGTGATTTCATTTTGGCCATTTTCATCTAGGTACGCTTACTCAGTGTGATTTGCGATACCAATATTGTAAGGAATGCAATAATGAGTCTATATATTAAACTACCCAATGATTTTATTTGATTGGTTTCTGTTTGTTTGTTTTTGTTTTATGTTTTTTTTTATTTTCAAGTACTTACTGTAATTAATGTCCAAAAAGTATTTCGGTTAAAATTTCTCATATAAGCGAATGTAAGTATTTCTTGCAATATAACTTTTTTTTCGAATTTTAGTATTCGGATTAATATAAGAAATCAAAGTGTAAGTATTTTTTTCAGAAGTAAAATTATTTTAAACCTGATTTTGTCTGTATTCGCAAAAATTGCATAACATTTTAAATTGAAGTCATTTAAGAGTTGTAGAGACTAAAGTTGTTCGTTAGTTCTAACATCTCTTTAATTTGTCCTATCTAATTAAAAAGACAAACGAATTAGTATTATTACAAAATAGTGCCAGTAAAAACTAAAAGTGAATTAAACTAAACTTTCTTTCCGTAGGGTTGCATCTTTAATTAAACTTTAAAGCCTTCAGATCCCAAAGGGTATTGGGAGAAAATGCGGAGCGAATGAAGAATGGAGGTGACATATTGAGATGAATTTTCATTAAAGACCAATTAATTTAGTCAACTTTTCTTGTAAGTATATGCTTAATGTTTGTGGGGATGAATTACGTAAGAGAGATGTAAGGTGACCTGGGCCCCAAGTCTGCTAACACAATTGATTCATAATCGAACAGCAACCGCATAGTAACTGTCTTTTTCGACAGATATTGTATGTGATATCTGTCAAAAGTGACAGGTACTTCGGCCCTGTATAATGTGATCGTATCATCATCGAGAAGCCATGCCGTCTCTGTCTAGCTTATTTAAAAAAAAAATTGTGTTAGGAAAGCAGGTGACGCGCACAATACTGTTATCTATACATATAAATAAAATTGGAGTGTCTGTTTGTAATATTAAAATAACCGCTTTTTACTAAGTGCATTTGGATGTATACACGGTAGCTATACCAAAACAACATTTTTTACAATTTTTGTCTGTCTGTCGGTCTGTCTGTCTGTCTGTCTGTCTGTTTGTTCCGGGTAATCTCTGAAATGGCTGGACCGATTTTGACGGGACTTTCACTGGCAGATAGCTGATGTAACAAGGAGTAACTTAGGCTACTTTTATTTTAGAAAAAAACATAGGATCTCACGAAAAAAATTAAAACCAATGTTGCAGCGTTGCGCCTGATCAAGTTTGATAGCAACAACCTGAAATGCGTCCCGCGGGCTCAGGACACGCGAGTAGGCTTTTTGCCAACGGTTGTGTCTTTGTTAAATACCACGCGAACGAAGTCGCGGGTAACAGCTAGTGCTAAATATATACGGTAACATTGACACTCGACACTAATGTCGATAGACACTGAACGAGATCTGCAACTCGGTGTCACAGCAGTGTATACACTGGGGGCGAATAGACAAGTGTCGGTTGTAAAGTATGCTAACGCAACTTCTAAGGATTGTGCTTAAGACACTGGATGAAAGAGAATCTCACCAAATAGTGTGAAATATTAAATTTAAGAATTGATTCCATCTCCATTCTTCTATACTCATAGCTCGAACAGTAGCAATGAGATTTCAGATAGAGTCAGCCTTCTAGACTCATTTAACTTGCCGCGCTGCGAGGCCATTCATTCCATGTGGCTTTTCATTTTAGTCCATTTAGTTATCATAAGCCGTTGATTGATTTCTTAATTAACTTGAGATATATGCAATGCTTGTACAATATTAAAAGCCATATGGCAACACAGTTCAAAAAATAATTTGCCTGACAGTTCACGCCTTTATAATTTTCATGTGATTTCATTTTTATTAATTAATTACATCTACCCTCTGTTGTTCGTGCATTTTTTTTTAATAAAATTCGATAGGAACCGCTAAAAATATTATAATTACCTCATTAGCGCAGTGGGTAGTGACCCTGCGTTCTGTGCAGAGAGTCCCGGGTTTGAATCCTGGTAAAAAAAATGGTGATGGGCATGATTGCTAGTACCCGAGTCATGGATTTTTCGTATCTAGTATAATTAGAAGTTTGTTCGTCTGGCAATACTATTATCACTTGCTAAATGGTGAAGGAAAACATCGCGAGGAAACTTGCATGTCTGAGACAACCCTTCGTAAAACGTGCGATGTCCGCCATGGACTGTAACCTAATCTCCGTCGCATTGAAGGGAGGCCCGTGCCCAACAGTGGGACATTATAAAACAAGGGCTAATATTATTCATTCTTTTATATCTATAATCCTCAATTATACGTATTATCTTGTACAGACTGGGTAGAAAAAGAAAAAAAACAATTCAAAAAAAAAAATATCAATCTCAATATATTACACAAAGATAGGAACTTAAAGCGTGACAGGCGGACAGCGGTATACTTTTTTTCCTAATGGCCTTTTTCGATTGAGCCAGACTCAACACGATTCTGCCAGGCGGCATACTAAGCGTGACGATAATTGAAACAATTTTATGTCTTACTAGCTGTTGCCCGCGACTTCGTCCGCGTGGTATTTAACAAAGACAACCGTTGACAACAGCCTGCTCGCCAATTCTGAGCCCGCGGGACGCATTGCAGGTTGTTGCTATCAAACTTAATCAGGCGCTGCGCTGCAACATTGGTTTTAATTTTTTTCGTGAGATCCTATTTTTTTTTCTAACTAAAAGTAGCCTAAGTTACTCCTTGTTACATCAGCTATCTGCCAGTGAAAGTCCCGTCAAAATCGGTCCAGCCATTTCAGAGATTAGCCGGAACAAACAGACAGACAGACAGACAGTCAGACGGACAGACAGACAAAAATTGTAAAAAATGTGGTTTCGGTATAGGTAACGTGTATACATCCAAATGCAATTAGTAAAAAGCTGTTATTTTAATATTACAAACAGGCACTCCAATTTTATTTATATGTATAGATATAATAGACATCAAACATCCACTGGCATCAAACGGTGTGGGTACAAAAGAAAATGATAAAAGCTTAGTCGCGAGTCAGTCGGATATGTAATCAATCAACCGGCACGATTGCGAGACGTGAACTGAAGGTTGCTTTTTATTGCTCTTGAACTTCTCTCCCGTGAACGAGTCGCTGGATTAGTTGTTCATCACGTCGAGGTAATAATCCAGCTTCTCCCGATACTATACAGGGTGTAAAGGGTACGGTAACGAGAACTTTTGGGAAATTTTACACTTAATGCCTATACTAAAGTTTTAGAAAGCATTTGTGTTGAAAGTCAATGGTTACAAATATTGATTTTTTTGCGCGAGATCTGTATTTTTAACAACGCGATCAAAACACAACGCTTCACGGGATACCGGACTATTTATTTATTTAAAATCATCATCATCTTCAATTATGATTTCATATTAAAATCAATTTAAAAATGCGTATAATTCATGAAAAGATCGGCAGAAAATTACAACTCTGGGGGTCCAGAATTATGAGTTGAGTCCATGGTATCAGTTTTGTTACGAAGCCACTGATATCCTGTATAATATAAGAAAATAATAAAAATGATCTTTATTGCTGGCTAGCAATAGATTCAAAATCAATTTACTAACCTCATTGATTTCCCCAAATTTTTTCTTTTTCCATTTTTCTAGTTTGTGTTCCAACATAAGTGTATTAATTTAGAAGTATTTCTTTATTTTTCTGAAATAATTAAATTAATCGAACCGCCAAACACACAAAATCAAAATGCCAAACTATCTATATAAGTATTGCTTAATTTTACGAATATGCATGATAACTACAATTTAAGCCATTATGTTGTGTGTGTACTTAAATTCTTTTAGTATAGTTTGAGTACAATCAGACAGTGAAATGAGTGGGTATTCTAAAATATGTTGCAATTTAAATGTAGAGTCAATTAATTTGTAAGCAAATAAGCTACTAAGGCAATTCGTTTATCTAAAGTGAAGCGAAAAATTAAGCAGGTACAAATTAAGCGATAAATACGCCTTTTAAAACTTTCATTATATTATCCTTCAAATAAGTTAATGGTTGATTAAGTTTTTATGAGAATACTTGGTATTTTTAATTCATGAATTTTGATTTTTTATAACCAAGAAAATTAAATATAAACAATTTGCTGACTCCTTTAGGACATTTTTTATTGCAAATGAGTTTTGCAAATCCTTTATTTCTATATTCAACTTTTAAACCAACCAAATAAATATTCACCCGCTTATCTGCGGCCGTGGTAATTAAATAAAACAAGGTGCTGACCGATTTATAGCACCCAAGGGTACCATTTGGAGAGTCTCCGACACCCCGTGAAAATAGATCTATCTTTTTACATTTTATTTTGTTGAAAATTTGCATCTGAAAATGTGGTACTCTATTTAAAATTGATGCTAATTAATTTCGGTATAAACAATATATTGTTTTTAAAATGAAAGTAGTAGCTATGCATTATTGAGGCATTAAAATATACAAAATGATTACACATTAATCAGAACAGTTAAAGCAACACAACAAAGTAGATACATGTTATGCAAACATGTTTACCTACTACACATTGGTATATGAACAAATGATAATGAGAACAATTTGTAATTACGAAAGTGTTTGCGTCAAAACTTCTGAACAATGTAGTACGTCCAACAATACACAAAAACACTAACGAAATAACATAACAAGTTAAAAACTTCAAAAAATAATGAAACGAAAATTTCTTAAATTGAAAATATATGCTACTTAAGAAAAAAGATAGACAAAGTGATTCAAGTTGGAACTAATCTAATAATGTTTACTGCGAACTGCCAACAGAAACTAAGTGAAGCTGTAAAACCTTCTCAATAAAGAAATGATTTATTCCGACGATGAAACTTCTTAACATTGTAGACATCAGTTGGAATTTACTGGTTAGTTTTTATGATTCTACTCGCTCGCTCGCTTTATTAGGTTTTGTGTAAAGTATGATAACTGATGGAAGTGATAATAGAACTTAGTTTATGTAATGGTGTTTTGCTGTTTACCGAAATAGTTTGGAATTCTTTCCCGCTGACATTATTTGTCAAGTTTTAGATACTTTGTCTACGGTTTAAGTTCGTCGTTTTAGATTGAATGCCCTTTTTGGCAAACAAAACAGTGCCAGTGTTTTGTTGATGAAGATATAATTTTTAGTATTTTATGATATCTGGGAATAATCTATAATTAAAAAAAATGTATATCAAGAAGTACATATAAGTACGGTTACTGGCATGAATGAAAGATCACCTACTTTATTGCACACCGACCATAATGCAGTGAATTACAAGAGCTAATTCGAAAAAAGAACAAAACAAATTATCGTCAACATCAAAACGACTCTGTAACTCTAACAAGTTCACTTCCGTTCATAATTTTCCAAGTCCTATAAACCGAGTCAATAAATAAAAAAATTTAAATTTGCCTCCCACATTTTGTTCGGAGCGAAAACAAAAAAGCTGAACAATTTCGACTGGAAGTTGTGTAACAAGTTAACGCCTACGTCTGCGAGATTCAGCATCTCGCACCTGCTTGCTGGCGGAAACTTCCTCCACACCGGCTCGCGATCCAAACATGCCTGTGTGCACGGATTTGCCTACCTTGAAATTTCCGGAATTACATTAAAAAAGTTAATTCCGCTGAAAGTAAAAAATAAAGTTGTTGAAAAAAATTGCCCCAATTTCTCAATATTCCGAGAACAAAATCATCAAAAAAGTTTTCTGTGTCTTAAAGCAATTATTAGATGCGAGATCAATCTCTAAAATTGTTTAAAAGTCCGAATTGATCTATTTTTATGTAGACCAATATATTGTATAAGTACAATGATTACTAGGAATTGCTAGTCAAAATTGAAATTGGTGATGAAAATATAATACAGTGACGTACAAAAATGTTAGTAGATATAATGAATTATAGGCAAAACAGCGTGGCAAAATGCAAAGGTTGCACCGGGGCGCGGAGGTAGTTACAAATATTAAGGCGAATTTGTTAAGAACAAACTTAGCGCAGTTGTTTTGTCAAGTGGAAAAGGTCCTTTTTAATTTGTACGCCTAATATTATAAGCATAATGTAACATTGTTTCGCATTTCTTTCTTTTAGTTCTTGAGATGTCACTTTTGTTGGTGAAGAAGACATACATGTTATTGAGGATGCTATTTATATTGATAATGACATTCCTATGGAAGGCGTTACTCTATTTATAATCTCAAATACAGTTGTTTGTCTAGGATATATAGCTCAAATACAAATGTAGCTTTTCTGACTTTTTTGTCACTATTTGTAACAATAAATGGTGATTAAAAGCCCAGGTTTGAATTTTATATTTTCCAGCTACCGAATTGAAAATGAAAATTTCAATTTGGTACATCGGATTTATTTGGTTTTTATTCAGACTGATGGACATGAATGATTCTAGATTTAGATTTGGACTGAAATAAATGCTTGCGTTGATTAAAATTAAGTTGTGGGAATTTTAGTTTTAATGTTGAATTGATAACATGCTACTAATTACTGAACGAAAAAATTGGGAGACGAGACGTCTTGACCAACGAATGAGGGGAATTTTGTATATAGCAGTAATTAGCCAGAATAGGTTGTGTATTGTTGAATTATTTCAAGACGTGGGCATAAAAGCTCTAAGTAGTAGTTTAAGTTTATTTTTTTAGTAGCTATTATGTATACAAATAATTTTACGATAATAATAAGTATTCAAGTAATGCTTGACACTACGTCCATAAGTAACATAACCTTTGCCAACTCAGTTCAACGGGGAAACTCGATATTTTTTGTTACAACAGCTGCTTTAATTAAAAATCTAAAAGCTATCAGAACGATATTTAAAACAAGTCGGGACTTTGGCTGCGACGTCATCAAGTTTCAACCAGTTATTAAATTCAACCGAGGATTGGACGAGTGATAATAAAATTTTGATAAAAGCAAGTCCACTGGATACTTTAAGAGCCTCTGTTATGATTAAATCCACATTAATTTTGTTCAGTCCAAGTGGGATTAGGAGGTTGATTCAAATCGCGAATTTAGCGAAGATTGTGTTCAGAATGAGTTTGAATAAATTCTGTCGCTAAGAGTTTTAAAAATTAATTAGTTTTAGATGCTATCTGGCTTTTCGTCGGGCTTGTGGATTTGTGTGGTCGTATATTTTTTATCGACTTTGCAAGACGATTGTGAGTGAGGCCATTTAGATTTTGTTATGGAAATATAATTTTATTTCATTACGATTCGTATTTTATACATAAGTTAACAAGACATAGACATATTTATTCTAAGCTTTAATTTATAGATATAAAATCAACTAAGTATATGGGTGTGTTATGCATGATCAGAAAACAATTGGGTTTGTTAAACGTTTTTGCATAAAAACAACTGCTGGTTCTAATGTTATTAATTCTCCAAGACAATTTGAACTCTTGGCATGGTCACGAGGTCTGCAGTTCGAGTGCACTTATTGCAGTCGTAAAGTAGGTTTTACCGTAGCAAGTTCAGCCGTACGTTTGTTCGGGACAGACTTATTGGAGCGTAGCGACCCAGGAGGCGCGATGGTGCGGCTCAGGTTAAAAGCGAGACAACTCATTCGTAGATACACCCACAGATAACCTAAAACTTCATCCTAAATCTCAAAACACATTTGTGAAAACGCAATTAAATAAGAACCAAAACCCCTTTTTTCATAAGATTTTTGATCAGGTTTAGCGACCACAACCCTATGCTATTTTAAGATGTTTTTGTTGAAATTCGTAGGTATTTATCTACTTTTTTTTACCAAATTTGTGTTAATAATTATTGGATTATGGTGCAATAATATATAAGTATGCAAATATCTCTAAACAACTGATTCGGATTCTGATCAATTTATTGATATATGATACTCGTAGGTTTGAATTATAAAATAGAGATTAATATTGTTTATAGTTCAGCAGCGACTTGCCAAGTTGCCTACTTTATGCAGTATTAATATTGAATAATAGTGCTAGGTCGTTAACGAGATTCTATACTTATGTTTACTTGCAAGCGACCGATAAAGTAAATCGCCCGGGCTTCCAACGCTTTCCTGAGTGCGTTCGTCTGTAGCTACTTTAAGAGTTAGTGTGCTTGCCCCGGTTTTCTTTATTTACACTTTATAAAACTTTGTCTTCTCAGAGTTATGTGAGAGTGATTTTCCGTGTTGTGTATCGATAGTCTTTGATCAGTTCATACGGGTTTGACGTTTACTTTATAGATAGATAAGAACAGAGAAAACGGATTATTTTCTTTGAAGTTTGTGAAAGGATTTTTAGCGTCATAGACTTACTGATGTTTGGAAGTATTCAAGTGAAAGTGAAGCTTCACTATTTAGCCCCAAGAAACGTATTAGAACATAAATTAACAACATTTTAACACTTTTATAAATGTTTTATTATTAAAAAAAATATTGTAGAGCATCGGGATAAATGATAGATAATACTGAAGTTATAGCAGAAAATAAGCAGTGACGGCCAAGTTGGTGAAACGATCTCCTTGGATACAAGGTGTGCAGGTTCAAACCCCGGCTGGCAACTAAGAGATTTCCGAATTTTCATGTGCGAATCTCATTTTCAATAATGATGATAATGATGGTGGTGGTCTACGGTCTAAATCCTCCTCATATAGAGAAGGAAAGTTCCATGGTATTAAGATAATAGGCTCGACCTCTACATTGGAACCAAAATACCATCGGCGAAATGTGGGTGCACTGACTTGCACCTCTGCCTACCCCTTCGGGGATTACAGGTGTGATGGTGTATATTTTTTTTAATAAAATAAATTAATAGATTTTTATAATATATTCTCTATTACTTACTACAATTTTAAGATTATTTACATCTATTAGAAATTATTTCATGTTTCGCAACATAATAAATTAACAACTTGATATACATACATAGGTATAATAAATGGCGTTATAGTATTTATTTTCTAAGAATAATTTTACAGATCAACTTTTCCTTAGGAAAAGACAATAAATAAAATAAGCTTAAATGCACACATTAATACTTAAATAGCACTTATCGCGGTAAATTGTAAATGGATAGTTAACTTAAGTAGTCGTTAGTAGTTAGTAGACAACTAAAATGATTATGTTAAGTTGAAAAGGTCACTGTCCTTCATCGACTAACAAGTTTTCGTCCAAGGTTCTTGGCAATTGGCTTCAAAATATTCTATTCTTGCCAGTGTTGAGAATTGTTATCAAATTATAAGTACCCCTGATGATAATGATGATGAAATGAATCCCCTATCAGTAAAGCTGTGGATACTTTTCTGAAAATTTACAGGACATCTTGGGAAAAGTTGAAAAGTCAAGTTATACTATTTTATTTCAATTTACTTCACTCGTGCACGATTATGAACACACGATGGTTAATACCCCACTGATATTACACATTATCAAACACACACATTTTTTGAAAACTAAAACCAATTTGATTCTACTTCGCGCCAAAAAGTCTCTTTCAAGGTTACTGGAGGCAACATTTAGGTCATGGACCTACTCGTAAGAAAATAATCCATACCTTATCATGTTATAGAAATATTATAAAGTCATACCAACAGGCAAAGTGGCATCGAAAAACTGCAAAACTTTAGGGTTGCTACAACCCTATAGCAACCCTAAAGTTTTGCAGTTTTTCGTTATGCTATGGCAATGCGCGTTGTTAGTAGAGGTAGCTACAAAGAAGATAGACATACAATATGTCGCTGCCCCTATTGTAAGCTATTATCAAGACTTCACTTCTATCAGAATGATTAGTACTCTCATGAAGTAATTAATTAGATTAAAATCAACGTAATATATTTCTAAGCAGTGATGGCCTAATCCCCCTCATATTGAGGGGAGGCCCGTGCCCAACAGCGAGACATTAAAAGGGCTGATATATACAATATATTGCATAAATATTTAGCAATTATAATAGAATGCTTGTTCAAACCATTCATAAAGGAAGACTACAAAATTATTAAGACGATCAATAAATTTGTGGATTTAAATTAAATGTAATTATTAGATAGTTTATCAAGACATACCTTTGTACTGTGCACATATTATTCTTGATGATAAGTTATCTGAATTATGATAGAGTTCATGTAAAATGAAATAAATGTGATGTAATTGTGTATAAATGTTCAGTGAAGGTGACAGCTTGATTTTTTTTCGTTATCACATAACTATGCTCTACATAACAAAAGTACATATTTATTTTAACATAAAATGTTACAATAAATAACATTATAACTATCACAAACAAACTCCTCTATAACTGACAACATTTCCATGGAAATGTGAACTTTACTACATATAGTTAGCCACTCTTAAAAAAGAAATAACTTGACTAGATTTTTGTTCATAACATTGTTTACCCACTGATATGCTATTACTGAAAGTTATATTAATATAAATACGATTCCAGAAATAAAATCCATTACATTTAACGATCCGACTTACCGACTTAAATCGGGACGATGGATTATCGTGACGGTATAATTAATTAGAACTTTATATGGATTAAACTGTTGTGAAATTTGTCATGATTTTCCATCGTGTGGTAATTTTTGATACTTATAAACTAAGTCCCATATAGTTTTATCTGCCGTGCAACGACCATGTCCCCAATCGTGATGACCTGTTAGAGACATTGCATTAGTCCTAGCGAAATCGGTCATGAACTTAGTAACACAGAGTCGCTTTTGCCTTATTTCTTAATTCATAGATGAAAATGTGACCAAAATTGGACTACGTTGCTACGACTTGCTACGGCTGTGCCTATTGGAGCGATAGCCCACTGACGATAAAATTATCGTCACGACATTCACTCCTTAATAGGATCTGACGCTTGCAGCAATCGGTGGGTAAACGTCATATAAAAATGTAATATGCTACATTACGTAGCCTATATTGTCGTATGGTCCATGCTCGCCGTCTTGTGTGGGCCCCATGGTCACTATGGAGTCTGATCGAGGCGCGTCAAGGGTCTTCTTAGCTGGTCTCCATGCTTGCGTCGGTGTGAACAACTCTTTGCCTCTCTGCAAGGAAATAGATTATTGAATAATTTTTCAGTGGTCCTAGCTTTTCTGTCAACTTTTTTTAAAATCATTATTTTTGTTTCGATAATGACAAAAATGTATTAATTTTGATTTTTGGAATGCAGAGACATTCCATTCTCAATCTTAATCGGATTTGAAGGGGGTTGCATGACGTTCCATTTTCGATCTAAATCGGATTAAAGTATTATACTTTTGAAGTGTTTGAAAAAAATAAATAGAAAGTACTTACATAACCATGGTAGTACGCCCAAATCACACCAACTGGGAAGAACATCAGCGTCGACAGCCCAACCGCCCACCCGAGCAAGTCAGCGAACAACGGGAACACGTAGTCTTCGTACGTGGGCGGCGTCCATTCAATAAATATGAACACTAGGATTCCCTGGAAAGAGACAAAACTACATAAATCACACTAACATTATAAATGTGAAAGTTTAGATGGATGGATGTTTGTTACTCAATCACGTCAGAACGGCTGAACGGATCTGGATGAAATTTGGCACAGAGATAGATTATAGTCTGGAATAGCACATAGGCTACTTTTTAACCCGGTAAAAAGGACATACTTTTTAATTGCGGGTAACACCGCGGGGCGCCGCTAGTATATCTATATACTGAAAATCTTTAACTGGGCTGGGATAGCACCTCAAGCAAGTTTATTTGTAACCAAACCGTATACTTCAGAGTCTACGTATTGACTGTTAGTGTGGAGATTTTAATGTTTTAAATACCTACCGCTAGAGGCGCTATTCAATTTGCCGTACGAAATGAAAAATCTGTAGACTATAAAGTAAACGGTAAGTTTAAAAATAAACTCGCACTCAAAGCACGGTACTTTCAAGATATTTAAAATAAAATTGTGCAAAAGACTGTTTGGACTGTATCCAAAACAAGTGCTTTTAGAATTCTTGCCAAAGTGTGTGTTTGTTCGAGTATCACAGAAAAGCTAACTAACCAATTTGAACCGGGTTTTTACTTATTAAATACATAAGGTTTGGTAAGAAATACAAGGCATAACATCAAGCTATAACATTTCAGTTTAAGCTGCAGAGCCATTCAATAATTGCGCAGGCAGAGCCGCGGGCAAACACGGGTTTCACACACACTCATAACTTTTGAGAATAATCAAAATTAAAATGTTGACGTCTAGATTGTAGAGTCATAAATTAGTTTAGACTTATTTTAGTTTTTTATTGCGTTATAAAATAAGTAGCGATAAATTGCCACCATTTCTGATTTCATACCCAAAAAAGTTGGTATATAATCGTTGAGATTAATTATGTTATAAGATGTGATTAAAATTATCAGCTGCACACGTAGTAACCGGAACTCAATATCGATCGATAGTGTAGTTGTGTATTGTAGATGTTTTTTTCCTTATTTAATGTATTGTATAAAATATTTTTTTTTTATATTTACGGGTTAGGTACCCGTATACTTATTAATAAAAAATTACAAGTCATATTTAATTTCCGACAACTTTTTTTTATAAAATCGCACATAATTCGCTAAATATACTGAGTCTAATTAAGTAATCAACAAGAGTCACGAATTAATTTAGAACTCAATTAAGTACTTACTTATCTAAGGTAGTAAATAAAAATGATAAATATGACTAAAAAGTACTTGTTGAAATGAATATATGTTTTTTATAAGAAGTATAGATATATAGAGAACCTTATCAAGAAAGTAATAATAACCATGACACACAGTGGATTAAAAAATACAACTTTGGATTAGTATATAATGATTAAGTTGATAATACTTTATCACCAGTAACATGCGAATTAAACATTCCTTATAAATTCAAGAAGTCAAGGAAATGTTATCGTCACACAAACAATTGTATGAAATTGTATGAATAATAATAAACGGATTTACAATAAGAAAATAAGAGTCACCTTTGTTAAAAACGTAATAATATTTTCTTATAAGATACACATATTTACAGAATCAATTATGTAATTAGAAAAATATTCTAGTGAGTTATGTAACTCGATTGATAAGAGAATTTCATTCACTCTCCTTATAATAATTTCAATAGATTTATAGTTATAATGAATATTTAATATTTCAAAAAATAATATGAGATAGATGCGGTGGGATGATTTAAAGACAGCTAAAGTACTTAAAAAATATTCGTTTAAAATGAAATGAAATGAAAATATTTATTCAACACAGGTACGAGTAGAAATTTCGTTACTAAATTATGAGTAAACGAAAATAACAGACTAAGGTAAGATTAAATAAAGATGTCTTTCTTTGACCTCAGTGAAGTCTGTACCGAAAGGCAATAATAATAAATAAAAATATATACATTAGTAATTAGTAGTATGTAGTAGGCATTCCGAACGGGTGGTAAAGCAGTAGCATAATATTTTTGTAACTTGACGATTCATAAGTACTGTACAATAATGGTCTACGTGAATAAAAATATTCTGATTCTGATTCTGATTCGTTGATAGGCATACGACATGATACCTTCATAAAGAACATTATAGAGGGGAAGATCGAAAAAAAGCGTGGACGAGGAAGACCGAGAATAAACTACACGAGTCAGATAAAAGAAAAGATGGGTGTCATGTCATATAGGGAGGTGAAAGAAGCTGCTCTAGATAGAGACGGATGGAAAGAGGTTCATAAGCTACATCGACAAGGGTCTAACACTTAAATTAGAAGAAGAAGACATTAGTGATAACATAATTAATTTTAAAATACAAATGAATTACGAGACTCCAATCGGTATAATCAATTTTAATTTATAGAAGTAGAGTAATGGAGGATTCATTCGTATCTGAACATTTTCTATCATGAGAATGTTTGATAAATACTTACAACACTAGCGATAGGTACGATGACAGTCCATACAGCCTTCCAGTAGAACCTCAGCACTTTGTTCAGCTTCATGTCCATGCTGGCCAAGTCATTCATGGCGCGGTTAATGCCATAGCTCCAGGAAACAGCGCAACACTGGATAGCAATGATACCAACATTAATATTTATAAACACATATAAAAAAAATTACATTGGAGTACTAAAAAGCTACATATAGTTTGTATAATTTGGAAGCGGTGTCAGTCAAGTGTAAACATAATTCTTATGTAAGTGTTTCGTAGTAATGGACTTTATATAAATATTTTAAGATGTTCTGAAGCGCTTTGTGGATCTTTTATACCGTATTCTGCTCTACAAAGAAATTTTTTTCAGATATGGCGTAACATGTATTTATTAAATCACTATGTTGTCTTTCGACGTACACAAGGATAGTATGCAGCAGTGAGCTATCGGAATATACCTATTATTTTATATATTTACCTCGGCCATGCCAATTAGCAGGATTGCCCAGGAGGCCGTGTTCCAATCGAGCAGGGTAAACAAGTAAACACCGCCACTGAAGCACATCGGCAGCCCCAGAACGAAACACGTGGAACACGTGAACGCAGTCACCTGAAACAAATGTTTATTCAGCAAATGTACGGGCGTTTCATTTTTCATACAGACTTATTAGCGAACTAACCTACCTTAGCTTTGTTTTTTCGGGACTAGGCCTGCCACACACTCCCACCACTGCTACTTCTGTAAGCTAGGATCTACAGTGGTGTCCCATGATGACACCGAGGTTTGACCCTCGGCGAGTCCAATTTCTTTAATGTCTAGGTATTAGTAAAATAAAGGAAGTACGAAGGGGTAGTCAGAGGTCTACTGCAGTGCAGCCTATTACTACTATATCAGCCGAAAGACGTCCACTGCTGGACATAGGCCTCCCCCAATGATTTCCACACATCACGGTCCTCCGCCACTCGCATCCACCGGCTTCCTGCTACGCGTGTGATATCATCGGTCCACCTTGTGTGGGGCCGTCCTACACTACGTCTTCCGGTTCGTGGTCGCCATTCTTAAACCTTTCTGCCCCAACGGCCATCGGATCTGCGAGCCATGTGCCCCGCCTACTGCTACTTAAACTTTAAAATTCTTTCCAGTGCACCCACATTGCCAATGGTATTTGGTCCCAATGTAATAAGGGGTGACCCTATTGCAAATATACTGGGCACGCTCCTCTTCAGTATGAGTTGGATTGAGCCCTGGCCCAGGGCGGTTTAGTAACTACTAATGATTTACGATACACACATTAATAGGCGAAAACGAACTCACCTAAGCCGAGTCCTGTTCTAGGAGAAAGCTCAAGTCAAATAGTTTAATAGTGGGGATCCAACCCTGATCCTCTCGGTTTCAAGGGTAACCCTTCAAATCACTACGACATATTATTAACGCTTAATGTGTGTAATAATATGTTAAATCGTTTTCTTTTTAATTCCAAAAAACCATAAGTTTTTTAGCTCGAAAAATGGCCATGGGGGGGAAAGGTTCTGGAATGGCGACAACGAGCTGAAGGATGTAGTGTAGGACGGCCCTTATAAGGTGGATTGATGATATCATATGCATCGCAGGAAGCCGGTGGATGCGAATAGCGGAGGACCGTTGTATATGAAAGTCATTGGGGGAGGCCTATGTCCAGCAGTGGAAGTCTTTCGGCTGATGAATGGACGAACTGTATTTGTTAACTTATCCCGAACTTAAATATACCCGTGTGAGTTTCATAAAAATTTGTTTCATAAAAATATAGTCTTCAAACTAACCCGCCAGTAGTTCTTCCTCAGTCGTGGCCATCGGTCCACAATAGCTGTGTTTATTGCCTCAATACCAGCGAACTGGCTGCCGAGTCCCAGGATGAAAAGCATCACGAAGAACAGGATACACCATAGCTGAGGGATTGGCATTTGGAGGAGAGCCTCTGGGTATGCCACGAAGGCTAAGCCAGGACCTTGCGAAGCGACAACTGTTGGAGAAATAAGGCTTAAATTAAGGGCCTATACTATCACCGCTCGACCCGCGCTGACTAACTATCTATCCTGCTCACGACCTTGGTGCTTGGGGTAAGCATCTCTCACTCGTCTCAGAGAGACTGACCGGGGACCGTGTCGGGGGTAGATAGGATGGGTTCAAAGCGCGATAGTTTAAGTATTTTTTTTTATTACAGACAAAATAAAAGTAGTTTATAAAATTTTCAAAACACAGCCTCTGTTTTACATTTAGTTCAGTTATTATGCATAGTTTTATGATCTAATATAAAGTTTTATTTTCATACTCAGCGGTTTTTTGTACGGTTTGGAGATGACTTTGTGTTTTTATTTCCATCGAGATTTTTTATGGACTTATTTATTCACCTTACTTATTACTTAGCATCAATTCCAACTTTACCATAATATTACATTTATGTGTGCAGTAAATGCTGCAGTACATTTGATATAACAGAGCATCATGCTAACCAGTTGGAGGTATTATATACTCAAGTCATTCGGTACTACCATATAAATGGGTGTAACCTTGACATTGGATCGTCTATCGATTTCCAATAAAAATAACGTCAATCTCACGTAATACAGAATCAGAATCGGAATATTTATTATTCATGTAAACCATTAAGTACAGTACTTATGAATCGTTAAAATAGTTACGAAATGCTAAGCTACAACTTTACCACCCGTTCGGAATGCCGTTCCTATGGAGAAGAACGGGCAAGAAACTCCACGGTTGCTCTTTTTAATAATGTCTGAACATGATTATCTACCATCAAAACAAAAAAAATAACATGATGTACGAGTATTAATTATTGGGATGTTGAGAGCATTGTCAATATTCCGCGTTATCGTCTGATAAGTGCTGCTTAGTGTATGTTTTAGTGTCACGTTTAGCAATAATACACTTTATCGTCATACCGAAAGTAATTCATAGATATAAGAGTGATTTATAACAAAACATTTCAGTTTTGGCACAAGGACGAGTATGGAAAAAATTCGCGCGCGTATAAAATATTGCTAAAACGTTTTGACAGTCGTTGCAAATAAATGGATGCTGTTAGATAGCATGCAAACAAACACGTATCGTAATACGTATTTACATGTGCTTTTAAATATTCAATGTAACGAATAGTAAGTGGTATAAGATATATTTGTGAGTCGTTTACACTTTATGGTACAAAATTTAAATATTTTCGGCAGCTTTAACATTTCATATGAAATTAGATCAAAGCGATTCCTACGATAGTACGATACAATCACCCTGTCAAACTGACATATTCATTGTAATTATAGAGATTTAAAAAAAACTGCCGTCATTTTAGTGAATGTATCTTTTCAGAAAAAAATAGTACCTCCATGCATATAGGTATTTGTGACATTTCAAAAATGTAAATACGTTTTCACTTAAATCGCAAAAGATTGTTATGCGTGTGTTATATACTGTCTATAGACTAACTTGAATTCGGCGCTGCCAGAAAAAGGCCAACCAAATGAATCAATCTTATCGAAGAACAACACAACGGCATTCCCAGGACGGCGGCTCACCACAACGCGATAGAATACAATATTTAGAATTTAATCAATCCATTATCCTGTATGCTGAATACAACCAAATGCGTGAATTCTTTACATGGCGTATAATCGACATGGGATTGAGTGTTTGAATAGGGTATCAGACTTACTAGTCTGATACCCTATTCCTAATGGATTAATATTAAGTTACTACTTAATATAAAATAATAAAAATGTAGCTAAGAGCAAGTCCGGAGGTATAGGGAGGGGGGTAGCAAACCCCCCACATAAAAAACAATCCCACCGTTTTATATTTTATAGTTTTATGTCTTTGGTCCAGAGTCTGACGACCCCCGAAATGAATTCCTGCTCTAATCCAGGGGTCGATCCCCCCGAAGTGAATACCTGGCTACGACTATGGCTTTCATTTCAATTAATTTTTATTTGCAAATAATATGAGGTCCATCCAACGACAAAATCCTGAATATTTCAAGAGCTGAACGAGTGTGTCATACAGATTATGTTTTTTAAATGACTTATAATAATATCGCCAGTCGCCAAATCAATTGTACGGTTTCAAACCAAGCAACGCTTGTATGTACGTTATTATTATAATACTAGCTGTTACCCGCGACTTCGTCCGCGTGGTATTTAACAAAGACACAACCGTTGGGAACAGCCTACTCTCGCATTCTGAGCCCGCGGGACGCATTGCAGGTTGTTGCTATCAAACTTAATCAGGCGCACCGCTGCAACATTGGTTTTAATTTTTTTTTGTGAGTACCTATTATTTTTTCGAAAGTAGCCTATGTTACTCCTTGTTACACCAGCTATCTGCCAGTGAAAGTCCCGTCAAAATCGGTCCAGCCATTTCAGAGATTACCCGGACCAAACAGACAGACAGACAGACAAAAATAGTAAAAAATGTTGTTTTGGTATAGGTACCGAGTATACATCCAAATGCACTTAGTAGAAAGCGGGTATTTTAATATTACAAACAGACACTCCAATTTTATTTATATGTGTATAGATACATACTAATTTATTTAGCAAAAAATCCCCCCAAATGTTAATGTAGGTACATATTCAAAAGGTGATTCCCTCGAATCTCTGACAAATGGAATTTCTTTAATCAAAATCATAATATCTATGTTTACAATACTGTTTATGATTTCAGTTGATTAAACGCCATAATAAAAATTAAGTACCCATCTATATTCGGATAGGTAATTCGAGAATTGTGAAGAACTATATTTTTTTGTCGTGTTCTTACAATTGAACCAGTGTATAGTAGTGAGTGGTTCAATTTTAAAATGTATTTATACAAGCCGGTGCAATATTAACTAACTCCGATACGGGCAGTTGTTTGCCAGCTCGAGGCGTGTTTGTGTTGCCACTGGCAATGCAACAATCCACTACGATTAATCAACTTGAGCTACAAATATTTTATGAGTTCCGTTTTTAAAGATTTCGAAATAAAAGCTTCAGCGACTACAGGGTTTGCGCATACCTACATAGATTGTTGAAATAAAATTTGCCTGAAAATGACACTAACTGTGTGTTTCTAAAGTGAGCAACGCTTGTTTTGGTCTCATACATTGGAGTGTGGTTGATCCCAAACCCAGACTAGGAGGTTAAATTACGAAAAAGATCATTTCCTAGAGAACAACTCCCAATGTACTTTGGACCAAGTGGCATCAAAATAAATCTTGTTTTTTAAAGACTAAAACTTAACCCTTGGATTCATTTTTTTATATAAAACTGAGATATTTAAAAAATGCCTCATAAAAATTACCATGCTACAAATTCCGCCATTTTGCCGCGATCAACAGTTATTGACATATAAAAGCAAATTAAAATGAGCCTATATATTTTAGAATACTTTGCTCTATTTGCGAATAATTGAAATAAAATAAGGATACAATCACTTTTATTGCTTTGAACCTGAAGAGCTAGAAAAAAGTTTACCAAATGGACTTTCTCCATTACCCAAGTGGGAATTGAAGCCGAAAAATATCTTATAATCTTAAACTCACCATCAATAGTGACTTGCATCTGCTGTGCTTGGAACCCGAGCACGGAGAAGACGGCGAAACCAGCATAAATGGAGGTGAGGAAATTCGTAATACTGACGAAGACTGCATCGAAGTGACAGTTGTTGTTGAACTTGTTGTACGAAGCCAATGTGACAAGGGAGCCGCATGCGACCCCGAACGAGTAGAAGATCTGATGAAGATGAGATCAATGGAGAAGTTGACTAAAATAATACAAATTGATATAGATTGCACCATCGATTTTATACAAAATAGATCAAAAAGATTGATCGACGCAAGCGGCGACCCAGTGGCCGAGCATTTCCTCGCTCACCCAGTAGCTTTGGCTATTCCGCGAGGAAATGCGCCCAGCATCTTGGGCACGCTACCGTATGGGCCAATTTTTTTACACTTTTTGTAAATATTAAGTAGGTCAGCTTATCTATTCTCTTTTTAATTTATATTTGCGTTGTTCATATTGTTTAAATGAATTGATATTAAATAAGGTATAGGATGTATAAGACACGGATATAGACTAAAATGCTGCATAAGAAATATGTGTAGTTATGGCTTGGTAAACTTATTCGAAAAATGCCGTTATTGTGATTTATTTGCATTGACATACGTGTAATTAAACGTTTGCTAAAAGTTTTCGCTCAACATCACACGCATTCAACATAGTCCTGATTTACGTTTGACTATTTTTCAACTATTGTTTTTCACGTGAGTGCAAAATTGAATTTTAGTATTCCGCGTTATATAAGCATGTTGTTTTTGCGTCAAAAAATTATTTGGGTTGGTAAAAAAAATATAATATTGGACGTTAAGTCACGAATAATTTATACTGCGGTATGGTAGTCGGAACTATAAAATGCTGCACGTCAAGTGCGAGCTAACTGTATACTTAATAGTCCACCGTATTTAGACATTTTGTATGCAGAATTGAAAAGCGCCTCTAGCGGACGGTATTCAAAACTTTCAATTCTCTATACAAAATGTCTACCTACGGTAGACTATAAAGTATACGGTTAGCTTACGAATAATCTCGCACTTGACGTACGAACGGATTTCATCGTCAGCATCGATACGCAATCGAAAATAAGATGTACCGTCTGAAAAGTTTTTAGTAGCTGTTCCAAAGTCTGCGGCCGACAAAAAAATATATTGCCTCCGCTCCAACTTTCCAGATAATTAGGCCCCGTGCTTACTTATTCAGACCATAATGAGACCCATTACTGATAAAATTTTTCGTCGCGTACCTACTCCGATTTTTTCAATAGATTGATGTTTGTTGCGAAACTCGTGAAATTTTAATTGCAATCCATAAAGCTTTTATTGGATAAGTATTCTATTTCAAATTTAGTCAAAGTCTCTGTGGTAAGGTGAAATTTAAATAAGCGCAGAGTAAATAAGTTTCACCGATGAACATTTTAGTGTCGGTCTTTTCAATTTATCGCGGCTCTTTGATGTCTCAAAGGCTGAGAATTTTAGTTTTAATCAGAATCACTAATTAAAAATATTTATACTTAGGCGCCAAAATTAAAACATGGGTAAATTATTTCGGGATAAAGTATGCCTTTTAAGCGTAATTAATATTTTATGAAATTCTAATGAAAATATAATACTAACACGTTATTATAAATTGAACATTTACTTATTAATTATACACGTTCAAAGTCTGAAAATGCTTTACACTACAAAACATTGAAATAAAACTAATCTTAAGGATTTTATCGCGGTTTATTTTTTATTTTTTTATCCTTAAGATTAGTTTTATTTCAATGTGTAGTATTCGCGTAAATATAAGAAATCAATATACTACAAAACATTATAAAAAAGCCATTAGTTGACCAACTGGTTGCTATTTATTGCAAATATTTCTTATTTAATTTGAAGTCAAATAATGTATCTTATAGAGCCCACAGAGGCAATTAGTAACTGCATTATACTTATCTTTTTCTTTGGAATGTAACGCGACCTCAAGTGAGAAGATATGGTGCTAGGGAGGAAACGCTTTCGAAAGTCTGGTGTATAAATACAAGGTGTAAAACAATAGTGTAAAATATTTTAAGGGGCTTACAAAAATATCACAACGATCACGTTTATATATAAAATATATGTGTTAACAATATTTGATTTTTCTCTGAAAAAGCGAGCCAGTACCGTTTTAAATTTCAATTAATTTGATTATTTTCTTCGCGAATGTGACCTTTATGACCTAGGTGGAGCTGTTAAAATATTTTGCACTATTATTGTTACACCTGATATAAATTACCTGCGAAGCCGCATCACCCCAAACTCTTGCTTCTAATAATGTCTCCCAATCGGGCGTTAGGTAGAAGAGGATCCCATCCACAGCGCCCTCTAGTGTCACACCACGAATGAGAAGAGCGGTCAGCATCACGTACGGGAAGAGAGCTGTGAAGTACACCACCTTTCCTGCTGATTGGACACCCTAGAACAAACATATTATTTTAACTAACACTTTATTTACAGCCCTACAGAAAGTTCATTTTTGTTTGAACTACCGAAAAAAATTTACACATGAGAATGTCCTTAAAGTACAATTTTTTCTCCTCTTCCTTATTATTTTTATTTACAAAAGTAATTTGTAAATGTGAGAACCATGTAGCCATTAACTTGAAATTATATATATAGTAAGTACTTTGACCAGCTGCTAAAGTCTGTCTAGCCGTTCCTACATTGTTCTCACATACCCATAAAAATGCACTGCTTAAAAGTTTCTTGCCCGTTCTTCTCCATAGGAACGGCATTTCGAACGGGTGGGAAAATTGTAGCTTAGCATTTTGTGACTATTCTGACGATTCATAAGTACTGTACGTAATGGTTTACATGATTAAAATATTCGGATTCTGTACTTATTGTTCCTAATCCTCAAAGGTAGCTTAAGCCTCTGTTAGGAACTGTAATTTCCGCAAATTATAATTTTGAGTGAATTGATTTGTAGTGCCTTTGTAAATAGACGACAACTTTCTTTGAGCAATAAGTATTTTTAAAACCCGAAAATACTTAGGAAATTTAAATAAATGCCAACACGTTTACACTAGTAGTGCACTATTGCTCCCATGATTTTTGGCATTTTGTGGTCTGTACCTTTATGACACAGAAGAAAGCGATTAACCAGGATAGAGCCAGGCAGCCGACGAGATGCCACTGTATCGTGCCCCAGTTCTCCCACGTCGAGTCGCCGCGGCCTAGCACGCGTTCACTGTAACGACACAGCTTCGATTAAAAAGTAAATAAGCATTTCTTAAACTATGCTTCAGCTTAGAACATAAGGTCTAAACAATAAGGTTATCCACTCATAATGTAAACAATACATTATTGTTTTTTAATACTTAATTTCATGGTAGGATAAGAACGCTGAACATCGGTACAATAAATTTATATTTAAAAATTTAATTGAATGTGATTTCAATTGACTGTAAATACTAATTAAGGATTGTGACGTCATATCGCACCATTTTGAAAGTATCAGCTACACGCCCAGTTAACCAGAACGAAGAACTATCCATTTTAGTCAATTACTATATGTTTAGTTAATAGATTTTCACATTTGCGTCCTTTCGACTAACGGGCTGTCTCGAGCAGGTTCAGACTATGGATGAATCTGTCATCTACAATTTGTTCGATAACTATAACAATCAGAACTGGTCAAATCAATCGTGATATAATACTTATTTTGTGATTACTAACTAACAAGTACTGAAATATTCATTATTTTATGGGCGAAGTGCACGTGATGCAATTGAAATCATTTTATCACAATGGAATTCCTATATCTTTGCGTTGCTGGAAATGAGAAACGTATGCTATGCCCCAATAATCGGTCACTTTAATTCATGCCTTTAAGTCGTAATATCAATTGTAAGCATATTTTTTTTATCATTTATTTCGTATAGGTCTACGGGGGCACTTACAAATTGTCATTACATTTTTTTTTCTTAAGTCTACAACCGGATCGGAACGCGACCTCAACTGAGAAGATCCGGCAAGAAACTCAGCGGGCTTGTCTTTTTTTTTTTAATTCATTATTTTTACAAAATATAAAAGTAAGCTCCAGTGTGTTGCCATGCGGGGCGCACACACGCTACACTTTAACATTATATATATTGATATTTGAGCGATCAGTCCCAGGCTGCTTTATCATCCAAATAATCCAAGATTCTGTAATAACCCTTACGACAAAGATTACTTTTTACAGTTGTTTTAAACTTATTAATGGGCAAATCTCGGATTCCTTTGGGAAGTTTATTATAGAAGCGTATACATTGCCCCATAAAAGTATTATTTATTCTGTGGAGACGAGTGACATGCACGGATAGTTTGTCCTTATTACGAGTGTTTATAACATTTATTTATTTTGAAGAATAAAAAGTAATACTTAGAACAAGTAATACCTACAACAAAATCAACGTCCAACAACGTAACCACCAACGTAAACCAATCGTATCAATCGAGGTAGTTATTATCGTCAAACAGTAGCAAAAACGATATTTATTGATAAAATAAAATCATTAGCTATTTCGTCACGCTTCGCGATCTTATCGCATTATAAGATTGTCAGCGAATACTCGTAAATTTATCATCGAATCGAACAGCGGGGACTGGCTGATTGTAGAAAGGTTACAGTCGATGATGCGAGTCAACATACAGCAAATATAAGTGGATTTGTATTACCAAATCCGGTAATATATAAGGCAATTTAAATACAGAGTGTTAGTGCACAGCGCCAACATCAGAGCCTGGATACCCCCAACACTAACAGAAGAAAGAACATACTAAACTTACTTATAATATTCTTCAGAAGCCAAAACCCTCTTGACGTTGCTATACCAAGGGACTTCCATCGTACCATTGTAACATTTGGACCCGTCCACAGGTTGTAAGCCGAACATTTCACAGATATCCCCGATGCTGGTGCAGGTTTTGTTGAAGTAAGTGAGGTCAGTGGCCGCGCCAGTATTGTTCACACGACAGTCACGGTCGTACGATCCACTATAACAATCTGAAAATACTTTGAAATTAATAATCCTTAAATTTAATTATTTCTCGAGGGAGGGAGGGAGGGGTAGTCTTTATCATACTAAGTTTTTCATTAGAATTTCCCATTAATACAATGCTGTTATTTCTGACGGCCTGGTTAGCGCATTTGGTCGTGACTCTGCTTTCTGTGCTGAGGGTCTGGGTTCGAATCCTGGTAGGGACAAACTTTGTGTGATGAGCACGAATCTTTGTAACCGAGTTATGGATGTTTAATATATATATATATATAAGTATTAAATACTGGGTTCGCCCCCAGTCCATTGTACGGTGCCCATAATACAAGCGTTGCTTAGTGTGAGGCCGTATAGTTTGTGTGTTGGTCTGGCGATATTACATTATTATTGATATACTCACATTGAGTATTGTAAATATTATCACAGGATCCCCAATCCAGTTGGCCAGCTAAGGAGACGATTGTATAAAACAATGTCCAAGCGACGATAATCATATAGTATATTGATATGATACTGATAACGACCAGGGTGCAGTACCCTAAGCCGCTGAAGAACGGCGAGATAGCGCTGAAGGCCCCCAAAGGACCGATGCCAGTGAACTGTCCGATGTACAACTCGAGGTAGAACAATGGAAGGCCAATGAAGATTAACATAAGGAAGAAAGGTATGAGGAAAGCACCTGAAACAAAATAGTGTATTACATACAAATAAGTTTCAAAGTCATAATAAACAATTGCAGGCAAATGTTTCAGCAGAATACAAGTTGTAATCTAAACGCTGCATATAACCTATACTCCATGCATCGTACAAGGTGATTCACAGAGAGTATACTAAGTATTACCCTGCGTTTTTATAGTCCATTATTAATCATTATGTCAAGTCAGAATGTTGATATCGATTTATAAAAAAAAATAAAAAATTGTTCCCAAAAAAATGACAATTATGATTTATTGTGAGCAATTTTTTATTAGTTTAAGTGACAAGAAGGCAGATTTACTAACCGTATCGCTAACGAAAAGCAGTCGTATATGAACCTTTCAATTAGTTATCAATGCTACTGCAACTGTATAAGAAAGAGGTAAGTCGTAGCAAAAACATATTTGATGTAAGTAATTATCATTTTCCTGACTATTGAGCAAAAAAAAAAAATATATAACAATTTTTCGGTTTTTTATTTTGATATAGTGTTATCCTTATTTGCTCAATAGAGTGGTAAATCCCTGTCATAGTAATCAATTTACCTTAAGTTATGTCATGCTATTCATAAAATAAAATATTATGTGATGCTATAGGTAATTCATAATTATTTTTTAGCTTATTATTATCTGTCATGTGTCACAAGATGGGGACATTGTTTTCATATTCTAACTAGCTGTTGCCCGCGTCTCCGTCCACGTAGAAAATTAGAACATAAGATTTTCCAAACAAATGATGAACGCCTTTTTAGCCCTTAGGGGTCAAATTTTCTAAAATCCTTTCTTAGCAAGCAGCTAGGGGCCCAAAGGAACCCGCGTGCCAAATTTCAAATCCCTCTCATGGTTTTGGAGATTTTGTGATGAGTGAGTTAAGTCAGTCAGGGGGTTTCGCTTTACACTCACGTTTATAGAAAGTTAGAATGTATTGTAAAGCCATTATAACACAATGATTCCTCTGAAAAGATCGTTATAATCCATTACAACTGTCTATTAATTTGGGTCATAGAAGATAAAAAAGCCGCATGAGGTCTATCTGGTCAGTTAGATAGCTGATGATAATAAATCGAGTAACGAGTATACTGCAAAGTCATCGGATAATTATGTACTATTGGTTATACATAACAATAGAACACACAACTTTTTAATAACAGTACCAATATGTCATCGACGCTGCTATTCTAACCCTCTTATAACGCCCGTCCGTTTAAAATTTTATAATAGTTTGGCTAAAGATTTCATCAGATTGACCAAGCAAATAGCTTCAAGTGCTAGAATAGAAATAGGAATTGTAAATATAACTCTTGTTTTACACTTTGCTAGCTGTGTCTTCAGAGCAGCGTAAACGAATCACAGAGTAATAGCTTCTAAAGAAAGAAGACCCATATTCGTATGCAGATTGCATTCTGCATTCAAGATTATCGAGAGTTCGTGTAATGAATGTTAAGTTAGTCTAAATATACGTTTAACAACGTGGGAGAAATCGCTAATGGGAAATGTAAGATACACAAGCGTTAGCTATAGTTCAAGTTCCAACTTGAAAGTTAATAGTGGCATTATTAGCTCCGTGGGTAGTGACCCTGCTTTCTGTGCTGCGGGTCCCGGGTTCGAATACTGGCAGGGACACACTTTGTGTCATTAGCATGAATATTTGTTTGTACCCGAGTCATGGATGTTTATTATCTATACAAGTATAATATTCTGGGTTCGCCCTCGGTCCATTATACGGTACCCATAATACAAGCGTTGCTTAGTGTCGGACCGTATAGTTGGTGTGTTCGTCTGGCGATATTTATTTATTTTAAATTTATATAAAATCTTTACAACTGAAAAATATTTTTTTTATGGCAATGTGGACGGTACAACGTCTGTCGGGTCAGCTAGTATCAAATGAATTTCCAGGATTGATAGTGTTTGTGGGCCCATTATGAGCATGGTAAGTATGTTAACTTGCAGTATTTATCTTTTAATAAACTCAATAAAAGTGTAGACCTCGATAAGAATAGATCGATATATATTATTTACTAGCTGCGCCACGCGGTGTTACCCGCGATTAAAAAGTGTACATTTTACCGGAATAAAAAGTAGCCTATGTGCTATTCTAGACTATAATCTATCTCTGTGCCAAATTTCATCCAGATCCGTTCAGCCGTTTTGGCGTGATTGAGTAACAAACATCCATCCAAACTTTCACATTTATGATATTAGTGGGATGCACAAACTAAGTGAATATTTATAAAGTCGACTTACCTCCACCATTCCTATACGCCAGATACGGGAATCTCCATACGTTTCCTAAGCCCACAGCGTATCCAAGGCAAGCCAGTATGAACTCAAGAGGTCGGCCCCATTTCGCCCTATCCGGAGTGACATCTGACGATGTCCTAGACACTGATACTTTCCCATTTGTCTCTGGCTGTAACAATAGGAAGCTAAATTAGGATAGATCAACTAAAAGCGTGTTACACAACTTGTTGTTAGACGATGTTGTTACGAAAAAAAGTTATTTACTTATTTATAATTCATTCCGAATATTTTTCCCGGCTGTATTTTATTTAAAACTATATTGCAAAGCAGCTGGTGTGGACCATTTATTTCATTCAACTTACATTGAAGGAAGGCAGGCCTACCAATGTGACATAAAAATATTTTTTAGTGGAAAACGGATGATCTTCCAGCCAGGCGGGTGTATGCCTCGCAGGGCTGGATGCCATGCCCCGATAGTTATTGTCGGGGTCATGTATATATATTACGTTTACAGAAAACTTTCATAGCGCGTTTCAGGATTGTATGGAGTATCGTCAGCGCTGTAGTGATATGTAGGTATATTTCTTGTACCGTATTTGATGAGGTCGCTACAGACTAAAATATCAGTGCAAGTAATTAGAAAACCGTCACGATGTCACGTGAATTTATCCCTTATTTACCCGCGGAGCAACTTCAACCTGTTCAACTCCAACCTGTTCAATCGGTAATCCAATAATGCCGATCTCAAACTGCTTTTGTTGTAAACTCCCGGTAAACGTATTCCAAAACTGGCGTCTTAGTTTAGTAATCACCAATAAAGTAATTACGCAAAGTTGGTGCGGACGCGAAAATCGGGAAGTGTTCTGAAACTTAATCCCTTCAAACAAGAGTATAATCGTTCTCATTTAAATGTAAATTCGACTAGAATTGTGACGAGTGCTTGAATGGAGTCGCCGCGAGGTTTCGTTCGATACGCTTTCCCGCTGTTCCAATAATATTATGCAGGAGTTGGCATTATTCGCGGGAAACCACTGGCCAACTTCTTACCCACACACTTTATGTTTATTACTTAGAACACAGAAAAGTATGGAGTCGTCTATGTTTATTTATTGCTCCAACTTTTGGCATTAATCGAATTTGTTTTATTTCTTAATGGGACATTGTATTGTTTTCGCGTCTCAGTTGTTGTAAGCAGTTTGCAAGGTTTATTCGAGTAATTTATCAAGTTTAAGTCTATGTAAAACTGTCTCATATTTTGTTTCAGCGTAGATCGCTTTCTTTCCTAAACATTGAGAGATTTTCGTTGTCAAATTGAATTCACAAAATCCAGTTCGTATTCACTTAACGGGCTAAATAGCAGATACGTTAATATTATATGAAGTAAACACATACAACACTCCTTCAGGAATTCTTAGCAACGCGACAACTCTACCGTGAAAAGTGTTCCAACTACGAAAGGTCTTTAGCATTAACACCAAACAAAGTTTAGAGGAAAACTTCGCCTTGATTTCTGCTTCCATACAAGCAAGCTATGCACCATTAATATTCTGAAGAACGTGTATTTCACAGCTGATAAGATTTGTACTGGGGACTAAGATCTGATATAAACTATGTTCCATCGCGCTTAAATACTAGTTTCTACGTCAAAAGAACCATTTTTCTCGTAATATTGACCTCTGTGGCTGTGGTTCATAGAGCTCTTTTCGGTTGGCTCTACCCTAAGCGACTTATGTATGTATGTATGTAATGTTCTTAATATTATCTGTAGTTTCCTTCCAGCCATATTGGCTAGCTACTATTGATAGTTTGGGAACAGATTCTGCACCAACACTAAGAGTAGAATGGCCGCCATTTGGCACAGTGTCACTATTCGCTGCGCAGATGAAGTTCGGTCGTTATGACTTAGATGCTGTTCTCGGTGCACCCGGTTGGATTGTGTTTGGCGGGTAACTGCGGTGATTACACTAAGACGAGATGAATTAACTACTTAGGCGTGTCATATACAACGATGGTGAGAATGCAGCTCGCGCGCTTAGATTGAAGCAAGACTAGCCAAAAGCGCCGAAGGCATTATTATAGTGTACAAGTGTGTGCGCAAGAAACTGTGCATACTCTCCCCTCACTCTCATAGTCCGATGGGACGGCAATCCGCCACGACCGGAGGTAGATCAAACGCAGGACTGCAGGCTCTACCTGCTCTACGAGGCACGAGCAAGTGGTTCACGGTTGGAAATGTGAATCCCAAATGATATGCAGAAATTCCCGAGGTGCAAGCCGGGGTTTGATCTGCAACTCTCGTTACTGAGGCAAGCGTTCTACCAACATGGCTATTACTGTTTATATACAAGAATACTAGTGAAAACATGGCGTTTTAGAATTATATTTTATCGTCTTTCGAGAATTGGTCAGATTCTTTCAGACATGCAGATTTTCAAATCACCGTTTGACAAATGATAATCATGATGGAAAATGAGATCCGCACATGCAATCTAGAAATTCCAGAGGTACGATCCGTGCTTAAACCTGCGACCTATGTTCCCAAGATGTTCTTCCTACGACGACGATGACGACGTTCTACCTACTTAGCTGTCACTGCTTTTAAATTATTATTATGTACGTAGGTATAACTGATCGAAATATTCTATTACACAATAGCACGTGTATTATCACGGCGAGATATCGGTAAACAGTGACTGATTTTTATTATTATTTATCGATTAAGATTCAATCGATCAGCGTTATTGCATATTATATCAGCCCATATACGTACGATTTGAATTGTAAAACGTTTGAATAGTGTAATTTCCCTGTATCTACCTATTGCGATATTTAATATGACGTGTGCGTCCCAACAAATAAATATACAAATGTAAAATGTATGTATGTTAGCTCGATTGAGTACCAAGTAATAAGACTGAAAGGTTTTTTTTTAATACTAATGTGCATAATTGATGTCTTATATTTACGCGAAATCTACAACATTGAAATAAACTAAATTTATTTAAAAGAAATTTATTCAACAAAAATATGTACTACAATATGGGAATTTGTCTGTGTCCTCTGCACTAAGCACAAGCTTGTATCACAGAGAACAAGTCAGTTAATATGACACTAGGACGTCAAACAAGTCAGTCCTCCCGTGACCATGGTTGCTGTAAAGCAACCGAAACGTCGGAAACGTAAAAAAAAATATTGAGATTGAGATTGATCCGTAAAATTAGTATTATTTCAATGTGCATAATTATTAAACCTCAAGAGATCTTATCCGGTATATACTTTACATAAGTAATTAATTATGATAATATGCACTCAATTTCCATCTACCTACTGTTGATCCGGGCTTGCTAGCATACATCAATATATAATTACACTTGTATTACCTGAAAGGGTAGGCAGAGCAGTACATAAGTACTGTACTGACATTTTGTACGTATGGCGATATTTAAAAAAAAAAAAAAAAAAATTACATTGACTACGTAAGGGCATAAAAGACGTAGTTTCCCAAATCAGTGAACTATTATTATAGATAAAATATCCATTATCTATAAATTGGTATTTTATCTTATGATTGCTTTTGCTATTAACGATGTATCAGAAGTTACATCGTTGTTGAATCTATTCGTCGAGTCGATTGAGCCATTAATTGGGAATTTGGTTGGAGTATTATCTTAAGGGAATTGTTAAAAACAGTTTAAAGGTGTCAACCGGTCACTAGTATAAGTCACGTTACCCATTAATAATAAATTATTGTTTAAACAAATGTTCGATACTATTTCTGGTTTGCAATTCAACTGCTATATTTTCCCTTAAAATATAATTTATATCAACATTTTATTTGAAATTTCGTTTACACTGATTATACCTATCAAGCCGAAAATGTTGATTTGATTTTAGATGCTAATTATCGTCACTAATTGACTTTTTAATGAAGTGACAAGCCTAATTGTGGTTGTGTAGGCACAGAATTAAACAATGCAATAGATGTGATACTTTCCGCGCGTTTATGCTTGGTAGGAGTTTTGACAACATCAAATACACCGCTGACTTGATCGGTTTTGTCGACGACGTTTTAGACACCGGAATCTAGTACATTCGAGTATCCAGTACTATTAGTAACACTTTCATACTTTTTAATCTGACAGTATACGTTTAGATAAACCTAGAACATCGTTATTTAGTTCATCGTAGCTCATACAGGAAATTATAACAATATATTCGGTTGATAGAACACCTGCCGTATCCTTTGGTTCAAACATTTGTAATAGTATCTCTTTCAGTATAATATAAATTTCTAAGCATACATTTATATTCTGTAAATATAATAATAATCGAATATGTTACAAGGACGCCGCGCCGGTCCCACGATACGACTGATTAGAAAGCAATGAAAAGTGTGTAATGTAACGTTTTATCGAAGTTTCAACACTTAGAAACATGTTATCAGAAAACATATTGATCGGATTAGATTGAATCAAAGATTATTTTAGTGAGTATATTATACTATTTTTTTTACAAATATATGGTATGGTAAGGTATACAATTAACAGATTACATTTTTAAGAAACAGATAGGTGCGATAATGAAATTTTTAAATGAAGATAAATATATAAATTTTTGATCGATAACTTTAAAAAATAAGTAGGTCCGATAAAAATGTAATTAAGTTCAGATAAAAGAAGTATGTTTGAATTAATGATAGACTCGTAAATTTTATTTATTTAATCATGGGTGATATACATTTGTGTTTTTTGATTTGGAAAAACATAACGAAGCAGTTGTTTGGATGAATATATAATGGTTATTAAACATAGTTTTATAACAAAGCTACTAAACAATTTTAATTTAAACGCGAGGTGCGACAGTTTTTTTGTTATGTCAATGTATACAAATAAATAAATGAAAATACTTTTTTTATGAAACTTTTACTATTTTTATGAAAATAAATATACTCGCCTTATCCATTGCGTAGTCCCCTGTAGTCATTTTCGGAAACTTTAATATGTTGTCTTCACAAGTTGCGAACACACGCGCGATCGTCACACCATGCCACTCGGCGTGTATGCGCACACGACGAGACCTGAACGTGGTGTAAGCAGTGGCTAAAATGTGACCATAATAATTGGTCGCTTATCTCGACAACGATATCGCACGAAATTATGATAATATGACGTAGGCTATAAACACGGTTAGTACAATCAATAGGGTTCAGTCCTTTTTTTTTATTATATCGACCGATATGAGTGCAATCTATTTACACATTCTGGTGAATATATGTGATCCCATATACAGGGTGTAAGTGGCGTGGTAACGAGAACTTGATACCTTGGATTCAAATCATGATTCTAGAACTCCCCCCCCCCCCCCCCCCCCCGAGTTGGAATTTTCCGCCGGCGTTTTCCCGAATACTATGCATTTTTTTAAGTTATTTTAAATTAATTTTAGCGTAAAATCATAAATAGAAGTCTATCTCAACGAAATATTAATAAAAAAAAAATAAAACAAAAAACTGCAATGTAAATTAAAACTAGGCACGCTCGCACGAGTCGGGTATTGCGCTGAACATTGTGTTCTGATAGCGTGATTTATGATACGTAGCGGGCTCAAAATTACCATAAAAATATTATTATTAAAACTGATGGCTTTCGATATAAATGGATTCTTTTATTATATTACCTTTACCCAACATTTTCGTTACCATGCGCCTTACAGCCTGTATATTTATATTTTTAATTGTAAAATTGTGACTTAAGATTGGGTCGTATTTTCTTCTACGTCAGCGGTAACCACACGTCTCAATGTTTTAAATTCTAACTTAGCAATAATTCAATATGCGGAATTAAGGAAAAAAGTTGTTGAATAGTTTTACACAATATATCCGTGATTATATTATTATTACAATAAATAAGGATATTCATTGGTAGTTTTGATTGAACGACGAAATGGTACAGTTGGTATAGACACTGCTTACTATACTGAGGATGCTCAATTCGAATCCCGCTAGGATCAAACTTTGTGTGATGAGCACAAATGTTTGTACCTAAGTCATAGGCTTCTGATATGTATATAACATATCAGACGCCTATTACTACTATTGACTATTACTACTATTGACTATTACTACTATTGACTATTACTACTATTGACTATTACTACTATTGACTATTACTACTATTGACTATTACTACTATTGACTAATACTACTATTGACTATTACTACTATTGACTATTACTACTATTGACTATTACTACTATTGACTATTACTACTATTGACTATTACTACTATTTACTATTACTACTATTGACTATTACTACTATTTACTATTATTGAAATTAGGATGCTTTTTAGTTCAATATGTAGTATTCGCGTAAATATAAGAAATCAATATTTTAGACTATTCTTGTTACAGATTATATATTAATATTGCTCCTTCTAAAACCATTGCATACAAATTATCCGATCCTTTGTCGAAAGATATAATTATTGGAGATAACAAAAAATATATACAAACGTTGCAATGAATCAATAATTATTACCTGACTATCTTATCAGTTGGCAAATCCCTTTCGGATGTGTTGGTACTATTATGTTCAGTATGGCTTAATTAGGTTTTTATCGACTAGTTCGCAACGATGTTACAATAACGACATGTAATTTATAGGAGTTCCATAGGCTATGTGTCCCACGAGTTCACCAAAATCTCGCGATGCAAGGAAAATAGTTGTTACTAGCTGTCCCGGCGAACTTCGTACCGCCTCAGAATCAAATGTATGAGAAAATGAATTATCTTTATTATTATTTATTTTCTTATTCGGGGATGAGAAAAAAATTCAAAGGTCACAAATATTGGCCCATCCGTTCTTGAGTTAAATGTTGTATCTAACAGGACTTTGTTTTATACAACATACATTAGACGACATATCTTCACGTGTCCTCCACCACTTATGGTTGAAATTATGTATGTCAGTAGTTCTAGTTTAAACTATGTATGTATAGACTGTTTATAATGTATGTAGGATTTAATCCTTAGAACTACATATTTTTAATAAAAATCATTTATTTTTATTTTGTATAAAATTTCGGTTCGCATTCGGCACATCAACCGAATACCGCACACATAAAATCATGCCCAATATGGCGTAAACCGTATAATTATCCCTATATCCCTATATCACATCCCTAATACGATATATCGTATACGGAGTAAACGATAGGAGCGTATGAATAAATGATAAAAAATTACATTTGTAAACTTTTATATCTCAGGGACAGAGTCGGACAGAGTTTATAAAATCATATAAAAACAATTTACCTACTTTTTTCACACGTGTTCAATCGTACGTACAAAAATATCATATTTATAGATTATACAATAGATCTCTGTTAAATTTCTGTCCATCTAAAACAAAAAAAAATACCTTACCGCGAAACTCGCCAACAAACATTCCTTGCAGATTGTATCCCTAGCTGTTTTTGTTTTAAAACTTATAAAATTGCTCGCCATTTCTCAGACGACCCTAGAAACGGGCGACTTTAATGCAAAAATATACCCGGCCATTAGTAAAGAAAAAATTACAAACTAGTAGAATAGACAAATTGGAGAATGTTCTGTTTGCAAATTACAAATAATTCTTCTTGCAAACGACTAATGGGGATGGATAAGAGATGTTTTCATTTGCATAATGAGGGGCTACTTTTGTTGTTTTCATTTTTTCAATGACTTTGTTTTTAGGGTTCCGTGGCATAAAAACCGCTTTATAAAGTTCCATCAGATTGTCACACGCCATTGTTTAGCTAAAATATGTTTATCATGATCCATTCATCCATCAGCACGAAAGACTTCCACTAGAGTCTTGTAGAGTTTAATAGCAAGACACTTGCGTCTGGTTTATTGCATATTTGCAAGACAACTGACCAAGACATTGAACCACACTAACTCCACTGCTGGACAAAATAAAAAAGGGTGCTATTAATGATGATTAATGATATTAGTAAGTACAATGTTATATTCTGTCTCCGCAGGTATTTTTAAATAATTTAGGTGTGCCTGCATTATAATTTAAATAAATACCTGCGGGGCCCTTATTTATTTATATCCAATACGTACTCAGTTTTTTTTTCACTCCGGGTTGTTCCTCGGCGTTCAATGGGCCGTCTTTTGTCGTGGGATTATCGTAAAAATTGCTCGTTTGTATCGCTCATAACGCTTCTTTCTACTTAAAGCGTTATTGTTTTGCTTTTTAAATGTTTTTTTAGCGCTTATAGAATACTTACGGCTTTTGTTATTTTAGACGAGTGATTAGTAAATCGTTTTGGCATCGCTCAATATTAATCTGAATTGTCGCTTTGTTAAATATTATTTCTAATGGAATTGAAAAAAAATCCCGATTGTATTTTGTTTTTTATTTTATTATAGATCTGAATTATGTAGAAAGTATGTATTATTATGTTTTTTTTTACTATTATGTAGAAATCTAAACCCCACACGGTAATGGTAAAAATCGGATGCACCATTTAAAACAAGAAAATATTTGCTACTAAAACAGTCTACAAAGCGCATGTTAGAGATAGGATTAACAATTGTACCTCCAGGAATAAATAGAGCTATGTTTATGTCGTGTTTGGAACAATGGATCCGCTGCACCGTGCTCGTTTCAACGGATCTATGTCCGAACGAAGGTTTATCGTTTGACTCTAGTATTTAGGGCTCAAGCAATTTGTCAAACTTACTTTCCGTCAATTTGTTATGTACGGGATGGATGTATTAAATACATGCTGTATATAGTGTTGGGCTATGATAAGCTATGTCCAGACCGAGCGCGTATCATCGTAAGCCTGGCTCGGGCCCATACTGTCGCGAGTCTGACTCGGGCCCATGCTGACGCGATCCTGCCTCGTGCCCACCCGTCGCGAGCGTGCCCCGGGCCCATTCAATACCAGAAGATAGCGCTCAGGCGAGGCGAGTTCGTCTGGGGACATTTATTTATTGATAACACTTATAATATATAATTGATAGAACTAGGGGATACTTGGCGGAAATCCATTGTTAAACTAATGGGGAAAGAGAACCCACCACTGACCCTCGGCTTGTCAACTTTTTCGATTATAAACCAAACAAGTTTGATCGATAATAAAAGAAGCCAGCAACACCGAACTCCTCTAAGATGTTAATCGAGAAACTATCTATCACGAGTGACGGGACCTCAAATAAAATGCAATTCTCCGCGACACTAAGCGAATCTAAAAAAATATTCGACACGTGTTTCGCCTCTAAACGAGGCACCCTCAGGACTGAGTGGCTAAGAATGATTATAATAATATATTATAATCATTGATTAAACATAATTGAAAGCCTAATGTTTTCCACAAACGATTGTAGAGATACGAGTCGGGCCACCCATGGTCGTAAAATAACTGTAAATTTCCACAATAGTCTGCCGATTATTCGTCGTGTTTGTGCCAATATAGCGATGTGATAATCACAGCTGTGGATTATATTGCAATCATAGCCTAATGGACTTGTGATTCGCTCTTTAAGGTGAGCGCACATTATGTGCAACATTATATAAACGAAATTTTAAAAGATATCGCGCTCTCCTATGCATCAAAAAAATCATTACTCTCTGAAATCTCTTAATTTGAGTTGGACTTTTAAGAGACTACCAAAAACCGTTTCTCTCATATCTGACCTAAAAGGTCAGATTTAGAAACACAATTATTTTACAAATATTCTCAAATGTAATTTAGTAAAAAAAGTTGAAAGTATGTGTGTGTATGTATGGGATTTTCTTTGATAAATGCTCTTACTCATACTTATTGGGCCGGAGTCACTTTGTAAATAATATATATCAGAATGTGGAAATAATGTAAAAAGCATCTTCGAGTCTATGGTAAAGTCATGAGAACTCGAGACTATGTGAGGTTGACACGGTCTCATGTGGTTTGCGGCTGTGTATGCATGCGATGTTACTCATGCTGAAGCGCTTTACAGAAAATTATCTTTCGGTAAAATATAAGTACTTAAGTAAATAAATTTAAATCTAATAAATCTGGTAGTAAATGTTTTGGTACTAAATGGAACATCCTCAACTGTGACAAAATGGGGATAATTTAAATCCCACGATCGGGCGTTCATTTTTGGTTTGAGCCTAATCCTAGCACAAGCATTAAGCTAAGTTGGTGGGGCTTGACGACTAAGTAATGTAATAACTTAACTTTGCATGTAATCTTTACCGAACTAAATTACAATTAGACCGCTTACACACAGGGTCCGATCTGAATGTGAGAAAATACGGATACGGACCTTTCTCTACCCTGCCGCCATCCGCCAACAGATCGGACCTGACCTCCGATTCACAACCTTACGACAAGTCTTGTAACGAGCGATTCGGTTATTAATTAAAACATGCATTATGAAATGTACTATGTAATCACAGCGAGTGGTCGAATTGGTTGCGTAATCGTATCGGATCTTCGATTCGGTTATGAAGAATGACTCTGAAAGATCGTCGACGAAACGAGAAAATGTCCAATCGAATCAATTCGAATACTTATTGAAACGTTCTGAATCTACCCGCAGGTGCGTAAGCGGTCTAAGTTCCACCCATTATGACTATATGGGTCAGCGGCTTCCACATTCTGCACACAGCATTAGTGCATGGCAACCCGCAAATCCAAACGCTATAAACCGATATTAGGCTTTAGACATTTGATAATGGTACGAGTATATTGGGTGGGATGACTTCATTGTTTTTTTATCTAAGTTCGTTTGTTTATTAGGCTGTCACACACTGTTTGCGGTCCGTCAGGAAGCAAGCACGTGTGTGCGCGGTAGGTATTGTTTTAATTAATGTAACTGGTTTCACGTTACAGGGTTAGTGCAAGTGATAAGCAGAAGTAGCCCGATTTTTTTTCGAGCTGTGCAAGCGCTCTTATATAAAATTTACAAGCGACACGCACATTGTAATGTTGTTTTCAAATATTGTTCCAAATGTTTTTCCAAGTGTTTCCGAATGTTGTATTCCAAATATGTAATATTTGTAGTTTTTAAAATTAATTTATTCCAATTGACAGAAAATATATGCTATCAAATATTATATTATGCCTGCTGTGTTTTTTGAAATTATTATAATCGTAACTAAAGATAAAATACGTTTGGACAGCAGTAGTTAACAGTTAATGTCTGAAACTTGTATATATAGCAATGTTTCATGTCAATTTTTTTTGCGCGTTTGAGATTTGTATAGAGAAGCGCCAGTTTTGTAACAAGCATATACGATATTCATTTATCGCCATCTATTGAGTCAAGTAGTAATAATGAATCACGCCAAAATAGTAGAAGAGATTTGAATTAGAGATACAGAGTTTTTATTATAGTGGTGAGAGGGGTCTACCTTGTAATTAAGACGTTCAGGGTTTGATCCCTATTTAATTAATTATTGGCGTGAGTCTACTATAACACACTAACGGGAGCTCTAGTAATGTGATCACAAAAAACTTATACTAGTATATAGTTAGTTAGCTAGTAGTTTAGTTTTTAAAAAGCTGAAAATTATCTGTGGACGGCTAGTTTCAAATAATAATGTTGCTTCAATCTCATTACTTGTACCACGCACCAGCCTCCCTGCGCTGGCAGTACAGGCATAAATCTTGGCCGCAGCTCTTTCGCAGCTTCCGCCGTGCCCTCACCTCGGCAAACAATAATTAATTCAATACTACCCCTTTAATTAATACATTATTTTAGGCCCGAAGCCCTAAAGCTATCTTTGGAAGATTTACTTTTCAAGTATTTCTCTGTAATCTTGGTAAAGATTAATCTTTATAAAATTCTTAACACTGACTAACTGACAACGCACAGCCAAAATCTATGGACCCTGAGATTTTAAATTAGAAGGATATATTCCTTGACTGTCCTAGAGGTGGACTTAGGAGTATTCTTTTAAAAATTCGATCGCTAGATCAAAGTTTTTATGAAGAATTCTTTTTTAAGTAACGATCAGGCACATGGCTGGTTTCTTTTAAATGAATAAACAGCACTTTGTATTTGAGTAGTAAATAAATTACTAAAATGCGACTCATAATTGTCAAATAATTATTTATTGTAATTAACAATATTTGAAATGCAATTTACCTAACATAACTTCAAACGAAGTCAATCGTAAAATTGAATAAGTTTAAAAAAGTAAAATCTTCAGCTAAAGAGTAGTTTCTCAAATAGCGTGTTAAAGCTGCACGCTAGCAATTTCCGTAGTTTAAAGTTGCCCAGAAGAGAGTTTAAAACTAACTTAATCTGCGGTACCTTGGTGGAATAAATAACTTAATTAGCTTAACTATCTGATAAGCTTAGGCATTTCCTTAATACGTTGGGCATCTATTTAGTTCGTAAAATTAAATTGGTTTCACTTAACTTCTCAGAATATAATATGTTAAGTACAAATCATATACTTATTCGTATAATTGTAACACGTACAGATAATAAATAAATATCATTTAAATATCTTACAGCTAGTTTTGGATTTTCTAACAAACATAAGGTTTTGTATTTGAGGCGAATGATTTGGTACTCACTAGTAGGTATTATTTGATGGCTGAATACTCAAACCCAACTCAAGTTTAAAGGAATGCTGATTTGTAACTCCTCATACAAAAAATACAGAGTGTAATGGGCATGGTGATGAGTGAATGATTAAGTCAGTCAGTGGGTTTCGCTTATATATATAAATATATACAGGTGTAACAAAATTTTGAAATAATATTTTAGGCGATGAAAGTATTCATAAAACAGAACATGTTTCCCCTAGGTACATAGGGCGAAACATTAAAAAGAAAACTAATACACGTTCAACCATGTAGGATTGTCAAAACTAGGCGAATCAATTTTTTTTTTAATTTCGAACCTGTTAATCCCCGTAGAGAATCTTGTTCGGTTTTATGGGTACATTCACCACATAAAATATTATTTCATATTTTTATTACATGCTGTTTAGATAGATTAAAAATAACAATCAATTACCTCTTTACTGCGGTATTTCGTCTTTGGTTACTGAAGTCTAAGCTGCTTTGGGTTCTGCATCGGTCACTGTAATACTAAGCTATCTAAGCTCACTCCCTCTAATCTAATGATGCACATTTGAGCTTGCCGCTATACCGCGATGCGCTCAATTAAAACTTAGCTTGTTTAAAACTAGGTACCTACGTCCAGTGTACGATGTACCTAAGCTTTTAAATTAGAGACAGCACACTGTGCAATGCTATGACTATACATTTAACATTGTAAGTTCTGTTGTTTTTGTTACTTTTATTCAACAAATTTGTTTTTATAAATAATAATAATTATAATAATTCCAGCCCTTTTTTATGTCCCACTGCTGGGCACGGGCCTCCCCTCAATGCGAGGGGGGTTTAGGCTATAGTCCACCACGCTGGCCCAGTGCGGGCTGGCAGACTTCACACATCTTTCGAGGAGTTCTCTCAGACATGCAGGTTTCCTCACGATGTTTTCCTTCACCGTTTAGCAAGTGATAATCTTGGTTGAAAATGAGATTCGCACATGAAAAATCCCAGAGGTGCGAGCCGGGGCTTGAACCTGCAATCCTCGTTACCGAAGCAAGCGTTCTACCAACTTGGCTATCACTGCTTTTATAAAATAATAAAGATTTTTAAGCGACTACGTTATTAACTATATTTAATAGAATTTATATTGTATTTAAACTCTCAATAATAAAAACGGATTTTAAACACACATCGCTGTAATATTAAGTATGCTAATAGGTTATGTGCATAACACGAAAACATTTAATTGCAGCAAAAATATATTTTCTTATTTAATAGTTCTCGTTAGTAACGAATCAGTTCGATGGTGGACGCTTATACATTTTCCCCCTTAATCAATCCGAGATGTTTCGATAGGACATCTTTTCAAAGGAACATGATACATCATTATTTTCTTATCATTGTATGCTAGTATCGACTCTTTGAACTTCGAACCCTGTTTGTAAGTAGTGATGTGTACAACAATATAGTTGAAATATCGACACATCATTACTTTCAGAGTGGTCGATATTTTGTAAATATTAACCATAAGCAAATTTGTATATGCTGTAGGTACCCTTAGGACGAGTTCTCGTCTTAATCAAATACCAATCGTATAATCGAATATGAGCAAACATTTAACAGTAAAGCTAAAAGTTCCCGCTGGGGCTATGAATCGGTATTTGATGCTAGAAAGGAGTCAAGACGGTTCCTACTCATGACCATGATGCTTCATGGTATATGTAACAACAAATTCGACTGTATCGATCTCACGAGTGGTTTATGCTATGCCATTCCTAGAACTGTATTGCGGCGCGGTGCTCGTACGCCCAGGTTGTTTTACACACCCAGATGTAGAACAAATGCAGGTATGCGAGTCCCTCTCCGTCGTCTATTACAAATTTATAACTCACACTTTTCAGAAATTGACATTTTCGCACTCTCTGAGCCTCGGTTTAAAAAATTACTCATCAGTAGACTTAGTGACACCGATTGTAGTGTTGCACAAACACAATAACCCCACTAATAGGTCTTAGTTTGTACAAAGTGCATGGTTTTTGTTTTTTTTTAACATATTAGATTACTTTGTGGACATTGCTGTGGGTTATATGTTAACGTAATTGTTTTATAGTACCATAAGTTTTAGTAATACACAACATGTAACTGTTTTTTGTCCCAATAAAATAAAATAAAAAAAATAAAAGCCCCTGAGGCTGAAGGAAGAAATTGTGGTTTCAATGATATTTACTAGTAATATTAATCTTTCAAGATGAGGATATCGATTCAACATAACAGGTCATACAACTTTTCTAAATAACTGAAGAACATTAATAAAAAAACACAAAAAATATTCCAAAGCAAATGTATCGATGCTTTTCCCTAACACCACTATTAAGGTCAAAAGTCTGAACTGAAAATCATGGGAACAATGAAAGATACTCGCAATGTCGATCCGTCCCGCAAGTTCATTAGCAGATAAGTATCGAGAAGTACCACTCTAGTACCGACTCGATATTTGTTGGATGTCATCTCTCATTGTTATAAGTCGACTTCTAGTAGCGAAGGTTTAATAAGGACTGGCGACTGACGTCATAGTGTACAAAGGGTAATTATATTATTTCATTGGAATTTTACCTATATTTTTTGTATGCTAAGCCTAACAATTTTAAGTGGTAATAAATTGTGTGTAAATAATAAATAAATGCCATTTATTCAGTCAATTATAATAATGATAGTATCACCAGACGGACATACCTTTACGGTCCCATACTAAGCAACGCTTGTATTATGGGTACCGTACAATGGACTGGGGGCGAACTCAGAATATAATACTTATATAGGTACCAGCTATCCCGGCAAAGCCTTAGAATCAAATGTATGTTTTTCCATGTTTGAATTGTTATTCTGCTATTCAGAGCTTAGACAAATTTAAAAATCATAAAAATCGACCCATCCGTTATTGAGTTATAAATGGTGTAACTAATACGACTTAGTTCTATTCCATGACTCGGGTGCTAATATTCGTGCTCATCACTCAGAGATTATCCCTACCAGGATTCGAACCCGGGAACCTCGGCACAGAAAGCAGGGTCACTACCAACAGCGCTAATCAGCTCGTCGATTAGCGTAGATACTTATCGATTTGATAAAAATAAGTTATTTATTATATACTTACGTTATGATTCTCGGTTCTTAAAATACTATCAGTCCATAGTCTTAAAGATTGTTCAGAAGATGGCAATAGTCTTTGGTTGAGTCATTCTGCCATTAACTTATCGCTTCCAATCTCATTATGTTTACAACCTCACTTGTTCAGAAGATGGGAATAGACCCTCCTTATTAGGTACATTGGGTCTTTGTACCATCGACTTACCGCTTCCTCTCCCATTATTTTTACAACCTCAGATAATGTCATGTCATGTACATACAACAGTATCGTTGGTACTTATACCAGCTCATCTTCTCCCGGCTTAGCACGGTACACTGTAACAATGTTTTCACATTATTGTTATTATAGGGCGTGGATACATTTCGGAGTTGGCCCGCGGCGCCTCACTTGATGTTCCTTAATTACTGGCTTTGTTCCTCCGTCCGCAATCCTGCGCCAGCCCTTACGAGGATCCGTTAATTGAGTCCACACTGATACTATGGGCGGTCTTTCCTTGTGTGTTTTACCTTAAATATTTTAATGTATGGTACTTAAAGACTATAATCAAGTTCTTAGGTAGGATTAGATTTGGGATTACTTGGAACTTGTTTAAAATTTATGATCTTAACGTACATACATACATACTACAAATTATTCAACTACAAGCGATTAAGCATTAATAACTCATTTATTAAAACAATTCATATCTCTTCTCAGATCTCCAACCAGTTCAAGAGTCAGAGCAACAAAACCTTTTTTGAATCCAATAAAACCTTACACTTTGGGCCCAGGCGTTTACTGCACGTTAGCCGGCCCTGAAAAATTTACGTTACCCAAAATCCCTTAAGAAACGTATCAACTGGACGGAATTATTAACAACAACAAAGGGCCAACCACGGCTGTACATAGAAATAATTAATGCGGTCGAATGGGCTACGCCCGGCGACCGCGCGGTCAACGACTAATAGCCATTTGGAGACCAAGAGCCTTACTTTATTGGGCCAATTTCGGGCCATTTGTTACTTTGGCGGCAACAAATCGGACCTGTGGTGATTTCTTCTTGTTACTTTTGCGCTGGTGGTGGAATTAAAAGTGGTATTTTTAGACAAATTTGGAGAAGAATGTCATGTCGCTATAAGATCCAGTTACCTGGTCATGTTTTTTGGAGTTCTCTTAACAAATTACAAGAAGCTTGTCACCGTATACATTGTACTTAGACCCTTCAGACTTACAACCCTTCAATTTTAAAAATATTATTATTGTAATTTGTTCATCATACGATCGCTTAATAGTTATATTACGCGGAATATTTATTACGCCTACCAATTTTATGAATTTTACTGATATTTTATCTGTACGGACTTTGTTCATTTTCATGTAGTTACATTTTATTAGACATTATTTATCTACCAGCCTATTCATAAATCCAATCAAACTACCTAATTGATAACATGATAAAAAACTAAAAGTAAGTTATCCTCATAAAAGCATACTGATTTAAAATTGACACTCATTGAAAATCAGTATCATTTTCAATTAAAGTGTCAATAGAAAATCAGTTCACAAGAACACACCCGATTGCGACATCCCTACGCACTATAGATTCTCACCAACCTCGCTTGTTGCAAGTGAAGGCTTCTTTGCCAGTTACTTGACACTTTATCTTTTTTAATCATTGTGACCATAACTACGACAATGAGAGAACTCTAGTTATCTCAGTGTTATTGTAATTATATTATGTCGATACGATCCACGGATAAGCGATTATGTTCTATCGTATGTGACAACACGAGCGTTGATTTTCAGAAATAGATCGAGTGGAAATCTCGTTGAGTGTCTACAAATCCGATTAATTTAATTGATACGGTAGTGGTGGCTACTGATAAACTGATATAGAACCGAATACCATTGCCGAAATGTCGTGGAAAATCATTGTTCAAGACGGAACACATTGGTGTTGGAAATGGGAGTCATTTAGCCAGGAGTGTGACATTTGGGCATGGAGTACCCTACTGCTGAATAAAGGGATTGTTATTTCCCCAGAGGAAGGACCAAAACATGTCATATGTAGCTGGAGGATTCAATCCTTATGCAGTGTGGCTTTCGTGACCCCATTCAGTCAAAGCAGTACTAGCTGGTGATCCTATTGCGCTCGACCGTCTGCATGAAGAGGGCCTGAATGCGGCCACACATAAAAAGGTTGTATTACCTATCCAATCGTATTCATTGTGAAGAACTATTGACACGAAAGAAAGAACACTAATGTTGATTGTAAAGTAAGTAATGCAGTTGTATTGACCAATCGCTAGTGGTCATAGGTGAAAGAGTTAGAGGCAAGATGGTGGGAGTGAAGTGACAAGAAGAGGAGAGAGTATGTGAAATTGCAAAAGTCAATCAGTCAGTACATTTTTTTTTGTAAAAATTGAAGGTAGTAAATATGTAATTTGATGGCCTGATTAGCGCAGTTGGTAGTGACCCTGCTTTCTGTGCTAAAGGTCGTACGTACGTTTGTACCCAAACCATGGATGTTTAATATCTATATAAGTTATATATACTAGGTTCACCCCCAGTCTATTGTATGGTACCCACAATACAAGCGCTGCTTAGTGTGAGACCGTAGAATTCGTGTGTTCGTCTGACGATATTTAGTTATTTTATTTATTTAATTAAAGCAAGGCACTAAATCATTTGCCGTCTTTGTGTTATCAATTCCATGCCTTATTACGAGACATTTTTAGCACTAGCAAAGTTTAATTATCTTTTTCTTAAGAGTGTCTACATTCATTTTCACCCTTAAAGTAGCTACATTAGTTTACATCTTCTAACAATGAAAACCGCAGAAGTTATGTTAAAGGGTAATAAAATGAGTACGTGAAAGTGATCTCAATATTGTACATTACGTCGATTGTTGCATAAATTCGGCGTGCTTAAGCAATAGTACGTGCAATGTATGTAGAATACGGATTATGGGTCGCACGTAAACAGATTTCAGTATGTTGTTAGGATAGGTATTGTAGCGATTTTTGCTTAGCTAATCTCACTTTGTATTTCATACAAAAATGGCGTCATTGTCCCCTCTATATGTGCTTTTGTGATGGTTCGGTGTCATGTCGTATGAGAAAAAAAACGAGGCAGTTCAAGAGACCTGACGGCATGACCCTTGTCTCATGGAGAATGGGGCGCAACTAGTATGGGCTGCAGCTTGTGTTGATACTCTTGCGCCGTCTCATCTTCCGAAGACTTCCGCTGGGGCTGGTGGGGATGCTTTCTCTGCAGACTGCCTCAAACGCCGTAAATATGGTTCCCTCGGTACAGGGTTCATCATTTTTGAGGCGTTCGGGGTAGAGACATTGGGTCCGTGGCGACCCGGTGCCCTTTGGATTTACAAAGAGATTTCAAAACGTTGGTGGTGACATCTGGTGACCAGAACGCTGGCACTTGTTTTGGCCAACTCATCAGCGTTGCCATTCAACGTGGCAATGTTGCCAGCGTTTTGGGCATTCTGATACCTGTTTAATTTTAATGTATTGTATATTTTAGTACTTAACTAATAATACATTTCAGCTAAGGTCTAGAGTTTCATCCAAAAAACTGACAAGAGAAATTGTTTGCGGTAATTAAATAAAAGGTTGTATTAATATCTATGATAGGTACTAAAAGGTCATGTCAGAGATAGATTGAAGACCCAAGTCTTTCAACCGAAAATAAACAAAACAATTTAAAACACCGATTTAATACCAGGTGACATTAAGAAAATGTTTATAGAAAGCTTGGCATCTTCACTGTTTTATATTATTACTATGAATAAATCACTTTGAAAATTCAATTTACGCTGATAATTTATGATAGTTCTCAAAGTCGAAATAGTAATATTTTTTGTTTAGTGACGATGCGCCCTAGCTTTTATTCTTTGAACACTGAGAAATATCTGGTTTGTACATCTATCATATCTAAGTAGTATTAATGGGAGTTCGTATTTGTAATGATTTTATTATACTTTATAACAACAACTTTTGTTTACAACATACTTCTAAATAACTTCACGTATAGGATGGATGAATTATTTTAAATTGTTATATACATTACTAACTACGCCCCGCGGTTTTCCCCTCGATTAAAAAGTATGTTTGCTACTATATTAATTTATCCCGCGGGAACCATACATTTTACCGGCATAAAAAGTTGCCTTAGTGCTATTCCAGGCTGTAATATATCTCTGTGCCAAATTTCATTCAGATCCGTTCAGCCGTTCTGGAGTGATTGAGTAACAAATATCCATCCATCCAAACTTTCACATTTATAATATTAGTGGGATGCTAATACATTGACACACGCCTACATTGACCTGCCTAACATAAAATACCTAAATGTTTTGTTTTTGTAATTTAAAACCATTATTGGTTGTAATTACTAATATTAATCGGTTAGTTAACTTAGTCGTATGAGCTGTAGATTTTTTGTTTGGAATAAAAAACAATAACCATTATTACGCCTGTATTCCCTGAATGGGTTAGCTGAGGTACACTTAAGTGCAACACCCACATTTCGAAAAAGGTATAAGGTCCCAATGCATGAGCCTAATGCCATTAAACTGGGCACAGGCCCTTCAAAGCAAAGCAGACTTCAGCCATGTCAAACACGTTTTAGACATTGCTAAATAAAAAAAGCAGCGTTAGCCAAAGTTGGTAGAACGCTTGCCTCGGTAACTAGGATTGCAGGTTCAAACCCCGGCTCGCACCTCTGGTATTTCATGTGCGAATCTCATTTTCAACCATGATTATCACTTGCTAAACGGTGAAGGAAAACATCGTGAGGAAACCTGCATGTCTGAGAGAACCCCTCGAAAGATGTGTGAAGTCCGCCAACCCGCACTGGGCCAGCGTGGTGGACTATGGCCTAATCCCCCTCGCATTGGGGGGAGGCCCGTGCCCTGCAGTGGGAAATTAAAAGGGGCTGGAATTATTATAAATAAAAAAACGCCGTGACAATTTTTTCCCTTATACGAGTACTTCGCTTGAAATGTAATGGAGACGTGGATTAAAAAGGAACTCGTTCCAATTAATTAATGAGAATTACACTTTAAATTAACGTCGGTTATAATTTTAGCTTTTGAAATCTATGCCCAGTTATGTTCATATTAATTTTCATACATCTGTTCAAAACTATGACAGACTTAGGCGGATGAATAGAGGCACGTTTAGGCAGACAGGCTCAACGATCTTATAAGGCTATCTCATATAGACAAGGGAACCTTACAATTCACTTGTTTTGCGTCGGTAGAGTAGCGGTAGAGTCACTTTTGAAACAAACATCGCTTCTAACAAGTTCGAATTATACAAGAATGAATGACAGCGTGTCATCACAGCGACTCTATGATCATTTTGTATTAAGGCAAGGGAACCTTGTTTTGCGTCAGTAGAGTCACTTTTTAAACAAACATCGCTTCTAACAAGTCCGAATTACACAAGAATAAATGACAGCGTGTCACCGAAGCGTCTCTATGTTCATTTTGTATAAAGGCAAGGGAACCCTGTTTTGCGTCAGTAGAGTCACTTTTGAAACAAACATCGCTTCTAACAAGTTCGAATTACACAAGAATAAATGACAGCGTGTCACCGAAGCGTCTCTATGTTCATTTTGTATAAAGGCAAGGGAACCCTGTTTTGCGTCAGTAGAGTCACTTTTGAAACAAACATCGCTTCTAACAAGTTCGAATTACACAAGAATAAATGACAGCGTGTCATCACAGCGACTCTATGATCATTTTGTATAAAGGCAAGGGAACCTTGTTTTGCGTCAGTAGAGTCACTTTTGAAACAAACATCGCTTCTAACAAGTTCGAATTACACAAGAATAAATGACAGCGTGTCATCACAGCGACTCTATGATCATTTTGTATAAAGGCAAGGGAACCTTGTTTTGCGTTAGTAGAGCCACTTTTGAAACAAATATCGCTTCTAACAAGTTCGAATTACACAAGAATAAATGACAGCGTGTCACCGAAGCGTCTCTATGTTCATTTTGTATAAAGGCAAGGGAACCCTGTTTTGCGTCAGTAGAGTCACTTTTGAAACAAACATCGCTTCTAACAAGTTCGAATTACACAAGAATAAATGACAGCGTGTCATCACAGCGACTCTATGATCATTTTGTATAAAGGCAAGGGAACCTTGTTTTGCGTCAGTAGAGTCACTTTTGAAACAAACATCGCTTCTAACAAGTTCGAATTACACAAGAATAAATGACAGCGTGTCACCGAAGCGTCTCTATGATCATTTTGTATAAAGGCAAGGGAACCTTGTTTTGCGTCAGTAGAGTCACTTTTTAAAGAAACATCGCTTCTAACAAGTCCGAATTACACAAGAATAAATGACAGCGTGTCACCGCAGCGACTCTATGTTCATTTTGTATTGTGCACCTTTTATTTTTCATTGCATCTCGCCATCTCCAGGCCGAGAGACGGGAAGCGAAGACTCGGTGTGAAGCTATTAAACGAGCGATTATTAATAAACCTTTTTATAGCAATGGAAAATGTAATCTTAATTAACATGAAGATAACACTTCTGTCAACAATGTCAAAAATACTCTTTCTGTATAAAATACGACACACAATTTCGACCCTAGTTGCAGGGTATAACAAGGGATACAGTTAAACGAAAAAATAGGATGCAATATTATCTACCTGTTTCTTTTTATAGCACTTTGTTGCGCATCGCTGGTCGATGGTGTATAAAACTAGTCTCTTAAAAAAATTGCCATTCTATTTTCCAAATTTTATAAAAAAAACTCATGTTGTGTGGTGTAGCAACATCGTGTGGAAATCTGTGCGTCTGTACACAGCATTAAATCTGGAGATTTTAGTATGAATAACAATAGTAATTTTAGTATGATTTTAGTAACAATTAAGGTATAGTTACAGTACTCCCCGCGAATCTCGGAGCCTCATCCAAATAAATGGCGGCCGTGTTGACGATGCCCATTCCCGGGGCAATGATAAGCGAAACAAATGAGATATCTCCGCGCTGGGACAGCTTCGATACCGGCCGGAATGAATTCCTCCTCTTTTACAGCGACATTACTGAAGGAAACATGACGCAGAAGATCAACTCCCAGATTACGCCAAAATATTTTTTCAAAACCACACAATCTTATTTAAAATCCCATACACACCAACTGCACGGTTCTATACAAAGCAACGATGGTATTCTTAATTTCTTATTATTTCGATAAACAAACCATCACCCAATACATATTATAACATGCACATTGGGTTGTAAATTTATCCATTGTGACACCAACATCGTTTACCACAACTATGTTGAAGAATATTCAATAAATAATGCATATTTATTTCTTAAATTTACGCGAATACTACACATTGAAATAAAACTTATTTTAAGGATTTTATCGCGTTTGTTATATGTTTTTACGTTTCCGACGTTTCGGCTGCTTTACAGCAACCATGGTCACTGGAAGGCTGAGGTGTTTAACGTCCTAGTGTTATAGTTTGAACTCGGGTACCCATATTTAGTTGTTTGCGGTCCAATTTACGCAAAACGTATTCGCGCTGTCTTGAAGTATTGCAATGGTGCGTGGTTTGAGTTAACGTAAAAACATAATATACACGCCATAAAATCAGTTAAATTAATTTTAATTCAATCTGTATCTTAGCAGTTGAAAACTGAATCAGTCCATGATGTACCTCACTAATCACATTATTGAGTATAGCTTTATCCTTTAGTCTAGTGATGTGATTAATATGTTATCAAAAGAATAGGTACTCGTTGTTATGTCGCCAGACGTGTCATCCCCATAGTGGCAGGCAAAGTAATCCAACTCATTCACTATTCAAGCAAACTAATCTAAGTTCTATAATTATTTGAATATTACAGTATGATACATTATTAGGTTCGTTTATTCACTGCACATTCAGTTGCAGTGTTTTGTTTTAAATAAAGATTTACATTAACATTGTTTTGAAGTCTTCGTTATCTTATTCATGCGACGATAAGAGGGATAGATAGACGCACTTGTTATTATGTATTTGTTTGAGACAATTTGGAATATTTAATTAGTTGAATGAGAATGAGAAGAGAAAGAAGAGAAAGGTTCTAGAATGGCGACCACGAACCGGAAGACGTAGTGTAGGACGGCCCACCACAAGGTGGACCGATGATATCACACGCGTCGCAGGAAGCCGGTGGATGCGAGTGGCGGAGGACCGTGCTGTGTAGAAATCATTATGGAAGGCCTGTGTCCAGCAGTGGACATCTTTCGGCTGATAGAATAGAATAGAATAAAATGAGAATGATAATGGAAAATTATATAACAGTAGTGTTTACTTCATGGTAGGTTAGCCAAGTCAATTGTGTTTACAGATACTATTAGCTATGTCTTTTAATGTTTTCACACGCTATTGAAATTAAAAAAAATGTGTACTAAAACAAATAAATCAGAGCAAGCGCTTGTTAGAATAATTCGCGCACTAAAGTTTCCCCTTTCATCGTAATTTAAATGCGAACCCTTAAACTCGGCTCCACAGAAACACAATATAAAGTTACAGGAACGGTTTTTGATGGACCCGTCGAATACTTGGCTAATTTATTTCAATTTTCGCCTTTCATGTCGCATTATCGTTAGCAATTATCTGTGTAAACAAAAGCCTTGCCTTAAATGTTTACTTGGTTAATTTTCTTACAATATTTTAGGCGAGTTCAAAGTCATTCGAAATTCAAATGGACCACAGCTTATGGAGTGTTTCTATGGATTCTGTTAATTGGACGAGGATGATGGATTTGTCCCTGCGAGGCTTGAAATTACCTTTGTTATAGGTACAGATAAACAAATTAAAGTACTTACGTAAACGTTGTAAGTAATGGAAAAATGTTTTAAATAAGTGCATTTGTTTTTTTTTTCTTAAGTTATGATATCACTACAACACATACTTGTCCCATAATCATAGTCTTTTAAAAGTTTGCTATTGAAATAAAGATTATGATGAGGACATTTTATAAATTCAATTTTGTTTGTTCTCATAAAGTAAATTAATCAAATCATGCCCTTCGCCCAAATCTATAGGTACATATAATAAAACTATAAACAGTCGTACCTGTACATTGGATATTTTGAATAAAAAAAAACGGATACAATTATAGTTATTTAAAGAAATGCTAGATATCCTCTTGTATAGTCAAGAAGCTTAAGTCCCGGGCGCATCAGCTAGTACTCCAAAGAAAAGACAATTAAAACATAAATCTCCATCAGTCCTCGGAAGCCTTGCAAGCAAATGGACGCGACTTGATCTTGGAATAACTCAGATTTGTAGAGTTTACTGAAAAAACTAATTGGATAAACTTTTGGGATAGCTTAAATTTAGCTAAAATTTATCAAACTTTATACTTATTATTTACACAACTAATTTGCAAATAGCAAGTCCAAGTCTTGTTACTAGTAACGCATAGTTTGTAAGTCGTAACATTTGTGTAATAAGTGTAATTAGTAGTAGTATGGTATACAAGTTTAGCTCAAATTACATAGGCAACAGAGAGCAATTGATAAATCTCCACGAATAACAAAAAAAATATTAGTATGTTTCTCGCGATATCGAAAAAATAAAAGCTCAAGGCGTCAGACTACGTAAATAAAGGGTCATAAATACATTACCTCTGCCACGGCAGGAGGTCACGTACGAAAAAAAATCTCATGCCAACCGAAGGGTTCGAAATTCAAACGTAATTCAATAAGAAAGGGCTGGCCACACTCCCGGCGGGCCCGATCGGCCGACAGTCATACCCAACAAATTGATGAGATTTACAGCCGAGATTCCACGAAGTTAGCCGAAGGGAGATTAAGTTCGACTAAACTTTCGACTTGTTCGGCAAACTGACCCTTATCGCTTTATTGTTACAGCTGTAGAATACTTTTTTGTAATGTTTCTTATGGAGCAAGAATTGTTTTGACCTTTGGTCTGAAATAATCTTAAGGGCTCATCGTATTCGTACTCAGTCTAAGAAAAAAATGATGACAAAATGTTGCTAATAACATTTTGAAGCCAAAAATGCCATGCCGATTTGCGTTGTAAACGAAAATGTCGAACACATAAACATCCAAACCTTGCTGATTGCATTCAGTTTTAATGTGTCGTTAAACACCAATAAAATATAATAATTTACTAATTGTAATTGTTCATTTCAATATCAGCTTTCTGCTAGCTTAAATTCGTTTTCAAATTTGGAATACGGAATTACATACATTGACCAATCAGCTTCTCGCTGTTGAAGTCTTGACGCTGGACTGCGTTTTCTAATTTTAAATTTGAAACTACATAACTACATTGACCAATCAGCTTCCTGCAATTACAATTTTGATCACTACCACCCATCTTTTTATATCGCGACGGAATAAAAATGATCTCAGGTATTCCTACAAGCTGATAACTCAATTTGTCGTTTTCGCCCGAGGCGGTAAACTTCGGCGGGATTTATCTTAGGTCCAAGTTTAGACTAAGATGGCGCTAAGACGGCTCCCAGGTGCAATCCCCGTAACTATTGTAAGGAATATAAATTTATAGTCCGCCTTGTATTCTGGGGTTTTTGTGACACCGTTTCGTATCCGGATGTCAAATTAAATTTCCAGTTTTCACCTTTAAATTGTTGAGAACGAGCATGTCGATTGAATGTCGTCATTTAGGTGCCATGTCATTTACGTAACATAACATAAAATGTCAGTGGATTTTTTTTTAAATGCAAGTATTATTTTTAATAAAATAAAGATAATAAATTCAACAATTATTTTTTTAATGTTTATTAGGAATACAGCTGCAAATTTTAAGTATCCTCCATACTTAATGGACGACTATATTACAAGACAGTGAAACTAAGCTGTTAACTAACTAACTAACCACAGTGATCTGATTACAGCACGGTGTAACTCGGCGCCGGCGGTCGGTCGCGGGGCGGCGCACTCAATTGCTGAATTTGGAATGCAAATTCGAGACTTGACGTCTGGTCCGCTCCTCGGTACAATGTGCCGGTGCTTACGTATATCTGGTACACGTCGATTCTGTATAGATTGCTCACTTTATACGAGAATCCGATGTGGCTACCTATCTAGATAGTTTATATTCTATGGTCCGGCCACTTCCCTTGACTCTGTCTTGGCAGGTAAACTAAATAAGATAAGGTAGATTTTTAAAAGCGTTCCGTCTATTGAAATTCACACTGATATAAAAAGGATTCGTTGGATTCGAAATTCAAATAAATTTCTTTACTGATTCATTTTTTTTTGTTCTCCCATTCACATTAACTTTAATTGATATTTAAATTTAAATTTAGAATAGTATACTTCAAAATTGTATAATACATTACTTTAATATTAGATTAAACTCGCCATCCCGGCGAACTTTTAACCGCCTTCTAATCAAATGTAGTTATGACAAAATTAATTATCTCTATATTTTTAGTGATTTTTCCCATGTTTATAGCTGTTGTTCTGCTATCCGGAGCGTAGACAAATAAAAAATAAAAACAAAAATTCGCCCGCCCGTTCTCGAGTTAAAAATTGTGTTAGGTTAGGTTAGGTTAGGTCACAAGCGTGGTCGGAGGAGACCTCTCGCTGCGGAGCATAGTGGAGGTTATGCTCCGCGACAGGGGGGCCTGGGAGGCGATGGTCTCCTTCTGCGAAACAGTCATGTCGCAGAAGGAGGCCGCGGAACGGGTCAGGGAGGAGGATGCCCTGGCGGACCCGATCCGCAGAGCGAGGCGGGGACGAAGAAGGGGGCGATACGCTCGCCTCCTGCCCCCGCCATAAGAGGGTTCAAGCAGTCGGAAGGGGGCCGGGGGGCCCCCGAACCCGAGGTATCCGCCGGGGCGTCACGGTAGTGTGCTCGTAGAGCGATCCCGTGGCGCCCCACAAAAGGTACAGAGGGCGGCGCTGGGTTTTAGTGGGTAGTCTGGACTTCTTCCAGGAGCCCCACATAACCGTCCGGGCTCCCCCGGGCTCGGGCGGTATGCGTAAAAGTATTTCCCAGCGGAAACAAAAAAAAAAAAAAGGTTAAAGTCGTGGTAGGCCACGACTTTGTTTTATATAAACAGATGTATATATAATAAATAAATGTAAATTGTGCGTGAATAACAGCAATTACACATTCAGCACTTACTCTGATAGATGCAATACGCGTCTCCTGTATCTGCTTAAGCAATGTTTATGCAGTCCGCTGCCATGTATGTATATTGCATTAGTTAGATTCAATTTGAGTAGAGGTACAGTCCACCGCATAAATGTTTAATAATCATAATGTTATGTCATTATGTTATGTCATAACAATGCCATTATGTTATGTTGAGGGAGTAAGGGGAGAACAGAGCCAAACATCTATTCGACCCAAGCCAACCCTCCCTGCACGCGCTAGGCGTTCGTCAGAATATCTGGAGGTCTAGGCCACCGTGGTGCTCTCTGCTACACGACAGAAGGGGCTCTGGCGACCGAGCTATGGTGGTATCAGTGACCTAAAAAGCCCCTAAAAGATCTGGTGGTGGTGAAAAGATAAGGCAAGGGGAAACCACTGCACCAATTTCCCAAGAAAACCATGTGTAGAAATGTCCATGGAGACAAATCATATGTGGTCACGATCCTCATCAGTGAGGAAACGACGAAGAACTTTTACTGATTAATTGAGAGAGGTCCTACCAATTTAAGCTTTACTTGCATTACATGGTCTTGTATGTTGAATGCAATTTTCATTGTACCAGGTAGCTCGAACAGTGCATCCCATCCCTTACATTTGAAAACATCGAGTGAAAAAGTTTTTCCATTTGCACCTACATTCATGCATAACGAACTGGTGGTTACCTAGTCACCGTGAAGTTAGCTGCATGTCCGCTCAGATAATGAATAGATTGCATTCTATTGAGAATTGAGTGATTTATAGGGTAACTATAGGATAAGAAAAGGTAACTATACACCACTAGATACATCACGAGTGTTATCTCCAAAGGGGTCGGGAGAGTTGCACACTTCGTGGATGGTATTTCGTTCTACGTCCCAATGTATTAGGGGTAAGCTTTTTGACAATATACAGAGCACAATTCTTCTCAATATGAGGAGGTTTAAGACCATAGTGCACCTCGCTGGCCGCAGAAACCATATTGATCCAGAATCGCAAAGGTACTTCTTCTTTTTTTTTTGAGGTTTGCAACAAAATAGACCAATTTTTGCCAGTGTTGAGTATTTCTTGATAATAAGTACGATGCTAATGATGATGTCAATGACGATGATGATGATGAATTGAATCCCCTACCCTTATCAGTAAAGCTGTGGATACTTTACTGAAAATTTACCGGACATCTTGAGTGAATTTGAAAAGTCAAGTTATATTATTTCATTTTAATTTCCTTCACTCGTGCACATATATCAATACACAATGGTTAATATTCCATATTATTACACATTATTTATCAAAAAAAAACACATTTTTAATAAATAAAATTGACAACTTCACTGTACAACTTCCCGAGGAAAAAACACATAATATGTACTCCATCGGTAACAAAGTTATTGGCATTATATTCATCGCAGTTCCATAATGCCAGAGTTGTAGTAAACATACACAAAGCAAAGTTTATACTTGTGACTTCGACTGTACATTAACATGTTTGCGCTTTTCAGCTTAGTAGCTCGAACGTTTGTTTGTTGTTATGCACCACGAATACGAAATACCGAATGTACTTGCTCTCTCCTTACACCCATTTCACATTAACTCATATTAGCGTACTCTCATTAAGTGTAACTTCTCTGGATTTTGGAATAACAAAAGCTAATACCGATAAGCATACGAATATCCAGGTCCATTTTGTATCGGTATATTTGCACACCCCTATGTAGGGTGTCAACGATGTCGATTCAAAAGCTCGATGTAAACAAACATCGAAACATTGAATACCGACATGTCGCCACTGGCATAGCGTACCTTTGGAATGTGTCAAAAGATTTAGATATCTTTTTTAAATCCTTTTTGTTGTATTTCCCTTTTCGCTTGTCTATTTTTTAAGTCTATAGCATCGGACTGTCTGCAAGTCAAAGTGGTCTATAGTCTTTTTAAGTTCTTGGCCAGGATTTTTGATTGCCCTTCATAGAAATTTATGACGTAGGCCTCCACAGATTTCATCACTGTTTCTCCTTTGGGGCAGGATTTACAGTAGTATCCAATGACGAAACCGAGGTTTGAACCTCCATAAACCGGGGAAAGCTAATTGTCATGAAACCCGTAATGAATTTAATCAAGAAAAAGAAGAGTTAATAGAATAATTAGCTTATTTACTCCATTGCAAGCTATTTTGTCTGGAGGTGTATAATAAATATTGCTAGATCTGCTCTATGACTGTTAGTGTTTATTTGGCTATCTATATGACTGTCTATCTGGCCATATGTGAGTCAAAGCTCAATGTAAACATACATCCGCGCTTTGAATAGCGTAACATATTGCAACTGGTTCGACGTGCCGCTTGGATCGTTTCCAAAACCGAGCGGATATTTTTCCTATCTCTTATTGTTATTAGTGCTTTTATTGCTGTTATGTTACGTAACGTACATAAAGTTCATTTTGCCTATCTAAAACTGATATCACATTTTATTTGGTCCTATATTGTTTGAAATGTTGCAATAGCATCATTCCTACCAATATATATTGATGTAAGTACAGAATATTGATTTCTCATATTTACGCGAATACTACACATTGAATTAAAACTATATTTTATTTTTTTGGATTTTATCGCGTTTGTTTTATGTGTTCATGTTTCCGACGGTTCGACTGCCTTACAGCAACCATGATCTCGGGAGGACTGAGGTGGTTGACGTCCTAGTGTCATAGTTTGAACTGGGGTACCCTCATATTTAGTTGTTGCTTGCGGTCCGATCTACGCAGAAAGTGCTCACAGTTTCTTGAGGTCTTGCAATGGTGCGCTTTGTGTTGGATTTAATTGTATTAATATTTTTCAAGTTTAATTTTATACGTCTTCGAGACAAAAGCCAGTGAGGGACATATAGGACAGAATTGAAAAAAAAAGAGTTGTCGGAACCTATTTAACGGTGATTGAGCAGATATTTACTTATTTTAAAATTCTCATATCCAGGAAATATAAATAACAATGGTTTTCCAGATCAAAGCTATGAGCACGAAGGGGGATTCTCGTATTAATCTCGTGAAGACAGTTTCCTTTGACATATCGTGTACGTTTGAGCGATTTGAATGCATTATTGCACATTCACTTGGGTTTGCCAATGCATCGTATTTGGTAGATTTTGAAACACTTGGAAACAGGGTATTTTTTTTCTAATTTTCTTTTACGGGTGATTCATATTATAACTGACTTGGTTTACTTCACTAGTGTAAAATATTTTAGGAGTTAACAATTTAACAATTAAGTTAACAAGTAGGTCATAACGCTTTTATATAATAAATACATGTGTGAACACGGTGTTTGATTTTTCATTCAGAAAGCAAGCCAGCGTCGTTTCACCGCGCACTTTAAAATTTCAAATAATTTGAATATTATTTTCGGGAATGTAACCTTTATAGCTTACTGATGGGCCTCTTAATATATTTTACACTATTAAAGTTACACCATGTATTTTTTTTCTATACTGTGTGTGTAATTAAATGTCTGGTTAGTAGTTGGCATCAATATGACTTCTCAATTCTATTCAATTCTATACTCAAGTTTAAGAACAACAATCAAGACAAGTCTAAAAATGCCGCCACAGTCATCAATATCAAAAGTGAAATAAATAATAAATGCGTTTATCGTTTAAGTTTTAAAATGTTAGTCGTTATTTGTTGGCAACACCGCCTTTACAGCTAACCGAACAGATGAAAATCGTGAGGTGAATATAATCCACGTGATCCGATACTAAGGCTTGACTTTAGACTTCGAACAGTTACGTGCTGTTACGAATGTTACAAGTGTCTATGTAATTAATACATACCTAATATGCTGTATTACTTTTATATGGTACCGACGTAGAAAAAGGAATTTAAAAATATCTTTACAATGTATACATATAAAATAATGTATCTAACACAATACGATTTACAGCTTACAAACGGGTGGGCCTATTCCCAGCCCAAAACGATCCCCTGCCTGACAGACTGTTACATGCCACATTGTTAGTAGCTTTAAAAAATAATCAATTTTATACATAAACCCTGGTATCAAACCCGAGTCCATTGCCCTTGACCCAACTAGCGGGCCTAACAAGGGCCGCTCGAATTATAATGAAAATGGTCTCGAATGTAATTAAGCATTTACAATGCTTTTGTTTCGCACAACAAAGCCAATTTTCTTGAAAGACAGAATCTATTTGAAACAAAAGCTAGCTAATTTTGTTATAACGGGTTAGGGTGCTCGCACACTGTCAGATGCGAATGTGGTACGAATATTGTAAACTGCTTTTTTCTTTATATTTATTTTAAGACTCCACCTGCGCATCATGGCTCAAGTGAAAAAAAAAAGAGAAACGTCAATTATATCTGCGTATAATACAGCATGGAAAACAGTGCCGAATTAACATTTATTAATAATAAAAGCTTATCCACCAAAATCGCAAATGTATCAGTATTCACAATATTGTTTTAATTGAGAGTAGTATACCTTTTCTGAATCACGCTGTACAAATCTATGTTGCATGATAGACGTGGTAAAGAAAAAAAACAATAGTCTGAATGTCTTCTCAGTTTGATATTCTATATATATTATTTAAATTGAAATCATTATTCATACATAGTGTTACGTGCGGGGGTAATTAAATGCCGATTACGTGAAAATTACTTTAATCGCTCTCCACACCGAAGGCAAAAATAGTACACACTACTCAAACAATACACCAAGTCACTTTGAATCACAGTAGTCCACAGTATTCGCTAGAGTCGCCGGTATAGTCTTCTTAGTTCGCTTCCGAGAGATGTGTTCACTATCGCTTTCAAATAGAAACTGTCTCGTCGCTGGTCCTGCACACTATTTATAATCCGAAAATAGCGAGGGTGGATCTTTCCAGAAAGGTGTAGATAAAAACACATTAAACAGAAATGTTCCATAAGGAAAATGAACCTTATTTACACGGTAATAAGGAGGGGCTAGAATGTTCTAGTGTACGTAGCTGCATTCGTGAAATCGGTATTATTCCAAGAACTCCCAGTTCCAGGAATTGCATTGTCTTCGCCTTTTGTTTACTAATAATTTTAATAAAAATAATACGAGATATATTCTGGAAGCCGGTTGCAACATTGTTGGCGATTCTAGATCTTTCTTCACAGATCGATAGGAGACCTTGGACCCAACAATGCGTTTTTGTTTCTAGAAGCTTCGATAACTATTTCACGAGTTATCGATACCTCTTTTATACGCATCGTAACAATAGTATACAATATATGTCAGCAATATAATATCAACAATAGATAATTTGCCGCTGATTTATTGCAGATTGTTGGTTAAAACATTGTGCAACCCGTTCTGACTATTTGCTAAACGAATGGAACTATCCGCTGTCGTGTTAATTTGACAAATGTTTCAAATTAATGGTTTGTATTCTCGATATTAGCGTTAGAGGATGTCCAGACGAGGCGCTTCACGCGCGACTCGAGTCACGCGATAATGTGTCCTACCTAGTAGCCTACACATATATTTACGCGCGAATATTATTCTCGTGCGTAAATAGTGAGCAGTCGTTGGTTTCTAGATCTACATGTAATCGCGCGTATAAAAAAAAACTCCTAATGCAATCGTGTCTTCATTGATAAAGCTTGCTGTCACTGTCATTCTTTCTTATGAAGTCCGTGGTGTGAGCGAGACGGAATATGCTTACGTTACTGAAACGCTACCTTCGTAAAAAAGATCATGCTTCACGACTATGTAATTTATTGGGGCCTTGTTCAATATTTTTTTAAAGAATCATTTCCCTCCCTCTTTAAGAAAATCCTGAATCCGTCCATAGAGAGTGATGGAAGATGCTGACATTACCGAAATAGCGGGTAAAAAGATTGTACTTGAGCTGTTGAGCGCAAGTAACTCGCGCGTAAAACGCTTTATCTGGACATGCTCTTAGCTAAACGAGGCGTCAACTGTAGCTTTAAATGCATTTTGATAATAGGTGCTATAAGTTTTTGGAATGGAATAAAACTATTTTTAAAGGTTTTCTTGCGTTAATTTTATGTTTTTTACGTTCCGTTACAAAACGTCGGGAACGTAAGAAACATAAAATAAACGCCATAAAATTCTTAAAATTACTTATATTTAAAAGTAGTATTCGCATAAATAAAAAAAAAATCCATGGTGATAAATAAATAAATATGACGCCAGTAATTCCATAGAATTTGATGCTCGTGAAGCAATAACCAATATACTTCAAACTGGGAATGTACCTACCTTCATATAGATATCAATTAACCATCTTCCACACTATCCCAAAATCCATAGAATTTTGATATCCATTAACAATCTTGAAGTTCTTTGTAATACCATTGTAAATAGCCTATAACAATAGGTCCTAAAAGTTTGTGGACTTCGTTAGTCGTATGAAACTCTAAGCCCCGCGGCGTGTTACCCGTAACATCTAAGATTTTGGCAACATCAGCTAATTGCCGAAACTCACCAAACAATATCTGCCAAGTGCTTATTAAGTAGGAGAACCTACTTTATTTCAGTTTATCGCGTTAAATACAGGCTGCAGTTGGAATATGTCCAATTGTTGCACGACGCTCGATGCTGAGTACAGACTAAGCATGGAACAGAAGAGAAAAATTGAGCCTTTAAGACAACACCGGTTTAATCAAGCATTATCTTTTAACGTAGTGTAACGTTAGCGTTATCGTGTTCCGGTCGACCCATACCACAGATTTCGTAAATAAAAACAGGGGTGCATAAGAGGGGGGGGGGGGTGCAATGTGTGTAAACCCCCCCCCCCCCCGCCCCTCACGACTGAAGTACATTATTGTTACCAATGTTCCGAAAGATACGTAAAATGTAATACCCCCCTCCCCCCCAACGGAATCCTCCTTATGAAATCCCTGCGGGTCATGTCAATCATCATACTTGCGCTTACACAGAAAAGTCCAAGAAAAAACCGAATGCAGCAGATATTTAAAATATTATACTGAAGATCCGATGACGTTACGTACGTTGGCTTGGTTTGTACAGAGTTTGTATAATACATCCAATCCAGAGCGGTACAGCAAGGGGAGTTATTAACATTAATAATGGTTCAGGCATCGTTCCAAATACGCGGGTTAAAAATTACGGGAGGGGTTTCTCCGTGTGAAATGCATGTGTTCTACAACTTGGCACGTTTTAAGGCTGTTGTTAGGTTCTTAAGTGTTATGGAATGTTTTTGAATGTTGTTCTGTATTATTGGGCACCTTGAATTGAGCTGTTGAAGTTGATTATAGACGTTTTATAACTTTGCGAAACGTCTATAAATTCGGGAGTATAAGTTTGTCTTTTTATTAAGTGAAACCGTTACCAATTTATATCTTGTTTTTAAGTTTATAATCAACGTTTCGAAAAGTTATAAAACGTCTATAAATTTGGGGGTTAGGGGTTGGTCATTTTATTCGCTCTCATGTAATATGTGTGCCTAACTAAATTCGACTTGTTTTGCAGAAGTAGAATTAACAGGCCCGTAATTATATTTATCTCGAGAAATTGATTCCATAATATTTGTCTAATAATTTATGAAAATCATTGATCAAAACTACCAACAATCGTAGCGTCGTGTATTTCCTCGTTCAGAAAGTAGTTTTGGCTATTCAGCGAGGAAATGCGACCAGCATCTTGGGTACACTACTGCATAAGCCAAATTCTTTACACTTTCAAAGTATGAATGAGTAATTACCTACTGTTTTCTGTTTTCATTTATTTTTAGTATAGCTAGGCACTTTATGTTGTATATGTTGTGTAAAAAAAAAATTAACTAAGGTTGGCGGTTGAAGAAAATAAAAAAAACTGTATGTAAGTAATTTTTTTTATAATTAAAAGTATAATTCAACAAACACCAAAATAATTAATAGTCGCAAAAACATTCACAACTGGCAACTACAACAGTTCGGAATTTAAATTTAAAATTTCGATATTACAACATTACGAATTCACCGATAGTTGCGGGCGCCCTTTGAGACTGAGTTACACCCAAATTCTGGCCGAACTCGCCAATTTCCACGCATTGTGAACTAAAAGCTGGCCGCACGAGCGGACGTGTCTTTTGCGTTCGAGCCCTTTGTTCGGCCATGTGTGCAATTTGGACATTGAAATGAGTGTTTTCACAGAAGATAGAGTCGAGTGGCGATCCCAGAGGCCGAATGAGGCCTTCGTTCAAAAGATAACTGGGATGACGTTTGGTGCTAAACCATTGTAATCATTGTCATTCCCCCATTTAGTGATCGATTGTACTTTATAGTTGACGAGAGATCGCAATCAATGCCGACATTGGGCCCTGGCATGACTTTCGGATCCTGCAAAGTTTTTTGATTGATGTTGCCTGGTTGTTCCATTGATGTTCCTGGAAATGTTTACCACTTTCCATTGAACAGGTTAAGCATTGAGTCACCTGCTATTCTCAGTTAAACGAACGTTTTGAACCAGTGGGAGAACCAAACTGTTCTACATGAATAGAATAAAATAAAATGATTTTTGTTTAGGAAAAGTAAATGTAGCCTGACTTTTTAACAGTGTCAAAAATTCTATGTATAATAGCATCTTTCTTAAGGATCTTATTGTGATATTCATTAGCCTATTGTTATCCAGTGCTGGACAATCTTCCCCTAATGCTCACCATTAGTGGTGAGTGCTAAGTATTGAGTCATTATCGTGTATGCTACAGTAATCAAACTAAATAGTACTCACCTCTCTTAAAGTCCCACGGTTGGGTACCGGCCTCCCGATAGTGCAAGAGGGACTATGACTGGCTTGAGGGCCATAGTCCTCCACGCGCTTGTGGACTTCCGAGATCTGATATAAATTCTCTCAGACGTGCAGGTTTCCTCAAAATGTTTTCTTTCAACGTTGAACAAGCGATAATCGTGGTTAAAAATGAGATCAAGAAATAAATGTTGCGAATCGCGTCTTGAACCTGCGAAAACGGCGAGCTCCAATGGCTTCAGATTCTTTAAATGTTAAGCTCATAAAAATATTAGGAAACGAAACAGTTATTGTTTTAAGCATAGCGCAGAGTGCTGACGATTCCAAGTTTTGTGTTCATTGCCGGGGATTGTTAGCGTCGCTACACTCTCAAGGAACACGAAATGTGCATGTTGCTCGCGCAATGCACCGCGTGCATAATGAGAGTTACTCAGAACTTGGCTCGTGCAACTTTATTGTGGAATTGTTTAGCGAACCTTATTTACTTGGGATCTTAAACTAATATGGGAATACTTTAATTAAAATATAAGATGTAACAACAATAGTTGAAGGGTACATTTAAGGGTTCATTATGTTAGACATATTTTACCACTTTTGACTATATATACGTTTAGTACTATTACACGACATATCATGTTATTTTTTTTAAACCTGACGTACCTGTTTTAAGGATAATATAATTTAATAATTATTTTATTCAGAGACCACAATTACTTGTCTATAATGTCCAGGAGAAGAGCACCACAGTGTTGCCACTTTTTAAACTAATAATATAGCTCGATGGATTCTATTAGTATTTTATCTAAGTATTATTAGAATATAGTTATTTAAATATTATTATGTATTCTTATTTATGTTATTAAACAACCATAAACTGTCACTCCTTATACCGTTACATTAATTTTCAGCTTATGATGAAGGCATACCCGCATAGTAGCATGCCGTATATTAAACCCTTGGTTTAATTACTTCACAGTAAGTGAATACCAACATTTTGCCTGTGCCTAAAAATAGCTAGGTACCCGCTAAAAAGCATTAGGCCTTTAATTAAAACAAGAAGCAATGATCCTACATTTTAGTGCTTGGGTTGGTACTATGACTAACGTCAGAAGCTTGTTATAGTCCATTACTTACGCCGCTGTTTTATCATCTATCGTGGGACTTTTTTACACCACTCATTTGGTGAAAACAGACGAGGTTTTATTTCAAAAACTTTGTATTGCGACCTGTTACTTTTGATTATTATTTGACACAATGTTTTATCATACAACATACATTGTAGTGTAGTTTAGTCTAGCTATGTAGTCGCACATCCAATAATTTATAAGGATATTAAATAATATGCAACCTCATACTCCACACTCAATGGACGCTGGTTAGTTATTTACAAAATTAAAAGATCTTTACGTCTTGTTATTTCGACCAAAACAGTATTTTCATATTTTAGATAGCTTTACCTAGAATTAAGTATACTTAATCTTTGTATTTCTGACTAAAACGAACTAAGAATACAAAGAAAACAATACGTAAGTACAGAACTCATTGTCGTCACAAAAAAATATTAATTCAAATTGGATCAAACCATTTCAAGTTATGCTCGTATTATTCATTCTTACTTGGCTGGTCATACATGGATTTTTTTTTAATGGTACTAGGCCCGCCACACACTCCCACCACTACTGATACTCCTGTAAGCCAGGATCTACAGTAAGAGGTTTGACCCTCGGCGAGTCCTCGACCCTCGTATATGGAATATTAAATGAGGTGGTTTTTACATAGAGGTTATGGATTGTAGCCATAAAACTAGAGGGGCACTGATGCTTTTATTTGTCACAACGTGCGAACACTCATTTGGTAGTTTTATCAAACACAGCTGATGCAACTTTTGTGTTGTGCATTACCCGACTGTGACGCGATTCACTATAAAGTCCTTCATAACTCAGATTCTCTCCAATATCATAAAGACTTGCCATAACGCGGTCGTCGACCTGTTATCTGATGCAGCGTCTCGTAGGTACCACTATCGCCGGCACTCCGGCACCGACAGACGCGCGTTGCAAAATACACTAGATTATATTATAACGAATTGCTTTGTCTTATTAAAAATAAAACTAGTCGGGTACACTAATCTGGAATTTAAAAAAATACTTGGTTTGTTAACTTTGGTTTGTTGTGTAAATGTAGTTTGTCTGAAATGTGAATGTCAATATAATGTAAGATTGTAGACTGATCGATTAAGTAGGTCATGATTTCGCCTATCTGGACGTGGCACATAGCTCCCAGAATCGATGGAGGAGCAGGAAGATATAGGCCCCCCACAAGATGGCCTGACAACCTGCTACGCGTTTTAAGAAGCTGGTGGATACGAGGGATATGTGAAACTATTATTAAATTAATGTGTAGATCGGCCCTAACAATTTTTTTTGGCTTACCACAAAAATAGCAGAAAATGGCATGATTTGTTTGCAAGGTATGTAATGAAATGTTTACAGAGTGATTTTGAAAGTGTATATAAAATGATGCTTAAGAATGCGCTATAGAAGCATTGGTTCAAGGCTTAGTACGCCCTTTCTGATTCACTCTGTATGTAATCGAGTGGCATATAAAAAGGAAACACGGTTTCAAAAAAAAATAAGTTATCGAACTCGGGAATGATGTATTCAAATTCATGAATACATGATGTGTTCCTGAATTTCATAAGGAGCCCCCATTTCAAGAGAAATACGGTTGTTTATTGAAATTATATTTTTCGTCGCTTGAAAGTCAGGCGCCTGAAAAATTTTTAAGTGTTTCGCATTTACTTTTGAATGTTTGATCAATTGACTTATTTAGAATGTGAAGGTGATTGGAAAATTTTGTTTAAGTATGCGAAATTATGACTTTTTATATCCATCTAGATTTATCCATGCAGATTATTAAGTTAACCTCTGTCTCGATGTAATCAGGAAACATAATATTCTTTCAAAGCTATATATTTATCTGTTATAATTATATTTTTCTGATAAGAAGTAGAAATTAGTGCTAGACGCATTTCTCGTTATTATTTGAATTTAAAAAAAATCTTCACATTACTTACTACTTAAGGATAAATACTAAACAGAATAATTTTCTGGCAGCATGATACCCAAAAGCTTCCAATTACATAATGCTACAGACATTTGCTTAAGACATCCCATTTATCGTTTCGTACTTAATTCTCTTTAAGTATAAAACCCTTGTGATGCAATTCTCTTATCCATTTATCGCGCTTAATTATCTCCAAAACGGGTTACAATGTCATTATGGACATTTTCGAGGTGCAAGTGAACTTAGAATAAAAGCTAACATTGTGTTTCTAATTAAATTATTATACTGCTGGTATTATTATATATTTATATTTTGTTGTATCTTGTTAATTGTTATAAAATTATAAGTACCCCTTATATATATATATATGATGACATTGATGACGTTGATATTGATGAAATTAATCTCCTACCTACCGAATGATACTTTACTGAAATGTTACCGAACGTCTTGGGAGAAATTGAAAAGTCAAGTCTATTTTTTAAATTTCCTTCCCTCGTGCCCGTTTATGAACACACACTGTCGTATATCTTCTAACATTTTACAAAAAAAAAGATTTTTCTTTGGAAAATTAAATGAAATTGACTATTCCATTTCCCGCCAAAAAGACCTTATTTATATTATTTTGTGGCATGATGGATTTTCCTCTCTTTACTTTGAGTTATTTATTCATCATCCCTTTTTACCTTATTAATGTACCGTTTCGTTTTCTTTTGTTTAGTATAGTATATTCATTGTCCATTTTTGTACCGTAATAATGTTCCGGCCGGTACTCTGTGGCAGTTATCGGTATGTCGGTACAAGTATCGATAAACGTCAACATCGAGTGACACTCGGATGTTGACGAGCGTATCGATAAAATCTGACACATTTTCCACTTGTCCGCTAGGTTTGGGCGAGCGGGTAATTTTAGAACCTGTCATTATTCGTTTGCATATCAATTGTCATGACAAAACAGGGCTGAACGCCCTTCGATGCGTAAATTAATATTTGTACGTATTTTTAGGTACTGGTACAGTAAGTTAAGTACAAATAATAAAAATGAGTGGCCTAAACTAATTAATATTTTAATCAAATAGACAAGGATTTTTTTAAATATTGTAGAGGTGATCGAATTGGTTAAAAAATAAATTCAAATTGTTATACCGTGTAGTTCCATAGTATAGCCAGTGATAGATTTTAATCATTTATAGCATTATAACGCACTTTTCCGAGGAAAAAATACTTTGTAGTCCATTATAACTTTCTATAAATTTGAGGGCACGTGCTCCGGCTTGTAGTCTTCTTTTTACAACCTTGCTGCCTCAAATACCATCGGTTTTTGAAAAAAGAAAATATGGTTCGGATAAAAGGAACGATGATTTCTGAGAACCGGCCCCCAAGTCTGCTAACACAATCTATTCATAATCGAACAGCAACCGCATAATAACTGTCCCTTTTCACAGATATCCCATGTAATATCTGTCAAAAGTGACAGTTACTATGCGGTTGCTGTTCGATTATGAATCGATTGTGTTAGCAGACCTGGGGCCCAGGACATAATTTTTACATTGAACACTTTTTTATGTATAGCATCGAAGCGTAAAAACACAAAGTATCTGTCAAGAATATATTTATCTCAATTCATATATTTCACTTCAAGAAAGCAATATTCTATACATCGGTGCCGCAAACCTCGGTGAAAATCGCTTTGTAAGCAATATACACAAATCCCTCCATCATTAAGACAAATGGTTCGCGAGCAATATAATTTTGTCTTTAAATTATTAAACGTACAAGTGGATAATAAATTCAATGGATACAGTATAAATTGGCCTGCGTCCCGTTGTGAACGTACCCCCGTACCCTAACTAATTATACAGAGTGGTAATTCAGAGCTAAATATCGTTCTGGTGCTTTTACTTTACCGAATTAATTCCAAGTGTATACCAGAGCCAGACGTTTGTTTGATGTTAAATTTGTGTGTTCAACTTGGGGTTATGTAAAAAATTACAAATATGTTTTTACACATAAATAAAATTGTACGAATGACTTTTTTTCTTTATTGTACCTTTGAAAGATAGATATAGCTTTTAACGCCAGTTCCTATGATAAACGGTCGGGAGGAGTAACAGACGGTACTATATTTTTAAGCCGAAGCCGAATTATGTGTTCGGAACATTTGATGTACGCTCATTCTCAAATTTTTAAAACTATGTACATTTTACAACACTCATCAGTTTGCACTAGACCATAGATTGACCAATAGTTCTTACGAACAGATATATCACCCCGCAAAAAACATTTAAATAAAACACGACTCGTGCTACAAAGCAATAAAGTGTACATGAGCTCGCACACCGCTACATTTTAAGCGTTTTAAAAACTACGTTACCACGCGCTTCTCTTTTTATCGCGTAACTCTATCTCTTGCAAGCACGTTGCGGTCCCGACCGCCGGGGTACAGCGGGCTGTAGGTATTTATCACAGTAGGATCAACGAGTGATGGATGCATGAATAGTCTAAGCAATAATGTAAATGTTTACCAATGCCCTAAATAATATATTTCCTCCTTATCGACTTTCATAAAGACAAAGATACTGTTTCAATTTAATGTCCCCAATCCCTAACTTTATTGAGATTCGACACTGTTCGGGAAATGGAGTAACTCGATACTTCGGGGTTTTTGAGTTGGAACCCTCGCTTGTTATTATGGTTTTAGTTCGCGGAGTGTTTGCAGGCTTCTTGTTATGTCATAGCCGCAGGTTTATTGTATGGAGTTGTATATATTTTAATATTTACATTGTTGAAAATATGTATTGATTTTTACATGGAACATCATTTAAAGTTGTAAATTCCCTTAACTAAATTATGTCATCACAACATATGTTACAGAAGTTTCACAATCATTTATCCAATATTGTTTGCGGCGTGTTTTAATTATTGATATCAGTTTTGAACACAAAATACAAATACATAGCTCAAGCATCTATACTAGTACTCTGTATTTCCAAAATTAATATTTGTATTCTATAGAAAGTCATTAAGTAAGCAACTTATTAAATACATTAATAAGATAGCTGTAAAAGTTTGAATGACTAAATAACGTATTTTTCTCTTACGGAGCCACTTTATTCATCAATGCGATAGCAAAGTAAGATTCAATTTTTATTATTAAAGTTATGATATAAAGCTATCAATTTATTCGTTTGTTTTCTTCACATTCACAACAATGATATTGTTGGTTTCGTTGGAGCATAGTTGCGAAGTTTGAGCTATCAAATATCGGAGCAAACTTCCGACGTAAAGACAAACAGCCGCTATGCGGAGGTAGGTGGTGGTCAAACGTGCATAGTTTCTACCTCTTATGAGGATATTGTGGAAAGTTTTGTATACAGGATGTAACTGGCATGGTAACGAAAAGTTTGAGTAAAAGTATATGTTTAATGTCATCGGTTACAAATGTTGTATGTTTATAGCACGCTTTGTATCGGTAACCACGCGATCACAACACAACGCTCCGCGCGATACCGGGTACGTTCGAATGACAAGCGCACTCGAGCGTATCCAGTTTTAATTTACATTGCAGTTTTGGTATAAATTAGTAATTACTACCTTTACATTTAAAATCAAGTGGAGATTGATTTATAATATGAAAAAAATGCGTATAATTAATGAAAGATCGACGAAAAATTCCAACTCTGAGGGTTTTAGAATCATTAGTTGTTCCCATGGTATCAGTTTTTATAACGAAGCCGCTTATCCTGTATATCATTGCTCAAAAAAGGAAAATCGTATATCAGATCTAAGAATAGGTAATAATATACAATATTATGATTAACGAGTATACCATATCTATAATCAATTCCGCATATTTATAGAGACAATAGAGATGGTTACCTACACATTTTAAGATATACAAAATCTGTTTAATTAAATTAAATTTTCCCTTGTCAGCATTAAGCAACAATTAGCTTGTCACAATTATTTTATAATTGTACAATCGTAATAGCACGAATTGTCAGTTAAAATCAATTTACTAAATTACACATTAATATAAATCTAAAATGATAATTCTGGCCAGAATTTCATTAGGGCAACGTCAGACAGCAGACATGTCAAAATTTTGGCAGATGTAGATAGAGTACCTCGCTGAATTATTGAGAAGGGTAAGTATTAGTAAAGTTAGAGAGTAGAGTCAAGAAGAACAATGGCTTCAAGAACTGTGAAGACCAAAAGAAAAAACAACCAGAAGCTTGCATTAAGCAGACCGAAGGGTTTCAATTTTTAATCTTCTTGAGGCATACCTTATCGCGAAACACATATAGAGGCTCTTGATAATAGTAAAAATAATGAGCCCTTTAATATTCCTTGTAAGGGCATGGGCCTCACCTCAATGCGAGGGAGGTTATGGGGTTATACGCTGGCTCAGTGCTAGGTTAAGTCTCAGAATTTTTTTTATAGACAATTATGCAGTAAACGCATATGAATGCCATCATCTACTTACTTGCTTTTAGGCTAAAAGCAAAAAAACGTTAATATTCAAATCGAAGCTTAACGAAATATTAAACGTAAAATCGACGTCCAAAACAGGAGTTCTCGTCAAGAACTTACTTCAAAACCAATTTTCTTAGTACTTTGTCGTTTTGCCTGCGCCCGGTATAACTGATGTTGATAAAAGCCAGTGGGGCTTGCTCTATTTAAGTTTGACGTAGACTTAAGGTAAGCGCACACCGACAGAGTGGTGGCAAAGCGATTGATCCGATAAGAATAGAAAGACAACTTTACCTATTTTTCTATACGGTTGAAATTGGTATAACGATAATAGATCATTGTAGGTGGCTCTGAGGAGCGGTCGTGAACGCGCGATTGAGGTGTCAAAAGGAATAGAGTTGACTTTAAATTTGTCCCTTTATCATCACTACGACGTTAGTGCGCGCAAACCCTTAATACAGAGCTGCAGTGTTGTTCAGAATAGGTATTATTAGATCTCTTGTAGAAGCAAGATGCCTATATTAACTTTGTTTAATAATAAGGGTAAGTAAGACCGGGAATATAAAAATTACGATTTTAATTATAATGCTGTTTCAGTTGAAGTTATCCTTCTAGTTACCAAGGAGTGGTGTGTGAAATTACAAGTGCGACTAGAGCAAGTGCAAATTGTGCAAGTGCGGCTATTGCAAGTGCAACAAGTGGAAGTGCGAATAGTGCAAATGCGACTAGTGGTCACATTGTATAATCGTAAAACAAATATGTATAACACACAGTTGACATAGTATTATTATTTTAATTAAGCAATTATTTTTCAATTGTAATGAACGTTTCGTAGTCAATAAACTCGTACGTGAAACTCATATAAATGTCATAGGCGTAATTGCAAACGCTTAGTTAGTGTAAAAGCAACGGAAAAGTTTTCAGAGTCGGCGCCTGAAACGAGATTATCCTTTCGTAATTATTCCGTGGGTGAAATTACTTAATGATATTATATTCACAAATAGCTGGGCACTGACATCGTTCGCGAGGCTGCTATAATTATGAGGTACCCACCGAATTCTACGGCGGCGCTAGAGTAAATGGATAATTTAAAATGTTGTAATAACTGTAATTAAATTCGCGCCGCACAAAGCATAAATACGTACCTGCAGTTAATTGGTTCTGAAATAAGATTTTGTTATATTTTTTTTTTAATTTAAATATCTACAATTAAAGTTAAAGTAAATAGGAAAACAAAAAAAATAGTATGAAAACAAACTATGTATCAAAAAGACCTTGTCCCCGTGGAATGGTGGCAAGAATGCTGGCTGCATTTCCTCGCTGTATTATCAAGCTAATTTTTTGAGTGAGGAAAGAGTCAGCCCTCCTGTCACCTGTGCAGGCAATCAACCTAGGTGAAATTCTGTGGATAAACTCTTTAGCGCTATGACTAAATTGTTTTTTTTTTTTATAATTGTAATTTCAGTTCATAAGACTTAGGAGAAGGTTCTGTTGCATTGTACTTCCTATAAATAGCTAAGCAAACACAAGCTCCTAAGATGAAGTTCTGAATCGTAGCTTTATTTATGGACCAAGTTGTATCTGCATGAAGCTAGCGAACTTGCACTGTTTAATATGTAGACTTAATAAGCCTTTATATAGAACTTAGCCAACAATTTGTCTAGTAGAGACCCATGATGTAACTTGGACGGCTAAATTATACTGGGTTACTTAAATGCGTGTGGTAAGTGGGTATGTTGATACTAGTAACCTATACCTACCCCACCTGGCGACCTGATTAGCGCAGTTGGTAGTGACCCTGCTTCCTGCGCCGAGGGTCCCGGGTTCGAATCCTGGTAGGGACAAACTTTGTGTGATGAGCACGAATGTTTGTACCCGAGTCATGGATGTTTAGTATCCATATAAATATTATGTACTGAGTTCGACCTCAGTCCATTGTACGGTACCCATAATACAAGCGTTGCTTAGCGTGGGGCCGTATAGTTGGTGTGTTCGTCTGGCGATATTATATATTATGAATATGTCTTAATTGCGTAATAGGTCCATGGTAACTATTGATCAAAATGACATCGAGGCATTTTTTTAGGTGATCGTTTACTACCACTTTGGTTGGAGATGGTAATTTTGTAAACATATATATATTAAGTGAATTAAGTAGAACATACCTACTCTATCTGTTTACTCTATAATACTTAGCAGAAGTTGTATGTAATAACTAACGCAAATCCTGAACTAAGTACATGAAAGTCCTCCACAAACTTTGGCAATTTCATTCAATATCTAATAATTTATTCATCCCGGGATGGATATATTAAAAAATCTCCGGATGGTTACGGGATAAGTTTAAATTTATTATGGTTACAAAGTTGATCGGTGTCGCGTCAACCTTCGTTAACCGGGCTTGTGGGAACAAAGGAACGGTTGGAAAAAAGTTTTTAAATTACTTTTAGTGTGGACAAAACCTAGCAGGGGGAATTTTATAGAATATATAAGGCTTAATAATAGTGTTAAATATTTTAAGGGGTAGGTTATAAAGGTCACACTCTCGAAAAATCAAACACTAAACACATATATTTTGTACATAAACGTGATCGTTATCACCTACTTGTTAACCCCTTAAAATATTTTACACTATTTTTTTTTAAACCTTATACATATATACTTACAATATATTTTTAAGCACTTATGCTATAAATATATTACAGACGATATAAGTACTTATACGCACGTTGGCAAACAAAAAATGTTGCATTATGCCATTACCAAAGTTCAGTATATCTATACATATAAATAAAATTGGAGTGTCTGTTTGTAATATTAAAATAACCGCTTTTTACTAAGTGCATTTGGATGTATACACGTTACCTATACCGAAACAACATTTTTTACAATTTTTGTCTGTCTGTCTGTCTGTCCGTCTGTCTGTCTGTCTGTCTGTCTGTTCCGGCTAATCTCTGAAATGGCTGGGCCGATTTTGACGGGACTTTCACTGGCAGATAGCTGATGTAACAAGGAGTAACTTAGGCTACTTTTATTTTAGAAAAAAAAATAGGATCTCACGAAAAGAAATTATAACCAATGTTGCAGCGCAGCGCCTGATTAAGTTTGATAGCAACAACTTGCAATGCGTCCCGCGGGCTCAGAATGGGCGAGCAGGCTGTTGTCAACGTTTGTCTTTGTTAAATACCACGCGGACGAAGTCGCGGGCAACAGCTAGTATATCTATAAAATTATTGTACCTACTTTTAAATTTTATTTTGTATAGAAGGTTGTAACACTTACTTTCACATAATCAAGTCAATGAGGTCATAACTCGCAGAAGTCAACTTGGAAATTATGTATTTCCCATGTATTGTATTGCAAAGTTTTTATTTAACAAACATTCCTTGTGACCGTTGAGGTTGGAATTAATTATTTTCCGCACTGAATAATTACGCTTTTTTTCCTATTTCTGGCTTTAAGCTGTCCACTGAAAGATTGATAAATATAGAGGCAGTTAAGTGGTATTTAAAACAATTTTGCTCACTTTATAGTATGAACGGTTACTTTTAGTTATTTATTATTATGTTATGTAGCCCTTTTATTTTTTACGGTTTCACTAGTTCATAATTTTCCCAATGCCTAACGTCACGAAAAAAACAGGTACAGCAAGTCTGTAGTAACTTTCCTCCAGAACGCAGGAGCTAATAAGTTTCACAGCAGCACGTCTCAATAAGAATAAACTCAAGAATATTTTTTTTCTTTTTATTTCCTCCGTCTTATTTTTCTTTTTTATATATTCCCGGTAAATAAAGGAAAATTATGCAATTAACTTTTTAAAATGATCCCACGTTAACTTATCATCCGAAAATCTCATGAAACACCGTAATTTCAACGTTAAAACTAACTTAAAAAAGTGTAAAATTACTTGTTAATTATAAACTATTGTTGAAACGTGCTCATTTGGCGGGTAACTTCCAAACGATTTCGGCTCTGTAGGTTTAATTACCAAGCTTTTTTAATGTCGGCAGACACGCGACGTGCACTGAAAATCCGACAGCCTGTCTTAATTTTGGCATTTAGTGAGTAAACAAAATTTGTGGGCCGTTTTAAAAAAGGGAATATGGCTCTTTCAATTATTCCACTTCACCCCAGAATAACCTAACACGCTCAACACGTCAAATGCGAGCTAACTGTATACTTTATAGTCTACCGTATTTAGACATTTTGTATGAAGAATTGAAAAGCGCCTCTAGCGGACGGTATGTAAAACATTCAAATCTCCATACAAAATGTCTAAATACGGTAGACTATAAAGTATACGGTTAGCTTACGAATAATCTCGCACTTGATGTACAGGTACAGATTCGAAAACATACGAGAGAGCGTCAATTAAAATTCATAGATTCCAATTTAATATTAATAAAAATATATTCTAAGCAAACTGTAAAAGTTAGTAAATAAGTAAAAACATGTATTATTTATTGCCTGTTGTAGGTGTACTTTTTCAATTTCAGACTGAAAAACTTAATCAAATTAAAAGTTTTACATCTTCAGTAAGTGGGTATTATATTTTTACATTAAACTTTTTTGTGACTTTCGTAACTAGATTGCTGATATAAATTCAATAAATTCGAATAAAAATCATTTTGTATTTTTCAAAGTACCTTAACTTGAGTTCTTCATATATTTATAGAATGTTTTCGTCCATTTACGATGGCATTACAAAGCACATTTGTTCAGAAAAATGCTGTTTTTATTGATGACATCTGTATTTAATATATCCTTTGTTAAATTTAGGGGGAAAATAACATTCCATTTATTTAGTGTCTCATCAATGCAATAATACAGACAGCTGTAATATTGAACTTACTCATTACCTTACAAAGTATCTGGTAGTCATAACAAACGATATTGCTTAGAATTTATTTTCCTCTAGATCGTTCGCATGCTTTAAATATTTATGAATTTAAATTCCTACCTACACCATGGTATAATAAAATGCTGCGCCAAGTATTCTCAACCCACAATGACCAGACTCCGTCACGATAAGTGTTGCCATTGATTGACATTTTCAATACTATGAAACCGGTACACAGCCGATGATGTAGACAATGGGGCCAATCACGGAACCTAGACGTCACGGATCGAGAATACGTGGCGTAGCATATTATTATACCATGTCCTACACTTTACAGGTATTTCAATAATTCTAATAATAAAAGAATTACTGTTTAACACTAAACAATGCAACTTAACTATCCTAACGAAATGCTGTCCGACCAGCGACCAGTAATCCACGCCACTTTCCAGCTACATACTACACCTAACTACACCTTTTAAGTAATAGAATTGAGTTTCAAAAGACACTTTTATCACGTGAAAGGTCATACGATTTTGGTCCTTATGTCACGAAAGTGTTCAACAAATGGGTATCGATTTTAATGGTACACTTGTATACAATTAGTTAGAAGGCTGAATAATAATAGTCTCTTTATGCACAACAATTTCTTAGATACGAATGAATGGTATATAATTTAACAGTATCTATGTTATACATCATGTTTTATAAATGTAGACCTTGTAGAACAAGATGAAAAAAGAAGTGTAAAAGAAAAGAAATACCTTGAAAAAGAAGAAGAAAGAACTTTTTAAAAAGAGGAACCATGGAGTTTCTTGCCCGTTCTCCTCCACAGGAACGGCATTCCGAAAGGGTGGAAAAGTGGTACCTTAGCACTTTTTAACTATTTTGACGATTCATAAGTATTCTGATTCAAGTAGGCATTGAGAAAATTGAGAAAATTCGCCAACCTATCCACCAAAGATAGATTAGTCAATGGTGGTTTATCACCATCTAAATACGTGCTACTACTACTACTTGTGTACTATGGTTCCCCTCATTTTATTTTTTATTAGGTAAAATTAGATCGTTATTAACTGATTCGGGTTCAACAAACTAGGACAGAGGATATTTCTCTCTTAAAATCTATTTTCGTGAAACATTATTAAGGCCTACCTTCTCGTGGACTGAGAAAAATACCAATCTACTTGGGAAGCTGTGGCGTAAACATGTTTACTACGGTGCATCAACTTATTGTTGAGATAAGATTTTTTTTCTATGAGTGTCTGAGAACATAAATTGAATCGTTAAAGGCACAGCTTGATTGTTCTATAAACAGACCTTTTTGTTGCGTTGGGGCTAAGAGCATCCATCATTATTAATCATTATACTACTTAATACAAATCACAAATATTTCTATAGATGAATACTTGTTTAGCGCAGTTGTTAGTGACATTGCTTTCTGTGCCGAGGGTTCTATTAGCCGGAACGATCGATCTATAAGCCGGCATTTGTACGATGTGAACCATATAATAAAATCTGATACCTGAGCTGCCGATCGTATCTTTCTACAATAACTATGTTCCTTATACTTGTTGTTAGCAGTGATAGCCAAGTTGGTAGAACGCTTGCCTCGGTAACGAGGCCGGTGCCCAACAGTGGGACATTTAAAGGGCTGGTATTATTATTATACTTGTTGTTACAAACGAATTAGAACTTTAACGCCATACAACAATACAACTCAGCAGTCATTACGTCATTACACCCGTTATATTGTGCCTACGTTTAAAAAATCACTGACGTCACTAAAACACTCATCGCCACCCCCCCCCCCTCCATACTTGTGTGCAGTCCTGTCGCATCATCCCTTACGCGTTTTATCTACCCCCGAGTGACGTACCAAGCTATTTATTTTTCTCAAACACTCGGTGGGTTCATGAAGATTGATCGCGCAACCAATGAGTCAGCGTCGTCTGATTGACGTTGCAATTTACTACTGGCGTTTTTAATTTATCCGTTCGTCTTGTCTTTGGGACGTCGATTTAAATTGATTCGAATGGGGATTACGAATTCGAATAATGTTGGGTATGGAACTCCTACTGTAATTGTGTATTTATTGAGAAAGCATACTGTCACTTTCTTACTTATGGATGAAATAATAAGACCAAGACTTTCGGCTACACTACTACTGCCGCATCGCGTCAAACTCAAAGAGCAAAATACACCAAGTGGTCACAGAAAATTGGCGATCGAATGTATTAAAAAACACGGCAGCAGTCCGTCACGTAAATGCTGGCGAGTTTTCTAAAAAAAAGTAACATCCCAAATTAATAGAAGTAAACAATGGCATTACAACCCACATTTTTTCCTTAAAATACCATTGTAAACTTCTATCAATAAGGGGGTTAATCTTCAAAACTTTCACACCCTTCAGTTTTTTTTTGCTCTGAAAAACGTTGCTAAAATACCTAGGAACTAGAGCGGGTAGCTTTAAATCGCTACTCCGGATTAATGGTGAGGTTATCAATCGTGCGATATGGGCGTACCAGATGCCGCCTTACAAATGGGTCGCGATGACGGACGCCCGTGAAATATTCGCGTCGAGTTGTGAACGACGTTTTGCATGATATTTGCATATTTAGCGAAAATTACCGGGAGATGTTGGTAAATATTTGTTCGGTAATTCTGGTGCAGGGGAGCGACTGTCATTACATTGGGTAGGTAATAATTAATTCGAAATATTGAGTCGTGACTGTAGGTTTTAGAATCGATTTAAAAATGTTTTCATAAAAATATTTGATCTGTTTTCTATAGACATGAACAAAAAATGCAATCAACTTATATAGTTTCTCCGTGTAAAAAATATATTACATAGATGTATCTGTGTAGGGTTTCTTATTAATTCGAGCCGGTCTCTGATGTGCCTGAGCCAACAAAAAAAAATCATGTGATACTGAAATTTAAAAAAAGAACACGTAATTTGGACTGTGATAGGAAGGTGTGAACCCTAATTACTAATGAAATTAATTTATATAATTGATAGAACTAGGCGATACTTGGCGGAAATCCATTGTTAACCTATGGGGGAAGAGGACCCACCACTGACCCTCGGCTTGTCAACTTCTTCGATTATAAACCAAACAAGTTTGATCGATAATAAAAGAAGCCAACAACACCCGAACTCCTCTAAGATGTTAATCGAGAAACTATCTATCACGAGTGACGGGACCTCAAATAAAATGCAATTCTCCGCGACACTAAGCGAATCTATAAAAGTATTCGACACGTGTTTCGCCTCTAAACGAGGCATCCTCAGGACCACTGGGCTACGAATGAGCTCATTCGTTTATAATCGAAGAAGTTGACAAGCCGAGGGTCAGTGGTGGGTCCTCTTTCCCCATAGGTTGAAATTAATTTAACATCATTGACTATTTCAAATATCCATGTTCCATTTCTGTATTCAAAAAAAAAAGTCAACAATACCACCGAATTGATAGACGTTCTATAACTTTATTAAACGTCATATAGTACTGCGTAAAGTAATACACCTGTGCGCATTACTATAAGACATCATATAGTACTGCGTAAAGCAATACACCTGTGCGCATTACTATAAGACGTCATATAGTACTGCGTAAAGCAATACACCTGTGCGCATTACTATAAGACGTCATATAGTACTGCGTAAAGCAATACACCTGTGCGCATTACTATAAGACGTCATATAGTACTGCGTAAAGCAATACACCTGTGCGCATTACTATAAGACGTCATATAGTACTGCGTAAAGCAATACACCTGTGCGCATTACTATAAGACGTCATATAGTACTGCGTAAAGCAATACACCTGTGCGCATTACTATAAGACGTCATATAGTACTGCGTAAAGCAATACACCTGTGCGCATTACTATAAGACGTCATATAGTACTGCGTAAAGCAATACACCTGTGCGCATTACTATAAGACGTCATATAGTACTGCGTAAAGCAATACACCTGTGCGCATTACTATAAGACGTCATATAGTACTGCGTAAAGCAATACACCTGTGCGCATTACTATAAGACGTCATATAGTACTGCGTAAAGCAATACACCTGTGCGCATTACTATAAGACGTCATATAGTACTGCGTAAAGCAATACACCTGTGCGCATTACTATAAGACGTCATATAGTACTGCGTAAAGCAATACACCTGTGCGCATTACTATAAGCAATACACCTGTGCGCATTACTATAAGACGTTTGATAACGTTATAAAATGTCTATAAATTCGCGCGTATGCCTTTTCTTCGCTAATATGGCTTAGCCAACCCTGTAACATTAAACAATAATGTGCTGATTTAAAACGAAAACGTTTTATATTACAATCTTATATGTAAACAAATAGTGCCCATAATTACTTAACCATGTGACGTCTAGTACTTTTAAGTTTACCTAGCATTTTCATTTGGAAAACCGCACGAGAGTCGCTGAAACGCCGGATTCGTTTTACTAGATCTGGCGGTACGCCAACTTAGCGCCAGTAAATAAATTATAATGTTAAATGTTCCCAGCTAACACATTCACCACTGCAGTTACCATACGTTTAAATATAGCCCTTATTCAAAAGTACTATAGGGCGCTTCACTGCCGATCAATTATCAAAAAAAATTGTTTGAACCGACCAACAAAATAACTCAATGACGTCATTCGGGCTTCATTTACTTCTGCAATTTTTTAATTAAACTAATTTAACGGATTTTATCGCGTTAATTTTATGTTTTTACGTGCCCGACGTTTCGGCTGCTTTACAGCCACCATGGTCACGAGAGGACTAGTGAATGCTAGATTTTTCTTCAGGCTGAAATACTTCAACTTCAGATCCTGGAAGCTATGTGTGTAAATTCTGCAATAACATTCTGAAATAGATTCCATAAACGCCTTCACAAGAAAAAACTAAAATAGGTAAAATATTGTTACAAAGGTCTAACGATCCCCTTCCAGTTTAACGGTTGAGTTCGTGAACCGGTGAATGCGATGTTTTTTGCGGCCACTCCTAACTTCGAATCGGTAAACCCCTACAGAATTTAATTAAAACTAGGTCACATTTTTGTATGTGAAGAGGATTATGCTGGATTTTAGTTAGCTTACCGAGTTGTTGGATTTTTCTATAATTTATTTGGAGAATAGATTTACTCGTTATGTACAAAAAAAACTCTTTATAAATCACAGACACAACTAAGCTTCAAAGTATAATAAATATAATTTAAGATTACATTATTGTTGAAAAAAAGAATTTATATTCTTTAACTCCAAGCGTAAATCTCTCTTACCATTGTGAGCTCTGAAATATTAGCAACGGTTCGTGGCACCATATTTTGATGACTGCTGCCTCAGTTATAATATCCTGAGCGTCTGGTTACTAATGAGAAGGCGCGTCTGCCAGCCCAATATAATCTGTTCCACTTACGTAATTTGTTACACAAAGATATTGTAATCTGCCACTTGTCCCATTTATATTGGTTGCGGAAAGTATTTGGCCGTCAGCTATATACGTACCTACTGAAAATTACAGCAGTTTTATGTATATAATTTTATTTTTAGTCTACAATGTCTTTATTTTGTTTACTTTCTTTATTTTTCCTATTAATAGATATATTTTAGTTTTTTTTTTTTCATGTAGATAGATATCTTTGTATATACCTGTGTACATAATTTATAATAAATAAAAAGATCGAAAATTACAGTTGAAACCGTGAATGTTATTCCATAAATCATGTATAGAAGTTTGTCTACATACATTTGATTACTAAAAAAACATGAAAGGTACTCTACATGTGTTACTCTACATTCTTTCCATATCGCATTTGTTCTTTTTAATTTTAACAAGTATACGTTGAATATTATCAGGACATTCCTTATGGAATTATACTGCTGATTATACTATGTGAATATAGTTGCTATAATTCTCAACAAAATGCACTAATTGACTAAGATATAAAGATTATAATTGCATATATCGATGAGTGGAGATCGTCTAGACAAGATATTATTGAAAATTATAATATTCGTGTGCACAAACAAATTCCAAACTAATTATTAAGGTGTTAAGGCAATAAATCGCCGGTATTGTAAAACAAAAAGCAGACACACACTCACAAAACCCAGCAAAAGCCCTCACCGCCCTTAAGTGGAGCGCCAGCAAATCGCACAAGGCATACAACTGTGACGCCTCAAGTACAGATCTGACAACCTCAACGTTACACATACAAAAATATGACCGGTTGTTAATTAAAATCCGTGTACAGTACAACCAAATTGGAGATGGGAGTACCGGCAAAAAATATATCGGATTCACGGGCTCACGTACTCACCCACCGAGCCGGAAAAGGTTATCTCGTTAGTCCTTTATAAAAAATACCTTTTTCAGATTATTTTCATTCTATATAGGCATGTTTGTGAAATCAGTTTAGGAACGTGAATAGAATGTTTGTTAGATTTTGAATAATACAATTGGAACATGTGCCTATATCAAATTTGGATACTGATTATGCTATGGGTTTAATCAAGCCTCGATGTATATTAAGTTCTGTGCATGAGGTTATATAAAACAAATTCGAGTGTGTAAGTATTTTTAATATAATTTATAACATACTTGTTTTAAATTTAAAAAGTAACTATTTCGGTTTTTAAATAATAATATACATATAAACAACGAAGCAGATATTAATCAATTCTCTAGAACCCTCTTTGATTACGGAGACACCGTTGAGGATCTCGGATTAATAGGACAAGTATTGTAACTGAACGACAAAGAACGTATTAATTAAAAAAATTCAAAGAGGTAAATGATTTTGAGAAGTAACAACAAACAAGCAAAACAATTTCATTAATTGGCAGCTTAGGGCAATTCGTTGGATATTCGCTTTGCTTTAATTAAAGTTGTACGACAACCCTTTTTTCTTGGACTCAAAAGCGTAATAATATAAGAAAAGTCAGTTAAACTTCATGTAAACGCAACGATTTTCAATTCACACAATCCTGCACGGAACTGGTAGTAATGTTCAGCCGCCGAGAGAAAGCGTTCGAAACATTAATACAATTTTGCTCACCTAAAAAGTTTCTTGTAACTAGACATGATAATATAATTTTTAATTAAATGTTGTGTCCGCGGTGCATATATGTAAACGATAAAAATACTACAATATCATCACTACCCAAAAGAAATACGATATAACACGACCTGTCAGGAACGCGTTCTATCGGCGGCCGAATTATAGGTTCGCAGTTGATATGACTAATTACCGGACGTCAAGTGCGAGATTATTCGTAAGCTAAGAGTATACTTCATGATCTAAGTTTTTAGATACTTTGTATGGAGAATTGAACAGCACCTCTAGCGGGCGGTATTTAAAACTTTAAATTCTCTATACAAAATGTCTTAATACGTAGACTAAAAAGTATACGGTCAGCTCAGGAACAATCTCGCACTTGACGCTCTAGTAAATAAACTGTTTTATAGTTTTGCCAAAGCTCGGAAAATGGATGGCCATCGGACCAGAATGATTCTAAAATGGCAGCCACGGCCTAAATGTTATTGTGTGGGTCGGCTCTCTTAATGTGGACCGATTATATGACACAGGTCGCAGGAATGTGGGTGGTGGATGGATACCGGTGGGTGTAGGTGACGGAGCATGTCGAATTCATTGAAGGAGTCCTAAGTCTGGCTGGCTTTCAGCTTTTTTTTTATAGTCACAACAACAATTCAGACATTACAAATTAGTAAACATATTGGCGATACTTACTCGTATTGAATTAACTTTAATTAATCTAGAGATTAATTTTATCAAAGATTTATGACTCTATAATAAATTGGCTGTCTTTTGTTTCTTGGAGCTATCATATGGCGATATTATTGGACGATAGCTGCCGTTTATATTAGTATGTACTGAGTGTGCTTATCACTTGCTCCACAAGGAAGGAATACATAGTGATAAAATCGGTGTGAGGATCAAAACAGATTTCTAAAGACGTATACCTTGCACCAACTTGCGTTCGAACGAGAGATTAGAAAATATGGCTTCACAAAAATGAGCATAATAATTATAACAAATGCCGAACCAATAGATATGACTATAATGCATTTCAATTCGACCCCAAAATAAAATACAAAACCACAAAGCACATTTCAATTATTCCATAATCTTCATCCCGTCTCAAGTTAAAAATAAAACTCGTATAAAACATCAGACGGCTCCTTAAGCTCAGCCACTTCAATTATTTTACGTGAAAAATTTAATGTACAGAATTATTAGTAAAAGTGAATTCGTTTACATGAATTTGTCTGACTTTATTCATGAGAGCGGTTCGCGGAACTCGCTAGTAATACCGATAATTAGCACATTTGTAGTGCAGCGCGCTTTAAACAGCCGGTTTTATTCGTGTAAATAAATGATTAAACGCGACTGTTTAAACTGGAGTATCTATTTACATAATTGGTTTTAAATTGTATCCTTTTACTGTGAGAGATTGGTTAGGTAATTATGATACGACAAAATTCAGCTATTGGTTAAATTTCTATTGGCTGCCATCGTGACCAGTATCAGAAAAGGAATTTTCAACTTTTATTCGCTATTTATTGGCAACTGGTTGAGATCAAAGAATTCTTAATGCAAGGAATGCTTTTATCTCTCTCAAACCCATCTGAAATGTGAGGACCGTTGCATTCTTCCATTAAAATAAGAAGGCAATCTCAAATCCTAAACTGAACAAATGTATTACTTTTATTTTTTTTATTTATTATATAATAATAAACTATCTCAATCGAAAAATAATCTCTTCTATTTATATCATGTTTCAGTATCTAAATAAATAAACTATCATTTTTATCATTAATAGTTTCAGATTTGTCACAAGAAATCCCAAGTATTGTTCAAAGCATTTCCTTTGAAAATAACGGAGACAAAGTTTTTATTTCTTATTGTACCTTACATTTTAATAATGAATATCAAAGAAACGGAACTATTTCGCATAATATTTTGTATTAAAAACAGGTACTTATACTGAAAGTAAAGTTTATTTAGTAGGCTACAGAGATTACCATGCAAATCGCTGTTCCAATTCAAAATGTCCTTTTAATTACGGTAGTACCTACCTTAAGAAAATATTATATCTAATGAAAAATTCAGAAGCTTACCAGTTTTAATAAAGTAATTCATATTACTCTTTATATATTTTGGTGAGTATACCTAGATTTAATTTGTAAGGTCTTAGTCTAACTGTTAAAAACAGTAATAAAACTAAAACATTTTTTGTTGCCAAATGGAAAATTACACAATTTTAATGTCTAAATATAATAACCATTCTTGTTACACTAAAGTTGTTCTTCCCCTTAAAATGCTTAAGATACAACACAATAGAAATAATGAGAACAGAGCTGTACCCAGCATTCTTAGCATCGCATCGACGTGGATACTTCAGCGTTTTTCATAACTGTTTATTGTATACTGATGTAGACTCGAGAGTCTTGCGAACAATAAATAAATTATTTTGATGACACTTCATTCAAATATTTAAGTCTTCCAATTACTGTGAATTTATTATTTGAGGTTATACTACGGTTCTTGAGAATATTTAAAAGCTCATTGAAAATAATATTACACAGTTTTTTTTAGAACGGCTAAATGTCTGAAGAGGATATTAGGGTGGCCATTCGACCTCAAGTTTCCAAACTCGACGATTATGAATTAAGCACGCTGATTGATAGTAGAAGAGGATGATAACACCAGAGACCCTTTGGTCCTAGTGAATCGTAGTTAAGACCCAATAAGTATATAAAGTTTGTTATTCCGAGGCAAGACAGCGTGGTAAAGTACTACTTGATAATTCACCAAACAAATAACCACAAACTAAAGATGATTTTATTTTTGTTTGCGCTTAATAATAAAAATTGTTAGCATTCCATTTCAATGTTTAATAACTGAAATAATGGCACAAAATCAACCGGCCGTTATAGCAAATAAAGTCCAAATTCGTTTAAAATGTTTGTGTAAACATTTGACATAGCTAGCAATCGCAGACTTCCAACTACGTAAACAGAGCTGGAAAATAAGAAACGAAACATTTAAAAAAATATCGGCCAAGTGCTAGTCGGGTCTTTAGTGGTTAGTTATCTGTAGGGAAACAAGTTTAACCCATAATTCATAGAATTTTTTCATCCATTTACAACGGCTGAATAAGCTTCTTTAAATTTGTGTTGCCATATTACAAGTCGACCTACTTGCAGGAAAATATAAAATAGGTATACAGGTATACCCGAGGTATACTAGGTATTTGGGATGAGATATTTTTCGGGCTGTAAAATCGTCAAAATACAAGAGCTTGTATTATAGAGATTAACCAACGATCTCGCGGAACTCTAAAAATACACAGTTGGTTCGAGTTGTGAACACCGTTTCATTACGCCTCGGAATTGAAAATGCTTGCTGTTGATTTTTCAACTCCCAAGTCTACTATTATTTTCATTTTGTGGCATTGCTTTTGATGCGGCCTTCACTACGTGCCACTGAGATCAGATATTCTAACGAGATCAGATATTCTAACGAGACAAAAGTAATTGAAATTGTTGAAAGATTATCTGACATTTCTTTTTATCTGTCAACAGTTTCAACTTCGTCATTTAAGAATTATGAAACTCATATGAAACGGTATTTTGGGTGGCATAGGACAATCACATATGTTGTCATGAGCATTTATTAATGTAAATACGTCTACCTTCACACTTCAACGCTTATAACAGTAAGTAGGGTCATTACCAACTATGCCAAACGTCTCGTCGACATATAGAAAAATAACATTGATGCCCTGAAAACTGAGCTGAGCTACCTTGTAGGTAGCCAGTATTTCGAATCTATACAAATAAATAAAACTGGAGTGACTGTTTGTAATATTAAAATAACCGCTGTTTACTAAGTGCATTTGGCACGGTACAAATACCATTTTTTTTACATTTCTTGTCTGTCTGTTTGTTCCGGCTGATCTCTGAAATGGCTGGACCGATTTTGACGGGACTTGCACTGGCAGATAGCTGATGTAACAAGGAGTAACTTAGACTACTTTTATTTTAGACTAGCTGTTACCCGCGACTTCGTCCGCTTTTTGTTAAATACCACGCGGACGAAGTCGCGGGTAACAGCTAGTTACTAAAAAAATTGTAACGTCTTTTAAGCCACATTTGCGCAAAGACCGTGTTTCTTACTGCTAAGAAAGCTATCGTTTCAGAATCGCACACAAGTAATAGGAAAATTGGACAGTAGCCAAATGAGTTAATGGCTGATAAGCCCAGGTTAATTCGGCTTTGTTTCAAGCCAGGCTGTTGTGTTAAGTTTAGCCAAACCGGCTGCCCGGGGCGGCTTGATTGCGAGCTTATGCTATTGTGAAACTGGTTTTATTAAATTTGTTTGGATGAAGCTTAAAGTTAGTGTGGATCTGTTCTGATTCTGGTTAATTTGCAATGTTCAATTAACTAGAAATTTGGTGAGGTTTAGTTATTCCTATAACCATTCATAGCGGTTGAAAATATGAATTAACTAAACTATGAACACCAAAATATACGTTTATATTAATTTACGCCAGGGAAGTTAAGTAAGAGATATTAAGAGAATAAAGCAACATTTTCTCGATAACCATCTAATCTACTTCATGTAAACCAATAAACCATTTTGCTTGCACTTGTTAAGCAGAGCGCATGGCTTACTAAATTTATATCTGGAGGTTGGCGACGGTAGGTACATGAGTAGATAAGGTATTTAAAGTTAAACTCGGAGCTACGGCTTTGCGGATATAAACTCCGTTAGAAATAAACGAAATGAAAAATTGTTATAGGATTTCCACTGGATCACACAGGATTATTCTTGTGAGATAATTTGAGAGGGATCTTGTTAAAATATACTGTGCCTGCTATCGCCTACCGTTATAGCTGTATATTGCCATGCAAAATTGACCTTAAGGTGTAGGCAGAATTTTTCCTTATATAACTGACTCCATAAAAAAAAATTGGTTTACTGAGGTACCTATGGTATGTTTTATGGTATGTTGTCGAAATGGCTACATGAGCCTACATTGCGCGTGACCCAACATGCAATTGGCTGATTTTATTCTATTTAATTTTTGTCCTACTGTCTTCATGAAATAAAGCGCCCTGATTGGCTCTTATGTATTTATTTCATTCTTCCCCTTCGTTCGTTCTTGTTTTTCGTGCTGAATTTTTTTGATATATTTTTTTGTGTATGCGGTGCAAATAACTCGCTAACCTAAATAATAATACAACCCTGAGAGAGTTTTAATAGTATTAAATATTTTAAGAGGTCCAACGGTAAGATATAAAGGTCATACTCCGAGAAGCTTATTATTTAAATTCCAAATTTAAAAATTACATATTACAGCGTGCACTCACATGCTCAATTGTTTATGGTTTGCCTTTATAAAAAAAAAATATAAATTTATTGTGTACATAATACACTTACCTATAAAATATTATACACTTTTTTAACTACACCTTTTATAGATGACGGACTCATAGTAGTACCTCAACAACTTCAGTGACATCTACATCCAGTTGTTCCTCATCTTATGTATTCATTGTACCCAAGCTTGTTGGGTTGCTTTCGTGAATGACATTCAATATTCAGTTCTCGGGTCTCCTTACGACCACCACTAAGCGTCACGTGTCCAGATTACATTACCATGTCTGTCGCTACTTAACTCTGGAAGCCATTTTGCGCGATTCTAATTTAGCTAAGGTCGCTAGGCAAAGGTAAATTTAGGCATCATTTTCACTAATTCGAAACGAAACTTGTTAATCGAAAATATGTTATAATATTGTCAAATTTAATCAATTTTAAATATTTTTATTGCAACATTCGCAAACGCGCTTCTTGATTATTTCATTGTGAAACGACGAAATCAAGCGCGATGAAGATGTCGCTAATCTATCTTTTATGATGCTCGAACTAACAAACCGAAACACAGACAAGAGTAAAAAAATATATACTTAATAGTTACTGTAAAAGCTGTGCTATTTAATTTGGAAAAACATACATATTTGAAAGCTTAAAATCGTTGGAAATTTAAATCTATCAAAATACCTATGTAATTTGATATTTTTTGTTATCTTATTAAAAGGTCATAACCATAGTGAACTGAAACCTTTACTCCTTTGATTATGTAGAGTGTTGTGCCTCACATCGACATGTGCATATATTGTCTATAAGTCTTATAGACTTGTTACGTCCTAGTTGGTCACAACACAAGGCTCTATTAATTATATTAAGTGAGGCACCTATACCTACTTACGTAAACCTGGAACCTACTATAATTGTTACTTCTGTACTTCTGAGACACCTTTTTTTATTACATCATAGGCAAGTATTTGATCTCGATGTCACCTGATGGTAAGTGACGATGAGATCTACGATGGAGGATACTTGCCTAGACGGTACCTGTTCACTCTCGACTTGAAAACACACAGATTGTAGTCAACGGGGAACAAAGACGCCGGTAGCGTGTTCCATTCCTTGGCAGTTAGCACGATGAAAGTAGAAGCAAAACGCTTAGTACGAGAACACCCATCGAGCAAGAGATACCAACTAACGTACAATATGTATTGACTTTCAGCTTATTCTTAAGCATCTGCTGGAGCCAGACGATTTCTTACGGCAATAATAGCCAAGTAGATTGTAGGCTCGCTTTGGTAACAAGGTGTAGATTCTAACTCCTACTCGCACGTCTACGATTTTTAGATTTTATATCCAAATCTCATTTACAATAATGATCGTCACTTGATGTACGGTGATGACAAACATCGTTAGGAAACTTGGGCCTGTGTGGTGAACATCGGACTCAAGTCTCCGCACCGCGGGGTAGTGTGCCCGGTAAAATGGCACACAAAGACAAGCATCCTATTACATTCGTACCAAAACCATAAGCGAAATGTAAATGCACTGAAGTGTACCGCCACCTAACCCTTCATCGACATAAAAAAATATACAGGAAATCAGTCAACTGTATCTTTCTCGACAGTAAAACAAAAGCATAACGAAGTCTAACTTATACCGCAATATCGAACATATGGTTTGAATGTACCTATTCTGTTGGAAATCGTTTCAAATATCGTTGCCTCCACTCAATGCCAGCGATGTGGACGCACAAGATGTCTATTATCCAATAGACGAGGGCAGGCGTCACGAGACGCGCAAATAATCGAATTATTCGAGTCCATATCGGTAAATAGGATGCGATATTTCGTAGCTGTAATTTGTGTGTGAGAAGTCTTTTGCTAACCAATTATAGAGGGGCAGCAACGAACACTAACGAAAACAACATAACAACAAACCTCATTTAAAAAAAGTATATGGAATTATAAAAATATATAAGTGATCAATTTTTTTTAAATTTCGTATAAAAATTAGAGTTCCGACGCTCATGACGGACAGAATCTCGACTGAAATCTTAGAGGAGTTCGCTTTTGTTGGCTTCTTTAATTATCGATCAACTTGTTTGGTTTATAATTGAAATAGTTTTGACGGCCTAATTAGGGCAGTTAGTAGTGACGCTGCTTTCTGTGCCGAGGGTCCCGGGTTCGAATCCTGGTAGGGACAAACTGTGTGATGAGCACGAATGTTTGTGCCAAAATCATGGATGTTTAATATCTATATAAGTATTATATACTGGGTTCGCCCTTAGTCCATTTTACGGTACCCGAAACACAAGCGTTGCTTAGTGTGGGACCGTATAGTTGGTGTATTCATCTGGCGATACTTAAATATTTATTTATTTAAGTTAACAAGCCGAGGGTCAGTAGTTGTTCCCTCTTCCCCCATTTGTTCATAAAAAAGAAATATGCATCAAAAAATTATATTATGGACACTGAAACTAATAAATAAATACTTTATTGAATAAATATACAATTTACATAAATTCAATGCAACCAAACGGAGTCCCACAGGTGTATTACACAAGAATCCTAGTCCCGCCAGCTTTTGTTTAATACCGAAGTATACTCAACTTTCCCAGTTTATCTATCGGCAACGGCTTATCCGATTCTAAAAGTTAAACAAAGTTTTAACGTCGCAAGCGTTTGTTCGACGGCCGGCTTATAGAAATACGGTGACGTCACGCAGATTTATGATACGTGATAATATGTTAAATAAATACGGGTATCGTAGCAGGGAGCACGCGTATCTGAAAATTGGGTAATAAAGGGAGGAAGGAAAATGGGATTGGAATTACGCTTTTCATTTGCTTACGTTATTGAAGGGCTCGCCATGTGAGCGGAATATTTTACGGCACATATGTTAATGCAATGGTTTTGTGCCTGTTTCGGATGCGTGTTAGTTATAAGGCAACACCTTAGACTACCTCACTGATGTTAAATATACGAAATTCATTCCCGGAATCATTTTGTAAGAGTGGTATCTTAAAGTATTTTTGCAGAATTAATAAACGAAGTCTGCAATCTGTGAACATGTACAAGATCGCACCCGCCATTATATCAGATTTGATAAGCCACAGATCCTCGCAAAAGAACACCGATTCCGACCAAGGATGATACGCGAGGCCATTGAAATTAAAAGACATCCTTATTTCAATAGGTAAGATGGCTGGGTGCTACCACCGACTTGGGATCCAGTAATTAATATTATTAAATCCAAGACCAAGCGTACCATTACAAGACCTCAAGACACTGTGAGCACTTTCTACGTAGATCGGACCACAAGCAGCAATTAATATGAGGGTACCCCGTCTCAAACTATGACACCAGGACGTCAACCACCTCAGTCCTCCCGTGACCATGGTTGCTGTAAAGCAGCCGAAATGTCGGGAAAAAAATGCGTATAATTCATGAAAAGTGCGACGGCAAATTCCATCTCTGTAATCCAGCCAGAATCATGAATTGAATCCATGGTATCAGTTTTCGTTACGAAATCACTTAAATCCTGTATAATTATAGTACTTATTGCTCTTGGGAATAGTTGAAACGTTGCACACACACACAATTTTCCTCGTTGCGCGAATCACCGCAACCGCATTTTATAAATTCACAATCGAGTTTCGTTCGACCATTTTATTTTCTTTGTTCATATGCAATACATGAAATTAATAATTACAATATTGTTTACATTTGTGCGAGTATTTATAACGCTTGTTTGTTAGTTACCATTGTAAATATGTATGTTTGACTTAAATAAACGAAATGTTGTATTAAATATTATTTGTTGGTTAGATCTGAATAACTTTATGAATAGCCTTCAGTCACATTTATATGGGTTTTACTAAATATTTAGGTAAGCAATGTTTAATAATGGGAAAAACACAACTGTCTGCGAACATTCCCAGCAAAAGAGGTGTATACACTAGGCTCTTCAACTGCGCCACAAGCTACACAGATGGCACTGCAGACGCATTCAGAACAATTGATAACTCTCCATACAATCCTGAAACGCGCTATGTGAGTTTTCGGAGCACGTAACATATATACAAGATCCCGACAGTATCGTTTGGGGCATAGCGGCCGCCCCGCCTGGCATACCACTCGCCTGGCTGGAAGATCGTATCTTTTCCGCTAAAGAGGTACAGACCAATATTTATTAAAATATTGGAGGTTTAGTTAAGTTACCAACACAACGGAGGTGAACAGTCTCTGCACAAATAGCGATAAAAATCTTTAATAACAGTTCAAAAAATGCATAGAAACGCATATGATTCTACAGCCTGTAATGGAGCATAGTTATGTTTTATTCAGGTTCTTAATCACAGCAATATAGATGATAAAGACCTACATGGATAAGGTTGTAATAAATCCGCATACATATCTAACCACATACAGAATAAACATGACAATGTATAGGTTATGTAGATGACCAGGCGTCTAAAACTCTAGACTAAGTATTCCTTACTTATTATTCATCTTCACTAAATAAACATTATTCCCTACAAAATACCCGCCACCGACACTGAAGGTAATAAAACGCCAGATAACATACCCACCACAACAAAACACTTAGCCACTGGTAAACAGGATACTCTACCTACCGACAGCTAGGTCACAGCCTGTCCAAAATAGCCTATATTCGCTTCATAGTCCTATCCAGAGATACTAGGTCTGGGATCGCATATTCCACGGCCATAAATCCCAGCCGGCGCTGGATCGATGGCCCACTTATGATACATAGTTTCCTGCGCCGGACTGTCGCGATAAAACCCTGATTTGTTATCTACCGTTGAGTATTTCTAGCAATACATTCAAATTGCAGGGTTAAGTATATGTGATATGATTGCAATTACCAAAGTCGGGAGATATGATATGTATTGGAGGAGATTGAGATACGTTATAAGCCTTAAGTGCTGTTTCAATTTGATTCTAAACCTGCCACACGAGGCTCGGTCAATGCGTGTCTCGTCTGACACAAACGCTCGTGCTGCCTCGCCTTGCCGTGACTTGCTGTGAGTTCAGGTCAAAATAAGCCTGCCCCTTGAGGGATGTGGTCGATGCAACCTTGTGAGACCGCTCGCAAAGTCAGCACACGGCTATCAGACACCCACACACACAGATTTTTATGGATGGCGGGTCAGATCAGTTGCGCTGCATGTGCCTAGTGAATGTAGCGTCTCGATCTACTGCCGCCTTCCTACCTAGGCAAGTATGCTCCATCGTAGATCTCATCGTCACTTACCATCAGGTGAGATCGAGATCAAATACTTGCCTATAATATAAAAAAAAACCCCAAACAACAACATAAAAATTCCTTTCATATATATCTACAACTCCATTAATTGAGCCACGTCTTTAGATCTAATTGGTAACAAGGTTTTATCGGTTATGATGCGACCAACGCTTATAAACATAAAATTAAACTTCGTTTAAATACATTGTCATCATTATATTTTATTTGCACAGTTAACTGGATACTTTAAACCAATCCCTAAGCATCGCCCTTGGCTGAGAATAGCGTTATAATGGACACTAATAAAGTGTCGTATAACGATTAACTACGGCAATAATAGTTTTATAGCGCGCTGGGAATGCAATACCGACTCATATTAAAAATATTCAGGGGGCGTATTGCCAACTGTTATTTGCAGGAAATTCACTTTTTGTCCTAAATTTTGTCATCTGTACCATTTTAACGACATAGCTTCCTGCTAGATAGTTCTTTGTCTCAGTCTGTTATTATAATTTTGACAAACAGCGTTCGGTAACAAGATAGTTTTGATAACGATAAGTTTGTGTTGATTTAAAATATAAAATTGCGTGGCCATTAAGTATCCTGCCTGAAAATAAAAGTTCGTAGTATGCCCCCAGGCTTGCATTTCAGTGACACCGAGATATGAATTATTATGAGCCCTTATAGTGTTTTATGGAGCTAGTATTTCATTTATTACACATTTAGTACTTGGATATAAAAAAATACATTATACGATATTTTAACGATATTCTTTTAAATATTAACCTGCGTTTCAAGCCATAATTGATTCAAGTTCTTTTAACTATTGTTACGATGAACGTAGGCTTTTCATAAGGTCAAATCAAAATAAAAAGAATGTGAGCGCTAGATTTTTTTATACTACTTTGTTAGGCGCTTTTCTATTAATATTTGACGCAAAACGTCCAGATCCAGATGAGAAAAGTTAAGTTTCAACAAGCCAGTTATATAGTAGGCATAGTTCACGAAAAAAAATCTACAAAATCTTATTCAAATAAACTCTTCGTAAATATCATTTATAGTAGAACTTGACATCCCTAGAATTGAGCGCACAGCACAAAGGATCTCCGAGATCTATTGTTGCTTACTGAACCGTGATTTTTTTTTATTCTATCCTGAATATTTACTGAGGATTATGACTGGCCTTTGTGGACTGTGTACTCCGTTTTTTATACAAATGTATGCGTTGATTTGAAGAGATATTGTGGCAATGTCACTTTGAACCATGTATTACGACGAAAGATACTTTTTTTTGTTTTTATTACATTATAGGCAAGAATTTGATCTCGATCTCACCTGATGGTAAGTGACGATGAGATCTACGATGGAACATACTTGCCCAGAAGGTACGTGTTCACTGTCGACTTGAAAACACCCAGATTGTAGTCAACTGGGAACAAAGACGCCGGTAGCGTGTTCCATTCCTTGGCAGTTCGCACGATGAAAGTAGAAGCAAAACGCTTAGTACGTACCGAAGGATTGTCAACAGTGTACGGATGACACTTGTCCGTGCGTCTTGTCGACCGACGATAGAATGGAGACGGGGGAATTAATTCATGTACTTTCAAAATATATGTAGTTTTATTAGATACTGTATTTTGTTGCGTTAATGTTTTATCGGCATCACACATCACATATTGATAATCGTACGACTGAAACACAAGTAATGGTGACTGGCTTCTTTAATTATCGATCAAACTTGTTTGGTTTATAATTGGAAAAGTTGACAAGCCGACGGTCAGTGGTGGGTTCCTCTTCCCCGATTTGTTTAACAATGCATCTACGCCAAGTATCGCCTAGTTTTATCAATTAAATTAAAGAAATAAAATAAAAAACAAAAGCATTAGTCGCATCTGTTACCCTGAAGGCGTCAATAATATTAGATACCTACTTAAATAATTTAACTCAAAACTAAATTGAGCTAACCTTTACTACATTGTACTCAAATTATAAGCACATTCGGTCGCTATAATCTGTATATAAAACTATTACACCACTGTTTCTGAGAATTCAGATTTGCACAAATTAATTGTATCGTACAAACTTAATGTTTATTAACGTATACGTTTCTATCTTAAGATTTATTTTCGTTATTGTCCTACGATAGAATAGCGATGCAAATGCGATGCGTAGTTTAGCTGCTCTAAGTTGACCAGGCACATAAAACTAAGCCGATATTGTGCGCAAATAGTTGACCTCTGTGTTGCCATTCATTCGATACAATAATTAAATTAATATCGCCAGACGATCATACCAACTGTGTAGTCCCAAACATTGCAACACTTGTATTATGAGTATTGCACACTAAACTAGGGGCGAGCCCAGTTTATAATACTAACCTATATAGCTATTAAACGTTCATATGTCGCGTAAAAACATTCGTTCTCATCACACAAAGTTTTGCCTTTCGAACTCAAAACCCCCAGCACAGAAAGCAGGGTCACTACCAACAGTGCTTATCAGGTCGCCACTAATATCATGTAATTTGTCTTCTTAAACAATAACTATACATAGTTTGAAATGTATCTCGTTTATTCATAACTTATCGCATCGCTTAGCTCGCATAGGGCACGTGGTTTGGTATGAGTATTAATATTTACAATTTCAGCGAAATTACTGAGACTGTTAACGCGATCTCCGACTCGTCTAATGAAGCATATCCATTTTAACATTATTTACATACGGTTTAATTTGAGATGATGGCGATGATAGTAAAGTGTGTACTGATATTTACTTGGCATTCTGGTATTAGGGATTATTCAGGTATTCTTTATTCACTGCCATAAAAAACAAATGCACGTTCAGAGAAGGGCAAATATATTATTACGAATCGATGTTAGTAACTAAGGTATCGTGAAGCACAAAAATATATCCACGAACGCTGAATATAGAACTCGTAGCCATTGCTACGGCTTCTCGTAGACGCTATATGCTACGAAGGTATATTCGGAATCATCTACTCAGCGCGCACCTAAGTCAGATACCAATTGATTAAGCTCGGCACGGGGCAGAAATCCATCTAGTACTCTTCGCATGCCTTAGGCATTCCATCGCCGAAAATCTTCATCCATTCTCACGAATATCGGAATCCAGAAGCCGTCTGCATTGAGGTCAGTTGTTCCTTTCACAACGCGTTGAACGAACGAATGCCTTCTGTCCGTCATTGTCCGAACCGTACCGTCCTTCTGGTACTGTTTATCACGGCTGTCACCCTTATTACTTCAATTTAAACCTATGTCCACGGAAAATGAACCTTTCGTGCGTGCTGTACGGTTGAATTTCAAACTGTGGAGTTAACAATACACTTCGCTTAGTTAATCCGTGTATTGTCCGAGGTAAATCAATTAATAATCTCAGCGATTAATATATTGTGTGCGGTTTTGATGTGTGAAAGAGATTGGATTCAATTTTGGTTCTGGGTAAAGGGTTGCGGTGTTTTGATTATTTAAATTATGATTAAAAAACAAATTAAACGGGAATACAATCTACTTACAATACACAATAGTAATCCACAACTTTTAATTGATTACGTTTTAAATGACTCTACGTTTAAGTATCGGCTAAAATGACGCGGGGTTGGACGGTGCACGCCGGGTAAAATAGTCCCATCAGTTTTCGTTTATCTTTTCACTGTATGTTAAAAATAAATGTTGTGGCTGTCGCGAGAATATCCCAAGTTTGCTCGCTAAATTGGAACCCTTATTCATATACCGACTTCAGTATTCTATTTAAGTTTACATACTTGAGTAATTTTATGATTTTTTTTTTTTTTAAACCAGCCATTGATGTACGTCTAGTAGATGAATATATGAGCGGCAAAATTGAGCGATGCTGCCAGTATCAAATCACATTCTTGTTAGTTATTTAAAATATTCTTACCTCCATGATGATAATGAATTTGGAAACGTCAAATACAAGTCAAATACAAGTTGCGTCCCGCGGTGTTACCCTCGATTAAAAAGTACCCACGGGAACCATACATTTTACCGGGATAAAAAGTAACCTATGTGCTATTACAGACTATAATCTATGTCTGTGCCAAATTTCATCCGGATCCGTTCAGCCGTTCTGGCGTGATTGAGTAACAAAAATCCATCCATCCATCCAAACTTTCACATTTATAATATAGCATAAATACATACTCACTAGTACTACATATTTCTAGTTAAGCTTTCAATACATAACAATTATTTTTCTTAGCCCCTGTAATTGAGCTAGTCTATGCTGTGAATGGGATCGAGTATGATAAGTTAGTGATTAGGGTAGAGATCGAACCCTGAAACCTAAAAAATTTAGTGTGCCCCTTTCAAATCTGGCATGAAATCTATATGGAACCTTAGTAATTATATCTCAGTAAGTGCCTAAGGCTAAACTATTGGTAAAGCGCGATAATACGATTTGATTATTGAAGATACCACAATCAATCAACATCTCACTTGTCGTGCGTGTTGTTTACTTTAATTATCGCGATCCCAATTAAGTCTTGGTAGAAATTAATTACATGAAATTTGAGATTATGTGTAGGCAATACACTATAGTTAGTGCTGACAGGTTTGCTATGCTTTGTGTACTCCCGACTGTGAATAGTAGATTTTGTTTAGTCTGTTAATTATTGAACTATACAAGGGTAAATTGGCGTAGCGACGTAGTAAATTCGTAGTCTTACCTACGACGCTGCGGCCTACACTATCATGAAAGACTATTTCAATGTCTTCTAATAAAGTCCTCACATCACTTGCCTGGTGCCAATCTCAAAACCATGAAAACAACAGCTCTTAAGCCATTACGTGTAGATTTCATGGGAATAAATCACGATAAACCTTCTGTGATCGCGTTAAATCCTGTAAATTTTGGAAAAGCTGAACTTGCGAACCGGGCACGTGATGTGAAATCCGAAAGGCCGAAGGGTTAGCGGCCATTGTTTTACATTGTTTTTTTTTTCGAATGGCCACACAGCGTGTCAGCATTTATGATGCTTTCACAGAAATGTGACGTTCGATTTTCAAATTGTTTATTCTTTTATGAATAGTTTAATCTTTTTTTATTGAAACCAGCCATTGATCTATGCCTAGAATTTAAATATATCAGCGCCAGCTGTGCTGCCAGTATCAAATAACATTATTGTTACTTGTTTGAAAGATTTCTACCTCTATGATAATGATAATGAATCTGAATACGTCTATATATATATATATATATATATATATATAGCATTTTTTCTAAGTAGATACGTTACTATCTATCATCTATGAGTAAACCTAAATATATATCATCCGAGAATATGATTTCTCAGACATTGCCTCAATAAAGACCGAATTGTATTTCCATCCAAAATAAACCCAATCACAGTTTGGCAACACTCGTCGCTTATTTGTACCGAAATAAAATAAAGCCGACACTCGCCAACATTCGATTCAATTAACTTTTAATAAAAACGCAATCTCAAACCTCTTACAGTATAAACTGTGGCTGGGACCTTTTGTTAGACCCGGAAAGCATTCCCATAGGGCTGGGCTGGCTGCCTCAAATCGATGATTCTTAAAAACGAATTACATTAGAAACCGATCAATAATCGCGAGATCGATTAATACAAAATGTTTACTAACAGTGTGCTCACGTCAGTAGTTTAATGGCCAAGGTGGGATCGAAACCGGAACCACTCGGCTACCAGCGTGGTGCCTCCAACTGCTAGGTTATGGACATTTAAAAATGAAAGGATACAATTATTTAATCATCTCTAAATAACTATTTCGATGTTTATAATATTATTTTTCTTCTAGATGAACTAAATTTTCAAGGATTACACTTTTTGCCAACGGAAGGCATCATATAGTTGGTTTTACTTATATCAGTGTTATAAGTTTCATTTTAATATCGATATTATGTATCTGCAACGCGTCCCATCCCTATTTTCCTTAATTAACTCCCTCTGTCTTTCCAATCTTGACCCGAAGTAGTTACTTGATACGTATGTCTTGCTTTAACTTTGATACAAAGTCGCAACGAATAGCTCGCCCTTGTGTTGTTTATTTATGTGCTAGTTACATTAATGTTATAAGATATCACGTCTTTTTCACTTATTAGAATACTATACTTAAAGCGGTAAATTACTGTTGTAAGTCTATTACGAACTCCTTAGAACGTATATATTATTTAAAGGATGAATGTCATAGTATTTAAAATATAAATGCTAATAAACATTCTACTTCACTCAAAATGTAAAACTTTCACGAACAAGATCTATTTTATTCCTACAATTACTTATACGCTGAAGTCAGTTTTCAAAGAATGTATGTTGTCGTTGCACTGACTTAATTAAATTAATAGTTTTATTTAATTAGTGTAGGTAGAGCATTCATAAAATTGTATTGAAACAGGCCGAGGCTGATATGACATTAAATAGTGAATAGAGTGAGAGAGAATGGAGTCAATGCCACGACTACTATCGCTATATCCTATATAAGATATGGAATATATATTCTTGCTTGAAGAAGTCCTCATGAAAGAACTTACAGGCCCCCGGTAGTAGTAGTCCCGGTAGTAGTCAAGTAGATTATGTCAGACTTCTTGTGTACCCTACGGTAGTAGGCCTCCCACGTTATTGCGTTGGAGTCAGAAAAACGCTTTGGCACTCCTCCCTGGCTCTACCAGTTCCCGTTGACAACAAACGAAATCTGTAGAGCTCCTTGTCCGCATAGCAGCATCGATTGGCACCACAAACATATGATATGTATGATACTACCAATATGACTTTTGATGATTTTAATTTGCGCGATATTGAATGAGATCTCTGGCATAGCTAGCTAAAGACAAGTCACTACAGATAAACCACAAAGACAGAAACGAATCAACGTAAAAAAACAAGCCCTCACCGAAGTTTACCCGCCAGTGTCAGCAGAAAAAACAATAAAATGCAATATGGGTCAAACAAATAAAGTTGGTCGCTAACTTTATTAATTAACACTCTACTCTAGGAGGCCGCTCCCGGCATTGATTAAACATTATTTCATATCAATTCTTAGGTCAATATTTTGGTAAAGTTTATTTTATTTGGATATTTAATTAGATACTTAAACAAAGCTTTGCATTTTAAAGTTTATGGAGTACATTCTGTATCAGGACGGCTTGCAAGAAATAGCCTCTGATCCTCGTATATTAAAGGATATTTAGTCCTCACATTTAAGTGAAACTCTTGGCAATACAAGACACTTTAGTACGCTCTAATACATTAAACTCCCAGCAATAAAATAACCAGAAACCCATAACAGCGTTCCGTAGGGCATTAGCCAATCAATTAACATAATTTTATAAGCCATATTTACGGCATTCGACTCAAATAGTAGGCTTTATTAAAACTAACTTTGTTTTATTATGGTCGTTCCACGAAGGTATAACACGCGATATTAATAACACTCGTGCTAGGAGCATTGTAGTAATATTATAATCGTTAATCTTCTGTTTATAGAGATTTGGAAACATGACAGACTAACTGGTACAATATCGTTCATGAGTGGAAATCTTACCTAGAAGATACACATCGTATAAAGTAAAAAAAAAGCTCCACTAGATATGTATTTGTAAAGTCCGGCCCACACCTGCGTTTAATTGATATAAAATACTCACATTTTATGTCGATGTAAGCGTAAATCAACGGCATTAGCAGCAGGTGTAGCAGGAGCGTAAGGCAATGAATTGAAAAAAAAGTAAAGCTATTTTAAAAATATTAATATTAAATTTCATATCATTCCATTGGCGGACCGTGTGCCGCACACAAGGTCAACAAGAATCCGCCCCAAATGTTCGCCTTTATTTATTGGATAAATATTTTTATATTGAATAAATCATAAAGTGGGTTAACGAACGGCCGTTAGGCGTTTCGGGCGGAGGGGGGGGGGGGGGGGGGGGGGGGGGGGTCAATTCATTGAACATACAAATGAGAGCAATAGTGCGTGGAAAAATACAGACGACGTGTTAAGTTGACGGGTTGGTAAGCATGAGATATACTTGTAAAATTCAATACCAAGGCTTCAACGTACGAGTATATAAAAACCAGGGTCTAAAACTAGGTTTTAGAATACTTGGAAGTATTTACCAGCTTTCCATCCGAATGACCGAGTCACAAGTGCCGAAAGTACCTCACAGATTTCGTTTGGTACACTGAGGCATCTTCGGAATACTTTGGGCACAAACATAAAGTTTTTTTCACGCACTTTGGCCCTTTGACTTTGGCCCTTTGACTTTTAGCACTTTGGGTAAAAACATAAAAATAAACGTGATAAAATCCGTTAAATTAGTTTTATTTCAGTGTTCAGAAGTCTTCTAACCACAAACACATTGTCGCTACGCACCTGATTGATCTGAAGTCGGATCACGTCTGGAAACAATGGAAATTTTCCAGTGCGGTTCTCGGCTAGCCAACAAAGGAGCAATCGTTTCGCTGATGGTCACGTTTCTCCCACTCGATCCTATCGCTGACTTAGCTGGACATCGGGATTTCGAGTGGATTGGTGAAGAAAAAACATTTGCGCTGAAAATAAAGGTGAATTTATAATGGCATTTTCGTGGAAATAATAATATCGCCAGACAAACACACAAACTATACAGCCCACAGTAAGCATGCGCTTGTATTATGAGTACCGTACAATGGATTGGGGGCGAATCCAGTATGTAAAACTTATATAGATACTAAACATCCATGACTCGGGAGCAAACATTCATGCTCATCACACAAAGTTTGTCTCGACCAGGATTTGAATCTGGGACCCTCAGCACAGAGAATACCCGCTGAGCTAATCAGGTGGAAAATGTTCGTCATTGCGATAAACGAGGCAAGCATTCCACCAACTTGGTTATCACTGCTTTTTGGGCTAATCACAATCGACATATCAAACATTTTACATACGTGCATATTTATTATTATATGGTTCAAAGCAGCACATTGCCGTTTGCGTTTCACATCGACCGCTCGTGCTATTCACATCACGTCGCAATGGTTCCATGTCGACGCTGCAATCTATGTCGAATTTTTATTATTGTATTCCGGCGGCACCTGTTATGGGGTCCACGTTATACTTAAGAGATTATCTTCAAAGGTCCTCGATTATAGGAATAACGCTCAACGCACAAATCCATTGTAGGTCTGCAAACTAAGCAACGCTTGTATTATAGTACTTAACAATGGACTGGGGGCGATCTCAGTATACTTTGAATATCATAGAAAACTTCGTGTACTGAGCACAATTGTTTGTTAGTCGTGGATGTTTAATGTCTATATAAGTAACTAACTTCTATCGGCGGCTCCGCCGGCGGTACCTAGATGATTCTTAGCCTATATGCACGCGGGAATAATCATATAATTATAATATATATATAATTATAATAATAATTCCAGCCTATTTTTGATGTCCCACTGCTGGGCACGGGCCTCCCCTCAATGTGAGGGGGGATTAGGCCATAGTCCACCACGCTGGCCCAGTGCGGGTTGGCGGACTTCACACATCTTTCGAGGGGTTCTCTCAGACATGCAGGTTATCTCACGAGGAAAACTCCTTCACCGTTTAGCAAGTGATAATCATGGTTAAAAATGAGATTCGCACATGAAATTCCAGAGGTGCGAGCCGGGGTTTGAACCTGCAATCCTCGTTACCAATGCAAGCGTTCTACCTAACATCTATCTTACTTGGCTATCACTGCTAATGAGAATAATGTAGCTTCCTATTAATGAAATATTTTTTAGAATACTCCCTACATCCAAACTAACAAACTTGACCTTTTGATATAGAGTCCATTGTACGGCACCCATAAAATAATCGTTGCTTAGTTGGTGTATTTATTTGGTGATAAAATATATAAACTCATCATATACCGTGGTAAATTATTGGACAAATCGCTGATCTCTCTTGACAGCGTAGTTCTGTCCACCGTAGATACAAATTCGGGATGACTGCAGCGTCGATTCGAGGCATTAAGACGTGACTTGGGTACATTCGCCGGTCCGCGAGCTCAGTGCCAACTGTAACGCGAGAGGAGGAATTGTCAGCTGTTTTGTACGAAATAAAGTCCGTAAAAGTCGAGTTGGGAATTGAAGAATAAAGACACTATAGTGCGGGTAGTCGAACTTTTCAGTGAGCTTTGAGAACGTTATTTGTAGTTTACACTGCAAATGCCACGCGCATTTGATGTGGCATAGAAGGTACTTCAAAAAGAAGTGATAGCCAAGTTGGTAGAACGCTTACCTCGGTAACGAGGATTGCTGGTTCAAGCCTCGGCTCGCACCTCTGGGATTTTTCATGTGCGAATCTCACCCATGATTATCACTTGCTAAACGGTGAAGGAAAACATAGCGAGGACGCCTGCATGTCTGAGAGAACCCCTCGAAAGACGTGAGAAGGCCGCCAACCCGCACTGGGGCAGCGTAGTGGACTATGGCTTAATCCCCCTCGTATTGAGGGATGTTCCGTGCCCAGCAGTGGGACATTAAAAGGGCTAGTATTATAGAAGATACTTGTGAATGAACAGGATAGCCTCGTTTAGACTGACCGCACAGCCTCACTAAGCGATTCTCGAGGCACGTGCTCGTGCTATCTCGCCCGAACGCTGCCATCTGTAGTTTGGCTGTCAGCCCTCGCGCGGCATGTGCCCCAAGTCAGCAACGTGATGCTATGCAGTCAGTGTAGACACGGCTAATTAATTGTCCCCGTCAATTGTTTTTTAGCTATCGCCGTAATAGGGATCACTATAAAAATACCTTGTTGTGTTGTAATCGTTTTTTTTTTTAAATCTATCACATATGGAGTTTATAATACCTATTGGCGAAATTGAATGCCAAACAAACAACCAGCGAAGAATAATCAAAGTTTAGTGGCTTGATGGAGCAATTTGTAGATAGTCTTAAGCGTGGACCAGTAATACTCGACTTGGTTGTTTGTTTGTCACCGACTCAACATTCATTACATATTAGATTAAGTTAGACTGACTAGTCTAACTTAATCTAGATAAACAAAAAATAAACGAGATAGAATTCTTAAAAATAGTTTTATTTCAATGTGTAGTATTCGCGTAAATATAAGAAATCAATAGTCAGATAAAGTTAAATTAGATCATTTTTTACTTTTCAGATTAGTATGTGTATAGTTCGTACTTAGTGCCTTATATATATATAACTTGGGTAATTCAAGTCCCAGGTTTCAAATGTACAAAATCGTAAACAAGCTATGTGAGCATTGCCCACCGCACTTTGCATTGCGGCAATCCACGTGGCGGACGCACCGCAGAGTGGCGCCTACGCCGTCACTTCATCCGCCGCACCTGCGATTCGCATAGACAATAGGGCTGGCACACTGAATTTAAAAACTTTTAAATATCAGCAAGGGTGCGATGCTTGTAGCAGTGATAGCAAAGTTGGTAGAACGCTTGCTTCGGCAACGAGGATCGCAGGTTCACACCCCGGCTCGAACCTCTGGGATTTCTGGATTTCATGTGCGAATCTCATTTTTAACCACGATTATCACTTGCTAAACGGTGAAGGAACACATCGCGAGGAAACCTGCATGTCTGAGAGAACCCCTCGAAAGATGTGTGAAGTCCGCCAACCCGCACTGGGCCAGCGTGGTGGACTATGGCCTTATCCCCCTCGCATTAATTTTTAATGTCCCGTGCCCAGCAGTGGGACATTAAAAACAAGGGCTGGTATTATTTATCGTTATAAGGGTGCCATTAGTACAGGTTGGAGATGGCTGGTGCATACTAAACGAAACTCATTTCGTATGCGTATACTCCTAGCGTATCGTCAAGCTGTGAGTAATGATACATTTTATCTTTCAACTCAAAATCTACCATAATATTTGTTAGCAAAACTTGCTAATATTTTTAATATGTATGGCCTATGCTCAACTTTTATTTGATATCATAATCATTACTCGCGTTGTAAAATATATACCCATAACTTTTCTGAGCACACAATATCAGTAAATACTACATAATAAAGTTGGAAACTAATAAAATAATTGAATTAAAACTTAGTTTTTCGTTTAGGCGTGGTCGTTCGTCGTCTAGCAGAGCTCGAAACGGCTTGGCCGTTGCAAGAAGTTGCTATAGTTATAAAAATATATGATGTGATTTTATAAAATAAAACAATAAAAATGGATACATCATTTTTTTTCGTTAAGTGCTCGTCTCTGGCGGTGGTATCCCTAATGCACTACAAGGTAATGTCGCCATTTTATGAATAATATAATCATCTTTCAGCGCACGAGACGGTGTATTCAGTTGGATTTCAGCTTTGTGTAGGATATACTCGTATTTTTGAGAGGGTACGGAAAATTTGTTAAGTAAATAAACTTTTGTTTTTAATAATGCAGCGTTTATGTATTTGCATTATTTATGAACAGAAATGTTTATTTCAATATTATTAACTATTGAGAATAGTGGATGATACTTATGAAGAAATTTATTTTTATAACTGCGACTATCCAGGCTAAGCCTTTAAGCTAGTAGTGGACAACAGTATCACCTTACAAAGGCTGAGAGCAAATTGGAGCTTTTGTACTTTTGAACCTGAAAATGTAAGTAGATTGGGTAAGAAATACTTCTTGAAATAAAACTAATTTTATCGCGTTAATTTTATGTTTTTACGTTCCCGACGTTTCGGTTGCTTTACAGCAACCATGGTCACGGAAGGACCATGGTTGTCAAGACCTATTTGAGCAAGCAAGTCAGTCCATCGTGCTGGATATCGGTTTCATGATCTTTTGCGTTCATTATTACCAAAAAGGACTAGCCTATTCAATCTTTCGTCATATCTTCTTATAATGTGGCTGACCAAACTAGAATAAAATGCGCTGATAACAGATGGTAGATAAACGTGTTTTGATTTAAAATTCGAACAGCGAGAGAGTCATAGTTGCTGATGAAGTGATACTTAGTAAGTGGATACGTATATAGCTGTTTAGTAACAGGCTTAAATTGAATCTATAATCTATTGTCGCCAGTATATTATCTGGTTTGGTTTATCAGATTGAATATATGCCTAAGGACAAAGCATGTCTGAGAGATGCGATAATTTCACTATACACATACCCATTAAACATCACACGAGCACCAACGGCAACACAAACTCCAACACTAATTGATAAATATGTACACACCAAATGGAGCCTTTAATGGCGCGGTATAAAGCCGCAATTTCTTTGTACGTTTTCAGTGTACAAGTAAAAGTAAATTGTGCCAAGTGTACAAAACATCTGGTACGCTCCTTATAAATCCTGCTTTCGTCTGCATTTGCGTAAGACGCAGGATTAAATGCCTCGAATGGGAACTTTATACGCAATGATAATATATTCCCAGGCCTAACCATGAGTAGGTACCAAGAACGTACATTTGTGTCATGAGTTAAATCATATAATGACGTAAGACCATTTACTGTCACATTTAGAGGCAACAAATATGGTTGATAAAACAATAAGAAATACAGCCGATAGTAGATCTTATTCCAACTATCTTGCAACATGTACAGGGTCGCACACGCCACTACATATATCAGATTTGATCAACCACAGATCCTCGCAAAAGAACACCGATTCCGACCAAGGATCATACGTGAGGCTATTGAAGTTAAGAACATCCTAATTTCAATAACGACGATGGCTGGGTGCTACCACCGACTTGGAATCCTGTAATTAATTTAATTATATCCACAACCAAGAACACCATATCAAAACCTCAAGACACTGTGAGCACTTTCTGCGTAGATCGGACCGCAAACAACAAATAAGTATGCGGGTACCCCAATTTCTAACTATGACACTAGGACGTCTAACACGTCAGCCCTCCCGTGAACATGGTTGCTGTAAAGCACTCTAAACGTCGGGAACGTAAAAAAAACATAATATACGCAATAAAATCCGTTAAATTTGTTATATTTCGACCTTTTGATAGTGAATTGCTATCTATAAGTAGAAGGTTCCATTTTTAATTTTAAGACGATGTTTCCATTTTTAAGACGAAGAGCGACTTTAAGCGACACGAGAAAAACCTTTTATGGGTCTGCCTCAGAGATGACGTCCGTTTTTAAGCACCCATTTCGAGATAATTCTTGACCATCTCTGCTCATCCGTCGTATCCCGCCAATTCCCATTTTAGATTGACAGACTTGCCCATAATCCAAAAACTAGATACGTACGTACGAAAACTTGTGATTTGCATTTCGATATTATAACAGCATTCCTACCTTACTAAACCTCTCGAGTTCTTAGGACCAAGTTGTAAAGTTCAACAATCTTCTTAGGTGCACAAAGGTGTCCATGTTTCGCTAGATTGTTGCTGTTTTGCTAGTGAGGTCATTCACCTCCATTGGATGGAGTAGGTAGACTAATGCATTTCCGTTGTTCACGTCAGCGGTCAATCTGTCTTTGATACTAACGGTCCATTTGTGTTATCAATCGTAAGATCTGTATAGCAAACGTCCAGTTATCTGATCAATTATAGTTGCAGTCTAAATATATCTCCTCTTGATTATATCAAATTATGCGGGAGTTAGGACTGATGTAGACGTGTATTATACCCATATAAGTTGTAACAATAATTTTGTAAAATATTTTAACAGGTTCATCAGTGGTTATACAAGATGAATGTTGCTTTGGACCCCTAGAGTTGGAATTATCCATCTTTCTTTTCATTAATTATACGATTTTTGTTGAGGATTTTTAAATTGGTTTTAATTCTAAATCATAACAATAGTCTAATTCAACTTGATTTCTAATAAAAAAAACATAATGTCTAATTAACCCATCAAACTGCAATCTAAATAAAAACTCGATACCATCAAGCATACGTACTCGTCATTCGCACGCGTATCGGGTATCGTCCGAATCATTCGTTGTGATCGCGTGATTTACATTACATTGCGCGCTCAAAAATTTTGTAACACAAGACTTTCGACAAAAGCGATTTTTATAAATTTACTAGATGCGCCCGGCGGTGTTACCCGCGATAAAAAGTATGAAAAATTAAAACATCTATCCCACGGGAACCATACATTTTACCGGGATAAAAAGTAGCCTATGTGCTATTCCAGACTATAATCTATCTCTGTGCCAAATTTCATCCAGATCCGTTCAGCCGTTCGGGCGTGAAAGAGTAACAAACATCCATCCATCCATCTATCCATCCATCCATCCAAACTTTCACATTTATAATATTATATATTAAGTTTAAGTATATTAAGTATTAAGTATTAAGTATTAAGTATTAAGTATTAAGTATTAAGTATTAAGTATTAAGTATTAAGTATTAAGTATTAAGTATTAAGTATTAAGTATTAAGTATTAAGTATTAAGTATTAAGTATTAAGTATTAAGTATTAAGTATTAAGTATTAAGTATTAAGTATTAAGTATTAAGTATTAAGTATTAAGTATTAAGTATTAAGTATTAAGTATTAAGTATTAAGTATTAAGTATTAAGTATTAAGTATTAAGTATTAAGTATAGATTATAGACATTCAGTGTAACCTTTACCCAAAGTTTTCGTCACCATGCGCCTCACACCCTGTATATACATAACATGCCCACGGAAACAAATGAAATCATTAGAAATTCGACACACCACACTGAGCGCACGGCAAAACATTAAAATGTATCATAATATTCAATCTGCCAAAAACGCTAACGAACTCCATATTAAAAATTGGTATTCGCCCAGCAGTAATTGGAAGAACACACTGGAGATTCAGAGAATCGTAACGAGATACACTCTTTTATTAAAACACATACATTTTTAATTATTTCAATGGAGCAACTGCGGAGTATACTAAGAGCCAATAACATTGTTCGTTGCAGCAGCTATTGTGAAATATGAATGAAGGATGGCAAATTATAACGTATTTTATTAAAGAACAGTCATAATATTCTGTCTATAGGAATATATAAAATAGAGAAGTGGTAGATTACATCATTCATAACTCAAGAACTGGTAGGCTGATTTTGAATTAGATTTTAAAGAATTTAGATTTTTTGACGTGGGAAAGAATCCCAAAAAAAATACTTACAACCTACTATTTTGCATGTATTTGATAACTAGAACCATTTGTGTTTCTAAATGAAGTTCATTCTAGAACATTATTCAATATCGAAGCCACCAACACAACGATTGTATTGTAATCAAATTATTTATCGTCAGATGACTTTTAATATGGATTCGTTTTTGAATCAACTAATAGAAGAGAAAAGAAAAGCTGGGTTTGCTTACTGGGTTTGAGTTTTCTTTATTTAGTAATATTTAAAAGAAAGCCAAAACAGAAGGGGCTGAAAACTGAATTATCTTATTTATGTTCACGGGTACAAAATGAATGACGATTGAGTATTTACTCAAAAATTACCTTATTTTGTAACACCTTTATTTTTTAACATAATTATGTAGTTTTCACTCACACACATTACTTATCTCAATAGTTAGAGGGATGTACACCTTTTTTTTTAACCCTACTCTTACTTCTTTAACGTACCCTATAAGCTTACAGTGTAATCTTTACGATTCCCAACTTGGATATGGCAGCCGTAATCGCACACAGGGTATAGGGAGTAGCGAGTAAGCTGATCCGCGGCGCGGCTGTATAAGCTATTATCTCTTGCATCTCGTTTTATCCTTTGATAACGACGTCGTATGTGCGCTCTTTTGGGATTATGATATCACTCATATTACTGTTATTTGGTGAAGCTATTGCACATATATGGTAGTGCTATGATGTGCTATGTACTCGTTTTAGTACGGTAGCTTTTTTGTTAGTAATCGTCCAAGCAATGAGTTGTATTTTTTATGGGAAATGCTGCCAGTCTTTTGGGTAACTTACCATGCCACGGCGGCTCCGGTGGCAACCTTGAAGAAATTTATTTATTTGTTTCTTTTCGAGAACGATAGAACTCTGTATTTTTTTTTATTACATTATAGGCAAGTATTTGATCTCGATCTCACCTGATGGTAAGTGACGATGAGATTTACGATGGAGCATACTTGCCTAGGTAGGAAGGCGGCAGTAGATAGAGACGCTACATTCACTAGGCACATGCAGCGCAACTGATCTGACCCGCCATCCATGAATGGCAACACCGACCATCATGCCGGAACACGGCTAGGCCGCTTGGCGACATGGCTTTGTTCAGTGGGTGGTGACTAGCCACGGCTGAAGCCTACCACCAGTAGAGTTGTCACCTGGTTGGCACCACCCAGGGTCACGTGTAGGTTATCTCGAGGGTACTTAATTCTCCTACGGACGAAGGTGACTTAAAATAAGAGCAAGGAATAACCTGGCAGGATGTTTTTATACATTAGGTACCATTAATTTCGTAAAAATGAGAGTGAAAAAAATGTTATTAGTGTACAAAACGGAGAAGGCACTCTAGGTTCAGCAAAGGACTATAGTTTGAATCTTAATAATAATATGTTACTAGCCTTTTTTTGATGTCCCACTTTGGGGCACGAGCCTTTCTTCAATGCGGGGGTGGGGTAGCGAGGGGTTGGGCCAAAGTCCACCACCCTGACCTAGTGCGGGTTGGCGAACTTCACTCGTATTTCGAGGGGTTCTCTGAGGCATGCTAGTTTCGTCACGATGTTTTTCTTCACCGTTTAGCTAGTGATAATCATGGTCGAAAATGTTATTCGTGAATTCAATACAGCTTGAAACTTAGGTTAGATAAAAACGCCATGACTTACGGATTACAAGAAAGAATAATCACCTCTGCCAATTCCATATTCCGATACATACTAATAGGAATAGAACGCCCAATATATCTGGATAATAGATACTTGTGTACCGATACATGGAACACAAATTCCGACGCAATGATTGCCTCTAGATGAGTTATTAGCTAAAGTCTATTACTAAACTATTATCGTACAAACTCACTCGTATGAACACGAGATATATAGTATTCAATCATACAGCGAAATAATAATTATCTTCTATTTGTGTCTAGTAATAAGCTTATCAATATTGTAAATGTTGGCTTATGTGTTTACTTTAAATTTTAAGTGATGGTTGATGGTGATGGCTTCTGGGGTGAGTGTTTCAATTGTGGTTATCAAATTGATTTATTGCATCAATATTGCATTCCCGCGCAGAACTGAATAGAGCACAATAGAGGATGATTGAGGAACATTATTGCTATCTAAAAAGTAAGCGATATTCTATACTTATATCTAAAATAAAAGTAGCCTAAGTTACTCCTTGTTACATCAGCTATCTGCCAGTGAAAGTCCCGTCAAAATCGGTCCAGCCATTTCACAGATTAGCCGGAACAAACTGACAGACAGACATACAGACAAAAATTGTAATTTTTTTTTTTTTTAATTTCAGATAACTTTTTTAAAAGGATTCTAAAAGTTAATTTTACAATGTCAAAAAGTATATCAACTTTGACAAGAGAACGTTAATACATTTTTCTGATATACCAAATACCTTACGACTTTCCGAAAGCCTTGATAACTTTCGGCACATATAAGTTTCCAACAATCATTCATGAATATTAACAAACGAATTTCGGAAAGTTGGGACCGAGGAGACGCCACTACTCCGAAACTTTGTTAAAAAACATCAAAACTTGCAAATACTACCATCTTTTGCTAAGGCGGAGTTCACATGTGACTTTCATAGCAAAGACCAACAAACAAGCTAAGCAAATATTTGCTAAAATTGGTTAAATGTTATTGTATACAGTCTAGAAATATCAGTGTATAACTAAAAAAATATACGTGCCTATAATATGGATCAATTTTAAACATATTATAACAAATGAATTAACTGAAGGTAATAATAATAATAATACTAAACATACAGCGAACTCATTATAACTCACTTAATATAAAAAAAAATATTCGTGGACTTTAGCCTGCACCCTCTCATACACTCCAGCTTGCTTTACGTCACAAAAGTAAATGGATGATGTAAGCGTCTCGCCCGGAGTGTTAAATTGAATTCACAATATGACGTGAGAGGATATTCCCATAAGGGGATGCAATGGGAATACACCGAAGTGCAACCATCACATTCTGAGAGGCATCTTCACTTTAGTTTTATATAGACAAGCAACATAGACAAGCCTGAGACACTATTGAATATTATAGAATGACTGTTTGACATTTTGCTGGATATACAATTCATGAGTGAAAATATACAATTAGCTGATAAAAGTATATATTCAGCTACATATGAATACTTTTGTGACCATGTTAAACACAATTAAAAAAAAAAAGAAATTTATGTAGCGCCTAAATAACTTATACTCGTATAGTTATAATCTCCCACTGGTTAAGAATGAAACAGGAAGCAACTTAATCGAGATTATTTTTCTTTTCTGTCCTGGTTTTCGTTTCAACATCTGTGTTGGGAGTATAGTCGGTAGCAAGAGAATTCTGAAAATTTGGCTCACCTTTAGCGAGCCCTACTAGTGGGGTCATGGAGGGCAGCCATTCAATGTAAATATCGCTAATTAGACACTTTAACCCCCCCCACATTGGGACCAAATTCCATTGACAAATTCCACGTGCACTGCAGTGTTCCCCTGCCTACCCCTTAGGGAATTACAGGCGTGATGTATGTATGACGTGATGTATGACTTCACTACAAAATTGACAAATCCTACTTCAATAGTTTTATTTATAGAGCCTCGACAAAAACAAGCTAATCGAAATATTGCTAGGAAACACGCGAGTTTCCTAGCAATATTGTGTGCAATATTTGTTACGAATTGCTCCAATTAGCCGTCATTGCAATATGATCTACAGATTTTTTAAAATGAATAATACGAGTCATTACAAGGTTATGAAGTTGTATGTAGCGTTCAGTCATATGTAGATATCCGCGCATCGACCAGTTATCGTGCTTGGAAGACATAAAAACAGTTCAATCAATTCAGCTTGAGAACTTCAATTAACATTTATTTACTAAGTACTACATCGAGAGACGTGAGAACTCGGCCAACCAGCATTGGTCCAGCATGGTGGACTATAGTCTAGTCCCCCTCGAAATGATTGGAGGCCCCTACCCAAGAGTGGGACATTAAAAGGACTGTTATTATTATGTCTCTCTCTACACGGGCTATACCCGGATCATTGGAAGGCTTGCGCGGGGAACTGGGTCCAACACGTAGAGGCTCCTTTTGAGAATTTAAATATTATGTTAGCCGCCTGCTCGGGTCAACTGCTGAAAGTATTATTATTATTATTAAGCACTTATTTATCTACGAGATAACGACTTTATAAACCGAAGTAAACATTCAATACAATTTAAAAGATAATTTGAGAGCGATAGGAAACTATAACGATAAACTTACATAGGCACTTTCTTAATAGCCTATTTGACCCATTTTTCATGGCCTAAATGTCACTTGGCGAAGATCTTTTGAGGTCGACCGAACCTTTATGATAGCGATACACTTCGTAGCTATTTAAAGGTGAAATATTTTGAATATTATAACAATAGTTTATCATCCCTTTCATTTAATTATTGCGTGTCAAACTACTATCTCTTTCATACGATGCATATATTTTAATGTTTGAGCAAGGCAGCAATAGAATAGTTTTCAAATTGCGGCATAACTACGTCGTAAAACAATTTCGCACACCCAAACATTTACATCGAATTACGCTTACGCCAACTATTCGCGTTAACGTTAAGTATATCGTAAAGGCATGTACTAGGCGGACATAATGTTAGTACGAGTAACACGGGACAAGTCGTTGGTTACAGAATACGATAGCCCAGTGTATGCTGAGCATAACTAGCATCACACATCGACAATGTTCCACGCACACATGTAAACGTATAACGTAACACACACATCGATAGATTTTTATTTCGACCAATGATATCGTCCAGCTGCTATAAATGTGTGCGTCAAGCTTCATGGGTCGTGTAGCAAAAGTGTGCATAAGTTCCATTTTCAAGTTTTATACACAGTAAACTCGCTTCTAATAGGAATGATGATACGAACCGTGAAAATGGTTTAACTGTTCTGTGCGGCAATAAAATGCAGCCATCAAGTGCTCACTGCGAAAGATGCGCCCTGAGAATTGGTCAATAATTTATTGAATTAGACGTTTTATGTTGGCGCGTTAATGTTTTGTCGTAAAGTATTGTGAATGTGGAATTACAAATTTCATTTTAAATACATTACATAATTGTTTTTTTACTCTTAATACTTCTTATCTGGAGGTAAGAAGAAAAAAATATGTCAATTAAGAATTGGAAAAAAGTTATTTGTAATTTTGACGGCCTGATTAGCGCAGTGGTAGTGACTCTGCTTACTGCGCCGAGGGTCCCGGGTTCGAATCCTGGTAGCGACACAAGCTTTGTGTGATGAGCACGAATGTTTGTACCCGAGTCATGGATGTTTAATATGTATTTATGTAAGTATTATATACTGAGTTCGCCCTCAGTCCATATAATATTTATTTTTTTATGAGACTCATGCATATTTAAAATTCAATGCATATACAAATAAAAGTAGACAAAAGACAAAACTTTAATCACTTCATGCTTGAAAGCTTTCAACCCCTCAATTACCGACGGTCATTTTGATCCCAATAAGAGTTTTCTACACACCAATCACAATTCAACTCGAGTAATTAGCACCATTAAAATAAATATCCTGATGGTCGGTTAAGTGCCGATCGCTCGAAAAAGAAGTGAATTAGGGTTAAAAAGTCATTCAATTAAGTGGTTAGTAATTAACTTCTCGGGGCGGGCTCCCGCCGTAACAAATGACAATCGAAACGAATGATTGTCGAAAAAAGGCTCAACAGCACTTTTTTATTTTATTAACGTTAAAAAAAAAGTTCCATCTTCTTTTGAATACCTCATTATGAACGTAAACAATATTATTAATGCTTCAACCTGTGTCCGAATTAACTCTTATCACCAGATATTCAAAAGCTGTGCGAAGTTCGCCACTTCGTGACTGACTAAATAATATATATATTTTTTTTGCTTTTTTCAAATTAAATGTCATCACCCTGAAACCCCTACAAGGTGAGGTTAGGTTAGGTTGCGATCCTTTCCGACGATTTTCCTGTGCACAAAGCACTATAATTGGTTTAAGGCGTGGTATAATTTATCAAAGCGAAGACACCGAGTAATGGAATGAATGCTCTCGACGAATGCCGCGGTGGGACGGTACGTCCGCGTCGTTTCCCTATCCATTGTCTGGTATTTCAAAATACGCTACTAGCATAAAAGAAAATAAAATTGTTCTATTTTAAAAGTATATATTCGTATTTTGTAAAAGTATCTACTTTGAAGTGCAATTAGGTAATAATAAAAATCGTGTCTTGTTAGGTTAGGATTGCGAGAGTAATAGTGTTTAGTTAACTAGAGACTGGATAAATACCATAGATTATACATAAATCAATATAGACACAAAATATATGACGACCTGATTAGCTCAGCTGGTAGTGACCCTGCTGTCTGTGCTGCGGTTCCCGGGCTCGAATCCTGGTAGGGACAAAATTTGTGAGATTAGCACGAATGTTTTTACCCATTTTATGGATGTTTATTGTCTATATAAGTATTATATACTGAGTTCGCCCTCGGTCCATTGTACGGTACCCATAATACAAGCGTGACTTAGTGTGGAACCGTATAGTTGGTGTGTTTGCCGAGCAATATTTATTTAAATATGGGTGGGCTCTAATTTGTTTCTTTTACCAGAGATTCATCATAGTTGAATTCTAATTCATTTTGTGATTTCCTTTAAGAAAATTAATACATTTCTTATAGCATAATATACGGCCAAGACAGCGATGTATCTCTGTTCGGTGTTACTCTGTTATTCTCTATTCTTAGATAGAGAAACAACTGACGGCAGACAGTCGGCGGTAGATATCTCTATGATTACGGAGCAATCCAGACATCCGTTGTTTTGGCGTGATCCCAAAAATAATAACAGTATAGCCAAAACCTTTAGCAATTTATTTTTATTCTTTAATGTACAAACGTACATCTATTCTATTATAGCCCTTAATATTATTAAAGCTATAACGAAACGTTAAGTTTTCTATTTATAATATTTAAAAAAAAACGTTTGTACATAAACAGGAAATGAACGCGAAAAATTATCTTTGACTCATTATTTGATTTGTAAAAAAGGTTGGTTACCAACGTTATAAGTCACAGGCTTTGTTCATTTTTTGTAATAATTTAGAATTTATGCAAAGGGCGTGAGGAGAAGAATCTGACTATGACCTGACCGCGTCTCTACGTCATGATTTCAGGTTAAGGTAACTAACTGAAGTGACGGTCTGAAAACTCATTCAGAACTATTCTTCTAGAACTATTTGTTGTCAACAAATCTAAGCAAGATTTTAAAAATATAAACCTAAACTAAAATATGAACATAATAAATATAAATAAAAACGTAACTTGGAACATACTTCTTATTCTTATTTTTTTAGGAATCGGCTACAAAATAGTGCCATTTAAGCCAGTGTCACGTATTTCTTCATAATTGTTAAAAAAATATATGTACTACACTGATGATAATGATTATGTAGATGACGATCATAATGACGAAATAAATTCCCTAACTCTATCAGTAAAGCTGTACTTTACTGAAAATCGGACATCTTGGGAGAACTTGAAAAGTCAAGTTTTACTATTTTATTTCAATTACTTTCACTCGCGGACGTTTATAAACATACAATGGTTAATATCCCACTAACTAACACACATATTTACCAATGAGACACTCTTTTTTTAATAAAACAAAATTGACAACTTCACGCTTCAACTTCCCGCCAAAAAGTCGGAACATACTTTTTAAGACGATTTTTTTTATCAAATGTACAGCCATATTTTATCATTAAAAAATCGTTATAGTAGGTATTCTAAGTAGGTCGTACTTATACATATTCATGAGTGAAATGCTTAAGATAAAATAAATGCAATACGTTTTTTTTTTTTCAATTATATAAGTATAACCTAAATACCTATGTAAAATACCTAGTAAAATACCCATGTAGAACACTCATTCCTAAACTATTGTTAGTTATTCATAGAACACAAATGATACTATTTGTAAGTTTTTACGGTACCGCATCAAGGTCGGATGACTTTTTATGTCATCGTTGGGTAAAAACTATCGAATGTAACACTATTGTTTGTATATATTTACAGTCATTTTTATATTTATATTTATATTTACTTAACTGTAGCGATTTACTTTCACACTTTGTTAGTTTAATGTTATTTTTATCTTTATTGACCAACTAGGCCACGCTCTTATTATGGATACCGTATAATTGACTGAGGGTGAACTCAGTATATAATACTTATATAGATATTAAACATCACACAAAGTTTGTAACCAGGATTCGAACACGGGACCCCCGGCGCAGAAAGCAGGATCACTACCAACTGCGCTAATCAGATCGCGCTTATTGAATCCGCGTATATTTTTTTCTTTCCACACGTGTCATGAAGGTAATGCTTAATTTTATTTTTTTATTCAATCATATTTTTTTTACATTATTCAATTATTGTTTACTACCATCACGGCTTTTATCCCCTGTCTAACATTGTTTGAATGGCATACGTACAGTGTTAGAAAAAAAAATGCCAAGCGAAAATTATCTTAAAGTGCACGGAGAGTAAAGTCCGTTGTTCTGTTAGTTTCCTTAAAGCGTGTTTTATGGCCAGAATGTACCCTGACACTCCGCAGTTACAAAGGCGGTCCTGACCTAACCTAACCACTAGGCTATATCCGCTATTGGTTTTACTTACGTAGTTAACAATACTAAGTATCAAACAGAACTATCCATTAAGTCACGCTTATGAAATGATTCCTACTTATGCGTAAGCAAAAAGCCCTCATAGCACGTTAATATAAAAAGCCACTTATCTTCATAATGTGTCTCGGAATAAGTCGACCGTGGAAATGAGCTAAATCATAATGATTGTAAATACACCCATTATATGTGTCATATTTTGTATATATGTGTATTTACATAGGTACGACAGAATTTCCTAGATCAACCAGATGATCTAGAATAATCTGAGTCTCCGTCCTGGTTTGTCCTCAATTTTACTCCACGTCTCAATACACCTGTAAACAAATACTTTCAAATGAACATTCTATTTTAATATTAATAATGTAAATATTGGGTTAGTCTTTTAAGCGTGGGCCTTTTGACTCACTACAACGGATGATGGCACGTTCGAGACCACGCTGGGCTGGGCTGGGGACATTAAGAAATTTCCAGGAAGTGATGGCTTTGATCGGTACCTAAAACTCCATGAGCCTTGTGTTGGATCTCGTGTAAGGCTCGTTGTGCCATTCACCAAACTTACTGGGTAGGTCGCAAGTTTAAAAAAAAACAGTATTTATATTTACCAATATAATTCAGATATCGCTCTTGTTACCGTCGCGTTATATAAAAGGTGCCACTGGATCGTTTGTTATCAGTATGCGCATGCGCTGGAGTTGGATCACTTGCTTAGTTTCAGTGGGTTAACATGATTGACACAATTGTGCCGAGTTTTACTCAACTTAGTGAGTTCGCCTGTATAGGGGTGAGTTTTTTTTTTTAATGCATTGTGAATTTATTTCGATTTGGTCCTCTGAGACGGGTCGCTCTACATCACTCCTGGAGTTAAACATATGCCCTGTGGGCTTCAACATTATAGCCCGAAGGCTATAATTATATGGACGTCGACTTTTAATCTAGAATATAAGGGCTTTTTTACACTAATTATATACGTCCTAGTTATTCTTAGGATTCAAAAGATCTTTAGTTTGTTTATAATCACCTATTAACTTTTTGGTTGTTTCGTTTCATAAATGTTATTTAGCTCAAGGGATTGAAAAATGAATTGACTGCTCTCACTAAATCACCTATTAACATTTTAGTTCTTTCGTTTCATAAATGATATTTATCTCAAAGGGTTGAAAAACTAATTGGCTACTCACTAAACTCTTCCACTTTTATAAAATTACGCTTACGTCAAAAAAAAGTAAATAATGTTTGTTGGTGTTAATGGTTTAACTATTTTCTACCTTATCAGGCGGGTGGTAGAGTTCTATTCGCAACGGACGACTTCTTCGCAACATGTGAGGATATGCTATCAGATACCGAGCCGGTGTTTCTGGCTGACAAATATACAGAATTTGGAAAATGGATGGATGGCTGGGAGACGAGAAGGAAGAGGGTTACTGGACATGACTGGTGTATCATCAAGCTTGCTACGAAATGTGTGATTAGAGGTATGTGATCCATGACAATAGTTAAGTTCATCACGCCATATTTTTTATAAATATTAAAAAAAAATCCTCAGAGAACCCCAATAAAGAAAGCAAGATATACTAACTGACCCTACATAGTCATAAAGTACTTATCCTAGCTAGTCCTAACATCCAATGAGACAAGGGGAATGAGTACACACTAAGTACTTACTAGATAAGAAGCGATTACTTCATTGAATGTCAATGACATTGATTATCGTTTTGACATTAATGTCATTGAATTAAGTAATGTCAATATTTACAATTAAGCCACATACTAAAATTGCAATTGGAATTAATTTAAATAAACAGGTATTCAGATGTAACACGGTTATTGAGTATGAATGAGTAATTGAGGGTACATTTTACGTATTGATTAAATACCTACCGAATGTATGTACCTACCTTATATATACATAAGTAATTTGTAAATGTGGGAACCATGTAGCCATTAACTGTAATTTTATACTTAGTTAGTACTTTTGTTTTTTTTTTTTTGACCTGCTGCTAAAGTTTGATTAGCCGTTCCTACATTGTTCTCACATACCTATAACAATGTATTGCTCAAAAATGTAAAAGATCTATTTTAAAAAAAGAGCAACCATGGAGTTTCTTGCCCGTTCTTCTCCATAGGAACGGCATTCCGAACGGGTGGTAAAGCAGTACCATAATATTTTTGTAACTTGACGATTCATAAGTACTGTACAATAATGGTCTACGTGAATAAAATATATTCTGATTCTGATTCTGATTCTGATTCTATACTTTATTAGGTACACACGTGACGGCATGAACATTTATTCCAGTATTTTTTTTATGTTTATGATAATTTATTTCACACAATTTGAACTTTATTACTTGCTAATGAAATTCAAATAATAATAAAATAACGCTGGACGAAAACACCAACTGTACAACGAACAAAAAAGTAATCTCAAACTTTTGTGATGTGTGTATTTGAGCAGTGAAGAAGGACGCCTGGTTAACAGACCCTATTATTGAGTGACTCTATCCTTTATTATGTTTATTCGCAGGTTTCTTGGTGGACACAGCATTCTTCACGGGTAACTATGCACCTAAGTACTCCATCCAGGCTGCCTGTTTAACATCTGAAGGTAGGTTTAATATTTATGAACTGAATAATAATAATACTAATAATATCTCTAGACAAACACATCAACTATACGGTCCCACATTAAGCAACGCTTGTATTATGGGTACCGTACAATGAACTGAGGGCGACCCCAGTATATAATATTTATATCAATATGAAACATCTATAACTCGGGTACAAACATTCATGCTCATCACACAAAGATTGTCCCTACCAGGATTCGAACTCGGGACCCACAGCGCGGATAGCAGAGTCCCTACTAACTGCGCTAATCAGGTCGTCGGATCAGTCGAATATTTCAATACAATAGTAATATTATAGTGGGACAGCGCTTATACAAAAAATGCCTTTTTTTGTTTCTTGAAACAACTGCATACATTTATAAAATCATGAAGACCATATACGTAACCAATACAGATAGACCCACGTACAGGTACCAACCTTGACATATTATGTCATTATACACACACCACAGTAACAATTAACATCAGCTTTCTCAATTTATGAGTTGACCATGCCTCCACCTATCCACATCGCTGAACCCAATCCCCTATATCGCTTAAACGAAACCTGCCGTGCCACTCAAATTGATTGCCCCACATAAATCTAAGCCATACACAGAACCACCAAGCATGCCTCATTTGACAGAACTATTGAAGTAAGAAGAGTCTCAGAGCACTTAGTTCTACTCCAATGGGGCGTGTCATATGGCAACCGGCCAGCGCTATTTGCGGGACACTCGTTATTTCATCCGAAAAAAAGTATCTTAAGGAGTATTTTTACTCGGATAACCGAATCAATCATCTTTGGAAAACCAGCGAGATATCATTTCGCTTGTATCGGAAAGTCTTTCGAAGGAAATGTCCGTTTTTATATTTTAGGATCAGATAGATTCTGATTTTAATCACATCGGTGAAGTCGGGTGAGTTTAAAGTCCGACAGTGGACATCTTCCCGCAATTGATGAATGTCAAAATTCAACCGGCGACCTAAGGGCTAGGCATTTCCTCGATCAGCGAGTAGCTTTGGCTATTCAGCGAGGAAATGCGGCCAGAATCTTGGGCGCGCTACCGCATGGGCCAAATTTTTTACACTATTTGTAAATATTAAGTAGCTTTTCTATACTCTTTATAATGTCAAAATTAAACATCACAATTTACAATAGGTGTGCTTTGTATTACGATTATTTTATTTAAGCAATACTAAGTTCTATGCCTACCTATTTCGGATATTATTAACTAGTATATACTCCAGTCTCTACGATCGAAACTAATTCCCAATACTCACACGTTCTAAATATATTTACGGTTTGCAGAAGAAGAATTGATTCCAAAACGGGAGGCGTGCATGGGCACGGCGTGCAGCAAATTCGACTTGCAACAGATCGGGGGCATTAAGACTGACAAATGGGATGAGATAGTGCCCGTTACTGCCCTGAGGCCGGGCTACGAGGAGTCGAGGCACAACTTTCAGAAGGTAATTTTAGATAATACATATTGGTTATCATACTCTTGTTTGTAAAAATAGTGAATTTAAAAATAAGACAAGCCCACTGAGTTTCTCGCCGGATCCTCTCAGTTGAGGTCGCGTTCCGATCCGGTTGTAGAGTTAAGAAAAAAAATGTAATGACAATTCGTAAGTGCCTCACGAACGACAAACGATTTGACTTGACTACTGGAAATTGTATTTGAGAAACGGTTGTATCAATAATTATACATCAAATAGCTGAGTGCTGATTGATCAATTCGCGATACATCTACTCGCTTAGTTAGTGCGTGCTTCCAATGCCTTCTACGAGACTGCACGATCAGTCTGTACGCATCTTATTCAGTAATTGTACTATTTAATGAGTTATGAAACCTATTTCTATCTAGACTAGCCTATTGGTATTATTATATTTTTATTATAGTACAGGCTACCCAGTGGGTTGACCTTTTCAAACGGGCCGGATATGGTTATTTCATTTGATATAAGTAGTTTAATTTATACTTATTCTACATCAGATAAATGAACAAATGTCTATGATCCATATAAGATGCTACTTGAAAAAATAAAAGTTCAGTACCAAGACATTTTTTACGGATTATTTAAAAAGAAAACGATTTTTTTTTAAAGTAACACCTAAAAAACGAAAGGTTGAGCAATGAGACGAACAAATGGATCTCAGAAAATGTTATATCTTGTTGCTATTTATTTTTGCTTAGTAACGTGAAAAGTCTCGCATTTCAGAGGAATCTTCACGATGTTTTTTTTTTCTATGAAGCTTTGATGCCAGTCCTTTCGATTAAGCCCAGGCGAGAATTGAACCGAGATCCAGACTCGATGCAATAAACAGAGCGACGATGATTGACTCCTTTGAACCAAATACCAATTTATATAAATCCCCAATAAATATTGCATTGCTTTGAAATTGCAACTTTTTCAAAATCGCACTCAATTCAAACGGGTCTCTGGAAATAAGATGAATCTGACTGCTCTGGTTGAAGCACATATTTGGTGATACGTCTTATTCGATAGTGTGTAAAAAGTAATTACCTAGTTGTAGGAAAAAATAAATATACAGACAGATGTTCATTTGATTCATATTATTAAAACATAAGCAGTGGTTAAGGTGAAACATATGCTTTTTTTGATTAAAAACTAGAACTAACTTGCCAAGTTAATTTTAAAATGTTCAAAGGCTAACATAGAACTAAGTAAAACTTTTTTCACTAGGTGGTCTGCGATGAGGCGTGGACTCACATACGCGTGAACATATACCCTGATGGCGGTATAGCCAGGCTGAAGGTGTTCGGGGAAGCGAAGCCTGAAGTACCATCTACAAACCAACTAGTAGATTTGGTGTCATTGCTGAACGGCGCTTCGTGTCAAGGTAAAATAATCTTTCTTGACATTAACTGAATGTTGACTTTAACTAAATGCAGAATATAATGGATGAAGTCAAGGGGTAGATGCAGTGAACTATAACGATGAAGAAGAATGAGCGGAATGCTCATTCTTCTTCTTCATTTGAATTTATAGATGAGACATTAGAGAGCAGGTCATCGGTATAAAAACTGAACCTATTTATAGAGAGTTATGAGTGTTTAAGTGATTCTAACTCTTTAGTGTGTCAGTCAGTTTTAGTAGCCTTTACAAGGACTACAATACATTTCGTACTTCAGCACACGTTTCGAGCATTATGAGGACTATTTTGCTGTTATGTATATTTTCGTCTTATTTCCTTTTATGAAGGTTTTTCAAATGCCCACTACGGCCACCCTAAGAATGTGATCAAACCATCGCAAGCTGAATGCATGTCTGATGGATGGGAAACAGCGAGAAGAATGGACAGACCTGATGTCCTTGAGGCCAATGATGACGGGACCTTGAAAGTTATAGGTAAGGAGTAACGATGGAGAAGAATAATATTTTCGAACCACAATTAAAAAAACAATCCGAACCTTATAGATATTCACTAAAATTCTGCTCGTAGTATACTTGTACTCTCTACCTGAGTTTCACTGATTAGTTTAGGATTGTTTGTTGACAGGTTATTATTATATGAAAAGTATCGAGAGAGACAACATTCTATAGAGTGAGCATGACTGTTTATTGAGCTCATAAAAGATAAAAAAGTCGTCTTTCACTAACAGAATGTGTAAGAAAAGGTCAACTCGTTATTCTAGAAAAACAACAATAAAAGGGACATAACAATTTACTTTTTGTCAAAGGTCGCGAATGGGCGGTCTTCAAATTAGGGTTCCCCGGGAAGATTAAACAAATCTGCGTGGACACAAACCACTTTAAAGGCAATTATCCTGACTCCGTGAAGATTGAGGGGGCGTGTTTGGGACGCGCTGATTGGTGTCCTGAGACAATTTCAGAATGGGTGGATATTTTGAAGCCAAACAAAGTAAGATGCATGTTTTTACCATTTCACAGTTAAGTCTTAAATAACATACACATAATGAAAGCATTTTTATAAAAGTACTGAATCTTTTCCATTATTTATCTCTAATTGGTGTATCATTAAGACTGCAGTTATTATCTGCCTTGCTCTGACTCTATACATAATATCTCTATTATTGGAATTGAAAATGTAACCAATAACATTAATATTGCCAGAGAAACACACCAACTATGCGGTCCCACACTAAGCAACGCCTGTGTTATGGGTACCGTACAATGGACTGCGGGCGAACTCAGTGTATAAATACTTATATAGATATTAAACATCCATGACTTGGGTACGAACATTCGTGCTCATCACACAAAGTTTGTCCCTACCAGGATTCGAACCCGGGACCCTCGGCACAGAAAGCAGGGTAAATACCAACTGCGCTAATCAGGTCGTCAATAGTTTGAAGACGTGTCATGCTTGATAAATAAATGAAATGATTAACTTTATAAACAGCTATCAGCTCACAAGGAGCACTGGTTCGACTGTGACTCGGATACCATCACACACATCAGAGTAACAATGGCCCCAGATGGCGGCTTCAGTAGAATAAGGGCGCTTGGATATGTCGACGCCGAAATTATCTGATTATTCGAGTAAAATGTTAAGTTAAAATTTATTGAAACAATAACGTCATATGGACAATAAATTCGTGTGATAAAATATGTAAGTAAGTATGTAAAACTTGCTTAGAAAAATTGGTACAAGTTGAAGAATAACAAGGCTTACTATGTTTTCTTCTTCACAAACATCACTAGCTATATCAAGGTTGTTTTTATTTTCTGTGTAAAGATTACGTACGTCTATGAGAATAATGTTTTATGTAAATAGGTTTGTGGTTACAAATATGTTTTTTTTTTTTTATTTAACTTTGAAATTTCTGCGAAAATAAGACGCAGCGTTAGTTTATCATAAAAGACAATATTATTATTATTTGTATCACTAAACTATTACTCGAATGAATATAATGCCAATTCGGGTTTTTGTTGTCGTGATATCTAAAGCTTCGAGTATTATTAGCTAATAAATAAATTATTTCAATAAATTATCGTGTTGTTATTCAAGATGAGTGCTCGCTTAAACATATATATATGTAATAAATTGAAAAGGCATTAAAATAAGGGAATATCCGTGACAATCCCTAGTGGCGTTCAAAGCAAGCCCGCGCAATCTCCTGTGCTATATCCGGCTTGAAACTTGCGCCACAAGTGTATCGACGAGTTGCACCAACTTCAGGATGAGACCCTAGCATTATACGTGTTGGCAACAACATCAATATTATTTTTATTTTATGGCAACACTGCCTCTATTTCTTTCTTACGTTGCTTATTTCTGTCAAATTATCGTGTCTTGTGTTGGAAATATAAAGAAATGTACATACTACCTACATACCAGTTTAATAAGTCTTTCAATGAATTATATAAATCAACATTCCGAGTCCGAGAATGGCTTGTATATATTACACATGATTTTGATGGGTTATGGGCAGCAAAGTAAACGATGAAGAAAAATATAAATGGATTTAATAAGCAAGATTACACGGACATGTCATACAGAGCATGACTAGCGATTGACAGTATTATTTTTCTGTCTACTGAGGAGTTTACTATCCAACAGATTTCACAAATAAAAACTATTGTAAAATCTGCAGGAAGCTGGGTCCACAATTGATCTACAGAAAAAACTTCATTTTATAATTTTCTACTAGACGCGGAGGACAAAATTTACTAAAAAAAAACATGAATATATTATTATTTGGCCATATTTAATTTTATTTCATCGCATTCCATTTCGTAAAAAAAGAAATATATTTTTTTAATGTTCATAAAAAAGTTATTCATGGATCCGTGTTAATTATATTGAACTTCGATCATCTGCAAATAAAGGATATACAATTAATAGGCGCTCAGAAAAAAATATTGAAGAACACCTTTGAACTTGTAAATATAACAGCAGCAAACGCGAATAAATATACCTGAGTAAGCTGAGTATATTATTAAAAACGTTACACCGTTACACACACCATACATCATAATGAAAAATTCTTGGAAAAAATCTAATAAAGTGTAGAGTGAAGAATACAAGCGTCAAGACTTCTTCTACACGAGCGTACGCCATTACGTGCAAGGTGAGAGATGCAATATTCGGTCTTACATTTTAAAAGCATAAACACTTTTAGATGAATTTTTTTTAAAGAAAATTTTGCTTTTATTTTAACCATGAATAACATACGAATAGCAGCAGGTCCTTTGCAAATTTCAAGCGATAACAATTGAATTAATTAAAAAATATATTCAGTTTTCTTAAATATTACTTTTGGTCGCTTCGAAGTGTCATAATCTTTAAATGTGAAAAAAAGATATTAACTTCAGTAACTGTAGTGTTTGTTTTTATTTCAAGACGTTATATTTTAAAATTGGCTACTAAATAATATAGTTTAGAATTACTTACATATCGTTGGGCATAATAAAAATAATAAGTAGGTAGGACGGCCGAGAACAGTATGCGTCACCCTGTTCCTATATTTTAAATAATAAAGCTCGTTTTTCAACGGGGTCAGAAAAATGTGTGAAAATGTAATTTCGTGACGAAAGGTAAAAGAAGACGTACTCCGACAATATGCCGGCAGTTTTGAATGAAAAAATATATCTTTATGTGTGCTGATGCGTGTTATCGTAAATGTAATGGAAAGTTATTATGTATATTATTTTATTAAGTGGAAGAGATACTATGCTAATGGTTATAATAGAACACTTGTCGTTGAAAACTTTTGTTTAAAAATACTCGACAAATATAAAATTATTCGGATTTATTTTTTGTAAAACCATACGTCTATAGGTATCTAAAAATAATAAAAAAAGAATTGGTGTCACCACTTAATATTTATTTACACGGATTCATGACATCAAATTGATAATATTATAGTCATAAACATTGCCGTTTAAAAGCTAGATTAATGCGAATAGTCGCGTACTCACCGGCCGAGCATATCATCTGTCATTTGTCTCAGTATCACGCCAAATGTTTATATCAACATCGCGTGAACTATTAGTTCAGGAAAATTGAAGCTGTCACGCCCCGACATGTCCACGAGCCTGTCTCGCAAGACTGCAGTCACTCGATCCGCAGCTAATAAAGCACCTTGTTGCCAGTATAATTTATTTACACAAACGTAAGCCTGTTCCGTCCCGCTCACATATTACTCTTTGTGAATAAGAATGATAGTGACAGTATGCTTTTTTTTAAACAAATGACCCGTGAATTCATGACCGATTGTTCTGAACAATGGAATTTGCGCCTAAATGTTAGTTGGTTGTACGTTAGATTGTCCTTTCCAAGCGAGCTGAGGATCACGTAAATGCAATTAACTGGGAATCCGAGTTTCTTATTGAAATTAATAAACTCTATTTGATACCGATTTTAATGAAAACTAAAATAGCCTTACTAGATTTTTGAAATAATAATTATTGTTGCAAAGAATTCAACTCGTAGATTTCGAAAAAAAAAAGAAACATTATCATGCATTGCACATTTAATGTCGCTAACAAAGATCAAGTTCTGGGAAGTAATGACATATGACAAAGCAAGATTAATAAAAAAAAAAAAATAGATCATCACGTTTTAGTTTTCATCAAAACCGGTCGCGAGATTCCTTTTAGCATTTGTCGTTATTCCCTGTAAGTACATGATTTACACTTGAAAAACTCAGCCTGTATATACAGTTCTCTTAACATCCCAAAGCAGGTGTGACGAAACAGTCCGATGTTGCCTTATAATTGCCACTTGGCGATCCCGTGTCACACCTCCGTCAGCCCGGCGCTATTTGCCGCACAGAAATATTCCCTATAAATTGCCTGCCATAATGTCCCGGCGACGGTTTATCAATAAACCCCTGGGGCTCTATCGGGGGTACAATACGGTGAAGGATTTCGTTTTGCTGCCTTTGTAGACCTTATTTAGATTCGCGCAATATGATAAACATTATCAGATTAATGAGAATAAATATTTGTAATAAACTGACTTATTACAAGCGGGACTTAAACATTGAGGGTTCCGTACTATAGCGTTTATAACTGCGAAAAGTTACATTGGAAAAGGTTAATCGAAAAGTTAACATTTTTAAACAATCCTAAAAAAACAACTTAATTTTGCGGTTCACTCACAAATGTTTATCTCGTGTGAGTAAAACATTTTTCAGCTGTAAATAAAAGTTTTGCTTGCTTCATTTAAAACTTTATATTGATGTATATGTATAGGTATAGGTAGGTACCACAGATCACGAGAGATATGCCGTGCGGTTCAAAATGTATGGGAACTCGCTGTCTCCGTTTTGTTCCCCACCACTCGCCACAAAACACATGCAATTCCATAAAACCAACCAATACGAAGTCTCTTCGGTGCGTGCTGCGTCGTCGCCGTATACAGCGGCCGTACCACGCGACGCACCAATTTATTCAAAGTATCGTTAGACGATCTGTCCATTGCCTCGTACATTCACTCAGTAGCGAACATAGGTAGTAGTTAAATAGCCATGTATTTTGTACAAAAATAAAAAAGTCGTTGTGCTACATGAAAACTAAAATAACATAATAAAGGCATTAAATATTTTTTGATTTGTTGTTTTTAATGATTTTAAAGACGAATAAATAAAATACTTAATACTGGCTGGTGAAATGAGATTCCATCTTTCTCGTAGTTCACTTTGCTGCTAGTATTTTTGCACACAACCACGGAATAACACGGCATTTAAAAAAAAAGTTAGAGCTCTGATACCGACGTGCAGTTGCAGTCGACTGACGGCGAAAACTCTATGTTAGCCTAATTTTGGCCAAATGTGAGCGCAAGCCCACCGCTTTCATAACATATCTCCTCTCTCATATATCTGTGGTAGGTACACTATTTTTAGTATTTGTTGTGTTGCGGTAAATAATTTACATATTATGTGTGAATTCCAAGCCCCCGATCTCATTCTATATACAAGCCTCCGAGAGATGGACAGACGGCCGGATGGATAGACAACATTAGCACAACAATAGGGCTCCGTTTGGACCCCTTGGGTACGGATCCAGAAAGGCACGTTTAATTTTAAAATAATAATTAATATTATTGTAAAATAAGTTGTTTCGCATGCGAAATAGCTCTCATCTCCAATACTTCAATAGTTATTTCAAGGGAAATATAGTCAATTACACGACTCGAAGTATCTATGTCGGTTCACATTTTTTTTGCAAGTATATTTTGTCTTTGGAATATACTTTCATACGCCAGTCTCTCGAGACGGACGGGCGGAAAACATGCGGCTAGATGCTGGAAATTTATTCTATTAGACGAATCCTTCTAATGCCGTTTTTATTTACGTAAATCTTTTTATTTGAATATATTTTGCAATTGTGCTTGCGTACAGCACAAGTTTTGTACCGTTTTATTTATTGAGTAGGCACCTAAGACTTTGTAGATTTTTTATAGATATGACACAAAGACACCCGTCGGGTTAAACTAAATTGGAGAAGCTTGTTACAACATTTTAAATTGACAACCTATTAGGGAGCCGTTTTGCCTTTCTCGAAATATTTTTTAATATTTAAGCATCATATAAATAGTTGACGAACCCATCAAAAATTGTAGTTATTGGCTGATACTGAGTGAATTTATTTGTGTATTAGTAAAGATAATCGCCAGAATTACTGATCTGATTTTGAAAATCCTTTCACTGATAGAAATCAACTCTATTGGTGAGTGTCATAACCACAGATCACGAGAGATATGCCGTGCGGTTAAAAATGTATGTGAACTCGCTGTCTCCGTTTTGTTCCCCACCACTCGCCACAAAACACATGCAATTACATAAAACCAACCAATACGAAGTCTCACACACACACGCGTGCCAATAATTCGGTGCGTGCTGCGTCGTCGCCGCATACAGCGGCCGTACCACACGACGCACCAGTTTATTCAAAGTATCGTTAGACGATCTATCCATTGCCTCGTACATTCACTCAGTAGCGAACATAGGTGGTACTTAAAGAGCCATGTATTTTGTACAAAAATAAAAAAGTCGTTGTGCTACATGAAAACTAAAATAACATAATAAAGGCGTTAAATATTTTTTGATTTGTTGTTTTTAATGATTTTAAAGACTAATAAATAAAATACTTAATACTGGCTGGTGAAATTAGATTCCATCTTTCGCGTAGTTCACTTTGCTGCTAGTATTTTTGCACACAACCACGGAATAACACGGCATTTAAAAAAAAGTTAGAGCTCCGATACCGACGTGCAGTTGCAGTCGACTGACGGCGAAAACTCTATGTTAGCCTAATTTTGGCTAAAGGTGAGCGCAAGCCCACCGCTTTCATAACATATCTCCTCTAATATATCTGTGGTCATAACGGATCGAGTTGCATGGCAAAATATATGATTACGCGGGTGGAGCGGCAAGCAATGCTAGTACAATAACAGTTCATGATAGTGTTTATAACCATTGCATATTTATCTACTACTAGTATTGCGATCATGAAATAAACATTCAACGTATGTAAATAAAACATACAAACAATAACATACAAAAATACCGATTCCTCAAATAAAAAACAAACCTGATACAACGTTTTTCAAACAACTGTACTTACATATTACTCAGGGATTTGTGAGAAGAAATGAAATATTAACAAAAGTGTTTCTGAGGAAGTAAGACAAAAGGAAAACTAAATAAATGGAAATTATATTTATAATTCTTCGTGAGCACAGCAATAACGAAACCGGAACAACAAAATATACAGAGTATCTCAATCGAAAGTGCCATTCCTTCATTTAATTTTTAATTAAATCAATTTTTGTGACGTTTATGAAAATTGTAATTCGGGACGGTATTCGAAAATAATAATTATGTTCGGTCCTAATGATGACGTTATTTAAAAAATAGACCTTACCAACTGTTTATAGGTCTAGAAAAAAAACATAAAGTTCTTATCTACACGTACATGGAAAACCACTCCAGACATCGATTAAATGTCTAGTCTAACTATTTCATTTACAGTTTTATCAATGCAAATTGTCTTTGCTCTCGCCATACTGCCGGCGCCAATCTCTCAGAATAACAGCCTATCACAGGCTTTGCAATCAACGCTGCAATGCCAAACAAAGTACTAGCGAGTCATAAAACGGAGGCAGTGATACGGCTGGGATCTTAGAGGGATGATGTTTGGGTAACCGGCGCTCCATTGGGCGCTCTGCCAACCCGTTCGGCGCTCATGGGCTCTTACACCGGATTTCGATAGCGAACTCGAACATGGTGATCTTCTGAGGTTTGTTGTGGTGATAGCGACATGTGATTACGGTCGCTAGCTAGTCGAGATCACATTTTGTTTATTGAGAAGGGAAAATTCAAATAATTTCTTGGATGTATCAAAATTATATCCTTACAAGTATAGCGCAATTGTAGCTCAGTAGATTTCTGCGTGCTGGACATCTATTGCGGCAAGAGAATATTGAATTACATTCCAACTCTCCAATTCATAGACATTTTTAATTAATTTCCAATGGCAATTACATTTCTTATGAAAAATTATTTGTTATTGTATTGTTAATTAATTAATTAAACCTCGTTATTATTATCAACCATTATGTATTGCAATGTACATAAGAATTAATTTTATCAAAGAAAACTGTATTGAGTTGATAAATTATACTTTATAAAACATCAACGGTCATCAAAATTCTTTTAGCCTAAAGCTAAAGTTAACTGAGTTTTTCTTTAAGCAATATACACACACACTTATAGTAAAACAAATGCATTAACGGTGTAAACTCGGCTGATAATATATCTTTACGAGGACAGCGGGTGTAATTCGAGGCTCACAGATATGAACTGAGATTTCGTTGAGACGCCATTAAGGTACCTACAACTGCAGGTGGGAGGGTTTACGTGAGTTATTGTGATCACCTTTGTGCTAATAACATTAGAGTCTCGTTTTGCAGTTAATTTATAATTCCATTGTAACTTTAAAGAAGTATATAATACGAAAATTAAAGTTATATATTACTTCCTATTCAATCAAACTTAAAATATCTATAGTCCAGTGGTTAGAAGGTCAACACTCGTATTCGAATGTTTCCGGGTTCAATTATTACACCGGTCACTGAGCGGTTGACGTAAACCGACTAACCGAAGTAACCTACCAGCACCTTAAAGTGACCTAACCTAAGCATTTTCAAGATAGAGCTGAGAGTCCTGCGTGCCCTCGTTTCCACTCGGCCGACGAAGACACGCCGAGACGGGGGCCCTGACCGACTCCCTTGGGCACTTGGGTCCGTGGTGTCGCTTCTCACAAACAGCTCACCATAAGCTACCCTGCGGTGCATTATTATTATATAAACAAATAAATACCATCACTGCCAAATGTCCGCAATCTATTTTACGCCCCCAAGTATTCAGAAACAGATAAACCTGTTTAGCACAGTTTACGATTTTTTCCCAGAATCCGCCCATCACAAATAAGCACTCAAACGAGAGGCCGGAATTATCCCTTGCCACTAATTGCGACCTCCCCCCACCCCCTTCACCCTTGTCTCCTCATACATTTTTCCTACGTCGCGACCCGAGCAATTTAATCCTGCATTTACGTGCAACTAGCGATTCTCCGCGACTCCGTCTGTTTAATTTGCCGTGTGATAGTTCTAATTGTGCGGTTTCCAATTAAAGCGTAAATGTTGGGGAAAACTTGTGTCAAGTACCAATGCTGTTTGCGGTACACCGAATTAACTGATGGGGTAAATTTACTGTTATAAAACACACAGTTGGGACACCTAGTATTAGACATATATATATAATATTATTTCTAAATGCAATAAAATTATACAAGTTTATCACCATTATTAAAAAATTTGGTCAAAATCTAGCCGTTTAAAATGTCTGAAAGAACGTCGCGTAGCTCAGTCGGACTTCGCAAGGGTGACCATCTGGTCTTTTTAGAAAATTCTTTTTTTAACTCTATTCTCTAATAGAGTTAAAAAAAAAAGAATTTCAAGTCCAAGTCAAGCCCTTGAGTTTCTTGCTGGATCTTCTCAGTTGAGGTCGCGTTTCGATCAGGTTGTAGAGTTAAGAAAAAAAAATGGAAATAGTAATTTGTAAATGCCCCCATAGGTCAATACGAAATAAATGATTTGACTTGAATTTTAAAGAAAGAAAGGATAAAAAGACATCCACTGGGCTTCGGAGGGCAGTCCCGGTTTCAATCTCAATATCGTGGTGGCGATAGTTAACATTGTCAACGGTCGTTACACGCATTAAAAAGCCTGAAAAATTCTGATAACTTGTGTAGTTGTGTAATTGGGTCTTCGAGGGCAGATAGTAATCGCTCCGTGTAATCAGCCAAAAGAGCTACTGAATATAATTAAAAAAATAATTTGTTAGCACTCTAAGAAATCATTTCGCTTGTTCAAAATAACCTGATGGTAAATAAATAATTCTACAAACAAACATACCTTCGGACCTGTTTTATTTTAACACGTTGACTGCGTTAAGAGGTCTAAAAGATCTCTAACGTGACTTTCAGCTGGTGCGGCGCCGAAAATCGTGTTCTCCACCTCTGTGCGGGAGGTCGTAACTTCTTTATTTCTATGTGTTTGACAGAGACAAATATACATACCTACTTCCCGCTGCGAGTTTGATTCAATAATGTAATAAAAAAAATAGGAGATGGATGAGGTCTCTAACGCACTGAGTTGTAATAATATACATCTGTTGCGTGAGGAGATCTTTCGGACCTCCTAAAACACAGGCGTCGTAGACGCAAGGAGCGGAGCGCGGGCGGCGCGGGCGCCGTTAGCTCGCGCTCAGTGTTGTTCAAATGTCGATAATGTGTACCTGCGCACTCCATTTAAAAAAAAAATACGCTCTTATATTTTGTCAGCGTGGTAGCAAAAAAAGTCGTTGCACAGCCTGTTACAGTAAATTACGGCTCACATTTAGTAGCACAGATGCATCCAAAAAAACCAAACGAATAAATACACTATGTGTGCAATGCGAACAACAAATGTGGTTACCATGCTTCAATGAGGAACATTTTTCTTAAATATTTTTTTAGTCACTATGTTTATTGAAATAAAACTAATTTTATGGATTATCATAATTCATCATTCACGGAAGGACAGTCACCATGGTCAGTCCTCCCGTGACCATGGTTGCTGTAAAACAGCCGAAACGACGGGAACGTAAAAAACAAATAATAAACACGATAAAATCCGTAAGATTAGTTTTATTTAAATGTCTAGTATTCGCGTAAATATAAGAAATCAATATTACTATGTTTAAATGATTACTTCATAAAAAGTTAAGCTATCGATAACTGGGGTTTTATTTTAATCCCATCACTAGTCACAACCCAAACTGATCTATCTTTAGTTGCGATGCGAGATTCAATGGATACCTAATATTTTTTTCGTTATATCTCATAACCCACTTTTCACATCCCCATGCGTAGCAAACTTGAGATAGAACAGTTAATTCTCTATTATTTACAGAAAGAACATAGAGTGTATCTTATTTTTTGATAAAGATATGAGTTTTTTTAAAATACCTTATTTTACGAGATGGATTAGGTCTCATACGCACTAGAGTGAAGCTCGGTTAAGAGGTCGAATAGGTCTCTAACGCACTGGCTGAAAGTCCTCTGAAAATGGCACCGCACTCAACGTGTTAATAAGACCTTATCCAGTTGAATTACCGAATAAATGCGACCCTCTCCGCCTTAAGACAGGTACTTTCTTTATCCCGTAAAAGATATTATGCGCGCGAAAATTAAAATTCAGTGATGAATTTACGTCTTAATTGTGCGTAGCGTGTCTAATTGAGAGATATTATACGCTTGTTTTTGTTTTAATCTCGCTTAAGTGCTTAATATTTTATGAATATTTGTACTTGTGTTGTAGGTAATAGTGCTTTATTCTGTGTTACCTACTTCTTAATTACGATTAATGTTGGGGTTACCGAACTTACTGCTACGTTTCAGTGCAAGCCTGATAAAATATATTATGACAGGCTGGAGTAGGGATTTGCGTAGGGCTAAGTGAAATCAACTAGATATATGGAGTTAAGATTAAGTTCAAGTAGCAGGCGCTTAAAAAGACGTGTGTTTAGCTTTGTACAATTCCGGCATTTTGCCGGGAACGAAAGTTATGGACGTAATAGCAAAAATCTCAAATGTGCTGCTTTAGAGGGTTTATGTTTATGTTATTATATGGTCTTCATGGTGTAATAAAATGTAGTTTCTACCACCAATAATGATCAATGTAGCACCAATTAATCTACTGCACATTGCAGATGGCGGGCGGCGACGACTGGCATCAGTAATGGACCAGGAGGGTATATACATTATTCTGATGGCTACACAATAATGTGTCACTTGAATACAAAATAAGTAAGGAGCCGAGATAATTGATAAAATTATGTCACTTAAAAAAATACATTTTTCAAAGTTGCTTTGGCGAGATAAGTATGTTTTTTAAAGGTTTTTTTATTATGTAAAAAATAACTAAGTACATAAGCCACATGGGTACCTACCATATTAGGGTTTTGTCGTGTAGTGTATCCTCTTCGTATCATAACGAATTGATAATTGTGCAAACGTTATAAACATAAAAAGATTTTCGATCTCCCTATAACAACTAGAACACAAGTAGGCAAAGTGATTCGTCCGTAATTGGATAGACCGACACCGAGTTTGGACAGCTAACCGAGGGCCGTCGGACTAATTCTGTACACCGACTCACCCTTTAACCGCCAAAGTTTTCTAATCGAAAAAAGTTTCCACTCTTACGTGAGCTGGTGGACGGTGGAAATTTTAAGGAATTTATGCTTTATGGTTCCTTAAATGATGGAGATATTGTGAGCAGTCATAAGGTAGTAAAAGACTCTGCCTTGAGAATAGCTTAAGCACTTCTCCTAATATGCCTATTTACATAAACTAACTTACTTAGATTTCCTCTCTTAGTCAACCCTAGTCACCTAATACTATGTGTTGATCTTCTCCAAATCCAACCATTCACTATGGTCTTGAGCCTTCCACATTCAAATATTCCCCACCCTTTCGACCAGGTCGTCGATATAGCTCGTTACTCATGGCTCTACTTAGAGACCTTAGATAAAATCTATTATATACTTACCCCCAAATTTATAGACGCTCAATTTATAGACGTTAAACGTTATATAGTACTGCGCACAAGAGTTTTGCTTTCCGCAGTAGTATATGACGTTTGATAAAGATGAATTTTACCCATCAAAAAACAAACTGAATTTCACTGAATGACGTTATAAAAAGTATATTTATCATTTCATTTTTTACACTCCTCATAATCCCTTGCGAAAATAATTGCATAACTTTTGACAAGGTAAGGAGAAAGAAAATTTAGAACAAAAGGAAACTTTGTCGGACGTAGAAAAAATGTAAACAGGTGGAATCATAAATCACGATGTCAAACGCAGACGTAGATTTGGGAAACGGAGGAGCAAAGTGGCAGAAAGTTTTGTCTAAATACACCGAAATGACACTCGCTTGGAATTGGATTTGAGTTTGCTCTCCATTTTACTGGGACCGTTGTGTGTGATATAGAAACGTGGGTACGAAGGATAATAAAATCCATTGTACACTCGGTATAGCTTCGAAACCAATCCTTCGAAGAGACGCGGTTGAAAAATGCTAGGTGCCTACCTAGGTAGTGAAGTTATATTAGAATTAGCATTTATACCTTATAATAATATCGGCAGAGGAACACATCAAATGTACGGTCCCAATGCAAGCAACGCTTATATTATGAGTACCGAACAATGGAGTGGGGCGATGCCAGTATATAATTATAATGACTTGGATACAAACATTTGTTCTCATAACATACAATTTTCCCCAACCCTCACTCTCAGTACAATATCCGTGTTCACTACTAAAATCCTAATCGTGTCATCAATGTAATAAACATTGGGAAAATCTTCGACGTCTGTATTTTTGTTGTTATAAAATTATTTCTAAAATGAATACCCGGCCATAAATACATCTCTTTCAGCTCTAGAAAGAGACTATCAGTTAGAGGTATGAGAGAGACAACGCTCTACAAAGCCGATGTTTTTTCTAAAGCCGAGCCTAATATTTACGGACGTGTATAATTGTGCAATATAAAAAATGTTCATCAATCCTATTTCTTTTTCAAGTTCTTATCCACACAATTAAGGTTATATGTAAGTAATCAGAGTATTGGAGTGTCTTTGCAGTATTTACGATAAGGGATTTTAACCTACTTTATAAAAAAGCCTCAATAATCATTCTATGCTCACTTACTTGTGGTAATGCAACTACAATCTAATATGGCACAGTAAAAGTTTTGATCAAAAAACTTACACCAGAGTTTTTTGATCAAAACTTACAAACTTGTATTTAATATGGCCATTTTATTGACACAAAAGTAATAAAATATAATTAGCTTTACTCACAATTGTTTTATAATAAATCCCCCATGTGGTATTGCGATGTAGGATTGATGGTTTGTATACCGATATAAACCAACTATTGGAACAATACGGCTTTGAATTGTATTACCAATTAATTGGTGTTAATGTTCCAATTGATTACACAATCGTGAACGTGCCTGCGGGCGAGCGGTCAGGTGCAGTGTTATGTTGTATGTATTAAATTAATCTGTTAGACTATCTTCAGTAGGACGACAATGGTTTTAAGACCGATATCGAGATTCATGATTGATGCGCGCAGTGGTTGTGTATCTTTGGATACCTAGTTATATTATACCCTGAAGCTATTAATCGCTGACATAGCGTCCCGCGCCTCGGTGTGATCCAAGTGTGGGAAACACCCACGCTCCAACGAAAACGCCTCGACGTTATCTCAGCACATCAAACTCTGTAGGCTAAACTCATAGTTGTAATTAAAATAATTAACTTTAATTTAAAATACTGAATTATAAAGAAAATAAACTTTTTCTTTTAAAGACCCGTGTTTCGCTCTCGAAAGCTAACTACCTACCTAGTAGTAATATATTACCAATACAGTACTGTACCAATAAATAGGTGTACACTATTACCATTCAGGCCGGTATTAATAGATCTGAACCTAGTAGAGCGGACTTAGGGATGACATTCTAATTTCAAAAATATTAACATGTTATGACCGTACTCATATAATCTCTCTGAGAGTTTAGATGTACTAAAGTAACACTTTATACATACTTGAAAAGGAAATAAATATAGAAAGAATTAAAAAAAAATACATACGATACAATAATATGTGTATCATTTTATAAACGCCGCAGTCCTAATTCCAAACAAAAGATACATTAACACAGATTTGAAATCGATTTTTGCTTAACGATTGCCGTTTTTTTGTCTCACTGTTTTTATAATAAAAGAATAGAAAATAATGAATAAAAAGTCGACGCGCAAAATACCATTCTTTTGAGTCGACTGTCTCAGCGAATAAAGATTGATGAATTGCCTGCTTGCTTCGGCTACGCTTGTGACCATGAATTTATTCTATTTTTAAGTGGAAAAAAGGTCGGCCGTGCTTTCTACGTCACTTTGTCGCGTTTTAAATGCGATTTTACTGCCGACGATTTTGTGGCGAGCGTTTTTTTATTCGTTCTAAAAGTTTTGGGTCCTAATTAAGATTAATGGCAGACTTGTTTTTCTGCATCTCATTTGTAGTCTAATTTAAATTTACGCTGGTAACTGAATGACATAAAGTATGATCCTGAAAATAAGTAAGTATATTTTAAACTAAAATACATCCCAAAAAACCTTATTTTCATTCAACTGTCTCGACTCTAGACTATTTAGATGATACAAAAATTATGGTATAGCACATATTTTTAGGTTAAAAACGAATCTAGGTAACTTTACTGGTTCCTATTTGAATTAAAAAGGTGACAACAAAAAAATATTCGCCGGTGTTACCGTGCCATCAAATACAGCTTAATGGGAATTACGAGTGGAATCGGAAAACTCAGCACGGTCAGCCCTTCCTCTGCCATCCGCTAATTGCGCCGCCGGCCATTCGTTTTGTATTACGCCGCCGTGTTGAATTTAAATAAAACACGCGTCGGAGTGACCTCGAATCGTGATGGTCTTACATGTAGTATATATCTATCTATCAGCCGATAGACGTCCACTGCTGGACATAGGCTTCCCCTAATGATTTCCACACGTCTCGGTCCTCCGCCACACGCATCCACCGGCTTTCTGCTGCGCGTGTGATATCATCGGTCCACCTTGTGGGGGGTCCACATACTTAGGTAATATTTAGATTCAAAGTATACTACCTGTATACCTACCTGTACTGTACTGTACTAACTACCTGTGTAATATTGAAGGTTATTTGAAAAGATTATTACTTGCTGTACGGTGCACGTCTTTCTAATGACGTGTGGAATTCGCTAACCTGCTCTGGGCGAGCGTGGTGGACTATAGCACATATCCTCCTGGCATTGAGGGGGAGTGTGTCTGGTAAAGCTCTGTCTAGTATGGCTATGATTAATGTACTTATATGTCATGTATGGGAGGCAAAGGTTTTATTGAAATCTATAAAGTTTGACGCAAAGTATGTACAGTACAAATTACATTTAACCGAAGTCTGATCGTTGGTCGTAATACCGGAGTCAGCTAACTTACGCGCAACTTACCAGACATGCCTATGTGCATTAATTGGGTGAACTACACCCTAGAGGCGGCGCTTATGAAGACTAGTTTGAACGCAAATATTCCATCAATCGATGCCTTAGAGAGTTGTTGTTACTTACATTAGGATATAAATTTAAAAAAGTTCTGCTTTTTTGTATTCTTATAGCTCAACCACGAGCCAACCGACTAAGTGGCTAGAGGCCATTCGAGGCTACGTAGCCAGTCAGTACGCGGTTACTAAAAAAATAAAAGTAATAATTTGAATATAACGAACCTATCTGCAATTGACCTTCAAAGTTACGTCTTCGTCAGTGTTAAAACGTTTAACTCAACAAAGTGTCTAGTAGTGTTTGCAATGACCACACCAGCCTGCGGCCTACCCGTACGATCTTTATCGGTTGTTTGTTCTGTGATCTGAGAATGTTTCCATCTTGTTTGCTTAAGAGATGGTGGACCCGCACACCCATTTGACCTTTCTTGGCATTTTTCTGTAAAGAAAATATTTTGAGTAGCTAGTGTGTTTGGTTTGCGATATTCGCATCACGTGAGGAGGTAATAAAGTTCTTTTGCACTGAAAGGATGTTTTTGATTTCCATGCGTCAGTGTTTATTTATGATTCGCATTAAGTATAGCCAGGCTATAATATAATATACAACATGTGTAACTTGTAATCTGTTTGTTCGGAGTCTAGAGTATTGTAGCGACCTCTTCAACCTCGCCACAAGCTACATTGCATACGCATTCAGAACAAATGACAATTCTCCATACAATCCTGAAACGCGCTATGAGAGTTTTCGGAGCATGTAAAATATACACAAGATCCCGACAATAACCGTCGGGGCATAGCGGAAAAGGGAAGATCTTCGCGCCAGGCGGGTGGTAATACCTACCGAGACGACCGCTATAATCAGTAGCACCTATTTTTGTTTGTAAGTTTGTCTGAGCATCAGCATGAACTGCTAAATGGTTTTGAATGAGAGGTAGGCTATGATCTGGAATAACATACGAACTAGCTATTGGTCGGAATATGTAGGTACCTGTTTTAAATGAGTACTCGTACCTGTTATTAATTATTTTAATCAATTTCAGAAAAATAACCACAAATATTGCGCTATGTTGTTAGGAGCTATAGTAATATATTATCAGAATAAAGTATGAAATAAGTAATTTGATAACATAAACAATGTATTTAGAATATTCTGTTATTTGAACTGGTGTGCGTTGATAGAATATTTTATGAGACTGGAATTACTATTTAGAATATAAATCAATCACAATTTGGGATCAACGCGTCAAAAATAATAAGTATATTTAAAGAGATATCTGTATAAGGTTTACTGATTGGATTGTTGCGTATTCTATAATACTATATATTATAGAATACGCAACAATCCAATCAACACAACTTTGGCCTGAATTTATAGAAGATAAAATTTATTTAAAGTCGCATTGCAAATAACAATACTAATATATTTATGCGTAATACCTACTGTTTTCAATGGATTGAATTCAGGGAAGCTGGTTTTTTTTCACTTTTATTCAAAAAAATTTAATAAAAACTCTAAACCACAAGTCATTGTTTATGGATCGTTACTGTCTATGGTAAAGGTATTCAGGATATACAAGAATAGTAAAGAGATTTAATTATCTTAATCTTTATGAGATGTTTTGGGCAATACATTTCCGAGCAATTTTCCACGATACCGACTAAACTCGATCAGTACGAAGCCATGTAAAATTCCTAATAGGGTACATACATTAAAAAGTTAACGAATTAGAAACTTGTATAAACCTGTATAAATCTCATTAAGGATAGGTATACGAAAATTCAAAGTTTATACAACATTTCGATACGAACAAAAGGTCCCTAGATTCTCGGGTCGATTCAGAGCGTTTCGACAAGTATCCGAATCTATTCGATTAGAAATTTTCTCGTTTCGACGACGATCTTCCAGAACCATTCTTAATGACTGAATCGAACATTCGAAACGACTATCGATTGGTTCGATTCGACCACTCGCTGTGATTACATAGTACATTTCATAATGCAAGTTTTATTAATTACCGAATCGGTCGATACAAGTCTTGTCGTAAGGTTGTGAATCGCGGGCCTCTCCGTTAATTAAAATCTTGTCAGCTGCTCCAGTCTTATAAGAAGCGTAGTACAGCTTAAAGGTGCTATAACATATACACATAACGACATGAAGCATATTTCTACAAGCGATCCGACGATACCTGAAGCATAGTTACTGCAACCGATCCGATTAATAGTCTGATCTCAGTATGCACTTTGCATAGTAGGATCGAAAAGTATGGGCGATGATATGATTAACATATGCTGTCAAGAATTATTCTTATCACCACCAACACGTATTTGTAAAACGAAAACTGAGTAAGTATGTTAGTCAACTGGCCAGGGCCAGGCCAGCAACCGCATAGTAACTGTCACTTTTGACAGATATCCCATACAATATCTGTCAAAAGTGACAGTTAGTATGCGATTGCTGTTCGATTATGAATCGATTGTGTTGGCAGACTTGGGGCCCTGGTATTTGAGACACAACATAACCGATTCTGTCCTGGAAAAGCTTGGTTTGGTACCACATCAAATAATTAAAAAGGTAATAGTAAAAAAAATATGACCATATGTTCTGTCGGTGATTGGATATTAATATTAGTTCGGTTGTATCGGATCGCTATGTAGCTATAACTTCATCGAACAAGATGCTAGCACCCGCTTTATCAAGAGACCGCGTATCGACTTTTGTGCTTTACATAAATTTGCATGTCGAGATGTACGTACACACCACTTGTTTATGCTAAACATGATATGCTCTAGTTTAGTATCGCGATACTAGAGTCGTACACTTTATCATTTATACTCGTATCGAAAATGATGAGTATGATATTGTAATGTAAATTTAAATAAAAAAACTAAATCCCGACGGCTTAAACACTTCACTGAAATGATAAAAACAAGCTCTACAATTTGATTCCGCCATGCCAATGTTTTTGTTCGATAACTACTTGAATATGTTATAAGGTATTGCAGGCGGAACAAATAATTATACACCACCACCTGATTATTCTGATTATTTTTATGGACCCCGCCTGCATTACCCTAGATTCATAAGTACTGTACTTAATGGTTTGCATGAGTAAAAAAATATTTTCTGATTCTGATCCCGAATATATGGAATGAGGTAGGTACGTGCATATAATATACATTGTAATCATAAGAAGAAAAGCTTATAATCACAAAATTGAAAATCTTTCATTTCCTGATAGCTATAAAGCCTAAGGATATTCAGCGTTATATCCAAAGCAGTTTACTATTATTTTCCTTTAATACACCTCGAAAAAAGGAGATATTATGACAGCAGCTTCCAAAAGCAAGATGGCGGGTGCGTCATACGTTCGATACGTACATTATTGTTACCGCAAATGTGCTTCGGGGTGTGGGCTAAGCCGCGCAGATTTACCGAGGTCACGTTTCTCGCATCAGCCGGCACGCGGTACGTACTCAAATTATATTATTGTACGTTCGAAGTTTGGAGAACTCCTCTATTGTTATTGCGCCCTGGTACATTTTTTATAAGGACCTGAGATTTTTACACCTAAACTGTTTGGTTAAGGATTGAAGGATGGTGGTTAAGGATTCGATTCTCATGACATGAAATGTGCCATTTGGATTTTCTGACAGATGTAGTCTCTATTTACTTCAATAGCCATAGTTTGGACTCGCTAAATGACATTAGACTGGGTCCATTCTATAACAGTAAACATATCTAAAGCTTACTGTGCTACTATATTGTGACGTATAGCTGCTAGTACAACTCTGCATACAATTTTGGGGAGTACTGATCTCTCTCTATGGTCGGTCCCTCATGTCTGAGGATCGCGATCAACGTTGGATAGTCCACACTTGGATCGGACGATTAGCCTCCATCGGTCTCTGTTCATGGCGCTTCTGACCACCGAGCTGAGTTTGGTTGAAGATGAGTCCTTTACTTGATCGGTCCATCTGGTTGGGGACCGTCCTCGAGCTCTCTTGCCATCTATACTACTATGGTAATACTGATGGTATTTGTTTAATAAATACCGTTGTGTAATTTGACGAAATGTAATACCAGTAAAAATCATTTTCAAATCCAGTTGACTTGATACCTACTTAAATTTTAGATAATTTTGTATACTTAGCTCTCTCAGATAGAGAAGTACTAGACCGCAGCGTGGCTGCACATAAAATAGTTGCCTCGGTAATTTGAAAAGTATACAAGTCGATATGCATTCTAACATAATCCATCCATCCATCAGCCGAAAGGCACCGACTTCTGGTAAATAGCCTCATTCAATGACTTCCACACATTACGGTCCACCTCAACTCGCAACTCCCGGCTCCCTGCGACGCGTGTGATATCATTATTCCACCTCGTGGACGGTCGTTCTACTCTAGGCCTTTCGACTCATGGTCACCATTCTAGAACCTTTCTGCCAAAACAGCCATCAGCTATGTGCCGCCCACTGCCACTTCAACATTGACATTCTTTGAGCTATGTCAGTTATTCTATTTCGTTACGGATTTCCACACTTCTGATTATATCGTGTAGCGAAACCCCTAGCATAGATCTCTCTAGATCTCTCTATTGCGTGCTGAGCGACCTTGAGCTTTATTATGAGACCGATAGTAAGCAACCATTTCACAGAGCTATATGTCATCACTGTGTACACAGTATTTTTTTTTCGATCATTCCGGTTTATGGAGCCCAACATTCGTGATCGGTGTTGGGGTTCGAGATGTTTCGAGAGATGATGAATAATGGGATGCATTTGTCTCTAATCTTTTCAAAAGTTTTTTGCCTTCATTAATCTACTTATGCATGCTTTCACTGATACCGCCTCATCGTTTCGAAGTCCGCGCTATTTCACAAAGCGTAGATATATAGCATTCTGTGAAGATATTGATACTTATAGCATTATGTGAAGGGAATGGATGGATTCGAGATAATATCGCTTTAGGTACTACAACGTGGTATATTCGAATCCTGATTCCATTATAAGCTTGGCAACATTGTGCCGCCAGTCGATAATCTATTACTGATATATTCCTACTGATATAAGCCCTGAAATTAGTTAAATTGATACACAGTATGTGATTACAATTCTTTATTAAAAATTATTTGAAACATCCAATCGATACAAATATGGGAACATTAATTTGATTAAAACACTGCTATGAGTTTTGCAACAAAGGTGAGATTCAAATGCAAAAATATTTCACCAATCATACGGTAAATGAACATGAATTTAAAAATACATTTTTGCATAAAAATAATTTTAAGTTTTTTAAATTAAGTAAGTAAATAATTTTCATGACAAGATTTGAACTCTGTAAATAACAAAATAAGCAAGCATTACAATTTTCGCTTACACCTAGTTGTTCCTCATTTACAGATTAAAAATTACAATTGTAATTATTTACAGCAGTTTTAATATTTTAATTACGCCCATTTATACTAAATTCAATTACTTACTGCAATTTCTAAATTAAAGAGTATTGCAGACAATTCCAGTTTTATATTTATACGGCTAGCTTATAATAAAATCACATTTTCTTCAATAGAAGTTTTGTGTGCTATGTTAGCTAACAGATGCATGTAATTAGCCGTCTCCAGACCAATCGCGTCGCGTTGTTAGGCAAGCTTAGGCACGAGCTGACAGCGACGGACAGGTTACAAATTCGCAGAGTCAGTCTCGCGAATATGCGCGGCTGGTCTGGTCACGGCTATTTAGTTGTAACATTCTAGCTATTAGTACTATTATTATAGTCTTGACCTGTTGGGACGAGTCGGGTCGAGGGGTCATAATAATAGGGTCGATTATGGGTTTCCCGGGGAGTTTGACCAAAGTTAAAAATAATATTCAAAACACTGTTTAAAACGTTGGTGTTGTTACTTAGATTACAACCTATGCTACTGAGATATTTGCACTATGCAAACTTGTATGTACTATACAACGGAATGAATGGAATTAACGAAAATGATTATAATAAAAATAATAAGTATTTTTGTTTAATCTTCTACAACTAAGTTACATTTTTACACTAAAGGTAGACGATAATACTAAATAATACCAGTTCCATTATTTAATGTCCCACTTTTGTGCACGGGCCTCCCATCAATGCGAGGGGGATTAGGCCATAGTCTACCACGCGGACCCAGTGTGGGTTGGCGGACTTCACACGTCTTTCGAGGGGTTCTCTCAGACATGCAGGTTTCCTCACGATGTTTTCCTTCACCGTTTAGCAAGTGATAATCATGGTTGAAAATGACCACAATATTACTACAGTGAAAATATTTCACTTTAAATTTAAGTAAGTATTTAAACAAAATTTATAGTAATAGTTGGTAAGTAAAAGGTATATATTTTTCTAAATCAATTTTCACTAATAAAAAGCTTAAGTTTGTAATTTAAAGACAAAATAATTTTGCAAATATTCCCAGTCTATTTTTTTAATGTTTTTATTTATCCGTATTTTCTTTTCGTAATTTTAATCGGCTAGAATTATATATAATTTCTTTAAGCATTTTGGTATTTTCTTTACATTTTATAATACTTAACAAAACTTATCTAGACCTATTTAACTATCGAAATCTGTATCAAGCAATATCACAAATGCCGTCTGAGCTATCTTAATTATCTGGCTCGCTTATTAAAAAACATATTTTACCTATATTATATACTTTTGAAGCACATTTATATTTACAATTAAATTAAAATAGTGACATGTAAATAGTGGTTAAAAGGGCTGACTTTGTAAGTGAGTTTCCAGGTTCCCGGTCTGGCCCTCAAACTATTGAAGTAAGCATACTCTCAACACTAGCTTTAGCTAAGTTGGAGGGCTAATAGTAATAATGTTTAATAGTAATAATGTTAAAATAAAGTAACATTGAAAAGATTCACTGAAAACATAATTAATTAATAGTTAAAATAAAAACAATAACAATTATAATTCATGAGTACATTAAGTCACAAATAAGTTAGAGTATTGGCAACGATGTTGATAGAGCGAGAAGAATATAAACCGGTAGGTGTCGCCAAGCAACACTTTTCACTCATTTTCTCAAAATAAGTTCAATAAACAATCATAATAAGTAATACCAACATAATTAAAGTATGTAAGACAGGGATGGCAATGTAAGAGGCGCCGCCGGCCGCGGCTAGCGCGCTTGCTGCTGCCTCCACGCAATGTTGGTACGCCTGGTGCTCTAGCGACGTGATAGCGCAGTAGTGTTGGTGTGCGCAAGAGTAGTCGTTGCAAAGATCCGTTTCATGTCTCACGGTGTACGCTCGAATGTATCTAAAGAGAATGAAAAATTGATTTCTATTTTATTTTTGAACTCGCATCACGGGTCTGTGCATAAATCAAAATTAAATGCTGCATCACTTCAGAACGGATGAACTGTTTTTTTAATAGTTGTAATATTTTTGTGCTTGTGGTACGAATATATTTCATTCATGTCGACTGTTATAGTACAAATGAGCTGTCAAAAATGTCACAAAATTATGTGTTCTCTACCCTACCCGTTCAGAAAGCAGGGTCACCACCAACTGGGAACCAATCAAACAATCGACAAGTTAGAACTTAAAATACTTACTTATGAAACATACTGGTTTCTTGCGGCGTCCCTAACTGAAGTTTATCAGCCAAATTGTGAAGCGACATGGCCGACACCTCGTGGAGTCCGTAGTACTGAGTCAGGTTGTACTCCGCAGTCCATTCGGCGGCGTTGCGGTTCGCGCCAGCTAAGTCCAAGTAATACTGGGTGTAGTCTAACACCTGTTAAAAGGATTATTGTACTTAAGTATATAAGCATAACGTCTCATTTCCATTGGTCGGTTGTGTGTTCACCTGTCTCTGGTCTTTACTTCTTTAATCTAATAGTTTCTCATGGTGAATCTATAAATGTACATAATATACTAATTTGTTAAACGTTATCTTGCAGTATGTGATGATAAGTCTGTCTGTATATGTTAATTTGAGTTTATAATCAAGTTGTACTATGAATTATACATACAGCAAGGTTTAAGATAAACAACATAGACAAGATCTTTAACAATTATCAACCATTTTTCTTCAAATAATCAGCGATGTAACATTGTTAAATCAATAAAAATTGTTTGTGAATTGATCAATGTTATTAAGTTGTACAAAGTATGTTTATAACACTAATTACTACTACTACAAAGGAATTACGCACCTTGCCAGTATTTGTGTCAAACTTGTACAGCCTGATGCCGGGATTAGAAGATTTGCCGCCGCCTAGGTGCGGACTCACCGAGGGCGCCAACAACGCCCACGAGACGGGCCGAACTGAACAAATTATTGAAATATTATTAAAGCTCAACACGTACGTAGCGTGCAGTGACTTGCTATATTATATACTAGCTGCGCCCCGCGATGTTACCTGAGATTTAAAAGTATGTCTATCCCATAGGATCCGTGCATTTCTCCGGGATATAAATTAGCCTATGTCATATTCTGACCCCTAAACTACCACAACCTATGCAAAAAATCATGTCAATCCATTGCTCTATGAAAAATTAAAACAAATCTATCCCACGGGAACCATACATTTTACCGGGATAAAAAGTAGCCTATGTGCTATTCCAGACTATAATCTGTCTCTGTGCCAAATTTCATCCTGATCCGTTCTGCCGTTCTGGCGTGATTGAGTAACAAACATCCATCCATCCAAACTTGCACATTTATAATATTAGTGGGATTGGATCCATATTATGATGACTGATGGCATGATGACTCTGTGCAAATTACTGTCCTCCCCGGAAGCCTGAAAATATCTAACAGCCAATCTTTAGATTCTTGCTATCCTTCTTAAGGTCCTCAGGAAGGACCTTTTGAATACGTGTAATCACACCATTGTGACAAAGACGGCAGTTGCTATAATAACTACTGCACACTATAGTTAGGTCGTCTATTATATACAGATGTATGGTGTATAAAGATGACATTCAAAAGTAATTAATCAAAATATTGTAAATTTAAAGATCACACCACGTAGTAGGGGCACGGAGTAAAGTTACTGGAACGTTTCATTAAAACACTGAAACTGGGTTAGAAAAGTAATGTATGACCCAATGACTTGTTACATGTGATTGAATTCGAGTCGTGAGTGGTTACCGTTGTTTTTTATACAACTCATAGTATTTTAAAAATAATGATTTAACTAACAACAATCTTTAAAAATATAAAACAATATTAAATTAATTGTTGTTTATTTATAAACCAACACCAGTACATGTCAGTATTAATTTGCGATCATATGTCCCGTGTCAACAGTGCCATTCCCTGACAGTGTTTAATTAACGATGCGAAATCTCATATTGTTAACGTATTGTTAAAATATTATAATTAATTTTCAGTCAGTCGGTGTGACAATTATTTTTGGATATCGTGCGACGTATGAAACAGGGCATTTGGGAAATTATGAATGCGTTCATTAATTTGAGTTATATTTATGGAATAAATAAAATTACTATGTGCCATTTGATTTTTCAACCGACGAAAAAACGTAGGAGGTTATTGTTGACTGTGGTACTACCTAAATAGTGCTGCCTATCAAACCTACTCTTTATCTAAGTCTTTAAAATCGTCACATTTATGGACTTTTTAGGCTTTTGGATGCCTGTCACGACTGCCATATATAGCATATATGGCAATCAAAACCTAAATATGACCTTTGAAGCACAGGAGGAGATCAGATGTAATAATTTGGTTACCCATTCAAGGTCCAACGTTACACCTACGGGACGTTTTACCAACTAGTTTATGACGTTCTCTTTCTTTCAAACACTCACATATTTAATAACAAAAGCTATAATAATAATACCAGCCCTTTTAATGTCCTACTGTTGGGCACGGGCCTCCCCTCAATGCAAGGGAGATTAAGCCATAGTCCACCACGCTGGCCCAGTGCCGGTTGGCGGACGTCTTTCGAGGGGTTCTCTCAGACATGCAGGTTTCCTCGATGTTTTCCTTCACCGTTTAGCAAGTGATAATCATGGTTGAAAATGAGATTCGCGCATAAAAATCCGGAAATCCCAGAGATGTTTAAACCTGCGATCGTCGTTAGCGAGGCAAGCGTTCCACCAACTTGGCTATCACTGCTGCTCTTACCATTATCATAAATAACACGGAAAGTATCCATGTGTAAGTGGCCGAAGAACTGTCCGGCGATAATTTTGGCGTACCGTCGCACCATGTTCAAATATTTGGCGTTTGCGTCTGGTGACGTATCGTAGGGATATCGGGTGTCCGAGCCGGGAGCCGCGTGCCCCACTATATATACCTGTGGACAAATAATATTAATTAGTCCTTTGTAACACAAACTTGTTTGTAACTTTTTCCTTTGTAAACACTCGCCGAGGGTCAAACCTCGGTGTCTTCATTGGACACCACTGTAGATCCTGGCTTACAGGAGTAGCAGTGGTGGGAGTGTGTGGCGGGCCTAGTCCCAATATTAGTCCTTTGTAAGCAACTTCGAAAAGAAGGAGGTCGAGGTGTAGGCATGTTTTAATGCCCCACTGCTGCGCACTAGTGGTGGTGGAGTGGGAAGGGACCCTGGGGTTATTGACCTGGGGTTATTGACCCTCTGATCAATTTCATTTTTTGCTGATAGATAACTAAACTCCTTGGTTGCCTGGTAGAGATCGCTATTTTCGCTATTATCACTATAAGGCCACCCATTGTGACACTCTCTGTATAGGTTAAGTAGGTATGTGTAATTTTGTTTTCATTTTATATGGTGGAACAATAAAGTGTTATCTATCTATCTAAACTCATACAAAAAATGCCCCTCCTTGAAAACATCCTATATGCGCATCTGGTTGGGAATGGGCCTCCGTATAATACGACGGGTTTCAGGCCATAGTCCACCACGCTGGCTCATTTCGGGTTGGCGGACATCGCACGTCATTTCATAATTAGTCAGGCTCTCTTAGACGTGTAACAATCGATAATCATAGTTGACAATTAGATTCGCACATGTAATCTAGAAATCCTCAGGGTAGCGAGCCGAGGTTTGAACCGGTGATCTTCGTTTCCAAGGCGAGCGCTCTACCAGTAGAAATAGTAAACTAAGTAAATAGTTTATTGATTTCTTATATTTTCGCGAATACTAAATATAAAAAAAAACTAATTTTGCAGATTTTTTCGCGTATTTTTTTACGTTCCCGCTGACGAAGTACATAGTAACCAAATTGACCGTATCAAGGAAACAATTAGTATATCTCTTCGAATCTCTTCAAATACAGGCGATCTAATATATAATTTAATCTAAATACTAAAACGATAAGATACACTTTCGGATGCTCACAACTCTCATCAGTATTCAAGACAGCAATGTTGAAAGATTACGCAGAAAGGTTTTACATAAAATATTTATACACAAACATTTTTCTTTAAGATTTTTATTATAAATCAAAGGAAGATAAAAATATAAAGATAATTTCTGGAGCGCTACCAGTTTGCGGTACACTCAACTAGAAAGCCTTAAAGTGCTCAATATTATCGGGAAAAATTGTCTCTTAGGAGATATTTATTTATGAAATTTCCGAATTTGACTTTTACAACACGTAATTTATTTACCGAAATTTCCGAATTTGACTTTTACAATACGTAATGCAGAAATGTAGTTTCATTGTGAACGTGAAATATGGTGGTGTGTCCACGACTTTCACTGCTAAAGATTTTAATTTAGATTCTGTCATCGTGTAAATCATAGAGTAAAATGCGACTGAAAATGGAAACTTTGTTTTAACGGAATGTTTTTTTTAATTTTTTCTGACAAATCATATTTCTTTCAATTCAGTGGTTATTATGGGAATTTAGCAATTATAATTATAATACATATTAAAAAAATATTATCTCATTTTTAATGTCCTACTCTTGGGCAAGGGCCTCCCCTCAATGTGAGAAGAATAGGCCCTAGTCTGCCAGCCTGGCTCTATGCGGGATTGCGGACTTTTCACGTATTTTAGGGTTCTATCAGACCTTTGACGGTTTTCTCACGATGTTCTCCTTCTCCGTTTGCAAGTGATAATCATGGTTAAAAATTAGATAAGTACCTACATGAAATTCGGAAATCCCAGAGGTGTGAGCCGGGGTTTAAAACTGTGATCCTCGTTACTGAGGCAAACGTTCTACCAATAAATACATTTTTTCACACAGTTGTTGCGAGAGATATATTTTTGAAATATTTTTTCTGACACTATATTTAAAGTGAGCGCGGAAAATACACAGCAAATAGAAGTCAATATATATTTATACACAGGAATTGACTTTAAATCCCCAGCTCCGAATGTATTGACAGTAAGGGGACGAATAAATTGAATTCCCCGATACAGTGCGACTTGCGACAGTGTTCGCAACACCCGCATCTGCGAGCGCCGAGATTGCTATATTTCTGTATAAAGCCTTTTGTTTTTATGACGTCATGCCAATTGGGGGCGATAAGGAAATTGTATTATATAATGAACGTTTTTGTTCGTGGATTTTCTTTTTTATTGAACGTTTTACATGAGATAACGAATGACTGGTGTATACCTAATTACGCGCCGCGCTTTCAAAGCCCCGGTTTATTCGTGATTCTATATACACATACTTGTATAGGTAAACTTTGGGTGTGTTCAGTTTTGATTTTCATATTCGAATTTGGAATCAATAGCGGCACAAAAGTCGGAACCAATTCCTTTTGGGAACGTAGAAAAATAACAAACGAAAATCAGATCCATTTCATTATGCAGATAGGTCGTATTCACATGAAAAAATAATCATTATTCCTTTTATAAAAAAGAATTGTTATTGTGGTTTGAGTCGCAATAATCATAGGTATGACAAAGATTGATGTAGACTTTACCTGCGATACAAAATAAGGTCGGCTCTTTCTTCCCTTTCATTGTACCGTCTAACCATATCAAATTACATTATTTCCGCTGGAATATAATGATACCTAACGTTAGTCTATTTCAGTAGTACTATAAGACCAAATTTATAAGGATTGTGTTATAATTGCGCAATTATTTTCATTGAATAATTATATAATTTCTGTTTTAAAAATAAGTAGGTAGGGGGAAGAGGAACGCACCGCTGACTCTCGGCTTGTCAATTTTTCCAATTATAAACCAAATAAGTCGATCGATAATTAAAGACACCAGCAACAGCGAACTCCTCTAAGATGTTACTCGAGATACTATCTGTTTTGAATGTCGGCATCCCAATTAATATGCAATTCTCCACGAAACAAGTGGGCACTAACATTTAACTATTTTTGGAAGAACTCAATATGATTGGCAAAAAATCGGATACTCAAAATTTAAAACAATATAGAGCTGGCTGCGGCGTCATCGCCATAGGTCAGCGCGTGTGTGACAGAGAAAGGGCATGACACCTCTATCTCCACACACACTCCCTAAGTTTTATATCTTTCATATTAAGCTAAAACATTACGTAAATAAATTTACGGTATGTCATGAATGTTTATGTGTTTATGATTTAATAAAAAAATACATACCAAATTAAATTTAATTAAATTATATGCTGCTTAATACTGTTGGATGAGTAAGCTATATAGACAATTTTTAAAGAATATTTATAGAATCCACGAGCTATTAACATTATGCTTTTCCTTATAAAAATGCATTGTAAATAAATAAAAAAAAATATAAATTTGGAGGTTATAATATAGTATAAAAACTGACAGCTATACAAATCCTGACATTTTAAATTGGACTTTATTTTATATGCAACCAAAGGAACATTTAAGAAAATTTAGTTGTATGACTGTCTTTTATTACTCTGTGACCATATCGCAGTTGTAACATTTACATTAGTGAATAATGGCGACCCTCTATTGTAATCATTCATAATTGTGCTTGATAAAATACGACGGAATCTGAGCCACATTTAGGGGCTTCTATTGCAATAACAGTGAATGTATGTGCCATATTGTTTTATTCTGTATGCCATTATTATTTTAGTCAATATATCATAAATATTGCAGCTATAAATTTTGGGAGTTTGTAGATGAACAATACTGACTACGAAATTATGTCGGTATGAGTTAGGTATTTTTCTGTTGCTGTGAAGTAAACTCTTGAGTGCATGAAAAAAAGGCAAGCAGATGCTTATCATGCCTTCTAGGGAAATGTCATTCGAAGGATAAATGATTAGCCTTCTATATTATAGCTTATACGATCTTTACAACGAAATGTTTATAAGAAAAAAGTTTTATAATGCATTGTAACTTTTCAAGAATTCTTATTAAGGTTAGTAACTATATAAGATGTGACAGTAATAGTTTAGATTAAGTTCCAGGAATAATTCATGAATCTAACTAGGGAAAAAATACTGGAACGTTTGGATTGGAAAAAAAAACAAACGACATTGCCACTTTATTTTATACATTAAAACGTGTCCGATATGACCTACTCGCTAACCTCTTCAAATATTTGAGACCATTTCTATTACTTGTATAAAAATCTAAGCTAAAAGAATACTCTTTCAAAGAGTAAAACGCTTTTAATAAATATTTCTGCTCCGCTATTTCAGAGGAGCGATCAGATTAACGAGTTTCTAATCTGTTATTTATTAGAGAGGCCGCGCCGAGCGGTACGCCGCGGCCGGATATCCCGTTCCGGCCCATAGTTATGACCCAAATGCACTAGCAAATACAACTACCTCCTATTTGTTTAAATACAGGGCCGGCAGGCAATGGAAATACTGGTTTCAATCGATAAAAGGAGAGTAGAGGTAGTGTAAATACAAAGTAAAAAAAAAAAAATATGTTACTCCTTACACAGACGTGTTAGAATATTCAGACAGCACTCGGCGTGCGCTGTAATTGAAGCTCTAAAAAACTCTAGCATGTAAATACACGTACTCACGCACACATATAAAAAACTCCAGAACCTCTAAGTCTATGCCGGACCATTTATTAGGCAAAATATTTTGTATGTGGTAACATTTACCACTACAACTGCATTGAAAAAGTGCTTTCTCATTGCTAGTGGCAACGTTACGTCTGAAACAAGTCTGTGAGTCCTTATATGTGTACTTAGCAGTATAGAGTATAATCATAATTATTTAATAATAATTTTATAATTTAAATTATGTTTATGTATTTAAGTAGCGGAATTAAATACTACTACTAAATGCTGTTCCTATTAAGCAACAGTTGCAGTATCCGTCATCGAAACTGGCTGGCAAGGATGGCTTGGTACCGTACGAATATCTTAATAGCTCGTTGTTGGTACCATATGGGCAATACTTTGAAATAGTAAGGGCACATTAAATGTTTATCCATATAAACCAATTCGAATTCTGATGCACTAATTTGGAATGAAGAAGAACACAATATTGATTTCTTATATTTACGCGAATACTACACATTAAAATAAAACTAATAAAAATAATATGAGGGTACCCCGTCTCAAACTAGGACGTCAACCACCTCAGTCCTCCCGTGACCATGGTTGCTGTAAAGCAGCCGAAACGTCGGGAACGTAAAATAAAAATATAAACGCGATAAAATCCTAAAAATTTGTTTTATTTCAAGAACACAATATTCATATTATTCATATTAAAAACATTTCAATGCAATTTTAAAATATCACTGGAATAATATAATCTCGTTTCACAATTTAGTTTTCCGAATGACAAACGATAGCATTCCGCTTAAAATGTAAATTGGTAGCCCTAACCATAGTGGGTTTGTCCCAAAACGTGAATTGTTTGCAAAAAAAATCCGGAACTTTCAGTGTTGCTATTTTTCGCACACAACGTGCGAATGCGAGAAAGGTTTGTTGTAATTTTAAACGTAGGCAGAAAGTGTTTTGGTATTTTTTGTTAAATAAAAATGCTTTTCGCTTCATTCCAAAGAAACAATTCCACTTAAGTTTTTGCTTCAGGTAAAAGTTCGGGATTTATACTCCTGGGCACTAGACCAGCTTTCGCGCGAGATTGATTCAGCGATCCTAATCCAAGCGCCTCTAGAATTTCGTACCAGGGACTGAATATCTAAAACCAATATCTTAGCTGCGAGATTTAGCATATTTAAAACTTCTACCCCAGAGTAGACATGGCTGATAGATTTTTTTGAAACTTCCGATGCATAAAGGTACGTAAGAGCGTATTCTTTTAAAAAAATATTTGCAACACGGGGCTGCATTTGAACGTGCCGTAATTTTGAGCGGGACTTGTTTTTATCAGTGTTTGGTTTTTCTGATAGGCGGCCACTTACTCGCTAATGGTGTTCGTTAAAAAAAAACCACAAGAATAAAACGAGCTTAAATATTTTTTATACATTAACTTTCTATTTGCATTGCTCAAAAATGTAAAAGATCTATTTTAAAAAAAGAGCAACCATGGAGTTTCTTGCCCGTTCTTCTCCATAGGAACGGCGTTCCAAACGGGTGGTAAAGCAGTAGCATAATATTTTTGTAACTTGACGATTCATAAGTACTGTACAATAATGGTCTACGTGAATAAAAAATATTCTGATTCTGATTCTATTAGTTGATCTAAATATTATCATGGCATCTAATGAATGATGATAAATAATAATAGCCATCAAATCTATAAGATCATTTATGGAATTAGTCCGGGAAACTATATAAGACAATTCTTAACTTTATATTAAAACAGAAACACATTAAAATACTGATATTTTAGTTAAAGATTCGTTTACTCTCAAAACAGAAAATCACCATTATAGTGTTTCTTGTACTTTAAAATTCCACGAAATATTAAGATGAAATGTAGTCGGTACACGTTGAAATAGACGGCGGGCCCGGAACGAATGGTAAGTAACCTATACCTGATAATAGTGACTTAAAAGAAGAAGAAGATAGAGCTCATTCGTAGCCCAGCCGTCCTGAAGATGCCTCGTTTAGAGGCGAAACACATGTCGAATACCTTTTTAGATTCGCCTCGTTTCGCGGAGAATTGCATTTTATTTAAGTCCCGTCACTCATGATAGATAGTTTCTCGACTAACATATTAGACGGTGTTGCTGGCCCCTTTAATTATCGGTCAAACTGGTTTGGTTTATAATTGGAAAAGTTGACGAGCCGAGGGTCGGTGGTGGGTTCCTCTTCCCCCATTTATTTAACAATGGATTTCCGCCAAGTAACGCCTAGTTCTATCAATTATAGAAGAAGATATATCAGAAAATAACTCACCATTTCTTTATTAGTGGTCGCCTTGTCTAACACAGCCGCAAACCACTCCCACTGTCGACGCGCCTGTATGTTGTTGAGCTCTCGTACGCTGAACAAGTTGGTGTTCAACGCGACTATGCGCAGCTTGCTTTGAGTCTGCTCTATCGTGTAGTACCCACCTGCGAGAAACAAAAGTTCCTAAAGTACCTTCCGAAAGTTTAGTGCGATTGTGCCAAGATTCTTTTGCTGTTACACATTAGTAGCCGTGTTTATTTGTCTTGTTCTTATTCTAGTTAGATTGGGCTTCTTTATTTCAGTTGTGTTTCTCGGTGTTTCAGTTTGGACGTCATTTATGAAAGATTATTTCATTGGCACTTTACTTTTGCTACATAATAATTAAACTATTAGTAAACAAATTGAAAGGTATTTTGGAAATTATAAAAATATCAAACAAGGTGTGTTATTCCAGCGAAGGTAAGAAAAAGATTTTGTACTATTAGTTAAGTATTCAAAATTTAAACAGTAGTTTGAAGAACGAGGATGCAGCGATTCCATTATGCTACTATAATGGAGATAAAAAAAAGTTATGTTCTAAATAAGCCCCTCAGTTTCTTTCTGGATCTCCTCAATTAAGGTCGCGTTCATTTGTCAGTACCCCCGTAGGCCTATATGAAATAAATAATTTGCCTTTCCCTTTGACATGAGCCGGAACACACGAACCTCTACAATGTGGACTTCACACGCATGGCAGGTAGGCGGGGATGCGAGTAGTAGAGAACCGTGGTATATGATAGTCTAAAACTCTAGACTCTTTATTAAAAACAAACAACGAAACGCTAAAAATGACATATACCTAATATAAACGTCTGCACAGCATCCATGGGTAACCAATGCTTCCACAGATTAGTGAGTCTCTCTGACGGCGCTGGGTCCGAGTGGCCAAGCACTGGGAAGACGAAGTGCGAGCTGAAAGTTCTGCTCAACAGATCCGTTATGTTTTTGATCGCCTGGTACTTATCGTCCTCGTTTCCCGTGTAACTGGCCGATATTATGTCACTGGAATATCATAACCAATTTTAATATCCATTGTGCATAAGAATATAGCTATCTAAATCTACTCATGCTTGGAAATCGGTTATAGATTTTACAACACCTTTGCCATTAAACTATTGGCGTGAGCTCAATCCTAGCGTACCTTATGACTTATAGTTGGAGAAGTTAACGGCAATTCAAAAATCTGAATGGAGTTACTCTATCATCTAATCCTTCTTCTATCGTGAACACTAATTTGGTGAAATTAATCTACGGTACAATAGAATTGGATATTATTGTTTAAGATTTAAAAATTCACACTTACCCGGTCCATAGCACAAATTCGACGTTCTCCGAGTGGCGCGTGCGCATGTATCGCACGGCGGACTCGATCAGCTTGAACGAGCTGTCGCAAGAGTAGTCGCCGAACTGCCCGAGTGCTCTGTGATGCCCGGAGCTGCCTCGCTCGTCACCTCTTCGACAGTCTAATGAGATGTAATAGTAATTATAGCTAAGCCAGCATAGATAGCCAAGTTGGTATAACGCTCGCCTTGAAAACACGGTGTGTAGCTTCAAACCCCGGCTTGCATTCTGTGATTTTCGGATGTTCATGTGCGAATCTCATTTTCGATAATGATTATCACTTGCTATACGGTGAACGCACACATCGTGCACGTTTGTCGATACTCGTGTGAAGTTTACCGAATTGCACTAGCGAGCGTGCTGGACTATGGCCTGAATGCTCCTCTACTGTGGAGGATCGTGACATGTATAGGCCAAAGATCAGCAACGAACTGTTGATGCACTGCAGTGTAGCTCTGCCTACCCCTTCGAAGAATGGTGTTTGGTGTATGGTGTAATATAATGACAATCCTCCTGACCGAATTTTCGGTCACGGCGGCCCATCTCAAGGAGTAATTACGCGGGATATTTTTAGTGAACAAATGTGAGCGCAAGCACAGGCGTATTCTGCCTTTGCTCTAAGTGAGAAATCGGAATTTTCCGATGGGACGGCAATTCTTCATAACTGGAGACAGACCAGGCGCAGGACAAACGGATGTACGTGCTCTCCGAGGTACGAGCAAGTGATAATCATGGCTGAAAATATGATTCGCACATGAATTCCAGATATCTCAGAGCTGAGAGTTGGGGTTGGAACCTGTGACCTCTGTTTCCAAGGCGAACGTTCTTCCAACATGGCTATCACTGACTTAGTGAAATGTAATGCAAACAAATTCTGACCGATCGAAGACTTGCAATGATTGTTTATATTTTTTAATTTCAGTATCCACTTGGTACATTAGAATAAAGCAAAATGATTGAAAAGATGAAGCACCGCAATAAAAAACGTATAAGTTTTTTTATTAACACTTGTAGTTACGAGCATCGAGCATCATAAGCTGCGCGAAACGTCGAGAGAGTCACGATAAAAAGTAATAACTCTCTTTATTTCCATTCACTCGTATAAACGTTATTTTATTCGATTAACGAAATAAAAAAGCTTTTATCGATGCATTAATTTTTGAACATCCCCAAATTTCAGTGACGAGACATGAAATTTCGGGTTACACAGGGTGGTGACGATATAGAGGCGTCAATTTAGAAAAGTTTAAAAATAAACACTACATAATATGTATAAATGTTACCTCTATCGTTTGATTTGGAAATGTTATACCAAACATGCGCTCAAAATTAATGGCTCTACATTGTCACCACATTGTATAAGCGTTATGAATTGAACTATTATTATTAGATATGGTTAATACATGTGTCTGAATATGCCTTATCAATATACCTACCTACTATACATAGCTATTTGCTAAAATAACTATTCAAATTGAAATGGATTACAATCCAAGAATTATTTTACTATGATAAAATAATAATAATACCAGACCTTTTTGATGTCCCACTGTTGGGCATGGGCCTGCCGAGAAATGCAAGGGAGATTAGGCCATATTCCACCACACTGGCCCAGTGCGGGTTGGCGGACTTCACACGCCTTTCGAGGGGTTTTCTCAGACATGCAGGTTTCCTCGCGATGTTTTCCTTCATTGTTTAGCAAGTGAATATCATGCCTGATAATTAGATTCGCACATGAAATCTAGAAATCCCAGAGATGCGGGCTGGGGTTTGAACCTGCAATCCTCGTTACCCAGGCAAGCGTTCTAACAAGTTGGCTATCACTGCTTTCTCTTTTATTATGAAGATACTCTAAATATGGATATAATATTATAATACGTATAGGTAGATACCTACGTCGTCTATTGTCGCCCTGTGATGTGTAGAGAGGGTCATAGTGGAAGTCCGTTATGTGCCAGAAGTAGCCTGTAACAATGAAATACACAATGTTATCTGATAGTATCATCGCTTTCTGTTAAGTACGGAATATCGTCAGGATATAAAAAGCTATTTTAAAGATTCTCAAAAAAGTTGTCGGTGACGTTTACTTATTTATTTATAGTCGCACAAAACGATGTGTTGCCACATAGTGTATAGAGAAATCCTTTCAGTCCATAGTCATAAAATACCTAATAATAATACCTAATAATAATGAACAAAGCCATGTCGCCAAGCGGCCTAGCCGTGTTCCGGCATGATGTTCGGTGTTGCCATTCATGGATGGCGGGTCAGATCAGCTGCGCTGCATGTGCCTAGTGAATGTAGCGTCTCTATCTACTGCCACCTTCCTATCTAGGCAAGTATGCTCCATCGTAGATCTCATCGTCACTTACCATCAGGTGAGATCGAGATCAAATACTTGCCTATAAAGTAATAAAAAAAAAAAAAAAAAAAAAAACCTTTTAGATGAAACATTACTACATTACTTCTTTCCAATTTCACCGATATACCGCTCCATCTCAACTTACTCAAAGTAATACATAACATTTTATATTAAATACAACTCGGTACACGGCTGAGGAGACGGACCTATAGCACTGATTAAGAACGTCAAGAAGCCTTCTGCTTAATTATAACATGATCATCATCAAACAAAGGTTTTACTGACACCCTGGGCCCCAAGACTGTTAGCACAATCGATTCATAATCGAACAGGCAGGTGACAGGTACTATGCGGTTGCTATTCGATTATGAATCGATTGTGTTAGCAGACTTGGGGTATACTGTGTATACAATACCTTACGATTATTGCCCTTGAACTTAACACGAGTCGACCTGAGCCTCGGATTAGCGTGGTGCGCCGCGATAATGAGAGCTGGAATTACGGCAAAGCCTGAAAGAAGGCCCCCGGGAGCATTCCAAATTGATTCCATTACTCATCAATAATCTCAAGAGCCTTAGTCTTATGGAAAATGTACTGTTAGGTTCTTGTAATGGCGAGCGATAACCACGTGGGTCTATTGGTTTGAAGTTAGGCCGCCCGGCTCATTGAATTCTCGTGTGAAAAAAAAACGGCTTTTTTTCCCGTTACCGGAATCTAAATATATAAAAATATAGGCTATATAATTGGTATATTTGTTAGCGATATAAAAACCAGGTACCGTATATAAATATTTTCCAATATGTTTAATGTATCGACTTTGCTGTCATTGATGGAAAAGACAATAATAGCCCTGATAATAACTATGCCTATGGAGACATAGCTATTAGCAGTGGTATTGCTGCCAACCTTAAAGGTAATTTTCGCGTGGCAATACTTAACTCTAGTGCAACGGTTTGCTACAATTCTGCCTTACCCTCATAAGTAAATTTCCTAAAGTAGGCAGGGAGTAAAGTGCTCGATAAAACATACCTATCATAGCAACGACAAACAACGTATAAGAGGCCCATTTTAATTTGATTTCCAATTATTATTTGACTTGTGCGCCATCTGTTACTTTAAAACACAAGCTCTCACAATATTTTTTAATCTATCATTTAAAACCATAGTACATTGAAGAAAAAAAACATTTAAGGTGGAAGCTCAGGGTCAGGGCGCGAAATTCAAAATGTCAATGGTTTTTATTTTTTTACGAAAAATGTGGACATCTTTACGATGTAATTTAGTGTTTTGCGATATTAACATTCTGCATTGGATGTCTCGATGTATTAAGTTTGCTTAAAAAAGTACCTAAAGCGATACAACACCATTAAGTTAGTAAAAGTAGCGGTTTTTACAAACCTTATGGTATTGTATCGGATTAGGTTCTTTTTTAAGCAAACTTAATACATCGAGACATCCAATGCAGAATGTTAATATCGCAAAACACTAAATTACATCGTAAAGATGTCCACATTTTTCGTAAAAAAATAAAAACCATTGACATTTTGAATTTCGCGCCCTGACCCTGAGCTTCCCCCTTAACATAACATGCAAAAACCACTGAGGTTTATAATAATGTTATAAATGGTCTACATGAACTTACATAAAATAGATTGTAACGTCGATAAATACCTAATAAAAAAAAGAGAAAGAAAAAGATACTAACGTAACTAGGCAAGCGCATTTTTTTAAACCACCATACATAAAAAAAAAGAAGATTCTCACGAGTTTTCCCGAAAGAGAACCGTATTGTACACTCGTTGGGAGGCTGCGCTCGTCTCACGAGCCGCATCGCGCCCGAGGGACGGGCAAAAACGCCTGATTAATGACGCCCGGAGTCAACTGATGAACATGTTGCGTATTCAAACATTGCCGCCGGAGTTAGTGGCACTGGAAGGCTTTATTTAGTTTGGGGATATTTTCATGGAAATTATATTACGTTGAAATAAAAGTAATTTTACGAATTTTTGTTCCCCGATTCTGTTGCTTTTCAGTAACCATGGTCACGGGAGGACTAAGGTGTTAGACGTCCTAGTGTCATAGTTAGAATTAGTGTACCCTCATATTTAGTTGTTGTTTGCGGTCCGATGTACGCTGAAAGTGTTCACAGGGTCTTGAGTCCTTGCAATGGTGCGCTTGGTTTTGGATTTAGTTATATTATTTACTGGACCACCGACTTGGGATCCAGTAATTAATATAATTAAATCCAAAAGCAAGCTGTAAAGCAGCCGAGATGTCGGGAACGTAAAAAAACAAAATAAACGCGATAAAATTCCTAAAATTAGTTTTATTTCAATGTGTAGTATAGGCAATGTAAAGGCTTAATTTTTTACAAAAAAAATATTTTGATATTTCTGATGCTAGTTTTTACTATCTTGTTAAAATATCAGAAACTACCCCAAGGAAGTTTCCAAACTTACCTTACTTACGGTACCATCCCGATTGTAAAATTCGCAACGAGAAATAATTGTAGATTCATGAAAAAAAACTCACCTCAGAACATAATAAGGTAGAATTACGCTTATAAAAATCAAACCTCATTCCATTTTATATCCACGTCACATCCCACGAGAGGAAAGTTGGCAAATCTCGCTGAATTCAACTCGCGAAATAAATTAGACAAGCGATTTGTATTTCAAGAGGACTAAATTGTCTTCATTTATTAGCGCCCCTGCGACTGTGGGTGTCGTTAAGTTGTTATGTTGTAATGTACAACTCGGTTTTGTAACCTTTTATAAGGGCCGTACTATGAAAAACAGAACCATTTCGTGGTACCTTTTTGAATATTCTGCTGTAATCCTTTGAGAATATTCGAAATAGGAAGAAGAGATTTCTAACATTTGGCTATGATAATACGTTTTAGTAATGAGCTGTCCCGGCGAACATCACATGACTAAGTTTAATATGTATTGTTTTGTTTTATGTATATATAGTTACTAAAATCCTTTACCTAGTCCGAGCTCAATACTAAAAGGAATCTTATGTACCTACCTACTTATATAGATATTTCTAAATCCGCTATCTACTTAAGAAGTTACACTTATTTTGTTTCTAGAGCTTTTTTATTTTATGTTCCAAGTAATACTTTCCATTACACCGTAATGGTAGCACACGTCATTCGGAGTGACGTCAAAATGTAACGACGATAAATGACGTAAGAAATGACGGGAGCAAGGCACCGGGTGAAAATGCTGTGTGTTTAACATTTGTCATGACTCATGATACTCATATGGTAACCACGAGTAGGTAATGAAGTCGTACCATTGGTAATGGATTCAAAGGATTCAGTACTAAAGAAGTAATCAATCCGAACCCTAAATATATTCATTTAATTTAAGGGCATTAAATTATCAACAGACATTGAAAAGCCATTCATTTAACCCATTAAATAAAAGCATCCATAACTATTAAGCTATCATAGTGTTTTCTTAGCAAACAAGAACAAAAAAAACTTGTATTATTGAAATCAAATGGGATGTAGGTACTTATACATACAGATACAGGATACCTTTCTTAGAAAATTAAACTACACAAGTTCGACTTGTATTTAACGTGTAGCTCATAGACACAAACCGGAAATAGTAACATGAAAATAACCTTGCATCTCTTATCTAGAATGCTCAGTAAAAAGCCTCCTGAAAACACTCAAATCCGACGTTCACCATGTAATAACAAACAAATCCTGCACAGATCGAACTGGAACCCCTATCCGAAGTCGATTACAGGGGGCGCCGTTACCCGCAAGCGAGGCCATCGCGCCGATAACAGCCCAATGCCACGTTACGTTTTAATACACCCACGAGCAAATAATGTGGGTGAACAAATGTTTCTACAAATTCCCAGGTGGATCTGAATTGTAGGGAGGCGATTAATGGAGAAATACAGTTACTTTTAGCAACTAAGTGTGTGGCGAATCAAGTTGGAAACGAAACGCCTATCCAGGGAGTGGACACAGGTTTTGAACATGCTTGAAACTTAGGAAGGTTAAGATGAGGAAAATGCAATGCCTGAGGCGTATGATGCGAAAACACGACAGCTACACCTAGCAACCAATTATCCAGAAAAATCTAAAGATCGCCAAATGAAAGGATGAAGATCAAGTAGCGGTCCCCATGCTATGGACGGGCGAAATATTCAACACCACAGTGTGCGAAGCAATCCATACTGCTGAAGATTGAATGCCATTGGCGCGATATTGTAAAGCCAAAATATTTCACAGAGGTCACGAACCTCAGCATAGATGATACAAATGCAAGGAGGGAGGTGAGAGATCTAGATCCAAGAATGATTTAGAGACTATCTCGGGTGAAGAACTAGCCTTATGTCAAGCCAAACCTAGATAGCTATGATGACTGCCGACCTCCGATGGAGATAACACTGAAGGAAGAAGTAGCTGACGAATTTTAAATTCTGCAAAACTGCCAGATTTTCCCAAGTAGAATCAATAAATATAGAACCCTGAATCATTATCCTGTATTTTCCTCAATCACAACTCTTTATAACTGGAGATATTCCGATGTCAAGAAATAAAAAGTGTTGCAATAATAGACAATGCTTTGAACAAAAATATCAAACAGATACTTTGCATTTTCTACTTTTCCAGGTAAGGAGTATAAAAGCATTTTCGTTCTTGTTGGCCATTGTTATTTCTATTAAACGTAACCTACTAGGAATCTCGTACCATTACAACAAAAAAGATTTTTCCATTGACCCAATTTTTGTAACGGCTATACATTACAAAGAAATATATCTTGTGACTTTAAATAATGGCGGATGCCTGCAAGAATCTTTTGGTTGATAAATCAAGACTATTATTAATGATATGGCCCTTGGGAAGATTTCCGACATTAGAATGAATGTTGCGCTGGATGCCGAAGTGAATGCTTCACATAATAATGTAGCATTATTACACGAGGGCGACTCTGAATGTTTTTAGAACTGGCCACTTGTAAACGATATAATAAAAAACTAAGTTCAAATTTTGAAAATGGAACTCTTTGCCAATATTATTGGGTATGTATTTTTATTATCTCGTATTATGTTAATTTCTAGTACAGTAACAGGGTCTTTAGCGTGAAAATGTATTGCCTACAGATGATGATCTGTTATCTGTCTGTCGTATTCAGGCCACAATCAATTCACTGTTACTCGTTTATTTTGTAACGGATGAAAATCTGCTACGTCGATTTCCACTCACTCATCTAATTGGCGTATCATGTTGAAACTTGGCGCGTTGTATGCGCAATTTTTATTCCAAATTATTTAAGGTCTCTCTTTTTATTACGTACATTTACACACACCCCAAATTGTCAAAGATGAATTAAACAAAACTGACAACATAGAATTTAAAAATGTAGAAGTAATAGATAGCTCTATAAAGTTCAATTTGCTATAATAAATTCTCGGTTCTGTAAATGATGTCCATCGGACGTAATACATTAAATAATTCGGTGGTACTCATATAACTAAGTGTGTTATATTACTCCCGAAAGAGGGACGAGACTAATTGGTCTAATTCAGAACCCACGAAACATCCGACAACCCTAGCGAATGAAACGTGACGCGAATTCAGTAGGTACATATTTTTGTTTGAGCCGAGTACATACTGGTGCAGATAGTGATATAGCTTAGGTTTGGCTTCCTTGCATTTAAACATTAACCTTATTCACAATTTCATTACAGTCTGTTTTCATTCTACCTTAATTTAGTGTTTACCGAGATTCTTCTCTTGGAGATATTTTTTTTTGTGTTTTCGCAGACTTCTCCGTAACAAATATTTTCCGGTCTACGTAGGCTATTTCACTGCTATTAATCTTAAACAATTAATTATATTCATTTGATTAGAATTATAGGCGACTATATAATTTGGGAATCTATCCAAGTCTGGTTATTGTTGATAGCATATGTTAACTATACTGTTGATTGTACAGGATGATTCAGAAAAGGTGTACTAAGCCTTGATCCCGATACATCACAATCTTAATTGACATTTTATTGGGAACAAATTTTGTTTCTCAAATCGAAATTCTGACTTCACATAATTACAAATGCGCTTAAGAAGTGCAGGTTCAAGACATAGTATCCCCTTTCAGTATCATCCTGTATAATCAACAGCTATCCTGTACAACGTTTTTATACCACTAACCTTGTGAAACTGGCTTTATTTCTAACAAAAGCCCTTACAACCAAGAGAATATTCTTTTGAATAAAATTGTGCTTTATAAGACCCCCTCAGAAGTTTTCCTCTTATGGTGCATATAGTGTAAAGATTATTGTATTTTAATGCTCTCGCTTAAGATCTGTACATGAATTCCATGCTATACCCGAAATAAAACACACTTAGATCAGTTTAGTAGTTAGTTAGTAGTTTAATACTTAGTTAGTAACTAGTACTATATCCCGACACACATTTTTGCTCTTAGTCAGACCAACAGACCAATAAGTATAATAACATCAAGAAATAATCATCCCCATTACCATCATCAAATCATCACTAAACGAATCCCTTCATCTAACGAAACGTATCGGAAATAATTTCAGAGGAAAAAAACTCATTCGTCATTGCGAATAAAGATTTAATACAAAGCTGGGAGCGTGAGTTGCGTGATCGACCTGTTTCGTACTCGCGCGGCTATGTATACGTAGTACGTACATAATAACTCCATTTGATTGATGAATGCGAACCGTGGCGAGAAGTTTGGAGCTTATTCATTGGGCGACAATTGTTCGGCTACAAGTTGGTGTACTTATTGGAGGACTTAAGTACCTAATCCCCGAATTCAATAACAATTTTCCAAAGCGATCCGCTTCCGCTGATTGTGCCAGCCTGCATTGTACGGAAGGTTGCGTGAGCGAATTATTATCAGCCAAGCTTGAGTCTCGATCAAATCATATTATTGTAGCTAGTATAAGCTGGCTCGTCTTATTATATTCCAACATCAATCGCTATTGTGATAGCGGGTTACAGTTAAATGAGTAGTAATAGTTAAAACCTTGAAATGAATGCACATGAAAACCAGTAACGAGACATCGTGAGGCAAGTTACATCTGCATGTGACAGCTCCACATGAAAACCACGACCACTCTGACAAAAGAGTGATACGACGAAGAAGAAAAACCTGACCTTACGACCTTATTAGCGCAGTCGGTAGTGAACATGTTTTTTGCGCCGATGGTCCCTGGTTCGAATGCTGGTAAGGACAAACTTTGCGTTAGGAGCACGAATGTTTGTACCCAAGGCATGGATGTGAAATATGCATATAAGTATTATATACTGTGTTCGCCCGCATTCCCAGTTGTACGGTGCCCATAATACAAGCGTTGCTCAGTGTGGGACCGTATAATTGGTGTGTTCGTCTGGCGAAAAAAAATTACAGCTGTAAATTTACTTAAACAATATTGGCAGAATAACTCATATTGCTACGCATGGTAGGTAGGAAATTGATAAATTTTGCTTGCTTTTGCGAAGTTCTAAAGACGGGCGTATATTTTAACATTTAGAGCTACAAACGCCAGGGAGACGCTTTCGTAACCAAGAGGATCAGGTTTCGATTCCATTAAAATATGTATAGTGCATAGTTGGAACTTATAATAAAATTATGTTTAGAGTACAACACTAAAATCTAAAAAAAAACAAGCATTTAATTATTTTTTTCTTATTTATCGCTCAGCAGTTTCACAAGAAAACCCGTTTTATCGGATACCACGAAGCCACGGTGCTTAGTGCAAAGTCTTTTCATTGTAACTGCGAATGTACCAAATTGCTGTCGTGTCATGGAAATTGAGCTTTGCGGGATTGAGCTTAGAATAATAATGGTAATAACGCGTCGGCGCCTCCGCGCAATGGGAGGCGGATGACTCGCGAGTGTTGAAGTAATGGCGGTAACAGCTGGTTGTAATGTAAATCGTATTATTTGAACAACCTATATTTCTCTACTAATATTATAAAGAGATAAAGTTTATTGGCTTGTGTGTATGGATGTAGGGGGTGATCTCGAGATTTACTGATCTGATTGTGAAAATTATTTCACTAATAAGAAGCTATGTTATCCCTGAGTGCTATCCCACTAATATTATAAATGTGAAAGTTTGGATGGATGTTTGTTACTCAATCACGCCAGAACGGCTGAACGGATCTGGATGAAATTTGGCACAGATATAGATTATAGACTGGAATAGCACATAGGCTACTTTTTATCCCGGTAAAATGTATGGTTCCCGTGGGATAGAGTGACTCCAGTGTTGCTTGGTCAGTAACAAATAGTAAAACATGAATTGGTATATAAGAACACTAGCTGCGCCCGGCGGTGTTACCCGCGATAAAAAGTATGAAAAATTTAAACATCTATCCCACGGGAACCATACATTTTACCGGGATAAAAAGTAGCCTATGTGCTATTCCAGACTATAATCTATCGCTGTGCCAAATTTCATCCAGATCCGTTCAGCCGTTCGGGCGTGAAAGAGTAACAAACATCCATCCATCTATCCATCCATCCAAACTTTCACATTTATAATATTAGTATAGAAGTATAGATTATATTGAAAATGCATGTAAGTACACTTGCTTCAAAAAGTGTGTACACTCGATCCCACTTGTAAACCTTAAAACTCTGTGCATGTTTTCATTGTACCACCAAGATTAGTATTCCACGGCCATCGCACCCACAGGCTGAATCAAAAAATACACGCGCCAAATACTTTTCCCCTCTAATACAATGTCTGGTTGACAGTGTCGTATGAGAGATAAGGCATACGTGATTCTGAGGCGTAATAAGATATGACAGATGCGTCGGAGTCGAATGTAGAGTAGGCAAATTGATTGCGTGACGAATTTGCTATCTACGTTGTCAAGTATTTTGTGACTTTTACGATACATGTATGTAAATAGCCGATAAGGACTAACTTTTGAGGTATGTGATGTGCATAATATTTTTTCTAACTAAAGCAGAAGTTACCTTCTGCATTATTTTTAAGTATATTTACCGACTCATTTGCACAATTTGCTCACTAGTTGGAGTCTCATGCACATTGCACGGATACTGGGCCCCAAGTCTGCTAACACAATCGATTCATATCATCGAACATGAATCGATTGTGTTAGCAGACTTGGGGCCCTGGATTCGATTTATAAGTATATTGTAGACAATTATTATAAAACTGATGGAAAAGTTAAACGTTAATTTGTTTGATGGCTAAATAATACCTATCAGTATTATATAACTTTCCAATTCCTAATTCGAAAAAAACAACGTGATATAACTATTGTGTTAAGTAATTAAAAGTTAGCGGTAGCCTACCTACGCAACGAAAGTGATTATTACAAAAAAAAATATAAATGTTTCCCGGGAAATGTACAGTCGCTGTAAAAAATAGAACAACATTTCCACCATCGAACGTAATGATTACCCCAATGGTAGATCGTAACGATTTGACAGATGGCATAATTTGACGCAGCACGCCATTACCGATATTGCGCGTAAAAGTAATTTGTATGTCAAGAAAAATGTACCTATTTTTTATGGAGTGAATTGGATTTTTGCGGCGGAATTACAACGGTGGGTGACACCAATTTTTCGATTTTATTTATCGTATTAGAATATCGACATAATGCGGGAGAGGCAGACGAGATAGAGGTTATAATATAATGTATCGATATGTCACTAAGGACTAATTTAGTGACATATCGACATAAGGGCTCGTTTCGTTGCGCGAAGCGCGTCGTGCGACGCGTTTTGCTGTCGATTCCGATATAATAATATCGACACAGCGACGAACAACACCGTGTTTTTTTTTAATCTGTTGTAAACATTTATAATCGAAATTATCATCAAACCAAATTGATGTTGAACATTTCAAATAGAGAACAACGTGACACGAATGTATCTGTTCATTATAAAATTTTCTTGTTTGACAGTTGTCAAGACATCACGTGATCGTAATGACAATTCATTTTGTCACCTGAATTTGCCTAGGAACATGATTGACCGTAATCGAATCGCAAAGGCGTCAAAAGTGACAATGGCTAAGCATGATTAAGAGTAATTTGTGTTGTGCAGACTTGGGACCCAGATACGTTGATAAGACTGCTCTATCGGAAGCGTTATTGCTTAACACTAAGGTCATTTTCAAATGGCAATACTTGTCTCTAGCGCTACAACATGAATTTTTGCTTGAACATTACATCGTCCAAGCGAAAATGTTTTAGTAGTCAGTTCTCTATATCAAAACTCTACCAAAAAGTACATTGCTTCCAATAACTTACAACGCACACAAATTATAGGTAATATATTGCGGTGGAGTGTGTTTGAAGATTAACCCGACATCGGTGAAGTCGGATCATCAATCAAGCCTTACCCTCGACAAAGAGAACGGCCAGCCTGTGATTAGCGCGCCTAAATTATCTTCCATCGCGCGCTCGTGTGTATGTACAGGCCGCGATATAATGCTTTGAATAAATTATTTGACGAATCCTATAGAATAAATTCGTTTGAAGGAATGTTTTTATCACTCCTATTTTGCTACCGACTGTACATTCATTGCGCTCTCCGATAAAGAATATATATTCAAATTTGGTCTCAAATTTATGTCATTCAATTGCTCTTAGTATTGGCACTTACTGACTGAATAGATCAAGGTTCATTTTTACAAAATAACAAACATGGAATCTTCTTTTAAACCGACTTCAAAAAGGACCTCCTCCTTTTTGAAGTCGGTTTAAAAGAAGTTTCTCAATTCAGTTGTATTTTTTTTATTATCTGGAAAAATATGACAGTATTTGTTTTTTTTTAAATAAATCATTTAAAAATACTAACCATTATTAAAAATAAGACATTGATAGGTAATGCAAAAGTTTCTGGAGTTTTAATTTCTAGAGTAAAACATTCCTATCTTGTGAGTTAAGGAAAAACTTAAAGGTGCTGGCCGCTTAAAGGTGCTGGCCGCTTATCTTGTCAGTGAAAGTTGAAAGAAAGAAATGAGGGAAATGTTACCACGATGCCACCGAGCGATAAGCTAGTGAAGTTTTAAAGGAATATTATACGAGTAAGTTACAGCACTACAGCAGGGTTATTTTAAATCATTCGGAATCGACATCGAAAACGGATTTGAAACTTTCGGATTTTGATGTCGCTCCCGTCGAGCTTTCCGACGGAAACTTTTTGAAAAAACGATTTGGTATTGTCATCGAGATATCGGAATCGGAAATTGTAATAGAGATTGCGGTAATCCAGCTCGGAAGTTTTCGATTCCGTTTCCGATATCGATTTCGAATGGTTTAAAATAACCCTGCTGGACTAGAACGAATTTACGCGTTAATTTTAAACGCGTGAGATATATTTTTTTATAAATACGTAAGTAATTAATTTCTGAAAGACTGCGCTATAAAATCCCGAATGACGTATTATGGAAAAATGTAGATTACAAATAGATACCTAGTAAATAAAAAAATCTTTTTTTAAATGGGTGACGTGAATATACGTGACATAAAAAAAAAAAATCCACATTTTTTTTTTAATTTCCTACTGTCGTGACATTAACACATTACTAGTAGGTAGTTCCGTAAGCCATTCCAACTAAATATTCAATTTAAAAAAAAAGCTTTCAGATCGTCCTCCCACTCACCACTTACATTAATATCGTAATCGCGCGCTTGTTTGCGCGACGGTACCGCCCTACTTTCGCCAAGGCGAGGGCTGAGCATATTAAATTATCGTAATGATGAATTTACAAAAGGGGAATACCTCTGTGGTATTACGGGAATTGAACGCCGGTATATATTATAACATTATTAAGCTGACATCTGTAGATCTTATCTTTGGGTATGTAAGTAGCGCTTGGGTACGTAAGTGGCGCTTTATATTGAGTTAAATTGGAAGTTATAAATGTAAATAGATAAGATAAATAAATATAGGTGTATCAAGAACCAAATCTTTACTCGTGTCATGGATTTATTAGTCCGTTATTTTAGGGTCTCGTGGGAAATGTATCTTCAAATGGTTACGGTATTACAACATTCGTTTTGTATTATCCCACTTAATATTATAAATGTGAAAGTTTGGATGGATGGATGGATGTTTGTTACTCAATCACGCCAGAACGGCTGAACGGATCTACATGAAATTTGGCACAGAGATAGATTATAGTCTGGAATAGCACAAAGGCTACTTTTTATCCCGGTAAAATTTATGATTTCCGTGAGATAGATTTATTTTAATTTTTCATAGTGCAAAGGATTGACATGATTTTTTGCATAGGTATAGTTTAGGGGTCAGAAAATGACATAGGCTATTTTTTATCCCGGAAAAATGCACGGTTCCTATGGGATAGCATACAGGAACCGTGTATTTGCAAAAGGACATAGAGGAAAATGACACATTTAAATCGCGGGTAATACGGTAGATAATATATTGGAACGTATTTCTTCTGCTTAGTTCATAGTTATAGATAGCTACCACTTTGAACGCTAAACCGAGCAAGTTAGGAGCACGATTTTCGTGAAAATAACCTATAGTAGATAATCCTAGACTTGCTAAAGTGTTTTGTTATGTTATACTTGCGGTTTTTGTAGGTGCTCATACAAAGCGCTTTGTTCAGTGGCGTCGCTTGAATGGTTGGAAAATTGGAACTTTGTTTAAGATATTCATTAGATCTATTATATAGATAATTTTCATTCAAACTACTCCTATTTTACTTGCGATTAATTTCGTTGCGGGTTCCAAGACAATTAGCTAGTCCCTCGCATTCGTCGAGGGTCAAACTTCAACATCTTTGTTAGTCACCGCTGTGGATTCTGGCTGACAAGAGTAACAGCGGCGAGTATTGGTGGCGGGTGGCGGGCCTAGACCCAAAATATTTATTCTTCGGTAGTAATACGACGTATTTACGGGTGTACTTATTACACTCACACACACACACACACACACACACACACACTCTTCTTACTAAACCTAATTGTTAATAATAAGTATCTGGCCTCCTCATGACACAGCCTGGCGCCAGGTATGAGGACCACTGTTTTATCTTTTGTATTGTGGTTTTGAATATTTTTTTATTACTTTTTAAACTATTCCATAATATAGGTTGAGTGTAATGTAATCCAAATCAGGACTAGGCGGAATCTTTGGCCTGTTTTAGACCAAACTAAATTAACCACTCCTAGCTATAAGTAGGGATGTTGATAAGTAGTAGGTATTCCTAAAATTATTTCTCATTGTTATCCAACGTATTGTCTGTTAATAGTGATCTAAAAAGCTATTAATGATAGCATTAACGTCGTTATCATACAAGATTAATCGTTTTTAAGCTGAATGCCTAGTCATTTAGCGTCAAAAATTTCTAGGCTAAATGTCTACGCAATTAGGTGGAACACGATAGGTACTGTAACACATTTGAAGCAAACGAGATTATAACCTCCACCTTTTGAAGTCGGTTAAAAATGATACAACCTTTCATAGGCTAGACTAAAGAATTAATCGACCACGCGATTAGCGCAGTTGGTAGTGACTATACTTTCTGTGCCGAGGGTCCTGGGTTCGAACTCTGGTAGGGGCAAACATTGTATGATGAGCACGAATGTTTGTACCCGAGCCATGGATGTTTAATTATCTATTCAAGTATTAAAGATATACTGGGATCACCCCCAGACCATTGTTTGGTTTGGTACCCTTAATGAACCGAACAGTTGGTACGTTTGTCTGGCAATTTAAATAATAATTATTCTAAATAGACTCCTCATATTAAATTTATAATTTAGGCAGATATCAATTATACCTCCCTAGATTGGACATTAGTTTGAAAATTATTGTTGGTATAACTATAGCTGTGTACTGACTTAGCCTCGTGAGGCTGCTGTCCTCAAGGTTGCCTCTGCTGGCTTAGTCAGTATCTCGTCCAAGGCAAATACTAGATAGGATAATTTGTTTCATCGAAAAAAAATACTGCATTCAAAGATATTTAAAAATTTGCTCGCCTCATCTAGGAGTCGAACTTGCCACATGTGGAAAATAAGCATGCTATTTTTTTTGTTGCAGAACGATAGGGTCAATTATAAAGATAAATTTCTTGTAAATAAGTTAATTAAGGGTACACATGGGTACATTGTTAAATGTCTTTGGTAACCACAATCTTTTACTGAAAGTTTTGACGCTGAAACCTCAATTAGTTTCCCTCGAAATCCGTATATGGTTAGTAAAACCAAAAAATCATAACTAAATGTTCGGTTTCACATTATAAGGGTCAGTGACCGCGGTGCGGGTTGGGCACCATGGCTCAGCCCGCCGTGAAATTATACCGCCATGTTTGATGCGGGCGGATCTTTTGTCACAGTGGTTGATTTTAATTATTTTATAAGCGCTTTGGATATAAGATGTTATGGTTAGTTATAAGTATAATACATAGTATCCTCGCTCAGCGAGTAGCTTTGGCTATTTAGCGCGGAAATGTGACCAGCATCTTGGGCCCGCTACCGCATGGGCCAAATTGTGTATACTTTTTGTAGCTTTTCCATACTCTTTTTAATTTATATTAGTTTGTAAATAGTTATGTTATTTTCTTTGTAATTATTGTACATACATAGTTTGACATGGGAGTTGGTGTTGAATTTGTTTTAATACTCGCTTTTTTTCTTTACAGCAATTAAATGTCAAAAAAGTAATGAGTCATAAACTGAGCGTTCATCTTGCGAAGCCCGCCAACCCGCAATGGAGCGACGATGGGAGGCCAGTGCCCAGCAGTGTAAAGGGCTCACTAAATGGCCTAGTTATTAGGAGGACCGCCCTCGTTACTGAGAGGTTCCGTGTTCGATTCTCATTGTAACCATTTAACTATTCATCCCACACCTAGCACAAGCTGTGGCAACTTAATAGTAAGTACTTATCAACTGCGCCAATCAGATCATCAATAATTATGTATTGACTTAACTTCATGGCCATTTCTTTAAATCGAGAGCAAAAGGTGTTTTATCTTCTTTATATTATATTCTGTGCCGAGGATCCCGGGTTGGAATCCTGGTAGGGACAAGATTTGTATGATGGGCACATTTTTTTGTACCCGAGTCATGAATGTTTAATATCTATATAAGTATTATATACTGGGTACGCGTTCCTTAGTGTGGGACCGTATAGTTGGTGTATTCGTCTGGCGATACTATTATTATTATTCTACTAACAAGAAAATACACGTATCCAACACACTCCATTTAAAGGTCAATCGAGTCGACATACCCAAGAAATGTTGTCGTCATTATGAAAATATTTCCAGACTATTATACTTAACCCCCGTAAGAAGTGCGTGAAAATATGTTGTTCATCGGCCTTCGCATTTTATCGCCTCGTACGAGTCATACCCTCGAAGGTCCCCCTTGGAAATCCGTATATTTATGTTATTTGAAACGCTACAGCAAACACACTTTATGTAAGAGACGTAAAACATTGATGTAATTTCTGTTGAGGTGATGTTTGTTTTATTTTTTATCCTATAAAAATCATGATTTTAGTGCATACAAGGATTAATGTTGAATGTTATTGCAGAGTAAATATTGCTAGAATCAGAATCATTATATTTTTTATTCATGTTAACCATTAAGTAGTAGTACTCATAAATCGTAAAAATAGTTACAAAATGCTAAGCTACCACTTTACCACCCGTTCGGAATGCCGTTCCTATGGAGAAGAACGGGCAAGAAACTCCATGGTTGCTCTTTTTAAAAGATCCTTTACATCCGAAAAAAATGTTTTATTTGAAAGAAAAAAAAGAAAGAAAGAAAAAAAACATTTATTTAGCTACAACACAAGACACGAGATTCCGATTATTTCAATGAGTAGTATTCGCGTAAATATAAAAAAAACAATATAGATCTTTTACATTTTTGAGCAATACATTGTTATGGGTATGTGAAAACAATGTAGAAAAGGTTAGGTAGACTTGAGTAGCTGGTCAAGCAAGTACTAACTCTGCTAGAATGTATGGTAAGCTATGCTTGTATGTGGTAGTGTAACAAGGAATTTATCTCATCTCAAATTAAATCATTCGTTTTTGCATGATACTCGAACAAAACTACAAATAGAAAATAATTCTAAAAAGCTCTTTTAATTTCTTTAATATCTTTAACGTACCGACCTACGAATAAATTGGTACAGGCACAGTAGCGTTTAATAGAAATGGTATGTAGATTATGACCGCCGCGTCTAGTTCGAGGCTCGTTTCTCGCTAGGGCTATTCTAAACAAACTTTTCGGCTATTATCTGGGTGTTTGAGTAGTGAGGTCTCCGTCACTCCACTTGTATTGTACCCATCTTATCTTAACGGCGCTTACGGGTTGAGCGAACCTCAAGTACACTTGAGCATTTAGGGAATTATAGAATAGCACCCATAGTAAAAGCCTTACTTCAGTTGGGGCGGTACGATGGGTTCAGAATATCTTATAATTTCTTGATATTCGATAATGATCACCTCGCCTTGAACTCTCCTTTCTTTGTCCTAGTTCTTTCCTATTTTTGTATTCAAGATGAGAAAGATATATCGATGGAGCGATTGCCATCTGGTCTCGGAGACGCAACTATATGGACCAGCACCCAAAAGTAAGAACATCCACCTTTTTCAGGCTTTGGCTTCGGGCAGTCGTCTTTGGCAGTCGTTACGTGAACGTAACGACTGCCAAAGACGAATGAAGATTCAGACTGTCAGCGTAACTTGTTCTCCGAAGTACGGAGCAGTAAAGATACTTATTCGGTCACCCATCCAAGGTTCAACCGATCCACGCGCCAATCTATTGGGCGTTCATAATGACAATACACCTTAATTAATACGTAGCTATAATTACCAGGATTAGCTTTTAATTATCAGCATTAGTGATCACATTCACAGATAATTATCGAAGTAATTACTGGACGGGAACTATCGTAGGTACCTTATGTATTTTGTTGTCGGGTGGCTATTGTAGAATATTTGGGACATATATCGTCCCATTTTTGGGGACACGTGCGCATATGTTAATTAATTTATGATACGTATGCTCTTTACAACGTAAATTCAATATAGTGCCTTATTTCATATGTACATGTGAAGTCCTTCAAAATTTATAAAACATGGACGAAAGTGGATGAAATCGTTTGAAATATCGTTCGTCTTATTCTTATAACTGTGAACGGTTTGATTGATTTAAATACAATTTTGGGCGAAGCTCGAAATTGTATGGAGAAATGAATAAAGTCAGCCGTATAGGCAGCAAAACGTTTGATAACTTATTTTTTGGTATTGTTCAAATCAAATTATCAAGTCAATTCATTTATTACTTACTAAACATTTTTGTCAGCTTTTAATAAATTATCGATTTATCTTTAAATATAATTTTGATTAAGCACAAACTAATGAAGTCCCTACAGCAACCAGCAAATCGTCTTGATTTACACACACTGAACGGCCCAAGCGAATTCGTAATGGGATATTTGAACAGGATTAACAATTCAGTTAACAAATCCTTGCGGGTCGGGATCCTCTTCGGTTGCATTTGATTTACATACAACCCAAGATTACATGGCGTGTGGTAGTTGTGGAAGGATGGGTGGTCCGAAGTAGATAATGTAGACTAGACAATGGTATGGCAACACTTTGTAATAAATTATTAATCATGCTTATTATTTAAAGCTTCTACAAACGGCATAATTTGGCACCCAATCTGTAGGACCGATTTGTAGGATCCCTACCATGTCAATTTTCAAATCGGCTCTACGGATTGGGCGCCAAATTGTGACGTTCGTAGAGACTTATAGGGTTACAAATGAGAGTAGACTAAGTCGCGACACCACAATAGGTATATTCTTTTGAACATAAGTCGCAATGTACCTAGTCCTATAACCTGTGCCGATAATGATCTGAAAATGGATAATGATACGATAAGAATGTATACATAAAATATCACCTAGGTTGATTGCCTCCACAGGTGACAGGAGGGCTGGCTCTTTCCTTGCTCAAAAAATTTGCTTGATATACAGCGAGGAAATGCAGCCAGCGTTCTTGCCACCATTCCATGCGTACAAGGTCTTTTTGATACCTACATAGTTTGTTGTCATACTATTTTCATTTATTTTGTTATTTCCTACTAACTTAAACTTTAATTGTAAATATATAATAACTTTATGTAAAAAAAAAAATAGAAAATAATTATATGCATTAAAATGATTAAAATCTGACGAAACTTATGCCAAATAAACAATGCTAATGATTCGAACATCAAATGGTGTCGGCCTGACCACTACAACAATCACACGTCGAACATTGGCTCCAATTATCCCTCACCACATTAAATCGATGGCAATCTATACCGAACCGTTTTGATTGGGATTTGACAATCCTTTCATTTAGACCTTGTCAGCCGATAATGCAGTTGTTAGCGCTGATTGCTTGTCACGCTGATATAGGCTTTGTTTTCTAGCCTATCAGTCGATAGCTGGTAATTAGAAATTTCCAACTACAGACGGATGCTTTGATTACATTTGACAGAGTATTTTCTAAGGCCCATTACAAATGTCGAACTGATAAATCAACTGACATTACATCCCATTACAAATGTCAGAACAATAACGCCCACTAATTAGCGGGTGAGGCCATATCTCATATTACTTATTCCATTGTATTTCATTTCATAATGACACAAGAAATTAGACACTTACGAACTATGAAATTATCGTGCGAATACTACACATTGAAATAGACCTTAATTTAAAATAAGTTTTATATCAAAGTAAAATATTGTTATCTGAAAATTCAGTTTAGTATTTTTGTGATAGTGTTCTGTTTTTGACATAAGCAGATTGCTGACTCACCCGTTTTGGCGTGTGTGCAAGTGAGTGAAATAACACAAATGAGTGTCAACACCAAATTGGAGGTCTTCATTGTGACCACTCCACATTTAAGTCACTCGCATTTTCACTGTAATCACCCACTTCGATATTTAATCTGAAAAGAAAAAAAAATGTTAAGTTTACAACACTCAAAATAATCCCCGTCGATATAGATGTTAAATCAATACACCTATGTTACAATATTTATTGCAAACTTAAAAGGCGCACAATTCATAATCGAATAAGAAGAATTAAATATAAAAATAATGACGTCATTTAAAAACAAAACAACACAATTTTTACCTCATTTTACCCGAACTCAGAAACCATGTCGCATAATTACCCCAACGCGAATAGCCTCACACGCATAAGGCCTTTGTGTAACACGTTAACCGACACTGGAGTAAGTGACACCACAGGGTATTACGTATTGCTCACGCGTCGCCGCCGCGCCCGCCTTTGTCACAGCACAACCTCTTTTATTTATCTCTCCTTTTTTGTATCGAGCAACCTTTGTTTGACGACGGGCCACTGTGGCAATTTAGCAATTTCCCGGTATTATAACAGCAAGCCGACACGCTTATTTTTACTAATGTAGCATTATTACGGCCAGAGTTGTTTGCTTGTACAAATTGAATTTTGTTAATACGGGAAAAGGGTTAAATTTATGTGAGATTCGCATTGATATTGGATGTTACTGGTTTTGGTTTTGAATCGTGATTGTTATTTTTGGGGATCGGTGTTGAAATGAAAGCCGATGCGATATTGTTACTGTGGTGAGATAACGAATACTACGATATGTACAGTTTAATAGTTCAATTGTTTTTTTTTTAAATTCTATCAGCCGAAAGACGTCCACTGCTGGACATAGGCCTCCCCAATGACTTCGACTCATCACGGCCCTCCGCCACTCGCGTTTAGTAGTTAAAAGCATAAAAATGATATATCAGAGGTATATTTACCGTAGAATAATTACCGACAATTATTTTAGCGTATCGACCACTAAATTATTAGTGACTTACGAGATTTAAATACACAGCGGTTTTATTTTGACCAAAGACCTCTCCTGATTTCTAATCGCTTATTTTTTTTTAAAGAGAGGCAGTATAATTTTGCTACTAAAGAGAAGCAAATCTGGTTCACTTAATGCAAGTTCAGTAAATTTATCTTTTATAAAAGATAATGTCAACTTTTTGGACTCATTATTCTTGAAAGCGTTTCAGAACAGCCTATTATTTTAGATTTTACGGAACAATTGAATTGAAAATAATGGAATATTATAGTCTAGTTCTTTCATGTCGTCGACTTTGAGAGACGACTTAAAGTACTTAACATACTTAAGTAGGGAGTTAAGTATGTTAACTCTTATACATTTTCTTAGTAGCTACGAATATTTTTACATGTTTTATTACATTCATAAAGTAACAGGTAATATAAAAATATTTGAATCACTTACTTAATGTGAATGATTTATGGTAATGACACACACAGTGTTCGAAATACCTGTTGTTTTATTAAATATGAACCTAATGATATTCCTTCGTTTATACCGCGGAAAGCCAATAAGGTTATTATTTTGTCTTCTACTTTGTAATATGTATTAAAAGACAGAGAATGCTATTTACATTATTAACTTTTTACAGCATAATAGATATGTAGTATATTTTATTTGAATAGTTTTTATTTATAACTTCGTTATTGTATTTTCGTTTAGTAGTTCTTAGTCACATAGGAATGTATTAGAGTAGGCGAGCTTGGAAATGACTGTCACAAACAAGTGTGTGTTATTTTGCAATCATAATTCATGTGTACTATAGGTAGCGACGCTGCTTCCTGCGCCGAGGGTCCCGGGTCCCGGGTTCGAAACCTAGTACGGAAAAACGTTGTGTGATGAGCACCATTGTTTGTACCCAAGTCATGGATTTTTAATATCTTTTTAAGTATTATAAACTGAGTTCGCCTTCAATCCGTTGGTCCATCGGTACCCATAATACAAGCGTTGCTTAGTGTGGGACCGTATAGTTGGCGTGTTCGTCTGGCTGTATATAAGATATTATTATTATACCGTGCTGGGTGCTGTTATTAATAAACCTTCGTACAATACTCGGCGCCGCGTGGATACGGCGACATACGGAAATGAAACCCGGTAATGATGACGGATACATCGTAATGGATTGACAGCTTAGGGTGACGGTAATGACATGACGTAATAATTTGTTTAACTGGATCGCGAATGGAGTCATTATGATTTTGAAAATGCAATTTCTTAATGAGATATTATGGTTTTAGGTAAATGAGAATGAATAGAGTGTATAGCGAGGAAGGGAGAGTTATAGGTTATTATTAAATGCGTAATGAAATTTTAAACGGCATTGAGTACGTTTGGTTTCCTGCAATTAAGTTACTTTAGTAAAAATAATTTTCGTCCTTTTCAAGCGATCGTGTGTCTATTAAAATTGAGCAAATATATTGGATTCATATATTTACGCGAATACTACACATTGAAATGTGTGAGTGTAAGTATACTCCAGTACGAACTTTGACATTAGGACGTCAAACACCTCAGTCCTCCCGTTACCACGGTTGCTGTAAAGCATCCGAAACGTCGGGAACGTAAAAACATAAAATAAACGTGATAAAATCCGTAAGATTAGTTTCATTTCGAACAAATATGCTAGTTTTAGTTTATCTTAAGTTAAGGTAAAGTAAAAATGTAGAGGCGGCATGGTAACTTGCCTCCCAGCTCGGGGGCTAGGGGCACGATATCGCAAAGAGCGACAATTCTTTATATATTTTCCTGTTAACATTTTGACGTAATCTTTGCTTTCCCGTGGTCGTAAATTTTTGTTCAAGGGAATATGGGATTTTGGAACACTGTAATATATAGGGTTAGGCAGGTGTTTTCTATGCAGTACCTACCTACCTAGTAAACCTTATTTTCGTCCAATAATCAAACTTTATTATATTTATATCTCTCCCCACACGGACTATATCCGGACCTTTGGAAGGCTTGTGCGCGCAGCGAATTGACCTCAGCAGCAGTCGGAGGTATTATTGCACGAATATCGACAATTAATTAGAATTATGGATTGAGGTTTGGATGGACATGGGATAGAACTATTGGAAGGGTTGCGGACACATGCCATAATCAGCTGTTATCTAATTACTATTGGGAGGTTGCGACTTGCCATTATATTGTTTTATTACGATATTGAAGTGTTAAGTAGTGTATAATTAAATAAATAATATTTCCTCATATTACGTATGTATGTTTAAACTAAATTAGTCGGATTTATCTTGCCCTAAATCAGAAACCCAAAAAAAAACACCAGCGGAAATAAACCGATTTGTGAATTGGCGCGCGGAACTACGAACTATCCCAAAATCCTGGCATAACCGCTGCTCGCAGATTAGGGTTCCGTGTTATTTATTATACGGTTATTATCATCGCCGTGTCTCTCGGTGACATTTGTTGGGCCTGTATGAATAATATGAATTTTGCACGAGGGCTTTTTTTATTTTGTTCCTCTTTTTATGGCATCTTTGAGTTGTTTCTATGAAATATTATGACGCTACTCCTTAGTGCGATTCTTTTTTATCCATCTGGAATAGGTGATGGAAAATGGGAATTTAATAGTTACTTTAGTGCGGTTTTTGTATAATTTAGTTTTTTATCTTGAGCAGAGGCCGATGCAAATCTCGAAAGGTTAATTTGGTATACCGTAAGCTATGTACTTCCCAATAGCCTTAACTTCTACTAAACACTTATGTTTGCGCAACTTATAACAACACGTACGTAACAAATAATAAGGTTTGTTTTGCATGCACGCGGTACCGGGACAATTACATTTCTAGTTATTAAATGGCTTCTTTTCCCGCACGTGTTTCCCGGCGTAAATTAAATTTCCTAGATTCAACGCCGTGAGTGCAACAGTTTTCATTTTAACACACCTTTATGCAGAGTGATTCAGAAAAGGTATACTTACCTGCGCTTTTGTTATCGTATTTATATTCTTTGAGTGAAATTACAATTTCGATATTTTTTTTAAATTTTGTTCTTTTATTTTATCAGTGTTACCACTGCTGCTTTTAATTTACAAAGTGATATACATTCTTTACAATTACATACATATATGCTAGCCTATCTTAGCATACATAAGCATTATGAATAAATTGTTATGCTTGCATTGTTTTTATGCCCAGTAAGTATAAAATTCCTTTGGCACAATAAACTGAGTAAAATTTAAAAACGTCAAGTAATTATTTGGGTATTAACGGCACAGCTTATTTACGTACAACTTATTTAATATTAAAAAGTTTCCTATTAAAATATTGGTCCTATTCCATTCAAAGTAGAATTAGAATTCTCTTTTCATAGCATCAGGCAAACAGATTGCCTCGTAGACGCGAAGCGGACGCGATGAAATTCAATTTCCTGTGAAAAAATCGAGTGGCGACCACTAACGTATCAAGCGGGACCCGTATTGATCCAACCGTTGACTTAAGCTATGTGTATAATGGCAAAAAACTGAGAAAGGGTATTTCTTTTCCATATCTAGACATTTTTACATATTGAAATAAAACATATTTTTTTATGTTTTTACGTTCCCGACGTTTCGGCTGCTTTACAGTAGCCATGGTCACGGGAGGACTGCGGTGGTTGACGTCCTAGTGTCATAGTTTGAACTGGAGTATTCATATTTAGTTGTTGCTTGCGGTCCGATCTACGCAGAAGGTGCTCAGTGTTGAGGCGCACCATTGCAAGACCTCAAGACACAAAATCAGTTATTGTTTCAATGTGTAGTATTCGCGTAAATATAAGAAACCAATACATTTTTACATACTTTGACCTGACCCGGAATAGGATACCCTGTATCTTGGGTACTAGAAAAATATATGAATACTTATATACATATCAAACGTCCATGACTTGGGTACCAACATTACTTACCGCACAAGATTTGCCTCTAACGGGATCCGTACTCAGGAGGCTAGGATCCATGGCACCTACCCGTGTGTGTGTGAGTGTGGGTCCTTTGTTGTATGAGTATATAGTAGAATATATGAGTTTCACTTAGTAGTGACAGCAAAGTTACTACCAACTAAACTAATCTACTCAACAGCTGCATTTGCACAAAATATCTACCTAGATCTGTCGCCATCAGATAACTGTAAGAACTTAAATGTATCTGTATTCAATGCAAACTTCCACAATAATCATAAGACTTACTGCAATAACTTTTCCTGAGCCTTGCGAGCCCACAAAAAAGTTACTTTTCTGCTAAATGTAATCTATCATTGAGGTAGACATTTTAAATTTGCTTTTCCGAAGAGATAAAAGAAACTTCGGGAATAATTTTCGGGCAGGTCGGGATAACCTCTCTGACTACTTCGGATGTATTTCAGTTGAAACAACAAAGGTTTTGTAATCTTTCGCTTTAAGAAACAGAACCCCACAGAGCGATCAGTTCACAGCGCGCCACGGACGCAGTAGAAATCAATTTCCTGTCCGTACGTCCACGCGTGCACTGTCCGATACATAGGATTAGTATTTATAGGAAAAGCAATATACACTATGAATAAAAGAAATGTCGCCGCTTGGAATTATGTGAAAATATATTGTTATACAAATCTAAAACCTAAGCACCAGTTTAAACAGACTGTATCCATGCGATGGACCGATCAGATGCCAATTCTAAACACTTACCAAGTTTTTGTCATCCACCCATTTGCGGTAGTTTACCTAACACAGGTGGTCGAAGAGATTTCCACCATTTTCTATGGTGAGTTTAATTAAAATTTCCATTGAAAATTATAGCGACGTGGCATTATTACCTACACTTCGTTATTACAAAGTATGATAACACGCTGTTTAAATGAAATATTAAAACTTAATACATCATAAGCTTGTTCTCGTAAAAGATTAAAACACAAAGAGTGGTATAATGTACAGTTTTACAGACCTTACAGTTGTTGTGTTTGTCTGGTACTTACAATGTTTTTGGGTGTTTTTAAAAACATAAGGAATTCACGCAGTGATAGCCAAGTTGGTAGAACGCTTGCCTTGGTAACGGCAAGGATCGCAGGTTCAAACCCCGGCTCGCACCTCTGGGATTTCTGGATTTCATGTGCGAAGCTCATTTTCAACCACGATTATCACTTGCTAAACGGTGAAAGAAAACATCGTGAGGAAACCTGCATGTCTGAGAGAACCCCTCAAAAGATGTGTGAAGTCCGCCAACCCACACTGGGCCAGCGTGGTTGACTATAGCCTAATCCCCATAAAATACTATGTTTAGAGTCTGTCTTTAGTTAAACCACCCACTGCCACTTTATGATTGATCTAAGAATAGTTTTGTAGAAATCTACGTATATAAACCTACCCTACCTTTTACGTGTATTAAAAGTTGAGACGAAAAAATAATATTGATGGAGTATCACATACAACGTATTAGTGCACAAGAAATCAAGTTGATTTGTGTAGTACACGTGAATACTCGTGTACGTAAGGACGCAATTCGCGTGTACTATACGCAAATTGGCTTGGTTTATTGGGCTTCAATATCTTATTCGCGACACTCCGTCTATATTAATTCTTCGTTTGAGATTAAATAAAGAACACAAACCCAATACCTTTTAAAAAGTTAATACAGAAGATACGACTTTAATTAATCTAGTGGATCATACCGAGCTCGAAGTCGACTTATAAGTCGTAGCTACCCGTCGCCGCCATCTCTGTGACAACTTCCGACACTTCCGTCCTCTGAGTTTCAGAAGGAAAAAATGTCGTCTCAAAGTTACAATATTGGTTGGCTTTAGACGTTCAATAATAAAGTTTTTATCGATTCACATCGATCAAAAAGTGTTAGATTGTTTCCAGATATGTCAATTTTATATTCGTGTGGCGTAAACGTTACGGCCGATTTTTATTCCTATTCAATTCGGGGTTTGGAGAGGTCGTTATTCGTTATGGGTGTCGCTCGATAAATTGTTAAGCTGTATTTCGTTGATCAGATAAATAAGTACATTTTTATTATTTTATAGAGTTTGAGCGTTACATTGACTCGTATGTTGACGACATAAGAATCTTTTTATCGCGGGATATGAAATAGAATTTACGACGGAATCCAACGCGAACTAAGTCACGTGCAAAGCTAGTAAGTACAATTCTAAGTAAATGCATTTATTAGAAATAGTAATAAATTATTCTACTCAGTGGTATTTATGTGGAAGGTTTTGCTGAAATAAAGAGAGACGCGGGACGCAAACATTTATTTTAATTTGATTAAGTAACAATCTGACTTCGCAGAAGTAATTAAAAACATAAGTGTTTATTTAGCTTTAAAGGCTAATTATAGAGTTGAAGGCATTGTCTATATGGCTAAGTACAGAGTTGATGATATTTTTATTCAAAAAGTTGCTCGACTGATTGACGACAAACTGTTGCTCATATTACTTAAAATGAAAAAAAATATAAATCGACATTATGGCACAAGAACCTTTAATGATTACATATTAAGAATGAATCCTTTATGTTTACAAGATTATTATTATAATTTACATTCAAAATGTTTTCAACATCGGTGTAACTTTCAGAAGAAAATACTGTAAGTATGTATAAAAACAACGATAGAGGGAATTTTCTACTTTTTTATTAGCAAACTTTGCGCTCACATATTTTCCCACAGGTTTTTCTCAATATTTTCCAACTTTTCTTTTAGAAAACACATTTTACGGAATAAATCTAACAAAGGTAATGGGCATTCACTTCAAATCGATGTTCGGATAAGCTTCTTATATCCAAAAAGGGAAAGAAATGAGAATAACTTGTTGGATAACTTCTTAAGTAATTGTGGCAGATGGCTTTGAAAGCTGTAAATACTGGCTGTTTCATTAATTATTCATATTTTAATTACAAAAATATTGAGTAAATATAAAAGTGCCTTGTAAAATTTTATTTGTAGAATGAAAAATGTAAAATCTGCTCAAAAATGTAAAAGATCTTTTTTAAAAGAGCAACCATGGAGTTTCTTGCCCGTTCTTCTCGATAAGAATGGCATTCCGAACGGGTGGTATAGTAGTAGCTTAGCATTTTGTAACTTTTGACGATTCAAAAGTACTGTACTTAATGGTTTACATGAATAAAAAATATTCTGATTGTGATTCTGATTCTGAAAAAAAAGTAATCTTGTCGATAGTGCCTATTAACAACAATATTTTTTAAGTCATAGCAAAAATACTAAAACTCATAAGTAATATCTGATGAAAAACATTTCAACAAGAATTTATTTAAACCTGATAACACCAATCTCTAAACCTGATAACACCAATCTCTAAACCTGATAACACCAATCTCTAAACCTGATAACACCAATCTCTAAACCTGATAACACCAATCTCTAAACTTATTTTCATAATAATAAAAAAGCCTACCAAATTGCTCTATTATATAATAACAATATTTCATCACGATAATGAAGAATAAGTAGGCATTCACTCTAATTCCCATCTTCTGCAAACGACAAATTACAAACGTATTGCCCCCAAAATTCGATTAAAACTTCTAACAAAATGGATACTTATCGATAAGTGCCCGAGTATAATCGGCGGAGTCCTTAATGACTCAAGTTGGTAACAGATAGTTATGTTTGTGTGTGAACCGAACGTTCTAGCCATTTGTTATGTATGATTTGTTTGAAGATAAGTTGTAATAGCAATGGAATAGGCGACAATTGTATTGATTCCTTATATTTACGCGAATACTACACATTAAATAATAAATATCGCCATACGAACACACCAACTATACGGTCCCACTTTAAGCTTAACGCTTGTGTTATGGGTACCGTACAATGGACTGAGGGCGAACTCAGTATATAATACTCATATACATATTAAACATCCATGACTCGGGTACAAACATTCGTGCTCATCACACAAAGCTTGTGTCCCTACCAGGATTCGAACCCGGGACCCTCGGCGCAGAAAGCAGAGTCACTACCACTGCGCTAATCAGGCCGTCAACATTGAAATAAAACATTATAATTTTAAGGATTTGATCGCGTTTATGCGTTACGCGTGAGCACTTTCTGCGTAGATAGGACCACAAGTAACAATTAAATATGAGGTTACCCTGTCTCAAACTATGACACCAGGACGTCAACCACCTCAGTCCCTCCGTAACCATGGTTGCTGTAAAGCAGCCGAAACGTCAGGAACGTAAAATCAAAATATAAACGCGATAAAATCCGTAAAATTAGTTTTATTTCAAGGTGACAATTGTGTTTCTTTACTGACTTATAAACCATGTTGATATTGTTTATAAACCATGTTGATATTGTTTATAAACCATGTTGATATTGTTTATAAACCATGTTGATATTGTTTATGGTTGAAATAAACTAATTTATCTCAGTTCTCAGCTTTAGCTCAGTCTCGATTAGCTCAGTTGGCACTTGGTAGTGACCCTGTGTTTTGTGCAGAGTGTCCCAGACTCGAATCCCGGTAGGTGAACATTGTGCTATGAACGAGCAGAGCAGAGAGTTGTCGGTCTTTGCCTTCCTTGTTGCGCAGTCCGGTAAAATAAAAGTTTATTCCCAGCAAAAATGGCAATTGCAATTTATTTGGTAGCATTTTTTTTTAATATTCATTTATCGAAATTTCGTATTCACACAAAGACTACAATTGCGCTAAAGTAGTGCATGTTCAATGCTTGTACCCTTTCGGTATCAACCTGTATACGAAACGACCACTATCGTTGCCCCGATAGCTTTTTATGAGGCTTTTTACATTCAAACATCGTATAAAGAACAATAAGAACCTATAAAACTGAAAGAAAATAGCTATTCCATATAACATAAAAAAGTTCGTAACCGCAAAAAGAAAAGGGGTACCCAATAAAACCGATTTGGAATCCTTAACGCCGTTGTAAATGTCTTTTGGCCGACCGAGCGAGAGCTACATACACAGCTACCACAGCTAAACTACAACCTTCATCCCAAACCATGAGTGCCGTTGAACTCATCATATCTTGGAACTCATAGGACTTAAAGGTAAGCCTATATTAACATTTTAATTTAATCAACAAATGTTGTGTACTCTACTGTCGTGTGATTTGAATATTTTGGACAAACAATAAAGTATAGCGTACATTATTTTCGATACTGAGGCCAAATCCGACAATTTTGGAGTCATTTATCTGTTCGCTAATCACGGGAAAATTACTTGAGGGGTGTCGATTCAACTTGGTATGCATAGCTTATAACAGTCTTTAAAAATAAGCCATACCTAAATCGTATCAAGAAAGCAAGTACTAAAATAAATATATTATGTATATTGGTAGTATATTCATTGCACAATGCAAATCTTGCAATATCTAGCGCAAACATTAATGAGCCCCACATCGTTAACAATCTCAACACACGGTTGGAAATAATTAAACTACAATTAACACGTAGCGCAACGTAGCAAGGCGTAGCAGCTCGGTAGTCGTAGCGCGCCGCGGCAAGGCGCGTAGCAAAATGCTACGAGATACACCATGCGATTTCCGTTTTCGTACAGCGCTTCATTAATTTAATTTGTAAAGCACAAATGCACAGATACAGGTTGTTATATTTTGAAACATATTTTTTAAGTACTTGTTTATTTTCTTCTTGGTTATATTAGTGTTTTATCCAACAATAGAGTGCTTAATTATATTTATGATGATCATGAATATGTCTTCCAGAAAACATACTTAAAATTTTTAGAGTACTTTGAGATTTATAAAAAAACATGTAACGATTTCTTATTGAAATAAGTACGCCTGTTATTAGAGTTAAAAAGAAGAAAAATAAAAAGTTACACAAACAATAATTTTCAGCAACTTACCGGACAAGTCCTATGGTCTTTCAAAATGAACAACCCTCATGTTTTTACAAACACAACAAAACTCAAGTCACACTTTATCATTTCACTTGCACCAAACAAACGGTCAACGAAGATATTTTGCTATATCAATAAACACACCCGCGTCGAACGGTGGTCGGCGGTAAACTGCGCTTTTACTTCGGCTCACATTCCAAGTTTGAAAACCCGCGATCGGATGATTTCGGCTAAGCTCGGCTCTTCGGCTCTCCTATGCAACATGATTATTCAGTATTTTGTGTGGCATCTAGTCTCGTCCGATATTTGTTATCTATGCACTGAAGTTATGCGATACAGGATGGCAGCAATATCGCAAAACGTGTATTGCGAAGTTTTCGTACGGAATACATATTGAGATTGTCTCTGGGCTACCTGTATCGAATTTTATACATCGTGTCGTGGGAAATTTATTTGGATTTGATATATTCGGTTGTCTGTTTACAACTTTCTTTGAGAAATGTCGAATGCCGATTTATGAACCAATTATAATTGGATTAGCTAAATCAAAACATATAGTTTATTTGCTGGAATAATATGTTTCAAGTTGTTATGGTTTTAGCATTATCTTGCATAGGTATGGTTATATTGGTATATTTTTTTATATTAAACACTTCAAGTATCCTCAATTATAATAAACATTAAGCTCTTATAATATTTAAAAATCATACAATAACACGTAGACCTTGTTTAATGTCCCACTGTTGGGTGCAGGCCTTCCTAAAATTCGAGGGGGCGAGATCACAGTCTACCACGCGGGCCCATTGCATGTTGGCGGACTTCATACATTTCTCGAGGGGTTCTCTCAGACATGCTTGCAGCATGCATGCAGGTTTCCTCACGATGTTTTTCTTCACCGTTCAGCAAGTGCGAATCATGGTTGAAAATGAAATTGGCACATGAAATCAATAAATCTTAGGAGTGCGAGCCGGGGTTTGGACTTGCAAACCTCATTATCGAGGCAAGCGCTCTAACAAAATGGCTATCACATTTCTTAAAAATCATATAACCTGCAAAAATAATACGGTTGTTCAATTATGTTAAACTAGCTCCGCCCCGCGGTGTTACCCGCGATTAAAAAAAATATTTCAGATCCGTTCAGCCGTTTGGGCGTGATTGATTAACAAACATCCATCCATCCATCTATCCAAACTTTCACATGTATAATATACTAGTTGTCCCGGCGAACTTCGTACCACCACAGAATCAAATGTATGAGAAAATGAATTTATTGGTATTCTATGAAAAATTTAAACAAATCTATCCCACGGGAATCATACATTTTACCGGGATAAAAAGTAGCCTTTGTGCTATTATAGACTATAATCTATCTCTGTGCCAAATTTCATCCAGATCCGTTCAGCCGTTCTGGCGTGAAAGAGTAACAAACATCCATCCATCCATCCATCCAAACTTTCACATTTATAATATTAGTATAGATGTACAGTGCTGCATACTTTACATGTTTAAAACAGGTTTTCAAATTTAAAAAAATACTCACTAATCATGAATCAACATTGCTGCTATTAAAAACAATACTTTCATTTAATAGCGGTGCATGTCACTTGTACTTACTTAACGACCTCACACCGAAAATCTAATTCCTTGTACTTTCTCTTCTTTGCCTCAACCCTCTTGAATTATAAAGCATTTGAAGTCATAAAGTTCTCGTAACAAATGTAGCTTTTTTTTTTCAAAGAGTCCGACGATCTCTCATATTCAAGCGTTAAAAAGCTCGCGAAATGAGGCGCCTTTATGAAAAGTTCAGTGCTTTTGAAGTTTTATTCGGAATTCACGACTTTTCCGCACCGCAGTTACTTACACACGCCATATAAAGCTTGAGATCGCTTAATATTAGTTTGATAACTTACTTACTTGTTAATAATAAATAGATCGAGTAAAGGTACACTCATACATTTTAAATAAAATAAGCTTTTTTAATGTATTTTTGCGTTGCACGTATTGTGTAAATAAATATTCATTTGTTCTATATGTTAATTAATAATTGTCAATAAAACAAGACTTCTTCGAGAAAATTCAACTCTCACAAAGACTTTTGGGCCCATTCTTCATATATAAACCTTTTCTAAAAGGCTTCATAAAGAAAGTTAAGAAATTTATTGAATAATTAACCGTCGGAAGTCTTTAACATTGTTGATTTTCTTTATATCAGTATTTTTTATTCGAATAAGAATTAGAAATTAGAACGTCTCGGTAACGTAAAAACATGAAATAAACGCGATAAAATCTGTAAAATTAGGTTTATTACAATTTTTATTCGGTTTAAAAGGCGAAGACAGTTGAATTATCCAGATCCTATTTAGAGCATACTTCTTTTAATGTGATTTATTTACGTCAGAAATCTCTGGTCCTACAGTATAAGGACATTAGTAGATCAATGAGGAAACTGAACTGCTTTCCTCGACGCATTGAGAGCGTTGGAGTAAACACCGTTCCTTACTTTGCGCTATATCGACAGCCCCATGGCGCGTTCCGTTCTCAATTTAGTACGCCGCATGGACATTTCAAATTGATGTCGTGGCTCGAGTTGGAATGAAAAGTGTATGCGCGTTTATTTACTTTGAGTTTCCATTATGTTGAGTTTTTTTCCCCCTGACGTAAGGCAAAGTTATAAGTTCGACACTTTTCTTTGCTTGTCAAAACAAATGAACCGATTTTAAAGCGCTTTATTTTGTTGAATAGCTGGCATTAGCGAGATTTAGCGATAATCGGCCCTGCTAGTTTATCTTAACACTGAAGATGTTTAAAGAAAAACTAATCCAAAACAAGTGTTCTTCGAATTCTCGTCTCTGTGTCTACTTTGAAAAGTACCTACTGGTCAAATTTGGATTTGAATTGGAGATTTTTCTGTTATATAACTTATGGTTAGACTTCAATGAAATGATTTATATTACCGCTCTATAACCAGAGCAATATTAATAGTCGTGCTGGTGGAATCAGTGGGCAAAGGTTACTTTAATCAGCGGTCAGCAGCTTGTCCTTGGCTACTTGTGGCTGTCGCGAAAGGATCGTGTATGCTAAGCTTTAGGCCTCAGCCTCGAATTTAGCGGGCAGCGGGGCGACGGCAGCGGCGGCGCTGGAGCGGTGCTCGTTGGCCACCCCGCGCCGCTGCCACGCCGCTGTTTTCGAGATCCTGCCGCTCCCGCGGCGCCGCTGCCGCCGCCCTGCTGCCCGCTAAATTCGAGGCTGAGGCCTTAGCCATCCATCATCCGTGTGTCCGCGGTCAACCAGCCGCCTGATTACACGGAACACCAATTATTATTGTCATGAGTTATTGATGGTTTGGAAAATAGACGCAAGTAGCGAGTAATTAGGTAGGAATTTGATATTAGAATTCTGAACCATATGCACGTTTATCCCAATCGATAAAGATGACATTACTTTGTAATATATTCATGAATCTATAATATAACTGTACGTACTCTCGCTTTCGTCTTTAGTTTATAAAAATACTGTATACTAAATAACCTTCTATGTCAATGTTGTTATATGACTGATTTAATGTAAATTAATCTGAAAACGGTATGAGTGTCTTCAGTAATTAGGTAACTAAAGTATGCTTTCTATATAGGCTTGATCAGTCACCCATGATGTATCATAGAGCAGAATGCAGATATTATTTTTAGGTTATTTACTCCGGAGCCATAATATTACTCTATACTACAAAAAAATGAGAGCTGCTTAATTATAATGTATCATACTAATTAAAATAACGTCGACAAAAATCAACAATTGGGGTACAGTTTAAGTATTCCGCTGTTAAAAATCATCTGCCAATCTATCCAGTATAGAGTATGAAAGCCTGAGATATAGTCGGTGTCCCCAACTGTTATTTATTCGTCGCGCTGCGGTACAGTTTTAGCTCAACTTAATTCTCACATTTGTTAGAGGTGCACTAATGTTGAGTGCAGTGTGAGTGCGCTAAGGAATGTTGAGTGCATCTGCACTTGATAGGATACAGTGAATTAAAATTTACGCACTTATTGGACGGTTTGGATTCAAATTTAAAAAGTGATTGTTTACAATTATATTATATATGAAAGATGTTAACGAGATAGATACATTTATTTTGCTTGTTTGTTTGTTCTCTTTGTAAAAGCAGTAGCAGTTAAAACCGTGGTGTACTGCTTGCAGTGAACTGCGGTTATTCACACAGATTTAAAAACATGCAATTAGGGGGATATTACTTTACAATATATCTATGACCTACGTCCTTCATACATATCTAGGATGTCCTATTTATAGTTTAGTTGAATGTAGACATACAATATCTATGATATCTTATATATATATGATTATCTTATAGTTTCATACATTTGGCCTATGGCCATTATGTATTATCCTAGATCGATGTCTTAATGTCATATGATAATGTAGTATCCCCCTGAAAGCAAACATAGCAGATTCATAATAGCATATTTACACTAGTCTACCTTACCAATGATTCAGAATAAAGAAAAATTGTATTTGGAATCATAAAATCACCAAAAAATCACAGCGAATTTCCATTTCCAGTAATTGGTTTATTTAAAACCAAAGTACTATAGGGAACGATTTGATTATTAAAATATAGACAGTTAGAGCCGGATTCGTTTCCGTAACACGCGACTTCGTTCCGTGTACCTTCAAAAACCGTCTCTCAATTTAACCTTCTATTACTGGAATTGAATCACTTAAAACCTTCCCCGGAGCTTGCTTATTTGAATTTTATTCCAAGGCAACCTAAATTGTAACGGAAAGTTTAATTTTCGAAGGATTTTTTCTACCTCAACAGTCGGTGAGTATGTGTAAGTAGAATACATTTTGGGAAATTATCTTTTCAGTGTTCAATTTGAAGTGAGCGTTATTACTGAGATCGCTTTCATATGAGGTATATGCACAAATATATGAGAGGGTATATGACATAATACTATTATAATAAAATTAAAATATTTCTTTATTTTTTAAAGATACTTAGTGTCTAGTCCAATATATATAAAATATATGCAATATCTTATACTTGAGACTTGTAAAGTTCGCTAACCCACACTACACCGGCAATGTGGACTACAACCCAAAAGCTCCTGTTATTTGTATAATGATATTAGGCTCGCTCTTATTACATTTGGACCGAATACCAAATTAAAATGTAAATACAATTAAATTTATAAATTAATAGCGCCAACTATACGGTCCCACACTAAGCAACGCTTGTATTATGGGTACTGTACAATGGACTCGGAGTGAACCCTGAATATATCCCTTATATAAATATTAAACATCCAAGACTTGGGTACAAACATTCATGCTCATCACACAAAGTTTGTCCCTACTACGATTCGAACCCGGGACCCTCGGCACGGAAAACAGGGTCGCTACACCAACTGCGCTAATTAGGCCGTCAATGTCATGTGAGCAATATGCGAACCTCTACCCTACATAAAGGGATTTCGATGACGTGATAGTATTTAATTATAGTGTTTGGAAATAAACTTATTTTATAATTAAGACTGGCTGATAAGAAAGCCTAAAGCCGTTATAATAATTATCTATGGCTCTCAACAATGACATGAGGTACATCATTATTGTAGAAAAATCGAAAAGATTTTCTATTGAATCGTCACGGCAAAATGAATGAAAACAAACTGGTATCAGAGAAGGATCTATTGATCGCCATAAAAGATATTTTAAAGAAAAATGGCAAACTAAATAAACTAACCGCTGAGGTAAGCTTATAAGTACTTACCAAAATAATACATAAAATAATTAGTCCTAGACTCAATATTACCACTAGAAATTAGTCCCACTGGTGAGTCAATTTACTGACGCTAACAGCAAAACTAATATACCTACCTACCAAGATACTGGGCTACAACTATGTTTCTTAACTGAGGGTGGTAAGCTACGAATAAAGATACAGTGGTAAGAGTAATTCGGCCAACATAACAATGAACTGCTCAAAAATGTACTTTCTAAAAATAGCAACCATGGAGTTTCTTGCCCATTCTTCTCCATAGGAACGGCATTCTGAACGGGTGGCAAAGTTGCAGCTTAGCATTTTTTAACTTTTAACGATTCATAAGTACTGTACTTAATGGTTTTCATGAATAAAAAATATTCTGATCCTGATTCTCAATGTATGTACTTTCTCAGGTCCGAAGTCAAGTAATAAAGATCCTTCAAGACCGTCAAGCCAGCGTGAATGACAAGGCCTCGATCCCGACTCCTGCAGAAGAAGTGCTTCTGGTCAACGAGCTAGTACGAGAATACTTGGAATGGAACGGGTATCTATACACAGCTTCTGTGATGTCTTCAGAAGCAGCTATGCCAAAGAACAAGAAGAGCAGGACGGATCTGTGCACCGAAGTGGGAGTCAAGGACGATGAGAAATCGTCCGCCCTGCCGTTGCTGTTGAATATAGTTGCAGCATACACAGAGAGGATCCGACGCAAAATTAATAGGTGCAGAAAAGATGCGTGTTGATTTTTGAAGAGAATATACCTCGTATTGTGGAAATTGGTACTAGTTTATTTTGATCACCTGATTAGTGCATTTCGTAGTGACTCTGCCTTCTGCACCGAGGGTCCCGGGTTCAAATCCTGGTAGGGACAAATTGTGTGTGAGGAGCATGAATGTTTTAATTTGAGTCATGGATGTCTAATATTTATATAAGTATTATATACTGGGTATGCCCTCAGCCCATTGTATGGTACCCATAATACAAGCGTTGCTTAGTGTGGGACAGTATAGTTGGTGTGTTCGTCTGGCGATCGAATCTGTATGCTCTATTGTTCGCTATTACACGAATGCTCATTCCATTCCGAGCAAAAACATTAGATAAAAAATCGGTTAGTTTTGCTTGCGATCAATCCCGCACAATCGTGGCATATATAATAATCATGCACCTAAAAGCATGTTATGTATAGAACATATTTAAATATTCAAACATAAAACTATTCAGTTACGCTTTTATCGAGCGACAGGACAATTAGTTTGGAACTAAATTTTAGCCTAATTAGCTTCTGTGTGATTGAAGACAAACCGCAGCCGGGCCGAGTAATTACTGGGCTGACTTGCGGTTGAGGGCTTGAGTTTGGCTATCTGTTTAGATACCGAAGACGAAGCGTATGGAGATATCTAAGTGTTATCATGTTCCTATATCTAATGCAAATCCTAGCGGTCTTAGCCTAGTTGGTTAAACGCTCACCTTGCAAACAAGGATTGCAGGATCAAAACCCAGCTCACTCCGCTGGGATGAACAAGTTTCTTCGTGTGTTCGAATCTTATTTCCAATGATGCTACCTAATCAGTTGCTAACGGTGAAGGAAAACTTTGTAAGGAAATCTGCATGTCTGAGAGCCTTATCAGTTCTCGAAAGACGTGTGAAGTCCGCCAACAAGCACTGATTCCCCCTAGCATTGAAGAATGTCTTGTAGGTACCTATGACTGGAACATTTAAGGGCTAATTATTATATTGTATAACCAGTAAACGAATAGGTAAATTTGTTATTATTTTCTTCTTTCGGTACTAAAAAAGTAGTTAAACATACCGACTATGTAGACGCCAATATATATATATTGGCGTATATATATATCCAATAATACAACATTGCTAGTAGCTTCTAACTCTACCAATTCAATGAAAGTCACATTAAAACCACCCCCTATGTTACTCACCCTATGGCGTAAATAACAAGTAATTGATTGATAAGCTCAACAGAATTAATAGGACTACATACCCTTTGGAGGTGACCTCCACTTTAAGTAAGAGCCTATACAACCTGCGCCGTTGCTAATAGCTTTAATTTATCTTCGTAACTTCAAACTCTAGCATATGTGTTTGTAATCAATCTTCTTAAATACCTGCTGGGTGCTTTTGGAACATAATTAATGGGTGGTACACCTGGCAAATTGCCTATAGTATATAAATAAAAATATTTGTTTATGGGCATGAGTCATAATGTTGATAATTATAATGCTGATAAACCCTACACAACTTCTGTTAATTGGGCTTATGTCAGAATTTCCATGTCAATTAAAAAAAACTCTAAAAATTTAATATCTACATAAGTATTATACGCTGGGTTCGCCCTTAGTCCTTTGTACGGTGCCCATAACACAAGCATTGTTTAGTGTGGTGTGTTCGTCTAGCGATATTGTTAATTAAAAAGCAAATTTTATTTATGTTAAATTAATGTAGATATTTACCAACTACACTCTACCTGTTTGGTCATTAATTGCGATATTTTTTATACTAAGGTAAACTTTTTTTATACTAAATAAATATAGAATACAACATACCACTTATATTTGTCTATACAATATTTTTTCTCATATAACCGAGGTGCCCCAAACAATACACGTGACCCAATAATAGAATAAAACATTGTAATTGCTCTCCCCATATCGGAAGAAAGTGACACATAGGTTAGATTTAAATGCAATACATTTCTCAGCGTCGTGGGCAGACTTAATAAGCCGGCTGTCGGGCTAATGGGCAGGAATTGGAGCCGATAAATAAGAACATTGGCGACCCCGTACACGTGGCGCGCTCGACGGAATAACGATTAATTACAGCTATACGCCACCAACCGGAGCCAACAATTTACTTGACCGCCCATACTGAGTTGGAATTCCGATAGTTTATGGGTCATTGTGATTTGGTTCTTGAGAATAGGTAGAATGGGTGGAGTAGGTACCTACGGGGCCCCAACAAATGGCATATATTACAATATTCAATATTGAACCTGATATTTCGATAATTATTATTGGTTTGATGGCAACTAGAAACCCATAGTTCATATGTATTCAGTCCATCTAACCCACATATTAATGATCGATTTCATAAACAAATAATAACTACCTATCACTTTGACCCAACTGAAGTGTCTGACTAAACGATACTTTTTAAACAACTAAATTAAACTTTATTAAAACTTCTTGGATTCAATAATTTAGAAAATAATTCATATTGACACATTATAATCAATACTAAGGTATCTGTTTTCATATCGATGTGTTAAGCGGGAAATATACGAGGTTTAAAATGTACCTCTTTTGAATGAGGACACTGACTTTGTTCACGCAACTAGTAGGTAGGTAAGTACATTAATAACCGCGCATATTCGCTTACAATAAGTCACCTTTGACCAGATAGTCAAAGGTGTTTTGGCCACTTATTGTATTTTTTTATCACTTATACACAGGGCCCCCAAAAGACCTTTCGGGGGACATTGTAAAATGTCCCCCGAAAGGTCTTTTGGGGGCCCTGTTCCTCCTATATTCATACCCTTCTTAATAAAAATAGAGCATAATAATTGATATTTTGATTAGCCAATAAGCCTCCTAAACACGCATAAATAAGACCCAAAGTGCCCTCAATTCCCTTTAATAGGAGCCAGACATCCAAAGGCCCTTTGATTAGTCGCCATAGCCCCTTTGCCAATTTTCGTCTAGCAAGCTGTACTACGCCATTTTTTAAATAGCCACTCGTTGCCATTGTGCCCGATGAGACTGTAATGGAAACTGTGGGTGGGGGTTACTGAAATCTAAGCCATTGAGCGTCAAAGACCTATTGTGCTTCAACTGATCATTGGCAGGTAATAGATGTGAGCATGTCATACAATGGGATGTTCATCGTTCGGCGAATGCGGATTTACTGGTGTGAGGAACAGCGAGCAGACATAAAAGTTAGATCCTGCTTCATAATGCGCTGATAAACTATATCAAAAACTTATTTGAGAGATGGCCATACAAACAATGTTCTGTTAAGTTCAATGACGCAATAACAAGCCGTGTTAGAAATGTGCGATAAACTCTTTACTAGTATTCTTTTCACCTTCTAACTAAGCTAAAGATGGCACTCACATAACTAGTGCAAGATCAGGTTAGGATCAACTTTTCGGTTATGAGAACCCAACTGTTGCACCTTCTAATATATTTTGTCAGAAAAATTCTTTATAGGGTTTAATAGGATATGGTGCATAGGCCCTAAATAAAATAACATATTTTAATGTTGTAAGTTAAATACTTATTCTCTGAACATTAAGCTCGTGTGTCACATGAAAGCCACGTGGGTCGTGCAGAGAGCGATTCCTGAATCCTTCGGGAGTGGGCAGCCAATTCAATTTTCTCCGAGAGATGGTAGATGCTCCCATATTGTCTGGTTTAACCCACATTAAAACTGTACGGCTTATGAAATGGGGTTGAATAGACCCTTCGCCAGTATGGGGTTATAGATTCTTTTTATAGTTTCCTTTGTTAGTGCAGAGGTAGTCGGTTGGAAGAAATCATGGTTTGTATGCATGGGTTCGTGAAATGAAGTTGGGGGATTTTTTATTTTTTTTAGATGGTTTTCGGCCAAATAGCGTGAGAAATGAGGATGTAAACGAGATGAACCAGCACAAAACTACTGTTTGGCTGGTGGCTTGGCGAATTTTATGATCCACTGACCTAAGCTATTTAGTATACGAATCAAATTGGAATGGTTGATGAGAAAATATAATAAGAAGGTTATATAGTCTTGACCTTACAGTGTTATTATATTCTATTCTTCCATTAAATATTTACATATAATAAGACATATGTCGTGTCTGACCATGAATAAGTAGGTTTATATTTTTTTTGATACAGATGCATAGAATCTGTTCGTTCGTCCATCATGGTAAAGGTTTCTTCAGGATAAACAAGAAACTTTATCTTATAATCCATAAGGGGTATTTTATCGAAATTTGACGTGACGACAGCATTAGCACAGTCAACGTCCAAAAAAAATGTCCTGGAAAAAATCGAGGTGTTCTCCTGTCATAGCCACAAAACTAAAACCACATGTACAAAGTCGCGGGCAGACCTAGTTATATATTAGCTGTTAATCACACGACTCTTCGGCTCCATTAGTCCTTGGCTCACGCGGCCATTACGCAACACAAAGGGAATGATCATTTATTACCAGCACAATCGCTGTTTCCAATGTGGATTCGTGTTTAGAATAACGCAGATTGTTAGTATTATCATTGGATTTCAACTCTAGTAACAAATTACGTGTTGAATTAATGATTATGGAAAAGGGAAACTTGAGGGTCACACAAGTGCACCCATTTTGCACTCACACATGCTTCGCGCTATCCATATTGAAGCAGCACACTAATTCTTACGGACCGTATTTGTTGCCAGTCAACGCGACATTGAGATCAGTGCCAGCCGTTTGTTACACTCTTGACGCACGCTTCTCACGGTGAGTTTTCTTGGATGCAAGCTTCCTCACAATGTTTTCGATCACCATTAACCTATCCAGTGATAAACGACCTAGTCATGTTTTCAGGGGAGATTTTAATGGAGAAGGCTCAAGACTGTAAAGAATGGTGAATAGCTGGATTATGGAGGAGACCTAAACTGAACATTGGTGAGTACGAGTTGAAGAAGTAGAACGAGGGTAATATCAAGAGATGAAAATAATAGATCTTTCAGATAGTAATTACGCTATTCGTTAGAGCTTACACTCTATTCTTCATAGGGTACCTACTTACTTTATCATGAGAAAGATATTGCTGACCTCAGCTTATAGGTATACCTTATAGTGAGGAAGATGATGATGGAGAGATCCCGAGAAAAAAGAGTTAATATTTTGATTGAACATAAAAAGCTTGGTGCTCGCACGACGTCCTTTTTGTACTCTCAATGTCAAAAAAACCAAATCCTGATTGGATTAAGTGAAAGTTTGCGTAATTTATCGATAAACTGCCAAAGATGTGGTGCGCCAAGTTCGGGACCCACTTCCCCCGAACGGTAAATTGGAAACTCGACTAGAGTTCAATGGGATTTCAAGTTAATCTTGGTTTTTGTACGATCCCAAGAATCCATTACAAGTTATGAGGTTGAATAATCCCTTTAAAAAGCGACTTTTCTTTATATTTTTGTACAGTTAACTTTGTTTATGAGGAGTTAGTGAGCACACGGATTTCACTTTAACGTTCATAGATAGGGCGGTTAGTGAAAAAAAATTCATTGAATTTTTTTTTACAACAGAACTTTCCTGTATTTATTTGAAATTTAACAGTAGGAGCCTAGGTAAGTGGCTACTATCTATAACTTCACGTATATTCACGGGTATTCACAGACCACCACGAATCACTACTCTGTAGTCACCTCCTTCAAGATAGATTTGACATACGTACTTACCCACCTGAAACATACCTACCTACATCCATTTCACACACGCGCGCCGTTCCAAATCCGACCTATAAACACACTCACCGAAATGAACAAGCAAAAGTCCCCAATCAATACAAACAGTTAACATGTTGATAGTTTATTAAGTAATGCGTAACGGGTCCAAGCGACCCAGTGTGGGTAATTAATTAGAGGGCCCGGTCAGCGGGGCCCTGGCCGGCCGGTGGCGGCCGCAAATTGTCTAATTTATCGGTCGAATAAACCGACGTTTACCAAAGGCTGTTGCTTTTACTGTATTTGATTTGCTGCCTCTTGACATTAAATTTATAAGCATTTTCTTTATGTCTAATTGGGCGTTGCAAATAGGGTATAAAAACCACTCAAAGTTTTTTTGTCCCGTACCACAAGACCGCAGATGTTCATAACAATGAAGCCTGCTTTGCCGGTTACGTAGAATAATATCGCCAGACGAACACACCAACTATACGGTCCCACACTAAGCAACGCTTGTACTATGAGTTTCGTATAATGGACTGGGGGCAAATTCAGTTTATATTAATTATATAAATATTAAACACCCATGACTTGGGTACAAACAGTCGTGCTCATCACACAATTCGAACCAGAATTCGAAACCGGGACCCTCAGCACAGAATGCAAGGCCACTACCAACTGCGCTAATCAGGCAGTTTAAAAGCTATTATTATATGCTGTTGATAGTCAATAATGTACTACAACATTACGTTCCGAACATCTGAAATCTTTGTACTAATATGGAAACATTTGTTTTAATTAGGTAACACTCAGATTTAATGTGTATAAGTTACATTACCAGATAAAGTAATTCGAACAAAGTATTTTAACGAGAATAAAATTCAACTTATCACTACATTTTTCATTAAGTATGTGAAATACGCGAGGATACACAAATACTTCAGAAAGAACATGTTAATCTATTGCTGCTGTCAGTATTATTGATCTTAGTATAAACTTTATCAGTCTCAGTGTGGAACGAAGTCTCCTCCCTAAGCATCAAGTCATGATACACTATATGGTAAATCTAGATCACAGGATCAGCGTCGGCCCGATGCTATATGTAGTATGGAGTGAGATCCGATTATGGCTCCCACATATATTATTATAGAATAAGAGGTAGTAAAAAGATTGAAAGATCTCGACAACATCTTAAAGTCTCCGTTTAATTGGGCTCACTGAAGTGCCGCCTGGGACTAGGCGCCTGGAGAGGCCGCTCCGTCTGCCCTATGGTAGGGCCAGCCCTGCACAGGACAACAAAAAATACCTCAAGGATCAAGACTTTCTTTCAAGTCTACATTATAAATCTTCATAGGGTACAACTGCCACTTCCCGGTTCATTAATTAGTGCCAGTGAAATGACGTTCAGGAAGCTGAAGTTGATATATCTATACTATTACGATCGTATCTATAAATGTATTAATTATCGAGCCCAAATCATCAAAATTGAACTTTTACCACCATACAATAACACTGAATTTCCGATGGCCCAAGCCCCAAAAAAAACATAATTATGCTCCAGTAAACAAACAAGAATAAATGCAAAGAAAGTCCAAAACAAAATTAATTGTGAAACACTTTAAAGGAAATTAACGAGGAAAAAAATTCTTTAAGCTTTTGATTCGTTGAACAATTTGATCGTGGCCTTGGGAGCGTTTTTTCGTGGATACAAAACAAAGGAATTCCTATCTGGTATATTAGATTTCGCTGTGCCAGTATCCACCTGTCGGGTGTTATTTAATTAAGGAATGTTTTCGTTGGCGGCTCTCGGCGGGACATTGTGTGCCTCATGGAACATTGCAATCGTGTATAATATCGCGCCGTTTAATCTCGCCTTTTGTTTGCTTGAAGCACTTTATGTTGGAATTTGTAAATTTAATCCTATTAAAATCAATTGTTATAATATTGGGTGCCAAGTATCGTGATTGTTTAACAATAAATAGTAGGTATAATTAATAGTTTTAACCTGGTCATCTTATAATGGACATATAATCAACATGTTTGGGAGGACGAATCATTGAACCTTGTTAACTCCAGTGGGAATTACGACGATGGGTTCTATTCTTTACATACAGATATGAGTACACGTTTTCTTTAGATTATATCTACTGATAAGAGAAAACTGAACCTGAAGTACGACACAATGAAGAAGCTTTACAGAAAATATCCGGTTGAGTGATCTTATTGGGTTTGGAACTCTTTCCATAGATTTTAATAAGTACTAGCTGTCCCGGCAAACTTCGTACCGCCTCAGAATCAAATTGATGAGATAATTTATTATCTTTAACATTTATATTATATTTTTTTCCCATTTTTAATAGTTATTCTGCTATTCGGGGCGGAAACAAATAAAAAAGAAACAATGATCATAAAAATCGGCCCGCAAGCTCTTTAGTTATAAATGATGAACTAACACGACTTTGTTTTATTTATAGATTAGATGCAATCAAGTATTTTTTTGAGATTTCTCCTTTAATCATGTTACAATCTTATTTCATGAGATCCAAAAACTCTCTTCCAGCATTCATATATGGCTTCATAATGATACAGACATTATGGTTCCTCGTACATCTTGACTGACGATGAAGATGTAACTAAATTTGTTTCGAAACCACTCCCTTGCGGGGCGGGCGTTGCGCCGCCTTGAATTCACATGACGGAGCGGAGCACGGACATTTTCCACTTATGTTATATTCATCTGTGGTCTCATGCATGTCCCTAACGAGTGTATCTCACGATACGCCTAAACATATCTTATAAGATATCCACGTGATGATTATATGGGTGATATTATGTACCTAAAGTTGGTCATGTGAATCAGATCGACGTAGGTACTGATCACACTCTCTTGTATTCTGAGACGAGGCTAGTTGAGATTTCCTCAGAATTTCGTCACTGGAATCATTTAATCATTTAAAATATTCCATCGACGAAATTTAGGTGATTTTGTTACAAGTTTAAAGTTTCTGTTAATCCAAAATTAACATGTAGTTTGTCTCTTTCTTTTTTTTACATTGATTTATTTGTCATCTTTCTTTTATAAAAAAGAAAGATAAAGTATACAGATAATAATATCTGTATACTTTTTGGGGAGATGGTGGTCAGACCAGACAATACGTTCAGTGTGCGTGTTCAGAAATAAAACTAAATATTTATTGTGCAAAGCAATTATATAGTTCAGTAGAAAAAACTCAGTATTTTTCAAGAGCATGATAACGCCCTTAATTTAATTCAACAGTTTCCGTAAGCACTCAATTTTATTTTCGTTTTGTACGTATTTTCTAGTAGGAGTTCATATTGTCCAATAAGAGGCCGTTTACAATGATTGCTCATTTGCCAGCAAGTCATTGTGATTCGCAAACGGAGAATGTACACATTGAACTCAAGCTCGATTGATCTCAAATTGTATGTTTTTTATCCATTTTCGAAATTTATTGACATAATTTATTTCCAATGAAAGGAACTTGAAGAACCCCAAATTGATTACTACGCAAAATAATTGTATTTGAGTCACATACAACGTACTCAGCAGACTATTAGAACTATTCCGGGTGTGTTACTAGTTTTTCTTCTTCCTAATCAGATGCGAGTTGACATTAACTTTTATAAGTCACTTATAAGAACTATAGTCGCCTTTTATGACACCCCACTTAGTGCGAGAAATGCAACTGACATCCAACGTACAAATTTCATTATTCCGCTTTATTATTGGTTGTTTCGACCAAGAGCTATATATTATAACAACAAAATGAAGATACCCCTAAGCTTGAACTTATTTTTAAAATGTCGTATTTTGCTTGCTGCCAAATGCCAATAGTAACAAAGGGATCAGACGTCTCAACATCGCGTCCGATATACTAAGACTTTGGCAAGCGTTCCAGATATTTTTCCTGAAATGTTTTTGTATAACGTATAATCAATACTCATTTATGTATAATGAAATCAGACATCTTGGAGATAATGTAATTTCATATAACAACAAAGAGTAACAAAAATATTTTTAACTCACTGGTTCGGAAAGCCGGCCTTTAGTATTGTTCAAAATCTGCCAGCAAAAGTCCATTATATCCCCGTGTGTGGAAAAGGTTAATTTTAATATTAAACCTCCACTTGATTCCGTAAAAAAATCCAAATCAACTCTGATTTTACCTCACTCTCGTTCACCAATCAGACATCTCCGAAGGAGGTTCAATTATTTGTACCCTTGCCAATGAATCCCCAACTTCATAGACGCAGCTCCATGGAGGCTGGCGCGCCGCCAGCAACAGACACTGATTGCGTGTATTGACTCAAATATTGCAACTATATTTCTTGCAATATTAAATTTGGGTGACACAAATGAGACAGGTGAGACCTTCATATGGATCTCGTATATTTTGTTCAATATAAGAAAATAAACTTTATATGAAGTAGATTTATATCGAGCAACTTACTTACCTATGTTAGAGAACCGTTATTAGTTTCTGCAACATCGTTGGTTTGTCTAGGAATGAAACTTATGTGATAGTATGATCTTTTTAAGCCTTCAAGGTCCGTGATGCAGTCAGAAGCGGATCCAGGATTTGTTAAGGGAGTGGGATTCCGTTGGGGGGGGGGGGGGCTTTTTGTGATGTTACTTCTCTTTCAGAAAAAGTTAGTAAAGTACTTCAGCCATGAGTCAGGGACGGGGAGGGGGGCAATTGCATCAATTTCACTACTAGCTACTTACCTACCCAAATTGGTGTGAACATGCTTACTTATTCGAGAATAAGTATAACAAGAGCGGGCTGCGTATAACGAACTCTTATTTCTAGGCAGTTTACTGAAATGCCTGACAATTTTATATTTAAACTCAATAATACATGGTTTCTTGTCCTCATAAAAAAACTATCTTTTTCCAAACGCCGTTGTTCTAAATTACAATTCATGTACCAATCTCCTCTTCAACCATTATTATCACTTGTAGTGAGTACACCACTGGAGGAAAACATCGCAAAGAAATCTGAATGTCTGAGATATCTCCTTCAAAGACGCGTGAAGTCCGCCCACCCGCACTGGGCCAGGATGGTATAGATACTATGGTCAAATACACCTCACGTGAAACAAAATCAATAGATATCCGCGTGTCACAGCCGATGATTCTCTCTTTAACTACTTATGTATTTACTATTCACATTCTCGCATAAAGGTCAACAACCTGAGATCTTAATCTATACTAATATTATAAATGTGAAAGTTTGGATGGATAGATGGATGGATGTTTGTTACTCTTTCACGTCCGAACGGCTGAACGGATCTGGATGAAATTTGGCACAGAGATAGATTATAGTCTGGAATAGCACATAGGCTACTTTTTATCCCGGTAGAATGTATGGTTCCCGTGGGATAGATGTTTTAATTTTTCATACTTTTTATCGCGGGTAACACCGCCGGGCGCAGCTAGTTGGAGATATATTATCACTTTTCAAAGTAAAGTGAACAAGTTAGTTTCAGTTTTTTATCTTTCCACATGAGATATTGCGATAAATTTTCGCCGTATCGTTATTCTTGAACTTTTATGTGTATCTACGTTTTTAAGAAAGTAAATATCTTACTCTATAGTTAGATAGGTAACTACCTACGCTAAAAGTTAGTTAAGTTACTTCAAAGGACTTCGAAACAAGAGTTTACATGCACTCGCTAAAGTTGTTGATTGGTTCACTATAAATAATCTTCTCCTTAATGAGAAGAAAACTAATTGCGTAAAGTTCTCAACACCAAATGTGAGACAAGTTGGAACCAATTTACAATTAAATGGAACTGATTTGGACCTTGTGGAGTCAACAGTGTTTCTCGGTATTACCATAGATGCTAAATTGCAATGGGGTCCACATATTAAAACACTATCTGGAAGGCTGAGTTCGGCAGCTTATGCTGTTAAAAAAATTCGACTATTAACGGATATAGACACAGCTAGAATTGTTTATTTCAGTTATTTCCATAGTGTTATGTCCTATGGCATCTTGCTCTGGGGTTGCTCTGCAGATCGTAATACTATCTTCATCTTGCAGAAAAGGGCAATACGAGCAATTTATGGCTTGGGTCCTAGAGACTCCCTTAAGGATAAATTCAAAGAAATAAATATTCTAACTGTTGTGTCTCAATTTATTTATGAAAATCTAATGTATGTTAAGAAAAATATTCATAATTTTGAAAAAAGGAGTGATGTTCATGTTATAAATACTCGTAATAAAGACAAACTATCCGTGCATGTCACTCGTCTCCACAGAATAAATAATTCTTTTATGGGGCAATGTATACGCTTCTATAATAAACTTCCCAAAGGAATCCGAGATTTGCCCATTAATAAGTTTAAAACAACTGTAAAAAGTAATCTTTGTCGTAAGGGTTATTACAGGATCTTGGATTATTTGGATGATAAAGCAGCCTGGGACTGATCGCTTAAATATCAATATATATAATGTTAAAGTGTAGCGTGTGTGCGCCCCGCATGGCAACACACTGGAGCTTACTTTTATATTGTAAAAATAATGAATTTAAAAAAAAAGACAAGCCCGCTGAGTTTTTTGCCGGATCTTCTCAGTTGAGGTCGCGTTCCGATCCGGTTGTAGACTTAAGAAAAAAAAATGTAATGACAATTTGTAAGTGCCCCCGTAGGCCTATACGAAATAAATGATTTGACTTTGACTTTGACTTTGACAAACATTTGTAAATTTGAAGCTAAAATACGTATTTTTTTTTAAATATTATCATAGAAATCGCAAACTGAAACTTTTTGTTAGAAGTATTTTTTCACTTATCTGTGCTGAACACATAAATAATTATCTAATAATTGGAGAAATTATCAAAGGCAAAGTTATGTTGAACATTTCTACTGGGTGCCAAGTCTATGAATTAACTCATCATTGAATGGCGATCGTATAATTGGTCACATTAGACAGTTTTAGTAGGTATCTACTAAAACAGCAAATTTGTCATTATAATTCCATTGTCATTCCATTGCGAATCAATTCTTACGAAATGCAAAAGTTATTTATACATGCTCTCAACTTAACAAGTTAAAGAACGATATTCTGAAAGGAACACGGGTATTATCGTTAATCATAAACAAGTTAGACTGTACTTGCTTTATATGTTACCATAAATCAAAACTTCTTACACCGCATACGGGATACGTACGTATATTTTTGCAACTTAGTTGAAATCTAGTCGCGGTGCCAAGGATTCTTTACCTACATACGATTTGGCAAAAATAAGAACCAGTTTAGAAACAAGGACGACAGACGCATTTGCAACTGTAATTCAGTGGTTTCAATATGCTCAGCAATCGTAGAATTGTTTGCGAATGAGCAATCATTATTTGCGGAATAAAGATCGCATTGCACTGGAGAGAATTAAGAACAAAACGGGGTCAATCCCTTGGGCTGATCATGATTCTTAAACCCATAGAAGTGTTCAAAAAGAGCTTGAATTACCAATACTGTTTTAAGAATTGCAATGTGATTCCAATAGAAATCATAATATAAGGGCGCTCCGTACCAGGTTTCGTTCAGCTGAATTAAAAAAGATAGTGTAGTGTATTGGATTTAAAAGCACCCGATTGTGAGACGATAATATTTTTGGTGATGGCTCGAACGGGAAACATGTGGTACTTATTTTAAATAACATTTAAATCCGTTACAACAAAATATGAACCATTTAAATATGAGAATTTGAGATGCGAATGGTCGTATGTAAGCGTAGAATTATAATTGAGTAAGTAGGTACCACAAAAGGATTCAATAAAAAAAAATATCAATACAGACATTTTTGTTGTTTTGTTCTTCATCTATTTACTAATCTAGCGACGAAAATTTACGAATAATGTTGAAACATGAGCAAGATTATTGCCATCAGAGCAATAAGCAATCCTCAATTGAAAACCTTTGGACCGCTCGAAACACTGAAATCAAGATCGACACGGAATAACTAACCCATTGTCCAACTTCGGCCGCCAATAAATTCTGTCTCCTACCAATAGTTGGGTGGTGTCCATCGATTTCTTACAACTCCACCGCAAATTGTGAAACTTGTTCGGCCATTGTTGTTTGAGTGCAATATGGATCGTCCGCTTGCAGATTGCAATGACTTTCTGTAACTCTGTCGATATATTGATATTTGCACCTGAATCTTGTAACAGTAACGGAGTTTGTAACGGTATCGGAACGGAATTTGTAAATGTGGGAACCATGTAGCCATTAACTGTAATTTTATACTTGTTAGTACTTTATTTTTGACCTGCTGCTAAAGACTGATTAGCCGTTCCTACATTGTTCTCACATACCTTTTTTTTTTATTACATTATAGGCAAGTATTTGATCTCAATCTCACCTGATGGTAAGTGACGATGAGATCTACGATGGAGCATACTTGCCTAGGTAGGAAGGCGGCAGTAGATAGAGACGCTACATTCACTAGGCACATGCAGCGCAGCTGATCTGACCCGCCATCCATGAATGGCAACACCGAACATCATGCCGGAACACGGCTAGGCCGCTTGGCGACATGGCTTTGTTCAGTGGGTGGTGACTAGCCACGGCCGAAGCCTACCACCAGTAGAGTTGTCACCTGGTTGGCACCACCCAGGGTCACGTGTAGGGTATCTCGAGGGTACTTAATTCTCCTACGGACGAAGGTGACTCGACCCCAAAATGTTGTATTGCTCAAAAATGAAAAAGATCTTTTTAAAAATAGCAACCATGGAGTTTCTTGCCCGTTCTTCTCCATAGGAACGGCATTCCGAACCGGTGGTAACGTAGTAGCATAGTATTTTGTATCTTTTGACGATTCATAAGTATTGTACTTAATGGTCTACGTGAATAAAAAATATTCTGATTCTGGTAATTTCGCATTAGCTTTCTGTATTTTGACGTTGCTTGTATTGACATATTTCAGTGATTGGTAGTCTTTTCTTGATTAAAAATTTCTAATGGTTCTAATAATAGTTAATCTACATTCAATATTGTCTTCCCGGTTATTATAATATTCTTCGACGGTTAAATATATCTAACTGATTTGATACTTAAACTGTTTTATAAAAATAGCAAAGTAGATGACACTGCTTGAAGCAACAATGGATTAATTTCTTATTTATTTAGAACCATTATACATTTTTTTTAACCGTACAAACGAAAATAAACCTTGATTGCTATGAATTTAAAATCTTAGTAATATTAAAGAATCTGCGAGATTAGCAACATTCAGTCGCCAGTACGAGTGAGTCCGCCTATCCTTACTAATGACAACGACTGGCAGGTTCAGAGGAGCTAAAGCACTTTATAACAACTCTAAGCTTAGTTAGGAAGCACTTTGTTGCAGTGCTGAGCGCTCAGCCCTGACTAGGTTAGCACTTAATGTTACCGAACTTAAATCTGAACATTAACAATGCTGATTTTCCTCATTTAGTATTCAGATTTTGATTACAAAACCATTTAGGAGCGGTCGTGGATCTATTTATTTTAATTAAACCCTTTCGTTTAGCTGTAGGGTCTTAAAAACAAGTAAGTTATATGTAACATACCTTATAATTGAACTTGATTCGTACTACATTGATTTCATTTCTCTGTTTAATACAAACTTAAATCTTTACTAAAATGCAAAGGCAGCAAACTAATCTTCTAAAAAAAAATTTAATAAGTAATAGGAATATATTTTTTCTTAAGAGCATTGATCTAAAATTCCTAAATCATCATATTACAAATCGCGCTTTCAAAGATAAGTTACAATAGATTAGACTTATTCGTTTCTTTGCTTTGCCTGTAATATAATGTTTTATATAATACTCCATACCTACTAGTGTACAATAAAGACTAATATACTTATGTCCAAAATAATTTATAATTAAAATCAAAAAGCTAAAAACCTCCAATGTCAATGTTAGCACTGAATTCCTATCAGAGTACGCATTGTAAGGTTGGATATTGAAGGGTTGAACAATGCCTCGAAGACAATGGTCCTTTCTATTAATTCAGGTCGAAAAGCGACAGACTTGATCTGAAAGCGGTTTCATTAGTCGATCTGGATTGAAATCGATGTAATATTACCAGTTTTAGTTCAGGAAGTAAAGTTAATCTCTAGTTTTTTTCGTATTGATTCAAAATAATAATTTGATCTTGTACGAACTTGTGCACGCTTATCGACTTTTTGAGTTCTTTTAAAGTACAACAAAGATACTTCCTACTAGTATATTAGTCATTCTTATAACAAGTTGGTACACGTAACACAAATTACACAGTATCTTGAAAGTTTCAATAAGAACTAGTCTTAATTCATAGGGGTCCATTTTAAGACCGCGTCGACCCCAAAATCAGTTTTCGTTCATGTCGACCACTGGGAAACCGAACCGACCGACCACTTTGGGAATCCCTGGCCTAGATGGGACGACTTGGAAAATTTCCACGAAACTGGATGTAAATTTGTACATATACCTACTTATAAGCAAATTTTGAAGAGGCTAGGTCTACGTGACCCCTCTCTAAACACCCTGCTATCATAGTAAGAAGGAATGGTAATATCATCTAATGGGATAAGCAGCTAACAAAGGCAGTGGAGCGCTCGTGACTTACATTGTGTTAATGCATGGATTATGCAACACCAGCTTCACGTAATCCTATTGCTTAACAAAGCCCGTTTACGCCGATCCTAGAATGGTAACATCTCTTGTAGAGACATGAGATGTGGATCGTATGGGACGATCAGCGACTTATATAATTTCTTTTACGTTGTTCGCCACGGAACCTGGCCACTTATAACTCTTCTGCAAGATACGTTCGTATATCTTTATTACAATGCATCGTATATTACGAGCGCCCATTAGACTTGAGAACTTAACAGCAAGAACCAAGCGGTTCTCAATTTACTAAGTAAACACGAAGCCACTGCGCCCCGCAGCCCCGGCGAGGCAGCTCACAAAAGCGGACATTAGTTCCCCAACTATTGGCGAGAGACACAATTTATGCTCACTCCACAACTTCGTCAATAGTTTAGCGCGAAGATTGTGAGGTCTAAGGAAATTGGAAGTCATTGTTTATGTGTTTCGGATGCCCGCCTTAGGGCTTTAATAATAGGTGCAGCTGTGGTGCAGTGAAATGTTTATCGTAATGGAATTCGATTGGTCCAATCAGAATTGGAGGAGCGGAAGCCAACCGGTCCTGACTCTTAGATCAAGCTGTTCGATTTTACAATCCGATAATAAAGTAAAATACCTGTATTTATTAGCTCTTAGTATAGCCTCCTCTCTGTCACTCATACCTCTGGCATTTACGGTCGGGTACTATACCTATTTTTTCTTATGTACATAAGAACCTATAATTATTCAACGTTGGTAGGTAGGTATTGACAAAATCCAAAAAGCTGGTAATTATTTTCTTCAATAACATTCCGAATTCGTGATCCCACATTGAAATTAGCGTCGGAATTAGTCGGACGCCGCCGAAAATCCGTATTGGAACAAAAGGAATAAATCAAATTTTGATTGGAATCGTCCCGGAACGCGTAACAATCGTATCACGTTCGTGGCGCGCTTTGAATAAACAATCCCGGGACAACTTTGGTGATCGTTGTACCACTACTAAGAGTCGCACTCGCTAGAAACTCACTAAAATAAACCATATGATTCCTTATATTTACGTGAATACTACATTCCTCGCAAAATAACACCGATTCCGACCAAGGATAATATTGGAGACGTGAGGCTATTTAAATTAAATGAACATCCTAATTTCAATAGGGAAGGGGCTGGGTGCTACCACTGACTTGGGATCCAGTAATTAATATTATGAAATCCAAGACCAAGCATACCATTGCAAGACCTCAAGACACTGTGAGCACTTTATGCGTAGATCGGACCGCAAGCAACAACTAAATATGAAGGTTCCCCAGTTCAAACTATGACATTTAACACCTCAACCCTCCCGTGACCATGGTTGCTGTAAAGCAGCTGAAACGTCGGAAACGTAAAAACATAAAATAAAACTAGATAAATCCGTAAAATTAGTTTTATTTCAACATATCCAAATATTTTGTGTTACCATAATATTCCATACTAAATTCCACATATAACTAAAAGAGCCTACGGAGATGATACTTAGAACTATACAGCTTCACCAGACGAGTCTGCTTTAATGGGGTACTAGCTCAACGCCCGAGTATGGGCTTACAGTCGCAAGGGAGACCATTGTAGCATCGCCTAGATACATGACTGTAATGAAAGTGTGATAGTAGCTAGTCTTAACACCTAGCAGATATAAGGAAAACGTAGGTACAGGATATATTTATTTCGAGGCCAAGCTCTGAACAAACAAATGACTGCGATCGCTATTCAAATCCAAGATTTCTATTAAAATATCTTATAGGTGTTATGGCGAGATCTATAACTGGTTAGAAGACATATTTTCACTACCTATATAAGACGAATACAAATAACACAGAAATGAAGCATTGATAAAATGACAGCGTAACAAATCTGCCGTCCACAGAGCACAGGAGCCGACCACGCCAGGCATTAGAATGTAATGGCTCGCCTGGCTGGAATAAGATCCCTTTTCGGACGAACTTTCATGTAAGCCCGAGAGTATGTAGCGATAAATAATGAAGACGTGATACGCCAATGAGTTTAATTCCAACAGTAGTCCTGCCAGTCGTTCTCAATTTACATCTAACATGTCGGATACACCGAAAATCAAAGCGTGTAGCGACGAGCCGACAATGTTTGCGCGCCAAAGATTTGGGGTTCGATCCCCTAGTCAAGTTTGTTTGCATCGGTTCCCGATGTACCCTGCACCCGCAGAGAGCACTTTGAATCGGTGTTTATGATTAAGTTAAGGAATAGTTGAAATACGGTTCGGATTGATGAGGGTAGATTAGTAATGATAGGGGGTACCAACATGTTGGATGTTTTGATACCTACATCGTTCATTAGGTAATTCTTAAAACATATTACCTATGGGTACCTATTTAAAATATAAGTTCAAGTCATTACTATAAAGTAATGAATTGAATCATCGCACCTTTAAAAAAATACGGTGATTTAAAACTTGCTTTCACAAGCAAGATGGTCTCCCATTTATTTTCATACAAAAATGTATTCCGTACTCTATTCGTAAATTCATCGTATTGACATCTAAATTGGCGTAAGACAAACGAAACCCGTAACTTCAAGACAGCAAGACACAAACGAAACAAATGCAAACTGAAATCTCATAACAAACTTTTACCTTCTACATCACTTTATAACTTCTAGATAATATGTTACAAGTCAGTTTAATATATCAGATATCCATCGTAATAAAATTACTTATACCGATGCCGCCCGACTCGCCCCCTAACTTGTAACTATCTATACTGTTTAAACTCTGGAGAAACGTCAATGTCTATAAAGTTCCAAGTCCCGATAAATTCCGTTATAAAACTTATGACGCCCGCACCGGAGTAAACTTAACTCCGAAAAGTTTGAGCAGACTAGATACCTACTCGATTGAACTTATCGATTATGCATCGATTTAATCCTGTCAATTTGAATAAAAATCATAATACAGTCGACAAAAACAACACGAACACTCTACCGGTGTCTTTGTTCCCCGTTGACTATAATCTGGGTGTTTTCAATTTGAGAGTGAACAGGTACCTTCTAGGAAAATATGCTCCATCGTAGATCTCATCGTCACTTACCATCAGGTGAGATCGAGATCAAATACTTGCCTATAATGTAATAAAAAAAAACGACCCAATCATGTGAAGGAGACATATCTCCCTCTCCCTTTCAAACTAGCTGCTATAAAGTTGGGCATCCTGGGGAAGGTCAGGCGGTATTTCACGCCGGGACAGCTTCTAAATTTATATCAAGCTCAAGTCCGATCGTGCATGGAATACTGCAGCCATCTCTGGGATGGGTCTGCTAAGTATCAGCTGGAGGCTTTGGACTCCATAGACAGGCGGGCTAGAAAGCTCATTGGCAATGAGACCCTAGTGCAGGCCAAGCTACAGAGCCTAGAACACCGACGTAGGGTTGCCAGCCTATCAGTTTTCTACCGAATACATTTCGGAGAGTGTGCGACGGAATTACACGAGTTAATTCCCCATCTCCATTCTATCATCGGTCGACAAGACGCACGGACAAGTGTCATCCGTACACTGTGGACATTTCTTCGGTACGTACTAAGCGGTTTGCTTCTACTTTCATCGTGCGAACTGCCAAGGAATGGAACACGCTACCGGCGTCTTTGTTCCCCGTCGACTATAATCTGGGTGTTTTCAAGTCGAGAGTGAACAGGTACCTTCTAGGCAAGTATGCTACATCGTAGATCTCATCGTCACTTACCATCAGGTGAGATCGAGATCAAATACTTGCCTATATCGTAATAAAAATAAAAAAAACCCAGAAAACAGACATATAATTCGACTCCCGCGTGAGTATGTCATATGTCTCAAGACAGGCCAATATTTTACTTTACTCTTCACTCACTAAGACATTTTTCATTTGAATGATATATGTACAGGGCCGAAGAAAGCTGTGCCTGTAAAGCTAAGTATCGCCAAGCGAAAATGACCTCAAAGGTAACAGGCAATAACACAGCGACACAAAATGTATCCAGTCTGTTAAAACGCCAAGTCGTTGGATCGAAGGCAAAATAGTCTGCAGTTCATGTCTTGTAAGAATATTTATTGGAAAATATTCCGTAAGTACAAGTTTTTTAGGGACGTGTGTCAAGTTCGACAAAAGTTTTTTACGATTCATTGACGCTTGTGGCAGATTGAATGGATTCTGGGAAATGATTTTTGGTAATGGAATGTAAATTTGGATATAAAACAGTGTTAACATGACAATGCCTACGCAATTGAACTTTTGACTTTTGACGATTGTTTTACTAGCTGCGCCCCGCGGTGTTACCCGCGATTAAAAAGTATGTCCTTTTTACCGGTATAAAAAGTAGCCTATGTGCTATTCCAGACTATAATCTATCTCTGTGCCAAATTTCATCCAGATCCGTTTAGCCGCTCTGGCGTGATTGAGTAACAAACATCCATCCATCCAAACTTTCACATTTATAATATTAGTGTGAAGTGTGATAGTGTGATGACGTGAAATAACAAACTAGGTCAAGGCCCGTCTCTTTACCTCCACCCCCCAACCCTTTACCCTTCTCTTCTCTGCCTACCCCTCGGGGATTACAGGCGTGATAATGGTGCACAGTGCCAGCAAAATAAGTTTGCCTATGTGAACTTCGTACGAGCGCAACATGATTGTAGACCTCACGAGGGGTTTGAAGTGTGATACACTAGTCCTACACTAGGAGGGAATTACGGCTAGCTTCATAGATGCACACTTATTTTGCGAGTATTGTAGTTACGTGTTAAATAAAACAGGGCTCCTGTAAATAATTACAAGGTAAGTATAGTATAAAGTTGACTTAAAATTTATTTAAATACTATTGTACTTACTTAAATACTTATAGCAATCAATTTTCAAAGCTAGGGAAACAAACATTTTTAAAGGAATATATATAAGTAGCTATCTATAAATCACGGCAATAATCCAGCCCAGTCGTTCCACAATAAAACCCCACAACGAATTAATACAGATAGGTACACACACAATACACACTAATACTATATTTAAGAATATAATATTAAAATTCAATTTTATCATAGAATACTTAACGGCACAGAAACATCACTGCGAAGACATTTGAATAAATAGCGACTCTAGCTACGGTGCAATAAAGAGCAATTCAGCTCGCACAGCACTGCATGCCTAAAATTATATTCACCTCTCTGTCTATTGCGTAACTCTTATATTTTTGACGCGCCGAAATGCACCGAATGGCTCACCAACGCCTTTGGTCTAAAGCAGTCTTTCCCAACGTGGGCGATAACGGCCCCTTGTGGGCGCTGCAGGCCTAAAGGGGGGCGGTAAGAGACCCCAGAAAAAAAAAGGGGGCATTGGAACCTGATATCAACAAACTTATTGAACAGCATCAGATTCAACCTTCACATTAGTTTTTATATAAGAATTGATTATGTTTGTTTTATTTTCAATAAAAGATACTCTGTCCGAATACTATAAATTTGCGTTTCAATAATCAGTAATAAGTACTTAGCGGTTTTTAAGTATGTTTAAAAAGGGGGGCGTTAAAAAATAATTTATTCTTAAAGTGGGCAGTAGACAAAAAAAGGTTGGGAACCCCTGGTCTAAAGCAAGTCACCTTCGTCCGTAGGAGAATTAAGTACCCTCGAGATACCCTACACGTGACCCTGGGTGGTGCCAACCAGGTGACAACTCTACTGGTAGTAGGCTTCGGCCGTGGCTAGTCACCACCCACTGAACAAAGCCATGTCGCCAAGCGGCCTAGCCGTGTTCCGGCATGATGTTCGGTGTTGCCATTCATGGATGGCGGGTCAGATCAGTTGCGCTGCATGTGCCTAGTGAATGTAGCGTCTCTATCTACTGCCGCCTTCCTACCTAGGCAAGTATGCTCCATCGTAGATCTCATCGTCACTTACCATCAGGTGAGATCGAGATCAAATACTTGCCTATAATGTAATAAAAAAAAAGCATTATAAAGTGCAGGGTACGCTTGTCAGTAGCGTACCTATGTATCCAAGGGCCCCAGGACCATCATGATATTGTGGCACTATTTAAACTAAATACTTTAAAGGTGCAAAACTACTCTTATATAATTTTTTCGAACGTCCTTTACGGACGCAGAGGGACCCCTTGAACTTCGAGGCCCGGGGGCAGTGCCCGACCCAGCCCTACGCAGCATTACGCTAGCTACGCCACTGACGATTATACCTACAAAAGTCCTTCATTAGGAGATTTAAAGAAAGCGCTCAATTCCATCAGCTGCTTGTTTCCTTTCCCCTGGCATTTGGCGGTGCGTATGTCCGTGCGTCTGTTGATATGAACACGCGCGCCCTCTGTGCCAGACCACGCTTTGGCCGTAGCGACTAGCTTGCTCCATGGCACTGGCCACTCAGAACGGAGGAACTAGAAAATATTGGTATATTTACACCAGGGCCTTCGGTATTCCAACACAGTTGATTCTCAATGAATTGACAATGACATCGGTACTGTCTCTTTGTATTAGTATCGAACATTTTTAGAAAGTAATACTACCTACCTATCGAAAATCTATTAAGTGATAATCACGAAGCGATCACCATAGAATTGTGAGTCAATTGTAGTAGCAGAATTGGAGCTAAGAGTGGTTACGGGAACTGCGTTATAGCAGATGTTTGCAACTTCATTATTTAAAATAACGCCATCTATTTTTGAAATGCAACACTTCGAGATGTTATTTTTGTGTTCGACCCCGTAGTTCTAATATGAGCCGCCAGAGGCGCTCCATCATAATTAAGTTTAGAGTACATACCTACATTCATATTGCACGACTTCTTCCTTAACTAGTCTATTAGTTATATAAGGCTGCATAAGCCACAGAACATTTACCTGATCAAACGGTTGTCTGCCAATATGAAACATAATGTATAGCAATGGAGCTTTATTTAAAGGAATATCGGAGTCTTTAGATTCTTGAATACCAAGCTCTTTGAATATCCATTCTGCATATAGTTGTAGATGTTCATAAATAACCTGAAAACAGAACGGGTATCAATATTAACAATTTTATTTTTAAATCTTAATCAATATAAAGATTGATAAGCTATAATTATCTATCTGTAGACATTCATAAGACTGTAATTTGCTGGTGTTTGCACAAGATTTTAGAAAAAAAATAAAAAATTTATAAGTACATCCTTAGAAGCCGAGTCGTCTATATTTTAAATGTATGTTGGTCCGTTTAACTGTGTGTCTATATGTTTGCTCATAACGGAAAAAGTGCTGGAGGGATTTTGGTAAACATTGCCATGGTATAGTTTATAACAAGATCAACATCTTGACAATTTTCTCGGAATATGCAAGGGTTTTCCGGAATATTCAAAAAGACTTAAGCTCACGTCCACTTTTAATACCATAAGTGGGTACAGACTAAAATTGGGCAAAAGTGATAATTACGATACAATTCTCATTCAATTCTGAAACAAGTTCAGTAGCGAACATGGGGCCCCGGACTAGCGACAGACTGACGCAACATGAAGCAAGTACCATTTGTACTTACCCGAAGGCTATCCCTGCCCGGTGACGTCATTAATATTTGACTTGTCAAAGTCGCGGCGTCACTCGCTCGCTCCGCATTTGATCCGGGAACATCGCCCTACGAACATTATTGTCATATGTCATAGTTATAAAATTAAAAAAAAATACTTTTATTTCAATGTGTAGTTTTTGGGTAAATATAAGAAATCCATATGAAAACTCACATCTTCATACAGTTCAGCGAACTCCGGGAAGTCCTCCAAGCCGAACTGGTTGGACAGCACCACTTTCCTCTGGGAGCGTGCTATGAGCGTTTGTATCTCGTTCGTGTGTTTATCGTCCTCGTCTATGGAACAGAGTGCCTCAGCGATGGCCAGCGCGATGCTGGATGGAGTACTATGACTCCCATCGAAGCTAATAGAGTTTGATGTTACTGTAATCACCAACGCCTCAGAATCAGAATCAGATCTGAGGCCCCAAGTCTGCTAACACAATCAATTCATAATCGAAAATCAACCGCATAGTAACTGTCACTTTTGACAGATATCCCATACAATATCTGTCTAACAAAACTGGTTCAGGGCTGGGCAGTTAATAACAGTTGGCCAGGCCATCCATTACTTGTGGATAGGTCATAGGGTTGTCACTGTGTGACCTGGATGTCACCATTGACGATATTGGTGGGTTTAAGAAGACATGCGATGTGTCACAAAATTCAATAGATAAATACTAGTTTTTGTTACTAATCGTAGCTGAAGAAGTGAATGCGAAATTTTGCGATGACATATATGCGCAACATTATCCGAGGCCGTCCTTTTAAATTTTAGTTATCTAGTATAGCTAACGAACAAAAAATATTGCAATATTTTAAAAGTATTTTAATACAACCAACTTACTTGTACTGCTGGTATTAACAATTCTTACTTGCTTAGGTTTTTGTTTATACGATTTTGTGTTCATGTTATTTGGTTGACCATTAGCTGGTGAGATTCCTGTTTATCACAAGAAAATAATATGAGATTCGTTCATAGAGCTTTTACATTAATTATAGTCCCCTTAACTAGATGGCGCTTATTTCAACTTACCAGATTTTTCTGTAGTGGTTTCTTTCTTCGCCCACTTTTGTATTTCCTCATAAGCGATTGTAATTAACATTTGTAAGAGGACTGAACCGCCGACGGGGTTTACATTGGATGGGAGGGTGTTTTCAATGATCGTACAAGTGTTGGTAAAGCTGCGGGGTATGCAGTCTAGGGACCGTGATATGCATGAGAGACAGAGGGACATGGTCTGTGAACAAAGAAAGAAAAAAAAACTAAGAGAATTATTAACATCATTATTTTAGTCAAGGATCTAATCGCCAATAAACTTTTTTGTCACTTACCTGCAAAACATGGGTATTTAACATTTTCATCAATAATCAATCCTTATCATAATCCGAGGAGACGTACAAATATTATTACCTGATACATGGAAGCCCCACCTAGTATCGCGTTCACTAGTATAGGCGGAATGAACTGCAGTGCGGAACCAACGATCGCTAATATACCAGCCAGCCACGATGGACGTCTATCGCACCATACCTAAGAACGTTTAAAAATAAGTACTAAATAAATCATTATCTTTTTGCAAGTATCCGCCCATCAGCCAAAAGACGTCCACTGCTGGTTATTTGCCTCCCCAAATGACTTCGACCACACATCACGTATCATTAATTTCCACCCTGGTTTCTTACAACACGTGTTATATCATCGGTCCATCTTGTGAGGGTTATCCTACACTAGGTCTTCCGCCTCGTGGTCACCATTCAAGAACTATTCTGCCACAACAGCCATTAGTTCTTCGAGCTTCGGCTCTTTGAAAACATCACAAATACAAGCAAATAAGACACTGTTAAAACTTGCTCTGAATCGTTTAAACTATGAAGTCAGTACCAGGTTTGCATACGTCCTACCATTTATAGAACTTACTATGTTATAAAAGAACAGTGTAGGTTTAGTGAATAATTTCTTTAGTGTGATGCTTTTGAAGAATAAATGATCAGTAAAAAAAAACAAACAAGGTTGTCAATGGAAAATGGATGGACAAATCCTCGCAAGCAACATGGGCAGCAAGGACAGGGGCATGACCTGCAGAGCAGCCAGCTCCCCAATCATATTAGAGCGATGAAAGAGTGACCCGCTCCACAGTGCTACCAAAAGCAAAGACATTTAAGAGCGGTCACGGTACCATAATAATATAAAGTGATCACAGTTGATAAAATACCTGTCTTTTATCCAAACATGCGGCCCAATCTCTGCCAGATATCTCAAGGGCATAGCAGAGTGTTGACTTAATTTCAGCCTTACTGCCAATCGTTGCTAAGATAAAAGTCAGAGCACCTGCTGCGCGCGCGAATTCAACTCCAGCTAAAGAAAAAGTAGTAGCTGTAGTAGAAGAAGTGCTGTCTCTATTAACACTCTAGCTAGATACACTTAGGAGATTCGACTTGTATAACAGATTATCAACAAAATGCCCTTACCAGTCGTGTCAATTATTAAATTGAAATAAAGTAGGGTCACTATTATCTATGCCAATATTGTCATCAATGAACTTGATGGGCTTATTTGTTTGTATCTATGGGGAGTACATAAATAAATAAATATCGCCATACGAACACACCAATTATACGGTCCCACTTTAAGCTTAACGCTTGTGTTATGGGTACCGTACAATGGACTGAGGGCGAACTCAGTATATAATACTTATATAGATATTACACATGTTGTTACTGATTTATTTTTCTTATGGTTATTATAATATTTGAACTCACCGAACAGTGATTCAAAGGGCAGATGGCACCATATAGGTTAGTTAGGGCAAATATAGGTGATTGGCCTAAATCCAATTTAAAAATTGGGGATCACGCAATCAGCACATACCATCAACATCTCCCTTGAACCGGCACATGCCGTCAGCAGTACACAGAAACCCGGAACATTTGTTCTGTCTATCATCAACACTGTACCACAGACCATCGGCCGGCCACCGACAGTTGTCAACGCACATGTGACGAGTCGCACGGATCAATAGCATTCGGGCAAGGAGGCAGTCTCGCATCATTAATACCTTAGACGTAACATAAGATATATAGATTATAATAAGTCTGTTACAGGCTCGTATTTGTATTTTGAATAGTATTTTAAAAAAATCGGGGGCATAAGTATCGATAAAGCCATTAAATTTTGTCTGAACATACATCACGGGGAAGCCAACCCACCCAATGAAGTAACGAAGTGCACGAAGTAAGGAGACCCAGGTCGTAAAGAGGATAATATAATTCCCGGAAAATTTAAGGATGTCTACGGAATAATTAAAAAATATATATCTGCGCTTACGAAGTAAACTCTATAAGGTTGGTATAGATTTTTTTGCTGCAAAGGGAAGATTTCTGGTGTAAACTATTCTTACGCGATTCAGATATGGAATTTTAGGCGCCATCTGTTAGAGCGTATAGCAAGCAACTATATATTTCCATGCGGCGAGATATAGATGTCGGTACATGTACTCATGTATTTACATTTTGTTTTGTTATAGTCGGAACAGAACGCGACTTAGGCTGAGAAAATCAACGGGCTTGTCTTTTTGGCTAATCAAAAAGACAAAAAAGTGTACTTATAACTTTTTGATCGACTAAACAAAACCTACCTCCCACAGAAGGGATCTAAACATTTTGTCACCTTAACAACTAAAGACCACGACGGCTGCGGTTGCGCCAATAGCACAAGCAGTTCTAAGCCCAAAGCGGTTTTATTAGACAAATCCTGCGTACACTTGGCTAGTGTATCGGTGTAGTTGTCGAAAAGTTTAGGATTGACGAATGTGAACCACGGGTACGGACAGTCCTTGGTTAAGGTGGTGTGTTCTTTGTCTTTGAATGCCTGTAAGAGAAAAAGAGACGGAGTTAGCACATGCTTAGTGGCTATATCTGACAATCCCACACTAATCAACCCTTCTATTATGGGTACCACGCAATGGACTGGAGACGAATAATAATACTCATATAGATATTAATTACGCAGGGTCACTAGCTGTGCTTATCGAAATATCTATACAAATAAATAAAATTGGAGAGTCTGTTTGTACTATTAAAATAACCGCTTTTTACTAAGTGCATTTGGATGTATACACGGCATATACCAAAACAACATTTTTTACCATTTTGTCTGTCTGTCCGTCTGTCCTTCTGCCTGTTTGTTTCGGCTAATCTCTGAAATGGCTGGACCGATTTTTATGGGACTTTAACTGGCAGATAGCTGATGTAACAAGGAGTAACTTAGGCTACTTTTATTTTAGAAAATCTTTTTTGTTATATACCACGCGGACGAAGTCGCGGGTAACAGCTAGTTTGTAATATAATCTGTACCTGATGTATAAAATGCAACTCGGCCCCTCTGTAAACGAAGCACTTGAACAGTTCGTTGCATTTTGCATGCAAGTCTCTGACGTCTCTAGTTTGGTGTTTAACGTCGAGCCCCGCTAGGTCGGCGCCACTTGTGCATATAGATGGCAGCAGTTGCGCGACACAGAGGAGTATGTTCAGTATGTCGTTTAGGAGAATACGGGTCGTGGTTTCCGTTGTGTTAGTCTGAAACAAATATAATAATATTGATTTCTTATATTTACGCGAATACTGCACATTGAAATAAAACAAATTTTTTAAGGATTTTGTCGCGTTTATATTATGTTTCTTACGTTTCCGACGTTTCGGTTGCTTTATAGCAACCATGGTCACGGGAGGACTGAAGTGATTGACGTCCTAGTGTCAGTTTGAACTGGGGTAGGTACCCTAATATTTAGTTGTTGCGTGTGGTCCAATCTACGCAGAAAGTTCTCAGTGTCATGCAATGGTGCGTTTGGTTTTGGATTTTGAATTAGTTTTATTACAATGTGTTCAATGTGTTATATTTATTGATTTCTTATATTCGCGTAAATATAAGAAACCAATAAATATAATAATGTGCAAAAAAATATATATTCCAAAAGTTAAATCAGACATTCATTGTCACATATCTACAAGAAGAACGTAAACAATATTGAACCTTGTCAAATTATGCTTCTTCTTCTTTCTTTACGAAATGAGATGCGATGAAATAAAATGGATATGAATATGGCACAACTTAGCGGGTATTTGCCAATGTCAAGTAATTAATAGCAATAACACATTCAATAAATACACATTATAAATAAAATAATGGATGTGATATGATGATATGAAAATGGCCTTGTAAAATGATTACCTGACAATATCTCACTGTCAAAATAGTAAGTGTTTCGCTGAGCATTCCTGCGAATATCCTTTGAGCCATCCTTGGTGGCACCGTGTCCCACAAGTCTTTCCTGCTACCTGTGATAAGGTTCAAAATAAAATAACAATAAAAAATCCATTAAAAGTCTAAATGATGATCATGCAAGAAGAAAAAGAAGAGATTGGATGAATTAATATCCAGTACGAATTCTGATTCAAATACTGAACGAGTGATCGAATGTTTCTATACATATATCAGCCAAGGTCAACGTCAAAGTCAATTCGTTTATTTCGTATAGGCCTACGGGGCCACTTACAAATTGTCATTTTTTTTTATTAACTCTACAACCGGATCGGAACGCGACCTCAACTGAGAAGATCCGGCGAGAAACTCAGCGGGCTTGACTTTTTTTTTAATCCATTATATTAAAAAAATAAGCTTTACGTTCCCGATAGGGGCTTTGCTGTGAAATACCAAAACTCACACTAGGAATACAGGAGTTAAAACTAAAAGTTACCATTCATATACAACCACCACCCCTGGACAGATGGCGTGCCTGTCTCGTGAACAGTCTTAGCGGTGCCATCTATCGGCCGGCCGCCCGAGTCTTGTAGTATGTAGAGTGATAAAACTCGGTTGTGTAGGTCGAGGACTCTCTCGCCAACCGCTTCCGACATTGTGTTGCACCGTTTGTAGCAAGCCTGTGGAGGCGGGTGGCCATATTTGATGGAGGATTTGGGCTTTGTATTTTTTTATTACGATATAGGCAAGTATTTGATCTCGATCTCACCTGATGGTAAGTGACGATGAGATCTACGATGGAGCATACTTGCCTAGAAGGTACCTGTTCACTCTCGACTTGAAAACACCCAGATTATAGTCAACGGGGAACAAAGACGCCGGTAGCGTGTTCCATTCCTTGGCAGTTCGCACGATGAAAGTAGAAGCAAACCGCTTAGTACGTACCGAAGGAATGTCAACAGTGTACGGATGACACTTGTCCGTGCGTCTTGTCGACTGACGATAGGATGGAGATGGGGGAATTAACTCGTGTAATTCCGTCGCACAATTCAGTTCAATTTATTTATAATGCTACAAGTTTCTTAGGATGTTATTGGACATTATTTTGACACCATCACTTTGATCAGCTCTTATTTAGACAGAACTACAATTCAGTGTTTTAGTATTTTAGCGGAAAAGGGAAGATCTTCCATCCAGGCGGGTGGTATGCCTGGCGGGGCGGCCGCTACGCCCCGACGGTTATTGTCGGGATCTTTTATATATGTCACGTGCTCCGATATCTCTCATAGCGCGTTTCAGGATTGTATTGAGTTCTCTGTTACATATGTACTAGTTAATATACCTGTAATGATGAATGTCTCTCAGCATTGCCGGTGTCGTCGACGTGCTGCAGGTAGCAGTACAAGCTGTTCTTCAACAAGGCCGCGGCTCCGAGGGTGGCCGTCAGCACCGGCAGGTCCGCGTGGTCGAGCGCCTCTTGGGCTAGCATGTGGAGATGTTCTGAAATTTATCCTATACGGTCATTTACATTTATGCATTCATCCTCATCACACAAAGTTTTTCCCTACCAGGATTCGAACCCGGGACCCTCGGCGCAGAAGGCAGGGTCACTACCAACTGAACTAATCAGGCCGTCATACGATCTGAGAGTTAATTACGTTAAGAAGCAAGTTTTAAGTACGATATGACACGACATATTGGTCGCATCGCAGCAAAGAAATGTTGTACCTACCGCTCACATTGCATAGAAAACAAGCGCATAAGAGAAAACACAGCTAAGCCTGACGCCTGCATACAAATTTGAACTTTACGTTATGCTGAATAAATGTATATTTCCTTAATTGCGCTTTCTGTTACATTCCGATTCGATCGGAAAGGTGTGAATCGTACATAAGAGTAACATACCTAACAAAGAATCACTGGATTTAATAGCCAGTTGAACGAACTTGTCAGGATCTGATGTTTTAGCAACACCAGCCTCTGCTCTATCATCGTGGTCTGTCATCACAAACATCCCGGAGCCTTGCCTGAAACCGTGAAAGTTTAAACATGACATTTGACCGTCTCCAAAAAACAAATACTAAACTAAGTATTTAACTAGTTTCAAAAGGTTCGAATGAAAACATGGAGTAAGTATACAATTACAAAGCCGTGATAGCCAAGTTGGTAGAACGCTTGCTTCGGTAACGAGGATCGCAGGTTCAATCCTGGCTCGCACCTCTGGGATTTCTGGATGTCATGTGCGAATCTAATTTACAACCACGATTATCACTTGCTAAACGGTGAAGGAAAACATCGTGAGGAAACCTGAAAATCTAAGAGAACCCCTCGAAAGATATGTGAAGTCCGCCAATCCGCACTAGGCCAGCGTGGTGGACTATGGCCTAATCCCCTTCGTATTGCGGGGAGGCCCGTGCCCAGCAGTAGGACATTAAAAAAGGCTGGTATTATTAAGTATACAATTCATTCATAATGGCATTACAAAGCAGTTTAAAAAAAAACCTAAATAAATGGATTATAACTATAGCAAGTACATACTTAAAGGCGATAGAAAATTCTTCTTCCAACCATAAAACAATCTTGACAGAAGCAAAAGAAGCATTCCGGGGGAAGTCCAACCGGCCACCAACCACTCCCCGGCATATTGTTTCAGATAATACTGTCTGATTCTTCTATAAAAAATAGAGGTCATAGATTAACCTACCAGTTTTAAAAAAAACTTTAGTCATAGTTAAGCTAAAACTAAGGACTCACTAGCTAGTCTAGTCTTGAAGTTAACTCTGGTAAATCAAGCATAATTTAGACAAAACTTAGTTTTATACATTATAACAATTCTAAAAACACTTGTTTTTTAGTTTTATAGTAAAGATCCTATTTACAACAACATCCTTGTGTATCAATCCAATCAAGTAAAATACTTATTAAAATAAAAAGAACTCTACCTGATAGTACTCCAAATCCCTCTGCAATAATATAGGGATCCGATCCATAATATTTCCATCCTCAATTACCTCCATTTTGGATTAAAAATAAAACAAACAAAAAAGAATAACACCTATTTACTAATATAAATTAAAATGTACCAATAAACTTTAAATTAAACTATGAGCACACTTTTTAAAATCCACATTTTCAACTATTTTTGATATTTCATTTTGTAGAAGCCGATGCAAGGATACTCCATCGTGTTTGTAAACCCAATATCCACCATCTTTGATGACTAGATCATAACGTTTTGGTCCAGAAACTGGTGAACTAAGCCAAATTTGTTTGTTAGGTGTCTGCCTGTTTATCACATAAGTTCCATAATTACCACCTAAAGCCACTGTGAGCACACCATCCTGAAAAAAAACCCAACTTTTATCAATAAATTATTATATGCCAGTAAGTATTAGAATATTTAATACATGAGGTTTTATGTAACACTTGTGCCAGCAGAATGACATAACTGGCCATTAAGTGGTGAAAAAATTTACATGAATCCATTTACTACCAAAAGGAAAATAAAGAAAAATATAAACTTAATGGCATCCAGGATTTTTTCATACATCAGTGGCCTTAGCATTGTTTTATAGTGTAAGGAAACCTTTTTTGGGTCATACATTACTGGCTGTCTCATTCTAAAAAAAAATCTTGCAGCCATTTACTAACAAAAGGAAAATTAAGAAAAATAAATGCTTAATTGCATCTAAGTATATTTTAATACATTAGTGGGCTCGAAGTGCTTTATAGTAATACTTACAACCAATCGTTTTTGTTAACATATATAGGTACTTAAGAAGAGGGATAATATGTTGATGAAAAATAAGAAAATCTCGAGAATTATTGAGAAAATGTAGATTTTGAAGTCTATACTTACACTGTATGTTACATCAGCACCCTTCAAATTCGAGGTGGATTCCACTACTTCCTCAAAGTAATCACATAAAGATTCAAGTGTTTCGTGACAGATATCATCAAAAACAACCGGGTCTATTTCGTCATGAGGATTACCAGACGGAGTTGATAATAGACGATGGCTCACGGGAACGAAGTCGGCGAATGATAAGGTAAATGACGAACATTTGTGCAGTACTGCAGGAGCGACAATATTGATTCGCCTTCGTGCCAGACAGCGGCTGGTACGCAGAAAATTCCGTAACATTTTGCGCGAACTGATTTGAAAATGTCAATTTTGAGGTTATCTTTTTGTTTTGTATGTTGACAATGTTGACATTGACATTCATTGACGTACCTACTAAGCCCTCCGTTTAGTTTTTACAGCACAACGTTTATTGTTCTGGAATCTAATCTTTTGGTTCTCTAAAAGTTGTTCGTCTAACACTAAGAAAAACAACGGTTAATCATTTATAAGTCTCCATTTTATTCTATAAGAGATTTAGATTCAAAAAATCTTGCAATTAAGCTTTGGATTGTTCTTCTGGTTTTTCTTCTGGTTCTGGTTCTGGCAGCATATAAGCATTCTGAGGGGGTAACAACCAAAGATGCTCTTGATAAGCCTGCGATAGCACTGATATTGATTCTTCTGGAACCCTCGGTATGGGCAACAATGAGTTATACTGACACCAGTGGCGATTTATAAAGAAAACGTGCCGCTCTTCACGTTCTCGCAGCGGCCGACTATTACCTAAGTTAGGCTCATCCCATGGGTTCCATAGTTTGCGGAATTCTTTCATCTGTCAAGAAAACAATAGCCACAATGAACCTGCTCATTATATGTGTGTAGATATGTACCTAAACCTTTTCAAAATATGAAGTGAACTAATAATTGTATACTTACCAGGGCCCCAAGTCTGCTAACATAATCGATTCATAATCGAATAGCAACCGCATAGTAACTGTCACTTTTGACAGATATTGTATGGGATATTTGTCAAAAGTGACAGTTACTATGCGGTTGCTGTTCGATTATGGATCGATTGTGTTAGCAGACTTGGGGCCCAGTAATGCTGTACAATGGTTGACGCTAATACGGTACAGAACTTAACATTGAAACACACTTAAACAGCTGATTTGCGCCGCGAAGCCCCCGCTCCTCTTGCTTTCCCCACTCAGGTTGTTCTGTTGAGTGCGTGAGGGAGGTTACATAAGTACTACCGGAGTCAACCCTCCTTCATCATAATCTTTCATCCTCATTTTCCTTACCTGTTCAAAAGAAGCAAACAGCGTGGTCCTCGGCACGAGCCATCTGATGGTATAGTTTTCCCCCCTCACAGTGCTCAGATTGCCCCAGTATACGAAGTAGTCTTCGTAGAACATTGGCAGAAGTCGGGACATGGGGTAAGGGCCTACTCGAGTGGTTGTCTTTGATTCTTGTATTCTTGGGAAACCTTCGAGAATCCAGTCCAGTCTACAGTCTGGATTTACGCCATACTGTAAAATATTTTTTGCTTACTCATCCACCGACTAATACCAGTTTTTGCTCTGTGACCTAATTTAAGAAATTATAAAATTAATGGCACCGCCTCCAAAGACGTATTTTTAGCCCTAGTGCTCCAAGGTTTTTGCAGTCGGTTTTTGTTTTTATTTTCATAACTGTGGGTTATTTTGGAGCGCTCTGCATATAGATAGAAAGGGCCATTATTTTCGAAGTCAAGTTACGTATACCGTGGGTAATGCTCAGTGTTGCCATGCCTAATGATTAAGTAGGTCTTATATAATTAGAGATATTATATAATTACCTTTATCATGTAGCAAACCATAACGACCCCATCGGAATGTTTCAAAGCTTCCTGTTGATTCAGGTACTCCGCACGAAAGAACGTCACCTGAAAAATCAATAATATTAAGCAATCTTCTTATTTAGCATTACGTTCCTTTTTTGAGACTCAGATGTCCCAACGAAGTTTAATCGTAACGTAATGGAGCGCAGAATTCCTTCCAGAATCCCGTGTTTTTGGTAAACGTACTGCCTCCAGGTGTGAAAACAGTTGCCGTCAAGTGGAACTGGGTGGGTCATCGAAAGGGTCCAAGAGCATGAACATCGTCATCAAAGCAGACACTGGAAGTGGTGGCGTGATACTTGGATGTTCATGTAAACGGGTGGTAGCGCTGGCCCTAGCATAGGAGTGGTCGCTTCAGGCGCAAAGTCTCAGGTGGGCGCCTCAGTACGTACTGAGAGAAAAAAAGGAAAAAAAAAGTTTATCCGATTCTGGATATTGTGATGCCTAGCCATGTTGTCGCGGTTTTAGATGTTCCACGCTTGTACCCAGAACTGTTATTATTTGAGGTTGGCAAGCGGGGCGCATTTACATCCTTAAACTTGCCTTGGGCTGGCACTGACGGTTGGTAACATAGAGCGAAAACCGTGATGACTGAATGTAAAAGACTTTAAACTTCTTAAAATATATATAAACGGTAATTAGGTCACATAATTATAACAGTTACAGTTTATTTCATATACTCACCTATTCAAACATTTATCACAAAGTAATAGGTAGGTGAATATAATATTTTGAAGTCTAATTAACATGAGGAAGTTCCGCTCCAGTTCTTCGTTGTTTGTCTGTTAATTATACATACTCATTTTCAAATAGGATAGGTAGCTATCCTACTTGATTGAAACGTTATTATATTTAAGAGAAACGGAACATAGCATATCGTTACAAATTTAACAGTAATAAACATTAAAGTAGGAAATAATACATTTATGTTAACATTAAAAAACGTCGTAGAACCCGCGTAGAACCTATCTAAAACAACCATAGGAGAAGTCAAGGATTGCTGAGATTTCTTGCATTGCCTTACCCCGAGGTAGGGCAATGCAAGAATTAAACTATATATTCTTCTATAATTGATAGAAGAAAAGATAGTAGTGATAGTTTGCAGAGAATTGCATACAAATTAGGGTCCCGATAGTTTCTCGACTAACGTCTTAGAGGAGTTCGGTGTTGGCTTCTTTAATTATCGATCAACTTGTTTGGTTTATAATGGGAAAATTTGACAAGCCGACGGTCAGTGGCGGGTTCCTCTTCCCCCATTTGTTTATCTTTTCTTCGTAAAAAATTCTGACACCAATAGCAAGTCGCTCTTTACCTGAAATCACTGCTCTCATTTTCTGAGATACTATCTCAGTTCGGAAAAGGACGTTGAGATGATTGCTTGTGTGTCCACTTTGCACAAAAGTACGCGATCCGAAACCCCTAGTGTATCTTGCAGCACCCGGCAACCATAACATACGGACAACCAGTCGGAGTTCGTGGTTCTAGAACGCGCGTTTCCAAAGCGTGCGCTTCAAAACGCCGATGGTGTACACGGTCTTACTTAGAAAAAAAACCAGTGACTAGCAATATTATATCCAACCGCTCACATAATATTTCAACGTCTATTACGCTATAGGATAAAATACTTAGATTACAATAAAATATAGGCAGCGGTTTCCAGGTCCATAAACTAGCCTATCATATCCCGGAAAACCCTAATGTGCTCGGGGGAAATCAGAATAAATGCCTGTCTCCGTCCTATCGATTTAGATAAAAAAATAAGTAGGTTGTTAACTTCCCAATAATGTTCAGGAATGTTTCTTTTATGTTATACTATCTATGATTAAGTTGAACTACCATCAGATCTTTACATATTCTGTCAGATTCTCTATAGATTTGAATGGAGTTAAATTTGTTTTCTGATATCTTCGTCTTACATTTCCAAGCTCAAGTCAAAACTCAAGATTCTCGCATAGATTTAAAGCAAAAATCGTGTGGTCTTTCTTGCGCCTATAGTTCTTAATGTATTCTACGATAGGCTTGTTTTCAAACCTGCATTTCTCCGGGATACCGCCTTTTGTCTACGGTATGTTCGCTGCCTGCCATCATATCCGCACCCCAATGAAAGTGGACCTGAGACAACACGTGTTTCTCCAAAAACGGACCACCCTCTAAATATGGTCGTTCCGCCCTCCATTTTGCACCAAGTATTACTGAAAATTCGATAGTTTTATTTTATAAGTGTCAGTTGGCTTGTAACTAGACCCAATGATAACTATACATTAACATTTCTTTAAAGAAATAAGTGATGTAGATCAGTGACATAATTATGAGACAAATTACCTAATCGTTAAAGGATCTTTTGCCTCAGTAATTCCTTTGTGTCGTTGGTCATTGTTTCGCTCAATTCCTAAACTCGCTTTAACGGATAATAATATTATCACACATCCGAACACTAGAGAGAACGTGGAACACATGCTTTAACGCGTATAAGCAATTCAGTGAAGCGTAAATCATTTGTTTTGTCACTCACAGTCCTAGGGTTTCTCAAGATATTTACAAAGCCGTTAAATCAGAACATCACATAATCAGGAATTATAAGGTGCTACAATGTTCCATTCCTACGTTTAAATACATCTCTTAAAATGCAAGTTAACAACTTTAAACAGTTTTAGTTAGGATTTTTGGATCTTTCACGTTGACTCATAATTAATTTCAACTACAAGCGTTCATTACTTTCGTTGTTGGAAATGGATTGTTCCCGAAATAACCAGTATCTTTATTTATAAGACCATTTTGTCCATAATGGATAATTTAGTTGCGAGAAACGCCTACGAGTCTAGTTATAATAATGTTTCAAGCCATAAATGTATCTTTTACGCGCTTTCCCCTAAGAGAATTCAAACGGCAGTTGCCAATCATATGCGTGTCTCTTTTTTGAAGTGTAATGGTCAATAACCAAGTTCCGTAACGTAAAAACAAATTCACCACTCCATTTGTGAGTTTGTTTTGAGATTGAGTATCGATGTGACGATGCCTTAGCAGGCTTTGAGCTAATGTTACAGATGTGTGGGTCGAACCTGTAGATAACTCAAATAATGTGACTAAATAAATTATAATTCATCACCAAGCATAGTTTTTTTTATAATCCCTGACCTGTAAATCCAGTATTAGTAATCTTTACTTTATGAGGATAGACGTCGAAGTTAAACCATTTCAGTTGGGGGCACCAGTATTCGTAGGAACCAGTGATGGAGACATCTATAGGACTCGGAAGGTGTCCCTCAAACTCGCTCCAGTAATGGATCCATTCCGTCGTGCCTTCTGGCGGGATTAACTTGACTTCTTCTTTAGATGCGGGTGCTTCTTCTTCTTCTAAAAATGTCATATAGATTTATTGTTCAAGTGTATCCGAGTTGTAATTACTTTTTAAAATATACCTACCTATAAAACATGTTAATAAAATAGATAAATACGTAAGTGATTACAGCTGCACCTGTTTGTGTTGGCACTGCAATTTGCATTATCTCATGAAATAGTAAAACAGAAATTTAGCGTAACAAAAACATCATTATACCACAAAATGATATCTACAATACGTTCATGACATATTTTTGAAAAGAAATCAAAGAGAAAAATAAGTACTGAGGTTGTCTACCTTTTTTGATCAAAGTCAAACAGTTAAAATCTCTTTGATAAAATTTTGGTTCCAAGGTAAAATAATTATCAATTTTTAGAACCTTATGTCGACGTATTGTTTATGCAAATCTCAATAAAGTTTTCTTTCTCTGACTTGAAAGTGCATGAGAAAATAATTGCAGTTCTCGTACTATTATTTTCTCTCTGGTTTCATAACAACTTTATTTAAAATGTCAAAGGGCCGTTGAATGTGGAAAATGACAATCTCCGAGGAGGAAATGCTATTTTCATATCTTCATGTCACATCCATTATTTTGTTTATTACGTGTTATTGATATTAATTACTTGACATAGCAAAATACCCGCTAAGTTGTGGTTGAGACCATTTGCATATCCATTTTATTTCATCGCATTTCATTTCGTAAAGAAAGAAGAAGAAAAAGAGGCCGTATTCGTATACATTTTATTTCATCGCACTTGACATAAGAAGAAAAAGATCTCCAAGGTCAATTGTACAGATAGCTAAAGCAGTGCATTTAATGTTTTATGTGGTTATTCGTTGTCCTTTCAAATACATGCACCTACAGAAACAAAAATCACAAGATTTACCCGAACCTTGCACCTTTATTTTAATAGCTAAAGCTAAAAATAAACATGCAAAATAACGGCAAGACGACGAATCTACAATTTTACTTGCCGACCGAGCCTGATAACGAATTGTTAATATGGGAAAAATGGATACAAATCAGGAATGATGAAACAACGACACTTGCGAAAAGGATGCAAAGGCCACCTGTAGATTTGACCATGAACTTAATATGGAATTTAAGAGAAGACAAAGAAAGAAAGACTGCATTAGAGCATGCACAAATTGAAGAGAAACCTAAAGTTAGAGATACATTATGGGAGCAAGCACCAAGATTGAAACAGGGATGTTACTGCCGACCAGTTTATGAAATACATAGAACGCCTGCTGAAATGGGCTGCCCTGATGTGGTTGAACATATTGGCGTTCCAAAGTATATTAAAGTGACTGAAATGGGTATGAAAGGTATCCCAGAGCGAAAACCTTTCCCCCAATTGGATGCTGATTATGAGAACTATAGAGTTAAACGTGAAATTGATTTAGATGAGAAAATAAAGAAAATTGACCCCTTTAGGTTAGTGTCTTTATAGATTCATCTGAGTTAATGTTGTGAAAGTAGTATAGTATGTACCTTCTTTTAATGTTTTTTTTCTCTTTTAGGCCTTTGGCAAGTGAACTGGTTATAAAAGGTGCTAAACCAAAAACGCCACCTAAAAAATTACCACCACTTCCGTCAATTATCATTACGGAACCGACTACTCCCGCTGAAGATCCTTTGTCCGGCGTTTTTGCTATCAGAATAAATAACACTCTAATTTATAAAGATATACCTGGTCAAACAGTTACACATTTGCAAAAAATGCAAGTGGAAAGCTGGTGCGAAAACTGTACGACCTGGACCTACTACTTTAATGTTTCTACAACTAGAGCTGGGAGAGCAAAACTTTTTCTTCAAAATCTCGGTACTGTTACACTGCGATACTGTTGGAAGAAAATAAAACGACCCATTCCTTTTATACCAGAAGATATTTATGAGCAAGCGTTTTTTTTTAATAAGAACGAAGATGTCTTGCCTCCAGGTCAAAGCAAATACATCTATTTTACATTCGTTTCCGATAAGTCAGGGTTATTTAGCGAAACATGGGAACTCACCTTCCTGAATATTTGTTTCTTTGATACTTTATCAGATAAATTGATCATACATTTGCTGGGTGATAGTGGTACAAATGCAGAACGTATCAAAAAGAAAATTGACATATTAAAAGCGAGAATCGATAGAAAAGCTGTTTATAACATGATTACTGGTTTTATTTATCAGGCCTTTGATAAAGTGTTTGCTAAAAAACCACAGTTTTATCCGTATAAGAAATTATTCTTGGAAGGACAATTTTTCGTTATGAAAAATCCAGTGTGCTATTATCATCAGACTGAAGTTGTGAAAATGCAGGAGTTTTATACACAAATGGTACCGCGTGAGTCGTGGGACTTATCTATTGGTAAATGGAGAGAAAAGATGATGGAGAAAGACTATGATGACAGAATGAAGTACTACGACCTACTTAAAAAATCTCATAGCGATTTTTTGAAGCCTTGGTACGAAGGGGACGAACTTTTAAAACAAAAGTTTCGGACTATAAAATTGTTGCTTCAACAGCTGGCAAATAATTTTGATATGGAATATGACCGTATCATGGAGAAGTATGTAGAGAATAACCAAATAGTGAGTGCTTCATCTTTTAAAGATCAATCTAAAACAACAACTCAAGATCTGAGTCCAATGGTGATGCTAAATATCCGTAATTTGTTTTACCTGCATGCATATGAGCATGTTGCTACAACTATAGAACTTTGTGCAGGGGTACTTAGCAGTTTGGATTTGGATAGATGGGTTGAATTTGATTTCTGTCAAGTTTAGCTTAATTCGCATTGTATGATTATTCTTGTCGTCTTCTACTTTTGTTTGTTGTCTTATTAAAATATTTAATTTTGAGCTTGTATCAATTTAGATTTCACAATCGCGATATTAAGACATGAAGATCAACTTAACCTAGATGATTAGGATTATTATTGCTTAATAATTACGTATATTTCTTGGTGATTGGAATATTTTATTATAATGTATGAGTTTCAGTTTGAAATTCTTAAATAACTAAGCAAATTGTTTTATTTATGACTTTTTAGCTGTATAATAAACCGTCCATTCTAAAAACTTTAGTTTTGTTAAAAACTATAAGTATGTTGAAAATAGTTACTGGTAGTCACTTAATAAGAAAGTATAGAAATAATTATAGAAGCTCTCGAAGTAGAAACAACCGCTTTCGTTATTACAGTAATTTAGGCGTACCCACAACAAGTACGTAGGCGTACACGAGCAACTCTCATTAGGTGCTCAGTGTACCCAAATGTTAATAAGTAATCTATATCCTATTTGGTCACTAAATATACTTTAAAATATATTGTAAAGACTGCGGTATGGGTAGCATCCAAGAAGCTTTTATAACCTATATATGCTTCTTCTTATCTCTACGCTATCGTTAACAATCTTAGGAATAAAAAATGTCCTTCGTTTTTAACCAATTGAATGTGGGCTTAAGACTGATTTATCGGTTGCACTGAGTGATTTTAGACACCGAATACTTTCGATTTTTGGCGACGAGACATAATCAGAATCAGAATCAGAATATTTGTTATTCATGTAGACCATTATACAGTACTTATGAATCGTCAAAAGTTACAAAAATATTATGCTACTGCTTTACCACCCGTTCGGAATGCCGTTCCTATGGAGAAGAACGGGCAAGAAACTCCATGGTTGCTCTTTTTTAAAATAAAAGATCTATTACATTTTTGAGCAATACATTGTTATAGGTATGTGAGAACAATGTAGGAACGGCTAATATAAAAAATGGCATAAATAAAAAATTAGGTACATTAAAAGATTTTTACTGCTAGCTCCACTGGAACCTCAGTAGGTAGGTATACATATAAGTTTTAAGAAGAAAAAATGGATGAATACAGAAATGGCGATAATTGATGTCAAAGCTTCTTGATCTTCAGACGATATCATGTATTATTCTACGAATCATTATTGTTAATTATTACTAAGTCGAAAGCCCGGGGTATTCTACAGAAAAGTTTGTCCCCACTTAGGACGGCCGTATACATTCGGAATCTTAGAAACGAAACCTCGTCTCACAACTCCGCTCGTGAGTATCATACTATCTGATCGATCTGAAAAAAAACATAACCGGAAAAAATATGAATGTGTTTGATGTGGAACAGATTTGTATGCAATTCTGACCGTTTTGGTTTTTTAATATGTACAATTGTACATGATTCACAGGTTATGATTTTTTCCGATCGATCTGATAGAATGATACAGACGAGGGCCCGTTTTTAAGATTATGATGTCAAGAGTTTTGAATTCCAGATGTATAAGCCCGCCCTTAGCTCGGAATTTCAGCTTAGCAGTCATAGAACTGGCCACAACGGGAACTATAGAAAGAGAAAAGAAATGTTTCGTTCACTAATGTCACTTACATTTTGGCATTTCGCTTTTGATGTGTTATATTTTAAGTTATTTTGGTAAAAAAAGTAAAATAGGGTTTATTTTCTCTGTTTGGTTTTTTATTCAATTCGCTTTTACGATCGCCGAATATAAAAATATTGATTTACAAAATACATCCAAATTGAGTTTCTTGAAATGTTGAACGAAAGCTTCAGAAAACTTATGCTTTATTGTTTTTTGCTCAGTCATATACACGCCTCCGGATATACAGGTACCTATTATGTAATTCGAATCAAAATCAAATGAATAGTAATGAAGTGAGTATATGAATTTTGTATTTATATTAAGTTAGAAAATACATATAAGGTATGTGGAATGGGTGATTTACAGCAACAAGTGGATGATATACCCGCGATTTAGTGCCCAAAACAATAATTAAATAATGTATAGATAGGTACTTAGCACTTTATTGTTCCATAACATAGAGTGCAAATAGAAAAAATAGAGGGTAACAAAATACACAATGAAACTGCGTGACAATGGGCGGCCTTAACACTAATAGTGATCACCACCAGACAACCTTTACGTAATATGCACGTACTTATATGGATTTATTACGAAAAAATAATAATTTTGCCCAAAAGAAAATCAGTGTCCATTCTTCTTGCTTGGTACTGAACGCTCAAATAGCGTTAATCATAATATCAAAGTGAAGCGCGTGTGCGCCTAAATAGGCAACACTGGCGCTTAAAAAATAAACAATAAACTGTTGAACTATACATTTAAAAAACTATAAAAAAAGACAAGCCCGCTGAGTCTCTTGCCGGATCTTCTCAGTTGAGGTCGCGTGCTGATCCGATTTAGAGTTAAAAAAATATATTTATAAGTAGGCCTACACTGAATAAATGATTTAACTTTGACTACGAGATAAGGTAATATATACATAATGAAATATCTAAAGATCAATAATATGAGTATAGATAAAATGTATCAAACTATCGTAAACCATGATTATAAGTAGAATAATGTCTAAATTACATTATCAGAATTAAATATGTCATAAATAAATTATAACGTGATATCTGCTAAGTGGTGTCCTTTCGTTTAATTAAATATTAATACCAATATAACATCGCATACATCGTTAAATCCAATCATTGGAGCTCGAAAATCCTCCCTGATGACTAACACACAACTCAAACGCAATTGTGTCCGACGAATCTATTTGCCATCTAGATCGTGCATTGGTCCAATACTTACTCATAGCCCCCGGCCGCAGCTGGTTAATCCGGCCAATTTCAATTGAGTCAAATTGACTAACACCGAACGTAATCAATACCTAAGACTTACGTAACTTCAGAAATATATAAATATATTATGTATATTGTGATATTATGTAAAAATATAAGTTGCTTTATAGTATGTCTCATGTAATTTATAAATGGAGAAGTTGAAAAGCCGAAGGTCAGTGGTGGGCTCCTCTTATCCATTTATTTAACAATACATTTCCATCAAGTATCGCCTAGTTATCAATTATAATACGAGCAAGATTCGCGAGTATTTACTTGACTTAAACTTACAAATACTTTGAAGTGCTATTTTTTTTATTTATTGAACACTAAACAGGTTACAATCAAGTTTGCGAACGATAGCATTATAATCAATCAGCCGATAGACGTCCACTGCTGGACATAGGCCTCCCCCAACGACTTCCACACATCACGGTCCTCCGCCACTCACATCCACCGGCTTCCTGCGATGCGTGTGATGTACTATCAAGGGCATATAAGCATAGCATTATAAGTTATGTATTAACTACCTTCGTCCCAAAAAAATCATTGACCTACGTAAAAAACAAAAAAATATCATCTTTAACAATAACAGGGTAATAAATTTATATGTACATAAATATGGTGCTATACAACACTGATTTGTAATAAAATATAAACGTTTATTGACGCTCAGGCTTGCGAGCCCATTTTTATCGCCAATTTATTTTCACTTGGCAGCCCATCATAAATTAATGTAGGTGTTGTTTTACGATCACAAGGCTATGCGTTCACTTAATAACTGTATTTTAAGTAACCGTTAATAGTACATTCTCATATGAAAGGCATCTTCACAGCATTACTGATTACAGGTAAAACGCAAGACCAAACCAGTCCACGGGTGAATACGCTTTCCGATGACGCTGATGATATCCAAAGGCAACTTGATAACGAAGCTAAGGACAGGATCAAGTATGGACGAGTGAGTTATAAAACTAACCAACTAACTGTGAGATGTAGCAATGCCAGTATAGTACTCATATGAACACTATTCAGCATTTTAAACGACTAGATCAAACTAACTCAAGATCATTGAATCAAAAATTTGAAACTATTCGCAGCCCAAAACAGTATGGGTATTTCATTTCCCGAGCCACGTGTCTGATCCAATGGAGGTGTCTACAGAATACAGGACTAGGTCGCTGCTGGACATTGTAAGTTATAAGACGAAACACTTGGGAATGCTCTACAATGTGGTAAAATGCGGTAGAAAACATTGCCCCATTACTTAACCTTGATTGGCGTATAAAATTAACTTGTTTTGTTCCTTGCGTACAAAATATTCGTGGAAAAACTAACGCGATACGTTTGTAAACGGACTGCAATATTCCAATACCAACCGTCTACTTTGAAAGCATCCTATAGTAACTTAGAGCTGCTATTGCAGGGACCCAAGTTTGTGTAAACGCTAGTTCAAGTTTCAATTGTGGTGTAGGTATTTCGGATTGAAGTTCCAGAACATTCGAGCTTACTAAAGTTAGGGAGACAAGTTAATTATTTAGAGGATATATGTAGGTAAACTTGTGTAGATTTTCAAATGGTGTACTATTTACTTATGGACAGATTACTACATTTAAATAAATTCTACTTAAATAGTATTACAAATAAATGTTTGATTGAGTCTTATATAACTTTTAGGGGAAGGTTTATAGAAATAAATTCCATAGATAGAGTTCACTAATGGACCAACAAATTTTTCATCCATCTTTATTTGATATTGTTAATCATTCATAATCTTCTGTTGCAGGCGATTTTAAAGGGTTCATCGTCCAATATCGATGAGATAGCGCCCTCTCTAACGGATCCACGTAATAATTATTCTTTGATGTTTATTAACTGCCAATTAGTACAAGTATTTGATTTGGTATTTATTTGATTACAGCTCCAATGAGTGAAGATTGGGATTACGCATGTAAGTATAATATAACAGCGTTGAATAAGTACCTACTTTACTTTTTTATTACTAAAAAGTAAAGTAGGTGACTAAAAAGGGTAAACTAAATTTTGTTATAATTTTGAAATAAAACTAATTTTATGATTTTATGGATTTTATCTCGTTCATATTATGTTTTTTACGTTCCCGACGTTTCGGCTGCTTTACAGCAACCATGGTCACGGGAGGACTGAGGTGGTTGACGTCCTAGTGCCATAGTTTGAACCGGGGTACCCTCATATTTAGTTGTTGCTTGCGGTTCGATCTACGCAGAAAGTGCTCACAGTGTCATGACGTCTTGAGGTCTTGTTATATTAGTTGTTATTTCAATGGGTAGTATTTGCGTAAATATAAAAATAAATTTTATAATTTTATTTGTCTTAAATTATTTTAATATTAGTACAAAATAAATGGTACGCGACGTACCCAGAATGCGGTGGTCACTCCCAGTCGCCAGTCGACCTGCCGGTAGATGGACTGGTGAAAGCTAAACGATCCCGAAAACTAAGCTTTGCCAACTATAATGTTATGCCACACACGTTGACTCTGGTGAACGATGGCAAGAGAGGTTAGATTTATTTGTTTTTTTTTTAGTTTAATAAAATTATAATTGTCATTTAATTTTACCTACCTACTTATACCGGGTGTTTTAAAAAGTATATATTAAGCTCAGAACCTGCGGTACTTTAGCGCATTATTACGCGCAGTATTACGATACGTCAATTTGTTGGAAAAAAAACAATTAAAACCGGCATAATTAAAATTCTGAAGAAAGGCAGGTTCAAGGCTGAGTATACTTTTTCTAAATAACCTTGTATATAATAAGTACTCATGTAACTCGGTCATGACTCGCGGGGCCGTACATTTAATATGTTTCACTAAAGCCTCGCATTTGGTGTCTATCAGCTCAATAATTTAAAATCACTTAAGATTTAGCCTAGATATATTTTCAAAATCAATGTCATAACAAAATGGGATGTAGAAATTCATTGCCTGCGGTCATGATACTAATTCTGCAGAAGCATTCTGCTTATTCTAGACTAGATAAGGAAATAATTTCCTGTGAATTGTGTTATCAGTATCACGGATTGCTACATTACAGCTATTCTCTTTGGTAAATGGCCAAAAAAGCATCAACCTCTTATATACGGTGGTGCGGCCCACAGTCGCCGCTATGTGTTCCATTCTCTGACCCTGCACTGGCCCTCCGAGCACACTGTCGGAGGATTGATGTATCCAATGGAGAGCCAAGCCATTCACATATCTGCTGAATACAAGTCGTTCAATGAGGCACTCCAGGCTTCGACTAGTGATCCGCAAGCATTTCTTGCAATTGCGAATATGTATAAGGTGGGTTTACAGTATATAAACCTTATTCTTAATAACACCGTTTTTTTAGGCAAGCAATTTCATATCAAATGTATTCTGAAAACATATGATATGGCTTTGAAAGTAATAAATATTTATGCCCTACTAAAATCAATATACATGATATAAATAATTTCTTGCATTGTCCAATATAATTTATTCAATAAGTATTTAAGACTATTCACACTGAGGCAATAAATGCATTATTTATAAAGATATAAAAATGTATTCAAAAAAAACATGTACAATATTGGATCTTTTCTGTGTCGTCTGCACTAAGCACAAGCTTTTATCGCAGTGAACAAGTGAGTATTGTGTTTGGTGTTGAACCCTTTGCAATTCAATTGAAACAGTTCTGAAACATCTCCGATGTAGCAGAAAACAACCGGTGCTCTTACTATCAACCCTAAATTTAAAAAAAAAGAAGCCGGACATTTATTTTTCCAACTCGCTTGAAGTTCGATCATTATGTTCTTAGTGACACTGGTCCCATTTTCAGACAAACGTGCTTCGAATTCACGATATCTTCGCCTACTATTTTTTGCCCCGCATTTTGGCGTTACATTTACGTATCTCCCAATATTCATGTTACCTACGGAATGGAAAGCTTTATGAAATTCCGCTTATCACTAACGTTATAAATCTTGACGTGGGGTCCCTACCTTGCTCTTATGATAATAATTACAGACCAGCAGTCTATTACTACCTACTCTTCTATACAATGCTTCTGAATCTACAATCAAAAGAGATAAAGAAGAAAAATGAAACAGCTACAACACATACATTATACGTTAGCATTTAAAAGTAGGCAGAACTTAAGAACAACTTTAAAAATAAAAATATTATTTATTTATACTTCAAAGGTCATCATAAATTTCGTGGATCAGCTCAACTAATTTTAATTGTAAGATTTACAACAAAACTTGTAATAAAATGTCGTCCGTTATCTTAATGAAAATTGCCCATGGGTTATAAAACTGACGTAAATTTTGATTAAGTCACTGTCTTCCAAATATCTTGGAGTGTTAATTTACTTGTGAACAATCTCGAAGAGACATTTCTCGTGTCAAACAAAATAATGAACACCATAAATGAACTGACATTTTAATTGAATTCGAAAACTTTTTAAAGATTGCGCGTGATTTGTTGGTGCGAAAAACTTCGAGGAGTAGTCACGTTTAAAGTTAATCAACGAAGTTCTTCATATTTTTATTATAATAAAAACCTTTTGCTAGTTCAAATTTGTTCTGTCTGTTACTGTGTGAAGCTATCCTATTTGCCGGTTCAGTTCACATCATTTAACACTATCTAAACACTTGCAGTTCTCAAACGAAACCCAGAGCGGTCTTGCCGATCTCCTCGGGCACGCAATCAACATGGGAATTCACAACAAGTCCATAGAAAATAGACCACTCGGTTACTTTAACCCGCCATTCAAGGAGTACGCCTGCTACCACGGCTCCTTGCCAACTCCACCTTGCACTGAGTCGGTGCTATGGTTTGTTAGAGGGAAGACGTTGTCAGTTGTAAGGGTAAGTTCGTTTAAAATCTGTAACTAAAACCCAGGCAGAGATTTTGAGTGATTTTTTTTTCTTACTCATCCATAAACAACACTTCGTGTCTCACTTCTCTTGTTACACTGCGGTCAGGTAACAAGATGAATCCAAATTCGAGTGAGATAATTTTCTATTTAAATTAAATAAAATATGTTCATTTCAGATCAAAAATAATGGTCTTGAAATCAAACAAGGGTTATCTCGAAAGATGTTATTAAATTGGTGTACCTTCGATGCTCATTACGCGTCAAAGGAGGTTTATAAAACAGACTAAATATTTAAATATAGTCCCACCATTTAGCATACGCAGATGCTATACAAAAAGCAGCATCGATCGAGCCTTGAACTCCAAATGGATCTTAAACAATAAACTTTCATTTAGAAAGAACAGATAAATTACCGTTACCTCACAATTTAAAAAACAAAAAAATATTACCAGGTCTAGGAATAACAATTTCTGAATTTGAGCCTATATGTTATAAATTCTTGACACTATCGCGTGGAGTACCCGATAAGATATAAGGATAACTATGAATTGTGCACATGGTGTAGGAATAGCATCATATTTGTATGATGGATAGTTTTGGAAACTCCTTTATAGATATTGCACAGTTAACATTGAGATAAGATCGAGACTAGATAAACTTGAAGATATCAATATTATTGTTGGTAAAATCCGCAAAGAAGATTATTTTGTTTGCTGTTGCAAAAACTTTTTCATTGTGATTACATTATTCGGCAAGTATCCATCCAGTGAAAACTGAAAGGGGAGGCCTTTGCAGAGCAGTGGCACACACAATAGGCTATAAAATATAAATACTCTGTTTTTTTTTTCAGGAACTCGTTGAAGCCTCGCAAGGTATCCTCGTTTCTAAAGGTGGTCCGCACAAACTTTCCACTCGCCAACCACAACCGCTGAACGATAGAAGAGTATTTTTATTTTCATAGTGTTCTTGGTGCTGGCGTTTCATATTCCTATCTCCGACAATGATACACGTGGAATGCATTTCGATTTTTACTGCCTGCCCACTTAAGAACATTTTTGTGTGAACTGTGTGAGTTCGTGTGAATTAATGCGTGATCCCAAACTTTTTGTTATACCTATGTATTTTTAATAGTAAAATTGTAGAAATAAAATAATACAAAATTCTATTCTAGCCTAGTGTTGACTGAATTTCTTATGCGGATCATAACACTAAATTGATACTACACATTATAATTTAATAGGTTTTAATTAGATATTAAGACTTTTAGTTAAGACTTCTATATTTTTTTTAAATAATATTTTTAATTATTTATCTTTATCGTATAAATATGTATATCAAAATATATTTTTACAGTTTTATTATAATTACCTTCTAAATACTTTGGAACTGGAATAATAGTTGCTCTGCCTTCTTTATTGAGTATTGTGAATAACTGCGGGAATAAACTGATTGTGGTTATCGATCTGATTAATTGTTCGACGCAAATGCACTGAAGTACAATGACTCCATAAGCTATACGTCAAGTGCGAGATTATTGGTAAGCTAACCTTATACTTTAGTCTACCGTATTTAGACATTTTGTATGGAGAATTGAATAGCGCCTCTAGGGGACGATATTTAAAAAAATCTATTCTCCATACAAAATGTCTAAATACGGTAGACTATAAAGTATCAGGTTAGGTTACCAATAATCTCACACTTGACGTGCTGGTGAGGGTTTGGTAAATTATTAATTTTACTATGACTTTAAACCTGCTGTTGAGATGGATTAATATCTAGAGCGTCGTCTCTGTCACAGATACCTCTGACCGATAGTCTCATTCTAAAGCTCGATAAGCTAGTGTACTATATACAAGTTAAGACGCATTTAACTGCGTATAAATGAAACCGCTGTTTCCGCGACGTAATACATCAAATAATTTTTGACAAATGTTTAAAAAGTCAAGCCATATTGTTGAACTGGAATAAAATTGTTTATTTTATTTTAAAAAATAATATAAAGAATTAAATTAAAAAGTTATACTCTGTACGAATACTACTGCACTAAGAGTAGTTTTGTTACATAAGCGGCCATATGTAACGGCTTATCCCTACACACTAATCTCTAATAGATAAACATGATAGATTCGTGCGATTAGAGTTGTTATTGCAATGTCGAGATAGTTGCCCTTGAATATAAAACTAACCAAGGTTTGTAGCATTGAGTGTAATACCTATTTAGTTTTCTTTAACTTTGGGACCTTAGTATGAGTTATTAATATTTTCAATATCGATATCGAGTGAACAAATGTTTCCATACCTTTACTAGAAGGGCTAGCACGCAGGTCAAGACAAAATCTATGTCACGGATTATGTCGCACCGAGTATGTCTCTCTCTTCCGTAATTTATACGAGGGAAAGAGACAGAATCGATTTATCTCACATTAAGGCTTGTGGCTGCCGGTTGTACTACTAGTACTGTCAAGTGTTTCGCTAAAAACGCTGTGTGTGTAAAAATCTACAGACGGATTCCATAACTTGATCAGTATTTGATGTTGCCGAAACGCATACTAAGCCCACACATGTTCCTACAATACATATACATACAGCCTCAGTAATATACATTATAAAAAGTTTAACAATAATAGTGTAACATATTTTAAGGGTTCCATCAGTAGGCTATAAGGGTCACATTCCAGAAAGGAATAATAAAAAATATTTGAAATTTTAAAAATAACACCACATACTAAGTCCGCGCTGTGACGGTACGTTCTCGTTTTCTCACAGAAAAATCAAACACAGTATACACTTACTATACATAAACGTGATCGTCCAAGTCCATTGTACCCATAATACAAGTCACTTAGTGTAGGACCGTATAATTGGTGTGTTCGTCTGGCGATATTATTATTATTATTTTAAATAATGGGTATTGGTAGAGTTTGTTGACTTTATTTTGTCTGATGGAAATTCATTCTTATCAGCAATGCATAATTTCTTATTAGGTTTCCGTATACAGCTTACATATCAGTTACTGAACTGCACGCTTATCATCATTGGTCTTTAATAGCTTTAGGTATATAATAATAAAATTTTCAGATTATGCAGTTTGGATTGAAACTATGCAAATGCTTTTTGTTCTTCTTTTTAATTGCAAACGTGGCTATCCAGCAAACCTTAATGCAAACTCATGTTGGGTAGTTAAAATCGGACATCTACACACACATACCCACACACACATACATACTTAAATACACACACATACACACACATACATACATACACACACACTCACACACATACACACGCACATACATACACACACACAGTCAGTACTCAGTCAATTTGATGACCTATACTAATCGTTTAGTATTTTCAAACTTCAATACTAGCAGGATGAAATCTACAAACTCGAACTAAAATCCCTACTAATAAGGAGAACGTCAAAAGGTTCAGAAGATTGGATAACTGTTGGTAACTCGCAAATATCAAAATGTAAGACATTATCGTTCACATTTCAAGACAATCAGCCGAGAACTCGGAGACATTTATCGTTATTCCGTATTTCATTTACATAACGCCCTTGTCAGGCCGTGAAACGAGCACGATAAAGTAAGCGACTATCTAATCTATTTCGACGCGATTTGGAATCAAATTGTTTTCGTTGTTAGCATAATCCCAAATCAGACGTATTTTGTGCGAGTTATTCTATAATTTAATTTGTGTGAACATGGAGAATAGAATAGTGAAGTTCAACCCGAGGCCGATGTTCGTGAAAGCGAAGGAGACTGCCTCCGATGGTAATTAATCAGCTGATTTATGGAAATTTTATATCAATTATTTTGTAAATCTACTAGTGATTAGTATTGCAGTGATAGCCAAGCTGGTTGCCTCGGTAACGAGGATCGCAGGTTCAAATTCCGGCTCGCACTTCTGACTGTCTGTCACAAGTGTCGGGACCCGAATTAATATGCAATTCTCAGCGAAACGATGCGAATCTAAAAAAGTATTCGGCACGTGTTTCGCCTCTAAACGAGGTATCCTCAAGACGGTTGGGCTACGAATGAGCCATACAGCCATACCCCACGTATGTATGTATGGCTCAGAACCTTATCCTGCGGTCACTAAATATACACGCCACGTTTAAAGCGTTCTAAATCTCAACGCATTCCTTCGTGGCCACACCAGTTGTCACACCGTGTAAGCACGAGAACAACCTTATTCCTCATAAGACTATCATGGTAGAGATTGACTCACACTTATTCAATCTATCGAAAAACTATCGATACTTTTACCTTTTACTTACAAATTAATTGTCACTGTGTTACAAATTATAATTACGGTCACAAACGTTGACCAAATCGTATAAAAATCGGGAGTTGCTGCGTTAAAAAATCAGTTCAGCGTTCATAAGGCTCATATTTTTTAAATCGCTGGTTACTAGTGCAGATGCAAAGTCGCTACAACTTTATCTACATTTAGCCCAGTCATATTAGGGCTTTCACCTCGGAATGAAAGATAATAAGCTGCAAATTGGTATGAACCTTTGTTTTGTCATTCTAAATGTTGTCTCAAAAGTCACAATCGTTATCGTGTCCGCGTCTCAAGATATTCAAGGTCAAAGGTCACAAAAATCGGTTTTTCGCGAATATCTGGCTTCCTATCGGTTAAATGAGATTTGCATTTATTATAAAAGTTGTAGGCTATAAAATTCCCTACAACTTTTGTTTAAACTTTTTTTTCATACGACTAACCGTTTTGAAGGTAGAGCGCGAAGAGTGCACATCGTACAGTCATATACGGCCTAATGCAAGGTCAAGCGTGAGTTATGGTTATCAGTACGTTATAAAGTCAATTATTTACTTGGAAATTATAATTATTAAACAATGCCTATTATTTATGTACTAACTATTAATTATTTATATTTAATTAAAGTAAGTAACTTGATTATTTATATATAATTATTCATATTTAACTATTTAAGTATAAAATATTATTAATTCTGGATTATATATTTTAGTTTTATTTTAAGTTAAAATGATAGTAAGAGTATATATTTTACACATATTTTTATTTATTATTAAATACGGCATAATATACATTTATCAAAATGTGAGTTCAAATATCAAAAGTATCTTTGTTGATTTTAATTGTAATGAAATTGGAAATGGAAGCTAATTATCTTCTTCTTCTTCGTCGTCTTCTTCTTCTTGTCGCTCAAAAATGTTCGATTCATTGTCATCATCCTCATTATCTGTCATGTTCATCTCCAAACCTTCCAGAATATCGGGATCATATGTATTTTCTTCATCGGGATTACTTGGATACAGTGAAGCGTTGAGGCAAGCTTGTCCGTTGCACTGGCCGCAAGCTAAAGAACATTGTAGCCCTGATTTTCTGCATCCACAGCGGGAACCACAACCATTTTTGCAATTGCAAAATATTACGTTTAGTAGTTCGGCTGGTGCTGGAGGTAATAACGTTCGTATGGGCTCCAGGATTTCATTTTCAAGCATCCAGCCCCATTCTTGAGGTTCTAAGTCCTTCCCTAACCACGTTTGAATCTGGTAGTAGACACGTTTTATGTGTTGATGAGCTGCTACACTTGTTGGTGGAAGTGTTGACAGTTGTACAGGTTTATTTAGTTCAGCAGCGATCAAATCATACTCGTAATATATACGTTCCTTTACTAATTCTCCTAAGGAATCGTTTCGTTCTTCTGCTCTCTTAATTACGTTGTCTTTGAATGCAAGAGTACTTACATTACTTATTGTCCGTCTATACTTTAATTTTTTTTTCTTTTCTGCTATTTCATCAGCTTCTTGGCCACAAAATAAGCATAACTTTCCAAAATCAAAGACTTCATTTCGTTTTTTACGAGGTGCACTTGACGTTGAAGGTTCACTCTCATCTGTGCGTCGTTTTGATGCAATAATAACATTTTTACTCGTGTACACTTTTCGACACTCGGAATGCACATTTACAGAACTTAAAGTATTTAAATAGTCTATATGTCCATCATTTCTTTCAATACTTGCAGTTTTTAAAGTTTGTAAACCACGTACGACATTCACAGAAACACCTTCTGAAAGTTTCTTATCACATATAAAACACAAATCAGCCATAGCTCTTAAAACCGTACGTCCGTAGTTGCAACGGTACAATTTCAAACTAACGAATAATCTTGACTCATACAAAGTGGAGAGAGTGGCCTTGAATACTATAGAACATCTGTCCCGGCAATGAATAGAAAAGGGCATAGGGTAGGGACAAGTATTTCCAGGTATATAAGTATTGAGAAATTTACGCGTTTTAAAGAAAAGATATATAATGTCGTGTTAACTTAAAATAAAACTAAAATATATAATCCAGAATTAATAATATTTTATACTTAAATAGTTAAATATGAATAATTATATATAAATAATCAAGTTACTTACTTTAATTAAATATAAATAATTAATAGTTAGTACATAAATAATAGGCATTGTTTAATAATTATAATTTCCAAGTAAATAATTGACTTTATAACGTACTGATAACCATAACTCACGCTTGACCTTGCATTAGGCCGTATATGACTGTACGATGTGCACTCTTCGCGCTCTACCTTCAAAACGGTTAGTCGTATGAAAAAAAAGTTTAAACAAAAGTTGTAGGGAATTTTATAGCCTACAACTTTTATAATAAATGCAAATCTCATTTAACCGATAGGAAGCCAGATATTCGCGAAAAAACGATTTTTGTGACCTTTGACCTTGAATATCTTGAGACGCGGACACGATAACGATTGTGACTTTTGAGACAACATTTAGAATGACAAAACAAAGGTTCATACCAATTTGCAGCTTATTATCTTTCATTCCGAGGTTGACCCCTTTTTTTACCTAATATGACTGGGCTAATTCGCTTCTGTGTCCTCTGACAAATTTTAGTTATTTCACTAGCGTTAATTTACTAGCGTACATTTAAAAAACTTATCATATTTCAGTCGACGCTCAGACTAAAATTCAAAGCAAATTTGTTCGCGCAGAGCGATGACTGCATCTACCTATTCTGCAGAGCGTAATTACACGAATGCGTCTATTCCGAAATCTGTGTATGTATGTACTTTTAGGAATGCTCACGATAACTTTCCATCACCAATGTTATTCAAACATGGATTTCAATAGACCGGATTGGATATCAATATACCCTTGTTGTTTTAGTTGTAAGACGTGCGTTCGATCAATTCGACTGGCTGTCACTACCATCTCCTGTGATATATCTCCCGTATAATATTGTATGTGAAATATAAATGATGGTTAGCGATGTGGTAAAATGTGTTCAATATATTAACTTGTATATATTATACAACTAGCTTCAACCTTTAACCGCAATATTGTTTTCAAAACAACGCGAATAATGATGTACGGGTTTTTGTTAGTAGCTATAACTCAGGGATTCCCAAACTATTTTGGGCCAGAGACCCCATTTCCAAAATGAACTGATACCTCAGACCCCCATAGCCAAATTACTTTAAAAATCCTATCTCAGGTTTTTTTTCGTATTGATACAAAAAAAATAATTTCATCTTGTACAAACTTGTGCACGCTTATCGACTTGTTGAGTTTTTTAAAAGTACAACAACGATACGTCATACTAAAACATTAGTAATGTTTATAACAAGTTGGTAAACGTAACACAACTCATACAGTATCTTGAAAGTTTCAAATAAGAACCTTGTGTTAATTAATAGTGGTCGATTTTTAGACCTTCGCGAATCCAAAGTCAGTTTTCGTTTATGTCGACCCCTGTTAAACCCTAAAACCCTATAGCCGTAACTTGTGCTGTATGAAATGTTTTTTTTTATGATCGATAGGTACGAGCATATTGTGCTTATAGTGTTCTCGTTTGTTTCATTTATTGGCTTGTATTTATTCATGAATGAGTCATAGTTTTATAGTATGATCAAACATCACAGCTTTTCTGTTGTCCATTGCCTGACACTGATCTTGAAAGTCACCATCGGCAATTATACAGGAACCCAGATTACTTGACACGTTTGATAATTCTTATCTGATTGTGTAAGCATGTGAGTTTTATCGTTAGACCGAAGATGTCAGTCAAATAATCTCTTTTAGTTTGGTTTATCTGCGCCATTGGCTTGTTTTGCTTAATTAAAGCCATGATCCGAAGACCCCTACCTTCTAAGATACCAAGTCGTAAAATACGATTTTCGAGCACTCCATCGCCGGATTTTGGTAGATATATTTTACTAGCTGCGCCCCGCGGTGTTACCCGCGATGAAAAAGTACATATTAATCTATCCCACGGGAACCATATATTTTACCGGGATAAAAAGTACCCTATGTGCTATTCCAGACGATAATCTATCACTGTACCAAACTTAATCCAGATCCGTTCAGCCGTTCTGGCGTGATTGAGTAACAAACATCCATCCATCCAAACTTTCACATTTATAATATTAGTGGGATTGCATGGTCGTCTATATGCATCTTTCACGACAGACACACACCACTTTACACTAGGTTTAAGGGTGTAATTATCTTTATTTTATTTATGAAGCCACAAGAGTCCCAAGTTTCTAGCTAAAGAAATAGAGTCAACATCTTAGTCTTGTGCAAAATTTTACAGCAGGTTTTCACTATCAATGCATTGTTACTATTGTATAATTCAGGCTATAGTTCGGTAGGCTGATACAGTATGGGACGATGAATTTCACACGCCTTTAGAGAGCTCATTACATTCTCTCAGACATCTATTTCGACACGATAATTTACTTCAACATTTAGCAGATGATAATCATTGTTGAAAATGTGATTCTGACATAAAATATGGAGAGCAGGGTTTTTAACCTGCGTCTCTTGTTTGCTAGGCGAGCGTTCTACCAACTTTGCTATCAGTGCGTCTATTGAAAAATAGAGCCGGCATCTTAGGCACCTTTATAGATTTTTCCTGCAGGTATTTATTGTCAGTATCAGTCTCAATGTAAAGGAAACAGAGCGTACCTACTCTCTAAAACAGTTGAATTTCCTTCACAGCGGAACAAATCTCGCGACTGAGGGCCTCGCAATCGCCTATAGCGATATCACTGAGCCGATGCCCCACATGGTCATCGCTGGACCCACTCCGGTTCAGAGGGTACTGGGACAACGAAGCTGATGGAATACTTCTTAACAATGGATCCACAGGTAACATAGTTCATTTATGTTTCACAGTCAGAATTCTAATCTTGAAAGATTTGTTTTTTAATTAAAAAAAACAAATCAGTATGCCTATTAATGCGTTGCTAGCATTAAAAAAAACAACAACCTCATTTGGATAAGTACACCCATAAGTGTGTTCTTATATGACCAGCTGCTAAAGTCTGCCTAGCCGTTCCTATATTGTTCTCCCATACCAATAACAATGTACTGCTCAAAAATGATAAATATCTTTTTAAAAAGAACAACCATGAGTTTCTTGCCTGTTCTTCTCCATAGGAACGGCCGGCGGCGTTCCGCACGGTTGATAAAGTTGTAGCTTAGCATTTGGTAGCTATTTCTACAATTCATAAGTTATGTACTATTTTTATTCAGTGTACACCATAAATACAAATGTGACAACCGGTTTAAAAACAAATAATAGTATAATTACATATGTATAAATAAAATATACCTATATATAAAGTATTTATATTAAGGCTTAAGAAAAACATATAAATTCAATTTGCATTCAAATTTATTAAGTGCACAAGTAATGGATTGCCTTCAGCGTACAACTTATTATATTATTGAAGCCTTAAAAAAAGCCTTAGAACTTTTTAACCAATTATTGGAAACCATGAACTTACTGCCTACGCGCCTTTGTCAACGACGGCGCGTGGAACAGAAATAAAATATTTAAATGTCTACAGTAAAACCAAACCATTTATAGAAGATGCGATAATATTCGTACGAAATATATTTATCGCAGCAAAGGCATCCCTTGTTATCGGCATACTTCAGATTAACGAACGTGTCACGTCACAGTAGACGAATCTCGCTGATAAATCACAAATACTTCGTACGATGTAGCTGTAGTTACATGGCACTTTATGAATTGAAATAAAACGAAATTTAAAGATTTTATCGAAATTATATTATGATTTTTACGTTCCCGTTAAAATTAGTTTTATTTCAATGTGTAGTATTCGCGAAAATATAAAAAATCAATACATTTTATGAATGTCTACAAATGCCTCGTGTTGGTTAACTGTACTCATCTGCTAGAAAAAAATAAATACCTACTTACCCAACCGACAAACACAAATTGTGACTTAGAGTATAATTACGAGTATAACAGTAGTCTAGAAATAAATACATAAACTGCACTCAAAGGCTAAAAGACGTATAAGTAGAACTTCATTCCCATAATGGTCTCTGCGAATTAAGTAAATAGTTTTAAGATTTTTTTTAAGCATTTTCAATATAACATAAAAGAACGGGATTAAAAGCGCCTCTCAAGCGATAAGTTATCGCGACTACTCATTTTAGATAATAATAATGATTTATAATGTATAAGGAACTACTTATACTAAAATCCAGTTACAGTTGTAATCAAGTGATTATCGCAAAAAGATAATCTAGATGTTGTTATGTACTATTTTCCAACTAGGTAACCTACTAAAAGGATCTACAACAACAAACTTGTCATTTCAAAAACTATTTTTGTCAACAAATATACGTATTTTACTGTTACCAAATGACACACAGCTGATCATTCCTATTTCACATGGTAAAAAAAACTTGGCAGTAGTTTAATTTACCACGATCTGAAAAAGATACTTACTGTAGGTCGTTGTGAGCGAAAATTCACATATTGCCGCACTTTGGTCCCTTTGTAGAACCTAACTAAGGCCAATTCTTTCTGCGTGAGCTTCATAATTAAATGGGAAAGGCTAGACTAACAATTATGTAATTGCTTCTATAATAAGAGTCCTTTATACGTAGGTATTTTTTGTAGCTCAAATGCGCACTCACTTGGTCCCAATATAAAATCAAAAAACTTTTTTTTTATTATTAATTTGTTTATTTCCTTTATCTGAGTATAGGTATCTGACTATATATCTTATATATCAATAGTCTATGTATAAGTACCTTGCTACATTTAATTTTATACAAAAACGTAAAAGATGTGACCAAATTATTAACCTCTTAAAATATTGTATACTTACTGCTACTGTTATACCTTATATCGTAATCAAATTGCATATTGCGTTACCTTAGGTAAAACAAAAAATATACTTATGATACATATTATTCCGTTGTATATATTGTCGCGAACAACATACCTTTTAAAGCACCAAAAAAACCAAGCCTTTTTGTGTAGCATACGATTTCACATTTGCTGCACAAATCAGCTAGGCTTTTTGTCCTCTTATAAGTTGTTCACCATACTCCGATATGTAACCATATTATTATGTTCCTTCCCAGCCTACTTCACATTCGACACCGACCTACCGCCGTATCTGAACGGCGGTCCTCTCCTGGGGCAGTATATATTTGAGCAAATGCATTTCCACTGGTCCGTCGACGATTTCACCGGCTGCGAACACGTTTTGGATGGTCATGGGTACGTTTTACTTGTCCGTACATGCCCGTTCAGGTCGTTGACAGAATGTTCATAAATGAGTGGATCGGCGGGCAAAATATTGATGCATCATAGTAGAGTCAATTGGTGTAGATATATATACAACAATAACCTAGAACAGGAATTCCCAAAGTGATCGATCGGTTTCCTAGGGGTCGACATAAACCAAAACTGATTTTGGGGGTTTTTTTTATGGGACTAGGCCCGCCACACACTCCCACCACTGCTACTCCTGTAAGCCAGGAACTACAGTGGTGTCCAATGAAGACACCGAGGTTTGACCCTCGACGAGTCCCGGGATAAAGTTAATTGTCTTGGATCTTGGAATAGGAGGAGTTGGAAGAAAATTATCCACTTCCCTCCATTGCAAAGCGGGAGACAAAAAAGATCTGGTAGACAAGTTTCCACAGAAGCAAGACTCTTACAGCTGGACTAATTTCAGGTGTAAGGCACCACGGAGAGTTTAAATACTATTTTGGGGAGTGACGAGGTCTAAAAATCGACCCCTATTAATTAACATAAGTTCTTATTTGAAACATTCAAGATACTGTATAAGTTGTGTTACGTGTACCAACTTGCTATAAGAATGGGTTATATTTTAGTAAGAAGTATTATTGTTGTACTTTTAAAAGACTCAACAAGTCGATAAGCGTGCACAAGTTTGTACAAGATGAAATTATTATATTGTATCAATAGGAAAAAAAAAACTAGAAATAGGATTTTTAAAATTATTTGGCAATGAGGGTCTGAGTTATCAGTTCATTTTGGAAAAGGGGTCTCTTGCCCAAAATAGTTTGGGAATCCCTGACCTAGAATAATGTTTGCCAATGCAAAGTTGCTAGTGAATCTGCTTCTGACTTTATTGACTTAGGAAAATGCTTCTAAAGTGCTTATCTATTATCACCAATAGCAATCCGAGATAATCCACATAACAGACTTAAAGTGCCGACGCTGTAAAATGGAGCAATCACTTACTCGTACTCACATACGGAATAGATTTTGAGAACATTTTTCAAATCATTTATTTATAATTAAAATAACCAACCGAAATTACAGCAGTAAGTATTTTACAAAAGTAAAGTCCATTTCACATTAGCCAATTATAGGTTTTCATGTAGTAATTATAAAATGATCTCACAATCAAAAGTCCCTAACACACACTAAACCTTTTACTCCTAAAGACCTAAAAATAAACTGTTAAAGTAATGAATATTAGTTAAGTCTTCCACTAATTTGGTTCTTCCTGTTCAGCTACGCAGCGGAATGTCACATCGTCCACTACAACAGCAAATACCAGTCCCTGGAGGCGGCAGTCGGCCATCCTGACGGTCTCGCTGTAGTGGGCTTCCTGTTCGAGGCAGTTGATGCTCCAAACCCGAGGTTTGATAAATTGGTCGAGGGTTTCGAGAGCATTAAGAAGAATGAGCAGTCTGTGCGATTAACTGCAGGTCAGTATTCCATAATAAATTGGTGAAAAAGAGTTATTTCTCATATTGATTTCTTATATTAACGCGTATACTATATATTGAAATAAAACTAATTTAACGGATTTTATCGCGATTGTTTTGAACTGGGGTACCCCCAACTACAACTAAATATGACCTGGGTACCCCAGTTCAATCTATGACACTGAGGTCGTCAAACACCTCAGTCCTCCCGTGACCTTGGTTGCTGCAAAGCAGCCGAAACGTCGGGAACTAAAAACACAAAATAAATGCGATGAAATCCGTTAAACTTGTTTCATTTCAAAGTTATATCTCAGTTTGGTAATGAAACTATTAGGTATAAGATATTATTACAAACGACTATTTGTACCTGGCATATATTGCAATGCCAGCCATCTTCGCGGCCGTGCGGAAAACAGCTCAACAAAGTTTTATCACCATCGGATCGAACAGGTATAGGACAAACATATTTGTTTATGTGTATCAACTAAACAATAATTGCCTGATTGTTAGACTCTTTTCTTCCACATAAAACGCGTGCTTTCCATTGAAAACTAGGCTATAACTACAAAATTTATAATTTTCTAATAATACCTACCTATTAAATTATTTCTTAAGCACAGTTAAAAAAAAAACCAAGGTGTTTTTAAATACAAGGAAGCAGCCAATAATAACAATATTTTGCACTCTACTATAAAATAAAAGAAGAAAGCCGTCAATACGGCTGTTTTTTCCTCATGACCTAATTGAATTATTGTGTATAAATCACTTGCTGGCACTTGTTTTAGAAAAACAAAAAAGATCCAATTTAACAATTACACTGAAACCGGAGGAGGAATATTCTCTAATAAAAATTGACACTCTAAAATGTAATCTACCTTATCTTAATATTAGGCAGGTTTCCGTCTTGAATTTCGATTTTGAATTATGTAAATGGCGCGATTATGTAAAAGTGATTCATATAAAACACAAAAAAAAATGAAGATAATTCGACATTTAAACATTCTAGCATTACGTCATTAAAATAATACATTATACTTAGCGGACCAATAACACCATTTCTTTTGATACGTTCGAGTTACACCTGCGCCTAATACCATTGATTAAGGCTTTAGTTGACATACAATTTTGGTAGTTTATATCAATTAATAGCATTGTGCGCAGTTGTAGCAGGAGCGTGATATACAATTACAAGTTAGATTATAATATTATAAGTAATACAGCGGTATTATTGGGTTTTCAAAATTAAATAATTTCGCAATATTCATAGACCTTATGTTCCGCTAAATATGCCAGTCTGTTTATAGTATAACCCCCAAATTTATAGACGTTCTAAAGCTTTATTAAACGTCATATAGTGCTGCGCACCAGGTTTTCTTTGTCTATAATTAGGGGGATTTTTTGGCAGAATCACGTTGAGTCTGACTGATAGAAAAATGACATTTGGTAAAAAAATATAATAGGTGGTAACTACTTTATTATGTTCCCTATGATATATCAATTACTAATTATTCATATAAACTATAACTATAAAAGTAATAAATAGGATTATTTAACAAGCATAGTTAAGAAGCTATTTATTACAAAGCATTTTCAAATGAAAACAAGCGTTTAGATAGAACAACCAGGTTACAAAATTTTCATAATAAAATGGCAATAGTATATCTATATTAATGAATTTGACATAATTATACATATCAGGAAATAAATTGTCCTTACAGAATCGTTGTCATGGATGGAGAGCGATGATCTCGAGGAGGGCAATTATGTTACATACAAGGGATCGCTGACGACACCCCCTTACACCGAGTGTGTCACCTGGATCATATACGAGAGACCAGTGAAGATTGGAACAGAACAGGTATTTTAAAATCTATACAAATAAATAAAATTGGAGTGCCTGTTTGTCATATTAAAATAACCGCTTTTTACTCAGTGCATTTGGATGTATACACGGTACATATAGCAAAATAACATTTTTTACAATTTTTGTCAGTCTGTCTGTCTGTATGTCTGTCTGTATTCTCCGGCTAATCTCTGAAATGGCTGGACGAATTTTGACGGGACTTTCACTGGCAGATAGCTGATGTCACAAGGAGTAACTTAGGCTACTTTTATTTTAGACTAGCTGATACCCGCGACTTCACCCGCTTTATGTTAAATATCACGCGTACGAAGTCGCGGGTAACAGCTAGTTACAAATACAAATAATAATAGTTTCGCCAGACGAACACACCAACTATACGGGCCCACACTAAGCAACGCTTGTATTATGGGTACCGTACAATGGAATGACGGCGATCCACACAATACTTATATTAAACATAAACATGCATGACTTGGGTACTTAACATTCATGCTCATTATACAATGTTTGTCCCTACCAGGATTCGAACTTGGGACACTCAGCGCAGACGGCTGGGCCACTTATTCAGCTAATCAGATCGTTAAATATCGTCATTTAGATATGAACGTAACTTTAAAATAGTCACTTGAATGGCCACGCAAGTATTGCTGAAATTAGTTTTCATTTTCAATGTGTTTGAGACAGCTCTTGTATTGAAATTGAATAGCAACGTAATGTTGGTGAAGTGGTCATTGACAAAACTGACTAAAAGTTAAGATGGGGATGCCCATAATGTGTTTGTTTTTGACTAAAATGACAAGTGCGAAGAGGGATAAGAGATGAAAATACTTAACAATTGAATTTCCTTGCAAAAAATGTTTCGTTTATCTTCAGATAGAAATCTTTTGAATCAAAAAGCAAACTTTTTGTCACTTAGATTCATTTAATAGCTATTGTAAGGAAAGTCTTTTATCTCGTATAATTTATTGTTCAATTTGACTGTTCCCTGCTATAACTTCGGACTTAAAAGCTTTTGTAGAGTTTCATTAAAAAAGCGTTCTGTATAGTTATGTGTGTAGATTTAAACATTATTATGCTATGGTCTAGCATATCTATTTCAAAGTAATCGAAGGCCGATGCGAAAAAAACATAATTATATTCTGATTATCATCCTATTTAGCTGCTAACATTACCCGACCAAGGCTATTATTATAGGTTAGAGGTTAGATTTGTTGCACCGACAATTTGTACCTACAATCATTTGGAATTGAGCTCAAAATTGTGTTGCCCACAGCTGGGGCTCCTGCGGCAGCTGGAGGGCCCCGACAGCGTGCCCATCGAGCGCAACGTACGACCGACCCAGCGACACCCGCCCGGACACTCCGTCATATACGTCAAACAAGTCAAGTCGAAGTTATGAGAATTGGTCAAATATATTGGTTCCTGAAGAATCAACTGGTTTTATTTATAACTAGCTTTTGCCAGCGGTTACCACGATGACATAACCTAAAGCACCCAGGAATTATGTAACTTTAAGTAACGAACCAGTTGCATTTTACCGCGCACTTGTATGTTGCATGTTGGTAGGTGCTATTTAAAAATTTACCATAATTTGATTGATTTCTTTGGGTATATTATTTGTATAACCCACTGACGTACCTGTTAAATATTTTACTATAATAAAGTTACACTTTGTATATCTCTCTTTATATAGCTTCAGAATACTATCCAGCAAGTCCTCTTCAAAAATAAGTCCTCTCCAATCTTCATATTATTATTCTCGTCGTACGTACATTCTGCATCTGCGCAGCCAACCTTGCCATCTTATTCAAGTAGCATTATGAACATGTTTCAGTGAATATTTCAAAGCATTTCGACAGAGCTTTGGCTTTATAACATTATTTTAAGCAAAAGACATGTTTTACTGAATATTTCAAAGTATTTCGACAAGGCTTTGTGATGATATTATTTTAAGCATTTTTCATTCTTTCGTCCCGATATGTCCTGTTTTATAACATCAGGATCTACAATAGTTACCAAATATGAAACGTCTTATTATTTTCAATTATTTTACTTGCGAATTTCTTATCTTAAGACCTGAATTGAACTAAGAAGTGTAGCAAATAAACACCTTCCTACAGAAAATGCGTATGATCTTATCAGATTATTTAGAGCTTTATCGTGCTTTTTATAAAACGCAAAGTTACTTAGGCCTTGGATAATATTCAACAGAGCTCTATGTAAAGCCTTCGAATGCCAATTGCTTTACAAAAGGTCTCGGCGCGCTACCATAGAGTCGTAGGTTTTATGGCCAGAAGCACTTAAATAAATGACTCCCGCATCCCAACTTTGCGGATGAAACTTTTCGTTAGCTTTTGAAACTATATTCTGTATGTCTTTGGAATAGATTAATAAACAAATCATGAAAATAAATTGCGTAACATACGAGGCAGATAATTTTTAACGTATTGTCGAAGAAATAAGTAAAAAGAAATGAAAAAAATACTATATAGCAGCAATCTTGTAATATTTGCCATCGAAATAGGTAAAACAAGAACAAAGTTGCTTACGGAGAAATTTGAGGTGAAGAAAACCTTGACTCAAAACGAAAATAGGGTCATCAAAACCACTCAATTACCGTCGCTTTAGAATCCTTTGATTTTCCATAACACATGCGAATTTAAATCACACTGTGAATTTATCAAACCATCCTCCCCATAATTATTCTCATTCAACCGACAATACGCCATGATTAATCCCATCTAATTACAAAATTTCACGTATTTAACTATAGTCGTGCTAATTACGTATTAATATGTGTGTATTATCTATCCCCCTCGCATTGAGGGGAGGCTCGTGCCCAGCAGTGGGGCATTAAAAAAGGGCTGGAATAATTTAATATTGACTGACTGAGCACTTTCGCAAGGCTACCTCTGCTCGCTCCGTAACTCGCTTGAGGCAAACGCTCGCACTCCCTCGCTCGCACGCTACCCCTACTGCTTATGTCAACTTCACGTGAACTGAATGCTCATCACGGCCATTGCGAGCTAACTGTATACTTTATAGACTACCGTATTTAGATATTTTATTTGGAGAATTGAAAAGCGCCTCTAGCGGACGGTATTTAAAACTGAGGCATATGAATGAGGCAGTCGTGTGAGGCTGCGCGGTCAGTCAATACGCGGCTATAACCGAATATTTGAGGACCTGCCATCTCAACTAATTAACAACCATTTAGTGTTCGTTTAATATTCACACCTTGCGCGTTGTGTAAGTATGTTTGCATTTTAAATCAGATTGATATAACTAGTTGATTTTACCAACATCACTTGATTCTTTGAGTGGATTTGTGACGGTTGTTGTCACAAAATAAAAGATCTGAGTTTAAGATGTGAATGCGGAATTTGCCACACATTTATAGAATGCAGTCATCCATTTACAATGGCATAACAAAGCGAACGTTTTTAGATAAAATGTTTTCAATTGACGGTAAACCAGTATTTATCCCTTATAACCTGTATCAGTAGGCTTAGTTGTTTTAATATAATTATTTGAAACGTTATTTAATTATTGGGCAATGTTGTACTTTTTTTTGATCTAAAATGCATCTATACTTTTTTTTTTATTAAAAAAGATACATTTTAATGTGATCATCTGAAATAAATTTTGCTTGAGATAGTAGTGACTTTACTTCCTGACCCGTTGGCTGCTGATTTGATTCCCGGTAGGAGCAAACTTTGTGTAATGAACACGAATGTTTGTACCCGAGTCATAGACGTTGCATACCTATAAATATTTATATTCTCTAGTTTATTTCGCTAGTGTCCTAGTTACACGGAGTCCTAGTTTGGGACTAGGTCAATGTGTTCACAAGAGTACAGAATAAAAAAATATATATTGCGTGAAAACTTATCATGGAGCCCTTGTCTTGAAGCTTTATATTTACAATGGGCAAACGTAGCACTAAGCCATTAGCCTAAAAATAAATGAATGGATTTACATATAAATCAATGGTGTACAAAATACATCGAATTGTATAACGTGGGTTATACCGTGGTTTAATTATTTTTCATATCCGGGAGTAATCCTATTCTAAACCCAAAAAAATAGGGCCTTTCAATCTATACATCTATATAAATAAATAAAATTGGAGTGTCTGTTTGTATTATTAAAAAAAAATACAACCGAATTGAGAACCTCCTCCTTTTTTTTGAAGTCGGTTAATAACCGCTTTTTACGAAGTGCATTTGGATGTATACACGGTACATAAAATAAATAAATAAATATCGCCATACGAACACGCCAACTATACGGTCCCACTTTAAGCTTAACGCTTGTGTTATGGGTACCGTACAATGGACTGAGGGCGAACTCAGTATATAATACTTATATACATATTAAACATCCATGACTCGGGTACAAACACGGTACATATACCAAAACAACATTTTTTTCAATTTTTGTGTCTGTCTGTTTGTTTCGGCTAATCTCTGAAATAGCTGGACCGATTTTGACGGTACTTTCATTGGCAGATAGCTGATGTAACAAGGAGTAAATTGGGCTACTTTTATTTTAGAAAAACTTTTTTGGTTAAATACCCCGCGGACGAAGTCGCGGGTAACAGCTAGTTATAAATAACAGTACATCCCTTGATACCAGGCAATCAGACTCTAGGACTTGAACTAGATAACTAGCACCCTAATATTTTTTTGGAAGGCGCAAAGTCTCTTGAGACGTGCCCCCTTAATAAACTGACTAGGATCCTTCAGACGCGTAGTTTTTTTCATAATTTTTTTCTTCGTCGTTGACGAAATTATAACCATGATTGAAAATAATTGTGTCAATTAACATTTATCTTGTCATCTTAGGAAGAGTAAGTCCTTCTAGTTCGTTAAAATATGCGAGAGATCGACGCGTGACTTGGTCGTATCTCAGATGGGACTAAATTATAACATCTGACCTCGTCCGCTCCGCATCTACGGGTGGCAAGTAAACTTGGCAGCCCCGATTGCCATTCTAACCATATTTTTCAGTCTTTACAGGCAGTCAAACCTGTAAGTCTGACTATAACTTTAGCGTTAGGTACCCAGTCTCATATCGGTATCACCAAAATTGGGATTGATAAAAGGCAGACCAAAAAGGATAAGAAAAACTAAATTTAGTTATATCCAATTTATTGATTATTTTAGAGCTATGGCTACATTTTATGGGTCTTTATTCGGTGGAAAACTTGCCGATCAGAATAATATTGTGGGCGTTGTACCCAAAACAATCAGAGCCGGAATTAAACGGCTTAATCACGTTACATTCTCGGAAGCGCGCTATCAATCCGAACACGTGCGCATCCTAAATGGTACAGTCAATTTTGTATGGATTCATATTTCATCCGGCCGTCAATTAAACAGAACACGATGAATGGAATTGTGTGAGCTAGATAAATTGAAAATATTTTGAGGGAATGGCATGGAACGAATATGTTGATTGCGTTTTATCAATTTTTTCATAATCCAATCTAAAACTAGCTAAGGTTGTTTACATACATACACAACAACTTTTGACAGTTCATTTATTAAACTAAGTATGATGGCATTGACATGATTTAATAATCATTAACAAATTCTCTATGTGGTATAGGATAAGTTCATAAAAAAATTATACTTAACTTAGATTTATTTTTTATTTTGTTGTCACTCTCCTGTGGTGAGCTTTACTTCGACGACTCAGGTCATATTATACTCTGAACACTTCCACCTCTAGAAGGCTAATGTAGAGTTCTAATAAGTCTTCTCAGGACAGCCAATAACCTGATACTAAGCGTTGAGAATACACCAAGAATGTTAAACTCGGTGTCCTCGTTTTGGTGTAATATATGCTGATTGGACCAGTCTTCATACCGATTACCAATTTTTATTGGCATCGGGCGTTGAAACAGCCGCATCTGTTTCATCCAATCCATCAAGTTTAATGTATGTAATTGATTGGCGAGTTTCCCTGCCAACTGTACCAAGTACGGTCGGTTGTACGTTGTTTTCATGATTGTACTTTATATAATTTAATTTGCTGAGTTTATGTTCCAGGAATTCATTGTTAAAAGTATCGTCAGTGTGATGTGAAAACGAAAAGAAATTCATATTAGACACAGTTTTTCTATCGATGACCTACTACTAATGTTATTATGGGTATAAAGTTTGTTAGTTTGTGAGTTTGGATGTAGGGGCTAATCTCCGGACTTACTGATCCGATTCTAAAATATATTTCACTATTAGGAATCTTCATTATCTCTGAGTGCTATAGTGTACCTGCCGTACTGTTCGTGCGTTCATCTGGCGATAGTATAAGCAAGCTTTTTTGTCGTTTTCATTCCCGGTAGGTACTTCGGAAGTTCGCGAGCATGTATAAGGTAATAGTTTTTTCTGATTATAGCGTATTTTTTCCTAACATGGCATCTAGTTGCCTAATAATTCACTTTATAAACCGTATTTCAATGCCCTGTTTGACGTTATAAAGATGAAATTTAAATATTTTCCCAAATTGTTATTCTTTGTTGAACAAGCCTTGATTATACTGTCCTAAATGTGTTTACGTTATTAAAATAATGAGCTTGCTTTGTTTTCTTTGTATGTTGTTGAAATAATAAGTTTGTTTTCTTTGTTTCATTAGAAAAGGTTCCTTTTTTCTAAAATTAAAATTGGTTTATTTTGGAAACTGAAAAATATTTATAATCTTTGGAAAATTTATAATAATGTTTATTAGGTAACGCAATTTTTATATCAAAACGCCTCAAATAAACTGAGATATCCTTTGAACTTATACATGCTGATTCGAAAAGGGGATGGGGTGGGGGATGGAAGGTTCTGAAAAGAAAATTTTATTTTGTTTTCAGTTGGGTTTGTATTCATGGGGTTAATAAAATATTTAAGATTTCAATGGTCTTTCTTTGATTTTAGACAAAACCATTATAAATGAAATTTGATTCGTAAGGCTTTTTAGAATTGAATAAGTATAATAACGTCTCATGTTAATTTAAATTTAACGTTTTCATTTAGGTATATTATTCGTTATTCGCGGGTTTCCAAAATCGAATTCACGTAAAGGTTTCCACGAGATATTTACAAATTATTTAGCATGTGTGAAGTCGTGCGTATTTCGAAGACAAATGGCATACATTAAACCCCAACAGTAGGTAGCCATATAGTGGAATATTTTCAGAAAATCCTCTCCGTATATGGTACGGTCACAAAAGGCTCGCTTAGCTTACGTTTTAGACCAAGAACGTTTTTGTCGCCGCAAATGTGGTAGTGTTATCTTTTCGCGAAAACACATAGAAGCATGTGTTTTCGCGACACTCTGTCAATAAACTTTTTTCGTCTATGTTTTTAAGAATTTCCTGCCGTAGTTTTAAAACTGTATTTGAACTGATTCTCTTTACGGTACCTGTTTAATGGCATGAATTTTTGTAAAATGTCTTGGTTGAGTTGATGAAAAACCTAATGCCGTACCTCGGGGTGCTACTTTGTGCATTAAAAAACCATTACCGACGTTAGGGATATGACTTTCAAATAAAATAAATCTTGCTCTATTTGAAGAGGGTAAAAGCCTCCGAAAGCTCCGTGCATTTTTATCGAATGTTTGGACTTATGCTGGAATACATTTTCTATTTATACCTTATAATAGTCCAGTCGAAAATAAAGGTAGTTATAACTGTGCTGTGCCCGCGACTTCGAACGCGTAAACTTTCGATTTTGATGATCCCAAAGGAACCCTTTTATTTTCGCAGATATTTTATTTTAAACATTAATTTAATAATACTTAGAGTTGTTTATCCATCCCGCGGCTACCCATCCATTTTCCAGTAAAGTAAGTAAAGTTGTAAGCCATACCTTTTCAATAAAATCTATACATATAAATAAAATTGGAGTGTCTGTTTGTAATATTAAAATAACCGCTTTTTACTAAGTGCATTTGGATGTATACACGTTACCTATACCGAAACAACATTTTTTACAATTTTTGTCTGTCTGTCTGTCTGTCCGTCTGTCTGTCTGTCTGTCTGTCTGTCTGTCTGTCTGTTTGTTCCGGCTAATCTCTGAAATGGCTGGACCGATTTTGACGGGACTTTCACTGGCAGATAGCTGATGTAACAAGGAGTAACTTAGGCTACTTTTATTTTAGAAAAAAAAATAGGACCTCACGAAAAAAAATTAAAACCAATGTTGCAGCGCAGCGCCTGATTAAGTTTGATAGCAACAACCTGCAATGCGTCCCGCGGGCTCAGAATGGGCGAGCAGGCTGTTGTCAACGGTTGTCTTTGTTAAATACCACGCGGACGAAGTCGCGGGCAACAGCTAGTCCGTCATATAATTTGCACTTGATGCGCGAACAGTCTGACGATAGACGAAAAAATATATAAAAATGGCGGATTCTGGTATTGTTTCGAAAATTTATCCCTTACGGTTTATTTTCTAAAACGAATGCAATTTTCATACACGATCAAGTTACAATCTTAATATACAAATGTATAGATATTAAAATTCGGTGGCAATACTGCGACCAATCTCAGCGAGTCCTAGAAAAAGCTAACGCAGGTTGTAATGATACAAAACCTATATCCTATACTAACAGTGACTGATAACATTAATCTCAAACCATGTGACCCGAATCATCATCTTCCCTACTCTAACGTAAATTCACTTATCTTTGTAACAAAACAGGGTGCCTCAAGGGACCGAAACGCTTAGCCACGAGTCAATAGTACGGTTTTTGTTCATTTTTCAATCGTTGAACCCGGGTGTCGGGTGCGACAGACTTTATTACTAGGGTATAAGTAGGGCCCCAAAATAAGCTGCGAATGTTACGAGCGTTGCAAATAATTGGTACGCTTTAATTTATGGCAATAATGTTGTTGATTGGTACATGACTCACATGACTTAAGTCTGTCATTTCACTAATAGACTTTTTAAATGATTTATAATTTGTTATTACGACTAAAGAAGTTGGAGTTCGTCAACATTTTGAGAAACATATTGTTTGATACCAGCCTGTATGGCAAGCCTGTGTTATTTCATTTATTAATTAGTAATCCCACTAATATCCCACTAATATTATAAATGTGAAAGTTTGGATGGATGGATAGATGGATGGATGGATGGATGTTTGTTACTCAATCACACCAGAACGGCTGAACGGATCTGGATGAAATTTGGCACAGTGATAGTTTATAGTCTGGAATAGCACATAGGCTACTTTTTATAGGTTATAGGTGGGTTTATCGAGGTACCGCGGGCGGAGCCGCTGGAAAAAGCTAGTTTGTTATAATTATCTTTTTATTCTCTATAAATACCTGATCATATTTAATAGCTATAAAACTTATTTTTGCATTATACATTCAAGAATATTGTGATTAGTGTTTTCGTCAATTACGTTCTCATTTCCAATCCTACCATGGTAAAAGGTGATTCCAGAATCCATTGAGCTATGGTATAAGATATGCTTTAAATTTACTTTTTAAATGTACCTAGGTTTACTTAACGTGGGTTCGGTATATTTACTCTGAAAATTTACAATTTAATATCCTTTGCAAAGCACTGCAATAATTTGCAACGAGCGTCCAAGTTGTTTGCAAAGGAACTTGCAGCATATTGCGGTACATCGCAAGCACTTGGACTAGAATTTCATATTCTCAGCTTTTAAACGGATTAAAATTATAAATGTATACCTACCAACATTTTACCCACGATCAAGTCAAGGACAAAAAAATATTAGCCTCTTTAAAAGAACTTTTAAAAGAACTGAATTTATAAAATATGTTACTAGGAAATCGCTTGCGTGTATTTAATGTCGGGAAACAGATGTTGCTTCTGTTGTGTTGGTAACTACATGATCTGAATGTAACAGCGGCTGTCTATAATGGTTTTTAATTACGACTAACACTTGGTGTATCCAACGCACTGTTTCCATTAAAATATTTTGTTATCGGTCTGTAAAATACAGTAGTGCTATTTTGTAAAGACAATCTCATATCACACGCATGAGTCCGAAAGTGAATTGTAAAATTTCAATGCAAACTTTACATTTCACCCTCTGCCCTCTCCCGCGTGAGATTCGAGATCAAAACAATACAATTTGATTATATGAAAACACGAAATCATTTTGTCCATCCATTTAAATTTGAATATTATTCAAAATAGCACATAACATGGCACGTTTTCAAATAATATTATTCATCGTTTAGTTGGGCAATGATGTTTCAGATATTTTTAATGTCTCGTATAAGTGATTATCGAAATGTATAAACGATTTAATTGAATGTGACTTTGAACATAATTCACCTAATCTATTGATCGCAAGCTCTAACTAAATCTAATAATTAGTCGTACACAGAGCATCTCAGAGGTGTAAGGGAAAGCCCTGGAAAATGTAATCTCACCATACGTGTTAGAGTAAAACATTCATGTACAACAAAATATTTATTGAAAAACTTTCTTTATTTTCCTCTATCATACAAATACAATAATCCTGTACAATTTCATGGGTTTTTTTATAATAATATTAATGATTAAGTATACTCTAAGACTAGTCTAGATAATGTAGGTCCGATACGATACTTATTCATTATTATTGCAAACATTAAAATTATTGTAATCTCAGTTTTGTCCTTGTTCGATAACTTTTTAAGCAATCGTCCAAGGTTTTTTTTTCTAAACTTTTCAAGTCGAATAATTTCAATTATTTACAGGACTCATCATCAATAAAATTAGTTAACCTACTACAGATTTTGTAATAATAATATTTACAAACAATTGAAATATTACCACACACAAGTACAAACAGCGGCAGATAGATATTTCCATTACACAAGCCATGTTATTAATATTAAAAAATATATATTAATACAACAGGTCGACAGATACAATCGCCCATCGCATATTCATATTGTATCAATATATTTTTTATACTTAATTACCAACAAAATTATCATTCGACCCAAAATTTTGTATCACGATACAAACTAATCACTTTCAATCAATATTTGTATCGCTAAAGTTTCTCCCCATCTAAATGCTGTAGATTATAATACGAGTGATCTGGGAACCTCTCTAGTTGTATGTAGTCCATGTCTTTGTTAATGAGAGGTTCCAGTCTCAATACGATGTCGGTGAAGTCGGGCCGGGAGGCGGGTTCAACCTCCCAGCAGTAGTACATTATATTGTACAGTTCCCGGTGACAGTGCTCAGGTTTTTCCAAGCGGTAACCATCTGCGACCTGAAAATAATATGAATTAATATTAAATAATAATATCCCCAGACAAACTACAAACTAAACAGTCCCACAAGCAACGCTTGTTATGGGTACCGTACAATGGACTTGGGGCGAACCCAGTATATAATACGTATATAAATATTAAACATCCATGACTCGGGCACAAACATTTATTCTCATCACATAGAGTTTGGTCCCTACCAGGATTTGAACTCGGGACCCTCGGCGTAGAAGATATGGTCACCACCAACTGAGGTAATCGGGTCGTCAATTTAATATTATTTTATTAAATAATATTGAATCATCTTAAAATCTATAAATGGGAATGAAAAATAATTTAATCGAAATGGGAATGCAAAATATTAATGACAGCTAATCAAATCTTATGTCTAGTATGTGGGTAAATGATTTCGATGTATCGTTTGTAGTTTTAAATATTATAAACCAACCTTCTTCATGACGTCATTAGCGGACAGCCCCGGGTACGGCGTGGAGCCAAGGGTCACTATCTCCCACAGCAGAATGCCGAAGCTCCAAATATCAGACTTAACGCTATAAATATTATCGTAGAGTGATTCTGGCGACATCCATCTGCAAAACAAAGAATTTTACTTTAATAAATGTTTGGCAATAAAACACAAGCAAGCTAGCGATTCGCAAATATAAACCTATAAGTATAATTAGCGAGAAATCATAACATAATCGTAACATCATCTAGAAAGCATGATGTCACTGCTAACCTTATTAAAAAAATCAGTGGTGTGAGCAAGACAAAAGACGCCTACGTCACCGTACAAGTTGAAATGAGTCGGATTAGTAGGTACCTGATAGGGAGGCGTCCGTCACTCTTCCTCTCGTAAACGTGTGTATCGGCCACGTCCCTCGCGAAGCCGAAGTCTGCGACTTTACACACTCGGTCCTCTGTGATGAGCACGTTCCGCGCCGCCAAGTCTCTATGGATGATCTGTGAATAATAACAATAATAAGCTCCGCACCAAACCGAATTCTGTCATGGGGCGGCCGAACCCAACGGAGACTAGCCAACTACACAGGAGATATGATGGTGTACAAGTGTGTGCGCAAGCACATGTGCACTCTCTCCTCCCTCAATCTCATAGGCCGATGGCACGGCAACGCGACTAGACCAGTGAGAGATCAGGCGTAAGACCGATGGCTTCACGACACTGAGGCACGAGCAAGTTATAATCATGGTTGAAAAAGAGATTCGCATATTATGAAATGTGTAAAATGTCTAATCAATAAAATATGGTAAATACAAAATTATTCTTAGCCTGTGATTCTGATAGTCGCGCTCTTCTCAATCCAAGTAAATATAATTTATTATTTTTTGGAAGAGGGAAACATTTTAGTTAACTGTATCTCCACTGTTATGTTATTTTAAGTTATTGATAGGTATTTTTTTATTATCATAAATTTATTGATGCCGACTTTTTTGGATATATTAAAACAAGATAAATAATTCAATAAACACCATTACGCCGTAATCCCTGAAGGGGATCCACGTTTCTCTTTTATCAAAACAGCTCAAATCGTTTTACGTGTTGTCAGCGTTGATTTATCTTCATCATTCATATAAAGTGTGATAGACTTTATTTTTTTCTCGCTCACCCTCGAGACAGTTTTGCCCAGTTTTATGTCTAGTGGTGTTATTATTTTTAATACTTCCAATAAAATAGACATTTGAGATTATTTAGTTAAGTTCAGTTATTATGTTGTTTTATTAAAAAAAATATGTAGCGTAGATAACCTACTCGGTTAGTGCTTGTATCTTGAAACTGAATAAAACATGAATTAGAACCTAAAGAAGTGTGAAAGAATAATTTATTCAAAGTCAAAGATTTTTGTGTAACAACCGAAGTAAGTTAACTGCGTCAGATTTGAGAATGTAGTTCTGAAAATTTAACCGGCTAAAGTTAGTTGTTAAATTGTTTGCAGTACAGTTAAGTAATTTTCCAAAGTTTCATTTCAATTCCTAATGCGGTTTTAAAGTCACATAGCTTGGGAATGATTCAGTAAAAAAAAATACGTTTGAAGATTTGTTGTACATAAATTGGATAAGTTGAACATTAAATGAACTAATAATATTTGAAATTCGAATGCTGGCCATGCCTTATGGGACTTTCTCATTGCAAAAGTATTTTCAAGCCTCTTGCATGCTAATTTGATGACGATATAATGGTAAAAATACGGGCAAGAGAGGATTAAAATTAGATTTTGTTATATGTTTAGATCTGAAAGGTATTGTGTCCTATGATATTTTAACGAAGATCAGATGTTAGTTGTACTAAGGAAACTATTTTTATTAGACAAAATGATTCTGATGATGATGATGACGGAATGAGTTTCTGACTGCACACTATTATTACAAATAAGCAAATAAAAAGAAAGAAAGAAGGGTAGTTCAAAGGTTAGTTTAGTTGGTATTCCTTTTCTGAATCATTCTGTATAATATGCCTTTCGTAATCAACCTGTATATAGAAGGTAGAATGCCTACTAAAATATACATGTACAGTTTGTTAGTCTTACCCCTTGTGAACTTAGGAACTCCATGCCCCTAGCGACTTGGAAGGCAAACTTGGTGAGGTCTTGCGACGTGAGGAACTGGCTGCCGCCATGCGTGTTGCCATAGTGCCGCTCCGCCCTCGAGTCTCGTAGGAACTGCTGCAGCTTGCCCAGGCTTACGAACTCCATGATGACGAGCGTGGGCTCCTGACAAACACGGTTTGAAAAAAATCAGCATGCCGTTTTCCACGTGCACAATGTTGATTTCATAAGTACATAGTTTGAGTTCTTACTTTTTTTGTTCTATCCAGTATTATGCAATTATAGAAAACCACCTATTGTATTTTTACAAAATACCATATGTACCGTATCGTTCGTATCTTGGACAACACGATAAAGTATCTCAATCTATTCGACTGATCGATCCATTCAAATTTAAAAAGGGAATCTGTGTTCAATGCAAATACTTGTTCCATTTCTAAATAACTACAAAAATTAATAGAGAACACTGTACTCTAGTATATTCTCATATGGTTACCTTTTCGGTGCAACACGCAATTAGCTGCACCACATTCGGATGCGTGCCCAAGTTCTTCATCACTTGTAATTCTTGTAGTAGATCTATTTTCTCTTTCTCCGATGCGTTCTCTTTCAGTGTCTTCACAGCCACGGTTTGTTCACCTTTCTGACCTGCATATTAAATTTTATTAGCGGTGTTATGACTTAGTCCGTACCTTCAGGAGGTGGTTTCGCCTCTGTTATTTGCTAGTATGTGTGGACCGTAGCAAACACCCGAAGATCTTCACTTAAATGCTGGTAAATTGATCAAAGCCTCCATAAACATGGGGGGGGGGGGGGGGGGGGTTGGTAATTCGAGTCACAAATCATTTATCGCGTTTTGGGTTTATTTTGTAACATGCGCCCATATGCTTCTGTTTATTTGATTACGTTACGAAATCCGTAAGTGAAATCTGTAATTTACTATTACGAGTGGTTAATCAGTCACTGTTCCCATTTTATTTATCGTTACAACTAAATGAGACTCGTTGAGTAGATTGAAATGTGGTGTAATTAATATGGATAAGTACCTACTTTTAACATAACATTGAATTAATGCTCAGATATTCGCATATGTACCTATGCATATAGGCTATATGTGGTGATAGCCAATTTGGTCAAACGCGGGTTTTGGAAACTAAATGTACAAGGTTTAAGTCCCAGCTTGCACTTCTGCTAGTCCTTCGTGGGCTATAGGCATCAAGGTTTTTATTAAGTGTGGTTTTCCTGTAATATTTTTTTTACCAAAGGTGTTCAATTACATTTAAGAGACCAACACAATTTAACTCATTGAGTTAATTAATTAATTTAACTTTTATTACAAACAGTATTGGTTAAGTAATTATCGTTTCAAGTTTACTATGATTTTTCATTACTGAATGGTTTGTTAATGTAGATGTCAAATCAAGTATTAATTTAAAACAAAACTACCTATCATAGCGTTTACCTACATTATAACATTTCATCAAACCAATGCCTGTAACCTTCAACTATTTTTAAGATAAATCCCTGCTCAGGGGTTTGCAAACTAAGCCAATGTTAGCTCTACGCGCTAAGTAAGCATTGTGTTAAAGTTTTGATTTGCTTCAAGTTTACCTGAATACTTAGCAGAGAACAAAACTTCAAGGTAACTATAAATAACTCGAGACTTGGCCACATTGTTTCCAATGAACACACCAACTATACGGTCCCACACTAAGCAACGCTTGTATTATGGGTACCGTAAAATGGACTGAGGAAGAACTCAGTATATAATACTTATATAGATATTAAACATCCATAATTCGGGTACAAACATTCATGCTCATCACACAAAGCTAGTCCCTACCAGGATTCAAACCCGGGACCCTCAGCGCAGAAAGCAGCGTCACTACCAACTGCGCTAATCAAGTCATCAAATGTCTTAGACTAACTCAAAATCATTATTTGACGTCTAGAGAATATCGCTGCATCCGTGCATCATAATATTAAAATATTAAATTTTGTGGGTGAACTCATAAAGCAATTGCTTAACAGCACCGAATGTTACTCACCAGCTATATCGATGGCCTGTGCCCTCCACACTTGTCCAAAAGCGCCTTCTCCAACTATGTTGAAGATCCGCAGCTTGTGCCGCGGGAATTCCCATTTGTCCGGTGGTTGCTCTTCCTTTGATATCGAAGTTTCTTCCGATGGCTGGATGGATACAAATACTGTTCATATATTTAATTACTTTTTATATGTTATAATTACTTTCAAAAGAATATGAACTATCAAAGTGTATTTTTGACTGCTTATTTCATATTGCAAACTTTATTATATTATAGAGAAATATTAACTTATAGATGCATCACTGGGAATTGATGAATTGATTTCATTTTGTAAGTACAAACGTCTTATTAAATTTTCTCAGATAGAATGTAACTTATTCACTCCGTTGAGATTCTAACTGTAATATCATCATCACTCATCCTGAATAATTAATTGCCTTGAAGACATTATAATATAAGATACTATTATATAATGAAATAGCACTGCAAGAATATTAATAAAACTTTTCAAAACTTAAACATCTCACATAAATCCTGTTTATGTAAAAAAAAGCTATTACGGCCATAATCATCTTAACTAAAATGGCTTTAATAAACATTATAAGTGCATTACCCCATCGTAAGATGTGCATACTTTTACGATCAAATGAAAAAAAATATTCGTGGATGCAACGATAGATAGTTTGGAATCACTCAAGCGTATCTGACTTTAATATATCATCATAATTAATGCATTATCATATTGTTATTTCGCTACTAATTTGGAAATTGCTGTCACGCAGCTCAATTATCGAAAACAAAGAATAAAATGTAGTGAATATCGTTGAAAACGAACATTCACTAGGATTGGGAAACAATGAAGTACAAGCGAACGACCTGCAAGTGACTGTTGTCCCAGGACTCGTATCTGTTGGAGTATGCCCTCGGGCGATCCCAAACGTTGAGAGTTGCGTCTTGAAGGACGATACCACTCGAATCTTTGCTCTGTGGACAATAGGGATTATTTGAATGATCATATCGATAGACGATGAAATGATAAATGGACATGGAATGCAATGAACAAACAATTGAATTTGTACAATGATATTGAAGGAGCCCCGAGATTGGACAAGGGAGGACAATTATTTCACGTATTTTATGAACCTCTACTTTTTACCAATTATAATAGGGCCTTAATTGGTTCATGATTAGCGAAATGGAAATGCGATACAAGTGGCAGCAGCGCAGAAGCGTTAAGACAAGTTTTATTAAAGGTTTAACTAAATGCGTCCTAATTTCGTACTGTTAATAGAATGTGATTTAGTCGCACATTCAAATGAACGTAAAAGCTTGCTTTAATTGAAATCAGTTCACAATTACTAAAATTTAATAGAATATTATTACATTAGCAGTTCTAGAAATTTTAGTTTTGAACAACAAGTATTCTGAATGTAAATTGAAATAATCAGATGCCTTTCAAAAGGGTTGCTCAATTATTAAACTTGGAAATAGCAAGCTTATGTATGAATTCACTGTGTTATACTCACCATGTCATCTTTTTTGCTATCCTTCTTATGTATATTATTTTTTTTGCACACAAATAGTATAACAGCAGCTACTATAATAACAAGTCCAGCTATCGCTACCAACGGTATCACAGTAAGAGATACATCATTGTTAGTCAAGTTCTCTTCTCTGGGACCAGCAGTTTTGTTTTTATCGTTGTTCTGAACTTTGTTTTCTGGGTCAGTTTCTGAATTGATTGGTGAACCGGGCGTCGTGGTGGCCGTTGTGGGTTCAGGTACAGTTGTGTCTAAGTATTCTTGGATAAGTTTGGTGGTGCTTTGCGTAGTTCTCGTTGGGTTTAGCAGTTGATGTCTGTCTTGATAGTCTGGCGGGAACGGAAGGCGTGGGGGTTGAGGTAGCTTGGGTCTGTGCCCAGATCTGTCGGTGACCGTCGCATATATTTCTGTCCGTTGCGGTATGGAGCCACCATTTGCCGTCACCCATAATGAATAGGACCGGTTTTCCTGAAAATAATAAATACGGCTGGTAAAAATTCTGGTAAGTAGCTAACTTCGAAAGCTGCTTATGAATACAATACTAATGGTATGAGTCATGTTCTTTTTTATTTCTATGAGAGTTGCAAGTAGGCATGCTGCTGTAACTTAAGTACACCTAATATCATGATTGAAGAATCATTCAACTGTAAGTATTTGTATCGTCTATTAATATTCGGTGGTCAATAATCGTAGATAGTAAGGACGCTGCGTTTAAGAGAATATATTAAACCTCAAAAAATTTGAAGGCCCTGATTCCCATAACCCAAAAATATTTATTGATCCAACGTTCGGTAAGCAATCAGTTGCGGTCAATCCGTCACTTAACGATGCGCCATAATCGAAAGACGTGCCTTAGCGTGATTTTCCAAATTATCTCAAATTCAAGTGCAATAAAGCTTAATTTGGCTAGATTCTTTTTATTTCATTTCGTTTATTTCTTGAAACGTGATGCTTATAATGTGCGTGAGGAATAAGGAAAATGATTTAATTTATTTGTATATGCACCCAGGCGCTGCTTTATTGAAAAGGGTAAGAAATGGAAATTACGTCATCTTTCATCATTCGAATCTTTTAAACTGCTCAACATTAGGCACGAAATAAGAAGAAGTGATACCTACTAACACTTATTGGCATAAGTTTACAGACATCCATAAAAAAAGATAATGCATACAAGTAAAAGGACAGCTAAAAATCGCTAAACTTCGTACCACTCAAAATCAAATGTATGAGAAGATGAATTATTTTATTTTTGCAAATTTTTCCAATGTTTAAATGGTTACTCTGCTATTCGGGACGGAGACAAATTCAAAAAATCAATTATCATAAAATTCTTGTGTTATAAATGGTGTAACTAACACGACTTTGTTTAATATAGGATATATTTTATATATATATTAGTGATAAGGCCGCCCATTGTGACACTCTCTGTATAAGTTAAGTTTTTGTAATTTTGTATTCATTTTATGTGGTGGAACAATAAAGTGTTATCTATATATCTATCTATCTATTTTAATATATATAAATTACGTGTCAAGGTGTTTGTCCGCTATGAACTCCTAAACTACTAAAGCGATTTTAATAAAATTTTGCACACTGTATGCAGTTTTATCCAACTTGAAAGATGGCAAAACAACGTTTGCCGAGTCAGCTTATACCAATAGATTAATACATTATACCAAGAATAATGCAGCATTTACCTTATCAGCAAGTGTGTCGTTAACAGTAACTATTCCGGTTATAGGGTCTATGGTGAATGGAGCCGGCGGACCCGTGGTCTCCAGTCCGAAGGTGACTGGCTCATTCCCCGGGTTCTCTCCGTACACTTTCGTGACATACGAGCCGATCCGCTCTGATGACAGCACGTACCAGTTTCTTTCCACACGCAATATGGGGGGGAGAAAGCTAGGACCGCTCCCCTCGACGTACGTAGACGCTGAAAAAAAAGGAGAATATTATTTTTTCTTTTTTTGAATAGCCTATAGTCCTTCGTCGTCTTGGGCTTGTTGCAACCACGTTTTACCCGCAAAGTTGATTTTATTTAACCTATTCCTCTCGTCATCAACGTTTAGCGCGAGTATGAGTTATATCAGTGATTTTATCGCGTTTTTATTTTGATTTTACGTTCCCGACGTAACAAAAACGCGATAAAATCCTTAAAATTAGTTTTATTTCAATGTGTAGTATTCGCGTAAATATAAAAAATCAATATGTGAATCAGTGATTTTAGTCCAAGTTAGTTTAACACTGTTTAGATGAAATTCGGTTAGCAAAATAAGAATTTTCCAATTTCTTTCCAGACGAACGCAACAACTATACGGCCCACACTAAGCAAACGTTATATTATTGGTACTCTATATTAATGAACTGGGGGCGAATCCAGTATATATTGCTTATATAGATAGATAGATACTAAACATCTATGACCGGGGTACAAACATTCATGCTCATCACCAAAGTTTGTCCCTACAAGGATTTGAACCCGGAACCCACGGCAAAAAGCAGGTTCACTACCCACTGAGCTAATTAAATTGATACGAATATTAATTTAATTTAAAACAAAATATCAAAGATTGCGTATACCGACGAGAAAACCTGATCAACAAGTTCAAGTTGACCAACAGTAACTCATAATAAATTCTGACTTGACCGGAGGTCTAAAGTTTAATTCCTCTGACACTACAACGCCCATTTCACTAGGTAAACACCAATTATCGTCGTTTGAATCAAAGAGCACGGAGAAGGACTGTTATCCAATTTAAACTTAGATTAAAAATAGTGGTAGGACAGTAACTAGTGTTGATTTGAGCCAGCGAAATGTTACAAAAAAAAGAACTTTCAAAGGCAATGTTTAGATTTGTTACTGCAGTATACGCACAGACAATTTGGCAATTAACATAAGGTAGACAGTAATAAATTATCTCTTAATTAAGACCTAAAGTCATTAATCTAAATTACTAGTCTACATACCCACATTTTAATTACATATTTAACTGTCAAAATTTAAGTTCAAATATTCATTACCAATTTTTGGGTTGTTTATTTATTTGTTAATATGTTTATGTGTGTAAGCTTCTTATTAATATGTTAGATAAGAACGTCTATATTTCAATTAGTGTCGTTTTGTTTTTAACGACTTCTGTCAGCGTTATCAACGCGCGTTTTGATCTAAGTACACGTAGCATTTTTTTAATGACTTAGTGACGGCATTTCCGGTATTATATTAGCCAATATTATATTAAAATTACAACCAAGGAAATCTAAAAAGCTCCATCATTTAACCACTTCATTTTAACCGTCCGTCTACACAGACTATTAATAGGTGTTGTCACAGTAATATGGGATTTATACCCATAGCAACAAGACTTTATATCCATGGATAAATATACATTAGGAAAATGTTCTTTCAGAATGTTAAGTATGTAGGGATCTACGAGGATTAACGTGTACCCATACAATCTGATCTATTTTTTCCTCTTATCTTAGTTTATTTTTAGCTCTGAGACAAAGGTCAGTAGGTATTTCGATCTCTCAGAAAGCCGATAGTTCATTGGAATTTTTAGACAATTTTAGATTTAGTAGGCCAAGTGGAAAAAATATTCACAAATTTATCGATAGCAGCTATTTCAAAAAGCAGAGAAATATGAACAAATTTGTCGATCAAATCATTCAACACCATTCTTCTTCCTGATGTATCATTAGCAACATTGTTTATTGCTATCGTCTTAAAAGGTCTATCCAATCATCAGCTTATCAATTGCCCAGGATGCACCAGATGTGAAAACTAACTTAAATTACATCACTCGGGGCAGCTACCTTCATGTACATTTTGCTCACACTTTTCCTCCTGCTATTGATAATCACTAACTATTTACTATGTAATTCATATTCGTATATTTCAAACAAGCTCAGCAGGTTCCAATCCTATTATGATTTATGCTGCAGTCGTCATGGCCTCCGTGTCATCAACAATATGACAGTCAGTTTCCTGTACCCGAAGGTTGGCGTCTCGAGATGCACCACATCAGTGTCAGGAATTTCAAGTACCTGTTCACCGTGAGGCACTAGCCTTGATTTGACGCCTTCATAATTTTGTTTACTTAATCACGGCTAGTAGGTAGGTAAAATTAATATTAAACACTAGCTGCGCCCTGCGGTGTTCCCCGCGCAAAAAATCATGTCGATCCTTTGCGCTATGAAAAATTAAAACAAATCTATCCCACGGGAGCCATACATTTTACCGGAATAAAAAGAAGACTATGTGCTATTCCAGACTATAATCTATCTCTGTTCCAAATTTCATCCAGATCCGTTCAGCCGTTCTGGCGTGATTGAGTAACAAACTTCCATCCATCCATCCAAATTTTCACATTTATTATATTAGTATAGATGATAGGTACAGTATATTATAAGGGATATCTAGAGATATTTTTAAAATATGGACCTTAAGAGTAAAACAATTGGGAATACTATCCAACGTAATATTTTCTTCTCAATTGTTCACCTGATGATTGAAACCTAATTTGGAACTCAGGTGACGATGAGCCCGTCTCCTCTTTATTTAAGTCATCTTTTTAATCAAAGAAAGGCTCGAGAAGGCGCATTAAGTAATTTACTTTAAGAGTGGGTACTTATAGCATGACATCTATTTTTAGTCACGCGACATGGAGCAGTTATATCAAGACATCGATTTTCTAATAAAACACAAGAGTGAAAATTTAATGTCTCGTGAAAATGCCCTTGGCGACTTAATTGTACCTACACTTCTGAACAGACATCCTCAATAAAATTACGAACTGATATAGGCTTATACTGAAAGAAACATATTAATATAAGAGTACATTCCCGTACATTCTTCTTGAAATATGCGCATTTTTTCGTGATGTAAAATAATAATAATAATACCAGCCCTTTTAATGTCCTACTACTGGGCACAACGCGGGCCTGCAATCAATGCGAAGTGGATTTGGCCATAGTCCACCACGAAGGCCCAATGCGGATTGGCGGACTCCACACGACTTTAGATGGGGTTTCTCAGACATGCAGGTTTCTCCACGATGTTTTTCTTCACCGTTTGACAAGTGATAATCATGGTTGAAAATTAGATTGCTGCTCTTTCTAAAGGTATGTAGTCAAACATTAGAAAAATTTGAAAAATTGAAATAATATTTGGGAATTGAATTCTATCTACACTTATAAAAAGGTGAACTTTGCTAGGAACCCATACAATATAATTTCAAACGCATAGATAGTATTTCGACGTCAACAAATAACCTGAACCGGTGTAGTCAGTTGAAGGAAAATAGTTTTCTTTTTTTATTACGAAACACGAATTATATAAGTAACAAACAACACATTACATGTTCCATAAGCCAAGGTTATCTTCGAGTGAAAGTGTGAGGTCGCATGCTTTGCTTTCACCGATGAGTGTGTTTCTTTAAGCAGCTTCCGTCTCTCTCTTACTTGATATAAAAAAGTGAGATGCCCATATTTGCTCGGAATCAAGTGGACTCGTAAAATTGTTTTGCAAACAAACGCGGAGAGTTTTTGTGCTGTTATCTGATCGTTTTCTTTTTCAATATCTGAATAAAGAGCATTCTGTGTAGTCAAAATGTATAATATTTATTATTTTGTTTATCTAGAACTTCAGCAACTGGGCAAAGAGTGTAGCATGGATTCCATGAATAAGGAAGTAATAGAGCTCGCACGTATTAGAAGGAAAAAATATACACTGAATAGCATAATAAAGTGTAATTACATTATAATGATAGTAAACAATGTACAAAAGAATATTAATGAACACAGCAATCAACGTATATATTACGTAATCTGCTTTCAATGACACCAAGTCAATAAAAAATGACAACAGGTAACACTGCATTCGACGAAACGTGAATCGGTAGAAAAAAATGGGTACTTCGAATTAAAATCGTGCAAAATTTGGTGATTACCATTTACAACACTAACATCGAAGCCATTATATAAGAGACTAGCTGTTAACCGCGACTTCGTCCGCGTGGTATTTAACTAAAAAAGTTTTTCCAAAATAAAAGTAGCCTAAGTTACTCCTTGTTACATAAGCTATCTGCCATTGCAAGACCCGTCAAAATCGGTCCAGCCATTTCGGAGATTAGCAGAAACAATCAGACAGATAAAAATTGTAAAAAATGTTGTGTTGGTATATGAACCGTGTATACATCCAAATGCGCTTAGTAAAATGCGGTTATTTTAATATTACAAACAGACACTCAAATTTTATTTATTTGTATAGATAGATGATATAACAGATGCCATTTTAGCTGAATGAAAAGAGGTAAAATATGTAGCCGGACATCTGCCAAACCATTTCAAGCCAATTTCATGCAAAATGACCAACGAAGCGGCTGCGATGGTTCCGAACACAGAAAACAATCGATTTCTCGATCGGTCAAAGCGTGCAGAATGTTTCTTGAAACCTGTTCTTGTGAATCATTCTATCGACCAAGATTCGGTATTCTTTTTAGTGAGTTTGAATCACCTTGCGTTCATATTTTTTGTTGTCTTATTTTTTTTTGGTTAGGAAAACCAAACTCATGTGCTTGCCTTATTTGTTTATTTAAATATATTAATACTTATACATTACGGTAGCTACTGAACTGAGTATGCTCTTTAAACGTCTTGTACAAGGTCAAATCAACCACCCACCAAAGAACGACGCGACGGAGCTGTGAAAAAAAATTAGACGAACGGCAGCTACTTCTTTTTTTCTTTTTTTAAACCTTTGTTTTTCTCTTCGGGGTTATTTTGGGTTACAAAGTGGTATCAATACAAACCCAATGATCTTAATAAAGGTGGGGAAAGAGTTTATCCAAGTTCCACGTTCCCAAGATACAAGCTTACGCTTAGATCGGGACCGCAACACAAATAATTTGTAATTATAAAAAAAGTTTCATATTTTGTAAAGTCCACCAAGGAGCTTAGATTAATTTAATTCAGTTGTACCAGCATTTTGAATCATAAAATTCATGTCGGTACCTATATTATGGATACCAGGTTTCGTTTTACTTCCACTGTAAAACCGCAAATTCGTGCCGACGACGGAGGCTATATATTTTTTATGGGACGCCATTGTTACTTCGATAATCGTTTAACATTTCATACATGTGTTGCTATGTGGCTCAATGTTAGATAATAACGTTATCGATACATGGGTATTATAAATGGGCTTTTTTAAATGCATTTAATTGTAGAAAGGGTTGTTAACAGTTATTACTGGGATAGCAGCTTTAAAAATGTTTAGACGATACCTACTTTCCATTTGCTTATAGATAATGAATATTATTTATACAAGAAACTAACATTTCATTCAACAAAGCTTTTTGTACAGTATAAAAAGAAGTAGATAAAGAAAATCCTTAAAAAATAGTTTTATTTCAATGTGTAGTATTCGCGTAAATATAAGAAATCAATAAGTAGAAAAAGCTTACAAATATGTACATTTTAGTTGTTGATAAAAAATCTTATCTCCCTTATCGCCAAAATGTTGCGGAAATAAAAAAGTTTATTATTATGTTATTTATTATCTAACACCGTCGCTGATATGTTCCGTAAGCGAAAATTCTATCAATCTATCATTGTCATGTTTAAAGAAAGCCTATTGACCTCAAAAGTTCTGCGGACTGTCTAGACGTCGTCGCAGCCCCATGACAACATGTCACCGACCTTTTCACACTCGAGAGTTTGCCGCAAGCGCGAAAGAGACCACTATCCAGGTGCATGTGAGTCTATGACCTTGATATAACATGGATTGAAAGCTGCGGCGACACGACGTGTGTGCGTTGGAGAGTACCAGGTTAGCAGCAGTGCTATGGAGGAGATTTCTATTTGTTGTGATACCAAATTCAACTTTAATCGTAAGGCGTGAAAGATGGAGCTCGCTTGAAAGTGAGAACTAAACGCAAAGCTACAACTAGAGTCCGAACAAGGCGTCTTCTTAGGTGTTGTGTACATTATTGTGTGTGTACTATTCAATAGGCCACGTATACACGGTCGTATATAATAGTGCAGTTCTACACACACTAACATTTAATTTAATGTTTTAGCTTTATGGATAGAATTATCAATGTTTTACTACGCCGTTTATGGGTTAGCGGTACTTTAGAATATTATCAGTCGTATTAGAAGTATGCTTTTAAATGATGTTTTTGTAGACCCTAGTCTATAAGCTTTATTGCTACTTATCGAATCCATAAACGTTTTTCTTTGATAGTTAAATGGGGATTCATTTTAATATATCCGTGACATAGATATAGGATTATATATGTGAACATAGACAAATGTCAAATCTATGATCCCAAAATACGTCATCCTAGAACTATGTCTTAGAAACATGATACATATTATACCTATAAATAAAGTGTCGTGACACAACATCGAAAAAACTGAAAACTAGCAAAGGACATTTTGGATAAAGGGTTAACGTGAAGAAACATGTTACTAATCGAGTATATCCCGTATCCCACAGGATAGTTCCTGCAGATACATAACTTACTTGGAATGCGCTCCGCGCTTCTCATACCGAGATACAGTAGATTAACTTTTAAGGTTATGCTCAACTCTGTAATCGCATACAGTTTAATACTTAATAATAAATAAATTATAATAATTCCAGCCCTTATTTTTTTAATGTCCCACTGCTGGGCACGGGTCTCCCCTCAATGCGAGGGGGATTAGGCCATAGCCCACCGCGCTGGCCCAGTGCGGGTTGGCGGAATACACACATCTTTCGAGGGGTCCTCTCAGACATGCAGGTTTCCTCACGATGTTTTCCTTCACCGTTTAGCAAGTGATAATCATGGTTGAAAATGAGATTCGCACATGAGATCCCAGAGGTGCGAGCCGGGGTTTGAACCTGCAATCCTCGTTACCGAGGCAAGCGTTCTACCAACTTGGCTATCACTGCTTCAATCCTTAACTGTAATTTAAAAGTAAGAGCTACTGATATCATTTTAACACTTTGCACATAGTGAATGGCACCCTTTTCAGAAGCTCGATACCTGATAGTGATAGCGTGATGGAACATAGCCTAATAACACTCAAAGATAGTGTAACAATCTATCAGTAAAAAACACCTTCAATTCGGATTAGCAGTTCCGGAGATGACCCCTTACAAAGATATAAACAAACATCTTAGTTTAGTGTAGTAGTAAGATGTTATGATTTTTATTTTTATAAAACGTTGCTTCGACATAACTCCACAAATCCACGCTAGTCACGTAACAATTTTGTCTCACTCCGAAGCTACACTTGCATATGTGTTAGAAAGAAACAGGCACAAGTATCATAGAAAAGTCCGTGTATGTGTGTCTACATGTGCGTATCGGTGCACGAATACCTACCACATACGGGGCCTAGACGTGTCGCTGCGTTATTATTTCCTAGTACTTTCTAAGAACGTCTAATGCTCTAAGGAATCTAATGTAATGAGGAGCTTGTGTTTAAAACATATGATTTTCATACAAAAATGTAATAAAATATTTGTTTTATCTTGTAGGTAAAATTGAAAATAATGATGTCCATTACAAAATAAAATGGATTCGCGTTGAGTAACATAATTTTAGTATTCATATCAATAAATTCCGGTTAATGGGTAGGTAATGAAAATAGTTATTTCAGTAATTATTAGTGTCTTAGATGGCCTTTGTAATTTCTGGGCTCGAATCATACAACACAAACGTAAATAAAATGACAGAAATATAACGGGACACTAAAGTCTGACAATGGTTAATACAATTAAATTATTAGTATATAGAACCTTTACTTACTTAACTGACTGTACAATTACCGATCTATGTCTTAATTTTCTCAAACACGAATTAATTAACTTAGTATTAAATAAAATTTTACTTAATAAGCAAGAGGTAGCCAAAGTTTAGATGTCTATGATTAACACGTTTAACACACTGGCAAAACCTAATCGGTTAGCTTTTTATTTTAAAGTGCTGCCACTAAATTTAACTAGATAGTTAGCTTGTTTAACTTTTTTCGCACTAGATGTACTCACTAACTGTACGGTCCCAAACTAAGTACCGCTTGTTTTATGAGTACCGCACAATGGACTGGGGGCGATCCCAGTATATAATACTTATATAGATATTAAACACCCATGACTCGGGTACAAACAATGATGCTCATACACAATGTTTGTCCCAACCAAGATTCGAACCCGGGACCTACGGCACAGTAAGCAGGGTCACTTCCAACTGAGAATAAAAAAAGCTGAAGAAATATAAACCATTGTTGATGATCAATTAGTGTAAAGCAATGTTTGCAAAGGAAAGTGCAAAAACTTGAGAATAAACATTTAGAACTAGGCAAAGCAAAATCCAACTTACGTAAAAAGTTTGAAAGTGTTTATTAGTAAGTTTAACGGAGGATCGTGTAAAAACGGCTAGAGCGATTTGATTAGTTTAGATAAAGTTTGGTAGAAACGTAAGATTTACTCTCACATGTTACGAGTATATTATATGCTACTATAATTTACGTGTGCAAAGCTACTTTGTAAAACTCAATTCAAAGCCGCAGTGGGGGACAGTTGCTTGCACTCTCATGAATATTTGATGAGTTGATTAGCACAGTTGGTGACCCTGCGCTGAGGATCCCGGGTTCGAATCCTGGTACGGTCAAACTTTGTGTGATGAACACTAACGTTTGTACCTGGGTCATTAATGTATGGTATGTATATGAGTATATTTTACTAATGTCTGCCTCAGTCCATGGTACGGTACCCATAATATAAGCATCGCTTATAATGTGTCCGAATAGTTGGGATGTTTTTTTTTGTTCAAAACATCTGTAGGTAGGACTGAAATCAAGCAAAAATGAACGTTATTTCATTATCAATAATGACGTTACCTCTATGTTAGAGCAGTTCAGGTGGCCAGCAAATAAAAATATTACGTCGCAACAACACGACGGACACGTATACTTGGAGAAAATCCTTTTTGCCCTTAATAAATGCCTCTGTTTGTTAGTACATTATTTTACCTAGTAATGTAGAAATCAATAACGCCCAGACGGCAATTTACCGGGCCCAAAAAATACCTCAACATTGAACTAGGCTTTGCTTTTTATTAAGAAATCGCTGTGCCCACGACTTCGCATGAATGAAATTTAGTTTGAGGCTATCAAATTATCTAATATGTTTTATCTTGATATACGCCTAGATATCAAACTTGTGAGTTTCATAAAAAGCCACCCATAAAATTTAGAGATATCAGTTTTTTGCGTACGCCGACGGATCCCATACATTTCCTGAGATAAAATGTATCCCATATGTTGGCCCGTGCTATAAGGCTTATATATCTTATATAGAATACTAGATAGAAGATACTTCAAAAATTTAGGTTTTGCTGTTTATGCCGAAAAAATGGCGTATGCATAAAACATGCCGAAAATATTATTATTTATTCCAAAAATATTCAATGTTACATTCACACACAACGGATACAACCAAGTTACATTCATGTAATATGAGTCAACATTGTAACCCTGCCAACTCCTTGGGGGAGGCGATGATACGATGGTATGTAAATTTTAAATCAAAGTAGGTTGGTATTAATAATATAAAGAGAAAAGATAAATAATTTTAAATTTAATGTAAAACAATATCAGTGGTTCTTGACAACTTTGATATTATTTCTTTTTTGATACCTACATATTTTATTGAATAAATTCAAACTTAAAAAATAAGCCACGAAACTTTTTCATAGACTGCTGAATAAATATTGAATAAGATCTCAAATTAAATTCCCTGTACAAACGAATCTCTAATCAGCTGGTATACATTGAGGCAACCATAGTACATGTATTGAATTTAACTTATAAGATCGCCTTTTTATGTAGTACCAAAATGAATTAACAATACACAATATGATCTGCAAAATTAATTCCAAAAAAATATTAACTATTTAAAAAATAATTGTCGCTAAAAATATATTAGTTTGTAGTGTTTATAAAAAAAAACATCATCATGCTTCTATCCCCCAAGCCAGTTGGCAATAATTAAAATAAAGAAAATAAACTAGTTTGGAAAATACTCGTGACTTATAAAATGTTTTCGAAATTAAATATGACTGTATATTTGGCCTCAACGAAAACTTTGGGTAAAGGTTACTCGTAATGCCTATAATAAAATTATAGGAATCATTTCTGTCAAAGTCATTGATTACAAATGCTGTAATTTTGGACCGCGTAATGTATTGTAAACCACGCGATCACAACACAACGCTCCGCGCGATATCCGACTCGCGCAAGTGACGAGTGCGCTCGAGCGCATCGAGTTTTAATTTACATTGCAGTTTTAGGTTTTATTAAAAATCATGTTGAGATGCACGTTTATTATAATGCTAAAATCAATTGAAAAATACTGTTAAAAATGCGTACAATTCATGAAAAGATCGACAGAAAATTCCAACTCTGGGGTTCTAGAATCATGAGTAGAATCCATGGTATCATATTTCGATATGAGGCCACATACACTCTGTATAAATAAATGTATTTATACAACAGCAGATATCCATAAAAATCCATAATAACAACGAATCAGATGTTTTTTTATATTGAGAAAAAAATTAAGTAACCAATTATACAAACTACATAACTATTTGGCAATAAAAAATTAATAGCCATTGATTATAATAAATCTGTAAGTAGATAGCTCTATTACTAATATCTCAAGTTATTAGGTATGTATTGAAGTTTGTAGGAACTTCGTACTGGTATTATACCTACGGTAATCGTTTCGCTATTTAGCATTGTCCACCGGCAATCCTCAGAGCTACACAATAAAATATGTGGGCATTATATTTCTTATAAAACCTTCGTCCCTTATTCATCTGTGTACCTACGTTTTTTTAAGCTCGATTAATATTACAAAAAAACATTATACTTATTCATATTAATTTATTCTGAAAACAATATTTTATACTAGCTGTTACCCGCGACATCGTCCGCGTGGTATTTAACAAAGACACAACCGTTGGCAACAGCCTGCTCGCACGTTCTGAGCCCGCGGGACGCATTGCAGGTTGTTGCTATCAAACTTAATCAGGCGCTGCGCTGCAACTATTTGTATAGATTGTATCTGGATTGAGTTTTATATTTCTATACTATCTCTATATCAAATTATATTGTATTACATAAGGGGCATGGTAGCGAAAACATTTGGTACAGGTTACACTCATCTATCGTAAAATTATAGAAATCATTCATAATATAGTCTTTGGTCACAAAATGTTGTAATTTTAGAGCGCGCAACGTATCGTAAACCACGCGATAACAAGATGAAGATCTCAGATGGAATCTAAAACTAAAGTGAGTAAGTTATCTGTAGATAATACGACACTTAACTAGATCGTTGGCATCTGTAGATTCTGGCTTACAGGAGTAGCAGTGGTGGGAGTGTGTGGCGGGCCTAGTCCCATAAAAAATAGATCGTCGGCATAAAACATAATTTTCTATGCGACAGTGTGTTCACTGACATAGTTTGACAACTGACGAACCATTTCATTCCGCTACTAAACCTTCATCCCCTCAAATATTACTTCATATTTTCGTTACACACTGTATGTTCCAACATCCAACATCCAACTCACCAACAGAAATACATCCTGCGATAAAAATCCAAACATTGTTCGCCAACATTGTCCACACGTGTTCACTGTACCGCCGATACGTTAGGTGCCCGCCACGGCTTGCGGCGCTTCATTGGTGACGGTGTTGCACAACACTGCACCATCACTTCACAACATTGATGGATTGCACTTTACGGCTTTGTCACGTTCACGACACTAGTTGTGATCTGGAACAAATGAGAATATATTAATGAGCTGTAACGATGATGAAATTAAAATGATGATCTTTTGACGGCCTCATTAGTGCAGTGGTAGTGACTCTGCTTTCTGCGCCGAGGGTCCCGGGTTCGAATCCTGGTAGGGACACAAGCTTTGGGTGATGAGCACGAATGTTTGTACCCGAGTCATGGATTTTTAATATGTATATAAGTATTATATACTGAGTTCGCCCTCAGTCCATTGTACGGTACCCATAACACAAGCGTTAAGTTTAAAGTGGGACCGTATAGTTGGTGTGTTCGTATGGTGATATTTAGATTTAGATCTATTTTCGGGAATGCCAATGAGTATACGTTGATAAAACAGACTCAGTTTAGCTTAAATAGATGGTATTTATTAAAATCGGGCATATCTTCTATGTATGGTTCAGGGTATATTAAGCCTTGAACCATCGAATCTTTAGCACATTTACCTTGATTATGTGCAGTCAGAATTTCGACACATCAATTCGAAGAAAATAATTGCTCACAAAAAATCACAATTGTCATTTTGTTGGGAACAGACAATATTTTTTTTAAATCGACATCAATATTCTGACTTCACATAATGATTATATGCGTTACGAGGCACAGGTTTAAGGCTTATTAAGTATGTTGTACACATAGTAATTATTATACAAGATATGCTGAAGAATAATACAATAAGCTTTATATAACTAAAGCGTTAATTATACGAGTACAAAAAAATTATATCGCTTTTAGCTCCGAGTAATTAACAGTTCACAGACAACAATTAAATTGTTCTGTTTGACTTGATAAAAAAATTCATCTATAATAAAAGGATACCTAATTACTTCGTATTAATGTTTTATTTTTGATATCAACTTGTTAGAGCCTCAAGGCTTACAGTTCGTCCTAAATAAATAAGTGAGTTGTTTGGATTCATGGAATCTAATTCACGACATTTGAATGAAGGTAGAGAATAAAATGCCAAGCGCTTATTTCAATCATAATATTAAATATGTACGACGGAGAAATAATACATTATTACGCACGAATTCCGTAAAGTGGTATAAGAACAAGTAGAACAATCACACCTTTTTTTTGCGTAGGGAAATCCTCATGGTTATGTCAGACTTTTACCGACTAAAACCCCACGGTGGTCCTTCTCCCGCTTTGACGGGAACGCTTTCGCACACATCCGTGACAGAAAAATCACACCTCCCACAGCCAGTGACTTCTATCAAAACATCATAAATCAAACACATGTTTTATATTAAAAGCCAACAAATCTGGTATTTCCAACAATCATTAAATTAGAAGCTCATTTGCATGTATTATATTATCTCAATCGCTATGTGCCAATTTCCAAATGTAAAACGCGGAGCACTCCAGGGATCTCACCAATTTGAATCGTGCCAAAACTTTTATTTTGTAGTCGAATTTGCGTGACATAGGACTTAAGATATCTAGAAATGGAATTACAATATTATAATTAAAATATCGAAAATCGAGTAAAAACTGGATTACTACATGAAGTACTAGGATATCAAATTAAGAGGGTTGTACAGAAAATATTTTAAAATCTGCATTATCTGTTCGCTAACAAAATTTTGCCACAGAAAATAATGCCATATGTGCTGTTGCGTATTGACTTGATTAATTATAAATATCGTTTACTATCTCCTTAGTTTCATGTAATCCTGGTTTTCTTATACAGCCCATACCGAGATACCTAAAAACTAAAGACTATTGGTGCGATAAATGGAATAGTTTCGGTGCGTTTCAAATTAATGTGCTCCTAAGAATGCTCCATATGAGTCATCGACAAGATTTCACCTATTGCGAAACATATGACGCGATAATCATTGACTGATGAACGGACACATTGGAGGTAGGGCTATAGTGAAATAGATTTTAATGATTTCGACTCAAGTAGGTACTTCTACCACTGTTACTAGAAGCTACGTTAGAATAATCAACCATTTAAACGTAATACCAGAACTAAGTATAGACTAAAGTATATACTAAATAAGCAACGAGTGGAATGGCTTTTTAAAATTTAAAATTATAAAAAAATGGTACGTACCTATGTTATTCAAGTTCTTAAATGAATTTATTAGGTACTTCGCTACTTTTTAATAAAGTAGTATGAAATTAAAAAAAAAATCCTTACTGCGCTCATTGCGCTCAATAGTAAACGATGATACACCAAAAGATGCATCTAATTAAAACTTTACTCTGAGGCCACATACCTACATATCAGAAAGTATATTCCGCGTTCGAAGCCCGCAACCAATCATAGGCTGATTATGTTCGCAAACTATGATTACCATAATGTATTATTCAGATTGACTACAAAAACAGAACAAGGCATATCAAAGCAACGTCATAGCAGCACAGGAGTCGCCATATTTGCTATGATGATGTCATCATTTAGCGCTACCTTAAGTAACAATTGAATATTTTCTCAAGCATCTGTTCAAAATAGCCCAGGTCAAGCACTCATTTACAACTCTTATCGTACTTAATTATTTGCAACTATATTTTTAATATTCTGAATTCATCTACAAACGCCATTTGGTATCCGAGAGTAGTCCGAATAGTCGAGAGTGAACAGGTACCTTCTAGGCAAGTATGCTACATCGTAGATCTCATCGTCACTTACCATCAGGTGAGATCGAGATCAAATACTTGCCTATATTGCAATAAAAAAAAAAAATTGTTTTCGGTATAGTCGAGAAATCGTATCGCAAAGTCACCGACAATGACTAAATCTTCTGACTAAGTTCTTCAAAACAAAAATTAAGTTGGTTTGTCGTGTCTAGTCGGGAGAAATAATTCAGTTTTGGCTAAGATCCAGCTCGTCTTGGGCCTCAGACAAACAAGTTTGTGGTACACAAGTGAGGTCGCTTGCCAACATTGTTTGCTTTTGATTATTCGTTGTAATTGGTCGTTTTGTCGGGAACGTATCAAAACAATTGTATAGGTACCGTAGGAACAAACGGTATGCGAATATAGACGACGACCTCTAAAATATAGTTTACTGAGTTCAATTACTTATATGTATATGAGTTCAATCAATCTATACATATAAATAAAATTGGAGTGTCTGTTTGTAATATTAAAATAACCGCTTTTTACTAAGTGCATTTGGATGTATACACGTTACCTATACCGAAACAACATTTTTTACAATTTTTGTCTGTCTGTCTGTCTGTCTGTCTGTCTGTCTGTCTGTCCGTCTGTCTGTCTGTCTGTCTGTCTGTCTGTTTGTTCCGGCTAATCTCTGAAATGGCTGGACCGATTTTGACGGGACTTTCACTGGCAGATAGCTGATGTAACAAGGAGTAACTTAAGCTACTTTTATTTTAGAAAAAAAATAGGATCTCACGAAAAAAAAAAAACCAATGTTGCAGCGGAGCGCCTGATTGTTTGATAGCAACAACCTGCAATGCGTCCCGCGGGCTCAGAATGGGCGGGCAGGCTGTTGTCAACGGTTGTCTTTGTTAAATACCACGCGGACGAAGTCGCGGGCAACAGCTAGTTATAAATAAAACGGTTCAACTTCCCGCTAAAAAATCCTGAGTGTTGTTTAGTTTGCGATCTTACCGTCGGTTTGTTTATCAATATCTACTTACATTAGCCACGCGATTATAGAAACAAGGAATAGTAGGTACTAGGTACACATAACTTCAAGAATACTGGATAGTCCACACACGGCTCGCCGTCGCAAACAAGGAATAGTAGGTACTAGGCACACATAACTTCAAGAATACTAGAAAGTCCACACACGGCCCGCCGTCGCAAACAAGTAATTAACCCTGCATTCTACCGCGCAGGTATGTACTGATCCGTCAATTGTGGAGAAAGCTGAACCGCGGACATTATGGACGGGACGGTCTACCGCGCACTGGTCAAGTAGACCGCGTTGAGTTTCCAACTGCACAGAGATAGCTGTTTATTTCACTCATTGTTTCGAGTTGCCTAGTTACCGTGCTCATCTTTGCGCTACAAATCGTGATTCTGTTTCGAATTCCGCTAACGTGCGGGAAAGGATATATTTGTTTGGGCGAAAAGCGCAATGGAATGTTAAGTGCGTTATTTTCGACGGTGATTTAATGAAATTTGCTAGTAAATTTTATTTCTGTAAGACTCAAGTCATGGTGAAAGTAAGTAAACACGGGCGTATTATTGACAAGGGGGGTCTAATTACAAAAGATAATATTAACTCCAGTACTGGGCGTACGTTAAATAAATTTCAAATTTAATAGCTCTTCACATACATAGTAATAAATTTACATAAAGAAAATAAATAAAGTGAAGTCCGCCAACCCGCACTGGGCAAGCGTGGTGGACTATGGCCTTATTCCTCTCACAATGTGAGGGGGATAAGGCCATACTCCATGCCCAACCAAAGGGCTGGTATTAAAATAAAAACTCTGTGATCAGGAGCGTCAAAATAAAATAATCCGAACCAAAGTCCACTTGTACATATACATAACAGGTTGTCTCTATAATAAAAATCCAGTAAATACATTTACAAAAAGTGGCCAGTAAATGCTCTTAGTACCATAATCATAGCGATTATATCAATATACCTACTGTACCACGTGATTCAAACTGTCAGAAGTGGTTATGTTGGCTATAGAAAAGAAATAATAGAGTTCATAGCGTAATTATTAGCTCTAGCGAATAGCAATGGCCGCGCCATTGTGTAATCCATGAAACGAGATATAAGAAGTGATGTGTTGATAATTAGTTCCCTCATTATTGATTGTAATCTTATAACGGGTGCGCTGTTTTGTGAGTCTGATTCACAATAACGAATATTACAATTCCAAGTTGGTGGTTCCCAACTAGTATACCACAATATGTTTTTTTTTTTTTATTACATTATAGGCAAGTATTTGATCTCGATCTCACCTGATGGTAAGTGACGATGAGATCTACGATGGAGCATACTTGCCTTGGTAGGAAGACGGCAGTAGATAGAGACGCTACATTCACTAGGCACATGCAGCGCAACTGATCTGACCCGCCATCCATGAATGGCAACACCGAACATCATGCCAGAACACGGCTAGGCCACTTGGCGACATGGCTTTGTTCAGTGGGTGGTGACTAGCCACGGCCGAAGCCTACCACCAGTAAAATATGTTTTACATACATGATGGGTGCATTTATTTAATAAAGTAGTTTTCTTTAGAAACTTAATCCAATTATTGAGAATTGAAAAGCGCCTCTAGCGGACGGTATTTCAATCATTCAATTCTCCATACATAATGACTAAATACGGTAGACTATAGTATACGGTTAGCTTACAAATAATCCCGTACTTGACGTACAGATTACGTAACTATCCACCAGAATTAAAAAAATAGACTTTTAGACGTTTTTATATTCTATGATTTCTTTCACTAAACACACTTTTATAACTATATTTTTTACTATAAAACTATCGTGCGTTAATTATCAGAACATAATAATATAGTCAGTCGGCAGATACTTTAGCAAGACATATCCAATTTGGCAACATTATACGCTAGACATTCTCACCAATTATATGAACATAGTAACATTTTAGAATCGTCGCACTACTGAAAACGTTTGTTAAAATTGATGAATACTGTGAAAGCAATGACGCAACGGCAGCACCGCGCTTATTAGAGAAAGTGTACACACAACGAGGAGCATTGCTACGTCACTGAGCATCCATTTATTTATCATTGTAGAAAGTTTATTGATTGCATCGATATACCTACTCAGTGCGAGCATGTTTATCTCATTAAATAACGACATCATTAGACACTTCATTACCTTTATCATCCAGAATATTTGCTTATCACATCCTTAAACAATTCTCCAATCAGTAACTTTTGTTATTTCCTCCAAAATTGTGTTATGCCACTTTAAACACTAAACCAAACTTTTCAAATCATCCATAGGTTATTGTGGCGGCAATGCGGCGCGCGCGCACTGGATCTCGCGGCTGACTGGACTCGCGCACAGTTCATGGCAGTGACATCAAATAAAACCCCACTACTGAGACGATAGCTAATTAAATTTAGGTTCTATCGTAACAGCCTTAAGGTGGGAAAACAATTGAGACGCAACTGCATGGTCTCATGAATTAACAAGTTTTCGTAATGGGGAAAACACAAGTTTGATCGCAATCGATAGGCATACTTATACTTAATACAATCTTGTCTTATAGTTGTAGTAAACTTATTACATAACATTTTTACCCGTCGGTATTTAGTATCCGGGTTTATCGGTATTATTGTTATTAACATCATAACTAAATCTATTATTTATGCTACACGACAACTTCGATAATGTGATCGTTAATTTGTTTTGTTATAATTACATACAAGGTGTTAGGGACGTGGTAACGAAAACTTTGGGTAAAAGTTACACTTAATGCCTATAATAAAATAATCGAAATAATCGATGTCGAAAGTGATGGGCTCCTATGTTGTAACTTTTGAGGGCGCAATGTATCGTAAATAACGCGATCTCAACACAGGGCGTTCCGTGCGGTACCCGATGCGTGCGAGTGACGAGCGCGCTAAAGTCTATCGACTTTTGATTTACACTACAGTTTTAGCTTTAATTTGTAATTATGTCTTTTATTAATCACGCTGAGATAGACTTCTGCGATGATTTCGTGCTAAAATCAATCTAATATACTGAAATATATCGTATAATTCATGAAAAGATCAGCGAAAAATTCCATCTCTGGGGGTCCAGCATCATGGGTTGTATCCAAGGTATCAGTTTTTGTTACGACTCCACTTACATCCTGTATATACTATGTACATAGTTGTCATCGCTATGAATCACTATTTATTTTTAATTAAATAATAATATGGAAATTATCATCGTTTTTTGTTGTGTCTATGTCAGCCATTATAGGATGTAATGTTGATGAATGAATACAATCATAATTTTCATATCATCATGTCACATCCATTATTTTATTTATAATGTGTATTTATTAAATGTGTTATTGTTATTAATTATTTGGCACAATACCCGCTAAGTTGTGGGTGAGGCCATATTCATATCCATTTTATTTCATCGCATCTCATTTCGTAAAAAAATAAGAAAAGAAGAATACAATCATCCTATTCTTAAAAATCAGTTCATGTGGTCCTACAAAGTTAAACGATCCATCTTGTATGCCCTCTTATGGAGCTCTTATCAATTAAACCAATATTTCTAAAGTAGAAAGCTTCTCATAATATCGCCGACCATAGTAAGCTGTCACATAGCATTTATTATACAGAAGCCATCATACGTTGATAACCGAAATGACAGCTGTCATTATAGAGTAGTACTCGAAATGTCGATAAATCAACTCCTACGTATGGAAGTTATGGTTGACCTGAAACTACTGTTTATGGTAATCGATTCGGAATTCATGAATGTTCCAGCTCGTGTCCAGTTTGATTTGTAATGACGCTTGGTAGTTGACAGGAAAGATATGATTTTGGGTTTCTCTAGCAATATTCATGGATCTGATATAGAGTCTATTAATGTTAATAAGTTATTTTTGTGGAAAATATCTTTGGCAATGGAAATAAAATTTTATCGATTACTACTTATATATTTTTTGCATTTTGACGTTGTTATTTCAAATGGCAGATTATATTCTGAGTAAGGAAATATATTTAGTGGCAAGTATATAAAGCTTATCTAAGGTCGTATTCACATTACACAAGTGTCCCAAAGTGCAAGCTGCATGCAGATAGTATTATATTCCTAACGTCATAAGTGCATGCATAATAATGGAATCGTGGCGTATAATAAGTATAGTATGTTTTAAGCAAAATTGAAGTCTTATAATATCGAATGAAGGCTTAAAATAAAACTAGAGTTTATTATGTATGTTTATTTTAAAATGTATTCATTAATTAGTTCTACAGTATCTGCAGACTGCTAGACTAATTCAAAATGTCACACAATTTTAATTAATCTTTTGTTATTAAATAAACTAACAATGTCTTTAAGCAGTGTTTTTGTGGCATGTTGCATCATATTTTAAATTGTTCTGACGTGCTGTATATTTTCATAAGAAAACATAAATGCATCATTTATTGTCTATCTCAATCTAAGGATGAATTTATAGGATTTATTTATAATATCCCGCGGGAGAATGGCTCAGGGAAAGAAGCTCCAATCGCCTGTCTGTAATTGATATGGGAGTAAGGCAGCGATGCCGTGGGCCAATTTTCTATAAGTAACTACTTTATGTGCACAAGACAGTTTTGGAATTGAAAAAATAAACTTTATGAATTATTATAGAGGACTTTTTTGTCCGGATCATTTATTATGTGCGTTAGATCCCACTAATATTATAAATTTGAAAGTTTGGATGTATGGATGGATGTTTGTTACTCAATCACGCCAGAACGGCTGAACGGATCTGGATGAAATTTGGCACAGAGATAGATTATAGTCTGGAATAGTACATCGACTACTTTTTATCCCGGTAAAATGTATGGTTCCCGTGGGATAGATTTGTTTTATTTTTTATAGAGGGATGGACGTGATTTTTTGCATAGGTAGTGGTAGTTTAGGGGTCAGAAAATGACATAGGCTTATTTTTATCCCGGAAAAATGCACGGTCCCTATGGGATAGAAATAATTTTTAATCGCGGGTAACACCGCGGGGCACAGCTAGTACTATTATAGAAACATTAGAAGGTAATTATCAAATTAATCATTTAAAACTTGTACATAATACGGCAAAAGAGCACATAGTACGCTCAATAAATATCCGCACTTAACTCCCTAACAAGTCAGAGATTGTCAACATATAAAGGAAAATCCGTTTCCAAAAATGGTTTCCGTACGGCGACCACATCACAGAGATGTGGAGGTATGACGCTACCGTTAGCTATAAGTCAGTGACCATCGCACGCGCGCGTGCGCACTAACTAGCCATTTGCCAGACTTCGATTAGAAACCAATACTGGTGTGATACAAGCTTATTTGTGCTCATCTATTTCCATTATAACATGTGTTAATAAATAAATATCGCCATACGAACAATGGACTGAGGGCGAACTCAGAATATACATATACTTCTATACATATTAAACATCCATAACTCGGGTACAAACATTCGTGCTCATCACACAAAGCTTGTGTTTACCAGGATTCGAACCCAGGACCCTCGGCGCAGAAAGCAGAGTCACTACCACTGCGCTAATCAGGCCAACTCATGTCAGACTCATGGCCGACTCATGTTATATATCATCCATCCAACCTATCATGATCTGACAAAGTTATAGTCGAATGTTAAAATTGAATTATGATAATTGTGATCTAAGCACATTATTTATACGGAAAGCGACTTCGCAATAAATCGTTTTCAAACGAGACATTTGGAATTTCGTGTCGATTTTAACATGGGTGGCTGTTTTTTATTTCATATTCACATTTTCCACAACGATATAAATACTTTAGTAGTATTCAACTAATCGCAATGCACAAAAATCTGGGACATTACAAATTGAACCATTGGGATCGTCAACAGGAAAAAATATCATAAATATATGTAAGTCATTGTATACAAAGAAGTTACGTACTTCAGAAGGTCAAAACATAGCTGCTCAACTCATTAGACCAAACACCGCGTAGAGTACTTGACGTGACTAATCATGACACGATTTCGCATTTATTAATAGTAAGCATGGCTTAAGTAATTCAACTGATCGACTGAAATACCTATTTAGACTTCACAATTATAACATTTAACATTATACTTGTACCTTAAATAGTGTACCGAGCTCCAAGATACAGACATTGTCTAGTTTGGAGCTCACCAATACTTTGTTGTTGCAGATGTTACTTGGTAATAAACTATTCTTATTCTTAATTGAGAATGCTGACGAGTCGTGTCCCGCTTATTTGCTGCAGGCCTCGGAGGTAGGGGTGCTGCTAGCGGGGTGCGTACGATAACGCTTCGCGCTTACGATTTTTATCCATATCTCAGGGCTGTAGAGCTATCGTTGCGTAGTTTAGGATTCAGGAGACGATTAAAAGATAATGAAAAAAGAATATTTTCGGCAATATTCAGGAAATAATAAAAGTATTTATTTGTCAAATAGCTCTATATAAGGTACAACAAAGACAGTGTAATTATTTTTACAGGTTGACAAGCATGTCATATATACTCGTATATTGTTTATGTATAGAATAACTGTGTATTTTTTAATGAAGGTTTTTCAACGTGCTCTTACTACGTTGTGTAATTTTTAAATTTCTAACAATTTGATTTATTTCTTTCCGAATTTGGTCTTTATAACCTACTAATTGACCTGTTATAATGTTTTTACACTGTTAAAGTTATATAACTTATATTATAAATCTAAAAGCGTTGATCGTCTTAAGGCAGGATGATTTTATGTGCACAAAAATATAATGATAGTGGCATTAAACCTTTAATTGAATACAACACTGTTTGGACTAATAATATGTCAATATGCAATACTTTATATCTTCATAGCTTTAGGTCTGTTTTTCTTTACAGTATACGAATGCAATTTACGGTAAATAGAGACGAGGAAGTGGTGTATATTTATTTATTTTTGGTTTTATAGACAACATAAACTATTACGATGTACTACATGAAACAGTTTAACGTCGAACAGCCAGACCACACACTGATAATTGATATCTGGGATAGCATGTCGGTTGTAAAATTAAAATCGATACATAAGAGTACGTTCAACTCATGTTAACGACTCGCTTCGCTAGCGATGCACATAAATTATTTATACTTGACTTGACCCATGGTTAGTATTTACCTTGGTGTTTGATATAGCTCAGCTTTATTTCTAGAATGCAATTAATTAATGTTTAAGAATTTACCGAGAGAAATTTCGTTTTTATTAGCTGTTTTAGTTTAATGTTTTCTTATTCTCACTTACTTAATACTGAGAATTGTTTATTGCCAATGCATGTTAGTGTTTAATGAAGCTAACACAGTATAATTAATCTCTAAGTACCTATACCAAGCAACAAATACATATCAAGAAAACATTATAGTAAAGTACAGCTTGGGTGGTGAGTCAATACCAGCCTTTCCCAAAATGGGCGATAACACGCCCTTGTGGGCGCTGCAGGCGTAAAGGGGGCGGTAAGAGACAGAAAAAAAATGGGGGCGTTGTGTAGAGGCTTACAATAATTAATTTAATTTGAAGTTATAGTGGTTTTTAAGTAGGTGAAAAAATGGGGGCGCTAAAAAATAATTCATTCTCAAAGTGGGCAGAAGACAAAATAAGTTTGGGAGCCCCTGGTCTATACGGACAGATTAAATCAGTTTCAATCATCAGTCCACCTAGTTCCAACGATTGTAGAATAAAAAAAAAGCATGACATAAATACATTAATATTGCAATTACGACAGGTCCAAAGCTAGTAGCTTATAAATTATAATGTGTTCCTCGCAGCTTCCAATCTCATCTTTCTCTGATTTATCTGAGGTCATGAATTCGTGACTCGCTGTGAAATAGAAAACTGAACTAGATTTATATTATTTTGCTTGTATGAATACAGCAAAAGTAAAAGGTTAGCGGTAGTTTTATGTAGAGTGCCTGGCTTAGTTGAGAATTATCAGAATCTCACGATTTTGTTTATCGACAAAACGTTATCAATGATATCGTTTACTTTTACCTATCGGCTTACATTTTGGTAACACAAAAACACTATTACACATGTATTTCCCATATTTACGTTGTACGGGGAAAATTCCTACTGAATGCGAGGGAGATTCGGGCCAGTTTACTACGCGAATCCAGAACGGGTTGGATAACTTCACACACAATGTTAAAATTCTATTAACATTATAACTAATAACTGATATAATATTTTCCGAACACGTATAGAACTTACAGCCAAACAAGCTAGAAGTGCTAGAAACGAATTATATTATCGCTCGAGATTTTTAAACTATACAAGACTAGCTGCGCCCTGCGGTGTTACCCGCAATTAAAAAGTATGTCCTTTTAACCGGGATAAAAAGTGGCCTATGTGCTATTCCAGACTATAATCTATCTCTGTGCCAAATTTCATCCAGATCCGTTCAGCCGTTCTGGCGTGATTGAGTAACAAACATCCATGCATCCAAACTTTCACATTTACAATATTAGTGTGATTGCAGAAAGGGTAAATAAATTAAAAAGTTTTATTATAATATATTTTATAATTTATTTATGACTCACAAACTTGCACTGACAACTAAATATACGGTAGAATTTATTTATTTACGAAAATCTGTCTGGTGTAAAAAAAATATGTTTTAGAAATAAATGATGCAAGTAAAAATGTTGTCATCATTATAGTTATAGCAAAGAAACACTAGCAACAACTTGTTTGATGATTAAAGAAAATTGTGATATCTTGTCTCTACGTAGACAAAGCCGCGTGAATAATCTAGTAACTAACTTATAAACTTAATCGTTGATGAGAAATAAACCAGAAAATCTTTAACTTTTAACTTTAACGCATATGTATAGGTTATTCGAATAATTCCGATGATGACGTCATGTTTCTAGACGGATGTAATACGAGAGAAAGTTGCTTACTTAAGTATAAGCCAATTACTACATGTTTTTTTTGTTAAATTTGTACTTCATATTATTTTAAGGAAATACAAAAATTGCTTCACGTTAGTAACAAATGATAACATAACACTAGAATTATATTTTGTCAAAGGCAAGTAGACAATAGTAATGAATGGTTGCAATTAGCCGCAAGTCTACTTGTTAACTAGACAGAAAAAATCAGAACCATCAAATACTTTGCACCTTTTTTTAAAAACTTCATTTTATATTCCGAATCACGTCCGTTGCCATTCTCAGCCGTCGCGGCGCGTGGTAATTCGCAATACCACTCGCCTTGGTTATGAAATCCAGTGGTTTTTACCCGGACACGGATCTCTTTATGTAACCAAATCGACATGCCGTCGGAACATAATGCAACCTATTATGTGGGGTGTCTACTTAAAATGGTTATCTTTTTCTTTCTCCGAAACGTTAAGTTCGATTTTTGGTTGTGGGAATAGATAGACCTTCGAAGTTGCTTGGGTTTTCTTTGGTCGTGTAGGTTGTATTTGTTACAATAGCTTTCTCGTATTTATAAAATATAAAAAAACGACTTTCAATTGCAATTAATTCTGAGCTTCGAGTACGAGCGTATTTTTTTCCGTAAGTGAAACGTTGTACTACATAGTCTGCGTATTAGTTATTTAGTATGGAAAAATGAACAGCGCCTCTAGCAGACACGGCACCTCAAAGTTAAAGCTTATGATTAAAGTCACATTCTACCTACATGCAATCAAAATTGGTCAATACAGAATTTATTTTTCTTCAAATTTTGGCATTTTTTATTGGCCCTTAATTTGGTATGCATAGGTGCTATAGAAAAAGTGTGAATAAACTTACCGTTTAGCCAAATCTTTGCGAAAACAATTCCGTAATATTGTACTAAATACAAAACAATAGGCTATTTGACTGTGTTTGAAAAACTGTCTTAAATTGTTCATTAGTTTAAAATGATGTTAACAATATAGTTCATTAATTATAAATTCCAGTATTTTCAATAACATTCGATGATAAAGTTTAAATAAATAAAAATACCGCCAAAACGCGGCCTCCGGGTCACGTGACACGGGTCAAAATGGCTGAAAACACATCAACACAATCCCAAAATATATTACCAAACTCGTATTGACAACCTGACGCTGATTACGACGGTGTGACGTCACAACGCATCAAACAACAATCCAGAACGTTTTTATCACGTGACCGAACCAAAAAAAAACATGATATTATTTAATGATTTTAAGGAAAATAATCCATATTTTTGCAGAAAAATTAAACTATTTCTATAGGATGGCCACAATTTAAATCTTATTTTTAACCGACTTCAAAAAATAGGATGTTCTCAATTTGGTATTTTCTTTTCCATACAGTCATACACCCTATTCATCATATCGATATACAACACCTAACACGTCCAGCGTTCCAACTTTCCAAACTCAAACAAAGAGCAATAAAAACAATTAATATAAGACAATGCTTCTCGAATTGCAATTAGTGAAAGTGTTTAATAATTCTGTTCAGCAATTTCAGCATCATTGGTTCATAAAAACAATATACATATTGAGTTATTTATATTCAGGTGACGTAGGTCCACAGATAAACGAAAGCAGCGATAACTTTTGTAAACTCATAATACATCTATACAAATAAATAAAATTGGAGTGTCTGTTTGTAATATTAAAATAAGCGCTTTTTACTAAGTGCATTTGGATGTATACACGGTACATATACCAAAGCAACATTTTTTACAATTTTTGTCTGTCTGTCTGTTTGTTTCGGCTAATCTCAGAAATGGCTGGACCGATTTTGACGGGACTTTCACTGGCAGATAACAAGGAGTAACTTAGGCTACTTTTATTTTAGAAAAACTTTCTTGTTAAGTACCACGCGGACGAATTCGCGGGTAACAGCTAGTATGTAAAGGAATATAAAGTACATTAAAAGTGCATTTTCGTGAATTTATTTACTTTGTCCGGCTTTTCCGTAGCTGTGGAACACGACCCCTAGCGGTCATAAATTTGCAATGAGCAAGATGGACTTAGGTATGCGTCGCGTGAATCTGGAGAAAGCAGGAGTTTAAATTGACTTTAGCTATCTCCCAAGTCGCAAGTTCCGCCAAGTAGTAAGATTTTGACGACAGCCTGTTCTAGTCGTTTGGGCGGTAGGCATCTTAGCTCACTGCACCACGTAGTGTTGGGTTCGATTTTCGTCCGGACAAATTTTGTAAGTACATGGTCTTTTCATGATTTCCCCTGGTCTGGATCTTACAGGGATTGTCCTCAAACTTGCTTAGTTTGGGACTATATAGACTGGATAGTACTTCGTGTTTGTGTCACTCCTTTTTTTTGACATCGTCTCATACGCAATACTGTTGTTTCTATTAAAAATCTATATTTTTTTTTAAATCTAACAATGCAGTGTTAGTTTTCATCAAAATCGTTCTCGAGAGTACTTTAAGCATGTTTTTCATATGGTTTCAGATATAGCCCTCCACGCCCAATTTAAAAAAAATATTCTGTATACTACATAAGTACCTAATATGTAAACGATATGAGTGAGTGACCTTATAACGCGATACGAATTCAGAATTTCAAATAGTAACATCCCAACAATAGCTACTTGAGCTTCTACAATGTAGCTGAACACATTTGTGCTATGCGGAACTCACAAACAACGAATGTAGCTTCATAGTTTGACCTCCATCGTGCCAATGCCAAGCCTCCGGACTATGGCATAATCGTATTAATAGAAGATTTTATGTTAATGTCGATGATTATAAGAGGTCCGTGTGGTAACCCATTTATTTTAAAGTATTATAGCTGTATGTATTTGTCGTCTACCTGTTTATGCGAAATGTGTTTAACAAAATGGGGCCACCCAGAGCTAACATTTGTATTGTACTTACTGTATTTTTCTGCCAATTCTTGTAGGACGGGGGGTTAAATTTCAAAGTGATTCAAAATGGCAGCGACTATGAGTGAACTAGTTTTAAATGATAGCTTATGAAAAATTAGCAATGTTTTTGAACGAGGGGTATACGCCCTGCGATGCTATGTCCAGGGTTTATTAGTCTGAGATGTCCAATAGATGATAGTGGGATCTTTGTCAGATCTAATATACTTCTTCATGCTAGCCTCTTTCTTATTTCGTATTAGGGTTAGCTTTAGTCTAAGTACGGTGGGGTAAGCAGGAACTTCTCATGTAATCGTAACGTCATCGAGAAATCATACTGTCACTGTCATACTTATTTATAAAATCCGTGGTGTGAGCGGGATGCACGACAATTACGAACCGAAACGGTACGTGAAAGGGATTGTACTTGAAGTACTAATAGTTACACGGAACGATTGCCATCTAGCCTCCGAGACCCAAATAATGGGACTACTGGCCACCTAAGGGTAGTTCGTTGTGGGCTCTTCACGTGTCCCCTTTCGGACGTAATGGGAAACTACTTCAGAGTTAAGCCATTGTTCTATGGTTAACTACCGTCAACCACTTATGGACGGGTCAATGGGTCACATTACGTGCTCTGGATTGCACCATCGGTGGGTTCTGCTATGTCTAGTATCATTAACCTCACAAATATATCGCGTATACACTTGAGGCTTGATAATAATACCAGCCCTTTTTAATGTAAGGCACGGGCCGCCCCTCAATGCGAGGGGGATTAGGCCATAGTCCATCACGCTGGGCCAGTGCGGGTTGGCGGACTTCACACATATTTCGAGGGGTTCTCTCAGACATGCAGTTTTCCTCGCGATGTTTTCCTTCACCGCTAAGCAAGTGATAATCATGGTAGAAAATGAGATTCACACATGAAATCCAGAAATCTCAGAGGTGCGAGCCAGGGTTTGAACCTGCCATCCTCGTTATCCACCATCCTCGTCGAGGCAAGCGTTCTACCAACTTGGCTCTATTTATCTAAAAGGAACCTTATCGTCATACACTGTTGATTTTGTCTGAAGGTAACAATTTCTAAGCCCGGTTCAACAGCTTGGTGGTTGGTAACAAAAATTGAAAACACAAGTGATGGAAGCAAATTTATGTCATAATATTTTGCTGACCCCGATGAGAGCGGTAGCCTGCGGCAACCAGCATTCATCAACGTCAGTGTTATGCGTGAATACGCATTGTGACGTCATCTGGCTGTTACGCCATATGACCTGTCGTTTGTTAGGTTCATGTATACCGTAACCAGATTGCTTTAAGAGTCTTTTCCACAACGCAGAAGAAAACTCTAACGGTAGAACATCTTGTCTTATATTTATACAATTCCACAATTTGTATTGGAATTTGGAATCGGATTTGAATTATTACTTTTATTTATCGGAGCGATGGACGACGTCGGTCTTCCAAGAAGACCCAATCAGTGGCTGTTTCCGGTATACAACCTGGGTAGCAAAGGTTAATTTTGTGTAAATTACATACAGACAAAACTATGAACACATTAATTTGACGCCTTAATACAAATCGCTGAAGGTGCTAATTTAAAAAAACCGACTTCAAAGTTAAGACAGTTTGGACTGTTGAAATCGCCTGCATTTTTTGGGTTCACTGTATTTCGGTATTTAATAAAAGACCGTACATATGTAGGCGGGTATTGGGGCCGAGACTAACCTAATAAACTTCATTAAAATGTTTTATAGGTAATTTGTAGGGGCAGAAGGGTTTTACAACCAATAACGTTAGAGGCATATATTATGTCAAATAAGGATGTTAGTACGGGCAAGTATTGGAATATAAAATTTTCATGTCACGTGATATTAAACTCCATGTTATTATAAGTAAAAACCCGTTCAAGTGCGAGTAGTGCCCATGCAATAAGGGTTCCGTAACCACCACGATGTTTTATAACGAATAGGAATTAAAAGTACTGTATATTAGATTCTCAAATCAAAGTAAATTTTCCGACAGACCATTGAATATCCATCCAATTTCAATATTAATACTGCCTCAACAGACGGTCTTTGTCTTTGTGCGAACGAGCAATGATAGAATCTAGAATTAGTTAATGTATTCCGTGAACATCAATCTAGCTAGCTGCCAACACAATGGATGTCGAAACCATCATACATTATGGTAATTGGTGCGTGAACTAGGCTTTTATATATAAAAACGTGCAATGTTCGTGAAAAAAAAAACTTGAGTGTACGCTCGGGCACGAAATATGTAGGGTTCCGTTAGTTGTTAAAACAATTTAGTTTATTGAACACATGGGCTGCGTAAAGAGGAAATGCTAATGGGAGCAATTGCAGCAATAGCTTTAACTCAATCCATAGTCCCATTTATCTTTCTGTAATAGTTCCTCCGCCTGCTGAGATAAATTCTCTGTTTATTCTATTACTAGATGCGCCCGGCGGTGTTACCCGCGATAAAAAGTATGAAAAATTAAAACATCTATCCCACGGGAACCATACATTTTACCGGGATAAAAAGTAGCCTATGTGTTATTCCAGACTATAATCTATCTCTGTGCCAAATTTCATCCAGATCCGTTCAGCCGTTCGGGCGTGAAAGAGTAACAAACATCCATCCATCTATCCATCCATCCATCCATCCAAACTTTCACATTTATAATATAGTATAGAGTATAGATATAGATATAGATTTTCATCAGTAACCCCAGCGAGTGGCTAATATAACATTAAATTCCTCAAAAAGTGCCTCTACGTGTTGGACCCATGCCTCCGCGCAAGCCTTCTAAAGGTCCTGGTATAGCCCGTGTGGAGAGAGAGACATAATCATAATAAAAACGTTGATGTCGAATATTTTTTAATAAGTACACTTAAAATAAATAATTTAATATCACCAAACAAACACACCGACTGAACCCTAAATTAAAGCGTTGATTGGTTTAATTATGGTTACCCACGGTACCGTACGATAGAGTACGAGCAGTCTCAGTAACAACCAGTACCTCAAGCATAATCCTTTTTAACCGACTTCAAAAAAAAGGAGGAGGTTCTCAATTCGGTTGTATTTTTTTTTTTTTTTTTTTTTTTTTTTTTTATTTTTTTTTTTTATGTTTGTTACCTCATATCTCCGTCATTTATGAACCGATTTGGAAAATTATTTTTTTATATGAAAGGATATGTTTACAGATTGGTCCCATTTTTTTAAAAAAAATGTTCTGATGATGGGATCCATGAGGAATTGAGAGAACTCCTCAAATTTTATAGGCATACCGATAGCAATTTTGGTATTTTCATCAAGAAGTCAAGCATTTGCATTCAGAAAGTATCATTTGCTGAAGTGGAAGTGATGAAGAAGGCCACAAATGGCCAGCGGAACTTGTCAGTGATACGTATTTCACGGGTTGCGCCAAGATAATCTCGATTATTGGTATACCTATTATCCAGTAAAAAGATTGATTTACAAATCTTTTTAGTGACAAAGAATAGTAAATATATGCACTAAAAAGTTTAAAATAAAAAACTTTTTAACAAAATAAAAACCGTCTTCAAAAAACTAAAAAGCAAAAAATAATCTAATCTTGAAATCTACCTTGTCTAACCACATCAAATATTTAACTAATCTGAAGTCGGTGCCAAATAAACAACCGACGAAGAATAACAAAAGTATACTCAGTAACGAGATGCGCGGACCAATTTGTAGGTATAGTCTTTGGCGCAGACCGGCAATACTCGACGCAGTTGTTAGTTTGGCACCGACTTCAGATTAGTTAAATATTTGATGTGGTTAGACAAGGTAGATTTCAAGATTAGATTATTTTTTGCTTTTTAGTTTTTTGAAGACGGTTTTTATTTTGTTAAAAAGTTTTTTTATACGAAGCGTTTGGATACGTAAGCGTCGTCCATCCCTCTCACACCATAAATGTCATAAATAATTATGACAGTGACAGCATGTTTTCTCGATGACGTTAGGTTATATTAAAAGATCCTGATTACAGTAAATTACCAAAAGAAAAATTACGAATTTAGTTACCTTTTGTTATGTCAATTTAAAAATACAATTTCAGGACATTAATCAAATGGAAATCTAGCCCTCAACCGCCTGATGCAGTAAACCGAGCGGCCTAAGGTCAATTTCCCAAATCAATCGTTTGTCAATTGTCCCTATAATTAGCGCTTTTACCGTGCCGCTGCTTGTCACCTTTCTCCTTTTAATGCGAACCCAAAATGTGACCTTAAATACTGAATAAAATACGGGATACAATGTTCTATTTTAATCTCTGATTGTCAGGCCGAGAAGTCCGCTATTTACTTATCAGACGACATATGCTTTTATCACAAACTAAGTTGAAGCCTTTCATTTTACGAATATTATTGGCAGGCGAAATGACGCATGCCAATTACTGTTAATAGTGAGAATCGTGTGATGTGTAATACAGACAGTTTTACCATGGTATACCATTATTGAATACCGTGGGAAATGTCTGCAGCAACGTGCAACGTGTTCATCATTCACTGAACCTTTTGTACAATGAGGCATCATGTTTGGTCTATAGGTTGTTTTAAGTCGTTATACTGGTATTGTTTCAAGGTGACATCATGCCTTCATATTTGTATAGTTTTTTTTTTTTGCCTGACAAACACAAGTATGCGACGCTTGTATTTGGAGTACCCTACAATGTACCGCGGGAGATCCAAGTATACTCGTATAATACTTATATAGATATTAAGCATTTATGACTCGGGCACAAACATTCACGCTTAACACATAAAGAATTCATAAAGAAGATTCTGTGATTATTTTTATGAAACCTAAATAAATAAGTATGGATTATTACAATTCACCCTTGACCAACTAAACTGTAGAACTCTAGAATATCTCAACCACAGATCACGAGAGATATGCCGTGCGGTTCAAAATGTATGGGAACTCGCTGTCTCCGTTTTGTTCCCCACCACTCGCCGGAAAACACATGCAATTACATAAAACCAACCAATACGAAGTCTCACACACACACGCGTGCCAATGATTCGGTGCGTGCTGTCGTCGCCGCATACAGCGGCCGTACCACGCGACGCACCAGTTTATTCAAAGTATCGTTAGACGATCTATCCATTGCCTCGTACATTCACTCAGTAGCGAACATAGGTGGTACTTAAAGAGCCATGTATTTTGTACAAAAATAAAAAAGTCGTTGTGCTACATGAAAACTAAAATAACATAATAAAGGCATTAAATATTTGTTGATTTGTTGTTTTTATTGATTTTAAAGACGAATAAATAAAATACTTAATACTGGCTGGTGAAATGAGATTCCATCTTTCGCGTAGTTCACTTTGCTGCTAGTATTTTTGCACATAACCACGGAACACGGCATTTAAAAAAAAGTTAGAGCTCCGATACCGACGTGCAGTTGCAGTCGACTGACGGCGAAAACTCTATGTTAGCCTAATTTTGGCTAAAGGTGAGCGCAAGCCCACCGCTTTCATAACATATCTCCTCTAATATATCTGTGATCTCAACATAACAAAAATACCTACGTTAATCTTTTTAAATCCCAGAACAACACACATCGCTTCAACCAAACACATTTATAAAAAAAAAACACTCAACACTTAGCTACGACCTCTTTGCCAGCCAATTTTTATCGCGACGTAAAATTGAAGATATTAAATCTTGATTGCTTTTCCTTCAAGCCCGCGCCGCGCAGGTACCCACTGGCGAAAGGGAAGCCACATTATTTATTTAGTGATCCGTTTGATGTAGTGTACTTATATTGAGCGATTCGGCGCGCTTTTATAAAGTGTGTTACGCTTGACAACACAGTACTGGGAAGTGGGTGGGTAGTGGGGCAAAATGAAAGATTCAGAGTATTGTATTGATTTCACTGCTAAGTATCCTACATAGTAGATAAATTAGCTTGAATTAAGCGCGGTCGTGTACGCATGTATTTTTATACACCTTTTTTTTTTCGTTGCCGTGCTTTTCTTTTTATTATCTCTATGAACTTTAAAAAGAGACCAGACCACAGTAATAGAGTGAAATATTTAAAGGGGTCCATCAGTAGGCTATAAGGGTAACATTCCTGAAAAAAAATCTCTATATTTGTAATTTAAAAAATAACACTACATACTAAGTTGGCGATTTAGCGGTACTGTCTCGCTTCCTCGCAGAAAAATTAAACTTGATTTGATACGCAAACGTGACCGTTGTCACCTACTTCTTAACCCCTTAAAATATTTTACACTATTTTTGTCAAAACTTATATGAGTGAAAATTACATTTATCATCCTCACGATTTAGTCTTTATTTCTCTGAATAAAAAAAAATACCGTTGTCATCATTATTATTACATCTACATACATTATATAACGTGTGTATATAACACCAAACTGGTATATACGACATTCATGTACATAAAGTACAATAATTGTCCAGTAACAAGTACCAGTTCGCCTTCCACCGCGTACACCACATCCATTACCGTACAGGACTTTTGATCGTATCCAACAACATAGGCAAAGAACCTGGCACCAAAATATAAATCAAAATATGTCAAAAAAAAATCATTAGTTGGTGTGAGACTAAATATTTAAAAAAACCTTGATTGAAATTAGAATTTAGAACTTATGTAATCAAAGATCGCAAGTCGGATACCTATTTGTAATATTAAGAAAGAATGTAAAAGTGTCTTGCAAACATTATTCTGTATTGCCATCAATACCATGATACCTACTTATATAGGATGTCAAATATGTCCTAGTAAAAAAAATATCGCCAGACGCCCACATTAAGAAATGCTTGTATTAAGGGTACCGTACAATGGACTCGGGGCGAACCCAAATACTTAAATAGATATTAAACACCCATGACTCGGGCACAAACATTCGTGCTAATCACACAAAGTCTGTCCCTATCAGGTTCGAACCCGGCACTTTCAGCGCAAAAGGCAGGGTTACTACCTACCGAGCTAATCAGGTCGTCAAAAATAAAGATATTTGACCGTAGACAGAGGTATTTGACCTTTTCTTGGGACTGGGATGGAATGGAATGGATGGAATCTTCAGGAATAGATGAAAGTACCAGCAGATAGGCACAAGAAGAAGGAAACGAAGGAAACCTTTACACATCAGAATGACAATAAAGATCATAAAACTTAACATTTATTACTAGCATCTGGAATAGCACATATTTTTTAATCGCGGGTAACACCGCGGGCCGCAGCTAGTATATCATATTTTAAATATATATTTTAAAGCTCTTTGACTATCGACAATTCCAAAGTTAAGATCTGGTTTTTGTGGGTCACTTACACGGCAGGTGCGGATCCATTGACAACACCCGTCCGAACCAAAGAGAACCGCCGGGATGTTAAATTTGTTTTGAACATATTATCCGCTTTTAAACCACCTCAGGTAGGTAATTCTTTTTGCAGTGAACTTATGCGGTTACAGTTTGCGAAACATGTTTGGAGTTGTGATATAATATGTGCTTTGAATTTGCAATAAAACATTTTTTACTTCTGTAGCAGAAGTCATGTCTTCATCGTGTTATATAATAATAATAATATCAGCCCTTTTTAATTTCCCACCGCTAATAAATGAAGCTATAGATGTATAACAACTTTACGACACGTAATTTTGTATAATTTTAGAGATTCGAGTTTGGTATCCAACTGTACTGTACCAACTGTAAAATGATATAATATTTAACCCGACAAACTGTAGCTTGTGTTAAAAAGTAAAGTGAGGATATTTTTAAAAGGCCATTGTTTTTTTAAATAATAGTCTAACTTCAAGATAATATGATCAAACTACTTATTTGTTTGACTGGCTTTTTCGTGTCTTGAAGTCTTATAAAAAAAATCATTTAGTTAAAAGCTTTCACTTTATCTTTTAAAAATCAAAGCTCGTTTCTAAGTGTTTTTGTAAGTAGCCTTTGAAGGTATAAAATTATTTCGCTTGTTGTTTAACAATATTTAGATATTTCATATGGCATTCCTACATAATGGTTTTTGAGACGGTTTACTTTACTTAGTATAATTTAATAATAATCTATGATAACACTAATTAAACGCTGATTATAAGGCTACAAGATAGTTAAATTATGAGCAATGAAACCCGATTGTGGATAGGATTATAAAGTCTGAAATAGGAGGCTTAAAGTGATATGATAGTATTTTCAGGGATCCGTAGTTGAACTCGGAAAGAAAGGAAAGAGACAAATTACCTACGACCTGATCACCTCAGTTGGTAGTGACCCTGCATACTGCGCCGAGGGTCCCAGGTTCAAATCCTGGTAGGGACAAACTTTTTGTGATGAACATGAATGTTTGCGCCCGAGGCATGGATATTTAATATCTATGTAAGTATTATATACTGGTTTCGCCCCAGGCCATTGTACGGTACCCAAAATACAAGCGTTGCTTAGTGAGGGACCCTATAGTTGGTGTGTTCGTCTGGTGATATTATTATTATAATAATCAGACAAAGGCCACGAACCCTTTTGATTATAACAACTTTGCATTTTGTATCAAGCAAGTAGATAATAAAATAGGTAATTAGTCATAGCAAAAGTTTATACAGACATACAGGAATGTCGTTTGCAATGTCAATCCATGAAGGAATCCGGTAAGCCTTTCGTCTATACCTACCAAAGGTACATTGAATGAAGACTTCCATATCCAATCCTCTCCCACTTAAAGCATCGCAAATTTATTAGAACTATTAATTGAATATCCGCTGACAGTTTCATATTAAGATTGAAAAACTTGTTATTGAATTCTGAAAAAATTTAATGAACATTCCATTTTCAAGAAAAAATAACATAATTGTGATATCAGCCGCGCGATCTTTGTTACAATCTACAACGAAGGAGACTGGTTTCTAGGAAAATCCGCTTCAGACATCAAGATGGAACATAGTTCTTGACGGTATTCAATTCAATGCTTTTCTCATTTTCCTTAGACATATACTTTCACCTGATTGCACATTGTGCAAAAAATATCGACTGCACTTCAAATAGGTATACATATTGAAATAAATCGAATTTTACAGATTTTATCATGTGTATATTATTTTTTTATGTTCCCGACGTTTCGGCTGCTTTACAGCAACATGGTCCCGGGAGGACTGAGGTGTTTGACGTCCTAGTGTCATAGTTTGAATTGGGGTACCTTCATATTTAGTTGTTGTTTGCGGTCTGATCTACGCAGAACGTGCTCACAGTATCTTGAGGTCTTGCAATGCGCTTGATTTTGGATTTAAACCCAAGTTGGTGGTAGCACCCAGCCATTTTGCCTATTGAAATTATGTAGATGTTTTTTTTATTTATTTCAATGGCCTCACGTATGATTCTTGGCTGGAATCGGCATTCTTTTGCGATGATCTGTGGTTGATCATATCTGATATAATGGCGGCTGCGATCCTGTACATGTTCACTGATTGCAGACTCCGTGGAGCGCCAGTGTTTCACGTCATGTTTCAATGTGTAGTATTCGCGTAAATATAAGAAATATGTGCTGTTAATTTACTTAATGCTTAGGTTTATCGTTCCTAACGGCTTAGCGATTGATATTAGACTTGGCGTACACGCAACTAAGATACCTGTCATTTTCACCGGAACTTAGTTTAGGGCCGACAGTCCGCAAAGATTAACAATAAAATGAGACATAAATCTTCATAATAATGATTTGTTTAATAATGTGTGAATGTATTTGGATTATTGATAGTTGAACCTAATTTCTGTTTTGTATATACCATTAAGCAGTTCTCCTCTTTCTCTCCAACCCAAGGATGTCTTTAGGTTGATATTACTCATATAAACTATGCAATTAATTATAGATAATGCCGTCATCCGCCCATTGTGAATTTTTCTTCGTTGATGTGTCATTCATTCAATAAAAAGGAGGAGTTTCTCATTAGATTTTTTTTTTAAATCTAATTGACTGACCGAATTAGGTTTTTTTGGAAAAAGTAATTGCGACGAGATTATTTTTTTTATTCTTCTCAAATACTAAGAGTTTTTTTATATTTCTTACTTAATTATCCGTCTGTAACTAAAGCCCTAATCGACCACAAAGAGAACGCAAAGTTCGGGTAACGCTCCGACCATGACGTTTTAAAGCTCTTAACATTTGATTTTAAGGCTTCAGATCGTCCTTTCAAAATTGGCGGTCTACATGACGACCTTCGCGAGAGACACAAGTGGTTACTGATCCCTTCTACCCGGACTTAACCTTCGTTAGCGCGGAAGTGTTTGTAGATTTTATTTGAACTCATTTGATTCCGTTGTCAAATTATATTAATTAATAATAAATATCGCTATACGAACACACCAGCTATACGGTCCCACATTAAGCAACGCTTGTATTATGGGTACCGTACAATGGACTGAGGGCGAACTCAGCATATAATACTTATATACATATTAAACATCCATGACTCGGGTACAAACATTCGTGCTCATCACACAAAGCTTGTCCCTACCAGGATTCGAACCCGGGACCCTCGGCGCAGAAAGCAGAGTCACTACCAACTGCGCTAATCAGGCCGTCAAGATTGAAACTATTATTATTATGAGCTTGCTATATCCCACTCCTGGGCCAAGTTCCCACTCCCTTTCATCCCTCCCCGCTATATCCTGGGCTAATATGTGCCACCCCTGTGGTTACGGGTCCATTTTAGCCCGCCATGTCCTTCAAGTCTTGCCTCGGTGTCGTCTAGCAATTTAGGAATCCATTGTGTTGTTATTATTGCCTATTTTTCTTGTACGATGTGGCATATATGTTCACTCTACCTATAAACACATCCTTGGGGTCTCGATTGTAAACGGGCAGTTAAAAGGCAAACGCAATATTTCATTTAAGTGAACAACCTAGCCTTAACCTAGATGAATATAATGAATAATCTAAATCTGTTTGATAGTCAAAAGCAGTAATTTATAATGCCTGTTGACAATGTCGCTCGTTAATGCTTGCGTGGGTTCAAATGTAAATTAGGTCTTATTAGCTAGATCGGTCTGGTTCTGTCTTCAGCTATTACTTTTAGGAATGAAAATAGTGTAGTATAAACAATGAGTAGCTTATAAACAATTAGTTGCTTAACAAATTACTTAGCATGTTGCAACGCTTTACAATGTTACAACTAATTTGACGATTAGTTGCTTCTCGAGTTGTACAACATGTTGCCCATTCACCAGAATGACTCATTGAATGATATGCTGGAAACAATATCACAACTTCATGTGATCTTGAAGGCGCTGTTTCACAACATTATTTTCGACTTTAATGTTATATACATAAAACATAAGCTAACATAACCAGGCTGTTAATCCTTATGGGTACCTTTCCTATTATAATTAATTAGGGCAATGATTAAGCCCCAATATGGACTACCTTTATAAATTTCGCAGTTCGCAGGAAACGTCGTCATACCTACGTATACCTACTTCCTTAGTAAATAAAAATTAAGTAAGTACCAACTTAAAAACCATATCCAAACAAACACCAATCGAATTGAGAAGTAAGCAAACGCATACCATAATCCGTTTACGGAGAGATCAAATTAGCATGTCCATGTAACTTTTAAATTATATATGCCGCGAACAAACCGATCCGGCAATGTTGGCCAGTTACAACCGACTTCAACTATGACACTTGGCATTAACGAGAAAAGCGACGAGTGACAGACGACAGACGTTTTCTCCAAGAGAATGCACATAAAAAGATATACGGAACCACTTGACCTACCGTAGCGTCATCCAATGTGCTCAATCACTGCGTGTTTAGAACTTAAATCTCGATTTCCACTCGATATAATTGTAATCGATAGTACACTTGGACACTGCACGTGGATTTCACAACATTCTGGCACTTTCACTAGTTGAAAGCAGTTCTGTATCGATTCGGTGGTGATAACGAATCGTTAAAACTGCTCGGGTACAACCGGCCGCCGCCGCTCGCGTCACACTGGCTGCGCGGGCGCAAGAGCCTCCTTTCCCCCACTCAGAATCACTACCATATTTCCACTCGCTTTTTTTAGAAACCAACCTTATTGTTGGGAGCGTAGAATTGCATTTTAGTATAACGCATATTTAACGTTAATGAATGTAGTTTCGATCGTTTCAAACTCTTCCCTTTCGTAATGCAATTAGTAATTAAACTGTTTTGGATGGAGCAAGTTATTTTGAAACCTTTTTAGATAAAAGTGAATCGAAGAACTGATGTTTCCAAACTAAGCAAAGCTGGTATTGTTTAGGACGATCCCAGTAGTACCCAGACCAGAGCATATTACGAATATCGTTTTGGAAATATGCCTAGGCGGGAATTGAACCTGCAACCACACGGTGCAGTGCAATTTGGTATTACATTTAAATAAACCGTTAATTTAACTACTCACAAAATTTGCCAAATTTCACGTATCGGTAAATGTGTAGTTGAAAAGTGATATTCAAATTCGTTGAGGCGTAATATAACAATAATATTATGTTTAGGTAACTGCGCTTATGATACAACCATTGACAAGTGCCTTATTCTTTCTTTCTTTCTTCTTCTTTCTTGCTTGTCCCCTCATCATTATTGAAAATGAGATCCCGAATGCAAGTGCAAGCCAGGGTCTGAACCTGCGACAAGGTGTGCGTTCTACCGACTTAGCTTACTCTATTACTTACTACCTACTTACTATTTAGCCAACTTTCTTTACTTCCTACTTACTATTTAGCTAAGCGTATTATTTTTTAATTTTTGCACTTCCGATTGAACAGAAAGATAAAATTAATGTCGCTATATTTACCATAAATTAATATCAGAGTCACTAACTAAAACTACTGATTAGAAATTTACTATGTCGTTCAAAATAATCTACTTCATATGGCTACAGTCACCCCATTAACCCTTCAATTTAAACTTACCAACCTTATTATCAGAACCCCTGCCTTGGTATCTCTGACGCTAATGAACCTACGTGACTGGATGAAAACTTATAACAGACAAAGACCTCGTAGATATTATAATTAATGAGGACTAAAAAACGCGTCAAGGGAATTAGGAAAGATTTAGTATGCAAATAGATTTGCTCCGGAGTAAGTGAAAGTAATTGGTATTTACTTGACTGACTACTTAGTTCCAACTTTATTCTTAGCTTCACATTGTGATGTAGCAATGTTTGGAGAGAATGTTTTCTGCGCTAATATAGTTTTGTAGGCGCTTGTTTGATGACTAGGTATAAACTTGGTTAGTTTGATAGCCAAACATAATAAATATACGTGCGCTAACTTTAATTAATTAAACGGTGTAACAAATAAGTGTATTACGACGGTGGACATGATTTATTACGAAAATTTCAAGTAAATACTACACATTGAAATAAAATTTATGTTATATATTTTATCACGTTTATTTTATATTTTTACGTTCCCGACGTTTCCACCGCTTCACAGCAACCTCCGGTGACCAGGCTTGCTCTGAACCAGCCGAAATGACGGGAACGTAAAAACATAAACTAAACGCGATAAAATATGTAATGAGGTCGAATAGGTCTCTAACGCACTGGCTGAAAGTCCTCTGAAAATGGCACAGCACTCAACGTGTTAAGTAAAGATTTATCCTTAGTTATATTCTCCTAACTAGATCGGAATACCGAATAGGTGCATACAACTAGCCACTGTAAACTCATGTCCCCCAAGGCACACCAATTCTCCTTATTTGGACACCGAAAATCAACTTTCTACTATGTGGTCATTCAATGATATAAATAATAATATATTTATACTAATTATCGGTTGACGTGTGTGTTTCATAAAGTTTAAAATTAAATGTTGGTGGAAAATTAAAACCGAGCTGACAAGAGCGGACTAATGATATGAAAATAAGTAATTGCACGACCGAGTTCAGTCAAACTCGGGTTCTATAAAATTCAACCATTTCTAAATAAATTGGATGGAAAACTCAGTACATCAATATTATCAAAATACCACCACCAGACAAATTTAACAATAACAACAAACTATATTTTGAACAAACGTCACTTAAAGAATGAAAGAAAAAGAACCCCCGTAGTCGCGTGTCATCTTTTCTCCAAGCGTGCCTACCTAATTCAATTTATAGTAAAAGGCACTGGATTTCTTGAGATGCTCGTAGTGGCTCGTTAGTGATGAACATTTTATAATCATTATCACCGAATTAAATGTTTTATCGAATCAAAATCATGTTTTTATTATTAATTTAGGCGAAAAACAACCAAAAGTTCTTCCCTTTTCCGCCAAAAAAATTAAAAAAACTTTCATGGGAAAGCCCTCTATTGGATTTATCACTATTTTCTGTTTTCAGCTATAGAATGTCAGCAGAATAGTATTTCCACGGTCTCCGAACTATTTGAACAAAAAGTCCATTACGTAGGTATACGAGTATTCGGACTTTGGTCAGATTGAATAAAGTTTTGGGCGCGTAACTTTCTTTGTGATATTCATATATTCGTATTCGAGCTAGGAGATAACATATGTCAGGAGTGTTATGTGAACTCATATAATAGAATAACTTAGCTTATAACATAAAAGGCACGGAATGATTTGTAGAATAAAATTCATCAATCAAAATATAATTCCGTATCTACACCAATTTAATAAAAAATATTTATTACTTGTCTATTTAGTTGTTACTTACTTCAAGTAACCACTAAATATGAGGGTGGGTACCCTCAGTACTGGGGTCAGTTCAAACTATGACACTAGGACTTCAACCACCTCGGCCCTCAATCCTCCACCTCAGACCATGGTTGCTGTAAAGCAGCCGAAACGTCGGGAACGTAATCACATAAAATAAACGCGATTAATTCCGAAAAAAATAGTTTTATTTCAATGTGTAGTATTCGTGTAAATTATATAAGAAATCAACATATTACTTGTGTTATCTCAAAAATAATTACTTATCACTTACTACTAATTGTTTTTTCAAATTAATTAACCACGCCCTTCTTAAAATATTACCCAAGTTTTCTTAATATTAAAACTAAACAAGTATGAAACAGCAAAAATGAAAGTTATACCTACCATAATTAATTAATGTTAGGTTCGGATAAATTACTAAAGCGTCGCTTGGAAAATGTTCTATCTTGATCGTTTTTAATTATAAACAATAAAGCTGAAAGGCTAAAATATAAACCTGTAAGGTCGTATTTTGATAATTCATTTCTCTAATAGAACCATCCACTAGCTAATGAAAAGCAAACCAGCTTTATGTTTTATATATACAACTAGAAAAATATAATTTGTTAAATTCATATTCTGTGGCCCGAATGACATTCGCATTAAGAGGGATATGCGATATGGGCATACACACCCACACACACACACACACACAAACCCAAACACACGCACACACACCTGCTGTTAGCTCTGTTAAAATAGGTTACACCATTAAAATAAAACTATTTTTTTAGGATTTTATCGTGTTTATTTTATGTTGTTACGTTTCCGACGTTCCGGCTGCTGTACAGCAACCATGCTCCTTAAAATTTGTTTTATTTCAAGTGTAGTATTCGCGTAAATATAAAAAATGAATATTTTACCCTATTTTTGCTACGCCTTATATAATTCCTTCCAACATAATATGTATAAATAAAGCACGTAATAACGGCATACTAATACTTCAGGATATGGAAACGCAAGTAATATCTGGTATTTCGATGCGTATTAGCTACAAGAAAAAAACGTCACAGTCGTCACGACACATTAATGAACTAATACCGCAACTTAATTAGTTCGGAAAGTTAATTAACCTTCTATTAGATTTATTTGACCGCAACCCTCATTTAATTAGGGACTACCCCAACATTACTGAAGGCAGGATATAGGATGTTGCTGTGGATTCTTCGCGATGTCGTTAGCATATAATTGTAATTAATTGTTAAAAGACTGATATTAAATAAAAAAACTTGAGAGGTGTCAAGGGACACCCGGATGGAACGAAGCTCCTTTATTATTTTTTATTATTTATTATGTACAAAAAGTCAATAATTTTGGGAAACAAAAATATATCGGCCCGGGTGGGGTGGAACCACCAACCTTTCGGTTAACAGCCGAACGCGCTAGCCAATTGCGCCACGGATGCACTTGTGCAATGTCTCGAAAATACTGACCATTATGTAAATGCAAACGACAAAGATAGCAAAAGGTGTCGTTACAACTTTTCGTCTTAATTTTTTCCGTCTAGTCCCCTTTCGTAACGCGCGATAAGGAACTTCGTTCCAAAAAAACTATAAATCTCTCATCTTTGTAATTTAACAAGAAATTGTTCTCACACATATAAACAATAACACATATTTACTGCGAAAATCCCACTTCAGTGGGAAGTGGGACATATTATAAATGTGAAAGTTTGGATGGATGGATGTTTGTTACTCAATCACGCCAGAACGGCTGAACTGATCTGGATGAAATTTAGCTACTTTTTATCCCGGTAAAAAGGTTGTTTTTTCGCGTGTAACACCGCGGGGCGCTGCTAGTTATATATATTCTTTGCTATGGTCTAATTGCCATATAGATTTAGTAGGGCTCTCACATAAACAGCGACTGTTTACATTAAGTGGTTGTTAGTTCAAAGTCCTTGAACATAAATTTCCCTTTGTTCTTGGCCCTAATTTCATTTTATTGAAGTGCTTCATAAAAACATGATGTATAATTGGTTCGTGTAACTTCTTTGTCTACAGCTAATTTGGACTTTATTTAGGGGTTGTTGTTATTATTAAATGTCCCTTATCTGTTTGTAACGTGATACAGAAAATATAAATGTCTGTCGTTGTAATTTTTCAACACGAAAACCAACTATGAAAGTATGAAAATGTTGTCGACAACTTATCACCACCCATTACAAGGAGTGTCATTGTGTGCATGACTTCTGTGGTTACTACATTAGAATACCTATTAGTATAATGTAGGCGGGGCACCTCTGCTCACCTCGCACTTGTATAATTATGATATTTCTAGGAATGCATTTTACATGAATAAATATATTTTCACACCCAAGTACTTTAATTGGATTAACAAAAGAGAGATACATATTCAAAGCCAAGTAACCACTCCCGAAATTTGCTGACTGACTGTATTTTCAGATCCTAATCATACTTCCATCAATATCGGATATTTGCATGCAGTTTTACGAGGCGTGAGGCGTCCTCTGGGATTTGAAAGTCCGATTTTTTTGTCAACAAAGCCTCGAACATGACTATTACTGGTACTTTAGAATAAATGTACGCTTTACTTGGTGAACGCGTAAAAGTTTATTATCATATACTTGGGCGGAAGCCAGGATCTATGAGGCTATCATAAAAATAGGTTTATCGTCTCTTCCGCATTTTTTCTAGGACTGGCCGTATGAGATAGTGTTTGGATCTCCTATCTCGATTCCGTATTTTGTCACAGACTAGCAACAAATGATTTTCTAGATTGACTTACTGGTAACTGGATTGCCCGCGTAAGTAAGCAACAGCTATTCTGTGTGTTAAAATGTAGCCTCAATGAAAACATTGATTTTCCTTTTATGATGACAAAGCCTATAACATTATACCATTTTATAACCGAAGACATACTATTTGTTCACAACTGTAAACTTAGGTACATTATTTGAGTTCTAAAGAAATGCAAGCCCCGTGTGTACTATACTATGAACTTCAGGTACGTACGTTAAAAAAAAACTTGTTAACAGAAAAAAGTTCGTTCCTTCAGGGAGTTCACAACATCTCACAGAATTCGTAACTTACTCATAGAGTTAGTTTAGTCGTCAGCGAGTCGGTAAATGTAAATTCATGCTGTAATGCATACAGGATTAATGTAGATCCCAACCTATACTACGTTCTCCTGAACGTGGTTCAATGTTAGATACCGGTGCCGACCCTACGTCATCATCTATTGATTTGTAAATGGATTTCTCCAAAGCAAAGATAAGTTGATTCCAGAAGTATTAGAGACGAGAAAAAATCTAAGATGCTTTTTACAACTAAAAGCTATCCTATAATATAAATAAATACTATAAAAGTAAGATAACTATCGCTTTGTGTGAAAAGATTTACCTTAAGGAAAAACCTTCGAGCGAATAATTTTGCTACATAAAAACAAACACCAAATAACAAGCCAAGAACAATAAGCGTTGAATAAACATAAGCTTTTTTTTGCAAACAAATATTTTCTGTCGCAATTACATTTGGCCGGACGCCAGAGTCGCGATTTTAGAACACTCTGTACTAACAGCCAGCAGCTATTGTTGGGACATTATAAAGACTATTATTGTTTGATTTAAACAATATTTAATGTGGGTCACTCTATGAATCAAGGTTATATAAAGCACGAATTTGATCTACGGACATCGCAGTGATCTTACTAAGTCAAGCGAGAAAAGGACTGCCATGTTTAGGGTAGTTATTCTTGAACGATATCAAAACGTTACAGGCTACACGAGCTTTTAACCAGTATTTTTTCTCCAGTTTATGTAGATGTTTTCATGAAAAGTTTTCAAAGCATTCTGCTTTGTACAGACTTATATTTAACTTCAACTTCAGCTTCGACGGAAACCATACAAAAACTTGAAGGTTCTTCTTTGAACACAATTACGTCTAGGTATTAGAGCAAAGTATTAGCGCTGCCATTAAAACATGGATCACGTAAATTCTAAACGTGATCAGAGATATAATGAAAAAAAAAATGTGTCACTACACTTAATTCTTTAAGTAAAAAACAGTAGAAATAAATATCCACACCGTGTTTTCACGATTAGACCACTGCCGTAAAACTTGGTAAAAATAAAACGTTGAACGTGATCTGAATAATCTCTTCCATGACAGCCGCCCGCTTTATTTCGTAGAAGAGCTTCGACCCTAAAACACAGATAACGGCCTTATCTTTGGAATACGAATATATTTGGTCGCAGGTTGGGCGCCAATATATTTGTAGGTAGTAAAATTAATATTTAATTAAGTTAAGGTTTATTTCTAATTTATATCTAGCTGTACTTGTGACATTGTACGCGTGGGCTAAGAAATTGGGAGTATTTCCCGGTATAGCCAAAACCAATTAAGCTATACCGGAGAAACTTCCCATTTCAGGTTTAATTTTTGGTGGCCAAATGAATTTAAAGCGATATCCCATCTATTTTGTTACACGAAAAGGTGTCCTTATATTGATACAGGTTTTAAGCTATCCATGCTGTTTCGGTAAAACTCATTAATTTAATCGATCAAAATCATACATAAGAGAAAATACAAATATAAAATAAAAATAAAAACTGCAATAATAATATGTACAGCCTTGTAACGATGTTTTTATGTTCCCACGTCGGGCGCCCGTATACTGGAATCCGATTACATCACGTGGGGTGTCATCAAACAAATATTTATTTTGATAAAATAAATAAATCTCATGTGTTTATTTGTGTCACAGAGTAATATTGATACGTGTTGAACTGTAGGATCTTGTATTTTATATAAATGGGTCAAATATAACAGTAGAGTAATTTATTAGTAACTAACTGCTTATATTAATATTAGGCTTAATGAATATTTATGAATATAACATGCAAATGAAATTTCATGTGTTACTAAATTCAGTGTTGATCGTTTATTTAAAAACACAGAAGTAATTTAATATAGAGGTTATTACTTTTTCTCAGCGTTTTCAACATAGCAGCACTAAATACTAAATACCAACAAATTCTTAGAAAAAAGGATCCATTTGCGAAGGCTTTATGAAGTAATTTTCTTCTGAAAAAATATTTGTAACGCCAATTTGCAAATGGATCAAAACTTCTGTGAATAACGAGGTTTAACTTTCTTCAAAATGTATTTACGCTTACTTACGCTTGTCCAATGATCTTTTTCAGTTCTCTGCTTTCCACGTCGTCAAACAAAAAGTTTCATAATATTACCCTGCTTATAAGTTGGAAAGAGAAAAAGGTATATTTATTATATTTCTTGTTCACGGAACTAATAACGCACGTGTCCAATACAACAATGCGTTTTGGGTGCTTTTAAGGCTGCCTCGTTTCTGTGGCTCCTCGGGGATGTTCGCCGAGGCACGTGTGGATTACTTCTATACAACCATGTGTAAGCGGTGTCCAACCAAGGCGGCCGGAACAATATACAGGTGAATCAGAAAGGATATACTAAGCTTGGAACCTGCGCTTGATTAACACATTTTTAATCATCATGTAGAATCAGAAATTCGATTTTAAAACGATATATTATTTTCACAACAATATGACAATTGTGGTTTTTGTGAACAAATTTTTTTTATTACAGTTATCAGAATTCTTACTTCACATATGAATTCAAATGCGCCAAAGAAGCGAAGGCTCAAATCTTACTTTCTGAAACATTCTGACTAAAAAAAATACTAATCCACTGGCTTGGTACAGTACAAACGTGTATATTAGTACAAATTCATAAATTAAGTACAGATTCGTTCATTTTATGTTCTTCTTCTATCAACTAGAATATCAAGAAAACAATTGAAGCATTGTCTAAATAAATCGCTTAATCAAATTCGACCCAATACACACAACTGTACGTTCCATTTGGCGTTAAACGCGATAAGTACAGTATAGCTATTTTTGTTATGTTCACGATGTAGGGAATTAGCTACTTTATACTAAGAAAATTGGTTCTATAATCGTATGACGTTATTTTATTGTATTACAATACATCTGATTTCCGTGAGAATGCCTTGTTATATAAATTGGATTAGTGTAATCGAAGGCCGCAAAGATTAAGCACTTTGTTGCGTTACTGTAGAAGAAATACGAGCTAAAGTCATTAGACATCGTATGTCTTATAACAAGAGGTGAATGGTTCTACAATTTTAAATAGGGTCACCTATAGTAGAACCATTCAAGCTAGTGCAGTCTAAGAGTTAACAGAGCAATTCACCCTTATCTCCACAACCTAATGCAGATATTTCTTCTGAGATAAGGAATGGCGCATTACACTGAATATCCGCGTCTGCGAGCGACAAGCGCTGATTGGTCCGCGCGCGTCCGCTGGAACCCCGCTGCGGTCATATCAAGTAATAGGTGAAGCCTTTCTTACCAATGAAAACCATTAGCTATGTATTGACTGACTGCATTGCTCTCCGATGCTGGCTTGGGGGCATATCACGCTTTATTCAATAAATAGTTTTAAAATCACAATATTTTTTATTCATGAAGACCATTAAGTTGTCACAAAATTTCAAGCTACAACTTTATCACCCGTTCGGAATACCGTTTCTTTCCATTTGACGACATGTTCACGAAAACAGTTTTGTTGTGGCCTTTTTCTATTGGGTCTAGATCCAATATAATTATGCCAATGTCAGCGTAGACTCATAGCGGGATGACAGTTGGCCGCGCAATTAAACTAAACTAAGATTTTGCAATTTAAAAACGTCTATCAAATAAATTTTGGATCCGAAAAATTGCGAGATTCTCGTAGCGATGATTTTATCGATTTTTCTATTAAAGTGACATGTTGTTAAGCTGACGGAAAAAATCCGTTAAGACATCGCGGCCGCTGAGGGTCCAGTTGACGCAGGACTTTGTTCTCGTATTGTTAGTACATAAATCCTTACTGGACGGAAAACGTAATGACGTTTGTTTGAGACATTTTGTGAAGATATTATTTTATGAAAAAAATTGGCACCAGCGAATAAAGTACAAGTTATTGTTGTATGAAATGGGAACAAATAATATTAAGCTTTACCTAGAGAATAATTAGGTAAATAATTAATTGATCGAGTACTTACAGAAAATATATTTGCACAATAATTTTTTTAACCTCATAAAAACTGACAAAGAAGATAAAATTCACACAAATACGAGCTATCTTTATGATACGCTATCTGAACACACTCTGCACTAATGCACCTCATATAGTCTTATCTGTATAAGACCGTTTCAGTGTATCCGAAAGCCCTTTCATTTATCACCATTACGGCTACGAGAATGCCTCATTGAAGCATGTAAGTATGCAGTATGGCGTAGTAAGCATGTAAGTATGGCGTAGCGTTCATGCGCTACGAAACTGTAGTACGCTTCAAAATCGTTCACTTGAACCTACGATAACGCTACGTTGCCTATATTAATTTGTAGCGTTCGCGTAGCATGAATAATCGCTTGTTGATTGAGATCTACGCTACGGGTAGCGTTGTTCCATAAATGACGATGCTACGCACAGTTGAAACACATACGCCTGCTATGCAGTGGATGACGTAACACATTTTATAATGGTTGTTAATAGTTCTGGGTTGAGCGAATATTGCATCACAAAAAATATTAGCTCATACGCCTACCGGTACGTACATAGGTAAATAAAATCTTCAATCATCTTCTAATACAAATTCAGCATAGCTGGATTTGTATTAGAAGTCTTACATTCTTTCAATATCTTCAAGATAAATACCTATACATAGGTCTAGAAATAATTTCCAGATCACTGACTTCCACCGAATCGTTATCGGTATAACAATACTTAAGTACATAAATGTATTTATTACCCTGGTTTTATCTAAGGGTAGTGTTTCACTCATCCAATACCTTTGTCCGCCATGCACTGGATTTAAACAAAATTCATCATCTGTTAAATCCGAACTTGTGATCGGGTATACTTACTAGAAAGATATTGGATGTGTGTGATACACCCCTGAGATAAGGTCGACGCCAACCATATCATATAGCTTGAAGCCTCCAGACAAAACAGATCTGCACAGACCACGACCAATTTTAGGCAACACTACTGAAGGTGAAATGTTTTTCGGAATAACAAATAGGAAACTACTAAGTTATAAGACGGCCTGATTAGCCCAGTTGGTAGTGACCCTGCTTTATTCGCCGAGGGTCCCGGGTTCGAATCCTGGTCGTGACAAACTATGTGTGTCGAGCACGAATATTTGTACCCGAGTCATGGATGTTTAATTGGTATGTAAGTAGTATATACTGAGTTCGCCCTCAGTCCTTTGTACGGTGTTCATAATATAAGCGTCGATTAGTGTGGCGCCGTATAGTTGGTGTGTTCGTCTGGCGATATATATTGATTGCCAGTCGTGTTAGTTACATATACAACTCAAGAACGGGTGGGCCGAATTTTATGATCTTTGTTTTTGAATTTGTCTCCGCCCCGAATAGTAGAACAACTATTTAACAATGGTTCATCTGTCGATATTATATTACAATTGTGTCTTCATTTTCTCTCGTTGCCTTTATTACATAAAATTGGCAAAAGTATCAAGTTAACGATACCACTCTCCTGCTCATTGGAACTACATTACGCGTGATCTTAGAGCTGCGCTTCAAGTGTGTGACTTACGATCAAGTTACGATTCCCAAAAACATAACTAGTCATGAAACCGTCGCGCCGCAGGGCGAACGGAAGCGGAAGCGGAAGCTCTGTAGTGCGGTTATTTCCCCCCTATTGTGGCGGAAAATTACCGCGAACGCTTTGTTAAAACTATTTTCCGCATTTTTACTATTTATACCTCCGCCTGTTTATTATTCGCGATCGTTATTTCACGTTTGAGCGATGATGTTTCTATTGTTGTATTATAAGCTATTCTATTCGTTCGTTGACTTTTCCCCTAGCCTTGATAAACAATTTTATAGATAGGCTTCGAAAACCTATGATATTTATAAAAGCCTAGTACGTGAAATCATTTTCCTGGAAAACCAATCTCAGCGTCCAATAAGATCCTAGATATTATAAAAAATAATAGTTAAAAAACATATATTTTACTTCAACCAATACAGGGATTTGATCTAAACTATTTACAAACCCCTGTATTTTAGGAGTAAGGTATAATTGTCACATTTATTAGCATGGACAAAGATTTTTATTCCAATGCTATTTATTTACAAACCTAGTGAAAATTTGAAAAAAAAAACTCTAGAGGGGGCTATTATACTACTAGTAGGTATTATAAAACTATTGATGATAATGTGCCTGTCAGTAATCGCAACCATTCTCCCTTCAAAATAACCAGAGTTCTACGTCATAGTTGCGTAATTCTTACATCTTACACCACAGATCTCCATACTCTTTGATTGACCGTCCAGGATACGTGACACCAGCTTCGAGTGGTCCATAAACGTCGAAACTGCGTCAGATACTACAGATCTAATAAAAGAAAGAGACGCCGCAAGTCCTCAGATTAAAGTCTGTGACGTAAATAAAAACGTTTAAGGCCGGAGTGCATCCATCATCTACGGTTCAATTTCACCACTGTTAAATTTGTGCGCAAATACTTAATGTAACATCCAGCTACAGCTAAACTGACGTCTCATATACAGTGACTATAACTAATTTTTTTTCTGATAAAAGTTTAATTAGTTAATTTTATCTTTTAAATCGTTATCGGACATTTAGATAAAGTAATTGCGACACCTGATTATAATACTTACGCAGCAATTGCAATATAATATCGATTGTCGATTATGTGTTAGTTACGCCATTTATAACTTAAGAACGGGTGGGCCGATTTTTATGATCTCAATTTTTTTAAACTGTCTACGCCCGAATATAACTATTCAGGCATGGAAGGAACTATTCAAGCATGGAGAAAAATCAATATTACTCGTACGAAGCGGTAAGATGTTCGCCGGGACAGCTTTTTTAATAATAAACTTAAAATAAAGTTCACACGATTTCGTTGGTAGCTTTTGAATGATACTTTGGATTTTAAAAAGAGATAAATGGAACGTTCACTGCTGTTATGTGGGCTCCATTATCATTATCATGTTCACATGAACGCGTGTCCATTTAAAACTTATTCATCTGAAGTATAAATATAAATTTGTTGGGTGCGATGAATTGCATAAATTGTTGTTTTTCCGTCCATATTTATTTATTCATTTTGAAGAGATTTTATGATGGTTTTGTTCCTTTGTGTGTGTTTTTTTATTCTATCTACATTAACAAATCTTTTATTTATTTAATTTGTAATACATTTAGTACGGAGCTCTGTGCTAAGTTAGAAAAAGTTTGTTAGATTTCGTTTAGACGTCTTCCAAATGTGTATTAAAATTTGAACGTAGGGTAACGTAGTGAGCTGTAAGGGATTTCAGAAATTTTAAAAATAATACTTCTTACTAAATCCGCAATGTAACGGTACCGTCTCGTTTTCTCCCAGTAAAATCAAACACTGTATACACATATATGTTATAGAGGTGGACGTTATCAACTACTTGTTAACCCCTTAAAACATTTTACAATGCACCTACGCAAGGATGGTATATTTATTTAGTTTTATACGTGGGCTAATAACGTAGCGGAATCTATCTTAACAATTATTAAAACTATAACTCTATAATATCTTTGTGTGTGATGTGAAGATACTATAGACTCTATAGTATCTTCACATCACACACAAAGATATTAAAAACAAATACATCATATGTAAATTTGGACATCTCCGAATCGAAAACAAGTGTACTTAGAATTCTTGTCTATGCGTCTTCTTGTTCAGGAATTACGTAGAAACCAGGTACTTATTTATTGTAACATTGGGTAGATATTATCAAGCTATGGCCATTGGTTTTAATTACGGAGCAACATCGATGCCTACGTTGGTAGAGCCGCGGGCGTTATCTAACCAGAAAAAATAGAGATTCGGAGAGTCAATATTTACCCTTTCAAACCGCTTCATACAAATTTGAAATATACCTCCCGTAGATAAACCTGTTAAAATACATTTCTGGTGAGTTTATTAATTTAATATTTATGTTTCACTTCACCCCTCGGGTTCCGTACATAAAGCTTTGTATCCACTTTGGGACCAATTTGCGAGAGACTCCATTTATAGGGCAACTTTTGGTGATGCGCACTCAGCGGTTGTGTTAAAAAATCACAAACGATATCGGTTGTCGACGATTAGTTTCTCTTATATATTTGTTTGTAATAATACCTGAATTATATAAAAGGAAACTGAGTATATACGCGTCAGTGAGGAAAATGCTGCCACTCTGTATAATATTCCTTATATAATTAGAATCAAATATTCTACAACAATATTATCTCGGAATACGTAATAAGTTCCCAAATGAATATTTTGTTTAATTCTGAACATTCTTTGTTGTCTTTTATGAAAATTACCTAATTACTATGCATCAAACACATACCAAATCTAATCATACAACTACCCAGAGAATAATTATTAACGCCTTTAAATCCAAAACTAATTATTTAGGAATTCTTGACTGTCTGTTTATTCAAGCACGCAAACTACTGGCCTGATTTAAACAGCGTTTTCACAATTAAATAGCTCAACGTTAGAATACGTCATATCATCACGCTATCTCCATTAGGAGTAGGTAGAGCGGTAAAACTGTCGATCTTGCAAGTTTCAAAACTGCTCGCAATTCCACAATGTTATGTCGGTTAAAGAAATCATTTATCACTATACAATCGAATATTATTTGCTAATCATAGGACAACAAGGTCTATTTTCGTCTTTCGTTATAATTTTAATATAGAATATCCCAAATCCTCGGCCTTAGAGAACACTTCATTAACTTGGAGTTGCCTGAGTCTCGTCTCAAGAGCTACCTACTTATTTTCACGGTACCTTTTGCAAATAACGCCAGTGTCGCGTTACCAACTAGTCTGTCTGGATAGCCCTCGTAAGGATACTCTGTTGGTTTCTGGTGACCAGTACTATTTTCAGGCCGGCGCGTGACATATGGAAGCTTGTTAAACCTGCGAGGCAACGAGATATTTATTACTGCAGAACTTAAACTACACTTCACTTTAAATGGAGTAAGTTCTTAACGTTTTACATTTTGGTACTTAATTTACAATTTTATGGTTGAGAATGACTACTGAATGTAAACTAAGATTCAGGGCATCTAATTATCTACTATACTTACTTATCTACATACTATATACATCTACTTATTTTATATACTCACGCCCCTATCCCATGGGGGTAGACAGAGACCACTGATTGCCATATGTCGCCATATGATTGCCGTCAGTAGATCATCTATATTACAGCACTTATTCAATTTAAAATCGTTAGAATAACCTAACACTAGTGATTTGTTTTATTTTATTTACACACAGTGTCGGAATATATGTCCATATAAATATTAAAGATGGCTAGTTACTTCTTACTTACGTATTGTCCTCAATGTTCTGTTCTAATAAAATAAATAAACGATTTCACTTCACGCCATAATTTCATCCCTAAGCACTAAACAAGCCCATCATTCAATGTGAAGACACAAAATTATTAATCAACGTAGCTCAGAATAATTACGGCCAAAGTTAATAAAAGACCTAATTAATTAATAGACGTAATAATATCTTCTCATTAATAATAGAACGGTTTTCTTTCAAGTCTCGCGTTTAACTGTGTGAAAAGCCACTGACGCGTGGCTGAGAACTAATTTATCTTAAATAAATTTATCTCTAGTGTTACTTTTTACTTGGAGTTAAATCTGTCTTCGAAGACAGTGTGTTGTTTTTCTATAGTGATAAATGTCTTGAATGTTTGTGACATTCACAATCAATCGATTTGTTTACATTGGCACAGTTATAGCACGACAAACGGGACGAAATATTACTTTCTTAGGAATTTGATACACGATGTTCAAAATGGACAATAAATAAATTCTTATAAAATTGTCGCTAATCTGTTATCAAACTAAATTTAAAAAAAAGAAATATTGCGGCTTGCTAATACACTACGGCTGTGAGAAGGACAGCAATGAATCTATGTGAGTAGTTTATTTATATTTAGTTTGTGTAGGGGCATTTTCCATACTCACGCACTCATGCTTATTCTTAAGTCCCTAGGAGTGATAGAGACAACCGAGCAGTAACTGGTTCCACTTTTCCACACATTTATTATAGGTGCATGTAATGCGATACTTAGAATATGGATAAAATACATATAAATATACAATCCATAGGTGGGTAGATGTCTTGCATTTGCGTAGTTGTCTTCGAGTGGGGGTAAACTGCGCATATGCTAATGTTATTAACGCTTGAGACGTGGGCGTGAACGGACGTGCTTAGCATGAGCTGCGAGTTTGTCGACGCAAAATACGTTAAGAATGCATGAAGAGCTACACCTAATGATCGCTTTCGTAGTTCCAATTGTCTTTTTTTTTCGGGCATATATTTTGCTTTAAAACATTATTCCAACCATTTAACAGCTACAAAATTAACTAACAAACCAAACCAAACTTAATGAGGCTTCCAATATTTTACGACGTATTTTAATTACTGCAAAAAAACTACTCCATTATTAGAACACACCATGAGTAGGTACTACCAATAAGATTACTTTCAATGTAGCTACGGCCTGCTTAACATTTCCGCGACCCGCCTTTTCAGATCCTATTCACAGACGCAGATGTCGTATAAATGGCCAACAATAGAATACAAACTGTTCTATTATCACAAATATAATAATCTGCGAGATACCCTGGTTAGGCCACTACATTAGCGATGTCAACTACAAAGTACAGAAATGGAAACAAATGAATGTAGAACAATTTAATCAACGATAATATCAGAATACAAAACAATAGAAGTTTGTAGATGTAACATAAATATCGCCCACAGTGTCACCTCCGCTGGTTTTTTAGCCCCAAATCTAGTTATTATGAGAGGTTAAGCTTTCCACTCAATATCCATTATTCTGTTGTGAGAGACAGCCTCCGCGATGTTCACTTAAAAAATATGTAAAGCCGTTATTTTTATTTATAGTTTAACATTCCAGGCGTTTTAGACGCGTATTGGTTTAGTTAAATATTACAACAAACACTGAAATAATATTTGTATTATAATACAATGCTATTCGAATCTGTATGTTATATATTATTTATATTGATTGAGAATAACTTAAATATTTACAAACAGGAAAATAAAAAACGTATGTTATTCTTTACCATTCGTCGCATTATAAAACGTATGGGTTATTGTGTGTGTTCGGAATTGTCGCAGTGTCGCAAGACGAGTCCCTAACGTACGTTAGGGACTCGTCTTGCATGCTCGCAGAAAGGCTTGTCATCATTTTTATCAACACAGGGTGATTCAGAAAAGGTAAACTAGGACGTAAACCTGCAATTGTTTAGCGTATTTGTAATCATTATATGAAGTCAGAATTTTTATAAGATATATTTTTTTTGCATAAAATCACAATTGTAATTTTGTTGGGAACAAAATGTATTTTTTTATAATCGACATGACAATTCTAATGTCACATAGTGTTCACAGGTGCGCTAAAGATGCCCAGGTAGGGTATCACCGTGTATTATATCTGTGATATTAAACATTGATCTTCTGGAAATATTAAAGAAAAATAAATAGTAGAACTATTGAAAATAGTAGAACATAAGTTATTTTAAACTTTTAGTTAAATAAGTAGTATAAATAACCTACTTAAATAGACCCCTTATAAATATTCAAAATTCTCATTTCACGGCTATTTCTAAAGACGTCTAAACCAAAACTTAAGTCCCATTAATTGTGATTGCCTATTCATCAAACATTCAAAGATGGCCCTCTTATCTTTTCGTAATAAGATTTATCTTTAGGAATCCCGAAAGATAGCAAATTGCCACTACAGTTATATGAAAATTGTGATTCAAGTTGCCTTAACAAAATCATGTTACGTAATCCATTTCTCTTTTCATTGAGAACTTTCAAATACTTTTGAAAGTCTTCCGATTAAGTTATGATTCTAATGATTAACTTAATTAGTAGCGTATATCTTATGTAACCATCGCTCGATACGGTCTTTAATATAGATCTATTATATAGCGAATCTAAAAAAGTATACTTTTTTAGATTCGCTTTGTTTCGCGGAGAATTGCATTTTATTTGGGGTCCCGTCACTCGTGATAGACATTTAATCGACTGACATCTTAGAGGCGTTCGGTGTTGCTGCCTTCTTTAATTATCGATCAAACTTGTTTGGTTTATGATTGAAAAAGTTGACAAGCCGAGGGTCAGATTCCTCTTCCCCCATATGTTTAACAATTGATTTCCGCCAAGTATCGCCTAGTTCTATCAATTAAAACTTCATCATGGTTAAGCAGGTACCTAAGTAAGTATCTACCTCGAGGTTAAGGTTTTAAAAGAAACACATTACACATGGAATTCGGATTTTAATTGGTCAAAAAATACATTTTTTCAACATTCATAATATTATTTGAAAAACAAATACTTAACCGATGCTTTATATATAACACGTGTTAATTTTTATACGTTATTTACAAAAATATTTTACACCTGTAAGGACCATTCACACAATTTTGTATTAATCATTTTTTTTAAGTCTATAATAATGCTAGCTGTCGATAGTTAAATATGCAACACAGAATCTTATTCAATAAGGAAATATATTACAAAGGATTGACCAAAAAACAAATTACAATAGTTTCTGAGCAACTTAATGAATTAATACTGATATAACATACCTACATTTAAATATACCATATTAAATAATTGTATACAATAAAACAGTAAAACAACAATAAGTATGCGTACATGTGAAAAACTGCCTTCCATCGCAGTAGCAAAGAGAACATGTTTTAAATAAAAAATTGGGCATTTTCATTAAATTTGACATCATTCAAAGGCTCAAAGATTTTTAACCAATATATAAAATTAATCTACATACACTTTGAAAATAAATAAATAAAACTTTTTTTTTGCAATGGAAAGTACTTTGTAAAATTAGGTGGGTATACAATAAATAAATAACGACAAGACACTACACACGATAATACTTAAGGAACCATTTACGTTTTAGTTTACTATTTAAGATCAAATAGCAAAACTTAAATTGACTACTACAGTACACGGACCTACTTAATTAGAAATGTAACCTGGAAAGTAAGTCTCATTCCAAAACATATTAAACAGGTAGTATTTTTTTACCATCTAGTAATGACTTAATTGAACTATTATTTTTATTTAATACTGAGCATATAATTTCTTACCTTAGAACTTGCTAAAATCATAATACTATACTTAAGAACCAGAATGGACTCAGAACAGTTTTTAACGTAACCCTGTGACATCTCAGTGTAGATACTACTTACGTTTTTTTTTGCTAGCAGTAATAAATATTTATCTTTGACATAAATCTCTTAGTCTAATGAAACCACATTGACGTAATAGGTAACTCCTGTTTGTAAACATTTGTTTAAACAATTGTTGCACACTGTGCATTGATATGTTTAAAAATGTTTAGTAATTTTAAAAAGTGAGACGTTTAGTCGCATGTTACTGTTCTATACAAAGTTTTATAACATTCACGACGAGTGTCCAAAACACTGGGCTCTAATTTTTTACTATATTCTACACTCTCCGTCCGTGAATGAATGCTGAAACAAAATTAATAACCTGTTTACTAAGATACCCCTAGGCCATTTTCATATTTGCATGTCATCCATTTTTTATTTAAATGTGTCATCAGTCTGTGGAATGTAAAATTAATATTTTTGTGTAAATTTTCATATGATTAACACCTGAAATAAACCGTAATTTTTAATAATAATAAATAATGGTTTTGAAAATTGTTATATTATTGCAACAAAGTTTACTGTTACAGTAGAAAATACGACTTTGTTTTTTATTTTGTATTTGCATAGTAATTTTTTTTTTATAAAAAATGTTTTGTCAAAGCCGCTCATTTATGCAGTGTTTTTCTATTTTAATGATATCACCACTATTATTTTGTAAAACCATTATTTTCCTAAGAGTATATTAGATTACAGCGGTTTTCATGCAATTTGTAATCTCCAGTGAACTTCGAAAGCACAGTAATAACGACTCCTTTGTACTCCTAACAACAGATGACACTACAACGTTTCATTCTGTAAATATAAAATAATGAAAACGAGCTTTGAAAACAGAATAACTATTTAAACTTTGAGCTTGTTTTTTTTTTAAATAGCCTTTAACATCGTTTCGCTATCTCTCTCGCATATCTTGCAAATAACAACAAATTTCTTTTATATCAGGAGGTAACTTTTAATTATTATTACAATTTAACCATACTGTAGTATAAGTAGTGATAGCCAAGTTGGTAGAACGCTTGCCTCGGTAATGAGGATTGCAGGTTCAAAACCCCCGGCTCGCACCTCTGGGATTTCTGGATTTCGTGTGCGAATCTCATTTTCAACCACGATTATCACTTGCTAAACGGTGAAGGAAAACATCGTGAGGAAACCTGCATGTCTGAGAGAACCCCCCGAAAGACGTGTGAAGTCCGCCAACCCGCACTGGGCCAGCGTGGTGGTCTATGGCTTAATCATCCTCGCATCGAGGAGAGGCCCGTACCCAGCAGTGGGACATTAAAAAGGGCTGGTATTATTATTATTATTAGAAACATAATGTATAATGAATAAAGGGTAACAGTACTACTATTGCCCAATCATATCACATAGATCAGTAACTTATTAAACAGTAATAACTGGAGGATCCAATTAGTTTTTTTTTACGTTTATATGGCTCCCACTGAAACGATCAACTCTTTCTTGTACCATTTTTATTTTAATTCAATTCCTCGGAATATAGGAATATACCTGTCTACGTTGTATTTTGTTAGAAATCACCGTGCCGTGTCGTGTAAGCTTTTTGAATTCTATCGATTTTTAAGACAACTATAATAAATTACTGTGCCTAAAAGTCACGCAATGGGAACGGTACGCCGATACTAGTTATAGATTGGTTCAACGACTTGTTGATCAATATATTTTATGTACAAAAAGTTACGCACGAAACTTAAATTGGCGAGATTTATAACAAGGCTACAATCGTAAACGAATCAGCGAAAAAATATGATTAAAAATATAAATATATATATATATATCGTATTTAGACAGTTATGAGAAATATGGATCAATATTAACGGAATTTTATAAAATATAATTGAATTTGAGTAACAAAAAAATAATTCAAATTCCATAGCCTACTTTGCAATACATATATATAAGGTTGAATATTAGATATACGGTCATAGTAGAAATTGGTAGCAACATTGCTGGTGAATTTGTGGCGTTTAAGAATACATCTTTTCCATTTAAAATTCCTACTTAAGTTTTAAGGGAGGAATTAACTTTTGAGGCGTGTCCTCAAAACTGAAAGATGACGGTGTCTCAATATTGTTACGAAGGTCCTAAATATTTGAGTGGCGTTTTAGTGTTTGGCCATAACGCCCTTAGGCCTCTGCCTCGAATTTTGCGGGCAGCGTGGCGGCGGCGGTGGCGCGGGAGCGGCAGGATCTTATGCGTAAAATCAAATGGACCGGTTCTCGAAAACAGCGGCGTGGTAGCGGCGGTCCATTTGATTTTACGCATAAGATCCTGCCGCTCCCGCGCCGCCGCCGCCGCCGCACCGCTGCCCGCAAAATTCGAGGCAGAGGCCTAAAAGTCGTGACTTACCATCATAGTACGTCCCGTGCGGACACTTAGGGCAGCTAGCAAGCAAATATGGTCTCTGCAACTGCTGGTCGGTTTGAGTCCGAGACGACAAGCGCGGGAATTCGCCCGCTGCATTTCCTCTTGAGTCTCTGAGTTCCTCGATACCTGTAGAGGCGTATACTTGGAGGGAATTATTTTAAAACTCGCACAAACTATTCGGGACAAGTAATAAAGTACACAAACATTGGTGGTATTCGGGAATAATACAAATTCCGTCAAATAAGTTGTGGATGGGTGTAATTAGCACGTTGTAAAACAGCCCCTCAATACGATAGTGTTAACGACGCCATCTCCTTGGGTGTTATTTTTTTTTAAACCTTTGTTTTACGCTTTGTCAATTGTTTGCCTCCTATATCCGTACGTTATTCCTTAAATATATAATATACTTCTCCATTCCAACCCCGCCGTATTTTTAATCGCCGTTAATTAATAATTATCCTCAATACCAGGGTCTTAGGATATAAATATCAGCAACAATGTGACCCTTTTAGTAATGGAATTACAAATTAGCTATTTGGCTCATTTAATTTTCTTATGTTCAGGTAATTTGAAATTACTATAGGAAATAACGTCAACTTTACTAATGAAATAAAAAAACAACAACTAAGATAAAAAAGTAGCACGTAAAAGCCTCTACGAACGGTTTGCAACTTGCTCTACCCAATCTGTAGCACCGATTTGTAGGGTCATGTAAATGACTAGCCAACTTGCCTGTTAAACTGGCAATTTACAATCGGCCCAAAGTGTGCCATTCGTAGAGACCTCAACATACTATTGTACTTTTTCTGGACTAGTCTGGAATTAAAAAGAACAATGGCAATGTTTATACTAAACATGGTGACCAAAAAGGGTTTACTAAACTTAAACCCGGCCAAATGCGTTCAAGTGCGTGGCAAATTGTTCGCACGCACTTGAAGTCCCTTTCTGATTCAAAGTGTATACAAATGCACTTTTTTAAAACGGCATCCCACAATTATTAGTAACATTAATCCAATCCATTAATTAGTAGTTACATTATCGAGTAACATGAAGAAGTATTAATTGACAATCTATAAAATGAAGCTTAATTAATTTACCCACGTTCTTAAAAAAATATGTAAACGCAGTACTAAATTGTCATTTTTGCCATTTTAATGAGTGAATAATACAATTATTTGTGACCCCGAAGCGCAATCTATGATGCTACTACAACAATGTGACCAACAGCGATGGGTATGTGCTAGAAATGATGAATGCAAAGATCACTTTTAATAATTACGTTAACGAGTAAAAACCTGATCTGGATCTACTGCCAGACTGCGACATGAATTCCGGGGGCGAGTCGGGCAGCGGCCGCTTGCGTCGGCGGCACGAGTCTCGCCAGCGGCACAGGATCGCCGTTCGAAAGTACGTCCTGAACCTGGATAGATAAAATACAAAATAGCCTATCAGGTGCCCGGGCGCTGCCCCGTTTTCCTGTTTTTATATCAATGCCTACTTACTCTTGTAAGTAATAGAATTAGAATTTTAGCTAAAGTGACATAGTAAATATATTTTTGGTTAATAGAGAACCCAGTGCATTCTAGTTTACAAAACAAAAAAAAAAGAGTTACTATATTGTTTCTTCGTTCCACGCGCGATGTTGGGAATACCTATGGCAAGTACTCAGGGCTAAATTGTAAGGTACAGAACACTATTTTAAAATGTCACTGTCACATATTTCACATTACGAAGTTAATAATACACTTTTTGTAAATATTAAGTAGCTAAGCTTTTCTATTCCCTTTTTAAATTATATGTGTGTTGTACGTATTGTGTAAATAAAAAAAAATAAAAGTGTGCTCCACGCTTCCCTGAAAAACATCCGAATGGCCAGAATAAAATAACAGGTGGATATTAACACGAGACGTTTCGCGTTACACACGTGCCACTTCGTCACGTAGGTACCGCGTTAAAGGCTAACAATTCCCAGAATGGCATTTAACGTATTGTTATATCAAAATAATGGAGGAAAATGGGCCATCTTGCGTTAGTAATGTCTGTCATATTTATGAAATTATGATACAAAGCTGACAGAGAATGCGGAAGGTGCAAGCAAGCAAGTGGTATTATTATTTATTCCGCTTCTGGGCATTCTAAACATAAAACTTGGGGGTTTGATCAGCGTAGTTGGTACTGGGGTCCCGGGATCGAATCCTGGTAGGGACAAATGTTTGTACCCGGGTCATGGATATTTAGTATCTACGAGTATATAAGTATTATATACTGAGTCTTTAGTCCATAGTACAGTACCCATAATACAAGCGTTGCTTAGTGTGGGATTGTATAGATGGTGTGTTCATCAGGCAATATACAAAAAAAAATACAAATTCCTCTAAAATTTGCTGATATCAATCAACATTTCTATGCATACCAAACAGTTTTCATAGTCGAAAGGACTTTCAGAATAATGAATATTGAAATGTATTGAATGGCCTTTGCCTTAAGTTACAAGGACATGTGAAATTGACTTATATTCATTACTGCTCAGTATTTGTAATGACCTTTAAATATATTGTACCGACTCTAACAATTGTTATGCCCGCGACAGGTGGTTTAAACAATTCCAAGTAATTTCCAATACATGGGTTTTGAATTTCAATAAAATAATAATAATAATAATTTATTTATTTATAAATGTTGGTTCATAACAATGTGTTATCTGTGCCTGAACTAGGAAAGTCCTGTATCTCAGGCAACAGAGCTCTTTCAGGGACTAACAAATGTGGCAACTATAATAATAAAAGGAACAGTGAGATTAAATAATGAAAATTAAAACTAATGTACACCTCTCTGTGTGTAAGATGTGGTTGTGAATGGGTGTATGTGAGAGGGTGAGTGAAAGTTATATATAAATAGAATTCAATTAACATAGTATATTCAATAACATAAAATAGGTTATTCCTTTGAAATCAAACATCTGGCCTGTAAACACAAACATAAAATGAATGGTTTTACAAGCAACTAATTACCCGGCGTACTTTGCACCGCCTCAGAATCGAAAATGAATAATCTTGATTATCATTTGTCTTGTTGTGATTTTTTCCCATGTTTTAATAGTTATTCCGCTATGCGTGTCGGAGGCAAATTCAAAATAAAGATCATAAAATTCGGCCCACCTGTTCTTGATTTAATATGGTGTAACTAACGCTTTACGATAAACACTATATTTCTGATATAATACTTGTTATGCATCTAATTGAATGCATTATCCTCGACAGTAGAACAGTTTGAGCCGTCATGCAATGGTATAGCATCGATGGTAAATTAACGCTCAATGATACTTACTTGGCATTCATCCAATAGTAAATGATAGGGTTGACCATAGCGTTTGCCATCGCGAGCCAGTAGAAGCCGAGGTAGACGTGCTGGACGTACTTCATGTACAGGATCGACGGGTTGAAGTGAGTGTAGATGAAGTACGAGTGGTAGGGCAACCAGCACAGCCCAAATATCGCTATCACTAGAATAAACATTTTCACAACCTGCGAACGGGATATGTGGTTAAAAACATATTACAATCGCAATGAATGAGAAATTGCGCATGATTATAATGATGAAGTAAGTCCCATATAAGGTGTAACTTTAATAGTGTAAAATATTTTAACAGTTCGATCAAAACTATTTCCAAAAAAAAAATTTTTTTAGGAATTTAATAGTCACACTACCTACTAAGATCACGTTGAAACGCTTTCATACTAAAAAAATCAAAACATCATGACAACAATTGTTTTATACATATTTGTGATCGGTATGACGTGCTTGTTAAAATATTTTACACTATTAAACTTACACCTTATGTTAAGGTGTATCTTATATATCCGATTTTCATTAAATAAATCATTTTCGTGAACTCCTAACCTAAACCAATGTTTAAAAATTATAATCTCGTAATCGTAATACCACATCTCGAAACTTTAGCTATACGATTGCCTTTGTTAAAAATAAATATATTTTTGCTATACAGTCTTCGAAGATATGGAGCATATTGACGTAACTCTATGAATAATAAGACATTATTTTCTGTATACACTTTCATTAATATGAGAATAACTTGTAATCACCAATAATAACGGTATATTATTAAACGGGTAGGCGTTTAATAAGTGATAAAAGATAAATCGAAATTACACACCACCGGAATATTTTTTTTATGGGACTAACTTTTCAAACATTCAAACTCGGATCAATATTGATCACGCACTTGCTGAAATATATATATAAAAAATTCGAAGTAAAAAACAATTTTCAGAGATATACAGAAAATAAAAGCAACGGAAAAGCATAAATATTCTTTCGTACATAACATTTGCTTACGTGTAAGCGGAGATTAAATAAATTGTAAATTACAACTTATTTCAATTCTTAAATTCAACAACGACATTATACTTCGTTTATTTTCTGATCTTTAATAAAACATTTAGGAAATAACCACCTAGTAATTACCTAATTTAGGTAGCATTTCGGTTGCGTAAGGTGTCTAGACTGCTAATTACGTCCCCGGGGAAGGTATAAATAATATTTGTCCTGACTTTCGTGGAAGGTGATATTCAATGTCATGATTTATGGACTTCCCTATAGTAGGTAAGTAATTATTATTTTACTAGCTGCGCCCCGCGGTGTTACCCGCGATTAAAAAGTTAAGTTTTAAAAAACACGGTTCCTGTATACCATCCCATAGAAACCGTGCATTTATCCGGGATAAAAATTAGCCTATGTCATTTTCTGACCCCTAAACTACCACTACCTATGTAAAAAATCATATCTATCCTTTGCTCTATGAAAAATTAAAACAAATCTATCCCACGGGAACCATACATTTTACCGAGATCAAAAGTAGTATATGTGCTATTCCAGACTATAATGTATCTCTGTGCCAAATTTCATCCAGATCCGTTGAGCCGTTCTGGCGTGATTGAGTAACAAACATCCATCCATCCAAACTTTCACATTTATAATATTAGTGGGATTTCTTTCAAATATTATTTTTTCTATACTAGACAAATGGTCTGTTATGGATGATGGTGAGACACACATAGGTGCTTATATTCAGAATTCGCTTACTAAAAAAAGCTAATCCATCCATAGCTGCAATAGAAAATAGTCACAAAAAAAGCAAAAAGAAAAGTTGTTCCACTTCCAACGTACAATGATGAGAGAGGTCAACTTTAGAACCTTTCAGAAAACTTTTAATCATCTTTTAACGCAGCTGTGTGCACAGTTATTTTGTCTATAGTCTGAAAACAACTTTGACGTGAATTTGGAACCAGATGATGTAAAAAATATTGAGGGAAAATTGTTAAGTAAAAGTCTACCGCCGCTATACATAATACTCTGAGACGTTAAGGGAATAAGGAATGCGACTTGATTTAAAAGTTAAGGCAAAATAAACATCGGATTGATGAAATTGTGAAACAAACCGTGCACTCGCTATTTTCTTGCACAAGCAATAAAGCAACCAACTTAACTATCATAGTTAATATCCTTGTCGAAATCAAACTAATTACATAGAGTATTTCAGATAGAAAACCAGAATTAATTGACATCAATTTAAAAAATAATCACTATAAATCACAATAGTATTTTATTTTTTAAATCGACTAACCAAATTCTGACTTCACATAAATAATAAAAAATCTAAAATGAAGCGCAGGCTTAGTATAGCCTTTCTGAATCATTCTAAATAACCAAATAAAACAAAGTAATATAAAAGAAAAACGCGATAAGAGAAATCAATATTTTGTAAACAGTCCACATAATAAAAAATATTTAACTTGCCTTCCGCTTCGAGCGTATAGAGTCGACCTGGCGTTGTGTGAGCTCGCCTATAGATCCAGATCCCCACAGAACCTTGCCCATCGCTGAGTAGAAAAATGTCATCCCCAGCATGGGGACTGCATACGTTACTACGAAGAACAGAACTTGGTACCTGTGAACATGACAGATTCAATAGAAAAGCAGTTCTAGCGAGCTAGTATAAGATTCTCTTTGGCCTACGATGCTTCGAGCAATAAGTCCGTGTACTTGTTGTGTCTAATCTCAGCACTTATACAATATGACATCACATATTACGGAATCACATGGTGGGTGTATTTGAAATAAATTATCTCGATGCTGTTGGCGTTCAAGTCCCCTTTAATTATGTCAGCTTAAAAGACCTTCATTTCGATTTTCAGTATATTACAGACTTGTATCTATTATATACGCAAGAGTAAATTTATTTTTATAACAAATAGTCTCAAATAAAGTACTAACTAGAGAAAATAAAATACACCGAGACTCCAAAAATAAGTACTCATCTCAAAAATATTAAAAACTTTCTTTTTATTAAAACCTAGATAAGTATAAAAATTGTGCTGATATTTAAATAAATATTGGTTTACTTTAAAATGAATGAATAAATATGAGGTCTGACATTGCCAATACATTTTATTTTGAATCAGAATCAGAATATGTTTATTTGTCAAACATACCTACATTTATTTATTAAAGGATCTCGGTTCTTAAATAGGACGTGCACTATGTCTTTCCATATAGCATACAACTATCATTTATTTAACAACACGTAATATTGTTTGATAAAACGATGGTATATGTTAAATTATATTTGTATTTATATTTATTTAAACCACTTGCTTTATAATATCCAAAGACCGTGGTCAGTTAACAACTTTCAGTTAACAATTTCAGGTCTAGACCTGAAATTAAGTTGAGCGTCTGGGAATATTGGTTAACGTAAAACCGATGAGAGCGGGGTATAAAAGCATTCTTCGTTTACCTCCAACCTTAGCTACCATGGAAAAATGTCGATATAAGACTATAAATTTTGCGTGAGTATGCGGTGCTTTCGAGCAAATAATATATAAGGTATAACCAAAATAGTGTAAAATATTTTAAGCGATGAATCAGTAAGTTATATATGGATCATGTTGATGTATAAAATAATTGTGCATATCAATATTTATAATGTTAAAGTGTAGCGTGTGTGCGCCTCGCATGGCAACACACTGGAGCTTACTTTTTATAATTTTTGGATAAAAAAAAAGACAAGCCCGCTGAGTTTCTTGCCGGATCTTCTCAGTTGAGGTCGCGTTCCGATCCGGTTGTAGAGTTAAAGAAAAAATGTAATGACAATTTGTAAGTGCCCCCGTAGGCCTATACGAAATAAATGATTTGACTTTGACTTTGACTTTGCAAATGTTTGGATATTTTTTAAGCAAGTACAGGGTATAATTTTTTTTAATGACGAATAATTTGATTTATTTCTTTTGGAATGTTATCTTTATTACTGTTAGGCCTGTTAAAATATTTTACACTATAATTGTAATAACTTATATATTTGTGTTCGAGTGAGTGGAAGGTATGGAATATTTTTGATTTCTTCAGCGTGTATGTTTTTACCTGTTTGCCACAAGCACAAGCTTTTTTTTATAAACAGTATAAGTTGTGTTGTAACTATATTATAGTTCAATTTATAAGGAGAGTTTCTCTCACGGTTTGGGGTGAGAGAGCATACAATTATCGTATAGGGCACAATCTTCAGATGTTAATCGCATTCTGAAAATTCAAGAAACAAACAAATTCTTAGTCAATATCATAGATGTGACCCCTTAACATCCTATTTTGATACTGCCCTTAACGTAATTAATGTAGTGACTAGGGCCTCAGCAAAAAAAGAACCTTAAAGGTTTAATCATATGTTTACTACTTACCAAAATAGTATGGTAAGCGCATCATATGTTTAAATGCTGATTTTTCTATGTATGGGACACCCGCACTGATACAGTTGTGATAATAGAAGCCTATTAAGAGCCATAATCGCGTGTAACACGAGTGAATGGCGCCATCAATATGGTTTGCGAAGCGTGAAACGATACGAACGCTTTGTTTACGTTATTATATTTGAATAATGAGTTTAATGTGGTACAATCATGTCAATGTAGGTGTTTATAAATTTCAATGTAACATTTGCTAACTCTCTCATATATTATGGACATGACAAAGACGACAATAAACTTAGTTTAGTTTGTGTCCTTTTTTTACATGTTAGACGTAAATAGTAGTTGCTTACAGAGTATATACTTTATTCGTAATTTCCACGAAAATTTACAATGAATTATGTGTTATGGACACAGCCGCTGAACATTTTTAATTAACCCTAAAACTTGTACTCACACGAAATCCATGTACGAAACATCAGGTAATCCGTCGGGCCACGACAGTAGGCATGCAGTTTTGAGGGTGCCTTTTGACCTGCATACAAAGGCGGAATTAATTAAGTTCGAACGTAGCATTACGTCACGGGGAAACTTTTTTAAATTTCATAATTTGAACTTTTATGGAATGCAATAAAAAACATGCGTGAACTGCTGGCAATAGTTCGCGTTCTCAATTTTTAATGGTGCTCATCTCATCCAGTTCGATCGGTAGTACTAAGATAGACGTATTATTATATCTCGAATTTATGAAAAAGTCGCCTATCGGCCCGTTAACGATTTCAACTGGTATAATCTACTACAAAATTGAAATAAAAAAAACTCGATAAGTATTCTCTTGTTGCTCTACATTTTCTGAAGTGTCAAAAAATTTGCATTGCGTTACTTAAATTCTTCTCGTTACGGGCGCATGGAATTTTTAAGGGCTCTTGAACGAATCCAGCCGATATAATTTCGGTTCTTACACGAGATAATGATTAAATAACCGAAATTGTTTTCACAGAATTATGCATTGTTCTGTAGATAGTCCTGTAGGTATTCAGAGTATCTCGTTTATATCAAAGCGTGTGTAACAAAACTATTTTATTTCTACAGAGAAGACAGCCTCGAAAGATGACTATTTTGGTATATTTTTCTGGAGAAAGCCCTTACTTAAAAAATACAAAATATATTTTAGGACTAAGAAAATAATAACACAACACCACAAAGGGGTTTTGTCACAGAGCTATGGTTCACGTATGTAAGGGAGCTTCGCAAATCATTTCGAGAGACTGGATCCCTCTTACTCCTTCGGGAGCCTTCGGGGAAGCCGAAGTGGTGGTTATCCATTAATCGTTACGGCTTACCTATACTCCTTAGTAGTTGAATACAGCAAGCAGGGTATGGCCAGAAGCATTCCGCTGACCCATATAGCGGCGATAGTGATCAGTGAACAGGTCTTCGACATCCGGGGCCTCATTGGTCTCACGATGGCTTGATATCTGTATGGTAAGCAGGAACTTCTAGAAAGCATGCTATCACTGTCTTTCTCATTTATAAAAGTTGTGGTGTGAGCGGGCACAGGAGAGGCCTAATACGTAAATAGATTCATGAGTCACTGGACCTAAAACTGTGTATGTACATGGTGCTATCTTCTTCAACACGAGTCCTGTATATTTTTTACTACACATGACTGGTAACGATGAAGATAGTGTTTATACAGTTTATAGATATTAATATAGCCATGTGATTAGAGAGGCCTCATTTATCATTGTATATGTTATACTGTGAGTCGTCTTTACTTTCTATCAAATTCTATGTATCTTGCAAAGTTCGCGAAAATGATATGTATTTAGAGTAAAATAGAACCAACGTTTTCAATATTCGGCATTGCGCACATCGCGCTACAGACAAACGTGTCATCCGACAAACATTATACATGATGCAAGGAGGATGATAAAGAAATTAAAAGGTAATATGAATAACTTTGTATGAACATGATTCATCAAATATTATTCAAATGAGCTAGAGATTATATGCAATATTATATTATATATAAATATTTTTTTCGTTTACGTGTCGTACGTAATCGTAACGCCATCTATTATGCCGAGCATTTAATGTCGGACACAGACTATGAGCATTTTATGTTCTTCATCGGATTTAATTTTAATACTCTATCTAAATATCACATAAAAACCATTTGCAGGACCTCCAAATCAGGTAGGTACTTGTAATACAATATATATATTTAGAACTAGCTGTTACCCGCGACTTCGTCCGCGTGGTATTTAACAAAGACACAACCATTAGCAAGAACCCGCTCGCGCGTTCTTAGCCCGCGCGACCGGAAGCCTTTGTGATTATTAAGTTGTTGCCCCGCCAACCACTTAATGTTAGGGTTTTTTTTTTCTAAAATAAAAGTAGCCTGAGTTACTTCTTGTTACATCAGCTATCTGCCAGTGAAAGTCCCGTCAAAATCGGTCCAGCCATTTCAGAAATTAGCCGGAACATACAATTAGCCGGAACACAGACAAACAGACAAAAATTGTAAAAAATGTTGTTTTGGTATATGTACCGTGTATACATCCAAATGCACTTAGTAAAAAGCGGTTATTTTAATATTACAAACAGACGCTTCAATTTTATTTATTTGTATAGATGAGTCACTTACCACATATAATACTCACCGATCAAAAGAAATCCCAGTGAGTGTGAAAACGCTGGCAGCCACCGTGACATTAGCGATAAAGTTGCTGAGCTGGCAGTACCGAACCCCGAACACCCAGTCGCTGGAACAAGAGAACTCAATTAGTAGCCCGGTAGAATAAATACTGAAACCCAGTAGTACAGAGACTATTTTGAAAGCGACGCAAAGAAGTAACATGAGTAAAGGGTGCACGGGAAAATGCTTTACAGTTTTGTAAATTTAAATCAGAATTCTAATATTTTTTATTCATGTAAACCAGGGTTTCTCAAACTATTTTGGGCAAGAGCCAAATTACTAAAAAAAAAAATACTATCTCTAGTTTTTTTGTCCTATTGATACAAAATAATAATTTCATCTTGTACGAACTTGTGCACGCTTATCGACTTGTTGAGTTATTTAAAAGTACAACAATAATACAACCTACTTAAATATTAGTCATTCTTATGACTAGTTGGTACACGTAACACAACGTATACAGTATCTTGTTGGAAAGGCTAGGCAAGCCTGAACAGCTGGTTAAAAAGTACCAACCCTAAGTATATAATTACAATTCTGACTGCAGCGCAGCCAACTAAATAAAATAAAATGACAATGCATAACGGAATATGACTATTATTTGTAGTGACTTTGTAGAACATGTGGCCCAGAATATGAATATATTTCAGGCTTGTGACAGATCACGTTGTACTAGGCTAGCAGGAATAATAAAAATTGTTTTATGAGCTGAGCTATCAACTAATTTCCATAGTTCAGGTATAATAACATGCTAGGACAGGTATTCTCGTCCCCTATCAACTAGGTCACTTGATCGGCCCCAGACTAAGTAATCGGCTGTAGTGCGGTGTTAATTATATTGAAGACTAGCTGTTGCCCGCGACTTCGTCCGCGTGGTATTTAACAAAGACTCAACCGTTGGCAACAGCCTGCTCGCGTTCTGATCCCGCGGGACGCATTGCAGATTGTTGCTATCAAACTTAATCAGGCGCAGCGCTGCAACATTGGTTTTAATTTTTTTTCGAGAGATCCTATTTTTTTTTCTAAAATAAAAGTAGCCTACGTTACCCCTTGTTACATCAGCTATCTGCCAGTGAAAGTCCCGTCAAAATCGGTCCAGCCATTTCAGAGATTACCCGGAACAAACAGACAGACAGACAGACAGACAAAAATTTTAAAAAAGGTTGTTTCCGTATAGGTACCGTGTATACATCCAAATGCATTTAGTAAAAAGCGGTTATTTTAATATTACAAACAGACACTCCAATTTTATTTATATGTATAGACTAGCTGTTACCCGCGACTTCGTCCGCGTGGTATTTAACAAAAAGCGGACGAAGTCGCGGGTAACAACTAGTCTAAAATAAAAGTAGCCTAAGTTACTCCTTGTTACATCAGCTATCTGCCAGTGAAAGTCCCGTCAAAATCGATCCAGCCATTTCAGAGATTAGCCGGAACAAACAGACAGACAGACAGACACTCCAATTTTATTTATTTGTATCGTATAGATGTCAATCAATGGCAACACTGATCATGACATAGTCTTAGTTATGTATATATCATGTTAATTCTATATTTTTCAGTTCAGCCAATGAAAACAAATTATTACGATCTCTATTCGTAGTTTTAGTGCAGTAAAAAATGGTCCTTGGTTTGAATTAAAATATACCACCAATATTCCGACTGCATTTTAAAGTGGAAACTCAACGAAAGTTGGGCGCATAGCTACTACCGGGCACAGTGTACCGTGCACTACTCAAATTATACCGGAGTCCACATAACTGCCATTTTGAAAGCTTTGGAAAACTCTGAAACTATTTCTATTTTAATTATGATATAAGCGTGTATCATCATTATAAGACGATACATTCTTTTAAAAAAATCACTACCAAACAAAACGCAAGTATAGGTATGAAAGACGTTCGACTCTTTACATATAATTTTCAAAATTGTATTAGCTCTAATGGCAATAAAACATTATCTGCGGTCGGCTCAGTGTTTTTTTCTTTAGTTCCAATCGCTTTTTTGTCAGAATCGGTTCCACTCCAACCTCTTAACACAAGCAATCCATCTTTTCTTAGGTCTTCCTAGCGCTCTGTATCCATTAGGGTCGCCACCTTTATATATCATCAAATATTCTATTCTAGCAACCTAATGGTTCCTCAAAATATATTGCAGATTACGAAAAAAGTACTGCTCAGTTTCAAAATAAATATTCAATATTCTGATGCGTTCCGTACCATCCACTAACGACACAACCAAATATATTTAATGAAATAATTATCTATGAGTAAAGGTTAATGTCATAATATCTCAAATATTTTTTTAGTTTGTTCCAACTCTATTGGTTTGAAATAAAATAAATGTAAATATTACGCCCATTGATCGTCCATATACGTCACGCGCTTACGTAGTCTGAGCCCACGCATTACCCCTTAAAATCCTAGACCTAGCACTGATTCGACAAACAGGACATCCAAATTCTGACTCTATTTGACAACTAAACACACAGAATTCTGAACCTTCTGTTGTGAAACGCACGGTAGGCAATTCTCTGTTAGACCACGTGGAATAAAAGTAGTGTTTGAGCAAAAAATCGAGATTTCACCACATTGTTCGAATCCAATAAAAGTTCGATTCAGTCCCAACTTTTTCTGGATAACTTACTGTTATTAAAAAGGTTACTTTCATAGAAGAATAAGGTTGTGAACTTACAACGATCGTTTAGGGAGATCCGAAAATGCCTTCAACTAAGTTAGTTACACCTAAAGTTACTTAGTTAGTTGAAGAGTATTGTACTGAAACTTTAATTTAAAAGACTTGAAGTTCTGAATTTAATATATTTGTATTCAATCTTTATAAATTCAACATTGGAAAAAGTAGCCTATTTGAAAAGACTTAACTTCAAAGCAGTATTTGTTTATTGGTGCAGTGAATTATTTAGTTACGACCTTCTGACTTTCTTCCAAGCTTCTGAGTGAAACAATAGTTCCTAAGACTTCCCTCCACTTGTAATTACTCTGTCTGCAGTAATTTTTGCTAGCCTTCAGAGTATAAGAGAGCACTACCTACTATACTAGCTTTAAAGTTAAGCTGTCACGCGGCTCTAGCGAATCAATTTTATAAACAATATATAACGTTCATCCTGCCTCAGGCATCTTCAATATTATTTTAAAATATGCTAGCTACCATCACCTGTCAGTCTATTTTTCTTTTAAATTCTAGCCTACCTAACAGAATTGATCCTCAACCATTAATAACGAAGGTATATTATGGTACTCTCATCCACCATTTTTGTGTCAATTTATAATTTTATGAATTTATTTTCCAACTCTCATTATATTTTGTAATTATACTAAGTGAGTAGAATAGACAACATCTCAAATTCCTTGCCGTCACTCAAAGTTGCTTATAAATGTTGACTGGTCTTTACATCTGTCAACAAAGTTTTTAATTACTCGAATAATATATTTTATTTACGGAGTCCTGAGAAGTTACTGGAAATACTGAAATCAGCATTTCGATCATTCGGAGTAGGTACTTCGAGTGATATATATATATATATTAAGGTTGATGCTTCGAGATTTAAATGATAACACTTTAGTGTCTAGTTTACAATTGATATCATCCACAGTTATATTGAAACGCACACTCAGGTAGTATTATAGTGGCAGGTAAACGAGTTATTTATTCGATACGACATGACTCGGGAGGACGATATTTTTGGTTTAACTTTTTTCTTTTACCTTTGACATCTCTTGTTTGACTTTAAAACATTTTTGCAATGACCTTACATTTAAAGTTCAGTACACGACCGACCTGTAGCAGGCTCTATTACGATTTAAATAAAGACTATAACGTTTAAATATTCATGAGGATTTGATGAATCTGTGTCACGAATCTATGGAATACACGCACCTTTGCATCCATATCTAGAATAGAAGCTATAAGTGCTAATAAGATTCTTGATTAATTTAATTGGCGGCTTTACCGATTGTGAAAACACTACCTATATGGTCCCACACTAAGCAAACGCTGGTATTATATATGTACCGTATAATGGAGCGGGGGCGAACCCAGTAGGTATATAATACTTATAAAGCAAGGTTAAGTATACCCTACCTGAATATGGTGGTTTAAAAGTATATAAGTATTTATTCACATATAATCCCAAATCTTGAATCAGAATCTATTCTGATTCATGATGTTTGATTCATGTAAGCCATTAAGTACAGTAGGTACTTATGATTGGTAAAAAAATGCTAAGCTACAACTTTTCTTCCTCTTCGGAATGCCTTTCCGATGAAGAAAAACGGGCAAAATACTCCATGGTTGCCCGTTTTAAAAAGATCTTTTAGCTTTTTGAGCAGTACATTGTTATGGGTATGTGAGAATCATGTAAGAATTTGAAGTTAATGGTTTTCACTAACCTGTGAAGCATGTATATAAAATTGAAGAGACAGTTAAGCGATGCCATCATGAGGTCAGCGAAGGATAGGTTCACCAGGAAATAGTTGGTGACTGTTCTCATACGCCGATGTGCTGTGGAAAAAAATAATTTAAGCGCACTTATATTGCGTCACTACTGGCCCACGGCTTTGTACGTGTGGATTATTATATTTTTTTACTATCTCTGGGGGAAACTTTCTATTCCCCGGAATAAAAAAATCCTCCTAGATGTTAATCTTGTTATAAGTCACCACGTCAAATATTATTTATGGTATCTTCTGCAATTATAACATTGCAGAAGATACCAATGGAATGGAATGGATGGTATCTTCTGGATGGGATAGTCTATCCATTCGGGAGGTACGAGAGAATAGACCAACATTTACATATGGGGTGAAACTCATAACACCGCTCTGTGCGTTGCGTCGGGGTTTCACCAAAGCGGAGCGGAGAGGAGATGTGCGGAATGGACCAATCCGATAAAAAATACTGCTTGGTACCGAGCGGAGGATTGAATCAATATGATTGGTCTACTACACAAAATCTTCTCTCCGTTCCGCTTTGTTGGAAACCGGCCCCCTAATTACGTATCTTGCAACAGCGATAGCAGTTATCACGCAATATTTGCTTTCAAGTCGCAATTCTATATTACGTTGCAGCGCTACGTAATACGAATGAGCGATTTGGTATCGCTAGGCTATTGCAAGGAACTTAATAAGTCGGCCAGCCTAACGTACGGCTTTTATTTACCAGTGACGATCCAAATAACAATTACGTTGCCACCAATGGCGATAACCAGCATGGCGGCGAACAGACACACCCAGGAGTTGTGCGCCCACGTCGGCATGGTGCTGGAGGCAGGGGGCACCGTAGCCTTGGGCACCAGGAGCGTCGCAACACCCAGGAAGCTGCGGTTGAAGTCCATCTCCCATGAGTATACCACCTGACGTCAAATAAATAAATAAAATGTAAATAAATAAATAAAATGTAAATATCGCCAGACGAACACACAAATGTGCAAGGATACCTACATGTATTAATTGGTTCGACAAAAAAAAACCTGCCCACTCCAATGGAGTTACATCTAATGAAAATATTATACTCCTACTAGCTGTTACCCGCGACTTCGTCCGCGTGGTATTTAACAAAGTCACAACCGTTAGCAATAGCACGCTCGCGCGTTCTGATTATTAAAATTACTATTAAAAAATAGGCGTTGGTGATAGAAGGGTGAAAATCTCGGGCTGTATGTATTTTTAATGCCACATTATAAAAAAATAAAAATTACACCTAACATTTCTTTTTCATTTTTTGGACAAAAATTAAAAAAAAATGTTAGGTGTGGACAACCCTTATCACTTAGGGTATGAAAAATAGATAGCAGCCGATTCTCAGACCTACTGAATATGCATATAGAATTTCGAATAAAAATCGGTCAAGCCGTTTCGGAAGAGTATGGTAACTAACATCGTGACAGGAGAATTTTATATATATAGAGATGTTACCGTTTTACACGAGCTGCGCGCGATTTATCCTGAATAATTTTTCACATAATATATTATGTAAATGTTTACATCGTTACAGAACCCCACATTCTATGACGACACTCAACTATTATTATTTGTAACCTTCCACAAATAATTTGTAAAAAAGTTGTCTAAAAAGTACTTTAATAAAACAACCTTAGCAACAGACACATAAAATAACAAGCTATTAAAATCGACTCTCACAAAATGAACATATCAACCCGATCCGAAGGTTCTTTGTGCACAAACGGACGCCAGTGACACTTTTCATCCCCAGGGAAAATTGCCATCGCCATACGAGTATAACACATTACACGCCCGTGTTCCATGAAATTGATGTCAAAGTACCTTTGAGTTTCACTTTTAAATTATACAGGGTGTAAGGGGCATGGTAACGAAAATTTCGGGTAAAGGTTACCAATAAATAATTTATGTCGTTAGTTAGTTAGTCAACAGTTACAAATGTTGCAAATTTTTAACGCGCAATGTATTGTAAAACACGCGGATAAAATTTTCGAAATCAAAAATAAAATTATTAAAAAAAAACAATACTACTACGTACTATGTACGATAATCCGTAACTAAATTTTTTTATTACATTATAGGCAAGTATTTGATCTCGATCACACCTTATGGTAAGTGACGATGAGATCTACGATGGAGCATACTTGCCTAGGTAGGAAGGCGGCAGTAGATCGAGACGCTACATTCACTAGGCACATGCAGCGCAACTGATCTGACCCGCCATCCATGAATGGCAGCACCGAACATCATGCCGGAACACGGCTAGGCCGCTTGGCGACATCGGTTTGTTCAGTGGGTGGTGACTAACCACGGCCGAAGTCTACCACCAGTAAAACTAATATAACTTAGCTCACATAAACATGACGTACATGTCCTAATTATTAAACTCTTAAAATAATTTACACTGTTTTTGTTACATGCAACTTACATTAATATTCATTAATTCATATATACATAAACGCAATAATATAACATGGTACAAGTAAATTGTATCACCAGAATTTAGTATTGCGTGCCAGATTGCAAAATTAAAATTCATAAAAGATTCAAATATAAAAGGCGACTGATAGAATAATTCAATTTGCTTTAGATTTACATAATATATCAAAAGAGTTATTTTTCGTTAAATTGTTAATAGAGTTTAGTCTGCAACAGACGCGTATAATTATTAGAAGACGTAATTCGGTGAAGCTTTTTTAATAGGTATCGCTTTTATTTTAATTCGAAATAAACAATGACTTCAAAAGCCTTTTGCTAAATCCCCTCGCGATGAGGTCTGACGTCTGACTGAGTGAGGCATTAACCTCGATTAAATGTACTGAAACAATGATAATTATGTGGCCAAGAACTCTATCGGCCCTTAAGGGACGAGGTTTAATCAATTTCTTGCCGCTGTTAGGAATCTGTATGTAAATAGTTAGGTAGGCAGCATCTTATAATTAAGTTATTATATTAAACTTTTAATAATAACAATTTTGAAAACACAAAACTGATTATATATCTCTTTGATATATTATCTTTGGAATGGTTTGTAAGTCTATGTTGATTGCTGTAGTTTTGATAACTTTGGGAGATATTCCAAATTTAAATCCTATTTCCACAAGGAATATTGTTTGATGATAGGAAGATTATGTTTGATATATCTATGAGTAAATTAAATTCAGAATCAGAAGTAATATAAAACATACTTTATACATTTAGCGTGAAGCTTAAAAGTCTACCTATTTTTGATATCAAAAGTGTTTTTAATCTTCAAATGAAAATTATTCAAAATGAAAGCGGTGGAAAAAAATATAATTTTACAGTAAACACTCACTTTACAAGCTGAAGAATAATAGTCAACGTGGGAATTCTGTAAATAACATCAAAGTTGCAATGTATTTTTTTCTTATTTTCATTTCAAATTTCAAATGAATATTATGAGTCCCTGAGGTAATAGGTTGGTTTACTATTAGCTAGAAATACGTAGTACCTATATACATTAGCAAGAATATTACTTATTTATTTATTGTTAATTAGTATAATAACAAACCAATTACACTAATAAATATTCGCAAGTATAAATTAAAACTGAAATAAAATATAATGATAGATGCTCGCGGATTCCCCATAATATACTTGCCATAGTTAAATATTAAGATTAACTACTTTGTAATCTTGTTTAAACTGGTATTAAGTAATCCATTAAAATGATCCTAGTTTATGTAATTTCTTCTGGGCCAGCGTCTTATACAAGTGTTTGAAGAACTTTAATTAATTGGCAATTAAATTCCAAAGACTCTTAACATCCTAATGTAGTTGCTACAAATGTTTGATAGCTAATTCAAAACTTCTCGTAACTACTCTTCTACAGATTATAAAGACTTGGAAAGTTCCTAAGTACAATCATATAACAGAGTTTGGTAGACAAAGGCAAAATTAAATGGAACATTAATTAATTACTGTTAGTAAACAAATATATAAACACAGAAAAAATCTGAAAATCATTGTTTGGGGTTCTATTGCGTTGATAAAGGCTATTATTGAGAAATAATACTTATTCTAACATGTCTTACATATGCAGACATTGATCAGTTACATTTTTATTATAATATAATAAACATGGTTATTAAGCAAAAAAGGAGTTAAAAAATTTTTTTTTGAAAAAAAAAGACAAGGCCGCTATGTTTCTCGCCGGATCTTCTCAGTTGAGGTCGCGTTCCGATCCGGTGGTAGAGATAAGAAAAATAACAATTTCAATGACAATTTGTAAGTGCCCCCGTAGGCCTATACGAAATAAATTATTTGACTAAGCTTACTATTCGTTGCTTTTCTTTCCGGAAAACCCAGTACCCAATTCAAACATATTAGCGCTATATTTGCTACAAAAATAATATTAACAATCATATGTAGGTACTACCTATTGCAAATTTAATGATGAATCTGATAATAACTCCATTTTTTTTAATAGGTAAAGACCCTTATCAGTGTAGCTGATGAAGCTCTTTCCACATGTCTCTATCTAGAGCATACTCTTTCACCTACTGATACAACAAGACATCAACCTTCTCTGTTATCTTTCTCTTTACCTTTCCTGTACAAAATAATTCACAAGTGTGGTGTCAGAGAGACTTACCTCTACGTCATCAGGTTGTGCCAGATTCTTTAAATCGTGGGCCGCGTAAAACTTCTGCCTCTCTAATGTAATGTTATACATGTCCATGTTGAACAAGATTGACAGACTCCATTTTAAAAACAGTTCTTGTCCCCACTGTTAAAGCTTATATCTATGTAAGTTCATGAATATCTATATTGTTCATTGTCTCATAGTGCACACACATATGTCTGGTACCTGAAACAAAACACAGACGAGTTTAAGTCCATGAAAATCTGTTAAAATGCTTCCAAAGTTATATCAATACCGCAGTACGTAGTATTGTTTTTTTTTGTGATACTTAAGCTAGAACAAGCATCTCCTCCTTATAAAGTACTCACAATAAAGTCCCCTCAATTAAAGAGCTTTAAAAGTTGAAACACCTTTTGCAAATCGATTAGACTGCTTATTTCCGATTTGAAGTTTTTTTAATTAGGTACCGCACGTACCTAATTAAAAAAACTTTTCGATTACCGGTCTGTTCATTAAAGCTCCATCGTATATATTGAATGCATATAAACTTTATCATTGCTACAACACTAACCGGCTAAAAAATTACTCATAGTTATCAACTACACTCCAACAGTAAAAAATATAACTGAATAGCAGAATAACTATTAAAACATGGGGAAAAAAACACAAAAAAAAAATATAATTCATGTTCCCATACATTTGATTCTGAGGCGCTGCAAAGTTTGCCGAGACAGCCAGTCATGGAATAAAATATGATTATCAAAAGTTAAATAACTAAGCTGTCTAAAAAAAATATTGAAAATATTTGAAATTTATATTCCCAAGATCGTATCGTCTAAATATAAACTTAATCCCATTCCAATAAATTTATTTCTAAAATACCAACTTCGTACGTAAAGAGTAAACAATTCTAAATTTATCAGTTCAAGTGCCAACTAAAGAGAATTAATTGCTGTACTAAAACGGCCTACAAGACTTTCCTAGATGTAAGCTTGGAGATTAGGTCGCCTGACCTTGACCTTAGGAGTCATTTTGTAGATCTCTGATTGTGACTTATGGGTCCGTCGCGAATCACGAGGGTAAAAAGACTCGGGTGACTAGCAAAATACCCAGTTTATTTTAATACTAGCTGGCTAAGGGCTGATTTCTATCTCTTACTATTGGGTTTGTTCAAGGTTGACGCGCGATGATCTCTACATTAACTTCGTCAGATACGAGTTTTAAAAATAGTTTCCAGGATTTTCAGATGCACAGTCACTGGAAGCAAAATGGTGATATGCAGTATTTCCATTTCAGCGAGTAGCTATTCAGCGAGGAAATGCGGCCAGCATTTTGGGTACGCTACCGCATGGGCATTTTTTTTGTAAATATTAAGTAGGTAAGCTTTTCTATTCTCTTTTTAATTTATATTTGCGTTGTACATATTGTATAAAATAAATAAATACCTAATTATAAAAAAAAATAAGAAATAAATGTTGTTCCCAACAAAATGATAATTCTGACTTCGCATAATTATTACAAAAGCGCTACAGATGCGCAGGTTTAAGTGTTCATATTCCGTTTCTACAGCATCTTGTGTTATGCAGTTGCGTATCAGATTTTAGTAAGTGAAGTTCAAGGCTTTCGGAGGTGGAGAGATAAGAGGCTGAACCCTACACGGAATGTACTTACATAAATGACTAATCAAATGGGGTAAGAGTTACTCACCACTGACCCTCGGCTTGTTAACTTTTCCAATTATAAACCAAACAAGTCGATCAATAATTATAGAAGCCTTAAGCTGTATAACTACCAAAATTGTTATCCTCGGCTCGTAGTGGTAAACATTTTATCCCTTAGTTATTTTTTTTTTAAATTTTTATTACATTATAGGCAAGTATTTGATCTCGATCTCACCTGATGGTAAGTGACGATGAGATCTACGATGGAGCATACTTGCCTAGAAGGTACCTATTCACTCTCGACTTGAAAACACCCAGATTGTAGTCAAAAAATTGCGCAAACATACGTGGCGGGCTATATAACGAGACGCTTTGAGATGGTTTGTTAACCATAAGCCGTTAACTTTGAGAAGCAACGGAATACTGCACGCAAATAATCTTTCCAAAAGCAAGCACAACGTGCCGTAAGCCCAACAACGCAAGTTCTGTATCAAACCTACAGTATTGACTAAGCCACAAAAGTCCAACTGGGAGCAATTAAACTAATTACACCTGCTTCGTGCAAAAACGCTACCGGTGAGGTTAACGTTTTCTTTGCTTTATTATTTACTTACAAACTTTGGCACGGAGGGGTCAGCGATATGTGGGGGCGCGGCAACACCAACGCCAAGTCAAAAAAATATTTTGCGCCGCAGCACCCTTTTCTCAAAGTGATTCGGCGATTTTTTTATATTCTCATAACTTCGGCCTGATGAGTACACTCTAGTGTGTTGTATTAAACAAATGGGTTCGGACTTGGTTGCTACAATTCTCACAACGTTTTAATGCTGCACGTGATCGTCGATCTTCAATCTTCAACGTCGGGGCATAGCGGTCGCCCCGCCAGGCATACCACCTGCCTGGCTGGAAGATCGTCCCTATTCCGCTAAAGATATATTAAACGCAACCTCTCACCGCGGATATAGTTAAAAAAAACTCATTACGCAATGGCTGTGTCTATTTAACATTATTTTCTTCTGGAGTAACTATAGATTCTAAGCAACAAACAATCCGCTCCTTAATATATTTTATGTAGACTTGGCCTATTTTACCAAGAAATATTATTGGTGGAAGGATTTATTCCTACCTTATTTAACAGGAACAGGTTTGGAAAAGTTTTGCTTAATAACTTTATTTCCTTGTATCGTAATATATCAATCGACTAGTTCGACATTTAATTGATTCCGATATTAATTAATTTGTAATGTTGGCATGAAAGTAAATTTTATTAATAACTAGTCGATTACAATGGAAACATTCCGTAATGAGCTCATGCGAAAATTGGACCTGATATTTTGTAGCTCAGGTGCCAAGGCCAAATAGTCAATATCTTCAAAATGGCATTAAACTATACGCTTCTAGGGTATATACAATTAAAATACGTTAATAGAATGAATGAGAATCGCAATGAACAATGTTTAATTCTACGTAAATTATTTTAAAAATGAATCTGCAGTTTCAAAATGAAAATGTACGCGACAGTCATTCAATTGAATCCCTTATTCTCTTGGGTGTAAATTTTCGCGCAAACGTACAATGTATTTGGTTTGTAAAATTTGCAATACGAGTACAATGGTAACTGAAACGTAGACCGCAGCTCCAGTGTTCATCGATCGTAGAACAATAAAGTATTAATTTTATATACATTATTATTAACCTTGACCATAGGATTAGGATACAAGTACAACATCTTGTAGTATTAAACATAAAACATGTAACTTTACAATCATATCTAGATCCATAGAAATTAAAACATTGAGAAATAGAATAACCTTAAAATAATAACCTCGTAAATATTATCTGTTCTGTGACAAAAGCTTTAAAAGAAAACCAAGTGGAAACTCTGATTAGTAAGTGAACATTTGTTAATCTACTCCATTGTGGTGTCAAGTCTATCCTCATCAAGTTATCAGGGTAAGCTCCGCAAAAACTTTTGTCACCCGCATTTCAGAAACTCTACATTGCGGTACATTTAACTGAAACAAAACGGAGTTTTGTTTTAAAATTTTAGGGTTCAGACAGAATTAGTAAACAGCTAGTTTGTGTAGGACTCGAACAGAATTTGTTATGTACAAATGAAATGAAATTTCAATGTGTAGTTTCAGGAAAATTAAGGATACATTGATGAAAAGTGTGTAGGAATATAGCGGTTATATGCCTACAGTGCAAGTATCTAGCATAATAATATGCAAGCATTATTATATATTTGGTCCGAAAACTCATACGTTCCACTTATATAACGTATGTATGCACATTCTAAATTCTTATATTCGATTTACTATTCCTATCTATCTATTCCTTATTGCTTTCAAAAATATTGGGCATTGTCTATAAATTTTTACCCCCAGATTTTATATTTTTTTTAGGAAATATAGTGTATTTTAAGGAACTAATTTAAATATGTTTGTATTCTATTGCCTATTTTTTTTTATATTTAGATTTTAAATTTTGAAGGTGATGACGTCATCGTCGGCGACAAAAAGTTATTCGTTTGCTTACTAAAAAATGAAAAAAAAACTCATATCCGTCAATCGTCTGTCAGTGTCAAAATTCTTTCTTACCCTTAGCTTTTACCTTGGTATTTTTATAATCACCACGTGATAAGTGCTCTATTGATCTTTATTACTCTTAATACATAATACCTGCGCTAAATCCTAATAAAAAATATGGCCGGCTCTTCTAATTTAACAGAAACGAACAGAGAAAGGTTATGTTTTTGTTTTGACATTGACACTTGCGCTGAACAGACTACTTTTTTTTATTTAATGCAATGCAATGGCATTATAATCCAAGTGATGACGTCACTGAAGGTGAAATAAAGGTCAAACATATTTTTCCATAAATCTTAGAAATGTGAAAGTATTTTTAAATTTTAACTACATATACGACATTAGTAACCCTATTCCTCGAAATGGTTTTTCAATCACAACGGTTTAAAAAAAATGGACAATCCCCATTGAATACACTCAGTGTACACAACCTTACGGAATAAGCAATATTAAACTATTAAATGGTGTGTGATAATTGTGATGGTCAGACGTTGGTGTGATTATGATTTTTTAGATAAAATTAAAACTGCACGAGACGTTTACTTATTTTTTTTAAGATTTAAGCCATAGATTTTTGTTTATAAAACCATTTACCTTCATATCTCGATATATTTTTACATATCGAAGTCTTTAGGAAACTTTGAAGCTGTTACATACTAAATTACTTTTAAATACTTACTTTTATATATACGGATACATCAAACTTCAACACAACTAAGTTCGGTCAAACATTAACAAATAACTTTTATATCGCACTCACAATCCTGTCCCACCTTCCATTTGTAGTCTATACAAAATCCACAAATTTATTCAAAAGAAAAATTCTACATCCTAAACTTTTCGAGAGCCGTCTATGGTGACACACATTCGCAACAGACGTCCGACGTCCACGCGATCCGCGCTCGGACTGGTTGTGACCGAGGGCGGATAAGAGCTACTCCGACAGAATCCTTCAGTAACGAATATTGCCTACTTCCTTTTCAGAAATTGAGTACGGTTAGTACCGTATAAAGGAGGCTATCATTAGCTGTAGCGCTACTGCTTGCCATACTCCAACTGTAGCGTTCAAATTAAAATGTGATACGCAAGGCCATTGAATCAAAAAACATCCTAATTTCAATAGGGAAGATGGCTGGGTGCTACCACCGACTTGGGATCTACCTAGTAGTAAACATGATTAAATCCAAAATCGGGCGCCATTGCAAGACCTCTAGACACAGTGAGCTATTTCTGCGTAGATCGGACCGCAAGCAATAACCAAATATGAAGGTATCTCGGTCAAACTATGACACTAGTACGTCAACCACCTCAATCCTCCCGTGACCATGTTTGCTGTAAAGCAGCCGAAACGTCGGGTCGTACGTAAACTTTGGGGTCGAGTCACCTTCGTCCGTAGGAGAATTAAATACCCTCGAGATACCCTACACGTGACCCTGGGTGGTGCCAACTAGGTGACAACTCTACTGGTGGTAGGCTTCGGCCGTGGTTAGTCACCACCCACTAAACAAAGCCATGTCGCCAAGCGGCCTAGCCGTGTTCCGGCATGATGTTCGGTGTTGCCATTCATGGATGGCGGGTCAGATCAGTTGCGCTGCATGTGCCTAGTGAATGTAGCGTCTCGATCTACTGCCGCCTTCCTACCTAGGCAAGTATGCTCCATCGTAGATCTCATCGTCACTTACCATCAGGTGAGATCGAGATCAAATACTTGCCTATAATGTAATAAAAAAAAAAAAAAAAAAAAAAAAAAGTAAAAATCTAAATATAAACGCGATAAAATCCTTAAAATTAGTTTTATTTCAATGTGTAGTATTCGCGTAAATATATGAAATCAATAAATAATGAGTGTTTGAGTAAGGATTTATGACTTTGATAGTAAATACATGGCTTAAAAAAAATGTATGGCTAAGTCAATGATAATTGTTATATTATGGGATACCACGTGACGGCGAGAAGATTGTGGCCTAGTAGGTAAAACTCTCGGTGGGTCGCGTGATCAGCATCTAATATACAGGTTGATTCAGAACGGGGATACTAAGCTTTGAACCTGCGCCTTTTAGCACATTTATAATCATTATTATGTGAAGTCTGAATGTCGATGTGTCGATTAATAAGGTAACAAACATTAAAAAAAAACCGAATTGAGAACCTCCTCCTTTTTGAAGTCGGTTAAAAATAAGAATTATTCCCAACATAATAAGAATGATCTAATGATAATTGTGTTTTTTGCGCAGCACTAAAGGCTTAGTAAACCGTTTCTGAATCATTCTATATAAATACCTGACTCAACTGATCACGTGTGATTCGAAGCAACCTCTACCTGATCTTAGGCTCCAGCCTACCACAGATGGCGCGCTTGGTGAAAAGGAATTAGCTAATCGCTAATCGCTTAGATGACTCAACCTGGTGTACCAAGAGATTGCATGTAATGGACAAGGCTTCACCACTAGCTTGGTGGCTCGCTGTGTGCCAGCAGGAGCCACTCAGTCTACCTGCTAGTTAACCTTTAGGTGTGCCATTGCAATATGGCCGAAGCATTAGTGAACTAAAAGCTAGGGTTGAAAGACAGATCCTTCTTCTAACGTGTGTTTTATGTCAAACTTTAATCATCCCACTATAATATTATAAATGTGAAAGTTTGGCTGTTTGTTACTCAATCACACCAGAACGGCAGAACGGATCTGTATAAAATTTGGCACAGAGATAGATAATAGTCTGGAATAGCACATAGGCTACTTTTTATCCCGGTAAAATGTAAACGCGGGTAACACCGCAAGGCGCAACTAGTTGATAATATATTTATTTTTTTCAAGAAGCAAAGAACTTTTTCCTTGTATCTGTTTTACACATAAACTGTAACTTGATCGTTACTGTAAGAATGCAGATCAAATATTTTTATTTTAGACAAATATATAACACGAGACTGTATCATAAATTCTACAATACGCTTCAATGTCTACGACTACTCATTCTTCCAGGAAAATGATAGGTGTCCTCCAGAAGAGTCAAAATGCCAAAGCGCACGTGAACGAAGTCGCGGGCACAGATAGTCGAAATTTTTTGGCGCAAACAAACAGAACATTTTCCGATAGCAGGTCCATCCATGGTCCCGAATTGGGTCACAAATATAACCCATGAATCAAGGCCGCCATTTCCCTCGACACACATTCCTTACATGCCTGGTAAGCTCCACAAGAAAGAAGAATAAAGATAAAAGATTTATTCACCGATGATATCGGAAAACTAGTACACACATCCTTGTTGTTTGGCCCGTCGACATTCCCTCGCGTATGATTCGAGGTAGGCTTAACACACGCAAATATGAGTTGACTAGCTGCGACCCGCGGTGTTACCCGCGATTAAAAACTATGAAAAATTAAAACAAATCTATCCCACGGGAGCCATACATTTTACCGGGATAAAAAGTAGCCTATGTGCTATTATAGACTATAATCTATCTCTATGCCAAATTTCATCCAGATCCGTTCAGCCGTTTGACGTGATTGAGTAACAAACATCCATCCATCCAAACTTTCACATTTATAATATTAGTGAGATTACTTGTTACGAAATAAGCAAATAAAATACCATTTTCATAATAGCCAAAGTAGTTATTATCGCCGCGGGTACACATTCATTGAAGTATACAAGCTCCAGACGTATTTGCTATTTTAGTACAGCCTTAATATCATGTAACCTACATAATAATATTATCTACTATGTATGTGCAAAACACATATTTCAATTTGCAAAGCAATACAGTGAAATCCACATGAACACACCTTTAGCAACGAAAAAGGAACATTCCTTCTTCCAAATGAAAACATTCATGCTACGAGCAACCACGAGCATCTAACAAATATTTTCATTCTATGCATATTTACCAATATAAATAAGCTGAGTGGCTATATAGACATTCCCCACGTTCCCCACGCATATTGTTCAACTATGTCTACGGTAGATGGGCATGATGTTATTATCATATGGTTCATATCGAACACAGAAAAGCAAATTGTGTAAGCTGCTATCAAAGCTTTGAGTTTGTAAGTACCTATAGTCAGGTTTTAGAAACCTATTTACCTAGTTTTTAGTTAGGCTAACCATTATCTATACAAATAAATAAAATTGTAGTGTCTGTTTGTAATATTAAAATAACCGCTTTTTACTAAGTGCATTTGGATGTATACACGGTACATATACCAAAACAACATTTTTTACAATTTTTGTCTGTCTGTCTGTTTGTTCCGGCTTATCTCTGGAATGGCTGGACCGATTTTGACGGGACTTTCACTGGCAGATAGCTGATGTAACAAGGAGTAACTTAGGCTACATTTATTTTATACTAGCTGTTACCCGCGACTTCTTCCGCTATTTGTTAAATACCACGCGGACCAAGTCGCGGGTAACAGCTAGTCATAAATAAATGCCTTCTAATCTAGGTTTAGAAAACTTTTAAATAACATGTTCATATAGGGAAAATTATAATTGGGTTATAACTTAGTAATTAAATACCCACCAACACAATTAACGTCACATTCATAATTAACAATACGTGACCCACCGACTCTGAAACTAACTTTGTACATTGAACATGGCTTCCCTAAAAGCACTGATTGGACTTGGGTGGAATTCATTTTCGCTAGCCTCAGACTCTGCGATACAGGCTCAGTCTAGTCTGAAGGCCGTCGTGTAAACTTTGTTAGTCTTTTGAATACATTTGACGGCCTGATTAGCGCAGTTGGTAGTGACCCTGTTTTCTGTGCCGAGGGTCACTGGTTTGAATCCTGGTAGTGACAAAAATTGTGTTATAAGCACAAATGTTTGTACGTCTCTTTGATTTTTTTTTAATATATTTTTTTTTATTAAAAAATGTAGCTCGGGATTACAGTATTATTCATCGCAGTCATATATATCAATATCGCATTGAATTCACAGTTCACCTGATCACTCCACACTGAAAAGTTGTCAAAGTGTTTATTCGAAATAGTTTTGTGCGCCTTTTGACGACTCGGCCTTATTAAATGCCAGGCGACATGTAAAAGGGTGGGCGGGCTTTCAAATGGTTGCGGTGATATCACATAGTGATGGAATTTTGAACATGTTTCAATTGTATCTATTAAAGGCAAAGGCGCGTACATATTGATTTCTTATATTTACGCGAATATGTAGTATTCGAAATAAAACATTGAAATAAAACTATTTTTAAGGATTCTTTCACGTTTATTTTTTGTTTTTACCTTCCCGACGTTTCGGCTGCTTTACAGCAACCATGGTCACGGGAGGACTGAGGTGCTTGACGTCCTAGTATCATAGTTTGACGGGGGTACCCTCATATTTAGTTGTTAATAAACGCGATAGAAACCTATGTATATTTTATTTCAAAGGCGCGTACAATAATAATATTTGACAGAATCACGGTGGTTGAGCCTGACTCAGTGGAAAAAGGCGATTAGAAAAAAAAAAGTTTTATGATACCTTTAACGTTTTACGACCCGATTAGCACAAGCGATATTATTTCGTTTGGTACAGACGATATTATTATTATTATTCGCATTGATCTATGAGTACTACATCAATGATTATTTAAGTTTAAACAAAAAAATTAAAACTGAATTTCTGAAATATATACATCCTTTAAGCACTCGCCCATAAAATATCATAGTGCCAAGACAGCCATTATCATAATGAAAAAGTCACTACATTTATTAAGAAAAATAACTACAAGACAGTGACTGACATTTAACAAAAATGATTTGTCAAATTTTAATATAAAATTTTATTTGCAATAAATTTAAAAATATAGTATTAACAAAATTCCCGTATAATGCCTAATACGAGGCGTCGGAGGTTTTCAGTGCATAATGAGATTGCCACTCGAGATTCCCCTAAAATGCAAAATGGTCTGCAATCGAGGTAAATTGCGTACTCTTAACACTGATGAATTTCAATCAAAATTGTCCAATGTTCAATATTATTTATTAGCTCTACTATTCTACCTAACTAGAAGGAAAACTTACAAGTTTAATTTTAATTTTAAAACTTTAATTAATAAAGTAATTTTATTTTTGAAGTAACGACACGTGAAAACATTCAATATATTATTGGAATGGAAAATTGTTTCAGCCACTCTGACATAGACCCCGAATCGAAAGTGAACAACAATTTGGCGCCAAAAAATACAAAATTCAAAAATAAAGTTTTCCCAAATAGCTCCAAAAGCCCCGGGCCGTTGGAGATCGTCGCAGAATGCGAGAGTACTTCATCCATGATAACAGTCAAGAAACGATCCACAACCACAATGGACAAAGACGTCACAGCTAGCTCCAGTACCATTGACCTCTTCAACATATTAGGCAACAACCATGACGACACGGCCGAAGCCAAGAAACCAGATAACACGCTTAATGAACCATCTAAAAAGAGAGATGCAAGACCAATAAACCGAGACAGAACCCCTCTCAGAAATAAATATCCGCGTCAGCATCGTGTCAAAGTAAGAAGTCCGAAGCGTCGAATTATTCTGCCTGAGCAAAAAACTAATGTAAATAGATGCACAATTGGAACAGTGGCTATTGATTGGGACCTGGAATTTGATTTAGGAGGGTATGAGGAGCTGACTGTAATAGAACCTCCGGTTGAGGTGGAGCGTCCAAGCAACCATTCGTTGGACGACATGTGCCGTATTTGCCACGGCGGTGAGTCGTTGTCGCTGGAGCTGGGTCAGTTAATATCTGCATGTTCTTGCCGAGGGACCGTTGGCCGAGTCCACGTGAAGTGCTTGGAGCGATGGCTGACGGAATCGGGGAAGTCACGGTGCGAATTGTGCGGTACGAGGTACGTGACGAAGAGAGTGCATAGATACGGTGTGCCTAGAGCCTTGATGATGTGGGTGCTGAGTCAGAATGCCAAACAGGTATCTCCTTTGATAGTTTTGCGTATGTTTTTCATATTGCAGGGACATTTATCACTGAGTTATTAAGTAATCCTTTAAAATCGATCAATACAAATGATTAAACGATCAGCTAAATATAAACGGACAAATTTCAGAAGGAATAAACTATCCCTAATTGAAGTAGCTCGGAAGAATTCCAATAAAAATATTCCCAAGGCAATCGGTAACATAACACAAATTAACATGAGCTATGTTCCTCGGAATGAGGTTAGTGATCACGAGAGGTTTTACAGGTCACTAATTATAACGCGGTCCCCAAATTAGGCTCGTGTTTATTACATCGTACCATGCTATGTTTGTTTTCTGTGTTTTGCTACGTCGCAATCCATAACTATGTATTTTACTGCCGCTATTAATGAGGTATTTCATCGCGCCACTCATTAGACCCTACTCTTTTTTATACACCGTAACTTAAACTGTTTTTGGGAAATTGAAATAAAACTAATTATAGGGATTTATATCATATTTATTTTATGTTCTTTACGTTCCCGACGTTTCAGTGCTTTCCAGCAACCATAGTTACGGGAGGAGGTCTCCTTGTTAGTCTGAGGGGATTTTAGGTAATCCACCGCACTGACCCAGTGCGTGTTGGTGAACTTCACACGGCTTTCGACATACAGGGAGGTTCCCTTACAAGAAGTAATAATTATTATTGAAAATTAAAATACAAAATCCCAGAGGTGTGAGCTGGGATGTTAACCTGCACATCTTGTTAACAAAGCTGGCGTTTTTTAGCTATAATTAGCTATCACTGTTTTCTCAACGTGCTAGAATTAAGCAAAAATCTGAGATGGCGTTGATAGCTTTACTGGATATGCTAGGCCAAGAACATCTACCTACCTACGTATAGGTATATTAGAACCAACCGACAATGTAGAAATGTCGCGCCACGGCTTATTAATCTCAGTCTTTTTTGTACCTACAGTTAATGGTGGATAGTCTCGGCATAATGTTGATGTCGCCGCTCGCGGTGCTCGCAGCGTGGCTGTCAGGGCGGACCCTGGCCGGCCTCATGACTCAGGACACCCACGTCACGCCATGGCCGCTGGCATCCACCTTCGTGCTGGCTTGTATGACGCTTGTAAGTATAACATAATTCTGTATTATGAAGAACATTCTATAATATAGTGTAGTCCTATAGGTAGTATAAGTGCTTTGTTTTGCGCTTGTAAATAATGTACGTACCTAATCTTCGATATATTATATTATTTTTATCTAACCAAATAAATAAAATTGGAGTGTCTGTTTGTAATATTAAAATAACCGCTTTTTACTAAGTGCATTTGGATGTATACACGGTACATATACCAATGTCTGTCTGTCTGTTTGTTTCGGCTAATCTCTGAAATGGCTGGACCGTTTTTGACGGGACTTTCACTGGCAGATGGCCGATGTAACAAGGAGTAACTTAGGCTACTTTTATTTTAGAAAATCTTTATTGTTAAATACCACGCGGACGAAGTCGCGGGTAACAGCTAGTGATATATATTATAGGCATTGTGCTGACTGACAGACAACGCATAGCGCAAGCCGCTGGACGTAGAGACTTGAAATTTGGACAGGAGCTTCATTGTATCACGTAAGCATCCACTAAGAAGGGATTTTTGGAGTTTCGACCGCGGGGGGGGGGGGTCAAATGAAAATGGTATTTTGTGGGTAGATTATTAATTTCACTTTTTGTATAGACTAAATAGATGTTTCGCAATTTTCACAAAACGCCCCCCCACGGGTATGTACGTAGACTTTATTCATGCATGGTAACCAGGTTCTGATGATACTAATTTATTTAAATGATATTTCGTTTTAGTAGAATATGTTTTGAAGTAGGTACTTAAAACCATACTACAGTCAGCTAACCACCAATCAAATGAATCACAATAACTAAATCAATTCGTAAAACGCTGTTCTACGAAGAATCTCTATACATTTTAATTTGACTGACCATAATTTGATTTATTATTCTTCGTGGTATTGGATATTAGACTCTCAAGCAATCCTATATATAGAATCAATATTCATTGAAAGTGTAGATATAATTTTAAGGAAAATCGTCTTTAATGTCCCAGGTTTGCTATTACTGCTGGATCGTATCGGCGGCCACTCGCCACGCGCTGGGCTGGTGGATCTGGTACCGCTCGCAGTACGAAGTGAGGCTCCAACTTCAGGACTTAGTGAACGAGGATTGAACGCCGCGTCACGCTACACTACGTCCACGTCATCACAGTATTAAATTATTACGAGAAACAGTTAATATTATGTATCTGCTCAATAGCTGTTTTTTTTTATTTTACTATGTTCGACGTTACCTTAGAAAAAAAGAATATCGCCACACGAGCATACCAATTATACAACTATCACTAAACAACGCTTGCATTATGGGTACCGTATAATGGACTGCGGACGAACCCAGTATATACCTCATACAGATATTAAACATCCATGACTCGGGTACAAACATTCGTACTCATCACACAAAATTTATCCCCACCACTGTCCGTACCCGGGACCCTCGGCACAGACAGCAAAATGTTATTTTGCTAATAGCCTCACACAAATTCAGAGCCTAATTTCAATAGACAGTGATCATATTCTATCCTATAAGTAAGGCATCTGTGACACATTGCACGCCTACATCAACATTTTTATGGCCTTAATGTACCGCAGTGTTCGGCAACTGAATAACTGTCTTGGATTGGACCCGCATAAAAGGTAAGGATGAAACTAGGATCAAGGATCAATATAACATGTGCATTCTATCAGCAATCTATAATGAATTATTCAATTTGATAAAGAAAATTATTATTAGTATACCGTATAGTTATTTTTGTAATAGCACATGTCAAAATAGTTATCTTTCTTCACCAAAGTTAACATCCAATAAAAAGTTTAAGTACAGTCATATATTCCTTTTAAATCGAATGGGTACAACGACACTTCAAAACATTTCAATTCTTCAATGAACTGACGTCTTCCATCCACTCCGGCCACTTTCTTATCTCATTGTACAGCTTCCTGCCGGGGCTCTCTGTGGCTATGAGCTGGCGATGAGCGACCACACGGAAGTCAGGGCTCAAATGGCCGTTCTCCACGCCGCAACGGAGTAGAGCCTTCACCGCATTAATAGATTCAGGCTTTGGTACGTCGCCTGGAAAATAAGGTGACGATGCAAACTAGTTTTTCCTTTTACCTAACCATTGAGTTTCTTGCGAACTCTTTTCATTTAATCTAATGTTCTAAACCAGTGGTATATGCATAACACTTAGGGCAAACAAATATAACAAATAAAATGACGATGAGAGCAGTGGACCGGAAAGAAATAGACTAATCAGATTGTTTGAAATCCCTTAGCCAATCCAAATATGGTAAAAAGCTTGTATAATGAGAGGGCTCTCTGTAATAGTCTAATAGCAAGGGTGGGACTCAAACCCGGTACCTGTCGATGACGAAGCCGACCTCTAGCTGGCGGCTAAGTCACTAACGCAAATATGCTATACTTACTATTATAATTTCCAATGAATGTGATCCCAATCGATCGGCTGTTGTATCCATATGTGTGTGCCCCCACATGCAGCCAGCCGGCGCCTTCGTACACCTTACCATTCCCGCCTACTATGAACCTGCGATTAATTATTATTATTCACTATCTGACCGACAGGTTTTGGCCTGTCCAAATTTATATATCTATCCTTTTAAATTTTTATTTCCTGCCAAATCGGTGCAGCCGCTTTCAAGTGAGGCGCTTACTAACTTTTATAGGTATATGAATTTAGTATAGATAATGTAGAATCCATTTTGTTTGTGTTTTCGTAGGTAGATTTGCACACTTGCACACATTCATCTGCCAAAATATTTTACACTATTTTTGGTACACCTTATATATCATTCACGGTAATATAGAACAATATAAGGTATTTTAGACTACAATATTATTATTACAATATTATAAATTTCATAATAAAGACTATCCCCGAATTTATAGAAGTTTTATAACTTTATTTAACGTCATATAGTACGGCGTAAATCAAAACTCTTGTGCGCAGTACTATAGTTTGATAAAATTATAAAACGTCTATAAATTTAGGGGCCAAAATTTAACTGTAGATGAATGTTTATATACTTACGAAGAAGCAATATCCCAATACTTCAGGTTCTCCATATGATTGGACTGAATGACGCGCACGATCTCAGCGCATCTGTTGTCGGTAGCGCACGTCGGGGTCACGGTATGCTGGATGATGACCAGGCTCACAGGCCTCGCGAGATAATCCACGTGGACTGGGGTGAGGCCATCCCATTGAGCCTTAGAGACGACGCCGCAATCTGCAATGAATATTAAAAGCTGCGATAGATTGAGCATCGCTTTGAGCTTTGAGTTCATTCCATTCTTAAACGGCTCGGGATTTGGAATGAATTACCAAGTTAACTTACTTTTCACTGTGTTTTGTTATGTGATCCCAGCAGTGGGTATAGAAACATTGATTGAAATTGTTTATGAGTTTCCCAAAATTATAAGTGGACGTCACTGCTAACCATATTTTTTTTAATTCTATAACTTTTTTTTGCATGCGTAAAAATAAATCTGCGCGGTTTTTCTCAAATTAATTGAAATATATTTAATTGTTATTATATTATGAATTAATAAAACTTACCAGTTCTTACGCCATCGAATAGAAATAATCCAAGAATACAAGAAATTATTAATTTCATTTTAACAAACGCAACCGTCTTCGGTGACTTGTTTACGAACACTAAAAGCACAAAGACACCGACAATCAACTCTGTTTCTCCTGACGAGAATCCTCATTGCCTCTCGCTTACTCGCTATATTGCAAAAAGAGATAAACTTTGTTTTTCTGACCTGACCGCCAATTCAATACAAACATAATAATTGTATTAATAACAACGGTCTTATTAAGTTCTGTTGGGTTCCGCACGAATTTTATATTTTTTTTAAGAAGCCATATCTATCGAAGATGAAGATCTCGTCTTATCGTGGTATTTTGTTTTGAGAGACGGTTGAAGATAAGAAAAAGAAAAAGTGGGATGATAAGGTATTAGAAGATCGCTTCTCGGAACGTATGAGTAAACTTATAAAATATTATAAAAGCTTTAACACATCCCGTAAAATAAGTCCTATTGATTCAATGGCTGCAAAACGAGGTTATGAACACAGTTATAGAGTTATGAAAAAATGTAAATGACAGTTTGTGAGTGCCCCCGCAGGCCTATACGAAATAAATGATTTGACTTTGACTTTGTAATATAGTTACCCAATTATAATTTGCGGCATATAATGAAATCATTTTTTGAAATATAGGGGGACAGTTTTAAATTGATATATTGAATGAAGTTTTTGTTAATTCGTCGTGGTACCCTAAAGTATACGGAGACCGCGGTGCTGTGCGGCTTAATACTACTTATATGTTATTATCAGTAGGTATGGAAGCGGGGATTCCTCTGAAAGCGCGAATAGGTATGTGTTTTATACCTAACATAATGGTTAATAATGAGACATTGTAAAGCTGAGAATATTTCAATCGAATAGTAAAATAAAAGTCTTTAAAAATACATATTTTATTGTTATCTGATTATTCCTACGGAATGATTTTATTTCCCGGGATGAAAACTATTACATGCACACGGTATATGATACAGAAAGAAAGGAAAACCTTTAAATATATCAATTAATATGTATATATATATTAAATGACAATGGTGAATTTTGGTGAGCAATTTTTTTTTAAATTGACCCGAAATTTCTCACTTCACACAATGATTTCGAAGATGCATGAAGAGAGAGATAGATAAAAATTCCAATATTAGCAAACTAGCTGCGCCCAGCGGTGTTACCCGCGATAAAAAGTATGAAAATTAAAACATCTATCCCACGGGAACCATACATTTTACCGGGATAGCCTATGTGCTATTCCAGACTATAATCTATCTCTGTGCCAAATTTCATCCAGATACGTTCAGCCGTTCGGGCGTGAAAGAGTAACAAACATCCATCCATCCATCCATCTATCCATCCATCCATCCATCCAAACTTTCACATTTATAATATTAGCATAGATAGTATAGATGATTGACGACACATCGTGTTCAGACCATCATATTTCTTTCGATCGATCATAGCATTAAAACTCCACTTAAACAGCACACTGGCAACTCAACAACGCAACCGATTGTATTATCTTAATTTCCGGGCGAAAGTTCAAATTGTTACGGGGCGGGGATTCACAAAATGCCAGTCATGACTTTATAATACACTAGCTGTTGCCCGCGACTTCGTCCGCGTGGTATTTAACAAAGACAACCGTTGACAACAGCCTGCTCGCCCATTCTGAGCCCGCAGGTCGCATTGCAGGTTGTTGCTATCAAATTTAATCAGACGCTGCGCTGCAACATTGGTTTTAATTTATTTTCGTGGGACCCTATTTTTTTTTAAAATAAAAGTAGCCTAAATTACTCCTTGTTACATCAGCTATCTGCCAGTGAAAGTCCCGTCAAAATCGGTCCAGCCATTTCAGAGATTAGCCGGAACAAACAGACAGACAGACAGACAGACAGACGGACAGACAGGCAGACAAAAATTGTAAAAAATGTTGTTTCGGTATAGGTAACGTGTAATATTAAAATAACCGCTTCTTACTAAGTGCATTTGGATGTATACACGTTACCTATACCGAAACAACATTTTTTTCAATTTTTGTCTGTCTGTCTGTCTGTCCGTCTGTCTGTCTGTCTGTCTGTCTGTCTGTCTGTCTGTCTGTCTGTCCGTCTGTCTGTCTGTCTGTCTGTCTGTCTGTCTGTTTGTTCCGGCTAATCTCTGAAATGGCTGGACCGATTTTGACGGGACTTTCACTGGCAGATAGCTGATGTAACAAGGAGTAACTTAGGCTACTTTTATTTTAGAAAAAAAAATAGGATCTCACGAAAAAAAATTAAAACCAATGTTGCAGCGCAGCGCCTGATTAAGTTTGATAGCAACCTGCAATGCGTCCCGCGGGCTCAGAATGGGCGAGCAGGCTGTTGTCAACGGTTGTTTTTGTTAAATACCACGCGGACGAAGTCGCGGGCAACAGCTAGTGTATTATAAAGTCATGACTGACTAAACCACCAAACCAATTTAAAACAAAACGTAAATCTATTCCTACCGGTTGACACATTATTGGTAAAATGTGCAAAGAGCTCTCTGTATTTAAAAAAATAAGACAAAAAATTCGCTAATTAACAAGTAATTATCTAACAAGAAATTAACAAAGCAACGAACAAAATAACTAAGCTGTCAAATACGTCTCCTCTTGGTCTCCTTCCATTTCCAATCCAAACTACTTCATCTACCAACCTACTTAGTCATGTAGGCCAGTAGCCTTTCCTTGTGACTTCGCTGACATAATGAATTTAAAGAGCCAAGTAAGATTCGGGCCCGATCTTGATTTTGTGTATAGAAGCTCCTGATTGGTTAATTTATTGAGTTCAATCTCACGAATTGACGTTTAATTTCCTTGCGAGTCACGGACTCGTTTCAATGGGAAGTTGAGGTTTATAGAATAAGAATAGTTTATTTCCAATTAACATTTACAACAACAAAGTATTGGTGAGCTCCAAAGTAGACAATGTCTGTATTTTGGAGCTCGGTACACTATTTAAGGTACAAGTAAGTATAAAGTTAAATGTTATATAATTTCAATTTCTTAAACTAGAACATAAAATCAAATGTGAAAGTGAAACACTATAATACGTATACTGGGGGCTTAGCATGAGTTTTGACAGGTTCAGATACGGAATTCGTCATCGAATCTTACATTACATTTCACAGCAGAAGCAGCAACAGAAGTCTCCGCAGCAAAGAAAATATGAATATTTATTAATTAATTAATGGAAACATTGTAGTATCACTCGATCATTATGCGAGTGCATTAAATTCTCATACTAACGGCACAACTTATAACCTTTTAGTTATGAAGCGTTCTGTAGACTAAAAAAGCCGTATATAATATTACTTACCTGATCAGTAATTTTATAAATTAATTCAAAGTAATAATAATAGCCAACCTCATAATGAATTTAAAAAGAAGTATCTAACCTAAGAATATCATGTAATATATCGGCAATATTCACAAGGTGTGTACCCAACTTAATTTATAGCTTATTTTATCCTAACTTAACTGCTGATGTCAAATTTAATTACTTATTTAAATCACAAAATCACTTAACACTCTTAACAGTCTTGTTTGAATAGGTATGATATTTCAAAAGATGATACAACTTAATAGGAAATTCAGAATCTCTTGTACAAATTAATTATGTGATGTTTTTTTAGCACAATAGCAAGTACCCTTATATTTTTGGTCTTAAAATTCAATTGTTTCTAGAGATTGAAGTAATGGTGCTTTATCCGAAGAAAATAAGATTATTCCACCATTTGCATCTGAAAACGAAACAATAGAAGAGATAGTAAGCTTAGTTTTGGAATTAATCTAGTGTTTTAAACACATTTATAAGTCTCCAAACAGACAGAGAGCGTTCAGCTTTCGCATTTGACAATTGTGGTACGCACTATTAGTAATTTAAAGTGGACCAAGAAACTCCTTTATCACCTTAAGGTTGAATATCATTTGCACTTCGTAGAATCGCAAGGTCTATTTTTGTAATTTGTCAAAAATTGTGCATAACTCGTGAAAAGATCGACGAAAAATTTCAACTCTTAGGGATTCAGATATCAATTTCCGTTACGAGACCGAAGTTTACAATGAATTATAAATTAACTTGACCCTAAAGAGCTTTTTGTCATAGATAGTTAAGGTCTGGGTCAAGCCGCGGTCAGTTAAAACCCGCTGCGACTGCCTAAACAAGATTGATGAATTATTGAAACCTGTGAATTGAATCAGGGATTTTGAATTTGTATTAGGTACCCAGTGGTCAAATGGTTGAAACTCGAAATAATTTAACTAAAAGATTTCGAACTATTAAGGTAAACTGGGTAGGTATACACATTACTAAAGTTATACCTACTAGTTAAACTGTATTAGATTATTGATTTCTTATATATACGCGAATACTACACATGAAATAAAACTAATCTTACGGTTTTATCGCGTTTATTATACACACCATTGCACTATTGCAAGACCTCAAGACACTGTGCAGCAGCACTGTGAGCACTTTCTGATTAGATCTGACCGCTAGCAACAACTAAATATGAGGGTACCCCGGTTCAAACTATGACACTGGGACGTCAACCACCTCAGTCTTCCCGTGACCATGGTTGCTGTAAAGCTGCCGAAACGTCGGGAACGTAAAAAAAAAGTATAATAAACCCGATAATATCCGTAAGATGATTTATATTTCAATGTATTAGATTATATATTAAATCTTAGTGGAATCTCATTTCAGTTTGATAAAATTAATAAAGTTAGTCAGAATTATGTCGAGCTAAAGCCAGCTTTTTAACGTAAAGATTAATCTGTCCACACCACCGCTGATTTATTATTTCATCAACAGGTGTACAATTATTTGCGACGCCTAATGGTACGTGAAACTAAAACTGCGGATTACACAAATGCTATTAAAACTTTTAAAGGCGTTTAATAAACAATTTAAATTGCAAAGAAGCTGGCAGCTGCAGAGCATTAGATTGTTTTACTTTTAAGGTTCGTCTTAAAATCCTATTTACATAAAATATTCAATCTGTATTGTACTGCAGTTCAACGGTCATACATTACGTACATTAGATACCTAGATAAGTACAATCATCTACCTACCTAATTTACAAGAAAGCCTAAATATACTTATATCTTCTAACCCCCAAAGGAATACCTACTTAATGATATTATGTTTAACGTATTTTTTCCAAGCAAGGCGTAACATAATATAGTCTTCGGATCAACCCTTTTTTTTAAGAATGGTACCGCAACGACACTTGAGGGAGAACCCGCCCGTTCAGCGTGGTCAACCCTGCGGGATTGTGTGACAATGAAAGCAATAAATTCAGTAGGTAATTTACAATAAATAAAACATAGATTGTAAGATGTTTAGATATATTGAAGTAAATGTTTTAATTATTTCAATCATATATTTTAGTAAGAAAACTCTTATGAACATATAATAATCAAATACCATTAAAATGGATACCTACGGACTGCAGATGGCTCAAAAAACGCAGGTACCGCTTTTAAAAAAATCTTTCAGGTACAGTACTACGTACCTACACGTACCAACAGTCTATTGACTGGCCCTAACTGGTTCATCTGCAAAAAAATGACACCGATATTTTGAAAGTAGGTTCATAAAGTATGGTGTTAGGCTCAGAGGCGTGGTGAGACACGTGAGCTACTGCAAAAACGTGATCTCCTTTATGCACGATGAGAAAATAAAATTGGACCTTATGCCAATGGAATAAAGACAACGTTTTATTCAATAAATCATAAAAACCTAAGTGTTTATTAAAACATGTTTTTTTTTATGGTGAACACTATATGACCGCAGACAATATTAATTAAAATAATAATATAATAAATGTTATGATACATATATCAGCACGATTGGAAGAGTGACGTCAGAGAACCGGTCACCATAATCCGGGGACCAAAGTCCAATAAGACGGACACAAAAAAAACACTTAAAAATGTCAGTTAAAAAAAAACTTCGGTTCAGGTTAATATCAGAATCCGTTAGGTGTTCTGTTCTCCTTCAAGACGTAATGGACTGACGAAGAATTTAATTGAACAGCCTTACGTACTGTACAATGAACTGGAGCCGATCCCAGTAGGTATATAATTATTTAGCTCTGTATTATAGCGAGGTAAAGTTTGTGATTTTGGATGTAGAGGGTAATCTCCGGAACAACTAATCCGATTCCGATTTTTTTTCACTCATAGAAAGTTATATTATTCCTGAGTCCTATAACTACGCAATGTGACATATTATTATCAGTAACTATAATAGGATCAACCTTTAGTCCAACATTTCCCTTGCATGATCCAGCCAATGAGGCCACAACTCTACGTGTTTCTGCAGCAAGTGACCTGGGCTTTGGGTTTGAGAGAGCTGGCTGTGCGCCACCAGGTGGTAGCCTTCTGTTAGGTACTTCTTCTGGACTCCGCAAGCAAGAAGATTACGCAATGCTTCCAACGCTAGCGGAGAAGGCAGTTTCGCTAAAATGAAATAATGTTAGACGTTATTTGTTAGCCATCCAATCCATGGAAACTAAGGTTGCAGTTTCAAACCCTAATTTGCACAACTAAGATTACTAGATGTCCGTAGAAAAACGATGAAAAAAAAAACATCATGAGTAAATACTTGTAAACCTACATGTCTGAAAGAAAAATAACCAGTTCACCTAATCAATCTCACGCGCATTTAGGGGAGGCCCACACCAAAAAATAAAAAACGCTAACTTTTATATAGTGTTGGCCACAAAAGTATGCTAAGCAACAGGTATGAAAGCTTTAGAAAAGCCATTTGTTGGTTAAAAACATTTACCCTTACTTCACCGCAACCTTCAATTTAGCGGTCTTTGCCACGGCTATGTCACATAAATATGCAATGATCGTTGCAATCGCAAGTTCATGGAGGTCAAGAAATTAATGTCGTGAACTTCCTTCACACTCCAGAGTCGATGAGATTTAATTATACTTACGTACTTCAAGTATCAATTCAATTCTATATTTCATTACTTGGAACAAAAGGTAAACACTTTTGGTAGGTCTCTTTAATGTAATATTTTCAAATACTTCTTTTATAAAATATAAAAAAACTACTTCCACACATTTAAACTGGGTTAAAAATTTTACTAAGTTAAAATAGTTAATACAAATTGAATTAAAAGACATAAAAAATATAATGAAACATTTGAGGCAGGTAAGAAAAAACAGAATATAGAAAGTATATCAAAAATAGTGTAAAATATTTTAAGCGATGAATCAATAAGTTATATGGATGTATAAAATAATTGTGTTAATAATGTTTTTTATTTTTTTTATCAAGGCGACCCAGTATCGTTTGGCCATGCGCTCAATACAGGGTGTCATATTTTAAATGTCTTATAATTTGATTTATTTCTTTTGGTATGTTATCTCTATAAACTACTGTTAGCCTTGTTAAAATATTTTACACAATTTTTTTACACCTTATATACAGGGTGTAAGTGACTTCGTAACGAAAACTGATACAATGGATTCAGCTCACGATTCTGGACCCTCGAGAGTTGGAATTTTCCGTCGATTTTTTCATGAATATACGTTTTTTTATCAGTATTTTTAAATATATTTTAGCATGAAATCATAATCGATGTCTATTTTAAAGTTATTTTAAATATGAGAGTCAAAATTACTTATTTAAAACATAACATAATATACAACTAACATTGCAATGTAAATTAAAATTCAATACGCTCGAGCGCGCTCATCACTCGCACGTGTCAGGTATCGCGCGGAGCGTTGTGTTGTGATCGCGTGTTTAACGTTACATTGCGCGCTCGAAAACTACATCATTTGTGACCCATGATTTTCAACATAAATGATTTCTATAATTTAATTATAGGCGAATGTAACCTTTATCCAGAGTTTTCGTTACCATGCACCTTACACCCTGTATACTTGTATAGGACCACGCATGGATACAAACCCCCTTTTCGGTAGCGCCATTGACTGACATTTGACTATCTTTCCAGATTATCATTGTACTGTAGGTATTTCTCTTAATGCCTATCACGGAGTATTATCTTATCTTAATATATATAAAATACGTGTCACGGTGTTTGTCTGCTATGGACTCCTAAACTACTAAACTGATTTAGATAAAATTTTGCACACTGTCTGCAGTTTTATCCACCTTGAAAGATAGGACAGTTTATATCTCAATTTATAATCGCAAATATTTAACTATAAAAATATTTCCTAGAAATAATGTTTATGGCAAAACAACGTTTGCCGGGTCAGCTAGTTATTTCTATAAAAGAGACTTACCATTAAAATCTCCAATGAATGAAATTCCAACAGCCCTTTTATTGTACGCTCGTGTGTGTGCCCCAGCATGTTGCCAGCCAGCACCCTCGTACACTTTTCCATTCCCACCAATCAGAAACCTGGAATTATTCGAACGATTAATTCAGTTTATAATTCCCCTTCGGGGAAATCAATTAATGGAAGCGGACGGGAGCTTTATTCATTAAGTAGGTAATTTACGTTTATAGTAATGCCAAAATGAAGAGACTATTCGTCGAACAGGGAACGGACGAATATTCTAACTGGTGCCTAAGCTAAGTTCGTTATGTTTTTCCATATTTTCAAACTTTTATTTTATTTTAATCACCGGTTCCTTGGATACTAACATTTGTTTGCTTCTGGCGCTACCGTTAAATGTAATAGTGATATTATTCTTATTCCATTGTTTTTATCATCATATGAAGACAGTATTTCCATATTTAAAAATAGATTTTGCTCCCAACAAAATGACAATTTGGATGTTTTGCGATTTTTTCCTTTTTTAATTTGACGTATCCCAATTCTGACTTCACATTTGTATGATACAAATGAGCTAAAGAAGCTCAGGTTTAATGCTTAGTATTCCCTTTCTGAATAACTCCATATAACCATTTTTGAGACGACGACGACCTTTCAGACTCATTTGTGAAAGATACAATTCTTTTTAGGACCATATCCGTGTGAATTAAATAATTTAGTGACACTTTACACACATTACGAGTATTGTGCGTACGTAATCATTGCCAATGTTATTGACCACGTCAAACTCGCTATTGACGTCAATTACAGTTATTTTTTAACCGGATAACCTAGTAGACGGCTATTAAAGAATTGAAAAGTTGTATGTTCGACTACCAGCCCGCCACATGCTATACTAACCGACGGGGATAACCCAAAAGAAATTTATCAAAGTAACGCTTTCCATTGAAAGCGTTTGGCAACTTTATAAATTAGCATTCATTACTTTTGAAACATTCATTCAGAATAAGAATATATTTTATTCACGTAAACGATCACAGTAGGTACTTGTGAATCGTCAAACATTTTACATGCTATACATTTTTGTGTAGTACAGCATATGTATATGGCAACGTGAGAACAATCTACGATTTATCGCTCGAAGATTCCAAAATGTTACTTTTGCACACGGATCAATTGCTACACAAAATACTCAGAAAATATAACCTATATATTACCGCCTCACTATTAGCCATATCTTTCTTCATAAATACATAAGTACGCAGACATAACAATAAGGTACATCTTAATAAAGGAATTGTTAAACTAAGCAAACATAGCTGATATAAAAAAATGACACAATGTACAATCACGAGCAAGTCGATAAAAAATCGACCTATATCCCACTCCCTTCTATCTCTATCTCTGTCTTCCACAAAAGTTTATCCAATAGTAAAGTCATACTCACGATTGCCCAATATCATCGAAACCAAGGCGGCGTATGTGGTAGGTCCTGATGCCGTCAACCAGCCTCTCGCAATCATCGTCGCTTGCGCACTCCGGAGTTACTGTGTGCTGTACCACGGCTAGGTTCACAGGCCCAGGTAGAACTTCGGGCCGTTTTAGTGGTGAACCACCCCATACTGTTATTGGTACTACGCCGCAATCCTCAACTGGTGATTTAAATATATCGACGTGGTTATAATGATTTCATCAGCCCTGGGCCCCAAGCCTGCTAACACAATCGATTCATTATCGAACAGCAACTGGGCCCTGTAATAGTGGCTTAGTAGGAATGTGGGAGCTAGGAGTGTTAAAAGTATCGAATGCCGGTCGTATCATCGACTCTTTCCGTACATTTCACACGTATAACCATAGATTATTTTACTTAATTTATGTGGGTGTTTATTTACGTGTGAAGGAAAACATCGTGAGGAGACCTGCATGTCAGAGCGATCCCATGAAAGACGTGTGAAGTCCGCCACCCACACTGGGCCAGCTTGGTGAACTATGGCCTCACCTTACCCCCTCACATTGAGTGGAGGCCCGTGCATACAATGGGACATTAAAAACATATTATTATTATTATTTTATCTATGCTAAATATATGAAAACATTCGATCGGATTTCGAATTCGTTAAAAATGTATGCTAAAGTCGCATTCTCATTTTTTTTTTTTTTTTTTATACATTTATAGGCAAGTATTTGATCTCGATCTCACCTGATGGTAAGTGACGATGAGATCTACGATGGAGCATACTTGCCTAGGTAGGAAGGCGGCAGTAGATCGAGACGCTACATTCACTAGGCACATGCAGCCCAACTGATCTGACCCGCCATCCATGAATGGCAACACCGAACATCATGCCGGAACACGGCTAGGCCGCTTGGCGACATGGCTTTGTTCAGTGGGTGGTGACTAACCACGGCCGAAGCCTACCACCAGTAGAGTTGTCACCTAGTTGGCACCACCCAGGGTCACGTGTAGGGTATCTCGAGGGTACTTAATTCTCCTACGGACGAAGGTGATTTGACCCCAAAAATACGCGACGTTTCTCATACGTGAAATGACGATTTAGGTGCCCTACTCGTTATATACGAAGTGATTAGATGTTGACTAAGGGCTCAAACTACACTCTTACGAGCCCGCTTTGTCTCGCTAACCTTAAGGCAAACGCTCGGACTGCCTGAGTGAGACTGCTTTTTTTTAATAATGAGCTGCGTTCACGATCACTAATCCTCGGTTTATGTCAATGTTTCAAACACTAAAAGCAGGTTACAATGGATTTGTTATTAAAAAAAATATATTTAATACAAGTACAAAAGCGAACCCTAGTCAATAATGGAATAAAACATGTATTTCTTTACAAATGAATAGTAAAGAGAAAATCATGTTGCCTTCATTAGTGTTTTTGAGGCTTACAATAAAAAATATTTATATTGAAAATAATATATGTGAAACTAACATTGGGTCTTTGTAAGAAAAACAAAGGACATTAACTTTGAGCGCTGTACTCTAAGGAATTTGGACAATATATATTCTTATTAATATAATATTATATTCTTCATGATAATATGCCTGATTAGCGCCGTTGGTGGTGACCCTGCTTTCTGTGCCGAAGCTCGCGGGTTCGAATCCTAGGGACAAACTTTGTGTGATGAGCACGAATGTTTGTACCCAAATCATGGATGTTTAATCTATACATCTATACATATAAATAAAATTGGAGTGTCTGTTTGTAATATTAAAATAACCGCTTTTTACTAAGTGCATTTGGATGTATACACGTCACCTATACCGAAACAACATTTTTTACAATTTTTGTCTGTCTGTCTGTCTGTCTGTCTGTCTGTCTGTTTGTTCCGGCTAATCTCTGAAATGGCTGGACCGATTTTGACGGGACTTTCACTGGCAGATAGCTGATGTAACAAGGAGTAACTTAGGCTACTTTTATTTTAGAAAAAAAAAAATAGGATCTCACGAAAAAAATTAAAACCAATGTTGCAGCGCAGCGCCTGATTAAGTTTGATAGCAACAACCTGCAATGCGTACCGCGGGCTCAGAATGGGCGAGCAGGCTGTTGTCAACGGTTGTCTTTGGTAAATACCACGCGGACGAAGTCGCGGGCAACAGCTAGTATTTAATAAAAGTAATATATACTAGGTTCCCATAATACAAGCGTTGCTTATATATATAGTTGGTGTGTTCGTTCGGCGATATTTATTTAATACGCCACATAATGGCTTTTACAATGGAGCTTTATCAGATAGGATTGATTTTAAACGTCCTTATAAGGAGTAGGATATTCTGATATTAGTAGAGGGAAACTAAGCTTAAAAACATGACCCCCCGACACAAAAACAAACTTTTAAAAAGTCAACATTAATGTCTGTTTATTCGTTTTCAAAGATTATTGATACTTAATGGCGTCAAAGACCGCTAGGTTAGTCACTCCATTGTATTTACCGAACGGGGCTTGAATTAAACATTATTTATTGTACGGTGTTAATTAAATTAAAAAAATATATAACTTGAATTGATAAACTCTGCTTACCGGTAACGTCAGCGGCTATTTTATTGATAAACAGTAAAACTAAAATCAGCTTCATTGTTTATAAGTTACTAATTATAATAGTTAAGTACATTGAGTTCTTCAGAATAACAGTGATGAATGAAAACTGTAAATTGAATAATCTGAATATTCCTTATATACTAAGCCGTATGAGAAAAATAGGCAACCACTAGCAAATGGATGAGGGTAAGTACTATTATCTCTAAAACGTAAAATCCAATATAATATTATCAACAAAACAATTTTATGCAATAATATACCCTACAAAATACTACAATCAAAGGGATTTGTAATTTAAACTTCACGCTTTAGAGCTTATAATTGAAATGTTTATTAAAATCAGGGCAATATATAACTGCATGTCAGTTTAAGTTATTCCCTCACGTTTCCAGATAGGTATACCTATTAATAACATAATTATTAACTAGCACGTGTTTTACTTACTAGATTAGTATATGCATCTAATTATGTGTTTGGTGTAACTATGAGATTTATTTACTACATAAAGGCTAACATATTTTTATAACTACTTACCTACTAGAGAGACAAAAATATATAAAGTAGGTATAACAAAAATAGTGTAAAACATTTTAACATGTAAATAAGTTATATGGATTCCGTAATATATAAAATAATTGTGTTAATAATGTTAGTTTTTATTTAACTACTAGCTGTTGCCCGCGACTTCGTCCGCGTGGTATTTAACAAAGACACAACCGTTGGCAACAGCCTGCTCGCACGTTCTGAGCCCGCGGGACGCATTTCAGGTTGTTGCTATCAAACTTAATCAGGCGCAGCGCTGCAACATTGGTTTTAATTTTTTTTCGTGAGATCCTATTTTTTTTTTCTAAAATAAAAGTAGCCTAAGTTACTCCTTGTTACATCAGCTATCTGCCAGTGAAAGTCCCGTCAAAATCGGTCCAGCCATTTCAGAGATTACCCGGAACAAACAGACAGACAAAAATTGTAAAAAATGTTGTTTCGGTATAGGTACCGTGTATACATCCAAATGCACTTAGTAAAAAGCGGTTATTTTAATATTACAAACAGACACTCCAATTTTATTTATATGTATAGATGTGAACGTCATCGTCACTTACCATCAGGTGAGATCGAGATCAAATACTTGCCTATATTGTAATAAAAAAAATAAAAATTAAAAAAACTAGTACCTAGTGCTTGGTCATGCGCTGAGTACAGGCTGGCATTTTTTAAATGTCTAATAATTTGATTTATTTCTTTAAGAATGTTTATCTTTATAACCTACTGTTAGCCCTGCTAAATATTTAACACAATTATTGTTACATCTTATGTATTAGCAAAATACTTGTTGTTGCCTAAAGTAAACATTGAGTACACATTCAGTAGGTACAATCAATTGTATATGACTTCTATACTGAGCTGAGGTTACTGATAATAGTGGCCTTTCGCTACTAGCGTTACAACGTTAGAGTTATTTTTGTAAGTGTTATGAAATTGATAACATATTTAGATCACAGGCGAAGAGAACATGCACTCCGAATAGATAAGAATAGAGAGTAAGTCCAGAATATGTGTTGCGGCACAGTTTTCGCATGCCTCAGTCCGGCCTTGGTTATGTTACTGAGTTATAACAACTGAAGTTCTCTGTGCTTTAGATGGCATATTAAACTGGCATTCCTGGTTGTCATCGTAACAACTTTAACAGTCTTTACGGCCAGTCAGACGCCTGAAAAGTCCTGAAAAATGGGGTCTGTCGGTCCCAACAAGTGGGACTAGCGGCTACTTAAGGGAAGTAACGCGTTGTCCCACTTGTCTTCTTTTGTCCTGGAAGGCAGATGGCAATCGCTTCACGTAAATATAGGTAATCAGCCAGGCCAGGGTTCAATAAAAATCGACTATAATACTAAAGGAAATGGAAATTATGGCTAGGGAAAGGGGACCGAGGCATTGTCATTCCCCTCTGAGACCTGACTATTTGGAATATCAGTGTTTAATAATTAATGTAACTCTACCAAAAGAAGAAATTTAAAAAAATCTAAATCATTTACGTACTTGCTTATGAAAAGTCAGAATCTACAACCGATTCGGAAAGTTGCTTCCATTGAGAAGAGCCGGGAAGAAACTCAATGGATGACACTTTAAAAAAAGAGGTACGTATGCATTAATTCTCATGAGGTGCAAAAGACATCTATCTCTTTCTAGAATGTATCAAATTAAACACGTCACTGGTGAAAGCAATGTCGGTTGATTAGAGCGGTGTTAACCGCGTAGGGTTGCCACTTTTGTTTTGTACGATCTCACATTTTTCTAGACACATGACGGTGGCTTTAAACAAGATTTAAGCCTTGACACTCTCATGCATATTTAAAACAACTCTTTTTTAAACCAAATGACGTCACAAAACCAAAGGCGACGTGTATGGACTTTCACGACAGGGTTCCCACGTATGTACAAAAACACAATGAATTCTTGATATAACATTAGAAATTATGTGATGTGTAGCGACTCCGCAATGATTGTCAATTTTAACAGGTATCTCATAGAAAAGCCAGCTACCTTCCTACCTTCCGATCCGATGCTAATAATGTGATGAAATTGATTTGTAATCATTATAAATAATGATTAATGCGTTTAAGACCATTTTCCTTAGATACACTCGAATTAGACAATTTCACTAGATCAGAGGTTACGGATTCAGGTTTAAACTGTCAAAAGTGACAATCTCAATGCCATTTCGAATCAATTGTGTACGCACACCTTGGGGCATGCTATGAAATAAAAAAATAATTTTATCCTAGACTAGTAAGTTTAACTTAATACTTTTACTTTTATATTTGAGTTTCTTGCTTGAAAACACCTACAGGATTTATACCTTATACCAGCCCTTTTTAATGTCCCACTGTTGGGCACGGGCCTCCCCTCAGTGCGAGGGGGATTAGGCCATAGTCCACCACGCTGGCCCAGTGCGGGTTGGTGGACTTCACACATCTTTCGAGGGGTTGTCTCAGACATGCAGGTTTTCTCACGATGTTTTCCTTCACCTACAGGATAAGAACGTAATATTCAGAGCGTGTCAATTTATTTATTAGGTCAATAATGACTGCTGACGTGACTCTAATCATGTAACACTGTTATCAATTGTTTACATGAGGTTTAATAAAAATAGTGTAAAATAATTTAACCGATGAATCAGTTAGTTATATGGATCACGTTGATCTATAAAATATTTGTATAAATTGTTTGGTTTTTTTTTAAACTAGGCGAACCAGCAGCGATTGGCCATGCGCTCAGTACAGGGTGTCACTTTTTAATGTCTAATAATGTTATTTATTTCTTTGCGAATGTTTTCTTTATAAGTTACTGCTGGCCCTGTTAAAATATTTTACACTATTATTCATACACCTTATATATTTGTACAAAGACATACCTAACCAAGTTCTTGCTATTAATATACTGAGGTGATTGACGTCCAACATAGTACTTATTAAAGTAGACATGTACCTACTTAGGTAAAAAAGAGATTATAAAGTGCTTTGATATAGCTTTCAATTAAAATATATATTACATAACATTCTTACTTAATTGTATGTACATATAACATTTAAAACTGGCGACACATATTTTTGTAAAAAAAAAAACATTCTACAACCTATCACTGCTCCTGTGAAGCGTCAGTCCAACAATTCCGGTATTTTATTAAATTATCTGTTAACCTAAATAGTATTCTTAAAACCTTTGACTTTCACGTCTACACATGACCGCGGGACTTTACCTAATAAACTAGTTTTAAAATTTATAAATAATAAATACTTAAATTCTCCAAACATACTTAATTATTTTTATGTTTTTTTAAATAATACCTATCGTGGGAAAACCAAAATAGGCAAGTTTTTTTTATTCCGCTTAAAATGAACGTTTAGTAAATAAATGAGTCATGCATACCTAACACGGCTATTGTATCATCTATGAGAATACCTAACATACGATATTATGTAAGAAGGTCAACATAGATAGCATCTAAGCACGATATAAAAAAGAACTCTCTTTACATTTAACCTTCATTTTAAATTAGATGCATTACATGCAAATATCGAACGATCATACCTAACACTAGCTGTTGCCCGCGAATTCGTCCGCGTCTTTAAATTGATATGACTTTTTTATTTATTAACTGATTGAAATAAAACAAACACTATATTTTAAGTCGAAACCGCGCGCACAAACGCCCAGACAAACCGACAAAACTTATAAGAATCATTTCTTTGGGTTCTATTGCGTTGATAAAACCCCCAATAATAGTTTTTCTCATATATATCCCATATGGAACATATATGAGAAAAACTATTATTGTCAGTACATACAGACAGCGATCAGTTACATTTTTATTATACCTATAATGTATAGATTTTCGGTGACATCATATGCACGGATTCTTTGAATCGTAAGCCCATCACGATGGTGCAAAATCCGTTATTGGCGACTTGTCATTTGATACAGCCAAAAATAGACCCTGATCATATTGATTTATTTACGAACCTATAATGAATATTTAGCACTTCATTCAATTGTTTGTTTAAGGCATCACATTTGGCAAGACGAAAACTTTCCGCCGCAAAGTTGACTTAGAGTCTATGATGTGTTTATCACTGGCATACTACACACTCGGGATAAAAATGCTTGGTTAGATGCATATCCGGCTGCTTAGGAATATAAATTACCTCGTTCGAGCAGACTATTTAGATTTTGTTTTTCTCCTCTTTCTTCTTATTTTCATTTACAAAAGTAATTTGTAAATGTGAAAACTATGTAGTCATTAACTTGTAATGGTATTCTTAGATTTATTATTTTTTTACCAGCTGCTAAAGTCTGCCTAGCCGTTCCTACATTGTTCTCACATACCTATAATGATGTACTGCTCAAACATGTAACGGGTATTTTTAAAAAGAGCAACAACAAGCAAGTTCATACAAGATGAAATTATCATTTTGTAATTTTTGGTATCAATAGGAAAAAAACTAGAGATAGAATTTTAAATTAAATTGGCTCAAATTGGCTGGGGTCTGAGGTATCAGTTCATTTTGGGAAAGGGGTCTCTTGCCCACAATAGTTTGGGAATCCCTGGTCTAGAGAGTAGTCTGATGGTAGGGCGCGGACCATATCCGTGGTTCGGCCCGTACCATGTTCGATCGTATGTTTATACCATCAGATACATGAGGGCGCTCGAGTTGTGCTTGATATAATAATATGCTACTGTCCAGTACCGACCGCACCAGCAGTCTCAATTCGTCAAAACAAGCCAAAATAAAAAAAATACAACCGAATTGAGAACCTCCTCCTTTTTGAAGTCGGTTAAAAATAAAGTTGTGGCGACTCTACATACCCTAAAAAGCCGACGGTTTCAACAACGTCTGATAACTTTTTTATAGCTATTATGTATCTATCGTTTTATAAAACCGGTAATTTAGGATACATTCAGACCGGTTTGGTTTCTATACAACATGGCTCAGGCCAAAGCTAAAACCCGGTAAACATTGCTGAAATATCCACACAGACTGCTAGCTAAATATAAAAGACTACTTAGTTGTTTTTTTTTTAGATGATGGCCTCAACCACCTTTGGGTAGGTATTTTGCCAACGACAAGTGGAATTTTTTTTTTAAATGTCAAACATGGGAGATTTTATGCATGCCTAATCCGTAGACTAGACCTAATAAATCAGTAAAGTTGAGGATACTTTGCTGACACTACCGGACTTCTTGGGAGAACTGGAAAAGTCATGTTTTTCTATTTAGTTTTATTTTCCTACACTCGTGCACTTTTATGAACACATAATGGTTAATATTCCACCAAAATTTCAAAGAAACACATTTTTCACAAATTAAACAATATTGATAACCTTTGTCTTCGACTATGCCCAAAAAGACCTTAAATTTAGTTATTGTGCCTGTTATAAAATATATTGCGTCACTGTTTCAGTTCGTTTTCCAGTGTGATACTCGTATCTTGAATTCATCTAGGTACCTATATAAAATGTTCGTAATAAGCCTAATAAGGCTTTTAACAAGAGAAATAAAATCGGAATAGTGTACATGACGTCGTCTGTCGAGTCAGTAAGAAATAAATAGATAAATACCAGATAGTGTGAGCACCTAATTTAAAAAATATCGTGGGCTTTCACTCAGATGATCTCAGATAATGTGGGTGGTCTTTTCACTCAACCCAGTGGATAGATTCTCAAAGAACACAATCTATAGTAATTTTCCAATTTTAATTAGCGATAAATAACACATTCGTACGCAAGCGATCAGCCAGAGATCCGCCTTTTTTTGTTTCAATCATAAGAACAAACAAGAGTTAGCGTTAGAGCTAACGTCTGACAGTTGGCGTCACAAACAATATTTTTTGTATAGAAGACTAACTCGTCGGCCAGGGTAAAACCGACTTTAATCACCGCAAAAGTTGTACAATTAAATAGAAAGTATAAAACTAAGCTGCTGAGTATAATAACACATCTTATTTTAGAGTTAGTACTTTTTTGTCCAGCTGCTAAAGTCTGCCTAGTCGTTCCATAAAACAATGTATTGCTCAAAAATGTAAAAGGTCCGGGTTTCTTGCCCGTTCTTTTCCATAGGAACGGCGGCGGCATTCCGAACGGGTGGTAAAGTTGTAGCTTAGCATTTTGTAACTTTTTGACGATTCATAAGTACTGTACTTAATGGTTTACGTGAATAATAAATATTCTGATTCTGATTTAACCGTCAAGAGCCCTGCATGAAATCCCTAAAAGTGATTCACAAATTCGTTATCCAACAATGCCCACGTCTGTCCCATTAATTGGAATTTTAATTGTTCATTAAGCAATGTTAGTTAGTGACGTACCAATTGTCTGTGCGAATGATTTTGTTTCAGGTAGATTTTGGAGTTTAATGACATTGGGTAGGCACATGCCAATTTAGAATAACTGAACAATTGAAGACTGTAGTGTGAAATGGTTATTGGAAAGAAGTGCCTGAACACTTTAAGGTCATTTTCGCATGCAATACTTGCTTGCGCTACAGGTTGCTACGGCCCTGTTTCTGTTACGTTCATATTGTTTTTTTGTAATAGGCTGGGATTAAAGTTCCTCTATAGTCGAACAATTAATTTGTTTTGCTTTGCCTCAGAGAACCCACTTTTTCATTCATAGGTACTCACTATTGTCTCTAGTGCAGATCCCGACCCCCCCGACCCCCCCCCCCCCGACACCCCTCTCAACCGACCCGACGTGAATTCCAATTCCTGGTTATGACCTTGGTTTAGACCACATCTTACATATTCATTAATGATGCTCGTGTGTATCGGTCAATATTCGCCTTTAGCCTGGTGCACCGCGTTGTTATTTTTATAAAATTAACAAAAACAATATTATTTTTGTTGTTCAAACGTCATTAATATACACCAACTCAATAAAAAAATTGAGGTGTTGTAAAATTTGCGAATGTCAAACTCATTCAGAAGTTTATGTTTGTTCGGTTCGGTCGGTCGGTTTATTTATAAACATAACCGAAAGGTCCTTATTATAGTGTATTAATATTTTTTTTATACACCTATAATCGTATATGCATAAAAGCTAGACCCTAATCGCCTATCGCCAGACAAACACACAACTACACGGTCCCACACTAAGCAACGCTTATATTATAGGTACCGTACAATGGGATGACGAATCCAATATATAATACTTATATAGATATTAAACATTGATGACTTCGGCACAAACATTCGTCATAATCGCACAAAGTTAGTTTGTTTTCACACACACACACACATACATACACACACACACACATACACACAACACCACACAGAAAGTAGACAGAAAGTAGGGTCACTACCAACTGCGCTAATCAGGTCGTCCAGTATAACAGTATTATGAAATTCTGTTTTGGTGATATCTTAACCGAAATGAGGCGTGAGGTTTGCAGGTCACGACCCTCTTCTCTCTCCCGATATTTACTAACATACATAGATATTTTTATCTATGCTGTCCCGCGCCTGAACTACATATAATGTTACCCTATCCATAATTTAGATAAATAAAAACACAATTATTTTTAAGAATATAAGATTATTTATAATAATATAATAATACCAACCCCTTTAATATCCCACTGTTGGGCACGGGCCTGACCTCAATGCGAGGGGGATTAGGCCAGACCACCACGCTGACCTAGTGCGGGTTGGCGGACTTCACACGTCTTTCAAGGGGTTCTCTCAGACATGCAGGTTTCCTCGCAATGTTTTCCTTCACCGGTTAGCAAGTGATAATCAACTCTGAAAAAATCCAGATATCCCAGAGGTGCGAGCCGGGTTTTGAACCTGCGATCCTCGTTACCGAGGCAAGCGTTCTATCAACTTGGCTATCACTGCTATTAAGATTATTTAAATAAATGTTATTGTTGCAAGATCATTTAATTACGACTAACTTTTTGTTATTGACGTCTTGGTCACACCACCAGCTTATTTTGCTAGCTAATAATCAGACATGTATGCCTCACTTGCCACCATTATATAATGGCTACAATGATTGATCTATTAGATACTTTTCTCAGTACACATAGTTTTCTGTATTTCCTATCATACTTATTGATTTTTATCATGGTGTCACGAAACATAAGAATGGGTTTTTTTCTAAAACTGGATCAGAAACACAAAGCAAAAAACCCACATTTACGGGGACAAATAACAAACACAGCGTCTACTGCGGTGCTGCGGGTATTTTCATGTTATTACTTTGTCCATAACTTATATAAGCCAGTGGAAAAATTCAAAGTCATTGAAAAAATTCCCACGGAATGCGGACCGACCATACATAAAAGGTACGCTAATTTATAAATCCACGTTCTAGAAATCGTTTATTCATTTCAAAGCGCAAAGTAGTACAACTTTTACAAGAAAAAAACGTTGCACGTCACTGACGCGCCTCACATATATAATAATATAACCAATTACCAGCCATCAAAACAAAACGCGGTCTATGACGTCTGTGTGTCTTGAACTCCGGCTGACCCATGCGCACGAGTCGATCGTTGCTTTATATAAAGGAGTGGGAGGTGCAACATGACAGAACTCAATCAGCACTCGTTGCGGACAGACGCGTTTGAATTTAAAAAAAGAAAGCAATTAATTCCTAAATAAAAATGTACACAAATCCGTTTGAAAGAAAGCATTCTTCGTTGAGGCAAGTCCTTGACCGCTTCATCAGGGGCGAGACGAGGCTCAGCTTCAGGAAGAAGACGCACTTATCGAAGACCAGCAGTGTCGGAAGCACATCTTCCATGGCATCATCTACGATGGAATACAAACCCAAGTTGAATGAGAAAAGATGAAGAACTCCAGTGTCCGTGTTGTGATAGTGAAATTATGTTGCTAGTTCAACTCAATGAACAGGTTGGTATTTGCGTTCACGTTTATTATTCAAATAAAACCAGTACGGCTGGTTTTTAAATTGTTAGTTTCAAGGAATTTGTGGCCAGCTTAAACACCTTCTGAAATTTATTTACTTATAAAACATATACTTATGCAGCTATCTTGAAATTCTCAATACAAAAATCTGCCGTCAATAAACTAGGTACACCTCGTGTTGTATTCGAAGACATACGCTTCAATCAGTAAGGTCAAGTTAATTCAACTCTCTTATAAATGCTGTATTAATTTAGAAGGAACATCGCCCGTTTCTTAATGGCTATTTTACAATCTCATTTACATTATGTATTGCTTTTTCATTTGAATTGAATATTAGCATACCGGTATATCGACACTACCTAGTAGGTATCGATACTATTCGATTATTATAATAATAATCTGTAATGTAAGGCACCAGCTGGGGTAAATTTGGTTTATATTTCATCATTGGCAATTAAAAACTTCTCAACAGTAAACAGTACACTTGTACATAGAACAGTAAACTTCTCTCAAGTGCCCCATACGTGGTGGACCCGTGACCTCACGCATGCTTTCGCGCAACTCTTCGCACAAAGTTTGCCCTTACCGGGGTTCGAAACCGGAACCTCTGCACAAACAAACTGTACTAACTGTACCAAAATATACAGTTATATTGAAACAAGTCATTTAAACTTATAGAAGCTTCAAACAGACTCTCTAATCCAATTTGTTACGTCGACATAAATGTCACATTAAAGATGCCTTAAATAACGGCAGGCAATAACTGTAAATATAACATATTTGAAACATGCAAAACCTCAAGATACTGTGAGAACTTTCTGCGTAGATCGGACCACAAGCAACAACTAAACATGAGGGTACCCAGGTCAAACTATGACACTAGGACGTCAAACACCTCAGTCCTCCCGTGATTCCCCATGGTTGCTGTAAAACAGCCGAAATGCCGGGAACGTAAAAACATAAAATAAACGCGATTAAATCTGAAAAAAAAGTTTTATTTCAATGTGTAGTATTCGCGTTAATATATGAAATCAATATATTATTTGATTTAGAAAGTTTCTAAATGTATGTTTCTTTTGCCCACAGGTAGAGTGATGAACGCAAACTGGTCCAGGCTGGCGTTACACGTGGAGACTATTCAGATTAACAATCAACTTAATGTCTAACTAACAATTAAGTGCTAATAAATGATGAATACTAAAATGTGGCATTTCATTTCCTAAGTCTGCAATTTAAGCTTAATTTATACTTGAAAGTCTTGAAGCTCTATAAGCAAATAAATTTACCCCCAATTTCGTAGCAAGCTTCAATCCATTTACAACCTTATTAAAAGGAATATTTATTTTGAAAACTGATTTGTAATTCTATTGTAGATAGACCAAAACTTCTATTAATTTGGTGGTTAGTGCTTGTAGCAGACGCTAGGGAAACTTAAGATATTAAAGTTTCATTATCTGAGTTTTATATTACTTCAGTGATTTTAAAATCTTAACTGAGATTGGTAATCTTACCTAATAACCACAAACTTGAATGTATTTTCATAAATCGAACATAAAGAGAAAATCTTGAAACCAAGCTTGCGTAGTATTAGATTTACAATCAATTTAAATCGGAATAAAACATGTGGCTATAAAAACGATGAATTCATACTTAGTTACATTCGTTACATTATATAATAACCCATAGGTACTACCTATCCCAATATTATAATATATTTAATGAATGTACCGACCTCAACCGGTAATAAATGAGTACCACACAATGATGTTATAATCAGATTCTATCCCCGATCGGAACACACCATTGCTTCGTAGAAAATAGAAAAAAAAATTACCTTTTTGTGTAAAACATTGTAATATTGTCTCTGTTCAGTGTAATGCCTAGGTATTACTCAGTGGCAAGCCTAGGGTTTCAAAATAGGACAAGCCCGATAAATATTTTTACTATTAAATGAAGTCAAATCCATCTCGTGATTACTTGGGTACAATAAAGAGTTATCTATACATATAAATAAATAAATAATAAATATCGCCATACGAACACACCACAGATCACGAGAGATATGCCGTGCGGTTCAAAATGTATGGGAACTCGCTGTCTCCGTTTTGTCCCCACCACTCGCCACAAAACACATGCAATTACATAAAACCAACCAATACGAAGTCTCACACACACACGCGTGCCAATAATTCGGTGCGTGCTGCGTCGTCGCCGCATGCAGCGGCCGTACCACGCGACGCACCAGTTTATTCAAAGTATCGTTAGACGATCTATCCATTGCCTCGTACATTCACTCAGTAGCGAACATAGGTGGTACTTAAAGAGCTATGTCTTTTGTACAAAAATAAAAAAGTCGTTGTGCTACATGAAAACTAAAATAACATAATAAAGGCATTAAATATTTTTTGATTTGTTGTTTTTAATGATTTTAAAGACGAATAAATAAAATACTTGATACTGGCTGGTGAAATGAGATTCCATCTTTCGTGTAGTTCACTTTGCTGCTAGTATTTTAGCACAAACCCACGGAATAACACGGCATTTAAAAAAAAAGTTAGAGCTCCGATACCGACGTGCAGTTGCAGTCGACTGACGGCGAAAACTCTATGTTAGCGTAATTTTGGCTAAAGGTGAGCGCAAGCCCACCGCTTTCATAACATATCTCCTCTAATATATCTGTGGAACACACCAACTATACGGTCCCAGGTCCCACTTTAAGCTTAACGCTTGTGTTATGGGTACCGTACAATGGACTGAGGGCGAACTCAGTATATAATACTTATATACATATTAAACATCCATGACTCGGGTACAAACATTCGTGCTCATCACACAAACCCTGTGTCCCTACCAGGATTCGAACCCGGGATCGTCGGCGCAGAAAGCAGAGTCACTACCATTGCGCTAATCAGGCCGTCCAAATGTGTGGTAATGTAGCCGCTAAACGTGTATAACGAAGAGAATAATAATTTACTCTAACCGGTTCCTACCTTACCGGTACATATTAGTTTTAAAGACTCCTTTAGTTCTTAACAAGAATCCGTTAACTTAGTTGTTTACGCTATTGATAACATTATCGACTCCTGTCGAGGCGAGGTCGCACACCTTTTCTATGTTTTAATGAGGATTGACTTATTAATAAACCTTTTTCAATCTATTTCCAATGTTTGTTGACGTTAAATATAACTTAATTATTTGTTCTCAGAAAATGTGTTTTGTTTGATATGTGAGTTTTGGCTTCTACCTAGTTAAATATAAGGTGCAACAAAATTTGTGTATATTTTAACAGATGAATCAGTAAGTTCAGATCACTTTGATGTATACAATAATTGTGTAATCTTTAGACTTTTTGGTAGACAAGGCGAACCAGAAGCGTTTGGGCATGCGCTCAGTACAGGGTCTAATTTTTTAAATAATTAATAATTTGATTTTTATTTTGGAAAATTAACTTTATAATCTACTTTTGGCCCTGTTAAAATATTTGATACGGTTACACTGTTCGATCGAAATCCGTCAAGTAGTTTATCCGTGATGAGCGAACAGACAGACACACCTACAGATGAACAGACGAACAAATAAAAAAATACAGGTTCGGCTTCTGGACCAAAAACTTAATCTTTTTTTTAATAGTCAATCCACAGCCGCCCTAGTTACACCCTCATTATATGCAGAGACAAAAATTGTCTTAAATTATCGTTATAATCTCATTAAGGCTTTGTTACATTATGACGTCTTTGGTATGGAAAATGCCGCTAACATCTAGTACAATAATTAAAAACGCTGTTATTTGTAATCGTTTGATGAAAAATTAACGATTTAGCTTATTAACAAACCGGATTTAAATTACTTATTTTCCATAAACATCGTTCGGGCTATATTAAAATGTAGTTAAAAATAATTTAAGAACTACTACATAATTACAACACAAATTAATGTATGTTGTCGTATAAATAGGACAGGCATTTTAATTTATTCTATTTTGGTTAGACATCAATATATTTTCAATGACAATATTTAAAGTAAACATATGGAGCTACGTTTCACAAGAAATAAAATCATCACGACTGCTTTCTCCGAAGGGGTAGGCAGAGGAGTGCTGTTATACATCCAATGAATTAGAAATGCAGTTATTTTTATTTTGCCATACGAACACACCTGTACGATCACAAACTAAGCCAAGCTTGTATTATGGACACCTTAAAAATTCACTGGGGTCGATCTCAACACATAATATGTACACAAAGATTTACCCTACCGGGATTCTAGCCCAGGGCCCTCGGTGCAGAAAGCAGGGTGACCCTGCTTTCTACCACCGCAATATGGCAACATGGTTCCCTTTTTTTTTTTAATGCGGGTGGATTCTTTGTCGGAATATCCTTTACTGTGATCCGCTCATCAATCACGGATCAATCTAACAACGATCACGGATTAAACTAAGTAATACTAGATTGATCGACTACTGTACTTCTATTAAAATATATTCAATACCATTGTCCCCCCTTGCCCATAAAGTGCTATAAACGCTCAAAACAATATCTTGAGAGTTAACAATTTTTATGCTAACAGTAGAAACATCAATGTTTTATTATTTTAATTGTAACAAAAAATTATATAACACGTATACAAACACTCACGTGTTCAAGAGAAACAAGCAAAAAATCTATGATCCATGCAAAAATACATAGTTTAACTTGCTAACATTTCTTATATTGGGTTGGTAGATATATACTTATTCTTTCTTAATCGTCTGTAACTAACGGTCTTTGAAACTATTTTGGCAACCAGGGTTTTGTAACCGTATCTGCAGTCCTTCCAAACTTTAATGCTCATCGCCCAAAGTTCCCTACTAGGAATCGAACCCAGGACGCTCGCAATTAGCAGAGTGTCCCAACTGTGCTAATCAAATTAATTATGGTGTTATTAATAATTTGTTACTTATCACAAAAATATTTGTTACATTTTAATGTTGATTGTCGAGGCGATGGTTTTGTATTAAATGTTCGCGTGTAGGATTCTTTTGGATTAGCTTTGATTTTGATAATTTTATAAAAAAAAATGAAATATATAAAAATAAAAATAATATCAGAGTTGTTAAAGTGGTGTAACGATTCATTTTGTGTAAAATTAACGTATATGTAGGATTCAGAAAAAATATACAAATATAAGTTTAAATATATATTATGATATAGCAAATGGACTCATCAATAATCTTTTATAAATCCAAACTTGTTTTTGCGATGCCTTGTACACGACTAATTCTAGTTAATATATCATTACTTTTTATAATTTCTTGTGTGTCTACATTATCTTAATATATTCAATATTAATTAAATTGAAAAAAAAACATAAACCGTTCCATTTATACCTGTCAAACATAGAACTGCGCAAATATATTTACAATGTAGATATCTTCCATCTGCTATAATAATAAATTACTTGACATATATATGTAAGGTGTAGCATTAATAGAGTAAAATATAACACTTTCGTACTTAGTGCGCGGTGAAACGGTTCTGGCTCGCTTCCTCAGAGAAAAATCAAACACTGCTTACAAATATAATAATATAGTACCAGCCCTTTTAATTTCCCACTGTTGGGCACGGGCCTCCCCTCAATGCGAGGGGAAATACGGTAAAGGAAAACATCGCGAGGAATCTTGCATGTCTGACAGAACCCCTCGAAAGACGTGTGTAGTCCGCCAACCCGCACTGGGCCAGCGTGGTGGACTATGGCCTAATCCCCCTCGCATTACAAATATATTTCATACATAAACGTGATCGTTATGACCTACTTGTTAGCCCCTTAAATTATTTTACACTTTTTTGTTACGCCTTCTTTATTAATAACAACATAAAAATAACTTACTTTTTTTACAGTCTCCTTATGGTAAGCGCAGATCATGTTGTGCGCGCAAAAACTCGCCATAGACAAATGACAGCCGGCATTTTTTTTATACGTAACGTAACTTAAAAATCTTCCATTGATGTACTCACATTTGTAGGAAACTTTGGAAGAAATTTGAAGAGAGAGACGAAGAGACCTACCTACCTTTACATATTTTTTTCTACCTCAGTCTTTACATATTTTTTTTCATTTTGTTACCATTTCAAAATGTACGTCTTTGTTAGGAAATACACAAATGCTTTACCGTCTCTATAGCTTTACATTTCCACCTTTCATGAGAACAGCGGAATTTTATAAATAACATAACATTATCTTATTAACGGAGATAAATAAGATGCTGTTAGGAACTAATCTCAGGTATTATAAACAAAGGAGCTGAACAAAACATACGTCACCATGTTGGGCGTATACAATAGTCATTGTAGGTAAAATCCCTCAGAAGAAGGCTGTACAAGAACTGATTATCATCTCTAATATTTACGTTTTTAGATACAATTTGCAGTAAATTGTGATGTTCTTAGAATGAAACAGAAAAGGTGCTAACCTAACAAATGCTTACATCTCTTTGACAGTAGACTATTTCAATACGTCACAGAATTGTTGTCTAGCTCGAATATATTTTACTACTGGTCCCTTTATTATAAGTGGGTAAGTACTTATCCATACATAATATAGGCGTTACTTCGTTCGGAATAAGGGTGATAGTCCCATTAACATTTAGAACACATCCACGAGGATAAATATTCAGAATAATTTTACGCAACAAGTTGGTGCATTCGTTGCACAACTAGTAAAGTCGTAGTCAAAACACCGTATTACAATTGGCTGTAGTTAATTGAAGCAGTTGAGATTCTCATCCCTCTCTACTAACTTATCTTTTCACCTGCTGGCAGCTCTCTCTACATTCTATGTAACTGTCTGACAGTAATATTGTTTGTGCTGAAGCAATATGCTGGAGGTATCACGGTCAAGCAATCTCCATCGTGTATTTTCCACTACGTCGCCACAGGTAAAGGGACGTTGAACCTGAACGGCTCAATGGAAAAAGCCAATAGGACAATTTTGGAAGTTGAACGATGAAGTTTAGAATTCTGTTTTATTTACACAAAATATCACCTAGGTTGATTTTCTCCTCAAGTGACAGGAGGTCTGGCTCGTTCCTCGCTCATAAAATTTGCTTCATAATACAGCGAGGAAATGCAGCCAGCATTCTTACCACCATTCCGCGCGGACAAAGTCTTTTTGATACATAGTTTGTTGCCATTCTTTTTTCCTATATACTTTACCTGTAATTGTAAATAATTAAATACCCATGTAGATTATATAATTTTACACATACTATGCCATACCTACTGTGCACTTAGTTCTGTTTTCTGTCTTACTCTTCCACGTCGACGCGTGTGTTACGTGAAACGAGATAACAAGCACTCCTGAAGGATAAGCGGGAACTCCCAATGTAATCGTAACGTCATGGAGACAGCATGCTGTCACTGTCGTTATCATTTATAAGAGTTCTGGTGTAAGCGGGATGGAAGAAGCTGACGTTACTGTGACGCTACGTAAGAAAATGCTGCTCGAGCCACAGTTTTATGAACTACTTCAAAGGCGGAAATCCAAGGGAAGCATAAACGCCCACAGACGTTTTTGATCTCAATCAACACATCGCGATGCTGCACAATTGTGTTTCCGCCAATTTATGTTGAAAAGAAATACCGCGTGTTCGCTTTTTCTGATATCCTTCTCTAAGATATATATTTTTTTCAAACAAAAATTGGTCCTATGTTTTAGTTATAAAAAAAAAGAAATATGTTCTACTGTTGGGTTGGGTCCTCTCGATGCGAGGGGGGATCACGCTAGCCAGATTCGGAATGGCGGACTTCACACACCTTCCGAGTGGTTCTCGCAGACATGCAGGTTTCCTTACGTAACTTTCCTTCTCCGTTTAGCAAGTAATAATTATGTTTGAAAATAAGATTCGCACACAGTAATCCAGAAAGCCTAAAGGTGCGAGCTGGGGTTTGAACCTACGACTTTCGTTACCAAGGCGAGCGTTCTACCAACTTAACATCACTTCTTCAGTAACAGTTTTACTTATTTTTAAACGTTTGTATTTACTAAGATTAGAATTTAAACTTTAAATAAAGTTATATTGTGATCAAAATTGAATGCAATTCAAAAACCTTTTCAGCTTTACTTATTCGTTGTTTTTGTTATATAATACCAATTATTGTCGACTGCTACGTTTCGTGAAATACATTTGCTGAAGCATATAATTCTACATTACTTAATAATCCCTTATAAAGTTTAGATAGAGCCGAGGTTGTAATTCATACAATATTATGCCAAAAGTAGAGTATTTGTAAAACAAACTTGCTATCGTGTAGACGTAACTGAACGGATTGTTAGTTTAAACAATCAATTGACACCTTAATATTGGGTTATGCTAACATAAAACCTTGTATTTGACCTAAAAGCGACCGGCAAGCTTGATCAGCTAGCTATGTTATGCAATTGTTTATACTATTTGTGTCAAAATTTACATAAATCTGTAAAATGATCTCGGGGAAGATACTGCAGTCTACACAGCTAATAAGAGCTACCACAGGCTACAGGGCGCCAATTAAATTGTATATTTTTACACAAAATAAGCAATATTCTACTCTATGTACCTAACAGTTTGTTTTAGTCTATATGTTTGGACTATATTTAAAAAAAAACACCACGAAATGTTACTGGACTGTAGTGCACCTCCATTGTAAAATACCATTACAAAGTACTTTTCTTTAGAAAAGTTTTGTATTGGCATTTTAAATTGATTAAAACTTCTATAGTTCTCTTTCTGTAGTTGATCTCAGGAACGTTAGCTAGCCATAGTTGAATTCACTTTTTTATATACATATATAAACAATATACCGGGAGATAACGCAAGCATTTCAAAAGAGAGTGCCAGTTCTCTGAACCTAAATGGGTAGAGATCAATACGTCGAGACTCCTAATGAAATTTATTTGCTGGAACAACAGAGCACGTATTTTTATGGTAAGTGGGGACTATATTTAATCAATATGCCAATCAATCGTTGCAAATGAAATTAAAAATCTAAACTAGCTTACTGATAATAAGGAATTGAGTGCCAAAACTAAACTAATACTCTCTAGAAATAAACGAAAGGTTCTATGTTATGTAGAGTACTGTACTTATAGAAACCAATATACTACTTTTTATTTACTGTCTCTACAATACTTACTTATCAGGGTGTACCTCATATGTTGTTATTTATTGATGAACGCTTTAATTTTGATGTATGATTTGAATGACGTTTCGAACTAACTCTACTCTCTCTACACTTTACTCGTAACGAAACAGTTACGTGGAAATGGCAAAGAAATGATTACTAGGGCATTTAATATTATTTCAGGCAATGAAACATGCAGTAGATACTTGTTATTTATTACAGCTATCTTAGACATTATCATAGATATAATACTACTTAAACATAAATAATTATTTGACCAACATTAACAATTGGCAAACAATGTAATCAGAACCCTTCAAACTATTCTCGTAACAGATTCTGTCATTAAACCAGACGAGACGCAATACGTTGCCAAACCATCTAAACACTACAAGAAGCATCTGCATCACAACCTTTCATAATCTTTAAGTAACCAAACCGATAACGGGGTGGCGGCTTTGAACCTGACCTCTGCAGTTTTGCAAACGCCCCCCACTCGACGGAGCCTATGCAACGGACTCAACATTATTCTTGAAAGGCAAATCGGCCAGTGCGCACGAGTCGACATGTTTCCAAATCCGTTCGACAGAAAACATTCGACCATAAGACAGGTATTGGATAGAATTTTCAAAGATTCGACAAGTGTTAGACGCAAAAATGCTTTGTCTAGGAAGGATAGTAATACCTCGTCGTGTTCGAACGCAAGCGCAAGTTCGGAGAGTCGAAAAATGTTCGGCTTTAGTCTCCGTTGATTGTGGACGGCATGAGTGACTTGTTGTGCAATGTTTGAGTGTGTTCGCAATCTACTAGTCATCGCTTGGGTTTCACTACATGATACTTTGGTAAGTTTTACTTGGAGATTTTTGCCATTAAATTTAATATTAATGAAAAGCATTGCTACAACTTCTTTTGTTAATATACGTACAGGATTTGCAAATACGCATTCTTTTGCGTTGTCTCTATTTACTGATATTAGTTTATTACGTTCTTAGTATATATTGTAACAGGTATCAAGGTCATTATGATTAGTTTTTTTTCGTCGGTATGCGTGTGCAGTAAACGCATTAATTGCATGTAAGTATACCAATGCAACCTTCGTTTTATAAACCTTCAAGTTTCTTTATGCTGTTGCAGTGCATTGCATTTTGTATTATTATTTCGATTTGAAAAAATGTCCACTGTAAACAAAGGGTAGAAATTGCTAACGATATCATATTTATTTGAGATACCTAGTAAACAATTCTGACGAGTAAACAATAGGGGGCACCAAACTATTGAAATTATAAATTTCACTTGGACAATGGAGGTTCACTGTGTGCAGACGCAGGGTATCGATCTTCAGCACAATGCTTTCAACATTCTTTCCTTGCATCGATAAGCATCAAACAAAGATCAGTCGACAAAGTGCGTCTAGTCTAAGAACCCATCAAGTGATTTAAAACACTTAAAGATTCTTATAACAAGAAAACATCATATTCCACATCTACTTTATACAACAGTATAATCAGAATCAGAATATCTCTTTATTCATGTAAATCATTCAGTACAGTACTTATGAATCGTCAATATAGTTACAAAAAGCTAAGCTACGACTTAACCACCCGTTCGTAATGCCGTTCCTATAGAGAAGAACGGGTAAGGATCTCCATGGTTGCTCTTTTTAAAAAGATAACGAGGTCATCCACCATCCATTATTCCAATCTCTGTTTAACTTCATTTCTATACAGAAAATAACTAGCAGATAATAAGGAAAGGCCAATAACACTAGGTCAATAACTACAGTTCATATATCGATAAGACTTAATACACATCATTGGCGAAATATTCATCAATTTCGTTGTGTTTCGCAAACTTCGAAAGTTACCGTTCAAGGTTCCTTGTTAGTAGCATAAAACGTATTTAGTTTAATATATTAATAGCATTATCGCTATTTCACCACGCCTTGTTTGCACATAGGCAATATGATTTTTTTTTTTCAAATTTTCTTCAATTTTATCCACTTTAGAGGATTTCGAAATGAGCCGGCTTTTAACCTGTTAGTTATTTCTGGCGCGACCTTGGTATAACTCTGATAGTGAGTTCTAAGGGCCCCAAAGGTTTTACCATAATAAAGAAATAAATCTGCATTCTGGTTTTAACATAACCTCTTATATCACAGCTTTATGATGATGAAAAGTTTGCAAATCAAACATGTCTCTTCGATTTACGAAACTACGAAGTCGCGTTGGAAAAGTTTGTAGACACATTGCGGGTGCATGTTTGAAGTGTAACAGCTGCTTGCTTACTATTTAACTCTTTTAAAATTAATCTTAATATATGTTTCAACTTAAATAAGACATCTGACAGACACCCAATAGTTTGATAGCATGTGTGATGTGAGATTTCGATTTATTAGCGTAAGTATTTTTTAATAAGTACTTAAAGCAGATTGGATGGATTGACGATACAGATAGGATAGGGGCTAACATAAATCATTTTATTCATATTGTTTCCAGTATTTTAGATTAACTACGAATATTGATTTCTTATATTTAACGAATGTTTAAATTAAAGTAAAGTAAGTAAATGTATTTCAGTTCAGACATTTGACATGATAGGTTAAGTTGCGGTTCGAAACAAGGCGGAAGCCTGTATCTTGAAAACCTGATTAGTTTGATTTATTGTTAAGCACATTATTATATTCTTTTAAAATTAAAATTAAGCGTACGTTTTAAATAAAGTAACCAGACAATAATGAAATTCAAATAAAACATTATTAGTTCTGAATTAAATGAAATAAAGATTAAAAGATTAAAATTACGTTAGTGATTATTACTCACATACCTATAGCAATTTACGATTTAGAAATGTATAACAGGCTTATAAAAAGAGCAATACATGGAGTATTTTGTGCCTTGTTCTTCATAGGAACTATAATATAATATACTATAATATACTATATATATATTATAGTATATATTATACTATACTATATATTATAGTATAGTATTTTCAAGTCTTCTATTGAATAAAAATGTTTAGGCTAGCATTATTCCTTGTATTAATTAAATATTTTTTAAGAAATTATTAATTCTCTATTTCCCATATTCACAAAAATGCTTGAGCATACAAAAACATTCTCTTAAAAGTATAGTTCAACTATTCTTGAACAACATTACACATCGCAACGTACACCCGTATAAATTTCCGCCATTTGCCCAACTAGTGAATGCGATTGCGTCGCCCCGACCGGTCTGGAAACTCGCGCGCAACTACCAACTGCCGCGCCGCCAGCGCGTGCGCATCGTGCCAACACATATTTCGAAACTACACTTGCTGTAGCCAGTATTGGTAGTTACACACAAAACACGCTAAATTAACTAGAATATAAAAACTTTTTTTGCTGACAATATATATTTTTGATCATAGACTAGGTGTTTTTATTTTAACCAAACTATTTCGCTATGATTAGGAAATTAGCTAAAATACTTTGGCTAAGAATAGTGAGCGAATTCGATTACTACAAATCCTTGACCGTTAGGTACATTAGTTAACTTAAAGCTTTTATTGAAATATAAGAATTCGGCTTATCCAAAATGACACAAAGTTTTCGTCTGTTGCAGAGAATATAAAATCATAATATAAACGCGATAAAATCCTTACAATTCGTTTTATTTCAAGGAGAATAGCTTATTTTCATACTTTTTGGGTTTTCAAATAATTTAATTTCGGAATTTTGGGTATCCCTTCTCACAACACTTGCTTCAGGAACCTTCCAAGTTGAGATTTACTAAACTTTATAAATAGTTCCACCGGAAATTGTATTCATATGCATTTTATTTTTATATGACATTGATATGAACCTGTTAATTGACGAGTCTGTCTGACAGATAGTTGACCTTATGCCTACATTCCTATAATCATGTAGTAAAGTAAACATTTCCTAAAGCAGCTTGGCTGGTAGCAGAAGGCGTATAGGTAGTTCATGTAAATTCAATAATAATAATTTGATGTAAGTACAACACTTATATTACATTGAAACAACAATACAACTGCCCATCAAAGCCTTGTGTGGATAAACGGATTTATGGCTGTTGAGTTATTTGTAGGTATAAAAGTAATAATATCAACCTACTCGAAATAAATGCGGATACAACATTAAAAAATATATATTTAGATTTGTGTGTGTATCTTCCGCATTGATTTCCGAGTCCCACGAACAAAAACATAATCCAAAAAGTATTGAGATTATTTTTATATACCATAAAAAATGATGTCATCTACATATTTGTTTTTTTTTTCTTATTTCAGGTACGTGAATCAGCGTTTTGGGTTGCAGCGTGATACTTATACTATTACTCCAAAAAATATAATCTACATTAGTAAATAGAAAATGTTATTCTCGGTAGTTCATTGTATACTAGTATTATACAGATACCTGTTGCATAATATTTTATTTGACGAATTATAAGGGCAGGGTTAAAATGTATTATCAAATAGTACTCAAAGTTCATTGCCCTCAATCTCAACGTGAATGTTATCAAACTAAACACATTGCGATATGCTTAAGTACCTATATCCTTGTGTTAAAGAATTACTGTTGATTATAATACATTATGTACATATAATTTGATAAACAGTGAAGTATGAATTATGTCAAACGAATATGTTAGTATTATAAAAATATGATAATATACCTACCTATATCTAAATATTGCCTGCTGGCGGAAGACGGAAGATTCTAAATATATTTTTATAACATCTACCTACCCACATGCAACCTGTTTTTCACATAATACATTTAGTTTTAATTTAATTGCACCTAGGGTTCCCACCTTTTTGTGGAAAACATCGTAATTTTCAAGAACTTATGTTACGTAACCTAATTAATTAATTGCTTTGATTATTCACCACCTATGTGTTTATGGTGCGATGTGTATGGTTTAAAAATATTACAGTAACACCCAGTCAATACATTATGTGTTCTATTTACCTGTATTATGTTAGTTAATTTTATTTACTTATTTTACTTTAGTTTAAGAGTTAATTGTATTTAATAGTAATCTTGATATTATATCTCAAGTTATTTCTGCTTATAACCAATTATTATTGTTATCTTATTTATAGTTCGTCTGGCCATATTATTATAAAAAAAATATATGCAAATTGAATAAGTACGATTTATATGTATAGATTTTAAAATAAAATGAACAGCAAGAGTAAATAAACGCTCTTATCGCAAGGTACGAACTCTTCCACATAATAATAATGATATCGCCAGACGAACTCACCATAGAGGTTCCATCAAATATAGTACCTAAGTACCTCAAGCAAAATCCTTTTTAAGTACCGTTTTGGATACGTAACATCTTCCATTTCTCTTACACCAAGAATTCATAAATAAGTGTGGCAGTGACAAAATGTTTCCTCCATGACGTTAGGATTACATTAGAAAGTTCATGGTTACCCTACTGATAATGTAATAATAAGCGTCAACCACAGATATATTAGAGGAGATATGTTATGAAAGCGGTGGGCTTGCGCTCACCTTATGCCAAAATTACGCTAACATAGAGTTTTCGCCGTCAGTCGACTGCAACTGCACGTCGGTATCGGAGCTCTAACTTTTTTTTTAAATGCCGTGTTATTCCGTGGTTGTGTGCTAAAATACTAGCAGCAAAGTGAACTACGCGAAAGATGGAATCTCATTTCACCAGCCAGTATTAAGTATTTTATTTATTCGTCTTTAAAATTATTAAAAACAACAAATCAAAAAATATTTAATGCCTTTATTATGTTATTTTAGTTTTCATGTAGCACAACGACTTTTTTATTTTTGTACAAAATACATGGCTCTTTAAGTACCACCTATGTTCGCTACTGAGTGAATGTACGAGGCAATGGATAGATCGTCTAACGATACTTTGAATAAACTGGTGCGTCGCGTGGTACGGCCGCTGTATACGGCGACGACGCAGCACGCACCGAAGAGACTTCGTATTGGTTGGTTTTAGCGAGTGGTGGGAAACAAAACGGAGACAGCGAGTTCCCATACATTTTGAATCGCACGGCATATCTCTCGTGATCTGTGGCGTCAACCTTTTTTAAAAGTATTGTTTAAGGATTTACCGCCTCAGCACTACCTGCATAAAAAATCTATAAAACGATAATGGTTCATGTAATTTACTCGGTTATAAGCAACATATGTAGAATGGCCCATACCAAATAAGTGTTAAATGTGGGTTTGAATTGTGAATCAGACCCTTTATAATTAACCTTTACATTTTTATATAAGGTATAACAATAATAGTGTAAAATATTGTAACAGGTCCATCGGCAGCCTATAAAGGTCACATTCCCGAAAACAATAATAAAATTATTTGACATTTTAAAAATAACACCACGTATTAAGTGCGCGGTGAACGTACTGGCTCGCTTTTTTGTTACACCTTGTATAAGTAATTTAATTTCCTACACCATAGCAATGCACCAGGTATGTTCTAAATGTTGAATCATTTACAGGCAGATAATGTTATGCCATTCGGAGCTTTAAAAACATATTAGATAAGTATTTTAGAGCGAATAATTCATTTGAATAGTCTATATTTATAAAATAATATATCCTTCCTTATTAGCAGTGTTTGTTTATTTTTAGCGCCTTACTTACCTATATCTTTATAATTATACTAGATGCGCCCGGCGGTGTTACCCGCGAAAAAAGTATGAAAAATTAAAACATCTATCCCACGGGAACCATACATTTTACCGGGATAAAAAGTAGCCTATGTGTTATTCCAGACTATAATCTATATCTGTGCCAAATTTCATCCAGATCCGTTCAGCCGTTCGGGCGTGAAAGAGTAACAAACATCCATCCATCCATCCATCCATCCATCCATCCATCCATCCATCCATCCATCCATCCATCCAAACTTTCACATTTATAATATTAGTATAGATTAGGTGTACCATTATATAATGATGAGCTATGTCTGTATACAGAGAATATAATATAAATAATACGAGTATATGCAAAGGATCTAATTTGGACGTCGCTTACACCAAAATATATATTTTTAGAATTCTTCTCTGTATGTCTGTTTGATGGGACATCACGCTAAAACTGCAGGACCAATTTCAACGAGGTTGCAATATTGGATAACCTATAGTTAGATTTAAAATATGGGTGGTGGGGTAGATTTAAACTTTAAACCATTATTGTAGTATTGCGCGGGTGGATCTGTGAGCGAGAGCTAGTATAAGGATAAAAATATAAAAAGTGAGATCACTCGCCTTGAAAAGTGTCAAATCCGTTTAGTATGTTTGTCTGTCAGCTTCCGTTGCAATTCTGCCAACCTCAACTCCTCAATGTCATTATCACGATACGGAAAAGGTGGTTAGTCCTACACATCTACTGAGAAATTGATCTATACAAGGTTTATGTACCACACGTAACAATACTACATAAATTCACTTGTTATTTGCATAAATTATGGTTTTTTTTTAAACAAGTTTGTAGTGCCCAAGACTTTAACAGACGTGCAGGTATCCTCACAATGTGCCTTTACCGAAAGGCAGCAAGTGATAATCACGATAGAACCTGAGATTATCACATGAAATGCGAAAATCCTGGAGGTATGAGCTGGGGTTTGAATCTGTATAACTGGTTAGAATACCGAGCATCCAATTAATATACTGTTTATACAAGTAATAGAATTACATAAGTACAGCAGCAATAGCCGGGTGGGTAGAACGCTTGCCTTGGTAAAGAGGATCAAAGGTTCAAACCTCAGTTCGCTCCTCTGGTATTTCTGGATTTCATGTGTAAATGTATTTTTACATGAGTACGCAAATGAGCTGATCATAGAGCCTATATTTTAACAGAGGTGACCGAGATGCACTATTGAACACCCAAAGTATTGAACAGTCAGACTTTGGGTGTTCAATACTTTCTTACATGCAAACATAACTACTGAGAATCAATAAACAGTAAGGTAGAAAGGAATCGAATAGGGAGCGTCACCCCTTGATCACTCACCAAACGACTCATTTGCAATATACAGGACTACTACATTTTTCACAAGGGCAATCCTTCAAGCCCCAAGTTATTTCGGACTCCTGCTGACAAAAACCTCACGGTGGTGCTTTTTACGACTTGGAAGAGGGGCACGAGAACGGTTCCACGTATAAGTACTCGTAACCCCACCAGCGATGATCGCACGACGACTTCCACAGGGGTAGCCCCAACCCGTGATGCTGAAGCATAGGAATGCCATGCAAAAATATTCTTTAAGTAGTCCATAGTGTTGGTAGTCCTAGTCCGGGGAGACGCAAGAGATAATGCATAATCTAGCACAAAAATACACATCTGTAACGCAACGCAACACTAAGAGCAAGGGCCATTCCAGTATGAACACGTCTGACTGACGTCCGTCTCACGTCATGTCTGAGAGGACCCCTCGAAAGATTTGTGAGGTCCGCCAACCCGCACTGGGCCAGCATGGTGGACTATGGCTTAATCCCCCTCGCATTGAAGGAAGGCCTGTGCCCAGCAGTGGAACATTAAAAAGGGATGGTATTATTATAATTATTTATTCCACTTAAAGCACCCGATGGATGCTACGGATGCTATATGGAATAGAATAAAAATATCTTTAATTTTTATTATTAGCACACCCGTCGGGTGCTCCAAGTGGTATACTATTAGTGATATTTAAATCAGTGCTCTGACTGGAATTCCCAAGAGCAAGTATGTAAATAAAATCGACTGCGCAATTAATTGTGCGCAGTCCGTTGAATTGTTATTAGCGATACACAAAAAACTGTTATGTTTTTATTAAATAACACCCCTTATTGATAAATAAAGCTAATAAATCAACATATTTACCGCCATGGTGTCGTGTTTTAAATTAATTCCATGGTAATTATTCAAAAATGTCAAGGTTAGTCGCGGTAAAAGGATATTGTATATGATGTTAAAATTATCTTACAAGTATCCGTAAGTACAATGTGAGCCCATTCGAAAACAATATCTATCGCGAATCTTTCTAAACAAGTAGGTGATTAGAAAGATATAAAAAATATCACCTAGGTTGATTGCCTCCACAGGTGACAGGAGGGCTGGCTCTTTCCTCGCTCAAAAAAATAGTTTGGTTATACAGCGAGGAAATGCAGCCAGCATTCTTGCCACCATTCCACGCGGACAAGGTCTTTTTGATACATAGTTTGTTGTCATACTATTTTTAAGTTTTTTTTATTTTCCTGTTTGTAAATATTTAAGTTATTTTCAATCATTTATAATAAATAATCAACTCATTGATTGACCTATAAATAAAAAAGGAGGTGATTGATAACTACTCACTCGTTGGTCAACTGCCTTTCATACTTTAGATGGTCCCTTTGCATTGTAACGCTATTTCTCTATAAAGGTAATCGAATATCAACATATTAGGTAGATTACAGAATTACTGGAGCAACCGAAATTTTGGTCATCTTTCACGTACGGTTGGTATTTGTTTGAATGGCGCGTCGAAGGCTACTGTAAAAAAAACTAAAGGCAGGTGTCAGATGTTTCCAAAGGTGGTATGCAGGCTTGTTTAGACTAGCGCAGGACTCGGTTCGTATGTGCTTGAATTTAATTGCAAAATGGTCGATCACACATGACTGCTGTCTGCTACACCGTGGCCATCTGCCTCTGGATTCACTACCGACACCGGCCGCACAACGGAGAGGGACAGAGTTATAGAAGAAATAAGCAGATGATAGCGGCCAGACGTTGCTCTATTCAACTTCTCATAGAAAACACAGTAGTTTTTTCCATAAAAATTCCACTTTTCCTGACAATTTTTTCATTTTTTATTTCTCTACAAACCTGATCCGAACTGTTACGAACATTTAACTATATATATATACTTGCTATAAAAATAAGTGTTTTATTGATATAGAAAATACATGGGTTTGCAATTCTAACTCAAAATTAGCTCTACATCCACGGCGACTAGTAGGTACAATGTAAGTAAAGAATGACGCCTATATTTAAACGCGCCTTTATCTTCAAGGTGGTGTTATGTCTCAACTAGTACACGAATTGACCGGAACTACCTATTTGTGTTGTGATCGCGTGATCTACTCAATGTTAATAGCACGCGTTGCACATAATATTATGTATAGTTACCTAATAATGATTACTGATGATGCTAGCTACTCCTCTTCGTGCAACAAATTGATTTCCAGAGTTCGCTTGAAGGAATTTAAATGGCACCACCAAGAAATGAAAGATGAAGAATGGTTGTGAGGTGGTACGAAGTTCGCCGGTATAGCTAGATTCTTGTAATTTATTCTATGGAAATGTTATCTTTATAATCTACCGATACAAACTGCTTAGAATATTTTACACTTTAGCGGATCGGGAAGATCTTCCAGCCAGGCGGGTGGTATGCCTGGCGGGGCGGCCGCTATGCCCCAACGGATATTGTAGGGATCTTGTATACATGTTACGTGCTCCGAAAACTCTCATAGCGCGTTACAGGATTGTTAGGAGAATTGTCAATTGTTCTGAATGTCGTCTGAAGAGGTCGTCTCGTTGAAGGGGTCGCTACAACACTATTATTGGGTCGCATTCCAGTTAGAGCACCGATTTTAATATGAACAATACTATTCAACTAAGAGTACCCGACGGGTGCGCTAATAGTAAAAATAAAAATATTTTTAATTCAACTTTTTTTTATATTTATAATTTATATTTTAAGCGCACCTGTCGGTGGAATAGTATTTGAATCGATTCGATTGGTGATATTCAAATAAGAATGCCTCATCATTGTTACACCTCATATATTAGACATAAGAGCTGAGCATTAAAAGCATTTCCGGCACTGTCTTTAAATAAAACACTATTAGCCGATTTTCCAGATCATTATGTTTGCATTAATGAGTCACAGGAAACACGATCTGATCTTAGGTGTAGTTAACAGAACACGTTGCCGTAACCATAATGCAAATATTCCATATTTATCTTTTCCTAGTAATATTATTATGCTGTTTTTTTTCTGGTTTCCAATAAAAACTACCTACGCACGCGACACGAGATTTCCGGCATTGTGTTTTAACAATCGGTACATTTAATCCTAAATGGAGCTTTAGCTCAATCTTGTTGTGTTATGCAAAAATTCTTTTAATATATCTTATAATTTAAAATCAGTTTATATTATTTAGGGTTGTGGTGATTTTGCGTTATTTCACAAACACGTTGTATAAATATAGGTATTAGTTACTTTGTTCTTATTTGCTATATCAGTATTCTTTTCCTCCAATACGGTGTGAATGGAGCGGTAACGATTCACGAAATGTATAAAAAAGTTAGAGCAAAGAAAACGATAGAGCTTGCATAACATAATATAACTATGTTTTTCATCCTTAACGTAGGTATACCGTACTTTAAGGATAAAACATAGTTTATTTTTAATCAGTACGTCAAGTGCGAGATTATTCGTAAGCTAACTGTAATTATACTGGAAGAGATATCAATTTCAATTGTAGGTAGCATGCTATTTAATTTTTGACTGTCTAAACCTACTTCAGAATTAAATGAGAGAGAACAGAATTTAGTAGCTGCCCATTTAGGGATTTTTTATTTGAACTGTGTAGGCACAAGGCCGTTGCCAGCCGTAAGAGCTAGCTATATATTGCCACGCGAAAATTACCTTAAGTTGTCCAAGCAGTAGTCTCTGATAGTACGTAAATCGTATACGTTCGTGTACATAGATATATATACCTTACAGCATTGATCGATCTATTAGTTTAATGAACACGGTACCAACTCAATAAAGTTCAATCACCTCCAATTTTCATCATCCAATTTGCTTGTATTTCAGGATCTATAAGTTTAATCTCTTGACATCAAACCAAGTGCCCGTAATTGAACTTAGCTATTCAAAGTACTCGTTACAAGGAAACCAACAAAATCAAAGGTCAATCGGTGGTAATATATCTGCGGTTTCTCGTTTGCGACTCTCTTACCTTAAAAATGGATTCTTAGAAATACTGGAATGCTATCACAATATGTTAACGATTAATGTATGTTTTTTTTTATTATTACATTATAGGCAAGTATTTGATCTCGATCTCACCTGATGGTAAGTGACGATGAGATCTACGATGGAGCATACTTGCCTAGGCGGCAGTAGATAGAGACGCTACATTCACTAGGCACATGCAGCGCAACTGATCTGACCCGCCATCCATGAATGGCAGCACCGAACATCATGCCGGAACACGGCTAGGCCGCTTGGCGACATGGCTTTGTTCAGTGGGTGGTGACTAGCCACGGCCGAAGCCTACCACCAGTAAAATAATAAAAGTAAAATGTATAAATAATAAAGCAGCAGGGCTATTATGTAACTCTGTTTCAATCATTTCGTGTATTTCTATCCACTAAATTAGTCGATAAAAATACGTGAGATGATTGAAACAGGATTGCAAACAGAATAACAATACTGTTGCAAATCTGTTTCAATAACTTATCAGTCGATAGAAATATAGGAAATTATTGAAACACAGTTAGGTTAACTAGTCTAGCAGATATTATGTTTATGGTTACATGTGTACCCCGCTAAATAATACGAAAGAAATAAATGCTGACCTTATTCCTCAAAAGTAAATAATAATTTTATAGCTACAAGTATATAGTAGACATATATATTACCTATAATAAAGACATTAATTGAAACTTAATGTATTTTAATGGCGTTAAAAGTGCGTTGAAATGCCACTGTAAATGGCTTACGTTATAAACATTAAATATGTCAGCAGGCTTAAGGAAATAAAACTTAAATTTAAAAAAATAAATCCTCTTTAGAACTATACTCATTACTTACACAACGCATAGATATAAAGTAGGTACTTTAATAAGGTGATATTCAATCTTTTACTCAGATAATAATATATGACAATGGTCTTGAAAATCTTCCATTACTCGGTAAAATCACACACGTTTAGGTAACCCAATGTCTAGCAGACCGGAGGCGTATTCTCATCGGACAAATTGCAAAGTTTGGAAGTAGATAGATAAAAAAGAAAGTCGCCAAACGCACCGCGATCCCCTCTGCGAAAGGTATATGATCAGACCGTGTAGTACCGTTCCGTGAAAACTAGTTTGTGTATATTTTTTGTTTGTGGTTCGAAATTGCCTGAGTACCTACGTGTTTACCTGGAATAGTTCGAGACAATTAATTATTTCTAAATAAATCTTCCAATGCAGATTAAATACTTTTACGCATCTGGGATTGAGACTAGGGTTTTTCTGGTGCGTTGTGGGTTTTGTGGTCCGGGAGTCGCTGCGACTACCGCGAACGGGGACAACTTCCAACATGCTCACAAACACAGTGCGGTGACACAACACAATACCTTTAAAAAAACTTCATATTATCTTCATAGTATCGTAGTATAGTAGAATAACGATAGGCCCCTGCATATTTTTATCAACAGTTAGCGTTCCATTGAATTATTTAGCTATGCTTACGCATCAAGTAGAGTACATACAGGTTAAGCTATGCTACATTTTGCGGTCAATATAATTGAGTAGCTGTTTATACTACTCATGTAATTTATGTCACATATCACAAGGTTAAGAAGCTCTAAGAATTAATATCTTGTTAGTACCTAGGCACAGACCTAGTGCCTGGTAAATACGTGTTTCTAAATAAGTAGTGTAGGTACTAAATCGGCTTTAACTCCATTAAAGAACATTGTGCAATTTTACCGTGTGTGCTAAAACGATATCACACACAATAAGGATAGACTAAGTACATATTATTGCAGAAAAATATAAATATCTACGTCTATACTTACCACTAAATTCATAGCTTTATTCCGTTGGCATTACAAACTTTTTGATGTTCACAAGAGCCGGGCATTTCGTCGCTGACGAGTAGCATTTGGCTATACAGCGATGAAATGCGGCCAGCATCTTGGGACATACATACTGCATAGGCCATTTTTTTACACTTTTTGTAAATTTTAATTACTATATTTGATAGTTTTCGTATGTACATATTGTGTCAATAAATAAACTTAATACAATAGATATACTTAACAAAAAAACTTATAGGTAAAGTTATAAAGTATGCTATTACAGGTTACAGTAGTAGAAACACGTCGGATCAACTGCCTGGCTTTGAGAGATAGAGCTATAATAAAATAGAGGCAGTTGCCTACCTAAGTACTTACTTAACTTCATATATTTGTTTAGCCTTCATATCTAACCATGCAGAAGACGCTCAATTAGCTTCGATTCCGCGTTCACGCGATGAGAGTTGTTAGCTAAGCTGGTTATAAATTATTGTTGAAATCTAGTTGCGCACGCTGCGAATGTAATCTATACATATAAATAAAATTGGAGTGTCTGTTTGTAATATTAAAATAACCGCTTTTTACTAAATGCATTTGGATGTATACACGGTACCTATACCAAAACAACCATTTTTAAATTTTTTGTCTGTCTGTCTGTCTGTCTGTCTGTCTGTCTGTCTGTCTGTCTGTCTGTCTGTCTGTTTGTTCCGGGTAATCTCTGAAATGGCTGGACCGATTTTGACGGGACTTTCACTGGCAGATAGCTGATGTAACAAGGAGTAACTTAGGCTACTTTTATTTTAGAAAAAAAAATAGGATCTCACGAAAAAAAATTCAAACCAATGTTGCAGCGCAGCGCCTGATTAAGTTTGATAGCAACAACCTGCAATGCGTCCCGCGGGCTCAGAATGGGCGAGCAGGCTGTTGTCAACGGTTGTCTTTGTTAAATACCACGCGGACGAAGTCGCGGGCAACAGCTAGTTATGTATATAGGTCTTATGTACTTACCCATCCCTTTTTGGGTTTGCGGTGTACACCATTAAAACATCAAAAATATATAGATAGCTACCTTGTAAATAACAGCTTTTAACCACGTCGCTTCCCTTGTGCAGTAGAGCCGGTTTGGTCACAATCTCGGCTATGTTTCGGTACAGGTCCCTGGATTGGCTGGGTTAAGCTTGCCGCATGGAGGTTCGATGCATAGGTGACGCCACGGCCACTGGTTTACACATACAGCTATGTCTCCAAACCCGTACTCCTGGCGATTGAGACGTTAATAAAAAGAAGTTAAGTTTGTTGCCCTGCGTTCTCGATCACTGGTATAGTCTTAGCCTACTTATTTATGAAAAAATAAACGATTCAGCGTGTGTGTATAAACGGTTATAAAAAAAACAAAATCGCGAAACTGGTTTCCATAAAAGCAATATAAGACTGTGATAAAAAACGTGCTCCCCCTGGCCCATAGCGACATCGCCGTCACTGTTGGGTGTCCAGGCAGTAATGTTTCCGATAGGACAAGTCACGGTTTGATTAAAGATATTTTCACTGTACCTACCCACTCGCAGAGAGATGAACAACTTGAGCAACATAAAACAATATTCTTATGAGCAAAATTTCTTTAACAATGAAAAACAACAATAAATTCCTTTAACATCAAAACGAAAAACCCTTTGGAAAGCAAAGGGACACAACAAAAAATATAGATATGTTGATGATGATGAACAGAATCCCCTACCTCTATCAGTAACGCTGTGGATACTTTACTGAAAATCTACCGGACATCTTGGGAGAACTTGAAAAGTGAAGTTATACTATTTTGTTTCAATTTCCTTCACTCGTGCACGTTTATGAACACAAAATGTTTAATATACCACTAATATTACACATTATTTAATAAGAAACACATTTTTTGGAAATTAAAACAAAATTGACAGCTTCGCGATTCAACTTCCCGCCAAAAAGCCTACTAATGGACTGTGTCCACTGACGTCCATGATACAAGTACGCTAGACTAATGATATCCTTTAAAATGACAGCTATCTATTGTGCTTATTTGAAGCGCCCCCAGCGTGGGGGAAAGGAACTAAATCTGACGTAAAATGCAAATGGCCGTTGTTTTGTTTACATTGTCTCCGTGTTTATAAAGTGATTTTGAAGGTTTAACGCGATTAAACTTGTTTGTTGTGTCGTATTAATATAGTTAATACATAAATAAGTGGTGTTAGTTAATAGGTAAACCATGAAAGAGTGCGTGTTATGCAAAACTCTTTACCAGAAGGGAAGTGGGGTTACATTCCACAAGTAAGTGAATTTACGGCTAATATTCAAGAAATTAAAACTTCTATTGATATTATAGGCACTTAAAAATATGTTACTAATCTTATTTATACGTGATTACAACGCATTTGTCTTTGTATTATCGATTTTTTATAAACAATAAAATTCAATAGTGCTGTAAAAGTTCCTTGTCGATAAAATTTATCGATATTTTTCTATCAATATCTTAAATAGATAGAACGTTCAAGAACGTAAAAATCGCCGAAGACAGATTTGTATTATCAAATACATATTATTTTAAAACAATGTTTACTAATTCACAGGTTTCCGACTGACAATAGAAGACTAGAATTATGGCTCAAAAACATTGAAAAGCCTAGTTGGCGTCCGAAAAAATATGATTACATCTGTTCAAAACACTTCTCTGATGACTGTTTTATTAAACATAACTCATGTACTACTTTGATGATTTTTATTTTCTATTAATACCTTACCTACTCCATTGCTTCCCAAACAACATTACATTACCTCATTTCTAATTAAAAAACGATCCTTATTTAAGTAGGATCTAGCTAGTCACACACCACCCTTTAGTCCGGTTTCGGCTTATCCTAAGATTACCTACCCTACCCATGAGCGATTCGGCTAATCATTATCATTATTTGCTTCATCTTAGTATTAACCACTCGACTATTTTGGACATTAGCCATTGTTAAAGGAATGGATCATCATTATTTTCATTTTACTGCATGGGTAGGTTTAAGCATAAACATTTTTATCGATGTATCATATCACTGTCCCATCTCTATTATTAGTTCCATTCCCCCTCACTGCCGCTATCAGCGCCAAAATGGCGAAAATCAAATAGGCACACGATAACCGGGCTTATGATTAGTCCAGCGATGTATACCATAGAGGTCAGTGACTGTGTCACAGTCTAATTCAGTCTATTGAAGTTGAACCGCGAAGCTGTCACTGTGACCACTGCTAATGATGGGTATGTGTATGGTATGTACCAGGTATACATAGTTTCTCATGGTATTATTCTAAAATCATTGCTTATGGTATCCACTAATTACTAAGTATTATTTAGGTAGGTAGGAACTTAAGTAAATACATCACCATAACCGGGCGAGCCAATTATTATGTTTTTTCTAATTTGTCAGCAGATATAATAATAGCAGAATAACTATTATAAATATATTTCATTTTCTCAAACATTTGATACTGGGATGGTACGAAATTCGTAAGCCCGGACAGCTAGTAGGTATTCAATTTAAAATAATTATTTAGAAAACGATAATAAATAATTATTATTATGCAAAATATTGTATTGATTGAAAGATATCGATGGTTTCGATGAATAAACTATCCGGTTATGCGAAGCTTACAATGAAGCGCACGTGCATACGCATGTGCTGGCTCGCACTCTTGTTGCTTGGCTGGATGTAAGACAGGTTAGTTTGGTTTAACTTTAGGTTAGGACGGCTAACCGTCATGCATTCTGTGGGACAGCCCCGCAAACGTAAATGAAATCTCGCAAATCGCGGCGATAAAAAGGTAGATAATTAATGAACATATTGGTAGGTAGGTACATTAAGTATCTGAGTAGGTATATCTTTACATATTAAATAAAAGAAATGACCAAAGCGCTGAAAAAAATGGTTCCAAGCCAAAGCCAAGAACCGAGCAGCGAGTGGCTTTGGGAATTCAGCAAGGAAATGTGGCAAGCATCGTCAGAGTAACTACGCTATGGGCAGGTGGGCAGGCTCAGAATATAGCTCAGACTAATTGGTCTGACGTTGCACTTCTTAACATGGGCGGGTGAAAATATGTAGGATCGACGTTTGTTTCAAAATTAAGGAATTTGTGTACGTATTTTTTTTTAGTGTGTAGAGCAAAATACGCGGGGTCACGGCAATTGGTCATAATATCTATGTAAAAAAAATCGTAATCCATAGTCAAAGTATATCTGAAATGTCAATGTCATTTGTCAGTCAAATCGAACAAAATATAAAAACATGCTCTCATGAGGTGCGTGTTTCTATTTCCAAACAAAAATAATGTGATTGAGATTTGGATAACGTCGCCATAAGTAATAAAAATGGTGAAAGTTAAACACCAAGAAGACCATCTTCCTGGGTTCGAAGCACCCGCAGAAGAGGCAACGCATGATGAAACGCAAAGCAATAAGAAGAAAAAGAAGAGTTCCGGAGGATTCCAATCCATGGGGCTCAGCTTCCCTATCCTCAAAGGTATAGCCAAAAGGGGCTATAAGCAGCCAACACCTATACAACGCAAAGTAAGTAATTTTGCATTTGCATTTGCAATTTGCATTTGCAAAAGTAACCTCAAAATAATAGGACTGCACAAATATATGAAATGTATGAATTAAATATTTGTATTATATATTTCCTTGAGTGTCAATATTGCATGTTTATGCAGATAGCTATCATGGCTATGTGAGTTTTTTACTTAAGTAATTCTTTAGGTTTCCGTGTGTGAATGTTTTCAATGTTTTTATTTATTTTATAGACACTACCTATAGCTCTAACTGGCAAAGATGTGGTGGCTATGGCCCGCACCGGATCTGGCAAGACGGCCTGTTTTGTGCTGCCTATACTGGAGAAACTGGTGGCTGCAAACACCAAACCCATGCCAGGGAAGAACTTTAGAGCACTCATACTTTCTCCAACCCGGGAGTTGGCTCTACAGGTAAATTACTCTATAATTCGGTAGTACCAATTTAACAATGTCAATAAAGGAACTACAATTTGTTTGAAATGTCATTACATAGCTTTTTTCTCTTAAACAATTGTATTTTCAATACAAGACCTATATTCAAATTGATGGTTCTAAATCTGTTTGCAATTACAAATTTTCTGCACTATAATCTCTTTATTCCAGACATTAAAATTCACCAGAGAACTTGGCAAGTTCACTGGTCTCACGTCAGCTGCAATCCTTGGTGGGGAGTCAATTGAACAACAGTTCAGTGTCATGTCAGGCACGGCTCCTGATATAGTGGTGGCTACTCCGGGTCGTTTCCTGCACATTTGCATTGAGATGAGCTTGAAATTAGACAATATAAGTAAGTTGATAGACACCAACAATTTGATGACCTGATTAGGGCAGTTGGGAGTGTCTCTACTTTCTGTGTCTAGGGTCCTGGGTTCGAATCCTGGTAGTGACAAACTTCGTGTGATGATTGTTTGTATCCAAGTAATGGATGTTTAATATTCATTTAACTCGTGTACAACCAACTTCAGAGTGGCAGTAAGCTAGAATTTAAAATAAAAAACAACCAATTTGCATTGCCTTAAATCCAGCCCCTATTAATAAACACAAAAATGAGAACTGTTGTCATAAATCAAATGCAGTATGAACAAATTATTTTACCATTGTAATTTTGGAGCTTAGTTTATATTCACTTTTGTTCACAGAGATCATAGTTTTCGATGAAGCCGACCGGCTATTTGAGCTCGGTTTCGGCGAGCAACTCAGAGAGATCGTCGCTCGTCTACCCTCAACCCGTCAAACGCTACTATTCTCAGCGACAATGCCAAAAATGCTCGTAGAATTCGCGAGAGCAGGTCTTACCGACCCGATACTGGTTCGCTTAGATGTTGATTGGAAGTTACCGTCAACACTATGGCTTGGATGGGTGTCTGTGAGAGCGGAACTGAAGACTGCAGCATTGCTGATACTGCTGGATAGGGTGTTGACGCCGACAACGCCACAAGCAGTTGTGTTTGCGGCGACTAAACATCATGTTGAATATTTGCATTTAGTAAGTTACACACAAATTCTATTATTTCATATAGAACATGTTTCAGGTATTAACCCTATCCAGAACTTATCTGACGGATGGTCTGTACAAATTCTGACAGATTACACCTGGAATAAGGTTTATTAGGGGACGATGAGACAGGCCCTTCGAATATACATTGTTTTAAAATTTGGTAAACGATTGGGGTTCTCTGTCAAACACGTGCTGTCTTATGGCAGTGACATCACGGCCCTGCAGATTCATGTCTCTTGTGGTCCTTTCGTTTTTTTTAATTATTTTACTCTTGCTGTTAGTTCATTTCGATTATTGATTGACACAATAAGTTATACATCTTGTAATTTACAACGTTAATATAACCTAGGACAGTTAGCCTACTGGCATTACCTGCGTAATTCATAGAATTTATTACCAACTAGGAAATTCTATCGACAAAGCTCGCCAACTGAATGTTTATCATAGATACTCCAACAAGCCGGCATCTCGTCGACGTACGCGTACTCCGGGCTGGACGCGTCGGCTCGCAAGATCGCGCTCGGCCGCTTCATCAACCAGAAAGTGTCGGTGCTCATAGTCACGGATGTGGCGGCGAGAGGACTGGACCTGCCCGCTTTGGATACAGTCATTAATTACAATTTCCCTGCGAAACCGAAGCTTTTTGTGCATAGAGTTGGTGAGTTTAGAATGTTCACTTCCCCCATCCCCATTACATCATCAGACCACTAAACGTTTTATGGTCGATATTCCATCTTTGCTGTAACACTTATCGTACATACCACTAAGGATTAGATCTCCTTGGCAGATTATATGTTTACCGATAGTTATAACCTTGGTTTATTTAAGTCACGCGTAAACAGGTAGGTCCCTGTATACTCATGGACTATGAAGCTCGCTTGCCTGTAAGGTTTTAGGCAACCATGCTCCATGGTCGACTGCAACGTGGCTTAACATCAGGTGCGATAGTGGTCAAACGCAAGCCTATCTACAATTAAAAAAATAAATATAAATCTCTAAATGTAGGAGAGGCAAAAAAATTGGTGTGGAATCTTATAGATCTGTGATATTGTAATATCGCATTTGTAGCTTATTGAAAAATAAACAACGTCATTTGCTCTAACCTTGTGTCTCCCACTGCTCGGCAAAGGTCTTTAACTCTTTCCACTCATCAACAAGTCATTCACCCCAAATATTTTCTTTCGTCCAGGTCGCAGTGCTCGCGCAGGAAGAGCAGGCCGCGCCTTCTCCCTCGTAGCTGCGGACGACGTCGCGCATTTACTGGACCTGCAGCTGTTCTTAGGAGCCGAACTGAAACTGCCTTCACAAGTGAAAGAGCGAGGTACAGCCTGTCCCAGCGGCGTGTGGGGCGCCGTGCCCACCGGCCTGCTGGAAATCCGCCACCAGGATGTCAGGACCTGGGATAAGAATTACTCGGAGATCGTAAGTTTGGACACCTGGCTTTAAAAATATTATCACATCTGCTGTTTCGAAGGGTTCTTGGTAACAATGTACCAGGGGGGGGGTGGTATACCTATTGCCATAATACCGGGCAAACTCCCCTTCAATGCGAAGGGGATTTGTGTTATAACCCACCTTGCTGGCCGGTGCGGGTTGGGGAATTTCTGGTGGTCGAAAGTTATGCAGGTTTCCTCATGGGATTTTCTGTCACCGCTTATTATGAAAATGGTAATGATGTTGACAATTGGGTTTCTACATGCAATCCGGATAGCCTCGGTGGTCTTTCTGGTGGGCTGGTATATTTGAGATTACGATTTTTTTTTATTGTAAAATTAAAGATGTATATTGGTGTAAGATTCGCGTGAAGATGAGAAAAAAATCATAATTTTAAGACATTTCTACAAATTTTGAAATTTTTTTTATTTGTAAACTCTATTGTTAGCAAATGAACAAAATTCATGATCAATAAACTTCAATGTAGGTATAATACTTATGCCGAAATAATACAACTGGGCATGGACAGAGCCGCATTTTTAATCATTTTGTTTGATGTTTTCGTGATTGAAAATGAGATTAGCACATGAAATCCCAGAGGAGCGAGCCGGGGCTTGAACCTGCAATCCTCGTTACCGAGACAAGCGTTCTACCAACTTGGCTATCACTGCTTCTGCTGATTTTGCGAATGCTCAACTGTTTGCCTTGTATAATAGGAGGACGCGGCCCGCGTGTGCGGGCGCGGCTGGCAGCAGTACATAAAGTGGCGCGAGCCCGCCTCGGCCGAGGCCAACAAGCGAGCCAAGGCCACGGACGTGCCCGTGCTCACACACCCCTTCCTGGTGGACGAGAACGACAGCGCCGCGGTCGACTTTATACACCAGATCAAGAACTATACGCCTAAAGGGGTAAGCATTAATACAGGTGTTACAATTAGGCTAAAATATTTTTGGTATGTTTATAAATATCACATACCAAAAAGTAAAAATCAAATTCAAAAAGATAAAGACATCAATATATGAAATAACTAGCTGCGCCCCGCGATTAAAAAGTATATCCCTATGTGATTTTCTGACCCCTAAACTACCACTATCTATGCAAAAAATCATGTCGATCCTTTGCTCTATGAAAAATTAAAACAAATCTATCCCAATGGAACCATACATTTTACCGGTATAAAAAGTAGCCTATGTGCTATTCCAGACTATAATCTATCTCTTTGCCAAATTTCATCCAGATCCGTTCAGACGTTCTGGCGTGATTAAGTAACAAACATCCATCCTTCCAAACTTTCCAACTATATAATATTAGTGGGATGCGTTCGTAACATACATGTTGAACCGAGTTATAAGCTATCTCCATGTCAAGTTTCATCTAAATATGTCCAGTAGATTTTCCCGCCATTCGCGACCACGACCAAAAAGAGGCACAGACAAAAAAAGTATTGTATCTGTATCGAAAATATTCTCTCATATTAGTGTTTTCAATTTTCAAAGAACAGCCAGTATCAATTTACAGACCGTTAATATTATATTGTGTAAATATTGATCTAACTTTGTTTTTTCAGACGATACTTGAACTGGCGGCTAAAAATGATTCGCCGATGTATTTGGCAATGAAAGCAAAGAAACAGGTTCACGGTAAAACAATACAGAAGAAGAGAGACAACATGAAATTACAGGTAGTGCGGTTTTTATTATATTTTTAATGAAAATGACATTAAAGTTGCAATTTCATTGAATTTTCTGGTTGATCTAATTAACTTTTTAGGCTGAAGGCATATTGGAAGATACTAGTAACATGAAAGTTACCAAAAGTTCTCGAGGGCAACCGGCAAGGAAAAAGAAAAGGGAAGTTGTCCGCGATGAGAATTACATACCGCACACGGCTAGCGATGAACATACAGAGACCGGGTAAGTATTTTTATAATACTGTAAACTGTACGGTACCGAAATAAGCGACGCCGGTTCGTGGGCGTCGCGACTTCTCTGGGTGGATGACGTGGCGTCTCATAGTGGGCGTTGTGGCGATAGTGGGCGTTGTGACGATAGCTAGTGGGCGTTGTGACGATAGTTAGTGGGCGCTGTGACGATCGTGGGCGTTGTGACGCCAGTTAGTGGGCGTCGTGGCACCCACTCAGAGACGTCGTAAAGCCCACCTAGAGGCGTTGCAATGCCTATTAATCGGTGTCGCGGTGGCCACTAACCAGCGTCGCAGCGCCCATTTACCGGCGTCGCGGCACCTACTAACCGGCGCTGCAACGCCCACCTCGAGGCGTCACGATGCGGTTGGATGATCAGGATAGGATGATATGAATGGGATCTTAGTTTTTCTATTTCTCCTTGGACGAAACATGTGAAAGAGGCAGCATGTCGATCTACTGTGAATGTGCGGTGTATTGATGGGCCGTTGTCCGGCAGCATGGCGGTGAACTTCAGCGCGGGCGCGGCGGCGGCGCAGCTGGAGCTGGGCGCGGACAGCGGCGAGGCGGGCCGCGGCCAGCGCAACGTGCTGCGCTGGGACCGCAAGCGGAAGAAGATGGTGCACGTCGACCCGGTGCGTACGCTATTTGTCTCGTAGTTTTCCCGTAATGCGACAACATCAGATTAACATTATTGTCATCTACGACTGAACTACTCGATACTCGTGATCGCGTAGTGTGAAAATCCACATGGCAGAAGGCATGCCTGGAATGCAGTAGCCAGGAGTCGGGGAGGTGAATTTTAATAAATCGCAAAATAACCTGTGTTTTTGATTTGTTATATGAGACATTTTAATTTAAATGTTCATTTAATTAACTAATTTTAGTAGAAATAAAATACAAATTCTAATCGTAATCCTGATCGACTCTATAATGGCTCATCAGATTACATGAATGTGCTCGTAGCTGGAGAAAATGATTAAAATGTAATGTATATTTGGTTGATAGGACGGCGGTCGCAAAATGATTCGCACGGAGAGCGGCGGGCGCGTGCCGGCGTCCTTCCGCAGCGGCCGCTTCGACGACTGGCGCAAGCGCAACGCGCCCGACGCCGCCTCCGACGACGACCAGCCCAGCAACAGTAACAGGAAAAAACCTGGTGAGTACATCTCAAACATTATATGGCTTATATTATAACAGCCCTTTTTAATGTCCCACTGCTGGGCACGGGCCTCCCCTCAATGCGAGGGGGGATTATGCCATTGCCCACCACGCTGGCCCAGTGCGGGTTGGCGGACTTCACACATCTTTCGAGGGGTTCTCACAGATATGCAGGTTTCCTCACGATGTTTTCCTTCATCATTTAGCAAGTGATAATCGTGGTTGAAAATGAGATCCAGAAATGCCAGAAGTGCGAGCCGGGGTTTGAACTTGCAATCATCGTTACCGAGGCAAGCGTTCTACCAAATGGGCTATCACAGTTACTATATCTTACAAAAAGATAAATACGTGTTGAGCCTGCGTTTATCAAACCATGTCTACATGTAAATTCCATAGTGATAAAATGAGATTTAGCCTTTCGGACACTGTTTATTTAAACCTCATTTAAATATATGTGGTAAGGATGTTTATTGATTGATAGGGTTCATCTGGGTATACATTTCTTCCGGCCATCTTCTACAAGGTCTGCCGTGATAGTCTGGCGTTTGCGGGCATTTTTATGTACTTATTTCTGCCCATAATCTTCTCCCGATATGCTACTGAAGAGCCCAATCCCATTGTACTCTGGCAGATATAGACCCTACGGCAATGATTTGTCTCTAAGGCAGCAGTTATAGTATTTCTAATTCGGATTGTGATTTAAGATCACAGTCCCAGGATTCTCAGCTCCATTGCTCATTGATATTGTCCATACTTAGGTCTAACACAGAAAACCATACGCTTCATTTACTGAAAAGAAAATATGAACCGACGAAATGTCATTCGCCAAATTATTTGTTTGTTTGTACAGCGTCAGAGTTCCGTCCCCACTGGGTGAAGCACAACGAGCGTGTCGCCAAGAAGTCGGCCGAGGCCAAGTCCAAGGAGTTCAAAAATAAGCAGCAGATCGTGAAGGAGCGCCTGCGCAAGGACAAAATCAAACAGAAACTCAAGCACAAGACAAACAAGAAGAAGAGGAAGAAGTGAATGGGAATATACATTTGAAATAGGCACTGGTAGTTTATTTTTGATCCTTGTTTGCTTTCAATTTAGATGGTTGTTTTTTACTGCTGCTTCAGTCCCACCAAATTATGTTCTGTAGTATGTATTCCAAGACCGAATGATTTGGTCTACAAGTTAAAACCAAAATATTTTTTATTCATCTAGGCCAGGGGTTCCCAACCTTTTTTTGTCTACTGCCCACTTTAAGAATAAATTATTTTTTAACGCCCCCCTTTTTAAACATACTTAAAAACCGCTAAGTACTTATAACTGATTATTGAAACGCAAATTTATAGTATTCGGACAGAGTATCTTTTATTGAAAATAAAACAAACATAATCAATTCTTATATAAAAACTAATGTGAAGGTTGAATCTGATGCTGTTCAATAAGTTTGTTGATATCAGGTTCCAATGCCCCCTTTTTTTTCTGGGTCTCTTACCGCCCCCCTTTAGGCCTGCAGCGCCCACAAGGGGGCGTTATCGCCCACGTTGGGAAAGACTGATCTAGGCCAAAAAGCACTTACGAATAGTCAAAGCTACCACCGGTTAGGAATGTTCATTTCACTGAGAACCAGCAAGAAACTTAGGGGTTACTCCTTTAAAAACAGGTTGTACAGCAGGCAACACCATAGCCACAATACTAAGTAATATATAAATACTCAAGCAGTAATTAACTCAAACTCTTGGGGGATTGGATTGAGGTGCAAATGAAAGGCATACGGAAAATCGTGATTATGTATATTTAAAAAATTAAGATAAACGATAGATATTTTAGTACCTACTTACAATTACCTGTACACGATGATAAATAACAAATTTCGAGAAGTATGCTATCATTACGGACACTTTGTATATATAACTTTAATAAGAATAATTTATATACCACAAGCGAAAACATTTTACAGATATATAAATGTTTAACTTCAACCAATAATATGAGACTATGAATTTAAAGGTACGTCATTTACTAGCTAATCGTAGTGATACAACATAGTTCACCCACACACAAATAGTAATAAATATGGATTAAGGCTAGACTTGAAGCTTGACAGGCAATTTAGTTTATACAAATAATGAATATTTCAATAATAAGGTCAGTTTACATTGTAAACGATAACGCGCATTGTACAAATACTAACAGATTTTTCTTTAAACACTGCTCAAAGCATGTTCGCAAAATTCCAAAGTCCTGCGCGCTATAATGATAACTGACCGCAATAAGTATAAAATGTGTCAATTAAAACTTGACACCGCTAACTAGCAAATAATCGTAACGTACGAGTAATATAAATAACAAGTATAATGACATCTTAAAATAAAATGCTCTTTGAAACAAGTAAACCTTTACCGCCAAATTCATAGACAGCTACAATCCATTTATAACAGTATTACAAAGGAATTTTGTAATACCAATAGATCGTGGCTTATATGAATTTGGGGATTGCCCACCGACTATCATCGTCTGTATTTGTTTATATTTCGACTCATGAACGTCTAATTTCTCGTATATATTTTGTTTTCCTATATTTAAGCACATTGTTATACGGTAGAAATATCGGAACATTATGGTTGTAGACAAATCGCGATAGGAAAAATGGATATACTTAGTTGCAGTCTATTTCACCTCGACACGATGGAACAGAATCCCGGAATATTTATCAAATAAATTTTAAAGTGATTTGTCCCAAAATTTATTTTATATTTAAATATTAAAAGAACTTCATCCTGCGAGTAGTTACAAAATTTGGCAACGTTCTCACTCCCGTATTATACCCTAGACGTCATAAGGTCAATGATACGAGACAATATCTTTTAATAAAACCAACGTTTACTCATTTCATTTTCAATACTACAATTTTGGTTCCATTACCTATCTAGTGGCAACGATGCCCAGAAAATACGGAATAACAATAATCCCATATTCATACATACCTAGTTATTTTATTAAACATCTATAATATAAGGTGTAACAATAACAGTGTAATATATTTTAAGAGGTCCATCGGTAGTCTTTAAAAAATATATTCTCAAAAATAAAACAAATTCATAGCAATTCAAAAATAACTACCTATTATTAAGTGCATGGTAAACTCTTGATGTTTGTTTTCATGAAATCTTTAACAAAACCACCCTTTACAATTTTTGATTTTAGATAGATGTGTTTGGTTTGATGTAGTTGGATGTGTATCACCTACTCGTTAAGATCTTAAAATAATTTACACAAAACCCCGAATTTATAGACGTTCTATAACTTTTTCAAACGTCCTACTGTGCACAAAAGTTTTACTTTGTGCAACTTGCTTTACTAATAGGACGTTTGATAATGTTATAGAACGTCTATAAAATCGAGGCTAATTTTTGCTACACCTTACATAGATTCACCGGTTGGGTGTCTCCGATCCTATCTAGCGTTGGACATTTAACAATAAGATTTTCGTAATAATCTAAACATATTTAATATCTAAAACAATGCCATATCTATACATTCCTTTGGCATTATCGTCCCATTCATGTCATTATCGGATTATTACATTCGTTACACATTCATGTCTTTAATGTACATACAGGATTAAAACTTAAATTTAAACGGCTAAGAAACCTAAATCTAGACCACTTTTCATGCCTGAACAATCAGTCTTCTCATTGCGAAAATTATCATAATTTCATTTTATTTACATATTTTTTTTCGAATTTTAACAATCTATTCGCACAGTAAGTTTTGTACATGAAAATATTTTATCTGTCAATCTGTTATTTTTGTCTACACAAAGCGCTACCGGGTTTCTGAAGTGGACGGGTCGAACTGTATGAATGATCAAGAGTATGGTTGAGCAAATAAGGCTGATAAAAGGTACAGTGGGTTATGGCACTAAACATTACAAAAACTATGTAAGATAAGCTAAGGATTTACACGCAAATAATAATTAAACTCGCGTACGCGTACATTTGATATATTATTAAAAGTCATTAAGAGCAAGTGTGGTGTAAGCGAGACATAAAACTAACATAATATTGTAATGAAGAGATGATAACATTGAAAATCCTTTGATTGTCGACATTGACTCACTCCCAAAACAAAATAAATAATTAAAGTTTCAATGAATTTACAATAGCTGCATAGCATTTTAAACAAAAATGCTTTATGTTGCTATTATAAAGTGACGAAAAGATTAGGCGGTAAAATTGGACACACAACACAGTCGATACAATTATTAAATATCCGCGTTTAGGACATTATTATGTTAAGCCTAGCATTTAATTTGATTGATTGTTGAATCAAGTCACAATTTTATATGAAATGGGGCTGCCGTAATTCGGCGTCTATGTTTACTATGGAGCTATGTCCACTCAATAGTGGACATAGCTCCATAGTCAACATAGATAAGATTTTTTATTATAATTCAACTCGACTCGACGCATTGAAAAAGCGTTAGCCTTAGAACCACGCAGCAATCAAAGGATTGTCTTAAGACATCAAGTGCTACAATCTATAAAAAAGATCTACAAAATCGGGGCAGGGTCAAAGGGAGCGTTCAAGTAAATTTTTGACTCCCCCTCCCCCACTGCTGTAACGCATCATAACGTTTCAGAAGATATATAAGAATACTTGAACGCTCCCAAAGTGACACATGAGGTCTAAAGAATAATTCAGCAATGTTGATGTGTACTCGTCATTTACAGTATACCGTTGGTGTAGTACTGGTAGTTGTCGTAGAGGCGCGTGGAGAGCGAGCGCAGCGCGTCGCGCACCAGCTTGTCGACGAGCGCCTGCAGCTGCGGCTCGGTGCGGCCGCGGTGGAAGCGCGCGCGGAACGCCGCCACCGCGCTGCTGCTGCGCAGGCACGCCAGCTGCCCGCCTGCGTGCAGATCATTGATAACAACTTGATATTTGATAAGTACTAGCTGGCCCGCCGAACTTTGTACCGCCCCCGAATCAGATGTATGAGAAAATTAATTATCTTTATTATACATTTTTTTGTGAATTTTTGCAATATTTTAAATAGTTATTCTGCTTTTCGGAGCTAGGAGACAAAGTCAAATCGTTTATTTCGTATAGGCCTACGGGGGCACTTACAAATTGTCATTACATTTTTTTTTCTTAACTCTACAACCGGATCGGAACGCGGCCTCAACTGAGATGATCCGGCAAGAAACTCAGCGGGCTTGTCTTTTTTTTTAATCCATTATATTTAGAAAAAAATAAAAAGTAAGCTCCAGTGTGTTGCCATGCGAGGCGCACAGACGCTACACTTTAACATTATAAATGTTAATGTTTGAGCGATGAGACGCGAGAAATTCAATAAATCAAATATGATGAAAATCGGTCCACCCGTTCTCGACTTATAGGTGTAACTAGCCCGACTTTGGATATATACATTATCACATCATACGAGACGCGAAATTCGGCACCATCGGGCCATAGCCAGAAAATACTGAAAGATAGCTTAAAATCAAGTTGGATATTGAAATAAAATAATCTGCCGGGGAGTAACAATTCCCACGGATATAGGACCCCCGTCCTAAGTTAAGTCGAGCCACTCGGTGTAGTGAACCAAGCGCTTACACTCCAGCTATCACACCTAGCCACCGTTGAAAGTAGTCGATAGAATAGTCTCAAACGGCGAAATAATATAGTGTCGTAGAATACACTCGACGTACACGTGAATTCACGTGTCTACACAAATAGGCTTGATTTTTGTGCTGTAATATGTTGTTCGCGTCGCTCCGTTTAAATTATTTCTTCGTCTTAGAGAATAGGCAATATTTAGATGACACGGATATTTGGGGTTTTAACCCGAATGTTAATGCTTAGTGCAAATATGTATTAAATGTTTTATCTGTTACACACCCATTCGCATCAGTTCGACGACGTGTATGATCTGATCGCAGTGCTTCCGCGCGGCGATCAGCCCGCGCAGTATCAGTATCTTGAAATACTGAAACATGTCAGAGTTCTCGCCGTCCATCACCTCCACGAACTCTTGCGTCAACTGCACAAAAAAACAATACTTTACGTAACTACTGAATCCAAATAGCGAGTGTATGTAGGGAATAGCGACCCCTTTATCGGTTATTTCTGCTTTTTTATATCTACCAAATTTTGTTATGTTATGGTTATTTCTACCAAAGACGCACTCCAAAGCGTGAACTTAACCGTTATTTTCTTTGAAACGTACCCCGAACTATAATATAGAATTTTCAATAAATTTACAATGGCATTACAAAGGACAAGCTGATGAAAAAATAATTACAAATGAACCCTTCTTACCTTGAATGGCGAGCTCTCAAATCCTAAATTCTTAGGTGATATTGAGAAGATAAATCCAAAGTCAATATGGATGATGTGACCTGCGCTGTCCAGCAAAATATTTCCATTATGCCTGAAACAAAACACTCTTATGAAATATGATAAAGAAACGCAACAGAATTTCAAATTTTTTTTTTCGCTGAATTAGGATATAAGTCAATTGGTTCGTTTGATTGTTATTTTTTTATGCATGTCAACAAAAAAACATGTATACACACGCATGTAAGTACCCCCCTGACGACAACTGTGTGCTTGGAAGATTTACCCTTAGCCGCTAAACTGGAATCTTTTATTTTCAAATTTAAACATTTGACTATGGAGGACTTTTGGCGGAAAGTTGCACAGGTCATTCGTTAATTTTGTTTTATTTTCCAAAAAAGTTGTTTCTTTGACAAATAATGTCTAATTATTACTGGGATATACAATACAATACAATAATACATTAATTGCGAATATAGGTCATTATGGATGTTACAGATAAAATAAATAAAGGTCATTGTGTGTTCATAAACGTGCATAAGTGAAAGAAATGAAAATCAAAATGTATAGCTTGCCTTTTACGTTAACCCAAGATATCCGGTTCAGTTTCAGTAAAGTATCAACAGCTTTACTGATAGAGTTAGGTAATACTCGACACTGGCAAGAATGGCCATGTTTCGAAGCCGATTGCAAACCGAAGCTACGGAGGGGGGGGGGGGGGGCTGTACATTAGTGTAATAGTAGATAAGTAAACTGTTGGCACCGACCTGTCCTTGAGCTGCAGCAGGTAGCTGGTGAGCGCGTAGGCGGCGGCCGACTCCACGAAGTTGTGCTGCGCGCGCAGGAACTGCTCGCTGGTGGGCGGCCCGTGCTCCAGCTCCAGCCACGCGCGCAGGCTCTTGCCCGACTGCTTCTTGATTTGATGCAGCGATACCGAGTTCAATACCTGGACAAACATATAACAATGTTAATCCTCATTTTTTCAGTTGTTATGAGAATAGCGGGGAGATTGAAGAATAATTCACGCTGTAACGTTTGGCCAACAAAATGATTCCGTCAGCAGCTGCGCCGCATGTGTCTAGTGCACTCACCGGCTGTATGAGTCCGGACTCGCGGTCCAGGCACAGGATCTCGTAGGGCTGCAGCTTGAGCGGCACGCGCTCGGCGGTCCAGGCGGCCTGCAGGCGCCGCAGCAGCTGCGCCGCCAGCGCCTCCTGGCGCAGGTCGTCGCCCACCTTCACGATGCAGCCCAGCAGCCGCCAGCCGCCCAGCGCGCCGTACGGCGACGACGACCGCATGCGCGACAGCTTGCTCTCCCACGACTCCTGCACGTGGATCGGTGGGCTTAAGAAAATATTTGGAACGCAAGACGAAGCATTCAGATTGGTTCTCATCAGATACTTTCACCGCGACTTCAGCCGTGTGGACATGCATATCCCGTGAAAACCATTTTCCGGAACAAAAATATCCGTCATATTGAGATGTGCTTTAAACTACTGAGTGTTGCCCACTATCACTATTTTATTAAAACATAACAAGGTTCTTACCGAGCAGGTATAGTATCAATATCTATATTTACATTAAGTCTTGAGTCTAAAATTGTGCTCATATTTTCTGTTAGACACTGCACACTTTTATGCTTCGTAGTCGAGTATTCAACCGTGTAAACGGCTTCTTCGCGGTTCTAAAGCATTGAATATGGTTCCTAAACGGTTTCATAAAACTATAGGTCTGATATATACAGTTCATGGGATTGCCGCTTAGCCTTCAAAGATAATAATGGAAATTAGACTATATAAGTTTTTGTACCTTGAGTGCGGTAGCGGAGGGGTCCGCAGGGTCGTGTCGGAAGGCGTTGGGCGGCGGCGCGGCCGTGGCGTCCGCCAGCCGCCGCCGCACCTCGCCCGCGCCCACTGCCACCGACTCGCGCGAGCCGCACGACGATGTCGACAGCGCAGATATAGCTGACACCTGTCATATGGAGATGATTAGATTGATCTTCCTTCTTCTTTGTATATAGGTATGCACGGTGTTATGTTTTTTAGTATGAGATAGAATAATTATGTTATTATTCTCCTGCTAAACATGCGCTTAATGCCGTTAATTAGCGCATCAATCGACATAAAATAGTTTGTGTCGATTAACGCGCTAATTGACGGCATTAGGCGCAGAGGTGGCCCGGGTTTTATTTTTGCTAAATTAAGTAGTCATATTGTTTTATGGTACTAGGCTCGCCACAAGCTTCCACCAATGTTACTCTCGTAAGCCGGGATCCACCTTTTGTAGTAGTTAGAGTACATAATGTCCAACCAGTGATCGATGCAGACGAGTTGACGTAATACGTTTTCCTGCAATTACGCGGTCTCAGAGCTATTGCACCGATAAACATTGCCTCTTATTGATGGGTAGTCGTTTGGGTTTTACTAGCATTCATCAATCTAAGTTAGGTTCCTAACAGTCCCATATTCAACCTACTTTGATCCTACTAGGTCATTTAAATTTTATTGATCACAGTCTCCCATGAGTTTTATTTGTATATACATATTTTCCACGCTTCCAAGAAATCGTAGTTCTTTAATTATTTTCGAGTAAAAAATCAAACTAATTAGTTATTCGTATACATTCACAGATATTCAAATGTACTTTAAATTCCACAAAATACAAAAAAATAACAAATGTATTCAGGTATAACTTGACTACATAATGCGAATTCTTTTACAATTGGTATTTCGTTCGTTTCGTTTTGGTACAAACAAAAACGATGAATATACAATAACACCTTATAAGAGTTAAACCAAAAAGAACAACTAAATAAATAACAACTGGCCATTGTAAGATGGTGTCAACAACGTGTAAAGACGCATTGAAATGGAACCGTTTAAAACGACTAATTTCGTAGACAATTATTATTTCTGAAAAAAAGAATCAGTTAACTATCGAAATTACCAGGGGGAGTAAAGTTAGGAGGGAGGCAAGCAATCAACTTATCTTACACCTTTTCATAAATTTAAAATGATCTAAAGGTATTCGGTTGCCTATACGATAAGACACGCAATGTATTTCTTCGACCCCGAAGTCTGACGCGGTACATTCACACTGGCGACATTGCCCTTTCGACGCGCTCGCGGAGTCCGAAAGCTTATACTTATGCTATTATGTTATTAACTGATTGATCGATACGTCTGGCACAAGCACACGAATTACTATAATGGAGATTGAATAAAATGAGAACTTATTGTTATAATTTAGTTGGAACTAAAGGTAATGTGACCCGCGTCTAGGCAAATCAGTCGTAGCAACATGGACTATAGTTATTTAGGTGTTCGTTTTTATGGAAACGCAGAATCAATCAATACACATTGAACCGGCTACAAACGATATACAGAGTTGCGCGATATAGACGACAACTCGACAGACAGCTATACAATTGTAGCTGGAAATTGCCACAGAACTAGCCCGTTTGACGCAAGTTGAACCTTTTGACGCAAGCAAGTTGCCACAAACTATAACTCACCTGCGATAAGCTGTCCGGCGCGGGCGCCCTATGCGGGTACTGTGTACTCAGGTCCTCGTCATCGTGACTCCAGCAATCGCCGGCGTCACCGTCATCTAGCCCCGAGTATAATGATAACACCGGCCACTCCGGCACCAGGTTTTCTTCACTCTTCGTGTGGCGGATGGGAGGTGAATGAGGCGCTGGCGGGGCGGGGGGCAAGAGGCGAGGGGGGAGAGGCTCGTGACCCTCCGTCTCCAGCACTTCCACATACATTATGTAGGGAGCCTGCGAAAGATAAAAATAATAAGATTTGGTAAGTAAGGCGGAAAACTCCGTCGTGTGGACACGTCACAGCTCTTTTTTTTTTGTTTTTTTTTATTTAGTCTACTTAGAGATATAAACATATTTAAGCTTATTTTGTTTTGACAAAACAAACATATTGTTACTTTGGTTTATTCAGTTTATCACCATTGCAAAACGATGCCTACTAATTGATAACAAATTATGCAGTTCAAGGTTATTGTGCCTTGGTCAATACCGACATTATAAATGATAAAGAAATCTACAATATGGATAAAATCATTTTACAAGTCTGATTCTGCTAATGTGCAATGATGATTTCTTTTTAAATCAAATTTGTGCACCTGATATAACGGGAGGAAGCAATTCCTGTACTAGATATTTGATCAATGGTTTAATCAGATTGGTATCTATCAATTACTGTGTACTTAGTAGCTGTAGTATTCTATATTTATCTATTATTGTAGAATTCGATATTATCACGAACAAAACACGACAAAACTGTTATAACAATATTAATGTACAGTCAACATAATCATTTAATTAAGTATTTATCTATATATATAGATATATACTATACTATATTACTATATAAAACTAAAGTCTTGTTAGTTCTACTATTTATAACTTAAGAACGGAGAGCCGATTGTTATTTGTACCAATTTAGTTTATAAACAATGCGAATGAGTATGAGTTAGCGTATACGCTGGAGATGCACTACTATCAACGCCATCGATAGGTTGATCTATAAAAAAAATTGAAAATCGTATCAGTTTTATATCATCAGAATTTTAACAAAGCATTTTTAAAAGACACTCCATCCTATAATCGATACATTGGATTGAACGGCCCAGTGATTCAAGCCTATTCGATGGCAAATTCACGCATTCGACAGTACACGAACTGCTCCTTACTCGCGGAATTCAATCGCGCTAATGCGTATCGTGAATCGTATCTAACGTGCAATCGGTAAGGCGACCTTCGGGTAATGTTTTAATCACTGGTTAAATACATTATCGTAATCCATTTGGTAAGATCTAACGGTCAGGGAAAAGGTGGCATCGACCTTTTCACGCTGTTACATTGATGTTTATAGTAGGCTTTAAATAGTATACAAGTTTTAAATTAGTGAACTTATGCGCTAGATTTATTAATTTTGACCGCGCCTTTCTAGGCGAGAACTATAGTCTATCCCAGAGAAAACCTTCCGTTTCCTCGGAGAAAAAGTGTCTTAAGCACTGACCCAGCTATCAACAAGCAAAGATTCAGTAAAATTCGCGCCCATTAAATTATGAGATACGATGTTTTGACTATCCCGGGCCGGAACCGAACTTACACTGCTTAATTTGCAGACTGGGAAAACTTTAGCACTCATGTATTCATCCCTTGTCAATAACACACTATGTTAAAATCATTCAGAACTTCCATTTTAGAAATAATAAGTAACCGTCGCGAGCCAGCTAATTGCTTCAATTTGTTTTCTGTGCCAACCCTGCTATTCATCAGCTTTGATCAAAGATTCACGTGTCAAACCGCTGAATAAATATTTCTAAAAGTAACTTGACTCATCACCTTGTCCTTGCTGTTCAGCACGGCTGCCGCGTGCGGTGGTATCCTCAACACGTAATGCGCTCTCTGGTGTAAGGGTAACCACACCCTCGCAGGTAGGTTCAGGTCCAAGGTGGCCAGCTCCGCCCTGAGGCGGCCGTTCCTTCGCTCTTTATCTGCTACGCTGGCGAGTCGCCGGCCGATTGTTGTGAGCGCCGTAAGAAACTGAAAGATGTAAATGGGACTCTGTATTTTCTCTGGATAATAATGTCCAGGCCACACCTGCGCTAATTGACATAAAATACCAACATTATATGTCGATTAATGCGTTAATTAGCGCGCTAGAACGCAAATGTAGCAGGGACATAAGTGATTGTATACGACAGCGACGTGGTGTTACTTGTTCTCTTTTTGAATTGTCGTGAGATGGTTTGAAAGCAACACGCCTCCGAAGTTTCCTTCATCAGTTACCAGTAGCAATAAGTCGACATTTCAAGAAATATTTATATTACTAGGTAACGAGCTTCTAGCTATAGATATATCCCATCCCTAAAAATATTAAGAAATACCGAGTGGGATGTTGTGAAGTACTAACAATTTTGATGATAAAATTATGTAAACATTTTGAATGCGCATTATTTTCCTTTAGCTACCTGTACCCTGTATGAGTTAAGAATATAAATAACGATCCAGTCCTCAAATGTGGCCATTTACCAGTAAAAGTGTACGTTTCCGCTTGGAGCGCTACTGTGGAATTTATTGAATGATTCCATCACCCGATCGGTATTTGATGCTGTCAAGACTCGTATTGAGCCTCTTGCATAGTAAAATACACCTCATACTGCAGTACAAAACCGTACAAAACAAAGTTGTAAATTACTTTAGCACAATAACAACCCACAAAAAGTAAGACAAACTGGACTCTAGGATCTGATAATGGACTCGTTTAAAAAAAAAACGCTGCCCACACCTATAATACGAGTGTAAATGGTAGTGAAGGTTGCCAGTGTCCTTGTTGAACTATGCAAATATATAATAACAAAACCAATCAGCAGTAGTGTGTCGATAACGGGGAATTGTAGAAACAAAGTAAGTATATTGAGTAGTATTGAACGTGGAGATATAAGTCAGCCAGACTAGCCACTCCATGCTTTGTTAACACTTCACGTCTGACATTGTATTTTTTTATTATTTTATGCTATTGGGATCAAAGCAGTTAAATGTTGTACATTACTAACACTTATGCTACTAGAAACTATTAAGTTAACGTATAACCCTCAGAAATTTTCCCAGAGTAATCAAACAAATGTGATAATACAAAAAAAAAATGCACTTTGAAGAAAAAAGTAATGTTATTGAAAATTAAAACAAGGGGGAAAGCTTTATTGTGTTTGTGAAACTCTGAGACCGGTGTTAGTGCACCTGCTAATGAGTAATGAGTTTTAAATCGGAGTGTATCACAGAGAGTGCGAAAATGTTAAATTTAAAAGTAGCTGATTTCAACATTTTGGTATATTCTGTTCTGTTTTACATTTTTTAAATCAACACACCAAAAATCCGAGCAACACTGATTGGTAATGGTAACCGTGGTATTTCCGGAACTCATAAACAATTAGAGTGGCCAGCGTACGTAGCTAAAGTAGCTCATTAAAGTTGCCTGGCTGGTCATGGGAACCTTCACACTTTCAACCTTGTGGAATATTCATATTTCTTTAATACTGAACAGTAGCGGCATTGAAATGTTATTTCTTGGGTATACCAAGTACGCTTGACACAAAGAAATAATAATCAATTGTTTTTCTAATGAAAGAAGTGACCGCATCAGGCGCTTTTGTTTCACGAAAAATTATAAACATAATTTATGCCGTGAATAATGTGGATTTTCCGGGATTCTTTGTTTAAAATTTTGTCCAAAAAAAGATGTATGCTCCTTAAATGGATTTGACGACCATCAAGCGAGCCAAAGGTTGCGGGACTTGCAGGCTCAACTTCGCCTTGTATTCATGACGTAATTGGCTTTCTCGAGGTACCTCTAAAAAACTGAGATCAGAAAAACTTTTAAAGAATATCTCCTCCCTTACTTTTTTAATGTTTATGAATCTTTAACGAGGCTGCCTTCTACATTAATACACACCAATCGCTTATTCAGAGGTCGAAAAACATGTTTAGGGGCCTACCTACCGTATCCTTAGCGCCTACGTAGTATTTTATGCTGTGAATGATGATTTATAGAGCAAATCATCGTCACTTGTGAAGGTGTGACGTGGGCAGACGAATGATGTCTGCTTTCATGAGGCCGATACAAGTGACGTAGATTACTGTACAATCACGTAGGATCTAGGATTCTATTGAAATAATTTTGTTGACCTAACATTATCGGACTCTGTTCAGACAAGAACAATATATAACAATTTTGTCTCTTTCTGCCAAGGTATAAAGAAATAGAATGGGGTGTTACAAAATCCTTCGGTCTCCAAAGAATTCATTTATTAAAGATTGTAATAAATGAATTGTAAGTTACAAGTTCAGTATCATGAAGTCATTTATAGGCACCCAAATCCAGGGTTACTGTTTTCATCTCCATAAAAATGAAAACACGCAAAAACCAAAACGGAAGTAAGTATGTAAAAACATCTCTCAAGACCTTTCAACAATAATACTTCATTTCCGCGATCTACAACCTTCACTTGAGTTCAGACGGCGAGTTTAAAAACCCTAATTGTGATATTTAATTATGATTTATAGAGTACAGTAACCGTGACTCCTCGCCAAGGCTCGGCGTGGGCTGGCGACTGGTTCCACAACACGGATACACGAGCCGAACGGTGAACGGAGTTTGCACCTGTCCTCATCGGATTCGCAAAATAAAATACTTTCGAAACACGCCTTTACTTATTCAGTGTATGTTACTCGAATGTAACGATGCTTAAGCATTAAGTCATAACGCGAAGTTTAAAATTTCGACGGTTATTATATTTTTACGAAAAATTTTAACTTATATGGGTCGTGATTCGTTTGTTTGCGACTATGGCATATTTATTTATAAAATAAAAAAATATTTAAAAAATAATTTCAAATTAAACTTTACTCCAAATTTAGTAACAATTGCGGTTTTGAAAATCTTTGGTGTATTGTACACAGCTTAAGGTACAGTTACAGTACAACTTTGGGTAATTTTTTAATCAAATCTAATACATTGAGGCATCTTATGCACAATGCCAATGTCGCGAAACACTAAATTACCTCGTAGAGATGTCCCAATTTTTCGTAGAAAATTAAAAACTATCGAAATTTTGAATTTCGCACCTTGACCTAGCACGTCCACCTTAAGTCTGCAGTTGGTAATTGGGTCCTTAGCAGCCAACGGAGAAAGGCAACATAACGAACCCTAAAGATGATAGCTACGCTGAATTCATAATTAGAGGATTGAAATCGAGCAGAAATAGACCAGATAAAATGAAAGGCACAGCCAAGTCGTCATAGAAGAATACAACCAGCGAAGCAAGTAAAAAAATAACTTGAAGACAGGACAGTACGCCTACATAGTTGAGTGGTTCCTAGCCCAGGCCTAGGAATGTTGTGTCCAATCATCATCAAGGTAGTAATGATACTATTATTATGACTGTACATCATTTAAACAGTCTAGTATAGTACAGAAAAAAATAAAGGTCGCACTAATCTAGCAAGGTCTCTTCCGATAAAAAAAACGCAATAATAAAACAAATATTTAGTCAACGACTAAAATAAAATCATTCATGAAATTGTAGACTAAAAACTTAGCTTCCTATACGCTTGACTGCAAATTGGATTAGACCCAAACAGCTTACACAACCATGTATTTTTCAATATCTTCAATTTGTACGGACTGTGTGCACTTTTTATAGAAGTATAGATAAAACACTAGACGGGGCCGGATTAGCGACCCTTGCCTAAAGTTCATACTCAAGTTATCAACCTTTTAAACTCTCTGAACCCAATTTAGGTAGCCAACTTTGGAACTAAGCCCATACGTGTGTCAAATCAACGTCAATTTACTTGGCAAACTTTGTTGTACTAACAATGAAACACTTTGGGAACTTTGTAAGTAATAACTTCAGGTGTTTCGAGATAAAACCAATTTTATTAGATTTAAGACCATACTGAGTGAGCGCAATGCATATGGTTTCGCGGTAAAAATTCGCTAAGCGACAATGAAAAGTAGTTTCTCGTTATCAGCACCGTAATATTTGTAATCATTTGTGTTGTAAATATATCATACAATAGATTACTAAAAGCGATGGAATAATAATACCATAAGCCCACCAAAAAAGAATATAGTGTCAATATTATATAAGGTGTAACAAAAATGTTTTAACCGATGAATCAGTAACTTATATGGGTTACTTTGATGCATGCAATATTTATGTAAATAATGTATATTTTTTAAACAAGACGAACCAGTAGCGTTTGGCCCTGCGCTCAGTTCAAAGTGTATTTTTTTAAATGTCTAATAATTTTATTTATCTCTTTGGGAATGTTATCTATATAACCTACTGCTGGCCCTGTTAAAATATTTCACACTATTATTGTTACACCTTATACTATATCAACAAATGTGTCTTCGTGAATGTCTTTCTTTCATCACGACGCGGATTCAGTTTTATTACACGTGCATAACATAAATTGGATTTTATCACCGACGCTATAAGACCAATGAAAAATATCGTGAGGAAACACGTTTAATAATAATTCTAAACTTGTGTAATGTCCTGTGAGCGGCGATAGTGGCCACTACCCGCCAAGCGAGGCACTCACTTCTGTGACTACATAATTATGATGTCAAACGATTGGATATGGCTCGATAGTCCATCGTTTATCATGCATTGAGCATTGTAGACTACTGAATATTTAATTACATACCTGGATTTGTGGTGCTAGTCTGGGTGCTCCGCACGAACACTGCTCCCCACATAGGCATCCATTGTCGAACGCACGTCCCGAAGCCAGGTCTCCTATATGCCTGCCCGGAGGTGTCGCAAGCCTCAAAGCTGATGAGTCCGACTGTGACCTGTGATGTCCCCTCCTTGCCGCTGGCCTGATCTCCTCAGCCAGTATGGAATCCCTGAACTTCGTTGCCCTCGACCTTTTCGCGTCACCACCGTACGCGGTCAACAGCCACGCTAGTCTTAGTGAAAACTCAGCACTTTTTTTACACCTGTACACCAAGTAAGGCCGAAGCACGTCCGCCACATCGCCCATTTCTATATACATAGTCGCTAACTGTGGTAGGTAGAAATCCACGTCTTCGTATGGAAATGAGAACAGCTTATTGGCCAGGTAGGTCTGCACGCCTGGCTCTTTGGAGTTGAATAAGTATGAGATCGCCATGCTCATGTCAAACAATTTACTTTCAAATAGCCGCAACAAAAAGTCTTTGTTTTTCGATGTTTCAGCCGCCGAGATTTCGGATTGGACCGATGAGTCGACTGTCGCGTCGGGCGGGTCCGGTAGTTTGTCTGTGTCCTCTGGATTACCAGAGTCGAGACTCTCCCTGGAGCGCGCTGCGGCGGGTGGTGAAGGTCGCTCCTCATCGTTGGCATCGGGTGGTGTGTGAATGCCAGAGTCATCGGACCCAGTGGGGACCTCAGGGGGCAGAGCTAGTCTCGGAGCGGACACTTCGATGGGAATCCGAAGAGTCGCACTCTCCGGCGAGGTCGGTGTCATGTCTTCTGGTATCCGCTGGAGCACGGAGTCCAGGGATCTGTTCCTTTGGTGGCCGCATCCCGCCGGCGGCCCACTCGCGCCCGTCACATGTCTATGGACAAAAGAAAAATCACATAAGGTAACTATACAATTACTGGAATGACAATTTCCTCGAGGATAACACAGTAAAACTTATGCAATAAATAACCTTACGTACTTGTAAAAAGGATCTTCGTAATGTTGTATACCAACAACAATTATTTTCCTAACCATTTGTTCGATTCCTCTTTAATAACGCACAGAAACTCAATCACTGCTTTAGAACACCGAGCACGATTATTCAATTAACCACCTCACACATAGCAGTAGCGCTCGAACACTGGCATAGCTTTAAAACAATGCTAGCAGCCTTGCGATATATCATAGCGCGTTATTATAAAAGGAATATTGTGCAAACGCAGCGCACACGTCCAACCCTGATGAAGCCGTATGGCAAACTGCTTTACGCAACAAATAGACGCGCCGCACTGCATGCATACCATTCGAATAAGGATCACCTCGATTACGCAGCCAAAACGCAACTTAGCTATGAAACAGCACATAAACAAACATCTTTGCGGGTCAAGCATTTCGCCAACAGACTTAAATACGGAGGGTGTATGGACATTTTGCTACATAAAAATATTCACGTCTTATTGGAATTTGTAAATGGACTTAACGAACCAGTTGTGCAAATAGACGTAACTGAGTTTTGTGTAATTCAACTGTTGCGTAGGTCTATTGCTGAAAATAAATTATATCTGGTCGTTAAAATACGTTCGAAATTAAAAACATTTTGAAGTTCAACGACTTGATATGCTTTAAGATTAGTATTATTGACATCATATGCCAGATATGGTTGACATTAGATTAATATTCTGTATTCACAGTGATACAAAAGTTCCTAATGAAACAGGAAGGCGTATTAGTTACCGTTGCGAGGAATTACAATGAGCCGCTTACAGTTAGGATCGTGAACATATTTTATCTAGAATTACCGACACTGATGGTCTCTTAAATCTAATTCTGCGTATATTTGTAATCTCTACACGACGGGAAGTAGACACCGTGACATAACCGAGATTCAAGAATGCATACCAAACAAACCAAGTAGGAGAAAGCGGCCGACGACCCCGAAACTTTATCACCGGCTTGGCTATCAATTTCAAAAGATTCGTAAATCGTATTGCCGGCTGAAGTGGCAATAGCGTTCCTAATACAGTAGTGTATTCACTCAAAAGAGTAGAGGAAGTGGAAGTGGGCCCTCAATGAGCGAGCATTCCACACGGAGCGTGAGTGGAGTGGCGAACGAATTATCGTAGTTTATTTTTGGACCGTTATCGGGAATCGAGCATATGTTGCGTTCTGTTAACAGATGTGCTGTTGAACAGTGTTGAGCATCGAAAGAGCATTCATCCGATCCTATTTTAGTGGTATTTGGAGTACGCGTGAATGTTAAATATGGTCTGCGGAAATCTCCATTAACATAATATTAATTAACTGCCAAAGATAAATGTTAGCTCTTAAAATATGATAATAGTCCAAATTAATAATGGTATTAAAGATTGTGGCTATGACGACCATTATTAGAGTAAGCGTCATTAAGGTAAGTACTTGAAAGATAATTACTGTGTACTTATAAATAAGCACATAGAAAAGCTAGTATAATATTGTAGATACACTCGTTTGGAGCAATTTCTTTAAATAAAATTACCATCGTAAACATTTTAATGTTTATGATCAATTACTGTCTACCTACATAGTACATTACTTACACATTTTTGGAACAAAGCCAACGTGTCCAGTATACCATGCGATGCGTAAGCACCGCCACAAAAAGTGTTTAATTCCGAAGTCACAATCTATCTTAATTTCTCATCCTTTTACAAATGAACATAATTATAATAATTGAATGTATAGTTAAGTTATCAGAGGTGTTTTATCAAAGAAGAACTTCCATCAAAAGAAAGCGTAAGATGTCTTACGCTGTGAAAGTTGATGCTTTATCAATATGAAAGTAATGTAATAAGTAGGTAGCTAGGTAATTCGCGCAATAATTGCGGACGATTTGCCGGTGAGACAAAATATAACATCCCTTAGGTATTTCAGGTAGCGCCTTGAGCGAAAGGACAATCTGTCTGGATTTTACATGGATGACAGACTAGCGGACATTTGATATTCGACAAAATCCTTATGTTCAACATGCTCATTCATTAAGCTCGAGGTAAGCACGTTGGTGATCATACGAAATTACATCCTCAAATGGCCTAAGAACCATTACTCATCCCGGCAGCTTTTGTTGCATTTCGCTATACTTTAAAGCATTTTCTATTTCATTAATATCTCAAAATTAAATGTTGGTCAGATCACCGGCCGTCGGTCTCATACAAATACCCAACGACCTCGCGTGCCTGACAGGTAAGAAACGATCCGACGAATCAGAGTAAATCAATACGATAGTTGCATAACACCTCGGAATCACGCATCGAAAGTCAACTACAGCGATTAAATCTAAAAATATGACATCGGTAGTGTAAACATTTTAATTGATTTCAATGAAGAAAACAAAACAATTATTAGTTACAAGACCCCTGATGACAAAAGCTATTCCAGCGAATTGATACACCACTTGACAGAGGCTGGTGCTATTGATTTTAATTAAAAGCCCGTTTAGTGTATCGTCATATGACATTTTGTACGTTGATAATATTCAGTGAACCACAAAAGCAAATAGTAAATGAAGTATGTAGGATTATTTGTAGGAGCACTTAACAAGAACGACCATAATAGACTATTATGTACACCTAGCCGATCTTGGCAAGTTATTTCACACAGTAACACGAGATCTTTGCTAAGAAACAGGTGAATGTTGCCTGACACTGGTGACTGGTGAGCCTTAAAACAACACAACGCGCCGCGTATTGACGTCAGCCATCAAACAATAGCCGACTGATTCGACTCGGCACCGCATCGTGTTATTGTAGCAAAGAGTATTGGTGAAAGCCAATCGTGAGGCTTCCTTGGCTATCGTGGATATAAATCGCTCGTTTTGAGCACACCTGCTCTAAGAGTAAAAGGTTTCCGCGATTCCTTGGCCAGGTGATAGATCATAAATCTTGAATAGCGGTATCGAATGATCAGTGTCATCATTAATATTACAACTTAGAAAGTTAGGCAAAAAGTGCATTTGTTCAAAAAGTCTACAAAGTCGGGATCGTGGTAACAGTGGTCGGGGTCGTTAAGTAATAATTACTTTTAGAAGCTATGAGCTCGCAAGTTTCGACGGAACATGAATTTCGTGCTACTAGCGCTCACCAAATCGTAGTAGCGAAAGTGAACGCCTCTTTCGGCCTTGTAATTTATACGGCGGTATGCCATATGTTCGTAGATACACAAATACTCTGTTCTGTGGACCGTTACTACACCGAAGAATATAAAACTTCAGAACGTTACTAAATTCAAAGTATTGTCGTAGAGAAATATCCTTTGTGCTGTAACTTGAAAGGATCTTGAAAAAAAAATCCTTTGTTAGGATAATATCAAATAGAACCATTATGCGGAGGGTGGTTCTGAAGCAAGTCGACTGAGTTCAAATAGTATTTGAGTAAGCAAATGTTTTTTTTAAAACGTGACTGCACTGTATGTTGTTTTTAATATTTTATCGGAGTAAAGATATTCATTGAATATTCTTCCTAAACCTTATTCTGTTATATTAATTCAGTCGAATTTATAGATGTTTAAATAAATGAATGCACCTTATCGTCATATAAAGAACCTTAAATACATTATATCTAAGTTGTTACAGCAGCCTGCCCTTCTTTTTTACCCAGTGTAATTGTAAATTCATAGTAACTGCCGATTCAATCTGAAGTTTGGCCATGTCAAATTAATTGTAAATATGTATTTAATGAGAATGTCATCAATTTAAAATCATAGGTAAGACGTGAAATAATCATATCGATTCACTTTCCAGTGTTTGATATCTTCTGTTACATAGGGATCTGTCATAACTGTACTACAAGCTACAAAATCGTACATTTAATACGTATAGTAAAGAACATCCGGAACATTATTTACATAGACGATACGCATGCATAATTCAATGAAATGCATAGATAAACAATAAAAACCCATTAAATTACATGCTATGAATACTTGCCTCATTATGAGGTCGTAAGTATATAACAATATTACGTAAATAGAACTCAACTGGGTTTAAGTAGTACATTTAAACTACATACATACATTCTTACAACACTGTTTTGTGTTAAAATCGGTGTTATTTCATACGATTTCAACAAAACAAATGCATCGGGTGTTTTGTGATAGTAACTGTTCCAAGGTAGGCACAATGTATATTTGTAATTCACCGACTGAGACTTTTCCAAACGTATATTATATAACCTTTAGCATAGAACTCTAGGATATTCATCTTTATTTTTTTCTTCTTAGAATTTAAGCCAACCTCTCCACCTAGATTGTACCAAGAATTCTATTATTTACTGTACTGTTAAATGTCTCTTTTGTATGATCCCTGACGTATCAACTATTTCTTGATGCATGAAGCAAGCCTCACCATAATAATGCCGTAATGCATCCGACCTAAGCACCTTCATATATATATATATCCAAGGAAACAATAAATCACAACCTTACGACTACAATAATAAAGTATGTATCTAACAATCCAACAGCATGGCTTAGATAACTATTAGTATGAACTATAGAAATAATTCCAGAAAACTGTAATCTATGATGTGTGATTGCAAAGATGTAAAGCTGTGTGGAACTGAATATATGGTTATTGGCGGAATAGTTCAAATAGGTAGAAACATTTGAACAACTTTCAGAACGCAGCAATCCTTGTTGTTATGAGATTACTGCAGTCGGATAATTATTTCATCTATTAATTCCATCTTGATTTTCTAAATGGCGTCTCTAACACATATTACACACCACATATAAAATAATCTGTCACCAGAACAACGGCAAATAAGGTCATGGTAAGGTAACATTGACATTATCTGCAACATAAACGCGTTAATCAAAATGACATAGAAGAGGACATTTTTGTATGCAAAAAATAATTTCAACTCTCCTATTGCTAACGCAAGTAAATTTAACGAGCATATTACACTAAATAAATAAATATATTGGAATAAACTTATCAATAAGCGATATGCAAAACAAATGCTAATAAGATTAGGTAATATAATGTAGTCTCAAAGGCACCTTACATTAATATCGGTGTTATGCAAGAAGATGGACTTAGAATTGCGACGTAGACGACTTATTTTCTATTTAAAAAGTGAAAAGATACGACATTACGTCATTCTGAATCAATATTAATCGATTTTGGTAAAACTTGATGGTTTTTTTCGTGTTTCGTATAAACGATAATATACCACGTGTATACGACTTGAGAGTTATTTGTTGGGGAGCCCAATTCAAATTGATTAATATGCGCGTTCCATTCCACTTCCATTGGCGAAGAGCGACAATTAATATGCTTGAGAAGTGATCTTGTACCTCTGACGTCAAAAACAAGAACAAACTAATTTGCTTGTTATTCTCAAGCGTCGATATTAATATTAAACACGTAATTCAGTCACGTCTCCTAGACACGTGTGCTCTTCATATAAATCGGTCACAAATTTTAACAAAACGTCTGATCGTACGCACGTGTCAATTAACTAAGTAAAGAGCTTCGAGTAATCCAATATAGAACAGCGACCTGTCACAGAGTCCATCGACGTGTTATGGCCCTGATTATGTTGTACGGCTTCTTTGACACTGGTTTCATGCGATTCTTAATTCAAACAATACTGGTTTTTATAAAAAAATATATTTACGAGATCTTAGATTTAAGAAAGCCACGAGCGGCAATTGTTTTTGCTGTGCGGAAGTTTTATTATTAACAAGCTAATATTTGAAAGACTGCCATTTATCTACAGGACAGGAAGGTGAAATACTATTATTAAACGAAAATATTAGGTAATCGCTTCAGAAATTCAATGAAAATTAAAAAAAAAAACAAATGTAGCAGTTTTATTTTAGCTTTACAACACGAAAACATACCTATATTTTCACTGTCCGCTTCCTCTAACATTTTGCAAATGTCAACAGGTTTCGAACAATAATCTACCGCGTTCTATTCACGGTAAGGTACCTACCTCGTTTGATTATTATTCAAATCATGTATCATGTAACAGTACATACAATGTAGTTAATAACGTTTCCGGAGAATGCCTTGACCTCAAACATTTCTGTTTTTTCTTTCATCTCACTCCAAGAATTCTTTATATTTTTGAGGAAAATAAACAAGCTGGTGTTAACAGTCATTGTTTGGGGATGTTACAATTTCATAGACTTGTATTTACGTTGTTTCAAGGGCCACTAACCAAACACAATTCCAGTTCAAACCGACAAAAACTATAAACATAGCCGTGAGAACTAATTAAGATAATTAAGTTTATTTCGCTCAAAAACAATTTGCGAGTTCAAAGTCTCACAGAATGATATATTCTTTGTATTTAAATGCCCTAATTTGATAGCAACTACGTAGCTGTTTAACATGTATCATTGACAGCTGTAGCTATCAAATTAATGAGAAAAACATTATCGATAATGGCGTTTAAATATTCCAATTTACTTTAATGGGCATCGTATCCTTGTGAGCAACAATATTTATTCAAAATCTCAAAGTAAGGAAAGAAGAAAAATGTTTTGAAATCATCTCCTAACATGCTGAGAAGGATGCATCTGCGCGCTGTAGGCAGCTGTCGGATCGTTCAGCCCCCGATTGGCCGGCGTGAATTCACAAACCATCTGCCACCCGGGTTGATTTCGTACACAGATAAGAGGCAAATACCGACAGATGTATTAGTTTTTGCTTATGCAAGGTTGCAAAGTTATTATTTGTTGCGAGTGCTTGTTGTGTTGATTACCGAGCAAGCGAAGGTTTTTAATATTGAAGTTCAAAAATAGAATCCAGAGCGTAGTGAGGGATTCAAAGGCACGAGACTCAAATAATTTTGCAGCCGTGCGAAACACACAACTTTTCATCTCACCTCAGCGAAGAAAAAAGTCATAACAAATCAGCGTTTCATTATTCATAGCATGAAGTGAGTGAATCCCACTTATATACCACATTATTTATCAATGTAACGCATTTTTTGGAAAATAAAACAATATTTACGACTTCACTGTTCAACTTCCCGCCGAACCACGTTTCTGAACGTTGTATTATTGTTTTAATAGAAAAAAATAGGTAAACACACCCGGTACATCATTACTACAGATTAACTAAAAGTTCTTATGCATTGGACATTGGATGTGTTGGACCTTTGCGAGCAGATTTTGAACAATAAAGCCCGCCTTTCCGAGCCTGTGAGATGAAACGATGATTGTATACCAACAAAAAAATACTATTACTTTTTTATTGGCCCTCCACACACTCCTACCACTGTTACTCCTGTAAGTCGGGATCCACAACTGTGAACAACGAAGACGACGAGGTTTGACCTCGGCGGGTCCCGTTATAAAGCTAATTATCTGGGAACCCACGACGAAATTAATCAAAAAGGTAATAGGAGGAGTTGGAAAAAAATACTATAACTGACAAGAGTGGAGCAAGTAAACGAAACAAATTACGGGGTCTAAAGGTACATGATTTTATTTGTAATCTTTGTTATTTTTTCATATTATCAACACTGCTAACTTCAAAGACTTTGGTGCACAGAAAGTGGTCGATATCATTGATCTTTTTCTCACTATGTCTTCAGATTAAACTAGACCTTAATTGAAGCATCTAAACCTAAATGCCACAAGCTTTTTCAAAAGAGGCAATATTTGAAGACACATCTAAGAAGAGAGAAGGCTAAAAGCAAGTAGAATTGAAACTACAAGTAACTGATCTTTAAATACTCTTAGAATGAGTATTTAGAGCAAAGCTTACGTCAGTGATAAGGTTCTGGGCTTTGTACTCGCTACGCTATAAATAAATACGTACATAAAGAGCGTCTCGCATGGGTACCAACATTAAAACATACCATTGAAACACAATGCACTTTGAAAGTCAAATCGTGCATTGGAGTATGGAGCGAGGAGGTAATACCATTGTGATGGACCAAACGCATCGTCGCACGCCCGCAAGGTGCACGTGCAACGATAAGAGAAATAAATATTGCTAGCCCACATTTATCAGAAAATTATTAAATGGGTCTCGTTGTTTAGCCAAATCCGAAACATAATGATATTTCCCATCTCGTAAACCACACTTACGTAACGCTGCATACTTAAACGATAAGTACACTTGATTTTCAAATGATACTATGATAACTCATAGTTATACGGTTTATTATGTCTGCACTTTGCCGGAACGAGAGCGGAAAGCCTAGTTCCAGCCATCTTTCCAGTCCATTCGTATGGTAGGCGGATAACATAAACAGTTATACTTAAAAATTACCTATAAACTATTCAGTGCAAACAAGAGGCTAGCAAAGCGAATTCAAATTAAAGTCTTACTTCGCTATCTCGCTCTTTCAGGTTGTTTGATGTCTCTTAACTCGTCAATTTAATGTTTGTTTACGTGTGTGTGCATAAGACAATAGAATTCCATTATAATTGATCCCTTTGAGATATTACAAGGCTGAATAAAAATATATTCACCAGCGTAAATAAAGCCTTGAATGTTAAAAGAGTCGAACAGAATCGTGGGCGTGGTGATTCGTATTGTGATTTAAAATTCAATAAATTGAATTGAGGACTCCATCAGCTTGTCGGCGTTAGCGATGTCGTGAAACGTCTCTTTGAAATTTAATATCCCCGAAGAGGATTTCTTGAAATAAATCACGATTTCAGTGACTTACTGTAATCACTTACTATATATTTGCGCGTGTTATGTATGTTGCTAAAAATAAAACTAAATAAATACCTATTAGTTTGTTTTCCTAATGGAGCAACAATAACAGGATATGAAGCGGACATTAAATCGTAAATACTGAGTGAAATCCTATGCTTATGTCTAATGTTGGACGAGGCCTTTATACATCAGTCAAAAAGTTCCTAGCGTCAAGAAGATTGTCTGTAGACTTGAAACATTCTATACCATAAAACATAAACCTACAATATTTAACACTATCATTATCAGATCCAACGTGGAGGGGGATCAAGAAGAAGGGATTTGAAATCCGTTATGAGTCCAGAGAACCAGAGAACTCAGGAGGAGGACTTTTCCCGGGAGTGAGATATTAAAAAAAAAAACTATCTGTACATGGGTCACTGAACCATTCCTTTCCCAGATTTGAATGCATGTGACGGTAATACGGTATGCTCCAAAATCCTACTTAGCGAAATAGTAAATCATCATTACGATGTGTAACGACTGTGTATTTGGGCAATAAGATTTAACTATTAACGCTTTGTAACTATAAAGACTATGCAGCTACTTATAACTTTACCAAGCTTATTGACACATTAGGTTAAATCCAGTTCATAGAGGCAGACAATACCTCTGCTCTGGCTGGTGCCATCTTGCCTAGTAGTAGATACTAGATAAGGTAATTATTATCAAAGTATTTTGTAGATAACGCAAAACATTCATTTTGACACTATCTTTTGCAATAGTAAAATTGCAAGAATAATTACTAAACCATCAATTATTGCATCATTTTCGAAAACTATTGTATGGCATTTAATTCTTGCATATTATACCGATTGACTCTCATGGTAGTCCGGTCATTTTAGACATTTGAAATAAAGAAAATTCCGACAGAGCTAAATCTTCGTAGAGACCTTAGGTTTACCACAAGGAATAAAGTGTCAAAAGTCCCCATCAGTCCCATGTGAGCTTAGGGACTTATTCGGGGCCCAAGGTCAAAATTTTAGGTTTTTTGGATTTTTCTCGAAAACGGTAAGTTTTGTCGAAAAAGTACCTCGGAGCAAAGTTGTAGATCATAAAATTCTCTATAAAAATGTTCCCATGATTTTTTCTCTAAGACCCACTATTTCCCAGATATTGCGCTTGTAAGAATCATGTTCTACATAGTATGCACACATATGCCACGTATATACATATTTAGGTACTCAAGCAAGCAAAAATGCCTACTCGTGCCTCTTCTATGTATACATTATACTATTCTAAGAAAATTTACTCTAAAACGACCGCCGGTCCCTTACCGAATCCCCTCTACTTGAATAACATCTGGCCTTGAAAAACATCTGCCTATTCTTTTGTCCATGTGGTGTCGTTCACGTATACCTGCTTCTTTTAGTGTTGAACGAGCAGTTCGAGTGACTATACGTATTTATTACAAGCGTCTACTATTGAAATTAGTGCTGATTAATATTTAACAAAAAATGTCACAATTTTGCTTTATTTGTAATAAACTTTTGACTGAAGATGAAACTGTTGTGGTCAGTCGTGGAATGCCAACTTTAATCGATGCAAGCGTCGCGAGAAGTGATGAGTTTGCTGATTATTTAAGAAGCCAAAAATCCGTTACAATTCACGTGGATTGCAGAAAATCATACACCCGGAAAACTTCAATCTCTGCATCAAAAATGGCAAGGCAATGAACTGAACCCTGAAGACTGGGGTTGGAAATTGATAAATAATACTTTGGAACCGATTCGAACTTTACTGCCCCCTGCTCCAGAAAAACTTCTTAACACTATTTTTTGCAATTGCAAGAAAGGTTGTAGTGCCAAATGTGGCTGTAAAAAAGTAGGATTGCAGTGTTCTCCAGCGTGTACCAATTGCCAAGGTGTCTCTTGCTCAAATGTTCAATTAAATACAAGAGAGGAAGATTCATGTGATTTTGATGAAGAGACAACTGATTCATCTTCATTTGAACAATTTCTAAGCGTTCATCAACAGGAAGGAGAAGAAGAAGAAGAACAAGAAGAAATTGAAGAAAACATGATTGTTGAAGTTGAATATGAAGAGTATGAGTCAGATTAAAGTAATAAAAAAAAGTTAGAACGACAGTTAAACTCAGTAACCCATATCAATAATCTTCATACTATTAAATAATTATTGTTCCTGAAAATAACGTCATAAAGGTTCGTGGAATAGGCCTACCGGGGATACCACGTTAAAAAAAACGCGCCGAGTACACTACCTCACAGGTGGTGTGGAAATGTGTGCATATTATGTAGAACTTGATTCTTACAAGCGCAATATCTGGGAAATAGTGGGTCTTAGAGAAAAAATCATGGGAACCATTTTTATAGAGAATTTTAAAATCTACAACTTTGCTCCGAGGTACTTTTTCGATAAAACTTACCGTTTTCGAGAAAAATCCAAAAAACCTAAAATTTTGACCTTGGGCCCCGAATAAGTCCCTAAGCTCACATGGGACTGATGGGGACTTTTGACACTTTATTCCTTGTGGTAAACCTAAGGTCTCTACAAAGATTTGGCTCTGTCGGAATTTTCTTTATTTGATCACTATTTTTATGTCTAAAATGACCGGACTATGGTACTTAATACCATAAAATTGAAACGATTGAATGTGTATAATTGGAAATAATAATGTTGCAAGATGAACGACCGATACCGGGGTTAAGCGGGCGCTGGTTTTTTGAGTTTGTAGATGCGATAGATGCTCTGCGAATGCTGCAGTACAATGTACCATGTTTTATCCAATAGCTCAGTAATATTCGCAGCGTGGGTCGCAACGCGTATGCCGCACTATTCAAACCCAGTCTACATGTTTTACAGAGATCCTTGAACAACGTACAAAAACACTTCTTTTGGATTCGGATCCAGAGACGTGCAAAAAGCCTATTAAACTTGTTTTATATGTTTAATACAGATTTCATACAATCATGAATCTATTCCTCCAACCAGACAGTACAGCGCGCTTGAGTTTTGACAAACCTCTTGCGGTAAGTAAAACTAATCAATTGTTTTCGATGACAGTGTCGAAATCCTCGCAAGGTGCAACGCACCGCGCCGCGTTGTCGACGCTTTCCTCTTGATACAATGTAGTTTTTTAACCACTCAAAACATCGACTTCCTCCCATTGGAGTAAATGGCAATTAGACCACTTCCTCCAAACACAATAGAATGTAAAAAGTAGCTGCGCCGTGACGATGCAACGATTATAAGCAAGGGTGGCACCGGTTAACCATTAAAGTTTGGGCTAAATATAAGATTTTTTTAACAATAATAGTGTGGTGCCGGCTTGGAATAACACCACTCATTCTATTCCCGTGGATGTGTTAGGCCAGGGGACGGGCAGCAGCGTCCGTCTGTGTAACATCAAACAACATACTGCGGTCACCAAAACGTCGATGCCAAACGCGTTGACTATGACAAACCCCCTTAAAATAACAAGTATGCAGAAAAGTTCTAGAGTGGCGACCATGACCACTCACAACCACAACTAGCGAGTCTGAAGACGTAGTTCGTACGATGGGCCCCCACAAGGTGGACCGATGATATCACACGCATCTCAGGAAGCTGGTGAATGCAATTTGCGGAGGACGTCATTCGGCTGATGGATAAATGGAAGGCAATTTTTACTTTCCAAATTCAAAGAATTATCGCATGCATTCAGGGTGAACAAAAAATGGATTTAGTAATCCCGCCAAAATGTTTATGCATAATATTATGGCAATAATATACGATTAGAACCATTAAAATTTCTCCAACACAAATATGAGTCACATTACGCGTCTGTCAGTGGATCTACAAACTTAAGGGCCCCCTGTACGCACGGCGTTTTCTCGCCGCGAGATGCCTCCTAGCCCGCTTCGTTTTGTTGCTATTTCACCTAGAGAGAGATAGAGCCCTAAAAAATGCGATAGCACTATTGTAAGGAGGCGGCGCGGCGGCGGTCACTCGAGGTCACCCGACTGATAATGCGGTAAACAAAAGCCGAAAGCATTTCATTGTCAAGCTCTAAACATTATGTTTCGTTATATCAATTGTCTTTTCGCATCACGGGGCATGAATTCCATATTTGTTATATTGAGTGCTCACATACTCTAAATAATAATAGTTGTATGTTTACGTACGGAATTCTATGTAGTAATAATACATTATTAATGTAAAAACACTTTCAATTAAAACATTTGTTTTATTATTCACTGGTCAGTTGCTTATAATATAATAACATATAGCTTTCAGTAAACTAAAGAAACGTTATACACAACATCCCATTAATCACACTAATATTATAAAGGCGTAATTTTGTGAGTGAGTGTGTGTATGTTTGTTACCTCTTCACGTTCAAACCGCTTGAGCCATTTTGATAAAATTTGGTATGGAGGTAGCTGACAACATAGATTAACACATAGGCTACTTTTTACCGCAGGAAAACTTCTCATTCCCATGGGACAATCTATGAAACCGCGACTGAAACCGTGGAGCGAATAGCTAGTGATATTATAAAATAGCTGCGCCCCGCGGTGTTACCCGCGATTAAAAAGTATGTCCTTTTCTTCTATGTCCTTTTGCAATTGCACGGTTCCTATATGCTGTTCCATAGGAACCGTGCATTTTTTCAGGATAAAAATTTGCCTATGTCATTTTCTGGCCCCTAAACTACCTTACTTACTTATGCAAAACGTTACTTATACAAAAAATCATGTCAATCCTTTGCTCTATGATAAACTAAAACAAATATATCCCGCGGGAACCATACATTTTACCGGAATAAAAAGTAGCATATGTGCTATTCCAGACTATAATCTATCTCTGTGCCAAATTTCATCCAGATCCCTTCAGCCGTTCTGGCGTGATTGAGTTACAAACATCCTTCCATCCATCGATACATCCATCAAAACATTCACATTTATAATATTAGTGTGATATAATATTTATAAATATAATATAAATATCGCCAAACGAACACACTAACTATACGGTCCCACACTAAGCAACGCTTGTATTATGGTTACCACAATGGACTGGGGGCGAACCCAGTTTATATTACTTATATAGATATTAAACATCCATGACTTGGGTACACACATTTGTGCTCATCACAAAAAGTTTGTCTCTACCAGGATTCGAACCCGGGTCCCTCGGCACAGAAAGCCGGGTCACTACAAACTGCCCTAATCAGGCCGAATAGGCCATATAATAAAAATATCATAATTAAATCTAAAGAAAAAAAGTCTTATTAAATTATTCTTTCGCATATTTGTAACTTTCTTGGTAAAGGTGGGTCTATAATTTCTAGTAAGATACACAACTAAAATTATTTTAATTTATCTATATTTAATTCCCAGAACTGTTGGTCTCTTTAATTTTTTCATAAACAATTCCTTTGGGAGTACATACAAAAACAAAAAAAATAGAGCCGAATTGAGATCCTCCTCTTTTATGAAGTCGGTTAGAAAAGCAATACTTTTTTTTTCTTATATTTAATTGCCCTTGTACTTGATAGTAACAGTTAAGATTTTTTGGCGATCATTTTCATCCGACTAATATTATTATTCGTATAAATGTGAAAGTTTGGATGGATGGATGTTTGTTACTCAATCACGCCAGAACGGCTGAACGGATCTGGATGAAATTTGGCACAGAGATAGATTATAGTCTGGAATAGCACATAGGTTACTTTTATCCCGGTAAAATGTATGGTTCCCGTGAGATAGATTTGTTTTAATTTTTCATAGAGTAAAGGATCGACATGATTTACAGAAAAGGACATAGAGGAAAAGGACATACTTTTAATCGCGGGTAACACCGCGGGGCGCAGCTAGTCTTTAATACCAAAAGTTTTTTTTTTGCATAATAGCTTCTTCTGGTGTCATTTTTGGTGCTAAAGATGGACTCGTTATTTCTATAATAGAATCTAGACCAATAAGTCCATCGGGACTCGCACCCAGATACGGAAGTTCACTAACAATAAATAACCCAAAAGGTATGATTTGAATTCCTAACAGGGTCCCTATTTCTTTTGCTGCAATTGGTTCGTTTCTGTTTCCATATCTGGTGGCATGACTTCCTTTGAGATTTGAATATAGCAATGTTTTGATCCGTTATCAGTCCAAGTCGTAAAATAAAGTCGCCAAAGAAACACCAAAATATGCAACACACGTCAGACACAGTGCCGAGCGGTCGTCGCACTGATAAAAACAAGGAGCACTGGCGGAGTGGGCGGGACTACACCGCTCCCCGTACCCCGCGCCCCCGCGTGCGAGAGAGAATGTGCAGGAATGGTCAGCGGATTTGGATATTTTTCAATATAAATCTTTAGTTTTGCTATAATTATATTTGTGCCGCAGATATTAAAATTTTATTTCTATCCTAGCAAAATATAGGACTTAAGCAAAGTCAGAAATTGATTTTCATTACAATTGAAAGCATACTAACATGTGTAAGAACTGAGCAAAAATGACACGATTTTGAGTGTAAAATGCGTTTATTTCAACTCGCTCTATCTTTTTTTGAGTTGATTGTTTTCAAAGAAACCTTGATATATCTGATCAGATTGTATGTACAAAATTTGGATTCAATATGTTTAGTCGTTAAGAAGTTATCGCGAAAGTCATTTTGTATGGGAAAACGCATGTCCAGGGGGCTCTTAAGCCATATTTAAGCATGTCTCATCCGTTCTGTTTTTATTACGTCATTTAACCGTACAATGCTTTTAAAAATATATTTTGCTGCGTTTTTTTATTATATTTTACCAGCCGAGTGTTTTTTAAAACTGTTGTTGGCAAAATCATCGACAAAAAACGATGGCAGCCATGTTTTAAAAAGTGAAGTGAATGTATAGTATTTTAGGTCTCGTCACATTCAAACACTCCCAGTCATTAATCAACTAGATAGTTGGCTGAGCTAGTAGGTACTTTACAGATATCTGTAACAATGAGTTTATGTATATCAAAATATACAATAAATCCATTAGAGTGATGGTCTCACGACGTCTCGTCGACTCCCACATCACGTAGTAATGTATTACGAGTTACGAGCTACTCGTGCCTCAGTGGCCTCATTGTTATAATATTGGCTGCGGAAGGCGATGCCTTTTACCCGGCCGATTTAGGTAATAACAGTAATATTTCAAAGGACAATATTATTGATGTCTTATATTTACGCGAATACTACACATTGAAATAAAACTAATTAAAAAAAAACAAGCGCACCATTGCAAGACTTCAAGACACTGTGAGCACTTTCTGCGTAGTACGGACCGCAAACAACAACTAAATATGCGGGTACCCCAATTCAAACTATGACACTAGGACGTCTAACACCTCAGTCTTCCCGTGACCATGGTTGCTGTAAAGCAGCCGGAACGTCGGGAACGTAGAAACATAAAATAAACGCGATAAAATCAGTAAAATTAGTTTTATTTCAAGACATAATATTATACGAGCTAGCTGTAAAATTGATGTTGAAGTGAAATCAAAATATAAACTACCAACATTTGAACACTCACTTTCCAATTATAAAAAATACCTCTATTTTAGAACTTGAGCATAATATGGACTTCCATTAGAGCCCATTGGATTCTATAAACAAATATAACTAGTCGGCTTAATTTTTACGACATTTGCGACCTTGTATCGTGCAAGGCGAGTTGAAACTGAATTGCCACTTCCGAACCGAGCGACCGAGGCCGAACGCCAAATTGTCCGAATATGTTCCAATTGACGTACCAGAGATACTAAACAGTCCTGTTGCAACGTCATTAGCGTTGATCCTAAAAGGTAACATTATTAACGCTCACTCGTCGATTACATTACTAAAGTCAAAGCCTTATATACAGGGATATACCCCTTTTGGTAGAACGCTCGCCTAGGAAAACCCCGGCTCTCACCTCTGCGATTTGATGATTATCACTTTCTAAACGGTGAAGGAAAATGTCGTGAGAAAAACTGCATGTCTCAGACAACTTAATCAGAACCGAAAAACACTTAACCCGAACTGGGACAGGCTCGTCCAATGGCGTATTGGACCCGGATTACACAAACATGGGTATTATTACAAAAAGTGGCAGCTCGTTATATTCTCCTAAGATAAATAACAAAGAATAAAATACAGTAAATAGGCATGAGACAGAGAAAATTGGCTCGAGCCGAAGCGGCTTATGAGCAGCAGAAAATAGCGACAAGCTATGATAATGACGAATGAAAAACAAATGAAACTTCTGTAGCGTGAAGCATTAATTTACTGATAATGTCTGTCCAGTCATTGTAATTCTAAAGTCTATCTAATATTTGACCTTCCAACAAATACATACCTAATCTACCGGCAGATATGACGAATATTTATTTTAGAGTCCTTTGACCTATATGATATAACGTCGATTAACCAATCAGACAACTTGAGACACCAAGGGGACAGTTGCATTGGATCTGTGGGCGATAGTTATTACGCCCGTGTGGACCCTCTCGTGGGTGAGGGCCCCTGATTGATGACATCCGTCCATTGTATCACTCCCTTTTATTCACCCCACAACAGCCTAAGCGTAATTCTCCGTAACAAATGTCATCAAAATAGACTGTCATGCAGACACAAGAGCCGAGATTCTAAAAATATTTTATGAGATATGCAGTAAGTGTGTACCGAAATTGACTGATCTAATGCATAAAACTAAGTATGGTATTACAGCAAAAATTCTTTCTACATCATCAATGGGAAATCTAATCGAAATCAATATTAATAATAATGTCGTGGTGTGACCAACACTGGCCACGGCCCGTTTATTGTAGGGGTGTGTTAAGCCATCGTATGTATAGTAATATAGAGGATTTCTGGGGCGCCCCCATTCCAAAGGTCAATGCACGGCGCTTCCCACATCAATAAGAGTAATCCTCAAACGAACAATCTTAAACATGAGTTTATATCGTTCGGATTTAGTTCTTTACACATTCGATGACATTTCGCCGGACTCTGAGCAATAGCAGACAAAATAAAAACATGCTAATGCCGTCATTCAATGGAGTTCAGATGAGTCAGCTAGCGAAATATAAAAACCGCACAACACGTTGAGACCAACAGGAAATATGATCTCATGTATACATGTAATAGTTCACATAACTAACCTGAATATAATATCTTATGCTAAACCACTATATCTGTGTAATATGGATTACAATTAGACTTTTAACATTAAGGGACTGATTAGTTTTCGTTTCCATTTAGTTAACACGTCATTATACGAAAGAAAGCCACATTAGAAGTACATTATCATCGGACATTACTTGTTTTGCTTAGTTACGAGAATATAAACAAACTACATATTTGTTCATATAAATTGACGCGGTCGGCAATACTTCTTACTTCCTTTACTATTTAAATACATTTCTTAATTACACTGTTGCTAGCACAAATAAATATTAAATGCTCTACAAAATGATTGTTTTCCGATAAAACAATTATTTGGTGTGTTTGTATGGCGATATTTATTTACTTATTTAAAAGCAATCATGTACTTATTCTCAAGTGATTGCAATATTCAAAGATCCAGTTGTTAGTGCGTCATACGTCCGTATAAAGTTCTGGCGACTGTTTTTTTAATCGTCACTCGAAATGACAAGGCGTGCCGATTGAACTAACCCGTAGGCCCGTAGGCGTGTTAGGGTTACAACAGAAGTACGACTTTTCTAAACCCCATCGATTGTTAATTTGGAAGTAAGCTTTATATTAGAACACGACTTCTAGTTTGAATGTTACAATGACACGTTTATTAACTGCTAAATAATTTAAAGTACAAAAACAAAGGGAACATCTATGATATTAAAAAAATATTGACTGTTGAACATCGAAGCGTCGCCCGTATAGAAGCGTGATCCTATGATGTACTCAATAGCGTGTCTGCGATGTATCGTAATCCTTAATACACGACCTCGATACAGTAAATCCGTGGGAAGTCGCGTCAATGGGGCCGCCTCTAGCTTCCATCTCACAATGGGGCCTGTGTCTTGTCTATTAGATCCGTTATACGTCCCATGAGATCGCTAATGTTATCTCACCCGTTATAATTGCGCCCAAACACTCGAGAAGACGAAATTGGTATCTTGGGAGTCCCTTCTTAAATAACATTCAGTCAGTATTGCTTTGCAGATTAATTAAGGTTTAGGTAGTTTGTTAATGCCCTACGACTGACGAGTGTTTATAAAGAAAGGATTTTCCATATTTAAACTTACTTTGATTCAATGTTTCAACAAGTCCAGGTATATTTTCTGCACTGTACCTCTTTAACAAAATGATGTATGTTCTCTATAAAGCGTGGAATTAACGTTATTGATCAACGTCAAACCAATTTTATTTATTTAAAAAAAATACTGACAAACGCACCTACATTTATAGTATTTTAAATCGGTATAGGTATGATACAGCATTTTTCAGGTGAAAAGTGTAAATGAATGAAAACGTTCTATACACTCTGGGATATTGGTTGTGAGTGTTTTGTCTCACTCATTGCAAACGTCTCACACCAGTGTTTACGCGCAAATCGTGACACAGTCCCATTTAGCACCAGCGATCGACAACACTGACGCGAGTACACATGAACTGAATGCACTGATAATGCCTACTATAGCACTAATATATTTTCCAGGAAAATCTATAATTACAACCATCCACAATTAATCCTCTCGCTAAAGCAGATGACTAAAATAACGACCACAAATTGTGTTATATTAAGTTATTATTTACTTAATGCCACTGTAGTGAATTGTTTAAATACCGCTATTTAAACATTCGTCATCAAAACAATGCAATCTCGTAAACAATTTGCAAATGAACTGTGAATGACTGTAGTACGGAACCTTTGCATCGTCGTCAAGCCCACGCCTTCGAATCGTGGACTTTAGTATGTCAACAGTATGAATGTGAATAAGGTATCATATTGCTTTCATTCACTGGTGACTCAAGATTCCGAGCCTTTTTTTTGTAATTGCTGCAAAAAGTTGCCGATTTGTAATTTAAGCAAGCGCAGATTCGAACCATAGAACATTGTCGGTCTATAACCATTCGGTTGGGTTACTACTATGTAAGTTTATGGGTGATAAATAGGACACAGTTAAAACAAAAACGAGTACATACGTAATGCCTGATTTGTACGTGCCCACGAAGCCAATACTTAATATCCTATGCGATGATAATGCATGGAAAAATCCCTGGCACTGGTATTTACGCAATTATTTCTCTTCCAACTCCTTTCAATGCCAAGTGAATTAATAATGAAGTAAATTCAGTGAACAACATTGACTCTTACGACCTGTAATAACTAGGTGAACATGAAGATATCCCTAGATCATGGTCGAATGAGTACCTATGCTTGCCTATATTAAATACCTATATTGCTCTCACTATTGTAAATTCGCCATTTATGTATTTAATTATTTTTCATTCATTCCTTCACAAAATAACATATTACACATTTATGAAAACTAGGGTTTATATAACGGCTCGCAATCACTGCATTCAGTCAGGACGATTTAAAGGTAAAGAGATGGTATTTGAATCATGCGCATATATTCTCAATTGCAGCTTTGAAAATGGATGCCTTTTTTTCAGATAAGAAAATAATGGAAGCAGTTGAGATTGGCATTGGTTGCTTGCTATTTTATTTCTGACCATGTAATGTAATCGGGCTTTTTATAGAGAGAGAACCACGTTCAATTGCGTCGGACGCTAACATCCGAGTGTGCTCAAATGAGTGAACACTGAAAGCCACCTTATGAGCAGCAATAAGTTGCTACCGAAAGCTTCCTAAGCGAGGGTACTTTTACCATGTCAATAAGGCCTACGGCTAATGAGCTGCTAGATGCGATATCATCCAAATATTATGATGATTTATGACTAATTAAATTCACTTTATTTACCGTCTTAACGATTGATAAATAAGTGCCTCACTCAAGATGATACATCCAAGCATGTTCACTAATCGATTATTTTCTGTAACGTGTTTGTCATACGAACTGATTTGTGAAAATATTTGGCGCGAGGACAAAAATAATGACCCTAATTAGAAGTAAAGTAAATGAACCGCGATAAATATACTATGTGAAGTACAAAAACAAGTAGTAGGTATTCCAATACGAGATTTTTTAGGGAAATTAAGCCGACAAAGCAAATAAATAGGTAGCCTATATCTTATCATAATTAGCATGAGATAACCTGCACTTAGGCCGGAGTAGCGTTGAATACATGTTTATGGAGTCTATCGTTTAATCGTCCGCATTTACAAACAAAACTCGTACTCGAACTAGAATACTGATCTAGTATAGGTTGTATGTCCAAAGTATCTTATACGCATGGTAAAATCACGACCAGTATCGTATGAACCACCAATGAATTGTGATACTGAACAAATCCGTCAACGCCTTTTTGCTTCAACATAATAGCAAAACATTACTGATCCATCTAGAAATTAGGGCGTAGCGGCCATACATGTCACGTTGTTATAAATTCCACATACCATCACGCTACGGACACCACACGTAACTTTTTTTTATATTATAAATATTGTAAAAAAGTCTGTCCGTATTTTTAGCTATGTCCGTATTTGACCGATTATGTTGCTAGGGGTCTCGACAATTTGGACGACATCCATAAACTAGCTTGTTTAATAATTGCTGTCGTCCCAACCAGTGGCATGTCGCATTCCATGGCTACCAATGTTGATTGGGAATGATGAAGGGTCATGATAATTAGTGCTATAATTGACGGAGTAGGTACGTTTACTAACAATCGTTGAGATAACTAATTGAGCGTTGGTAGGCGCCGAATGAGTCATGCGAGATAATGAAAGTGTGTTGGATTAATTTTGTAAGATACAGATTAAGAACAATCGGATTTCATTTTATGACCGAAAGTAATAAAGTTAGCTTGATCAAAATTCTGATCGAATGGGCGCGATTCGGATCTAGTCTGGGTACAAGTAACTGGGGTTCCATCTTAGTGATGACCTATACAGACAACATAGCAACGACAATCGCGACCATCATTTATTTTAATACGATTGTGTTCTGAAAATAGATAAATGAAAAAAAGCTGCAGCTGCTGTTGTAGTAATTCTAGACCTACCATTCACAATAATTACAAAATCACGTTAATAAAACAAAGCTAAGTCAACCCCACATGTAATAGTGTGGCAACATTTGGATAATATTATTGTACAACAATAGAAATTATTCACATGTTATTGCATATATTACGTGTAACAAAAATAGTGTAACATATTTTAACAGGGCTAACAGCAAGTTATAAAGATAACATTTCAAATTCCAAGGTGTAATTTTTAAATGTCTAATAATTTGATTTATTTCTTTCGGAATGTCATCTTTAAACTTACTGTTAGTGCTGTTATTTTTTTACACTATTTTTGTAACACTTTATATAATATTAACCAAAAAATCTAAAATCATGATGACTAAGTAATCTAAGGTTTTTTTTTCGAAACATGTGATTTTTATTAGACCGAAAAACCAACCATGTCACGTCAAAAATCTAAGGCGGCGCGGCGTCCACTGACCGTCTAACTCGTCAAGTTTCCTCTTTTCTAGTGCAAGCACTTTTATAAAAAATATGATTTCGAGGTGATGCGGAGTCCTTTCGGATTACACTTCGCTCACAGTGGAAGACGGGCTTTACAAGCAAGGCTTTTTAACAAATTAGATGACAGCTAATTTCGCCCATTATAACAGCAGCGCAGCCTTGTAATGATATGTGGCTCACGGCACTGTCCTCGCTAATTTAATAAATACACAAATCCATAATGTAACATTGCCTTGGTGGCGCATTGGAGAAAGCCGGCCGGATACTATACATTCTATTCAACTATTAATTATTTCAAAAGATCGACTACCGCCTAACAAAACGATTTTGTTTCAACACTCAAGCGATGTGGAGTAAACAAAAAGCCATTAATCAATCCTATACACTGTTGATGAATCCCTTCAAATTCTGAAGTTCAATTTCAGCTTACCACGAGCGAATATTTGCGTCCATCTCCGAGCGCCATTGTTTAATCAAATGACTCGTTAAAATCTGCTAACGTATTCCGTAGCGCGGACAAAAAGCAGCATTAAATAGGAGATTTAAGGAAAAACGTCACTAAAGGTAATCATCAGCCATGAAAATGAGGCGAGGCTTCATAGCTACACCAGAGGAATATACATTAATAAATTGCGTCTCATAAACATTGACCACAATAGGTCAGCCTTGTAGCATATCAGATGCGAATGTCAGTGTGATCACGAAAATAACCTTAGTGGAGGGATACATATTACATACGTAGTTTTGAAGGAACATTCGCAAGTCCTTTTACTTAAAAGGACTTACAAATACTACTGCAAGTACAAGTGCTTACTGGTAGTACGCTTGTACTAAAATAATAGACGACTTCGCATCAAGATTTGTCATAGATATCGAAGCTACTACTACACTATCTACATTACTCGTTTCATGTGATCAAATAAAAACGGCAAGAATAATTATTTGCCAGTCCGTTGACGAGAGGTTAGATGCTCTCGATTCATGTCATAGTGCAACTGAAGAGTCTCACTATAGCATAAAGTCACCAAAACTTATACAAAATTTTAAAATGTTTTGCTCATCTCTTATCGCCTCCAAACATTATAATTAGAGCAAACATTGTTATCACTGTATATATTCTTAAGCTGTTTGTAACACAAAATATAGAACTAAGTTATAGAAATGTCCAAAACATTGTGCCATAATTTGATTGGACATTGGGATGTAAATATGAATGAGGCCGCAAATTAGTTTTTTCTCATACGTCTAGATGTTGTAGTTAAAAATAAAATAAACATGCCAACCGATATTATTTACTCGTGACACTCCTGACTGCACAGACTGCATATAGGTACACGTAGAGCACCTGCAATAGTAAGTACATAACATTTTGTAAATAATATTGTGTTTCGCTAGAACGAGAAGTGACATGGTTTGTGCGTGAGAAATGGAGAAATCAATTTGCAAACAATGTTATAAGCCGGTCACGAGTACACCCTTTACGGTTTTTTCTTATCCCATTTGTAATACTGAACTCAGCTGCACTGATGACATCAACCAAACAGAATGCAACAGGTAAGATATATTATTTTATCTCTGTAAAAAGGAATGGTAATAGTCTAACTCCTGAGTAGTTAGTGGAGCTACCTTTGGATCAACAAAACATTGTAGACCTCCGCTTTTCGATCTGTGCTTGGGTCACTTAGCAGGCTTTCAATCACAATACGAATCGTAGTTGGAAAGAAACCTAACAAGTGATTAATCAAGATCTCAAGCCACTCGCGTGATTTCTCAAGGGTTCCTTTACCTCCCTTTTCAAAGGAACGGTACTTTCTTAGTAGCAAACTTGCTTGAAAGCTAAGTATGGTGCATTCCACTATAAGTAGCTATACGCTCTTAGGGCATTCTACGTTAATCACATGTTTAATATAAACAAAGGTCGCCCTATTATTTTTGTGTCAGAGAAATATTCACTGGAGCCTAAAATGTAATGATAAAACTGTTTTAATAAACACCCTAGGGATTTCTGCCACCAACCGTGAAACATTTATTAATTAGTGTTGTAGGTACATACTACAAATGAAATAACGTTATGGAATTTAAACTACCTATACTGCTACTGTAAGGTACCCTAATTTTAGGAAAGCATATTTTGATGTTGTCACATTTCAAACAATTAGCGATAGTAGTATATAAGACAACGAATTTATTATTAACGCAGTTTTGTTTATCTTCTATCTATAGTAAAAGGGGTACACAAGCGTTAGAAGAGTAGCTTTGTGGTGTGAGCACGTCAGGAAATCGCGGCGGCCGCTTTCCGGCGTCGAGACGACGGACCGTCCGTCCACTTTTACTTTCGCACCTCGTACATTCACCGGGCTAGAGAACCGCGTCTGAAGACGTGCCCTAAATACTACTCAATCGATGTTTACTCCCGTGTTTTATAGCAAAAAAATGCTCCATTTCGATAAAGAAAACGGATCAAAAGGTTCGAGTTTACATGTTTTTTTAAAACTTAAAAAAGTTTATTTATATGTTCAACAGCATTTGTACTAAAGTACATTATTAATATAGGTATAATTCCGTTTTTAGGTGTATTGATGAAATCATTGTGATAGAGTAAGCCAAGCATCTATCAGATATTAGTTTTATACCTAGCCCACTTATAAACCTACCCAAGGTGTTCAAACACTTGCTAACTGGAGCACAACAATACAGCTTAGCCAACTTTAGTACATTCTCAAGAAAGTATTTCAACACAATACGGAAGCATGACCATGCTTAATGTAAATTAAGAGCTTCTTAATTTTAACACATCACAAGTAGGAAAATGCGAGTTAGGTAATGACGTCTTACACTATAAGTGGGACTAAAAATATTTGAGCAGTGTTTATCTTTTTCACGTTAGGTTCCTCACATAATGTCTTTCCCTATGTAAGATAATTCAATTTCATCAATGGTCCTAAATTGATCATCAGAAACATTCCATCCATATTGCTTGAAGACTCAAGTTTACCACTATATTGCTTACTATGAACTGCTGTTTATTTTTAAAATATGTACGAAATGCTAAGGTCAAAATAGTTAAAAAGTCTTGTTATTTCATAACTCTAAAACATATTATGGTAGGTCTTCATACCTACTTTATTGGTAGTATGCATAATTTGGTAGTTCACATTGAATTTTGAAATATGTATTGTACCCAAACCCATCTGGATAAAGGATAAGATAGTGCATGGTCGCTCTTCAAGCACATATTAGCCAGACTACAGTCTATACTGAAGTCTGCTGAGAGTACAATGAGCTCAATATTGACCTAGTAGTATCTACATACTACTGCTTATGAAATACCTACTACTTGAACTTTAAATAACAAATTATATATCACTTCATAGAGTGTAGTTAGTGTTTATTTAAACATACATTTCTAGTCATAGATGGGTATAACTAATCCTATCCTTATCCAATAATTAATTATAATTAGATGGGTATCCTAGAGTTGTCTGGAAGAGATTGCAGCTAGAGATAAGACAACCCAGTGTACACTGTAACTACCTATAAAAATATTAGAATGTAAAATGTAATATATTTTCCATTTGGTGTGCAATAAAGAGCTATCTATCTATAACATTCAAATCAACACATTTACCAATCCGACATATATTTGTTCAAATTAATGTATGGAAATTAAATATTATTGTATTGAAAGAATTTATTTAAAACAGTTGAGATATGCTACCATCTATATTTCTATTGTGGCTAGAGATCACCATGTTGCTATGTGCTCTTGGAGTTTATTTAAAACAGAGCTACTATCATCCTCTATATATATAAAACAAAGTCATGTTAGTTACACCATTTATAACATATGAACAGTTGGGCTAATTTGTATGATCTTTGATATGTTTAATGTATACATGCTCCGAATAGCAGAATAAAACATGGAAAAGATTCACTAAAAGAATAATAATAAAGATAATTCATTTTCTCATATATTTGATTCTGTGGTGGTACAAAGTTCGCCAGGAGAGCTAGTTGTATATAAAATAACTTAATGTTATTTGATTTCATCAACAGTCCTTGCTTAAATTAATCTGATTCAGGTTATAATTTAGCATCTTTGAAAAGGCCAATAGTGCCAAATTAAGTAGCTTTAAAATTATGAATATAACATTTATAAAGTAGTATTAATTATAATGCAACTTAATGAGAATGTCACCCTGCTTGTGGAATCAGTTTTGAAAGTTTTATTTTTAAATAGTTGATATAGGACCCCCTATTATATAACTATATTTTAATAAATAGGTACATAGGGTAAATCATTTTCACAGTAGAATTGTGTGAATACGAGACCAATTTAAACACTACAAACCAATCCAGGTCAAACAAAATAATTTAGTAGGAAATGTATAGTCATAGCATTAAATTTAAACCAAGCTAAAAAGATAATGAGATGTTGAAAAAGTTGTTGCATACCTACCTATTATCCAAGTTCCACTTCTGTCAAATTACATGCAAATCCTTATGATAAAAAGCAATTAAATGGACTACTATCTATTTTATCTACACAGTTAAAGTCCGTTGGTTATCAAATAATTTACAGAAGATGATTAGACTTTTACACACCTGAAATCGAGGCTAAGGTTTCTCTGGTGTGTCGTGGCTTTTGAGGTCCGGGAGTCGCTCCGACTTCCGTGGACGGGGACATCTTCCAACATGCTCACACACTCGTTGCGGCGACACAACACAAAATACCCATATCACTACCTCCCGCTAATCACAAAGTAAATATCAACATGGCGCCCGTAATTAAATTAATATCTTTACCACCCTGCGCGCGTAGCGCTACCGATTCAATCGCCTATATTCAAAACAAAAACTATCTACTCACAGCCGTGTATGTGCATCAAATGTGTAGTACAAATGCAATGTAGGTAAGTACAAGCAATTCATAAAAACCTTCGAATGCCCTACAAAAGTAACAAACACATTATAATTCGACTAAACTGTGAAAACGCAACCAAAGAAATAACACTGAAATGATTTTTAAATATAGATCAACTATACGCGGATTAAAAGAAACAAATAATTAAAAACTATAAAAGAATCGATGACGCTCCATCCGTCGAGACATCATAATATTTTTTTTATTCAGAGAATGAATTTTGTCATCCAGCCGTCACGCACGAATGTCACTTCGATTTCATTTTACTTTCTTGCAACACAGATCCACAACCTCAACGGTAGCTAGTAGAATCACAGACCAATAAGGTACCTTATGGTAGAAAAAGCTATCTGCTAGTAATCTTTGATAACCGAATCCGTATCTTTTTGGGTGAGGATATTCAAAGTATGTGTTGTTGGCTAATGTTGTTGGTTGCGTGTCAACTGCTAAGCACAGATCAAAACCAAATACATGCGTAAAAGGTTGCGTGAGGGGAAAAGGCAACGCGCATATAGGTTGAGTACCAGTGCATCTAGGTACTGGAGAGTGAACTCATAGTTTATATATAAAGCATCATAGTAAATATATAAAGCACATTTTTGTAGTATTCACAATATGGTAGAAAAACGGCCTAGAGAAAGCCCCACTTTTTGTCTGCAGTGTCCCTTTAGCGCAGTTGCCAACTGCCGTAATTAAATGTAGTCAGATTGATTTTAAAGATTTCTTCCCATAGATAGATATGATAGGATCTAACATACTAAATGGGGGCAGGGGGGTATAGTAGGATAACTTCAGCTCAATATGGTAACATCGTAATCCTGTCAAACATTGTTGCCAGCTAGGTAGGAGCGAAAGGAATGACACATATGAATAAGATTCCATGCGATAGCCGATAGCTTGCCTACACAGTGGACAAAAATTTATTCATTCCCAGAAATGAAGAGATATTAAAGTTAATGTGTACAATATCGTAGGCAATGCTAGTATAAAATAAAACAACTTTATATCAAAATACTCGATAATTATATGGAAGCAATAAGTAAATCAATATTTTCCTAAAATAAGTAAGTGCATTATAAGCTAGAATCTTTGAAAATAAAATTAATAACAATTAGCACTTTAATATCCCACTGCTGGGCATGGGCCTTCCCTCAATGCATGAGGGATTTAGGCCACATAATACAATATGTTGAATATAATCCAATATTATATAAGAAGGTGATTTTAAGGTTTAGGTGATGATTCTTGAGATTGTCTGGTAGAAGGCTGCCGTTTATGGACATTAGGTTTTCTTAGTCTATGATAATTGGGCATGACTCTGCCTAGAAAATCAAGCTGGAGTAGTTGAGATGGTTGCTTTTCCAATGCCTCTCTGACATGATGTTCGGAGCCCCACACCACAGTATTGTCAACTAGTGTCTGTGGTGCTGTCAGACTACAGGATGCACCTGTAAAACAAGAACAACAGCTTAATAAAGAATTAAAATCTTTTATCATCATAATAAAAATATATCAACAATATTCTTAACCTTTGCCTATCTACCCCTTGTAGGCAGAGGATCGTGGGCTATGTTATTTTCTGGCCATTCATTTGTTCTAACATATCTAGAATATGTAATCCTTTAGAATATATAAATTTAAGGGGTCAGTGGTAACTGAAGACCACATACAAATATTTTGGTATTAGGTGCCAGTACAATAGGGTCTTAGTGTTATCATGTTTATAAAAAGTAAGTATTCCATTTACCAATAACACAGCCACTTCCGATTTTAACATCTGGACCAACAATGGATCGGGATTCAAAGAGATTGCTCTCCCCAATGTGTCCGCATGGTGCTTCCAACCTGGAGCCAACTTCAAACACATTGTGGGCACCAATGAATAGAGGTTTTGGGGGATTCTCTTGCTTATCACTTTTCCTAAAAACACATAAATACATACCCTCAAATAAATAGAAAGTTATAATGGATTAGAAATTATATATAATGCATTTTGTCTGAAGTTTGTTATAATGTCATTATAACTGTCTATAGATTTGGGGGTTAGTGTGTAAATAAACAAGTAATATGGAATACATTAAGTTTATCATGACCAAGCACAAAAAAAAATGTAGTATGGCTATGTAAAAAGAGTAACAAACCAAGAAGTATTGAAAGAGTAGGATGATGGAAAAGCCTGTTAGAATAGATGAGAAGACATGATTGGGTATTCATATGAAACAGAAGCGACCCATTCATTCATACAATCCTAGAAGGAAAGAAAGGAACACTGAGGAGAACCTATTTTAATCAACCAGATTATATTGATTTCTTATATTTACGCGAATACTACACATTGAAATAAAACTATTTTTTAAGGATTTTATCGCGTTTATTTTTTGTTTTTACGTTCCCGACGTTTCGGCTGCTTTACAGCAACCATGGAACGTAAAAACGAAAAATAAACGCGATAAAATCCTTAAAAAATAGTTTTATTTCAACAACCAGATTATTTTACAAAACACACAGGCATTGTATATAGGTACTTACTTATGTATTATAGTAGAGTACTCCTCAATAATGCAGTACTCTGCAATGATTATAGGCCCACCCTCAGCCAATATTGTGACCCTCGGATGGATAACAGTGCCTCCGCCGATAGTTATATCACCTTCTAGAGTGCAGTCCTCGCAAACCGTGGCCCCAGGCAGGATTTTAACACTAGAAGTAGGTAATGTTTCATTCATTTTTTCTCTTTTGGAAAGTTTTTTGGGTATTATTATTATACATACTTGTGTGACATGGTTGAATACCGCAGTCAGGAATCCTGTAATTATTGACAAAAGCTACAAGGCTTAATTTCAAAATACCAAAAGCATCTATCTTCTTTCTTTACGAAATGAAATGCAATGAGTAAAATGGATATGTGTATTCCCACAAATTTAAGGATATTTAGTCATTTGTCAAGTATTAAGTAACGCGATAGTAATAGCGAATAACGATAACAAATTCAATAAATGCACACTATTTATGAAGAAATGGATGGCGTCATTATAGGGAATTTGTCATTTTCAAAAATGACAATTATTTTTCTACATTGGCAATCTGTTGCAAAGTTGCTGCACAAATGCTGATAGTTTCGTTCGAGATATAATTTTACATTACATGTCTCTAATTTATTCTGTGAAATACAAAAAATATAAGTTTCGTGAAAAAAATAGAGTAGGCATGGCATAGATAATATTGTTATTGTTCTGTGGATGGATATTATTGAATTGAAGTAGGTTTTTGGCGGGCGACTTTATACAGATAAATCCGATTTTATATCAGGGCAGGATATTTATATCGTTATTACTGTATACTGTATACCATCACATCTATTGTGGAAGTGTTATATTCTCTTTGTTGTGTGAATCTAAATTGACATGGCTATCACATTTCCCTTTCCATTTGAACCTTACGATATTCAGAAAAAGTTTATGCAAGAATTATATTTAACACTAGAGACTAGCAAATTAGGTATATTTGAAAGTCCTACTGGAACTGTAAGTACATATATATATTACGATTATTTTTTATAACTTATTGACACAGAAATGTGCTTCTAACATTTATAATGAAAATCTGCTCTACAGGGTAAATCACTCAGTATTTGTTGCGGAGCCTTGAAGTGGTTAAGAGATACCAATCAAAGAATATTTGAAGATTTGGAAAAGGAGATAACTCAACTAAAACTTGAAGTATCTGATAGCAATGGTAGGACCTATAAAATTTATGTTAACATTTTACTTATAATAAACTCAAGCTATATTGAATATGTATTTACTTACAGACAATGAAGACTGGCTACAGGATGAGTACAACAAAATAATAAAAAAACAAATATTAGCTGCACTTAATCTCAAACTCGAAAAAATTAGATCACAAAAAGAAACATTCAATGAACTAAAAATCAGAGTCTCTAAACAAAAGTTGAAAGTTGAAAATAAAACTATACAGTACTATTTACATAAGAAAGATACAAATGATACTGGTACTGAGAATGTTATGGAAGAAACTGAGACTGAAGATGATAGAGATCTGATTCTAGATGAGTGTGGAGATAAGGAAGGAGATACAGATGGTGAAGAGGATGTTATAGATGAAGATGACAATATTACAAAGGTGTTTTTCATGGACTTAATATAATTTTTGACAACTTAAATAACTTTTATATAAGCATATAACTAGCTTCTGCCTGCAGTACCTTCATGAAACATAGCCTATAGCACTTTGGGATAATGTAATTTCTTAATTAGTGTAAACAATTTCAGGATCAGAAAGTACAAATGGAGATTACTTCCTACATCTACTATATTCTACAAAACTAGCAAACTTTACCTCCATAATATTAGTATGGATATATAGTTGTTTTGTTTTGACAATAAACTATATTGGTGTTAATTCTATTTGTACACAAACTAAATGAATGGTGATTGTGTATAAGCAAGACCGCTATATTTTTGATCATGTAAAAAATTGTTTAGTCTTAACATACTTAGCATTATTCTCATCTATGTTGCAGATATACATTAGCAGTAGGACTCACAGTCAACTGTCACAGTTCATTGGTGAAATCAAGAGGACAGTTTTCAAGGATGACACAAGAGTTGTGACACTTGCCTCTAGACAACAGTATTGCATCAATTCTGATGTTTCCAAGTTGAAGAATGTTAATCTCATTAATGAAAGGTAAAAATTGAGACAGGGTTAAGTATACTCATAATTATAAGATAAAAAACTGGACTAGTTGAGACAGCCGGCTACAATTAATTTTATACAAAGACCCCCAAATTTATGGACATTCTATACCTTGATCATTTGTCAATTTGAATTGCACACAAGTTTCACTTTGTTCAATACTTTATGATGTTTGATTATGTTATTGAACATCTATAAATTCGGAGATAGAATGTAAAAGATGCTTTAAAATGTGATTATCATAATTTTGTCTTGATAACACTGTCAAATGAAAATAAAAAAAAGTTAGACACATTCATCTAATTTTAAAGGGGCTTTCGGAATCTTATTTTTATTGCAGTGACATTAAGTATAATTTTCTATAGCAACATTTGGTAGTAAATACTTTATCTGTTTAGGTAATCTACCCTGCTGCCAGCTTAAGCAAGTATGAGCAGTATTATCAACTAAAGAATGATAAACATGCACAAATAATTACAGATGCTTGGACATGCAAAAATCCAAATCAAAATCTACATCAATAGCTGACGATGGGAAAGTACTAAAGAAGACTAAAACACGCACATGCACGGCTTGTCTGTACTACAATCAGACCAATATCACACGTCTGAAAGAGAGGATGCTAGTGGATATACTTGATATGGAGGACTTAGTTAAATGCGGGAAAGAGATGAAGGCTTGTCCGTATTATGCATCTAGAATGGCATTGAATGATGCAGAGGTATTGCTTAAATTATTATTTTTTTCGACCTTGGCCTTTGATCCTACCACCAGTTTGTCTTAGATCTATGATAAGCTTGCTTTAAATAAGTTTGCGGCACCACTACACATTTTTTTATTAGATCTAGCTTATCAATAGACACATAGGCCTCCTCTAGGTGTCTCCACTCGATCTGGTCTGTCACTTCTCATCCACGCTTGTCTCCCCTGGTATAAATATATCCAAATCAGGAAGGCAAGCTCTTAATGCATTAAAGAAATTGGAAAAAGGCTGAATGAAAAAAAATATACTTGATTATTTTCACGACCCTTTTGGCAGAGTTGGTACTTAGCCTTCTTTTTGTACTATAGGTCTTGGCGTCGACTGCTTGTAGAGACAAACTTTGTGTAGAGCATGAATGTTTATAAGCATATCATATATATAAGCAATTCACCCCAAGTCCATTGTACCCATTGTATTGATACCCATAATGCAAGCGTTGCTTAGTTTGGGCCCGTACAGTAAGTGTCGCCTGCCAATGTTTATTTGTTAATTATCACAAGAGTTTTTGTTTCCAGGTAGTACTCATAAGTCATGCGGCTATGGTGAGTGCCGGGGCTCGGTCAGGCGTATCCCTCAAGCTTCAGAATAATATACTGATACTAGACGAAGCCCACGGCCTCACCGCTGCATTGGAGAACGCACACTCGGCCCCTCTCAGCGTAAAACAACTATCGTCGGTGAAAACATTCCTACAGTTTTACATTAATAAGTACAGAGCCAGATTGAGCAGTAAGAATTTGTTGTCGTTGAATCAGATTACATTTGTTGTTGGGAAATTGTTAGGTGAGTGTTGAATAATTATTTCTGTTATACATATCGCTATCACTCGACAATAATAATAATAATAGTGTATCATCTCAAAATATGAATCCATATTTTGATTATTCTAAGATTTGGGACTAAAAAGTTAATATATAGATATTGCTAGATAAATACAACAATTTTTTGCCCAGGCTGGTATCGACTCTGTAACAATGGTACCGACTCTGTAACGTAGGTAATATTTTTGCAGCTTAATTTATTAATTATATGTAAGACGTAAGGTAAGCTTAATTTATATGTAGGACATAAAAGCTAAATGTTTTTGCCAAGGAAATATCTTTCGTATTTATTAGTATAGTTTACTACAAGTTACTATCATCCTTATTCCCTTAACAATAAAGTTTTACATTCTACATTCAGGTATTTTAAAAAAGCCCACAAATCACAATAAACAAGATGACCCAAAGATATATACATCAGAAGACTTCGTGATAAAAGCGGAGATCGATCACATGAACTTACGGCCGTTGGTCGAATTCTGTAGGAACACAAGACTGGCGCCAAAATTGCACGGTTTCTCAATGAGGTATAGTCAGCAAGCGCTAGAAGAAGAAATGAAGAAGAATACGGTGAACAAAAAGAGTTCATTCGAAGCATTCTTGAGTAATATTTCGAAGAAGAAAGATGATAATAAAGTTGAAATTGAGAATGAAGTAAAACCGAATGTTGTGGCACACGTGGGTATTTTAGAACAGTATATATATATTTTTTTTAATTTACAAGGGTAATTGTATTTTTGAGAAAACTCACTAAAGTTTTCTATATAAGACCATGCTCATGGAACTATCAACCAACACAGGGGCGGATACAGGGTGGCGGGACGGGTGCAATCCCCTCCCCCCCTGACTCACGACTGATGTAATTTATTGCGACCAATTAAAATTATTTTTCTGAAAAATGAGTAAAACCATACAAAATTTCCGCCGCCGATTCTTTAAGAATACGGAATAGATAAAAAATACTATATATTTTTTGATCTTGACGTCTGAGATAAATTGGATACCATATTTGAGCATTGTTTTTTCCAGATACCCACAGAAACGTCAGCAGGCAGTGGATTGTACGCCGTATTGGATTTCCTGGAGAGGTTGTGTGATCGCAGTGAAAATGGCCGCGTGCTAGCGCAGAGCGACGACCAGGGTGGCATGCTGAAATACCTGTTGTTGAATCCCGCTGAACATTTTGCTGAAGTTGTCAAGCAGTGTCGATCTGTAAGATGTATTTTTTGGATTAGATTGTAATTGAAAAATTGTAAACTTTCTATTAAATCCCACCCATCATAATTACGATTTCATTTCAGGTTATAGTAGCAGGCGGTACAATGGAACCGATAAGCGAGTTCCAAGCTCTACTCGCAGGCGGATCCGAGGCAAGCGTGAACGATGTCAACGTACTGAGATGCGACCATGTAGTCCCGTCTGACAACGTGCTAGGTATCTGTTTGTCAAAAGGACCTTCCAATGTGAATCTCAATTTTTCCTATGGAAATCGGATGTCTAATGAACTAGTAAGTAGAAAAACTAAGAGGCCGCACATGCTAAGTAGCATGAAGGGGACAGCGAAACGAGTCACTTGCGTACTGTTCGCGTATATACCAGGCATAAGACTCGTTTGGGTAGTAATCCGTGTTGGCAAGTATCAAGTCAACTTATCAGGCAAAATTTTCTTGTAAGTAGACATAATAATATAATTTTAATTAAATTTTATGGTGCATATAAGTAAATAAAAATACCATTATTATTATCGTCCAAAGGAAATAAGATAAAACCCGACCTGTCAGGAATGCATTCTCTGGGCGGCCGAACTGTAGTAAATTCGCACGATTTCAAGTCCCCCTCCCCATCCCCTCCATAACATAGGTTTTGTAAATTATGGCTAAACTTGATAATTTTTCGAGCTGACAATCATTACTATCAGAGTATAGAAGGATCTGTTCTTCTTCTTCTTTTTTTACGAAATGAGATGCGATGAAATAAAATGGATATGAATATGGCCTCACCCACTTATCATTAATTCAAGCTTTAGCATGTAATTTGACATTTGTTTTTACAGCTCAATGAAATAGGTCGCGTTCTAAGAAACATTTGCAGCATAATACCGGGAGGGGTTGTGTGTTTCCTACCATCTTACTCTTACGAACAGACGGTATATGAACACATGACTAATAATAAAGTCGTTGAGGCTATAAATAAGAAAAAATGTATATTTCGAGAACCAAAATCTGCGTCAGACGTTGACCACGTGAGTTTATACCGACTTTTGAAATCACCTTTGGAAAATGAACTTTATTTTGTAATGGATTATGTCTATAATTGCCTAAATTATTCTAGGTTCTAAATAAATACGCTTCAGCAGTCAAAAACAAAGATGGCCAACAAAATGGAGCTCTATTACTTAGTGTGGTTGGCGGGAAACTTAGTGAAGGATTAAATTTTTGGTAATTATTCTTGAAAATTCGCTATATGAATGTGAGCGACAAGCGAATATGTTTAAATAAATTATGGTTTTATTTACAGTGACGACTTAGGCCGTTGTGTCATTGTCATAGGCATGCCATATCCGAATGTGAAGTCACCTGAATTGCAAGAAAAACTGAATTATTTAAACAAAACCTCAGGCGGCGGCGCTGGAAGCGTTTACTATGAGAATTTGTGTATGAAAGCAGTAAATCAATGCATAGGTAACACCCAAAGTTATTTATTTAACAAACATGATAGTGAAACACATGTGATTAGTTATCAATACGCCTTGAATTATCGATACTAACTTGACGATTGATCGAATTCATTACGCTTTAACGTAACGAAATCGATATAATCGAGCAACTTAATTATTTTTTAAATGTTTTATTTTAGGAAGAGCGGTCAGACACGCTAATGATTACGCATGCGTTATATTAGTCGATGAAAGATATTCGAGACCGCAAACTACTACGGCCCTACCCTCGTTTGTGCGGGTAAGCAAAAAACTGAGAAATATCAAAAACCTTAGATGAAAAAAATTAAACTATTTTCTTCTTTTTTTCAGAAATCACTTATCACAAATTGTAATTTTGGAACCACCATTGGCAGTATAGCAAAGTTCTTTGCAAAGCATAAAGCTAATAAATAGAAGGAATAAAATAAAAAAATGGAATGCTCTCTATTATGTTACTTATAAATATTTATTTTTAATCCAATTTTTACCTTCAATTGTTTGAATGTTTATAAAGAACCAAAACTAAATAAAGATATATGTTATGTGTAAACATAATCATCATAATATAACAACTATATTAAAAAAATATTCTTAGGAACTAAGATATACCAAATAAAAAACCAACACTATGAATGAACTAATAGAAGATTGACTGAATAATTTAAAATGTTAAATAACCTTAAAAATAATGATTGATTGTCATTTAATCCGCCAAAGCATCCGGTATTGTTGTACCACAAGGCCCTTCAAAATAATAATGGAAATCTGAGGTGGCTGGGGTTGGTTCTAAATTGAATTCAGCAACGATCGCTCCTCTTGCTGCGGCTTGAGGTGCAAACATAGCAGCCGGGTAGACCACCGACGATGTCCCTACTACAAGGCATACATCACAGGTTGACATAGCTGCACCTGGAATAATACAAGTGAGCTAAATTCGTCACAAGTTTCATATGAAGTTTTATTAATAACATTTCATAAAACACTATACTTGATAGATATTTTGTAAAACATGGTCACAGAACAAAAAAGGCGCCCAGTTTTTATTTCGCGCCCCAACTGAAAGAGGGGCACAGATAACAAACCCTTAAAACATCTAATTAATTATTAAAAAAAATGTAATTATGACACAAATTAATGTTAATAATAAATAATTTGTAGAAATCAGGGTCACTACCAACTGCGCTAATCAGGTCGTCAATTACCACTACTGGGACTACCCAGTAGTGTTTCCATAATATAATTACTAAATTATATTATGGAAACATTCAAACAGGTGATCATTATTTGAGTATGTTCTAAACTAGGACTGATGTGGCGTTTTTTTTTTTTTTTTATTACATTATAGGCAAGTATTTGATCTCGATCTCACCTGATGGTAAGTGACGATGAGATCTACGATGGAGCATACTTGCCTAGGTAGGAAGGCGGTAGTAGATAGAGACGCTACATTCACTAGGCACATGCAGCGCAACTGATCCGACCCGCCATCCATGAATACATGCGTACATGTAAAGTGTGATAACGAGTCTGTAAATAATAATGTGATGAGCGCCAGTGTGTAGGCTTATTTGATTATAGTACCTTGTATTATGATCTAGAGCCCAAAATTAAATACCTACCTGCTTTATCAAGAACAGCCGACTCTAAGCTTTCCCCAAACCACACAATATGTGGTCTGAGCAAACCTCCGCAGTTGGGTTTCTTGCAGTGTGGCAGTGACTTGATGGGAATATCAGAGCCAACTATGTGCACATCGGGAGCACCTCTATTTGCCAGAGCCTATAATATAAGAAGATTAGTCATTGGTGATGATGTTAGAAAAATATTCAGGCACCAATAAACATTCTAAGTTTAGCCCCAGGATAAGTCTAAAGCCTCATGGCTTTAGACTTATCCTGGGGCTAAACTTACTTAACTGGGGCTAAACTGAATGATTGATTGATGATGTTCGATATTTCAAGTGAATAAGCTTTATTATTTATTGAGACTAGTGGCATATTTTTGCTTATTTTTTTTGGGAGCTTGACGAGGTAACATAGTTGGCTAGAAGGTTGAATAGAATGATGCATGTCTTGGCCAAAACATGTGTGGTTTGTCCCGCATGCTTCAGGATGATGTGTTTGGCCAGTGGGCCGAGTTGTAATTTTAACTTCTTTGACAGTCACAATAGGCAGTCTAAAGTGTGTTATCATTAATGTAACTAGTTTGGTCTCAGCAGCACAATCTAAGCATATCTAGTGTTTAAAAGGCTAGCCAGAAGACATTTTGAGATTTTGGGTGGTGGGTGATAAGTGTATTTTGTGTTTTAATTTATTGGGGGATTTTTTTATTTTGACTGTGTAAAGCAGTACCTCACAAATAGGACTGTCATTGTTGACTAAGACTTCTTTACATTTTGTGCACCTAGTCTTGTACAGATTTCCATGCAGCTCAATTAAGTTCTTTGTGCCTGCCCTTGCATGTAGGCCATCCACATTTTGTGTTATCACTGTAATTGATTTGTTTGAGCCATGCTTGGCTTCATATTGCGCTATTGCTATGTGACCCTGGAAAAAAATCAACTTTTTATATTACTTATGATTCTTATGAAAACACAAAGGATAAATAAAACTACGTATATAAAATCTTTTGAAATTCTCTCTCTTAAATATCCACCTAGCTTTCTTTAGCCTTGTTATTAAGCCATAAATACCGCATTAGGTTCGGCCTTAGCCGCTGCTTCTCGCCTATAATGATAGAACTCCCAAACTAAACTAGGACTATTTCTGAACGCTTCTGGAGTCGCCAGGGATGAAGCCTGGTACTTCCTCCAGTAACCACCAGCCCCACGGAACGTAGGTATGCCAGACTCGGAACTAATACCGGCTCCAGATAGTATAACAACATGCTTTGCTGCCTTCAAAGATTCTTTGAACTTGGCCATATCGCTTGATTGCCTTAACGCCATTATTTTATAGATATTACAAAAAGCTCCTGTCTTACTAATTGAACCTGTTAAAGTTATCCACATAATAAACAAATGCAGGCAAAAAATGATTAGGTAAGTACACTTTATCAAACAAAACCATATCAAAACAAGCAGTAGTACAACATCCACAGACCACAGAGGAACTAGATACGACAACAGCTGACGGGCTAACCATAGAGATTAGAGAAAATAACGTTACTGGCGCTACTGGGGCTGGGTGGCTGGTGGCTACTTACCAGCAAACAATTTACACTGGTTAAACGTCAAATATCTTGTCCAGAGACACCGCGTGGGGAAAAATTACACTGGTTACAATTAACACCGCCCCGTTTAGGGACGTCGGCTGGAATAAGATTTCCCCTGACAAGTGTAGAAATTAGAGACCTAAAAATTACTAATAGACCCCTGACTAAAGAAACATTTTTTTTTATTCAGGAATAATCCCAACCCCATTAGTAGTATATTTTACATTTTGTCTATGAAAGACAATATGAAACTCTTTTGAACGGGTTTTAATGGAGGCTTAAGCCCTTTCAAAAGGTAAGCCAAGTTGATGGGTAATCATATGTCAAATATAACAGCAGTTAAGTTTTTCAAAACCCTTTCATAGGCTTTCCGCTTCCCGGTATTGGCAAGACAATTTGAGTGTTTAATTTTTCTGAGGCCAGAAACGAAAAAATATTACCTAAAAACGGCAAACGGTCTTCAGTCTGAATCTACACTACATCATTATTTCAAATAAAACCACATACATAGGGACCAGTTTCTACACTAATCATCATCAAAAGCTTGTGGTAATGTTGTAGCCGAAGGGCCTTCGAAATAATAGTCAAAATCAGGCTTAGCTGGCGCAGTTTCGATATTGAACTCTGCCACTTTAGCTCCTGCGGCTGACATCATAGAGGGGAACACGGCCGCCGGGTAGACCACCGATGATGTTCCAACTACCACGCAAACATTGCATGTGGACATTACTGCATCTGAAGTAGAAGAAATCGATATCTAATTGCCAGGTAGTTTTCAGAAGGACGAGTATCTATATATATATATATATATATATAATAATTGACTTACCAGTTCTTTCCACAACAAGTGTATCCAAAACTTCACCAAACCACACGATATGGGGTCGGAGTAATCCACCACAACTCGGCCTTTTGCAATGAGGAAGATCTTTAATAGGGATGTCAGAGTATCCAATTTCTGAATCTGGAGCACCACGATTTTTCAGAGCCTAAGATATACAAACTAAAAATTAAGGGTACCTAAATACTTATAGAAAAATAATTCTCATCGTATCTCCATCATAATGTTTTCTACTATACATTTCGACCGCTATAGGGTTGGATTTGATTTAATAAAGTTCTTACCGATGTGTGTTCTTACTTAAAGTGTGTGACATTATCATATGCCGATTCCGGTTACAGCGCTATTGTAATCACACAGAAACTACAATTTCCGTCTGTTGTATACGAGAAAGTATGTAACCCAGCCTGATAATAGGAGCTCACGCCAACGTGCACTTGCATTAGGTATGCCCAACATTTGATCAAAAGAAAGCCAATGACAACGAGGGTGTAGGTACCTATATACGGGTAAAGAGCATAGTAAAGGCTACTTACTTTGCAAATAGGACTGTCGAAATTCACCAGAACATCGCTACATTTAGTGCAACGTGTTTTAAAAAGACTGCCATGAAGCTCTATTACGTTCTTGCTGCCAGCTCTGGCGTGTAATCCGTCAACATTTTGTGTTATCACCGTCACTTTTTTACGATCTTTGTGTCTCTCTTCGTATTGCGCTATCGTGAGGTGGCCCTTGAAACATAGTACCTACTAGGAAGTACTTTTCTGTAGTGCTTACATTTCTAAAGAAGGTACTAAGGTAGGTATTGTCATGAGTTTGCCACCTTCTTCTACGTTTTCCTTGGAGTATCTACTCGGTACTAATAACGTTAGACTGTCTTAAACTTATATAAAGGGGCTATAAAGTGGGATTTGACTATCTTTCAGAAAATCAAAACCCACTTGGGATCTACTTCTATAATCTATAATAATAATATTATTCCTTTTAATATTTCATTGTTGGGGACGGGTCTCTCCTAAATGCAAGGGCGTGAGCCATACTGGCCCAGTGTGGTGTAGTGGCCCACGGGTTGGCAGACTAAACACATCTTTGAAGGGGTTCTCTGACATGCCGGATTCCTTACGATGTTTTCTTTTAACGTATAGCAAGTGATAACAATGGTTAAAAATGAGATTCTCACATAAAATACAGAAATACTAGATGGGCGCTTTGAGGTTTGAATTTGCGACTCTCGTTACGAAGGTAAGCGTTCTACCAACTTGGTTATTACTGCTTGTACCTACTTAGAGGTATTTTAACTTTGCCTCTGTTACTACGACATTGTTTAGCTAGAGCAAGGACAATCATGTTCCTCCCTTTTGCATAACACTTCATCTATCTTTTCTTCTCCATCTATTGCTACGTATCCTACACCGTTTAAAAACCCTTATACAGCTATATTCTTGACTTCTGCTGCAAGGGCACAGTAGGTAAAAAATTACCGCATTAGGTTTCGCTTTTAACGCAAGCTCTCTTCTATAATGATAGAACTCCCAAACCAAGCTGGGGTCATCCCTAAAAGCCGCAGGGGTCGCCAACGTTGAGCCATGATATTTCCTCCACAGTCCGTCCTTACCACGAAAGGTGGGCATTCCGGACTCCGCACTTATCCCCGCACCGGATAACACAATGATTTCTTTAGCTGCTTTCAGGACTTCTCGGAATTTCGCCATGCTGCTTGTGTGCCGGGAAAATTTGATTTTCACACACGAAATAAATGGTAAATTATTACTCATGCCTAGCTTTTGTGATATCTTAGTTTTCCAATATGCGTTTTACCAATATGAAAAGAAAAATACAAGTATTTTCTGCTATTCTCTGGATAACACTCATTTATTCATAGACTCAAAGTGAAATGTGACTGGAGCTTTCATCATGACAGCTAAACAGCGCCTCTGGCGGCCGGTATTTAAAACTTTCAATTCTACATACAAAATGTCTAAATACGGTAGACTATAAAGTATACGGTTAGCTTACGAATAATCTCGCACTTGACGTGCAGAATTAATAACAAGGCATTAACGAGATTAATATGTACCTTAGGTACCTTTATATTTTTCAACTTTTGCATTGCAAACATCATTATGTTGAGTTATTCACGCCAAACTTCCATCAGCCAGCTTTCACAATCAACACAGCATTCAAGATTGGCTGGATAGCCCTATATATACCTACCGCATACAACTCACGGATCATTGTTATTCGATGGAAACAGTAACGTCTTACGATGTAACTTAACTAAAGCATTTCTTAAGCATCATATAGATATCTTTGTTATTAATTTACTTTAATTTAGGTCTAAAAATTATATCAAAACTAAAAGCCCACAGCTGCGCAGCTCCGATTTAAAGAATATATCCTACTTTAATATAATTCATTTATTCGTATAAAATAACTTTTTTTATTTGTTTTTATTACATTATAGGCAAGTATTTGATCTCGATCTCACCTGATGGTATGTGACGATGAGATCTACGATGTAGCATACTTGCCTAGAAGGTACCTGTTCACTCTCGACTTGAAAACACCCAGATTGTAGTCAACGGGGAACAAAGACGCCGGTAGCTTGTTCCATTCCTTGGCAGTTCGGACGATGAAAGTAGAAGCAAAACGCTTAGTACGAACCGAAGGAATGTCACAGTGTACGGATGATACTGGAGATGGGGGAATTAATTCATGTAATTCCATCGCACCCTCTATATATATATATATATAGGCTGGCAACCCTACGAAACTTTTACTAACTCGTGAGAAGTCCAAAGTTACGTAGGTTTCAGAAGCGGGTTATTAGGGACCCACTTGTTACTTGTTGAGTGTGGTTCCCCGCGATCCGTCAACTTACAAGGCGTAACCTTTGACTGAATTACATAATAGGTATAGCTACCTCTACCTACATAGGTCTTGTTATATACCTAAGAGCAAAGTGCCCTTGCGGTTAAACAGAATGACAAGTGGTAAATAGTATGGAGTCCTTGGGGAAAAGAGAGCAATAAATGAAGGAAATATGGGATTTCAATGAAGGTACAATCTAGTTATAAGCTGATCAATATAATACGACCTCACCACAATTACTAAGAAAAAAACACTAAGTAGATTAGGCACTTATCTATTATTTTAACCCGATATAGGTACAAACGCAAATTTGAGAGCTGCTCAAATTTAGCAAGCCATATACCTAAAAAACGCAAAACAACGACGTCGCAAACAATTAGAATCAGAATATTTTTTAATCATGTAAACCATTAAAGTAGGCAGGTACCTACTACCTACTTATGAATTACCCCCCGTTCGGAATGCTGTTCCCATGGAGAAGAACGGGCAAGAAACTCCAATACTTGTTTTTTTTAAAAGGATGTTGTATAATTTTGTGTAGTAGGTACCTACCTACGCTGTTAAAGGTATGAACTAACAATGCACGTTTTTTGAACTTAGTGCAATACTCTCGGTGTAATTAGTTTTGTTACGCTCCAATCATGCTACAAACTGGTTAAAATATCTTTTAAAGTACGGTTGTGGCGTAATGTCTGCATGCAAAGCCGTAAAATAAAGAAACCGTTTGCATACTAAGTTCTCAGGTAAAGTACTTAGTAGGTACTTACCTACTAGCAAAGAAAATGTTCTCCACGTCCTCACTTTCGAAGCTGAAATTCCACCTAAGTACCTACTAGAAGTTTAATTAAACTTCGAAGGAAAACTATAGCGGTACTTACCGGCTTTAATAGTTTTTGGGAAGCTTTGTTAGGTTTGTTAACCTGCAGTCAAAATTCGTCAACAACAAATGTATAATACTTAGAAACCAAATGAAAATCGAAAAACCTATGAAAAAAAACCAAAGTGAAGCTGTTTTGGACTTTGGATTTCTGATTTGTTCTAGACAGCTTGAAAGCCGCTGATTCTTAATGTGACCATACCATATCATCCATTTTTTGGGTCACCTACAGTGGGTTACGTAAAATATGGCCGCTGCATGTTTCACAACAGGACATTAGCACTCGACAACTGCGGTATATCAAACACCAACACCTGTATGCATTGTGAACGAACCCATTGACGTCATAGGGTCGCGCATGCGCCAAACCAACGTCGCCATTAATTCACCACAGGGGATGGGATCTCCACACAACGCGGCGCGCTGTACCGGCGGGCAGACGTCTAGTAGAAGTTTCCAGAAGCAAAACAGCGCGCGAAAAACCACCCACCGGTAAGTAAAGACGTAATAACATTTGCAAAGATAAAGTTAACGCGTTATTTTCCCACCTGTGTGGGTGGGAAAAGTATTTTTTTAACCTTATCTCGTTGTTTGAGTAGGCGCCGGAATTTTATTTATTTACCGTCGGACCTCTGTTAGTTTAAGCGACCAGTGTTTTTCTATTCGCTATTTGGTTTTTATTCGAACTTCATTGTGTTTTATTCTCTTGGGGATAGACATGTTATGTCTTTGTGGGAGGGTTGCTACTTCATAAGTTTGTTTAAGAGCGGGTAGCTGGCAGCTTGGATTATTGCGCTATTCTTATAATTGATAAATGTAAATAAGTTTGTGAGAACAGAGTAACTATATTACCGTTGCTCAATGTACTCAGAGTATTTTGCTCGAGTGATGAATCTTTTCAACCACTCCCCCCCCGAAATGCGTTAGAAAACCCACCGTTTAACACAAAGGTACTTACTAAGGTCTCTGGTCCAAAGCTTGACCCTCCCCAAGCTCCCCAAGTGAATTCACTGACATTGGACATAAATTAGAACATATCAGATAAATATTGTCTACAGTTATTCAATAATGGAGCTATAGCTCTGCATTATTTTACAAGCCATATACTTGTTGAGTTGGTGACTCACAACCGTCCGCCACTGTGGTGAATATAAACATGTTTACGTGTTGTAAACTCAATATTAAGTTAGGCTCTATAGGTCCCCAACATTGCCTGTATACCTTCTGTCAAAAGAACTGCGTCACAAAAACGAAAAGGGTGTTAGGAAGAGGTATTATTCTTAGAATTTTATGTGGAAGCAGCCTTTGTGTGTTATACGGCGCGTACTGACAGTTTTATGTTCACCCTTCAACATTCCTGTCTTGGTTATTTTTAGTATAAGGCGGTGGAGATTCTTTCGTACTTGCTCTAAATACAACATTACTATATATAGATAGATACCTACCTTATCATTGAGTAGAGCGAATCTCAAACTTACAATGATTACTGGTACGCTAGTTTGAAATAAACCCATAGTCATAATCTGTATCTGCGTTTTAAAATTGTATAGCTACATTTCCATTAATTATACCTCTGTTGTTAATATAAAAGATGACTCAATTCCCGTCTTGTAAAACTTTTGCCGATCCACCTCCTCCATTAGCTTTTCTATTAAAAAAATAATTATCCGCAAGTCGAACGTATACAGGTAGGTACAAAGGAGCTTGATCATTGTTCAGATGAAAAAAAGTTAATCAATGGCAAGTAGCCCGTTGTAATCTTGGAGATCGGTTAGTTGTATGTATGCTTGGGTTTATTGTTGTGTGAGAAATGACCAACGTTATTTAGTCGTATGTCTTTTCTTTTTCGGGTATAATTGACGTAGAAATGCACATACCTCTGTACACTGTAGGACAGCTCATTCAGTATTTGCTGTGATGTTTTGAGGGCTATATTTAAATATTAAGATGAATGCTGGAGAATCGGTTATTAAATGAGGCATTTTTTCAAGGCTATGGTTCTTATATGGCGTTCCTGCAATTATTATACAACTTAATCCTACTTAAGGTGCAAAACCCAATGAATGACTTTGCAGATACTATATATCGAGATAAGTATTATATGCTTGAAGGTAGCACAATATTGCTGTGTATTTTATAGCATTTTAAATCTCACTCACTGGGCGAAGGCCTCCCCATGACATCTTCAGATGTGTCTCGGACTATCTCCTACCACGATGTTCCGCAAAGTTCAAATTATCTCCCCATCTTCTCCTTATCTTGCGGAGGTGCTTAATTCTACATTTTATTAGGTTTTGGAAAGCATTTTCAAACATTATTTCTTCATGTTTTTAGCTTAATCTTCCTGCGAAGGATCTCTCTTGAGTGTCATTGACGCTTTAATAATTCAGAAGGATAAAAGTCTCTTTGTTAATAAATTCTAGAGTTTTCAGGCTTTTGTGTGAGTAAGTGCTTTTGCTGAAGAGTTGCCTAATTACACTAGTTACGGTGCTGAAGTATTATGATAACCGACTCGACAAGTAGGGAAGTAGGTACTCAAACCTAGCTACTAGGTAGGCACTAAGAGCTACTTGCTTGTAACTTGGTCACTCGCTTATTGCTGGAACAACAAACATTTACAGTTATTGAGTCTTGAAATTAAAATCTATTATGTCTCTCAATCGATGTTAATAGAAAACATTGATTCATTTTTCGCACGCAACAGGCTACAGTTCACAATATCATTTCTTTTCCGCGGAGCTCGGACTCGCGTTCAAATAATTCACTATCGTCCGTTGAACTGCGCAGGGCAATTCGCAATCAATCAATCATAAATGAACGTCGTTACGCCTATCTTTGTTAACTCAGAAGGTTGAATACTTTTATAATAAGTACTTAACATGAATTTGTAGAGTTGTTAGAACAATTTTAAATGGTGTTGCTCTATCAGACTTACGTTGCTGTATTTTGCTCGCGGTTCGACATAGGTGAGTGGAAAGTTAGTTGGTTCAGCACTGTGCACACCTTTTATTATAAGTTTCCTTCAGAGAACGCTGCTGAACGGCACTGAACCCTCCCCGGGTTCAGCACTTTGTATTAATGGACTGTATAATAAATTCTAGTCTTATTTTATCATCAGTAAACAATTGTATACTAATCAAAAGCTTAAATTTTATATTGTACACACAGTACACAGTACAGTTTATATTGTAGTTCTGAATCATTATAGGCATCTATACAAAATCTTCAATTCTTTTGATAAAAATATTTGAATGTGAAAACGAAAATAAGATAAACCTTTTACTAGTACCTATTCAAAAGAACACGTCCAAGGTGATTTCACCTTGGGCTTATAATTTGTTGGAACGTATTTACCTATTTTTAATATTCCCGACGCTGGCTCGGTAAATAAAAAAAAATACTTATTTGGATTTTCTATCAAACAGGTGTATTTATTTTTAGATATTTTAGAAAAATGTTAAGTATGCGAAATATCGTTTCAGTTCGTGTCAGGTATAAGGTAGGTGTTATTAAAAAGAATGATGAGATAGAGACTAGCATCCAAAGTGCATGCACATATATACACAAAGACAATAAGGCGTTTTGTTTGTTATCCGTGGAAATCATACAGGCATGGCAGCTATTAGCACAACTTATTGACGCTTCTATATTTTTTTTCGCTATGGCTTACTAAATACATTGATTAATGGGTCCTTAAAACTTCAATCATAGTACAACTTTTTTTTAATACTCTTTTATCGGTTGAAACAATATTGCGAAATGATTTCGATTTATTATAAGACGATCAGATTGTCTACAAGCGTCTCGAGACACGCCAATATAAAATGGTTCAAAATAAAATGGATGCGCGACAAATGATCATATAATATTACATTTAACTGGATCGATTGTTCAAATCTGTGGGAATGCTTTGAGCGTTTATACGGGATAATGTAATGTGATATTTTGTTGTTAGAGTTAATACACGAAGCGGGATGTTGTTTATGGTGTGTACCGTTTTATGTATAGGATTTTTTTTTTTATAAAATTATTTTATCGTCTCGATGCAAGTACTGTGACTTCTATATTCAATCTGTATAGGCTGTTTTTTTATAAGTAAACAAATAAATAAATTTGGCAGGGGTAAAGATTTTTTTGAACCTAGCTTAGTACCTAATGAGTCGTAGGTTTATTAAAAGTGTCTACCTTTAAAATATTGTCAGTAGATAACTTCTTGTAGGTAAACACTTAAAAAGAAAATCACAACAAATAACAAACTAATTATCTAACCAAAACACATTTACCTAAAGAACGCAACGCTTCGAAACACGAAAACAATGTTTCAGTATTTTTTATCGAAGAAACGTCAGGCTTCTAGATTTAATCAAGAATTTGAAACAGTCAGCACAGGTAGACTGCTTCGCCTTGAAAGTTTTGCTCAAATTCATGTGCAAGTGAAATCTTTGATATAAGACGGATGATTTTCGTTGTTTTAGGTCATAATGGTATATCTGAGTGTTTAGTTTAACTGCTAACTGACTAGTTAAGAGTTAGAGATTAGCATAGTTTACGTATACCAGCAATAATCAACCAGCGGCCCGCTGGGTTCTTGTAGTTGGCCCATCTGGTGTTATTTTATTTTAAACCATTTTGAATTTCGCGCCCATAAGAAAAATTGAGAGCGCGCTAAGTAAATAGGTTCTACATAACGCTACCGCGCCGCGAAGAATCCGTTCATAGTTGTTTAATTAAATTGGTAACAATAGCGAAAACCTAATAAATCATTACCTATTTTTTATTTCTTTTTTTACGGCCCGCGACACAACGGCTAACACGTGTTTGTGGCCCCTGTGAAAAAAAAGGTTGAGTACCACTGACCTATACTATTTATACAGAATATTATACATATATAGTGGCTATATTTAGGACACATTACAATAGTCTGGATAAGCATTTAATGAATATTTATCGTCCGTTGTAGTCACGACTTGTTTACAAAACACAAATTAGTTGGAAACTTGGTCGGAAAGCTGGTCTTAAGACACTACACAGCATTTATTATAACTGCTCGTAGCTTGAAAACTTGAATTAATAAGGTAGGTAGCAGAGAAACATAATATTGTAAGTAAAATTTTAATATACCTAGTACGCAGGTATTCCTACGAGTATTAGGTACCAAAGGTTCGTCATATTGTCAGTTACATGCTCCAATATATGTTTGTAATTTGCTCCATTATCTTAATCGCATATTTGTTTGATGGCTACCTATTAAATCTTGCCACAATCTTCAGATTCTGTTTGATTCTAGAATTTTCTTTTAACAAAAAATATTACTTGTTCAAACAATAAGTGAAAACATTTATGTTTGGTCCGTTCTATTTAGGCTTGCACTTGTAAGCTATAGTTGAGATGGATGATATAAAAGCCTTAACTCGGAGGAATACAAGGTTTACTATGCTTCTAAAGCAACAATTTGGGTATCGTGATTCAATATACCTATGATTTTTTTTCCGAAACAATTTGTTTTATCTTTAAATTACATGCGTGCTTACAAACATATAACATTATATACGCATAGGGTATTACCAAACAGGTATTATTGCGAATGGCTAATGAAAAAAAAACACTAGTCGATTTTCCCCTGCGAGGAGGCTGAGATTCTTCGAACTGCTTTCGCAATTTACAAAGCAAACCTTGCATATCGGGTATAAGGATCTTTAATCACGTGCCAATGAGGTCTTGGTAGGATGCTGTCCCGGTGGCGACCGGGCCAGAGGGGCGGGGGGAGGCACGGGGCCGGGTCGCAGGGGGGTAACAACCTGAGAACTGGGTCACCGGAGCACCAGCGCCCGCAGATATCTACACACACGAAATCGAAACGCAACATTAAATTATAAGATGCAGTTGGTCCTGACGTTGAGGTGTTGCGAAGGATTAATTGCAAAAAATAATGCTTTTAAATATCGTATGTGGATGTAGTATAGTCAAGTCATATACACTTGCCTTATGGGTTCGTTCAGAGTGAAACTCCGAACAAATTAATAACAGATCTGGAACATTAAGTCTACACGAAAAATTTAATATATAAGATAAATGTTTTCCTAGATTTTTGTAATAGTAGGTGAGAGGCTATTGCCACAAAATTGTAGTTCCTATACCTAGATGCTCGATTGTCTTAATTATTTTCATCATCATAGAAACACCGAGTACGCTGCCATTTCAAATAGCACAGCAGGAATTTTGAAATAAATGGACGGCCTGATTAGCGCAGTGGGTAGTGACTTTGCTTTCTGCGCCGAGGGTCCCGGGTTCAAATCCTGACTGAAATTGACTTTGACTTTGAGTTCACCCTCAGTCCATTGTACGGTACCCATAATACAAGCATTGCTTAGTGTGGGACCGTATAGTTGGTGTGTTTATCTGGGGATATTATTATGATATTAAATCATCGTTACTATACCGTACTATACTTACATTGACAAATCACTCGTCATGGGGTTTATGAGACCTAAATGTACACGTCACATGGGGTGTATTGTGCCGTATTTTTGACGAGGGTGCGGTTTCAGGCTGTTAAGTGTATTGAGAACCCTCGGTATATGTACGCTAGGACCACTTTGCACTGTGCCATTAGTTTGAACAAGTAAAGAAGTGATTGTTAACGATTAAGTTATCGAATGTTATCATAAATGTTGTAATCTTATGGTACTGTAGGTTGCAATTGTATTAGCTAATTATAGAGCGAACGGTTTAATTATTTTTTGAGTTCTGGAATCAATGATATGTAAGCTAAAGTCTCATTTGTTCGATGGTAGAACTTGTCAATCGAATTGCTGGGAACTTAGAACTTCATGTAACTACACTTCTCAACCATAATAGATATCAAATGAGACAAGTAATTAGACAGTAATCAAAGTTTGCTGATTCTGAAATCAGACGCACAAACGTAACTAGGCCTGAGAGGAACTTTAAATTGCTCAGGCCGAGAGTTCAGAATCAATCATAACTTTATGATTGATTTATTAATATTTTATGTTTGGCAACTAGAGTAGGTAAGGACAGAGGACGGACGGCACGGAATTATCACTGGCTCGCTCTCTGAGTTATCAATATGTAGGACTAGCTGTTACCCGCGACTTCGTCCGCGTGGTATTTAACAAAAAGCGGACGAAGTCGCGGGTAACAGCTAGTCTAAAATAAAAGTAGCCTAAGTTACTCCTTGTTACATCAGCTATCTGCCAATTAAAGTCCCGTCAAAATCGGTCCAGCCATTTCAGAGATTAGCCGTGAAGGTAGGTATTTGTTATTAGCTCTGCGGATTATTTTATACGTAGACGTTCAAAGAAATTACAAAAGTATATTTTACAGATTTCAGCGCTCAAATGGGCGCTAAGCGCTAGGTAATTTGGGCACTGACAGGGGTTAAAATATGCTAGATCTACAAGCACTGAAAGCGCTTGAGTGGCACTGAGTTGGCAACACTGGTATGCTGTTGCGCAAATAGCACCACAATGAAGGCTGGAACAGAAAAGATGTTGTTGATTATAATAACCTGTTGTCAGTTTTGTACTTTTATAGTCATGTATGTAACGCGAATGCCCAATTCTGGTAAAAGCTTTTGTTGATTAGTAGCTTTCTGGAAAGATGTTATGTTTGAAAGGAGTTTATAGAAAGTTGCGTTGCTACAAGCCATGTTGATGGCTGCCTAGTTAGCATGTTAATCTCTCGCAAAATCTCTACAAATTTCCACCTTCCCTCCATTGTAATAGGTATCAAACGTTACCGTGTTCATAATTCTTCAGTGCCAAATTTGTATGCCGTTGAACTGTACCCGTGGGATACAGGAACTCTTTCATCGTACCGAATAAAGCGATGTACCTATTATCCACAAAAATGTAACACGCGGTGTTATTTATATTCATTCCTTACACCTGTGCCGTGTCGAGGGTTTGCAGTGAGCTCTGTAATATATTTAAATTTCCCTTTGAAATTCATGAATCGTGTTATTAACACAGCACGGTATACCCGGCGTGACTTCGCTGGTATTCTGACGTAGCCACTACATGTTCCACTGTTATAGGTTAATGTCGGGTAGTTGGCGTGCAAATAAAATGGCAAGCTTGCACATTCAGTGCTGTATTAAATTTAAATGGTTAAGACTCCACGTATGCATCGCAGCGCGAGCGAATTAAAACGTATAGCTTGAAGTACTTCCGCGTGAAATGAATCGGCGAATGAAATTATTGTTATTTATAAAAACAGCATCCAGAATTTATCATTATTTTCCTATTTAAGCAAAAATGTTCTTAAAACATCTTAGGGTATCCGAAGATTGACCTGAAACATTTTGTAAACTAGGTGTATTGTATTCTTACCACAGAGGTTTTGTTTTTACCATAGAGAAGAGAATCTTTATTTCGTGGCTTAATACATTAGTTTTTGTATAATTTTGAGTTCAAGTTTCCAAATGTCAAGTTTTTAGCTTCCTATGATATCGTGATTTATATCGAAAAATATCACTGATTAAACACAGGCAGGCTATTAAATGGAGAGGTCTTGCTGATGCCGATAATGGCTTTCATACAGTCGCAGGAGCTATAAAGACAGAGTGCCAACAATACTTCGCAACGTAATAACGCATGCATTATTTAATGGAGAAGTGGGTAGGACTGTTAATCAATAATAACGCTTATAACAACGTAAGTAAGAAAACTGATTTTCATTGAAATAAAGAAAAAAAAAATATCGGTTATATTTTGAACAGTTATTTTTACAAATGACAAAGACAATCAATGTTTCTCAATAAAGGCAAAAATGGTTAAGCACTTTTGGGCGGGCCGCATTGAGTAACGTGCGCGAGAACACACTTTACGTAGTCAAAATAGAACTTAAGTTCGCTTGTGTAATTTTTAAACGAAAGATGCACCAAAGTTTTCTTTTCCTGAGCACTTTCACGCCTTCTGCGTCATAATAATTGTCGGTACGTGTTCAACAGAATATCGAGATGAAATTTGCTACCGGAAAACGGTCACATATTACGCTCTCTGTAAATCCAAAATTGAGCACGACGGCATTTGATTTTGCTCGGATATATATATAATATATTTAATTTAACAAATACATATAATATATTTGTTCACAGACCAAAATGCTGTCGACGTGGTACAACATGGCGAATCTGATGCTCTTATTGAGTTTATCGTGCGTGTTCGCTGCGCCTGTAGCACAGACAGGTAAGTTAATATAAAAAAAACTGTTTTTGCAAATTAATGGTATGTTTGGTATTTAGAATGAAGGCTTTGTGGTGTCTTCTTGCAACCATGCTACTAGACACATTCTGAATCATTCTGTATAAGTAATGATATACTGGCTTCGCCCCCAGTCTGTTGTACCGTACCGTATTACAAGCGTGGCTTAGTTTGGGATCGTACACTTTCTTCGTCTGACGATGTTTAAATACGGCTTATTTTCACAAAAATGTTGTCAACATACGTAAGCATACTATAAACAATATTTCTATTATATTTATTCAGTAGATACTTAACAATACCATTTAAGTACTTGGTTGGAACTCAAATACGAGCTACACAGGAAAGCACTTATACTAACAGAACTTAAACGTGGATACATTATTTTAAATTGCCATATCACGAGTTATTATATATATTTTTTAGATCGCATATGTAGGTACTTTATTTTTCATAATAAATGAACGTTAAAACTGTAAAATTAGTTTTATTAAAATGTAAACTTACAACTGTACATAATTCATTTGAATGTTTAATGTTATGTTTCTCAACATTAATTAAATTCATAATATTACCAAAAATCGAGTTACTTTAGTATTCGTTAGTACCAAAATGATATCGCGTTATTCAGAGCTCGCCTGCGCCGTAGGCCCTAACGCTAACTTTTTCGTAGCCGTTCTGAAATGTAGTTATTGGTTATAATTATGTTACGTATGTTAGGTCTTTATTTATACCTATTATTACCTACATAAGAGATACATACTTTCACATGAAATTCACGGAATGAAAGTAGCAAAATACATCAGATTTATTTTCTTGACGTTATTTCGTAGTAATTTCGTTTCACATTCGCTACGAGCCACGATTCGAGAGCTGAGGATATAAAGCGATTTCTAATAATGTATCAAATAGAATGGTCTTGAACTATTCCTACTTCGTAAACCGAGAGAGATGTTTAAAAATAGTCGTATTGCTACGTCTTTGAACATGCAAGATGACAACTTAGGAAGGATCCTTGCGGAATCGATTTATTAAATACCGGTCTTAATTTAAAAATATATTTAAACAATGTCGTGTTTGTTACATCATTTAGAACTCAAGAACGGGTTGGCCCATTTTTATGATATATAATTTTTTGAATTTGTCGTCCGTCCCGAATAGCAAAATAACTATTAAAACATGAGAAAAAACTCACTAACAATTTGATTCTCAGGCGGTACGAAGTTCACCAGGACAACTAGTTTACAAATGAATATGTCTCATTCTCAATTAGTTGCAAGTGTCGTCATTCTTCTATTAGGTTTTGTATCCCTAGAGTACGACAATTAACCAAATCGGACCGCAATTCATTACGGACTACTGTGAACAGAAACCTCTAGGAACTAAGAGGCCACACATGAAACAAATCACAAGACACACTCACCTATTTGGATTACAGCGAGGTTCGCATTATATTGGTTTTATTTTTAGAATGTTAGCTCTAAGGATTCTAGAAGAGAATTTTGATAGTTCTGTACATCCAGTCTATATTGAACTACAGATTAATAAACAAATCCATAGTAATTTTACAGTGTTTTTTTATGTATATAGAAAGGTGACTGGCCGAATACAAAAAAATCGAAATCAAAGGTTTTTTTTAAACGCACGCAATGCACAGAGCATTGTTCTGGTATAAGTATAAAATATTGTAGTATTTGAACCATTGATCCACTAATTTGAGCTATAGAATCATGCAGGTAAGGTATCTTAGCAGACATCCTTGTCAGTACCTAGTCATTTCAAGTCTGGAACATTCAACTACGATTGGTAAATTCAAGCCTGCTTCTGCTAGACCATAATGAAGTTCTCAACCCCCGGTTTATTTCAGTACTGGGACACAATATAGCCGCGAGTGTTTGCTTAGGACCGCCGACAAAGCTTTCGGCCTTCGGTGTTGGATAACGATCGGATTACTTTTACGTTAAGAGATTTGGAAGATTAAAAACAGTTTATGAGATTTATGTTGTGTACGATGTGGCCGGTACTTGTTTATTTTGTGGAATCCATAAAACTTAATTAGGTTTATTTATAGCTTCTTAGATGGCAGAAATCGCAAATAAATTATTTTCTGTCTAAGTGTATTATGATTCTCCTGCCTAAGTCCATTTTAGGACATACATTTCGCTTTAACAAATACCGTGAAAATGTTAAAAATACAGTATTTTAATGTAAGTTTTTAATAATTACAAATTTATATTAAATTATCATAATTCCAATCTGTTAACACCTTTGCTACTATTAAGCTAAGGCGTCAAGGGATAAATAAAAAAATATAATGGTAAAAATATAAAAGATAATAATAATTGTTGATTTGCGGAAATAATAATTGTTGTTTTGCGGAAATAAAATTTGTTGTTTTGTGGAAATAATAATTGTAATTTCGTGGAAATAATAATTTTTGTTTTGTGGCAATAATAATTTTTGTTTAAGTACCTACTCGTAATGAGCGACGCAATTTAACTTTCCAGTGCCCACCCCACTCGACGTTGACGGCGGTAAGAGATGTTTTGTTTCATAAAAATCTTTTGTTCTTTTGCTCAACCTTCGGTAATTTTTAAGAGTGTGTCTGTTGTCGGTTCGTTTTACAGGACGATAATTTTTCAAAATACGTCACTTAACACTAATTATTACAATTTGGTTACCAATACATAACGTTAAGAAAATCTGCACTTAGTAACATAACAGCTTAGTTAGAGCGAAAGTTAAATATTATAGTTAGAAAACACATGAGTATGTTAACTCTTAACATTATTTTGTGATGTCCTTATATTATAATCCTACCGCCACCTAAACCTTTATATTCTGAGAGCCTTCAAAGATATAAATTGTCAGCCATCGTAAAGTGTTATGTATTTACAGAATACTTATCGTTAGAGTTAAGAACATAAGTGTGGTTATTCCTCGCACACAGCGCAAAGGGTCCGTAATCCCACGGAATTACTCTTGTTTACTTACACCAGTGACGCAGTCTCATTTTCCGGTTCAACGACCTTGACCTTGACATTGGGTTCGTTATTTTCATATTGGGTGAATAATAATACTAGGTGTAACGTGGTGGGTTCCTTTAATTTCTCCTTGTTATTAACTTGCGATTCCAAGCACGGAGCGCTAATATATTTTCTATATGTATATCTATAAAACAAAGTCGTGTAAGTGACACCATTTGTAACTCAAGAACGGGTGGGACGATTTTTATGATGTTTCATTTTTATAACTTGTCATCGCCCCGAATAGCAGAAAAGCTAAAAAAAATCGCGTAAAAAAGATTGATAAACATAATTAATTTTCTCATACATTTCATTCTGAGCCGGTACGAAGTTCACCATGACAGCTAGTTATATATAATAGATTTTGTTTCAAGAATAAAAAATACGACCTAATGTTTATGTACTCTTGGGAACTGAAACGATTCTAGCACAAACTCTGAAATATTACGTAATTAAAGCTTACATAATAACAACGGCGCAATTACATTAACCGGATCGAGCCCTTGCTCTTGACATTGGACCGTTATGGGGATGCTCTGTCTGAGATACTGCGTAACTTGGTTTGTTGACGGCATTAAATTAAAGCACTTACGGAAATGTGCGAACTTTCAAAGCTACTGAATTAATATTTCATATAATTAATAAATAAATTTGGAGTGGTGTGCGTTTCGAAAATATAGGAGGCGTTGTTCTCAAATTGTCTTTTGATTTTTTAAAAACCTTATTTTGGTTTCCTACTGTAGGACATTTTACTTTATTAGGTACTTCTCTTTCTTTCGCGATCTCTTCCCAGTGCTCTATCAAGAGCTCTTGAAGTGACGACACGTCACTCCGATGTTTTTTTTTAAATCTAGCGTCCGTTGATCGGTAGGCATTTGTTAACAGCCAGCACTTGTCCATAGAACACAATTTAATTTAAAATAAATATAAATTCCTAGACGTTTCATTGGTTAACATCAATAACTGGTGACGCTATTTCATTCTCCAGTTGGTATCCCTGCGCTTGACATTGCGGTAGTCAGAGATATTATTATACAGACTTTTCTTTTTATTCGGTCCATGATCGATATTTACTGATTGTTGTAGTGAATAATTTCTCAAGTATCTACTACTAATGAATTCTCTTTCCATTTAAAATGTTAGCCTACATATTGATTTCTTATATTTACGCGAATACTACACATTCAAATAAAACTAATTTTAAGGGATTTTATCCCGTTTATTTTATGTTGTTTTATGATACATCGGAAACGTAAAAACTTTAAAATAAACGCGATAAGATCTTTTAAAAATAGTTTTATTTCAAGTTAGCCTACGTGCCAATTTAAACCAACCCACGGTGTTGCACAACATACTTACAAAGACATCTATTTCAGCAGGCGTTATGCTAAATTTAGAAGTATAAACATAGAAGAACATTTAAGTACGCGTCGGTTAGTGAAAACAAATAAGCTAACATGTTCATTAAGCAAAACCAATTTGTTGAGTATATCATTCTCGATACTTGCACACATTTGTTGCACACTCATCCTAATATTCTGCAACATTGCCACTCCAAATGCAATTGTTTCAAGGTGTATATTATATCCCTTCAAGTTGTGTATGAAAACAATATTGAGTGGTTAATTAAATTGTGTTCATGTTGTGCTTGAGTTTGAACAACAAGTTTGAAAACTCAAAAACATGTATAGCACAAACGTATTCGGTTACAGAGTGGCTGTTGATTTTGCTGATAAAATTAGTTTCGCACTCACGTTACATTAAATAAAAGCTTTTGCAAAGGCGTTTGAAATAAAGTTTATTTACTTACTATAGGTATTTACTATCTCGGGAGAATCCTTTCATTTACCGGGGTGACAATTCGTATATCGTATACATTAGCCCGATATGTAAGCTATATATTATTACAATGCAAAGTTTCAGCAAAATCCACTTAGTGAATTTTAAGTTTCACTTCTTTCACTATACTGCGGGATCCCATCCATTTAACGGGATAAAAATAATCTTAAATCACCCCCTACTCACGAGGTTATGAACTGTCACCATGCCAAGTTATACTAAAATCTGTCCGGCAGTTTTTTCGTGATGCGCGAACAGATAGTCCAATAAAAATTTAAAAAAATGGCGCATTCCGCTTTAATATCGAATGTAATGTCCGCGATTTTTTTCCATAATATTCAATGTTCATGCACGACAATGTTACGTGTTATTATATATACCTACTTCAATATAGTTATTATTCATTGCATAGGTACTCTTATGAAGCTGGAAGCTAACCTTGGCAAGCGTCAAATTCATTTAATGTAGTATACTGTCAACAGGCCGACGCGACAAGATTCTCGCGAGCGGCGCGGCGCATGCAAATGACGTCATAAACGCTAAACTACATTTGTTGTTAATTTTCGTCGCCGCTGTTATAACTACCTAATGATTGAACATTGGAATATTTTGAAGTATTTGTTTGATATTCTGGGAACCAAATGCTTGATTCTGTGTGTGCGATCTTGTGCCTAGCAACACAGGTTAGGTAATACTTCTTACGCTACCAAGAAGTACTAACGTAATCACATCGACGTCATCGAGAAAGTGTGCTGTCTCTATCACTCTTATTTAATGAAACATGTGGTGTGAGCGGGACAGCGGGTCGATTCAGAACTCCGAATCGATTCGATTAGAATTATTCTCGTTTCGACGACGATCTTTCAGAGCCATACTTCGTAACCGATACGAAGATTCCATACGACTACGCAACCGAAAGGTTCGACTCGACCACTCGCTGTGTTTACATAGAACATTTTAAATTGTAAGTTTCAACTGATAACCAAATCGGTTGATACAAGACTTGTCGTAAGGTTGTGAATCGGGGGGCCGATCACGCTAACGTTACCGTAACACAGCGCCACACCTGCGCCTAATGCTGTTAATTAATGCGCTAATTGACATAAAATACCAACGTAATATGTCGTTTAGCGCGATAATTGATGGCATTAAGCGCAGGTGTTGCAGGAGCGTAACGCTATGTAAAAGAATCGTGCACGAAACTCTGGTTGGATTGGTCTAGATACTTGTGATATTTATGAGCATTCCTGTTAGACCACCGATTTGAATAACACTAGTAATATTTCATGTATAGCACCCGACGGTTGAGCTAATAATAAAAAACAAAAAATATTTTTATTCTATAGCACCAACGATCATAATATAAATAGGGCAAGCTAGGATACCATTGGTGATATTCAAATCGGTGCTCTAACTAGAATGCCCCATAATTATTTACTTATCACTAGTTCCAAATTAAAAATAGATTTTCCAATAACTTTAATAATATTGCGCAAGGTTATTTTCTTGAAAATGTTATCAAAGGATTTACCAGAGCCCCGTTGATTCATAAATGAAGATTGACGTAGTAGACCTGTCGAATAAAATTAACTTATTGTACAGAGAATAACGAAGATGAATTTAACTGAAAATTAAATTATTTTGTTAGATGATCGATTACTGAAGAAAATGAAAAAATAAAATATCTATAAAATAAAATATACACAAAACAAAGTCGTGTTAGTTACACAATTTCTAACTCAGCAACGGGTGGGCTGATTTTTATGGTCTTTGTTTTTTTTAATTAGTCTCCGCCCCGAATACAGAGGAAAAAATTCATAGATAATTAAACTTAATTCATTTTCTCTTTGTATAATCATAAATATAAATAAACATAAATACCATTGTATTCAAGAAAATCGGAGTTTACAGCAGTAAGTAAGCTTTTTTGTGTCCCCTTTGCTACTACTCGTACTGAGTTAAGGAGACCTTTCACAAACCTTTGACATTTTAACGACATCAAAGAGTAACATTATACCTACAGAATGTAAATCTTGTTACCCTTTCTTTTGATGTTTTATATCCTGAACTACTCTTAGGATTTACTGTTATCCCAGCATTTTTTTATTTAAGATTTATTTTGTAGGATTCCAAGTAAGGACTAAAAAAACAATAGAGCCTCGGTCTGGATTAAAAACAGAGCCCTTTGTTTAAGTATAAAGTCACGACTTTTGAGGATAGTTGCACGTTCTGCACGCATTATTTCGTTATAGTATTATAGCTCCTAAAGTAATAGGGAGTGAGCCTTTTGCAATTGAAATTCCAAGTAACACTCCGTAATTCGAAAATCGAATCAAGGACTTTAAACATTAGACTACCTAGATCAGACATTCCCAAAGTGGTCGATATCGGTTTCCCACGGGACGACATAAACGAAAACTGATTTTAATTTTAATTTAATTTAATTAGTAGGAGTCGATTTTCAAGTTCTTATTTGAAATATTCGAGATACTGTATAAGTTGTGTTACGTGAACCAACTTGTTATAAGAATGACTAATATTTTAGTAGAAACTCACTTAACCAACCGCAAAGTTTTTAAATTGGTAAGTATTTTGTATCAATGGAAAAAAAAACTAGAGAGAGGATTTTTAAAGTAATTTGGCTATGGGGATCTGAGGTATCAGTTCACTTTGGAAAAGGGGTCTCTTGCCCAAAATAGTTTGGGAATCCCTGATCTAGATATTTACTAAGTTATTAGTGTACATAGATAATGTATAGATTCCTCGATGTAAAAGTGTATAGACTGGCGACAGATATTTGAGTGATCACACTGTTGACGTCATATGAAGTATCGCCTAAAGCGGTTCGTGTTTGGCAAACATTAGGGAGTTTGTTTTATCATAAATTCCTTTTTGTTTAGACGCACAGCGGCAAGTTGCCGGCTCTGGTTGCTGGATATTGCATGTTTCTTCTTTGGTTTCACTTTACATACACCATTACTGATGTGAGATGTATGGAACAAATCGAAATTTAGGTCCATTATGTAGGAATCTGCTTACTATTTTTCTTTCGTACTCTTTTCATTTCTCGCCTAGAAAACTCTATTCGGTGAAAATCTACAAGTTTGCACAAGCACATTGTTATTCATGATTTATACAATTTGTTGAATCGTCAGTAGACTAGCCTGACCGAGAACTTTCCAGTAAACTATTGACGTAAATCCCTCGTAGCTCGGCTTTAGCTTAGTTGGTGGGGCTAACGGAACAACTAGTAATGTATAGGTATATCGTACATTACTACGTATCTAACAAAACGTCTTTAGGTTCCTACATGATACATATTGAATCTATTATTCTTAATTTTGTTTTCCTGGCAATAGGACGACAGTTAATAAATCAAGGCGGTTTCCAGTAGTATGTGTGCTCGGGTGTCCATACGTAGCTACGCGGACTAAGAAACTAATGACCAAATACTTTGACAATTCCTCTTTGACCGTCCCGACCCAAGAATGTCTCATGACAAACTAGTATAATAAGTATGTAGACACCGAAATATGTAAATACCTAGTCACCATGTTTAATTTAGCAACTATTCTAAAAGCGACCCATATATCTTTATATATATCTATATAAAGATATTTCAGATTCAGTAATCATAAAATTTGCGCTATTTGATTTTAATTGAAGTTGAATAATGAAGTCATTAACATTATGTTCTTATGCCTTCACGGCTTAGTGCATAATATAACAAGAATTATACCCGCCTCGCACTCACTCACAATCGTGTTGCCTTTTGTCCTTTTTTACTACCTACCTACCTACCTTACCTACCTACTTGATAAACTAGAAAGAACTTCAAGTAACTGGAATATGCGCACGCAAGAATTTATCTTTTTCAATGTTATTAAGTATCATTTTCCTTTAGCGATATCGTGCAAGATTACAAATCATCTTGCCGCTCTATAGTAGGGGCTCGCCTCTCGAGACGTACATTACCCTGTACTGGAACTATTCCTCGGTGAAATATGGCCCCCGAACATTTGTACGAAGCTCCCGAGTATATTATGCGATACAATGGAGAAGTGTAATGTGTTCTGCGCGTACGAAATGAAAAATAAAAAAAAAAAACGTATTTTCATTCTCAATATTCAAGTCTCTGTCCGATATCAGATTAAAAAAAAAAATAAAAAAAAAAATAAAAAAAAAAACTAAAGCCCGTTAGAAAAATATTTAAGATACTTCTTGTATCTTAAATATTTTTCTAACGGGCTTTAGTTTTTTTTTTTCAAATGCCATGATTAGTCCTCAAAAAGTAATTTACGAAATATGGGTAGTTTATGAACAAAAATAAGAGTAATTATCGGTTATAATGCTCAATCAATCGTATCTCTAAGCCACTAATATGATGTAAATAAGAGTTATTACAGACTTTTTTAATATACATGGACTTTTATCCAACAAATATTTGTACCTACAGGATGTGTAGGAAGATAATAAAACAGCACCCGTTTTTTAGAGAGTGCGATGAACTCGGGGTCCAACGACCTTCCCAGTACATCTTGGTAATTACTGGATACGCACTGGTGCCTCAAATTAGGACTGAATTGGGAGTGAATATGCCACGTGTAGGGATTTTGGTAAAAAGATTCCAATAACTCCCACTAAGATTATTTGTTTTTTAAATATGAGTTTCATAAGTTTTAAAGGTCTCTAATATTTTAGTTTCCAGTTTCTTTTTGTTCAGTTTTTGGCCTCGGCCCTCTTGTTTTTTTTTGTTTTATATACATACTCAGCCTGTAGTAATCGGTGGACAATGTGGGTTGTTCATTTATTTTTATTGTTAAATTTAATAGGTACATAGTGTACCACGGTTTTGATTCTGACCAAAGTAAAATAAAATAAGAACTTCGGATACTAACAAGTGTAGCTCGTACCGCCAAAGTACAAGGTAAACTGGTCACTACAGCTGTGTTCATATAAGTAATAATTACATGTCAGACTATCAGACTACTAGGTAAGCAATAGCCGACACATAGAGACCGACAGCGGAGATAAATAGGGATATGATATGAACAACTTTGCCAAACGTCATGGCAGGGAATAGATTAAGGCCGCCTTAGTCCATCCCCTGCCGTGATGTTACCTACGTCTCTACATATGGATTAGTTAACGGCAGGCTCTTCCCTGTAAACACTGGCTAAAGAACCATATTATGTTGCCTCAGGATTAGATATATCTGTCTAATTTCGTGGAAACCCATTTAGTTACCGCGATAGATAATCTAATATCGGGCGTGCAGAATTGACATAATGATATATAATGTACTCATTTGCTGACTAACCGTTAAGCTAATTTGTACTCAAAAGCAAAGTATTGTGGGTTTATAAAATGTGTGACTCGAACATTTTGTAACAAACATGTGAGTAAAGTCGGCCAAGAAGTTCCTTTATCATCTTAAGATTAAATATGGTTTGCACATTGTAGGTTGGCGAGGTCTACTTTCGTCATTTATTTTTAGTTTGAACATAGAACTATCCAAATATCAGCCTTCGTGATTTTTTTATAAACTAGGAGTTGTTTTCAAAACTGATAAGCTTTCATGGTTGACTTTACCATGCACGCTATCACTAATGACTGTAATGTCATAGATAAGATAGTAGTTAGTAATGGCGAATGCAGCTCTATCTATGTTTGCGCAACGCAGCTAATAATATGGCTTGATATGTGATAAATAAATATATGTATAACATTATACAACCTTAACAGTGTGTGAAAAAATATGGTGAATTAAAATTATTTGTAAGGGGATCGTGGAAAACATCTTGGACAACTTTAAGCGGCGTGTCCACTATTGAATAGTCTATGGTTAGACTTAAAAGCTAGGGTATAATTGAATCACGCTGTGACTATTGGAACTCGAGCTGCCGAGCTCCGGTGTTTTCCGAGAATAGAAGCTGTGGGACGAAGTTTACTGCTTCATTGCATTTTTTAATACAAAACTTACCTCATTCTGTTAAAGAAGTGTAAAACAAAATATTCAAACTAATTGACACAAGTAACTTTGAACACGTTGTTCTTTGAACCTGTAATATGATGACACAGCATATTATGAAAAAGGTTTTAATAAAATATTTCAAACAATGAAACCTTAACGGGCCGTGCAGTTGTTGCGATATTAAAAAAGTTCAAGCGCTTAAAGTTTGCAACTCATTTTCAAATTACGCTTTATTTTAAGTACCGTTGAGTACGCAAATAGATTCTGTGTGTTTCATTAAAATTGTTGAAGTCGTATACGTACGTTACCTTGTAAAATAAGGTTAAAAGTTGCAATTTCACTAAAAAATTACATAAGAATGGTCTTCTAAATATTTTTTGCTGCAATTATGCCATTTTTACCATTTACATTATAAAAAAAACCATTGAATACGGAACGTCCTCCTTTTTTTTAATTCGGTTAAAAGTATCCAAAACTATGCTAAATCATCATAGCTACTTACATTTACGTACCATGAACTACGATATTAAATTTTATCTGACGAGCAGTTCCTCAAATGTAGAGCTTTAACGGCATATTTACTACTCAGTCCTTCGTCATAGCGGAGCATAAATTTGTTGGATTATTGGCAATCTTGGTGCTGAAGGTTGCCAGATGCTTGGGATTTAACTAGACCTTCTGATACTAAAATATTACGCTATAATATCCAAAGAGATGGTAACGTTTTCGTTGTAGAGAAATGTAACAGTACTTTTCTCTACTTCTTCGTCGTTTATAACCAACCTGCAAAAAGGAGGGGGTTATCAATTAAACATGTTTTTGTTGTATTTTTGCAAAGAGCCTTGTGGAGTCTTAGTTTTGAAACAGGGCTTTTAAATTCGATTCTTTTATAACAAATATGGACAAAATATTTTAGCAAACCTATATTCATGGTAAAACATTTTCTTATTAACATAAGTACTGAGGCCTAGAATGATATTTTATTTTCATTCTAAGTATCACCAATAAAAATATGCGTGAATTCTGCCAGAGGAGGCACTCGTCAGATGAAAAATTGAAACCTCGTGAAATTGTTTTTGTTTATAAAAAAAATCTGCGCTTCATGGTCATTGGACCTTTTTATCATGTGGCAACCCTATGCAGGAATTTGGCCCATCTCATGCGGCATTCAGTTGAGTGAAGGACGAGAAATCAGGGCTGGTCGTTATGTGGTACTAATGTGTGGGTGTAAACGTTTTGATATTGTGCCCGGGGCACGTCCGGGTCACCGACCTTTTATGGACGTTTATATATCTTATATCTTTTTATCTGTATCTACATATGAAAAACTAGATACTTTTTAGCGTAGGGGTCATCTTCTTGTTTTGATTCAATTTTGAAATCTCTTGCCAAAGTTCACGGTTCTCTCGGGAAGCGTTTGTATGGTAAGATTTTTAGTTCAGAATGAGAATATTTATATTCCTCCTTCTAAGGAGATATTATAATATTGGAGTTTAATGTGGGTGGATATTCTCTTATGAAGTACGTGAAATGTTTAAAACATACTTTATCTGAGTATGAACCTCACACGTACGTTGTAATAATTTTGTGAAGAGGAAAGAGATTGAATAATTTTGTTACAAATTATATAGATATGGGAAAGGCGATGAGAAAAGTCTTGTTCACACGTACAGAGGTGCGGGCACGTTATTGATATATTACTTAGGTATTTATAATGTGGGTGGATAAATAGTAGATAAAAATAAAGAATCCTTTTATTATTATTTTATGTTAAATTACTTTTATTTCAATGTGTAGTATTCGCGTGAATACAAGAAATCAATATGTGAATCTTTTGGGAGTTAACAAAGTTGTAAATTGTTAAATCTGAATTATTGTTTTTTACATACAGTTATGTTATCACTGATAGGCAAAGATATAGATCCTTGTTAAAGCTCGTGTATAGGTTATTCCAAACTTAATCGTACAAATCTACAATAGACTTCATGGACATTTAATTTAAAAAAAATAGTATCCATACAATTTCAATCACGTCATCCCCACATTGCTTTATAAAGTATATCTTTTGTTTATTTCGGATAATTTAAAACATAACCATTGAACAAAGATATTAATTGATGTAATATAGCCTTCATTTATTAATACATCTTTGACATTCAAGAGTAGCATCTCTAACCTATAGACCGGTTCGCGTGGGCGTATCTACAAATTACATGTTAGTCAGTCTGTGCTACGACACATCGTATATAAGGCATTTTCACGCGACATGTTCTGCTTACGCCCCGCCCACGGTTATGTAGCGATGGTGTCAATAAATTACATCGCAAGGTCGGTGAGACAATCGAAATTTAATGTACAAAAGAAACGCTCTAGGTAGATCATTAAAACATGTAAGAATCAAATGTGTTAATTTAGACAGATAACATATTTGTTAAATAAAATGGTGAAAAATAAACATTTCAAATCAGTCGGTAAAAATGAGGCTCATAGATAAGACCATAAACAAACCAAAACCGAATCATAACCAAGAACCGAAAATAGATTACGTAAATACTCTCTCTCAAGTCTTCAAAGAAAAAACAGTTAATTTTGATTCTTTAATTTACTCTTTCTCGTTGAATGTGGTTTGGTTTGGACAACCTCAAACACTCAATGGTAGGTTGAACAAAGTTTAAAAGTAAAAAAGTTTGTTCTACTATATATTTCTACTACTATATATTATATATTTTTTAATCACAATGAAGTAATGGAGAGATTATTTGAATTTTATTTACGTGCACCTAATTTGAAGACAAGAGTTTAATTTAATTCAGTGTAATGAAGAACTTTAATATATAACTCACTCCAAAAGGGTACGTTTCATGTCAGTCCTATAAGTGTATCCTTTAAGTTCAACAAAGCTTTTATCATCTATGTATATTTAAACTTGATCTTAAAATAAATAAACAGATAATTATGCTTTCAGGCGACCTTTTATAGGGTACGGGGATGACGTCATACGCTCACCGTCCAAACAATAAAACTTCATGTGGGTAGTCTTCAACTAGATGTAAGGTGTACCGGTGACGATGAGGTGATTAATAAAATTTGGTTTTGAAATAATTAATTGCGTTTTAATAAACTTGTTTTTAAGGATACAACCTCGCACACAGTATATATAAGTAAGAAAAAAAAAGTAAAATGTTCATGTCATCGTCCATAGAGCGGCGGTCTCGTTGGCACTATCAATGTTCGTGCACACTTTTAATTATGTGGCCTTAACATCATGTGTTGTGTTCACGTGTGTCGGTAACGAAGCATTGAGATAAGCTGGTAAGCCCCTCTGTTGTGAATGTTCAACAAATCCGCCTACGGGAGCTTGATACCTACGTACAACTGAAATACTAATGAGTAGTAATTAAAACCAGGTGCGGTACTTCCTCGGTAAGCGGATTACAGGCAGTATTATAAAATCGATATCAACTCTAAAAGCAAAGCGCTACTGAGAGATAATTTTCTATTTGAATGATGTTTGACAGTTGAGTATGGTCTGTAAGGTTAGCAGGAACTTTTAATGTAATCGTAACGTCTACCTACATCGCGTTACAGATAAATTTAATTCAGATTCCTGACTGGTGATAATATTAAATGAGTAAGACGAATTGAATCCGACTCACTAAGGAACGCTTGTCAATATTCGTATAAAGAAGTCTCCTTAATATGTGTCTTGAATGTGAAATTGAAACAGATTGTTCTAGACGTTATTACACGCGCCGTAGGAAGCCGGTGGATGCGAGTGACGGAGGACCGTAATGTGTAGAGTTCTTGGGGGAATAAATATATCCAGCAGTGGTAGTCTTTCAGCTGATGGATGGATGGAAGGTTCTAGACGTTTATGGGACCATTCAGATACCTTAGTTAAGTAGGAGATTGCATTTAGCTAGGCTGATGGATGGATGAATGGTTCTATATGTTTATAGGACCATTCATATACTTTATTTTAATAGAAGCTTGCTTTTAGCTAGGCTGATAGATGGATGGATGGTTCTAAACATTTATAGGACCATTCAGATACCTTACTTAAATAGAAGCTAGCTATTAGCTAAGCTGATCGATGGATGGATGGTTCTACACGAGTATAGGACCATTTAGATACCTTACTTAAACAGAAGCTTGCTTTTATCCGCGGGTCTGCCCACGCAAGCGTCGATTTACTCTGTAGTTTGGCCCCCAAGCTAAAGCGTGATGACACGCCGTATCTTCTAAGTCTGACCAAAGCATATTATATAGTGAGTTGATAAAACCCTATCAAACCCTTAATAGACTACATAGCTACCCATTAATCTTCTGGCATGCCTCGACTCAAAGGTTCTAGAATGGCGACCACGAATCGGAAGACGAAGTGTAGGACGGACCCCCACAAGGTGGACTGATGATATCACACGCGTCGCAGGAAGCCGGTGGATGCGAGGCGCGGAGGACCGTGATGTGTGGAAGTCGTTGGGGGAGGCCTATGTCCAGCAGTGGACGTCTATCGGCTGATAGATTAGATAAGTTGCCTCGTCTCAAAGCTCTACATCATGTGACGTAGCTTCGAAGCTTAATCACGAATTTGGATGACTACTTTAATAGGTATTACCCGCTATGTATTATATACTCGCTAGTTTTATTGTAATCTTCTCTCATATTACGCACGTGTGAACCGTAATTTTACATTACATGTGATTAAATTTAATTAGCGGTGCGAATTCCGTTTGTTTACCAATTCATTACGCGAAGTGTTCGTGGGAGCCGTTCTAGTGCGAACTAAATTGTTCAGAGGCTTGATGGAAGTGACGTCATTGTCATGCTAGGGCAAGGGGTTTAACTTTTATACTGCGTAATACAAACAAGGGATGATGTATTGGTATGTTTTGGCACAAGTTTCACTTGCAGGCGTCCTTTGGTCATCAGCCGTGTTCTGACTTAGCGCTCAGCTTCGCGAGCTTGCTTTGCTTCGTTCAGTCAGTGCGTGGCGTGCCCTAGGCAAATACTCGCGCTGCTAAGTCCGGGAGCTGTCATCTGTAATTTCTGTCGCTGTCAGCCCTATAAAAAAAGGCGATATCAGATATGATCACGTGATCTGAATTCAAGTGTTTCGCTAATATGGCGTCAACTCTGAACAGCCGTCCGCTGCAGCACACAGCGCCTTCTACCAGGATTGTAACGCGGAACCCCTTGGCACAGAAAGCAGGGTCACTATCAACTGATCTAGTCATAGATAAATGTAGAACAATTTGTGGATGTCTTTTGGTATCACATAGTGCCCTGTAAAACTGAAAATAAGCTCCGAACGGCGATGACTCGACACAGAAACTATTTATAGAAGTGTGTGACACCCTAAAATGGCGTTAAAACGTGTTTCAAGGCCGAGCTTGGTTCGATAAACATATTTATAAAAGTCCTGAGATAAAAATAATTACGTGAATACATAAAACGTGCCATTACTTCAAGATACATCTTTCAAATGGCTTACATTACCTCAACATCCATGTGCTACGACGTCGGAGTCGTAAATTCGCAATACGCCTCACTAAACACGGCTTTACGGCTAGACACTTACGTCATAGGTACTTGTTGATACTCACGTTTGTGTCGACTATCATACACTGTTATATGTTCCAAATGAGAATAGAGACGTCGCAGCCGGATTGTAGAATCTGCAATAAAACTAGCCGCATTACAAAACAGCTTAGTTCTGTAAAACGGCTGCTTTACAAAACAGCTTAGTTCTGTAAAACGGCTGCTTTACAAAACAGCTTAGTTCTGTAAAACGACTGCTATACAAAACAGCTTAGTTCTGTAAAACGGCTGCTTTACAAAACAGCTTAGTTCTGTAAAACGGCTGCTTTACAAAACAGCTTAGTTCTGTAAAACGGCTGCTTTACAAAACAGCTTAGTTCTGTCAAACGGCTGCTATACAAAACAGCTTAGTTCTGTAAAACGGCTGCTTTACAAAACAGCTTAGTTCTGTAAAACGGCTGCTTTACAAAACAGCTTAGTTCTGTAAAACGGCTTGTAACGTAATAAAAAAACATACGCATAATACTTCTTTCTTTACGAAATTTAATGCGATGAAATAGAATGGATATGAATATGGCCTCACCCATATCTTAGCGGGTATTTTGCCAATTACAAGTATAGCAAGTACACATCAATAAATACAAATTATAAATAAAATATAGCAAAGGACGCAATGTCCCGTCTCCAAAATATCTGGCGAAACCGAGGCATCACAAACAACACCAAGATGCGCCTCGTAAGGTCATTGGTCTTCCCTATTTTCCTTTACGGAGTGGAGACATGGACCATTCTAGCTCGAGAAAGGCAGAGAATAGTCGCTTTTGAGATGTGGTGCTGGAGAAGAATGCTCCGAATACCGTGGACAGCCAAACGCACTAACGTCTCAATTCTGTCACAGCTGAAAAGTAAAGACCGATTGTCTACCATATGTCATCGTCGTATACTGAGCTATTTTGGTCACATCGCCAGACGTGGCGAGAGCAGCTTAGAAAAGCTCATTGTGGTGGGAAACGTGGAAGGGAAACGTTCACAAGGCCGATCCCCGGCCAGCTGGTCTGACCAACTTAAAGAAACACCAACGTCCCGCTTCTACGCCGCGGTGAAGATGGCCACAGACCGGAGCCGATGGAGACAGTTCGTCCAATCCAAAGAACTGCCGTGATGATCACGATCCTCAGTCATGAGGGAACGACCGAAGAGAGAGAGATAAATAAAATAATGGTTATGACATGAAGGTATGAAAATGACGTGTCCGCATAATACTACAATGGCACTTGTAAACCGTTGTAAAACTGGCATTTTAAGTCTTTATTAAAAACAAACCTCACGATGAAATGCGACTTGAATGATAATGAAGTGGGGGCGTTGATTATAATAACCCTTCAGTTGAGTTAAATTGAACAAACAGTTCGCCGTTTGAGATAAGAAAAAAAAGTTACACAAAGGCGTTATTTCTACTTAGCTGTTAAAAAAATAATGGATTACATTAAAGCAAACCTTTTAAGAAAGTCAATTTGTAGTAAATACAATACGATTAATTGATACTGATGGCTAAAAAAGCCATGAAAATGCAATGGCCATGTTTCGATATATAGATAAAAATTTCTCAACATAGATATAAAATGAGATTTATTAAAATAATTATTTATTTATTTAGGATCGTAGCCAATGGCATTCAGTGCCCTCTGCCTACCCCCATGGGATAGATGCGTCAGTATATGTATGTATGTATTGATTGAATTAGCTGTTTTAGCATAAAACATCAATTATTAGTAGTAAATTATTTAATTGTTCATTGTATTATTTCTGATAATAGGCTTTAATTTCAGTTATAGAATGTAACCTAGTTTTTAGTAAATGTTGTGGAACATTTGTAGATTGTATTTTTTTTAACAAATATGCATATTAAAAATGTCGATGTAATTTAAAATTATCGATCAAACCGACGATTTTTTGTAGACATTATCACTTCTCCTCCCACCTGCGTTAATTTTGACGAACTTAAAATAATTTCTGTTTCAACCGACCACAAAGGCGTCAAAGGTTCTGAACGGCAGGCCAAACAATAACATAACCTTTGCCTCTCCTTGTTTATCTTAGCAGAAACGGGAACTTGGAATTTATCTTTACCTTGGGCTAATATAACACAGAATTGATAGTTACAAGGGTCCAGTTAGTGCTTGTGGGCATTAATTACGAGCATGTCGAAGTAATTTGTTTGAGGCGGCTCCTGTTTGCTTATTGGATGTGGTTTCGTAACACAAGAGTGTTATAACAACAGAATTTCGTTACATAATATAACGTTTGGAACCTTGTCATATGTATATAATTCAGGGAACATCTTTGCCTTTGATTTTACCATCAAGAAAATTCTTGTGTTGATGTGTTTGAAGCGTAAATTAACAGCTTTCAAGCGAATATTTCGAATTATATCTGTATTTTTATGCCCATTTCTATTGTCTTTTAGATATGCAGCTTGTAAAATATTACAAATATATCTCGCGAATGCTTAACTTATCTGAATTATGTTCTCTGTATCCACTTGCAGAGAGACTAAAATTAAAGCGACGCACAAAATAATTTTATGGGACGATCATATTCCTAAACTAACATCACTATCCAAATAAACAAAAACGCTTTGAAAATTAAAGGGTAAAATAAAACTGAATTATACTTATCCCACGTATTATAACCTAATAACAAAATACCTACTATATACATATAATATACTAACTAGCTGCGCCACGCGGTGTTACTCGCGATTAGAAAGTGTACATTTTACCGGGATAAAAAGTAGCCTACGTGCTATTCCAGACTATAATCTATATCTCTGTGCCAAATTTCATCCAGATCCGTTCAGCCGTTCTGGCGTGATTGAGTAACAAACGTCCATCCATCCATCCATCCAAACATTCACATTTATAATATTAGTGGCAAGTGGCATTAGTGGGATAACCTTTAACGTATACTAAAAACATACGAAAGATCCCTCCAACATAATTTTCCATAACTGAACTCATTTCTCTTGCAAACACAATTTATCTTTTAATCTATAAACCAACCCTGAGTATGACACATTTGAACGCAATACTTTAATACCCCGAAGGCAAATTACTTTCTATTAAAAACTGTGTTCGTTTTTCAAAGAAAATATTGATTTTCATTACGCGGAATGTTATTTAAATAGTTATTAGAATGTATTTTGTTATTATGTTCATCGAGAATATGTGCTTAACTTTACAAATAAAATAAAACAAACATTTAAAAAACATAACTTAAAATAATTAGCTTTTTATCCCAGCATGGGGTTAGGAGTTAAAACAGATTTTCTTTTTTTACAAGACGTAGGTAGCGTGGGTACCTGTTTTGTAGGTAACAGAAACCTCTTGGCGTTGCCGAGCTGGCCTTGACAGGTAACTTCGAAATTGCCATCTTTGTGGCAATGATTAGCCGGATATGGTCTTGAATTAGAAAATGCCACATCCATAAGCTTTTGAAGTCATGCTCCGATGTTTGATACGTGGATTTATGTCACCTAGGTTATTGAATCACCCAATTTGTGATAGCTGTTGGTTTTCTTTTTTAAATAACTGTCTAAATAATATAGAAATAAGCAAGTTTTCAGACATTTGTTCAAATATTATTTATTATGGTAACTAACGGCATTAAATAGTAAAATTAACAAGAATATAAAATAAACACCACTGTCATATTAGATATTTAAATTTATACAAGGTGTAACAAAAACAGTGTCAAATATTTTAACGACCCAACAGTAGGTTATAAAGATAACAACCTCAAAAAATAAATCAAATTATTAGACATTAAAAAATAACATCCTGTACTGAGCGAACGGCCACGCCACTGGTTAGTCTTGTTTAAAAAAAAACAAACATTTACACAATTATCTTATACATCAACGTGATGCATATAACTCTGTTAAAATATTTTACACTATTTTTTACACCTTATCCTAGCACGGGGTACACTAATAATCTTATAGTGTACCAAATAAACTATCTATAAGAACAATAAAATCACTTTAGTGATAAATAAATCGTTTAATATTAAACACTCCCACACCTTTTCAATCACCTCATCTGTAAATATTAGGGCTGCCTGCTCGTGCCGCAACAGCGGATTTATTCCATCCTTGGCCGAGATTCGCGAAATATACTCCTCCGCACTCAGTGATGTGACATGATTGCTTGAGTCACCACGTATAAGTCATCATATGTGTTATTTAAATCTGCTGGGTATCGACTTTTTTATTTCAGTGTACCTACCAGTGGATAGATTAGTTCCTCAGTACGATACAACACCACGGTACAATCGAGTGATAATTCTTTATGAAGATGATAAGTGAACCATGTATATGTATAGCGATGTGTTTAGCTGTGCCTTAGTGTAATATTTGTCCAAATCAATACGACTCTGCTTTTAATCTTAAATTAAATAAATATATACTGAAAATAAATTCTCGTTATACTATTACAAACTTGAAGTAGAGTTTTTGATACGATTTCGTACATTTTCACTTTGAAAATGAAAAATACGTCGAATGTTTACTAATTCCTTTTTTGAACATTAATTACGGCTACAAATTAAGGTAACTACCGTTGCTGAAATTCGATGCCTGCCGATTTTAATTATAAACTACGCTCATCTCTTTTTACAACGCATTTTTTTTCTACAAATTATCAGCATTTTGACGGTACGTTTAAAAGGTCAACAAAATTAGAGGATATTCCCGATAGTTTTAATTATGGCCTTTCTAAGAATTAAAGAAATACGAGTCGGGAATACATGTTGATCTCTCATCGCTAGTGAAGAGCCGATTACACGTGTAAAATATAATTAAATAGCTCAAATTGTATAATAATATCGCCAGAAGTACACACCAACTATACGGTCCCACACAAGGCAAAGCATGTATTATGGGTACCGTACAATGGATTGAGGGCGAACTCAGTATATACTGAGTTTAATATTTTTAATACGTTTAATATAATATAATATATTTAATACTTATTATTATATAATACTTATATAGATATTAAACATCCAAGACTCGAGTAAGAACGTTCGTGCTCGTCACACAAATATTGCCCCTACCAAGATTCGAACCCGGGACCCTCGGTGCAGAGAGCAGCGTCACTACCAACTGCGCTAATCAAGTCGTTATCGTACAATTACACGTGCGGCCTTGATAAAAAATATTCCCAGCTGCCATAATTTAGGATTGCGTCTAGCTAGACGGTACTTGTAGGTTTTTTCCGGTGTTACTTCAGTGAAATTCTTGTAGGATCATGATCCTTAATACATGTAAGTCCATCCATCCATCAGTCGAAAGACGTCCACTGCTGAACATAGACCTCCCCCAATGACTCACACACATCACGGTCCTCCGCATGTGATACCATCACCTTGTGAGTGCTATCCTACACTACTTTATTCACCTCGTGGTTGCCGTGGGTTTTGCGGCAATGGGCAGATCTTCTAGCCAGGCGGGTGATATGCCTCGCGGGGCGGCCGCTATGCACCGACGGTTATTGTCGGGATCTTGTATTTATGTTACGTGCTCCGAAAACTCTCATAGCACGTTTTAGGATTGTATAGAGAATTGTACAATGTTCTGAATGCGTCTGTAGCGCCATCTGGGTAGCTTGTGGCGAGGTTGAAGAGGTCGCTACATGGGGGAAAATATTCACTAGTCTATTACATACGTATTTCGTTATGGTAATCATATGCCTTATTATGTAAGCCCGTTATTGAATTATATTTCAAGTTAATTACCCGATAAAGGCTTGATTATAATTATTTATATATATGAACTACAATATTTCGAAAATAAATAGAACAGATTAGTGTTTGTAGGCGCGTAATGACTGGATTACACTTGCGGTGTCAGGCTATTTGGTTGAGGCTATTTGGGTCAAGCTGTTTTGTTAGAATCATTAAGCTCCCGTGGAATAAACGACGTCACGAATTTGGGGTGAGAGAAGATTAATTGAGCAGCTAATGTAAAATTAGAGCAATGTTTCTGAATATAATAGTAAGTGAGCAATATATATAGTCATAATGTTATAAATCTCTAAAATTATTTAATAATTGGGTGTTCAAATTGCGTTAACCCACACCATTATTAGGTGGTACTTGGAAAAATTCATGTTTAACATTGTAATGTGACGACATTAACTTTGTGACGTCATAAAGTGGTCACAAATACAAGTGGGATTTTTCATGGATGGCGGGTCAGATCAGTTGCGCTGCATGTGCCTAGTGAATGTAGCGTCTCTGTCTACTGCCGCCTTCCTACCTAGGCAAGTATGCTCCATCGTAGATCTCATCGTCACTAACCATCAGGTGAGATTGAGATCAAATACTTGCCTATAATGTAATAAAAAAAAAAAAAAAAAAAGTGGGGCATTTATCTGTCACATAAAATTTAATACATTTATTTAATTATTTTTATGTTTATTATTTGCAACTTAAAAACGGATTTGATTATCGATAGTACCATCATCGATAGTACAGTATGATATTATTTTTATGTAACTTATTAAAACAAATAGAAATAACACTAATTTTATCGCGTGCATATAAGAAATCAATGTTATCAAAACATATTAAAAACTCAAATCGTTTGAATGCTTTTTAATGAGCTGAACCAACATAAAATAATTCACTGTGATATTATTATTAGATATTAGTAAGTGGTTTCATAGAATTAAACACTTAATCCCCCCCCCCCCCCATACATCTGTAAATTCCGATTTTAAGTGCAGTTCACAGCATGAGGCCAACACTCAGAGTGGTACTGCAGACCTTTCATTGAAGCTTAAGTGGCATTCGAGCGACAATGACGCATTTAACACTTCATAAACTTGGGTGGAACTTCACTGCACGATTTGCAATTTCTTAAGATTTGCGATACTATAATAAGCTTTTAGATATAAATTTTATCAATATTATAGCTGTGTTTGATATAGCAAACTAAAATTTCGGGATATATACTTGAAAATTAAGAACCCAGAAACTTGATATTATGTACTACCTTTGTACTGTCGGTATAGTCACTAAGATCCACCAAAAATCATAATCCGATATTCGTTATCTGGATGGATTCAAAATAATTTGACAGACAAAGAAAAAAAAACCTAAACCTGAAAGTTACCGCACATGAAACTTTCAGAAATCACGGGTTTCGGACTTTTAACAATAGTTATTGCAGCAAACAAAATATAAAACAAAACAAAATATAGTTTTTGCGTTAAAAATCGTACCGATTCGAGATCCCATTTACATAATGTCATCGCTGGGACCCGAAAATAATTATTTTCATTTACCGATGATCCCATGTGAAAGTCGCCTTATTGTTTTAATATGACAAACAATACTTACATTATAGCATCATTGCCTCTTACATGATAGACAGGTCTGATATTACTTTCACAACCTGTAGGCTGTCGACATTCAAGAGGGTACGAACGTCTCTCGAACCACTATTGAAGCGACAAGTAGCTTGCTGACGTAAACACTCAGATCATAGGTATGAACGAGAGAGGAACACGTGCCTACTCTAGTTCTTGTTAATATGACTATATATTGATTTCTTATATTTACGCGAATACTACACATTTAAATAAAATTAATTTTACGTTTATTTTTGTTTTTACGTTCACGACGTTTCGGCTGCTTAAAAACCAAAATAAACGCGCTAAAATCCGTAAAATTAGTTTTATTTAAATATGACTATTATTTCTAATAATGCTATAAAAAGGGTTATATGTAATTCCTTTTAAAATTGATGAAACCTATAAAATTGATAGCAGGTAATATTTTATTCCATGTAATATTAAAATATTATATTGATTTCTTATATTTACGTGAATACTACACATTGAAATAAAACTAATTTTAAGAATTTTTAAGAATTAAAATATTATGATACATTTAAAGATATTCAGCAAGTGCTAACGTTCTCACATACCCCCTTTCCTTTCGCATCACGTCGGCTCAAGGGATGCTATAAAATATTTGAATAGCCTCACATTATACGGGTCGGGTACTGACATACAAACGAAACTTTTTACACAGCGATAAAGGCGAACGAAATTACGCCTACACACCATGTTCATAAAGCCGTTTTCGGTATGGCACATTCATTCCGCAGCAATTGTCGCAGGGTGTTAACTGTACACAATATAATTGACGCTAGTGTTGTCAATATTCAAGATCAAGAATACATTTTGGTCAACGCTTCAAGAACCGTCGCCAAAAATGTTTTCTAGTTCCTTCACAAATGCTACAAACGTGACTTGCTTTTTGTCACGAGTTTTCCAATTTTCTGGCCGGCTTCTTCCATTTTCTTTTAGTGAAAAAGTTATTCGGACTATTACGCACGTTTAAACCAAATAATGTACCAAATCGGTCCAGCTATTCGAAAATGATGCGCTTACCAACGAAGAGCATTTAATTTTTATTGAATATTTTAGCAAATGACTATTACAGAATTTCTTGCTCAAGTCTTACAAGGTCTGTCCTGGTACAGCTATCATTATTCTTGGTCTTGCGAAAATACAAAATCAAGTCCAAGACTGCAAGACTCAGACGGAATATGGGCAACACTAATAGACACACGTACTTGCTTTGAACCCGTGTGTTGGATGTTTGAAATTTTATTATAACTGTTGCCTTTGGGACTGGATTGTATTTTTTCATTAAATTTTTAATTTTATGAATCAGTGAACAACGGTCAGGCATTTGGGGAATAATGCTTAATTCAGTTTAATTTCAATAGATAATACCTAACAGCTTCAGGGTAATAAACTAATCCCTAATTGAAGATTAAGGCTTGGACAGGCACCCATAGAACAAGATATTGAATGGATATCAGCGAGCTATATGAACAGTCCTAAAGATCCTTTTTAAATGACAAAGTCAAATCATGTTGTATAGGTCTACTGGGGCACATAAAAATGATTATTTATAATTTTCTTAACTCTATAACTGGATCAGAACGAGACCTCATCAGAGAAGATCCGGTAAGAAAGTCAGAGCGCTTGTCTTTCCCAGTGTATTTTGTAAATCGTCAATTAATTTGGCACCGCTATACCTACTCAAGATAAATGGCGAATGGATTTTTTTTTAAAACAAAACTGTCTGTTTTGTTCTTAGCTTCGCGTTTTTTCGGCACGTGCCGTCATTCGAAGGACGTTTACTTAAATTTCACGACGTGATGGCGATAAAATGTCTCGTAACGATAATAGAATATCGTATAACTTCGTCGAAATATATGACGCGCCCAAAATCGTTTCTGAGGCTTTTAAGTTGTTAGTATCAAAATTGTAAATGAAAAATTGTATGCTTAAGATTTATTTTGAAAATATGTTGATATAAATGTACAATATCTACTTAGTTGAAATTATTTTAAGAATCTATTTTGATCTTTGAAATACCTAGTAGGTACCTATCGTAGGTACATTTTTATTAATATATTTTCAAAATTATATATCGGTTCTATGGTCTAGTCAAGCTTTCAGGTTTATTTTTAAATAAACATCGCCAGACGAACACACCAACTATACGGCCCCACACTAAGCAATGCTTGTATTGTGGGTACCGTACAATGGACTGAGGGCGAACTCTGTATAATATAATACTTACTCGTATATAGATACTATACACCTATGACTTGGCAAAAACATTCGTGCTAATCACACAAAGTTTGTCCCTATCAGTATTCGAACCCGGGATCCGCAGCACAGAAAGCAGGGCCACTGAGCTAATCAGGTCGTTTCCAGGTACATTTCGCTTTCTTCGAAGCCCAAAATAGGAAGGGATTGGTCAATTGGAAAGGTCACAATTCAACTTGCGCTCGTATCGTGCAAACTTTATTTTCTATTACGCTCCGAACGGGCTCAGGGTACGTGACACAATTCCTTTATTTGCGGAACCAATATGTCGGAGGTAGAGCCATGAACATAGACTATGAAAGAAATAAATATCGCTGGCACAAAACTCTACATACAAAACAAAGTCGTGTTAGTTACACCGTTTATAACTCAAAAACGAGTGGGCCGATATGTATAATCATTTTGTCTGCTTCCCGAATAGCAGAATAACTACTAGAACATGGGATAAAATCATAAAAAAAAAATTGTCATACATTTGATTCTGAGGTACAAAGTTCGCCGGGACAGCTAGTATGAATCTAAAGTATACGCAAATCAGAATGCTACATTCATGGAGAGGCTTGTGGTAAACATACTAATAAGCACATATCGCTCCTTAGATCACGCCATAGTTATAAAACCTACTCGATAATATAATGCTTTCTATATATGTTTTTGATTAGACAGATGAATTGTACGTAAGACGCCTGATCATGTCTCCATACAACTCTCGGTACTTCGATAAACAAAATTTGCTTTTACAATTTCACTAAGTAGTAGTCAAATCCTCGCTAGATCTACAGTTCCTGAAATAGCAACGTTGATTCAATTTTATCTATACACCCGTGCCCTTGAGGTGAGTCAAGGCTGTAACCTTAACCGAATAAGACCATCCCGAATAATTGGAGAATGGGTTGGAAGAAATTGGGGTGCCTGCGAATCTCTGCTGGAAAAATTATACCGCCCACAAATTTGAGATAAATCTGAGATGTGACGTGAATTGGGGTTTTCATGATATTTTTGTGCAGACTGTTTATATGTGAAGTTCTGCAATCTGCATTGGGGCAGCGTTGTGGACTATGGCCTATGTCTCCCCCGCATTGAGGGGGTTGATGTGGCGGTATAATGGTAGTAAGCTATATCCCTATTACTCATAAGTGTTTTTTTTTATTTGTATACTTATGTTAAATGGAAAATCAATTCAGAATAAAAAGCAAATAAATGGACATAAAGGCTAGTCGCAAATCTTTGATTCTATATGATTGTAGAGTGACGAAAAATGTGAGTGTTGAAAAACAAATTCAATGACAATTTGTTAGTGCCTCCGTACACCTGCCAAATAACTTTGTCGTTACTAGATGGTATCAGATAACGGGCATTCCATCTGATCATAGAAATAATAGCCAATAGTATCAATCACATATAGAAGTGCGTAGACACAGCTGAGTTATGTAATCGGACGGACGAACCCTCGCCATTTTTACTATATACATTGGCCAAAAGATATCAGTATCATTTAGGGTCACTCCTATCCTATTTCATATATGCCGTGTTGTTTTGTTTGTTCACTATATTACATACTGTCTCATATTTGCGGAGCATTTCTTCCTGTTTATCTGAATTGGCCTCAAGCTATTTCTCTTCGTCTTCATTGACTTATTATGTGAATATTCTTGTATGACAATAAGTTAGGTTTTTTGGAACCTCATTATACGAGTTTATGAGAATAATTTCTTCACCCTGAGGGATTATTCTTATTTGAAAGACATCTGTTTTAGTGAAAGTAATCTACGAGGTAATATCCTATTCTGTGATTATACAATCATATAATTCTCTTCAAATCTCCAATTTCGAGATATTTTTGTAGTAAACCATTTCTTCTAAATTCAAGTAATCCATACTAAATTTGCAAAAGGGTTGCAAAAATGACCAAAAAAATTGTTCATTTAAAGTTTGTGTTCTCCTTTCACTTAAGTACTCAAAATTGGTTTTCATTGTGAATTTTCAAGTCATCCATTATCTTTATTTATAGTAAGTTTGGCCGAGTATAAAAAATGTTTTTGTAACAAAAATACTGTAAATTATTTTAACAGATGAATCAGTAAGTTATATGGATCACGTTGATATAGAAAATAACTGTGTAAATGATGTTTGTTTTTTTTAACCAAAGCGATCGAGTAGCTTTTGGCCGTGCGCTCAGTACAGGGTGCCATTTTTCAATTGCTAATGATTTGATTTATTTCTTTTGTGAATGTTATCTTTATAAACTATTGTTGGCCCTGTCCAAATATTTTTCACTATTATTGTTCTTTTAAACTATTTCGTAACATTTTAAATAGTTTTTATCAATACCTAGACTAGGTAATATAAAAAAATGTGACATACTGAGATTGTAGTTCGAAACACTTTATGTCACATTATTATGTAAATACCTTTTCAATCTTGGTACAATCTCCTATAACTATTAGCAGTAATGCAACTGGAATCCCTCAGGAAATAGCTACCGCACCGCATCCCAAGATTCGCCTCGCGGTGACTTCCTGACAATGTTCTGTAATCTATACGGATTGACTTTTTATTGGTTATTCCCGGAGAAACTTCATAGACGATTGCTAAAGAACGATTAACGGTTAAATAAGTCGTACGAAAGTAGGTCAGATAGAATGGATAGTTTTATTTGTTTCTATTATTCGTGATAAATGACATAGTTCGCGTAGAACCTACCTAGGCAAGTATGCTCCATCGTAGATCTCATCGTCACTTACCATCAGGTGAGATCGAGATCAAATACTTGCCTATAATGTAATAAAAAAAAAAAAGAACAAATAATATGTTCTACACGAACTATGTCATTTATCAAGTTTATTTAAAAAAAAATGTTTTTTAAAATGAGTTTAAAGATGTTCTCACTTGCAAAGAAATATTACAATTTAAGAATGTTGAACAAAACGTGTCATATCAGTCTGAGAACCAGACAGAAATGAACTCAGCGTTTAATATTGCAGGTATATCTGTTGCTATTTATTGAACAGAATATATTTCGATGTTTCACACACAATTTCATTACGCAATATTCTCCTTATTGTACAAATTCAAAGCATTGATTTATTTCATTCGCGGGGTATTGGAGTCTGCTCATTACATGGTAAACGCGCCTATAGTACCTATTTGATGCAATATCAAAAACAAGTCAAATTCTGATATACGTAATGGAAATGATTACTTCACATGTGCATGGAAATATGTTGGGTGGTGGCATCACACAAAGAAGACATTCAACATAAATGAGAGAGGTTCATTAGTTATTATAGGGCTACGTATGTTGGTCCAATCTTCCAGGTTCTTATTTAATAGAATGATGAATTTTAGTAAGTAATAAATTCGTGGTCGAGCTATTTGATTGGCGAATCCAGTTAAGAATGATTTGCAATTTAAAAAATAATAATAAATAGAGTCAGAAGACCAGTAACCGAGGAAGCACTACCTAGTTTATTTATATAATATCTGCCAAGTAAATAAATGATTGGATAGCTTGATTGGTATTAATTTGGAATGGGTGATTGAATAGCTTGAGATAGCTAAATTGGACATCTTAAAAGGAGGTATATTCCCTAATAGTGGTTGAGAATTGGTTATGCTTATGCTTGTAGCTGAATGTGTCAAAGGTCGACGTTTAGTTTATATTCTTCTTTATAGCCGACCACGAGATAATAATGTTGTTATTACAACAAAACGAACCCTGTTCCATTGTTATTGGATACCAATTTGTGAGTAAAATGTGCGCAATAAACTTTTATTTGTGCGTCGTTTGGTGTTTGTTTCTGATATGTATACCTGAGGTTTGTTTTGTTTTCCGTATTTTTGTTTATCTGCTCGAGCTGGCACAGTGTGGTGTAATAAACTTCACACGACATTCGACAAATATTTTAGAATTTTTAACATAGGTAATTATAAAGATTATTCTGTTACTCATAGTTTCTTTATGCCCTCCAAATATAACAATGTTATGCTAGGTTAGTCTTTGAGAGATGCATTAAAACAAAGCTCATCACAAAAATCCCATAAGGTTTGCATATTCGATAACTCAGCCAATTTGGACGTGAGTAAACATAGTTACTTAATACAGCTTTTTGCACACATTTTAGTTATTTATAGACAAACGTTTTAGCAACTGTCCCAAGCAATGGGTCATGTGCTATGCTCTACCAGGATAGCTTCTGTCTACACGTCGCATGCCCTCAATGCTGAGGGTCATAACAGGATAGCAGATCATGGATTACCCTAAAAAGGTTTGACGAAGGTTTTAAGTGTCAAAGGTTCTTGAACCCCTGATGGATTGTTCCACTTTCCTGTATTTTCTTTATACAACATGATTGACGTTTTCACAGTCAGGCCTCCAGCCTTTTTGTAACCTACATTGAATTAATCCTCAAAATATGTAGGTTCTCAAGTAGGTAGGTTGCATCATTGTTATATAGTTTTTTGGAAAGAAAAAAAAAATACTTTTATTATTTTATTTCTACTCTACGTTGATCACTGTCACTGAGATTGTTATTATATATGAGTTATTATATATTATAGATTATATATAGTGAGTACTTAGCACTATTTTGAACGAGGTTCATAACATGATCAAAGCGTTCAGCAAAAATGAGCGGTGAGCCACGAACCCCGCTAAACCTTCACCAGCCCAATTTAAAAAAATTAACATTTCCTTTGAATTAAAACTTATTACACAGATTTTATCGCGTTTATTTTATGTAACGTAAAAACATCACATGAACGCGATTAAATCTGTAAAATAAGTTTTATTTCAATGTGTAGTATTCGCGTAAATACAAGAAATTAACATTTTCTTTGTTTTGTTTCAGACAATGATCGAATGGAGCACAAATTGGTAAGTGTTTAATACCTACATACCTACTAACTTACGTTGTGTTAACTGAACTGTAGCATTCTCGTGAGACAGAAAACCTTTTTATTAATTTATTATTGGTTTAGTTGTATTCCACGATGCTACTTTCAAACCAAAAACCATTTCGACGTCGACAAAACCTCATATTTACAACATTTACTACTACTGAAAGACAGCTTAAGGTCTAAGAGGATAGCCAACGGCCAGAGGCTTACTCTTCGTAAGCCGGCCACTTCGGATAGTACGTCATCTACGAGCTTTCAGTCGATCGACTTAAGCTCATAAGTCGCGAATTGACTTGCAATATATTTTATATTGACATGTAACTTTCAAATATAAGTAATTACATCACATCTTCTTATGTATATAAAACAAAGTCGTGTTAGTTACCCCATTTGTAACTCAAGAACGGGTGGGCCGATGTTTATGATCTTTGATTTTTGACAATGTTTCCGCCCCGAATAGCAGATAATTATTAAAACAGGAAAAATCACAACAAAATTTAATATAGATTATTCATTTTCCAATACATGTGATTCTGAGGCGATACGAAGTTCACCGAGACAACTAATCTTATTACCCCCAAATTTATAGACATTTATAATCGATTATAATGGCTTTATAACGTAATTTTCAGAAAAAAGAATGCCTTTTAATCCAGTATAATTTTCTATAAATTTTAGGGTATAATATCAGATTTGAATAATTATAATAATATCGCCAGAAGTACACAAACAAATTTTATTTTTAAAATATTTGATCCTCTCGGATTGAGGATTCCAAAATATGCCACCAAAATTTTCGACCTATGTTTAATTTACCACCTGACTATGAAAAAGTGATTCCTCACGGGACCGAACCGCGTAATAATCTACCTTTGTTATGAGTAATTGGCTGTTCTTATAGTTAACGTATAATTACGATGTAGGTTTCATATGGGAATACGAATATAATTTGATTCCAAAAATTATAAGACCCACAATTAAATTTTAAATATGAACCCACTTGCAAAAAAAATATACGCTAAATAATGGCTATTATAAAAGAAAAGTGGATGCGGAGCTATGTTTGAAATAAACTGTACAAGGTTTACCCACTTCTACATTGTATTCTCAAATTACAAAGCAGTTTCGGCTTCAACGATCCTTAATCATCCAACCCACAATAGCTTTTGTTTCAAAACAATATGGAATCCATTTGGTGCATAAAAGATCAGCGTTTAAGAAAAATAAATAGCGCGAGAGCCATTTTCAACGGCTATATTATACTCATATGTAGATATTTGCTAAAGGCATTGTGAGGTTAATTAATCTTTTATGAGATGTAATAAACGGTATAGCTAAGTGCTCTTGTGATTTATATAAGCGATTTAAGTGTTGCCAGCCGCGCTCAAGTTCTTACAAAAGCTTTAGTATTAATACAGTCTATGGTACTAACAAATATTAGAAAGAGATAATAAGCGTATCATTGACCTCAAGACACTATGAGCACTTTCTGCGAAGATCGGAAGCAACAACTAAATATGTGGGTACCCCGGTTCAAACTATGACACTAGGACGTCAAACACCTCAGTCCTCCCGTGACCATGGTTGCCGTAAAGCAGCCGAAACGTCGGGAACGTGAAATCATAAAATAAATTTCGATAAAATCTGTAAAATTAACAAGATATACTCATGTTGTATTTTTAATATAACTAGTTCGCATTTTGACTAGGAGGAATTTATAAATACATAAATTTACTAAAATATTATTTTTAAAATAATAACGTCTCAAAACTTACACGTTAATTTTGTTGAAATACATATTTCTAAAGAAACTAAGATTTTTTTTTATTATTTTAATCGTAATTGAAATATAGATTGATTTTTTTAACCACAAAACATGTGATTTTTTTGCGAGTCGATATATAGTGATGTACCCATTCATTAATTTATGTTTTGTTTTGGCCAAGTGCAATATGTTACATATAGTACATGGAAATACCTATAATATCGTTACGTCAGCCCCCTTCCTGGCTTCCCATCTTAAAATACTATAAGCTTCGACCTTCTAAATAATGACAAATTAATGGAAGACATTCCAAGCCCAAATAAAACGGCGTAGCTTTCCATAAGTACTGGGGGTTTAACATTCAAGTCAGGAATTTTCTCAGCCAGCAATATGCAAATAGGATTTATATTATTTAAGGAGGACATAGAGGCTATTTTCGTCTGTCTTCCGTAATTTGCTTCTTTATTTATTTAGCAAATAGATACTTAATATCATAGATTGTTCGACCCGCTTATTATGCATATAGAATAGGTGGTTCAGTATATTTGATGAAGTACCTACCTGCACCTTTAAAGAGTAAGTTTCTAGGATTAAATTAAACTTCAAGAACTGGTTACGAAAATTGTGTTGCAAAATTAACGCTATACGTTAGGAATGAATATGAACGTACCATAATAATGTTAATTATTATTTAGATACAAATTTTAAGATCAAATTTAAACTTTCAACGAACGAACGAAAAATATCGACAAAAAACTAGTGAGGTTTTGTCAGCCACAACTAAACCATACCAATTATCGATAGTCGTGTGAAGTTCGCTAACCAACACTGGGCCAGTGAGGTGATCAATAGCCGGAATCCCCGTCGCATTGCATGGATGCTGCGCTCAGCAGTGAGATATTAAAGGGCTAAGGATTACTGTGTTACTTTTTATGATAAAATATTGCTTATTCTTCTTCTTTCTTTACGAAATGAAATGCGATGAAATAAAATGGATATGAATATGGCCTCACCCGCAACTTAGCGGGTATTTTGCCAGTGTCAAGTAATTAATAGCAATATTAAATTCAATAAATACACATTATAAATAAAATAATGGATGTGACATGAAGAAATGATTGCTTATTATTATGCCTATTAAGCCTGACGTTATTTGTATGTCAATGTCAAAAGGTCATGTAAAAATGTCAGCAGACCTAATAGGCAAGCAGATAGAACCGATTCGGCCATTTGAATATGTACCGGTCTATCTCCTGCGTGTCTTAGTTTACGACGTTAATATTGGCTGAATCGTATTGGGCCTAAACTCAATAGACAAAGCTAAAAAGTGTCTAAGAATAAAGAAACCGAAATTATTTTGAATCTCATTTCACCTTCAGAGACGTAACGCCATTTTCATCTGGGAAATTACTTAAATGAAGGCTGGGACGTTGATGATACTCTGTATAAACGGAATATTTTTAGAATGAAACGTCACAGAAATGTAAATGAATCCGGGTGCCTAATGGCATTCCACGGTACCTACATACTAGTATTTTCAGCTGATGTATTCCAAAAAGTTGTTCAACTATTTACATACTGATAAAAATCGGCCCTCCCGTTCTTGAGTTATGAATGGTGTAACTAACACGACTTTGTTTAATATATATAGATAGAAGAATGAATACTGGAAGATCGCTCTAATACTGAACGAACCAGTAATCATGGCGTTAATCCCTATAAATAATTCAGTTGTATATTTTTAGGGGAATTTAACCAAACTTATATTGCATGTACTAAATAGTAAATTTATTCAATCTATAAAGAAATATGTGTGCTTTACATGACAAGTGAAAATAGTCCTTATTTCCTAAACTGATTTTAATTTTGCAAACCTGTTGACTTTAAGAAACAAATCCGACATTGAAATAAAACTATTTTTTCTGATTTTAACGCGTTAATTATATGTTTTTACGTTCCCGACGTACCATTCAGAGACCATGGTTGTTGTAAAGCAGCCGAAACGTCGGGAACGTAAAACATAAAATAAACGCGATAAAATAGTTTTATTTCAATGTGTAGTATTCGCGTAAATATACGAACTCAACAAATCCGACATCCATTGTATCATATTCTTACAAGTAACCTTCGTGTTAATTACAAAATCAATTCCAAAATGATAGCCAATATTGTTGTATCGCAAAAATATATGTAGCCAATATTCTCTAGTCCGCCGGGAGATGGCTGCCCTTGGCTCTCGCGGCCACATGTTTCCTAGTTACTAGTTGCCGACCTTCTTTTAAGGTTAAATAGAAGGAGATTATTAAGACAATACACTGGAGACTAGACAGGCATTGAAGATACCGTCTGAGTGTCTGTTGTCAGACGGTAAATTGATTGCAGATAATAATAAATCTTATTTATATTGACATTGTGTCGTGCCTCAAATGGGAGAAGACTTGGCCAGACTAGCGTTATTTATGCCACACGACAGACAAAGCACAGAATAAACTGGGGCGACTCGGAGCTTTAAAATTTTGAGGATATAATCCTTGAGTATCCTAGAACTCATTAGGGATTTATGGAAATTCGACTGAGGTGGTGAGCACTCCGACGGGCCTTTACCTGGCCCGTCGGAGTGCTCACCACCTCAGCCTTCAAGCGGGTCACGCAGAGAGAGGAGGGTGGAGCTGTATGTGCCAAGCGAAGAGCCGTCGGCACAATGTGACAGCGAGTTGGAGCTCGACAACCGAGTTGGCGATCAAGCAGCATCGGCGGAAACAATGAACGATGACAGTCGGAATCAGCAGATGAGTTCCATGAAGCCGAAACTGACCACGAGTTACAAGTCGCCCATCCAAAGATTCCTCAGAGATCGAAATGCAATCGTCCCCCGGTTTCTTACAAAGAGTATTTTTAATATTGCGATTAGGGTTTAGTTAACTAGGGGCAGGAATGTTGTGTATGTACATGTAGGTAGGCATATACTTATACGTGTAGCTGCGCCCCACTAGTTATCGAATAAACAGTGTGTTGCTAACCATCGCAGTTGTCACTTGTCCGTTCCCTACTCGTATATATAACAACTCCTAAGGGGGTTAAGTGAGGGTCAACTTTTTTTTAGTCACATGGGCACATGGGTAGTCATTTATTCATTTTTATTCAACATTAGCTTTTCCCGTGGCTCCACCCGCGCCACCATAGATTTTGATTTACTGCTTTACTCCGAATGGTCACCACGTGATGTTACTACCCTATTGTCCAAACAAGCTATCCAAGTAAAAATCCTTTTAAAGTCGGTCCAGTAGTTTTGCATGATGCTTGGACAATCGAAATCAAATCAAAATAATCTTTTCTGTTTCAGGACGTACCTGTGGAACAACTGGAGAACCTTAAAATGGGTGAGTACCGTTAATTAATTAAAGGTTAACATAATTTGTTTTAGTTTTATTTCAATACAATATAACTACTTTAACCCTTAAGATAACGAACTTAAGAGCGTCTTTGTTAACTCTTATATTAAACCCAACACGACCTGTAAAGTTCAGATGAAATTCAATTTCATGACGCACATATTTTAAGCATTCAGTTAATGTCGTCTTATTTTATTATTCAGTTAATTAAATCAATTTATTCATCGCCACCTGCCAACTCGTCATGAATGTAGATGACTCAATGTTAATACAGAATGGAAATTAGTTAGTGGGAGGCTTAAGTTTACAGGCCTTTATACATTAAATTATCATATATCTATGACACATATAGGACGTCATATTTAAATAGTACTTAATGTAACATAGGCATATTCTATCTATGACTCATCACAAAAGAATATGTATGATTACACCCATAGAGCTCTAACCCCTTTTAGTTCACGTAATTAAAAAAAAACATTTACTTACACGGAAATATAAAATACAATTTTAGTTGTACCTTTTTAAATTATCTGTAGGTACTTTTTAAAGTGCCAAGTTTTTTTTTGTTCTTATTTTTCTAATTCTTTATCATTTACCTGCTAACAAATAACAAGGAATCGAAGCTTTTTCAAAAACACATCATCACTAGGTAGTTCTGTATAATATCTCAAACCTTAGCACATCAAAAGAGTGGAGTAACGATACGAATCACATTCCAAATCGTATGGTCTAGAAATCATCAAAGAACGAAAATACCCATATACGCCAAAAATCTCTTTAGCGGTGCACTGAGATGGAAAATGCGTGTCCCCTCAAGTGTGAAGTTTGGTGTCCCTCGTTCGCTATGATCATAAATACTTATATATTTGGACGTTCGCTGTTCAATAATGTCGTAGATAGGTGACATGTCTGAAGCGAAGTATAAAAGTGAGTTTGTTATAATTATGTAGGTATCAGAATCAGAATATCCTTTTTATTCATATGGGCCATGAAGTACAAGAACTTATGAATCTCTACAACATTACAAATTCGTTCGGGATGCCGTTCCTATGGAGAAGATCGAGCAGGAAACTCCATGGTTGCTCTTTTTAAAAAGATTTTTAATATTAGTGAGCAGTACATTGTTATGGATGTGTGAGATAATTTATAAATATACAGTAACATTTGAAGTAGTCGAAGTCACGTTCTTTTTATCTATTTTGTTACTTAGTTATCAAAAAAGAACTATCGTAAAAAAGGGCCCTAAGATAAAAAAAAAACTTTAGATCTTTTTTACTTCGTTACTTAAATAATTTTAAGATGCTGTAAAGAAGTATACGTAGCTTGATAGTCAGTCGAAAAAAAAACACTTTTCGTATATTTTGAACAAGCCTGATAAAATTTCGAGGCGTTATTTTAGGAATTTCGTTATTACATATAACCTTCTTAAAATATAATTATAAACACACAAAGCTGTAACGTTATTTATAGCATTCGTGAAAGTCCAATAATAACGTCGGTAGTACGGAATGTAATGAGATTCTGCTCCCAAAATAAGTCGAGTGATTAAATCGGGTTGGTACAAAGATTACGATCAATCAATCACATCGTAAACATAGTAGTACTACCTTTTAGTAGCGTACTGTAATAAAGGGAAATTATATAATGGAAGAGGGCTAGATCTTATCGTCGTTAAGTTACATCGAATTGAAATAATGTGCCTGTGTTAAGTTGCCGAAATGGCTGGAAGACGTACCTAGTGCTGGACATCCCCCCCAAAGATGATGACCTCATATTCCAGAAGTCGGTCCATGACTCGCAACACATTTGAAGGAGCCCTATGTCTAGCAGTAGACAATCTTAAGGCTTGCCAATACTAGGAAACTTTCTAAAGCTCTATTTGTACGATGTAAGCAAAAGATACGTCACTAACAAATATATTGTGCTTTGATTTGATTTTAAGAAACTAACTTTGTTGAGTAACTACTTAAGAGAAGAGAAGTAAAGCGAAGCAAATTTGTAAAGCAATATGGTACGTTCCATATTGAACTTTATCTCCGCTAAAACGGCACGGCTAAGACTCTCTGACTTACAGAGACATAGCGCGCGACAATTGGCGGTGCCACAATGTAGATAAAGTTTAAAATGCAATGTTCAATCAAACTCGCATTGTTTTCCTTTCGTTCTCACCCACGACAATGTGAATTGACCCAAACAGTTTTGATTGCGTCACCGTGAACAGGCATTCTGTAGTCCCTACCTATTCAATATTTAGTAGAACCTAGAAAAATACAAAACATTAACATGAAAAATGTGGTCTACCTTTGTCTTCAGGTATCTAGGGCATTCTATGTACAAATAAGTCTAGTTATAAATATTTATAAGGGTCGTTTCTCCGACCTTCGTTTATCACACACAAGAATTGGGTCAAAGACGGTGGTTAGTCGTTTATCTGATGTATGGGGTATCAGATTAACTGACTTGTTCTTTGTAAAATGAGTTACTAGGCTAGAAACAAGATAAAGCTTTAGAGTCAACGCCGGCGACGCGAATAAATTTCAAACCTTTTTTGTATAAATTAGCTTTTTTTTTACCCATTTCGTTTCTATCATTACAGCCGTATCATGTAAATAAGATCCAGTTTCAATCGTTATCGCAAATTTCGTTTGGCTGCTTCTCTGCTCGTTGTGCCGACCATAACGAATAGGTTTTCAAGTATAACAATTACTTTACTAGTAGAACTGACACTAGCGCTTTTAACGAAATAACTTAAACTGGATTATAGAATAAAAATTATGTAGCCTATCAGTTTTTTCCATATATCCTTAGTTAGCTTTGTAGGTAGTCTTTTAAGTATCGTCAGCTAAATGAGGAAGGCTGGTAGGCGGCCCCGATATAAAACAGGAATAGGGCTAGGAAGAAGCTACGCTTTATCAAATTAAGCATTTAATTCAATTAAATACTTTACACCAGGGATTCCCAAAGTGGTCGATTTCGAAATCGATAAGCCTGTACAAGTTTGTACAAGATGAAATCATTATTTTGTATCAATAGGAAAAAAAAGGAAAAGGGTCTCTTGCCCAAAATAGTTTGGGAATCCCTGCTTTACACACACGTACAGGTTCGTAGGTACTGAGAATTCACGCACACACACACAGCTTCGCAGTTTTGGCTAAAGGGTATGATTTATTACTATCGCTTCTCCACTTCGTAATAGCTCCACGGTGTTGCTAACATTATTAGCAAGAAATAAGGATTCAAAAGATTGGTATTCAGTTCTTAAAGGTCAAAATGCCCACGTCAATTTTGACATTGAGCAAAACGTTTACTTTATGTTATCTTCCAAACTACTTGTTGCTTTTAGAAATCTTGCCAACAACTTGTTGCTTGTTTGTAAGTGGCGGTCTATTGGCTTTCGCTTTGATTACATTCGGTCGTTCAATCATGGTTGCTGGCCAGAGCGAGGAGAGGCGTCACGATGACGTACTATGAATGAGAAAGGAAAATATGCCTACCACTAGGACGAGAAAACATTTTTGGATTTCTACAGGGTTATTTTATATCTTAAAAATAATCAGCACGTCAAGTGCGAGCTAACTGTATACTTTATAGTCTAACGTATTTTGAGATTTTGCATGGAGAATTTAAAATTGCCTCTAGTGAATTGTATTTAAAACTTTCAATTATCCATACAAAATGTCTAAATACTGTAGACTATAAATTATACAGTTAGCTTACAAAAAATCTCGCACTTAACGTACAGACAATTAGGTAAGTATGTGCGCTAATAGTCGGACACTTATGTAAAACATATTTTCGAATCTAACGTCGTATTAACTTAAGATGAGGGGGGAATATAGCATACTAAACTCGGGCCTAGGCTTTTATATTTACAAATCACATATAAATAACGAGGTAATTTATTACGTAGGTGGCGCCTTTATTCCATGAATCACTGAATTTCGTTTAATGGACACACAAGCTCGAAAGATATATATTACGTTTCCAATTCGATTAGAAATCAATCAATCAAACGGCACTGATTAATGTGTCCGCCCACACTCGAAATTTGTGTAAGCAACGACATTGTTCCCAATAGTCCACATTCCGTTATTAACAGTGGCATATTTTGTCAGCAAATAAAAGGTGTAACAATAATAGTGTAAATTATTTGAACACTACGATAAGTATAAGGCAGTAAGTAATAACATTCCCAAAGAAATAAATCAAATTATTAGATATTTAAAAAATACACCCTGTACAGAGCGCACGGCAAAACGCTACTGGATCGCGTTGTTTAAAAAAACTCATACAACACTTACACAATTATATTCTACATCAAAGTGATCCGTACTGATTCATCTGTTTAAAATATACACCATTTTTCTAACACCTTTTATAATGCAACGGCTTTGTACATTTTACAAAAAAAATACAAGAGCTAGATTGGGCTAGACGGTTTGAACATTTAATATATAAAAAAAATGGTGTAACTGTGTTTATTCGAGCATAACGCTAAACCCACTTGGCCGATTTCAACGGGTTGTTAACATTTGGAAAGCAGATGCTTAAAATGAAATAATAGTATATTATTAAGTTATTACACATGGTAATCGAACTGCGATAAAGTGGGATATTAAAGACTAGAGCAGAGACTAGGTAGACTATAAAGTATATGGTTAGTTTGGAGTAATCTCGCACTTGACGTACTGAACATATAAAATTATGCCGAATAATTACCGAATATTCGGCGCATCTCTAGGTGAATGTGTCTCACGACTGGACCAAATTGGTTTCCATATCACTCTAATGCAAATCATAAGCTATATAAGATGTAGCTGGGCTTGTCGCTTCGCCTAAACATACCCACTTCAAAGTTGAGACACAAAATCTGTTGAATCACGAATTAAATTACGTGGATAAGTCTAATGATAGGTAGATTACACAATTAGCTATCTAGACTTCGGGCGAACTAACGAGGACAATTAGTGGAAGCTTCTAGAAAATGATGCCTATTGTTGGCCTAAAGGTCTGATGAAACATCCATCTACTGAACGGAATACCTCATTAGTTCAAGATGAAAAGAGTTCATTGATCTTAAGTTGGCTAGAATCTTGCCTTTTACTTGGTATATATCCATTGTTCCTACATCCGATGTACACTAGAGTCTAGAGGTACACATTTGATAGATATGTTATCATCGTAATTGTGTATCGATTTATGCTGTTTAATCGATCAACACAATCTGCCAGCTATTTCTACATAACGGGCTACCTAATTCATATATGTTATATATAGAGCAACGACAATATTCTAACTCTATATTTCGTGTAGCACCACGATATGTTGTCAAGATCATGTTCACTTTCGTTTTTATTGTTGTAGACCTGGGCCCCTGGCCCTGCCCTGGTAGACATACATAATAATAATAATATAATACAAAAAGGACTAATGAAGCGATAGCTAACTCTAAATCGTATTACAGCCGAGAGCAAGGAGCCGGGCGACACGAAGAGCGAGCATATCGAGTATCACAGACTTGGTGAGTGTTCAATAATGTTATTAGACTCCCTTTGCAGCGCCCTGATTGGGTTACTGCATTCCACGTAAATTCGTACGTAATAGCGTTCTTCGTGCAGTTTTATGTGAATTTGTTGCAATAACTTCGATGCTCATAGAGATTATGTACTTAAGGGAATGAAGACAGTTGCCATATACAATTAATTACGAAACGAAAGTACACTTTAACTATACGGTTGTACGAAAGCTCCTAATGCTTAGGTACTACATAAGGATCATTATGATGAACACGTTTTAAAAAAGAACATTAAGTTAATACGACACTTTTATCGCCACCGATAAAATGAATATAATGGCCGTTGATCGAGGACAAGGAAAACTTTTAACAGAGCGACGTAGGCCTGTTACTAAGTATATTAGCTTAAGTTTTTAAAGCAATTTATATGCTGTGTACCTAGCTACTTTTTGTCACGGTGGATGGAGGTATTTTTATGCCATATGAAATAGGATCCAAAACTGCTATGAGTTAACCGCTAAGACTGATGATGATGATTTAGGCCCAGTTTCCACCAAAGCAGAGAGGAGAGAAGATATGGGGTATGGAGCAATCAGATTGTTTGAAAGCCTCGGCTCGGTACCAAGCGGTGTTTGTTAAACAATATTCTATTCTGTACATCTCCTTTCTTCTCCGCTTTGGGGGAACAGAGCCTAAAGATTCCAAATCACTTCGACCCTTTGAAATACTTAAATTTCCTCATTAGACGCGGTCCAATCAAACGGTGAACTGGTCTCCCGCCTGGAACAGCACGCATCCGCCGATGCCGTGGGTGACGAGAAACCTCGCGTGCACGCTCAAGCGCAGCTAGACGTGCCAGCTGAAGGCGTGCATCGCGTCCTCGTGCAAGACGGCGCGCACGTCAGCGTGCAAGACGCTACCGTGCCAACTACCGCTGCTAGCGATGAGCAGACTACTAAGGTAAGGGGACCAACAAATAAGACGCTCACATTGAAGGTGTTCAGATATGAAGACTGGAACAGCAGTTCAGACTAGCTCTGGACAAGAGAAAGTTTATGGAGCTGACTGCTAACCATCATTAATGGAGTAGCGATTGGAGGAGGTGGATTAAAGGTGTTCACTGTGTGGATATGGATGATGAAGCATGATCAACCTTAAAAAACTTTCTTTATTATTTCCTTCCAATGAACTCACTGGCCACGGGTTTTATCTAGACATCTTCTTTGACCACCACTGTAGATTAACTACAGTGACAGGGCTAATAGTGCCAAGACTCTAAACGCTAGACGTGCAGATTATATGTTTCCAAGGGCATACCTAACGTACACCCAAGGCAGTGACTGAACGTTGCCAGTATAATAGCCCTATCCTACACAGTGTTTTTTTTATTCCCAGGTGTTCCATGGAGCGGCACGCCTGATACAACCCGGTACAGCCACAAACAACCCTCAAAATGGCCACACTGCGGCTCGGCGCTCTTTCAATGCTGACCTCTCCAAGGAGACCAAGAATAACGTAAAATACAATTTAGATACAATATTCTTAACAATGCGAACTATAAATAAACCTCAGGGGTGGGAATTGAGGTATTTTTAGTTCGAATAACAATTGTTAACCGTACATCAGTTCGGTAGGTAACACGAAGGACTACAGTTTAAATTTAATTACCCAGATGGATCACTATGCTTCGTATTCCGGCGTCCAGTATTCTCCCCTGGATATGGCAGAGTATGTCTTCTGGACTGGTGACGAGCGAGGAGTTACCACCGCTATTGAAGACTTCCTTCAAGAGGGATTGGTAAGACATTCACATCTTTCGCAACTATTCCCATTATTTGGATTCGGAGCAATATTTCTTTGTCCCTTCACTCATTCTGTTATACTCACGTGCACTCCAAACTCTTCCATAACTCTCTTAAATATGATCCCTCTTCTTTTCAGTCTTCGTATTGTTAGGTTTTAAAAAATATACCTTTTTAGTCAGATTACTCAATCTCTTCTCATTACATGCCTAAACTATTCGAACTTCACTTCTACTGATGAATTATTTGTAGACATCTACTTATAAGTAGACAACTTGAAATAATTATGAGTAAACTTATGGTGATAATATTTTCCACTGGGTTCATTAACCACCAACCATCATAATAACAACCAGAGCGACAACTACAAGTCTTTGCTCTATCCATGTTAATCTTCCCTATTGTTGCTTTATCACCAGAGCTTGTTTTATTCCAGATGTCCAAAGAAGAAGCAATAGCATTTCTTCAAGAGATAAAGTTCAACATTGACTACCTGCGGGCACATTACTCTCAGAATTTGAAAGCGGCTGAGGAGAGCGTACAGCAAGATAAATTGAGATCTTTGCTAATGGAGCAAGCAAATGCTAAGGTAAATAAAGACTTCAGACAAACGGTAAACAATACTGCTGAAAAAGTTTTGTGGAAATGATGTCAAAGAAGTATTTTCTCAAATCAAAGAGAATTCTTGTTTTAGTAACAATTTTACTTCAAGGTTAAAATTTTAGAAGCCGTACAGGAGGAACCGGCTCTATCGTATTTATAAACAAACTTCTAGTGTTTCGAGTTCCACTTTGGTTACGTCCGTAATTCAATACCTCTAGAGATTTCTCGATTTAAAGCCCGAATCCGTGAAACCATGAAATATCTACGGTTATTTATTATTCCAAAGTAACTTTTGTATAGAATAAAATGTTCGCACCGACATTGGCCATTCCCTTCAGGAATACTTTTCAAGGAAGTTTAAGGCATTATTTTGCAGCCTTTAATTAAAGTTCAATTGGGGGATGTTTTTGAATTACTTTCTATATTATAAATAATATGTTTCATTGTATCAATATATCGAAGTAAAGTAGGTCACTGGAACACTTTGTGTTATCCATTAAGTCACAATTTAAGCGTTTCTCAAAAGAATAAAAACACATTTTTTTGGGTCATGCGAAGCTTGGGCTTGGTTACCTAATTGTTCAATTCCTATATTCATTGCGTAGCAATTTCGTAGCAAAAGACTACGAAATTGCTACGCTTCGAACGACAAGTCGTAGAAGCTTATAAACGTTACCTTCTTCATAAATATCTACTGAACTAATGTAGTTCTTGTCTGTATAATTGTATTAAGTGAATTCTAGCTTAGAAAAGAGGTTAAGAAGTATTATTGATATAAAATAATAGTTGATTATTGTGAGGAAATGGATTGGATTCAGTTATAACTATGTCTTTATATAATGAATGCAAAGATTGATTGTTTTTTTAAGTTGTCCATTGAATAAACTGCATCGTTTTATATACCTCTAATATATCTACCTTTTATGACCGTTTAATAATTATCAACACTGCTTATAAGCAGTAACTTAGGTAGTAACGTTATGAAGTTCGCTCGTAAAAGTTAACAGAACGGGTATTACGTAGAATTCATTTAGTTCGCATATCGTTCTGGGTCGTTACAACCTACTAAAACCGTCCATATATTTAGTCCCGTCCATATAGGTACACACACGGGTACAGGTTTAAGTGGATGAGTTAATGGACTCGTACCTAGTGGTTTTATATGTGTTTTATTAGTTAACGTCTACTCGCAGTAATCTCTGGCAATTATTGCAATAGTGTACACTGGATTATGGAACGTATGGTGAGAAGCGTATTACCTACATAACCAAACAATACGTACGAGTTTAAATTTTAAGTACTACTTCATCAATTTCCTCTCATTATGGCCAGTATGATCTTGGAATGATATTTACAATTATTCAATAAAATGAAGCAGGTAGGTATTCTTCAGCGAAAATCCTTGAAGTAAGCTGAGAATTTCTGCTCTTATATTGACGATTCTCTACTCTAGCTTTCAAAGTTAGGCACTGAACCAATTGCTTTTCTTAAAGCAAAGTCCTTTTAAGTCCCCTGTAACTTTGTAATGGAAAATATAGGTAACTTATTTACCTACAGGACTATCAGTACCGCAGCCCAGCTCTCCAGTCCTTCCCGTTCGGCAACAGCCCGGACATCATTCGCACCATCGCGTCCAAGAACTGGGAGCTGAGCAATAACCTGTCTCCAGTGCCCGCCTTGCCGGTCACCAGCGAACTGCGGCCAGAGCCTGTGAAGAGGACCTACGATCCTATGCTGCAGACTAATATTATCAGTGAGTTAACCCACTCCCCTTCTGAGGCGAGTTTCTAAATCATCTGACGCCCTCTGTTGTTCTGTAGGGTAAGCAGGAACTCCTGATGTAATTGGAACGTCATCAAGAAATCATTCCGTCACTATCATAGTTGTTTATGAAATATGTGGTGTGAGCGGGATGGAAAACGCTTAAGCTACCAAATCACTATCTAAAAAGATGCTGCTTGAGTCCCTGTAGTAAAATTCCTTCATTTAACCTATCTAGTGAGTTAGCCGGCTCCCGTCTGGGATGAGTTGCTGAATCATCTGACCTCCTCCGTTGTTCTGTAGTGAGTTTACTCCAGTTAACGTATCGTTATGTCGACGACTTTTTAATTCGGTTTACGTGAATGAAAAATTAACCCAAAAGATACTTTAATTACTAACACGCTTTAATCCATCGGACAAAAGGGGTCCAATGCCGGGAATACGCTTTCCCCAATAACTTCCACACATCCAAGTCCTCCGCCATTATCATGTAGAGTCAACATAGATTATATTATTCGGTTCGTGATCGCCATTCTAAAACCGAGACTGCTATTCTAGAATACGCAACTTTTCAACATGTGACAGGCACATCCGACTACGATCGAGAGGCACCCGTCATAACGGAGGAGGAATACGAAGAAATGATGGAAAAACTGAAGGCAGCCGACACTCTATACACCGAGTACACCCTCGAGGAGATCATTTACCAACTTGCTAAGGTGAGAGAATTAAAACAAAGCCTTAGTAATTAGGTAATAAGTGTACTATTGACTTGGATACTATGTATGTAGGTATACTTAATACATATCGGACTTTAACGTTGGATATATTAACTAGATTTAAATACTTATTTAGGTAGACTCAAAAATATTGATCCTTAGGTCGAGTGCACTTTGGATACGTTTTCATACGACATTGTCGGTCGAATTCGTTACGCACGACACAACCCGATTGTCGAAGTAATTAATTCGCACACCCAAAAAACCTTTGCGTCAAAACTCGTTGCGACCTTGTAGATATTATATCTTGCCGTTAATACGAAAACTGCCTAATTGGACAGTAGACAAGTAAAATTCGTCAACCATCGAAAACCCTACCGAAAATTTGGATGCTTTTCTCCAGATGATGTTCTCGCAATCATTGTCACGAGACCCGGCTTCAGCGCGAGCAGCCACCCAGAGGTTCATGGCCTTTCTAGAGTTGGAAGCCGAAAGGGGACAACTTTCGCGCACCATTGAGAAGAAAGTACTCGGTAACTATTCCATACCGTTGGACTTAAAAATATGTTAAACTTATAAAAGGACTTTTAAGCGAGTGTTTTTTTTCTTTTTTCCAGATGTAATGATTGCAGCACTCACAGACACAATTGGTGATCATCCCGAACTATTGCAGTCACGTGACACTGTTGGCCTCAATCCGGCTAACAGGTAAGAAAACACAAAGGCCAGCCCATTTTCTTCCCAAACTACCTACCAACGCTTGTATTATAGATACCTGCGGTACAGTGGACTGGGAGCGATCCCAGTGTATGATACTCATATAGATATTTAACATCTATGATTTGGGTCCTAACTTCCATTACCTTTTCAGGATAATGCGGCAATTCCTGGAGACGAGCTCGTCGGAGCCGAGCATGTCGCGGGCGATCCTCGCCGCGTACAAGGACGAGCTGCTGAAGGGACCGCCGCTGCACAAGTTCGCGTTCCCAGAGAGAAACTAAAACTGTGCACAGACAAATTTGAATTCAATGGCTACGTAGATATGACATAAACTACGTTAACCAGCTCACGCGTTGTTTTGTTAGCCGGCTTTATTGTGTATGATTCACTCAAAAAAGAATGGGACGAACAAAGTATAAAATTACGACTTTAAAAGGATCTGGAGGAAAAACCGATTAAGTGTTAGAAAATCTATGAGTGGCCTGGTAATGTTTTAATGTTTAACATAATTTCAGGGTGTTTGTGTTTACTTCGTTATTCGACGATTGAAAACTTTTGCTCACAAAACCTATCATATCTACGTAGTTGACGCTATCGTGTACCTCCCAACTATATACAATGTGAGTGTTTCTTCAATATTTCTCAAGTATCTGTAAGTAATTTATTTAATTTTCTCAAAGACAGCCGAGTTAAAGGAACACACCTCTGTTAAATATTATTTTAAAAACTAATTTCATACCGCGTATTATTTCAGCTTATAACTTAACATTATACGATATAAAGGTAGTTATCTAAGTATAGACAATTCTTACATCAAATCACTCGGCGGATAACTTAAAGTTAGCCGAGACTTGGATAAGGATATGAGATGTAGCTTCGAGAGATCTATGTTCATCGGTAGATAATACTGATGATAATTTTATTTGGTCATAAAGTCTCAAAGACTTATATTTAATTAGCAGTAGGTACTTACCTATTTACCTGAGTTTCTTATTTAATGTTGTAAATAGCTTATATGGGTACTTTTATGTTCCAAGAGTATAATAATATTCACATTTATATACTTACCTACAATGCATTTAGCTTTGCATGTAAGCCATTATTTAGCTTCTTCATAGTCTAGATAAATAAGTGCTGTATGTAAGATATTATGTATTGAATAGTTAGTCAAATATTCCTTCGTATTTTTCTACCAATCTTCTAGACGTGCGTGTTGTGAAGTTTTGTGTTGCTATGTTTGAAAAGATGTCTTCCTCGTTAGCAGAAAATGTGTCGTGCTTACATTAAAAAACATACGGTAGAAAACTTGTATTAGACTTTGTTCTTACCTACTTATTCAATCTATACTAATATTATAAATGTGAAAGTTTGGATGGATGGATAGATGGATGGATGTTTGTTACTCTTTCACGCCCGAACGGCTGAACAGATCTGGATGAAATTTGGCACAGAGATAGATTATAGTCTGGAATAACACATAGGCTACTTTTTATCCCGGTAAAATGTATGGTTCCCATGGGATAGATGTTTTAATTTTTCATACTTTTTATCGCGGGTAACACCGCCGGGCGCATCTAGTTTGACATAAAATTCAAAGCCAACGTTAAATAATAAGCGGGAAGCAACCGCAATATTCCCTTTGACCAGTCTTAAATGCATATCGATATTTATAAACATATCTCCGGATTCAAATATCATTCAATTAGGAGAAATGGTTATGTAAAACTTTTCCCAATTTGATTAGTAAGTAGTTCGATTTTTAAATATATATAAGGAACATAGAGAATCTATCACTCCTGTCACTCCTGATATTTCGTAGCTAGTTTTTTTTGATGATTTTTTTTGCTAATCAATATGTTTTTGGATTTTTATAGCCACGATTATTTACCTGTAATAGTCACTAATATTTGTTTACATGTAGAGTAAACCTTTCACAAATAGCTACTATTAATTAGCAAGAGAAATGTTTAGAACAAACAAAACAACACAAAATTGCACACCACTAACTTGCAACTTCTCAGTAGCATACCAAACCTTACATAATAATATGTACCTAATGTATAAATTAGATTAGAGATTTGTGTCTTTCTATTTAGAAATCACAAAAAAGAACATGTTTTCAACTGTAAGACTTAACCATTATATTCGGCATTGTTGGTAATGATATGTTAGTGACCCGCAAAATTTATTATATTTATATTATTCTTTGAAATATATTGTGGATTTAATAAAACATGTTTTAATGTCATTGCTGTTTCATTGAAGTTATGTTCTAACTTGCCGAAGACCTAGAAACGAATGTAGAGATAACAGTGTAGACTTTGTTAAAGTTTCATCTTATACAAGATTTTGCTAAGCATGCCAAATCAGGACGGATTGCTACTAGCAAATTAATACAATTATATTTCTTTGGAAAAGTGTATTTAATTGTCTTTTTTTATGATAAGGTTTACATACATTCAACATTTAGTTTATTTAATACTCATCCCCATATTTGTCGAAGTTTGCAATGGTATTACAAAGTATTTTTCAGGAGAAAAGTATTGCCAATGTAAACTAATAAAAATGTTGGGGCTTGGGCGATATAGCTTTAACGTACAGTCGCGAATCTTAATTTGGACCCATTTAAGGATGAGTATCGTACAGCAAACGTATACCTTAAGAGCTATTGACGTTACTAGGGGCAAATATTATACAGATATACGACCATATTGCATTATAAGTGTCATTGGGTACATCCACACATAATACCTGTATATTATATATACCTACGCATTTGTGCGTTCAATAGTTCGGATGAGATTGTTTTAATTATGTAAAAATATTCTAAAGTCTATGCTAATAATTGAACATTTACTTATGTCTACATAATTGCAGTCCGTCGATCGTGTCAGGAGATCTGGGCCCCAAGTCTGCTAACACAATCGATTCATAATCGAACAGCAAACGCATAGTAATTGACACTTTTGACAGATATCTCATACATAATCTGTCAAAAGTGACAGTTACTTTGCGGTTGCTGTTCGATTATGAGTCGATTGTGTTAGCAGACTTGGGGCCCTGCTGTACCATTAGATAAAACAGCTAAACGTCTTCCACACGGAAGGATAATCCGCCTAACAAAGCGAACTGAGGCTCACAATGTGGCCTCTTTTTTCCTATAGCTTTGTCTCGGTAGGGTGTTTAGTCCGACCATATAGATGCCCTCTTAATAGTAACTTTGACCCTAATGTTTTGACGAGAAACCAACCATAACCTTTCCATACATATCATTCAATATATCAATCCAATTTAGACTGTAAAATCAGAAGCTGCAGTATGTTCTGCCTGGACACCTGTAAGGTCATATTCGCATGGCACTACTTAGTTCTAGTACCACGGACTGGTGTACCCTGTACCTGTGCCTATACAGTTTAAATTAAACCTTAAGGTGGAAACAAATTATCGGAGGCGTCCAAAAGCCTCGGCCAATTCAAATATATCTGGATAGTACAATAAACATTAGACCGTTCACATTATCAGTGGTAAGGTGCAGATATGATCTTGAGCCGTACTTTTGCGTTGGGATGTTCAATAGAAATCTAGCCGGCTTTTCAGCCAGGAGTTTTCAGTTTAGCTACGTCTGCGGATAGTGTGCAAATGGTTCGGACACATGGTAACGTGTAGGACATTGACTGCGCACGAGTTCGTACGTCTGTATAAATAGTCCGGCAGGCAACAGGCAGCCGCGGCTGATGGGCGCGTCCGATACTGTGTGTCATCCTTCATGTGGGCATAGATTATGGTCCTTAAAAGTGTGCTTAGTCAATATGCATGAACCATATTGCAGTTTCTGTCAGTATACTTAAGTCTTTTACTTATTCCGAATCATGCTCAATCTCGCTAGGGCCACTGTTAAACTAATACAGGCTAGACAATGGCGGAAACGCATTCTGTTTGCTGACAACCACTTTCTTATGCTGGTACGAGATGTAGCCTTTTATTTTCCCGTCATATATCAAATTGGCAACTATACACTGTGTCTCTTCCGAATCAACGTCATCTTGACCCATCAGCTGCAATGCCGCCTGGAAACTAGCTATATCAATCTGATGTGAATTCTCAGACAAATACACTTTTCTGAACAAATTTCTGTATGCAGTGATCTTTAGCTTCTCAACGATCAAATATATTCCAGCTTTGATGAAGAAGCTTTCGTGCTCTTCCATGGCACGATCAATGCCTCTTAGATCACCATTTTTTACAGCAGAAACGAGGTCCCAGAATTGTAAAATATCATATTTCTCCAATAAACGTTTCGCTGGCATGAATCCTAGCAACATTTTTACGGGTACCAAATAAGTGAGAATCAATCGTTTGTTTTTAATACTGCTACTGTGGCAGTTGACGAACGCAAACGATAAGTATTCGTCAGCTGAACGGTAATCAGAATCGAACATCGCTTTGCGTCCTACGAAATATCTGTATGTGATTTGTTGAGCTAAAGGAAATTGATCTTTGAACGGCGATGAATCTATAGCTCGTATAAGTGGTTTGCACAGATGGAGTTTGTTGATTTTGAAGTATACTTTTAGGAGTTGGTTGACGAGATTGAGCATGCCTAGTCGCTTGGTGTCGGCGTCGGACGATCGATTGTCGGCGGCGCATACTCTGAAGCAGGCGAGTAAACTCTCGGCAGCTTTTTCGAGAATCTTGCCATTACTTTGGGCTGTAAAGATATACAGAAATCCTGTAAGGCGAGGTGGGGGATGATGACTCGTATGAAAACAAAATAAGCAATATTTAAATGATTAAGATTGTTCTACGTAGAATGTGGAACCTGGTTTTCAATATGCTGACAAAAAAAACTTATCCACAATGTATTATTTGACAGGTGGCACATACAATTTATGTTCAATAAGTTATTATTTTATTTTTATTTTATAGTTATAACGAAATTACATGCTAGCTTAGCGTTGGCTAGCATGTAATTTGTTTGTTTGTTCTACACATATGTAGAAGCCAATGGGGGAGGCCCATGTCCAGCAGTGGATAACATAATATTTACAGCTTGTTAAATTTAAGAGTTCTTAAAATAAACAAGCTATCGAGATTAGGAGAACTGAAGCAAGTATTTTCCAATGCATAAACATAACTGCATTGCCAGAAGCATTAGTTATTATTATGTAGTTCATTTTTGAAAAAAAAAAAGTTTGAAAAGTATAAAGGTACTCACGGCTACACGCCTCAGCTTTCTGTGCAACCAGCCTCAAGTCGAGGCACACGGTGTACATGAGTGTGAGGCTCCAGTTTTCCTCCTTTTGGCCTTGCAGAAGTCGCACTACGGATGCCACGCAAGCACTCTGATGATCATAGGCTTCTATGTAGTTGTTGACGTATAATGACTGTGAATATTCAGGTATTAGATTAATATTGTATACTAAAGTCATATTAAGATTTCACATGCAATTCTCATTTACATTGAAATTAAAGAACACTATCTGCACTACAGTGCTCTGCTCTCTCTGCCCATTTGAGAAATATAGGTATAATGGTGTATTTGTATTACTAGAAGTGATTTAATCCTTCAACTACTATCGGCCTAGTCTTAATAGTTTCGGAAGATAGCATATTAGGACAGCCCAACAGACAGACATGGTAAACTTTAAAGGTGCCTCGTATGACTACGGAACCCCAAAAAATTACTGAATTTTACTCACCTTCACACACAGCAAATGATTGATGATGATTTCATCAAGGGGAGCCACACAGTTTCCCTCGACAAGCGTGGCGATGTCGCTCGACCGCAAGTTCCTGTTGCCCACATGTTCGTCCCTTAGAGATAATAGCCGCGATAGAATATTCCCTTGTCGAGTTCTAAACATGCGCTCGACAAATTGAATGTATTGGTTCAGGGTGCCGGTTGAGGTCGACATTTTTACGATATATTTCACACAGTTATACACATGCTCAATAGAATTTTATTCAATTACAGTTGAGGTATGCCAGATTTTAAACAATAATACGCAGGTAATGGTTATTATCCTTTTTCTGACCAATAAGTTATCTGCAAATATAAACCAAAACCAAGTCAAGCAATTTCTTCAACAGACAGACAGCAGAACAATATGACATTGACAAGAATAAATTTGACAGATCGATCACGTCACGCACGACGCTCATTTTGAATTGCACCCTTCGCACCATCAGTCTGACTTCTGGCACGCTCGCTCCACAACTTCTGATCCTAACCTAACTATTGGGTGAATTCAGATTAAAATGGAATGGAATTGGAATGACTAAATTTGGATTTAGGTTGTCCGAATTGAGATTGCCCAACACATTATCCGATTTCATCAGACAAATTACGATCGGATGTGTGGAGCCGTCAAATTAGAACTGTCTACTATTTCTGAGTCTCTTTGTCTATTCCCTCTCACCCACCCATCGATATAGGATCTGTCAAATTCATATTAGTCTGTGGTCAAATTGTTTCCGACGCGACGACTTTTGTTCCTCGTTGCGTTGTTAGTATCGTTTTATCACAGAAAGTATTGGACATAAAATGGAAGAAAATATTGCTTTAGATTCACAAAAACAGAGGAAGTTCGTGAAATCAATAAAAGGAATCAAAAAGTTAATTAAGGTAGCAAAGTTTAATCTTTCTGTCGTGAAAGTTAGGTTATAATTGATGTGTCTGACTAAGCCATAATATCTTTTTAGAAAAATGAAGACGAAGATGACTCTAAAGGGAAGAAGGAAAACGAGCAGAAGCCTCCAAAACCCTTCAGTATGCGACTACAGGATGGCAAAGTAAAGAAGAGAAAACATGAAAGGGGTTTAGTTTATTTGGCTCACATCCCACATGGATTTTATGAGGTTAGTACGTACGGTCGCGAACATAAATATGGGACCCATTTCTTTATTATTTTCAATGACATTTATAATGCAATAAGTTCGTGTATCTGTATATCGTCATATCTGAGAGCAGTTGCTCCTAGTACTGTGAGTCAAAATTCTCTTATGGTATACATTTACTGAATGATATTCAAGTTTGCGATTGTACCTACCTTAATATTAAACTTGACCGACTTTTAGAAACATCAATGATAGCCTGTCCCTCAAAATCCAGGGTAGTTTGCCACCTCACCTTTGATGTGTACATAATCTATGCTGTTATTAAATGAGATTTGTCTATATTTTGACGAGTTGCAATGGGCTATATTTGAATGTCTCTGAATCCAAGTGTTGTTTAAATTCTTGTCTGTATGACTGAGCATTATGGAAAAACGGCTCGATAATTTTAATAACATTTTCACTACTGATTAGAAAGCCATGGTTAGGATCTAAAGACAGCATATCTCAACACTATGACTATTGAGAGTCCAGCAGCAGAATAAAATAGAGAGTGGAACAGCAGACAAAAGCTGGTTACATATAGCACTCATCCCCCAATGTAATCTCTAGTATTATACACAACTACAAATTTTAAATTTGATATATAGTGTTTCAGTCAGCTTCTAAGTGCTCACTAAGACAGAGTCGTTAACCTATGCTTTGCTATGTACATTATATTGGTTCACATCTGGGTATAGATGGGTGGGCATGATTAAGTAGCTAGAACATTATCTTAACATACATTAAACATAGCATTTAGGCTGGCACCATAAAAGAGAGAGCACACTCTGTATTGCAACATTCACAATCAGAGGAGATAATGATTTTCTTATTTTCATTACATCAAGACAATTCTTCTCAAAATATATTTGTTATCTCAACAAATTTGTTCTATTTTTCTACAGCATCAAATGACACAATACTTTAGACAGTTTGGCGTAGTCACCAATGCAAGAGTGATCCGATCCAAGCGTACTGGCAGCTCCAAAGGTTTTGCTTTTGTGGAGTTCAAAGAACCATCAGTTGGTGAAATTGTGGCTGACACCATGAATAACTATCTAATGGGAAAGAGATTGATCAAAGGTAAAAAAATCTTATAAAATCTCCTAAATCCCTCCTTCTTTCTTTACGAAATGAGATGCAATTAATTAAAATGGATATGAATATGGCCTCACCCATAATTTTGCGGGTATTTTGCCAATGTTACGTAATTAATAGCAACACATTCAATAAATACACATTATAAACAAATAATGGATGTGACATGATGATATGAAAATGGCATGTCTAAACCCCTCCTAACCGGGCTCCAAGTCTGCTAAGCACAATTGAATCAATTGAATAGCAAGTGCATCATAATTGTCTATTTTGAAAACTTGTGTGTCATTGCCTTTTGATAGAGTCTATTGTGCTAAGGCTGTGCTCTGTACAAAATTATTGTTACTAAGTACTTAAGAAATTTTGACATTGTCTTCCAATAAAATGCTTTGTAGCACCACTGTAAAGGGGTGTAAACTTTCTATAACTGCATAAGTATACAATTTTGTGTTTCATTTTACAGCTGCCTACATCCCTCCAGAAAAGCAGAAAAGAGCTTTCAGGAAACATTGGAACAGAATACATAACCCCGCAAGTGAAGCAAGACGCAAAATGAAAAAGGTGTGTATATACCTACCACTTGGCATTACAATAAATCATAGATTCTGATTAATATTAAACATTATTCCAACATTTCTAGGCTTACAATACAGACAAAGATGAAAGTGGAGAATTAAACAGAGCAAAGAAGTATTTGAAAAAGTAAATATTATTTTTATTAATGATATTGGTGACAAATATAACAGAATTAGTATGTAAAAATTAATAATCATTTATTTACTCTTTCAGTCTAAACAAAACCAAGAAAAGGCTTAGTGAGATGGGCATAAATTACGACTTTTTCACACCAGTCGATATTCCAGAAGGGCTATTGGACAAAATTGTAAAACAAGAAAAAGATGATAATGTAGATTTAAAAGAGCAAGGCAAGAAAAAGTCTAACAAAGGAAAGAAAGTAGAAAAATCGCAAGATTCTGTCAACAAAAATGTTAAAGCAACAAATGAAACAACTAAAACGGAAAGCTCTAAAAAAGTTAATAAAAAAGTATTGCAAGTAGAAAAGGTAGCAACAAAGGTCAATAAAAAAGAAAAAGTACCAGCTAAGGTAAATAAACAGGAGCAAAAGGATAAACAACAGAAATTGAAAGATGCAGGCGTGAAGCCAGTGGAGGAGTTTATTAAGGTTCAAGAAGATTCGGACAATAGTGATAGTTCTTATGAATTTGATTCAGATGAGTATGACAAAGTACTGGAACAAGATGATGATGATTTGCCGTCAGGTGAGAGTGAAGGGTCTGAAGATGATGATGAGGAAGGCGACGATGATGATGAAGAAAGGTGAGAATTATTATTCAATCAGATTAATACTTTAAGAGATTGTTTTTATTTGGTGATAATGCATTTTAAGTAAAATTTTTGCTTAAATCCTACGAATCTTGCCACTTAAAATATTAAGCTATTTGTGTAACAATGTCTTTTATTTATAGTGAAGAGGAGGTGCCTCGAAAGCAAGTTAAAGGAAAATCACCCTTACCGGCAAAGCAAGCTAAAGGAAATACTGGCTTAGTGCCTAAAGTGCCGCCACCTCTGCAGGCAAACAAACAATCAAAACATCAAGAAGCAGCAAAAAAGTTGCCTCAAGAAGTTAAAAGGAAAACACCTTTGGGTGAGTTTATTTTGGCATTCAAATTTATATCCAAACTATATTAATTGCAATTCTTTGTCTTCAATTAATGGATATGTTACCTGTTATATCAAATTCAATATCATCATAAAAATATAAATAATTTCTATTCCGTTTTCAGCATTCCAGGGTTCACCCAAGAAGCTCAAGTTTGAAAAACAAAATCAGAAACCAATGAAGAAACAGTTTAAGAAGAAGTGATATTTTATTAATAAAGTATTTTAAATGAATTTTGATTGCATTTTGCTATTAAAACTTCAATTTTCATTACAGGTACCATTTATTGATTTCATATACTATAACCGTTGAAAATTACATTTACGACAGATTCCATTCAAATAAGTAAGTATTACCAACTACATGTTCGGTGACTATTCATAAATTAACGAAACACTGATATGTGAGGTGGGGTATCCGTCTACGGGTGGGGTTCACAGGGGACGATACTGTATGATTATAGACCCGGACTTCCCAACCGGTGGGGCGTGCCCCCCCGGCGGGGCGTAGGGAGATCTTAGGGGGGCATGAAGTGTATGATTTGATGATAACTCGGTCAAAAACAGAACCTGATATCGACCAACTGGTTCAAAAAATGCAGGCGGAAACATCCCATGAATAAATAATAAATCGTGTGAAATAAATAACGTAAAAATAATTGTGTATTTTTTTTATTGAAGCAATGACGAAAAACATAGGGGGGGGGGTATGATTTTTTTTTATAATTCGGGGGGGGGCACCATGCAAAAAAGGTTGGGAAACCCTGTTATAGACATTCTACTTAATATTTATAAATTGTTGTAAACATTAATATAATTCGATATAATAAATGTACATAGTACACAATTACGTAGATTTGATCGTGTACCTTGGGAAGGTGTCACATTTTAGGAATTACTACAACTTTAGAATTTCGACAGATATCATACTGCAGGCGTTGTTCACTCACTTTCCAATGGTGATGGGCAACATGAAAATATTCAAACGGCCACACACACAGAAATATTTCTGTAAAGCTGTCGAAATTCTATGTATATAAACATTTACATGTCTCACTATTACATTGATTCACTCTTATTTATATTATTATGGCGAGTAGCCCCGTTATATTTTTTTGCCCACAAGCCTCAATTCATGAACAATGAGTTCTACTCATTCTACTCAACATTTTCATGACGACACCACAATATTGCACCTAATTATTGCCTCAATGTACTAGAAAGACAACCCTTACATAAAAAATAAAACTAAAATAATTTATTCAGCTTGATCTAATTGAACTACAACTGGTCTTTCATCTTCTTCATCAACATCTAGTTCAGTGAAGTCCCACTGCAGCTTATCTGTCAAATTCTCTTTGAACCTCTCAATCATTGTCAGTAATCTACCGTCAACTTTGCTCACATACGCAGTACGAAAGAATTCCCTTAGTTTCTTATATACCAAGTTTTTATTCATCACAATATCTGCTAAGAAGTCTTCAGGCATTTCCTCGATTTGTATCTCGATTGATCTGATGAAGTGGAAGAAAACGCTTCTATATTTGTGAATCGCGTCATCGCATGAGCACATGAGGATGACGAGGTCCTTCCAGTGCTCGAACGATTCGAGGGAGTGTCCGATCAGGAAACAGAGATACGCGAACTGAAGCTCGCCTATGATGTGAAGTGGCCTGTGAAATAAAGACATTGAATCACAGCTGTAACTAATAATGAGCCTTCTTAATGTCCCACTGTTGGGCGCATGCTCAACCCTCCTTGCATTAAGGGCAGGCCTGCGCCCAACAGTGGCCATAGTTTATTGGCAAACTTCACGCATCTTTCCAGAACTGGTTAGGTTCTCAGACATTGAGATTTTCTCACAATTTCAATGATACTTTCTCTACTGTATAAATCCCAGCCGTCCGAGGCAGAGTTTGAACTTGCGACCATTGTTTTCAAGGAAAGTGGTCTACAAATCTGGCTCTCACTGCTTATTTTGCAGTTTTAACTAATAAGGAAAACAGATGGTGGACAACTTTGCTCAGCAGTGGGACACACCCAGACTTACACACAGTTTACCATTAGTTTACTGGGAAAAATAGTAACTACTTACTCATCATGTTGTGCAATCATGAGTTCCAATGTATATGACTGGTCCAGGTAATGTTTAGTGATCTCCTCAGGTGTGGATCCTGGTGGGTATTTATCCCGCGGTATCTCTGTAAATCTCATCGCTGCGCCTGGAAATATAACAGGAAACAAAACAATTATTTTCCAATCCACCAGTATTCTAAGTTTTGACTGTTTGTCTATATTTCTGGATGGATTTTGATGAAACTTGGCACGGTGATAGGTTGCAAAATGAGTTTTCCTGGGATATCTGAAAACAAGGCCACATTTGCAGACACTGCTAGCTAATAGTGGAAGTTACCACCATTTCAGAAGATAGCTTGTATATTAATCTGACCTGGTGCTGGCTTCAAATCTGGCAACATTGCTTGTTCCTTTTCTTCCCTTGTTATCCTTTTTGCCCTTTTAGCATCAGACTGTCCAGGACATTCTTCTTTATCTTCTTCCTCCTTTGTTGAGGATTCTTCTGTTTTCTCTGTGGTGCCTTCTTGAGTGTCCATAGAGCCTTCTGAAGCCTTCAAACCTCTAGGCCTTTCAGCGTCTGTCATTGACAGAAGTTCTACAGATGCTCTGATGATGCCATTCTCTGGCGAAAGTTTGGCTGCTAATTCAGCTGTAATTGGAATACAGATAAGGTTTAAAATTGTGTGCACTTAGTAGAAATTAGATGTGAAATATGACTTTAACAGAATGTAGAGTAGAGCTTTCTATACTGGTTAGGAATTTTGATGCACCCATTGTGAACCAGCAAATGATAGTCATTTGCATAGAGTACAAGCACCATAATCAACATACAACATATTTATAGGCAAAATGGTGGTAAACCACCATAAAATTCTGATTGATTTAACTCCTTTTAAAAAAAAACTGGGAGCTTAGTACACTTGAACTATGAATTTACGAAGGGCAATTACAGGCTACATTTTATATACCTGTAATCTGTGATGTCATCAGTTTCCACTTCTGCCAAATCTCATATGGATACGGGGCAAGGTGCCTGTCCAAATTGAACAGGTTGTCCTTAAGTCGCTGGATGCTTTCGTCAGTTATCTCGTCCTTACTAAGATCCTCTGTATTTTTATCCCACATTTTAACTAGAAACTCCTTTTTGTGGAAGTAATGCATGAAGCCTGATCTGTAAATTTGAAATATTGCATAATTCTAGTGTGAATTTATATGGATGAGATATTTTATATCATGTCAAATACTTATATTTGACCTTCAGTATACATATCATATTCAACTTTCCATAGCCTTAATTTTAAGTTGCCAAAGCCTTATGTTGTAAGTTGAGTAAGAACATTAGAAATGGCTCATTGCCAAAATGGGGGACCGTGCAAAGGCTAGCCCTGGTGGGGACCATGATAAGAAAAACTCAAAACATAAGTTTTATCTAGCTTTCTTTGTTACAAAATAGGATAAAAAGATGTTATATGATCCAAGGTTTACTAATGGAGGGAAAAGATAAGACATAACTTATATGTTATTATTCTTAATTGACCACAAGTAAATAATCATTTATGGGTTCTTTATAATGTGCTTAAATATTTAAATATTTAATAATTGGAACTGCTATGCCGATTCATTCATAGGGAAAAACCAGAACTAAGACTTATAGTATGAACATGATTTTTGGAACAAAGAAAATAATATGTTGTCTATAAAGACGCAGTACTCACCGTGGCGAGACATCTCCTGTACCTTTGCTCACAGGGGAGTAATGCAAGTAATGGAGACCTGGCGGTATCATTTTTATTCCGCGAAAATCCTCTTCGGTACTCCAACATTGCATATCAATACCGAACTGTGTCTCCTGCGGTACCCCTAGGAAAACGAACGTTCCACCTTCAACCAGCAACTTTTTCGCTGTTTCTTGGTCCATTTTGTTTTGTCTTCAGGCGGGGAAATCAATAAAATGTGATGAAAATACAACCAATCAATATGTTTACATCCGTAAAACAAAACGTCAATTGTCAGTCAGTAGTAGTAGTTTCTTCTTCTTCTTTTACGAAATGAAATGCGATGAAATAATTCGTCCAGTAGGACAGGCGAAGGAATCAATCCATACTGCTAACGTCAATTGTCAAACTGCTAGATAGTAACACTGCAAGTAGTAGTATTTTTTTTTCTCTAATGGCCTTAGTAGTAATTTATATTCTTCCAGTAGGACAAGCGAAGGAATTAGCTTTATGTCAAGTTATTGATTTTTTTAGGTTATCAATCGGCTACAAAATAGAGCTGTTTTTGCCACGTAGAGTAAAAATGTACCCTGATGATAGTGATGATGTCATTGACGATGATGAAATGAATCCCCTAACCCTATCAGTAAATCTGTCATGATAAATCTGATTGTCCACTGAGGTACTTATGTCAAACTAAAGTACTTATACTTACCCAAACATCTCTTATTTATCTGTTCGATGCTCAATACCTTACTGCCGGTTTCCGCTAGGGGCGCTGCTAGTAAAATGTAGGGTATTAGGCTAGTATTAGTTTTGAAAGATTCTATATTATTATTATGGATATCGATCAGCATCCTAGTAGTCTGGTCCATCGATGCTGTCAATAAAGTCCTAATTCAATTCGTAATTCAAATCGATTCGATTACAAAGTATTACTGCGTAGGGTGTAGGCATATAGATTAAACTGTAATATCATGTCTGTCTGTGTATTACATGTAAGCGTTGCATGTAGGTATGTAGGTAGGTAGTATCTGTAAAAAAACCTCGATCCCAAAGAGGTTTGTTTTCCACTTCAAATTTTCGTCAGACGAGCGAGCACCCTCGTTCCTCGTTCGAATAGTTTGCGTTCGTCGAAAAATTCCCACCGAAAAGGATTTTTCGTATGATTTTTTTGCGAGTTCGCGCGTCGAGTGGTTAAGGTGAAAGCGCTATACACCGGCATTTTTTGTTTTACTACTGATTTTTTTTTGACTAATTATTTTCAACAGGTGACGAATTCTGCTTCTCGAGCACCGTTAAGGGCGGCGAGACGGGCGGCAATGAGGAAAGCGCTTTAGTTTAGCTGTCGCTTGCAATTAGTGAGATTTAGTTAGGCATGTACCAGAACGACACTACTATAATAATGTCGGGATGAATTTCCGTCATTATTTTGTGGTTTAATGATCTATACCTTGGTAAGTACATATGATTTAATAGGTAAGTAACCACAGATATATTAATAATATATCTGTGTAAGTAAATTACTAAGTGCCTATTAAAAAGTAACCTATTATTACTAAAAAGATTTGGAATGGCGAAAATGCAGGACTCTCGAGCCCGATTCTGATGAAAACTAAAACTGCATCTTTAGATTTTTGAAAAAATAAAAAAGTACACATATAACAAAAAAAGAACTGCCTGTATGGCAAGGTATCAAGTAACTAGGTACCTTCTTAAACTCTTTCATAAAAGAATATTCAAAATTTATAAAAGCTAGATAAGTAGGTACGTACTTAGATCGATTTCCCATTCGACTTCTGATAAACCTGACGAATGGTCTGAGTGGGTATACACCAGGGAAATTAGGATGTAAATTTCCATTCGCTGAATATCGGGACGTTCACGGATTCTTTGTTTTCATCGGAAATTTAAGGATACGAAGCCTCTGGGGTACACCTGATATGTAGCTGACATCAAAACGGAATCTTCGAGAAAGTCGACGGTACCGGGAAACATATTTGTAGAACTTACCAATAGTTCTTTGTTTTTGTGAAATAGTGTTATACTATCCCTTATAAAACAGACAACGGGACAGGGCCGCTTAAGCGGAGAATAGTTTTCAAGCACAAAAACTATGAAAACACTGAATGAGGTCTATACATTTATGAAAAGAGTTAATGATGAAGACAACTATGCATATCGTTGATGTGCTTTATGTGTAATATAGTGATAATAATTTATACGAACCGCTCATTCGATTGTATAAAACATTATTTGGCTATCAAACAAAAAACAACACATTGAAATCGGTCAATCCATTCTGAAGTTTTTGTGCGACAGGTAGACATAGGTTTTGCGTTGGGGGCTGAAATACGAAATTTTCAATCAATAACTTATACTTACAACCATTTCAGGTCCACATAAGCTATATACCTTACAAAAAATCTCAGCAATAGAAATAGAGTTTTTAGAAAAAAGTCATATTTCTCTTGAGACCATCGAACTTCCATTATCAGCACACACTTCCATCGATGAATTGGACCTTCAAGACTCCGCGGTGTTGAGATAGTTCGTGTAACACAAACTAGTTGCGTCGGCGCTCTCACGGAGTTAGCGGAACTTTTAATAGTGTTCGTGTCCCAGGAGTGGCTGAGACACCGCCGATGCGCATCAGCTGTCCGTGGAAGATAAGTGTTCCTAACAGCTGGACAGGTATATGAACTGCAACTACGCAGGGAAATAGAAGACGAAACTTTAAATATTAATAACGCCCAATGTCTTGGTCTCGCATTTCTAAGACTGTGGGCAACATTTGAATTTATTTTTTAGTGTCGCCTAAGTAATAATTATACTTACCCAACCTTATACTTATCCCAGATGCATAGCCAGCTCTATCATTAGGCGAAAGGAAAAGCCGCCCCAGGCGTCAAGTCCCAAAAACAAACAAGGGACAGAGACTGAAGGTGTTGTTTGAGATCTTCCAAATCCCATACTTGCACGCTCTACTGTTATATATTAGGGGCAATCAAAGGAGCGCTATAATCGGATCTCACTTCTTCCTAAAAATAGCCACGGGCCAGCACTACATGTACAAAACCACTTACATTTTAACGATTATGCCAGTACACATCACGCGTAAACCATCCAGCCTGTAGTGCGACTATAAATGCAAATATCTAGGATACAGTTCATTGAACTATGTTAACTACCTATGATCCAACAACAATGACCAAACAAGCTCTAAAAAAAGTTTTATATACGACTTTTATGTTGCGTATTGAATACCAAACAGGCATTAGGATTCAAGGATTATTCTATGAAAAGGTCCGTGTATTACAATACAGAGATATTTTAGTTACAGCCAGTGAAACAAAACAAAACAAATCAATCCGCCTATACCAATCGGAACGAACTAAAACTGTATTGGAAAACAAAACGCTTCTGGGTCGTATACCCTATCCTCATTGCGATCCGGCGGATTGTGGACAAATTCAATTTTCCCAGCGTAGATAACCGGAACAATAACAACATTACCTCAACTGTTTGTATAGGAATGAATCAGAATGGTGGTTGAGTCCAAAAATCTGCTACTAGGTTTCTAGGTATAAATAAAACTTGGTGTGAAGCGAGGTATGAATCATCAATAAGCTCTAATGAACAAATCAATATCACCTATATAAAATTTATAAAAAAATGAACACCGCCTTCTAAATTGGGTTCAGTGACATCTAGTTCTGTTCGGGGAACTAAAGTTTGAATACAAACCGCGATATTAATAATTAAGCATTAAACAATGGTAGCATAGTGCAATAGGTACCAAATTTTGTGGAAGTAAACAGGAATTGAAGCAAACGACAACTGTAGGTAGTAGTGTATAGTGAGTTAATTAAGGTGGTAGCGGGTGGTAGGTTCACACATGGGTAAAAATGCTGAGTGAGGTCATTACACGAACTCATAATTAACTTTGATTCGCCTTAAGTGTGACAGTTGAAAATGCAACATTGGTATCTAATACTTCAAATTCGAATGCATCGGCACTCTGTTCCCTGAGCATCAGGTGCTCTGTTGGCCTAAGAGTTCTAGGAATCTATTTTAGCATGAATTTGTATATATATTTCTTATATTTACGCGAATACTAAACATTGAAATATAACAATTTTTTTGAATTTTATCGCGTTCATTTTATGTTCTTACGTACCCGACGTTTCGGCTGCTTTACAGCAACCATGGTCACACGAGGACTCGTAAAAAGATAAAATAAACGTGATAAAATTCGAAAAAATTGTTTTATTTCAATGAATTTGTATATGAAAACAAAAGAAAAGCGAACGCGTCTTTTGTTTTCAGCGGCATTTGACGGTCTCATTTTCGACAGTCCTAATGCCCGAACTGATTTATAGACAAAGATAAAAGATTCTTATTGCATTCTTTCAAACAGATACCGGTTGAGGCGGGGAATTTATATTGGAGAAATTGTTTACGATCTTCCGATATTAGTAAATTAAAGGCAAGTCAATTGCATAAGTATCTATGCTCTCTTTGATAGGTATATGTTTATGGGAATAAACCATATATGGGCACTGGTCATGTTAGAAATAAAACGCACACACATCGCACATATTTAATTTGAGCGGTCTGTATTTAGGTAGAGAAAGGTTCCGTGTTGAAATGTGACTCGCCCGTGTAGGGTTGCCATTATACTATACTTATGTGTGTGGAACAAACACCATAGGCTTATTAATAAACAGTATCATAACATATACATTTGACCCGGAATGGACTTTGTCAAGGAGCATGTCCTAATCATAAATAATGGTGATAATGATGAAGTATTGGCGATACTGGTTCTTATAGGTTTTAAATATGATATAGCCCGACAAAATAACGTTCTCAACAGAAAAGCAGATGAAAATTAACTAAGTTACACTTTTATTCAATCCGTTAGTTTTGTCCAAGCAGAGGCAGACATAAAAAATGCAAAGGAAACTTCTCGAATGAAAGAACTCGATCAAGTTAATTAGTCAGAACGTTTTGTAGAACACTAATTGTCATTTTTTTGTTTCCGTGGCCTTTTGTAAAGGACAAAAGTAAAGTAGATGGTCTCATTTATGCCAGAATAGTGCTACAGTAACTGTCTTTTGCGCTTGATATTGCTATGTAGGGACTTAGACGGTATATTGTAAATTTTGTACATAATAGGCAGTAGATCTCCATAACAAAAATGGTGGGTATTATTTGACTCATAGCATTAGAAAGCTAATGTGGAAATTCTGCAATAAAGTTTATTATAATATGTATGATGGGTTTTGTCTGCATGTTTGGATCATATAGCTCAAGAACCACAGGCATAATAGTGGAATCAAGTCCTCAGCTAAATCGAAGAAAGAGATCTTGTCAGTATAATTTTAATTCAGCTCGAATATATCTTTACTTACACATTATTCAGCAATAATATATTGCCAAATATTGACGACTAATCTGTATGTCTAGACGAAATAAATTGTAATTCTGTTTGTCATGTTGGCACTGTGATACCTATCAGAAAGATCGATCTAAATAAGTTTTATAAATAGTTTAGAAGAGGGTAAATATAATAATAACGGTTGGTAAACTGAAACCTACTTACAAGTGCAAACGTTATTTATTTTTATTTATATTCCATTTGTATGTTTCCATTACCTGCCTCGTTTTATATTTTACGTGTTCGCTATTTAATATTTCCATTTTAATCGGAGTTCTGTTTTGACTGAGTGATTGTTTATTGTAAATGTTATACATTTATTGGCGCGTCTCTTGCCAATTTCAAAAGCCGGTTTGCAGCTGGTCAGTGGTTATGATGTTGATTTTGTTGTATGATATGACCTCAACAAATTTCATTGAATTAAATCCAGATATTTTCTCATTATGCAGGTCTTCCCGGTGTCTGTTTTCCTTCGCAGAGACAATATAACACTACCATAGACAGGAATAAAAGTCATTTTCGCGTAGATATGTATAATTACGGGAGGTCTACATAGTGCTGACTAACGAAGCCGTGTTCGCGGCGAGAAGTAATGAATGTATCGTAAGGCGCCTCATTAGGCACTCGCTCGATACACGCGTGCCATACAAAAAATATATGAAGCTCGACTCTGAGGACACACGTCCAGTGTAAAAGTGGAGCGATTTAATTATTCTATTAAATCATGTCTATTAAAGCCGGTGGATGCGAGTGGCGGAGGACCGCGATGTGTGGAAGTCATTGGGGGAGGCCTATGTCCAGCAGTGGACGTCTATCGGCTGATTGATAGATAGAAATCATGGCTGTTAAAAAAAAACAAGTCCGCTGAGTTTTTCGCCGGATCTTCTAAGTTGAGGTCGTGTTCCGATCCGGTGGTAGAGTTAGGGAAAAAAATGTAAATGACAATTTGTAAGTGCCCGCGTAGGCCTATACGAAATAAATGATTTGACTTGACTTGCCTTGATTGCTCTTACGGGAAAATATTCAGACGCTACGTACATTTTAGGTCTTACTTTACTGTCTGACGCTTCACTATCTTATGTTTTTGTAGGGCGATAAGAATTAAGTAGGCCTCAAATTTAAGCTACTGGTTGGCCCGATATCCCGGTTAGCTTGGGTACTCAAATCATATACCTACGGAATAGACTGAGATGTCGATCGTACTTAAGTACTTATGAAGCGTTAAATAAAAGAAACAGCTTTCAAATATAAATCGCATTTGAGTATTGGGCGATGACACGATTACCGTTTGAGGTATCCAAGGATACTTATCAACAGTTTGTAACTACATGGGCATCCTATATTTCTGTTACAAAAAACACAGTCTTTAAATAGGTAGGTAGCTACTGAATCTTGTACGTCTATTTAGAGAGGAACTTCGTATTCATCGCTACGCATGGAATGGATTCAAATCCTTAAGCCGCATTCCTGCCGACGCCGCCACTATAATATTAGCGCCTCTTCTGCTGAAAATGCGAGTCGTTTCAGCCAGTTACCACAATAATTAAAGATAAATGTTATAAGCATATTATCTTTTTACATGTTGAAGGTACGCTATAATCTCATGCCTGGCACAAAAGTATAGGTAATACCATTAATAAATTCAATATCTATCTATCAGCCGATATACACGTCCACTGCTGGACATAGGCCTCCCCCAACGACTTCCACACATCACGGTCCTCCGCCACTCGCATCCACCGGCTTCCTGCGACGCGTGTGATGTCATCAGTCCACCTTGTGGGGGGCCGTCCTACACTTCGTCTTCCGATTCGTGGTCGCCATTCTAGAACCTTTCTGCCCCAACGGCCATCGGTTCTGCGAGCTATGTGCCCTGCCCACTGCCACTTCAACTTGGCGATTCTTTGAGCTATGTCGGTTACTCCAGTTCGTCTACGGATCTCTTCATTTCTGATTCTATCGCGTAGCGAAACCCCGAGCATAGCTCTCTCCATTGCGCGTTGAGCGACCTTGAGCCTTCTTATGCGGCCCATAGTCAGCGACCACGTCTCGGCACCATATGTCATCACTGGCAGCACACATTGGTTGTAAACCTTTGTCTTCAGACACTGAGGTAATTTGGACGAGAAGATATCATGCAATTTCCCGAACGCTGCCCATCCGAGTTGGATTCGACGGTTGACCTCTTTCTCGAAGTTATGTCTACCTAGCTGAACAATCTGCCCTAGGTAAATGTACTTGTCCACAACTTCGAGAATAGAGCTCCCAACGGCTATTGTTCTGGGTTGAACATGAACGCTCGACATGATGCTCGAATAAATTCAATAATCAACACTTTTATAAAGTTGAAGCTGCCATTTATGACGCCTCAACTTAATAAAAGTTCTGTTGAGGAATTTAAGACGATATTTTTAGATCTACCTACTTGCATTTTATCTTAGTTAAGTTCTATAAATATTTTATCAATAATAGTGTAAAATGTAAAATTTTAAGGGGTGCAATGGTAGGCTATAAGGGTTACATTCCCGAAAAAAAAGTTTAATTTGTTAAAATAACTCTACATAAGTCCGCGATATAACGGTACTACCTACCTCGCTTTAAAGTAATTGTATCATTTTGGAAAAAAAATAATTTCGAATTTGGGTTGAAATAGAAAATCACATCTGGCAACCCTGTCACTCACAATCTTGTCAACCGCTTACATTATTTTACACAATTTTTGTCAAACCTTATATAGTTTAGTAGTTCTATTTATATATATAGGAACTCATTACGGACTAAATCTCGCTGGTGGATTCATATTTAGAGCACCCTGGGTCTCCGGGGCACTGGTCCTCACTAACTCTCACTTGCCGCGAGCCTGAATTGATCTTCCCATAAACCCCAAAAAAATTGTTGACATAAAAACGGCTTTCAGTAACCTATTTCATTAATTATTAATAAAAAATGGAAAAAAGAAGAATATTATCTTCTCTGTCATTTTGATGTTCAATGGTAGATTTAAAGATTGTGTTATTTTTTTTAGTTAATTTTTAAGATATTTTTAATACATAGTAATTATGGTTTGGCCGACTCAGTTTGATAAAAAACTTGGTGAAGTAAGTAGTTATTTTTATCTGTACGCTACAGGAAAACACCTCACTGGTAAACTCAGACAAAGAAATAAGATTAAATATAAATAATTTCTTCGTCTGCGCTGGTAAATCAAACAGTTTTTTGGGGGGAAATATCCGCTACTGGTCACCTCTACAGACTTTCACACATCACAATAATTTTTCTTATCCAAATAGTAAATACTTATTCGAAACGGGCGAATGAATTCAATCATATTATTTTTTCACATTTTTGACGATTCATAAGTACTGGTTTAGCGGAAGATCTTCCAGCCAGGCGGGTGGTATGCCTGTCGGTGCGGCCGCTATGCCCCGACGGTTATTGTCGGGATCTTGTATATATGTTATTTGCACCGAAAACTCTTATAGCGTGATTCAGGATTGTCATGAACATTGTGTATTGATCCGAATGCGTCGGAAGTGCTATCTGTGTAGCTTGTGGTGTGGTTGAAGTGGTCGGCACACTGGTATAATATATTCTGAATCTGGTTCAATTTGTTTTTCAAGTATGACGCAATGGAGTTGCCAGGGCAGCAGTTAGCTGCGACACATGCGCACACGCCTTTGGACCATGTACTTAATCTGGATATTAAGGCACCAGCAGGGTGTCAGCGACTCACTGGAATTATTGCTACAATGGGTAATCCTTACATAACCTGAGTTCTGTAAATATGATAAAACTTTACGTGGTTTATATTGTTGTATGATTGGATTCAGGACTTGATTGCTTTAGTACACTATCGTGGGTTGAGCATGAGATCAAATGACTAGAATGCCAATGCATATTCGTGGAATATTTTTATTAATTTATCAGTAAAGCTTTAAGTTTCCATTAGGGTCGCTGTTCTGAAATGCACGGTAGAAGCAGTATCTCATTCGATCGGAATTTTAATAATTTCACCAAATATACCTAACTAACCTTGAAAACGGACCTAATATGAATGAACGTATTTGGCTAAAACAAATGTGGTTGACCCATTGAGACCCACCTCCCCAAAGGTGAGGGATTTTATGAGGGCGTGGTCGTCTGTAACACCAATTTGGTTTTAGCTTACTTTTTACTAATCTGATGTGTGTCAGCTTCTGACACATGTATCCAAATAACGGAGTCCTCTAATGTAAATCCTAATCCTGAGACAGGGAAATCCACGTACGACATCGAGGTGATGGAGCAGATGATGGCGGCCGGAATGAACATTGCACTATTGAATCTATCCTTTGGCTCTAGAGATGAGCACATTGAGACTATTAAGATGTTAAGACAGGCCGCTAAGAACTTCAGCATGACAATGAGCAAGAGCTACCCGTTGGCGATTGCGGTTCGTTTGACTGGGAGGAAGATTAGAACAGGACGTATTGCAGAGGTATGGATATTTTATATTTATTTTATGATGTGTTCTTTGTGAGGGCGGATATTCTGAAAACCAAATCTGTAAAAGCATTTTGGACTTACGTATGGACCTCATTAAGCGCAGTCTACTCAACTATGAGAGAAATTCCTTAGTGTGATATGAGTTTACCTAGAAATTTAGTTAGTTCTTGCAGTAGGTATACCTATCATTATAATGTAAGATCTGTTTACTTATTAACTGTTAACTGTTGTTTTAGTATGAACTACTTAAGTTTCCAGCGTTCTAAACTTTCAGAGTTTCAATGAATCAGTAGAACTCAAAGCCGGTGAAATTTTGCGGTTAACGACAGATGAGACGTACAGGGACAGATGTTCAACATACACAGTCTATGTCGACTTTATGTACTTCGCTGACCAAATGAAAAAAGGAGATATCGTTCTATTGGACAATGAAACAATATCCTTACAAGTCGACGTAATTTCCAGTTCCACACTTACTTGCAAAATTGAAAGAGGTGGTTTTCTAGGGTCATATAAGGATGTATTCGTACCAAATGTGGTTTTTGATATGCCCGATTATACAGAAAAAGATAAACTTGACATTGATATGGCAATACGCAATCAGGTAAGGGAATGATAAGATAACTAATTTGTTAGTAAAACTTCGAAGGTCCGTGGCCGTGATCAGAAATGGCTATTCACAAAGATTCTCATAGACCTACGTCCACTATCGTTACCACGCACACAGCAGTCCGTCGTCAGGGTTCTTTTTGAGAAAACCAACTTAGTGATTAATGTTGCGAATCCACGTGAGTTCCAACCTTGGCTTAGCTTTCGCTTACACATATTCCCAATCAGATTTTCAGCCAATGAAAACAAAATCGCTGATGTCACAGAACTGTGCGACTTTAAATGAATCAAAAAAATCGGTTTGAAACAGAGTTCAGGTTCCAAAGTTAATTCGTTTCGATGATTTCAGGTTGACATTGTCATTGCAACTTTTGTTAACTCAGCAAATTCAGTAACCGAACTGAGATCTTTATTAGGTGAAAAGGGAAAGAAGATAGGTATTGTAGCCAACGTACAAAGTAATGAAGGATTCCGTAATTATGATGATATTCTTGCAGTAAGTAGAATTTAAAACTATATTTTGACTCTCTTAATATTCAAATGCAACTCAAAGAGGATCGGACCTCGTTAGCATATCAGTTCACCATTTCGACTTGTTTTGCCGGGAGTGATGAAAAATGTGTCAATCGACAAAGCAAGTGTGAGATTACAAACAATAAAATATCGTAAGTAATATACTCATGACATTACTTTTAAAGATATTTGAGTTCGAACCGCTTTGAGGGATGCAAATTTTTTGCATTCCATACAAATGCATGATAAAAACAACTCAAACATTTAAGTGGGGCTTAAACACAGTGAGTAGCACCATCACGCGATGTGATCCCCGAAGGAGTAGGCAGAGGTGTACTGTAGTGATTTTACAATTTGCTGATGGTATTTTGTCCCGATATAATATAGCGCGAGCGTATTGCTATTATACCAGCCACGCGTATTCTCAATATGAGCAGGGTTTATATACCATAGTCTACTACGCTAGCACAGTCTGGTTTGGTGAACTTCACACGAAATTCAACAGACGTTCAGGTTTCCTCACGATGTTTGTCTTCACCATACGGCAAGTGATAATTATTATGGAAAATAAGATATGCACTTAACAGAGATATAAGTCGGGGTTTGAACCTTGTTTCCGAGACCATCTTGGCTATCACAGCTTTTGCTGAATTTGAGAATTCAGCCGTGAGCTCTCAACCTGACTCCTTCCGCATGATATTAATTAGAGATATAATATAATGTTAATTAGACGGCGAACGGAGTAATGATAACTCGCCAAGAATTGGGATCTGATATGACACCTAAAAAATTGGTGATAGCGCAAAAGAATATGATTGCAAGAGCTAATCGTGTAAGTAACATTTTATACAAGACTGTTCCTGGAACTTAGTTCACGTGGATACTGATTTATTTACTATACCGGGGAATCCTTTTAATTCCCGCGATGAAAAGTATCGTATACCCAAAAGTAATGGGTTTTCCGGTATTTATTTTCTTGAAAAGATATATAATTTATGGACACAAGAAATAGTTACAGACTTATCTCTCATAATATGTACAAATAGATATAGATATACAGCGTGAATCATAAAGGGTATACTAAGTTAACTAAAATGTTTAATGCATTTGCAATCATTGTGTAAAGTAAGAATTAGGAAATCTTGATTTAGAAAATAAGTATAACTGTTTTTTTAAATTGAAATATTCAGACTTCCCGTAATGATTGCTTACGCGCTAAAGCAGCACAGGTTTAAATCTTGGTATACCCTTTCTGATTTAAGATGTATAGATATTCAATTGATATTGGAATATGACGTCACAAGCATCCTCACACACTTCCTCAAAGCCCACGCCTCTCATTGTAATATTCATACTTTAAAATTTGTAGGCAAACGTACCAATCTGTATAAGCGCTCACCTTTTGAGCAGCATGCGATATAAGAAAATACCTCTAAGAGCTGAACTCCTTGACATCGCGAATTGCATCATCGACGGCGCTGATGCCCTGGTGCTTTGTCCTGAGACGGCCGTCGGACTTTACCCGGTGGATACTGTCGCGTGTCTGGCCAACTCGTGCAAGGAGGCTGAGGCTTGTGTTTGGTCCAGGCAACTGTTCCATGATTTTATCGACAAGGTTAGATGTTTTTCTTCCAACTCCTCCTATTTTTATCTTTCGATTAAATTCGTGCGGGTTCGTAGACAATTAACTTTATCCCGGGACTCGCCGAGGGTCAAACCTCGGTGTCATCATTGGACACCCCTGTAGATCTTGGCTTACAGGCGTAGCAGTGGTGGGAGTGTGTGGCGGGCCTAGTCCCATAAAGAAAAAAAAGGTTAGATGAATAGATTCTTGGATAGTGGAAGCGCTAAATTAAAAATTTTACAGTTTTTATAGTATATATTATATTCTAGTAGCATATTTTCATTTAATTCGTCTTCATTTTAATCTGAACAAATTTTAATAAAGCGATTTTTACAAACTTGGGATATAATATAATAATAAAAATACCAGTCCTTTGAATATTGTTGGGCATGGTCCTCCCATCAGTGCGAGGGGAATTAGGCCATAGTCCACCGCACTAGCCCAGTGCGGGTTGGCAGACTTCACACATCTTTCGAGGGGTTCTCTCAAACATTTTAGCAAGTGATAATATTAAAAAGGGTCATCTTCTTCTATACTGAATAAACTTGAAGCTTACCACCTATTATCACCCTTTACATGGTATTCTTTAGAAAATATATTACCTTAGCTATAATTAAAAAAAACTATTTTCTTTTCATTAGACACCAATTCCGTGTGACCAAGTAACAGGCGCGGCGATGGCAGGAGTCTTGGCTGCTCAGAGAGCTATAGCAGCTGCCATAGTGGTGGTGTCAACGACTGGCAAGTCTGCGCAGATCGTCGCTAAGTATAGACCTAGATGTCCGATCCTGGCGGTTACCAGGTATGCGCATATTGCCAGACAACTGCATCTGTGGCGCGGGATCATACCTATTATTTATGAAGGTGATTATATTCTCGCATTAAAGTTGTGATAGACTATAGCAGGGATTCCCAAAGTGGTCGATATCGACCCCTTGGGGTCGATGTCGGCTTCCTAGGGGTCGACATAAACGAAAACTGATTTTGGGGGTCGAAAATGTCTAAAAATCGACCCCTATTAATTAACACCAGTTCTTATTTGAAACTTTCAAGATACTGTATAAGTTGTGTTACGTGAACCAACTTGTTATATGAATGACTAATATTTTAGTAGGAAGTATCATTGTTGTACTTTTAAAAAACTCAACAAGTAGATAATTGTGCACAAGTTCGTACAACACTCTTTGAAACTCAAGATGAAATTATGATTTTGTAATTATTTTGTATCAATAGGAGGAAAACTAGGGATAGGATTTTCAAAGTGATTGGGCTATAGGGGTCTGAGATATCAGCTCATTTTGAAAAAGGGGTCTCTTGCCCTCAATATTTTGGGAATCGCTGGAGGACAGTATTCAAAATTTAAGAAATATCTGAATAAGTTTTTCATACACCAATAACTTTGTAATGCTATTTTTTGGTTTATTATATTAATGAGTTAAGAAAAAAAAAAAGTCAATTTGTAAGGGCCCCCGTAGTCTAGCACGCAATAAATGACTTTTACAGATGTACCCGACACCGATTGGCAGACTGACCTCGAAAAACGCGTGAACTTCTCCACCAAATGGGCCATGGACAATGGCTTCATTAGGGTCGGTGACCCCATCGTGATAGTTTCTGGTTGGAGACATGGCGCCGGCTTCACGAACACCATGAGAATTGTCTATGCCGCTCCAGACACTTCTGTATCATAGATTTTATTTTTAAGCTAGTGTTTTTTTTTCGTTGTTTTTGGTTTCTTAATTCTTGATTTCATTTTTGTTAGTTATAAATATGTTTTTTTTATTGATTGTTTTAATTTTAAAAGTCTACCAATAGCACACTTCTAAATGTAAGGGTTTAAACCCACTATAGTGATCTGCGCCTACCCACATAAGCGCATTGGCGGATTGTAGTGCCTAGGTATTGATTTCTTATATTTACGCGAATACTACACATTGAAATACAACTAATTTTTCGGATTTTATCGAGTTTTTTTAAAAATAAATGCGATAAAATACGAAAAAATATTTTTATTTCATTGCCTAGGTATGTTTTAATGCCCGCTATCTACTTGTACAGAATAGGGGTACCTATCTTATTGTTATTCTTAAAAAAATGGTATATAATATCTGTCCATAAATTAAATTAAATAAAGCATTTATAAACGGATCTTAACTATGTGAGCGGATTATAATGGAGAGCGATATTGAATTGTAATATTAATTGACAACGTCTCAAAAATGCACACAAGATTAAATTGGCATCACTTAAGAGACCACAGACATCCTTTTCTTACACAACACTGTTGCCTACATTTTGTTTTTCAATAAGCTCAGTGCCTACTGCTAGCATTTCAGCGCGTCATCTGTCTAAGGTGCTAAAAGGTAAAGGGACAAAAGAGGATAATAAGGGGGCACTGGAGTGGTTTCGTCCACACAGGGAGTGTGCCCTATCGCCGCGGCGGCGCGGCTGGAGGGCCGACTGCCCACTAGAGAGCCGAACGCTACCTGAGCCACACGATACTTAACACGTTTATGAGCGACTGAGTTGCCAAATATTATTTGGATACCATTTTTTTTGTTCCATAATCAAATAAAACATTGAATTATAAAAATTTACACACACAGAGCAGACGTTTATATAGTGAAAATTATATCTGTTTATTATTAATGGCGCCAGGAACCGCTATGTTAGTCTCTCTATTCTATTTACAGCACGATCCCCAAAGTCATTGAGGATCAATATCTTTTGAAAACGAATACTTAAAAAAATATATGACACGGTTCTTTAGCGAGTCAGTATGACCTGGAAATTAATCTATGAAAAACATCACAAAAAATGCATTAACTTATGCATGGCGAATATATAAGGTGTAACAATAATAGTGTAAAATCTTTTAACATGGCCAATAATAGGCTATAAGGATAATATTCACTAAGAAATAAATCAAATTATTAGACATTTAAAAAATTACACCTGTACTAAGCGCACGGCCAATCTGTAACTGATTCAATTTAAAAAAAAAACAAACATCATTTACACAATTATTTTATAGGTCAAGGTGATCCGTATAACTTACTGGGTCATCAGCTAAAAGATTTTATACTATTTTTGTTATACCCTACATAGTTTAAGAATAATAACGCGTCCTATAAAGAAGTCGAGAGGGCACCATCCACGCCTCAACAAAATGAGCTGAGATTAAAATTAATCTCAGTTTCAAGTCCAATTGTCTGCGAGCACAGACTTATTTGATGAAGAATATTTGAGAGACGGTTATGAAAACCAACTGGGAAATTAGGTAAAGCACGTTTGTAATTGGGCTAGAAATAATTTCACCTACATCTTGAGTAATTTAGTCTCGCGTTTAATATTTGAAAGACTTAGACTAACATTGTGGAGATTAAATGTAGAAAAAAATATTTCTTACTCGGAGTATGAAATCTTTAGTACCGTTTCTTTAGGACAATGCCAACCCATAATTAACTTCACAGTATTCGCTGAAAAATCGGGGTCATGTTGTCGAAAATTTTGAGACTTAATACTGATATTGATTTCTAATATTTATGTGAACACTACACATTGAAATAAAACAAATTTTATGGATTTTATCGTTGTTATTTTATGTTTTCACGATTTCCATGTTCATACCTACATAAAGCAGCCGAAGCCGAAACAGACGTCAGGAATATAAAAAATAAACGCAATAAAATCCTTAAAATTAGTTTTATTTTAGTGACTTAGTATAAGTTTTAACAGCAGCAAATACGAACCAAGTAATCAAATTACTACATAGATTTCACAGCAGCACCCTAGCGGAAACGTGCATATTTAGTGGTAAATTAATGGAACTCTTACTCTAGATCGAGACGTTCAAAACGCACACTAAGGGCGCTGTACCTATTTTTTTATAATGTCACCAAGAAACCCTGACAAAAACTCTGACACAGAACAAATGGCTCATAATATTCGCGAATGAAATACAAAAAGGTGAGTCCCTATTATAACTTCTAGCGGCGCCGTCTCATTTAACTTGTAAACATTACGATTTAGCCGCCCATCTCGGCAACACCGCCGACAGTACTATCCGCTACATACTTTTATTACGGGTGTTTTTATTTCTCCTTATCTCTGTTTTTTGTTCCCTTATTACTTGATGGTATCATTTGTGACTGTAGGTGACAATTACATTTTTTGGCGTATTTTGAATTCATTCTAGGTAGACGGACTGTAAATTATTTGAAATATTGATTTAACAACTTTATATTCTCACCAATATCCTCTGAGGCTAATCATTTTGTAACAATATATTTTCCACAAAGATCAGCTGGTATCTACTACGCACGCTACGAAGTGCTACGAAGCGCTACGTCCGTAGCGCATCGATGTAACGGATGCAATTACAGTCGCTTCAAGCGCTGGACGGACGCTAGCGCAATGTCAAAGCGGCTAGGTGCAGGCCAATTTACGCGAGAGGTATTCACAGCATCCAATTTAACGTTAAGCCTGTGATCTTCAATGTAACCGTTTGTATGTAACGTTGGGAGCTCTAAATCCGAGGATTTTTTTCAAAATTGAAATGTAATGATAGATTTGATCGGTATTGGATTGCTTGTATGACACCAAATCACATTTTGTTTGGGTGCCGTTATTTATGTACGCTACTCTGTCTGTGTGCAGTGACCCTTATTGTTTACTTCACAAGATTCACGATTTGGCAAGTTCGGTGGCACTCACCACATCACATCATCAGTGTGAAGCGTTGAGTATATGTGAGGGTGAGCTTATTTAAATTCAATTTGAGCACCTCAGAGAGCATTGCAAATTGCCTCATAGGTAGACCAGTGGTGACAGCCCTTTGATGCCAATCACCGCGTCATTCCGTAACCCGAACTATCCGTGAGGCTTTCAATCGCTCCATGAATTGCTGCTCTCAAAAGCCAAGGTACATTTGAGTGAGAATTTAAAATTCGCTGAGCGCTGATCGCTGGAAATGTTTATACAATTATTGTGTGAATTGGGAATCGTTTCTCATTTTAATAGGCAAATGCTTATATGTAATGCTTGTATGTATGTGTGTATGTGTGTGTGTATGTGTACTTTGGCGAATCGCAATGGATTTGTTGAAATAAATAAATGACAGGAACATTGCTGGTGCAAAGACATTGGAAGAATACCTACCATTGTGTGAGTGGGGCCGTATAAAGCGAGTTCTGTTGATGTATTAACAATGTTTTTGAAAATCGTATCGCTTACATTCCTGAAATCACACTAATATTATAAATATGAAAGTTTGGATGGATGGATGTTTGTTACTCAATCACGCCAGAACGGCTGAACGGATCTGGATGAAATTTGGCACAGATATAGATTATAGTCTGGAATAGCACATAGGCTACTTTTTATCCCGGTAAAAAGGACATATTTTTAATCGCGGGTAACACCGCGGGGCGCAGCTAGTAATAGAATAAAGTCGAAACTTGCGAATATTCTGTATCTATCTTGAGCACCACAAAGCTTTGGTGGGCGCGCGGAAACTGTGCGCGTCGGCTCACTGTGCTGGGAAAGAAAATAAAACTAAGGCACCTGCAGGTTGTTAGGGATTTGTTATTATCAAGTAATAAAGTGTATATCTCCGGATGCGTGTGTATATATTACAGTAGAGCAAGAATCCAATAAAATATGTAGTTAAGAACGATCTTAGTATACAGAGTGAAATCTTGATTACGTATGTGACGAATTAAAAATGGGAGCCCAGTGGCTCCCATTTTTATGTTTATCCAGTTACTGTTAACTAGACAAAAATAAATCATCGTAGTAAAACATATTAATACCGCAAAGATTTTTGTGGTTATAAAAGATTTAAATGTCTTTTTTATACCTGGATTGGAATTATTAACAAAAATATAGAAATCTATACAACAACGACAATGATGAACAGAGAACTCGTAAGAGTTCGTTAAGTCAATTCAATTTCATTATGAATCTAGTTATTTATGTTATATACGCAGTTTTTTTGTGTAAGTATACACAAAAAGCCGCGTGGAAATCCGGTTCTGGTCTGTTATTTTTTTTTAATAAAATCACGTTTCATTCGCATTTCGCTCCAATATCTATAATTTAAATCTACCTTTTTGATTAAGCACCGTAGCCAACCTTCAGCGATCAGTAAACAAACCGAATGAATGAAAGAATAATTCCGATACCGCCAATCAATAGTGCCACATTCAAATAATTGAACACTTTCGGGTATCACTAGAACAATGCGACTGTAATCCTCTTTGTCGTATCCAGACAAATAACCCAACGTGCCGCTGCAATTTGGAATAACATCGTTAATAAATACCTATTGAAAATTGTAAAAACTTGATGCGTATTATATTGATGTATTAGGTACGCTAATCACAAACTACCCTTACCACAAAATATTTAAAACTGTACCATAGATTAGACAATTGTACTGTACCATGATAATAGCCATTCAATCTAGTACTAAGTAGTTAGGTACGAATCATCACTTCGACACCGTCCGTCAAGTGGGAGAGTACTCGCAGCTAACCATATACTTTATAGTCTACCGTATTTAGACATTTTGTATGGAGAATTGAAAGTTTTAAATACCGTCCACTAGAGGCGCTTTTCAATTCTCCATTTTGGAGCTACAACGCCACAAACAAGGCACTCATCATTTGTAATTCCTCTTTGAATTTCGCCATCGCGGCTTTAACATATAGTAAGTACCTACATTACTGTTATATAATCATCAATGAGTACTTGCTTACCAACCTTAAACAGCATTGGGTATAGGCTGCATTTACTATAAGGGGCTTTACTCCTTGAGTTTATATTCGCATGGCAATACTTAGTTGTAACGCTAGGGCTAACAATGAACGTGTTCCTGTGCCATCCAAACGAAAATGTTCTCAAGTGGTTCACTACTGCAATAGACCTCGCTCGATAAGCCTCACTAATACCACAGAGTAGACGCCATACATCATCGCTTAGACGTAACTGTTTGACCTAGTCTGGACACTTGACGTGTATAATCTTAAATAAGTGTGCGGGCTAAGGATCCGATTTTGAGATGTTAAATAGCGACCTAGTCTTTGAGCCTAAGAAAGGTTGGAACGGTTTCTTAAGCCGAACGCAGACGGTCTCTATTTGTCTGAGACCGGTTTTTAGATAAGGGCCTACTTTAATGGTAAGGACGGGTGTTGATTGTACGCAGACTTAATATATATATGTTAGCCCTCGTATGTTCTGTTCTTCTTCTGACTAAAATCGGACAGGCCCAGCGAGACTTGGTCATTCTACTCCAATTTTTGTAAGACCGTCGTTTTACGGGACGACGTCTGCAAACGTCTATTTTCGCAAACTATTGTCGGACGTCTGCGATACGCCTAAGTTTAAAAAGTTACGAGTCTGAGTGGTGTCAGATAAGCCCTGTTGTCTTGTCTAAACAATGTAGAACCTATATAAGTTTGGAGTACTGAGGTAAAAGCCTCTCGATCGTGCCGACATGGTTCTAGAAACATAGTTTAATTTAACTAGACCCCCAAAGCAGCAAGCAGTGGCTAGTCTGTAGTAATAAAATGTACCAAAAGTCATACAAAAGAAACGCAAGGTTATTTTGAAAAAAGAAGCTCTCATATATAAATAATGTGTCCGTGATAATAAGCCACTGATCCATGATTAACAAGTGTTTATACGTAACAATCAATTTTCAAAATCCAAATCCCTTTACCTCGCGATACGGGGGATTATAGAATGTATACGAAAGTCAGGTGAATCGCAAGAGCGGGGCGCGACGCGATCACGGATAAGCCCAATGATAAACAAGTACCACAGATGGTGTATAGTGATGGCCACATGGATAGATGTTAATACGGGGATCCAGTATTTACGACTCCACTGAGTAAATTTAGGCAATAAAAACCTTCGGATGGTGAAACTGGAGATCAAACATAATGTGGTCCCACGAAGTGAAGGCTCACTAAAGTGCACATAACCTACACAATATTGTTTGCGTATCCTTCAATATGTTCCTATTAATAATCTCGGTATATGCTTGTTAAGTTACGAATAAATATACATATTATACAGCTCATATTGTTTTTTTTATTTACGCGAATACTACTCATTGAAATACAACTTCTTTTACAGGTTTTATCGCGTTTATTTATAAATAAGTTTTATTTCAATATACATAGCTCGTTGTTATGTATTTATTTTTTACATTTGTTGTAATAAATCAAAATTAATACTTGTTTCATTATTTTATGACATAGTTACCGAGAAATAATTTTTAAAACATGTCACATAATTTCAAATATATTTGCTTTTACATTTTGGTAATAACAAAAAGTCTCACACTCTGTCTCTCATAACTGACTACGCGTGCAACAGAGAAAGATGTCTGTTGCGCGCGTGCTCATTTATGGCTGTGACGTCACTACATTTTCTGGAAACTTATTTATCTGTATGTTTTGCCATCATGGAGTTAATAAAAATGCATATTCACTTTAAACATCCGGGATAAGCGTCTATAGGCTGTCCCATCACTACTACAGCTAACAACGGCGGCAAAAATAAATAAAGCGCCTTCAGATAAACAAAGCTGAGTTTTATTTGTGGTGGAACCATTAGGGGATCGCGAGGTCGGCGAATAAGATAAACGTGTAAATAGAACGGAGATGTTTTTCACGTATAGAAGCGTGTGAAAATGTACGTCAAGCTCAAAATCGATTGTGGGCTAAGGTTTGTAGGGTATAGATTAGCATACACCTTTTTGGGATGTTTCGGGTGTGTTCGGTTAGGTTCGCATTTGCGATGCATTTTAATTATACGATATTGATACAACTGTACTTACTAGGACGGCGTTTTATTTCAAAAAGTCATCTAATAAACAGAAGCTTATGAGATCCCTTATCTAAATGCTTGAGAACCGGGTAGGGTTAATAAGGGTTGCATTCATATCTGTAACTCAAGCACATTTTTTTTTAAATACCTATACGGTATCTGATATCTTCCATCCCGCTTACGCTATATGTAGATAATATAAATATTATTGTGACAGCATATTTACTCGATGACGCTAGTTAGGTACTCTTGATCATTTATTAGCCCTCATGAGGAGCTCTTGATCATTTATTAGCTCCCTTTAGTTAAACGTCCTTACATGAATTTTTGATAGAATATCTTTCTCAGATAACCACTTATCAAAACCTAGTCCCAGAAGTGTTATCCTAAGAAACACACGCACTCACGCACACATATAAAAACCAATGTCCAGAACTTTACAGTGTACGCGCAGACCATTTAATACGCAAAAAGTTTTGTATGTAGTAACATTTACGACTATGAATGCATTGAAATAGTGGCTTCACTTTGCTAGTTGGCAACATTACGTCTGAACTTCTAAACAAGTCTGTGAACTTATCATAACTCCTTTAACAAACATCTAGTCCCCCTTGAATCGCGATCCAAAGTACACGACTGATGGTAATTCTCGATGGGGGTAAAATTTGCAAATTCTCAGTACTTGTACGCGCAAACCTTTTGTATTCGTGAGCACGCCATCTCCCGGGGGATCAACATCAAGAGCCACCGCGAAATTCTCGATCGACGCGAGATATTTTAGTCAAATATATTCTATTTGACGTTCAAATGTTGGATGGGAAGAAATATATTCAGGTTATAGTTAGGTATAAGTTCAGGTTGATATTAAAGTCTGTCTTGTACAAAATACGACGAAGAAATAATATCTGTGTGAGTGTGTCTCACAAACATCGTGTTCAAGCACAGAAAACCAAGCCGATTTGAGTAGTACACGCGAATAGCACAGATATTTTCTCATACATTTGATACTGAGCCGGTACAAAGTTCGTCGGGACAGCTAGTTATATTATTAAAGTAAATATTAATACCTACGTAAATAATAAACAGTACAATTTTATTTTAATATTTTAATTTTATTTAAATTTATACAAACCACTCTGTTTTCAGGGAGAGTCAAACGTGAAGTTCATCATACGATGGACATCTGAAATAAGCATTATATGATACACTCGGTAGGAATGAATCTGGATCACGATCATAAACTTTAACATCCATCACATAGATGCTAGAATTATCCCAGACAATGCGAAAATAATAAATAAATAAATAAAAATAAATAAATATCGCCATACGAACACACCAACTATACGGTCCCACATTAAGCAACGCTTGTGTTATGGGTACCGTACAATGGACTGAGGGCGAACTCAGTATATAATACTTATATACATATTAAACATCCATGACTCGGGTACAAACATTCGTGCTCATCACACAAAGCTTGTCCCTACCAGGATTCGAACCCGGGACCCTCGGCGCAGAAAGCAGAGTCACTACCAACTGCGCTAATCAGGCCGCCGAATATCGCCAAGCCTCTAATTAACGCTTATATAAATGAATATCGAACAATAAACTGGGGGCCATCCGATTAAGTATATAGGTAAACATCCATGACTTGGGTACAAACAAGTGCGCATCACACAAAGTTTTCCCATACCGGGATTTGAAACCGGGTATCCTTGTTACAGAAATTGTGGTCGATACTAACTCTACCAATCATGTAGCTGTAATGCTGAAGACACTTACTCAACACTAAACTTTTTTGACATTGCGACCTTCCATACTCGAACCGTGTCACAGAAGCAACTCTCTTCGGTGCCTTTCTCGAGAGTCACGTATTGGTCCTGATATATGACCCATCCCTTCTTCACAGCATATTCAATAGCAAAGCGAACGCGAGCTTCGATCGTCTCATTCCATGTTCTTTGTGGAGACCCTTAAAAGGAGATTAGTCAAGCTAATATCAAAAAGGTTCGTTAAGTTCTTAACATTATGATTAGATTTGAACACTAGAATAGGTTTTATTTAATAAAAATACAAGAGGACATTGCGCGACGAATGACAACAGTAGGGTAAGCAGGAACTCCTAATGTAATCGTTACGTAAGCGACAAAACATACTGTCACTGTCATACTTATTTATAAATTCTGTAGTGTGAGAGGGATGGACGACGCTCGGAAATGGTACGTAAAAAAAATGTGCTTGACGTACTGGCGGCCTGCACAGCTCACGTTATTGATATCTAACAACTATTACGACAATAATGTTGCCATGTGTTAAGGACATTATCAGTGTACAAAAAAATATTAAAAAGTAAATTTAAAAAAAAACAAACACTTTCCGGACTATTTTGTACATTCAAAAAAACAAAAGAATTCCAGACTATTTTGTACATTCAATATAAAATATCAATTGAATGAGTGACTTACGGAAAAAGCGTCGAAAAATAACTAGTAACTTTAAAAATGCGTCAGAGAAGGCAAGGGCTAGGTCAGGAGACGAGGCAAAATGCACAGAGTGCCCCCCACACCCCCCACACCCCCACACCCCCTTTTTACGACGGCAGCAAAAGAGTCCAATCCTATAGAATTTGTTTTTATCTTTTGTGTATTTTAACCAATTTTGTTATAACAAAAACAGATTTGCTTTACCTACCCACATGAGAATCATACGGCAAACACGAAGCAGAGTTCAAACAAATACTTATAATACAAACAAATAGAAAACCTACCTACACCCATTTTATGTTACAGAGAGCCTAAATTACATTTGCGAAAAGGTAAATCGGTATTTACTTCAGACTACTGTAAGTACAGTAATACCAAAAAAATATTTTCTTTACAGATTTGGGAATATTTTTAGCTTTATCAAACGCTTGATTTAATAAAAAATGGTATATGGCCTTTGATAATTCGATTTTTGCTCTACTAGTAAATTTTTGCTACGTATCAGTAAGATATACAAGTCGAGAGTGAACCTTCTAGGCAAGTATGCTTCATCGTAGATCTCATCGTTACTTACCATCAGGTGAGATCGAGATCAAATACTTGCCTATAATGTAATAAAAATATATACTCGTATATATGAACACGTGGAATTATAATGAATACCTTTATACAAAAGTGGAACAATACTTCGGCACGTTTGCAATATTCTTGTGGACCTGGGCCTTGTGGTGACACCAATGACGACGCAAGATGGCCGCAACCCGAGGAGGATCCTGGCGGTGCGACCAGTGACCGTTGGCACTACTATCACTCGGGCATTCGTCTGATTAGCAACCAGGACACACGACATCGCGGACGCCTCAGCTGCATTTAGAGGAATATTCATCTGTAAATATAGATGCTGGCTGTAACAGATATGAAAATGTAAAAAAAAAAAAAACTTTTTAACAAAAAAAACCGTCTTCAAAAAACTAAAAAGCAATAAATAATCTAATCTTGAAATCTACCTTGTCTAACTAAATCAAATTTTTAACGAATGTGAAAGAATTTTTGTGTTGCAAGCAATAGTTGTACCACTAATTAACTTAAGATTTATACAAACATCGCTTAAAATCCTTAGGAAGTTTTTCTTTTCATGGGAGTACGGCTCCATCGCGGCGCAAATCTCATTCATTTCATTGATCACTAGAATGGTATTTTCAGTATCGTGGCATTCCTTAAGAACGAACCCGCTAACACCATCGAGAATGCAGTGTGATACGTCGGAGATATCTTTACCACATATGACGCCGTGGACAAGGCCGTGGTGGAAAACACCGCCGGATATGTAAATTGGTTTGCCAGCCTGGTGAACAAAAAAAAACTCTTCATAATCGTGTTATGATATTTTATATTGAGTTTATTAGTCAGTATGATCCAACTGCTACATCATCATTCGAGTGCTAAAAAGTAAATGACAGCACCGACCGTAAATATGCCATATCTAGCATTAGAAAGAGATTATCGGCTTGAGCTATGAGTGACAGAGACGGCGCTCCACAAAGTGGAAATCTGTTCTAAAGCTAAAGATGTAAATAAACCGTCAGCTGTTGTACCTCATATGTTTATTAGGTATACATAGCGTTCAAGCACACTGATACTGATATAGCCGACGGGCAAGTGGCGGCGAATAGAAAACTCAGTTACTTTTAAATACGGCTGTATATAGGCTGTAATAGATTCAATTTCAGCCGTATCCAAAAGTCAGTAAGATTGAGTTTCAAATGTCATAGAATTAGTGATTTCGCCGCACATCTTTCCGTCAGCACATACCTTTAAATTTCGTGTTCTTTATAATTGACATTGTTACCTGAAGACATTTACCGACGACCCACTTTTGAATGCGAGCCATACGATACATGAGTGACGTCTCCACCTCGAACGCTAGGTACTCACGCGAAAATAGTATTCCATCGCATTCCTGTTATTTAAACAACACTTTCTTAATTATTATTGTATAGGTTCTGTCCATTTAGTGTGAAAAACTAAATTTTTAAGAATTTAGATATACGTGTACTTTTTGGTCTTCAGTCAGGCTGTTATACAATTAAGACCCCCAACTAGTCATCGCAGCGCCAGCAAATTTAAATAGGAAAGCGACTGAGGGACTGTTTGCGTGCTTAGATTATAGAGATAGATAAAGAAGAATACATATCGATTAAAAAATATCTTATCAAGTTAAGAACTTATTTACTTACACCGAATTAAAACAAACATCTTAAGTTTTCCAAGTTTAAAAAACGTGTAAGAAACAAAGGGTTTTCGTATCTTTTTAAACTTTTTATATTAATCGTGTTTTCGCCCTTGTTACTTTTAAATTTACGAGTTCAAGTTCATGGGTCCGAATTTAAAACTTTTAGATCACATATATATACCTTGATCTAGATCGATAAACAAAACAAAAATGAGCACAGGCGTACTCATAATAAAAATAGTCTTACTTGAACAATGTCATCGATGTTGCCAAGCCCCTCTTGAGTACATATACCTCCGAAGATGATGGGCCTTTTCCATCTTTTTCCAATATACTGTTTAATCTTTATAATTGTGTCTGCGCTTCTGACGTAGTTAACAATTAACATGTCTACCTGTAAACACATCTTTCGATAGGTTTTTTATTGCATAACCAAATTATTTGATTTCTTATATTTACGCGAATACTACACATTGAAATAAAACTAATTTTACGGATTTTATGTAGATCGGACCACAAGCAACAATTAAATATGAGGGTACCCCGTTTCTAACAGCTATGACACCAGGACGTCAAGCACCTCAGTCCTCCCGTGACCATGGTTGCTGTAAAGCAGCCGAAACGTCGGGAACGTAAAAAACAAAGAATAAACTCGATAAAATCCGTAAAATTAGTTTTATTTCAAATTATTTGAGTTTAGGGATTACTAACAGTGAAAAAATTTTCGAATTTCATAAATACACACGTTTTAGGTCAAGACCTACATGCATGTGACGTCACCACAATAACATATATAACCAGAAAAAGAGTGCAATTCCGCTCTCCTCCCACTTATAGTATGCATCAACATTATATTATTCTATAGGAAAGCGGAGTCTCCAAACACAAGTGTATATACTTTACTTAGTACTTTCAAAGTATGTAAGTAAGCACAGCTTTTTGCATCATTGTAATAATTGCGCACCTATGTAAACCACGTATAAATGAAAGAAGCTATCTAAAGAAATGCTACAGAAATACTTGTACCTGATATTCCATAGCAAACTTGACCAAAAGCAAATCCTTCTTAGTTAAATTTAGACCAGTGCGCTTTGCTCCTCGAAAGCACACATGAGACATGTTCCTCAGATTACCACCTTTAGTCACCACACACTGGATGCTTACGTCAGTAAGAATCTTTGTACATTTTAAGATGATCTCATCTTCTGATATAGATATCACCATATCAACGAGAACTTCAGTGCTCAGTTTAGGATTATCAACAAAAACTTTTGTTTCATTGCATCTGTCAAATGTTGATATATCGCAAGTAAGTTCAATTTCAGAGTTTTCCTGTATCGTCACGTGTGGTCCTTCCTGAAATGTTTGATTCAAATTAAATGCAGTACATCATTAACATAGTGCTGTACATCAGTAATACAAAACGGTTTTTACTTTACCTTAATCATTAAAGCCAGGCTATGTTATAAATAAATGGGGGAAGAGGAACCCACCACTGACCCTCGGCTTGTCAACTTTTCCAATTATAAACCAAACAAGTTGATCGGTCACTAAAGAAGTAAACAACACTGAACTGCTCTAAGACGTTAGTCGAGATACTATCTATCACGAGTATCTATGTTATAAAGAACAAAGTGAAAAAAAATGAGTGTCACTAAACTGGGCTATTTGTATTTGTGACTACTTCGTGACGTCACAAGGTTTCTCATCGTTATTCATTTGTTTAAAGCCTTCATGTGCCACTGCTGGGCAAAGTCAAAGGCCGCTCCCATCATAATATTTATGGCCAAAAATCACTCAAACACTCAAAAGACATTTTCACCATTACCTCTTCAAGCAAGCCAGTTCTTATGATATTCGTTTTTAGCTCGACAGTCGTCGCACATGGCCAATAAGGTAAACCATGTTTCTGCGCCAGGAACTCAGCAGCTTTGTCAACCTTACCAATCAGTCGAGCCTTTTGTCCTGCTGTAGTTTCGGATGTTTTTAACCGTGCCACATTCATACCGGCCTCCATCATCTTCTGAATGTCAACCGCTGATACTTCAGAGTTTGCTTGTATGGAAAAAGTGCGTTAGATGACCCTTAAGGATCTTAAGATTCTATCGAGAAGTACAGGCAAGCGACTCAATGGTCATTTTTTCTATAAGGATATTATAGGTACATTGTTAGTATTATGAGTAGAGATACCTAGAAGATAGGGAAATATATGTTTAAGGGATTAATATAGGAGTTGAATGATGTAGTAGAATAGGTAAGATTGCTAGAAGCTTCAGTAGGTACCAAGTAGCTTCCTACCTACCAGCAATATGGTGAGGTTGTAATAAATCACAGCATACGAAAGTTTCTTACATATTGTTACAATTATAGGACTTCTTCGTAAGCCAAAAGGTTGCCGTGACGCAACATCTGGATCATAAATGTTCGTATCTTTGAATGATATCGCGTCGGGTACTTGCTGTTCTTTGTGCATATCTGCTATAACTAACTAGGTATTATAAATACTCCTAAAAATAATATCGTTAAAAACACAGAAGTAGCGTATGTAATAAAGCAATGAAAATTATTATAACAAAGACGTGTACGTAAGTCAAAGTAATGTCTATACCAAATACCAAAGTGAAAAGTATTTTTTTATGTCAGATTTGCGTGACGGGGTGCCACCTGTGGGTGCTGCAATCATTGGTGCCACGGACTATGGCCCTTCTGTTTCTTTGGTGCTGGTTCGATAGTTCTTTGTCTATGGTTTGATGCGTTTTGATGAAAATCAAACGATTATTTAGCGGAGGAAGTTATCCTCCTGAGAGGGACACGCCATTTTCATATCATCATGTCACCATTGGACAATAATCTATGAAACTGATCTATATAATTTACTCTATGGTTTTCTCTCTCTTCTCTATGGCGGCTGCTTGACAATGGGTGGTCTAAAAAGTGTTCTCTGTATTTAAATAAAATTATGATTGTTTAACTATAAAGAAGTATAATTTTCCACCCCAGGGCCCTGAAGGATATATTTTACAACCATCCACATTTCACACCATCCATTATTTTATTTATAATGTGTATTTATTGAATGTGTTATTGCTATGAATGATTGGAAAAAATACCCGCTAAATTGTGGGTGAGGCCATATTCATATCCATTTTATTTCAATGCATTTCATTTCGTAAAAAAAGAAGAAGATGTTGGTTCTACAGTTCTCTGTCTACGCTTTGATGCGATTTGATGTCTGTGAATTTGGCGTTATTTGTCCTCTTTAGAAAAAAGTTTACATAATGTGTTACTTTTCTTAGTTCTGTCTACACTGTGGTCTACTTTGAGCATGAGAATTATTTAAATTTTCTTGGACATTGTTCTTGGAGGAATATTTTTATTCCATGTCCTGTGTATAACACAAAGAAATACGAATGGACATTATTTTAACAATTTGTAATTACTATAAAAACAAAGTTGAATGATGTCAAGGTAGATGGCGGTTTATTATTGTAAAAGTTAAATAGATAAATCAATTATAAATGATTTTACTCAGTCTTATGTTTTGTTAATGCGCGAGCATAATAAAAAAATAAGATTATACTATTTCTCGATAATAGCTCACGCTACAAGGTATCGGGACTCTGAAAAACGAAATACAATATAAATGTTATGTTTATAAAATGAGATGGATCTGTAACAGCTCACCAAGGCTACTAACACAATCAAAGCATAATTAATGTATAATGGCATCATTTACAACTTTCTCATATGAAATCAAAAGTAACCTTAAATATGCCATTGCAAAAGTGATCTCAACTATGCCATTGCAAAAGTGACCTTGATTTTGCCATTGCAAAGGTGACCTTAACTATGCCATTGCAAAGGTGATCTCAACTATACCATTGCAGAAGTGACCTTGACTTTGCTATTGCAAAGGTGACCTTAAGGATGCCATTGCAAAATTGACTAACTATGCCATTGTCTTTCGATTTTGAGTCAATTGTCAGATTTGGGACATCAGGTTTAATATCAATATAGTGAAAAATACTAGTTTGATAATTTAGCAATCGACCAACCCTTTTTCCTTATTTCCACCAGTGTTGACTTTCCATATGCTAATGTGGTCTGCAAATGAACTTGTTGGTAGAGCTTTCCTGAGAGCCACGTAAGTTTGGCCATATTTGAGAACGTTGTTTTTAACGCCAAAGGCAACAGCAAATTTGATGCGAGCGTCGATCTCATCGAACCAATTCTTCATAGTTTTTTCTATTAACATTGTAGAGTACTGTTCAGGCGGGTTCGAAATTGCTAGCGGAAACGGAATTGAAAACTTTCCGACATGGATTTCCGCAGTTGTCATACAAATGCACACTTTTAGTATAATATACAGAATCCTTCAAAGCCTTTTGACAGCTCGTCGGGAGCGACAACATAGGAATGTATTATGAACCAATAAAATCCCATCACTACTATACTAATTAGTAATAGAGGACAACACTAATTGAGTTGTTTGTCTATGGTCAGAATTACAATTTCAGACTGAGATAAAATATTATAAAGCGGGAGTCTTTAACATGATACAGCATTAGTAGCATAGCCGGCTTAGACAAGACCAAATATGATTTAACTAGTCTTGAGATAAATTGATTTTGTCTCATTCCCTCGTATGAAACGGAAGGGAGAGAGCGGCTCGGTGCGTCATAATCCGTGACATAGACCTGCGTACTACATCACCTGCTGATGACCAGTTTGAGGCCGGGAAGTGAATTGCTTGGAAATAAGAGATCAAAGTAAGCCCCCTGTAATAGAAAAAATGAGATCAGTATTTATAATGTAGCTTAGAGAATGCTTACTATCATATAAAATGGAAACAATTCCTCTATACAGTTGCAATTGTCTCGCGACTTTTGGATTTGAGGTGATGGTGATGGTGACTGCTTCTGGTGCGATGTGCGCTAGTTGTTTCGCAGTCTTGCCGGTAACCGTTGGCAATATGATGACAAAAGAGCCGGTCTGTTTGGCTACCAACGCACTGCTTAGAACCGCTGCCTCTGCTGCATTTACCGGCATCTTGTACTGAGAATTCGACAGCCAGTGGTGGCGAAGGTTAATGGTGACAAAGAAATGTAAAAGATCTTTTTGAAAAGAGCAAACATAGAGTTTCTTGCTCGTTCTTCTCCATAGGAACGGCATTCCGAAGGGGTGGTAAGGCTGTAGCTTAGCATTTTGTAACTGTTTTGACGATTCATAAGTACTGTACTTAGTGGTTTACATGAATAAAAAATATTCTGATTCTGAAATAATCCGAATATAGGTTAATAGGTTTATACTCGATATTAACGGATTTGTTCAGAATATTGAGGATTGATTGAGCACTGCTTTAATTTGCGGTGTCCAGAAGAAACTTACATAGGTCACGTGGGTTATTTTAAATCATTCGGAATCGACATCGGAAATGGATTTGAAACTTTCTGATGTTAGTGTCGCTCCCGACGGAAACTTTTTGAAAAAACAATTGGTATTGTCATCAAGACACATCGAAGATAATCAAATGCGGAAATATTAATAGCAATTGCGGTAATCCACTTCGGAAGTTTTCGATTCCGTTTCCGATATCGATTTCGGATGGTTTAAAATAACCCCGCAGGTCTTAAGTTGCTTAAGATGATTGTTATAATACTTGCGTACCTCCAGAGACATTCTCCAGATGTCTTCCATCTTCGAAAAAGGTTCTACAGCTTTGCATATAGATGTGAGTATATTTATTGCTGCTTTCAGATGAGCCGGATCTTTATAGTCCCGTAACACGAATCCAGCTCCTTGCAGTACAGCGTTGCTAATGTCATTCAAGTCGCAAGATGCCAGGTTATCCTGATGCAAGCTCTTTTCTAGGACGTTTCCTGATATGAAGAAAGGTTTTCCTTGCTAAAATAAATTAAGCACAGGCTTTTTATTCAATAAAGTATTATGTTTACATTATATTTTACTTTAATTAAGCAGTGATGGCCAAGTTGGTACTCTATCCATTGACATCCCTAACGCTTGTATTAAGACTGGATCTCTTCACAAAGTTAGTACACGTACTATTTTGAACTTTTATCAATTGTTAAAGTTAACCAATAAGAATATATAGATAAATTATTTGCTACTTATTCTTTTATATAGCAGTGATAGCCAAGTTGGTAGAACGCTTGCCTCGGTAACGAGGATCGCAGGTTCACACCCCGGCTCGCACCTCTGGGATTTCTGGATTTCATGTGCGTATCTCATTTTCAACCACGACTATCACTTGCTAAACGGTGAAGGAAAACATCGTGAGGAAACCTGCATGTCTAAGAGAACCCCTCGAAAGATGTGTGAAGTCCGCCAACCCGCATTGGGCGAGCGTGGTGGACTATGGCCTAATCCGCCTCGCATTGAGGGGAGGCCCGTGCCCAGCAGTGGGACATTAAAAAGGGCTGGTATTATTATATATATTTTACTTAAGATACTACCTTTCGACATTTACCACTGATATTTAACTGTATCGCTGCCATTAGATTTATGTTCAGTATTTCATAAGCCATAAACTCTCTTGCTAAAATTATTCCATCCGACACCTAAAAAATCATAACACGAATCACTATGGCTAACTTACTTACTTACTTTTGAATGGTCAGTACGCTGCTGGGCGATGCGGCCTTTGCAGCTTCACCGGGTTTTTTGGGCGAACGCAAAGTGCGCTCCAGCCGGGCAGGCAACTAGCTCAAGGGCGCCACACGGGGCACGACCTCGGCTTGGGCCGTTGCCGGGGGGCTATGGCTAACTTCTTAGTGTAGGTTTTAATGTATTTAAGTTAGGATGTCACCTCAATAATAGCATCGATGTTATCTAACCCTTCTTGCTCGCATATTGCGCTTACTATGAGAGGCATGTTATCCTGGGAAAAAAAATCTCTTACTTTCTTCACCGTCGATGGATACCGGATTGATTTAAGTGTCACTATGTCAGCCTGCAAGAACAGAATATTTAATTTTCTCTCTCCTCCCGTCTGCCGACACCCGCTTCTACAATTCTCTTTATAATCTTTTCGTTTGAGTCAAATGTCACCTTACCTACCTTAAATTCTTTAGCGAAAGCAATCATTTCTAAATCTCTTTTAGTTATCGGAGGCTTCAAATGTTTTATACCACGGATGTTCACAAACTTCTCATCCTTCATCATACCTCCTCTAACGACCTCGCAGCTAACAGTTTTAGAGTCAATTACTTCATTACATATCATGGATATGTCTCCAAAGCCGATGGTGACTTCAGTGCCTGGTTTAATGGCTTCCAAAGCGTATGGGTCGTCAATATAAATTCTTTGTGAGGTACACAGATTAATATACTTTTCGTCGCTTGTTAATTCTACGATAGTATCTTCTTTGATGTAAACTCGTGTTTCCTGAAACGTTATTGAAATAGTACATATAGATTGAATTCGACTAAAAAAATCTATGACTGATTTGCTTATATGATCAAAGGCGCAGATTAATTGCTGGGAACGGTGAGGGAGGGCACAGAGAGGCTATTCAGCCTCGCTTTGTTTTAAAATGTAAGCGGGAAGATACATTGCAGCACACGGAAACGCTACATACGGATACGAAAATTCCAAACGAATGACCCTCGAACTGACCACGACATTGCCGTTTCAAGTGACGCCACCGATAGTATCGAGTGTCGAGGGAGAAAGAGCACGGCTTCACTCTTCCCACTGCTTGATTGTACTAAACATTAATAGCGAATATCTTCAATATTATGCAACTTATTGTGACAGCAAATTGATAGAATGTTATAAAAGAATATAATAATAATACCAGCCCTTTGAAATGTCCCACTGCTAGGCACGGGCCTTCCATCAATTTGAGGGGGATTAGGCCATAGTCCACCACGCTGTCCCAGTGCGGTTGGCGGACTTCACATATCTAGGGGTTCTCTCAAACATGCAGGTTTCCTCACGATGTTTTCCTTCACCGTTTAGCAAGTGATAATCGTGATTGAAAATGAGATTCGCACATGAAATCCAGAAATCCCAGAGGTGCGAACCGGGGTTTGAACCTGCGATCCTCGTTACCGAGGCAAGCGTTCTACCAACTTGGCTATCACTGCTATATAAAAGAATAAGTAGCAAATAATTTATCTATATATTCTTATTGGTTAACTTTAACAATTGATAAAAGTTCAAAATAGTACGTGTACTAACTTTGTGAAGAGATCCAGTCTTAATACAAGCGTTAGGGATGTCAATGGATAGAGTAATGGGCCACGTTGATACGTCATATTTCTCACAGCACCACGACATAGCAGTCCGGAGCATTGAGAGCAATTCGATCTTCTCCGCTTTCGTTAAGTGCGTTCTGAACGTTACTATCTTAAGGCCTGCTTCTATAAAGTTTTGCATATCCACCTCAGTCACATCGGTTGAACCTAAAAATTTATGATTAGACCTCAGACGAAGTAATAATACAAATGGAGTACCGTGAAGAAAACGTTGAAGCACAAAAAACCAAGCCGATTTGTGAAATACACGCGAATTCGCGTGGACGTAAAGTCGTAATTCGAATGTAAAAATTGCTTCAAAATCTTGTTCGTCTATATTATTTCTATGTCTATGGATTAGACTTATTTTTAAAGCCTGTTTTATGTTCCCCTCATTAAACGTCTTCCGTTCATGATTTGTTTGATATATATAAAAAAAGCCAAAGTTATTTGTCGGTTACATAATTCTGGGGAAAGTGTGTGCTTCCAAGGGTATGCCCAGATAACCTCTGGATGATATCGTATGTGACCATACATCTTAATTGCTTAATAAACGACCAAATTCTTTTTTATTGTTAACTAGCTGTTACCCGCGACTTCGTCCGCGTGGTATTTAACAAACACACAACCATTAGCAATAGCCCGCTCGCGTGTTCTGAGCCCGCGCGACCGGCAGCCTTTGTGATATTAAGTCGTTGGCGGGGGTTGGGGTTTTTTTTTCTAAAATAAAAGTCTAAGCCTAAGTTACTCCTTATTACATCAGCTATCTGCCAGTGAAAGTCCCGTCAAAATCGGTCCAGCCATTTCAGTGATTAGCTGGAACAAACAGACAGACAGACAAAAATTGTAAAAAAAATTGTTTTGGTATATGTACCGTGTATACATCTAAATGTACTTAGTAAAAAGCGGTTATTTTAATATTACAAACAGACACTCCATTTTTATTTATTTGTATGTATAGAAGATGTATAGATGATTGAACAATAGATTTATTTACATGGTATTATTTACTTACTAAGTGTTATAATGAATGGTGTAAGCGTCCAAGGTTTTTCTTCCATCACTGATCCAAACAACGTTTTCGTATCCAGGACATCATCTTTCGGCGCCTGAAGTATACTCATTATCTGAAAGCGACATTTTTAAATTACGGCCAACTAACCTCTTCTTTACATATCGCACTGTACTTCTCGGTCAACTCTCGATTAGAATGCGACTGCTTCAAATAATCATGCAGTTTCTATACTGTTCTCAAATTACTTCTCAAAGGTCAAACTACTTCTTGCCGAATATTCTTGCATTGAAAATATTACTAGGGCAAAGTAAATACAAAAATTAAACACTTATACTAACTATAAAAATACGATTCAAAATATTAAAAACAAATATTAATATTTCATTAATATAAAATAGTTGTCGACGTATTATATATTATTACAAAATATAAGCTTTAGTAAAAATCTGAAAAAATACAAATGTATCGAATCTAAAATATAATTTCGTGGAATATGTCATCCGTTATCATAGAGGAATATTATTATAGGAATATCATAGAGGAGAATATAATTAAGATTTTGTCAATGGATAATAGAGCGGGATAATATGAGCTGAAATAAAATAATAAATGAAAAATAATTATACCTTTCTACTTTTGTAGTTTAGTTTAATAGAAGATAACTCCAATATGTCCACGTATCTTGATAAGATATCCTTCAACTAAGCCTATACGTAGACCCCTAAGGGAGTAAATTTAGGTTGGAGTTAAAGGTTGTCCAAAAATGGGTAAATTTACCTTTATTATATGTTAGTGACCGGTATGGTCTTGTCTGGTATGTTGTAGTCTGGATTCGGAGGTTACATCACAATCACCATATGTCACCACCACGTCATCAGGGTACAACAGAAACCAACCTAATATAAAATAAAATTGAAAAAAATACCAGCAAAGAACAAGAACGCTATGTAATCCCATTGTAAATTATTCTTCTTCTTCTTTCTTTACAAAATGAGATGCGATGAAATAAAATGGATATGAATATGGCCTTACCCACAACTTAGCGGGTATTTTGCCAATGTCAAGTAATTAATAGCAATAGCACATTCAATAAATACACATTATAAATAAAATAACGGATGTGACATGATGATATGAAAATGGCGTCTCCCTTGTAAATTATTACAAATTCTACAAATTTGGCGGTTATTGTATAAACGAACAGCCATTTGTCTATGCCCAAATTAGTCATGTATCTGAAAAACGTTCGCTGGGTAACAAAACATTGTCTGTGTCATTCTTTCCTTATATTTGCACAGCCAGCAGCAAGCTAATGGACAAACAAGGGTCGCGACCGCGCCAATGTTGATTTTCTGTTACCGCCGGCTCGTGTCTTGCAAGATTTATTTACGCCAGCAACCGCTAGATGTCTTCTTGAACTTTTAAAGAATGCTTTTTTCTGTTTTAGAACGGAAGGACAGAATTTAATTACGTAGAGCCAATTTAGACAACCAAATATAATCAGAAGCAGTGATAGCCAAGTTGGTAGCACGCTTGCCTCGGTAACGAGGATCGCAGGTTCAAACCCCGGCGCGCACCTCTGGGATTTATGGATTTGATGTGCAAATCTCATTTTCAACCATGATTATCACTTGCTAAACTGTGAAGGAAAACATCGTGAGGAAACCTGCATGTCTGAGAGAACCCCTCGAAAGATGTGTGAAGTCTGCCAACCCGTACTGGACCAACGTGGTGGACTATGGCCTCATCCCCCTCGCATTGAGGGCAGGCCCGTGCCCAGCAGTGGGACATTAAAAAGGGCTGGTATTATTAATATTATTAAATATAATGTAGATACGTACATTATAATGTTTGTGTAATTTTATTTATTGGTAGCACTAAGAATTTTAAAGTTACAGTGGCAGTGGCCCTAGGCACATAGTTCGAAGAATCTATAGCTTTTGGGGCAAATATGTTCTACAATGGTGACTACAAACATTATAGGATACCTTCGGATGCGAGTGGAGGCTGCTGTGAACATCATTTGGCTGATGGATGTACCTTTGGTAACCGATGAAGTTTAAAATATGGTATTTAACTTTTTACTTTTTGCTCTTAGGTCCATTTAAGCCTTGAGTCCATTTATCTATTAATGTCTAGTAGATTAGTGCTTACGTCGATTTTCTATCAATTACTAGGTCTGTTTTTTATTAATTATTAAAGTTTTACAAATGAGTTACAAGGAGACCGCACGTTAAGTGTGAGATTTGTTACTACTTTAAAAAAATCATAGTACTAATGCGACTATTGAATATTACTACTGGGATCAGACAAAATAATTGAGTATAACTATTATTACTGTGGAGGAGATGGAGATGGTAGCAAGTTGGATCGCTTCTGGTGCTAAAACTATCTACATATTATACCTATCCACTATCCACGTATTACTCGTATAACTATCTCTGAAATAATTAATTTAACTGTACTACACGAAATACATACAACATAAGCATAAATATTATGGAATTTAAACACATTAAACAGAACAATGGGCACATAGTTAAGAAATATATTCGAAACCTGGCAGTGACGTCATTGCCCCGTTAACCGCGCAATTACGCGGGCCCTCTCGTTCATATTAACAAAATTAATTACGCGAAACCCTCAGAAAATTCCGCTGCAATTAACGTAATGTCTTAATTTGTACCAATTATACAAACTGTAATACATATTTGTTGTGAGTATAATTTTATTACGTAGGTAGGTACTTCTAAAATATTTTTTAATTACTTTAATTTTTTTAAGCATATGCATTTATGAATGCTTGATATATTGATACTGTATCTATTCCATATTTTATTAATTTTGGTAGTATAATTAAATGGCCCCATGATGATAGTGAATATCTATTTAATATTGTAAAGGCAGGTATTGGTTGATAAAAAAAATGTTATGAATGAAAAAATAAAATAAAATACTTTGTAAATAATACTCCTTAGAGATTACTTCAAGAAAACATCATCTCTACATCTGGTGAACCAAACATATATATTTTGTGTCTTTATGACGCCAATTCAAAAACTAATACAATTTTTGTTCAACGATTTCTTTGCAAAAAAAAAAACATTGGAAAAGTTTGATTACACAAAAGGACGGTATTTCGATCCTTCTTCTTCATAAATGACGACGATATTCTCTGTGGGATTCGAGGTTTGAAGTCGGAATGGTTTTGTTGGAATACTTGCTTCTATCCATTCTTTTTTATTATTGTCTGAACTAGTATAACTTAAATAAATTAAAGATATCAAGGAAAAAACATTACTATACAAAATAAATAGAAATATAAAAACTTACCTACTTAATATTTACAAAAAGTATACAAAATTTGGCCTATGCGGTAGCGTGCCTAAGTTGCTGGCCGCATTTCCTTGCTGAACTAGTATTATTTTCCAATACAAAAATATTTTTATCTACCTACTGAAATATTGATTTCTTATATTTACGCGAATACTAAACATTGAAATAAAACTAATTTTAATATTTAAAGTTATAACTTTTTGTAGCATACCCGCAAGCACCCCTAAACAATTCACAACCAAATAAGTTTGGACTTGAAAATAATTGATAAAAAAAGCTTACGCTACAAGCGTTAAATATAAAATATTTGTACAGTATTGGTTCGGTGGACAGACAGAACTTCCAATGAGATGGTGACAGCTAGATTGAATCCAATATGCGCCGAAACCGACAGAATAACAGAGATTGATAGGAAAACGAACACTCCACCAGAATGATTAAAATAGAGAACAGAAAATAAAATGGTGAAACTGCAAGAACCCTAGAGGTGCGAGCCGGGGTCTGAACCTGCACACCTCTAAAGCGAGTTATCATAATATAAATGATTAACAATAAACAGCCTGTTTAATATAGATGTTACTTATTGTGAAACTTAAAATATTAATCATCGTGAAGTCCCTACCCGGATTCGAGCCCGGGCCCCTTGGCGCAGAAAGCAAGGTCACTAAAAACTATGCTAATCTGGTCGTCAAATGTGCCATAACATAAGTTTGTTCCGTCAACCTCATAATGTAGCATCAAGTTATTCACTCAGCCCGACGACCTCCTGAGTCCGAACTCTTTAATCCCACAAACTTCTTAAAAGCCGTTCGCGGTACGCATATCATTTGCGCTACACACTCGATTGGACTGAAACGAGGCCAGGGGTTTTAGTGTCAAACTTGTGAGGCCTCGCGCTCGTGTGAACATAGCCCGTAATTAAAACTTGAAGGGTCGGCGTATTGTGATGCGGGGATGTTGTCTTGTGTTTATGGTATACGAACTGTATACAGGAGGATATAGAAAGGGTATACTAAGCTCTGAACCTTCTTTACCGCTTTTATAATAATTATGTGAAGTCATTATTTAGATAAATCGGTATAAAAATATAATTGTTAGCATATTTTTATATTAAATTCATACATCGAAATTCGGATTCAAATAATAAACAAATATCGCCAGACGAACACACCAACTATATGGCCCCACACCATTAAGCAACGCTTGTATTATGGGTACCGTACAATGGACTGAGGGCGAACTCAGTATATTAAACATCCATGACTAGGGTATAAAAAATCGTGCTAATCATACAAAGTTTGTTCCTACCACGATTCGAACCCGGGACCCGCAGCACAGAATGCGGGGTCAATACCCACTGAGCTAATCAGGTCGTCGAAAAGACATAACTGTTTAAAATAACAAGCCAAGTTCTACACTGAACTAAATTTGAATTGTATTAATCAATGCAACTATATTCTAATGTCCGCTTGTTTGTTCAACTCATTGGTTCAACTAATTAAACAATTGCAACTGGTTGTCGCAACTAGACGGGGAGTTGGGAACAACATGGCGCCTCGCCCATTAAAATGTCCGCTAACTTGCATCGTTCAAGCTTCAACTTGATGTCATTTGGCAGATTTATTATAATTGTTTTTGCTTCACTTTTGTGTGTTTGCATCTATACAAATAAATAAAATTGGAGTGTCTGTTTGTAATATTAGAATAACCGCTTTTTACTAAGTGCATTTGGATGTATACACGGTATATATACCAAAACAATTTTTTTTACAATTTTTGTCTGTCTGTCTATCTGTCTATCTGTCTGTCTGTTTGTTCCGTTTAGTCTCTGAAATGGCTGGACCGATTTTGACGGGACTTTCACTGGCAGATAGCTGATGTAACAAGGAGTAACTTAGGCTACTTTTATTTTAGACTAGCTGTTACCCGTGACATCGTCCGCTTTTTGTTAAATACCACGCGGACGAAGTCGCGGGTAATAGCTAGTAACCAATAAATTTAAATAATGTATGTTCCAGTATTATAAAATGGAAATGATTAATGATAATGGCGGTAGGTAATAATCAGTACACGTAGTTATACTACAATATAACGTTACGATACGTTACTGTGACGTTACATTACAATCTGAACCGTGGATCGAGTCGATCACGAAGATCCGATATTTACGTCGTTAAGAAAAATCGGTCTCATATTTTTGGTTTGATAAAAAACATGAGATCCTAACAATAATAATTACGTTTTCATAAATAATAATAATTCCAGCCCTTTTTAATGTCCCACTGCTGGGCACGGGCCTCCCCTCAATGCGAGGGGGATTAGGCCATAGTCCACCACGCTGGCCCAATGCGGGTTGTCCAGCCAAATATAGCGTAATTACGTTCTATTTCCGACAATTTGATATCAGTAAGGATATCTACTTTTACCAGTTGAAAAATTATGAAAAAATATATATGAAAATACTGTTAAGTGTGTAATTAATTTGTATGAAATAAAATATCTGAATCCTTTCGTAAAGTTGCGTATTTCTAATTATTTTGATTTATATAATAAAACGTGGTAAAAACGGCAAAGACGAATTTATGATTTTTTGAGAGATAGTGTAGCGATACCGACGCGCACGCATCATAGAGCAGTACTTAGCACATAGCAGCTGTCACACGACGATAATGATGATGGCGCTAGTAGTACGCTAGAACACATACGTGAAGCTTGAAGTTTCAATTACGGCTGTTTTAACTATTTAGTTCCGATTTGCTTGGTTATGAAAATGTCATACAGTATTCTAATATGAAGGAACTTCATAATCATACTCCGAGAATATGTCATTACACTAAACATGTTATCTGGGTCGTCACTTGTTTCATTATACGACACTTCACCGAGTAAATACCTGTCACAGTCAACTGTAGATCAGCGAGTTAACTTCGTATCAAAACTTTGGCAAACACATAGATATCTGCAAAACATTATCTACTTGGAACTATTAAGTGTTTAGTCAATACCTGCATTACTGATTAGACAATCACTTTTTATTTTCAGTCCAGTTAGTATATTGGTCAATTTTTTGTTTAAGTTACTTCAAAAGCATTATTGATTATCAATGTTTAATTTAAAGTAGATTTTTTTTCTAAAACAAAACTAACATCGATAGAAGTCAAAGATGAAAATTACAAATACATAGTTGCATGCTTATGGAAGATATCTCAGTTGTATGGGCGTGTTGACTTACTGCATCTATCCTGGCTATGCCAAGGCGCCGCCTCTTCAGCCTCTACGACGAAATTGCTATTAGTGAGATTCACGCTTAATGGACGCGTAATTGGCTGCCTCGCAAACTAATGGACAATTATAACGACTGACGAACATTTTACGTGAAATTATAATACTGCTATGTCGCCTTTATGACAATATACTAATATCAATAAGTACTTGGTGAATGGAGTTTAAGCCGCTTTATGTGTGAAAGTTATTTGTGGATATATAACTTATGTTGTAACAAGACTTGTAGGCAGTGGTGAAGTTATTTATGAAACCGATAGCTTCAATCTTAGATCACTCACTCAAGATATCTCTAAAACTATGTAACCGCCGTTTAGCGGCCCGCAACGACGGATTTTGATCTGCGCTAACGCAGTCATTGGGGACAGCTAGTACTATACACCTATTGATAATATTCCAAAAAACAAATATTGAAATAAAACTAATTTTATAGCATTTATTAGTTTTTAGTAAATATAAGAAATCAATATGAAAACAAATATACTTCGTGATCGAACATTAAATAAATATAGAGTTGCATAAAATCTAAGCCCGGTTTACACGGAAGCTCGGACACGGCATTTGGCCGGTACACACAGAGATTAGCAAACAGTCCCGCTGTAGCGTGTGGACACAGCACTCGATTTCTTCTATCGGATATCCACAGAGTTCACGCATCGGCGACTCCCTAGTATCACAGGTAATATTGACCTACGTTCGAGAGTGTTGCCGATTAGCCTGTACTTTTCATATCGTGGTTATAATATATATATAAATTACATTCGCTTTATCACGTCAATTACCAGTCAGTTACATCCTCAAGTGTTTAAGTACTTTAGAAATAATAAGTTTGACATGACAACTTAATAAGTTTAATAGCTGATTATTGGCATGTTCTTTAATGTTGTTAAAGTTCTTGTGATAAACAAATTGGTCGAGAGCTCGCTTTGAAAACAAGGTGTGCCGATTCAAACTCCGGCTTGCACCTTGCACAGATGTCATTATCAATCATGATTATCACTTGATGTATGTTAAAATGAAATATCGATATGAAACAAAGACGTCTTTGGAAGATGTGTGTAGTCAGCGTTGTGGCCTATGACCTGAATCCCCTTCGCATTGACGGTGAGTGTATCTAGTTCGGACCAAACACAATCAGTGAAATTTGTGTGCACTATAGTGCACCCCTTCGGGTATAACATGCTTGCTGGTGTGTATGTGTGTATTTGAAATCCCTTATAAGCAAGCCTGCATCTCGTGTATACCGGTCATCTTTGATATGCAAAGCTGGGTACAGTATGTGATAGAGCAAGTAATGATATTAGCTGCATTCCCGTACCTAGGTTATTCCACACACGTTGCTCGCGCGGATAGGATTATCAGATATGAATGCCAGCTTGTGTTGCCTGTCAGCAGTCACCTTTGGGAGTTAACTTAACCTAATTAGTGCTGTATTATGGACGACTTGTTAAGACTCTTTTGTTGTAGTCTTTTTGAAATTATTATTATAAATTTGTGTAATGGGATGCTCTCTTGGCTATTGAAGTTTGATTTGTATTCTGTTTAGTAACGCGTAGCTATAGCATTGTGGATTAAGTGCTATCGTCGCGCTAAATTAGCGATTATGTTTGAGTAATTTCCTATTTTTATATAAAAAAAACAATAGAAGCAAAAATAAAAGCTTCTAGCAAACCCCTTTGACTTTTGCAGACTTTAACGAATTCTCGAAAATTTTCCAAGCTCATATCCGAATGAAGAGTTTTGAAAGAAAACGCAAGTAAGCACTCCTGCTCTCTAGTAAGTACCTACTCAGTGTTTTTGTATTAAGCGGAGCAGACCGAGGTCGACTTAAATGCTATACAGCGAATTTCCTTGGAAACCTTACCGAACTATAGCTTTCAAGGGGTCTCAAGTTGGGCTTATTTAATTTTATGGTGAATTTAAACCGTTAAAATTTGGATTTTATTAAGTCCATACATGGACGCGGTGAATTATTTAATGAAGTAGTACACCTTAAGTTAGTATATGAATTATTTAACCAAATATATTATTGTATAATGTTATAAATATGCCAATAACCGTACCTTTAGTACCTACTTTCTTCTTTTTTGTACTTTTTCATTTCAGAGGTAGGAGATTCATTTCATCTTCATCATCTTCATCGGAATTAGCTATTATTATCACCAGGGGCACTCTTCTCAAAACAACGGAGAATAAATTTTACATGACACTGGCTCAAATGGCTTTATTTTGTAGCCGATTGCTAACGATAAAAAGGAAGAAGAAATTAAGAACATCTTTACAATGCGCGATAATTTTTATTAAATGAAGAGCGAGAGTTTCGTGATTATAGAATCACGAAACAAGAATGCTTAAAAGGCGTGGTTCTCTACATCGATCGTAAAGATCGCTGTGAATTAGAGTGACATATAGTGAGTTCCATTTACTGAACAAGACTTCTTATCTCGTGAAAGCAAAAATAGTTTATGCGTCCCAGTTGGTCGATACTGAATTCTTAGAAACTGAATTATCCACTGGGGAAAGAGGGTAAATAAAACCCACCCCAAAATAAATAGGGCTAACAACGTACACGTAGGCAATCATTTCGTTAAGAAAGTACGAGTCGAGTTATTTCTCTTGGGTGTCAGCGGGGAGAGTGGGGAAGTTCGACCAACTTGGACCACAAATCACTATTTATGTCAACTAGTAGTGGACTGTGAGAAAGCCTTGCGCTATTGGGGTGCATAGATTACGACTACTGTAAGTAGTACGATGTTTCATGTGAAGACGATGTTGTCTTTTCTTGTAGATGTAACAAAATTGAAATTGAAATATTTGACTCCATTAAATAAATGTTACTCTGCTGATACTGATAATTATTGATCTAAAAGTACCACCCGACGTATTCGAGATAATTTAAGTCCATTTTGGGGTCGAGTCACCTTCGTCCGAAGGAGAATTAAGTACCCTCGAGATACCCTACACGTGACCCTGGGTGGTGCCAACTAGGTGACAACTCTACTGGTGGTAGGCTTCGGCCGAGGTTAGTCACCACCCACTGAACAAAGCCATGTCGCCAAGCGGCCTAGCCGTGTTCCGGCATGATGTTCGGTGTTGCCATTCATGGATGGCGGGTCAGATCAGTTGCGCTGCATGTGCCTAGTGAATGTAGCGTCTCGATCTACTGCCGCCTTCCTACCTAGGCAAGTATGCTCCATCGTAGATCTCATCATCACTTACCATCAGGTGAGATCGAGATCAAATACTTGCCTATAATGTGTAAAAAAAAAAATTACCCTTAAAATGCGCCTGAGAGACTATATTCCGCTCTAAGAATGGAGTTATGAACCTTGAATTGATGTGCCCAAATTACAATTTCAATAAGTTTTTTTTGAAGCTAATGGATTTTATCACCATGTCTGATTTTCCCCACTCTCCTTAAGGATAATTATTAATGATTAAGGTTAGTATTATGTTATGTAAATTAAAAGGTAGATATGTGACATAATAGATTTTTAAATAGCACGGGCTGCTCCTGAACCCAGTCGATGTAATTGGCAAACCTTAAAACCTTAGTATTCCGGTTCAGAACACTTCAGTATTAAATAATTACTTACTACAGGCATTGATATACTTTACTAGCAACGATTGAAGGTTGATAATTTTCTAGCAGTCTTAACAAACAAACATTTTCTGACGTTTCGTATGCCATATCTGCATTTATGAACTGAGTGTTTCCGAGTACGTCAGTTCCCTAAGTGACACAAATAGAGTGCCATCTCCGCATGCAGCCAATATAAAACGTGCTCCAAGACTTATTACTCTAGATATTGCCACAATGCACCGCCAATGTGCCGGGATTTATGCCGCTAAACTTATATTACTTGAGATATTTGTGCGGCAAATTTTATTGGAGTATTATCATGTATTCGTTTAAGTTATTCTCAGGACTCATGTTGATTTTATAACGCGGTAGTAGAACTGGGTGAAATGATCAATTCTACAGACTGTAGAAACTAATGAATCTTGACGAAAACTTTTGACGAACTGATTGGCACATGTACCGAGGGTCCAGGGTTCGAATGCCATAAGGGGCAAAGTTAGTGTAATGAGCATTTTTGTACCGAGTCATGGACGTTTAATATCTATATACTTTAGTCTGTGTTATAGCTTAAAAAATAAACTTTAAAGATTTTTAGTTGTATTTTTTTAATGTTTCAATTTACCAAACATTATCGAAATAACTGAGCAATATAAGCTAGGATTTTGTAATACGTAAACCCACTATCTATTATACACAGGTTGTGTGTGTTTCTCAAACAAACATCCCAGGACCGCATTAAAGAAGCTTACACGGTACCCGGCATTGTGTAGGGGTACCACGCATCACGGTTGAATATGACTTACCCCTATCGTGACCTCAATTAATAGGGCTTTGCTGAGTAATGGTCATTTTCAAACGAATAACTTTAGTTAGTGCTATAATAAGCTGTAAAATAAATTGAAGGAAAATTCTTAAATAAGTAACAACAGATAGTAAAACTCAAAGTTCTAAATGATGACTGTGTGAACTTAAGTACCTACTGAAGTACTTAGCACAGTGGAAAGCACCGCACGATTTTCTATAGATGTAGGGTGGTATATTATTATACAGCATGATCCAGAAAGGGCATACTACCACATGGACATGGGCTTACACTAGAACAACGTGAAGCTAATATAAAAAAAATCGCCAGTAACAAAACATCCTGTAATTACTACCCAATCTTCTAGCGGCCCTACACTAGTATACCTATATCGATATTTAAGTACTAGGTACGTACTAGTTATTGGTATATACGCTAGGGGTACGTAAGTTAGGTGGTCTGCACGTTGAGACAACGCCAAACGAGTTGGAAGCCACAAATTGCTCAACAAACTTACCTCCGTTCAGTGACTGACACGAACTTCGCGTCGCGTTTACTTAAGTCTTTAATGAGTACCTACAGTTTCTTAAGGGATCAAAGGAACGTTAATTTTGGAGCGTATTAATAAGAGTTGAGTGCGAGGCAACATTTCGGTATGATTCGCCTAGTGAGTTAGAAGGTGAAAAAAATAATTCAACGTCAGTCGGGAACGTAAAAACATAAAATAAACGCGATAAACTCCGAAAGCTTAGTTTTGTTTCAAGAGGTAAAAAAATTTAGACCTTTCCAATTTTTAGGGACGATATTCTCCAACTTCTAAAATATCAACTTTTACAAGGTATTACTATGTCTTATGCTCAATGAATTTTGAGATAGTTTCTGGGCTACCTCTTCTCAACCCTTATCATAACATTCATTATTATTATAGTCCTTTACCTACTTATAACAAATATTAATGCCCACGTAACTGCGGCTACTTGTTAACAAGTACCTATTTTTGTCTTGTAATTTATTATCTACCTTTGATTTGTTACTTTTTTGTTGACTCTCATTTAACCTGTAAGATCAGCAGACTTTAGACTAAAAACATCTTTTTGATATACTTACCCATTGAAATAAATCTAATTATACGGATTTTATCGCGTTTGCGAACGTAAAATACATAAAATAAACGCAGTAATTATTCGAGTATTCGCGTAATTATTCGCATACTAAATATACGAGTACACTTGACTACACAAGCTGTTGTGTTTTCCATGTTTCAATAAATAAAAAACTCCCATAAGTTGACTCATGTTATAAGCAATCATCATGCCAAATTTTATCAAAATCCGTCCGGTAGTTATCACGTGATGCGCGAACGATTTCGGCTTATGTTTTAAAAATATTATCCTCGACGATACTTCTTTCTCCAGAAGTATTCAATGTACAATTCCTCTCATTACAGTCTCACGACCGAGTTACAGTCTCATCATCCTACCTATAACCAAGCTTCGGGTTAATAACCCTTTACGGAGGGTTTGTTTGAAATTCGTGTAAACACTCTGTAATCAAAGTGGAGATGCAAATATGAACTTGCGAACTGACATGCGGGCTATGTACCTACTTCATTAATTACTATTGTGCATCCCATGTGTAGGTGTATAAGTCTTTCGCTATCGTTGAAAGTAAATTCTGCTTTGAGAGGATTAAATGTTTCATTGTTAAATACACGTTTGTGAGCATAGCATTATGGAGATGAAAGATTTTCAAATGTACATTTTAAGGTAGATTTTACATGTAACCACTCAGACTATTTAAATTGAAAATAGTATAGACAAACCGCTTTGTAATTATCGTACAAAATTCCTTGCTTTCGCTCGGACTCGGCTTTCGCCATGACTCACTCGATATATTCCGACTTCCGAGTATATGCTCACTATGAACTGATAGAGATGAGTGTCTTATTGCTTCGATCGAAAATTGTTAATGAAAAACTACTAGTAGCGACATCTAGTTTATTACACACGTAACTAAATACCGAGCGTATTTTGTTTAGTATATTGTTATATTATTCATACCGTAGTTGCAGCAAAGATTTTACAGCATTAATTTAGCTAGATTAGGGTATGCGGTGTTCCAATCGCGAGCTCCGGTGGGACGCCAATTTCTGGTGTCATTTGCTATGCAAGACGTTGTGCGCGAGAATAACTGGATCGTGGTCCAAATGAAGAGCCATTATGGCGACCATATTTAAAAAAACAATAGATTTGATAGGGCCCTTTCAGCATGCCACCATTTATTGGACGGCCAGATTAGCGCAGTTGATAGTGACTCTACTTTCTGTGCCGAGGGTCCTGGGTTCGAATCCTGGTAAGGAACTACCTTTGTGTGATGAGAACGAATGTTTGTACTCGAGTCATGGATATTTAATATCTATATAAGTATTATATTTTGAGTTCGCCCTCAGTCCATTGTACGGTACCCATAATTCAAGCGTTGCTTAGTGTAGGACCGTATAGTTGGTGTGTTCGTCTGGCGATATTTATTTATTATTTATTTGGGGTACACTCCCTGTCTACAGTCTTATTAAGTCCTAAATGTACTAAAAAGTTTGATAAGTTACACATCTAATTGCTTGAAATTATGTATTATTTTTTATAGATAAGCCCACTTTGTTGCTTATTTATATAAATAAGACTTTCTGATAAGTAATAAAAAGAACACATTAATAGATTTCTATTTAAACGCAACGAGAATATAAAAACATATTACACTTATTATACTTAAAATTTGACGCCATACTAAGAACTTCTTAAAGCAATATAAAGCAAAGCAAAGCATAATATAAATATTATGTATCTCAAGAAAAGATGAAGTGAAGTGAAGTTACCTTCAGCACGTCAAGTGCGAGCTAACCGTATACTTTATAGTCTACCGTATTTAGACATTACGTATAGAGAATTGAAAAGCCCCTCTAGAGGACGATATTTAAGACATTCAATTCTCCATACAAAATGTCTAAATACGGTAGACTATAAAGTATACGGTTAGCTTACGAATAATCTCGCACTTGACGTACTGTCATATTACTTTTGCATGACTGCCTTGTCTTGAAACAACTATGTATTAAAATCAAAGTAACAGCAAGATTGGCTGGTTTAATATGCATCCAAGGTGTCCACGAGGTTCAGGGTCTTAAATTGACTCCCAGCTATGAATACCAACACTTTAATTACATTATTCTCTACTCGCAGTAGCTGGACGTTAGTTAAACGACTTTAACATTAAAGTTTTAGAATTTATGCAGATGTATATGGAAAAAGGAATAATAAAAATAAATCTGCATTATATAATCCATAAAAGATTTGATTAATTTACAAAATTTATTTTTATTTATTATTTTATTTTTCCTATTAATAATTATATTTTTGTTTTTTTTTTTGTTTTTCCATGTTTGTAAATACCTATTGTACATAATTTATTGAAATAAAACTTATACAAATTAATTTACAAAAACAATTAAAAAGTATTTTGCTGATGAAACATGCTTGGTTATAGATTGAATTAAAGTCGACTAAAACATTATGATTGGTGGAAAGTTTTTCAGTTGTATAAGGTTTGCAGCAATCAGTTGATCCCGTGAATACTAAAATCAGATCTCCACCGCCTCGTTTTGATAATTAAACATTATTCTTAGATGATAACGACTTACCTTAGAACTCAGAGCATCAACTAAAGCATATTATTCAATTAACAGTAAAATCTAAGTAAGTTCAGAAAACAAAACATCTATTCTTGTTTAATGATTAATATAGCCGCCTAGTGTCAATATACCTTAACGACTGGCTATAAGGAGACACAAAAGCACAAAGGTCGCAAATAATCTTGCAAAGAAACTGACTTTACTCCCAATAAACAGTTTATCGTCAACAATTAGTGTTGCCCAATTCACAAAAGAGCTACGGGCGTAGCAATAAATCTTGTTGCTACGTCGCGCCGTAGCTCGTAGCATTTCTACGTGAGACGTCTCAAATACTTAAGTCGCGTTTTTGTAGCGCACCGTAAGTTCCCAATAAGATGTGTAGATTTCGTTAACTTATTTTTAAGTGAAATAACTTATTTTTAATAAAAAAATATTTGTGACACTCACACACACAGTGTTATTTTAATATAATTGTTTAGATTATATTAAAATCACTGTAATTTAGTTATCCAAAATACGTTGACGTCATATTATTATTTTTTTTTTTATGAAAAATCCGAGCTATATACACACCCACACAATCTCGTTTAATTGTTGTGACTATGGCACATTTTTTTACAGATAACAACGTCTAGTGAAAGCTACGTTTTCTGACTTACAAGCTAGGATCTGATCATTTTAAATTTAGCAATTTCATTCAAGAATATTCTCTGACAAAGGTATTACTCACTTGAAGTAAAAAATAATTGTAGGTCAATGTAGTACTATTATCTCGCTAACAGCAAAAGCTATTGTATGTAATAATAAAAGTCTTCTTTTGTCGTCAGAGCTGAACAAAGCAATGGGGAATACACGTTCGCAAATGCCTATCATCAACTTTATGTCCGACTAGTGGGCACGCCTGGCTTCGCTTGCAAATTTTACGTTTTAAAGTTGTCTGTGCCCTCAGTAATAACTAGGACAGAGTAAGTATCTACAGAAATGGTGAACGACCACATCCTCGGAGGTCAAAAGCTAGTCATCCATAGAGACATTACACAATATTTTTATTAGTGTCATGTTGACATGACGAAAAAAAAACAATAATATAGCATATTTTAATGTATTCAACTATGCTATATTACTGTTTTTTCATACACAAAAAAAATGGTTTCAGTTACTGTTTTTAAGGTATCATACAACAAATAACAATGAGCGGTCAATTCTCCATAATATTTCCAGTTAACTCCAAAAAATTGTAAAAAACTAAGTTCTCACAAAGAGTATCTCTACATGTGGAATGTTCCCCAGATAAGCTTGTTAAAATATCGCGAAAACCTTGAAACCTCAGATCAGAATATAGTATCTAATTGGTTTCCACTGTAATTATTTTTGAATTTATATCACATAACTCAATAAACATACAATCAAACACACAGACATAGAAACCATAGCGTTTGTGTCACCGATCATTAATTCAACCGTTCGGTGTGTTGCACGCTTTACTGTGCCGCGTCTAATCCGTATTTATTTCCCCAAAACAGCGGAACATCTGGCTAGAGTTTGCGTCCCGGAATTTATGTCCGTGCTCCTTGGGTCCCTGGGAACTCACGTACGACGCGGGGCCTACTATGGCATCTGGGAGATATTTTTGGTATGAAAAAATGTAAGTATGATTTGTCGGTGCTTGTAAGCTTCTCAGTTGAGCCAAAACACTCGAGTGCCTTGGTAGTAAATTCCAACTATTCATAAGTGCGTTGTCGACCTTAACGGCTGCATGCATTTTTACAATAGATTTTTTAAATGTGGTTGATGAAAATCAATATACTTTTCTTAAAATTTCTTGTTATAACCAACTACATATCATATAATCTGACGCCTGTTAGAAGGAGACATAAACACAAATATACAGTCAACTGACAGTGATTTATTCTTTCATATCATTCTGTCCCTCTTCTTCAAGTATCAGATCTGCTGGCCTTTTTTTCTTCAAAATAATTATAGAGGCGTATTAATGCTAGAACTCTCTACCTTCACGAAGCGTCCTAGGTTCGAAACCTGATAGAGACAGACTTTGTGTGTGATCTTTGTATCTGAGTCATGAACGTTTAATATCTATAGCAGTAAAATATATACTACAATCTCCCCCGGGCCATGGTACAGTACCCATAATACAAGCTTTGCTTGGTTTGGGACCGCACAAATGGTGTGGTCGGCTGGTGATATTATTTAATAGCTAATATCGCACACGTCTACTTAATAATATATCGCGCGATACACCAATAGGATCACTTTACCTACAAGTAGCACACTGAGTGCGGTTCAGTGTTTTGCTTATAATGTAGCTGTCGAGTCATATGGCGCGACACGCGGCTCGTCTGATAATGCGGGCCGCCCTAAACTTTTGAAAGGTTAAACCGCAAGATGGATAGGCTTATAACATGCTTAGACGTGTACGTAAATGTAAACTCGTGATAATAGGGAATATATGTATTCTTTATTCTACGGATAATTCAGAAAGGTTTATAATGAATATACATGTTCTGCCATTGTCTTAAAATATGTTTTTTTTTAAATATTTGTATATTCAAGACTTAAATCAATTGCATTTTGGAAACTTCAAAACCCATGTTTCAAAACTATATTTGCTAAATTAAACCAATTATCTAAACGACGCTAGTTGATTCTACAAATGTATCAATTACATACTATCAGGGACAATCTTGCTTACCTATTTTAACCGGGCTGGGATTAAAGTACCTAATCGTATACAATAATTGATTTCTTATATTTACGCGAATACTACACATTGAAATAAAACTAATCTTAAGGATTTTATCGCGGTTTATTTTTTAATTTTACGTTCCCGACGTTTCGGCTGCTTTGCAGCAACCATGGTCACGGGAGGACTGAGGTGTTTGACGTCCTGGTGTCATAGTTTGACGGGGGTACCCTCATATTTAGTTGTTACTTGCGGTCCGATCTACGCAGAAAGAGCTCACTGTGTCTTGAGGTCTTGCAATGGTACGCTTGGTTCTGGATTTTATGATGTTTACTACAGGGTCCCAAGCTGGTGGTAGCACCCAGCCATCATCCCTATTGACATTAGGATGTTTTTTAATTTCAATGGCCTGGTGTATCATCCTTGGTCGGAATCGGTGTTCTTCTTCGAAACGTCGGGAACGTAAAATTAAAAAATAAACCGCGATAAAATCCTTAAGATTAGTTTTATTTCAACGTATACAATAATTTTTAAAAACATAAATAATTACGATCGCTTGAATTGTATAAGTATGATATCCTATTATGTATCTTCTTCCATTTTTTAACCAACATATTTCTCTTCTGCGTAATTCAATTGATAATGGATGGCAGGGGAACGCCGCCAGGGCTATCTGAGACAACATTCTAATTTAAATAGTTTCCGCGGGCCCAGATAGGGCGCCTTTGAATAGGGTTGCCAGGAGACAGAATAACATTTTTAGGACTGGTAAAAAACACCATCATACCTACTGTGCAAAGCAGTGAAAAATAACATGTTTTTGTTATAAGGAGGAACAGCTTTAAGAATATATACGATGAAACATCGAGGATTTTTTTTTTTAGATTTCCGTAGAAAATTATTTTTCTATTTCTTAAAGTTATCTCAGCAGGCTTATACCCTGAGACCCGTGTGTCCAGAATTATTATTTTCCAAGTACACGAATTAATCTATACTAATATTATAAATGTGGAAGTTTGGATGGATGGATGGATGGATGGATGGATGGATAGATGGATGGATGTTTGTTACTCTTTCACGCCCGAACGGCTGAACGGATCTGGATGAAATTTGGCACAGAGATAGATTATAGTCTGGAATAGCACATAGGCTACCTTTTATCCCGGTAAAATGTATGGTTTCCGTGGGATAGATGTTTTAATTTTTCATACTTTTTATCGCGGGTAACACCGCCGGGCGCCGCTAGTGTTCTATAAGGACAATCCACAAAATCTGCAAGTATTTGGTGACCGCCCTCTCACCCTCAATAAATCACTGAGGAGACCGCGCCACGCCACGAGCGGCCGTTAAAAAGTTAAGCTGCAACGTTCCAGTCCCATTCGTTTTATTAACTCCTGGATCTGAATGGAGTGCTGGAGCTATGTTCCTTGTTCCAGAGGACATGATCGTCTATTTAAGTATATTAATGTGACGTAAGTATATAATATAGAACTTGTTTGAAATCGACGTTTACACGTGCTTATCTTTACGCGAATTAAACAACTACGACCTCATTGAATCCTCTGTTATGACGGAAAACATTGTTGTTTTTTTTAATCTCTCGTTCAATATAAGAGCACAGCCGACACAATGGCCCGATTGGCCCAGTTGGTAGTGCCCGCATTCTATACTGAGAGTCGCGGGTTCGAAACCCGGTTGGGGCAAACTTTGGATGATGAACACGATTTTTTGTTCCCGAGTCACTGATATTTAATATCTATAAGTAATAATATATTTACTGCGATCGTTCATAGTCCATTGGTACCCATACCATAATACAATCGTTGCTTAATTCGGAACCGTACCGTACTCGTCCGGCCAGCGATATTATTATTATTTTCCATTATTATGGAATAACACTTACGAAGCGAGAAGATAAGTGCCACTTAAAATATTTCCCCCTCTCTATCCGCTTCTTATTAGTTTCTTAAGCGCAATTAGGGAGCGACTCAGTTACAGACGTACGCCCATTTACTACAGCGTTTCCAGTATTGCCTTGCACACACCTACGATGAGTACCAACTACAATGCGTACTGTAGCTATTCTCGAAAATCGTGAGTGCACATATATACTTATATTTAAATAAATAAAACTAATTTTACTGATTTTATAGCGTTTATTTTTTGTTTTTTTCGGCTGCTTTACAGCAACGAAAATAACGCTTGGTTTTGGATTTATTAGCGTACCATTGCAAGATCTCAAGACACTGTGAGCACTTTCTGCGTAGATATGACCACAAGCAACAATTAAATATGAGGGTACCCCGTTTCAAACTATGACACCAGGACGTCAAGCACCTCAGTCCTCCCGTGACCACGGTTGCTGTAAAGCCGAAACGTCGGGAACGTAAAAATAACGCGATAAAAAACGTAAAACAAGTTTTATTTAAATGTGTAGTATTCGCTGAAATAAAATGAATTATATTTAAATATTTACTATTCACATTAAAGTAAATAGGAAAACAAAAAATAGTATGAACACAAACTATGTATCAAAAAGACCTTGTCCGCGTGGAATAGTGGCAAGTATGCTACCTACATTTCCTCGCTGTATTATCAATATACTTCTTAATTAGTAAGGATATGTATATTTGGGGGTAACATGTAAAAAAGGTCTTTTTAATCATTTTAATTGAAAGTTAACCAACCAATTTCGATTGCATAGTGTGAGCTGATAGTTGGGGCTCTTTCCTTAAAACTATTGGTGCAATCGATTCCGTGCATCGAGAATGGCATTGAGTGTTATTGAGGTGCTTCTCTTTATCTCAGTAATGGATTTTTCATTTACCTCGCTTGTTTTTTTGCACTCTCGCAATGTTTGTCGTTTGCAGTTAAGACGAGTGTTTGCTTTATAGCCGTGCTTCGAATAATAAATCTGCGAACTATTTTGTATTATAAATCGTTTTGCAGAATGCTTTTTACTGCTCAATTGACAATTTAATAAGACGTTTGAGAGGATTACGGTTGAGATTCTTACCTTGAATATAGCTTGTAAAAAGTTCTTGCATCCATGCGTCTGCCGCGCCGAGAGATTAAGATCAAAATACTGGCACTTGAATTAACGTAAAAAAAAAAAAAAGTTTTCTCATAAATATCTCAGATCTTTACTTCTAACCGCACAATATAAGAAAATGTACTTGGCAGTCTGCAGATAGCTTACTTCGTTTTATGCATTCGCGCGCGTGGTTCGGAGATACTCGTTACGCCTAATATATTAGCTAACTTACGGACCGCAGTAACGCTGCACTGGAAATGTATAGGAACAACTGAGCCGAATGAATACTTAGAACTAACCTTCCCTGTATATAGTTTGTATAAGAATCGAAAAAGTATCTTATACGATATCATATAAGTTTCATTTTAGTAAAACATAAAATAAATTCTATATTAGGAATTGTTAAACTTTATCCACCCCTAATTAAATAACGCAGTGTGAAGATAATAAATCCGAATCTCAATAACCGACTTAACAACACGCCTAAATAAACAAATTCAACAGATAATATTATCCACGGAAGAATTTGAACGCTCACAGAAACTTATTTAATTAATGTTAAATTATTCTAAAACAACATCCAATCCTATTAAGGGTCGGTATCAGAAATCTTGTAACTTTTTGCCTTTAGACTCACCAAAGAAAAACGTTCGCCGAAAATTTAGTCGGGAAATAAGCTCCGCCGGTCCCGGAACGATTACCATAAAACTTGTTTAAATGGTAATATTAGATGACGTCACCGCAATCGTCTCCCTTAGGGACCTATGCCAGATCTATCTTAACAAAATGTATAGGCCAACTGACTTCCCTGCAAATCCGTGGCGGTACTGCAACTTTTGGTGTACATTATCAGGGTGTTTTCTCGGCTGTGGTTGGTTGAAGATGACATTACCGATTTATAAGATCCATTTCCTATTTAAAGGTGCCCGGTTTGTGATGACATGCTGACGGGTACCTTTATCCTGTATGAGTTGTATTTTAAAATTTAACGGCTTTTAAGCTGAGCCATATTAGTGTTTTGTTTGAATCGCAATTTTATTATTTATAAAAGAAAAGTATTATTCACTCAACCAACTACGTACTTACCTACTAATAGCTTATGCAAATCTATAACAATGTAACAAGTATAATAATAATCAGTACCAATTATCTATCCAGATACCTGCAATAATTGTCTTCCCTGTTTATGCTATCATTTTCAGCAGTTGATCCCAGCAGGTGGCTAACATAAAATTATAATTCTGAAACAGAGCATTTTCGTATTGTACCCAAGTGTCCGCGCAAGCCTTCCAAAGGTCCGTATAGCCCGTATGTTGAAAAACATGATAATAATATATTTTTTGATTGCTATCCAATAATATTGATTGATATTTAACATTTATATTTTTCATAATTAAAGGCTATACAACTATTAAGTATTCTGTTTCATTCTTCTCTGTGCCGCTCTGGTTATAAATTATTTTATTTTAGGTTCAAAGGCCAGGGCCAGTCTGAACAGCTGTTCCACAGTCTAGAGGCATTTCATCCACTGCACGACATCTTGCGTATTTCGACCCAACTTGCCAGGTATTTTTGCCCATAGTACCTACAACACCATCAATTAATTTAACATGATCTTTATTTGTAAATTAAAGGTAATCCCCCCCTCGCATTGAGGGGAGGCCCGTGCCCAACAGTGGGACATTAAAAGGGCTGGTATTATTATATTATATTATAATAAGAATTATAATCGTGACGTATATAACTAAGTTACGTCACATTAAGGATCTACAAGCCCCTTCTCACAGTCAAGTTTAATCAGAGCATCTGACCTCCGAAGAGGACATTATGTAACTGGGTCAAAGGTGTTACTTTGTACAGGTACGAATACAAGAACTATTACAGCCTACTAAATAATATTATTAAAGAAATGGCTTATGTCCTAATCGTTGACGGCCTGAGTAGCGCAGTTGTTAGTGACCCTGCTTTCTGTGCCTGTGTCTCGGGTTCAAATCCTGGTAGGGACAAACTCTGTGTGACGACAACTGGGTTGGCCTCCAGTGCATTGTACGTTAACCATAATACAAGCGTTGATTAGTGTGGGACTGTATAGTTGGTGTGTTCGTATTAATATATAATATTGTATAAGTAATAATAAATATCTCCAGACGAACACACCAACTGTACGGTCCCAAATTGGTGGGTATAGTACTTATACAGATTTTAAACGTCCATGACTCGATTACAAACATTCGCGCTCATATGCAGCTTTTGGAGTTAAAGCGCGTCAGATGCCAAGGTTTTGTTATGCTATTCGGCTGTTAGTAGCGCTCTTAACGCGCCATCGACACGCGTCTACTGCGCGAACTGTCGTCGTATGCAAAGCCTCTTAAAGCTATTAGCTGAATAAGATAAAAAGAGTAATGTCTTGATAATAAAAACTTCATTTCATATCTTTTTAAGAAAAGTAGTATAAAATATAACAGCTACTTCGTCCTTGTTTATGAAAAATGTTCTCTTATAAATAGTAATTAAGTGGCTAACATCCTGGGGGGGCAATGAGTTACAAGCTTAAATCGTGACTGGAGTGCGGGAATCCTTAGTTGATAGGTTCGCACGTGACTCGAATTTAATTAACTAGATACTTTTAAAAGAACTAGTGCTTGGGATTTTTTCTCGTTCACGTTCATATATACTTGTGAACGCAAGAATTGCTTATATAATCAATTATCTGGAGAGTCTTTTTATTACAATAAAAGTTGCAAAATTTAACAATGCTATATGGAATTACGAAGCAAATTCAAAGCCATATTTTTTTTGTACAGAATTTCAACTTTATTTTTAGGCAGCTTAATGGCTTAGCCACTAAAATGTATGCATTTAAAGATTCCCTTTATTTTTTATATTATCTCAATTAAATGGCGTAACACAAAAAAAATGTTATCATTTATAAGCAAAAGACATCCTGAGCTAGAGGACACTTAGCCCGATCACTTGAACAAACAAAGCAATTCGTTCAGCGAATTAACGATCCCACTGCGGGGCGCCTTCTGCATAGTAAGACGCAAAGAAATTTAATTAGTCTTCATTGAGATAATTCACTGGCTCCACAATAGGCTGACGTAAAGACAACTTTCCCTAAGTACTTGTGTACATACGGACGGTACGTTTGACTGATCAACTGAGTTATTATTCGCTTCGTAGAGTTACAGAATCAGAATCAGAATATTTTTTATTCATGTAAACCATTAACTACAGTACTTAAATCGTCAAAAAGGTTACCAAATGCTAAGCTACATCTTACCAACCTTTCGGAATGTCGTTCCTATGGAGAAGACCGGGCTAGTAATTCCATGGTTGCTCTTTTAAAAAAAATCTTTTACATTTTTGAGCAAATAGCCCACATAAGTAAGTAAGCTCAATTCATTATAATCTGTGGTAACGTAGAGTCATAGTACATTGCTCTTAATAGGTGTCTTGTTGAGTTTGCAACTTAAGACTGTGAGGTACATTTTGAAGGCTATAGCTAACGCTAATTATGCACGATTGTACATACAGTTACATGTGTTTATGACCCCTTTAAGTATAATTATAGTTTTATTAATATACAAGATAGACTCAACTAAAACAATGCTAATCACACAATCCAGAAAGCATTCAAAGCGTACTATTTAAATTATAAATGCGTAATTGGACGTGTCAAAGCAACTAAAATAATATTTTTTTGTTACTTTTGAGAAAACAATTGATAGAACTAAGCGATACTTGTCGGAAATCCATTGTTAAACAAATGGGGGAAGAGGAATCGTCCTGTCGTGTTCACCTATCGTGACAGACAGTTTCTCGGCTAACATTTTAGAGAAGTTCGGTGTTGCTGACTTCTTTAATCATCTATCCACTTGTTAGGTTCATAATTGGAAAAGTTGACAAGCCGAGTATCAGTGGTGGTTTCCACTTCCCCCGTTTGTTTAAAAAAATACGTACGTACGTATACGTAAAATACGAATTAAATCTCTGTTATTCGATATAACAGAGGTTTTATTCGTTCAAAATCTCGTTGTACTAGCCGCTCGTGTGTCCGTAAATTCTAAACAACAAATCCTGATCCAATTATCTAACTGTAAGAACAGATAAGTAACAAAGCGGACGGAGGGAGACGCAACACTCCAAACACTGGTCGCGTATTAATTATTCAGTGTCTATTTATTATGTTCCCGACTACCTACAGAACTTCTAATTCGCTAATTTTAATTGAATAGAAGAAGACAATAGGATATGTACACTTAAGGAATGTTTCTCGTTTTAAAGTATAAATAAAAACAAAATAGGTACGGCTGCACTATCTTAGTAACAAAATGGAAAACTTGCTTGAGTCCATTGATCCGGACTGGACTTGCGTAATCAGAGGTCTGCGATGTGAATATTTAAAGAGATCACGGTTATTTAAAGAGAACCTTGTGCCAAAGAGTAAGTCGAAATACAATATAAGCCCTTGAAAATTAGAAAGGTAGTCAGAAAATGTTAAGCATTTAACTCTGTCCAATGTTAAATTGTAATAATAGCAATATGAGCCCTTTTGATGTCCCACTGTTGGGAACGGGCCTCCCATCAATGCGAGGGGCATAAGGCCAATCGATTAGGCTAATCCACGACGTTGGCTCACTGCGAATTTGTGGGTTCTCTCAGACATGCAGGTTTCATCTCGATGTTTACATTCACTGTTTAACAAGTGATAATCATGGTTGAAAATGAGATTTGCACATGAAAACCAAAAATGCCAGTGGTGCGAGCTGGGGTTTGAACCTGCAATCATCGTTACCGAGGCAAGCGTTCTACCAACTTGGCTATCACGGCTTCTTGTGTTAAACTACTACCTTTTAATTTATTATATCTAATATATAACAGAATAACTTAATATAAAACATAACCTTGATGCTGTTAGCATTATTATAAGATAATTAACAGCATTGTAACATTAAACGAAACTGATTGCTCTTTTAAAAGTATGCAAAGTAGGTACTGTACTCTGTATAGAATTATTTTACTAATGTATGTGGTATCGTATCAAATTTTGTACCCGATATTAGCTAGCCTCTAAGAGGTCATGACATATGCATAAACAAGCTCAGACGCCGTAATGTGAGTTATACCGCAATGCACTCATAAATTACACGTTCACCTGGATCTATGAAAGAAGGTTCATAAATTTAATGAGGATCCCAAGACCTTATAGCGCTTATGTGTTAGTTTAGGTAATGTAGTGTTTGACATTTGAAATCCATCTAAACCATTAGCAAAATGTAGGTGTACTGCTATGCACCTCTGAGTGTTCCCACGGCGTGATGGGGAAGAAATATTTGCGAACATAATGCTTTTGTTGTACTAGTTTATCTAACACTACAGCAAGAAGAATATACAGCGTGATCCAGATATGTTATACATACAATTATTTGAATCTGCGCTTCTGTAACGCATTTTTAATCATTTATAAAAAAATAATTTTGATATGTAATTTTTTTGTATTAATCTCGCTCACAATAAACCATTAATTGTTTTGAGTCTATACCGAGAAAACGGTAGATAAATATACTCACTTCACATATTATAGTTACTATTCTGCGATGCAAGAAACTAAGTGTTGCCTTGTCCATTATTTCCTCGTCCATACTCTTAGTATTACTTTACCGTAAACACACCACAGCTGACTCCGACTCATCATAATATCCAACGTTTCGTTGTTACTATTTAACTTTGTTGCTAGACAAATGTTGTCCTGCGGTCGACGACAACACTCGGAATAGAGTTGTCAACTGTTAAATTACTTTTTTGTCAGACAACCTGGATGCGGTAGAAATAAATTGTTAGCTTGCGAGCTTTAAATATTGTGAATTCTAAGGCGCATGCATAATTTATCATCAGCTCATGTCATGTGTAGATATAGCATTGTTATAAAAAAACGTAGCAAACGTTTCGATCCTCTAACTAAGGTTATGTTACTTTTCTAACTATTGCACTAGGACGTCAAACACCTCGGTCCTGCCGTGACCATGGTAGCTGTAAAGCAGCCAAAACGTCGGGAACGTAAAATCATAAAATAAACGCAATAAAATTCGTAAGATCAGTTTTATTTCAATTACTTTTCCAAGTTTAAAAACATTCCTTCCATCCATCCTTTTACCACACACAAAAGACTGAGGATTTTTATATTTTTATAATTGTTGTCTATTAATAAATAATGGTTAAACTATAGGCCGAACCAGTCACAACAGAACATATTCAATGTGCTATATTAACATTCCCAATAAATTATGTGAGGATGGCAAACAGATGACGTGACAAGGATTACGCTGTACCACCCAGCATCATAATCAGGCCTTTGTCTCGCGCGTCAAGTTTGACGGAGCCGAGACATCCGCCACTTGGCGCGGGTTTGGCAAGAGGACTTCGTCAGCACACGCCTACTGTGCGTACATAGTAGCACTTCTTTATTGAATAGCGTTTAAGTGCTATATTTGTTTGTATTGTAAAATAATGTGTAAAGTAAAAAAAACTTAAAACACCTATTTTAAAACTTATGGCACTTAATGCACCTAAGTTGTTTGCAATACATCTTTGTTTTATTTTAGTTGAACTTTCAGTCACCAATGGTGGTTGCCGACCAATAATTAATTTAACTTTTTGTACATCACCGTTTAATAGACACATTGTTTGTGTATTGATAGATACTATAGCACGTACCTACAATAAGACCGCAAGGCAAGTATTTCTAATTCTTGGAATCAAGACCAAATTTGTAAAAAGAAAGTAATGAGTATATAATAAAATCAAACTACACGTAATGTGATCGCGTATCGAGCCATCCCTCAGTACAAGGGCCGTCTGAATGCTGTAGGGTCCTCGACCTTTCCCCAATATAAAGGGAACTCTGTTTTAACTTCATCTCCTCGATACTTGCGGCCTTATTGATTAGCTACGTTAAGACTCGAGCAAATTCTGTGATCTATTTTGAGTGAAGAAATATGTTTGAAGCAGGACTTTTTACGCCTATAGAGACGGCAAACTTGTTATTTTTTGGGCGCATATTTAAAATGCTTGTGTTATAATAATTTCACTAAGTACTATTTATTTCTTTTTATCCCTAGGCTTAAACCCGCAACACTGTGTGGGACCGTATAGTTGGTGTGTTCGTCTGGCGATATTTATTTATAATAATAAATATTATGACATCGAAAACATTCGGGAATTCGCATTCCGTTCATCTCACACATGTTACAATGCATTTAATTTATTAATTACATTTATAAATGTGAATAGCATTTGAAGCTCTTGAAAAAATGTTGTGTATATTTTTTGCAGGTCCCAATACAGCACCGACCAGGATAACCAATTCACTAGTGAGGTTATAATCCACTTGTTGTGGATAAAAAATAAATAAACGAGTACCTTATTATGTTTGTTTTTTTATTCGACTACGTTCTAGAAAGTTCTGTAAACAGTCCTCAGTAAAGCTTTATCAAAGCTTTCAGAGATTGTAACTCCGTAAGTGATGTTTTAATGACGCCCCTTAGTGTTTTATAATTAGCGTAAATATACTTTGGACGTATTGTTGAGTTTAAGTTGTTGTGGCCGAATGTCTTTTGTTGACTTTTCACGAGGTGGTTATAAAATCATTGTTTGTATATAGTTCGTATATAAGGTGTCAGTAGTAGCATTAAATATCTCGCTTGCTTGTTGAAAACCATACATATCTTACTACGTATTCATATCGTAATTTCAATCTAATGATATATTTTTAAACAATTAATTTAAAATTAATTATACTTGTAATGTGTACCGAGCACTTGTTCGTGCTAGCACCATGTGCATCTAGCACTATAAGAGCTGTCACTGTAGCCAAGTCAAGATGTACCATTTCCCCACTGGCAGTGTCGTTGTACGGTGCAACCGCACATAATTGTAACGGGTCAGCAATTACCGAATTTCCCAATACATGTTCATTTTCCAATGTAAAATCTAGTTCACGTTAGGTCATCAACCGCGCCGCGTGTACTCACTACATCAGAATTATATCATTATCAATCAATTTATCATTATCATTAATATTTCTACTCATTTTCCAATAAACCCCTTTTGGAATCATCAATTTAGTATCATTATCATCAGCAACAAAAGAGTGTCCCGTACAGTCGTAAAATGCAGTTATTGCAACATAAGTCCGACCATTCGGTGACCCTTTTGCACTAAAGAGAAATCATTAAGACCCTTTATAAAACTAATTAGTTGCAATAATAATTACGCCTAAAATATGCGTTCGTTAAGATAAGTCGATAGTACTTTGACAAGTTAGGGATCGTGTCTGCGATGTCTTCGGAACTTGGACGATATCAGTTTTAGTTACGACACGATAATTACATTTTAGTGGCTTGTTACTCTAGTTTCAATATCCAGTTTGAGAGTATTGTATTCGGGGCAGGAGTTACTATATACTCTTGGTTATAGGGTCGTAGATCGTATTTACTAAATATCTTGTCTTAGAAATTTCAGGATAAGCTCTTGTATGTATTCCATAGAAAACTGTCTACTTTCTAAATTAAGCTGAGTGATTTAGATTTATTCTAGTCTAAGCAATAGCACACGCCATTTCTAAGTGAATCCGTTACCAACAATTATTAATAGATCAGCGTAATCCGTAATTAAATGAAAGCTTAAAGTTTAGGTTTCCAAAATCTATAATATGTCCAACTTGATCATGATTAATATCAGAACTTTGACGTCCATTTCTAACTTAAATTAATTGTGATTTGTTACAAAAACTAGAGATTCGTGGCACAACCTGATGGTGTTATACTTTTTCAGTTTTAAAATATTCATTTTAATGTGCATTATAAATTAGTTCGACATTTATGATAAGCTTCTTCATAAACAATGTGATAATTATGGTTGGAATAAGGAACGCTCAAATGTCTACTTTATACTTGACGACCTGATGAGCGCAGTTAGTAGCGACCCTGCTTTCTGCGCCGAGGGTTCTGGCTTCGAATCCTGGTAGGGACGAACTTTGTGTGATGAGCACAAATATTTGTACCCAAGTCATGGATGTTTAATATTTATATAATAGTAATATTTACTGGGTTCACCCCCAGTTCGTTGTACGTTACCCACAATACAAACGTTGCTTAGTGTGGAACTGTATAGTTGGTGTGTTCGTCTGGCGATATTATCATTATATTATACTTACTAATATTAAAGCTATAGCTTTAAATATGAATGTTGAAGACAACCTCTTTAGACTAGGCTTACACTTATTAACAACAGCTAACAAAATCACAGTGTAATATACAAAAACCGCATTCAAAGACGTCCTCGCTTGTTAAGTACGGTACATGCTAAGTCGAGAGTGCGAGTCAAGAATGCTAAAGGGCATAAAATTAAAAGAAAAAAATAACACCAAGGATGCTTAAGCTGGCAAAGAGTTGCATCCCAACGTCCATACAAATATTCCCAGACATGTGCCAAGGCTACTTGATGTTGGAAGGTAATTCTGAGGTGGTTTTGACATGAACATATATGGGAATTTTGGTAAGTCAAAAATTGTGTTAGGATTTTTTTAATGGTGGCGAGGTTGGTTTAAAATTTGAGTATGCAAGCCGAAAAGTGCATATGAAAAAAATTGTACCATATTTTAAAAAAATTTCATCAATGTACAACCGCAATTTATTTTATCTTAACTTAGCCTTTCTTGACCCAACTAGTGCGGACACCGGTAAATATTTGACGACCTGATTAGCTCAGTGAGTAGTGACCCCGTTTACTGTGCTGCGGGTCCCGGTTTCAAATCCTGGGAGGGACAAACTTTATGTGATAAGTATGAGTATTTATACCCGAGTCATGGATGTTCAATATATACATAACTATTATGTACTGAGTCCGCCCTCAGTCCGTTGTACGGTACCCATAATATAAGCGTTGCTTAGTGTGGGACCGTATAGTATATATATAAAAACATATTTTAATTGCTTGTGTAGTCGACACGTCTAAATGAGTCTTCTTTATTATATTGATTTCTTTTTTATGACTTACCTTTTTGTTTTCCCCAAAAACTTCCAATCACAAAGGTAGGTTTGCTCCCGACAGGCACTTGTTATTTTTAAGGAGTCTCATCATTAGCGCCCGTGATTGGCATCGGAGTGTCCTTCATTGTTTTTGTGCGGAGCTCGGCCACAGATGGCGCTGTGATGAATGGGCTCAACGGTCAATTGATGTCAACCTTTGTTCGATCTATTGACGAAGGGTATTTATTCGTTGGGGTGTATTAACGGACTTATATGGGGATGGAGAAAACTATTTTTTGTGTTGTTTCAGTCGAAATATCCGAGTTGTACAATGTTTTCCATTGAAACTGATACGAAGTGTATCTGTGTGAAAAAAATTCGAATAAAAAAATCAAATTTCGTAATCACTTTCTTCCTTTTAATTAAACGCGAATGCTACTGAAGGCGCCTTTTATAAAAATATGTAATACAAAAAATCCGTCGCTCCAAAATATTTTCATTTACATCAGGCGCGTCAGTGAAAATGATTTTCGTGCCTAAATAAATACTTATCATTTAAATTATTTGTCGAGTAAACTGCACTTGTTTAAGTCGGCGGTGGAACTGGTACTTTGATACAAATAACGAAAACATTGAAATATAACTAATTATAGGGATTTTTTCGCGTTTATTTTATGTTTTTTCGTTCCCGACGTTTCGGCTACTTTACAGCAACCATGGTCACGGTAGGCCATTATATTTATTAAAATTAGTTTCATGTCAATGTGAAGTATTCGCGTAAACATAAGAAATCAATAACGAAAACATACTTAAAATAATTACCTACACTGTAATAAAAGTATATTGGCACAGAATATTATAATTCATGTTCTAGTTGACTTAAGCCAACCAATGTAATTAATTTTCTCATGGCTCGGATAAACACAAACATGGCCCATAATCAGTTGACTCACGGTGTTTGCATTCACTTGGAATTTGAGATATTAAAATTGAAGATGTTTATGTAATTATAATATTTGAGATAATCTGATACAGAATATTAGTTTGAGGTATTATGGCTTTTAACTAATCATGATTAAAACAACATGGTAAGTTTATTTACATGCAGTGGTTTGTTCTCTTTTACTAAAATCCCACAAATATTATAAATGTGAAAGTTTGGATGGATGTGTGTTACTCAATCACGCCAGAACGGCTGAACGGATCTGGATGAAATTTGGCACAGAGATAGATTATAGTCTGGAATAGTAAATAGGCTACTTTTTTCCCGGTAAAATTAATGGTTCCCAAGGGATAGTTTAGTTTTAATTTTTCATAAAGCAAAGGATCGACATGATTTACAGAAAAGGCCATAATTTTTAATCGCGGGTAACACCGCAGGGCGCAACTTGTAATAAATAAATAATTTAATTTATTTCGACGAATGTCAGAATTTTAAGAATAAAATAATAATAAAACATTCATCAAACTGTAAAATACAGTGAGTAGGTACTTTGTGTGATAATTAATCGAAAATCGATTACCCAGACATAACAAAACATAGCCAAGCCAACCTTATTTCCTACTAGCTAAGAGCATCAGGTTCATTAAGTAGATTACTAGCGACTGGTACGATATACTCGCAAGGCGAGCCTCATTCACCGGCGTAGACGGCCGATGAATTTTTGAGGGGCCTTCAGAACACCGTATGTGAGCGCGCGGCGCGGCGAGGAGATTGAAAGCGCTTTTTTGCAAAAAGGAATCGGCGTCGGATAATAATAGTCCCCTTTACATGTACGCTCCTTACCGCATGATTCAGCATTCACGCGTAAACAAATTAAGATAGACTAGATCGACGGCAATAAATAAAATATAATCGAATTGAGAACCTCCTCCTTTTTTTGAAGTCGGTCAAAAAGGCGCGCTCGGCGACGCGAATGTCACCCGCAGAGAATTGCGCGTGATTAGCTATTACATGAACGATCTTTGCTTTCGAAATAAAAATTGTGCAATCGCGCGCGAATGAATGAATTGATAATAAAAAAAACGGATAAGAAGAACTCGCGATTGCGCGTGCGATTTTTCCTGCGTTCCTGTATACTTCAGTCGCGGGTGAATGAACGCGTCGTGCAAAGGCAGCTAAATGAGACAGACAGACTATCACCACGCGGAGATAATGGAATGTTTTGATGTTGATATGATTATGGCTGAGTATGGGGAGATGGGCTTGGGTTGTGTGTTTGAATTGTGTATTTTTTCCCCACTTATAGCGCCCTGAGACCATTGTATATGTTGTTTTTTTGTTGCTTCCATTTAGTCGTAGCTTTTTGTGTTTTATAAAACCCTGTTTATTTTAGCATATAAGTTTGCCAAACACTATTTTGGTTACCGTATTAATGCATAAGTTTTAAGGCCCAACGCTATCGTATTGTATGAATATTTAACAAATAAAATAATTGTAAATTGGCCACTCACTGGTATATTACATAGAGATTCAACAGCTGTGGAGTAATTTCATTATCTCCTCAACGCTTACAGGAGTAGCAGTGGTGGGAGTGTGTGGCGGGCCTAGTCCCATAAAAAAAAAAATCTCCTCAACACAAAACGTATATTCAAGTTCAAACCCCGACTCGTAAGCTCGGCGGATAATCAAAAAATGTAAAGTGCTTACACGTGATACAATTGCCATTTGAGCCAGACGTGGAGTGCGTCTCGCTGACGAAGCGATAACGTGAGAGATTAAAAGTTTATTACGATAACACATGATTGTAAAGTTACATTGCTTTTAACGGTTTTGAAGCAAAATTAGGATTCCTTATAGATTCGCCATGTCGGTATAGCTGATGTCACAGAGATTTTATTCAGAGATTGACGTTAGAAGGCTGAAATTTGGCACATATATATTTATAGATTTTTGGTACCGCGCTACAAAACTGTGTATTGAAAAAAAATTAAGTATTATTATTTTAAGGTACCCATACCTTGGAAGGGGGACTGAAAAAATGCTTAAGTCTCCTAGATTAGGTCGTCGTTGAATAGGTATTTAAAAGTGTGTTTTAGGTTTTTTGATAGTTTTTAAATATAGGGGGCTGTTTGATTTTAACTCGTTAAATATAACTATGCAAGATAACAACCAAGGACCGTAGGATGAAGCAAAAACTGGTAATTTTTCGATTTGCACTAGATAGAAATTTTTTACAAATTCTTAAGAGCTAAGAATTGCAGCTCTAAATGTAGGATGTAATAAAGACAACAGAAAAATATACACGAACGGTTCGTATTCCGATTGTTAACATTCCACCGATGTTTCCATAGAGCTGCTCTGAACGTTTCCACTTCACGGGGTATGAGCGAGAATTTGCATGTCATCTGTACGATCACGGCGGCAAGCTGCAGTTTTCACGTACACTGAATGTTTAAAATGTTCTCTATTCGTATTGTCGTGGAGTCTCAAACACTATAAAGGTTTATCTACAGCATGTAGGTGATATATATTTGGTGTAGGACTGTATGACGTCACCTCTGTTGCATGAGGTACGTAGCTGTACAACATATTTTTCTCTCTGTCTTTATTATGAGAATGTAATTGGGAGTGGCTTATAGCAGACTACATTTTGTGTGTTATCCTTTGCCTAAAGAGTCTTAATGATTTGCCAGCGGATCAGACTGGCTGTCAGTTAATCTAAATAGATCACACACTCACTGGTTTTGGAATGACATTTTAGTGATTTGCGAATGTGTGAGGCTTAGCAATATCGGACCGAAGTATGCTGTAGACAGGTAAGTGGTAAGCAATAGGCTATTACAGGATAAACCGCGAAACATTTGCTTTCAAATCGCAAATTTGTACTACGTCGCAGAGTTATATCATATGAATTAGCGATTAGTGCTACCGCTAAACCGCAATGGTTTAGCGGTAGCACTAAAGATACATAATCAGGGGGCCGGTATGTGACTATTGCCGGTGGATTAAAGTCTAGAGCAGTTTCCATAATGCTCGATTTACATGAGGACAACAAGGGTCAAATGCATGCTAATCACTTGTCGCCATACAAACTTATTAAAGTAGTTACACGAGAAAATTTGCGTACTGTCCTCATGCAAACCGAGCATTAACCTAAACACTAAAATGTATGAGAATGTTGTCTATAATCATTAAGGTTCTTTAATAATTACCTAGGCACGAGTCCGTTATGTCACTCTAATTTTGTGTCAGACTGTATGCAAACCAACTTTTCTTTTTGTCACACGACACTCCCGCAGATTTTCATCCGAAATATGCGGTCGTCTCACACGGGGCCCTCAAAAATTCAACGACCCGGGACCGTCGACTCGTCGCCCTCCTATTCTGTTTTATTCACCGAGCCTCAGCGTCAACAGTACGGGTGTTTACAGCGAATGGAATATGCGATTCATTGAAAATGCAGCGTAGGTACCTAATACCTAGGTACCTAATTTATTAGATACAAATTTCTTAAGGAGGTGCATTTAGTTAAGGGTGTATACGCCCTGATTATATTTAACATCGAATCATATTTATCTATATTTTTTTCCATTTAATACTGAATAGACATTCATTATTTCAATGTGATGTGTGATCCAATGTGTGATCAATTTGGCTTTATGTTATTGTTTATACTTAAAACTATTAATAGCCAATTCTGGCATCAGCATGAAGCTATAACGTAACTGATTATCACCAAGAAAACACATCAGAATATGCTTATTCTAACTTGCTATTACTAACTTGTACTAAAGATACGTTTTCGGGTACCAGGCAGCCTGGTCTCCAGACGTCGGCTGATGAATATTTCACTTCATTATAACCGTCTGCCGTACGCTTCTTGTAATATGAAACACGACGACATTCACGAGATTGCTAGTCGCACAATTGTCGCTTACGAAATTTAGTCGCGTTATGTCGCTACGTAGTACAAAGCCAGTTTCTTTTTTTTAGTTTGGACACTTACATTATACGCAATTTTTTCACAATACAACTATTTGTAATGTTATGTCTAGACGAGCGTGGTTCAAACATTGGTAATGTATCCGTAGGGGCTTAGGAGTTACATCAGTTAAGTGTAGGGGTTATACATTAAGGCTTTCATGAAATTGCTTAAAATAAAAGTCAATAAACTTTACACAAAATGTCATCCGCATTTCAGTTTTCACTATATTACGTAATGTCACTCGATGTGTATACATAGTACATTTCATAATGCAAGTTTCAATTAATAACCGAATCGGTCGATACAAAAGTTGTCGTAAGTTTGTCACATGCACTTATTCGGATTTTATATTCATTATATATTGTATATGGTACTTCAAACGTTGCTTAGCTTGGGACCGTACTGTTGGCGAGTTCGTCTGGCGACATTATTAATATTACTTAGACCATAAACTCCAAGATACGTTCGAAAGGTAGAGGCGTACGTAAATTTCATTTGCCGGTGGAAAGTGGCGAGCGGCCCCAACGCAAACTCCACTTAATTACGCACATAAATTGAAGTGCTCTTCCATACACGATGGATGTAGTCGCATTTTAGCTTGTAAAGTATCGCTTCTTTGATATTAATAGGGCGGTAATTTGTGACCGTGATGAGATCATGTCCTGAGGTTGTTGATAAACATGGACACTTTATTTAAGAGGCCGCCTGTGCAGCCTGTTCCGTTTATTGATCACATCTCTATATCTGTACGATGTTTGTACTCATAATCTTAGAACTGATCAGAGTGAAAATGAGATTAGATAATAGAAAAAAATCTCCACAAAAAAAACCCTATATGAACTTGTTTCATTCATGTTTTTAATTAGATCGCGGAAACCCTAAGTTATTTTAAGAAGACTTTTGCTTTAATAGGTTGACAATGATAAGTTCTTAATTTTGGTAAAAAAAAAATATTTATATGTTAGTTTCCTTTTAAATTTAAGCGCGCAAGAACTCTATTTTGTTTTTTTTTTTTTTACATTATAGGCAAGTATTTGATCTCGATCTCACCTGATGGTAAGTGACGATGAGATCTACGATGAAGCATACTTGCCTAGGTAGGAAGGCGGCAGTAGATAGAGACGCTATTGTCGAGACGAGATTGTCGAGTCTCTTGACTTTGACGCGATATAGCATGTGGCCTTTTAATTGATAGGTTGCGTAGTTCACACGGTGCCTAGTTCTTGTAAATATTAAACCTTAATCTAACGCTACATAAAGAATATTTTTAGATGACAAAAAATTTGGTAAACTTTAATATTATGGTTCATAAAATTGGTTTTAAAATCAATGTGGTCATGTAATTATTATGTCACATCAAGTAAACATATAACGTAATTTTTAAAAAACGTATAATGGTTTGGTGGGTCGACAATTATATTAATAGAAGTGTTAAAAGAGGAGTACGTTATTGTACAAATAATAAAGCTCATAATCAAGGCATCAAGAGAATTATTATTACATAAGTTGTTTTGCTTTCAGACTCATAGGGGGTTCCAAACATTGCATGATAGAATCTATCCCTCCATAAACATTATGTTCAATTGCCGTAAGATATTCATATGTTTGTATGCAGTAGCAAATTTGGTTCGTTTGTTCTATGAACAGTCGAAATTTAAAAATAAAATTGGCTATATCGGTATTATTTTCCAGATAACAAAGTGTATGATGCTGACGATGTATACACGCTTACAAAGGTCGGAGTGAACATTTTCAATGTAGATCTTACGATACACGATAAAGAATACTTTAATGGCGTGCAGGCTGCCATATTGGGCTCAGAAAAAATGCTAGGGAAATATCCCAGTCCATACAATAAACCAATCGGGTTGTCTGTTGTGATGTCTGTCAATGGACCACAGGATGTTGATGATAGGGTGAGTACTCGTGTACTCCGTCTATTATTCAAGTTTAATTTTGAATATATACAAATAAAAATTCAATAGTAATTGTTTGTATACGCATCCATCACTTGAGAACTAGAAACCCGACTTGTTATTTTTTTTTATGTTTGTCATAGTGTGCAGACATTTTTAATATTAAAAAGTTTTAAAATTTGGACAGGACCACGCGCGGTCAGCTAGTTTAAATATAAAGAAACACGAATAAAAGACATTGAAATAAAACTATTTTTTAGGATTTTATCGCGTTTATATTATATTATAAATATAAACGCGATAAAATCCTAAAAAATAGTTATATTTCAATGTGTAGTATTCGCATAAATATAAGAAATCAATATACGAATAAAAGACCTTTGGTGAAACAATGCTATTCTCAAAAAAAAATCGAGCAAGCTTCGTGATATAATCAAAGTTGAGATAATAGGAAAAGAGTAACTAATTAAAAAGTTTCTTTCAGGTCGACATTATAATTTTAAAGGACGTAACAAAAGCGACACAACTCCATGAATTCAGGAAACAAAATGAGAATTTCTCATCAATGCCAATTTTATTTTGGCTCTCAACATTTGAAATTGAGGACCTTAACGAATTAATTAAGGTTAATGAGATATTGAATTTTGTACAGAATGAGAATAATTTATTGTTAAAGGAAAATATTTTTATCAGATTTCAGGCGGCGTTGTTGTGGATACTATGAATGCAACTGAAAACAGTAATTATAATGTGACAGAAATAAATTATTATAATGCGTTACAAATGTGTAGAGAGGTGCGTACTTCGAATAATGTACATGATATTTCTGCTTTATAAAACACTGACTGGACCAAATATCCCACTATCCCACTAATATTATAAATGTGAAAGTTTGTATGGATGGATGGATGGATGTTTGTTACTCAATCACGCCAGAACGGCTGAACGGATCTGGACGAAATTTGGCACAGAGACTTTTTATCCCGGTAAAATGTATGGTTCCCGTGGGATAGATTTGTTTTAATATTTCATAGAGCAAAGGATCGACATGATTTAAAGAAAATTACATGGAGGAAAAGGACATACTTTTTATCCGCGGGTAACACCGCGGACAAGTAGTGTGTAGCTAGTAATTAATAACATTAATTGATATCTAAATGATTTTGCTGGCTGTTGATGGCAAATTGATAATGTGATTACCTTTGTAGGCATGCAAACCAGTATTCCACGTACACGCAACTTTAGCTGATGATTATTATGAAGAAACTGCTACCGATCTACAAATGCTATGTGTTGCCAAAAAACTGGTTCGGGATCGGGTATCTGGCGTTATTATATTTGAACAAGATGCATCATCATCTCTACCATTGGACGCTTTACGTTCCTTTACGAAAGCCACTGATATCGCTGAAGGTGACGTCAATGCGTTTAAGGACTATTTTAATTTGAGTTTTCGGGTATGTTACATAGTAGTTATGTTTCTGTTTGTGTATTATGGTCTTTGTGTATATACTGGTAAGGTTAAAGATAGTCTAGTAATTTTAGTTTGAAACTGATTGAGCTCAAATATTTTGGGCACGATCACTCTTAAGATAATGCATAACTGTCAACGAATATTGTGGGCCAATTTATTCTATATTCAATTCATAAGTATATCATTACACAGCTTGATTCAAAAAGGGTTTGTACCCCATCAATTTTGTTTAAACAAAATTTATTTTTTAATATCGACTTTTTAATATTTTGATTACAATTGCGCTCGAAAACAGAGATTCAAAGGGGAGTATACCATATCTATACCAGCCTGTATTAGAAAGAAATTTTAGTTGCATCTACAATGTGGTATTGCTTATTTCACTAGTCGATTGATTTGATTGTAAGGTATTTTTTTTTCAGATAAAGATACCAATAACCCCGCCTCATGCGACTGCTCTATCAACGTCTCTCGCGGCTCTCCAGTGCGGGGCTAGTGCTATACTAGTTCTGACTGGTACCGGGGCATCAGCGAAATTGTTATCCTCAACAGTGCCACCATGTCACGTGCTAGCTATCACTACTCGCGAAACATCTGCACGAAGACTGCACTTATACCGAAAAACTGTACCATTATTATATAAGCGTAGGTTTTATTACCAATCTTGATAATTAAATACCCGATTAGCACAGTTGCTCGGCACCTTTGTACCGAAGGTCCTGGGTTCGAATCCCGGTAGGGGCGTTTAATATTTATATACGTAATTATATGCTTAGTTTGGGACCGTAAAGTGTGTGTTAGTCAGGAAATATTACTATTATTAATTAAGGTTTTAATCCCGGGTCCCGGGTTCGAGGCCTGGTAGGGACAAATTTTGGTTGTCTGACAAGCACGAATGTTTGTACCCGAGTCATGATCTTTAAAATCTATATAAGTACTAGCTGACTCGGAAAACGTTGTTTTGCCATATACATTATATCTAGGAAATATATATATATATAGTTAAATATTTGCGATTATAAATTGAGATATAAACTATCCTATCTTTCAAGTTGGATAAAACTGCACACAGTGTGCAAAATTTTATTTAAATCGGTTCAGTAGTTTAGGAGTCTATAGCGGACAAACACTGTGACACGTAATTTATATATATTAAGATTATATACCTATTGAGTTCGTCGTCAGTCCATTGTACGGCATCCATAATGCAAGCACTGCTTAGTGTGAGACCGTCTAGTTGGTGAGCTCGTGTGGCGACATTATTATAATACTGACACTAAATAAAAACATAAATTAACATAACGCTCCGCAATTTCAGATGCCCCGGCAGCTAACTGGCAAGAGGAGATGCGGAATCGCATCGGTTTTGGCACTCGAATGGCACTGGAGACGGGCTACTGTAGCGCGGGGGCCAAATTAGTGGTGCTCGCGCACGCGAAAGAAAATGACGGCTATTGCAACAGTTTCCAAATTATTACAACACCATTTAGATGCCAATAATGCAATATAGGACTTAATATCATCGGAATACGTCATTTTTCTAAATAACTATTACTATATTCGCCAGCGTTTGGCACTGTGTTACGTGCCGTTCGAGGGTGCATCGCGGAGAGGGTTTATATTTGGAACTTGTACATCACTATAAGAATGCATTAGCCTTTTGTATATTAAGGAAAATGAAAGAGAACTGGTTGGAAATAATAGTTGAAAAGTTGGAAGGATAAATAAAAGTAATGAGAAAAAATATGGAGAGTTTAAATAAATAAAGAAAAACTAATATTATTTTATAGTAAAGTGTAATTTGATATATATCTATATTTTTGGATATATTTTTTTTTTGTGACGTATTTACTGTGAATTAATTTTCATTTAGATTTATTTCCTCATCTCGTTCAGGGCTTACAATAAACTTCTCTTAAATTGTTCTGTACTCAGCAATTCTACAAAACACCAATTAATTATTCAACAAATGTTGGCAAAACTATTAGAATTGCAATTTACATAAACTGATTATTTATTAACGGCGCCTAGTAACCCGATTAGCAGTGTTTGTTATATTAATAATACATTTGTTGCGTAAATAGGACAGAACTGCTGAATAAACGTTTTCATTCGACGTTTTGGGGGAAGGTTGTTGCTTAATCTTTTGTTTAAACAAAGGACTGCTGCTAATTTCCAGCACGAAGTTGCTATCATATTTAACCCTAGGGAACCCATTATAGGTACCAGTTTTGTTGAGGGGGGGGGGACACAGAATGTGTGAGACTTAGTTGTACTAAAACCTTATATATCAAGCACAATCCTATTTACGTACCGTTTCGGTAACGTAACGTTATCCATCTCTCTCACACCACAGATTGCAATAATAAGTATGACAGTGGCAGCATGCTATCTCGATGACGTTACGATTAGTTAGTGCTTACCACAATGATGTTATTCCACAGCCCAAGAAAAATAAAACTACTAATTTAAGTACACTATTTCGGGGCATATTAAGAGCTTAAAAATGTTCAATTATTCGAAATAAATTAAATACCTACACTAATGAACTTGGACATTCTGCAAAAATATGCACTCTGCTTTCTATACCGACGGTACCAGGTTCGAATCCTGGCAGGGGTAAGCTCTGTGTGATGAGAACGAATGTTTGTAGCCGAGTCTTGGACGTTCAATATCTATATAGTCTAATTATATACTGGGATCGCCCCCAGTGCCATTGTATGCATGCATGTATGCATAATACAAACTTTACGTTTAAAACCGTACATTTGGTGCGCTAGTGAACCAATATATTATTTATTATATTATTACTATGTATGTAACATAGTTATATACTTTTATTGATGTATCCAAACAAAAAAAAAATCCTACAATAGTTGTAGAATACACCACTGGTTTGTTCGTATGCTGAGCACTCACTAATGTCACGAGAAATAAGACCAAAAAAGGCATATTAAGATGAGAGCTGCCTTTGAAGGATTGGAGAGCCTAAAAGAGTGGTAGAGCGGGATGGTGCTACGCCATGTCGAGTGCAGCAACACATTGTTGGGCTTTACGATTCAAATGACTCTATATAAGGTTTCGTTTGAGTCTGGGATTACGGTTTTGGTGATACATAAGAGCTTGTATAGGTATAATAGAGTTCCAAAGAATAACTATTCAAAAACTATGTTAATGTTTATGTTGGTATCTGCACGTCAAGTGCGATAATATTCGTAAGTTACATAATAAGTAAATAAATATCGCCAGACGAACACACTAACTATACGGTCCCACACTAAGCAACGCTTGTATAATACTTATATAGATATTATACATCCATGACTCGGGTACAAACATTCATGCTAATCATACAAATTGTGTCCCTACCAAGATTCGAACCCAGGACCCACCGCACATAAAGCAGGTTCACTATCCACTGAGCTAATCAGGTCGTCAGTTAACCGTGTACTTTAAAGTCAACGTATTTAGACACATTGTATGGAGAGTTGGAAGTTTTAAATACTGCCCGCTAGAGGCGCTATTCAATTTACTATACAATGTGTCTAAATACGTAAACTATACGGTTAGCTTACGAGTACCACACACTTGACGTACGGTACATATTATAAAGAAAAATCATATTAATAAATTAAAATACGTAATAAATAAGGTATGTGGGTAGAAACATGATTGCTATAAATAAGCTGCATACACAAAGTCTTGCCATTCACATTTCGTTATTTGCTTGCTCACAATTTTATTCAAAACATGACTACAATTACAAATTACAACATATGACAAAACGACAAAACATGACTACAATTTAAACTAAATCAAAATAATAAAGAGTGTAATGAAAAAAAAAGCTCAGTTCGATTAGTTGAAATTCTCAAACGACATCCCGGTACCATCCATTGTTTCTTTAAACGCTTCCAATAAAAATGCAAATGTATTGTCTACGGCCGCGTGTCCCGCGAATCGACAATGTAGTTTATTTAGTTTTAACTGTGCTGTCGGCTCTATGGTATCGTATTTCATACGTAATCCTTCACTGTTTAAACGACGCTGTTTCAATGTTTTGCAGTGTAGTTAAAAAAGTATCATAATCAAAAATATTTGTATGATTCAATAAAAAAAACGTAAATCTTGCATCATTTTGAAAACATTATTTTTAATGTTTTCAAAATGATGCCAGATTTACGTTTTTTTTATTGAAAAAATTAATCATATTTACTTATTAAAAATAATTTTAATGATTGTGTATTTCTCAGTATACAATTTATTCGTGAATATCGTAAAATATTTCACTTTTTACTGGAGACTAAAAGTACTATGACGAAATTCGGTAGAGTGACGATCATATAAAATATATTCTATAATTTCCCAAGCGACGGAGCTTGGTGTTTGGGAAAGACTTTCTTGTTTTTAAAATTTTCCTGACTATTTCCCGAATTCTGTATAAACTTTTCTATATTTTGGGATTGACGGTTTCACTTTTTGATTTTTTCTCATTTTTCGATGTATATTTTTCTGATAAAACACTTAATAATACCTTATTTCTAATAAGTTGTAATGTAATGAAAACATAGTCACATATTGTTCAGGAAAATGTTTTTGTTCTTCTTGAGTACTACTAAATTATTGAAATAAAACAAATTATACGGATTTTATCGCGTTTATAGTTTTTACGTTTCGGCTGCTTTACAGCAACCATGGTCACCTTCAGAATTAGTTTTATTTAAATGTGTTTGCGTAAATATAAGAAATCAATATTGCTAAAATATTACAATTCAAAAATTATTTTAGCCCTGTGAGTAACGTTACTCTCGCCTTAAATTAATTTAATCAAACGAAATATCAGCCTGAACTAGTGAAATCAATAATATTCTTAAGATTAAGTTGAACTAAGTATCAGATTGATCGTCTCAAAGGATCTCACGGTTACGGATATTTAACAAGTTGATAGGAAATAGTTCTCTACAAACGATGGGGGCTGATTCAACATAAAACAGAAATCTTATTTAATATTGGGATGCCACTAAGCGAGGCGTCCTAAACTGATGCTAACTAAATATGAAATAGAAGTTTGATTCAGAATTTTATAGACCTTTATTTTTAATAACATATGAATTGTATATAATATTTATGTGTAACCTAAATAGCTGATATCGAAATGATATATCATGAAAAAGCATCGGAAAATATTTACCGTTTCAAAAATCACTAAAATGAATAATGAAAAGCAGTCTCCATCCATGTCTTACTCATGGATTGAAAGGAGTTTATAAGAAGGCGCTCATAGCATGTTGCGGTTTGTGGTAGGGGTGGACAAGCCAGGGGTGGGGGATTGGATCAAATCAAACTGAAGATTACACGCTGTAGAAGTGACCCAAGCACATTATACCTGCCACAGACAGGTATAGGTTGAAGGTGAAATTTCGAAATAGTTTCTAAGGCGCTCTTTAAGAAGTCAGTCAAACTGGGAAGAATAAATGTATTCATTGTCAAATATATCATAACTGCATTTGAGATAGATGTATGGTAATTAGGTATAGTATCCTAGTTGAAGAAATACTTTTTAATTCAGACGAATAATACTCATCTACGTATCAGTTATATTTTAATATTTATGATTTAATATTTTCGTTGTTAATTTAAATCGTTTTATTTCAAATCAAGGTTATTTATTTCATTAAAATGTTTGTACCTAGCACATAACATCATATTATTCTGTACACATTTCGCATTACTTTTTACAGCGGATTGGACGAATCTCCAATGTTTTAAATATATCTGAACGAGAATCTACGGTTGCAAATGAAATTCGTATTTTCAATCTAGTGCAAGCGAATATTCTGCTGTGTAACGAATAAAATGATGAATAAGGTCTATTTTACTGGCCAAATTGAACTACAAAGTTGTATTTGATGACCCGTACGGGTGCAGACTAGGTGATGGTCACAAAGTGGATTGAATTGGTTCAAGGAAATATTGTATGAAGTCCGTGGTATGTTGCCTGTGGAGTAGCTGTCTTTTCCTAGTAGAAATAGCATGTTATCGTACTTGATATCCAACCTTTTAACTCTTGACAAAAAGAGAGAGAGAGTTATATGTAAAGGTCATAAGCCCATTATCGCAAACACGCACCTCCTATAGGTATTATTAAAACTTATAATTTCATGCTCTATTACCGAAATTATTCCCCATCCGTAGCTCCAGACACTAAATTTCAGATACAAACAGATTCCACTCCAGACATCAGAGTTAATTACACCCGACTCTACCAACTCGGGCATGCAGAAAGTAGTGTTTCTGATAAAATTAAATAAACGCGAACAAGTTAAGGTTTGTAATGAATATTAATGGGTGAAACTCTTGGAATCAGGCTTGACATGGGCTCGCGAAACTCCGCTCGAGCCCTATATAAATCACGCTTAGTTCAACCTCCAAGTGTTGCTCTACTATGAGCTCTACTGTCGTGTTTCAAAGATAACGGGGCTGCCACTGAGTAAAGATCTTTGAGACAGGTTATGGTTGGAGGTCGATCGCTTGAGCTTATAAGTACCGAACATCTTGAAAAAATGTGTATTGATCTATGATATTCACTTTGATAACATTCTAGAATGGTCTAGGTCAGGGATGCCCAAACTATTTTGGGTCAAATTCCCCTTTACCAAAATACTTTAAAAATCCTATCTCTAGTTTTTTGATTTTTGATAGTTTTTAAATAATAATAATTTCATCTTGTACGAAATTTGGGAATCCCTGGTCTTGGTAAAAGAAACATTTTTTTTCATTTTTATTATTTAGATCAGCTTTGCTCACGCTGTTTTTTTTCTTGTATTTATATCGTTATGCTACTCCATTAGCCTTAAAAATATATTTCAATATAACAAAAAGATATAGCAATTTTAATAAAGTTGTCAGTTTAAAAGACCCAAGCAGAACAACACAGGTAACTTGTGCATAGTGGATATATAATTTTATATTCCCCAGTATAATGAAGACTAATCGATTGCTCTCACCAACCGACTCCATTTTTCTGAGGCATTTTTCTTGTTCAGTGGTTTTGAATACGTATTTACTTAGAATCTGCTTGAGTTCTGCGAGGCCATCAGTCACGATGATGTAACGGTGCGAAATTTTTGTTTCATACGTGATTTATTCTACTTGTATGTCGTTCGTTCGTTAAAACATATAATCAGAATCAGAATATTTTTTGTTCATGTTAACCATTAAGTACAGTACTTATGAATGGTCAAAAGTTACAAAATGCTAAGCTACTTACTACTACTACTACTTACTACTTTACCAGCCGTCCGGAATGCCGTCCCTATGCAGAAGAACGGGCAAGAAACTCCATGATTGCTCTTTTTTTTTTATTTTTTAACATTTTTGAGCAGTACGGCGGAACGGCTAAGCAGACTTTAGCAGCTGGTCAAAAAAAAGTACTTACTAAGTATAAAATTACAAATTAATGGCTACATGGTTCCCAAATTTACAAATTACTTTTGTAAATGATAGTAAGAAAGAAGAACAGGTACAATATTCAAAAATACCTCATACTCTTAACACAAAGTATAATAGATACATTATAAAACAGACACCTATATAATAACTAACTAAGGTTTCTTTAGATAAATAGTCTATTTGAGAAGGGGCAAGTCTTTAGCACCTTCAACAGACTGAAGTTTTGGATGTGGATGGAGCGAAAACTGTATGCAAGGATCGTAGTATCTGGCTATTAGTGGTCTCTACACTCATGGGATGCAGGCCTGAGTATATTTATATAATATGTAGTATATAACAACAATTAAGTTAAAGAAAATGAAAAGGTAAAATGCTTTATTGGAAAACTTTATGTAACTTATGACCGTGCGTTACTCAAAGTCTAGAGTTAAAAAAAAACTACTTTTATATTTTTGATAAATTCCTAGCCGCGTCAGTAGGAATTTATGACCAGTTTGATATAATTTGGTCATGTTACAAGCTTTGTCCAAATTCGTATGAGTAAAAGAGACAACATAGCAGTTACTCAGTCTAGGAATAAGATATCGTAAAAAATCTGAGATTGGTAGATAGATGGCGTTGGAATAAATCTATCCGTGTGCTTATCTCACTTTGGGCTTAAACCGTAATTGGTCAGTCTATTATTAAGCTAGCGAAATACTTATTTTTATCACAGTAATGCAATGGTTTCATTTTAAGACACTTCATGGGTGTTAATTACACGGGTGCCAAACGCCCGGGTGTCTCGGCCCCCGCTGCACCCACAAGCATCCTTGATATATTTCGGTCATTAGCAGTTAATGAATAATTTAGTTAACGAGTGAACTCGGCAAGCATCCTGTTATTGGCTGAATTATTTCTACCTTTTCTGCGTTCAAATAGCATTTCACGTTAATTGCTGTCTGGCCTGGAACTCTCTAATTGCTTAAGTTCAAAGATCTTGGCTCTTCAGTTTAAATGGTAGACTACTATTGAAGTAAAAAAATCTTAGGACTGTTTCGAACTTTCTGTTAATAATTCCTAAGGTCTATAGAGTTTGCAGACGCTAAAAAACAAAAGCAAACTATGTTGTCGATGAGATTATTTTATAACAGACGTCGCAAACTGCCACAGATTTGATATTGTTGTGCACTCCCCCGATATGCTTACTTCATACTAGATTCTGAGTTCCTTTTCAGGTCAATATAATTTGGTTCTGGTCGTAAAATGATGCTGACTGAACTCATCACACCAGAAAAATTAAACAAGACCAACTCTTACTAATATTAGACCTGCATGTAATGCCCCACTGTTGGGCATGGGCCTCCCCTCAGTGTGAGGAGGATTAAGCCATAGTCCACCACGCTGGCCCAACGCAGGTTGGTGGGATTCAGACATATTTCGAGGGGTTCTCTCAGACATGCAGGTTTCCTAGCGATGTTTTCCTTCACCGTTTACCATATGATAATCATAATCATAGTTGAAAATTAGATTCGCACATAAAATGTAGAAAACCCAGAGGGGCGAGCCGGGGTTTGAACCAGCGGCCCTCGCTGGCACGGCAAGCGTTCATCCAACATGGATATCACTGCTTTTTGACAAGACAAACAAACATAAAATATTGCTACATCGAACTACTTTATTTAACAGGCCTTTTTGATATACAAAATTCTTTGAGTAGCCATTTTCGATATCAAAGCAAAATAAATTTAACTTCGCAAACAAACCAACTTAATGCTTGTACAACATTCATACAACCGAGGCGAGCCTCGTCCACCGCGAAAATGTAAAACACGAAAAAACACGAGGTCACAAGGAGAGCAGGAATGAATAGGACTTGTCCTGGAAGCGGTCTGGATGCTTAACATTCTATGCCGCCCGCCTTACAACTGTGCGATCGTTCAAACGACTGCGGGAAACGTCGTATGGTCATAGAGTTTTATTACGACATCAATTTTAAACTATTACTTATAATAATAATAAATAATATCGCCAGACGAACACACAATCTATATGGTCCCACACTAATCAACGCTTGTATTATCGGCATATTGTATTATTTGTACAATGGGTACAATGATTGGGGTAAAAACATTAGTGCTCATCAAAAAAAGTTTGCCACTTCCAAAATTCAAGCTTTGTCACCTTGGTACAGAGAGCTAGGTTACTACCAACTTTGCTAATCGGTTTGTCAAACCCAGTAGGTACTATAAAACGAGCTAGACAGTCATCCCATTGTTAATATTTCTAAGTCGATCCCGGACACAAACCGCCTGTGCAAAGGAGAGCTCCGTACCTACTCGTAAAACGTTTTCATAAAAATGCAAATCTACCGCCGACGTATTGCCGCCGGGTTGGGCTAGACGACTCTGCCGGAACTTCTTTCATCGAATTAAAATACTTTTTAGAAGACAATGTCGTTTGCTGGAAGTTGAACGACGGCGTGACTCTGGGAGGGAAGTACATTGTAGACGGCGGTTTTGTCTTTATCGATGTTATTTTAATTGCCTTTTTGGACACAAAGCTGCTGCCTAGCGTTTTAACTCCTCTATTTTCAAGAGTATGTAGTTTCTTTATGTTAGAATCAAATGATTCTGGATAAACTTTAGTCCCTTAGTTTTCTAAGCCAGTTGAACAATTTTAAGTTATTTCCTTATTTACTTTTTTGCTGCATTAAGAACATTGACTAAGTCTAGTCTAATATTATACTATGTTTGCACCTGTTCAGGCACCTAACACTATATTAGATTAGGTGCATATATACATTATTCTATGGTGATTGCCGTATGTTGATAGTGTTACGATTTTAATGAATAAATAATTACTACTATCCTACGTTGGTAATTACTTATAGCTCTTTTGTAAGGTATGATTAAAAAACTAGGCCTTCTTTGTAAAAGAATACTAAGTGCCAAATAATTTTCCATTCAGTATTTTAATCTTATGTGTATTTTAAACTTGCGAAGGCACAGTGTCTTGTGCATCCCTGTTGGCAAGCGCTCAGAAGGCACAGCTGGCCACTCGTTTAAAGTCTAATTGAAGGAAAATACACTTGGAACCCTCTCGTAATCTTAACTGTGTTAAGGACGATTATATTCGTGAATTTTAATAACGCTGCCAGTTGTTGTGATTTTTGTATTATTTTTAGAGATACTTTTGGTGGAAATGCGAGGAGATATTTTGTTGGTGCTTGGAGTGTCTGTTATTTCATTTTGATAGAGCTTTGTTCTTTTATTATTCACTACTTAACTTATATATTGTTTTCTGTTAGTTAATAGCTGACTGAGTGGTCAATTCATGGCTCACCTGAGGCAACTGTTTGGCTCTATATGTGCCTCGACCTGAGCCTGTCTGAAAATATATTTTTTGCGGAAATGGTTTGCTAGTATCAAAACCAACGCTGCCGCGATTAATATATGCTTAAGGCTGCCTTATACCTCATTACATGCTTGTTATAGGTGGTATCTGGAAACAAAGTATCAGAATGACTGCTGGGACCTATAAACGATAGCTTAATCGAGCAGACTAAAAAGGAATATATGTGATAGGTACTTCATACTAAAACTATTTATGTAAAATGGTTGATGTCGTTTGAGCCAACGTTTAATAAGTAAGTTAATACTTAGTCACATCCTACAATATGTCTTATGATCCATGTAACGTTAGCGATGTTACCTCCGAAATGTCGCACGCCTTCTTAGATTTTATTGCGTCTATCTGAGAATACGAGCTCGTAAACTTAATTAACTGCAAACGAAACACCTCCCGAAATGAGTCGGATTATGTGTCGCAGCCGAGATTGTTCGCCTCTGATTGTGTTATAAAAGATTTATTTGGTTTTAATAAAGGAAAGTGTGTGCAAGTATGTGGGTTCCTTACTAATACAATATCAAAGCCAAATTCCTTAAGCCTATAAATAGATAGTTTATTGTTTCTAACAATTTTAAATATATGTTAATAACAATAATACCAGCCCCTTATTGTCCTAGCGTCGGGCACGGGCCTCCCCTCAATGCGAGGGCGATGAGGTCATAGTCCACCACGCTGGCCCACTGCGGGTTGGCGGACTACACACGTCTTTCGAGGGGTTTTTTCACACATCCTGGTTTCCTCGTGATATTTTCCTTCACCGTTTAGCAAGTGATAATAATGGTTGAAAATGAAATCCGCACATTAAATCTAGAAATCCCCGTGGTGAGAATTTATTATAGAACAGAAACATTCAAAGAGTTGTCCGAAAAATTCGGAAAAAACTAAAAGTGCTATTATATTTCCTATGAGAAATTTAACATGACAGCTGTCGAGTCAGCTAGTAAATAAAGTTTATATAATAACATTAGCTGTGTCAGCGAACTAAGTACCGCCTCAGGATCAATATTATAAGAAAATTAATTATCTTTATTTTTTGTGAAATTTCCCAATGTTTTAATACTTGTTCTGCTATTCAAGGCGGAGACAAATTCAAACAATCAAAGAACATCGAAATCGGCCCTGCCGATTGAGTTATAAATGGTGTAACTAACGAGACTTTGTTTTATATATATAGATAAAGTGATACCTATCAAACTTTGGATGATATATGTACCTCCAGTGTGCTATTACGTCACCTGAAACAATGTAATTCCCGACAACGGTGGCCTGCGTGATTAACACACTAATCGTAAAGTTGGCAAAGTTTTACTACTCAGTTTTACGTCGAAAATTAATGATTGGATCGTGATGTAGTTCTTAATGTTCATTTGTAGATGGTTACTTCTACGGGTACAATGTATAAATATAGAACAATACATATTTTACACTTAGAACTTAATAGATACGTATATAATACTTACATACAATACGCATATATACAGGGATTTTTATTTTATTTTATAAGATTAATTTTATTGACGGCCTGATTAGCCCAGTGGTAGTGACTCTGCTTTCTGTGCCAAGGGTCCCGGGTTCGAATCCTGGTAGGGACAAGCTTTGTGTCATGAGCACGAATGTTTGTACCCGAATCATGGATGTTTATTATGTATATAAGTATTATATACTGAGTTCGCCCTCAGTCCATTGTACGGTACCCAAAACACAAGCGTTGCTTAATGTGGGACCGTATAGTTGGTGTGTTCGTATGGCGATATTTATTTATTCATTTATTGATTGTTAGCAACATTGATAGAATATTGTCGACTGAGAAAAACCTTAGGATGAAGAGTTCTCAGTACTTAATATACAACAGCTGATTATAATGTGCTGACATGATTTCTAAAATATATCTATAGAGTCACATCGTTATTTACTCAACATTATTATTGAATCACAATTGAAATCAAATCAAAGTGCGCACAAATCAGGGTTGGCGCAATTAAATCAAAATTCGACCGACTATTTTCTTAGGACGGCCCATTTATCTAAATTGTAAATTCTGACGGCTTCTATTGATACGCCAGACAATTTCTCATTTTTAGGATAGGCAGGTATTTCCATAAGGTATAATGACCTTTAAAAATTCATACCGGTTGATTATTTAACAGTTGAATAGTAAATAAACGAAAATAACTTCTATTTTCATTCATCGACTGTCTCAGAAAGTTATGTTCGTAACAAGAATAATTTTCAAAACGTACCTTACGTTAAAAGAACTAAGGCCCAAACATCTTATACTTCTCTGTATCCACTAGCAGAGACCAAAAAAAAACGTCTTAAACTTAACGTTACATAGATAAGTAGTTACTTACTAGTATTGTAAAGCTCATCATAACATCAGACATAACATTCGAAGTGATTAATTTATAAACAATTTAAATACAGGTGTGGAAAATATTTTTTGGCTGTAGAGTCCTCAAAAAGCAATATTTTACTAACGGTTAAAAAAATATATCTTCGGTAAGCAACATCGAATAAGCAGACTAAAACTCTCCATAAAAAAACTAAGCAACTTCCCAATTACAGAGCACTCACCCACGGGACGCGATCGGGCTTCCAAAACTGTGCACGTTAGCAATTTTATATCCATATTTTTTTTTATTTTCACGAATAAGAGAATCCCGGATAAAATACGACTCTAGGTAGAGCCGAGGCGCGGGGACGTGCTGTTAAACAGGACAGCTGCTTTATTTATGCCCTCAATATTTTAGAAACCATAAAACTTCTTCGCCTCGAAAATAACGAATGTTTTATGTTAATAGGTTTCTTAGAATTCGCACTTTTGCGCGTGTAAAATTTTAATTGATCCAACTTTTCACTGCGCAAGATGAAAAAGGAAAATCAATCGAGCGATTTTATGGTATTCATAAAATCACGCTGATTTGATAGGTTCAGGTTTTTACGATGTTAATATACGTACGTGCAGTCTGATTTATTATTACGTTCTTCTTTATTTTTATTTTATCGCCATTTAATATTCTCGAGCGAAATCATTTTTTTTTGTTAAAATGATAATGTCTCTGGAATTAGAATACTCTATAGCATTAACTGGACGGTTAGCCTACGGATTATCATAAATTTATTGGTCAGGTAGAATTTGCCTTAGAGCCTAAACAATTTAACACTGTAAATAACCGACTTTCTAAAACATGAAAACTATTAATTTGGTCTTCGACATCATTTGTCAAAAAATATATATCTACTTACTTATTTATTGAAAATCCTTGAACCTTTCTTTCTTGTGGGATTACGTCTTCGCATAGTAAGATTAATAGTGAGGTGCTTCATCAAAAAAGCAAATGCAATTTACAACGTGATTGAAAAATCGCTCGCTATATAAAGGCGAGATTAGATGCCGTCCTTTGCAATAATAATTTAACAATGTATTCATATTTAATAAAAAATATAGAAATCAGAACATATGTAGTAAATGATATCGAACATCATAATGCAATATTTAGATTTGTTCTAATGTATTTTTAATGTCAATTTCGGTGTCCACAAAGATACCCTATTTGATCAGTTCACCGCTTCCATCAGGATACAAAATATTAATTCACCTGGTTTACAAACATTTTTCATTCAAGAAACAAACAACACTATGTGTAGATACATAAGAAATAATGTCTACTGAAGCTGACCCAAGAAAAACTGTCCCAGTGTCCCAGATAACGACTGACCATATTGAGCACGGCGAAAATAACACTCAATACCATTATGTCCTGCGTCTATATTGACGTCCAAATATAATGTGTGAATAATGCGAGGCCTCCATTCAATAAGGGTGGGACCTTTCTGTCGCGTGCCCTTAAAAAAGATATCCACCCTTTTGGCGGATTAAATTATGGACTATATTTTTTGGGCTCGCTTCCGCGCGCCGTTCGCTCTTTTAGTTAAGTAATACGTTTACCTGGTAAGATTTGTTGGGTATTTTCTGCGCGATAAGAAAAGGAGTGGCGTATAGAAGTGAGATTATTAAGGGAACATTGAATGGGCGTCGCGATATTTTGATTTTGTTTGGGAAATCGACGTGGGAATGGTCGGGTATGTGGGGTGTAGTGTGTCAAGGGTATTGTCATAGAGAAACGACAGGAGAAAATTGTATTAGTTAAAACTAGCGTATGATGTGCTGGAGCGAATAACAATTTATATATACACTCCGATAACATACTTTATTAAGACAGCATAAAATATAATTTCACTTGTAGGGTACCTGCAGTTTATTACGTGAAACTGTCATAAATAATCGCTACAATTCATTAGTCAGTTAACTATCTCAAAACTTCTGTTCAGTAAGCTATCAAAAATTTCATATAAAACTAAGAATAAACATATCCCCACACTTAGCTTCAAAAAAATACACTCATTCTTCGTTTCCCGTCACAAGATACTATAGTAATTCTTAACTAACGTCCCGTATTCCGACTGGATCACGTTCGTGTTTCGCAAATCTAATTTTTCCTACCCGACAAATTCCTTTTTGAGAACTATCCGGCTGCCGACGACTACGGTATTGCCAATTCCGCTTCGGAAACTTTTTGTTCCATAGTGTTCCCGTCGAACATGTGACATCGACAACATTTAGATGATTTGCAGTTTTTTTTAAATCTGAATTTATTTTCGGAATGTTTTGTGTGGTGATATTTTTATTTGAATGTGTGCTATATCGTATGTATAGATAGGCACACAAGTTGTTTGTATTCCGTGTATCCCCAGTAAATACCCCTCGCAGGAGAAATATAAAATATCTCATCACTATATTTTCTTGTATCGTACGGAGCGATAATAACTTTATGGTGCGTGTAAATTCCCCAACAATTTCGACGGTACAAGCCCGAATTCTAACCCTCATCTGGCGAATGTATCTGTATTTATTATGGCATGCTATGAAGGTCTTGTAAGCAAAAAGAGGAGAGGCGCCAAAAACTCAATTTCGACGCTTTGCAACGAGGAAAACGAGGGAATCAAGTTAACGCACACTAAAGCGGGGTCTATTAGACCGTAATGTAACAGGAAATGAAACTGTGCTCTTTGTATCGGACACTGGTTGAAATGAGCATTTGTATTGATGTTACGATATAGTCAGATGTTTCATGTGTATTTAGTTCAAAGTGTCTTAAAAACTTATCCTCAAATTTATAGATAGTTATAATTTTATTACACTAACTTATCACAGGAATCAGAATCAGAATCAGAATCAGAATATTTTTTATTCACGTAGACCATTATTGTACAGTACTTATGAATCGTCAAGTTACAAAAATATTATGCTACTGCTTTACCACCCGTTCGGAATGCCGTTCCTATGGAGAAGAACGGGCAAGAAACTCCATGGTTGCTCTTTTTTTAAAATAGATCTTTTACATTTTTGAGCAATACATTGTTATAGGTATGTGAGAACAATGTAGGAACGGCTAATCAAACTTTAGCAGCAGGTCAAAAAAAAAAAAAAACAAAAAGTACTAAGTATAAAATTACAGTTAATGGCTACATGGTTCCCACATTTACAAATTACTTATGTAAATGAAAATAAGAAGGAAGAAGAGAAATACAAAATCTTAATAGTCTGCTCAAACAAGGTCATTTATATTCCTGAGGAGCCGGACCAGCATCCAACCAAGCATTTTTATCCTTAAGATAAGCATCTAGTGTATAGTATGCCTTCTTACATAGCGTACGTTTTATGCACGCTTTGAATTTATTTTCACTAAGTTCGGTAATGTCAGAGTGTATTTTATTATAAAATTTAACACAATACCCCATGAAAGATGTGTGAATCCTTGCTAGTCGAAAGTGTGGTTGATCTAATTTGTTTCTATTTCTTGTATTATAACGATGTTGATCACCGAGCCTTTTAAAGAGAAATAAATTTTTCCTAACATACATAATGTTTTCATAAATATATTGGCATGGTACTGTCAAAATATTAGTTTCCTTAAATAATTCTCTTAGGGATTCGCGACTGCCCAAATTATAGATGGCCCTAATAGCCCGCTTTTGTAAAATGAAAACCGATTCTATGTCAGCTGCTCTCCCCCACAATAGTATTCCATAGGACATAACACTATGGAAGTAGCTGAAATAAACTATTCTTGCGGTGTTCACATCGGTTAGTTGCCGAATTTTCCTAACAGCGTAGGCAGCGGAACTAAGTCGTCCCACTAAGACTCTGATATGAGGACCCCACTGTAACTTGGAGTCGAGCGTTATCCCTAAGAAAACCGTGTCGTTAACAAATTCAAGCTTCTCATTATTCAGTACTACATCGCAATCACTACTTTTGACATTTGGTAAAGAAAACCTTATACATTTAGTTTTCTTGCTATTTAACGCTAAGTTATTAATAGTAAACCAGTTATGTACCTGAAGAATAGCGTCATTTACGTCGTCAAAATTATTTACATGTCGTCCCACTTTAAAAATCAAGGAGGTATCATCAGCAAATAACACTATCTTCATCTTATTTTGAATTATATGCGGTAGGTCATTTATATATACTAAAAACAGGAAAGGACCTAAAATCGATCCTTGCGGAACACCCATTTTTACTGCAGAGCCTAACGATTTAGTACCATTTATAAGAACACTTTGCCGTCTGTCTCCTAAATAAGATTTTACAAGATTAAGAGCATTATCTATAACACCGTAGTGCTCTAATTTAAGTAAAAGGACTTCATAATTGACGCAGTCAAATGCCTTTGAAAGATCACAGAAGACGCCAATAGCATCCTGTGAGTTCTCCCATGCATCATAGATATGCTTTATTAGGGTTACACCGGCGTCGGTTGTGCAACGTCCCTTGGTGAAACCATATTGTTGATCGTGCAGGATGTTATTTGCGTTAAAATGATGTAACATTTGTGTAAGCATTATCTTTTCAAACACTTTACTAAAAACTGGCAAGATAGAAACTGGCCTATAGTTGTTAGGATCTTTACTATTACCGGACTTAAAAAGCGGTATTACTTTACTGTACTTCATTAAATCCGGAAAGACTCCCTGATCTACACATTTATTAAAAATTAAAGCTAAATAAGGGGCTACAGTATCAATAATAGTTCTACATGCTTTCACAGACATTCCCCATAGATCTTCTGTTAGTTTAATTTTTATATCATTGAAAGCTTTAACAATAGTTCGGCCACTAATATGGTCAAACTTGAATTTAACAGGGCAATCAGCTATGTTTTTTTTAAGAAGTGAAATTGAGAGACGGGGGGAGCAGTTCAGAGATTCTGTTGTTTTTACAGGGATGTTAGTAAAAAACATTTCAAACTCCCGTGCTACCTCGGTATCTGAGCATATGAGACCGCGTGGAGTCTCCAGGGTATAATCTGTACTGCGCTGTTTCGTCTTCCCAGTTTCACTGTTAACTATTTTCCAGGTGGCCTTTATTTTATCATCGGCAGATTTTATTATTTTACTAATATATATGGCTTTAGCCGCCTGACATACTCTCCGAAACATTTTCGAATAATTTGAAACATACTGAGTGAAGGCTGGATCACTAGTCTGGACTTTTAGTTCATAAAGTTCAAATAACTTTTCCCTACTCTTACGAATTCCTCGTGTCGCCCAATCACTAAAAGTAAATTTAGGTTTGATAATTTTAGTTTTGAGTGGGAAAATATTATCAAACTCAGTGTGTACAATTGAAAAAAAATCTGAGTAAAATCTATTAGGATCAAAGTTACAACTGGGAGAACCTAATTTACTATTCAAAATGTTATTATATTTTTGCAAGTTCCCAGCTGTTACAACCCTACCTTTTATTTTTATATTTTTTAAAGAGTACGAGTAAGAGTAGTAGTAGAGGAAAAAGTACGTTATAACTGCTTTATAATCGATTATAACTTTTTATAAATTTGATGGTTAGGTCTACACACACACTACATGCGCGTAAGATTCTCTTTACATATTGCTACATAGTATCAATTATTTCTTTTGCGATAAGTATGGAGAGAGTCGTAGAGTTTTTTCAAACAATTTCCTCCAGTGTTTACTGGCAACAAATGTTCTCAAATATTTTACCATAAACAAGTGATTACAAACCTAATGATTGTGCGTATAACATTTTGCAAGTAGTTCATCTTGTCTGGTCTTGGTGATCCTTACAGAATTACTTTTTGTGATTGAACCTCTAAAATGTAAAGTGGTAGATTCTAAAGCAACGAGTCGCATACGGCCAAGAGCTCATTTCTCAAACCTTACATAACGGTGTAACATAATCCAAAAGTGGTCATGAAAGAAAAATGTTTTCACTATGTAGATGTGGAAGAGAGTCGTTAATACAAACTAAGCCCAGAAAATCGGATTCCGACCGCTGATTAAAGGTCCCTTGCAAGTGTTGCTCGAATTGAATCCCTACATGGATTGATTCAGGGACTAGAGAATCGTTTTATGATTTCGGGGCCACCTATTGCGCCGTCAATTTTCTTGTTGAACCCAATTTGTTTTTACGTATTCTTGTTGTTCTTTTTTTGTTTTTCATACGAATTTGAGTATTCGCTTTGTTTGTTGTGCGTGATTATGTTTGCTTGTTATTTTCGAATTTATTTAAGTTTCGTACTCGATAATAATGTTCTACATAAAATGATCATTTTAAAGATGCTTGTAAATAGGCACGTTAACATCAACTCCTAAATGTATAAATAGATTGTTTTAAATCCATTGCAACATCTTTTCAAACTAAAAAAGGCCATTGCAATGCCTTTTTTAAATACATATATTAAAATATCATCTAATATTATTACAAAGTATAAATATTCAAAGATGAGTATTCTCCCTCAAAATATTGCTTAAGTTTAAATTTTTTCAAAGGTAATTTTTTTTATTTTCACATCAACTATGTACTTAGTTAATATTTATACAAATAGGTCGCTTATTACTGAAGAAAATTGCTCTTTTGAAACTATAAAAATTACCCAACCATTGTAATAATATCTAAAGTTCGTTACATTGTGCCTTTAAATTTAACATTAATTCATTCAAAATTCATAAATGAAATTTACATTCATATTAACAGCCAGCGAAACTTTTTATAAAAAGTGCACGCTGTCTATGTAATTAATAAAGTTGTAATAACCATTTTTTTATATTATTTTTTACTTAAAAAATAAATAAATTCACAACTTCACAGCGCCGAAGTTTTAAATCACGAATTATTTCACGGGGCCATGTAAATTCACCTTTTGAAGAAGTATAATGGAAATTTCGAACAACCACTTGGAAAGTCTTTTGATCTTGAAAATTTTACTGAAACGTTGGTTGAAAGCCTTTAGAGCGCCATAGTTGTGTAGGTACCGTCGAAACTTTAGTAAGTGGTGGATTAAGTTTACATAGTTAAGTTTAATATGTGCGAGAGAGAGAGAGGCTTAATGCGTAAAAAGGTAATACTTTACGTTTTATCCGTGATATTTATATTCAAATATGTTCAACGCAACCGGCGACCCAAGGTTGGTCATTTCCTCGCTCAGCGAGTATCTTTGGCTATTCAGCGAGGAAATGCGGCCAGCATCTTGGGCACGCTATCGCATGAGCCAATTTTTTTACACTTTTTGTAAATATTACGTAGGTAAGCTTTTTTAATCCCTTTTTAGTTTTTATTTGTTTAATGTAATTTTCTTTGTAATTATTGTGAGTAATATGTTCATGAAATTGAACAAAATAAATAAATAAGGTTTATACTCTGCTACAGATACTAAAGTAATAAATACAGCGACACTCGCTTGTCGCTGTATTTATTACTATACCATATGACCACCACTGTAGATCCTAGCTTACAGGAGTAGCAGTGGTGGGAGTGTGTGGCGGGCCTAGTCCCATTTTTTTTTTTTTTTTATACCATATGACTTGTTTGCTAGTGAAACGTATCGCGTTGCAAATCTAGATTTAACTCTGTTCTACTTAGACCTAATATTACTTCTTACTCTAAACTCAAATGATCATTTACCTATTACAAAAAACACAAAGCAATTATGTTTTCATGCCGACTGATTTCTTCAACCCTTTTCAAGCATTCGAAACATTGTTTTCAATCGCAAAGATGCATATACATTCATACCGAAACTGTCGGTCGACATTTTAAAAAGTCTGTCTGGCTATAAAAAATGACTTGGAAGTCTGATTGTCGAAAAAACGACCGCGACTTTCATCAAAAGGAGTTGCATTCGTAAAGTGCCGAGAATACGCGGTTTGCGCTGGTCTGAATTTTCTCCCACTCTGAATGGGTATTCACTAAATGCAAGCTCTTTCTTTACCTTTTATAACTCGTAAAGACGCGAGGCGATCCTTCCAAGATTCCCATTTTTTTTCACGTTGCAACCGTAAATTTTTTTTCGGGCGTATTTTCATAGACTGGCAAGTCACTTTTTGTGTATTAAAATTTTTTAGAGATATTTTAAATATGAATGCCCTACGTGAGATATTTTTTGGCCTTCGCAGAACTTACTATGGTATCCAGCAATGATAATAATTACACCAAAACCAGCACAACAGAGGATATGCACAAGCATAACAGACATTTGCTTTTATTGTAAGATTATCTTGACATTCCATATCACATTATTATATTCAATAATGAAAGATATATTTGTACCTTATCAAAAGGCTTAGACAAACAATATATTAAGGATCATTCAGTCTAAAAGCTGCATCACGAGATGAAAGTACAGACATACGCGTTGAAATAAAAAGTATATTGTTCTATTTATAGGCAAACACAATAAGATAACTTTTTCTTACCAGTTGTAAGGGGGAGTTTCGAATGTGTACTTATATTTGCCCCTCCACGGGTCGGAGCCGGGAGCCGGCAGAAGTACAATAAAGTATTGATTGGTCCATTTACGGATCCACTCTCTATTAAACTTTAACAATAAAAGGAGGGAATGGTTTGTAAACTTGCCTTTACGGACCTTTCGGAGCACCTCCGAGTGTCGCCCGCGCCGAAAAGTTGTGTACATTAATTTAGATTGTGGCTTTCACATCTTAATGAGTAAGCGCAGTTATTTCACAGTAAATCACGTAAATGATTACTAGATGCAAATCCGAATTCGGAGGTTACTTACAATCATACCATGGTGTCGTTTAAATCATAAATTTAAATATTGCTACACATTGAAATAAATCATTTTTTCGGATTTTCAAAGTCATTTATTTGCGAATACAGGTGAATACAGGATGTTATGATGACAATATTTATACTTATACCGTACTCTACCTTATCCTCTATTTTATCGCGGTTATTTTATGTTTTTACATTTCCGTTTGTCTAAGCAATTTATATTAAAATAAATAGCTCTTGTTGTTCAAAACTAAGTAATAAGCCTTATTCCTTATACAAAAGAAACTTTAAGTACCTACAAGACGTGTCACAATAACAATTCATATCGCCACCCCAGCAGTCTTTATGATGAGTACGACAAATGGAAACCAGCCTGCGTGCTTGAGATAAAGAAATTATACCGAAGTTTCTAGACATGTTTTACTAGGTGTCGTTATAGTAATGTAGAGGGAAAGAATAGACCGAGTGCTGTGATCTTCCGGACAAGAACAATTTTTTGCGGAAAACTTTGAGTGCGGTGAAGTGGTTTAGGGGAAATGAAGAAAAATAAATTTCCCAGATAATTATTTCGGTAGTTTTAAGTCCACAATATTATTGGATCAAAGTATAGTTTTGAATAGTTTATCCCGAAACAATAATTCATTACGAAGACCAATGAGACGTTTATTAATTTATTACTTTTATTAATTTACAAAAGCGGGCTAAATTTAGATATTTTGACAAACACCAAATGCTACGAATTCGAACTTCCGTGGATTATTTTCCAGACAACATTAATCAGCTCTATAAAAAAAATCAAGTAAGCAAAAGAAATACCTAATTTGCATTGTATCGCGAGCCCGGGGCTAGTGTCCCTCAGTTAACTTAATTAGAGCTTCCTCTTGCAGTTAGTTAGGCGAAAATGTTCTTAACTAAACTATTAAGGCAGTTGCCTGAGTGCATTCAGAATGGCTGCCAGCTGCACAAGTAGATACGATGGAACTAAATACACTCGACACAACTATTTCGTGTAGATATTTTGAAATAAGAATACTCTTTGTATTATTCTATTTAGTCATTGTCATGTTGTTATTTTTTTTAGGCCGGCAATGGGCTACAGTATAGTGCCATTGTTCCCAGTAAGACATCTTCAGCGTCGTTTTAAAAATAAATATAATAATAATAATACCAGCCCTTTGTCATGTCCCACTGTTGGGCACGGGCCTCTCCTCAATGCGAGGGGAATTAGGCCATAGTCTACCACACTGGCCAGTGTGGGTTGGCGGACTTCGCACATCTTTCGAGGGGTTTTCTCAGACATGCAGGATTCCTCGCGTGTTGTTTTCCTTCACAGTTTAGCAAATGATAATCATGGTTGAAAATGAGATTCGCAGATGAAATCCAGAAATTTCAGAGATGGGCTTATCTTTTTTAACTCTTTTTTTAATAACCATGTTTATTACAGTAAAATAGACTAGGTACTCATAATAATAATATGAACTACACACCAGCAATGTGGGGCAAGAATTATTACAGTGGAAAACTTGGAAGATTAAAAATTCCACGCCGTCGTCGCCTGATTCTTCGCGAATGTATATGTATGTATGTATGTGTACCTCTTCATATTGCTTGTATTATACTTAAAGTACTACTTCGTACTTAAAATAAACCTACATTAAATTAATAAGTGTTGATCGTAGTCACAGTTTTCATAGGAAATTGAGCGTTAACTAAAATATAGAAGAAAAACAAAAGTGAAAGCAGACTTTTTTTCAGTTTTGGACTCAATAAGGCTAATAAAATGATCTTTCGTATCAGGATGATGTTTTCCAATAAAATCTTCATCTATATATATATATAAAAGCCGCGTTAGTTATACTATTTATAATTCAAGAACGTGTGTACCGATTTTTATAATCTTTGATTTTTCAAATTTGTCTCCTCCCCGAATAGCAGAATAATAATTAAAACGTGGAAAATATACACTAAAAACTTATTTATTTTCTCATAGATCAAGAACTCTTTCAGCGCCTCTCGACAAACATAGTCACCGATTCATTCAACGTCCGTCCGACACATATCAATACCATCACACATTATTTCGCCGCCGGTTCTACCCCGCGCCCGTCCCGTTCCCGTCACGTCGACGTTTTCACTCGTCATTTCAGACCCTCCTCAATCCACCGCGCAAATTGAATTTGATCCGTAACTGCGTCATTCAATCGTTTGTTTCTGCATTGACGGGTTGTTTTTCTCATTCTTTTTTTATATGCCCAACGTTCATCAGTAGCTGGAATGTGGGAAATTGTTAATTGTGACGACACTTGATTGGAAGGGAAGTTTGAAAAGAGAACGCCAAATTGGAAAACGGTCTGGCATTTTGTTTTTCGGATTGAATAGTGCAATTGATGTTGATTGTCTCGGCTACAAAAAAATACAGTTAAAAAAAAGATGTACTACATCGGTCCTCGGCGCATTTTGAAATTAAAATACTATTACATACATTTCTCAACGTTAAATACAATTTACATTATAACCTCTTTAGGCCATTCGCATTGAAGGGAGGCCCGAGTCCAGCTGTGGGATATTATAAGAGGCTTGTATTACTATTACTAGATGCGCCCGGCGGTGTTACCCGCGATAAAAAGTATGAAAAATTAAAACATCTATCCCACGGGAACGATACATTTTACCGGGATAAAAAGTAGCCTATGTGTTATTCCAGACTATAATCTATCTCTGTGCCAAATTTCATCCAGATCCGTTCAGCCGTTCGGGCGTGAAATAGTAACAAACATCCATCCATCCATCCATCCATCCAAACTTTCACATTTGTAATATTAGTATAGATTATAACCTAAACGAAAATATATCCAACTAGCTGTTACCCGCGACTTCGTCCGCGTGGTATTTAACAAAAAGCGGACGAAGTCGCGGGTAACAGCTAGTCTAAAATAAAAGTAGCCTAAGTTACTCCTTGTTACATCAGCTATCTGCCAGTGAAAGTCCCGTGAAAATCGGTCCAGCCATTTCAGAGATTAGCCGGAACAAACAGACAGACATACAGACAAAAATTGTAAAAATGTTGTTTTGGTATATGTGCCGTGTATACATCCAAATGAACTTAGTAAAAAGCGGTTATTTTAATATTACAAACAGACACTCGAATTTTATTTATTTGTATAGATTAAATGTAAACAAACATGTATTTAATGCCAATCTGCAAACTAAATGTCGTCATTGTATATACAAAATATACTCATTCCACATACCAAGGATACCTTTCATATCAACATAGAAAGCTTACTTGTCTGCAAGCAAATGTCTTAGTCCAACACCCCGCAATGTACTTTCAAGTGGTCCCCTTTCACCGCAGACTTTGATTTTGTATTTTTTCCCCGTTTTTCAACACTTAGAGCCCTTTACCTCGCCATAGATTCAATGGTTCTCGCAGATAGGATCTAAATTACTATGGCTATGTACATTTGAGATTAAAAGGGTGTCTGGAGCCGGAAGCGAGTCGTGGGAAGGATTAAATATACCTACGTACGTAGATACAGAGACTCATCCGGGATAAACATTTTAAATTATTATTTCGAAGCGGTCTTTCGTTGTTTCCGTAAATGCTTGAACCTACCAAAAATGCATGAGTGATATGAGTATCAGGGAACACTTATTGTTTCAAATGAATGTGAACACCCATAGTAATAATTAAATACAAATATTCGATCAAAAGGTCAAAATAAATAAACATTATTTTACATAGATATTTTCAAGTTTCAAATCACATAATTATTTCAATAATTAAGTCATATTTTCTTTATAATAAGTAAACAATGTCTCAACTATTAAAATAAATACTTACCTTACTTAGTAAACTAATTTTAATCTGTAAATAATAGCACATTTTCCAGCAGTAGCGTTTTAAGGGCGACTTTCCATAAATTAATAAAAGTTTAAAGAAACTCAGTGGACTGTGTGTTGCTTGGTGTAATTGCTTCGAGTAGTCGCAGTTACCAGTTCAAGGGGGCATGAGAAGTTGGTAGCACAACTTGGAGGACCCGCCCGGGGAACTGACTTATTACTGTCAAACGTACGGCACGGGGCTCCGGTGATAGCGACGAATAAAGCTAATAGGGTGAATTTATGAATTGTGGTCCTACTTTTAAATTAATGATCATTTTTAGGATAGATTACCTGATACTAATTTCTTACGCGAATGCTACCCATTGAAATAAAACTAATTTAACGGATTTTATCGCGTTTATTTTTATGTTTTTACGTTCCCGACGTTTCGGCTGCTTTACAGCAACCATGGTCACGGGAGGACTGAGGCGTTTGACGTTCTAGTGTCATAGTTTTAAACGGGGTACTCTTATATTTAGTTGTTATTTGTGGTCCAATCTATGCAGAAAATGCTCACAGTGACTTGAGATCTCTCTTCGATCGTGTCGGATTACTATCCCGTCGGACTATAAGAGTAAGGAAGAGAGTGTATCTGTGCATGCGCACACACTTGTACACTATAAATATCTCCTGCGTTTGAGTAGTCTCCATTGTCATTAGCCGCCGTGACATAAGTTCTGTAAGGAAGATATTATCATTGTAAGCTAGTCGAATCGATAAAAATATGCTATCCTCTTTACTCGCTATCACTAAAGGCTTACCTTCATCTCTGTCAAACATACAAGTTCGCGTCGGGACACAGCTCACTGATACTGCTGAATTTAGATAGCATTATCGTCCGCCCATATTGCAGTTATGGTCTTATGCATGCAAACTAATAGGTATATGAACGTTCCCTTATGTATACACTATGCAGAACTTGATGTTTTTTTTTTTTTTATTAAGATATAGGCAATGTGTTGTTTTGATTAAGCTCGATAAAAGCTTCTCGTCGTTTATGGCGTTCTTGTTAAGTGAACCGTAGAGATCAAAGATTGAGACGCGAGGTTTCTGTTTATTTAGAGAATCGGATAAAATATTACTGAAAGTAATCAATATATTAGCTAAACATAAGTATTTTACAAAAGACAATACAAAAATAAAAAATATTGTTGAAAAATTCGATCACAAAACAATATTAAAATTTACATAATTAATGTTTGAAGCATTCATAGCAGTTAGATCTGATAAGCGTCTCGAATTGAATTATTTTTTCAATACCAAATAAAAATACGACTTATTTATAAAACCTTATCACAGATCCTTTGTACCGTCAAGAAGTTTAATTCGAAATTGTTAATGTTCATTGAACAAAATAAATTGGCTAAAAGTTCCTGCGGTAAGATGAAGATTTTCTTGTGAATTAACATCAAACACATCCGTTGTACACACACATTGTGTGGATTTTTTAGAGATTTTTTGCTTATTTTTCTTTAAAAAAAATCTTCACCATTAGTTATTTTGCCAGTGTCAATTATAATCTAAAGCTGCTAGCATTTGCAGGCCTTGGGCCTAAGGTCCTCAAATCCCTTTCAGTAAAGTAGTGGATACATTAGTGATAAAAAAGTAAGATACAGATTCTAGAATAATGTAATTTAAAAATATGATTATAGTTATTACTATGTAATATAATATATATATATATGTACTATATAATATATATATAAACGTCACAATATAAGGTCCTCTCCGCAACAACGAACACGAACAATATTGAAACAGCTCCCATATTTTATTCAGAAAAATAAAATATACACGTCAAAAACATTTGTTTTCGCAAATCAAAATATAATGGAGTGGGGTACCTATCCCCGCTAAGAAAACACCGGAGTACCCTAAGGCTAATGAAATTCGTAGACTCGGGAACAGACAGCGAATTATCGTTCACTGTTACTTTCCAACCCATACCATGAGAATAATTGGACATTCTGCGACTGTCACTATTAACTATATCAATATTATAGTATGAAACAGCAGTACGTCAAGAGCGAGACTATTCATAAGCTAACCGTATACTTTATAGTGTATCGTATTTAGACATTTTGTATGGAGAATTGAAAGTTTTAATACCGTCCGCTAGAGGCGCTTTTCATATCTCCTTACAAAATGTCTAAATACGGTAGACTATAAAGTATACAGTTAGCTCGCACTTGTGCAGTAAGGTAAGCAGTTCTTGCTTACCCTACTGATTGTGTTGTCGAATGATACTATACATTTAAATGTTAATGTTTAGAAATCATAAAATATTTGTAAAACATAATCTTGCTCTAAACGTTAAACGTTGGTATGTATCTTATAAGTACCGGGTACCTATCTCAGATAGGATGGCACTTACACGGAACCATAGAGTCGTTAAATACGATACCAGCTATTCCCGTACCACCTCGAGCCAGTCAGTCTCGGAGTAACAACGAATATGTAAATGTTAAACAATCGTGTAAGTACGTACATTGGATTTTTTATTGCAAGCTTATAATACCAGTCCTCTATAATGTCCCACTGCTGGGCACAGGCCTCCCTCAATGCGAGGGGGATAAGGCCATAGTCCACCACGCTGGCCTAGTACTTCACACATGTTTCGAGGGGTTCTCTCAGACATGCAAGCACAATGCAAGCTTGGCTCTCAGTTATTTGATCCAGGGGCCAATTTGAAAAGTTGCACAAATCTACTAGAAAATATGTGGTCATATGTAAAACGCCTCAGGACGATGCCATTAAGGTAATATAGTAATTATGTTAAGTATTAAAATGCACTTACATTTCCCTCTAAGTACGTACTATTGAGCATTAATTTTTAAGCTTCACTGAAAAATTCTTCGCGCTTACGATTCAAAACGGACGTTTATATGAGAGTCGCTTCCCACGGGACACCTCATGCAATATTCATACGCGCTATATAAAGCTGATTGCACACTTAAACGCGGAGTCGTAACTAAATATGGCGTCGTGGGAGTATCCGTGAATGAGTGATGAAAGAATATGAATTGAATGATTACTGGATATTGAAGTTGATCCATATATACATTACCAGCCATGGCCCGGTGCCCCTCGCAGTGAAGGGGAGTAGGGTTTTGCTTGATATACAAGTAATAGACTCACCCTCAATTACATAAGACTAAATACCACTAGCGAACTATATACCTTTGCTTATCTTTATGGAGAATACAAATGACGTAATGGTGTGAGGTGTCGGAGGTCACTATCCAGCAACATCGTCTTTTTTTTTATTACATTATATAGGCAAGTATTTAATCTCGGTCTCCCCAGATGGTAAGTGACGATGAGATCTACGATGGAGCATACTTGCCTAGAAGGTACCTGTTCACTCTCGACTTTTATACTCTCGTCGTTCGTTCACTCTCGACTCTCTCGTTTATTACTGCCTAAGCATGAAGTATGCAACCAAATCTTGTACATACTTTTAAAAATGTTTTGGTAGCCGCAGTAGGATCATCGCTCAGTGTACAAGCGCTCCAAGCTAGCCCGTACTGGCGTTCGGATAGGACCCGGTGTTCGCGACAAATACCCCTGTTATGTTTCCTTTTGCATGTCAAAAAGCTCTCACAATTCATGCGACTCGAATCCTGTTAAGCTGAAAGTGATACAATTCGTGAAATGTTTGTATTCAATCTGATTGTTGTAGAACGGTATACAATATTTGTGTCTCATTTGGGTGTGTGCGATGACCTGTTTTTTTTAAGAAATGCACGTTATCAATGTAACATTGTAAATTTATATAATAGTAAATGAATGATTAATCCGTCAAACTTACGAAATAGCTATCTATAGTTCGGGCTAAAAGTTTTTGTTTTGATTTTATTCTAAAGGACCCTTTCTAGGGTTAATAAAATAAAATGAAATACTTATTAAAAATCCGGACTAACGAAATAGCATTTCAATTTTAGAGCCTCTAGAACAAGTCAAGTTCGCTCTAAGTTGAGATCTGTTTAATAATACCGTCCTTAATAGGTAAATATTTTGCTACATAATATTAACAAAAAAGGAATGGTTGTTAAGCTATTAACCCGTTGCGATTCAAAAGCGTGTTACAAACGATTCATCACGGCTGGTAATTATAGTAACAGTGTGTCGCAAAAGCAGATTCGTGATGGCCTATAGCGAACCGACCGTGAGAGCCTTTGATGTGATGCTTAAGTATTTAGGGGCTCAATGACTCAGAGAATCGCAGAATATTTGATAGTTAACGCGTGTGAATAATTTGTAGACAAAGTCTAGATTTGGGCTATGAATTTACATTTAAAATTTTAATGGGAACAGCAATTTGCCACCAAATTTATTATAATTTAAAATCCCATCATAAAATACTTTTTTGGTAAATGTAAAACTAATATGTATGTTATTGTTATTAATGTAGCTTTTATTAATTTAGGGGATGGTTTTATAATATTGCAATATAACGAAACTAAGGTCAGTTTTGTTAGCGTTTTTTTTACAGGAATCGGTCATAAAGTTATAATTTTCGGAAAATTGGCCTAATATCCAAACTTTTTTTTTTTCAATTGATCTTGGAAGCAATAAATATTTTAAAATTTTTACAAATGCCATATTTGATATGAAGGATGTGTAATTTTATATCAAACTACGGTGCTCAGAGAAAACGTATACATACTTAAAATATTATAAGCAGACCCAAATTATTTTGATACTACCTAAGAAATTCATCCTAGAGGAACTGCATTGCGGCTAATTTCAGAATAACTTCGCTCTGAAAATTGTAGGCTTAAACGGACTTTAGAGGTACGCCGATTTACGTGACCACCTTAATTAGTCAGATAGACCTTCTTACACCTGGGTAGGAAAGGGATTTACGGCTTAAGACGGAAGCGTTGGGTCTTGGAATATTTGGGGCTTATTCACTTGGACGACTTTGTATAATTAGCTTACCTTCTTTACCAAACATTTTCTTTGAGTTATGCAAATTATGACGATATTATTGTCATGAAGTTTATGTGTACAAAGATAATTGTTTTTAACAATAATGACGAACGGAGGAAATGTGGACAACCTAGCATGATCATCAAACATGTGTTGTGCTCTAATTTTACTTTATAAAAAGTGTATTATCACACTAATATTATAAATGTGAAAGTTTGGATGGATGGATGTTTGTTACTCAAGTACGCCAGAACGGCTAAATGGATCTGGATAAAATTTGGCACAGATATAGATTATAGTCTGGAATAGCACATAGGCTACTTTTTATCCCGGTAAAAAGGACATACTTTTTAATCGCGGGTAACACCGCGGGGCGCAGCTGGTATAAAAATATATAAGAAATATTATAGGCTATCAAAGATAAATTGCATTTTAAACCCAGATTGATAGGGCATTAAAATGGAACAACAATATTATTAAGTATGTTTCTGCTTTACGAATCTTCACAATGCAGAAGAATTTATCAGACTGCTTGCCTGTAAAGTGCTCGCTTGCAACACGGTACACGAAATGAGGCCCAGCTTTGAGTGCTACTTATTTCGTAAATGTAACGTATGAGTAGGTATACATTTTTATAAAGGTAGGTATAGACTGCGTATTTATCATTTTGAACTGAACCTTTAGCGGACGGTATCTTAAACATTAAACTTGATTCAGAGCCGGTACGAAGTTCGCTAGGACAGCTAGTTATTTTTTGTATAAATTGTGGCTTGAGCGTGCCATGCTCGGCAGCTTCGCGTACTTCAAAATCAACTGCGAAGCTGCCGCGCTTGGATAGGATAGCTGCATAAGAGTTACGTAGCGAGGCATTTCAGCTGCAGCAGGTCTGGACCCGGACCTATTCGAAGACACGAAATATCTCTTTCTATACTTCTTCCGTACGAGTATTCCCTTATGTAGTTCTACCTTCGTACCATGCTAACCCGTGATTTCATCGCGTTATGAGAAAGGCTGCTTCGCTGGCTAATGAGAATGAATTGCACTCCGGTATACGTCCTATCCAACGTTACTTTGGGATTAGTGCATTTTTCACCAGCCAACCTTAGTGTGATTTGTCTTAGTTTAAACTCAGATTTATTAGCGCCAATTGATTTAATCCCTTTAAGTTCTGTGTTCATTATTTCATTGTCTGTGAGGAACATCGCACGATTTGTCTTAGTTTACTTTAAAGTCAGATTTTCATTCATTTGAATGAATGGTTTAAAACGTTTAAAAAAATATTTATTTCATAGTTTACGAGTATATCCATAAACCTAAATAGATCAATATATTACATTACGTCAGATACCTATATAATTTGCCTAGTATAATGTCTTCCTTGCATTAAAATCCACAGAAAAAAGGATAATAAGCAATAACATTTATTTGACACAATTCAAAAACACAAACATAGTTGAGACTCCTCTGTTAGAACAAGAACAAATTACAGAAAACAATATAAGATGGTTTTCAATGTGTCTCACGACAGGAGAAAATAGGTTCCCAGATCAGTCTTATGCCAGACTTAGCGATGATTTACATCTAAGACAATTCAATTTCTATGGCTGTACATAAAAGTGCATATCAAATTGATGATAGTCGACTGTTTCTCATCTATCCAGCGCACTGACATGTTAGATGAATACGATATGGTAGAACTTTGCACGGCATCAACGCATCACCAAGGCCTTGCTCCGAAAACCAGCGTTGAGGCGTTCCTTTGACGCTCCAACTTAGTGCCGAGAACAGACCTTGTTGGTTGCAGCTACGTACGGCGGGAAACTAACATTTTATTTTATTTTATTAATCAAACACATTAAGTACTGAATATATATTTTTAATTATATTGCCTGCGTAGCTGTTTTACCAATAAACCATTTTTTATTTTATTTTTTTTGTTTTTATTTAGAACCGTTCGTATATCTAGGGTCGGTGATCAACAACACAGGCTCGTGGCAGAAGCCCAAAGCGATGGCGAACATTTAGAGATGCCAGTCAGCGCAGCCCTGCATCAGGCAACTGATCGGAACCGCTGGAGACAAGTAACAGGTAACAACAAGTAAACAGGCTTCAAGAGTCAAGATCCTCAGTGATGAGGGAACGATGGAGGAGGGGGACATAATCGTTATTTCGAGATTCGACGACCATTTAAATATAACAGAAACCAGTTTTCATTAAACTTATTTAATATCGCTTAAGTACAATTGTGTACGATAATTTCTAGCATTGCCATAACAATAAACACAATCTTTAGAATTAGCATAAGCCACGTTCATTTGACAACGCACGCGGATGGTGTGGAAACACACGGCGGCGCGTTCCGACGGCGCGCCCGCAATTTGATCTATCTAAATAATTAGCTATTACCCGCGACTTCTTCCGCGTGGTATTTAACAAAAATGTTTTTCTAAAATAAAAGTAGCTCAAGTTACTCCTTGTTACATCAGCTATCTGCCAGTGAAGATCCCGTCAAAATCGGTCCAGCTCTTTCAGAGATTAGCCTAAACAAACAGACAGACAGACAAAAATTGTAAAAAAAATTGTTTTGACGCTTCAATTTTATTTATTTGTATAGATATAGATATAACATACTGGTAATGAGGACCTTTAAAACGCCACTAAATATGAATTACGCAATTAGCTAGTTTGAAGTATACTTTGTACACTCAATAACAATTGTATAGTTCGCTGATAGTATTTTTGGTACTCGAGTACTTCATACGGGCCAATTTAATTTAGGTCTTCTGTATAAAAGTATGTTTTTCTTTAAATTACAAATGTAATACAATTAAGAATCTCAGTGTACTTATACTTACTTTGAAAATGAAAATGAATTTTAACACGTTTATAGGAGAGATTAGATTTATTTCTCATAAAATTATAGGTATATCCAACCATCAAAAAGTAAGTAAACTAAAACACCTTATGTATCAAGTTATGTGATCTTATTAATTAGCTCGAGGTTCGAAAGAATATAACCATGGCTTACAGATAGAGCACAAATTGATAACAGTCTCATTTGACCGAAAAATTGAAAAAAGGTTTGCGCTACGCTGTGCGTGGACAAACACTGATATAACGATGATTTATTGAACTATTTAACGCAGTAGGTGTGTACGCCGTTTGTTTTCTCCTTCCCCCCCTCGCTACAAAAGGGAATAGGTACTTACATACTTATAGCTTTTTGTATGTTTGACTAGATAAAATGGAAATTTTAATTTCTTATATTTACGCGAAACTACACATTGAAATAAAAGTAATCTTACGGATAATAAACGCGATGAAATGCGTAAGATTTGTTTTATTTCTATAGATAGCTGTTTAGTTTGTAATCTGACGAGAGTGTCCTGTTATATTTAAAAACACTGCCAACGAACTGGCAGTACCTGTATTTTTGAATCAATGTTTTTTTTTAAATACCCTAGCTACGGGCACGCACACATTATGATCCCGTATACTCCCACCATAGGCCCCGTTCCTCGCACGTGTTTATCCAATTCGGCGCAGTCTGCGAAGTTGTGAGCTCGCAATACGTGTGACGTTCAAATTAGAGATTCATATTAATTTTGGGCTTATAGTGACAGCGCATTGCGGCGCCCGCGCTAACACGCCGCACGGTAAACTTTCGTCGAATTCGAAACACTTTAAGGTGTTTGGTTTGAACACAATAAGTTTGGATATACCGTAACTATTGAATAAACATTATAATTACTGATAGGTGTGTCGCGTATATTACGTTATTATTGCTGTGTTTTGTTTAAAAACCCATTGAAAGTTAGAGAAAAGTGGCGAAGCCGTTTGTTTGCCTTTTTAAATCCGATTAAAAAAAATAGCTTATTTTTAATTTAATTTTAAACTGACTTCAAAAGAGAGGAGGTTCTCAATTCGGTTATATTTTAATAGTTTCTTTGTTCTACTTTAAATATATAACCAATTAACGGATTTTACCCCCAAATTTTTAGACGATTTATAACTTTATAAAACGTCATATAGCACTGCGCACAAGAGTTTTGCTTTGCGCAGTACAATATGACGTTTGATAAAAACGTCTATAAATTCGTGGGTTAGTCTCTAATGTATCCTACTTATCCCACTAATATTATAAATGTGAAGGTTTGGATGGATGGATGGATGTTTGTTACTCAATCACGCCAGAACGGCTGAACCGATCTCAATGAAATTTGGCACAGAGATAGATTATAGTGTGGAATAGCACATAGGATATTTTTATCCTAGTAAACTGTATGGTTCCCGTGGGATAGATTTGTTTTAATACAAAATAAAGTGCGGCACGCACCACTGAATTACCACTTTAAGTGAATTTGCATTATTTACTTATCTTCAGCAACTTCTGCGTGTCAAGTTCTAATGCGAGCTTCCCCCTTTTGGGCATAGACACGTATATTGTTGGACAAACTCAATAAAGAGTCGTGCTGGCCCATCTGCGTTGGTATGCCGTGCAGCGCGCCTCATTGCGGATGCAACGCGCGGACTTATCTAAAATAAGTCGTAGATACTCTGCAGTATAAGCGAGGCTGCGAGGGACATCTTAGAATAGAATTAAAATTAATTAATTAATCTCTTATATTTACGCGAATACTGCACATTGAAAGGAAACAAATTTTAAGGATTTTATCGCGTTTTTATTTTGATTTTACGTTCCCGACGTTTCGGCTGCTTTACAGCAACCATGGTCACGGGAGGACTGAATATGAGGGTACCCCGTCTCAAACTATGACACCAGGACGTCAAGCACCTCAGTCCTGATGCTTGCATTAATTGAGTAGGTGCCTACATAGTCTTATTTATTTCTTGATCCTGTATCTTATAAAAAAACGAATAATAAGAGTATATGCCAATACATCGATTAATGATTATAGAGACAGAATCAAAGACGCAGTCGCAATCGGCAGCACTGAAAAAAGTCTAATAAACCATTAACATATATTTTCATATAATATTAATAAACACTCCCCGTGCTCAATGTTTTAAAGTCGGCCTTAATTAATTGGCTGCGACACTCCATTCGGTGGAGTTAAGCATGGAACGGTATTTTATTAAATGTGGCATGTGTTCGGTAGTCTGACAAAAATCACTTTACCGAGTCTGGGGATATTGGACCACTGAATATGGCTTTACCATTACCGTTGTGGTAATCGTAATGGTGATTCCAAGTAATTTAAATATAGTTTTGATAATGTAGTAATGTAGTTATATGACTCACCCTGTCGTATTTGGTAGGTCATGTCATTGTAAACAAGCATATACTTAATGATTAGCGAAAAAAAACTGACCATTTAAAAGTTCTGGTTCTCTTCATAAATAAAAATATAGTTATCATAGATGGTTTCTCCAATCTATCACTTTAAGCGTAAGACCTATGACTTCCCCTCCCAACAGTAAACTTTTGCAAAAGGCTACAACACTTAACCAACACCCGACAGAACACTTGGTCGGTAATCCGTAACTCATCCAGCGTTATTACAGTAACGTGGAAGGTATGTAGAAGGGTGGAGGGGGGCTCGCAGTCTCGAGGGCCGTCTGCCGTAAAGTATCGCTTAATGACGTGTAACGAGCATGGTCTCTGCTATGTCGCGTGTAGGTACAGAAAAAAAGCGGTAGGCTGATGTTTGCATCGTAATATGAGGGTTCTGTAGCTTTGAATATTTTACACTGGTACTCGTCGTATCCTCGGTGATATTCGTCGAACTAGTCATGATGATTTATTAGAGAAAATAATATATATAATATTACGTACGCTTAAACTAATAAATAAATAATTGATCTATACAAACATCTGTAGCTACCTCTTCAACCTCGCCACAAGCTACACCGATGGCGCTGTAGATGACATTCAGACATTCAGAACAATTGACAATTTTCCATGCAATCCTGAAACGCACTATGAGAGTTTTCGGAGCACGCAACATAAATCAACAAGATCCCGACAATAATCGTCTTGGGGCAGAGCGGCTCCCGGCCAGGCATACACCCGGCTGGCTGGAAGATTTTCCCTTTTCCACCCAATCGGTAACCTCGACGTGATGTGGAAGATCTTCCATTTTCCGCTAAATATTTAAAATAAGAACGTAAAACTAAAATAAAAAGTTCCTCAAGATTGCCCCGGTGGCAATCCATTTCTCCTTTGCATAGCCATGCCAACCGATTTTTCTGCCAGGGGATCATGCAGAAAAATAGGTCAGTCTCCTGAGGCCGCAATAAGTTTCAGTGAAATTTCTTTCACCAAACCATGCGCCTCATTTGAGTGGTATTGAGCAAATGAAAAATATTTTCTTTGCGACTATTTATCTATGGAACCCCAAATGATTCCGACTAGGACTAAAATAAAAGGGACCTTGCAGCAATTTGTTTGCGACATTTTTAAGAGCGATTTTTCGTGTAACATGTAGATGGACGTTATTATCCGTGGCGGCATTTTACAGTCCCCTGTATGAAAATCTGTGTACTCCATATATTTGTATAGTGTGACAACAATAGTCTAAAATCTTGTTCCACATCGGGTCCATCGACCCGAAAAATTATTTGATAAATTATTCCAGTGAATGTAATCACTCCAAAATCCAGTGTAAAAAAAACACAGTTTTAAGAAACTACTAGTTTTTTTTTCAATAATCATTTCTGTAATGGCTGTAGTGATTGACGAAGTTTGTGAACTGAATCGGAAAAAAAAATGCCAAGGATTTTCGATATTCGAAACCATTGCGCCGCGCCACGCTGGTTCAACAACAAGGTTGAGTATGCACGCACGGGTATAGCTATATTAATGTAAAATTCATTCATTTAATTAATGGGAACGTTATCCAACACTTCTTAGAGACATGGTCCTCATAATAACTTTTACTGCATATCAAAACAAAACACGTTGTCTGATGATGACAAAAGGCCTACAATCAGTCTATAAGATCACACAGTCATCAAAAACTCTTGTCTAGAATCGTAAATCATCATTTGAAATTCAAAAAATTAACATAGCAATGATTTAATCACGAGCGTCCTGGTACGAGTACAATCTCATTATGTCGCTTCGCTCAGCACTCGGCGCGGTACGACTTTTTCGTCAATTTGCATACGTAATTAATTAACTTTTTTTTCGACAATGTTTTTCTTTTTTGTCCCCGCAGCAGGTGGAGGGAGATAGCTGTTGTCTATAGATGTTATGTTGCATCCGTGCAACCATGTACACTGGTTCCATTTAGAGTAGGGGGTGTTCGTTGAGGGCACGTAAATGGAATATTATATATCATATGAAGCTCATATTGTATTTATTATAAACTATCTGACCAAATTCCCATAGAAAACAGCACTTTCAGTTTTTCCCAAATTTTACAATTTTCTGGTCAACGTTTTTAAATTTTATTTTACTAAAAACTTTGTTTCAACTATAATGAATAATAAAAAAATCAATTACCATATTCGGACCAGCCGTTCTAAGGTGATGCGCTTACCAATTTTAATGAAGCAAAAAAAAAGAGGAGGTTCTCAATTTGCACGTATATTTGTGTTTTTTATTTACTCATAAATATATCATAAATGTAATGAATTAAGTAGATATTTAATTAAATAATAACCTAATGATACTTGTACAATATTTGATATTTAATATTTTTTTTCAATTATTTTGTAATTGTAATTTGTACAACAAATTAATTTTTGTTTTACACAAATAACAAGCTCAAAAGACCCAAATCTTTGACGTTTTATTGCTACTATCAGTAAAACCACTATTCAACAATATACACAAACGAATCATTCACCCTTCACCCTAAACCTTGTATTAAGTACATCAATAGGTACATTAAAGGCTACTCAAGACAGGATACATGATCTCTAGGGGTACGTTAAATAATTTAACAAATTGGTTCTTGAGGTACGTTGAAGGCTCCCAAGACTGACCACACACCCTTTCAACGGCGGAAGCCGGTAAGAGCCTCGCCTGATATTGAGCTCCGTTGGGACGGGAACCTAAAATATTTTCGATATATTGACCGTGGATTTGATACCAGATTAAGAAAAAATATTTTATTGACCATATTCTGATTGGCTCAGTGGGTAGTGACCCTGTCTTCTGCGCTGCGGGTCCTGGGTTCGAATTCTGGTGGGGACAAACTTTGTGTGATGAGCACGAATGTTTGTAGCCGCGTGGATTTTTAATATGTATATAAGTATTATATACTGGGTTCACCCCCCGTCCATTGTACGGTACCCATAAAACAAGCGTTGCTTAGTTTGGGAACGTAAAGTAGGTGTGTTCGTCTGGCGATATTATTATTACCTTTTACTATTCATTTTAATCAAAATACGATGAGGGTCAAATACGACGTAACTAATGGGAGTAACCACTGAACAAGAAGATTACCTACACTAGCTCGCGGTTGCACAGCAAAATTACATCAAATCAACTGAATTATTAAAAAGTTGTACTAGAAGCTTCAAAGTTCATATACATTTTGTGGTTTATAACTTTGTTTATATATAAACTTCGAGTAACTCGTGTATGTTATACTTATGATGACCTGGGAATAGCTAAAACTAGGATACGATTTGATAATTCACTGCGTTATGGAAAATATATTAAGCATCATAATTTCCCCCCAAAAAAAAGTTTAAAATAAAATTCCTAAAAACACTTAAGTTTTCAATAGCCCCCAGTTAATATCACCTTAAGCTTCGTAAAGGTTGAGTAATTTACGGAGAAACGCACCAAAGGACGGTTGCCGGTTGGTAATTAATTTCCAAGGGATTACTGTACAAACGCCGGGGATAAAGAAGGTACAGTCGTGACCACCTCGCGACTTTGAATTAAACAACGCAAATAAAATAAGAAATGCTCGAATGTACATAATTACTTTTCTTCGGGTTGTTGTGTCTTAGATTTTTATAAAAGAATATAGATGGAACATCTTTATTTTTTACCAAACGTCGACTGTAAAATGTCGCAAGTTTGACACGTTTTTGTAAGTCGTGATATAAATATTCACTATTATAAAATATAATTCCTCGTATATTGAAATTAAAAAAATCTAATTTAGAGATCGGGTGGACGGACCGGATAGAGCGTAGATCGGACCGCAAGCAACAACTAAATATGAGGGTCCAAACTATGACACTAGGACGTCAACCACCTCAGTCTGCCCGTGACATTTAACGTAAAAATTTGTTTTAGTTCAATAATTCCTTTTTATAATTTTTTCACTTAATAAAACAGTTTAAAGTAGAAGCATATTCATTTCCATAGTCCAATGCATTCCTTAAAAAAATACAGTTGCAAAACATAAGCTTCTAACTCCATACAAAGCCAGCAGATTTAATAGAACTAGAAACCTCTTTCTGCAACGAGGAAGAGAACGAAAAGAAAAAAAAAACGAAAAATAAAAACACTACATTCAATACAAACGAATCTGTTTGAGGCGACACACACTCAAGTCGTGGTCTCCAGAAAGCTTTTTCCACCTATCCACTATACAAACAAGAACGCCCACAAAAAACGTTTGTATGCAAATAGGAGCAAATAAACCGGGTGCGAGTCAGTTGCGGTGTGATGTAGAGATACTAGATAGGGCTTTGAGCCGTACTGGTAATGCAATTAAGAATTATATTTGCATGTATGTTGTGCAATATGATACCTACCTCAATGTCCGACAGCAGGATCTACTGAGCGAAGTTTGGAAAGTGTTTTAACGTGATATCGTAGGAGTTCTGTGATACCGCGAACTTGGTTCTCTTATACATGATTATATTATAAAATCTAAATATTATGTATCCATACCTCGGTCATGGTTTGGATACAGCACAGCATCATTAATCAGCCTTCTATATCACTAAAGATTATCGATCAGTGGCTTTTCATAAAAAAATGTCAAGAAAATAGAGGTACCTAGTATTAATGTTGAAATAAAACTAATTTTAAGGACTTTATCGCGTTTATTTTAAGTTTTACTTTCCCGACGTTTCGGCTACTTTACAGAAAGCATGGTCACGGGAGGACTGAGGTGTTAGACGTCCTACGCCTAACATAAAATAAACGCGATAAAATTCTTAAAATTAGTTCTATTTCAATGTGTAGTATTCGTGTAAATATATTTTTTTTTATTTTTTTTATTTAATTTATTTAAATTACAAAGAATGTATACAATTTTGTTAAAGTGGTGCAACATAAACTCCAGTGATTTTTTCTATATGAAATCAATATATACCTACTATTAATGTTACAGTCCTTACGGAGAAAAGTGAATAAATAACTAGTTCACTCGAATATTTACATCTACAAAAATGTCTCGTACAGGTATTAATATTTAAGTACCGTTTTCAGCAATTCCCTAAATCATTGAGGAGCACCTTCGTCTCCCGCGAGATCGCATTTTCGGCGGCGTTTTATACGCGACGCATGCTTGATTCCCACTATACATATTTATGATGCCTCCTGGTTCGGTAACAGTGGAAAAGGAAGACATTTTATGGTCTGTTTCGTAGGTGACCGTGGCGGTGTTACGTGGCCACATGTTTTTTTATCATCATCTGGCGTCGCAGAGCTTAGGTTTTCATGAAGCCTTAGTACCTTTTCAATATTCAAGCTGTCTTTCGTTAAACATAGCTTACGTGTTTTATAATAGATCTAGCGTCGTTGCCTTTTCAATGACGGACCTCCGCTAAACATGCCTAATCTTTTTTTTTTTTTGCCACATAATAAGTGAATGACATAATAGGATATGGAATTATTATATTTTCTAATAGTAATTTGTAAATGTGGGAACCATGTAGGCAATAAATTGAAATGGTATACTTAGAGTTAGTACTTTTTTTTGACCACCTGCTAATGTCTGCCTAGGCTTTCCTACATTGCATTATTCTCACCTACCATAACAATGTACTGTTAAAAAATATAACGGACCATTTTAAAAAGAGCAACCATGGAGTTTCTTGCCCGTTCATCTCCATAGGAACGGCATTCCGAACGGATGGTAAAGTTGTAGCTTAGCATTTTTTAACTATTTTGACGATCCCTAAGTACTGTACTTAATGATATACATGAATAAAAAATATTCTGATTATAAAAGATATATTACACAAGCACGTATGTTAATTCTCTCGCTCGTATTGAACACTAACATACCTCCATTAAATTTCATCATGAAATCACAAGCGTGGGAAATTCACAAATTCAGTTTGAATCCAATTGGATATTGGGATAAGTCGTACAAACATCCCGCCGCTAGTTTAGACATCTGCAAGACGTACAGTTGCAAGTCGAAGTCAGGAGTTTGTTCAATCAATCGTAGTTGAGCGATGGATTGTGTGCGATGAAACTTGGAGATACCATCCTGATTCTACGCTGATCTGATAATAATATTGGAATGGATATTTTGATTTATGAGAAAGGAACGATGGTATAATATAGTAAGTAACCAAGTCGTACACCTTATAAAGAAAGCGAACAAATGAAAACCCAAGAATTTGACCTTGAATGACGGCACTTGTTCGTAATTTCTAAAAGCCTAATTTATATATAAGGAGTAGCAATAATAGTGTAAAATATTTTAACAGGTCCATGGGTAGAGGCTATAAAAGTCACATTCTTGAAACAAAAATGACATTTTGAAAATAACACTACGTACTATGTGCGGAGTGAAACAAAACTGTCTTGCTTCCTCAGAGAAAAATCAAAAACATATATTTTATACATAAACGTGATCGTTATGACCCACTTGTTATAGCCTCTTAAAATATTTTAGACTATTTATTTTACACTCTGTATATTCAAGGAAATTAATTTTCTATCAAAAAGTCTAGAAAGGGAATGGAAACAAAATTGACGTCATTCTGCGTTATAATTTTATTTGCTGCCTCCATTTTCACACCCTTGTTATGGTAATAGAAAATACTCCCACAAGTTCTAATACGTTAGTTTGTACACCACAGAAGGTTTAGTAACCCGAACCTAGTTAATAATAGGGTAAACCATGCCTTATATAATAATAATAATTCCAGCCCTTGTTTTAATGTCCCACTGCTGGGCACAGGCCTCCTCTCAATGCGAGGGGGAATTACGCCATAGTCCACCACGCTGGCCCAGTGCGGGTTGGCGGACTTCACAAATCTTTCGAGGGGTTCTCGCAGACATGCAGGTTTCCTCACGATGTTTTCCTTCACCGTTTAGCAAGTGATAATCATGGTTGAAATTGAGATTCGCACATGAAATCCCAGAGATGCGAGCCGGGTTTGAACCTACAATCCTCGTTACCGAGGCAAGCGTTCTACCAACTTGGCTATCACTGCTATGCACCATGCCTTTAATTTAACACAAAAAATATTTTTTATTCATTACCGCCTATCACTTGCAAAACTCACAGACGCCATACGTGGCGGTCGCCGTACGAAAACATTGTTCGCATCGTTAATTTGCCGCGTACAAAGGAAAAACATACGCGGAATAAATACAGGAATTCCGACTGTTTGACTGCCCTGTTGTTCCGGCGTAGGCATTTTCGCAAATTTGCAATATTAACGTGCTGAGACATATGAGCGTAATGCAAATATTGATTCAATAACATTGAACATGGTATAATGATTGAATGTTTTATTCTTACATAATGCATTTAGCCAATTAGCACAGATTGTAGTAACCCTGCCTTCTGTACCAAGGGTTCCGGGTTCGAATTCCTTTAGGGGCAAACGTTTTGTGATGATCACAAATGTTGTACCTGAGTCGTAAACGTTTGATATTATTATAAGTATTATAAACTGGGATCGCCGCCAGTCCATTGTGCGGTACCCATAATACAAGCGTTACTTAGTTTGGGACTGTACATTCGGTGTTTAAAAAAAACTATCTAAGTAAGGATGTATATAAGAATAGTTATTCACCTGAAAATTAATTGCGAAAATGTCACTCCGAATACGCTTCAGTCAACACCAGTCCTAACTTGCGTTTTCGCCGCCCAGCCCACCGTTTAACTGGAGACAGTGCCGGGAGCGGCCCATACCTGTAATTTTATTTTAAATGTTCCAGCCAACGTTGGTTGTGCGAACTATAAACGTATGGCCGCGATAAATGGCACAAAACAATGTGTAGTGCAACTAAGTCCCGTGGGAACAGACTGGTAGCGTTTTTCTTGTAGAATTAGGGTGACAATGTATGTAGTAGTGGTCTAAACGAGCACAGGACAAAATTCCAAATGTCATCACCACGTGATCACCCGCTTACTTTGACAACGGTTTTCAATTCGCGGACATTAAATAATCTATACTAATATTATAAATGTGAAAGTTTGGATGGATGGATGGATGGATGTTTGTTACTCTTTCACGCCTGAACGGCTGAACGGATCTGGATGAAATTTGGCACAGAGAAAGATTATAGTCTGGAATAACACATAGGCTACTACTTTTTATCCCGGTAAAATGTATGGTTCCCGTGGGAATGATGTTTTAATTTTTATCGCGGGTAACACCGCCGGGCGCAGCTAGTTATTTATAAAATAAATAAATAATTGCAAATCCCTGCCTGTGTCAAGGGGGCTAGAATATCATTACAAAATCTTAATACCTATTGAAATTAACAATAAAAACAATTTATAAAACTCTTGGACGTCATATACAAATGACGTCCTAGATATATGACGTCTATATTAATGTATTACCCCCTTTTTTTTTTTTTTTTTTTTTTTTTACAAGGGGAAATGCAATTATGCATCCCCTCTCGCCCGGGGGGACGAGAGGGGTATGTGGGACTCCCCGGCAGAGCGCCGGTATACCCACTAAAACCCCTTGGTCCGCCGTCACCGCCTTTGAGCGGGGCGCCACAGGATCGCACTTGGCATACTACTGTGGCGCCCCGGCGGCCGGCCCGGTTGGTCCCGGGCCGCAGACATCAGGAGGGGTGCCTGTTGGCACCCTCCGTCGGGGGGACTTTGTGTGGGCAGGTGGTCCCCCGACCCCCTGCCCTAGTCCCCTTCGACGTCCTCCTCTTACGGCGGGGGAAGAAGATGCGCATAGCGCCTTCTCCGTCTCCCCCGCCGTGCTCTTCGGAGCGGGTCGGCTTGGGCGTCTCCCTCCCTGACCCGCTCCGCGGCCTCCTTTTGCGCCATGACGGATTCGCAAAAGGAGGCCATTGCCCTCCAGCACCTCTCGCTGCTGAGCATGGCTGCTACTACGCTCTGCAGCGAGAGGTCCCTCCCCACGACGCTCACCAGGTCGTGTCGCCTCGGCCCCCAGGCCACGCACTCCTCCAGCGTGTGACGCGCCGTATCCACCGGTGCGTCACACGCGTGGCAGATGGGGGAATGTATTACCCCCTATGATATCGTGTTTCGTGATTGTGCTAGGTTTTTCTTCACGTCTTGATGGAGCCACTTATTGCTTACTAGCAGTTGCCCGCGATTTCGTCCGCATCTTTCAATTGGTATAACTTTTTAACAACACTAAATGTTATGTGAAGCTTACCACAATACATTAATGAAACCCGCACGCAAATCGGGTAAGCCGTTTCTAAGATTAGCACGCACAAACGCACAGACAAAGAGACAAAACATCGAAAATTTGTCGTTTTGGGGTTATATTGCGTGGATACAGGCCCCCGAGAATAGTTTTCCTCTTATATCTCCTATATACAGCGATCAGTTACATATTATATAGATATAGATTATCATTCCTTCAAATGGAATGTTTATGGGTATCTCCGTATTCTATCTCCTGCGCAGATGGCTAGTCTCCGTTGAGATTAGCCGCCGTGACCGAAATTCGGTCAGGAGTACTATTATTATTATTCCATAGTATTTACGAAAAGATTTCTCGATTAAAAGTTTCAAATTGGAGTTCACGGTAAGTAAATAATTGCGGTGGTTTCCGAGAACTCGCTAGTTGACTCCGTTAGATTTCCCCTCGTCTGCCCCGGGGTACCCCGGGATGTTACGCCGCCTGGCGTTCAAGACATTTTCCCTTAACTAAATAAGAATTTAGATAAGCTGGCTGTTGAGTTTGGAATATAATATAGAAATACGCCTTTTGAAAATCATTTTTGAAAAGACAACTACTCAGTAATAGCGTTCCAAATAAACAAATGGGGAAAGAGGAACTCACCATTGACCCTCGGCTTGTCAATTTTTCCAATTATAAACCAAAAAAGTTGATCTATAATTAAAGAAATCAGCAACACCGAACTCCTCTAAGATTTTAGTCGAGAAACTGTCTCGAAAAAGTAGTAAAAAATTGTCACAAAAAATCGATTTGTCATTTCGTTAGGGACAAAGATTTTTTTTTAAAAGACATCGATAATCTGACTTTACGTAACGATTACAAAAAGCGCGGGGCTTCAAGGCTTAGTACACCTTTTCTGAATGAACTCATAAATAAATGCATTATGTTAAACATCATAGTGTCGCGTTCTTCATTCAAATTTAATAAATGGAATACTATTCGAAATTTTGAAATTGGAAATGCAAATCCGTCACCAAAAGGCGTCAAGAATACACGAAATCGTTCACATTAAAACAATGAACAAGCCGAAGGAAATTGAACTTCCAGCTGCAGACGTGAGAGACAGAAAACGTTCAGCATAATTGCCGTGCGGTTAACTGAGGACGTCCGGTATTACAGGAACAATGACGCTGAGGTTGCAGTGACCAACTCGCAAGTGCGGTTATGGATATTCAAGTGACTTTACTAAATTCTGTTATTTGAAATATGAGATTTCCATTTCGATTATTCAGCTATTACTTGTATGTACGTTTGTCCGAATTGGGACATTTATTGATTGTTCATGTTCATTTATTTCTATTGTAACCCAGTGGTAGATTGTCATAGGACTTCGTTCGGCCTCAGAATCAAATGTTTGAGAAAATGAATTATGTTTATTACTCTTTGGGATTTTTACCCATGCTTTTAATATGTAGTTGGCGGCCTGATAAGCGCAGTTGGTAGTGCTTTCAGTGCCGAGGGTTCCGGGTTCGAATCCTGGTAGGGACAAACTTTGTGTGATGAGCATGAATGTTTGCACCCAAGTCATGGATGTTTTATATCTATATAAGTAATATATATTCGGTTCGCCCCCAGTCCATTGTATGGTACCCATTACACAAGCGTTGCTTAGTGTAGGACTGTATAGCTGGCTTGTTCGTCTGGCGATATTTATTTATTAATTTAGTTATTCTACTATTCGGGGCGAGACAAATTCAAAATATCACAGATCATAAAAACGGCCCACCCATTTTTATATTACAAATGGTCTAACTAACACGACTTTGTTTTATATATATATAGATAAGTCTTAGATAACAAACATTTATGGCTACCCTCGTAATGTTTATACAAATTCAACGAATATAGTTGAGAGAAAAATTTGTTTCAGTAGACAACGGCAATAATAGGCCTCGTTTCCAAGCGACGTTTGTTTTCAACAATGCGACGGTGTGAGCCGGCTTTATTCTTTTATTAACTCTTTTTTTATGATAATTTCATTGTTTAATCTTCGGTTTGGTTCTCCATTCTATGATGCTCTACATTGGAGACGTCGACATTTTGTAGCGATGACAGCGTGTGAAAAATAAATGAATATCACATAATTTACTTTACATAAATTTATTTTTCAGGTACCCGAATCTCAAATGTAGGTAGCAAAAAATCAACTAAACCATCCACGATTGAAATAAAGAAAAAATAATGAACAAAAAATAAAAAATATCAAAAGCAGCCAACCGCTTTGATAATGTTGTTTCTCTAACAAAAAAAAAAAAAACAATTTTCCCTCCGGCACTTTTAAGTCGGCACATCACCAAAAAATAACAATGAATAATGGGGTCACCACAGACATGCCATAAATATGTTAGTATAGCGGTGGGAATAAATTAAGCGGGGGGGGGGGTTAGGCCTAACCAAACATTGTTACTTGTGTAGGCACCGTCACAACCTGTAAGTTATCGCGAATGCGTGTTTGAGTTGCTCAGTACATACGTATCGACTTTGATTTTGGTTTAAACTAAGTTTTGTTATATTGTTATAATTGTACTGCTATTGTCAAGTTAAAACGGGACATTGAGTGGAGAGAAAAAGGTTCATTTTCGACTGGAGGCGTACTACGAAATTTTGGTAATGTAAAAGATCTATTTAAAAAAAAAAAGAGCAACCATGGAGTTTCTTGCCCGTTCTTCTCTATAGGAACGGCATTCCGAACGGGTGGTAAAGCAGTAGAATAATCTATGTAACTTGACGATTCATAATTACTGTACAATAATGGTTTACATGAATAAAAAATATTCTGATTCTGATCCTTGGACATAGGCCTCCCCCAATGATTTTCACACATCACGGTCCTCCGCCTCTACCTAATATAAGTCTTCTGTATCACGTTAAAATCATAATTTGCCCGCGAGATAGTACATTATGTAAGTCTTTTATGTCTATCATTGTTATTTTGACCGACAATGCATGGAAACAATATATTTTTTTTAATTACGATAAATAGTCAAGTCAGTGAACTATTTCGGTTGTGTGGGGCTATTATATCATCCACTTGTATTGTTGTATATACCATATGCTTAAAAAATAAAAACGAATGAGACGTTACTATTTACAATTGCGTCCATGAATTGGCATAGACATGTATAATATAATGTTAAAAAGTTTAAGAAAAGGGATATCCTAAAAATTCTCGCGTGCCTTGCAAAACCACGTAGTTATCAAAGAGAGGCTCAAACTGCACCTCAGCGCCTCGATTTCGTTTCAAAAACAATAACATTTGCATTCTTATAAAAGGGTTGACATCCAATAACACTTTTGTAAACTAGTTTGGAATTTTTAAAATAGGTGTAAGGTGTTCGCTCAAATATTACTTTAGGGAAAAAATGGTAAAGTGTCTGTTTTAGCAAAATCGACTTGGTAACAAAACATTACTGTGCAGGGGGTATTCTATACTTATCAAATGTTACTAACTACTCCTTGTTTATGGTACGGTATTCATAATACAAGCGTTACGTAGTTTGGGACCATACAGTTGGTACGTTCTTTTGGTCATATGTATTTTATTTATTTGTCGGATGGGTCCGAAGAGATGGGCAAGGCTCGTCGCTTAATGGGTGCCTGAAGCTGCGCGTCGTTGTCGAGAGAGGTGCAGGAAACGTTCATGCACTAGAAAAAGTATTGGCTACAGATAGCCAATAACAGAGAAGCATGAATGATTATGGGGAGAGCTTTTAGCAAGCAAGTATTGAACATGATACTGCTAATCTGCTACTGTTACGCATCGTAACAGCAACCCACAGCACTATAGGTAACGTGCACGCGTAAAACAAAAAACAAAAGAATTTGCGCAAATAAAACAGAACGGCCAGCGAAAATGCGATTCCGACGGAGCGATCCGCGTAATACGGTATGGTACGGGCGGACTGTTGATTCCGTATTTTCAATTACGACGCCTCTGCGAGATCGTCGCGTTTGTTATGCATTAAACGTATACCGTCACATGTGGAGATAAAGGACAAGGTAAGTATGGTGGAGTGGTAGCTGAACAAAACATCGCAGATACTGCTTAAAGAAAGATCAGCTGCTTCTCGTGTAACAGAAGGAAGGTTACGTCTGTTCTATTAACCTCTAATAGTGAAGACAGGTCTAGTAGCGTGATGTAATGGAAAACACTTTGTGACAAGTTAATAGAACTAGTTCTGTTTCGCGTTATTGGGGATTTTATCTCTGCCCACTTCAAAACAATTTTGTTTGAGCGTTACAGCTCAGAGCCATTGCAAATCGTTGTTTTAGAGTTTAATTATTTTCATAAAGCTAGTTATAGTTTAAAATAGACTTATTAAAATTACCTTAAAGTGCACGTGTATTTTTAGCGAAGTGGTTTGGATCGAAAGATACATTTCTGACATGCTCTCTGCTTAACTTGAACATAACCTGGCGGCGTAGCGATGCAGATAAATACAAAAAAAAACATTCGTGAAAGTTGAAGCTGACACATTTTGACTCAGGCTCATAAAAATTTTACAGGTAAATTTATTAAACCTACTGTTTACCGATATACTTCAAATAAACATAACATTGAATTACTTTTCTGTTTAGGAATCAACTTGAATGTAAGTGAAAATAAAATGGTTACTTTAAAATAAAATGATTGCTTAAGACGCGTGTTATTTGATGTCGAACCAAATACCAAATTACACTGAACTCCTCTGAGCTTTGGTGGACACATTAAACCGTCCCTAATAACTTGGTAATGTAAATAATTCGAAAGAAAAATAATATTATCTTACTTTTTATATTTTTTCAAGCGCGAATTTAATTGCTATCAAGACTCCTTCAGAAAACGGTTATGGTCCATTTGGTTAAATCGTAACTGCTTTATTTGTAGCTATTCGCTGAGCTCTGAAACAATAAAGGGTTCGTGAGATAAAACAAATAAATTGTTGCCGCCGCGGCCGAGACGAGAAATGAGTTCTTAAAAAATAAATTTGGGTTTGTTTGTAAATTGCTTATATAATTTGAGTTTATGGCTTTGGTAGCTATGTTTGTGTACTATGGATTAAACAAATTAAAGGAGAATTGAAACGTAGGTGAACCTTCAAGCGACGATCATTAAAATGGAATGGTACGTCCGTGTCCGTAGTTGTTTTTAAATATTGTAATGATACAAAAATGATATATAGATAGACAGATGGATGCGGATGTGATCAAGTTCTTTTTGAGCTACGGAATCCAACAAATAGTTATAAAAACATCTAAAAGTACTAGTTCTTATCACAAAACAAACTAGCAACACGAATTCAATAAGCCATAAATATCTACTGAGGATCTAGGATAGAATAAAAGCATCTGTAAATAAAATATCATTATTTTTTCAATCGAAGCTTATTGGATTTTCTAAGAAGCCAAATTTCTATTCACCTACTTTATATAAGTACATGATTTTATTCAAGTGTTTTGGTTCAAATATTTATGTTACTGAGCAGTGTTTTTTTTGTGTAAAACAATTTACTTTTACGGAGATCATCGAAACGATTTTGTTTTTAGAACAAATTAGAATCAGTCAATATACTCTTGAAATAATATGAAGGAGATTGAGTTGACTTGAGTACGAATAAATTGAAGAAAAATACTTACTGCACCAACCCCAAAATTATGAATTGATTAGCCAGCTGATCACTCAATTTTGTAGTTTGGTTATACCAATAATCAGTCACTAGGGTTGCACATCGGCTGCAGACTAGGGTAATGGTTTTAGTTATTCTCCTCCATTCACTAAAATTCTCCAACAAAAACAGTAAAAAATCCCTAGAGAAAACATGCTTCCTTTATCCAGCAGCATCTAATAAATAATATAAGAGTTAAAAAATAGACTATCGTGCCGTCCTCGCGCACCGCATAAATATTGTATGAAGAGTGTCCCGTCGACAACTATTGGACAGTAAACGGTGTTTTATGGGGATAACATTTATTGTTTTAGCTCTCAAAGCCAAGATGGTGCTTTATTTATTCCGATGGTATTGTTTATTGCGCCTTTTCAAGCAATGGGTATGGTGCATTTTTGATTTTATATAATGAATTATTTATGGGTATAGCCATATATTGCGAAGATATGCTATATAATAAAATAATGTGCAAAGCTATGGGGTGTATGGTGGTCACGATCATATGAGTAATCAGAAAAATTACATCAAATATTATGGGTTAACGAATAACTACTCAGTTTCTGTACGTGAAATGCGAGTTTATAGTTTACGTATTTAGACACATTCTATGGCAAATTGAACAGCGCCTCTAGCGGAGAGTATTCAAAACATTCAAGTGTCTAACTACGTAGACGATGAAGTAGGTACACGGTTAGATTACTCGCACTTGACGTCATGTACTGCGTTCTTAAATTTGGAATCACTTTTTTTCTTTTGAAATGATATCTCTCGATTTCCAACAGGCAACGGTTTTAATGACTTAGGCACTGTCATAATTTCGTAAAATGCCGGAATTATCACCCGGCCACGTTCCCAGTTTTAAATTAGAACTCAGATCGATTAAATGAAAACTAATTTTACTCGTGGAATAAACGTGGGCAACGTTTCTTTTCTGTGATGACTTTTTGAAGATGAATATTAATTTTGTTTTCATTTGCCTAAGCTTTCATACTTTTGTTTGAGCGATTTAAGTGATTAATGGTTAATAATAAGTGTTCAAAATTTGGAACTGTATTTTGTTAAACTTTATTTTTCGTTAGCGAATTCAATATTAAGTTCTACAATATTAATATATTAGCCCTGAATGACAGACCATATTTAAGTGACCAAAAAAATGGCTTCCTTGTATTTGTTATATTTTACCAGCCATGTGTCTTTTCAAACTCTGTTGATGAAGATTATCGACAAAAAAACGATGAAAACCATATTTAAAAAAAAAATGCAGTGAGTTGTCATTGAATAAGTCATAAACAAACATAAAAGTTCCGGATCTAGCCAATCAAATATGAACAGTATCAACCTATGAGTCGGGATGACATAACCCGCTAACCTGAAGATAATATCGTCCGAAGCGGCCGCTCGTAAAGCAAAAACCCTTCGGACGAACGTCGAATGATTGCAGTATTTTATCTTTCGATCAACCGGATGTGTCCAAAATGTCTGTATTTGTTACGACGAATTTGTGGCAGTTTTTAACTAAAGAATATAAACAATAAATTATGCTTATACAGCACACATAGTAGTCCTCAATATAACGCGGCCGTAAAGCAAAAACCATATAGTTTGTACCGCCGCAATTTCCACGCGGATCACCTGAGCCGTTGCGGTCATCAATCTAAGGCCCGCGGGGCTAGTTTTCTGCGGATTCAGACTCTTCCCCCTTTATTGCACAGCTGAGCTTAATGGGATGGCGTTTATAGCAATTTTTCTTGGGCTGAGTAAGAATTATTGACAAAAAATTTAATAGGACTAAGCTGAATTGGCTATTAACATCACACTAATATTATAAATGTGAAAGTTTGGATGGATGGATGTTTGTTACTCAATCACGCCAGAACGGCTGAACGGATCTGGATGAAATTTGGCACAGAGATAGATTATAGTCCGGAATAGCACATACTTTTCATCCCGGTAAAAAGGACATACTTTTGAATCGCGGGTAACACCGCGAGGCGCAGCTAGTTATGAAATAAATAATATAAAATCCTTATCCCTTTGCTTGTGCCACCTATTGTGATTCAAATTATCTCAATGATAAAAGTGGCTTTGTCATGATTTTTGGATGTTGCAAGAGATAATCAGTCGCCAATCTATCATACCCGTTCATTTCGATCACTAATATGTATGAAAAAAATATTCTGAAATGTATAATAAAATATTCAAGCGTGAAAATTACACAACCCATTAATAACATCGAAAAAATTAGTAACAAGCGATTAACAATCTTAAAATTGTGTATAATAAGTAGAGATTGATGATGACGTTTACTTTAATTTTGAAGCTCTGTTAGTGACGGGCTGTGAAAAAAATAATGGTTGGATAACATTGAACATCATTCTGCCAGATACAAGCTGCCTTTTAGAACAGAGCGCTCAATCGAAACATTATAAATGTATATGTACGTAAAATTAATTTGTAGTTTCGACATGACGTATAGCACTGGTATATAGTATTCTTATTAGCTATTACTTTTAGCACAAAATAGATGCTGGAAGCATCTCTTACACTGTGTAGCGATAGCAATGATAATCATCCATGAGATATCCATTTGTGCAGTTTGCGGTGAGCTATTTCATTGCTATTCTTTTTTTTTTTTATTACTTTATAGGCAAGTATTTGATCTCGATCTCACCTGATGGTAAGTGACGATAAGATCTACGATAGAGCATACTTGCCTAGGTAGGAAGGCGGCAGTAGATAAGAGACGCTACATTCACTAGGCACATGCAGCGCAACTGATCTGACCCGCCATTCATGAATGGCAGCACCGAACATCATGCCGGAACACGGCTAGGCCGCTTGGCGACATGGCTGTGTTCAGTGGGTGGTGACTAGCCACGGCCGAAGCCTACCACCAGTAAAATTCACTGTAATGCTAGCTTGAAAGCTGTATATTAGTTTCTGTTCCAACAATAGGATACCTTTGATTTTCGGAGCTTTCTTTAGCTTAGCTAATATTAACAAAGATAGCGGGGATCACATCAGTGCAAATAAAAATGGTATGCTGGACGAAAATATTTCAAACATTTTGATTAAACCCCGATCTGCTGTGTTTTGTTTTGCCACAAGTTTGAAATTAATTTCGCTACAGCAAAACCAAAGTTTAAAGTTCATAGATAAAGGTCAGTGTCTGACGTTATTTTGTTGGTATTTGAACTTTATTATGAAGGCAGCGTAGTTGTGTCGACTGAACTTTCAGTTAATAGAATATTTAAGTTTGTAAGTGTACAAAATGTTCATGCAGATAAAGTAAAGTACTCGGGTACAAAAAATTGTGTTCATCACCCAAAATTTGTTCCTAACCGAACTTGAACCTGGGACTGTCAGAATAAAAGGCAGGATTACTACCCACTGAGCAAATCAGGTCGTCTGGATAGGTGCCCGAATTATCAAGCTTTTGGTCCAAGTTGTCATAAAAGTTGTCTTTAGCATTTCAAATTCGCCAATAAACTCAACTCATAAATATAATGTTTTAAATAAGCAAATTTCCAGCAGATAAGACGCGGTGCCGCCCAAAGAGAATGCTAAGCAATGATAAGTAACTTATACCTCGGAATCTGAATATAAATGCAAATGCTGTCTGATCCACACTTTCGATTCCGACCGTTCTTTCGAGAGATTATTATAATTACGCCAGAATCCTTTGAGTCGGTGTTGAGATTTCATAACTTGAACGGATAATGCGAATTTTATTTTATTTCAACTTATTTTTATAGACATGCTTTAAGCGGATTAGGTTCATAATTAAAATTTTGTCCTTTAAATGTAGTGGATCTACGAGGATTTATTCAAGAGAAAGATTTTTAAAATTATCTAGTCGTGCATTTAGGTACAGTCCGTAAAACAATTTCATTTTCATATGTAGTTTCATACAATTGTAGTGTTTTTGGACAATGGCCTCAACCACCTGTCAGTGGGGACATTGCAACTATAAATATAACGAAATTAGACATGCCAATATAAACTCATATTATTGATTTCTTATATTTACGCGAATACTACACATTGAAATAAAACTAATTTTAAGGATTCTATCGCGTTTATATCATATTTGATAAGCCACAGATCCTCGCAAAAGAACACCGATTCCGACCAAGGATGATACGCGAGGCCATTGAAATTAAAAAAACATCCTAATTTCAATAGGGAAGATGGCTGGGTGCTACCATCGACTTGGGATCCAGTAGTAAACATCATAAAATCCAAAACCAAGCGTACCATTGCAAGACCTCAAGACACAGTTAGCTCTTTCTGCGTAGATCGGACCGCAAGTAACAACTAAATATGAGGGTACCGCCGTCAAACTATGACACTAGGACGTCAACCACCTCAGTCCTCCCGTGACCATGGTTGCTGTAAAGCAGCCGAAACGTCGGGAACGTAAAAATAAAAAAAATAAACGCGATAGAATCCTTAAAAATAGTTTTATTTCAATAAACTCATATTCTTGACGTCATTATTTTATCCTATGTCAGCTTCATTAGCATCAGATTGTTTTCTCTTAATTAAAATATATTTAACAATGCAATTTCATACTCTTCTCCAGAACATAGAATGTTATTATTCATTTTATAGCTTCTTGAAATAGGTTGTATTACCACTGTAACATAATAACATTGTGATTGTACTTCAATTATTGATTCTAATAATGAAATGGAAACACGTCTTTTACGACACAAGTGAAATAAAACATATAACAGCGAACGTAAATGCGTAACTACTCGTTCAATTTATGGCTCGCTGACAGCCGGTCTCCGGGGCACGGTACCTTCCAGTACTTGGCGTTTCCTATTTGTAATAGCTTATTATTTTCCAGCCAGGTTTATTGCCACTATCGCTGCAAACTGTGTGATTGTAAGAAAACGAAGCTTATTTTTTTTTATTTGGACATGAATGAAATGAATACGAGGCGAATTTAAAAGAGTGAATCATTTGAACCGATGTTTGGATTGTGTAATATGAGCTAGAATGATTTTTCATTTTCACACCGAGCTTATTCGAAGATATTACTAGCACAATAACAAAGCTAGAATATTAAACGCCCACGCTCGTTAAGAAATCCCATCGAATAATATACGCCACAGTGACAAATAGTCGTTTTTCGTACCCCAGACAGAGCGAGCGATAACGTTTTAAAAGAGAGACGCAAAGAATAATACCTCACATGTGATCGACTTGAAATGGATAAGAAAAAAATAAATGAACCCCGTGTCACCTAAAGGAGATTCGAAAAAGCTCGTTATGCTGATAGATTGCACCCCACCGTTTGTTTGGTACTTTCTCTTTTGGTGACAAATTGACGTATCTGTAGACTTCTGGGTAGTATTGCTTTGCGTTTGTTTGTGAATGATTTAGGTGAAAATCTTGTGTGTAGATTAGAATAGAAAAAATCCAAACGTAATTATTTACGTCATTTTGATTTAAATAATATATTACATGACGTCATTGTTTTCTGTTCTCTTAAATTGTTTTATACGTACGCCTTATTGGGCTACAGTGGGCTACAGTGGGAGATATACTGACCCAAACTAATCGCTAAAATTTATTTACAAAATATGTGTTTTTTCGATAAATAATGTGAAATATTAGTGGGATATTAATCATTGTGTGTTCATAAACGAGTGAATAAAATTGTATACCTTGACGTTTCAAGTTCTCCCAAGATGTCCGGTTAATTTTCAGTCAATTATCCACAGCTTTATTGTAGGTGTAGGGGATTCATTTCATCATCATCATCATCAGCAACATTATTATTACCATCAGGGGTACATATAACTCAATAACAATTATCAACAATTACTCGACACTGGCAAGAATTGCACTACTTATTTTATAGCTGATTGCCAACCTAAAAAAATAATAAGAATAAATATTAATAAAAATTTCTCGCACTCTTACACCATTTTACATACCAAAAGAATTTTATTTAAACTAACATTTAAATCCTTGCTAATTAATTACAAGCTTTTGTTCACAGAACCAGCGTCTGACATTGACATAATCGCCCAACCGTTACGGCTGTGACGACGAAATTAAATCATTGATATGGCTGGCACACACAGTAATGTATTACATTACAAGCGTTGGTATATTGCGTATTAATTCATGAACACGTTATAAGCGTATGGAGTGCTATAAAGGTGTCGTGTGCTGCTAGATGTGAATACATGGTATTTTTATTAACATCGTCATATTCCTTATTAAATAGAGAAAATTTATATTCTCTATCAGTCGAAAGTCGTCCACTGCTGGACATAGACCTCCCCCAATGATTTCCACACAACACGGTCCTCCGCCACTCGCATCCACCGGCGGCATAGAGGAAATGCTCATATAATAATAATATGGTTCATTTAGAATGTGACGAGCGATTGACACAGTTCGGAGTGACCCTGCTTTCTGTACCGTTCTAGGTTCAAACCCCGATAGGGGCTAACGAGCACAAATGTTTATAGCCAATTCATGGATATTTAATATCGATATAAGTATTTATATACTGAGAGTTTTTAACTGCAATGTGAATAGATAAAACTATGGTAACCTTTACAGGTACCTTAACGGTGAAGTTTTCTTCACCGTTAAGGTACGATGTTTTCATCGTGAGGAAACCTGCATATCTGAGAGAACGCCTCGAAAGATGTGTGAAGTCCGCCAACCCGCACTGGGCCAGCGTGGTGGACTATGGCCTAATCCCTCCCTCGAATTGAGGGGAGGCCCGTGCCCAGCAGTGGGACATTAAAAAGGGCTGGTATTATTATAACCTTTACAGACGGAGCATGTACACATCATATGTATTTGACGAGACTGTTTTCTTTACATAGTAAACCAATATATGTGTATCCTAGTTTATATATTTTCCTATATATACATAATATATAAGTAATTAAAAACAACCCCTAGTCTTGGACTATTAAAAACAGGCGGGCGTCATTTGGCGGCGCATTTATACCTACGTCGACTACTTTAATTAATTGTTGAGACCGTCCCATCCATGAATTTTATTGTAAATGCAATAGGGTGTTTGACTGTGTGAAAAATAAGCTTTAAATTGTGGCCATCCTAAAAGATTATAGCTTTTTATAACTATTAGTATTCATTTTCTGCAAAAATATGGATTATTTTCTTTAAAATAAATGTGGTCTATTATAATGCAAATATATATTCTGAAATTCCAAAAGTAACCATATGCTTTATATATCAAGGAAGCATTTGAGACTACAGGGAATTCAAGTTTCCTCTGAATTTGTCAATTTCATTCCACACGACGCGACGCAGCGCGCGCCATAAGGAATGCTTAAGGTATAATGACAGCATCTGTTAAGGTAAATAGAATACGAACGGTATCCATCCGGGATTCACAGTACACCTCTTTCTATAAACCTCACATGGAACATTTATAGATAATAATGTGCTAAATCTGAAAATTAACACGCTCGAATTCAAACCTTAATTCCCAAGTCGTAGATTTTGGAGCACTTTGCATGTTGTTGTACAGTTACATACAAATTTGTATCAACAGTATGCGTTACTCGGGAGCTTTATTACAATTTAAGCGATGTAACAAATTGTAAAACGTGCTAACGTGAATTCTGTGCACGTCTGTACTTTGTTTGGTACCTTCTTTCAAGCTTTTGAAAGTACTTTTCTGACGTGTTGCCCGTAAAGTTGTGCGGACGGAACAAGCTTTTTAGAATTGCTTTCCTGTTGCGATCTCAGCTTTGATTCACCTATTTGGGTCTTCTGATTGAAGTAGAACTAGGTTTTTATTCTGTTAAGATAGTAATTATTTCTTTTCTGCGGGTCTAATTAAGTAATGCTTTTTTAAAACGACGTGTGATAGAAGGACCAGATAGTATCTATGCCGAAAAATGGTTAGGTCATTTCTGATTCGCAGGTTATACTATGGTAGCCATTGCAAGAAGTATTTGGGAATATATTTTTTAAGACCTTTTATGTCTGAGTTTTTCCCCTGCATAAATACCACTCAAATCGAAAATGAGATTAATTCGATAATCATTTAGAAAATGCTTAAAAATACAATATTTTTGCCGAGGTCTCGACTCCCAACGGCATACTTATAATATTCTATAACAAAAATCGTCCGGCCAAGCCGACATTCAACATGCAAAATCCCACAAGTTTACTTGGTATTAGAAAAATATGAAGCGGCTGATAAACCCCGCCTTTATAAAGCCCGGAGTTAGTCCCCAGAGTGTCCGACGTAGCGCGATATTTCACGGTATTTTAACAAATTTAACGACCCGCCATATTACTTGTATGCTCGTACCATCTTCTGAGGATATGTTACGTTTAATCATAACCCCTATTTTATCTTTTAGATGTACAAGACGACTTTATGTGAAAGGAAGCAGATATGTAACTGGGAGATGTTTTGTAAAGGCGATATATATAATACCGGCCCTTTTAATGTCCCACTGTTGGGCACGGACCTCCCCTCAATGCTAGAGGGATTAGGCCATAGTCCACCACGCTGGTCCAGTGCAGGTTGGCGGACTTCACACGTCTTTCGAGGCGTTCTCTCAGACATGCAGGTTTCCTCGCGATGGTTTCCTTCACCGTTTAGCAAGTGATAATCATGATTGAAAATGAGATTCGCACATGAAATCCAGAAATCCCAGGGGTGCGAGCCGTGGTTTGCACCTGCGATCCTCGTTACCGAGGCAAGCGTTCTACCAACTTGGCTGTCACTGCTATAAGGCGATATATATAGAGTGAAGCAAATCCCAGCACAAAAAGCAATCTTAAATAGTATTATTCCTATTTGCTAGTCCGGATCCAACTAGGTGCCGAATATACTTTTCATATTTTGGAACTATGCGATTGGTGTGTTTTCCTTGTTAATTTAGTCAGTCAGTCATTTTGTCACTAACTAAATAGGAGAGAATTCCTGCTAGGTTCCAAGGATAAGCGGACCATGGTGGTGACCACTAGATAGATCAACGAAGCGGCCAAATCAAATATGAGTAACTGAAATAGGAATGTACTGAGTAAACATATTTCACTACTCTTGAAAAGTGTAACTTATCTCAATACTAACAGCCACTTTGTTTTTCATTGTAGCTCGACTCACAACTAAGGGTCCGTCTCCTCCAATTTCGGGTACAATTAAACGTAAGCATTAATTACATTGGCCCCGCACCCCGCACCCCGCACCCTCACCGCTTCTGCCTTATTTCCCTTTTGCTTATTCAGCGGGAGATATTACGTTTTTGTAATGATCACTAGATGTGCAAATTTAATAGCTATAAATGTACATTTATATTGAAATAAAACTACGGATTTTATCGCGGTTATTGTATGTTTTTTGCATTCCCGACGTTTTGAGCTGCTTTACAAAGTCAAATCGTTTATTTCGTATAGGCCTACGGGGGCACTAACAAATTGTCATTAAAATTTTTTTCCTTAACTCTACAACCGAAATTTTACAGTTATCATGGTCACGGGAGGACTGAGGTGTTTGACGTCCTAGTGTCAAAGTTTGAACTGGAGTACCCTCATATTTATGTTGTTTGCGGTCCGATCCATACAGAAAGTGCTTACTGTGTCTTGAGGCCTTGCAATGGTTCGCTTGGTTTCCGTAAAATTAGTTTTATTTCAATGTATAGTCGCGTAAATATAAGAAATCAATATGAACAATAATATTCTAAAAATAGTTTTCAATCAAAACGAATAAAATAAATACCAAAAAATTGCACGGTGCCAAAAACAAAATTGGGTAGTATTTAACATGACAAATATACTAAATTTAAAAATAATGATTACAAGCAAATTCCAATGCCTTCACATCCAGTAACTCTTGTTCACTGAAGATGTTACGATTTTATTGTAGGCAATTTACGGCGCGATATACGCGTCCCTTCAACGCCAACCCTCGTACAATTTGGATTGTGGGACTAATAAGTAAGAAACAATGCTAATGAAATAATACTTATCAATGAAGTGCGTACGTAATATTTTAATTAACATTTTCAATGAACCTATTTGCAAAGTGAAACAAACATTCATTGGTCTGAGTTTGTTGGTCAAGAATACTTATTTATTTATATTCGGTATATTGTTGGGATTGTAGTGAGGCAGGTAGGTAAGAAGTTAAGAAATCTAGCTCATTATCATTTATAATTTCAGTATTCTCATAAACATTTTCAGTTTACAACTAGCTATTGATGCAAGACTGTGTCTTAATCGGTTCATCCGTGCTGAGATGCCCAAGGAGAGCATACTGACATAGGTCTTACAACACCAAGTGTTTGTATGGCGTAGTAGTACAACATGCTTATATAATGGTTTTAAAAAATATGCTTTGAATAAGAATTTAATGGTAACTCTACCAAAATTTCCTGCAATATATACACACCAACTAAACGGTCCCACGTTAAGCAGCGCTTGTATGTATTATGGGTTGTTGGGGTCGAGTCACCTTCGTCCGTAGGAGAATTAAGTACCCTCGAGATACCCTACACGTGACCCTGGGTGGTGCCAACCAGGTGACAACTCGACTGGTGGTAGGCTTCGGCCGTGGCTAGTCACCACCCACTGAACAAAGCCATGTCGCCAAGCGGCCTAGCCGTGTTCCGGCATGATGTTCGGTGTTGCCATTCATGGATGGCGGGTCAGATCAGTTGCGCTGCATGTGCCTAGTGAATGTAGCGTCTCTTATCTACTGCCGCCTTCCTACCTAGGCAAGTATGCTCCATCGTAGATCTCATCGTCACTTACCATCAGGTGAGATCGAGATCAAATACTTGCCTATAATGTAATAAAAAAAAAAAAAAAACCGTAACATGGACTGAGGGCGAACTTAGTATATATCATTTATTTATATAGATGTTAAACATCCATGACTCGGGTACAAACATTCTTGCTAATCACACAAAAATTGTTCCCTACCAAGATTCGAACCCGGGACCCTGGGCACAAAAAGCAGGATCACTTCCAACTGCACAACTACAAATTTACTTTTATAAATGAATCATTTATTCGTATCCAAATTCCTTCGAAAATTATCAAGTGACTTCTGCGTAGTCACAAATTATACGTAGAGGGCGATAAATCAAGTCCCACGGGCGCCAGTAGCTAATTGTATTATTATTTATGGCCTTTGTACCAATACTGTCCCGTTTGTGCTGTGCCGTGCAAACAAACATCGCTGGACGGTTATTTATTAGATCCGATGAGAGGCAGAGGTCGCGGTAATTAATAAATTTAATTTTATTAGGACGTGGGGAGATGGTCTTATCAGCAGCATATTGTATGTAAGTTGTAAATTGTTTGAGAATTACCATCCATCCATTCATCAGCGGATACACGTCCACTGCTGGACATAGGCCTCCCCCAATGACTTCCACACATTACGGTCCTCCGCCACTCGTCTCCACGGTTTCCTGCGACGCGTGTGATATCATCAGTCCACCTTGTGGGGGGCCGTCCTACACTACGTCTTCCGATTCGTAGTCGCCAATCTAATTAGTTGTAATACTTGTTTGAGAATTACGTAGAGCCTAAATTGTGGGAATTGATACAGCGGGGTTCTCATGTCTTAAGTAACATAAACTTTGTCTATTGATTTCTTATATTTACGCGAATACTACACATTGAAATAAAACTATTTTTTAAGGATTTTATCGCGTTTATTTTTCGTTTTTACGTTCCCATTATATCAGATTTGATAAACCACAGATCCTCGCAAAAGAACACCGATTCCGACCAAGGATGATACGCGAGGCCATTGAAATTAAGAAACATCCTAATTTCAATAGGGAAGATGGCTGGGTGCTACCACCGACTTGGGATCCAGTGATTAATATTATTAAATCGAAAACCAAGCGTACCATTGCAAGACCTCAAGATACTGTGAGCACTTTCTGCGTAGATCGGACCACAATCAACAATTAAATATGAGGGTAGCCCGTTTCTAACTATGACACCTGGACGTCCACCACCTCAGTCCTCCCGTGACCATGGTTGCTGTAAAGCAGCCGAAACGTCGGGAACGTAAAAACGAAAAATAAACGCGATAAAATCCTTAAAAAATAGTTTTATTTCAATAAACTTTGTCGTGCAGTTTCAATGCATCTGATTGGTAGACGCATTGTATGGCCTTACGAATGGTATCTAAGATTTATTATCGATAGTGATTTATTATCGAGTCTATTCTAAAAATCGAAAATCCATTAAAAGCAATGTTTATTTATTTAAGTCTACATTTTAAACTAAATAATATGTTATATATATTTATATTCCATGCCACTGTTGAAAAACGCCCTCCCCGTTCATCGTCCACTTTTTTTATTATTTTGACCATTGTACTCCTTCATATAAGTCTCGAAGTTGTATCGGAGGATCTTGAACCAATCCTTTTTATCAACAATAAGTGGACACCCTAAACTAGACATGTTTTTAGGGTGACCCAAAGTCTGATAAACCGCAGGACAGTATTACGGACGGTGTCCCCTATCCTTCATTGAAGGCGTGGCCAGTTGCGACGGCCTGTGGTATTGGTAATTTATTAGAGCTATCATTCAATACGATACAATAGGTAGGCAATACAAGGTGGTACCAAACTAGACGCGAACAATTAGAATAAAATAAAAACTCAGACACTAAATATATATTTTTTTTTTAACAAAGTAATAAACTGGTTGAGTGTGTATAGATAAAATAATACCAGCCCTTTTTAATGTCCTACTGCTGGGCACGAGCGTCCCCTCAATTCGAGAGGGATAAGGCCAAAGTCCACCACGCTGGCCCATGGCGGGTTGGCGGACTTCACACATCTTTCGAGGGATTCTCTCAGATACGCAGGTTTCCTCACGATGTTTTCCTTCACCGTTTAGCAATTGATAATCGTGGTTGAAAATGAGATTCGCACATAAAATGAAATCCCAGAGGTGAGCCGGGGTTTGAACCTGCGATCCTCGTTACCGAGGCAAGCGTTCTATCAAACTGGCTATCGCTGCTCTTCTTGGTGTATAAGTATTTGTATTATAGTGCATCGAGATTTCAGAACTGTATCGTAAATAATATTCGTATTTTGATTTAATTCAATTTATTCGTCAAATTGAGTAATTGGTTTATGGAAGAGGAAGCGCGGAGTTCCGCGAAGCGTGATATTAATATTTAATTCAATATACTCAGTTCTAATATGTGGTATACATGTAGTGTGGTCTTGTACACTAATGAATGAATAAATTAATGAATGTCTAAATCGACAACCTGGATAGCGTAGTTGGTAGTGACCCTGCTTTTTGCGCCGACGCTCTCGGGTTTTAATTCTTGGTAGGGCCAAACTTTGTGTAATTATATACTGAGTTCGGCTTCAGTCTATTGTACGGTACCCATAATACGTAAATAGTGATAATATGGCGATAATATATTACTTAAGTAAGTATTGATCAATTTTAACGATGTTGTATAATTAATTGAATATTTTTATTTCTTAGTTTGCAGGTTCGTTACATGGTTTTTTGTCATAGGTTAAGAATCAGAGACAATATTATTTTAGTTTTAAAATACATTCATAGACATTAGTTTGTTATAGCCAAGCAGACAATATCGACTAAATCAATTGGAACATGCCCCCAGCCTTGAAAGCACTGCCTTTCAATGTAGATCTTGGTTCTCAGCTACTGGTCCAGCAAAGGACAGATTTTTGTGAATGCCCGTCTCACGATGCCTGATGCGGTCTTGATGTCTGCTACTCTTGCAACACCATCGGTCCCTGGGATGGGTTTAATGATGCGCCCAAGGTGCCACTTCAGCGGTGGTAGATGATCGTCTTTGATGATTACGAGCATGTCAGGACGCAGCTGAGATGAGTTCTCCGTCCACTTGGTTCTGATTTGCAGTTCAGAGATGTATTCTTTCGCCCATCGCGACCAGAAATTTTGTCGAATTTGCTCCACTCGTTGAAAGCGCTTGAGCCGATTTGAAGGCGTCTGCGTCAGGTCAGCGTCAGCTGGCGATGTCAGCGGGCGGCCAACCAGGAAATGTGCTGGGCTGAGTGGTGTGAAGTCATGCGGATCTGTGGACATGGGACTTAACGGACGGGAGTTAAGGATTGCCTCGACTTGAGTCAACACTGTGCTGAACTCTTCGTAGGTCAGATGTGCGTTTCCTACAACTCGGCGTAAGTGGTATTTGCAAGATTTGACCCCTGCTTCCCACAACCCACCAAAATGAGGCGCATACGGTGGAATAAACGAAAATTTAATATTTTGACTTGTGGCGTATTCTTTTATATCAGGGGAACATTTTGATAAAAATTTGGAAAAATCATTCATTAAACCGACAAAGTTTTTTCCGTTGTCGGAAAATATCTCACATGGTTTGCCACGGCGTGAAATAAAACGCTTTAAAGCTAATAAATAGGCATCCGTAGAGAGATCACTTACTAATTCTAAGTGGATAGAGCGTGTCACAAAGCAAACAAATAAACAAATGTAACTCTTTATAGTTTGAGCACCTCTACCCTTGCGATTGAGTATGAGCACCGGCCCGGCGTAGTCAACGCCACACCGTTCAAACGGAAAACCGGGAGAAATGCGTTCTTTGGGCAGGTTCCCCATGATGGGGTTGATCGTACGGCCTCTCAATCGACAACAAACTACACAATCGTGAACAACCTTCCTCGCAAGGTTCCTGCCACCTAATGGCCACCACGTCTCCCGTAAATTAAATAAAAGCGCCTGGGGAGCAGCGTGTAGCATTTGCTTATGTTCATAACGAAAAAGTAAAATTGTAAAATGATGGTTCGATGCCAACAGCACTGGGTGCTTTTTATCAAACGAAAAATCGACTGAGTTTAAAATACGACCACCGACTCGCATTATTTTATCGTGGTCGATAAACAAACTCAACTTAAGTAAATGCGTATTTTTTAATTTCGTATTTTTCTCTACAGATTCGTATTCAGCGGGGAACGAATCCAACTGAGAAAGTCTAGCCAGTGTGAATACAGATTGTCTCAATTCATCCACAGTGAGAGCGCCAGACCGCCGACTGCCTTTATTGCGCGCATTGTAAATAAATCTAAGAACATAAGCGGCTGCGCGTTTCATGCGGTTGAATTGAGAAAATCGGCTATACGGAAATAGTGAATTTGGTACCTGGGTAGACACTAACGTGTGTGGTATTCCTGATTTGATTTCAGGCAATTCTTCATGCGCGTGATTGTCTGACTCCGATGCTACTTCAGTGCAACTGAACTCGAGTTCACGAAGGAAATTCGGGCCCTCCCACCACAGGGGGGACTGTGAAAGCTCTTGCAAACCGACGCCGCGCGATACCAAGTCGGCTGGATTCTCTCTCCCGCTTACGTGGCGCCACTGAAGTTCCTTCGTCAACTCGTGGATTTCAGCTGCCCTGTTTTGCACAAAAGTTTTTAAAAGATTAGGAGGCATGTGTAACCACCCTAACACTATAGTGGAGTCAGTCCAAAACATTGTTGTGTCAAATTGTAAATTAAGCGATCTGCGCACCTTGTCGTACAGTCTGGCACCGAGTAAAGCACCGCATAATTCTAGCCTCGGAATACTGACAGGCTTTAATGGAGCGACCTTGCCCTTGGAGCATAACAGCCTCACTGATACAGTATGGTCATTGCACACTGTGCGTACGTATACACAAGCGCCGTACGCTGCCTGCGAGGCATCAGTAAAGATGTGTAGTTCTCTGCGTGTAAAGTTGCTAGCTGTGACGTGACGCGGGATGCGTATGACGGTAAGTGCCGATAAACCATTGACGAACTGGTTCCATGCCCGTGCGACGTCAGCTGGCACTTCCTCGTCCCAGCCCAACTGTAACAGCCACATTTTTTGCAAAAGAATCTTGGCAATCATTACAGTTGGGCTAAGAAACCCTAAAGGATCAAAAATTTGAGATGCATGTGATAGGATAGAGCGCTTTGTTAATTTAGAACTATCACATTTAAATTGTGTATTAAAATAAAATTCATCAGAAGCCGGGTGCCAACCCAGTCCTAATGTTTTACATTGACCGTTGTCGCTTAAATTTAACTTCTCTGAAGCGCTTGAAGTTATAGGTTTTGCAATTTCAAAATTAAAAATCCATTTTCGTAACGGGAAACAACCTGATTGTAAGACCGCCGCGGTTTTCTCGCATAACTGTAGCAGCGTGTCTTTGTCATCTATACTGAGAATCATGTCATCAACAAAAAAATTATCATTAATTATTGTTTGGACCGCGGGATCCGGACAATCAATCGCGAGTTGTTTCAGGCACCTAATGCTCAAGAATGGAGCTGAAGCGGTTCCATAGGTGACCGTGTTTAATCTATAAATACCTAGCGGCTCAGCTGGGTCGTCGCGCCAAATAATCAACTGTAGATCACGTTGTGATTCGTGAATCAGACATTGCCGGTACATCTTTTCAACATCTGCGCATGCAGTGTACCTATGTTGCCTAAATCGTAATAAAATGGTGACTATATCGCTTTGTAATGGCGGCCCTACCAGCTGAAGATCGTTTAACGACTTGCCACTGCTAGACGCGGCGCTTGCGTCGAACACAACACGAAGCTTGGTTGTCGTGCTGTGTTCGCGGAAGACACCGTGATGCGGCATAAAATAATGCGGGGTTCCGTATGTAGGCACGCGTGTCATATGGCCTAAGCTTACATATTCGTGTATGAAATCGCTATATAGTTTTTTCATATTTGGATCGCGTTGTAAACGCTTCTCTAACGCTATAAAACGGCGCTCGGCTTGAGTGAATGTTTCACCCAAGTCCGCCGGTGAATGTTTGAGAGGCATACGTACACAGAATCGTCCGCTACTATCACGCGTAGTATTCTTCACGAAACTATCCTCGCACGCACGCTCCTCGTCGGTACGCGTATCGCATAATGTGGGCAACTCTTCTAATTCCCAAAATTTTCGCAGTAAGCTGTCAACAGAATCAAGCGTATTAGTTAAATTGCATTGGATATACCTATTTTGACGCGGATTTAAATCTATAGGCCCTGAAACTATCCAACCCAATTTAGTATTTTGTAAAAAGGGTCCATTTTTCAACCTCATTTTACCATTGTTGAGCAAATCCCAAAATATGTCAGCGCCTAGTAAAATATCAATAGCTTGGGATTCGCAAAACTGCGGATCTGCCAACTGTATGTTGTCAGGAATTGTAAACTGTGCGCTTTGTTTACATACAATGGGCAAAGTAGATGTGATGCGCGGCAACACAAAACATTTGATGCGTGTCGAGTAAGTACTTATGCGCGATTTAATCTCGACATCACATACTTGCGTGGAATGTGTCACTGAATTACCTACCCCTCGAATTTCGTGTGTGGACTGTATTAATTGTGTGTGTAATAAATCGCATAAAGAATTGGTAATGAAGCAATGTTGACTACCGCTGTCGAGGAGTGCGCGTGCTACGTGATAATTTTCGTGATCATCAGCTATCTCGACTAACGCAGTAGACAGTATCACCTGTTGCAAAGGCATAGACAAATTGCAATGTTTGTCTATGTGCGCGTTATGTACTTGAATACAACTAACTTGTGGAGAGTTCTCTTGGCTAGTAACCGGACTGACCCCCCGTTCGATTACATTTGATGCGTATAATGATACAGTTTGATTGCTTGACATGTCATTGTGAATTAATGAATTATGTTTTTGGTTACATTTGCGGCATGGCCCAAGCCTACAATTCTCTAATGAATGGCCTGTGCGCAGGCAATTTTCGCATAATTTATTAGCATGAATGAAATTAAGTTTTACTTCTAAATTACTGTCCAAAAACTTTTGGCATGCATATATTGGGTGATATGCCGAACACATCAAACAAGGTTTTTTAAAATTAACAATCTTTTCTTGTGGCTTATTGTGAGAAACATTGCAGTGAATCTTGTGGTTGCCACGGGCTGCTGGGGTGAATTTTTTAACATCATTAGACAATTTGGTTCCATGTGACACCAACAATGTTTCTAACATGTCAGCCCGGTCTTTAAGAAATTTAAGCAAATCACTTACTTTAACTGTTGTTTGAGAACTGTTATATAATGTAGTGCCTTTGTATTGCTCCCACTCTCGCTCAGTGGTTTCATCCAATTTTGAGGTCACTATATAAATTATTAATGTATCCCAATGCTCTGTGGGCTCTTTTAATATTTTTAAAGCGCGTAGGTTCTTAAGAATAGTGTCTATAAGTTTCCTTATATGATGAGGAGACTCTTTAGAAATTTTTTGAATAGTGAAAAGAGCCTTTACATGATTATGTACCAAAAGCCTAGTATTGTTGTACCGATTGAGAAGCAATTCCCATGCCACCATATAATTATCTGCGGAAAACTCAAGAGAATCTATTACTAGCTCTGCACTACCCTTTAATGAAGACTTGAGGTAGTGGAACTTTTGAATAGCACTTATTTCACTGGATTGATGTACTAGTGAGATAAATGTGTCTCTAAACTCGAGCCAGTGCTCATATGCACCGTCAAAGGTTGGCATGGATATTGTAGGTAACTTAATAGATTGTGACTTGTTACTAGACATGTTGGAAGTGATCTCTCCATTGTTAATCAAGCATTCCACCAATGACATGGAACTGTAATAACTATTCTCAAATAGTTCTCTTTGTGATAACTGATCGTCAAGCTCACTATCACTGACAAATTCTTCAATTTTAGATTGAATACTATTAAACTCGGCGAATAATGCGGATGCGCCTTGTATGCGTAACTTTAAATCAACTTTTTTCTGACTGTCTATGTCATCATGTTGACAATTAGTGATATAATTAGAGAGCTTAGTTAGCCTGCCCTTTAGAATGCCTCTTTTTTTAATAAGGTCGCGAAGAAAAGGGTCATTACTTGCATCAGAGCTAAGCCTGCTAGGCGATTTATTGCGTGAAATAGCACCGTCACATACGCTCATTGTGATTAGGTTTTAAGAAGCAGAGGTACTTACGGTTTCCCAGTGGTATAGCAGCCGATGCTAGCACGTCACAAAGCTGCTATGTACAAAGAAACCGCGCAAGCATGCACCCCTCATGCACCGAGCCACTGAAAAAGTTCAGACACAGTACACAAGCTGAAGCGGAAAGTTTAGGTTAGGATGGGATGGTTAGCCGTACCCGATGATGCGTTTATGAATCTTCTTCTTCTTATTTTACGAAATATGATGCGAGAATATGATGATTCGTAGATGAATTCTTGATTGGCGTGATGATGCGCCGCCACGATGTCTTCAACCACGTAGCGATGACTTGCAAGACATGACGGATTGCGTTGTCCGTACTCGTCGTAAAATCCGTAGGTTGCTGGCTTTTATGTGGCGAAGAAGGTCCACATGATCAATTTTAACGATGTTGTATAATTAATTGAATATTTTTATTTCTTAGTTTGCAGGTTCGTTACATGGTTTTTTGTCATAGGTTAAGAATCAGAGACAATATTATTTTAGTTTTAAAATACATTCATAGACATTAGTTTGTTATAGCCAAGCAGACAATATCGACTAAATCAATTGGAACAAGTATATATTATTAAATCATTTAGGCAAAAAATTATCGCATTTAATTTCGTAAAGAAATAAGATGAAGAAGACTATCAGAAAATGTATTCTCACAACATATCTAACCTTTGATAAGTATAATAAGTATAATCACTTAACCGGAACGGTCGGGGGAAATGCACAAACGTGCACGTGCCCGGTGCGGGCGCCGTAACGCCCAGTTGCCCGCCGTTACACCGCTGCGGCTAAGATAAGCCACCGAGGCAGCTATGCACCGCTGACTGCCTTGCACGTGCCTCGTTACTGTATGTCTCATTTTCAAACTTGAGTCCTGTAGTTTGCTTGCTTCTGAATATATTTATCCACTTCCGTAATATATTTCGATAACACTAATAAATGTTTTACAAATTAATTTGGACCTGTTTCAAATTCTGCTGTTATTATCCATAACTTATCTGACAGAATTTGTATGGGCAATCTATCATAGAAGTTATATTGGGCTTATCGGCATCTTAAGCTCCTGGAAAGGGTAGAATCTTAACAGGAAAGCACACAACTGACAATTTTGCCTTTTTTTCTGAAATTCAACTACTACAGAAGAAAATGAACGCTGGTTTATTTTGCAAAATGCTTAGATTGTGCTAGGGTAGTGCGTATTTCAAAATAATATTTTTCATTTAATCCCACTTTTTGATACCATTCTTAAAACCATACCACTGAATCCCGAAAATATATTTAACAATGTGAAACATAAAAAAAAATGGATCCTATAATTTAAAGGGCATGGCTATAAATAAATAAATAAAATCCACTCGAACTGATATTTAAGCTCAAATAAATTACACTCACCCAAGAAACCGAGGAAAATGTATTTAAGACTACACGAACGGAATCCTCGGCGCTTCTAACTTAGTTTCAAAAACCGATATCTGACTCCCGCTTCATTCTAGCACCGATCGCACCCACCGCCGACCGCAAACTTTATAAAACCTTTTAGTTTGAGTTTCCAACGTTTCCTCACCAGACATTAACCGATACACGAGCTTATCTATTTTATTAGAAAATAAAAATTACGCGAAACTACATAGTTCAGGTGCAAGCAGGAGGCCAGATAAGCCGCCTAGGTAACCGACGCTTTCAAGTTACATTTTACGCCAATATGGTGGGGAAATTCCGAATCAAATTTGGTCTTTCAGTTGGTAAGATTAACTGGGAATCAATCTAGAATTTGTTAAAGGCACAGGTTATATTTCCAGAATAATATAAGTATAATCTACAGCTTATCCTCGAAATTTACGCGGTCAAAGGCTAAGTATAAAACAAGTATTATAAATAATTATGAGATTTGAGGCTAGCAATCCCACTATTAGAGGCTTCCAAGAAAACGGCAGTTCCAAAACAACTCTTATTACTAAGAAGGTTTGTTCTCGTTTAAACTGAATTTATATTTATTAAAAACCAATAGCCGAGTTACCTACAGAATCGAGGTTTGTTCATCTTGGAACGCTTCTGGGTCGTAATCTTGCGGATTGCTGGAATTAAATTTTCCTGTTGCAACAAAACAATACAGAAGTTTGGATAAAACGATACTCTTATTGGAGTTTGATAACGTTGCTATGTACTTTGTATTGCTTTAGATATTATGTCAGTAGAGAATGTAGAGTTGAATACTTGCCTTAATATGACGGCGCTATAGATACGTCATGCAGTGAGGCGTCTCCCGACGGCGCTACTGATGTTTTGGTACTACTATCAGCCGAAAGACGTCCACTGCTGGACATAGGCCTCCCCCAATGACTTCCACACATCACGGTCCTCCGCCACTCGCATCCACCGCACAAGAAATAAGTAAATAAAAATGATAATGACGATTAACGGAATCTTATTTATACTATGTAAGTACTTACAGTTAAGTACAAGATTTTTGTATCCAGCGTATAACGTCGAAATGGGTCGGTATGAGGATCTCCGAAACTATAAGATGTAGATAAAATATATTGTATCGAACCATGTCGTCAATTTTAGAGATAAAAAGCTGCATTTATAGACTTTAAAAATATAGGGAATCGGTAATAAAAAAAACGCTATTTCATTGTGATATTGATCATGGAGGTTGCAAGAAGTAAAGGTTGCAATGAAAAATTGTGTCCAAAATGAATCGTTACCACAACGAGTTATTTATCACTAAAAACAGGCCTGTAATTTTGACATTTAGGTACTGAAATACATAAAAAAATATTAAATACACCATTTTCTTTCCATTATGGACACAAGGCTTGACTCCTTATTCAGGTATTAGTTGCTTTTCTTTTCTCATCTCTAAAACAACGAAATGGTTCCTCGGAGCACATTTTTCTGTCAATGTTACATCCTGTATATGTCACGTGTTCTGAAAACTCTCTTAGCACGTTTCAGAATTGTATGGGGAATCCTCATTGGTTCTGAACGTCGTATGCAGCGCCATCTGTGTATCGTCGAGGTGAACATGTTTCTTGTAGCAAGGTTTTCAAGAGGGCGCTACAGATCTAATCAAAATATGGCATTATCGTGAAAATTGTACTGTTCCCACCAAGATTTTACATTTAAACTTAAATTGGCACTCAACTTTTCGGGTATTTAGATTTAAAAGAGCAGGTTTAATTTCTTACAAGAATAGAAAACATAGATTTTGATAATCACACTACATTCATAATAAGAGAATTTTCAATTATCACAGGCATTCATTATCAAATTACATGACATTGTAATTGATCCGGATTAGGAAAGTCCGCGGTCACGTTATCCGTATCCGAATAATTATCCGGCCGCTTTGCCGGATAGTGGCGGATATCAACCCTTAAATTATCCGGTGACCGCTTGTAATCCATTCACCGCCACGCTTCACGCACCAACGATTATTCGGAATGATGAGCTATTATTAAGCGAGTAGTAATAGAAATCGATTTGTGTATTACCGAATAGTTCGGAATCAGAATCAAAATTATAATATTTTTTTATTTATTTTTTATTCACGTAAACCAACTCAGAATCCTCAATATAGTTACACAAAGCTAAGCTACAACTTTACCACCAATTCGAAATGCATGACTAGGGCTTGGATAAGTAGTAGTAATAAGATAAGCTTGGATAAGGATAAGTGGTGGTGGTGGTGGTGGTTACGGGTTTTGCTCCCATTTAGGTAAATTCGGAAAGGATTTTTCATAAGTACTGTTTATTTTCAAACATTCTCAATGCCAGTCTAGGTTTCTTTAGACATGAAGTTAAAACATTATCATATAATATTAATGGATGCATAAAAGCATTGGCTAAGTATATTTGGCTTTTTATCGCGGGAAAATCCGTCGGGATTAAAATAGTGCGGACGGTTTACGAGTCTCCCGTTTCACCTCGGCCGAGTGTTGACCGTTGAAAAATGTATTTTTTCGCCTTTATTTTAATGTATTATTGAGTTTTATTGTTAGTTCATTCCATTTGATAGCGAGTCGCCGTCTGCTACTGCGGTCTATAAAATATAAGAAATATGAAAATAAAATATTAATAGGTATATTGTTTTATTTCTAAGACAAAATTAACGTTAAGCTGAAGTTAGTTGCAGCAAATTGTAACGTCATCAAATAAAAAATACAAAATGTGAGATCATTTTGTATTATTATTATATTTATATTGTAAAAATGTCATAGAATTTATTTCAAATTTTAGCGGAAAAGGAAAGATCTTCCAGCCAGGCGGGCGGCCGCTATGCCCCGACGTACGTATATGTTACGTACTCCGAAAACTCTCATAGCGCGATTCAGGATTGTATTAAGAGTTGTCTATTGTTCTGAATGCGTCTGCAGCACATCTGTGTCGCTTGTGGTGAGGTTGAAGAGGTTGCTACAAAATCAATGTCAAGGGTGACTTTTTTTTAAGATTTGTTTGATCTAGTCACACACACAAACCGCATTGGGAATCACGACAACAAACTAACCAGATACCTGAGTAAAGTTCTAATTCAATTTCCAACCATAGACTTGTCACTACAAAGCGTCTCACGTGCGTGCCTAACTAACTGAGAATGAATTCGTTAAGCGTTACGTAACCAGATTGGAACTTAAACCGGGGTAACGTGGGCAGTAATTAGCCGAAGCAGGTAAAGACGTGAGGTTCACAATCCGGGTAACTAGTGTGTGCACGGGCTTAAAGAAACACCGCCATTTGAATGTAAACTATTTGGTGTACGGTGAAAGTATAATTACCTATAATAATTGAAATAAAACTATTTCTCGGATTTTATCGCGTTTATTTTATGTTCATACGTTCCCTATCCTAATTTCAATAGGGAATGGCTGGATGCTACCACCGCCTTGAGATGCTGTAATTAATATAATTAAATCCGAAATCAAGCGCACCATTGCAAGACCCCAAGACACTGTGAGCATTTTCTGCGTAGATCGGACCGCAAGCAAAAACTAAATATGAGGGTACCCCAGTTCAAATTATGACGTCAGCCACCTCGGTCCTCCCGTGATCATGGTTGATGTAAAGCAGCCGAAACGTTGGAAACGGAAATCAATATACCTATAATAATATCACCAGGCGAACACACTAAATGTACGGTCTAAACTAGGGAACACTTATATTATGGGTACCGTATTACCGTAAAGGTTATATTCTCTTCTCCCTATACTGTCTTCATTGCTCACCTTTTTTTTTTATGGGATCTAGTTCTCTGTTCCTTACTTCTATCCTTTACGTTATCTACTGTTAAATGATTGTCTAGATCGTTTAGAAAATATAAAAGTATACTGATTGAAAATTTTTGAACTCGCTACCTAATGCAATCTGACAGTTAGTTCTGGCCGTCCGCCAGCTACCAGACTTTTAGTTCGATCCTCTCTTGAATTTTAAAACGTCCATAAACCGCCGAACAAAATGCACCACCGTGTATGGCGGTGCGAATAAAAATACTCGTGAAACTACCGCAAAGACAATCTTTGTCGGAAACAAAGTGGGGGTATTCTTTTGCACGTTGCGCACTGTGACATGGAAGTTTTCATAAAAATGCAAATGTAGCCCGCAACGTATTGCTACGGTGTCTACGTCCTCACCCACTCCTCCTTCATTAAATGTAAATTCTTTATCACACTCTTCTGACTCGTTCTCTGTTAGTTATTAAGGCATAATATAGCAATGCCATCAAGCCTCCATTTTACGTAATTGTCACGCCAAAGGCAACTTTGTTCTCATCTAGTTTGTACTCACTTTTGTTTGGTAACCTGTAGGGCTATGTATGCAAAATTTTGCTATGAGTATTCATTTTATTTGTCACATCCGTAGTATTTTAATTATAATAATGATATGCTGCATTATGTTGTTATGTTATTAAAAGTAAAGGTTAAGGATGAAATGAATAATGAAAGTTAGTAGAATTTCAATCTTTCATACATTTAAAAAAAATATCATAAATTAGTTTTAGTTATTTCATTTAAATTCTTAATTAAATAATAATACCAGCCCTTTTAATGTCCCACTGTTGGGCACGGGCCTCCCATCAATGCGAGGGGGATTAGGCCATAGTCCACCACATCGCTGGCCCAAAAAAAAAACATTTACACCTAAGTAACAATCACATTATTAGTTGCAGACCAAGACAAACCTATTATTGTGCTTAAAACAAACCAGTAAACAAATTCAACATCGACCTACAAAAGGTAAGAGAATGTCTAGCATTATTTAAAAATATCACCAAAATACCAATACAATATTCATATTTATCTCGCAAATGTTGTAAGATGAATCCCCGCCTCCTGGCTACCGCCATATTTCACCCTGTTTTATCACAACCGATTGCATAAGTACGTCTAGTATTCTTTTTCAATGACAAAGACTCGCCTCCTGAATAGTAAAGCAGTGAATCTCACTTTTTCAAGAGCCAAGGGTCGTTTCGTTTATCGATCCCGTATCGCGTACGCTGTTCGAATCACAATCGACTGTTCGATGAAATTTCACTGAGACGAATATCTGTATTTTTTTTCGTTTTATTTTTACCGCTCCAACACTTTGAATGCAAACGTTTTGATTAGACACCGTGTTATCTGTTTAGTTCTTGTTTATGTTGATGTTGGGTGAAAGTTTGTAGAAATGTAGTTTGATTGAATGTAGATGGACCATTTTCGGATTTACAGACTAATTCAAATTGACTTGTGGATCCTCGGATGCAATTGGTAGTAGTTGGTGGTTCTGTCTTATGACATCTATATTTTTTTTTCTGAGAATCAGCGAATCATTTCCAGTCGACATTATCGCAACGAGAAATCTCTAAACGAACTAAAATTTGATCGTCATGAATCCACCGTTAATACCTCGCCGCAGGCCACGGCGCACCAATTTGTTCCAATTCTGAAGTTGAAGCAAACTTTGTGCGGAAACTTTGCATGATTCTCTGATTAAATCGATTTTGGATTGCCGGTGGAATTCCGAAGCTGCCGAAACTGCCGTTCGTCGTTAGAAGTGAACGGCTCGCGAAGTTTCGGCACGTTGAAATTTTTCGAACAATTCAGTTTCGCGCTAAAAATTTGTTCGATTATTGAAAAGATTCTATAGTGAGTTAAGTGCCACTGCAAATAAACAACTAAATGTCATCTGCGGGCGAGGTGTTGAAATATTGTTTTTCCGTGCTCTAATTAATAAAAGATTATACTACAATCATCTTGTACTGTTCATATTCACATTTTCACTGGACTTAGAAAATGGGAATAGGTATGCAACCTCTACAAGTTTAAACATCCTACTACGCATTGGTTAGATTATATAAATTGTTTTGATTATTTATACTGAAGACATAATCGATTCGAAATACCCTTACATTTATAGCAAATTCTGCCATCACAATTGCTAAATGCCTGTAAATGTAACTGGCTTTGTAACGAAACTGATCCCATGGATTTAAAACTGCAATGGAAAATTAAAACTCGATACACTCGAGCGCGCTCGTTACTCGCAGGAGTCTGTTGTTGCGTGTAACGTTGTGTTTTGAACGCGTTGTTTTCGATACATTGCGCGCTCAAGAATTACAATATTTGTATTACATGACTTTTAACATAAATGATGTCTATACATAGTTTTAACCTTCTATTTGGAAAATTTCGTTATTTTATATTTATTTTACTAAATTTAAGTACGTTAAAGTGTTTTATTTGTTTGTAAAGTTGGTTTGTAGACGTCTGACTTACTAATAACAATTTGTTCAGACATCGTAAAATGGATATAATACAGATCAAGATAAGTTTGTAGGACGAGTGCTCTACATAATAAATGGATTCAGTATTCATTTTATTTGAGAGTAAAGCGGGTTGTGAGATGAAAACTTAGCCAAATTAGCTTAAGTTAACCTAAGCTAGTTTGCTTAGTCCAAGTAGCTGTGAGTTTTTACACACTAGTGCGTTAGTTTTTAGTCACTACACCAACATGTAAAATGCGCATCTATTATCATTATGTGAAGTCAGACATTCGTTACGTCAATTAAAAAAAAAATTCACAAAACATCACAATTGTCGTTTTGTTGGGGGCAAAATTTATTTTATAAAATCGTCATTGTGAAATTCTGACTTATAATAACAAATGCGGTAAGAAGCGCAGGTTCAACGAATAGTATGCCCTTTCAGAGTCACCTGTATATAGGCGGTATATTAAAGGACGGTGCATCCGTAGTATTCCAGATTGCGGAAGTGCTCTATACTGACATTCTTCATCGATGTAGGTCGACTCAGTTTCCAATATCCTTTAAGATATTTTAGCGTTAGTTATGCATTGTAGAAATGATTTTTTTTTTTTTTATATTTGATTTTTCAAGAGTTGAAAATATTAATAATATGGCCAGACAAACACACCAACTATAAGGTTCCTCACTAAGCAACGTGTGTATTATGTATACTATATAATGGACTGTGGGCAAACTCAGTATATAATACTTATATACCTATTAAACATCCAGGACTCGGATAACACATTCGTGCTCAACACACAAAGATGGTCCCTACCATGATTCAAACCCGGGCCGCTTGGCACAGAAAGCAGGGTCACTACTAACTGCGCTAATCAGGTCGACAAATAAAATAATAATAAGTATCTATCGACTATAAAAGTAAATATTCCACCAGAATTTTCTTTTTATGAATAAAATGATATTTCTATTTATTTTATTATATTATATACTAAAGTGTAATATAACACTGTTAAAACATTTGGATTCCTTGACTATGGAATCTTTACTGATAGAACTATATCAATAACTCTAAACTTGGGACCTAATCCTATTCACCTTTTGCCAATCTAATCCTTAATATACTTAAAACTAGTTCCTAAGTACTTAATTTACATACATTTTCAAGTTTTAACAAAATATTGTCCAAAGGAATTATGACTGAAATTTTCAAGGCTCCTCATAATAAGTTCGTTTGCAACTCAATGCAAAGTATCACGTATCATAAGCTCTCGGGACCTCGCTCGGAGGATGAGTGAATTGTTGAAGGCGTTATACGTGAGGGCTACACGATGAGTTGTACAGAACTACATTTAGTGCATAACTATACAATTTCTGCAATTATTGGGACGGAGAATAAACTTTTTATAATAGCAGTGACCGCTACTGCGTTAGCGCAGAGTTGCGTTAGAACCGTTCCATTATCTGAGATAAAAAATAAACAGGTGCTATAGCGAAGAAGAATGAATGTGATTTCCCAATAAGGTTTTGATGAAATCCATTCAAAGAGACAAAAATATTCTAAATCTTAGTCTTTCAATTTCCAATTAATATGAAATTCAAAACATGAAAATCGATGATAGGTTTCATTATTCATTATAGAGTATTTCGGGCATAGCAAAGTATAACAGAGAAGGCTAACATGTTTTTTTTATCTTTCCTAAAATTCATTATAATTTAAAATAGTAGTCTTATATACCTACAGCTACAGTTGTATTACCATGCCAATATGGTCTATAATTATACAAAATTGGTAAGAGATCGGTAAGCGCCGTATCCTTAAAATTATTTGCTTCGTTATACAAACAAGCACTATATTAACATCTCATACAAAAGCCATTTACCCCACAATGCCATGTAAACAAACAACAGTAACTCCAGAATTAGCCAGGCGCACACTTAAAAAAATATTATTCACAAAGAAATTACATTCTCCGAGGAATATTACCTTCGCTCGTTTCTTTTTATACGGAGGCAACTTGGCTGCAACATTAGTTCGCAGAGTTTGCGGGTTCCTTGCAAAAGGAGGTAATATTTTCCAAAGATAAATTTTAAATGCCTCAGTTTTACGTGCACTCGGTCTTAGTTTGTAGATTATGGCATCGTTATGCGATTTATTGCGTTTTATGCTGCTTGTAATATTTTAATGATAGTTTGTTTCATTGTTAGATTTGAGACTACGAAGCTCAGTCGCACAGTGCGCTTCAGTCTTTCTTGGGTAATATTGTTGAAGATATGTTTAGCCAAATTATGTTCTATCTCGTGGTGTTTCGTATTTAAATACTATGACATAGGTTTTAAAATGTAGGTAATGTGGTATAAAAGCTTGACGCTGAGGGAGGTTGGTAACTCATGAACGCTATTTGTAAATTAAATATGCTGACCACTAAATGACCTGTTTCTGTAGGATAATCAAAAATCTTAAGGAGATTAAACTAAGGAAACCTAGCATGACGATACCTTATAGACGGAGAAATAAAAAAGTTACTCTGGGTTAGTCAAATAGCTATGAAATATCAGGTCTATGCTTACGCGGAATCAGATCACTAGAGCATCACTAGAGGTGCTGTTTGAATCTCCATACAACGTGTAGAAATACTTACACTATAAAGTATGGTGTTAGCTTACGAATAATCTCGCACTAAATAAAAAAGTTAACGACACGTTCCCATTATTTACAAAATATCTGTATAACTTCTTCTATAATCAATTCAAATCACCCGATACTAACCAAAGTAAATAAACAAATTGGAACGCTCCATTCAAATTAATTAACAAAGGGGAAAAATGTGAATCGACTTCAGACACATTTACATGTGGCCAATTTCAGGCCGATAGAAAATGTGGAATATGCACCGGTGGGCACGGACCCTAAAATTTAAATACGGCATACATCAGCTGTAATGGCCATAATCGCATGAATCGTACGAATGAACCTAGCGAGTGGACAGAGTCACTAAGGCGCCACTGAAAGCGAGTTATTAGCTGCAAATTCAAAATTTAATAACATTTAATGATATTAAAATACACGAACCTAGCAAAAATTTTGCTCAACCATTTTGCAAGAGGAGCTGCGCTAGCGAGACGAGCTAAAAAGACTGTACCGATACGTATAGATTTTGTGCATTTCAACTAAATGCATTTTTCAACTAATGTTTGAAATAGACGCGCATCGCGGCGATAGTTTTTTTTTTAACGTCGACTCATTTCAACCCAGTTATTTTTTTGTTTAAATGTACTACTGTAAAGGTATACAAAATTTAATTCACAAGCTAAACATCTAGGCAAACAAACTATAAAAAAGAAACAAGGCTAGTTCGCAATTTAAATTCCTCGCGATTGTATCAGCTAGATTATAAGTAAGGGATTATCACCAAACTTGGATTGTATACACCGCGTCGCTTTCAATCGGACCATAACCGTTTACATCGGCGGATTTGCCGCTGGTATTTATTTTAACATGAGTTTAAATCCTGATGTACGATTACGACTGCAGGCCATGTTGACCGTAAATATTTGTTAAAACACGAGTAAATAACATAAATAGATTACTGGATGAGGTTACTGGACCAACTGAAAGGCGAAACGTTACGGCCAGTTTCTAAATGACTTTTGAAATTGTAGCTGAATGTTAATCTTCTTACAAATTTATTTGCTCCATTTAAATGACATATGAAATCATCTTACCACCATCTTTGTACACCAGTATCTTTGACTTCATTTTTACATATTTTCGAAGTGCATGTTTTTCTTTTTTTACGTCGTTTGTTTTATTTTCAATGCGTATACTATTTTAACTAGTAATGTTTTGTTTTCTTTATGGTAAAGTATATTAGTACTCACCTACATTAAAGGCTTGTCAGTTGTGGCACAATGGCAACATGTACTAGGTACCTAGAATTCTTCTCGTTCTTCATATTTATTTGCAAATAAAATTTTAACTGCTTACTAAATATACTTACTACTAATAAAAATATATAAAGACACCAATTAATAACTTATTAAAAGCATCTAAACATTCCTTTTGATGTAAACTTTTCCTTTTGTTTTTAGTGAAAGACAGATTTCCTATCCATTTGACAAATTATTTTAAAAACTTTTCAATTCGCAAAGTTACAGTATTAATGAAGACAATTAATGAGCAGGACTTACTTTTAAGATCATCGTGTAAGCTTTCAGAGAACTGAAAATCAAAATAAATTTATTTAGATATTTTTATACAATAGATTTTAATATAATGTATATATATATATATGAAACAAAGTCGTGTTAGATACACCATTTATAACTCAAGAACGGGTGGGCCCATTTTTATAATCTGTAATTTTTTTGAATTTGTCTCCACTCCGAAAAGCAGAATAATTATAATTAAGATAATTCATTTTCTCATCCAATTGATTCTGAGGCGGTACGAAGTTCGCCGGGACAGTTTTATTTAAAAAGGAAGTGGTAAATTCAGTGTTTATATATTTCAGCAACAGGCGGAGGTCGAACCTTGGTGTAAATAATAACATATTACCTTTAAATGATCGGCATTTAACATACAATCACAATACAAAAAAGAAATTAGGACAAGGCTTGGAAGAAGAAAATTATGATTTATTATATTAATATTAACTCTTCTAAGAAAATGACAATCCTCGTAACTTTTCTCTCCAGATAAATTAATACTGTCTGTGCGGTTTTTTTGCCTAAATACTAACCACCCAAATTTATAGAAGTTTTATAACTCTTTTTTTTTGTGGGACTAGGCCCGCCACACACTCCCACCACTGCTACTCCTGTAAGCCAAGATCTACAACGGTGTCCAATGAAGACACCGAGGTTTGACCCTCGGCGAGTCCCGGGATAAAGTTAATTGTCTTGGAACCCGCACGAAATTAATCGAAAGATCAAAATAGGAGGAGTTGGAAGAAAAGAAGTTTTATAACTCTATCAAACGTCATATAGTACTGCGCAAAGCAAAACTCTTGTGCGCACATTACAAGGGCGCAATAATTGACCAATATCTCCACGACCGGCTGACAAAACCTCCAGAAAACATATTTCATGACGTCACGTACTACGTACGTCCCTAATACTGCGGACAATCATAAAATGAAACATCATAAGGGGGAATAAAAACTAAAACGAGGTCGAAACGACCCAGGACGGGGTCTTAACAAATCGTTGGTCATCACTCAGGGTTATGGCCGCGGGGTGTTTGGATCTTTGGTGCGTTGTGGAGGAAGATAAGTCGGTCTTTCATTGTGTGCGAGCAGCCGATAACGTGGTTGTTCGATTTATTATAAATTGAGGTTTGGTAAGCCGGGGTCTTATTAGCCCTCACAATACTGGCCGGATGTGTGCGAAAGGGATACACATTGTGTTGCGCTATTGACCTGGCTGTAACGGCTCGTGTTCAATATGTTGATACCGGGATCTTTGGGGCTTATGAAATTGTGTTTTTCCGTGTAACGATTGGAAACAATATTGTAGATTGGAAACGTATGATTATTGGTATAATTTTTATATTTGTCATATTTCGTTATTTGATAAGTATCACAATGAAATATTTTTTGTGAACATTTCAAAGATGTTTGCTATTAAATATTGGTATAAGCAAGTAGTGAGGCCGGAGTGAGACCGTAATATATATAGCACCCTTGCTCACTTATGGCAGTGACGTCACTTTACACTGCGATACATTGGCTTTATTGCCTTTTCAGTAAATACTAACATATAAAGAGAAATAGGGAAATACATGTCATATCTACTAACTTATTTAGTTTGAGGATATGTGGAAACATTATCATAGATATAGGATATCATATTTATATGATAATGTATGTTAGTCATAGTATGATTCGGCCTATGATCATAGTTTCGGATATTTCCAATAATATCACTGACATTAAAACACTGAAGAATGCAGGCATAAACTCAAATACCACTGAAGTTAAAAAGTAATTTTCGTTTGATTCATACCCAAACCATTTCTAATTGAATTTAAAAAAAAAAAACGGGTGATAATAATCTGATTGCGGAACTCATATTAAGAAGTATGAAATGCATATCCAATTGAAAGTTAAAAGGGAACCAATCAACGCCGATTTACCTTTTTCTGTTTAAAATATTCCATTTAAACTAATATATAAGTATATACTTAATAATTATAAAATACCATACTTAAAATTTATTCGCACTAATATTTAAATTAGCCAATGTTAGCTAGAAAGCATATCTAGTGAAAATTAATTATTCATTCATATAAGTAACCAAAAGCAACTATTATTTCGTTTAATAAATAAATAAATCACGCACATTGGAGGTAGCTCAAAATCTAGAATTCCATAAACCAATATTAGTTTTGTTCAAAGTGACTTATGTAATAAATCAAGATTGCATCTTTTAGAACCAAAATAAATTAAGCAAGTTTTGTTTGCATAAACTTACTTAGTGTTTATATATTCTGGCCCTTACGTGCCCTTATTCTATATACCACCTTGTTCCATAAATTTCACTAAACCATTGTTCTAGTGGTGTACATATATTCAAGATTTAGATCCGGACTGGAATTGTATGAATACGTTTAATGGATCCTAATCCTTTAATAAAAAGGTTCCATAGACAGTAAGAACGCTTATGCGTATATGCTTGCGAAAATATAGTTTATGGTCATTAATATGATTGTAAGTCTTCTTTGCATTTTATTTGATATTTAAAAATAAAGGTCCGCCAATCCGTACTGGGCCAGCGTGGTGGACTATGGCCTAATCCTCCTCAAATTGAGAGGAGGCCTGTGTCCAGCAATGGAACATTTAAAAGGGCTGGTATTGTTATTGATTATTATTACTTATTAAAAAAAAACTCGAAAAATATATTTAATTTAAATGGTGCCAAGATCTGGGTCCAAAGGACACATAAGCCCGGCAGACTCATTCCCATCTGAAGTCACACGTCATGTGTTCAAAACGCTCGCACTACGTTCCTTCTATAAATCCGTTTCGCTCGTAAAGAAAATTGTGTAATACGTCATCGTGTTAACACCGCATGAGAGAGCCCGTTTATCAACTCGAGACTTGTAATAACATCTCTTATGAATGCTACGCCGACATTTTAAATTTTTTTTTTTTTAATATTGAGGGAAATGAAACAACACACAAATATAAATATTCCTTTATGAAATGTTTTGTTAAAGTATGTTTCTAAAGTTATTATTAAAAGTCTGGGGTCTAAGCTGCTTTTATTGCTTCTTTGAATGTTTATAAAACTATTTCAATTTTCTATGTAATCAAAACAGCGTATAAATAGGGATAATTTTAATAGCTTGATGGTAAATAGTCGATTTAAAAGGCTGGATTTGAAAGCTTTTGATTTTATTGAACAAATTAATAATTATATCATTATTTAAGGATAAATATTACCTTTAAAGGTAGGTACTATGAAGAAATTAAGGTTCCTATTTTATTTTTAGTTCAAGCTTTGTTGTAGGATTCTGAATACGAAATACGTGGCTAAAAATATTTCGTAAACATACACACACACATACACACACAACAAACACACACCTACTACGCTAACTGGGAACGAATTATATTTATTCTTCAAATTGTAATGCCAAACAGATGTACCGTGCACCTTTTCAATTACATACATAATAGCGACGAGAGTAGGGTTCTTTAAATTCAATTACATCGTTTCTACATGTCTCCCTCTTCATGTGTGTTTCTACATGTCTCCCTCTTCATGTGTATTTTATGGTAACCATTCAACAATATTGGTGCGCGTCTAGCTTGGATAGTAAACGTCTTGTTTTGGGGCCAAAAGAATATGCAATGTACGTTCGTGTAACAAACAAGGGGACCATAAAGTTTCGATGTTATTGTATCTGAATTTTAAAATGACGGTTTTATTAGGAGCAATTCGAGGGGCTTTTTATAGATTTTTAAGCCAAAGCTTGTGGTGGCTGTAGACTTACGTCAATAGTTTGATAGCTAGGATAAGAATTATATGATAGAGAGCAAAAGCGAAGCCGTGGATTTGATAGTTCCACTGATATAAAATCCCAAATCTATCACAAAATTCATGTGATAGATTTGGGGTTTTATGTACGAGTAAGTACTTAATAAATCAAGTATATCATAAAATATTGTTAAGGACCAATAACTCGAAGAGTAAACACAGTTCGAAGAACTAGAATAGCGACGACAGAAAGGATCTAGAATGGCGACCACGAGCCGGAAGACCTAGTGTGAGACTTGTGGGGGGCCCCCCACAAGTTGGACCAATGATGTCACACGCGTCGCAGGAAGCCGTGGTGTGTGGATGGCATTGGAGGAGACGTATGATCAACTGTGGATATATTTTATCTGTGATAGATGGATGAATGTAAGAACCAATAATAACTTGCTCCAAAGAACAACAATAAATAGAGCGGACGACTTATCGAAAACAGGTATATTTACGTAATCGATTTATTTCGTTATCGATATTATTAAATCGACTCATCGAATGAATACATACCTGTTTTGTTAAGCTCCGAGCATCGTACATTATGTTATTAAGCTAATATTAATACAGCAATTTGGAGATGAAATCCAAACATACATAAGACGAATAAATCAATATTTGAAGACAGACTATACCTAGATTGGTTGTTTAGTTGTATTGGGTATTTTTAGGGTCAGCGAACACCGATGGACTTGCGATGGAGTGACTGAAAAGACAACTTTACTTACTTTGACAAACGGCTGCCGCGCGCTTATTGTGTCCGCTTCACACTGTTCCGAGTCGCCCAGTGTGATTTTATTTAGTTTCACCAAATTCAGCAATTCACTAAGAATAATTGACTTTTAATGTTATCCATTCAGTCGCTTGGCTGGCACTCCGTTCGTGTGCTATGACCCTAACCGACCCTTAGAGGCTTTTAGGGTACATCATTGGTGCATATGTTAGTTTTTATCTTATTTAAAAATGCGCATTCGTATACATATGTAATTTCTTAACATAGCTAAGATTACCAAGTCAGCGCCACCAAACAATTTCATATACTTTAAATCCTTGCGTAGCCAAATTTTCTTGTCATCTAGAGTAGCCACAGCTACTTGATATAATATACAGCACGATTTAGAAAAGGAAATAATATGAACCCAGATCATAGCGAAGGCTATGTTTATATATTTAAGTAGGAATATGTGTTAGTATTAAGTTTAGTTACGATAAAGAGTAAATAATTGAAATAAAATTTATTTTAAGGATTTTATCGCGTTTATTTTCAGATTTTACGTTCCCGACGTTTCGGCTGCTTTACAGCAACCATGTTCACGGGATTTATAGACGTTCTATAACATTGTTAAACGTCATATAGAGCGCACAAGACTTTTGCTTTGCCAAATACTATATGACGTTTGATGAGGAGTTAGTATGTGGTGTAATTTTTTAATTTCTAAAAACTATTGAACTCTATTAAAATATTTTACCCTATTAAAGTTACACCATATATAGCGCGTAGTCATACGAGATTATTATTTTCCATAAAAATGCTGAAACATATTTAAAACCAAAACGTGAACACATGAACTAACAAAAATATAGACAGACACGATACATTCTATCTTAAATGTGCGACTTGGAAATTGGATTTGCCTCCGAACACTATTCGGATGGTCATTTATCTCAATTGTGTAGGCACAGACACAGCGACTGGCTTTATTGATGAGACCCCGAAATATGTGCGCGTATCATAAATAACCAATCGATCAGGTTTGTAACAACGGGTTAGTGTTACGTTGGGACAGGCTGGCTGTATCTATTATTGGGTTGAATATATTATAGCTGTGATCTATATATAATATCCGTGTAAGTAATAATCAAGCAAACTGCCTCGCGAGGATGCCTTAGGCGCGTACCGTTTGCGGCAGCCAAAGTCTGGACTCGAGCAATAAAGTTTCATGCAAACGAACTTAATAAGAAGCGAGGCAAATGACAAATGACAGCGCAGCGCGAGGCAGGGTGAAACACATTCTGACTCAGCGAGGCATAGTAGCCTCGCGAAGCGGTGAGCCAATACACAGCTTTTTTTGTTAAACGCTCCAGATATCTAAAAATGTAATTTTCAAGAATACCCATCAAAAAATCTTATATGCCGGCAGCTAATCCATACATTCTTCAGACGGAAAGCGGTTCAAACATATTATTCCTCGATCGGCATGGAAATTAATGCGGATACGATCTAAATTGGCTTGTACACACGGCAGGGTGGTTCACCCCCGATCGTGGTCTATTGTCGCGATGCCACTCCGACGACGTAAAAAAACACACACGATAAAAATATATAGCGGAGATTTTCACCAGGTTGCGTGTTCAGGCTACGCGCTGCTTGCGTTTATTAGTTACATCAAAACGCTTCCTTATGAGAATAATGTGATGTTGTGAAAATTCTGTATAAGATGGACTAGGAAAATACTTGATAATCTATAATATATATATATAAAACAAAGTCGTGTTAGTTACACCATTTATAACTTAAGAAAGAGTGGGATGTATAATTAATTTCTCTCCGCCCCGAAAGGTATGATAACTATTAAAAAAAAATCTCAAATATTCCATTCTGAGGGCGTACAAAGTTTTCCGGGACAGCTAGTTAATTTAGTAAGGTATCATAAAAGTAACATTCAAGTTATAATTTTTTTTTACAAAGATAATTTTTATCCATTTACGTTACTTTTACGTAAATGGATAAACTCCATATAAATTTGACGACTGATATTGAAGGTTTTAGAGCTTCGCAAGACTATAAATTAGATCCCATTTTTTAATTAATACCCTGCTTTACATAACGCCTAGGCAGCGTATAAATAATGTGGATATACATATCCATCTTATTTCTTCGTGTTATAAACTCAACACATATTAAATTGGGTAACCCTATAATTTGTTTTTTTTTTGGGAACTTGAGTATAATGATTACTTAATTGAATATTTCGCGTTAATCGTTTTGATAAAAGGCACGTTCTGACAAATTGGTGTATTTTAATTGGATTAAATGCACACGAGATGATTGGATCATTCAGTTCGCTTAATCACTTGGTAAACAAGTAAGTCATGATTGCATTTTGCGTTGGCATTTTATAATGACAAATAAACACTTTTTGGATTTAATTATTGTTTTAATAAATACTACAAAATCGAAATTGTTTTTTATACATGTTTTCTACAAACCATTCAGAAGTTTATTTAAACGTGAATATAACTAAAAATAATATATGTCGCTGTTAATATAAATAAAAGAAATCTATTCACATTTCGTTTTAAATGAACTGCTTCGAACTGCAACTTCAAAATTATGTACTTATTCAACTCAACATATTTAGTATTCAGTGTAAACTGTTTTAATTCATTAGTGCATTTTGGAACTTCGCACGGCGCGAGGCGGCGGAATATTGTGCAAATTTTATTAATTACAACATAGTTTTGAACGATCCAGCAGAGTTTTGATCAAGCAGTCGTAAGCTATTACTCTACCTGACAATTACATTATAATGGTTAGTGGGATTGGACATGTGCAAAGCGTGTTTCAAATTGCTTGATTTATTATTTGCTTCTTTTGTGCTGTAGGTAAATGAGTTTAGTCTTCAGTTCAAGGCTAAGCAGATTAACTTAAGTATAGCTTTTGAGTACTCTATGTTGGCAAACTACTTACGAGCTTCCATTTTGTTTATTTTTGTCTCGTATGAAATCGTCTGCCGACGACTATATTTATGTTTTAATGACATATGAGTAGGTACTTGTCGTATTGGTAGTGAGTTGAGTTAAATTTACTACTGTATCTAGTTATATACCGCTCTCGATATTAGTGAAGTCTATCAATTCCGTGAAAACTAAATATCTACTAAGTTGAAATAACACTAATTTTAAGGATTTAATCGCGTTTATGTTATCTTTTTTACGATCCCGACGTTTCGCAAACATGTAAAGCAGCCGACACGTAAAATTATATAAATTAAACGCGATTAAATCCGTAATATTAGTTTTATTTTAATGTGTAGTATTCGCGTAAATATAAGAATTCAATACCTACTAAGTACTATATCGTAAAGATTAGCATAATTAAATTAACTAATTCACATAGAGCTAGTCACCTAATGAAGCTACGATTTCAATCAGCCCTCGAACAGTGCGTACGTACGTCAAATCGTAGAGTAATCAAGATATCAATTAACCGTCTTCCGCGGGGCTCTTAACCACATAAGGCCCGGGGCCCAGACATGTTTATATTTAATTTCTCAACCGAAATGGAGTCAACATCGCTGTACTTCTGAAATTAATTGTAACCTCCGTTTGTCAGCTGGCAATAGTATGCCGCTGGTACCGGAGATGTAGACATACTATATGTGACTTACAATTGGACAATAATCTGTTTAACATTCGCTCTCTTTGTAAGGATCTCTGTGTTTTCTCTCTTCTCTATGGCGTCTTCTTCATAATGTTCATTTAAAAATGTACTAAGTATTTTAATACAATAATAATTTGTATAATTCAAATAAGTTTATAATTTTACCGCCAGCGCCCTTGGTATATTTACCAGTCGGAATAAACAAACATTAAAATTTCAAGATTTCTCTCGTCGTACATCAAAGTTCATCAGCTTTGGGTATAGTTTTGTGTAATAATAAATTATATTCTCCACAAGTGATTTTGTTGGTTGTGTGTGATACTGCTCTCAGCGCTGATGGTCTCGAGTTTGATTACGTGTAGTGACAAACTTTGTGTGATAAGCACGTATGTTAGTACTCGAGTCATGCATGCTTAATATTTTTATTAGTATAGCATACTGGGATCGTATTGCATGGTACCGAAAATACAAGCGTTGCTAAGTTTGGATACGTACGTGTTGTGTTGTGTCCGTCTAGCGATTTTATTATTACTTACATCTAGCGACTATACAAAAATATTTACATACCGAGACACATCCAGTAGCTCTAAATCATGGTATTTTCCAATGCGGTCGGCATGGAATCGCCACGGGCGGTAAATCCACGCTCGCGACACGTGGCCCTGACACCGCAAAAGTGCTTTTTGATAGACAGCCGTGGTGAGTCCCGGGCGTTTAATGCCCCGTGTCGGATACGGCGGAAAATTTTTCATTTAACAACCGTACTAGATTAATTGGTGGCAAATTTTTGCGAGTATTTTCGAGTGGGGTTTAATGAATGCGAATGTTTGAAGTGACCGTGGTGAAGTGGTAACATATAACATATGAACCTGTCTCTGTTATCGTATGCATATCCACTAATAACTCTGCATTATTTTTATGGCAGTGATAGGCAAGTACTACCGGTTGTAGAGTTAAGAAAAAAAATGTTAATGACAATTTGTAAGTGCCGTAGGCCTATACGAAATAAACGATTTGACTTTAACTTTGCCTTTAGTAAGTTCGCTCTGCCTTGGTACCTCTTGCTATTGTGCGATACTCATTTACAAAGACATGCTAAACGGCAAAGGAGAACATAGTGAGGAAACTTGCACGTGTTACGAAAGCGTTGTGAAGTTCGCCAACCCATATCGGTGACCCGAATGCCTTATTAATTTCGTTTAACTGGGAATCATGCCCCGTATAGTGGCAAGAGGCGCGCCCCCTATTTTATTGGAACCTGCATGTTACGGCGAAATGTGGGTGGACTCTAATGCACCTCTGCGTATTTATTCGATGAATACCTTAGCTTGACGTGGAGGTAGAAATTAACATCTTGAAAAAGTACGCCAACCTATTCAGAGATTACATAATATCTCACAAATTGATGCCAATTCAGACACTGTCAATATCCGAGTACTTGTACTAAGTCAAGATCTCTCTGGATCAATTTATCAGATATTTTAGACCTTAAAATCATATTTGTAGCTTATCCTTGAGGCAAACTCGAGCAGTTTCTTATAACAAAAGATAATTCTATCATAACTCAAACGGTGGGTTAATAGTTTTTGGATGAATCACAATTTGGAGTAATCCTTGACTTAGTTTCAAATAAGCCTCAACTAATTTGAAAGCAGACTTGTTTATTAGAATCTATTCTTGTTTAACAATAGAATCCTTAATTTTAGAAGGATATCTTATCTAAGAAACGGGGATAGGCTTGATATTGTTGTTTGGGCCATTAAATAAATAAATATCGCCAGACAAACACACTAACTATACGGTCCCGCACTAAGCAACGCTTGTATTATGGGTACCATACAATGGACTGAGGGCGAAATCAGTATATAATACTTATATAGATGTTGAACATCCATGACTCGGGTACAAACATTCATGCTCACCACACAAAGATTGTTTCCTACCAGGATTAGAATCCGGGACCCTCGGTACAGAAAGCAGAGTCACTACCAACTGCGCTAATTAGGCTCGCTCGCCAACGCTCTAAAAATATGTTGTAATGCTTTGTAAATTTCAATTTTGGGTGTATTTTGTTTTCAAATCTTTAATAGATTACAGGAACGCTCTCTCATTTATATGCGCACGAGCAATCAAAACAAACCGTTTGGTACCATATTCTCGGAACTTGGGCCGGAACCGATACGTCTACATCGGAGCAAATGATTTCCTTAACGTCTCTACTGATTTTATACACCCCATTACGAGAGAAACGAACGTGAACGAGTTACATCAACGTAACGCAGATACGTAGAGTCGAGGCGCGTAATTCAAACAGAGCTCAATGTAAGAGCCCATAAAAGTGATAAAATATCTATTTAGCTTTTTCTCTACCGGCTTCTTCCCGGTTTTTGGGCCCAAGAAAACATTCCTTTCGTTTCCGTGAACGTTTCTTGACTGGGTAATTGCAGTTTATGTTAACTTAGATAAACGCCATAACTTTTGCCTTGCTTCATCGGTTCTTTCGGCTTATTTTCTTTAAGGAGTATCTTTAACGCAAGCCTTCGCTCATAATGAGCATCCGACTACAAACATTATAATATTAAATCGATCTTTACTAGTTCACCAGCGAGCATGACTATTCTTCAGTAAGAATGTAGCAATGAACAACGCTGACAGATGAATAGACAGGCAACTTTTTAGTTCTTCACCATAGTAATACAAATAATACAGCAGTAGACCAAGCAGGAACTTCTAATGTAATCGTAACGTCATTGAGAAAACATTTGTTTTCTTTGATCAATGAATATTTCCCTTTTTGCAAGGGATTACTTGGGTATCCTTACATAGTACTAGTAATCTCTCATAATAATTTGCTTTAATTTAATTTAAAAAAATATCATTCGTAACATAGTGAAATTGTTTGTGTTGCTGGTTGCATGTTGCTCAACCATTTGTAATGTTTGTCCGAATGGCATAATTGGTAATAGAGGGGCTACCCCGGATTAATTATTATTACACTAGAGTCACGCACATATATTATTATACCTAGTATACAGGGGGATTCGGAAAGGGTATACTAAGCCTGAAACCTGGGCTTATTTAGCGTGTTTAAGCTTGTTGGTTTGCCTATTTGATGTAGCACCACTAAAAACAACCGGGCCTATTTCAACGGAATTTTCACTCATAGAAAGCCTAAAGTTCGATATAAAATAGGTATGTATCTTCACGCAGTGACCATTGAGTGTCGAGTAGGAAAAACTACCAATTTAATTAACAAAGCACCGCCCAGAATTTCCTCTCGTACCATTCGTACCGTTGCTGTAACGGCCATTTGCGGCCTTATGAATAAAACATTTTGCTTACTTAAATCCTGCGCATTCGATTGCGGTAGACATATTTCTTGTTTAATGGAGACGAAGAGTTGTTAATAAATTGGCAGTAAGGAACTGTGGAGTTCATTAAAAGAATGAGGATGCATTTATTCAGCACTAGCTGCGCCCCGCGGTGCTACCCGCGATTACAAAGTATGTCCTTTTCCTCTATGTCCTTTTCTGTAAATCATGTCGATCCTTTGCTCTATGAAAAATTAAAACAAATCTATCCCACGGGTACCATACATTTTACCGGGATAAAAAGTAGCCTATGTGCTATTCCAGATAATCTATCTCTGCGCAAAATTTCATCTAGATCCGTTCAGCCGTTCTGGCGTGATTGAGTGTCAAACATACATCAGAATATTACAATGGCTTTGTAATATTGATTAGCTGTATACTGACTGAACGAGCGGCCTCTGCTCGCTCAGCGAGTACGTAGCCTGCCTAACACTGCCTCTGCTCGCTCAGCGAGTACGTAGCCTGCCTAACACTGCATCGCCCAAGCGCTGTCCTCTGTTAGGTACTTAACTTTATTATAAGTAAGTTACTTTGTAACTAATCCTCAAAATTTTACTACAAAGAATCTGTCATACGTACTAAATCAATCTGTTTGAGTAAATCCATCTGTCCAAAAAACAATGGGTGACAAAGCAGGTTGGTATTTATGCAAGAAGGAATTTATTATGGTTAATATGTTGGAAATTAAGTGACTAGTAAGCTTAGCAGATCCATAACTATAGATTATGTGGGAAGTATAACTGAAAATAAAAGAACACGGAATATCATGCAATGAAAGCGCAAGCAGAATAGCACGCCATGCCAGCATCAACGATATTATTCGTCGAACCCTAGCCACCGTCAACATGGTGGCCATTCTGGAACCGAATGGCCGCATTCGAGATGATGGCAAGAGACCTGATGGAATGACACTCGTTCCAGTGAGGATGGGTGGCCATTAGTATGGGATGCAAATTTTATCGATACTCTTGCGCTGTCGCATCTTCTGGAGACATCCGATGGAGCCGGCATTCTCTGCAGAATGCCTCAAACACCGCAAATATGGTTCCTTCAGTGCAGTGTACATATTTAAGGCGTTTGGGGTAGGGTCCGTTGGGACGAGGGGCCCACCGGATTTCAAAGAAATATCAAAACGTCTGGTAAAGAAATCTCGTGACCAGAACGCTGGCACTTATTTTGGCCAACACATCAGCATTGCGATTCAACGTGGCAATGCTGCCTGTGTTTTGGGACCCTTTCGTCTGTTACTGGTGAGGATTTGCTAAGTGCTTTTTGATATCGCTTTTATTTTAAACAGAACTAATTGCATATCAATTTGATTTATCTCGAATTAGTTATCTTGAAACGAACGACACGAACTCCGTCAATTAGAACGTTATTACAAGACACGGCTAAATTAAAGTAATAAATCATCCCTGCGAAATAATCGCATTTGTGAAAATTCAAAGGTAAAAATAGAGGGAATTCGGTGACAAATTTCACTTCCATAATTTGAATTCGGTTCGTTGTAGAGGCAGCTGTCGTTTAGGGAACACCGGAGCGAGCTGGGTTGAACGAGTTTTGTTTCAAAAGCATATTATTATTCTACGTGTATTTATTTATATTATTCTGTGTGAATTCTTCGGATTGACATTTTGGATCTCGACAAAGGCTTGATAAATATGAAGCGGGTTTCGTGTTTTTTTTTATCAATTTCCATTGAAAGTTGTATAATATTGTTAGACTGTCTCCTGCTAACTAGGTATGCCTTATTTTTTATTAGAATCTAGAAATTATATTACCATATATTGAGAAAAAAAATATCCCAGCGACGTTTTTTTAGATATTTCACACGAATAAACACAAAGATATTACAATGTTGATAAAAAAGGACACACAATGTACATCTAGCCTTAACTACGTCATTAGGCTTGGACGTTGGCCAGTAAAAAAATACAGTTTCTTTTCACTTATATTTCAGTAAAGCCACTCTGTTTGTCCATCCGTGTAATCTATTCATAATGGCGGAGAGATTCTGAAAAAATATGAGTGAAGATTAATTTATATGGATGACGTGACTCACAGTTATAGAGTTGGCTTGGACAATGAGGGGAGTATGCGGACAATTATTCTTGTAAACATTGTTTGTTATATTATCGACTAGTTCATGCTCAGTAGTGTCTATTGGTACCACAGATTTTCTGATAGGGGTAGGAGATCATCGTCATCAACATTATCATTATCATCAGGAGTACATATAATTAAATAACAATGGAAATAAAACCAATTTTAAGGATTTTTAATGATTTGGGCTGCTTTACAGCAACCATGGTCACGTTTACTTTTTAAGTTTTATTAGTTTTATTTTTTTAGTTTTATTTCAATGTGTAGTAATCGCGTAAATATAAGAAATCAATAAATAACAATTATCAAGAATTACTTGACACTGGCAAAAGTAGCACTATTTTGTAGCTGATTGCCAAAAAAGGCGAAATCTTACGGTGCTGGTACCATAATAATAGATGATGACGCCGCGATGCCGCAGCTAGGGTCTACTTTTGGCGTAATATATGTATAATAACATTAAGTACCGTACACCGTACCGTACAGGTACCGTACCAGGTATCCAATTAATAAAATTTCAGGGTCGTTTGATGTGAGGGCGTGTTTTCCCATGAGGTCCCATAGACAACTGACAAATGGACGAAACACCCGCTTGACAAACAACCGCATTCCGCGTGAAGTTAATAGAATTAACTGCCGTGATTAATTGAACTAACCTGTGTGGTTTAATGGGGGCATTCAATCATGGGTATTTTTTTGGTATTTTATGGTAGTAAGGTAAACTAATACAAAGTAGGTTCCTACTTACTTATTATGTCTTAAATGTGTTATATCTTTGGAAATCTTCTAGATGTATTCAAATTCATATGTTTGTTTTTTTTAATTATTTTAAGTCTGTTGTTATTCTAAAAACTAGTCAATAAAAGAATTACCATGTAAAACAAGGTTATTTTTACATACAGTAAGATTTAAAACAGGTGTGTGCTGTTTAAAATTAGACACAAATAAAATATGTGTATTGAAATAAAAAAAAATATATCGCGTTGATTTTATGATTTTTCGTTCCCAACGTTTTGGCTGCTTTACAGCATGGTAATAAACATAAAATAAACGCGATAAAAATCGTAAAATTAGTTTTATTTCAATGTGTAGTATTCGTGTAAATATAAGAAATCAAAACAATATTTGTGGTTATTTTAACTTGTACCGCTATTTTCCACACCCACTCGGAATTATCATCTGATCTATATATCTGATCTATATCACAGACATCACACAGATATTCATAGGATAATAATTCTGGAAACTTCACTGAGCCCTATGGAATAATGAGACGATAGGCGGCGTCAAGCCCCAGATCTGCCATCAATAATTTATGAGTTTCAAACGATAAAGTAAGAAGACAAACACGACGCGGCGCTAGTACGCCGGTTCATTTGCACGTACCAATAGGATCGAACGCTGTTCACATGTTGAACTTGTGTTTGGGACTCGGATTGGTTGATTAGCGATTTGCCAACAGCTGGTATCAATACATAGGTTGCTTTTTAGATTTGGATAGTATTGCAGGATTTAAAATGTAGGAATTAAAATTACTTTATTATACAAAACAAATATAAATTAAGCGCCATAGATTTTATACAAAATCTATCAGGAAGATTGGCCGACGCAATCGACAACCCAAGAACCTGCGCATAGCCTCGCTCAACGAGTAGCTTTGGCTATTCAGCGAGGAAACGCGGTCAGCATCTTGGGCACGCTACCATATGGGCCAAATTTTAAAACCTTTCTGTAAGTATTAAGTAGGTAAGGTATTGTAAGTTTTAAGTAGGTAAGATATTCTCTTTATTTCTTTAATTATTTAAACTAATGATTTCCGTATATGCTAACATATAGTATCCTAATCTAAGTCAAGATATAATTATGGCAAAAAGAATCCGGTACCAGTTTGGAGAAATGTGTCTAAATATTACTAAGTAGGTAGTTGTGTTTTAATTATTTTTCTGACATCATCAGCATTTGTCATTACACTGTCGGCTCCATAACGTAATCGTCTTCGAGTAGGGCTGCAATCCAGCTCCAATTGTAATGTCCAAATTATCTAATTTCTAATATCATCATGTACGGTTGTACATTCATAGGTAAAGCTCTTTTCCGGCTTCCCTTGTGCGAATATTTATCCTTCGCCATCGTATTCCAGTTATTATTGTCAAACCAACAAGAAAACTATTTAAGTCTACAACTTAAACCAACAATTCAGCACAGTAGCTTCCAGGAAGAACTAATATTCTAAATCCAAACATAGAATTCAGAGCTCTCTGCAAAACGCTGTCGCCAATCCAACAAATCTCACACAGAACTTGGAGCAGTCGCGACGGCGCGTGGCTTGCATGCCTAATGTCGGTGAGCGGATTCAATGAAACTATTGTTCAGGATGACATGAAAAAAAAAACAACATCGAGGCGAACAAGGCACACAAAGCCTTTCAAACTCAAGAATAGTCTCTTCAGCACGGACCTAAAACAAATACGCTGGGACTTTTTGGTGGGAAGTAATACAGTGAAGTTGTCGATATAGTTTTTTTTTCCAAAAAAAATGTATTTGATAAATTATAATGTTTAAATAAAATTATGATTTTTCATTTCATCATGTCACATCCATTATTTTATTTATAATGTGTATTTATTGAATGTTTTATTGCTATTAATTACTTGACATTGGCAAAATACCCGCTAAGTTGTGGGTGAGGCCATTTGCATATCCATTTTATTTCATCGCATTTCATTTCGTAAAAAAAGAAGAGAAATAAAATTGTATATCTTGAGTTTTCAAGTTCTTCCAAGATGTTAGGTAATTTTTCAGTAAAGTATCCATAGCTTAACTGATGGGGGTAGGGAGTTCGTACACATGGTTCTATCATATTAGTTCGCACTCACAACTGTGCCAAATTATCATTCATTCTCATTGTGGAGATGCGCGCGCACCCCTCAGATCACTCAGATGCCAGAACGCGCGCGCGACGCATGCGCGGCACGATATCAAACCGGTGGCACTTGACCGAAAAGCGCAGTGACGGAAGTATTCGATCCGATTGTCTATTACCTTTGGAATGAGGCCACTAAAACCCTACAAGCCAAATTTACAATATTTGCATTCAGTTAAAGTTTATTTCGCAAATTGCCGACCGGTACGATAGGCGGCCGATGGCAGTTTACGGCAAAGCGGAGTGACTGGCCTGCAGGCTGACCAGTGGGATTTAAGGTGTAGCTATCCAGCATATTTTATACATACTTCAAAGTTGGATTATTCTTAACGGTGCATTCTTATTGGGCACTCCGCTGGGTTCCTTATTACAGGCCACAGGTAACATATTCAATTGAGACGGGATGCTTCGGAGATATCTATGCATCTAAGAAGCCTTTGTGTTATCTGTGCAATATGAATATTCTGTGGATTTGCGGGATATTCGTATGGATTGATAAGGGTGGTGTTTTTTATTGTATGTCTACGTGGTTTTATTTTATTTTTAATGGTGACTGGTACGTATAGGGTGATACAGGTAAATGTGTCGCTGTTAGATAAAATGATAAATAATTATCTTGAGCGAATAAATTGAGCCATTATCATCATCGTCCATAGCTTTTTGTGCTATCTTTCTATATCCTGTGCTTATCTCAACCAGATCCTATTAATTTTCATGCCCATTGGCATTTTTTTGTACATTGTGCTTTTGTATACTTATGTAACGCGTTCAGATTGAGACTGCATAGAAATGTTAATGCCATAGGCCTTATGCCGTGGACACTTTTTTGGTGCACTGAATGTGGATTCAGTACGCACGGTTCTACTGGTACATTTGATGACTCATCCACTTGAACCTAAACTTTGTGTGAATGAAACTTATCATGACAAATAGTGCTACATCCGCAAGAGCTTACCTCCATTTGATAACCTTACAAAATCCTTTCATCTTTAGATAAACTACACAACCCATTATAAACCAAGAACACGCCCCTATCTCCCATTGAACAAGCTAATGATTCCTAAAACGTTAAAAGTCAAGCCGCTAATGGGCCGAGTTTCACCGGCGACCCGGAGTTCGCGCGTTAATTGCAAGCACTCCCCGCCCGTGATCCAGTGAGAGTGCATATTACTGTACAATGTACACGGTAATAGGGCTGATAGAACCGTAGAAATACATTTTGAATTTGGAAGAACATAAAATTCTTGTTGCTTAGGTCTACTTAGTTCGCAGAACGATTCTCGTTGAGGAAAAAAGTACCATGAGCCAAAAGATGTAGTATAGGAAGGCTGTCAACAAGTTTGTTGGATATCATCCCATATATGGCAGGAAGCTGGGGATGTAGATGGGGGGGGGTCTTTAATTTGTGTAAGATATTGAAGGATGCTGATGTTTATCGGTTATCTTCATGCATGTTAACCCCCTTAAATGAAATAATTGCTCAAAAACTTAAAATGGAAAACGAATAATCGAGTAATGATTTTCAGACAATTCTTACTTTCCCATAGTTTTCATACATGCTCACCGTCCGTCCACCGTCGTCGCACCGTCACCCCTAGCTTAGGCAACGGGTTAGGAAGGTAACTTCGCTCGTTATTTATTATTGAGCAGTTGTCCTTTGCGGAGTTTATAAAATGTCATGGTTTATTTAAGTATTTGTTTCGGTTATAATGTTGAAGTTTACAGGTTGCGAACTCTGTCATATAATTCACCATGACGTAGCTTACTAATATTTTAAAAAAAAATCCTTATCATAATCGTAAACTCTCTGTTTATGCTGGATGTAAGCGGACTAAAACTACATTTTATGCTCTAGTGCATAAAAGTGTTTTACTTCTTCAAACCCTAAGACAATTAGTCTACGAAACCAACACACAATAAAACTCTATGCACATAGCAGAGACTTGTCATTTTATTACATTTATTTTAAGTTAATTTGCCTTTCTGTGTTCCGTATAGCGATATAACATTTTAATACTCGGATGGGGTGAGTAATTACTAACAAACATATGCACATATGCACTTATGATTAGGCAGAATAAAGTCTCCGACGTGAGCCTATAATGTTTCATTGTTCGTTTGTAGAAAGATAAAAAAAATCAGTGCCTAAGCATAGAAGATTTCTTTTAAGTGGCTAAGATACCAAATTGTTCAAATTTCACATTAAATTTGTATCTCTGTTCCATTTCCTCGCAATCAAAGTGAAAAACAGAGTGTATAACTCGTTCATAAAAGCAGCAATTTTATCCTCGACTTAAATAACGGCGAACGACTTAAACGTCTCGGATAAAATTACCTACTTTATGCACTTGTTGTACAATCTACTATTTTATGTTAACTGACATCCGGCTAAGTACCATCTACAAGCCTCAAGAATACATTCTACATTAGAAAATGTATTAGTAGATGGAAATGTATTAGTAAAGGGAAATGTAGAGAACATATTATATTCTCGAACCGAGTACAAAAAAAAAAGTCTTCAAAACCTCTCAGCAGCAGAGGTTAAAATAAAACCATCGATATCTACCTTATTCCTTATGGAACAAATCGCACCGATATTTGTATTTTTCCAATTTCGTCGGAGCCGTGTCGTCAGCGTGTATGCGCGTCAAAACACGATGATATATAAACGAACCTCGTGGCTTTCTGCCAGACCTGACTGTTACAGGACACACAGACGTAGAGCTCCGTAGAGTACGTAGAGTCCCATCTCACTGGTGGATAAACATTTTACATCCACAGGAAAGTCTTTGTCCAAATTACATAATAGAGGTTTTAATCAATTAAAAAGTATTGGTCACTAAAAAAAATATTTGTAATGTCATTGTAAATGTTTTAAAATATTAAATAAAGTGAATATGTGTATTTATTTAATGTTTTATTGCTATTAATTATTTACTTGACACTGGCAAAATACCCGCTAAGTTGTGGGCGAGGCCATATTCATATCCATTTTATTTCATCGCATCTCATTTCGTAAAGAAAGAAGAAGAAGATTAATTTTGGAACTTAACACTTTAACATTCATAAACATTTTTTAACGGATAAAATAGTGGAATAATACTTTAAGCATTTTATCCCTTTTCTAGTTCTTCGTGTCCGTATGTCCGATTACGGATGTGAGCATAAATCCGTTTGCGAAACGCGAGCACCGCGCGGAATCGATGCGTACAGTTTTGGCGCGCTCCCTGCCATGTGTAACCAACTCGTAACGAATGCGTAAGCTTCCTCTGACATTATGCTTTGTAATTTTGTGCTAATTATGAAATGTTATGTGCTATTATTAGTGTATAATATTAATTATATCAACAATTCGAACAAAATCTTTACTCCCAAATTAATAGACGTTTTGTAACTTTATCAAACGTCGTACAGTACCTCAAGTGTGAGATTTTTCGTTAGCTAACTTTATAGTTTACAAACTACCGTATTCGGACATTTTGTATAGAGACTTAAAAAACGCCCCTAGCGGGCGATATCTAAAACATTTGTGCCGAGTGTGAGTTTTTTTCGTTACTATATGTAGTAAACATTCGATCGTTTGCTCACGGAAACTTTGAAAGTTAACGATTTTGTACGACATGCGCGAGTGTGAGTCACAAGTTTACTTAGGTATAATTTCGTACCATAGAGAAACCTAAACCTACTTTTATAGTACGCATAGACATTTTGGGAGATTTTTCATAAGTTAACCGAATACTTTTAGACGTACGAATTGCACGAGTGCGAGTCATAAATTTGAAAGATTTTACGATACGTATCGTACGGAAACGTTCACTTTTATAGTTCGCGTCGTCACTTATGATTTTGTTGGTGAAACCGTGAAACTACAAAAAGTATTGTATTAAGTTATTTATATATCAAGTTTTATTAACACCTACGCAACACAGCCATTTCCCTGAATAGATAGACGGATAAAATAGTTGGTTGTTACCTACTAATACACCATCACGCCTGCAATCTCCGAAGGGATAGGCAGAGGTGCACTCCTGTGCACCCACATTTCGGCAATGGTATTTGGTCGCAATGAATTAGGGGGCGAGCCTATTGTCATTATACCGGGCACATTCCTCAGGCTATAGTCCACCACGCTGGCCCAGGGCCATTTGGTAAATTTCAAATAAATTTTGAGGAACGTGCAAGTTTCCTTACGATGTTTGCTTTACCGTCGGTACAGCCAATGATTCATGATTGAAAACGTGATGCGCACGTAAAAATCTGAAAGTCCTAGCGGGAGCCGCGTTTGAATCTGCGCAACTTGTCTCCAAAGCGAGTATTCTACCAAGATGGCCATCACTACTATCGAATGTTCACACTATATCAAGGGTGGAGCTAGGGCATAACCTCGTTGGATGTCGCAGTGCATGCTAGTGCTATCCCATAGCGCCCCAACAAAGGTAGACGATGGTATACCGTGGGGTTTAAGTCGGTAGCAGTCCGACATAACCCGCTCGTCTCCCGCGGAGCTTGCGAGTATCCATAAGGATTTCTCGTCGTCAAAAAACGGCATAACCTCATACTAAGGCTCTTGTTTGCAATTAAACTCAATCTAAATTATGTAAATATATATTGGAAATCAGTAAAATCATCATCATCTGCCTCACCTTTTCCCATTATTTGGGATCGGCGCAGTATGTCTTTTTCATACATTAATCTCCTTCATATCACTTTTTAAACAAACTTCTACCACTTCGTGGGTCTTCCTCTCACTCTATCTATGCATATTCATACTAATAGCCCTTTTAGGCGCTCAAAATGCTTCTCGTCTCCTTTGATAACGTGACCAAACTAGCCTCCTGCTTTTTACTTTCTCTGCTGCAGGCGCTACTTTTAAACTACCTTTTATATACACACACTCCACATATCCATTATCACATTAGGTCAATGAAAATAAAACACAATGTGACAATGTTAAGGCATCTTTATTTAGTGGTTTGAGCGCATGCCGCTCAACTCATTGCACCGGGTGGCGGTGGGTTTGATTTCTATTCAGCCAACAATGAAAATTATTTTTGAATTGGAATGGTGGCAGGATTATTGTCCTGACAGTTTGAATCTACAGTTCTTCCATCCTCCTGAAAATACAATATTTGATTACTTAAGCTATTAGGTAAAGAGAGAAACACCATCACGCCTGGAATCTCCTAAGTAGTAGGCAGAGGTGCAGTCCATTAAAGTGCACCCAATTTTATCGATAGTACACTACACACACTTCTCGTTAATATGAGGTTAATTCAGCTTATATTCCACCACGCTGGCCCATGACATGCAGGTTTCCTCACATTTTTTTTTAGATTTCAGAATTGAGATTTACGCATGAGTATTATTTACGTTAAAGAGAAATATGGGTACTACCTGTACATAAAATAAAGTATCTGGATAATCAACTGTCGCGGCCCGAATGGACCGATGGCCCCACTGACCGCCTGCAGATAGGCACCGGTGCAGTACCGGTATACCTAGAACTGGGACTTGACGAATGCAACCACGCATTTTACGGCTTTTAGCTTTTACTTACCGTAGTATACATTTTACCAAGAACTCAAATTGTGGGACATTTGTTTTCATTTCAGAAATACTTAGGCTAGCAAATAATAAGTCCGCTTGTTAGTTCTTGCTCGTGTTCTTTACTTTCAAAACTGAATGGCTTCCATCGAATTAATAAACAATGATGGCAAATTGAAATATGAATATTGTTTTAACCAGAATAAAAATTGTCAGTCATTTGACAACCGACTTGGCTTGATCTCTGTTACTCATATGGTTGAAAAAGAAATAGCAATACAAGAAATATTATTCCTCTAGATTATGTGGTGGATTTATGGTTTTACAGAAAACGTAAAAGCCAACATAACGGCCATAACTTACGTTTCAGGCAATCGAGCATACTTTTGTATAGTATGGGAGCTTACACTCGCACGGTTTAGGTATACTAACAGTAAACTAACAGTTAAGACGTTTTCACGACAATCAATCTGTCAATGGAATTTTGAAGTAAACTGTGAAACGTGGAAAGTCTTTGTGAAAACAATATTGATATTAAATCATGTTTAAATTACATAATAACGTACCCAATGCGTAATTTTCTTGGCTAGAGGATGCTGGCTAGTGCTCATAATCAAGATAAGCGAGACAAACACTTCTGTGCAGAGTTTTAATCCTTTACGGACCTCAGCGAAAAATAATTGTGGAAACGATTGGAAACAGCGAAAAAGAATAGAACCCAGAATTAGCTGGAAGTGGAAAAGTGGCTACCTGTAATACTGATTATTTCTTAGTTTGGTTTCTTGTTGGAACATTTAGTGATGTATTTTTATTTTCCAATACTTGTGTTTCTGTGAATTATCATGTGTAATGTTTAGAATATTTCAATTAAAGATTAAGGATTTATCCTTCTATATTATTTATAAGCATCACCATGGAGAGAAGGTATCAAGAACATCCCTGGATAGTACCTAATAATATAGTTAGTAAACGTGGCATGCCTATTAAGTTTTGTCGTTTGAGAAAAGAATAAACAACTAGAACGTTATATACATTTTATTGTTTAAATAGTATTCCCCACGGTATTTCATGCACTTTTCCATACGCTCAAACCAGTCGTTATAATATTTGTTCCACTCCGAAGTATGGTACTCCAAATTGCCGATCAAAAATATTTGACTGCTTCTTCACTATACACCGGAACCGTTGATGTACGGGCTTGCGTTGTCCTGGTGCAGGATGATGCACTTCTATGGGTTGGTTTTCCGAAACTCGATGATAGTTTGTGGTAAACAGACTGTGGTATACCTACCGCTCTGCATTAATTGTCCTACGAACCCCTAGTTCAATCGTCACAATGGGACCTATTTTCGCTACGAACGTGGCTACCATTTTCTTTTAAGTGTTTTGTGAGCGAACAACTCTTGTCGGTTTTGGCTCATCCTGAATGTCCCAAACTATTTTCTATAAAATGATATTGTTCCTAGAAATACAATCTTGACATATTCAAGCCTTGACAGTTCTCTGTCTACGATTTTATGCGCTAGTGTGAGGTAGATCGAAGTAGGTAGCATATGCCACCTCCTCTGTCTTATCTGTTATTATGAGCTTCAAACCTTTTTAGCATCCATCGTACTAATCAAGAAAATTGAAATATAGATACCTTATAACCATTAAATAAGCTCACACCAATATAAAAAATATCAACGAAAATAAAATCAAGTCATTCAACACTTTTAGCCTGGCTAACTCACCTTTCTCTGTGTTACTCATGTGGTTGAAAAGGAAATAATATCGGATGAGAATTCTTAGTCTTATCTAGACATGCATCGCGCGGATCGCGTGTGACCGATTTTTTGTTTGTCCTTTCAACTTGTATTGTTGGTCCGAAAAACCAGTCACAACGATAAGGACATAAAACAAAATATATGTATCTTGTCTCATTTAGTCGTATTGTGATACCCAAACGTAATCAGAAAACGTAAAAGCCAACATAACGGGCCTAATTGTGGTTTCACTCATCGAGCAAACTTTTTGTTTACCAATAGAATACGATTGGTATTTAGACGCGAACGTTTTAGGTATACTGTCAGTTCAGACGTATTCACGTCGGACGATATAGTTAACTACAGGAAAGTTAACTATGAATCTCGCACTTGAGGTACAGTACTGCGCAGTACTCTAGACGTTTGATATAGTTAGGTATATAACTTCTATAATTTGGTTGGTCTATGAATATTTTTTTTTTATTGAGAGTCCATAAACATAGCTCGCGCATAATGTTGTCCACAGCTGCTGGAAGTAGGTCTCTCCAAATAATGTATCACAACACTGAGCCCGGACTTCAATTCACAACAGGCAGTTTCTGTCTGATTTCTGTCACTATATAGTGATGTCTGTTTTGTTAAGAGACAATTCACACTACTTTGGCTTGCGTCTTCAATGATAACTTACCCAGGGTCTACTCTATTATAACATCAAAAATACATGAATAATATCTGTATTACATACAAATAAACACAGTCGAATTTCAAGCATATTTATTCATGCAAAGTATGGATGAGAAGCAAATACGTAAATACAAAAAATCCCTTAGTGTGACCGGCACCGTTAAATGCCCTCAGATAATATCCAAAAACGATACACCCCTTTATTAAAACAATTTCGTCGAACATTAACGTGAAAGCTGCTGAGGGCAGGCCTTTGCAGATAGGAAACGTGACAACAGCCTATATTGTTTTTACCTTTGCAAAGTAACAGCGTCGAACGGCAGTTATCAATGTGTAGCAGCCGGGCAGTGGGCCGGACGCGTTCAGCGCCGATTCAGTTTATATGTGACGTACCGGACGTATAGGGTCGCCATAGTGATGGGGAAATGTTGCAGGACTTTTTGAGTATAGTAACATTATATACAGGGTGTAAGTGTCTTCGTAACGAAAATTAGCATGGATTCAACTCATGATTTTGAACCCCCAGAGTTGGAATTTTTATTTGATCTTTTCATGAATTTTGTGCATTTTTTCAGTTCATTTTTTATTGATTGTAGCGTAAAATCATAATAGAAGCCTATTCACAACGTGTTTATAACTAAAAACAAAACATAGTTACTAATTTAAACCTAAAACTGCAATGAAAAATAAAACTCGATACGCTTAAGCACGCGTCATTCGCACGAGTCGGGTGACGCGCAGAGCGTTTTGTGTTGTGATCGCGTTGCTTACAATACATTGCGCGCTCAAAAGTTACAACTTTTGAAACCCGTGACTTTCGAATAGTTTCTATAATTATATTATAGGCGTTAAGTGTCACTTTACCCAAAGTTTTCGCCATCATGCCTCTTACAACCTGTATACAGATTCCAAACTTTAAAAGGGATTATTGATTAAGTATAATTCTGATTCCGTTTTTGGCATATAAAATGTTACTTACCCAAATTGTGAATACGTCGACTACGATACATTCAATAAAATAGTTTTTTTTTGTAAACAACATTTTAAAATTGAATATTTCTAGCTCTATTGTAATTTAGGTGTATTGTAGCAATTAAGTACTTATACTTACCTATTTATATAATATACACACGCTAAAAACAATTTACCTATAAGCAATGAAAATATGAAAACGTACTTAAATTTATTTACATTAAATAATGCATTCCTAAGAATATCCGTACTATGTATGTTATCATAGTCCCGTACGGTCCGAACGCAAATATTTTCACTATCCCGGATTTATGTTTAGAAACACAGCATCCCTACTCCCCGGACCGTCCCCGTCCGGTTGCCATTACCATACGGCACGGCGGATGCTTTTATTCAAATCACCGTTTGTTCCGGTCAACGCCTAAAATAATGTCAAATTGTACGTAAAATTTAACATTAGTTGCGTTTGTGATTTAGTTTTTGGTAATAATTACTTGTGTAAATCAGTGTACTGTACGTTAAGTGCGAGATTGTTCGTAAGCTAACCGTATACTTTATAGTCTACCGACATTTTGAAGAATTGAAAGATTTAAATACCGTCCGCTATAGGCGCTTTTCAAGTCTCCATACAAAATGTTTAAATACGGTATAATATAAAGTATACGGTTAGCACTTGAAGTACAGGAAGCTCTTTGTAGTGATCGTATTATTTTGACGTAGTGAATGGTGGCAAAACCAATTAATTTAATAAAAAACAACACGAGTTGTTTGCGCGATTTGTAATATTAATTTTGTATCCGACACTGAATGACTTGAGTGCAACACTATCTGTGCGATAAAAAATACAAGTACCCGACTCTATTAAAATTTAACTGCTCGCAAATACTTCAAGTAAAATAAACGACGCTCGTCACCGCATTGACGCGGCGTCCTTCAGAGCAAAATTCCTGTGTAGCAATTTAAAGTTACCGCAAGTTGCTGACTCACTCCCGGGAGAACTTAAATCGATTCGTTTATCGATTGCTTGCGAACGATTACCCCAATATTGCACTCTATTAACCAACTTGAATACTACTTAAGTATGCTTGTAATTCGTGTGTGTACGTTTCGTAGAGGTTATAACAAGTAAGTAGTAGTAGGAACAAACCTGCAAAATAAAGGAGACTGCTAGAAATGTATTATGATACTAAGCACAACTACCACCTTAAAACACATGCAACCATTTACATTATTGTGTACAGTGTAAAACTAATATAAGCTAGAATAAAAAGCTGTAGTTTCATTGTATATTTTGAAAAATATATAAATATTTGCTGTTTTTTTACATTCATTTACACCTGTGTACTAATTTAATATAAATAAAGTCTCTGACCCTATGTTAGAGGTGGAAGTTAGAATAGGGGTTGGTATACCATGATTTTTGGTAGGTATTTAAAAGTGACGGAGAGGAATCTATACATATAAATAAAATTGGAGTGTCTGTTTGTAATATTAAAATAACCGCTTTTAACTAAGTGCATTTGGATGTATACACGTTACCTATACCGAAACAACATTTTTTACAATTTTTGTCTGTCTGTCTGTTTGTTCCGGCTAATCTCTGAAATGGCTGGACCGATTTTGACGGGACATTCACTGGCAGATAGCTGATGTAACAAGGAGTAACTTAGGCTACTTTTATTTTAGAAAAAAAAATAGGATCTCACGAAAAGAAATTAAAACCAATGTTGCAGCGCAGCGCCTGATTAAGTTTGATAGCAACAACCTGCAATGCGTCCCGCGGGATCAGAACGTGCGAGCAGGCTGTTGTCAACGGTTGTCTTTGTTAAATACCACGCGGACGAAGTCGCGGGCAACAGCCAGTTTAATATAAATAAAGTCTCTGACCCTATGTTAGAGGTGGAAGTTAGAATAGGGGTAGGTGTACCATGATTTTTGGTAGGTATTTAAAAGTGACGGAGAGGAATTTAACATAAATTCTTACATAACATAGGCATAGGTAAGTAAATCAAATACCTAGATGAACATCTATTTTACAAAAGATATATACTTCTTCATTTATGCACATAGTTCAACCGAGTACTGGCTCATGTGAATATTTATTTTACACAAGTGCAAACATATTTATCCGGGACACCGCTGCGAGATCGCATTTCACGAAGATTTGCTGAAGAAATTCAATCTTCGAGCGCACAGTGTAGAACATACTGAGGTCTTCACAATGGTAATGTCCGCGTACATACGGACGCAGTCAGCTGTTTATATTATTACATTACTTTTGTTTAAATTCTGGGGTGTGCTGACATTTCAAGCCTTCTCTCTCACACAAGGGACTTTATCGAGCAGAGATGTTTTTATAAAAATATGTTATAATCTCTTATTTCATGTCGCAGGACCTAAACATCAAGAATCACATTTAACACATAATTGATAACCTTTCTCTTTGACTATCCCCAAAAAGTCTTCGACCGTATTATTTTTATTCAAACTTTCTCGTTTTTTACTCCAAATATACCTAGTAGGTTCACTTACTACCCACCATGATATTATTTAAAAAAACAACTCAGAATAGGTAGTGATATTGCGCTATTTATATTAACACAAACGCGGTACCATGTTACTGTTCCATAATAATTGAATTCTGCGCGCCTGTCCCGCCAGATGACTTCTCCGTGTCGCGCCAGTGCGAATGTATGTTGCTATGAAATTTACTACAGGCGCAACCGTTTTATATTTACCAAATACTAGGTACATTGTTTGTTGGACGAGCAAAATTACAACTAAACAGGTTTGAATGCTTTGGTATTTAGTTATTTATTGTTATACTAGCTGTCCCGGCGAACTTCGTACCGCCTCAGAAACAAATGTATAAGAACTCTATAAAAAATGTAAACAAATCTATCCCACGGGAACCATACATATTACCGGGATAAAAAGCCTATATGCTATTCCATACTATAATCTATGTCTGTGCTAAATTTCATCCAGATCCGTTTAGCCGTTCTGGTGTGATTGAGTAACAAACATCCATCCATCCAAACTTTCACATTTATAATATTAGTGGGTATTAGTGGGATGAGTACAGAACGCACATACAAATGTATAAGTACGTATGTGTCGACGTTGATACCTCAACTGACTAAAGAATACTTTACCTATATAAAACCTATCTACCTAGTTTTATATAAGTAGATACACAAAAATCTCATTTACTTTTATCTCACAGTGGTGGCGCGAGCACGGAGAAGCAGGGACCAGGGAAAGATGGTAAATTAGGTACGGGAGATGCGAGAATATCAGGGATAGGAAAGCGGAAAGGGACTCACCAGCTCCTGACGTCTACGGCTCCTCTCGTGCAGGTCCAGTTGAACGCCGCCTGTTCTCTCTTCGATAGCTGCTGGCGGCGGTTGCTCCTCGTTCTCGACACAACCACTCAACACTTACTAGGGCTCAGTGCCCGTGCCTGCGATGGCACATTAGGTTTATATTGCGGCGCGGCGGGTTTTATCGCGGATTAATTAATAGTTTTTGCGGGTTTTTGCGCTAGCGGGGCGATTAGCGTGCGTGCGAACTTGCGGATTGTTTTCGAATATGGCGGCGTTCCCGTGATGGCGCTGTTGTCGCGCGTCGTGTTGCGACGGCCAATCAGGAGCGGTGATTAAGGATGGGAAAGGTAGGAATTTGATTCGATTATAGGGATGTGGGATTAAGTCTATAATCGATGTATGAATATTGGCGTTACCATTTCCACCCGCCCTTAAAGGGTCACCTTTAAAAACATTCATAAAGAACATGCTCACTCTAGGAAAGAGCGCTCAATGCGCGAAGGCATATACTTAGAGTGATTACCTAGCGGGAAAATATTCATAATTATAGAGTAATATAATGAAATTGCGGTATAAATATAGTAAATAAAATATAAACTATGATAGTGGATAAATATAACCAAAATTGCGATGCGGAGTTAATTTATTGTTTTAGTAGCGGACACAAACGAGCAACAGGGTGAAGGCAAGTTTGCTTTCCAGTTGCTATGCGAACGACGTCTACCTCTGAGGGATGAACAGTCTCTACAGTCGCTAGTGGCCAGGCTGGGCGCGGTGCGATGTCAGTTATTACTATCACGACAGTTGCCGGTGTGATAGGTGCGGAAAGATTATAACATATCTGCCTATCCTGTGAATCGTGTAGATACTCCATCCTCCAACACTACCAAAACGACTGGAATAATGTTTGCGATAGCGCGTGTTTATGAAGCAATCGCGGGTTGCGGGTAGCGATAATAAAAACGCGGTATTTTAAATATGAGTTAGAGTAAGAGCCGAGGGCTCAGCGGGATCAAAGCGTAGCACTGTCAGCGGACGCGAGTTAAGCAGATATTCAATCTGTGGTCACAGTAACAAAATTAGAGATCGCGATATGTTGCGGCGACAAATATTGCACGTAGACTCATTGTCTCACAATGCGACTTGCGGAAAGGATCCAGTATAGTTCTGGTCCGGCGTGTAAGAATAGCGTAATTATAATAATGAATGATCATGATCACTACATTCTCATTTCGCGGTAGATAACTGGATGCTGATGTCCAGCGCGGAATTGACATGGCGACGCGGATCAGACCGTTGTCAAATGAAAAGCCTAAATCGAGTGAAAGTATAAATTGTATGCTAGCGAGTTTATATATTTATTTATGCGAATAAACAGTCACTGAAGCAGTGATGCAGCGGGACAATAATTTTGCGAACGTTTAAGCGTACTCAGTCTACGAGGAAGTATGCTCCAGGAGGAGATGCGGGTAGCGGGGTCATGTCAAGCGCATTGCTTTACATGTGTGCACGCAGTGTGCAACAAACCTAATACTTAGGTACCTATGTCTGCAATAGACTGATCGTCCAGGTCTCGCGGAGGCCACTGGAACGGATCATGGCGAATAAGCGAGGCCACTGAGGCTCGTAAAGCCGCAGAGGGGCGAAAAATAAATGATTATGTGGCGCAGTGCCAAGCGACACTATGTCCACGGGTTCGTAAAGCCCGCGACATGAATGTCTTACTCCTCCTAGATGGGGAGCTTGCGTGAAGCGAGAAAAATATTTAAAAGCGTCCACACTCAACATCCACGGGATGTTGAAAGGGCGTAGCGGAGGGAAGCTTTTTACGCTCCCTGTATCGCTTGACTAAATCGTCAAGGGCGGAAGGCACTTGGACTAGGCCACAGACCAAGGCCTCGTGCGTATGAAGTGTGGGTCTCGTGGGTACGGAGCCCATAACTACGTAGCCCAGCACTGTGCGTAAAGTAATAGGATCCGACGGGCCACGCGGAACGCGATCCACATCGGGCAATAATAAGCGCGGAAATAGGGAAGCACCTATTAAAACATCTACTTCGCTAGGCACTCCATACATCTCATCTGCCAGCGGTAAGTCCGATAAGTTTGATAAGGCAGACGAGTCTACAATCGCGGTCGGCAATAAATCGGTAATCTGATCGACAACTAGCGGAGAAATATTAAAATGAATGTTGTCGTCAAAGCGCGAATGAAATTTAAACTTATTAATTGATTGCGTTCTTACTGTTCTCTCAATTCCACCGAACCCCCTAACATTAGTACGGTCGGTGTCTTGAAGCTGGATACCCAATCGATCACAGCACGTCTTCGTAATGAAGTTGCTTTGTGACGCGGAATCTAATAAGACACGAATAACATGCCGTCGGCCAGTATTATCGTACGCGACGACTTGAGCGGTTGATAGTAAAACAGTAGAGTGTATATTATTTGCGGGCGAAATATTTTGCGTTTGCGAATTGTAATTATTAGTAATAGTCGTGGCAGTAGCACACAACGTTACATCCGACCGCGGGTCGGGCGCGTTGGCCAAGTGCGAGGGCGCGGGGCGCGCGCACACGGCTTCGTCGGCGCGCGGAGTCGGAGCGACGAACGGTTGCGGCGCAGTGGTTACAACTGCGCGCTCGAAGTGTAAGAATGTGTGGTGTTTGAGATTACATATGCGGCAGTTATGATTAGACTTACAACTTGACACTCTATGTTGTAAACTAAGGCAGTTCACACACGCATTCTTATTCTTCACGCAATCAAAGCGTTGTTGCTGGGTCATCTTATTAAAATCACTACACTTGAATAAGTGCATATGTGTGATATTAGTGCAAAGGCACTTGCGCGTGGAATCAGATAGTGACGCGGAGGTACCTACAAAATATGTTTGAAAGGTCTGCGGTGGCGGCAACAATGATAGCGGGGCGTTATTAGAACGGCGAATATTATTTTGGTGGTTATTAGGCGCACCACTAAAACCAGCACTGGGGCGTCCAGGACCACTAGGTGTAGTACGCTCTAGAACCTTAGCGCGAGTCTTAATAAATTCAACCAAATCGTCGAAAGCGGGAATGTTCGAGCTACTATTACTTAACTCGAATGCGCGGACAGTGTCCGAGTCGATTTTCTTAAGCGCGATGTGAAGGATGATTAAATTATTCAAATCCTTTATATTTAAGTTTTGTAAAGCGCTCACTGCACTTACAAAGGAATCGGTAAATAAATCATAGTTTGAAGCGGAAGCGGAAATTAATGGTTTAAAATCAAACATTTGATTTAAATACGCGGATGCGAGCATACGCTTATCTTCGTATTTGTCGATAAGCGCCTGCAACAACAGGTGATAATTTTCAGCGCAGGGCGATATACCTGCACACACCGACTGAGCTTTGCCTGATAGCTTACCTAATAGATAATAAAGTCGTTCTGCATCAGTGAGTGATGGATTATCGTGAACGGTTGATTTAAAGCTAGCGTAAAACAACGGCCACGAACGAATGTCACCTGAGAATGGCATCAACTCAATTGACGGCAGTGTGGGCCTAGCCTTATGTGGCACGGCGGCGGCGGGAACATTCTGCGATTGCGTTGGTTGCGAATACTTTAACTTAGTGCGTTTAATCCTGCTATAGAGAGCCTCGAATGAGACGAGACATTTATACTCAGGCTTGGCGGTAGAATTAAGTTTTAACAAGCGGGAATTATATCTATCCACTGTGTGAATATATTCTTCGCGCAATGTATCGACGTTTGAGCTTTCGTCGAGGAAACTTTCCCTAACACTATGGCTCGTTTGCGTTTCTATAGAAAGATCGTAAATCTTTTGGACGATTTCAAAAAGCGCTTCGCGTTTAGCGGCTAACATAAGCAAATCAGGATCCTCAAAATCCCCGTAGTCGAAGCATTCACCACTGGGAGCGGCTGCAGGTACAGGTTGCTTTTTTGGCGGCATTTTTAAATAGCGGGGAAATAATTAAAGTAAATATTAAGTACTCGTGGAATACGTAGCGAAATTAGCGGAAAAAATAATAATAAATTTTATAGCGAAAAACCTGCACCTCTGCCGACCACGTATGGAAATGCAGCGTGAATAAAAATAATATTATAGCGGCGCGAGAAGTCGCGTTCGGCGGTCGGTCGCAGCGCGCGAGATGCGCGAGGCTCCTGCGCGCGGGTCCGCGGCTGCGCGCGTGAAGCGGAGTCACTCGGACGCTTGGCGCGAATTTATTTTAAATGCGAATTAATAAAATGAACTTTAAACTAGTATAAATAAAGTAGGTAATTATAAAATACTATAAATAAATTTATGGAACAATATTGGCGGGCGATGACCTTTTGGCGGAATTATAATGCATAAATAAAGCAAATCGAATAAAATTATTTTGAAATGGTATAAATGATGAGTTCGTAAGTATGCGTAACTCAATGTTAAGGATGAAATTAAATATTATAGTGATAAATACCTAGGTATATAGGTTTACTAGGTTTATTAAACATATATACGTGAATAAATTCCTATAAGGGATCACTTATAAGAGCGGTTGGCGGTTGGAATTTGCGAAGAAATGACTGCAATAGTCATATAGATAGCGGGAAAAGTAATAGGATAGCGGTTGGACAATCTGCTTACGAAGACCTATCAGGTCGCGTGAGCGTGGGAGTATTTAATAGCGGTTTAATCCGGCTCGAAGGACCACAAATGGTGGCGCGAGCACGGAGAAGCAGGGACCAGGGAAAGATGGTAAATTAGGTACGGGAGATGCGAGAATATCAGGGATAGGAAAGCGGAAAGGGACTCACCAGCTCCTGACGTCTACGGCTCCTCTCGTGCAGGTCCAGTTGAACGCCGCCTGTTCTCTCTTCGATAGCTGCTGGCGGCGGTTGCTCCTCGTTCTCGACACAACCACTCAACACTTACTAGGGCTCAGTGCCCGTGCCTGCGATGGCACATTAGGTTTATATTGCGGCGCGGCGGGTTTTATCGCGGATTAATTAATAGTTTTTGCGGGTTTTTGCGCTAGCGGGGCGATTAGCGTGCGTGCGAACTTGCGGATTGTTTTCGAATATGGCGGCGTTCCCGTGATGGCGCTGTTGTCGCGCGTCGTGTTGCGACGGCCAATCAGGAGCGGTGATTAAGGATGGGAAAGGTAGGAATTTGATTCGATTATAGGGATGTGGGATTAAGTCTATAATCGATGTATGAATATTGGCGTTACCACACAGTGTTTCGAAAAGATACCTAAGTATTTTTGGAATGTAAAATTTTTAGTATACTTACGTACCTCCAGTTTTACGTGTTATGTAAATCGAACGCCCTGTTTAGCTATCTCGACACACATTGTTCAGAGATTTTTATCGATAAGTAGAGTCACGTAGGTACCTACCTATTGTGTGGGTAGAATATGATGAGTTCCAATACTGCATGCTAAAGGAAACCCAGTCATGTATGAACGAAATATCTATGTACCGAAGCGGTCAGATAGCGATTCATCTCAAAGGGTAAAGTGCTTCTCCCAGAAGCTTCTTTCTTTACGATTCTCTTTGCTATACGACGATAATGGAAGCATAAAAATTGATGGATTGTCAGCCAGTGTCTGTAAAAAACTCTCTCCAGGTATTTGTTATTTTTTTTTTATGTTCGCAATCGGCTACAAAATAGTGGCATTTTTGCCAGTGTCAAGTAAAATGTTGCTGCGGTATTTTAAATATAAGTACCCATGATCCCATTATATTAATTATTACTTATAGATTAAACGTCCATGGCTCGGGTACGAACATTAGTGCTCAGGACACAAAGACTGCCCCTACCGCGGTTCGAATCACGGTCTCTTGAGTATAAAAATCAAGGTTAGCACCAACTGAGCCAATCGAATAAATTAAATGGTGCTATCCTCAAACCTCAATAATAATTTCACCATAAATTTGTATACCTAAGTTATTTGTCTGTTTATTCAATAAACAAACGTGGAATCGCGTCAACAAATCCAATATTCACCGTTCCAATGTCAGCGCCCGTATTTGTCGAAATGTCGATCTGTTTAACAATATTCGCGGGAGCAATCTTTCACTCTTTATAACATACTCGTATTATTTCCTATACTTATATGTATTTTTGTTTTGTTAGAACAGGCAAGAAACTCCATGGTCGCTACTGTCCTTGTCCTATCACGATACCTAGTTCTATTAAAATCTTCTTATTGAAATAAAACTATTTTTTAAGGATTTTATCGCGTTTATTTTTCGTTTTTACGTTCCCGACTGTTCCCGGTTGCTGTAAAGCAGCCGAAACGTCGGGAACGTAAAAACGAAAAATAAACGCGATAAAATCCTTAAAAAATAGTTTTATTTCAATGTGTAGTATTCGCGTAAATATAAGAAATCAAAATCTTCTTAGTTAATTATACTGAATCGTATGCCTTCAGCGAGCGGAAATATGTTTTTGTTCGCAAACCATGGACATACTACTAACTTTTTTTTTCAAAAGTATTCACGATAAGTTTCAGACATATTATATGTGTACATATCGTGGTAATAACATAATCTACACTAATCAAGTCATAGCCTGACAACCGAATAGACCGAGCACTTACTCTGAATACGTAAGATTCACTCGAGCGTACCCAATAACATCCTTTAAATCGTGTTCTGCACCATCTATTCATTAATTAGTCTTTGGCCCTGTGTCAACATTTGTAAAATAATATACTAATTCGTTAAATCTACAAATAAAAGAAAATTAAGCTTATCGACACCATCAAACTATTTAATTACACTTCCGGAATACAACTTTTTTTTAGGAAGGTACATTGCTCTATGTCATCACATTGAAGGATTACTATTTAGGGTATAGCGAGTAATGTATACTGATTTGTTGGATACGGTCGTTGAATGCGAAGCAATTAATTTGTGCGTGGCATCACGATTTTGTAAATTATGGGCGTGCGCATCCCGCCCCTCGTCGCGCGGGCGACTATGATTATTTTGTCAATGAGTAGTGAGGATATGTGTAGAAGCGACCTGGCGCCGTTTTCTGCCTACGTTATGGGTTCTTTTGTGAAGGAAAAATGCAGTAGCTGTGTTGTTTATAGGTTTGGCCCAAGTGATATAACGGAGTCTTGGATAGATCTTTGGCGGAAAAGGAAGATCTTCTAACCAGGCGGGTGGTATGCCAAGCGAGGCGGCCGTTATGCCCTAACGGATTGGTCAGGATCTTGTATAGATGTTACATGCTCCGAAAACTCTCGTAGCGCGATTCAGGATTGTGTTGAGAATTGTCTATTGTTCTGAATGCATCTGCAACACTCTCTGTGTAGCTTGTGGCGAGGTTGAATAGGTCGCTACAGATCAATTATTAAACTTTACTATTCCTTTTGGAAATAACTACATGATTCTTTCCTATTGGGTTTAACACAATAATATAGAAATGAGATACCAGTGATACTTATTTGCTGCTAATATTTTCGATCTACCTACTATCGTATCATGGAAAATACCAACATTCCAATCGACGATTTTAAGTAATAGTAAGGAAATTTATAAATGGTAAGTTATTTTTGGCAAGGGTCCTCTAGGTATAATGTACACACGATAGGGACTTAATCTTTGCCGAACCCATTGATTTATTCGTTCCCATTTGGTGCGCGCGCGCACGATACAAATATATCATCGTCGACGCTTTGATGCGCCGCGTTAAAATATTTACCTTTGCGTTGGTTTCATAAACATAACGAGATTATTATTTTTTGAATCAAATTTAATTGAGTGGAATTTATTAGCTTTATTTGTCACCTTTAATATGCTGCACTCCATTAAATATTATTTGTAAAGTTAACTAATTTACTTCTTAGTAAATCTTACCCAACCATAAACGAATCCTGGTAGGTTATTTTAAATCATTCGGAATCGACATCGGAAACGGATTTGAAATTTTCCGATGTTGGTGTCGCTCCCGACGAGCTTTCCGACAGAAACTTTTTGAAAAAACGATTTGGTATTGTCATCAAGATACATCGAAGATAATCAAATTCGGAAATTTTAATATCGATTGAGTTTTAATCCAGTTCGGAAGTTTTCGATTCCGTTTCCGATATCTATTTCGAATGGTCTAAAATAACCCCGCTGAACATAATAACCCTTTATTATTGCGTCCAAAACGGTTTCCAATAACGCACCAGGAACGAAACATCCATAATGCGGTCCACAGCTGTAATTCAGGGGAACGCAACACTACGTCAACGCTTCCCCCTTAATCCCCCTTTATGGGATCTGTGTTATAATTTTAACCTACATTATTTTATATTATGTTCGTCCATTATCGTGGATTAAGTGGCATATATCGCATTATTTATGCTCTCCACGTGTTAATACAGATGTGTCGTGTTTTGTTTTAATACGTTAGGTTTATTGATAGATAATAAAAGTGTTAACTGACTTTCGAATGCCGTTATATTGAATACCTACTCTATTTGTTATTGAACAGGCATGCATGCCTCTCTTCTGCCTTTCAAATTTTTTTTTAATAAATATCGCCAGACGAACACAACAACTATACGGTCCCACACTAAGCAACGCTTTTATTATGGGTACCGTACAATGGACTGAGGGCGAACTCAGTATATAATACTTATGTAGATACTAAACATCCATGACTCGGCTACAAGCATTCGCACTAATCACCCAAAGTTTGTCCCTACCAGGATTCGAGCCCGGGACCCGCAGCACAGAAAGCAGGGTTACTACCCACTGAGCTAATCAGGTCGTTGTATTGAAACAAACAAGACGACAATTATCTGATAAGTAAAACTAGCTGTATGAATGCGGAATCCTGAGCCACTCATCCAATCACCATTATTAGTCTGTGACGTCACCAAGAATAGAATTTGATAGAGACTGGAAGACCACTGTAGAAATCCCATTTTATAATTTCCATATAGAGGGCACTCTTCAGAAACAAATGTATTGTCACGTCATTTTAGAGCGTGGCTATTATAAATATAATTACGATCCTGTCACATTTGATCTCCGAAAAGATCGAAATAATTATGCTGATACAATATTAATAACGGTGAATGAAGGATGAATTCTGTCTCTTGCCGAAACAAATGTAGTATTAATGAGTGCGTCGTTTGGTGGATGTCGACAGATTAACGTAGAAGATGTAGAGAATGCAGATTTACTTGATTTCCAGATTCTTTCCATTTAGTTATATGGACTGATAACACCGTGCGTCGTGGATTTAAAAAAATATATCTACATATCTAAATCTTTTCAAATAACGGTGATATGAAATTATTTTCCGCGACAACGGCAACGTTATAAAAATGGTTTCAAAAAGTAGAATTCAGGGAAAGATTATCATTTGAATATTATACGACTATACCTTTCTGCGTTTTAAAAACTTTTTCATTGGTTGGAGTTACTACTACTCCTACTTAGTTATGAATCATCTTCGGTTTATTTCATCTTAGATTAATAATTATTATTCCATCTCCATTTAAGTATACGCAAAATTTAATAAACAAAACTTGATAAAAAACGAATGAGAATATAGGTTGACAATAGTATCAACCTATATTCTCAAAGCGGTTTTATAAACTGCTCGTATAGACGAGCAGTTTATAAAACCGCTTTGACATTCCAAAATTTATAGTTCGCAGCCCGTCAATCCCCATTCTTTTATCTGTGCGTCACACTTCGCCATGAATTCTCTGTTCGCGTGGTTAATCTGCGGTGCACCGAGTCCGGCCGAGGTCAACACGCGTGCGACGTTTAATTTTGTTTGGAAATGATTGATCGCTCCCACCTTGTTCATTTTCATACTTCTGCTGCTGGCCAAATCACTCGCGGATCAGTCAATTGTGCTCTTGTTATTTAAACACTGAGATTATATGGAAACGGTGTCTAAACTGTTATCAGACAATATCAAACGTACTTACACTACTGGCACTTACGTACCTTACTATAATGGCCTACGATGTAAGCAATAGATTAGAGCAAATTACGAAAACTGATTTTACAAAGTTTGCCCCACGGGAATCGTACCCGAAACCAACCAGTGCAGTAAACCGCGTGGCCTACGGTCAAACCACAAGGCTTATTACGTATTTACTACGAGCGGGAATATTATTCACTAGCATTACCCGCGGCTCCGCATGGGTTGGCTGTGAGGCCTTAAGACAGCCTTTTGTGTTATTACAGAGTACTGATACCATGTAAGTAAAAAAAATACCCAAATCGATTCAGACGTGTTTGAGTGATTTTGGAAAAATAGATACAAACGGAAAATACCAGACTGTACCCGAACTACTCAAACACTTGCCAAAATACAAAAAAAAACAAAACAAATCGAGTAATTGCTTGATATTAGCTAAATTTTCGAATCAAGTGCGAAAATGAAAAATATGTTTGTCATTATTTCCCATGTAATCATCCTAATGTTGGCGCCATCTACGTATTATCCTCTTATATTGATCAAAATATTAATTTTACCCCATTCGGGCAACATCCGAATAATTAGATATCCTATATGATATGATGCCAGGTCAAGTTGCAAAGGCCATTTGGGACAAAAAAAACACGAAAAAAGACCATTGTAGATAATTACCTGCAGCGTTTCAGCACTTGAGACGAAGTCTGAGCTTTTCAAAAAGACATAAATAGGTTAACTACAAAAAAGTTAGAGTCCCTTACAGAGCTATAAAAAATTACTTATTCCTTGAAATATTTCATAAGGTAGTCATTGTATTGTCCAAGCTAGGAACATTGATTGATTGAGCTCTATTCAATAAAAAAAAACATTAAAGAAATAGAAAGAAAAAAAACTCCAAAAAGTTCGTATTGTAGCGAAAATAGCACAATCAGTAATGGAAGGACGAACAAACGAGCTGAATGGACAAAGTAAGGTTTCCCTCCAAATAATACCAGACGAATATAGTGGAAACCTTATAAATCTTGACAGTCCGTGTATTTATTTCGACACGCGAGCATTAAGAACTGAAAATAATAATTGTCCTACTTGTAATTTATTATATGGGGAGTAGTTTTTAGTAAATTTATCTGAATAAAACTTAAAAAAAATATTATGTCTGATATAGCTCAGTGGTAAGAGAAGATACTCTCGAGAACCGAGCGGTTCTATGCTGTATGGTTCCAGATTCGATCATTACTCTGAACCCGAGAGTCCACACTTAGGTCAAGCTTTGCCTTAGTGAACAGGACTATTAGTTATATTAAAAAAAAAACCAATGTACCACCACAAAGAACTGTGACTGTTCCGCGTAATTCATTATACTTAATTATTGTTTTAAAAGCAAAACCATGTTAATGAGCTGCTAATGGTAGGACATGTCAGGTGAATAAATAGAAAAATAAATAACTAACTCCTACAAAATCCCTTTAATTTCATTTATTAGGCATGGTTAATTACATTAATATAGCATAATAGATGCTAATGAGTTTTGAATGAAAATTTTAAAAGTGTGTAAGTATGCTTTTACGTATAAGGCTTGCTATAAATTATGTAAAGCTATAAACGCGTAGTATAAGGGTAGGCATGTAATTCAACTATTTTAGGCATATACGATGTTTCATTACTTGTTTTGGATATGAAGATGTAATAATGAATTAATTAGAAAGAAATAACAGTAAACCCAGTTTTGAATTCTGAATTTTATCGCGTATATTCTATATTTTTAGGTTCCCGACGTTTCGGCTGCTTTACAGCAGGAGGAGGACTGAGGTGTTCCCTAAAATTAGTTTAATTTCAATGTGTAGAATTCGCGTAAATATAAGAAATCAATATAAGTAGGGATTCTTCTGAATGTATAAATCCATGATCAAGAGGCTTTAAAAAAATAAACAGAATTACTTCATTGGTTCCTGCTCTGTTTGCAGAACGTGATACACTTGTACTGGAAGGTATTATACTTATTGCCTAGTGGGCTATTCCCGACAATGCAACCGCTGTTGGGTACTCTATTGTCGAGGTCACGTGCCCATTCGTCATTCTGACATTATTTCGCTGATATTATTATAGTGTAACGCATCTGTTTGCTGTAATGGATTATTATCGGTGAATGCAAGAATCGAATTGGATTTATGGGTGCCTGAGTTTTTCTATATCTGTTGTGGGAGGCCACACTACATGTTTTTGTATAAGAAACTTTGTTACTACAATATAATATTAGATTTTATACCCGTCGTTTTTAAGTAAATTACGTAGATTTGTTTAAGAAATAAAAATCAACCATGATCTTCCAATTTGCTTACATTAATAAGCTAAATGAATCTCTTATTACACCTTAGTTGAGAACCTTTAAATAGTCGTTCACAAGTTTCAAGTCGCCACAAGTAAGTCGGGTCTCACACAGCGCTAGGACCGTCAAACTCCCCATAAATTATCCGAAGCGGGGAAGGTTCAAATGAATTTGCCATTCAATATCACGCTACATTCTCTTTTAATCCCTTTTAATGACGACAAATTTACTGCTACAGATTTTGCATGCCGAAAATACTTTGCGACTCTTTTTCCTGCCGACGCATTTGTTTTTTTCGGATGAAGTGTCATTTTCATCCGTTAAATAATGCAACAAAAACATGAGAGTGTAAGGTCGCCATTTTCATATCATCATCCATTATTTTATTTTTAATGTTTATTTATTGAATGTGTTATTGCTATTGATTACTTGACATTGGCAAAATACCCGATAAGTTGTGGGTGAGGCCATATTCATATCCATTTTATTTCATCGCATCTCATTTCTTAAAGGAAGAAGAAGAAGATGAGAGTGGAATGAAGAGTTTCAGTGTGTGAGGGTGTTGCTATTGCTGATGATAATGATGATGATGAATGTTGTAATGAAGAGTAATTAACATTTGTAAGTTCAACGTCATACAATTGACGATACAATGTTAAGGTAGCGAGCAGTTGTACTTGCTAATCTAATTACATATCTTGCAAGCAGATATAGTTTACCAAGTCAGTGCGGATAATATTTAATAAATGACAAAGGAAGCTACCAAAATCCACCACCGATTGTCGTTTGTAAATTCCGAAAAAATATAGAAACATCTGAAGGCTCATAGCAACAAGAAATAGTTTTCCATTAGCAATTGCTGACATACTTCAAAGGCCAGAATCAGAATCAGTATATTTTTTATTCATGTAAACCATTAAGTACAGTACTTATGAATCGTCAAAAAAGTTACAGAATGCTAAGCTACAACTTTTCCACCCGTTCGGAATGCCGTTTCCATGTAGAAGAACGGGCAAGAAACTCCATGGTTGCTCTTTTTAAAAAGATCTTTTACATTTTTGAGCAGTACGTTGTTATAGGTATGTGAGAACAATGTAGGAACGGCTATGCAGACATTAGTAGCTGGTCAAAAAAAGTACTGTTAAGAGCAACGTGAATTGAAGAACATAATTCGTATTACAATCATCCACCTCAAGTTATTCCGATCTATTAATGTCAACATCCACTATTTGCGTTCCCACGTGTCGGCTTGTCCGGCCTCTGGACAGTTTAATAGTGTTGTGTTTTCGATTGTACTTCTATGTTTACGTTTAATGAACTGGTCATTAGCGCGGTCCGCCTAAATTAAGGTTACCGCGGCCCGCGATGTGTTTACGATTGTTTATTTATTATGTTTGCGCTTGATACTTTGGTGTGTGAATGAATAATGATATACGGTGGGTTGCTTTTGGATCTGTTGATTGATGTTGGTCGTAGTTTAATTTGGTCAAGTTTTTTTTTTAGTTACGGCATTGTTCTTGTGAAGAACTTAATTGTAAATAATAACTAATGCTGTCAGCTTCAATTGCTTGTTGAGTTGGTGCTGCCTTCGGAAGAATTATTTGCTAAATGTGTTTTGGCGCAATCATATTTGAAATTTTGTTCATCATCTATCGTAGGTGAACTCTAGAATTACATAATACTTACCTAATAAATATTACAATTGCAAACCATAAACGAACCAAATAATACCCTAGATCAGTCAGATCATCTGATCAAAATCCACTGTCTAAATTCGTCTAGAAAATATGTTTGTAAAAACAACCAGTTTAACAAATAACCGGCTTATCCATTTATTTATGTCACAAATAACAAAGTAGGTATAAGAAGACAAGACTGACAAACCCGTATGGCATGCCACCATATCAACATCAGGATGTGTATTCAATACTGACACTTATTGACTGTGTAACATACTTAGACGTATGTGGTATGAGTGACAGACCCACATTGAACATTATAAGGATATAAATTATTTATTCGTGGTCGTAACAGAGTGTACATTAATAAAAAAATAAAACAGTTAAGTGATCCATATAATACAAATGATGGCCTGATTAGCGCAGTTGGTAGTGCTTGTTTTCTGTGCCGACGGTCCCGGGTTCGAATCCCGGTAGGAGCTTTCGAAATTTGTGTGATGAGCACGAATGTTTGTACTGAAGTCATGGATGTTTAATATCTATATAAGTAATATATTATATTGGGTTCTCCCCCAGTCCAATGCATGGTACCCATATTATAAGCGTTGCTTAGTGTGGGAACGTATAGTTGGTGTATTCGTCTGGCGATATTTATTTAAGATTTATGAATTGAAATGATGATCGCTGGTAAGCATCACCTGAGTACGGCTGGATAGATTTGGCTATATTTTAATTAAAATTGTTGCTAATACTCCGAATCAGGTTTGTAGTGAAAAAAAACTTTTAAAAGTTGTCCGGAGAATTGAAAAACAACCAAAACTGAATGTGCTAGTTTATATGGGATTTATACGGGACAACTACTGTCGAGTTAGCTAGATTATACTAATTAGGAAGTTTTCAAAGTGAAAATAACATTCGATTCATCTATTATGAGAATCTATCTATAAGAATATTTCAAATCTACATCAACTGCATTTCCACATCGTTTGTTAACCTTAAATATATACAGTGGAATCATATTTAACTTGTATTGTCATAGTAGTTATACACGAATTGTATAATTTCCTACCGCCTCTCAATAGAAGTCGTATATTTATGTTATGGAAACGTAGAAGTTATGATATTTCGTTACCACGATACGTATCGTTTATAGATTTTGTGTACGGATTACGCTTTGTGATCGTAAAAGCGTTTTACGATTCTATGAATACAATGTACAAGTTTGGTGCAAGTACGTATCAAATATCTTTTGAGCAACAATGAGTTCCGAAGTCTGACAAATAAACGTATAAGATCGATATCGTTATAGAAATAAATGTTATGTAAATAATTTATTTCAAGCAACTTTAGTCTATACAAATAATAAATCATCAAATAAAACCTTATGAGCGCAGTTGGTAGTGACCCTGCTTTCTCCGCCGAGTTGGGTTCGAATCCTGGTAGAGTAATTCTTTATGTGATGAGCACGAATATAATGTACCCGAGTCATGGATATTTAGTATCTATTTAAGTATTATACATATAATTAATTCGCCCTCAGTCCATTGTACGCTACCCATAATACAAGCGTTGCTTAGTATAGGACCGTATAGTTAGTGTGTTCGTCTGTTGATATTATTGTTATTATAAACCAATGAATGATCAAACAATGAACTACATAAGACCGTTTTTAAGTTATAATCAATTTAATATCAAACTTCAGATAAATTAATTTAGAAAGTTAACCACTCACAGCCTCCTATCTTGATCATAAATATTGGTTCATAGACAAAGCGTTTAAAGAATCCCTGCCTACAATCTTGATTCAATTTCCGTAACTTGCGGAATTCCAATCACAATCCTAGATATCCGGCAAGATTTAATATTGTTCTCCTTTAAATAATGGGTCAATTATCGCTTGCCACTTATCGGACTGCATCTATCAAATACTTAAACTTGTTACGTCAAACTGTTGTCACCACAAATTTATACCGTTTCCATATGTATTTGTAGTTCATTTTCCTTTGTAGAATTAACAAAAAGGTAAAGAACAACCTGATCCAAGAACATTATCTACTTAGTTTAGTTACCATCGACACAAAACTTTATAACTCAGGCCATAAGATTTATTGTAATGAAATTGTAAGGATAGCATTTTCCTGTTCGTGAGTAATAGATGGCTGTGCCAATCGTAAATAGTTTGGTTGGGCTTAATAAATTCTTGGGGACCCTGGATTGTAAAACGGGGCATGATTTGCGGTAAATTAATATGTTTGCAAATTCGTATTTAACGATTTATCCAAAGTTGGAAGTGCAGCTATAAACTGCTCTAGAAATAGCAGCATCATTTCATTTAACTAATAGGTATCATAAATATATTGCTGGTTAGACCTTTTTTTAGAATTTCATTATTACTAATGTTGCCTATTAACCTTGGTGTTTGGAATTTAAAATGTTTATATGTTTCAAGGCAGCTTGAATCATATATCTTGATGACTTGATCATGAATCTCTTTAAAAAAATATTTCAACAATCGTACCACTTCCAAGTTTGGCGATAATAACTCTTTAAAGCCGCTAAACCCGTGTGTAACTTTATTCAAGCTGTCAATTTAAATCTGAAACTACACTGCACAAATCACGTCTTTATTAGATTCTAGGTAATTTATCGCTTCGTCGACTGCTAAAGGACAGCTCTGGTTTCTCAGACCACATTGAAATGCTGTATCGGTCGTTTCCTATTCAGTTCTGATACTTTTGTGAAATGTTGTTATCTTTGGCGATACGGCATTGTATTTGCATTTTGTAGAACACAAGTTTGGATATTTTTAGATTAATCCGATTCGTTGGATGTGAATAGCTTTGTGAATACTTACTTATGAGTTTTATTAAGGTTAAGGTTAACACTTTTTTATGCGACTCGACGAAGATTTATGTCGTTAAGCTTATATTTTATTAATGACAAAACATATTTATGTGTTAATAGGTCTATACAAAAAAAATGGTAATTTAAAACTGGTGTAATGACTTTAATTACCTGTTATTAACACCTATTTAATTATCTAATACATTAACCCCAAAATTTATAGACGTTTTATAACTTTATCAAACGTCATATAGTATTGCGCACAAGAGTTTTGCTTTGCGCTGTATTATATGACGTTTGATAAAGTTATAAAACGTCTATAAATTCGAGCGTGAGTTGGCAATCATCAAGCCGTTAGTAATTTGACATTGAATATCGAAATCTCTGTTCTAAGCCAACCTTTGAACCAAAATCAAAGTATAAATTGTCATATATACGGAATATCACTGTAATCCTCGGCTTGTTGTCACGATCCGTGATCATTCTTCACGCCTTGTGACATTCGGAACGTCTCACAAAAACAAAAGTGACACTTCACTGGTGAAGCGCACTGAGTCGGTATTTTCTGTCACAGTCTAAAAATATTGTACATCAATTTTACTCTTTTCTTTCAGCTGCTCAGTACAAAACTCCTGTGATATATTTAACCTGTGACTTTTTCCCATGTAATTTAATCTTCATATTTCTTATGTCGGCAGGTACGGTAACCATCGAGTCAGTGATGACAAATTATGATTAGAACGCTGTCTAAACTGGTTATTCTATTTATCATATTAGGAAAGATTTTTTTACCAGTCCATAAGTAGATGGATTGCGTTACCTTTGGTTTTAAATGTTGGCATAATATGACACTTATTTTAAAGGTCGTCATTGTATTATCATAGACACTTGATATGGATAGTCGGACGCCCAAAAATTTGAAAATGTTTTTCTTGAATTTAGACAGTGTATACACACATGTTAAAATCATGTTTCACTTTTTATAAATGTATGCTTGTTAACCTCATAAAAATACATGGAAACATTGGTTTACATTTATTATAGATGAAACCAATACCATGGTGATCAATGACCATGTCTGGACCGTCCGTGCGATCTCGAAAGGCTTCGTCGAAAAAAAACAGCATTGCCGCTAAGTTGCCCGAGCGCTGTTTTGTGCCCGAGTGAACCTCAGAGGCTACGCAGTCAGTTTGAACACAGCCAGTCCCTACAATATCAGAACCACCTAGAAAGCGAATTCATGTTCAAGCACCATAACGCTAAGCGCAAAAGAGATAGATGCAAACTTAATTACGTTTTAATATGCGGCATTGGCACATTCTTTATTGTTCCAAGTAAACGAGCATAAAAGCCGCTTTTACGACGTACACTGCGGATCTTGACGAAATTTATGCTTGAAAATTTATCGACGGCCCAATTGAATTTATTGTCAAAACGAAAAGTTTTATTGCAAAATTGACATGCGCATGTATTTGCGAAAGGAGTCCTTTTTTTTTATTGCCGGTATTTTATTACGTTTGATTCGAACTATCAATAAATTGTATGTAAGAGGTACCAAGTTATTTATTGGTATTTATTGTGATAGTCAATAAAACGCTTTTAAATTCACTCAGTTGTGGTTAGATGTGTATCGAACAGAATTTATTGGTAGCTACTTAGTTCCTGCCTTTGCATACGCAAACCATTTATTATTAGGGTGACTTTTTTTTTGTAAATCTTAGAGTTTATTAATTATCAGATCAGTCACATTATCCGGGATCATAAATTTAAATGAATCTTAGGAATAAAACCTGTTAATAAGAATTTATAGTCTATTCTTTATATTTTATTGAAAATCCAACGTTTACGAGGGGACACTACATCTTATGTCTTCATCTTATTTTAACGACAACTAGATAGATCGTTTAAATTAGATGAAAAAGTTAATCGTAAATCAGATTTTATTGTCTTTATAGTCTTTATAGATTGAAGTAAAACTAATTTTAAGAATTTTATCGCGTTTATTTTATGTTTTCTACGTTACTTAATAGTGATAAAATCCTTAAAAAAACATGTGTAGTATTCGCGTAAATATACGAAATATGTTTTTATAGTATATATTTTATTTAATGACCTGTTTAAGTAAATGTTTAAAACTGATTGACAGACATTGCACAGCCGGTGGACCAAGAGATTAGAAATCTGGAGGTTATATTCCATGAGTACCGTAGGGGTCCACTAAAAAGAGATTTTTGAGATTCGACCCCTAAAGAGTTAAATGGGTGGGTCAAGGTTTGAAGGAAGACATTTTTTTAAGTTACGAACGGGCACAATTCTTGTAATTTGATACATTTTTTAAAGCTATACGCAGCTGAATAATTATTTTGAAACCACACTTATAAATGTATGCGAGCACTAAATTGCTACAAAATCGTGTCATTGCTTATTTTGTGTGCTCTATCAAAATTACAAATATATATTTTAAAAGTAATTAAATCAAACAGCTCAGTAAGCTCCGCAAAAACATTATTTTACATACGAAAACGTGATTAACAAAAAAGGTTAAAATACATTTATTTTCGCAAAAGAACCGAGGTATTACACGAAATTAGCCAAATGAAACTTAGCAAAAGAACTTATTAACACAGCAGCAAACAAAGCGGACGGGTTGCGCGGTGTTTGTGAACCTCTGAATCTGAGCTCATTGAATTAAGTGGTCAAAGCGGTGCCGCGGACGCCGCTACCGCACGTGTGCGGAATGCCTTATAAGTAGAGCCACTCAAAATCATGATGATCGCGGGAAATTCCTGTTTATAAATTGATAAGGCCAGAAAAAATGCCTATAAGCTTGTCCTCTGTTTCAATTTCAATTAGAGCCTCGTTTCCAATTTGAATGAGGTCAGTTTGTCGTCTTCGTCTATTTGACTGATTCTCGATTACTCTCAGCAATTATCCAGTAATGTTATAATCAGACCAGTTTCAGAATTATTTTGGCTCGCAACCATGACGAATGTCAAAGATGTTAGAAAAAGTGAAAGTCAGAACATCAGGGCTCCAAGTCTGCTAACACAATCGATTCATAATCGAACAGCAACCGCATAGTAACTGTCACTTTTGACAGATATTGTATGGGATATCTGTCAAAAGTGACAGTTACTATGCTGTTGCTGTTCGATTATGAATCGATTGTGTTAGCAGACTTGGGGCCCAGTTCACCGTACCCATGTCACCGAAATTGTTTACGAGAGACCACACTCTTTACTGAAACCGTACGGGGGACTATTCATGGGCATACAGTTATGCTGAATATCCATGAATTTCAAATAGACATGTCCACCCTACTAGTATGTACGTACATATAATACGTACTTGTAAAAAAGTTTTGACTCAATAGCCGGTCTGTCCATGGTCGTTAGTCGGGCGGGTTCTGCAACGAAAATGTGATTAGCCGTACTCGGCTGTGTAGGACGGGGAAATTTTCGTTGCAAGCTCCTTGTTCCGTAGTGACCTAGTTATAAGTTGCCGCGATCTTCACTGAAATCTGTAGGTAAATGTTCTAATTTGGGTGTCGAAGTGTTTTTTAAATGACTTAATCTTAAGAAGTAGAGGGAAATGTTGCTGTGAATTAAGCCGCGAATCAGAAAAGACCGCGAGTCATAAAGCGTGACTAAGTATAATAACAGCATATGTAAAAGAACCGGCTATGTGCGGAGTCCAAGTGCATATGAGATCCTTCGCACGCACTTCGTATGTGTGGCCCTTTGTTCCCGCATCACGGGACATCTTCTGAACGTATTTTTATGAATGACTTGCATGTTGACTTGTAACCCAAGTCAACATATACCGCGTGATTCCGAAATAATATACTAACCTTTGAACCTGCGCTTCTTTAGCGCTTTTGGAATCTTTGTATGAAATCAGAATTCCGTTAAGTGAATTAAAAATTGTTGTTATTTGTTGGGAAAAATTTTTTACGTCAATGTTTATGTATACCCTTTCTGAATCACGCTACACTTTTTATATCGGGAACTTTATGGGCTCTCGCCGGTTAACAAAACAGCTGAAGTCTACGCGAATGAATTCGCGGCTGGTTTTAAAATATGATAAAACATTTTAATTCTTAATAAGCGATTTGAACTTGACTTGACTTTTGTATTCTGATGGCATCGCCGCTGTTTTTATAGAATGAGTCCTTTTTTAATATTTGCAGCGTAAATAGCTTCACAAACTTTTCTTCCTCAGAACAATATTCCTATTCGTCATAAAAATGTACTCCATAATTACACAAATGGTGTTTAAACGTGTCCAAAGGCGGCGGGAGCCAGTTTAGCGTAATTTAACAAACAAAGCGGCAGTTCGAGCTAGATCGTCGTTTGTTCCACCCCGGGTGTATCATGAACAAAGCATTATGAAAACGTGTTCATAGTGGACACGAAAACAATCCCCGTATTTGTTGTTTTGGAGTGTACGATCGGTTCTCACTTTGTTCTCGCTGGTTATCAATATCATGTGTATTATTGCACAAAATAATCTGAAAACATTTGAAACAATCGATGTGTCGTCGCGTCGTTCTTTTTAAATAAAAATAATTCCGGTCTGATCCGCCAAACCGATCCTCTGGCGAATGTCTGTAAAAAAGATCATACAGCGGATCCCTCAGGAGATCCGTTGGTGGATCAGACTGGAATCACCGGTTTTTTTGTTGAAATAAAATTTTACACTTTGAATCAATAAAAATACGTACTCACTATAAATATTTATAATTTATGAATATTTATAGCTAATATATTAACAACCTATTCGATTTTTTTTAATAGATAAAAACAATATAAACTTCATTCAAACAAAATAAAATTTCATTTCTGAAGTAAATATTTTAAATAAACTCGCGTAATTATTTAGGAACCCAGTAGTAATGTATGTGCTCACAACTAATTTAGAGGTCATAAAATAAAGCAATAAAAGTTAAATAAAATACACAAACGAGAACTCGTGATATTTCAAAAGTAATACGAAAAGCGTATAACGTTATCATAGGAATAGTTTCACGTTCTTATTTGAAAATCTATACTTTGTGCTCTTTTATTTGCTTAAACAATGGAGTCCACTTTGTTACCCGCGAAGCATATTTCACTATTAAAATTCTAAGTGAAATAACTTTTTAATTTTCTCATTTTGTTACGTTTTTGTAGAGAACGAGAACGCTCTCTAACTTAATAAGTAATTTGTGATAAAATTAATATTACATTTTTTCACTTTTATAAATTCCATTCACCGTAAGACAGCGATCATTCTACAATTGAGTTTTGTAATAATGAATTTTAATAAAAAGTCATAAATCTCGAGAGATTAGCTCCCTGTATTTAATTAATTAAAAAAATGAATTTTATTAGTTGAATCCTATCCAGTTTTTTCCACTGCGTTGATGCTCGACGATTCATAAGTACCGTACTTAATGGTCTAAATGAATAAAAAATATTCTGATTCTGAATATATGTTTGAAATTGTCGAAACAATCTACAGGTGCAGCGTTCCAATTCGCATCGTGGGACAGCGCAGCGAGCAATCAATCAAGCGCTGTCCCAACTCGGAATACAATTATGAACTTAGTCCGTGTCACCGAAGCCCGGGCTCCACGTCGTGATTAATTAGTTGTGTAGTTTAGAGAATGTACGTTTACCGTGTTAAATTAAAAGTGTTGAGTTTGAATTTGGAACTGTTTATTTGAGAGGTATTTTTTTATTTTTTAATCTTTAAAGAGGCAAATGATAATAGAATTCGTATTGGATAAGGATATTTGTTCACGTTTTCAAAGTAATTTTTGTGCGGAGGAAAGCTAGCTTCGCTAATATTCGGGGCGGTTTTCTTATTTTATTTTATGGAAAAGTTGTTGTCCATTTTTATTTATTTTTATGACATTCATATTAAAGTTGCCTATTTGCAGACTACAGCTACTTTTACTGTTCTTTTTAAACTCTATTCTATACAAGTTAAGATTAAGACTTCCTAATCTTTGAACTTGTGCTTTTTAGCGCATATGTTATGTGAAGTCAGAATTCCAATGGGTCGATATAAAAAAATATATATTGGTCTCAACAAAAATTCAATTTTGTTTTTTTACATCTATATTTACAATTATATTACTTCAAATAATGATTACTTATCCGCTTCAAAGGTTATTATACCCTTTATTAATCAACCCGTATACAATACCCCAACAACATCTTCGGGACACAGCGATACTATTGTGAACAGAGTATAAATAAAAATAGTTCAGGTCAAGTTGCTATTAATAGGTTAATCAGCTCTATGTTGGATTAAACCCTATCTAAACGAGGAATATTTTATCTCTTTTTCTCCTGCAAGAAACATGTGCAAGTTATCTTCACAGTAGCCGATGTCTATTAAGAAAGACGTAGATAGGTTTCTTGTGGTCGAAAATGGCACCACAAAACTGGGCTGCGCAGCACACTTGAAAATCAGTCTAATTAGTCTAGCTACATCGAAACGACGCAGTGCAACATTTATCTGTCTTACTTTTGCTCTTGCTAATTGTCATGCTATCTCGTTTATACTGCAATTATATCGTTTAATGCGTGCACAGATAAGCCAAAGTACGTTATATTATGGTATGTATGCCTTATCTGGGATATTAATGATAACACGTTCGTAATTCTTCATCAATGTTAATAGCCGAAAAGCTTGAGGTTACCTGAATATAAAGCGCTGTGAGTTCAACGCCGACGGTATAACAACACTCACTAGAGATGGCCAGACCAATATAGAGAGCGTCGGATTATACGTTGTGTGAGAAAACACACAGTGCGGCAAAGATGTACATTATTCTGGATACGGTAGTGACAATGTTGCAGTAAACAGTTCAGAGTTAAAACTAACCTCTATTATAGTCGGTTGGTGAAAATTGTAAAGAAATTAATACCATAGATACATCGTCAGGCACAAGGATGTATCACGAATGCGTTGCCCTGTTCCCCTATAACCAATTGTGATGATAAACAGATGTTGGAAAATACCATTAAATGCTTAGAATATTTTGAACCAAATGTGCTAACATAATTGACTCGCAATAAAATGAAAATGTCACTAGTCACCATTTTCATTTTTTCGTTTCATCATATTTTTTTTATTTATAATATGGTGTGTATTTAGTTTGTTATCGCTATTAAAATACTTGATACTGGCAAAATATCCGATGATTGTGTGTGATGCCACAGCGGCCCTTATTCCATTTTACATCTTTCCGTAATGAAGGAAGAAGAAGAAGACCTGCTTATAGATTGCGGAATCTATCAAATTGGCAAAAGTGTAATTAATTATAGTCAAATTGTATTAGCTCGGGTATTACGAGCGTTGTTGCGTATGTCTTTTCTAGCAATAAAACATTAGTCGAAGGATTAGTTTCTATGGCGCAGGCAAGTGCTGAGTAGACAGTATCATGCCATCCCGAAGCAATATTTTAGCGGTTTAAAAGTACACGGAGAAACGTAAGCTACGTGTAAATATCGCACAGAGCTTTGTTTTTGCTTATTGAAAATATTCATGTTGAATAGCTGTGGTATTTTCTTTTAAAGATCTATTGAAAGTAATAGTAGGTTTGACTGCTAAAAAAAATAAATTGGTCCAGTCATTTCGTAGTTACGATGATACAGACAGATACAAAAATATTGGAGTGAAATTATATGGAGGCTGTTGCTGCGTCGGAGAAAATGTTATGGTCTATTTACTTATTTAATTTATGTTCCGTTCTGTTTTAATCTAGAAGTCAATACCTACCACCTACCTCTATCTAAGTAGCCGAGTTTAATAAAACAGCTTAACTGGTTCAAGCTAGCGCTAGAAGGCATCGTAAAAGGAACTGCATGCGGTAAATTAAATTGAAAATATAAAGCTTTGCGCATGCGCACACCTCTCACACGTACCGACCAGTTGAAATCTTTGAACTGACATTGTAGTACATTGATTTATAAGAACGGTTTTGCATACTGAAAAGAACCGTTTTTCCTATGCTTCGTGACGATGTAATTCAGTGTTGAAGGCCAGAGAAATGTCTATTATTCCTTCACCGATTGTTTATTTAATCATCATATTATATTAAAAAAATAAATAGTATAGTCATTAAGACAAATAATTTGTTTGTATATAAACCAATATCATCAACTTTACTACCAATTTATTTTAATACTATTAACCCATCTTAAATACAGTTTGTTTAATGAATATTAAGCACAATTTTCGACCGTAATCACAGCTAATACAGTTCAAAATACTGCGCCAATTAATGCAGCCGCTCAGTCATCCATTCTTGAAAACCTCGAAGGGTTTTATAATGAAGCTTTACAAAGGAATGTTAACAGCTACTAATGTGGTAAATGGCTAGTTTGAAAAGACCTACCATGATCCTCTAATTCAGAACCTTGTTCTCGTTGAACTGGGGGCTTGTAAGGTCTGAATAAAATGGTGTAACCTTAATACGATAGTAATAATTCACTTCGAGATAAAAACAATCGGTTAATATAAAAGTCCAACTGATTTTTTTTACTCTTCCAACACTCTGATTTATATCAAGGCGTACGAATCGATGCATTAAATCGATTTGTGTTCTTTAATTGCATGTATCGATTTTGGTACGAATCGCTTATGAATGTTTCATTTATGGTAATTCGGTATTGTGTTTCGATATTGGAAAATGGAGATTAGGATTGATTTAATTTTTATTTCACGGTTGTGGACGTGTACTCATACGTTTTAAAATAATTGCGAGCGAATTGCGAAATCCATTCGTTTCTTTATTATTTTTCATGTTGTTGCCTGCTGTTATTGGAACTAAAGCAAAATAATTAAACTTTTTTAACTGGCATGATATTAATTGGCGATAAAAAAACATACTGTAAAAAAGAGAAGTCCGCTGAGTTTCTGGTCGGGTCTTCTCAGTTGAGGTCGCGTTCCAATCCGATTGTACAGTTAAGAAAAATAAATAAAATGACAATTAGTAAGTACCCCCGTAGGCCTACTTGACTTAACTTGACTTGTCGACTGACTTAACTGGAGAAATGGTCACATCTCAGGTTTGATTTCTACTCACTTTCCTAAAGGTCAGTTCTGCTGCTATACAGCGTGTTAGTGGCTTCGTAACAAAAAGTGATGCCATGGACTCATGGTTCTGGACCTGCAGGGCTCGCCCCTATTCCGTCGGTTTTTTTTATGGATAACACGACTTTTTCAGTCTTTTAAATATGATTTTAGTATGCTATCATAATAGAAGTCTATCTCAATGTGATAAAAAAACAACATAATTACTAATTTACGTCTAAAACTGCTCGCTTGTCACTCTCATGAGTGGGGTGGTATCGCGCGGAGCGTTGTGTCTTGATCGCATAGTTTATGATACATGTCGCGATAAAAATGACAAATCTTTCAACCAATGAATGTAGACATCAATGATTTACACAATTTTATAATAGACATTAAGTGTAACCTTTACCCAACATTTTCGTCACGATATCGATTACACCCTGTATACTAATTCCAAATATTCGTTACTCACCTGTCATCGGGATCTGCCTTATCTAAGCTACCGGCTGAGTAATATAACGTACAATTACACTATCCGATACACATCACCCCTCAATGGTTAATCAATGGGCGTACGGCCATGAGATGAGCGTTTATATTGTAATCGTTAATGGAGGATAGTTAATTTAGACTTTAAAATAATGCTGCTAAGACTTCTCATCCTCTAGGAACGTAGATGTTAGATATCGCTAAATGAAATGATGAAATGACGGCTAAATTTCAATGTCTGCCTCAGCGCATTCTATCAGCATATGGTCTCAATTACACCTAATTACCATGTGTATGACCTAAGTCACTTATAATGAGTACTTATGCGAAACTCTACTTATCTATTCTATTTTAGTCTGAGCCATGTGAATTTGAGTACAGCGCAATCATTTTTATTTTGTCAAATAATATATTACATAGAAATGTCAATCGCTTGTTTCCTAGCCGCATGAGGAAACAAACATCACATTCGTGAAGTGAGGGACGTTATCACGCCCTGTGTCCTAGGGGAAGGCGCCGAGGGTCGGGGGCGACAGGTTCAACTAATGATGTCAGCCAGCAGTTAGTTTTTGTGCCAACGGATAGATTATGGTATTTTTTTTTATGAGTGACAAATTTTAGCTCCAGAAGTATTTCTTCACGCAAAACGTCAGTCCATACGTTTCGTGCGTTTCCAGTATTCTTTTTTTTTTCAGAATTATTAAACATTTTTTTTTCTATTATTACCCAGTATATTATAAAAGGCAACAGATAAGGAATCTCTCCTGTTTGGTCTCGAGTTTCTAATACAGGTTTTCTAAAGTGTTCAATGAAAAACACACAAATGTCCAGTCAAATAAGCGATTCATTTTACCTACGAATTGATATCATATAGGAGTCAGAATTTTAATTAGTATAAGAAAATATGCAAGATGCCTTTGTTGACTATACAACTATAGTAAACAATTTAATCTTTATAAAAAACAATCATCTTACACTACTTTTTATGAGTAATGAACTCAATTAATTAAAAGCGAACAATAAACGAATAAAAACCAAATGCAATTAGCACATTACAGCTATCAAGTCTGAAAATTAAATAAGTAATTGGTCAGCTAGTTTCGCCTGTTTGACCTAAAACTAAAGCTTTCAAGCGAAGGTTTGAATACTGTAAAAGTTGGCAATGCCTCAGGCACGATCCACTGTTCATTGTGGTCCATAAAACAAAGTAAAATTATATAATTCTGTGAAAATTGCGAGGCTGCCTTGAGAACCCTTGGGGCTCTACTACCAATGCAGTGGACACATACTGACAGCGACAACCGTGGCCTTTTTGATGTCATTTGTGAAGTTAAGTGTTTAAAATATATATATTATATATATGACCTGATTAGCGCAGTTGCTAGTGACCCTGCTTCCTACGCCGAGGGTCCGGGTTCTAATCCTGGTAGGGGCAAACTTTGTGTGATGAGCACGAATGTTTGTACCCGAGTCATGGAAGTTTAGTATCTATATAAGTATTACATACTGAATTCGCCCTTAGTCTATTATACGGAACACCTAATATAGGCGTTGCTAGTTTGTGTGCGACCGTATAGTTGGTGTGTTCGGCTGGCGATATTATTATAATATATTACCTATGACTTTTAACATTCTTAAAAATACAAATCTACTCAAACAAAAGAAATTATTAGTTTACTAAGTTGCGGATTTATAATCTTTAACCTTTTTAAAATATCTTGAATCCTTAAAAGATAATACAATAATCTTTTTGAAGCTTAGTATCATTTTCAAATACTTGCCTATACTGCAATAAAAAAAAATAAAAAAAAAATCCGTATAAAGTTATTCATAGAGTACACTTCACTTATACTTTATATACGACGTGTATATCAATGAATATGTACTTAGATACATAATTTATTACTTTTCATCATCTATATACAGACTTAATCAATTGGTTCGTCAGCATATATATCTGTAAATTCCTATAACTGCAGCGCTCGCAGTGATTCGGTCTGAATCAATATTTATCCGGATAACATAGGGTTGAAAATCGCACAGATCACAGAAACTGTCTGAATATCATAAATAATACGTTACCCGGTCATAAACGAGCAGAACACTTACATTATCGAAGGCCATTTCCGGCCTGTATCGGCATTTCTGTTATTTCTTGGTTATTTAGTAAATTAGTATTTATTTTTTTGCACTCACTTTGCGGTTACGGTACAAACATGTAGAATTAAATTTTTTTAAGTGATCCCATAGGCCTATACGAAATAAAGGATTTGATTTTGACTTCATCCGCGTTGCCAGTAGCTGTTCCGGATAAAAAATCCAGTACATAATTAGAGATACTAAAATAATGTACTATTGTTTCATATCATATTTTCCGTGATACTCAATAACATTCCCAGCAAGAACAGTTTTGCATTGATAATACCTTATTACACTGAAATAAGGATATCATTTGTCGACATACTAATTATTGAAATTCTGGCTTTGGTCACTTACTTCCAAATATTTATTGTATTTCTTTGACTCTTTAGATCTTCTGAACCTTAAAAATGAAATTGCAAATTTTATTTTCCAATTATTTTTCGCTCCGCTTTTAAAATGCATGCTATATCGAAATAACAATGTTTATGTTCATTCTATCATAGAGAAAAAAAAGGCGCGACCTTTTCGTAGGGGAAAAACACAGACATGCCATAAAAACATCCATACCCAACACATGCGTTGCAGAAACAGGTACCTACCTACCTACTTACTCCTCTGTAACCCCAGTTCTGATTCCCAAAGCGCCTTATAGTCTAGCTACGTGTCTAATAGCCGACACAGTCCGGCCCCATCCCACGGGGATCGATGTCTTAACGTGCTCCGTGATGCGTGTGGAACTATGTGGTGTACGGTCATTTTGGTTGGTGAGGTCAAGCCATTGTTTCACAATATTATCGCAATTCAGTGGCAATTTGTACCTTACGTACTCAAAGTTAAGATTTGTAGATATTACAATACCTATGTTTACATATTATTACGTTAAAAAGGCAATTTGGATCTTAAGTACTCAAAGTTGAATTTGTAGATATTGCATTGCTTATTTTCCTTATTCCACTCAAAATGTAACTTAGGAGGTGAATAATGTTGATGCTAGGTTTTGTTTATAGCTTTTGAGCGAAAAAAGTTCCAATACTTACATCATTTAGGTAACATTTAATAATACAGAGATAAGTTCAGTGACTAACCACGAAGACAGCTTGCACTGTCAGCTCACTTTAATCTGGAGTCATTATAGGCATATAGAGAGATTGTAGAAACTACGATGAGCTTAAAGAGGTTTGTTTATGTAATTTGCTCTAAAAAATCGTCAAGACTTTCTAATTGTTTTTTTATAGTTTTTATTTTCATAATTTTGGCAATAAAATCATAAAAAAAAATATAATGTAATCGTTAAGGCCTTAAGTTAAAGCACGGGATGCTACTCGACATTACATTCAATTGTTCACCACCAAATCAGTTAATCACCCCATAAGAACAAATGAATATCTGTTCTAACAAAATGAACACAGGCTAACGTCCTAACTGACCAATCGGATACTCCAGACAACGAATTTCCTATATATAAGCGCGTGTGATTGGTCAAAACGATTGGATATGTATCAACCGATACCTATTAAGGAAGCATTGGAGTTAGCAACGGCAGTCCTATTCAGTGAGGGGCCAGACATCATTAGGTTAATTGAATTGACGATAGTATCGTTGGATGGATAAAGCTTATCACAAGTATCGCTGTCACGACGAGATCAATCGTCTGCCTCGTTACCGTCCGATGATAGCGATCGCAATAATGTTTTTTTTTATTTCTGAATAAGATCTTTTCGCGATTCGAGTTTTCTTTTTCTATTTACGAAAAGTGTTTCTGAAAACCTAACGAGGTTGATGTTCATTCTGTAACTAGAACTTTTCATTGTTTAAATTTCGATTAGCAATCGATTTGATAGCGTGATTAATTGCGAAGTTTCAATTACATTTAATTGTATAGCAGTAGCATCGTTATCAGGTATGGTTCTTTTTAAAAGAGTTTTTAAAAGACCTAGGTAGCTCCCTAGATCTAAAGAACCCACAATGTATTCAGTAACTCAACTCATGCAACAATTCAAATTCGAAAATCCTTCAAATTTCCATGTCACCAACCACGAGCTGTCTTCGCGGAAGCGTAATAACTTTTTTCCAATATAAAATGTGGTTTGTCAGCTGTCCATATCAAAGGGCGTAAGTAGGGCACCGTGAAAGCCAGTACCTTCGTCAAGTAGCACCATACTTGACATTGCACGGATTCTTTTCAATTTTGATCCGGGACCCTGATCAGACCTATATTAAGTCTCTAGTACCCCTCCGCATTTGCATGAAACTTATTAAAAATGTAGCTCTATAAGACACCGTTGAGCGATTGCAGAATAAATTATTCTTTTATCGTGATTTAAAATTTATTAACGTTTCCAAGCGTTTTTTTTCCATAATTTATTGAGTGGGTAGGTGGGTAGGTGGGGTGGGATTCAGATTTTTTTTCATGTAAACAATTACAGTACTTATGAATCGTCAAAAATGTAACAAATTGTTATGCTATGATTTTATCACCCGTCCGTTCTACGAAGAAGGAGAGTCTCAGTTAGATTAGAGTAAATAACTAGAAACAATTAGTATTTGAAAGTAATTTCCATTTTAATACTAAAGCTTATTCATAGCAATATAGATATTAAATCTTTCATCCTGCGTATCTTCAGAATATTGGAACTTAAATAACCATTTCTATTTACATTTCAAGATAGCTATCACACATTTTATACAACATCAAGGAAAGATCGTTTCGCTCGGAGACACAAATAAATATCTTAAAACCACACAAAGTTTCGACTAGATTTCATTGCGACGACGCGCTTCAGTAACGACTTCCAAGTTTTAGGAGCCTTATCTTCACCCCTTAAGGTATTCAAGACGTAATCTTATAACCTATATTAGCCCGCATATGAGTTTAAATGTTGCCAGCCATAAAACATTGCTCTCATCACAGCGCTTAGACCGTAAATTTAAAAGCCTCCGTGTGGACCACCCCTCCATTACCATAAAATTACGTGGTATCACTTTCTTTTGATGTGTCATAAAAAATAAAAACACGTGCAGCTGCAAAATATACCTTTTTAGGAGTACCTTTGCAACGAATTAATTTAATTTAAGTATGTTTAATTTTTCATTGTGTTTTTTTTCTTGGATACATATAAAGATATCTATGCAAATTTAAGCCATTTTTTTATTTATAAAACTTTGTTACTAACTAACAATTTAATTTAAAAGTGTATGATGTATATGTTATGTTTCTGTTATGTTTCTTGAGACAAGCTTAAATCAACCTTAATAAGTACGTGTACACTGTGAATGTGAAATAAATGCGTAAACTGATGAAGCCGCCTCTCAAGGCCTTTTTGGCTCGTTGAGCCTGGCGTGGCTCGCTCGAGACAAATTAATGCTCGCGCTACCGCTCTCAAGCGATGTCATCTGTCATTTGCTTCGTTGTCAGCAAACCTTTTTACGTAGCCTAGTTAACGTTAAGCGTGTGTTGTGCCCGCTCACACCACAGACTGTATAAATAATAATGACAGCGATAGCAAGACGCCACATTAAAGCATGCTTTCTTAATCACGCAACGAAATTTGCCGTTCCTGTTTACTATACCGATTGCTCGAACCCGCGCGGCACGGACTCAAACTAGCGAGCCGTGGTTGCGCGGCCGGTCAGTACGCAGCTATGGGTCAGCACACAGCCAATCAATTCTTAACCCCATACATTGACACATAATAATAATGTATGTCAACAACGTCACCCTGAACTCCCCTTACAAAAACAATAAAATCCATACAAATACTAGCAGTCTGTTTGTCTATAAAACCCAATATATTCTTGAAAACGGGATTTATGTCAATGAAGTCGAAAATCGTCCCCTCGGCAGTGCATATCAACACGTCAATATATCAGATGGGGCCTGCCATTTGTCAGGCATTCCTATTTATGGAGGCGATACGGGGCCAATCGATATACTTACGCAGATGTATAAAATGTGATGACTGGGAAAACAAATGTATTTATTGAGTGCATGTGCAGTCGATAGTGAGTTGTTTGTTGCAGATGTTATGCAGATACGAGTATTACAACTTAAAAAAAATGGATTTTTTGTGTTGTAATATAATTTTAAATATAAATTACACTTTCCGATTACTCTTCTTTACACGTTAGTATGCAGACTTAAATAATATAATTATCAATATCATAATTGATTTATAGAATAAATAAATATCGCCAGACGAACACACCAACTATACGGTGCCACACTAAGCAACGCTTGTATTATGTGTACCATACAATGGAATGACGGCGAACCCAGTATATATAACTTATATAGATATTAAACATTAATGACTTGGGTAGAAGATTCGTGCTCATCACATAAAGTTTGTCCCTACCAGGAATCGAACCCGGGACCCTCAGCACAGAAAGCAGGGTCACTACCAACTGCGCTAATCAGGCCGTCAAATAATAACATGATAGAAATCATGTTGCATACACAACACCCGAGGTCCACTTTTTTTTCTGGCTGGATGACCCTGCGTTAATCAAGCATATTGAGTAAGTAGCTAAATAAGCGATAGTGGGTATCAGGCATCGCTGGGTTGAGTTCAGGCGTGGCTATTGGTCATTTGCAACTGCCTGGCCTCGGATTCGTAGAATTGGGTCAGTCACATTACTGAAAACGTTTGGTTGGGGCTACGCACGAGTGACCTTTTCCTATATTTACTTGCCAGAATGTATTCGGCTTTTAGGTTAGGTTGTCTGAGATAAGGAGATTCTTCTTCTTCTTTTTTTATTTCGCAATTGGCTGCGAAAAGGTGCCGTTTTTGCCAGTGTCGAGTATTTCTTGATAATTGTTATAACATTATAAGTACCCCTGATGATAATGAGAATATCGATGATAATGATGATGAAATGAATTCAGCCCATCCCTATCAGTAAAGCTGTGGATACTTTACTGAAAATTTACCGGACATGTTGGGAGAACTCGAAAAGTCATGTTATACTATTTTATTTCAATTCATTTCTCTCATGCACGTTTACGAACATACAATGGTTAATATTACACATTATTAGTAAGTGGGACACACTTTATGGAAATTAAAACAAATTTGACAACTTCACGGTTCAACTTCCCGCCATAAAGGCCGATAAGAGGATTTTCTCTCGTTATTTTATTCTCTGTTTACCAACAACAAACAATAATTGTGGAAAATGTAATTCGCAGTTAAAATCAGAAAATCTAAAGATGTACGGCAGGAATTTTGGAATATTCAAACAATTAATTCTGATTCCCCATACATTTTTAAAAGCCTTACATACGCTAATCTTTGTAAATACCATCCCTCTTACAAAATCTGATCGAAACCCCAACAATCTTGTTTGAATAACAATAATCCCAATCCCATATAAATCCTACCGCTTTTGCGCAAGATTAACATCGCTGCCTTTACCAACTCGCATTAACACGTAGCCAGTGCATAAATCACACATGTAACTATAGTAATCCACTTGATAAGATAGTGGATAACAGCAATTAAGTCCGGCCAAGGCGTGTCGGCCTGTCTGCAGAGTGCCCGACTATACCGGATTAGGACACTTTCGTAATTGGGCGTATTAGGTACAGAGACATATCCGTAGGTAACCCTTATATACGATTTTTAAAGGTAGTTATAGATTGTAGTGTAATAGATAGCAGGAACTTGGATAGGCAACTAACAAGATGGATCTAGGTCTCTATCAAACTAGATAGTCTAACATTGGCTTAAAGAAAGGAAACGCGTAAAGGAATGGAGTACGTTAAAAGAGAGCTAGCGTTAAAGGAAGCATAGGAATAAAAATATATACTATATAGTACTAACTATATAAGGTATAACAATGTTAGTGTAAAACATTAAAAAATTATACCCTTGTACTGTACGCTTGGCCAAACGCTACTGGTTCGCCTTGTTTAAAAAAAACAAAATTCATTCACACAATTATTTTATTGATTCATGTGTTCAAATATTTTACACTACTTTTGGTACACCTTATATAGTATATGAAGGTTTCCTTAGCTTGATGGAACATACATGTACTTACTTCTGGCAACATGGAGAGCTCTTAAATATTAAATAATCACGTTAAAAACACGCTTTTGCTGCTAATCACACAGTTCATCGCAGAATTATCCAAATTGTATAATTACTTCGATACATTCCTTATTGTATTATGAAGTTTTGATTGGTTCACTAGTGACTAGGTGACATAACAGTGCTACAACAAACTAATTTTGGATTCATAACGTTGATGATCTATTAAGTATTAAGAGCGATACAATGCAGTGATACCATTTATGAGCGAGATGGGCTGCTCTGATAACTGTATGGAGCCGGATAATTGATCACAACTCCGGCTCGGTCGTTAGTCCATTTGGATTTGGGTCGAATAAATTATTTGTGATAATAGTTGTTGGTCCGAATATGTTGCCTTTATTTATCGTGTTTGTTATTGTTGAGCTATAATGTTTATGGGATTCCGATATGGGGTAGTTATGTTTGATGATTTTGGGCTGATTGCCAATGCTTCGTTTTCAAAATGTATCTAGATATTAGAGTACTTTCCCTAAACATGAAGTTAACCAATGTTATATACTCGTATGATCACTCGCTTCAAAAAATAGATTTGCCACCAAACTATGACGTGAACACAACACATTACATTTTAGTTTATAGGCAACGCTAGATGAGGAAAATACATAGTTCTACATACAGCAGTAAAATATTAAATAAGAACAATTATATTTTCCCTGTACCCGTATAAGAAAATGTTATTTTCCTGTACTACAATTTGACGCAATACGATTAGAGAGCAAACAAACGCGCCCAAACCAACAAGTCGCAATTACAACCCCATAGATTAATCAGGAAACGCCCAAGTAAGCGTTTAACCAGCCCAAACGGCTGCAAAAGGTGCCCCATCGTTGTGATCAATTAGGCTGATGGCCGATTGAGTGCCTCAATAGCCGCGTACTCACTGAACGCGCAGCCTCGCGAGGCTGCTTTGCCTCGCTTAGTCGGTCAAATGCTCGCGCTGCCGCCCTCGACCGTTGTTCACTCTCATTCGCCTTGCTGTCACTCCGAATGTTAATGTTAACATCGCGTGAGCTCACATTTGGATTAAAATGAAAAGTGCCACGCGCAGCGAATACCCGAACGAGGTTCGAGAGGCAGCGTGGTTAGTCAGTACGTGCCTAATGAAGTACATTGAGTGGGTACATACCACGAGTTTGTATACACCATGACCGCAGCCCGTCCCGAGTTCCTTACCGTTTTCTTCAGACGGAACTCTAATTATGAGATGGATGCCGATATGGCGAGGCTAATTTTAGATTTTGATTGCATTATGAAATGGCATGTTGGTGAAAGCTAAGACAAAGAATAAAATCTAGGCACATCTCGTAACTATTCAGAGAGTTATGAGATGTGCCTAGATTTTATTCTTTGTCTTAACTTGACTTTCAAACTATACAATGTGTAACATCGAGATGGGTCAGTAAAGATAGAAAAATATGTTCTAGCGAACCGTGTCGTCGATTTTAGAGATAAGAAAAACTGTATTCATAGATTTCCAATAAACTCATATATTATCCGGAAATCAAAACCGGTCATTTTGGTAAACAATCCGGTACCCTTATGGCAATTTCTCCTATAAATCCCTAAAAAATATTTATCTACTGCTATTAGAAGTAGCGGGATCTATATTTGTGTATAACTTATAAATTTGTATCATTTCTTTAGCAAATTCTCATTATTTTTTCCTTGCATAAGTAATAGAAATTCCCATTCAACCCGATGCGTTTCCATTATTAAAGTGCGAAGTCATAGATGTTTGTTCACCAACCATTGGGGGCGGCAAGTAGCAACCGCGGCACCAATTACTCTCAGAAACACTAACACTTCGTAGTATAGACAACTACAGCAAGGGGAGGGAGCAATAAACCATAACATTCATAAAGGAGAAAGTGTCGCAAAGTACACAGGCCTACATACAATCGGTGCCAATAAAATAGCACGGTCGACACCCCACGCAATAAGCGGAGGCGAAATAGCGCGGAAACATTGGGGGAAACAGTATTAATACTTATGGTTAATTGTGCCGGTGTAATGGGAGGCTAAAATGTTGCTATGCTAACATTCGGACGTGGCAAAGCCTGTAGAAGTGTTGTTGTTAACGATATCGCTGACCAATCCAATTTTAGGTAAAATTAACGAGAAGCATTTAAAGGAAAATTTAACAGACCTAAAATAACCTTGATAAATACACGAGTTAGCCGGCCTACTGAAAGCACAAATTTAGCGAAAAGAAATCAAATTGAAATAGTAATCAAATAATCCTATAATATTTTTTTTATTCAATTTACTAATAGTCCCTCCAGTGAAACGAATAGCATTAAATAAACGAGAAAAGCTATCGAAAAAAAACGTAAAGCAAATAACATATAGGTGTTCCATGACCTTGATCGTTTATTTAAAGCCTGTACGCACAGTCTTAGGGCTCACACGCGCTGAAGGGTGACCCCACTGTCTTTTCCCTACAAAGACGTGGTCGGACTTGGGAATTACTCTCCAAGGTGAGATGCACGCAGTTCATTACAACTGTGGGAGTAAACTGAGGTATTTGATTCTATCTGAGGTATTATAATTATGTCGGCATGCCTGATGAGGCAATTGAAAAATTACACGAACCAACGAAAGCTATATACTTTGATCGTTATCAGACGTAGACGTAAAAGTTGTAGGTGACAAATATGTTAACAAAGAATTACAGAAACTTTAATATGAAACATGGATGCGTAGTTGATTATCGCATCAAAAGCATAGCAAGCAAGAATTACATTGAAATACAAGTACTTTTACAGATTTTATCGCGTGTATATAATGTTTTTACGGTCCCGACGTTTCGGTTGCTTTGCAGCAACCATGGTCACGGGAGGACTGAGGTGGTTGACGTCCTAGTGTCATAGTTTGAATTCGGGTGCCCACATATTTACGCGATAAAATCTGTAAAATTAGTTTTATTTCAATGTGTAATATTCGCGTAATTATAAGAAATCAATATAAAAATTTCATGTTGAATTTTCCTTACTAACATAACATTCGAATTTAATCCGCAATTCGATAAACTTTCTATTTATTTTCTTGCCTAGAATCGTTTGCTTCCAGAGTATTACATACTTAACAGTATGTTTCAATTTCTCAGAAATGAAGTACATGCACTATCTCAGTGTGAGGGGAGTCACTTGACAATGTGTTAAATTAGTTGTCTACGTGAGGCACATCTATACTGCTGATATTAGACATTGTACGTGAGATGCAGTCTTAACGTATAGTGGAAATAAATTGTTTACTTTATCATATTCTTTGGACGTGCGAAATGATGCTGTGAATTGCATTTGTATTTTCTTTATAAAAAGATCCTTAATATTTTCTTCACGACTTCAACATAAAATTGAAAATATTGGCGAGTTTTAGAATTATGTTTGTAGATTTCATACAAAAATGGCAATCAATCATTAATATTTAATACCATATTTGTATGGAATCTGAATAAAAAAATGCCCATCTTTACAAAGCACAATGTATTAAAGAATTACATAACTATGCCGTAGAAACATTTTGGTTCATCATTTTCATTGTATTGAACAAACGTTATTCAATATTAATGAAGCAAAAACCGCAACGGTTATAACATCATCTATTTCCCGATCAGTACGTTTATTATTGATTTAATAATTATCTACTCCAAATCCATTTCACTTATAGATAAAATTCCAAAAAAAAGTTAATCAATAGATAAACTAATGTTCTTATCTACCCCTTGAAGCGTCCTGACTAGTTACATATACACGTAATACCCATAAAAATAGTCCACTCTGTCTCGTGAACAATATCCATTAGGGAAATTTCTATCACTCTGAGAGATAAATTATAGCGTCCCCTTATAAAAACAGACCCACCGAAACGCCACCGAAAAGTTGTCTTTAAACAAACCAAATTACTTTATAATGGCCAATTCAGTCGACAATAACTCGAGTTATGTATAATAATTTGATCAGGTGATAGTTGTAAAGGGCTGAGACCCTAACAAAGGGGCCCCGTGCAGTTATTAGACGGACTAATGGCGGCTTAAGCAAAACAAGTCCCTGATATTGTGCAGTAAAAAGGTCTATTGAAATGGGGTCCTATATGCGCCCCTCGATTGCTTTAAATTTTCCCATTGTTATTGGAATGAACGATGGAACAATAAGGGCTCATATTCGGTTATTGAAAAACAACTAATTGGTTTTTCGATACTGCCTAAAAAAAGAAATTTTCCACGTAATAGATCAATTGAGGACACTCAATAAAACACGAGATTCTTTAGAAGATGTTGATTTTATAAGTAAATTATCGCTCACAAGATTTCACATACTATACCTAAGTATAGTAAACTAGCTACTGCCTGCGGCTCCGTCCGCGGCATCACGATGAAACACAGACTATAGCATTCAGGGATAATATGGGTTCTTACAAGAAAGAATATTCAGAATCAGATCAGTAGATCCCGAGATATTGATACAGATAAAAACATGTAAATATTTATGGTTTTTTTTGAGATAGATGAGACAAAAGTGCCTCGTAGTTAAATTGTAAAAAACAAAACTGAAACATGGTACCCTATAGCTGCAAATTCTTAAATCAAATAAATTTCCATAAAAAATACAATCAAATAGAATCCATTACGTACTCTGCCCAAAAAAAGAAACACTTTGCATTCCCTCTGTTCTTTTACTCAAAAGAAAAATGCAACAGCTCCATTTACGTCTCGTTGGCGCGATAACGAAGAATAAGGACACAACATTTATCAGAGCTGTAAATATGCTAACTGTCGCGTATAGAAGAATCGCGCCTTCCCCACTTCCTGGTCTGAAGGCGTCTGTAATAATGGATTACGAGTCTAGACGCGAGACAAAGCCTTTCGAGCCCTTGACGAGGAAGCGGTTTTGGTGGATAGGAGTTGAGGGTAGCGGAGCGGGGAGCGGTTGTAGAATGATATTTGAATATGGATCTATCGCTCAGCCTTTATTGCTCATCACTTTTGGCATGACCAGACAGACGAAAATATTAAAACCCGATATACGCCCTGATAAGCTCAGTGGGTAGTGACCCTGTTTTCTGTGCTGCGGGTCCCGGGTTCAAATCCTGGTAGGGACAATCTTTGTGTGATTAGCACGAATGTTTGTACCCGAGTCATGGATGTTCATTATCTATATAAGTATTATATATTGAGTTCGCCCTCAGTCCTTTGTACGGTACCCATAATACAAGCGTTGCTTAGTGTGGGACCGTACAGTTGGTGTGTTCGTTTGGCGTTATATTAATATTTATTTTAAAACCCGTCCGTCTGGGGTTTCAGTCCATGAGTCTCAGACGGTTAGTCTGACATCAGTTTAACAAGACTGATGCCAGACTAAGCGTGTAACAGACTAGCAGACTGTTAGTATAACCCTACATTTGGTGAATAAACTCAAAATTAAGTTTCAACCAGAGGACAAAAAATCTTTAACAGAAAATTAAATAAAACGCTACATTTTAAGTACCCTAACCCGATCTTATAGTACCTATGCTATGCGTGCAGCCGGTGACCACCTCAAGATTGATGGTAGGTTCACATGACACGGTTCGCCCTGAGCGAAGCTACCCTTTTGATGACTTCACTAAGTGTTATTTATGGACCGGCTTTACGTTGATCTCCGTTTAAAATCTGCTCTCACAAAATTTTAAATCCACTTTTAAACTCTTGACCTGATTGAGGTCGGTTATTTGGGTTGAAAAGTTGGAAAAACGTGTTTTATTTTCTCATTTTATTACCTTTTTTGCATCGACGCAGCTAGATTGATTCGTGAGCAATAGTTGGAAAATGTTCATCCAATTGGATTTCAAGTATCTGGGAATATAATAAAGTTTTTAAATGTTTAGTCAAGTTTAGTGTTTAAACAATTTGTTTCATATATACGAGTTTGATCATTTTTTAATCGGAAAATAATTAAATGTTTAAAGTGTATAAGATTGAAATTTATATTTAAACCAACTAATGAGAACTAATTACTCTTTGTAATATAGAAATCCTTTATAGTTTTACACTCGTGCATCTAACAGCCAAACACTATGTTCACTATGTTCGTATGTTTTCAAATCACATATTTTTAACTCTGTGCAAAGCACTAGTTAAAACCGTAAACGGTTGTAACAAGAACAAAGTTAGTACCGGCTAGCATATGCAGTTGGGAAATTTAAACTAACAAAGAAAATAAACTACGGATATGCACAAGTTACTGCTTTGTTATGAACTTACATTGGATTTACACAAATTTAAAACATACACATAGTTTTAAGTAAGTTCCATTCCCTCGAGGATTTCGGATTAAATGTGTTTGCTTGTATGTGCGTAAAAATAAGTTATGAATAAAATATCTCAACTAAAGAAAGCTAAATAAGTGGGCCATTGAATTATTGATTTATCATACTACACTGTAAAAGAATAGCTAGAAATAGTCAATTGTCAAGAAACTTCACGGAAAAACTCCCGTGGGCCTAAAAGTTAAAAACAAATTCTTAATTTGAAATTTGAATTTAACAACTATAATAGAAGTACTATATACTGACAGGTTTAAACAGAATTACAAATAATAAACAAGAACCAACCATTATTATTCCAAATATGAACTCCAATTTATAATATCTTAAAATATTACGTAATTTTTTTTTATTACCTTTACCTTTTATTAACTATTTAATTGTTATTCACATTTCTGTGTCTGTTAAACATTCAAACGTCAATTCGAAATTTGAAAAACGTTATCACGCGTTCCGTGTATTTTTTTTTTCCATTTAAGCGTTGCCGCACATTACGTCAACTCTATTGCCACAAATTGTTGCCAATGTCACAAATGACAATTATTGTACCTACTTTATCAGACCTATTGCAGGCTTTTATGTATTATCCATCCGTTATATTTCTTACCAACTCAGCTAACAACTACTTAAACGGTTGTTTAAACCTATTATGGACCTAGGTCCACAATCACGCTATCAAAGGTAACTTTGAAACAGAGTTTTTTTTGTTGTACTCATAGTTCGTGTTAAACATTTTTGATTGTGGTTTTTAATGTAAAAATCAGTATGCATTTCCTCGCGCTACTAGGGTAGATATGGTAACGGTAAGTGATCGCTGTCAGATTATTACTGTAAATAATTATAAGCAATTCATCAGAAAAATCAAAACATCACAGCTTTGTCTCGTAATTATGTTATAATTCAGTTAAAATGTTTTAAAATAAAATAGGGTTTTTTTAAGTTTCTTTTCTAAATCCAGCGCGAAGGCAAATAACAAAAGATAAAATGATCTATATTTTTTCAGCCCAACATGTCTCAAAACAGTTGTGGCTAACAACTCGCCCAGCGTGCACTACAACTTAAACGATCAACGCTAGCGTGGGGTTGTGTGACGGCCAGTGACAGGCGCGCGGCGCGTTCGGTTTAACGCGATAAGTCCACGACGACGTGGCACGCGCACTTTCGTGGCCAACACGAGTAGAGGGTAGGAAAAAGAACAATTATTATGTCCTTATATTGATTGACGTGTTTTGATAATCATATAGTAGTTGTTATATAAATTATAGCCTTCGAAAAATTATAAGCGTGCTAATATTTCCGCTGGCAAAAACATCGCAGATTAATAAGTTCTAGCATAGTGTAAAATGTTTGGTATACTTAAATCTTAAATATCTATCCAATCCCTAACCAGTCATAACTTTTAAGGTGAAGCCTTTTCTTAGGGGTTAGCATTCCATTGGTTATGGCAAGCTGCGGTTGGCAGACTGATATAAAATATTGCTTGTATCATAATGGTGTGTATTCTTTAATTTTCTTGCGATATTAATCTTGGTACATTCAATAAAAAATTCGAACTCTATAATTCAAAAGTCACTGGCCTTAACATTTATAGACAGATTTTTTTTTTAAATACGATAGGTTATACGTCACAGACTACCGACCGCAGAAAGTTCTAGACTGCGGCTCGCGTCGGACGTGTACGTGCTTAGCATGCTATCACAGCTCGTTTGGTGAACAGAATTGGTCTGTTACGAAAGGCGATTTTGGATTGCACACGTAACAAGACAAAGTGTAGCTATTGTTATTGACAACGTCGATGCCGAGATTTCTTGGCATTGTTAAAAATGGCTCTAGTGCTCGGAAATTTCTGTTACCATTATACAGAATGCTTCAGAAAGGGTATACTAAACTTTGAGCCAGCGCTTCAGTAGCGCATTTGTAAACATTATGCAATGACAGAATTTCGAAATGTCGATATGTCGAAAATTTCGTCTCCTCCCCAAATGGCAAAGTAATTTTTTTTTTTTTTTTTTATAAATGTACGTACAGAAATTCTGTCTTCACATAACGATTATAGAGGCGCTAAATATGCGCAGAGTTAATGCATAGTATTCTGAGTCATCTTATATATAATTTATGATACGTTTTACTAGTAAAACCTTCACATTGTGGACTCAAATAACCCCCTAGTAGAATTAAACAGAAACAGAACCTTTTTGCATCCTTTCGGTGCAAGGGGTCACGGTCCTTTGAGCCGGATTTACGTCAACAAACCACAGGTTAAAAAAATACCCTTACTGCACATCGGAATTAAAGGGCTTGTGTTTAGACAGGTATAATAAAGAGGCACTCAAACAGTAAAAGCGAAAGATTAATGAAACAATTTAAAGACAAAAAGAGATAGAAAACACAAGCCGATTGTGGAACGGAATCAGCTTAGGCGCCCTCCGTTTTTCTATGTCGAAATATCTATAGTACCAATCCAAATGCTTATATAAATCCTTGAGGGACTGATTGTATATTTAAGGGTGAGGATGATGACAACTAGAAATGAAAGTAGATATATTATAGTATAGAAATACAGCACTCTATAATGCACACTATTTAAAAACAAAATCTTAATTAAAAATAAATCGTCCCGTGACCATGGTTGCTGTAAAGCAGCCGAAACGTCGGGAACGTAAAATTAGTTTTATTTTAATTAAATTAAAAATTAATTTCAATACCAAGTGAATTATTACCCATTGAAAATAAACTGAAAGTTAAGCAAATAGCTTGTTAAAGATGGCTTAATTTTTTTTTAAACCGTCTTATAAATGGAGGTTATCAATACGACGAGTGTTGTTATTTTTCCATGTACGTTACTGCATATATGCCCGGTATTGGTGGTATCCAATTTTTTTTCTCTTCGCTAGGGGACAACTCCAGCGGGGTATACTGGAAAGGGGAAAAATAATCACCTATCCCTTAGAAAAGTCAGAAAACTTGGACTGACATCGACTTCAAATAATAGAAAATGATTTCCAAATGTTTAGTGTACCGAATTATTAAAGCCGGTTCTCGTTTTTTTTTTTCAAATTCACGTTCCTATAACGGCTAGTCGTACCGATCCCACCGGTGGGCAGCGATCCATGCAGCAGTTGGATGCACGCCACCCCAGCTACGAGCCCTACAGGGCCCATTCATCATGCGACATGATAATTGAAAAAGTTTTCCAAGATGTCTGCCAACAAATGTAAACTATAAAAATGTATGCATTGGGCTAACCTTTTGTATGTTATTTCACAATAATTGAAATTCTATTGAACCCTCCGTGCTTGTATTTTGTAAATAACATAGGTTAAGGAAATGTCTTGAACATAAAGCAAAGTGCTTTGTGTTGCCACCGTAAAATATATATTCTTCAGATTTGGGGGTTACTCTTACATTTTAGTCCTATTTTTTACTAGTTAACATCTGCGTCACTTTAGCTGACTATGACATAGGTATAATATAAATATAATAATCACATTATTTTAAAATTTTCTCTTGTTGCTTTTGATTTTATTTTATTTAACTGTTCGGCTTACCAAATATAACAAAATTACTGTCTACTCTGCTCATGCAGTCCCATTTCATTTTTTTTCTTATTATCTCCTAATTATCAATATCTACTTCGTACATAAGTAATAACATAGTTAAATCCTATAAAGCTTATACTGTCAGAAATTTATCCGTAATCAACTATGCATACGAAAAAAAAACAGTAAAAGCTTCTTTTGAGAAATAATGTTCATTAGTCCTTATACAACTCATACTCACCTACACATTCTAAAAAATAAAAAGATAAACTTACTGGCACAAAAAATAAAAGCGTTCCGCCTTCACACATATTCTTTTGGAATAAAAAATCTCAAAGTCCTTCGTCAAACGTAGCGATAGATAGGATTAGTTCAGAATTAAACACATCGCACCCGAGCGGATTTAGTGCGCTTATCGGACGATCCCTCGCCAAATGTGGAAGAGATTCTGTCAAAAATAAACTAGATTCTCGACGTAACGGAGACCTCGTATAAAATAGGTGGTTCGAGAAATAAATCTTTGGGACGATATTCGTTAGAGATAGGTGGGTAGGTTTCTGGAGCAAGTTTCTAGTTTACTTGGTTTCGACTTCCAAGCTGTAGGTACGCAATCAGAAAAAGAAATATGTCGTCAAAAGGAAAATTAACTAATAAGGCTTGAAACACTGGCCAGGATATTTTGCAAACTGGAGGAATGCTTCATTAAAAAACTAAGTAAATTCGGAGGAAAAAAATAATATGGGCTGATAAGCTTCTACTATCTAAATATTCTTTATACGACTAATTTGCTTAAATCAGTGCTGGTAATAATATACCTATTGACATTGTACCAACAGCATGAACTAACTATAGGCAGGAGCTATGTTCAAAACAAAAACAATTTCGATGACGTACAGGAAAAAACATAGTTAAAAATAATATGAAATATATTTGATAGGAGGGAAAGCGATGCACACATTGTCGCGAAGCGGAAGGCCAGATGTTCTATAAATTGTAAGTTCTTTGTTCCCAACGGAAAATTCTCGAACAGCACGGCAGACTTGGCGTTCATTAGAGCTGGAAATATTAACTAAACTTCACATAAAAGATGACTTCGCAGGAAAGTTTTTTCATGCAATATACTTGCGCTTATAATGATAAAGTGCTTTTTAGAAATTATCAAGAAGATAGATAACGCAAGCGCTGTTTTGAATGATGAACTTTGTTTTTTTTTCAGAAGTCTTTATGACATGATTGCGTACTCATACTAGATTTCAATATTCAAGTATGCACCTTAATGGACACTTGATATAATGCACAATAATAATAATAATATATAAACAGCAGCATATAAAGATATTAAACATCCAGGACTCGGGTACAAACATTCGTGCTGTTCACACAATGTTTGGCCCCTGCCAGGATATGACCCAGGACCATAATACTAGAGCAATGGCACCCCAGTGACTAAATCAGGTAAAAATTAGAGATCAATATAAGAAGGTTGGTGGAGCTTAGCACATTTCTTGTGTGTGTGTGTGTATGTGTGTGTGTGAGCGTTTGATACGGTACAATAAATTCGGGTGACAGCTAAATGCCTGAGCGATTTATGACACCTGATTCCCCTTGTTTCTCAGTGCATGGAACTTTCATATTTTCGTTGCTATTGCTATAGTGTCTAGTCATGTGTGTACAGTTCAAAACATTGTTCATAATGCTACAAAAAATATTGAAAACATCAAAACTTGTAAGTTCACACTTATATTCTTAACTGCAAACGCTGGATATTAAAATTAAGTGGTTCGTAAAAGTTGACGGAGAAGTCAACACAAATTCTATCAACATCGCATGACAGCATTTGAGCTGCTGAAAAAGGATCACATTAGAAGTTTTAAGATGTAACGGAGCAAAGCAGTAATATCCGTGCTTGTATAGTGATCGAACAAACAGACACACAAACAAGTTTTCTAAGAACACTTGTTTTGAAATAAAATACGCCTAAATTGCCCCTTGCATTTTCAATACGTTCAATTTACAGAAATCCTAGTTCTTCTTCTTCTTTTCTAAGGGTGGTAATCGACTATTAAATTGAACCATTTTTGGCAGTGTCAAGGTATATAGATATAACTTGACTTCACAGTACTTACCTAAGTATAGTAATACACAACAGAACACGAGCACGCTCAATAGAGCCGACCGCCGCAGCCTCGCTCGACGTGCGAAGCTTTTGAACAGAGTGTATTTATATCCCTTTGTGAAAACAGACATATTCATCCCATTAGTGTATAACACTCGCGAACTATTCGTATTAATTAAATTTAATAGTGCAGAAACTTGTCTAGAGATCCATGGAAGAGGAAAATAATAAATAAATACACAAATCCTAGGTAGCGATAGTCAAGATGAATGCATGTCTTGGAAAAATTGGGTGCTGGTTTGATTCCAAGTCACATTTCCAATTTTCAGATTATAACTTGCTCAAGAGTGACCGGCAAAAGTGAAACTATAGAAAAAAATGGCAATAACTTAGGACGGCAAAATATCTTTAACTCTTTTTGTAAATAATGCGCGCAGACCAAAAAACGAAACTCACGGGATTTCATAAAATTTAATAAACTATCGTAGGTTATCATTAAATTCCTATTGCAAATACAATTTTAACCAAATGAAAAAAGAATAGCTACTTTAAGATAAGGGATCTAAACTCAATTAGCGTTGTTAAGGGGAAACTATGCAACATCTGGCATCACGAATTCTAATGATAGCTTTGAGCTTTGGGGAAAGTAAATTCATGATTTGATCGTTATTAACGAACATTGTGCAACTCAGTACCTACTGTTTGCAAGTATAATTATAGTTCATGATCTAGTTCAAGAATTAATATATCAGAGCAGATAATGTGGCTAATTGCAAGTGAGGAACTAAGTAAATCTTAGTGCAAACTGATAACTGCTGGAGTAAATGAGTTCTTGAGTAAGGACTACAACTAGGCAAATGCTACATTAGCTAGAGCAAAAAACCTGCAAAACTTTGCTTGCAAAAGCTGGATGTGGACCTCTAAAGACTGCATTCAGTGGCGTGCAAGATCATCAGCATATTGCTATGTTCAGCACTGGAAACCAGTACGTGAATGATGATGATGAAGTTAATCTATCCGTATTTTGAAGATGTACCCGTCGAATCAAGTATAAATACAATCGTATTAGAATTTCATGAGAATTATGAAACAAAACACCTAAGTGTCTTGTTAAATAATTATCTTGAAGTTCAAAGGTCACCCAATGAAATTCGTAATTTCGTACGACTCGAACCGCAAATTGTTTAATTCCATTCCAGTGCCATCACTCACAAAGGCTTTCCCTTTGCCCAAGTAATTAGTTCATTTATATACACGTTATCTCCCCAAAAACTGCTTACTTTTAGTCCCATCTCGACGTTTTATCCGTTTTTCCTGTGCGCCACTCGCCACACACGAAGTCAGGTGTATTTTTGATCTGGAATAAAAATACCCAACTCTATTTACTTTAGCTTAAATGGAAAATAAATACGAAATACGCTTTGAATCATGATACGTCTGTGAAAACAAATTTTAGTGTTTGTTTTGGTTAGTTGAGTTTTCTAGGATTCGGCCCGTCAGCCAGTCTTTTGACTTTTTAAATCTTGGTTCCGATTAGAATTGTTGTTTGATTAGGCTGGGTGTTTCCACTGACTATAGGTAATCTGTCATAGCTGAGCTAAGACATGTAGATGAAAAGGTTTTTTCGGATATAATGTTAAGCTGCAGCTCGGAATAGATGTGGTTTTCCTCCTAGGCAAATCTAGTCCAACTTATATAGATTAATAACTTTCCTGCTATCATTGGACCATCTAACTTGTGTTAAGGCATACCAGATTATGTATACCTGTTAAGGCAACACCAGATTACATTAACTTCATTGTTGTACAGGATGTTTCAAAAAGGGTTATATACACCATCATTATGTTAAGTCAGAATTTGGATATGTATTTTTTTTAAAGTTTGTTCGCAAAAAAAAACAACTATCATTTTGTTGAGAGCAAATTTTTTTTATCTACAAAAGTCTGACTTTACATAGTGTTAACAAATGCGCTAAAAGCTCAGTTTCCAGGCTTAGTATACCTTTTCTGAATCATCCTATGTAGGTGTGGTGCAGGGCGTATTATAATCTAATATTCTGATATTCAGTCAAAAGACGTTAGAGGTGGGTATGTGTAAAGCATTGGAAAATTGAACCTGCTGCGAAATGCTTTATTCATGACATCGGCACGTAACCGTTGCGTCCAACGCAATTGTATTTCACTATATTTTGTGCGCTCCAAATTGGAATATCGATGTGAATTTACTTGACACTGAATATTTTATGTACCCATACCTATGGCTTTAGTTCGACAAATTGTTTTATTAATGAGATTTGTAGCTTCATTTAGATGTGCGCCATGCATGGCAATGCACAGGAGTTTATATTTTTTTTTGTAAAAAATATGATTGTCAAAAAAAATGTAAAAGAAAAGATAAGCCCGCTGAGATTCTCGCCGGATCTTCTCAGTTGAGGTCGCATTCCGATCCGGTTGCAGAATTAAGAAAAAAAAATTAATGACAATTTTTAAGTATCCCGTAGGCCTACACGAAATAAAACGAAAGGAGGAGGAGGAGGCCTACACGAAAGATTTGACTTTGTTATTAATTATATTGCATAGAAACGTGCACTGTTGAACATATCTCACGTAACAGATGTCAGTCAAATATTTCTTATTTAACTCGCCAGGCAAAGGTCTCCTCATGCGTTTATTAACTTGGTTTACATTGAAAACGTTAAGCAAATGAATAATAAGATGCTAGTTGTTTTTGATAACTAATGAAGTAACATAATCCGAAACTCAAACAAACCCCCCATACACCAAGTTCCTCCAAACAAAATTACAGCATCGACACACAGTAAGGAAAAACATAAAAAATCGTTGCCTCAAAATTGTCAACGCGCTCCTACATCGGGCCGTCATACTCGTATATCACAAGGATTTATTTCCACCTCCACTCCTTTCTCGATTTCCACGTAACACCTTAATTTAATATTAAATCTTGCTCTTTCCTCCCTTCAGCGTACAAGCAGATGTCTTTACGCGTTATGTTATTCATATTTAACATACACATGCATTAAGGATATAAGAGGAATGTAAAGATTGTGCGAGTATTGAAGGAGCGAGCTTCAATGAATAAAGTTATTGCAGACGCAATGTGACGACCTGGGCTCAATTATGCTAATCTACAAACTCTTTAGTGGATCGTCGATTGAATGATTTTAGATATTTGGTAGTCTACTAGTATTTTAAGACCAGCGGCTTTCTACTGACCAGCCATTCAACTGCCATAGAGCTATTTCGTATTCTGTACTTCAGTTGTGTATCATATGTAGTGTATATTATGTAGATAAGTAATGGTATTCTACTCGTAATCTGACGTTTCTAGCAGACACACAACCATTGACACTTAAATGAGATTCCATCAAGACACCCGATATCAAAGTTTTAGCAGAATAGCTAAATGTAACCTCAGTCGTAATGGAACCTCAATAGTGTGTCGCTGCAATGGCAATTGTATGTCATTTTATTTAAATAAGCAGAATTGGGCCCCTGATTAGCTCAGTTCATAGTGACCCTGCCTTTTGCGCCGAGGGTCCCGGCTTCGAATCCTGGTAGGGACAAACTTTGTGTGATGAGCATGAATGTTTGTACCCGAGTCATGGATGTTTAATATTTATATAAGTATTATATACTGGGTTCACCCTCAGTCCATTGCACAGTACCCATAATACAAGCGTTGCGTAGTATGGGACCGTATAGTTGGTGTGTTCGTCTGGCGATATTATTATTATAAACCAACCTAGGGTGGTATAACTAGTGAGGATATTTTCCTATATCGTTTAGCAAATGATAATTAAATTAAAAGTTTAATGGGATAGTTAATAAATATTTTATGTGAATAACTACACTATCCTATTATTTAAACCGTTATCATCATTAACCAAAGTGATTTAATTTTATTAAATATTTCTTGCGTATCCATTAACATTTTCGTATCTTTAGCGCTTCCTTTACCCGACTCAAAGAGTTGATTACGTTGCGCTATCGCTTCAAATTATCTCCGTATTTTGCTAAACGATTATAAGTTCTGTGTTATGTACTAACAAGGCATACTTTTGTGTGAGTATATACGAATTTGAGGGTTTTTGGTAGTCGACATTTTAGTCACAATGATAGAAAAGCCTAAGAGTGGGATTTAAGTCGAATTCCATCTATTTAATAGGCAGAAAAAGAATGCTTATTTTTGCAAAAAAGATCTTTTGAACACGGGAGTTTATTTATAAATCTTCGCAAACAGGAGTCATTTATGGCCCATGCATTAGTGGTCAGAAAATAGTTTTATGAGGATTACGAATTAATGGCTAATAAAAAATCCATGTCCTAGCTTGTAGATAGAGAGGCCGCCCTCGTCACTGAGAGTTTCTAGGTTTAATCCCTATTCTGGTAATCAAACTAATCAAGTTAGTCCACTCCTCGCACAATCTTACGCTTAGTTGACGGGGTTATTTAGAAATGTATTATTTAACATTATTTTTAAAAACTTTCGTATAATTGAAAAGTAATAAGTATGTCTAGTAAAATATATATATAATTCAATTGTCCGATATATGGCCAACGTTCGAAACAAATGAAAATTAAAAAGCAACTAAAAATTCACCCACGAAATAATGTAAACAATTATATCATTAAACAATCTATCGCTCCACTAACTCGAACGATTCTTTTAAACACGTCCAGTCTGTGTAGAAATCTAATTTAACAAATCTATTTTACATTTCCATCAACTCAGAGGTCTTGTTATAACGGTGGGTGGTATCGAGGCGCTCATTATAACGTTCCGCTTGTGTGACACTATCGCACACCGGGCCTGTCAATGTAAATAATCGATGTTTGGTGAAATCAATGATAAGAATACTTTGGAAAGGTGTGATTGACAGAACGATAACATTATTGATTTTTTATTTAGTGGTCATAGTTAGGTTGCAGTCCAAAATCTAAAGAGGCGGCGTATCCTAAAAAATCGTGTCTGCTCATAGCCTGCCTCGCACATACGGAGAAAATAAATGGTTCATAATTATTGTCTATAGCAGTCATAGCCAAGTTGGTAGAGCGTTTGCCTCGGTAACGAGGATCGCAAGTTAAAACCCTGGATCTCACCTCTAGGATTTCTGGATTTCATGTGCGAATCTCGTTTTTAACCATGATTATCCATTGCCAAACGGTGAAGGAAAACATCGTGTGGAAACCTGCATGTCTGAGAGATCCCCTCAAATACGTGTGAAGTCCGCCAATCCGCACTGGGCCAGCGTAGTGGACTATGGCCTAATCCCCCTCGCATTGATGGGAGGCCCGTGCCCAACAGTGGGACATTAAAAGGGCCGGTATTACTATTATAATTATTATCTAGTGGTAGTATTGGCCTATTTTCTACGTCGTACTTAATTTAACAATGTTACTTACCTACTCAATATCTAGCTATTCCGTTCAAGGTATTTGAATGATTTTGTTTTTGTTTTTTTTAATTTTTTTATTACATTATAGGCAAGTATTTGATCTCGATCTCACCTGATGGTAAGTGACGATGAGATCTACGATGGAGCATACTTGCCTAGGTAGGAAGGCGGCAGTAGATAGAGATGATACATTCACTAGGCACATGCAGCGCAACTGATCCGACCCGCCATCCATGAAAATTTTATTAAATTTTGTTTTATTAAACAAAAAATACAACCGAATTGAGAACCTCCTTCTTTTTGAAGTCGGTTAAAAATTATGAGAAACACAAAACCAATAAGATCCCGAAATTTGTAACTATATCAAAGTAGGTTTTTGTGTTCGAAAATTAAATATTGTATGTATATATCTAACTATGAACATGAGCTACTTCTCAATATCAGTTTATAAAGCGGGCTGTCAGAAAACGTCCCCCATTTAATAACAAATGGTAATATTAGACAACAAATTCTTCCAATTCATTTCCACTAAAACGATGAACGTTGATCGATTCTACACTAAGAAATCCATTTGTTTCCTCCCGTCAAAGGACTTTGGAACACGCAAAGCGTAAAATTCAATATTGAAAAAGGCAGTGCATTTTAATCAAAACGGCATTAGTATAATCGCATAGGAATGTGCGTGACGATAGTGGGACATACGAACAAAAAACTTAACAAACAATTGTCAAAACAAAATAATAGTAAATTTATACATTGAAATTATACAGCAAAATAGCACAAAAAATTGAGTATTTATTCATAATTATATTTTATGAAAACATCATAATATATTTCTACGTAATTATTTTTGTAAATATTAGGTAGGTAGTAAGTCTTTCTATTCCTTTTTTAAATTTCCATTTCATTTGTACATATTATTTTATATCGATATTTTATTATTGCACAAAAGTTTGATTCCAATTTGTTTTAGGTTTTAAACCAAAAAGCTTTCCTATTATTTAGAATGTATTGGACATTCTAAATGATAGGAATGCTCGCCGAATAATAGTGTAGTGTGTATTAAATATTAGTAAAGGGCGGCACGTGGCTGATCATGCCCATACCATTTTTTTTATGTTTGGGGCGATAAAACCGGGGTTTAACTTAATAAATTGAATATTGTATTTGTTTGTTTGCTAGATGGAATATTAAGTAAGGTTTATTAAAAACAGATTTACAATATATTGTATTTTAAATAAATAAATAGCAGACAAAATTAACTTTCGGCAATAATTATTCTATATCCTTCGACCATTAAATACATATTTATGGTAGGCTGTCATTATGTTATAATTTGTAAGCAATAGATTACTAAAACTTCAAAATGCGTAAAATATTCAACCGATATTACACCTACTATTAATCCTATTAATTAAGTTTTTTTAAACATTTTTATTGACATCTTAAAAGGCTGTTACAACATTTACTTATCTGTCATTGACAATTTGAAAGGACTGCATTCAATATCGATGATTAAGTAGACAATAATTTTGTTTTTTTTGTGAACATTAAACGAAAAACCAACGTCAGCGGACGGCTTACAAAAATGTCAACCCAATGGCAACGTGCCCAACAATTGATTAAAAAAATGCAAATTCGTTTTCTACACATATGAACGCGTGTATGCGTTGTAAGTGAACCGATACACAATTTAACATTCAAAAACAAATTCATTAAAAATCTACCTACGTTGCGTTGATGAAATCAGAATTTCAAAGGGGGGCTTAATCAGAGTTACAAATTCAATTTACTCTACCAAAGGCCGATTGGGAACGATATCCGAATAATTTGCATAGTTATTATAAGCATGGGTCACTCCTGCATAAACTGTGGTCGATGACGGCTCCCGTCTCCCGAATGCAAATAAAGTGCCGGAATTAGGATCCGTGGAATGACATTCGGTAGGGTTAGAGAACAATTCGGTAGTATACATAAATGATTTGGTTCTCTTTATTAGGAACTAGATTATGTCATTGATTATATTTTATGTTGGAATCCATTATGTATTATTATTGTATGACATACACACACATACGCACGAAATATTTAATGGAACATATAAAATGCCTAAACATTTTAAATAAAAAAAAAATGTTGAAACTCCAATAATATAGCTTCTTTTCTTGTATAAAAAATACATTATAAGAATATGATAATGTATTTATAATAATGAATTTTCTAATATTATTGCTAAAAATCTTATTCATAGTTTTTAATTTATAAAGGATATTTATTAATTTGGGTTTGGTTATTTACACCGTCCTTGTATAGTAGAAAATACATTACATTATTTCTGTTTTTATTTAGTTCTACTTGACAATAAGATAAAGTCCTTCACTGGAGTACATTACTGCCATCCCACCAGTTACAACTGTTCATTACTGCCATCCCACTAGTTACAACTGTACATTACTGCCATCCCACCAGTTACAACTGTTCATTACTGCCATCCCACTAGTTACAACTGTTCATTACTGCCATCCCACTAGTTACAACTGTACATTACTGCCATCCCACCAGTTACAACTGTTCATTACTGCCATCCCACTAGTTACAACTGTTCATTACTGCCATCCCACCAGTTACAACTCTTCATTACTGCCATCCCACCAGTTACAACTGTACATTACTGCCATCCCACTAGTTACAACTGTACATTACTGCCATCCCACTAGTTACAACTGTTCATTACTCTCATCCCACCAGTTACGACTGTACATTACTGCCATCCCACTAGTTACAACTGTTCATTACTGCCATTCCACCAGTTACGACTGTACATTACTGCCATCCCACCAGTTACAACTGTTCATTACTGCCATCCCACCAGTTACAACTATACATTACTGCCATCCCACCAGTTACAACTGTACATTACTGCCACCTCACCAGTTACAACTGTACATTACTGCCATCCCACTAGTTACAACTGTTCATTACTGCCATTCCACCAGTTACGACTGTACATTACTGCCATCCCACCAGTTACAACTGTACATTACTGACATCCCACCAGTAACAACTCTACATTACTGCGATCCCTCTAGTTACAACTGTATCACAGTTATAATTTTCCGCGAGACACATCTATTAAAATGATTTCTCAGCCATAAAGGGTGCTGGTACCACTTCAGGTAAACATATCCAATTTACGTTGAGCCGCGATAATGCTTTCAATCACCCCGTTACCCTTTATAATCCAAAGAGGTAAGAGAGAAACCGGAGGTCTTATATTCTGGATGCGGTTTATACCAAAGGCATAAAATATAGAGTAATCACAGGGAGTGTTAGGCTTTGTGTTTCATAATCGGATGCATCAGAATGTTTGAATGTGGTATTAAGTTTGTGCTTCTATGAAATTGGAATTTAGCACACTCACCTTACATATGTACTCGTATGTGCTTGAGTGTTATCTGTCTCCCATGCCCCATCTAAGTCATAAGTCAAATTCAAACCAAGTTTATTTATGTAGGAATAAATGTTTGCGCTTATAAGAAATTACATTTATTAAAACTAAACTACCGCGAATTCTGAAAGTAGATTCTATTCATCTGAAGTCCCATTATATGATATGGTACAGAATCATGGTTTGAAGAAAGCCTATTTAAGTAACAATATTTTAACTAACGCCCAAATTTATAGAAACTTTTTAATACCATTATAAGTAGACGAAAACTTAGATTTAGTTTTAGTTAGGTTTTGGCGGAAAAGGGAAGATCTTCCAGCCCAGGTATGCCTGGCAGGGCGGCCGCTATGCCCCAATGGTTATTGTCGGGATCTTGTATATATGTTACGTGCTTCGAAAACTCTTATAGCGCGTTTCAGGCTTGTACGTAGAATTGTCAATTATTCTGAATGCGTCTGCAGCGCCATATATGTACCTTGTGGCGAGGTTGAAGAGGTCGCTACAAGGCTAAGCGAAACAAACTTGATGATTTTGGTAATCTATTAAGTTCAGTAGTTTATTTATATGTGTACCTATTGTTGTAATTCGGCCTGAGTCATACCTAAGGTGCAAGGAACACAGACTGGTCGATAAGGATTAAGCAGAGAGGTCCTGAACTGAATAAACAATGTGACGGCCAAGGCCCGCGGTACAGAGTTAATGTAAAAACAGACTTAGTGATTATTTATTTATATGTTCGGTGTTCGTGTTTACTCTTTGTTCTTTTATAGACAACACATCCTTGTATCTTTCGCATTCGCATTTCAACAATTTTTGTAAAAATGTGGGTGATTTTACTATTAAGGATGATATTGCCTTGACACCATATTCGCATTCTTATATCATAAAACATAGTTTTTAAGTGGACAGCGAGTATTATCTCTTATAGTACATTCACGTGCTGCAATATTAACGTAACGCAAAAAATTGCGTTATAAATGTCTAACTAGAAAGGCTAGCCCCAGAATGATTCTTAAAACGCTTAAGTAAAAAAAATACCGTGGAAAAACCAACTCAAGAAAACTACCGAGAAAAAACTAACTCAAGTATATATATTATACTTACCTACTCTCGAAATTTGTAGTATTGATATATTCGTTTTCTCACTTTAATTTTTTAATTAACAGATGTTGTGGCGAACTTCATACCACTTTGGAATCAAATGTATGAGAAAATGAATAATCTTTATCATTATTTAGTTTAGTTCTGCTATTCGGAGCGGAGACCGAATCAAAACATCAAAGATAATAAAAATCAGTACACCCGTTTTTGAGTTATAAATGGTGTAACTAACACGACTTTATTTTTATATATTATACCAATAGATATTCAAAACACCTTTACAAAATATATCTTAGCAAATTTGCTCGTCTCAACACCCTAATAAAAGACAGCAAATAATCCGAATCGAACACTCAACTCAGCTCTGTTGTTATCATCCATTAGATCGCAGCGATCTACGTACGTGTGCATAGACACATTGTCGTGTAAATTGGAGATTTACGCAGGCAATAAATCAGTCAAGGGATCGGAGGTAAGCCCGCCGATATGTTACCCCGGTAGCGGCCGCTGTCGCCCACTGTACTACCTTCGCGCACAAATATAACTATATCAAACATGACGCGACCCATGTGGGTGATTAAAAATCGAACGGTGAATTTGCGTTTTTTGAAATTGGAAGGAATTCGATTCCGTTTTGTGGTTTGTGTCCATTTGGGACTGATCAGTGATAAGTTAATACAAATCATATTTACTAGAGTCAAAGTCAAATCATTTATTTCGTATAGCCCTACGGCCCTACTTATTTTTACAAAATAAAATATAAAAGTAAGCTCCAGTGTGTTGCCATGTGGGGCGCACACACGCTACACTTTAACATTATATAATATTGATATTTGAGCTATCAGTCCCAGGCTGCTTTATCATCCAAATAATCCAAGATCCTGTAATAACCCTTACGACATAGATTACTTTTCACAGTTGTTTTAAACTTATTAATGGGCAAATCTCGGATTCCTTTGGGAAGTTTATTATAGAAGCGTATACATTGCCCCACAGAGCACAAGTTTTATTGTTGATCAGTCTTATCTATGGATTCGTTTAAAATAAAATGGTTATCGAGTACATTGCATTGAACTCCAGAGCGTGCCTATTACGGTGTCTCTGTGATAACTCTCTTATTTTATTAATTTTGTTAAGATTTCAAAGATCATTATCTTTTCCCTCGGACACCCGCGAGAGTCAAAGCTCGACGTTTTCATTGGTCACCGCTGTAGATCCTGGCTTATAGAAGTAACAATGGCGGGTCGAGACCCAAAAAATGCAGTAGAAACTAAAAGTACCTACTATATTTGAAAAAGTCACCATCGAGCAGTCTCCACTGATACCTTAGCCTGATCCAAGATTCTTTGCTTTCACTCAGTAAAGTAATATTATATAAGTAAGTAAATAGGTATTATTATGAAAAGTTCGTCGACTGCCAGATGTCATATGTGATACGCACACCTAAATAAGTACAAGGAAGAGCACTCTCAAACTCATTACGGTTTGAAAGCGTATAGCTACATATTTTTGTTCACACAACTTCTGGAGATACGAAGAAAATATTATAAAAGTGTTATGCAATTCTTTAACGTTGTTTAAGAAGTACTTTTCAAATGATACAGAAGAATTTTCTCAGATGAAACAAATGTGTATAAAGAATAGAATTCAGCTAAGGCTTTGATACAAAGCCAAAGTGACCAAAAGGGACTTAAAATAGGACTCATGAATATTGATTTGCGATATCATAAGGGCATATATAATTAAATTATCTACCTAGTAGAACTATAGAGGTTATTAGACATGAATTGTAAGTCCCAGAAGTGGTCAAAATGTTTGTTCCTTCGAAGATAATTTAGAGACTTTATTTTAAAACCGGTCCCAGTCAGTTAGTAGGCATTAATTTAGTGAGCTATTATGTTGGTACCTACGTATTAGACTAGGGATATTTCACAGATTTGTCTAATCTATCTAAAGTACCAATTAACATTAGCAATTGTAATTAACAAACACGTTACTCCTACGAAGCCTCATTTACTGGCCGTTCAAGAAGTTGATTGTCCTCAGTATCCTTATTTTATCTCGAAGGACGTATCTTCAAGTACTGACTAATGAAACCGGGTTAATACTGCTATAAACGCAACCTTTTTTCTTGACACTTCTTACTCTTTTTTTGTATTTCGCGAAAGACTAAGGAGGCTATTGATTTTATCTTTGCTGCAAGCTTCATGTGTATCAGTATATATAACCTGTTCGGATCAAGAATGGAATTATGAATTACGTTTGCAAAAACAAGGTTCTCGGACCGATCCCTCATTTTTATATATCATTAAACATAAATAATGCATTGAGCGCGTTTAATGGTAATTACCTCATAATGAGCGGTACGATAATTATTTATTATTCCACATGTGCAACGCATCGGTCGTGTCGTGCGTGAATCGTGACCATATTTTAAATGCTGTGACACACAAGCATGCAGGTGTTATAGCCGAACGACGTGCAGACATGTTCGATGAAAAGTTAATTGAATTTATGAAAAACTAGCTGTTGCCCGCGACTTCGTCCGCGTGGTATTTAACAAAGACAACCGTTGACAACAGCCTGCTCGCCCATTTTGAGCCCGCGGGACGCTTTGCAGGTTGTTGCTATCAAACTTAATCAGGCGTTGCGCTGCAACATTGGTTTTAAATTTTTTTTCGAGAGATCCTTTTTTTTTCTAAAATAAAAGTAGCCTAAGTTACTCCTTGTTACATCAGCTATCTGCCAGTGAAAGTCCCGTCAAAATCGGTCCAGCCATTTCAGAGATTAGCCGGAACAAACAGACAGACAGACAGACAGACAGACAGACAGACAGACAGACAGACAGACAGACAGACAGACATACAGACAGACAGACAGACAGACAGACAGACAGACAGACAGACAGACAGACAGACAGACAGACAGACAGACAGACAGACAGACAGACAGACAGACAGACAGACAGACAGACAGACAGACAGACAGACAGACAGACAGACAGACAGACAGACAGACAGACAGACAGACAGACAGACAGACAGACAGACAGACAGACAGACAGACAGACAGACAGACAGACAGACAGACAGACAGACAGACAGACAGACAGACAGACAGACAGACAGACAGACAGACAGACAGACAGACAGACAGACAGACAGACAGACAGACAGACAGACAGACAGACAGACAGACAGACAGACAGACAGACAGACAGACAGACAGACAGACAGACAGACAGACAGACAGACAGACAGACAGACAGACAGACAGACAGACAGACAGACAGACAGACAGACAGACAGACAGACAGACAGACGGACAGACAGACAGACAGACAGACAGACAGACAGACAGACAGACAGACAAAAAATTAAAAAAATGTTGTTTCGGTATAGGTAACGTGTATACCTAATGCACTTAGTAAAAAGCGGTTATTTTAATATTACAAACAGACACTCCAATTTTATTTATATGTATAGATAATAAATTTTAGTATTAATTTAAAAAGTCTTAAAAAATATGTGTCAATTTTTTTATGTGAATGAAGGATGTACGATTAATAATTGATTATCCGTATAAAAGTTTGACCTACTTTTTATGGGGAATGTTCGGTAATGTTTTTATTTTATGTTTCTCAACGAGAATATAGGTAGGTACTACGGCAATGTCGGTCTTCATAAGGAATTAACGAGCTTTCAAGTTTATAGTTTTTTGGTTATAAATTTTATTACGCAATTTTAATTTTCAACACCGCCTTAAATTTTTATTTTACCAAGATTTCAGAAGCTTTTTTAGCATTGATTTATCACGCTTACATCTAGCCAGTTAGTTTATTAATACTGCGCGAATACTACATAAAACTTATATCGCGTTCATTTTATGTTTTTACGTTCCCGTGACCGTGGTTGCTGTAAAGCAGCCGAAATGTAGAGAACTTAAAAACAAAAATAAACGCGATACAATCTGTAAAATAAGTTTTATTTCAATGGTCAGTAAGTATAGATTTTCTAACTTAAATTCGAATAACTACTCAAACACATAAGCAATGTGTCACTTGAATTATAATATCGGTAAATATTAAACTGATGATAATAAAACGAATAAAATTAATGAAATATTGAAAAAAATCAAACAACTTAAGCAAATCAAACAGTGATCATTTTTCCAGTCGATTATACATTCCGATAATAAACTCAGGCGGAACGAAAATAAATTCAATCAGAATATGGACTCGGATAATTAGGTGTGGATGAAGCGCCGTTTTTGTACGGTAAATTTATAAACATACATCACATAAACTTTATAAGATGTACCTTATATAAACTGGTTACGGTTGATTTTAAGTTTTCTTATAAGGGCAATACTTAAAACGCATTTGCATAAACATTATGACCAGCAAGCAGGCTTGACCAATTCGGGAATGGGGTCGCCACAAAAGAAAATTTCACCCACATGCTTCTTTTGTAATCTGATATTTGTATAAGATATGTCCTGTTCGTTGTCCGTTGTGAATTTATGCCGTTCACTTATAAACAAGCAGTTATTTTTTTATATGGTTGTTTTAACAAAAACCTTTTTTTAGAAGTTAAATGGTTTTATGTCACCTGAGGCCATACAAAAGGCAATTGGTAATTGATGTCCAAACTCAGACTTACTAATAAAAAAAAAAACTAGGTTGCCATTTTTAGAAATGTCAGTGAACCTTTTACTCCGAACAAAGTATTCAAGGCGCGTAATTTCTAGCAATTTAAAAATCAATAGTACTTACAGGAATTCCACGATGAAAACACAACAACAATAGTTCAACGAGCCCGACATTCGAAAGGTAATAGAAATCAATAAAGCACAACGACTTTATAGAGACTAGAACGTGCATTAATTGATTTTTTTTAGTACACACAGATGATAGTAACGAGTTTTTGGGGTCGAGTCAGCTTCGTCCGTAGGAGAATTAAGTACCCTCGAGATACCCTACACGTGACCCTGGGTGGTGCCAACCAGGTGACAACACTACTGGTGGTAGGCTTCGGCCGTGGCTAGTCACCACCCACTGAACAAAGGCATGTCGCCAAGCGGCCTAGCCGTGTTCCGGCATGATGTTCGGTGTTGCCATTCATGGATGGCGGGTCAGATCAGTTGCGCTGCATGTACTCTAGTGAATGTAGCGTCTCTTTCTACTGCCGCCTTCCTACCTAGGCAAGTATGCTCCATCGTAGATCTCATCGTCACTTACCATCAGGTGAGATCGAGATCAAATACTTGCCTATAATGTAATAAAAAAAAAAAACTTCTTATGTTTAGTACTTATAAATAAACTGCTAAAAATGCTATCAACACTAATACATATTTAACATGACAGGAAACTAATAAGAAATTAAAACATTCCATCGTAAATAAAATGAGGAAATGTCTATGCCCAAAAAGCTAAATTGATTAATTAAATGCATATAATTGATAGAACTAGGCGATACTTGGCGGAAATCCATTGTTAACCTATGGGGAAAGAGGACCCACCACTGACCCTCGGCTTGTCAACTTCTTCGATTATAAACCAAACAAGTTTGATCGATAATAAAAGAAGCCAACAACACCCGAACTCCTCTAAGATGTTAATCGAGAAACTATCTATCACGAGTGACGGGACCTCAAATAAAATGCAATTCTCCGCGACACTAAGCGAATCTATAAAAGTATTCGACACGTGTTTCGCCTCTAAACGAGGCATCCTCAGGACCGCTGGGCTACGAATGAGCGCGCGCGTGCGGTGCTTCGTCGCTCATTCGTAGCCCAGCGGTCCTGAGGATGCCTCGTTTAGAGGCGAAACACGTGTCGAATACTTTTATAGATTCGCTTAGTGTCGCGGAGAATTGCATTTTATTTGAGGTCCCGTCACTCGTGATAGATAGTTTCTCGATTAACATCTTAGAGGAGTTCGGGTGTTGTTGGCTTCTTTTATTATCGATCAAACTTGTTTGGTTTATAATCGAAGAAGTTGACAAGCCGAGGGTCAGTGGTGGGTCCTCTTTCCCCATAGGTTAATTAAATGCAATTTGGGAGCTTGAATTTGAAACTCCGATTTCGTTTTCAGACAACAATAACACTCAATTTGAATTAAACAATGATTCCACAGAAACATTTCAAACAAAACTTAATTACAGAGAAGCGTAAAGTTAACTTTATGTTGCAGATAATTGAACAGTAGGTTTTCTAAAACAAGGGATCTTGATCCAATTAGCGAAGTTCGAGAGACACACAAAGACGCAGGAGAGGACAAAGATGAGTCTTGGAAACTATTTGGAATAGTGATAGGTGTATAACAAAACATTTCAGCCTGAGACTAAATCCTTGAGGTATTTTATATAAAATAATAGAAATATTAGATCTAATAAAGTCAAAGTAACAAAGGATTTTTTTTAAGTTGAAGCTGTGCTTGAAATTTAGAGTATACTGTTATTTATTTCAAAGTAATCAAAATTATTAATGACTTGAAACTTGTCCTACTAGTTGATGCTCTTCGGTATCCATAGTTACGATAAAGCAGATTTCTATGTATTTTCTCTGTTTATTTCTTTAAATATTATTATGTAACCGCATTTGCAGGTATCGTAAAGAACGGGGTCATCAATTTATTCAACGATGATTAATTATGAGATGCAGCGCTGTTTACATCCCTCCATGCATTGCTTGACCATTAGGTATATTGCAATTACTTATTTGAAATATCATTTAACATTTTGGTAAACTTATAATATCATGATAATTATTCTGAATTCAAATTCATTGAGTCTATACAAACAAGCTCGAAACTAAACAAATGTGTTTCCAATTAAAATAAGGTCACATAATTTAAGACATTCTATTTAAATTTAAAATGAATTCTATCAGCGAGTCGAATAATTTCATTTCCAAAATAAAAATTAATAAGCGTTTTACATCACATTACCGAGACAAAGATTTTTTTCAAAAGGTCCGGCTACACCAATCAGCAAGTTAACGAATTGTTAATCGAATCGATCGCTAAACTTGTTTCAGGGCCGACGTCCGTTGAATACTCCGCTGACAGTTGTTCGATAATTGAACTGGGAACAATTAGCCATCGAGTGGTTAATATCCGTGGCGCTGTCACTACGCGATTGGGTCCCCTGGCAATGGACACTCGACAACGTCGAGTGTAAATCGATTCCTCTGGCGTGATGTAAGTGACAAGATGGTTTAGAATTGTATCACTGGACCTTTAGAAAAACATATGATAGAGCTGTCCTGCAGTTCTGCGTGCGCCAACTTTTTGATATTACTCTATTTCTTTTTTATGATTTAACTCTTTTTGTATGTTTTTGAAGTTTATTTAAAATATTGTCAGATTGTCTTCAGTGAACTAGAGGTAGGTTTTGATTACCCTTCCACAGTAGTATGCCACGTGCGATCCTGTGGCGCCCCACTCAAAGGCGGTGAACGCGGACCGTGGGGTTTTAGTGGGTATACCGGCACTCTGCCGGGCAGTCCCACATACCCCTCTCGTCCCCCCGGGCGAGAGGGGATGCGTAAAAGCATTTCCACACGTAAAAAAAAAAGGTTTTGATTACCCCATAATTAAGATATTATATTATTTCGTGATCATCAAAGCGTTTTATTTAGTTTACAGTCTACAGGCATTCATTTCACAGCCATTGATTTTGTTCTGCAGCACCCTCAATGGAATAAACAAATAAAGATATTTCTCAGCTAAACAATTTCATAACATTCAAAAATCGTCGTAAGTACTTCGTTCCCAATAGTAGTAAAAATGACACTGAAGTTGAATATCCTTTACATCGTCTTATAACATTAATGGATTATTAAAACTTATGACAAACAATCTTATCACATTTATTCCAGCTGGATAAAGAGTTTGGCCAGGCTTGGCTCGCTAAAGTAATAACTAACTACTTATCTCAGTCGGTGTTCTAGCTTTGAGATTTTTCATAACTTCAAGCGAGCGGAACTAGTGACCTACTGGAAACTCTGACGTAGCGGCCATTTGTAAAATAACCCTTTGTGATCTAACCTTTTTTAAGGAAAGTCTTTGTTTTAAGGTTTGGCTTCGTAAGGTTTATTGTTTATCCCATTCGAAGAACTTTTGTTTTTTATTATTTGGGAAAGCTTACTTTAACGAAAATAAAACTATGTTAAATGTAAAATGAATGCAACTTTTTTGGATGTCTATTGTCGTTAATGGATTATAATTTTCATTTTACATCTGATTAATGAAGCCTCATTCAAACTACTGACCCCGATAAAAGTTGCAACAAATTAAAACCGCACACATACACACATACAGAACCGTATACATATGTAACAGGCGCCGCGTACGAAACGTAACGTTAACAATGAATACTCCTCTTTTTCTGCACGTCCCGTGAATACCGTCGAGTTGCGAAAAAACACAAACAATAAAAGACTAGCGGAGGATACGAGAGGCGAGTTTTCACGCCGCCCTAGCCATAAAATTAAATGGGCAGAGGGCTTTTTGCGAAGCGCTCGGCGAGTGCGGCTCCGGTCATCCCGCCTGAGAATGTGTCGGTTAAAGCCCCTCTGAGGCTCGCCTGTTTTGGGGGCCACAGTTTTTGTCCCCCATCAGGTGAGGTCAGGTTCAAACTTTTCTATAATCCTTTGAAACTGGTGCAATAACCCTTATTAGCTGGCAATCCTGAAAACGTAGCTATAGACGTCATTTTGCTATTATAGTTAGGGTTTAGCATTCTTGAATCTTTAATAATCATGTCGGCTTGATTAGCGCAGTTGGACCCTGCTTTCTGTGCCGACGATCCCGGGTTCGAATCCTGGTAGGGACAAACATTGTGTGATGAGCATGAATGTTAGTACCCAAGTCATGGATGTTTAATATCTTTATAGGTAATATATAATGGGTGCGCTCCCAATCCATTGTACGGTACCCATAATACTTTTGCTTAGTGAGGGGCCGTGTTCGTCTGGCGATATTTATTATTATTATTTATTATCAATCTGCCGACTCCTATACGGGCAGTATGACCGATGATTTAAAATACAAAAGTGAAATAATTGCGCGTTTAATAACTGTTCAACATAGCATTAACTTAACCGCAAATTTTGCCGTCTTTTGAAAGTTGTGAAACAAGTAGGTACCCCAAATTGGCGGTTGCGTCGTGGCTTATCGAAGTAAACATCGATTAGCGAGATCTCAGAGCGGCCATGGAAATTACTGTAGACCACCTGCAGTGTGATTTTGAAATCTCGGAAATCGGAATCGGATTCGGAACGGTAGTTTGCGTTTACGAAGTTATTTTAATAATGGTAGGAAATAGTAGAAAAAATATTGAACGCAAAATCTAAACTATTACAGTTTCTTGTGATAAAAAGCTTCATACTTATAACCACATAAATCAAACATTAAGTTGAACACTTGTTATTTTTGATATTCACGTTTCTAAGCCTACGTGTTAGTTTATTATTTTTTGTACCGATCTTTGTAAATTGACAAATCCAATGAAAAAAAAGTTTGTTTTATCTATGTCTGAGGTTTGTTTATTGTTGTGATGAGAAAATTACAAAATAACTAAAATGAACGTTGATTACCTATATAATTTGTAATATCATGTCACATAGATGCTCCCTGTTCGTGTAAAAATAAAAAACTAGGTTGCAAGGATACAGCGCCATCTATTAAAAATGTTTGGCAACCGAACCTGCGTATTCACCCCTGTCCGTCCCTATAAAGTTTGAGTATGTGCTTTTGTCTTATTAATGATGCGAATGAAATAATGTTTAAATGTATAATGAACAAATTGTATTAAATTAAATAAATAAGTAGGTTGGTACCTAAATACATTTAGCTCCACTGGGATTGCGTTGTATTTATTGTTTCATCCATAAATACGGCTTTAATTCTGCTATTAAAGCCAGTACAATATCCAATAATTCGTATAATATCAAATTGAGTAAAAAAAAAAGACTAAATGCCATCGGAAAGACTTCCTACACATAAATCTCATCGGAAAGTTATCGTCGGATCGGAATGATTTTCCGTCGAGAAACGTCAACAATCTTCGAATTCGGAAATCAAAATAGCAGTATTTGTTTACAAAGTTCGGTACAGCAAAAATAATAATAAAAACATATAGGCCTAGAAACGTGAATATCAAAAATAACAAGTGTCTGACTTAATGTTTCATGTGTGTGGTTATAAGTTTGAAGCTTTTTATCATAAAAAGCCCGTATTAGTTAAAATTTCGCGATCAATATTTTTTCTACTATTTCCTACCATTATTAAAATAACTTCGTAAACGCAAACTACCGTTCCGAATCCGATTCCGATTTCCGAGGTTTCAAAATCACACTGCTGCAGGGATGTCGACAATAAGCGTGTGTAATGATACGTCTGTACGTGGGATGGGTTCGTCGATAAACATTTGCTCTGCACGCAACCCTATGACTACTTGATTTCTTATTTACATAATTGATAACTTTGAGTACCTACTAATTTCAAATAAATTTTAATAAATATTTGCTGGATTTCAAATAAAAAAAAAATACTGGTAGGTATCAGGATGAATTCAGAATACATAATCAAATAATTGTAACGGTTGAATAAATAATAGAAAACCATTGAATTGGTAAAACATTATAATGAGATGAGACGTTATAGGATGAAAACAAAACAGCCCTATCAAATGGGTTAATAAAATATAAAAAGGAAGGGTGAAATAATATTTAGGTAAATTTTACAAATATTTAGGTCAATTATGTCCAGTTTATTCAATCAATATTTTTTTTATCTCGCCGGATGAACACATCAACTGTAAAAAAAAAACAATGATAAGGGAATAAGTGTGTAAATCAACTCCAAAGTGCAAGTTTTCAGAGAAGTTATGGCAATCGTAAGTCCATTTAGACCACCTTTGAGTACGCGCAGTGCGCACCGATCCACAATTACACAAGCCTTTCCTTGTAAATAAGGTGTAAACATGCACACATTTTGTTTGTGCAATTTATTTCAAACAAACGTACACAAGGGTCTTACTTGTAATGCAGGTTCCACAGTACAACGTAGGTGGAGTATTCGGTACAATTTCGCTAAGACTTTTCTTTGAAAAGGTACAATATTTTGCAGTGCCGTGAATAAGGGATGACTCGTATCCAACCTTTATGATCAACGTGTCATAAATTCAAAATTACTAAGTGGAATGAATAGCTAGTCAAAAATTTCAAGTAATTTTGAGTGCCATGTATTAGCCGAGCCAGCTGAGCAGAGGCAGTATCACGAAACTGTTGTATTTAAGAACAAAACAAAAACACCTCTATAAAATACAACGGGTAAAATTATCTTCAAATTGCAATAAAATATATACCTTGAAGGTAAACAAGTAAAGAGGAGTTTTTAACTGCACCAGTTCGCGATGCGGGTGTCCAGCGGTGTTTATCTCACTGAGCTATGGACTAAGTAATTAACTCTTTTTTTCACACTGCATGCAGACCACCTATACTGCTCTTTTGAATAGGGTTCAAATTTAAATGCAATTTGTGTATTCTTCTGAATTTTGTAATACGATCCTTAAAATCAGCGACAACTGTATAAGTGAAACAACTTGGTGCATAAGTAATCTACGACAGTGTTTTTCTTTGTTCTTTTTAAGGTTCCGCACCTCGAAAGGGAATCGTAAGGGTTTGCCTTTCGAAACATAATTTGCTATCAGCGGCAGTTTAGTTCATGATTCTATGTTTACCACTCCTAAACTGATTGTAGCTTAAATCAATGTAAAATGGTATTACAAATGCATTTTCGGTTGAAAAGGGCATTGTTATTATAAATAGATGAAAACTTTGTATACATTTCGTAACTAAACATAATTTTTATACCAAACCATATTCTAGTCTAAGCTTAAAAATCTGGGATTAATAAAATTGACAAACTAAAGAAATCATGTCTGAGTATGTAGAGAGTCGTAGATGTGGAAGTGTCTTAAAATATTAACTATCAAATTATTGTTACTACCTCCGTCCCGTCTAAAAATTTACAGCGCATGGTCACGTTTAATTTTAAATTTTAGTATTCGCATTGCTTCTCGCGCCATAGAGTTCGCAATGGACGTTTATGGGCATCGTAAATGTAGCTAGAGTCGTTACTCGGTTCCTGTGCCTTCTCTATTATGAATGTGCATATTGTACTACAAAGGGTTAGAATTGTAGATGTTTTGAGTCATGGTCGATAAATGTGACTTGTAGTCGGATGTAAGTGATAAGGTAAACTTAGTGTTGGGTGTGAAATTTTCAATATTATATTACTGTTAACCCACAGTTTATTTAATTATTTTACAAAGGACTATTGTTTTGAAACATGCTTTGCTATTATATGTAAATGTATTAAATAATTTATGAATTTTTAGGGTAACTAAATCAATATCGTCAGACAAACACACCCAATGAATGGTTCCAAACTAAGAGACTTACAGTACAAGGAACTGGGAATGATCCTGGGATCTTGACCGGTTCAAAACTCATAATTCTACTTATTTCCAGTTCTTGATTAGGGCAAATTATGATAAAAATCTTCTCAAAAATTTGGCATTTGGGTCCCCCGGTGCAGTGAGTTAAGCGGCGTGTTTTTTAATCCACTACAATCTAGTAAATGATAATAATAGTTGACGATAATTTGATCTAGTAACCAAGTTATCGGCAAATATAATTTTAATTTCATAGTATGTATGTACATGTAGATATTGGTAAATGATTTCTTAAAACAAGGTAGTTCAGTCTACCTTTATTATACTTTCCTATCATTAATAACATAAGCAATAATGCGTTTTAACTCCTATGAAGTGAAAATAGAAATAGTTACGATTGGTACAAAGGTCACTATGGAAATCAGCTAAGTGGCACAAAAGAAATTCCCATGTTAACCCATAATAAGATTAATACTCCCGAGGATTGAAAAATGGACACAGTTTTATGATAAAGAGGACCTCGGTGAGCCGCCGTAACTCATCGACTTGTGTAATTATAGGCGTATGGGAACCGTACACACTTGCCGCGAATCGCTGCGATTCATTTATGAGATATGCAATGAAGTTGTGTTTATCAGCGTCAATTTCAAAAGGCTTTTATATATGTAAAAGGTAGTCAAAGTCAAGTCATTTTTTTCGTATAGGCCTACGGAGGCACTTACAAATTGCCATTTACATTTTTTTTATTAACTCTGCAACCGGGTTGGATCGCGACCTCAACTGAGAAGATCCGGCGAGAAACTCAGCCGGCTTGACTTTTTTTTAATAACCATGTTTATTAAAAATAAAAATAAGCTCGAACGCTGTGAGTATACCAGATATGAATAAAATAAATTGTTTGACACCTGCCTCAGAGGTCATATTTCAAATATTTCAGTAAATTTTTACAGTTAAGGTCATCTAAAATTTATCGAGAAGGAACATTAATAGCAATAATCATGAATTATTTAAATTATTCTCATCGTATCTGGTATGATTTTACCCATATTACAATACGGAAAATTAATACCTGCCATTGTTTTTCAATTATTGTTTGAGTAAATTTATTATTTTCCTCTCACATAAAACACGCCAGTGAAGATACAGCTCAACAGTGAAATATTGTCAATATTTATTCTATCGCTGTAAACTGTGAATCTTGTTATACACCACACCACATATTTGCGTATACACGCACCTTATCACCTTTATAATAATGTCGAAAATCGTATAAGAGATACGGCGATTGTAACTAGAAAAACCGATTTGCAATCAATTGAAGAGAATACTTTGACTTGGATTAAGTAGTGTTCATTAATAAATGAATGTTTGTAGAAGATAAGGTATGGGTTCGCTGCGAGGAACAGGTTTATTTCAATGTGTTGGTAGCACTTGATGGGGATTTGTTGCTTTAGTAGCGCCTACTAAGCTAATGTACAATACAATTCCGGTACAATATTAAATACGTTTGTTTTCAAGTCGAGAGTGAACAGGTACCTTCTAGGCAAGTATGCTCCATCGTAGATCTCATCGTCACTTACCATCAGGTGAGATCGACATAAAATACTTGCCTATAATGTAATAAAAAAAACGTAGTACTGTTTTCAGAACTGTAAACTAATCACCTAATTTGTAGTCGTTTTATAACTACGTTATCAAATTTCATATAGTACCGCGCAGAACTCTTGTGCGCTGAATTATATGACGTTTGATAAAGTTATAAAACGCCTATAAAACGCCTATTTTTTTATATAAGTATATATAAAAAAACTCCCACTGTTGAGCACGGGTCTCTCCTCACTGCGAGGGGATTGTGTCATAGTCCACCACGGCGACCTAGGGTGGATTGGCGGACTTCGCAGGTCTCTTGAGGGTTTAATTGAGACATGCAGACTTCCTCTCGTTTTCATTCACCGTTTAGTTAGTGATAATCATCGCTGAAAATGAGATTTTCACAAGAAATGACACAGGTAAAAACCGTATTTTGAACGTGCGAGCCTCGTTTGGTAGTTTATAAATAAAATGAATAAAAAATTGGCTTGAAGTAATATCGCTGCATTTTAACTTCAAAGAATACAAAACGGATTTTAGTTTCATCATTTTATGTATGAGTAACATGATTATTTAATGTGCAGTTGCTGAAACGTTCAGTTCCTATTAAAGTATTTTACCTTATCTATGTTACTTGTTCTCTGCGATACGAGCTTGTACTTAGTGCAGAGGACACAAACAAGTTCCAATATTGCACATGATTTAGTTGAATATTTTTTTTATATCTTGCAAGTAGGAATAACTTTGACTATTGGTTTAGTCTGAGATTTTTTATATATTGTCCTTCAACTTGTAGTTAGAACTAGTTTTATTGTAGCCTGAAGTTAGTCCTTAAGAATAAGGATTTACGAGACATTTATAATTGTTTCTTATGAGTTGGTTTATGATTATTGTTATTCATAAATAATTATAGAACACAGCTCGACATTTCTATGGATAACTGTGGTGCCTACTGATAATTTATTGATCCTGTTGTTATTTTGCTTATTACATATTACAATATTTAATTACAGGTAGCAGTAAAACTTTCAAGTGTTAAATTAATTGTGAGGTTTTATTATGTACCCACTTATTTCTGACTAAAATATTTATTTTCTTTTAGATACAATTTGGATAAATGAATGCAGGGTCTAATGAGAAAGCTTAAATTAATAACACAAATAAGTTTTTGGATTTATTTATTTAGAATCCATGTTTGTAAACAGATTTGTAAACTTACACATAAGGTCTGTCTTTAAAAAAATATAAATATGGCTACAAAACGTACGTACAGTTACTGTATGCTAACAGAAGAGAGAGGAAAAAGTAAATTGAGAATTATTCATCTTATTACAATCACGAGTCTTAAAACAACATTATATAACCACAAAACCTATGGATAAGTTCAAATCTACGTGAGCATCGATAAAATAATTTCGATTATAAATAAATTATTGATTTTTGTTAACATTATTTTTTTAATAAAGAATTAATTTTATTGAATATACAATTGTCAAAAGAAACATATACTATCTACAATTTACAAGTAACAAACAGTTAACTATATACATTTTAATAGTTCGGACTAGTTCACGATTGTAGTCGAAAGTGTGTAAGGTATTTTTTTTTACAAAATTTACATTTAGTGGAACACTGCGGACAGTCGGAGAGTGTTTTCTTTTACACGAGTGACTGAGATTATTTTTGCCGCAGTTATTTTGGCAAGACTCTTAAAAATAGGATCGACTGAGTGTCAAGTTAAGCGTTGATCTAGTCTATGAATCAATTAATAGTTTTAGTTAAATAAAAAGGACAGTGTTAAATTACTACGAAATAGAAATTAAATTATTTTTATTTTGTATTGGAATAGTAGGCAACGAAAAACTATAATGTTGTAAATAAATATTATGGATCTGTAGCAAAGTTATTCTGTTCCCGCTCAATAGTTTGAGAGTAGTTACCTTTTTAAGAGCCTGCTCAGTCACAAGTGCGTAAGTCGTAAAGTACCAAATTGTCATACGACGAGCCGAAGAAAATAGTAAGCGAAATTCTAAATTTCACTCCGCACCCCCACTACTTTCTATCCTGCACAAATCGCATAAAGCTCTCTCGAAAAAATACAAAAAAAAAATGATTTCTTCATGAACATAATATGATTATAATAATAATTAATCTATCTATAAATGTATTTACAATTATTGCTATCGATTGTTGCGCTTTTAACGCCCCAATTACTTATACAAACTTGCTTATTGCCTTCGTTACAAATTATAAATACAGTCGTAAACACCTTTCAGCAATACTCTGTTTCAAATACTTGTTTAAAGAAAAAGTTAATATTACAATATGCGATTATTCGCATAATACAAAATGACACCGTTAGCTGAATTACCGATATAATGGCCACAGAAAGTTTGAAAAATCGACTCGTATGAACGGGACGTTCAAAAATCGTTTAAACAAAGATGTTTTATTTTTCTTGAAAGGCAACATAATAGGTTAATAATAGAAGCACAGCATTTTCGGCTCTATAACCAAATATTATTTACGTTTCAAACTTGTCTTCTTTCTGTTTTTGGGGTCCTAAAAAACAGGTATTTTAAACAGAGTAACGAATCAAAAGCAACTAAATCTACAATAAACTTATGTCATCCATGATATGCCTTCCAATTCATAACGGAATGATAAAAGCGATTTCATAATCTACACAATGAAGTCGTAACAAGCAACCTATATAAATATCTAAATCCATAATAATATAGCGCACTGGAAACTATTCTTATAAACACCATGTATTATCTTACGTTCGCGTCAAAACTCGAAGATACTGCAATCTTTAATGAATGTGCTCCGAAACTCAGGTCAGTCTTTAACAATGTTATTACAAAAAGAACATATTTATGTTAAATAAAAATTGCCGTACGTTGTCACTTCTTGATTATGTCGCCTCGTAGGAATAAAATAATTAATAATAATTGTATTATCTCTATGCCTCGCTAAACAATCGCGCCGCCCAAAGCATTGATGAAATTAAAGAAAAAGTCAGTCTTATTATGAATTCAATTGATCTAAGAAACTCATGTAATGGTGCACTTACACTCCACGTCTATTTATAAAACATTTATAAATAAGGAGAGAGTTATTTTTTAATTGATACAATTTGCAATAGTACCTGAGCAACATGCGCTAACAGACGCATCGCTAATCTGTATGAGATATAATTCATAGATTAACTGAAATATCAAACCAGCGTGCCTATTTTCAGTCAATAAGCAGCCGATCGGCGGCTTATTTACCAAATAGTGCAATTGACAGCAAGTTGCGCGATGATTAGGCATACGAACGCTGCTGCCACCGAACTGATATGTTTTGCAAATAGTCAATTACGAATATTTGCAACGGGTATCTTTGGATGCTGGGCGCCTAAATTTATGTAGCAATTTTTATGATTCTAGCGTAAATGTTTGTGAATTAATATTATCAATGGGTTTTCTTATCATTTAGGATCCCAAATTTTAATAATTGATATTTCCCGCTGGAGCCAATGCATCTGACAAATGTTTGATTTAACGCAGAAATAAGTTTAATAATATACTTTCTGGAATTTTTGAAAAGGTTGTTGTTAACTAATCTGTTTAGTTTATTCGCATTCGGGCGGCGCGGAAGGTTCAGTGTCGGCGGGGGGAGCGGGCGGCGCGGCCTGCGCACGCGCCCGCGCCAGCGCCTATGCGAGCGCGGGCGCGGCAGGCCTCGCTCAGGGGCGATGGGGATGAGCTGAACTCAACGACGAACTACTCACCCCTGAGTCACTACTCTTCTCAGATGCACATGGCTCACCGCCGGCAACAAATTTGACTACGTTCAGTCTATGATCGGATTCACAAGTATCATCCCTTGCGCCTCCAGGAAGTCCACCAGTACGAGCTGTTATTCTTTCGTTTACCGTTCCAGGATATCGCTCGATTCTATCGCATTCGGCGTCATCAGGCTGTCTTCTACGAATTGACCGTTTTGCTTGAGGCGCAGGCTCTGGTGGTCTATGTACTGGTTCGTCAGCTCTGTGTACAAGTGGAGATGTACGGACCCTGACACCTCCGACACCAACGCTAGCTTCGTAGCAGCCGGAGTCACGAGGAAACTGCCGTCGCCCGAAAGGAGAGTCGCCTCCTTCTGAACTTGATTCACCGCCATCACCATCTCCTTCAGGCTCGCCACCTGTTGAGAAAGATTATAGTTAAATGACTATCGGTACGAAAAACAAAAACAATGATTTGTTACTTTCAGAAACTTACATTCAAGCTGATGAAGAAGTTGAACAGCACCAAGAATACGCGTACGGTGCTCAGGAGTCATAATTCCCAAATAATCCAAATCTGACGGTTCAATCTCTTTAAACAGTTCTATATCTTCATAACCGTTCCTCGCAAAGGCCATTGTGTATTCTGGTAAATCTATCCTCCTCAACAATTCTTCTACCGTCCGAGGTCTCGTTTCCCAGAGTCGTTCCCGACTCTTGCACCATTTAGATGACCTCGAGCGCACCGTTTCTCTTTCAGATAGAACTTCGACATTGGCAAATTTGAAGTTTCCAACTTGATTATTCATCACACCCCGCCAGATGCCGGACGCGTTCATGTTTATCACTTCTATGATGTCTCCTTTCTGTTGATAAATAACACGTTATTAGAAATTTTCTCCCGTAATAAACGGCGGGCACGCTTCGGTATTAAGCCGTCTTACCTTGTATCTCAGGGCATCTTTCTCATAAATATTGGGTATGCAATCGACGAGTGCTCGGGCTCGACACAGCATTTGCGGCACGAGTAAACTCCGCCCGGCTGGACTTAATTCTATGTTTTCTTCTGCCGAGAGAGATGAGTGATTACTACCGGCGCGAACCAATGCTTGTGTGCCTGTACATAAATATTCTAGGCTCAGATAATAAATTTCAATGTCTACGACCAATACACATTGAATGTTAGAATACCTGTGGGTACATCTTTGTTCGACTGTGGATAGGTTTAGGTTTAGTTATTTTAGTAAATTAATGCAATGCGATTAGTAGCATTAGTTGCGTGACGCCAATAATAATGGGAATTATAATACAAGAGCTTAATCTGTAAGTAACACATGGGGCGTTATGGTTACAAAGAAAGGAAAGACACACTTATTTACAAAAACGTTTATATTAACACAGACAAATTACTCAATAAATCCACTCACTACTGCCTGATCCGCTGGGAAGACTTTCGAAAGAACTATTAGAGCATGGAAACGCTTGATCCCCGCTCGTCCTCCTGTCGCAGCCTTCTGGGCCTCTCTCTTGTCTTAATCTTGAAATTTTTCTTTGGACATCTTGTCTAAGACCTCGTACTTTTCCCGCTAAATTTGATACACCGTCGCATTCTTCCGCTGACTGGAACGAGTGTTGAAATGTATAATTGGGCAAGGAATTCGAAAATCAAAAGAGGAATTTAGATTAGCAAATTTATTTTCTGCCGAACTTCTGCCGTATCGTATTTTATAAATAATTTTATTGATCATAATATAAAATGGTACTAACAATTACCTTGTGCACAGTGGCTATGTGCTGTGAATCTGTTTCACTGTCTTGGTCTTCATAGTCTGAAGAAGCAGGTGATAAAGGGTCGCCTCCTATCCGGTATCCGGACATTTGCCTGTAGCCTCTTCTAGTGTCCCGCTCCGACCGATTTGATTCTAAAGAGATCCCGGATAGTCTCGATCCAATAGATTGGATATCAGACGCTGCGTAATCCCCACTCTCCCGATCTCTCGCAGTCCGCAGGGGGATCACGGTGGTCGGATAGGGCCCACTCTGCGGAATTATTAATCCCCTCCGAGGGGTCCTCGCTAAACTTATATCGCCCGCGCTTCTTAGGGATATTACGCCTTCACCTCTGGGCTCGTTTCGGAGGTTCAGCGTGAAGCAAACACGCCCGTTTTGAAACGTGGCCGCTGGCGCGCCACCGCCCATCAGAAAGTCTTCAGGGTCACTCTCGTACGGCGGTTCATCGTACCAGTGCCCTCTTCCTGAGAGGCCTCTTGCTTCGTCGTCGTACATATATGTGTCGTCTGTAAACGAGCCCTCTATTAGACCTCTGTGCGGCTTAGCTCGAGTAATGCAAATAAAAACATACGTGCCAACAAAATTGCGCAAAAAGTTTACCGTAAATGCCTCTCACATAGCGGCGGTTTCACTGACAACACTGCAGGGAAGCGGTGTACGAATATCATAAAGCCGTGCGAAGTTGCATTTTTTTTTAATACCTATGTACATGCACTCAGCATTTTTTGCAAAGTAAATATCTGATGGATGAAGATGATACTGTTTGTGTTTATGACAAACTCGCGATTGATAACAAAACTCGCGATTTTACCGTCAAGTGTATAACGGTTGTTCATAAATAATGATATTTAGAAACTTAAGTGAGTGCTTCGATTCATTAAAACAATAACATGATGAACGAAAGATGCACATCGAAAGCGTACCGATGATAATAATTATGTTGGTCGAGAAAAATATCAAAACAAGCATTCCGCAATTGATCGAGCAAGCAACATGCGGAAATATCACGATAGCTCAAAATCATAATAGCCAAACATTTTTCAGAATTTTTAGTACTTTGAAATTACAATTTGTTCCAAGAAACATCACGTTTCAACTAATATTGTTGTCATAGTAATTTATTCAAAGTACAAAAAATATTAAATTTGGAATAAAAAGCTAACATTTAGTATTCCCACATCAAATATTATTTTGATCTTATATGAACTAATACTTAGAATAATTTTGGAAAGGTCTTACACGATGTTTAACTTACCTCCAAAAGGGCCTCTGACGCCCTCCCTCCCCATGTTCATGAGACCATGTCGTATATCTCTTAAAATCTGCAACAAAAACAAAAATATTCTGCAAAAAAGGAATACAAAAGTCTTGAATATTTTAGAGCAAAATTTCCGCACCCTTAATGTAGATAGCATTATTTTAATTTTACAAGGAAACTGAGCTAGCCATTTTGTAGGGGAGTGAAGAAATAAGATAGGAGATTTTTAATTTTAAAAATAATGAGCAATCTTCGCGCGTCCGTTTCGTTGTGCCTAAACATTTTTAGATTTTCTAATTTTTAACCACCCGTGGAGTTTATTCCAGTTGCTTTGTGAAATACATACCTACACCAACGCCTTAAAAGTGAGGCATAAAATGCTTACATTTTTTCATTAGATAGGGCCCTAGATAGTTACATTACAGTGTATATTTCAGTAAATAACATATAAAATCAAGGCGTACGATCATAGATTACTGCGGTGAACACCTGATGAAATCTTTGAAAAATAATTCTTTCAGAAAATATTTTCCTAAATGCGTGAACACGCTAATAAATATTCAAAGGGGCAATAAAGAGGCCACTTTCTCGTAAGTAGAAAAGTATTGAACATTAACTTAATTTATGCACACTTTGTTACCAAGACGGCGCAGTTAATACACGAAAGGGATTTACGTGTCGCACTGTTGAGCAAAATGAGATTTTAGCGGTGCATTTTAAGAATTACCGTGCTGTAGTATTTGATGCAAAGAAACTATACAATTTTGAATTTGTAAGGTTAACATCAGTTATACAGATTTATGAACCTTGCTTCTATGTTAGTTCAACTAACATCTATAACAAAAATAGTATAATATATTTTAAAAGGTTAACGAGAACGTTGTACCAAATTTAAAATTTATGTAAAAAGAAATGTTTAAACAAAATTTGATTTACAATTTAATACCCTAAAAAATTATGTTTACAATAATTACAATAAGAGAATAACTGAAATATTTAATAAACGAAAGATATAAAGAAAAAAAAACATTATTATGGAAAACAAATAAAACATTAAAAAGAGAATAGAAAGCTACTTAATATTTAAAAAAATATGTAAGGGCGTGAATATATTTTTTTGTAAATGTTATCTTTGCAACGTTACAATTCCCTTTAAAATTTTAACACTATTTTCGTTAAACCTTATATATATATATATATTTTAATAAACTAACCAGTTACAATTTGGTAACGAGCCGTGTCACCAAAATTCGTGGTGCAAACAGTTTATAGTCGCAGTAAAATTTCAATGTTCAATATACCGAAGTACGACGACCCATAGCTTTACGAGCGAAATGTGCTGAGCAAGGGGCTTCCGAAGTTCGTAGGGAAGCTATACAACTGCCTTTAATAGGCTTAGCTCGAGATTAGGGCACGATTAGCTCGGCTCGGTACGCGTGGAACGCTCGGGCTAGCCGGAAGATTACATGTTACTGCGAGTTTCGCATCAGATTAGTTTTGGACAAGCTATTGGGATGTTTTTTTAGCAATACTAGAATTTTCTGAAGTACGATAATTTGAACGTACAATTTTTTTTAAATGTGCTTATATTTGTTCATTTTAGTGCTTGATATAATAATTGTATTTTATATTTAATGATATCATGATATTTGACATTTAATTTAAAATAATTACCTCTTCCTGTTCTCTTGCTAGTTTATCTTTTTTCTTCATTGCCTCTTGTACTTTTAACTGTAACAAATAGACAGTCATTGATTAGAACTATTTTAAGACCCATTGTGTAGTTATCATCATTGTTCATCATATTTCTTATCCTTCATATGAACTATTCATAATGAAATTAAACATAAATTTAACACTTTATAACCACTTAAAAACGTATTACAGCTGTCAATACGTGGTGATACAGAAAAAATATATTAATCCTTGGACCTGAGTTACTGTAGCGCATTTGCAATTATTATGTAAAAACAGAATTTCGATACGTCAATTTAAAAAAAAAAATCGTCATTTTAATGGGAACAATTATTTTTTAAATCAAAATAATATCGTAATTCTGTCTGCACATAATGATTGTAAATGCACTAAAGAAGCTCAAGTTCGAGGTTTAGTATACCTATTCTGAATCTTAACAAAATTAGGTAAAATAAATTATAAACATTTATGTGTGCATTAAGTTCCGTTAATGTGTCTCCCCAATAACAATCAAAATTGTATTCCACCGTGCACGTCATGCGTATCAGAATTTCATCATGCAAATGAATATTCGTGCAAATTATCTAAAACTACCGTATCTACGGTGCAAAAAATAATAATATTGTGCTTTGTGCATTATAAACAAAATGAAATCGTGATAGTGTAAATCCTATGAAACGTGAATTTGTAGAGCCACCTCCAATTCTTTGAGCATGCCGATTAATAGAAGCCAAAACATGATGTATGAAATTTTGAATTTTGAAATCCGTTTATGCTCTGTTTGGCAAATAATATCAATTACATTTTATATAGGATGGGACAGGACAAATATAATTAATACACGTACTAATAAATTTCTTAAAAAAAAATTATATACTACCATAAATACGTTTTGGAGAATATACTAAACACATAAATATATTTCTCGTTTGTAAGCCAAACACTACAACTGTTATAAGTACTACGTAATTTTCACCTACACTGTTAAAAATATAATGTCTACACATATAAATAAGCTTTCAAATATTTTGCCATCCAGAGCGTAACAGATAATGTAACATTTTCCTGCAACTACGTAGACAGACAGAGAATTTAATAACAAAGAGGATGTAGTATTTTGTATTTTAATTAATATAAGTAGTTTAATTATAATAATAAAAATAATGTCACTATTACTCATTCCAAAATTAGTTCTTTTTCTATATTTTTTTTTGTTTTTTGACACATGACTATTTACGCGCGCGAAAAGTTTGCAACACCTGAGCTCTGTCCATCACAGTAGTACATGGAAAATATTAGATGCTCACCCTATGTATAGTCTCTTCAAAGGTGTTTGGATGTGTGGCAGTCATTTGTAAGAAGCGGAGGCGGTCATAGTCCCTCGGGTCTACCATTGACCTTAGGGCCGTGTCTGGGCCGGGCCCTAGGCCGAGGCCACTTTGTAGCACGCTGTCAGGAGTGTCAACCTGTTGGGAAGTCGGAACTCTTTTGTAATCCAGGCCATATAGCTGGTTTAAGCGGTGTTTCTTTTGGTACTATACTGCATAGTGTGTGATAGAAATTATACGCGGGTCGTGGGTTGGCGTCGGTACGCGTTTAGATATTTCAAAATTTTAAAATAATATTTTTTACCTATGAGTATGTGGCGAAGAATAGTTAATCCATGAACCATTTCGACTCGTATTATAATAAAACCCTTCGCGACATATTCAACTAATACTGATTAAGTATTAATGGATGCTGTTCGTTCAAAGTCTCAACGTTGTGATATAAAATCAATGTTCTGTAACTTACTTACTATGATAGTTACGTGGTACAGTACGTCAAGTGCGAGATTATTTCGTAAGCTAACCGTATACTTTATAGTCTACGTATTTACGTAGACTACTTATAGCTTTTTTAGCTTACGAATAATCTCGCACTTGATGTGCAGTACCTCAAGTACAATCCTTTTTACGTTAACGGTTTCGGTAACGTAACGTCTTCCATCCTTCTCACGCCAAAGATTTTATAAATAAGTATGACAGTGACAGCATGTTTTTCATTAGAAGTTTCTGCTTACCCTACAGTATGTGGTCAGTGAGCAATTACCAGTGTATCTTAAGCTACCTTAGTATATGTAACTGACATGTTATACTACATTTCTGATACAACCTGTAGGTTTAACGCACTTAAAATAGGTACTTTTGATGTCTTAGTTATTAAGTTAGAAAATATTCCATAGATGTTTTTGATGTCGATTTTCTCGACTAACATCTTAGAGGAGTTTGGTGTTGTTGGCTTCTTTAATTATCGATCAACTTGTTTGGTTTATAATTGGAAAAGTTGACAAGCCGAGGGTCAGCGGTGGGTTCCTCTTCCCCCATTTGTTTAACAATAGATTTCCGCCGAGTATCGTCTAGTTCTATCAATAGTAGAAAATATTCGGATTAACAGCTAATTAATAATTTTGAATCAGAGCCTAAGCTTACAGTGCTATAGTAGGTGCACTATCTACATATTATAGGAAATTTGTTCTAATAAATAAGATTGACATTTAAATAAATATAAAAACATTTACCTATAATACATATCATATTAAAGGTTTCTTCAAATTCTAAGCTACACTACAATTATTAAACCAATATAATAATCGTAGTATACCCAAAAAAAAAAACTTTCGTCCATTTATCAAACGATTGGCCAGTCATTTTTCTCATAAAGATTTCTCGCAAATACACTCACAAGTTACTTTCTTGGAAGTCTAACTTTTTTCTCGAATCACCTTTCCCTTTGCGTATAACGGCGGCATGATAAATTATCATCGCTACATTCCATAAAACTTTATATACCTACCATCATAATTTCAGTTGATTCAAACAAACTAATGTAATTGCAATAAAACTAATTCAACGGATTTTATCACGTTTATTTTATGTTTTTCGTCGTTCCCGACGTTCAAACTATAACACTAGGACGTCAAACACCTCAGCCCTGCCGTGACCATGGTTGCTGTAAAGCAGCGAAAACGTCGGGTACGTAAAAAACATAAAATAAACGCGATAAAATCCGTTAAATTAGTTTTATTTAAATGTGAAATATTCGCGTAAATTGAAGAAATAACTTATAGAAGTTTTTATTAATTCAATTTGCTATTATTTAATGTAAGGGCCTTTTTCACAATGTGCTGACGAACCATATTCACAAATTATTTGACAGTTATCCCATACAAATTCTGTCAAATATGTTGTGCACCTATGCTCATTTTTATCGTTGAGGTTGCTTGCTACTGCAACGTGTAAGTACATTGTGTTGTTATTTTCACAGCTATCTAGCTTACAAAACATTCACTCGATCCGTGTAAGTTTTCCCTTATTTACAAACAGAATAACTTGATTAATTATTCACCGCAGCCTGTACAAACGCTCCCAGCAAAACAAACGAAATAAACAAACAATCAAAATCACACCACACTAATTAGCATACGTTCAAACAGTCGCAAACTACACTCGTGTTCCCAACAATAGCACTTTCATTTATCATTTTCACTTAAGCAAGGAAAAAGCTAAGGATATCTGCATGACAATGAGGCCATGTACGTACGAATCAATTAATCATAGAAAGTACAATGCTCGCCCATTAACTTCGCACTTGATAAGGGCATAATGCGAATATCCGACAATAGGCGTTCCTATAAGCGACAACGCCGCGGATGCCCCGAACTCGAACCGTGCAAAATTTATTGGCCCCTTATCAAAGTCACACACATTTTCTTTATTCGAAAATTATTTTAAAATAAAATTGTGTTGAAAAGATTAATGTTTTTTTTGCACGTTTCATACTGGCCACTATTTTATAAATTTGAAAATGTATTCTTTTTTATTGCATGGCAATGGATTCGAATTTCAAATATTGCAATATCACGCACGTGTATCACGCATTGTCCTTTTAGCTTTCATAACTTGATCTGGGTATAATAATTATGCCTTTTGAATGTCATTAGATTATTGTCAATACAAGTAATTGTTGCTGTAACTATAGTTAATTTCTCAGGATATGATGAGATGTCATTGCATTTACGTACACGTAATTCACACACATTCACATGAGGAAAAAAATCAATTTCGTGATCAACATGTAACTGGACACTAACAAAGATTTCGTTTTGAGATCGATCTTCTCATTTCATGTCACGATTCAATATAGTATCCATTTTAGTGGTGTGCAAATAAAGTTTAGTTTTGACTAACAAAAATAAGATATATATTAAGTAAATTTCCAAAATAATTGGTGTCAAAATTTGAGAAATATCCATACGAATTCATTACATTAAGTATTGGAAATTATTCATTTGCATAAGATATTTTTCGGACATTTTGTTTGGTCATTATTGCTATATTTTATTTTTGTTATATTTTATTTACAAAAAACAAATTATATAATATTGTTGTGAGGTCACATATTACATTATATAATTTGGCACCTCTGCCTACCTTTTAGAGAGATCGAACCAAATTCCTTTTTACTAGGACTTACAACAGATTTCGACGGCAAAATATAACTTTTAAACTGTCTCTCCGTCCCACATTAACACCGGCAAGGCAACATCGCTCGGAATTACAAATTGTAATGGTTCGTCTACATGCAAAGATGACACTAGACGTGCTTCGAACAAAATTCAAATTACCGCGAACCGCGAAACAACAAAATGCATAAATATTAAAACAGAAACTTAATATATAGTAAAACGAAGAAATAAATCTCGTCGACAATATAGCTCCCAAGTAAAATAACCAAGTAAACGTGATAAATGTGCCGCAGAAAACTTCCTTTAGTTTCAATGGAGACGACAGCTTTTTGCGTCTTAAATATTTAGTTGAATTCATAGATTTCAATCCATTTACAATAACATTTTAAAGCGAATGCACACAATCGTTATCCATAGACCACATATCAATTTTATTTTTAATATTTAATGAACCGTATTTTGCTCCACGACAACTTTTAGTTGTGAAACTTTAATAACTGCTCCATTTTGCGACGTGCTACAATTAATTTGCATATATCTATTTACAATTAATTTGCATATTTCGGGCTTGCTACAGTGTAACTCTTGAATTTCTTAATGTTCAATTGAGAGAAAACCTGATTAGCGCAGTTGGTAATGACCCTGCTTTCTGTGCCATGGGTCCCGGGTTCGAATCCAGGTAGGGATAATCTTTGTGTGCTGAGCACGAACGTGTGTACTTGAGTCATGGATGTTTAATATCTATATAAGTATTATATACTGAGTTCGCCCTCAGTCCATTGTACGGTACCCATAATGGAAGCGTTGCTTAGTGTGGGACCGTATAGCTGGTGTGTTCGTTTAGCATTATTATATTATGTACATTGCATACATGTTACCAAACCACTACTTTTAAAACGAAGGTCGATACTTCTTACTATCGTTTTTAAAATTCAAATCCAAATTAATTGCCAGAGAGCCAACATAAACACAACGTATTCCACAACACTAAATTGCTCAACAATGCAATGTGCAATAACATATTTATCGATACAAGATGTTACGAAGTTACGACCTACCAAATACTAAAAGCGACCGTAGAGTCGCAACTATAACGTTTTATTGCCCCGTATAGTCTGCAAAGCTATAACATAGGAACCGTATCGGTCCAATAATACCTCCCGCAAGAAAACCGTATCGAAGGCAACGTGCCAATACTCCGTATGTAAGTCAAATAGACAAATACTTATTTACTCAGTTTCTTAATGCTTTTTCACTGGAGTAAGTTTAAATCGAAATAAATGAGATCGTTTAAGAGGTTTATTGGTACAATGTAACGTAACAAGACTATGTTAAGTACAAAGTAGATACTCTTCCAGGAGCTTACCTATTGGTCATTGAATGCATAATATAATTACTATATATTGATTTCTTGTTCGGTTATATTTTCAGTTTTAATAATAATATTGTATTCTATTGAATTGATATTGCCTAATTAAGTAAATTAATTTATTAAAATTAAAATTAGGATGATTTCAAAATGCACTCAGCAAATCCCCACCACCATAGGCCAGGAGGGTGCCCAAAACGCTGGCAGCATTGCCACGTTTTATGGCAATGCTGATGTGTTGATTTCTTATACTTACGCAAATACTACACATTGAAATAAAAATATTTTTTCGCAAGGACCGCAAGCAACACCTAAATATGAGGGTACCCCAGTTCAAACTATGACACAAGGACGTCAACCACCTCGGTCCTCCCGTGGCAATGGTTGTTGTAAAGCAGCCGAAACGACGGGAATGAAAAAACATAAAATAAACGCGATAAAATCCGAAAAAATAGTTTTATTTCAACAATTACTACAAAACCACCAACAGAAAATGTATTCTATTGTGTATGCCTTTACAATTAATTTTAAATTTCTCACAAATTACCAGACTTGCTGCACAACTTTTAACACCATTGCAAAAGTTTGTATTTTCTTTTATCTCGTATCAGGAGGTTTGCAAATTTAGCAAAATAACCGCAAAGGCTAATAAAGTTTACCCGAGTATTTCTCGCGACGTAATATCAAGCGATGACGAAGCATGCGACAAAGCAAAATTAAATTTACTAACTCCAGCGAAAATTTACCGACCGATGTTTTAAAACAAACCTTAGACAATTTATTATAAGAAATAATTGCTCGTATCTTCTATACAATAAAAGGGATTGCAAACATCTATGTGCTTTTACTGCACATGCAGTTACTCCTTTGAATTGTTATCAAAGTATTATTAAAGTCCAATCGCACTAAGAAAACAATATCGTTTCGAGATCATTAAATTGTAGGATTGTGTAGAAAATAAAGAAACGATTTATTAACACATAAAAAAGTATCGTACAAAAAAGTAAGATCTTGAATGAAATCCCCGAATTCATTCCGCCTAAAACCATAAAACGTCAAGAATTACAAATACTCCATCCACTCCTAATCCTGTAATCACAGCTGGTCACGGCCGGGTCGATAAACAGAAAAAAGGCAACTTTTGACAGTACTAATCCTAAGTGCAACTTGGCCGATAAGGATTACCGAACGCCCTAATGGTCTTTATCCCTTGGCTCAACAAACGGTCATAACTCAACGCCTTGCGTTGGCTCAACCGACTTAACTTTGGCAGGCGTCATTTCTCAAAAGGCATGCGCTGACGTACCCCCCCCATCTTCCTTTCTCCCCGTCTAGAGATTAATAAATAATATATAGGTGGACGTGGAAAAATGTAGCACTTAATTTGGTAGAGATGAGTTGCGTATTCGTACGGCGTGTATTACCATTTCTTTCTCGCGTGTCGGGTTATTGATGTATTGGCATTTCGGCATTTGCGGAATTCATATTCTCTTGTCACTTGTTCGTATTATGTTCATGTTTGTGTGTGTTATAGAGGACGTTCTAATAAATTATCTGATTCATTTATGAAGCTAGACATGATCTGTTCTGTTCTGACGCTCTCATTCACAATTGATGTGACTGTGTGACTTAAGGTTCCAATTATTTTCTATTGCTATTCTATGATCAGGATCGTATAATTACGTAAGAGGTTTGTTACCCAACAACTGGCTGATTGAATTCAAATTGATTCACGTACTAATTTTATTCTTATTGTAAACACGTTAAACCCTACAAGGGTGTGAATTGGAAATTTACCAACAATCTTACCAAATATAACGCAAAAAATAACAACTATCATAAACATCGTCTACATTCGTGGTATTAAAACGGAGACGAGACGCTTCAGCCCAAACATTCCGAAAAAAGAGACCCAAACGGATGTAAGTACGTATTGTGCGCCGCGTACATACGTCACGTCATACTAATTGCTCGGAGTGCATGTCAAAGGCGTACCGGCGTCGCGTCAGACGCGTATAATAGGGGATGGGGGGAGCAAATGGTATGTATGAGAAAAGCGAGCAGACACCCGCCGCGAGCGTGTGCTCGCTCGAGCCAAGATTCGGTTACAGAGCGTTGTTGCTGCTAACGAGAAATCGATGGCGGCAATAGTTCGTTTTATAGGTAGGTGGTTTGATGATTTTTTTATGTACCTATTAATTTATGTTGGGTATTACTAATTTATATTTTTGCATAACTTTAATCGGCTCTATTTGGTACATATGCTTTATATATCTGTTTACAAATATCGCCAGACGAGCATACTACCTGCACGGCCCTAAACTAAGCATAGCTTGTATTATGGGTACCGTACAAAAGACTGAGGGCAAACTCAGTACATAATACTTATATAGATATTAAACATCCATGACTTGGATACAAACATTCATGATCATCACACAATGCTTGTCCCTGCTAGGATTTGAACTCGGGGCCCTCGGCGCAGAAAGCAGGGTCATCACCAACTGCGCTAATCAGGTCGACTTATATTGATATTAAACGTCTATGACTCGGGTATAAACAATTGTACTCATCAGAAAAAGTTCGTCCCTACCGGGATTCTAACCTAGGGCCTTTGGTACAGAGAGCAGGATTACTGCAATCTGCATTAATTGGGTCGTCTTTACTCGTCACTCTGGATTGAATCTATTAAACTAAATCTTTGTCCAACCATCAAATATACGTCCCCAAATGTATACGATGTTGTAACCATTATTTGTGGAAATCGCTACCCATCAAAATAATTTAAGTAAAATCTAAACATGATTTCTTAAATTTACGCGAATACACATTGAAATACAATCTATATAAAATAAGTTTTACATAAAAAATGTGTACGTGGCTATCACAAAACTCCCACTGCCTTAATTTGTTGATATTAAAAAGGCAATTAATAAGTGTGATGTATCAATTTCTAGTTCGCGTCGGAACATTAACGACTACCCACGCAAGCTAAATAAGCTTGTGGGAGTATATGAACTCAGTTTTATTAGGTGCATTAATTATAAGAGGCAGACGTCGGCATTGTCCAAATAATTACATTTTAGGTGAAAGTTATCCGAAAGGTTTTTAAGAAAAGAATTTGAGTTCTTGTATCGTTTGTACCTACATACAACTATAATATACCTCTACGATAGAGTCCCACACTACGCAACGCTTGTATTATGATTACCGTACAAACATTCATGCTCATCACACAAAGATTGTCCCTACCAGGATTTAAATCCGGGACCCACAGCGCAGAAAGCAGGGTCACTACCAAGTGCGCTACTCAGATCTACTAGCCAGTAACATTATTAACCTTAGTAATTTATTTTAAGTAATAGTAATGGAATGGACACGTGTTCGGAAAGTACTTTTTTTAGCCTTTAGTATTTGTGCCTAACTAAAATTTTTAAGGCTTAAATATTCAATAATATCTGTCTATCTATAGTCCAAGTGAGTAAGTAAATTATAGTTTACGCTACATTACTGTGTAAATTATCGTGTTATATTACTCTGGTACATAAATTATAGACTCGTTATTCATAGATAGTAACAACCCATTTACGATGATATTAAAAATTGTGTTGTCTAAAGTCTCAAATAAAAAAACACGGGTGTCGCAGATTTTGATTTTTGGACTAGACTAGATTCTTGCGGTGACTTTGGGCAACTCTAAGCAATTATCTCAAAGGGTTGTAACATTCTACGATTGCCTGTGAGGAAGTTTAAAATGTTGGCGATCTATGTTGGATTGCTACTGGCCTCAATGCCTTTTGCGGACTTTATACGTCTATGGTTTTCTTCTTTATTTGAGCACTGCGATAGTAATATCACACCCGTAGGCTGACAACGCAACTTGAAATGGACTAGTGATAGCGATTTTGCTAGTTTTGAATCGCTTTTTTTTATTTCATCGCTGCGCTACATGATAGGAATACACGATTTGAAATAAAATATTGCGAGATTATTGCTATCATTTAGCTGTTGAAGCTGCTGAAGATAAGTAATCAGTGGCCCAGGCCAGTGTTCCAAGGGTCGCGGTTCGAATATAATGTTACCCATAAAATGCTCTGCAGTCAGGCTACAGCAATCTAACTCTGACGATATAATTTATAGCGCCTTTGGTGTTTGTAAAACTATTATCAACTCTAATCACACGGCTCTATCACTGCATCAATCTCTATATTCAAACTCTACTTACCCGCTGCGGTGGTAACACCTGTCGAGGACTGTGCGTGTGCTTCGGCGAACACGAGCCGTGCTTCTCTTTCCTATGTGACTTCAACCCTCGGAGCAGCCGGGAGAATGTTGTCACTTTCTTCTTGGCGGTGCCGAGACAGTTATCTGCGAAATTGAGTTTTATTTAGGGGACAACAAGACTGAATTTTGGTGGGAGTGGGGCGATAAGGTCAAATATTGAATTACCAAATAGAAGAGTCTTATAATATGATGCACCTGTGTGTTCTTAAGGATATCGACATTATGCCGAGCTGCATTAAGACTGGTCATATGATAAGTCTTTTATATTTCTTCAAGAAAATTGTGGAAGCTTTATTATATTTCAACTGTAATATTAGCTTTTTCAGAGAACCAAACCAGTCACAATATAAATGCACTGTTTAAAGTGTCAGTTTTTGTATTGGAAAACTATCTGAAGTGACAATTGCAATTGCAACTCGATAATGAGTCAATAGGTGTCGCCGTCTTGGGGCCCAGGTCTCATTGTGTCTATAACTATAATACCTCAGTACGCGTATAAGATTTGAAATATTTTTTATCTCCTTTTTTATCAAATTTCTCGTAAGCGAAAATTATTTTTTAAGTTCTTTGACTCTTACAATCTTTAATTTTGTTTCCGTAACATTTACCTGCTTAATAACACGATTTTCTAATTTACCACCTACACAGCTTAAGGTGTACCTAATCACAACAGAACTCCCCATTATAAGGCAATCAATCAACCACTTAGCACTTGAGAATTTTAATGTTTTTCGTACAATTACAACGTGAGTTTTGTAATAAACTGTATAATGTTATTGTGTAGCTTTTTTAGCTGTTTATAGCGAAATCATTTATAGACAATATTATCTGTATTTAATAGTTTTTCTAAGTATGCGTTAAAACATAGAATTATATTAATAAAACACACTTAACACTTGTTTGAAATTGAAATACTAAAAACATAAGTACTTTAAAATAAAATAATGTTTCTTAAACAAGCAAAACAAATATTATTAATAACTAGCTGTTGCCCGCGACTTCGTCCGCGTGGTATTTAACAAAGACAACCGTTGACAACAGCCTGCTCGCCCATTCTGAGCCCGCGGTACACATTGCAGGTTGTTGCTATCAAACTTAATCAGGCGCTGCGCTGCAACATTGGTTTTAATTTTTTTTCGTGAGATCCTATTTTTTTTTCTAAAATAAAAGTAGCCTAAGTTACTCCTTATTACATCAGCTATCTGCCAGTGAAAGTCCCGTCAAAATCGGTCCAGCCATTTCAGAGATTAGCCAGAACAAACAGACAGACAGACAGACAAAAATTGTAAAAAATGTTGTTTCGGTATAGGTAACGTGTATACATCCAAATGCACTTAGTAAAAAGCGGTTATTCTAATATTACAAACAGACACTCCAATTTTATTTATATGTATAGATGTATAGATTAAAAATACATACAAGTGCATTAAGCACAAAGTACCTACATTAAAACACAAAAATAAAATATTGTAACACTAAATAATAAATGTTTATAAATATAGATCCGATAAATAAAATCACTATAAAAATATCGCAAGTAAATATTTTATTATTGAGTAAAAGAAGATGGCTTACCACTTGGTGGGAATTCGTAGAAATACGCCGACCGTGGACTGAGGCAGCTGTAACAATATACATTTTATTTGAGAGCTTTTAATAATATTATTTGCTTACATTACTCCGTAATCTATCTACAATAATATTTATTGTTTATATTACAATACGGAAATCACATTGTGAAGGATTTTATTAATTTAGAAAGTATGTATTCAATAACTACTCTATTAGTATATATTTTAAACAAAAGTCTATCCATTTTAAAACCAACCCGTATTGTTGCTCAAATAAATAATAAATAAATAAATATCGCTAGACGAACACACCAACTGTACGGTCCCACACTAAGCAACGCTTGTATTATGGGTACCGTACAATGGACTGGGGGGCGAACCCAGTATATATTACTTGTATAGATATTAAACAAAACTTGGATACAAACACTCGTGCTCATCACACAAAGTTTGTCCCTACCACGATTCGAACCAGGGACCTTCGGCACAGAAAGCAGGGTCACTACCAACTGCGCTAATCAGGCCGAAATGTACATTACATTATTTCAACAAACATAATAACTCATCAAAATAATAATAATTAATGGTGTCACACAATATCCACCAGTTATTCGTAATAAAGGTATGAATAACTGATTACGCCGTGGAAATTGCAGGAGTGGTAAAAATTTTATACTAAAGGGTGTTCGGAAAATGGGAAATTAATCGGCATCGGCATTAACAATACGCCGCTAATGATGATTATCCGTAAAACGAGTGGCTAATGAGAACTGCAAATTGATTTCTTATATTTACGCGAATACTACACATTGAAATAAAACTAATCTTAAGGATTTTATCGCGGTTTATTTTTTATTCTACGTTCCCGACGTTTCGGCTGCTTTGCAGCAACCATGGTCACGGGAGGACTGAGGTGTTTGACGTCCTGGTGTCATAGTTTGACGGGGGTACCCTCATATTTAGTTGTTACTTGCGGTCCGATCTACGCAGAAAGAGCTCACTGTGTCTTGAGGTCTTGCAATGGTACGCTTGGTTCTGGATTTTATGATGTTTACTACAGGGTCCCAAGCTGGTGGTAGCACCCAGCCATCTTCCCTATTGAAATTAGGATGTTTTTTAATTTCAATAAAATAAATAAATTAAAATAAACCGCGATAAAATCCTTAAGATTAGTTTTATTTCAATGAGAACTGCAAATTTATAAAGAGAACGTGCCTATAATATATGAGAAAAAAAACCATAGATTATTTTATTCTTATCAAAAAGGTTAAGCCCGTACGTTCATCCTACATGAATATCTCTATGGTTACGTTCGGAAACCAATATAATGTCGGCGTCACGCAATAAATCAGAATAAACTGTATCGTATCGCTACCATGCAAACGCCAATGCAATGAATATTGATTTCCTTTATAGTTTTGTTATATTAATTATACTCATAGGTTGCAATAAATTTTGATTGAAAGTTATTTTTTTGAAATTTGAAAGTTTTAATAAAAAATATTAATGCGAAAAAATCTCAGACAAATAAACATACAACAAAACAACAAAAAATATTAATATTTATATATTATTATAACCAATATAAATACGCCACAGATTCCTTTCAAAGCCCAATTCTATAAATCTTAAGCGTAAAACCTTATCGTTCGAATACCACAGTACTGTACAATAAATAAGCAGGGAGCGTTTTATTTAATCACTTCGATAAATTTCGATTAGATTAACGTAAATAAGCCACATAACAGTCTAAGAGTATCGTATCTCTTTTCTTTTCCTGCTCTAGGCAAGCAATGTAAAGTAATATTTGTATTTGAATTTAAAATTGGAACAATAATTTTATTATTTTTACCTTTGCAGTTGCTGAGAAAATAATATAGGTACATGAAATATATATTAAAATTAGATAAACAAGTTAATGGAATTTACATATCTCATATGTTGGTTAGTTTAGTACCTACATGCTTTGATATCGTGTTATATAGGTGTGGTTTATTGAGTACTAGACTTTTGAAATAAAACTTATTTTACGAGATTTTATCGCGTTTATTTATGTTATGTACCAAAAATATATTTTCTGAGGTCGATAATTGGTAGTAGCCTCCAAATTAACTTTGGAGTGTTTTTATGGAAAAAAATATTTTCATAACCGTTTTGAGGATGATTATTTCCTCTGGATTTTAATTTTAGTAAAATTGCTTTACCTAAATAAAATTCAATGACTAAAGTACTGGGTTGACCAAAATTTTAAATTTTAACGTTTCTTATATTTAAGCGAATACTACAACACACATACACACACATTGAAATAAAACTATTGTTTTCGGATTTATCGCATTTATTGTATGTTTTTACGTTCCCAACGTTTCAGCTGCTTTACGTTCTGATTGCGTTGCTTATGATAAATCAAAAATTACAACATTTCTAACACATCACTTTCGAAATAGATTATTTCTACAAATTTAACCCAAAGTTTTCGTTACCATGTCCCTTACATTTTATATAAGTATAAAGTTACATATTCGACATTTCCTCAGCGATACGTAGAAAAGTTGTAAATTCATAAGCAAAGCTTTGTTCATACAAGCGGACGGAGGGGGTATCTTTATTTTAATACTTTAAGAAGTCGCAAGCTTTGATGCTCGGCGGGATGCGCAAAGTTCAAGGTTCCTGCGAAGGGATGTCGTTATTTAGGAATTTGTTCATTTATATTTCAGGAAATGGGGGAAAATTCGCTGAAATGTGCCAAGTTTTTTTTTAAGTATTAATCAACGTGTAATGAGATATTTTTGGGGGTTTGTTTTGTTTACGTCAGACAACGTGTTATTTATATAATTAACTATAGCTACCTACGTAATAAATAAGTTGTACAAAATATTTAGATACCTAGATATTGACCGAAATAACTCGCTCTTATTTTCTAAGGACCCTTGTAAATAGCTATTTGAAATCCTTTTAATGATACGTTTATATAAAAATAAACTTTATTGCGTACACATTAAAATACAAATGAAATTCAAATACGTACATTAAACAAATTATTACTATGGTTCCGTTGTGAAGAGAGAGCGGTTTATTTTCTACTACAATAGAAGTCAAATAGTTTCTTTACGAACCCATATAGTATATGCAAAAAAAAAATATCTTTGATCTGTAAAATCCCCTACTGATCTACTATTCGTAATTCTAAGGTTGTGTTAGTAATAAATCCGATTGTCTATCGTGTATACTCATATTCAGTACCAGAATTGGGCATTTTTATTTTTAATATATCGCTAGACAAACACACCAACAATGAGGTCCCACACTAAGCAACGCTTGTATTATGGGTACCGCACAATGGACTAAAGGCGAACCCAGTATATATAACTTATATAGATTAAACATCCATGACTCGTGTACAAACATTCGTGCTCATCACACAAAGTGTCTCCCTATCAGGATTCGAACCCGGGACTCACAGCGCAGAAAGCAGGGTCACCACCCACTGAGCTAATCAGGCCGTCAATTGTATGAGTCCTGTGATAAGAATCTAAAACCATAATGTTCTCGTTTAAAGACAAGCGCTGTGAACTCGAGTTGACATAATAGCTATAAAGCTTCATTATATAATGTTATCATACTAGATATACAAGGCAATTATCGAAGATAATCAGTAACCTGTTTTCATTAGAGATTATCATTAAACCTGTTAATTACTACCCACCTACAATCGTTAATAACTTATTTATTACTATTAATTAACGTAATTTAACTATGATAAGTCAGGTATAAATTAGCGTTTTAGCAATAAACTGGTATTTATGTGGCCAGTTCTTGGAATTATACTTCGATTGTGGGCTTAAGTTATTAGTAGCAAGCGTGGTCTTACAACGAGGACTAATTAATTTAATTTAGTTTAGATTTATTTGTTATACAATTCAGTTACCTATGAACTTAGTCAAGTTATTTTATTGCATGTATTTGTATTTATAAAGCAAACGCTTAAAAACATATCTAAAAAGAAATAAACACAAAATAGGTGAAATAAACTATATTTAAGGATTTTATCACGTTTATTTTATGTTTTTACGTTCCCGATGTTTAGGTTGCTTTACAGCAACCATGGTCACGGAAGGACTGAGATGGTAGACGTCCTACTGTCATAGTTACCCCAGTTCTAACTCTGGCAGTTGGACGTATAACACCTCAGACCTCCTAGTCAGTCCTAAAATCCTTAAAATTAGTTTTATTTCAATGTCTAGTATTCGGTTAAATATAAGAAAACAAATGAGGTGAATGCCTACCAGAATCCTTAATTTTGAAGAAAGCTGTATATACAAATGTATTATATGGCTCAAACATTTCAACCTTACTAGAATCGAAATAAAGCTTGAAATTAAAACACACATTTTGTAAATCCATGTCTATACCCACGCCGCTTAAACACATGGAATACCTAATTCTTATCAATACAACACTACTTAACTAATTCATTAGGCAAACTAGTGCAAACATCTAATTAGCACTAACGATACCGCAGATTATCGCGTGGGTGAAAAGACGAGGAATAGGTTTCCCTGGTACAAATTTATTGGAACTCAAGAGCCTACAACCTAATGCCACCTCCCTTAATAAGTAACGACCTATTAATATTCCAGTGGACAAAGTCGCCTTGCAAAGTTCTCAGATGTTGAAAATTATCTCATCAAGTGGTAACGTCATTTGAATACTTTCATTCACTTTCTTTGTTTTGAAATAGATTTTTTTGAACCACCCTTATCATCTACCTTCAACTGACAAGCAAAAACAATGTACAAGTTAATTTTTATGCATACAATCGAATTCGCAACTTAACTTCATTTTAAATGTTCAGCCAACAGTATCACACGTGCACGCCTATAAAACTATTCATATGACTTCTTCTTCGTCTTTTACGAAATGAAATGCGATGAAATAAAATGGATATGAATATGGCCTCACCCACAGCTTAGAGGGTATTTTGCCAGTGTCAAGTAATGAATAGCAATAAAACATTCAATAAATAAACATTATAAATAAAATAATGGATGTGACGTGATGATATGAAAATGTCGTGTCTTCATATGACTTGAGCGTAATTTTAAATTATTCTTAACGTCACTCACAAAACTATTGAATACCTACTTCATTGTTTCTACCGCAATGCTTTTGTTGACCATAGCCAAGTTTAATAGATTAGTAAATTTTTGTTTTCCGAAAAATTCTTAATACGTCTTTAGACTATTCTTGCACAATTGAGCAACCTCAGTCAGACTGGTGGCTTGTCCGAGGCAAACGCTGACGCACTTTTGCCTGTTATTTACCTCGCTTTTAGTCCGACTGTTTAAATAAAAACTAGTGGTGCCCAAAGTCTTGGGCAAAGCGCTTGAGTCTCGCAGTTTCGGCTTTGAAACTCTGCGAGGCTCTTGCGTTTTGGTTTTTGTCTTGCATTCTCGCAAGACCAAACGACTTTGGGCAACACTACTAAAAATTGGGGCCGCCGCGCGCCGCATAGCCCGAGCTAGCCTCGCGAAGCTAAGCTATCAACGAGATGGGACATAGTTTCGTTTTTCTTTTGCAGAAATGAAACACTAAATATATTCGCATTCTTGATATCTCGTTATACTTGATCAGTAATAAACAGTGTTCATTAGGATAAACTCGTGTAGAACATCAATTCCATCGGGTCGCAAGCGCTCGGCGCGGACGTATCCATCAGCGCGTTAATTAGAATTTATTTCACTTCAGCCAGATGTAATGAGAACTTAGTCCCAGGCGTTCCTGGGACACATTGACACTGAGATTGACGAATACCTGAAGTTACCGATCTATAATTTGCATAGGAACGGGTCCATTTGAACCTAACTGCTTGAACACTTTATTGGGAAAGACCCAGTTGAAGATATTCTGGACTTGGTATACCTAATAATCTGTAATAGAGGCCGTTAATTAAAGCCATTTGTCACATCATATTTAAAAACAATTTGTCTTTTCGAGCATTGTACAAAAGCTTTTGCTGCGATTTTTCGTTATTTAATAGCCGCTTACGATTAGAATTAATTATGTACTTAAATGGCTACATGAGTGCAGTAAAGGAAACACCTTGGGCGAACAAAGCAAAATTATAATGCAGCTCCTCATTCTAATAAGCCGTGCATCCCCAAATATTCTCAACTGAGAACGTTTCTGTCGCCAATATTTCGATTAAATGTAATTTAGTTTGAACATTCAATGCAATCTTATCTACCGAGTACACCTGTTAAAGTCCAAATAATTTATGACTACATCCTACAATTCTCATTATCGTTTGGTGTAAGCCGACCGCGAATTTCCTTCCTTGAATGGGTATAAAGTCGTTTCGGTAAAGTAGCTTTCTTTACGTTTTGATTACAACGTATTGTTGTAATGATGGCTCGAACGCGGCAGTTAGCTTTTATGGCTGTTTTGGTTGGTTGTGATTAGAAGATTTTGCGGTGAGGAGGTGTTTTAAGTCGCCTATTTTTTTTTAAAATTATACTTTATTTCTTCGGACAACATTGGGTCCATGGTGAGTAACAGTTGAGCTTAGTTTATGGTAGTGCTTTATACTTAATATAGATTTGGTCTGGTTGACCATTGCCCAAATAAGTGGGCTGTGCGGCCTAGCGGCTATAGCGCGCAAGATACTTGCTAAACGGTGAAGGAAAACATCGCGAGGAAACCTGCATGTCTGAGAGAACCCCTCAAAAGACGTGTGAAGTCCGCCAACCCGCACTGGCCCAGCGTGGTGGACTATGGCCTAACCCCCCCTCGCATTGAGGGGCGGCCAGTGCCCAACAGTGAGACATAAAAAGGGCTGGTATTATTATTATATGCTCTCAACTCCGTTTAGTATTATGTTTTGATTTAAGAGTCATTACACTCACCTCTGATAATTATGTTGCTGGTTATGCATCAGCGGTTGCGTTGGTTGCGCCAACAACAATTGCTTCTGTTGCTGTTGCCGCTGCAACATCTGTTTACCAAACACGCCGTACCCGAAGCCATATATCTCGTCCTCTTCCTTTTCTGTGAGGCAACTCGATGGCTGTTGGGAAAAGTGGGACTATTTAGTGCTTTAATTATCAGTCTAGATATCAATCAATGGAAGTAAATCAAATAAATGGTTTCCGAAGCTATTATCTTGGATATAATACTCTAAATAATATCATTATACTCTAGAAAAGTAATACATTATTTCGGTACTAAACCAGAAAGGTTTTTTTTCAAACGTAAGCCCCTTTGCCCAATTTGAGATATATTCAAAAAAATAAAATAATATGATACGAAAATGGTTAGATAGAAACTCATAACCCTGAAATCCTAATATCTCTTACTAATTTTACACAAAGCCACAATTCGGCCCGCTTAGTCCGATTACGCCAAATGATCCTATCATTTATTCATACTGTTTCGGCTGGGTAGGCCTCTGAGCTCATTATTATGAAGTTACATTATCGTATAATCTGTATACGAAAGTTATATAAACTAGTGATGAGACAATAACGTGGTTATGAATGTGATACTAGGCTTGATAATAATATTGTGAAAGGGATGTTAGAAAATTTCAGAATACTTTACATCTAACTATAATATATTATTTACTTGACTATGATATTAATGATACTAGTAACTATAGTAACGAAGTGAGATGCGAAATTTTGGAAGCATGTTGGCAACTTTTAAGTTCATAAACGTCTGCCAGTATTTTTCAATCCGAAATTGTCTGTCATGCACCTTATTTGTGTTCTATCCTCATTAGTTGTTTGCCAACGAAGTATCCCTTATTCTGCGCAGTGTACTACAGTCAGCACATATGGCTAGGTATTTATGAAATTATTCATTACATTTTAAATATGTACAGCTTTGTAAATGTATGTCGATGACCTACTTAAAAGGACTCACCGAATATTTTCCAGGCACATAAATTGGTTGTGAATGCGACGTGGTCAGGTTATTTAAGGCCAATGAACCAGGACTCGCGGACGGTGGGGTCTGAGGGGTCCCGGGACCACCAAGCACCCTCATTCTCGGCGACATCTCGTCCCATTCGTGCCTCCTTAGTTCTTCGAGGTGGTCTAGGACGTCACCGTAGTGTGTGGAGAATAGGTCTGCGTATCTTGATGCCAGTCCTTCGAGGTAGCCCCGATCTCCGTCCTGTTGGAGATATAATAGGTATTTGGATTATAATTGAACATATAAAATAAACTCACTATATTTAAAGCCAATTTTCTGATTTGACTATCAATGCTATTCAGAACTTATCTGACAAATTATTTACGTGCAAAGTGTCAAATAAGTTTTGGATAGGGTTTAATGGCATTTGGTGAAATAGACCCTTAATGGGACTAAATAAATTGAGATTGGGTTATAATATTTTAAGTCGAATAAAATTGTTGAGGAAAAAATATTCTTAAGCCATTAATTGAAGCCGCTAGAAATTTTAATATTTGAAGGGATAATTAACCGACCTATTAATTTATGTTATTAGCTTTATTTGTTTTTGAGGACATGCGGGCTACCTTATTACTTGTTAAAATGTGTAAAGACAATATGAATAAATTCAACTAAATTGATCTTCTGGTTAAAATAAAACTCCATTTTCCCACAATAATATCTAACTTAAACGATTATGTCATCGCAAAGTCAACTAACTAACTTATCTTAGTATTCAAATCACAAGTTCTTAAGAAATACCAATTTAAGACGTAACGTCTAGTGAATTCTTAATACCTCCATGTTGTAGTGAAGCAATAAATACAAATATTTTAATGTTCAACTTTATTACCTTTCTAAGTAGCTATTCCAACCAATCCGACTTTATTAAGGCCAATCGGTAAACAATTTTAATACCAACGCTTAAGTAAAGATAAATAGCGTTTTCGATTACACGAGTAATTACGACAGACGGGCGAAATTGTAAAAAAAATATAGGAAAAAGCACACTAATTAACCTACCTAGAGACCCTATTTGCTTGAAGTGATCCCTTCCTTCCGCACAATTTCCGTCGAGTTTTTTAAAAGAGAGTAGGCATGGTTAATTAAGTTTGCCTAAAAAGAATTTGCGGGTTTTATTTTTAACACTTTAAGTAATGATTGATCGATAATTGAGTCAATGGTCAAACTTATCATCAGTTTTAATAGACTGTATTGCATCATTAAAACTTTAAAGAAATACACTTATACGTGTTTAGCTATGCAAGAAGTCAAGTCAATTTAAAGTTTTTCAACAGTAAATGCTCTCCTTCCGTGTTCATTATTGGTAATGGTTCGGTTGGCCGCACCATCAATCACGAACAATCCATCAAACCGAAGAAGAAATCTTCGCTGTATCAGTGGAGAGCCGCACTTAGAATTCAACTAGCGGTCGCGTTCCGAGTCAAAGATGGTCGAGGGTTTATTTCCATTTTTAAATGAGAGCGGCTGAGAGCTTTGTCGGCTTCGAGTTTGTGCTCTGCGTTTTAAGTGGATTAAATCGCCCCACGATCGTAAAACCGACAAGTGCTCGAGCTAAGAATTAAAGTAACAGTTCGACTTTTGCATGAGAAATGCTCGCGGGACCTTGGCTTCGCACTCACTCCGCGCTATTTGACGCGGTCGTATTTTATTTATTTTTCCGTGGCAACTCTTCAGATGAACTCGGCGTACCGCGGCTTTGTGATACCTAACTAAAGAAATTCATTAACACTACTAGAATGGAGTGCATTTGCAATTATCGAAGCTTCCCATGCTAAACCTTTAACGTTCAAATGGAATAGTGAATACGAAGCGAAGCTGTTGCTGACTGAGTTTGAATATATTCTGCCAACAGTAAAGTTGAAAACCATTGACTTAAAACGTGTCCAGTTTTAAAATGCTTAGCAGGACTGACATAATCAGTACAATGCTGGTTCAGGAAAGGCATCTGAACATAAGATGCATTCATGAAACCAATGTCTCCCTTCCCTTTCATGTGCCATTGGTATGGCCTTTAATATTGTTCAACACAATATTTTTTTATTAGAGTGCTCACAAGGAGTGATCATCCTACCGTTTTTTTTAACTAGACAGTAGGTACATGATTAGTCACTAGGCCAAAATGAATAGCTTGATAGTGGCTTAGAACATTTTATTCCACCTACTATTCTCACATTTATAATATCTAAGATGCAGATATAAGTCAAGGAAATGCTGTAGAAGGCAATAATACATAGCTCATAATGCTTTAGCAGAAGGCACAGTAACTGCTCTTGAATTTAAATGATTTGTTTAGACCACGGTCCGTCGTTTAGAGCATAGAAACGGGTTCACTGAATGCTTTGCCAACGACAGCTGGAATGTTTCGGAAAAACAAACGTTACGTAAAAATAATATAAGTAAGATATTTGGAGACTTTTTATATGTTTTGGCATATTCGTGGATATTTTGTAACGATAACGAAAGTAAAGTGCTCTGGATCATATATTCTATGAGTAATTTGGTAAAAATTGACCTGGGTTTTTAACTGATATGATAGTACATTAGCATAGAGCACAGTATCACATTTTATGTACTCCCTACATTACACCACCTGTATTCGTACTGATAAAATCTTTAATTACAATACGTAATTGCTACACATGGCTCCGAGCGGTCTAAGCTAATTCTAGGTCTAATTTATTTGTGAATAGTATTTAATTAAACTGTAGCAAAAAAGATATCGATTGGCTGCTCGTAAATGATTATGATTGGGAGTTTGTTAGAAAAACTTTATTGGCGACATAATTCGTTTGTAACAAGGATTTGTTTTTTTTTTCATCATTCTTGTGCAACATTAAAACAAGAGAACTTATAGAATTTCATGCCTGAATAATATAGTTAAAATTTTCTACCTACATTTTTTTGTGGAAGCTTAATATTTTGGCCTGAAATTAAATTTATTTCAGTCTCCAATTGCAATGTCAAAAATATCGCCTTAAAATATCAGTTATCCAACAAGTTTACGACTTACGAGCTAAACTGGAACACAACAAGAAGGAAGACGAAAGCTCACAAAATAATCTGAAGCTTTAAAACATTAAATCCAACGAATACTGCCTAAACGTCTCATCCGTCAAACGCATTTTTAAAATGACTGTAAATTGCTGAACTTGTGAATTATTTGCGTCGCGTCTCTGCGCAGCAATTTACCCGGTTTTTACAAAGTTCCATTATAACAAGTTTAATTGAAGACCGCGTTCGGTACATAAATTTAAACTTTGGGAATGCATTTTAATCTGCTTACAGGTAGTTAGTTCGGGCGGTAATGGCTATTAAATGTTCCTAGTTTACTCTCGAGTTGTTCGGTCCTAAATAAAATGTCGGGGATAGTTTTGGTGCATGTACTGATTGACTGAGTGGCCTTGCGAAGCGGCGTCTGCTAGGTGAGTTTGTACGTAACACGCCCGAGGCATACGAGATTTTGAGCGCTGTCATCTGCTATTCGCCTCACTGTCAATCTGACGGTTTATATTAATTTCGTATGAACTATTTATTCAGATTAGATTTGAGGCTGTCGTGCGCGGCATGGGCCTCAGCCAGACTCAGTGAGTCTGTACATAACACTAGACAAAGTCCTATAGCAAAACTAAAAATAGAGCTCTCTCAAATACTAATGCAGGTACACTTAATGAATATGATAGCCAGTAAAATACTGGTTTAATCAGTAATTTATGCTCATCAAGCATTAGATGTGGAGAAGGAGTCACTATTGAGAGTGTGACATAAAACTGGTCCCAGTTGACGTGTGGTAAGTGTATGTCTTGAATAAATTAGCTTTAATATTATACTAATGTTCACGTCTGTATTTGTCATCGAGGTGCTCTGCGTAACTCACATTTTACCGATGCTATTTTGGTTTAAAAATAAAGTTATACCGCATATAATAATTAATATAAATATCAATTCTCGGAATTGCTTAATTTAGTTTTTTTTTACTGCTAATCACGTGCGCTGTTTGGTGACGTAATATGAGTCGTTTGTGAAATTGAAGTAAAATAAGAATAAAAGTGGTCGCATGATAGCTGCATAGAATAAGTAAGAATTAAATTCGTTTCTCTAGTAAACTACACTTTCAAAATGTAATCAAAATCACCGTTTAGAGTAACGTTATTGTAATAGTTTTGTGCGTTTGTGAAAAGTTCTTTTGTTTTCGGGATACGAGTAAGCAAAAAAAGCTATCAACCAACCAATGAACTGCCTCCATTATTATGTATTTTAAAATGGTACTATTATTCTATTTTTAAATGGATTGCATCTTGCATTTTTTTTCGAAATAAAATTTGGAATCATCGAGATATGTCCTGGCAGTAAAGCTCACAGGTCCCAGCTACATACCTCCCGGTATCCCTAGTTAACCGCGTCGCTGTGACAGTCCAGGCTTTTGTTAAGCAGACGCCTGTCCGCTTCACATCGTACCATTACCTCTATTGTATACAGGGTTCAACGGACCGGAGGTATTCGAAGCGGTATTAATTTGATTTATACTTGGCGTGCGTCGTAACTGATACACTGGGGACCGGTTTAATTGAAATTTAATTAGCATAGATTTTGTATTTGGAATTGCGCAAGGTAGTGTGCCTTTGATGCAGGTAAAGTTATAAATACCTTCGTGGAGTCTCTACTTCAATAGACCATTTAATATTGTAAACAGTGTTGGCGACGAGATATTTTACATTAACTAACGGTGATAGAATGTCAACTCGCCATTTCTTCAGATCCTTCTATTAGGTGAAAAAAACGTCACGCCGAAAAATATTTTGGAAAGGTTGAAATTGCTTTTGAGACTATACCTACTGTCTATAAACGTGCGATAAAATTTCATCTTGCTGGACACCTTGCTGAGCACTTTAGTTCAGCAATATTTCTAGCGATACTCTCATGGTGAAATTTTATCGCAAATAACACCTTAAGCATTGCTTGTGGTAAGTGCGGCACAATATAGACCGCAACTCGTCGATCATATGATTGTATTTTGAAGATGCCAGAAAAATCAGCGCCATAATGTACATAATTTTATAACAAACGTACGCATGTTCCTAATTCTAGATGATTCAATATTATGTTAGTACAAAACTACTAAACGCCTTGGTCACCTCAAAAGCGTCTGTAGAATTAACCCGGTATTTTTATTATGATTTATTATAAAACCGGTTGATAGATAACGTTTAAAGCGTCAAAGATTATGCTGTAAATTTAATACCAAACATTAATGACGTATAATTAACATAATTACGGCGGAAGTTAAGTAACTCAAATCACAGTTATGTTTTATGAGTATGACTTTTTGAGTTTTGGGGTTATAAATAGTGATTACAGCTGACTTTAGATGAGGTAAGTTAATTATGTTTTATTTGACTTTTACCTTTTAACAGAAACGACTTTGGACATAATTAGTTCATATGTTACATGTAAACACTTTTCATATGAACATATTTGACTATTCAGTAGTAAACAGCATGTAGGTGGCTTCGTAAATAAAACTGATACCATAGATTCAACTCATGATCCTGGACACCCCAGAGTTGGAATTTTCCGTCGATCATTTTATGAATTGTACACATTTATTTTATGTACTTTTAAAATTGATTTTAGCATGAAATCATGATAGAGGTATATCTCAACGTGATTTTAAATACAACAAGTGTAATTACTAATTTAGACCTAAAACAGCATTGTAAATTAAAACTCGATACGGTGGAGCGCGCTTTTTCAGTATTTCTAAAATTTATTTACGCATGAAATCATAATGAAAATATATCTCAACGTGATTTTAAATAAAACATACATTATTACTAATTTAGATACATTGTAAATTAAAACTCGATACTGTCGACCGCGCTCCGTCACTCGCATGAGTGGGATATCGCGAGGAACCGTTGTGTTGTGATCGCGTTGTTTACGATACATTGCGCGCTCAAAAGTCATACCATTTGTAACCCATGACATTGGATATATATTATTTCTATAAATTTATTATAGACATTAAGCATAACCTTTAAATTTTTCGTTTCTATGCCCCTTAGACCCTGTATACAACAAAATATGATCCAAGTTGAAACATTTGCATGTTACTTACATTTGACTAAATATTCCTATCAGTGCAAAGACCACGAATAAATATTTCATATCACAAACAGAATGACCAGGAATGGGAATGGAACCTGTTTAAAGCCGTTTATCTATTAGCAAATATTTCTCGAGCAATTTTATTCAGTAGCTTGTATTGGAATAGCGAATACTATTAAGAGATCACGAATCTAAAATAGCATTGCACGCTCCACAAGACATGAGCAAAATGAGAAAAGCAGGAGACAATGGATAATCCGACGCTATTTAGCTTTCGTTGGAAATAGACGAATTGAAGGGTGGAAACGTTTTATAGATCGTTTGAATACTTTTGATACAAAATCATTTATAGCCTTTGAAAACAGAGGCGTCTTATCAATACTTTAATATCTACGTTAGCTAAACGTAACTAGTTGCATTATGAAAATCCCATTTGGATTGCAAAAAGCTTCACGTAATTAGAGGGTTAATAAAGGACTAAAAAGAATATCGCCAAACTTGAAATAAGAACAACATCTCATACGTAATTAGACCGAAAACTGGCATAAAACAATATAAAAAGAAGAAATTTCGCAATAACTAAATCCAACATGGAGAACATAATCACAGCTCTGCATCGGACCTATAGATATTGCGAATCCAAAATAGCGCTCCGTCGCATGGTGAACAAAACAAATTCCACCACAATAAGACAAGGTTCCGCGTGCCTCAGAGGCAATGCGATGTCTGACAACGATTTATAGGCGGCGGTGACACCTGCCCCCCCCCCCCCCCCCTTGTTTTGCTAAATCCGAAACGGGATAATGTAGTTTCATTCATCCTTTCTTTGTCTCTCCTTCATGTTGTCTCATTTGATAGAATGAAAATTGGTACGCATTTCGTTGGTATTGGTACAGATAAATGAATGGTGGCGTTATCCGTAAGAAGCGTAATCTGTGAAATTTTAACCATGCCCTTGCCTTGCTAACATGGTACTTGCATATTCTTATGCTGCGAGTATAAGAATATCTAGTATGTTACAATGCATGGTCACAACCTTTTTAATACTAAGTTAGTTCGCCTACTTCATTAAGGTAAGTTAGTTAAGTTCTTTTTTTAAATTCATTTAAATACTTTGGTTCTTACTCCATTATATTTATAAAGTCATTTAACCCTGAGATTTAATAATGATTGTAACCTTGTCAGAGGTTATTTAACCAACTAGTTCATTTCGGAACCAGATCATTAATTCAAGTCTGGAATATTTTGCGTGCTAATACCAAATCAGCTAGTTTCCTTCATCCGTTACAGAGTTTGATTTATTAATGCAAAATTAATAAATCTCTATTTCTGGAAAATGTATACAATTTTGTAGAATTTATACCAGTCAATAACTCTGGCAAAGGTATTTGTTTTATTTACGTTTGCCGACTCGGCTACCATGATTGCTAAATTAAGGGTTAAATATTATTGTAGGGAAAAATATATATTAATAATAATAACTACGAGCCCTTTAATGTCCCACTTCTTAGCAAGGGCCTTAATCTCAATACGAGCTCTCCCTGACATTTAGGCCATAGTCCACCACGCAGGACTTTGCATGACTTTCGAGAAATAGTGAGGTTTTTTTAGACTTCCAGGTTTCCGTACAATGTTTACCTTCACCGTTAAGCTAGCGATAAATATGCTTGAAAATGAGATTCGCACATGAAACCTAGAATTATCCATTATTATTGGAAAATGTTTGCATTAAACTCTTAATGGCCATATCTAATTGTAAGTCTGTTTTAATAGCAATTAGCACACAGCTTTCAAAGCGAGAGAGACCAACACACCCATGGGGAATATAATGAAACTTCAAACAATAATTTTCCTATCACAAAACTACATTTATAGAGAACACGAAGCGCTATTAGCCAAGGATACCCAGACAATAACCTATAGGATAAGATTACTGTACTATCGTAAAATTTAATGCCTCAACATGCATTGGAAAGTCGACTTAAGAGTGTTATTTTAGGACATAGTATGGTAAATCAAATAGCATAGTACTGTAGTCGGGACGAAAATATTAAATCTATAACAAATGTACCGAATGGATATTGAGTTTGATGTCATAGATGACGCGTATCTGGAGTATGTTTGAGATAATAAAACAATACGTCAGACATCGCGACTTATATAGACTTATTCGGAAAGGGTATACCAAGACTTGAACCTGTGCTTCCTTAATTATCGATTTAAAAAAATACATTTTGTCCCAACAAAATGCAATTGTGATTCTTGGTGAGCAAAATTTTAAATTAATTGGTTATCAAAATTCGGTCTCCACGTAATGATTACCCTTTTTGAATCAACCTGTATAAGGTAGAGCGAGATATTACTTAGAAACTTTTAAATGAAAAAAGATTCGTCACGATGACTGTTAACAATCTAAAGATGCATTATTTAATGATATTAGTTTTGCAAGTGAATTTATTTGTAAACTTACAGTTGAGATGGACAATAAAGTCGAGAAATAATTGGAATTTACAGACACAGTAAACATTTATGCACTTGGTTTACGGCTTGATGGGTAATGCAACGCTGTAACAACTGCTTTGTGGTATACAACCTAAATAAAATCCATTTCATGGTTCACTCTTCAAAAGGTAAGTTTAGTTTCAATAAAATATTTAGTAATGTTTATTTTTACTTCACTTTACAGATTTATGTAAATTTATCAAACTTAATAATGAAATCGACCTTTCGACCTGATTAGCTCAGTTGGTAGTGATCTTGCTTTCTGCGAGTGTCCTGGGTTTGAATCCTGGTAGGGACCAATTTTGTGAGATGAACATGAATGTTTGTCCCCGAGTCATGGATGTTTAATATATATATGTATAAGTATTATATACTGGCTTCGCTCGCGGTCCGTTGTACGGTACCCAAAATACAAGTGTTGTTTAGTGTGTGACCGTAAAGTTGGTGTGTTCGTCTGGCGATATTATTATTAAATCAAACAAGTATTATATTAAAGCAATTAACAAAAAGAACAGACATTAATTGAAGGAGACAATCAAAGAAACTACCAACCAGCCGGAGGTTATTTATTTAATTGGGCAACTCGAGATTGACAATGAAGTATTGTTTCCTCAAGCGTTGAATTTCGATGTGACAGGGCTTGTGCATTTTAATATAAACGTGGGTGCACACGAAGTGATAACATCGCAGTGTAATAACACGGTTGTGAAATAACATGGGATTACGTACAGTGAGTCATGGGGCTTAGGTTCCAACGTATGGCAGGGTATAGTAGATAATATTGTTATGTATTGTTGTTGAAGTTACGTATAAAACTTAAAACTTGCTTAGAAAGCTTGCTTGCTTGATAACCAAGTTGGTATAACGCTTGCCTCGATATCGAAGATCGCAGGTTCAAACCCGGCTCGCACCTCTGGGATTTCTGGATTTCATGTGCGAATGTCATTTTCAACGATGATTATCACATGCTAAACGGTGAAGGAAAACATCGCGAGGAAACCTGCATGTCTGAGAGAACCCCACGCATTGAGGGGAGTCCCTTGCCCAACAGTGGGACATTAAAAAGGGCTGGTATTATAATATAAAACATAATTGAAATTATAATAGATGAAACATCGATTTATAGGTACCTACCATGTAGAATATTTAGATAGAGTAAAATACTTAGATGAGAGGTTAATGATTCAGTAATAAATGTTTTCCGAAATTCTGATAATATATTGTACAGATAAGTAACCCTTTTCAGGGTAGGTATTGTTAAAGCGTTATAAATTGTTAATTTAGTTTAATAAACCTAACATTTTTGCTTTGTTATTGTAATAATATTCATGTGTGGTAATCGTAAAGTAGCATGTTTTGATAGAACATAATTATATACTTACATCTATTTATATAATATAGTACTTTTAACTTGTTTCGACCTTATTATAAAACTAGAGGTAACAAATATCTCAAGAACAAGTTTTCATAACGCCACAATGGATAAAACTGATAAAACAGCAGGCGAATCCTATAAAATATTTTACAATAGAATTGTTCATGTGAAATCTCGGCTGTTCTCCTACCCATAAACCACATAATACATAAACAAAAGCATTTGAATACAACACGTGGGCAGCGAGTGACAGCCAATGGGAGCGTGCTACACATTCAAACTACCCAATCGTTCGATCATAAATATACGCCATCCGTATATTTTACCGCAAACATATATATATATATATATACTGTCAGTCGAAAGACACATTGGAATTGATAGTATCGATATTGGAAGTCGAAACTTGTTTCTCCATGCCACCTTTTTATAAGCGTTATAAAAATGTCATTCCAGCTTTATTTGCATTCACGCGTTGTCTTAAATATTTATAAATGGAATGCAAATTTATACTACTGTCAAAAAAAAAAACTAAACATCAACAGACACGTTACAATCGACGGACAATATTTCATTCCAAATTTCAAAATAAAGGATGAGCGTTCTAAATTTAAAACGCCCAATCTGTCAACGGTCGAGCGCGCGTGTTGTGCGACGACGAATGGGTGCAAACGATACCTACATCTGTTGTCTATTTTCAGATATGTCACTGTCAAGACGACTGTCTGCACCGGAACCCGAAAGGCAACTCTTTTTATAACACAAAAATCCTCACGATTGATGAGACGAAATCACACAATCGGCACTTTTCGAACTTCCATTCGCCCTTCAAGGCCAGAGTGAGATTCGAAATTGTTTCGGGTGTAAAAATATCCGAGCATTTTTTCGAAGTCGCTTCCCGTTTTCCACGCTTATCGCAAAGCTTTGTGCTCAACGCATTAAGCTAATTTGAATGGCGAAGGGGCCCTTCAAAAAGCCGTTGTTTGAATTCTTCTCTGTAGTCGGGCGGTTGCCGGGCTGATTGTGGGAGCCGAATGCATGGATTGCATTCTGTTCGTCGCACAAGAAGACAGCCGCATTGATGGGAGCTTTTTGATTTAACCGACTGTACGAGTACGAACCAGGAGCCCCTGTATTTGCGTTGTAAATTTAATGTGCTTACATTCTTGTGTTTTATTTAAGTACGACTCTCTGGGGTACTTGCGGTATATTGATGGTACATTTATGTCTGCAGCATAATATATTATCTGGGTATTTTCTTTTTAAACAACCGACCCGAGAAAGTCGGTTTTAGACATGGTTAAAAATAAGTCTTTCAATACGATGAAATCAGATAAGCTGGTAATCTGAGGTTGTCATCACAAGAACTAATAAGGGAGTGTTTTGAATAAAATTCCTTATTCCGGTGCGCGTAAGGTTCATAATGAAGTTAAAAGTGAACTGTTGTGACGAATGTCCAAGACGGAGCGCCGTGGGTGAAACCACTGACAAACGACTCCTCTGTCGCGCCGGTGATAAATAACTGATTGTGTTACACTGCATTTCGCCTTCATAATTAATTGACAACAGCTATCTAAGCGGCATTAAGAATCCAAACGGTGCCAATTTAAACATTTCATAATTCAGCCGTTAATTATGGAACAACTGACAATTATTGGAAGGAACGAATTAAATTTGAATCAATTTAAACCTCTCCGAGGTCGTAGCACGCACCCCGTGGAATTCAATTTATTCTTTGATTATTTTATTGGCATTGCATGTGTAAAGTGCCTCTCGTTTTTACGGTTTACTTTTGGACCAGTCTCTGATCATAAATCTGCGAGCTTAAACGAGCGTACGCCTCGAGCTTGAGAAGGAGCTAATATTGGCCGAGTTCATTTGTATGGCCTCTCACACTCACCACACATTAATAAGAAGCTGGAATCGGACATGAATGAATGAAGCCGTTTCGAATAAATAATTATTGCCATAAATATTAAACATAATTAAACATAGTTAGTAGATGTGACACTCGCTATGCGATTGTGCTATACTCTAGCTAGTGCATGTGAGGAATGCAGTAGCTGCATTGTGTTGGGAATCCACCAACGTAACTTAAGTGTGTAGTCACGCGGACACAGAGTTGCCATTGTCGGTAAGTAACGGTGTCGCAGTGTGAACAGTACCAACGAAACCAGTTGACGACGCAGTTCGAAGCAACAAGGTCGCAACCCGAAGATCTAAACCCTATGACTCGGACCTTCTCTCGTAACGGTCCACACATACTTCTTAAGACCCCTTTTTATTTTAATATCCGGGGCAATAATTAGTTGAAATTTTATGCGGCATCGCGCAGCTCAATTTTTAAGATTCACGCATTTTATTCAAGTCCCAAGGAGGACCATTTACGAGTGCCACTTCTACTTTTTTGTGGAATCTTATTCAGTCATTGTCTGCTTTGATGTTTCCAAGTCAATAATGTTCTCACTATACAATTTGTTGACGACAAAAAAACGTAAACAGAGTGAAATAACGAGCGAAATGATCACCCAAAATAGTGATAGTTATTCCGGTGCCGCCGTCTGGTACTTAATTGCTGCATTTTTTACACGGTCGACTGGCACGGATTCCGTAATTTGTCTTCCCAGAAATGAGTCGCGTCGTCGAACGCATGCGACATGTAGATACTGATTTTTTGTTGATATCCCTCGGATTTCTGGCGGCGTAAATTACGCTTTCAGTAGAATGCCCCGGGGAAACGTTAGACGGGTTCTTTAGTAATTACCGTTTTAACTGCTGAGACAGATATGTCAAATGTAACTTATTTTTGTTATGGCTGAAATTTCCGTTTATACTTTTGGTTGGGTTGAGTTTGTTTCTCGATTTTCTAGGGTGTATTACTGGGAGGGTGTTATTAAAAATGTACGGAATGAATAATTGAAATTGGAACGGCACAGCATTGCGGTTACGTTACAGAGGGACGTAATACAATCAATACTTCAACGTTCTTAGTGCGGTTATGCTGTTTCCGAAGATTTACGCTCACCGCTCGTACCGCGTACCGATATTACACGAACATAACGATGGCCGTGACCTCGGGACGCCCTAGAAATACGATAACGCCTAACCGCAGAGAGCTTTAACCTAATACTACTCGATATTACAACGTTTCTAGTGTTATGGAAAAGCCGCAGCACAAACAGGAAAATTGTAAATGAGTGTCATAAATCTTCAACTTAATTTCGAGCGAAAACGCCATTAGCTTTGTGCGTTTTTCGAGAACCATGTAACTACTTTGTATTTTGGTTTTACAATCGTGATTCACGTACGATGAGTACGAAATCTGAATTACAGATGTCACCAGAATACCACTCAGGGGTTTTGCAATTAAAATATTTATGACTTTTGTCTTTGATGTTCGCATGTGGTCTGTTTAGACACAGTGCTTGAAAACACTGAGTTATTGCCGTTATTTCGAGTGGTTTGGGGCCTTATCTAGAATGCATTAAGTCAAAATAAAAAGCAATTAGGATGAGAAAGATAAGTACGGTGAGTGAATGGAAAAAGCGATCATGTTAGTTCGGTTCGGTCTGTTGAGATGTTCCATTGAAGTTTTATTTTTGTGTCGGTAGAAACAGGCCGAGTAACATAATTAAAACATGTTTATAGAGCTTCGTATATTAACAAATAGACTGGGTACCTACCTATCATTATAATTATAATCATTGAGTTTTACGTTTATTAAAAATGCGTAAGCTTTTTACTGCATGTATTTCTAATATCTCAAAACGTAAAGCACCACAAAACGATAGTTTGAATTGTACGACTAGTAATTACAGTCAAACGTTATCGCGAGTAATCATCTCGATGGTGGCATGTATATGAAATTGTTTTCCGTATCTACTTTCAATGATGATGCGTCAGACATGATAGTGACTAGTGGTGAATGATAAATTAGTTTATCGAAGAGACAATTGTTTAATATTGTTACTAAAGTATCAATTTATATGATTGTGTACAACTGTCTGATGTGAAAGTAGGTTTAATATATTTACTATCGAAATAGTGAGTATGTTTGTTCTATAGTAAAAAGTTCTTCTTTCTTTACGAAATGAAATGCGATGAAATGGAATGAATATGAATATGGCCTCACGGATATAGGAATAGACGACCTGATTAGCGCAGTTTGTAGTGATCCTTCTTTCTGCGCTGAGGGCCAAACTTTGTGTGATGAGCACGAATGTTTGTACCCGAGTCATGGAAATTTAGTATCTATATAAGTATTATATACTGAGTTCGCCCAGTCCATTGTACGGTACACATAATACAAGCATTGCTTAGTGTGGGACCGTATAGTAGGTGTGGTCGTCTGGCGAATATATAAAGTTAATTACCCTCTACAGCTTTGCCTGTTTTGTCACCAAATACTTCAAATAAAAATTGAGACTAGACGCATTAAAATAGTGGAATATATAACTCGTGCGAGAAAATGCAGGGAGGGACTCACCTGCCTGCAATATTCCAACTGAACTTGGTACACACCTTAGTCGGTACAATATACTTTATTTAAACCGAGGTGCAACTGAAATAGTTTCGTGACAACGAGCTATGCTATATCTGGGACAATAAGGAATGTAATAAAAGTAACTGTTTACGACTCAAGACAATCTCATTTTTGTATTGAAAAATGATTTGAAATACTTTGATATAAGGATAGAAATAATTTAACGGATGTTCTTTAGTAGTTTCAGTATTACCGATAGTTAGGTCGTACTTGAAGTACAGAATAGCCTAATGAGGCCAATAATAAGGCTAATAAGGCCCAATAAAAAAACAATTAAAAAAACAAATTAGAAAAAGTAACTGCATCCCAAAAGCATTATGCCATATATATAATAATTATAATAATAATAATTCCAGCCCTTTTTTTAATGTCCCACTGCTGGGCACGGGCCTCCCCTCAATGCGAGGGGGATTAGGCCATAGTCCACCACGCTGGCCCAGTGCGGATTGGCGGACTTCACACATCTTTTAGAGGGGTTCTCTCAGACATGCAGGTTTCCTCACGATGTTTTCCTTCACCGTTTTTTAGCAAGTGATAATCATGGTTGAAAATGAGATTCGCACTTGAAAAATCCCAGAGGTGCGAGCCGGGGTTTGAACCTGCAATCCTCGTTACCGAGGCATGCGTTCTACCAACTTGGCTATCACTGCTCGTTTATGCCATATACCGTGGAGTATTTTTTTCTATAAACGCATGCAGAAAAGGCATGATTTGTAATGCCATTATTGCCATTGTAATAATAGGAAAATATTTGCGCTGAAATATTTAAATTCTAAAAAAAAAAAACTGCAAAATTTGATTTACATCCACCAAGTTGATGGTATTTTTGAGACCATCCAATCCATTCCCCATATATGTTTATACAACTGTTGGCAACGTTCAATATTCGCCGGTTCCTCGCACTCAAGACTACCGGTTCTCCAAACTAAGCGGAAGCTTTGCCAAATGTCTTCAAGTTGTTTTGTGAGGGACACTACGTAATAGTCGGGTTATAAAATTATATGACGAGAACATTTAGATTTGTGTTGCAACTTTATTCCAATCCTTGTTTATACGACAGTTCGAAAAAGTATTTTCTTTGAAAAAATATTTCACCTTTTATTACCTACAATCCTATTTAACTTGAGTTGTTAGCCTCAGGCACCGGGCATCACGATTATAGTGCAAAACCAGTACATCTGTACGCGCGGTGACGCTTGAGCGACATACCTAGCAATTTATGGAATAAATACTTACATTTAAACATTATTGTACCTTTAACTAACATTACCACACGCGCAACAAATAAAACAATAAGTACAACTAAACTAGCAATATCATACATTCATAGAAACTTTCACAGAATTTTCAATCCATCTACGATAGCTTTACAAAGGTATTTTTTATAAGATATTGCATTGTAATTAGATTGTAACTTTATATGATTTTGGGTCTATGTTTTGGCAGTATTGTATATAACCCCCTTCATTGTTTCCCTCTGGGTTTTGTAGATCATTGTTTCTGTACAAAATATTATAGCCCATGGAAACTAAAGTCAGTGCCTAAGCCAGTCCGGGAATTGCTGCCAAATTGCTGCCCGTTGCTTTACACGCGTCGTTTAGCTCGCTTCTAGCAGCTTAAACTTTACAAGCGATAAGCATACAATAAGCGGAAAGCGGTACTCTGAATAGGTTTGCTTATTATTTATGCTTTAAAATAAGATCGATAAAGATCTTGCATTATTAGCGTAGCTAGAGTGTGAGTAGAGTATATACAAAAACATAACTGGAGTACAAAACATATTAAAATTAATTTAGTTTTGAAATAAAACTATTTTTAAGGATTTTATCGCGTTTATTTTTCGTTTTGTAGTCATTTGTAGGGTATACCAATGGAGATTGTTGTTCAGTTGGCTAAATATTCGCAGACATTCGCTTACATATCCAACAACGTTAATTAAATTGTTATAACAAATAATAAACGGTAACAAAGTAATTTTTAGATCAACACAACGACATAATTACCTTCAGCCCGTACTGTTTACGCCTCCCAGTAATTAGTGAGACGTTCAAGGGCCGTATTATCAACAATAGGCCGGATATGCGGCCCGTCTCGCCGCTTCCTACCGAAGTATCGATATCCTTTTCTCGCTCATTTGTCACGAAACCGAAAGAGACGAGAATCACGACAACGCTTTTGTTAGGCACGTGGCTAATTAAATTTCGACGCTTTGATACTATTCGATGTAAACGGAATCGATTTAATACGGACATCGATTGTTAAATTGTAATACCGGTGTTTTAATTAAAGATTCCGTTTTCACCCTTTGACAAGTTAACTGCGAAGTGCGTTTACTTATATACTTAAGACGTCCTGATTAGCGCAGTGAGTAGTGACCCTGCTTTCTGCGCCGAGGATACAAGGTTCAAATTGTGTGAGGAGCATGAATGTTTGTACCTGAGTCATGGATGTTTAATATCTATATAAGTATTATATACTGAGTTCGCCCTCAGTCCATTGTACGGTACGCGTAATACAAGCGTTGCTTAGAGTGCGACCGTACAGTCGGTGTGTTCGTCTGGCGATATTATATTATTATTATTCATACTCACTCTGACGAGGACGGCGTTTTTGTAAAGACTGAGTGCTTTTCAGGACAAAATTGCATAGCCAGGGCAAATTAATACGTCTTTGTTGTCGTTGCGTTTTTTCATGCATGTTTTGTTCCCCTTTCTTTAAGCGTGTTTTATGTAGCGCTTGATTTGACTGGTCGCTGTGGACGGTAATTTATTTAAACTAGCTTTTCTTATTATATTATGTGCCACATCCAAGATAACACAATGTGACATCCGAACAATTATAGCTTGACCATTATCCACATTGTTCTAATTAGGTTTTATATTAAGATTATATTCTCATTAAATTTTCGTAAAATGTCCAATGTTTTTGATAAGCTAACGAATATTGCGAAACCTTTTTTTTATTACATTATAGGCAAGTATTTGATCTCGATCTCACCTGATGGTAAGTGACGATGAAATCTACGATGGAGCATACTTGCCTAGAAGGTACCAGTTCACTCTCGACTTAATAATAAAGCGAGTAAATACAATTATCTATCTTTACTTTCGCCCCAGCTTGTCCAAATTGTGTCTATTTCGGCCACACAAGCCCAACAACCCCTCGCGAAATCCCAGACAGCTTCATTAGCCCTCACGTGATGTTGCGTGAAAAGCGCAGAGGAAGTTGTTGTGACACTTACGATTGCTGAATCGCCCCTTAGAAGGGCCCTTAATAATAGCATAGGTTAGGGCAATATAGGCACGTGGCTTGTATAGCAAATGAAAAAATTGCGATCTATCTTACGATCTGCCTACTTTGAAGTACTTAAATATATTTTATAAATATACCGATTTTCTTGTCTATCTTTAAGATTCGAGCAGTCATTGCGGTATTTGTTTTAAACGCATCAACCGTCACTTCTACTCTATTCTACTCTTTCTAGCTACTTCTAAAATATTTCAATACGCTTATTTTCATTTAATTCATATAACAACTGTTCGCATAACTTGTAGGTATAAGCCAGTACGTGACTCCGCCAGGATCGATACAGCATCAAAGCAAATGACAATGAATGGGCGGCTGGCGGCACGCACTTTCGCGCGCAGACACGTCGCGACTAACATTTGTTAGATCATATTTATGCCGCCGCAGAGACAAGGCTTTGGAGTTTGGAATGAATGAGACAGAATCTACTTGACGTATGATGAAACACGATAGAATTTGAAATGAGAACCAAATAGTGTCTCAAGCAATTCGCGTATCGATATGAAAGTGACGACAACATTATATTGATAGGTGCGTTTGAATTAGGAATGTATGTTATTTTATAAATATAATTAATAATGGACAAAGACAATAACTTTTTAAAGTTGCGCCTGAATAAATATTATAACATAGATTACTAGTCCCAAAAATATTATAAATGTGAATGTTTGGATGGATGGATGTTTGTTACTTAATCACGCCAGAACAGCTGAACGGATCTGGATGAAATTTGGCACAGAGATAGATTATAGTCTGCACATAGGCTACTTTTTATCCCGGTAAAATGTATGGTTCCCGTGGGATATATTTGATTTAATTTTTCATAGCGCAAAGGATCGACATGTTTTTTGCATAGTGGTAGTTTAGGGGAAAGGACATAGTGGAAAAGAACATACTTTTTAATCGCGGGTAACACCGCGAGGCGCAGCTAGTATGTTATAATATAAATATAATAGACGAAGACGATAACTCTATTGGTTTACTTCTACGAAATCGTGACTCCTACGACGACGACGATTCGACGAAGAAAAATAAATAAATATCCTTATTAATAATCCCAAGAATGTTGATACACAACTATCTACGTTAACTGTTGATCTGATTATCAAACAGCTAGGTGCACACATAACAACATCCCCTTCGCATATAACAAGGGTAATATTGGGAAAATTAACACGCGCCGTGAAATCACATAGTGCGGTAACACATCGATACGATCACATCGATACGCAATTTACTATCGGAAATGGTACGTAATCGCGTACTTAGCGGTACGTGTCGTACCGCGAATACGTAAACATGTATTCGCAACATCTGTGCGTAACGCCTTTGATATTAAGTTTTGCTATTCCGCTAACCAGAATTAAAGACCTCCGAGAAGGTTATATTGGGAAGTAATAATGTAAAGTATCGAGAGATCAGGATTGTTTTGTTGCGATATGACTTTGTGCCTTAGTTTACTTTTTTATTTTATTATTATTCAATTATAATGAAGGTCTATTACACGAAGTTAGATTATTATCTGTTCAGTTTTTTCGTTTGGACACCTCAAAAAAGGACTTGATCACAAAAGGTGTCTCGTATTAAAAACACATTAGTTACCACTCATATAACTCCAGATTGTGTAGAAAATAATAACAGCTGTTATCCTATAAACATACTTATCAATCCTAGATCGAAGACTAAATATTTTTTAAAGGAAATGTTTTCCTAAATGTACAAAAATTGTTATGTGACAAATTAATTGTCCATTAGTAGATCAAGTACGTTACGTACTCTTACCTAGCATAAAAGGTATCTCTAAGAGGCCGGCTATATTAGTTAACAAACATTTTGAAAGCCAAGAAAACCAGTAACCAATAACATAAAGTAAAATAAGCATCCAAAATTATTAGGCTCTACAAATTTTCTAATAGTGCAAATAAAAAAGAAAAGGCCCGTATTCTGGAACACAATGAATTGCTAACAAGTTTGGCTTAAAATAGAAAAGGCATTATGCTAACATCACAGGTATTACTTTCTTCGCGTGTTGACTGAGTTTAACAATACTGCTTAACATTTTTACGTTGTGAATAGGTGTGTTTTCTTTGCGACAGAAAGTAACGGATATAACTGAATAGTCCTATAAGTTATTCATAAGTTATTCATAAGTTTTTAGGCGTAACAGTGGGACATTTTTACTTCAATGCTATTATTAGATTTTTTATTAATATTGACTGTATTCTTTAGTAGGCTATGATGAAGTAACTGAAGTTCTATGAGTTATAAAAAATATGTCGAGATATATACCTATTTTTATATGCTAATAAGACACCTATGAAAAAATGTTAAATATCAGGTTACTGATCAAAATCAAAATGTGTTTAGTACCTAAAATCCTATGAAAATGTTGACTGCATCCTCGAGACAAATCGATTTGATCGTGTTGTTCCGTTATTTACTGACCATCGTTCCCTCCCTTTTCCGCCCAATTTCGGTTAAGTAATTTTCTACGAAATTCAAATCGGATATGGAACAATTTCCTTGCTATGAACATCGTCTGCCATCCAAAAATATTGGCGTCACTACAGTGTACGGTATTGGAAAATGTATCACTAAGATTGTATTGGACATTTTCCCATACAGTAAGTAAGCAGCTACCAATAAACCTATACATATAATATGATTGATAAATTAAAAAAATTGTGACATTTAAATTACTATTATTTTTAACAAAAATAATATCACTTCAAGGTGCAGTGTACCTATGACATGAACAACAAATAAAAACAATATATTTGTTCAAGTCTAGAGTCATCAAGTGTATTAAAGTATTTACTTTCACAGTTAAAATAACAGACCATTTTAGATTTTATCAGAGGCATCTTATCAACTGATCACATCACATCGTTCAATTCTACAAAGAAACCGTTACCTTACATAATGAAGTTGTCATTGGTACGGAAGTGAGTAAGTAACGGCTTAGACCAGGCAGGGTCATTAGTGCGCCGACACTTACTGCCGATAAGATAAGCCAAGCGCGGCCCTTTGGTCTTTATCGCGATGTCAAAATATTTTACGTCCCGCCGATTAGGGTTGACAAAAACTAAGTCGTGGGGGTAATTATGATTGTTTGGGGAGTATGGGAAGCCGGTTTGATAGGTGATTCTGGACTTAAAAGGCTCTCCACAAGCTTCAAGTGATGAGCAATCCCAGTTTGGTGGGTTTTTTTAACGATTATGATGTAGTTGAAGCCCTATCTAAATCTAAATCTATTTAAAATGCTGAAAATAATAAATAGTAGATTACGTTTATTATCGTTTTGAAATAAACTTGAAACAAATTTTAATTTAAAAAAAGTCACCGTTATAACATCGCTGGAGCAATATCAAAGTTGAATTTACATATACATGACGTTGTGTTCTAGTTATAATTATTTATCGTACAATTAATTTGAAATGCATAGAATAAATTTGCCTACACATTTCCACTATAACAAAATAAAATAAATACTTGTTATTGGTATTATTTGGATAAATTTAGAGTATTTAAATCAGGGTATGTACGTAATTCCTGACCAGTATAATACCAAAAATGGCCCACCATCAGCAAAGTATGTAAGTGCACCTCTGCATACCCCTCCGGGATAACAGGCGTAATAGTTTTCAAATATACCGCAATACAAAACGGACTGTCCAATAAGCAACAATAAATTGACAGTAATATGGAACAACAAAATAGGTTTGTAGATAATCTTCCAGGGAGAAGGTATATCCCGGACACGACTCAGGATTCGTGCAGCGTAAGTCGGTCGGCTGACATGTGATTTATTCCTTTTATCTTAGAACAGTCGGCTTTTCCATCTGAGATAAGACGGTCCTGCGTGAATCAAAGCCATGTGATTGCTGCGCCGATGAAATTGTAATGTTACATTACTTAGTTGAACAGAAATGCTCAGGCGGTTCTGTAGTACTACACTTCTTTTGTAAAGATTACAGTACTTCAAACCATGGAAAAAATCATAGTTTATTGTCATTTTCTCAAAGTACATACTGAAGTTGAAATAATCATATAAATAAGTGGGTATAGTAATTCTATGAGTATGTTGAAAACGCGTAACGATATAGGTTATCATAACATAAGATTAAGCGATATTGCGATTATTAAGATTCGCGGGATTTCCAAAGAGTACATTATTTTATAAAATAAAATTAAAGGCTAGTTTTCCCTTCATAAAAAAACCTTCTATTGAGAGAAAGTTTTTTTTTCAGAGAATAACTGTTAAAATAAAAATATTTCAATAATATATCCAATATTTTAAATAATATATAATTATTTTTCATGCACGCGACGGTAATCCTAAATGAAACTTGAACTATCTTTTTATAACTGAATCGAAGCACAAACAATGGGCAAACAACTCAACGCGGTGCTTCAACCATAAAACGCCAATTAGAGCGCAGTTTCCGTGTACCAATAAATCTTATAATCTCAACACGCTATCACAAGAGAGCCGAAACTTACCGAGTCATTTAATTTATAATATCAATTAAGGAATTCTTCTCACGCATTACAAAAATCATTGGAAGGGTGGAACACTCTATTAAAACATTTTTTGAGTATTTTAAAGTACTGACTCGTATTAATTTATTTGAAATCGTGAGTAATGGGGTCGAGTCACCTTCGTCCGTAGGAGAATTAAGTACCCTCGAGATACCCTACACGTGACCCTGGGTGGTGCCAACCAGGTGACAACTCTACTGGTGGTAGGCTTCGGCCGTGGCTAGTCACCACCCACTGAACAAAGCCATGTCGCCAAGCGGCCTAGCCGTGTTCCGGCATGATGTTCGGTGCTGCCATTCATGGATGGCGGGTCAGATCAGTTGCGCTGCATGTGCCTAGTGAATGTAGCGTCTCTATCTACTGCCGCCTTCCTACCTAGGCAAGTATGCTCCATCGTAGATCTCATCGTCAGTTACCATCAGGTGAGATCGAGATCAAATACTTGCCTATAAAGTAATAAAAAAAAAAAAAAAAAAATTAGTTCCATAAATTGTTAGATTGATAACATTTTACTGTCTCACCACATAAAATTACACACAATTCAAACACCGAGTGCCACATTGTGTGGCCTTATCACCAATAGCGATTGCTACCAGGCAACCTATAGATAGAAAGTAACTACCTCAAGAAATAGTTACGACGGGGTTGTACTTAATAATAGATACTTATAATACATACTTTCAATATTTACACACGGCATTCACATATGAATAGACTATACAAACACAATATATCATAGGAATGAAAGTTATTAAATTACTTTTCAATGTAGGTACTCACTGCTGCAGTTCGGCCGCCGAGAGAATGCTTTCCGAACATTAATACAATTTTGCTCGCCTAAATCGTTTCTTGTAAGTTAAAATAATAATATATTTGTTAATAACATTTTGTGTCCGAGGTACATATATGTAAACGATAAAAATACTACAATATAATCATGGTACGAAAGAAATACGATTAAACACGATCAGGCACGAACGTATTCTCTCGGTGGCCCTCGAAATCGAAATACTTTTCATATCTGACTAATATTCTTTTCGAATATTCTTTTGACGTGATTTGACTAATTCTAAATGATGCTTCTATCAAATTCCTAGTCTGTAATTTCGACAAGACCAAATTACTACGTACAGTTGCGAATCTGAATAACGGTTATTCCAATTAGTGTCAATTCAATTCAGATCAAACAAAAATCATGGTCGTTGTAATTGGCACCAAGTACGAAATGTGATTGATAAATGGAATTGTGTCTACATGATAAGAAAAAACACTGAACCAAAAATTTTGTACGCCAATTTAGATCAAACTTAAAAGCTTGTGTGGCAGAATCGTATTGGGCCTAGTCTCAATAGAAAAGGGCCAAAAAAATATAACAAATTTTATGGATTTTATCGCATTTTTTTTACTTTTCCGACGTTTCGGGTGCTAAAATAGACGTGGTCGCGGGAGAACTGAGGAGTTCGACGTCCTAGTGTCATAGTTAGAACTGGGGTACCATCATACTCGTATTGACTTGTTGTTAGCGGTCCGAACTATGCAGAAAGCGCTCACATTGTCTTGAGGTCTGAGGTCACCCCTTCATGTGTTTATGATAATCATAATAACACCAGACGAACACACCAACTATCCGGTCCCACACTAAGCAACGCTAGTATCAGGGTACCGTACAATGGTCTGGGAGCGAACCCAGTATTTTATAATACTTATACATATATTAAACATCCATCACTCGAGCACAAACATTCGTGCTCATCACACAAAGTTAGTCCCAATCAGGATTCGAAGCCAGGCCCCTCGGCACAGAAAGTAGGATCACTACGAACTGCCCCAATCAAGTCGTCCATTTACGTCCAAGTGTTATAACGTCATAGGGTTATCAAGTATCAAGTCATTGATTAAACCCATCACTTTTGAAGAAAACGACACTTTCTGCGATCCATTACCTTCGTTAGCAGTAATGATAACATTAACGGTGGTTATAAATAACTCAATATTAATCGTGTAATACGATAAAATAATTAATTATGACAGATTTCAGCGAACGCAGACCACTGGAAGGACGAAATCAAGATGTTTTGTTTTGTAATAAATGTGTCAGAATTAAAAACAATTATGTTGTGCTTCTTTCTAAATATTGTTATAAATTTTAGATATATGTAGTTGCAGTAAAAATATTATATAATCTCAGCATTAATATTTTATACACTGGCAACATGTCTGTCAGTTTTCTTTAACTCTATCTAGTATGGGACGTCCATACTGAGTCACATTATAAATTTAATAATTGTTTAACAATAATCTAAAATAAAATAAATAGCGATAAAAAATCCTTAAAAATAGTTTTATTTCAATGTGTAGTATTCGCGTAAATATAAGAAATCAATAAATAATCTAAAACTTATTATTTTAGTTAATTTTTCGCCCAAAACTACCTCTCAACACCAATAGTAACAATTCATATCTAGAAAATAAAATATCAACCACAGCTAATATCAAACCACAGAATGAACAATACAACCAGAATAACATGTTGATATATTAACCACTAGCTGTCTCGGTGAACTTCGTAGCGCCTCGGGATGAAATGTATGAGAAAAAATATTTTCTCTATTAATATTTTTTTGTTATCTTATCCCATGTTTAAATAGTCATTCTGCTATTTAGGGCGGAGCTAAATTAAATATTATATTGGCCCACCCGTTCTCAAGTTATAAAAAGTGTATCTACCATGAAATTGTTTTATAAAAGAATATATATCTATCTATATATACAAGGTGTAACAATAATAGTGTAAAATATTCGAAAACATCCAGCAGTAAGCTATAAAGATGACATTCCCGGGAAAAAAGTATGCAAATTATGTGAAATTTAAAAATAACAGAATGTACTAAGTGCACTGTAAAACGGTACTAGTGACCGTTATCACCTACTTATTAACCCCTTAAAATATTTAACACTATCTTTGTCACACCTTGTATATATAGATAGATATATCGTTGTTTTATACGATTACCAACGACTACTGGAGATCGCAGCGATATCGTAACTTCACCATAATTTCAGTTTGTTTATTGAGAAGTTAAGTCGAACTAATTCAACGTCACATTAAGTCGACGCGCGGCGTTGACGTCTATATACGATACACTTTTTATGTGCACCAAGCACAGAATTTATTACATTTGTCACTCCTACGGAGAGAGACTGTGAAGTCCCAAGTGTTTTATTTTATCTCCCTGCGATTGGTACTCTGTATTTTACGATTACTTTGAAGATAATTTATTAAAACACTCATTCAACAATCGTTAACACCATAATCTAATATTTAAAGTCGCCGGTAAACTTCACATTTTGAGTTCATATTACCTTTTGATATAGGGATGTCATTCGAAGCAACGATAAAATTCAATAAACTTGGTGAATCATTTGTAACTTAACTTTTTATATAGCTAACTAAGATAAAGTAATTACGTAGGTATCACTTCGCAGCTTTTAATCTACAGTATCCTACAACAGCTTAATGTATACAATAATACATCACGGCAACAAAAATGAAATACCTGGTAAAAAAGTGAATTATGTTCCCAAAGACAAAAGCTATAACCTTTCCTCAAAATATCAATAAAAATGTAACCATCGGAATTATTATCTTGTAATCCGTCCTCTGTAAGCGGATACACTGAAAGATGAAAAAGAATTCGTCAATACAAATACACTTTGCGAGGAAAGGTCCCGTAAGTGATATCATGTCGCTCGCTGGGCCACGTCTTGTTTGCACTTGCCACAATCTGAGATTGGTAATAAGATGCGACACATGTATTATCCCGATTAAATCCCCACGGGAAGGGGCTTAAATTTAGTGATGTCTGTGTGACGCCCCATCTGTTATCGGATGGCATCTATATTATTATCATAATAATAATCACGTTTAAATAGGGAAACGTTTATAAGAGATATTTGTATAGATGCATTATAAAATTAACTTAAAAGCAGCAGTGAATGGAAACTTATTCTGTCTGTGACTGGTACTAAATTCGACTGATTTCTATGACGTCAATATTGATCTTGAAAATGCAAAAAATATCATCACAATTATCATTTCAGTTAGTGACACAAATATTTTCCTCCATACATTTTAAACACGTATTAAATGCATTGCAATAAGTATTGGCAAATTTCCAACCAACAAGTCCACGGCAACATCAGGTGCACATCGATATCCGATTCTTATCGATATCGACATCAGAAATCAAATCGACAATTGGCAGGTCCCGGACGCCCCGACACTACTGCATGATTGATTGCTCGGCTTCCCGCCTGAGCTTGTCACGACGAAGAATAACATTGTTAGGGCTGTTGTAAACGTCTCACTGCCGCGAAATCCTCTTAAAGGCAGTGTAACTACGAAAATAGAACGGAATTATATCGTCAATATTTTATTGGACATAGCTGCGTGGGATAATAGACGTGTTGAGTATAAAGCGGCGGGATATCAAATTTTGAATTCTATTGGATTTATTTTCCCAATGTGTGTTACATTAGCAATTGTAATTTGTACTTGTGTCAGATGGTCGCGCCGCAAAATTCGTTTTTTTTTTATAATTTTGGTATTGTGTAAGGTATACAGTTTACGAAATTCAAAATTAAAAACAAAAACAATCTTATAATTCGTAGCAAACAATAAAATAATTTAATTTAGCTGACGCCCAAACATCTCCGCAATAAAAATCGGAACGCACCCAACAAAACATTCCGAATCATAAAATCGGAATCTTCAAACACAATTTTCTAACGCCTCCATAAACGTCTAAATAAAACAAAATCTATAAAGCAATAAACGAGACAAACTGTTTAGCATAATGGCCGTCCTATGATCCTATAATGGATAATGCGAATGGACGGAAGCGTGTGAGACGTTATAGTAAAAGGAACAAACTAAATCTTTAGACCACCGACCAGGACGGTGGACTTCAAAGGACATCCCCTCTTTGAGCCAACGGTGTATAATCATGACAAACGTAGATGTATAGACGCTGGAAGGGTTTCGAAGGTCGTAAAGTCATTAGTCAAAGTCGTATCAATTTTCGACGGATTAAGGTTGGGTTTGGTGATGTATCTATTTTTTGTGTGTAGATGAGATTTTGTTTTTTATGATTGAATTTGATTTTGTAAGATTGCTTGTATGTTTCATCTTAACATTATGTTGTCCTCTAACTAATTTACGCCATAAACCACGGGTGTAGTTCACAGTTTTATTATAGAAAACCATGTAAATTAATTATTAAGTCTCACGTGACCAATACGAGGATCCTGTTATTGTTTAAAATAATCTAATCTTGCATCTCTATCATACTACACCTTTTTTAGTGTCTGCAGTTGCTCATTGTGGTGATGTTTAATGATCAATATCTCAGTATCTATGCGAGTTAAGAGTTTGATATTTTAAATTAAACTTTATAATCAACCGATAAATGTATCTCACACTTATTGGACAGATCTCGGGTGCCTTGAGCTGATTTCTGGCTTAATTTGTAGGTAAATTTTCAATTTTCATAACCTCCTTTCTAAATATAAAAATAATTTAAACCGTTTGCTTCAATGTAATCGCGGAACTATGTGCGTCTCTGTTTATTACACGCTAAAGTAATTCACGTTATCTCTTATCAATTCTCTCGCGATGCGATGCACAGAAAGGCTAGCTCGCGAGGCAAGACAAAATCTATGTCACGGATTATGTCGCGCTGAGTCTCTCATACGTTTCCGTAATTCATACGAGAGAAAGAGACAAATCGATTTTTCTCACATTTTGTTTTGTCACAGCCGACTGTGATACTAGTGCAGGTGGGTTTTTAGAACAACTTTAAGCCATTTGCTTGAGACGCATCCAGTCTCCGGAGTGAACACTTACACGCGTTTCACCCTTAAAGTTGGCATCAAAGGGAATGATATCACGGCTCATGTGTACTTACTGCGCCGCGTTTGTTGCAGTATTTAGTTCTGCCGAGTGTACGGTACTACCGCTTACCTGGAATGAAACAAACAAGTTTTAGTATTGCAATACATATAAATACCACGCGCAACTTTGTAAAGTAGGTATACTTACCTACCTACCTCAAACGCTTACGAAAGTTGTAGATAATTATAAAAAACAGAAAACGGCGCATAAAGACATACATAAAATAAACGCGAAAAATACGAAAAATAATTAGTTTTATTTCAATATACATTCCTTGTTTGATTAACTTTTTTATTTTGTAACTTAGTCGTGAAATTCGGTTAACTTTATGCAAAAGCCGAGTCATACACATCTCACCCCAACCAAGTGTTATATTTCAGTTATTGTTTATACACTAAATCCTACCTGTAACTCTTACATAGGATCCTATTCCATTCCACTAATTGTTCGTCTCCCACTAAGAACTTTATGTGGCTCGTCCGAACTGTAATGTGATATTTTGTAATGACCATTATCTTAATGCATACCATTGAATTGTCAAGCCGGTATCAAGTTGACCAGGAATGGTGATTCGGTAGTGACTCGCAACTGGGTATTGGAACTCAAACGATGCCGCTTAAGAGCCTAATGGCGGTTTGAGTTATTAAAATTTTATCACTGATTTATTTTATGGTCGCTAAGAAATTATAAATTGAATTGCGGAGCGGAACTATCGTGCCGGCGGTTTTAAAATACAATTTCGTATTTTTTTATTGTTGTCAACGAATAGTGACTAATGATTGTAGAACTTTTAAATAAATATTAATGTCCAAAAAAATATATTTAATTCTTGTATTGTGAATTTTGCACACACTAATTTGTATACTATTAATATTTTATTGAAATGAAAAACGTAGAAGTAAGTAGTAACCCGTTTTTCAGATTGGATTCAAAACTTGTCAAATTTGATGTGGATTGATTACATACATACATACATATACTCACGCCTGTATCCCATGGGGGTAGGCAGAGACCACTAATTGCCACATGCTACGATCCTGGCATACCATTTTCGCTTCATCCACATTCATACATCTTTTCATACACTTCCGTCGGTTGAATGTACTACGGACTTGATGACGTACGTGGATTGATTCTCCTATAATTTTAACTAATAAAGAAGTATAAAACAACATTAATGAAACCTAGTTAGGAATCGTGTCTGTTTTATATTGTTAATACTCGTATATTAACTGAAGTGCACTAAATTCGTGACTGAACATTAAATAATATAAAAAAAAACATATTTTTTACAGTTCATTATTCGGGATAATTCGGAACAGAGCGAGGTAGTTACAGGTTCATATTACGCATTCAAATTAACCATTCAGTGAATGGCGTATGCGTTTATTTTTAAAACCTGATTTTTGCTATCGGATACACTAAAACATTTTTGAATACCGTTATATTTGATACAGTTATATTGGACGCAAGACAATTAAAACCCGATGACTAAGAAGTATGGAATTATTTAGTAATTTTCGGGCTTATGTTAGATTATTTAGCTTGCCTTACTTATAACGCGGTAGATCTATCGTTAATTAGTGTACTAAATGTATTGTGCGTGTTTAATATTCCACATTATTTGCATTTTTGCAGACTAAAAATATATATTGTTATTCCCTAATTCATAGTAGTTATAATCTATTTTAATATTACAAACAGACACTCCAATTTTATTTATTTGTATAGATTACAGAGCATTTATAATGAAATTACAGAGCATTTATTTAGAATAAAATTGTTGTTGGTACTATTATAAATGGGCCCCAACCACAACGAGCCGAGTTTTATATTCGACTCAGCAAAATTCGACTCAATTTACCGTAAACCTCAAATCGTTAAAGTTTTGCAACGATGAAAATTGCAGCGCGACGGGCGCGGCGGCTGCGGCTGCGTTCATAATCCGATTGCCGATACAACGAACGCTATGAAAAATACAAAAACAAAGAAACAATAAGGTGCGTTTTATACTCTACGATCTGTGGCCTTATTGTGGTCGCGAAGGCGACAGGGACAATAAAACATTTTCTCTGCTATACCATTATGCAACCCGATATTCGTGTGGGTACCGATCATTGTCGAAGTCGGTTCGGATTATTCGATTTTTGAAATTAAATCTACGGGGACGCAGGCCGGGAATTGAACGTTTTGAAGATCTCGAACGAGTTTGGTAATTTCCTGGGATACGTGATTTACATCATCGTTTTAATGTACCTGAATATATATATATTTGGAATACTTAATAATAATAATTTTACACATTGAGTAATATACGAGATACTTAATAATTTTGTAACTGATATAAGAAGAGAAGTACTTACCTATTTATCGAATTCTACTTGAATTTTGCAGCACCATACAAGTAAGGATCACACAAATAAGCTCCTTACAATTAATTGAAAATCGATTTCTAAGTAACGCTTGTATTATCGGTACCGTACAATGACTGGGAATGAATGGGAAGGGGAAATGACTGGGAGCAAACCCAGTATATAATACTTATATTATAGATATTTAATCATCCATGATTTGGGTACAGACATTCTTGCTCATTACACAAAGTTTATGCCCTACCAGGATTCGAACCCGGGACCTTCAGCGAATAAAGCAGTGTCACTACCAACTGAGCTAATCACGTCGTCAAATTGGTTTCCAATAATATCGATATGTTTTCGTTAGCCCTCTGATCTCTGTTTCTTCCAACTCCTCCTATTTTTATCTTTCGATTAACTTCGTGCGGGTTCCAAGACTCAACTTTATCCCGGGACTCGCCAAGGGTCAAACCTCGGTGTCTTCATTGGACACCACTGTAGATCCTGGCTTACAGGAGTAGCAGTGGTGAGAGTGTGTGGCGGGCCAAGTCCCATAAAAAAAAAATAGCCCTCTGATAATCGATTCTAAAGGAATTTTAAAACGCCGCTACCGATCGTAAGTAAGTGCAGCTCAATTTACCGTGCGTGTGTGTAAAATAAAAGGCAGGTACAGGCTTTAATTGGCGTCGGTGCGAACACGATCATGACTTCTGGGAAACCGGCGCGGTCACCTCGCATTGTGATCGCGGCTGTATTTTTGCAACTGTGTGCAATGTTTTGAATTTAGAATGGCCTGTATCGAAATTCTATAAGGAGCAATAATAGGGAGCAAATAAAAAAAAACATATACATGAATTTGGGAGTTGAATTTGCTGAGTAGCAAGACACAAGTGCATATTCATAATTAATTTTGTTATATTTATGCAGCATAATAATAATAATGTCGCCAGACGAACACACCAACTATACGGTCCCACATTAAGCAACGCTTGTATTATAGGTACCGTACACTGGACTGAGGGTGAACTAAGTATATAATACTTATACAGATATTAAGCATCCAGGACTCGGGCACAAACATACGTGCTCATCACACAAAGATTGTTACTACCACGATTCGATTAAAAAATACACAGCTCAAAGAAACAAACAGATTAAAGCTGCTTATATAATCTTTTATAATCCAAAACTCATTCTATCTACATTGATAATAAATGCGCAAACTGAAGCAGTGATTTTGAATACACACAGACATTCCATCCTTTAATTAGCGCAAAACATACATTACAATCGCAAAAAGCTAGCAAACATTCGGAAAAAGAGACAAACGGACCGGCGAAAAAAAAAAGAATTGCGCAGAAATTGTGGGTAACAAAAGACGAATGGAACGCGTTTAATCCGGTCCGGCCGTCATTTCGCCGGCTGCGCAGAGGGAAAATTGAATTTATTATCGTTTGTGTTTGAGTGACGTGTTATTTTCACACGACGCCAAAGGATAGTGCCGGAGCGCCGGAATCCAATCAGTCAGACGCCGGATACGATAGCTCCGGAGTGGAGTGTCTACGAACTGACGTAACTGCAAATGGCGTTTTCTATCCAATGTGCCGAATGCGTTATATGCATGTGAATCGAAGAATGTTCGAGCAATTTGAATGTTATTTTTTTATGGTTTTGTAGTTTAGCGGTAAAGGGAGGATTATCCGGCCAGGCGGGTGGTATGTCTGGCATCCACTATGACTCAATGGTTATTGTCGGGATCTCGTATATATGTTACGAGCTCCGAAAACTATCATACCGCGTTGCAGGATTGTATGGCGAATTATCAATTGTTTTGAATATGGTCTTCAGCGCCATCTGTGAAGCTTGTGGCGCGTTCAAGAGGTCACTACAGTAGCTTTGCCTATTAAGCTATCGTTGACAACCTTAAACGAAGTAACAATAATGACGGAGTGTCTCAAACAACATATGTAAGTACAAAAACCAATTAGATTTGAACATGCGAAATACGTCCTTACGTACACGTGAATTTGCGTGTACTTCAAAACTCGGCTTTGTTTTTTGCGCTTCTATATGTTGTTCACGATAGTCCATCTATATTTTTTAATGTGATAACGACGTTATAGTTATCGACCCGGAATCCCTTAGATACGAGGGCAGGGCTGTAACCACTAAACTATAGATGCTTTATTTATTTTATACCCAGTAAAAGCTCGTACGTTTATATATTGGCATATGGATATGTACTTCATATGAAAACGTGTACTTAGAAAATATGATCGAGGGTTATTCGACATAGGGTAGGTAAAACAATACTTGTCATCCATTATTTATTTTTTGCCAAGAACAAAGAAGGCGGGGTTACTGCAAAGGGGTGGAGATCCTATAGCAAGCTAATTGGTCGGAATACCTTGATTGCGGACGCAATAAATGTTATTGGCCAATTGCTTTCCCTGTTGTCATAAAACAGAATAGATTTTATAGTGTGGATTTTATTGGGCTTAGCTTAATTAGAATAGTGCGTAGCACTTGCGAAACAGTCAGACTAACCCCCAGATTCAAAGAAGTTTATAACTTTATTTGCGCACAAGAGTTTTGCTTTGCGCAGTACTATATGACGTTTGATAAAGTTATATAACGTCTATAAATTCGGGGAGTCTTTATGTTGCATGGGGGGGTCGTGAGTCGTCATCAAAATTATAAAGAACTCATAAGTAACTGTTTTTTTCATACCTTAAAACGACATGTGCTAACTGAGTACTGACTAAGTGCACTGCCTCGCTTCGTCAAAACCTTCGTCTCGCTCGAGGCAAATGCTTGTGTGCAAATGTCTTCTCATTCAAGCATTTTTATATATATTTCTCGTAACCTGATTGCTCAGATAAAAAACTGAGGCACGCGACATATGCCTCAGTAATCGTTGCGAAGTTACGCCGTCAGTAACACGGCTATTTATAAGGCTTACCAGAATAAAGATCTATCATCGTTACACCTAACCTAAAGTCTAGTCTATATTTATTTATTTAAAAGTAAAACCACGTATTCCACTGAAAGGCTAAAACCCTTCAATGGTTACCACACGTCACTGGTTCGTGTGTAGCCGGCAATTTATCACCCCACGACGTCTCGCTCGCACGACACTTCAAGGTCATATGGATTGTGAAACCAGACTATTTACTTAATACGACCTTAATATTTGGAGATGTTTGATCTAGGCCCTAGGGTATAGACTACTGTTATACTCCTTGTAGATATCTTACTGTAGTTCCTATGTAAATCATAAAAGTCTAGTCTCCAAGTTCATAGAAGTTAAGATCTATTTACGATTGCAGCATTGGTCCTATAAAAAGATACTTGCGATGCCAATGAAAATGGATTAAAGTATCTGTAAATCTGGGAGGTTTATTCTAAATTACACATAGTATGAATACGAGATGAAATATGACCCAATAATTGGTCGTAATGACAAAATCCACCAAATTTATAGACGTTTTAAAATTGATTTCTTATATTAACGCGAATACTACACATTGATATAAAACATTTTTTATGGATTTTATTTCAATTCGACTTTTGATAAAGTTATAAAACGTCTATAAATTTAGGGGAATATATGTAGTAGACTGGTTATGACTCATAGGCAATAAAGCCTATATGTATAATACTATGCATTACGAAAACTACATTATTTTACAAGAGTTACATCATACTTACACTCACTCATTTAGTTTCAAAATTATATAGGTAATAATATACTCAGAACTTTATACTAACGAACTCCGTAGTATTACGTTACGTACGAACGAACCGATCCGAAGAATGATGCTATTTCAAAGAAAGCATTTCCAAGCGGGCGATCACAAAAAAATAACCAGTTTCATCCAGTATGATTTACATAAAACTTGTTTAAATGTTAATCTGTGAGCTCGGGTGGATTATGATGTGGCCCCTGACGTACTATGAGTGACGGTGGATGTTCTCTTTAATAATTTATATCCCTCTAGTAAGGGTAAGTTTAGTAGTCGGGGCGCATTTCGGCACTTACGTACGGCGATTCTGAAGTTTATAATGAAGGTAGCCACTTTCTTTGACGACGGAATGTTTGGGTCAGTCGAGTGCCGCATAGAAGTTTCATTATAACGTTTAATAACTTGGTCTGTTTTAGTCTATGGTACTTTGTTTGGAATAGCTTATAATAAATAATAATACCAGCCCTTTTTAATGTCCCACTGCTGGGCACGGGCCTCCCCTCAATGCGAGGGAGGTTAGGCCATAGTCCACCACGCTGGCCCAGTGCGGGTTGGCGGACTTCACACATCTTTCGAGGGGTTCTCTTAGACATGCAGGTTTCCTCACGATGTTTTCCTTCACCGTTTAGCAAGTGATAATCGTGGTTGAAAATGAGAATCGCACATGAAATCCGTAAATCCCAGAGGTGCGAGCCGGGGTTTGAACCTGCGATCCTCGTTACCGAGGCAAGCGTTCTACCAACTTAGCTATCACTGCTATGGAATAGCTTAATTGTTTGATATTATGTTTGTCTATTTGAAATTTTATTGCATAGAAAATAGAGTTTCAAATGCATAACATTTTATTTACTAAGTACTTATAAGTCAAGATCAATGAAGTACATTCGAAATCATAGAAATACGCATGCGCAGAGCGCGTCGTCGCGTCGCGTCGTAAGCGTCGCAAAAAAATGGCTAAAGTAGGAGAAGATCAATGAGAATTAACATTAATCAAAAAAATCATCTTACATTTTATTACATACGATTATTTTTTAAATTTCGGAGTGTAACAATTGTCTTTAGGTAAGTAGATATAGGTCATATCTAATAGCATAGTCTATCTTTAGATACCTAATATCGTAAAATCGTGGCCGAAACGGAATACAAAACCATAATTTGGTGTGATTCAAATTGGTGCACTCGGAGGAATGACCTCATTTTTATACCACATGACGTAATCACGCCATTAACTGCTTCCCATGCACCTAAATTAACAAATACCGAAGTGCAGTTTTTCTCGGACAATTTAGCTAAACCAATTTTACAATACGTCTACCGAGTCGGATGCTACTTATAATGGAGTATTACAAATAAATTATAGTGATCTCAGTCGAATTATAGCGGCGAACATCGCGTTTCGATGTAATTGGATGAAACACTTCAGGCCTGGCACAAGGTATAAGATGCGGTGAATAAATGGTGACGATGAAAATATTTAGAATCATAATAAAAAGTTAAGGTCCAAAATCGAATTGGTATACTGCTTTTTAGATAAATTGATGTATCATAAATATATTTTTTCTGTTGAATAATAAATACAATGGATCATCCAAGGCATCAAGCAATAACGATTAGGCTACTCCATTCGCTCGGCCGGACTACATCCTTAGGTCTTATGCACCTAGATCAATAAAAAACTGTCTTGAACGGAGACAATAATCGAAGTAAAAATTGCGAATTTGAACTAACTAACAATCAAACCTTTGTGACACAAACAAAATAAATCTAATAATAAAATAATGATTTTCTAAACAAACTTTACTTTTACTTTACTTTCTTGCCACCCGCTAATTGCCTCTAACTTGCTCTCACGCCTTTCCTTCACCGTGTTCATAATGATGATGATCGTTGCCAAATAAATAATGACCCGACGTCCCCGTTGCACATGATTTGCTGTGATGGATGTTCATTTGGTGATGTATGACAGTATTAAATGACAGGAAAGCCAATTTCATGCCAAAATAAAGACACGAGACAGTCAAAAACTCTGTGCCTGTGTAAAGGCAGTTGGCAGAAATAAATTGAAGTTGTTGAGATAAGATTAATAGGCTTCGTAAGTATCGGTGAAGCGAAGTTTAATTGTATTTTTAATAGACTAATTAATTTAAGAAATGGACTTAAAAATGCCGTTTAACTAGTATAGTCCCGTTAGCCCATCGAACTAAGCCAAAGAATGGTTAACTTATTCTAGGAGTGAACCACGTCAATAACGCATTGCCTTTACGTTTATAAGTCATATATTTATTTAAATATTTTTAATCCATCTCAGCCACATTAATTAATAAACTTCCCAAAGGAATCCGAGATTTGCCCATTAATAAGTTTAAAACAACTGTAAAAAGTAATCTTTGTCGTAAGGGTTATTACAGGATCTTGGATTATTTGGATGATAAAGCAGCCTGGGACTGATCGCTCAAATATCAATATATATAATGTTAAAGTGTAGCGTGTGTGCGCCCCGCATGGCAACACACTGGAGCTTACTTTTATATTTTGTAAAAATAATGAATTTAAAAAAAAAGACAAGCCCGCTGAGTTTCTTGCCGGATCTTCTCAGTTGAGGTCGCGTTCCGATCCGGTTGTAGACTTAAGAAAAAAAATGTAATGACAATTTGTAAGTGCCCCGTAGGCCTATACGAAATAAATGATTTGACTTTGACTTTGACTTTAATTATGTCATAAATAACTATAGGTACAAGTTAAAACGTCAGATTTCCAACTGTCAAAATTACACTAGTCTAATATATCACTCGTCGCTTCACCACACCTCGGTTCTAAGGTCACTGTGAAAGTAAACAAAAAGAATGGATACGTAATGGACCATCTCTAATTCAATCATGACCCCATGACCCGGTGGTAGCCGAAAACATTGATAGTTCTACACTTCGAGACGATTGAAATCGTTTAAAAATATCCTTGATATAGAGATACTAAAAATGCAATAAACTTTCAACCCCTTTTACTGTACGTACTTCAGACGCTATAAATAAAATATTCTAAAAAAAATTATATACACACGCTGGCGAACACCCTCTCTCAAAAATGTCTTAAATTATATTTTTAACATTAACAAATCCATTAAGAGGATTTACAATAAACATTTTCCCACTAAATTCAAACATTTTACAATGTCTGGCTGGCGACTTAATAAATTCTGTCAAAACAAACACGTAATATGTTGTGGATTTTTCTCGAAACAATCAATTTTAAATTAGACACAACTGTGCGTAATGATGGGTTCGTATGAAATTAATTTATTGGCGGTATGTTAAAAAAAACTTAATTCGAAGTGCGAAGTCGAGAATTTTTTTTAGGTTTTCAACTCGAATGATTGGTAGCTGACTTGTGTAAATGATTTGTTATTTTATTACTTACCGCGGACAGTATAAGATTAATGATCGAATTAATATTATTCATCTTGTCATAATTTTTAATCAAATCTACCTTTTTTAATACTGGAACACGATATGTGTTATGTCTAACATTATTCTAAATTAAAAAGTTTGTGAACACTGAAGAAAATATTCTTTATTTAAAAATATATTTGCATTTAATCTAAGAGAATAACTCAGGCCAGGTTTACTGACACTCGTAATAAGATTCTTAGCGTATTGAAATAGGACGCATTACGATTTAATCTCTGTGTCACTTCCAGGATATGCTCTAAATCCGTGTTGGATATTTACCTGTTACCGAGAACAATAAATCGGATTGGAAAGCATCGAGCGTCTGAACCGTTGTAAATCAATCAATCGCCTTTGAAATATGATCGTCCGCATTATCAATATCGGTCGTATATCGAATTTGTTGATTAATTTTGATTGTTTTAAGTATCGTGTTGGACTGACCGTAACGAAAGCACCGTTTGTTTGTTTTGACTTACAATATTTTCTTCTGACGTTAAATAATTGTCACTAGTTCCACAGAGCGTAATAAAAAAAATATTATTGCCTGCAAAATATAAATGAGTTTTTCTTTCATCATCTACTTCTTTCTACATTCTTAGCAACTTAATCTAACAATTGATTTAAAAGCTCCTTAAAATGGGACATCTATTTTTGTTTATGTCAAGCCAACAAAGCCTTGGTTAACTTATATTTCTATGTTAAGCACATATTTTGACCAAGGCTACGCACAAGATAATCATGACGTTAGAAGTCATAAAAAAAAACAAACATGAAGCAACGGATACTTACGTAACAACCCTAAATTAGCGTAAAACTTTTCAAAGTTATCCACAATAATGACCACATGTCTGTGCAGCGCGATAGTTTTGATGTCGGCGAGCTAAGTTACTTGATTTCTTTACTTTGTTCTGAGTCACGTATGAACACCAGATATTAAATGTTTGCTGGATAGGACGATTATTTATCGCTGAATCCTGATTTTTGGGCCCATTGTTGTAGTTGTAGTAGTAACATTTCCTACAGAAAAGTATAACAAATTAGATAGAACTAAGAGTATTCTATAATATGGAGTTAAAGTACGTTGTAAGTTGAATAGGTTGTAAGAAATCAGAAACCTAACTGGTACATACAAAATACACAAAATTGCTTTACAACTAATATTCCTCTTTTACCAAGTTCCCTGGTGAATTAGCCATACTTGTAATACAGAGTACGTTAAAACTCACGGACACGCCAGAACTTCTCACAACGTAATTAGCTAACGCAAAGTTTTTCTAACAAAGGGTTTGCGGGCGCAGACGCTGCAAAAACTACATCCCGTTGCCATGACTACGCATAAATAAAGAATTCGCCGGGTATGTCGACTACACAGTCCAAAATGTGTACGTGCATGTTGATCGATAGGAAACGGTTGTGAAGTAGTTATCCCAAGGGGGATACGAATTAGCCCTTCAAAAGTCCCACTGTCGGCTATTAGACCTTTCTATAGGTAGGTACAGTGAGGAAATTTAAGTTCATTTCGCTCACTCCACCCTTACGTCAAAGGAAGCGTCAGGTTTTTCTTGTCGCGTTGTAGATACTATTCCAGCTATGTCGGAATAAGCCAAAATATTGGATCAGTGGCCATATCTAGACTAACTGCTTACCGCACTGACAGATTAGGAAAGCCCGCCGGAAGCAATCGCTCGGGAGAGCGCCGTCTTGTTTTTTTATATACAACATGTGTTCATAGCTAAATTGTTTGAAATTTTATTTATTTTATAATTGTTATTTGTAGTGCCTAAATTCGATGCACGGGTACCGTTTGTGCTAATATAATTCGCATTACACAGCATATAACAGAATCTGCACAAATTGATGCGCCATATTGTTAGCTACAATTACACTGTTGACTGATCCCATATGGTGCAGAGTTGATATGGATATGTACCACTATGTGTAATCCCGATTAGCATTGACCATAACAATGTGATCCTTAGTTAACGTGACGTCAGCCATGGCAGACGTAGCTTAAATCGATGAGGTCCTAGAAAACCCAACTATTTTATTATAATAGAGTGAGGTAAGGTGAGTTTTCATTTATTTTATTAAGCCGTAATAGCCAAGTTGGTAGAACGCTTGCCTCGGCAACAAGGACCGAAGGTTCAAACCCCGATTTGCACGACTGGAAGTTTTGGATTTTATGTGCGAATCAACCGTGAATATTACTTACTAAGCGGTGACGCAAAACATCGTGACGTTACCTACATGTTGAGAGAACACTTTGAAAGACGTCCACCAACCCTCAATGAACCAGCATGGACTATAGTCTCATTCGTCTCGCATTGATAAGAGGCCCGTGCCCAACATTAGAACTTTAACAGGGCTGGAATTTTTATGTTTTTAATGATATAATTAAGTTAATTTTTATAGCCGAATAGAGGAGAAAATATGAAGAAAGAACAAAACTCAAAACTATTTGGAACCCTCCCTGAGCTTCAGAGAATGACTTCGTTATGTTTTGGAATTCGTGGCATCTCAAACTGCTACAACCATAACCATAAACTATGATAATTAATTTCCTTAAATAGCCAATGTACGTTCGCGTCAAGAACCAGAACTTATGATATGATTTGTAAAGCGAATGTCATTTATCAGTTTGAATTCAAAGATAATTTCACGCCGTCCTAAGTGGCCGTTTAAATCAATTGGAATGTAACTAAAGTCGAGAGTGTACTCCGTGTTATTGATAACGACTTGTAAGCACGAAAGCTTTGAATATTCGATTTATTTTTCAAATAAGGTGCACCGAACGATGTCGCCGCAAAACGAAACACCGCCTCCAGCTCAGCATAGAATGAGATCGTCTGGGCGCATCACAAAAGCTTCGAATGCATTCGAGATATTGCTTATTACCAACGTGTAAAGTTCAAAGTGAAGGGTCCTGGTGATTTTTTTATGTTGGTGAAGGATACGTGCCTCGCAAATCAAGTGCGTTGAAGAGGGCGGGAGGGCCACGTCTATGAAAAATCGTGACGAGGGTGACACAATAAGTGAGGAGAGGGGGGGGGCGCAAGGTGCTTTAATCGGAAATATGTTCTTACCCTTCGTTCAGGACTACAAGGCTAAGGGCTATGACGCAGTGTGGTAGAGACAGGTAGAGAGAGAAGGATATTGAACTATTATTTCCTGTCAACGAACCGATTGAGACTGTTGGTAGTGAGACGTTGGTTTCCGTATCGAAGGCCCCGAGTTCGAATTCCGGTAGCGGCAATCTTTGTGTGACGAGACGAGGTTTAATATCTATAAAAGTAATTACATACAGGGTTCGCTCCCAATCCATTGTACGGGACCCACGATACAAGGGTTGCGTAGTTTGGAACGGTACTACAGTTAGTGTGTTCGTCTGGTGATATTTATTAATTTACTACTAGTTCTCCTGGTGAACTTCGTACTTCGAACTAGAATCAAATGTATAAGTGCAAAAAACTCTTTTTTATTTTATTAGTTTATTTTTCGTATTTTAATAGTTATTCTGCTATTCGAGGCGGAGACAAATTTGTAAAATCATAGTTTATAAAAATCGGCCCACCCGTTCTTGAGTTATAAATGGTGTTACTATTACAACTATTTTTATACATATACCCCCGAATTTATAGTCTATTTATAACTTTATTAAACGTCATATCTAGTACTGTGCACAAGAGTTTTGCTTTGCGCAGTACTATTTGACGTTTGATAAAGTTATAAAACGTCTATAAAGTTGGGGGATAGATTGTGTACACAGTGAAATGTATCTCTAAGAGATAACTTTACAAAGGACTTATATTCAGGCATTTTATTGTTCTCTCATAACTAGGGCGCTAACAAAAAGCTATTAAGAATGAAATACAGCCTTTCTACACGTAAAAGTAGTAAGTATACACCGTTCCGAATAAGTTCGATTTGTATAATTCAATGTCACGCTCGCGTGAGTAACGAGTTACATTTTTCACGTTAAATGGCAAAGGTGAAGGCAGTTCAAGCACGCTGAGTTTTCATTTCGTTCGACTGTTGTAGTAGAAAATTAAATTTTTTGAGCATTAAATTAAACCTTATTAGTTTAGTAATTAAAAGTGTGCTTGTTGATTCAAGTTTTGGGGTAATCCTTGTACGCACGTACATGAAGAAAGTTTATAATATTTTTAGTTAGCAACATTAGAAGTAATATAAAGTTTAATTTTAGAATTGGCAACTCTAGCCCTCTGTCTCTTCTCTCACGCTGTCACGCGAAACACCAATAAATTGTTAAGATTAATTAATTGCATAATAAACTTATTCAAAAACATAGGAATGATTTGTTAATGTAAGCCTCAACAGCTCTTAAAAATAAAAGGAAATAGAGTCTTATGGCCACGTACTTAAACGCTAATCAATTAATAATCCTATTTAATGGTTGGAGACGTCATTCTTGTACATATTTGTAATACGTATTATAGTTAATATTATTTGCCGGCAAGCCCCGTTTTGGAAATAAGGAGGCTCAGATTTAATTTCCTGCTCGCCCCGGATTTTCCAATCTTTTCGGCGCAAATCTAATTTTAACAACCATTCCTAATTTACATTACGAAGATTTTCAAGTCGATTTTTTTTAATATTTAACCGGAAGCATTACTATTTGCGGGCAGCTATATGAAAACATTGATAAAGGTCATTGACCCTGAATATTTTACCCAATATTATAGTGCTACTTCGAGTATTTCTGTATTTTCACAGAATAATCACGATCTTCATCCATAATGGAGGTTTTTCGGGAGAATGAAACATTTATTACGTCTAACTTTTCATGTATAGGCGTTTTTACTGAATAAATGTTCTCTCTCTTTCTGATATGTTTGATCCATTTGCCACAAAATTAACAGAGAAACCAAGTACTTAGCATGTGGTTATCATAGATCTCTCATGACAGATAACAAAAAAAGTTGTTATTATTTTATATATGCAATAGTTTACCGTTTTTCAATTGCAATAAGGTTCCATTGCCCTTACGATTAATAACTCCACTACTCTACTTGTGAGGACCGATCCCTAGAGAGGCGACTAATGAATTACCCCGTCAATAATATCAAAGCAAATGCCAGCTGTCAATTTTAGAGTGACACCCATTCTAAGGGCTGATTTTCGATTGCACAAATATTAACGTTAACACGTGGCAATTAAAGTTCAAAACGCATTGAGATTGGTTACCCTTCCAATTTATGTGTGGAGATTTCTGTTTGATTGATTACTTACGTTTTTAATGTGACAATTGCGTGTTCGATATTTTGTGACGGTTTGTTTTGTATTGTGTTAGAAAATTACAAACTACTTTATGCAGGCATCAGAGGTATTTACAATAATACAACAAAACAATTATTGAATGTCGGTAAGCAATTACTTCGCTTACGTATTATTTTGGTTTAATAAATAATCATAATTTAAATATATATTTTAGGAGCTTTCTCGGTAGATTATAAAGGTCACATTCCATTAACAACAAATCATATTTATCTTATATTAAAAACCAACATTTATTTTATACATAAACGTGATCTGTATGACCTAACATTCAATATCTGAACATATTTTATACTATTTTTGTTACACCTTGTATACTTAGTGTTCCTTGCCGCGACTTCGCCGAGTGTCTGTCAGTGCGTGTACCCTCCACATGTTGCTTGTCCACCGGCATTTACATATCAAAGCATGTTCTAACTTCCAATTACGGTACCTAGTGTTGGGTGCAACGTGGTTGGTTAGGCGCCGATACTACGTGGCGAAGTCTAGGGCATTATGAATAGTTTGATCTATATTCATATAGGTTATATAGGTATATGCAGGCTATTAATGTGTACTTAATTTGTAGAATATAAGGTATAACAAAAATAGTCTAAAATATTTTAACAGATGAATAAATAAGTAATATATTGGGGTCGAGTCACCTTCGTCCGTAGGAGAATTAAGTACCCTCGAGATACCCTACACGTGACCCTGGGTGGTGCCAACCAGGTGACAACTCTACTGGTGGTAGGCTTCGGCCGTGGTTAGTCACCACCCACTGAACAAAGCCATGTCGCCAAGCGGCCTAGCCGTGTTCCGGCATGATGTTCGGTGTTGCCATTCATGGATGGCGGGTCAGATCAGCTACCCGATCTACTGCCGCCATCCTACCTAGGCAAGTATGCTTCATCGTAGATCTCATCGTCACTTACCATCAGGTGAGATCGAGATCAAATACTTGCCTATAATGTATAAAAAAAATAAAATATGGATCACGTTGATGGATAAAAAAATGTGTAAGTAATAATTGTTTTTTTTTAAGCAAAGGGCCCCAGTATCTTTTGGTCATGCGCTCAGTACAGGATGGAATTTTTTGAAATGTCTAATAATTTGTGTCGTGAATGTTATCTTCATAACATACAGTTGGCCGTGTTAAAATATTTTACACTATTATTGTTACACTTTAAATAATAATTATTATCAATAAAGTAAGGTAAAAAGATATTGCAAAACAATATAAACTAAAAGCATCAGTTAAAATGAAAAGCAAATTAATTAGGTATCAATCTTTGAAAATAATTTAATGGATCAGCAAATGGTCTATAAGATACAAAATACTTAAATAACATACTACCAACAGAATCAAATCTATATCACTAAAAAGAATGTTGAAAACTGACCGTTTATTGAACCAAGTCACAAATTGTGATCTTGAAGACAATAATAATCATATAAAACAGCTTATTTAAATAAAGTTGAAACCCAAGAATTGCAAATTATGAATATTGTGGACGAGAGAGGTATTCAATACTCACCTCCTACGCACATACAGATGTTACCGATAGGTAGATATCAGATATATTATCGCTTTTGATGTGGGCTCTAAGATCGGTACAGTAGATACGGACCCGTACAATAGACTGAATATGAGGTACCTACTACACTATCTCTAACTGCGATGAAGTACCAGTTATATCATTATCCACACTACATATGTAAAAGTGTGTGCGTTTTGTATGTTACCTGAGCATTACGCAAACGTGGCTACGAATTAAATTTAGTACAAAGGTAGCTTATACCTGACTCTAGAATAAAACAAAGTTTTTTTATGCTGGTGGAGCCAGCTTCAAATATTAAAAAAAAAAAAGTTGGATGGTACTGGTTCGAAAATTAATGCAGGACGGAACGACCAAATTAAAATCACGATAGGTCAATGTGCTACCATACATCAATATGCCAGTAATGCGTCGCCGGTGAGAAAAGATTCACACCATATGGTCGTACCAATATTTCCGATATAACGCCTGAGAGAACGCAAGAATATCGTCTGAGAAGACGAATTATTGCACGTTGATACAGACTATAATAAAACAAGTGTAGGTACATAGGCTTACTTAGAACCGTTCAAGCGCCAGGTGAAAAAAAAAAGACACGCTATGGACTTTTTGGCGGGAAGTTGAACCGTGAAGTTGTCAATTTTGTTTTATTTTCCCAAAAATGTGTTTCTTTTGATAAATAATGTGTCATATTAGTGGAATATTAACCGTTGTGTGTTCATAAACGTGCACGAGTGAAGGAAATTGAAATAAATTAGTACAACTTGACTTTTCAAGTTCTCCCAAGATGTCCGGTACATTTTCAGTAAAGTATCCACAGCTTTACTGATATAGGTAGGGGATTTCATCATCATCATAGTCATCAACATTATCATTATCATCAGGGGTACATATAATTCAATAAAAATTATCAAGAATTACTCGACACTGGCAAACAGGCACTATTTTGTAGCCAATTGCCAACCTAAAAATAGAAGAAGAAAGAAAACTTAAGGTAACCCAAACCGCTACTCTAATCATTCTTGCGCACACTTCATATTCAATTCTAAGCTCCTTACAATGGCCGTGACTGCTCGGGGTCATAAATCAGAGCACACGTTCTAACATGCATGCAGTCGGCATAGCAGCCACCGGGCCGGTTCAGTTGGCGTGGAGCCATGCACCATGCATGTGCGCATACACTATTTGCAGAATCACGTATGTTAAGAATTGGAAAATAGTTTTTTTTGGTTGCGCTGGAATTTTAGAAGATGTTGGTGTCAACAAGCAACCAGCTTGTAGATGATAGCTTGTTCTAAGCGGCCATATATGGCTTGCATAGACCTTAACGAGAAGAAACGAAATATGTAATAAATTAATTGAACCTCTTGAATTCTCTCTGTAGAATGTTACCTGCCAAAGTTGCAACCTGGAAATAGTGTCCGCTAACTGACAAGAGAAAGTCTTAGTAGATCAGTTTATATTATGAGTAACAGAAGTTCTTAGTAGTAATAGTAACACTGTGGTGTAAGTTAAAACAAAGCAATTGGTAGTTTGGATTCAAGCGTTGATCCTAGCTTAGTCCATATATACAAAAAAAAAAACTATCTTAAATTATCTAATATAGAATACTTGTAAATTTGTCAATGAATTAGTTTTAACCTTAGAAACTTAGAAAACAATATATCTAACGTTAAGATGTGAAAAAAATATTACACGTAGCAATACATATTTATGATAACAGTATACCTATCTATTCAGATGCAGAACTAGAATATGCAATGAACGTAGACAAGACGGCAAAGTTGTTAAAATTGCTATGTTAATACCAAGTTATGCAGTTGTATACCAAATGTGAGTGTTAATGGCTTCTATTAAGGTTGAGTTTATTTTGCATGGAAAATGCATACCGGTCAAGATATCGCTGGTCACATAGACTAAGCTAAACTATATAATTTTATTATCATTGCACACACAACTTGCTACGACACTTAGCTTTCATTGTAAACTAAACTTGGTTAATGGAACCCTTAGCTAATAGCATGTTCACAAACTACTCATATTCAAGACTATTAACTAATGGTTTTTTTAGAAGTAAGCTTGAATGCCAACCTCAATCCAAATCATCCTTTTCTGTAACCAAACATAAACCAAACACACTCCAAAGTTAGAAAGGCCATACAGCTGTCGTCAAGCATGCCCACGTATCAATATAACTTATTCTGACTTGGTGGTTCGCATGCAAAAAAGGCAGTGTAACAAAAAACTTGCACGACAGTCGAAGCGAAGCCCTACCCGACAAAAGCGACGAAAGTAATTAATCGCAAGCTCACGAGCTGTCGCTACGTCGGACCGCATCAATTGCTTCAAGCGAGCCACTCTCATGGAAAATTGGAGCTACGGACTCGACTCGACCGAGAAATACAATCGCCAAACGCTATCGCACGGTCGAATCAAAAATAGATCAAAGCGAACTCTTCGCGATTTTAACAAGATACGTCGTCTCGATTTCGAAGCGTTAACATAAAGGGATTTTCTGGACGAATTGTTATAACAATCTTAATCATTCTGTGATGTTGTAAGGTTTACAGATATATGACGGCCTGATTAGCGCAGTTGGTAGTGACCCTGCTTTCTATGCCGAAGGTTCCGGGTTCGAATCCTGGTAGGGACAAACTTTGTGTAATGAGCATGACTTTTTGTACCAAAGTCATGGATGTTTACTATCTAAATAAGTAATATATACTGGGTTCGCCCCCAGTCCAATGTACGGTACCCATAATACAAGCGTTGCTTAGTGTGGGACCGTATTGTTGGTGTGTTCATCTGGCGATATTTATTTATTTAAATAGATAGTTAGGGTTGAGGGTGAATAACTTGGTAATTCAATTATGTGAGCTGAAGAAAATAGAAAAAGTTAGAATATTAAGCATATTATTTTAAGATTTAAAATTCTTGTGTTCAAAGTTTAATTAGCTGGTTTATCCAATAACTCTTCAACGTCACAAGTTAAACGCACAGCAGTGGTTCATGATTCACTGCAATAGAATCAACTCGAATAATTTATATACCATTGTTGGTCGTCGTATAGTTATAAGAATTAAATAGGAATGTATCTCTGTCGTTTTGTTATTCATATTACATTACCGTATCTTCCTTTTCTAGACGTTTTAAGCGTTGATTATTCAGCGCTATCGCGGCGTACCATCTGGCGTTTGGTTTCGAAGAAATAACAGTTTTCTTGCAGTGGAAATAAGATGATTTTTCGGGTGCACATTGTGATGGAAGAAGGTTATAGTACGGAGACATTATTTTGTCACAATGGTGGGTGCCGCCCACGCTACGGGCAGCAGCAGCGAAGTCTTCGGTGATGCACTGCTTTAGGGAACGAATAAATTACCCTCACCGTTCACAAGACTTACACCGTATTCAGGCTCACTATGTGTCTTTAAAATACCCAGTGGAATAATATTTTATCCGAACCAAGAAACATCTCGGAAATAATACTGGAAGCTGTAATAATATGAAGTACCCAGAGTAAGTAATATTTTACTCTATTTTATGTCACAAATTGGTTTTAACTAACTTCAATCGGACACCGATACTGCCTTTAGATCATATCTTACGCAGAACACAAACTCTTCAAAAGCTTTCACCAAACGGCAACTAAAGCGATTAACTCAATAAATTTGTTCGGTCATCAACTGGGCCTCCTATTATGTTTCCAAACCAACAAATACTGTTAGAGGTGATGAAAAAGTGTGTTATTAACACCTTCCGCTTGAAACAATAGTAGGAATTCGGATTAGACACGTACGAGCTAGAAACGACGCACACCGTGAGAAGCTTTATAACCACAATGCTCATGGCGTCTCCGCAAACCGCAAAGAGTAGGTAATCTAATACACGAAGCTCAGCCACACTGGCTTTCATGGCCGCATTACTCGTATTACACTGCATAGCCGTTTCATCAAAAAATAAACCTTCTAATATCGACCCAATTTCAATGTGGTAAGGTGTGTTATGAAATTTTCCCGACGGTGGAAATATTGTGGCGCTCCCGACCGATTCATAGATTGCCTTTTTTGTAGGAACTCGTCCGAATAAAAATGTAGTAACAATCTGCTCCAGTCCGCAACGTAGGTGGCTATCGCGTTTCGTGTGTACCTATTTTTTTTCTGTGAACCATTCAGAAATATTGGAATGGCTGGATTGAAATTTTCCCCACTATTCATAAAATTATAATATTCAATTATTGTTAGATTTTTATGTCAATCATCTGTACTAATATTATAAATGTGAAAGTTTGGATGGATGGATGGATGGATGGATGGATGGATAGATGGATGGATGTTTGTTACTCTTTCACGCCCGAACGGCTGAACGGATCTGGATGAAATTTGGCACAGAGATAGATTATAGTCTGGAATAGCACATAGGCTTTTTATCCCGGTAAAATGTATGTTTCCCGTGGGATAGATGTTTTAATTTTTCATACTTTTTATCGCGGGTAACACCGCCGGGCGCAGCTAGTTTATAAGATATTTTGTTTTCAATGTATCAGAATCGTGTGTAGAATAGTGATTCTGATAGGCGTTTTTTATACCTAGGGACTATACCGCTGATTGACAATTCTGTTTATTGGCAACGGGACTGGCAAGCCGACTCTATAATGATACAAGTCTCATTTTATCACCTACTACTCGAACGTCAGTACCTAGCAGGGACAAAACAAACACACATACAAAAGCATTCTCCACTAACTAGTAAATAATAGTGAACGTGACGTAAGTATAAAACTAAATGTTGTTACCATATAATAAAGTTTAATTTACTATGATCAAAGTCTATTCCGAATTTGTTGGAATATTTCAGCATAGTTAATTGAAATTGTTTCCATTTTTAAATTGTCTCATAAATTGTAAAAAACAGACTAATCTCCGACGCAGGCATTTGTTTAATTGTTATATAAATTTATAATACCGAATATGGACCTCATTTTGTCATCGATAAAAGTGCTTTGGATACGCAAGAAACAATGGCGTAGTATAAAAAACGGCTTTGTATCATCGCTATTTCAGTTATTTCTAGAATTGGCTTGTATAGTGAGTTGGTACGTTTTATATATACTCCATATTACACTATGAATATTCAATGGCCTATTCAGCATCCCAGTTGATTTACAGCTCTAGACTTGTCTAGTTCTTAGATAGGTTGTTATTGTCACCAATAATGACCATGTTTTTATTTATGGCAATAATCGTAAAATAACCCAGACGACGTGATAAATTGCTAAGCGTTTGATGATGAGAAAACTACAACAGCGATAAAGATAAAATGTAAATTATAAAACACATAAAACGAGAACATCTGATTAATTCTATTCTTGGAACACGGCTTCCAATTTATAATGTAGATTATTATAATACTGTAGGTTACATAATTTATAGATTTAAAGTAAGAATTATAGTAATAGAAAATGGTGCTAAGTCCAATAAAACTACAAGACACTATACAATTAAAATTGGAACTACGAAACATACCGTTGTCTCAGTTAAACATAACTAGCATGAGAAGGACGGCAACACATTTTGCTTGCTCAACTTTAGTTTGCTTGACGAATCTCAAAACATATTTAAGCTTATTACTAGTAAACAAACAAACCGTTCGAAATAACAAACCCAAGAATTAACAGAAATTATTTAACCCGCAAATTGGCTTTCGACGACTGTAAACTCCAATCAAGGAGCGAGCACACAAGAAAACCCCCTCCCGCTTTAATATGCCCCACACAATAGTAAGAGGGTTTGAGATTTGAAGAGGTAAATCCTTCTGGAAGTACTTTATCTCACCGCAAGCCCTTACCATTAAGGGACGGATACGATTAGACGGCTAATCTTTGAAAGAGTTCACGATGGCTATTCGTGTCGAAAGTTTTTTTTAGGAGATAGCGCAGCGCGTGATGAAGGTAATTTCGAATGATCAGTTTCCGGGCTTCTGAAGAGTTGGGGTTCAACTTCTTTTTTATCTCAATGCAATTGACCTGTAGATGGAAACCATAATGCCACACAACGTGCTGTTTTTTTTTCTGCACGTGTGGCCACTCTCGAGATTGTAGACATCTGATAAGCGTTGACAGATTGGCAAGCACGACAATGATCACGTTCTAAGAACAGATTTGTTTTGTATGTTTGATAATACAAATATATAATTAATTGTTAGCTGTTACAACACATAAAATAAACGCAAGCAATATTTATTTTTATACGTAATGAAATCTAAAAAACAGGTACCTCTAATTAAATATTTAACAAGGAGTAAGGTTAGGTCCTATTCTATATTCCAAAACTATTTTTGGTACAATCTTCAAAATAACATTTTACGCATAGTAAGCACCTATTTCCTGTAAATGTTACAGCAACTTTAAATAAAATACGTTACCCAAGGGTACAGTGTTCAAAATAAATTTCCTTGGGCCGGACAAAACAATGTGAAGATCAAAGCATGTTTTGGCAAGTTTATAAGGGGTAAACTGGGCATGCGGTAACAAGATGCTAATGGAATCGTGCTTTTAAATTACGTGGGGTCCCGTTATCGCCTTGAATGGTTAGAGTAATATTATTAGTATTTATCAGCTCATAAAATAAGGGTTCTTTTAGAAATGTTTTCTAAGTAACAAAAGCTAAACGTAAGGGGTGAGTGTTAATAATTGCAAATTGGCTAGGTAGACAAGTTACAAAGCTGTTAGAATAAATTAGAGTCAGACACTCTTTAAATTATAGATTTGATTATTATTTTTTTTTGCTTTTAGTAAGCACAATTTACTAGAACTAAGTGACAATGCCTTTCAAGGCTAATATTGTTACATTTGAGTACACTTGGTGACCGTTAAAAAAATATCAAAGAATTTTGTGAATTACAAAGGTTTATTTCAATCTTAAAGCAACATGACAGTTAAATAAAGATAACATCTTTTGCTTCTCGCTTTTCTCTTTCGGTCTTAAATAAAGTTTAACATCAATTTACTTTATGCCTATGCATATCACATCTTTTTATTGCATAATTATATACTTCAATTGGTTTTTTTTTAATTATTTCCGCATTCAAAATATTCATATAATTAAAAAAAAACTGATGTTTATAATTTCTGATTCGGAAAAACGAAAACAGTACAGAACTATAGGTATGTGACGTCATCGCCATGAATCTGCGCGCGTACGAAAGAGAAAGAGCGCAACTACAACTCTCCCCAATATTGTTCCACCAAAATAAATAAAATATGGTGTTTTTGTGTGTGTGTGTGTGTGTGTGTGTGTGTGTGTGTGTGTGTGTGTGTGTGTGTATGTATGACATTAACAGTATATTTACAGTATGTCATAGGTATTAAAGTACTGATGTAGTTATATTTTAATACACCTAATATACTGAATTCAATCATTCAATCATAATCAAACACCTAAAGTCCATGGCTATCGACCCATCACAACTCTTTCGTGTCAACCCAATATTAGTCTAATACAATTTAACCCAACCAGGTCATTAGCAAACAAATAGCTCAAACACTAACAAAGGTACTATTAATCTACTAAACAAATCGTAAATCAGCTTAACCGGAGTAGTATTCAGTCCAGCATTAGGTAGAACGTCATGTTGTTTCGTTTGAACGGCACTGACTTATTCTGCTGTCAATTGTTAGGAATCAGCTTGCTTGCGTTCTGAAGTTGCAGCTAAACCAGTACTATAATCAGGTTGCGTGCCATGTATTGTTGCAATTGCAATAAGTAGTACTTGTTCATAATTTAATTGCTATGGTTTTGCAAATACATTTGGGTTTAATAATAACTCAGTATGTGAAGACGTACAAAGTATTAATTACTTGAACTTTTAATTTCCAGAATCGTTTGCACTTATTGTGGGAATGAAAACACGCAGCTTGTTAGTTATAGAATTTTTAAAAGAGAGCTTTTATATGATTTTGAGCTTAAAGATTAAATCGTAATACAACTTTAAAAATATATAAAATCATTTATGAAGATGATTAGGCTATTAAAGAAATTGTAATAGAGGCATGTTCAACTAAATCACGGCAAGTTTATCTACACGTGCAAAAAATATCTTCAGAATATAGAAAATACAAAACGCCCAAGATTCTTAAAATAAAATAGTAATAGTAGAAAGAAGAAATCCTATTAAAAGCTTAAAGGTATTATAGTTAGGTTATTCACAAGTCTGGTTTTAGTAGAAGCTAGTATACATAATACTTAACTTCAAGAATAGATGCTTTATGTTTGTGATATATAAATTATTATCCAGATTATATTATTACGCAATACCCGTAGCCATAGGGCCACGTCATTCGCAGCAAAGTGGACATAGATTATAAAGATAAAAGACACATCTATGAAAGCACTTGGGTGATCAAAAGGAAGAACGTCTACGAAATGCAGTAATCGATCATGGAATTGATAATGGGCATAAATACTATTGACAAAATAATCCAACTCCCATCGATTTGTCCAGATAAGGCGATACAAATATACCCGTAAACATGCAGACATCCTTAGGATTATTGTTAGTTTGCCATCAAAGCAATTATATTCTCATAAGGTATGACAAAAAGTTAACAAGTTTGTCATTCAGATCACGTATAAGTTATGTTTTTTTTATGAAGGCAAACCAGGAGCGCTTCATCGTGCTCTTAGAACGTGGTACGTAATTTTAAAATTTCTTATTATTTGTTTTATTTATAAGGGAATTTTGTCTTCATAACCTACTAATCCACTGTCAAAGTTACACTTTATGTAACTATAATAAACTTACTAGCTGATAATTATAAAGTTGGAGTCGAATAAAGTTAAGTAGATATTTAAAATGTTTGGTATGAACAAACTTCTACTAAAACCCTTTTATATTTCGAAAAAAGTGATAAAAACGGACAACAGCAAAAGCGATTTAAACAAAAAACGTATTTGTAACAATAGAGAACTGACTACTTAAGTAGATAATGCACGCATTGTTTTTTATAAGTAATTATAAGTTCAAAAGACACTTTACAGGCGATAAGATTAAAGTTAATTGTTTCTTTGAAATCCATGATACATACATATTTTTTTAAGAACGTGTTCAACATTTTCCTTATAATGTGTATGTAGAATCTTAGATCGTATAATAGACAGAAGTTTATATAGCTCATTGATTAAAAACACTAAAACTATAAACAAGAAAGTGAAATAAGCCCTATCAGTCCTACTCAGGCGAAATATTGGAACGTTCCAGTTTGCATTGTTATTATAAACATGAAATCGGGGTTTGACACCATGAGTGACCGAGATGGATGATTTTAAATCACAAGCAGTAGAAAAGGATATCGATAATAGCTCAGTGATGACAGACAACGTAAATTCAGCCAATGTTGAAAGACCTACAGGACTTGTTTTTTAACAAAGCAAACATAATAGCTCGGTCACTATTTTAAAGGTCTATGTTATTTTGTCATTTAATGATTTAGCGCTGTGAGAAATTACACAAATAATCATTTTAATTAACTGTGAATAACGATGTGATATAATAGTTTTAATTGCAAATTTGTTAAGTTATGATCGGTTTGTTTCAATACACAATTAATACTAAATATTTTTAGACATGTAGGCTCCGTTCGGTGTTATCTGCTTGTTGATTGATTAACATTTTTTTAATTTTTTTTTATTACGTTATAGGCAAGTATTTGATCTCGATCTCACCTGATGGTAAGTAACGATGAGATCTACGATGGAGCATACTTGCCTAGAAGGTAGACACCCAAACACAAACACCCAGATTGTAGTCAACGGGGAACAAAGACGTACCTTGTTCCATTCCTTGGCAGTTCGTACGATGAAAGTTTGTGCTAATACATATTTTTTGTACAAAATGTTACTTCAAAATGTAGGTACAATATTTTTGTGCTGTAGTGATTTTCATTTGTAGTTTACTTTTTGTATCAATAATCATAATCAAATACTAGTTCCTTGATATCACTAGTTAATAAAATCATTTAAAATGATCACGTCTACCCAAAATCCTAACACACACCGAACATGACATACAATATATCATTCATGAAACGTAACAGATATATACCATAGCCTGCGAGCCTCACAACACCAATACATACGTTATTTATATACTCATAAAGTAAATACAGCACTGAAACCTTGCAAGCACGCTTCCTAAAAACTTGTAGCTAGTGTATATGTGGCGGTAGGTACGCTCAAAGGCCGAGCCAAACATTCCGACAGACGATCGATCCGGATTAGGCCCGCGCCCGACCGACGACCGGACTGAATAAACAATGTGACGAGACTTATTCACCCTTTTAACGAATCCCTCTGTACTGAACACGGCAATCGTACGTACTATTTGTTACTTTTACGTGTTAGATTTCCAAAGTGCAGTACTTTGTAATTTGGTGTTACATAGATTTATAATTGTTGGTAGTTGGTAGATTGTTATTGCAAGTAAGTACTTACTTAGTGTTAAAACGGTTGTAGGAAGTGCACTGAAAGCTTCGTACATGTTAGTGGGTATTGTCTTACCTGCAACAAAAATAAAATTGATATACTTCACAAAATCACACATTGCAGTTTAGTATAATAACACTGATAATAAACACCCAAGAAAGTCATAAAACCAGATAATTATTGAACACTTAACTTATGAAAGGTATTTCTCTACGTATTGCAATATTGAAGTGGCAGTGGGCGTGGCGCATGCAGTTTTCAGAACTTAATGGTGATCGAGCCAGTTGGTACATAAAGTGTAGGATAGTCCACCATAAGGTGGACCAATTATATCATATTCGTCGGAGCAAGCCGGTGAATGAAAGTAGAGGATTAAGAGGTGTGAAAGTCTTTTGGAGGTCTAATAAAGGACGACCTCCAGCAGATTTCTTAGAATCAGTCAAATTCAAATTATGATTCCACTCGAACTAAATTACATATACATAGGATAAGATCACCATTATCCATATAAACTATTCAAATGTGTGAGATAACCTAATAGCCGCATTAACTTCATCTTTCGATTCGATCGAGGAATAAGGTCGATGCATTATCGTTTCAATTGGAGGGTGGTGAGGAAATAGAGCATTTAATATTCTAGATACGGCTAAAGGCGATATCGATGTGACAGTTTCTATTGGTAAACTTGGACCTGAAACAATTGAAGAGTGGTACAGTGTTCATGTTTCACGTAGTCTAAAATGAATGGATTTCTGATCACCTGATGTTCGGGCAGGTGCTATGAAATTCACACATTACAAATAACGTGGAACACAGAGCAAAGAACGCAGCACTCTGAATGCTCTTCTGTCAGTTAGCACCAGTTTATGTCAAAAAGAGATCAGATGTGATGATAATTACCCGCTCAGAACTCGAGATTCGTCCAATATAATCATGTTTAACGATGAAGACAATACCAAACAGCGTGATGAAACTGACAAGTCTTGACGAACCTAAGCAGTTGTAGATGAAGATGTAGTGTGACCAAAAACTCCCTTTAGAGACCCGTGCCAAGAAGTAAGCTTTGAAGGGTTCATTATGTTAACAGATACGCGAGAAGCTATCAACAGGAACCGTAATCAAATGTCAAAGACACGCTTTTCATAATTCCATTTGCGAATGTGCTGTATTTTGAGCAGCTAGGTAACGAGCAAAATGAATTGCCACAGTGTGGGTTGTCTAATATTTTCAAAATTATTGCCCGCACGTAACGAAATGTTTATTGTGAGTTTGAAGTGCGCACAAAGTGTGGGACTTAGTTAACTTGTTTTGCTCAAAATGGCAACATAACTAACGTACACCGTGGCAGGTTAATTTTGACCTTACATTATGAAAGTTATGAAGTATTATCATACTCATAAAAGTGTATCCTTTGTAAACTATTTACTATGAAAATTGTATTTTGAGGTTGAAATGCGTCTTGGTTCTTACCATTAACTAACTGATAGACAACACACGCCTTAACCACCTAGAGATTTTTAATTTGGAAGATATACATCTTGAGTACTCTGGAGATGCAATAAGAAGGAATTTTTGGAATGGAAGATAAAAGTTTGTATGAAGTATATTTTTAAGTTACCTTCTGGCACATGGTTTGTTTAACAACATTTTTGGAGCTCCTAAAGGACTTCCATAATCTCTACATCAAGGTGAATCCCTTTTTAGACAATTTCTTGTAATGGCTGTCGCGTTTTGCAATTCAAAGGGCTCCGGCCTCCGATGTGACTCGGAATAGGCTTGGCTCATAGGTATAAGACGTATACCGTTAAACAGTCGCCTCGTTTAATAGTTTGGGGATTCCGTTATTGTCCGAATCCTAATAAGGCTCTAGGATCCTAATGCATATGGACTTCTACAACAAATTTTCCAATAATATTCGAGATTTGCGTATGAAACTTTTATCATAACTAAACTCTGATTTCGGATTATTTGTATGATACAGCAGCTTAGCTTAGCTTTAGCGTCAGTAACATGTCCAAGGTGGGTGGGTTTTCCCCTGGAAAGACAACATACTGAAGCTAATAAAAAAATTAAGCTCTTGTAACTTGCGTGATATTAATAGGCGATGAAAAAATACTGTATAAAAGGCAAGTCCGCTGAATTTCTCTCGAAAATTGAAGTTGAGGTCGCGTTCAAATACGGTTGTAGAGTTAAGAAAAAAAATAAAATGACAATTAGTAAGTTCACCGTAGGCCTAAACGAAATAAATTATTTGACTTTAACTTGACTTCATATATAGACACGTGTATCCTTTCCCTTGTTCTGGTTTCTGTGTTAATTTTAATTTAAGTAGAGTTTATTGTAAGTACCAAAATGCAAGTGTTTTCGAATGAAATATGTAAGTAAATAGAATAGTGTTTTCTTAAAAAACCAATAACTGCTCATGAAACAACACCGCGCCGCATATTTCATGATAGTTTTTAAACGTAACAGATTGCCGAGAACTTGCTAACCGTCGTTCTGAAAGTTTGACCATTACAGGGAAATATGCGTTCATCTATTAGAAAATATACCCAAGTTCGGGGCAGGAGGCCTCGGCTGGCATGTTTATACTCATATTGCGTGAGTGTGATATTCCCAGGCTTCGTAGCAATACAATGTTTCACTAAAACAAACCTTAATGCACTATAAACAAACACCAATTTGGTGCGCTGATCGCTTCACACGGTAAAGCGAAGTTCCGGTAACCGTTATACCTGTCATGGGTATAAAATATTGGTATTGCTGTTTTGAAGTTTTTTTTTTGTTTATCCAAGTATAAATAGGTAATCAGTGAGCATAGTTAGCTGAGGAATTGCGTACGATTGTATATTTTACAGAAATGCGCATACATTGAATATTGGGAATTAGAGATTTGCATTATAGCTTAGAGCTGTAAACCTGTGCTTTATGCAGCTCTTATGGAAAGAAAAAAATATAATAATTTTCACTATTATCGTTACATTTTATATAAATAAAGGAACCATACATTTACTGTAATATATATTTATCTATCATTCTATTTCATTAATATATATTTATCTATCATTCTATTTCATTAATATATATTTATCTATCATTCTATTTCATTAATTAAAATGGGAAGCAATTACTACACGTGCAAGCACATTGTACATTAAATGCAAAGATAAACGATAAGTGCCAATCAAAAACTATTTCGGAAATGATTTTACAAACTATCAATCAAACCTAACCCAGTTATTTTTTGCCATCCGCAAACCGATTAAAGTATAGCAAAACTATTGCTTCCGGTGCTAGGTTGTTAAAAAAAAGAAAAAGTATAAAAAACGTGCATACACGATCGGCATACCATTGCCCACGTTTGCCATTCATATAAATCAATGAAAAAAAAAATGTGAATAGGCGTGTACTGATTGGCTGCACAGCCCCGCAAGGCACTGGGGCGTCGGGAACGTGATTTGCGCGGCGATCTCTTCTTCTTTTTTAAAATGCTAATTTCACGTATTTAATAGTAGATGAAGTACAAGACGATGATCGATCCTGGTAAATAATCTTTTTAAAAAAAAGAAGTTTTTTTAATGCGGATGCGGTTCACGCGCAGTTAATATAAACAGTCGGGATGAATGTGAGCCAAATAACAGCGCTCTATCATAGCTGCGGGAGTGCTTGCCTCAGGCGAGGCACGTCCTGAGTTAGCTAGGTAAACACGCTACGTGGCTACTCGGTCAGCCTGTACACTGCTGATGACAAGATTTTTTTAGTGCGGCAAAACATTTTACATTAGCTGCCGTCCGCGCTTTAATTTTTTTTTTACTATGTAAGTATGTCCCTTTATGTATAAAAAGCGTAAATAATTATGAAAATGAGTATTGACGCAAGACGCTAGTTTGGAATTTAACGCAAGTTCGTGCGTACAGTTTGTCTTTTATAGTTGCTATTTCACGTTAAATATACATATAATTATTTTATAGAGTCACAGAAGAAGCAAGCAGCAGAAAAAAATAATAGTTATAGTGGTAGAGCTTATACACTATATGCTATTTTTGTTTCTCTTTGAGATATTAAGGGTTAAGTGATTTTTTGAAAAACACTATAATAGGAACATGTTCGTCTCATAAATATTGTTTTGTAAGTTACTTTTTTTTCTTTCTGCTTATTATTATAGAGATTGTCTATGCTATATTAACGTGTGTCATTATACTATACCAATTTTTAAATCACACGGGCAGGATCTGTGGTAAACTTTAGTTAACAATAAAATCATGTCTAGCGCATCTTGAAACAGATCACAGAGTGTATTTGTACGGCCATCTTTACTTCTCATTACACCTGTTACTGGGGTCAATGCACTCGCCTTTGTACCTATGTTCGGAACGATACGATATACGATGCATTATACCTTATACCATCAATCTAATTCAGTTGACGATACTCGTTAATTTAATCACCGAGAGCTGGTCTGGCTGTGACTGATATTACAGTGGTGTGTTTTTAAATAGTTTTTTTAAATAACGAGGTGAAAATATGTCATTAACGTTGATAATTAACCTAGGTTTAAATCATTTTAATCGTCTTCGTGATAACCGAAATCGATTTTTTCTTAAGTTGTCATTGGGTGGTAAAAACTTATTTATTAAATATTAAAAGTGCCCTTTTGGATTGGAGAGGTTACGATAAAGCCTCGCTTCTAGATCCATATTAAATATATTATTCATGTATTTCTAAAAATGTTTTTTAATGTCATTTTAAATGAAATACATATATATACTAAATTGATTAAATCTTGTATGAATTTCGGGGTTGGTCTTACCTATTACAATCCGTTCACTTAAGATTTAATATTGTACAAATTTAAATACAAACTCTATACTCCCTTCAATAGAGTAATAATGGAAAAATATGATTGAAAATGAACATTCAAATATTGATATAGAAACTTATTTAAAATTACTGAAGCGTTTCTGTAGTCACCGTGTTTACTAGCTAGTGATAATGGAGTTCACTAAAAAACGTGTCCAAAAAAAATAGGTTATGTAAATACTCTCAGGTTGTTTACCGAATCAATATGAAACTGCAAATCCTTGAAACACGACGTTAAGTTTATCATTATATAGTTCATTGCCTCGTCGTGACGTTATCGTATTATTTTATAATATTGTGTCAATTAGTTGCTGGAAACTACATTATACGACTATCATTCCCTATTCAGCGAAAGATATAGTATTAAAAAAACAAAAAAAAAATCTAGTCGAATCGACTCGAGTACTTGTCGAAACGTTCTGAATCGACCCGCTAGTCATGAGTGTAAAGCTTATACTCTGATTTAGCCGATTGCTAATATTAACACGGAGCGACCTTCGCTTGCCCTCCGAGATTCAGTTAGTAGGACTGCCGGTAATCTAAGGGCTTGACCATGGTATTATAATCTGCTACACCCAGTCCCTTCCAACGATGACCCGACACTACGCCTTCAATAGAAATACAGCGCTCAATGTTCGATAATGGCTGATGAGTAGTTTCGGGCCAAAAACGTGACCTAGCTATCACGGGAATAGAAGACCTGGCGCAGCATATAATTGTACCATGGGTTAGACCAGTGTGTTTGCAGGAACTCGAAACGTCACCGAGAAAGCATGCTGTCGCTGTCTTATGCGTGTACCTATAGGTGTGTAGCAGCGCTGTGTAAGCAGGTATTAGTTATACATAGTTTCTCTATGGACTCTATCTATTTATATTCGTGAAACATCTCCGTAACTTAGGGATACTCCGTAACTGCGAATGTAGAGTTCTTTAAGTTCTCAAAGTACTAAAATTAACAAAACTTGAAATGGCTATTATCTTAGTCGGCCACTGCTCGTTACAAGTTCATCAAAGAACCCGAGCGCGCTCGCAAACCTTGAGATAAGAAAACACATTCCTCATCGAGTATTCGAATTATCTCTGAATGTTGACACAGTTGCGTTAAGGGCGGGTGGTGCAATTCATAAGTGCAGCGTGTTATGTCGCGTTTGTCAGTGTCATACTATTACCTGTCAATGAAAACACTATTTATTACTGACATCAAATTTAAATAACGTTTTTGTAATGGAATTATATAATGTATCTGTTTTAATGTGATAAATATTGATTGACCCTGTCAGCTGCCAAATGGCAAGATAACTCAAAACACTACATATAGGTAATCAATAGCTGCATTTACCCTTGTATAGAAGAAAATTATAAATCGTAATTGCGGCGGCCGCGTTCAGGAAGCAAAAGGCCATCACACGGACACCCTTTCTATTCTATACTTAAAAAGAATAATCGTGCGCGAAAGAATCATCTATAAAAACGCTAAACATAAAAAATCACTCGCGATTACGCATGTTCAATCCCACACACTTAAATCGCGTGTGAAAGAACATGCCACGTAAAGGCGACTAATGATTGTAAAATGCGATTATATATACAGAAGTTAATTTAAATAAAAATCTCTATCCTCTCATCGCGTAGACCTCAAATAATCATTTGGATCCAGTAAGCTCGCATATCGGAGCCGTTGTAGTATTTACCCAGCGTTGATTTCGACAATGCTGTGTAAACGAGAGGGGACAGCGATAACCTTCGATGCTGCTACTTATTTGTTTAATATTTCACGATTTTGTTTTGTTTTTTTATTCAGACCATAGACTGTTTTGATATTTTTTTTATTTTGAAACGCAAGAGTGCACAATAAGATAATATACTATTCTTGTAATCCTCTAAGACGGGTAGGGACAGGTACGTACCTACCTATCTCTAGGTACCCAGATGTAGGTAAGGGAGCTGGTGTGGGGTAGGCTCCTTACACGGTCGATATTGAGGTTGCAAAATTGATAAATAACTTTGCTGGTTGCATTCTGTTACTAATAAACTTCTATTATTCTTTAATATTAATACAAGGTGTAACAATAATATTGTGCAATATTTTGACAAGGCCAACAGATATAAATATTTTTGGGCCTGTTTTTTCCAAAGAAATAAAAAACAAAAATTAGAAAATTAAAAAATGACACCCCGTACTAAGCGCATGGCCAAACACTACTAGTCGCCTTGTTAAAAAAAAACACATCTTACACCTTATATACTTTCTTGATACATGCTCATTTTAAATTTACACACAAATATGAACAAACATAAATCGTACATTTTCTTATTTTAACATCAAAAACTAATGGACCTTTTTTTAATGTGATTTCAATTTTAGTTAGTCACAAATCTTTTCAAGCACAAATCATTTGAATAGCCTCCATCCAAAAAAATCTCATTAATTACGATCCAAAAAAGTTGGAAAAACTGAATTCATAAATCAACTACAACGTGGGAATATTTTTGGAATATGCATAAAGAAGTGTACCCGCGTTTCTATTAATCGCATTAGAGTCCCGTTGCGCAATCTTGTATATAAATCTGGTTAATGAACCACTGAAACATGCAACACTAGAAACTATTTCATAATATAACACGTTTTAACGATCCAATGCGAGTTTATATTGAGACGCACGCGATCGCGACAAATAAAATGGTATGCAATATGTAATTAAGCTAGAATTGCTACTGAAATTTTGATGTTCGAAGTTATAAATCGCATTTTTATCTGCAAAGTTCAAATGAAAATGGTACTTATTTATATAGAACTCGAACGTCATCTTAGCATATTTTATATAATATTTAATTGATTTTGTATGTCATATAGCGACAATTGTATATTGTAAGTACACTTTATATGACGCATCAAACTTACTTGGATATATTTATTCTTAGTCTAACTAAATCTAAAGTATGGATACCGTATTAGTTTAAAAATTCTTATTGTGTGTTTAAGAATGTTTTTTTTTTCTGAAGCCTACGTATGTACTGTATATTCTAAGAAAATTCAAAGTAAAACTCTCATTTCCTCCTAACATATTAGTAACCCGAATCTCGACGGATCCCTTTTTGTTTTCCCATGAAAACAATTCGTCAAGAACAGCCCACTTTCAGCATTCAAAAGGAAAAATGGAAGCCCAAACAAGCGGGCAACGAGTTAGGCCGTAACAAAATTCCAACAAAGGGATGATTAACGATTTTTCCACTCCCCAAACTCATTCAAGCCGCGTCGATATTGAATCCGTTAGGCGGCGTAAAAATGAAAGTTTTCCTCTTTAGTTTTCCAAACATGTATGGAACACGAACCTTGTCTTCGACCTTTAAGCGTGTTGTCTTGAAAGTTTAATGAAATTTCTATTATGGAAATTTATTTATTTCAACATATTACACATTATAATTAAAGGCGGGGGCAATTCCGAGATTGTGTCTTAGGACAGACCATCATGATTCTGCAAAGATATTTACTGGTTGAATATACCCTCGTGCTATTGAAAAGTTAGCTATATAAAGTAAATGTAAGAGTTCTCTTCACTACACTATAGCTTTCAAAAGCTAGAAAACTATTCCTCAACCCACGGATCTGTGTGCCCCTATTCTATAAGTTGTTACTCACAATCGTGACGTAACTACTGTAGCAGTATTTTCCTTAGCTAGTTTTGAACTTGTTCAAAATAAATGACTGCCATTTGAACGGAGTGACAAGTAACTCAAAGTTGACGTCGTTAGAAAATTTCGGTGGAAAAATACTTATAACGAGTCAAAGCCTCGGCATTGTTTTAATAGTACTTTGTTTCCAGTTTACTGAAGGTGGATATTTTGTCTTTCAAATATAATTGGGATGATGAAGTTGTGTTTGAAACTGTACAGATATTTACTTGTGAGAGTTTTGTTATTTTCTTTGCGTTACAAAAGTCTTTGTACTTTGTAATTCTTGTATTTATAAGTATTTTGTTTATGTTACAGAGGACTTGTAAGTTGTTAATTTTATTTTTAGATTCATAAATATCAAGGGAATGACATTAAAGTCCTATAATATAAGGTTCGGACTAATTAAAATATTCTGTGAGTCATTTGGTACCCAAAAATGAAGTTGCCTGTTTAAAATCTAACTACAAAGATCAATATATGATTGAGATGGTCTTTATAAACTAAATTGTACAACTTCCATTCAATCCAAAACATATCTTCCCAATCCGTATCTCATTCACTATGATTGATTATTCGAACAAAACTTATATAAACAAAGCGGGCTTTCTTCCTTTCATGTCTTTTGATAACATTGAGATTCGGGCCCTACAGAAATTAAACAGAGCATGAGCTAAGTGGCTCATCTGTCGTCTGCGGTCACATGAGTTCTCGGGTTGCGATATTTTTTTTTATATAAAAAATTAGCTCACGATATTAAGTTTCACGACGTAGGAATAATACGGCAGGTGATATGAATTCACCCGGCTCGGCCAGCATGTGTGTTGCACACGTTAATTAAGTATATTTTTTAAGGTCCCTGAAATTTAAATTCAGATTCTAGCTGTCGGTATTTTGTAATTATTATATCCTATTAATGAAATAACTTGACTCGGCAGTGTCACTACTTTGTCACTAGATTTTCTTGTAAAATGTTTAATGTGAAACTATTATTTTGCGACAGCAGATTTGATAGTCGACACTCTACACGAACGGATAGGTACACATTTTTATTTTTGCGATACCTTAATAAATTAGCGTAATTATTTAAATATATAATATATTTTTAAAGAAAATACGCACATATGTTTTTAAATGTGTACTTCTTTAAAAGTATTTCCTATAATAAGTGGATGTACCGTGAATATTTACTTGCTTGCTATGCAACACGTCACAAGGGTATAGTAATATTTTCATTGGAAAAAGATAGTAAGTACAGAAATTAACAAATACCATGCATATTATGCAAAAGCAAGAAATGTATTCGACTTTCAAACTTATATATTTCTAAGAAACTCAATAATTATTATTTGCTCTCACAAAGAAAAATAAACCTGGAATTAATTATTCAAGTCCAAGGAGTTTGGTAATAGAAAAGGGAGGATTAATACTTAAGGCGATTATGGCAGGCTAAGATTCTCAATCTGATCGACTGATAAGTAATTCGGTGCTTAATATTTGTAAATGGTTTTGTTACACAGGTATTTTAGGGGGATTTAAAATTGATTGATTTTATTTTGAAGAAATAAAATATAGACAGTGTTATCATTAATAAATTATTTATTCGTTATCACGCCACTACAGATACTATAGTTTAAAAATATTATTTAGTTATGTCATACAGGTATTCCTAGTAGTTTTGGACATCAGTGGTAAGATGCTACTGCATAGTTATTCAGTGATGTGGCTCTGAGTGCCACCATGGGTTGACGTCTCATTACCCGTAACACAGGTTAATTCCTAGCTCGGGAATGGGACGTTACCTATCTAGTACCAAACATAAATGTATGTAACACTACATAAGAATGTATGAAACTGCATGTATCATAATTGAATGGTGATACTTTTTATCATTAATAAACTATTATGTGTCCTTATAAAAATTAAAAAAAGTGTGTACAATTAATAAAGAAAATCTTTTTAAAAATGTTATTAAAAAGTACGCCAGAAAATTTCATACAAGAATATTTCCTACATACCTGCCCGACGTCATCACAATTTACCCATACAATTTCTAAAATCAAATTACCTACCCCAAAGGCCCGAATTACGTAAAGCCGTGTACACACTGACATAAATTACGTCAAAACCGTGGCTGTTGTAGCTATAAAAACGCTAATCAGGCGCACGCACGCTCTGGTAGAGTTAATATTATAATTAAAAATCCCCATTCCAAGGCGCCAAGTAAGTTTTCTCCAGGCTTTAGTGGTCTGGCTTATCCTTACAGTGAACCGAACAAGTTGGCCCCATTTGCTAATCTCCTAAGCCAACCGATGGACCAGCGCAAGTGATAAACTTTTCATTGTAAAACTTAAGTTAGTGTATTGATTTCTTATATTTACGCGAATACTACACATTGAAATAAAACTAATCTTAAGGATTTTATCGCGGTTTATTTTAAATTTTACGTTCCCGACGTTTCGGTTGTGACCATGGTTGCTGCAAAGCAACCGAAACCTCGGGAACGTAAAATTAAAAATAAACCGCGATAAAATCCTTAAGATTAGTTTTATTTTAAGTTAGTGTTTTAACAGATAGAGAAATACGGAAATTATAATATCTATTTCCACTGTTTGCAACTTCTACTAGTGGCTTTATGCGTGTTTTACAGCGACATGGGTACTTGCTTTTCTGTTTCCGATTTATTTCCACTTTAAATAAATTTCAGGTCTCGTCACTGAGCGTACCTAACAAAAATAACACCTTAATGTATTTAAACAATTTTATAGCTAATATTAGTTTGCATCGATAATGTAGCTGTGTCTACACTTATAAGTACCATTTTGATATTTTTTTTCTATCCTTTTTTCTAATCTATTAACATTCTTCTAAACGAAACTTTTCCAAAACTACAAAGGTATTGTGTAAATATAAGTAGTTGTTTGTCATTTGTTTTATTTGCAAATAGATCGAAATGCAGTTTGTTTTCTGGTGAATATAAAATACTGAATGACTGCCGCGTCCCAACAAACAGATCGGCTACCGTTTCAACCGCTTATTCACTCGCTATCGCTCCTCAACTGCACCACATTCCCAATACGAGCTTGCCAGAACTACCTGGTAGTACACCCACGAATAGTGTCGAGTAATGAGTTTTGTTGTTCAACCGTTACCGCGAGATTAAGGGACACTGGAACGATATACGGGCAAATACCAACGCTGATCGTAAACGACGGTTCACGGCCAATTGTTTGCGAATAGATAAGGTGAATGCAGTGTTAAAGTATACCTATAATATCTGTTGTAAGTCTATTACGAACTCCTTAGAACATAGGGTATACTATATTATTTAATGGAATAATGTCAGTTTTTTTAATATGTGCTAATGTATTAAATATTAAATGTTCACGAACAAGATCTATTTTATTTCTATAATATCACTGACAGGTTAGTGTCTTGTACACAAATATTAAGAAAAAAAAATTGTGTCTGAGTTCTCAGTTTGATCGCGCATCACGAGAAAACCACTAAACAGATGTTAATAAAACGTGGCATGGTGATAGCTTATAACTGGGTCATGAATTGGTTCCCGTGGGATAGCTTGATAACTCCGTGCGGATTTTAATGACATTTCGCATGGGGATAGCTTTTAACAAGATCCACAGTTGGGGTAAATGAAAGGGTTTCTCTGGTGGCCAAAAAACTTCAGGGCCCCAAGTTTGCTAACACAATCGATTCATAATCGAACAGCAACGGCATAGTAACTGTCACTTTGGACAGATATTGTATGGGATATCTGTCCAAAGTGACAGTTACTATGCCGTTGCTGTTCGATTATGAATCGATTTTGTTAGCAGACTTGGGGCTCAGGTCACACGTATGAAGATGCGGAAATGGCTACTGCTGTATAGTATAATAACACCTTAACAACCGTTTATAGAACGAGTAGTTTGAGTAAATGTATTTGCTCTTGAATAGATGACTTAGTGAGAAATGTCGTAAAAATTCATGGTGGCTGCAGGAATGTTTTCTATATGTAATAAAATATGTATGTGAAGTTTATGAGCTTGTTTTACAGTTGAATTGGACGAGGAGTTTAAAATTAGCGTTATATTTGCTTAGAATTTATCTATTAGGTGTATTTAGTATAAGTTATCCTGTCCGAATTCCCATTGAAAATTTACTTTCGGTTTTTCCCAAATTTTCTTTATTTTTCTTTCTCTAAAATCCTTATTCAGGCTATTATAAACATGAAAAACAAAAACAGTATTGTATATCTTCTTTTCAATATTATTTATAAGTCTATGAACTATATCCATAACAATAATTAACGATATTTTGGCATCATTCTCATCTACTTTATCGGTTGCAAAATTCACAACAAATCTCCTGAGGGTATACGTAATTTCTAGATGGATTACACGGAAACGAACCGGCCGTGCCGGAGCTTCGTTGTAGTTTTCCGATAAAATCATGTCCGCAAACAATTATGTGAACATCGGACAGATTGGGTCCGGGAGCCATGAGAGCCTGGAATGTTAATTGAACCCTTCGGTGGGTCAACATTGGACATACAACATTTAAGCAATGTTACATGAGCACAGAGTGCCTTTATACATTAAGGTTGCAAATTGAATAAACATGAACGTGAAGACTTGGTAAAAAAACGATGTAATTTCGACAAGCAAATGTTTGGGAAGAATTTATGGATGCCAGTCAATCTGTAATGTTGTGACAATTCTATTTAAAATTCAGTTTTAAGTAAATGTAAAAAATAAATATTTTAATAGCAATACCATTATCGACCTGATCTATGTTAAATTTAATAGCGATATAATCTCACACTTTACCCTTAAATGACATCAATGAAATGATCTGCCATACTATACCTATTTATTTGCGTAGATTTCAATACAACAATGTATGACCCTTTTAAGCGTACGGTCGTAAAGTCAATCGTAAATGTTTAATTGCGCCTACTCACCAAATTTGAACTGCACGCGACGTTATTAAGCCGAGTTACAACCGATTGTGGGCATGCAAAACGGCTCTGTACCACATTTATTGTATATCCCACTAATATTATAAATGTGAAAGTTTGTATGGATGGGTGGATGTTTGTTACTCAATCACGCCAGAACGGCTGAACGGATCTGGATGAAATTTGGCACAGAGATAGATTATAGTCTGGAATAGCACATAGGCTACTCTTTATACCGGTAAAATGTATGGTACCCGTGGAATAGATTTGTTTCAATTTTTCATAGAGCAAAGGATCGACATGATTTTTTTCGCGGGTAACACCGCAGGGCGCAGCTAGTGTATTATAACATAAATAAATTGAAATATTTTGTAAATGAAACTTCCACGAATTTGATCATAAAATTTAAATGTCATATTAAAGTATGTTCCCGTCTCGTAAATTTTATTATATGCTGTATGTTTTTGACTACCTATATTTGGTTATTGTTATTTATTATCGGGTATTATTTTATTGTTTATTACGATTGAGTTTTTATCCAAACAATATTCGACGAACTTGAAGACTTTCTACAACCTCCATAAGACTATAATAAATTTATTCGTGTTAAGTATTAAAAATATGTTTTTCAATCTGATGTTCTCCTCTCCTCCTTTAGAAATAAGCAAACAAGGGGCTAATAGACCCAATATATTACTTTCGTCACTGACTGTACGCAGACCCACTCATTTCGCATCCACAAAAGCTTGCAACGGTATTCTGTCGTCACATTTCTAGTTCCCAAAACAGCTACCAAAAAAAAAAAAACAAAATCAGCTTCCTTGTTTAATTTAGCGGGGGTTGTCGACAAAAAACGTTTGGTCTCGTTGTTGCCTTTTTTGTTGACCGTACGTAACAACGCAGGAATGCATTGTTCCCGTTACACTCTCCCGAGCGGGCTAGTTGTAAAAAGAAGATGTGTTTTCCCCGTGCCCTCTCGGTGAGTCAGTTTATTGGTAGATGCGCCCGGTTTGTTGAAATCTGGGCCAGTGATTCATCTCGCGTGACATGCACGTAATATGTGGAAAACTTTCGATCCTACCTCCTTTTTTGTCACTTTCACGCCAATATTTGGAATCATTTTTAGTACTTAATGTAATGAAAATAAATATTGAAATGCTTTATTAAATCACGAACCTAGAACTAATAGTTAGCAGGTCCATGAAGTTAGCTATTATGTTTCTGATTGTGTAAGCTAGCCGTCTAGCAACATTATAACTAAATAGCACTATGCCAATAAAGCAAAAAATATATTTTGATTAATAATATGAGAGCATATTATATAAACATTACTTTGAATAAACAATAACATACTTTATAATATGAAGTGCTTATTTTTTAATAATAAAAAAATCATTTTTAAATAAGACCTCCCGATTTTAAGTTGCCATTAAGAAGAGGATTCTATTCCATTTTCGCCTTAATCAAATTCGAGCAAACTAAGTGAAAGTTCCAATTCGGATGCCATTAGGACGCCTTTCGTTTCGATTGGGTAGTATTGAAAACTCATAAAACGCTTGTTTATATTTAAGTATTCTGTGATATTGCTAAAGTCAGAAGATAAATGTAATAGAAATATGAATTTAAAAAGAATAAGTAGATTTCTATTACACAGTTTTCTTATAAAAACAAGAACAATTTTTTTTTCACATATTACGAGTATTGTGTTAAACCGGCAGTTCCACCTACAAATAGTTTTGTGTCCCAACGTAAACATTATGCTTCATTATTTGTTGAATACAAAACATGATACATATTATTTATCAAATAAATACAACCACGATGGACATGCTTCAAAATGATTAAATTAAAATGCTGAGTACCTACTCACAAGGTAATGATAAGGCCTAATGTGATAGAAAGAAATTCCAATTACACTTAATGATTAACGTATGAAAGATTCATAGAATCAACAGTGCTGATAACACAGCACCGTTAAACACGGAAAGCATTAGCCAACGAGCTACATTTGAATTTTTGATGTGACTACTTTGTTGTGACAAGCTCGGATGACCTATCGTGTAATTTGAACCAGTTTCAATCTTCCAATACGGTAGGTCAAAATCACGACATTATAACCTTATCGCCCATATAAGGTAAACAGTTAAATTGTTAATATCATCACGAGACTTATCGAAACAAACGAAGTGTTTATTTGTTCCTGTAGCGACCTCTTCAACCTAGCCACAAACTACACAGACGACATTCATAATAATTGACATTTCTCCACACAATCCTGAAACGCGCTATTAGAGTTTTCGGAGCACGCAACATATAGGTACAAGTCCCGACAATAACCGTCGGATCACAGCGGCCGCCCCGCCAGGCATACCACCCGCCTGGCTGGAAGATCATCCCTTTCCGCTCAATTCCCATTAAAACAGTTAAGAAACGCTTCTGTTAATTTCTTTAATTTATATGAGATTGATATTTGTGAATTCTATTTTCCTAAAGTAAACATTTAAAACTCATTCTCACATGTTTTATATCTATTGTCACACATTTTATTCTAATCGGCTGAACAAACATCCCTTATCGATTGATCAAATAAGATGATACCTCACAAAAGATTCAAAGCAAAAAAGGACGTTTACAGGTGTATAATAAATTAAATGAATCCAACACTTATGGGCACGGGCCCCGCTGTGCGGACTGTGGGGACAGAGGCGCCTTGCTTGACGACCTTACGATGTTAAGGCAGGCACGGCAACTAAGATGGGTTCTGTAGAGTATTTTCCTTTGCATCAGCAGGAAATGTGCACACGGTACTAATCATGGTTGTAGCCAAGGTTTGCTTCAGGGTGGGGCAAATCAAGGAAACTCGATTTGGACATCATATTTTCTTCGTTAAAAAAACATGACACAAATCGAAAGTGGATTTTGCTTTTCGTGTCACTGCTCACATCTGCCAAGATAATATAGAGTCACATAATTCCTTGACATCAGTAGTGATATAGTCTCATATTTTCAATTGACTCCATGAGCCAGGGTGGGGCAGCTGCTCCCCTCTGCCCCAATGTGGCTATGCTCATGGTACTAATAATAGGATAAAACGATGTTAAAATGACTTGACAGAACACTCGCATAGCTCTATGGATACAGGCATTTGGTAAAAAAGTCACAGTTGTCCTAAATATAATGCAATTGTCGTAAAAACTCGATTTATTCAAAAGTTTTTTTTTAATGTTTGTATGCATACAGATTAAGAAAAAAAATAGAGGCGAATACCGCTAACAAAAACCTTCCCAATTGACATACGCAAATTACGTACACGTACTATTAACGAATATATCACTGAACGCAGTCGGCATAGAATAGATGTGCGTGTGCGCAATATGGGTGTACTACGCAATCCAGCAAGCTTTCTTTACCCTCAATTAATTTTGCGACATTGTTTTTTTTTCGTAGCCAGTACTAAAATTTCTATTACTATAGTAAATATTACTATAGTAAATATTACTATAGTAAATATTACTATAGTAAATATTACTTAAACAGTAACATTCGAGTGACATACAGTTATTGCGATGGTTTTTATTACATAAATACGGAACCATAAAAAATTACCCATTCGTATGCGTCCTACCCACGTATGCTATTAAGTGAAGAATTTTATAGTTCTATTCACAGCACTAACATGAAATCTGATCACATTAACCTTTTGAAGTAAATCTAATAGTCCTTGGTGGGTCCTATTAAGTATATTAAATTACCTGAGCGAAATTTGATTTCATGCTCAACGTGTGGGAAAAATAAACATTATCACGCCTGTAATCTTGAATGGGTTGGCAGAGGTCCATGCAGTGCAACAAAATTTTGTTTGACAGTATGTGTTCCTAACATAATAGGAGGCCTATAGCTATTATATAGGGCACACTCTCCCTCAGTGCAAATAGTTGAACTTCACACGGCTTTGAATAATGTGTAGGTTTCTTCATGATGCTGCCTTCACCGTACAACAAGTGACAACCATAATTTTAAATGAGGTAAGAACATGAACTTCGAAAATCCCGGGTATTTGAAATTTCTATGTTTATGACACATCTCAATAATGGCGGATGGTTTATTGATATTAAATTAAATCATGATAGTAGTGCTAATAAAACAGAATGAGTTGTTTATAAATAAATATGTTTATATCGAAGTTCATTAGCTTTGCCATATCGGTAATACCTAGCAAAAGAAAGTGTCATAAATATTTATAATACAAACATATTGAATCTCAATGGGTACGTATATACGATTTGATAAGTTTTATAAAAAAAAATATCGCGATTTAGTAGTCCAATAACATTCGTAATTCATAATTCCACTTTTATTTTTACATTTATTTTTTACTGTAAGTACGACCTATTAAAAAAACGAAACTGCAAAATCATAATCTACGATTATACTCATATTATAAAGAGGTAATGTTTGTGAGTTTTAATGTAGGGATCTCTGGAACTACTGGTCCAATTGAGAAAATTCTCCACTGATAGAAAACCACTCTATCCCTGAGTTAGCACTCCCACTAATCCCACTAATATTATAAATGTGAAAGTTTGAATGGATGGATGGATGGATGTTTGTTACTCAATCACGCCAGAACTTTTTATCCCCGTAAAATGTATGGTTCCCGTGGGATAAAGGTCATACTTTTTAATCGCAGGTAACACCGCGGGGCGCAGCTAGTAGCTATATTTCCTCGTGGTACCGTAGACGGAGCTGCGGAAAGGAGCTAGTTTTATAATAAACACGGAGGCTGGCATTATTTCGGGTGAACGCTGTAATTATTTATCGATTTTAATCTCCGGATCTAATTTATATACGCGGTCAGGACCAATCAGGAGTTAATACGAAAATAATAGCATTCGATTGTCGCTCATTACAGGTAACATAATGGGGCGAAATCATCTTGATGTTAAATTAGGGTGTAATTAGGACAGATGGGTTCGAGATTTCTATCGAACAATGGGATAGGATGTTAGCCAAGGAATTTTGTTCATTAATTTTTGCATAAGATTTTCAGTTTTTTGGTGCAATAATATAATATCGCCAAACAAACAGACCAACTGTATGGGGCCAACCTACGTAACGGTTGTATTATATTTGGTCTGGGAGCCATCCTGGTATTATAATGAATTACATATATTAACAAAATAATAGTAAAACAGTAATATACTGTTATAGCTCTGTACAACGTAAATATAAGTTAAGACACTATGAGCTATAAATAGGCTGCATAATCTTATTTAAGTTTCTTATCGGACTACGGGACCCTAAAATGCTACTTATAGCAACCGCCCGAATGCATAAAACCACTATACGCCGTACTTTTGCAATACAATTCAAGGAATTTTATACAATTCCGAATTGTTTTTCCAGCCCACCAATGTCGGAGTATGGCGTTCGGGCCATTCATACTTAATGCCTAATGTCGAAGTATGGTGTTTGGGCCATACATAGTTCACGCCTAATGTTGGAGTATGGTGTTCGGGCCATACATACTTCACGCCCTATCCTACTAATTACCCTTTCCCTATTAATTAAATAAAGTATTTCCCAGCTTGGCACACATTAATTTTAGATAGTAAATTTATACACCTATTTAATCGAACGTTTTGTATGTTATTGTTATGTGAAGATAGAAAGAGAGAGAGAGCTATGTTGCAAAGTGGATATGAATACTATGGATATACTTTTATGTTTTGTAATACTGCCTATCATAATTAGTTTCTTAATAACCAAGCCGATGTGTGACCTCGAAGCGAATCAAGAAGCTTTTTGTCGACAAGCGTGTTGGGTTTTGTTATGCCACCAACTTAACTATATACTAATCAACCTACCTATTTCTCTAAGCAACTTAAATGCCAACTCATTGCTTATTTAATTGCCGTTACATGTACAATGTTGCGAAACTGGAATTGCCTAAAGATGACATATATTGCCCATGTCAATGATATCACGTTATTGTATATAATATGTAGTAAGTACTCAATACGTATCTAAATTGTGGGATATAAATATACTCCACTAGCTTTTTCCAGCGGCCCCGCCCGCGGTACCTCGATACACCCACCTATAAAAAGTAGCCTGTGTGCTATTCCAGACTATAAACTATGTCTGTGCCAAATTTCATCCAGATCCGTTCAGCCGTTCTGGCGTGATTGAGTAACAAACATCCATCCATCCATCCAAACTTTCACATTTATAATGTTAGTGGGATAGTAGGGTTGCGCTTATCATCCTAAGATAAAGACACATAATTTTGATGAATAAGTAAATAATAATAAATATCGCCAGACGAACACACTAACTATACGGTACCACACTAACCAACGCTTGTATTATGGGTACCGTACAATGGACTGGGGGCGAACTCAGTATTTATTACTTATTTAGATATTAAGCATCCATGACTTGGGTACAAAAATTTGTGCTCATCACACAAGATTTTGGATTCGAATCCGGGACCCTCGGCACGGAAAGTAGGGTCGCTACCAACTGCGCTAATCAGGCAGTCAAAGTGATAAGTAAATCGCGATTATTTCTACTGTGTTCCAAGCCTTACTCTACATGAAGATATTAATAATTTTTACCAACAAATTAAACATGATTAAAGAGTCAAACACGGTTATTTTGATTCTCATTGAATCCGAGTTGTTAATAAAATTTCGTGGAATGCCCTAAGCTCAGTATATTATTTAACAATTTAACACGAATTTAACAATGTTATCGATAATGCCGTGGTTTTCTGAGTAGTATTATCTAACGATATGATTACTATCAGCGTTTTTAAACAATGACTGTAAGAACATGATTATTATGTTACAATCTCAACTTTGTGTAACTCGTGTTGTGTCCGTTCTACACCAGAAAAATAGGTAGGCAAAGCATAAAAATATTTCTACGTCAAAAAATGCCTTACAACGAATGTTACATGTACTATGACCTCACTGAATATACTAACATCTAGGATAAACTATGACCTATACCAATACCTGTCCTCAAAATGTATCTGCAAAATAATGAGCTGGTAACATCGGACTACAGGGTAGTCTAACGCAGCTATTTATACTTTTTAAAGGAATGCCGATGTTTTGTAGAAATGCAAACAAACAATTGACCTATGCATGTGTCATGTTGGGTAAAGGGACTTTTAATCCGCGCCCTTTAGGCTTCGTCAAAGTTAATTAATCCGCCTATTGTACTCATTCTCAAAATTAGCTACGGATATAATATTGAAGGTATTATTTTACTTTTTCAAATATTACGCAGTTATAATGGCGGATAACAACTTCGTATAATTAATATTATGAAGAAAAATATAAAAAACTTTTACATGTATTTTACTAATACAATTTAAAAACATAGCTTACATCGATATCTAAACAAACTGCTACCTCAAATTGTAGTTTCGGTTTCAGTAGACATGTCAAAGCCGCTGGGACGCGCCGTTTCGTATGAAAAAAGTTCCCCGAGCTTTCAATAATGGACAAATATCAAACAAACATAACTATGAGTATCCTGTTTGCCGCCGCCCAATGTTTGATCGCCGCCCGCAGCGAGAACGCTAAATTTTAAAGCCAACACCAAAGTGTGAAACGGTGTGCAAATGAAAAATTTCCACCGCGCTCATATTCGCTATTGTTACCAATTTGCGACGCTCCCCGATGCGTGTTATTCCGGGTTTTTTTTTTCACCATTTCTGTGACGTAATTTTCCTCAATTTTATTCTGTATCGCGATAGTTCATCAACTAAAATGATTGACTCCCGTTTCAGCGATCGTGAATCAAAGAAAAATGGTATAATTTATAGATGCATTATTTTAGTATAAAAGTTACCAACGATATTCTCTACAGAAAGAACGATAATCTTTGAACCGCTTGTTTCAAACAAATTAGCTCTTAAGACAAATATTAATGAAAATTTAAAAGAAAAAAAGTTTGAAAAGCTTCTAAGCAAACTTCAATAGTTATTCAATATTTATATTTTAGAAAACATGGAGGATGTTAGCGAAGTAGAAAGTTGCCACCTAAGAAGCCAAAACAAAGATCCTAATAGTTTATTTTTAAAGAACACTTTTCTGAGAAGGCCTCGTGTTTGATTAAGAACACTTCTATATAAATCTTTCGGCAGACAGGTTATAGCTGAAGATCTGAGCTTCGTTTTATTGGAGACTTTTGAGAAGGCTACTTTGTAAGAATGGAATAGTTTGTTGATTTATCTTTTTATAGTCTTTGCTCTAAGCCAGGGATGGCGAACCAATGGTACACATGTCATTAACGGATCGTGAGAAAATGATTTAGGTTCCGCATTAATTGAGTAATTTCATTTGAGGCCATAGAATATGAGACAATTTATTATTATTAGAGTATTTATGTAAAATAAATTTCAGGTCAAATGTCACACTACAATATGCGCTACTTTAAGGTTCTAAATCCCACATCACATCGAATAACAATAGTAAGTCTCCATTTCCGATGAACTGTCACCACATCTCGCGCGCTCTTGTGAACATAATGTAAATAATACTCAACCTTTGGATGTGAAGATGACAAATAACAGCTACTGCCTACGCTATCGGATAAAATAATAATAAGTACGAATGTACTTGAACAAGTACTTCAGGAAGTATCGACTAACTAGAAAGTGTGACCCACCTAAAGAATGTGAAGGGCATATGTATGCTATTGAAATATATTGGAGCCAGAACTGGACAAGTATTTCAGACTCCATGCTATCCAACGGTCCCTTAGCTAGTTCAAGAACTCGTCTTAAGGCAAGAGGGACTGCAATGGACGCTATAAGAAAGTCAGTATTTTTTTATAAGTTAACACCCAGACAGTATCAATGAACATAGAAACAACTTCAATGCAACTCACGAAATAAGGAACAATCACGAAAGTCTTCGCATTGACGATACGTAAATCGAATCCCATAGTATCATGCTTTTCACGAACTTCCTTGACCTTCCAATCACCGATGCTAATCTCTGTAGAGCTGGAGAGCAAATCTCCTGAAGTTTGCCGACTTTGGGCTGCAGACTGTGGGTACAGCAAACATTTGAAAGCGGCGAACAAACAGCTCAGCGCACCATACACCTGCCGAAGTTCAATTGTTGGTGATCCTAACCTTGGAATCTCTATTACGTGCTTCAACGAAGGTATCGATTAATAATAATCTATACTGCGATATTTATTTGTTATTAACATGAGAATATTGTGTTAAGTTCTACACGAGCAAATTGAAACTAGTTACTATTGAAAATATAGGCATATAACGATCCTCCTGGAACTGTTGTTACTGCTTATAGAGATACAGCTTCCCAAGAGATAACGTTATGGTGTAAATTTATGAAAGAATATTTGTAAGAATAGACGCAGTAATTTGTAAAAGCTTTGTAAGCGAAAATCTACATTCCAAAGTGCCTATCATAAAAATACACACGCAAAGTTTTTTCGCAGTATATAATTAAACCTACCAGGCATACATGAGTGCAAAGCGACCGTGGAATACCAAGGAGCCGGGACACCGCGTGACTCCGCACACATTCATTGCAACAAAGCGGCGACACAGGTAGAAAAACCCGCTCCAGCCAATATTAAACCCCGTCTCAAAGCAAACAAGTCTTTGTACAAGAGCACAATTTTAATTAAAACAAATATTAGTCAAACAAAAACGCGACATGTATTCGAATGAATACAAATTACACCGCACGATAAATAACGGACACTCTATGTTGAAACCGGAGAAAAAAACATCTAATGATCTGTACAAACAACGGCTCACAAATATCGTATGATCAACAAAAGCTATACAATTTAAGAATGGAGACGGATGCTTTCATTCACTACGCGGTGTTAACATAATTCTTGCCCACGCACTTTAAGGGCAGATAAATGTGCCTAGCATCGTGTCAATTCCAATACGTTTTTAAACAACTATTGACCTTTGTGGATCCCTTTCCATTTACATACAAACGTATTCTTATGAGAACCATTGGGCGTATCATTAATTTAGTTTTTATTCTATCGACTGAGCTTGTTTACTGAGTTGTTTTAGCGTGTTGAATAGATAGTAGCTTTTTCACTTTGTACGAACGTGTAGTCTAATCGTGGGGCATTATTTTTACCGTCATTAAAATGAGTGTGGCATTTAAAAAGTTTTGTATCTTAGTCAGAAGTGAACGTAATACTTATAATGGGGCCCATATAACGTTGACGCTATCGACAGTAGAGCTGTCAATTTGGACATGTCAATCGACCATAATATATTTGCCGCTTTAATTACTTTCTGTCCTTTTAATCACATAGGCATTAAATGTGTATGTGATTTATTTTATTACACCGAGCTGCCAGGTATATCACTTAATATTATAAATGTGAAAGTTTGGATGGATGGATGTTTGTTACTCAATCACGCCAGAACGGCGGAACGGACCTGGATGAAATTTGGCAAAGAGATAGATTATAGTCTGGAATAGCACATAGGCTACTTTTTATCCCGGTAAAATGTATGGTTCCCGTGAGATAGGTTTGTTTTAACTTTTCATAGAGCAAAGGATCGACATGATTTTTTGCATAGGTAGTGGTAGTTTAGGGGTCAGAAAATGTCATAGGCATCGACATAGTTTTTAATCGCGGGTAACGCCGCGGTGCGCAGCTTGTTATAATATAAGTGTAAATCTATAAATCAATTTATATCAGAATTTATAAAATGCCAGGTTCCTCTGATTATTGTAGTACAATTTAGAAATTTCAAAGCAATAAAATATCGATCCTTAGCATTCGAAAATGGAATTCGATCCATTAGGAGTCGTTAATGTCTTTATAATCCGTTACATCCGCACCTCGCCACCCCTGTAATAAAATTAGCAACGAAGAGGAAGCCGTGGCTCATAACGGCTCACAGAGATACCACTGACAAAAGATCGGCATTTGTAATAGATACGAATGGGAGAGGATTATATTCTAAATTAGAATCGTTCATGACCTTTGGAGGGTTATCGCTTTTATTCTGTTTTAATATCTACTTACTTCAAATTTTACGCCAATTTTTGTTTTATAAATTAAGTTATATTGAACGTTAGTATCTAAAATGTTTATTTTAAGTCTATTAACACAAATTTGAATAATCTTTATTGAAACTCTACACCTCCACTATTGTGAGTCTCGTAAAAGTTATCTCAAAATTAACGTTTCATTTCCCCCACCATCTGCCATCCCTATTTTTACACACCATTTTCGAATTATCTCCCGACACGGTGATCATAACACGGATGTTGCAGACACAATGCACGGCAACAAAACACAAATATTGGTCTATTAGACGGAACTACGACATTGATACCCTCGGTTGAAACTGAGCTTTTGTGCAAAGTTCCGCCGGTAATCTTTTCACAAATCGCCTCTAGACAAAAAATCGTAGCCAATGCTATTGTTACCCGCTATTGGATGAAAGGAATGCGCCCAGGTAGACATAGGGTGGATGGGGGTGGATCGATCACACATTGTAATATAGTGGGTATAGTCCTAAATAATTTAACTGTGACAGCCCGTTCCGTTAATGGCGACATCGATACAAATTGTGACATTAATTACATCAGCATCACTGTACCCGAAATAACCGTTAGGGGAAATTTTCATATCAGATCCAATCGACTGCGTAATTTCATTGACAAATTTGCGATAACCAAACAAATTAAGTGTTTGAGCATCAAGTCGGTAAGTAAATATTGTCAGTATTCACGGCTATACTCGGCATCGGTTGGATATTTGTAATGTCTGTAGCTTTCTTAGATTATTTTTTGCCTGCGATCCAATGCGCGCTGCTCGACTTGGGATTCTTGGCGCACTTGAGACCGAACAGGTTTAAACTTGGAGCCCGAAAACCGGTAAAAAATCATCACAGGTAATTACGGTAGGCTCATCGCTTACCATTCATTATAGAAAATAATAAAACAATCTAAACTAAAGATCCTTTTTGCTTATTTGGTAGTCCAAACAACATTTGCTGTTAATATTTATTTAAAAGTTTTTACCATTTTTATCGTTTGAAAGCTATTTTTATTGCTTTTTGGTTCGGGTTACAATAGTATGCATTGCGGCGTGGTATTTTCCAACTACTTGTTAGCGAAATTATCACAAATGGTGCATTGTTGTACGTTCGAAACAAAGAAATTCTGCAAGTAGTAAAAAGTAAGGAATACGCGGAAGGCTATTTACGGATTCCTTGTTAGATTTTACACCCAGGAAGTTCCAACGGGAATGCTTTTCTATTCAAACGCAAAGTCGTTAAGAGGCGAGTTCGATAGTATCTAAGCAGTATTTACATTTGCATTAGTGAATTATGAAAATAAGTTCAAAGCAATCAACGTTATCTAATCGCTAGGTAGTGTTCATATTTACATTGATAAAGAAAAAATCATTGAACGATAAGGTTGAGTCGAAATGGAATGGAATGTTGAAGTTCAAAACGTTTTGTATAAATTATATTAAAGGCGTGACTGCTAATGTTCCACCCCCATCACTACTGCACATTGGAATAATTAATAACACCTCAATTAAAATATCAACTAAGCGCTTCCACCCATACGATGAAGATAGCGCCCACTCGTAAATTAATAATAGGAAAACAACACGTTTTAATTGCTTATAATAAGCTGTTGAAGGTTTTTTTGGTATCATCTTGTTTGTTATAGGTTTGCTTCACCTGCCACTAGTCTGGCTACCCGTAGCATCTACTAGTGCTAAGGAAAGCCTGATATTACTTTCAAGGCGACAAAGTTTTAACAGATTAACATTTTATCATGTACCTACAGAATTATATTTCTGTGTAAAGCTACTCAAAAATATTTTCTGTTGTTTTATACCTATGTAATTAAAGTAATGATCCCTTTCGTGTTTCGTATCAAATTATCGATCGTGCAAAAATTTCACGTTTCATCAGATATTTTTATGGAAATGAGATGTTTATTCCTTGTCAGAACGAGCTGTGTTACTAATTAACGCCTTAGGGAGCTAAAACAGGTTTCGCGATTTATCGTAAAACCCAATTTAGAGCCGGGAGGCACGCGATTACAATCTTCTCACGACAGGAAGGCGCGCAAACTCCTCATCTCGAGGGAAATCACGCACGCAACAAACTTTATGGCAACACGTCCTGAGGAGCATTCGCTCGGGGCGGTCGACTACAGCCGCACCACACACAGACCAATACAAAAGAAATAACAAGACGCGGGCAGTGTCTCTACGCGGTCGTCTACGTATACTTCATCCCAACTTGGTATCACGTCTCACTCCATACACAATGCATGCATATCCTGTCACTTCACATATCACGTGTCGCTACCGCAAGAAGCACTGCCCACTATTTAGGGCTAACACTGACCGTGGTCGAATATGGCTGCAGACTCAGTCGGATCCCATCCTGCGCGAGGCGCTCCCGAAGCAAGCGCTTTAGTTGAATCCGTGGTATTTTCACTAATTCCGCTTTCCCCTCCTCGTACTCGTCGGCATATTTTGCCGGCTCGACTGCTGCTGTCGCCTGCTCTTTCCTGGCTTCTTCCTCACACCTGCACGGATCTCGGGCGGAGGCTGCTTCCTCCAACGTGAAGTAAACAGCCGCGGCACCTTCCTCTCTCAAAGATCTTACTGAATGCAGTAATCGCTGACGATGAGTAGGGTTCAGAACGCCGATAGCGTCCAAGTCTGGTTCTCCTACTTGTTTGCATATTTCTAAGTCATCATAACCGTTGTCGATGAAACTTTCCGCGTATTGGCCCAAGTGGAGCGATCGCAACCACTCGATGACGATGTTGCCGGTCGTGGACGAGGCCATTTCGCGTCACACTACTGGGAGCATTACAAGGCGTGCTCGCGGCGCGGCGGTCGGCGAGAAACTGGCGGCCACACTCCCCTTTGCCCCCTTTCCCCTCTTTAAGCCGCGGTCGCCGCCCCTAGTCCTCCGTGCTTTTGCTTTTTGACATTTTGTAGCTTAATCGTTCCATACTCTATAGAGGTGAGAGCACCACGTGATATAACATGATATTTTCTAACTTCCCTAAATTCGTTTACGAATTTCTCGTTAATTTCCATCCAATAAATTTGAGTGATTTTTTTACGTTTCTTTATGTTTGTTTATGTAGCTTAACGTCGGATTATTGTGAAAAATACGGTCACCCAGTGGATATGATATGGAACAGCGGGTGGTCGTCGTATCGAATGATTTATGCACGGATTTATTCGTTCATCTCCAAGGCGCCTCTATTTTGTGAATTGAACCGCTTTAAATTTGTTTTTGGACCCATTCCATTATTTAAATGGAACAACTATTAACTTTTGTAACAGTTTATGAAATCGTCTCTACGCAGTTATTCGGAGCGAAGTTAAAGTGGGTTATAACTGTTAATAATTATTATTTGCTTCCCTTTTAGCTTTGACTAAATTTTAGTTGCTTACTATGTGAACGTAAGTGTACGTGTATTTCTTTACCATTATGAACACTATTTATATCTTCATAATTTATAAATAAGATATGTGCTGGAACAAGGACCCGATCTTATGCAGATTCTTACTCCGCTAGCGTAGGGGAAACTGATCAATAGACAGTTATATTAATAAGATCAGTCTCGAAAACGCTTTCTATCAATTCACCTACCAAGAGTAAATTCGTTAACGTAATGTAGATTTTATAATCAACGTATCATTAGTCATTTCATATGAAATTGAATAGCACCGCTAGCCTGGCAGTCATCAGCTAAAACTTTTAATTCTTCACACACGTTGGACTCACTAGATCTACAATCAATTTTGTGTGCCCTTACCATTTTTTCACAAAGGTTACCTTTGTAGTTGACGAAAATTTGCTATTAACTTAAGGTACAGACAAAAAAGTGTTCGATTATCTTTTGAAAAAGTTATTATTATAATCCATACTCCTTTAGTTGCAGCAGCTTATTACCACAAACTATACTGGTACAAAGTTAACTTAAACCAAAGTTGTTATTCATTAAAATTTCTTGAACCTGTTTTATCTCATTTCGGAAGCTGCACTAGAGGAACTGGTATAGTTTGCGCATTACTCGTTATGCGGTCCCCGAGTAGTGGGCCTGTTTTGTTTATTGTATACATTGGGGATGAAGATTTTTAACATGGGTAGGTTGTGTATATGTGAGATTTGGTTATACGAAAGGTACTTATTTATGTAAAAATTGTTGAGGTAGCATCATTAAAAGTAAGTACTTATGAAAATCAAGATATTTATTATTTTATCTGAAGCACAGCAGAGCCATCTATTTAAATATCTGGATGATGGGTTTGGCTATATTTTTATAAGTGTTAGTAATTGTTCGATAAGGTTGTTAGGGAAAGAAACATTTTAAGCGTGGTCGGGAAAATTTGTAAATTTGAGATAAATTGAAAGTCCTTTCTTCTATGGGATTTTGAGCCGACGTCCGTCGGGTAGCTAGTGAAATAATAAAAAAGCTACACGATTGTAATCACAGGTTCTCACTAATAAAACTAATACTACCGCCATTAAAACAAAGCATCAAATACGTAAAGATGCAGATTTTTATTCAGATTGCAATGATAATGAACTGATTCGGCTTATCTTGATATTCGCTAAGCTTGCAGATAAACTAGATTATTCCAACCTAGTTTTCCACGAGCCAGCCGTTGCGGATAGTGTAACTATGGAAGTGAACATTTTATAATTCAAAAGATAGAACTTCTAATGTATTTATGAATTTAAAAGCTCTCAGTTTTTTTTCTTACAACGCTCTTTAAATTATAAATGTTTGTTAACTTGACTACCAGCGCCATCTAGTATCACCAATAAGAAACGTTCAAAACTTTAGTTTGTTGCTTAGAAAACAAGAGGTCAAAAAAATGTTTTATAGTTTAAAGTTTTTTTTATATATAAAGAGTAAGTCATTTATTAGTGTACGAGTTGTATGGTTTTAATTTGCTTTCGCAACTTTATTAAAAATAAAATATTCACGCATAAATTCAAACTATTTGGGGGACATTTCCAGCACTTTTACATCAGATATGATTTAATAGAAATGAAGTGGTCCATGAAATGATGTTAGAATCTGCACTGCTGCAATATTGCATTGCAGGACTGTTCATAAAATATAGCGCTTAATTGCTATTGCCTACGATTTGGCAATAACGTTAATATACACCAAACGTATTCTTAATTAAATACATTAATATCGATATTCTATTTATTGATACATTGAAATTGAGTACCTATTTATGTAGACAATTTGTGTACCAATTATTTAGAGTTATATTGGTTTCTTAGGCTAGACTCGATCTAACTGGATGTTATTTGAATTGAATTGTTTACATTTGAATATTGAATTCATGTTTGCATAGACAACTGCACACCTTTCTGGGAAAGATGAAGATTTAAATCGTAAATATATAAGGTGTAACAAAAATAGTAATAATATGTAACAATAATAAGTAAATTTGGGAAGTTATTTCTAAAACTATACCGACATCGGTGCCCTCTTACAATAACAAGATTAAAGAGGCGATCAAAGAAAAAAATTGGTTATCGGCAAAACATTTTTTTTTTTTTTTATTACATTATAGGCAAGTATTTGATCTCGATCTCACCTGATGGTAAGTGACGATGAGATCTACGATGGAGCATACTTGCCTAGGTAGGAAGGCGGCAGTAGATAGAGACGCTACATTCACTAGGCACATGCAGCGCAACTGATCTGACCCGCCATCCATGAATGGCAGCACCGAACATCATGCCGGAACACGGCTAGGCCGCTTGGCGACATGGCTTTGTTCAGAGGGTGGTGACTAGCCACGGCCGAAGCCTACCACCAGTAAAGTTGTCACCTGGTTGGCACCACCCAGGGTCACGTGTAGGGTATCTCGAGGGTACTTAATTCTCCTACGGACGAAGGTGACTCGACCCCAAAAACAAAAACATTGTATACAAAAAATCACAACCTACGTGAACGTACAACACCCAGTTCAATCTCCACAACAGATAACCAAAACGCAGATGGCCCAACGCCATTCCACTAACGACGTAACAAATCTCGCAAACTATTTCCTTACTATACATATTATTTCGTTTTACGTTCAATTTCCATAGTCGGTGAGCGTAAAGAACTTAATGGACCAAAAGATTGCTCTCCGCCGGCCTACGAAAAGGTTTTTAAAGTATAACTAGTTCCTCCTCGACCATTGTATGGCCTCCTTAATCATTGGATGGAAACTTTTCTATGTTTCTGAAAACGTCAGAAATATTTAAAGTAGATAGTAAAGTTTTGGTCATCCTTAGTTTTCCTTCAAATTACTGCTAATGGTTTTGTAAACTAATTGTAACTACAATTGAACTTTAAATATAGTAATAATAAATATAACCAGCCCATTTAATGTTCCGCTGTTGGGCACGGGCCTCACATCAATGCGAGGGAGATTTGGCCATAGTCCACCACGCTGGCCCAGTGCGAGTTGGCGGACTTCACACGTCTTTTGAGAGGTTCTCTCAGACTTATATTTATATATAGATAAAGATAATACTTTGTATCTTGGACCGATTCCCTAAGTATTCTCTAGAGGAATCACTGCATATTTTTTGTACCGCATAACTAAGCAATTATTTCACATTATTCGCTTTGCAAGCTTCGCAGAAAAAGTCCTTTTATATGACCCACATAACCTAGTATCTCTACTTTCAAATTTCTACGCCCCCATTTTTGTAATATAACAACAAAACATATATATATTTTTAAATATTTTTTATATGCAAAAGATTCGGATCAGCGTTATTGAAAACTATTCCAAATTTCAAGTCGTTAGCATTAGTTGTTGCTGAGATGATCAGGTGTGGCAGACAGCCCGACGGACATATTCCCACAATGAGGGTTCTGTTTTTACTATTTCGGTACAGAACCCCAACAAAATCACACCAGTCTTTTCATGAAAAATCCTATTACCTCTTAATATAACCCTAAAATCAGTGGTGCCCTCAGGATGTAGACAAATGTCCGTCTTCCCCCGTCCTGACACTTTTGCCGGACTGCCAACCGAATAATGAACTCCTAAGGCCTGCCCTTTCTACTATTTTGTGTGTCCATTTGGGTCAATTGGACCTTTTAATGCTTTGTGCATATTTTCCCGCCTGGCATACGCCTGAAAGCTTTTTGCTTGCCTCCTAAGAGTGTGTCGTTTTATCGTCTTAGTTGCTATTTTGTTAGTGTCTAAAGTAGCTTGATGGTTTCGAGTCCATATAACGGGTTTAGATGTATGTGCCTGAAAGAATAAGATAAGCGGCGTGTAATAAGTTTATACTCCTTTATTAAGGATTTTATTTAAGGGAATAAAAATATGAGTTTAGCATCAGTGATAGCTAAGTTGGTAGAGCGTTGGCCTTGAAAACAAGGTGTGCTGCAGGTTCAAACCCCGGCTCGCACCTCTGAGATTTCTGTCCATTCTTGTGTGAATCTCATCTTCAAAAATGATTATCACTTGCTGTACGGTGCAGGAAAATATCGTGAGGAAACCTGCACGTCTGTTCAAAGTCGTATAAACTTCACTAAGCGCACTGTGCCAGCGTGGTAGAGTACAGCCTAAATCGTCCATATGTGAGGAGGAAATTGCCCGGTATAATGGCGGTATAGGCACTTACATTGGGACCAAAATACCATTGGTTAAATGTGGGTGCACCTCTGCCTACCCCCTTCGGGATAACAGTAATGATGGTGTATGTATGGTATGAGTTCAGCATATTCATGAAAAAAACATAACATTATGATAACAGTTTATTTATTTTCTTATTCGCCAACCCAGGTAGAATTTATAAAAATGGTCTATGAATTTTGATGCATTATATTCTGATGAAATTTCCAAATAAAAGAGCTCAGATCAAAATATTATCCCCGCGGCATAAGTAGTCGTTACCTTAAAGCTGTACATTTAATTTAATGGCAGTTGGCTACGGTAGTATGGTACGGTACGGGTTTAGTTTTACACAGGATATTAAGAGAAATTCCTTAACTTTGTTCTGAACGAGCTTAAAGGTACTTTTGCTGGAAAGAAGAGGTAGTTTGTTTTGTTTTTGTGACCCAGACGAGATTGAATCTATGGAAAAACCCAAGTATAAGTAAGTAAGTATAAGTAGTAAGTATTTGTTTTAGAGCGCTCTTTGTAACATACTTAAAAAAGAAGAAAACCGAATTGAGAACCTTCTCCTTTTTGAAGTCTGTTAAAAAGCACACAAGATTGCGTGGCAAAGTCATTCCCATAACATTGAACACATCACTTACGAGATGTGCAATATGTTTTACTAGCATTACAATTTAGTAGCAAACTCGGAGCAGGCAATTTTATATGATATCAGCTGTCCCGGCAAACTTCGAACTGCGTCAGAGTCAAATGTATGAGAAAATTAATTATCATTATTATTTTTCTTTTAGTGATTATTTCCATGTTTTAATAGTTATTCTGCCAATTGGGGCGGAGACAAATTAAAAAAATCAAGGATATTTAATATCGGCCCACCCATTCTTGAGTCAGAAATGGTGTTACTAACCCGACTTAAATAGGCTGATATTTGCCAAGAATTCAAATGCCTAGGAATTCCAAAGCAATCGCTTATTATTATACACAAGCAATTTTAATGCACCCGAATAAATGACAGCGAGCTGTGTCATAGGCACGGATAGCTCGCATCGTTCCCTCTGATGACCCGACGTCCAACCCCTAGGGCAGCCAAGCTGCGAACTAGTGATGCGACAGTTTATTAGAAAAATATCGATATGCTTATATCTATTTAATAAAATGTGAATTGCAGTGCAAGTATTCAAAAAAAGAATCGTGAATTGAATTGTAGTGAAACTATACAGAATACGGAGCTGCTTGCTTTCAAAACTGTGGTATGATTACTAATTGGGAAACATATCGATAACATTTGAATATATTTTGATTTTGCTCGGTAATATGATTGCTCGATAAACGTGGTAGATGTCGTGGTACTTAATCCAAATTCTTTTTAACAAAATCGATGACGCGTAAATTGAAAATCTCATTATATTATTGATGAAGTTCATGTTTTTGGAAGGCATATAAAACCTAATTCTAAGATAAAAAAAAAACGTTTGCTACAACATCGTTTTATACCATCGACAGCTGCCAACACCACGCTACGGCAATGCGGACAATTCGGGACGTGGATAAATGTGCCCAGCGACTCGCCGTGACACGTTCATTGAGCTTTCATTTGGGCAATTTTCGACTAAATCCCGGCCAATCGGACGCTCCGTCTCGGCGGGCCTAAATGCTCCCATTTGCAACTATATTTGCTTTCGCACGACTTGCAACTAAGACTTTTAAAACTGCGTACTTTTAGGTTTCAAACTAGTTTTTTTTTTATGTATATAAGGCTGTTTCTTATGGACCATCTCGCAATATACATAGTCAATCAATGTAATGCTCATAATGTTGGTTAAGTGTCTACACGTAGTAGGAGTTGAAAGCATTAAAAATATATTATCTTCAATACATAGCGGCCATAACCCACTTCAAGTTTTATTTTAAGCCAGAAAATTGCACGCCATTTCTCTTATAACATACTAGACTTTATCAAACATTGGAGGACTCCAACATGATTATAAGTGTACGTGTTCCGAATTCGATTCACAGTCGAGACCGAATTGTGGCACATCAAAGAAAACTCAAACAACGCTTTGATTTTGATATAAAAAAGTGTTCTTGTTATCGCAACGGAATAAATTCCCTCTTTGTACTTACGTATCATTATGCCACTTCCTTGCAGATAGGCGGAAAAAAGTTGTTAGACTTTAACAGCTTTTAGTTCCAGTTTTGCAAAGTTCCAGTTCGATAAGAGATTGCAACTTCATACAAAGAAAGTATATTTATTACAGTGCGAGTATATAAAAAAAAACGAAGAATTCTTCCGGAATGCAATATTCAATTTGATTCTCTTCTAATCACTATTCTATTTTAACGTTTGCACTATTTTTGTTAAGCTACTGCAAAAGTCTCTCCCCTATTCGAAGTTATCGAAAACATTCAGCTTCTCGCTCTACTAACCTCTTTCCATGCTGTCTGCTGAATACATGATCAAATACACAGCATATTCAACTCTATTTATATTCTATTACGAATATTCAAATGCAGCAATAACTCTGCAATATTAAAGTTTTTATTGCATATTGTCACGTAAGGATACCACGTGTGGAATGCTATTACATAGAAAACACAGGGATACTTGGCGCTTGCTTTAGTACTTACAAAAAAGGAGGAAACATTACTAAACGACCATCAACGCTTTGAGTTTTTTAAAATAGTCCCACTCGAAATTTGATCTTATGACATTGTTCGTAAGACTGCTATTCTCTGCGCATGGATTCCATAGTATGTTTTATGGCAACAAGGAATTAACTATTTTTATAAACGCAGCCAACGAAACGGTGGTGTTACATGCGATTACGGCGTTTCTGGAGTTAATTACTTAATTAAATTGCTTCCTCACTAGGTAAGCTACCCTTTGCTGACCATTAGTTAAGTGCGATTGAAGGCATGCCGAATTCAAACCAGATGTTTTGGGACTAAATTTAAATTTGGAATCGATTTCGTTTATGGAGCGTTTCCTTAATTATTCAGCAAATTAAACAGATCATATGTAAATATTTTCGATATCTTGAATCTAATTTCAATCATTTTCAGATTGCAAAAACAATATGTATTATTTACTAAACAGAACTTACTGATAAAAACTCAAATAAAACCACCATACTAATAATTACATTACTCAGAAAAGCAATGAAATAATTTGTATGGTTTTATTTCTATCCATAAAACAGTATATCAATATCGCAATGTTTGGACATATGTATGTACATACATAATGTATAATAGTTAAGCAAAGAACACATACCTATAGCAAACATTCGACTGAATTGAACAAGTAATTCATAGCACCATAAGTTCTGGAGAAAGGTTTGCAGGGAACGTTTGTTGCCGACTAATTTAATGCGCCGTCATGCACCGGTGATCTAGTCCCAAAGCTTGGTTAGTTCGCCGGTCTTGGTCTGTGGTCGGTCTCACGCAAGGCACCTATATTGGGCCCTCTATTATTCCTTTGCATTGTTCTATTATTTTGGTCGCATATGCTGATTTTATGAGCTACGCTTACAAAGAAATAAATGCGTGCTTGGAGCTTATTGCTTGCACGTTAAGAGGTTTTAAATTATGTTTCTTTTTTCTTATAAGGATCTAAGATTTCAACGATACATGATTAGTACGTACAAAATTATGATTTGTTATTTAATTTAACTATTAACAATTACATATTTTTTTCCTTGAATAAACTAAAAATTGTATGTTTGCCTCGTCAACGAAAATATGTTAATTAATAATGAACTTGATCCAAGTGTCTCTGATATTCAAGAACATAATAGGGAGTTTTATAATATAGGAGTTTTCCTTTTTTATTCACTGAAACTTTTTAATAAAATTATAATAAATTATGCAGAACACTGCTTCAAGTGATGTAGCTTCGCTGAGACAATATTAATATATTCTTGATATTTAGATGAAAGGTTTAATAAATTTCTTGCTAACAATATAATAGTAACAGGAGGATTTTTATATCGGAATATTTTTTTGCGTAAAAGAGAACAAATTAAAACAAAAATTCTCGTCTAACGCAAACTAACGTAGTTTTTGCGTTATCTGACTTATAAGTTCCAATAAATATAAATGAAAATTTACAAGTAAGTTTATTCATAAAACTTCATTTATGTCGTTCATAATGAAGCATCTTAATTACTAGTAAATGCCTACACTGGTTGTAAAAAAATATATGTGCAGTTACCAATTGTATATAATTAAAATAATGCTTCTAATCTTGTGACAATTTGTGTCGTACTATCTCTAAGGTTATTACAACCGATTTTTTAAAATTAAGATGAAAAGACATTAGTTCTGAATTCTAAACCAGAATGTTGGTATATCCAGCCATAATGTGGCCCCACGTCTGTGTACACCACGTAGTATTTAGGATCACAGGTTTTGTGGCCAGGTCCGACGCCGCATTTAGAGAGGACTCCTCTTAAGAACCAACTGATTTTGTGATCTGCTTGGATAGTGCTGACGACCAAACCGCCTCCACTATCGCCGTTGCGAGGATTGATACCTGGAACGTTAAAGATTATAATATACTTTTGGGCACGAGCCTCCCCTCTATGCAAGGGGAATACGGCCACAGTCCACCCCGCTAATCCAGTACGGGTTGGAAGACTACACAAGCCTTTCGAGAGGTTCTCTCATACATGCAAGTTTCTTCGCGATGTTTTCCATCACCATTTAGCATATTGTGATAATTATGTTAAAAAACTTTAATCGCACAGGAATTCTATAAATTCAAGAGGTATAGTCAGAGTTTGATCCTGCGACCTTTGTTACTAAGGCGACCGTTCCACTAACTTGGCTATCACTACTTATTGAAGATTTTCTAGGTCGACTCAAGGAAAGTTATAACAAATTTCAACAAGTTTTCAGTTGAAACAAAAATTCACCTACAACAAACAAATTTGTTGTTAGGTGAATTTTTGATTCGTTCATTTTTTCATTAGGTATATAAAATACATAATAAGCACTATCTAAGAAGGAATACACATTACCAGACATTGGTCCGTAGCCAGCACAAAACGTGAATTCGTCAAGCAATCTCATGTAAAGTTTAGGAGCAAAATTAATACAAGTAGTATCATTCTGTACCATTATGTAAGTCGATCTCAGTGTGTCCGAGAGTTTATCGAATTCCGTATTTCCAAAACCCACTACCTGAAATTCAGAAATAAATATTATTGGATCCATACAAGTATAATTTATATAAAAAGTGTAGGAGTAATTATTAGCAATAAAAATTTTAGGTATATGCCCTATGCCAGTGGACTCATTAATAGCAAAGGGCATGTAACCACTTCAACACAGGGTAACCTTAGAATAGATTCAATTAAGCAGCAAAATATAATTATAGAAATTCTGATGTATGAATGTGGATAAATCGACAACGGTATACCATAATCGTAGCATATGGCAATCAGTGGTCTCTGTCTACCTACCCCATGGGACGCAGGCGTGAGTACATTTATGTATGGAGAAATTGTGAATTTAATGAAAATACTTACAGTGGCTTCTTTGCCAAATAAATTTGTTTTGTCATAGACCGGCCCCCAGATACATATAGGTTGGACGTATTCTGTAAACTCTAGACCGCTCACTCTGATCACAGCTATGTCTGAAGTAGCCAACTCGTCAACGTAAGCTGGATGTAGAATAACATCATCAGTCTGTGAATATTTTAAGTATTATAAAAATTTAATACGAATTAATAAAAACATAATGTGTTTTACTGAAATGCACTCACTATAGTCTAAGTGCATTTCAGTAAAACACATTATGTGTATTATAAAGCTACGAAGGATTTAGAGAGACAAAAATTGTTGCAACAAAGATTTCTGTAAATAAGTCGTAATTTTTCCAGCGTCTTATCAATTTCTTTGTACTTGTATCGGGTTCTATTGAAACTTATGGGGTGCTTAGGTTATGATAATTTACTTACCGTTAAGGTCTGTCTACTAATTTCATTAAGGTCTTTATGATTAATAATGCCAGCTATAACTACAACTCTATTTGCTTCTAATTTTAATCCATTCTTGTAAACACAGTGGCCGGCTGAAAATAATTCAGGTTATACATTCTCGAGTCCCTAATCTTCTATATATATAAAACAAAGTAGTGTTAGTTACACCATTTATAACTAAAGAAGGTGTGGGCCAATTTTTTTTTTAATTATTCTCAGCTCTGAATAGCAATAACATGGGAAAAATTCACAAAAAAAAGATAATTAATTTTCTCAAAAATTTGAATCTGAAGTACGAAGTTGGCGTGGACAGCGAGTTTGAAATTAAAGTTGATTGATTTTTTATCACTATAAGATAATCACCATTATTTAAACCAAACTATTTTTAAAAAGGGGTCATTTTGACAAATTCTAACACATTTTTTTATAATACTTGATATATCATATCATAATCTTTTTGCAATTATATCGCATAGGGAGTCGGCCTTAGCGTATAATGATTAGACATGATAATCTAAATCATATATACCTGTAACAATAGCAGTTCTAGACACAATGTTACCACCACATTGATACTTGAGTTCGCCTGTCTTTACATCCTTGACCATGATAGCTACATGCCACGGCCAGTCTCCAGCTTTGGCGTCAGTCCTCACGGATAACAACTCCTCGTTTTCAATCGCCCTTCTTCCGCAAACGTGGGCATAATGTTTTGAAGTGTACTTTTGAGTTACGTTCAGGGACGTTATAGTTTGTGACGCCTGAAATTTGAAAATGAAAGTTAGTGCTTATTCTAATTCTTCTTAATCAAGGGTAAGACCTTGTCGATGTAGCTGATTAAGTTTTTTTCGTTTGTCTCTATCTAAAGCTCCTTCTTTTGACACCGTAGATGACATGACACCGGTCTTTTTTATTTATCTGACCCATGTAGCTTATTCTTGCAGGTAGGTAGGTACTTATTTAAAATAAATAAATAAAAATAAAATTTGTTTTATGGTAACATAGGAGACCAGCGGGTCGATTCAGAACGTGCTGACAAGTATCCGAATCGATTCGAATATAAATTTTCTCGTTTTAACGACGTTCTATCAGAGCCATTCTTCATAACCGAATTGAAGATACTACTACGCAACCGAATGGTTCGATTCGACCACTCGCTGTGTTTACATAGTAACTTTGATAATCCAAGTATCAATTAATAACCGAATCGGTCGATACAAGGCTTGTCGTAAGGTTGTGAGTTGTGTGAATCGGGGAGCTGAAATGATAATGGAAATCGATTAAAGTACAAACATTCAAAGTATTTAAAGTGAATACTTACTTTAATCTGGTCATTGCAAAGAGTAACATTGTTTAAACTTAAAGAAGTAATAAAAGGTACATCGGTGTCATTCACTACATTATCCATTAAAACATAGAACATGTAACGATCAGGTATAGGTTTCACAGCGTGTATTACAAAATCGTGTTTGTTTGATCTTCTCGCTGTGAAATTTGAAGGCTCTGGATGCTGCAAATTGAGATAAATTATAATTACTATGCTACTAAGAAATGAAAGCTTTGAAAAGTTCATGGCTAGTTTTGGAAGATCGCAGGTACTTCCTCATGTTACTTATTTAGTACTAGCTGCGCCCCGCGGTGTTACCCACGATTAAAAAGTACGTCCGTACGTTCGGGATAAAAAGTAGCCTATGTGCTATTCCAGACTATAATCTATCTCTGTGCCAGATTTCATCCAAACTTTCACATTTATAATATTAGTGTGACTAAATGTTTATAATGTCATACTTACCGCAGATATTGTTACTTCATCTTTGAACACCAACAAGGTTTCGGCTTCTACTAAGTTTTTATACAAACCAAACTGAATAACACCCCGCCAATAGTTTTCTCTTATTCTATCAAAGTGAATCACGCCTAACCCACATGGTTCATACCTGGTTAAGGCAGGCCCTTTAATAGCCATTGAGCTAACTTCTAACACAAATAAGAAAGACACCAAAACTTGAATTAAATTCATTTTATCTTTTTTATTTTTTTATACTTCCTCGGACTATACTATTTTATATACTGAAGTAATACAATACTAATATACAAAACACAGTTCCTTATCACTTTGTATACAGTGTGTTGAGAAATGTACGCGAAATGGTTCTGAAATTCTTCGTACGTTCCTTTTATGTGAGTGAGTGAGTCAGTAAGGAAACACTTATACAAATATCTTTGTTCGAACAGTTCAAAAATGCACTTTTTTATATAAATTTAGGTCAGTATTAATTAGTCACAATTATGTGTAAATAATTATTACGTAATTTAAAATTGTCGGGCGTGGGTTGTAAAGTTGATGGTGTTGTTTGGACTTTTATGGTTAGTATAATTAATAGAATTTGAATTTTCTTATTTATTAAGAAAAAACAAAATAATAATAAAATAAATAAATTTATGTTTTATATTTATTTTAATTTTTAATGTATTGCGTATTTTTTTAGTCAAAATTAATTTATTTTACTGTTATTAAATTAGTCGGAAACTTTATGATTACTATGAAATAAAATATCAGCACGTTGAAAAAATATGCAAACAAAGTCAAATTGATATACTAGTGCCTATAATTAAATTAATGAATAATCCGACCATTACCCACTGACCCGAACATTAACCCTAAACATATGTTTAATACAGGTGTTACAAAACATACCAAACAAAGAAGTACTACGTATTACATAAATAATAATTAATTGTCTTTGTATTTACTTTTACTGTAATCATTTTATAACACATTCTTCAAAATTTCGTAATATTTTTGTGTCCTAAATTACTTTTACCGTGAAGGTTTCAGAATGAATAAATTAAGAATATTAAATACATATAATACGCATTGAAAACATAATAGCCTTACATAACATATATTAAGACGGGCTGAAAATCTTACATACATCACTATAAATCCAAGTTCATGCATAAAAAAACAATATTGAAACATCCTATATATCATTTAACTAGTGTTCCCAGTATAGGGGTCACAGACCAATCAGGTGACCTCACGATTCTCTGAAGTTATTTACAATAATATAATGACAATGTTTTATCAATTGTTATTTCTTTATTCACCGGTCACTAAAAAAAATGCTTAGATGTAGTGACTAACTATTCACTCAATGAGTACCTATGTAGTTCGCCTGAGGCAATCTCTCGCACTGCCTCTTCCGAGCGCTGCCTTTTGTTATTTGCCTCGCTGTCAGCTTTATGCCTATTTCTAAAACTGATTGCACGTATCATAACATAGCCTGCCTCGTACGACATTTGATCGAGGCAACCACGCGCGGAGTAGCGATCAGTCAATACACGGCTAGACTAAGCGTCACACATAATCCCACTAATATTATAAATGTGAAAGTTTGGATGGATGGATGTTTGCTACTCAATCACGCCAGAACGGCTGAACGGATCTAGATGAAATTTGACAAAGAGATAGATTATAGTCTGGAATAGCACATAGGCTATTATATATATATTTTTATCCCGTCAAATGTATGGTTTCCGTTGGATAGCTTTGTTATAATTTTTGGTCGCGGGTAACACCGCGGGACGCAGCTACTGTATTATAGATTTTCATTTCCATCCACGAATACTTACAGTAGACTTAAAAATATCGACGGAACGAGTTCACATAGCATAAACTGCATAACCCCTATGTCTCGGATACAAAGCATTCCACCCCTGCCAATTCGGGTATGAAATTATCGCAATACTTTTAAGGATTGCAAACATTCATGTTATTTCAGTTTCATAAAGCTATCAAACGCTGTGCTTAAAGTTGGTGAATACTTCAAACGTTTTTAAAATCATTTTGAAAGAGTATTATAAATCAATCATAAGTTGGTACATATAAACTTAATCATGTATCTTTATGAAATTCTATCAAGACCTTATTCAGATTCACATATGTATTAGTTAATTTTATTATATTATTTGTTGTTCCAATAAAAAGAAATGTCAGACTAATAAATTCGGATGTTTCGTATAAACACGACCTGTTTAAATACTGTTTTAAACAAATTACATTATAGCAAAAATAATGTGAGATTATTTATATTATTTTTATCAATTTGATTACCGAACCATTATGCGTGGTTTATCGGTTCTATAATTTTGTTTTTAATTAAAATAATGTTTTTAAACAAGTGAAATTCTTAATTTTTTGTGTTGTTGTTAGTTAAACAAGAAATAATTTCACTTATTTAACTAACAGATTCTTCGGTGATGTTTTGATGTTTAACTAAATCGTGTGATAGTCTAGTTGTAATGTTTGAACAGAACAACAGTATTTTTAGTTGTGACAAAAATTCTGTCATAGTTCGGTGAGAATTCTTAATTCCTCAAATGAATAGCTCGAATTTAATAATGAACATACTTACTTAATTATCTAAACATCCGATATTCTCAATACTACTTGGTAATCCTGGGCGCGATCTTGCTATAATGATCCTTGATCTCAATGCAGCAATTAGGCATAACTCACAGCTCTCCATACCAATGATAACTTCATCGCGGTTCACGCAGCTTCAAGCATCCAATTGTTCCAAGCTATTTAACGCTCACGAGCGCACCATACATGTATAATTAGAACACAATCCAGACCATTAGGATGCTTTCAGACAGGTGGCAGAAAACGAACCTAAAATTGACTCGGATTTACGTCTGAGCCGTGCTTAGCCAAAGTGGACTGACCTAAAGCGGCCATTACATTATCCAATTTGCAGAGCGCTAGTTGAGCTAGCGTGCTAAATTTGTATTGTGTAAAGGCAGTTAGACAGGTAGTGATCCAATCTAGTGCGATTGCATGGACTCTGCCGCACTAGCCCATCCCGTACACTAGCTAGCGCACTAAATTGCATGGTGTAAAGCGGATTAGCGTGCTAAACACTAGCTGGGCTCGGTCAGTCAGTCGGCGTGCGTTCGAACAGGAGGACGTATTTTTGGATTTAAATCAAAATGACGCAACCATCGACTAAGGAAAGGGAAATTCTCTTAAATATAATAGAATTATACAAAGACATGCCATTTCTTTGGGATAAAAACATAAGGATTATAAAAACAAAGATATCAGCTCAGCAATAAATATTTTTGACCCAACATTTTCTGCGTCTTTTTTTTTTATTTATTATCATTAAACTCGAACTCGACACCATTGCTAAAGCAATGCCAACTTTCTGGTGTTTTAATGGTGCCATATTCGTTTAGCGCTCTTCGAAAGATGCGGTTTGGCCGACGATCACTACCGAAATGAAAGGAAGTTAAACTAACTAGCTTCGCTATCTAGTCTAGTGTAATGAGTGAGCTCTTTTTATATCGCATTGCGACACTAAATCTAGTGCTCTGCAAATTGGGTAGTGTAATGGACGCTTCGCTAGACTGTCTGTCACTGAATGAACTATAACAGGAGCTTGTAAAGTGACGGACCGCAGCACTATCGGCCTACCGGCAGTGGCATCAGCAGGCATGTTATGGTATTTTTAATTGTCACCCTATATGTTATTAACTTAAGTCTGATTAGACCCTTAAATGTATTAACAGCCAAGCCAGCTTGAGAGCCCTCCACTTCAGCTGAGAAGCTGTCCAAAGTGTGTTTCTCGATAATCTATTACAGTGTTATGGTATTCATCACATAGTCCATTTACGAGAATTGAGAATGAATATGATTTTACTAATGTTTTATTAAGATTCACTGTTAATTTCTCATCTCTCTCTGCCTGCTTACGAGTCAAGTAAGTTCAAATATGATTGTTTATTAAGGATAAAACTGAAAATGGTCTTGGCATTAGAAGTTTGAGAATATTGTCAAACCCTAGCTATGCTTGATAACTAGTTAGGTATCTGGTGGCGGAATTGAATGACTTCGGGCAAAATTATTATAACTTGTTCCCCATAAATTTATAAAAAAAATAATCACACTACAATGGATTTGGCAAGAAAAGTCCTTTGTAATATTAACATTGTAAACTGACATCCAGGTACATTCAGTACGTTTGTAGGTCTCCTTTACTACGAAGCTGTTTATAAAAATAATATTCGTTTATGTCTTTTTTGACCAACATCAAACCGCCATATTTTTATCTCCGACGAAGAAAACTTACAAGACCGTAAAAAGGTCGTTACATTGTTATTTCGACATAATTACAGGAGTATAACGTCAAAAGCAGGAGAAAGCCACAGATGGACGTTTCTTTAGACTTTTTTAAACAATTTAGTGTTTCAGAGCCTTTTGCGCTCTGTTAAATTTCTTTAACACCAGTCTCAAAGCGACACTATATTCGCGAAATCTTACCAAAATATGAAGTAACTTTACCTTGGAGCTTCGGACTACTTTGTATGTAGGATTTATTTATAATTTACTAAGAACTTATTGTTAGTGTGTCTACGGGTACGATAATTTGAATCCGTCTAACATGCCTTCATTAAATCACTCCTTTTACTCTTCAAGCTTGGACAGGATTTTATCTAGAATATAATAAAAATAATGTCCCTATTATTGGCAACTATAATCATAGTTGCCTATAGGTACTTCAGTGTAAATACTTCAGGCATCTCGCTTCCTGTAACGACTTCAAAAGATGCTACAACCGTCAGCTTAACGAACTCTCCAAAACAGGGAGGTTTTTTTTTTTATTACATTATAGGCAAGTATTTGATCTCGATATCACCTGATGGTAAGTGACGATGAGATCTACGATGGAGCATACTTGCCTAGGTAGGAAGGCGGCAGTAGATAAGAGACGCTACATTCACTAGGCACATGCAGCGCAACTGATCTGACCCGCCATCCATGAATGGCAACACCGAACATCATGCCGGAACACGGCTAGGCCGCTTGGCGACATGGCTTTGTTCAGTGGGTGGTGACTAGCCACGGCCGAAGCCTACCACCAGTAGAGTTGTCACCTGGTTGGCACCACCCAAGGTCACGTGTAGGGTATCTCGAGGGTACTTAATTCTCCTACGGACGAAGGTGACTCGACCCTAAAATACTTTAGCATTTAATACTTAAATACTTTAATCTTAACCAAAATTCATTCTTACTTTATAAAAAAATATATCACAATTTTAATCCCTATCTCCATGAGCGCCTTACAAATATTTATTGCTCAAGATGCAAACTCTCAAGCTTAGTGCTCCACTCGAAGACAAACGATCCTCCTCACTTTCTTACATGACAAAGACGAAAGTTTTCCGAGTCAGCGTTTCACAAATATCCGTGTTGTGTAAACTTTATTCTTGAGACTTCGCAACAGCGACGGCGCCTTTTTAATTTTCAGTTGCAATCACGCGACTCCTTAGATTTCGGATAAATTGTGATTTCGAATGTTGTTATTATACTGATGATAAATGTAAAACTGTCTGCATGACATTGGATAGCGGACAGTAGACTTCCATAATTTAGCCATTAAATTTAAGGAAGCTTTAATATTTTTTTATGTTTACGCGAATACTACACATTGAAATATAACTATTTTTACGGATTTTATCCCGTTTTTACGTTCCCCACGCTTAGATAATTTTAGAGTGACTTTACTTAAATGTAAAGTGTAAGTTTTATAATACTGTCATTGGATAGCAAAATATAAGCAACTAGAGAAATAAATGATATTCTTAGTAGGTACAGATCGTGTTATTTGTAAAATGTAAAGGAAACAAACACGTTCCAATTAAATCAATTGTGCTTCCATAAAATAATAATCCACTCACCAATCGCAAGACAGCGCTTCGTCGAGGATACAATAAGTCTCAATAATTACGGCAAAACGATACCGAAACGATGGTAAAGAATTAAACTGGATATACCAAATTATAATTTAATTCAATGTTTTACAACATGCTGATAAACAGCTTACAATTTTGCATAGGCCATTTATCAAATAAGTTATAAGAGGTTATCAGATTGTGGAAACGACTCTTAAATTATAGTCATTTTATAACTCATCGTTAATTTATAGAAGATGTGACTACTGATCAAATAATTTAGTTTTATTTAGTCGTTTTCTTGAAAAGCATGCTTGCTCCTCTTAGCCTTTATTTTTTTTATTCCAAAGATACGGTTTTTTTCTAGTATCTTATACACATTGGTCAGTAATTCACGGCTCAGCGAGCCCGAATTCATATCCAGTATTGTCATATGCTCTTGTTGTTCAATTAACTTGGTGGCGTCGAGAAAGTCCTTAATAGATGTTTTATGCTCTCCAACATCTGACAAACAAGTGATATATAAGGTCTAATAGATCTTAATTGGGGCGGTTGACGCGCGGATCTGTGGTAAATAATAGCGGTTGTGAAATTGATGCGTGTGGGATTTTATTTGTATTGTATTGTAGCGTTGGTATGTATTATTGTTAATTTATTAATTACAAACCAAGTGCACGATTGTAACCTTGAAAATAATGTTTACTCATACATACTTTGACCCCTCAATTGATCCTACTATCTATAGGTTGAATTTCCAAAAATGCCTCTTAAGGTTACTCAAGGAATGAATTCTCTAAATCTCTAGGTACACTGGTTTAGGCTGTTCGTTGTCCGCCAGTCAGTCAGTGTTGAGAATTTTATTAAATAGACGTTTAATTGTAGTTTTGATTACGTATTACAAAAAAAAATCTGGAACAGAATGCAAAATTGCATGCTGTAAAATATTTTCTACAATGACATCCTTTTTGAGCATAGCTCTCTATAATATGTTTATCTCTGTCTGTAGGTACTAACATTGTCTCGTTTCAACAAACATTCTCGTTATTTAACCGGAGAGTTCCTATTTACAATTGTTTCCTCGAACGTTTTCAGGAGATTAAACTTAAGTTGGGTAATATTTTTCAGACGCTTGAGCTGAAAAGTTTTCCTTTGTCATGTACGAAGCGCAGAAGGGGTGCCGTGTCCTTATTTATGTTTTGGGTATGTGGGTATTTTTAAGAAGATTACATATTCCAAGCGCTTGGGTAATCTTTGTCTTGAATTTGTATTGTGCCTTTATTGCATCTTTATGGTTCATCGAACCCCTATAGCTGACGTCATGAAAGCTCGACCACCATCTCCCTGCAAATCTTTAATTACAGAAACTATTTTTTGTTTTCGTAATTTTCCGAGAAAATGTACATTACGAAAACTCCAGAAAAGAGCTAGGTTTTCTAGATACATTAGGAAAATAATTATTCAAATTATTTATACATTTTCCTTTACTAAAAATAATATCTTTAGTAAATAAAGAACTTTCCAGAGGAATACCTTTATCCGAATAGAATAAAAATAGAACGCTAAAAATGTTTATCCCAGATTTCTATGATTTTTATAAAAACCAAATGAATAGTGGGTGTTGGTGTTAGTAAACAGTGGGTAGGCTAAAGAAAATATATAAAGAAAGGTAGTGAGCGTGGACTGTTAATGATTAACTTCTGTAATCGTCAAATATAGCCTAAACCCAAATGTGAGTGTTCAACACACCTCTTCTAAAAAAAAACATTTCCTTATAAAATGATTTCTATCAGCTGGAAAATTTCCGCCCAAATTCCGCCGTTTCCAACAAGTTGTATGGTATCCTCAATCCCGTGAATCCGCAGCGGTCGGATCGGGCGCATTAATCAGTAGTAGTCCGGCGTATCGGCCGCCCCGCGCGGTGCCAGCTCGCGTGATTTATTGGCCGGACTCCGGACGGTCCCGTCTACCACCTGTCTGTACGGGCCGTAACTTTTAGATCGGCTTTCGTTTCTCAATTTGAAAATGATATGTACTTTATCTAAGACATACGTAAAGACTGCGTTTAAGTGTGCTTTTCTTTGTGTTAATCTAAAGTATTAAAACATATATATCGCCTGGCGAATTAACTGTACGGTCATAAATTAGCTCCATAACGGTTCAGATAAACGTGAATACTATAACAAAAAAAAATTAAGACGTCTTTAACATCTTGTTTTATAAATGAATCCATAAAAATCATGGATCAATTCATCAATCAATCATCGATCAATTCATGGATGGCGGGTCAGATCAGTTGCGCTGCATGTGCCTAGTGAATGTAGCGTCTCTGTCTACTGCCGCCTTCCTACCTAGGCAAGTATGCTCCATCGTAGATCTCATCGTCACTAACCATCAGGTGAGATTGAGATCAAATACTTGCCTATAATGTAATAAAAAAAAAAAAAATGGCAAAAGCGAAGCATTATTCCATGCACTGCGCGAGACGTACCCCCTCTGAATGCAGTTCTCAATGGTTTCTACATTAAGGTTATTTGACGATAACTTACACTTCATAGGCATATTGATAGGCGATCTATGTATCAAGGTACGTTACTACCTACGTTGAAAGGTATAACTGTCATGAAAGAGGTTATCATTTACAACTACATTATTTTTGATTTGATGACATATGGTACTGAGACGTGGTCGCTTACTATGGGCTTCATAAGAATACTCAAGGTCGCTCAATGCGCAATGGAGAGAGCTATGCTTGGGGTTTCGCTATGCGATAGAGAAATGAGGAGATCCGTAGACGAACAAAAGTAACCGACATAGCTCAAAGAATTTCAAAGTTGAAGTGGCAGTTGGCTGGGCACATAGCTCGCAGAACCGATGATATCACACGCGTAGCAGGAAGCCGGTGGATGCGAGTGGCAGAGGACCTTGATGTGTGGAAATCATTGGGGGAGGCCTACGTCCAGCAGTGGACGTCTTTCGGCTGATAGATAGATATTTTTATATATCAATAAGTTAATTATACCGTAATTTCTTCGTTCCCTATTAAACTCCTCACACCAATACCGTATTTATGAACATATATAGTAAAGTATCCTGAAGCCTGAAGCGCAATTCGGTGTTTGCTTGACGTAATCCCGTTACTCCAAGACACTGGTGCCCTATTAATTAAATCTGTTCGCCGTTTGACTGACTGTATTTGCTTCCGACTTAATTAACATTCTCGTAAATGTTGTATGTGAGTAGGATCATATTGGACCGTAGATATTTGTTCAAGAATGGGTACAGCGTTCCCATGAGGCAAACGCTCGCACTGCCTCGCTCGAGCGCTGCCATCTGACATGTGCCTCACTGACAGCCCGTGCGAAGCATGTGCCCGAGATAGCCTCACAAGGCAGCTGTTTTGGTCTGAATATGTTGTATTCCGGTGTTGATACCACAAGCACATTAAGATATGAACAAACTGAATGGCGAGTAACAATGAAATAAATATACAATATTCCTTTTTTTTTCTTTACTGCATGAAAGCCAGAATCATAATAATAATACTAACCGCTTATTAAAAAAGAACAACAAGCCCACCACATGAGAGGTAATTTTTCGATTATAACTACTTAGTACTGAAAAAAAACAAAATTTAATTAGACATGTAATGGTAAGACAATCGTTTGAGAGTTGAATCTGGTACTTATAATAGATTTGAAACTGAGCTATGATTGCTGTCTTCCATGTACATAAAGGTCAAAACCCACCAGTTTTTGTAAGAAAGAAAAAAATATTATATTAAAATAATAATAATGACCACTCAATGGTAATGGTACTTAGATATACGCTGATTATTGCAGGTGTATGCAACCCTTAAAATAACCCTATCGCATATCCATCTTAACCTCAATCCATAGTCCCAATTATCCTCCCATATATCCTGCAAAAGTTCCTGCGCCTGCTGAGGTCAATCCACTGTTTTGTCCATCATCAAGATCATCATGACATCAAGATGGACATCAGTTGACCCCATCTGGTGACTAACATACCTTTAACACTCTCAAAAAAGGCCTCTACATATTGGACCCATGTCCCCGCGCAAGCCTTCCTAACGCCCGTGTGGAAAGATACCATCTATACATACTGCAAATGAATAAAATTGGAGTGTCTGTTTGTAATATTAAAATAACCGCTTTTTACTAAGTGTATTTGGATGTATACACGGTACATATACCAAAACAACATTTTTTACAATTTTTGTCTGTCTGTCTGTCTGTTTGTTCCGGCTAATCTCTGAAATGGCTGGACCGATTTTGACGGGACTTTCACTGCAGATAGCTGACGTAACAAGGAGTAACTTAGGCTACTTTTATTTTAGACTAGCTGTTACCAGCGACTTCGTCCGATTTTTGTTCAATACCACGCGGATGAAGTCGCGGGTAATAGCTAGTTGTTGATTAATAAAATCAATCACCGAAAACAACTTGACCTACCTGACGTTCAAAATAATCGGTGATCTTCATTATCGTCAACGTCTAGCGGTCACGGAGTAAGTACAGAAATACATTGTCTCAGTGAGCTGTAATTAATGGCGCCTGCACAGTTACTAATTGAGTGAATTCACCAAGACGAGACGGCGACGACTCAAAAATACATTTTCTTCGTCCAATGTGATAGTTACGGCTGGATACGCGGGGGACATCGTTCTGGGTTCTGTAAGATTTTCTTGTTGTTTATCGACTGTGCGTGAGTCAGCGAGGAAAATTAATCGGTAGTAAAATTGCTAGACTATAGACATGACATGATGGCTGTTATTTAACTGAGTGTATTTTATAAGTACTAATTCTTTTATGATACACTTGAATAATTATCGAAATAAATCACACTAATATTGTAAATGTGAAAATTTGGATGGATGGATGTTTGTTACACAATCACGCCAGAACGGCTGAACGGATCTGGATGAAATTTGGCACAGAGATAGACTATAGTCTGGTATAGCACATAGGCTACTTTTTATCCCGGTAAAAAGGACATACTTTTTAAACGCGGGTAACACCATGGGCCGCAGCTAGTAAATTATATGTATGTTAATGCTATATGCTATTGAAGTTTGCTCAAAGCGAGTAGTCAGTATAGGGTGCGCTATTTCTCTGTCACGCACGCGCTGCCTTATGGTGGTGACATTATTACTCAGTAGCTCTTTCGTTTTATCTGTATACTTTATTGAATTTGTTATCGCTATTGAAATACTTGACGCTGGCAAGATACGCACTAATTTGTGGGAGAGGCCATATGCCATCTTATACTATTTTATCTATATATACATTACTTATTTGGGAATGTAACGTTTAGTAACAACCAACCAATGGATTAAAATATAAATACTATATATACTCCTACATACTCGACCCTACATATCATTAAACATTGTAAAATCTAACTTAACATGAGAAAGAAAAGGCTCATACCGACACATTAAAAAACATATTATTACATCCATAATGGGCTATTTTCATTATTAATTATAAAATAATAGGTACTGTACCTTTCACGGCGAGTTAATTTTTCACAAAGCAATGTGTGTTAAATAGGCGGATTCATTATTACAAACAACGTTGTGAGCATATTTGCTACCATTTGTTTCTATTGTGATGTCTGAATAGACGTACAAAAATATAACTTGCAAATATGTGGGTACGTTGTAGCTAGATGTATGTATGTTAACGAGTTACGTGATATATTGTGGAAGAAAACAACATATCTCACAAAAATAAAATATTACTTCACACTAACCTCAAGGTTATTATGTACATTCAACAGAGCAAAACAACAGATTAACTAATAAAAACGCTCAAGACATTTCTCGCAAAATGAACATTCAAGAGTGTTAATACAACCTGGATGCGTCGTTTCTTAGCTACCGTTCTCACGTCACATTGCCTGCGTAACTAAGATAATGTCTTGTGTTACTTGGCAAACTTTAAATAACTACCTACGAACTCCCACTCGCACGGACTTAAAATATTGTTGGTACCGACTTAAGTTAGGTAATTTTTGCACCGTTTGGGAATTACGCAGTACGTAACAGAAATTGTATGCAGTCGTAGCTACTACCAGGAATTTGTTACACAATGGGTTGAAATTGTTGAATAGTTACATGTGGAATTCACTGAATAAATTGTTTGAGACTTTATTGAGACTCCCTTATCGCCAGGTTGGTTACACGTCTACCTGTCAAACAAGGTTTAACGAAAATTAGCAGTACAAATTTGAACATTGTAAAGGTTTGAAACTTTCAGGGCGCAACCAAGTTAGAGTAGAACGTCCTCCGATATGCTCATCCAACTAGAGTATATTTACTCATGATATAAGCACAGTTTATTGAAATGATTATTTAGTATTTGCAAAGACAAACGAATAAATAATTTAAAACATTTTTATTTACAGAATCGTAAAAGTCAAACACGAGTCGCGAAAAACAAACTGATCGTTTGATTGGCAATTATTTAACGGAGCCAGTGAAGACTTGTAAACAACTCCATTAGCCATCGAGGTGTTAACGTCGAGTCTAATAAACAGTCTATGATTTGCTAAGTCTGAGTTGAAATATTATTTATTCAGTGTAGTTCACTGACTACTTAATATGTACATGTATTTCTGAGTATAGTTTTCTGCTTAGTGTTAAAATAAATAGATTCCTTTTACGGAGTTAAATATATTTCTAGACTGATTCTTGAAATCCAGAAGTCCCAGAGGTGCAAGCCGGGGTTTGAACCTGCGATCCTCGTTACCGAGGCAAGCGTTCTACCAACTTGGCTATCACTGCTGGCCTATACATAGGCTGAGTTTAATTATTAGAGGACTTTGCTATTTCTTAATAGATAAAATAGACTTTAAAAAACTCTTTGAACGATCTGAGAATCAAACCCAGGATTGTCGCATTTTCGACCATTACGCAAGGAAGTCTTCATTGAAAATGCTGATAATAATACAGTTTATATAAAATTCCATGTAAGTATTTCTATACTTACATACATATTGTGCCAACTCACTCCTACATACATTCCACAAATCGATTCTGAAACTTTTAAGAAAACCTATTCCATAAGAAAATCTCATCAGCTCGCCCCACAACCACAAATAGAAACTCCCGTATTAATAATATGCAATATCGATAGCGAGTAATACTATCAATAAACGTAACCACGCACTATGCAATCGGACGCAATCGGATGAAAAATATTGGACTCGATCCAATAAGTTGATGTAATGAAAGCTAGAAAGAGACAGCTAGCTTAGTGATTTTAAGCGTGGAAACGTGAATTCCTTGGCTGTAAAAATCATGATTTATAGCCCGGGTGTAAAAAGACATAGTATAATTATTTTTTAGGATTTCGCCCGGCACACACCCAACATTGTACGTAAGAGTCTACTGCTGTAGACCCAGTATACTATTATAGACTTATTAGTGTCCCGGGGAAGAGCTAATTTGACCCTGCAACAAATCTAATCTAAAGAAAATATAGATGAAAAGATATAACCTTATCAGGCCAGTAATCTTTGATGGAGTAGGCAGAGGTGCATTGCAGTATATACATATTTTACCAATGAAGTTTGGCCCTTATGTAATAGAGGCCATAGCGGGCGTCTTCCTCGTGAATGCCCGATAGATTGGGGCTGCAGTCCACCACGCTGAATCATGGTTGACGAACTTCTCATGGCTGTATATGCATAGCATGGCACCATACAGCATATGCTAATCATTGCTTATTCGAGATTTCATTTTTATAAGGTTTTTTGAATACATCTTTCTATCTTTACAGCTATATGTTATATTTATCCAATAAACTCGTTAATTATGAGATTATATTTTAGTTTTAGTTAGATAGATACTCACTGTTGACTAAAGTTATCAAAAATACAGACGAAAATCATGTTAAAAGACAAGATTTTTTTGTCTATGATGAGTTTTCTACGTCATGGTATGCCGACAGGATATCACCCGGAAATTCGGTTCCTGTGATAAATACTCTTAGTCCAAGACGTTTGCCATTTCCGAACGAAATCTTCGTACGTTTTACGAGCAAGACAATAGATGTTTACTGGCGAACGGTGTTGGCAGACGGCCGAAGCGACGATGCGAACAACTCATTTTACGCTCTGCGTTCTACAACCGATCAGCATCCGTATTCTCGATCAATCGCCATGAAATTCTAAGGTGTGCAATTCCATTAATACAAGTAACGGATAGCAATACTTTCGTATCGCTCTTGCATTCAATCAGAATACGGATAGGAATGTTTGTTGCGAATTTAGGGGGATAGATTTTAAATGTATTTTCATCATGGTATGATGAATTGTGATCGCTTGTGATTCTTTGTTTCCCACCTTTTCTTCCTTTTGGGGTGGGGTGTTCTTATTGGAGATTTCAAATGAAATTCTGGAATGTCGTTAGGTACTTTCTTGTACATAGCAAAACGTTGTTTTGGAATCAAAATAAGGTAGGTATTAAGAGTTGAGAGTTGGGTCAACAATATATTTTTGTTACTTTTTTATGTGCTTAAGCTAGGGTAATTTACCTAAGGGTAATTTAATGAAAAGTTTGTAGGTATACAAGAAACTTACAACATGTAATACTTTTTAAGTTTCTTAAGACATATTCTGAGGTCAAAAACAACTTCTGTGGGAGAAATTACATTGTATGTATCCATGATTATAGATAGAGTCATTTTATGCCTATCCCCGTAAAACAAATAAGTTTAATTATAAATTAAAAGTAAAAATTATAATGTCAATAAATCCGTTATAAAGTCTTCCAACAGCTGTCGGTACTTCTATAACCTCGCTAATATAAGCACGATTCTTTTTCTCAGCAGCTCGAAAACACGAACCCAACAAAAGACCCTAAGAAACTTCAGCAAAGAAGGCCAAAAGACACATTGAAGGCGATGGCTCTAGACGTCGGGAAAATCAGATACGATTCATTAGTGTAACGACCTTTTAATATTTAAGGGTCGGCTTTGATTGGAACCGCTTGGAAGTGTCAGCTATGGCTTGAGGGCCGGCCGGCTTTCACGCTGTCTCAAACCTGACGCGTCTGCCTTTTGAGCTCTGTAGTGCCACTTGAGTTTTTGACATTTTCTGAATGTTTGATGTTGTGGGCGCTTTGACTTATATTTTAGTTTGTACACTTGGTGTGAGTAATGTAAATTGTAATAATAATTGTGTCATAGTTTCAACACTAGGACGTCAACCGCCTCAGTCCTCCAGTGACCATGGCTGCTGTAAAGCAGCCGAAACGTCGGGAACGTAAAAAACATAATATAAACGCGATAAAATCCGTAAAATTAGTTTCATTTCAATGTGTAGTATTCGCGTAAATAAATTAATTTGTAATAATAATATTTTAAACGCTTTCGTCTTCGAAACTTTGCGCCTTGCATCTCCATTTGAAGGTACATTCTGAAACTTGTGTATCATCTTTTGTTTAAAGCCGTTCTTATTATGTGAATTTGCACCCTCGAACTGCGCGAAAGGGTTGAAATCTCCAGGGAGGTGTCAAATCATTCAAACGAACTCGCTAACATTCTCCCTTGGGCCTGTTGCACCCTGTAACAGTTTTGGTACAAAACATAAGAGAAATAAATATTTTAGTCCACCCGCTGTTACTCGAAATATATTGGATTGAATTGGACGACATGATTAACACAGGGTGTTACACTGCTTTGTGTGGATCCCGGGTTCGAATCCTGGTAGGGACAAACTATGTGTCATGAGCACTAATATTGTTTGTACACGATTATTGAATGTGTATCTGTAAGTATTATATTATTAGTTAGCCTCAGTCCATTGCACTGTATCCATAATACAAGCGTTGCTTAGTGTGAGACCGTACAGTTGGTGTGTTTGTCTCGTGATAAAATAATAGTAAAATGAAATATATTTGAACAATAATCTGTGCAACATTCGTTCTGTATATAAATTTATCTGTGTTATCCCTCTTCTCTATGGCGTCGTTCATTTTAAAAATGTGGTTTTAAAAATGGTAAGTATCTTAATTAAAATAATGATTGTATAATCCAAATAAGTTTATAGTTTTCCCCCAGAGCCCTCGGTATATTTACCAATACCACCAACAATAGATGTAGGTAATTTAGATAATTTGTGTCGATAGCTCGCGAGTTTCGCTAGCGCTTATCAATTATATTTAACGATTTAATCCGGCGTCTCTCGTGAATATTACAAAGGTGCAATTTCCGTATCAACGCCGCATAAATAACTAATGCATCATTTCGTACGCACTCGATAGTATCTACTATGCTTAATATCAGAAGGTATATACATCAAAAATGTATTATGTAATCGTGCCCTTTAGGTAACTTTTACGCATCTTATAGGTAAATAAAAATAGTCAACATACTCATTTACAAGTCAATTTTGTCTGCAGCGTTATTTCTAAAGAAATAACATATGTTAGTTGTTTTTCACAAGTTTGCAACACAATTTAAAAATTCCAGAAGAAAGTCCTTCATTATAGATTTTTTTTTAAATATTGACAGAAAATTATACTTCCAATATTACAATGCAAGCGAAATATTCCCGTGAATTATCAATAACAGATCCGCAATACATAATTCAGTCCCCATTTCAGTTTAGCAGTCGAAGACTCGTTTCCCATTCAGAACCTTGCGCGGTATCTGTAGAAGCATAATTTCCTGTGCTACATACAATATTTATACCGAGAGTAGCAGTGCTACGGTGCTACAGCGCTACGAGCGTAGCTACATTTACAATGCTGGCTACGGATAAAGTGATCTAGGATAGTTTTGGATAGTGAATACTTATTACAAGGCGAGTTAAATTTTCAGAATTGGTATTTATTTGAAAAAAGAAAACTTAAAAAAAATCGTAGTCTGTTAACGCAATTTGTATTGAGTCGTTAGTCCAATTTCAAGTTGTCGTCACCTCTTTCATACTTATGAAGTCACGCTAAGCCAGCTACTTCCTTCGTTCGCTATTTCCTCTGTGGCTTCGTGTTTTCTCAATGCTGAAGTATACCAATAAATTTATATATTCAGTATTACCGACTACTAAATTTACGTACTTATACTACCTAAAAGAGTACCTTTCAAGTCAACTGTAGGCCAAATGAAATATGATTGATATCCTGTAGCAAGGTCGATTACCTCAACTCACGATTCGCTCGCGTACTAGCGGGTAGAAGTACTCATACTTTGAGCCATAAATATTTATTCAGCACTAGCTGTTACCCGCGACTTCATCCGAGTGGTATTTAACAGCTAGTCTTACATAAAAGTAGCCTAAGTTACTCCTTTTTACATCAGCTATCTGCCAGTGAAAGTCCCGTCAAAATACGTCCAGCCATTTCAGAGATTAGCCGGAACAAACAGACAGACAGAGAAAAATTGTAAAAAAAATTGTTTTGGTATATGTACCGTGTATACTGGATGTACTTAGTAAAAAGCGGTTATTTTAATATTACAAACAGACACTCCAATTTTATTTATTTGTATATGTATATATATAGATATATACGTAATGAACTGTTCAGTGTGCCTTTCCGTGGACGATATAAAATGCGAACTGTCAATTTTATAGGCATGGAGTTGGTAGTTTAATTGCTGGCTATTTCATGTTTTTTATTTAATGGTACAGTTTTTTTATGGGAATTTAATCTTGAACAATATTATAAGGACTCCAAAATTGATTTTTAAATGTCGTTTACATCAGCACTTTATTAGTTCATTTATTGTTTTAGTTATTTTTTTATAATAATTATGTACAATAGGTATATAAGTACATATCTACATGAAAAAAACAAAAAAAAATTAATTTGTTATTAAACAATATGATCATATTAAATTAAATTATCCAGATATTTTAGTGAATACCATAGTAGAGCTCGATTAACTTTATAATACTAGAATTTATAATAATAATAAGTTTACTTGAATAGTCTCTTAAAATTGATGTAAAGACCACCTCTTAGACCACAATATTCCTACCTTTACCTACGTTTTTTTACAGCAAAACGCTGCCATAATATTTTTATAGTACGGCACAACCTATAAAAGATTTTAATACATCGACATTCGTGTAAATCTTCGCTTTACTATCGTATTATATATTAAACAGTTATTGATATAAATTTCGCACGTATTGCAATAACATAAGACACATATTGGCTTATCGCAATGACGGATTTTTAAAAAATAATATTATTTTATAGTGATGTACGCGTTTTAACAATTTACACTTCTGCATTTGAGCGAATTTCTATAGCAATTTTGTGGACATATGCTCCAAAATATTTAAGATAACATAAACATACTTACATATTATGTTAATAAGGTACAAATTACAACGTTGGTGCAAAATCTTGACATTAACTTCGATGCAATTTGGTGTTATATACTGGTACTATCGGGAAATTCACCGTCTATTTTAGCTTGAGTTCTGAATTGCCATGCAAAAATGTTTTTTTTTTTTTTATACATTTATAGGCAAGTATTTGTTCTCGATCTCACCTGATGGTAAGTGACGATGAGATCTACGATGGAGCATACTTAATTCAATAGTAAACTCTAGTTATATGAAGTAAAACAAATGACCCAGCTTTTGTTCCATGATTCTACTTACAAAGATGCATTTATGAATTATATATTTTATGTACATAAGTAAACAAAAGTATTTACTTAAGCTGAAATATTCTCCCGTACAGTTTCACTATATCCATCAAATCAAATTGTCTCAACTAACTCAAATAAAAGCCGTATAAGAAAACAAAACCGCCGACGTATAGTGATCTCCCAATCCCCGGTGGGGGAGGCGCCCATATCCCAAATTGCTGTAATGGAATCCATTTGGCAACTTGCTAAGTGGCTCGCTGACTTAACGAACTGGGATTGTGCTTCAGCGCTCTTTTTCAAGCGCTGTTTTTGCTGTGAAAATCTATCGTGGGGAGACCTTAATTCGTATGAAAGTGGCAATAGTATTCTTTACGATTCGTTTTCATTATTTTAGTGACGCGTCTACATTAGCTAAATGTACCCCTAACTTAACCATACTTCACATACAATTACCGAGTTACTACGATGCTTTCATAAACATTACCCTACTTCTTGTACAGTCGGATAAAAATCGTACAAAATATGATCAGAATCTGGTGATATTATACCCGTTAGTATACTTTTTAATATTTCTGCTACACAGTTTTTGCACATCCGATGTTTAGTTTTATTGTTTGTCCCATCGCTGGATAAAGGCCTTCCCTATCCTTCTCCAAAAGAACCTGTCTTGGGCTTGTTGTGGTCAGGTTTTACTCGCAAAGGTGTCTTCGCCTCGGTATGCTACGTCGGCGACGCGATTTGCCCATCTTTGTTCCAAATTCCGATGTTATAAAAGTTTTTTTTTTCATGATATCAAAGGAGCTTTGTTATACTGTATACTCAGACGAAGAATTATTAATAGTATTAATAGGCTTGGTTTTTTGTGCTTCAACTTGTTTTTGGCGACACTCCGTCTATTTTATTTCTTCGTCTAACTGTATATTCGTTGATGTATTTGCTCGTCGTTACTTTGATTTTCATTCGCCATAAAGATTCGTCATATTGGTCGAACGGCATAGATGACGTAAAACATTTAGATAAAATCTATTCATTTCGGTAAAACGATGGTCACAAATTCGTTTCCATGAACCTTGACATCTAGGAATGGGAGCGCCACCGACTCGGTTCATTGTTCTGTCAGTTGTATAGCTAATCAAAATAGACAGTTGCGCCCTAAGAAAATTTTGGAGGTAGCTCAAATTATAGTATGACGTAGCTACACACACACGCACACACGCGCGCACACACACACACACACATATGCACACACATACAAACATACACACACACACACACGCGTGCGCGCGCTCACACACACACACACACACACACACACACACACACAGTGACACCATCTGCACTCAGCGGGTTCGCACGTATTCAGGCAATAACCCATGCACAATCTGATAGTTAATACAAGTTATTAATATTTGGATGGGTACAGACGATGATATCCAAATACCACTCACCCGTGACTGATTCGTTTTTTTTAAAGTTAGTTGACGAACTTGGTATTGGCAATTGTAAACAGCTTGCGTCGCGGTAAACAGCTAACACTACGATTAAAATAAAATTCCATTAGTTGCCTACATGTCATAGTTATCATCGTCTACCACTAGGTACTTATAAAGCATAAGTATCCAGGTTTAATCACTTAACTGATCTTTAATCCCCACAAATCTATGACGGTAGATTTGAAGGTATGAAGTCGCCTATTCTAAAACTCTGACATGATTTTTTATTTCGATATTAACACCACAAGAGACTGAACAAACATAAGTACAATTTTTGTGTCTCGCGAGAATTATCGATCGATCGATTAACAAAAATCACTCGTACCACTTAACACTCCCGCCGCCGTCTGGTATCCAAAGCTATTTATTTATTCATTGGGCCGAGAACGATGGGCGTCCAAGTGGAACAGTCGCCGTGTCTCATCTGCATTATGATGCAGTCAATTAGCAAGAGTTAAACGTTAGGGTTCTCAACGTGACTAACTGGCGAGACATCGACAGCCGACGGGTTGTATCACAAGAAAAGCTTTTTCACGATTTGAAATTGGAATGTTACGTATAGGAAATGTATTTTTATCTGTGGCGCCTTACTATGATTTGGAAGTCTACATGAAATTCCTATTTTATTGACGGACTGATTAGCGTAGTTGGTTGTGACCCTGCTTTCTGTGCCGAGGGTCCCGGGTTCGAATCCTGATAGGGACAAACATTGTGTGATGAGTTCGCCCTTAGTCCATTGTACGATACACATAATACAAGCGATGCTTGGTGTGGGATCGTATAGTTGGTGTTTAAGTCTGGCGATATTTATTATCTATAATCGATAGCTAATGGGCAAAGCAACTTGTTGAATGGACTAATTAAACCAAGACTAAATATTTTATCGCAAACGCCAATTTGCCGCTGAACAATATATATTTTTACAAAGAAAATAGGGAAATCAGTTCCCCTTTGAAGTCCCAGCTCCTTCATCGCACACCCTACGTTGCGTTAATTCCGTACCCTTCGCTCTTTGAACTGCTCAAGTCAATCGAAAAGTCGATCCGTTGGTTAAACATCACAAATGAAAAGTCTCCAATAGGGAATGTTTTAAGTAATTGAAGAAATTGAAAGTGTTTTTAAGATTTTCGATCGAACAAAGGGGATGGTTTTGTTCCATGTTGAATTTAAAACGAATTTGACTTACAATCCCGTAAATTAATTAATTGGCTATCCTGCATTTGGATTCTTTGTGGCATTAATAAATGGTTCGCCAAGATAATTACAATTAGTGCATTGATATTAAAATGTATAACATAATTATTTCTAAATAAAAAAAATGTTTTCCCAAATAAGTAAATCCCGGATTTAACTTCTTTTTTGTTTATAAAACGGGAGTGAAATAAATTAAACATAACATTTTGTAAGAAATAAAAACACATCAACAAAAAATTTGGATGCACACGAAACAAGTTGCACTGAATAATTTTTCGTTGAGTAAATTACACTTGCTGTCAAATTAAATTTCTAGGAACATTTCATTTCCTTTTTTCAATCGTTTTTCTAAATAAATATTGGCGAGTGATTTTTATTTAGCTATATGCTGATGAAATATCGAACTTTTGACATATATAATACATATTCGGTAAATGACAGCTGAATTTTTTTTACTCGAAAGTGTGCGAATGCTACGTACGCCCTGTGCAACAATTAGGTAATCTGCCATGCTATAGTTAGATATACGCTATAATTTAATGGCACACATTATCAATAAAAACAAACATTGAAATATCTTACTACTCTCTTTTTCATGCATCCTTATTATCGGCCAGACGTGCACGGCCGCATTCATGTAAGTACGCCCAGCCCTCATCGCATTAATGCCTTGCCCTTTGATGTTGTCAAGTCAATCGGAAACTTATCCTTTGTTAAACACACAGATAGCTTTGTATACTAACGGAATATGATTTTTCGCGGTTCGCTTGTTAAGAAAATTGAGAGAACATCTGCGTTGCAAATCCATTACGTTATATGGCGCGCTTCAGGTGAAGTTTGCGTTGATTACTTACATATAATAATAAATAATATTTATATCGCTAGACGTACATACCAACTTTACGGTCCCAAACGAAGTAAAGCTTAGTATTATTGGTGTTGGGTAAGTATGTTAAGTATATAGATATTTAACATCCATGACTCGGGTACAAATATTCGTGCTCATCACACAAAGTTTGCTCGTTCCGGGATTGGAACCGGGGACCTTCAGTTCAGAAAGCAGGCATAAGCAAGCAGAAGCATAATCAAGCCAACTGTGCCCATCGGGTGTATTATCTATTAACTTTTGAGTTATAAACTTTTGAGATCAAATATTTATCCACAATAAGAAAAACACATTTGGACATGTTGTTTTAATGGAATTCCGAGAATTTTTCTTAAGACAATTTCAAAATTGAAATAAAACTAATTTTAAGGATTTTGTAGCGTTTATTTTATGCTTTCACGTTCCAGATGTTTCGGCTGCTTTACAGCAACCATGGTCATGGGAGGACTGAATATACTTAAAATTAATTTGATTTCAATGTGTAGTATTCACGTGAACATAAGAAGAAATCAATTCAATTTCAAAAGTTCAGAATCAAGTTCAAGTGAGTAACTAATACACGTTAACATGTCAAAAGATATTAAATTTGGTACAGATTACAGAAAAGCCAATTTCCGCAGAACATTTCATGTGTTCAGTACCGTTCGCACTAGCGCGAGGTAACGCTACGATCGAGCGGGCGGTTTTTATTAAAATACCATCATAATTTGAATTTAATATAACTAACTCTACACCATTCGCTTTTTTAATGAGTATATATCGTTTCTTTTTAATAAATATCTTTTGCAAAGGGTTTATCTTTGCTGCCCTATATTTTCTAGCCTATATATGTGTTCCACTTCCCTTACCTTCTTCTTTCTTTTCTTTTTTTCATTTTTGCTTCCCTTTTATTTTCAACAAAACACTGCCTTGGGACAAAGTTGTCCAAATCGCCACTACCTGCTTAATATTATTATACCTACATCAAAATCAGATCAAGGTCTATGATGACTTCAGCTCGAATTTAAGAAACGGCAGATCTAAGTTGAAACAACACATCATCTTCCAACATTTATAGCTCTTTCAAATCACCTATTATCCAACAGTAACACGATATTCGATCGCTCGCCCGCCATATAGATACCCCTTTAGTGCGCCACATCCGTTAGTGCCGCGTACATACTTATACATACCTCCGTGATGTGACAGTAAAACGTTATGACAAGATATGAGACGAACTTCCACAACCTTCACGTATTTTTCATTATCTTATTGCTATACAAGTTTCAACTTTATCACCGTTAAAATAAGATGGAGGTATGATGATTTGGGCTGAACAAGAAAATGTGACAACACACACAAATGTTACGTGGAAAGGGCTAAACTTTTTACAACTTCAATACCGCTTGTAAGCCGATAAGATCCTATAAACGCACCTCAAGGATGTGGCCTATCGAGTATGTTTAGTACTCACTTTTATAATTAAATTTGCTAATCATGGACACCACCATCAAAATAAAAAAAATCTATCAAAGCATAATAAAGCATCAAAAAAATATTGATGATGCTAATGCAAAGAGAGACTGTTAAAAAGGTGAAAAGGGAGTTAACATTTAACATAACAAAACAATGAACTTCGTAATAATATTGTTCAGACCTGCTAATAAACCTAGGATAACATAAAAGGTTCATAACCGCAGCATATAAATAAAGTATAAAGTAACTAGACTACGAATAACTAAAATGCCGGACGTAGGCGGTAGTCACGTCCAATTTGCACTATCCTTCGCACTTAAACCTACTTAATTCGTAGTAAAGGAGGCTCCTGAAATTCCCTAGTTCATTTAAACGACGATTGTTAGCCGCGCGCACTTTACAGATGTAGATATAAATTATGCAAGATGAGCCAGCTTAAATCAAACCATTAGGTCGGACGTGAAATTGTTTTTTTTTAATTCAAAAATAATTAGAGCTTTAGGGTCGTCGTTTTTTTCATTTGCGGCTGCGGTATATTGTGTTGAATGTATTGTTGTATCATATATATTTTTTTGCAATAGAACACTGTAAAGTTTATAAAAAAGCCGGTTTTACTGGACTATTGTATCGCTTTAGGTAGTGTTTAAAGCAAACATAATCCAACGAGACACAGAAGATAACGATAAAAACTAATTTTACTCGTGGAGTGTCATGTAAAGCATTTATTAACGTGAATAAAGAAATAAACACCTAGTTATAAATGTGAAAATAATCAGGCAAAACCAAATTTGTTTGCCGCAATGTTTTGAGCCAACACAGACAAAATATGCTGAGCAAGACAAAATAATCTGCGTCCCACTCTAATGCAAATGTGTATGCATTTATAATGTCGCTTAAATTAATAATCAAACTGTCATCTATATTGTTCTGTAAAGAAACCCTCCGCTGTGGGTGAGCCTCTTAGGTATTTTGCTACTTTTCATTCGACTCCAATATGTTCTTACCAACTCCATTATGTAGGTTCCAGTGTCGTTTCCATTAAACCGTGGATCTCTTTAATATGTTACCGCATACTTGTACTCATTGTGCGGTGGAGGGGACCCGCGTAATGGGGCAGGAGCCAGGTCTGCCCATGAATTACAAATAGCAACTGTAATTATACTCTACTTCAACGCTTCATAGGGATTTATGCTTTTAATTTTCACACCTAAACGACTTTCTGTCGCATGTGCTTAGTTTAATAACTAAGTAGGTAGTAGCAGACATTTCTGTGTGGAATTTTTTATATTGAAATCAGAAATATTCTTTAGATGATTAATGTGGATTGAAGACAGAATATAACTTAACAACTTAAAGAGAAGATAGAACAGGTATTCAAATCTCTTAACTTTGATTGGCGGTTTGTTTATAATAATTTTAAATTTCTCTATCTCAAATATTGGTTTTCAAATTTTGACTTTCATGAAAGTATTTTACTCCCACCTATATTGTGATGATGCCTAATTGATGCGATACCTATAGATAGATTCAATAATAGAAAAATTCAATTTCATCAACGTTAAAACAACAAATGGGTTTGAACCGTCAAATGCGGTGTTACATGAAACAAAGCCATTATTTGAGTACTTTTTTACATTCCTTGATTGTCCCTCCAATTTAACAGTTTGGTAAATGGATTACTACAATTTGTTAAGAGAAATTAGGCCATGTCGTGTTAGTCCGGGCTCTTGAGGAATTTTGTTTTTGTTAAGGCTTCCGACTCGGCTGTTGTTTACTTATGAAGGCGGTCGTTCATATTTATTCATGAACGATTTTTGTCGGAGGGGCACTAATCAAATCGAAATTAAATGCTGACCTTAATGGTCGCCTTTGTTTAAATCTTTCTGAAGATTTAAATGTTGTTTTTGTGTTTTGTCTTTTCACCGTAAACGGGACTGCTTTGTTGAATAAACCATGTGGCACAATATTAATAAGTGATTAGTCGATGATTTAAAGAGGGAAACTTTGTAAATCACCAAAAAAAAAGAATTAACTGACTATATACGTCCTATGAGTATGCACATTCAAGGCAAATAATAGGACCACAAATTCTCATTCTCAAAATAACAACGGCGCCGAGTGAACGAAAAGCGAATGTATGATCCACAAGTACCGTGCTCAATGGACCGGAGTAATTTTACGCATCACGTAACAAAAGCGATTGAATACGATTTAGATATTCTCGGGGAGCGAGACACTTGCGAGGCGGCTCGAGAAACGATTATTACGCAGACTAATGAGCCGGTTTTGATATATTATGATTATGATTTGTTAGTATCAGCAAGAGGCCACAAAACTAACAAATCATAAAATACAAGGCCTATGACGTGATAAGACAAGTCTTAACATTATCAAGACAAATCTTGTCATGTAAGAAGCCGATATTAATAAATTGCAACTATAAACGTAATACTAATACCAGAGATCTTAAGTCTATGAACTAATTTGACTGCGCTTTGATGTAATTTTTATATGAGTGATATTTCAGAGTGAATTCTAAGTCAGAGTTGAAATTGATTTGTTTATACCGGTTTAAGACTCGAGTTGCTTTTCAGTATTTATGCAAACCATTATAGTGAATTACAAGAATAATAACGATTGATTATTCCCTTATTTAAGAACCCATATTGTTGGTTTTGTAAGCAGGATTCCTTGTACGAGTCACTTTCTTCAATCCTCGCTTGGTTTACTATGCTGAGGCAGTGATAGCCAAGTTGGTAGAACGCTTGCCTCGGTAACGAGGATTGCAGGTTCAAACCCCGGCTCGCACCTCTGGGATTTTTCAAGTGCGAATCTCATTTTCAACCATGATTATCACTTGCTAAAACGGTGAAGGAAAACATCGTGAGGAAACCTGCATGTCTGAGAGAACCCCTCGAAAGATGTGTGAAGTCCGCCAATCCGCACTGGGCCAGCGTGGTGGCTATGGCCTAATCCCCCCTCGCATTGAGGGGAGGCCCGTGCCCAGCAGTGGGACATTAAAAAAAGGGCTGGAATTATTATTATAAATTATTATTACTATGCTGTAATCAAGAAAGCATCTGTACTAGATGTCTTTGGACTTATTATTATAATTACAATACATTTCAAAGGATACCTTTGAATACGTATATCCTTATGTCTACTGACTTGCTAACTGGCATGAAATTAAGAATTGCCTTTAAACCATTCCCTAGTTCTTTCTCAAACACATTTTCTTTGTATTTTACACCCTTTTTAGTTTCCCCAACATTACCAGCTCACTACAAACTTGCGTCTGTAACTGGAGAACACATAAACGAAGCGAACCGATTTAACGCACCATATAGTAGAAGCGATTGAATACAACATTGATATATCCGATGGGTGAACTCATAAAACAGCCATTACGTCGACCGATGATCCGACAAAGATATCTTCCTGATTTGTTAGTTTTCAAGCTAGTTTATCTACTGAAGTTAAATATACTATGTTGCTTATGATTTTGTTTAAATGCTATTGTTTATATTCGTAAATGTATGAGAAAATCTGAAGTAGAAATGGCTAATAAAGTACTTAAAGGCAGTGTATGTTCTTGTTCTAAGTTTACAGGAAAAGGTATTTCTATGAACGAATAAAGTTATTACTTATTACGATGTGCTTTTGATTTTCGATTGATTTGATGAAATGATTGCAAAAAATCTTCACTCGCTGTTACACGTCTCTTGTGTAAAGTTCAGTACCAGTCCTAGGCCGTTGTGATGGACTACATTCGAGTGGCTATTGCATTGAGGAGTTGGTATAATGGCAATAGGCCCCTATCACATTGGGACCAAACGTTTTTAGCTCTCTCTCATTAGCTCTATCTCAGTTCTTGAAATTAATTTTAAAATACTTTTAGATATTAAATTATTCAGGGATTATGTTGTTTTTCTTATTACGCAGCTACCTATAGGAATCCACAAATGACATGTTGAAATATAGCAAACTACAAACCCCTACAAAAATAAATAAATAGCCACAAAGACATGCAACCGCAAGCCCTTAGTTCAAAGTACCCCAGAATCAGATTGACACGTCTCAGACATAGAAGCGTCGTATAATGAGGGAGGGGATACAGGGATGCCACAATGAGGCTTATTACAGATACTATCACGTGCTGCCCTCAGGGTATGTTCTGGTGGCTATCCGATGGATCGTTAGTGATCAGATTTTGGGCACCAATTCCTTTTTAAGTCCTACGATCGGAGTATCTTTTTGAGAGTTTCTTACTTAGTTCAGAATCGATGTTTTGTCGAATGTGTTTTTTTTATTGCGTTAATATGTATCATTGTTGTAAGTTAATGCTTCATCATTTTTGATACAACGTTGTGAGCACATTTGTATTAAAGTATAGACAGACATCACCAAGTTATTATAAAAACTACTTAGTTAAGTTTATTAAATTTGCGTATTTTTTAAGACATCTTTTCGTTCTCTACTGTTACACATATGTAAGTAAACGTATATTTACGTTGCTTTGTGTTAAGAATAGCAAAAGACCGTAGCGCGGTGGAAGGTTATTGATGTAAGAAAATAATTTAAAATTCCTCTATGCATGAATGCTAGGTTAGGTAACCGAACCCTATCACAAAAAAATATCCAAAAATATAAATTATCTGTATTTCAACAAAACTATAGGTATTAACTCTGTATACACAATTCCTTTTTGTACTGTCATCGTCACCCTATAATGACACAAAGAAGATAATTTCCTAATACAAACTAATCTCTCTAAGGTTAGTGGTTTTAGGGTCGTGCCCGACATCATGCGGGCGTTGGTCTCGAGTCTATTTTAACCAAACGGGTTAATTATTTACTTACAACGCGTTTTAGTGGGAAGGGGCTTGCCAATTTTAGTTTAAAATGTTTAAATAGGCGATGTTTGCCTTTCCCCGTTTGCGAATATCAAATTTACATATGCGGGGTTCTTGTATAATATTATTAAAATTACATTTCGCTGTGCAGTTAATTAAATTTTGGCGCGAATAGCAGTTCTCAAACACGTTTTACAAAACTGCCATCTGTTGGATTGATTATACATTCGCTAGGTGCCTCAGTATAACAAAATTATTTTATAGCTTAGTTAGTTATTCTTCTACATAGTGTCACATGATATTACTAGATGGCGCTTATTTACAAAAATATAAACCAAAGATATTCAAGTGCTATTGAGTTTTGTTAATAGAGGGCGCTATTATCATATAGTTAAGTTCACATCAAAATGATAGATGGCGCATAGGTGGGTAAGTTCGAAAAATAATGGATTCCTACAAATAATAATTAAAATTAACAATCTACATGGAAGGAATATAATTCCTATGTACGTATGATGGCATAATATTACTTAATGACAATTGCATTGCAGGTACTAACAACAAAGCAGAGATAAAAAGCGTAAATAAATTGTTGACCAATTTGTTTTCGCTTTTATTATTGTGGTGCTTTTTTATCGTATGCAGGTTTAAAAAGAAACAATACCTCAGTATAATGATGGAATTTATTCTCCAATACTTTAACGAAGGATTACATTTTCAAAACAAAAAACTTCTCACGATGTTAAAAATTATATTTGATAACATTTCTCTCATCTACAGCGATAGTTAATTTATGAAAGGAAATCATGGCTGAATTGTACCTATTATCTATCATCTTACTTCATCAAAATATCAAGCTCAATATGAGCTATCATAGTTCTCGACCATCGGCCCTTGCTAGACTTTAATTGACAAGGTATTGAGGCGATCAATTTAAAACTACATCTCTCCATCAACAAATTCTTTAATCGTTCCTTCTTATTTATATCACAGTAAGGACCGGGCGAAAATCTGAAAAATTATACTACAATAGCAATGCACGCATCGCAACATTCAACAACTAGGTCATTTGATATTCCATCGTGATATTGTTTATTATTTGGATACAGTCAATAATATCAGAAAAATAATTTGTATTCGATTCACAATGCCACGTTACACTTAAAATTGTACCATTATTCAGTCTCGCTCACAACACAAATGAATGATAATAAGAATACTGCATCAAACAATAAGACGTTACCAATCAAGCTCCCAACATACAGACACAGAATACATACAATATGTATAGCTCCATAAACTATTTTGATCGGTGTTCACTTACGAATACGATCATGTCTACAATAAGTTAATGAACTACAAAATGCCCTAAGTAGTCAAAAATTACATTTAACAAGGCATCATAGATAATTGTTTTATTCATAATTATTGGATTTTCGTCACTAGTATGCGCGACCGCATCTTCCTAATTCTCATTCATAGCTTTAAATTAATTAAACTAAATTCATTTGACTATCACACATTCTCATACGGACTGCAACGGAACACTCACAAGTAACGAAACTCAAGTTCTAATACTTAATAATACAATTTCTAGGCTTTAAATCACAATGAAGTGGTGAATGAAAGAAAATAATTTTAGTTACATTTTGTCATTACAATTAATTGGTCGAAAAAAGATATGTCAGAATACAGTGGCTGATGAGCCGTGCAGGTTCTACAATTTTGATATTCGAGTAATGATATGAATTGTGTTTAACAACCGCATCGAGGTTGTTGTCATCGCCTTGGCTCGGCGCAGCGAAGTGTCCTGCTCCATCTTTAACTACTAGAACGTGTTCCCGTATGTTGTTTAGTACACGTAGATTTGTTTGAGCTGTGGCTTTAGCTCAGGCGGGATCGTATAAACTTCCTGTTCAGGCTTCTTTTTCACCAGTCGCTTCCAACGACCGCCGATGTTCTTGCGAAGACTGCGGAAACTCGCACGCTCGTTACCGTGCGGCTGCATCAAGTTGTCCTGGAAACAATAGAAATCATGTTCAGTGCAACTCCTCCAATGTCACACCGTTCCGGGAGTTCAGGCTAGTTTGTTGACCTTTAAACCCGATACCTACAAGATTTCCAATCAGTTACCCACTTCGATGCATTAACTGCATTTGTCTGATGCGAAACAACATATAAATGTTACATAATGCCCCTCTCGCGCTATTTTTAAACGGTTACCACGCAAAAATATGAAAGAAGGTCGTCCCATGACATGTTTGACGACAACTTGTCTTAATAATTGGTTTCGCGGAATTGCTTTTGACATTTTGGTACAGAATAAGTTGTATTTTTATATGTTCACGTTTGCAAAAAGTACTCATACATGACTAGGAAGCTAAAATTGCAAAGTAAACGGTAAGGCCACTCGAGAACGAAGCAAGCCTTGAATACGCTATTCAAAGACTCATTAGCATTATCTGCTTCCTGGTGTGCCGTCTCAATATGTTGCCACACAGACATGCACATTGTCTAGAATCCGATACAGCAAATAATGGAACGTTTCACAGGTAAGCCTCGCCTCGGGAAGCGTTATTGGAGCATGATATTGGGGTCAGTGTTTTAAGAAATTGATATTTTATTCAGCCTCTTTGTTAGTTAGGCTACAGGAAAGAAGGTCGCTCGTTGCGACATGGTCGCCTTGTACAGCTTTCTATTGCACGACCATGTCCCGACATTTAAATTTATTTCGCACTTAGATATCGCGGCTACGTCGCGTCGTGTTCGGCCAACTCTCTCTCGTGGCGGGGAGGGTCGGAGCAGTCACGATTTCTTTCGATTATATTGTAACATTTCTTTCCCAACGTGCAACTTTCAATGTTGTTTGTTTTCTACCGAGGTTGAGGTTCGCAGACGGGTATGCGTTGCTGGACATTGCAACTCGTTAAAGCAGTATTGGGGTCAAGTATAACATCTGGAACTGGTTTTGATTCTTGAAATAGACTGCGTGAACGTTTGTGATTATGAATGATTTCTTCGAATAAGGTACTAACCTGATCGTGAGGATAGACGTAAGGCGGGGGCAGCGGCGGCGGGAACTGCCACAGTGGCTGCTGGCGGAAGCCGAGAGGCTCTGGCTGAGGCGCAGGTGCGGCCTGAAGCACTTCAGCAGGATGCACCGAAGCCGAATGCTCCTCCCGCTTGCGCAGCTTACTGTGGACGATGCGAATCGCCATCATAGTACCGTTATTTCCAACCATGGTTGCAAACGGTCCGTCGACGCAAGAATAACTGATCGCACTGGGTTGGATCACAGGTAGCAAGTTCCAGTCTGGCAGTCACAACATTTCAAATTCACAGTTTTACACTCACAGCCGTATCGCGGTCTAAGTGACGCGTATAACTAATAACTAAATTAAATAAATTATCACAATCAATTTGTTATAAGGCTATTGCACTATCACTGTTCTTAGGAACACGCGGCAGACCGCGTTATGCGAGCTTCAGCTGCGCGGGTGGTGACTAGAATTATATCGTGAAGAGTGGCCGGCAGGTGCCTAGCAAAGCGCTCGCTCGTGCCAAACGACCTCTACGGAGTACTCCATGCGTCTGAGTTGAAGTGGAGGGGCGCGCATGGCTTTTATAGACGCGTGTCTGACGCGGCACCACAGACGGGTGGGGCGGGGGGTGAGAGGGGAGCGGCTGACGGTGTGACCGTTTTCCGCGAAAAACTACGAACGGTGGCGTGGCGGCGCCCGACGCTATCGTATCGTAGTGGCAATGACGCAGCAGTAGGCACGACAGTTGGTTTGTCCCGCATAACCGGCCCTATAAAAATGATTCGCCTACTTCAAAATGTATGGTAAAACCACACACATATTCCGCAATGGCTGTGAGGATACAAACTGGTAATATTTTACATAGCGATCAGTATATCTTGCGTCTCGACCTGTTTAAATACGTAAAATACACATGTCAAGCGAAAAAACCCAACACAAAACACATTTTAAAACTAATACCTACACGGCCACAGAGTTGCAATACATATACAGTAACAAAGCAATACAGTTAATATTTAGTATGGTTAACCTTAGATGAGTAGATATAGTGAATACATAAAGTACAACACAGAACACGCCCTCATTAAAATTGCTTTAGATATAATCGTAATCAACGGGCTCTTATCGATCCCAGAGATAATAATAAATCCGAGGGCGTTCTGCATTTCACCATTAAACGAGTTCAAAGTCCACAATATAAATATGCACAGAAATGTATAGCTAATACTTAACGCACAGCTGGCTTTATGGATAAAGTAGACGCACTGTACACTGACGTTGCATCTCTTTCTGACGAATACTTGCATTCACATGAACGCAAGGGAGGTTCGCATTGGAAGCTTTCGACTCTAAAACTCAAAGTAGGGCTGCAGGGCAAGGGAGAGCGGAAAGGTGCAATGCCCTTCGCAGGGACTATAACTTAAGTAAAGCTTGGGGCCTTTGACTTGAATAATGCCTGGCGGGATAAAAAAACACAGGTAGTGAGCCATTATAAGTCGTTGCCCTTGAGATACGTCTAGAGGATATCATTATAAAAGGCAGAAAAAAGTCAGTGTCTAGTTGTTTCTATAGATTTTAAGATAAAAATCGCAGGCACAATAATCAGCAAAAACAGTGCCAAGGTATATTATGTCCATTAGATGTAAAGTGCAAATCGAGTTGCAAATTCAAATTCCTTGGAAATATGTTATGTTATGCCAACTAGATAGACGATGATAAATTTAAAACCCTTATTTAATAAATAAATACCTTAAAGCACAGTGAAAGATTTAATGAACTGGTCACACACTGTAGTTGCTCTAATCCTCGTCTTAAATATGGATTCTTTTCTTATAGCTCAATGAGTTCAATGCCCTCCTGCTTGTTAATAATAAAAACTATTTCATTGTGCTACTGTTCTCAATAAGATATTTTAGGTAAGGCTCTTTCCGTATCGTAATGATTATCACCTTCACCCATCATTCGAAGTTTCTCATCAGTATCAATAAACTGACGGTTGTCAATTGTTATCTCAGCAGTTACAGAGAATATTGTATTGTAATATTATAGCTTTATGATTACTTTCAGATTACTTGACGAATATGAGTTTGTTTTACACATAAACAGCAATGAATTGGTGAATTTCAAATGTTTGTTTGGTCTATCCAATCTGCTGTGTCGATGGTTTTATATCAATCTGAAGAACACATGTGTGGATGCTTAGCAAGTTTCCTAAGTAATGTTTATCAATATTCTTGCTTGATATAAAGGCGGGTGACACAAGAATGTTTTATTTATAAATGCTATGTATTATATAACATAATAAAGAAGTTAGGGGTATTGTTTTGATAACTTCCAATTGACAGTTTGAAATATCTGAAGGATCGATATGAAAATATTTCTTGTAATAGGTATCTTTTGTTTCTATGTACGTGTTACATCAGTTCGGTATCTGTTAGTACCACGATGTTTTCATGTGGCATACAATTTAATTAAGATAATAGTGCCAACCGGTTGGTAACCATTTTTTTTAACCTTTTCTTGCGTCAATCAAATCAGAAGAATCAGAATCAGAATATTTTTTATTCACGTAGACCATTATTGTACAGTACTTATGAATCGTCAAGTTACAAAAATATTATGGTACTGCTTTACCACCCGTTCGGAATGCCGTTCCTATGGAGAAGAACGGGCAAGAAACTCCATGGTTGCTCTTTTTTAAAATAGATCTTTTACATTTTTGAGCAATACATTGTTATAGGTATGTGAGAACAATGTAGGGCTATCTATTCAAGCTAGGTATACATTTATTTCATTTTTTTTCTTGTGAACAACCGTCATATCCTCGGAATTTCCTATACCAAACAACATTGTATTTTGTTATGATTGCAATTATCACGAAAACTCTAATGTTTTTTTTTTCATTATCCAAAAACCCCGCGCAAACCCAAAGGTTGATTTCAGACGATTCTCATCGAAGTGAGCCGGTTCCCAAACAATAAATGCCATTCAATATTTATTGATAAAATGGCTATTAGCAGTGTTCGATTGTTGGCATTGACGTCAAACTGTATGATGGCAGTCAACAGGGGTACCTTTTCAATGATAATGGTACGAGCTAATGATTAAAAAATTACAACTGGCAACATACAAACAATAGCGGTAACTTGAGAGAAATTGTATTTTCAACTCATAGACATATATGATCGATATATGTGTTCCTAAAATATACCTTAAAATATCCTTTTATTTTCGAACTTGACTATATGTGTCTATCAATGTTGTATGTATCAATGTTATTCTTCTTCTGTTTTTAGGTTGGTAATCGGCTACAAAATAGAGCCATTACGCCAGTGTGTAGGATGTCTTGATAATTGTTATAAAATTATAAGTACCCCTGATGGTAATATCGGTGACATGGTGACGATGATGAAATTAATTCTCTACCCATATCAGTAAAGTTGTTGATACTTTATTGAAAATATCAACTTATATCTTGGGAGTAGTCTTGAAAAGTCAGGTTATACTATTTTATTTCAATTTCCTTCACTCGTGCACGTTTATGAACACACAATGGTTAATATCACATATTTTTTGGAAAATAAATACAAATTACAATTTGATGGTTCAACTGCCCGCCAAATAGTCTGTGTGGTACTTGTGTCCCCAAATTGACAGCGTTTGAATTTGTTATCGATTGTAGACTTAACCGTCAGAAATTTTAGTATTTTTATCGCGCGGGTGTAGAGATGCCTGATGTTTTTAAACACTTCTTGGCAAGCTTTTGTTTACGGCGCTTATGTCATTCGATGTTTACGGATTCTTGGACACCTGATTTATTTAGACATTGAAAGAAAGTCGCCACACCTGCGCGCGCACACCTGCGATCCCTGTGTAGGTAAACGTGTTACCAATATAGATAGAAGGTTATCATGCTCCAACCTCCACACTGTATAACCTTTTTTGTTATACTGTTTTATATATACTAATATGTTTCGCAAGTAGATTGTCTATATGATCTGTTTTATATACATTCGTTTCCGCATGCCCATTCTGGTTAATAACTTCCCTGATTGGTTGATTAGAGTCCTTTTTATTTTTCTTTTTGGACTTATTCTATTGAGACCAGGCCCAATACGAATCTGCCAATGCTAACGTCGTAAGCTAAGACACGCAGGAGGATGATGGTAAAATACGAATGGCCAAATAGTTACGTATTGTGAGATTGTCTAATGTCTGACCCACCATCTAAAATTCGAATCCTTAAAGTTACTTGCATATTTTTGATTAGTCTCCGAATGATCAGTAGTTATATTTAAATTTACATTCTCCACATACCTCAGCAGAATAGTTAAGCCATTTAATTATTCCTTATACATATTGATGAAGTATTAAATTATTTGGCTCTTTTGTGCGAATTGTTGGTTTGGAAGCCATTGTACGCCCGATCACGACCTTGTACGTTTCTTTCGGTCATGAATCTGTTCCTGCCGCGGATAGTATTAAGCCAGCGGTAGGTATTAGTCCACTATCAGGTTTTTGTCCGTAACCGCCACAAATTCTGACTCATTGAATTGTCAGTTCTTAAATAGAATCACGCACTATAGATAATCACGACACCAAACATAAAATGCCCATGCTATTTTAATCACATTTCTTTAATAAATCCAGACATGCAAATATAGATAGGTAAATATAGACTGGAGTATGGCCAAATTGCAAGGAATCCGCCTTGACCACACTGAAGACAGCCTCGTCGTGTGAAATGATAGCAAGCAGGTTTTGCGACTTTTGTGCAAATATTAAAATATTCAACATGTAGCGAGCAGTCCAAAACTAACCAATAGGGTGTGAGTTGGAATGCACTCGATTAACGTGGCTATGTAACGATCACGTAATGCCACAGTAACTAACCTGTAATTACGTACGATTACCAGGTTGTTAGTACACAGGAGATAAGTGGACGTAATCAGTTAGCGTCGTACCAGAATGCTGAACGATGAGAATTTACCCGCGCTCGAAGGGATTGTTCCTATCCCTTCCGCATAGGCAGACGATGGTCTTGTCGACCGACAACACGATCAAGGAGTTGTGTTCTAACACCACGCCGACTTCGCAGTTTTCCTCTTTACACTTCATCGCCTCGACGGCGATGGGAGCGAAGAGCATCGAAACGCGGACACTGACACTTCACGTGAGAGTTTTTGAGACTCGTGAATGAGAACCGTTGCGGCACAGCGCCAATATGAGCCGTACGGACGGGCGTTTTAGCGCACACTGGCAGACACTCGCCACCGCGAGTTTTCAATACATACGACCGACCCGACGGTGACTATTTGACTGCCTGAGCCGCGGTCGTGGCGCCGGCTACCACGCCTCGCGCAGAGGTGGGTGGCAACCGAGCACGCAGCTCTCCCGTTACCTTATTGCTATGTTATGGGGACCCGACCCCGCGCTGCAAAGCCCTTCGTAATCGACCAACGTGCTAGTAATTTGCAATCATTTCCACTTATTTGCCTGTTCAGGAAGCAATGCATTCGTGATGCGAACGACTGCCCCGTTCCATACGATTAGCATGGTCTATTATCCTGTCACTTACGGTCACATATATAATGATGTATGTGTCCAATAGGACACACACTTGAGCGCATTGGCACGTAAGTATTTAGCTAGTAATATCACGAATTAACACATTGTTATCTCCAGATGGGCACTTCTTTCAGATTCATATGATCTCTGCGAAGACAGCTTTGTGATATGCTTATTGTAGCTTAACTGAAAACAGTTGGACGTCAACGGATGTCGCTCCCCGTGTGTCGCATTCATACATAACAAATAGCTTGCCTCGTTGGAGACAAGACAATCGAATAACCATCGTATATATAATACGAATGAATACTTTAGATTTATTTAGCATATAATCGATTTATAATTTCTCTTGTATTTAATCTGTATCAGGGCCAAATTTTGTTTTAATAACTCGACTGCTGTGGGTTGTGTGATGATAGTTGCGTCTAGAAATCTCTGTTACCCCCAAAATATGATTCAAGAAAAGATTCTCTCGAATCGTTATAAATACAATGGGGATATTGAGATTTGAACAAACTGGAGTGAAGAGATACATTACATCGTTCGCTCAAACATTGACGTCAACGAATCTGAATTTTACAATTGAAGTAGAAAATTTTAGTGGTACAAATGCTGCCCATTGTCGCCATTAATTAGATGGTAATAAACCTTTGGATAAGTAGAATCAAGATAGACATGTAAAACTATTGTGAAATCTGGATGTTTCGATACAGTTGGTAATGTTTCTTTTCTGTTTAACCAACCAACCAGTCGGGGACTGAGGATGCCTCACAGTAATTTCTGGCTAGAACAACTGCTTCTGAACTATCTGGCTACATACTTCAATTTACAGAACTAGGATGTCAACTCTAGTTGCATTGCGTATTTATTCCATTAAACGAACTATCAAATTCATCAAGTTCCAATCTACAATGAGGTTGCAGAGACATGTATTAACTTGGTTAGTATAATTCTCAACATATTGTAAGTTTAATAAATTTGAGGGCAATATTAAGTATTCTTTTAATGTAATTAATTCTTCAATCAGCAATGTCTAAACATCTCAAATAACATAAAGAAACATTATTAACAACCTATCCTGTATTATTTTCTAAGCTCGAACTGAGTATTTTGCAAAGATGGGCGGTTATTCACATGCTAATTATCAGCGTCCATTGACGGTTCTCGACGTGGGAACGAACCGCCATGCCTTGTCAAGTTAGCCATGGTCCGTTGGTAGTCACAATGGGTGGCCTCGTTGTGCCTGCCGTGCCTAATATCACAGGATTGTTACTATCATTGCAAGTTGCGTTGGATGTAATTACGTCATCGTTTTGTTCAAGCATGCGGTCTGCAGTTTGCAATGTAATATTCGAAATATAGTTTTGGATTCTATTCTCTCTGTGGTTAAGTTTCTATTGTGATGTGATATATACTATCTTGCTCAACGCAGTCAATTCTGTTCTGTTCCAGATTTATCACAATATGTTTCTGTATCTATGGGGAAATCACAATATCATAAATAATGACAGATCTAGGATCATAATATATTTGAACATAGACAAAACACTATGCTATGAAACTATCGGAACCTATGGTCGTAGATATAATCATTTGTTTTAATTACATCATGATACAAAGCAGTCGTCCTAGTTCTGTTATTTGTGTAGTTTCCGGTAGTTAATCAGCTCGATTAAATTTCAACTAATGTGTTTATATATTATTCAAAGTTATTGATTTTGCACTCTATACTTATTCTTCATATGAACCATGTGTCAAATGAATACCGTCTAGTTCATAGACAGTTACAATAATTTGTATAGTAAATATCTAGTAGTATAGTAAATCAACGGTTATAATAATTAATTTACAATGACATTTCAAATAATCCTGCTATCAAAATCTTGGAATACTATTACAAATGGATTGTAACTTTTGTAAATTTAGAAGCAAGTGCTTTAGTCCAGTTTGAATTAATCTGAAATGATATAATTTTTTTTTTATCTGCACTCCCTTTTTTATTCACCGCTGTGGAATTTCCAGATCTAAATCCGCAGGTGTAAAAAGTTAAAATACGGTAATAGCTGTTGTGTGTATACCACATGTTGCACGGTGTGATGAGACAAGCGTTCCTTTTAAACCGATGGTGGTTTGATCGCCTTGTGATTTGCGATTTTAAAACAGGGAACAGTTAACAAAAATAAATACAGATCATTGTAAATGTCCAGACTGAAATCTGGCAGGCATCCAATAGCTAGCGTTTATCAAACCTTGGGGCTCTTTATGCGTTAAATTTGCAAATTTTCTAATAATACCCGCCATTATGTACGTGTGTTATATAAACATTATCATAATATATATTTTTGTTATGACTTTTATATGATACTAGCTGGCCCGGCGAACTTCGTAGCGCCTCAGAATCAAATGTATGAGGAAATGAAATATCTTAATTATATATTTTTTTTCATGAGATATTATTTCCATGTTTTAAGACAAAATTCCAAAGATCATAAAAATCGGTAAACCAGTTCTTGAGTTATAAATGCTGTGTTGTGTAGCTAACACGACTTCGTTTTATATATGTATAGATTTTATGGTATATTATTATCTTATTAAATACGGACGAAGACAAATCATTTATGTGTCGTATAGGCCTACGGCGACATTCACAAATTCTCATATTACAGTTTTTTTCTTAACCCTCCAACCGAAGGCAACTGTCAACTGAGAAGATCCGGCAAGAAACTCCGCGGGCTCTTTTTACTATATGAGTACGTCTCATAGTATGTTGCATTCTAAAACCATAAAAAAAAATTGTTTGACACAACATTCTTAAACTAACAATGTGCTAAACAATTAACACTGTAATTTCCTTATTAATTTGTGGGAATCATCAAGCGTCGGTGACCTCCGACGCGGAAATTATCAGTTATCAAAGGACATGGCGTATTAAAAAAACTAGTATTAGCCTGTTATATCAGCACGAAGAACTTAACTGCTTTGTTATCATCTATATATCGACGCCTAGGTGATACGGACTGCGATTGTTCATAGAATAAAATATTGGGGGATACTATGGTAGGTACGTTGGTAAACAATATAAATACTGGATTTTGTTTAATCGAAAATTCAATGACGTCATGACAATCTATACTAATATTATAAATGTGAAAGTTTGGATGGATGGATAGATGGATGGATGGATGTTTGTTACTCTTTCACGCCAGAACGGCTGAAGCATTTGGATGAAATTTGGCACAGGGATAGATTATAGTCTCGAATAGCACATAGGCTACTTTTTATCCCGGTAAAATGTATGGTTCCCGTGGGATAGATTAGTTTAAATTTTTCATAGAATACCAATAAATTCATTTTCTCATACATTTGATTCTGAGGCGGTACGAAGTTCGCCGGGACAGTTAGTATTTCATAAATCATTATAATGTTACATTCAAACCGCTTCACGTCGTTTAAGGTTTCATTTGCTCTATGTGTATTAATTATCCAGATAAATATGACTTTGACCGTTGACCTCGTACTTATTTATATATGACGAGTGTCCTTATTTATGAGGTCTTTTATTCACACTTATGGAAAATAGTATGTACTAGTAGATATGAATATTCGATCTGACAAGTTTGTACGTAGGTACCTTGCATACAAGATTTATATAATTATATTTTTAGAATTATACAAGATAATATGTAGTTACATATAACTACTTACTTACATATCTTGTATAATTTGTAACGCAATATGTACCTTTTTAATGTTTTATAGTTAGGTAACTAACCTTTTGCATTATAAGTACAATTATTTACCTACAGGTAAAGTTACCTAAGAATTATAATCAAAGCAAGTAACACCATTTGGAATAAGAAAACATAAAATCAGCCAAGGTAGAATAAATAATGATAAAGTATTAAAGTGTTTTGTCTGTGATTCTTAATTGGACATTACGACACAGTCGTGAGAACTCCATTTCGAAATAAAAAATAACAAAACGAGAAAATTTATATTAAAAACTCATTATAATAATAATAATATCGCCAGGCAAACATACCAATGGTCCCACACTAGGCAACGCCGTACAACTCAGTACGTAATAATTATATGTAAAGATATTTAACAACCACGACTTGGTTACAAACACTCAAACACATTACATAAAGTTTGTCCCTACCAGGATTTGAACCCGGGACCTTCAGCGCAGAAAGCAGGTACCAATTGTGCTAATCAGGTCGTCATTCAAACTAAACAAACACATATTCTAAAATTTATGAGGATAAAATATTGTTTGTACAAAGGAAGGTAGGTATCAATGGAAAATTAACTCATTGCTATAAAATAGGTAGGTATATATACATGGAAAAAACTTACATTTTCCTTATAAATCTCTTGAAAGATACTTTTAAACGTCGCAAAACTAACATCGTCATAATTATTGTTTATAGTCGAGATTTTTTTAAAACGTCAAAAATAATGTGATACACTTCAAGTCTTTAAAATTAAATTAGTGTCGTATTATGTCAAAATAATATAATATTCTATCATATAACACAAGTCATAGCATTAAAACTAAGTCGTTTATGAATTGAAATCACTTATTATTCGTCAAAATATCTAACTAAATTATTATTTTTATCATCAAAAACCCACGGTTAACGTTGTAGACGATGTAGTTCAGCACAAACTGCACGAATCGTCAGTATACGAACAAAATGTAAACTGTTTTTAAAACTACCCTAATTTATTAATATTTCTTTGTCAAGAATCAAAATGTGCTAACAAAAATCTTACTTATTGATGTTAAATAAGAGTATTATTGAAAGTTCCCATCAGAATTATGAGAAATTAATTATTGAGAAAATTTAATTGAAGAACGTGGGATTACCTGTAATTTTATCCCGCGTTTCATATAATGACTGATGTTTTAATGCCTACCTGCATCTTAAGGTTATCACCGTTGTGGTTTCCTCCTTATAATAATTATTAACATGATCTTGTTTAGTCTTCACATTATATCTTTACGGAAACATCCATTACAGGTGTCTCAAACAAATTATACCACATTTTTTTTTTTATATGGTTATGTGTATTCTAGGGGTCGATTAACCATTGGCCTGTGGACTGATTCTGTTTGTCAAACCGATAGGTAACCTAACGCCTCTCGACAACCATTGATTTTTTTATGTATCTGCGTGTTACGCCTTAGCGTGATCGATCGCACACAATCTAGTCACGTCGATTTCATTAAATAATTGGCACTGGCATTATATAAAAAAACACTGAATAACTAAACTCTATTTTCTCCTAGCAACAAGGTTTTTTTTGGCACCACGCGATATATTTGAAAGTGTCGAGTTATATAAAAAAATATCTCAACTCACGTATTAGTAGTAGTACGTTGATGCGAGTTACTAACTATACATCTATATATATATAAATAAAATTGGAGTGTCTGTTTGTAATATTAAAATAACCGCTTTTTACTAAGTGCATTTTGATGTATACACGTTACCTATACCGAAACAACATTTTTTACAATTTTTGTCTGTCTGTCTGTCTGTCCGTCTGTCTGTCTGTCTGTCTGTCTGTCTGTTTGTTCCGGCTAATCTCTGAAATGGCTGGACCGATTTTGACGGGACTTTCACTGGCAGATAGCTGATGTAACAAGGAGTAACTTAGGCTACTTTTATTTTAGAAAAAAAAAATAGATTCTCACGAAAAAAATTAAAACCAATGTTGCAGCGCAGCGCCTGATTAAGTTTGATAGCAACAACCTGCAATGCGTCCCGCGGGCTCAGAATGGGCGAGCAGGCTGTTTTCAACGGTTGTCTTTGTTAAATACCACGCGGACGAAGTCGCGGGCAACAGCTAGTTTATAAATATAGCTATTCAATTATTATATCTTCACCATAATATTTCTTATACATTGGTACTACGTATTATATAGTCATGTGTGGAACCGCACCGAAATAAGAATGTTTAAGATATGGAGGCGAAGCAAGCCATAAAACCAAATTGCTTATGCTTGAAGATAACAAAAAAAAAATATGACTTCTTATTAAAAAAGAATGTTAAAGAATATAGGTAGGTAAGGTACCCACTACTAATATCTGTGCTACCTAGTACCTACAACCACGTTTAAAACTTTTTTTTATACAATTAATTATATTAAAGAGTGTTAGCACCAGTTAGCACCAACAATTCACTCACATAATTATTTCCTGCAATTCTATTCAATACAAAAATACGTTTCAACGTACGTTACGTACTATGTCACGTTACCTACAGCATTTATTTTTATCGTTAGACCCGGATTTCAATACAAATTCAAACTTGATATTTCATTAATTATCGTATACGTTCTTATTACAATGGAGTAAGGCCACTTTATCAATACCTAACCAAACCGGTATTATACATAAGTTACTGCTGAATCGAAACATTAGCCTCATAACGTAGACAGGTAAAATTTAGTTTTCCTTAGCTGCCATTTTGGTTTTATAGAACTGGTTGTCTATATCTTATTATATATTAAACAAATTTGTGTTAGTTACAACATTCATAACTCAAGAACGGGTGGGCCGATTTTTATGACCTTCGTTTTTTTTTAATTTGTGTCCGCCCCGAATAGCAAAAAAATAAAATATTAAAGACAATTCAGTTTCTCATATATTCGATTCTGAGGCAGTAGGAAGTTTGCCGAGACAGCTAGCATCATATAAAACTACCGTTAAAATAAGTATTTCGCAAATGTGTTGTCATGGTGCCATCTTCAAGGTGCGGGCAAAACTCTAATTTTGGCCCCATTCAAATCGTCAATCTGTATCACTATACCGGAGTCATGATCCAAAAGAAGTCAATATTACCGTGATATACTTTGTGATAATACTGAAAGTGTGAGCTGCCCCTATCAGGGGAAAAAGCAGCCAACAGATTGGTTGGCAAGTAGTGCCTGTCATCCACACACCTTGTCTGAACAAGCCAGCAAATGCTCATTTCGCAAGTTCCTTGAAATGACCCACCACAGATGTTCAAACATTCTATTGCCTTGAAGGTGCGATTAGTTTCAAACTGTGATCGCTGTAAGGCTGTATGCCATTTGTAAATGTTGTTGTACGTCAATCAGACGTCATAAGGGGCTATAGAAATTGATTCAATAGCTAACAATAATTATTGCAAGGTAGTAGATCAACGGTTGGATGGTTGCTAATATAATATGTCAAGAACTCGCTAGGAATGGAATCGTTTATCCTATAGAACAGGGGTTTCGAAACTCTTTAGTCTAAGGGTCATAAAAATAAATTTAATTGTGAGTTTCGGTTCTCTTATATTGACACAATTATCGGTGAACGATGGAGCCATAATTTTTAATTACAATTGGGGCATTCGGGAAATTGCAAGAATATCTCGAGACAGTTTGCCAATAGTACCTTCCACTAGTTGGTGCATGCTACTTATATATTATCTTTGTGTGATCCAAAGTACCTATCGTATATACAAAAACAATGTTTTGCTTACATGCTAATCCTATATCGTTTCTGGAAATAAAATGGCACTTTTTATTTTAATAAATATTTCCTCAAAGTATCAGATGTTTGGTAAATTCGTAGATCATTAGCATTATTTTGTTGTGTCAGGTTGGCACTCATTTGTTTTGTTTGTCTGGCGGTATGTGTCTTTAATACAGACAATTTAGCATATCTTTACCTGCTGAGTTAATATCGAAATTACATTACACGTATTTTCCTCGTGTCCCACTCAAATGTAGGTATCGATGTTAAACAGCTTGATAAAGGCTTACCCAATAAAACCCGATCACTGGATTTCAATCCTCAAGATTATCATACTCTTTACTTCCTTGCAATAATTCTACCAGTATAATAATGCCCGACCATTTTTTTTTCTTTTTGGAAATTAAACCGTATTTGTAACCTTTATTTTGGTTAATTAGAAACAATAAGGATAAAGATCTTATACATAACTAGCTGTTACCCGCGACTTCGTCCGCGTGGTATTTAACAAATTATTAATTTTTTCATTGGTTTTAATTTTTTTTCGTGAGATGCTATTTTTTTTTCTAAAATAAAAGTAGCCAAAGTTACTTCTTGTTACATCAGCTATCTGCCAGTGAAAGTCCCGTCAAAATCGGTCAAGCCATTTCAGGGATTAGCCGAAACAAACAGACAGACAAAATTGTAAAAAATGTTGTTTTGGTATAGGTACCGTGTATATGTACATCCAAATGCACTTAGTAAAAAGCGGTTATTTTAATATTACAAACAGACACTCCAATTTTATTTATTTGTATAGATGTATAGATATTGCAGTCAGGAGCTACAATGCCACAGATTAATAATGGTAGACTTTAACACTATTTGCGTTGTATTGCGAAATATTTATATTGTGTTTTATATTATAATATTATCGTAACGCCAAGTTAATGCTATTTTAATAGCAGACATAATTAGTTCCATCTTAATTAAGTATTTTATCATTTTATTTACTGTAGAATACCTTTTCAAACAAATTTATTGCAATACAAGTATTTCTTAAAAACAATCCAACAAATTAGATTTTCTTGTCATACCTAGATAAAAATCTCTAAATTAATGGTTAAATATGCACAATTATATAACCTCTTATGTACTCGTAATATACGAAAACTATTGTTACGAAGGTTACGTACACATTGAACTTTTGTTTTTATACAAACCAAGTATACACTCAAAAACATGAATGTAGGTAATATGTTATTTGTTTAAACACAAAATATTATACCTATTACCTACTAAGAGCAGTATATACAAGTTGATAGAACGCTTGCCTCGGTGACGAAGATCGCAAGTTAAAACCCCGGCTCGCAACTCTGGGATTTCTGATCATCACTTTCTTAACGATAAATGAAAACATCGTGAGGAAACCTGCATGTCTGGGCGAAACCCTCGAAAGGCGTGTGAAGCCCGCCAACTCGCACTGGGCCAGCGTGATGGACTAAGGCCTAATCCCCCTCGCATTGTTGGAAGGCCCGTGCCCAACAGTCAGACGTTAAAAACTGGTGACGCTAAAAGCTGATATTATTATAACATTATTACCATGAGGTACCCATACAGCCATACAGTACCTACCATACATTTATTTAATCTAGACAGGGTATAAACATCAGAGCCCACAAGTTTCCCTACGAGGCCAAATGAGTCTCGAAATGGCCAAATGCTAAATCTCTCATACGAATGAGAGTCTGGAATTATACGCATAATTTGGCACAGAGTTAGACTTTAAAGTCAATAAGTCTAGATTTACGACTAACATCAATCAGTCGAAGCCGTTCGCAATGAAAATAAACAATTTTTCATTTGATGGCAGATCTCTAATTTAACGATTGGGAAGTACCTATCGTGAATTTGAGTGTCTTGAAAATTTAATATCATTTAATTTATATGAGTAATTTGTATGAGTGATTTTGAATTTATATGAGTAGGGCGATTAGCGCACTTGGTAGTGACCCTGCTTTCTGTGCCGATGGTCCTAGGTTCGAATTTTGTTTAGGACAAACTTTGTATGATAAGCACGAATGTTTCTACCCAAGTCATGGATGTTTAACTGTACGGTTTAAATGAACGGTACCCATTATACAAGCGTTGCTTAGTGTGGCACCGTATAGTTGGTGTGTTCGTGTGGCGATATTTATTTATTTATTATATTTATGATTCATTGGTGTTATTGAAATTATCAGGATTTCCATGCATGCGGGAATCTTTCAATAGATAGGGTTTTTCTTCTTCGTAAGGGCGTATTTACTGTAGGTATTGAGAACAAACATGCTATACATAATGACCTTATTATTTATATTGTGGACGTAACTCAAACCTACTGATGATCTTTGAAATACGTCATTATGGTGGTAACAAGTTGACGGGCTGTCAAGGTTCTAACGTCACCGTCGTTTGATGTTGAAGCAAATCGACGTTATCTTACGCAATATTGTTGCTTCTTAACTTGATGCAACAAAGGATGTTTCCTTGTATTTTCGATTCAAGTTTCCCATTGTCCCTCTGTTGCTTGTAATACTGTTTCCAATTCAACATATTTGGGATTCCTTTTTTACTCATGTTGATACCTACTAAACGTTCGTTCGATTTCGTGTCGTTAAATTTTCAATCAAATCCTTACATATTCATTAGGCACTCTATATACTAGCTTCAGAGTCAAACAACTCAGTTAATAAATTTTAACTTTATTTGAAGGTTTTGTACTTGGGATCCTTTTAGTCTGCCGGCCTAATTATTGTTAGATTGCCTGCCTAATCATCGGTTGCGTTTTATTAGTCAGGTCTATTATTTTGTTCCCAATAAGTATTACTCACTTGATTGTGAGAGCCAGCAGCACTATAATAAGCCCGACGAGGGCCATGGCGATCACGACGCCGCATATCATGTAATTCGCATCATTCGGGGCATCTGTAACAAGGAAAAACAAACTTTAATTCAACTATAAATGTCTCAGAATTGGTCAGACTCCTACTGAGTCAATTCATCAATTATAATTACGTGATATAGTTCGGTAAAAGTGAACTTTTTTGCGCACATCAATTGCGTAAGTCAGCTTTAATGACTTCTCAGATATACCTCTCTCTTCATTATGTATTTATTGATAAGCAGTTAAGTGAAATTAAACTGTATTAATTAGCTAAAGTAATGTGCAAAACTGAGTAGGTAGGTAATTAAAGTAATACAATTTGGTTACTTTGCGTTTATTGAAATTTAAAGTTCATCTGCAATAAAATCAATGAAAGTACGAATTATTAATTGACGTCAAATTGTACTGCAGATAAAGGTAGCAACAACACTGCGGAAAATTACGCCTTATTTTAGTTGCGCTGTTTTCAGGAACTGTATTGTCATTTCAATTAATAGACTGAATTATGTCAAGTAATTTACCATCATTTTGTTGATTTAAAGTACTCTGTACTGATACTTATCGCGTACGTATATATGTGTGTAATTGTATGTTTTAGGTTTTGAAATGTTTGTGCTATGCCAAGACCAATAAAAAAACAACCATGTAGATGCATTAAGAACCTAATTCTATATTCATATGCTTAGATCAATAGTTTTAACTGGAATCAACGCGAGCGTTTTTACTTTGGCAAAGAGAATAAAAAAAACAAAAATAAAATGCAAGAAATAATATTAATAAAAACAAAGATGATTCAGTCCCAAATACCAGGAACTGTACAGTCGTTTTGCATGCATCGACCGCGTGCAGTCGCTTTTAACAAAAATCACGTTTCTGAATGTTTTTAAGTTTTCAAACAGTTGTTCCCACGGCGAGTAGCGTTATGTCACTCTAAAAAGTCAGTTGTACGATTCATTCGTGTTATTTTTTCGCTCAAACTGGACGGTGTACTAGAATAGTAATGGTTGCATTTATATGAACACAACAAAGGTTTTAAAATGTCGTTGCCTCTAATAAGGAATTAGTCTACAAAGTAGGATTTATCGATTGTTTTAATGTTGCCATAAATTTGCATCTCAAATACGAATGATATATGGTTGAACTATAATAGTGCAACATATTTTCAGGGGCCCATCGGTAGGTTATAAAAGTCACATTCCCGTAAAAAAAATATCTAAATTTTAAAAATATACTACATACCAAGTCCGCGATGCAACGGTACTGTCTCGCTATCTCACAGAAAAATCAGACACTGTATACACATATATTTTGTACATAAACGTGATCGTTATCACCTACTCGTTAGCCCCATAAAATATTTACCAATATTATTTGTTACACCTTTTACAATCACTGAAAATATTAGTCTAAACAAGTGTAACAAATCCCCATACATACGCAGAAAATAATATCCCTAATGTATAACCAAATGCTTCTGCTTTCCATCATGAATATTCGCATCACGAGTTGAACACAGTCTAAACATTGGCGATAACTAATTCCCTAGTAACCAGTATGTACCTGTTAACGGACGCTTGTACCGCTTCGAACGGTGTCGCATCCTTAATCGGCAGCATACAAATCGATACTGTAAATGATCGATGCCAATTATCGAATCGTGAATCGATTTAAAAAATAACGGTACCAGAAAACATGTAGCTGGTCATACAGGCTGATCTGAAAGTTGTTAAAGCCATTTAGCCTTATTCAGACCACGGGAATATAGGCATTATTGACTTATAGGAACCGCAGAGGAAAGATAATAGGCCGTCTAATAAGACATGACAGATTCATTAACAACTTCATGGATGGAATAATAGAACGAAAGTGGGGTAGAGGGAGACCAAGGATAAAATATGTATCACAAATTTAGAAGAAGATAAATGTTAAGTCGTATAGGGAGGTAAAGGAGACGGCTTTGAACAGAGACAGATGGAGTTGCACAACTGAACTGACATGGATGCTGCACCGACGAGAGCATAGCTCTTAAATTAAACACAGATAGACACAGACAGACTTATAGGAAAGAAGACAATCATACCGCAATGATATGCTGCTTAACTAGATTCACTATTGAAAATGCTGGCATACATTTACTTTCAATAGCACATAACGTATATACACATTAAGATGTAAATCAACGACCAATTTTTGTATGAATGTAGATTCTTGAATCCCTGGAAATCCCACTGCGGTTAAGTTAACTGAATGCATGGCACCCATGACGCAATTATACATTTTCCTCTTATTATTAGAATATTATAGAATTGCTACATCGACAATTATCAAGGTTGTTACGAGTATCCAATTCTTGTAACTAAACACTCTTGTTGAATTTGAATTAATACGTTTTTTTATAAACATCACTAGTTAGGTGCGATTTACATATTACAATCTATCTATCAGCCAATATGCACGTCCACTGCTGGACATAGGCCTCCCCCAACGACTTCCACACATCACGGTCCTCCGCCACTCGCATCCACCGGTTTCCTGCGACGCGTGTGATGTCATCAGTCCACCTTGTGGGGGGCCGTCCTACACTTCGTCTTCCGATTCGTGGTCGCCAGGAATACTAATACATATTACTATTATGCAGTAACTAGTCTTATTATATGTATAAAATTAAAAAATAAACTTGCTAGCGTGCAATATTTTGAACAAAATATCATAGGCCCATTATTTCTATATACATTTTATAGGCCCATTGCGAAAAAAAGAATAGATGAATTTTAATTTAACTTAAGCTAATACTGTACTAAGTTTCAGTATATTCAGCCTTTACACCGGGTTAAAGTATACCATACTTACTAATCCGGGATATGGAAGAATTCCTCCAGGATACTCGAATTCCGCGCGGAATTATTCAGGGATACAGTCAGTAAAGCAATACAGCGGTTATTTTTTAAGTTAGGCATGCGTGATATGCCGCCTCTAGAAAATCGTCGTATATTGTTCAATGTTGATTTTTTCAAACGGAAACACCGAGATCATCCGTTGTGTAACCGACTCCTTTCAATACCATCTGCTTGTTCGTTTGTTACTACATCCAATGGCACGAACTGGCCAATGAAATGATAACATTGAGAGAACAATCAATGTTGCATAAGTAATCTACTATAAAAAAAATGCCATGCCATATGCATGTCGGGTCACACACTAGTAGGGTTCCCTAGTCACGCTAATAATAAACACATTGTGTTGAAATACGAATTGGTTCAAAATAGTTTTTTTTTTGCAATGAAAGACAAAAAAATGCAATTTTATGTAAATGTTCCATATTCAACTTTTAAAACAAAATTTAAAAGGAATATCGCAGGTCGTTGACCTCCCGTCAGTGTCAAAGTTGACACCCGGTATGAAGGTAATGTTCCACGTAGATGGCTTCCTAACGACGGGATCAGGTGTTACAAGTGCATCGCACCCGACCGCACGGGTTAATGCACTCGGACTTTACCCGTTGGCCTGACTGTTCTTTTTGCTATTGGGCACTTGGGCATACTGAGCGAGACTCGTTACATATAAAACTGGAATGTATTATACAATGAATGTACCTATATAAAAAAAAACGGACAGTATTTTTATATTCAAATTCCGATGTATATCCGAATATTCCCGATGGATATAACTTTATTTGGTTTTTTTTAATTGTTGTATATTTCGGCGCTATTAAGTTTCATTTCAGTACGTAAACGCGTAGTAAGTAAAAAAAAAATATTTTTTTACGTTATTGTTATTACAAAAGTCGAATTTAGATTTTTGTTTTACCTTTAATCTTGTTTTTATTTAAATATCAACCCTATTGCAGGGCTCAATAAAATCGATATTTGAACGTAAGTAGGTACCTATGATTATAAATCAAGATTTTTGTTACCATCTTCTAGAATTGATTTAGTAGATACCACGAAACAGGGTTTACTTAACCACTCTAAAACCTTATTAATATATCTTATATTTCTACCTTTTCTTACAATTATATCATAGTTGAATTCTCCATAGACAAAATGGTATAACCCATTTTTTCCATTAGTTCCGATTTATTTTTTCAGGGTAAACCCGTTCATTGTGCATTTATTTTAAAGTAAACTTTTTTTGACGAAGCCCAACCAAGCGAGAATGAATGAACGTATCATGACGTTTTCAATTTTTTTTTTCGATTGTTCTCGGCATTTAGTTAGCCTAGTTTTTTTTATAAGACCTTCTTCATATTAAAGGAACGCATTTTGTATTATTTGTGAAAAACCATTGGGGAGATAGCCATGATTGTTATACACTTTATCCAATATTAGTAAGGTACTCAAGAAATTCCTTTACTACCTTAAGATTGAATATCATTTGAAGATTACAACTAGGCCAGATATATTTTTGTAATTTATGTTATTATATTAAACATAAAACATTCCAAATCTCATTCACAGTGAAATTTCATCAACAGGAGTTTGATAAACGACTGTCATGGCCAACTTTACATTGGATAACAATGCGTGGCCCTGCATTTAAAAAAAACAAAAGCTTTTTAAAATTACCCAACCCAACATAAAGTTCGGTACTACAGCAGTCGGTATTTTCCTACTGTACAATAAAGGAAACGTCTTGTATTGAAATAGCAACTGTATGACGCACTTGCTTGTGATTTTATAAGGATTCTGTTTGGTAAAACCATTGAAGTTCTCGTAACAGCACGAAACCCTAGACATGTTATGTAACACATCTCTAATTGCAAGTATTTAACTAACATTTCTACCTTCACTTCTCTTTGTTACTACAATTGAGGTACATATATATATAGGGCATCACATTTAACATCAATATAAGTCATACCTACGTTCATCCATAGATCATAGAAAAAGGGAGACATGCCCTCAACGCGAAAATCATGTTCGTCCTCACCAACCCGCTCCATTGTTTGCATGATCTGTAGTTACATCCATTATACATATATATGCAGGTATTTGTATTTATTAATTTGACCGGATATATTAACCAAATGCTGAAGAATACTTGAACTAATAATGTACCAAGGTTTTCTGCCTCTTTGATTCCTCAAAAATCCATTTCACCATGTTCGGCAATGGCTAAATTATTTTATAGAACGTGTGTATTGTGTCACTATGGCACTATACACATGTTCTATATAATCATTTAGGGGCATGGCAATAGCCATCGTTATTGCAATAGATTTATTTTCAACCGCAGAGATGCAAACCGCAAAATGCGATTGTCCAACCAAGTATAGTAAAAAAACGAATGTTAGGGTATCATGTTCAGATGGAGATATTTCTGCATCCTGCGAAGGGTTCAAAAACCTTGGCAGTTGGCAGACATGAGAAACCTTTCAAATGTTTCTTACATATTCTCTTCCCATACTTTAACATTATATGACTATAGCGAACTCTTCTCACAGTGCCTGAGATATTTTTTCTGCAAATAAACAATCGAAATTCAGATTGAAGCCGTACATTTTGAAACATTGGAAATTCAAATCGAAACATGAAGACATACGTTTGAACCCAGTGAATAGCTCATGAGTACGGTCAATAATCTAAAGTCTCCCATTAATGGAACTTGGAAATTCTGTCAATAACAATAGCTGCGGATTGGTAGTGACGTTTCATTTCACCCAATGAAAAGGTCTGACGTCTCATTCCATTGGACGACAGAGTGACACTTGATACGTATACTCCGCTAAAAAGTCTTGGAACTATTAAGTTCTGGTTGCTGTTTACTAGGCCTATCCTAAGGAAAGGCTTCTGCTTTTAATTTCCCCCATATACAGGTCCTGTATTTCTGGTCAGATATTATTTCAAAGGTATACAAATCATCCGGCCATCTTCTTTTTGGTCCACCGATGTTTAAATAATATTTTAATTGTACAAAACCATTACAGTTCGGCCTCGGCAACCGCTGATTATGCACCACCATCATTTTCTTCGCTCCACGTGTAACCTTGTTCCTCATATGGACGGATCGATAACTGCTGACGTCGCTGGCGCATTAATATTAACTCAGCACTTTTGTTCAGCTCTCATGTTACAAATATCGGTGGTAACCTGTTCAGTTCTTTGTACTCTGAATGCAAGATTGCATTTAGCACATGGTAACAGGAAGGGAAGTTCAAATGCTGAGTAGTAACAAATGTAATAGGAGTGATTACTCATAGCGTGACGTGGTTATTCTTATATGTTATGGCGTACGATACATATATTTATACAATCAAGGCGTCTTGGTTGCTCGAAGAATGGCGGTTGGGGCAGAAAGGTTCTTGAATGGCGACCACGAGCTGAGGGATGTGTAAGACGTCCCCCCACAAGATGAACCGCAGATATCACACGCAGTGGATGCGAGTGGCGGAGGACCGTGATACGTGGAAATCATGGGCGAATGGGAAATAATTGCTTTTAATGCCAGCACAGACTTGTTAGTAATGTTGCATAGATTTCATAGAGTTCAATGACCGAACTGCTGTCGCATCGGACGGATGCATTGCAACCAGACACGTAGCCGCTGGACATCAACATAGACCAAATAGCCTGTAGACATTAACTATCTAAATGAAGAGCGCCCGTAACTGATTCATGTGGCTACTGGCAAAATTGTATGTAGTAATTTGAGTATCATATATAAGACGGCCTTGCATTTCTTTCATTTTACCTACACGATCTAACTCAAAACTCACGAAATTTAAGTACCTACTAGTATTCGCAGTTAACGAAAACTGTACATTTCATATATCAGCATCACCCCAAACGGAAACTTGCGACTTTACCGTTACCACCCAAATACTATGTGAAGAGAAGTATTTACTGCTGACTAAACTATATTTATAACTTCAATAGTAAAGGTTTCATACAAATCATGGACACTTCTATATAGAATTAATATGTATATACGTTCGACTACGTGTTGCAAAGACAAAAGTTAGGTTTTATTTTGAGAATTGACTACAAATGATAACTAAATATCGTTTGTTTTGTATGCAAACCACGGCACCGGCATTAGTATAACATTGTATTGAGAAACGGCCCAGAGTAAAATCACGTTGCCAAACAATAGCGATTGTTAGAATCAACAATTTAAACCACGTGACTGAGTATTCCATAAAAAAATATACAATGTTTGGATGGATCACGATCACTCGAGACATACATGACTAGAGTATTATTAGGATAAGGACACACCCATGTCCATATACGTACTACAAAGTTTTTAATCCACGCCAAAATATGTTTTCCTTTTTCAAAAAATTACCGCTTAAGTTCTTAAAGGTTTATCTGCGTAGTCTATCTTGTTCAAGGCCGTTATAATGGTATCCTACATTGTCCAGCCGCCTTAACATGTGGCTCTAGCACAGATTGTTTGACACCGATTCTCTCTCACCTTTTTTCCTAAGTTTTTTATTTCTTTTTGATCTGAGAACGAGGAAACATTTATATTTGACACAATTCGTGCTGTCACAGCAAACCATGCTCGATCAGCAAAAACGTTTAGATTTTTGAAGCACTACCGGCAAGTTTAGGACACAGTAATTAATTAGAAAACCAACTTCAGAAGACATTGCGTTAATATAATGTGCACAAAGCTTTAATGTGTGATACTTACACGTGATTCCTTTACGACACGTTTGCGGAACATATTTATAACGAAAATCATTATAAAGCACGTACGATGAATGTACAACTTCTTCTTAATATTGCGTCAATGCTGACGGCCGCTAAATGTATGACCTATCGTCAGGAGATACGAGCTAAATCACTCAAAGGTGACATTTTTGTGATAAATCTCTTGTTGATATAACACAAACAGTATAATCTTGAACGTGTGACGCTTCACAAGTGTTGGAAATCGTTTGAAGGAGCCGCTTTGATCGCAGGCATTGACCTATTAATTTAAATGATATCACTAGAAAAAAGTTTTGTGTGGTAACAACGTCAGACTTAAACAAATTAATCTAACGTAACACAATTATTCGCCCATCATTTATAAAGTAATACTTATAACTTAAAAACATCTCACTATACAGGTTGGTTCAGAAAGTGTGTACTAAGCCTTAAGCATGTGCTTTTTAGCATACTTGTAATCATTATGTGAAGTCAGAAATACGATACGTCAATTAAAAAACAAATTAATCCCAAAAATCATCGTATGTAATATTTGAATCACATATTTTATGCACCAACTTTGCAGACTAACAAGACAAATCATGGAAAAACTAAAGTACCTATTTTAAAGCCATTGTTTTGTAGTCTGATGTCTACACGGCGAGATCGTTCTACTTAACACGTCTTTACTTAGAAAGTTGTGTGATCTAGACTAGACATGTATCTCAAGCGCCACACTTCTTATGAAGGCAATCAAGGCCTATTCTTCATAATAATTATATTCTTTAGGACGCTATTTTTTTATTAAGTTTTATGATATAGAGTGGAATCATTTAAATTTATAAACAGAACTTAAACGCTAGTCAAGTTATCCCGAGACAAGAAAAATGTTGCATTAACATGTTTCTTATTCTTGTGTTGTTTATGAGCGAGAAAGATACAGCTGGTAAACAACTTTCAAATACATACAATTTATGAAAGATTTGTAAAAGGTTCAGTGACTCGTATTTTACTTAAGTATTAGTGGTGGGCGACAACTAGCTAGTTGGTCGGATAACATTAGGATCGTGGACGTACATGGATTAGATTCAAACAGGACTGGAACAAAAGGCGTGAAAGAGGCTTAGTTATTAGCAGTGAGTTGAAACATGCTTAATGACGAAGATCAGTGAATATCCAGTACTGTATGTTCTAATAATTTGATGCTTATTAATTGATATACTTATGAGAAGTCGTGAAGTCCGTCCGGTTTAATAACTGCTATTGAGCAATACGCAATACCAACTTTCACTGGTAGGTAAAGTCCAAAGCTATTATGGTCGTTCACAGGCGCGGAAGTTCGGTCCAGTTTTAGAGAAAGCTGAAGTATCTGGAGTTACTGTATTGATTTTCATTTATAGATATTCTAGATATGGTATCTATAAATTCCTTAAAAACTTTCATAACCATCTCAGGTTACCGATAACTTTACTGTTTGAGTTTCCATTAGAAGATAGACACATATGTATGGGTTAGAACAACAAATGTTGTAACCCATAAATCACACTAATATTATAAAAGTGAAAGTTTGGATGGATGGATGGATGTTTGTTACTCAATCATGCCAGACCGGCTGAACGGATCTGGATGAAATTTGGTACCGAGATAGATGATAGTCTGGAATAGCACATTGACTATTTTTTATCCCGGTAAAATGTATGGTTCCCGTGGGATAGATTTGTTTAAATTTTTCATAGAACAAAGGAGCGACATGATTTACAGAAAAGGACATAGAGGAAAAGGACATACTTTTTAATCGCGGGTGACACCGCGGGGCGCAGCTAGTATTTTAATATATTGGCAGACTAAACAAAATAAAAGAAACTCAATCCAAAATTTGAAAAATTATAAAATAATTTATCATAATTTTAAACAATGTCAGCCTCAAAAAATAATTGTGGTCACGAATAAACTACTGCTAGTAAAGATTTCATTTTTTTAATAAACCTAATACATCCATAGCAACCAAACTAAAAAAGACAAACTAACACCATCAATTCCATCGTTCCCACACCACCATGGAAATAACGTTTTACGATCACACCCAATAGACCGTAAAGCGGACACAAAAAGATTGTGTGAACCCAAACCAATATCCATTTCCAAGTTTCACTTGTTCTATTTAGGTTCCTCTCAAGGAACACAATAAAAAAAACAGCCAAGTGCGCTTCGGAACACGCATTCTATATAGTTGGGTTCCCAAATGATTGCACGGTTTTTCCTGCATAACTTAAAAAGCTTTTATGATAGGATTTTCAAAATAATCTATTTATATCTCCCACTATAGCCAAATAATATGACTGTATTGTAGATGTAACAGTAAAAAAAATATTCAACAAAACCCTAGACAAGGAGGTGCTATGAAAAAAAAACCACATTTATCCTCGCTTTACATATATGAGATTACCCCTATGAAAGTAATTTAATGATGTTTTTATTTTTCGAATTGGCTTGGACGGCGCGTGGGTTGGACGGACGGACCAACGATGTTATAAGGGTTCCTTGTAGAAACTACGGAATCCTAAAAAAAGGAGAGGGGCTGGATCAGCGGCGGGGAATGTGAGCCCTTTTGGCTTAAAATAGATTCGTTTCTTAGTCATGTTCGTGTTGCACGGATGTAGGAATACTCAGATGGTCACAAGTTAGCATGGTGAAAAGTTTATCTTAATTATACTCTATGTACAAAGTTACTTTTGTAAGACTTTCAAGCACCTTTAGTATCATACATTTAGATGTGAGTATATTTTTTTAATTATATAACCAGTATGTCTAAATTTTCTAACATTATTGATGATAAATTACTATATTAAATCGAGTAACGTACAACGGAAAACATAATTTATATCATTGCAAATAGGTATCTTATACAAAAATAAAAATATACAGTCATAGCCGGCAATTTATTAGTCACAACTGCAACATGGAATGATGACCGGACTATATCATGAGAAAATAAATTAAGAAGACAGACACGATCGCAGACGATTTTGAATCACCCGGCTGTATAGACTTGAGTGTTGACTTATTCTTAGTACCTAATAATATCTGCTTAAGTACTTCATCTAGCAACGCCGGATGACTATTGTTTGTGCCAACAATCTCGATACAGTTTGATCTATCTATGCGATCGTACGTAGTATCGCATTCTAAGATAACAGCACCTACCTATACTCTGCCAAACATGCATACTACGGACATGATTATCTGAAGAAATGTAAATAGGCGTGTTCGATTGATTAAATGTGCATTTGTTTTATCTTCATTTTTGATTAAATCTGTATACAATTATATTTAATATTAGTCTTAATTTATATTCCACAGAGTCGAGGTTCCTATGAAGACAATTCTTCGTATACCTACTAAAACCTTTTGTTTTACTCATTACAAGCACGATGATTCAGTTACTGCCAGTTGTTTGAGAGACTTCAGTGAACTCACTAGGTATACTATACATACCTATCCTACTGTGTGTTCGTGTAAACATATATTATATAGTACAGTCTGTCTGTACCTATGTTTATCTTGTTGTTGTTGTTGAATAAAAGTATCAATCAAGATTATTTATTTCACTAACAATAATTTATTGTATGGACGTAGTTGCAATAATGCAGTTAGATAATACTATTATCCAGCAAAAAAAGTAACCCATGCTTCTGTTTTGAAATGTTATCAAATCTACAATTTAATGCTAAGATTAAGCACTCTAAAGACGAATACCATTTTTTTAAACAGCCAAGCTATATACATACACCAGTATGTATTGCGTGATCGACCTCTAGTAGAGAGTCATAGACAGTACTTTATAAACATACTAGTAATGTTTATAGAGTATCGTACTAGTGACATCTAGTTTTCACAAAATAATGTCTGTACTTCAGAAAGGGCAATCAGTCCTCTTCGTCGGTAGTAAACAGATGATTAACAAAACCTCAATGTTACGTTGACAATCCCGTGAGTCACCGTCGCTACGCGTTGTTCTGTTTACTAATAATACCTAGCACTTTATTATTTACATACCTACGTTACATAATGTATCAATAAATTTACTACCGCAGTCTGTAATGACTTCGTTGCTGGTAGCGCTTATGTTGGCCGAAAGCAGCGTAGTATAGCTCCAGGCCAAGACAGCGCGGTCAGCATTGCAACCCTTGATGGACAAGCTGAATTAAACTTTGCTGGTGCCTATTCAAGTAGCACGGAAAGGTCAACTTTGTTCAAAGAAAATTGTCAAAACAATGACCACATTACAAGCATTTTTGAGTTAAGATTATTTACCTCTATAAAAATATGGTTCGGAAAATCGACCTTAGAGGTCGTACTTCTGACCGTACTACCTTACCTCTGGTCTGATTTCACCGATCGAAAAGAGCTTCGAAGAGGAAGGCCCTGGAGTAGGAAGTGTATTATTTTTTAAATTTTATATTTAAAGCTCCATTTTATGCAATAGTGCCAGATCTAGATAATGAAAATATTATTCGGTAAAAGGTAGTTTTGTACAGCATAAGTATGCGAGGATAAAAATCGCGTGCGACTATAATTCTCACTTTCACAACACAGATCAAACATTCGCTTCCCACGTGATAGACTTGTATTTTGCATAACAAAATAAATTAGTCGGTTATTTATTTAAAGTCTGCGCTAACTGTACATTGACAATGAATTCTCAGAAAAACACTGCACAAACTTATTAGTGCGGGTGGTCGAATAACAAACTAACAAAGTCATTACGAAAATGTCGTTTTCTCCGACAGCTTTGCACAGAAAGTGGCGCCGCACTCAACGGATTTAATGACTTTGTTCAATTATACAGATGCATGCTTTCTCCTTGTCATGTCAACTTAAACCTACGCGACTTGAATGTTTAGAAACACTGTTTCTAAATTTGAATTAGGAAGCCGAGCGTCATCATCTTAGGCATACTTTTTTTTTTTTATGAAATTATACACACACACACTCTTATCCGCGAAAATGATTCCGATTTTTATTCTTTTGCAGCATACAAATAAAGATTAAAATTGATGAGCATTTTTTAATATCATTGCTCTCTTTCTATCTAGTCCGAAGAATGTATTAATATTTGGGGTCTTCCCATTTTTAAACCATTCATGTCATTCAGCCATTTTACTATGTAGATACGTCTTTTTTAATTAATCGCCATCATTTTACGTAATTGCATCGCCCTGAATCACATGTTGATTCCTTTTTAGGTACCTACATTTAAAAAATGTCAACACTCTTAACGTTTGTATCGCATGTCTACCGCAATTTGTAGTCCAGTTATTTGTGTTCATAATCCATGATACTGAAGGTCAAGGTCCAAAGTCGTAATAACATTTACCTAATCATAGAAACCGCATTTTTTTCAATTAATAAGAAAAACATTGGAGAACCAGTCCATGAGACTTTTCGGTAGTGAAACAGATTTTCCAGATTTTCCATAATATTTACAATGACACTTACAATGCGATAAGGTCGAATATCTGTATATCATAATCTCTGGGAGCAGCTGCTCCTAGTAACGCCATTAAAAATATTATTCTTATGTTGTATGTTTGCTGTACGATATTCAACCTTAAATGGGTCCCAATCATTACGTACTAGTATCTACAATTTCGTTTTAGCGCATTTGTAATGATTGTATGAAGTTCAGAATTCTAAAACGTCAATAAAAAAAAAATATTCGCAATGAATCACTATTATGATTTTGTTACGACAAAAAATATTTCAAAATTCGACATATTGATATTCTAACTTCACATTATGATTGCTTTTGTAATCCTTATGGGACTAAGGAAGTGCATGTTTAAGGCTTAGTACAACCTATCTGAATCAACCTGGATAGTATGATTATAAATAAATAAACATCGTCAGACGAACACACCTACTGTACGGTCCCACACTAAGCAACGCTTGTATTATAGGTACCATAGTACAATGGACTGGGGACGAACCCAGTATATATTACTTATATAGATATTAAACATCCATGACTTGGCTACAAACATTCGTGCTCCTCACACGAAGTTTGTCCCTACCAGGATTCGAACCCGGGACCCGGCACAGAAAGCAGGGTTACTACCAACTGCGTTTACCAGGCCGTCAATTATATCTGATCCTGCGCCGCATAGATATAGGTATACAGCAGAGTATATAAATTAGCTTTTATCTTTATAGTATTTACGAGGACCGTGTTATGTGTTGATTAAGTGGAGTTACCAGTCGTAACTCTCAAAATAATGAAAGTATACACTGACAAACGAAGCGAAAGTCAGCCGACGTTAAAAAGTAGGTTAAGGAACTTACGTGTACATGTTATTTGCTAGTAGGTTGTGATTTTAAGTCATAATGCCAATTTCAAAGTTCAAGGGAATTTTGTTTAGATTCGTGACTAACGTCGTGGCTTTATTTTTAGAAATTCGATACCGTTTACTTTTTTATAGTGAAAATGAATTTCTCTATTGCATATTGAACCGTATTGCAATGGATAAAATTGAATTTGGTTGGTCACATTTTTCTATGGGATTACTCATTGGCCACTGTTATCATACTTTTGCGTCCGTAATGTTACATGTTGTATAAGTAAACATTACTAACTTTGTTGTACATTTATGAATGACCTACCTACATTTATTTCCTATACTAGCCTAAACCTGTCTACATCATACGGCGATAGAGAGCCCATTACAAATGCAAGTAAATCATTAACAGGAAAATTATTTATTACATTAATCGGGTATATTAAACACATCACACTAATATTATAAATGTGAAAGTTTGGATGGATGGATGTTTGTTACTCAATCACGCCAGAACGGCTGAACGGATCTGGATGATATTTGGCACAGAGATAGATTATAGTCTGGAATAGCACATAGGCTACTTTTTATCCCGTTAAAAAGGACAAACTTTTTAATTGCGGGTAACACCGCGGGGCGCAGCTAGTTTTGCTATAAAGACACTATCGTAACGATTTCTCCACAACATGGGAGCAATCACGTAGACATCGGCTGCCATGCAGGCCCCATCAATCATGGTATGAGTTATTGACACCGGAATATAACCTCTGGCGATGCCGTTCATACTTTCAATAATCGACCCGTTACTTATATTTCGCTATCCACTTTCTGTAATCATTTGGATACTGATACCTAGTATCATCGTCACTCGGGGTGTTTTAACGTGAAATAAATGTGCAGGTATAGGTTTCCTTAGGAAATACACAAACAAGTTTCTAGAAGCAAAAGAAATTTCATTATTGGTATATTAAGGAGATTTTTAGTTTCAATCGTAATTTTGGGCCCGGTGCATTAAAATAAATCATTTTTTTGATCCAAGCATCATTTTTCTGGCCTGTTTGTGGCATAAATAGGCCTCATGAAATTAAACGTTTTTGCTATTGTGTACATATTTTTATATTCTTAATGATTTTTCCTTTTCGTCAAGTAAAATTATTTCTTGCTTTACATAAAAAAAACGTCGGTTGGTTGCACAATTGTTGCGTTGTACAGCACAAAACAAAAGTTATGTAACGTTGCACGCAGCAAAATGGAAACTTAAGTGAAGTCACGAAGGAATTGCTCAATATAGTAAAATTACAAAAAGGAAAATTAAGTAAACGTACTATCAGATAATGGTTCCAATCCTTCTCGCATGGAAGGAAGTGCACACGGTATTATGGGATATATATAGGCCTATTTACAGACCAAAATACCATAGCTGAAATATGGAAATCTTCCTCCACCTATGAAGAATCCAGGCGCGATGGTTGAGTTAAAGCAATAAATAAATATACTGTATAATTACTAGAAAAATAAAAATTACCTATCGGAAGTATTAGTGGTAGTGAACTATTACTACCACTAATACTTACTAATACTACTAACTATAGGGATAACCGTGGTTCAGACAAGTGAACCATTGTTATTTCTCTACATAATATAAAGGGTGTAAGGGGCATGGTGACGAAACCTTTGGTTAAAGGTAATGCCTATAATAAATTGAAAGAATATATTTATGTCAAAAGTCCTTGGCTACAAATCTCGTATTTGTTGAGCGCGCAATGTATCGTAAACCACGCGATCTTAACACAACGCTCCGCATGATACTCGACCGTACGAGGGAAACAGCTGATTCACGAGCGCGCTCCAGTAACTCGAGTTTTAATTTACATTGCAGTTTTAGGTCTAAATTAGTGATTACAGGTTTTTTTTTATTTAAGTATTATCACTAGGTGATAGACTTCTTTTAGGATTTCATCCTTGAATCAATTAAAAACTTAAAAATAATGCGTATAATTCATGAAAATATCGACAGATAATTCCAACTCCGGGGGTACAGTATCATTCCTTTTATCCATGTTAATAGTTTTCCCTACGAAGCCACTTACAACCTGTGTACCTAGCACTGGTCTTAAAGACAATATAACACGTATAAACCCGATAGGTAACTAATGGTAATTTGGCGTGATTGCTTTACACCTGATCATTATTGAACAAGTGTATTATTATATTTGTAATAATTATTGTTATTTTAGTACTTAGAATTATAACTACCAGGCAGTGATGTCGTGACTAACGTCAACGTTTCCAGTAATATTCCCTGCTTCCAGGCAATTTTGAACTTAATCGTCATATCATAAAGTAGAATATTGAATGATCGTACTCAATGTACGTAACTTCCGCCGGCAACCGTGATGCGCAAACGCCAACTAAATGCTCTTATGTAATGAGGTCACCGAATTTGTATCAAACATCTGTTGAAAGACTATTAACCAAGATGATGGAGCTAATGAGTACAGAAACTATAAATTACTATGCGGTGAACAGGATCTTTTAATTTCTTGCGATCACCATTCATAATCTGTGGACTCATATTAGTACCTACATTAAAAGAGCAATAAAAACTGCAATGATCCTTTTATTTCGGAAAGTTAAAGGGTTTCCCATTGCCAGAAACATAAACGGGGAACAAAAACCGGCGTCTTTGTTCCCCGTTGACTTCAATCTGGGTGTTTTCAAGTCGAGAGTGAACAGGTACCTTCTAGGCAAGTATGCTCCATCGTAGATTTCATCGTCACTTACCATCAGGTGAGATCGAGATCAAATACTTGCCTATAATATAATTAAAAAAAAACTACCGTATACGAAGTCACAGTATCTTAGAATTCAGCAGCAAATTATTTCTGAACATTGTGAACGAGCTTTGCAAGTATGTTATCGCTAAGTCCACAAGAAACTAAAATTAGGATACTGTGCTGTGTATGGAGACGGATAGTACATGCATCATCTATCTTAGTCATTCTAATCTGCAGTCAGATAAAGTGGCGTAAACTCTCAACGCTAACCTGACGCGTTTTCGCAGTAACACGTATAACAGTGCAAACAAGATGGGTGGCGGAACCGTGATTCACCGTAAAACGACCCAGTTATATACCACACGTGGTAATGAGTGGTACACTATAAATGTAAACACAAGAGTTTTTTTCAGAAACGATCAGTGGCCAATTAACCTCTTTGAAAAGGAAGTTTTTGTAGGGATTATGCATGACGCAGCAGTGTAGGAGTACGATTTGTGAGTCAATAAGAGTAATTATGGATACTTACCTGCTGAAAAGCTTATTTCACAATGTACTAACAAATCCTATCTACAACCTATTTAAAATATGGTCTATAAACATTCTGTCGAATGAGTTGTGGATACCTACGTTTTATCAGAACATTCTGAAATATGCTATGTGTTTCAAAAGCTTGGGTTGAAATTGCGAAATTCAAAGTACATGAGTATTTATCAAATTAAATAGAGGTAATGGTTAAACTGACACGATATTCTGATTTTTGTACTATGAACTGTCTTGACACTGCTGAATGTTATGAAATAAATGTCAGTAGGCATGCACAACCAAATTCAGAATACTATGTTATTATGACAGAAAGAATGTATAGTCGATTGAAAATACTAACTAGGTCTTGTATTTTAACAAGACCAACTTGAATTTGAGAATAGGCGAGTTCAAGACTTTGGTCTACACTAATAAGTGCGGTACTATTATACCATCTACGTCATCATCATCTTTTAATTGCACGCATTTAACAGTCACTTGGTTACAATTGCTCTAAACGATGTCACGTTGCAATTGAATGTTTTTGTTCATTGCAATCAGTGCGTGACTTATTATCCTGTTGGTGTTACCTTTACTGAACTCGTTTTCACTGGTTACTATTGTTTAAATCTCGGCCCTTTCTTTTGGTATTCAAAGTTCAATATTGTTTGTTAGTATTATTATACCGTTAGTTTCATATTAAGTCTGAGACCGATAAAGTGGAATGTTTTCTTTCTTTTTTCCTCATCATTCACTGGAGTCAGAATAAGCTGATTTATGCACATCATAACTTGTTGGGAATGTCTGTTCACGAGGCAATTCCATACGAATGGTGTAGTCGCGAAGAAATAGTGTATATAATGGCGCATTGGCTGTCTAATGGGAATAAAGGAAAGAGAGAATAAGCAAAGCATAATTTAATATGAACTGTATAATTATAAGCTGTCTCCAAGCACAATTTATTGTATCCAATTACGAAAGCATCAGGAAATCTAAGCCACACGTTTAAAAATGCGCAAAAATTATATAAAAGCTAATCAATCTAACACAATAAACTAGATTCTCATTTCTCAGATGTTAATCTGTCAAGATAATATATGATAAAGATGTTGCAAAATGTTATATCAGTAAATGAACAGGTAGGTAGCTCTTTAGTCGAACTGAGATTGATAGTTTATATTCCAAATCAAGTTATTTAAATACCACAAACATTATTGCTATCAATGACAATATTGGCTTGTTTCTATGCGAAATATTCGTTTTGTTTCATAAAGTATTTTGTGCATACAATATGGAATATTAGTAAACCTTAAGACTTGGTAGGTAGGTATTACATCACTAGCATTTCAAGAATAGTAAAAACGTGTTGGTCTCCTACGCGATACGTTATTTTAATAGCGTTTTACATAAGTACTTAACAAAATCCGATACATAAATGAATTTAGACAGCTATATCCAAATCAGCCCTCGAGTCACCTCCACCAGGTCACCTAGTCTGAGGGCCAGGGTCTATAATTAGTTAATCTTTCTTGTTACATAACACTACAATGTTAACAGTTGTTGTTATTGAATTAAAAGCATCTAATTTTAGCTATGTAGAATTGTTTTGCTTATGTAGGTACTATGTAACTTTGTATGATCTAAATATTATTAGTATATTACATATGAACACACATTCATAACTATATATGTTAAATGTCAAATAATTAAGGCACACATAAAGGATATAGACAGGTGCCTATATTTGTGTACACAAGTCTATCTAAACATCAAATCAGTCTACATTGGCCATCACATTTGGCATAAAGGTCAACATGGTTCAATTTACATTAGATCTAATTGAAATATTCAAAATAAACGTCAGGTGGTCAAATATAAGTTACTTATTATAAAAATTACTAAGCAAAAAAAGTAGTGTTAAAGGATAATGGGTCAAAGGATCTAAATGTATGCTCAAGAACATCAAAACAAGAATAGTTATATGAAAAGACACTTAAGAGCATGTCATAGATAATTCATATTCGAAGACATAGTTGGCGTGTATTATACGAACGAACACCAATCGCTGGGTCCAAACCATGAAACATTTGCATGATGTTTAGAATCAACTTTGAGGAGTTCGATTCTGAAGTTAAACCAACCTTTGGCTTGATATTCAAAGAAATGTGGCGAAGTCGCGTACGTGTAATGACATTTATCGAAATGATTTAAATAATTATTAATGTATAAGTAGGGCTCCTGTACGAAACCTACTAGATGGGTGTCAAGTTCAGACGAAGTATTGGGGGCATGCGCTGTTGCAATCACGCGACTTAGTCATGACTGCTTACGAAAGGCTACGTTGAGGTGCTCCCACACTACGAGTTTTTGCATTGTTTTGTGTAGCCTTCGCATTTTACTTGGAATTATTGGCAAAAAAAATATCCTGGATGATCAATCAACAACATTTTGTTTATTGACAGTAAAACTTTTAGCTGAAACGAAACTTGTTGCCTGTTAAATATTAAATCAATCATAGATCAGAGGATGTTGCCAAAATAGAAGAAAGAACAATTTTTTTTTAACCTCGAGTCCTTAGAACTACAAGATAAACTACAAATACACATAACGCATGTGATTCTATCAATTAAAAACATTGCTAAATGTATCTCTTGTTAAAGCTTTGCATCTGCTCTGAGAAGCTAAATCATTCAAATTAAAAACAAAGCATTCAATTAAGTTCCTTTCAATAGACACTTATAGACATAACTATTTATGTCTTAAACTGATTTAGTCCCAATAATCATAGAATCTTCCATCAATTTGTCCGCATTCTATAAATTAAAGAAAGAGTATTTTTCCAACAATAAATTGAAGCTAACGAGTAACTAACTAATACAATGGCGTGTAAAATCAGGCCATTGCCCCATTGGACGGGACCGAACACGAGACATACACATGGACGCTATGATCCTTGCCCGATGTGTATAAGGACATATTATAGCCTTTATAACTGACTGATCAATGTCGGCGCCATTTAGCAATGTTTTAATATCGTTCTTGAACTATCGACCGAACAAGTTGCGCTGTCATAAAAAGTAATGTTGTAGATTTGATTTAAGAATTATGTCACTATAGAAGGTAGTATAAATGAATGAAATGCTGGTTTTCAGATTCAAGAAGGAGAAGAAGAAAAATATTTATGAAGCGACGCAAAATATGAATAAAACGAATAAATATAAAGATTGTAAGTAAGAAATAGACAGTAGTGTTGTGATCCTAAACGGACACAGCTCAGCATAATGCAGTTATTTGCAGCGCTGATTTTAATGACGTCCCAAGCAATACTTCCTTGCATTTTTAATTCATGTTTTGAATAAAAGTACCTACCATTGAAATGCGATCAAAGTTTTGAGTGTGGAAGTAAACCTATACACATCAAAATTTGGATCACCATACACTGCATTTAGCACATACCATATTTTCCCCCTAGAATCTGGAATTTATTATTCAACAGATTTTTCCAGGCAATCAGACTTTTTACAACAAAATTAAGCATATTAGCAATTCAATACCCACTGCGGCCCTGTAACTAATATCGTCTATACTAATAGCGCTAGATAAAGAGGGAAGGAACAGCTGCAATGCTAACTATGCCAAGGCGAAACCAGTGTCGCTAGTACCGCCTTACGTATGAACGTAATTATTACAATAATTTTCACTAACATCTTTTGCTAGGCCGTATGTTTGACCTTTGGTAGTTTTAATTACTTTCGATGAGGTTCTTCTGGTGATGTACGTGATCACACAGTATTTTTATACAATTCTTGTTGATTGAGTCCAACAAGGACGTCTTTGTATTGTGGTGGATGTTCTTTAACTGGCGCTAATGACAACTGACCAAGTTTTTACCAGCTTTCTCGTTGGTCAGTATTATGATCAAAAATGCAATATGTTTTGTTGTGTAAAATTGATTATGGCGTGATTTGTAGGTAACAGATTAAACGTCACTGTTTGTATTTTATAATCAGATATACGTTTTTTTCAATGATTTACATAAGCATTTATGTAATGTGAATAAAATGTGGTTAGTCAATCGTGTTTGGAAATCAGTTACTTTTTATCGACTTCCTAGAATCTGCAGATTACAACGTGAATACTACGTCGCTAGTGAGTACAATGTTATTAAATACTTTTTGCGCAGCATACGGGTTAGTGGCTAAAGCTGTTATAATGAAATCCAGACCAACTCTAGCGGAACTGATTACGTAATGCGTTATTGTAATTTTGGATGATAAAATACTAGCTAAATATTATCATGTAAAGATAAAGTTAGAGGTCAATAAACTGATATTTTGGTGGTAAGTCCAGGTCCATTTCTGACAATCACAAGTAATGTATTACAAGTAATGATCTTAGAGAAGTAACTAATAATACCACTATAGGGTGTGATAAACCTGACAGTACAGATTGTGCTGGTGACTTCATTATTATATTTTAAGACAGTATCACGCAATCTTATCACTAAACAATTGTATTCACAAAAAACACTTTGACAGATAGATATTGTTGGATTGATTCAAATAGGTGGGTAATATAAAGTTTATAATTCGTAACGGCTGTATATTTTGTTTTATTTTTTACCTTGTTGGAGATAACAATATTGCGTTATTGTCGATTTTAGTTTTCCTATTGGAGACAATCTAGAAAGGGAAAAACTAGTAAAACTAGTAAGTAGACTAAGGGAAGAACTAGAAACTTCATAATTTGAAAAGTTATTTTATTTCATACAATAATTAAGCTACACATCTTCATTATTGCTCAAACTTTTTTTTTTTTATAACATACAAAATATTTTTGTTCACATAAGTATATTATCGGCACATAGATCAAACGACATAAATTGGCAAATTGCAAGCGTTACAATCGGTGCATATTGCCAGAAAACAGTTAAATTCCAGTATTACTCATTCGGTCCACATAAATAACCTAGGAAGTGCCGGTCCGATAGTAAATGCTTGTTATTAATATGTGTCAACCTTTAAATTCTTATCATAATTTAAGAGGCCCTTGGGACCTATTCCTCAATCTCAATCTCAAGTAATCATTCTATTTTTGAATAGAATGATTGATTGCTTTGTTGATGAGTCATGATGAAGTTAACACTACATTTTGATAAGGGAATAACCTCATTATGGGAAATAACTTCCCTTAAAAAAGATAGTAAGAAATTTCTGGCGAGTGCTGGGAGGAGCTAACACAACAACCTTATTAAAGTATCTTGGATGAACGCAAGTTGCACTAGTCAGGTGATCGGACTGTTTGCAGTTTCTACGCTCCTGGTTACAATGTTTATTTACATTATTTACCTATTCATCTTCTTCAAAACTCTTTCTATGCTGCTCCCTGGTTTAATAACAAGATAATTTTAGACATTAAACAGACAAGATATTGATTGTTTTATAATCGTCTATCAATTTGCATAACGTAGGTAAACAATCTTTTGAAAGACTATCGATTTTATCTCGGTCATATCAAGGTCTGCGAGAAGGTGAATTTGTATTGTTTCATTTTATTTTATTAATGTTATATGATTAGAATTGATTCTATTTATATTAAACAATTGTTCGGTAAACGACCTCTTACTAGTGTATTCATAAAGTATGGCAGTGTAGCATGTGTCATGTATTCAATAAAGAGACAGTTAGTGTGCTATAACCCAAAGGCCGTTTCAGTTGTTTCTCCCAGATTTATTAGTGGTACGAGTCGTGACCCATGATTTCTAAACATTCGTAATGTCTGGAGCATTATTCGGATTATTGTCAGCTTTCGATCACAATACCGAGTCTTGGGAGACGTATAAGAGTCAGATATTAACAATCAAGTATAGTTGAAAATAAGTTCACACTATAATTACATAACTACAATGTGATCGATTTTAAAATTCCGTTAGTTTGGTTTGGTTTGAAATATTTTAAATTGAGTATTTGGCAGCCAATCCAATTCTCCTAGTCCAAGTAACTGGTGCCTGTGTACATGCTAATCTAAATATAGGTGTTACTTAAGTCTATGACCAATCCATGGCGATTTACTTTCAAAAGCTAAACTGTAACTGATACAGCCAATTAAGAATGACATTCGTATGCCTACATCCGCAATAAAACGACTTTCAAACCTACGCTGCGTAAATAAGGTTGGAAATATCTGATTGTCTCCTGACCTTTATCATAAGATTAAATAAATTTGTAGATACGACACTGACGCTAATAGTCACTCAAATGTACATGTATTTTGGGCGTCTGTTCAAAACAAACGATTGATATATTGATTTCTTATATTTACGCGAATACTACACATTGAAACCAACCACCTCAGTCCTCCCGTGACCATGGTTGCTGTAAAGCAGCCGAAACGTCGGGAACGTAAAAACGAAAAATAAACGCGATAAAATCCTTAAAAAATAGTTTTATTTCAAAACGATTGATAGTTATATTTTCGTAATAAAGTAGCTAGTGCTTCATAGGCATGTTAGGCTGGTGATCAATGACAACCGTCTCGAGCGACTAGTAGCCTGACAAAATTGGAAAACAGAGGGTACCCGTTGCATTTACATAAAATATCGGCACACCTAAATCAGAATCATTGGAATGCGAATGTAATTAAATTGAAAAAAAGGCTTAATACATATAGGAAGATTACACGTCTTTCTTAAATCTGTTATTCTTGTACACCCTTTCTTTAAGTAATACCCATATGTTCGGTCGGTTCTTGGAACTTGACGATGTAAGTAAAAACCCTTGCGTAGGTTGGTAACCCTAGTATAAATATGTTTGTTTTTAATATACCATCCATCATCTGATAAATCCAATTCGTTTGTTCGCTGGTAGAATACACTTAAATGCGTGTATAATGTACTTAGTTTATCGAATTTAACTGACAAATTGTCGGCTTATTATGATTTGCAGAGTAACAATATCTGACAACATTGCGGGGCCGATTGTCAAATCGCAAGATATCAGTTGCTATCCAGGTTACTCAATGTTTTGAGCAACTTATTGCATAACATCTGTCCCCCCAATGCGACATTAATTACTGAAACCCAACTCACACGTTCTACGCACAGTGTAATCAAACACAGAGTAATAACGTTTCTCCACGCGACTTGTGTGTGATACGATTTACACGTGACTGTTTCGTGGGCATAGAATAAAAAGACAGAGAGGTCAACGCTATGTAATAAATTATGTGTGCACATCGATATATATTTTTATACCAATAATAATGATTACAAAACAATTATTAAATAACATACTTTGTCCAAAAATACCATTCTACGAAAAGCTCAAGATATTCCGCTAAACAATAATTTTAGAGGATTGTAAGTTTTTTTTAAACCTATAATAAGTGCACTTACGATGATTTAAAATAAGTTGCATATTTGTATTACACAAAAAAGACTAAAATTAACTTACATGTTTTCTGCAATTTATTTTCTATTATGTGTCATGTGTTTAAGTTTTTTTTTTCAATAAGGAATATTTAAAAACTAAACCTTGAATGGAAGAATGAATCACGTTTGAGATAGTATTGCTTAAGTAACCAGGAACTATTTAAGAAAAATGTATCGTTAACACACAGTTTATTAAATCTCTTATGTAATGTATGTGTGTAAATCTTCTAAGATTTTGGTATTATAAAACAATAATTGCGCGTAATAAATGACGCAACTAGGTCTGTTAGTTCAAATGTAAGAGGTACTGGATTTGTAAATTATCAGCTTTTGTAACCACGACAAATGCATTTGCAATTTGCAATGGACTTCGGGCAATCCGCAATACATTGTCTTAGAACTAGGTCATTCTGACCCCGACTAGCCGGATGTAAGGAATTTACATTAAACACGTGTTTGGAAACAGTCAATTTACTGTTGACTTTGATAAGTAAAATATATTTACCTGTTTATTGAAACTCTGGCTAGGTACTCCATTATATAAACTAGCATCATTAGTCCAGTGTTATGAATGTGCACCGTTTCTAAAAGCTTTCGAGTTCAATTCGGGTTAACGAAAAAAAACGAGAAATCTGAAAAAAAAACTTTAACGGCGTTTTAGTGCCACAGAATATCTTCACGATAATAGGCATTCAAGTCCTTTTTCTAACTGTCGATATTTTTGTTACTCTATGACAAACACTTTGGTGGTCCCAGACACACTCACACACGTATAAATATGTTATAACCACACGTAATGTACGCGTGTATATTTCAGTTGAAACCAAACGCATTTTACAACTACGATTGTAGGTTTATGGTTATATAAAACAAAAGAAATTAATTTAACGGAAGCCGATGGTGGCTTATTACTTGGGAATATGATTGAACAATAGATCGTTAAATACTGATTGCTAGGGGTGGACGGGTCACCTAAGCCGAACGGTGGCAAACAGATAGATTTTTTTTTCCACAGATTTGATACACGATTTTTATCTAGGTAGTATCAAATTTGTGCCACTACCTAGCGAATTCTATTGTCATGGCTTCCGTGGTCGACCCACAAATACGTGGAGTGATAACCTAACCTTTATATGTAGGAATGAAAGTGGCCGAGGAAAGAGTTAAATGGTTGAAAATGCGGGAGATTTTGCCCAGCAGTGGGTAAATAAAAACCTACTATTTATTGAAATAAAACTAATTTTAAGAATTTTATCGCGGTTTATTTTTGATTTTACGTTCCCGACGTTTCGGCTGCTTTACAGCAACCATGGTCACGGGACCATCATAAACATCATAAAATCCAGAACCAAGCGTACCATTGCAAGACCTCAAGACACAGTGAGCTCTTTCTGCGTAGATCGGACCGCAAGTAACAACTAAATATGAGGGTACCCCCGTCAAACTATGACACTAGGACGTCAACCACCTCAGTCCTCCCGTGACCATGGTTGCTGTAAAGCAGCCGAAACGTCGGGAACGTAAAATCAAAAATAAACCGCAATAAAATTCTTAAAATTAGTTTTATTTCAATGTGTAGTATTCGCGTAAATATAAGAAATCAATATGTGAACCTACTATTTATTAACATCAAGGGGCTTTAAATGAAACATTAATACGACTCAATTTAGGACCTTAATTGATGTTCATTGCAATTGCGTACCAACGGACTTGACTAAGATGACACACTATTCCAGTTATTGAGGTCCTGATTTGAGTCACATTAACAGTTCACGGTAAGGTGGTTTATAAATTATAGTTATAACCTATCTTGTTTGGGTATCGCTGAATTTAAAACAAGAACAAATTTTTTCAAGCTTCACGGAAAAACTACAAGATTGATTTAAACGGGATTTTCTCCATTGAATAGCCTATGGCATGTCTCAAAAGATGATAGAGTACATATAATTAAATCGATGGTTGTGTGGGCGGAGCAAGGCTAGTTCTCATTTGTAAGTAGTATAACTTATTACGTATTCAGCAACATCACAACTTTCCTCTAGACGTTCTCAGAACTTGTGAATTAACGGTGAGAGGAACAAAACGTGGGTTTGACACCATAACTATATTGATATTACCACGAAATTCAGAACTAAATCTCCATTACTGAGGTTTCCTTGATTACTTAAATGGGCTATTTCAAGGTTTCGTTCAGCTACTTGTAATGTTTACACTGTGCTGTAATCGTTTGAATTTTTTCTACAGAATGATTCAGAAACGGTATACTAACCATTAAACCTACTCTTTTTAGTACATTTGTAATTAAGGAAAGTCATAATTTCTATAAATAAATTATGTTCCCAACAAAATGTCAATAGTAATATTTTGCGTTTTTTTTTAATTGACATGTGGAAATACTTTCTTCCAATAATGATTACAAATGTGCTTACGAAGGACAGGTTCATAGGTTTGTAATCTCTTTCTGAATCGCCTGTATATTGTTCACGTTCAGCACTTGAGGTGGTTTTCACACTGGCAGTTTGCGCTCAGACTCCAATGAACCTACCATAGCGTAAAAATAATGTGTTCGATATTCAAAATGCGAAATAGACTATACTAATACGCGTACCTGACTATGTGTCTACAAATAACTCATTTTGTTTTGTAGATAACCGCCGAGGAATCAAAACATAATAATCACAATAAAAGGTCCTACAACCACTTACATTACAATCAGATTAAGGTAAAGCTATTGTTCCATGTATGGGCTGTCTACTATCGAATTAGCATACAATCGGGGGTCACACACTTTCATCTAAGGATACGGATTTCCGAATTCGATCTGCCCAAAACACTCCACGGGCGACGCTTACATTGTCCAGACTGCACTTAGTTGTATGAAACATTATGAAAAAGCAAGCGAAAGCCATTGTCAGCCGTGAGAAGAACTTGTAGATCTATCGACGTATACCTTAATAGCCGTGTATTGACAGACCGCGCAGCCTCGGAAGGTGGTTTCGAGCACAGCACATGCCGCGAAGGCATTCATTTTAATAAAATTATACCCGTTCATGCGAAGTTTATATAGACAGTTGGGTGGATAGCGAGGCAATTATATGGTTAGATAACTCTATATTGTACACCAGTAAACACAGACATTATAAAAGAGACAAAATAAGGAAATAATAGCAGCACATTGGGCGGTCTTTTTGCAAGCTGCGATCTCTTCCAGACCCTTCGGGACAACGGTGGCAGTCGGCAGTGTAGTACAAATATTAACAAAAAAAATCATTAAACCTATTGTAACATTAGCTGCATATTCATTATTTAGCCTTGCGAGCCTGACTCGGGCACTTATTACGCACGGCAAAGTTGTGATTCGAGCAAATAGTATACCTGAGGCTGACATAAGCACCCGAGTTGATAGGAAGGCAATTGGAATATGACTGCGGGACGAGACGCGACATGCACTGATTGAGCAAGCAGAGGCGGGCTCGCGAGGCTACCCGATCAGTCAGTACACAGCTATTACTATAATAGTAAGGTAAGTCCCTGTCATAGTTGAAAAGTAGGACGGATTAGAAACCGAACTAACGACATTGATAACGAATACCGATATGCTGCCCATTATAATTCAATACGCATGCCTACGTGGAAGTTTAATGGTAAACGCACACGTGACAAAATTTTGTTCCGTCCTTGTCCATCCGATCTATCCGGCGGCGATCTTGTTTGTTCCATTCTTACTGCCATCAGGTGTAAAACACTTGTGGGTATAAGTCTCCCTCTGGGGTATCTACACCACTCTAACGGCTTCCTAAATGCATATAAGGCCATGGTAATTTGGACACATTTTGAGCTTCCTTTTGGTATGGGACTAGGCCCGCCACACACTCCCACCACTGCTACTCCTGTAAGCCAGGATCTACAGTGGTGTCCAATGAAGACACCGAGGTTTGACCCTCGGCGAGTCCCGGGATAAAGTTAATTGTCTTGGAACCCGCACGAAATTAATCGAAAGATAAATAGGAGGAGTTGGAAGAAAATTATCCACTTCCCTCCATTGCAAAGCGGGAGACAAAAAGATCTGGTAGACAAATGTCCACAGAAGTAAGACTGTTACAGCTGGACTAATTCCAGGTGTAAGGCACCACGGAGAGTTTAAATACTAATTGGTCCTAAACTTGTGAGCTGATTAAACTTGATTCCAGTAGTAGGTATGGCAAAAACGCTTGAACGCACGGAAGTTATCCCTGGTTTCCACAAGGTCTGTGTAGTATACAACCCCAGAAGTTACTTGCAAACTATTAAGCATAATGTTCCGTTCGTTTTGCCAGAGATTGCACTCCCAGAGGATGTGATGTGCAGATTGCTCGTTTTCGTTATACGGCGTTGAACATTGACACAGAGGCGAGGGTACTAATTTAAAATAGAATAATTTGCTCTTAAAGTTACCATGGCCTGTTAAAAATTGTGCCACACAGTGGTCCACCTCCATCCACGTCTTCTCCAAACGATCACGAACGCAAGGAAAGAACTGGTGGAGGTGGCGGCCCTTAGTTGTTGTATCCCAACTGCATTGCCACTCGTTCAAAAGATCTTCGTAAACAACAGATTGAGGTTTAAATAATCTAGTGATTCTATAGCGATCTCGCGGTTTTAGGAATTCGGTGGTCATGTCCTCTCGAGTAGAATAGTACATTCCCGCGCGTCTCTGAATCTCTAAGTCGACCGGGAGCACACCCGCGAGTACCGGCAGGGCCTCGGTACTAACCGTGCGGTATGCTTTACATAAAAATATCAGTGCCAATCGTTGGCTCTGAAGTAATTTACGCCGTGCCGCCCCTATCGTGGCCCTGTCGGCCCACACCGGTGCGCCGTAACACATGGATCCTAAGGACGTTGCTCCGTATATGATTTTTAACGTATTAAAAGAGAGACCCCACGTTGAGGTCGATATTCTTGTCAACGCATAAAAATTACGTTTTGATTTTTCACCGACAGTTTTAATATGTTCGATAAACGGGAAATTCCTTTCTAGCACTAACCCGAGGTAACAAACCGACTCTTTCCTCTTAATTGTTGTATCATTAAACTTAATACGTGGCGGCGCTTTCAGATTACCTTTTAACAGGAGTTGGTAGGTTTTTTGAGGGGCAAACGTATACTGGTACTCCTTTTGGTATACTGACTATTTTAATTATAAACGGCAATTTACATTATATACATGGCATTACTAAGTAGCTCTTAGCAGACCGTGAAGCGCTATTGAAAATACCCAATAGCCCGTCATTTTCAAAGTAATGTGGAAATCAATTTTCCTGTCATGATTTATTTATTTCGTTCCTCAAAAACGCGCAAGTTTTTGTAATGTTCGTACATTATGGATGGCGTGGTATATGTTTATTCCTTATGTGTAACGTCATTATTACAATAGAAACAGGTGGGCAAAAATGTTTTGTCTTATAATCTTTTGTTCGGAAACCTCTTTGAAATAAATCGATTTTGACCGCATGGTGGAAAATTTATCTTCAAGCATATTATAAGTATATTGTTAGGTCTGCTATTGTTATCTGTTACCAACTGTCTCAGAAGACATTGTGCTATCAAAGAGCACTTCAAATTATTCCCGAATTTTCTGAATACCTTTTTTGGTAAGACACGCCATTTTCATTTCTTCATGTCGCATCCATTATTTTATTTATAATGTGTATTTATTGAATTTAATATTGCTATTAATTACTTGACACTGGCAAAATACCCGCTAAGTTGCGGGTGAGGCCATATTCATATCCATTTTATTTCATCGCATTTCATTTCGTAAAGAAAGAAGAAGAAGAATACCTTTTTCGATTTTTTTTATTTATAATGTGTATTTATTGAAAGTTTTATTGCTATTAATTACTTGACATTGTGCAAAATACCCGCTAAGTTGCGGGTGAGGCCATATTCATATCCATTTTATTTCATCGCATCTCATTTTGTAAAGAAAGAAGAAGAATACCTTTTTCAATATTGATTTCCCTACAAACCAGATTCGGACTATTAGGAATATTTTATAAAATTAAGCCTCATCTTTCTCATGTGATGCGCTTACTAAAGAACATAATTTAATTTTTATGCAGGCTGATTTACTATACGTGAACCTGGGTTTGGTTTAAGTATTGTGAATGTATTTCGGTTAGAGACAATTCTACTGAAAATTGTCTATTTGAATAACGTATGTCTATATTTACATAATTATGTCTACGTAGACTTCCTCAAATATAAAACAGATGTTTTTATTTTAATATCTTTATGAATTCAGTATTCTCATTCAATTTAACATTGGTAGGTACCTATAAAAGTATCACCAATTCAATTAATTATCATTATTGGGCCAAAAGGTGATAGGCCAGGCCTAGCCAGGCTTGACCGGGGGGCAGCTTGCTGTTACCCGGGAGGACTGCTGACCGCCAGCTGGTGTGGCAGGCGGTCGGCGCTGAGCCCCGGGCGGCGGACTCGGGGGAGTTCGCCGTACCACTCCGGGCTCGTGAGGATCGGCGCTGTGTTTGGTGGTCCGACACAGCGCCTGGCCGCAAGGCCTGGACGAGGCCGAAAGGCCGCAGTCGCGTCGGGGTTCGCGGAAGTATGCGCAAGCGTTCCCGTGTCCCCGGCACAAGCGACCGTGAGGATTTCACCATGTGGTTTTAGTGGGTATACCGGCCGCCGCCGGGGAGTCCCACATACCCCTCTCGTCCCCCCCGGGGCATGAGGGGATGCGTAATGCATTTCCACATGTAAAAAAAAAAAAAAAAAGGCCTAGCCAGGCTTAGCCCGAGTGTGTAGCGTGCCCAAGTCACAATAAAAAAAATGCAACAAAAGTACATGTTTTTTTTATGTACTCTACAAGCCAACTATAGTACAGCACCTCATACTGTAATCACGATTTTGGCAGGAAAGACTAACAGGAACCAATGAGATCCGGAAAAGCGTGCTTTAGTATTTTTCCTTGCGAATGATAAAATGCAAAGATAAGTACATCTAACGTGACAAGATTACGATAATAATGTGACAATCGCAATGATGCCAGTATGTGCTTGGAAAAATACAGTATTTGGGGCTTATAATCTCGAAGATAAGGTGAGGAAAAGTATGGTTTATTTATCCATAGATATACTTACCATAACATCATAATTATTTTTAAGGGGGAAACGACACCATAGCACTAAGTATGTTTATTTCATAGAATTGACATCGCTGTCTTTGAACTTCAAAGACGGTTGACATAAAACTATAAACACGTTTCAAGGTTGGCGGTGGATTAACTAAATGCCGCACGTGTTATGTTGGCATACACTTTCCGATAGCATAATTTGTTGCTAATTTTATTAGGGACTTAGGGACTATAAATCTCGAAATATTATTTGTTTTTTATAGTGGCTATATTGTTTATGGAGTTCCTAATTCAAATTTCAGATTTTATTTACATGAAACGAATTGGTGGAGTAATAATTTACCCGATTAATGTGTTACTAATAAAAATAAAATTATAAAATAAAAATTAAGTATTATTTGTTTATTTTTTTTTAATCACTCTGGTTTTAAATCTGAAATAAGCCCTGTCAGAAGATAACAGTTTTACTGTGAGATCAAGGCCCCTGAACGGTTATTCAACTTGCATCCAATACAGTTCCGAGAAATTAATAGGGATGTACGTGCGTGCGTGCACTTTTTTGTGACTTATTACATTGTGTCAAGAGATAACATCAATTGTTTTTTTTTCCTTTGATATACGGATATTGTTTCGGTATTTCCAAACTATAATGTCTTTGTACCGTAGATTAATGTTTATGTCACGTGAAACGATTTATTATTGTGTGTACTTCTGTGTTTTGCTTGATTACCTGAAAAAAATACCTGAATCCACATCCGGGTTTATTTAAAATGGGTTCGTAAAGGAAAATGGCTTCATTTAAAAAATGTTTGTGACCTAAACACATCAACGTTTCATGACTACATACGATTTATAAGTTCATCAAGTACTGCCCACGGAACGTGTAATCTCGACTTTAAAAAAGGATATTGTTTGTATGCAATCGAATAGAAAGTAACTGATAAAAGAAAGAAATATGTCATCACGAGTGTCGGGACCCCAATTAATATGCAATTCTCCGCGAAACGAATTGCATATTAATTGGGATCCCGACACTCGTGACAGACAGTTTCTCGACCAACATTTTAGAGGAGTTCGGTGTTACTAACTTCTTTAACTATCGATCAACTTGTTTGGTTTATAATTGGAAAAGTTGACTGTCAACTGGGCTGGACTACTCGGCTGAAGACGCACATCCTGGTTGAAAAATCTTAGGGACTGGTTTGGAGTACTAGATGCCTATTTTGGGCAGCCAAGCAGCCAAGATAGCCATAATGATCACTGACCTCCGATAAGAGATGGCATCAGAAGCAGAAGAAGTCGACTGTTACGCTAGACCTAGACATAGACCGTTACGCTATACACCTGGGCCCTAAGTCTGTTATCACAATCGATTCATAATCGAACAGCAACCGCATAGTAACTGTCACTTTTGACAGATATTGTATGGGATATCTATCAAAAGTGACAATTACTATGCGGTTGCTGTTCGTTTATGAGTCGACTGTGTTAGCAGAATTGGGGCCCTGGTTGAATGTCCGCCGCACGGCAATTTTTTTAATACGAAAGTAATGTAAAAAGACTCGTCCCATTCATTACTTTGCATTGATTAATAGGTTTTTTTTCCTTATAAGACGGCAATAAACTGTGTTTAGATATTCAAAGAATGATTTGCGGTTTCTGATTCCACGGAATATAAAATTTTGAAATTTTATGGAAAAGGTGAAATGTTTTCCTCGTGTTTTTGAAGTAACCTATAAGGATTACGTATACGTGAAGTATATTTCTTGAAATGATTTTGCTTTATTTTATAGCATTCATCGTCTTGAATAACTAGGCAAGTAGCTATTATTTCATCGAAAATGGAGCTTATTTCGTGGGAGGAAAGGTGTATTTTTCACATAGCGCATGCCATAATCAGTAACCTACATTTACCTTATAGTGTTTCCCTTTTCATGTCACTATGTCAACGGTTTATTGATAAGAAACCTTATCTTCTTCCGCCGTGAGTACATTTGTATGTTATTGAACTTTGTTTCTTATCCCGGATGATTGGGGGTTGCCAATTAAAATATCCAATTTGGGACTGAAATAATTTAACCATTAATCTTACCCATTGTAAGTTTTACACATGACAAAATACGTTGGTTCAAAATTCGCCTGACCTGAGTCCCAAGTCTGCTAACACAATCGAACAGCAACGGCATAGTAACTGTCAATTTTGACAGATATCCCATACAATATCCAATCAAACCGGTTCAGAAACTTTTCATATGCAAATTAAATTGTTCCTGTATCGTTTAAAAAAGCTTTAACTTACCCATTTTAATTGCTATACAGATTTTTAGATGATACACTCTAAAATTCACCTTGAATTGAGTCACGCAAATTGCAATTTTTATCGTAGCCAATTTACATATTTTTATGATTGGCAACACCACAAGCCTGGCGAGCGGAGACCGTTGCTTTATAAAAAACGTCAAGGGCAGGAGTCGGGGACCCGTAGATTCTTGACCCCACATCGTGCATGACTACTTCTGTATAACCAAGGATTCTTTCTACTTGGTAACGAATGCGTTTACCCCCATTTATGAAAAAGATAAAAGTAGATTTATATGCTGTTGTATAAAAAGAATCTCTTAAATTTACTGCTTGCTGGGTATACACACAGATGCAGATTTTGGTTGACTGAGACAACTGATGGCTCAAATATCAAGATTTATAATGTCAAAGTAAGTGTAGCGTGTGTGCGCCTCGCATGGCAACACACTGGAGCCTACGTTTTTATTGTTTATGTAAAAATAATGGCTTTAAAAAAAATACAAGCGCGCTGAGTTTCTCGCCGGATCTTCTCAGTTGAAGTCGCGTTCCGATTCGGTTGTAGAGTTAAGAACAAAAATGTTAATGACAATTTGTAAGTGCCCCCGTAGGCCTATACGAAATAGACGATATGACTTTGACTTTGACTCTATAGTACCAGTACACGTCCCAAATTTCCCAAGTCTACTTACTTAAACAAAACTCAAATAGGTACCATTCAATGCAGGCTTTGTTTTGGAACGACGATAGAGATGAATAACTAGTGTTCTACATGTATGTTATATAATAGTCTCCTAAAATAACACTGAAGGACAAATCAGTTACAAATGCAGTTTAATAAGATTTATATGGAAGCGGATATGGTCAGTGTTAACGGAACAGCGATGAACGTTTACAGGCAGAATTTACAGCCAATAATTATAGTTGTAAAGATCGGAATAGACGCGGCTGTAAATGGAAAATCTATTTACCGCTATAACAGTTACGTTTTAAATGATAAAACTTAGGGCCATAGCAGAAGGGTTGTGTGTTATCACGGAATTAACTTTATTAATAGAAATTAGTGTCATTTCCAAGATGCATCAGATACTGCTAACTAAACAAAAATTTACCTCAAAATTTACTGGGAGTTTTCATATTATATTTAGTGTTATTTGCAGTAAAGCGGTAAAAATACTTAAGGTCTACTAATACTTATTAGTTGAAGTAATTTAAATTAAAAACACGTAATATTTGTTTGTTTGTTTTTTCGTTAATCAAAAGAAAATTCCAGTCCATTAGTCATAATGTGTTTACATATCTAGTGGTCTGGACAAAACACGTTGTTTATTTGGCTCCAATATTCATGGATTCGGTTTGAATAGCCGCCAAATGCACAATATGCCAAATGAAACAACCCAGACAGAGCTATATGTTGCTACTTCGTTCACGCAGATATATATCGTCTGTAGTCTGGGACAACATTTTCTAAAAACAAATTTAAAATTTGCATCTGACAGGAGTGTAATATTGAAGATATTTTTACGTTTCGTCTTCAACATAATGGCTAAATTTGCATGAACGTGCAGTTTTGTAACAACATAACAAAAGTGTGCATCAACTGTTTGCATATCGGTGAAGAGATGCCAAAGAAGATATACTTATGAAGCGTTGGGTTCATTATTTAGAACATGAAATGCATGGCAACCAAACGTCGGCTACCTGGGCTTGACAAAGAATCTTCTTAAAACAGGTATAGAGTGATTTACATCAATTAACATTTCGAAGTAGTATCTTACATAATCCAGCAATAGTTATATTCAAAATGTTACACGGTCAATGTAATAACTATAACATAAATCTAGTATCTATTACTCGGCCACTCAAAACGAGCCATCACCATTGATCAATATTATACACATACATTACATTTATTACGCAATATTATCTTTGTTATGGAACAGAAACTTTCGAGAGTTTCCAATTACGTCACGTTGACGTCAAAGCCAAATGTAAGTCTCCAAAGAAATGGGTCAGCTTCCCGCTTTCGCCAAATTTGCGTCCAACATCAATATGTGATAACGATTACCCAATCTATAATTTGCTTTTGTAGAAACATCAATGGATGAAATAATAGACCTTATGACAAGTGTCATCCGTACACTGTGGACATTCCTTCGGTACGTACTAAGCGGTTTGCTTCTACGTTCATCGTGCGAACTGCCAAGGAATGGAACACGCTACCGGCGTCTTTGTTCCCCGGCTACTATAATCTGGGTGTTTTCAAGTCGAGAGTGAACAGGTACCTTCTAGGCAAGTATGCTACATCGTAGATCTCATCGTCACTTACCATCAGGTGAGATCGAGATCAAATACTTGCCTATATCGTAATAAAAAAAAAAAAAAGAAAAGGCCTCGGAATATAAAACAGACCAAGACTATCAACAGTAAATGTACGATTGCCGGAGTATATCTTTGATGTTTCCAACGTCGGACGGCTGATGATATTTTACATAGATCTGAAAGCGTAGTTAGATGCACAACGGATTGTTTTTAGGTCACCCCAATACTAAAGCGAAGGTAATCGAATATGGAACACCACATATTCTTTACGGAACACGCTCTCAAATAATATGAGATTCTCAGAAATTTAAGTGATACAATATATTTGTGGAGCGAAGATACCGCAGATCTTAATATTGCCATCGTAATAAAATAAACTAGACGGAATCAAAACATCGACCAATGGCAACATTTCTAAAATGCGTAAGATTTATTGTCAGATTGAAAAAGTGTTCGTATTAAACTCACACGACGCTGTGATTTATTGCAACGAGGCTGGTGTTTTAAATGGACAGTCATTACAACCATGGATTTGGTTAATGGGTGATCTGGCCTCTACAATACGAATTGATTGGTCGGTTGGATTTACCATTAAAATAACATAAATCCAAGTTCAGAATAGATGAAACAACTTTTGCGCTAATAATGGACAGTTCTTTCTAGTCATATTCCTGTTTCAACCGGTATTAAGAAGGCCACGGGATCTTTGACATCTAAACGGATTTTGATGGTGTATATGTGACCGCGTGATTTGGCATCATACTTTTGACCTAAAACTGATTGTCGGCACAATGACAAGACGTGACTTGGATTCGCGATAAAACATGACCGAAATATTAAAAATGATATACTACGATAGATTAGGTTTAGATATTGAGATTTAAATTTAGAATGGTACTACAAAGTATTTTGAAAAAGAAAAGTGCTTCGTAATGGTGTTTTAAATAACTAGACATTTTGGTTTGAGCAAGGTTAATGGTGGAAAATGACGTAGGCAGATTACTATGGAAATTAAACATTTTGGTTCATAGAAATACCTGTGATAATATTATATCGTAGCCCATACATTTATAGACGTTATATAACGTTATCAAACGTCATATAGTACTGCGCAAATCAAAACTCATGTACGCATTACTGTATGATATTTGATAAAGTTGTAAAACGTCTATAAATTCGGGAGTTAATGTTTGAATGTTTAAAAGACAGATAAGTTAATAATGTTAAAAATGTTAGTACCAATGTAATATTTTGTAATACAAACTTTTCTAATAATTCTAATGTATAGTTTAATAATATCATTTATTCAATTCAATAATTTGTTTTCAACATTTTGAAAATAAGAACAGATGCCATATTTTTTAAATGTGAAGCATAATGAACTAAACGAAACCTCCTCCACGTTACCACTTACACCGTCACAAGTTTCAACTCATTCAACTTATTAATCAACACTCGGCTACCGCTTATCGCTGAAGCCTATTTATCTACGAAAACTATGTTCTTTGGAACCCAAGGATGTACCTATACGTCACAATTTACATTATGTTCCCATATTGCAACACCTTTTACTAATTTCTTCACGTTGACAACAGTCACGGGCCTCATTGTCCGTTGAAATGAATGTTTATTGTGTCTACATCAATGTTTCAGTGACTCCTGTTTGGACAGATGTTTAAAGAGCATCGAAGGTTGGAAGCGGAACATATCAAATGAAGCAACAAGTCACGCGAAGTGGTCTGGCGGGAGAAAATAATAAAGAGGTATAATATATGGAGGTTTTATTATGAATACATTTAAAAAAAAAAAAATGAAACCTCGTTAACAGTTACAGAATACAAACATCTAATAGTTGTGTTGCTTGTCTGATCAAACATAATTTATAATTCTTATTAATTATTATCAGCTAACAATAGTACCATATATTTTAATAGACCGGACATAACAATATTAGACAAATTTAAGAAAATAGTATTTATCATAGACATATCGGTAAGCAACACACATAAATTTCTCACTATATGCACAGAGAAAATGACAAAGTACATAGACATGGCTACAGAAATATGGCAATGGCTAGTAGGTACAGTTAAAAGTATACCCATAGTCATTTTCACCATAGGCGTCATACCGTGCAATCTAACCTTAAGCCTCCCACACATGCACTCTTACAGAAAGCAGTTATCCTAAAAACCTGTCATCTGTGACGCAAGTTTCTTCAAAATTCGTCCTCATCACCATAGATTTTATCATCTAAAGGCCGGAACACAAGGCAAAGGCATGTGTGTCAGTTATCTTATACCTTTAACAGGAAGAAGAAAAAGAACAGTAGCTGAGAACCCGCGTGTATAAGTGTAATAGATATAGGGTAGAGAAATAATAAAAACAAATAACAAATACAACTTAACGTCAATGATAACAGTTAACGTGTTGTGTTCAAAACCTGCCTGTTAAAAATAAATAAACAAAATGTTCTTATTGTGGGATAAAGAAACTGGTGTTATCATACTTTTCTTTTAAATAAATATATAATTTACGATTGCAATCTAAAGCATTTTTCAAAAGAAAACGTTGGTCTGACTGTGAATCTTCAAATTGGGGGTGAGACTGTTTCGGTCTATACATAAGTATCTTTCCATTGTATCCCATAAAACAAAGTAATCACTAACTAATTTGGGTAGAGTCATAATTTCAATTATCTCGTATGTAGTACACGTTACTAAGGCTTTAAAATCAATAAGTATTTATTCAACGTATTTTTTTCTAGAATTAAAAAAAACCACATATTTTCTCTACAAAACAAAAACAAAATACAACATTCTTATGAAAGGAAAATATTTTCAGGCAAAAAAATCCTCATTAGTAGAGCCTAAATTATCCACTGTAAACCAATCAATCACTCATGATCATCTATTTTAGGTAGATAATACACTTTGTATAATATCAATTTCCAACGTCCATCTTCCGTATTTATATTTCCGTGTACGAAAATGAAATAGGTCCTTGAGAACACTCGAACTTTTTTTACATCGACAAATTATCTGTAAATATTTGGATTATAAAATGTGGTACGGTAACCACATTACGAGAGTGGGGTCAAAACATCGATTATATCAATTTTGTTTATAAACTAGTTTCGCGAGCTAGAAACAACGAGTGATTCCGGGTTCTCACAAAAGTTAGGTTGTTTCAGTGGAAATCTAATTTAATAAGAACGTGTTGTACATTTAATTTCGTTGTTTCGAAATCCGTATTAAATTATGGGTGATATATTTTGTTTTATGCGGCCTAGGAAAAGGCGGCCTTGATTTTATGAGCGATAAGCAACTAAGAAATCTTCTTCTTTGTCGTATCACTCTTGACACTCTTGTCGTGATCATCATGTGGAGCTGTCAGGAGCAGACGTGACTTAGCTCACCATGTCTCGTACTAATATATAATAAATAGTAACAGTACTTCGCCAAGTAAGCAGTGATAGCCCAGTTGGTAGAACGCTTGCCTCGGTAACGAGGATCACAGGTTCAAATCCCGGCTCGCACCTCTGGGATTTCATGTGCGAATCTCATTTTTCAACCATGATTATCAGTTGCTAAACGGTGAAGGAAAACATCGCGAGGAAACCTGCATGTCTGTGAAAACCCCTCTAAAGGCGTGTGAAGTCTCCCCTCGCATTGAGGGGAGGCCCGTGCCCAACAGTAGGACATTAAAAGGGCTGGTATTAATAAAAGTGCTTCAATAAAAGTTTGTTTCAAATACATTTCAATATTTATAATTCACTTTGTGAACACTGATGCAACAAAACTAACACGTAAATTCCAACGCCTACGAGCAAAAATAATCATTAAATTTTTGCATGAAAACAAATCATAAAATTGATGTTAAAATTAATAGCAAACCACGAAATGTTCTATATTGGTTACGTTGAATTTGACGTACTACACACAATGCAATATTGTGGTACAACTCGATAGTTTATTGCTTCAAAGGCAGGCGAATATGAGTTTTATCAGCTTAAACATAAAGATTCTTATAGAATTAAGAAATTGACTGCTATAGCTACATCCACGTGTTGATAGGAATATGACTATTATGATGAGTTATTGTCACGACATTTTTATAACTGCATTGATTACCCTACATGGTAAACTCGGAAATGATCCAGCGCCGATACAAGATATACTGGATTCTGGTGGATGATCTTTAAATTAAATGCCTCGCTGCGTACTTAACGGACCTTTGCCTGACGATGTCTAAAAATATTCATAAAATGGGTCAGCTATTTTAAAATTATATGATTGGAATGTTCGCTAATGAAATCTATATAAAAAAAATAAAATGTTGGAAATGGTTGAACGAATTTGGTTCATTTTGGTTATGGCTAAATGCGTCAACCTTTTGAAAAAAAAAGTTGTCCAATAAAATGGAGAGTTCGAAAAACTAAAGTGAAAATACTTTTTTGACGGGACACCGTCTACCGGGACAGATAGTCATAACTATTTATTTATTTAAAAGAATTCATTTATTTAATACAATCTGATTTAAACAGCGAAAATAGACTCCGAAACCTACTTCCACTACTTACTTGTTATATAAGAAACATTATCTCAATAAGCTTTTAATACTAACGGTGAGCTGTCAAGAAAATACAATTTTACCATACCGTAGTAAATAACATAGTACACAAACACAATGATCAGAGAGTTATAAAGTGTGTGGTTATTACTATAACGAACCGAGGCTCTAAAACTGTGCTAAATAATTTCAATACAACATAAGGATTCAAGTCATTGATATAAAACGAATTTTAAGATTTTTACGATCCCGACGTTTCGGCTGCTTTACAGCAACCATGGTCATGGGAGGACTGAGGTGGTTTACTTCCTAGTCATAGTTTGATAATATAAATGCGATAAAATCTTTAAAATTAGTTTTATTTCAATGTGTAGTATTCGCGTAAATATAATAAATCAATATAAGGATAGTCGCTATATCTCAAGTCATATCAACGCCTTAAAACCTTAACACCATTTTGGATAGAACATCTGAATATCTAGTCGAGTTGGCAATGCCGCTATATTGACGTTATACATTTATATTCCAATTTAATTCTGATCACGTTTTTGATTCACGTGTATGGTGTACTTTGTGTGTTCAGTTATGTGTTCATTTATCGTGAATGATTCATGATATACTGAAATTGCGTCAGTTCTTAGGTATTAGTAACTAAATATATAACATTACAATAATAATTTCAACACTTTATCCCGGGACTCGCCGAGGGTCAAACCTGGGTGTCTTCATTGGACACCACTGTAGATCCTAGCTTACAGGAGTAGCAGTGGTGGTAGTGTGTGGCGGGCCTAGTCCCATAAAAAAAACAAATCAAATATTTTTTTATTTTTCATAATAAGTTGTATCGAAATTTATTATTCATATTATGAATAATAAATTTCGATACAACTTCGACATAAGCAACATCTCGAATGTTCCATAAAAGTCAATCCCTATCAATGTAGAACTTCACTTTACAATATAAAACAGGTATTATTCTTACTATTTATAACAATTATTTAAATTAAGTATCACAAGATAATAATGCACCAGCGATAAATCACCTTGAAAAGTCCATTTGAAGAACCGTAATATATACCGTTTCCCGTATTCACCAAGACTTTAAAATTAGTTTCACCAAAACTCATTTTTATTTTATCACTCTCTACGTATACTTAAGTACGATACAATGTATTTAAGTGTTACCTTAAATACATTGCTTCCTGAAAGGATTGGTTTTCGTAGCGTCACTATTAAATTAAATTAAACTAGTGCCTGTTTTTAAATGTGGAGGTCGGAAAGGCAACAAGAGTTGTCCTCGTTAAAACACACAGCATGCCTTGAACTTGAACTGAACCTTAGCGAGGCAAAAATAATAAATTCTCAGCAATCCAATACACACTAAGACCGTGAAACGTTGTAATCAACCTTCTTTGTATATTTATTACCTTTTTGTACGTATTCAAAAACCTTTTCTACGGAAACAAGGTTGCAATAAAGAGTTAACACACCCACTACAACATAAAAACGAGGAAACCCAGAACGCCAAAAAAAATCATGAAATGTACTCATAGTGCTAATGAAATGTATAACAAATTTTATGATAAAGCTATCAACCGGGCGGCCATTTGCGCAATATATAGAAACACAAACTAGACGTGGAATAATCTGGAAACTGTCGGGATTTGCACACGTTTCACATCAAATGTACGATATTGGAGCCGATGAAACTCCCTGTCACTGGTCTTATTTTTATTAAATTAAGGCTAGAGCACACCGGCGACTTGGGAGCATCGATTCTTAGCTTTAGAATTAATAAGCCAAACACGACACCATGTTTTTGCTTGTCGATTTCATGTTTACCTATTCAGAGTCAACGTAATGCTCGACTACTATTACTACTACTAGCGTGGGTCCTTTACCTATGGTGCGTCGTTGGCAAGCGCAGTCTGCAAGTTTTGGGTATTTTTTTTACAATAAAACCGCGATATAAAAAAATAAGCCCACCAAGTTTCTTGCCAGTTTTTTTCAGTTTAAGTCGCGTCCCGATCGGGTTTTCGAGTAAATGAAGCAATGAGCAACAATACATTTTCGAGTCGTGCTGAATTATTTGCATAAATAGGTACATAAAACCGAGCGATAATTTTGGTCAGCGTTGGCCAAAATGTGGGTGTAGGTAGGTACTGTACTATTGTCGAATATCTGTACTAAGCCTTACGCAAACTAAAGATCATCGATTGTTTATTCGTACAGCCACCGGCGTTGAAATAAATTATAGCAATGACGTCTTATTTATTTCAGGACCAGCGACATCTCAGACTGTCTGTCTGGCTAGGTTCGTGGAGGTCCACTGGAACTGTCATAAGCCCACGCATTTCTAATAAAATATAGTCAAATAAAATTAAGAGTCCTAGTTTAAGAATTCTTGGAAACTATTTCTGTTATCCCATTTCTCTTTACGTTACCTTTTGGCTTGTGTGCAAATTACTTTGACGTTTTCGACATTAAAATATTTGTACTGATTATTTTCGATTTAGTCTCATGAAGTTATTGTAACGTATAACACGTGTGTACTACATGCATAGGAGATTTGAGGGCCCCTTAAAAGTCATCTGTTACGCTTTTAAAACTGCTTTTAAAATCATCCATGTCTGTGTGATATATTTTCCATAATTTATGTCGTATCACGCAAAAAAAATGCCTTATTACAAATTGAATAATTTTTCGGTATCATAATCCTATTTTACGATAGCTTTTCACTCGTTGGTTAATGGAAGTCTTCGCGTATGGAAGACAAATCTCATCATAACCTTATATACTGCTTCCACTAATAACTAACGGTGGTTTAAATACCTAGTTATCTTAAAAGCCCATAAATATGAGATTATAATACATCCATAAAATGATATGTCAATTTCCCATCTTGTCTGAGCTAATAGATTGTATAATTACGTACGCAGTTAAGGAAGTCCGTAAACCTCATATACATATATTTTAATTACTGCGTATCTATGGACATTTGCATCTAAAGTAGTAAAACTAACATTAGAGTTCAGCAAATGTATCTTGATAACATTTATTGAAAGGTTAACGACCTATTCACAAGGGTCTTTCAGACAAAAAAAGTTGTACAACTAAACTAGGTATTTTGAACGCGTATTGATATTTATATTTACGCGAATACTACACATTGAAATAAAACTAATTTTACATATTTTATCGCGTGTATATTATGTTTTTACGTTCCCGACGTTTCGGCTGCTTTACAGCAACCATGGTCACGGGAGTCCTCCCGTGACCACGCGATAAAATCTGTAAAATTAGTTTTATTTCAATATTTTGAACGCGTTTATTTAGATGTACATTATTAGAGATTTTTCAAGCCAGTTCTGCTCCTAGAATACAGATTCATATTTTTTTTTAAAACCAGAACACGTTTTCAAAGTGAAGATAGCTTTCTTGATGTTATTTTGTAACCGGTAAATGCGTAGTAAACAGTACATTCGTCTGGCAAAATAAATATTTATGAATATTGTCTATTTAAATCTCTTAGATTGACAACTACGCAGTGTAAAACAAAGCCTAGGAAGACATGAACACATTAATGTTTTATTAAATGAATTAAATTATCATTATTAACCGAGAAATGTCAGAGGTAAGACTTATGTTCAAGTTTAACAAAGAAACGAGACAAACTAAGTAACGTGTTGAATAAATATTTTCACTACTGCTTATTTATTTTCCATCTAAATTTAGTCATTATGTCTACGTTAATTGATAGACATTTCATTTACTTAAAAAAGAAAAAAACCTTTGCGTCATGAGTATGCAAGCATTATTGTCAAAGACGAACAAAATGCTAGAAGATATTACAAACCTTCATCCGAATTTGAGCCTTCACTCAACCAATTATTTTTCTACATCAGCTGATTCTAAAAGCCGTAAGAAGGAAGCGCAATAAAATTTGTACCGAAAGAACAAATTGCTTTACATCCGTACATTAAGTTTACGGGGTAATGGTTCCATTTGGAAAGATATTAATAACATACATAATGTATAAATCTCTTCAGACTGCGCGTCGGCGTCGGTAATTGCTGTTATTTTTTCATACTAATCTTTTCGTTCTGTTTAATTCCAGCTTGTAACTTTGGCCGTTTCTGATAGGAGAACAAAAGAACATCATAGCATATGGCATGACCTTTATAGTCATTTTCGCAGTGCAATATCTAGCTCCAGGACCATGGCTTGGGCGACGGCTCCACGGGCCTGTTTCATTCAAACAAAAAAAGGTTAAGAGGCCAGCTGGGTGTAATGTTTCTGACAGTTCATGTATAGCTTTACGTAGATCTTCTTTAGCGTCTTATAATAGTAATTAGGCCTTATAAAGTCCGACTTTTGAGCAGAGGTACCTCCCCTCAAGGTTCATTGTTCTCCACGCTGATCAAGTGCCGGTTGGCGAACTTCACACACCTTTCGAGAACTAGTTAGGTTCTCTCAGACATGCAAGTGGTCTTAGATTTTTTCATTCGCCAATCATAGTTGAGAATAAGATTCGCACATCAATGGGGTCTAACTAAAGTTCATTGCAGATCAAAAATAAAACGATCTATCTCACCAGACTGCGCGTCTGCAATATATTTTGTTTGCATTTAGTATCCCGTTTATGATTTATAATCGAAGCATCTGGATATAGTACAGTTCAATTCGGTGAATCATCATTACATTGGATTTCCTAAATTATGTTGTATTCAATATATTTTCAGTTCGTATCTGGAATGCTTGAAGTGATACCGATGTGTTTGTTCCCATTTGGTATCCAAAGACGTAGGATATTGTATTTATAGCAAACCTGAGGATTTTGCTTGACGTAATCTGAAGGCAGGCTGGCAAACAGGTCTGTCTAAAGCGATGGGTGTTAAATCAAATATCCATTGTCCAACTATGATGCATATTAAAATTGCTTAGATATGCTATAGAAATCTTGAAATATATATAACTAGCTGTCCCGGCGAACTTCGTACCTCCTCAGAATCAAATGTATGAGAAAATTAATTTATTGGTATTCTATGAAAAATTTAAACCAATCTATCCCACGGGAACCATACATTTTACCGGGTTAAAAAGTAGCATATGTACTATTCCAGACTATTATCTATCTCTGTGCCAAAATTCATCCAGATCTGTTCAGCCGTTCTGGCGTGAAAGAGTAACAAACATCCATCCATCCATCTATCCATCCATCCAAACTTTCACATTTATAATATTAGTGTAGATTAGTGTAGATGATTGTACATTTTTTAGATTTGGCACCACACAAAAGCCCATGTAAGTAAATACACTTAATTTAATTTCGCTAATTACTTGCCATGTCAACTTTAAAATCTCTTTAAGACCCAATTAATAACGATCTCTGTTTTGTAAGGTCAGTCACAAACGTATTTTTACAAGAATTATTTACTTTTAGTATCACAAGTTTTGACAAAGTGAGTAGATTTAAGACTCAAGTACACTACCTACTTGTTTTATGCGTTTGTACTGAAGACACGAAGATACTTTATTTAATCTTTTGGCACTATTTATGCCAAACTATCAATAATATTTACACGAAAGCTGATTAACTTCCGAAACATCTTCATGTGCAGCATTTCATAGAAAAAATCCCGCAGAATTTTCCTCTTAAATGTTTTTTTCACGGGGAAATCGTTTCTTGTTAGCGTCTGAGCATTGTTGGCATATATGGGTTGGAGGCGCTTTGTTAAAAATATACCTATTCTGTGGTACATAAAGGATTAGTCATCGCGGTACCACATGCAAAGGGTTTTCCTTGAAGACGTGACACTCGTGATATTCCATGAGGTCATATGCCAAAGACATATTATTTCTACCACGCCTCAAAGGTGTGGTTGGAAAATTTGTGGGAAGGTTTTCCTAATTGTGTTCGAATCACTTTTTTTTTAAATACTATTTTGTCATAAATGGTTATACAAATGATATACCTAAATGTTTATATTTCTATGGCTTGTCTCGGAAGAGATTCAATGACTGTAAATTCAATCGAATTTTCTTCCATTGTAATGTTTATTATAAGATTCAATATATTCTGATGTCTTCAATTCTATTATTGTATTGCATTCTACCTATGTGTTTTTTTTATTTCGCTCAGCCATTGATTTTGTTTTAATAATTTTATTGATTAAAACGGCGCTTACTGTATTCAGCTGAGTTATAAATACGTCATATATTTTCTACAAGTACAATTTACCGAAAACGTTAACCACTAATAGACACGCAAAGTCTTTTAATTCAAGCTTTAAGGTGCGTCAACAAATTACCTCAATATTTCTCATTATGTACCGAAAAAAAAACTAAAACTGTCACGCAACATGACTGACGTGTCTATTATTTTATTAGCAATAATTCACTCTGTCTATTAGAATAGACATCGTTGCCACACACAAACCCAAATGTCAGCATTGACGTCATAAGGGGCGGCAGACTCGACTAAATATAAATTACTACCACCGCAAAGCTAGGCGTATGCGTGAAATTTGCCGCAGCGTGAAATGTCATTCATTTTGACCTTTAAACCCTACACATAAAGTAATAGCATATCTAAATATAATGATCATGCAAGGATTTAAAAATAAAAAGTCGAAATATAAACGCCAAAGAAATCCATTTGTCTGTTCTGAAACTACCAATATCAGGAAAAGGCGGCCAACTAAATAAGCTACCTCTGACAAGATTTAAAAAAAATACGTCTATACCAATAGTGCGGTAATATAGAATGAAAAGTTCGCGTGTATAATAAGCTGTATTATGAACCTAAAGTCGGTGCAATAAGAACGAGCATGTTTGTAAAAAATATTTTACACTATTATTGTTACACCCATTGACTTACGGTTACATCGTATATAGGGACCCTAGTACGCGTGGAGATTAAAAATTGCGGGCGTTTACATGACAGTGACGTCATTTCTCTGCAACTTAAGACCGATGACGTATTTAACCCATACTTGTGCCGGGTTTATTGTTTATTTATTTTGATTTATCGCACCTTTAATGTGCAGCTACCTTTTTAGCACAAGTGGTTGGACTCATAACAGACTTAAATAGATTTAATTCGTTCCAAAACGGAATCATCATCAAAACAAGGTGATAAGGATATTGCGCTTCAACTAGACCGTAACAAACATGCACGTAAATTATCTTCAGCTTTCAAAGACACTGAAAGAAACAGAAATATCGACTTTATAAACATCAAACTGATATAGATCTTTTCTTTATGGAAAATATGGGCAGCATTTTCAAACACTAAGAACATGATTTTGATTACTTTTGTGTATGTTATATACACATTTTTTTATTTCCATTCCCTAATGCAAGATGGTGATAAGTAATTCTTCAAAAATACGCAATTATTTGTAGAAATCAATCTTGTTGGAAGGGGTTTAATACACAACGTGCATAATAATGGTACACATTTCGTAATAGACCAAACTGCAACTAAATAGTGTGCGTTCTATAAAAATAAGAACCTAACCAAAATAATCTGGCAGTAGATGTAGGGCGCTAATGACGTCATCGGTAACCCAGTCTCGCTGCAGCCAGCCCTTCCGACGTAACGATCCACGTGTGGCCCAATTAAATTTTATAGCAACTGCCGGTGTAAACAAACTGATGGCGTGAATCACTGGACGTGGTGAAGAGGTGTTCCTAATTTAAATTTAAAAAAATCGAAGAGATTTCTGGTTTTTAATCTTTTCCTGTTATGTAATGTCAAAAATAAAAAAGTTATCTCCATGTTCCCGTTAAATGGAAAACCGGTACAATTCACCGCACCAATGGCTTATTTAACGATTCAAGTTGGCAAGTTGACATGTAGCAATACAATTGTGTTGCCAACACCATTAAATCAAAATTAAATTAAAATGGAAATTGGGACCCAGCTGACGTGTTGTTAGAAGAATAAGGAAGTTTACCTCGGAAATTTGACTTACATAATTACAAGTACCAACCGACGCTGACTACGAAGTATACGTTTCGCTTAACAAAAAAACTCGCACTCGAAGCTATTTTTACTTTGACGCGTTCGACAAAAAAAATTAACACTTTCTCATCATTGCGGGTTCCTTGTGCGAATCTCATTTTCATCAATTGCTGTCAAGGTGAATATTATAAAGAAACCTGTACGTCTTTTGAAACACGTGTGAAGTTCGCCAACCCGTACTAGGCCGATGAAGTGGAATATGGCCCGAATCTATCTCGCATTAAGTGTACCCGGCATACAATGCCAATAGTCTTGCCGCCCGTCAGTTACATTGGGTTAAAATATCATCGGTGAAATTTGTATGCACTTCTGCCTACCCTGTGGGGGATTACAGGCGTGATGGGGTTTTCATAATATAGTTTGCAGACAAAGAAAGAAGTTTCCCACGATACCCAAATGATACGAAAGCACTAAAACCGTTTGAACCAAGGTTGCATTCCGCCTGCCAGCTACTGGTCACAATATTCGGCTTCCGACAAAGCAAATGAAAAGCTAATAAATGTGTAAATGCCTCGGTTTACGTAAATCGCACTTACGATACCGTAAACCAACGCGATGGTTACGAGCGTATTGTTTTGGTTTTATACCCAAAACACGTGCAGATTAATGTTAAATCGTGATTCCTTGGTGCAGGGGTGGCGAACCAATGGCACTGCACCAATGGCCAAGAAATATCCGAGAAAATTATTTGGGCACGGCATTGGTTGAGGAATTTATGCACCTAATCGTTTTTTTTGTCTACATTAAAGGTCATAGTAGCAAATATCTTAGTGAACAGACTACCGTAACGAGTACATGCTGATGCATAAAGATTGCGCGACAGAGATAGATTTTTATATTTTTGTATGACCGTTTGTTTGCACTTCATGGCCCATATTCAACATTTCCTTCCAAAAGATGGCATGTAAATTAAAAAAGGTTTGCCACCCCTGCCTTAGTGGATATGAATTTGTAATAGATTTAGTAGTAACATGACAGTAGTGTTGAGTACTTCCCTATCTTTGGCTGGTACTTTATCATAATAATTACAGTCAGAGTAAATATGAAAAAAGTTTAATAGGGGCTTTAAAACCTTTTTTTTATTTATTCTTTATGTCATGAAGACAACAAAAAATAACAATGGCGCAGTTTTCAGATGAAAAATGCCACGTAATAACAAAAAAAAATTCAAACTGTCCATGAATTTTGAAAACTGCTTCTACGATTTACTTGGTTGCCTGGTAGATATATTTTCTACACAAGAATGATTTAAAAATAAATTTGTAAATTAACCAATGACAATTTCAAGAGTGTCCTTTTCAGCGATAATATTCAAACTGGCGTCATTATCTCTTCGGATACCCCTTACAAGAAGGTATTATGTCCTCAGGTAACAAGATAAAACTGGTAATAAAATCCGAGGAGTCGTACTCAGTTCGATTTCCATGAACAATCCTCGGAGTGAAGACAGAAGCCGTCATCACAAATCGAGTGTACCGTTTCACGGATGTGTCTGGCTAATGTCTGAGGTACTATCGTAAAAATATTTTATATACCATACGATTTTTGTATACCAATTGATCGGACATATCGTATCTTATGGTATAAGTCATACTTTGCAGCTAATGTATCAATTGTTGCTTTATTGGTCTAATTGTCGCGATCGTGATGGCCAAAGTCATAACCATATAATTTATTTTGTGTGGGGTAACTTTATATTCATTGTACAGTTTTTATTTATTAAATCACTAATTTTATTTATTATTATATAAGCTATTCCGTTAAATATTTCGCTGTTTATTAACAGTTTTTTATTATTATTATGCATTAAAAAAATAACAGCAACCTTGATACTGTCTAATGTAATGTAGAATCCACAGTTAACAGGTGAGTACATGAAAATTTTAACTGTATTCCTGCAATGTTACGTCGTCGGTTTAAAATAACTAAAACTAATCGGCTCGGATAACGAAATGTATTTTAAGGTTAACTGCGCATCATAATCTCTTTTTAGAACAATAACCGGTGTGAGTCAGATTAATATTGAACTTATCGCTATGGAATATTACGGAATAATCAGGTGAGTTCCTAGTACTAATGTAGGTAACCCATTGTTAGGTAGGACCCATGATAAGAGTATATGTAATATGAATGGAATGTTTTTGTTCAGTACACTAATTATTTCCCTTCTTTAGTTTTTTTTTTAATATTGGCCATGTAGCAAAAGTAATAATAGTTAAGTTGGTCGAATTCTCGTCTTGAAAATAAGCGTTGCAGGTTCAAACGCCAGACTCGGCTTTTTGGATATCACTTTCTGAACGGTGAACATCGTAAGGTCGCTAACAATTATTCCCAAATACGTGTGACATTCGCCAAGTTGTATATGGGTCAGAGTGGGCAGAGTGTGTCCAGTAGGACATTGAGGACATTGAGGATGAGGATATATAATACCACTGAAATTTGGTTAAGCTACACGCTGCTCTGCCTATGCCTTCGACAAATACAGGCTTCATTGTGATGGTGATGTATATACAGAATGATTCAGATGGGGTATACCACAGCTCACGAGAGATATGCCGTGCGGTTCAAAATGTATGAGAACTCGCTGTCTCCGTTTTGTCCCCACCACTCGCCACAAAACACATGCAATTACATAAAACCAACCAATACGAAGTCTCACACACACACGCGTGCCAATAATTCGGTGCGTGCTGCGTCGTCGCCGCATGCAGCGGCCGTACCACGCGACGCACCAGTTTATTCAAAGTATCGTTAGACGATCTATCCATTGCCTCGTACATTCACTCAGTAGCGAACATAGGTGGTACTTAAAGAGCCATGTATTTTGTACAAAAATAAAAAAGTCGTTGTGCTACATGAAAACTAAAATAACATAATAAAGGCATTAAATATTTTTTGATTTGTTGTTTTTAATGATTTTAAAGACGAATAAATAAAATACTTAATACTGGCTGGTGAAATGAGATTCCATCTTTCGCGTAGTTCACTTTGCTGCTAGTATTTTAGCACACAACCACGGAATAACACGGCATTTAAAAAAAAAGTTAGAGCTCCGATACCGACGTGCAGTTGCAGTCGACTGACGGCGAAAACTCTATGTTAGCGTAATTTTGGCTAAAGGTGAGCGCAAGCCCACCGCTTTCATAACATATCTCCTCTAATATATCTGTGGGGTATACATACTAACCTTTGAACCTGCGCTTCTTTTGTAATCATTTTGTGAAATCAGAACTACGATATGACGAATTAAAAAAAAACTGATTCCCAATAAAATTACTATTGTAAACTTTTTTTTAATCTATACTCTATACATACGTATAAATAAAATTGGAGTGTCTGTTTGTAATATTAAAATAACCGCTTTTTACTAAGTGCATTTGGATGTATACACGTTACCTATACCGAAACAACATATTTTACAATTTTTGTCTGTGTGTCTGTCTGTCTGTCTGTTTGTTCCGGCGAATCTCTGAAATGGCTGGACCGATTTTGACGGGACTTTCACTGGCAGATAGCTGATGTAACAAGGAGTAACTTAGGCTACTTTTATTTTAGAAAAAAATAGGATCTCACGAAAAAAAATTAAAACCAATGTTGCAGCGCAGCGCCTGATTAAGTTTGATAGCAACAACCTGCAATGCGTCCCGCGGGCTCAGAATGGGCGAGCAGGCTTTTGTCAACGGTTGTCTTTGTTAAATACCACGCGGACGAAGTCGCGGGCAACAGCTAGTTGACATATAGAAATTGTGACTTCACATAATGATTACAAATGCGGTAAAGAGGCGCAGGTTAAAAGGTTAGTATACCGTTTCTGTATCACCTGTATTATGGTATTCCTTTTATTTTAGTACTGTTAAAACTAGTATCTATGTCTATCTATCTACGGTATACATTTAATTGAAACTATTTGGAATGTATTTAGTAGCCCTCTCTCCCTTCCATGATCCGGTCAGGGGTTTTGATGTTATACACAAAGATGTCTACTAATTAGTTTACTTTCTAAGAATTAATTCAATTAATACTTATCACCGTTATTTCATTCATGCAAATATAACAAGGTTATCGATGTTTACATCAAAATAATTTACACACAAACACTTCACAACATTGCAACATGTTATTCATAACTAATAATTTGTTTTTATCGTAAACTAATTTATTTATTTTCGCAAATGAAATGGAAATATTTCTGATATGGAAATCTTTCAGTGCCATTGATAAACGTATGACCGATTCTTCTAATCTGATTAATTATTTGGGGAGTATTACTATACGCAGTTCGATTTTATTTAATCTGATTAATTATTTGGCGAGTATATTATAGTACACAGTTCATAATGTATTTATTATTTAATACCAAATGAACATGAGTCATAAGTTTGAATATAGATACTAATTAATATTACAACAGCTATTTGTGTAATAATTTTAAATTATTCATTACATTAAGAGTATATTGATTTGCGCACTTTGAAATTAATCATGTATATTATATAGGTATGTAAAACATTTCAATGTACATAATAACTAACAAGTATGAGAGCCTAGATAAGGCATTTTTCAAAAGTAATATTTCGAATCGATTATGTTGAATCACTACTGAACTATAGTGCCCTTATAAGTATAGTATTATTAATATACTAGTATATAATTATATAATATAATAATTTAGCGTATATAATCTGTGAATAGTGAATTCAACGGACGGGGTGCGATTACAGGCCAAAATATGAAAAAAAAAAAATTAATTTGCTTCGCATTGGAACCAAAACCTATAATTACTAGTTTCAATAAGCCGGTATACCCTTTCGACCACTAGACTGTACCGTTCGTTCCACAAACTCATTAAAAGCCGATACTCTAAATGTATTTTTCAATACGCAGAGCGCACTAAAATATTAAACCGAAGGTTCTCTCCTGCGTCACAAACGGCCGTCAACAGCGGGTCAACCCTCGCCTGCCGGGACTAAAAATATCCCTTTGATTTTGTCATACTGTCAATCAATACCAGATAGCGGATCTGTGTCGGTATACGTGGCCTTCCTAGTTTGTTCTGATGATTTCGTTTCAGATCTCTCGGGTTCGATTTACATTTGAAAATAGAGATGAGTCTTTTCATGTTTTTTTTACAAGAGGCAGACGAAATGATTATAATTTAAGTGTTGCATAATTGCCAGTCTCATTTGGTATGTCAAACCCTTATCTTAGCTGCTATCAAAATTGAGACTCATAGTTTATGACAATAATAAAATTGTATGATTACAAAACAAAAATTAGGTGTAAAAAGCTCTATTAAAAAGGTGCTATATTTGTATGGCCAACAGCTAAAAGCGCTACAACTGTTATAAACATGGTCTGAACGAAAGTCAAACACTGTCTGTTCTCCTTTTAATACAACTGTAAACACTGTGACAGATTTTCAACCAGTGACGGGTGAGGTCGGGGGTCTCATCACAAGGTTGTTAACACATCTGATAAGTCCAGCTTAATATTTTGTGACAAGCTAAATCTGAAGGTTGAAAATCGTTCATTTATGACCAATTTTCTACTGCGAACACAGATATTTATTATTTGCAATCCAATTACTGTTAAGCAAAATATTTTTGTTTATCTGTGATTAGAAAATATAATATTATTTCAGCTCAGGAAAGGTTTGACGAATAAAAAATTAATTATACCACTTTGTTATGGCGCATAGCTACAGTGACTCCAATTTTAAAACTAGCAATAGATTATGGCCATAATTAACTTTACATATCCATATTAATTTCGTATATATTTAAGCGAATACTACACATTGAAATAAAACTAATTGTACGGATTTTATTACGTTTATTTTATGGTTTTTACGTTCTCGACTTTTCAGCTGCTTTACAGCAACTATGATCACGGGAAAACATATCCAGCTTGAGATAAAAAACTCCGAACATAAATAGATTTAAAAAAAAAACACTACTAACATTAAAACTCTTATAAGCACTATAGCACAAAGAAAATAAGTCACGTTTAATAACTTTGGTACTACGTCTATTGGTAACGTGCGTGCTAAACTAGAAGTTTCTTCCCCAAACACAACACTGAGACCGCCCCAGGCTTAGAAGTTCGGTCAAGGTTGTGTCACGTGTCACCAAGGCTTCGACTACTACGCTCCGGCCTCGTAGTCTTCTGCGTCACATTTATTGATCCGTCTAGAATAATGTCTGATCTGTACGAGTGTTTACCGTGCACGTGACCGGGTTACACGATTTGTATATTTTATGGCATGCGTCAATTTATGGCGTACATCGCCCGATAACTACGCAATATTGTGATATTATTCAATTAGTGTCGGGTAGGCGCCGTAGAGGGTAAAGGATGTACTGCAACAATTAATATTGTAATATACGAGTGACATTGTAATATCGTCAGATGCGTACACAAACTGTACCGTCCCAATATACATATACCTACTTATATAGGTATTAAACATCCAAGACTCGGGTACAAAGTACCCACATTTGTGCTCATCACATAATGTTTGCCCCTACCAGGATTCGAACCCAGCACCCTCAGCAAAGCAAATTGGGTCACTGCTCGAGGAAAGGAAACCGTGAATTTGGAATCGATCAAAATATCAAAATTAGAATTTTATTACAAAGTAATGTTTGATTGTTAAAATAGTGATGTAAGGTTAACAGCTTTAAGATTTTTTCCTCATAAATAATCCAATTAAACTGGGACATTAAAATATGCACGCGCCGAGGCAAATAGTCAAGCGGAGAAATGGGATGCAATAGAACTATCTTTGATCGCGTTCCAAAATAAACGAAAATTTATTTGCAACGTCGACGTCGACTAGCCTGATTCATTATTTGACATTTTCTAAAACAAAAAAATTCAAAATCAGAACGGCGATATGTCAAATAATAAGGACATACAATTTGTTACCACAAAACTACTTTAGTGATAAATTAGTCATAATCGGATCAAGGGCTACTAAACGTTTATTTGACGCTTCAAACAGATTTGTTTGTTTAAACATGTCACAATAAATTAACCAGCTACAGGGACCGTGATGACGAAATTCCCACAAAAATCTTCACGATTTCGTTATGACGTCACCATCAGCATCCATTGTCCAATCGTGTTATATTAATCGTTCAAAATTCCAATGTTACGACGACAATTGCGCAGTTGGATTGCTAGTGCCAAGTCGCGACAGTTATTTATAATCTTAAATTAACAGTTTTAGAGCCCATTTTGGCGTGCGTACATATTGGAAACATATTCAATGACATGACGGCGTGTTGTGTCGTGTCACGTGACGGTTGCTGTGACATTGTCGGCCCGAGTGACACCCACGCGGCAGACGACGGGATACGTCACACTCGCTTTTTAAACGGGATCTCACTTGCTTTTCGCTGTCAAAACTAGACTCTGCCACCAGAACAGAATACGTGAAAACGTATTCTGTTCTGGTACTATAATTTGGTTTTTCTTTTATCGTAATTTTCAGTTAATAAAGATGCTTAATTTTTTTGCACGTCATTAGTCGCAGTTTTTTGTTGTGATTGACAACCTGATTAAAGCAGTTGGTAGTGACCCTGCTTTCGACGCCAAGGGTCCCGGGTTCGAATCCTGGTAGGGACAAACTTTGTCTGATGAGCACGAATGTTTGCACTCGAGTCATGGATGTTGAATATCTATATATAATACAGTAATACTAATTTTACAGACTTTTTCGCGTGTACATTATTTTTTTACGTTCCCGACGTTTCGGTTGCTTTACAGCAACCATAGTCACGGGAGGACTAAGGTGTTTGACGTCCTAGTGTCATAATTTGGACTGGGGTACTCTCATATTACTATTTTGTTACATTTTTTTATTATAAAAAATCCAATTTAAAGTGCAGGAGAAGAGGAAAATGACTACGCCTTATTTTTACGTATTCATAAAGCACAACGTATATCATAGGAAAAACACCAACAAAATTTCCAACATTCTGATAAGTAATAAAAAAATAAATACATTACGAAATATTCATATCTTATCTGCATTGAAAACGTAAAATCCTACTACTTTTTATCTGAAACAATAATATAACCTGATTTTGTAGTATTATCTAATCAGCAGTGAGTACTGAGAATGATACAATAGAGTTCGTTGCTTTATCAATCCTTGCGACCTTCCCCTTGGCATACCGATTCATAGGGTTTATTATTATTAAGATAATTGTATGAAATGAATGCACAACATTGGGCTGATCTGTGCATGATACAGCGTGTATGTTGATTCGTAACGAAAACAGGACCCCCCAGAGTTCGACTTTTTTAACGATATTTTCATGACATATACGGATTTTTTTCAGTCTTTGTAATTTCATTTTATCATCAAATCATATTAGAAGTGTATCTCAACGCAGCATCATCATTGCATGAATAAGCTAATCTATACTGTTGTTATGTATGACAAAAATGTAATGTGATTTTCCTTGTCAGGAAGATTGTATAGATATAATAAAACATACATTTACTATAGGTAGACACATAATTATATACACGCAAAGTAATTGACGTCAAACCTTTGTAGTACATCGGTTACGGTCGCCGTAAAACTATAGTTACGAATGACCACGCATTCAGAACAAATGTTAATTGACAAAATTAGTTTCGCCATTTTCCACGAATCATTACTCGACACGGAATCAACGGGTGTCTCGAATGATTCTATTGATGAGAATTGTTTTCAAGGTTAATGAATGGTGTCGTGCTACATCTGATATGTTTTTTTGTTCATACTACAAATTTCGCGAACAAATAATAAAGGAGAGGTGAATGACCTTATCACCTTATTCACTATAATGATGTATGTATATTTTCGAATTTAATGTGTGTCAAATTTTCAATAGCGATCATGACTTACTGTACCGTGAAGGCAAATATTGTGAGGAAACCAGCACGTCTTCCGAAAGCCGTGTGAAGTTCGCCAACCCGCACTGGGCCAGCGGGTTGGAGACTTAATCCTCCGGCATATGGAGGGAGAGTGTGCCCAATATAGTGGCATTAGGCTCGCCCCCTATTATATTGGCAATTGGCACCAAATACAATCAGTGAAATGTGGGTACACTGCAACTCACAACTGCCAACTTGTTAGGAGTGTGTGTGTCTGTTATTTATATGTCGTAACTTCGTAAGGTTTCGAAGATAAACGGGTGAAAAAAAAAACACCTTCATTGACAAGAGTGCCGATAACGAAAGATATACCTTACAAAATAGTAGTCACCTTACAGTGTTTTAATGTGCCGACTGATGTAAAGAGAATGAACCAGTTGGTATTAATTTGTACTTAAACACTACCCGTCTAAGGGGGCCCGTGCGATGACTACCTGTATTAGGAAGAAACCATCGTGACGTCACATGACGAACCACATTGCATAAGAATGAATTGAATCTGCGTAAATCCTTGCACAACCCCCCTAAGATAGCGACCGCTATAAATAACAACGCTATTCAACGCTACTCATCTTCCTTGTCAGCTGATCTATTAACCTTGGAAGCGAGCGATGTAAACAACGGCACTACATAGTTGTGTACGTTTCAAGTGCGGAGTAGGCAGAAAAATAAATGCCGAATATTTTTGTTAAAAAAATGAATCCATGTTCTGTTTTTAAATTTTGAATTTTCGATGCGTTCTTTGACGGAAATTATTAAGTTAAATTAAAATAAATCGTTCTTTAAATTAAACATTATGATTTGTTGTAAAACAATTTTTCGTAATAGAAAACAAACGTTGCATTGTCAGTTTATTTTAATAACGGAAGGATTGAAACTGCACATTTGCGGCTTTGTAGCTCAAGGTAGCTAATAAAATATATATAAGTAGGTGAATACTACTAATGACTGACCAAATTATGGGTTTTCTAGTTATAGATGATTTATATATGTGAATTGGGTTTTTTTTATTCCATGTAGGTACACTTAATCTAGTTTTATTTTAATTTTAACAAGGTAAACGGATTCCACCACTCCTAAATTATCTTATTTTGATGTACATTATTACAATACGAACACAGCAAAATACAATGTTCAGAAAAAATCCGTTTATTTCGTGACAATTATACATTAGACAATGTCCTATATTTTGTTCGTATCTGGGTCAGTAGGTTGGCTCTGTCATCGCAAGGACCGTTGCTAATATAAAAGAACATTAAAATATCGTGGGCAACATAATCAGCTCTGCAACAATTCCCATAAAGACTTGTATTTAAAAAAAAACGACTATTGTAAACTAACTAACAAGGATGTGGAATAAAAATGTGTTTGAACCTCGTTGAAGAGAACTCATCCATAAAAAAAAGAGTGTTTGTTCTTATTTTGAAATGAATCCACTTGAATCGGGTTAGTAAAATAAATTCGAAACAAAGTTAGTTTTTGAATGGACAATATTTTTAAAAGTAAAATCGACCTCACGATTTAATTCTATTTTCAAACGTAATATAAATTCCTTTTTGTTTACTTTAGGTGTTAAAATTATCACGCGTACGTTCGTAACGAATAATTTCCGCAAACCTTAAAAAAAATCAAAAGCCTTATAATCGATGAAAAAATATGTTTTAATGGATTCTACCTGAGTGGGATTTTAAAGAGTTCCTTCAATATTGCCTGCTCAATTTTGAGGTACCTACACTAAGAACATGAAATACGACTTACCTACAGGGGTCGTTTTTAATAGCTACTTATAATAAATAAATGAAATTTATGAACACAATATCTAAAATGCGAAATGCCTAACATTAATGTCTATTTTATTAATCAACCAAACATCTTCATATTTATAGTCTAGTAAAATTTCAATGTCCTTTGTGTTGCCATTTTAAATGATGTAAGCCGCTCTGGCCTTTTAGATAATACACAAAATAACGACATTATCTCGTTGACAGTTTAAGGATACGCTATTTATATTATAATGGCAACCCTGAATCTATTTTTGCAACGTGCAACGTTTTATGAATTAGCTCTTAAGTAACTAATTCAGTAATAAAGAAACCAATTTTCATGATATTGAATAGTTTTGTAGACTATCTATGAATTATTAATAGTGGTAAATAATAATGACTTTTGGATAAGTCACGTGTGTCCGTTTGTGACATAGGTGGGATTTCCGCTATCCACTCATACGCTCTTACTAAGGCATTATCTGATTCAATAGATTCCAAAACGTTCGTTTCCAATTAATTAATAGCCCTTCATGTTTTCCAAATGCAATCAAGTATATAAAACAAATTAGGAAAACCCACAATTTATCAGTAAACATGAGCGATAACAGTCCCAGGTGTGTTTGTCCAAAACACGAGATACACGCTATATGTGTTATTGTTATTATCAGGTGCAGCTGTAAATAAAATAACAGCTTCGCTAAAATCGCCGATAGCTAACATTTTAGCTGGAACATCAGCGCTGCGTAGAATCCATCAGATCTTTTTTCGTCTAACAAAAATAATCTGACCGAGTTTAATTGTTCACTTGATACCCTCTGGACAGTTTCAAACCGCGGTAATGTACTGCGCATCGGGGAAAAGTTAAAAATAGTTGTAAACATTGTCTAGTAGGTAGACGTTGCGTCGGATCGTGTCTAACTAACAGTGGGAAACAAGGATGCTAATAATTACGCGGGGTTACAAATTGTTGTTTTCCTGTTTTTTGTATACACATTTTTTCAGCACTAGTACATTACTTAATTGGAGATGCGCACTCTATTTACTGAAAGTTGTGACCTTGTTTCCTATCTAAATTTATTGCGGCCTCATAGAAAATATTGATTGACTGGAAAAGTCCTATTCTAAAAAAAACACTTCCTGTGCTGTACGCTTGAAGTACATTGGTTAGTTACAAACAGAAAGATGCGATTATCACGCTTTCAATTAAAAAAAATATTTACAAAAAATCACTATTGGTTTATTCTAGGAAAAAATAATGAAATCGACATACTATCGAAATTCTGACGTTAGGCGACGTGAAGCGCAGGCTCAAGCTATACCCTTTCTGAATCATTCCGTATTCCGTATTCCGTGATTGGGTTAACAAAAGTGTTGACAAGAAACTATATTCCGTACTCAAAATTGAGTGTTCAAAATAGCAAACATGGTTATGTAACCACTCAAGAATATATACTGCTTTCATTTCATACCACAACAACAATAAGTAGTCTATTAAAGTTGTTTGAGAATTCTATAGTAGTCTAAACAAATAGCGCATGTGACTTGCAATGTGACTAGGCCATTATACTCATGCGTTCTGTGCAAAATAAATTAGTGCAAGCAATTAAAAGAACAATAGAAGACGTATTAAATGAACGACTGAAACTGCAAGAAAGATTAGCGCAAAATCAGAGACGACTTTGGACATATATCTGTATTCGTAAATGGTCATGGAGGCCAGTGATTTTGTGAACAAACCAGATATTGTTGAAGCTAGACATTATATCCTTAGCTTTGTTTCACACATTATTACCTAACAATGATCATTAGAAATGTTGGTAGCCCAAGTACAGTTTAATGCCGAAGACGGCGAAGAAACTAAGCTTTCTGTTATTTGCAAAACTTTACCTGCTCAATATTTTTGTTTATGATCTAAAAATGTTAAATGTGATTTCCGCAGAAACTGCGTTTACAAACATTCTCCTGCCACATTTATCAATACTAAACGACGCCACAAAAGATAAAAATATATAACTACCGAGAAACCGTAACAATACGTAAACCAACTCGTGATGCTCCGTATAAACATATTTTGACAAACATCAAACGAGTAAATACGTGAACGCAAATGAAGTACGTAATCAGAGCAACGCACGCACTGATACCACTTACCGAGTGGGTACTCAAACATCACTTATTTTAAGAACAAACCAATCCTTTATGCTCTTTGTACACCAGTCTGGTGCAGTAATAACCTTTGTCTCAACTGTCACTAACCCTGGAACATTGCCAATTGGAATATTTTCTACCTACTGTTACACCTAAATCTTTGAAGTCCTACTCCATCGATTGTTTACGGAAATAATGGGAATAGCTTACTAATCAGGTGCCAAGAGCAACCTGCAAATAATTGCACGAAAACTAATGAAGTGGTCGTGTCTTGCGTTTTATAGCCTTATACTGGTTGTTTATTGGTGGAATGCCAAAATGTCTGGGAATTTTAACGAGTCTGTTATATTTACTTCATGCATTCACTTGACATTTTCTTGGAAAAGTGCAATAAATCCATTTGATCTTACGAATTCAATATTGTTTTGACTGTTCGGTGAGAGGTCAGACGGTGAGTGTAATGACACAGGAGAAGGACCGCAAGCAACAACTAAATATGAGGGTACCCCGTTCACTTCAGTCCTCCCGTGACCATGGTTGCTGTAAAGCAGCCAAAACGTCGGGAACGTAAAAAACGTATAATAAATGCCATAAAATCCGTAAGATTAGTTTTATTTCAACAGGAGAAGAAATTCATAAAGGAGTCGGATGAAAAGTTGATAAAATATTAAATATGGAGTTAATTGAAATTATCACTGAGATAATGAGTTGATATTGAATTCGTATTGAATTATGTCAGACGCAGGCGCGATGGCGCTTGGCGATGTTTTATAGACACAAGAATATTTTTATGACATATCTTTTACTTATAAGGTAAGGTAAGGCATGTTTGTTGTTATTGTAGAGACTTTATAGGCTGCTTCACACTCTCCATTGGTCCTAGTAAAATAACTCAGTGCCCTACCATTGAAGGCTATCATTGGTCATCTCTTACGCCAGGCAGCAGATTTAAAGAACACACTAATGTAACAAGGCTATAGGCAACGAGTCAAAGGAAATGTTACTATAGGCTTCTCAATCAAACAAAATTGTTACTGGGACCCCCAATACAGTGAACAATTAGCACAAATTGGCAGCAATTTGAAATTCCGCTACAACTAAATTGTGTAAATGTACATTTAATAGAGTAAACTATACCACCACGCTCCACACTCGAAGTACCGGACGTGGTTCAGGTCCAAACACCGCCACCAATTACACTCATAAGCTTTAATTGAAACGCATGCTCCAACAATAAGGCCACTGTAAACGCTAGTTTATCATATACCGAAACAAATTGTATTTATTAATCAATCGCATCGTTGTATTTGATAGCGCATGCAATCGTTCGTCATCTCAAAACGATCGAATTGACATTGTGAGCTGTTTGAATTGAGACGTGGAATATTCCTGTTAATGCTAACTTGTTTCGCTTATGTTTCGATCATGATGATGTGTGTTTGATCAGTTGGACAATATTCGTATTTTCGTTTCAAGAGTTTAAATTCAGATTTAAACAATATAGTCACTTAAATATTTTATTTATGAATCTAATCAGATGTTTATTTACTATTCCATATAATATATTGTTCCATATCAATCAAAGCTTAAACTATTATGATAGTCTCAGATGGAATATAATAAACCAACGCAGTGTAAAACCAAGCATTTATCTGTATTGTTATACAAACCTTCCTCTTCCTCTATTTCATTGATCTCAAGACCACCATTATTGTTTATGATTTTAACCTTAGCGTCATTTAGTATGTTTGATTCTTGAACAACATTAACAGAAAATAATAATACATTTGCTTTGATCATGGCATCTATGAAATGTGTATTTACAAGGAAGTCTTGTCCAAACACTGCAAAAATGATTGACGCGTTGACTTCAGATAGAATGACGAAACGCGTTAGAACATCCTCGAGTTTTTTACATCTCTCATCATGTACGCTGTGAATGATTATTAATATGCTCCATTGTTCTATTTAAGCGCGCCCGTAAGTTATTTGGCTACTAGGTTGAAGATTACAATTTGAAAATAATATAATATCTCGTCTAAGAAATTTTTGTACTACTCATTTGCATTGCGTAGTTACGGATTAACCGTACGTATCTAATATGTAATTGTCTGGTACATCGAACAGGCTTTTCAAAACCTTCCTCGTATTCTTTTTTTTTTTTTTTTTTATTACCTTATAGGCAAGCATTTGATCTCGATCTCACCTGATGGCAAGTGACGATGAGATCCACGATGGAGCATACTTGCCTAGGTAGGAAGGCGGCAGTAGATCAACACGCTACATTCACTAGGCACATGCAGCGCAACTGATCTGACCCGCTATCCATGAATGGCAACACCGAACATCATGCCGGAACACGGCTAGGCCGCTTAGCGACATGGCTTTGTTCAGTGGGTGGTGACTAGCCACGGCCGAAGCCTACCACCAGTAATACCACCAGTAGAGTTGTAATACTTTTGATACTTTAGACTATAAGCAGTGATAGCTAAGTTGATAGAACGTTCGCCTTAGTTACAAGATTGGCCTACACCTCTGCGATTGCGATGTGCGAATCTCATTGATGAAGGAAAGAAATTATAAAAGAAACAATGAGAGAAACCATCGTGAGGAAACCTGATCGCCGACCCGCACTGGACTAATGTGGTAGTCCTGAATTCCCCTTGCATTGAGGGGAGGCTAGTCCCGTATTATTAGTCCATCATATTATAACGTGAATTATAAATAAAATATCAAGTTGTATTCTACTAAACCATACCTCTACTGATCTAATCTCAAGAGTTTCACTTAGGGTAGACTTAAAGAATAAAGCCGTATTCAAAGATTCATTAAATATCGTATGTATCTTCCAGTTCAGCAGTTACTGTCAAACTAGTGTTAAATATAGCAAGTCACACTCCCAAGGTATCACTAGCCTCAAACACGAAACTCATAAATACATCACCTCATTGCGAAATGTGAGTGACAATGTTATCTAACAACCACACTATTACACCAACCTAGGCTTTCAACGGACGAACCCGGATTTTTTAATTCTCATCATATGCTTCATACACTGCTGGTTATAAAGCTTTTATGCAATTAGTCGCTCAGTATTCAGCAGCAATGTATGGTGTTTTGAGAAAAATGTCAGTTTATATCGTGTGATCTGAATGTGGTCACATAAGAATAGATGTTTATTTTGAATTTCACGCCTCGTGGCAATGGTTTATCCAAAACATCCTATTTGAGGGGTTACATTATGCCGTCCTACTGTCAATCGGTTCTGAATTCTTGGTAATTAAAGCAGTGATAACAATCTTGTTTGCGACACGTGTTAAAATTATGTAGTACATATTTCCAAATTAACATCTCAAATTGTTCAATTAAAGTACACCGTTTTATTTTAGACATTTATTTATAAAATTCTTCTCGCTTGATGAAATAAAAGCGATTGAATAAAATATAATGAGTTAGTTTTTAAATAAAATGAAATGCACTCACCAACATGCGACAGACTCGTGAGATCTGATTCTGAAAAAGGAAAAAAATGTGTAAAAATAATAATAAGTAAATGATTGCATGCACAAAAAATAACATTTTTTAAAATATAAAAACGTGATAAAAATAAAAAAGAAAACAAAGGACTTCATGTTAAAACTAAAAAAAATACTCAAACTGCGGAGATCATTACCCTATAAAAATACGTATCAAATTGGTTTATCAACAAACGCACAGAATCTTCAAATAATGTACGCACGGAGGTTAAAAACAATAATATGTTGTTACTGCAAAAGGCCAACATTGACGCATGCGATAATCATCATCAGATTACTTAAACAATAATAATTTTGTTTAATTATTCGTATGGACATACCCTAATTATAGTAAAAAAAATAAGTACCTACCTAGTACTGATGTATAACCAGAAAATAAATTTTATACTTCAGTGACTGAACAAGAAATAATTTCACTCTTTATTTATAAAAATGACTATAACATAGATAAAGTTTGTTCCGTTTTAAGACGTCAATTTCTGTCGGTTAAGTATATAAATTGGTTGGATGGATCCAACCGGATCCGGCAGAAATCATTTGATTTTATATTCTTAATTCATCCCGCGTTTATTCCTAAATCACCCGATTGCAATGCCATGTCAGATACAATGTTCTTCTTAATGATATGTAGATTACCTACTATCTTATTAAAATCATCATTAATCTGCAAAAGAATACATAATAATAATTTCCTTAAATTTGTTTTTATCTCAGATGCTACCAAACTGTACAATTTGTGAATTCCAACTCTCCAAGGTCAACCCATAAAAATACCTGTTTCATACAAAAAAAAAACAATTAGGACACTTCAATACTTACATTCTAAATAAAGGTCAAATGAATAACCATTTTATTTATTAATGGTTGTAATCTAAAGTCTAAAGCGTCCATGTCCGAACAGTGCAACCCATTACCACGACCACTAACTGACACTAAACTGACTTATCATGTAAGTTATATTAAACTCCAAATAATAACACGAACGAAATTCAAAGTATACAAACGCAAATTACAAAACATAAACATCAAAACATTCTGTTAGCAATAAATACAAGTGCAATTAAAATTAACTTACACTGCAAATAAATATGACGCAGTAGGTACAGTTAATAATTGCAATGTCAATAGCAGAAGCAGGAAGGCTATTGTGTTAATGGATTTACTACTAGTTGTCTTCCTAGTGACGTATAATATGACGAGAGAACAAAGTAAATGATGTTCCTATGCATTGAAATAAATCTTATTTTACAGATTTTATCGCGTTTATTTTATGTTTTTACGTTCGCGACGTTTCGGCTGCTTTACAGCAACCATTTGATTATATCCAGTAATTAATATAATTAAATCCAAAAGCGCACCATTATTAGACCTCAAGACACTGTGAGCACTTTCTGCGTAGATCGGACCGCAAGCGATAACTAAATATTAGGGTACCCCAGTTCAAACCATGACACTATGACGTCAAACACCTCAGTCCTCCCGTGACCATCTGTGCTGTAAAGCAGCCGAAACGTCGGGAACGTAAAAACATAAAATAAAAGCGATATAATCTGTAAAATAAGTTTTATTTCAATATGTAGTATTGGCGTAAACATAATAAATCAATATGTTCCTATGGTTCAAATGCAATGTCGAGTCAATAATAAATACATCACTTCTATCTCTAGTACATTCACTATTTACTTAATACAATTCTTAACACTGAATGACTAACCACACGCAGCCTAAACTAGACGACCTAGAAGCATAAAATTTTCCATAGGAGTTCCTTATATCACGTAACTGGACACGAATGAGGGATTTTGGAAATTCGTGGTCGAAGTTTGTAAAAAGAAAATGGTTTTTTTTTAAATTAAGATCGTGCACGTAGCTATAATATTATAAAGAGGTAATATTTGTGAGTTTGTATGTTTAAAAGACTGATTTGCTTCTGAAATATATTTCTCTTATACTTAGCGAAACTATCCTTGAACGCCATAGGCTATGTTTGGCTGGCAGAAGCTATTTTCTCATATTAACACTTGAAATTTAGAACTACGTTATCAGACGGTATCGAAAATAATAAGTATAACAACATAACAACTCACAAACACGTATGATGAAACGAGAGAATACGTTTGCACAAACAACTTAAGTGAACTATCACAACATGATCCGAGGGCGCGGAGTATTCCATACCCTGATAGCATAGGTTAAGGCGTGTCAATGTTGGCTATTATTAGTTCTTTATCGCGCCCCCTGCGGATACAATATATTAACTAGCGTCAACCGCAGCTTTGGCCGCATGGATGTCTAGAAAAATATAATTCAAAACATCGTATAACCAAGTCGCTACATGTGGCGTCAGCTGTAAAGGGCGTCAACTGAAAACTATTTTTTAACATTTGGAGTTATTTTTGCGAAGAAAAGATAGCCTATCATGTTATTCTAAATAAATAAATTCTTGCGTACATCTGTAGTCGCTTATTTTATTCATATTCGTTCAGCCGTTTTCTCATGTTTCTCCGTCAAACTTACAAACCAACAAAGACACTTATTATTTGTGACGCTATATTATTGATAAACCATTTTCATGTAATGTAAGTGCCTTTAATTGATCTCTTCATTATGTAATTTTTGTTTACTTACGTTCTGTTATCTGAGTTATTTTCGATGTTAAATGTTGATTATCTCTGTTATATTTGCGCTGATAATATTGTTGTGGGATCATTGTAGAGTAAAGACCATTTATTGCATATAGCTTTATAACATTTTTGTTCTACAAAAGTCATCATCGTGCAGTTTTTTTTTATATTTCCGCACATTGATTTTCCTTCCTATAAGCAGAACGCTTAAGAGAGTTAACGCCAAACTTAACATTATATTTTCCCGAATCAAGAGATCACTAATTTCAAAATGTAGAATTCACAATTTTACAAAAAACAAAAGCCTTATGAAAGTTATTTACTTATTAATTATTTAAAGACATCAGAAAAGTAGGTACAAGTATGTTTTAAAATAACTCATGTGATTAAATAAAGTGTAATTGATTTTTTTTTTAAATTTTGAATAGTGTTTGGGGTGTGTCTGATTTGAGGTTTTGTCAATTTATTTCACTTAGTGCATCTAAGTTAAAATCTATACTTATAAAAGAGTACTACTCTATATCTAATAAGTATTTGTGAGTTTGGATGTAGGGGGTAAAGTACGGATCTACTGATCGGATTCTGATAATGCTGCTACATTATTCGTGACTATGTTTCATATAGGTACCACGGGTGGAGCCGCGGGCATAGCGCAGAAACTAGTGATTTATAAGCAGAAAAGGAAAGAAAAAAGAAAGGATGATTTTGACTTTTTTTAATTTATTTTTTATTACATTATGGGCAAGTATTTGATCTCGATCTCACCTGATGGTAAGTGATGTTGAGATCTACGATGGAGCATACTTGCCTAGGTTGGAAGGCGGCAGTAGATCGAGACGCTACATTCACTAGGCACATGCAGCGCAGCTGATCTGACCCGCCATCCATGAATGGCAACACCGAACATCATGCCGGAACACGGCTACGCCGCTTGGCGACATGGCTTTGTTCAGTGGGTGGTGACTAGCCACGGCCGAAGCCTACCGCCAGTAGAGTTGTCACCTAGTTGGCACCACCCAGGGTCACGTGTAGGGTATCTCGAGGGTATTTAATTCTCCTACGGACGAAGGTGACTCGGTGATCGACTAATGTTCTTGATGAAAAAAAAGTGAAATTATATACCTAGGTTGTTAACTATTCTACCTAAAGGTGGGCAAATATAGTTTCCTGAGGTCGAGCCTAGCAATGTAGTCAAATGATGTGCGATCGATGGCGCCGTGCTAGGGTTACAAGCGAAACCGCAGACGCAATCCACGTCAATGGACTACCTTCTTCGAGAGATTAGGTTACAGGCAGGTGTACGAAACAAACCACACCCAACATTGAGAAGAAATTGAAAAATAATCTTCATTTATACTTTTAGATACGGCAGCTGATAAAATTATCAAGCATTTCTAATAAAGTTTTGAATAATATTAGGATTGCACTATATAAGGTTTAACTATAATAGTGTAAAATATTTTAAGAGAGTGGTGAGATCAGTGGGCTGTAAGGGTCACATTCCCGAAAATAATAATCAAATTAGTTGAAATTTTAAAAAGACACTATATACGTGCGCGATTTAACGGTACTGTCTCGCTTTACCACAGAATAATTAAACACAGTATACACATATATTTTATACATAAACGTGATTGGTATCCCCTACTTATTAAACCTTATATATTAAACATATTTGTGTACCCAGATACCCTCATAAGGTACATACCATCGATATGTCGTCGTTAGGTACATAAATATTGTTAGTACTCAATAGTTACCCAATGGAAGATATTAAATTATCATGTTTCTAATATAGATATGATCATAGATGAAATGTACGAAACTATAATCATAGATAGATCGCGACAGTCACTTCTTATATATTTCATAGATAGTACAGATATGATAATATATAGGTCATACTTATCCACCTATTATAATAGAACATTATGAGCTTATTAAGTAATAGGTACCTACAGACGTCTTTTTAAAGGACTGTACGAGGCAAAAATAACTTGAGTGTTGCCAGGTAAATTCCCGTAACAGTAGGCTATTTTCCATGGCCACACCGATAAAAAAACCTACCTTACCTAACATTTTGGAATAAAAAGTCGGAAAACTCGGTGACAGCATCCGATGACGCACGAAGTTCGTATTGGCATTTATTACATTGATTTACTTGTAATAAGTAACATCTTATGAATGAATTGCTTAGTTATAGGTACCAACTTGTAGTAAGTACCAATTCAATTAAGTTGAAGGTAGTAGGTACCAAGAAATTGGATTGGATGACGTGGAAATCCTACTATGTAATTTTAGATCTAATAAATACATACTTACCTTACTAGATACCGATATAGATGTGTTATAGTAATAAGAGCTATATTAGCTAGCAAGAAATGAATTGGACCCGATACCTACCGCATACCCTATTAAACTTCAACCTACTTGATTATATTGGTTAGTAATTTACAATTTTCCTTCCAATCCATTGCTTTATTTAAAGACATCGGCGACATCTATTAGGTGAGAATGGAAAAAAAAGGTTATATATATGAACAAATTCTTGGTAACTTGCGCCATCTAGTGAAGTTTGAAATTACTATTTGCGCACCGTGACAATGCTGCTAACGCCATCTGTTAAATGACGTAACAACAATCAAGGTTATGAGCGAGCGTTAACAGTGTGTGAATGTTTCGCTAGATGGCGTATGTAGTTACAGCACCTATTGACAATACTGAAAACTATTTCAACTCTTAGGAACTTAAGTATTTTGCACTAGTTTGTATAGATGGCGCTTTGTACAATTCATGATTTCTTTAATCTTACCAGTGTCATTGAGCAGGGCGTTGATGTCCGTGGTCGACCCATCGGCCGACATTGCTGAAACAATGAAAACAACCGTTTTAATTTTGCAATAAAATTAATTTGTTATTTACTTTTACTTTATATACAATCTGAGAATTCCATGTTTAAAACGAGAAGAAAAGAAACAAATTTAGTTATGTGTAGGAATGAATAAATCATTATCTCATCAACACTAACTTAAGGTGAAAGGCGTCTAGGGACGCTAGTCTTTTTTAGTAAGTACTTATACCATGAGCCGTGTCTAGACACACAACACGACTCCGCAAGGCTGCGCGGTCGGTCTGAACACGGCCATTCGGGTTTGTTAAACAAACCAACTTTGTTGTAAACAAACTTTGTTTACAATTTGAATTACATAAGTTATCGTAACCCCTGTTGTGAAGGCCGCGATCGATTGGACCGTGACGGCGAGACACGGTGCGCTGGCGCAGTGGTAGCAAGGACCAATAGAATGATAACATAGCATGCGATTGTTTATTATAATGAGCTATTGATAATAAAATAATTACGTATAAATTAACATAATAATGAACACTCGAGAGATTTAATTTATTACAAATAGCAAGAACATTATGAGAATACTATTTTTATTTCATAGATCAAGTAAAACTGAAAATGAAACTCAACATGATACTTCAATAAAAACTAGAAAGTAAATAACTTTTTTTCCAAATTAATGAGGGTGATTAAAATTTGATTAAGTACCTAGTTAGGTATCCTTTAATTGTTCTAGTTTGGTCTCAAATTAATCTAAACAACGGTAGTGAGTATATTGCTTGCTTAATGTCCACGTGCCTACCTATTTAGGGACCTAGATTATAATACCAGCCCTTTTTAATGTCTCACTGCTGGGCACTGGCCTCCCCTCAATGCGAGGGGGATTAGGCCATAGTCCACCACGCTGGCCCAGTGCCGATTGGCGGATCACATACCTTTCGAGGGGTTCTCTCAGACATGTAGGTTTCCTCACGATGTTTTCCTTCACCGTTTAGCAAGTGATTATCGTGGTTGAAAATGAGATTCCCACGTGAAATCCCAGAGGTGCGAGTCGGGGTTTGAACCTGCGATTCTCGTTACCGAGGCAAGCGTTCTACCAACATGGCTATCACTGCTTCTTGGCTAGATTCTTGCTTCTTGTAGATACTTATGGATATTTAAAGGAAAATGTCAGAAAGAAGGCGATTTTCATTGATAAGTAGGTAAAATATTCGTCAGATGAATAAAAAGTTACTTGCTTTAATATTCAAGTAGGTACTTATAATTCATACCCACTGCCCATGTATTGATCGATCACTCAACTTTTTTGCGACATCCTCAACGAGGCATTGACTCCGATGTTTAGTAACAGTTTTAGTAGGTAAGTATGTAGGGACGTTTAGTGGTAATGACACATTGTCATAGGTATTAACATACCTAAGTGCTTATTATTTATGACCTAAAATCTGAGAGATGCTGAAAAAAAAATCGTGGAATTCAAATTGAATAGTCCTATATGGTACCTTTAGGACTCAAAATGGTACCTGAAGGACTGCAGTGACACACAAAATTAACAGGCGGTCATTTTGATCCCAAATGACTTTGTAGTTTAGTTTGCAAAAAAAACAACACTTTTGGTCTGCGGATGATGATCAATGACAGAGAGTTATAATTTGATATGTACCTACCTAAATAAATAGGTATAAATAGTTAGAACACTAAATAAAAACACAAATACCAGGTAAATACACCGATGATAGTTATCAAAATATATTGCCAAGGGACCTTAGTATTTGATATCAATATCAACTTGATAACTCTACCCGTTCCTGAGGAAAAGGATCCTTGACAGACGGACAAAGTGATCCTATAAGAGTTTCGGTCATTTCCTTTGGAGGTTCGGAACTCTAAAAATAACATTTTTGAGTAAATACCTACTTTTTTTTTTTTTTTTTTTTTTTAGGGGACCATTTGGCTGGAAGAACTTGCTCTATATAACAATCACTATAGGTATACATTACAAGAGGGATTGTGTTTAAAACTTTTCAACTGTTTTATTTGTATCCCAAGTCAAACAATATAATAGTGGCAAAATTGAAATAAAACTAATTTTAAGCATTTTATCGAAATTATTTTATGTTTTTTTACGTTCCCGACGTTTCGGCTGCTTTACAGCAAGCACGGTCACGGGATGACTGAGGTGTAAATACATATTAGGTACTTTTATAAGTACCGCTTGAGTGCAGATCTTATTACGCATTAAATCACCGTATCTAATAAGTTTGATTAGATACGATTTGCGGTGGCGCGCGGCGGCGATGTCATTATTATCTCGATACTGTGGTTTGCATACAGTTTGTTGTTTATTATTAGGTGTTGAATTACAGGCAATAAATCCTACTCTAGTATGCATTCATAGTAACAATGAACGACCACGTTTTGCCTGCGTGACTTTAGGAGCTGCATAAACTACAGCCACTAGATTAAGTGCGTCATCTATGTTTAAATATAATCAAGTTATTAGGAGTTGAGTATAAGATTGGTAATTGTATCGAAACGTTCGTTTACTCGATCGTTAACTTATACTAAAGGCATTTTAAAACTTATGTTATTCCAAGTTGACTACTATTATTTTCGTCATAAATTATTTTCGTCTTCAGTGGAAACTTGTGTCCAATAGTTTAGTTATAGCGTCTGAGTTGGTAATTAAAATAAATTCACGCAAAATTTAATTATAATTCTGTTGTAAATGTTTGAAGCCAATCAAAATATTGTTACATGTAACTTTTCAATGTTTTCTAGAAAACAATTAAAATAATTATTACATAGCACGCTACAATTAACGGCCTTGCTTGATCAACACACAGCCCACACACCGACTTAGTATTATTGTTTGCAAACAAACCACGTAACAATAATGGGATTGATAATAAAATTGTTTGATTGTACGAATGATAATAGGGTGTTGGATCATGAATCATGATTTATAACAAAAGTGTATAAAACAAACAGGTCACTGTAAAACATTACCATTAGCAACTTAGCAGACCACAACTAAGTTTTCCGCAGTCATTAAAAAAAAAACTTTTTACAAATTGAGGCGAGGCTTTTTTATCTTTATTTGCAAAGGACGCGTGTTTTTTTTCGGATAACGTTTTTAAGGAGATATTTCTTGTTCTTCTTTTTTTAGGTTGGCAATCAGCTACAATAGAGCCACTTTTGCAAGGGTTGAGTCAAATCTTTGTTTTATTTCGTCAATAATAACCACTCCAGCGTATGTTGCTTATGTAACAGCAATCCTCTTAATAATTTTGAATTTCCCTTAATAATTAACATAAATTTGTATGTGTGTCTAATCTAATCTATCAGCCGATAGACGTCCACTGCTGGACATAGGCCTCCCCCAACGACTTCCACACATCACGGTCCTCCGCCACTCGCATCCTCATCATGTATGTGTGTATTATTACATAAAAATATATCTGCAACTTGTAGTTGACAAATAAAAAATACCGGCCATAGTGACGGCGGAAAAAGATAGGTTTACTTTTTTTGCTATACTTGCGTTGGGTAGCTAGCGATCTCGCTCTTACGCGTCAAAGCTGCCAACTTCGTTTCATCCATGTGCATACATAGATGGTCTTTTCCCTTAATAATTAACAAAAGATGCTGTGAACGACCAATAGCCGGCCGGCTAAGTTCGAAAGCAATAAGGAAACAGCACACCAAGGTGAATTATAAGGATAACTGATATTTTTGACCCTACATTAACTTATAAAATTATCGGATACGATCAAAACAAGGAAAACTACGAACCCTGTAAGATTTGTAGGCATCGTGTCACAGGTGCGCTGTGTCGTTGGATAAACTTTAGTACAGTACATATTTGAAAAATGTACGCTTACGTTAAAGAGGATTAAGTAAAGCACAACATCTGCGTCTGTACCGACCAGACGGCTGTAGTAGCATCAGTGTCACATCTAATAAGTACTCAATTGAATATTTAATGTGAAAAGGCCGTTAGGGAACAAAAATATTTATAGTTGTTTTTTTTTATTACAATATAGGCAACTATTTGATCTCGATCTCACCTGATAGTAAGTGACGATGAGATCTACGATGTAGCATACTTGCCTAGAAGGTACCTGTTCACTCCATGAGGAAAAAAAGGGTGCCTACATACAGCTGACCACAATCTCATTCATAACTTGTTTCTTATATACCATCTGTTCAAAATCTCTGCCATATCGAATCGGCAAACTTCACCATTACTTATAGGTGTATCGGAAGTACAAACTCGTACTAAACAATCGAGAGGTCAATAATTACGATTCGTATGCGACACGTCAACCTGACCGAATGCCGAGTATAGTCTGACAATGATACACACACTGTGAGGTCGGGCTATTGTTTGTTTACTTAACACATGTTTTAGGTGGTATGTGACGCGATATGATTCGAGAGGGGGGGGGGGGTGATTGTTCTAAGTTACATTTTGCATGAGCTTCCGCGGTGCGACAGCGAAAATTAAATTAAAATCGCTAGACGAACACAACGATTGTACACTCCCAAACTAAGCATCGCTTGTATTAAGGATACCGCAATGGGAGCAATCCCAGTATACAGTACATACATAGATATTAAACATCCAAGACTCGGGTACAAGCATTCGTGCTAATCACACAAAGTTTGCTCCTATCGGGATTTTAACCCGGGACCCTCGGATGCAGGTTCACTACCGACTGTGCTAATGCAGGTCGTTTTCAATTTTACTACACTACAGATAACGTACAAATTACAATGTTATTTTTTTCCTGCTCCCCACGTACTCTACGTAGGTTCCAAGTATTTTCCTAGATTATATACGAAAAGCCGTTGAACGTACCCTTGTGTGGTCTGATTGTGGTCAATTTATTTTATTTATTACGTATTACTTAGTAGGTTAGGAAACAAATATTATCCTACTTTGGTACGGGACCAATTTTTACCCTCACGCCATTCTCACGCTAACCCTCTCCCTCTAATTGAGTTAGAAATTGTATTGCAGATATGTGAGGTTTGTATACGGATGATTCAGACTTTAACAGTCGGGATCCATTAAAAATCTAGACCGGCTAAAATCATCCCACCAAAGAGTCCTGACTGTTAACGTCGCTACGGGACTTGTTTTTTTCTTCTTTTCAGTTTTATTTAAAGATAATATTTTACGCAGTCAGGTTTTTTTTACTTTTTATCTCACGTTGTGCAGCCTTCTACTACATTTATCTCACACACCATGCATATAAATGCTATAATTGAATAACAAATGGTATATAAACGTTAGATGGAAGCCACGTGATGTACACTGATCAGTAAATTGCTTGATAATTTAATGTTGACCTATAACAATGTCAATTAGTGCCTGTTTACTGTTTATTCAAGTGTAGTCTTCCCGAAGCCGGCTGTCGTAATTATAGAAAGTTAATATTTACTTAGTTGTTTGTATTACATCGTCTGAACTTGTCGCGGAGTCCTTTAGTAGTTTTTTCTAAGTAAAAATATCATGTTCGATACTAAAACAAACGCTTACGAAAAGAAAACAAACAGATGAAAAAGCTAAGGCTACTGGGAGATCTAGAACTTCATATGCGGATTAATATTTATTGATTTCTTGTTCGCGTAAATATAGGAAATCAATATTATAAAATAAAAATAATGTTTTGAAGAAAATATAAATGCAAGATAATATTTTTATTTTGGTTTATCGGTCAAATATACATTGCAGACATTGCTCCTTCAGAAGTATACCAATATTTAGTGGACAACCCTATTAAACCATAATATAGTCTAAGGACCGCGCTCTATTTTAGAAACGCGGTCGTGGACGCAATAGGAAATTAGCACAACATTTTTTGTTCCACATAATCTTTTGTATGAGTAAATTAAAAAGCTACGGGAGGTCTTATGAGAGCAAAACAAAAAAAACGGCTAATTCAACTTGAAATTTTCTAATTCACAAATTTATTTTTTTCAGAATAAAACAAAAAAAACACAGGTTATTAAATTTATAGTAAAAGTACAACTTGTGGACTACTGCATTAGTTTCCAATAGCAATGGAGACTTTTACTATTGGATAAACCAAAACCATCTTTGCAATATAACTACATAGTTTTATTATGATTGGTTTTGATTTGATGACAGCTTAGAATCGGAACGAAGCACTAGGTGTTATAGAACATTGAATAAACTATAAACAAGTTTACTTTTACTTATAAGATATTTTAATCCCAGATCAAGAATACTTATAGCAGGACTGAGCTTTCAATCTTACTGATAGCTAATTAATCTTATCACTTATTATCTGCATTATTTTAAAACTGTCAGACTGGGGTTATGAACCTTTGGTTAGTTTATTATCGCTATTTCCGATTATTCATTCAATGTCACTAATAAAAGCTTTATAAATCTATGCCTTAGCATGATATACTAACAGCAATACGTAAATGTTATATCAGTACTTGTTATGCTAAAACCCACGGATTAGAAACTTCACTACTAACCCTCAAATTCATAGAAAGTTAAATTGGATTATATACCTATTATAAGGCACTTTTTCTTTTGAAAATGTCATTACAATCCATTGTAACTGTCTATAAATTTGGAGGTAAATCTATAAAAAATAATATCACCCGCCAAAGTGTCTTAATACGTACTGCCAAATCGACTATTTGCCATACTAATTTCTTTTGAATTACTCAACATTGCATGCGAAAAAATTACATCGAAATTGTAAAGTCTTGTAATTCTCACGCTTCTCTTTACTTAAATAATTGCAGCTTATATTAATGTTACGCGACAGTTATCGACTATACATTTCGATTATCAATGAATTGCCAATTAAACCAGTTATGGTGCTGATATTGCTTAGATTTTCGCAATCGTAGTTAAAATACGCGGAAAATCAATGAACCGATACCGTGTGACTCGCCGTCGCAGTATCTCACTAATGGGCTTAACAGGTCTACTGATGCTTATATAAGATTCTACGCAAGTATATAAGCTATCCGTAAAATAACTGCCTACAAATATAGTCCTAACAAATTATTTTTAATTTTACTTAAGGATTCGGCCTGAATTAATGTCGGATAGACGATTCTACCCAAATGACATGTACACAAAACTTTTTAAAATTATATTCTAATTTGGATACTTTAACCGATGCAAGCGATTGGAGTGCTTATGTGAGACAGTAAGAGCAAGACAATGCAAGTGAACAAGTGGCTGAGTAGCAAGTACCAACATCAAAATATATAGATATCTATTTCGGCCACTTACTAGCAAACTTGCTGAGCTGCTTACACGAGGTCACATGCTTCTTGCTGACTTGCATACTGTCCTCGTGTAAACCGATAATGAGTTACAAAGTTAACAACTCGGAAGAGAGAGTGAAAACGGGAAGCCTTGCATTGCAACACATTTCATAAATTAAATAAAGGCATTTAATTACTCTTTACATGTGAATTATTCTTTTTCTTGGTCCATGAAAAGCATGATCGGCAACCACAAAGACATTATCTTAATACTATAAATCAACGTGCTCTTCCGAGAGCTTCCTTTGACGTCAGTTCACGATGCGACGGTTAATGTAATAACCATATAAACAGGTATAACGAAGAAAACGATTAATAATGGCAGCTATATAATACAGGTTAATATATATACATGTATTATAGGAACTGTGTCACTCGTTTCCTTGATATCGCTCATAATGATGTTTATTTTATATTCGGCCAGCCAGCCCACGTGGGCCAGTGCGGGATTGATAAGACGTGCAGAGTTCCGTATAGCAAGAGATAGGTAATGATTATTAAGAATTACATTTGAATATAATATCATAAAAAATAAATACGACATAAAATATTAATAATATGCTAATTAACTTTATTAATAATAAGCTAATTAACATCAAATACGAAATGTGAGATTCAACTTGTTTTTCTTAATATAAATATTTACATTTCTAATGTATTACGCGGTTCTATGTTATAATAAATTTATTGAGCGAAAATTTACATTTAATTTATTTATTACCACGGTTAATGTGATTTTCGAGTTTATCTATTTACCGGTTTAGTACTGACGTGCCTACTACCATTCGGTTCATTATTATTTTAGATTAAGCAAATAAAATTAATGAGTTAACATTTATTTATAACTTGGTTTGACAAAACATAAAAAAACCAGTTGATTAGAATGTAAAATCTCACTAAAAATAATAATAAATAAAATGCGTCAATGTCTATGCTTTCCATAAACTAACGCACGGAAATTTACTTACTATGTAGGAACACGCATAGGAATATACCAATTTTAGTAGTATCCGTACTAATTATTATGTTTAGTAAATAACTCATTTTTTTTTAATAATATTAACGTTTTACGCGGGCTGTTTAAGCATGCGTAAGGAAACATAACGTTTGAATCTGACACAAATACCTTGTTATCAAACTGGTGGCAAGTGTTTCCTGTTATCTGGAAACTGTAGCTTATCGTTATCGCGAAGTATTGAGATGTGTGCGGTTATTGGCCTTAAGGCGGGTTTATTCAATTGGAAACTTTAAACTGTAGAAATGGCGTCAAGAAATATTAACAAGTTATTACACTTGAGAGCAGAGAATCCGGACCGCCCAACTAACCTTAATATCTCGGAAACTAAAAAGGTTAGCTTATATTTAAATAAACATATTTTATAGACTATTTATTACTGAAATAAAATTTATGGCAAAAATGTTGCTGTGAAATAATGCCACGTCAAAAAGGCTAATCTATAGTACATTTGGATGTATACACGGTACATATACCAAACCAACATTTTTTTCAATTTTTGTCTGTCTATCTGTCTGTCTGTTTGTTCCGGCTAATCTCTGAAATGGCTGGACCGATTTTGACGGGACTTTCACTGGCAGATAGCTGATGTAACAAGGAGTAACTTAGGCTACTTTTATTTTAAACTAGCTGTTAACAAAATAAATGTTATTTAATTTGGTATATATGTCAAGTTATGGAAGAACAAATGAGAATTCATTTATCACAAATATATTTAGGTTTATGCTGGTGACTCGGATTTATTGCTCGCGAGTGTAGTTAAGTTTGGGATTTGGTCTTGGGTTAATATTTTGTGTACAAACTTAGTATACACCGAGTGGATATGTACAAATTTAATTGCCATCCAAGTTGTATGTGTAACAAAAGGAACATGTTTAATGTATCAAATAGCTAACTACAACAATTAAAAAAAAACAATTAATAACATCAATAGTGATCGAGTATTCACAGATCGATCGTCAGTATCTATCGAGATATCGATAAGGATAACGTTTGGAAAATCCCTGTTTTTTTATTACGTTACCTGCATTCTGTTAGGCACGTAGTCAATACGAGTTACGCACTAAACCTTATTAGAATTCTTCGTACGTTAGTAGGTAATCAAATAAAATAATGCCCAAGGTAGTTATTTATTATTAGCTGTCCCGGCGAACCTCGTATCGCCTCAGAATCAAATGCCCGAGAAAATAAATTACCTTCTTCTTTAGTATTACTTTTATAGTACATTTTTCTCATGCTTTGTTCAGACAAACTCAAAAAACGAAAGACCATAAAAATCTGCACAGCCGTTTTTGAGTTATAAATGGTGTAACTAACATGACTTTGTTGTTGTCTGTTGTCTTTGTTGTAACATAAATGCGACAGATCCGTATATTGGTTGATATACATACTTTGGTTAGTTGTCTTTTCTTTGGCAAGCCGCTCTTGTGCATGAAAACTCAAAAAACCTTTTTATATGAGTACGAGACTTGGTATGTACTACCTAACACGAAATAGCAGATAGTTAATGGAAATTCATAAATAACATTGTGGCTTCATATGACAGTACAACTTCGATAAGGCTACTGCACACTCGAGTAGCATGCGTCGCGTACAAGTTTTCGAATAGAACAAATTTACTTGCAGCGATCTGTCAGTGCAACAACGAATTAAGTTATGTTAATTGCTTTATCGCAGTTTGTTTTGCAGACAATATTCGGTGTGCGCGAGCCCTAAGCGTTAGTTTTGTTTGGTCCATATTGGTTTGCAACAAACTCAGCCCTATTCTTAAATGAACCAAGGATCTCAAATGAATTAAATATAATGTATTATCTTTTGTTAGGTTTCCGTAGTTAATTAAAAGAATTGTTTGGTTTTGTTATATTAATTACGTGTTACTTATATCCGAGCATTGAACTCTATTTATTATTAATCTGAATTATTTGTCTTTGTATCTTCTTTGAAAAATGTACGTGCATTGTTATCCTTCAATTAAGATTTCATATGTATATCAAACAGTGAGAGATTATTTATGCAATATTATTTGCCTTGTAAAGGCTAGATAATAAAAAAGATTTTATACTAAATGTCACGTGTCCACTGATAAAAAAAAAAAAAAAAAAACGTGGGAGACCACGTGTTTAACACATTTATGTAAATGGTGTCCAAAGCAAGTTTTTAAGTACAAGTAGATACCGACTGGGAAAAATAACAACTCATAACAATGCTACATCGGTGAATATTTATTTGTGAAGGACAATTTTGAATATAATGTTATAAATTATATTTTATTATTTACATATTTTATCATTAGTTATTGCACTGTCTCTGTCCACACGGGATACACCCGGATCATTGGAAGGCTTGCGCGGGAGGGCGGACGTGGGTCCAACATGTAAAGGCCCTTTTTGAGATTTTTAATGTTTTGTTAGCATTGTATATTAATGCATTAATATTTAAATAAAACATTGCCGAATTGCCTTATAAATATGAAGGTAATTCTTTCACATGTGCTATTCCTAGGTATTTACATAGGGACTATTTCCTTTAAGCTTTATAACATAGTATGTTTAAGGATTTTTGTTTTACATAAGTTTTGTTGGTTTATACTTCCTTGTCGACTCATTTGTATAAGTTACATACACATGAGTCGACAAGGATGAAATTAGTAAAATTAATTTTATTCCAATAATTTTACTTAGAAAAATACTTTAAGCCCTAATCTCGCCACAGGCCTCGTTGTACAATGAGGTTGTTTACGAACCTTCGGTTTACTTCAGTTGTCAGTGTGCGTTTAAACGTAACAATTGATAACAAAACAATGGAGATTCCAGTCGGGTGATAATTTCATTTGTTTGTTCAAACAAGTGGTTGATAGAGATTGTTTCGATGGTTTTTACCTTTGCGTTGTTAAGCGCCGACACTTGAGAGTATGTTCATGGAATGCCAGACTGATTGGTAATCAATATTTACTATCATAATTATCTTTATTGACATATTAATGTGGGCAACTTACTGAATTACCCCACTTCTGCGCTAGTAAATCAAACTGTGTTACTGGAGCCAGTGTCTGTCTGTCCTTCCTTTATGACTAGGTAAGTTACAAAATAAAAGAATACGCAGACTCAAAATAATCGTTTAAAGAGTCAAAAATATGTCTATTCTAAAATGGCTAAGAACCAGCATTCGAAAAAAAACCCGCGTGGAAATAGGACCACGCGTTTGGGTGAAACGGACAGGCGCACAGACACACATATGCCTCAAACTTATAACACCGCGACGCGAGCGTCCGTGGTTAAAATGGATAAACATCATTCGTCATTTACAATGCATATTTTGGAAGAAAATATTATTCTATGTAATACCAATGTAAATATAAGATTTTATGTCATGATTGGACTTTTGAGTTTTGGAGATTCGATCTCTCCCAGAGCTTACTAGTTGGAATACCGGTCAACTACGGGTGAGACGATTTGTCAGTTTTGCAAGGCTTTGACTACAAGTCACTATTATCAACGAAGCCAGAATGACAGTTTACCACAGAGGTCATGACCGACGTCAACTAGTTCACGACCCTTGTTTCATTCATTGGGACCTAATATTTGTACATACAGATTAAGTAAATAATATGGCTAGATATGAAATATTAAAGACGATCTAAATTGCACCTTCACCTTCGCGGAATACAGACGATATTTGTTATTTGTACGAGTGGTTCGTACCTATTCTATCGCTGTAAGTACATTCGACAACAGTTCAAGCTGCATTTGTGTAAAAAATATCAATAGAGTTTTAACAAAAACATATAATTTGCGTGGGTTTTCATCTAATGATTACCTGTTTTGAATTGTTATAATCTGTCGATTGTTCTTTACATATATAAGTAGGTATATATCCTATGAAACTGTAAATCGGTCGTGTGTAGTAGGTAGGTTTATATGAGAGTAGGGGACTCAATTATTTTCGATACAAAAGCCAAAAATCCGCCATGGTTGGAATTTCTGGTCTGTCTACCTATTCGTGCATCACAAGAAAACTGGAAGACAGATTTTGATAAAACTAGCACGACCAAGTTGCAGTCTAATTACTTTATCAGCTCATTCACTATGTAGTCACTATAAAGACAGATAAAAGCATTGAAGATGCATTTTTATCGTTTCAAATAGAGCACGTACACATTAGGTTCATAAATTCATAAAGATACTTCTGACAGACCAAGATGTGTCACAATGTATGTTAATTACAATACGTATCGCATGTCCTTCGAGCGGCGTGCAAAATCTCCACGTGACCGCGCCCCGCCCACGAGATGCGCGAGCGATGCCTCTTAATTAACAAGCTGTACGAGCGACTTGGTATGCTTGGACGTTAGTTTTTTTTACTATCTTGTTACAAGCCTTGCGTAACCTACGACCTAAATCGGGCAGTTGGTGGTAACCCTGCTTTCTGCGCCGAGGGACCCAGGTTTGAATCCTATGAGGGGCAAACTTTGCGGGATGAGCATCAATGTATGTACTGTTCCTACTGGGATCGCCTCCAGTCTATTGTACGATACCCATAATACAAGCGTTTGGGATCGTACAGTTGGTGTGTTCGTCCGGCGATATTATTATTATATTGACAATGGTCTAAGTGAATTATTTACGCAAATGTGTGCAAACATACATAATTTGCAGACCATAAATAGTGTATCCTCTATTTAATCCCGGATCTATTAAGAACTCACTGTTGTGTGAAAATTTTATTTATTAGCATCTGAGATTCTAATAGCTTCGACCTTTTTTTACTTCATTTTTTAAATAGCACCGAACGAATACAACAATTATAACTTGTATAGTGTTGCCCAACGTCTTATAAAGACTAATAATTTGGAAAACACTTCAACTGTATGGTACCAAACCAAACATTTTATTTCGTATTTTAAACCCTAACCCTCACACAGAAAACTGTTGACATGATTTTGTGTTGTGTTGAGAGAAACACTCGCAGGAGACCTGGTTCTATAGGAGCCATACTATGGACTAGCGGTAATCCCAGTAAGTAACAATCCGAAAAAGGTAAACAAACGAAAAAAAAAACGTAATTTACCCAGATGGGAATCGCAACCAACGGGTGTATTAAAACAATCCGTAATTTGCCCAAATGGGATTCGCAACCGAGTGCAGTAAAAAAACCGTAATTTGCCTAGACGGGAACCACAACCAACTGGTGCAGTGCAGTGAGCCGAGAGGCCTACCCTCAAACCATTAGACCAAGACCTCAATACTGCCGTCATCAACTTGAATCTCCCATAGAAATTGCTAAGCGATCAAAATAACCAAGCACATCGTTAAAAAAACACTTTGACATGGTAACATGCAAGAAACGTAGGTAAACGTAACTATAGACGTCTCCCTCCCGTCTGGAAGGGTGAGTCAACCCTTCAATTATTTACACCCCCTCGCGTAAGGGGACAAGAATAACGTGCATTGATATTCATGCATTGCTAACCGATGAGGCTAACCTTCACGAGGTGTGTCGCTAATGAGTTTTTATCAGTCCTGGCGCAAATTGGGCGGCCAGGCGGCCATATTTTCGCATAGTTGGCCGCTATAATCGTTTTTTAAAAAGGAACATTAAGACCTATTACAATAGTGTTCAGAGTTATTTACCAATAAATATAAGTTTTAAATTAAAGGTACTTCATAAAATTAAGATACTTTTTTGTTTATGGTGACGCAATATTTTGAATTTTTTGAATATTTTGAACGTTTCCAGTGTACATAATAATAATAGAATTGTGCTATGATTGCTGGCTTGCATCTAGATAAAGTTTAAGCCGCTTAGAAGTACTGGCCGCCGCGTTCATTGGCCGCTGTTGCCTGCCCTGCCTAATGGTGTAGGTACCTTTATATCATTCAGTAATTAATTGGTGACACATTGCCAGGGCTACCTCGGTCTTAATTTTGCTCATATGTTATTTTTAATCAAAATTAAATCCTTCTCTACTTAAAATACATGTAAGTTTTGAATACGAAACTTTAATTAATCGAAAGTTTCATACAAAGCAGAAGTACCTTGGCGATCACCGCTCATAAATAAGCCTTGTAGAAGAGAAAGGGTTTCCTACAACTAAAAATATGGAACCCTTTCAACTGTAACCTAGTAACTACCATGCTCAGTGATTGGAGCAAAATTTATATTTTATTAACGTTGCAAGGGCAAATTATCAGTTACAAATGACTTACAGTGACAAATGAGTCTGGACCCGCCTGATTTTTTTTCTTTATTATTTCTCTGTGTGTGTACACAATGTTAAAGGATAAACTAACATACGTGAGGGTTTTTCCAAATGAATTTTAGCGCTAATTGATATAGCGAGCGTTCTTAGAGTCTCTACAGAATTAGGCTGTTTTTTTTTCATAAAGTAAAAAATCTCATATTTTACTCTGCATGACTTATAGCTACTAGATAATTATGTTTCATCAGAGATTTATTTAACAAATGCTATGTTAATTAACTGTAATAAAAAATTAAAATAATCATAATTCATTGGTGAAAATCACGAAGGCCATTCCATAGGACGTCGTCCACTAATGTGGCTTGAAATAAGATCGGCAGCGATTTTTTGGGATGTAACCTATACAGTATGAATTGTAAATCAACACCGTCATAATTGACGGAAATCAATGTAACTTTTTAATCCACTTTCACCTTTTTAAAATTATGTGTTTTTTTTTCTTTCCCAAAAAAATCATATTGGCATTTGAGTTTAACTTAACTATCAATAACTATGAAAATTATTCCAGTAAACAAAATAGAAAACTTACTCCATTTCTTATATATCAAATAATCGCCATGTCCGATGAATTGGATCAAACACATATATTTCAAGTGACATGACCTTTTAACCTTGGCGGGCTTTTGGCAAATTGGCTATTTGCCTGCTAAGTGCCTGTTGCCATTAGCACTGGCCAGAATTGACCTGAACTAGAATTAAAAGTTGTTGTAGATAGGTGTTAGAGCACGTGGATACTGGATTTAGTAACCTACCCTTAACTGTTCTGCTTTATCTATTTGGAATTATGTAAAATATAACTATAACGCCTGTATTCGCCGAAGGGGTAAGTAGAAGTGCTCTTTGCAAACATTTGGCATTTGATATTATAGGGCCCTATGTACTACTAAAGACCGTTGGTTTGCTTAAAAGAAACCTTACATGCCAACCACATATTGACCACCACCACCACCAACCACACCCACATTTCACGACCTGATTAGCGCAGTTGGTAGTGACTCTGCTTTCTGTGCCGAGGGTACCGGGTTCGAATACTGGTAGGGACAAACTTTATACTACCTATACCTACTAATTTGTGCCTTTTCAGGCAAATTAGCTAAACTACAATAAGGGTTATTATTTTGGCTAACCAGAAGACATCATATGGTCTTCTAAATATAATATGGTTCAGACAACCTTAATTCGTAAATACATACCGCTGTTTTTGTCTGTACATACATTTTCAACTACATGAATATCGGCAAATTTCTAGGATGCAATCAGTTCGATGCTTACCTGGAAAAGAAAAACAAGCTGTTATTATCGTTGTTCTACAATAGGAAGTTTGTAAAGTATCCGTTGTTAACATACCTACCATTATTACAAATTAATTGCCATGTTATTAATATAACAAATTAATTGTCATAATAAAGTATTGATAGCCAAGTCGTACGCTCACTCTGGAAAGTGCGAAGTTAGGTTCGAATCCCGTTACGCACTACCGGGACTGGTAGATTTAATGTGGGAATCTTACAACAATGATTATTCCTTAACATCGTGAGAAAAGCCGCATGTCGCGAAGAACTTCTGTTTTTTCAAAGAGAAGACTAGACTTGCAAATAACAACCTTAATTACAAACACACAAGACGGCGCTGAGTTACAACTTTATAGAAAAGTGAAGCTATCCTGTACACACTAGATAAGTACCATTGAACTTGATATCATACACAAATAGTATACATGCATTTATAACTTCCTATATACAAACAAAAACTGTCTTAGCCAGGTTAATGTCCGGTGATAAATTTTCGTAGACTTGCCCAACAACTGCGCGTTATTTTGTAATAATTGGACGTTTCCTTTGCACAGTTCGACCATTTATTCGTACGAATACATATTTTTTTTCATAAAATTTCTGTAGCATAATACTAGTCTGTTGACATAATGGAGATGGCCAGTGCCGGATTTCGCGCTTGGTGTTCTAAGCAATTATTATTGTGCTCGTTATAAGTCATAATAATAATAAATAGTGCAGAATAAATTATTTGACATTACGGTGAAGTGGGATTACTTGATATCTTAAATAAGCCAACCCATTTGGTAGTGGGCTACAATATGTATACTCATATTAGAGCACAAAAAAAAATGATGATGGGCTGTTCCTACTTAAAGAGTTACATTTTGTTAGTCGTAATGTGTAAACATTTTTTAATCAATTGACACTTTAAACGCCCGATTATCGTGTTATACTGTTAATTGATATGGGTTTGTTTGGTGTCATGAAAAGAGTAGACTTACGTATTCAGAAGTTTTTTTTATTCGTGTAAGCCATTAAGTACTGTACTTACATGATCGTCAAAATTGTTACAAATTGCGCAGGTACAACTTTACCACCCGTTCGGAATGCCGTTCCTATGAAGAAGAACCGGCAAGAAACACCATGGTTGCTTTTTTTTGCAAGTGAATTTAACTACCTAAATTGTAATGACTTATTCGCATATTACAAGTCCGCCTCTGTATAATAATGGCTGGGAGATTTCAGATGCGCAATGTATCGTGCTTCCTGTAAGCAAAAGTATAATTATCGTTTGCTCGCAATTCTGTTCTCATGGAAATTTCTCATGGATATTTCTGTTCGCTTGGAATATAAATCATAGCCAATCAAAAAGGTATGATAGTCGAGTTAGACTAAAAATAAAATTTAAAGATAAATATAGGTTGTCTAATTCACCACATTGATTAATAATTTGAACTGATATACGAAGGTTAATTTGTGACGCTTATCGGAAACCTGGTGGGGCAGGTAACATAGCTATTTTGCATATTTGATTAATTATATTTTTTTATTGTTTAAATTTGAAGTTTCTTGACTTATAAATTAAAACTTTTTGAACAAATAATGACAGTTTAACACTATACTACTGAGCAAGTGAATGTCGCGTCATGTACAAGGGTTCCGCAGTCATGCTAATAACAAAAGAATATCGTAGTATCATTTAGCCACTCATCAATTAAGGAGGAAAGTTGTATTTGTGTTTTATTCCCTTCAGTTTATTCTAGTTGTAGTTTCACGTCTCCACGACTATACAACGATTATAGAACGAATTTATTTATAAAAAAAACCTTATGGTCTGGGTTCAAGGACGCTATAAAGAATGTTTATTAACATGTATTACTGATTTTATCTTGAAATTTTATGAGCACTTCTAAGTTTTTCATGTCGGCTAAAAAAATAATTTGTGCGCAACCGCCTACAATTTTAGTAACGAGTCGTTAGTGTAGGAAAGAAGGAAGGATTTACACTTATGTACCAATACAAGCAGTGATAGCCAAGTTGGTAGAATGCTTGCCTCGGTAACGAGGATCGCAGGTTCAAACCCCGGCATGCCTATCTGGGATTTCCGGATGCATGTGCCATTCTCATTTTCAACCATGATTATCACTTCGTAAACGGTGTAGGAAGATATTGTGAGAGAACCCCTCGAAAGTCGTGCGAAGACCACCAGCCCTCAGTGAGCCAGCGTGGTGGCCTTTGGCCCGTGCCCAACATTGGTAAATTAAAAGGGCTGTTATTATTATTATTTTGTGTATGTACATCGATACGAAAATAATGATTAGGATATTTGACAATGGTTATAAAATGGCAGGATCAAAAGAAATAAAACATGTGTTTGTCCAGTTTATCAAGCGACAATTTCGCATCGGCAATTTATTAAAATTTACTCACTCTTTACGTTGCTAATTTACTCACGGAAAGTTTTTTTTTTTTTTTTTTTGGGACTAGGCCCGCCACACACTCCTACCACTGCTACTCCTGTAAGCCAGGATCTACAGTGGTGTCCATGAAGACACCGAGGTTTGACCCTCGGCGAGTCCCGGGATAAAGTTAATTGTCTTGGAACCCGCACGAAATTAATCGAAAGATAAATAGGAGGAGTTGGAAGAAAATTATCCACTTCCCTCCATTGCAAAGCGGAAGACAAAAAGATCTGGTAGACAAATGTCCACAGAAGTAAGACTCTTACAGCTGGACTAATTCCAGATTCACGGAAAGTTAGCCAAAACAAAAATATTAAAGGTTTTAAGCGCCCTATTGCTTTACACGCATCATTTCTAGGTAACATTGACCTTTGAAACCCGTGACCGGCTAGCGTAACGATTAATCATGCAATGGTACACAGTGGGCTCTGATATTCGTGATACAAGGCCAAAAGTTCAAATAACTTGAATGTGGCTTGACATTTTGCTAATAGCAACGGTGTATGATAATTAATGTTAATAATGAATCTAGATTTGTATACAGGGTGATTCAGAAAGGTTATACTAAGCCTGGAACCTGGAGTTCTTTAGCGCATTTATATACACTATGTAAAGTCACAATTTTGATAAATCGATTAAAAAAACAATTGTTCAATAGAAAATGAAAATTGTGCTTTTTGTTTTTTTTAACAGTTCTGACTTCACATGATGATTAGTAATGGGATTAAGAAGCGAAGGATCAAGGCTTAGTATACACTTTCTGAATCACTGTGAAAAATAATAAGTATCCATATTAAACATTGGTAACTACCTGAATTGGTATTTTCCTGTATGTAAATATTTAAGTTAAAGTAACTTTATACCTTTTTTATATAAATATATCGACGAAATAAACTTGTGTAGGCCATTAGTCGTAGTCAAATTATCCGTAGTCTTTTTAAAGTTGCAAACTGACTCATACATTTAAGACGTTGTTATCTTAATTTTTTCTTCGATAATGTTAAAAAAAATTACTCAGCATTTCAATAAAGCGTGCATCAAACTAAAATTAATTTAAAAACATCAACGTTCGTAAGTCGTCACCAAAAAAAAACATTCGCAACTTTTTGCCACGTCAATATCGTTTGCAAAAATAACACGCCGGTTGCGCCCCACACGTTATCACGTGTGCACACGTACGCCCCGCCATGGTCATAAAATAAATTGAGTCTAACGAACCTCTTCCCACTCCATTGATGCGGCTCGGGCACAGCCCGATAATGACTGCTTGCGTGAATTTTACTATGACGACTTCATCCGCCTTCCAGATTTTTCATTTAATTAATCTAGGAAGGTGGGAATCAGAAATGAAGAGATCCGTAGACGAACTGGAGTAATCGACATAGTTTAAAAAATTTCCGAGTTGAAGTGGCAGTGGGCAGGGCACATAGCTCGCAGAACCGATGGCCGTTGGGGCAGAAAGGTTCTAGAATGGCGACCACGAATCGGAAGACGAAGTGTAGGACGGCCCCCCACAAGGTGGACTGATGACATCACACGCGTCGCAGGAAGCCGGTGGATGCGAGTGGCGGAGGACCGTGATGTGTGGAAGTCGTTGGGGGAGACCTGTGTCCAGCAGTGGACGTCTATCGGCTGATAGATAGGAAGGTGGGAATCGTATTATGTTATTGAGTAACCTTAACCTATGTTACTGCAGCATTGAACGCAGAGCGGTGAGGGCAGCTCGCTAGGTTTTAGTGGGTAGTTTGGACTTATCCAGGAGCCCCACGTAACGGCCTAATTCCTCGTGCAGACGGCTATACTCCGGGGTAATCCGGAGTATGGCCCTGTACGGGGCCCCAATATGGGCAGAGGCTCTCACCGAGGGGAATAAGAGGCTTTTTCGGAGGCCTCAGAGGGTAATCTCGGTGAGGGCCATCAGAGGGTACCGGACGGTTTCCTGGGCGGCGGCCACGCTCCTGGCGGGGGATCCGCCTTGGGAGCTGCAGGCGGAGGTGTTGGCCGTCGTCCACCGGTTCCGGGCGGACGAGCGGGCGAGGGGCGTCGTACCGGAGTGGGAGGCGGTACGGCGCGAGAGGAAGAGGGCACAGGAGGAGGTGGTCCGGAGGTGGGGGGAGCAGCTGGCTTCCCCTACATACGGAGGGGAGGTAGTGGAGGCGATCCGCCCCCAGTTAGCCAACTGGCTCAGGAGGAAGGGTCAGTTGACCTATAGGCTGGTGCAGATACTTACCGGGCATGGCTGCTTTGGTAAGTATCTGCATCAGATCGCTGGGCGGGAGGCGACCCCTAAGTGCCACGAGTGCGATGCACCCGTGGACACGGCAGGCCACACGCTCCGGGAGTGTGTGGTGTGGGGGTCGCAGAGGCACGACCTCACAAGCGTGGTCGGAGGAGACCTCTCGCTGCGGAGCATAGTGGAGGCTATGCTCCGCGACAGGGGGGCCTGGGAGGCGATGGTCTCCTTCTGCGAAAATGTCATGTCGCAGAAGGAGGCCGCGGAACGGGTCAGGGAAGAGGATGCCCTGGCCGACCCGATCCGCAGAGCGAGGCGGGGACGAAGAAGGGGGCGATACGCTCGCCTCCTGCCCCCGCCATAAGAGCCGGGTTTAAGCAGTCGGAAGGGGGCCGGGGGGCCCCCGAACCCGAGGTATCCGCCGGGGCGTCACGGTAGCGTGCTCGTAGAGCGCTCCCGTGGCGCCCCACAAAAGGCAGAGAGGGCGGCGCTGGGTTTTAGTGGGTAGTCTGGACTTCTTCCAGGAGCCCCACATAACCGTCCTTGCTCCCCCGGGCTTGGGCGGTATGCGTAAATGCATTTCCCAGCGGAAACAAAAAAAAAAAAAAAAGGAGCCCCACGTAACCGTTCGAGTTACCCCGGATTCGGGCGGTATGCGTACATACATTTCCCAGCGAAAACAAAAACAATAGGTTACTGCTGTCACAGGGCATACAAGAGCGATCCCGTGGCGCCCCCACAAGGCGGGGGTGGGTCCGCTGTGGGGTTTTTGTTGGTACGAGTCTGACTTAGCTCGTTTGCCTCCGTGGTTCTCGCGAGTATCCATGAGGATTTCCCTACGAAAAAAACAAAGTTACTGCTGCATGTCGCGGTGCACACACGGGCGATCCTGTGGCGCTCCAACATAGTAGTAGTAGTAGTATAATATTTTAAAAATGATTATCATATAATATAATATTCACATTGAAAAACTATACCTATGGCTATTTTCTTCACCATTTCAAAGCATCGATTTACCAATCAAGATGTTTTTACCGATGAGATTTTTTATTTTATTTCAAACTAGTCAACTTATTGGCAAATATTATTACATACGACCATTCTAATCTAAGTAAATAATGTTAACAGCACGACTTCTCCACAATTCCATTTGTAAAATAAACATCTATGTACCCATTCTTATATCCATAATAAATATACAAAAAATGACTTATAATAATAAACAATGGCGGAGTCTCTGAAAATTTGAGTGCAGTGTGAATTGTATGTAAATTTAATTTGCAATAGCACGTTGTGAATTAAATAAATAATATAAAATATTGTTATCATTTGACTTGTGCAATAAATATAAATAATTATTATATAAGATTTCTATAATATTTACAGACATTTTAAAAATATTTAAAATATAATTACAACACTTAATTTAATTTATATTTCCGTTGATGACGAGCAGCGTAGGGCGCTCGGCTTACTCCTCAAGGTAGTTGCAGGTTCAGTTCCCGTCTAGGGAAATAACCTAATTATTTTTTGACAACTAAGTTGGTACTTACTTGAACTTTTCATAATTATTTTACGAATACAAATATTCTGATACTAAACATTACAGACAATATAACAGAAACAAACCTCTGAGATCACTTATTATTAGGTGAAATTTGTCTTAAAATGATGATGATGATGAATGAGTAAAAATGATCTTAACTCTGTATTCAACAATAGCCCATTAAACTTGAGAATACTTGGAGTTGAAATCATGGCTACACATCTTTATTCAGAGGCTGTACGCCACTTGGGCTTAGTCCAAAGTTCAACGTACCGGCTACAGAATTGTCAGATCGTCTGCCAATTAACAGGTTAACGCAAATACGATGAGATGGCTTGCCATTTTCGTTCCATTCGTGTGTTCTGTGGGCGATTGATAGGTACATAAAACATATAATTATTTTAAATACTCTTGAGCTAATATACAATTATAACCATTGATGCTACACACGGCTAATTATAATGGTTGAAAAAAAATTCTGCATTGTTTACGTGAATAGGTACTCAGTTTTTATATTTAACGATAAGCCTCCAGAAAATTAGTTCAGGTCCTCCAGAAAATCACTTTTCAAAAAACAAAAATGTATGATTTCCTTATGAAAAGACCAACCATGGAGTTTCTTGCCCCTTCCTCTCTATAGGAATGGTATTCCAAACGGGTGAAAGAGTCTTAGCTCATTATTTTATGACACTTTTGGCGCTTCATAAGTACCTATCGTAATAATTTTGGTCCATGAATAAAATTATTCTTTTTCGTCCACTCTACATCCCAAAATTATTCTCGCGAGCTGTTATTTGCAATTACTCACATACCGTTAGTTCTATAATAAGTGTGTTTGATGAATCATTCAATACATAGGACTTGAAAAACTCTATTAATAAAATAAACTATCAAATGAAAGCTAGACACTAGACGTGCATCAATCATTGCAGTATATTGTAGCTGCATTATCTTATATATAAGTACATCTATATATATATATATATATATATATATATAGATACCATTTATAACTCAAGAACGGGTGGGCCGATATTTATGATCTTTGATTGTTTCAAACTATCTCTGCCCCGAATTGAAGAATCACGAATAAAACATGGGAAAAAATATTAAAAAGTTAATCTCATACATTTGATTTTGAGGCGATCCGAAGTTCACCGGGAAAGCTAGTTATTAATATAAGGTTATTGAGGCAGCAAAAACATCCGATGAATGCAATGAACATAGACATAGCATATATCAGATGTTTTTGATTTGGAATGTTGAAAAAGAGTACCGGTTTTTACTGCTTAGAGTGTTTTTCGTTCTTTTTATATTATTTTAACCTAGGATAAAACTATCCCATAGAATCTGCCTAACTATCTACTTGAACTTGAATTATAATATTTAAATAATTATCTTATTTCATTTTAAACTTATTCAGATACCTGCCACATAAAGGAATACCGGTTTTAAAACGTCTTGTATTTACAAAATAAAAGTACCGTACGGCGTCCTTTTAAAATATCTTGTGAATAGGATAACAGGCCTATGACATTGTAGAGTTAGTATGTGTGTTAACCATTCAAATGAGTATGACGTACGAAATGAGTACCATTTAGTTTAGTCTTTAGTGTCTCAATATGGAATGAGACAGCCTACAATTTTAGACTCTCTCATAGATAGATAACTCTCTCATATATGTTATGTGACGGGTACAGGTAATATTTTCAATAGTTGTTTTCTTTTTTTCTTGAACATCCTACCTTAAATGTATATAGATACATATACATAAGTTTATACTTAATATAGACAACAAGGAAGCTCAAGTTAGGATGCTCTTATATGTGGTAATAAAATATTGGTAGAGCCGAATAAGTCCGCCAACCCGCACTGGGCCAGCGTGGTGGACTATGGCTTAATCCCCCTCGCATTGAGGGGAGGCCCGTGCCCAGCAGTGGGACATTAAAAAGGACTGGATTTATAGAGCCGAATAAAATGCTATGAATAGAAGTGAAGACGGCTCAAGATATCTCAACCTATAAAGTAGAACTCTACAATATAATTTAGTATGTATTGTAGAGTTCTCCCTTGAACGATGACGACTCCTATATTAACACTGTGTCTATTACTAAGAATTATAACAAAAACAAACTGGCATTTGAGCGGCTAAAAACATGCGGAATATTTCCAGGATCGTGATCCAAATTATAAGTTTGTAAAGAAGCAATTATTGACATGATAATTATTATTTGAACAACACAAACATCACGTTTGTCCATAATACCTACCTATATGAATTTAAATAATAATGTAGAGCAATATGACAGGACAAAAAGAAACATTGAAACTTGATTGGTTTAGTTGTAGTTTAATAGTTTGTACATAATTTTACTCATTAACTTTAGAGAAGCTAGAATAAATAGTTGAAGTTATATTTTTTTAAATTACTGCTAACATTTCTGAGCGACTATAGAGCAACGCTTGCATACCTTAAAGTAGAGAAGGAAGTGGTACCTATTGTGAAGAATACAAACTCTTTTTAGTAATATACATATAATGAGCCTAAACTGATAAAAACATACCTTCGTAAATTTTGGCGCAACCTCTTTGAAACGCTTTTAAGTGTTAATAAGAAAAATAATCTTTTAGATAAAGTAGGTACCTGTATATATGTATTAAAAAAGGCATCAATTCCTGACCGAGCCGAATATGTTAAAAATATTCGTCAGTAGTAAACAAAGGCAGTCAATATTAGCATTTTTTTACGATCGCCCAAACATCGGTCCGACCAGTCAACGGCATATACAATTTTTTGTTAGCAAAAATGCGGTTCGGATCGCCAGTCCGGTTTCTGTCGGCAGTTGCGAATTAAAAAGAAATTTTAGGTTTGTGGACAATCGTTCCTCATGTTCAAATTGAATCCAAATAAATAATGTTCTCAGCGTATTTCTCTTTACTTGAAATTACTGGAGAATCGCTTGGGTTTTTTTGCTACCAAATTCTTCATCAGCGGTGTACTAACAGGTAGAGCAGCCTCGCGAGGCTGTCTGCTTACTGAGTCAGCACGTACCTCGGCCGATCACACAACCTCTTCCGCGCTCTGACATCTTTCATTTGCCTTGCCATCAGTCAACCTCGCGAACTCTGCGGTCGCTCAATACATGGATATTCAAGTATATTTTGCGGTTTACAGTACGTAGGTAATTGAAATGATTTATTACGTACATTTATATTTTTTTTCCTGTTTACTTCAACTTTCATTAACACATTATTTAATTTAACGCTTACGCACTTAGTTCTATCAGCTTGCTTATCACTGCACGAACCTAAATCTTTCATTTCCCCTTCACAGTATGTATCTAAATATATATCACAGACTTGCTAATGAGTTAGCTAGACCTGTGCTCTAAACATTTGTGCTTAGGAACAAGTTCGTGTACATCGGGCGTTATGCCAAATTGTTGGTGCATTCTACCACTTAGTATGTATGTAGCGTATCCTTTAACAATATAGTTAGTGACGTCAAAATCCACATTGCGACCGCAAGATCGTAATGAATTTATTCATTTTGCATACCTACGTAGACCATTGTCTGTCTTGTCTTTCTTATGTAATATGTTGTCAATTTAAATAACACGATTGTTCTTGACGTGCGAATAATATATTCCATAGTTTATTTGTCAGTAATGTCTGTGAATTTTTAAACGTTTTTGATGTACGATATGGTTCGGCTGTGCAGACACATTTGGTTTAAAGAGTGGATATTCTTTAAAAAAAATCTTCTGCAAGTCTATAAGACTATCTTTACTATAAGGGTAAGGTCCAGACGTGTGAGATCACAGTCAGATACGAGATTATGTTTGATTTAATATTAGTATTAGGACGGCCTGATTAACGCAGTTGGTAGTGGGTTTCGAATCCTGGTAGGGACAAGCTTTGTGTGATGAGCACGAATATTTGTACCCCAGTCATGGATGTTTATACTATATAAGTATTATATACTCAGTTCGTTCTCAGTCCATTATACGGTACCCACCATACAAGAGTTGCTTAGCGTGAGATCGTATAGTTGGTGTGTTCACCTGGCGATATTACATTATATATTATAAAAATAGAATTGCTTGATATTATCTTTACTCTAGCTAAATTCGCCACTGAACACGTATAACTTACATAATATTACACGATAAAATACTTTTATCATCAGCTATGTATTCGAAGACAACGATATGTCGACTATATAGCGATGGAAGCAGTTCGTGTGATTTCAGTTATCTGGGCACCAATATTTGCTCCGGCAAAAACGCGGACATGATTTGACTAACGTGATTGATCGTTTACATAATGTTGGTGCCTCTAAAATTTGAATGATAATGAAAAATAGTTCACATTTTGCACGTGAATATTTTACGTAATATGCGCATCTCGTTACGTCAGTTAAGGTTATCGAAAGGTGCCGAGTTGGAATAGCACCTCTCGGGATCTAAGTCACTCTGATCTCATACGACTCATCATCAAATGACAATGGTATAGTAATTTATCATATATGATAGATCGTTTTCTAGAAACACTATAAAGAAGATGATGCAATATAGAAACTAAAGTACCTGCCACATAGAATAGGTGCTGATAATTTCCTAGTTTTCATTATTTTCCGCGTTACAAGCCATTGTGTACAGATTTTTCACAAATTTGTGTGAGCATTTTAATTTAGTCGGGTCATGATGCCGCCAACTTCACGCCGGTCTAAATATATTCATAGTGCACTTTAAATGGCAACACATATTTTTATTGTCACAATAAATATATAAGTGTAGTCTTCATTGTGAATCACGTATTTCTTTTAATCAGGAGCGTGGCATGTGAATGAGGATGCATAATGTTGTTGCCTATAAGGCGTCTGGTATCACCAATACCATCATTAATACAATAACAATGGTGTTGTAATAAAAAATATAAATGTAAACAGGCCCACTATCTATGAAACAAAAAAAAATACACTGTACTAACTGACTGAATATTTACGTAAATGCATACTACAGAAAATAATTTCATAGGTATAATGAAAAAAAAATACACTACAGTAAATATTACACTACATATTTACTACACACGACTCTAGAAAATCTTACAAAATCTACCAATAGTTATAATATAATATCAATATCATATCGCCAGACAAACACACCAGCCGTACAGTCCCACACCGTATAATGAGTACCATGCAATAAACTTAGGGCTAACCCAGTATATAACAATCATCACACAAAGTTTTGTCCCTACCAGGATTCAAACCCAGAACCCTCAGCGCAGAAGACAGGGTCACGACCAGCTCAGCTAGTGAAGTCGTCAAATAGTACAGTGGGTCCATAACTTAATATCCTTAACAGGAGCATAATCTAAGTTCTAAGAAGTTAGCTCTTGTTTACGAGTCGTGATTATTAAAACAGCCTGCAACTTGATAAGTGTGACGTAATAAAACATCAAGACGTGACGCCCTTATCACTTCGTCACAACAAGTACATATATATTTTCACCGTCTTTTTAATATTATCATTAGGTGTCGAGTACGCGGCATAATTCGTGCTCTTTGATTATAACATACAAGTAATATGTATATATTACAATCAAAGTTCGTGCTAATATTAAAACCAGGTGTGTAAACCATTGATAAACCCATTGAAATGTTAAATCTTGTCTTTGTTCACTTCGACGTAATGTGATTAACGAAACTAACAAATTTTGACCTACTTTAAATTTATAAAAAAAAAAAATTGTTACCCTTACTTCCTTGGCATTTATATCTCCATTAATAAGGACACGTCCTGAATGAAAACATATCCCACCGAAACTATTTTTGTAAAAAAAAATGCCAAGTTTTTGATGGTGTAGCACTAAAAAGTTGTGAGATCTGTTGGAACCAAGTCCAAGGCTATTCACAGCGCATCTTGAGAACGTTTTCGCAGTACCCGCTAATACAATACACTAGATATGGTACCGGATGATCTACTCTTAAGGCGCTGCCTGAGGAATGCTTACGCTTACCAGCATGCTTACCAGTATAATGAGAAAGAAATATCAATCACACAATGATTATAAAGATGACGTAAGGACTTGGTCGGCACATAAAAGCTCTTAGTCTAAATACTTTTTCCTATGGGTAGGCTTATTTCAGGAATACAACCTGCTTAAGACTTTGTATTGGCCAGGTTTGTCTGCAACTGATTATATTTAAAAGAAAACTATAAAATATTGTACAACCTATCTATCAGGTAAACAGGGAAGCGCCTTGATACCAAAAACAAAAGGTTGTCCTGGAAGGTAAATGAAGTAATTCGAGAACATGTGACGTTACGAGCCAAATATTTACTGCTGTCGACAATCTGACAAAGGCCTTTGGGTTTATATTGCCTCGGTTTTCATGCAGGGAATTGATTGAAACTCCCTCTCTTTCTTTCTCTCTCTCTCTCTCTCTTAAGCCTTGCGTGGGACAAAGAGGAGTATACCAAGCTGACGGCCTACCTTTACTAATTGGATTGCTATATACAGGAGACGAAGATCCTTACCTACCCAAGTTTCTTGTGATATTTACTGTGAACTATCAATGAAATCAATACAAGTCTTGTGTGATGATTTTAATTTACATTTTGGGAGAAGATCTACGCAACGACTACGGAACCCTACATTATGCATGATCCGATACGCTCTTAGCTGTTATTTGATGAAGATAGAAGATTTTTAAGAATTAGAGGATGAAAATATGTTCTGTATGTTCAATGATTCAATCGTCATTCGTTTGAAGCGTAAATACTTACTTAAATTGGAGTTACTAGAATTAACGATGAGTCGTCGACATGTTTTTAGATTTATAACTTATGAATAGAATACGCTGCACGGGCACATTTAAAAAATATTCTAAAATGTCCTTTAACTGCATATTAAATGGCTTTTTTTAAATCAGATTTTTATCGACTACAAAAAGAAGAAAACATTCCGTTCGGAGCCACCAAAAAAATATTTCTACAAAATTTAATTTTCTACACAGTTTTTATTGCTTTACCATGACGACTTCTGAATGGCGTTTTCAATAACCTAATAGCAACTGCGATTATAAATTGAATGCTGCTGTAAAATATTAAAAAAGAAATCATGGAAGAAGTTAATAAAGATCGAAGAATATAATTAAACATCAACGTATATAATACTAAAGATATAATATTATATAAGATCAGTTGGTGCAAGTGGACAGAAAAATTGCTCTGAATTAGCATTCGGTTTCAGTGAAAATTAAGATGAAGGGAATAATAGTCTCAGTATAAATTCAGATGAGGACAACATTCAGCGCGCAACGGCATTTAAATTAAGTAATAGGTCACCTTATTTTCACAATTCCTTAAAATTCCACACGAGACGGCACTCGAGTGGCCATTATTTACACAGTTTACCAGATGAATACAAAAAGAAGAATTTCTCATTCAGCGTGCAGCAGCTAGGGACTTAGTAATCATTAAGTACCTACGTTTTTTGTTTAACGACTGAACGTCAGCCATTGTAGAGTTGGAAAAATAAAATGATTAAATAGACATTCACTTCAAAAATTATATAATAAAAAATCCTAAACAAGCGATATATATTCTAGTGTGTTTTTTTAATCTAGATATATGGCATACGTGTCCTATAGAACATATCGTCTATCAACCGTTTGACGAAGAATATGCAAAAAATTTTGACGGCCGCAATAATTTAAATTTGCTCCATACGCGAAGAATCTTAAAATTCAGCATTTCCAATAAGATGGTAACATTGTCTTAACCAGATGTAGACAACACAAAAAATATGCAAATTATACCAAGCCGCAGCACAGTACACATTGAAAAAAATCAAACCTGTTTCCCCATGCATGAAACAATCGCAACAAAGTAACGTTAACCGAACATTTCAGAAAGAAAACTAGAAAATGTGCTAAGTACACGGAAAACAGAAAAGAACAAGACAGAACTATAAACCGGCTTGTTATCAACACCAGGCGTCGCACGGCCATCTCGGCGAGTGGTTTGTGATCATCGGACCAATCAAGGTTGAAGTCGCGTTGCATTTCACGCTTCACATTTTTATAAGTAATAGATTATGTGAGGTTTAATAGGTATTTTCACACGCGATTTAATTCAATTTTTCTTTGTAGGTATGTTATATACTCGAAATCAGTTCCAGTATAATAGCGATATTCTGTAACTTTAATCTCATACCTCACGCATGAATCCTCGGGTAAACTGTTAAATTTGTATTGAAATTTTACAATTCACTTTTGGACTGACACGTGAGATATGAGATTGTCGTTACAGGTTAGCACAACAGTACATACATCGCTTATATTGTGTCCATCATATGATTAATTAAATACACAGGGATAATCAAATACTAATAAAACTAGAAACTACTGTATTTAATACTTATAACACATTTTGTTCTACGACTTTTAATAATCAAATATCTCCAATATAGATAACATAAGCTAAGTTGTCACTACCGTTCAGTTGTTGACTTGAATAATATGTATCTTGATTTCTTATATTTACAGGAATACTACACATTGAAATAAAATTACAAAAAATCGGTCTGTGGTTAGGCAATACGCAGTATTTTTTTTTTAATCTTGTCTCATAATCGTTTGAATGTGCTACAAGCAGAATGCGTACTTAGGTTATTATTTAATTGGTTCCAATTCATATGCATCACACCCAGTCAAACTGGTTCAAATATACCTATACAGGTACATTCATTAAGGTTCATATCTCATCAAAAGAACCATGAAATCCCTAAACAGTGACTCATATTGAACTTGATAACGAGGTTCAGCGGATCAAGGACTCTTCAAATAGGGTTCTTCCTGTTTATCCTTACGTGGGCCAACAAAAACTGGACAAATTAAATTTTGCTGTCATATTATACATCGCACAAAAGAATATCGAGCTAATAGCTATCAGAATAGAGATCAATGTTATATTGTTGAGCAGCAAAGTCAACCCATCGTAGGACCTTGCCATGCACCTCCGATGCGAGTCACGTATCGAATTATAGCAATCACAACGAGTTATTCACTTCCATATGTTGTTTATTGTTCATTATCGTCACGCCCTTTGTGCCAATATTTTGAATTCACGTGACAAATAATTGAAAAAGGTTTGAATGCAATCTCGGCATTGAATCTTACCTTCGAAACATTAACAGTGTATTACTATGAAAGAGAATTGGTCCTTAATATTTGTGTTGCATGTTCTTTATACATCTCTCTCACCACACGGGCTATACCTGGATCTTTGGAAGGCTACCGTGGGGACAGGGGTCCAATATGTAGAGGTCCTTTTTGAGGATTATAATGTTATGTTAGCCACCTGCTGGGGTCAATCGCTGAAAATGATAGCATAAACAGCGAATTGACCTCAGCAGGCGGAGGAACTATTGCAGGAATATGGAAAGACTTTATACATTTTTTATATGTTGTTTACTCAATCTCTTTTTATTCTAATGCATTATGATGGAAAAATTTCATATTATTGCGTATTTTATTAAATATGTTTTGTAAACAAGTGGATTTTATATGTACTCACCTCACCATTAGCGGGTATGTACTGTGAGGACACAACATTGAGAGCATTAGTACATGTGTAAACATTTAGTTTATTGTCATACTCATGAGCGTCTGCTTATTTTTATTCACATCATAATTGGCGGAGATTTTCTTTATCTTGTATGTTGATATAAGTTGTATGATTACATTTATAAAACTCGTGTATGCAACAATTAAATTCTTGGATGCCTCAACGGATCGCGGTTTTACAACCGGCCATTTTTGGGCGTTTACATTCTTTTTTGTATACTTGATTACGTTAATGACTGCATAAAGAAAACTTTAGGATTCAACGTCGGGAATCAAAACAGATAATGATGTAAGAAGTACTTAGATGCGATCAACTATAATCTCAAGGGGAGGGCAATTGATTTTTTTTTTCTTTAAAGCTATTCTATGTAAAATTTGGATTTGCAAAAGCTACATGTATATAGCCCGAAGAAACGATGGCTATTGGGGCAGTAAGGAAATGAAGACCACGAGCCAGAAGACTTAGTGTATGATGGCTCCCTGAAAGGTCAACGGGTGGCATCACACTCTTTGCAGGATGCCGGTGGATGGGAGTGGCAGAGGACCGGGATATGTGGAAGTTATAAGGGGAAGCCTACGCCTAGCAGAGGACGTCTTTCAGTAGATGGGTAGACGGAAACGTAGCTTTGTACTGGTGTGTTTATAGTCTCGTAGATGGAAATAACATCTCAATGATATCAAGCTCGTACACAATTCAATTCTTCATCGTGATCGTGACGCTATCTCGCATGAAGCTCACCGTCAATCTGTGTTTATTTACCGGAGTAATGGTGGGAAGTTTCCACGTGTCACGTCACCTGACACAGCGGAGCCGGCACGTCATGTGCGCGATTCATCACGCACGGCTGACTCCCAACAAATTCGACAATGTTACACTTTATGACTTTTGTTTGTCAATGTACATAATGGGTGAATTTGGAATGTCTCTCGTCGTGTCTTCATGCTACATTATGTATACTGAGATTTAGGCGAGCTATATCAAATGATACACATTGTCACCTTTTGCGTGTGAGTGTACCTAATGGGAAATTTGAAATTCTCTTGTTTATAGTATGCTATGGTCTCTAGACTGAGACTTAGGCAATATACCTACACCATATTATACCTATTGTTAATATTTTTTTCTAATTTATCGGCCCTTTTACCTCTATAATAAAAATAAAAATATTATTTACCAAAGGGTATTGTTTATAGAATGTTAAAAATAGTGATTGAAATGCAACCTTTTTATAGATAGGATATTAAAGAATCAAGTCGACGAATCGGAATTGGGCAGTTTTTATACTTTTGTTGGTATCTACAAAAATCTGTCAACGTCATTAAACTGATTTCATATATTTTATATCATAAATTTATTAAATAATTCTGTAAATTTAAATAATTATGTTTTTTTTTCAAACCGGCTTATGGAACTACTAACAGATCACTATTAAGATGAAAACAATTCCTAAAATGTAGATACATTAGAATAAGTATATCAGACTCTTTCGCAACTCTATATTAAATTATTAATATTTCGCAAAAAGGTTTTCTACTTGGAGCACGTACTATCGTAATAGGTAGGTACCTAGTTGAATACTTGTCCGAAATAACACTTACAATACGAATAACAGGTATCGCGCTCACATTTTAATGTAACACACCAATGTTTGTGTCTACTGACAATCTGGCCTTGTACCAAATCCATTGCTGGTTTCATTTACAACTGGTCTAAATGTTACTGGAATAAGCAGACGTGGCCTTACAATACGGGACACACGGCCGACCTCATCGTCGAGCCATTAAAATAAAAATATCACGAATTAGTCGATTTTTGTTTCAAGTTTAAAGTCACGTTTGTTTTTATGTGTCAGTAATTGTTACGTAATGGATGTATCACGATTTTTATTTGATAAATATTTATTATTTTAATGTATTTGTGACTTCTGAGCTTTAAAAACTTTACTTACCTGGAAATTACTGGTTGTCTATCTCAAAAAGCTGTAGCACTACAATTAACATACAATTACGTTAACGAAGGCTGACTCAGCTGTCATCGTTTCCTGATTATGCGTATTACCTGTCAAATTATAGTATTTTTAACCGACGTCAAAAAGGTTCTCAATTCGGTTGTATATTTTTTTTGTGTTTATCCAGTACATGTTAAAAAGCTGTTTCTTGAATTAAAAAAAAATACATTACGACGTTGGAACATTGAGTACCAATTATGTGAGTCAAATCGTTTTTATTTTTCACGAATACTTATAAGTTCATACAAATAAAGGAAGGACTAGATGTGAGACTTAGTTCATCCTATTGACTAAAAACGGGTTTTAGAAATATTTTCGATAATGAATGAATGAATGAATTATTATCGTTCCAAACTGTAGGTCATTAAATTAGAATTCATGTAGAATAATGTTGTTTTACAACCAATCGTTTTCAATGGATTATAACAAAAACAAATAACTTACAACCGATAACAAGGAATGTGTCTATATGATTAAGTGTCTGTTCATTACGCGATGAACGAGTGTAATTGAGTTAATGAATGAATGAAATTAATGAGCCATGAAGAATAGAGTAGATTTGCACTCATACGGAGTTAAAACTGCAGATAATATAAACGTTAACATACACGGTCTTTCAATTAATCATAAGCAATCTGAACTTGAAATTTTTGCGTGTGTTCACAAAACGGTTACATAATTTTATAAATAGAACATAAATGATGGATTGCGTGTCAGCTAAGCGTACAGGCGGTGTGTACGCGCCTTGGCGAGGTCAGCGAAATGGCCGATGGGAGAGGCTTTGGCGTAAAAATCAAGGTCAGTGATAGAGGGAAGGCCAGGGCTGCCAAATTGGGACACAATTAACAATATTTTATGAGATAAATTTGGGGACACAAAGTTAATAGAAAATCATCGCTTTAAAACAAGCTGTAAAATTACATAAGGGAAAATAAAAAGCTGTTTTAGCATTACTTCACTAGGCTATTTTCATATTCGTATGTCAAGAAATGATCTTTTGCCAGCCCTAGGTAGCTGAAGGCTGGGTAAGCCCTCAACTATTGTCTTTTCAAGGGAGTGCGAATGTTTTTTATGGGTATATCAATTTACTTAATGGTGGTAGATTTCAGGGGTGTATAGGTCACGACATAAATAGCCAATGGGCGCGGTGCAATTCTTTCGCATTGTGATTGGTTTATAACGCGACATGTTTGCTTGAGCTCGCTTTTCAATTTGATTTTTAAAGAAAAGTATATTTATAAGGTACTACTTGTAATACTAGTGATAGTGCTGTTTCAAATGGGAAGATGCTATGTTGATTAACAGTTATAATTTATGCTAATTAAATATGGTCGTTATTTCGTACGATAATAAGGTACATACTCATGACAACAATATCGTCAGACGAACATACATCATGTATATTGTTCCAAACTAAGCATCTCTTCTTATTATGGGTGTTTAATAAATGCTATTACACGGTAGGGGCTTGTACCTGACATTTTGGTGGCATTTATTAATGCATAATCGATATTTATGTATCTACCTTCCATTCACGCAAACTAAAGCTAAACCTGCAAGTAGAGTACTTATGTATATACAAACCCCCGAATTTATAGACGTTCTATAACTTTATCAAACGTCATATAGTACTGCGCAAAGCCAAACGAGCATATAGTACTGCGCACGAGAGTTTGGCTTTGCGCAGTACTATATGACGTTTGATAAAGTTTTAAATTGCTCAAAATTCGGGGGAAAGTGTATTTTAAAAGGAAAATAACAGCCAGTAACAATAATATCGACATTATTCGAACTTTGAAATTAAAAAGAGAAACGCAAACACATTGAATATTTTTTAAGTGGCGTTGATAAGCGTCATATCCTCGCTCGAAGTATTGTTTCGTCCTCTTTTATCTACTTCACTCCGACGCATTGACAAGGTCACACCTCCCGTCTTCATTGCGAATCAACAACTCGTCCGAGGTTATACGAGAAAAATAAACGCTTAACCTATTTTTTTATTGCGAATGTGTATACTATTTTCAATCTACTTAAAACAAGGATGATGATAATAGAGTAGATCTAATAATTTCTTAATTTTTTTTTCTTTAACTTCCTAAAAATATTGTGCATTCCTATTCTCGGATCCTATGCCCAAAGGATCTTAGAGTAGAACTATAATATTGGACCTCCACACATATTAAACAAATTATTAGAAAATACCTTTATTGCACAGTTGTAACAATAAAATACCATATTACACTTGAATTCACAATGTAATCCAATCGACCGCATTTAACGAAACAAAAGTATCCTATTCAGGTATATAAAACAAAATACTGGTAGGGTACCGTTCCGCCATCTTTGATGAGCGATGTCTAGAAGACCAATTTGTAAAGAGGACAGTTTTTGCATTAATTTATTTAATTTAGTGCTTGCAATCGTACGGAACGAAACTGGATTTGAATGAATCGAGTTGTACGGTTGGTACGGAAAATTTGTGAATGAATATTTAATAACAAAAACAACTGTTACGATAATTTTGATGGTTAAATAATTTACGATTAGAAATAACAAAGCCAGAAATATAACTTAGTCCTGGTGGGCTTCAAATTGTACCGTTTTAAATTGGAATTATAAATTTAGAAACCGGCTCATGCTGGTTTTGTAACCTTTTCACTCCATTTTCTTGTATTTCTGCGATGTACTTTTTTCTTTGGGTTTGCTATAATCACCGGTCCACACGAAACCTGAAGTCTAAACCTTAAGTCAGCGCAAAGGAGATGTGTGGTGTGAACCTAGACGATCCTGAGCGTGGGACGTTCGTTGCGCAGAACAAGTCGCATTGATGATCACGTGACTTTTGAGACACTTTAGGCGCTATCTGTACGCTTACATTTGAGCATGTAATTCTGGCAAGCGCATTTCGTAATCAGTATCTATTACAAGGACCGATAATTGCAAGTTGAGCCAGTTTTAATTTAACCTAAAATTGTAGAACGATAAAAATAACCTGTTTCCACACATACTCATTGCGGCGTATCGTATCTACGTATCATGTCACCATACCGTATCGTAAACCGTATTCAGTTGTGCATATGGGTACCTTTATCCGCATCTCCTTTGATGATCGGACAAAAAATTAACGGACCATATCGGATTGAGATATTCAGATCTCGTATCATGACTCGTCTACACTAGTGATCTTGACACGTGTTGGCGATACGGATATATGTATATATACTATGATTCGATCAGCAATCGGCACAGCAATACATTATATAGTTGAGCATTAATATTAAACATGTTATTATAGTCATCCTGACCGAATTTCGGTCACGCAGGATATATTTATAGTGCACAAGTGTGTGTGTAAGCACAGGTGCACTCTCCCTTCTCTTACTCTCATAGTTTGATGGGACAGCAATTCGATACGACCGGAGAGACATCAGCCGCAGGACCGACGTATAACGCCCTCTTCAAGGCACGAAAACACGTACCTAGGGAGGAAACGAGGAAACGCAAAAATTCGCACTAAGTACAATCACACAATAATAATAATAAAATAAACAAATAAATATCGCCATACGAACACACCAACTATACGGTCCCACTTTAGGCAACGCTTGTGTTATGGGTACCGTACAATGGACTGGGGCGAACTCAGTATATAATACTTATATGTACACATATTAAACATCCATGACTCGGGTACAAACATTCGTGCTCATCACACAAAGCTCGTGTCCCTACCAGGATTCGAACCCAGGACCCTCGGCGCAGAAAGCAGAGTTACTAAAACAATGACTTACCTGCTTCGATTGGGATGACATCTGTTGTCAGCTGGACGTCAACTGACACTTCATACGTGTCGACCTCCAGTTTTCCTGTCCAATGGGATAGCACGTCAGAGTCGCTCACGTGACATCACAATAGCACTGATCACTGTCACTGTACTCACTGTATTAGCTGATCAAGTTGATCAACTGATCAATGGTCACTTTGGAAAGGTTTTTCTGTGTACCGTCACTGAAACGTTAAGGATTTCCTCTTCCGGTTGTCGAATTGTAGCACGTTGATGTCGTTTATTTTGGGTATCGATTTAATCGGTTTTATATCGATTAGCTAAAAAATAATAGGATTTTTTAACAAATTGTTTAGTTTTGTATTATTCATGTTTATTTATTAAAAATAATTGCAATGTGATTTAAAATTATTACTTAAAATTAGTAATATAAGTAATAAAAAATCAGTGAAAAAATCAACATGATAATAATTTCATTTTAATATAACAAAACTTATACAAGACTAATGTCCAAACTTGTATGATTAATTAATATAGGAGTTATTTCAAGGTTAACTTAAGCCAACAATTTTGATATTTATCACTGTTGTAGAAATTCAGGGTATATATTTTACGGTATGTATTGAGAAGGTGCTTTATATTGATTGTTGTTTTATTTTTAAATGCAGTTAACGGATCTAGAATTTAGATTTTTTATTAAAAATAAGTATACCCAAATTGCGAATATAAGAGTGAATGACATTAATGTTAGTTTTATGTTATTATTTACCAATAATACGTAACTAAACATTTTGGTAATTTAAATAATATCTTTTTTGGTTATTTTATCATGTCATGTTCTTATGCCAATTGACGTTAATACAAATCTATTGACAAACTAAAATTGTAACGCCTTTTTTTGGGTACAAAAGTGTTAAAAAAAGCAGACCTTATACTGACTTGATAAAGTATAATATTATATGAATCGAATACTTAAGTGCGTGCTCCTGTTAGCGCACGTAATACTCGCATAGTGCCTTCAAGATACTCTGTAAAGTTTTATTTTTAAGAGTTCATTTGTATGACCTAAACATAATTTAAGAAGCGGTTAACACGTCTTTGTAAGAAGAGGTTACGACAATAATAAATGCTGAACGAAAATCTCACGCTCACAATTTTCTTTCATTGGAACTTCAATAGAATTTAAAATTCAAGTAACCAGGCTCAGTGATCATTTCATACACATTTTAAATGACCTTTTTCATAAAACAATTGCCACTACGAACAAAAATAAAACTTCTATAGTGTACACAGAACTAAACAACTGACTGTACTTATCTCAAACACGTCAGACGACTCTTGGTTTTTGTCACATGCTATTTACATAATTATAATTTACTAAGCCTAGTCGAGGCATGAATTTATGAGTTGAAATATTCAACAATCGCTCTGGCAACATATTTTAATAAAATTACTTGTAGTTTTGGAACCGAATAGGACGATTGATTATCTTGAAATAATATCGACGAGAATTGTACTTTTAGGCGCGTAAGTACAAAAGTTGAGGTTACACATGACTTTAGGTTAATAAGCATAGGTTCAAATGAGTGATTTTATGACTGTAAAAACATGTTTGTTTGTTCTTCCTGACACATTTGTAAACGTCATCCGAATTGATGAGATAATAACTACCTATTCTGCAAATTTAGATATTTTTTGTATGCAATAAAATGTTTGAAAATTATGGTATAAATTTTCACATGTAATGTACTTACTCATCGGCGCAAGAGTTATCTTGATAAATTATGTTTTGAAACCTTGCTAATAATAATTTGACAATAATATTATTTACAACAAATATACCTACTGCTTTTTACTCATTGATGTTTTTATTTATGTTCCTTGAGTTTTTCGAATATTAAATACAAAATAAAACTTGAATTTATTGTCAGAACCTAAGGTTCTCTTAGAAGAGAAAAACTAGGAAAAATGCTTGTCAATATATTTACTGATCGACAATAAATAAGTCGTTTTTATTGGCAACAAATAGTCACTATCCAGTGATCGCGATACGAATGCATCGCATCCACGTGACCGGAGGTAATCGCGAACAATGGCTCTTTACCTCAACCTTCATTAAAAAAAAAACTTATCGTAAAAAAAAGTGTGCAGAACAGATAACATTTTAAACGCAATAATTAACTTAATGCCGCCATAAAACGCATACACGTAGCGACTCTAAAAACTGTTTCTTACCAAAAATGATTAGGCATATAAAATGACGAGGTAACATTCCGCTAATCTCCATTCATTTTACCAAATGTAAATCCTCCAGAATCACCGTAACAAATAAATAACATGGATGATTTTTCCAGATACGTGTGAACGTATGAACTGAATGCACTGCCACTGAAACTCACGAGCTCATAGCGCTAATGTCAAGTGCATTCGCGATTGGTACTATCACTGTATCGAGATGAATGCATCAGTATCGTAGCGCGATAAGAGTCGTATTAAAGCTGTCGCAGCGCGCGCGTGCTGTTGGCACGATGTACGACCGGCGAATGCCGCGAGCCGACTTGTCCATTGTTTACTTCGATTACATTTTCGTTTCGATCGAGTTTACGGGTCGAAGGCTTCGTAGACGGAAAATCTCGGTGTCGATACGTCACTGCGTTCTTTGATAAGTCGGTTAAGGAAGGTAATTAGGTGTGAACGTCGACGGTCGAGTGCAACGTGCATTTTCCGAGGATTGATAGTGTTTTACGAGATGAAGGGAGGCGAGAGTGTTTTTTGTAGTTAAAAAAAATGTGATGGTGTTGGCTGGGTTTTTCTTTAGTATATGAGAAATAAATTATGTTGTGTGAAATTATATGATGTTAACATTACTCGCACAATCCAAGTGCTAGGATAATAAGAACAATTTATTTTCAGACACTTAAAACGAGTTGGTTTCAGTACGTCAAGTGTGAGATTATTTGTAAGATAACCGTATACTTGATAGTCTACGTATTTAGACATTTTGTATGGAGAAGTAAACAGCGCCTCTAGCGGGTGGTATTTAAAACGTTCAATTCTCCATTCAAAATGTCTACATTCGTAGACTATAAAGTATACGGTTAGCTCACGAATAATCTCGCTCTTAACGTACTGATGTTTTTATAACAACTCAGTCCAAACCCGCTCCCGCTATTCTTGCGCAATAGTTAAATAATTTTATTCCAAATTTAGATGAAACGTGATAAAGCAATTAATCTTCCTATACACGTGTCCATTATAAAGTTGGAGTCAAGTTTTCATACAGTAAAAACAAGTCGTGACCGAATAAAAGTTAATATTAGAGCGCAATTAGGTACTTCGAGATTTTTCCCCCCAATTCGTGTCATTTAATGCAGAGTTATTTATCTCTAATGTATTTTTTTACTAGGCTGTACTGTACCTGTCTGTACATAGACGGCATTATTTTTAAAAATAAATAGGGAGTAGTTCATTTGTTTTAGATGCTAAGAAACCAAAATATGACGCTTTTATATTGTTATCTATGTGTCAGTAGGTTGTTCGAATACCACGCCAAAACTTTCTCGGAACCAATTTAAAGTAGCTTTTATTAATTGGATAGCCTATGGTAAGTATATAAGGTAAAAAGTCACACCATACAGACCTTCTCATGTTCACTTATAAACTGTCATATTTGACAGTAAGTTATTACTTTTATATCGCTTAGCAATCAAGCAAAGTATTCAAAATACTTGTCGAGCAAGCCATGCTACAGTTACACATTTATATTGACGCTAGATATTTATGAGTGTAGTCTAAAGCTAATTAAACATCCAATTTTGCATGACCTTTGAACTAAAGCCAAGACTTCATGACCGATAAGGTCGCATTATCCGCCTATTATTCAAATAACTTGGAACAAAAAATAAAAGGAGTAACCACAAACTTTCCGTCGGCTGTGGAAGGTAATAGATAGATGACAATACTTAAGTATCTCAAGCCCAAAATTCATCCGCGTCCAATTGTAATTATGCAAATTAACACGCGAAGGCTGCGTCAGCCTGCGTCAATGCGAAATTCTCGGACGATATGTTCGAACAAAAGCCTAACCAACGCTGTGACAACTCAATTGTTACGCGACAACAGCTCAGAAATATTTGAGTACAATATATCTTATTTAAAATAGGTAGTTATGCCACATGAGAACTTCAAAAAGTCAATTAGTTAGATGTATAACCGATTCACAATAACTATCTATATATTATCTAATACCAGCTCTTTTTAATGTCCCACTGTTGGGCACCCACTCCATGTGACGGGGATAAGGCCATAGTACACCACGCTGGCCCAGTGCGGATTTGCGGACTTCACACATCTTTTGAGGGGTTCTCTCAGATATACAGGTTTCTTCACGATGTTTTCCTTCACCGTTACTTATCTATCTTAATACAATTATCTAACCTAATTCATTATATATCTATGCTCAGATAATTGTCGAGCAAAACTAAAAGATTTTAGGAATTACATTAGATCACCTTATTTACAACTTGTGTCATTCTATCAGACCTTTGTATGATTGGAATAATGCGTTTGAGTTTTTTCGACAAACGGCTGGGCAACAACGAACGAGCGGTAGAAGCTTTTTGTAACATTCATGACAATATACCAATTTTGTTGATAGATCTTACGGACCTGTAGCTTGGTTGACAAGATCGGTTCCCAATTACAAATTAAATTCGTATGATAATAAGTGGCGAATTAGCACAATAAGAACAATTTCACCGATACTAGCCAACAAAAAAATGCGTATAATTCGGATATTCGTTCTTGGCCTGTGTGAACCGTGACCATGGTTGTTGTGGACTGAGGTGTTTGACGTCCTAGTGTCATAGTTTGGACTAAGTAGTCTCACTTAGTCGTAATTTGTAGACAATTGAATTGGTTTTCGCGATGTTGCTGGAAAAATAAGAGCCAGATACTCTTGGACGTAGAAAATACTTCATGAAAACCAAATCACTGCTAAGAAGGTAAATTGTTAAAGAATAAATACGAAAATCAGGCATCGATCATGCTATGTCGTGACCGAGGATGTACAGACGGCATTACCCTATAATTTTATTATTATATTTTCTTTTGCCTCCAGCTAAACGGGTGCTCTTCCATTCTAATTAAAGATAACGACTTGTTCAACATAAGTATATAAGTGAAGAAATAAATCATGTTGATAACTAAATTGTAATAGTGTTTTGATGTACTGATTGTGGCGTTGAGTTTATTTTTATTAATATCGCTTTGATTCATGAAGAGAAATGGTAACAATCATTCATGTTTTATTTAAAACCTGTAGATTTTGAAAAAAATAATCAAAAATGTTTGCTCCATCCCATAATGTCAGTAATAAGGTTCTAATTTTAAGAAGTAATGATACGGCAAACTAAAGAAAATAATGATGTAGAAAAATACTTTTACTTGTGCTTTTCGTTCCGGGAAATGCATCGGTTTCAATGGGATAGTCGAAATACTAAACTCCACGCGATTGAAATCGCGAGCATTAAACTAGTCACAAGTTTCAAGACACCTTTGAGACTATAGAAGAATATAAAGAAGAAGAATAAGTATAAAATATACATCTAAAGAATACAAAGTATAAAAATGATTTTTGATATAGTGTCGTCGAGAAATTATTTGGTTCGGGTCACGTGTTCGCTTCACATCTGCCGTGCCGGTCGGTTGACCCTCGTAACGGCTTCCATCCTGTCTGCACACACCATTTACATTCACATTACACATTTTTGCATTTAGCGCAAATTTTTAATCACACATTTGCATTGTTTTGACTGTCATGGTCGTTATTTTCTATACAACATTTTCGATAGCTTTTAAAAACAATGCATTATTTTTATATTAATATGAAACTGTATAATATATAACACAATCAGCTTTGAAACCTAATTATCTTTATTCTAATTATAGTTATTTCAGTCTTTAAAAATACATTTTTTTAACTATGACTGTCTCATTAACCCAGTCATGACATATTTACTTTATACTCAATACTCATAGATTGTAAAGCTGCGTGTATAATGATAAAATGATTATAAAATAAATATTGCCAGACGAACACACCATCTATACGGTCCCACATTAAGCAACGCTTGTATTATGGGTACCGTGCAATGGACTGGGGCGAGGCCAGTATATATTACTTTATAGATATTAAACATCCATGACTTAGTTACAAACATTCGTGATCATGACACAAAGTTTGTGTGTGTCGTTGTTATGTACAGCAGTTCTGTATCCTTTTCTACCCGCATTCAACAGAACCCTGCGAACCGTGTGTAGGTACAAATGGGGGGGTCACCCCACACTACATCCGTCTTCCGGTTCGTGGTCACTATTCCAGAACCTTTCTGCCCCAACGGACGTTACTTCCACCGGCTATGTACCCTGCCAATGTTTACTTCAATCTCGCATATTTTTGAGTTATGCAGAGTATCTAGTTCTTGTACGTATTTCTTTAATACTGATGTTTAATATCATTGGTAGCAAAAATATCCGGTATTGCCTACACGCTTGTTTAAACTTAATAAATAAATCTATACATATAGTAAAAATGTTACTAATTGCTGTGTGTACATGGAAGATATGTGGGAAAAACTATTATTGGGGGCCTTTATCAACGCAATAGAACCCAAAACACTGATTGTGAGAATTGTTGCCTGTGCGTTTGTGCACGCTAATGTCAGAAACGGCATAACGGATTTGAGTGTGGTTTTCACTTGTGTATTGTGGAAAGCTCCATTTAAAACGAAGTATTTGTTTCATTTCAATCAGTTCATAAATATAAAAGTTATATATATTTAAAGACGCGGACGGAGATGCGGGCAACAGCTCGTAAATAAACATAAATTGATTGTTCATTCTAAATTTTATAGTTACGTAATAGTCTTTTAAAACTTCGAAGTCATTGCACGTGCGACTTTTCTTAATAACCACTAGCATTTGCTATTATTATTTACATTTAAGAGGGACTTAATTATATATAAGGATATTGAAGGGTCAAAAACTATCATTCGCGCGGGCATAGCTACTTCATAACTTAAAATTTTGTGTATAATAGACTATATTATATATATAAATAATTAAAAAAAAATACGGTACCCGTCATTAATAAATAATATTATTCTCTTCGTTAAATAATGATAAGAAACTTGAATAATTTATAGTTTAGTGTCAATGATCTCGAACGTACCGAAACATAATGTTTTAGTTTAATTTTCAATCGGTCTTTGATTTATCTAAGTTCCAGTGGACGCTAAAAGATGGTGTTAGTTGTCCTATCAATATAGCTTATATATATAATAGCTTAGCATTCTACCTATTTCTTAGCATATAAAAAGTGAAGGCCAATAATGCTCGTTAAATATTTAAATAAAATGCCTGACACTTATTAATCCGTATTATGGACCAAATAAGAGAGGACTTTACTTACACGTGCATTTTGATAAGCTCCATAACAGTTTTTACCTGGAACAATAAATTGCAATTAGGATGGTAGGTACTTGCTCACAAAATATAAATATGTTTTTTATGTTTAATCAATTAACTTTGGGCGATATTTTTTGTTATTATAGCCTGTTTTATTGCAGCCATCGTGTTATCATTTATTTATAATTGTAACTCAAACTAAATAAGACATGGACGAATATAAAGGAGAAGTATTATGACTTGTTTATCCAACATAATAATAATTTAATATAATAAGAATTAAAGGAGCCCTGATATCATCGAGCTCTTCTAACTCTTCCCTGCGTTCTTCTGTTCTATTCCATTTGTTTATTCATTTAACTGAAATACATGATTTATTTTCAGGAATAATTGATTCAGTATAGTCACAATATTTTTTTGTAAAATCGTTTTCTTTTTTTTTTCAAACTGTGGAGTGAACCTACTTTATGGAAAGAAGGTGATCTTATTATTCTTCGAAAAAAAACGTGACCATAAAGTATACTAAATAAATAGCCATTTAAATTAAAATTTTTTTTAGTATGTGCACTCAAATGAAATGATCAGGCCGGGTTTGATGGATAGCACAATATTTAGTTTACAAATTATCATTCTACTCGCAAAATATACAGACACGACCGGCAATGTATGCGTTAATAATATTTCAAACCCTTTGGGGCCAACATACGTCATACTTTGTAACTACATCGACTTTTTTTTTTACATCAAACATAAGTTTCAAGTCTATCCGCAATAACAAAAAAAATAAGTGTTATTTTTACTAATTACGCAACTTGGTTACCTTATTAAAATATCAAACGAGTGACTGGAAATATGTAAATGGGTATCTCAAACGACATATTATTCATTGTAATTTTCAACACAATGTGGCTTCAAAGGGAGCGAGAGATACTTCTTACAAGTTATTGTGTTACATACTTAACCAACAGAAGGAATAACGATTAAGTAGCATACCAAATTAGAAAAATCTATAGGTATATGATTAAAAAGTGTATAACAGCGCCATCTCTGATATTCATCAAGCAATTCTATTGATAACAAATTCACATACTCTTTAGGTAACTGTAGACTAAATTCGTTTACAAGTTAGAAACAGTGTTCAGGAGAATCAATTAACCTTTTGGACACAAATAATATATCCACAATGTTTATGATAATTAGCCAACATTTATCATATACCGTGATGAATGGATAGATTTAAAGTAAATGTCAAGGCTTTTTATTACAAATATTACAATACCCAACACATTAACACATAACAAATCATCATCATGATTGCCGCAGGTAGTAAAAACAACTATAAAGCACAATAATATCTATTACTATTGAAGACTCGCAATAATTGCAAAACTTTGTATTTATATACACAAATCACCGGTCCATAGTTTCAGCGACATCTATGTATTTTAACTACTCTGCTGCACGATGTAAAAACTGTTAAAAAAAAACAATAATTAAAAGGAAAATCTGCATGATAATCGTTTATTGAACTCAAAGGCTTATTAGAATAGATACCTACCGAGCTAAAAATAATTATAATAATCCGGCAAATTACTGTCACATCCGCACCACAGGCGTGAGATCGCTGCTCTCATGGCCACACTCAAAAGCGCCCTGCCTTGCGCTTGCGCCTTCGTGTCTCGCGCACCGCGGATGCATACCGCTTCCGGTAGAAATTTAAATTAAATATTTTAATACTATTGTTTTGGGCAGGTTTGGCTGTGGAGCGAACAATTTATTATATTCAGTGGTCTATGCACTGGCACGGAATAATGTTGGATCAATGTTTAAAAGATAAGTTTAGAAAGTCTATAAGCAATAGTGATGAATAGGTCGATGAACTCCAAATTTGCTGGCTGCCTAATTTTATTCCAGCCACAGATTTATAAGAATATGCAAACACCGATAAAAGTAAAGCCTAAAAACTCTGTATGTTGTCTGAATATTGTCTAAATGGTAGACCAGGGTTTTTTTAGGCTTCACTTCAGCGTACGCCGTGTGTTGTCTGATTATTATTGTGACCATCCCCGACACGCATACCACCCGCCTGGTTGAAAGATCCCTTTTCCGTTAAACTCTAATAGCGCGTTTCAAGATTATATACAGCGCCATCTGTGTATCTTGTAGTGAGGTTGATGGGTCGCTACACCTTAAAATGTATTTAATTTAACTATCATAGTAATTTCGTTCATCAAGCCATAAATTGGCATTCACAGACGAACTCTCACTATATTTACGACATAGTGTCGATCATTATCATAGATAAATGTTATTTACAATACGCCTAGAACAATAATAGTTATTATTCCAAGTGCGTATTTTTGGATAAGAACGTATAATCTCTACATTGTAATGTAATTGCGTATAATGTTAAATAATGGTGTGAAGGTGAGGCGTGACTCTACGTATTTGATAGTCTCATTTGAAGTATCTCTACTATTAGTAGGTACATAATATAATGTTTTCATATAATACGATCATTTGAATTTGTAAATATGTTTACTTTTTAGCATGGATGTCCTAGTAAGGGCTTATAACACATGTGTTTAACTCTGTCCACTAATTATTGTACAGAATATGTATGATCCATCTGGCTAATAAGTTATGGATAGGGTTTATCAGCACCTTGCAAAAAAGACCCTTCATTTATATAGTGTAAATGAATATGAGTATTTTCTGGTAATATAGTTTTCTTATTTGCGCAGTAGGTACTATGTGTCATGATTAATGTTTAGGGCTGAGGGCTTATTATTTACTTTAGAATAATTCTAGAACTAACCTATCTAATTAGAAACCGCTAGAGCGGCAGGTTCTCAGACGACTGGACTCTACATTTATTATACTAAACTAAACTAGTAATGGACAACAACAAGGATGATACGTGAACCTATTTAAAGTATATCCAATTAAACAGCCTAAATTAATTAATTAGCATTTATTTGAGTACACAAACATCTTCACAGTTACAACCGATGACAGAAAGAGAAAGAGATATCTAGCGCTTTTGCGCACATAGGCTCGGGGATACCACACTCTCCCTCACTTAACTTAATAGGTACTATTAAGATAATATAATTATAAAATAAAATACTATATATATTGAAATTAAAAAAAAACATCCTATATCAATAGGGAAGATGGCTGGGTGCTACCGTTGACTTGGGATCCAGTAATTAATATAACCAAGCGCTCCATTCCAAGACCTCAAGACACTGTAAGCACCTTCTGCATAGAGTTCAAACTATGACACTACAGGACGTCTTATATTTCAGTCCTTCCGTAACCATGGTTGCCGTGAAGCAGCTGAAACCTCGGCAACGTAAAAGCATAAAATAAACGCGAAAAAAAATATTAAATTTAGTTTTATTTCAATTGCAATAATGAGTAAATACTTCTTAAATATCAAGTGAGTTCCTTGCCATCTCTTCTCAGTGGAACAAAAGCTCCGGGTAGATGGTGGTTGATACTAACGTAAGTTCTCTTTCGTCCGACATAAATAAAAAATTGTCAATTGTAATAAACTTCAACAGACAATAACATATTTTCAATAAAAAATTTCAAATAAACAATTGCTATGCAACAATTTTCCGTGTGAGTGATTGCGCGCACGTCTTAACGAGATTGACCTAGGATCGGTGTTAGGAAGTAGCCGTTTGTCTGTCATTTTCCTCTTGACTGATGGAAGGAGCGCTACAAAGAGGTATATTTACGCTGGATGTGATACACCAGGCTTTTTTTGCGTATTCGTATGCGTAATTAGATTCCCAAAAGTATGAGACACACACCAACTATACGGTTCCAAATTAATAAACGCTTGTATTATGGGTGGGTATCGTACAATATGCTGCGGGTGATCATACAATACAAGGTGATGCAGAAACGAACGTTAACGTGAAGTGAAAAATATATGTAGGTTTAAAAAAAATGTTTCCAACAAAATGAAGATGAGATTTTTCGTAAGCAACTATTTTTTTTATTGACATATCGTCATTGTGAATTCGCGTCATGATAACAAATGCGCTAAAGAAGCACAGGCTCAAACGTTAGTATACCCTTTCTGATACATCTAATCTATCAGGCGATAGACGTCCACTGCTGGACATAGGCCTCCCCCAACGACTTCCACATATCACGGTCCTCCGCCACTCGCATCCTTCCTGCGACGCGTGTGATATCATCGGTCCACCTTGTGGGGGGCCGTCCTACACTTCGTTTTCCGATTCGTGGTCGCCATTCTAGAACCTTTCTGCCCCAATGGCCATTCTGATACATACCGTATCATTAATTTTCCTACCGGACTTCCAATCCAACATCCTCGATTTAGATAGCAAGGTCGCTCCAAATTGTGCCACACAGGTTGTTATATTTATTTATTCATCACCATTTTCACTGCCACATCCAGTAACTCTACTTCGTTGCACGCTCAAACAGCTGGAACGTTCCAGCTCAGATCGTCGATCGCGTCCAAGGCGAGAGGGGTACTGCCGACGAATATTAACTATACATTAACTAGTAAGTATATACATGTAGTGAATGAGTTCAACTCTGTTATTCATACACCAACCTCGTAAGCTGTCAAGGCGGCGTTTTGTTATAAGTGACGCGCGCTTCCTAGTTAGTTATTTTGTTTATGAATGTCCTTACTGAGTTCTAACAGTACAAGTGCGAGATTATCAGTAAGCTAAGCTTATACTTTACAGTCTACTGTATTTAGACATTTTGTATGGAGAATTGAAATATTTAAATACCGTCCGCTAGAGGCACTTTTCAATTCTTCATACAAAATGACTAAATACGGTAGACTATAAAGTATAGAGTTAGGTCGCACTTGACGTGTAGAAGCAATTGACATGAATGTGGCCATTGACACCCATTTTCACTATCTTATATTGATTTCTTATATTTACACGAATACTACACATTAAAATAAATATAATTTAACGCATTTTATGGCGTTTATTTTATGTTTTACGTTCCCGACGTTTCGGCTGCTAACGCTTACGTAATATTTTATTGAAGTAGCTACTATTCTATCTATAGCGACTCTTACGACACTGTTAAGTATGATCTACTTATACTCTAACCCTGTCCCCACACGTGGGCATTGACAATTAATTGTTTGTTTAAACTTTCTACCAACATTGACCTTAAAACCACACGATTCAATCAATGCAGCTTCAATTGTTTTTGTTACGACACCGATCTAACAAGAGGCTATCAATTTTCCAATGCTCACACGCTATTATACCCCTTATTAGCTGCCAATAAAGATTAGAACAGGCTGATTTATATTGATAAAAGTCTGGCGTAATTGTATTCAAAGCTCACGCGTGTGATCTGTCGTGACGATTGGAAGCTGGTTGCGCGATTGAATGTGAAGGTGGTATTAAAAAATATACATAGGTGATAGAGGAATTAATTTAAATAACAGGCAGATTGGCTTAAGGTTTCATTATAAAAAAAACTATATGTTATTTGCAAAATGTGTCCTCTTATTAGGGTTACATAAAATAGTAACAACGGAACCAATATGGTGCGACTATGTCAGTCTAACTTCAAATTTTTTTAGGTTGTTATAGTGAGTCAATTTTGCCAGTATCGAGTATTGCTACATAATTGTTATAAATGATCCGCACATCTGATGAAAATGATGACAACTATGATGATGATCAAATTAATCCTCTACCCCTATAAGTAAAGCTGTGGCTACTTTACTGAAAATTTACCGGACATCTTAGGTGAACTTGAAAAGTCATGTCATACTATTTCATTTTAATAATCTGTATAATAAAAATCAATTGCTGTTCGTTTGTCTCGCTAAAACTCAAGAACGGCTGGGCCGATTTAGCTGATTTTGGTTTTGAAATGTTTGTCGTAGTCCAGGGAAAGTTTACACGGTGAGAAAATATGGAAAAGTTGCAAGGACGAAAAATAAGTCTTTATTGTGCTTTATTTTTTCTGACTGTCAGTTGGTCTGTCGAACGTCAAACGAAAGGTAAAATGGCAAATGGCCTCACCCACAACTTAGCGGGTATTTTGCCAATGTCAAGTAATGAGGAGAGGCAATGTCGTTAGAAAGGTGATACGAAGTACACCGGGTCATCTAGTCATTAATAATATTGAGTAATACTCATTATGTATCAAAGGAACACATTTTTTGGATAATAATACAAAATTGACAACATCACTGTTCGTTTTCCCGCCAAAAACAACACACACTTGCGCACTTGTAATCTTGTAAACATAACATAAACCATTTTTAAACCAGGCCACAACATACCACTCCGCATTCCTCGCGAGATTGGCTAATTACTTTCAACCGGTCGCACAAGCTTTACCTAATATAAAAACGGCACATGTATGTCTGTTACAGGGGAGAAATCACATGTAATTAATACCAACTTGTTGCATACAAACCCGTCTCATACATACACATGTCGTACAATTAGCAAATGGGTTGAGAAATTTCACACATTTGAGTGGAGTTTGCAACAAGCGGTGTACAATCTAACAAAACGTAAGTATTTGTCTTGCATTATTAGCTACTATTATTTTAGTGGGTTAAAATGAATGATGCTTATTGGCAAGTTGTCCTGTATAGTACAGCTTAGTGCGCTTACGACACCAGTGTATGCAAAAATGAACCCTAATGACGTTACCTCCTAGATCACGTGACTTGCTTATTTCTCAACTCTAAACAATACCTTATATACCTCAACAAAATAAGGTTGCTATGGTAATAAATTCAGAAGGTAATGATTGTAACTTATGTGGTTTACCAACCAACTATGATCCAATACCAATAATATCCAATACCAACTACCAACGAATTAGCACAAACAAAATATTTTAATATTTAATGTGAATCTCGTAACCTCAGCGTTCACATTCGACTTTCCGCGTTCATTGTACTTTTGCAGTTTGCCTGGGCTCTATGAAACCTCAATGAAACAAAGAATGCTGAACGCAGAACGCTACTTCAGGTTTCGATGTTTTGAGTTCTTTTTCATACCTACAAAGGCTAACGACTTTTAATTCAGATCGTATTAACTAGGCGCACGATAGAAAACCGTTCTATCGTAGAGCTCAAAAGCGATTTCAATTCTTATTCTGTATGTGCCCCTCCTTTAAAAGTCAGTCGTCAATTTAGCATAAGCACTTATTTTTGTCTGGCTCGAGGCGAACGCATTCAACATACCAACTACACAATCCCGGATGTTACGCAACCAGGAATCTTTGGAGTAATTACAAATGCTAGCTTTTTAAATTCCCATCCATCACCTCAAACACGACCAGAGCTGGACATTGGCCTCCCCCAATGACTTCCACACATAAAAGTCCTCCGCAGCTCACATCCACCGGCTTCCTGTGACGCGTGTGATATCATCGGTCCACCTTGTGGGGACCGTCCTACACGACGGCTTTCGGCTCATGGTCACTATTCTAGAACCTTTCTGCCCCAACGACCATCAGAATCAGAATCATTCTTTTTTTTATGTAAACCATTAAGTACAGTACTTATGAATCGTCAAACAAGTTACAAAATGCTAACCCGTCCCTAAGGAAAAGAACGGGCAAGAAACTCCATAGTTGCTCTTTTTAACAATATCTTTTACATTGGTCCTTCGAGATATGTGCCCTGTCCACTGCCACTTCAACTTTGAAAATCTATAAACTATGTCGGTCACTCCAGTTCGTGTGTGGATTTCCTTATTTCTGATTTCCTGAAAATGCCGCTAATTGTAGCCCACTATCGTCTACATTTTTATGTACATTATGATAGATTGATGCGGAAGTTTACCAGCGTTGTTAAGTAACAGCAACGATTCTTAGTAAAACAAAGTAAATAGCTCGTTGCAGATAAAGTTAAGTCAACATGCGGCGGTTTATGGCGGCTAACTACGTGCGGTTATAAAGTTATGCTAACCAAGAATTTATTGCATATGCGGGTACGTGAGTTCGGAGAAGATCTATGAATCGCCTTTTATTCCTCGTTGCAATTATCTGACAAAAACAAAAAAGCATCAGAAGAATAAAATAATAATAATTAAATACCAGAATTAGCAGGTGTCCGAACCCTTCCAATATTTCCATCCCATATCCATCCAATCCTCAATCCATAGTCCCAATTATCTTTCCATATTCCTGCAAAAGTTCCTCCGTCTGCTGAGGTCAATTCCCCAGCAGGTGGCTAACATAACATTTAAATTCTCAAAAAGGGCATCTACGTGTTAGACCCATGTCTCCGTGCAAGACGTCCAAAGATTCGGGTATAGCCCGTGTCAAGAGAGAAAGAATAAAATTATTATTAAATTAAATAATAATATTGTTATATAGAACAGCCGTCAAATAGTTCGGCAGCGTTTATAAATTTCGATTCACATTAATAACAGCCTAACCGCAGTCATTATGGAGGCAATCAAAATACTATCACATAATTTTACCGCTAGTCCAATTACCATTCGCGTTCTGTAGGTGCACTCCTGCGCATACATCGGGCCTACAATGTTGACACCAAAACTCTAGTGCTTGTCAGCTACTAGTGGTTCTCGAAGCGATTACGTGTCGAAGAATGTCAATGATATTTTAAGCGGATATGTGAACAAAGCAGTGATAGGCATTTTGGTAGAACGGTTGCCTAGGTAACGAGGATCACAGGCTTGAAACCCCGGCAAGCACCTGTGGGTTTTTGGATTTCATATGCGAGTCTCATTTTCAACCATGATTATCACTTCATAAACGGTGAAGGAAAATATCGTGAGGAAACCACTATGTCTGAGAGAACCCGTCGAAAGACGTATGAAGTCCGCCAACCTACACTGGGCCAGCGTGGTGGACTTTGGCTTAATCTCCCTTGAATTAAGAGGTGGCCCGTGCCCAGCAGTGGGGCATTATAAAGGCTGTTATGAAAACAATATGAGTTATATGATTGCATACCACCTTACATTTTGGGCAGCAATTTGATTTAAAACATGTTGTTGCTAAATGAGATAAAGTATCTTATATCATGCGTGCATGGATAATTGGCTATCATGACGTCTTGTTTCATCAAAATCCATTCAGGTTTCGCATAGTGCTAGAACAAAGGGATAGACAAAAAATCCAAGAAATAATGGCATTTAATGTCCTCTAAGAATGTTTATTTCTAAAATATCAAATGTCAGACACGACCAAAATACAATTTTATTTAATAAAAATATTTACTTAAATTTAGTTTATAAAAATATATAATAAAAAGAATAGCCATTACGCCTGCGCCATTATGAAGCGGTAGGCAAGGTATACCCATGGTATTTTGATTCCAATAAAATGGGGGACAATAATAACCTATCCTTATAATTATAATTTATTGTCAGCCAGTATTTATGTTTTCATAAACATTCAATTTTAAATAACGAACGAGCTTCGTTCGATAAAACTTGTGCAATAAATATCAGTGATTTTTATTTTTATGACAAAAAGTAATAAGGAAAATAAATAATATATTCTTGAACTTGTAGTAGGGGCCAAATGCCAGGGCTTAGCGTGGTATTAGCAATTGAAATAGCAGATCGTGAGCAGTGTATATTGAGCAATGGGGTAGGTCAGACATGCTGGTTGACTTAATTTGATGGACCACACGCCTTATACCGAGTACATTGTAATGAACCTCATACATATACCAACGCGAATATTTCCCTTAGGTAGTAAAGTATAAACAATTTAAATTTAAGTAGACTTACAGATTTCGAATGTTGTTCGTTGCTACGTACTATAGGTAGCTATTATTATATTAACGATTCGAAGAATTGTAGAGTTATCCTGTTTTTTATGAAGTGTGCATATTACTGAATGTCATAGTTCAGATAAATATTTTAAAATTGAACAAACAATTAAAACCTTTGCCAATCCATTTATGTCATAGTGAAATAATATAAATTTCGAGATAAGTGTAAAATTTTCGAGCCGAGCGAGTGGCACAACAAAAAAATTTGTTCTATCTCATCCATAAAACCAAGTATCAAAGAAAAATAAACTCTTAGAAGCAGCATTAACACTCTAGAATTACTATTTTTCGTCAGAGGTCAAACATCATTCTTATTTGTTATACGATAAACAGCTATTAGTAATTTACAGTACAGTTAGGACTACTTTTACTGCTGCAATATGCACGCCGAAACATCTTATTATTAATGACTATCATTTGTTTTAGAGGTGGGTTTAGTTGAAAACATTATTAAGATTGTAATTCAACTAACCTTAGTTTAATAATAACGTTTGGGGAGTTAGTCGAGTATTTGTGTTTAAATTGAGTAAGATACTAAATTGCTTTTTTTTGGAAGTAGGTACTAAAACAGTTTAATAAGATTTAATGTAATAACACATATGAAGAAGACATGCCATTTGATAAAGTTATATAACGTCTATATAAATATAAAACGAAGTCGTGTGAGTTACACCATTTACAACTCAAGAATGGGTGGGCCGATTTTTATGATCTTTGTTTTTTTTTTAATATGCCTCTGTCCCAATTATCAGAATAACTAGTAAAACGTGTAAGAAAATTCACAAAATAATATTTATAAAGATAATTCCTGTTCTCATACATTTGATTCTGAGGCGGTACAAAGTTCGAATGTCAATAAACGACATGTATTTTATTGTCAAACAATGTGCATGTGTACAATGTATATGTCAATTGCTCGTATTATGACTGATTTTAATTCGCCTTCGTTATCTCACTGCCATAGATCATGTTGTTGGATTACGTAGTAATGATCGTTGCGATCGAACAGAACCAGGCACCGTTATTGACCGACACCGTTCGTAGATAAAAATTATTAAATATTAATTATTACAATATAATTGAATGTCTGATAGCAGGTTTAATTTTAGTTGCTGTTGATACAATTGTTTTTTTTGTGTGTAGTGAATCCTAACCAACTATGCGGTCCCAAACTAAGAGATGCTGTTATTATGAGTGGTCTGTTACTAATTACTTATATAGAGACATTAAATATCCATGACTCGGGCATGGATACTTGGGTGGTACGTCACACAAAGTGCGCCACACAGGGTAATGAACTCATAATTGTTATTTTATTATGTTTTTATTATTTTATTTATTTATTAATCAAATACGTCAAGTCCTTGAGACGTGGAGACAGAAGAATTAAATCGCCAAGACTTCTTATTCACTTATTTTGCTTTCTCAACTTTAAATACATACGTATAAAACATGTAATGAAATGGCTCAATTTTTTTAAGGCTTTTTAATATCTATACAGCGAATTTCAGAATAGGTATTGATTCATTACATTATAAAATGCACTTAGGAAGTGCAGTTTCAAATTATAGTATACGCGTTCTGAATCACGCAGTATACATACACTATGCAAATAGCCACCTGGTTAAATTATAAAACAAGTTAACTACATTATTTCTTTGCACCATAATACTGTTTTTTTTTGCAAGAGTTATTTTATTACGTCATTGTATCTTTTACATATACAGTACCTACCTACCTATGTAATTGTTTAGTTACCTAGTATTTGGTTTAAAAGTAGGTCACTTGTAATTAGTTGTGAGTCGAACTCATACATTATACATCAGTTGTTTTTAGGGCAAACATGTATGAACAACATTATACAATCTTTGCAATGAATCGCTATAAAAAATGTGGAGAGAGAATTAATTAAAGATTAGCAAGCAAAAACAAAATAATGTTTTCTAAGTGCCCTATCCATTTTTTTATTCCAGCCAGGTTATTTAAAATTATTGAATATCTGAAAAGATAAAACATTCCGATGCTGGATGTCGTACTCTTTTGACAGCTAAAGGCTATTTTAAAAAGATGACAGTTCAAAAACTTCCGATTGCGGAAAGAGGGTGTGAATTTACGAAGAATGTATATAGCGATTGCGGAAATCCGCGTCGGGAAGTTTTCGATTCCACTAATTTCCGTTTCCGATATAAATTTCGAATGATTAAAATAATTCAGTCCACCATGATTTGCTACCTATATTACGTCGAAACAAACCAACCTGCCCTAATGGCTACATGGTAATCCGACTTCCAAGACCCAACTAGTGGGATCGTGGGAATTCTTTAATTTCGGTTATATTGTATTTTCGACCCATACCCAATCAAATCTCACACAATTAAAATGCTGTATTATGATTGTGCCCCAGAGCACAGAATATTATTATTAAATATATCATCGATGAATAACATTCTTGTAGCAAGAAAATATTCTTAATTTCTTCAAGCCAGCAAGAGCTTTTAAATGTACCAATAATTATCGCTTGTCAAGATATCAATACTTGTCTTGGTTCCGACATGACCGACATGACCGACATAACCGACATTTTGAGTCACCGACATACAAACAAGTTGGATGGGAACAAGTTCAGGTATCCGCTGTATGCAATTATAAAAATTCACGGAACCGGCGTAACAGTGAAAGTTTAAGATGTCAACGTTCGGATTGCAAACTGATTATTATGTTGTATAACTTATAAGATGTGCCAAATATTCTATCGATATGAACGCACTTAAAATTCTGTCGATGAAAACATTACATTATATATAGTATGTACTATTTACGAGTATATTACTATTTAAACCCTCAAGTATAACCTTTCCAATTCACGTTGTATATTTAAAATAATATTTGACGACCTGATTAGCGGTTCGAATCCTGATAGGAACAAGCTTTGTGTGATGAGCATGAATGTTTGTATCCGAGTTACGGATGTTTAATATCTATATAATAGATTGGGTGCTAAGTTGGCCCTTCGTAGAGCCTTAACAGACAACTTGCGTGCGCAGCCGTACATATTTTTTATTGCATATCATTATAGTCTAAAAATAATCTAACAGGATATTCCTGAAGGCTCACTTATAATTTATATTGCCACTCGAACAAGCTACCTTTACCTATTGCTTAGCTGAGAATAAACGGCGTCGCGTGAAGAAGCTGGTTTTTATTTCACTTAACATATTACATGCATAACATATGGACGATCGTCGGAAAGTAATTTCTCCTTGTTATATGTCCACTGGGTGAAAACTTGTTAACGCTCTATACCTATTTAAAAACTAATTATAGAGCCAAGTACCCTTAAAAATGTACGCCAGATAAACCTAAAGTAGAATAGAGTCGACTCTTCCCTACTCTCTCTCTATTCAAGATAAAGAGTAGAATTTTTTGTCTGTCTATTTGTTACTTTCTGTTAACGCCAAAAACAAAAAGAAATAAATACTACAAAAAATCTACATAATTACTTCGTATATTTGCAAAAAAAATACATCCAAGTAACTAAAATAAATCTTCATCCAAGATAGTTACAATTCTTAAAATAGCTATACAGAGAGCATTTTAACTGATTGTTAAAATTTAATCTTCCTCGAGCGAGGAAGGCAGTGACGTCACCAGACCCTTGAACCCTGCAGCAGTGATCTCATACTTGGCTAAAACAAATAACAAAATTCAGACCGCTGCTTATTGTAAGAGTTTGAACGTGAATGATTTGTATGGACTTGGGTGGAATTTTAGCCTGAGAACTGAAATTAAACTAGCGTGAATCGTCTCAATACTCGTTAATTCATATACAAAATAGGTTTTTTTGATACATGATACATAGTTTGTTTTCATATTATTTTTAAGTTTTTTTATTTTCCTGTTTGTAAATATGTAATTAATTTTAGTTGTTCATAAATAAAATGTTGATTTGTAACAGTCAAATAGGTTTATATATACGCTTGAAGGTAAGAACCACACAGGTATTTTTATTGTATCCAAATTAGTGAGTACCGTTAAATTCGGACAGAAGTATGCCATATTGAATAAAAATAAACTTAACATGACCCACATGCCCACATTTTATTAAATGCTCACGCAAACAAATATTTGCGTTACTATAAGAAATACAAAACAAAAAGCTATCATAAAATCCGTTATTTCATCTTAAAATACGTTGTATTGCTGACAACATTACTGTGTATTTACTAACTCAGTGTACTTATTTACATCACTTGATTACAATAATAGTAGGTATCTGATTTCAATCAATCTGTAGTCAATCTATCCTAAAAATCTCTCATGCTTTGAATGATTGATTTAACTCATTCAAACTGAGTGTTCATAAAACAATTAAGCATCATGCATTAATTCAACAGCATACAAATCCGTACTTGAAATTGCAAATTCTTTGAGTGACGTCACAGAATCTTAAGCAGATCGTGCTCGAAGGTTACTTAACACCTTTCCCATACACGATTATTGCATATTTACAACGCAAACCTGGGATTTCCGTACACAGACGTTCGAAATTGAAATGGCGGAAAGTCCCTTTCTCCGTACTCGTGTATTGTTGCCGGCACGACGAGTGACCGCGAACAGTTGTAAAATATGGGTTTTATTGCGGAATGCTGCGGAATGTGGTATAATGCTGGCTAGAAAATCGTTTGTAAAACTATGGGTCGCAAACTTTCAAAGTTAGGAGCATATATGTTAATATTTTTTGAAATAATGAATTCGATAAGAAAATAATTAAATAAATTTGATAAATGACTTTATGGCGGGAACTGTACGGTTCAAGTTGGCAATTTTGGTTTATTTTCCAAAAATGTGACGATGTGTTATTAACCATTGCGTGTTCAAAAACGTGCACGAGTGGAGTAAATCGGAAAATAGAATAACTTGACTTTTCATGTTTTCCCAAGATGACCGGTAAAATTTTCAGTAAAGTATCCACAGCTTTAGTGAATATGATAATAATAATGTTGATGACGATGAGGACGATGAAATGAATCCCTAGGTATAGCGGACATTATCATTATCATCAGGGGTACTTATAATTCTATAACAATTGTCAAAAGTTACTTGACACTGGCATAAAAGGCACTATTTTGTAGCCATTTGTAAACCTAAAAAAATAATAAAAGGAAAATTTTGATAAACATATTTAGTCAGAGAGGTTATTAAGTTTTTTCAGATTTTAAAGGGGTTCCCGATATTAACATGATTGGGAAACGGTTTAGCCAATAAAAAAGGGCAACAAGTAATATTATATTGGTAAGGTATTAGAATATATTATTATGCAGCTACGAGTTAATATGTCAGCAGCACATTCAAAGAGTGAAATGATTTATGACAACTCTAATGGACGCTCTTCGATGGCTCTATACAATCATCCTAGACGTCACTGTATTTATTTTATTTACTAGATGCGCCCGGCGGTGTTACCCGCGATAAAAAGTATGAAAAATTAAAACATCTATCCCACGGGAACCATACATTTTACCGGGATAAAAAGTAGCCTATGTGTTATTCCAGACTATAATCTATCTCTGTGCCAAATTTCATCCAGATCCGTTCAGCCGTTCGGGCGTGAAAGAGTAACAAACATCCATCCATCCATCCATCCAAACTTTCACATTTATAATATTAGTATAGATTAATTTACTTATTTATATCGCAAAAACTATTATTTTTTAATACGCGGTCGAATGGAGGGCAGGCGAGCACTCACTCAGACATTATTATGGTTGTATTATTAATATTACGCTCGTAATTTAGTAACGGATTGCCCTCTATTTCATCGGTGTCTGTAGGTATGCACTGGCATATACATTGCCGAGTACAACATGACTCATAAACAGGAATGTGTGAGGTCAACGAGCAATGCATCGCCTTTTAATGATAGTTTCAATCATAAAATCAAGTCGCGAATCTTCGAATGTTAGCTATTTATATAGCTTAAGTCATATTAAGTTAAACAAATGGGGGAAGAGGAACTCACCACTGACCCTCGGCTTGTCAACTTTTCCGATTATAAACCAAACAAGTTTGATCGATAATTAATGAAGCCAGCAACACCGAACTCTCTATCACGAATGACGGGACACCAAATAAAATACAATTCTCCGCGAAACGAAGCGAATCTAAAAAAGTATTCGACACGTGTTTCGCCTCCTAACGAGGCATCCTCAGGACGGCTAGGCTACGAATGAGCCCTTAAGCTATTAAGCTACATAATAAGCCGTATCTACACCGGCCGCGCAAGGAGCACTTGTGCTGTCTCGCTCGAGCACAGTGATATGTCATTTCTCTCGTTGTCAGTCAGACAACATGAGTAATAGAGAGGCCACTCGATATAACTATGAGGAAAGGGCAATCCATAAATAAATCTACGAATAAAAATAGGATCAAAAATCGGGATCCAGCGCTATTTATTCCAAATAATAAGGACATTTCGATTTTTTTTTAATATTTTTTACTACTACCTACAACTTTCTTGCTTGCCTTTAACAGCTAAAAATATTACTCATGAAATAAAATATTTAAAATCGGTTGAATGATTGCTTCGATGCGTTTGCGCATGTTATCGGTATCGCCAGAATAATTTAACTTCAAACGTTTAGTATTTTGCATTTTATTCATACGGTTAAGATTGTCATTGTTAACTAATTAAAACTTTAACCCTCAAATTTATACCAACTTAAAATAGATTAAAAATTTATTATAACGCACTTTTTCCACTTCAAAGTTCGTTATAATGCCATTATAATCAAGTCTATAAATTTGGGCGCTTCTATTAATTTTAAGTATTACTCAATTTTATTGCATTCGACGATTGGTAAAGCCAATTTTGCTGAATGCATTGGTATGTAAGAATTAAACAAATAATTCTCAATCAATGATTGTGCCAATGACTTCCTTTCATCATCGATTCCTCGGATTTTGGTTGCAAGACAGCGGTATCATACAAAGTGCAATTGATGTATTCCACGTATTCACACCTCTGTAAAAGTCACTTAGAATATTAAAACTAAGACGCAAGCAGAATGATACATAATAATAACACAAAAAATAATAATAGTATAGCCAGACCAATACACACACTAAGCAACCTTTTTAACATGGGTACCGTACAATGGACTGAGACCGATCCCAGTATATAAGGTTTAACAATAATAGTGTAACCTACAGATAACATTCTAAACGAAATAAATCAAATTATTAGACATTTAAAAAATGACACCCAGTACTGAGCACACGGCCAAAGGCTACTGGGTTGCATTCTTTTAAAAAAAAACATTTACACAATTATTTTATACATCAACGTGATCTATTGAACTTACGTCTATTCATCGGTTAAAATATTTTACACAATTTTTGTGATACCTTGTATTTTGTACAGACCGTTCACTATACTTACTATGTAAGCAAACAGCGACAATCGTACTAGTTCAAATAAATATACTTAGCTATATGTATATTTATTTAGTAGGAAGCGGATCATTCTCGTACTATTAGGTAAGTATATTTATTACTCTCAAGATAATTGACCATTGACATTCAAGACGTCTGGGGCCTTCTGCTAAGCACGGGTTTATTACTTTATACAAATTCGATGGCTGCACTGCGTATAGAATTCTAAGATCATAATCTAAGGACGTGAGACAGGTAGAGATATGTTGGATATAGATTAAATAATTGATGGAATTATAGACCGGTCATATGGTTGTAGGTAGAAAGCTACTTAAGTTAAGTTAAAGTCATATGTCGGTGTGAGCACATGACTAACGAAATGTACAAAATTTAATATTTTCTTTTTGCTATAGGAATTGTATTCCCAGACATGTCCCAAAGACTTCCATCGATACTCTGCGATTCATAATATATATTTAAGAATAGAGCTTACTCTTTATTATTCAAAAACACAAATTAGCCAAAAGAATAGCTATAAATATTTAATATCTATATAATTATTATGTTACATTGCACATCTATCATACCACCCCTAGGAATCCCACTAATATTATAAAAGGGAAAGTTTGGATGGATGGATGGATGGATGTTTGTTACTCAATCACGCCAGACCAGCTGCACGTATATGGATGAAAATTGGCACAGAGATAGATTATAGTCTGGAAAAGCACATAGGCTACTTTTTATCCCGGTAGAATGTATGGTTCCCGTGGGATAGAATTGTTTTAATTTTTCATAGAGTACCAATAAATTCATTTTCTCATACATTTGATTCTGGACAGCTAGTAATAAATATTTCCGCTCACTGTACCACCCCTAATTAAAAAAGTAGTTAAAAGATATTGCTCGAAGACAATCGGCTCATTACAATATACATAATAACAGCCACTATTGTCTCACAACCTGTTTATAAGCAGCAAAGAAGAACTTTTGCGACCAGCTATAATAATATGTACCTTGACCTAATACTAACAAGGAACAGATACGGTTAATGTCGTAAATGTATAAGGTTATAGCGATAACATTCCCAAAGAAATAAACCAAATTATTACACAATTAAAAATGAAATCCTGTACTGAGCGCACGGCAAAACGCCACTGGCATTCCTTGTTTAAAACAAATCAAACATCATTTACACAATTATTTTATCCATTCGGATTCTTCCTGAAAAATAAAAAAAAAATAAAAATCAACAGCTATCTCACATTTATATTATTTTAATCTGTGACGAATTTACGATGTCAATTGAGAATTGCTTTCGGTAATTACGTAACTCGTCCCCGGATTTAGATTGATAGTATAGAATTATTGCCACATTATGTATATTACTTTACATACATAATACGGTTGTAGGCAGTAAACCAATCCGAAAAATATTATATTTTATTTCGATAACGAATTATTTGCATAATTAATGATCAATTTTTTTTATTAATTATAATTTTATTTCTAGTAACATAAGTAATTTGTAAAAAATAATGACAATGTTATTTTGGGCCTGTACATGTTGCTATAGAAGAAATCGAACTCCTTTATTAGTAAGTAAAATAAAAATAGAATGTATGTTCAAGAGTTTTTAATAAAATAACCTGCGGTCATTTTCATTTCTAATTTATTACAACAATTTACAAAAAAAAGGTTGCTTTTGTATTACCGTGGTGTAAAGTTCTGTGTAACTTCTGTGTTGTAAGTGGAAGTTTCAGCGATCTTACTCATACATGTATTTTCGATAGTTTATAGTAAAACAACACGAATCGTATCATGCTATTTTGAGGTTTTACTTTGACTCTATATGCATTTCTTACATTAATCTACATTAGACCAATACTTTCCTATGGTGTTTTACATTGAAAGTGTCTTAATTTTGGTTAATGACAGTATAGAACGGAATGTTGCATAACAAAAAAAAAATTAACATATACTTGTAGACTCAACTTAATATGTTTTATGAATAATACATACATATATTATTATTACATTTAAAGTATTTCCAATAATTTGTGTACCACCCAATTAGTAAGAATGAGGTCAAGATTTTGTTGATAACTAAATACATATGTAGACTATAATATTTGTTAAGAGTTTTGTGTCGGGTAATTATTTAATTTAAAATGATAATTGAGATGGTTGATGCAGTTGGACTTTAGGACTCCTGTAGCAACCTACATATATAAGGAAAAATATTTTTTTTAATTGCTCACAAAATCACAATCTACATTTTGATGGCAATATTTTTTTTAATAAACATATGGGTATTGTTACTTCACATGACTACAAATGCGCTATAGGAGCGCAGGTTCAATGGTTAGTATACCCTTTCTGAATCACCCCCTATAAACCAAATTGAACTGCTTACGAAATGAAACTTAACTGCAAATTATACAATGCATAATAATACCTACTTAATATGATTAGGTAAATTATATTGTTATTATTAAACGGATATACTCGCAGACGCCTGACTTAGTGGTCCGCTTCCGTCTATTATGTTGTAGGTATATGAATTGATCATATCACGTTAATATCAATTACCAGCATCAGGTACCGTGAACTTTAAAAAGGTGAGGTATGTTAGGTATTATACGCCAGACTTGGGTTATATAGCTATAACATATCAAATATAGTAACTGTAGCAGTTATAAATAAAAATATCGGGGTCGAGTCACCTTCGTCCGTAGGAGAATTAAGTACCCTCGAGATACCCTACACGTGACCCTGGGTGGTGCCAACCAGGTGACAACTCTACTGGTGGTAGGCTTCGGCCGTGGCTAGTCACCACCCACTGAACAAAGCCATGTCGCCAAGCGGCCATCCGTGTTCCGGCATGATGTTCGGTGCTGCCATTCATGGATGGCGGGTCAGATCAGTTGCGCTGCATGTGCCTAGTGAATGTAGCGTCTCTATCTACTGCCGCCTTCCTACCTAGGCAAGTATGCTCCATCGTAGATCTCATCGTCACTTACCATCAGGTGAGATCGAGATCAAATACTTGCCTATAAGGTAATAAAAAAAAAAAAAAATATTTAACATGAGGAAAATGGCTAAAGGTAAATTTACTTACCTACTAGAATCAATAAAAAAAACCACCAGATGTGCAGACGAATAAATAGTATTGTGGCAAGCTAAGGACCACTTGTTACATGTGTACTTTGTCATGAACTAGGAGCAATCTCATCACTAGCCAAAAAAGATAATTTCAGATAAGCTGCGATGACAAATCGCTTCAAATACATAATACTTACATATCTGTACGCACAGCGGAAGAACTGAGCAGGATCTTAAACAGCTAGCAATGGATTATGCAACCGTCCTTCCTGATTCTGTACATTGTCATGAATTTGTTTATATACTTATTTTATGAACTAAACCTATAATTAAAACTATCAGTTTATAACATAAGACTGGAATACAAGTCAGATTTTTTTATTGATCTTTAAATAACGAAGGAGGTCAGATATAAACTATGGCGATAGCAACGTATTATGTAAATTCACGATCGAGCGGGCGGAGCATGGCTTAATTGCTGTGGCCTACGATGTTATTACTAACCTATACTATAACATTTAATAATAATAATATAAAATAATCCCAGCCTTTTTTTTAATGTCCCAATGCTTGGCACAGGCCTCATCTCAATGCGAGGGGGGATCAGGCCATAGTCCACCACGCTGGCATAGTGCGGGCTGGCGGACTTCACACATCTTTCGAGGGGTTCTCTGAGACATGCAGGTTTCCTCACGATGTTTTCATTCAACGTTTAATAACTAAAACATTTCCAGGACTTAAAATAGTTGTGACCTTGAATGCCTTCCTTCCTTGAGAATAACTACAAAAAGACGAACCACATTCGACACAGCATGTCGTGACAATCGTTTCAATATCGCCTTCGTATCGCTTGCGTAACCGTCACTTGTTGTTTTTTGTTCAGACTGTTGTTGATGGATAGTTGGGGGACACACAGCTGCTTAAATTTGCCAATCAAACATGAATCTCTAACTAGGGTTGCCAAGAAATAAAAACGAAATATATATAGATTTTGCGTAGGTATAGTATTTGCTTGTAATATAGAATTAATGCAAAACTATACAACTACATAAAAATAATATATAAATACTAGAAATAAAACTAATTTTACGAATTTTATCGCGTTTATTTTATGTTATTTACGTTCTGTTATGAAAATAGAATCCAACATTACTCATTTATTTCTGTTTCCAATAAGCAACACGTCTATAATTGGTTTGGTTTGCCTACATATATTTTATTTACAAAATTAATTTGTTTTTCAATAGTTAATACACTATCAAAATACTGAGAAATATTATGTAGATAAACCAAGCTACTAAATGTAACTGAGTGCAGCTGAAATATATGCTAGTATCGAAACATTAAGAAATCAATGACACCCACAGACACCTAACATATGTGTGTCAATGAAGCCGTATACGCTTGTTAGTGAACGCTATATAAATATCGGGAAATTAATTAATAATCATAATCTGATTAATTTTGCAAAACTCAACCTAGATTAATAAAATTAATTAATTTGTAATAAGTAACTTTCTGTTTTCAAAGTCACAATATGTTTAATCTGATCAATCAAAGGTCACCTCTATAGATGATAAATAGAGTAAAAGAGGCGCTTTGAAGCAAAACTCTGCAGGTGTTAAAATATATTATTATTTTTATTGCAATCTATTTAAGATTGTACCTCATTAAAATTGATCTTTCGTTTAGTCCATTTCACATTTTGTTATTTATGCAAAACCTCCAATAATTTTTATGCCCGAACAAAATGTCATCTATTTAACTGACTTCAAAAAAAAGGATGAGGTTCTCAATTCGGTTGTATTTTTTTTATTTTTATTTTTTTTATTTTTTTTATTTATGTTTGTTACCTCAGATCTCCGTCATTTATGAACCGATTTCGAAAATTATTTTTTTATATGAAAGGATATGCTTACAGATTGGTCCCATTTTTTTCAAAAAATTGTTCTGATCATGGGATCCATGAGGAATTGAGAGGACTCCTCAAATTTTATAGGTAAACCTATAGCAATTTTGGTATTTTCATCAAGAAGTCAAGCATTTGCATTCAGAAAGTATCATTTGCTGAAGTGAAAGTGATGAAGAAGACCACAAATGGCCACCGGAACTTGTCAGTGATACGTATTTCACGGGTTGCGCCAAGATAATCTCGATTATGATCGTTAAGCGACAATGAAAAAGCAAATTTAAAGAAATGGTTCTGATGAATATGGTACCATCGAACTGATCTGATGATAAACCCAGGAGGAACCAGAACATGTGTTTGGGCTTATTGAAATTGTTATGGGATGCACTTTGGCTATAAATAAAACTTTTTCGTGGATGTTCCGATTTGGATTATACCCTTTTAAAATTCAGCGAGATTGATTCAATGGTTTTTGTTTTATCTTGATTTCTTTGAATCTATATTTATCTCGCAATGATGTTGTATTTGGTATACCTATTATCCAGTAAAATTATTGATATAAAAATCTTTTTAGTGACAAAGAATAGTAAATATATCCACTAAAAAGTGCAAAATAAAAAACTTTTTAACAAAATAAAAACCGTCTTCAAAAAACTAAAAAGCCAAAAATAATCTAATCTTGAAATCTACCTTGTTTAACTAAATCAAATATTTAACTAATCTGAAGTCGGTGCCAAATAAACAACCGACGAAGAATAGCAAATGTATACTCCAGTAACGAGATGCGTGGACCAATTTGTAGGTATAGTCTTTGGCGCAGACCGGCAATACTCGACTCAGTAGATTTTTTGGCACCGACTTCAGATTAGTTAAATATTTGATTTAGTTAAACAAGGTAGATTTCAAGATTAGATTATTTTTGGCTTTTTAGTTTTTTGAAGACGGTTTTTATTTTGTTAAAAAGTTTTTTTTATTATTTGGTTAGTTAGAGAAAATAATGTAAATAAGGGCTCATCTCTCCAAGTGCCTGTGTGTCGCTTACTTGAACCAACAAAGCATGACAAACATTATTCACGAACTCACCTGCGCGTATTGTGGGAATCGTTGTGTGGGCAATAATACTTTTTATCATACACCATAATAATGAACTCATTATAATTACGACGAACAAAAAGCGCTTAGCATGATAGCTGACTTATTTCGCGATAAAGGTTAGTTTAATATGTCAGTTGTTCCATTCAGATGTCTATCATATGACGCAAAACTTTGTGAAAAACATCATGAACGTTATATGTATGGTATTCCATGGGATAAAGTGATATAGCACCTGTAGTACCACTTGAAATACATTAAATATTAAAGAACTACACATAGTTTTATCTAGAACTAGCTTTACCGGCAAAATTCGTACCGCCGCAGAATCAAATGTATTAGAAAATGAATTATCTTTATTATTATTTATTTAGTTAATTTTTCCTATGTTTTCTCGGTTATTCTGCTATTCGGGACAAAGACAAATTCAAATAATTAAAGATTACAAAAATCGGCCCACCAGTTCTTGAGCTTGAAATAAATGGTGTGACTAACACGACCTTGTCTTATAAATAAGATTATATACTACAATTAGTAATCTCGTTACCCAGGCAAGTGTTCTATCAACTTGGCTATCACTGCTTTAACTACAAATATTTTTAAACTACTAATACTTAATTATTATTGAGGTTGTTGGGTTTTCCAAACCCGTATACAAAAGGTTTGCATTTCATTATCTTTTATAATTTACATGGCAGGTAAACGTCAAGCTAAACAGTATCAGCAATGGCTGACAAGTTTTACATTTATTGATGTCATAGGTCCATAACTCACGATTTGTAATCATCTATTGTTGTTTTAATGATCTTTTAAGATAGTGTGAGATTTTGAAAAAAGGATCCTGCATTGAAACTATACGAGTTATGTACTGTTAAGTAAATAGACAGAATATAATATAGTATAATAATAATGAAATGATTTCATCATTAGTTTATACAGCATTTGCTTCACACGGAAAAATTACCTATCTATTGAAACAGCCAGCAATGTTTGAAACAAGACTTTCCCACTACCGTGGAACTGAAAGAAAATCAATTGTATCAATTTTTTTTCTATCTGCTTCTCGTAATATTCCATTGCACACCGATAAGCTATGACGTTTTAGCGGAAAAGGGAAGATCTTCAAGCCAGGCGGGTATGCCTGGCAGGGCGGCCTCTATGCCCCAACGGCTATTGTCTGTATCTTGTATATATGTTACGTGCTCCGAAAACTCTCATAGCAAGTTTTAGGATTGTATGGAGAATTGTCAATTGTTCTGAATGCATCGTGCAGCGCCATATGTGTAGCTTTTGGCGAGGCTATGAGGTCGCTACAACGTCATTCCTTATTATGTTCATTCGCTTACTGAATTTTGACTCTCAGAGCACCAATGGACAGCAATATTTTTTTCGATGCCAAATCCTATCGGTGGACGGCAATCAAAGCTATCACCACATTAGATACAGCTGGTCAAAATAGTAACTTAGAACTAGTTTCATTCGAGTTCAATGTTCCGTTCTCTAGATCAAGACGGAAGCGAAGCCCGAACGCAACAACGTAAAAAGTGAAACGAAAAAATCGTGTACCATTTGTCCCCGTAGATTTATCGATTACGTTTCGATTTAATTGGCAAAATTTCTTCTAGGAATACGATTAATAATAAATAAACATAGCAACGCTTGTATTATAGGTACTATACAATGCACTGGGGGCGAACCCAGTACATACTACTTATATAGATATTAAACATTCATGATTTGGGTACAAAGTTGGTCTTTGTCAGGATTCGAATCCCGGACCCTTGGCACAGAAAGCAGAGTGATTACCGACTGTGCTAATCAGTCCGACAATAGCTGATGTACGAAATGTGGTGTGACATCTATTACCGGTCCTAAGAAAAGTAGTCAAATCAAATTCTTTATTTCGTATAGGCCTACGGGGGCACTTGCAATTTGTCATTTACATATTTTTTCTCTTTCTTTTTTCTTTCTCCTACTTTCTGTAGTAAAATAATTGCAATATTTTAACCCCCATATTTTATTTTCAATAGATATTTGTTAGTCGATCGTTATCGATAATATTAGTCAAGGCCAAATCAAACCGCAGTTTGTACACCACTGCCTTTTAGAAAAATTTGGCCCGTTACTCCCTATAAACGAATAGAACATCGTTCCATTCGATAGCAACATTACAAAATCTCAATAGAATCTGCGTATTTATAAAGTAATCAATGTTACGACTTCAATTAAAACAACCATTTGAGGAATGTTTTGTACGCTACAAACCTACTAACCTCTACATATTGCCCGGTAACATATTTGCCATAATAACGTTCCAGTTACCCACATAACAAAACTATGATCGTTATGTAAATCCCCGTCTGATATAATATGTACGTGAGACACTCGACTTGCACTTTCTATTGGACTTTCACAGCTATTGTGAATCGGTTGCGCTGACGCAATCGCCGAATGGACGCTACGTCACTACTACGTCATAAAGTTACACCCACTGGGGCGGCCGCAGAAAAAACTAAACTTAACATATATAATAAGATAATTTGACGTCGTGTAGGTATTGCAAAATTATTTATAAAACGATTAAGTAATAATCTCCTTTATGGAGGAGACTTTATTGGAGATACTGGTACTATTGTAATAAGGCTATATTCGTATAATCAGTTATTTTATGGGCCGTTAATGGAAATCAGTAACTGTGAAGTGGTGTCAAAGATTTTCCCACGATACCCAGTTGGTTTATAAACATAAGGAAATAATATCTATCGTGTAGTAGTAGTAAGTGTGAACAAACGGTGGTGCGCCATTTTCATACGTAAATTACGTAACGAGTAGGAAGTACGTTGTCAGAATACGTAGTAATGGTATAACAATTAACTCCTTAAAGACCGCTATACATAGAGTAGTGGAATAAGAAGGTTCGTCCCCTTAAAGTCGACTTTTGCTTGTAGGAGTGCAAGAACTGTCTTACAACATTCCTGTGCAGAAAACAGTGCTGCCAACATTTTAATAAATGTTGGCAGTTGGCACATTCCAACGAGTTGATCCGCGAACATCAGATATACGAAAAGCAATAAAATAGTTATCATTACATAATAATATTATCTTAAGCCATATGTTCATACATGCGTATGCAGATATATGTTAATATGTGCAGTATTACATGCCAATACCTTGATATACCGCCACCGCTTGCTACGTTTTTTTACGTTCCCGACGTTTCAAATGCTTTACAGCAACCATGGTCACGGGAGGACTGAGGCGTTAGACGCCCTAGTGTCATAGTTAGATCTGAAGGGATAACAAATTAAAATAATACAAAGTCGCATAGTGAAAAGCGACATCGTAATTCATTCCATATCTTATGAAACACAAACATAAAACACAGTTAATGTGTATTCAACGAATCAAGAAATCTCTTCTCCATCGTTCCTCGTAACCGTCACAACTGCTTGTAATTCCACGTACAAGCGTACAGTTGGTTCGCTCGTATTCACGTGCGTAATAGTATCCGATTCCACGTTCGAGATAGACAAGTAAGGGTGGAGATATATAACTGTAGTGAGAAGTCACGTCGTAAATGTATGGGCTCTGTAACACAATATATTACAGTCGAAGCTTGGTTACATTACAAGTATCTAACAAATAGAAGGCTGGCGCTCACTACGCGGCACGCCACGGTATCGCACGGCAAAGGATTTTGTAAGCGTAAATTATTTTGAATCTTATTTTAATAGTCTTAGTAGTCACATTTCGTTTATATCGACACTTGAGTATACCGCGAGAAGAAGCAGTATACCGCAGCAGGCTCCATCACGCAATGCTTAGCGAATCAACTAAGTTCTAATTTTTTTCGTAATCCATGCTATTAATACGATTATGAGGAACGTAAAAACATAAAATAAAGTTTTATTTCAATGTAATTATGATATATTTTTTATTGAATGCCGAGGGATATTCGGCATTCCAATGCATACTTTGCCGGGCCATGCGGCATTGTGCCGCGTGTGAGCGCCTGCCTTACATAGCTGTATCCAGACCGTGCGCAGCCTAGCAAGACTGGCTGGGGCATATAGAAAAGATACTAAGCTCGAATAACATTACAAAGCTGCTAAATATATCATCTGCCTACTGCTGGACTCAAATTTCATCTCTTTGCATCCACTTATAGGGTGTATATTTGCTTTCCATACATGTGGGGTGTAGCTTTGTATCCTGTAGGGTGTCGGGTGCATGTAGTACCGGGCTTAAAGGTGTAGCAAAATATTAACCGTAGTCAGGTGAAGTCACACTGGGTCAGTTTGGTGGGCGAATTCCTCGTATTGAGGGAGAGTCTGTCCGGTAAAGTAGTAATTTGCTCGCCTTCTAATAACATTAGGATGAACCCAACTCTGCCTACTCTTTCTGGGATCACAGTTGTCATAGTGTTTAGGGGTCAATGACTTTGACGCATGACTTTAGCTTCCCTTTAGAGGTTTGTTGCCAGCTGTGAGCCGCGACTGCGTGAGCGATAAACACTCGCAACAAGGAAACATACGTGCCTTCCATCTTGTTGTATCTAACTATATATATATATATTATATTATTCTCGCCATCTCACAGATAACAAAAATCGTGTACTTAAACATAAGAGTACGTATTTGCGGTTGTTTTGCGACAACCATTTATTAATAGTTAAATGTTTATCTCGTTTTTTTATTGCTTCTCCAAGTTAATTTAATTCGTGATTTACCGTAACTTCTTATGATAGATCACACTAAACTAATTTATACTGTCTAATCAGTAAATATTTAATCGGATTGATTTACTATCTTAACTAATATCAACAGATAGAATTTGTGAAGAAACATCAATAACCTATGAACGACCATTAAAAATTCACTATAGGGAGCGTCCCGTCTAATTTTCTAACGAGAAAAGCAAGAAGGTCGATTTCAGTTCTTACAATTTAGTACAATTAATAATTGTGTTTCCTAGATATTTTATTAACACATAAAATATTTTATATTTAGTCCTAATATTAGTGTTCTGTATCGGAATCACTAAATACAAATGCCAACACTAGCATCGCGAAGCACACACATTTTATTTATTCTTGTACCTACTCCTTTAATGATGTCCCAAGAGGCATCCTATGTATGTAGTTGAATGTCGAATTGCGTTTTTGTTTACTTATTTTTATCAAATTCCCGAGAGGTAAACAGTCCTACTGTGTGTGTCAGCATCCGTCATCTTTTGTGTTGTTATACATATCTACAATTTACGATGTTACTTAATATACCTACTATATAAAGCAGCAAACATAATGATACTAGCAAAAAAACTGCTGGGTTTAATGTCAAGCGGTAATGGAAAAATGTTTTCCATTGAAGTATTTTTTACACAATCGAACAATGGCTCGCTAATTCTGTGTGTATGTGTGTCGATAGTACAAAAATAACAGAACGTAGGCGAATGGTTTGTATAGCGTCATTTACACGCTTGAGTTTTTAATTCATAATTGGATTTGCGATTTTACGAAACGTTTTCCTTTCTTGACTTTGATTTGCATGCAATTTTTAAATCGTAAATGGTAGATGAATTATATGGACGTGTTGAATGCAAATAGGTACAAATATGGTTCTCCTTATGTAGGTATTACATATGTCAAAGTATATCTATAGAATCATACTTAGACCCACGAATTTATAGACGTTTTATAACATTATCAAACGTCATATAGTACTGCGCATAAGAGTTTTGCTTTGCGCAGTACTATATGACGTTTGATAAATTTGTAAAGCGCCTATAAATTTTGGGGATTGTCTTCGAGAAGATGTTAGGCAAGGAACCTGAGTTGGAGATGAAAATTCATGAAATGCTCGGGTCTAATAAACAAATAAATAGGCCTATTCTAAAATTAAAAATATGCCTATGGCATAAAACAAGATTATCATAATCATAATATCTTCTACCATATGGATCATACAAAACTTAAGTACTTTTGAATTTCCCCATTAATTACTAATAAACCGTTCTCAGTCACAAAATTTAATAGGTCGTGTTCGTCATGTCAGGATTGGTGGCGCGCGAATCTAATGTCATCGTCGTCGTCGCCTTTACGGACCATCTATGGCCTTAGTTTGGTCAGTCCACCTCATGGGTGATCATCCTCGCTTGTGTGTGCACGTGACCAAAATAATTAAGTACGCAAGATTGAACAAACTATACTATCTACTATAACATTGATGTAAAGTTTGAATGTAGGGGTAATCTCCAGAAGTAGTGATTCAATTCTGAAAATTCTTCCAGTAATGTCAATAAGCTACTTTATCCATGTGTGCATATTTATTATTTTTATCGAGGACCACAGGCAAAATGTATACAACATAAATGAACTAAAAAGCTGCTTGATGCTGGGTTCTCGAAGCATGGACCGGTTTATTCATATAACTGTTTAAAATACTTCAAGCATTCTAAATAGTGTAGCACCACATATCTAGAGCGTCAATTTACTATACTTCTTCTCCTTCTAGACTAAGGACTACTCTGTAGTAAAAGGTATTTTTAAAAGGACCTATTCACACAACTGTAAAACGTGTAATAACGAAAACGTGTTCAGTTACAATAACAATGTGTGATATGTTACGAACGATAAAGCGAGCTGTCCGGAAAAACAATGTAGATATGTACTTTGTAACGTGAAGGGGAAAATAGAAAATGCTATGGTTCAGTCATTTTAGATTAACTTTTATTATGTATGTAATGTTTACTGCATTGTATATATGTCTTTTATTTCAGAATCCTACATAGGACTGATCCAAATCCAAATCCAAAACCAAGCTATGCTCCATCGTAGATCTCATCGTCACTTACCATCAGGTGAGATCGAGTCAAATACTTGCCTATAATGCAATAAAAAAAAGCGCACTATTGCAAGACCTCAAGACACCGTGAGCACATTCTGCGTAGATTGGACCGCAAACAACAAATAAATATGAGGGTACCCGAGTTCAAACTATACCACTAGGACGTCAAATACCACAGTCCTCCTGTGACTATGGTAAAGCAGTAAAGTAAAGTAAACGTAGGGAATGTAAAACATAATATACACGCGATAAAATTAGTTTTATTTAAATTTTTTCTCCCATTTTCCGCGGTATATAACCAGTAATGTACCTATATCGTAAGCATTGACATCGACCGATATTACGCAAGGCGGCATTACAGCCGATGCCGTCATTAGTTTCTTCATATCTCCGATTTCCGAGGGTGTTACCTAAAATTTACGATTGAATCACAAAGGAATATGGTCAACAATGCTTATGGAAATTAATTTTCGTGTTGAAATTGGATTGTGCCAGTTTGATGTGTGTTACTTAAAGGACTCTCCAAAAATGAACATTACAAAGGTAAAAAAATCTCGTTACAAACTTTCAGCACTTTTTTAAGTGATTTGTAGTAACATTGTAAATAAATTAAAGCAGTTCATGAATGTTAGGTTACTGTTAACTTATAATTAGATATTGTTTTTTTATAGATTAAGTGAAATCACAAATAGTTTTAAAGAAATATGTAGTCCAAAGAAATCTAGTGATAACAATGGTTACCTACCTACTTAGTTACGTACATATCTGCAGTAACATTGAGATGAGCCTTCACAGACAGAGGTCATTGCACTAATAAAGGCGTCTGCTAATGATACCATACTATTGCAGTAAAATATAAAATTAGCATAATTTATAAGCAGCCGACATTGAATCCGAAAGGTTCGACCGTCGATTACTTATTTCACAAAATGTTCGTACACACACGAAGTGCAATTAAAACGTGTTCCTTCGCAATGTTGGGTTTTCTCTGTACCTATAATTTACGTCCAAAATAAGAAGCTTTAAATAAACTTACTTTTAATGTAAGCAGGTAAAATAATTTATGAAGATAAGTTACTACAATATTTACTTACATGATGAAATTAGATCTAACATCGTCGCTCTTCAGATCCTAGAGGATCTTGTTGGATGTTTGCTCAATGTACCCTTACTGCTCTTTCCTTATATACTTCTTTTGTTATTAACATTTGCGTGCGGCTCTGCCTGCGCAATCGCCAATTTTATTTGCTATTGACAAAAACAGTCGAGATGACAGTGACGCTACTGAAATATGACAGCGCTCGCTCGTGGCAGCGAGCTTGTGCCTCAGGCGAGCTAGTTTAACTGAACAAGCCATAGCAGTCTCGCGAAGCTATAGTTAACCGCATGTGCTATTATGTTATTTGTTTCTTAGTATGAATGTTTAATTTCATCTTTTCTAAGGGCATGTATATATATACTTTCATCCCTCACACCGCTGGTATTATGTTGCAATCGCAACACAAACCTTGCTATTATAAGTCTAAATGCGGGTCATTAACACAAATGACTCCGTGGAGCAATGCGACAGTAACGATTGCTACATTATACTCTCAAGATCACACAACATGGCTCAGAATAACGAATGGGTATAATCGGTTGGTTTGTTAAGACCTTTTTACTTTCGAAAGATGTAGGTATTTCGTATACGAAAAAAATACAATCGATTTGAGAACATCCTCTTTTTTAAAGTTGGTAAATGAACTGCGGTGTACTAACTCTACTAGTCTTAGTTAGTACGAAGCTCACCCGAGGCAAACATTTATACTGCCTTGACTGAGCACCGTCGTTCTTCGTTTGCTCTGAGTGTCAACGATATATGTTGTACATATTATGAACCTGATTGCTTGGCTCAATCTAAGTTGCCACGCGCCGCCTATGCTCGTGGTATGAGGTTTCTCGCTCAGTCAGGTCATGGCTAATGAGATCAATTCGCCAAATCGTTATAAATCTTTTTAAATTAAACGTTTGTCGATTGCCATTCGGTGCAAGCTAGTTTTGCGTATGCCACTCACGTCGATCTTGATCTTTACAATCTCGTACATTTTATTGTAGTTACTGGAAATACTTATGTATATTTAAATCCACGACGCGAGACAAGGCGACGCAATGCTACAGCAGTCACTCCTATTTAATTGTGACCCAGTATTATGTTGGTATTGAGAATACATTGAAAATTCAGAAGGCAAGAGGTCCTATTCCCTATTCTCGATGGCATAATTGAGTCATAAAAGCAGACGCATGTATGTAATTATTTATTGAAGCAATAACTTAAGTGACTGTTAAGTTTTTAAATAAAAACTGGATGTCAAGAATACCCAAGCAAATATTTTTAAAGGCAAGCGTACACATACGCACGGAATTCAATGTATTGCACGAATTCATCCCGCTCACAATAACAGACATTCGTATTTTAAATATTATAGCCGCGTACCAACAGACGCGTGTCCTCGCGTAGCTACGACAAATTTCACACGAAGTAGCCCTGATTTTTACTCATGGCTCGCGCGAGGCAAGTCCCTGAATCAGCTTCCGTGCGTCTGTGCGGTCAGTCTGGGTGCAGCTACTTAAAAATGGTAGCGCTCAGACAACGCAGCATCGCAAGGCTGCTGGGTCAGTCAGTACCAATGCAGCTTTGTGTGAGTGAAACAAAACAACCGAAATCCATTGCAAGGCGTGCGTACATGATAACAGGTCAACGTGCGTCTTAAAAACACGTTTTGCTTTTTGTACAAAGTTTACAGTTTACCCAATTTTGGTGTCGTACGCGGGGCAAAAACTTACTTGATGTAATAACATCTTTTCACGAACTTGAACGGTAGGTACTACTTTCGGTTTACCGATTTTATGGACGGATTTAATAACCCGTATGGTTGGTGGCTCTGCAGTAAAAAAAAGGAAGTAAGTAATTTGAGCGAAAGGGCTAGCTGAATCTTTAGGTCTTAATTTTTATATAATTAAAGGCATTCCCGAAATATTACTCCATACGTGGATTGCATACTATTACTTATATAAGAAAGTTGTTATCTGAATGAATGTTTTCCAAGCGTATTTTCAATATGTTATTGGATAAGAGAATTAGTATACAATTATAATTTATTATTAAACCGCTCTTAAATCATGTCTAAGTTGCTGAGCCAACATAAATGATTACTTAAGGTTACTAAACCTTCGCGGTTATGGTGCGTGTCGTAACTTAGGTGCGGTTTCGGTTTAAATGTCAAATAATAAAACAAAGTTGTGTACCTATATTTTGTTAAAATTTCCATTCTTTATGGGAATTATAGATATATAGTGCCTACTTGTCTACGAAGGTTGAGGAGTCAGAATCATTGTTGCTATTGAAAGCTTTTTTAAAAAACAGTTATAAAATTTAACCAGAGACAAATAAGACAAATAGATTAATTGAATAAAGATAAATATCACCAAGTTTGTAGTCTCCGAAGAGATAGCTAGGCTAGATCTACATAGTTACACATTCACATTTCGTAGTTATATGACGTCAAAATTACACCGGGTACAAGGGGACTCGTACCCGGCGTAATCTAGACTCCAAGTCTAGACTGTGTTCTGAAAACAACAACTAAATACGCAATGTTCATTAATAATCCGATAAATAAATAATATACACGGAGGGTTGCAAACAACAAATAGAAGCACAAAAAACCAAGCCTATTTGTTTAGTATAAGTGAATTTGAGTGTACTACACAAATGGGCTTAGTTTTTTGAGCTTCAATAATTGTTCGCGACGCTCCGTCTAATTATTTCTACGTCTGAGCTTATAAATCCTCAAAACTATTTTTTTAACTAAAGTACTTGCATAAACATCACAAGCTGGAATCGAATCTGTAACCTCAAATTGACAGGTGCACGCGAGGCACACGTTTTGTAACACGACAGTTTTGTGTACCTGACACTTGACCAGCGAGGTTATTTTAAACCATCCGAAATCGATATCGGAAACGGAATCGAAAACTTCCGAACTGGATTACCGCAATCGCTATTAATATTTCCGAATTTGATCATCGTCGATGTATCTTGATGACAATACCAAATCGTATTTCCAAAAAGTTTCCGTCGGAAAGCTCGTCGGGAGCGACACCAACATCGGAAAGTTTCAAATCCGTTTCCGATGTCGATATCGAATGGTTTAAAATCACACTGCTGGTACCTACTCGTATATGAACAACTATTCCATGTTTTCTAAACACGGCGGCGCGGCGTGGTATTGACAGTCACAACATTGTAGTTAGTTAGGAATGTGCGTAAGCGCATATTGCCTAGTACAACAATAATAATACATCATCACACCTGCAAACCCCGAAAGTGTTGACGGAGGTGGTATTTGGTTAAGGCGGGAGAAGGACAACCGGGGGGTTTGAGTCGGTAGGAGTCAATGAGGATTTCCCCACGCAAAAAAAAGGTGGTATTTGGTTCCAATCTGATAGAGGGCGAGCCTAATTACGTTATATCTGGCACACTCCTCGTCATCATGAGGAGGATTGAGGAGTCCACCCCGCTGGAACTGTGCGGTTCGGTGTACGTCACACGACTTTAGATGAGGTGAAGGTTTCCTCACTATATTTGCCTTCAGCGTATAGCAAGTGATAATCATGATTAAATATGAGATTCCCACATGAAAATGCGAAAGTGAGTCAGGCGTGATCCGGGGCTTGGAGCTGCATACTTTGTGTCGAAGGCGAGCGTACCATGAAGACGCATAATATATGTGTACCTAGTAGGCACTCTTAACGTAATCGTAACGTCGTCGAGAAGGCGTGCTGTGTCTGTCGTTCTTATTTATGTAATCTGTGGTGTAGGCGGTACGAAGCACTCTTAAGTAAACGTGTTACGGTCTCAGAAATAATGTCCTATACGTTTTTTTTTTAATTTTGTACCTGTATATGCTCCGTTTCTTTGCACTTTACGCCATTTTATTGTTGAGTTGAGCAACACAACCAAATAAATTTAAACGTACATATTAAATTATTTATTTCTTCATAAACAAAGACGCAATAAACATATACATACAATACAAATACTACTGTGATACCTAAGAAAAAAGACTTGAATTTAAAAAAAGCAATATTATAGTTACGTATGTATACCCATAAAATTGGAAACAGTTAGATAAAACTTTATAAAGTAATGTATAATAAACCTTATTGCGAAGACCTTACAATTCATAAGCGAGCACAATAAATCATAACAATTTTAAAGACCAGAACCGTTTGTCAATAAAATTATCTCGACGTTCACCGTCCAAAGTCAACGTCCTTTATCATGCAATTAAGTTCAATATACAACAATCTCATTAACAATTCGATCGTATCGAACAGTCCCATGACCCATATAATACAATCTAACATAACATTGGCCTTAGTCCGGTTCATTATCCGTAAAACCTTAGAACTCTATAATTTGTTTATGCAATATTCAAAAAATCTAAATAAGATAAAACCGTTTAACGATACTACAAATGGTTTTTAAATAAATTTAAAAGTGTTCTATATTCAAATATCTTGGTATGCAAACTCATTATTTATTCTTCGTTTTAATAAATAAATGGATGAAGATAAAATGTCAAAAAAATGGGATTATTCTTGCCAGTTACTTATGTCACCTATATGATATTATTTTTCAATAAATCACTATTAGACTCATATACATACCGAACGTTACGGATATAAGACATGCATACGACTCTTGAAAACGAAAAAAAAGTTCGTTGTACCATAAAGAATACTTTAAATGCAAATAAAAATGCAACCGCTCATTAAACGCCCGTGCCAGTTTCAGACAAAAGCCTCTTTTGTTAAAGTTATCAGCGTAATATGAGGTGATTACTGTAATCGCCATGCCTTGACACAAACCTGCTGCATTTGACGTGCTTGGAAACGTGTTTGTGGCTAACAACACGTAATAGTGGAATATTCTATACAATCGAAGGTCTATGCAGCACTCACCTATGAGCCATACAAATCGACAGACCTATGTGCGTCTATGTAAGGTTTTAATTTGTTTGTCAACTTTTTTGTTCCTTAGGGACTTTAACCCTAGGACTCTTTTTATATATATTTTTTCTTTTTATTTGGGCTATAAAAACAATTATGAATGGCCAGAACCTACCAACGTTTCGGAATGTTGGTTGCACAGAGAAGCACTGGCAAGAAACTCCATGGTTACTCTTTTAAAAAAGCGGTTGGTATACATTCCCAAAAAAAATCAAGCCATTGGATCCGGCAGCACTATGGTCACGATATACAATGTAATAATACTCAAACAGTGCTTTACTCAGTAAGTTAAATAAAAATTAGTTCAGATATAGGAACTCAATTTACTACATGTTAGCAAATATGGGCTCATGTACATGCAACATGATAATAATTTTAGTGACAATTAAATGTGCCAAGTGGAGATTATCTATAGAATCATTCAGAAATGCTATACTAACCTTTGAACCTGTGCTTCTTTAGCGCACTAATTATTGTGTGAAATAAGAATGTGCATGTTCTGAATCAGACTGTATAGTTTTTCAATTGTAAGCAGACGTAAGCTTTCATCTAGGCGCAGTATTGGGACAACACAAACATAACGGCGAGGAGTTTGTAGTGCCAATTATTTTAATTTGTCTAGCTCTTGTACGGAAAGTCGCTGCAGCCGCTCCGCCGCCGCCGCGGTGTCAGATTACCGGTTTCATGAAAGTTGATTTCCTTCAACACCGTCTAAGTTTGTTCGACTTATTTGTATTTGTGAGTCATGTTATACGGTCTTTATTGTTTTGAAGGGAGATCTGCGTCGTACAATTTGTTTTGGTCACCCTGCTCCAAAACCTTCGTATCTCAAAGCCCTCTGACACCTAGAGTGATGTTCTGCGCAACGTATCATACGAATTGCACAGAAGTAAACTTATTTTGCGGCCATTGAGACCAACGATTTTTTTTTATTTCATTCCATACAAAAATCTATCAAATACTTGCGTACTTTTTGTCATAAAGTAAAGTGCACTAAACAAATGGGGGAAGAGGGACCAACCACTGATCCACGCCTTGTCAACTTTTCTAATTATAAACCAAACAAGTTGATCGATAATTAAAGAAGCCAACAACACCGAACTCCTCTAAGATGTCAATCGGGAACCTGTCTGTCTTGAGTATCGGGACCCTAATTAATATGCAATTCTCCGCGTAACGATGCGAATCTAAAAAAGTATTCGGTGTTTCGCCTCTAAACGAGGCATCGTCCGGACAGCCGGGCTACAAATAAACGACAGAAAGACGAGGGACCCATCCCTCGTCTCCCATTTGTTTAACAATGGATTTCCGCCTAGTTCTATGAATTATTATATTATAATATGCACTGAAAACTGATTGATAAATATGTGAGTAATTAGTTCAGAAACTACAAATATAGTTACTGGGGTAGAATGTTAGTTATTTCATGTATGTTGCAATGAGAAATCCGTTTGAGAAAATAATTACTGAAAGCCATTGTTTTTCACCCATACATATCTATCTGGATCACTGTCATGGGGATATCCTATTAAATCCTCTTATAACTTAATAAAACCGGTCCAATAAATTTAATTACGTCCGAGCAATCGACTTATATCATCAAATTCTCCCCGCCCACAGTCTCCAGTTAGCCAATTGCTTCATGAACTAGAGGTCAAGTGCGGTGAACTTTGTACATTAAAATAATTCCATTACTAATAGTCTGAAAACACTTAGTTTTTGGAGCGCAATAGGACTCTGAGAGATATAGTTTTATACTTCACTGTTTTTTTTATAGAAGAAAGGTTTTTATTTACTATAAATTATGTACAATAGGTGTATATACAAAGATATCTACATGAAAAACAAAAAAACTAAAATATACTTATTAATAGGAAAGATAAACAAAGTAAATAAAATAAAGCAATGTATAATAAAAATAAAAATAAAATTATATACATAAAAATGCCTCTACTTCACTGTTTACCATATTTTGAGTTCAAATGAACTTGTCACTTAGTTCTTGGAACATATGTTGTGTGATATTAATTTTTGACATTTTTGAACACATTATAGATGGCCCTGCAGTCTTTAATATGCTGATATAATGAAATAGGTAAGACACACCTACAGCTATCTCTTTTTACTTTCGATCAGACATAAGATCATGTTCCTTGTGGGGGCTGTAATACCGGAGCAATGAATTGAAAACAATATAACCCCTCTCGTCGACTCGCCGTGTACGCGCAATCATATGCAATCAACTTGACATCCTAAACGCTCGCGAAGTTCGCACTTCCTTACATTACCAATAAATTGTTCTAAATGGAACACAGCTCACCGGAGTCACCAATTGTGAAATATATTTTTACTGTTTCACGTTTTTATTGAGTATAAACTCGCTATCTCGCCCGGAGAACTTCGTACCACCTCAGAATCAGAAAATGAATTATCTTTATTCATTTAGTTTTCTGGTTTTTTTTTCCATTTATAAATAGCTATTCTGCCATTCGGGGCGGAGACAAATTAAAAAATCAAAGATCATAAAAATAAGCCCACCTGTTCTCGTGTTATAAATAGTGTAACTAACACGACTTTGTTTTATATATAGACATAGGAAATTGTTTGATACATTTGATTCAGTTATCATAATACATTTCATCCCAATCTCCCCGATTGTGTTTGGTCCCAATGTAGGTTATAGGGGGCAAGCTTATACCGGTACTGCCCTTATACCGGGCAGACTCCCCCTCAATGTGAAGTGGTCTCGGGCCATACTCCACCCCACAGACCCGGTGCAGGCCGGCAAACTTCACATGGCTTTTAAAGACGTAGTGGCTTCCTCAAGAAGGCAGACCTGCCTTCTTGCATCAAGTGATAATTATATATCACTATTCATATATATATGTAGTACTAGTCCTACATAGTACGTCAAATAATTCTAACTTAAACGATTACTCAATAATAGTTTCTGTATTTATGGATATCGAACAAGTCTTTCCTTACATCGGAATGTCATTGGCAATATAAATAGCTTCGATCTTTCCGATAATTACATATTAGGTGTGATTAATAAATCGTGCTAAATGCAACTAATAAAAATTTCTTATATGAAATTACTAGCTGCGCCCCGCGATTAAAAAGTATGTCCTTTTTACCGGGATAAAAAGTAGCCTATGTGCTATTCCACATTATAATCTATCTCTGTGCCAAATTTCATCCAGATCCGTTCAGCCGTTCTGGCGTGATTGAGTAACAAACATCCATCAATCCAAACTTTCACATTTGTAATATTAGTGTGATACACTTTATGTAGCTACTAAAACTGTAAGCTCTTTGGAATTCAAATATCGATAGCAACACCAAAAATTATGTAGAATTCAATGACAGAGCGTAAAACGAGAATTAAAAAAACTGAAGCAAAGCCAACAAACAGTTGCAACAAACATGGAAATGACATAAACAGTGAAGAGCAAAAAGCTGTACAGCCTATTGCGCCGTGTTTCGACGGACCAACCGACGTCCAATCCGCTCTTACAACATTTATGTAACGACTGATGAAAATTTCATCCGGCAACCGCCGGTCACTTTGTGTTGGGCGGTCGGATGTCGACCATTTAGACGTAAAATGCATAATCGACGGCGTGATCGGCCGTTTCTTATTCGTCCTCTCAATTGTGTCGAGTTTTGTGAGCACGTATTTCGATTTCCTTGGACCGCTTTTTTTTGTTTTATTTTACATGCAGATTTTATAGTCCTTTGAATATTTAGTAGCGGCACGTGATTAAAGACCTGTTGGATTTCTATAATATAAAATATTGGTCACCTGAGCTTTTGGTTGTTCAATTGGAGATGTATAAATAAATCACTTCGTTTTATAAGCTTGGTTGTCACGTCACAGGTCTTTAGTTTTCTTTAGTTTTTAATTGTCAATTTTGTAAGTATTCACAATTAATTAAACATCAAGATCATAATATTTTAATCCGTGTATGTTCGTTGCTTTAAAACCAGGTCTAAATGTGTCTCATTTACGATTTCCGTAATCCGTTTTAAATACTACTCAAGTATGGCTCCAATTTCCTTATTGTCGACAACAGCATACACTATAGTTTGAACAGTATCTATTTAAATTAAAAATTCTTACTCAGAACTTTTAATTGAGTGTGCCGCCATTATTGCATTTTATATGTTAAGCGATTCCGGTCCAATAATGAAATCACGTTTAAATGATGCCAAAAAAAAACAAGAAGAAGAATATTATAATGTATATTAGCGGGAATCGTAATCTTTTTTTCTAGATGATCATTAAAAGACAATGCAGACTAGACCAAAAGGTTACCAGTATTCCCACTAGTTATATAATAAGTACGGTTGTGCACCGTAGAAAATTAAAAAAAAAGCTATCAAATCTATTAATGTATTCAAATAACAATAACGACACTACCTGCAGTGCTCTTAAAAAACAACACATAATTAGTTAGACAATAAAATAAACGAAAAAAACTACGATATTTATAGGGTCCATTATCATACATTTCAAATCACTACTAGGATATCAACATGTTTCGAATATAAAAATAAAACAAAACACACAGCAATAATCATAAATATTATTATAATATTTGTTTTAAAATAAAAACAAAAACCAAACTATGGAACTAATATCACCGACCTATGTTTTGAATATTTTAGAAATTTTAGTTGCCATTATTAAGTATGGCCAAGGTTGTAACGTGTTTCTTAATACCTGATTTCAAAATATGATAATACTTGCACACTATCTTTAGTAACATTTATCAATTATCTACGCAGAAGGCGTGAATGTAGAATAATCTTGGAATGATAATTTCTATTTGTCAATCGCTGTGACGGATCGAATTATCTCTCTTTTTAACCGACTTCAAAAAGGAGGAGGTTCTCAATTCGGTTGTATTTTTTTTTTATTGTTGCATTCATTAGATTGGACCATTGCTACACGTATGTTGATATTATTTTTCTAACTTGCTCTTATTGATATCATCTGATGATGTAAGTCATTTGGTTATGCGTAGATACCTACTTACAACAGAAAGTCTTACACTTTTTTCATATAAATTGTATAACATTAAATTTTTTCATAATTTTTGCACATTTACTTACTTGTTTTTAGTACAGTCCTAGCTATCCGAATGAACTTCGTACCGCCTCAGAATCAAATGTATGAGAAAATGAATCATCTTTATTACCAATTTTTTTGTGATTTTTTCCCATGTTTTATTAGTATTAATCATCATTCGAGATAGAGCCAAATTAAAAAAATCTAAAATCCTAGAAATCAGCTTACCCGTTCTTGAGTTATAAATAGTATAACTAACAAGACTTGGCTTTATATAACTATTTATAGATTTGTTCTGCATTGAATCGCAATTCCATGGCATTTTTTAATCATTAAAACTCTTTATAAAGACCTTTTAGATTCATACATGCTACTTTTATAAGGTTTTACAATATGTTTATCCAGCAGTCAGCACACTACGGTGTGTACTGTAGTATTAGCAGTAGAATCTGTGGTAGAGCCTGCTGATTTTACAGCCTTGTTGAGCCGCAATTCATAATCCCGTTCTTCATCCGCACGTTTACTATGTAATTTACGTAATAATTATATCTGTGTGCCCTATAAAGCTTTTGTAATAGACATTATTAAGCTCGCTATCCCCAGTAATATCAATCTTAACCAAATTACCCGTTATAATATCAGACTATTTCCTACTCTTACACCAGCTTGGTGTAACAGGATGTTATCTAAGTACTAAGAACAACCAACTCAGATAATAAGCTCGATCTAGCAGTGTTATCCATGTATCTACACGTTTAACGTTCTGTCTTATTATTTGCATTTCACAATAGAAATAGTCTACGTCATTTAAACTTTCCATTTCAGCAACAGATCGCAAATCTTATTTTAGTGTCTACAATGATTGGAGTAGAATTTTATGAGCGTAGCAATAATGTAGTCAAGTTCACACGAAGATATTGTGAAAATGAGAAAACTTTCATCTCATTTTGAACACTTTAATCATGAATATGGTAGAACTAATATAAATGAATATGTATTCAACAGTATGCCTGAATAAAATAAAACAACTAAACACTAAGATGAAATTCTTTATAAACACACTGATGTCGTAGTTTGCAAAATGACTCAAAGTCGCACTAAAACCAATTGTTCTATTTTTAAATCTGGCTGCCAAGTCCAACGAGCTTAAATGTATTTAGTAATAATCTTTGTCGATATAAAATAGACTGTGTCATCCTCCCAATAGGTATTATTTTTAGCGCACAACAAACATGCAAACGGGATCTGTAATCTAATTGTGTCAAGACGGACGCCGCGCCGGACCAACCAAAATTAAAGCAACCAAGACGTTAATAATATCAATTAAGAATATATCAAAGACTGTCAGACTAAATAATAATTGTCTACCGGTTCCTAATGAACAAACTTCTACAGTTAGAGATTGTACATTATTTCCATTGATCATTAGCTTATTACAACTACTTAATGTGGTACCAATGACAATTCTAATGAAATAATCGACCACGGGATTAAAAAACGTCAATCCATTACATATTATATTATCATATCATATTAGTATATCACTTGTTTATGTAATGAGCATGCGTAAGAATATAATAATACCGGCCCTTTTAATGTCCCACTGTTGGGCACGGGCCGCCCTTTAATGCGAGGGGGATTAGGCCACACGTCTTTCGAGGGATCCTCTCAGACATGCAGGTTTCACCGTTTCCTTCATGAGTAAGAATACTTATTTAATTAAGTATGTAGTTTCATTTGGAATTTTGCCTGCTCCACTCTCCCCTCATTATTACTCTTTGTAAGCTACAACAGTGACTAACAAAGATGCCGTGGTTTGACCCACGACGCGACCCGAAGAGAAACTAATTGTCTAGGAACACAAAACGAATGTAATCAATAGGACAAATAGGACAGTTATCATATAAAACATATACATAAAGATAAAAACAGAACAAAAGTATTTGAATCCAATTATTGATAAACACATCCATTTTTTTGTTACCAAAATAGAATTAATATGTGAACATAAGATTTTTCTCGAATATCAAGTATGTCCTGCCTCTATAAAATAGTTTTGATAATGCCAGATACATTCAAAAACACAAACGAAGACATGCTAAAGTATTATCAAGAACAAGAAAATAAAATAACCGAAGAAGACATAAGTTTGGGAATTCTCTATTATGTATGCATTTATACGAAAAACAGGTCTCACAAATTTGGATTCGCTGGTTTGGCAACCGACCTGCGAATCGAGACAATTAAGTCTTCAACATTTAGGAGATTTAAGAAAATCTTTTTTGTAATATCACCATTTTTATCAGCTCCGTGAACATGTTAAATTAGGTCTCATTGGTGGAGGACGACTGGGGTGTGGGCCCCGGACGTCCGGTGACGATGACGACTCCTGAGGAGGACGGCGGCGGGCGTAGCTCCCCGCCGCCGTGCGCAGCGAGGGCGCAGGGGGAGCAAACATCTGCTCCCCCGAGACGGGCCCCCCATAAGGGGGCGAGGCACAAGAGGGGCACCGGTGCGTTCCGCATTGGAGATCCCGGAGCCCCTCCAACATGTGTCGAAGGCGGCCACCGGGGGGGTTTTAGTGGGTAAGAATCCCACATAACCCGGCCCTCTCCCACACAGAGGCCGGGTATCTATCGAAGATTTCCCCCCCGTCAACAAAAAAAAAAAAAAAAAAAGGTCTCATTGATGATATCACATAATTATGTATTTACATACAGTACGATTTACAACGAATGTCTATAATTGTTATTTATAGACCTACACTTTTGTTTGAGAATCTTTTTCTGCTACTGTTTTTATTGTTAGTCTCTCCACACGGGCTATACCTGGATCTTTGGAAGGCTTGGACTCATGGGTCCAACACCTAGAGGCCCTCTTTGTTTTATGTTAGCCACCACGTGACAGTATTAATTTTTATGTCGTGTAGTTTTGGTTCTTCTTAGCTTCAAGACTCGTTAATAGTCCCCACATCAATATTATGTTATCTGATTACAGTATTATGTCACTGTCTATTGCCAATTAACTAAAAAAATATTTACTACCTCTTATCTATAGCCATTCATAGTTTAAAACCAATTTACTTGTTTTAGTTTTACACATATTTGAAATGCGATACTTGAAGTAATTGCTTAACGCATTAACTCAACTTAAGAGGGCTGTTTTCCAGGTTAATGAAGTCGGATATTTTATAATCACAACCTTTGTATTCTTTATAAGGAGTTGTAAAACACTTAGGTAAGTACCTACTTATTTTCAACTAACTAAATTGAATTGGTTGATAAAAAAATGCGCTCAATTTCAGATATGAATTAATTATTTCGCTAAATGCATTATTTAAGATATTATAAAAACAAAGTTAAAAAAGGTCTAATCAAATTGTCCAAAGAAAATTGATTAGGAAACGAAGGAGGTATGAGGGAAAACTGATGCTGAATTGTTTGGTACAGTCAAGGATAACAGCTTCGAAGACCGGTCAACCGTTAGACCTGCAAAATAATCCTATTAACTTCTAATTGTTTTTATTATTGAATAGTTAGCATGCAGCTATAATACTAGCCAACTTGAATGCATTGATCATTGTTAAAGAACTATAATAAGCCGTTGAATCAATAGAAAAACAACGATTATTATGATAGATCAGAATCAAACGGTGCATCAGAATGTTGATTTGAAAACAATTTACCGCATATAACTCATGTTATGATTTAACCAGCTATCAATATTTAAAAAAGAAAAGATCATTTTATCATAGTTGAAATTAAAATAACGAAACATATTTGAAACTGAATTCAAAACATTTACGTACTCATATACAGGTAAATTCAGGAAAGGACGCCGTATCTAAATCTATACAAAACAAAAGATGGCGGTATGTAAATTAGAATGACAACGTCTTTTGATAAGTCGTCGAGGATTATTTACGCAAGTGTGTAGCTTATTTTTGACTAAAATAATGTAATATTTCAGAGAGAATCTTGATGTGCTGCCATACAGAGCCATCATTCCAGAACTTAATTTTCTTCTTTTTGCAAATAAATACCGTAACTTGCATTATTATAGTAAGTGATCGGATCATTGCTCTCTGTCGGCATACGCTTAGAGACAGATGTAAACGGATATTCAATATGCCTGAGACTCTCTGAGTAAAAAGAGAAAACATTTAACATTTGTTTGTACAAATATTTCGTGCATTTCGCGTCGTCCGGCAGGTTTTAAAGTCGCTCGTTCTAGTAAATCGGCTGAGTGAAAACAGTCCGCAACACGCCGCGGCGGCGCATTGCGTGATATCTACACCAAACACCTGCTAGGTATTGCAAATCTAGTTTTCAACTATTATCGCTTCAATATTTTGTAGCTGTTTTGTATATTCATTGTTACCAAAAGTCAAGAGTCTCTTGTAATATGAAATACTGCAAAAATGACCTAACCAATGTTAATTTCATCATCAACATCGTTACGAATGTTAATATCTAAATCAAGGATTTCAACCAAGGCCTACACGTTTAGCTCGTCTCATTTGTTATCGTTAACACTCATCGTTTGGTCTTAAACAAACAATTTCATTGTTAGTACCCAATGTTTTGTTTTCTTGAACGAGTCATTGGAAAAAATCATCGGTGTCGTAAAAATTAAATACTCCTTGTCCACATACCTGAGTCCTGTGCATTTTGTAAGTGATGGATGTGATGCAGGTGTGCATAGTAATGGTGGTGGTGTAGGATGCATTCCAGATCGGTGCAATTCAACATTGTCACGGGGCACCGGCCGCGCCGGCAGCCGTCTGCTTACTCACGCTCTTTGCACACTTTCACAAAACAATTCCACTGGCACCACGACACGTATCGCTGTCACATCACGTTATCTCCTTGGACACCGGTGTAAGATGGACACACATGAGTCTGGTCCAGGTGCGGTGCCGCAGCGTCTACGGCAGGTGTCCGTCGTGATCTACATCAGCATCACGCGCACTTGTTTACACAATGATTTCTCTTATCACACGGTATCGCGAAAATCACTCATCACCGTTGAGTATTTGCGACGTTCAAGAAGCGGGAGGCGTGATCGATAAGAATTCGATAACTACACGAGGTTCTGTTGCAGTGAACGGCTGCGGGCGCGCAACACTTGCGACGCGCGATTGTAAACTGAATGCGGTATGCGAACGCTTACCACCTCTCTGAGCCGGGAGCCGGCCTCGACCGCACTTGTCGAGCCCTGGGCTATCATATCGCGCCACCCATTGCCCTCTGGATTATAATACAGCGTTCACAACCATTTCCCATTATCATCTCAATGTAAAAATACGTCAAGACAACAGGTCTCCTGGAGTTTCCTTCAAATTAACCATACTATTACGCGGTCGTTTAATGAATGCTTAAAGCGAGTATGCACCGTAAATAATTGTTTTGGAATTGTTCTCTCAATTTTATAAATCGGTACTCAAGTATTTTGCACGATTCGAAATAGCAATTACGGATTACCAAATGCCAGAGACGTGACTGCGTTTATGAGCGTCGACAGGGAGTCGATACCGACAAGATTCACAATCGAATAGCGGAGCGGGGATTTGCGGAAAAGGAGAAAAAAAAACAACCAGTTAAATATCCGCAGTGCACTTCCCAAGGTCGAAGGACTTGCTTGCCGTGAATGCGACGCGGGCACAGACACTTTCAACAGATGTATGTACAAACATACGGCTCATTGTACTATATCGACGTATAGTGACCGCATTGTCTTCCCACAGTATGCCACTTATAGCACTGACGTGTACAAACACTTTGCATTGACTTATTTCGCCGATAGTATTCATATTGTCGTAATCCTTATCCTTATTTACTATGAATGTGAAAGTGTGTTTGTTTGTATGTTTGACTCGGCATGATACAGGAACGGCTTCATAGATTTGAATGAAATTTGAATGGAATTAAAATGCGTAATAATCTGGAATAACGTATAGCTAGCTAGGCTTTCATCTGATTATGTTTTCCAAATTAAATAAATTTTAGAGTATATAAATAATAATAAATATATATCACTCGACACCGACACAATTTAAAAATAATATTTAAGAATAAATAAATTTACATCGACAAATTTAGTTTATTCTTAGATGTTTGTATGTCTTGTACTTGGTACTAAATCGGGGGGATCAACAGTGCACCCAATATGTCGAGCAAACGAAACAACACAGACACGGCCCTACCACCCTTTTCTCGAAGCAACTCACGGCAATTAGAAGCCCCCTGTATATGCGTTGTAGGCAAAGCTAGAATTAAGTTGTCTGTTACTATCTTCAAAGAAACGTGTTACTTATAAAAGACTGCTTATAATTGTCCAACTGTGCAGAGAATCGAAATAAACCTTGACTCGCAATGAAGTGCCGATCAAATTATAATTGCAATCGTTATTGTGTTATGCGTCCAGGATCCTGAGCTGATCAGTGTCTTGAATAATCGTGATGTTATAACATGATTTTGCCTTTGTTTTAACTTATTCTTGTGTGTATATCATTGTTGAACAATAGACTAATCTATCAGCCGATAGACGTCCACTTCTGGACATAGGCCTCCTCCAACGACATCCACACATCACGGCAGTGTTACTAGATACACGGTAATTACCGTAGATGCACGGTAATTTTGAGCAAAACACGGTCTACGGTAATGAGCTATTACCGTGTTCATTTCTACGGTATTTTTGAATATTAATTACCGTGTAAATAATACTCAAATTCGTGCTCAAAAACGTGTGTTTTTATGAGTAATACTTAATTAGCAACACTGGTTGTTGCTGTTGAGGAAATCCCTAAGGATTTCATTACTTGGCAGATAATATAATCCGGCAAAATTAAAAAAAAAATTACACTGATTACGAAGACCATAAAGGGAAATATTTTCGTTCAACAATCCATTCGCCGAAATGAAAACTGTGTTGATTTTATACCATCAAATGATATGGTTAAAAAAATGACTTCGTCGATTTATGACCGAGAAGTAGAACTTTTGGAAGAATAGTTTTATATAGAATAAATACATTTTAAATAAATTAACAATATAAAAGTGTTTTTCTTTTTTAAATCGACACCGTAATATACACGGTAATTTTAAAATAAAATTAAGGTAATTATACTTAGAACACGGTAATTTTAGTCTGCAGACACGGTAGTTTAAAATTTTCATCTGGTAACACTGCATCACGGTCCTCCGCCACTCGCATCCACAATAGACATTTCTACTGATTCAATAAATGTTTCACTGTTTCAATAGACGTTAATTAATATTTCATAGAATACAATTTTGTTAAAACATTAATTTTTACGTTCAATAATGCAGCAATGAATATACTTTATATAAATCCATATTACTTAAAATTATTTAGTTCGGGCAAGAATATGAATAGTTAGAATCTATCTTAACCTAGAAGAGATAGCAAGAACGTTTATGAGTATAGTTTATACCTGATTGAAAACAAAAAAGACATCAAATTAAACTCTTTGATGTAGCTTAGTAACTAATTATATATACTTAAATTTAGAAGGACTTGTACCTTACGTTACACGTGGAGATGTATTAAGTGCGGATTTCAACTTGACTGTCAGCGGCTGTCAGTATGTATAAAAAGATAAAACATAAAATGACATTCTCGGAAACATTTCATTGTCATCAGATAATTATTTATTTCCTTTGTTGTTATTATATTAAGATATATTTTTAAAATGCAATCTTTCCTTATTCTTTACTTTATAATTAATCATAATAAGGTTGAAAATATATTGCAATTCAATTAATAATAATACAAAATTTGGCGTGCATTCCTCAAAAGGGTAGGCCGGGGTTTGGATGTTTATGTTTATAATGCCAGTTCTAGATAGAATCCACGCGATTAAGATCTTTACGAGATCCATGATACGTTATCTCATTATACACAACAGTATGTATTACTTAATACTGTGACGTCTCTGCCGGATGCGAATCGTTCGAGAGTATTATCAACATAATCTGAATGAATGAATATTTATTGATTAGAAATTATTTCTATAAACCCTTTTTGTAGGACAACCGAAGTAATTAAGGGCTCATACAGCGATCTTGTATCTTATTTTTTTTTACTTTTAACGTATTATTATTTGTGTGGTATTAGTGCACTTCTCGTCATAAGTAACTTAACAACTTATAACCATTCTGTCAAAATGTGATGACTAACTCTATATTGTATGGTTGATAAAATGCCATTTTTTTTAAAAGCAATGTTCGCCAAGTTGGTTGAATGCTTAATTTGGAAACAAAGGGGGCAGGTTCAAACCCGAGCTCATTTCTCAGGGATTTTAGAGTTTTATGTGTCGCATTAATGATTATTATTGGCACTGAAGTGTACCTCTGTCTAGCCTTTTGGTGATTACAGGGGTGATGGTTATTTGTTTTGTCTTAAATGCGTAAGTGGGTAAAGTATCGGCAATGTTGTGCTGCCGTTGCCGTGCTAGCCGTTCCTACATTGTTCTCACATACCCATAACAATGTTCTGCTCAAAAATGTAACGGATCTTTTTAAAAAGAGCAACCATGGAATTTCTTACCCGGTCTACTCCATAGGAACGGCATTCCGAACGGGTGTAAAGCTGTAGCTTAGCATTTCGTAACTATTTTGACGATTCATAAGTACTGTACTGTAGTGTTAATGGTTTACATGAATAAAAAATATTCTGATTCTGATTCCGTCGTTCATATCTGGTTAATTGACGGCCACCTTTATATTACACCTTTATGTTCTTGTTGTTAACACTTTTATGAATATTGAAACGCCCGCGCCGTAGAGCTTCCTTGTATCGGCATAAGGTCGTCTGTTTATTTTGCAATGTTGTTCTTATGTAAGAACGTTATTAATCATGTCATAGATTGTATGCTGTATGCTGAATTGCTGAGTTTAATTGTGTGATGACGCGGAAGCTCATAACAACGTTGATTCATATGTTTGAATAAACATAATATGGGTTCTTACATAATATTATTACCTACTCAGACTGTAACTTGGTCGTCGTGGCTATCAGTAAATATTTTTGAAAAAATAATATTCATAGTATGGGACATTATTTCAATACAGAGTCCAAATCCGCATTTTTTGGAATTCACAGAAGAGAAACTTGGCATGTAGATAGTTTATAACTTCTAGAATATTTTTAGCTTAGGTGGTAGGGCTAATGGATGGGTTCAAGGGGATATCCAAACAAATAAGGTCCATGCGCTCGATCGAAATAAGATGCCAAAATTTTAAAAAAAGAACTAATTACATTGAAATAAAACTAATTTAAGGATTTTATCGCGTTTATATTATGTTTTTTACGTTCCCGACCATGGTCCTCCCGTGACCATGGTTGCTGTAAAGCAGCCGAAACGTCGTCGGGAACGTAAAAAACTTAACATAATATAAACGCGATAAAATCTTTAAACTAGTTTTATTTCAATGTGTAGTATTCGCGTAAATATAAAAAATCAATATAAGAACTAATTACGTTAAAAATGTTGGTCGTTTCAAAATAATGTTATTCCATATTACCTATGACTTGTGTTTTCTCGTTACCGTTTGAAAAGTAGATAGTATAATTACAATCTAAATAACATTCATCAATTAAACATTACAATACATACTAAACACTGTTTATAAAAAAAAATGTTTACCAAAAAATATTTTTCGGTTATAACGGCTCAAGGCATAAGAGGATAAGCGTAAACTTTCAACGCTGACCTACAATTATGTGTAACTATGGACACAGGTGACTTTTTGCGAACAAGCATTATCAATGTCGGTGAAAGGGCTACAAGCGGTACCGAGTGGACCAGCCGACGCCGCCGCCGACGGACGCGCCGAATGCCTATACGATGTTACAATAAAAACCTGTCGAATTGAGAACCTCCTCCTTTTTTGTCGGTTTAAATTGAGACAAATATGTGTGGTGTGTCACAATTCCTAATTTATGGTGGTATGTAACTGACACAGCTTGTTGCCGAAACAGTTAACATTTATGGTGGTATGTAACTGACACAGCTTGTTGCCGAAACAGTTAACATTTATGGTGGTATGTAACTGACATAGCTTGTTGCCGAAACAGTTAACATTTATGGTGGTATGTAACTGACATAGCTTGTTGCCGAAACAGTTAACATTTATGGTGGTATGTAACTGACACAGCTTGTTGCCGAAACAGTTAACATTTATGGTGGTATGTAACTGACACAGCTTGTTGCCGAAACAGTTAACATTTATGGTGGTATGTAACTGACATAGCTTGTTGCCGAAACAGTTAACATTTATGGTGGTATGTAACTGACATAGCTTGTTGCCGAAACAGTTAACATTTATGGTGGTATGTAACTGACACAGCTTGTTGCCGAAACAGTTAACATTTATGGTGGTATGTAACTGACATAGCTTGTTGCCGAAACAGTTAACATTTATGGTGGTATGTAACTGACACAGCTTGTTGCCGAAACAGTTAACATTTATGGTGGTATGTAACTGACATAGCTTGTTGCCGAAACAGTTAACATTTATGGTGGTATGTAACTGACATAGCTTGTTGCCGAAACAGTTAACATTTATGGTGGTATGTAACTGACATAGCTTGTTGCCGAAACAGTTAACATTTATGGTGGTATGTAACTGACATAGCTTGTTGCCGAAACAGTTAACATTTATGGTGGTATGTAACTGACATAGCTTGTTGCCGAAACAGTTAACATTTATGGTGGTATGTAACTGACATAGCTTGTTGCCGAAACAGTTAACATTTATGGTGGTATGTAACTGACATAGCTTGTTGCCGAAACAGTTAACATTTATGGTGGTATGTAACTGACATAGCTTGTTGCCGAAACAGTTAACATTTATGGTGGTATGTAACTGACATAGCTTGTTGCCGAAACAGTTAACATTTATGGTGGTATGTAACTGACATAGCTTGTTGCCGAAACAGTTAACAATCTTGGTATGTATGTATGTCCGATTTCATGGTCCATCCATACATCTATATATATAAATAAAATTGGAGTGTCTGTTTGTAATATTAAAATAACCACTTTTTACTAAGTGCATTTGGATGTATACACGTTACCTATACCGAAACAACATTTTTTACAATTTTTGTCTGTCTGTCTGTCTGTCCGTCTGTCTGTCTGTCTGTCTGTCTGTCTGTTTGTTCCGGCTAATCTCTGAAATGGCTGGACCGATTTTGACGGGACTTTCACTGGCAGATAGCTGATGTAACAGGGAGTAACTTAGGCTACTTTTATTTTAGAAAAAAAAATAGGATCTCACGAAAAAAAATTAAAACCAATGTTGGAGCGCAGCGCCTGATTAAGTTTGATAGCAACAACCTGCAATGCGTCCCGCGGGCTCAGAATGGGCGAGCAGGCTGTTGTCAACGGTTGTCTTAGTTAAATACCACGCGGACAAAGTCGCGGGCAACAGCTAGTAAATTAATATATTTATTATCCTTTTGAATGCCCCGATTCCTTATCAGGCCATTGTCATTGTCCACCATGCTGGCCCAGTACGGGTCAACTGAGTTTACACGTCTATGACGGGTTCTTGTTCTTTTCCAGTTTATTAGGGATACGTACTAAAATGTTAAAAATAGAAACATTGTGGGGCGACTATGTCATACTTGATTATCTCAGCGACTAGGTTAGTATATTTAGACTTGAAACTTAAAAGTATGTTTTTTTTTCAGACGAACACACTAGCCCCCAAATTTATTGACGTGTTATAAATTTATCAAACGTCATATAGTACTGCGCAAAGCAAAAGTCTCGTGTCTTGCGTTGTGTGTATATGACGTTTGATAAAGTTATAAAACGCCTATAAATTCGGGTGTAGGTAGGTATATATATGGCCCCAAACTTAGCCACATTGAATTTAATGCCAAAAGCCGCAATGATCGAATGCACGCTTTGGATACAAGGTATACAGATTCAACCCTTGGCGTACAATTAATTGGGCGTTTATTCAAATTGCAAAGTTACCGAAGATAGAAAATAATGGTAAAAAGTATGTATATCCAATCCAGTTTATTGCTGGACTACTTTTCACTATAGTGCGCATATTCAAGTGCAACTGGCAACGTCCAGACAGCCATACTAGTGCCACCGCCTTGTAGATCTCTACCTAGTTTGTACTAGCAGCGACTATTGCGCAGTGGTTTCCAGGCTTTACAATTCAATGACCCTAAAATGACTGGAGTAATGTAGACGACACGACTTCAAACGTGTCCATTATAAGATAAACCTCCTGAAACCGGCGACTAGAATAATGTGAACCGGCCGATAATACTTCAAATTTATTGAACCAGCCTTAAAAAAACACGATAAATACGACTTATCTCATCTGTTTTTTTTACAGTAATTACTATTTAAGTTTTTAGTCTGAATTACATGTAGGTGTTTTAACAAGGTACCGTAATAACGACCTTACTTGATGATTTGGTACAGGTCCTTGCTGCTCTTGTGAAATCACAAGTTTGTTAATCGAGTTACAATAAGGGTGGAGAGAGCGTTACTCAGAGCGCACCAATTTAAATCGCACCATTAATATTCCATTTAGCACACTCAGGTAAGTATATAGATAACTATACATTGGTGATATCCAACAATTATACCAATGATAAAATCCGCTGAAACTGAAAAATTACTAGGATAACATAAAATACAAGGATATATTGAACGCAACCTCATACCGCGGATACAGGTCTTAAAACAATTCATTACGCAATGACTGTGTGTATTTAACATCATTTACTTCTGGAGTAACTAAACTTGTTAGCAACATACAATGCGCTCTTTAATATATTTTATGTACACATGTATTTTCTATTGTATGATAGCTTAGTTTTTTCAGTGCTACTATTATATTATTTATTATTATATAGCACACAACTTTAGAAATCTACAGTGGTCTTGTTGCGCGGTAAGTGGATTAGAAGATATAATTTTGAAGCGATCTAATTGGTGCGCTTCAAATTGGTGCGTTCCGAGGAATTTCCTAAGCGTCAGTGCAATTTATGTCTTTCTGTCGCTAATATGTTGATACTCCGCCCACAACGCAATTTGTTTTACTGGTTATTGTGTGATTTATTATGCGGTCTTTATTTACGTAATATATAGTTTTTAATATATCCAGTTTCTTTATTTAATTGCTCCTACCTCATCGGTAAAAATACTATACCCAAGTACAATATAAGATTTTTCTATGCAACGTGAATTTTCCTATGCGACATCGATGTTTTTTTATGGCTTTTGGTATTTTTTCTAGGTATTTTTCACGGTGGGTATTTTTTTAAATTTATTGGTCGGAAATAAAGCCTGCTCACCTTACCATTACAAATTGAATTTCTTCGTGAAATGTACTAGCGGTCGTTAACATTTGCAATTTCTGAGAGACACCATTGCAAGATTAATGGCGGCGTCGTCGTTAAATTATCCGATGCGCGTACGCATTCGACGGCGCAGGTGTGGCTCGCGTATCTCCCTTTATGGTGTTTCAATTAAATCGCTTTTGACCGACGTACTAGGTCGACAACCCTTGACAAGGACATAGACAATGCTGGAAGGGACATTAAATAAGACCTAAGACATATTGCTGACAACTAAAAGGAACATAGTGAATTAAATGATAATTGGAAACAATCTTGTAAAAAAATTCGCTACCACGAATGGTAAAATAATAGCATGCTATTTTTTAAAATAGGCACAATCTATCCCGCTATTGTTTCGCCTACCACAAAGAAAATAAATACTAACCTCTGCGCCGACGGTTTCCTTTGGTTAACGGAATAACATAATATCGACGATTATTAAAGCTCAAATGTTAAGTACATACTATCACTCATTTTTTAAATTACCATACACACAACACAAAAGAGTTTATCAACCAATTAGCTCCAGCAAATAATATAGAGTAGAGAGAATTCACATAACGCTGGAATTTATGCCAATTATAATAAAGTTCAAATTGGAAGATGTATAGTAGCCTATATTATGCTATAGGCAGGTAGCACTTCCAATAATTAAACGGAACAACCCTATCTTGAGGCAACACTACACAGCAAAAGAATTTATAGTGCTACAAGAAAGATAAAATGATATCGTAAATAGTTTTAAGTCCATCACTCACACTTTCATAATACGCATCCAGCTTCAACGCACACACTTCTAAATAAGATAGGTAACGTGTATTTGTGGTTTAATTAAATCGAGATTGACCGTTGTCGTCAACCCTAACACATAACATGAATGTAAAATATGCTTGATGAGGCACACGACAATTAATATGTCAAATAAAATTTTCTGAAAGTTATTTTTTAGGAGTCCATAGTGCAGATATTCATTGTATAAGTACCCAGTTATGGTACTTATACAATCATGGTGGAATTCATTTAAACATGAGATAGGGTAGCCAGCCAAATACATTTCTCAAGCGTTATTCGTGCGTTAAGGCAATCTGCGTAGAACCGTACCCACATCGCAATCAAGATAATAGATTAGATAAAATATACTAAGTATTTAACTATTTATGTATCAAAATAGTGCTAGCATACCGCGGCATATTACTTAAAATTATTGGAGCTGTATTACAGTTTGGCTGAACGTCAAAACGCCGCATTACAAAACAGCGCACGAACCAACCGCATTGGAGAACTTGAAATGCCATTATATCATTTAGGGCTATCCGTATTATAATCCGCCTTTAACCAGCCTTTAACGAAACGCAGCTGTTTTGTAAAGCGCCTAGTCGTTTCATAAAAAAGAGGACTCTACAATCCCGCTGCGACATATATAAAACTACTATTGCAAATAAATAAACAAAATACCGCAATGTACTTACTTACTTATTATTTATTTTTAATGTTTTAACGGTTTATGGTAATTAAAATAATTTTGTACGAGTACGTGTTTGAAATAATATTTTCTGTGATTATTTGCACCCCTTCCTTTACAATTGTATTTTATTTTTAAAGTTACACAAAACCAGTCTCAAACGAAAATGTACATAACACAAACACTTCTATAACATCTTTATAAAAATACGTTTTAATAAATGTTAAATCTTCGTTCTTACGCCATTATGTTACTTTAACTCCATAACAAGTTGGCTCTATGCGTGTCTCGTCAGAATCGTTAACTTGATCGACTTCTGCCCAATTCTGGGACTCGTTTTAAGGGCAACTTCGAATTTATGCCGGGCCATTTGATCGTCACATTTTTTGTTTCATGGCAATCATTGCTGCATAGAATAAAATATATGAAAATACAGATGTGCTTTTTATAGATAGGTAGAAAGTAAACTTTAAATTTATAGAAGTCTTAATCAATGTTCGTAGTATTATATAGCATTTTCATGTACCAATCAAATTTAGGAGTAAGGCAATGGAGGTGTAGCGGAGGTTCTATGTCCGCGAGAAACAGTTGTCCGCTTCCAACGTGTGTCAACAAGACGTTTGTTCTAGTTATCTTGTTCCATTGCTATTCATGTGAGATCCTCAATGAAGATTAATATTATATGTTTTCGCCGCAAACCAAAACTATTATCATTTATTAACAGGACCTTCGCGACTATATATTACAGAAATAGGCCCCGCCTATTTCTACAGGCCTGGTAATTATGTTGTCTACAAACTACGAGTACTAAATTAAACTAAAAATATTTTCATCTCGCTCATACATTATGATCATGATATGTCAGAAATATATTAAATTAAGATTAGTCTGTGCATCAATCAACATAAGTAGGTATCATAATTTTTATAAAGCAATAAATATCGCATGTCCAATCTAGGCACATCATTATTCTTTGTTCAACTGCTGCCTAAAGCTTTATTTCAAACTCTGCGAGTTTTTTCTTCAGAAATCCTTCATTCCCAGCGCCGCCGCCCCGGAGGCACTCCAAATTGCAATAATTAACGTTCTACGGTCACTTCACCACCAAAAATAGTTTAACTGATAAAATAAATCTCAGGCAGTATAGAAACAAACCCTCTTTCCATAAAATACGTTTTTTTAGAAATGTATAAAACAGCGTAATAATTGCTGAACGACTTGATATGGAACGTCACTAGTGTATATGGTAACAGAAAGCTATGGAGAGAGTCGGTCAATCAATGGTACACTTCCAATAAAATAAGTGATTTTATCGAGCTCAAAACATTGTTATCTACAATGCAATTTACATTACATGCCATTCTAAAATGGACATCTCACGTGAAGAGAAAGGTTTTATCACCTCTTCAATAAATCAAGTCGTCTCAACGCAAGGAAAACCATTTTAGCGCGATCGTTGTGAAATTAAAATGTGTATAATTCTCAAACGTATCTCAGACACTCAGGTACGTAGGAGGAGTTTGCAAACCGCAAAGTTATTGTTGTCAGTTTCACAACTGTGAGACTAAGATGTCGGCTATCCGAACTCTGTAGATAATTTCTCTAAAAAAAATGGACAAAAACCAGCATGTGCCAACAGTAATATAGAAAACAAATAGAAAGCCGATTTGGCTGGCGAAAATACATATTTTTTGTATTAAGAATAAATTCCAAGAGATAAACAGTTACACCCATTAACACAAATAATAAAATAAGAACAAATACAAAAGGTTGTCTCAAGTTTACTTTATTCTCGAATACAATTTGAAAATTTTCCATCCATATTGCATAATACTACCGACACCTATTAGATGAATTCTATTTTTAAACTAATTTATGATGCAAAAACACGATCTCAACCAATGGTGATTTCTTCTAGATGTTTTACTCAAAGTTTTTTATTTATTTGCTACCGCTAAAGCATAAAGCGCTATTATTGCAACTCAACGTCATGGAAATGCATTTGTTTTATAACTAGAATGTATTTGAAATTGTCACATTATTGGGGTGCTTCTAACTCGGCCTGAACATTCCTTTCATTATGTATTTCTTTGTAACCCACTATCCCCAGGTGCACCGTATATTCGTTTGTCGCGGGCGCATCGCGCGACAAGCGCTATTTAATTAAACAGATAATAGAATCAATTAGCATTACCGCCACTAGAGGAGATAGTAAATTGATTAAAAATGTATGTTGTCTTATCTAACCTGTAATCTAGCTTGGAGGGGGTTACATTTTAAAATTGCACTTAAATAGCGACAGAGAGTTATATAAGTGTCTAAAGCTACTGGTCAAACAACTACTACAAACACATTAAGTCATAAATGAACTCTTAAGCATCTTTATAAGTGCTGACCTTTTCGCAACTGGTCTACCTTCGTTTTGTCCGAAACTAGAACATTTGCGGGAAATACCGACCGCATGGAAACACTAACCAGTAACCACAAGTTCTGAAGGTGCATTAAAGTTCAAATAATTGATTTAAACTTAAATGTACCTTATGAGCGCATAATTAAATGTCAGAATCGTATACATTTTCGTTGATTATCGTCATCACTAATGAAGTTGTATGATAAGGTTGCTTGAACGATAAAATAAAAAGTAAGTATATTTCATAATTGTTTACTATGTATGTACTTACTTTGAAAAACACTAAAAATCGAATCACTTCCATATTCATTAGGTCAAAGAGTACAGGAAAACTAGTATTAATAATAATAAGCTTTGTAGGTATATGAATAAGGTGCAGTTTAATAGGTATGACAAAACCTGGTAACCGCCCTAATTATCTACTTACGCCTTATTAAATGATTTTCCTTATTGTTACAATTTGCGCATGATTTATACTGTGGCATTATCATAGGTAGTCTGGCTTATATTCCTAGAGCAGATTTATAGCAAAATCATCGTATTAAAAGACCATAATTATTGGCACATTGAAAGCCCTTTGGCTATATAATAATATTTCACTTCCCTCAGAATTACGCAACTAGATATGGCAACGATGTGATACTATGATTGTATCAGACAAACAGAATAATATTATATGTACTATTCCGATCAAGGACATTATTATACCTGTACAAAAGGTCATTTTTGCATTGCTATACTTTGCTTCACCGCTCTTATAACGCTCTTAGTAATATTACAAATATCTAGAGCGCTACTAAAATATTGCAATTCGGTCCTTATGCATGAAGGTAGTTAATCTGTATGATGAATGTTATATTAGTTAAATATATAATATAATTTGTATATAATATCATATACATAATTTGATTTGATGAGCACGAATGTATGTACCCAAGTCATGTATGTTTAATATATCTATATAAGTAATTTATACTGGATTCGCACCCGGTCCATTCTACGATGTCCATAAAACGAGCGTTGCTTAGTGTGGGACTTTATAGTTGGTGTGTTCGTCTGTCTGTCGCGTTATTTATTAAATTACTAGCTTTTTCCCGTCGGTCCGATCCTATTTAAAATGGTCGTGATGCTTGAATAAACAGGCATACAGACACGAAGTTTAAAAATATTGATTATTATTTTGAATTTAGATATGTTCCAATTGCCTGTTGCCAATTTTTTCAATAAATTCAACAGCTCTACAGTTCTTGAATAGTATAGTTTTATAGTGTTTGATGCTCTTTAATGAATTAAAAATAATTACATCTTTCAAATCACTATTAAGTAAATGATGTAAAAGTAGTAACCAAATATCGCTCTTAACAATCCGAAGATAAGGTTTAATACCAATAACATTTTAGTGATATTCGATACGTTATGTACGTAAGATTAGTAGCCTTGTTCTAGTTTTGTTGGTAGACGTAGTAATTTGATGATATGCAACACCAAGCTCGCTGGACACAAGCATAACTTAAGATCGGAACTGAATCCTTGACTATATAGATCGTCGTATTAATAAAATCATAAATTAAAAAAATATAATTATAGTACGATCACCGCAAGTAACTCTACCTGAAGAGCTATTAATGAAAATGGTTGGATCTACAAAATGAATCAATCGAAGGTCTGTTATTTATCCGACAACTATACAGAAAATGTCGAAGCGAGGATACTGAAATTATTCAGTTCATTTTTAACTAATAATGTGTTATTTTAATTTCATTCTTGTCATGTTTCTTTATTTAATATGTACGCTTTATTTTTATTTTAATAATAATAATAATTCCAGGCCTTTTTTTTATGTCCCACTGCTGGGCACGGGCCTCCCTTTAATGCGAGGGGGTTTATTTTTTATATAAGAATATAATAATGTGCTTAACTATGAGGCAAACTAATCAGGTTAACAAGATACAGGCTTCCGCCTAGTTTGGTACCGCAACATAACCTTTTTTTTTTTTTTTTACAAGGGGAAATGCGTTACGCATCCCCTCTCGCCCGGGGGGGCGAGAGGGGTATGTGGGACTCCCCGGCAGAGTGCCGGTATACCCACTAAAACCCCTTGGTCCGCCTTCACCGCCTTTGAGCGGGGCGCCACAGGATCGCACTTGGCATACTACTGTGGCGCCCCGGCGGCCGGCCCGGGTGTTAGTCCCAGGCCGCAGACATCAGGAGGGGTGCCCGTTATCAACAGGCACCCTCCGTCGGGGGGACTTTAACCGCAACATAACCTACCATGACAAATGTCTAAACTGAAATAAATTTAATTTACTTTTAATTCAGATTTTATTAGAGACGACTTGTTTTTTCATGAACCGGCTTAATTAACATTCGATATATAAATATTCGATTCGATATATAATTCGATATATAAACTATACTTATAAACCTATAATGATTATAGATAGGTTAAAAATAACTACTAGATACGTTCATTTAAGCTACAGAGGCTTCTTCATTGCGTCATAATTGATATAGCGTCAGGTGTAGCAGGATGTAGGTAACATGAACATTTAAGTAGTTTTTTAATACTTTTGCGTACGTCAATACGAAATAATACAAGACCTTTTGAGGATAACTTGTGGTTAAGAGACGAAGAGCCAATCAGGCTATAAAATTAAGACGTCCATATACTAAGGCTACTGGAATCTTTCGCATCATTCTAAATGAAGACAATAGCAATGCTGCGGCTGCTGTATGGCACATACAAACATATTAATATCGCCAGACAAACACACCAACTCTACGGTTCTAAACTAAGCAATGCTTGTATTGTGGGTACCGTATAAAAGACTGGGGGCGATTCCAATATTAATACTTATATAGATACTACCTGCGCCCCGCGGTGTTACCCGCGAATAAAAATGATGTCCTTTTCCTCTATGTCCTTTTGGAAATGCACGGTTCCTGTATGCTATCCCATAGGAACCGTGCATTTTATTGGTAACTTCTGACTATTCGTAATTGCTTTTATTACATGATTCTTTTTTTTTATTTGATTATATCGATGACTCGGGTACAAACATTCGTGCTCATCACACAAAGTTTGCTCCTACCAGGATTCTAAAGCGGAACATTCAGTACTACAGCAGATGTTCGCGGTGTTTAATTCCAGCAAACAATAATAGTGACCCATTATTGTTTGCTGGAATTAAACACCGCGAACATCTAAGGCGGCCATCGTCTACGTGCCCATCACTAGCTTACGGAAACCTTGGAACACTGATCACGTGCATTCGATAAAACATGTGACTTATGAATAAAACTTAAGATGTACGACTGTGATGACAGGTCATCATTGTTCCATCTCTAATGAGACGAATAACTGTTGTTTATCGTAAATAAGGATGCGGTCTACCTTTATTTTTTTTTTAAATAGCAGTGGTGATAATTGTATTAAATAAGACTCTACCTTTCGTATAAATAATTTCTAGGATTTTTTTTTTATACATTATAGGCAAGTATTTGATCTCGATCTCACCTGATGGTAAGTGACGATGAGATCTACGATGGAGCATACTTGCCTAGGTAGGAAGGCGGCAGTAGATCGAGACGCTACATTCACTAGGCACATGCAGCGCAACTGATCTGACCCGCCATCCATGAATGGATACTCTTAATAAATGGAAACATATTAATTTCTTTGTAATTGCCTACTTCTGTGAATATTTCGGGAATCGCTACAATGTCTAACTTCCAAAAAATATATCAAATTTGGAATATCATTTTGATCCCAAAGACCGATCCGAATCCTCATAAAAGTCTGAAAATATTAACTATTTGGTAACCCTAAACAAAATAATAATTTAACCGTTGACTTAATGAATTGAACAAATGTTATCAGTGCAAACTCAGGAAATAAACGTAAGGAAGCATGTACTGAACGAATTAAGTAATAAAGTCATTAGATAATTACATTTCAATATCATGTTTCCAATAGAAAATTACTATACAATCATTAAATGTATACTTCCGTTTACCTACTTGTTTTATTACCAATATTAATAAGTACCTAAGTAAGTAATGATTTAAATGACGACCTGATTAGTGCAGTTGGTAGTGTGGGACCGTATTGTTGGTGTGTTCGTCTGGCGATGTTTATATTTATTTATTTAAATGTTAAATCCAAATTTAATAATAAAATTCATTGACATGCAATCAAATTTTTATTGAGCTACAGAAATACATTTAACAGCTTTCCTTATTTTTTAAGTCGCACATCGATGTAAACAAAAGTGACGTCGCTCAAGTTAATATTTGTTTTGCTTAGGTAATATCTTTTCGCTTTTGACGTAATCTCCATTTATATAGGCACAGTATCAATGGTAATGACTAAATTTACTATATTTAACATAGTAGAAACTCCTTGATATAGTCCAATGAGAACATGCAGTAGGTATCTTTGTCATTCTATGGACAAAACAAAAAATATATACTTTTAGGTTATTATACCTTGGTCACGAGGCTTTTTTTACCCGACTGCATGACGCAATGAGGGTAATGTGTTTATCGGCCTATGAATGTATGCCTGTTCCTCTGTGGCACTCTAGAGACCAAATGCGTGGACCGATTTTAATGATTCTTACGTCAATCGATTTGTCTCGGTTGTCTCACATTATTGGGAAGACTTGAGCCGGTCTACATTTTTAATGAGTCCCGAATGTTAAAGTCGCTATGTTCCGTATTAAAATTTATTATATATTTCATGAGTATATCGATCATGAAACTAATTCAATGTAGATTCAATATTACTGAAAACAATTCTAGACTACTATATACTAGTTTATACTATACTTTTTTTTTCAGTTTTTACTTAAAGTTCATTTTTTACGCAGCTTGGTTTTTGGTTTTATTTACTTTTTTAGCACGATTAACTCATTTCCCTGCGAAAATCAGCCGGTAATTTATTATTGTGTGCAAAGTTATCCCGTGATCAAAAACATTAAATTTTTTTTATAAGAGGCATCTTTTTATTATGATTACATAACGCGGCTGTTACATAATATTAGTGCAAAATATTACAAAAGCATTGTCTCCTAATAGTACTTTCACTCGCAAGCACTTTCGTTTTCGGATATACTCTTCGAAATAATTGTCGGTCAATAAAACATTCGGTGCATGCACTAACTAAAACATTTTTGTAACAAAAGTATCTACAATGAAATACGATATTTTTTGTATCGCTTTAATAATGAATTAATTTCAGTTATTTATTAGGGTGAAGGAAACAATTATAGTCCCAGTTTTTTTGTGGGTTTTAAAATTATGAAACAAATGAACACAAAGTAAGTAGGTACGATTTTCACAAGATTAGGTAAGTGATGTCATTCAATAAGTTTCGTTAAATTGAATTATACTTAGTATTTATCTCTATAAAAAAATTAGGTAAGTAACACAATTCTTATAAAACAAAATGTTTGAAATTATATTATAAATATATTTACTGTGGGGCTATTGATTTCTTATATTTACGCGAATACTACACATTGAAATAAAACGAATCTTACGGATTTTAGCGCGTTTATTTTATGTTTTTCTTATATTTGCGCGAATACTACACATTGAAATAAAACTAATCTTACGTATTTTCGCGTTTATTATATGTTTAATCATACGGATTTTATCGTGTTAAAATACGTATAAAATCCGTAAGATTAGTTTTATTTCAATATTGTGAGGGGTAATATTGAATGTTGTCGATCATGTTCGATCGAGGAAGTTAACGAAATTTAATATGAGACAATAATTACACCTCTTACCTTGCCTAATTTAAAAAAAAAATGTGCTAATTTATTCTCATCATCATTCCACCAAATACAATTTATTAATGAGCACACGAAATAAACGACCAACTACTTTCTACTTTAAACGAAAGTAAAGACCGGCTACGAAAATAATAATTATTAATTAAATGTTTAATTATTATAACATGTCATAATTAGCGAACGCTGTCCACTGCTATAATGGAAATATAATTAAGTATAACATTTTGTTATAGGAACACTGTCAACTACTATCTAGATTGTACAAATTGCATACCTATCCGAATTATTCAGATTAGATTTTGTTTAGTCACCTCCTACGAGAGGAGAATAAGCCAATTAGCTCCTATATTACGATATCGGAGCTTATTTAATAGGCGCCTGTTCCAGCTTTGTATGGAATTGGAGGCTAAGATTATCTCAAGCGGTTTGACAGACCAGACAGGCAAGCTTGGAACTACCAGAGAAACTGCAGAGGCAAGAGTTCTACGTCTCATCTTCTTCGGACGTCTTCGAATCTTAAAAAAAACTTGTTTTGGATTCAGACAAGTCTAAACAGGCTATTGCACCATTTATAATTTTATTAATATAGCCAATTACAGTTTTATTATAGTATAGACTGATATAAAAGTCATATTTATCTATTAAAAACATATTAAGAGCCTGTGTCCACAATGTGTTGTAAAAAAACAGGGTTATTTTGTAACTTTTCTAACCCATTTTTAATATACTTAAATCAAATTAAACATGCTACAAGCAATTCTCACGAGTCATATCAGTTTAGTACAAGGATATCAAACGTTTAGCCTTTGGAAGCATAAAATTAGTAAAACAAACTGAAAATTGAGGAAACAGAGCTTGTTTTCCTAAGCTCGCACAAGTGACCTTACATTGTGACCTTCTAAGACGTTTTAAAGATGTTAGAATTCCACACACGATTTCTATGGTGGCAGCAAACAGCAAATTGGGGAAAATTATTAAAAAAGTCTAGCAGGACCAGGGTCTTCGTACGCGTGGATTTTTTTGGCTTTACCAGCGATTCTATCTATTTATCGGAATAAAGAGTGACTATACCTTTTTTTAACCATATTGAAAGCTATCACCAAAACAAGTTTCATCAAAATCTGTCTGGCAGATTCCCGTGATTCTGCCAGACACATTTTGTATTTTTTTATAATGTCCACTTTTTTTTTTAATATTCATTATGTATTGCACATTACAGCAGCATTTCACATTTCGCTGATGGTATTTTGGCCCCAATGTATGTGGATCCGGGGATCCGGGCTATTATCCACCACGCTAGCCCAATGCGGGCTTCTTTACTCTTTCAAACAACGCGATGTTTGCGTTCAACGTTCATCAACTGATATCATAATTGAACTTGAATATAATAAAAAATGGGTAGGATGTATTATAACAGCACAATACAACATGCCTGTTATTGGCGATCCCTAGGTCACAACCGGCCAGATCACCTCGAACATTATACTTAGCCGCGTTTGATACAGCCCAATTAACACTATAATGTTACCTGCGCTATATAAGATACTCTATTAGGGTTGAGTAACAAGGTTAGAACAAAATCTTAGATTGATGAGTCGAGGTTATTACCATTGCTACAAGTTATATCCAATTAATTTTATATTCCAATTAGTTCTTTAACAATGTGTCTATGTGTTAATTTCTTGACACGTTTTAAGTTATATCAATAATATACCTATTTCCATATTGTTACTCTACTCGTCAAAGAGAAAATAGCCTCCAAAGATTACTGCTTTGACGTATTTTTCGGGAAAAAGATCGTAAATATACTAGCTACTTTATTCTAACTGCAGGTCTTATACGTGGATTGTTCCAAACATCTGAAATAATGTAGAAAATATACAAGCGGCAACCCTAAACATAAGTAGGTATTTATTTACTTACTGTTATCATCTGAAATAAGTATGTAACCTTCTTATTACTTATTTACACAAACAATTAACACGCGTGATGTTCGCGTTGGTTTATTTATTTAGAACTAACTGTATTTTGAACCGAATGGCAGATTTATGGAGTCATGTAGGTTTTGTTTATGTTCAGTTTAATGGACATTTCTTAAGCTTAACTAATAACGGTCTATTACGATATATGATAAAAACTCAGCTGAGTGTATAAAAGCCTATATTTATAAGCTATTTGGGTGTTTTTATTTGGCAATTTTTTAAATAAGCACTGCTTTTTAATGTCGAACAGTGGCAATAAAAACCAAAAAGGTAATTGTTTCTCTATGTATTGATTTCTCACATTTACGCGAATACTACACATTCAAATTAAATCTAATTTTAAAGGAACGAAACGTCGGGAACGTAAAAAAACATAAAATAAACGCGACAAAATCCTTAAAATTTGTTTTATTTCAATGTTTCTATATGATTATAACACCTGTCAATTAGTCTTGCAAGTTGAACCCAATACATTGCTGTAAGTTTTATCCAGTACTTAGAAGTAACATAGGTAAAGTACTTTAATGTGGAGAAAGTATCTCTTGTTCCGTAAAATAATAATACTGAAAACAACAAACTGTAATCATAACCTGAAAACCAGTTGTTTCTAGACTCTCTCGACTCTACGAAGTACAGAGGCATTTCTATTCTGAATGGTAATTTAGCAATAACGAAGGCGAGCCAGATAGAGCATCCTCTTAGTGATAATGGAGACCGCGTGATGTGGGCATACCCAGTAGAGTCACTTGCCCAAATTGATGGGCCAATACAAGCAGTAATAGACGAAAGGCTGAAGAAAATTGGTGTTGCTTTTTCAAGCGTAAGGATGTTACAACGTTGCTTAGGTTCCGACTTTTTTTTTAATAAAATAGGTTTCGCTAGTAGCGCTTTTTTAAAATTTTGTTACTCTTTTATTCACACCTTTTGTTAAAGAGAGTTACATGTGTGACGTCACAAGCTGAAGGTATCTGTAACGGTTCGAGTATTACCATAACGACACAGTACAATATATAGTAAGTTCACCGTTCTAGCATGGACAGAATATTCACAAATATTTTCTGCGCAGTTGTTCTTAGAAATAATGAAGTTAAAGAGCGTTTCTTTTGGATTGAAAACAAAACTTAGAATGGAATGTCAAACTGGATGGATCTGTAATTCTGTATGACTCGTTTGTAACTTTGGCAATGGCTAACGTCATAGAAGCTGTATAATTCACCATATTCGTACCCGATAATTCATATTCGACATTTACACACTATCAATGTCAAGCTCAAATCAACCTATTACCCCTGCAAGTATGGATATCATATCCACAGGTGTTATGTTATTTAGTTATTAAAGTTTGTACGACCTAGAATTACACTAATTGAGTCAGAGATTTATATACAAGTGGTGAAATAACTATCGGTAAATTCCGATGTATACGGTGCTGTAGGGTTGGAGAATGCATCATATAGCCAACCTATTTCTAAAGTCATCGAGGATGCCGAATACTTGTTTTATAATCACACTAATATTATAATCACACTATCACACTAATCTATACTTAATATTATAAATGTGAAAGTTTGGATGGATGGATGGATGGATGGATAGATGGATGGATGTTTGTTACTCTTTCACGCCCGAACGGCTGAACGGATCTGGATGAAATTTGGCACAGAGATAGATTATAGTCTGGAATAGCACATAGGCTACTTTTTATCCCGGTAAAAAGAACATACTTTTTAATCGCGGGTAACACCGCGGGGCGCAGCTAGTGACATTATATATCTCCAATCTTATAACAACAGTGGACATCATTAATTTAGCTACAGGTAATTTGAAGTAGACTGGACTCCATTGACTGTTAACAAAAGTGGCTGAAGACTAGATAGAACCGAGGACTGACTTGGAACTGGCACAAAGTCTCTCTTACAGCAATGCGCAAAGGCGCCAGCGAAAGCAAATTGGAACTGATAAGTAAATCCTTCCACCAACAAGAGGCGACAATGTTACAACTGAGAAGAAAAGTAGATAGCGTATTGCAGCCGAATACTTAAACGCTACCCAAACGTAGATACTTGTTTTAGAAGCCTTTTAAATATGTATGGGCAAAGGTCCCAAGTGAGAACTTTAGACATCTCGGTCTTGGCCACCTTCTGTTTTCAAATCATCTTTCCATCTTTTCCTTGGTTGGCCATGACGTCCGAATTTCCAATAACACAGTCTTTGCCGTCTAGTCTTTTCATCCACATCTACTATATAAGACAGGGAGTGCAAGCCGTCATGAACTCCTTGACTTATATCTTATTCCATCAGTTCTCTATTGAAGAAGCTGTTCAACACTTAATTGCCTATGGTTCAAATATATTTATCGAGTATTTGGAGATATGAGAAAAAACTATTCCGATAATTCAAACAAAATACTTGCAACATCCCTACCATACAGCTACATGCAATGTAGACTCTACAAAATCCAGTTGACTGACGTAACTCCTTGCTTAGGAGTCGGTGCACACCGCTTACTAGTTAATGGAGGTCATGTGAGTTCATTATCCGACGGATAATTTATCGACTCGGCTTGAAAGGATTGAAAGGAGAGCACGGTGAGGTCGCAAGGACTAAATAAAATGTGATTAGTAATAAAATAAAGCTTCACTGCATGCTGTGATTGAACAAAGGGGCTAGTAACTAGAATACCAGATTTGAAGGATCTTTGGTCAGTTGTAATGTGTTTAGATTAAATATTTTATTGCTTTTTTTATACACCTCATTTTAGCTTATCCACGTTGGTAACTAATCCACGAGATTTATGTACGTCAGTCACAACTTATTGTAGAGCACCTGTGCCTACATTCAACATTACCGTATAACACAATAAGCCATATTGGTAGGTACATCTGCCAAATTACCATAGAATAAGCAGATAAGTAAATAACTATGTACCTATATGTATATTGCTTTTTACATATTGTGTACTTGTATCTAGGTGTGAATTGTACAACACATCACCCAGTTCTTGAATGTTAAATTAGAATTTAGAAGGTACCTCACGAGCTTCATGTGAAATTGGGTAACATCTTTTAAATGCGAGACACGAATATTCCAATGTTTACTCGCCAGATACAAATGTTTTTCGATACTTTGTACGTACGTAGTACATCAAAGTTAATTTACAACTAAGTTTAGTATTACTTAATGCTTAGCAGGAAATCTACAACACATTTCTTAACGTCCATCCATACTTCATACCTTTCAAGAACGCCTAATTAATTAGGTATAGCTTCAATTTTAAGAAAGACCTATTAGTCCCTGTTTACCTTTACCCTTTGCTGCTTTTTATAAGTTTAGCTAGCTAGGGTATTTTTCAATCCAATACATTTGGCGAATTCCTAAATGTACCATACATTTAAAAAAGAACGCCTTATAAAATAGTTATAGCTTTTATTTTAAGAATGATTTACACAAATAATACTGGTAGGCGCCAGATTTCGAGTCTCTAAGAAAAATAATTACTATTGTCTACTTTGATATGGCATAAGTTAACATTCTATCTAATGAGGTAGATATGGCGAGAATACTAAATAATAGGTATGCAGGTGGCTGTCCACTTATTAGGTACCTTTGTAATAAACCAGTTCAGTATGGTAACAATATTTAATTTATGTAAGAGCGGAGGTTGCCTTACATAATGAAGTGAGGGACATGAGTTGTGGGCAAGCTTAGAATATGTAACAACAGGGTTCTTAAGAGCTGGTTTCTGTACTGTTTTTCTTTTAAACTTAGATGCCCTAGCCTACTCCTTTGGTTAATAGAGCGATGTGTTTTTCCACAGAGTAGTTTCGTGTTGAACACGCAGGGCTACCACGCCAACTAAAACAAGGCTTAGGTATGTTACCGATTATATCGCACAGAGTCGCTTTTTCTATCTTAGTTCATAGAAGAGTACGAGACGAAATTCTTACGTCTCAATGTCTGTTCACGGCCGGTTTTATTACGCCTGCGGAAGGTATCTAGCTCATCCATCCATAAATCATACCAAAGATGTCCATTGTTGAATGTAGGCCTCACCAAACCGTACCTGGTCCTCAGCCACTCCCATCCACTGGCTTCGTGCGACGCGCGTGATGTCTTCGGCCCGCCTTGGGAGGGGCAGTCCAAAAACTCTGTAGGTCGCAATTCTAGAACCTTTCTGCCCCAACGGCCATCGGATTTCGAGATATACCTAAATTATTAATCCAAATAGAGTGATAAGTGGATTCTTAGATGTTTAATTTACCGAAGCTAATATTTCTGGCAAGTAATAGTATATATGTTATCAGCGCTTAATTGCATCATAATAAAAATGAGAACACTTTTATTTACTGTAATCAAACCTACAAACATTGCTAAATGTAGAGTAATATTTACAACTTTTTTGGCCCACATATGACTATCTATTATTTGAACTGGGAAATAATAATTCCACTACACATTTTTTATGGTAGATATTTAATCATTATAAGAACTCTTAAAACCGTACCTAGTTATAGGCACCCTATTAGTTCTTCATTTGAAGAAAATACGAATTGAAAAAATTATATACTTATGTATTGACGAGCTGATTAGTTCAGTTTCTACCTTGCATTCTGCGCCGAGGGTCCCGGGTTCGAATCCTCGTAGGGACCAACTTTGTGTGATGAGCACGAATATTTGTACCCGACTCATAGATGTTTAATATCTATTTTAGTTATATCTATATGCTGAGTTCGCCATGAGTCCATTGGACGGTACCCATAATACAAGCGTTGCTTAGTGTGGGACCGTATAGTTGGTCTGTTTTTCCTGCGATATTATTATTATGATATTTATAAGGTTTATTTCACTCACAGCTGCCCAGCTAGGTGATTGACTCAGAGCTGTTAAGCTACATTCAAAGCATTTTGGAAAAGTGTGTAGGACACTATCAACCAACCAAGAATTGGATGGTATATCTACTCTTCCTAATCACAAAATTCCTCTTATGTTTCTATGCTATAAATCTTTATGATCTCTTGCGTTGCTTTGGCCCAGAAGCATAAATATAGATAGATAGGTAATGCTTTCGCTGAAAGAATTCTCGATCGTGTCATTTGTTAACAGTGCAAGTGGCATTAATTTTTGACCTATGGGTACCTAAAACATTGATTATTTAATAACCTACTTAAAGTGTGCTATAAACATGATTATCAAATTGAAGCAAATTTATTATCATAACTTTAATATTATGATAGTGATATTAACATTATGCAATGTACCTTCGAATATATTAGGCTTTTCGACACTTAATTTTACAGAGATATGACTATAGCTTTGTTTAGTGTGACCTTAAGTACTAGGAAAACAAAAATTATGAAGAAAAATCGGCAACGTTTCAAATATCAACCATGCAGGTGCATACAGGTGAAACGCTGTCGACCTAATATTCATCTCGATGGTAAACAATTGGATAACCTACTATTTGCCATACACCTCCGTTTGCCCATATTCATGGCGATCAGATAAGATAACACTTATTTACACTAAGTCGAAACTATAGCGCAATGTTTTGCATAAAGAACTATAAAACCTTAGGGATTCTGGACAGAATCATCAGATCGCAAGTTGCCGTGATCAAGTCTGTGAATAGGTACATTCAAGATGAATTCTGTAACGGTTTTGTGTTTAATTTTGGGCGTGGTAAGTTAAAAAATAACTGCGACATACTTAAAATATTGGCAGTAACAGTGGTTGGGTGATATGGAGAATAAGTCAAGGCAATAACATAATTGAGTAGTTATTTTGACGTTAGACCTTTGTCATCCAAAGACTACGGACTTTTCCCGGTGGTAATTGAAAAGAACAAGATCATTGGCGAACGTACAAAATATTCTAACGCGGTTTATTATTTTTGTAATTGCAGGTGGGTGCAGCCTTTGCCGCCCCGGAGCCTGAAGACTACGCGTTGCTGGTACAACCTCGACAACACGTCGATGTGTTGACTGATTCCAGGTAAAAAAACCTATCATCATCTACTTAATAGACTGCATATTTTACGCGTCTCAGGGTTTGAGCTAAGTAATACACAAAAGATTTGGCTCCTGACCTAAGTGGAATAGCCATTTCAAAGTTCAATCCAAAAAGTGAATATTTTGTTGAGGACCTGTATTGTGAGGGAAATTTTAACTCCATTGTCCACCATGTTGGTCCAGCTAAATTTTAGCTGGAGTCTAGGAAGCCGTCACACTACTCATTTTAGCTGCTAAAATCATAATAGTGTGACGCATTTCTTGCTGATCACACCACGAAGACACCCTATTCCATATATATATGTAAATCTAATCCTTCTTACAGAAAACTGGTAGAACAGTTGGTAGGTAACCTAAGGAGGACTGCACAGGATGCTCTAACTGCCGTTGGCAACTTCACAACTGGCATTAGGGATGAAGCGAAACACATGCGAGAGAAAATCGTCCAAGACATTGAGAACTTAAGAGGTCGGATTAGAGAAGCCATTGATAATGTCTGGGATAGGTTTTCTAACACCACTGCTGGTGTAAGAGAATGTGTTGATGTAAGTAGAGATTCATCTTCTTTTAGAGTTGCTATAATGGCCTCATTTTTAATACATAGTATTTGAGTTGATTGAATATATCAATACATATTTTATTCAAAGATAAAAAAAAACCTAAAATCTAATATGAACTTCATTATGAATACTTTACCTTTGATTACAGTCCCATCGCATACAAGCCAGCAACCTTTTCAACTCGACGGTAAACAAAACGATGAGCTGTGTCGACGAACGTATTACTGAGATCGGTGACCAGATCCAAGACTTAGCAAAACTCGCGACAGACTCCTTGGATTACGCAAACCAGGCACTGGGTGATATGAAACAATGTACTGAGAACAACCACAACCTGTTTACTGCTGGGTCTTGCTTGGGAGGCATGGTCATTCAGGTTAAAACACAAGGGCTTATGAAGACTACACAAATTGGGCTTTCGGTAAGCTATCATCACTTTAGTTCAAAGGAGCATCTCTGTTGGTTATGAGAACCAGCGCCGTCTCATATCTAGGATGCAATGGGTGCGGTGCTTCTCAGCGCTAGGTCCAGTGGAGGAAATAATCAACAGCTAGAGTGGGGTCACTTATATGGGGGGCGCAAAGGTAGAGCTTGCACTGCACCAGTCCAAAGACAGGCCTCGCTACACAGGCCAAAGACGACACTGATAAAAATCTCTGTCATACAACCGATAATAATAGCTTATTGGTGTACCTAGACGTCATTTTGCGTCACTAAACATGTCAAGTTCCTCATCCAGGATGTTTAGTTTATTTAATTAATTTTACAGATTGCTCGCATCAACCTGTCTATTGCCACATTGCCGGTTGCTATGGAAGTTTGTGCCGGAGCTAGACTTGTCGAAGCAAGCTTAGCAACTGGCAAGATCATCATGGATATCGGAGGCTGTACAGCCAGCACCATCTTCTCTGCTATGATTGGCAATACACCAAAACCCCAAGATAATTTTTGAATATAATTCTGATAAATTTGTAAAGATGAAATAAACATGTATTGCACAACAGTTTTGTCGTTATTCTTGTAGATTTTACTCATAAACCAATCGAACATAATGGTGATAAAACAGCGCGTGACTTGGTCGAGCATGGATGGAAGGGCATCAAATTATGAGATTGACGTCCTCCGTGCTTCGAAGGGCACGTTAATTATTGGCGGCGCCAGTTGCCATTCTAGCATCTTTGATACTGTTTTCGGACATTTCCCAAGAAGCTAGTCTTACCCTTAGGTTCCCGTTAGCGGGCAGTCGTGCTTGTTGGGTCTCGGAGGGCCAATGGCATGGGCTCCTTGTAAATAACTATAATATCTTTAGTCAGCCAATCGATGCAAAATTAGTTAAGAACCATGAGACAAACTGGTGAATTTGGCAATTTAAAGATATTATTTATTTTGTGTGTGGTGTAAATATAACATGTAAGCATACCATCAATAGAAAATGTACCTACACCATTGATCTAGTCATCGTGACGACAAGCTATAAGTAGGTGTCTTGCTAACTAACTGAATAACAGTGTGATAGTTGTACTTACATAACAATGGGCTACCTGTACGAAAAGTTACGACACTAACACGATAGGCATTAAAGGTGACACATGTTTTATATTTCAGTTAAGCCTGTAAAGCAAAACAAAATACACAATGCCTCATAATGACGTCAGACTTGTTGCGAGCAATTGAATCAACCTGCACTGTACTCATTACATTTAGGCCCTCTCTCCGAGTAACATCCCCAACTTATTTTACATTCAATATTTTTTTTATTATTAACTTATAATAATTACAAACGAAATACAATAATCATTATTTCTCATTCTCATTTTATCTGTTATCTTTAATAACATTTTAGAACGTTCGTCTGTTTTTAAGGGAGTACGCCTAAATCTATAGCAGAGTGAATATCATTACCAAAAATGCGAACAACGAAGTACTTAATTTTAGTCCAGTTTTTATTGCGGTCTCAGGTAAAAAATTGTGTTATATCTTAACATCATTTTAAATACATATCTACTTAACTCCTTAGACTAATTATTTTTGATTTCAGATTACGGATTCCATAGATGTACCCGTTCAAGTTGAAAATGATGTAAATTCTACAGACAGTACTGCACCTAATACGACATATAATACGACACATAATACAACAGATGATAAGACACATAATACGACACAATACCAAATAGAACAAGCAAATGAGGACCTGAAGGAACACGTTGGAAGTGAATCATGGTTCAATATGAATAACAACATTTGGAACAGCCTAATACAAGGCATAGACAAAATCAAAGAGAAAGCTATCATGTTCTCAAAGGAGGAAGGTGTACGAAAGTTTTTCAATGGGGTCGGAAATGGATTTCAAAAGGTCTTACAGTTATTAGGATATTGAAAGTCAATACAGTGTAAGTCCTTCGTCTTCTCTTCGTCCTAATTGTATGAAACAAAACAGTTTTCAAATTAAAGTTGAAATATATTTGAATTACTCCTTATTAATATTTTTTTACAACTTCCTAAGACGCACGCATTATACAGCATAGTTTGTATTAATAACTATAAAGGAACGTTATAAAACTCAAGGTTTGATTAGGAAATAAATTATTTATGATTATTACCCATTTAAGATTAAAATCACGATTGAAAATTATGTTACTGTAGTACTTGCTTATTCAAAATATTGTATAGAATGCTACTAAAACAATATATTTTCCATAACACATAAATATTCATTTTGACGTTATAAATACGATCAATTGTACAAAATGTTCCTATTGGCTGTCATTCAGATCGCATTATGGTATCAGGTGAGCATTTGTTAACAGAATTTATATATTATTATTTGTATTTGTGTAGGTAAGTCCCTACTACTGAAATATTTGAAATTACAGTTAACCGAATCCAGTGAAGTAGCACAGCTGCGAAATGATGAAATAAATTTTAGAGGCGATGGCATATTAGATAAAGTATGGGATAATATCAAAAAGGTCGGAAATAAATCTTGGGACGTATTAAAGGACGGCGCTAAGGGCTTTGTGAAAGGAGTCGAGAAAGGACTCGATGTGGTAAAAAAAGCTTTTAGGTAGTTCTCCTTTCTCTTATTATGTATCCATTTTGATGCGGTTAAATTTTAAAACTACATTCACCATTCTGGTCTAACCCTTAGCATACGAGAACTGTCCAATAACTAACTGAAATGGTTATTTTATGTAAATACGTATGTAATTGGGAACCACAAAATAGAATTGATTACCTAGGTAGGTTCTCAGTGCAATAAAGTACCTACTCACTACATATTTACTTACATAAATAAATGTTATGAAACATTTTTATCTTAATTAGTCCTGCAGTTGTTAGAGCAAATGTGGTAGATAAGATAGAACAAATGTGAATATCGTCGAGCTAACTAATGTCCTTGTAAATGAGTAATATTGATACATGCAGTCTAATCAAAACTGACTTCGTCATTGGTGACGTGGCCTTTCAGTAATATAAGTAACTACTATAAATATTAACACAATTAAAACGTTACACCCAATAACTCTCCAGTAGATACCGTGTATTTGCTTTACTTGATACTGGCAGAATTGTCTATAAGGCCAGAGCTACAAATAAAAAAAACTCATAACTTTTATTTGTGGTTGTGTTTTATTTGTGGTTGTGGTGGTGGTACTTGTACTTGCATAGCTGGGATTCCTACACTATGTAACTGAGTTACGATACGATAATTTTATAAGTCGCTAAGCTGATTTCGCAAGACCCTTTACACGAGTACCAACTGTTGAACAAAAAATCACGTATGCCATTCATACCTCATTCTCATTTCATTTCCATTCCTCGGTTGGTACCTATGTATTGTAACATCTTTTTGTTGCGTTCGGGGTTAACCGAGAGGAATGAAAACATAACGCTGCGGTCAAGGAGTAGGTAAATGTATTAAAATTAATCCCCTTATTTCTTTTTCCACTATAGCAAGAAGGATTGAGAGAAGAAACTGAAAAACCTCAAGATACCGCCAAAGTTGCTAAACAGTTATTTAAACAGATTTTTAACGTTACTAATTTTCTAAATTCATGGAACAAGATCATAAACAAGACAATTGAAATCTTTAAACTTGAACCACCATTACAAAATTTGGAAAATAATGGCCATAGAATCTGAATAGTATTAAATAATATAAGACTCGAATTTTAAAAAAAAATACTGAAGATAACTATATGCTGTCTGTTATCACAAATTATTATGAAGCTGGACCCCATCATGAAAAAGGAAACATTTTCTCAAATATTAATGAACTAAGAAAATATTTAATTAACAAAGCATATTATTCAATTAGTGATTATTTAAATTAAATGCTTTTTTGGATATTTTTGGAAGTGTAGTTTATGAAAGGTAAACAATAAATGTCACGAATTATAATAGTTGGTTACAAGTGTCTCTTATTTATTTACATAAATTATTTTAATATTCAGCATCTACAGCTACTTACAAGTATTTAGGATTTACCATTTTGTACGCCTGATGCATGGCTGCTCATAGAGAAACTAAGTTACCACCTAAGACCTTCACAATACCTATGATCTACAAATAAATTTGATTGGAAATATATAAATCGATAGTTATTAAAAGGCATTACGTATTTGCAACAAAATACTACCGTGACGTGTAGGTATCATATTATAAAATAAATGGAAGCAAATTTAAAATATAAAGTTTATTTACATTATTTAAAACTCTCTTGCAACAAAACTATAAATATGCAACAAAAATATAAAGTTGTACATAATATTATTTCTTTAGTATAGTAAGTACCTATTGTGTTTGTATTACTTAATGCATAATTTTATGAGTAAATTGTTAAATACATAAAAATTATAATATAAATATTTCGGAATATTTAAGTAGCAAAAATAAATTAAGTACCTTTAGATGAAAACATTTAAAAAAGTGATATTTTAAGGCGTAAAAAAATATATAAAAACAACCAAATCTGAACAATAAAGCTGTTATAATAAGTACCTAATTATATTGTTGGATAAAGTTTTAACGCGGGCACATAGCATGGCGGCCACCGTCAACAGGAAGAGTTGCACCAGTGATGTTGCTCGCTCCATCGCCAGCCAAAAATATAATCGTAGAGGCAACCTCCTTCGTGGTGCCCGTCCTTCCCAATGCATGTGTTGTCTTACATTTCTCTATATAAACTTCGTAATCCTTCTCATTCATACCAGCCCGAGTATGGATGGCAGTTTGTATGACTCCAGGATTAACTGCATTAACTCGAACACCCTTAGAGCCAAGCTCTAATGAAACACATCTGGTGAATTGGTCTACAGCAGCTTTCGACATGCAGTAAGCCAGTATATTTGGAAAGGATCGCACACCTACCACACTCGATACATTAACGATGTTCCCCTTAGTTTTAATCAAATGAGGCGTAGCCAACATCGTCAGATAATACGGTCCGCGTACATTAGTCGTCATTATGTTGTCGTATTGTTCTAAAGAAGTGTTCTCGATTGAACCTATGGCCATGATACCAGCATTATTGACAAGTACATCAAGTTGCTTGAAATGATCAATAGTTTGTTTCAGTAAATTTTCGACATCGCCCTCTTTATCGACATCTACAATGACGGCTAACGGCTTCAACTTACTCGGCGAACTTTCTACGCATTGTCTCACGACATTCTCCAGATTTTCCTTATTTCTCCCAGTTAATACTAATTTTGCGTCTAGCTTTGAAAATTCTAGAGCAGTTTCGGCACCAATCCCAGAACTTGCTCCGGTGATAAGAACTACTTTGTTGGCGAACATAGTAGCAACCTGACCAAAAGAAATATGTTTAACATTTTGTAATAAAACCTTTGGAATGTTAAAATTTGGAAAATAAATAAATATGCCAATAATAATATGTGAACATAATTTAATGAATTAGAACAATAAAATAAAAATTTTGAAGCACAATAAACAATTTATACTGTTGTAAAGAAATTTTACACATCTATTATAAATAGGATCTTATATATTTTTTAATATAAGTATTTCATTTTTATAAACATCCAATATTGTTTTACGAACATATTTTATCGAGGACACATAGCATGACGTCCTCCATCTACAGGTAGAGTAGCTCCAGTGATATTACTAGCACCCTCACTAGACAAAAACACGATCACAGACGCCACTTCCTTAGCATCACCAGCTCTTCTCAGAGCATGAGTATCAGCACATTTTTTCAAAAAAATCTCATAATCTTCTTTGTTCATACTACTCTTAATGTGTATCCCGGTCGTGATAACTCCAGGATTCACTGCATTGACGCGAACACCCTTTGGCGCCAATTCGAGAGACACGCACCTTGTAAATTGGTCCAAAGCCGATTTGGACATGCAATAAGCTAAAACGTTCGGGAAAGATCTCAGACCAGTGACGCTGGACACATTGACAATATTGCCTTTCGTATTCACGAGGTGCGGCGCAGCTAACATAGTCAAATGGTACGGCCCGCGTACATTGGTATTCATGACTCTGTCGTATTGGGCCAAGGAAGTATTTTCAATGTCCCAGATTCGAGGATTCCAGCATTATTTACGAGCACATCTAGTTTACCAAACGTATCTATAGTAATTTGTATAATACTTTCTACATCTTTTTCGTTATTCATGTCAGCGATAACAATAGTGGGTTTCGACATTTTCGGTGAATTTTCTTCGCATTGTGTCGCAACTTTATCAAGGTTCTCTTTATTTCTTCCTGTGATAACCAGTTTTGCGTCTAGTTTGGAAAATTCTATGGCGGTTTCAGCGCCGATACCAGAACTCGCTCCAGTTATGATAACCACTTTATTTGAGAACATTGCAGGTTGGTAGGTACCTGATTAACAGAATATGTCCTTAGTTCTTGTAACAACCTCCCATATTTTGTAAAGTATTTTTTTTATTTTTATAATCCGATATGGAACGAAATAGGTACCTACTTACCTAGGAACTAAGGAAATTACTACAGTACGACTAACTACTGCATGCGAAAATGGCCTTCAAATTGTAGCAGTGATAACCTTGATCAATTGTATTCATCTCAAGCACACCATCTGACACTGATGTTTTCTAGTGAGTACGCAAGTACTTATACACAAGTATGTAGGGAGGTATTCGCAGGTAACTACCTAGTTACACTATCTATAGGACGTAATGCATGAATGGTGGGAATCATGGCAGAATGATGGTAGGTAGATACGTACTTCTATAAGTAGGTATACATATATCATTGCCGATAAGTAAAGTAAGTTAGCCTATAAGTAGAAACGTTCTACGCTAGAGTGAAGCTAGCTAGATAAAACTAGGTAAGTATTATTAAAAATGTAAACACAATATATAGAATGTAGGTAGCTCTAAGAACTTAACTTACCTTGACAAAGTAAAGTCACTCGCTTTAGTTGTTTTCGAAGGATAACCTACGAATTGCCTACAAATTGTGATAATGATGAACGAATAAAAGTGTAATTTAGTGTAAACGAGATTGAACGGAAGTCATGAATGAAATATGAACGTATAGAAATGAATGAGTAAGTGCCAGCCATGTGAGTGATAATACTGATAATAAAGACAGTGCTGCCATCACTACCAAACACAACACAAAAAACTACCAATAAAAAATAATTGTAGAAAACAGTAACATATTTATTCCAATATATTCGTTCGTATTTTATCTAAACTTTTTTTCCTGGGAGGATTTTTTATACTATTCCTAACCCGACAATTTCCTTTTCCTGAGCCTCTTTACGAGAAGATTGTTCTGCCATCTAGCGTGATATTTGAAAAATAAGTCATGTTATTGGTTGAGCATCAACCATAATTGGATGATCCGTTTGACATTTCTGTTACAATCTATGTTGTCAAGAAATTATTATTATTTTCAAGAGGAAAAAGTACATTCTTTCTTTCTTAGTAAATAAAATGACTATGTATTGACTATGATACAGATCGGGCCAAAGTTTAAATTATTTGTACAATAAAGAGTGAACGAATACTCAATAAAAACTAGCTCAATGGTTCACTGAGGAAGGAACACTTCACCATAGAATAAGGCATAGACTAATGTTACACCTTGTCTATGGTTCTTGATCCTTGCTTTGGTGATTGATACTGACTGAGTGAGATACATTCATTCGTTCACTGAATCACTTCACTCTCACGGAATACTTGTGTTGCGTTGTTGATTTCTTTTTCTTGAATGAATTAGAAATTTTTATCTTATATTTATTTTGTTTACTCACCTGCCATTTATTATTAAAATTGTTGATCGAGTTAATGTGAAATAATTTTACACTACGATGGCTTCAACAGCTGGTGCACCGTCGGACTCCTTCGACGAATTCTATACTGAGGTACTAACAAATGCCTTATTTTTTCTAGGTTTTGTTTTGGTCCCTTTTGAACAGTATTCTATAGCTTTACGCTACACAGTTTATCCAGCTATTTTTCTATATTTTGAGTATTATATATACTCAAAATGAATGGAAAGGCTTATTTGTCAATCATGTTGTATCCTCATTACACAACTAAACCTATATAAAATGTAACTTTTAGTAAGTAAATATGTAATATTATGGTGCTTTATTACCACATTACACCTTGCAGGTCAAAGAAATTGAGAAGCGTGATTCAGTTTTGACCCCAGTACAACAAATAGAGAGGCTACTTCGACCCGGATCAACATACTTCAATTTGAACCCTTTTGAGGTACTACAAGTCGAACCAGATGCCACAGTTGATGAGATCAAGAAAAAATACAGACGGCTGTCCATTCTTGTGCATCCTGACAAGAATATGGTGAGACAAATGTTTGTAAAAAGTACTTTACCCACAACAATGCTGTTAGTTTAGACATTACATCTATTCATATCAAATAGTAAATGAACAGTTAATGTAAATATAACAAATGATGACTACACTATGACCTTTGATGAGAAACAGGCAAAATACCTTTAAATTTAGGTAAGTTTACCAACCTTTAAATTACTCATTACAATTTTTGAGATAGTACCTGCAGTACTCTAGGAAAGTCCACATGTTTAGACGGTTACGCCCGTCAACATTTCATTTTCATCCACAGATTGGATCATACCGAGGGATGTCCCGACTCTGCTCATCGTAGGTAAGGAACAAAAGATCTGACATGTGACGAAAATTAAAAAGAAGGCTGATACAAATGTAGATGTCAATATCAAAGTGATTTTTAGTATTAACACAGCACTCTTTTAATACAGTAACATTTTGTAATTTGCAGGATGATTCTGAACGAGCACAACAGGCTTTCGAAATAATAAACAGGTCATGGAAGACACTTGAAAATGATGATACAAGAAAAAAATGCTTGGACATATGTGAGGAAGCTAAAGAACGAACTGATCACATGGTAAACACAAGTGATAGTTTGTATTGTTGGGTATTAAGGAACTAGTCTTATGAAATTACTATAGATACATACTAGTTCTAGGCTGTAGCTAGTGTTGTTTTGGCAGCTAAAAATAATTTGGAATTTTCCATACATATATCAGTAAATGCTGCTCTGATGGTAACCTCGGACAAATAATCTGATTAAAGTTATTAACTGTGGTAAACTTATAGATGGTAAATAGTTTTTTGTAAGCTATGTCAAAACATATGTTTGTTAGATTACCTATTTTAATTGTTTTCAGATAGAACAAAAAAGAAAGAAACAGAAAAAGGAAAACAGATTAGAAGAAGGCATTCCAGAGGATGATCCTGTCAAATATAAACATGCAATTTATGTGATGACAATGAAGGTAATGAACACTATTATATAATTCAGATACACATCACATCCATGCTCTACAGGCAAACCCATACCAATTGTCAACCTAAACCAAATAATAGAGAAAACCGGACCTTATTTCTGCATCAAACAACTTTGGGACTAAAACAAAGATACATACTATAATAATAATACCAGCCTTTTTTAATGGCCCACTGTTGGGCACGGGCCTCCCCTAAATGCGAGGGGGATTACGCCATAGTCAACCACACTAGACAAGTGGGGGTTGGCAGATACATACTATATAATTCTTGAAATATTGGTAATTCTATTTTGAAGATTGAAAAAATTGCTGTCAGCAAAGTTAGATGTAAGAGAAACACATTGATAGAAGCAAAGATGCAGATTTTCCAATACCATAGACAATATATTAATAATGGTCCAGTAGTAACAGTGTTTTGCTCAAAATGTTGCCCAGTATCCACTGTTTAAGGCAAACTATTAATTGGTGATCACACTTTCCAGTTATTCGCGGACATGGAACGCAAACGGCAGCACTTGGAAGTTCGCGATATGGAGGAGAGGAAGCGGAAACGCGAAGCGGAAATAGAACAAGAGGAACAGAAGTCAATGGAAAAAGAGTGGGCTAAGAACTTTGAGGCAAGTACTATAAATCTATATACATAAAACAAAGTCGTGTTAGTTACTACCATTTATAACTCGAAAACGGGTGGGCAGATTTTTATGATCTTTTTATTTTTTTATTTATCTACGCCCCGAATAGCAGAATAACTGATGACATGGGAAAAATTCACAAAAGAAAAATATTATAAAGATAATTAATTTTGTCATACATTTGATTCTAAGGCGGTACAAAGTTCGCCGGGACAGCTAGTTCTTTCTATATTAATATTTTAAAGAGGTAACATTTGTGAGTTTGGATGTATGGGGTTGGCTTTGAAACTTCTGATCAGATTCTAAAAAATAATTTACTAGAAGAAACCTACATTATTGTTAAGTGATATAGGCTATGTTTCATCGAGGTGCCGCGGGCGGAGCCGCGGGAAAATGCTAGTTTACCTTACAAGAAGGCCTATGAATTGACGGATTTCCGTAATATTAGTTTTATTTCAATGTGTGATATTCGCATAAATATATGAAATCAATAGGCCTAAGAATGGTTGGAAATCTTGCGCTGGCCCATTAATTATTGCGTTGGCTTATATTGAGCAAGCGTGTGTACCGACATTAATAAAATCCCAAATATTAGTGGGCACGCTGACCTCTATACAAAACAAAATAAGAAGATTCTCAAAACCAATATCGATCCGATTGACACAGTTGATAGTGACCCTGCTGCCTGTACCGAGGGTCCGTGTTCGAATCCCGGTAGAGCTAAACTGTGTGATGAGCAGGAATGCTTATACCCGAGTCATTTATGTTTAATATATATCTAAGTAATTATATACTGTGATCGCCCCCAGTCCATTGTACGGTACCCATAATACAAGCTTGTTTAGTTTGCAACCGTACAATTGGTGTGTTCGTCTGGCGATGTAATTATTATTAACTAGCTGACCTGGCAGACGTCTTGTCATTTTTTTGAAATTTTTCCATTCTACCGACAGTTTTTTTGTGTTTTTTCCCTACAAACCTGATTTGGACTATACACACACTTTTTGAAAATATTGCTAAATCGGTGCAGCCGTTTTCAAGTGATGCGGCTTACTCAAGACTAGCATTTCATTTTTGTCGATATACATTTTATCAAGCTTGTAATTTTTATTATTTATGTTCTTTTACATTCCAGGAATCTCGACAAAACCGCGTAGACAGTTGGAAAACGTTCCAAGCGGCTGGCGGCAAGGAGAAGAAAAAGAAGAAAATCCAAGGCTTCAAGCCGCCGAAGCCCAAACCAGAGAGCAGATAACTCGCGCTTATTGTTACACATCATTATACTATAGTTCGTTTTAGCGCTTCGTTTCGATTCTAAGATAGTTCAGATTGTGAACAATAAAGTGGTTTTACATCTCAGATATAGACTATTTTTGTGTAGAATATTGTACAATTATTCGACCTAGATAATATTGCTTGTCATTTTATCTCGAATCGGCTGTGACAAGTAAAGAAATACTGGGTGTAAGTGGCTTCGTAAGTAAAACTGATACTATGATGACTGATAATATTCAACTCATGATTTTGAACCCCCCCCCCCCCCCCTCGAGTTGGAATTTTCCGTCCTTTTTCATATATTTTACTATTTTAAATTGATTTTGGCATGAAATCATAAAATAAGTCTATCTCAACGTGTTTATAAATTTAAAAAAAATACTAATTTAGACAGACTGCAATGTAAATTAGAACTCGATACGCTTGAACGCGCTCTTCACTCGCACGCATCGGTCATTGAGTGGAACGTTGTGTAGTGATCGCGTTGTTTACGATACATTGCGTGCTCAATAATTACAACATCTGTGACCCACGACTTTCGACATAAATGTTTTCTATAATTTTATTATAAGGCATTAAGTGTTACCTTTATCCTAAGTTTTCCTTATCATGCCCTGCCTTACACCCGGTATAGTAGTAGAAGTGTGAAATTATTTAAGCAAATTACCATTAAGCCTCAAATTAATGTGATTGTTATAATTACAGTTCGAAGAATTCATCTTATCTAGTGATATGAATAGCATCTAATAGTAAACATAATTCGGATATTTAATTTTGCGACTACATTTTCTGCTAATGATTTCCGAAGATTAATTTATGATTCCGCTAGATTGCATCAGTGGTTCTAAAATACGTTGATTGTAAACTAGTAAACATGAAACACAGCACAAACCAAGGGTTTTATTTAACTGGAATAAATGCGTAATTACTAATGTTACTACGTCTATTCTATTTGTATAAATCTGATAGCTTATAATAATGACGATCTTGAATGAAGGGTCAGTTTCACTATGTGCTAATAAATCCTATCTACAAACTATTCGACAGAATTTTCAATGGCGATCTGTCAAATATAGGGTTCCTCAGACTGTACAGAAACATTTCTCAAACGATAGATATCTAGTTGTAAAGAATAAGTATCCCGTAAACGAATGCCCCCCCAGTACCTTCAATATGAAATCCCTAAGCCAAGCCGTAAAGGTCGCAATAGAGGCCTCCACAAACTAGGTACGAACAATAAAAACATCATACAACGAAATATGTAATTTAATTTGTCGAAAATAAAGTTTAAATTTAAGAGTCAATGTCGTCGCACTCCTCTACCATATCGCTGGGCGGGCCTGGCTGCGCCGGCGGCCTGCAGTTCAGGTACAGGCTGTCAGAGTATATCATCACTCCGAATGAGAATATGAACCTGTGGAATAGATGGATTATCTGCATGAAATAGGGGGAGTAGAACTGGTTGCACGCAAGGCCCAAAGGGAACACTGATAATACCGTACTTACGTGCACATGCAATATTGTGTGTATTTGTTAAACTGACGCCAAAAGAGGGTTGTATAAGTTTTGTCATTTGTCTGTCTGTTTGTGGCTTCGTAGCTCTCGAACGGATGGACCGAATTCAAATAAACTAATATTTGGAAGGCTGGTTGAATCAGGATGTGTTTAGCTCAGCTTGATAGAACATACACACAACAGGTAAGGTAGGCATAAGAGCTAGGATTGTGTCGATATTTTTTGTAGTATGTAGGTTAGGGTGTGCCGACCTATTAGTACAAGTCAAGAACTTACCACAGGACACCAAGCACCATAATCTTGCTGTATATGCTTTGTTTATCACTGTACCACGGTTCCCAGGGTCCGCATGGCACCGGCAGCTCATTCATATGGGCATCGCAGCGCGCTGGTAAAATAAGATGGGGGATGGGATAGATGACATATTCCTAAAGGTTTTACGTAGTTTTGAGTTCGAGGCTCTGGTGCGAGCGTGTCCCCCATACGTGTCTCTCGTTCTCCCTCTCCTCTCCCTACACACGCTACAGTGAACTAGAAAGAGACTACGTATTTTTCAGAGCTTCTCGCTTGGCTATTTATAAATTGAGTAGTAGATACTTGATCATGGTATGGTTAATGACTCTGCATTCATGACTATTTGTCAAGCATTGCGGCTTACTCTGTGATTTATTTGAAAGACAACAAGCTTACGGGGCTTTCCATATTGTCTGCGGCTGATCACAATGCCAATGGTCTTTCGTAAACTCAACAACTTGGTCCTCATAGTTCCGAAATAATACCGCCGTTCTCTGCCCTTGTCATTTATATTTTATGTCTACAATGAAATGCCAAACAAATGCCATTATTGTATAAGGCCAGGCCGTAGGTAAGGCGGCCTTTCATAGGTTTAATATCATTATCTCTACGCCGCTCTCCGCGTCTACCATAACGCAGGAGACCATAATATGATAAGAGTCTCATAAACTTAACAATTGTGGTATGAATCTATCTATCAGCCGATATGCACGTCCACTGCTGGACATAGGCCTCCCCCAACGACTTCCACGCATCACGGTCCTCCGCCACTCGCATCCACCGGCTTCCTGCGACGCGTGTGATGTCATCAGTCCACCTTGTGGGGGGCCGTCCTACACTTCGTCTTCCGATTCGTGGTCGCCATTCTAGAACCTTTCTGCCCCAACGGCCATCGGTTCAGCGAGCTATGTGCCCTGCCCACTGCCACTTCAACTTGGCAATTCTTTGAGCTATGTCGGTTACTCCAGTTCGTCTACGGATCTCTTCATTTCTGATTCTATCGCGTAGCGAAACCCCGAGCATAGCTCTCTCCATTGCGCGTTGAGCGACCTTGAGCCTTCTTATGCGGCCCATAGTCAGCGGCCACGTCTCGGCACCATATGTCATCACTGGCAGCACACATTGGTTGTAAACCTTTGTCTTCAGACACTGAGGTAATTTGGACGAGAAGATATCATGCAGTTTCCCGAACGCTGCCCATCCGAGTTGGATTCGACGGTTGACCTCATTATCGAAGTTATGTCTACCTAGCTGAACAATCTGCCCTAGGTAAATGTGTGAACTCTAATACTCTGTGATAATAACCATGATACTGAATTTGGGCTCTACGCTCTACATCAACTAGTGGTTTTAGAAATTTCTATACATTATATCGCTGATCATAATATGTATGATCATCGATCTTTAATAATATCGCCAGCCGGACCCACAAACTATACGGTCCCACAATAAGCAACGCTTACGTATATTATGGATACTGTAAAATGGACTGAGGGCGAACTTATTATATAATATTACTTACAAAGACATTAAACTTCCATGACTCGGCTACAAACATTCATGCTTATTACACAAAGATTGTTCCTAGCAGGATTCGAATTCGGGACCCTCGGCACTGAAAGCAGGGTCACTATCAACTGCGGTAATCAGGGTCATCTATGTTATATATATGTGATAATATAATATGCCTCATATACAAGAACTTGTAGTTACTACTTACCTACCTACTGAAATACATATATCCTGAGGACCACCTTAGATATTTATCCTCATTATTGATATCACCAAAATGTCATCACATAATCCTACAAAACTAAGTTCGACTATATTACAGAATTACAATCGCGACTTCATAACTTTCATTTTATATTGTAACTTTATTATAAACTGATGACTTCGGGACGACTGAAACAGACATAAAAATCTTTGGAAATAGCTCTAGGCATAATAAAAACTTCACCGAGTTGTAATAAAAAAATCTCCGTTACAAAGCGTTAAATATTCGGAAAGTTTCACAATAAAAGTGTCCCTTGAGAAACTAATGTGTTATATTGTGGGCGGAGGCGAGATCGTCGGTCGGCCCATTCCGCGAACTGTAGTACTTATATTTTATATTAGCCTATGTCATTTTCTGACCCCTAAACTACCACTACATATGCAATCAATCATGTCGACCCTTTGTTCTATGAAAAATTAAAACAAATCTATCCCTCGGGAACCATAGGTACATTTTACCGGTATAAAAAGTCTATCTGCTATTCCAGACTATAATCTATCTTTGTGCCAAATTTCATCCAGATCCGTTCAGCCGTTCTGGCGTGATTGAGTAACAAACATGGGGATTATGACAAATTTCTAAATAACCGCACTACTTGTAGGTTCTAGGTCAGTTTTTGAACATTGTTTCAAGAAGGCCTACCAATACTTGCTAGCGTTGATAGCCAAGTTGGTAGAATACATGCATTGATTCGAGAGTCGTAGGTTCAACTCCGGCTCGCACCACTGGGATATCTGTATTTCGTGTGTGAATCTAATGTTTACTCATGACTATCATTTCCTATATGATGAAGAAACGCGAGGGATCCTGCTTATCTGAGAGAACCCCTCGAAAGGCGTCCGAAATCCGCCAATCCGCGCTTGACCAGCGTGACAGTCTATATAGCCTTGTAGCGACCACTTTAACGTCACCACAAGCACACAGATGGCGTTCCAGACGACATTCAGAACAAATGACAAGGCTCCACACAATCCTGAAACGCGCTATGAAAGTTTTCGGAGCACGTAACATCCCGACAATAACCGTCGGGGCATAGCGGCCGCCCTGCCAGCCATACCACCCGCCTGGCTGGAAGATCTTCCCTTTTCCGCCAAAGCCTCCAAATCATTGAGGTTTGCACCAGGACAGTATGTAAGCAAACGATTGGCCATGCATGTAATAAGAGTCGAATGTATGAAAACAACTTGACTATATAGGTATGAACTCGCTGAGGTCATATATTATGGTGAATTTTAGTCATTTAGTTTACTGACTGACCTAGCCTAGCTAGTCCCATTTGTTAGGCCTCGGAAGGAACACGTACGGCTGCTCTAATCAGGTTAGACTGAAAGTTGATTTTACTGAAATTGGATGAATGGGTAGGAGAAGGACGTCGTTATTGGATATGAGGTTAAATTAAAACAACCATTTAAATTTTGAAAACAATATCAAATTTAATACATAAATAAGATTTATGTACTTCTACATACATACAATGTTTTCGTCTATATATTTACACTGAAACACATAATTTCATCCTAATTCATCTAGATTTTTTCACATTTTTGTCGTACAATATTTTTTTTTAATAGTACTAAGCAACTGAAAATAAAAATCAACAAAATTAATATACCTACTAACGATACGCCATAAAAATAATGATGCAAACATAGAAAATAATTCATTAAACATTGTACAAAATAATTTACACAGACGTTTTTTCTGCAATGGGACGCGCACCCTAAACTTATAAATACTAACATATAATTACTAACAATGCATAACCACGGTCTATTATTAAAATATATTATCTATTACGAGCTAATGACAATTCCCATAGGCTACCTATATAAATCGAATGGGCCTAGTGTGCCCACATGCGTTTACGCATATACTTTTACATACTTACCAATTTTATTCTACTTAGATCAAGTTGATGTTTACATGCTCGTGACGTCACACCTAACCACACAATTACGACACCATCCATATAATCTTATCCATATAATTAACTGGTTAATTTTGTAGCTATTCCTCCTCCGGTAGCTGTTTAGAAGATAATTTTGTACCTATTCTTTCTCTGGCAGTTGGTTAGAAAATATTTTTTTAGCTATTACTCCTCTGTTAGCTATTTGGAACTTAACTTTTACCACGTGTCTCTAAGCATAGTTATTCAATCCACATCTTTTAAGTTGATACCTATTAATTTTCATTGCTGAAAATTAAATCCGTCTGTCATTACGTTGCCATTACGTTGACCATAAAGCTAAAGTTGCCATTAGGCGCACCGATTAGGTAGGTATAGATGAAAAACTTTGCCATTTAATTTTGTAAGTAGACATCAGAATTGTTCCTCCATTTTGTTTCTAGGCATACATTTTTCTTTCACACCTACATACTTACCTTCTTTGTTCATTAGACTCTAAATTACGGTCTCGCATGTTTTGTGTTTTGTTAAAATTATATATGATTACTTCTATTTTTTTATATCTTCCTATTGCAACAATCACTGCGTTCGATCGACCCATTTATTTAGAAAAATGTTCATTTTACAGACCAGAACTAAAAGCACAACAACGATCTACTATGTTCAGACCACATTAACGCTAGGCCTTAATGGAACAGATTTAATTCGGTCCATATTTAATTGACCACAAAGATTGACGGCTTCTTACAATGTATAATCCTAATATAACATTTCAACAACCACGAGATAATAATTAACTAAGATCCTTAACTAATTCATTGAGATACCTCCGCAGGATCATTCATCTAACACTCAATACATACTAGCGATTCCGATTAAACATAATCGACTTGTTATTGGATTTTACGTATTTATATTTGGCAAATGGTTACTATCATAAACCCATCACCTCGGTATAGGGCTGATGTCAAACATCCGCTGACCGCACTTTGACTTTAAGTCACTCACAAAATTATACATTACCTATCTACATTATTTACAGACACTCTTTTGTGCATATGCATATAGCGCTATCCTGGATTTAGCATAGGTATTGAATTAATAACGCGTAATATCTATCAGCGTACCGTACGGTAATTTTAGTTTGTACGCAATTCAACACATGGTATTTATTTTACGAGAACTAAAACATTTGATTATGCTCTATTAGAATTTACCTATAGCACCAATGTCAGCTGCAAATATACGAAAAGGAGTACAAAGCAGCGGTGTATTATAAAATGGTTTGTCATATGAGCTATGACGTTGCGTTTCGAATCGTAAAATGTAAATGGACGCCAAAAAGTACCAAGAATTGACTTATTCGATACACGTACTAAATTGAACACTTATTGGCTAAATCTATCACAAACAGTCCGCTGAGGTAATTCACAGAATGAACTCATTGTGCTAATACAGAGTATACACGGGCTAGCTCTCATAGCTAATCTATGAGTAAAATTCTGCTTATATATCAGACGAAGTAGCTTATTGAAGAAACAAAATAATATCTGGGACTAGATATTTGACTATATCGGATTTTGTTTGTGCGTGTCGAGACACAAATTCCAACGACTTACCGTTTCGTAAAGGGATAATTGATGATTGATGATTGATATTTACATTAGATATCTCTCGAAATTATATTATATTAGCAGGCACGATTATTGTAGCAACTATTATTCCATTAAAACATTTGCTTCATGTATCACCCCGACAACTGTGTCGAGCTAACATTCACGATTTGTTGTGAATTTGGCGTCAATTATGTTGAGCAATTAAGAACTGTTTTTGGTTAAAAATGGCGCATGTTTGATTAAAAGTAACTAAATAATAAATTTTATGTACATTTATGGCATTTTTTTAAATGTTAGCATTGGTGTTGACAAAATCTATTGACCGGGCCAGACTCGTGAGGTCTTTAAATATTATATAACATGTACTATATACAAGAGGGAGAATGTACTATTTGTCAGCTTTTGCCAACACTATAACAGCAATTCATTATGCATTTCGGGAAACAAGTGACAAGTATCACTAAAATTCATTATGCAATTCGGGAGCAGAACTGACAAATAGCACTATAATCTATCCATCGAGTTAAGCAACCAGTGACAATGTATCACGTAAATAGTGACAGCCAAATTCCTTTATAAGTAAGTGTTATAATTTCAATGTAAGTATAATTTATTTATAATTTCAAACAAAATAATGCAATATTTCTCTAGTAGCTGTCATTGTCACCAAAACGTGTTGCCATGGTAATAATAAAGTTGATAGGCGTGTCAGTGGCATTAAGCTTAACTCGTTTTTTTTTTTATATTTTGTACAAAACATCATTGAAAAATATAGCCCATATTTAATGCATACTTAAATTCTGCCGTATTTACTCTTGGTTTTTGTTAACACACATGTGTTCACAAACACCATTGATCATTGCAGAATCGACTCTGTGTGGGGTACAATACAATCGAAAATAAAATTCAAAATCAGTCAGGTGTGCCTCCTTACACTGAGATGTGGTGTGAGCCTATAGCTAACATAAGTATAGTTTTCCTAGGGTCAGGCGTCCAGTTGTTGCACTCCACCCGACACCGGAGTCCATTATCGACGGTAGCGTTGCACGGCACTACACATCTTAAACGCGAGGTCACATTACCTTATAAATATAAAATGTTCAAGGTTTTAAAATATCACTGAGTTTTCACGTTTCATTGTCAATATATTCGTCAATTTTAGAACACGCATCAGTCTCCACGATATTATCTGGTCTAATCGATTTTGGTTCGTAATTGTGATGAATCGTTGTTTGGTGCTACTACCCCTAAGCGGGTAGTATACTCTAGAGTAGTTGGGTCGGCCTCCAACCGCTTCTGGGTCGTGATCACGTCGTAATATGACGGACGTAACAGGGATGCTTACCCCACGTGCCCATCTGTAAAGAAATAAAATAAATATTAGTCTGATAATAACGTTTAATACTTATCTATGTTTAAACTTTTATTCTCTTCCTCTATTTTCAAAAACCCTTTCTTGTTTTACTCAGCAGGTATTTTACTTATCGAAAAATACACTTAGTATGGTCATATATTTTATTAACTCATTATGCAAGTTGAAATTACATTTAAAATGGCAAGAACTGAATTGTCTTTGGAAGAAAGACGTAAGTACATTGCTTTAAAAAATAGATTTCCTCATATCAATGAGCCAATTGATCAAAGTTAATCAATGATCACGACCACCGGTCCTTCAATTATAGACTGGACATTCAGGTGCATGCATTACGAGATACTCTTATAAATTGATCAATTCAAAACCCTTTAGTTTTCTCGGTAAGTTCCTGTTTTCCAAGAACATAGGTACATTAGGTGTCTTATAGAACATAATCCTTCGTAAATGACTTAGAATAAAGCTATATATAGTCGATATACCTACGATTAAATCTAGCATTTTAAATGTGAACCGCAAGCTTATTGTCCCTACTCTAACTATAAAGCTACCTACTTACCATCATGCCATATGCTGTAAAGAAGGTTTTTCAGTTACTTATCTAACCATTTCTATTGTACCTACGAATACCTACTTATTGGAGCTAGCCAGATAAAAGATTTAAATAAAGAACAATACATTTAATTAGAATATAATAAGGGTTCAGAACCGTCTATCACAAATTAAACAAATCTAACATCGCGAGTGTATAAAAGCACCATCTCAAACAAGCGATTTACGTCCTAATTAAATGCATATAGCCAATAAAATACTCCCGAGATGGCGGCATCGTAGTAATCTCGATCTAATTCTCGCTCCAGTGTGGATCTGGATTATCAGCGTTTCTCGTCCGGGCAGAGTTTCTGCTGAGTTGGTGGAGTGTAAATCGTAACCTGCCAGACATTGCGACGCCGAGTCTGCGGCCCCCGCGCCCGCGCCCCGCGCCACCCAGGTGACGAACGCTAATGACGAGATACGCATATCGATGCGAATCGATTTAAATTTAAATTGCAATCGATAACCAAATCCGATTTACGTATATGGAAACTACGAATTTTACAGGACTCGTTTCTTGTCATTTTGTTTCTGATATATAGGTACACTAGCCCTCTCCTACTTTAAGATTATCACATAGATTCGATATAGAAAGATACCCATACAATAGTTGTAGTTTTGGTGCATGGGGCGAGACTACTCCCATTCGTTTTAACACAGCGCGTAGAGTTATATCATATGTAATTTTATACCACAGAACGTAATTTGTTGATCAGATTTTCCATATTGGATTTTATTTTATCGATAAGGTAGTTATAAATTCCGGCAATCTTTTGAAAATACTTAATCGAGTATTTGAATCGTACCGTGGCGCATCACTACGAAACCAAGATAAATCTGTCGCATATTCAGAGATGTAACGGACTTTCTCTGCGTGACTCATGGGCTCAGAATAAAGTGCGTTCGTAATATGTCATGTAGGTAATTGGCATACTTATCCCGGCATAAGACTCGCGTTCAATACGGAGGTATACTCTAAACGACAACAAATACACATTGTTTTTTCAATAGTTTATGGAATTAAACCAATTCAAATTGTAGTTATATCGGTAGTTGTAAATTTGGTGTCAATTATGTTGAGCAATTAAGAACTGTTTTTTATAATTACAATTTTTTATTTATAATAATAAAATTATAACATAATAAAATTTAAAACAATAATTACGAATTTTAGACCTAAAACTGAAATGTAAATTAAAATTCGATACGTTCGAGCGCACTTTTCGCAAAAATAGAGGTGAATATAAAAAAAAACAAATCAAAATTCCAATCATATTATAGTTAGTATTTCTGCAAGATTCGGCAAGAAACTCAGCGGAATTGTATTTTTTTCGATCACGCAGTTTATGTTACATCATTATGATATGTTTGCTCCAGTGTGTAAGTGGTAATTAATTCCAACAATAGGATGTATACGACTATTAATTAAGATACGAACTTTAGTTGGATATTCTACGCACCTACCTAGTTTACCTGAAGCATTTTTAAAAGGAGAGACTTACAAATCGGCGGTTGAGCATAATGAGTACTTTACGTTATAAGCAAGGCTGTTTTATGATTCCTACATCAATTTATATTGCACTGAGCTCTTTTAAATGGCGTATCTTGATGTTTTCAAAATATCTATAACACCATTGAAAAACGTTCAGACGAAATAGCTTCGCAAAATCTGACTCGGATAAAAGAAACAAATATCTCGATGGATCTAGTAAATTGTATAGAATAATTGTGTCATGTCTGACATAGGTACATGTAAAGGCAAACGGAATAGTTTGCAGAAGGAATCAGTTTCAGTGACCCACAATACCTAGCCTTTAACTAATTGCGCAGTGAGTCAGAGCATAAAGCATGAGTTTACTCGGCCATGAATACTAAACCCATAGCAGTGTAATTGGTCTGAAGTTTGAGAAATTAATACGAGTATTGCAACAATTACTAACTTGTATCCAAATTTATAGAAAGTTTTAATGCATATAGGTATATAATATACTAGCTGTTACCCGCAACTTCGTTCGCGTGGTATTTAACAAAGACACAATCGTTGGCAACAGCCTGCTCGCGGATTCTGAGCCCGCGGGACGCATTTCAGGTTGTTGCTATCAAACTTAATCAGGCGCAACGCTGCAACATTGGTTTTAATTTTTTTTCGTGAGATCCTATGTTTTTTTCTAAAATAAAAGTAGCCTAAGTTACTCCTTGTTACATCAGCTATCTGCCAGTGAAAGTCTCGTCAAAATCGGTCCAGCCATTTCAGAGATTACCCGGAACAAACAGACAGACAGACAGACAGAAAAAAGGTTGTTTTGGTATAGGTACCGTGTATACATCCAAATGCACTTAGTAAAAAGCGGTTATTTTAATATTACAAACAGACACTCCAATTTTATTTATATGTATATACTCGTATAAGTAATAAATATAAGGTTTAACAAAAAATAGTGTAAAATATTTTAAGAAGTTAAGAAGTAGGCGATTACGATCACGTTTAGGTATAAAATATAGTGTATACAGTGTTTGATTTTTATGTGAGCAAGCAAGCCAGTACAGTTTCACCGCGCACTTAGTACGTAGTATTATTGAAATAAAACATTTTTTTCGGTATTTATCGCGTTTATTTTATGTTTTTACGTTGCCGACGTTTCAGCTGCTTTACAGCAAGCATGGTCACGGGAGGACTAAAAAATATAAAATAAACGCGATAAAATCCGAAAAACTAGTTTTATTTCAATGTGTGGTATTCGCGTAAATATAAGAAATCAATACGAAGTATTTTTTTTTTAATTATTTTTTGCCTTATGTAAATTGTGGTTATACAACAGCATTACAAAGCACATTTATTCTGAAAAATGTTGTGAATAGATTAAAACTCCAACGCCTTTGGAGGCACTTAGTACAAATGATTTTGTTTACGATATGAGTCCTTTTATCAACTACTTACCGTATCCTCGATCGAAAGAAAGTGACAACAACGTGGTCACGGCAAATTCGCATTCGTATACCATCGGATTTTTTCGCGCTGGCAAGACATGGTGATAATAAATCGAGTTTCGGATGTCACGGATTATAAAGCATAGGCGTCGGTTGTTATCGAGTGGATCCGGCAGGCGTGGCGGTCTTCGCAAATTTATTCATACAAGGGGACTGGCGACCTCTAACTCTTGTGTTATTTAGGGCACACTTCCTCTCGTTCGAGGCGATTCTTTATCGAGTGACACTATTTTTTTTAAAATATCCCACTTTTTGGAGGTCCGTTTGCGTAACAAAGGACGGTCTCGACATAAGGTATACGCTTTTTTGGACGGGAAGTTGAACCGTGAATTGAAAAAATCCATAAAAAAATTGGTTTTATTTCAATGTGTAGTATTCGCGTTTGTCAATATTGTTTTATTTTCCAATAAATGTGTTACTTTGCTAAATATTGCGTAATATTAGTGGAATATTAACCATTGTGTGTTCATAAACGTGCGCGGGTGAAGAAAATTGAAAAAAAAAAATATAACTTGACTTTTCACGTTCTCCCAAGATGTCCGGTAAATTTTCAGTAGGTAAAGTATCCACAGCTTTACTGATAGGGGTAGGGGATTCATTTCATCAACATCATCGTCATCAACAGATAAAAATATGAGAGGTTAAATGATGTCTCATTAAATGTGCGAATTTTATTTTAAATAGGTAATGATTTGCACATGCTGAACAGAACACTACTACTGAAATTACTAGTTTATATGTAGGTACTTTCTAATGTATTATCGTGTCTCCGGTAATAATCGGAAAGCAAAACTCCCGTCATATGTATCTTGATAATATGATATACAAATCTCGCCGATGCCAGCATTCCAAAATCAAAATCGAAAATGGTTAATCCATTCTCAGGCTACGGTGCAAACCGACAACGTAAACGGATAACAGTACTTGAACGATTTGCTCTTTAAGTTCAATTTCATAAAACTGTAACTTGAGAAGTAACCCATTAAGCTATAAGCATACTAAGTATACAGTGGGCTAGAACTAAACTGGGTACGTCTTTGCGACGGCCCCGCTGACGTCGGGGGGAGTGCGCGGGGCGCGGGCGGAGGCACTTGTTGCACGGGGGCGGGTCGGCTACGCCCTACGCCCATCGCGACACGTGCTGAAAGCGTTATAAAAACTGACTATGGACTGCAGTTATGATGCAAGTATCCATTAACCGTTAGTCTAGTATTGTAAGAGTATAGTTTGGTATAGTACTTAGTCTTATCTACGTTTTGCCGATTTCTGATGTTAATATTTAACTAGTTCATTGTCTGATTTTGATAGAAGAATCCCGATTTAAATTTAAATATCTAAAATACTTATTAAGCACGCGGAAACTGGAGTATTATTTTTTAGAGTTCTAACACAGGATAAAACTACAAGTATGGTAAAAGTTTAATTTTTAATCAAAAATTGAGAAGATAAAATCATAGAGCAGTAAATTGCAAAGAGAAATATTCAAGATTAAACAGCCCAACATTTAAAGCGCGCCTATAAAACCGGCAAAATGGAAGGCGCTCTAATTTGTATCGCGATAATCGCAACGCATTTGGGGGCCCGCAATAAAATCATAAAATCGTTAGCAGTGCGGGAGCGTGCTTCGGTAGACAGTTAACACGTAATCCAATTTGCGACGGCCGACATCGACGAAGAATGCTAAAGCCGAGCTCAACCAAATTACATCGAGCGTAAGTACACGCTTGAAAAATCTCATTAAAACAAATCTCCCAAATATCACTAGTTTTGTTTGAAATAATGTGCTTGAGAAACGAGGCGAGCAATTTTGTGCTTTAGAACTAAACATTCTCATACTTTAAAAATAATAGTTGTGAGACCTACCTGTCGATAATTTCGATATACTATAACAATCATGATATATATTACCTAAAAAGCAATGATAGTCAAGTTAGTAGACCGTTTTACTCAGTAACGAGGATCGCAGGTTCGAACCACGGCACCTCTAGGATTTCTTGTGCGAATCTCATTTTCAACGATGATTAGCACTTGCTAAAACGATGAAGAAAAACATCGTGAGGAATTACTTGTATCAATAATTATATGACTTACTCTATGGAGTTAGAAGTATACGATAAAAAACTAAACCGAGCACACGCTGTTTTAATCAGATATATTCCCGACAGAGTAAAAGAGACCTTACCTTGAGTACATAGAATGTACGGAATTTCTTTTTACACGAACCCCTGAACTTTACTTTCATTTATTTTAAATTCTATTACTTACAGCCTTGAAGTCTGTCAATGTTGAACGCTACTTTGATAAGACCGGATAAATATTCAACTCAGTAAACCAGGGGCGTCGGTCACGTAATGCTCAAGAAAAATTGACATCCTTAACTATGTTGGTACTCATTTAAATAAGTGATCAAACTTGCTGGCAAGCCGTCTAACAATAAAGAGTCACCATCTTATTGGATATGCCGCCTACATCCTCAGACTTATATTGGACGCGAAAATTGAGCCGCAACTTTCTGGATTGCTGGCGTTTGAGATTTCTTTTTTCTTCTTTAGCGATAAAATTGGGTTTTAAATTTCTTGCCGGCTGATCAGTTGTATACGATCAATAGTAGCAATTGCTAGGTAAGTACATAGGTACCATATAATCTAACACAATTCTAGTTAGTATATTAGATATTTTTTTTTTCAGTATTTAACTGAACGGGTATACACGAACTGTGGTACCTATTAACCCACTCAATTGATATTTAACAGTGGATCAATCTCTCATTTACCTAAGCTTAATCAATTTATTGATGTTTATCAGTAGCCTGACAATTTCAGAACCCATTACCTACAAGCAATCAAGTCAGTTATGTATGAAAATCTTAATACTGTAATAAAAATTCTGAAATAAATGTATAATTCATCACTCATCAGAGGCCATGCGGTAAATATTTAAACTTATACCTATAACTACACAGACGAATGTATAAAAAGAGCAAAGGAGATTTTTATTAAGTAGAAGGGCAGGGGAGAATATAATGAATAAATTCCGTGTAAGGACCCGTCGTAACGCAATTGAAAACTTTTAACAAGTGCCGGGAAATCGTGTGTAAAGGTGGGCCCGCACCTAATTACGACGCTAGCGGAACGGAATACCGGATGAGTTCAGGAATTTAAACGACGTCTCCGCGCACCCCGCCACTTTATGAAAATCAGCTCGTTAATAAAATCCTCGGGTGTTGACCGATGACTCGCGCTCCAATCCACTCGCCAAAAGAAATGGAATATAAAATTAATGAAGTGTACATTTATTCTCTTTTAAAATACTGTTTTGATAATAAAAAAAAACGTCTCGCGTCGTTTCCCGAAGCGCTCTATAGAACGACACAACCATTATGTAATCGCGTGCCAAATGAACAGTTAAATCACGTTTCAGTACTTTTAAAAATCGAGTCGCCCGCCCCGCGCGGTTTTTACCCCCCATTAACTTTCGTCGCTCCAGTGTCCAAGTATTAAAAAATTAACAAGATTTTTTCTACCGCAAGCTCACAGTCTGCGGAGGACGTATTCATTCTTTTGTAACCCTAAAAAACAAGTCATTACCGAAGCGGGTTTAATCTAGCGTCGTGTTCTGGAGATTTTTTTGTGAAATTCCATTCATTATTCGGAGGCGATCGGTCGACGCGACGCGACGCGACAACCACCGTTTACGCTGAAATGATATGATTAATTACTGGCTCGGGTCTCCCTCATTAGCGCGAAAATAGGTTCGCTCAGTGGTGAAATTGAATCACGACCGCTGGCGAACCACGCCCAATTGGAGTCTAATTATAATTGTTGTGCATATCAAGTAAATGACGTATGGAGCTTTTTTTATATTTCTTGCTAAGCTAGTTAAATATTAACGCTACACTGAGGGTATACAGAAAATCCCAGTATAAGATGCCAATTACCGATTTTATTTAATCTTATATTTGTTTTTATAAAAATCACAATTTTATGCCAGTAAAAATATTAATGAGGCGAAATAAAACTGGATGGCTAGAAAAAATCAGCACGTTCAGTGGTTTAGTTACAAAAAAAAAATATTCATAGTCCAATATAATTTGCAAACAAACGACGCGACGGTACACCTAGGACCCTTTTTTTCGGTTCTTACATAAACAAGGAGGGCATCACGTCTCATAATCCGCGTACAAAGAAACGTAAACATGAGTGACGCACTTATCTTTTGTGATAATGTCGTAAATATGAATGTGAAGAGCACGCAGTTTACTGCAGATTTTTGGTGAAGCTACATATTTTTGCGGGTGCTGTTTTAGGCGGTTGTCGTAAAAAAAGGAAAATTCATTTACGCTCTGGTTTCTTTCATGGCGGATTATGAATAGAGAAGTTGGCAGTGCTGACTGTATATCTTGTAGTCAGCTCGCTCCCATAAAATAGTTGTTGACGCGATAAGTACATGACATAAAACTCATGTAATAAAAGGTATTCAGGATCACAAGAAGTAAGTTATCAAAGTTTCATTGTGAGCAAAAACAAAGATCTTTCTAAAAATACCCGCTTGAAACTAAATCAAGAAAACATATTACATATTCTATAGGTAGGTTATAACTAACTAACAAATAACTTGAGCACTGTGTACCTACCACGTTTCTTCGCTATAAACACTCGATCAAGGTTATTTCCATGCTTATATTATTGTAGAAACAATGTTTTAGTGAAAGCATATCGACTTCCCATTATATATTCGCACGCGCTGAAACTTTTGCACATAATTATAGAAGTGACATAGGTATGTATAATGTTTACGTCACCGCATGAGTAGTAACTCAAGTAGTGAATATCGTTTTCGTTACATAAGTACCTACTTAATCTCTTGTGATAGTGGCCTCTAACATGTCCGTCACAATTTATCAGACGGTGGACTGGAAAAGTTTCGGCACGATTATCGCTTAGTAATACGATATGTACGATTTATTGCTCTTATTGTATATCAAACTTAAATAACGAGTCAAACACAGCTTTAGCTTTAACTATTGTTGAAATAAACCTTTTGATCTACGCAGAAAGCGCGCAGTGTATCTGTGTATATCGGATCGCAAGCAACAACTAAATATGAGTGTACCCCAGTTCAAACTATGACACTAGGACGTCAAACACCTCAGTCCTCCCGTGACCAAGATTGCTGCAAAGCAGGCGAAACGTCGGGAACGTAAAAACATAAAATAAACGCGATAAAATCTGTAAAATAAGTTTTATATCAATATGTAGTGTTCGTGTAAACATAAGTAATCAATATTTAACTATTGTTAGCAACATAAGATGTAATTTTTATAGCTAGCAACTTTTTCCCTCCCGACCACAAGGCAACTGTATGCAAGCGTCGTTCGCTTTTTAATAATAATAAGAATTATTATGATGTGCAATTGTCTCTGAATAAAACAATTATATCCTACAGTATACGCAAGTTTCATTAATTTTATAATTAAACGAGAAAAGGGATAGTGCACCGACCCCGACCGTTGTACAACTATTGTGTGTGGACTGCGTTTCTAATCTATGATATATTCAAGTCCTATTTAGAAGTCCTATCATGAATTACAGTCGTCTACCAATATAAAATAGAAGTAGGTATGTGTCTTGACGTAATCCATCCGCTGATTTAAAGAGAATAAACACCAATGTATATAAATTCAATAACAGTTTAAAATTATTTAATTACCTGCATCACTCCTCCGTCCATCCACTCCAAGTGTGTCCATCTCACCCCCCCCCCCCCCCCCCCCCTCCAAGGTCCAACAGTCCGGAGAATAATAGGTACCCTATCTATATCACAAGCTTCCACCTAGCTTAACACTAAAGCCTAAACTAACACAATTGACACTGCAACAACGATCGGTAACCGTCCATTTAACACTAATAAAACTCTAACATTAGTTAACGTGATAAGAACAAAAAATCTCGACTACAATGCGAATTAACAAAGTCACGAACGATTTGTATTTCCGAGTCGTGTGAACAACTTCTGGTAAGTAGGTAACTGGTCCGAATGTTCTATCGTGGTGTTCAGTGGACCCAGGAGGGGGCGACGGAGTAAGGAGTGCGAGGGGCGCCGCCGCCCGACAGGGTGGTGGGGACGGGCGGCGCGGGCGCAATGAACTGGCTCTCCGCTTCAGCGGCCATCCCGCTGTGCTGCTGAAAGTTGAAGTCGAGGGACCCGTCCATGCTAAGCTCGTGTTTTATCACCTGCAAGGAATGTAATGTTAAAGGTCTATGTCAAATAGTAACAGAGATATTCTCACTTGCTGGCAAACTGAACTTAACGAAAATAATTCGAAAGGTTCCGTCAAAAGGTGTATTATTTTGTACTCCTGATACTTTTCAACTGAACGGAGTTCGGTCTTTGTTCCTTTTTACCCGACTGCACCAGAATTAGGGCGATTTATTAAGCAACATGTTTGGTTACATCGGGCTGGCTAAGGCGAGGACCCCGAAACTGGCGTATCCAGCCCCCTCATTGTTTCAGGATAAAAAGACCGAAGCTTTAATTTGATCTTCGCCTCATACTACCATTCAAGCTTCTACGGTTTATAACAGTCTAGACTGCATTAATTATACTTTAGCATAGTTTAGAAACCACAGATTTCTTCGGTTAATTGCACATGAGGACTGAGAGAGAGTATCAGAAATGAGGAGATCCGTAGACGAACTAAAGTAACCGATATAGCTCAAAGAATTTCAAAGTTGAAGTGGCAGTGGGCGGGGCACATAGCTTACAGAACCGATGGCCGTTGGGGCAGAATGATTCTAGAATGGCGACCACGAACCGGAAGACGTAGTGTAGGACGCCCCCCATAAGGTGGATCGATGATATCACACGCGTAGCAGGAAGCCGGTGGATGCGAGTGGCGGAGGACCGTGATGTGTGGAAATCATTGGGGAAGGCCTATGTCCAGCAGTGGACGTCTTTCGGCTGATAGTAGTAGTAGTAATGTCCTACGGCTGCAGGCAAATTGAATTGAAATGATCCCTTACCTCGTCGACGTTACAATCGAAGCTATGCTCTAACGTTTCAATATTCAAATCCTCCGCGAGCCCCGTGTTCAGCGCTCCCATGATCTGTCCCATAACAGTTGTGGGCATAGCGCCCGCCTGCACCATCATCCCGCCGTTCATCAACGCGGCGTCTGATGTCGTGACCATTTGCGTCTGACTGTTCTCTGGAGACAAATCGAAACGCTACGATGTAAATATACATAGATATTAACAGCAAATATTTTTGAGTTGTCGAAATACTTGAGCCGTCACATAACAAGTGACTGAAATCACGCATCGGTTAAGTAAACTAAGCCAAAAGAAATAAGAAATTTACGAGAAACTGATTGTTAGAACCATTAGAATAACAATTTTGTATGATGAGCACGAATGTTTGTATACCTTTACCTGAGTCATAGATGTTTAAGAAGAGAATAAGAATTATATACGCGGTTCGCCCCCCGTCCATTGTACGGTACCTACTCATAATACAAGCATTGCTTAGTTTGGCACCGTACATTAGGTGTATTCGTCTGGCGATATAGAAAACAACTGCGAAAATATAAATTCACGGCATACTTTTTTTGTTATAGTCGTCTTTCGACTATGTTTTGCCGCAGTGGACAGAGTTAGAGTAGTACCTATTATTTTACTATCATACCTACCTACTCCTATTATTTATTAACCTGACTAATGAAAAAATATGTACATTGAGTACATAAAAGAATGATCAACTCGGTTAACCTCATTGTCATTTTACCGCTTATCATTATCCTGCCCAATGAAAGGCATTTAAAAGCATGATTTATAATGAACTTCACACCTACCGTTTGCGGTTTTAAAAATGATTATAAATGTAGTACACGGTCACGTAAACGCTTGTATGAATACATCGTTCTTAATACAATTGATAGGTTAAGTTTATAGTATAGCTAATAACCACAAAGTAAAGAGTTCGGTCGGTAATAAATAACATTCCTATTACGATTTATACCTACCCAAAGCATTAGCAATATAATGTTGACTACTACAAAATCAAAGCCGTTTTTTAATTAAGCATTCTTTTTTAAACTCAAGTTATTTCAGGCGACAAGTCAAGCAAGTTCAAGGTGGAAGCTCAGGTCAGGGCGCGAAATTCAAAATTTCAATGGTTTTTATTTATTTACGAAAAATTTGGAAATCTTTACGATGTAATTTAGTTTTTTGCGATATTAACATTCTGCATTGGATGTCTCGATGTATTAAGTTTACTTAAAAAAATACCTAAAGCGATACAAAACCATAAAGAGTGGTTTTTACAAACCTTATGGTATTGTATCGGATTAGGTATTTTTTTAAGCAAACTTAATACATCGAGCAATGCAGAATGTTAATATCGCAAAAAACTAAATTACATCGTAAAGATGTCCAAATTTTTCGTAAAATAATAAAAACCATTGAAATTTTGAATTTCGAGCCCTGACCTGAGCTTCCCCCTTAATTTAAAACTGACTTAGGTAATTTGTTCGATATTGCAACGGGTTTATGCCACGTTACATCTAAATACACTTTATCAAAGACTTATTGAGCTGATTATCTCATATCGATGGTTGTGTTGGAGTATGTAAACCACATTTCAATAGCAAAAAGGTTTTAATATCCATTAGAAGAAAGTTGCGACTGTCAACTTTCTTGACACATGTTTTTTGACATCGTATTTTTAGGCTCCTCATATTTTTATATCCAAATATATCTCTTTTACTACCTTCAATCCTGGTTCTTCTTTGCCCATAACCCATCAGGTTGTAGGCTTAAAACTGAATTTCAAGGTCTGGAAGCCAAGTCGAAGCTCTTGCTTGCTTGCACTTTCAGCACAAGTTTGAGTACAGCACCATTGATTTACCTGTTTGCATAATATCAGCTGGGTCCGCGGGCGGCGGCGGCCTAACGAAGTCCATCGCGTTATGGTGCGGATGTGTCGGGTGAGCGGGGTGCGCGGGGTGCGGGTACATGGATGCGCACGCGCAACCACCGTGCGGGTGGCGGGGGCAGCCGTACGCGCCATACCGGTAGCTGCCGCCAGACGACGACGATGATGTCGTTGGAACGTACCTGAAGGTAGATGAGGCGATAAAAAAATGACATTTAAAACTCTTTTACATTTCAGTGCCGCGTTAGAGCTACTGTCACATGTGTAAGGGCTATATTAAACTGACTGCTAAAGTCAGAAGAGTCATTTCGAGAAAATATAATTATACACGTGTCAAATATTCTGGTGGATGGTTTGTGAAAAAGTTATGAAAAACTTGTCATATTGACCTTATTGGGAAAAAATACGTTTTCAGATCAATATGACGATTTTGTCACCGACTGATAGCGAATATCAAGTCAATATACAAAACTAAGTACTATCCAGACAAATTCATCTAAACGTTGTATGAGTATATAATCAATCGATATTGCACTAAATCTTAGTGACATCAACAAAATTATAAATGTCGTAAAATTATTTAAATCTAAAGGAAATCTAAATGAAGCAAAGCGTATTCTAGGGCCAAGGCGATAACGACAATTGTCTCAGTAAAGTCGAGAACGAATGTTTGGACTTCAACCAAAATTCCGACCTCGACGCGTAAAAGCGTACTACAAAATGCTTACGTGCTGAGGAATGGATCTGTTCCGGCTAGTTTCATGGAATCGGCGAGCGAGCCAGCAAGTTCGTCCGACGTGAAGTCCGTTTGTGAGTATTCGCTGTTTGACGTGTAGTCACCAGAGGGGGTATACTCAGTGCCCCAGTCCGGGTCCGGTGGGATCATGGACGGGATCGGGGACAGCCGGCCGCACGACGACGCGTTGGACGGCGCCCTCGGACGGAAATCAGGCGATAACTGAAAATTGCTGCTACGCGCAAGCGAACAAGCGTCAAAAAAATAATACTTATCTCGAACGACGATTTGGATAATTTGACTGGAGATGACAACATAATAATTTAAAAAATAGCTCCGTCAAACGATCCAGCAATCTGCAATCGAGAGGCAAATAATCAAAATGATCGGCAGAAAGAAATCTTAAAGCTAGTTCGTCTAGTAGGGCCTCTATAACGATCTCAAACATGAAGTGTAATGGGGGAACATGCAAATCTAATGTCTATGTCTTCCGCTAACATATAATTCGTATGCTAAATGAAGCGATCACTATAACGGGGTTGAATGGTCAGCTCAGATATATATCTTTATTACTACAAACGATGACAAAAACGACGAATAAGATACTGGCTAGCCCTTCGAGCACTCATCGAACCGTACAAAATATATTTACTAGTGTACCAAATAAAATAAATCGCCAATAAAAATGTTGAATATCAGCAAAATGACGAGATTCAGCGTCCACATAACTCATCATCTAATGGTTGTGAATGATTTAAAACCTTCTATCATAAAGTAGCAGTTGCAATAACTCAATTTTATTAGCTGGTCAACGCAGCTTTATGCTGATGGCTTTATTATGGAGTGAGCGTATCACGCGTGCTTCACTTTGTTTCTAGCGGTCGTTAAATTTCAATATTTCCAAGGCAACATAATAATATAATAATGCATTGTTGGATACATGTTTGCGGTTTTGGCAAACCTCGCTATCGCATTAACCGTGTAGGTAAATTATAGTGCCTTTAAAGTCAAATTAGAGCCGTAAAGTAGCGTCCAAGCCCGTTACAATTATTGGCTTGGTGCCACAAATCTTTTGGATTTCCCACGATTGTATCTACCTGTATCCATTCCAAAGAGGTGGTATACTACTGAACTAAATATAATCTAGACTAGCTAATAACATTTCGCTAAGTAATAAATTGTTGTTGATGTTTATTTGTATGTTACCTGTGCATGGGTGAATCCGGGAACATGTCGAGACTTTCAGATATTGAACTACTGGGGCTTGGCGTCGCGTCGGCTGTTACACCGTTCCTTAATGCTTCAGCCTAAAATTATACAAAACTATTGCAGACTACAAAAATATTGGAAGTTTTTGGGGAATGCATTAAAGACAAGGGCAACATGAAATATGCTATACGTTCTAAATTCGTTTGATGAAACTCAACTCAAAAACGCCTACCAAGATAAGATACACATAACAGCTTTTAATTCTTCTTAGAACCTTAGGTGGCACCTCTGGGATTTCTGGATTTCATGTGCGAATCTCATTTTCAAGCATGATTATCAGCATCATTTATTGCTAAACGGTGAAGGAAAACATCGTGAGGAAACACGCATTGCTGAGTAAAAGAACTCCCCGAAAGACGTGTGAAGTCCGCCAACCCGCATTGGACCAGCATGGTGGACAATGGCCTAGTCCCCTCGCATTGAAGGGAGGCCCGTGCCCAGCAGTGGGACATTAAAAAAGTGCTAGTATTATTACTACTATCCGTACCTTCTTCTTGACTCTTCCTCTCCGCTTCTCAAACTTCGACGTCTCCATGGACGCGGCCCGCCGTCTCACCGATTTGCCCGGCTTCGCGTCCGGGTTGATCATCCACCACGACGACTTGCCAGTACCTTCGTTCTGCACCCGCATGAACCGGTTGTGAAGCGACAGGTTGTGTCGGATCGAGTTCTGTAACACATAAGCGCCTGTTAGCGGTAGCTGTACAATTAACTTAAGTCGAGCCGCGTTTTATCGGCTTAGCCAATTTTTTGAGTGTGGTTTTATAAGCTGAAGTACAATAAAGATTAAGTCCTTGTTATACACATACACCTCATAAATAATTATCTTTTTAAGGTTTGTAGGTCAATCCAAAGTTCAAGTAATTATTTTGTTAAAATGATTAAGGTAACACAATGGTCTAATCCTATTAAAGAGTCGCGAAATGAAATGTGTAATATGTTGTAATGATCTATCATATTTAAGCATAACTTATGGGTGATTTGCGTTTATTTAAATGTATTAACATTGGCTTATTATTTTATTTTCCTCAAGAAATGATAGCAAACTCGTCGATTGCGAACTAGTGTATAACGAGCTCAACACGAAGACGAGTTAGTCGAGAATTGCACACCGATTTAACGATGCATATTGTGCATGGCCATCCGTTGCTATTAATTTAAATAATAAAGTAGAATAAACCGGTTTGCAGTCAGTCGAGTTGCGATTACGGAGAATCCATAGACAATTGCAATTATATAGTTTCGATTTTACCAACTATAAAAAGGGATAAATAATCTATCAATGTTCAATTTTAATAACCACTCGTTCTCAAAATAACTTGCCTAGTAGTATCATTTATTATAATGGGTTCATATTCATCCACGAATTGTGCGTTCACATTCCAATGTACGATTACTACTCAATAGTACGCACTAAAGTGGGGATTGAGGTAGAGACGCTAATAATAGACGGTCATAAACTATAGAGTCACCGCGATATCCGGGCTTGGCCACCGCTGACCACGAAAAAAAAACTATTTTAATTCCCGCCATCATTGAAAGTTAGCGCAATAACGTGTCCTATCTCACACCGGCAATAAAATCTGGCAACTTTTTCCCGTCGAAGGAATAAAAGCGACCGCGGCAACGAATGAAGTTTAGCTATAAAACAGTCCATAAATAATATCCGCGTGCCGTGTGAAAAGTGCCACTCGCGGCGCGTGAGCTACGTTCCACAACACGTGCACTTGGAAACTTAATCATCGAAACAAAGTGTGCAATATCATCTTGGGACTCGGGTGCATACATATTTCTCAACGGATTCGTAACGGAAAATTTCGCGTTAAGTAAACGATAAAGTGACACGTTTCACGTCGAATGAATAAATTCTGGACGTAAGTTCCACTATGTAAATCTCGATTCAGAAAATTGTTTTCTTTTCTGTTTGAGCGTCAAAATGCAGATAGCCATGAGCGGCGTTGAGTGTTTAGTAGTATTACGAGGTCTCATTTTATCATGGAAAATATATGCATGGATTCGAATTTTAAAGTACATTTAGCATTTCATAGGGTTTTATTTTTTTTTGTGTCGTTCGCATAAATTGTGACTACCATTATAGTAGAAAGAGGCCTATGTTACCACATTGTCAGACATATCTTGATGGAATGCGTATTCGAGTGAATTATCCTAAGAGGCCATAACACTTGGAAGTTATCAACTACGTTCAATTAACTTTATGTGATGTACAACAATTGAACGTGCACATAAATCGCGTGAATGTGGACAACTCTTGCGATTTATCAAGCGTGAAAACACACGCAACAAATGGCCTGTCGACGCTTTGATGGATTTGTCGCCAGAAGCCCTTACCATGAATTACGCGAGCTATAAAAGTGACAAGCTCGCGTTGATCGCCGCCGCGCTGCGATCCCATCACGAAAGCGAGATACGGTCTCGACTTTTCCGTGTTTCGATGCGAGTGTGAAATCGTAGTAGCTTACAAAGTTTGTAGAGTACACACTTTAGTGACAAAAATACTAAGCGATAAATCTATCTAGTATTATAAAGAGGTAAAGTTGTAAGCTTGTAGGGGCTAATCTCCGGAACTATTGATCCGATTAACAGAATTCTTTCACAGATATAAAGCTACATTATCACTGAGTGTCGGCTATGTTTAATCACGCTATGACTATTGAGTGTCGAGTTGCAGAGAAAAAGCTATAGTTGCACGCTTGGGGCCGCGGGAAAAAGCTAGTTTGATACTCGTATATGAGTAGGTACGGGTGTAGTTCAGTTTTTTTATGTAGTAGGTAAATTATTTGCTCATGTATCGTTAATTTTATTCTTTTGACTTCACATATCTGGATTTGGTTAAAATTTATTTGTCGTCTGAATAGCTTCAATTCCCAATTGTTTACCTAAAAGTTTTATTAACTCTGAGTTGGTCAGATGTAGAAGTGTGATATTAAATCAAATTAAAAAATATCACACTTCCGTATGTAGTATAAAGACATTGAATATAAAATTTAGGAAAAATATTTTTTGTGCAAAGCCTAAATCCGCGTGTTTTTAGTTTTCGTCCGTCATTTCGCGCTTCACGAAAAAACTGCACGACAGATTCTGATGAAATTCAGCATGGTGATAGCCTATAAATATTTTAGATACCGCAAAGTTTCCTCCGGGATAGTTAAAAAAACTAAAGTCCACGTGTATGAGGTCGCGGGCACTGCTAGTTTTATCTATATCCCGTGCCAAACTTATTTATAGAAATATATTTATAGAGGCCTCAATATAATGTATCCGATATAATAATTTCACGAATATAATTTATGGGCAGTAAAGATATATGGTATGCTGACGGGCAACTAAGTTAATCGAATTTTCTGCTACTGTGACGTCACGTACGCTTTTCACGTAATTTACCTGTTTTTTTTTTCGTTGGTACATTCGTATTATGGTTTACACGGCCGTATTTCGTCACGCGCCGGTGAAGATTGAACGGGTACCGAATACGGTACTTTGTACAGGGAACGACAGAAATATAATCTGACTTGAAGCGTCAGGAATATGGAACGGGATTTCATAAAATATGGGCATCTTTGAATAATACATTTACCTCTGTTATATCAATCTACGTTGTGATAGTCTAGTTGGTAGAATGACTGCCTCGGTAACCAGGATGGCAGGTTCAAACCCCGGCTCGCATATCAGGCATTTCTCGATTTCATGTGCGAATCTCATATTCAACCATGATTATCACTTGACAAACGGTGAAGGAAAACATTTTGAATGAAGTGGGTCAACCCGCACTGGGCCAGCGTGTGGCCCAGTGCGCCCTATGGCCTAACCTGAGAGGCCTGTGCCCAACAGTGGGACATTAAAAGGGCTGGTATTAGGTATTATTATTTTTTATTATATTAATCTACTCGTATGTATAAATACCTGTGGGTATACCAACAGAGATTGGGTTGACGTTTAGTTCAAGATTAATCTGTGGTTAAAATAATTATCCTTACGTTATTTTATGAATTTCTTGATACCTATGAAAGTATATTTAGTTTTAACTAAACCGCAACGTTTAATTTACAGACTTTTCCTGCAGTGGTTATTGGATATTTAGTCACAGTTAACGCTTTCACATGAGATTTATGTAATTTTTAACCGCCAATTCAATTCAAGCCAACCACAATCATTATATTAATTAAATATATTTAACTTACATTTCTTATCCATTTACAAAGCATATTTTCTCTAAAAAAAAACAGTTATATACCATTGAAAATCGGTCAAAGGTGCTATGAATGCTGAGACTAGCACTGTTTTTTAATTTAGCAATAGAATACAGCATGATCCAGAAATGGTATACTAACCTATAAACCATTTGTAATCATTAAGGTGAACTTATAATTTCGATATGTCGAATTAAATCTTACATTTGTAATTTTTGTGATAATCAAATTCTAATTTCACATAACGATTACAAATGCGAGAAATAAGCGCAGATTTAAAGTTTGGTACACCCTTTCTGAATCACACTGTAAAGTCTCGAAGAAGATTAAAACGATCGCTACCCGCCCTATAAAGTATCTAACCCAAATTCCCGGTCGTTCCAGCAACACTTTACGTCTACAGTCCGCACAAATCGGAGCGGCAAGACATCGTACTTAGGAATTTTGTCTACGGCAGGATCCCCGGCGCCACTGTGACCCTTATAGGGTGAATTAACCGTCTACGCCGTCCCCTATAATGCCGCCGACTTAAATTTGTCGAATTTCCACAGCTATTATATATACCGTTACACAATCTACGAATGTCTTATGATTTCCGCGGTTTATTGCCGAATTGTTCTCTATGGGATTGACGAGGCGGCTGATTAGTTACGATAGTCAAGTGGAGTTTATTTTTAATAATAAATTATGCTCTGTCAAGTATTTTATAATTTTGTAATCGTGCAAAGGTTAATAATCTAACTATTAAAAATCAGAATTCAATATTTCTACAAACTTTTTTTTTCTACCAAATCCAAAGCTAATCTTGTTTTTTTGTAAAAATAAACTGAAATTTGTAAACAATAAACGTGGAAGCGGACCGACTGAATAACCGATTGTTGAATAATTCAGTGCGACTATGCTCCTAGGGTGACATACTGGGTGCACACATGCTGGACCTTCAAAATGAATTTTACGAATTACTTATTATATATCAATTTCATTATGGAAAAACCAATATTGAATACCGTTCAGTAGGCACTTATGTATTAAGGTAATTCGCGTACTATGTAGGTAAATAATATATACCTATAAATATAATATAAATGTCGCAGTATATACATGGAAGATATATGAGAAATAATATTATTGGGAACCTTTATCACCGCAACAGAATTTTCGTCTGTTTATCTGTGCGTAAGTGCGCGCTAATCTCAGAAACAGCTTCGCCGATTTGGGTGCAGTTTTCAAATGAAAGTATGCCTTTCTGGGTCACGAACTCTAATAGCTTATTTATTAATTTTTTTTGGGAAAATTAAAACCTTATATTACTCACATAAAATTTGAAGTGGGTAACTATAACTTTTGAAAGTTTCGACATCGAACTCAATATAGCTGCAGTCCTGTATATTACTATTTGTAGTGTCAACCGAACCCCCCCTCCCCCCATGTCCTTCGCCCCGCCAGTCAGACAATGCGTCACATACACATACTGAATGTATGCGCATATAAAAATTTAGTACTGTTATTAGATGAATGGATTATGGAACCCACCGAACTCCATTTACGTACCCTGTTTTACGTAACACGTCTTGGTAACCTCGTGGCCCTTTTGACTTGAAAAGTTAGTATACTCACCTAAGCAGTGATAGCCAAGTTGGTAGAACACTCGCCTCGATAACGTGGGTCACAGGTTCAGACCTCGGCTCACACCCTTGAGATTTCTAGATTTCAGATGCGAATCTTATTTACAACCCTGATACCACTTGCTGCACGTTGAAGGAGAACGTCGTAAGGAAACCTGCATGTCTCACAGAAGCCCTCGTAAAACCTATGCAGTCCACCAACCCGCGCTAGGTCAGCGTGGTGGACTATGGCCTAATTCCCATCGCATTAAGGGGAGGGTCGTGCCCAACAATGGCACATTAAAAAGGGATAATATTTTTATTATTATAACTTATACTTACCTGTATTTAAAAATCTTTGTTCTAAATAAAAGAAAATACCAAAGAAACTTCGCAACATTTCGAAGTGTGAAATCAAATAATAAATAATTCAAATTAGACAATCAGAATTACACAATGGGGAATTTGGGCGGCGGCAGGGGGCAGGGGCGAGTGGGGGACCCGCAGACGTGACGGCCCCAACAATTTTGGAAGAAAATCCAGTGACGTGTCAACCGCCAGTGACAAATTTAATTATTCAACTTACCGAAACGTTAGCAAGATGACTTTTCCCGGAGCCGATAACTAAGTAGAAATAAATTCACTTAGACCCTGCCGAAGCGAAGTTTAACTTAATAAAACATTGGAATTTTCTTAATTCGATTGTGCTGAGGTCGGATCGAGTCGTCCTGATTTGAATACGTCATTACGAATCATTTGTCGCCCACCTGAGGCCGCCGGGTTGGGAATACACTGGAGCCCCCGCGATACGGATAAAGCGCTCTAATGAGACCCTATTTTAGTTTTAGCTTCGCTGTAATCAAACCAATAATTCAGTTGTCTCGATGAATACAAAATTAATACGCCGTTAAGAAAACTTTATTGTGGTGTCGGGTTGGAATACCTAGTAGCTACCACTCACTGTTGTTCTGTCATCATGTTAGGGTCATATATCTCTGACATTGTTTTAGGATAATATAATTATTAGGTGGATTTGATATCAATTTTATATATTTTGTAAATTTTAATAATGTGGGGCTACGCTTTGAATATTACGCCACGTAAGTGACCGTCAGGATTAGTTTGAGCCATTCGTCATATAAGTTGTGGAAAGAATTTGTGAGCACATTTGCACATTTGTGAAACAGCCCTAACGTTGAAACATATATTACTCTAGAATGGGTGCGGGATTTCGCACAAGACGATATGATTCGAATAAAATGCGGTTTCGGAACCACAGCTCAGGAACACAGTGTTTTTTTTTTTTTTTTTTTTTTTTATTACATTATAGGCAAGTATTTGATCTCGATCTCACCTGATGGTAAGTGACGACATTATAATCTATGAGCTGTAAGTAATTCTCGTTATGCAAGATGACACAAAACACCCGCTCGATCGAGTCAGTCCTTAACCGTCTAGCACGCCGCCAATGGCTGAACATAAACATTTCCTCAATACGCATTGGTCACTCCTGATTACGGGTTGAAGTGATTGTAGGTACCTAATTATAACTCGACACGGCCGGCACGGGCGAGGCCGCGCGATAAGCAATACCCACGGCTAGTTGAATGCTGAAACTGAATCATTATGGAATATAATAAATAAATACCTACGGTAAACTCGTACGTTGTTCACACTTTGAGGTAGCGTTGGGCCAGCGACTTTTAGAGGACGATTTTTGTTTTAACAAAAAAAAAACCGTAATATTACATGTACGGTTTTTTTATGTTGCTGTGTTAGAGGATTTATTATTCTTTACTTAACCGCTACTTGCTTTTTATCTTCTTTTTTTTCCTTCCCTCATTCTCATTTCATTTTCTCCCAAGCACGGGTAGCAAGCAAAAGAAAGGCATTTAATAATATCAACGTTATCCGTGACATTATTTTTAACCTTCCTTATAGGTATTACACATTTTATATACCTACTAAAAGCTATGTATATAGGTAGTATAAGTGAAACTTTAACTGTGTCACTGAAGAGGCATAGGTGTCATTTTAACTGATATACCTAATGCATTGGAAAATAAATGGCGATCTTAGTTATCAAAGGACGTGATCCGTACGACTAGGACGACTAGTTATCGGTAACATCCGTATTCATTAGCATAATCAACTTAATTACCATGATTCAATTAGACGACGTTTATAAATTTTAACTTGCCAGGAAATAGTCTGGGCGTTCAAAGTGGTGAAAAAAAAAACCAAAATGCATGAAAAACTTGTCTACGAACAATCTTTTTCTAATGTTCTATGCATATGCTTAACTGATAACTTTTTTAAATGAGAAAAAAATAGTTTTGACCTTCGGACGTTTTGAATCTTTTTAAGTGAAGTGTGTTTTTTTGATTAATTATGACAGTAGTTGCTTACGTCATACGAAACGTAAATGTTCGCTTGACAGTTATGTAACGACTACAATACTAACATAACTCGATATTGTTGTTTTTTTATCGGCGCTATTACCAGTGCTTGCATACGTCAGCCGTGCAAAGTTACACCTAAGCACGGGACATTAGTTGGAACATTATCGTGATTTATACGGACTCGGATATAAATCCTGGAATCCGTGGTATCGAGCACGCATGTCTATTCGTTCATTCATTCAATGGATTCATTGCGTGTTACGTACAGTGTTACGAGTATATAGTACGTAGTGCCGGCGACTTCGTACGCGTGGATTTGTTTTTTTACTATTCCGGGAGAACCCTTTCATATCCCAGGACAAAAAGAAGATATATGGTATATGTCATGACCCGGGTTAATACTTTGTAAGCTAGTAGTAGTAGTTACTTTTGCTTCATGCCTAGTTTTATGAAAATCCAGCTTTCCCCAATGACTTTCATGCGACACGTCCTTCCGTGACTTCCACCGGCTTCTTATGACACGTGTGATATCATCATCTGGCCACACTGTGGCCCGCCAACACTACGTCTTCATGGTTGTGGTCGCCAATCTACAACCTTTCTGCCCCAACGACAGTCGCTTATTTTATGTTATTTTCATGCAAATAAATGAATAAATTTAAAAAATGACATTAATCTCAGTTCATTTTCATTGCACTTTAAAATAAAATACGCGTACCTAATTGCTTTGTGAAAATTAAAAAGCGAATTTAATTTAAGTACCTATAAGCTTGCCGGAACTGTTGGCGTGCTCCCAGATTTAAATCTGACATCTGCTCATTACACTCTCGATCCGACCTTTGATTCTTTAGTGAGCCCATTCTATGATTATTTCCTACAACAATATTACAAATTCACCTCATTTATTATATTCACCGCTACAATGCACTTTTCGTCAGTGTAATTTCGAATAGACTTGCATCATATTTGAACGGAAAGAAATCTTTTTAAAAATATCTTGAAGAGGGAATGACTGCATAAAATTTGCCTAAGATCCATTGTCAGCGAATGACGGTGGAAGATTAAAACATTCTCGGCGTATAATAACTATCGAAGGCTAAGTGATCCCGAGATACCATTTTAAAAAACCGAGGGGAGACCTATTTTCCCGCACAGGAACGCAAACACCTTTTCAATCCTTCAATGGGCCTAACGATGAGGCGGTGGGAACAGCCGTGAAGCACCAACTAGCGGTGGCAGTTTCTTAATGGTATTGTAAGACAGAAAAAATACCGAGATCGCGGTACAATGGTCCAAAGAGAAAGATTAATCGTCGGTTCGGAAGGCGCACTCCGCATCCTACTACTATCCGCGTCGGTTCTGCAAAAATTAATCATTTTAACGCGTCATTGTCGCTCGGTCGCCTCCCACGCGTGAAAACTTCCCCGCTAATTATATTGGAATTAGGGAGCGGCTTGACAGATTGCGTTTCGATTTTTCATTCGCAAATTTTCCCCAAAAGACGAATTTCTACAACTGCTGCGAGATTAGTCTCCTTGATTAATAGAATGATGTGAATACTGTAAAAAATTCATCCGACTACCTATCGTGGGAGATAACGAAGAAGAAGAATTACATAAAGCTTTCAGAAAGTGTGATGTAATCTCGACGGTCGTTTCCATAAACTTAATGGCGAAGTATCACAGAACTTACATATCGCTGTTATAACATCCCAACTTGGTATATTTGTTACCCCCTCAGTCAGCATATTCGCGTGGAATGACCGCCAATTTATGTGAAAAGTTTCACCGGTTAGAGCATGACCTATCTGTATGAATAAAACTTTCCACTCGTCAAGGAGCTATCGGTATGTTTCAAGGGGTATACCTTAAGTAAATATGCCATGTTGAAGTTTTCGCACGAAACTTTGCATCGGAGGAGCAATGTGTCAATTCAGCGATTGAAATATGGCGTTGCAGTTCGCCGGGATCGGCGACGCCGCGCTTCCGATGCGATGCGATGCACAGTGCATGCATGCATATTCTAGTATACCTCAGTTAGTTTTGCATTCGAGCATGACACCTAGAAAATAAATCGTATTTCTCGGCTAAAGTTAGAACATTTTTGTCGCTTAGTTTTCTATTGAAATAAAACTAATTTTACGAAATCTATCGCGTTTATTTAATGTATTTTACGTTTCCGACGTGGTGATGGTCACAGGAGGGCTGAGGTGTTAGCCAAGCGCACAATTGCAACACCTCTAGACACTGTGAGCACATTCTGTCTAGATTGGACTGCAAACAGCAACTAAATATGAGGGTACCCCATTTTCTAACTATAACGCTAGAACGTCTAACACCTCAGTCCTCCCGTGACCATAAAACATAAAATAAACGCGATAAAAATCGTAAAATTAGTTAGGTATATTTCAACGTGTAGTATTCGCATAAATATAAGAAATCAACAGTTTAGGTTTCCATATAAACTGATAGATTTGGGGTTTTATAAGAAAAGGACGGAGGCTGAGCTTTTGATATTTTATATCATCGTTCTATTTAAGTAGCTTTCGTTGCTGATGGTTCAAAACAATGCCCGTACCGTACAATCCATTGCTAGTTTACGTATCCACACACGGTTTTAACGAGGTGTGTGTGTGTGTGTAAAGTAATGAATGTCAGCCATACATCTCAATGTATAAGACGGTAGCCAGCCGTGCCTCGTGGAACGCCGGGAGGATAAGTAAAATATTCCACTTAGCGAATTGCGCTCAGCAAATTGCCACAATTATCATACCGTTTCACCGGCGCTACGAACTTATTTCGTACTATTTCAAGTGTTTTTATACGAACAATATTTAAAACAATAAACTCGGAAACTCTCCTTGAAAATTGTGTAAGCCAATGCAATTCACATTTAAGCTTCAGTGTACCTGTGACATTTTTGTTGATATCGATAAATATGTGCTGTGTAATCTATATATATAATTAAATAAATATATATAATTAAAATGTGTGTGTTTAGTGTTTGTTTTATTTCAATCAGTTCATAAATAATAAAAAGTTATATAAATTTAAAAACGCGGACGAAGTTGCGGGCAACAGCTAGTAATATATTCCAGGCAGAGGATAGAGGACGACTCTACAGCATTTTTATTTGGTTTAATGTCTGTGACTCTCTTTAATATTTTTCAGATTTTGATAGATACCCTTAAGATATTGATATTGATATCAATGTATGAAAACCCCAGACTGTGGACAGATACATTACAGAAAAATTATCGGCAACATACGGAAAATTATCGAAAACCTAAAAATTCAATTCCATTGTTATATTTTATTTTCCTACACTCGTGCACGTATACAAACACACAATTGCTAATGTACCTACCACTGATAATATGACAAATTTTAATTCAATAAAACAGTTTTCGGAAAATAAAACAAAATTTACAACTTAACCTTTCGTTTTCCTGCCAAAAAGCCTACCCTATTGCGATTTACAGCGCACACTAAACTTGACACGGACACATAGTAATTATATCAGATAGGACCATATAATAGAATAATATTTTTAAAACACTCTTTCATATAAATATGACGTCCTAGATGTAAGTCATAGATATATGACTAAGTAAAGATAATTATAATTTGGGATGCATTCCAAAAATTACTATACTTGATGCTCAGATTTTATTATCGTGTTGTAGGGGGTCTACGTCGTTTCGTAGCAGTGGAATGATCCGTCATTAACCTACTACCAAGGCCGTATTCATGTGAGTCTACTACTACATATGACTAATAAATAGGCGGAAAGTCTTATCCGGAATTATATCCGGAATCACGATCCGCTCCGGGTCGAACGACAGCAGTTACGAAGGTACTACGCACTAGGCGTAGTAATGGCATAGATGCGTCATATCTACGATTCCACCAATTTCATTGTTATAGCCGTGAATAAATAGAGGTTAAGAATTAATTTGTCGTAAAAAAAATAAGTATGATTTGGTATTACTGCATATTACAATAAAATCTAGGACAATATTTCTTTACAGAAAACTTTACTAGGTGATAAACGGCGATGACGTTAGCTGTCAGAAAAATGTTTGTCCAAAAAATTTCGATTGACAAACTTTACTTGCACGTTTTGAATAAAACCGTCAATTTCCGTGTGCACGGTGGAGCGTTGAATGTAAATTCACTTAACAGATACAATTTATAAGTAGTAAGTATACAATTTGCCAACGGTTTCGTCGTAAATGTTTGATTTTTTTCCTAAAATTACTTAGAAAGAAATACTACTTGTAAACTACCACTTGCACATATTGAAGTTAATTGTTTTAGTTTAGTTAAAATTTATGATCTAGATATTTAAAGAAAAAACTTCACTAGTCGTCCAGCCTAAAAGTCGCTCAGGGACTTACCCGCCTAAAAAGCACAATGAAATAATACTTCAACTTTTTAGTTAAGTAGTTTAGGTTTTATAAATCTAAAAGTATCTCTACCATACACGTATGTAAGTAACCCTACTTCCGAATTTATTAAAACTACGAATACTCGCACATGTTGGAACGTACGATCTATGTCGTTAGGTAGGCGTCCGGGCGTCGCGTCGGCAGGTAGGACGCTGGCGCCACATGGGCTTCTGCCAGATTAATGGATCATTGCCCCCCCTCCCCACGCCCGCAGATGCGAAACTACTGTTCGACGACATCGCTCCTTCCTTCGCTAGATATATGGCCTTCGCTCCTCCACTTAACACTATTCCAGAATACGCTTTTCATCAGGCGTATGTCGTTTCTTGTACTCTATTCCAGGGTACGGTGGGTAATAACATGCAATTTTGTTGTAATTGTAATTTAGAAAATTTAGAAAACAGCACTTGTTAGCAATTTTACTATATCTGGTCGTTTAGATGGTAGATCTCTTAAATAGGATTTCTGGCTCCTAAGCTTTGATTTTGAGAAACAATTGCATACGGTGTTGTAAAATAACTAGGGAATTGAAATAAAACTAATTTTATGGATTTTATTGCGATTATTTTATGTTTTTTCGTTTCCGCCGTTTCGCCTGCTTTACAGCAAGCATGCAAACAACAGCTAAATATGTGGGTAACCCAGTTCTAACTAAGAAAATAGGACGTCTAACACCTCTGTCCTCCAATGACCATGGTTGCTGTAAGGCAGCCGAAACGTCGGAAACGTAAAAAAATAAAATAAACGCGATAAAATCCTCAAAATTTGTTTTATTTCATGTATTCGCGTAAATATATAAGAAATCAATATAACTAGGGAAGTGAATCAGCTTGTTTGTCTTTACTCGAACGATATCATTGAATCTGCAACATACGACACGCACAGAGGCTACCTAAATCGAATTGATCAAGCATATAAAATACTGACCCACTAATACCGAGATCATAACGCTTCGACCTTCAGTCTCAACAAGTAGCGAACTTACATTTATGCTCGATAAAACACTTCGAAACGGCTCGTCGTAAATCACGGAGACATCGAAAGTTAGCCGCCGAGCACTTAAAGTTTAACAGACAATAATAACTGCGATGAAAAAAGCCTCCGTTGAAGGGGCGAATAAAAAGTAATGCGGCCGTAGTGGTGTTGTTAAAGGGCTAAGTTGGTGAGTGGGTAAGTTTTGAGGAATGTTGTAATGAGGCGGTCGGGACAATCGATAAATTTGAATGTTCTCCGGCGCCGCCCGTCGACTTGCAACTTTTTTCGGTAGCGGGGGGAGCACGCGCCACCGCGACGCCAATCCGATGCGCTCGCTTTCCACTCCACGCGATACTATATTTAAGTTTTCTTTTTCACTAATCACTTTTTCAATGAGTCTACTTTAATAATTGTATAATAATTGTACTAATAACCTATGTTAGAAGTCAATTTTAATTCAATTTTCTTTGTGGTAAGCGCATCACTTCAGAAAGGATGAACTGCATTGGTTATTTCTTTTTTATGTTCGTAATGGTCCAAATGAGTTTTGAGCAAAATTAAAATTGCAAAAGTTATCCGAAAATTTGAAAATATGGAATAGAACAATGGCTGTCGGGTACCTAAAGTAAAAAATAAATTCTATCCGGATTTTAAAATGTTATTCAATACTGTTATATATGAAATAACAACAAAATGTAAAATATGCTTTATATATTTTTTTTTTTAAATTGATCTCAATTGATTTGTGTCGAGCAATTATTTGTTAGGTATTTCAAATTGAGGTGCTTTTGCTCTTTTATAAATCTGTAAACTAAATAAAGGCGACGATTGCAATTGTTTCGTATAGTTCGACGTTGGAGTGTAAGCCTTATTCCAGGGCTGTCAAACACCACACTCTTATTGCAACATTGATACAAACTTTACAAGAGTTTGTCGATACATTTTTTATTATCTAATATGTATGTAATATAACGATAGAGTGTACAGTTATTGATACACATATATAATTAGCCATATCTATAAATAGTTAATGATAAAAAATGATTAAGTAGGTATTGGAATCACGTATGTAAATTTTCTATACAGCAAATAATAATGTGTAACATATTCAGTAAAAGTACCGGTATTATTTTTAGAATTAAGGTGACAGCCCTACAAACAAGCAGGTAAGGTAGCGAGTAGGCGAACGCGGAAGTGATAATCTTATAAGTTAGATTGACATAGTTGTGTCGTATAATACAGCGGACGAGTTACAATGTCACCAGCATAGGTATGCCTCCCCTGATGTATGATGCTGGCACTCTTTCAACTGGTAATTGGGATGAAATACGTAAAATTGCCGAAATGACACAACTTTTTACGATTTTATACATGTTAGAAGGTACCTTAACAGCGACATCTCGCTTCGATATGTAGAAAGTTTTCAACTTTTTGACGAGTTGAGGGAATATTTTGTTGAATATTGCACCTAGACTTTAGGATTGCTTTACTATTGATCAAAATATTTGATTAAAATATCTTTTGCTCAAAATCACACTAATATTATAAATGTGAATGTTTGGATGGATGGATGTTTGTTACTCAATCACGCCAGAACGGCTGAACGGATCTTGATGAAATTTGGCACAGAGATGAATTATAGTCTGGAATAGCACAAAGCCTACTTTTTATCCCGGTAAAAAGGACATAATTTTTAATCTCGGGTAACACCGCGGGGCGCAGCTAGTGTTATATATGTTAATACCTATTTACTGAGTTTTGGATATATCATGTGTCCTCACGGCAATACTTCTATGTTCTAAGCTAAGAGAAATCTATAGCATACAATTTATGTTTTATAATTGGTATGTATAATCATTAATACCCCAAAAGTTAGGGTTATACTATACAGTCAATAGACAAATTACTTTTAGCTCGTTAATATGTATCCAATATCTATCTACATATGTAAAACAAAGTCGTGTTAGTTACACCATTTACAACTCAAGAACGGGTGGGCTGATTTTTATGATCTTTTTTTTTTTAATTTGTCCCTGCCCTCAACAGCAGAATGACTATTAAAACATGGGAAAAAAATCATTTTCTCATACATTTGATTCGGAGGCGGTACGAATTTCACCAGGACAGCTAGGTATATAGGTATCTATACCTAAAGGTAATTTTGGAGGAATATAACATTGTCGAAAGTTTATTCATAAAAAAATATTTATAGAATACTTCAAGTTTTAAGTACGCATACACATTTCATGTTACATAAGCGATAAATTTACATACATTATTTATGTCCTAAAGTGAATATATTTTTATATGCAAATAGTTTTCTTTATGTCTTGCTTTTATACTAGGAAAATGACTTCACAGTGACTGTATAATTAAATTATTACTTTGTATTCAAACGACTGTAACATAGATGTAATAGATACGTTTATGTACTGAGTTATGTGTGTGCTTAACAAAAGAATAATACTATCAAATGATAGCCATTGTAAAGAGTTGTGTTCGCACATGCACACAACTGAGATCACAGAACAAAAGTATAATATCCCTCGATAGCGGATACTAAAGGTGTTCAGCCTCTATATGCTAAAATCTAACGATCAATAAATATTCGAACGTATTTCGTTTCGTTCAGAAAAAAAAAGAATTACATTATGGATTATGTAAATTCAATTGGAAGTGCAAAAAACGCCGGCTTAATATGGTTTCTAACGTAACATTTTAGCGTTGGCCACTTCGTGAGTCGCTTGTTAATCGCATTATTGAAAATAGCCGTTGAAAGGAGACACCGATAATTTTGGCGACTCTACAAGAGTTATTTAAAGGGTAATTAAATTCCTGCATATAGGTTTGTCAGTGGGCTTGATCTTGGCGGCCGCTCTGCCGAGTCCTCCGACTTTGTTTAATTCTCAATGATCCAAAGTGCACGGGAAATTTCCAACAATCATACCTTATCAGTTAGGTATAGATTAGGTTAGTACATAAAGATCGAGACATGTGTATGAAGTAGTACTTAAGATTGCTATCAGTACGTTATCGATCAATCAATGAAACTAGATGGTTTAAAAAAGCTTAATCCTCACTTAGCGTATCGCGTTATCTATCAAATGCCACTGCACTGCAGTTTTTTCATAAAACGGACCTTACCGATACGATTAATAGAATCTACAAAATATACAGAATTCGTCTATTCGTTACCTAGCATCACAACTCGACTAACACCGAATCGATTTAATTTCAGATAAAGCGATTACATCAGCGTAGGTGGAGCAGGGGTAAAGTTTCTGTATCTGGAATAGTCGTAGCGAACTTAGCACTCACAATAAATTAGAAGTTCCCTTCAAAGGAGAATGGATTAAAACTAGTTTGTAAAGTGTGGGCCCTGGAAGCGTAGAAACTTTCAATTTTTATGACGCATTCAATTAGACTAGATTTATGCGTCTTTGTCGCACCGACCGTATATTTTATTAGAGAAAGGGAGAGGGGGAAATGTCGACGAATTAAGCCTTTGATTGTGAAGTTTGGGTTGTGATCATAGTACAATCGATTTCTTTGTGCGTTGTAATCATAAATATAATGTGTTATGGATAATGATTGTAGGTAAACTATATATATTATGTTTGTATAGCTAGATAATGCTTACAATGACGACCTATATAGTTTTCGTACCTGAATCGGGTGTCATATAGGATAAAACTTTTCAACGAAACTAATATTATTATGAATAGAACGTCGAATCGTCTAAAGGGCGTTAGACTTCGCACACGAGCTTAATCCAACTTTTAACGGTAATAACGGAAAAGTCTCAAACATATTGATAAAATTCGCATGTAAAAATATTCACCGAAGCTAGAATCCTGTAAACAAACTTTATGCAAAATTTCCCGACTCACCCGTCGAAGCAAGCTATAGGTACAATGTCGCACAGTAACAGTTTGCAAGTTGGCTTACAGACATGTTAAATCTTGCTGAAACTAGTGTCCGATAGCGCGAGAGAACTCATGACACCAAATCCTATTACCGATAGAGATCTCGCGACATCGGTGGACAATAAAATTGTTCCATCATATCTGAAAGTTTGCCCCATAATGAAGCGTATGGGGCGAATGGTTTACGACAGTCGACGGCGAATCTTTATTGGTAGCGGACCAATTTAGATAAAAGGAAAGAGCTTTCGCCCTGAAACACCAGAGATAGCAGTCTTAACTATCGCCAAGTTAGCGGTAGTTAATCCGGTCGGTACGTAGATAAATCAACAGTCGAAAGCGATAAATTTCGGCCGCCGCCGGTAATAGGTGAAAACTATTAGGTACGGGGATAATTTAGGTGTGGACCAGAAAAAAAAGTGAGAACTGGCGCCGGCGTCGAACTAGGGCGCAGTTTTGACGATAGTGTGACACCAATAAGTTATGAATAAATTCGACCAGCGATTCCCAAAGTGGATATCAGTTTCCCAGGAGTCGACATAAACGTAAACTGATTTTGGGGGTCGATGAGGTCTAAACATCGACCCATGTTAATTCGCGTAATCACTGAATTAGACCATTAGTGATGGTGGGATATCTATTCAATTAGCCACATTGATACTGGCGGAAAGTCGATTACTGTATAATGGTTTACATGAATTAAAAATTTTTGGGGTCGAGTCACCGAGTCGTAGGAGAATTTAGTACCCTCGAGATACCCTACACGTGACCCTGGGTGGTGCCAACTAGGTGACAACTCTACTGGTGGTAGGCTTCGGCCGTGGTTAGTCACCACCCACTGAACAAAGCCATGTCGCCAAGCGGCCTAGCCGTGTTCCGGCATGATGTTCGGTGTTGCCATTCATGGATGGCGGGTCAGATCAGTTGCGCTGCATGTGCCTTCACTAGGCACATGTAGCGTCTCGATCTACTGCCGCCTTCCTACCTGTTCACACTCACACAATATGTCAATTCGAGAGTGAACAGGTACCTTCTAGGCAAGTATGCTCCATCGTAGATCTCATCGTCACTTACCATCAGGTGAGATCGAGATCAAATACTTGCCTATAATGTAATAATAATAAATAAAAAATATTCTGATTCTGATTCTGATGCAAATTAGGGTGCAGGGCCTATAGTTACTTTCAGAATGTTTATACAAAATCTTTCTATATGAATTCGAGACACGTATACGATAGTTGAATACCAATAATTCGTTTCCACGCAACAAAATATCGTCTAACAAAACCCGCCGAGCAAACTCAATCGTTCGGACGGAAATATGGAGAAATCATGAAAATTAAGTTGTCACGGCCGCGCTGGGGGAAAGGGGACACTGAGAGCGAACTATTGGGGGAAGATTTTTCTTTTTCTCCTATAATACCTACGACACCAATTTTTTATTTTAGTCACATTACAGAAATACATTTGTAAATACTAATATTTCCTCTGTATTAGAGTCGGTTTTTGCTTGCAGCTTAGAAATCGCAGATCATGACAATTAGCGAATATTTATAGTAGGTAATAAATTTGTAGGGTGGTTAACAGTTGATAAGTATTATACTAAACACACTTACCGAACCCTTTACCGAAGCGACAACTTGCGGATAAGCCCTTAAATAATGCAATTTCAAGGCAAAAATGTCAGTACCACGATTTTATTAAAGTTTGATGTCAGTAAGGCTTCACACATTGGGACGAAATATTCTCGGTGAAATTTGGGTGCATTCTGCCTACCCCTTTGTGGATTACAGGAGTGATGGTGTGTGAGCACCATCACGCCTAATATGTTTACATAGTTAGTCCATGATGTAGAAACAGCAAGACCTTCAAAACTAATCAGAATTAGAATAAGAATATTTTTTATTCACGTAGACCATTATTGTACAGTACTTATGAATCGTCAAGTTACAAAAATATTATGCTACTGCATTACCACCCGTTCGGAACGCCGTTCCTATGGAGAAGAACGGGCAAGAAACTCCATGGTTGCTCGTTTTTAAAATACATCTTTTACATTTTTGAGCAATCTAACTGGCTTGTGAGATAAATCTTAAAAGGGGTCTAATAATAACGGATACCGATTACAAAGCATGTAATGTTTAAAATCGTAAGTCAAAATCGTTTTGATTGTCGCGTAATAGATATTTCAAATTCTCGCGTTTAAAATTGATTGGGTGATGTACGAACCGAGCTTAGAGCCGACGGTGTCTCGGATACTCTCTCAAAGTGGATACTTTACGTAGGTACTCATTCATTCGGCTGTAACCCGCCGACGACGGCGCCCGTCGTCTCGTCGACGCTCTACAGAATTTTCCGCCAAAACTTCGAGAAAATTCAACCGACCGTTTTGGAATGTAACAAAAAGTAGAGTTATGACTTTGAGATATGTTTTAAAGCTTTTCAGTGTATTCAAAGAAGCATAGACAGGTACATAATGTTTATAATTGATCTGAGTGTAGGTAGACCGTACGAACATGTTTTAAAAAGTTGTCTTGAAATTTTAAACGGTACTTAGGTACATATAAACTTTCATAATGAATGGCGGAGGCAAAAAACTTAACTGATATTGTAATCTTTGTTAAATACATGTATAACCTTATATTGTATTTTAATACTAACCTAATCAAGTACTTTTTCAAATAGGTACCTATGTGTAGTACTTGATATATGTACAGAAGTAGGTAAAAACTTATCATGAAAAAATCACAAGGCATAAAATATATAAATTTCGATTACTAAGTATTTAACAAAGTTGCTTACTTGGCAAAGAATTTCCCAATTCGCCGAAGGACACAACGTAATCCACTGTGATTTTAAAGTGGACTTAGCCAAATCGGTGTCTCCTTTTCTTAGCTTGTTATTTCATATCCTAAAAGTTTAAAACGCAGAAGCCATCGAAACGGGAACTTATTAACTCGATGTGATCGTCCCGTGGAAACTGCTCCACGGTAAAATGTTACAGGAAGGGAAACTTTCTTAAAACTGCAAAAAGAAACTGAGTAAAGTTTAAAAAGAGAACGCTAAATGTGATTCGTATTTAGCAAAGCTAAAGGCAAGACCACATAAGCTGTCCGGAAACGCCGCACAAGAAATAGAATGAGCTGATTCAAACTTAATATTGGAAGATAAGTAATTAGAAAAAAAATGATAAAAGCATGGCTTTACGTACAAGATCGCAATTTTTTTACGCTGGAAGAATTGTGTTGAGAGACAGGTATTTTGTTAACATTTTATGTTTTTAATGGGATAACATTTGTCTGAACTTTATTGATGTGAATTCGCTCCAACGTAATAGGAGCGCGATTTTAAAAGTTTACACAGTCAGAAAGCGCGTCCCACGTCGGGGATCGCATTCTACCTTCTGATCATAACAAGTTGGAACTTGGCGAAATATGGCAACTCTTTTTATTGTGCTGGAGCGACGGTAAATGCGTACACGGTTTTATTCCTTGTTCCGTGCAAATTTTTATGTGGCTCCAATTTTATTTCACTGTCATCTACACATATAGTAGTAAAAACTTAAATTGAACGAGTTTATATGTGATAGTTAATCAAGTAAGAAAAACAGCACTGGAATATTCACTATCAATACTAAAAAATGTATATAAAAAAAATGTTGCGGATCTCGTTTTTAAAAGTCAAGTGATACAGATTAGTAATTTTTATTGGGTATAATTTTCTCAAGGTGATGGCTCGAACGATAATGATCTTTACTGGGCTGTTAGTTGAATTGGTAGTTAAATGGCGGGTTTTTAAATCCGGCCGTATATCCTATTCGATCAGTATACCCAGGCGGCACTTAAAGATTTCCGCGGTACCTGAGCCACATTCAGTACCAGGTCATTTGCATACATTGCAATTGACCATTCAACGGATCCCTGCTGGTGATATAAGTAGTAGTGAGCACTTGCGGATGCGGCATATAGGGTAAACGATTAAATATTTTATAGATTTCTTATATTTACGCGAACACTACACATTGAAATAAAACTTATTTTACCGATTTTACAGCATTTATTTTATGTTTTTTACGTTCCCGACGATTCAGCTGCTTTATAACAACTATGGTCACGGGAGGACATGCTAACACCTCAGGTAAGACGTCTTACTGACGTAGTGACGTCTAACACCTCAATCCTCCCGTGAAATATTCATATTTAGAACTAGAGAACGGAAAAAAACATAAAATAAACGCAATAAAATCCGTAAAATTAGTGTTATTGCAATATGAGCATCCATCTTTTTTACTAGTAAAATTCGATTGATCCTGTACAAGGTAAATTCAGAATCGGGCTATCACAGTCTTATCCATTAATAGGACTGCAAGTGCAATGCAAATAGAGGCTCGCCTCGCACGCTGCATGTTGCATGAGGGTGCATTCGTAACGATGTCTCAACGTTAATTGTGGAAATTATCCGTTCCCGTCGCATTTCAATAAAACCACCCTTTCGATTTGAACGAGGCCGATTTCTGTTGAATACACGTGAGGTGGTATGTTAATATTTTATCGGTACACTTGTTTGGAAAGTTGATGGCCGTTTTAAATGAATTGCTGTTAACAATATTTTTTAAAAGTCGTATTTTTTAAAAGTTGAAAGTTTCAAATAAGACCTTGTGTTAATTAATAGGGGTCGATTTTTAGACCTCGTCGACCCCCAAAATCTATTTTCGTCTTTATTGACCCCTGGGAAACTGATATCGAATCCTAGGGGTCGATATCGACCAATTTGGGAAACCCTGAATTAGACTATGTCCAGTAGTGAACTGAAGAAGCTTGGAATATGTCAACTGTGGTAATCAGTTTGGTGATTATGATTAGATGGAGAAGCATTTACAGAAAGCTATACTACTTAACATTAGCTCAAGTTTGTGTGTAAAAAAGGGACCATACGATGACTTTACAACACATACCTATAATTAAACCTCCGCCTCATCCATGTACAGTTCAATCGTGCTAACTACGCCTAATTTACAATAACTAAACGAAAAATTCAAACAACATTATACCCCTAACACAGGTAGTCGTAACCGTCGTAACCGTAATGTCGAATTTCAATCAGTATTACGTTGCCTGCATTGTTATTTACAGTGTGTTATTAACCGCCATTCAGTTCGATAGTTGTTCGATTTAGTATCGGTAATAAAACCGTAATTTATAGTTATAAGCGAATACGGTGGCACTTAGCAACAGATCAGAGCCGGATTAAAAGTTAGGTATTAACGGCCTTGACTTTGACAGCGTGTGGCAAAGCGCAAAAAAAACGAGAAACAAGCGCCACGAGCGCTAGATTCCTATCCATCTATATGAGTAGCCAATCGTATGAAACTGGATAATGTATCAAAGCGCTCCAAATCACCACTCAACTGACAGCCCTGGATATCTGATACACGTTTCTATGTATACAGCTTACCGTACCTATTTGATAAATGCACAATCTTTCGATACATTACCAGGAACGTCCCTACAAATACGAATGACACAGTTTCGTACATGGATAATAAGCACTCGGTAACCGCAGCCGAATCAGGGTGCACTGAAAGCAGGCCTATAAACTTAATGAGATAAGTGGATCTAGGAAAAAGAATGTAGCATCGGTCTGGTCTGATCTATACAAGAACTAGTGTGATCTGCATACGTTATTTTATCAATGGACAGTTATATTTTTTTCTAGTTTGCAAATAATTAACGGTTTAGTCCTTAATCCACAGCACAATATTGCTTATGAGTTATCGTGATATAAAAACATTTATTTTAGTTCTCAACATAATTAACCTTTAGGATTAGTGGTGGGCTATAGCCCGGTATTTTATCTAGTGCTTATTTGAAATATATTATGAAATTGAATTCATTTAACGCAGTTTGAATTAATATGTAATTACAAAACGTTCGGTTTATTCAGTTACAATAATCACAATACTTATACCTACATATTAATATGGACCCGAAAATCAGATAACCCATGATAAAATCGGATTTTGTGATTATAATGATTAAATTCGTAGATTAAACTGCCAATCAAATCGCATATTTTATGACATTGACGCTCGTCGACAGCTATGACAACACGTCGATCGTCTACCTCTGGACTCATAACTTAGCATCGCCGTATCTATAACTAATCGAATACAATGGTATAACAAAAACAGATGTCAATCGCAAAGTCACACCCACGCGTGAGGTTATTCGAGGAAATTAAGTATCCGATGTCTATCACGACTTGAGATAATATGGGCGATTTAGGGTAATTATTGCCCCAATCATGTAGTGGGTCTTGAACATTATTTTATTAGATTACTAGAATGGCCATACCCTAATTTTTTTTTAAACAAAATATTACCAATGCATTATAGCTCAAGCCCCAAACCTCGTGTGTAACCTATAAGGCGTAAAGGAGAAACTCATAAGTAGTACATTGTTAAACAGAATACCTTACGTTGAAGGTCCAATTCATTTGATATCTATCGAAATTAGCGAGTGAAATATTTAAATTTAATTCTAAATACCCAAATCGGCAGCTTGGCACAAGATTTATACTTTTCGTCGATTCTTGGAACTATAATATTTGAATATGCATTTCCTAAATGAAGTTCACCTTGATATTACTGTCTGCATTTAGCCGCAGCTCCTCCGTCGACGTCATTTGGTGCTAATTGTCAAGGCGATCTCCATGTACAACTTTACACGATTTTGCACTCTAATACCCTACACTCTATTTGCTTATTTTGTTAAACATTAAATTATGAATACATTAAAGACATTTTCTTTTTTATTCAATTAAATATGCACCCTAAATAAAGTGATCAATAGGGTTATTCATCTGATCCTATATATTTTTTATTAATTCAATCGATTTCTATTGTTTACTCAATCGACAACAAGTATTCGATTTTATATTTTTCAACTAGTTTTGCTTAGGAGTCGGTTGAGTTTGGAATACTCTCGGTACGAATAAAAATATAAAATCAATTAATCACTGTCACTTGAATAAAGAATAGAAATCGGTTAAATTAAGAAAAACATAATGACGCGATGAGTGTCAAAGGATGAATACGGAACAACCCAATAAAATGTCCTATAATTTGTTAAATTTTGCGTCGTTTTAATGCCTGCTGTGTTTCGGATATGCTCGTATATTAATCATAACTTATATGCACTTTGCGGTCAACAACCCGAAGATTACCCTAACGCGTCAAGGTTAGGGAGGTGACATTGCATTGAGCGCTGCGCGGGCGTCGACATACACAACGCACCATCCACACGTGTAGGTATCTTATCGCGTGCATGTGAACGCATCGGTGAACATCGTCTAGTTTAAAAAAATCGTATGACACACTCTTAGTGTGCGGCTTCCATTATTTATTTTAATGATACACGTAATTCGCTGCATATTACAATGGAAGACCACATCTTCAGGAAACCTGCATGTCTGAGCGAAGCCCTCGGACGACGTGTAAAGTACACCAACCTGCATTGGTTCAGTGTGGTGGACAATGCGGAGGCCCGTGCCCAACAGTGGGAAAAAGGGTTGATATTATCATTAATATATCGCGGTAATTAAGATAATTCTATATATTATAGTATTTATTTATATTATTTATTTCATTGAATTGTTATAGTTTCTTGGTAAATCCGTTTACTGTTCCAGTAGCTTCTCTATTCGGTGGCCTTTTATTTAAAAAATATATAAATTTCTAATACTATTTTTTTTTAAATATTGACAAAATTATGAATGGTAAATTTATTTTTATACAAATCAGTGTTTTCATGAGTAATTCATTTCACAAAATAATAACCGGACTAATATTCATTTATTAATTGCACATATAATTTATTGATTGCGCTTATTGGTAAAAAAGGCATGGCATAAAAACGCTAGATATTAATGCATTATTATTTTCAAAACATATAGGATCAGTTTCTTGCGTTACGAAGTTTAATGTGTTAGATTTTTTATTTATTTATCATTTTATTTGTCCCTCAGTTGATGGCTTAAGATCACATTAAACTAAGTAATGTAGTTGACATTTTGAGGATATGTTAGGATTAGGTTCGTAAACCAAGCGGCAGAACGTCTCCGAGCCCTAGGTTAGTAACTGACTAATATATTTTAAATGATAATATATTTTAACATTCAGCTAATTTGCAAAGAGAGTAATTGTGAAATGCTCTTTTATAAAATAATATGTTTCTGGAATACAAAGTTTGTCATATTCATAATTATTGAAACTTTATTTTTTGTCTAACAATTTTTTTTTTATGAAACGGTAGAGATTTTTTTTATTACATACGCAATATGATTATATCACAGAGACACAGTTGGTACCTATAAATGCTTTTATACTACCTACACTAATCCACGTGCGAAAAACAATACAAAAGTCCTAAATTTATCGATACAATAAAAACATTATGATTTTTAATAGGTACCATCATATTTCATATTCGACAGTTTTATTTCTTTTTTTTGCCTCGTTAAGCTTGTACCGGGTTCGTCGCTTATCGAATTAATACGTCCCTAAAACGACGTAAAAATATAGTAACACGGCAAAATATAATGTTTTATTGCAAATTATCATGTAAATGTAAACTTTACTGCGCCAAATTTACGACTTTAACGGAATTCTTTTAAGGATATAAACGCGAGAATAGTGTGAAAATCATCATAAATCTTTGAGAAAATGTAATGCGATAAACGGAATATGAACGGTGTAGAGACGAGTGCGACGCGGTTGTGGAGTTTTTAAAAATCCTTGGAACGTAAAGGGCTCCGTTTTATGGGTGAAACCGTATAATGTCGTGGTAATGTACGCGATCGAGGCTGACTACGAATGCTTTCATATTTATAGAAGTTGTAATCAATATGCAATAGCAAAGCGTTTGTCATTCTATAAATTTGGGGGCTAGCCTCAGGTAACATAATCTCGTGTAAACTTTTTAACCAATTAAAAAAAAGGATAGGACACAGGAGCAACTGAGCAACCTCTTGAAATATTTTTCACTAAACATTCATCTTTACAGCCTGCATTCATTGAGAAGCAGCCATTCTATTATACGGTACGTTCGTCTGGCAATATTATTATTTTGACTTAAATAGACAGATATTTTAAAAGTAAGTATATAAACATAATATAGACGCATTTTTTTTTCAGACGGAGCACTAACTATACGGTCTCCCACTAAGCAACGCTTGTATTATGGGTACCGTACAATGGACTGAGGGCGAACACAGTATATAGTAATACTTATATAGATTTTAAACATAACTCGGATACAAACATTCATGCTCATCACACAAAGCTTGCCTACCAGGATTCGAACCCAGGACCCTCGGCGCAGAAAGCAGGGTCACTACCAACTGCGCTAATCAGGTCGTCAAAAACATTAACCAACTATATTACGTATATTGTTTAGTATGTATATGTATACCGCAGAGGGAGCGATAAGTGCGTTATCATTCAAGTATAAATGATGATTTAACCTTTGAACTTTGTAATCTTAGCGTTATGTATAAACATAATCAGCTAATAGGGACGATGGTTGGTATTTGTAAACTATTAATAGGTGCCATGTAATTATGCGGTTATGTGTCCTCGGATTTAAAATGTATTATACCAATGGCGGAGTGATGGGTATAATATGTACCTACGTATACCTACAGGGCTGTAGCTGATTCAGACTTGTAACACGGGATTTGATTCACTGCTTATTCTTAAATGTTTTTATGTGAATGTGTCTGCACTGTGCGCATTACCCTTTGATGTGGATATCATAAAGACGATCAAGAAAAAAAATCGAAGAGAAAAAAAAATTGAACTTAGCGCCAAAAATTTAAATGGATTCCAATTTAATGTTCTTGACATTAACAAGATAATAACATATTTTTTTGTTATTTTCTCATTACAAGAAAAGAACGTACTTAATAAAAGCTCAGACATTATAAACTACTCAAAAGTTAGAGATCTTCGTCATGAATTGGCACTAAAATAATACAATTAGTTTTTTTTAAAATACAATTATGACATTGATATCTTCTGCAAATCTCGCTCAAGGAATCATTTTAGATTTTTTGTGAACACCTAGTAGGTAAGATTTTTATTAATTTTAATTTGACTATACCGGTTTAATAGCCCTTTTGTCTGTTCACTAAAAGCCTTGAAGTTTTTTTTACATCTTCTAATACATTTCCTTGTAGTATGTGACCGATGTCTTAAAGAATGTAATGTTCAATAGTTTCAGGCGTATAATTATTATATTTATACATTTTAAAGTGCGTATGCAAATGACGGCCTACTTGGTCGGAAAAGTCAGTGAGCAAATTAGAATATAATGTTCTGTGTACCCACTAGACGTCAAGCGTCGGTATAAGATAGTATCGTACAATGGACTGGGGCTGATCCCAGTATACAGGCTGTTAGATATTTCACACAAAGTTTGCGCCTACCGGGTTTCAAACCCAGGACGCTCGGGATTCAAAACAGCACTACCAACATTGCTAATTGGGTCGTCAAACTTACCAATTATTTTTATTGATCAGAAATTAAAAAAAAATCGCCTCTTTGATTTGACCTAATCAATAATAAGTAATATTTTTTTTAAATTCACATTTTCTCAAGCAAGGCTTATTAACGGTTCTTCATAAGGCGAGCATTAATCCTATTTCGATAAACGCCCGCACCCTTATTATCCGTTCAGCTTTCGGAAAAATTGATAATTTTACCGGCCAACCGTTTTTTCTCGGTTGCACAACGGCGAAGGCAAATTGAATTTCGTGCCTCACAGGACTAATTCGACAAATAGGTTTAGTACGATGCATGTTCGTCGGGCAGGGAGCGCTTGCGTTTTTTTTTAAATTTCAAATTAAGCACTAATTTCTACATATTCGAGCGCTTGCTTTGTTTAAGCTTTATTTTAGATTCGTCTATATTCATACTAATGATTATTGTCAAAACAAATTTGTCAAATTTTCCACTGAAATCATCACTAAATAAAATTAAAATTAAACATCATTTGTATTCTTGTTCCTTATACATTATTATACTACTTATACCGCGGCCGTAATTTATAAATATAACAATAGTTTATATTGAATGTATATATTTTGTATTGGAAGATAATTGTTCCTGTAACAGGTCACAGTTATATTAAGAACATAAATTATACTAATTTTCCTTGTATTGTCAGCAAGGTAATAATAATACCAATATGCTTGTGATAAAATAATAAATAATATTTGTACCTTTTCCTAAATGTCCCACTGTTGGGCCTCCCTTCGGGACCTAATCCCCCGAGTAGGCCCTCACACTGGTTCAAAGCGATGGTCCCGTGCGGGTTGGCGGACTTCACACGACTTTCAAGAAGTTTTCTCAGACATGCCGGTTTCCTGAAGATATTTTTCTTCACCGTTCAGCAATTGATAATCATGGTTGAAAATTAGACTCGCGTATGAAATCCAGAAACCCCAGAGGTGCAAGCTCCGCTTTGAACCTGCGATCCACGTTACCGAGGCAAGCGTTCTACTAACTTGCCTATAACTGCTTATTTACATATTAATATACTTATAACATAATATGAATTGTCTGTGTGAGTTGTTTGTGCTAGAATTTGAGCGAAGTATGTGCTTAATTTGGTGGCACTATTACACGAATATTGTATTGTGAAAGTTTGCACGAGAGACGAAAAAAAAAATTAAGTAAGTACCTAATAACCTGAAAATATTTTTTTTTCTAGAAAAGCTTAAAGATTGTTCAAATTATTGTATCGGGTCAAGTAGATTTAAGATGTCTGCCATGTTCCAAACCTACGCCTGACATACATATATTTTTTCAGGTTCATCAATTTATTAGTATTTATTAATATTGTAAGTCGATTCTTCCTGTTTCAGGATTTGTTTATAATTAAAGTAGCTTTAATGTTTTTTGCGGAAATATTAAACATAGTGTAATTATATGCCTATCTATAGCGTTTAATTGAATCATATACCTATTTTATTTTATATAAGTTGGTACTATGTAAAAGTATATTTATAAAAAAGCATTTACATTGCATCGTGGTAAGTTAAATTAAAAAATAGCGTCTTAGCACGAGTCGTTGAATTGCGTCTAATTATTGCTATGTTAGAAGATCAGCTGTAAATATTTATAGAGAAGAATTAATAACGGTCCGTACGTATAGTAATAAACCTCTTATCTATGTTATTGTCAGTACAAATTGTAGAACACCTGTTCAGTCTCGCGATACTAAGCCCCATAGATGACATAGACCACAAGTGGACATACAAATTTACAATAGGACTGACTGACTGACTGCAAATCTGATACACAATTGTCTCATAATCAATTGGCAATGGCTTCTTAATTGCCATTTTTGGGTTTTTCCATTCAAAATATTTCAAAGCTGACAATTCAAATGCCATTGATAATGAGACGGCTGATTACAAAAATTGGACCGTCATACTCTTGAAACAGACTTACAGAATAATGCAGACAATATGTGTGATGCATTTACCTGAAACAAAAAAAATATGTTGTAGAAAATAGTACATGATTAAAAATATAATAACTAACAGAACTACCGTTATCTAGGCTCCTTAAGGGAAACTGCAAAGAGAATCAAAACAACACTACGATCATAATGTCAAATCAGACTCCACCTTTATAACATTAGGAACAAATACCATCGGCGAAATTATGGGTATATACTTTAGTGAACCTCCATTCTATCCCAACACCTTTTGGGCACTGATACTGTCGGTAAAATTGTAAAAATATAAATCTTAACATGACAGCTATTAAAAAAATGGCAGATGAACCTAATTTCGAAGAACCAATTTTCATTTAAGTAAGTATCAAGATCAGCATGAAAAAGTACCGGCTTTCAAATGATGGGTTATGTTTTTGCAAAAACTGCATCAATACTTCTCTTCCACAAATTACACACTTAAGCCATCGGAGCAGACGGCTTGATCTTTATAACACTAAAGTTGTTAACATTCAATCGAGCCCATCTCCCTTGGACAATAGCCAGGCAACGATCGCAGACGTTCTCAAAAGTTTTGCATAAAACTTACTTCCAAACGCATCTGATGAATAAAACTGCGTCACGGGAGTGCAATTTTTTATTCTCATCTGAAATTTATCGGTGGAATGTATATTTATAGCAGCTGCACCGTCTGCCAAGTTAGTAACCGCGTTGCGAAAGCGGGAGAAAATGTGGATTTCATAAGTTTTTGCACTTCATTGAATTCACTTTCTTTTCTGTCGCTCCATACTTTTTATCGGTCATCGGACATCATTTTTGGTAAAGCAAGTGACATTCGTAAAATGAATCGTAAGACGCGAGATTATAGCTATCTAATCGGCCGCTATCTGCACTATCGTTCAGTGGAGGCCAATAATATTATACCTGCTTAAAAAGTGCTCGTACTTTTGTCGTTGAATATTAATGTAAATGTATCATGGACTTGTGGATGTAGATCAGATGATTAAGGTGATACACTATTTTCTAAATAATTCGCAGTATCCATGTTCGCGACGCAACGCAAAGAGAGATATTTTAGCTTTTGTTTTATTTGTTTGATAGCTATAGGTATTGGCAAGATCGCTTCTACATTTGTTTGATGAAAATCGGTTCCGCCATTTTCAAGATACGCATTACAAAAATAACTAATTAACCCGTCGGGATAGAAAACTGGATTATAAATTGCGGCTCTCCGAGCCCGTACTAACTGTGTGAATGCTCGCAGTACAGCTACAGAAGGTAAGTACATGGAACACAGTCGAGCGGCCACATTAAATTCATATGTAGATAGGATTCCACGCGGAAGTCATTAACGTTATGTGACCTTCACTCGCCGCGGTAGTACTAGTTGGTATGTACTCTGTGCCGCGGGACAGAGTCGGCATTACTGTGCCCTATTTCCCTGATGATGTAATAGATCAAACCTAATAATCACTTACAACTACCTCTTCCCACTGAATGAATCCAAAGGAATATTTAAGAGGCTGCCTGTGCTAATTTGCAGTTATTTATTGCTCTCCATATCTTGGTATTTTGTGAGCTAAGAACTTGGTATTTGGAAATTGAACTCATTATGTTAATTGAAATAAAACTATTTTTAAGGATTTTATCGCGTTTATATATATAAACGCGATATAAACGCGATAAAATCCTTAAAAATAGTTTTATTTCAATGTGTAGTATTCGCGTAAATATAAGAAATCATTATGTTAAATTAAAACTGAAAAGTGTGAAAAGGTTACTAAGAAAAAAAGAAAACACCTTGTTTCTCAAACGTTTAGTCCGATCCAAATCCTAATCTAAGATATTTTAATAGGCATGTATGTTTTCTTCAATAGGTATATGGTATATGATCGTTGGTAAGTGCACAATCACTTGAGAACCGCTAAACCGATTTGGCAATTTTTTATGGTTATAATAGTCCGAAAAAGGTTTTTGGGTAAAGAAAACTGAAAATGTTGTATGTGGACAGGACATCTAGTTAATTATAAATTCTCGATTTTGAGTAGGATATAAATAAAGATTTGTATACTTAACAATTAATTTATTCAGCGCTTCAGTCTAATAGCACAATCATTCTATCAGTCACTATTTATTTCACGCGTAATTAATTCACGCTATCCCTTTTTAACTTGCTCGTACCGAGGTACACAGTTAGGGTCTTAATATAACCTCTATTACGTATCACTAAATAGCACTCTAGATTGTTTAAATCGAACGTAGCTCACCTCTATTAACACTACAATTCAAGAATACCGAAGAAATATATTATACTTTACATTGTTCCGTATTCTGTTCCATTTAGTCTTTATCGACTGATGTCGCGTGCAAAATGTAAACAAACCTAGACAATTCGACAACTCCCGCAAAAAAGTCGCGTTTTTCAGATGGCATATAAAATTTCACGTACGCCGATTAGCACAGTTGATTTTGCCCTGATTTCTGATTGAATCCTTGTAGAGACAAATGTCCTTGTGTGATGAGTACGAATGTTCATATCATGGATGTTTAATATCTTTATACCGGGACGCCCCCAGCTCCATGTTACGGTCGATACCGATAAAATAATATGTATTTCTAAGGCTGGAGCGCACCATATATGGTTAAATTTAATTAGCGTCAAATCTCAATAGATTCTGTAATATTCAGATACTGTAGTTAAATTTATTTGTGAATGTTGAACTCCACCCTTACTTGTCCGTAAAATTAGTGTGTACATCACGCGATATTAATAATACTCTTATATCGTGTACGTATTACGTAAATCGAGCGGTGAAGTGATTAGATGGTGTTATCTAAAAAGGCGCGAAGCTTCCAGCGCGGTGTGTGAGTTGCAGCTCGCAAGGCCGTTCAGCACGTGGCCGGGGCGCCTGTTGCTAGCCGGCCCGCCCGCGCGCCCGCGACGACCCCTCGCGGTCATTGCGACGTTGCCGCTCCGACTTCGGAACTCGGCTTCAGATTTGGAATGGCACGAGAATTCGGCTGTCAAATCGAGTTGACGTTCACTCATCGAATGTACTACATTCTTAGAATCTAAAACGCAGTTAAAAAATAAATAGGAGTCCTCTTAATTAGGAATTTTCCAGGATACGTCCGCGGGATGTTTAAGAATGATTGGGCCGGGAAAGAACTCGCTGCAAAATCAGCGGAAGATTCACCTTTCTTGATTAATACTTTTTTAATTGAATAAGTAGTCGTTATATTTAGCTAAGGGTAATATTGTTCTAATCTCAACGTTAGCAAAATTATAGAAATTCATCAGTAGTAATATATTTATTTGATTTTCATAGTAATTTTTACCAGCATGCTCTATAAATATTATTTAAATTACGCCTCAGTTTTGTAAAAACGTTAACCAGCCGTTTTACAAACCTGAGGTGTTTTGTAAAGAGTCGATTCCACAATCAGCCTGCAACATCAATATTTAATGCTAAAATGCAAATGTGAACAGTCCTAAATTACATGCCACCTCTAAACAGATCCGTCGTTCTGATGAGGCTGTAAAGAATTCGCCCTTGAAGTTTAAAATCCACGCACGATCGTATAGGTAGTTAACACATTTTTGAGATAATACCTCATGCGCTCGCGCAGATCAAAATATGTCGTAAAACTGTACAAATAGCGTAGCTCATTTTTTCGTAATGAAGGCAGGCAACTATAACGATGTATTAAACCTTACGCATATTTGCATTGATATATTATTTCATAATCTTTAAAATTGTTTGTTTCCTAAATATTTTTCTCTGCATATACCTTGAGCAAAGGGATCCGAACAGAATTCAAAGTCTTGTGGACCGGCGAGGATTTTTTTTATTTTTTTAGGGAAGCGCTTTGATTACCGCAGAGTTATGCTAGTCGTATCATTAGACACGACTATTGCAAGTTGTGTGTGAATGTGTAATCACTGTTTAATTTAACAATTTGTAAAAACCCTTGGGAAGTCTTTTAACTCATCTTCGTACTCAGTGCATATGAAAAATAAACCATTATTGTGTCATTAGGTACTGAAGCTATGATTTCTGAAATACCTGAAGACGAATAGTTCTTGGGTAAAGGTCAAACCGCTTTCGTAGTTACTGCAATCAAAAGGCTATTTCATGCTGCTACGATTGCACAAATCGTTAATGATAGACTTTATATTTATTTAAGATAGATTTAGATAAAGCCAAGTTTATTCCATCGCAATTATATAGTTAAAAATAAACTTTCAGTAATTTTCCAATTTCATCTATTTATTTATAATTAAAACTACATTACTGTTAGCATCAGGATATTTCCCGCAAAAACAATATATTTGCCAACCATACTGTAATTAACGTCCTTTATACCTGAACACCAATATACAATATTGATTTCCTATATTTACGCGAATACTACACTGAAATATAACTAATTTCGGTTTAAGTCGCGAACTTAAAAATCATAATATAAACGCGATAAAATCCCTAAAATGAGTTTTATTTCAATATCTAATTTATTGAATAAAACAAAAAAATAACTAATCTCTAATTATTACGATAATTGATTATATTTTTTATTATAAGTGGTTAAGTACTTGGATATTTATGCCGGACAAACAGTTTCTAGATACTAGGTAGTACCTATACCATGGCAGGTATTGTTTAATAGATACAACATTGATGTCAAAAAAACATAAAATTTGTCGAATTTAATGTTGCTGTCAAAACCGTAACGACGACTGATGACATTAACGTATCGACTTATTTTTCACTACATAGATTGTAGGTATTGGTTATCGTACCTAGGAACCAATGTTTGTAAACACAAGTTGCGTAACACTCAGGGGCGTGCATTTGTTTTCAGACTAGGCAGGCTAGGTAGGTCGATGTCGACTTAATTGTACGCTTAAGCTCAAATCTTTACGACCTTGACTAAAGAAAATCATAGACAGACGCCCGAATATGCCTCTGGGACTAGTCATGTTCTTTGGCCAGATTTGTGAAGTTTAGGTCTGCGTAGCGTAGCTAAGTTCATGCATTCCACGCACATTTCATATTAAAAACAAGAGACATAACAGAATAATTTATTTCAATGGCAATTATGTTTTACTCAATTCATAGATTACGCTTACAGTTCAGTATTGTTTCCGATAACAAGAATTAGTATTTTTTTCCAGATATCGATCCAATGGTAGATTATCACATGAAGAAAAAACAACCAAATTGAATTCCAAATTGTACAGTCTCCCTATTAACCTCGTCCACGCACATCACGGGGATCTATTGAAAAACGCAAATCGAAATGCCGAAGTTGATTGTAATTTCTCATTTAACAGATAATTCCGTAGCAGAAGCTCTGATCTCATAGTGTTTGATTGAAAAAAGCCGGATTTAGTACAAGAAATTTTACACGTGTAAACCTGACGAAGCGAAAAACCAAAGCGGATGCTGTAAAAAGCAATTATTTCGAGTGGTTTATTGGCTGGTATTAAAAAAAAACGTGTAGGCACCTAATTTCTTGGGGGGATATTTCGCGAAGAAATGTTGTCACGGCGTTTCTATTCGCAGTTACTTAATACCCGTTGTGTCGGCTAATGCGCTCTGACGGGTGTCAATGGTCTCAGTCGATGACCGTTCCACGTGGACCGGAGTGCTTATGGAAAAATCCGGGTAACTTTTTATCAAGGTTCTTAGCAGGGATTTTAGTCATTCAAAGTGATGATGATTTATAATAATAATTATTATAATCTAGATTTATTTTATATAGACCTAGAAAAAACTTAATTGCTTAGACAATATTTATGCTTTTTTTTGCAGGGCTTTCATATCAAAAATACATTAATTAGAGCGAAGAAGGACTCGAATTTCAATGCATTCTCCGTCTGGAAATGAAGTTCGGATATGCTGACCGCCCATTTTATCCCGGGATGTCAATTAACCTAGAGTTAACCTTTGATTACAAATGTGAAGCACCAATTACTTTTATCTACAATGCCTACTTCGAGGTAAAACGTACACGAACATAAGGAGGCAATAGACGTAATCATGGTACAATAATATGCTATGCCAGGTATTCTCTCGTGATTGGCCCAAAACTACATTATCGACCATCTTCGACCAATGAGTGGTGTTTCTATTGAATTTGTCAATTAATACCATCACTGGTAGTCACGTGGTCGTAAGCCATCATCGCAACGATTCTCTCACGACATTACTAGACAACATTTGTTACGCTTATCGCCCAACGTGCTCATTCAACAGAACATAATCGTTAAGCTTCAAGATAAAGATTTCGCGGAGGTATGTATAACATGATCATACTACGCGAGCAACTGGATAGTTACCACGTTAGCTTGGCCTTCTGTTAAAACGGCGGAGTGCGAATCGGAGTTGTGAAGATGTGTTCCGTACCATTATTCATTCGAATATGCTAGTGCGTTGTAACGTCGTCGCACAAACATGCCGACCCATCTGCTTTTATATTGCTGCCACTGGTTATATCGTCACATCAATACAAATCGGTGATCTCTCTTGCCGCCCGATGGCGTTCCACAATATATATATCAATAGGTTCAACTACAAGTCCTTAGATATTATATAATTTTTCGCATTAAAACAAAGACACAGGGAAGCACTTGTTAAAAGAGAAATATGACAATATTCAAGTATCAATTCGTGAAATAACTATAATTTCGTGTGTAGCCTTCCAATCGCTATCGTGAGCTCGCGTTCACTTCGTTTTCTAGTTGCACTAAAGGAACCTTAAAACATAGGCAAAGATCAAAGCATGGTAAGCCTATTCTCACGTACATTATTAGCTAGAACACTTCTCAGAACCCGCGATAATGTAAATAAATAATGTCTTATACCTTCCACAGATAAACTGGAACGATACGCTAGCTAAGAGGAAAAAAATATCTAGTCCCACTAGCTGAACCAAACCTCCTGGGCCCCAAGTCTGCTAACACAATCTATTCATGATCGAACAACAACCGCATAGTAACTGTCACTTTAGATAGATATTGTATGGGATATCTGTCAAAAGTGACAGTTACTATGCGGTTACTGTTCGATTATGAATCGATTGTGTTAGCAGACTTGGGGCCCTGGACACATGTTTACAAACGTATAAATCAATCAAAGAGCATCATCACATCACATAAATAACATGATCTAGTTATTGAGGACTTGAGACATTGCATGACACTGTGCCTCTATCGTTATATTGTTATGTTTAAAACAATATAATCAAGAGATAAAACAGGCAGACAGACAGTCGACATTGTTAGGCCAAACTCGTTTTTCATTAAAAAACGACTGATAAAAAAATTACATTCCTTTGAATGTCTTCGCTAAATCCGAAATACGTCAGTAAAGAGTGCATGTTCACCACTGATATAACCAACAAAGATAATTGTGTACAATCATTATCATTGTCATATGTAAACAAAACCGCATGGCGGGAGTGTCGCGACCAAAATACGAATATTTTGTACGCACTCGTAAACAAATGGGCACATTTCTCTTTGATATCGTTTTAATAATCGTGAGAATGGACGCGATGTTTTGTCGTCCCGAATCATATTTTAATACTTTTACACGTGTCTTGTGGTATTTGGAACGTTATTAAGTAAAGGAGACTGAGTAGGTGTGTACATTTTTATTAAACGTTCATTAAGTACTGTTTATAAGCGTAGCGAAGGGTTCTTATATAAAGTATGAATACCTATAACAAAACTATGTTAATACTATTGGTATTGATTAGGACATTTAGGACAATTTGGCCCTATATAAATAAAATTTAATGATTATTATCTATCACATTATATAAGCAATTAGGCGCATCCATAGCGCCAAATGTATCGATAGCTTTTTTAAAAGCACGTCACGATATAAGCAATGTAGTAAATTTATACATAATTCTAAAATTTTCTCACATAAAGACCCAGAAAAAGGGTAAGCTCCCGTGGGCCGGCGGCGGCATCTTACCGTAACATTGTAACCATGGCAACGGGTGTCTACCTAACGCCTTGATGCCAAACAGATCGAACAACGGTCTTGGTAAATGAAGGCTGTACATAGACCTTGCAAATCGGCCTTAATGTGGAGGCATAACTTTTGTCATTATAAATATGAGGGGACCACAGATGGGGAAATTGTCAAAAATTACCATTATGGTGTCATTGTAATTAAATTCTGAGTTAATGCTGTAAGCAGACTTAGGATTCTAAGTAATTGTAAGTCTGACCGACAACATATGTAAATAATATATACTTAATTTTATATCAATAACACACATATAAAATTGTTAAGCAGTTCAGTAACATATAAAATTGTTAAGCAGTTCCGTATTCTACCTGAGAATATGAGCTCTATAATAAATAGAATAGAGAATATTAAATAATGTAAGTACTTACTTCTTTTACATAAAACTACCTGCATATAAGTACATAATTTAGTTCAAATGATATAAAACTTCTCCGCATAAACATTTAAGTACCTACGTACATAAGTAATTAGGTAGCTTTCCTGGAATATGGTTTCTCGCGACCCCTACCATCGTCGGCTGGGTGAATCGAACCGCTTAATTACGCGCGTCGCGTAATCAACTCTTAATTGCCGCGAGCGACTGATCGCACACGTTCGCTGAGCTAAGCCCGCGGCGGGTTTGCATCACAATTTGCGGTAATCGTGAGGTCGTCAGTGGACAATTTAATAAAAAAAAAAAAAACAATGTTGAAGATCAAACTTTTTTGAAACGACCAATAGTAGGCATTCTCACTCGTTTCATTATTAGATAGTAAATTGTAAACAGGGTGATAAAGAAAGGATATACTAAGCCTGGAACCTGCACTTCTTTAGCACATTTGTAATCATGATGTGGAGCCAGAATTTGGCTAAGTAAATTTTAAAACAAATATTCGCAAGATAAAGCACAATTGTCATTTTGTTGAGAACCAATTTTTTTTTTATATCGACACCTCGAAATTCTCACAACTCATAGTGTTTGCGAAGGCGTTAAAGAAGCCCAGGTTTAGTATACCCTTTCTGAATAATTCTGTATCTATATTAATTTATATTTGCATTCTACAACAGTTAATACTAGTAATTGAAATTAACACTTTTAGTCTTCTAATTTCTGCTCATGACTCAACATTATGCAATAGGTATATATATTCACCAACTTTAACACACGATTATGTAAATAGGTAATCTAATCTATCTAGCTGTTCAGACAAAACATGTTCCATAAAAATGAATACCTTCACTAAAATATATGTGGCCACAAGTATTTTCATTTGAGGAAAATGGTTTGCAAGTCCAAGTCTCGCTTGTACGTATATTGTTAGTTGTATGTAGCGCACCTCGACCGGTGCGTGCGTAGTAAAGCCATCACGCATGTATTCCCCGGGGTGGGCAGACGTAATTAAACACCATTCTGACTATGAGGCCCGGCGCTAAAATTAAGGTAAAACATAACTAACTTGAATTAAAATAAGTTTATGCAGTGATAGCCAAGTTGGCAGAACGCTTGCCTCGGTAACCAGGAACGCTTGTTCAAACCCCGGTTCGCACCTTTGCGATTTCAGGATTTCATGTGCGATTCTCATTTTTAACCATGATTATCAGTTGGTTAACCGTACAGGAAAACATTGTGAGGAAAATTGTAGGTCTGAAAGAACCCCTCGAAAGATGTGTGAAGTCCGCCAACCAGTACTGGGCCAGCGTGGTGGAGTATGGCCTAATTCCCCTCGCATTGATGAGAGGCCCGTGCCCTAGTGGGACATTAACCAGGGCTGGTATTAACTAAACTTACTATCATCGTATTCTACAGGTTTGTAACAGGATAATTACTAAGAAAATCGCCTAAACCCAATTCTTATATAGGGTCAAAAATTACATAGATATGTCTGAGTCGAAAAGGTTTCGTAGTGGAAAAGTACAGCAATGAATTGGTTTTCATGGGCATAGCGGTGGAAGTGTGGCGGGGTAGAGGGTACACCCGCAGGCGCATGCGTACACGCTACACTTGTTGCTTCCACGTGGAACGGCGGCGGCGGGTCCGTGGGGAGACGTCACCCAAAAGGGGAGGGAGTGGGATTGGTCGGAGGAGGAGGAAAATTGGTACAAACATCGTCTGACACGTGGACTTCCCAGGCCAAATATTAAGCGGCATCAGTAACTATTTTCAATTGATCCGTTTTATTTTATACTAACTGTCATTGTATTCTGTTAATGAACCGAGTCCATTCTCCCCTAATTCGTTACATTTAAGTAACCTTAAAGATGTACCTGTAACAAGATAATGGCGATGTCACGGTTGAGTACCTACAGAAAATCTATTCTATTTTAGGGTTCTACGATGTTGAACGCTCAATTGATTTAGTCAAGGCAAAACGTTAAATAAATTATTGAAGTTCTGCAAAAAAATATTTAAACAGGCAGACCTAAGCTTGCATAATCGCATCATTATGAGGTAAAATATTTTTGTAAATTATATATAACATGCATAAGTAAATAGATAAAGTTTACAATATGTTCCAAAACAATTCCAAAAAAATTAAATAGGTATCGTGCGTGTATGTTCAATTGCAAAATCGGTTTGACTAAAAAAACTTAAAAAATAAATACAAAAAAATGTATTTGCCATACAACGAGGCAATGCTGCCAGCGTTCTGGACACCCGCCGCCTGATAATAGTAGTAAAATTGCTGGGTCCTTTGTATGCCAGTTTCATTTTATTTTACTTCACCTGTTTATATATTTAATGTAAAAATATATATGTTATTTTGTACGTTATTGTGTATACATAATCGTGTGAGTAAAGTATGTGAATATAAAAAAAAATCTACATCATTCACAGGAACACAAACGGCGCGTGCAAACAAGTACTGAACCATGCTCAACCGCGCAGTCCGTCACGCACTTGACCTTTAATTACATTGTTCCAGATAGGTAACAGAAAAAAGGCGCTTGCTACCGTCCGCCAAGGTTGCGATTGTCAAAGTCGGCGTCCGCGCAACGATCTCGCCTGTAACTGTGCAGTTCAACGACCTCTCCTTGCCAGTGCGTCAGCTAGCTCTTTATAAAGAGCAAAGCGAGAAAATAAACTCGCGATAACCGCATCAGTACTATATTCCTCACAACGTAAGTGCGACGGTGAACGAACCATATAGGTCGTAAATCGGTCGTGTAAGTATTACAGCAAGGGTATCATGACACGGGTGGGTTAATTGAAGGTTGACGCCACCCAGTGATCAATCTCGGAAACGTGGGAAATCGCGAGAATTTCGATTTTCGCACATGCAAAATGATAAGAGCATGCATTTGCAAATGAAGTTCAGATTATATCGCGGCGGACATCTTGACCGCATATTAGGTAGCTATAAAACTATTAATTTATATGCCAAGTACCCCGTACAAGGCGAGTTCTATACAAGGTTGGTGCAGGCAACAAATGTCAAAGCGGCGATAGAAGCGCAATGTCAGTAAAATGTCACAGTTTACGATTGAATGCTCTTGCGTCGAGTTCACGGACGGGGGCGGGCACGAGCGAACGTGTGGGATCCATGTTGGAGAAGCTAGTTTTAAAGTGATATTAAACGAGTACACGTCGGCTGTTATAAGCCATATATTAGCATTAACCCGTTCCATATAGAAAATTGTCGTCGATTTTGCTGCTGTATAAAATGTGGACGGGAATATCAAGCCTATCTTGATATGGGCACGGATGACGCTTGATAATTTTAGTGGCTCGATAAAAGGGTTTGATAACGCAATTATTACTTTTAAAAGGTTTTTGCGTATAGTTAATGCGTTTATCATTGATGACCGCTTGGTCTAGAGGTTGGAGCGCAGGCCGGGTCACTACACCGAGTAGTTACAATGCGAACCTCGTCTGGGCTAATCCTTATGCATGGTACGGTACCCATGGTTTAGGACTTAACAGTTGGTGTGTTAATCTGACGTTGTCTCTTATATTTATTATTCAGTTCACGCTCTGATTTTTTGTCAGTAAAATTATAACCAATTAGTTATTGTGACAAGACAGTAATAATATATATGTACCTACATTCTGGGCAGAATTACGTACAATCGAGTTTAGTATTGCGACTACCTTATTTTCTTGAGTACATATATGGTGCGTTATAAAAATTATAATATTTTTAAATCAATTCAATCTGGAACAATTGCATGAACTTGTTACAATTCTGTCACCAAGGTTATTACATTTACCGATTTATGTGAAACAGTTATTGGAAAGGTGAACGAGTTATTAAAATTATCTTATTATGTTACAGTTAATTGTGTGAAATTCAGGAAATTATAGGAAGATAGACGTTAAATTCGCATTTAAGATGCGTACTATGGGGTATCGTAGATCAGGACAGCTGTACAGAGAGGTTTGACAATTTCCCGCCTGTTGCCAATTTCTTTGTCCGTTAGACACATTTTTTTCACGCTATTAATAAGTACAACATACATATTAAAGGATTTGAGAGAACAATACTATCCCAGAGCTAGGCTAAAACTACTTCGGGAACCAATAAATTTCCCGGCATAAAAATCCATCCATTAAAATCACAGATAGACCGACAAATATTACGGATTCAGCCTATGTAAGGAAAATGTTTTTTTATGTAATTTTTCAGTAACTTACAAGTTATAGTCTCATTACACTATACATGTTTTGATAAATAGATTAGGATTGGAAGGTACGGAGTGTGCTACCATAATGCTATTACTAAGAAATGATATCTCATCTAGCAGTCGTATAGAGCAGCTATATTCAACCTGCGGTCTGCTGGGCTTTTGTGGATGGCCCTTCTGGTGTTACTTTATTTTAAACCATTTCGAATTTCGCGCCCATAAGAAAATGTTTAGAGCGCGCTGAAAAAATTGGTTCTACATAACAATCCGTGCATAGTTGTTTAATTCAATTTTTAACAATAGCGAGTACCTAAGCAATCATTACCCATTATTTTTTTGCGGCCCGCGACACTACGACTAATACATGTTTGTGGCCCCAATGAAAAAAAGGTTGAGTACCACTGGTATAGAGGCTTTACTTCTGGGACTCAATTTGTCATATCGCATGCTATGTTTGGCCTTCGACACCTTCACTAAATATTGGGTACCCTTCATTTTGAGTTTGTCGTAGTGTGTAAAAACAAAAATCGTCATATCTTACAGGTGTAATATAGTGTAAGGTCGGTTTGTTCTTTTTGGAACTTATGGTCTACAGAGAAAGTCTACTACATCGAAATATGGAGGCTTGTTTTAGGACCCATAATTTTATCTATAACGGGCATGTTACGTAGCACAATGCGGAAACCAATTGAGTTAATGACGAGACAATTGGTGAAATGAGCACTTAATAAAAATCAGCTGGGTACTTATTAAGTTTGATTAAAGGGAATTACCTTTATAAGGACTATTAATTAAATAAATAAATAAATATCGCCAGGCAAATACACCGAATACGGTGCGATACTAGGCAACGCGTGTATTATTGGTACCGTACAATCGACTGGAGAGCGAACCCAGTATATGTTACTTATATAGCTATTAAACATCCATGACTTTGGTACAAACATTCGTGCTCATCACACAAAGTTTGTCCCTACCAAGATTCGAATCCGACCCTCAATCGAAATATACATTGTGATTAAATATATAGGCACGAGGTTATCTCTAGGTCCAACGGATACTCGCAGATTTTTGGGAACTGAACTATACTAAAAGGTAGAATACATTAATTCTTAGAAATCTATACATATAAATAAAATTGGAGTGTCTGTTTGTAATATTAAAATAACCGCTTTTTACTAAGTGCATTTGGATGTATACACGTTACCTATACCGAAACAACATTTTTTACAATTTTTATCTGTCTGTCTGTCTGTCCGTCTGTCTGTCTGTCTGTCTGTTTGTTCCGGCTAATCTCTGAAATGGCTGGACCGATTTTGACGGGACTTTCACTGGCAGATAGCTGATGTAACAAGGAGTAACTTAGGCTACTTTTATTTTAGAAAAAAAAAATAGGATCTCACGAAAAAAAATTAAAACCAATGTTGCAGCGCAGCGCCTGATTAAGTTTGATAGCAACAACCTGCAATGCGTCCCGCGGGCTCAGAATGGGCGAGCAGGCTGTTGTCAACGGTTGTCTTTGTTAAATACCACGCGGACGAAGTCGCGGGCAACAGCTAGTTTATAATAAAATACATTAATACAGACAATATTACATACTGAATAATATGAAAGTATATTCCTTAATAATATTATCTGACAATGACTTAATTTGTCGAATCCATACGTCAGCCAAAATTGTATTCTAAGGCCTTTTGCCCAAAATTCGGCCTTAAAGTCTCAGCCTACATACAATTTAATCGATATAGGTATTTAACTGTGAACCGGTGTTGAATTATGTAATCCGGGTTGTTCGTTACATAATACGACCTTAAATTACTTAGTTATAGTCACTCAAGCCAAATTACATTTGTTTTATAGTCACAAGTTGTACCCTTAGCCCATTGCTAGCGTGCTACGATCGGGCTAACGTCAATGGTTCAGGATCAAATCCACAATTTTCGCGGATATCTTGCAAAAATGTGGTTGTGACATCAGAGTGGATGTGGTTCACTCATTTAATAAGATGATTGTACCCGAGTGATAGCCGTTTCTATATGAGTCTTTATGTCTTTATCTACTGCCCAATAAACAGATAATCCAAGTTTGTCGAATATGCAATGTACCGTATACTTTTAAAGAGTGTTTAAATTAACAGGGATGTAACCAAACGTTACTTTTACTTTTATACTGTATAATATTTATTATGTTTGGTAATGAATTTGATTATAAAACACGACCAAACATACCTACCTAGTTTGTACTAAATCACAGTGTCCTGTAAGCGGACAGAATTGAAAAAATATACGAACGTTTCCTCCTGAAATCCACATCGTTGGTTCATTTGCGTTTACGATAGACGCCTAATAGGCACGAGATGAATAAGATTATTTTTTCGTGTAGTCGATAATCCGCTATTTATAACACTTCAGTCCCGAAGAACTAATGTGTTGACAAAATGCCAATCTATTTTACGCATTAGCAACTCCTCATGAATTCCTATGGACTCTCTCAAGCTTCCTTATTCTATTAGGCAACAGAATAGCCGTCTATTACATTAGGAACTCATATTATCATTGGCGAATGTGGTTGTACAACTATCTGAGAATAAAGCTGTGTCTGTGTGTTCTAGTATTCGAATTTAGTTGGTATTTCAATTCTAATTAAGTTGTAATTTATTCAGTTTTCGTAATACTTCTGTGCTTTAATGTGCATGTTGGTCTTGGAGGTCTGATATCACACTAGGCAAAATGAAAAAAAATGAGACTTCTTGTTTTTGCTGAGACTTAATTTAATGTGAGGAAGGTTGTGCAGGCTTTATTACTTTATACTGCTAGGTTTTAGAGGAAACAAAGTTTAAGGAAAATATATAACTATAGCGTATAAAACACTATTAAGCGATGCATAATAATTGCGCATTATTTGAAACGCAATTTTATTATTAGCCAAGTGTAGTTCATAATCGTAAAGCAATTTTGCGTTTTATTAGTTCAAATACGTCAAAAGATAGGAGCCTTTGTGGTTTTCCTGTCTAATTCTTCGTTACAATTGTCCATCCTTATTATATATTTATGTAACATTATTAAAGTCAATAGTAAATTTGTAAATACTACATAAATTCCCTTAGTTTAGTTCCCTTAGTTTTATTTCCTCGTCTGCGTTCACACCTATGAATATCTCTGTCTTTTATTCTAAACGTCATGGTTTATTCTCATTTAGTACATATCAATTAAAAAACTAGAGAAACTAACAAATCTAAACTTTACTTACACACATATATATTTATAGATAAATATAAATTAATTTGTCAATTATAAAATTAATGGCATACGGACTGTAAATATTATATTTAGTTATTTTAAACACGTCCACAGTGACCAGATTACAAAAAGGTACTTAGTACAATTTTATGTAGCTATTAATGTTAAACAGGTAGCATAACGGGTTAATTTGTGGTTTACTTAAAACATTACGATATACTTTAATTTTTTAATAATTTCATTGTCCGATATACATATGTTCGAGTAAATGTATGACAGTAGGAGCTCTCTCAGTCGCTACGGTTTGAAGAGCTGTGATATCCTAACAAAGTCGCACAATGAGAATGTATTTTTAACCATTTTGGTACGGAACCCTAATGCAAGTATTTTTATAGTTTGTTATAGAAATAAAATCAGTTTTGATTATTATTTGATTTTTTCCAACAGACGACCTTAGTAGGTATCCGAATTACTTCTAACCCATCCTGTAATATAAAACATATTACAAATAGCAAGTAATTATAAACGTATAATACATTTTCGTATAAATGTTCTATTACAAATCCCCAATAGGTACCAGGAAGTCACACAAATTCAAAAAATTCAATCTACGACAATATTACCGGTTTATTGATTGGAACTCTTAGAGAATTTATCGGCCAACCAATTACGTAATTGTAATTCGATAGACAGCTTTGAAACCATTAACCTTGGCCTTGGGAGAAGAATAATTCAATAGTATTAAACGTATAGTTGTTCAATTTGTTACGTTAATCTATCGAATACTTATTACAAAATTTGCGTTTTGTGTGAGCCGTGGTGAGACAACTTCGGTACCTTGTACCTTCCGTCTAAAGCTAATTTATCTTTCATAACGCTATGTAGCTTATTTTGGCATTACACGGTTTGTGCGTTAATTTAAGGCCTATGCAATATAAGTTTTTGTTTACCCACCTAAACAATTTCCGCGTTACCTAATTAAGACTTTAGAATTGCTATATTGTTAGAATCTGCGCGTGCGAATTGTACAATATAACGCTTTATCTCGTATATGTACAATCGCTGACGTATGTACCACTTACGACTAAATACGCAGTATAAATTCCAGTAAATTAATGCCTCCAGTGGTGTCGACGGTAGCGAATTTATTATGTCGCGTGTACCTACTACGCAGCGTTATTAGCATGACACTAGCACACTACAAACAGATAGTGTTAGTCTGACATCCTATAGGTATACTCTTCATTATACAGCGTGGGCATGATAACGAATGCTTTGGATAAATGTACACTTTATATCTTTAATAAAATTATAGAAATGATTTATGTCGAAAGTTATGGGTATTTAAATTTTTGAGCGCGCTATGTATCGTTAACAACGCGATCACAACACAACACTCGGCGCAATACCCGACGCGTGCGAGTGACGCGCGCTCGAGCGTATTGAGTTTTAATTTACATTGCAGTTTTAGGTTTAGATTAGTAATTATGTTTTTTTTTCACTTATAATCACGTTGCGATAGACTTCTATTATGATTTCATGCACAAATCAATTTAAAAATAACTGAAAAAATACGTAAAATTAATGAAAAGATCGATGGAAAATTCCAGCTCTGGAATATTCAAAATCATGAATTGAATCGATGGTATCAGTTTTCGCCACGAAGAAACTTACAGCATGTATAGCTGAAGGTGTAGGTAGGTATGAAATAAAAGTGTATCGGGCATAATATCATAATAATCATATTTTTTGCAATATACTTACCTATTTTTTCTATGTTTTGCTTTGTTCTGTGATGTTTATTCGGTTTCAACACAAAATCTGCTGCTGCGCAGATTGCCAGAGCAGATTTTTATGGCAAAATTAATTTTCTATTATGTTTATTATCTTTAAATAAAAATGAAAACCTGTCTTGTCTTAAAAAAAACACAAGGTAATCTAGTTTGGTGCGCACACTATGAGCTAGATAACAGATATGATTTGACAATTGAAACGGGGCATAAGACTTTAATAAAAATCAAGTTCAACAAAGCGGTAGTTAAATGGTACTAGTCACGTTATAAATAATTGACAAGTTAGTACACAATGATCCACTTTGTCGCCGCTGCGGTGCGGCGCCTCACAAGGCCGGCCGCCTTTCGACTCGCGCCTGAATTAACATAATATAACAAATTATAAATAGTTATGTTGAATGGCTATGAGGTTGGAATGCCAAGTGGCTATTGGTCCTACAGCTAGTTGTGTAGATCAAACTACCTGATTGCGCTCGTAGAAATATAGACTTGTTGAACATTTGCGTCACAATATTTCTTTGTCGCTGCCTAAGAACTACCTTGAAGTTTTAAGCAATGTACTTAAATGATAATGGAATAGCAAAGAAAACAATATAGATAAATATCAAAGACCACCAATCAACCATTTCTGAATAAAAAGTCCAGTTGCGTATTTGGCAACAAACGGTGAAATAGATATGCCTTGAAAAAATAACAAAAGATAACTAATAGAAATAAATAAATACTGGTTGATTATTTCAAACGATGAAAAAATAATACCAATCCCGAATTATCGGTAACGTAGCACGAAAATTATCATATTTGAGATTTTATTTAGCAGCCGAAGGTCGCACCGGTATTAACTGACCACACACAAAGTTGTATGACCTTCGTAGGTTTGCTGCCAACTGACGGCGGATCACAAACTCTAATTAGTAGATATAATTAGCACTCAGATATACCGGATGAGTGGGTAAACGAATGTCATATATAACCGATGACTAACCGTTCGATATAGCTGGTCGTCTGTGGATCTTGTACGCGTTTTATAACCTTACGATAACCATATTCGATATCGATTCATATTCTTAAATTATTTTACTAGTAACGCCATAGGTACATTGCTGCTCAATGTACAAAAATATACTTAAACAAAAGTTCCCATAAGTTGGCCCCTAAAGGACCAACGTTCCGAGCCGAATAACTTACCCCATATTTATAGACGCTTTATAACTTTATCAAACATCATATAGTACTGCGCACAAGAGTTTTACTTTGCGCAGTACTATATGACGCTTTATAAATTGGGGGGTTAGTTTATAGCGTAGGTATTTAAAGATGCCAGACAGAAATAAACATATATAAGTAGGTATCGACATTGCAAATTGATTTCGTGCTGTTCAATTGGTAATGTAACACAGTCATGCGTAGTAGGTGTGTTGTAACATCATGCTTATTATTAAAAGCTTATTTGAAATACAATATATGTCAAGTAGGAAACTATCCATAGCACGCTGCTCATACAGGGATGACACATTTTGCATTGATTGGGTAGATTATACTTATTTTATATGACTTCTTTGCAAGAAGAGTATCCACTTTTTTGTAAGCAGTTTTTTTTTGTGTGACTAATGAAAATATTCAGTTGGGTATCGCACGCAAAAGGAAAACGCAAGAAGAATTTACTGAAGCATCCTAATGAAAAGCACTCGATAACTTTCGCGAAAAAAAAACATTTATATGCGAGTGATTTTGAGGCGGTACGAACTTCGCCGGGACAGCTAGTACTATATTATAGCACTAGCTGCGCCCCGCGGTGTTACCCGCGCAAAAAATCATGTATAGCATTATTAAATAAGTACTACTAATATAATAATAATATCAAGTAGGTAGTATTTATGATTACTAATACCTAATCGAAATAAATCATACAGATTTCTATAAATTAAATATGATTCCATTTAATCGATATGAATATTCTAAAGCTAAATTCTTTGATGTGTGTACAGTTAATTTATCAAAGGAAAAGTTTCGAGTAAATAACACCCAATAATACCACCTGTGCCGATGCCCTATAAAATGAACTCCATAAATGTCTTGACTATCATGAATACTAAATTAATTCTATAACGTTAAGAAGCTTAATTAAAAAAACTCAAGATATTTTTCCACGAAACCATTAAATATATTACAAAAAGATTCGTTCATTACTATGTCAATATAAATATTACCTGGGCTATGATCATGGCTAACTATAGTTAGATACACCTATTAATCTTACCCCCAAATTTATAGACGTTTTATAACTTTATAAAACGTCATATTGTACTGCGCAAATCAAAGCTCTTGTGCGCAGTACTTTATGACGTTGGAAAAAGTTATAAAACGTTATATAGCATTGCGCAAAGCAAAGCTCTTGTGCGCAGTACTCTATGACGATGGATAAAGTTATAAAACGTTATATAGTATTGCGCAAAGCAAAGCTCTTGTGCGCAGTACTATATGACGATGGATAAAGTTATAAGACGTTATATAGTATTGCGCAAATCAAAGCTCTTGTGCGCAGTACTTTATGACGTTGGATAAAGTTATAAAACGTTATATAGTATTGCGCAAAGCAAAGCTCTTGTGCGCAGTACTCTATGACGATGGATAAAGTTATAAAACGTTATATAGTATTGCGCAAAGTAAAACTCTTGTGCGCAGTACTTTATGACGTTGGATAAAGTTATAAAACGTTATATAGTATTGCGCAAAGCAAAGCTCTTGTGCGCAGTACTCTATGACGATGGATAAAGTTATAAGACGTTATATAGTATTGCGCAAAGTAAAGCTCTTGTGCGCAGTACTATATGACGTTGGATAAGTTATAAAACGTTCTATCGTATTGCGCAAAGCAAAACTCTTGTGCGCAATACTATATGACGTTGGATAAAGTTATAAAACGTTATATAGTATTGCGCAAAGTAAAGCTCTTGTGCGCAGTACTATATGACGTTGGATAAGTTATAAAACGTTCTATCGTATTGCGCAAAGCAAAACTCTTGTGCGCAATACTATATGACGTTGGATAAAGTTATAAAACTTTATATAGTATTGCGCAAAGCAAAGCTCTTGTGCGCAGTTCTTATGACGTATGATAGTTATTAAACATCTATAAATTCGGGGGTTATAAAATTATAGCATTTAATGCTAAGTAGTGAGTAGTTATATAAATTAAGCATTTGTCAATTATAAGTGTTGTTTAATAAGTGTCGCATAATAACCTTGCTTGGGCTTTTTTATTTTACTAAAACTAAGTGCTTACTATAGCGGTGTAGAATAGAATGTAGTATTTTTTTGTTACAGCATTAAATTATAAAGTTGAATCGAATTGTTTTATTGAACGAACAGAGAAAGAGAGTCAGTACTTTTTGTCACAAGCTGCTAAAGCCTGCCTAACCGTTCCTAGCTCGTGCTCACATACCCATACCTTTGAGAGTTATTTGACCTGTTTTAAGTTCAGTGTAAATAAAAATACTTACACTTTATTTTGCATAGTTTCACAACATCATTAGTGTAAGAAATAGTGACCTTACATCCTATTCTTGACAGTATTGTACGAATTCGTCCTGTGACAGTGTCCGTAGTTCGTAGTTTTCTAGAACCAAACTTAAATCTGAATGACACCTTAGAAGCATTTACTTTTTCATAAAAGTATAATGTCGTTAAGCAACAGTATGTTAAAGCACGACATAGACCTAAGTATCTAAACTGGTCGTAAAATAAACTGAAACAAACTAGATTGTGTGTAGATAGGACGGGTGGTTCCGTTATTCCAGGCTCATATAGTTTTGATTTCATCCTATAACCGCTTATTCTATCATTTTTTTTTAAATACTACCGATTTTTTTTTTACTCGTCAGCCCTTGAATATTTATGCTGTTTCGCAATCGGTTCAGTTAGTAATATTCACGGGTTGAATTAAGAATATAAAATAATTGATATAAAACTAATTTTTCGTACTATATCGCGATTATTTTATGTATTTACGTTCCCGAAACGTCGGAATTTCAATGTAGTATTCGTATAAAATATAAAAATCAAACAATTGATGTCGGTTGAGTAAATAATATAAATCGGTTGAATTTAGAATGAAATAATGACAGGATGATACGTCATACGATGAAAACGTAACAACTTGACAGGATGCGGTGAGCGGAGGTGTGACACGGTCGTTCCGTGACGCGACGTTGCCTGCACCGCGTTATGTCAGCGGAGTAAACAATTTGCTGTTTGTAAACACCAGCCGCTGATCGTAAACATGGCCACGCTACGCTTAGAAATGTCAATGGCGACCGATTCTCGGAAATGCTGTCCGTTTAACGATTACAATCGATGTCTACTCGCACACTCGATTACTACTACGATACATTAAATAGTTCTTTTTTTATTTACATAAATAGTGTCGTGACGTTGAGTGAGTATCTAAAATTCAAGTCAATTCGCGGTATTTTTTTGCGTGTGGTGGGGAATTATATGCGCAGTAAGATAAGCAAACAATTCTAATACGTACTACAAACTGCGATTTCCGTTATTTTTTTGCTGCCAGTTTGTTTTGAATTTGTGTGGCGATAAGCTTTTTTTCCTTCTTTGATACAATGGGTAATATTTCAATCCAAATTGTTTTACCTTTCGTTGTGAAGTCCCTCGTAATTTTGTGAAGTACGTGCCAGCTAGTCTATACATTTATAGTTCAAATATTTAGCAATAACAATATTTTTTCTTCTTTTACCGTGGGGTTTATAATGTATGGGCCACCAATAAGTGAATCTCGCATCAGTAGCGTATAACATGATTATAAAAGTTGTAGGTACCTATGAATATTTTGAAATCTATTTATATTATACAGCTTCTAGTCATCCTCTTACGACTCCATTCGCACCATAGTAGCAATCATTATATCAAGAGGACATTAAATTTAAACGCATACCAACCCAATATATAATTTTCTCCCTCGCACGAGGTCAGTTCGCTCGCGTTTATATTTAGCATGAATAAATACAGCAATACCGTAAAAAGCTCAAGATAATTTCGCCAATAATTATTCTAATTTCGATGCTGTCATTATGTCCACCCACAACATTCTTCGTCCCTCGAATTCAGATCGTACGTACGGCTCGCTTATTTTTAGCTGTGTTATACTTAAAATCCAATCAATCATTCATTGTAAACGCTCCTTTAAACTATGTATATTCGAAAGCGGCGTTGGAAAATATAATGTTCTTAACAATACTTCTGTAATTTTGCATATTGGCACCTAGTCGGAACTAATTTCATTAATATATAACTAACTTAAATATTTACAAACTAAAGATATAAAGAAAATTACATTATTATACAAAACAAATAAAAAGAGAATAGTAAAGCTTACCTAGTTAATATTTACAAAAAGTGTAAAAAAACTTGGCCCATGCTGTAGCATGCCCAAGATGCTGGCCGCATTTCCTCGCTGAATATTCAAAGCTACTCGCTGAGCCAGGAAATGCCCAGCACTTAGGTCGCCGGTTGCGTCGACCAATCTTCCCGATAGATTTTGTATGAAACTAAAGAAGTTCATATGATTTACTTCATTTTTAACAGCTTTACATAGGTAATGTATACTTGTTTAAAATAAAGGAAACTGTAGATCCGCGTTTGCTTACTTAACACTCTAAAAATCATTCATGTATGAACGTTTGTTGTTCAAAATAAGTAATTAAATAAAAATAAAATAAACTGCCGCTTGACGCGGTAGGCTTTTTTTTCTCTTTGATACCTTCCTATTTCCTAACTTCATTCTGAAATTTTGTCAACAACTATACCCATTCAATATTTTTTAAATTTATCAGAAAACATATATCTTAACTTCTTATATTTTATAAAATACCTCAATGCAAGCTTATTATAGCTGTAACGATTTCATATCAAACATAATATTCTTGCGTAGTTTCAAGTTTCGCTGTGATTCTAATTTACGTATAAATTATGTAGTGAGCACTATGGCTATCGTCGTGTCAGTTACTCCAAGGTCGTAATGGAAAATACCCGCGAACTTGTTAGCCGATGGGGCTACTGTTTGCACGCGTCCGACTACCGTTAACGGATTACGTTCGGTGCTTTTTAACCGACTACGCGACGCAAAGGAGGGTAATGTGTTTATCAGCCTATGTTTGTTACTCTGAGGCGCTCTAGAGATCAAACACATGGGCCTATTTTGATGATCCTTACATCAATCAATTCGTCTTAATCATGCGAGTGTCACTGAAGACCTTAACTTAATCAAAATTCAATATGGCGACAACCAGACAGCATATTGTGAAAAAGAAAAAAAAATAAGTCGATGCACCTTGGTAAGTGGGGTATTCTTGAATAGGTATTTGAAAATCCTCTAAGTTTCATATACATTATAATTTTTCATTTAGGATCTACAACGGTTTAAAGTTAGTGAGCAACCATTTTTACTTACCTAATTAAAATTCAAATATATAAATCAATACTTGTAATAAAGTTGTGTTAAAATTCCTATATAATTGCATAATGGTATCATTAAACGTAAAATGTAAAATAAAATAAGTAAATTAAAAAAAATTAAAAACAAAAACTATAAAATAAGTAAATTAAAAAAATCTAAAACCCGACTGCGTAAATAATGAACATTAAATAATAACTGAAAAGAAAAAAAAACAAGTCCAGTAGCGACTTTAAAATTCGGGACCCATTAAAAATCTAGACCGGCTCAGCGCTTCCCAATATATTGGCCGCAAAAGTCGCTACTGAACTTGTTTTTTTAGTATTCAGTTATTTTTTACGCAGTCGGGTATATTTTTTTTTATATAAAAATTGCCTGTGAATTTCTTCGCAAAGGTCACCTCTATTATCTATTATCTACCGAATACATTTTCATACTTTTTACTTGAGTAGGTACCTAAATGTCTACCTATACTGTAGATGGTAACAGATTCATGGTACACACGAAATCCACTCGCAGCATCGATCAACTTTCACTTGTGCCGATAAGACGGCAATTGCTACTGGAATGTGGCGACCTCGAACCATCCCAATAAAACTAATGGATTAAATTCAACAGTGCGTCGTTAATCATACGAATTGGATTTTGTATCGTGTTATTTTATTAATAACTACACTGTTGCAGAATTAAAAAAAAACAGTGTCCTCTACGTTCTGACTTGCGTGTGATCACACAATAATGTAACAGATTGACGTCTAGTGATCTACTAAAGACTGTCATTGGCCACGAAGCGAGGCCAGGCCTGCAATACGGTACGGCCTATGCGCGGTCAGTCAATACGCGGCCCGACCGAGGCAAACGCTAGCGCCCAGCTGTGGTTTGTTTTTTATTTTTTTTATTACATTAAGCCCGTCTGTTTATGTCAACTACGCGTGAACTAATTACTCAGATTTAGTATGTATTTAGTTAATCACACTCGAGAGATCGTTACCGACAAAAGCCAAAAAAATAGCCACAACACACATACAATAGGCCTACAATACTTATGTAAATAGTAGGTCACATCTAGCAACTCAAAATAAGATACATTTATCGAGATCAATCTGTCCATCATTGCAAGACAAGAACTACATTTATAATTAATTAACCTGGTTACAATATATAAGGTTTCGTTCTAAATACATATATATACATGGTATTCAATCATCACCATAAAATACTAACTTTTGTCCGCGATTCCGCCTTTCGTTTTCATTAGTAATAATTTACGATCCGATTCACAATTCCCTACTCCAGCAGAAGTACTTCATTCATTTGTAATCGTCTATTTACTATACGTTTTTTTTTTATACTAGGCGCCGAAATTAGTCACCAACCAGACCGCTAATGAGCGCAAAATAAACAAACACCTCGACGTTTTAATGAATCATAACGTTAATCTTTCGATATTCGCCAAAGATTTTAGAGCTCTTTGATCCTTTAAAGTATCATTTATATCATTGGATTGATCTCCATTTATCGTGAGAAATAAACTTGTGCTATATAAGGTCTAAAGCAAATAGTTTGTAATATTTTAAGATAGAAGGTCATACCCATGTGTATATTTAAAATTAATGTGTAAATGTTATTGTTTTTTTTTAAATAAGAACCTACCTACTAAGAAGCTCGCCCTCTGATTGATCATGATGATTAAATAATGTGATGAGTAATTGAAAGTATGTAATAAAGTATTTTCTTTTTCTAAATTGCATCTTTACCATAGTAAAGATACAATTTAGAAAAGTACAATTTAGTCCAATCTGTATTTTTACTATAGTAAAAGGATTGGACCGCTTCATATTACGTAGTAGCAGGGACTTGGAAATTATATCTACATATATTAAACGCTTGGTAGTTGGACTCTCATTAGTTTGAGTAGCTATAGGCTATTTAACAAAGAAAACTGCATCAATATCGATCTAGTAGTTTTTCCATAATTCTTTTACACTCGGACAGGCAGATGCGCGTTCTAAAACAAGTTGTCTTTGATTCAGAGAACTCCAAAGAGCATATTGGATATTTAATATAAAAACACCCAGTTGCAGTGTTGAAATACTAATAGATAAATATAATACCAAAAAATATATAGGGTTTTATTCTATAAGACAGGGTTGGCTAATTAGTATAATCTTAGGGCTATAATGGTTGCAAACCAGCAACCAGCATACCATCTTGATAACACAGATACTTCTTACTAGAGGTCCTTCTTTAAAATATATTATCAACGATAAGGTGTTATACACAGGCCGGTTTAATAAATTAGGTATTTTACTAACAATAATGCTCTTTATGCTCGGAGAAGTAATTAACATAATCGCTTCTTGGCACGACTGGTTATGCTAATCGTGCCCCAATCGCATTATAGTGTACTATCAAGTGCACAAGTTTAAAAAAGAACTAAATTTTATTGCGGTAAGGGCATGAAGACTTTTTTTGTTCAGACTTTATGTTAAAATTGATGGGCCATTTGATTTTTTTTGTCTTTTTATAGTGTAGGAATAAGGTTAACCAATTAGGGTCGTACATATAATTAAAAAGCTACTTTTAATGTACAGTATCTCAGTCTGATATATCGGAAATATAGGTAGGTAAATGTATTTTTTTTTCAAATATAAATTCACACACTGGGAAATTTTCCCGTTTTGAATGGTTTCCCCTCAGAAATATGTCAATGAACAGTTCGAATACTGGGCAAATTAGGTAACCATTTACCTGCACACCTATATTTTGTAATTTATTTTAAAAAGTAGCATGTATAGACATGTACGTAATAATTTGGTCAAATGTACTCACTTAATTTGTAAAACACAACGGCAATGAAACTTAATAATCTTTTTCTAAATTTGAATTAATCAAAAATGAATAAAAAAATGTATTCGAATGTACATAGGCCGCAAAGGTCGACGAGTGGGCAGACATACACATCGTGGCTCGGAAATCGACGATCTTCAGATTCGAATTTCGTTATTAACGTGATTATTAGACTGGGCTAATTGAGGTCGTGGCCCTACAATGATGTACATTAGATTAAATTCAAACCTTGCATGTATGGTATGAACGACGATTTCAGATAACTGTCTTTTGTTGCAAGGATTACTTGATTATATATTAAGTAAAAATCCGAGATAAGCCAGATGTTCTTTTTTCAAATTTACTACAAAAATACTGGCCGAAAGTCACTACTACTATTAAAACTATTTCGGTTTAGATAGCTTGGACACTTACCCAGACAATATTCAAGAGATTGGATGATTGAAGGCTTTCATAATGTGGGTGTACAAGAATGCTGAAAATATGGACGGGTCGGGGAGGAATGATTTGGTTCTGCAGAGAATGGGCAATGGCTTGGAACTGATGAAGACAATGAAGAGCGGTAAAATGCAATACCTTGGGCACATAACTTGATATCCAGAGTAAATTACAGAGCCGCCATGAAATACTTGGTCAAAGGCCAAGATTTATGATGACTGACGGCCTGCGACTAGAAATGCCACCGGAATAAGAAGAAGCTTTAAATAGTTCTATAGATGCCTAACTCTACATTCATCTAAACGTTATCAAAATGATCAGAACAATAAACGTTTAATAAAAATCCTAAAAGATTGCTGTAAGATTCTATACAACACTAGCTACAGTCCGCGGCTCCAACCGCACTATATCCATCTAACACACGGATAATGTAGCTTACAATCAGCGAAAGAATTTTCGAAATTGAATCAGTAGTACCAGAGATTACCCCTACTTCCAAATTCAAAAACTAATAATAATAAAAGTACTAATAATGGTAGCTATGGTAACTATCTAACTCCTATAAAATAAGTACTTTATAGGAGTTTTTTTTAGTATATAAGAGAGAATTTTAGTGGTGGTTCGTGTATAACAGACTGTTAATTAGCAGTTTGGTTGCTTCGTACGCCCACGCGATTGGGCATGGCGCCTGCGCAGTATGCCAACGCTATTTCTATTATCATAAAATAGATATATGATTTCATTGTATTAATTTTATGTAGATTAGCCACAGCGATACGAATAAATTTGATCTGATTATCATACTGTGAACCTGTTTATTAGAAAGCCCGTAAACCTAGACTCAGCGCCTGCTAAAGCTGTAAGCACATGTATAGTTTAATTTAAAAAATATAGATAGTTAAAATATGTGTAGCTACAGCGCTATATACCTGCTACTACACATATATATGTAGACTATATACCTGCCGTCAGAGGTCTGGTATCAGGATCATAAATATTTTTCATGCAATAGCTGTTGACTATAAAAACGAAGAAAACGAATAGGTATGCATTACCATGAAAACTAAATTTTAGTTTTAGTAATGAATAAAGATGTAACATCGGTATAGTCAAAATTTTATACGGCACTAAACTTGACAGCACTATAAAAGTACAAAAAATCTGAATGCTGATCATAAAATATACGTATCACAATGTTTTTTTTTTATCTTTAAGTATATTTCATTCGACTCGAATTGTATGTTTTAATGTAAGAAATTCGATCGCCTAATAACCAATGAGTATGCATCCTTCATTTTAACAGCGGCAACAGTACCTATTCCCCCAATAAAGCAACGTCAGCAGTCGGTTGGTTGCATTAAACGACAGTAAATGTTATGCTGTATCCAATTCCTGAGTTGCTCGGTTAATGGCCAGGCGTTTTACGACTGCGAGAGTTTTTCGAGTCCCAAGTATCATCATTGGAAACTTAGCTACCGAATCGCGTGTCCTCAGCAAATACGAATAGTGTGCGATGGAACTAAACCAGTAATCCAAAACGTTTTATATTTCCGCAATAGGCATTTCGGGCGGCAGCCACAGTAAACGCCCGCCGATCGCGCGACTCATTTTACTAAATCCAATACATTTTTTATTCATGAAACGATTTGACGTTTGTATGTTAATTCACAGCGTAGGTCCCGGCCCGAAGGATGAAATATTGAATTATTGCCCGAAGTCGGGGATATATCGCGGGGGTCTGCGCGATATTAATCCGTTGGCTGCCCGGGGCTCTGGCAGGAATTCAAATAAATCGACTCTGTGACAAACAAGACGTATAAATCAATCAGGGCAAGGTGGCGTGCAGCCTCTATTGCAGGCGCCCCTTCAGAGCCCAGCGTAGGTATATCAAAAGTCCAACTAATTTGTATCGCCAAATTTATTGCCAAGGTTAAACTAAACTCGTTATGAGTTTCAGGTCCACCGATATTTTCTTTTTGATTTATGTGCTTTCTTATCCACGGAATAAAGAATAATATTTCGATGACTGTGAAGTGTGCCGACTATCCCCGAAGCGAATTCCAATACATATGTAATATTTATGTATAACGAAAAGTGTTATTGTAAAAGAGTAATCATTTAGTGAAAAATGACAGAATGTTAATATTTTGATGCAAGTAGTATTAAACATCGATCTAAAAAAAAATACAATCGAATTGAGAACCTCCTCCTTTTTTTTAAGTCGTTCAAAAATGGAACAAGCGCCGCGGGGTATCTATTATGAATTGTGATGTACTATGTTGTATGTATGTATTATGTTGTGATGTATGTATTGTGATGTATTAGTATCGTACATTTATTTAAGAAAATTATAATAATAATCTAGTATCACGTTTTGTACACAATAAATATATTACAACAAACAGAACTAATACAGCTGCAAATAGTACCCAGAGCAAATAGTGTAATCGACCCAAATTAGTATGTCAGCCACGCGTATCTATTCTATAACCAAATAAAATTTCCAAAACTTCCCGCGTCCCGAAGTCAATTTAGGCCTATATCGTTTAAATAATCACTAGCAAGGCCAGTAGCTATCGGAGTGTAGGCGCACCTCACACCACAGCACAGTCATGTATATTTATTAAAATATTTTCAATCATCGTATTGAACGAGTTACATTGCTCTTTCAATCCGAATAGAATAGTAATCATTGGTATGGAATGGAGCAATGGTGCTAACGTATAGAATAATGTGTGAAGTGATAGCACAAATCACAGAGCTACTATCGTTCACGTCACCCGTTGCTAAGACTACGATAAGATACGAAGATGTATTTATTTCGTGTTGGTTGAAAGGTTGGAACTCAAATTTGATACCTACTTAATTAAAATATAGATAAGTATTCGGGTGCGGTTGAATTCACTGACGTTTTTGTTTTGGATTGTACTTTGGGACCTGTTATAAAATACGTCAATGTAATAACAACATGATCTATTGACAATCTGAAAAGTATTCAAAAGTTTATTATTAATAAAAAAATGTTTATCATAATATACAGTAGATACGTTCCAAAGACGCGTGTAATTAATATGTCTCGATTATAAAAGGTGTTTCGATTGCGTGGTTTGCTAATCGATAATCATAAATAACGATAATTTGTATGCTTTCCTGTCAGACCCTTCTTAAAGGAAAAAAAACTCACAGCTATATGCAACATGTTATTCATCGTTAAATTAAAATCAATAAATATTGTTTAGAATTAAATATAATATTATCGATCAATTCAGTTTCATCATCGATACATTAGAAGAATTAACACTTCCTGTGGTCTTGTATATTAAAATCAACTATTAATATTATTCAAAATGCATTATGGACTTACACTAACTTTTATTAACTTTATTGCTTTGTCACTGCTACGCCTACTTATTATCCGAAGATAATATTATTGTTTTTAAAAATAAACACATCTTATCAAATTCGTCGAGACGCAATTATTTTTGTTGATCTCCGCAGAAATATCCATATATTTACTGCAATCCATGACTCGGGTAAATAACCCTTTGGGCTAATTGCGAATTAAGATCAATACAAACTTAACACTAGAAACATATTATATTTGCATTGATTTCTTCTATGAAGTCAGTTATCAGCTGCTCACAAAATATTACGTTGTATTTAAAAGGTTGTTTTTTAATAGCTAGATGGTAGCTCTTAGTTACCTGTTTGATAGAAATCAATGTATGATATCCACTAGTACCTGTTTTTTTTAAGATCGACTTACTCAGGCTAGTTAACTTTTTAGTTTTACCTACTTAAGGCCTTAAGTTCTATTACCTAATGCGCAAATTGATGAATCAACGTTTTTTATCGTAACGTTACACGTTGTGTCGGCTCTATTTCGCGGAACGTCGCCATAGTACAACTACTATAGTCCAGTGTTGCACACGTGTTGTTTAATTCATTGCATTACCCATTCACATGTCAATTGCGCGGGCGCACTGTTTTCCTACATAAATCGTGTAACAATATCCTGCACGATGACGCGTGTATGATGTGTTTACGTCTTACGAAGACGACACAACGTTGATATCTAATAATATTTCATAATTATACATTTTTAAATGACAATACTGGATCTGGACTGGATGGATTTAGTTGGTCAAACACTGGGTTGCTCGCAGGCATTCCAAACAGATGTTTAATACCTATTGAAATGTTATTACTTGATTTTTTATGATATACGTAACAAATATTACTTTCTAAATTGATATTAGTTAAGTAACAAATATTACTTTCAGTATCTAAATTGATATTAGTTGTACTTTGCACCCTCCTCAGTTTTCTAATTGAGGCGTAGGCTTTGATCAAGGCAATCGATCTACAATCAAGTCAAGAAATACTTGTTAGTTAGTTCAGAATTCTCAGAGGTCAGAGCAAGAGAGGAGGTGAAATCAAGTATAGACTGCCTATCCTTGCAGATACGTCATATCATAAAGTAGGTTAGTATAAAATTTTCGGAATGTAGATGGTATTTTAATCAGTGTTTTAACTCTGTCACAAAAATAAATTGATCATAATTTTAACAGAAATGTGGAATTATGATAAATGTAAATTTAGGTCAATAGGTCAAGTGCACACGTTACCTACTTTGTCATAATTTTAAACCATTATTATAATTTACATGAGCCGAGATACATCGCGAAAATATGTCATGGCCAAATAATGACCATCCATCTTATCAATAGTGTCAATGATAATGAAATGAGATGTAAACACTAGGGTTGGTGGTGGTTACTAAAATTGATTGTAAATTAATAAATTACAATTGCCTATAGGTCATAATGGGACGATTTTAACTATTTGATGACCGATTTATAAATGAAATAAAAGGTATTTTGTAAAAACAAATACATTTATGGTTGTAAAAAAGGAAGGATGGCAAAACCGCACCATTAATGCTGAGGCACTCATTATATTGTTTTATATGTTAGCTGAATGAATATTAGAGGTACCCATTCAATACAAACCAAACTAGCCCTGCAATAATGTGATAAAATCGTATTCAGAAGCGTCGGCGGTAACATCAAATTTTTGCCACCCGTTATAAATATAACGTTCCATTTTCCTTTTTTTTTAGTAATTAAACATAGAATTTACTTTATTTATGTAGACACCAAACATACAATGAATTAAACGTGTGCCCACAACGGTGGGAGATAATAATTTATGAAAATAAACCACAAAACAATATATTATTTTCTCGTTCATTATTTCTGATCATGAATTAGTACAAAATAAGTGAATCATGGGGGATTTCATGTGGGTGTAAATAAATGTACAAGTATTCCCAATGAACGTCATAACATTTCTCTTCATTCATCTGTTTTTGTACCAAATGTGGTAAGTACAATAATAATAATGACAAAATTATCAAGTTGTTGTAGTTACCTATAAGTTTAGTTGGGCAATAATAGACAATCTTACTCTATTGTCCACAACTAAAAAACGCTAAAGCTGGAGTGCACCACGATGATTAAATTAACTACCGTCAAACTCTACCGATAGAGATACCGGTAGAGATTTCACGGTAAATTCATTTAACCGTGGACGGTGCACTCAACCCTCGTACTATGTTACTTACAACATGTTTTATTTACATTTTAATATTAAAGTATCAGTGTACAAAATCCCAGAATAGCGTTCAGTGTTGAAGGTATTGTACCTAAATGTTGAATATAAACTTATTTTCCCTACAACATCGGTCAGACTTGACACGAATGATCAATATTATTAGCTGGTCATGTATTATGAGTCATAATTATCTGTTTTAATTATATTCACATTTCGCACCGGCTGTATGTTTTTTTTTGTCGTCTATATTTTTTTTTCTATGCTGTCCGCACGAGACACAAATGCTTTCTAGGAACCTAGAGGAATATTAATACATGCTTGTCGTATGCTCATTATTTTGATTGATTTTTGTGATCTAGTGATGAGTGGTATGTGGCCTGTAAAGATACGTTAAAAGAATATGAACAGAATTTGTGCTACTGCCATCAGACAAAAGTATAAAATAGATCGTGCTGACTTTGAAAACTTAATTTTGCATGCGGGCATAGACACTACCCACTACAAGGCGTGCGCTTACGTTATCCATTTTCCACTATTGACATTTACAATTACGGTGGGAAATTAGCAGCTGTTATAACTCCCCTATTCGTGACGGTTGGATATAAAGAATTATCGCGGGTCTTATAGAACTAGTTTCCTCCTAATATAGCTTTTTGAACATCAAGCGATGATACTAGGAACAAACACAACAATAATGTACCGATAGCGTTGATGTCGGCTGGCGACGCCTTTTTTTTTTATACATTTATAGGCAAGTATTTGATCTCGATCTCACCTGATGGTAAGTGACGATGAGATCTACGATGGAGCATACTTGCCTAGGTAGGAAGGCGGCAGTAGATCGAGACGCTACATTCACTAGGCACATGCAGCGCAACTGATCTGACCCGCCATCCATGAATGGCAACACCGAACATCATGCCGGAACACGGCTAAGCTGCTTGGCGACATGGCTTTGTTCAGTGGGTGGTGACTAACTACGGCCGAAGCCTACCACCAGTAGTGTTGTCACCTAGTTGGCACCACCCAGGGTCACGTGTAGGTTATCTCGAGGGTACTTAATTCTCCTACGGACGAAGGTGACTTGACCCCAAAAAGACCTTAGACCAATAAGCCTGAATGTGGCCATTGAAAGGTGTACCCTTCTGTCAAAAACATTGCCCATTTGCCCATAAGCTGTATAGACCCGTAAAACTAGTTTACTCTCGATCGCTGCCAGTTTTAATCGCATTGAATTTTCACCCACTCCGTCCCTCAAGTACAGATAAAAAAAAAGTTCAGATATCGGTTATTAGACTGTTCAATTAGTTAAATACTCTAAGGGCGAGACCTATCTTTTGCTGGCGCTGATTTCTGAATTCCACCTCAAAAACACAACATAGCGCTCCAAGCGGAATTTACATTCGACTTATTTTGGGTCTTCTTGGTCGGTTATTTATGACGAACAACGAAGCGCTATTCAGGTGTTAATGATGGAAATATCTCGCACTGCGTTTAATACACTCATCGGTAATATATGAACATTAAAATTAATTTATCTCATTTCTCAAACCACACAGCATATGTAATGTAAGAATGAACGTCACATGGTTCTGTTATCGGCCTCATATACCGCTGTGCAAATATAGCATTCAGCGTTATCTACATAGCAAGATGGCGACCGTGTAAATCAATGTAACCTCAATTACTTATTAAGAAAGGTCTCGGTTGGAATTTTCCAATGATTAGGTAATATTATATTCACTAGTTATACCGTCAAAATAAATTATTTGCATAAACTATAATGTATAGCATAGTACCTATAAGGTTATTCAATGTAGCGTAACTTTTCGTTAGTCGTTTGTATTTTAAATCGTTTATAACTCAGTTTGCATAGATCAGCGAATCATATAATAATACCCGCCCTTTTTAATGTCCCACTATTGGCCATGGGCCTCCCCTCAATGCTCGAGGGATAAGGCCATAGTCCAAAACGCTGGCCCAGTGCGGTTTGGCAGACTTCACACGTCTTTCGAGGGGTTCTCTCAGACATGCAGGTTTCCTCGCGATGTTTTCCATCACCGTTTAGCAAGTGATAATCATGGTTGAAAATGAGATTCGTACATGAAATGAAGCGTTCTACCAACGTGGCTATCACTGCTTTTGCTCACAGAATTATAGCAGGATTATAAAAATAGAATTCTATGATACCGACCTACATAACGCGTGGAACAATTATAAGGACGGTGTCATGCGAAAAGAAGTCATCACTTTTTATATGACGACGTGCAAATACGACTAATTCAATCTAATGACATAATTATGATCTATTTAGATTCCTAGTTTAGCTGTTACTTCGTTTATTTTAAATTACGAAAACGCTATGTCTCGAATTAAGTTCATACCTCAGTAGTTACGGCCTGGCCACGGGACAATCGCCATAGCGAAAAATCGCCTGGCGCGACACGGCGGCGCGTCTTGCGATTGAAACAAACGTATAGAAATGTACTGAGCAAGCCACGGGGCACGGCGATCGCCAGCGCGGCCGGCGGCTTGTACCGGGCGAATCGCGCGGGCGGCGGACAGCGCGACCGGCGAGTGAAACAAATACATGAATCAGTACGGCGCAGGCCACGGCGTCGGGCGGTAGTCGCGGCGACTCGGCAGCGATTAAATTTGTTTAGTCGTTTTCGCCGCGAATTATGAACACGGAGCTGTTTATTGCCGAAATATTAGCCAGGCCGCCTATTTGGAAGTCTGGCCACCCACATCATAAATATAAGCATGTTGAGAAGATATTGCGGGAAGAAATTAAAAAAAAAATCCCAGGTTCTGAAGGTAGATTTTTTTTTATTTATAGGTACAAATAATTAGTTAGTAGGTTACAAAGTAGTCTTTAAAATTATTTCTTAAATTTTTTTCTGGGTACATTCTGTATTTCTCATACTTCTTGTGGAATTCTTCATCTATACCTCGATTCCTATTCAAATCAATTCAAATTCAAATGTAATAAAAAAAAACATGTACTCCACAATCTCTTCCAAATGTGATGTCTTGAACAAAAATACTATTAATAGCAATATCGAGATAACTTTGATAGCAACATTTCGCTCTCGGACGTCCTTACTGATCGCGGCGGCGATCGCGACTGCCGCCGTGCCCCGTGGCCTGCAAAAGATGCCGCGCGAATTGCTGCCCCGCCACTCGCACTCGCCGTATCGCGCCGGGCGATTTTTCGCTACAGCGAATGTCCCGTGGCCAGGCCGTTAGTTTTTAAAATTGCGGGAGGAATGTGGTTCGAAATTTGATTTCTAGATGCCCGATGTCATCATCACATTTAAAAGGGAAATTAAACCTATCGATATGGGTTGCCTCAGCAAGCAGGGATAGTATGCGAGATTTTGCGAAGGTGTGTGTAACGGTCCCGTGTAACGGTAGAACACATTTGTTATTCAACTGGACCCACCGCGACACCGACACGACGAATACGAATTTTTATCCCAAAAACCAATTCTATTCGCACATCCGGTAAGTACATCTGATAGATTTACACTGTGTTTACTACTTCTCATATCTAATTAATAAAAAAAAAATAGTAATTTAATCCCAAATTGCCCCAAAAGACTTAATAATCATACTTAAATAAAAAAATATAGAAAAAAAAAATCAAATAGATTATCACGTCTGAATTCCCTGAAGAGGCGATGGTGTTCTATTTATGATTAGCAATTTTTTTTTATAGTACATAGTAGTATTCAATATTCAATTACGAATAAGAATTTGCTAAAAACGTTTAAATTCAATGACGAAAAAGAACAAGAACGTCATACTGAATAACATTGTGTCTCGTTAAATTGAACAAGATTTTATTTTATTTGCCTATTTTTTATTCCATCTATTTAGAATTCTAATTGAATTTATATTATGCAGTTTTTCTTGCTTATTTAATGCATGAACACTTTCCTGACGAATACGACAATTTTGTATTGAAGAGGTTGAAACGGTAGGTACGAACTATTATTTTGGTATAAAATGTAAATAAATTGCGCGTGCGACGTACGAATTGTCAATTGATAACAGCATCTTAAGGGCCACCTGTACGCACGGCGTTTTCTCGCCGCGAGATGCCTCCTAGCCCGCTTCGTTTTGTTGCTATTTCACCTAGAGAGAGATAGAGCCCTAAAAAATGCGATAGCACTATTGTAAGGAGGCGGCGCGGCGGCGGTCACTCGAGGTCACCCGACTGATAATGCGGTAAACAAAAGCCGAAAGCATTTCATTGTCAAGCTCTAAACATTATGTTTCGTTATATCAATTGTCTTTTCGCATCACGGGGCGTGAATTCCATATTTGTTATATTGAGTGCTCACATACTCTAAATAATAATAGTTGTATGTTTACGTACGGAATTCTATGTAGTAATAATACATTATTAATGTAAAAAACAAATAATAAAAAACACTTTCAATTAAAACATTTTTTTTATTATTCACTGGTCATTTGCTTATCATGTAAATAATAATAAAGCTTTCTTAAAAGTAGATTAAAGAAACGTTATACACATCCTATTAATCACATTCACACGGGAAAATCTATGAGACCACGACTGTACCCGAATAAAAAAAAATCATAATTAATTTTAAAGAATAGTCTTATTAAATTATTCTGTCACGTATCGGTAACTTTCTAGGTAATCGTGGGTCTATAATTTCAGGTAAGATACACTGTAAGTAAAATTGTTTTAATTTATCTATATTTAATTCCCAGAACTGTTGGTCTCTTTTAATTTTTTCATATACAATTCCTTTGGGAGTCCATACAACAAAAAAGCAATATTTTCTTTTTGTTATATTTAATTGCCCTTGTACTTGATAGTAATAGTTATGATTTCTTTTTAATATTATTATTTGGGGATCAATTTCATCTTTAATACAAAAAGTAATTTTTTTTTGCGTAATCGCTTCTACTGGTGTCATTTTTGCTGCTGAAGATGGACATTTTATTTCTATAATGCAATCTAGACCAATAAGTCCATCGGGGCTTGCACCCAGATATGGAAGTTCACTATAAATAAATAACCCACAAGGTATTATTTGGACTCCTAAAAGGGTCCCTATTTCTTTAACAGCAACAGGTTCGTTTGTGTTTCCATATCTGGTGGCATCACTACCTTTAAAACTTGAATATAGCAATGTTTTTATTGTACTTTTAGATGAAGTTGTTGGCTTCATTTTGCACACTTGGCCAAACATTGATGCCGTCAAACGCAGTTTCCTTTGTTTTACCCATTCGGGATTGGTTGCTTGCCCAGTAGTTAGTTGTTCAATTTTAAAACATTCATCTGGCGTTTTGTTCAAATTAATTAAAAAAAGCTCTTTTTTTCTGTTGTATACATCTGTTTCGAGATCTGCCTCTGCTTCAACGTTTCCATAATGTTCGTCAGCTTCTGTCGTTCTCTTCACTCGTTTAGAACTCCTGTCACGCGTAGAATTTCTTTTTAAATTTCTTTTGTGTTTTGCCACATACTTATTTTTAAACTCCCTTGTTTCATCTGGTCCGTTCAATTCGATAACACTTTGGGTGTTATGTTTTATAGCTGCTGCATAACAGCGCGCCTCATAAGAGCCACGTAAAGAATAATTTATCCTTTTTCCTCCGATAAATTTAGCAATTATTGCGTTAAACTGTTCAACAATATTGTTCGTTTTACCTATCAAAAGACTTTCAATATTATTTAATACAGAACTAACTACCATGTATATATCGTACCACAGGCCACAATCTTTCATTTGAGTCACTAAATTTTCTTCTCCTGGTTGTGAGCCTTTGCAAAAGTATGTTTTGCAGCTACTGTGGTCTCCAAACACATGGCAAGGGCCATTTCTTATATCTTCTTTTAAAAGATTGATTTTTTCTATAAAGATATTTTCATTTTGTTTGGAATTATAATCGACTGCTCCTTTTACACCTTTTCTCAGACGTAAAATATTTTTTTCAAGACACTTTCTCAGTGTTATTGGCACTAAACCGAATCGATTCTCGGTTTTTTTCGTTAATTTTTTTAATTTGGTACAATAATTTCTAAGTAAATGGTTACTGCATTCTATTTTCTTTATTACGGTAGTATGACCATATGGCAGAGCCTCGTTCAATGCACTAGTAACACTGCTATCGCCGTCACCGATTAGGCAAGTATATTTTAAGCCATGCATATTTTGGCTGCATTTGAAGCCTTCTACCACACCATCAGCTTCCATTGCTGTCGATGTCCCGGACCAGTTTTTGAAGCACTTATGCTGTGTGGGCTGTATTTTTTTTTTTTGCGACGGCACAGACAGAACAATACGAATTTCTAATACCTAAAAACAATACTTTCTTGGTTTCTAACCCGATGATGCATGCTACTCCAGATAAGGAGTTATAATTACTACCCCGATAAGAACGTTTTCCCCATGATGCATCAACAACGACTGTAATGAATGGAATACCATCCATATCCACGTGACCCTTCTCGATCGCAATCTTTTTTTCCTCTAAACCTGCATTGTACATGCTATCAAGAGCAATATCTTGGAGAACGTCTCCCAAAAGCATATTTTTCTTTATAAACGTTTTTTCACTCATGCAAGGTATATTCAAATGAGCGCAAAATTCTTCCAGTTGGGCAAATCCGCTACCAGAGCAAACAACTGCTTGCACTACTTCTTGGTTTACGTTGCTCGTTACTGCCTCATTGTAATTTTTTTCTTTTATTCCGCACATTTTACATTGGAATATAAATTGTGATTGGAATCCTGACCTATGTTCCGTAAGAAAGCGTAAATCTTTAAAAGTACATTGAAATGGGCTATGGTTTATAGCCGCCAATTGCTCAAATAAATATTGCACATTGAATAAACGTCGGCCTGAGACAGTACTTTCTTCATCGTTATTATTTTCATCGACTTCCTTGTACAGGGAACAACTCGATGTTGTACGTGGAGTAGAATTTCTGTAAGAAAATAAAAGTAATGTAGGTAAGTAGAGTCGCAGGTATTATCATATTTATCAGTTTTTGTTAGTTAACAATATATTAAAATTAAATTTATTAACATCTTCCTGTAATGTACAATACAATATATAAATACGTGTACATAACGAAATTAAAAAAAATATATAAACTAGCTTTCCGCCCCGCGGACTCATAGATTTTCCTGTGGAAATGAGATGTTTTCCCGGGGTAAAAAGTAGCCTATGTCACTCTCCAGCCCCCAAACTATCCCTATACAAAATCACATCATGTGAATACTCTGATGCGACGTGAAAGAAGGACAAACAAACAAACACACTATCGCATTTATAATATTAGTATGGATAATCAAAAACAACTAACCCGCTATAGTCTAGATTTTGTGATTCCTCATTAATGGCGGAGTCTTCAACAATATATGGTTTTCGAAGAATATTAGAATCAACCATGATATTTTCTTCTTCCAACCATTCAACCCTGTCATGAAGTTCGTTTGCAGCAGAGTTTGCGCTAAATTAAAGTGAAAGAACATATTTATTTAATGATTATGTAATATTGACAAATAAATAAAAAGCGTAAATATAATATAATATTCAATTATATAATACTCAATTTCTTGATATAGCTACTAGCTATAAGACATTGTTGTAATTTTTTAAATAATTACCTGGCATGATTGGAAGGGGCCTCATGAATTTGAGCCACTGTGACTACAGGTCCTCCTGATCTTGTCCAATCATTAGTTGTTTCTCTAAAAGGCATAAAATCTTTCCTCTTCTCTGGAATGTTACCAGCAGCAAGCCTAAAACATTTTTTTAAGTATTAGTCATATATAGAGTAAAGTAGGTATATACGTCTACTTTTTAGCGAGTGGACTGCAAGGTCAATTGATCCATAAAATCCTTTACCAAAAATATTTTCAAATATAGTATAAAACTCACACACACTCTTTCAAAAGAAATAACTCGGTCCCTTGAATTACATGATAGAGTTTACTAACTCGCACTCAATTTATAAGTACCTACATAGTAAGATACATACCCAATGTAGTTCAATATATCGGGTTCAGATATAATTGCCCCATTTCTCTTTACTGCGTTGCGTTGATTAGCATCCGTCATTACACAGCTATAAGTAAAAAATAATTTGAATTATTTATTCGATCCCTGCTCGAAAAGTAAATTTTTACTTTCCTAATAATTAGGAAAAGCGTTCGTATTTACTGGCTAGCACCCAACCTGATAAATCATACCGTACAATAAACTAATATTCATGTATTATAAATTCTAATTACCTATTATCAGGACATATGTTTTCTTTTCCATTGCGATTACGTGTTGGTCGCGGTCCTCGTTTTTTCCTGCGGGCTGATAGCCATAATCTTTTTTTGAATGAAGATCTTGGCACTTCTAAAATAAAATTACATAAAGGTTTTAAACAGAAAACAAGTTTTTATTAACTGCTGTTCCTACACTACCAAATAATATTAAATAATAATAATATAACTATAGTAGTTAATAATGTAATGCGATATATATCTATAGTTATATTAATTTGCACTTTACTCACCCAATCTATCCATTTTCTTGAATAAATATATACCACAAGGTCCGAGAAGAAAGCAGTAGTCGTCGATCAAATCACAAAACAGTAAAAACACAAAGCAAACAGTTCCGTTATCAGTCCAAGTCGTAAAATATAGTCGCCAAAGATACACCAAAATATGCAACACACGTTAGGCACAGTGCCGAGCGGTCGTCGCACTGATTAAAACAGGGAGCACTGGCGGAGTGGGCGGGACTACCCCGCTTCCCGTACCCGCGCCCCCGCGTGTGAGAGAGAATGTGCAGAAATGGTCAGCGGATTTGGCTATTTTTCAATATAAATCTTTAGTTTCGCTATAATTATATTTGTGCCGCAGATATTAAAATTTTATTTCTATCCTAGCAAAATAGAGGACTTTAGCAAAGTCAGAAATTGATTTTCATTTCAATTGAGAGCATACTAACATGTGTATGAACTAAGCAAAAATTACACAATTTTGTGGGTAAAATGAGTTTATTTCAACTCGCTCTATCTTTTTTTTAGTTGGTTGTTTTCAAAGAAAAACTAATTTAAAACCTTGATATATCTGATCAGATTGTATGTAAAAAATTTGGATTAAATATGTTTAGTCGTTAAGAAGTTATCGCGAAAGTCAGTTTGTATGGGAAAACGCACGTCCAGGGGGCCCTTAACTTGAAACGCTGTTTTATCATGTGGGCGAAGTAGTACATTTTTTCTCCACGATATTAAGATAGTCACGTTGCAAAATAGGATGTTACAAATCTTATTCAAATCAAATAAGTTAATAATATTTATTAGTTTGGCATACAGAAATGACATAGAAGGTCGCCGAATCGTACCACATTTAACCTTAAAATAGGTCGTAACTTAAATTACGACCTATTTTTATTGTAAATTGTAAGCTAAACAAAAAAAAATGCTTAAAGATCAGTTCAGTAGTGCGGAGTTGGACTCCAACGTGACCAGCATGCATGCACGTACGTTTCCACGAATCACATCAAATTCAACCTTACGTAATATTATCACCTGTAAATTTGTAAAAAGCAGTACATTTATTATCCAACAAGCTTCAATAGAGACCTCTTGAGGGTTGTATGTCCAAGTACAAGCGGGCTCTGGATATGCTTGACCTTTTTGCCATGTCTTAATTTTTTTTATTAGGTACGGTACTGACATGGTCCTTCCGGTGGCATCTTTGCCAATATGTGATCAGTCAGCTACTGCGTAACTGAGACGGCATGAGTTAGGTGGAGTAATAAGAGATTCTTAGAATAATTGAAATGCTACGAACACACTTGACATACCTAATGAATATGCTCGTAATTCACGATAATTATTCTAAGCATACACATACATTTTTGTCGTCCAATTGCATTGTATTGTGTATATTCTTAAAAATATTAAGGCTTGTCCTGAGGACGAGTGCGATATTGCTTTTGGAAAAAAACCTGTATTTTAATTTTTTTATATATATTGAACCAACCAAATGACATGGATATGTGTTCTAGAAAACATAAAAGGGGAATCAATCACTAGTGAATCAATTTAAAAAAAAATGTAGACCACAGTGTTTCTTGGTTAAACCATAAAATTACTGAATAATCATGTCATTTATCTCTAATAATAAATAAATATCGCCAGACGAACACACCAACTATACGGTCCCACACTATTGTTATAAGCAACGCTTGTATTATGGATACCTGACAATGGACTGTGGGCGAACCAATATATATTACTATGACTTGGGAACAAACATCGTGCTCAGCACACAGTTTGTCCCTACCAGGATTCGAACCCGGGACCGTCGGCACAGAAAGCAGGGTCACTACTAACTGCGCTAATCAGGCCGTCAGATGCCGTGAATTGCTATCCAACTCTCCGTAATTTTTACAAATGGGAGTTAGATGATGATGGCAGGATAAAAAAATTTAACGGCGTAAAGACAACTATCTAACAACAGACAGCATAGCTTGTGGTTGATTGAGCCAGACGGGAATAGTGAATATGGTTAACCGACGCGGGGACTACGATCACCTAACACGTTTAAACCTCCCATTGAAACATCAGAGGGGTCTCCTTTCAGCTAGCCTATTATAGCTCATAGTGGCTGCAGAAATAAAAAAAAATCAATTAATTGTTATATTGTTCCCAACGGTATTCTGCTTCGAGGTCCACATTAATAAAAAAGTTTTTTAGAGTTCCGATTCGGGATAACTCGAATATAATTGTCGATTAACCGATAATATGTCGTTACCAATCACACAGGCATTCTCGAACCTTAATTAGTGAGCACGTGTACGCAATTTACAATTCATTCACCTTACTAGGTGTCATATCATCCGTCTCTTTTCTTTTTTCATCGTTCGTAGCATGCAAGAATGTGACGCACGACTTCCAACAGTTTGCTAATTAACTAAGCTCACAATGACACTGGACTTGTTCGTTTGATTTTCGACTTTAATGTGCGTGCCCTAATCATTATAATTGACCGGCGAGTGTGGAGCGCCTGAATGGGCATTGTATGCGTAAACATTAATCAATGCCATGGGTACGCCTGCGAAGGTCACGAGTTCGTGGCGTTCTACGCAAATATCCGATACGTCAGCCAGATAGAGCATTTCATTGGCTCAGAAGATACTTAATAGGTGATGAGAATACTACGCATTTAGGAATTGTCTTACTTTTCATTCAGCGTCGTAGCGAGGGCGTGTCAGCGTCATGTGACCGCGAGCACCACAGAAACTGATAAATACAATCGTATCAAGTGTAACGGTTTACATCGAAGCGATAGTTCCGGTGGATCGCAGTGGCGTTCATTGCGTAACAGCAATGTATCAGCATAAAGAGATAAGGCCGGTGTAAAATCATGGATTGAGCGGTTAGAATTTCATTATCGTTTATATCGGTCATGTCACAGTCGATTGAGATAACGTTTGCCACTGCGCAGTTTGAGCAAGCATGCGTTGTGTATTAGAGAATTTCACGAAGACACGAAGGCTATTTTGATACCTACGTTTCCTGTTTATTTTATTTTCAGCTCCGTTTCTAACATACAAATTAGGATTACCTAAAATTAATCGTTTTGTTTTAACTTTTCCTTAAAATTGAAACGCTGTAACAAAGTTTCAATTTCAGGTAGTTACGTAATATACATATCACATCAAGTTTTTAGTCATTCTCATATAATGTAAAATAGGTAATGATATGTAAAAACACTTATAGAATTTCGTCCTGTTGCCTAAAGGGACTTCAGTAGACTAAACTGTCAGTAGAGGCTACAAAAGAAATTTTAGTGCCTAGCAAAATGCTGGTGTTCTTTTAATCCTGCTCTTATTAAGAGAACCTATAAAATTATCCCATTTCGCTGAACGACAAGAACGTATCATTATATGACACATATTCTCCATAAAAAGTACAGTGCAGAGATAAATGTCTAACGAAGCACGGTAGATGGCAAAATGCCATTGTCTTGCATTAAACATCCAACTTGATGGACATATGCCAAATGACTCATATTGAGGAATGCCCTTAAAACTATTCACCAAATGAATTTCGGTTTGATTCGCGGAAAATAGATATTAGTAGACGGACTGTAAACAAGGTAACGAAACGCGCGTTTTCTTTTACAAAATGTTTACAATTCAGTTCTGAAAATACCACGGGGAAGAGGAGACAAAGGACGCCGCAGCTGGCATACACCTAACTTTTCATATTGACTAAAATTTCACATTCCTGCATTGCGTTTGGGCGCACTGATACTGATATACCGGTCTGACTATATATTTTTTTATATTAAAAATTATCCTGTATAAAAAAGTGCTAAATAATATATATGTACATGCATTTCGAAATAAAATCAGTCGAAATATAATAATATGTTGGCAATCCACTAATTATTATAAAAACTAAATTCGGATCCGAACGCGGTCGCAAGCGAGAAGATCTAGTGCAATGAATCTCAACGGGTTTTTCGTTTCGTGAACGGCATGCAAATAATAAAAATATCTTTCTTACCTTCCATCCAGCAGACGAATTGCTGTCACCCTTATCTTTAAAATATGGCACGTTTTGAACCATCCACTCGTATATCTGCGACAACGTGAGCCTGTTGTCCTGCGCGGAGGTGATGGCTTGGGTGATGAGATCTGCGTACGAGAGGTTGCCCCATGCGTTCCGACGGGAGGAGTTTTTCTTTGTCCCAACGGAGGGCAGAGGGGGTGCACCTAGAAGGAGAACATAGTGAATACGAATCTACAGGAGGATAATGAGTTCGCAATGTAGAATTAATGATTGGAATTTTGGCCTTTTGGAAACACCCTTTTTAAATATAATGCCCGAAAAAAAAACATTGAAGGGTTTTTTATTTCTTGTTGGTAGTAATAAATGTCATTAAAGGTATTCGTGATTTTTGTTTTTCTCGGAACATAAAAGAGACGAAGAAAGGTAAGTCTATTTCAAGGAAGAAACACGACGATCGTTCTTTTTTTATAAATAAAAAAGAAGAAAAATAAAAACTAGGCGTGTGATAGTTTATTTCCTGGGTCCACATACAGTTACCTTTTATAAATTTTCGGGGATTATAGATAGATATATTTTTGGAAGCGAAAAGGTTTAAAAGGAATATTTGAAAAACGAATGTCCCAGCAAAAGAGCTTGCGAGTACATTAACCTATTCCTTCATCCATAAGGCTGTCGCAGACCAAGGACTTTGTCCAAGGTAATACTACTAAAAGCTTCTTACGAGTAATTGTGCCCTAATTGGTTGCTGTTCGTGACCAGTCTTAAGCTCGGTTCACTTTGTTTCCATAAACCGTCTATTAAACCCATGGTATCTTTATTTTTAATCCTTATTTCAGAGTAGACTGTACGTAGAAATTAATGATGATAGATTTTTATCTTGTAATTTCAATTGACGTAAGCCTTTGCTATTATCTTGAAGAAGCCTTTGTGCATCTAACAAATGGCCAACAGCCAACATGTGTATTGTGTTTTACTGCCACTTCTTGAGGGATCGGGGGGTAAAAAATCAAAGCGATTTAAAATGTATATACGAGAGTGAACTAGTTTATGGTCTTATGGTCACTAATTTTGGCAGAGATAGGCATTTCTATGTTAACAGCTGATTCTTGACATCTCCGGTGTAATTTTCAGTAGATATTACTCGTAGAAGATTTTTGGTTCATGTTTTTCGTTTGCTCAACGCCACATGCTGCGTTGATTTGTCCAGAATGCGATATTTGCTCATGATTTTATTAGCTTCGGCGGGTGAGCCAGCGAAATCGAAAGCTTATTCATTATGCAACTTTATCTGACTCATTAGCACAAAGTGGCTTTCAGATTATCAAACTCCCTTTTTTACACGTTGTACAGATTATGGCGCTTGTGATAAATTTTTACTAGCGACAATAATGCAGAATTTCGCTACAGTATTTTTGCTAGACACAAGTGTTCAGTTCAGAGTTAACCAATATTAATATTAGCCCTTTTAATATCCCACTATCGGGCACTTGGGTCATACTCCACAACATTGGCCTTGTGTGGGTTGGCGCACTATTTAGTATTCATACATATTTTTTATTAAACTAGCATTAATAGGTAACTCATCCAGAACAATAAAAGGTAGGTCAATAAGTCAATACGTCGTTAGCTACCTATTAGAAGTCAAGGAAATCTGAGTGCATTGGCCCCGTGTTGTAACTAATGTAATAAGTAGCTAGTACGTGATCATATATGTGCTGGCTTTGTACGCAAAATCTTGAGTACATACGTGTCATAACGCGACTGATATGACAAATTTTAGTTACACAACTTGTTTTTTAGTGATCTTTATCGATATTTTTATTTCAGTTAATTAAGTTTTTAATTATTATTCCAAGATCGCTGATTGTTATATAAAATTAAGTACATACATTTGACCAGAGAATAGTAGCACGCTTTCTTATGAAACTACACGTCGGATTCATTAAGATTTATGAAATAATAAGAGCAATTTTCTACAATTTCTTAGTACGCTGAGTTCACAAAACAGCGGATATCAGCACCATTACAAATACAATTGGTGATAATACAATGTGTAAGATAACTTTATTAATTTACGAAAATAAATATCTACTGTTAATTAAAATCAACGGCTTTTTAAAATACATAAACGAGTGTTAAACCAATGCCGTCAATACAAGATGAAGGTTAAATCAACATCTAAAAGCACTTAAGATTTTGTTAATTGATATTGTTTTATTCCCTTCTTCCCAGAGGCAGAGGAAAATCATAAGTTTAAAAACCGTAGTCGTTTATTTTATTGATTAAAGAGCAGGCGAAATTAATATCCTCTGGGTTAAAACAAAATATCGATGACTTATTGAAGCTACTACCAATTTCGATGGAAAACATAATTGTACATCATAAAGACTGGAATGTTTTTTCTTTATCAGCGGCGTCTATGCATTTGAAATCATCAGAAGTACCTATAACAAGGTGCCTTAAATAGGTGCCGAGGTTTCAAGTAAAAATCGCTAAGGACCTATTTCGATTGTGCCTGCAGATAGGGATTTATTTAATATCATAATTCCTTGTTTCAAGGAATATGTATCCCAAATGCTTCACCAGATTGTGGTCCCATTTTTGAAAGCTGTTATTTTTTATACAGCAGTATCCACCCATTGCAACATCGCTGTTGGTGCCCAACTGCATTTAACGACGTAGGTATGTCCATAAACTTGGATGACATACCAATTACTTTCGAATTATAGACATATAGTAAGTAATATGGATCGACTTATCACTTTGCGCTTCGTACTTAATTCCCTTAACTCTATGGTAAGAGTTAAGAACACAGCTATTAGGTATAAAATCGTCGTAAATAACAATTCTCGTACAAAATACTAATAATACAATACTATCGTCTACAGTCAAGAAAGAAACCGACGATTATGAAGCAGACTTTTCAAAAGTTTCCATGCTTAATGTTACATATTGCATAAGGCAGTCGGTAATTTTAATAGAAACCACAAGCGAACAACAAAATTGAGGGTCAATCTGCACGTCATACAACTTAATATTGCCGCCCTCTTGATCGTGGAACCGTCTGGATTCTTCTGTCTTTTAGTTTCCAAATGAGTAGGTAAATCTCTCAATTCATTTCAGCTGGATCTTCGTGGAAAATCTAAGCTTTTACTTTATATGTCCAGAAAAAGTAACGTCCATAATATGCCACAAGGTTATATTTTTATTGTAAATATTGTTGACATTTTCACCACTGATCAGATTTTGGTCATCTTTCGCTAATTTTACGCAGTTTAAACTTGCAAAATAACAATTCTTACAAACTTCTTTAATAATTTCAGTCTTTTGTGGTATTCAATATTATATCTATGTAATAGTTAAATATATTATCACACGAAAGATAGTATTATTTTAACATTGTACCTTATCTTTTGGATCAAGGATCTGCAATAAACATTGATTTTAAATTAATTTACTAGCGATATTATTTGACCTTATTACTAAGCTCCTCGTCATACGTTCCTTAAAATTTGTTATGTTTATTTAAAAAGGATCATTTGGAAATTCAATCTTGAATTTTTATGAATAAAAGTTAACTGCAAGAGTGCAGTTACCAATAAGAACATGATTCATTGCATATCTTTAATCTGAACTACATTTGTTGATAGCCCTAAATACAAATTTGTAATGTTAAATTCTTCTTAGAACTTTACTCTCTCTCTTACCTATCAAACTAATTGCTATAATTTGTTCAAATTACAAGATACCTTTTGTGGTGTGTTATCGGACCTATGAATAAACCTTAATAAACTTTTCTACATACTAAGGTGTCTATATCATTGTAACGAGCTCACCTAATATGGCATGTCAACAAACAATGTTTTCATTTTATTTGTATCAGTCGTCATTCTATGCTTTTGTTTTTTTTATTATATTTTTACACGAGTAGGTAGTGTGTTCGGTCTACCTACATAAGTCGACCTAAATAGCCGCGTATATCGTGTCGACCTTACAACTATCGCATCGTTGGACAATTGATATTTACCACTCAGATTTTGATTGGAGTTCTTCTTAGAGCCAGAATCGTCGGCCGGTTCGACGTAGTTGTCCGGCCTTGGGAGCGGCCACGTGTTGGAACGCGCTCGCGTTTGTGGCTCGAAGCCGACCTCGGCCAGTTCGCCCAGCGGCTCCATCTCGGCCATCGTGCCCTCTAGCTCTGAGATCCCCGTCTGGGAAGACCAGGGGCTCTGATAACCGCTGCCCCCCTGTATAGACATGTCGCCCACTTTATCTCGGCCAGTGGAATTTTTCGGTAGGTGTGTCGGATAGAGCGCTCAGCAGCGCGTGCCGATACCGGCTGATAGCATCTCAGCGTATTCGCCTTTCTGTTATTTTTTCACTGATTTCTTTCTATTTCCAGAACCGTTAGACCCGGACCGCGATCCGGAGAGGTTATCTGTCTTCTGCTTATCGGCTCTGTTATTCGAAGCCAATAACATGTGGCGTCTCGCTAACGTTCATAAACAGCGTTGTGCGCGGAGCGTCAGCCGTCAGGCCGCTCCCGAGAGGCGATTTTCGCTAAATATAAGCGCGGGCGAGGCGGGGGCGGGGCGGACACCACGTGAGCGACTACGCGCCGATTTTCCAATTCATCACTGGCGGGCTATAGACGCGATAACCTTGTAACGTGGCCCGAATCGGCCGAAGCAACGAGTGTCGTTGCCGTAGTAGAAGGCCCCAAAAACTGCGCGAATTAGGCCGTATTTACCAGTTGGTTCGCACTTTACAACTTTTCCACACTGATAACAGCTATCACTGGATCTATGGGGGGTTCGTTCACAGTATATGGGGATTGCAGTGACTCCGAATAGGGTTTAAAGACACTGGAAGTTGTTTCACAACAGTCCACGCGGCAGCAATAGTTTTAACTGCGTAATAAGCGTATCTAGTGTTGCGCGCAACGCGGCAATTCGTCCTCGGCCGCGAACGGTCGCACGTACACTGAACCGAACCGCGTCGCGAGGCGCGTCGCTCGTGCAAATTCCGCTCAGCGGGCGCCGCGCTGGCCGCGGAGGAGCGGCGCGGGAGGAGCGGAGGGCACTGATAGAGAGAAGTGGCGTCGTATGACCGCGCTCGGTCACCCACCATCTCGGACACACTCCGCGCTAGTGCGCGATACGATTGGCGCGTGTACGCTGGCATTCGTTTTCGCGGGCTTAAGGAAATTCCTTTGGAACTGATTACAACTATTTTGAGATGTATATTTTTTTCATAGCAATTGATTCAGCAAAGTATCCGTGATCACTACATTTAATCCTACGAGTATAAAGGCGCTACGTTCACATATTGACAACTATGGCTTAAGCACAATATTTTGTACGTAAACCCTTTTGTTAGCGTAAGCATATACCCTCCCACTCGGTTTTCATAAAAAAAATAAGTACAGTGATAGATAGCGTGCTTTTTCGATGAAAATATGATTAGGTGCTTAGGTTCCATACTCGTAGGTACTTAGGGTACTGAACTTTTAGTCTGCAATCAATGGAATGTAGATAACTATATTGGGAGATGAGGTTATATATAGTATACAAGATATTTTTGGCAGCACTTAAAATCTGATTTTAGTTCAGCTAGCGTGTCCTCACATTATGATGATTTGTATTTTGGAGTCGCATCCGAACCTTTTTGGAGGTATAGGTACGGCTGGCAAAAGCTAATCACTAAAGCACAATTTCTACATAATCGAGAAATTCAACTGTATCGCGTAACTACCTTTTGTCGATGAGTATTAAGTGTTTAAAATCAATAAGTTGTTAAACAGGTCCTAGATTAGCAAGTTAAGTTCTTACCTATTAAAAATTATGAATGCTTTTACAATGAAGTAGTGAACTTGATATAAATGTTTTAAAACATGTTTTTAATATTACAATACAAAACTACATCAATGAAACGATTAAAACGAAGGAATATCTTTAAGCTGACATTTATAATGCAGAATGAATGTTATATAAATAAATATAGTTATTTATAATTATAGAAGTGAGCATTAATAAAATAAAGAAAATAACCATAGATTAATGTTATGTACGTTTGGAGTCTACGAACTCGTAGCGTAGCCAACATTACCGTAGGCACTACGCGTAGGCCTAGTTCAGTAAACAGCCCCGATTCATTCATGAAATCGTAACAACATAGTACTATCATCGTTTAGTGAATAAACAAGACAAGTTAAGTAACAAATAATTAATCTTAATTCAAATTATATCCGTTCTAGTGACTGAACTATAGATAAATGAACAAAATGAGGAGTTCCAGGTGACTAAATAATTTTCACTCACTTTTTAAATAAAAATATGGCACTATTTTAATGTGCTCGCATACATTAATAAAATTTGGGTAAAACGTTGTTTTATTGTTCTCCTGTAATCCTCGTAAAAGTAAAGGACCATAGCACTTGAATTACTCTGCCAATCCTTACAAGAAGTCCAGCGTGAGCATGCCCTTTAGGCAGGGTAGTTAATAGTTTTTCGAAGGCATACTCGGGTGGCCATTAAACGGCTCCAATAGGCATTACCGAAGATAAACTGAGTGCACATGCTGTGGTTCCCGTGCCCCGTGATAATATATGCCTATTTTAAGATCCTATACTTTTTGGTCCACAATCAGAATGTGCCATGAATTGTGTTGGTTGTTTTCTTTAAAAGGATTCGTGGTATCTATTTACGATATACAGTTCCATAGGATAGGTTTGGATATTAATAAAATCATGGGTAATAGAAAAGTTTGTTGTTATAGTTGTCTAATTTAAAAAAAAAATGAAAACCCGTTATTAGTTTTAGGAGTTTTTTTTCATTAGTAACTTATCTTATCGAACACATAATTAGTTCTTGCCTTGGGTATATTAACTTGGATGTATTTATCGGAACATAAAAAGCACTTATAATAAAATTAAGACAATATTACCACTTATCTTAAACAAAATTACATACCGACTTAGGTTTTTTTTAATTAAAAGGCAATTGAATTAAGAACTTATCAAGTAGGTAAGCAAAAATGCTCTTGAATTTTTAAGGTAGCTATTTAAGTTTTTAAGTCTTTTTGTATCGCTGAATAATTCGGTGTGTATATTTTGTATTTGTACGCGTCAAAAACATATTCAAACCCTGACTTATAAGCCCTATAAAGTAGGGCTAGGCGTCATGGTTTATAGGGAAGCCGCACCTAACATTAGGTGTAGATAACTTGCACTCTGTAACATACTGACAGTTTGCATTTGTTTATTTGCAAAACGATAAATATAACGTATTATAATATATATACTTATTCATTTCTTGTAGCTTTTGGCACCGGACATAAATCTGACATAACTACGATCTTAATAATCCCATAGTCGAGCAATGATGTCCGTTTATGATGGCCACTTCCGTCCGCCGCCCGCCCGCCCTCAAGTTCCCTATGCTTGGGCGGAAACCAGTAACAGCGTGTAGTTTCCTACAGTTTTATATCGAGGTATCATTCATTTTTTGGAGTAAGTGAATAATAATTTTATGTAGTGAAACTATTGAGAGTTTATTTAGTATTGTATTTAAAAGGTAATCTAGGTATATATAAAACAAAGTCGTGTTAGTTACACTATTTATAACTCAAGAACGGGTGGGCCGATTTTTATGATCATAGATTTTTTTTAATTTTCCACCAAATAGCAGAATAACTTATCAAAGATAGGAAACATGCACAAAAAAATAAATAAAGATAACAATTTTCTGTTACATTTGATTCATGACGGTATCAAGTTCAACAACAAATATAAAATATAACTAATGTGAATGCAATAAATCGGATTTTCCTAAATAGACATGGACAACTCTGATCGGTTATCTAATTTCAAGTCCACGATCGTAACCTCGATTTGCATAAAAATATGTTTAATTATTTTCTCCGAAATCTTTGTGATGTTAATCTTTATAGCAACTGTATAGTACAAATTATTCATTAATTTTTGAATTAATAATTCCGTTTCTATGAGTGTAGTTAGATAAAATATTTCAGTAAATTAAATTTTGTACAGCATGTTATTAAGTTTTGCTATAAGTTGTTCTTTGGTCTTGCTGTCAATATTACCCGCAAAATTAAGAAATTGTAGTATTGTCGCGACATCTATTGTTGGTACGTCAAATAAGACCACGCGCCAAAATAAGATCGCGCGCCAAAGGTTGTACAAATCCCGCAAGTTAAATTCGTACTATACAATTTAGTTTTGGAAAATTCCGCTAGATGGCAGATCTATCTTCTTTAAATCGAACTAGATGGCGTTTTCTCACAATAAAATACAGCCTCCAGGGTGTGCAGAAAATCCTTCCCCATAGCTGTATTTTCACGGAAAATGTTAAAAAGGGAAGAGCCATCCCGGACTCCATCCAGTCGCATCGGGACGTTCACCGCGAGAGCTTCGCTACCTGACTCTCAATCAATATCGCGGACAGGATAGATTTCTACCTACCTTACCTTCTCCTAACAAATTCCTGGACATTATAAAATAGGTACCCAAATTAATTGAGGAATTTCGAACTTTTCCATTTAGTTCTCTCCGTGAAACAAACTTTTTGAAAGTATTTTCTTGTAGCAGTGAGGATTAACGTAGTCGGCGCCGGATTAATATAATGATTGGTGAGTTTAGACAATAAGTAGCTAGACCTTTATTAATACTTATATTATTTTAATTAGGTACTCTTTATTTTGGATTGAAGTACTCATTCCTTCTGAACTTCTTTGTGTTCCTTGACATAACGTAGTCGTAGATTAGTATGTTGTTTTTATAAACATATGAAAATAGCTGGTTTTCCTATCTACATACAGTGAATAAGCAAATAATTTAGAACAATATTTTAGTGGGTAATCAAATAGATAATTATATTCGGTTCGAGGATCAATTATTATTATACCTGGCTATTAATTAACTAATGTTATCATAATACATAAATAGTGGTACCTAACGAAGTTTAAATTGTAGAATTGTTTACGCATTTAATAAGGTAGCATTTTATTATCCTTACTAATATTGTATAGTTTTGAAAGTAGAGATAAAATAATATTAATGGAAGATGGAAGGCACTTTAAAAATCTTTAATTGAGATTTCGATTGTGTAGTTTTATTTTGTATCTCGAGTGGGTTCTTATCATTTTATATTTTATAATCTAGACGGTAGGTACATGGTACCCGTAATGGTACTGTTTCATTGAATAATCCGTAATTCACTATGTAGTATTGTTGGTGGATGGTAACTAAATGGTATTTTTTTTATTGCTTCACACGGTGTGATCACATAAAATCGATTATTTGTGGACCGTCATCGTCAAAGGTTTAATGGTTAACAATAAAATGTAAGGTATCTGATACTGGGACCCTGAGGGTGATAACAAAGAAATATATGATCGGAGTTCGTGTAGCAATTTCATTTAATTTTCTTCAAGTAAGTATTTTTCAGGTAAATGAAGGTGCAGCCTGAATGTCTATCTCGCTGATTAGGTTCTAGGTTTGATTACAATGTTTCAGTTCTTTCGCAAAAAAATCGAAGTATACACCGGCACATAGACAGACTATGGAGTTTTCTATAGGCTGTCTATATGCTCTGTAAATGAAAATGTTCGACTCTGGACATTTCTGTTTTATATAATTTTTTAGTATAAAGCGCCGGACAGCGACGTCATTCCCAGGAATATCCCATACAGTTATTTATGTGGAGTTTCCTAAGTTATCCAGTATCATGCTTATTTTCTCCATCGTTATTTTCTGAAATGACGATCCTATGGTTAGTTTGTGGGTACTATACATTCTTCATAGCATTTTTTCCACTTTCCTATAACAATTTCGCGTTCCTACAGTTTGTTTTTCTCTACAGTCTTCGGCATTTTCTTTGTTCGTCCGATCCCTCTGGACACCGCTGAAATTGAACACCTGTTGTTTTAAACGTTTCCCGCTTCGCTCATTCTACTGGCATTGTTTAAAAATTGTTTTTTTATTAAGAACCAATATTGTGCGAGTCATTCAAACACGTGAATTCCATAATATGGGATGTATATTAGTAGATAAGATCTTCGATACATTTAAATTTTAGCCAATTCTCACATCTAGGCAATAATTAAATATTATATTTCGTGTCATAATTTACTAGGGAGCTATAATGTATGTTGAAGGGAGAACAGTTTCGATTGTTGAATAAAACTTAGCCTAGGAAAACTTAAGGTATGGATTTCCAATAATCTAATTTTTCTCCACTTCGCTTCAATGAAAACGCAGTTTATAGTTTTAAGTGGTCTTGAAATTATCAAAACAGATATTTCCGCACCAGCTTGGGCCATCTATGGGCCATAATTTCAAAGTTTATATCTAGAATATGCTCTCTGGAAAAACTTTACCATATAGGCTTGTATTTTGATTGCCGATAGTTGGACCATAGATTGAACTCTATATAAAGGAATTTATAAGATGATATTTCTTTTTACCCCTTGATACATATACAGAATTATAAAGTTGTTTCGTTAGGACTGCATTTTTCATAAGATATGAATTTTACTCCGCGTCAATAGATCTTACGTAGACTTTTTTTTCTATTACAATACTTTTATTTTATGATCGTCGTACATTCTCTAGATAAAAATCATCGAATATTTTCGCAGACAAGAAAATCTCATTACGGAATCCTTTGGGAGATTTTTATGATATCGCCGGTACGAGGAATATCTGTTGAATAAAATATTGAACAATTTTACAGCACTCTTACATTTGTTTACTGTTCGTGAATTTGTGAGTATGGCTTCAGCTTTGCCAAACTAAAGTATGATGTTCCCAAGTAAGCGTTGGATATCATTCGTTCTTCACACAGGTATTGTTGTAGTAGGTACTGCCTTTGTTATCAAATATCAAAAATCTTGTTATCAAATCGTAAGATTTTACAGTTGCTTTTTATTTGTGTCTTTTGTTTTTATTGTTCATACATGGTTAGGAATATATCTTACTTATTATATACAATGAATCGTACAATAAAATAGGGGCGAACCAAGAATATAATACTTATATAGATATTAAACATCCATGACTCGGGTAGAAACATTCGTGCTCATCACATAATATTTGTTCCTACCAGAATTCGAACCAGAGACCCTAGGCACTGAAAGCAGGGTCAATACCAACAGTGCTAATCAGGTCATGGAATACAATTGTAATTTTTTTGGGGAAAAAAATTACCTTACCTACTGCCAATATGTCGGTATAACATGTCTTATGTGTATGTACAGTGTACCTAATTATATGTACCTTCAAAGTATGACTTAGTCCAAGTTACACACTTCGTGTCGGTAATTCCGCATTGGATAACTGTCACAAAAGTTTGTCCTCTGTTCCGTTCGGAACACAATTTGTTCCTATGACGTATTCCGAAACTTTTATTTACCTATTACAAAACATTCTTCATAGGAACATAACAAGAAGTAAAAGTAACAAGTAACATGTATTATTGCATAAAATAATGTTGAGCTTAAATAGGACTATGTTATATCCTATGATAGCTGCTCATATATTATATATACACTATAAATACCATTATGCTTGTAGATCTGATGGGGTAGGTAGACAAAAGAGCGCTCGTCCAAAACCCTCCCTTCCTTAATAGCGAGTTTAATGTTAAGACATCAAATTCCCACAATCGAGAAGCTTTTAAACCTGACGCGACCTCCAAGGGTGGCAGACGAATCTATTTATACGGTTAAGTACGGACACTAACGCACAATGGTGCTTTGCTAACTACAACACTTTTGTGAGATCCATTTGTGTCCAAGTTGGTACCTATTAAAGCTTTAAGGTATGTCTCCACTGTAAGAAAGACTGCGGTAAGACTTTTATGTATTTAAAAAAGGGTGAATTTGTGGTATCCTGTCTGATTTTAGCACCGTTATAGACTGATCATCATAGTTGTCTTCTAATTACTTAAAAAACTTGTGTAAAAGTTTGTAAGTAAAGAACTTTGTCATGCAATTTTAAATAGATGCATGAAAACTAACTGTTTATTTGGGGGTCGATGTCAGTAAGTGTCTCTCATTTACAATTTTAAATTTGAAGAATTTCGCAAACTAAAGTTCTGATTATGTGTAGCGTTATTTTACAACGTTTTTTATGTGATGTAAGTCATGTGTTTGCGCAGTTTTAACATTTTTCTATTTAACAGCAAGCTAGTTTGCGGTTGTGTTATTTTCATACCTTGGCAGGATCCAGTTCGGCCAACCTGAGGTAAAAAGTATAGCCTCATTCAAACGCTGTCATCTTTCAGCCCGCACACATTGTATGCTCAAGTTAGCCTTACGAGGTTGTGCGATCGGTCGGAATCCAGACATTCTAGTCACGTGACCCCCACTGTTGCTCAAAGCGATCCCCTTCTAGTAATATATATGTAAATAGGTTAATAAAAAAGTTGGATTGCACATCGCTAATCGCTGGCTCTGCAACCCTTCAATTTGCACATAGGTATAGGCACTCGAATGAGGGATCTCCATTACCGCTGAGTAGTGACGACTATACTTATTTGGAGTCCGCCATTCTGGTATTTGGCGTTGTACGTGTAATTGTTTGGGGAACGCTTCACTTACTAACTTATTACTTAACGTAGGTAGATACTTGGTGGGACTATGACTTATTTCTTTGTCCCATGAGATGAAGGCGTCTCGCACTGAATTACTACGCGTAAGTAAATTGTAGGAAAAATGATGTGAGATATTATGAGGCCAAGTTTTATATGCCCTAACTTAATTCGGAAGCGATGGGCGGATCAGGTATCCGATCGTTCAGAGATGCCAGTCATCAGCCCTTCATCAGGCAACTGATCGGAACCGCTGGAGACAAGCAGTAAACAGGCTGCACAAAATGAGTCACGATCCTCAGCAATGAGGGAGCGATGGAGGAGGACCTTAATTAGGATTAAGGCAGAATAACGCATTATAAAGTGGTTTAATAGGTATTCACAAACACGCCAACGTCTAGTCTAGTCTAGTTTCGATATAAAACTAAGATTGAAAGGGCTTTGAGTATACACACGAAATTAGACTGTATAACAGCATTTTGAAGATTCCAATTTGCTCACTTGTTATACATAAGAATACGATTTAGAAGTATCTAATCCTCAAAACAAGACGTCTTCCAATAATCAAACGTTCAATGTAAACGGATTGGGGAAAGTCGCGCAGCTTAGGATCCCTTTCGAAATAGCGAATAATCAGCTTAAGTTGCGAATTGGCGGTGCGGTGCGGCGCCAAATTAAATTTCTTGGCCCAACCTTAGCTATCTCTTAGTGTCCTAAGGGAGATGCAGTGAATAACACATGATCTTTTTTCGAAAACATGCAGTGAGAAGAAAACCTCACTCGTTACTTGGAGTAGAGAGTTAATTTCAATCATTCTAATACTCGTATGGTATTATTAGATACTGTTTGCCAATACTCTTTCATAAAATTGTGGTTTCCACGGTAAGTATTACAAGAATAAAAAATTCTACGCAAAATATTAAGGCGCATTGAAAATTCGATTCGTTATAAATGGTAATCCAATTTACTGTGGGAGATTGAGGATACGAATTTCCCGTATTCTGTGCTGAGATGAAAATGCCTTGATATCTCTGGTAGTGTTAGTACGGAAATTATACACGATTTGTTAACAGTTTGTGTATAACTCATGCGCCTTCTAAACTATCTCTCTGTACCGGCTCTTACTGAGACTACAGAAATGCAAAATAATTACAAGATTTTACATGATATTAATACATGAGACCGTGGTCCAAGGATGTCTTCTTATTCTTCTATATTGTTTGTAAAACTCTATCCACGCGTGTCTAGATCTAGAACTAGTATGAATTCTATGTTCAGAGCCTATTCTTTCACCTTATACAACATAACACCAACCCTTTCATTTATCTGATATTAATTTATTTTGTCTTCCTCGTCCATGTTTTCTTTCTAACTCCTCCTCTAAGATGTTCCTTCTTTTTTCTCCTCTGAGATAGGCTATCATATTCCCTGTTCTATATATCATGATTTCCAATAATGATTTTCTTGCTTGTACTCTCTTCAATACATTCTCATTATCTCTTTCCATCTTTATTTCCCCGTCACCTTCTACTATAGTCCACTTCTAGCACTCATACGAACCTTGTGTTCGTTTTATGCCCCAATAATAAGCGTACGCGTTTACGTATCGAGAACAAGTTAAAACATCATCTGTCCTTCTCACCCTAACTCCCGAAATCGAGTATAAAAAGTTAAATTGTGTAAGTATCGTATATCAAGCGGGTGTGCATAAATCCCGTAAACTAATGTACTCGTGTAGACTCCCACTGACCACACAGTTTATTATTCAGGGCCACTTTCCGGCTGCGGTCTCGGCAATCACAGGGCCGATCATTCAAATCGTCCCTTACGACATATATATACATATCGTGTTTGACTGTCCTATCCTCTCAGTGGCGGCGTTGAAATAAAGCAAGGTTTTAATATGCGTACATACTATACTACTCATAAGACAATGACTGAACTCCACGAGTCAGTATTATGTGAGTTGTTCTAAAACTTGCTAAAGCCAATTTTGAACGGCTCAACGACACTGAAATTTTACACATACGTGTAGTTCTAAACAATACAATATCATAAAAAAAATTCATAGAACCATTGATATTGTCATAAAGGCATAAGTTCTATGATTTAAAAAAAATATACTTCAAAGGTAATAACATTTTTAAGAACACCTATAAACTGGTTTTTACAAAGAATTTTCATAACTATGTTGCATTTGCAAATGATTTTTCAGCCACTTATGTAATTTTAAGTAAAGAAGGTGAATCCTCAAAAATCTTTAGTTATTTCTGTTCGAATGTCCCACCGTTCACAATGCCGTTCGACCCTTGTATCTGTTAGTTAAAGCGATAGCCACCGTCCGATGCGCCAACAATAACAAATGTCCCAGTTAAACGTAGATAAACCCATCCCGGTCCCACTTCACCCCGTTTTATTGTGAATTTTGTATTATACCCTTCCACAAATCAACACAATATTTAGGTATGCTTTACGTTCGTGCCTGCGGTGATTCCTGTTCGTTTCATCATCATAAAAACATCAATATGAAATTGTCGGCCGAAAATGGTGTAGAATATGTCACCCATAGGTGATAGCGATTTATATTTTTAGTTACTACAGGACTTAATTGTAAATTACAATCTATCTCCGAACCTTATCTCAAGCTATTGATGTAATGAATCAATTTCTGAGGTTCAATTAGGCGGTTTGTGTGGCTTTAGTTTGCTGCGATGTCAAATACACAGCCGAGCTAAGCTTGGTTTATCGAAACTCATTTGGGGACACCAATTGAATACGTCTTTGCACAAACCAAAACTAATTAAAGCTACATTGTTTATAAGACATCTTCATTCTAGTAGTGGAAAGAGCTATATGATAGAAATAGAAAGAGCTAGCGAAACAGTCATAAAAGTAATTTTAAATAGACCCTTTCGTTTTACTACTGTGACATTATTTAAAGAATTTCCAGTCCTCACCGCTCGCCAATTGTTTATTCTCAACGCAACACTCAAAACACATCGTATTATAATTAATAGTTCAGATCACGACCTACTTTAATCTACAAGAGTACATCGAATCTCAGTTTACAAGGAAATTATTTAATAGCGAGAAGATCACATATATATATCAGAACCATAATATACTTATTAATAAATTAGTATCAATATGATATGGATACACGTAATATATTAGTCTGACAGATCCTTTAAGTGGATTAAATGGATTAAGCGGCTCACAAACTCAATCGAAACAAACTGAGTTGGTACTCAATTGGCACTTTTGGACAAACGAATTAAAAGTATTGAGTGGAAACTCGCTTGATGTCAGCAAGAGACTTAAACTGTAACAAACTTTCCCTTATTAGGATGGCTTGTGAAGTTTGCCGAGTCAACTTAATTTTATTGGAAAAGGAAGTTGAATCGTTTCTCTGCCTCTTAGTACCTTGAGGTCATAATAATAGGCTGGGGGTTTAAATTAGTTTCTACTTCTCGACTTTTCCTCTCTTCTTATTCTTAATGAGACCCATAGGGGGGGAGCTGTGATTTATTTAGAATTTAGAACATTTATAGGGTACAATTTTTTTTTCACTTAACTCAGAGATATGTTTTTGCTTATCTATACTCTATACGTTAATGACCACAAATCCTGACATCATTTTGTTAAGCTCATCGAAGCTAACGTCATCGATTCTGCCAACGACATCATAACGGGTCTCATTGGCAATAAATATACCTACATAACCTTAAACACTCTGACGCCATGATTTCCACGGCTATTACATTAGATAGGCTTAAGTACCAGCATCGTTCAAGCTCTATCTCATCGCGGAGAAACGTAGTAGCAACATACTTTGTTGTGTGATATATATTATACTCGTAAAGCGTAATAGCAGCAAAAATAAGCATTCATATTAAAATATAGTTTTTAAGACGTTTGATTCATTAAAATATTGTTGGAATGTGTCCAAGAATGAATGAAGTTTAACTGACGAAACAATATATGTTTTCAGCGATGGAATATTATTAACCAATAATACATCAGCATTGCCGCTTCGAAAGTAAAAATCATTGTAAAAGTTACAGTTACTATGGAGTTGTAATTTAATTAATCTATCTTATACTGCAATGTTGATGTTACAGCTAGCATTGCAGCTTCGTATATAATTGTAAAAGCAGTAAAAATAACTATGAAAGTATCAGCAACATTAGAATTATATCTTTTTAATATATAACACATACCTAAGCCACTCAGAGACTTCGACATGCACCAACTAATCGCGGTAACTGAAAATAGTATAGGTTATTTAATAAATTGAAGGTTTCAATAAAATAAGCAGCACCTAACAAGGGTTTTAACTCTACAATAAGCACCCACGGGACATAAGTACGGTGAGTCATGGTAGCTCCAGCCCGTGTGTCACAGTCGCGTAACGTCGGCGATCAATCCATCAGAGGCGGTACCCAACACGTAAGCTGTACCGCTTAAATGGCGGAACAATGTTCTTGTGCATCGTTTGGTGAGTCTTTGGCTTGACTGAATCTGTTATACAGTGTGGTACTCATTTCTATGATTGAAGTGTGAGCGCTTGCTATAATCCTATGTGAGCTTACTTTTCTCAAGATAGACTCTACATTTGATTATTAAAGATGGTTATTTTTGATACGTACTAAGTAGTACATATTGTGTTTTCAGTAAAATAATGCGAGACACATGTTTTTTTTTTGTTAAATGTCGAGAAAATGAACCATTTATGTTTTTATAGCATGTTGGTTTGATGGTTCCTATCTCTTATATATTTTTATCATAGTAGTTTGTTCTCGCGTCGAGTTAGAGTGTAAATAGTGATAACTTTAACTCGACTCGAGAATGTGGAAATTTAGACGTCGGTCTCAATTAATTAGCATACGCCAGCTCAGTCATTTTTTATCCAATTGCAAAATCGTAACGTAACGTTTGTTTTGGTAGAGCTATACAAATGTATATCTCAAATGCAATTAACACAATAATAATCCCTTTTGACAAATCCTTCTCGTTGCGTCAAGTATTCTCAATGTCGAGTGTCCATTTTATGCACACGCCAACCGTAGGCTGATTACGTATCTTGCAATGAACTAGCGATAGCAAAGCGACAGCCAGAACCGCGATATATTTGCTTTGAAATCGCAAATTAGTATAACATCGCAGTACGTTTGTATACGTATACAAATATATCAGGGGGCAAATCAAACCTTGTGTAGTAGACTGAATGCGGCGAGCATCGGACGGGCGGATCACATCGCGTCGCTCAATCCACGTAATGGGCTCTAAATTGCTTTGATCGTTTTTCCGGAAGGCTAATGAATTCTCTCGCTCCAGTAATCATCGCGGCTCACCGGCCGGGCAGGGTTACCAATGTCGCCAGTTGTATGGGCACAAAAATACGGATACAGAGATACAAATTGCGGTAAAATCCAATAATCTCTTCTAAATGCTAGAACCTTGTCGTCAGTTGATAAGGTTAAATTGTTTAGACCCTGAGCCGTTCAGTCATTTCATATCTTACCTCCTTTCTTTTTTTATTTGCTCAAGTAACCAATTCTCGGGTTGCCACTTCCTCGCTTTTTTCTACCTTACCACGTAACTAGTCCTTTGTAAACGTGGCTTAAGATGACCTAGTATCATTTAACACCTTGTTGTAGCCAATGGGTCTCATTGTAATTTAAAAAACTATAATTAGTAATAATTATCTTAAAAATCCTGTGTCCATTTGGCATAAATGAGACTGTCCCGCTTGAAACTGAATACGTGGCAGGCCCGCCAGCGGAGCTTGTGTAACTAATGTTAAGTCCTCAATTAAAAGCGATTGTGTATAAAAGTGTTTTGGAAGGGTTCCAAGTTCGGTTATTTGGCTCATGCAGCAGGTTTTGGGCACGCACGTTCGTTCAAAAAAATTAATAATTAATCGGTTTTTGCACAGCGTATAGGAATTTGGATCTTAAGAGTAGTTACTTGAAGTAATCATATTGAAAATCAATTATAATATTGAATATAATTAAAATGTATATTAATTGAAATGCTTTTTCAATATTAGCTAAGTGCTTCACTTGCCAGTACCTAATATGTCACCAGACATTTTATTCAAGATCCCATTTGTTTGTCTAATGTTAGATTTTTGTCCAATGTAAACATTACTTTATTATTTAGATAAAACTGTACATATTTTTAAACTAAACAGAAGGTGCTATAAATTATTAATTATTTGTAATTAAAAAAATAACACTACACATATACATATGTTACACATAAATGCTATCGTTATCGCCTACTAGTTAGCCCCTTAAAATATTTTACACTATTTTTGTTAAGCCTTATATATTGACATAATATAAGATGTACATATCCCCGTTCATCAAACTAAACTGAATAGCAAATTGAATTTAATGAACTTAATCAAATGAATTCAGCTTAGTTGGAACATTCAAACATAAATTACGCTAAATGAATTTCAGCAACAATTATATAGATCTTGTGTTTGCATATTTCTGAAATTTGATTCATTATGGGGGTTGAACATTTGCCGTCCTACAATTTCCAATTTTGAAATTATCGTAAGGTTTTGATTTCTAACTTCTGGACTGGTTCTACTGAGATTACGAACAGGGTGTTTGACTATACTTGATCTTAGTATAATTTGTTATATTAAATTGTATAATTCTATGACACTCTTATATAACCGGAAACAACGATAAACACTTTGTTTTTCAATGTCACTTCACATTTTGTTTAAGTTATATTTAGAACTTAACTCTATCGTTACAGGTTTCCCTTATACAATAGACTAGCCAATATTTATGAATTAAAACTTAAATAAATTACTAATTTCATTCATTTTCTAACAATGCTGTCCTGGTGAATTAACTTGAATCCAGTTGTACTGTAAATACAGAATAATTACATCAGGATAGATCTACCATATACAGATGTTGACTAAATTGCAGTAGGAAATTACACTGATCTTGTGAAAGGAGCTCTATATCAAATTTACCGCCTGAATAGTCGAGAGCTATAGTCGTCGTCTTTAGAAATTCAATCAAAGACCATGGGACATACTCGGTGCTACTTTAAACTAAGTATTAACCACGTAAGCCCCCGAACGCCGCTTGCAACCAAGTTAATCTTTAGGCAATCGTAATGTAATAACTTCCGTGCGTTAAATTTCGAACACAATTGTAAAATTATTATATATAAATATAAAAAAAATAATGTAACAGAATATTTTACTTGTGGGTACCATAATAATAGAAACGACAACCTGTACGTTCCTAAACTAAGCAACGCTTGTATTATGGGTACCGCACAAAGGATTGGGGTACCGGAAACGTTTTTGTTTCACCGGTACGATGGGAACGTAAAACCATAAAATAAACGCGAAAATAACCTTAAAATTCGTTTTAATTTCAATGTACTTATTACCTCTTTTTACTCACATGGTAACTATATCACATATGTAGGCTTACTACTTAACCCAAACTTAAAGCTACACAACTTTTTCCTCATCTGTGATACGAAGGTTCTTTTGAAGTTGTCGAGAGATTCGATTATCCCATCAGTTATTTGGACTTAGTTCACGAATAAGCACATAAATTACTTATAGGGAACGTGTAGGGAAAATGTAGAGAAAACTTAATTTCGTTGGCTTGGTAGAAAAAAAACCTTAAGCTTATTTGTATTTTGTTCAGTGATCATAATCAGGCGATAATTATAAATTATTTCAACCAACAACCGTGGTTCCCAAACTTAGAAATGTTTGTATCTTAATGTAAATACATCACGTACATAAAATTTGTAAACCATTCCTTTTATACCCATAAAAGGAAAGGTCTAGGCCTGCAACACACTCCCACAATTAAGCTATTACTCCAGTACGCCAGGAATCCAGGATCCATAGCGGTGACCAACGAAGACGTCGAGGTTCGACCCTCGGCGAGTTCCAGCGAAAATATATTTTTCATTAAACCCAGCAACGAAATTAATCGGGAAGAGTTGGAAAGAAAATTTTCGACCTACCTCGATTCCAAAGAGAAAGTCAAAAAATACTGTATACGACTGACTGCCAAAGAGATGAAGACTTTTAAACTTGAGCGAAACCCATTTAGACATATTGTTAACCACTCCGTCATATTAGGTTAATTGCACTATCCATTATCCAGTAACAATTTGCACCTCATCTGCAGGTATCTGGCATAACCACCAGAACACTCTGGCGTTGAGCGCGGGCGGTGCCGGGCGGGGGCGATAGTATTACGGGCCGCGCCCGCGCCGGCCGCATCCCCAGCCTCACCCTCCCCCGCACCACACCACGCACCGCCCCGCCGCCAGCATGGTGCGCGACAAGAAACCACACAAGACTGACTCGCAGAAATGTGAGTACCTGCACATACCTAGTAGATAGTGGTAGTTTTTAAGAGTACCACGATATCTGATACGGCGACAACGGCAATTAACCAAACTATTTAGTAGTAAGTATAGATAGTAAATATTCACGACTCGGATACAAGCGGTCATGCTCAATATGAATATACGTTTTGTCTTTAAAAAAGGTTTGACTATAATGGTCGAAAACATCTTTCTTTATAACACCTACGTCAAAAACTCAAACCTACTTAAGAATATAATTCTACGTATTATACTTATCTCATCAGAATTATCGACAAATGCACAGTCAAGTTATAATTACGCCTTAAACATAAACGACAAAATTATGACTCGTAAGTATTTAATAAAGCTGCCAAATTCTATTATTAATTTTATTGAGCTATTATATTATAAAAAAATATTACGAAGAAAACAATAGCTGGGTATTGGGGAGTACTGACCGTTAAATTTTACGACTCTCCGCAGGCATAGTAAATGAAATTAAAATGATATTTATGATTATTAGATTTTTGCAACCTCCCTTTTGGAGAGTTTAATTGCTCCCTAGGGAATTAGCTGGAACAACATAGTCGATTTTCAATAACAATTAGGTAAACTAAAATGTATGAACACTTTCACCTTAATATGGATAAAAGTTACGTTTTAGGAATTACATCCCTTTTCATAAAATTTAAGTTACAAAAATATGCACTTAGTATTTAGATATTATAGTCAACAACCTACACCCTTCAAGCAGGCTTTTCAATACTGAATGTCATGTGGTTTCAGTATGGACTGACATCACCCGAGGCATCTTTAATTACTCCTTTACCCTTACCTTTCTGGGTTTCTAGGTTGACACCTCACTGTGCCGTGTCGACAAAGCTGAGAAAGGCCAACAAAATTTTCCGCTTTCAAAAGCTTTTCGTGTCTCATTTTTTGTCAGTCTTGTGCTTCTTACATTTTACAGTAGTAACCTGGCATTCGATTTGCAAGTTAAGTTAAATAATTCGACAGCTAAGTATTTAAAAATTGTATTTTTTTAATAATCACTTGCATAAACTTGCTTGGATAGTATTGCCAATACAAATATAGTTGTAGAGTAGGTAATTTTGTCTTGCAACTGAGTTTTGTTCGTTATATTGTTACATAGGGGGATAGTATATTAACATTCACCTAGGATCATTAATGTATATTATGAGGTACGGATTTACGATAATGTGACTACACATAATCATTTATTTCATCATATTTTCAGACATTTCCTTGATGAATGAAAGATCTTAGATTTAGTTAAATTCGTTTTTAGATATTACTGGAATATTTTTTTTATACTTATTAAACGAAGTTTACTATACTATGTATAACTACTATATCATATACTGTATAAACGTTATCCATATTAAATAATATTATAAAATAATAACCTGATATTGTATATAGGGCAGGAAGGCAAGTCACGAGCCCACCAGTATGGAATAACGTGGAAATGATGACGCGAGTTTCCGTTAAAGAAAAATAATAGGGTGAGGAACGATTTTGTTGGGGGAAAAACACACTTTAGATAACACTCACACACACACACACGCACACTCTAGATAAGATTCAATATGAATAAAGCGGTTATATGCAAAAATAAATGTTTTTAACTTTAAGTTTCTTTTTATGAAATATGAGTTTTTCTATGAAAACTTTACAGATCTAGGTCTTGGCTTACAAACAAATTTCGGACCAAAATTAGACCATGAATAATCACACAGGTGTTGGTGCTACGTAACATAAATAGAAGATTAAGATTTATACTTCTTTACGAGATTACGTCAAAGTTGTAATTTAATCAATACACTAATTGATGATTCTCAGCAGCACTTAACATGTGAATGGTGTCATCAAATTCCATTCCTTTTGAAATATCAATTGATTTTAACGTGCGGTTCTTGCCTAGACACTGGTAAGCATTATCTTTAAAACACAATACCCTCCGCAGTCGGGTAAAAAAGCTAGGGTGCAATCAATTAAAGAGAACAAAAATCTGTTTTCAAAAGTAAGTTCAATTTCGACATTATTTTTATAGTTAGATGCAGACACGGCAGTGCCTACGCCAAGTCATGCTCAAATAATGCGGATACCCTTTTCCCGAAGCGATTCAGCGGTTTTTACAAATTCACAACTTGTTTGTTTCGTGAGGATGATCGATAACCGACTACAAAGTACTTCTAAAAGTTTCGTATTTCTTATCGTCGAGTTGTATGACAGAAAATCAATGGAGCAGTATCTCCAAACTAAATTGCCTCTCGAAGTTGCAGGCAAGTGTCTAATACACCTCATCCCTCTTCATCCGCGTCCCGTCCAATCGTTTTCCGTCTCATCGGGCCGCTAATGAATCGGCATCTTGATAGTCCTGTCTGTAATGCTTCGCGTCTTGGATTCCAAATTTTAAGCTCTTCGAAAGTGTCTACTGCTTATGAGCTTTGCCGTTCTATTCTATTTTTAAGATGTTAAAGAGAATATTTCATAAAAACGAAAAATAAAATTATATCGATTTTATATTGACGGCAATGATTTTGTCCAAAATCTGTTTTCGGAACCGAATTATAGATGTTTCGTTAATTTATTTATAACAATTCCTAATGTTCCATTTTCCTATTTAAGTAGGAAATGTTAATTTAATAATATTCTATAGTTGTACTATATACTAGAACTTATTATTCTAAACCTTTTCCCCTAACTGTTCACTCACTGATGGCCATTTGATTAACTCTCCAAAACTACACATTAGCTCCGGTCCTCGCTGTTACATTATACGAGTATCTTTCAAAGAGAGACAAGTTTTTATTCGAACTCGCTTGCAATTCTAACTGAGTTCTAGTTAGAAATGGTTTCATTACAAACGGAATGGTATTGGGTATCGTTTTCATTTCACTCTCCATACGATATTGCGATCCTGCATTACGAAACGTAACCAATTCATCTCTAGCCGCTCGGAATATCCAAAACTCGGAATATACTGGGTTTTAAAATGGATGGACGTGACATTGAAAACAAAATATAGCTATGAAGTCATACATTACATAACAAATCGTGCCCTGAATTTAGGTGAGACGGCGTTTTATTGAATCAAAAAAAACTTATGGTCAACCACAAAACGTTTAGTTGAAGGCCTAACAAGAAAACATATTTGAGTACATACGTAACTTTGTCTGGTTTTTATAAGAGATTCCATAGTCATAAATATTGTTGTACAGTATTCCCGTACACTAATTACATTCCAATACAAGAGTGGACAGGGGAAGAAAAACATCGTTAATTAACGGTGAAAGCCAGATGGATGATTAATTATTGGTTGAGGGGAAAAGGAACGGTACCTATACCTACACCTACATTTCATTGTCAGCTTTTTGATAGCGGGTTTCCTCTTATTGTGTATTTAAAGGCTATTAGGGAAGGCGAGAAATGTTGTTTATAACACAATTTGTAAAAGTATTTGTGTATTTGTTAATGAAGAGAAGTGTATCTTTCCACTTTCTCCGTTATTTGGAGGGCTGTTAGATTTTTCTTATATAAAAAAATAATCGGTTATAGTCAAATAACTTTGTCAATATGCATAAGGTGTAACAGAAAAATGATTATACATTTTATACATTATAAATTTTTTTTAGAGGTAGGTCGTGGGTATAATATTTACAAAAAATATGCACAGATAAAAAAATCAAATTCTCGGGTTATTCAGTGGAATAAAAATTGGATGACCGATTCTTAGTACACTTATAAAAATTAAACACATGTATTATTTAAGATGAACTATATAGGTATGAAAAACTATTTATTCCCAAAAATATGTTATACTATATTTGTTATAACTCATATCAAAAACAATAATATTACCGAAGAAAGAAATATTCTTAAAGCTTACTATAATATAAATCTAAAAATACTTCCACCAAAATTATATTTCGTTTTTTTGGGCTATAAATTATTCAACGGCTTTATAGACGTCGCGAATATCTGCCAATCGGCACTATTGGACGCAATTTATTCGGGATCCATCCCGGGAGCATTGGCAACAGGGAGCATGAGCTAGCCGAAGCTCAGGTCGTTACAGAGGTATATTCACAGCAAATAACATATGACTACCATGGATTTATAGATATCTATTAAAATTTATAGGCACGGAAATTTATTATTATATTCGAAATTTACATACTTAATTAAATTTTATATTTAGAAGGAGGAAAGGAGGTCTTGTAATAGATAAGACAGTTATGGTGGTTTTCAGAACTCTTGTAATAAGGCTCCACACAGAAGCCATGCAAACTGAATACCAATTTGAAAACAGAGCTTAAAACGGTTACTACCCTCGCAGCAACGAACGATAGCAGTTATGACAGGTCACTATTATTCGATTTTTCTTCGATTATGATCTATCGAGTACGGTACATTTATGGAAGGCCGTAGGAAGGAATCTAAGAGAATATCAAATAATTGTAATCTGCCTTCAAAGCATGTTTTATCGAGCATGTATTCTGGGGCGTCATTCTGCTAATTTACAAACGTTTCAGTGGAGTGTCGATAGCGTGTCGATTGAATTATTTTAGACATTTGGTAGTCTACTAGTTTTACACTTCCACTGACTAGCCACTCAACTGCCATAGAACTATTTCGTTTTCTGTACTGCAGTCGTGTATCAATATAATGTAGCTAAGTTATAGTATTCTACTCGTTAAGCTCCATCACTTGTTGCCACGAGTCTAGTTGTAGTGTAGCGCTGTCGGCAGCCGAGTTGGCTTACAGAATCGATACAGCTAATTATAAACGAATAAATTATGTCGGATAAATCACAGAAAAGTGGTAGCATGGTAATACAGTGTATTATCCATATGACGTCGTAGTCACATTCGCGTTTATTATTTATACCGTCTTCAGATGGATTGTGGTTTGACTATAAGCAAAAAAAACTTGAGAGGTGTCAAGGGACACCCGGATGGAACGAAGTTCCTTTATTATTATTTATTATGTACAAAAAATCAATAATTTTGAGTAACAAAAATATATCGCCCCCGGGTGGGCTCGAACCACCAACCTTTCGGTCAACAGCCGAACGCGCTAGCCAATTGCGCCACGGATGCACTTGTGCAATGTCTCGAAAATACTGACCATTATGTAAATGCAAACGACAAAGATAGCAAAAAGTGTCGTTACAACTTTTCGTGATATTTTTTTCCGTCTAGCCCCCTTTCGTAACGCGCGATAAGGAACTTCGTTCCAAAAACTTATACGTCGTTAATGTCTCCACAGAACCGTCAATAATGATGTTTCCTATAAAAACGCTAGCTTTAGTTTTGGCCATTGTAGTTGCAACATTGACCCTTAGTTACCGGTCATTCGTTCTACACAGCACTAGAGGTTCTAAAGATAGATCCATTATGCACGTGGTTGAGATTTATGGAAACTGTTTGGAGTACTGTCAGGGGTGAGTTGGTGTCGGCGCATTAATGAGTGAGCCCGGCATAGCTACAAGGGTTTAGACAATATATACTTACCTATCTACTACCGTAACCTCGCCTTCGCGAATTTTAAGGATAAAAAAGCTGATATTATGTTATTCTTCAAATCCATATAAATAATATTTATATTAATCCCATTGTTAGGCACGAGCTTTTCTCAATGTGAGAGGGATTAGGCCTAGTCCACCACGCTGGCCCAGTGCGGATTGGTGGACTTCACACGTCTTTCGAGGCATTCTCACAGACACATTTTCTCACGATGTTTTCCACACCATTTAGCAAGTGATAATCATGGTTGAAAATGAGATTCGCACATGAAAGCCAAAAATGCCAGCGTTTGAAACTGCGACACTCGTTGCCGAGGCAAGCCTTCTACCAACATGGCTAATTCATATAAGCTTCTTTTAATCCCGACTGTACAACATTTTATTCAAACACATATGCCCGTTCATGTGTGATCATTTGTTAAATTTAGAAACTAACCAAGCTTTAAGTAGCATTACTACTTACCTCGGAAAATGTCGCTCAATCAATATTACATAACTCCATCCAAATCTGTAATACGCAAGATGATCTCTCACGCCACGGTTATTGCATGGTTCAAATTTCCGACGTGAATCTTATCTTTTGATGTCAAACGAACAAAACATTTTGAATTTAAAATATAAGGAAGAAGTCCACGATTTAGCAAGTACATTTCAAAATGTACACATTATTATCTACGAGATGAGAGGAGAATGAACGTGATACAGAGAGCCCCGTAAATTGGAGCAAATTGCTCTCAAGACACACATGATGGCAATATATTGCTACGTTTATACAGATAGCAATACGTGCCGGCGATTTTTTCTCGTTTTAGGTTGGTCCCCGGTAACAACTTTGTTAGACGGTTTATGTATGAACCACATACGTGTAAGAATATTCAGAAATCACACGGCGTGCGCTACAGGTGAAGGCTAAAAGAACTCTGGTATAGTTACTAGCATGTAAACACGTACTCACCATTTTCAGAACTTCTTAGTCCTTAACATACCATTTACAAGGCAAAAAGTTTTGTATCTGGCAACATTAACCACTACAGATGCATAGATAATGTGGCTTTACTTTGCAAGTGCTAATACAACGTTACGCCTGAACTTCTAAACAAGTCTGTAGTTGAATCAGAATCAGAATGTTTTTTATTAATGTAAACTCTTAAGCAGTACTTATGAATAGTAAAAAATGTCACAAAAGGCTAAGCTACAACTTTACCACGCGTTCGGAATGCCATTCTTATGGAGAAGAACGAGCAAGAAACTCCATATTTGCTTTTTTTAAAGTACTTATACATTTTTCAGTAGTAAATTGTTAAGAATACCTATGTGAAAACAATGTAGGAACGGCTAGGCAAGGTATGAGCATAATGTGATACATTAGTCGTTCTTGTCACATGTTAGGGTGTTCCATCCGGCAAGTAACAGCTCGTTTACAATGATTCCTGATTCGTTGTATGTTTTGTAGTTATATTCTATAAAAAGGATTCTATGTTTCGTTAAAATGGAACCTCAGACAATAATTATCTATAATTAGGTAGTTAGTCACACATCAGCCATAATATACGAGTATAAGCACGGACTCAAACAAAAAATACAATTTCAATTTTCAAAAATACAGAAATACATTAAAAATACGGGAAAACATTCTTTTTCTTTGGCGTTTATGCTTTTATACTACAATAACGCCAGAAATTATTCATTTCGTTACATTCACACAGTTACATGATGCATGCGTAGCACAACAATGAACCAAAAGGGACGGTGGAATGACGTTTCATTATCTGTGCTTACCCCACAAGGACCACTCTTATCGTTTCGACGAGATAAGTATTCAAATTATAAATGGGATATAAAATTTACATTGGAAAATTAAAATGCCAACGTAATGTATTAGGTATCCTTGATAGCTTGTGTATACCTTGTTTTGGGTAGATAAACATGATTTAAGTTAAGGTTTAAGTAATTTAGAAGAGTCAGCAGTCAAATATTTTTACCTACCTACTGTCTATCCTACAACATAGTTTAATATTTTATTAATAAAAAATAAATAAAAAAACGACTATAGATGTAAAGATTTGGTAAGTTTTGATGCATGGGGTAATCTACGCAACTACTGATCCGATTGTGAAAAATCTCTAAGTGCTAAGCTTTGTTGATATCATCGAGGTAGCGCTGGTGGAGCCTCACGCAGTAACCAGTACATTAATAATATCTTAAAAAAATTAAGACTGAATAATCTAATTTCCTTTGTTGGTTTTCTTTTTTACAAATCTATCTACATTTTACTTAAAACAATTCATTTAATGTTGCCGACATTCTGTGTCCCTCATTGAAATTATAACAGTACACAATGTAAACTAAGTTGAAATTCAATTACCAACTGGATTTAGTCGGGGTAAAGCTAACAAGGGTCTGTCAAAGTTGATGTATGTACCTACGGAGTTAATTTGACAATTTGTTGTAATACCGTAGTGACTTTAATTCAAACATAAATATGTGCCAGACATTATTGGAAGTTTTAATGAATTTACAATGGCATGATATAGCATTTTTAGTAGACAAGTTCTTTAGAATACCATTGTGAATAGACGATTTTTTACAGAGAATAATCATATTAAAATTAACTTCAATGCTTTATGAAGACGACTTTAAAAGTAATAATAGTGCGGGGCTGATCATCTTTTATAGTTTAAATAAATTATCTGTTTGAAACCCTTTTACGAGTGTTTATTTAAACAATATGTACAACGAAAATAGACATTGAAATCAGAATAAAAAACTTACTATCCATTCATATTCATATTTACAAAAAACAAGAAAATAAAAATCTTATTATTAGCAACCAACATATTCTCTATGGGGCCCATTTAAAATTTTAATCGTTGAAAGAAATAAATTACATCAAGAGTTTTCGAATGACGTGTGAACTCTATCTTCCTGCATGGGGCTTAGGTATGTGGTGTATTTTAGCTTGCACAGTCATGGGACATGGACTTATTAGTATTATAAATTAATTATCATACTAAGAAGTCTAGCAACTAAGCGAACTTGTGTCCACAAATTTATAATATGAATATGACGTAATAGGTTGTGAAAATGTACCGCCTAATAAAGCAATTTATTGTCAAAGTTCGGCCCAACTTCAACCCATATTTTACTATAAAACAGTTTAATCCCGGCCGGATACAAAAAGCCCAGTGACTGGACACTTTCGACCGCTGAAACAAATTTATCAAAAGTCATCAATCAGTGAGCGCTGGACAGTATTGCCAATGTCGTATATCATATTATTATTATGTAACTTCTGTTTGATAAAAAACCCTGAAAACAATATTCAAAATAATATTTTCTCACTCAGACGTTCAGACTATTGTAACATTTTTATTGACATTTTTAGGTATACACAACTCTATTAATCGTTATAGATTTCTAGTAACCTACAAAAAAACATATTATTTATATTTCACCGTAAAATAATAATATTTCCATGATAAAAAATGACGTAGCTCAGACCCTCCATCATAGATTCGCTTAACTTTTGCTTTGCCAATTAAAACATATGCGAAACAAAGCATTACGTTAACTGAATCCTTAACAAGTAAAGTTTTGCTAAACTTACCCGACGCGATTGGGGTCGAGTCACCTTCGTCCGTAGGAGAATTAAGTACCCTCGAGATACCCTACACGTGACCCTGGGTGGTGCCAACCAGGTGACAACTCTACTGGTGGTAGGCTTCGGCCGTGGCTAGTTACCACCCACTGAACAAAGCCATGTCGCCAAGCGGCCTAGCCGTGTTCCGGCATGATGTTCGGTGTTGCCATTCATGGAAGGCGGGTCAGATCAGTTGCGCTGCATGTGCCTCTATCTATTGCCGCCTTCCTACCTAGGCAAGTATGCTCCATCGTAGATCTCATCGTCACTTACCATCAGGTGAGATCGAGATCAAATACTTGCCTATAATGTAATAAAAAAAAAAACCGCGGAGTTTTACCTTCATTGTGTGACAGCCGAGATTGCTGACTGTCGCATCTAGGTAGCTACGCAACATTAAATGATAATCACGCATAATAAGTTGACTTCTTGACTTCCTATTTAATGAAAGTCAATTCCAGACAGCTTATTTATTTTATTTGTTTATAATTGTTGGCTTTAAACGTGCTTTTAATCAAACAAATTAATATTTTTAGTTGCAAAGTTCTCAGTTGTTCGTGAACGCCTTGAAGAAATCTAACTACAATGAATCATTTGATAAGTTCTTGCAATAATGATAACGATAATCCAACAATTTATAGACGTTTTATAAATTTATCAAACGCCATAATAGTACTGCGCACAAGAGTTTTGCTTTGCCTAGTACTACGGAATACGGGGGAATATTTATAAACATGCATATAGCGTATAAAGCTAGAGAAATAATACTCAGAAAGGAGGTTGAAATGAAAAGGGCATATGATGAGAAGCTTGTGACTAGAAGACTGATGAGTAATAAGTATATAATGTGATAGTAGATGAACGCAACGTTAGAGGTAGACCTAAGAAAAACCTTTGAGTAATATAATGAAGGCGGGAGTTGGAGTGAGTAAGTCAGAGAACCGAAAGGAGTAGAAGAAACTGACAATCAACCTCTTCTCCATATAATTAGAGAAGATAATAAAATTTATGAGATACGACCAATTCTATTATAACAGCTCCAAAATACTCTGTTAGAGGCGAATATACAAAACATATTTTATAGGGCAGTAAAGCGATTTCAATATACGGTTGATGTTCAACTTTATTGCCACTGAAAAGGGCTTTGATAGCTTCAGGTTGTATCGTCGTTAAGGAAGTTTATGTTGTGAAGAGTATTATGATAGGCGAAAGGAGAAAAAGGGTTCGTTTTTGTTGTATTTATGTGAATGTTTCCTTACAGCTGCGAATGCTGGAGGTTATTTAAACATAAATAATGATGATTCGTTTTTAAATTATTTTAGTTCTTTATGACATCTGTAGAACTGCAGCCAAAATATGAAAACAAACACATTTGAAAATCATAAATTACTGCGATTTTTTAAGGTGGCAAGAGATAAAAAAAACTCCTACAAGTTTAACAAATAGTCGTATTTTTAATTATTATTAATTCTAATAGATAGTACCCAGTTACTCTCTGAAACGGTACTCCTCTAAAATATAAATATATTCAAATGTCCATAAAACTGAATATAGTATATTAAAATGTTGCTTCTTATTTTACTTTTGACTAAATAACTAGGTATGCTTACATTCAAATTTCCACTGTACTACCTTCAACTACAGCAAAATTAACTCCAAAATGCTAGCTCCCTATGGTAACAGTAAAAGTCTTACAAACGTAACAGAAGCATCAGCAGTTGTAAACCAGTCTATTCAAGTTATTATTTAAGATCTAAAACATATTTTTATTGTCTACATAAAGTAATATCATTTGTATGTATATTAATTAAAACAAAACGAAGCGCAATGTTGAAATTATGAAGAATAGAGTGCTTTTACAAAACAAACATTGTTTTGAACTATTCCTATTCCAAATACAATCAAACCTACTTATTTTACATTGCTATAGTGAGTATTGATATATTTCTACACTTTCTACTCCATGTATATTTCTACGCTGCGTTTGAATAAAATTATCACATAATCTTTCCTACCTACTTACGTATTTCTTATTTTCAAAATATAACTAAAATATGAAATAACATTTTGCCTGCGGGATACCTGCGCAACTTAAGATACCGAAATTAGTACATTCCTTTTTAATGACAGCTAATATTTTAATTAATGAAATTGTATATCATTGAAACAGGTTTTATATTTACTTGTTGCCTGCAAGCACTGTGCAACTAGGACTCGTAGAAAACAGGCTATATTCATTTTAAATTATGCTATAATATCTGTGCCACAACAATTAAAAATATTTTACTTAGACTCAATACCAAAGACGTAGGCATTTAATTTATCAACTCTCAAATATCTTGTTTCCTAAATAAGGCCATTTTAATATTACACACATATGACTGTAAACTCTGACTCTGATTTAAGAAGTACAAATTTATTAATTGTACTTATTATTATCACATATCTTAATTCATTTTATGATCCATGTAAGTTAAATATCCAATGCAACAATTCCGACATTTTGTTCTAAAAACCAAAAAACACATACATCAAAACTAAATCATCTACTTCTATTTCGGCTTATTGAAATCGGTATCGATTCCCTCAATAAAATCACCAGTCTTGTCAATTTGCTCTAAACCCTATGCAATTCTAAACCCTTTAATTTATTTCGAATCGTTTTCCAATTGCTGGTAGAAGCTTCTCGCCGCGTTCAAGGCATCCCTTACGAATTTGTCGTCACAGGGATTATCATCAAAGAAGAATGCTCCACAATTGAGGGATTCAGAGCAAGATTCATCCATCTTTTGATCTTTGCAGCAGCCTAGTATAGCTCTTGCACATGGTGTGAGTGCTTTAGGCTTCTGTATCACATTTCCATTCCTCATTTGTGTGATGTAGAGTAGTTCTTCGTAGGAGAGGTTTGCTGGTGTTCTGATTGTACCGCCTATCGTGTTGGTCGCTTGCGGAGCGCAGGTCACTTGCGCCACTATCGTCATTGCGATGATGATTACTGTGGTGGTCGACATTGCTGTAATAGAATAAGTGATGCTATTAGTAGATATTTTATCACGGATTTCATCGATCGAGGAAGCTATACGTTCAAGTCGATGGAAATTATTCACGACGCGATTATTGTTCTACGAGTTCAAGGCAATCTTATGAACTTTAGAAGTCACAATATTTCTACTAAAAATTTTCCTTGTTAATAAAAACATAAATCTAATAATGTTATGCTCTTGTAGTTTTCCAAAATGGTCAAAATTAAATATCACTTTATAGTGGCAGACTGTACCTGCCGCTGGGCATTTCCGTAAAATTACAACAAGCAAAGAAGATTCTAATCAATTAAACATAGAAGGTGATCTACATTTCTACGTCCATATTAAGGCGAAACAAACACTACATTATACAAATAGCATGAGTCACGTGACGAGAAACGTGAACCGTGTTATAATGAATGCATTAATGTCGGTATCCGACGCTGTTGGTTTTCCCAGGCCTCGAGGACAACGCACGGCTCGCGCTCTCGTACGTTACAACCAACATACAAACATTTGCTGAACATTCCAAAATATCGAAGACCAATGTTGTGTGTGTTTGTTTGAGCAAAAGTTTGTCGGAACCTTTTGTAGGCTTGAATGAATGTCTAATGTCAAGGCCACTAGCTGTAACATAAGTAAATGTAAGTAATTCACATGATTGTGTACATAACATACTTCAAATTAGTATAAAAAAACAACGCATTATATAAGTTGGTCAACAGTTGATTTTGAAAGTCAGTTTCTCACTAATTAAACTTAGTATGGTTTTAATGACTTTTTGATATAATAATGTCATCAATACGCTATTAAGTAGCTATGTAACAGCAAGTCAGGTTATCTTAAATTCAACAAAGATTAATATTGCCTAAATTATCATCACGTAACACCCAACAAAAAAATTGTGAAATCAACGCTTAATTTACATTCACATCTTGAATACAATACTAACGTAATCTTTAATGCTAATTAATACAAAACATGTAATAAACATAACTCACTTTCTTCCTGCAATAGAATGTTGTTATCTTCTATCAAACACTTTAATTTCTATACTTTTATCTTCCTCTCGAGGTACGTCCGCTTCGCTGTTAGCACTGGCTACATCTGAGCTCTCTTGTATATATAATACGGCATATAAACATAATGTTTTTGAATATATTTCCTTCGACGTGGGAAACGGGATTGCGTTAAGTTTATTTGTAATATGTGTGACGTACACAGGTTGATATTTCTTGTAATCGAAATTATGGGGTATTTTTTTGATTCCGATCGGTAAATTACTTCGGCAGATGTTCGGGTGTTATCAGCAAAACACGCATGTGGTTTTCCCATTTCATCTTACTTACGTATATGCCTCGATGGCGCGATGTGTAAACAACCACGTAATATTTCTAGTTAGTTTATTGTAAATTTTCTGTTTTGATGAACTCGGGGGCAATGAATACGGGTCACCAACACAAACCTCAACATCTCTGTCAGAAACCTTGTATATTTTTAGGCGTTGTGAGAAACCTTGTATATTCTTTGAGTGTAAGTGACATAGTTACTCCATCTATATACAGGGTGTATATAGATATCGTAACGAAAACTGATATCATAGTTCAACTTATGATTCTGGACCCCCAGAGTGCAAATTTTCCGCCGATCTTTTCTATAAAAAAATTTCGATAAAACTTATTTTAACAGTTTTTATCGCGTTTATTTTATGTTTTTACGTTCCCGACCAACCATGGTCCTCCCGTGACCATTGTTGCTGTAAAGCAGCCGAATCGTCGGGAACGTAAAAACATAAAATAAACGCGATAAAATCTGTAAAATAAGTTTTATTTCAATGTGTAGTATTCGCGTAAATCTAAAAAAATCAATATGAAAAAATGTTTTTATTTCATAAAAGAAAATAAGTCCAGTCTATGAAAGAATATATTTTTATGTAAGTACCCGATTATTACTTAGGAACATATTATTAATAACCTTGTTACAAAAGTTGATTTATAGTTGAGTATAGTTATTTATCTACAGACATACCTTTAATTTCACTTATTAATTGCATTTAAAATGTATCCTTGTTTTAACTTAATATAGAAAATGCTTAAATTGAACAATAAATATATTATATAGTTCGGGGTTGTAGATTTCTCATGATTGATTAAACTACTTCTTGCATGTATGACAATTTCTATTTCAAGATACAAATATGGCAAAATAATGGTTTTTTTTTTTTTTTTTTATTACATTATAGGCAAGTATTTGATCTCGATCTCACCTGATGGTAAGTGACGATGAGATCTACGATGGAGCATACTTGCCTAGGTAGGAAGGCGGCAGTAGATAGAGGCACATGCAGCGCAACTGATCTGACCCGCCATCCATGAATGGCAACACCGAACATCATGCCGGAACACGGCCAGGCCGCTTGGCGACATGGCTTTGTTCAGTGGGTGGTGACTAGCCACGGCCGAAGCCTACCACCAGTAGAGTTGTCACCTGGTTGGCACCACCCAGGGTCACGTGTAGGGTATCTCGAGGGTACTTAATTCTCCTACGGACGAAGGTGACTCGACCCCCGGTTTCATTCCAACATCGAGAATGCTGATCAAACACAATGTTTCACATGCAGTTACGAATGCCTGGAGCTTTTTTAATACGAGAATCATCATCTAAGACTACCTATACGACCTTTATAAACAACTGTGTAAAAAAATATTATGTGCACTGAGATCACATCGTATCTCTACGGTATCTCTACCTCGCATCGTTTCTACATCGTACGTCACATCGTTCCTACATCATAGGTCACATCGAGGCATATAATATGAGTATTGCAAAGCGACTACGTGTCATTACAAACTTCTTTTTCGACGTTCCCTCACTAATGACGATCTTTCATCGTCATTACACAGTATGTAGTTGACGTTAATGTGCTTTTATTATAGTGCAAAATATAAGGTGTACCAAAGTGGTGTAAAATATTTTAACAGATGAGTCAGTAAGTTATATGGATCACGTTGATATATCATTGATGATTGAAATCAAATATTAATGAAATTTGTTTTTTTTAAAACAAGCCGATCCAGTAGCGTTGTAAACGAGATGTAATCAATTTGTTTTATTTCTTTGAGCTGTTATCTTTATAACCCTGTCAGCCCTATCAAAATATTATACACTATAATTGTTACAACTTACATATGCATCGCCACAATAGAACAAAACTCAATAGACATTGTCGAAAATTAGAATTGCCAAAGATTACTTAATTGATAATAACAACGCAAATATTATTCAATAGTGATCGTAAAGACGACAGATTCAAATCTATGACCACATACTCGTAAAATGCGGCTCTTGTTCTCTTTCATATTATAAAATACAAATTAAACATACATATTCTGGATGCATATAGAGACCTGACCTGACTTACAAGTTACAAAACATAATAGAAGGCGGTTTAGCATAAAATAAATTACATCGTGACACTTATGACCTATAAACAACAGAACATTTCATCCTGCCTTCTGTCCATAGAATTTGCCGAATTTTTCTATGATCCTTAAAATAACTTGGCCGTCACAGGGATTGCCGTACGATGTGAAGTCCGGACAGCCTTGGATGGCGAAGCAGTCGTAAACTACATTGAGTTGGTGGCAGCAGCTTAAAATAGCACGATCGCAAGGACTTATGGATGGCGAGTCAACTTCATTTACACTTTGTGGGTTTCGTGGAGGTGTTACTGTCGTCGTTGTAGATTGAGATGCATTCTCCGCTCCGGTCTGGACACTCCCATGTTCAACTGGTGGAGGTGGCCGATTCATAGGTCTATCTGGTTTGATAGGATTAAATGATATAGGCCTGCTATAGTCTACATCATCATCGGATTCCGTATTGTTGACAACGAATCCCCAGTTTTGTCTCTCATCTTCCATTTCTGGCCATCTAACGGTAACTGCTGGTGTAGTTTCACTTGATTCTTCAGTGCTCGTTTGAGGTTTATCGGTAGTATTTTCATCGCATCCACAATTAATTGTTGGTACAAATAGAACAGGATAGAATATAGGAATTTGCGGTGGCGGTGGTGGTGGCGGCTGCCTGACAACAGCAGCTATTTCCTGCAGTCTTCTATGAATCTGTGTGAACGGATCATCATATCCATAATTGCCAGTATTGGCTGATTCGTCTCTTTTATTATAACTTGGATAACCTAGCGGGCTGATTGGAGGGAATCCGTACGCGTAATGGTTGAACCATCTTTTTTGACGTGTTTGAGTAGAGTTATCGTTTTCGACTTCGCTAGGTCCCGAGACTAGTTTAGAGTTTTCTTGATCAATCTCAGCGATATCTTCAATCTTGCTGACGTCACTTGGTGCAGCGTTGACGTATAGTTGCAAGATGAGCACGCCGAGTATCAACTGGTTTACGTTCGCCATCTGAAATTGAGAACAGTCTTTATTACATTATGTTGCTATAAACGGAATAGTACACAGAACTAGAATTATATTTTGATTGAGAGATGTACTATATTTTTTTTGGAATTGGCGTACTCGTCAGTCTATGTAGGTCGGTTTGTAAACATACAGCCACGTATTACTCTAAGTAGACAAGTAGGTATTTTTTTTCAATTCAATTAATTTCGTTGCGGGTATCAAGACAATTAGCTTTTCCCTAGGACTCAACGAGGGTCAAACATCGACGTCTTCGATAGGAGCGTGTGCTGGGCTTAGTCCCACATATAGAAAGCAGGGAATATTATTGTAGAAAAAAATAACACAAGTTTGACTTTAACATTACATACATAACGAGTATATAAATTATTTATCATTTTAAACAATCAGTGTCATAATTAAATTAGAGCTACCTTGAATTTTATGTAGTGCGGGCTATGCTTACAGCACGCACTTGTTTGATACATATCTTACACATTACTGACAATGGACTACTTTCAATTCTGTAATCTTGGGTTTAAGTAAGGTCTCATGTATGAAAAACAGAGATGAATACATTTAATATTACTGTATGTTCATGCTCGAAAATTAAATAATTTGTCAATTTTAATTTCTTGTCTGTCTGTACGCGTATCACGGGAAAACTACTTGACGAATATTGACAACTCATGGCAAAATGATATACCTTATAGTCGGGGCCAGCATTTAGGAAACTTTTTATGCCGAAAAATGTACCTCTAAAGGTTCCCGCGAAATAATCAAAACTGTACCGTAAAGTTTACTTGGTAGATATGTTTTTACACCATACCTCCATTGTCTGGTTTACAATTGAGATACTACTACTGCTCTTATTCCCATTACCGAGCCGTTGCTATTATTCCATCGGAATTATTCGGAGCACTGGCGGTTTCTTCATAATGTTTTTAGATTTAAGATAGCGGTAATATTTCTACACGCTGTAAAATATTTGGATTGTAGAGACGCATTCTTAGATTCTGACTGTGTTATAAGAAGCATAAATCTATATTATGTTCGTACCATGACTATATTGTTTTGTAGGACAAAATTTTGTGTAGACACGAGATTTTAGGATATTTGATGGGTATTTTTTTTATGTGATCTAGAAGCAACTCTACATATTTATACAATGACTTCAGCTAACCTTTGGCTTCTCTAATATCTAGAATGGTATAATTTATTTTTGCTATTAGCTTCGTAAGAGAGCAATCAACTAATGATGGAGCTTTAATCGGCATAATTAATGTCATTCCATTTAAAATTATTTGATTGATTGAGTAAATGTATCCAGTTATATTGATTGAGTATATCATTATAAATTTAGTCCGTGGATTTGCCGTGACTATTTTTTTTTTTGTATTCTCTATTACCTAATATAACAGAATATTGCTTTGTTATATTATTATTCTGTTTAATACATTTTGCCCAAGGATCGTAGTAACATAGAGTTGGGATACTCAGGCAAAACCTGAATTTTGTGTAAGCAATATCAAAAACTCACACGAATAAAAATAAGAAACAAATGACAATATTTATAAGCAAACCTAAATTGTAACATTTACCTAACAAACAAACCAACCAAGCCCAATTGTTTTTAAAAATACGTCTTTATTGTTCAAAAGGCAGGGTATAAATTGGCGTTTTCCGTTGAGACTGGTTATAATATAATAGCAAGTCAAATTTGTATCCGATTCACACGTAACCGTAAAGTTGGAGCGTGTTGCCATGTAGCGTGAGCCGCACTGGAAGTGGGAACAATTGAGCCGTACAAGTTTTTGTGTTATATACAGGATATTTCAGTCTGTGTATAACTGTGGTGGGATGTTAATTAATTATTAAGGAACGTCAAGCATAGCTTTTGAACGAACAAAAGATTTATTTTTTACATTTGATTATTTTTTTTAAATTTTCATGGGTTAACAATCACTTTTCTAAAAAGCTTAACTTAAGTAGGTATAGAAGCGTATTTCAAAATACACGCATCCACATTAGAGAGGTTTTTTATTTGTATGAAATTATAATTATACTGGTGTCGATATTATGCAATATTCTTTAAATCAAAATTTCACTAAATTTGAGACAAATGTGAAAAAAATATATATAAAAAGTTGAGCGCAGGAATACGAATATTTATTTGACACGTTTATCTTTAATTGAGTGCATTTTAGATTAAGAGAATACTGCATAGAATGAACACCATTATACAACTAAAATTACTGTAACAAAATACTCAAATAAAATCGAATCTTAATCATATATCTTTTTAAGTATAAATTGGAAGGACTTGCAGGGAGGACGTAAATAGTAACAGTCAGAAGTTGTTAGCCATTGCGTTTCTCAATATAGGATGGACATATAGTTTAAGGTAGAACTAAGTCAATAGAACGGTTGACTACTTTATAAACTATGTCATATAAACAACACCTACCTAGAGACGAACAAAAATTAAACAAAACTAGGTACAACTAATTACAAATTGTTAATTATTAGCATTAATGCAAAGGCGGGATGGATTCACATACCGAAAAGTGCTTGACTTACAATTGTGTGTGGCTTGATTTTGACAAAAGGTATAGAAGACACAGCCTTATGTTGTTATAAAGACGTACTTACGTACAAAAAACTTTATTGTTCCATAAAAGACGTAGCTACAAAAACGCGTCTAAATTCATTTGGAGCTCACGACGAGTCGCATTAAACAATTTGTAATGTGCGGGCGTACTGATGACTCACGATAACATTGATACTAAAGTTGAGTTTCAGTTTAGGTACCTATCTACTTTTAAGGACGAAGTGTGATGGGTACCTGCACGTCAAGTGTGAGCTAACCGTATACTTTATAGTCTACCGTATTTAGACATTTTGTATGGAGTATTGAAAGGCGCCTCTAGTGGACGGTATTTAAAACTTTCAATTCTCCAAACAAAATGTCTAAATACGGTAGACTATACGGTAGGTATACAGTTCGGTTTTGAATAATCTCGCACTTGACGTACAGGTCTTCTTTAATGAGCCTGGTCCGCAACTACCAACATTGTTCTACTTCAATGGTTGCCGCGTGATGACTATGGTTATTGTTTTTTTCCTAATATAACTTTAATCTGTAATGAAAATAAATAAAAGCCAAAAGAGGATAGGCAGCCTAATAAAACATGAGAATTCTATAAATAATATCTTATAGAGATGAAAGACGAAAAGTGTGGAATAGAACGTAGTATATTACATATATATATTACTATTATATAGAGAGATATAAAGGCTGCTCTAGATAGAGGCAACGTGAAACAACTTTATCAGAGACACCGAATACCTTTAAGCTGTAGAAATATAAATCTCAATAGCACTGAGCAATTAACTTATTCATCTTTATTTGTTGTTATTTATTCAGTAGGCACTCAATCTTTTAACTCTTAAATAGTATTGTATCTGTAAGAATGAAATGAAATGTTTATGTAAAAGCTTTAAAAAGTACTTAAAAGGTGATAATGTACTTTTTTGGTACGCCAATGTCTCGTAATATTCTCACTTACAAGTAGTACAGGCTAAAGCAAGTAAGTTGGTTCTTTAATAATTCTATGACCTAAAAGACGTCTAAGTTCGTCTCTGCTAAATTTGCCATAATGATGTTTCAAAACGAGTAAATAATTATTGCAGTAAAATATTATTGCATATACCAGCCATTACAATAGTTAACGATTCGTCTTGCAATTTCAACATGTTCTTCTTAACCTTCACATTCATGTGAAGTTAGGTTTTGAATGTAAAACATTTTATGGGCCCTATAGAAAAGGCTTCTATGGAATGTATTACCTTTTACAAAGTTTATAGAACCATATTTTCTTAAAGGTAATCTTGAACACAATGCATAGAATGATTTATAAAATTTATCAATTTATGGCGGGTTCCGCGCGAAGGTGAAACGTGGCGAGTATTTTCTTTGACTATTGTGTTTTGCTATAATAAATGTATGTAAGGTTCAAGAAATACGAGTAGATACATATTATATTGTATAAAGTGTATATATACATACCTTTTAACTCCACAGAGTAAAATTGACAATATTAGTAATATTTTTATAGATGAACGAAAAACTGGGGGATTTATTGTTTTATCTTTTATTATTGTTATCTAGCTTTGTTTCGTTCCGATCCCTTTCGAGGGGATCCGAAAACAATTGAAAAATTAAAGGTACATCTTTACATATTATGTTTGAGAAAGATATTCCGTAGAAACCTTTTTTATAAATAGTATTTACATACATGTACATAATTAGATTTTTTGTGGCGAATGTTTATATTTATGCGTGAAATTTATGTAACAAATTAAAACATATATTTTAAATGAAATATAATACACTTAAGGTGTTAACAAAACGCGTAGGTACATACTATTCTCCATGTATTAAAACTCACAAATTTCCAACAAGAACTGACACGTTAACAGTGGCACGGTGTTCATCACGCCCGAACAATTATTCCACAGAGCAACGCACCCTGCATGACGTGTTCGATAATTGAGATGACGTGATGTGTTTATATAGTATTTGATATACATTGTGCTGGCTGCAGTAATTGTTACATAAGGGTTACTACAGCCGTGGTTATTTTATACAGTTTCTATATTGTTTAATGTTACCTTATTTATATTCAGCGGTTTATTTATATTAGTTAGTCGAATTTGACTATTATCTAATAGGTATACATCTTAATTAGCAACCTGCACAACCATGGAAACATAGTTTTAGGTAGGTTAATTAAAATGGCACACGTGTCATTGATCGTTAATTATCTTGGTCAGTCATAATAATCATAATTTGGGGTCGAGTCACCTTCGTCCGTAGGAGAATTAAATACCCTCGAGATACTCTACACGTGACCCTGGGTGGTGCCAACTAGGTGACAACTCTACTGGTGGTAGGCTTCGGCCGTGGTTAGTCACCACCCACTGAACAAAGCCATGTCGCCAAGCGGCCTAGCCGTGTTCCGGCATGATGTTCGGTGTTGCCATTCATGGATGGCGGGTCAGATCAGTTGCGCTGCATGTGCCTAGTGAATATAGCGTCTCGATCTACTGCCGTCTTCCTACCTAGGCAAGTATGCTCCATCGTAGATCTCATCGTCACTTACCATCAGGTGAGATCGAGATCAAATACTTGCCTATAATGTAATAAAAAAAATAAATAAAAAAAATCAATCTGTTATCATTATTGGACATGTACGTATGTCTATTAATAACTCGAAAAAAAACATATATAGATTACGTGCACTAAGATTATAAACAAACAATGAGCACTTTGTTTATAGGTAAAGCACATCGCATGTTCATACTTTCTTCACAGGAATTTGTATTCAAAATAATAAGCCTAAAAATAATGGTGCTTATTAATGGTTTGGATTGGCCAATTTATAAGCAAGTAAGGCATAGACGGCCAATTCAATCAGAAGCCATATCTTCAAAATGTCAAATAAATCAATATTAATCCTATAAGTCAATGACGACGGATTTTCTATGAAAAATGGCCTATCAAAGAAAGAAGCATGCCACTGAGTGAAATCAATTAATGGCAACTCCATGTAATGATTCAGACTAATTTTTTTTTTTACATCGGATCAAACTGCAAACCGTAATTTCCTTCAGATACAAATTGGCGGGTACATAGAATCCATTGTTAAGGAACTAATTGTTTTAACTTTTGAGGGGATATCCGATTATTGTCCACCTACGACGTGTTGTGTGTTTCAATTGAATGGCGGTATGAGCCTCAAATATGACTCCCAAAAACCCAATGTCAGATCACTAAAACTAAACAGAACACTAAACTTTCTGTGCACGTTCAGTTTGTTTTGTTTGCTAAATACAATTTAGTACCGATACCAATTTGTATACATTGATTAAATTAATTGGTTAGGTGTGTATACAGGCGAATTCATAAGTATTAGTTGGGATTGAAATAAAACTAATCGATTACGGATTTTATCGCGTTTATTTTGTTTTTACGTTCCCGACGTTTCGGATACTTTACAGCAACCATGCTCACGGGCGGACTGATGTGTTGGCGTCGTAGTATCCTATATTGGGATAGATCTAAAGTCTTCGACCCTTAACCTGTCAGAAAATAGGGTACAAATAACCGTTCGTGGGGAACTTGTGAAGCCAACCTAAAATGGCACTTCTATAGCCTGTGCCACTTGTTCATTTTTACTTTTTCATGTTCATGAGACGACATGTGGCTCTTTTCGGATTTAGTTTTCAAAACTCGTGTTAAGAGGAATGCCTAGGTTTTTTTGACGTACATAATTGGACAGGATATATTATAACAATAAATGTAGGTAATAACAATATAAAAAAAGAAACACATTGTCACGAATAAAAGGTTTATGTAGAGTCAAGATAATATGATTATAAAGGTTATCCGGTACATTATTGATCGGTACATATCAATGAGCGATGCGCGTCGTGACTTGACAAACGTAGAGCTAATGTAGTGGCCGATTTATCGTATATTTTCATGACTAGGATGTACTTGAGTGCTGATTTTAAAGTTCAATGTTGTTTTTACGTTGCCACTAATAGTTTTCAAAAGTTGGGAAGAATAATAAAGTCTATTGCAGACGGAAGCAGACAGCGTCGGAAATTGCTAGCTTACTGCTAATAAAATTTTATACTTTATCGATTAGAATGAATATTATATTGCCAGAATTTCCGTTGTGTTCTGGTTTGCCCGTACCAGATGGTGATGTGTCTTTTTCTGTCAAAACTACTAAAAGCTTTGTTCTTCTTCCATGTACCCTTTAGCTTAGGCTCTCTTTGCAGCGGCCTACCTGTGATAGTAGTCTATTGAAATTTCCTTATAAGCCATGGCTTCTTGAAGCCTGACGGCGAGCTTTCCGATGGAGCCACATGTTAATTCCTTTCGAGGCTTCTCTATCCAGATATGTTGCTTCGCTTTAGTGAGATTCCTATTTAAAGGTCGAACGGACTTCTTAGATTTGTGATGACTATTTGACCAGATGGTGCAAATTTGGGGCTTTGGATTGAGTGACTGAGAATTGTAGTTTTCTTAACACATAAAATCCCACTGGTCAGCCTGTTTTATTAAATTACGACAGACTACCTACATCCGTAATAATAATCAATACATGTTGAATATGTGTTCATTGAAATAAGATACATTTTACGCATCATAGGAATACACAATGGAAGCTTTAATTTATGTTTTAGCACATTATGTACAAACATACGCTGACACAACTTACTGTTTGGTGCAATTGCAATAGCTAAATGCTATATTTCGTTTACGTAGGTTGCCTACATTTTTTAGGATTCCGGGCTAACGAAGTCTCGAAAAGAAGGCCAAGAAACCGTTAATAATGTTCTTGATTGAACGAAACTCGTATTCGTGTATATATTACAAACATAAAAGTTGTCAATTTTAGATCGTTATAAAGTCTTCATACATCTTGATTCCTGACTCTAGGACCAGATGGGTATATAGTGGTTTGAGTTGTAATGGCCATTGGCCGGTTTCTTTCCCGTTCTTCTCCATAGGAACGGCATTCCGAACGGGTGATGAAGTTGTAGCTGCTGTAGTTGTAGTTGATGATTCATCACAATAACAACAAAATGCTACGCTAAATGCTACAACTGTACTTAATGATTTACATGAAAAAAAAAATTGCTAAAGTCTATGGATATCAGCAAAGGCAAAATTAGATGAGTTCGCGAATTAAATTCTAAAAACAATGGCTGCTTAGTTAGTTTAGTAAATTACGATTTTTATTGACTAATATATTTTTTTTTTCTCTTAATATGAGTGTTATAAGTTATATCTGCGTCTAATAAGTGATCATCCAATATCTTTTATCAACCTGTTATCTTTCCTATATGCATCATGATACAATGTTTCTTTGTAAGTCGTACTCGGATATTATACAAAGGCAATGAGTATTAAAATTATTGTAAACACGTAATTTCCTTTGTCCCTTCCTCAGTTATTACTTGAGTAAAGACTCTTCCTCCTACACCTCCTCCTTCTATACTAAGTATAACACAATAGACCTTAGCTTACCGCTCGGTACAATGAACCATGAAGCCATAAGTTGCCGCTTCGCGGGTTTACACAAAACCCCTACGCAAGCTTAATATACATATATCTATGGACATAAAGAAGCCTACATCTACTTACATAGTAAGTATAAATACCCTTGGCTTGCAGGATGCATTGACGATTTTGCGTGCACAACATAAGTTGGTGATCTTCACATGTTTTTGGTAATGTAAAATGTGGTTAATATCGCAACGTGGAGAAGTATAATGCAAGGATGGAGAAGGCAGCCTAGCTGATAACATGCAACACAGTTGGCATACTAGCCCGGTTCGGACTAAGGTTGTTTGCCAAATTATATGACGTCCACCATTCATTAACGGGTACTCTAAGCTGACGGTGTTGGCACTCATTCTTGCATCTATAATATCGCTAGACGATCACACTAACTATACGGCCCCACACTAGGCAACGCTTGAATTATGGGTACCGTACAATGGATTGATGGCGAACTTAGTATAGATATTTAACATCCATGACTCGGGTACAAACATTCATGCCCAGTATTCGAAACTGGGACTCTCAGTGCAGAGAGCAGGGACACTACCAACTGCGCTTATCAGGTCGTCAAGAGTTTATAGATTATTCAATATGTCAAAGTCGTGCAGGTAATACGAAACAGGATTTGCCCGAGTTATAATATCAATAATACAAAATAAAAAGAAATAAAAGTTATAGTGGGTAAAAACGTAGCTGTTTACGTAAAAACAATCTAATATGAATCCTGACACGAAGAAACATAATCTCTTTGTCTGAGTATACATCTAATGTTTTATTGAGAACTTTATGTATACGGAAGACTTTGTGTATACTTTCGCAATTTTTTTTGTTACTTTGAGGAAACACTAAGTTGCATGATGAAATTAATGAGTACACAACGATTAACTCAATATTGTATAGGTGCCTAAGTATTTTGTAACACTCATCATCTTCATTGAGTCAGTATACTGACACACACACAGTACACACAGACAACAAGAACAACACAACAACAACAATATCACAATTGTTGTTAACAATATCATACATACAGAGTTTCCTAATGGTTCTTTAATGTGGAAATAACTTAATGTCTTCGTATTGATTATTCCAACTTGTTTTCTCGTTAACATGCTCACATATAGGTACTATAACAGTTTGATGTTCTTCTAACAACATTCTTGTATCAATAATTTACATATTATTATAATTGAAATAAACTAATTTTGCGGATTTTATCGCGATTATTGTATGTTTTTATTTTCCCAACGTTTTGGGTGCTTTACAGCAACCATGGTCACAGGAGGACTGAGATGTTTAACGCCCCAGTTCAAACTATGACACCAGGACGTTAAACACCTCAGTTCCCCAGTGACCATGTTTGCTATAAACCAGAGTAAAGCAACGTAAAATAACATAAACATAAATTAGTTTTATTTCAATGAGTAGTATTCGCGTAAAAATAAGAAATCAATATATTATTATAATTCACTAACAAGCTACGGTGTTAGTCGGCGATCCAATTATATCCTATGTATTCACCAGATTTACTTCGAGACTAAGCTAATACTTGGAATTTAATAGAAGACGGACATAATACTTTGCACGATCCGGATATTAAATCTACGACGACATGATTCATATTTTACTTTCTATGTTTTTTTTATCATTTTACAAAGATAGTTTTAATATAAGAAGGTAAGTATCTGTTGATCCCTGTAATAAGATAGTCCTAGTTTAAGAAAATCATATTACCTATATAGTATCTCGCTCACTCACATTTTAACATTTAAATTTAACAGAGACATAACTACAACAACAATTACATTATTATATATTCTAATTATAACTTTACACACGGGTAATTAAAAAGTAACGTTTTATTGTTAATTTTGACGCAACAATACTAGATGTGTTAAATTTTACAATGGTTGTATCACACCATAATTATGCTAAATATTAATATTATATAATAATATTTTTATAGGACCCCAACAGTAGGTTAGAAAGATAACATTCCCAAATCTATGCATATAAATAAAATTGGAGTGTCTGTTTGTAATATTAAAATAACCGCTTTTTACTAAGTGCATTTGTATGTACATTACCTATAGCGAAACAACATTTTTTACAATTTTCGTCTGTCTGTCTGTCCGTCTGTCTGTCTGTCTGTTTGTTCCGGGTAATATCTGAAATGGCTGGACCGATTTTGACGGGACTTTCACTGGCAGATAGCTGATGTAACAAGGAGTAACTTAGGCAACTTTTATTTTAGAAAAAAACATAGGATCTCACGAAAAAAATTAAAACCAACGTTGCAGCGTTGCGCCTGATTAAGTTTGATAGCAACAACATAAAATGCGTCCCGCGGGTTCAGAAAGCGCGAGCAGGCTGTTGCCAACGGTTGTGTCTTTGTTAAATACCACGCGGACGAAGTCGCGGGCAACAGCTAGTAAATAAATAAAACTACTCCACAATAAAAAAATACACCCTGTTACTGAGCACATAACCAAACGCCGGTTCGCCTTTTTAAAAAAAGAAAAACAAACTTCATTCAAACAATTATTTTATACACCAACGTGATCCATATAACTTACTGATTCATCAGTGAAAATATTTTACTCTATTTTTGTTTTACACCTTATATAAATAGACAGAGTATTTAATTATTCAAACAACTTGTGCAAGTACGTGTGCTAGTAGTGTAGGCGAGCTAGTAGATGGGTACTTGAATGATCGACCTTGATTCAAACTGAGGAAGCATTTGCTTAGATCCTAAAGGGAAATCTTAGAGGATTTATATTCCTTTCATGAATATTTGTATTAATTTATTAGACGACTTATTTTTTTATATAAAATGTTATAAATTATTTCCGTTTGATTTTAATCTCTTTGGTCGAGGATATTATGTATTTTACAACCAGTTAATTTCCCACATTTTTCAACCGCTTTTCAACCGTGCGTTTATGCACAGTCAATACTGTGCATAAACGCACGGTTGAAAAGCAATCACAAACCTTTACCAAAGCAACAATACCATAAATTCCAATCTCACCTTTAAAAAAATATTCCAAATATTGTTTTCTTATATCACGCAACACTTTCACGCCAGATATAAAAAAAAAAACACGATGTAACTTCTTTAGTTATGTCATATTCAAATTTCGAATATATTCTTCACGTAGAAACGGACATGTAGTGTCTCGTCAGGGTTACAGGCGACTGGCGCTACTGGCGCGGATTGAATGGTTTATACGAAGACGCCTGAAGCCCATCACAGAGCCACCACCACACTGAGCAATTTGAATAGCATTAGCTGCTTCAAAGACCGTTACTTACATCTTTGGGCCACTTAGCGGTCCCTTTGTTATTAACAATATGCTTAGAAACTTGCACGCAACTAGACTGACATGGTTCCTTATGTGCCCGTAACAACAGAGAGAATGTAATAAATAGGGCAGTAGCTCTGATTTATTGTTCTAGTTTAAAAACCTTTAAAGTATATTAATTCGTGAAATTAATCCCTTATACACGTCTTCATTAATCAAATTGTTATTGCTTAAATAAAGAAACCCCGAAAAGATAACATTAATCAGATAAATGAGAGATAAATATCCTACTTACGACTATATAATCAATAGATTTAAATGCAGGTTAACCTAAGTGTGATTGAGTAGATAACTCCATAATTGGTAGATTCTTATGTTGTATAATGCCAATATTAGGTCTCCGTAAACAATGTTAATTATACATTGAAATATAGTGACTAGTTCTCCTAAAGCTTTTAAAATAATTAGAAGCGACAATAGTACCATTCGAAAAATACTTTTAAATAAGTATCTAGGTACTTAATACGTTCCCTTAACATTTTGTTTTAAAGTTGTTCGATTTGGCGGCGATGTGGTTTTGTTCCATTTTTAAGTTCAACGCTTTCACCAAAATGTATATGAAACAGGTTTTGCAAACTTTCTTGGTCAAGTGAGTCATATAGGTACCTAATACAAAGACAGGTTACTGCCAGAAGTGAGTAGCGTTAAATAAAATCAACTAATTTGTCATGCCTTCTTATTGATTTTATACTTAAGTACTGAGTGACTTTTGTTATTATCTCCTTAATTAAATATTCAACCCTTTTCTTGTGGACTTAAGAAATTCGACTTAAGAATTTTAGTATATATTTTTCAGAATGGACGAAAATAACAAAAAGATGATAACGATGACAATCAAAAAATGTTGCTTTACTAATATAACGCCTGTGTGATTTTTATAAGCAAACTCAAGCCTTTCGGTTAACGCAGAGAACTTGCGCGTACTTTTCGATTAATGCAAACATAATAGTATTGGGGAACTGATATTAACTGTAGGTATAAAATCGAGGTTTGTTCAATAAGGAAGGCCTACACGTTATGTAGAAAATCGTGAGATCAAATTCGGCACGCTATTTGACGCAGTGGTTACAACTTAAATGCGCGTTGTTATATTTTTTTTGCAAACCTTTTTCATGTATGGATAAAATGCCTTACCTATAACGTTGTATAAAATGATTATGTTTTGAGTTTACAATTGAAAAGGTACGTTGACCTCGGAGGCGTGGGTTCTGACTGCGACCGTTCCATGATAGCGGACGTCAGTCACGCGATTTTGCGATCAAATGTCAGACAATATGTCAAGTGCCTAATCAGAAAAAAGTTGTAGCGATAGATCGATAAGTTATTAAGATAATAATTATTTTGATGAAATCCATATAAAAATAGCTAGGTAATGAAATATATGATAGATACGAATATAATGATTTCATCAATGTTGTTATTAAGCTTATAAGTATCATTTAAAATTATAATTACTAAATACTTAAGTGGGATGTTATTTCAAAAGCTTCAAGCAAGAAAAAACAGATCGTGTTTTGTTAAAAACGGCATTTATGGCACAAACACATGGTATGTTTGTGCCGTGTGTCGTAGAGACGTCAGGCCCATGGAGCGACGGCGCTTAGATTCTGTGGAAAAAATGATTCCTCAGCTGTTTGTTTCCAGAGGTGACAAGATGACTTTTTCCCGCTCAATAACACTTAGCATAACAATTCAACAAATATATGCAGCCAGATTTATTGCCATCTTTCCACTCAGATAAGACTCGTTGGATTAATCATCCGTCTGTGTTGTTTTGTTGTTATACACATTTGAATTTAATAGTATAGGTATCATTACAGTCGAATATAAATGTTAGATATTATGATGCTTTGTTCTGCTTATAATAATAAAGGTTATTAAATAACAAAAGAATCGCCAAGATATAAAAAATTGGTTGTTGCAGCTTTTTCCCGTAGATTCGATTTTGTTCTGCTCTTAACAAGCTTGTGCTCGCGGCTCCACTTGTGGTACCTCGATGAATCGTCGCCTGTCAGTACTCAGAGATAATGTAGTTTCATATTAGAGAAAGAATTTTCAGAATTGGATCAGTAGTTCCGGAGATTAACCCTTCCTAATTAATCCATACTAACAATCATTATTGTATATTTCAGTATAGACTGAGCCATAACAATCGAGAATTATAAAAACTACTAAAGGCCTATTGAAACTACTAAAAAAACAGATTCACAAACCTATGAGTATATTATTTATTTTCAGGTAAGTACCAGTGGTATATTAAGTTAAAAGTAAGTATCGTAGTTACAAATTAACAAAGTCCATCTCAGTGCATGGTACTAATTTTGTTAGAGAGCTGGCATCATAAATTGAAACTCTCAGCAGGACAGATGATTATTTGCCATGGAGAGTGGTATCTTATCTCCTGTAAATTGGATGTAAAGACTTAAGTTTGATTAACTTTCATAATCACTTTTAAGGACGTTGAAAAATAAAGAAGGAATTTCTTCCAATCCGCACTCAGATAAAGGTTGAATATTTCTCAGCAAATAAGGAACGACCTATGTATAGGTAACGGTGGTAGGGACCTTGATATATGTTGAGCACACGAGGCATCCGATCAACACATCGTATTCAGTTAATTTTATATTACTCATAATGCCGATCGCAAATGTATCTGTAGATAATGATTCAACCTTTGAAGTCTCATAAATACTGAGTTATATTATATGAACTGTCCGAATTATTATTAGGTATTGAAATAAAACGAATTTTTCGGATTTTGGGATCCAGTAATTAATATAATGAAATCCAAAACCAAACGCACCATTGCAAGTCCTCAAGACACTGTGAGCACTTTTTGCGTAGGTCGGTCCGCAAGCAATAACTAAATATGAGGGTAATCCAGTTCAAACTAGGACGTCTAACAGCTCAGTCCTCCCGTGACCATGGTTGCTGTAAAGGAGCCGAAACGTCGGGAACGTAAAAAGAATAAATAACCGCGATAAGTCCGATAAATTAGTTTTATTTCAATGTCTAGTATTCGCGTAAATTTGAGAAATCTTATTAGGCAGATTCCGTACAATATAGAGATAGAGAAAAATTTGGTATACCTATTGTAGAGTCCTTGAATTATTTCATTATACGTTTCATGAGGTTTTTTATTGATGGAAGTCATTTATCTACGAGTGTGTTTATCTTCAGTCTGAATGCTCTACGTGCTCAGTTGAATTCGATTTATGATCACGTTTTTTATTTTACACAGTGCTGAAAAATGTTTGCTCTACCAAGGTTAAGAATATACTCTGTTTAATGTCTGGTGTTATGAAATAACGATGAAATGTTTTGTTTTTCGCATCCTAAATTGGGTTTCACGGTGTATTTAAATTTAAAACACTACTTTGAGCTCTTAAATACGTCAGTTAGTTGTTAGATCCTGGTTTAAAAAAACATACTACAGCATTTTTTTAAACCCCCCATCAGTTTTTATTCAAATAGAAAACTCATTTTGGGCCTTTACCATTTCAGTTGTATATATACCTATTTTTTTGCCTTTTTCACATTGGGTGTTGCACCCGATTCTCTTTAATCTTCCACAAATTCTAGTCCTGCTTTATTACAAGCCAACCTAAAAGATGACCAAATTGTCCCGCCATTTTCTTTTTGTTCTGGTCCGTCATCGATAGCGGCTATCGCTCGATATCCAATTTGGTGTTTGCCCACTTTTGTACTTATGTACCATGTGACAGCCCTCTAACTATAGCTTTGCAGTCGTATTTGCATTCAACATTTAATAACTTTAATTAGAAGACTTATCTTATCGTTCTCCTTGCTAAATAACACCTGTGATTGACACTGATCTACTGCTCAATATAATCAGATTGCAAGTTTGCTTTAATCTCTTAAAGTTTATTTTAACCAGTACTGCACTTCAAATGTCAATCGCTTTGTATAGTGATGAGATTACAGAAATATCAAGGGTAGTACTTGTCTGGATACAAATAAAATATAATTCGCTCTTTAAGTGTAGTGTTTATTGTAGGTAGCTAATATTATCGTGGTACATATATCCTGGTTGTAATAGGAATATCACGAACAAACGTTATTGTTCAGTTTTAAATGTGCAAAGAACAATTTTTATTGTACCTAAACTATCTGTAACTAACAGAGCTAACTGGGAAAAAATGTGTTTTTAATATAATATTAACATATTCATAGGTGTTCGTTTGGTTAGTAAATATGAGCTGGAAAAAATGTTCTTGACTTGATGAGAGTAGGTAATAATATTTATTGAAAACTTTTTTTTCAGACTTCACAAATATTACTCACTCTATCTACATTTAAAAAATATTCTAGGGATCTTCGTCATTCGGTTATTTATTGAACATTTTTCTTTTGAAATGTTAGAAGAAAATGTCAACCCGTCTGTAAGCTTGATGTGTTCCTGAAAAACAGATGAATGCTGCCAAAAAAACGTTCGGTTCGGTCAGAGAAAAGATAATTGAAAAACACCGCTGGCACAAATTCGGTTAATGTTTTAAATTGCAACTCAATTCTTTGTACAGCCTGAAGTTAACTAGGCACTTACATAGTTTAAATAAAATTATTACAATCTCGACAATGACTTCATTTTTAAATTAATTAAATTGCATTACGAAACAGAGACGAGTGTGAAAGCTAAAAATATTATGGATATGCATAATTCTAATTAAAAATACCAATTAACATTTAGGTGAAAGTATGAAGTACGTATTAAGACACTGTATGGAGAATTAAACAGCGCCTCTAGCGGATAGTATTAGAAACTTTCAATTCCCCATACAAAATGTCTAGATACGTATACTATAAAGTATACAGTTAGCTTACGAATAATCTCGCACTTGACGTACTGAACTGTGGCATGGACTGTTTTCGTAGCCAAAAACGTGAGGCCCAAAAATGTTAAACTTCTTTACTTACTAGATTTAGCAATTTGTTTCTTATAAATACAAAAAAAAATATCTACAATAAATATAAGAACGATTTGGAAGGAGTATACCAACCTTAAAGGTATCCTAACTAAACCATTTATATGACACACTTCTGGTTTTAATTGCGTGTTGGAAAAACCTTCATATGGATGGTCAATACAGCACTAGTAACCTTAATACCTACGAGGAAAGTCGGCTGTAGCGTTAAAGACCAATCTCAGTTGTGACCGTGCGTACACACCCACAAATCGAGTTGTAAACCCGTATTGGTCATACAATGACGTCGTTCTATAAGATAAGATAAGCGCATGCGCAGACACATATTTTGGGACTATATGTAGAGTACCTATTCACGTACTACGAGTATTACGTCAAAAATCAAGACGTTACAACGTGCACCTTGTTATATACCGGCAACGCCTATAGTACGGGTTATTAAGAATACATAAAACGTATTTAAATTATCAAGTTAGCCTCATTTTCTTCTTGAAATAGCATGTAGGAAAAGACTCGTGTGCAACAAAAACAATTACCCATGTTATGTATGTGTTATTTTTTTGTTGGCCTTATTAATCATTCAAATACAACTTATTTTACAGATTTTATCGCGTTTATTTTATGTTTTTACGTTCCCGACGTTTCGGGTGCTTTACAGCAACCATGGTCAAGGGAGGACTGAGGTGTTTGACGTCCTAGTGTTATAGTTTTAACTGGGATACCCTCATATTTAATTGTTGCTTGTGGTCAGATCTACACACAAAATGCTCACAGTGTCTCGAAGTCTTGCAATGGTGCGATTGGTTTACGCGACAAAATCTGTAAAATAAGTTTTATTTCAATGTGTGTAGTATTTGCATAAATATATGAAATCAATAGGCCTTATTAAACTTTAAATAGGTACTAATAAATTTACTCGACCTATCTAAAGAGTCAGTTTTCCTGCAATGTATTGCCTATTAGCTAAGTAATTTACCCATACTAATCACTAAAAAGCACAGTTAATGTAATTTCCAAACGAATATTAAACGGGACTCAACTATATTCCATCCGTAAATTATTCATAATGTTTACTTAATTGTACAGTACCTACGTAATTAATTATCCTGTCATTGACACGTTACAATAATCGTAGCAATTTTGAACTTTATTTATAAGTTTTAATTTTAATGGCATCTTAACAGTCGATGACACTGCATTAACAAACAATGAATAGTGTAATTACAGCTTGCAATTAGTGACAAAATAATTCAATTCTTTAGAGTGTAATGATGATAAAAACTGTCGATATCATGTGATTGCTTTCCGTGCCGTGCTTCGGAAGGGGTTCTTGCGGGTCGGTTAGAACTCTTGCGTTATCAACCGAATCGTATATTCGATACGATTACGTAAATGAACAGTTCGATTCGATCATTCGTTGTGTTTAAATTTTATATCAATCGTAATTATTATGTCAGTTCAGTTCAGCAACCATGGAGCTTCTTGCCCCTTCTTCTCCATACGGCATTGTGCTCGGGCGGTAAAATCGTAGCATTAAGATTTAGTGACATTTTTGATGATCTATGAATATCTATATGTTAATTATAATGGTTGATATGAATGAATAATATTCTGATTCTGATTCATTAGATTGGATCTTGGAGGGTAGGTGATTATAGCTCCATCTAAATTTTGGTGATCAGACATATTTGGTTCGTCACAGGTGTTTTACATATAATCTAAATGGAGTATTGGGTATGACAGTATAGTATTGATGACGAATATACGATGATGTGCCAGTCTTTGCCATTGAAAAATGTGTGATTCATAAAATGACTGATAAAAATAAGACACATATCTCTACATATAATCGACTGACGAACAGTCACACACAGTATCCCAAGTGCAAGTTTTTTTTTCTAAGATGACCATATTTACCTTTACCCTGGGAAACGTGGAAGGGAAACGTTCAAGAGGCCGGTCCCCGACCAGGTGGTCTGACCAACTTAAAGAAACACCAACGTCCCGCTTCTACGCCGCGGTGAAGATGGCCACAGACCGGAGCCGATAGAGACAGTTCGTCCGATCCAAAGAACTGCCGTGATGATCACGATCCTCAGTCATGAGGGAACGACCGAAGAGAGAGAGAGATATTTACCTTACTGTTTTTGTCCACTTTGCATGGAGAATTGAAGGCTTTAAATATCGTCCATTAGAGGCGCTGCTCAATTTTATATCTTATATAGTTTTAGTAGTTAGTTATACGAGTAATGAATAAATAAAGCTTTTATGACGATGCTCAGTCAATTGGATTTCACTATGGCCTGAGTTCATTTTTCTCACGATATAATACATCTATTAAGAAGTCGCATGCATGTAATTGTCCATTCTCCACGCTCTTGCCCAAACTTGAACTTTGCAGTGTTACAAAATGATGCTAGACTACGGGAAAACATGAAATCTAGTCTATAGTTTTACCCATAAATATATAAATAAACAAAAATAAATATCTTTAAAATATATTGCATAAAAAGTAAACACTGGCATACGTGAAATTTAATTCAAATTAAGAAGGTTTTGAAATGTATAATATTACGTTTACGTTCTAAATTTAAAAACACGCCTAATATTATCTGATTATCGTCATCTACAGCCCATTTTCGCAAACTCTTAATTAGTTTTTTTTTATAAATTACATCAAATAGTATTTACAATCCCATTCTTTATTCGGACAGGTTATACCTGGTTGAACACCTGGTTCCACACATGCATTTTTAAATAACTAAGTACTCATTCACCCAAGAAGGTTTGACCTATAGGTACTAATAAAATTCTTCCATTTAACCCTCTTCAACCTTTGCTCAGCTGTAAAGTGCTGATAACATATAAAAGCCGGTGACTGCTCCGTTCAATATGCACATAAATGATGTCATATTTTGTTTGCACTGATAAACTGGTTATTTTATAGCATTAATTAATAAGTTGAGTCATTAATATTAAATTGTTAGTCATGAATGTAATAATAAATGTATAATACAGATTAGAGGAACAGGTATAAATAAGACCTGAGTGATTTAGTAAATGTTATCTTTTTTAAGTCACGATTCTAAAAGTGTAGTTATTTAATGGTTATTCATGTAGATTGAAAAAAGAATGATTAATATTCTCATAACACTATTGAAGGGTTAGATGAATTACAAGAATTACTTTAATGGAAATAAGATGCGTAAACTAAAATAATTTACTATGAGTAATAACAGTATACTTTTCAAGTTATCATAAATTAAAAATGTTTGCAACGACAAAATAAATGTTTTTTCTGATTTCCTTAAAGAATCAGAAGGCTGGCACTCAAAATACTACAATTTTGCTTTGAATACCGAACAAACATCGATCACAAAATGCCAAATTAAGCTAATAAAATTGATCAATTACATGAGATTCGTTACTTAGAGCCTATTCACTATATATAGACTCGATAACCTTCTGCCGAATTACAAAAAGCATATTATAGTCAATACATTAAGAAAAAAAAACAAGATTTTTCGTGTAAAGGTCACTCTAAAGTGTTACACTTGTGTATTTTTTAAAAACTAATGCAAATCGCCATATTTCAAAATCACAATGCCATTGATCGATTTGAGAAATCGAATTCAATCTGTCATTTAATTTATTGATGAACATATTGAGCAAAAATTTTGCGAGCAAACTGCACAAATAGTTTTGCAAATTAATGGTACATATTGTTTATTTAATGTTATGCTTGCCAAGATTTGGTAAATAGCATTTGATTTATCCAATAGCTTTTAGTTTTACTATCACATCCAATTGGAAGGAATTCCACAGCCAATATGTACGCTAAATTTGTCGCTATCGTATTACAAGTTTGCTGGCTCCAGCTTTTACGGTGTGGGTGGTGTTAGTACAAGGGTGACACTGAAAGTTCTTAGAAAATCAAAAAATTCATGCTGAAGTGACACAGACAATTTTCAATTTGCCGCCAAATCGTTAACAAATGACAAATGAATAAAATACATACACAATAATATTGGCGATGAGTTCTATTTTCAAAATTTAAACTTTTTTTTTATTATATCGTGGCCAGTGGCCAGTTCTAAAAACTTTCATTGTCGCCCTCGTATAGGTCAAATTTAATAACATTATGAGTATATATCATCCCCTTACGACTAGTAGTTGCAAATCTTTATTCATCTCAATTGGAGGTGACATCATTGTCGCCGGGAAAATTTGTTCTGAATTTCTCATTGAATATGACAGCTTTAAGTGTCATTGTAGTCTCAACCATTTTAGCTGATGACAAATCTACAAATTGGTTTTATTGAGATACAAATTAGTGATGAACAATATTTTGTATCTACATTTTTTGTAGATATCAATCCATCCAGCCATCAGCCGAAAGTCGTCCACTGCTAGACACAGGCCTCCTACAACGATTTCCGCACTTCATGGCCCCCGCTATTGACATCCATCGGCTTCGTGTGATGCATGTGATATCATCGGTCCACCATATGGGGCGTCATACTACATATCTTCCGGCGCGTGGTCGGCATTCTAGAACCTTTCTGCCCCATTTGCCATCGCTATTTTATTGATATATATTTTTCGTTTACCACAAACAGTTTCTGTCCAATAGCAAACTCTTGGTTGTCTAGGAAATTTCTGATTCCTATCATGCCTTTCGTCTGAAGGTTTTTTCAACATGCATTAACCATGTAGATCAAATCTAAAACTCCTTCCTCCTCCATGCCTTTTTTCTCTTTTATTCCCCGCTTTTCAATTATTTTTACCCGTGTTTTATACGTTTTGTTTGTCATACTTTATGCATTTCCGAAGATAATAATATGGTATATCATGCGGTTAAAGCACCATAGTACCCACCACAGATATATTAGAGGAGATATGTTATGAAAGCGGTGGGCTTGCGCTCACCTTTAGCCAAAATTACGGTAACATAGAGTTTTCGCCGTCAGTCGACTGCAACTGCACGTCGGTATCGGAGCTCTAACTTTTTTTTTAAATTCCGTGTTATTCCGTGGTTGTGTGCAAAAATACTAGCAGCAAAGTGAACTACGCGAAAGATGGAATCTCATTTCACCAGCCAGTATTCAGTATTTTATTTATTCGTCTTTAAAATCATTAAAAACAACAAATCAAAAATATTTAATGCCTTTATTATGTTATTTTAGTTTTCATGTAGCACAACGACTTTTTTATTTTTGTACAAAATACATGGCTCTTTAAGTACCACCTATGTTCGCTACTGAGTGAATGTACGAGGCAATGGATAGATCGTATAACGATACTTTGAATAAACTGGTGCGTCGCGTGGTACGGCCGCTGTATGCGGCGACGACGCAGCACGCACCGAATTATTGGCACGCGTGTGTGTGTGAGACTTCGTATTGGTTGGTTTTATGTAATTGCATGTGTTTTGTGGCGAGTGGTGGGGACAAAACGGAGACAGCGAGTTCCCATACATTTTGAACCGCACGGCATATCTCTCGTGATCTGTGGTACCCACAGTGCCAATTGAAATCAATTTTACTTACTCATATTGTATTGCTTGTGATCAGTCGGAGCAGTGTTAGTTTTTCACGACATTGGTTTTACACCTCCATTGGCTTATTGACTTTATTAACCACTCAATCTGTCATTTATCATTTGTCACTTGCCAAAGTTTTTTTACTGTTAACGCGCCATATTCGTAAGGTCAACGCTTCAACGCTATTGTCATTCCAAAAAGGACTATTAAACAGGTGAGGTCCCCCAGTCAGCCAACCATGGAGGCCATAACACGTTTAAAAATAAATTGAACACAGTTCAACAACGTACAAGGTCAGTGTAAGTCGGATGTTTTTGTCTGGCGAAAGCTGCCAGCATTCTTTCATTCTTTTTTTGAATTGCGCTTTTAATGTCCAACTGGTGGGCACAGACCTCAATGCGGGTAATTCTGGCTTTAGTCCACCTTGATGACGGACTTTACACGTCTTTCAGCATGCTAGTTTCTTCAGGATGTTTTTCTTTACGGTATATCAAGTAATAATCATAGTTTAGAATGAGATTCCCACATGAAATCTCGAAAAATCGAAGATGCGCAAGCTGGCGTTTGAACCACAGATCATCTCATATATCTGTGGTTTGAACCTACGTCACTTGTTGCCAAGACGAGCGTTCTACCAACATCAAAAAGCAAAATATATCCCATAAAAAAAAACACGATGGTCATAAATTTTTCATCGTAAGACGTCGTGTCTTAAAGAAACCTATTGAAGAAGAATGCTATAAGTCTCACATGTGGCAGTGATAAATGGGAACGGCGCGGTAACCTGTTGAAAACTGAATACACTTTGTGCAATACGAAAAGATCTCATGACACTGGTGTCTTACCATTGTGGTTCAATCTTCAATCCATGAGCTAAACAACTTGTTTAAGATTAAATAAAAGTACTTAAAACTTTAAGGTATTTTATCTTAGGACGTTAAAAAGATCACAAAGATGGTTGTATATTTATATACCTGTTCACAGGTAGGTGATGAGTTAACAAAATAAAATGTTAAATATTAAGCCACATTTCGACTAGCGATCGTGGCGCGCTTCGAACTCTTCGTAGAAGCTGCTGCCACAGTGCGCACACGCATAATATACACATGTATACTATTCCATATTTGAACAATCTACGCACTAATACTACTTGGCAGCTCGGAGCGCGCCAGCGCACTCGCGTGCCAATGTACTCGACGTTATGTGATGCAAATGATACAATGATGTATTCGTGAGTGATTTTATTATTAGAACAGAGACGCTCATAATATCTGTTTATCGACTAGAACATACACAAACAAGATTTCTATATGAATTAACGAGTTTGGATTTATTATAATAATAAATAATACACTGTTTTGTAATGGTTTACCTGAAAGAGCGAATTGACTGGTTGATAACTAGTGTATGATTGTGTAAATGATTTGATGTGAATGGCAAGTTTTTTTTTATTTTTTTATTACATTATAGGCAAGTATTTGATCTCGATCTCACCTGATGGCAAGTGACGATGAGATCTACGATGGATCATACTTGCCTAGAAGGTACCTGGTTTACTCTCGACTTGAAAACACCCAGATTGAAGTCAACGGGGAACAATGACGCCGGTAGCGTGTTCCATTCCTTGGCAGTTCGCACGATGAAAGTAGAAGCAAAACGCTTAGTACGTACCGAAGGAATGTCCACAGTGTACGGATGACACTTGTCCGAGCGTCTTGTCGACCGACGATAGAATGGAGATGGGGGAATTAATTCGTGTAATTCCATCGCACACTCTCCGAAATGTATTCTGTAGAAGACTGATAGGCTGGCAACCCTACGTCGGTGTTCCAGGCTCTGTAGCTTGGCCTGCACTAGGGTCTCGTTGCCAATGAGCTTTCTAGCCCGCCTGTCTATGGAGTCCAAAGCCTCCAGCTGATACTTAGCAGACCCATCCCAGAGATGGCTGCAGTATTCCATGCACGATCGGACTTGAGCTTGGTATAAATTTAGAAGCTGTCCCGGCGTGAAATACCTGACCTTCCCCAGGATGCCCAACTTCATAGCAGCTAGTTTGGCTTTGGACTCAATGAAGGAACCGAAATTGAGCTTGGAACTGAGAGTTACACCCAGTAGCTCTAGATGGTCCTTCACGGGCACAGATACATTCCGGAAAGTCGGAGTCAGGTGGAATGGACTCCTTTTCCGTTAGTTGTTTTTTTATGGGAAAAGAAAACCGTATATATTAAAAAAGACCCATGGCAATGCATGAAAATAAATATATCACAACAACACGTTATGCACGTTTATTCATCGCGTGTCAAATTAGTATGCTATTTCTAATATCCCGTTTCAAATTATTCTACTATTTCCAACATCCCATGTAAAATGATCTGCTATTTTGACATCCCACATCAAATTATTCTGCTATGTCTGTCATCCCATATCAAATTATTCTGCTATGTCTGCCATCCCATATCAAATTATTTTGCTATGTCTGCCATCCCATATCAAATTATTCTGCTATGTCTGCCATCCCATATCAAATTATTCTGCTATGTCTGCAATCCCATATAAAATTATTCTGCTATGTCTGCCATCCCATATTAAATTATTCTGCTATGTCTGCAATCCCATATCAAATTATTCTCCTATTTTTGTTTTCCCGTCTCAATATCTGCTAGTTCTGCCACACGGAGTACTTAGGTATTAGTGGGTGTATTGAGGCGCAAGAGTGTCACCTATATCGACTAGTTCTAAGTTATTCTTATGTAGTATTACAAGTAAACCACGTTTATGGATAGAACCATCCTTTTCATGAAACAAAACCAAAATAAATTCGTATGCTGATTATAATTATATGTAATATTTGTACGTTTCAAACGCATCTCGGATTGATTCAGATTTACAAGCATTTCCATTGTCGTAAGGCAAGCCACATTGGAAATTGTAAAAACAATTTTTCTGCTTCTTCTTGTCATCAGCACAGCAAGCTAATATGGCGGCGGTGCATGGATTTGGTGGATTAGGAGGTGGTTTATTATTCCCAGGGACAGGCATTTGTTTTGATGGTGATGATAATAGACTTACCTGAAACGAAACATTTTAAGTTATATATTGATTAATAAATAAACGTGCAAATGATACAGCGAAATAATGTTAAGAGTAAGTACGCGAATGTTATACACCTATTTCATGAAATTTGATTTTTTATATAAATTTTAAATTAAATTAACCTACCTAAATTAAATTAACTAACTTCAATTGCATTGTAATGATACTACCTTATTGATAGAAACTTAAATTGTAAAGGGTATTTTTTTTTTAAACTGATTTCTCCCTGATCCTTGGTTACTGAAACGCCATTCAACTGTTTTAAGTCCTACGTAACTGTTGAGACGTCATTATCTTATTTTTCGCATGATTCTTAAAGATTGAGCATTCCTAAAAATTCAGTTGCGTCTGAGGATTTGAACTTCATATTTACATTTAAAGTATCATATTAAATTATTTTAATTGAGTCAATGTTTTTTTTTTAATTGGGCATGTTCACTTACGTCTGATTGTACACTGCCGTGTTCCACTTTAGGTGCGAGACGTTTCAGTGATCGTTCTGGTTTTATAGGAATGAACGAGATCGGTCTAGCACCATCTTTGTCATCGCCTCCGCTTTCATTGACCGGCCCCCAGCTCGTACCCTCTTCTACCGGAAAAGTTCTTGATTTTATATTCGGTACTTCGACTGTTTCTACTTTATCGACTGGATCAGAAACAGGATAAGGTATCGGATAAGGAACGTATATAGCTTGTGGGACGGGCACTTGCTGAGGTTTTCTAACGTAAGTTGTAATTTCCTGAAGTAATCTGACAATTTGCGGTAAATATTGCTCCTGTTGTTTATCAGAATCGGCATCCCTTCTTGTTTGGGAACGAGGTTGTATCAGTCCATCATAGTAGTTCTGCCTTTTTTGTCGTTCGTCTTTATTACTATTATTGGACAGGTAGTGCTGAAAGGAATCCAGTACCTTTACAATATTTTCTTTACTGCATGCGGTTCCAGTTTGATATGTTTGTGCACAACGAAAGTTGCTGAAGCATTTCTTTTGACGTTCTATACTGTCAGCACAGCATGAAAGTATTGCACCGTCACATTTGCTAGGAATTCCAAATCCCGAAGAATTGTGCTCTCGTTTATCTCGATTGTGACCCTCTTTTTGATCATCTGTTCCTCGTGCTTCTACTAGAACTACACAAAGTAATACAGCAATGTGTATTGATGTATTCATCTGCAAAATACAACATATATATTATAAATAACAAGAAATCAACTTATATCATTAATTTGACATTAGTTAACCGTGTTCTGTACGATCACTATCATTATCAATACCGGTTATATGAATAAGAATATAATGAAGGTTTAGAATAATATCACGTTTTATAAAATGAGGTAACGTCAGGTATCTGACATTGGCAATCTACTAAATGCGGCTCGCTTGCTTAGACACATATTAAAATGCTGAGACCCGGTTTAGAAGCTAATACTTAGACATCGTAAACACAATAAATTGAGGCTAATATTGACGAATATTAAGGTAATATTGACATGAAAATCAAAAAACTAATTGAATTTAGTCCTTGATTGTGGCCCCGTGAATATGATATTTAAAATTGTAGCTTTATTTCAGACATGTTAACTAAATTATTATTTATTATTGAGATCCTTAAGATGATGATCCTTATGTACAGGACGGATACGTAACGTTAGCAAGCAATAACCTCACTTTACGAACGTAAAACCTGTTTTGATATTTCACTCGTGTTCAACGTTGGTATTAGGCTAGAAATTCGTCATTCTTTACATTGTCACTTGAATATTAATTCTTGACCCTGTCGACCCATGACTTTAGCAAAACCGGATTTCATCACATACCGCCAAACTTTTTCGTACACAATACAGAAGATTCCTTAACCACGTTAGATAATAAGCAATTTTGTCACAATTGTGATCTTTAATTACACTATTTACACTCTCTTCTGTATCCTAATTACACATGGAACTGGGTTTATAACAATTTGTTGAAAATATAACACAAAACATCACCTTAAATTGTTCCTTTTGCTGTTTTAACAAATGCAAATATACGTGCGCTTCATGCGATGTTATATTAAACACTATCAACAGCTTATGACTAAAGCAATAGATGTCGTTTTTTTTAGACTGCAAACCAGTTTTACTTCGGATTTTCCACTTTTTCCTTTTCCTGGTTCTTGAAAAAGATGAACGTCTTATGCATCAATGCAAAATTTAAAACTTCGTCAATACTATTGAATGTTATTTTGGTGGTTTGTGTTCTTCTTCTATGCATTAGTGACATGGATACATTTCGGTCCCTAAACAAGAGGATCATATTTCCTATTTCATAATTTTCTGATGGTCTTTTTTATTTTTCCTCTATACTTAATGAGGATTTCAAACTTTCTTAATATTTGGTTCATTATACATGTATTTGAATTTATCTTGATTTATTATCAATAAATTTCGTGTTTAGATATAATCTTTAATTTCAATAATACACCCAAAAGTATGACATCAATAAACAAATGATTATTAAATTACCAATCATACTACGCTATGTGTTTCCACTATCCATCTCGGTATATGTATAGGAACAAACCCGAGGGAAATTTTACCAGACATATTCACTAATACTCAATGAATGTCGTGACTCGTGATGTAAAACAAAACAAGGTGAAGATGAAGTCAGTCACAGACCCGACGTCGCAGGCAGAAGACGTGTTATACTCTGTAATGCATTTACGATTCGCGGTATTATTTAAATAGGTACACAAAGCGATAAATGAACAACTTTACTAAAATAATAATAGTAATTTAATAAACCGCAGGAATTTATAATAATGTTGTTTTGTAATTATATAACATATGTTAAATATCGGCCACTGTTCACTGACTATGAGTATGTCTCTAGTGTCGGTAAAGCGTCCCTCAAACACAAGTTTTACCACTGTCACGGCAGCGACGCGTTGGTTGCCGTAATTAGCAATGTAAGAAGAAATTCAAATAAGCGCTGCCACAAGCTGTCATCTGACCGCTCTATAAGCATACATCTGTTATAATATCATGTATATAGGGAACGCTTTATGTTCTAGGTGCACTTAAACGGATACTAGGTTATTGAATCCAGAATTCAATATGCGTCAACATCACACTAAATAGTAACGTTGGCAAACAGTAATAATGTCACCTTCGATAACAATAGTGTGAAGCGGGCGGAATGTGTCACTGACATTATCTTTCTAGGCCAACGGAATTTTCAGTGGAGGAAATTATAGTAGAAATTACCTAAAATTTTTTTACATACACTCGTCTATATTCTGCAGGCTGCAAATGAAAAATACTTATGCATATATATGAAATGATTGAATCAGTTAATATATTTGAAAAAAAAAACAATATTTTCAGGATTCCGGGTTAATCAATAATTATTATGTATTTCTATTAGGGGGGTGAGGATCTCGTTAAGTAGTGTTTTAAAATCATTATAAGTGTATTATAGTAGGTTTACCAAATATAAAGCATCAAAGCCTAATTTACTGAAGCCATTTTACGCTTGTCACATGCTGTATCCCTCTAACATAAAAACAAAAAAAAAACAGATAATGCAACATTATCCACGTCATCTCTAAACAAACTCAATAGTAAGACACAGAAATTAACTGCAAATACAACATTGTTTCTTGTAATTTATGACTTTTGTTTAACGAGGTACCATAAGTTTTTGTTGTTGACATGGTTACTCAAACTTACATTGAGCGAGACCCAGCACTTAATTGCCAGTTCTTTTAATTCAAACTAATTGTTAGGTGATATTATCTGTAGATTATTGAGGCCCTATAATAAAAAAAATCAAATAAGTCTTACTATTGAAATAAAACTAATATTAACGGATTTTATCGCGTTTTTTTTATGTTTTGGCGTTCCCGCCCGCTTCGGCTCGGCTTCGGCTGCTTTATAGCAACCATAGTCACGGGACTAAAATTAGTTTTATTTTAATGTGTAGTATTCGCGTAAATATACGAAATCAATAGTGTTACCTTTTTATATTGTAATATGCTCTAGTGGGTGCAAGATCCCTTGTTTTAAAGAGTTCTTATTACGCACAAAAAGAATGAATGTACAAATTTTCTCTCTCATTCATTTTGTGGGCAGCTTGTTAGTGTAATAAAAAACTGAATTTTTTATTTAGTAACTTTAATTTTAGTAATATGTATAAAATACAGACTAGGTATACACTTATTCGATACACAGCTGCCAATAAAAGTAAGCTAGATTAACGGAGTTGATAATGAAGTAAACAATAAATGCTATTTGACTGCTGCACAGTGCACACCATATTTATCGTTAGTCTAATACTTAAATGTAACTCAAATATAAGAGCCGTGTAATTTAAACGCGCATTCAAAAACTCTAAATAATGACGTCTGAACCAGTCAGACAAGGATTTAAAATCTTAGTGGCGATTAGTTATTCGACCGCGATTCGTGTTTGTGGATAAAATCTACATATTTTCCACAATGGTGATAAAAGGTGCTAACTTAGTCGCATATGCAGCAATCTAGATATACTATGCAAGTACCAAACATGATACCAAAATATCTAATTACACATACAGTATAAGGAACAACAATCATATGGCATCGAAAATATGTTAATAGATTAAAAATACCACGACATAGATAGTATTACAATATTAAGTAATTAAATGATGATTGACATTTATAAATTAAATTAAAATTTTATTATAAATTAAAATATTCTGTTAAACGGTGGTCTCGTTTGTGTTAAAATTATTGATCGAAACTTGATATTTTTTTATACCGAAATCTTCATTGGACAACTCGATTTCTTGTTAAAATTTTGATAAAACCATCATGACAGTGACTTAATACAAACTAGTTTCTTTTGATTCTAATAAAAGTTGCTTCTGACATTTGCAGGCCCCGCTAGCTTTTATGCCAATAGTTGGAATTTCATTTCACATTAATGGATTCTGTGCAAACACGTCTGTCCAATATTCACATAGTGGGTTTCAATTGAAGTTAAATGGCTCGCCCGGTTCATGTTCAACTGGAATCAATTGCGGATTGACAAAGTTCTACAAAACTTTGATTGTATTTGTGACACACGACAAACATTTCATTCCTTATTTATCCCGAGGACGAGTTATATTTCTTAGGTACACAACGATTAGATAACCGTTTTCAAATGCCAATTAAACAGTTATCAATCTATAGAATTATAATGTGAAATCGTGAATACTGATAGTGACTACCTAACATAAGAGTTAAAGATTCATTTTGCTGGCGCATATGCATTTTTAATAGCATCAAGCGCATTTGAAATTGATTCGCGGTCACAGACGTTTTCACTGTCGTAAGATGCTGCACATCCGAAGGCGGTGAAACACTGCCTTTGGTTTTTATCGGAGCAGCAAGCGAGGATCGCAGCGGTACACATACTAGATGCCTTGGCCTTCGAACCATCGGAGAAAACTGGCGCTGCAGTCGATGCTTGGACCTAGAAAAGAAAAAAGAACACTTGAAGTTAGCGGGTGGCTTATAAAATTTACACCTACAAGAAATACCAGTCAGGAGAATGAAATCAGAAAGTGGAAACAAGTATCGCTTAAATAACTGGATAGTACGTACTACTCGAGCGATTATTTGTGATGAAGTGAATTAAACATTGATTATCTTAGCGCAAGCATGTCTATTTCAAAATCATTAAAGAATATTGTCGCAAAAAATTGCAATGCGTTGGACAATTAATTTGTTACTTTCTTTCGAGCTAGTTTGTTAATTGTTGCTCGACTCACCTCTGCTTGACTGCTGCCGTGCTCTACTTTAGGTGTAGGTCTTTGCATCGCTTGTTTAGGTTTAATAGGCTCAAAGGAGATCGGTCGGGCAAAATCGTAATCATTGTCGTTTTCATCTTCTTTCGATACCACAAATCCCCAATTCTGGTTTGGATCTTCCATATCTGGGAATCTGCTGGTGACGTTCGGTTTTTTTGTTCCTTTGCAAGGGGAATATTGAGGGATGGCGTATGGCACGGGGTAAGGAATGTAGATTGGCTGCGGTGGAAGCTGCGGCGGCTGCGGCCTTCGTACGTACGCCGAAATTTCTTCGAGGAGATTTATGATTTTTGAGAGTTCCTGCTGGTTTCTATCGTAATCTCTCCTTTCTGGATAGTAGCCGTGTTGGGGTGGTGGGTAATCGTACCCGTAACCCATCTGCCACCTCCTCCGTCTGTGACGTGGTTCCTGGTGCTCTCTGTGTTTCGCAAAAACTTCATCTTGATCCTCAACGTCCGTTAGGCTCTCGTGCTCTTTTCGATTTTCGAAATGTCGTCCAGTAACCATGACGAAACATAACAATACACCGAGTAAAACAAGTGTATTCATCTGGAAAAGGCAAAAGTAAGTGTAAGGAGAAGCAGTAATCTTTTAATTCTGAAATGCGGATGTAATTAAGTTTTTTTTGCTACAGCACATTGTATGGTTCGGAGGTGTAAATCTTTTTTTTTGTTTATATTCCACTGCTTTTCCAATCGCCGTCATTCACATTTTTTTGGTTTTTTATTTCGCGAATAGACCTCGATGCCGAGGCTTTGTAGGACGCCATGCCAGCTATTTACTGCGTGTTTGACATTGACGACCTCAATGTATATTGAATTTTAATTTATCTCGCAATAGCTGTTGACATTTTGCATAGTAGGTACCTACTTAAGGTAGTTGTAGTAACGAACTGAGAATAATCTCATCAATATAATATAGTATGTAATTAAATGTGTTTTTATAGACAATTAAACAAAACCAATATCATAAATATATAACATTTATTTTACCTTGAAGGTTCTTAAAAAAATATTTTATGGGTACTTTATTAAAATTACTATCCAAAAACGACTCCTTTTTTAATTAGTTAGTTCTGTGGGTACCTACGCATTTTCTGATAAATATGTTAATAAGTACATTATATTTTATATACTATTGATAATACTTTAACATGAATAAATAGACAGACCAGACATATACGTAGGTACGTGATACGGTATTCTAACCGTTATCAGAATACGTAGCCCGTATAAAACGTTATCATATCAAAATGTCATACCTCGTTTGAATGTTAAAGGATTAAATTACGACAAATTAGCACTAGCTTTAGACATCCCTACGTGTGTAGGTACAAGAACAATTTCGTGCACTTTTATTTTACAACATAACGACGGAGTAAGAAAGCGTACGCACCTTGAAACAATATTTCAATTCAACAAGCCGACTAAAACACACAGTATACTGTTTACGTATTGAATCAACACAACTTCCTTAAATTTATCTTATCGTTATCACTGAGATATAATTTCACATTCGCGTGTGCTCCAAGCGACGTACCAGCCCAGACTGCCGTAGGCGCAACGACCGTGGCACTGAATGCTCATGCGCACCCAGCCGAACCAATATTTATGTGATCAATATTATTGGTATTATTCATACGAGTTCATTCAATAGAATTTACCCAGTACCTTCTGATAAGGACTGGTGAAGACGAAGATCTAAGTGACGTTGAATTCAGAATATAACCGTTAAATATATCACTAACCTCCACTGTGTTTTGGAGAACACCGCAAGAACAAATCTGAGTAATGAAATACTAGTTGTGAATCACGAGTCTAAATAAGCATAGGCCTAAAGAAATATACAACTGATCTAATTCTTTGATTATCGCAGGAGTTGCCTATGAAGGAAAATAATATTAGGAATCAGTCGGCGGCACGCGAAGCTAATATAGGCAATCTGGGTAGGTAGACTGTAAACTGACCAAATTGGATTTAAAAAAGGCGCTAGAAAGCAGAATTATTATAAAAAATATCTATTTGCTATACGATTTAGTTTCGCTCGTATTTAATACAGGTGATCATTGAACTTATCGGTATATAAATGTAATATGCTCGATCTAAATTATGGCTAATGCCTACTAGATAACGTATAAAATCCCTTAATGTGAAATACGTTGATTCTAATTATAAATGGGGTCTTCGTCGTTTCACACCACAAGCGGTTCGCACCATGGTGTGAAACGACGAAGTGTACTTTTTGAAGGCGCGGTTTCACACCATGGTGTGAATCAGCCAATGCTTTTTTAGACTTCGTCGTTTCGCACCGTGGTGTGAATCAACCCAGGACTCTTTTTGGCTTCGTCGTTTCGCACCAATATCAAAAGTTTGAAAAATAGTGTGTTTTGTACAGACGGGTAGAAAACTGTTATTGGATAAAATGAATAGTGCAGTAAAATACAAAAAGTACACTTCGTCGTTTCACACCATGGGGCTAACCGCTTGTGGTGTGAAACGACGAAAACCCCTTATAAATCACACATGCCTTTATAAAAATAGACACATGAATATTCTTTTTGTTCGTCGGCAAAATGCCAATATATGTTTTAGTCTTCAGTCCATCATGTAGGCACTGAAATATCTAAATGTAATTTGTTTATTACACATAAGCGTGATCCCAACAAGAGAATGATGCACCTGTTATCAAGATTATCTTAGTGATAGCTCTCCATATCAAGAAGATCCTTTAACACCTCAGTTCCTGACCTGATGTCACCAGGACGTCAAACACCTCAGTCCTTGGTTGCTGTAAGGTTGCTGTAAAGCAAGCGAATCATCGGGAACGAAAAAACATAAAATAAACTCCGTAAAAATGTTTTATTTCATTGTGTAGTAGTTAAATTTAACTCACTTTAAAGTTAACTAATATAAACTAAAATATGAAAACGCTACCAAATTCTACCGTAATATTTTATCTTTTCTATAAGTATATTTAAGGTATGTACATACAGACTAAGAAAAAGATATAAGGACACACTACAAACACGATCAACCTAAAAAAAGACAATCACGTGTTGAGCACGCGTTTATAACATTTCTTACTACAAAAACATAATTAGTTACTATTCTGATATAAACTCCATAACGATAAAACAAGTTTTAGGCGTTTAGCAACGGTTTAGCGAACCACGTGTCAAACCCGCATTTAAATGTATTTGGCGGTAAGAACGTAATGCCTAAAAAAATATATCCACACCCACGGCTTTAAAAACATTCAATCCATTCTCTCATATTAAATATGTATTCCTTATACCATCGACAATTCCTAATTGAGGCCGAAAAATATATTTTTTATGGATCATTGCACCTATTTCAAACAGTCTTTTATAGTACAATGACTCACAAGCTACCTAAATCGAATTCCTATTTTAAAAAATATGACGCTTATCGTTTTCCGTTCTAGATTATCGTGATTTTTGAGTTTTTAAGTGTTGATATCGCAGGTATCGTGTCCTATTTACGAATGAATCGTACGTGCGTAGTTAAGTGAACGTAAGTACTTTCTATCCAATTTTATAGATTGTGCTATGTTTGGTTTTTCTAATTAGCGGTATAAATTTATTTGTTTTTTACGTTAAAAAAATTGCCATTAGCCTCTATACGAACGATAGAAGAATTAGGAGAAGCTGGTATTGTTTTGTTTCACATTTTATGCGCTGAAAATATTGCGATACCCCACAGAAGAAAACAAACATATGCTTTAAATTATAACGTTTGTTTTCGCACTATGACGTCATTGTTACTATCTAACACTGTCATGTTCTAAATTCAAATATGACAGGTTACGTCATTCACGTTCCATATTTGATAAGGACGGATTCATCTTTGTGTTCCGAGCAAGTTCCGAGGTATTGCGCGAAATCGTCTTTTTATTTGGTGTTCAATTTAAAAGTGCTTCATTGATTTTTCTAAATCAGAATAAATACAAAGGTAGACGTACTACTAAACGTCATTCAAAATATGTACATAAAAAAGCAATTTAAATTGTAAGCTCAAGGTCTTCCCAAAGTAATTTTACGTAATAAGGATGTCTCCAATGTAATTAGACTGATTGGTAACACACCTCAATTTGTCAACGTTTTCTAAAGACGTAAAAAAAAACAAAATAACCGACTCAATAACATGCATAGTAAAAACATACATAGGAAAACATTTTTTCCTCTATGATAAGGTTTAAAAAAAAAGTAATACAAACTGACGCATAAATCCACGCACTTGACATACTTTCTATTACTCTTTATCTACAGGGACACATTTACTACTTGACTTTATATGTAGATGTAGGCATGTAAACAATGTTAAGTTTTAATAGTATCGTCATAAATTTGTCAGTTAAGTCTAGACTGTAAATGAATTAATCTTAATCTTAATTTATAGATGTCGTAAATCTGCGCGTCATATGTTCATGTGATACTATGGCATGTATAAAAATTAGATTGCGTTTGTTTTATCCAAAATACAAAACAACATATAAACTCTATGGACGCTTAAAATGTTATTACCGGGTACACCGTCTCCCGTAATTAGATGACCATAAAGTTTACGACAAAGCAACAATGTACAGCTTAAATCTAAATTTTACTCCGCTAGTATATCCCCTTTGTTTGCAGTCCTTGCGACCACAAGCGCCCCCCCCCCCCTCACCCTCCCGCCGTCGCTGAGAGTCTTCCCTTGTACCCACTTTGCGTCTTATTTTACTTTCTGAGTATCTGTTGCTCTTATTGATTTCGTCTGATTCGGATGATACCTACTTATAATGTTTTGTAATAGTATATTCATTCAGTATGTAACAATAATAGTGTACATTATATTAGGCGATCCATCAGTAAGCTATTAAGGTCACATCCCAAAAAAAAACAAATTTGAAATTTAAAATTATCACTACATACTATGTGCGCGGTAAAACGGTATTGGCTTGTTTTCTCTACGAAAAAAAAATACAACCGAATTGAGAACCTCCTCATTGAGAAAATCAAACACTGTTTACACATGTATTTTATACATAAACATGATCGGTCTGACCTACTTGTTAGCTCCTTTAAATATTTCACACTATTTTTGTCCCACCTTATAAATCTGCATGTGTCTTAAAATACGCTTATCCAAAAGGTTCATATTTTTATTGCATTAATATTTTTAACCGAAATATATAAGTGAAGCTATTGATTGATTCACGTTGGATTACTAATGTGGAGAAGCATTCGTCATAGTCCCCAATACACCTTTAGTTTTAAAGATTGCAGTATCCAAATATCCTGAAAAGTTAGATATGACATACATACCTATATCCAATATATACCGTTCAGCGACTAGTAGATAGTTACATACTAAGAAAAAATATTTTGTACTCAATGTCACGTCTACGAGAATACGGTACTTCGGGTAACAATACATAAGTACTAAAGAATGATTTTTTTGTTATTTTTTGGTTTCTAGAAAAAGTTACTTAGCCGTTATTTTCGTAACGGCTTTTTGTAAACTATGTTAGTTGGGTCTTTAGCTTCCTACTTAAGATAGTCACCAGCTATAGGTATGGTATATATATCACAACGTCATAAGATTCATAATTTTTTTTTATATGACTCGTACAGATCAACCAGTATTACTTCTGACCTTTAAAACATCCCGTGTGCGTCCTCAACAATTACGCTTTTATTGATAAAGCATTCCGGCTTTCCAGTTTACGTTGCTCGTTTACCTCTAGGTACATAATTTTATAGAATGACGGCTCCATTAACACTAACGACGCTAAGATTGAAATATGTGCCGGTAATTTTTACAAAATCCATTTTTGCGCGTTAATGAAAAGCTAAAAGCTAAAAACACATTAGCGGGAGCAAGTAGACAAAAAAATTCTGCTGGCTTGTGGTAAAAATATTCATTGGTGATTATAACTGTAATATTGCGAAAGTTTCATATCTCAACTCTTACAATAGAAATAGATGTAACTAGGACGCTAATTGAGGAAGCTCTCAAATGTACTATATTTCTAGCATTTGAGGCATCTGTTCAATACAAATTCACACAAAGTACTTAGTTTAATCTTGTAACTTAAGTTACAAGATATTCTTGAAATAAAACAGCGATTTCATACTAGACACAAATCGTGAATAGGCAACCAACGAGATGAACCAAATTTTCACCCGTCAAACATTTTAATAATACTCCTTGTTCATTTTAATGGCTTGTGGGAGTATTAACTCAACCGAATCCTAATATTCGTTTCAGCAAACATATTTTATTTGAACTGTGAAAGGTAACTTAATGTAAACCATGAAATAGCACGCTTCGATAACCCATGTGTGAAACATTGCTTATTAATAATTTAGATATTGATTTCTTATATTTATGCGAATACACATTGAAATAAAACAAATTTTTCGGTCCTCCCGTCCTGCCGTCCTCCCGTCAGAGTCCTTCCGTGACTATTGTTGCTGTAAAGCAGCCGAAACGTCGGGAACGTAACTTAACATAAAATAAATGCGATAAAATTCTAAAAGTTAGTTTTATTTCAATGATTCAATTGTGAAAATAGAGTCGTGTCATGATGTTTTTTGTAAGAGACGTATTCCCTAAGTTGTTATTATTCTGCATTAATGATGTACACATTCTTACCCTGTGAAAAAGTCATTGAATTAAATGTTATAATTTAATACCAATTTAGATCAGTGTTATAGTTTGTGAATGGTTTTTAACTCCGTTTCTATACACGCAAAATTCGATCATAGAGATAATGCTGTCTAAGCTAATACGTTTAACGCTCGTATCGCACTTAAATGTGCATTCAAATTCAAAACCTCGTCGTCTACACTAGCGCTGCTAGCCCATCTAAAAGAGTTTCCATGTAAGGTTTTCAGACGGCTCTTTGAGCCACCCAGCGATTTACCCATTTGTTCCATTTATCTGCAGTCGTTATTACAGTTAAATGTGCTGTTAAATTGAGGTTGATAGAGCGACGTGGAATTTATGAATCTGTGATGGTGGCAGACATTTGGACCTTTTGCTTTGTTGAATGAAATTGAAACCCTTAAAGACATATTTTTGATGGTCTTTCGATTTCATATATATAGCTAGGTTTTGTTTCATTCTGGACACTACGTACTATATACAACCCTGCCTGTTTAAATATATATCGCTTATATATTATGATATGTGTTCAATGTTTCATTTTTTTTAAAGTTTATCTATAAGACACTGGCTAGTTTGGAGCTCACTGACACTTTGTTTTTTACTGGTCAATTAACGATTCTTATTTTTATTGGTCTATTCCTCAACTGGGATCACCTGTGTATTGGGTTCTAGACAACGATATAAATAGGTATTTATATAGACATTACCCACATTCGTATCGACCACACTGGACTTACGGCACAGAAAGCTGGGTTTTTACCAACTGAGCCCAGCGGGCCGTCATCAATATCTTCTTTATTCTTAATGTACCGAGACTGAGTCAAATTTAATATTAATTATAACCGAGCAATTTATTAATAACAGAATGTGTCTGTATCCTACATCTGTTTTTCTTAATAATAAATCACACATAAATTATGTTACAACATTAAATAAAATTGGCGCCAGACGTATAATCTATACTAATATTATAAATGTGAAAGTTTGGATGGATGGATGGATGGATGGATGTTTGTTACTCTTTCACGCCCGAACGGCTGAACGGATCTGGATGAAATTTGGCACAGAGATAGATTATAGTCTGGAATAACACATAGGCTACTTTTTATCCCGGTAAAATGTATGGTTCCCGTGGGATAGATGTTTTAATTTTTCATACTTTTTATCGCGGGTAACACCGCCGGGCGCATCTAGTGATTTCATAATTATGTAGGTCATACAAGACAGACAAAGTCTATGTTGTTCCCGTTTAACTAAGCGTAATATTATCGACTAAATACATTGCTATTATTTGCCTTGCCTCAAAACGGTACGTCAAGTGCGAGATTATTCATAAGCTAACTATATAGTTAGCTTATATATATATATACTTTGTAGTCTAACGTATTTAGACATTTTGTATGGAGAATTGAAAGTTTTAAATACCGTTCGCTAGAGGCGCTTTTCAATTTTCCATACAAAATGTCTAAATACGTTAGACTATAAAGTATACGGTTAGCTCGCACTTGACGTGCTGATAGCTTCTTTAACCATATGTATTTCTCGTACCCGACTAAAAATACCGCATAAAATCTAAGTATTATCACGTTATCAGACCCTCCCCAGATTATCTGAGCAATGTTTTCAGATAAATCTTTAGCCATTAACACTATTGATGTTAATGGATCTGAATATAAATGATTTTTATTTGTTCAGTAGCTAACCGTATGGTTTATATACGGTATTTCACGAATAATCTCGCACTTGAGATTAGTATTATCTAGACATTTCGTATAGAGAATTGAAAGTTTTAAATGCCATACGCTAGGGGCGCTGTTCAATTCTCCATCCAAAGTGTCTAAGTACGTTGTCTATACATTATACGGTTAGCTTACGAATAAACTCGCACTTGACGTTCTGATCTAATTACACTTTGCACTTTAGTAGTTAGCCACTAATTACCATCTTACTGACGTAATCATTAATAGCATTAGTCAAATCGACCTCGACATGATGTGATTAATTCTAATTGGTATATACTTAATGTAAGCACTTATATAATAAAATTTGATTGATCAAAATATGTAAGATTTATTTTACCTAGCGTTTTCAGAAATTTATTTAACTTTAGATTCAACCTAATCTCTAAATTTTTTTTACAAGCGCTTAAATTAAGAGTATATAGTAAAACTGTATATCAAATAAATATCGCCAGACGAACACACGAACTATACGGTCCCACACTAAGCAACGCTTGTATTATGGGTACCGTACAATGGACTGGGGGATCCAGTATATATTAATTATAAAAATATTAGGCAGATTTAGGTACAAACATTCGTGCTCATCACCCAAAGTTTGTCCCTACCATGATTCGAACCCAGGACCCTCGGCACAGAAAGCAGGGTCACTACCCATTGCGCTAATCAGGCCGTCAATTTTAAAAAAAATATTGTCATCATTGTCCGTTGGAAGACTTCTACTGGTAGACATAAACAAAACCCAAGGAATTTTGACGTAAAACACTTAAATTTGTTTTTATATTCCTTTTAAAGAAACTAACTAGATTTTAATATTTAAAACGCTTGCCTTTACACTTAACATTGTTTCTAAATGTAGCCTTACATACTAATATAAGCAAATTAGCAACAGATGTGAGCATTGGTTAGCAACGCAGCAGCCTGGCGCCGGATAATTAACCTCGTTAACATTGCTCGAATCATTGCATTTGTTAACAATCGTTTAGATGAATTATTACTCAAAATTAAAAAAAGCGTCTCCCATTCATTATTTTTAAAGCAAAGTAATTATTTTTTTTAAATTTGGCGTCACCATAGGCATTTTGCCAGTGTCAAGTTTTATAAATTATTTCGGTTTTCGAGCATATGCACGGGCCCAAAGGCTAGACCTAAGTAAAATACCCCCCATCCCTCAATCAGTAAAGTGATGGATACTTTACTGAAAGAATTTTTTATGGAATTTTTGTGAGAAACTGAAAAGCCAAGTTTTGTCACTTTGTTTCAATTACCTACACTCGTGCACTTTACCGAACCCATAATGGTTAATAATCCACTTATATCACTCACCATAACTCGCAGGAACACTAGTTTTAGAAATTAAAACATAACTGACTCCATGACTTTTCAGTTTCCCGCCAAAAAGTCAGCAAGGTAATTTCGATTTGAAATTAATAAGCAAAGGATCCAGACTGACCAATCACAGAAGGGTGAGTTCGAATCGTAATAATGTGATATATAAATTCAAAATCAACGATGACCACAGAGCTACAAATGACTCACGGCCATCCCACATCAGAAAACTTTTATAGACCACCAAAATACAAACTCCACAGAAGTTCGTAATGCGTTTAATTTAACGTACAATATGCACGTAACCGTGGCTCTGGCGTTACATAAACGTTTATGCGTGTTTCGGTAACGGGCTAATCCGTTTGCAGAAACCCTCCCTAACGAACGAGGTCTAATACTGGCCTCTGGTGGAATAGCTTGAATTACACGCTGAGGTAATTTTAGATAAGTTATTTCTGTTTGAAGGGCCCTGAATATTATGACGCAGGTAACGCCGGGAATTATGAGATATTATAGGTCAGCTGATGGGTGTATCATTGATTTAGAAGTCGTTAATGCCTCTGAAAGCACATATAGTGCATCCTGAAATGTAAGCAATTACGAGTCGAATAAATCGACGAAAGCAACGAAAGCGCCTATGTTCGCTGCGTGTCCAAGCCAACAAAATATTTGCAATTATCAACTTGCTAACAATGTGTGTAAATTATAGATATAATAGACGAATTAAATAATACTGTTTATAAGTAATTAAACGATTTTTTTCAAAAGTTTTGGGCAGCAATGGAATCAAAATTTATTAAACCGAGTTATTGATTGCAATCAAATGGTCAACTTTTCGCTCATTCTCGAATATCGTTCAATATAATTTAACCATATTATTGCGTCATCGAACAAGCTTCATTATGATGTCAATACCAAATCGATGCATGATTCTCGCATCGACCTATTTATTAAAAAGACAATCAATACGCGATAATACTGACTTAGTCATTGTATTATAGTTACCTACATATCATATAGTTTAACCCTCGTGTCACGATCTGTGAACCCGTAATGATATCATAGTTCCGAGCTGAGATCACTGAGATTCATATAAAAAATTATGAATCTTAATTCATGACTGGAACAATAGTATCGATGCACGAATCGACAAACACTTTGTAATTCCGGAATACATGATGCTGACCGGAATAACTTGTTCAAAGGATACCTAGTATTCAAATTGATCGCTATTGTATTTTAGGAGTTTTGCGATTATCAGACCATCATAATCGATTAAATGTTATCGAGGTTAAAGCACTCGTTCAGAAAAAAACATAAACAGTTAGTTGCGTAGGAAAAAAAATAACAAGAGAGAGGAACACATTATTTAAATTATAAAACAAAAACATTCCTTAGACTGTTGTCGCAAAACATACTCATAATTAGGCAGATTTTATTCCTAATAAATATCAAAATAAAATAAGTACGAAATTAATCTGAACACAGCAAGTTGAATTCCGGTATTAAAACCAACTGAAATCAACTAGGTTGATCTGCAATTAAAATTGACTCTCCTAACCGTTGGACTAGAGTCTCATATCCATATATACGAAAAGCAAAACGACGAAGAGGACTGCGTTGGTCGGCGGTGTACCTGCCTCTTTGCGTCAAAGGTTTCGGACTCGAAAGTTAACTACGTCAAAGAGCCATACGTCACACATCCTGATTTCCTGATCCTGATTATATTTCGCGTATAATTTTATGCATATCTATAATGTTTATTTAATTTTAGTTACGAGACTTTATTATAATGCAGAAGGCGGCAATGTTTTGAACGCTAGGTCATATGACGTTCTATATTTAAACCATTGACGCTAGGCTTGATTTCCGGACCTGACAAAATCAAGTACGCACTAAGATAAGGTCAATTTTTATTTTGATGAAAACTATCGGTTCCGTTATATGCCGTGTCATTACATTTTCGGATGATTTAAAAAATAATAATTCATTGATATAAGGTAAAAAGCGGATGTCATTTTTACACCGTTTAATTTCGCTACATCATTGGATTTAGAACAAGGCTTCGGTGAAGCTCAACCATGCTCGAGCCGGCGGCTGTGTGAGTGATTTCACGATATCCGATCAAGCGAGTTCGGATTTCAAAAATAGAACGAATCCCGAGTGCATTTTTTTTGTTCAAACGAATTTATTCAAATTGTTAGTTTCCCACAAAAAGCGTAGTGTATGGAGTATTCATGGAATATTCAGTTTTGCTATATACATTTCTAAAGTAATGTTCATCCATCTAACTCTCAAATGTAATGTGATTACCCTAAACCTGGGTCCATGTGCAAAATTAAGTACGTAATTAATAAAAATAACACGTAAAAAGAAATGAACATCTATTCAAAATTGCGGCGACGTTCCGAGACCCCCTCAGCGAATAGGAAAGCGGTTTAAAACTTCCCTAGGAAACATAAACCATCCGTAATGGCATTAAGTCGCTGATTACGCGCGAAGGCAAAACGGTTTTACTCAAATTAGGCACATTACTTAGTATGAACGAATATGCGGCTTAGATAATTTCGCCCGCTGGGCGAAATGTGTTTGGATACTCCTTTATTGCACGGTACATTTAGTTTCGGACTCCTCCTTTTGTAGGTGCTTTACATAGGTAACAATAAAATTAATTTCATTAAAATAACACGTCCCTCGGTAATAATACGTAGACACCAGCACGGAACTTGTTCAAATCCTTGTTGAGAGTGTTTACCTACGTTTGAATGACGTAACGAATTTAATTTTAAAACCAATACTGTTAATGGCAGTACCTACATCGTGTCACTGAAACGAGCTTATTGTCTATTTACAACAGTAACACAACGCAATTAACGATTCAATAAAAGCTCTGTATGCAGTGACATTCATAACATGAAATACTTCTACCATTTAGAATAAATACTATTTATAGAGATAGAGATATAAAGTTTTTTTTTAATCTGTACCAGCAATGTGCCCTAGAATAAATAAATCCCTAAGATTACAGTCCAATTATTTATGTAATAATATAATAATACCAGCCCTTTTAATGTCCCACTATTGGGCACGGGCTTCCACTCAATGTGAAGGGATTAGGCTATAGTCCACCACGCTGGTCCAGTGCGGGTTGGCGGACTTCACACGTCTTTCGACGGGTTCACTCAGACATGCACATTTCCTTGAAATGTTTTCCTTCACCGTTTAGCACGTGATAATCATAGTTCAAAATGAGATTCGCACATGAAATCCAGAAATCCCAGAGGTCCGAGAGGTTACATATTTATCGCTTTAAAATATTAATGAGTATTGAGTCATTATTCGTTTAACTAAAGGCCAATGGTAACACTCTAAAAGCGATGAAATCTGTTTTCAAATATATATATCTGTAAAATACCGCCCAGATTTAACGTATTCTTTAGTTTTACTAATGATACTTCGTACCCTCGTCACTCAGACATAAAAAAATGTAGATATAAGCAAAATCTAGCATAAACTAGGTAAAGGAATCGTCAGGAATATCGTGATAAATGAATAAACTGTCAGAATATTCAAGAGCTAGGATAACTCACAGCGTTTTAGAGCCCGGTAAATAATCTTTCTCTTATTTAAAGTATTTCAATATAATTCATTTACAACTTCATTTTAAGTGCCCAGAAGCCGTGAGCAAATATAAATTTATCTAATCTTTCATTTCGGGAGCATATAATACTTAGAGTCCAAAATTGTTCGAACGTTTCCCTGTATGGCATAACGTATTGTACTGTTGTAAGCATATATATGTTGTAAGATTTGTAAAGAACATACATCAACGGACACTTACTACAATCTATTTCATGTATTTCTAAATCACTATTATCCCAATTCATTGCATCACGTAACGTCTTCTTAGCTCTTATTATGGACTTGTCATTCAGTTAGCAAATACTGGAAAGCTCCAATATTACTAATTATATACTTACCAAAATTGTACACAACAATATGACCTCTATTAAAATCACAGTAATGGCACGAATCGCTTATAAATGTTCGGTGAATGATGCAAATGTTTATTGACGTATGGACCCGTTGATCTGTACATAGCGGTCGCATATTTGTGCGCGATCGATTGCGTGCAATTGCGGGATAATGCGATCCCACTAGAAATATACTGGATATCATGTTATCATAACAGAATTACTACATATTAATACATTAATGGCTACTTTAATTTTTACTTTTTTGTACTTTAATTTACAATATTCTTGTTTAATTATTTTCAGCGGCAATACTCGTACTACACTTTCGCTGAAAGTAAGAAAGGTCAAGAATGTGTGTGGACTACTTCATTGTTGTTGCGATGTTCTATGCCAAGAGAGAAATGGAAACGTTCTGAGAATTCCAGGGCGGCTAGCACACGGGTGAAGACAAAACCTGTGTCACGGATTATGTCGCACCAAATCACTCACTCCCTCCTGTAAATCATACGAGGGAAACAGACGAAATCGATTTATCTCACATTTTGTCTTGTCACAGCTGTGTGCTACTAATGCTGCTATAGTGTATGTAGTTAGGCCTTTTACAGTTATACTAATTTAACTTTATAATAGCGATCGAAAAGAGCGTGTAAAGTGCTTTAACTCTTATTTATCATCAAAACTTGGACTAAATTCGATTAAGGCTGATAGTGATATGATTACTCAATATAATAGCATAATTTAACTGGAACTAAATTCACGTATTTCCCAGCAGAGCATTCATAAACTATTCACGTACATAATTAACTAAAATTGCCTCTTATAATTAACGCGAAAATTGATAAAATTAATTTGCAAACAACACAAGATAGCGGCAAATAACGTTGGGGCGGCAAAATTCAAGTTTATATTTACAAATTGTTTCAGCCCAGACAGAGCGGGTGAAGTTTGAAGGGGCAAACACGCTTGACGCGCGAACCGTTTATTTTAGCACCATGCGAAATTGCCCCTTGTGGCTAGTATTAGATTAGAGAATGTGGCGTAGCTTTTACGGTTCTTGAAAACTATGAAAAATTTATGGAGTTCAACAACAAGCACAACAGACAGGATATTAATAAACTCAACTTTATAGGTAATAATCTTCAAGATAAGGTTTCGATGTACTTTGAGTTCATCCAAGTGCATTTAATTACCTCAGGTTTTCTATTGCTTTGAAAAATGTAAACCTATCTTGGTATAGGCTAATCCATTTAATTTACGTGAGTAGGTGCTGAATTTGTTCATAAATTCAAATCTATAGCTCCATAACTGAAACAAAACAGAATTTAATTTTTAACCGGCTTCATAATTTAATTAGGTTCATCAACAGTTAATTGTTACATTTATAGAGGTCTCAAATTAATATAATCCGTCTTATGTGTAATGCTCAACTTGTAACAGGTATATAGCATGTTATTTTGGCGTAGCGTTGCGTCGTATCAACTATTATGTAAAAGAAAAAAAAAGATATACCGAGTGTTAGTTAAGTAACAAAAACCATTTTTTTAGATTAACCCACTTACCACAAATCTCTCAACTAATAATAACATTATTGTACAATATACCTACTGTAAACTAACCATACCAGCCAAATACACAATTTCTTGACTGGTCCATTATACCTATTTATAAAAACGTAGTATTTTAAAGGGCCCCATGAAGGAAGCAAATTACCGAAGAGTATTCATCGGGAATTACTCACCATGACAGAGAGGCTCTTTGTGAGATCGGACAATAGTGTTATCTGACATTGACCGGCCGTGACCTCGGCTTGTCAAAACACATCACCTAACTCAGCCTCCGATCAATAAGCGATAATCAAACACTTCAGCCTTTGCAGCTGTTTAACAATATAAAACTGTGTTATGATGTTTACATAGTACATAATATTTTAAGGTAGGTAGGTATCTGTCTTTTAAAAAGGTTACTAAAATTTTTCAAGTCCTACTTAACGGTTTGAGACGAAGTTATCTTGCATTTTTTACGGCGCGCTAAAACTGAGTTTTAATATTAGAGTTGCTTTTGAATACTTGGGAGATCTCTTACAACTTAGATACATAGACTTTCCTAAATAATATTATGTATTGTTTTAAGTCTTATTGCCGAATGAGCAATGTGGTATTTCACTATTTTATTATCAATACATGCATTAAGCTCTCTAAAAGATTGATTTATTTAAAGTTAGTATTATAAAGTCGCATAGATAAATGTCATCCTTACTACTACTTAATATTAACTTGGAAAGGTGAACAGCGTGACTCTTGTAATGTACAGTAAAGGTCTTTGTAAATCGACTTGTAAATTGTAAAGTAAATAAATTGTAGAGTACCTATGTTTATCTGTTACTGAAATAGTTACGAGAGGTTCTTCTAGTCTCTTGGAACTCGGTTATCTTTTATTACAGTAACAATAAGACAGACTAAATTATACGAAGATAAATAGATAACAGTCCATGGAGCAATAACGACAATTCTTTCTATTTTTTACTATGGAAAACCTAAATGAGATGAGCAATAACTGCCAGTTTTCTTTGAACATGAATCACCGAGTGTCAGTAAAATTATTTAGATGGCGTACGATGCAGTAAAACGATAATGGAACTATTTGGCGTACGTCAAACGGTTGTAAATGAACCGTGTGGATAATTAACCCAATATAACACTCGAGTGAGATGACGACTGCGTTCCTGGTATTTTTCCCAAGGCTGATTTGGCGAGTGGGTAATTGCATGTAACAACGATAAATCTATAGGACATTTTGTTAAGGTATTGCTGTTTTACAATTAACCACAATGTTAAAAAAATATGGAATGTCTTGGAAATGTATTCTCTTCCGCTTCATAAATAAAAATCAAAATGTGTTTCATGGCTTTGTATATTCCTCTTTTTTTTCTTCATAGGATATTGATCAATATTTTGGCTAACCTGGACATTGATGTTACACACAGAAACACACACACGATGTGAGCGATGATTAATTTTAAATTATTATTATTATTGTTTTTGTAATTCCATAGTTTAAGACCAATATAAGTAGTTGTTTATTGGAGCAATTTACTATAAGTTTTAATAATTGTAAGAGGTGGGCTGACACCTCTGACACTGCGCCACAGTTTGACAACTTTGCAGATGTCACCGTTTTTCGTTAATGTCCTGTATGTGTTGATCCTAATAAATTTATTATTAATTCATAGGCAATATTTTACACAACAACAGAACATAACCTATAATACACATGAAGATGTTTTTTTGTTATTGATATGACAAACCTTCTAGGGGTCAAGTCACCTTCGTCCGTAGGAGAATTAAGTACCCTCGAGATACCCTACACGTGACCCTGGGTGGTGCCAACTAGGTGACAACTCTACTGGTGGTAGGCTTCGGCCGTGGTTAGTCACCACCCACTGAACAAAGCCATGTCGCCAAGCGGCCTAGCCGTGTTCCGGCATGATGTTCGGTGTTACCATTCATGGATGGCGGGTCAGATCAGTTGTGCTGCATGTGCCCAGTGAATGTAGCGTCTCTATCTACTGCCGCCTTCCTACCTAGGCAAGTATGCTCCATCGTAGATCTCATCGTCACTTACCATCAGGTGAGATCGAGATCAAATACTTGCCTATAAATGTATAAAAAAAGACAAGTATTTTATATTATACCGTTAAACAAATCCACCAACGACCCTGGTGAAACATGTCATCGCATTTAATTAGTAAAGTAATTTATCTTCAACTCTAGCCAGTTGACATTGGCTTATGATTGGCGTAGTCACGGTTGTAAAGGATCACGTAACGTAGCACTAACGTGCTTTACAAGTTGATCCATAGTATTGTGTTGGTTGCTTAAGACCCCAGACGCATGTGACGGGTTCTCTATTGTTTCATAAAAAAACGTTTGACAAATGATCATTTTACAAACTAACAAACATTGTACTCCACACACATATCATTGCATATTTTTTAATTTTATAAAATATCATTTGACAAATACAAAATGTCGGTACATAAATTGTTTCCTTAAAAATATTATTTACAAACTAATAACCAAAGCGGTAGTCAAAAGGGTTGTTTTAAAAAAAATATACTCTGCCCTTATCAATTGAACTTGGTAGAATTTGGTTTGGTTTGGTTAATGTTTTAATCCTAACCTAAACCTACGAGTCGGGTGCTCTGATTACTAACCTAAGCCTCCAAATCGTTCTGATGCTGGGTTTATGAACCAAACCTAACATATCCAATTTCGTAACGAAGGAACCAAACCTGTATGTTTTGGTAGTACCTGTATGAACTATTGAAATATTTACCGAACAATGCGTTTTATCAAACTATTTTGCAATACGTTGTTTTACTAATTAACGTAATACAATGTTATATACATAACATACATACATACAATGTATTGTACAAGGATATTTATGAAATGAAAATTTGTGATGTAATTATTTTGTCAAAGGATTTACTAATGAAACAATTCGTTTGTATAAAGATGAATTTATAATTTATAATTTTGTCAAACGTTTTTTGTAAAATGATTATTTGTCAAACGGTTTTTTAAATGAAAGGACACGGTCTGTCACCGTCATCTGTCATTAGTCTCGCTGACATCTATACTGTTTATGTCAACTTTACGTGAACTGATTGTCAGGATCTCATATCATCATGTCATATCCATTATTTTATTTATAACTAGCTGTTGCCCGCGACTTCGTCCACGTGGTATTTAACAAAGACAACCGTTGACAACAGCCTGCTCGCCCATTCTGAGCCCGCGGGACGCATTTCAGGTTGTTGCTATCAAACTTAATCAGGCGCTGCGCTGCAACATTGGTTTTAATTTTTTTGTGAGATCCTATTTTTTTTTTCTAAAATAAAAGTAGCCTAAGTTACTCCTTGTTACATCAGCTATCTGCCAGTGAAAGTCCCGTCAAAATCGGTCCAGTTATTTCAGAGATTAGCCGGAACAAACAGACAGACAGACAGACAGACAGACAGACAGACAGACAGACAGACAGACAGACAGACAGACAGACAGACAGACAGACAGACAGACAGACAGACAGACAGACAGACAGACAGACAGACGGACAGACAGACAGACAGACAGACAGACAAAAATTATAAAAAATGTTGTTTCGGTATAGGTAACGTGTATACATCCAAATGCACTTAGTAAAAAGCGGTTATTTTAATATTACAAACAGACACTCCAATTTTATTTATATGTATAGAGTATAGATGTGTATTTATTGAATGTTTTATTGCTATTCATTACTTGACATTGGCAAAATACCCGCTAAGTTGTAGGTGAGGCCATTTGCATATCCATTTTATTACATCGCATTTCATTTCGTAAAGGAAGAAGAAGAAGTGGCAAGCGCGATGCAAAGCTGCGCGATCAGCCAACGTGTGACTACAAGCTATCGGGAGTTTTGAAATGTCTTTGCTTTTAAACAATGCAGAATACTGGTTATACCCTCGGAGGGTCATTGCATGTTCTCGCTGATAATACGTGATGATACATAGCCGCTCAGCCCATTTCAAGGGATAAATTCGTTCATTTTATGGATATTTTATGCGCCTTAAAGCCATGTGTGTGCTTATATAACATTTTTTATTGTAAGTACTAAAAGTGTTTGATTTTTGGGAGAGTTCACAATTATAATGCACAAGCTCGCCTTACTTTGTTTTTACAGCTTAGGTATATATTGTCGCTAATATGTTACGCTTGAATTTCAATAATGCTGAAGTAATTAATTAACAATAATGACATAAATCTTTTTCTTAAATAGTTGTTCAGGTGCAGGTACCTGATTCAATTAATTTATTTCTATAGATCAAAGTAATATCAAACGAAGTAAAAAGGTTCTCACTTTCGAAAATAAATAATCTTTAAGATATTTTAGTATTTACCTTTCACCCGTTTATTACGGTGAAGTTGTAACTTATTAATTACAGGGAAGGGTTGAGAGAAAAGAGTGAATGGTATTTAAAAAATGTAGGCACAAGAGAGGTAATTTCGGATGAAAATGTACGTGAAAATGCGAAGACGGACGGCCTCGCCCTGCCCTCTGATTACGCGGAAAACTGTTTCTGAAAATAAACGATAAGGGTAAGCTGTTATTTCATACTTCCAGCGAATAATCTAGTGAGCGTGAAAATATTACGTTTTGCTGAACTCGTGTTTCTTATTTAAGACAAAGGCTGTATCAAATACACTTAGCCCCATATTTACAGAACTTTAAATATATAAATATCAATTTACAAATTATCTTTCGACAAAAACATTAATTAGGTAATGAAATAAGTATGTATGTATACCTTTACTTAAAAATAAATAAGTATTCAGATATTTTCCATGTATGTATGTACACACAAAATTATTCACCAAGTTTTATCCCACGAAACCCATATATCGCTCTAAAATTAATACTACTAACTTTTCCCGCGCTAATATGTAACAATAAAATAATACACCATCACGCCTGTATTTCCCGAAGAGGTAGACAGAGGCACATCATATTACAACATATCTATGAAATATTCCTTTGGTGAGTGGCGTAATATAGAACAGAATTCAACAAACCAGTGAGGCCCTGCAGGGTACTGAAACATTCAATGGTTTGTAATATGTATTCAGCTAAAGGCAACGGTGACCTTGGCTGCGACGAAGACCAGTGTAGCACATAATTCACGGATGAAACATAGCGGTTCGCGAACGGCCCGAATTTTAAAATAACATGCGAGGTTTTGCTTTTTATGCAATTTTATTATCGCATTGAATCCTTGATTATCTTTTAATTCGATCGAAGAGAGATCAGATGGTATTATTTTTTAAATGAAACCTTTTTTTTATATGACATCTAACTTTTAATTTTATTTACAAAATTTCACTTCAGGTTCATTTTACTTTTTTAACGGGTGTTTATATTATATTCTATTCCCGTCACCGTGGCGGTTTTACTGTTATTCGAGACGCACACATTGTCAAACACGCATACATTTCATGAGTTTTCGCGAAATTTTTACACTCGGCCTCGTAATGTGTTTTTAAATTATCTTCTTCTGTGTGTGCCTCTCCAACTGTTGTGTCTCCAACTGTGAAGGTTGGCTGTCAGCTTGGCATACTCATTACTGTCTCTCGCGAGGCGGAACAGTTCTACAGCACTTGCGATGCCGGTCCTCTTCCTGATCTTGGGCTACCAGGATTTCTTTCCACGACGTCACGTCACGTTTTAAATAATGAATTGCTACAAATATTGCTGTTTAATGCGCAGCCACCCTGTGTTAATTCATCTTGAGTGCTATATAACGCCGAGATGTAGGCTTAAATAATAATAATATCGCCAGACGAACACACCAACTATACGGCCTCACACTAAGCAACGCTTGTATTACGGGTACCGTACAATGGACTGAGGGCGAACTCAGTGAATACTTATATAGATATTAAACATCCATAACTTGGGTACAAACATTTATGCTCATCACACAAAGTTTGTCCCTATCAAGATTCGAACCCAGGACCCTCGGCGCAGAAAGCAGTGTCACTACCAACTGCGCCAATCGGGTTAAATAAGCATGATGTGTGTATACTCCACAATTAGTAGAAGCAATTGATGCTGGGTATTTCCAAATGCTGGTTACGAAGCAGTTTTAGCACGGACTGGTTTTATGGCCGTCACCTATAAATATAAGTGCACATGGGTGTTAAATTGTATGAGCATATTGTGTTTTGTGACATAGATACAATTTGGATTCATTTGATGTTATAATAGAGTATGTTCTGCGCTTATTCCAGTGTTTTTTTTACTAGTTTTACAAAAGATCTGCTTTATAGTTTGGTCTAGAGACATTTCTCTGTTATTTTCTCTAGACGCTCTTGTTTCTCTAGACTATATCTTAACGCTTAACTAAATGTTTTTATGAATTTGTGCAATTTATTAATTTGTTCTAATTTAAAAATTGGTTTTAATGTTGATTGTATTTGTGATATTTTAACGATTTATAGTAAGAACACCATTTATTTGTTTCTGAATTCAAATTAATTTTTAATTTCATTGACTCAATTGTGTTAGCTAGAGCTTGACTGGGGCCCAGACATAGTAGTATGACATCATTTATTTGATAAGTCTATAGACATATCAATGATATTGGTACCTACTAGAATACTCTGTAACTAAAATGATTAAGGAGGTACTCTGTATTTTTTACATGTTACAACTACGCTTATTAGAATAGAGATTAATAGATAAACTACCATGTAAGGTAGAGCTCATTACTCTGAAATTAACCTCTATAAAAGTCTAACCGTGTAATGTACCTGCTCCCAAATTAATGTAGTTCCATGAAAGCATCTCTTATCGGGGTCTAAAAGTTACGGAACCCTACTCAGTAGGAGTGCTCTTCGGCCACACAATAGTACATTAATAATGCTACTAATTACGTTACTTATATGGGTTGAGTATACAAATGTTGTCATGAAGTGGAAAATGTTTTCCCAAATATATTTCTATTTTTAATTTATCATTATTATAAAAAAAAATATTTGTGCTTAAATTAATCCGTATTTTTATGGTTTAAAAGAATGGTATACGAAGTATTTATAATCAGACCAATTGTACGATCTGAAACTAATCAATGATTGGATGGGGATGATTGCAGTAATTTTTTTTTTTATTACATTATAGGCAAGTATTTGATCTCGATTTCACCTGATGGTAAGTAACAATGTTATTTTAATTCATATCCGCTACTGAATTAAATTAAAAATACGACATCAAACTAAGCGCACAAGAAAGCAATATATAATGAATTATTAGAATTTTACCGTACCTACCTACCCACTTAAATATTTTTGATGTCGGCTTAACATAGTTGAAAATATAATATTTAATCGTATCTCGGTCTATCCAAACATATTTCATTGCATCTCAAGTAAGTTCCTTTATATTTTCTCCAAAAAACCTGTGGGAGTTCCTTATTATAGCAACACTAAGCACAATTTCGGACCAGCACACGTAGTGTACACACTAACGAAGGTTACAGGGTCGGGTCGACATTCTCCACGCTCTATTCGCCTTCGTTTAGTGTCACTTAAATATCGTGCTTATTTAGTTAAACAGCTTGTAGGGCATCATTAGATGTTACACTAGAGAAAATCGTAGGTAATTTCACAACTAAAATGTGAAACGTGGGTTTCAATTACAACTGGCTGGTGAAGTTGTGGAGTTGTAAAAAAGGATAATTATTTTGCAATGATGGACGAAAATAAAAGTTATACTGTATCTTTACTCTGATGACCGACTCTAGTATTTATATATTTAATAAGGCACTTAACACTGGGTGACGATAACACACAGCTATTGGACCTAGATATTCGAAATTTGAAGGCTATATTCCCTGAGTACCGAAGAGGTACATTGAGGAGGGGTTTTTGGAAATTCGACCTTAAGGAAGTCAAATATGTGACCTTCTATTACATATTGATAGTGCAAAGAAACGGGATAACTTTATTTTTCGTCCATCATTACAAAATAATGATGATTATTACTACTCCACAATAAGTCTAGCTTTCAGCTGTAATTAATACTTATCTGTCACATTTTAGTAGTGAAAACATATCTTCATACAATCTTTAACTAGGGGGTCAAAGATTGTACGAAGAATTTTAAGTTATGACCGAGCACATGGATATTAGTGCACTTATAAAATATTATCAACTTGTCATGCAGATTCAATTCTATCTGCTATTATGTTTGTTTGTTTGATATGCACAGACAAAGATGCAATGTAATAATACCACTTAAATGTAAAAAAATTAAGGTGCATTTGAAGGTCACGGGTGTTTAGTGGATAACAGCCAAACTGACTACGCAATACGTTGTAAGCTTAGACGTGTTGTTTATAAATTACGTAAATCACTCGGCTATTGCGGTTTACGCAGAAAAACTCGACGAAAAGCAGACTACATTGTTGAATAGCAATCAGCAGGTTAGCTATATTAAAAAAAAATCGTTTAGGTAAGTATTTCACGAAAAAATAACGAAAAAAAAATACGAGTTTTGAATTGAGAACCTCCTCCTTTTTGATCGTCTATTAAAAAGGTAGGTTGGCCTCTTTTCTGGAGCGCTTTATGTACGGTATAAGGTTCACACCAAATGGTGTGACCACTGACACAAATAAGTCTGTGGCTTCTCAATGAAGACATGCTTTTCGATTATAATCTGTTATAAGTTTACCCCTCAAATCTTCTTCACGTTATAAGCCCTTAGAGGACAACGATGGATTTAATTCGACTGTTGGGGTAAATGACATTACAGTTCTGCAGCCTATATCATTACCGGTAGTACTGTAGTTATTTCGGCTTTATCGGCTTAATATATAACCGGCTGTATAACCTAAGGCCACTTTTATTTTTTATAATCAAACGAATCGATCAAATGATAAAATATGTGGAAGTGAACGTATATCTAAATATGTTTTTTTATATTTCCAGGAAGGCGTTTTATTAATGATTTATATCGACTTTGTTCTACGTTACATTTGCGTTACAGTAGATCATTTTAAATATTAATAGAAAATGCACGAAGTGTTTCCACGTTGATGCATTAATATGTTTTAATCGCATGTCCTGTGTCTTGCAGATCACCATACAAATTTAATTGAAGTTCCACAAGTACACAGATACAAGGTATAAGATAATTAACGGGCTGTTCTTATGCGTTAAAGAATTTTATAAAAAGTGCAATAAATTATTTAGATCTTCTCTGTGCATATTTCTGTCTGTTTGTTCAAGAATTACTGAAAACCGGTTCTTTAACGGAGTTTTTGCGATTGTGTAGTCTATATGGTTCAACATAATATTAAGTCATTATTATTCGCAAATGTTAGTTTCAATACAAACGTATAAATTTCACAGTTCAAATAGAACCATTCCATCTAACATAATATTACTTTATATATCCTACGGTTGATTAAATCGGAACATGTCGTACTAGTTCCGTTATTGATTTACTAAGTCAAACCGTTTCAGCTCCGAGTGCCGACGGGGAATACTACGATATATTGCCGTAAAATTATCTGATTGGGTAACCGAAATATAGGTACCTGAACAACGTCATACTATAAGTACCTAAATATAAGCCACTGTACCTTATTAGCTTGTTGTGCGTCTTGGCATTGCAGTAAGCACAACAAGCATTTTATAATAAATAAATAAATAAGCTTAATCAGTAAATAATATATTGATTTATGTTATAGGTACCTTCTTCAGGGTTGGCAGATCATGAAGGTCGAGTGGATAGGTTGTGTAAATATGTATTTCATATGCAAATCCAGTACAATAATGTCTAAACAATCGCACGATTGTATAATTTTATTGTTTTAACCGTTCATATATTACCTTATTTTAAAACAGTTTCAAGTACAATGACTACAAAGAAATAATTCCAGAGATCGTTATTTGTTGTGAGTAAATAATCTCTATAGCTAAATGAAAACAAATAATCTTTAAATATTTTTAGTGAATAAATACGTAAGGAGCCTACCAAAATCTCCAAAATTCATTTTATATCATAATCTTATTAGGTTTTGCAAGAGGTTTTAAGACTAAATAAATAAAAATAATTGTACAATATTTTGCTCTAAATTTATATTCCCAACCACTCTTTTCCCACTCAGCACCGTTGCAGTATTTTAACTACCTCACAGCTTCTCAAGTATGTGTCTTTCATAATTAGCCGCTAGAATGCGCATTATAATTGCATTGTGCTCTTATAATGTAAATTTAAAAAACCACGTCAAGGCATCCCGAGCTCAGCAAACACTTGCGAGCATGCGGTTCAGTGAATTCATGCCCAGCTAATTTGTGCTCATGCATTTATATACAATGAACATGATATATGTATGCCTATATCTTCAATGGCCGAGGACATAATTGTAAACAAACAAAAATATATAAACATGCTAATGGTCCTTCAACATTTATCTATTAATATTTCTCTTATATTCAGTTGTTAGAAATAAGCATAAATTTCATAATATCGTTAAATATTTCAACATTGGTAACTCTTCGAAGTTCTAAGACTTTAGTAAACAATATAATTCATTTACATTAGAATAGAACTTCTGAAACAACTAACTTTTCAATCACAGTGACATTAAGCCAGCTGTCGCCGCTTCGGGGGGCATAAATACAAATCTTAATTTCATTTCTCCCTTTATTAGTTGAGGCTAGCGGTGCCTAGACACACAACTACACCCTGAGGGCTACAACTCTCATCGAAATTAAACGTAAATATTGCTTTCACAACACAATGCTCGGTAGAGTCGTACGCAACGTTCGTAACGCTCCTAACAAATATATGTTCTCTAATGTCTTAGCATTACTTTATATATCTATGTTCACGAGAAGTCGCGCATCTCACCGTCTCGTACCATCCAAAATACCTCACGATTCTCTAAAAGGATTATGCAGAACAATAAATGGAATATTTCGTAAAAGTAGTAGCGGTCGAAATTGGATGTTTCTGGGAACAAATTCCCGCTCAAGTCTCCGAGTGGAATTCAATAATATTGTCAATAAAGAATGTCTCCCGTCGATACGACCTATAAAAGCCCAAAAGGTTGAAACTTCCATGAAAATGCTTTGTTATGTATCGTTTGATGGTTATCAGAAGGCTTATGCCCCTTGTTTCTGGGCACTGTTCGTTAATTATTTATTTGGTACGGATCAAAGGATCTCTATCTCTCTTTGATCGCCTTAAAACTTCCTTTATAGCTATCCCACATTTAATTTATACGATGATGACCAGATTTATACGACGTAGTTATTTTTTAAAATCTATTGTATATAAAACAAGCTGATCAATTAAGAATTCAATCATCCGTTAAGATTTACTCAATCAATTCTTTCATTTTATAAATGTTTTCTATACTACTTCAACCATTTTGAACAATACAACAATTCTATTCCATTCGATTTATAACATTACGCCATTATCGCTTAATCTATAGTAATTCACGGCAATCCTCGGTACACATCTAGACAGCTCATCTTTGTGAATGTGGCCAATACCCGAAACAATAGTCTGACCTCGGGAACAATGTTAGTTGAGAAACAATGTAATAAAATTAATAGTGCACGTTCTAATTAGCCTATTGAGTACACCTTAGAGATTTCAGATTATGGTATTACAGTTTATGTGCTAGGTGTTAGAGTTAAATTTGGTGTTATTAAATTAAGAATTATAGTTATCAGCGAAGATAGTTACTATGAGTACGTGATAGTATTGTTACTTAAGTCTTAGCTTGAACAAAGAAATAAAAATACGCTTAAGTGTAATTATGTTTTGTTGTGGGAATTAGTGTTTATTGCATGCGGTCTATGTTCAACAAACTTATTCATAAATACATTGCAGAGAAGGTCGAACAGAGAACAACATTATTGAGATAAATATTAAACACAGTGTACCAAACATTTTCCCCTCCTTGTTATTTTTGCTAAGCAATTTTATTTCCACACAGCTTCTCAACTTACAAAGGTACTGAACATACACGAATATTGACTATTATAATACGGTAAAATGCGTGTGCTGTATTCGAAATACATTAAATTTATTTTAAAAAGTATGTTTGACTGTACGACAAGTTTGGGCTACTTTGCGGAAATCCATGGTTAAACAATGCTATACAGGATGTAAGGTTACCATGCCGGCAACGAAAACTTAGGGTAAAGGTTACATGCTTAATGCCTATAAAAAATTATAGAAATATTGTAATATCTGAGCGCGCAGTGTATCGTAAACCACGCGATCACATCACAACGGTCAGCGCAGTACCTGACGCGTGCGAGTGACAATTGCGCTCAAGCGCATCGGTTTTTATTTACATTGCAGTTTTTGGTCGAAATTAATAATTATGGTTATCTTTCATTTAAAATCACGTCAAGATAGACTTCTATTATGATTTTTATGCTAAAATCAATTTGCGTATGTTTATGAAAAGATCGACGACGTCCAGACTCATGAGCTGAATCCATGGTATCAGTTTTCGGTACGAAGCCATTTACACCCTGTATAAGGGTCCCACTCACCCTCGCCTAGCCCCCCCCCCCCCCCCCCTTTATAAAACAATCATCCCAATATTTCAACAAGGGGCACTCATGCTGCACATTGCTCTCAAATATATTGAGGCTGATGCCAAGGAAGGCTGTACGCGTATCCTGTAATAAATGGTAGACAATGGCTGTTTATCAGTTTTGTGATCGTGTTTTAGTGCCGATTGAGTAAGCTGGTGCTAAGCGGGATGTTAAGACAGCTTAAAAGTTTAAGGCCTGTTCGACAATATGCTAATAAATTGCGAACGCAAAATTGCAAGAATTAAAATAGTTAGAATGAAAGTAATATTTAGTAAGGGCCTATTACACAATGACTGACCCTATCCAAAATTTATGTGGCATTTTTGTTTTGGCCTATTACATAAGTTGTGGATAAGGTTTATCTGGACATTGTGAAACAGGCCCTTAATGAAATTGTATCTTATTTTTTAATTACATTTACATTTTTGAGACGCAAGCTGCTATACAAAATCTTAAAACAGGGGTTTTTTACAATTCATTCAATAAAAGTACGTACAGTAGTATCGTAGTAGTAGTAGTATCCCTTTCAACAGAACTTTGAACATTTGACAATAATCTTCTTAGGAATGTTTTGAAACGTCTTCTGCTTTGTGTAAGTTAGACTCGCCCATTCGATGAAATGAAATGTCAAGCTTCCATTATCGGCGCCAGAACTTCCAAGTTCAATTAAAAGAGACATTTTCTGTTTTGCTTTATGATTTTTCATCATTATGTCTGGTATCCAATATATAGTCTCATCACCCACATTGATTCATTGCCAGCCATTGTATGTTAATCGACAGTCACACAGCATCAGTATTGAGGAATGTGACACGAATCCGTTGCTTCATTTGAATAGTGAGATAAGCTTTAATGGTTTATGCAAAATGAACTAGTCTTTGTATAAATAAACCTATAGATGTTCAAGTTTTTTATCGTCTACTGCCTGAAGAACGATAGACTGTTCAATATACTAAGGTACTTCAGTATAGCTTATGGTTCTGGCGCATTGGGAGATCACATTCCAACATAGCCATAATAGGCATGTGTTCACAATAATACCGGTTATCAAAACGATGATTTCGTAGTAGCAATAAAGTTATTAAATTATCAAAGTCTATTGTCACGGGAAAGAAAGAAAAACGTTTTGTTATATCTGCTTAATAAAACAAAAGGGAAAAAAGTTAAATTGTCGCAAGCCCGCAAAGAATTCAAATGTCTTGATTTTTAGCAAGATCCCGGAGTTCTTTAACAAATAACACCTTAACAAAACAGGAGACGAAAAAATTTCAAATTATGTGGATGGACTGAATGAACGAATGAATTAAACTTTACAGCAAATGAACCGTTTCTAATGAGACATGAGATGTGTCTGAACTAAATTACATTTAGCTATAGAATATTTGATTCCGAATAATCACAACACCCTTTAGGAAGAAGACCTACTAGAAAACCGTGTCACTGATTTCATATTCCTACTCTGACCGTGGCCCGTAGTGGTCAATATTCTCTACAAGATGCCTAATCGTACTACGAACTTCTATATCTTCGAATATTTATAGCGTGTGTTATATTATTATCGTCTATTTGTAACCAACAGTATGTTTATCGCTATTGCTAGAGCCCGATGCCTTTTTTGTTCCGCTATGAATAACATTATATTGCTAGTAACCAAAACAAAAACAAAGAATCGCCATCGGGTATGATCCGAATTTGGCGGAAAGTTATGGCGGTCCCTTGCCTTCAGATTTGAATTTATTTTTAGAATATAGCTTTTTTTCTTTTATTCCATTGTTATCATGGCGTAAATAAATACGTATAAGCGGTCGACTACTCAAATGTATCTCAAGGAATAATTGATATGACTCATTCTAAAGGTAATAATCCTGAATCGAAACTGAAAATATATATAATTATTAGTTAAGTAACGTATATCTTGAACAAAAAAATATTTATCGAGTTTATCCCAACGCTAATTCAAATTGAAACAATTAAAATCACAGCCATTCTATAAACAAGAACAAGGTATTCGAAGAACCACGACCCAACGTGACACAGTAACAAAGGAAATGAAAGAACCGTAGCTGACGACTAGTTTATTGCTTGGAGTTGAAACAAAATCACTTTGATTTCCTTAATTACGATAAAGTGGTTATTGAAAAAACTACAGACGCAGAAGCTATTGAAAGCTTTTAAGCTTCAGATCTATATAAACCCTTAATGGGGCTTTTTACTTAAAGGTATGAGGGAATAATTTTATTTTTAATTGTGTAGCACTTTGGTTAAATTGGTTCCCGAAATAAAATCCGCCTTCACTACCATAGTTGGGGTCAGATCATTCAGAGGCAGGCATATAATACCATGTGTTAGTACTATTTAGATGTTAAGAATCATACGAGTATCAATGGTTTGCGGATATTTTATTCAGATCGCGAATTGTCATAGTGAAACTGTTTTTTAAAATACTCACATAATCCTGGATTTTATAATCTGTATGTCCCCCGCTACTCGTATAAACATACCCATAAAATAAGAATACATTAATCTCACATAATAATACTTATAACGTCATCGTAATCTTGAAAATGATGGTAGAGTTGCTTCCAAAACAAATACTATACATTTTATTCGGTTCGGACCGAAAATGGTATTATTTTATGGTGATAAAATTTATTTTATGGCGCCAAATTTACTTTGCAGCGGCTTGGAAGTTGCTTAATACTTATTTTCTATTCAACTTTAGGCTCTAAAAGTTTTAACTTACTGCTAAACAATTATCGTTAACTTAACTAGCAGTGATAGCGAAGTTGTACACGTTCAAGCCCCGGTTCGCCCCTCGCCCGGGATTTTTGGATTACTTATGCGAATCCTATGTTAAAATACTTGCTGTACTGTCAAAGCAAATATCGTGTGGAAACCGGTTTGTCTTTCAAACATTAACGTGTGAAGTGTTGATAAAAAATAAAACATGTGGGTTGTTTAACTATTTATTTGCAAGTAAAAAAACAATCATCTGTAAAGTATATATATATGGTCTAAAACATTTCAGTCGCAATTATTATAGTGTCTCAATACAAGTGCCTTGCTTCTGAATGGACTTCGGCCAATCGACATTTGTTTTTTTTTTATCCGTTAATTTTGTAATTGAATGGAGTGGAAATAGTTTCTATTTGTTTCCAGGATATTGAAAATAGTTTTTGAGTGTGCGGGTGTCGTTCAATTAGCGTGATTGACTTGTGGCCGGCAAGGCGTTAAATTGCCTACATGACGTAAGCAATGTTCTCAAGGTTGTAGAAAGGAAATGCTTACAACAAAAACAATCTCAATATATTATAAGTTTGGTATTAGAGAAGCCGTTCAAGGCGGTACTTATATTCCGGAAAAGTCTCATATATGATAGGTATTGAAAGTTTTTGGTTCAGTCTTTGGCCGATAGATGCTCGCTCTCTATTGCATTAGGAAATCAGCAAAATGTTTTGAAGTCGTGATCGATCAGATTCGATCGATTAGCACAGTTGGTGGAGACCCAGGTTTTGTACCTAGGGTCTCAGGTTTGAACCGCAATACGGGCGAACTTTTTGTGATGAGCACAAATATGTTTACGCTATGCCTATAAGTAATTATATACTGGGATCGCCCCCAATCTATTATACGGAACAGTACCGTACCCATAATACAAGCGTTGCTCAGTTTGGGGCCGTATAGTTGGTGTATTTGTACGGCGATATTATTATTAATATTAACTTGGAATACAATACACCCATGGATCGAATGAACACAGACGTATACAGAAGAACATAGAGATGCATACAGACACAAACATTACCTGTTATGAAAATCATCTGAACACGAGTTCCCATGTGCGAAAAACTTTGCTCTCTCAGCGAGCAAATGTAAAATACCAAGAGCACTGAAAATAAGACTTGATTTGCATTAATTTGCATACCGGCTATGGAATGGTATCTGCCAAATAGCTTTTAAGCTAACTCGCAAACTTTTGCGCTTTTCCTTATTTTGCTAAGTCATAAAATTTTATTCAAAATTCACATACAAAAAATATAACAGTGTTCCTGATTCTAGGCGCGAGCTTGCGTCATGAGAAGTCCAGATACTTAATATGTATACGTTATACATGCTACTTTTAAAGTGTACTGACTGAGTATCAGAGGATTGGAGTTAGTAATTATTAATAGGCATATCCTGAGATTGGTTTGATGGTGTCAGATAACATACAAATAAACAATAATTCAATATATCCAGATGTATTTGGTCAGCCAATGTTACTTTAGTAGTTTCTATAAAAATAAAAGGGATGATAGCATTTTTTTATTTAAAGGTTTGGTAAATTCAATTGAATGACCATATAATAATAATAATACCAGCCCTTTTTAATTTCCCACTGTTGGGCACGGGCCTCCCCTTAATGCGAGGGGGATTGAATGACCCTGAATACAACTATATAAATATTCATTCATGCTTAAAAATGTACGCGTGCGCTTATATTGTGTTTAAGTACATGCATGCAAATAAAAAAAAATAAAAAATTGCTTAGATTTCCTTATAAAGTCATTGGTAAGTACTTAGTTCTAGAAAACTTAAATGAGATAATTCTACAATCTCAACAATATTCTACGAATTGACACAGACGCCACAAGCGTATTTGTAATTCTAATCATTAAGATGAATTTATCGTTATCCAGATCCACGGTTGACAGACAATGACAACAATTCTGTTGCATACAAATTACAATGGAACTAAATTTTACGGGACTGAAGATATTAGTATACCAGTAATTTAGTCAAGTTTATTTTGTTCCAACAAAACCAGTACTTGTGCATGACTAGAAGCCTTATGTTATAATATATATATGGATCATAAATTATAGACATTTTATGTACCGTTAATTATTTACAAAGTATTTAAGAAGAAAAGTGGCATTGTAAATGGATGAAAATGTTCCAAAAAATTGGGGGTAAACGTACAAAGGACGCCTACCCTATGCGAAGTGTCTACTAAACATGTTCTGATCGATATACTATATCTAAAAACATATATATTATATCTACCGCGAAATTCTTGTTTTAACACTATGAAATAAATATTGCCTTGAATACTAAAATGTAGGTATTTTGTATAACTCCAACGATTTACTGAGTCGTATTACGAATTTATACAAAAGGATGTGGCCCTTTTCATAGAAACGATTTATGGTAGGTAGAACATAATTCAGTGCTGCATATAACCGAATTGATTTGGGTCAAACGAGCCTCTGTTAGAAGGAAGCTTTCAGTTTTGGGACTGAATAAGTTTTCTGAGTACATGATTGTACGAACTGAGACTAGAACAGAACAGGACTAAGAGGGTGTCGTCATATAGATATAAAGTGAACTTTTGTAACTATGTGATGCTACAGAGGCCTCTTAGCAATACTACCGTGATTATACTAGCCATTTTTTTTCGATTGTCTATCTCTGTCACTCTGATTCTCCATCACTTATTGTAGATCTATTCTACTTTCTAGCAATATCCAATAAACAAAAAAACTATAAATCTCTCCTAATTGAATAATCAGAACTTTTTTATCTTCTTACTCTACATTTAATAGCACATCGACTCAAGCTTACACGTACAATGTTTCCTTATCAGACAAACTCTCACCATCCTGTGCAATAAAACTTTGATAAAGAGAGCTGATTCATTGGTCGTAAAATGGTTTTACTGCTCCTTATGTAAACTCTATATATTTGCACGACTATTATCTTGTATCAAGCTGTTGTACACTCTATAACACAATAAAGGATGTTTACGAGGAAGGAAAGTTTGCACATGAAACAATGCTCTAGATGAAGACTAGTGGCTAGATGATAAAATCCGAAGTAGGTCGTAGTATGCTTTTATTTCCGAATCTATGCCGCAATATGTATAGAGTGGCGCTTGTGGTTACCTGCTCATTCTGCCTTGACTTAAAAAATCTTCATGTATAAACTTAAATATAATCTATTTACCGTTGTTCAATAAACACTCAGAAATGACCCGTATTATTTTATTGGAGTGAGCCTTTTTCAACAAAACAAATTCGGTATACTTACGAGGTCCGACTGAATTGGGTCATGTTACACCACACATTTTACGAAACAAAGTAGAAATACCCAATCGCTTGGATCGACCACAATAATTAGAGCTCCAAGATAGATTCGTAATTACGTACATTCTACAATGGATCACGACTGGAATAAATCGATGTCTCAATGACATCGTCCAGAAATCGTGAGTATCTTGCAACAAAGTTGCTTACTTAAGCATTACGTCGTCTTGCTCATCAAGTAGATGAAGCATAGGCTCATAAAAAAAAAACCTTGATATACATGAGCAATCCCATTGAAAGTAAAAAGTACAAAATAATACAGGTAGTTAAATGGTACGGTTCTAATAACATTATTCTGTTTTCACTAAAAGTCATGAAAGCGTTAACATAAACTTGCTAAAATTATATGTTGTCTGTTAACCTTTATGACGCAAAATTTTTTCGTCCCATAAACACGATGATTGATAACAATCTCCCAAGCTTTCCCGTGAGACATTCTTTATCACGGAGTATTGATCGAGAATTCCCAAACATTGCCTAAGCAAAAATCAAAATCAAAAAGATCAAAATCAAGTATTGGCCAATAAGTTGTTTATGTCACACGCATCGATACCATTATACTCATCTTGCCATTTTAAATGGGGTAGCCATGAATTATTCTCTAGTCCGAGTTCAAGCTATTGTATATTAAAATGACTTAAGGATATCTGAACAAATTAAATAAACACACCAAATTGAACCCTCAAACGACAGCCAACGTATTTAATAACAAATATTGAGGGCACCCCCTTCCCCCCCCCCCCCCCCACAACCCCCCTCACAACATTAATATAACCAAGCCGGCGACTACACAGCAATAATTTGTCATTTCCGCGTTTCATATATATGTTGCAAGGCCCCCTACACCCCCCTATATTACAGCCAGAAAATCCAATGACGAAATTTTGTGCGTGCCTTCATGGCTGGTTAGGTGATCATCTCCATAGAGCTTTTAATTGAATGAAGGGCACAATTAAAATTAACAATATTATGTAGTGTATTTTATGCGTGTTAAAAAAAAAAATGCCTATGTAGCTTATCAAAATAATATTTGTTTAAAATTCGAATCGAAAGAATATTTTTTGGAATTAATTTCACAGTGATAACAGCTCAAAAAATAATATCAAAATCATGATTTTATCATTCGACTAGTATTCTATAGCGAGTAAAATAAATCATAGTGTTTAACAATTTTATTCACAGCGTCAAATAGTTATTTAATTCAGATCGTTGTAATGAAATCTCACTTTGTGCTGATTGCCATGAATTGTGGGATGTTCTGATTAAATCAGTAGTGCCACCCAGTTTCATACTATAAATTAACACGAGTACTAGCAATAAATTAACGAAAGTACCTCTACTAGCTATCATTTTAATACTTAAAATTACTGTACTCTACCAATGAATGAAGAATAATTTAATAATTTGTTCAACTTACCATGAAAAGGTAGTTGGTTCTACATTTATATTGAACTAAACTGCTGGTCGATTCGGAACGATTCGACAAGTATCTGAATAGATTCGATTATTTTCTGGTTTGAAAGGACGATCTTTCGGACATTATTCATAAGCGAATCGAAGATTCGATACGGCTTACGCAACCGAACGGTTAGATTCGACACCTAGCTATGTTTATTAACCGAATTGATTGATAAAAGACTTGTAAGGTTGTAAATCCGGGGGCTGCTGAGGAAATCTATCATAGTACCACCAAACTGAATTTATGTTTTTTGAAGATCAGTAATGTGAGGTAATCACACTATATGTTAAGAGCGGGCCCTAATCAAATAGTGAAGTCGGTGGTGGAAATCGATGCCGAAATATATCGCTAAGTAGGTGACACCACTAACCGTTAGGTTTATAGCTTTAAACTTCCTTGTAGATCCGCGCCGCTATCGCAATGAGCTGTTATAGGATCGATATCTATTGGCAATCGATATTTATCGAACTTATTACTTATTACTTAACAGCACTATTGCACCCACATTTTTACATTACACACTCTTCACCTGGTGACTCAGTATGCAAAGCAGACTCGATTTAGTCGCTAGCAGGCTGCAAGGTACGCCCATGTTGTACCTCATGCCTGATGACGTAGCACCGTGACGTCACGCACGACAGTTCCTGCACTAAAACTCTGTAGTTTAATGTATGATAAAATCATTATCTATGCCTTTGAAAATGGTGCATCGCGTGAGATTTTAAAGTAGAAGACGACTTGATTGGTACAGTTTGTAGTTACCCTGCTCTCAGTACCGAGGGTCCTGTGTTCGAATCCCGGTAGGGGCAAACTTTGTGTGATGAACACGAATGTTAATAGCCAAATAATATCTATAAGTATATATACTGGGATCGCCCCTAGTCCATGGTACTGTACGGTACGCATAATACAAGCGTTCCTTAATTTGGGTTTGTACAGTTGACGTGTTCGTCTGGCGATATTAGTATTACTATAGAACGCGCTGAGTATCAAGCGATAAACGATTTATTCTCAATTGGGGCTAATAAATGTTGGACTGTGGACTAAGTCATATTTAATATTATTAGGCTTGAATTATGTCCTGCAGGTTCTACAGTAATTGAAGACGTGAAGAATAAATGGCTTCGTAAAAACCCGAGCTACATTTTCATTGTTGCTTGTGGATTATTCACGCCATCCTACTAATACGTAGCATGTAGAAACTATGAACAAAACCATTGATAATCCAGAGATCTAACTTTGTTGCGTCTAGATTAAACTTTATGTTCCGAGCGCAAGCACGGTGTACAATCCTGTTGCACTTCCGGCTCCAACTCCAGGTAATTGTTTTATGCAGTTCTATAACTCGCCTCTCTAGTTGTATTTTGTTTTCGGAAAAGGATTTCTTTGTCAAGCGTCAAGGAACTTTGACAAGTAAGCCGTCGTTGAAGTTTTCTCACTTTATAACTTTTTTTATGTCTGGGTTAACATGTACAAGTAGCAAGGGTGAAATGTATGTATATAATTCGGCGACTTGCTTACTTACTTACTGACTTCAAGTAAAACGAGCAATAGAATTGTAGAGCATCTATGGATATGAGCAAACTTCTCATCTCAGATTTTCAAAAAAAAAGTTTAATTAATTATGTATAAGACTTCTCGTACTTAACAAAATCACAATTAAGCTATTTCATAAAGTAGGTAACCATAACAAAGACTTTCATGGGTCATAGATAATCTTAAACCGTTACTTATCATTCTACAATCACATCATTTTACACGGTGGACTCTTCGAAGGCAATTCTATTACTGTACAATTGATCCAAAGATCTCATCCCGTTATCCAGATGAAAAATGCTGCGACGTCTCCTAAGATTGGTAACGCGATATCTGGCCATTAACGCTTACTTGACGTATAGATCCAATATTTTAACAGCTAACGAACTGCTCTGTGGATTGATAAAACTGTGTGCATTCGGGGATGGGATATTTTCATTGCTTCTTTTATTTCTTCATTTTGGTGTTGATTTGGAAATAAGTTGAGCGTGTGTCAATTTGTAATTTTTTCGCAAAGTATACATTGAAATAGTCAATTAAAGAACTTTCTAGATGTGGGCATATATTTACGTGAAACCGAATGAGTCGTACTGCTACTACTACTACTATCAGCCGAAAGAGGTCCACTGCTGGACATAGGCCTCCCCTATGATTTCCACACATCACGGTCCTCCGCCACTCGCATACACCGGCTTCCTGCTACGCGTGTGATATCATCGGTCCACCTTGTAGGGGGCCGTCCTACACTACGTCTTCCGGTTCGTGGTCGCTATTCTTAAACTTTTCTGTCCGTACCTTTCTGCCAATGAGTCATATGACCCGTGTAATATAGTACTAGTAAAGAAAGCACCTATTATTTCTTTGGAGACACAAAGTGGAAGAAACTCAAAGTGACACCACAGATTAACTAATAAGTGACGCCATTATTATTTTCAGTATGTATTAAAAGCATAGCTAGTCATAGAGTAAATCGTCACACACGGAAATAGGAAATCGGACAGAGAAGTCGTGACTAGGTACCCTTATAGTGTACTTGTAATCATCATACCTTTAACACCCGTAGTTTCCCAGATGCATACCTATTGATGGAATAATATTATGTTGGACTACGGACTTTATTCATAAAGTTCGTTAGATCATGAAACGATGACGTACGAAGTGACTCGGCATGTCATGGATTGCGTAGTTTTAACCGCTCTATGTTCATATTTATTACGTAGAAGCAAAGAGTCAAAAATTTGTCCTCCTAACTAAGTTAAATAATACCTGCCAATTAGCGTTTCACACTGTAATATTCTGAAGATTAACTCTTCTGAAATGAATGACCTTTAAAATACCTCAATGCGTGTAGCTCGAAAACGGCCAAATCAAGTATTAGCTAAGCACCATTTCAGAACATACAGCTATCGCATAAAAAACCGAGGTTAAACCGTATGGTAGCTACGAAACCAGAGATTGGACACTCGGCTTCGCTCGGCTTATCGGGGGGGGGGGGGGGCGCTCAGCTCTCAAACTAAATCAAGCCGGATGATTGAGAATATTTTGTATTCATGTAAACCATTCAGTCCAGTACTTATGAATCATTCTAATTGTGTAAAAATGCTAAGCTACAACTTTACCAGCCGTTCAGAATTTCGTTAGTATGGAGACGAACGGGCAGGAAACTCCATGTTTGCTCTTTTTTAAAATATTTTTTACATTTTTGAGCAGTACATTGTTATGAGAATGTGAGAACAATGTAGGAACGTCTGGGTAGGCTTGAAAATCTGGTCACAAAAGTACTAACTCTATGTATATAATCACAAGTTGATGTCTAAATGGTTCCCACATTTACAAATTACGTTTGTATATGAAGTTAAGAAAGAATGTAACATCGTATGGATAGTCCACTTGGAGGAATTTTATGTTTCCATTTTACCTATAGGATTTACAATAGCGCTTTTCAAAGAACCTGAAAGTTTAAGCTTTTTTTCCGTACACCAGTTATCAGAAAGTAATCGCAGTTAGTAATTAGTTTCTTTTGAGTGCTCAGTGGCAGAGCGTTTGGCGAGCGACTCAATTTGCACTTCGTAAGCTAGTTGCTAACTAGCCTGAACTCGCGTTATGTTTTAATCTTGTGGATCACGAAACTTGAAGCTGTAGGTGACTTACGTTAACAAGTCAAGTCCATTTTCCTACTTTAATCTTTGTTGAGAGGTGGAAAAGTTAACTTTATAATTTTGATACCTTATTACAGGATTTATCACGTAAAAGGGCCAATTTATATATAAAAAAAAATATTGTGTTACTTACACCATTTATAACTCCAGAATGAGTTGGCCGATATTCATGATCTTATTTTTTGTTTTTGTCTCCATCCCGAATAGCGCAATAACTATTTAAATATGGGAAAATAACACTAAAAATTATAATAAAGATAATTCATATTGATTCTGAGGTGGCACGAAATTGGCCGCGACAGCTGGTAAGTAATAAATTAACTTTATTTTTCTTTTTATCCAATAGCCGTAACAGTTCTTACATTGTTATTTTGTAGGTATAATGTTTTGCTGTTTGTTTCAATTACATAAATACATAAAACGGAAATAATGAGTTCAGTAACTACTGTTCACTTATTCGTGATTCCCATATAGTCGTGTTCATACTTATCGTGTCATAAAGGAAATCGTGTACACATTCGCAACCCCTGGGAGATTCTAGGGTGGATGGATCAGACTGGAACTACCAACCTGACTGCTCAATGTGATCTATCAGCGAAAGGCAGTTTCATAGTGCCTGCCTTACGAGACGGCGCGGTCAGTCTGGATACGGCCTGTGACAAGATATTCTAGACCTAAATAATAGCACCAGAAAGCACTAAATCTAAGTTCGTTTATGCAGATTATTTCAGCTAAAAACTTTGTCATATAAATAATCAATAATGAATGCCTTTAATCCTATAAATCGTCCTCTTAATTCTTGCCTGACACTGAATTCTTTGAGATTAAGGCCGCAAACACTCGGTAACGTCCGGGCAGTAAACCGAGCTCGTAAAGTTGATGTCGTCATGACATCCTTTGCGCCTAATGAAAAATATAAAATACGGATTAGCGAACCGCTCAACAGGCCAAATGGAAAATTTTACGAGAAAAAATATTCTTCCAATTTTGTGGGATGCTTTAGGTTATGTAAAAGTATACATAGATACCTATATCTTAAATTAAGTAAAGTATCAGCAGCTCTTCACGATCAGTCAATTAATAATACCTTCTACAAACATAGGGCTTGCCGAAGTTTATTCTGTACAAATGTACTACGAAAAATAGGCATAGGTAGGGCAGTAAGAAGATAGCTTCAGTATCGTATATACTCACTTTATATTTATAATGTTGATCGTATATTCTTACAGTCGAATTTATATATAAGGTTAGAAATTTCTTTATTACTCAAAAAAGATTTACATCACTTACATGAGAAAATTATTAGAATAATTACAATTATATTAAATGTAAGCATTACTAATATTAGTTAGTTAATAATAATAATATACTTACAAAATCTATTAACAATTTCACATTTACGACATAAATAAATATTGAAATAAGTTTAACTTACACCCGAACCAAAAATATGTTTCCCCCGTGCCGAGTGTATTTTCAAACAAAACAATTAAAACGGCACCTATGTTCATATAATTAACAAAGTAACTCACGTGCCTCGTAAATTATAACACAAAGGCTGACAGCGAACCCTAGTATATGTCACGAGGGTACTATTTGTAAGCAATAATAATTTTAATAAGCTTTTACTAAACTTTGTTATAAACATTAAGTTCAGGTTTAGTACCTAAGGGTTATTTTATATAAACATTATAATACAGGGTCTACGAATTTCGGATAACTGCTTGTATAGGTATGAAATTTAATAAAAACTACAATGTTTCGTCAACATTTTCAACGTATAGTTGGTGTGTTCGTATGGAAAAAAAAATATTAACAAGTTAAGTAAGCACATAAATTTACAGCTACCCTGAGATCCTGTTAACATGGATTTAAAAACGGTACGTCCCCAGTCGTCAAATTAAAAAAAGCCATAAAAATCCTTGTGAATATCGTCCGAATAGCAGCCTTGCAGATTTCCTTGCCAATATTCCTAAATCGCTCTCGGAAAAATCTGTAGGGTGTAATAACTTTATTAAATCGGCAGCTTCTTGGAAGGAATTCGGGAAAGTGGTAATTAATTTTCATCAGAGCCCTCTAAGAGCGGGTTGTTTTAACGCTATGCCGGAATTCTTCAAGGAAATTTTGTCGGATTTTAATAGAGTTGCACAGTTTGAAAGCATTCGTGTTGTTGAGTGAACTTTGAAAAGTTTTCAATGAATTTTTGCTGCCGTGAAATTCGTTCTATAATTGCTTATAATTATTGAAAAAAACTAATTTTACAGCTTTTATCGCGTGGATATTATGTTTTTACGTTCCCGACGTTTCGGCTGCTTTATAGCAACCTTGGTCACGGAAAGACAGGTGTTTGACGTCCTAGTGTCATAGTTTGAACTCAGGTACCCTCATATTTAATTGTTGTTTGCGGTTTGATCTACGCAGAACGTGCTCACGGTGTCTTGAGGTGTTGCAATGGTACCCTTGGTTTTGGATTTAATTGTATTAATTATAGGATCCCAAGTCGGTGGTAGCACCCAGCCATCTTCACTATTGAAATTAGGATGTTTTTTAATTTCAATGGCCGGTATCATCCTTGGTCCGAATCGGTGTTCTTTTGCGAGGGTCTGTGGTTGATCAATTCTGATATAATGGCGGGTGCAATCCTGTACATGTTCACTGATTGCAGACTCCATGGGCGCTCCACAAAGTGAAATTAGTTTTATTTCAATGTCTAGTATTCGCATAAATATAAGAAATCAATATACCTACTTTTAATTATTTTCAGACATCATTTTTTTTAATTTTATTGGAAAGCCACCGAAGTTCTGTTGATTATCAACAAGATACCGACGCTTTAAATACTGTAAATTATTATCAACTCCATTTACAAACCAATTATTTGTGGTTTTTCGTGCCAGCGAAGTAGACCACATCTCGTTTTCAATATATTTGTTGATGTCTATTTTAATGTTTGTACTAGGTTCATATTAATATCGGATATTTTTCGAGGTGTGCTTCTTCTTGAAAAAGTCTCTGAACCTACAAACGTCCCGTGTTGTGTTAATACGTTTTGATACAAACATAATAAAGTTTATTTGAGCTTCGCAAACCGACTTCGGTATCCGTCTTTTGCCATGAGAAATTCCATTTCCTGGTTCGCTTGTGCAAACATGGATCGCAGCGCCATACCGACTGCCAAACATATTGTGTACATACAACATTTTGGAAACTGCACACGCAAATATCTGATCTTAGATTATAATATATGTAAGTACTTACATTCGAACTTAAAACATTTCTTTTTTCAATAAGATTTCTAGATTCATTTGACTCTTAAACGATATATTAAAATTATTATTTAACCCAGGATTAATCGCGTTTATTTTATGTTTTTACATACCTCTTTAACGTGCTTTACTGTTTAAGACGTGTGTTGCCACCTTGCCGTTTTAGATGCGTTAAAATTAAGCAGCCCTCTATCAGTATGTCAAATTCTGATCTTCAACGCACACACGCACAATATGCAACGTGTAATCAATTATGTTAAATGTAATAGGAACCAGTGCGCACTAGAAGGTGGAACATGTAAATGCTTTTAATGAAGTTAAACGCAGTTGCGCAGTTCTGTATACGAGTGAAAGCATTAATTGTGTTCATGTTCACGAACTAGTTTTGTTTGTAAATCTATTAATACATATTTAATTCAACGCAGGATTTATTTGATTACCTACGTTTTCTTTAGACATCATAAATCGGTATAATTTTGTAATGGCTCAGATTGATTAATCTTATTGTTTTGTAAGTTACATCGAGCACACAAGTGAAGCTAACTTTCCTGAAACATGAAATGAGGCAAAAAATTAAAGAACCTTAAGGTAGTCTAAATACACATAACCCGCCGGCAGGTCATATCATAAAATAATCATTACAAGAACACTGAACCCATAAGAAACCCTTTTTTAATCAACTAAAAACCAAACCTAAGGCTGGTCAAATAATCCCACAGGTGGTTGTGTGTAGTACCCAATTTCATTTTTATCTAACGCCACAGAGTGGTAGAATCCAAAGGTACACTCGTTATACTGCATTCAATTACTCTGTGGCCTCCACTTGTTTGGTATCCAATGGATTTCGGGAATGCGAAATCCTTGGAAATAATCTAAGCTGCTCTACTTGGAGGGGATTCAGGTAATAGGCCATTGAACCTCTTTTGCGCCATTTCTTTATAGTGAGACTGGAAGGTATCGTTAAGGAAAACCGTTTTTTTGTCATTTTCATTGATCTTTTTCATATGTTTTCTTTGAGATTCTTCTAAAGATAAGCTTTTTCGTAATATGATTAATAAACTATTATCTTTTTTTTTCTTGATTGAAGTGTAACTTACAACTGGTTTAAAGATAGACTAACACCTTTCCAAAATTCGTTTTACTCCTTTTGCCATTAGGGATAACTATTTATTTATTGTCGACCCTTATAACTTCTACAATTAAACGTTTTATTATGTTGTAGCCTTGAGTGCGTCAAAGTGGTATTTTATTAGCTTCACCTACCTTGCACTCAGGTTGTAATGTTAGACATTAATGTTCAATTTGAGAAACTTAATGGACACGTTATTGACCTATGCGTTTGTTTGCTTAACTAAACAAGTTTTAATGTTGTATTCGTGCTTTTACAACGTAATTGTTATCATTATAATAATAATATAATACCTATTAATACGGTAAGTGACTTATTAAAAATAAAATTTTAGGTATATATATTATTTGTTTGCATACTCAGCATAAAACGGTTTAGAGTATAAAAAATACAAAAAAAATGTTTTTATAAAATGGGCAGTACTCGTAACAAAAGGGTTTAAAACCAACAGTGCTTGTGCAGAAGTGACAAAAAAAAGTAAACTCTCACATGAAAAATTGCATAACAGCCGCAAAAAGACGTAGCTTTCAGGGAATGCAAACCTTGTGGGTGTCGTTTTTTATTGTTGTTTTTTTAATAAAAAGCCCTAAGATATGTCCGTGTTGGAGCACTGTTCGTTATGGATAACGAACCTTTTTGCTGGGCCGTTAACCTTGCATTGTGCTAGCCATGTATGTTACGGCTACAACAATTGGGCCAATGATGCTAGTGTGATTTTTGAACGTCCTCCAATACTGATCAAGGTGAACAATTAATCACTGGCTCAGTTTCTAGTCGGATCTTTTCAGTTAACGTCGCACTCCGATCCGGTCGTAGAATTAAGGAAGACAAATTTTAAATGATAATTTGCAAGTGCCCTGTAGTCCTACAAAAAAGAAATAAGTTGATTAACTTTTAATTAACTTATAAATAGTCGTAATACGTCTCTTATAATGTTTTTATTTTAATGCTAAGTTAGTGTTATCTTACTACCCACTGCGCTGTGAAGTCAGCGCCGCTATATTTGCGATCCTATCCCAACAACGTTGTTCATTAAAAATTCAGCTTCGGCCAATATTGTTTGCAAGTATGCTAGCTTTTTATATTTCTGCTAAGTCGGTGTATTGTAAGAAAATTGGTTTAGCGTATCAAAGGCAGACGTGGCTAGATGTAACTGAATAATACTTTAATTAGTTTTTGTTGAAGTCAGATACGAAGGCAAAAGTATAAAACTATGTAAATATTGGAACACACTTTTATTTAAACATTGACGACCTTTATGACACGAATCAAGGATTATAAATAGAAGCATCTTGAGCATAGGTTTCTCTCTGCTAGCCCTACTAGTGGTAATAATATTACATCCACTTCTCGAAAGCCCTACAGCGTCAACCCGTATCAAATTATAAATGCCTCTCGGCGAAACTCTCGAAATCCTATAATATACTTTAGTACAAATTTAAATTGGAATAATAATTACAAATTGTATCCTCATAATCCCACTAATATTATAAATGTGAAAGTTGGGATGGATGGATGTTTGTTACTCAATCACGCCAGAACAGCTTAACGGATCTGGATGAAATTTCGCACAGAGATATATTATAGTCTGGAATAGCACATATGCTACTTTTTATCTCGGTAAAATGCATGGTTCCTGTGGGATAAAGGACATACTTTTTAATCGCGGGTAACACCGCGGGGCGCAGCTTGTGTATAATAAAATCAATATCGACAACAAATAACATTTAATAACAATAATTAATTTATAACAGATGAACGTTCACTTTAAATTTTAATAGGTATTGGTCTTTGTTTGCATTTTCTACAGACTAACATTCATTTATACACAATTATTTTGCCAAACCAAGATTATTAACGTTTGGAATACTGCCATCATTGAAATCACATTTTTGAACCGTTACCGAAGTAACTAACCAGGGCCTCAATTCTGCTAACAATATCGATTCATAATCGAACAGCAACCGCATAGTAACTGTCACTTTTAACAGATATTGTATGGGCTATCTGTCAAAAGTGACAGTTACTATGCGGTTCCTGTTCGATTACGAATCGATTGTGTTAGCAGACTTGGGGCCCAGGATACTTTAAGACTAGTTTTTAAAGATATCTAATACATCATGTAATAGACACAAAAGCGAACTCTTTTCGAAGAATATTAGACACGAACAGCAACTATCAGCATAATTCAGCTATTTCAAAGCCCGACACAATATAAAGGTGATGGCTACATTTGCATCAACTTAGCTCGGGCTACACTCGTAAACGAATGAACGCTACTATTCTAGTATAACTAGTGTCGTAGGATAATGTTATCTGCGATCTTCAAGTTAATTGTAATAAGGTTTTGTATCGCGCGCACCCTCATTTAGTTTGTTCAGATACGAAAATTGTCTGTTGGACTGGTTTGATATAAGGTTATGTGTTTTGGAATATCAAAAGTAATATAGCGTTTATTCTAAGATGTACTTAACTATATCTTACACGCGCCAATGCGCGTGCACTCAAAGGCCAAACTCCGAACTGGTAGTAAAGTCTAATTTTGTGAAATTTTTGAGTGATGCTATGATTCCTAGATAGAAAATAATTGCACGGTATTTTTGTTGGAATTTCATCCGTAGTTTTTTAAGTATGGTCAAACTAAGCTGAAAATCAGCGCAATAAAATATCTTCCACAGCTTCATGCTGAGCTTAGACCCTTTTTTCGGCAGAACTACATGTTTTATTTATTTATTTTTTTTTGTTTCTATTTCATGTAAGCACTTAATTAAATCTCAACAACTCTCTTTGTAGTAAACGCGATAAAATTCGTAAAATTAGTTTTATTTTAATATGTAGTATTTGCGTAAATATAAGAAATCAATATGTGATGAACAAGTTTCTTATATTATTATCAGCCAACAAAGTTACAGCTTATGATAGGTCACTGACGTCAATAGTTCAACCAAACTCAAAATTGGTCTTCGTTCATGAGGTCACATGGTGGTATGGTCGTTTCCCCTGACTCACAATGCCTACTGATAATATCAATTCAATTCCACAAGGGAGCATGCGTAGGTGTACATTACACATAAGCGTTCCCCAGCTTTCCAAGAACCTACGACTTATGAGCAACTATAGGCTACAACAAAATAAAAAAATCTTGGAGGAATTCATTTGCATAGATTGAAATCATCTGTGAATCACATGGGAGTATGTTTTTACAGACCACACCTATGTTTGAACAATCAGGCTTATTTAATACTTAATTTCGTTGATTATGATCTTTACTAAGAACCTTGACCCATGCATTAGACGAGTACCTATTCTTGGATTTCTTGTGGTTATTTCTGTACCGAGAGGTTCCGGGTTTGATCCCCGCCCTGGCTAATAAATTATTAGCGTTAGCTCCACTCCTAGAAAGTACAAAAATTACAGCTTAGTTTTAGAGCCTTTACTTACATGGCTACTAATGTGATAACCTTTTACGAACCTCACATTGCAAGAACTAAATAAAATATTTATGTAGGTACTAAATGTTTCGTTTATTTTCTTTATTAATTGAATTAGCTAATATAATGCATGGCATCAAAGTCAATTTAGTTTTTTTTTCGCCTCAGTGCTTAACAAATTATGACACTACTGTGCGAATTTTTACATATAATGTGTCCGCCAAATTCTGACAAAACTATATCCGGGAGCAATTTTTTTTTAAACATTGGAATATGAATTTTGCAATGCAGAATAATATTAGCAAAAAAATAGTACCTGTATCTACCGTTTATGAAGGCACTTGAAAGCTCTTACTTTGCATTGAGAGCCTGGTTAGCCATTATTTTATACACCATTTGCATCGGCTTACTACCTCTCAAGTTGCTTAGAAATGGAGCATGTGGATGGATCCAATTTTTAGGATGATCGTGAACTTTAACAATCCATACAAAAATCTAAATAAAACGCGATAAAATCCTTAAAATTAGTTTCATTTCAATCCATACAAATTATAATAATACTGTAACTTAAGCGTGTCTGTACATTGGATATTAAAAAATCATGGGGATATTATTTTCAATACTGAAGCTGAATCTGTAACGTCTGACATTTTCGTCCGTCCGTCTCTTCGTGCATTACGGGCAAACTACTGGACAGATTTTGATGAAATTTTGCGTAATGATAGCTTATAACCAGGGGCGTGATATATAGGGGGTTACTTTTATTCCGAAAATCGAATGAGTTTAAGTTCCCCTGCAGTGTGATTTTGAAACCTCGGAAATCGGAATCGGATTCGGAACGGTAGTTTGCGTTTACGAAGTTATTTTAATAATGGTAGGAAATAGTAGAAAAAATATTGAACGCAAAATCTAAACTATTACAGTTTCTTGTGATAAAAAGCTTCATACTTATAACCACATAAATCAAACATTAAATTGAACACTTGTTATTTTTGATATTCACGTTTCTAAGCCTACGTGTTAGTTTATTAATTTTTGTACCGATCTTTGTAAATTGACAAATCCAATGAAAAAAAAGTTTGTTTTATCTATGTCTGAGGTTTGTTTATTGTTGTGATGAGAAAATTACAAAATAACTAAAATTAATGTTGATTACCTATATAATTTGTAACATCATGTCACATAGATGCTCCCTGTTCGTGTAAAAATAAAAAACTAGGTTGCAAGGATACAGCGCCATCTATTAAAAATGTTTGCAACCGAACCTGCGTATTCACCCCTGTCCGTCCCTATAAAGTTTGAATATGTGCTTTTGTCTTATTAATGATGCGAATGAAATAATTTTTAAATGTATAATGAACAAATTGTATTAAATTAAATAAATAAGTAGGTTGGTACCTAAATACATTTAGCTCCACTGGGATTGCATTGTATTTATTGTTTCATCCAAAAATACGGCTTTAATTCTGCTATTAAAGCCAGTACAATATCCAATAATTCGTATAATATCAAATTGAGTAAAAAAAAAGACTAAATGCCATCGGAAAAACTTCCTACACATAAATCTCATCGGAAAGTTATCGTCGGATCGGAATGATTTTCCGTCGAGAAACGTCAACAATCTTCGAATTCGGAAATCAAAATAGCAGTATTTGTTTACAAAGTTCGGTACAGCAAAAATAATAATAAAAACATATAGGCCTAGAAACGTGAATATCAAAAATAACAAGTGTCTGACTTAATGTTTCATGTGTGTGGTTATAAGTTTGAAGCTTTTTATCATAAAAAGCCCGTATTAGTTAAAATTTCGCGATCAATATTTTTTCTACTATTTCCTACCATTATTAAAATAACTTCGTAAACGCAAACTACCGTTCCGAATCCGATTCCGAGTTCCGAGGTTTCAAAATCACACTGCTGGAACAGCAAAAATACTGCATCTTAAAATAAATAGGCAGATTTTACTGCAACTTAGTATGGGTAGTGTTTACATTAGGTACCGGGTCAACACGACCATTTTTTATCCCTGGAAGTAAAAACATTTCCAGGTAATAAAAAAACTATGTACAAAACGAGATAATCAGTGATATATCGATACAGAGTGAACGTTAGCCGAAACCTCGCAGGGGGCTTTGTTTTGACAGAATCCAATAAAGAGGGAGTGATAGAATCTCTCCACACATGTTACAACTTCACTGGAAAATGAATTAAGACCCTTCGATCGGTATTTTAAAACTTAGTTAAAAATATTAAGTATCCAGCACGTATTTAATACTTTCAATTGTCGATACAAATGTCTAAAATACTCGTACCATTCGCTAGAGGCGCTTTTCAATTCGCCATACAAAATGTCTAAATACGGTAGACTATAAAGTATAAGGTTAGCTTACGAATAATCTCGCACTTGACATACTAAATATCTAACCATGACTTGTTTCACACTTTCCCAATAATTTGCTGAATGCTTTGAGGTCGAGGAGACGGACTCGAACAAAGTCATAATATCTGCGTTTTAAGGCTACCTTTTTTTTAATGTTACTGTAAACATACCTCCCCGTATCATTGCATACTCGGCGTCTCGGTCAAAGTTATTCTAGCAGAAACTGCGCGGTAGGAAAGCTCAGCTTACACTGGCTAGCCGCTTGGTGTTTATTCAGCTTATGGCCGCCAATGGTCTGCGCGTCTGAGTGCACTAGTATGTCGCCTAACTCCGCAGAACTTCTAGCGGATTGTACAGAGATTTTCAAAAAGGTATATAATGTCGGTAAGTTAAGTGCTGTAACACTATACCTATTCATCAGGATTTATAAAGTAGGTTGGGAGATTTTGAATAAATAAATACACATTATACTGATTTCTTATGTTTACGCGAATAATACACATTGAAATAAAACAAATTTTAAGCAAACAACAACGAAATATGAGGGTACCCCAGTTCTAACTATGACACTAGAACGTCTAACACCTCAGTCCTTCCGTGATCATGGTTGCTGTATAGCAACCGAAACATCGGGAACGTAAAAAATAAATGAATGCGATAAAATCCATACAATTAGTTTTATTTAAATATATTTTATGTAAAAAATTGACGACCTGATTAGCACAGTTGGTATAGTGCCCCTATGTTTTGTGCCCGGGTTCGAAACCCCGTAGGATCAAACTTTGTGTGATGAGCACGAATGTATGTACCCGAGTCATGGATGTTTTTATCTCTATAAGTATTTATATACTGGGATCGCCCCCAGTCCATTGTACGGTACCCATAATTAAATCATTGCTTAGTTTGACCGTATCTTTGGTGTGTTCGTATGGCGATATTTATTTGATTTTATATCAGCTAATATTATTAGAATTTCTTCGGAAATCCTTACCTTTAATGTTGAACAACGAATGGAGCTTTTTTCAGCACGGTCTGATAAAGGAAATCATTTGGCATTTAGGTATCTATATCTTTGTATTCTTTTTGTTTCAGCGAGTACCAACTTGGTCGGCAAGTTTACGCAGAGCGTCCGGCGGATCGTGCAAGATGTCAAAGATGAAGGAACATCGAGTGAGTATACCTCATTCATTTATTGGACCACAATTCGTAGATCATTCGTAGATCCTATTAATTCACAATGCTATTTTCTGCAATCAATTATGTTCTTTGTTTCTTTGTTACATAAGTACTATCTTCTTGAAGCAAATTGCAAGTATTGTTCCGAAGCGTATGGTAGGTACATACATGGTAATAGTTGCTGCAATCACATAATAGAGCGTGATTTGTATTATGTCTTGAAACAGAAGACGTTACAAGACAATGGCTGTGTCTTAATCGTGTCTTGTCTCGCAATTGCTATTACTATCAATGAATAAATAATAATAACAATCGCCTGAGGAACGTATCAACTGTACGGTCCGAAACCTGTGGGTACCGTACACTTATACAGGATATCAAATGTCCTACCGGGATTCAACCCGGGACCCTCGGCAGAGTAAGCAGGGCAACTACTCAATCATCATACGTCATCTGTGGTGAGTGTATTTTTTGTACACTTCGTGATTGAAAAGTGTAGGAACATTTAGTGTAAAGGAAGTTCGAAATAGGTTGATTGGGCTCGGAAGCGGGCGGAATGTTAAGTGCTAGGCAGACAGCCATTGATTTCTGAACGTGGCCTGCATTGCTTGTTTCTATTCATCTGGGTATTCATTACATGAGGTAATGTTAACGACGCAATCTCCTTGGGAGCTTTTTAATGGGTTTTTTTTTGTAAACTTGTGTTTTACGGCTTGTCAATTTTTCGCCTCTTATTTCCGCACCTGAAAATGTTCCTTCAATATAATTTTCTTATTTATCCATCCCTCCTGCCGTTTTTTCTCACCCCGGCGTGGGGCGGACCTGCGGCCACCGCTTACAAGATGATACGTATATTAATTACCTCACCCTAAAAAGCAATAAATAAATCTATATCTTGCGCTCATTATGTAAATAATATTCCTAAATGTAAGTATTAACATCTGCAAACGCTTTGACGTCATAGACATATAAAAACGCGATTTCCCGGGATCCCCACAAAAGCGATTCATCCTTTTTAATCCGTTTAACTTGATTGAACGGTTAAATATGTACAATGTTTGTGTATTCAACTGGGCTGGGAGAATTGAAAGACCTGATCTGCACAATGTTGCTTTGATTCACATACTCCTTTTTATATTTCCGTATTAAATCAGAGTACAATTCCATTACGCCATAGAGTTGTCCATTTTATAGGCTTGATAAGCAATAGAAAGGTATACTACTCATTATTGGTTTCTAAGAGTTTTTAACTGCTGTCTATATGTCAACTAATCCAGTCTATAATCTTGCTGTAAGTTACCCGGAAATATCCACATGTATGTGCAAGTCGAATTAACATAGGCGCGCACAACTAAATTACAACATTCTAACAGAAGCTAGAGATTTAATTACGCTACATTTATCGGTCGGATGGCTATAGATTTAATCGAAAATATTCTGGAAGTACAATTAACGGCACACTTCACTCTTATTTATATTTCAGCGAATTTGTTTGAAGCTTTTATATGGAGAGGATTTTACGCGTCCGTTATTTCGTTTTTCATTGAGTTTCACTACCTCAAATATTTCGGGGAACCCACCAAAATATTGCTTTGCGAACGCAAAAAAAATATACTGCAATAATCTCTCCCGGGTCGACAGTAAATACCTATTCTGTTAAGGTTCAAAGTACCATGAGAAAAGACTTCAGAGAATCTACACTCATATTTGCACAAAGCTTTTAAACTTCAGCCAACTGTTTTCTTTACATAGAACAAGTTTTCAAAATGATTATGAATCAGTAGACAGAACTCTATAACTATTTTCTTTTCTTTTTGTTTATCGTTTTACTTATGACTATCTGTAAAAAATAAAAAATGCTGTTCATTAGTGAGGGCATTATTTGGAAACAGCTGGAGAGATTTGGTGTTTTTTAATGTTCATAATAAAGTTTCCAAATTTGGACAATACAACGTCTGTTGGGTTAGCAAGTATTTAATATAGATTAAAATCTTGTACCAGGTGGGCAGACAAAAGAAGAGGTGATAGAAACGAACGAGAGGCTTCGAGGGGTGAGAGTGCGCCTTGATGAGAACTACGACACCGCGAAGAAGGCCCTCGTGACGCTGATGGCCAGGTACAGCGAATCCAAGGCTCAGAGAAACGTGTTCACCAGATACGCACTCCTCAAGGCTATGATTAAGGTAAGAACCGACCATACCCGCTTACATAGTTCATAAAAGAAAAAAATAACTTTCTTCCCCTAAGCCAAGATTTAATCGCAAGCCCTTAGCCTACGGTGTCTGGTGAGCCTCTACCTACATCTACCAAAAGGGCTTAAACAATATTATATTTTAAATCAATAAACATATAATAACAACGGTTTGATAATGATAAGTATAAAATTCAGATGACTCACAAACAGTATACCAATCTTTGAAAATGCCTTTCACAAATTTAACAAATTTATAATCTTAACCTAATTCGGTAGAGAATTCAGAATTTAGAAAAGTCGAATTTAAAAATATTTCGCACAAAAAATTGAATTGTCATTTTGTCGGGAACAAAATCTATCTAATGAAGCGCAGGTTCAAAGGTTAGTATAACCTTTATGAACCACCCTTATATAAACACCGAATACTAAAGCGAGAAGAATCTGGTTGCATATAAAATCTTGAATCCCAATAGTTCTATTTAACTACACATTTTAATCACATCGCGTCTATAATGTATAAAAAAAAAAGTTTAGTACTTCTAATATTTGTAGCTGTAATGAAACTCTAAGATCTTTTCCACTTCATTAAATTAGTTTGGTCTCGGCTATTCTGCTCAAGAAATTCATTAGTTGTAAGTACTCTTTTTGTAGATACAAAACTGTGTAGAAGTAATATCAAAACATATGACCTGATCTATGATGGAAATTAAAACTGCATTAGTACTACCTGAAGTTTTAATTATCATCTTTTCAATTGATAAATAACTCACGAAGCAGGACGATCGTAAATAATCTTGATCAATGCGTAATTCGCATTGAATTCAATGAGCTTTGCTTTGGTGATGCGCTCTGTAAGCAATTAATTACACGTTATAAAATAATAACATTTTACAAAATAATCCAAGAATCACAACATAAAGGTAGATGTATCATCATGTCATAATTTAGCGTTTTACTTTTAAAATGTTGCGTATAATAAATAATCTAACTGATTTTTTTAAGAAGTTCATTCAATCCATCTGAAATAAAACTAATTTTACGAATTTTATCGCGTTTTTATTATGTTCCTTACGTTCCCGACGTTTCGGCTGCTTTACAGCGGCTATGGTTACGAGAGGACTGAGGTAGTTGATGTCCTAGTGTCATAGTTTGAACCGGGGTACCCTCATATTTAGTTGTTGCTTGCGGTCCGATCTACGCAGAAAGTGCTCACAGTGTCTTGTGAGGTCTTGCAATGGTGCGCTTGGTTTTGGATTTAATAATAGCATTATTAAATCCAAAACCAAGCGCCAACATTACAATATTATTATGGTGAAGTCAGACAACTTGAAATTCCATTTTCCCAATGAAAAATTGAATTACTTGCAATTCAGTTTTAGTAGCACTTTCATTCTACTGTTCTCGGAGCTTTTACAGTGCTACCAACGATTTGATCGCTTGAAAAGTTATTACAATATTACATGATTCCATTTTCTACATTGTTAAAGATTTTTTTGTTGCTAGTGAAGGCAAGTCCCACATTCCAATTACTAGGTGTTTCTTGCATCTGGCACCTTAGCTTAATTGAGTTTAGACTTTGAGTCAACTACAACGCGTTCCCGCCTATCTCAGAGGTACTACAATTTGCCGTCATTCGTCTTTCGTCGTCCCCACACCATTCATTTCAAAAACAAGTTGGACAGTGACAACATGCTTTTTCTATTACGCTACGATTAGATTACGGGTTCCTGTTTGCCCTACGGTGGCTAAAGCATAAACTTGTATGCAGTGTTACGATAACGTATAAGCATGCCCCGTCGCGCTCAAACCACAGATTGTATAAATAAGAATTACAGTTAAAACATGCTTCCTCGATGATGATATGATAACATTAGGAACTCCTACTAGGCACACTGGCCTACGTAAACGCGCAAATAAGTAATACAAGCAAAACTAACTTCGCATTACAATCACAAATTTACAGCCTCCTTTGTTCTCCATTCCCAAGTTGTCCCAACTGATAAACAAAATAAAGTAGGTAATTTCCCACTAATCTAACTGTATTTTTACGGACAGCTATAATTGGGTGGTAACATCGTAACAGAGTTAGCAATCTCGCGAGGTGAGAACGTGCTCGACAAAATTCGCCCTTATTATATACAAGTCACGTATCACCGACCTTTATGTTAGGGCTGCCCCGCTGAATTTCGAAGTTCCCATTATATTTCGTGTTTCGAATATAAAATAAGAAAACAATTTGATCGCCCTAATATTACTTTGAGCTTTTTAGGGTTCATTGGATCAAAAGGCTAAATTTTTTTTTTTTAATCTTGGTAAATCGATTCTCTAAACCCTGCGAGCGAGAATCACTAAACTCTCAATTTTCCAATAGTACATTTTAGTAAATAAAACAATTATAAAGTTTTAAAGCACCAGTTTTTCAGAATTTTCTTTTTAAAAATGGCTCAAAAACACTTCAATTTATGTTGAGCCATGTTTTTCTTTAAATTCAATTTGTTACTGAACGAACTTACAGCTTTGAGAGTAGGTAAGTATTTCTTTTCTATACAAGAATATCGTGCCTTGCCATGCTTGCCAAGCTTGAGCACCTACACAAATTAATAATTAAATCTCTATCGCTTGAGGAGAATACTTATATTTTTGCTATCTCCAAAAATAAGCGCGCAAAAAATACTATGTAGCATTTTTTATGTTATTTTTCTTTTCCTGTTCGTGACTTTCTGTGTGTTAGCATTTTGATACGGTAATGTCTACTTGTGGATTTGGGGCGTACTTCTTTCATACATCAGAATCAGAATCAGAATATTTTTTATTCACGTAGACCATTATTGTACAGTACTTATGAATCGTCAAGTTACAAAAATATTATGCTACTGCTTTACCATCCGTTCGGAACGCCGTTCCTATGGAGAAGAACGGGCAAGAAACTCCATGGTTGCTCTTTTTTTCATCAAATATGTACGCCATGTTTTTCAGACGAAGTACTGCAGAAACGTCTCATTTACACATGTGTTTAGTTTAGGTAAGAGAAAACTACTAAATTGTGTACCCATGCCACTATACCTCTACATAGTCGCATGTCATAAAATCCAAGGAGACTAAAAGTAGTGCTATTTCCACACGGGGTTATACTTATCAGAATACAAATAAAGCTTATAATGGTATGGTAACAAATACAATACAACGCTGCTATCGGTCCTGCAAAATGCGATACCGATGATAAATGGACGCTGCGTCGTCATCGTTTGTCATGTCGAGCCTATCTCCAGCCTTAGCCGTTCGTAAAACCTGCTTAATAAACATAAACAAACCATTTAAACATGCAAATGGGATTTTGTTTTTTTTCTTAATGTTTGATTTTATGGACGCTGTACAGATTTGGAAAATAAAATATTATCTGAGTACTTTTCATTTCGATTTATTTATTTTATTGTCCTTTAGAGTATCGAAAGCCATAAAATGTCGATTTTTAAAAACACATTTCTGAGAGCGATAAGTAAATAAAATACTTACTTATTTGTTATACTTTGGTTTGATTTTATGTGAGTAACTTTATATGAAATTTGCTGCCGAGATTGGAAGCTCTTCATTATCTAGGTGGATTTTACCATTGGCATTTGAATTTAAAAAATAAAAAAGCTCTTACTGTTTTAATTACTGTGTTATTTAAAAGGTTGCGGAAAAAAATTGAAGGTACCTATTACGAAGTGTACATGGAATGTTTTGAAATTTAATATTCGGGATTTAATTTTAACTCAGCGGGACAAAGACAATACCCACTAATTTAGCTGGCTATCGCCTTTACGCCCTTTCCAAGAGACCCTTTAATCTTTCAATGTTAAGCTTTTATTTTCTTTATTAACTAAGGGATAAGGAGGAATTTATAAATATCTGGTTCAGTAGGAATATTATTGGGCTCTTATCTTTATTAGTATCAGTTGAACACAGTGATTTATATCTACAACCCTAGGTTTATTTTATGTAACACATGCGAGTGAGAGAAGAACTTGCTGGAAGTCACTGGGGAAGGCCTATGTTGAGCAGTGGACTTTTTCGGCTGATGGATGGAACACGTGTAGTTTTACAATATTTACACAATATTTTAGTGTATTAATGATGTCTTGAATTAACTTTTGTCGTCTCCAGTTCCGATACAACTGCAGCTCACAATCGTGACCTAGCAAACAATAGGATGTGAACGATTATTTCATAGTTTTCAATGAACAGATGAAACCGTGACGAATGTTGGCTCACGACTTCATCAATCATTCGCTGATTGGACATCACGACCTTAAGCCACGGAATAAATACTTCTACGTACTATTTATTCTAAGCAAAAGCTTACTCGATAAGGTACACGAATTAATGTAACCATCCACTTATATAGTGATTTCTTATATTTACGCGAATATTACACATTGAAATAAAACTAATTTAAGGATTGTTGAAAGAAGTGACCATGGTTGCTGCAATGCAAACGAAACGTCGGGAACGTAAAATAAAAAATAAACCGCGATAAAATCCTTAAGATTAGTTTTACTTCAATGTGTAGTATTCGCGTAAATATAAGAAATCAATATTTCAACATCCACTTATAAGTGATATTGCCACAAATTATTTCCTAGCGAGATTTGATCGATACACAAAAAATGAAATTCCTACCAAATCCAACTCTCCTCCTCCTCCTCCATCGTTCCGTCATTGCTGACGATCAGGACTCCTTTCCTTCCCCATTTAATACAACTCAAGATATTTTACAAATTCAATGTATGTGCCTACATACAATATGTTGGTTGGTATGACGACACACCAACGTTATATTGAAGCTAATTAACGGCAAGTTCAAATATTAATTACCGACAAATGTTCAGAGGATCGTCTTGGCACTAATACATACCTAGTTCATATTACACGGTATGAAATTCCGAAATTTAATTGAATCTGCAACGCGTTTGCAGTGCTCACGTAATTACTTAACTGGATTTAATCAAACACCCGAGGAGCATTCGTTCAATAAGATAAATCTTTTCTAAACATTCAAAGCTCGTAGCAAATCCCATATCAGTATGTCAAGCATATTTTTTACGTCCGTTTCGGTAACGTAAAGTCTTCCATCCCTCATACGCCACACATTTTATAAATAAGTATGACTGTGACAGCACGTTTTACTCGATGACGTTACGAGTTAATAGGAGTTCCTGCTTACCCTTACTGTTATTTATCATATTTTTCATCACTGCAAAAAGTCGTAGATTAGTTTTGATTATCCAAGCTCCTCCTCAATCTGTTCCCACAGTTCCCTCAGAACTGTTGCTACAACCCCACAGATTGACCACATGTAGACTGCTACCGAGATCGGTCGGATTTTAATAAATTTTCATTCCAAAACCTTAACAATTAAATCCTTGGTGATCTTTAATAGCAATCAAAAGTGTATGTAACACTATAAAAAAATATATCAATAAATCCTTTCCCTAGGCGAGGAGTCTACAACAAAAAGCTAACCAGATGGGGCCGTCGGGAAATTGAAATTCCTTCTTCATTTTCCATTGTTCCACTATTTTGAGTTATTGAAATAGTGCATGTTTTTCATTATACATTACAGCTGAAGCTTTTTTATTACCAACTACCTTTCCTTACATATTATCATCGTTTTCCGTATTATTTAAGACATATTTTATTAAAGTATACATATTAACTTTGACGTTTAACGTTCAGAAAAAGAATTACCTTAATGTTATGTTAGCCTAAAGAACAATCTAAGCTAATTGTATGCAAATCTATTGAACTGTGTTTTCGTTGTGCTCAGTCAAAAGTATAAACAAACACTTCCATTTCTACATAGTAGTCAGGGTAAAAATACTAACTAAGCAACAAGAAGACGTTCTCTCCTCCGTCGAAATGCAATAGTGCTTAGAAAAGCGATTCCTTTATTAAGACTCAGCGGTTACAAGGCGGGAAGATGGCAGTTAACTGCGGGGTTGGCTCGCGCCCGGCGCAGCCTGGACTTATCCGCTTTGTGATACCATACTGCACAGATAGCGAGAATTGCAGTTTATTTTACAACTGTATTGCATTTGCCATAGGGTTTTATATTCAACTTCGCTAGTATATACCTATTTACAATGTTGTAACATGACTATCATGACTCTTCATTACATACGGCTCTATTTACATTACTGAACAAATATCTAGATATGGGTTCCGAAATGTAGTAAAATTAGTAACACTCAGGAGTGTGAGCAATTGTTGGAGTTGTTTATAAATACTAGTAGCTGTCCCGGCGAACTTCGTACCGCCTCAGAACCAAATGTATGAGAAAATGAATTATCATAATTTTTTATAGTAAAATTTTACAATGTTTTAATAGTTATTCTGCTATTTGGGGTGGAGACTAATTAAAAAAAAACAAATATCATAAAATACGGCCCAGACGTTCTTGAGTTATAAATGGTGTAACTAACACGGCTTTGTACATGTTATATGAAGCTACGTTGTAGTAACTTAAAGTTATTTTCATTAGAACAGCCTCCCACCAACTTCAATTGTAACTTTAATAATTGCAATTGTTTATACTTACTAGTTGTATCGATATAAATTAACAAACATGTTTATTACTGCAAATTTTAAATGCTGCAGAAGTATCCAATATAGTATTTACACCAAATTACAGCATTTTATAAGAGCTCTCAAACAACGGTACAATTTGGCAAGGAAACAACACGATTGTGCATTACAAATTAACAGACCGAAGATCAAAAGTACAGATGAACCGGTGTGCAAAAGCTAGTGCGCAATTATAGCAAAGTACTTTTCCACGTCGACTCCCAGTTCCAAAGCTGGCTTCAAACTTTTCCTGTTGCTGCGGACGTGCCCGTTTTGTTCGTGTATTCCGGGTTATTTTTATGTTATTTTTCTTTAAACCGCTTAGCAAAAGTTGTCCATTTCATGACAATGCTCATGAAAGAATTCAAGCAATATTCGATGCGTTGTAGCAAGAACATTTTCAATGGAAAAACGATTTGTAATTCCAATTAATTTATAATTATAATAGTGTATTTTATCAATTGCATTTGATAAATTTGCTACCTATATATTACATATTACCAACCTCTTCAACTCTAGCAGTGCGATTTCCTTATGATATTTTTAATCTATTCCAGGATGTTATTCGTCTGGAGACACAGTACTGGTCTCTGGTGGAAATTCCTCGCCAGGAGAAAGCCGAGACAGTTCCAGCGTTTGTGTTGCGCGCTTGTGCCATCATGGAGAAGACCCAAAAGTCGGGAGAAGGGGTGAAAACATCCTCCAAACTGGCCGAGGAAGCGGCTGATAGGCGGGAACGAATAGAAAGACTGAATGGTAATAGGTTATCACACAAAATATTGACAGATTGTTTACATTATATAATCACTGGCCGTTGAGAAATCCCGTGCTATGTCTAAAGCGGTTTTTTTTTTGGTAATTTTAAACGGAATGCGTTTGTTTTCTAATGAATTATTCTTTCAGGCCATTTTTGTTAGCAAAGATGCTATAACCAGTAAGGCCAAGTGCCAAAGTAATTATACACTATCACACCTGTTCGGGGATTTTTAGCGCGCTGCAGTCAGTGCGCTAACAATTCGCTGATGGTAATTAGACCCAATGTAATAGGGAGCGAGCCTATATTGCGTCATATTAAATTCTGAATCAAGCGTCATATTAAAATTAAATAAATACCTATTCCCACTTAACAATACTTTTGGCCGCAACTTACCCTTAAAAAAACATTATCCTCCTACCGCCGCAGTCGAGTAAAAAATTTACCACAAATCCCCAAAATCCTGAAACAATTGGCGGTTTGTACGCTTTGTGAACCTCGTGCTAAATTGAAATCTAATAGTATCCTTTTGCAAGCGATCCTAATTACATTTCAAAATTAGTTCAGCCCTTTCATGGTTTGACTTATTGCAGTCGAATAAGAATCGAATCAGCACAAAGATATATAAATTAAAACGGGATTGTAATTGAGATTTGATTTTATAATCTGCCATATGATTGGTGTTAATTAATAAATTGTACGATAACGTATGCCTAACATGGTTTGGAATATGATTTGAAACTTTCCTGAACTAAATTAACGTGAGTTACAAAAGTAGAGATTTTAAAATTTGCCTTAATTTCATTGAAGTTAATTCTATAAGTAAGCGATATCATACTTTTGTGCCTGCCATAAAAATTACGGTATACTAACGCAAAAAGTCTAGTTAGTCGTCTGTCTTTTTATATTGATTTTGTTCAGAGCATTAAATACCTACGCAAAATCTCGTTTTATCCCTATTTAAAACACCAATAAAATATCGCGATGTACAAAATACACCTTTCCGTTCTTATTTTCAGTATCTACTCCTTGAAAATGCTGCCTAAGTTATGCTTTATGTATGTGCTGACTCAGTTTCAGTATGTAACAATTTCTTTAAACATTTTCAGATATGACAACATCTCAAATAGAAACTGAAAACACGCAAATGACAAATGATTTGTACCGTCTTCTGAAGAAGTACACCGGTCTGCGAAATCTCATTAGAGAGTTGAAGGTAATTAAGAAGTAAATAGAAGATTCACTCATATCGATTGTGACGAATTATTACTAAATAATATCGCCAGACGAACAAGCCAACTGTTCGGTCCCAAACTTTTAATATATGACTACCATACAATGGCTTGGGGGTGGTCCCAGTAATTACTTACATAGATATCATACATCCATGACTCAGGGTACAAACCGTCGTGCTCATCACACCCTCGGTACAGAAAGTAGAGTCACTACCAAATGTGCCAATCAGGTCGTTAATAATAAATTTTATTTTGTTTTCAGTCAGATTACGTAAGCTCAAAAGTATACCCGATGTTCCCGCGGTACACGATGCTCAAAGACATGATCAAGGACATAATGCACGACCCGGACTACATGGAGGTCTGCCACGAGGTGGACCCATAGCGCGGGGTGCGCAAATAAATGAGGTGCTCATTCACCGACCGCCAAAGGTCGTTTCGTCGCTAGTCCCGCTGTGGAGTGAGTTTGGGAGTGTAATGATAATCTTTTGTCTGCCTCTTTAAATACATTTCGTTGTTGAAGATAAAGAACTTCTTATACCTACTGTTTATTGCTGAAGAATATATTATCTTGGCTTGGGAATCAAGTGAAACGATTAAGTTCTCCCGATTGTTAGTAAACAAAATAGACTTTTGGTCTATAAGGGAAAGAGTGGCTCACATCTGCTACTAATGTGGGTTTTTGGGTATTTAAAGATGGTAGGCAATTGCTCGGAAGAATCGTGTTTGGTGGTACTAGGGGCGGATAAAGGTGTAGAGTACTCGTTTGATTTGCGCTAATTTGTTCATTGGACTTTTGTTAAGTGTAAGTTAGATTTTAGTGCGTGTGTAGGTACTCGTCTTCTCGTGTATTTCAGTTGGTTTAAAAAGTGATTTGTTTTTATATGCGTTCTCTTTTTCAATTCTTTGCATCAACACATATTCTTAAAAAAAAAATAACATTAAAATTAGTCTTTTTACAATTTGTACATAGCTTCTGAAAATATAATCATATTTCTTGGATCTATCATATCTATAAAACATATTGTTGTTTCGAATAACCTATCATTATCTTAATATTTCTGAACGACGTGCCTGCGCACAGACATACACTATGTCCTATATAAGTGATGTATCCTAAATGTATATGGTAATTCTTATATGAAATCACATGAATGTATATTATGCATGTGCATGTATGTATAACAGTAATACCATTTTATGTGTTCAAAACTTGAATAGAGTTCATCGTATAAATATACTATGTAGGAAGATTCGGTAAATGGTACGTAATTTCACTAAAGTGAAATATTCTGTGTGAACTTAATGTAAAGATAACTTTCGTACTGATTGTAAGGTGTAGCATGCTACAGTCAAAGTCAAATCGTTTATTTCGTAGAGGCCTCTACAGGGGCACTTACAAATTACATTTTTTTTTTTTTGTAACTCTACAACCGAATCGGAACGCCACCTCAACTGAGAAGATCTGGCAAGAAGCTCAACAGGATTGTCTTTTTTTTAAATCGGCATTGTATTGGTAAAGTTTTTTTTTTCATCGGCACGGAAGCTACAGTGTTACTAAACAAATAAGCACGTATAAGATGATGCATTGAGAGAAAAAGTCGGGATAGTACAGTTTAAATCAGGGTTTTACAACCAACATTACACAGTGGTTGAAATAAAACTTATTTTACAGATCTTATCGCGTTTATTCTATGTTTTTATGTTCACATAAGTGTAAAATAAAATAAGTTTTATTCCAATATATAGTGGTTACTTATTATCTTTATAAACAACTTTTAAAAGCACATTATAATGGCACGCGACAAAACCAATTCAGCATACGATGATGTTATAAAACGATCTATACGAAACCAAATCTTAGTTTTCAACTATGGATTATACCTTCTAACCAAAAAGACACTATTAATAAAATATTTCTGATTTCTAATTTCTGACATGATTTTATTCTATACACAAACTCACTTATTCACAGAAACTGAGTGATCAGTACATTACACAATATATTTATTAATCGTTGTAGTAGAAATTGAGATTAACTTTATGCATATCTTTATACATAATCATATAATATACTTATATATAAAATATGAGTACTGACCTACTACATAATATATATAGTATGGTACTACTTATATGTAGTGTATGCCAAAGGAAAATGTGAAAATCAAGAATTTCATAAATTCTTAATGTAGTGTGTGCTACTGGAAAATGTAAAAATCAAGGATTTCATACATTCCTTTTATTTCGTATCGCGAAATTTAAGATATAATTGTAATATGTACTTATCTTGTGTTGTAAGTTAAAGGCAAAGCAGTGCGTTTATGGATTTGGAAATGTAGTTAATTATCAAAATTAATATTAATGTAAACTTAAAGTGGATATATTATTTAAAATATGTTTTTATACGGATAGGTACCACTAATAATTTGTTATTAATGTAAGGGACGCTTCTATTTAGAAAGTATTTTGTAAGAATTATTGTTTGTACCTAATCAAGTCAAATGTTATGAATTTACACGATAATACTTATGTACCGACTTAATTTCATTACGCCATTGTATATATATTAAAACATCAAAAAAACTGGGACTTTACATTCTAATATGTTATAAACAGTTCACAGTCCTGCATGGTTAGGTATATTCATCTAGCATAAAGCTTAACAACAAAAACAAACTATCTCTATGACACCAATACTTTGACCGTCAATAGATAGCAAAGCGAACTTATAATCAACTAAAATACTTATACCAGAGTTAACATTATAATCGTAAGATTAAGTATCGATATATTTATGGGATATATAACGTACCTTTAATATATTATAGCTTTGTATGTTGTACTTATTAAATAATGAAAGCTAATAGTGAGGCTAATTGTTTAGATTGCTAAGTGTTAGAACGGTGTTGTACTTACATGCAAATATGAAAAGTATGGACTACCTTAGAAGGGCTACCTGCTTTATAATATATCTATGTATCCTCTATGTACTCATTTTGCCAATTTCGACATTGATTTCTTATATTTACGCGAATACTACACATTGAAACAAAACTAATTTTAAGGATTTTATCGCGTTTATATTATGATTTTTTGCGCTCCCGACATTTCGGCTGCGTACAGCAACCATGGTCACGGGAGGACTGAGGTGATTGACGTCGTGACGATAAAATCCTTAAAATTAGTTTTATTTCAATTCTTTTAGTAAATTATGTTAATTTTTAAAATACACTAGCTTTACCTTAGGCTTATCCCGTGCATAGCAAGCATCGATATTGTATCTCTATGTATTTGTATCGTGTGATGATAACACAACATTAATGCCGAGCTATAAGCTGTGTATGGCTCGACATATAATGTGATGAAATATTCATTACGTCGTGAAAAACAGCTATTTAAATTTAAAAATCTTCAACTTTTAGTAAGTACGTCCTTAGATCATTCAAATAATTGGCATTTGCGAGTACTTACGTCTATGTCTATATAAATATTTATCTTCTCTAAATTAAATAAACTCCATGTTTAATATAAGGCTACATAATCACCTACTTTAATAGGTAATCGCATTTGAAGTCGGTTGGAAACTTACACTAGCACCTCATTTTCAAAGTTTATCAATAACAACTTGCCTATTTTTTTATCGGTGGGTAGATGCTTGTTGGGAAAAAAAATATTCTAGTTTTGATGATAACTTATTAGTTAGTAGGTATAGAACCACCAGCATACCTCGATCCCGCGCTTATCTTCTTACTTAGATAGAAGGGACAAAAAGTTAATCAAATATTTTTGTTACTTAAAAAATAAATATATAAAGAATTAATAATTTCAGTATCTGATTTACTGATCACAGGAAAAATAAACGACATCTCTACCTATTATTGCTTTTTATCTGCAAAAACATTTTCAAACAAACTTAGTTCTGCGGTCCGAAAAATAAGCCGTAAACCTTTTACAAAATACTTAGTGAATCGGTCCAAGATATATATTATTATGTCCTTGTTTTATTAAAATCATTTTAATAACAACTTTTTTTTTTTTTTTATTACGATATAGGCAAGTATTTGATCTCGATCTCACCTGATGGTAAGTGACGATGAGATCTACGATGTAGCATACTTGCCTAGAAGGTACCTGTTCACTCTCGACTTGAAAACACCCAGATTATAGTCGACGGGGAACAAAGACGCCGGTAGCGTGTTCCATTCCTTGGCAGTTCGCACGATGAACGTAGAAGCAAACCGCTTAGTACGTACTGAAGGAATGTCCACAGTGTACGGATGACACTTGTCCGTGCGTCTTGTTGACCGATGATAGAATGGAGATGGGGGAATTAACTCGTGTAATTCCGTCGCACACTCTCCGAAATGTATTCTGTAGAAAACTGATAGGCTGGCAACCCTACGTCGGTGTTCTTGTTCTAGGCTCTGTAGCTTGGCCTGCACTAGGGTCTCATTGCCAATGAGCTTTCTAGCCCGCCTGTCTATGGAGTCCAAAGCCTCCAGCTGATACTTAGCAGACCCATCCCAGAGATGGCTGCAGTATTCTTTGATTTTTGTAATTTAACTTTTTTTAAATTACAAAAATCAACTGTTCAGCTAAAGATGTTTCATTGTATAGTTCCAACATATGCTGTCCGACTGCATTTCTAGTTTTAAATTACACTTAGGAGTTTAGAATTTTAAATCTTTTTTTATGAGATTTTGTTGTAGTAAGGAAATATTTTATAAGAAATAAAACCTTCTTGAATAATGTTGCCAATAATTATGTACTTAGGTACCTACTTTAGGAACGTAAGGCATATAAGAGAAAGATAAGTAAGTACCTAGGTTATAAGATGTATCTAGATGGAAAATGTCGCGCTGAAACGCTTTGTTATAATAAAATATACTAAATATTATTTTTTGTGTTAAAATTGTTTTCATTATTTTGATCCCCTTTCCCTAAAGCACTTAGTCACAAAATGTTCGTAGCTGTGGCTTATAAAATCGGATATCACATGGACCTAAATGGTGAATCCTAGGAATTTTAGATATTTTACCAAATTATGTAAATACAAATAATTTGCTATAATTTGCTTACTTTTTTTATAAAAATAATAATACCTAAGTATATTACAATAATGTGGTGTATCCTTAGTGGTTATATCTAAAGATTTATACTGTGCTTTTTGATGTCGATCAAACCAATAAATTATATTCGAACGTCTGGAAACGTGTTATATCGTATCAATTTTTTTAACGGGAATGGTGCCATCATAATCTTGTTAATTACGTAAATACTTACTATATTTTCTGACTCGTCCTCGTGCTCTCCATATTGAAAACAAACACAAAAGCCTAACGATATAGACTCCATCTACTGTTAGGGCTCAGAACTTTTTTTCTTTAAAAATACTATTTGCGCCATCTTGTGTGGAATACTCAAACCGGTGCTAAACGTAGTTCTTGATTTTTAAAATTAGTTTATCAATGTTCAACGAGATGTCAGTACAGTTTGAAATATATAATGTTGCCATTCTAAAATTAATATCTTTTACACTTTATCGGGGAAATATTATCTATTATTATTTTGAATTCGTAAATACTCTCTTCATAATAAATATAATATACTGGACTCTAGAAATTGTTTATGGTATTATCTACCTGCTAGCGTATACATTGAATAAGTAAATAATTGCGTAAATATGAATTTAAAGGTAAAAATAAGGATATTAAAACGCAAATGGTAAAAAATAAAGCATAGGAAATTGTAAGCCTCAAAAGACCTCCAGACGGTGTCTTTTAAACTGTTGCAAAGTTACAATAAATAAGAGTCAGTTGCCGTGCATCTTATTTTTCTCACGCACTTCTCTACTTAACTCTCCTAGTAGTATATAAATAAAAATAAGGATATTAAAATCATGGGAGTAGCAACACCAAACACCGCTTCGCCCAACCATTATCGTCATCATTCGACCGGCAGCTGCAGGTGTTATCTGTAGTGTATCATGTGTCGACTAATATGGCGGGATTTCGTCAATATAAAAAGTTTTTGTTAACTTTTAAATCTCAATCCATGAACTAAAACTCACTAACAATATTTAGAGCATAACGAAAACCGCTGAGTACTGCAAAAATACCGCTTAATAGTGAAAGTTCACGGGTCAGGATGTCGGTTAATTCAAAGTGGCGGTTACCTGACGTTTTTTGTGTTGATGTGTTGAATGGATGTCGGAATTACGTTTAATTCGCGCCGCAGGGATGGGTGAGTAAGTGGTTCGAGGTGTATCGAGACTAGTATCGAAATGCCTTTCGTGCAACGTGCGGTGGAACCTAAGTTTCTATCGCGGACGAGTTTGCGTGGCGACGATGGGACGCCGAAGGTGTGTGACGAGGAGTTGCAGGCCGTCACCAACTGCACCCTGAGCAATGCGCTTCGTCAGCTCGCATCGCTCGTGCTGTTGGCCGAGGATATCTTCAGCGAGCTGACGACGCAACTGCAAGACATCACGGAGCGGTCGCAAGTGGCGCAGACGAAAATCGAGAAAATAAACGAACTTGTCGAACAATATGATCCGAAGAAAGTGCCAGTCCGTAAGTAAAACTCATTATTTTTATAAAGTGGGTAACACCTCATGACTACTGTCATAAATACCTTATTCATTAGAATCCTCCTAGGAAAGAAAGCCGGATAATTTGTGTGTAGTCATTTAATCAAATTGATAGGGTTTCACTGCTCTTCCCGCGCAACCATCGATTTTGCTCTGCTATTTTACCCGCAATGATCATAGCGTGATATATAATATTTACCATTATGTGGATCGTTGCTTGTAACTCTGTCTGTAATATTAATATTAATCTGAATTTAGGCTGTCTATCGAATCATTTATAAACTTGGTCACTAGGATTCCGATAACCTTAAGGTTAATAGGTGGGTAAGTAGGCAAGTAATTCAATCAAATCATTGAATGAAATTATACCTATACACAATTCCTAATTACTATAAGTACTGATTTGATCTTAAGTAGGTAGGTTCCGACTATGGCTTACACCAAAATCTTACTGCATTTCCAAATCTTCAACAAGCCTGTCCATTTGGTTCTAAAGTTGACCGTATGATGCACTGATACCTACCTACTTTTAGAAAACAAGCTTTTAATAAATAGGTATATTATAGGTAGGTGTTCCTATTTCATAAAGTTTAGGTACCTACGGGTTATAGCCTTTATTGCTAGTTTTATTAATGGTAAGCTCCTTACGTCCATCAGATTCTAGTAAAACGACGCCGAGACGAGCGTTTGTAAATTAAGCTCATTGAAAGGAGGAGGTTCCGAAACCTCATTACCTTGTCCTCCTTGAATACGCCGCCTTTACAAAAACGCACCACGTTGATGCATTACTCGCAGCGCTATCTAAAAACCTGTTTGAGCGTTCGAACGGACCCACGATAGGAAAAAAACTCCCAGATTCCAATGCGAACCATAAAAACGTCTCGAGATAATTTTTAACCCATCCAATGCTCGAGACCACTTGATAATACTGACCGCTCGAGAATTTAACTCTTGAACGATGGAATTCCTCGTTCCTTTTATTTATACGCGCGGTCTAGCCTATTATTAGTGATACCCAAAGACCAATGAGACTGATTCTGCGAGACTTCAGCGTCGCGCAGTTACGGCAACTTTAGCATTTTTTATTAATGTTCAATAGAACAACACAGTGTAATGTTAACTATAATTAGGTCTTAGTCTTGCGATAATGCAAGACCATGACTTTGGACCATTCATAGGATAGCTCGCGGCAATAGAACAATAACGAACATGGATATCGTGACTGTTATATCAAATGATTAATTTCCAAGTTGGTAGATACTAGACAGCTCGTATCAACTCCGTGCATTCCAAATTCGTAGGAAACGTTCGACAGTTCGTTTGATCTAGACACGACTATTCAGTAGCAGACAATTGGCAAGACACGAAACTCAACAGTGCATTTGAAATGGAAAACAGAGTGAGATAAACAAAAGGAACAAACAAAAATAGGCGTTGACCAAGTCGCTTTTGTGGTGAGAGTAAACAGCGCAATTCATTGGACAACCTTTCACCTGGACGATAAGCGCTAAGTGTTATTTTTAGTGTCAACTCTTGGAGGTCCGTCCTTTTATGGTGCCGTTTATTTGTTTGTACTGTAAAGAACCTCTCAAATTGAATACAGCCTGCGTTGGACTCAATGTCGTATAAAAAACGTTATCCTCGGACCTTGTACAGCTGTGTAAGTGGATTACGTAATTGTGTGTGACAGCTATCAACAACAGAAAGCAAGCTATTAACTGTATTCCCAGTAAGAGATACTGTTATTGTTTTGCTAGCTTACCTACTTGTATAAATGTAAAATTACCTCGATTGCTTGGTAAAATTCTCTTCAACCAAATGCCTATGAGTAAGTAGGTGCTGTTACGCGTTATATTCCATAATTTATAACCAGAAGTAAGCTGTTTGGTTGCACAGATGCTATCTATAGCCGTACACTAACCGCGTAATGTGTACGTAAAGTGAAGGGTACACTAAGTATATTAACTAGGTACGTAATTAAGTGATTTTCACTTCACAGAAATGTCCTACCTTCCTCATGTTTTGTATGTAAAGAACATGAATATTTAGCACTGCTATAAGTATTTCTAAATAATACACCTACCTTTTCTTGAGCGTATGATTATCTCGTCTGAGATATATTGTAACGGAATAGGTCGAGTAATTATCTATTGCCAATTATGTAGGTACTTAACTCACCGAAACACCTATAATATATTTTAACTACAACATGAACAGTTTGTATTCGCGTTACATTTCCATAGTTTATAGCCAACTTATCCACATCCATGCAATTGTTGTAGAGTTCGTTGGCCGATAAGGCACTTATCAGTTTTCTTTGAAACTATAAAAATAATTCGTGTCGTAAGAATTAATTAAGTCGGCATTTAATCGCAAAATTTGTCGCTTGTTCTCAATAAATATGGGCTTAGAAACCATTTCTTGGAATTATAATATAAACAGTGCACACATATATCTTCAATGTGGCCGACAAAAACCTACATAAAGAAATAATACCTGTATAATGTGCGTAATGCATACTTTTACCTGTTAGAAACAAAACACGACTAAAGTTCCCTATGATTCGCCTTCAACATTCAACTATACACGTCTACGTTGCATTTGTAAACGATCAAATGTCATGGACTCATGTTATCTAGGAAACAACGAGCCCTGTGAAAATACGGAATTGCTATTTCACATGCTTGTTTCTATAAGGTAAAGTTCAATCATAGATTATACAATATCCAGTAAAAAATACGAATTAATTAATTATAATAGCTGAATTTTACTGGCATATTCGTTTCTAATTAGCCGTATAATTAAAGTTACTTAAGCTTAAGTTGTTTTCTTCAATGTTTTGTTGTAGAAATAAGATTAGAATTTCTGGTGTTCCAAACATTTCTAATGGAAATGATGTTACTTATAATAATATTAGTTTCTATAACATACCACAAGAACTCGACTGAACTAATGGTGGTCACGGCTTACTTAAGCTGATGTTAATACGATCAATGGCATCTGGGTGTTATCATATTTTAATACAGTCCGATGCCCAATAAATCTCGAATAATATTCGATATCGCTACCCGTTCGCCTTAAGACGTTATTATAATGATAGGTCGTGACGGTGTCATCATAAATCACTGGCTTCTTTTATTATACAGCAGGAAATTATATAGTAACTAGTTATATTAAAGTATCCGTTGCCCGCATCTGAGATACAGAGATACATTTCTAGCTAACCAATCAGATAATTCCATTACAGCCGTTACTGTCGGTTACATCTGATCCCACATTGGTATATAAATCTTATTACCGAGCCTTGCCGTTTGACTTAAGTATAGGGTACGCGTATAAATAAATATTATAAACCATCTCGATATTTCGATTCGAACCATCATTATAAACCATCAAGAAAACATTGTTAAAACTTAAAAGGTATAAATATGTACAGACAGCACAATTTTTAAAACACTTTCTAAAATTATCGCGTCAAATCTTATCTCGTTGGAACAAATCTATAATTAGTATGGTAGCATAACAAAGAAGCACACAGGCCGCCATAAATCATATTATGTAACACAGAACATGAATAAAGAACCAATTAAAAACTGGCATGAGCAAATAAATGGATCCTATGTATTTGGCTAGCTTTCTTTCTATACCCAACGCAATAATCTATAGTCTATAAATAACTGTTCTGATAAACTGAATGGCTATTAAGCAGTAAGATCGTTAGATTACACCTCATTTCAAACTGAGCTAATATGAATTATGTATTCCGAGCGATTGCATCGGTGTAAATTAACACAATTGCTGCCAATTCGATCAGACAAGAATTGCTTTATCCCTGCTAAACTGATCAATCTTGACAGCGAAAGTTACATCAATATAATCGTCACTGTTCTAAAAGTCAATTTTACCTATCTCTAGTGCGTTGATAAATATTCGCACGATGTTTGAGTAATTATGCTTTCGGCCCTGTCTCGATGTCTCGACTGTCTATCATAATAAGTAGCTTATTACCGCATACGGGCCCTGCGTGCTCAACGAGAGATCATAAGCGGACACGCAAAACAAATGCGCACAACTCAAGTGCTTATTGGAAGACTTGTTACGCCTATGACATCATGCTGGGGCGTCCTGGAAATCCCTTGTATTTACAAGTGATGTACTGCGCGCAGCTGTAGATTTTATACAATCAATGTCAAGTCTCACAGCGTAAAGTTTATCGGTTTTTATGAAGCAATTAAAGTGTTTGTTTAACACTTATGATATGTTCGAAAACATTATGATGATATCGACATAGTAACACGTAACTAGGTTCGGTCATTGTGGCGTTCAAACAAACAGTGCTGGGTTGACATTATGCCTGGGAACGGTAGTAATAAACATAACATGCAAGTACTGTGCCCATGCAATACCTAGTCACCTATACTCGTAGATCTAATGCCACAGGCTTCGGTGTCGCCTTTCGTCCCCGATAGTGCCTTTCCTTGGTGTTGTTTTGCAGGCTATTGAATGACTGCAGTCGCCGCGTATTAACCAAGTCTTCGTCGAGTAATCTGAGCTTCGGCTTAAATCTAACGGCTTTATCCCTAATACTTTATGCCTGAATAAATTACGAAAAATAATACCTTTTGAAAGGTTTATCGCTCCCAGGGATTTAATGCATGAGGTGTAAACTGCAACTTTGGTAGGTAACTCAAATCCACATCACATGTACCAACATAATAATGTTACTTATGTAACGATTATTACATGGTTCGCAGCATCGGTATTATTAAGCAAGATTGTTCAACATTTTCTAAAGTCAGTTGCGTTAGAGTTTTATTATCTCACTCCACAAATAGAAGGTACAAAAACTGCACTTGAGATATTCACCCCTCTCGACCATCTCTGTGGGAACTATTGAGCACACAGGGAAGCTGAATTTTTTGTCGCATGTTTCTAAGAAGGCATTCCAGGTAGCCGGCTGGCTAATGCTAGCTTTTGTATTCATAACTCAGGATAGAATTCGCTAATGACTGGACATCTTCGAATAAACGGTAGAATTGGTGGTTTATGTATAAAGGCGCTGATGAATTATTGTTTTTTGAACAATATCCGGTTAAGTGAACGGAGTTTGTATAATATAATTAATTACTTACTTAGCTCAGCTGCCGTCATATAAATTAACTAATGATCATTAAATCACGAGAAAACTTCTCTTTAATATTAACACCAATTTATGTGGCTTGATAAGATTCTAGTTTATGACGTTACGTTTCACGTTTGTTTGATGTAGACCAAACTCCGTCAGGAACTTTCAAAATTCATAAGCCGTGTACAGACCAAACGTGCAGCCTCGCGAGCGACGCTGACTTGGGCACATGCCTCGGGCAAGCGATGTCATCTCTCATTGCCTCGCTGAGAGTCCGCATGCGGGGAAGGCTTGTGAGGCTACTTTGTTGGTTTGGATAAGGTATTATATTTAGTACAAGGTACATGTTACGTTGATTTATCTAAAGTTGTGAGTAGAAACATAATTCCTTACAGAATTTCCAAACCATTTTCATTTGTCATTACGCGCTGTTTTCTAATTTTATCATTTATCAAATTATTTTAAATTATGAACTTGAAAAATGTAGAGGTTATGTTAAGGTTATGTAGGCTCAAAACGCAAAGTAACATAATAGGTATCATCTTGAGACAGAGATTAATGTATTCAAATAAGTCAGAACAATAGATTCGTTAAGTCTATTTTAAATCTTATTCTCGTGATGGTGTGAGGCTGTGACAATGACCTTTTACAGCCCACGCTAATTATATACACACATCGACAACCGGTGCCAGTCTAGTTCACGGCACGTTTCAACATAACACAACATAAGAAAGTTTTGATTGGTGATGCAAAAGGCCGAGCTTGGAACCAATGCGGAAGGCGCCAATACCATAATTAGCTAATATGCAAATTATTAAAATATTTATAAGTAGGTTACCTTGTAAAAAACTAACTCTGCTACATTTTTGTTTTAACAACATTTGCCTAATTGATTAAACATGCTTGTCAGCTCCTTATTTTTGGAAGCAAAGCCTTGTGGCGATTGGATTAATCATTTTTATTAAACCTGTTCTTACTCACAATCGCATAAACACTTTATTGTTCGCTGTAATTACATGTGAATACATCGAATTATCTTATCAATGCGAGGTTTCATTCGATCAATTCGAGACTGCTGTTTGCTGTGCACGGTTTAATTAAGCGTAGGTATGGAAAAAAGATTGAGAAGGCAGATCGAATTGAGGAGCATCGGCGCTTGTAATGCAATAACCGAGCCATAAATTTTACGCGGCCCTCCTGTTACCAGCATATGGTGCAATCGCTAATCCACTTAACTTTCTCGATATCCCACCGATTGTTATGATCGCATATAGCTACATATACGTATTGAGCTAGTCGTAAACTGATTGCTACAATATGAAAGGCTTCCTGTTTAAATCGGACTCCTATAAAGAAGTTTCCTGTGCAACAGCTGAAGTTGATCACACGCAATGTTCAATGAAGTGCTGGCAATACCAACAATGTAAACGATTGTTGTGTTGCTAGCTATTGTATGTGATATAGAAATAGAATGGGCAACATAACTATTACGACGCATAAAATATTTGAACGGACCCGATGCATCAAGACATCAAATAAAATAATATAAAAATGGCCGCCTTTTCCCTTCTTTTCCTTTGCGTGCTTCTCTATGTTACAGTTACTATGTATTTTAATTTGGGTCGCTTGTAACCACAGCAACAAAATGTGAATCCTTATTCCTTCCCCTCCGACAATGTTACTGTTGACGAGGGTTCGATGTATTCCCAAGGTTTTAGTGCAATTTGTTTGAAGTTAATACGATACCTATCAATATTTAATCGGATTTATAATCTGTCATTAATCCTTCTGCTATTTATTTAGGATCATCAAACACTAAAATTTATGAATTAATTGTGTAAGACAAACGCGAACAATCCATAAATTACGCATAGTTTAAATTTTAAATAAAGTTTTAAAAGATTAATTCCGTATTATATTATTAGTCTTTTTAGTATCTCGTCTTGTTTAATCATCAGCTAATTGCTTAGTTAATATTAGATGAAGCCCGAAAAACGTGGGGCGCCACGGCAGCTGATCGGAAGTCCTGTCCTTTGTTCGACTTCAACCACAATTTTTGTAGTTCAAGGAAGTTGGGGATTCTACTATATCGATCAGTCTTTCATCTTTAAATAAATTAATATAAGTATTATTTTAATGGAATGAACACACATGTTTGTTGTTTTAATTTTATTTCCCCATATGGTCATGAATTTTTATGTTCCGCTCCATTGTGTCCCTTACGAAATATCCGCATTTTTTATCCAGACAAAGGGGGAAAACTTCCATTATTCAGAATATTTTTGGGTACAATGGTTGGCCGCGCACGGCGCACGCGCAGCGTGTGATCCATTGCCGACAAGATCGATTGTTCGCGATATAACTACAGGGAGGCGGTTATTTAAAATAGTTGGCTTTTCATACAATGCGAATATAAAAGAACTCCACACCTAGTCGATTTTTACTTTTTATAAACTACTTCCTGTCCCGCCCGAACTGTTTCCGTTCATTAGACAGTTTTTGTATGCTTAAAGATAATACATTATTCCGTGGTCTATAACGGTGTGAATGTTCGAGAATCCTTTTCATGCCGGCATCCGATTTACACTGACATGACATTATGTGTTCCACAATACAATACCCACAACTATATTCAAGTATGCGACCTTTAGCCTATATTGAACACGTTGACATCTAGGTATACTTTGTTATGCTAACAATGATATCTTAGAAATTATATGGTAACAGTTCTAACACGTTGTTGAAGTGTCACGTGTTTGCAATAATAATTGTTAATTGTAGCAGTAGGGTGGGTCGCTAAGGCAGCGGGTGGCCTGGATGTGGCACAAAGAATAGGAGAAGTGAGCGCGCCTCGGGCTTCATAGTTACACATCAGTTTTGTGGCTTCTGCAAATAGAGTTTATTGCTTTTGAACCACAAACTTGGTTATGTGAAGAGATTGAAATATGTTTCCCCTGAAATCAATAAATTGCATTTAAAATCAGCTTTACATTTTTCATCACTAGTTTCAAATTATTTTTGAGACATAAAACTTAAATAAATCTACTCAAAAACAGTTTAGTTAAGCTCATAAATTTGTTGACGTGTCGGCCACACGGAATTACTTGGTTCGAAATATCAAATGTTTTTGACTATCCATAAATAGAGCCGTTTCAATAGATACTATCTAACAACCAAACATGTGGACGAAATCTGATGTTATAATTGAAACCACTAAGTTAATGGTCCGTCGTGTACTGTACGAATGACGTAAGAGTACGTGGGAATGAGATGCAGTTGGATGAAGAAACTAGATAAAGGATATTATTACCATAATTACCCCTTCGTGATTTCCTGAAGGCGGGGGACGTTAAATTTATGGGTACTGACGAAATATATATTATCTAACAAACGATAAATCATGTTTTATAGAATAGGGAAGAAATTCAGAGATGAGAACGTACATTCGCTCATAAACGTATAAGTAACACCTAACAGTTGGTCGCCAAAAATGATAAAAGATTAGTAAGTCGTCAACATAAAACACTTAAAATATCAATTATAATTTCTAATTAAACACTATTTGTTAAATGCAAACTCTAAATCTTACATATATACAAGTTAGACTATTTTGAGATTCGTAATTTAATAGAACTAAACAATTTCTATTACGAAAGACAATTTCAATTTATGTGGCTGTAAATTTGAAATTGTGCGAATATCTTGATATGATTTCTGGGATCTACTAGTGCCTATTCGTATACAAACTCAAAGATTCTTCGTAATAATTTTCAAAGTATAAAGTTTGTAATCTTTTGTAGATCAAAATGTAAAACGTAATCCCTGTATAACGATGCAAGTACAACGACAAGTTTTATTGAGTCATAAATTAACGGTTTTACCCCATATAAGATGTACCAGATCCATTTAATAACAATACGTCGATAATCTAAAAATAGTGGTAACCAACTTAAATTACATGAATTGCTTGTAAGCTTTGCCCTATGGTCAAGTCGTGTTGTTCAAAAAACCGGCACTGCACCTCAAAAATAACTTAGACAAACAAGTGCCAATGTGCTTATTACTTTCATTTTAGTAAATATACATTATGGGCGTTGTGTGCGCACGACCGATGTGTCGGCCAAACACGACCGTGCATCGTATACATGAGTGTTTTGAGAGCAACTCTCATATCAAACATGCTAACCTTATCGACACTGGCGGCTGCATGCTTATTAACAGTGCCGTTTTGTGTGCGCACATCGCGGACACCATTAGCAACGGCTTAGAGAGCCAATATGGTCAAAACAAGCCTGCTCTCATACATACCTGCAGCCACCCGGTTGATCGGTTCAAAAACATCCGTTTACAAGTGGACGTTTTTTTGCGACTTTCGTGAGCTGCATCGTTAGCACTTATTACAAACCGTATAAAGAAATGATCGCGCACTCAAGTGATTTCCTAAAATTAAGTATGATTTTATCGATAATGTTCAACAAGACCAAACGTTGAACAAATTGGAATGATTTCGAATGGCGTGTTCGACTGCCACGTTTATTATGCAGCATGACTTGCCTTTTTAAGATATTACCTTGGTCCTGTCATGTTTCATCATGTGATACTAGTATTTGTAATCGAAAAAATAAATCATCTATACAAATATTGCTTTCGAAGTTTCAATAGCGGTTTTGAATTGTGTATGTATGAAGGCTTTTTAGTGGTTAAAATGGGCGCGATATTCTAGACTTAAATGTTTGCATGTGCATGACATAAATCCATTTGAAATACGCCTAATTGCACATGGTACTGCGCAATCCTCGGGCGTGAATCATATAGATAAATGCGGCGCTTCAGTCGGTTGACAGCGTAAAAATAATGGTGAAAATATCAGATTGCAAACGTATTATTTAGATAGAATGCACGTCGGCGCGATAATGGCCACTACGAAGGTGCGCCATGATGCATCGACAAAGACTATTGCCGTAATGATGAAAAATAACCACGATTCATATCACAAAGCCATGTCATTTCTCAATGTTTCTTTTCTGTTGAAACTTGTATAAATATTGCGCATTGTTCGTCAAACGATCTTTTGTAAAAAGATGAAACTGGATAATGAAATAGTATAAAGGTGTTTTGATGAACATTAAAATTTGAAGTTTGACATTAAAGCATTGAAGAGCAATTAATTATAAAATTACAAAATAAGACATTAGTTATCAAATTGTTTGAACATTTGGTAACATTAATCGAAAATTAATGATTTTGATACAAACAAAACACTTGCTAAAGAAACCTGAGCAACACTATCAGTTACGCCATAAGTACACTTGGTAAATCACTTATGTGATAACAGTCATCGTATGACTCGTAATTGCGTCTGCATAGATAAATCACTCTCTCTGACCTATCGAGCGCAATTAATGTGTTGTTAGATATGTGAGAAATATGACAGAAACAAGCAATAAACAGATCTTTAATAACTATAAATTTTTTTTTTTTCGAGCGACCAAATTATTATGACGTTGCATTACCGGTTGCGTGCCGGGTCATACGCACCGGGGTGCGTTATCGGTTATAGCGACTACTTTTGGACATACTACCTACTCTAGTTTGGAGACCTAGGATGGTGAAGAACGAAGATGTGTTGTTCATGTCATTCAAAATTTGTATTTAAATCTGATGCTACTTCTTTGATGTGCTTATTTGCGTTTACGTAAACAAATAGGTTCACATTTTTAGTTATATGGTTTATGGTACGCGTTATATTTATTTTTGTCGAATAATATATAATACTAATTGAATGAAATAAAAAATTTAAAATTCGAATGTGTTATCACGTGATCGGAACTGGAACACTACAAAAGCGTGACGCCATATAGTTGTTACTTATCTTTCAGACTTTATGGCTACTTCATGTTGTTTTATATAGAAGACGTCATTACGGCCATGATTTTTTACAAATAAAATGATGGAATGATAATTTTGAAGAGAATACGACTATGCTTATCATTATATTTACAACAATGTGTGCCTACACGACGCTATTCGCCTACCAAAGAGAACGGACCGTTGTGTTTTTTTTGTTGTATCGTCTCCAAAATATTTCGTATTTTTACCGACTTCCAAGAAAAGAAGGAGGTTCTCAATTCAATTGTATTTTTAATAGTATTGGCACCGGTTATAGTATTTCACATCAACCATTCTTAAAATGACTGTCAGTCCCATTGTCTCCCATAATTATTTTGACCTGCCTTTTCTCATGTATTGTCTCAACGATCGTATATTCATAAACACGCCATCCTTTCGTGGCCACCATTACACTACAGTTCATTAGTTAGTTATGTCACCTGGTCCCAGAGATCATGTAACGATGATATATTCGCGTCGCCGGGCCCGACTGCGGCGGTGAACGACCCTGCGGCTGCGCAACGCTGCGTTACTGGTTTCGGCACTCGGACAGACGATTTTGTACCTGCATATTGACCGTTTATGGATATGAAAGGTTGACGTTCATTCATTGTGGACCTGCTGCGATGAAGCTATTAATACAAATAAATAAAATTGGAATGTCTGTTTGTAATATTAAAATAATCGCTTTTTACTAAGTGCATTTGGATGTATAAACGATTCATATACCAAAACAACATTTTTTACAATTTTTGTCAGTCTGTTTGGGCTAATCTCTGAAATGGCTGGACCGATTTTGACGGAACTTTTACTGACAGATAGCTGACGTAAGAAGTAGTAACTTATGCTACTTTTATTTTAGAAAAAAAAAAATGTTGATGAAGTCGCGGGTAACAACTAGTTCAATATAAGTATGAATGTATCGATTATTGTATCGGCAATTTCTTCCTGAAACTGTAGATAACTTTTAGTTAATAGTAATGGTACTATCGTAACATCGCCAGACGAACACACCAACTTTACGGTCTCACACTAAGCAACGGGTACCATACAATGGACTGAGGGCGAACTCAGTATACTCGTATAATACTTATATAGATAATAAACATCCATGACTTGGGTGCAAACATTCATGTTCATCACACAAAGCTTGTCCTTACCAGGATTCGAAACCGGGATCCTCGGCACAGAAAGCAGGGTCACTACCAACTGCGCTAGTCAGGTCGTCGATAATCTGCGACTGTAGGGAAAATAAGAGTTAAATGTCTAGTCGAGCATGATGTACAATTTATTGATATTAGCTGTAGCTTTTTCAAATCTTTTACGTCATTGTACCGACATATTCTACATGGCATAACTACCCAACTAGTATAAAATTTCTGATCTCTTGAGATTGTATGTTCCGCATTCTTCTTTCATTAATTCCGAACGTAATTTGTTATTCCAGATGATTACTTCTTATTACTCCTTTACGGTTTTTTTTTTTGCATGCGTACTCGTTTACCTCATCATTCATGATCATTAACCTTGTAGGTAGAAGTGTTAATATTAGACATACGTTAAGATTTAGTCTTATCGTTTCCACACTTACCTTCGTAACTAAAAAAAAGTTATTTATACTCACCGTTAATCCCTGCTACGAGCAGCTGCTAGGACAACAATCAGTGCTTGCTTACCCAAATCGTTAAAAGCCATAAAACGAGTCTCATATAGAAGGGTGAGCCACCCTATTTGTCGATCCACGTTACGTGTTTAAAAGTCGCATGAGCATGTTATTATTTTGAGACAGGCGAGGTGTTTCGATCGTTTTTAGCACGTAATGTGGCATCACTGAAAAAAAGAGGGGCACAAAAACTATTGCAAACGACGACAATTCTTTAAGGCCAGTGCTAGTTTGCTATCATTCAGTTTTGAGCTGTATATAAACGACATTAAGCTTAGCTATAATTTCCAATGTAAGTCGGAGCTTTTAGAATGGTAAGCGATCCGAGAGATTAATGTTAATGTTCTTAATTTCCGGCAGCGCAAGCGCTTGCGTTATTTATTTTTGCTCCAGGCTCGCATGGCAATGTTGCCATTACACAATCATAATATTCCATGCATACGAATCGGACATCTGCAATGTATTCAGTTCAACTCTTTGAAATTCGCCCTTGAATATTCTTGTTCAATACACAATTTTCCGTAAAACAGTAGCAAGTTCAAAATATAAATGCCATATGTGTATGTAAGGTAAATAATTACTACTAGAAACATATAAATTTTTAATAGTACACCAAAAATGCCGTACTATACTTCGAAATCGACACTTTAGGGTTCTCTGAATCGCGGCAATTCATTACAGCCACTTCGAAATGGATTCCATACAAGTCGTATCATTATCATCAAACTGATAGACATTTCACACATATTCACACATAGACAACATTCTTCAAAAGTTATGTCACTAAAGGACCTGTTTCATTTGTGCCTATTAGTCACTATGAGCTAAAAAAACAGTTTGGCGCGCAAATGTGACAGGCATGTATGTACTTTTGTCGGTTTAACCGGTTACGTTGTGAAGCGACCGTTAGGCACCCACCTGCGGGAACGATGCCCACTGAGCCGAGAGCGACGTGTGTACAGACACGTGTGATATCAAATACTATAATATGTTCGCATTATAAATAGTTATTTCGGGCAATAATTATAACTAGTTATTTCGGGCAATAATTATAACCGGAACGCCGAGCGTAATTAAACCGTCTCTGTGTTTTTTATATTATTCGGATTCATTTCCCAACAGCAGATGGTAGTATTATTTGCTCAAGTGAAACTGTTCACTTGCTTTGATATGTTCTGGGCTTCTGGCCTATAAACTGAAATGTTAGAATAACTGCTCTTCGTGAATTATAAATATGCTTCCTACCCTAAAAAATAAACTGTGCGGAAGATATGAACTTGATGACTAATACGATATTCAATTTTGTACGAAAAAAAATTCTAATGTTTATTCTAACGAAAAAATTTCGTCACTTAGCACACAGTGTCACAATTAAATATTTATAGAACGCGCCAATGCAACGCGATGCATCCACCATTTATCGTAATTCAAACATGCGAGATAAGCTATATCGATTCGTGACCGACGATCGCATTACGAAACAGATATTCGATACTTGGACACCTAGCCACCGGCTGCGCTTGTTAGTATTAGACGATTATCTTTTACGGTCTACTTCGTTTCGACCCAGTTCCTAGTGTTTCCGAACTGATATCATACAGTAAAAGAGAGAGATATCATAATTTGATTAAATAGGAGGCGTTTTGTTCTAAGAAAAGAAAGCCCTTGCAACTGAACCCTTGTACAGTTGTTACAATTTTCTTTTTAATTATAATTTCAACTAAACAATTAAACTGGCGCCACGTGTAACGTACAATAAGTTAATAAGAATATTAGAAGTTAATAACCTTACTGCCATCTCGCCTATGATGATCCAAATAACATAAATATTACATAAACTGTGTGCACCTGCATACCTGTTGGATTTGTAACGGAACTTTAATTAGTTTAACAGAATGTACATATATAGCTGGTATTATAACATATTTTGTGTCATCAGTACGGGTGGTATCATTTGCCATCAGAATTTTCGAAGCATTAGTTAGTTAATGTTTTCCTCTCGGATCGTGCGGCCTCTTATCTTGACTTTTAAATGTGGCAGGGCTACGATTTCGTTATACTTATGAATCTTTATACTTAAATAACACTGCCCTCGCTAATACAAGTGGATTCCCCAGTTTATCTGTACCTTTAAGTTCTTTCTAGTACCCTTCGTTGTGATACATTTTGTTTTTACGTTCCGACGTTTTGGCTGATTTACAGCAACCATGGTCACGGGACGACTGAGGTGTATAACGTCATAGTGTCAAAGTTTGAGGTGGGCTACCCTCATATTTAGTTGTTGTTTGCGGTACGAATTATGCAGAAAGTGCTCACTATGTCTTGAGGTCTTCCAGCAGAAAATAAACGCGATAAAATCCTTAAAATAGGTTTTATTTCAATGTGTAGCATTCGCGTAAATATAAGAAATCAACATTTAGTTTTCTTTTTTCGTTTCTTATTCGCATCGCGTGAAGCAGTAGGGTACATACATACACTGTATTGAAAAATGATAACAATGGTATTTTTTTTGTTGCAAGAACAAATAATTTAACTGACGAATCAAATTTTGGCGTCCGGTTATATTACAACATCGTTATTTTTTTTGCTTCCAGGCAGATTTTATATTACACATTAACCTCCCGCGAACAAAATTGTAATGATAGCTATCATTATTATGTCTGATATTGCAATAAATAAGTTCTTGAGTTCGTTGCTTTTTCCTGTTTTAGTCCAGTGAACGCTAAATATCGTTGCAAAATTTTATCTGTTCTGGGAAATCTATCGATGTAATTATAAGAAGCAGTGGCTTATTAACATTTAGTCACCTCCTGTAGAGACAATTAAAAAAGAAACGTTTTCAATAGTTCGTTAATAGTTTTAGATATTACTAGCTGTCCGGCAAACTTCGTACCGCCTCAGAATCAAATGTATGAGAAAATTAATTATGTTTATATTTTTCTTATTTGGAAATTATTCCCAAGTTATAATAGTTATTTTGCTATTTGGGTGGAGCCAAATGAAAAAAAAACTAGATAAAATCGGTCGACCGTTCTTGCGTTATAAATGGTGTAACTAACACGACTTTATTTTTTATATATAGATTAATAGATAATTTGCCTAGATGAATACATCACAATATTTCAAGGAAAAGAGACAAATTAATATATTCTTGTAAACTTTCGGTTTGCATCGTAAACGCACAACAGCTTCAGAAAACGTAAACGCTGAAACATCCCGAGCATCATCAACCATATCTTATCGCTACCCACTGCCAACTATAAGCCTCCTTTCGTTTGTGCCAAGACATTAAGGAAAAGATCATCAGTAAGCACATCACGAAAAATCCATCATAGAGTACATAAAGTAAAAATCATTATGAAGTACTCAGTTCCCGTCAAGTCATCTCCTAAATTTTGTCATGCATTTATTTTCAAAAATCTTTATTAATTCGATATCACTTCGATGTCTAAAGAAAGCCTCTGATAGTCAAATATTGAAAATACATCACCCTTAGGATGACGCGGCGTTAAACCAAAGCCAACTTATTGTGATGTAAATATGTTCTATGGTAGGTACAATGGGACGTGGGATGGGGGTGTGGGCAGAACGAGCCCTCAACAACCCGTATATTTCTGTAGACACACTTGGCCAGTACAAATACTCACTTCTAATTCACGAGGATACTCTAAGTACAATTGATTACGACGTTAAGTAGTGCTAAAATGTGTGTAACGGGTCAAGCCACAAATGATCATAACACTTTTTAGTAGTTCGCCCTATATTTATTCCCGAGAATTTATGATCGTTATAACAGATTACAATGTGTTAACTTTCACGATACGTGCTAGAATTAAACAACTTCTTCCTGTCACTTACTACTAGAATACAGCTATATGTACTAGTGATCTATGTTTTATTGTAATACGATGAATATAAAACAAGGAGCAAGGTGTTTTCTTAGTTCAACTCTTGGGTAACGTAAGATGAAAGTACGGCATTAAAATAAATGTTGCTGTAGATTTCCAATCAAATCAGTTTCAAGCATACATTTTCAAGCCTATATTCTATCTGCCTAATCCTTCCACAAGCAAACTTATCCCGACTCCGTGCCGGGTGTTAAGTTACAAGCATTCACAGTGAAAGCTAACAGCGTTCCACATGGTGCCTCTGTACGGAACGACATTTGATAGCTTAGCCTTCAATACAAAACTTGACTCTTTCATCAGAACGTCTACCTTTCATTGTCTACGAAAGTCGGTAGGCAGGTAACGTATGGTTTTATTGTTATCTACCCAAGCTTGACCACTTTGCATTATTAAAAGTCGAATGAATTACTAAAAGCAACTTTAAATACAATATTTACACTATAACCAATATAATCTCTATCAACCAATGTGTTTTTAATAAAGCTACAGTAAGTATAAAATTAAACTGAATTTATTTAAATGCAACAGTAGGATCTAAAATAAAAAAAAACGAAAAGCCATTCACTTTCATTTTTGAAATGTAAGAACTGGCAACTGCAAGTATTCATACGTTTTTTGTATTCTCCTTTCAAATTATTAAAGGCATCTCGGCCGGCCAATGCAATACATGAATATAAATCGAAATTGACTTTGTGATTCGAATCATGGTCAAGTTCAATACCCGCGACTCAGATTGACGTTGCGACTGACAAATTGACCCCACTTGCAGACCTGCGAGGCTCATTACTCATCTTCACGTACAAGATTGTATAAAAAACCCCACACATTATTTTCAACTAAAAATATAGGAGAACGATTATATTTGTATCTTATCAAAAAAAATGCGTTTGCTCAACTATGTAACGGAGTGATTAGATAAGTTCTTTTATTACGAAGTAATGTGTATGTTTTTTTATAAGGAAATTTACATTGGTGCACCTGTAAAATTATCTTAAAGAACTCGTGTCACCGCGTAGGTACCTACTCTGACCAACATACATGCTCGCACATTATTAAGTAAATGAAAATTCCAAGAATGGCCTTTACTGCGTTCAACATTTTAACCTGACGATATAAGGATAAAAATAATCTGGTGAGCCGCATCAAAGTACTGTAGCAAAATAATGATTGCAAGTCATCATATTCCGTAACGATTATTTAATTCTATCTCTTGTTCTACGATAGACCTGTTTTATTATTATCCTAATGTTCATCCTACTCACCATTTCCCATTATCTGGCGTGGGTGTGTCTTGTGGCTCCATTCATTATGGTTTTGTGTCATACTTGCATTTACCCCAACCTTGTTCGTATATCATTCATACCATCCATCCTGCCTCTCTGTGGTCTTTCTCCCACTCTGAATCCCTCTAAATTTTAAGTATGAATGTGGAATGTCTGTCACAAATAATTACAATTTCAGCGGCATAAGTTTACAATTCTGAAATTGATAGCAAGTTGTTATCAGGGGAAATCGGCCCCCATATTACGTAACTTGTAAAAGCCTAGCGATAGCAATAATCACGCAATACATGCTTTCAAATCGCTAATTCGTATTACGTAGCGCAGCGGTGTCATAAAAAAAATGCGATTGAAAGCAAATATTGCGCGATTATTTCTATCACTGCTATCGCTAGACTAGGCCAAATACGTAATCAGGTGACCGAAATTTATTTATCGCTAATTAAATTAACTCTGATTAGTTAAACTATTAAGTATTATATGTGTATAGGGAGTAACTGAGGGAAGTAAAGATTTCGATACTTGCATAAAATGTAACTGTTTGATTGTACAAGTTTTATAGAAAGACGTCGAACTACACGAACAAAGATTTAAATTTCATTTTATAGTCGCTTGTCTTAAGAAAGCATTTATATCATTAGCAATTACGATTCGTGGTCACACTCATCTCTTTCAAGTTCCACACGATTTCTAATATTTATGCATTATGGGCACTAAACCAATGATTATTAATTATTTAATCACCACACAACAACGAGCTTAATGTATTTATTTGTAGCCACACAATATTTTTTCTTTGTCATACCGAAACATGATTTTACGTCTTTGATGTAACTTTATTGTGTTCAATAAAAAGGATTTATTGCGAAATTCTTAATTTCATCTTGAATGAAAAATCATTTGGAATGTACCGTTGTGCTTAATAAATATATTTTTCGTTTGTAGTATAGGTAGAAGGTGGAACAAAAATGACTTAAAACAATTTAACAGATGAATGAGTAAGCTTTATTGATACGTTGATCTATAAAATAACTGTGTTAATGATTTTGTTTGGTTTTTACACAAGGCGAACCAGTAGCATTTGGCCATGCGCTCAGTACATAATGTAATTTCTTAAATGTCTATTAATTTGATTTATTTCTTTCGGAATGCTATCTTTATAAGTTACTGTTGGCCCAGTCAAAATATTTCACACTATTATTGTTACACCTTATAGTACAGTTACGTGCGTGGGCTCTGAGGTCAGGCGCACGCGTTGATGAAGCTTTTCCGACTCCCACGCATCCCCATACGAGAGTTAGGCGTCTTAAGTTTGTATTATTTTCAATAACGATTATTTATTTACGAAATATTATGAGGGTTATGGTAACCTAAAAATCTGCATTGGCTGTAGCCATATTTTCACGAAAACCACATTGCACTGACTAATAAAATGTTAGGTATGGATGAATAAATAACCGCGCTTACAAACATAGCCCTCGTTCTACTTACTATAAGTGCATATATTATAAGTACACTATCTGATTTCGAAATGGTTCCTTCAAAATATACTAGCATAGGTATCACGTTTAATACATGTATAGACGGGTATTTCTTGAAGACGAAAACCCAGGTCTGTTTACGGTACATACATACAAAATATGTGAATGCGTCGAAGAGATAGTGTCTCCTTTTCCTCGTCATAGCTATTTACATTGTGTTTATGCGTCATCATCCTTACTTTTCCATAATCTGATCACGATTTTCTATATACTGTCATTTCCGAAAGCACCTATTGTCATTGATCTGCATTGCTTTTTATATTTATTATAGTGTATAGCGGCAACACTTATTTATTTTGACTTCCTCTCCCCTGTGTAACATACCGGAAATATAGTATTGAAATAATTTAATTTATTTCTTGTCAGAAACTTAATTAAATCTAAAAAGAAAATCCAATTTGTCGAAAACCAAAACTCAAAACCAATCTCACATATTTACCTTAACAAGTTTCGTAAAAGTCCGCGTGCGGCACCCTAATTTGAACAAAAATAGCCAAGTTACACGTTCCTTTGGTAAGGTAATCAAAACTCATGACACTACACGTGCGAGGTGTGAACGAAGTAAAGCAAGCTCTCACGCCCTTCATTAAGGCATTCTTATTTTTAGCTTAAAAACTATAAACATAACAATAAATACGTCTTTACTTTCTAATGAGTGGAGTGCTAACACATCCTAGTGCCTATGTTTACATGTTTCAGTGTGGGGCACTTGGATTCTGTTAATGGTATGTAATGACTTTACGTAGCGGTTGGAAGATAATTTTAATTTCTCTTTACCTTATTTAGCCATACAAATACTTTATGAAATGCCTTTGAAACGAATGCGTATGGACTGTTAACTAAATGAAACACATGGATGATCATGAAATAATGTAATATCTTAATGTGCGGGAAATCAAAACCATGCCTCTACTACCATGAAGACAATCTGACAATAAATTTTACATAAACTTCAAGACCATATAAAAAAAATAGTACCAAAAAGTCGGCAACAGGCTTTATAAAATGATTATACAAGATCTTTACACTTGGGTCTCAATATTAATTTATGCATATCACGCTTGAAGTTTATAGGCACTATTGTATACTAGCGTCGCCTATCGTCGGCTTTCTACTGAAAAAAATACACCTACTCTACTACTATACTATACTATATTCATATATACTATATTCGAATTTATTATTTAACTTGTGGGTTCCTTGTATGTTTTCCATAATACAGGTGTATAAAATCTATTTTAGTTAATAATTTGAAAATTGATTTTTGCTCTGTTTGTTCTGTTTTTCTGCAGATTCTAAGCATGAAATGTTAGTTTTACGATACGATCTTGCCAGATAAAAATCTATGCGCCTGTCCAAAAGATACTCGAGAATCGAAGCCTTATAATCCCTAAGCCTCATAAATCAACTTCGATAAGACCAAATGGAGCTAAAAATACAAGCGTAAGGTCCTTTTAGGGCGATTCGCCCGATACTGAACGAGATCCAAATAATCTAGAGTACCGCGCCTACACAAGCTAAACCGGTACGGAATTACCGAGGCACCGTCGAATTTTTGTATCGAGTTGCTACTCGTAGTGTTCAGATATAGAAACCAGATACAGCGGCGCTGTTGAGGACTTCAAATAGTGAATTAGAGTATCTTGAAGGGCCGTGGGCGTGATTTGAATTTAAATGACATTTTAACCACTGGCCTCCACCACAATCTCATTAACGCCATGACGCTATGCAATTAATTGATAGTTTCTTATAATGATTGATTAAATCGTCATATGAATATTTTTAACTATCACAACTCAATCTTTAGTTGTTGCTTATGTCACTGTAACAAGTAATAGTATTTATTAGAAAGATTTTTTTTTATTATAAGTAGAATTAAGGTAAAAGTACCTTGGATGCGGTATACGAAATTCATAATATTGTGACAAATTCTTTCAAAAATGATCTTAGTTAAAGGTACAAGTAGTGCTATCAGCCTAAATGCTTTACAAATTACATTGTATAGCATTTAGATATGCCATATTTCTACGCAGCACTGGGAGGTTGCCGGCGCCCGGAGCTATCACGTCACAACAAAACAAACACCGACCATCGTTTGAACGAACTTGAACCCAATGGCCCACTTAACCATTTAAGACTAGATGCCGAAGATATTCATCGCAATGCATTATCCTGTCACGTATTGGGTGGCAATATAACTTTCGTTTTCTTACCTAAGTAGGTACATGCTTTTGCTTTTTATTAGTTTTAATTATTTTAATTGAGAACGGAAGAACTATTAGGCTGGTCGTAAAATTAGTTTCTAAATTAAGTCCAGAACTATGAATCTAAGTTACAACAAAATGTATCGGCGATTTTGATGTACTACCTATTTGACCATACCCAAAGAAAACCAAATAGATGTATAGGTTCTTCCTATGTATTATGGGTAATAGATTAGACATATATACATTTTAATTCCCTCGTGCCTAGCCTTGTCGTGAGGTTTTAATTAGACCATACCACTATACATCTTATTTTTCTGTTTCTTGACGTCTCGATACATGATACACCTTCAAACAGTAACAAATCGTCGTGGTGTGCATGCCACTGAAGGAAGTCAGATTATTACCGCTTTTACGATGTTGTGAGTGGCTACCGATTGTCACAGCTAAAATAACATAAGTCTAATATATAAAACTGTCGTTAATGTCCGGGAATAAATTTTATCGCTTGTAATATTAGTATAGTAGATACCTTAGACCAGCCCGGAATATAGAATACTCTGTGGTGAGGACAGTTCATTTTATATCTTACTTCGAACATGAGTTTGAACTGATTGTGTAATTACCAATTTCGTAAACTATTGAGATTATTAGACTATATGTCAACATTATTCGTGCTGCATCTAACATTTAGATTCTAAATACCTATGAACTTTGAACAATGCCAACTTACACTTTATTATTCCATGAGAACACAATAAAGGCGCATTAAATATAGAACGGAACATTAAAATCGCAAAAACAATGACATCGTCTAGATTTGCTCGGCTGCGTATACTAAATCACGCCCCCTGACATTTATTATGTTAAATAACAGGGTGTTTGTGTTCCGTCAAGTAATCCTATACAAGCCAAAAGCTTAACGTGACATGACGGTGAGATATACCTGTGTTTGTAACTCGAATTCTCGGGTAAAAATTGTAACTAAGTTACAAATTTGTTTCACATTTATCTTGCACCAAAGAAAACGTCTTTAGATGGTAGTAGATTGTATAGCATGGTAGGTATCCCAAAATTGATAGATACATATTAACATCATGCTTTTTCATGGTTTTATGACAGTTCTTGCAGGTATCGCATAGTAAACTTTGACACAAAAGTCTAGATACACCTACATAATCTATCAAAAGAATTATGAATTTCGAACTCCTGTATTTCAAACTAACTTTTATGGTACTCGGAACTTGACGATATAGTAAGGTAGAAAAAAAAATTACATCGAACAATTTCACAAGTCTTTTGTTTGTTTGCCAGCATCGCTATAATAATGAATTATTAGGGGCAAGAAGTTGAGATAAATTGTGCTTCAAGTGCCTATTTAAGTTAATTTATTTGTTTTTCCCGCAAAGTGATGCGTTTTATGCGTTCTTCACCTTGGTTAATGGCACAGTAAAACTCAATTGATGGAATGCAAAGGGATTGGGTATGTTGTCGGCTTCAATTAAATTAAAATATTAGTATATACTAGCTGCCCTCGTTTTAACCTTCTTCCTAGATTACCTACCCAACCCTAATTAAAACAATTAAATAGGTTGCATATTCCAAAAATATCAGTATGACTGAGGAATGGAAAATATCAATTTGAATTTAACTTAATATAGCGTTTGCGTCTTTATAAACATTTCATCTAAGTTCAACGTTTTCATATAACTGACAGAATTAACCATCCGTAAAATAAACACGCTTCCCTAACATTCGCGGGGACGAACCGCATTTAGTAAAACGGGAAGATTCGAAGCCAGCGGCGGCAATGTCCCCGGATCTGCTACGAGTATATTGAATTCAAGTTATGATTAGGAAAGTTTCTGCTCGGCTTCTTCTGCAAATAAGTACAATAATTATGTTTAACACTCCGATGGTCTACGTGACATGGACGTACAAATTCACTACGAAACTTTATATGAGATCTTCGTTTTTGAGACCTTAAATTTACTTTTCAAACATTGCTGGTTTCTTCTTTGAGCTATATTATCGTATCTCTAGATTATCATAAAGAGGGGAAAAGTTGTATATCTGGGGCACGTGCTAAGACACCGCAGCTACGAACACCTGTAACTCATAATGATGTGCAAGATTGCCGGAAAGTGACGTGTGCGTGGAAATATATCCTCACCGTCATCACAAGTGCTGCAGAACTGTTCCGCCTCGTGAGAGACAGAAATGAGTATGCCAAGCTGACAGCCGATTTTCCGAAGCCGAAGTCTTTTGAATACCTGATATATTTTTGTTATATTTGTATTTTGTGTCTGTGTACGAGTCACTTATAAACTTTCCTATGAGACCTACTTTATTATTTTACTATTAATTGATTATTATACTATCACCAATCATTGATCGTGCCATGATTCAAAGAGAAATCCGAGTTTTTTTGCACTAAGTATATGTGCATACAACAAACATGACAGATGTGCACATGAGCTGGGATAGAACGTAACTGTTTTTATTAACGTTTAAAAAGATCTCTCAAACACATGCCGCTTCCATTCATAGAACCGACACGCTCGTATGGTCGTACCCATATGGTTTGTAATTCATATTATCTAGCCCTCATAAAAGTAGCAGATAATGCAGCCGTGTTTAGTTAGCGATTAGGGTTGCTGTATTTGCAAATCTGTTTTATTTATTTAGTATTAGCCAGACATTTTAAATCATTAAAATACTCAATAGCGTTTCGTCACTCCAGAGCTTATTCAATCTAACCGCCGAATCCTCAAACGCTACTCAAATATTTATGTTCAATTTAACGACACTTACCAAGACCTCGTTATCTAACTATTATGGTATGAGGGTTTAACATTAATCAGCTCTCAAATTTAAGTTGCGTATGTGTTGTTAGCGGTTAACCAGACATTTCTTAGGAATCCTTATAGCAACAACCCTAGTTTTTGAATGGTATCGACTAAGAGATTCGGACCATGAGGGATATATAACGTTGATTTATAGCTATTCCTGGCCCAAATCATCTATTAGTGTGACGCTATAGATCTAAAATGGATTGCCACTTGTTTTTAAAGTAAAAGGAATATCTAAAATGTGAAGTGCGCGACTAACTTTAAAAGTTAGACATGTTAACCTCTTTTAGAAGTTGCTAGAGTTTTTACCTGTTTATCAAGAGCGTCAAATAATGTGTCAAATAACTTCATCTTGTAAAAGTAACAACAGTTTTATCTGCATGGGTCTCCAATGTGGCCATTGCAACTCCGTAAGTTAATTATCGACATAAGTACATAGTATTCAATTTCTTATCCGTTAAAATGTTGGTACCTCCCAAAATTACCGTTCAAAATACAGACTATATTTTTCGTGTGAGCATAATTGTATCGATAACGCGTAGCTATTCAATATTCTGTTATAAAAGGTTGGCCGCATGCACGCATAAAATAGAAGAACGCATTGTCCAAACTAGACTGACAGATGATAAACGAATTGTATAGCGAATAATACACAAATCTTCACACAATACCGTCTATATTTTGTCTCTTTTTATTACACAACATCTGTTCCGTCGAGCACGTGCTATGATTATAACCGCAGCAGTATAAACCGGGAACATGAGGACTCCGGAATAATTAATGTGGATAGTGCTCGACAAAAATTCATTAACGAAGTCAAAACATTTAAGCAGCTCGTTTGGAACATTAATAAAATTAATTACGGCAACACTCAATTTTGAGTCGAATAACAGTAATGCTATTAGCGTTGTTTAAAATGGAGTTAATGCGTAGTTTTTTACATTAAATAATAACGTGTTCGTGATGTGCGGGCCCCGCCGCGGCCGTGTTCACGCTCATCGGTCGCGGTCACTTGGGTACGGTCGAAAATTGCCGATGACTTCACTTATAACCACGTTTTACTTCAAGTCACCCGACGACTCTCGTAACGAGATTGTATCGTCGGCGAACGGCCGCTTCCTTCATTTGTTTGACCATAAAAGTCTTTCTTTTGAAAGTTATCGCGGTAATTTCGCTTTGCCCAAAACGCATGTGGTTGCAATTAAAATACTTTTATTTTTTGCGACAATTTGCCTTGAACACGTGCCGGATAACAATATGGATAAAAATGTTTAGAACGTAACAAATGATCCTTTCGTATACTAATCCCCCTCAAGCGTGTACGAAATTGCCAACAAGTCCCTACACTCCGATAGAGCTTATTTCCTTGCAATAAGGTTGAAATTGCTGCAAAAATATTTTGTGCCTATCATTGTCGGCTATACAATCGTAATCACAGTATAATGAGTCTAATGTAATTTAATGCACGGGGCGGTGCATTAGTGGGCACGGATGTTATCACGCTTATCATTTTAAAATAGCTTTATGATTTTATGATACACGCCAGATGGCGTTTCACCTCCCCCTTTCGAAGCTGACGTCATTTTACAAGAGTATGTACTACAGATGATGGTAGGTAATATTTTATACGAACGTGGAATGTTGTGCAGCAGAGTAAGAAACGTCCTTAATTGAAGGTATTTTAAAATACATTAAATACTTAAAGAAATTACCTACCTATGACTTTCTTTTCGGGGACGAGGAATCGCCAACCTCCATACAATTCTTTGTAAGTAGTGTTGTCCAAAGTCTTCTTCTTGGTATGCATTTTCGCAAGACCAAGATTGGGCAAGACCACCTAATTGAAGACAAACAATAGTCTGTCATAGGGTTCTGTTCTATTGAACATTAGTAAAAAAGGCTGAAATTTGAGTTAACTGTTACGCAAGTCTCGTAGAATAAGTCTTGTTATTGATTCCAAGAAACGACGAATGTTATGAGTAAAAGTGCATGTGCATTATGACAATACCGAATCAGTGTCAGCGTCCAAAGCTGTTTCGCATCTGCATCCAATATGCAAGCGAACATCTGCTTAACAAAAGAGTCATCGGATCCGCCCTTAGCTCCGTGACCTACAGTGTGGCCCTTATCTATTGGCGGCCCTCGTTTAATTAGGCCCTATTCAATTATCGTTGCATTCCAATTCCGATCGGTTAACGTATACACGGTCGAGTGCGCGGGCGCCGACAACCACAATGCACCATTGATGGATGATTAGAATTACATTTTATTGTATTCTAAGACCGTTCTTATTATATGATTGGAGATAAACAACGAAAGTTATAGCGCGTGTCTGTTAGTCGATTCTTTATAACAGCGGCACTTCACAAAGGCTGACTCGATTTGTAATAAAAAGCTGAATATATTATGTTTTATTTGCGTTACGAAACACAAATTTGCTCTTCGCATCATTTACTTTAACAAAAATAAAGGAAAAGGCAATAATTTACTCCCAATATAAGAATAAAGTACCCTTTTGATGGTCGGCCAGTCGTAAATCATATCCCCCAGTGTTCTCGCATGGCCTCACAATCGAATTTGTAAGCGTTTTTCAATTATCCAATATTGACCACAATGGCGGATCTTATTGGCCTTTTCGCTGTCGTAAACAATTTTTTCAAGCGAAATTATGCCCAATGTCCACAGTATAAGTTACACATGTTTTAGTCGACGCATTATTGAAAATGATCCCGCGGCTATATATTTTAAAAGAGGTCTGACCTACTTAAAAATTTCTATTGTTACCGCCTGCATACTGAAACACTTTGTAAAACAATACAAATATTGGAAGTGAAATATACTTTTAATAATGTTGGACCTTTTAGTTGATGATCTTTTATATTTTTAACATTATTTAATCAAATGTTTTGTCTTCTTTTCAGGTAAGTACAATGTGCAGTAGGAAAGGTAGAATAAAATATGTAATAAGTATATTTCCGTCTCCCGCGACCCACATAGATTTTCATTATGGTTATGAGACCGTTTCCGCAAAAGTATTGTCTTTTGTTTCCTCCATACCCCCTCATTCATCACGCACACGTAGGCACTCAAAAATACTATTCATTGCATCATTCATCCTAAACAAAACTCATCCAGGATCCGGGAACCACTTTAGACAAATGCGACTTCATGAAGTTTTTCTGCGAAAACTTATCGAACTATATAATAAGAAATGGGCCAAGTTGTTTTACGTTTCACGTTCAGGCCAAAGTTCTTGTTACTCTTTATGGGAACGTGCTGACGGGATCACGAATTTGTTAAGTTTAATTAAGGTCTGGCCATTGAGTGACCCTCCATTTGTGCAGATGGGGCACGACAATCGCCTTGCGAAACAAATTGCTAGCGGCCCTTGTAGATTTCCTGGTGAAAGAACTTTGTCTTCAACGTTAATTTATCCATCCAAACGGTACAATGTCTTTTGAGTCGCAAATTTTGTACAGAATAATAGCACATTCTCTTTAATGATTTGGAAAATGTCGATCAATGTTTTGCATTATCTCTATTTTATCTATAGAACAAAAGTACATACATACCGTCAAATGTTTAGAAAGTTATAATGGATTATAAAGCCATTATAACACATTTTTTCCTCTGAAAAGTTCGTTATAATGCCACTCAACTGCCATTAAACAACAAATAAATATAAATAAAACATCACATCCTATCTACTAAAGTTAATACCCTACTTCAATGGTGGTAGTAGTCTAGTAGATCAATGTCAATACCTAATCTAAAATATCATTATATCTCTGGATTCTGAACATCTGCACCATTCCGAGTGTTCTTATACTACACAGACCAAAGAATCCATTCCTCTTTTTAAATAATACCGTAGGTTTAACACAAAGCTACATCAATGCTGTCACAAATGGCCACCTAAATGGAAAGGACTCGGTCGAAATGCCTCGTTGTGTTCAAACAAAATTGCAATATGTAAACAAGACTTATTCATGATCTTGACTTATCAGTTTAAAACACTTTTGCTGATAACAAAGATAACCTATATATATATAAAGAACTGTAATATAAGTAATAACCTAGATACAAATTACTTATTCTGAACACAGGAAAGCTATGTTTTAGAAAGCTACGCTTATCATTCAGAAACAAATGACCTTTAGAGCACACAACAAGCCAAGCAACATTTTTAATTAAAAAAATACCATTGTTCGTTCTGACCCAGAGCATGCTTTGTGAATACTCTTTTAAATTCATCTCGTGCTACGGGACCCCGATAATCAAATTTGTCGAGTTTAATTAAAGATCTATCGCACTCACTCCGAAATTACTTTCTGAAACTGTAAATATTGAAAAGTGAAATGAGTTTTTAAAGTCGCTTCGTTTATTTGCCGTGCCAACAAACGATATTGCTGCCGTATTAAATTTGCTAAATCTGTAATACTTACCTAACAAGACAAGTTATCAAGCCAGAGAATCGTTTCTCCAACTGGCTACTTTGCCTCGATCGCCGTCTGGCGGCCTGGCCTCTAAAAAAGATGAAGCGCGACCTCGGCATGAGATATTACGTCCTCATTACAATCTCATTTTTATATTCTCGTGGGCTTAATGGATACCGCACGCTATCATAGTTACGAGGCTTATGGGCTATAAAACATAAAACAGATTTGTTTCGACGATATCCACGCATCAACATTAATAGTTTACATCCGCAGCGAACTCTATTAATCGATGATCGAAAATCGAAAATGTTCTCTAGTAATCTCTGTTTCCTGCCCCTCATTTTGACGCTCCAAATATTATATTGCAAACAGCTAAAATACCGCTCCAAACTCAATTATCGTTATTAACGTGTCACTAAATCATCAAATTTCTGCGCGAACTGACACTACAATACAAAATTAATTAATCTCTCACCGTCCAGTCATCGTTGTCTAATTAGCAGTTTTTAATAAAAAATGAGAATGCTCAGAACGGCGGCGTCGAATTTGAAAAATACCCGTACATAACGTTCAATTTGAATGGTCGCGTACGTTATCGGAACATATTGTATGGAATTCGTAACTTGATATCCGGGGGAATAGTGCGGTGACGTAAGTTTGATTGTCCAACGTCCTCGGCCCTCTTTGTTTTAACGTCTCTTCCGGATAGCAAAGTGCCCTCAAACCGGGATGTCAAGCCGGATGAAGTTGAATCACCATGTATACTCGCAACTTCCCGCCATAATAACGAGAAGACGAGTACCTAGTTGTTTGCTATTTTGACGGATTTCTAGTATGGTCTAGTTACCGACACTTTTTACATGAAATTGTGGGTTAGCATCTCATCAATACTGGTTACAAAAAAAAAATACACGGACTAAGTAATAAAAAAAATTATGCCTTTGTATATATAACAAAAACTTTCTATAAATTTGGGAGTTAGTGTTTAAGCTAGTTTAGAAGTTAAGAATCCATCGTGATGACCCACTGACCAATTATTGAACTTCGTTGGGCGCGATTCAATAATGAAAACATTGATTAAGCAATTTAGTAAAAAAAAAAATAACGATCTCATTCCGTTCGCGTTTGTCCATCGTCAAGGGTCCAATTATTCCACGTTATTCTACATCGCCACTCGTTGAAAAGGATTTTCCAATTAGGGGTTCTCGTTGAATTAATGGGCGGCCTATAATACTGATAAAACATTTCTACTTTCCTCCATTTCGTCTTTTGAACAAACACATTAAAACAAACTCGTAGCCATTGCCGCTAATTCACGGCTCATTTTGGTATAAACACTGATGACATTATTATTATTTGGGACAATGACCAGCAAACAAGATTACAACACAGTAATTAGATGAACTCCGCCTTTAAATGTGGAATTATAAGTAGCAAGAACGCGATGCCGGTAACCGGTTGCGGTCTATGCAAGTAAATTGTTCTCGAAGATCGGTATGTATCTCAATTCATCCTAAACAATTAATTTATATATAAACGTAGATGCGCAGTTTGGCGATCCCGTACCATGAACATATAAATCATAGCATTGTTTTGGCGTAACCATATGACAAAGGGAAGCGAACGATTCAACAATTCACAAACATTCCAACGCAAATATATCACGAATATGAAATGAAATACATGGTATCAGGTTGGCTGCGAATTAGGGGGAATCAGGTTATTAACAGTGACAGTGATTTGCAACTAGATGGTAGAGGAGTATCGAATGAGACAGACGCCCAGGATGCTGCGGCGTTCGAACAATAGGACCATAACTCAGGTAACTGAAAAGCTAGCGTTGACAAGGGTAACGTCCTGAGGCTATTTGTAAATCCCTGCTATCTGCAGTTGTAGAGGAAAATAGATTTATATGATCTCGTTGTAACATCAATTAAATTAAGTTAGCATATTGCTATTGCATTTCTTTATTGGGTTGTGGATCTGAAATTGAGTTGGGAATTTATAATTTACTTAATTTTGGCTTATAGATGACTCGATAACTCTGTCCGTCTAATTTTATTGTTGAGGGTCGGTAATAAATCAAAGTTAGTGCAAATCGAAAACTCCGATGAAATATCTCAGAAAACACTCCCAATTATATAAACGACCTTATCCATTTACAAAGCATATTACGGAAAAGATGTATTATGTAATGTAATTGTAAATGGTTGATAACCGTTTAAGAATTAAATTATCTGAGTACCTACATGATAAAAGTGTAAATCTCATCTCTCAATATTTATACATAATTTCTATATTCTACGTACCGTAAATTAAATCTAAATAATGCAATAAATTTCATCACCGGCGGCATTTTAATAAATCTTTAAGGGTCCTCGTATATACTTCAATGAAATTTCCTTAATAACGCGTACTTTCAGCTCCGTTTTCGTGCCAAGAGCTTGTCTCGTAAGGATGAGCATGTTAATTTTGATCATCCTTGTAAGAAAGTTTATTTTGAACTTGCGTATAATTTGAACTATGCTGGTTGGCAGCATAGTTCAAAGTATGAGACTACAAAGCTCAAAGGAAGCTAGCAATCAGAAAAATACTAAGCTCGCAGTGCGTAACTCAGGAAGTGAGCGCTACAAATGGCTCAAACAATTCTATTGGTGCAAGATTTCAAAAATTATATAATAAATGAATACCTCTAAAACTCCAAAAACCCATGATAATATATATAACTCTTTGACTTTTTGCTGAGCGGAACAAATATCACAACCACATTACTTTCTTAAACGAAATAAGAAAAAGTCACGGAAACGAATAAACATTGTTGGGCAACAACAGATACCACAAATCATTACAAACGTGACCGACGGACGCGGAGGAATTTTCGGATGTTACTGTCTGTCAAACTTTTTCTGTAAAGGTCAGACAACGGTTATCTGATTTGTTTTACGGAAACAACTAGAGATTTTTAGAGAGCGCTTTGAAATGTATAATATTTCTTACCTATATTTTTTCTTTAATCATCGTATGTTGCTGGAAATATTAAGTTGTTGTTACATACCAACACGTTCCTTACTTGAATTAAACATACACGTCTGACACGCTAACAAGGGTTCCATATAGCTCTTGCTCTATTCAGACTTGTTTAATATTAGTGGTGCCCAGTCTAAGCTAAACTTGTTTTGTACATGTGATAGACAGAAATAGATTGCTCTATGAAAGCTGGCACTCTATGTGAAATATACACTACGGGACGGGCTCAAGTTACGCTGTGCTTTCGCTATTCCTGATTTTTTCGAAAACATGAACGTGCTTTACCTGCTGAAATTACAATACACACATTGTTTTGTTAACTAAAACAGGGAGTCACGTTCTCGCCTGTTCTACACACAAACATTGGGTATGTTTATTTATTTTTTTATTTATAAATAATGCTATATAAAATTTCATGCCCAGTTTTAGATTAACTTACTGAGAGAAGAAACTCATACACTTTTTATTTTTAACCTATATCTATGAAAATAATACGTAGTAGAACTAATTATTTACTATGTTTGTTTTGGTTTGTTTGTGTTGTTTTGTCTTCGAGTCCTTGCAAGTGCTGTAATGTTGTGTAATGTAATTTAATTTGCAGTACATTAATTATGGATGTGGTCGTCTCGCATGAAATGGCATCAAAATAAGGACCGCCATTTCCTACTGCGTTGATGTATTACAGCTTAGAACTACTGACTTTTCCAGGAAGTATGCACATTGCAGAAATCGGCTTAGCAACAGCTGCTGATATTAAATAAGATACTTTACAGATACGTTGAATGTATTGTTTAAATACATTATTGTGATATACATACATGAGGCTAGGCACCCATATTTTGAGAGCAGTTACAAACACCATTTGAAAAGGTCTATCGTCTATCACGTTATTTTGGGTCAGAAATAATTACCCATGATATAAATGTATTTTATTTTCAATATTTTCCTGAAAATTCTTCAGTCACTTTGGGTAACGTACTTAGGAATAAACCTCATTACTCTCCGCATTTGGTTTAGTAATAATGCATGTCATAATGCCTTCATTAGGAACCTAACGTAGGCAGAGAATGATCTTAACAAAAACATAAATGATGATTATATAATGATTATATAATCACTTTGTTACATCAGTTGTATTTCCACAATCCAAATTGTATGAAGTTACTAAAAAAAAGTACACGGTTATATCACAAATTTCCTTCTCTCATTTTATGAGTTAAGAGCTTTAGTTTAAGCGTAGTTGCCGCTTTTCTAAAATTAGTTCGTGCGTTCTTGTCGTTGTTTGGCGGCCAAGTTTATGGCTTCCTCTGTGCAACTAACTTATTAATCTTTGTTCATTGATTTTTATTTGTTGAATGAACGGACGCGGAAACCGCATATCGTGTTTTATGTTAAATATAGGTGGCAGGTGAGTCACCGGTGGGTTCGAAGGGATTGTGGTCGTTGTGATCCAAACGATTTGTGTAATTGAAAAGCACTACAAAACTTATTGAGTACTTAAACTCATAATGAAGAAATCCCGCGAATATCTGCATTTTATTTTAAGACACTTATTACCCAATTGGGTCGTTTCCGTTTGTATAAATTAATTCCCAACCGTCAATGCAAACCGGTAGAGCGAGGTAGCTACAACACTTTGCCATGTAAAAATAATAATCGGCTTATAATTGTTCATAAGAAATACATAAAAATAACCATCAAGGTCAGATAGTTTATAAGATAATATAGCTTGTTGTAAGTGGATCACGTTGTAAAGACCAAATAAAAAATCGAGACCTAATATACACCAGTGCCCGTAACTTCCCAGGTTGCGGACTTTTTTACTGCCTATTTCAGGAGGTCCCTTTCATTTCTCGGGCTGGAAAATGTGTCGTATACATTAACCCGGTATGTGTCTTGGCATAGTGTCGCTATCACCATGCCAACTTTCATTAAAATCCCGCCAGTGGATTTTGAGATACAGTCTTGGGCTATCTTGCGGTAACCCATCTATTTCCAGTAGTATCCCGTAATGTACTAATAGCCAGGGAGGCGGACAGACAACATTTTTATTTAACTTATAATCATGTGTACACATGACAAACAACAGGTCATATAATTATAACTAAGTATTGATGAGAACATGATCAAGGCTTTGAATGAGTATAAGACTGCCCAATCCTTTGCGATCTGAATAATAATGAGGCATTTTATGAGTTACAAGCCCGTGGAAACAAGTACCGGGTTGGCTTCGGCCTTGGTATCACATCGCCAAATGTTGGTCGAATGACCTCGCGTGGATCAAACGACTATGGCTTTTAGTCACGCTTCTCGTCACAATATACCTACAACGTAATTCGGGCGAGGAAGTCGACTTGACGATTTTTTTTTGTTCCAGCATTGAATTAATTAATCTGAACTCATGTATGTACCTACATTAGTCTTTGAGTCGAACTAATCGGTACCTATTTGCTATTACATTGACAACTTTGACATAATACGTAACATTCATTAAGTATATCTGAGCGAATTATACAAATGTGTCGCAAAATTGAATTTGATTGGTGTATTTTAAAAAGCCGATGTAAAGAAACGTTGATATAAACAACGTTAATATCGATAAAATCCCTTCAACTACTTATAGGCTCCTAAGGGCTAGCACCCAGGGCCGTAAACCAAATTAAAAAAAAGGGGCCTTAAAAATTTCTCGTCTAACTGAGATCAAAAAAGACCCACATTCGTAGTGGTCGGACTGCATGGAAATTTGTCCATTTATGGTATATTGTCATCTGCATATAATAGTCTGAGATTAAACTCGAAACACACTCTAGCGAATATTTTTCCTTAATATATTATAGAGAATTTAATATGATCTCGAAATCAGGTTTACCCAATTGACTTGTCGTTAATTGGCAATAAAAAATACAAGATGTTGTAGCTATTTATTAAGTCAATATTTTATTGAACTGCTGACCGTGTTAGTACGTTTGTTAGACATGGTACAAATCTTGCAAATCAATTAGAACGACAATGACAGCTGAACATATTTCACACACGTGCATATGTGAAGGCAATAAAACATTATGGCACATTTGAGCTGACCTGATGATAGAGCCAGAAGCTGGTAACGAGAACCCAAAAACAAATGAAGGCTCTTCGAGTTGGGGCTCATTTGAAGTGACTAAGTAGCTCCAGTTTCAGGCCCTGGAGCTTGGAACAGGAACCTCACATTAATTACAAACTTAATTAACGACTATACTACACCCAAATTCTAAAACATACAAATACTTTTGTATACTTACCTATTTATTTTGTGTTACTACTTTTTTTATTGCATTACAAATGTAGCTGAAAACCATATATATTTTTAAGATTTTTTTCTTTTGAAAACAAATACTACCATTTCAGCTTATCTGCCAGCCCACGCCCAATCGCCCATTGATGAAGTCGTAAACAAAAATACGCAACAGATAAGCTTAAGGCACGCGATATTGGTGTTCCAAATAATTGATTGGTCTATTATAACTCTCCACAAAAATAGAACAATGTATTATAGAATTCGAAAGTTTATTTATTTTCTGAATACGTTAAGCTTTTGTTATTACGTCTATTTTGTATGAACTCATTACAAACACAAGATAAGTAGGTATATGATTTAATTGCTTCGAATGGGTACAGGGCAAACGTATCCAATTTCGTTGCAAGTAATCTCCTCGCTGCTCATAAAAATAAATTAGCCGATGCTATAATCGCCTCTAAACGCGTCGATCCCGAGACCGTGTTATAGCTTTAATATAATTATATAATAACAAAGTATTAAACACACAAAATTTACTTTGAGTTGAGTTGAAGTCCATAAGTTATTGTTTCTATCATAAAAACAATTCCGTATTCAATAAGTATCTGTAAATATAATTTTAATGAACCACACAAGTAGATTTTACGAAGAACCTCGCAGATGATAATTTCTTTATTGAACATTTCCGAACCAAAAATAACCTGCAGCTCTCGTTGATAACCATAACGAGGTGATGGAGTACTTCCCACAGCGCACTCAGCTCGTTAAAGGTGTCTACAATACAGTGGTGCGAAACCTTGAATCATTATCACTTAGACTCGCAGTACCAACTCCGTTTACACTAGTTTCATCCCACGCGGCGTGACTCACGACGCACTCAGACAGATTGCAGACAAGCAAACAACAAAACTCTGTAAGCAAATGAGTATCTATAAGTAAATAATAAAAAACAAAACGTGGGAGACATGCAAACGCATTATATCTTATCACCAAAGGGATGCACAGAGGTCGTCAAAAGGTTGTTTCCTCGAAACAAAAGACGTGATTCGCGTATTAGGAGTAGGTACAGCTTTGAGATTTTTATCCCTCAAGAAAGAAAAGGATTGTGGAACGAACTCGGCTCGTCGAATGGGATGTCTTTAAATCGTGAGATGTACAAGATGATTAAAGAACTGCTGGCAGTAATACGAACAAGTTGGCTGTGCTTGTTCGAGATTAGCATCAAGCGGGTCCACGGTGGATTGTCCTACATTCCTAAATGCCTTTAATTTCCTGCACAAACAATTATCTCCTTAACATTTGACCGCTTTCTTTATTAGTACGAAGTGCAATTACGTAACTTCCCGTTTCTTTTTTAACGTTAGGTGATTCATTGACTGGTTCTAACGACTGATGCAGTTGTGATACTGGTATTATTTCAGATATTTTTATTAAACAACACATGAATATAAAGTAAACAACCACAACAACAAGCAAATCTATTTAAATTTTAAAAAATATTACAATATAAAATATTTTTATAAAATATTTTCAAAAGATATTCTTTATTTTAGTTTGGTAAAAGCTATAGTGAGGAGAGAGTGGAGTTGCGCTCTTACTTTGTCACGTATGACTGTGACGTCACATGCCTGTAGCTAGAGAGCTACAGGCATGTGACGTCGCAGTGACAGTAGAGACTGTCAAAAAATACAAACTAGGTACCTACTTACTGTTTTCGTTTTTTCCTGTTCGGAAACTTGAAACGACTGTATTTTAACATTTTTAGACTTATTTGGATAATAGTTTCACCATTGGTCATGCGCAAAAAATGCACATAATGCAATAAAAATATAAATAAGTAATCACTACTATATCATTTACTGCAAGCAATGCTATATCGTTTTACGGTCTATTAACGCCTGTTGCATGTCGTTCCGTATTTCCAGTTTACCCATCGTTTATTCTTCGAAATGATTGTGAGTGTGAGCCCAGCATTCTTTGCCAGCATGAGTAATACACCTGAGCATCGCATCCTAGAGCCGTCACTCCTGGTTAGATAAGTGTTCAGTTAACTGGAACTATACATAAACATTACTTGGTACTGAAATGTAGCCCTAAACAGATTACCTTAAAGATCATTATAGTCCGTGTAACTCTATCACTGCGAGTCTACACACCTCTTTGACACACGCGTATTATTCTCAATCCGACAGATGCAATGTAGCCGACAACCAACCTCAAGCCTCGAACCCTGCTGAGAAGTAAATCGTACAGGTTCGCTTTCCATGCAACTTATAGATAACCGAGTTGACAGGCAAAATAATCTACATGTTCTCGTTATGATCCAGATTAATTTCTCAATGCAGTTCAATTCCGTCGACGGTGCAGAAAATTAATATGTCGCTATCCAGTTGTGTTGTATTTCGTTTCATTTGCATCGGTACACAATGGGGACGCGTCACAGTTAATGGATTTTCAATTTTGAGCTAGATTACTGCAGTTCTACTTTACCGGTAAACTGCACGGTCGGCTAATTATGAGGCCGTAATAAAGTACATTCGCTTATAAAACAACTAGTACGTAGAGTTGAGAAATGCTTTCGTTTCGACGACGGATGGAATGGAAGCATAAGATGATAGCATCTAACGCTTTCGAAATGAGCTCTGCCAAGCGGTCGGCTTCGTTAATTTAATCACGACTACAAATTAACTGCATGCCCGGTCCGACCTTCCTATTGAACCGATGAACCCAAATGCATAATCTAACTGTAAAATATATTCTGACCATATGGACACATATTCCATGAACGCAATCAATCGTATTTTGGACATTCTGAATCGATTAAAGTTTTAATACTGATTGTGTAAGGTATTTTTAATTACTTGTTAATGTCCGCCGCTTTCTGTTCTGCCTTTTCAATAAAATACTATAGACATTTAATCTTGGTATCTGAGTTTCCTGTACACAACGGTACTTTCGGTACAATAGTCCAATAATATCCGAGTGCGGGGATGTACTATCAGTAGATTTTCATCTTATTGCGTGTATAAAGAATTGAAAAGGCGTGTCGTCGGTAAAGAATACATGTTACCCTGAAGACACTTTGTGTTTTCCTTTAGAAAAGGAATGGAAATGAGGCAATGCTATTTTTGCATCCCCTTTACACTTACAGATTATAGTACTGTTGAAATTCCATTGTATTTTGAAACATTCATGAAATCTGACCTCTCCCTCGACTTCGAACTTTCCTCCATGTAGCACAAATAATTACAATTTTGTTTGTAATCTGATGTCAACTAAAATATGTCTTAAGACAAAGTGTGGCCAACGTGATCAACTATAAAAAAATCAAACCCGGATTTATTTGCGAAGTTCCCAACTGCAAGGGTTGTACCACGAACAAAGGGGCGGTCGCAGCGACAGCACTTGACATGGAAAGGCTTTTTTGCTGTTCGCGATAAGCTATAGTTACCGGGACGTTCGATATCGTCAAGGATTGAATGCCCCGACACTTTGCTCCTTAAAAGCATTCTCCTCTGATGCCTATTATTAACATAGTATAGTACACCCCGGAGAATGCTACATGGTTATAAAATGAACAAGTTTATGCGTGAGTTTAAAATCATTTTCGATAGCGGAGATGTGGTTTTATTTTTATGAATGGTACTTTAAGTTAGCCTCTTGGCTTTAGCAGAAATTAATGCAAATCTCAAGATGTTTATAAAGCTGGATCTGTAGTGTTGTTGTAATGAGAATATATTGACCCTGCCACTAATTCTCATAAAATTGTCGATCAAACTAAGAACCAGGGAACCCCTCTAATGCTTCATCTTGTTGTTTTAATATTACGGTTGAAAAGCATGCACCATGAAAATAGAAATCCCGAGAAAAGTAGAAGAATTTGAGATTTGGTTTTATCGCCGCTTCGTATGAGATGGAGGGATAAAACTCCCAAGACACAACTCTTAGAAATGGCATGGGCAAGAAACTGGAACTTATTTCGATAATAAAGCCCCAAATGGTAGCCTTTCTTGGACACGTATAGCGAAATAAGCAATATTAACTGCTACGAACAAAACCATAACAGAGGTCATGTCAACTGGTAAATGAAAGGTCGGAAGGCGCAAGATGTCATGGCTCCGTAAAATCACGTAAATTGCAGAGGCATCAAGGCTGTGGAACCACTGTTCAAACTTGCTCTAAGCGAAATAAAGTTTTACTAATAGAGTAGCACTTAGTAAAAAGCTAAAATACCGAGATTTTTAATCAAACCTTATTTTTTTCCCCTCTTTAATCACAGCTATTCATACCGTAATAATGATATTCATCAAATCTGTCACCAAGGGGAATATGATCGTCGACAAATTGTGAAAAGGATTTCGTTTACGGTCAGACCTCTGATGCGTGTAATTTCACAACGGCCGTGTATTTTGAAAGAGCTCGAGGCGATCACAAATTGCACGTGCCATGTTCTCAGTACGACTACGACGCGTGAAAATTCAATTTGCAAAAGTAGTTTTCCCCAGCTGGGTGACTTTTTTTGGCTCTTCCTTCATAAGTATTTTTTTTAATTTCGTGGTACTCAAACGTTACAGCAGTTTACATGTTGTCGTAAAATTAGACAATTTCGAAAAAAAAATATACAGGTGAATTTTTCGATGGCCAAATCCGATACTAGTGAAAAAGGCTTAAAGGGCTCTCGAGACCGATTTTAATGAAAACTAAAATCGAATGATGCAGATCATTAGATTTTTGAAAATAATTATTTCCCTTTACCTTACTCTATAAAAAAAAATTAAGAAATTAGCCAGCAATTGACGATTATGTTCCATAGAGAAATTGCAGTGCAGTAAATACTGTTACATTTCAATATTAAATGTAGACTCCACCATCGGAGTGTACACTAATCCATATAATTAAGTTTGAACTTTCGCAAATACGGGCGCGGACCACACAGGCATCTCCCGGCGCCCGAAGCTAGTCGTGAACCATAAATCGCCACAGAGGCTCTGGCCACAATAAAGTCATCCCATTTCCAATCTTGCTGTGGAGCCATAAACCAATTTTATCTATTCCTAGAAACACTCATAAAGTCATAATGCTCAATTCGATCAATTGTTTTCTCTTCATTCATTTTAAGACGTTCAGAGGTAAAAACAAAGCGAAATCTTTATGGCTGTGAGTGCATTGTGGTTACCCTCACACTTACTTTGAGCCTGTAGCATTAATAATGTTCTGAACAGTATGTGGAAATAAAAACATGGAGTTCCTAAAAGGCATTATTTATAAAGGGGCTTTTGAAACATTTGACTCAATATTTTTAGGGCAATGTTTTTTTCCAGTCACGCAATTTTCAGCACTCATAAGATGCTTTATCAAAACAGTTAACACTTCAAAGTTCAAAAAAAAATGTATTTTCTTTTTTTCTTACTCTAGAGAAGGGATTCCCAAAGTGAGGTCGATATCGGTTTCCTAGGGGTCGACGAGGTTTTAGGATTAACACAAGTTCTCATTTGAAACTTTCAAGATACTGTATAAGCTGTGTTACGTGTACGAACTTGTTAAAGAATGACTAATAATTAAGTAGGAAGTATCAATGTTGTACGTTTAAAAAACTAGACAAGTCGATAAGCACGCACAAGTTCGTGAAACATGAACATGAAATTATTATTTTGTATCAATAGAAAAAAAATTAGAGATATGATTTTTAAAGTAATTTGGCTGTGGTCTGAAGTATCAGTTCATTTTGGAGAAGGGGTCTCTTGCCTAAAATAGTATGGGAATCCCTGCTTTAGAGTATAGCCATCACGATCAAACTATGACTATGTCGAGAAAAATAATGCAAAAAAAAAAATGAAAAATTGCAAATTGTGGCGGCAGACAGGACTGTTTGCCACCACAAACCAGACGGATGCGGGATCTCACGTTACACTACAGGTTATGTGCCGCTTTCGGTAAACCTGTACTCGCTACAGCCACCTCGGCTAGTTGCCGGAAGCCCGCCAACGCTCGTGACGCGGTCACGAGATTGACAGCCCTATCCTAAGGCGGACTTGCCGAGTGTTCTACCGCACTGCAAACGCCACATCCGTATGAAATACTACACATTTCTGACGTGTCTTGGCATATGTACGTATCACATCTAGATACACTTGGAGTTTATAATGAATCTATATTGATGATAGGCAAACGACTTTACATAGTACGAAACGTAAAATGATAATTGAATGAGTCGTTAAAGATTCATAAACTTACAATGCTATAACCATTAAACTGCCGTTCACACTACATTATAACACCTTGCCGCAAATGACCGAGCGAAACAACGTCTTTTATCTTATCATGGCGATACTGTTGTATAATTTTAATGAGGTGTACACAAGCCCCCGAAGGTCCCGCTAATCGAACTGAAGCTTACAGTTACTTGGTGGATACTAAATGCTAAGTGAAATTATGCAGTCATGACTAGGAGTCATGCCCTAACGGTCTCATTGCATAATTTGATATAGGTAGGTCTGTTTTTTTATTTCGTTAATAAAAAAATATTCTCTGCTAAGACATTACTTGAAATAGTTTAAAATATAAATGATGACCATACTGCGAAACTTTTTTAATAACTTATCAAGTATCAAATTGGCTAAGTTCTGCAATCAGGGCAACAGATAGGCTTCTGTCAGTTTTGCATTAAAATAAACCTTTCTCAATACCTGCGGCTCGATTTGGCGAAACGGCTCCTGTAACAGTCGTTACTCAGTGATTTATCGTGACATTGTACTCAGAACTACGGCTCGTATGAAACTGAATGCACCGTTGAACTTTATCCGGTGAATAATTTTGAAAAATGAGTGTTGAATAAAAGTAATTGGTTCTGCGAATCTTTTGAACATTTTCAACCATTGTGACGGCATGACAATAACATATTGATGCCAGAAAACGATATTGATACATTTACCTCGTATCCCTCATTACTAGAAATGGGTTTACGTACCCATAAGCCTTTAAAAACTTGTTATTCCAATCTTACCCAATTAGACCGACTTAAGTCCATGGGAAATAGAAAATTACATCACCAATCTTCGTTCAAATATTTAGTAATCTTATATAGTTCGTTAAATAAGGGATTTATACTGGATGTAGTAATATCCGGATGTAGATTTGCATATTATCATCTAGTTAAACTTTTAGTCGGCCATTTATTAATTAAATTGCTCCGCAATATATTTTCATTAATTTCGCATATTATGTTTTTTTATCTATACCGCAATATACTTGGATTTACTCAGATGTGTTGACATGATAGTCTGTGTTGCTAGCTGATCGTATTTCGTCCAAAATGTTAGATCAGCGAACAGAATTCGATCGAAACGCCTTTTGTTAATGAATACCACAGTAATGAATACTAGCAGGAAACACCACGGATCTGTATCAGACCGTAACGTAAATGGGTTAATAACCTTCTCGTATACGCTAAATAGGTTTGTTGCGTATACTGGCACTGGTTTCTACTATCCATATTCTATGACAAACGGCGGTGCGAGAGACGAAGTACCTTTTCATGAACTGTGAGAAGTTACTTAGGCTCTCAAGGAAAAGATGCAAACTCCATAAGCACGGTTCAAATAGATAAGCTAAAATGTATGGCAATACCACGTTCATTAAGGACTTGCGTAATGATTTGTAGCAATAAAAATGCTGCTTCCAGCATTTATTTCTACAGTTGACGAACTAAAAGTAAAATATCTATACACAACAAGTAAAATATTCAACGCTGTAATCATTACTAAAAGCCTCAAGTTGTCAGAAATCAAATTGCAGTGTTACAATGCTACTTGTATTTCGGAGTAATTCGTCTTGAGGCCACCCACATTTAGCAAGGCACGGATTTCCATCCATTGTTTAACATTTCTTCACGATCTCTTGCATAACAAACCCAATACCCACATGAAACACGCCGCACTGACGATGACCATACACACTTTTATCGATATTTATGATAAACTCCTGCGTGTGCGTCTTGCTAACTATTTTTACCTTTTTAATTAGTGCGCAATATAAACTGGGCTGACGTGATTAGGTCAATCCATCGCGATCGAAGATTTTAATCATTTGGTTTTAACCTAAGCCTCCAAATTACGCACGTGTATTTTTTTTAATAAAATGGGGCCCACATGGAATAAATCATAGTTTTTCGATCGTCTATGAAAAAAAAAACATTTTCAAAGTAAACTAAAACCTCTCTTATTTTCTTCGAAGATGCAACACACAAAGCAAATGTTGTTCGTAGACACACACACCCAAACTTTCCCTTAGGAACTGTAAATACACGATAACAATTTCTGAAACATTACCAAATGTTTGGGTGTGGACCAGACACCGTCGAAGATGTTAAAAAGGTGAGGTGTTGAGTGTAGGAAGGTTCATTGTTTGGCCCTGCGTCAAATAACGCCTGGCATCGGCACTTCAAAGCGCTAATGTTTAGGGCATGTTTAAACAACTGATACCGCTAATGCAGTGTTCGCGGTGTCCAGTGAGAATTTACTGGGCATGCGGTCTCTGTTTTGCACTTTCCTATTCGCACGGTCAGTTCCTCATTTCTCTATTACTGCACATTGTCTATATTACAACTATGTTCTTGCCGGTGCGTATAGTGTATTTAGTGTGGTGTACAAAGTTACTTTACAAAAATGTTGTATTAATCTACCTATACTGTCTGTGGGTAATGGGATCTACTTTTAGGTTTACTTTATTTCTTTTTTTGTTTCTGTTATATTATCGGCATCTGAAATCGTCTTCTTTTCTTCCCTATCTCCCGTTTCTTCACCCTCCATTGAGCTATCGAACTATCATTAATAATGTCAAATAAAACAAACAATATATGTAAATACACACAGATGCAGACTTTCAATATATTTCCTATCAATGTTGGTTCAGTTTCTTTTCCTATCTTCTAACCAAAAATTCAATAGTTTCGTTGTCTTCAAATCATGCAATTCTGTCTGTCGTGTCCCATGCAATTCTGTCTCTCATATATTTTTCTTCTCATAGTTTGTTGAGATTTTTAGTCACACTAACGTGTCAACCAATAATCGTTAAAGCAGTGAACAAACAGATTTACGGTTAGTTTATGTTGTGGTTATCGGCACGACGCTGTTGCGTTTAATGCCTTGAATCGGGCTTTTAATGTTTACCGCCATCTATTGAGTCTTTCTTATAACTCTTAGCGAAGTTTTCTTTCAGATTGGCATGGGCTATTTTAAAGCTTATGACCATAATATAAACTTAGCTAAAATCAAAGGGATAAACAGACCTTAGAGTCTTTTAAGTTAGTAACATACAAGAAACAAATATTTCTTAGTATCCTTTTGTATTATACAATCAACGTAAATTTATATGTACATATATATTTCATAATGAATCATTATTTCATCTCCCTTGCCACACAAGAAGACACATCTTATCAATATATCTCCACCTACTTTAATCAAACAGAAATTCCGATTAAACTTGTTGCAAGTAGACATGATTTATGTATGTGCTACACAAATTTATTGGCCCTTTCAAAGTTAGAAGCAAATTCCCTGAGGTACTCTTCGATCCTGATATGATACGCATCGTGTTAGACATTTTACATAACGTTTATATAATACAATATGTTTATGTCTAATTTTGCGTCATGTTTACAATTTGTTTAAATAATAGCTTAGCTATAAAATTCAAATTCATAGCGTGATCTCCATTTGGCATTTGCCCATGTCTGTGACGAGGATCCTTACCCACATTTAATCAAATCGTTTGTAAATTCTATACAATATTCTTATAGTATTCTTCTTAGCGTCTAATACATCACAATTTCTCTGACAAAACATAGGATTAAGTTTAACACTAAAGCTATTAAAGCCTTCGGAGATGGAGTGAGCTATTAATTTGAGGTATAGACTTCCTGGGGAAGGGAGGTCGTTGACTCGGCACACCTTGTGGGATGCTGAGACAAGGCTGGCCGCACGGTACCATAGTTCCCGGACGGACATGCGAGATACGAAACACAAACGTTGTAAACGCAGTACAATACAATGTTTGTAAAAGTAAATCCCGTTTTTTTGTTTTTAATTAGCATTTCCTTGGTCATATTCCCAGGAATGCGCAAAGGGGCTCGTATTGAAGCGTGTAATAATGGCCGGTTTCCGTGGAGCGTCATCCGTTACCTTTTATTTGTGGATTGCAGCTCCCATGTCAATTTTTTCATATATTTAGGTCAATTCAAAATAATTTATTAGGGTTAAATAACTAGTAAAATTTTAACGTCACAATTTTATTTTAATCATCCTTTCTACGTTTAACACCTTGATTTCGTAGTCTGTATTCGAACGATTTCCAGAACATTGGGGTGATCAAGCTTATTTTTTCTGCTATTAGTCCGCAGCAAATTGGAAATGAGTGCGTATGCGCTGAATCCAGAGAGCTTATCTATGGTACTTATACAAGCGTGCTTATGGATACCATATCCGATTTTCTGATCTGATATTTTGAAACAAGTCAAGGCTATTTTGTGGCCCCTAGTAGTTTGGGTTGCTATTTTTTATTGCGGTTGTGTACTACTTTCAATGTAAATGATGATGAAAGAAAAAAAGGTAAGACTCATAGTAAGCAAGAATTTCCCAAACGCTTTAATAAACAAAGTTATAAGCAAATGTCACCTTTGATCGGTTACATAATTGCTCCTTTGGTCTTCTATTGTTTTCCTCCAACACCCACGAACATTACCGTATGTTTCGTCACAGTATAATGCCAAGCCTTCCCTTCATAACTTACTATAAATGTTCTTTTGATAAAGTAACATTTACAATGTCGGCTCATATTGCTTTATAAGTAATTATAAGTTTTATATATTTGTACGTGCTATAAAGGCGCATTGTTATTTCAAATCAATTAAATAAGTCAAGTTAGTTTAAGGTTATGCACCGTATGCTCTGTAGGATTTCCTTTTTATGCATAAACTAGAAAAAACTGTAATTTTGAAAATGGAATAAACAGCTTTGCAATATGACATCGAAATTAAGACACGTTTCACAAACACGCAATTAGAGTGTGCTCGTTTGTTCAAAGTTTTACTGTACCGCGTGTATGGGCATAATGTGGAGTAGTGGAATTAGAGCAGTGCTGACAGAGACGTTAACGAGAAGCTTGAGCTCCACCGATCATGGCATTCCGAGTTGCGATACCTGCGCGTACCCCATATATCCTATTCATTTCCATCTATTCTCCGATGACGTGAATGCGCCGCACTGGAATAAGGACACGTCATTCAATACTATACCGCAGAGTAGTGTAAGGTTTTCAACTTTCTGAATGAACTAAATTTTAGCAATACTAAACTTTATCTGTGAATCAATAAGAGTGGAGAGAAGTGCATAGTGAGTTTGCAGCTACTGCGATCGTGATTGCTATTATGCAAACTTATATTCCTTAGAAGCCTGTGGATGGACGTTTACCCCGACTTGAAATTGAAATGATCGCCGCCAGCATAAACTTTTTAGTTTTAGTCTTTTTTATTTCTTTTATATGATTATGTTAAAGGTAAAAGCTTTATATCTGTTGCCATACTTGTTTTAGGTAATATTTAGCGATAAATAATCGATGAAGGTCAAAACTAGTTTTGATACACACAGTTTGGCAGTTAAGTTATTTACATTTCTAAGAATAATTTCAAATAGCATACGACTAAATTCACGAAAAACAAAACAACAAAATTCCTATTTAGATATAAAGATTTATATTTAGATAATTGTATTTAGCTGCGGTTGCGTCAGGACCAAAGAAATCGCATAAAAACATTACGAGTTCCAGCGACGCCTTGCGTTGTGCAGGTCTCTAAAATGTATAACTTGAGTTAACGAGCAGTTGATATTATGGCAAGCTCCTGGACATTCGAACGTTAGTAATTCTTGAACCAACAGACAAAGACTACTGTAACAAGTGTACGTTTGATTGTTCCAAACGTAGAGCTCACGATATTCACTTATTAGCGTTATTGTCTGCGACGCAGTATCAATGCGGGGGGGGCAGGGGTACTGGAGTGAAGGTATGTATTGCAACTACTTGGTATATTATACTTTATGATATCGCCAGACGTAATGTACGTACCAATTATTTGGTTCCAAAGTAAGTTAGCCATTGAGTCTTGCACGAGAAACCGACAACAGAAGTTGTGTTGCCTCTCGTACCGTTTATCATCATCATCATCATCACAAACGTTTTATTAACACAAGCAAGTATGATAAAAAAACAACAAAAGGAACATTACCCTCCCCTTATTTGGCAACATAAAACTCGACGATCCCTTGTAATACCTGTTTACGCATTTCATCGTAATTTGTGTTTGGCTAATGTTTCGCCATAGTAATTAGAGCGCTTGGGTCGCTCCTCTCCTAGAATAATCATAATTCATTACCTTATATTCGGTATAACGTTATTAAATTTTAATTTATACAATTCATATCGGACATGGCAGGTGTGTTAATTATCTCGTGTCCGGTGATTTACTTTGGTGTGTTTTAATGTTCGTGAGAAAAAAATACAACTGCGAGCTATGTAGCCAACTTTACTTGTGACACAGATCCGAACACTGAAGAAAGTGACGCGAATTTAGATATTTTAAGAGCATTTATGTACTATCTTAAATAATTCTAAAGGTTCAAATCACGAGACCAAGCCGTCGTAAAAATCACCTTTTATAAAGGTATTGAACCTTGTCTTTATGTAGACGAGAAAACTTTTGAGCCACATGAGACGGGAGCTCGACTAACACCAACCGTGCCATACAACGCCTTTGAGCCGCGTACCGACTGGCATCACTGTTAGCGATTTGTTTCCAGAACAGTGTTAAAAATATGTATGCTGATAATAAATTGGAATGAAAACCTATTCAAAATGTAGTCGTTTTCTAGGAAATAAAGACGATGAGACTGATTTCAAAGACCGCTTGAAATCGGAACATCCCGTCTAGTGCTAGCAGCACTTATGCATAGAGAGGTAGTACACGAATAAATCAATTTTATACACGCTTACGGACACCGCAACGAATCCTATTATGTACGGTCCCTGACATCTTCCGGTATTGCGTACATTTTACAAACAAAATATCCTCGGGAATGATAGAAGCGTGTTTGATCGATGTTTTTAAGTGATTTAGTCAATTTTTAGCTTACGCTGCAAATACTTTGGTGAGTTTATTTTATATAACATTTTGGGCTCGGATATTTCTTACAACCGTTTATGTATAGAAGAAAGAAAAACTAACCGTCGCTTCTCCTTTATATACGGCTGTATAGAATATGGTTAAAAGCAAATGATGTGTCACTATCTTTATACGAATAATATCGTTTTATATTTCTTCCCTCTATTTTCCTTTCTATCCGCTATGAAAAGCCGTGATTTTGGTATAATAAGTTTATAGCTCTCCGTACGGTCAGATATATAACCTTTTTTATGTTGCGCAAAAAAGGTAATATCATTTTATCTCCAGCCCACTTTGGTTGAGCTCGCGTTGATGAGGCGATTTGTTCTACAGCGCTCGTATAAAAACCGCAAAGTTTCTGGATATACTCGTATTGCCCGGCAGATTCTTTTGTTTTACACAATTCATTACCGTGAGTATCAGATGCGGGCTACATAATAATATCAAGACTGTTTGTCAATCATTACTTATAGTTTCTGCAAGATGCGTATTTGCTTTGCACAGGATTGCTGTATCCATCGCCACTGATCGTCTAACGGAAAAACAGTACCATATTTGTCGAACTGGTAGCTTATGCCCAGTCTGGAGCAAGTCCAGTTAGAGCTAGGTTTTTTCTACTGCATTGCTGACCTGACTCCTGGAACTGGTCGATAGGCTTCCTGCTATGATCCTTAAATGGCGCGGATCGTCATTCAACGCGTATAATTTCCATCATAGGGTTTTTTATTGTGAATACTTTGAATGGCGCAGTAAAAACCAGCTCGTCTTTATCGCGGACCGCTGGTCAGTGAACTTGGAATTGTGAAGTTAGTTCTTAGAAGATATTAGAGATTGCTGTTTCATATTTTATTTATAAGCTGTTTTTGAGGGACGATAAAAATAACCGAAGTCTTTTCAGGAATTTCTATTTGCGGTTGTGAATTCTCTTAAAATCCCAGCCAAATTGGCAATATTGGGCACATAAACAGGATATGTCCTGTTTATGTGCCCAATTTGGCTACTCGTCTTAGTGTGACTTGGGTTATAATTTCTCTACTTGCATTTTATATTAAAACCATCGCTTCTACTCGATTGGTATATATAATATAAACGCACGATGTAGGTATTACATTTTGGCAGTCACAAAACTTTGATAAATATAATATTCTCTCGGCGAAATATTTCCGCACAAACTTTTGCAATAATCAACTCGACAGGTAAATATTGTATTTTATGGCTACTTTCCTTCCTATCCCTTTCATTTTGAAATACAGAGGGTTTTCTTGTTAATTTAATAGGAGAGTATGTAGAGAACTTCATAAAATGCAGGCGGTAAAATCTTAATTTAAAGTAGGTAAACTGTGGCAAGCTCATTCAAAATTCAGGAATGGGGCGTCATCTGTGGCCCTGTGATTTATGCCAGGGACGCACTGGAAATCTATTCCCTATAGCGTTCCGTGCGCACCATAAAAATTCACAGCCATTACACACAGAATGCCGTGATTTTTATAAAATATAAAAGAAAAAAAGGTTTGTTGATACTAGACAATGTCGATTCTTATTAGTTTTAAAATAACAGATGAAATGTTCGTGTTTCATATCAATTAAAATGGTAGGAACATGCCGTTTTTTACATACTGCCGTTATTATTACACTGGTTGCGTGTTTATAGTGTGACTATTTAGTTAGAACTATATTTTATATCAGGTTGAGTTGATGTTCTATATTTTTAAATGTTTCATCGGTATCCTATGATTGATTCGATCCAGTCTCTTTTATAATCGATTGGTTCGACGTGTCATTGAGCCTCAGACAGAAGTACCTTCTTCTTTTTTACGAAATGAAATGCGATGAAATAAAATGGATATGCAAATGGCCTCACCCACAACTTAGCGGGTATTTTGCCAATGTCAAATAATTAATAGAAATAAAACATTCAATAAATACACATTATAAATAAAATAATGGATGTGACATGCATGATCCACGAAAGTCTTATGAAAAAATAATTTTACCCTTTTTTGTCAGTGTGCGTTTTATCGACAGAAGTACCTATCGGATGCGTTTGATATTGTGAGAAATGAACTGTCAATGTCAACTGCTGTCTTGGTGCCTACAGATAAGAAATAATTGTATAGACGCAACAACGCAGCCAACACTGAAAATTGTACTTACCGATTTGTATAGCGAGCAAAATAAGCTACTTATACGTAATAATAGTATTTGAACTCGTGAGTTAATAATGTTTCAATTATAAATACTATATATTCCACTGAGCTACAGTAATAGGAACCGTATTACATACTACAGAACCGAGTTTATTGTACACTTTATTAAATGCAACAAAAAATGGGTATGCACTCTAATCATAAATATAGAAACAAGAAATAAAATAGTTTCTAAGGCCGAAGGGGTAATGCGCCAATTGAAGGCCGCCGCCGCAAACCACTTCATAGTACCTACTACACTGTAAATCCTCTCCTCTAAAGAACGCCGCGCATCGATTAAGGTGCCTAAGGAACGCCGCGCATCGATTAACGTGCCTATCTGATACTCGAGTAATTTTCTAATCGATAACGTGCATATGTATAATAATACAATTGTTTGAAACATGCATACAATTCGAGACCTGGATTTTTTTAGTTTATAGACTACCACGGATATGTCTACATAAGAAGAAATACTACTTACTTCTCACTTATGGTAGTCATCTTTTCTTTATTATGTTAAGTAGGGTAACTTTATTTGTTTATATAGCGAACACAATCTTAATAATTCGAGAATCGAGAGTACCTACTCTCGACAAATATTAAACTTGTTAAAATGTATTCAATCGATTGAAAATCGAATAAACATATTTATTCGTTATTAAAAGTTTATAATTAATAGGACAACTTAACCCAGCTGCGCCGAGCACGCACTGCGGAATATTTATTGCTCTTACGCTTGGTATCTAATAATTAAAACATAATTTCAAGTACCAATGCCGCGGGCCCTCAAATAACAGCGGATTTACCAGGTAGGTGGAGCTACTGTTGTTGTGCCATAGAATATATAGCATGCCTGGTATTACTTTTGAAAAGCACCGTGTAACGATATAGCTTTTTCATTCTGAAACAAATGGGTGAAGAGGAACCCACTACTGACCCTCGGCTTGTCAACTTTTCCAATTATAAACGAAACAAGTTGATAATCGATAATTAAAGAAGCCAGCAACACCTAAGTCCTCTATGATGCTAGCCGAGAAACTATCTGTCAAGAGTGTCGGGACCCCAAATAATATGGAATTCTCCTCGAAACGAATCTAAAAAAATATTGTTTCATTATAGCTATATTTGACAATTTGTTAAGAAATCAACTACCTAGCTAGATTACCAGAGTTATATCAATATGATTAACAATCTTTTGATATCATTCATACAATACACTACATTCTACAGTCCATCAATGGCAAACCAAATTGTTTGCACCGATGAAGTGTGTAAAAAACACAATCTTACAATTTTCGAAGCCATTACCCTCGCCCAGTAGACTGCGTAAAACGAAAAAAAATGTCCGGGTCTATGCTCCGACGTCGTTCCAATGCATGGGGGTGATCCCGACTCGTGATACGTGCCACGTATACAAATATCCCTTTAGCGTTCTAATTCTATTGGAGTGCCATATGGACTGAATGTCCACAATTTGATAAAAACTCAAAGTAAGGTTTCGACTGCAAAATGCGAATTATGGCAATATTATGTGATCGCTAACGATAACAATATTCCTGTCAATATGGATTACTGTATAGCTCCCCTGCAGATCTTTAATACTTCTACTTCCATGTAATCACAAGGCCGGACTTTCTTTACGAAGAAATCAACTTTTATCGTTGAACTTCAATTTTGATCTCCAATCAAGCGTTATATTTTCTACTGAAAACACCTGAGTCGACAATAAAATAGAAAGAAAACGAATGAGACCGGCCGAAAATATTACTTTCCGGGTTTATTGTAAATTTTCCGTACCTACTGCACCAATACGTTTTGGTACCGTCGTATTCGGGTATAGTATTCGGGTTCTGAGTCAGAACCCGAATGGACGTTACTAAAACCTCAGAACTTCTGATGAAGCAGGAACTACAATCCGTCCATCTCTCGAACAGTTGGGCTAAGGTTTAATGTCCCTGAACGCGCCCTATAGCTTCGAGCACCACTAAATCGTTGCGAGTGGTAAAAATGTCTCTTTTATTGCTTTCTGGTAATTTCTACTTACTACACGAACCATGCCACGTTTTATACATTCCAACTGTAAATGTTCAACCTTATAACGTTTCTGAAAAAAAGTGTTACCTGCTTGCAATTTTGAGAATATTAAGTACAACAATCAAAATATATATTTACAACAAATATAATGTAAAATGTATATTATTACCCTCTTCAGGCTTATTTAAACTAAAATAAGATTTTTCCTTAAAATAAATAAAGTAACAGGCAACTGTTGTTTTGGGGATTCAACCTCATATAAATTTACAATTAGATCTTATTGCAAACACCATGATAAAGCAAAAACTGAATCATCATTATAAATATTGATACTGCGCTTTTTAATCAATTTGTGCTAATTGGTTTTGAAACAATGACTGACATACAAGTCAACAGTTATTTTTAACGGTTTTAATTTTTGGAAATTATGCTTAACACTTATCGTATGTTTCTTATTTTAATATTTTGCAAAGGATCATAACACGTTGAACTACAATTCATTTTAGGTCAATGATGAAAACCCAGGTACTTAATAATCTGCCTGCCTTAATAACTGTAGCAGCAACAAAGCTCATTTATTTGTTCACAACCCCTGCCCCGCCTCCGCCGTCATGACCAGATATAAACACTCTCCTCGAAGAAACTACACACTGGAATTTGAGCTTATAAATTTATGCAATATCCTTATTTGCAAGCAAAGTGCTATAGAATACAGCTGACATCAGCAATTCATGAAGCAGCCCTCCTTTTGCCGATAGAGAAGTGAATATCTGTTTATTTGGAGCGTGATATTATTTATGGCGGACAGACAGAAAACAACATTTCCATAGCGAGTTCAACAGAAACACAATGCACCCTAACATTTTGTCCTAAAAATACGAATTTATTTCATTTTTATTTACAAGGATTTTCAACAATAAGTAAACCGTATAATTATGATAGGTTACAAGAATAATTTGTAGATGCTAAGTGCTCTATGAATAACAGGAAATCACAGCATGCATAGGTATCAGGGGAATATCAGTCGAATCGTGTTCGATTATTGAAAGCATAATAATGTTTGATTTGTAATAACTCTTCTACAGAGTTGTGATGGTCTGTCGGCTATCGATTGAGAGGGGTGTAATTGACACAAATGAATCCGACTCCTTCAGACGTTATACATTTGTTGTGATTCCCAGACGATACCGAAATAGGTATGCATCGCGTATTCCGAATGACTCATGAATGGTTAAAGGAATACTTGAAATATTTGGAGTTCTTACATTATATTTCATGACAATTGACAGCTTAGATTTGTTACGATTAGATTTGAATAATATTAAACCTTGTAATGAAAGTTTGATTATTATATATAATATCAAACGTCATTAATAAATATCTGAAGATTTATATTTTATTCCTTTCTCTCTCTATGACCTTTATCTATACATTGCTCCCCGGGTAAGTACATTAAAGTGTATAGGTTCTACTACATACACATGAAATGCATACCCACCGACTGTGTTTGTAATTGGATATGTATGCATGGTACGAAGCACGTAGGTATCACGGTGCTATGAAAACTTAATGTTAAAGAAGCCTCGCCAGATATAATGGATAATCCAACACGCTTTCCGTGTTGTGGTTTTAAAATTCAAATCCTATAATGTCGTTTAGGTCGGTGTCGTCAAAAAATGGATATGGAAGTTATCGGACAACTAAAATAATAACAAAAAAAATAACACTAGCGATCGATGCGTGGCTCAGGTTTCAACATAACATTACATATCTCTCAAGAGCCCGTAAAACAAAAATGCGGAATATAAATTGTTGATTTAATACAGTGTACGAATATGCTTGTTTTATGCGTGGGAATGAATTAGTGAAACCCCTATAAACGGCAACGATACCTCATCTGCCAGTAAGGAAAAGGAAACAATTCCTCAAAGTAAGCGATACATAACATCAATGAAAGCAATAATTGGGTATCGGCCAATTATGCTAAAACTCAAAAAGATCCCTTACGCAATAAATCTGCCTTATTTCAGAAGTTATGGATGAGGGAACCCGTTTACTGAGCCCTGAGACTTCACAAGTTCTTAGCCGATAAATTGTTTCGCCCGATTGCGTGTGAATTACTTCCGAGTTCATCGACTCTTTATCTCGCCTGAACTTGGGATACTTTCTATAGGTTTCTGGGAAAACACCAGAATTTCGGCTTGTTTCTTGAAGGTCGTCATTAACTTACTAACTCTGTACAGTATCGATTGAGAGTCTTATGTTAATTTAGTTTAATATCGACTAAGTTCTCGTCGCTCTTCGATACATATTAACGCCAGCCATTCAATATCTAGTTTATCGAGCACAGCATACCTCTGCCCATCGAAAACACATTAAAAATAATTTCCCCAACGGTTTATTTCCTCGGTGAGACCATACACATTCCTAGTAATCTATTCCATATTGCGAAACCTGTTTGCTCCACAACAGGTTGGCTTTATATGCGTTGATAATAGTAGCGCCCTTGCCAGACCTCAAAGTGACCTCACAGGACCTTGCCTTTAGCTATAGGTTTGCAGAACGCACACGTACTCTACTATGATCCCAGTACCTACACGTTAACATTGCATGTTCATGAAAGGCAATTTCGTTGTCGCCAATGGCAATTACGTAATTGGGGTAATATGTACACTTTACGTAAAATGCCATGGGTAGGGTACCTTATTCATAAACCACAACAATTTTGTCCGCAAAAATGCTTGTTTCCCATTTTCAACGGAACACAGGTGTGCTTGTCAGTGCTTTTTAAAAGGTATCCCTTCAGTAATTATTTGTATTACAGCTCCAGGTAGGAAGGTAAATAAATAAAATGCCGTTTATATATTAATAAATAATATGCTGCTGTGACAATTTTATATTTGTATTTCCCGTAAGCAACTCGATCAGCAAACCAATCTGAAAATAATTTTAGAAAGCAATTAAGTGACTTACACGCAATAAAACTTAAAAAATACGATTATCGCCTTGATGTCCTAAGATACGGCAGTAATCCCTTAAAAAATATGAACCATCATTTTATAAGTATAAAATTACGATTCTTATAGTATATCGTAAATATGTAGCGCAGGTACCATAACCACCCACGTAGCTCCCTGCGCGTGCGCCCGGTCCCGCGGGGAGCCAAGGCCGGCTCACAATAGGCCTCAGTTGCGCACTTCTTATTGCGATCCAATACTATTCAATCCCACCATCTATTTTATATGTAACTAGTTTTCTAATGCCATTTCCGTGATACTTTGCTGTTGGCTAGGGTATTGAAGCGCCTCTATTAGTGACTTAAGTTTCAGGTAGAAAATCTCCTTTCTAGTCTTGCGGTCAGAATCTAATTCGATAAGTAGGTACTGTTATTCGCGAAATATGTGGGCATGTCATAAGTATATGCTTAAATTTGAGAAACATTAATACAAGCATCGTTGGTAAAAGGTTACAAAGTGTGTGTAAGTGAATTTAATATCGTATGCGCTGTGCAACATACATTAACAGAATACAATGACCGATGCGTTATGTCGGTATATGCAAACGCGGTCGCATGTCCGCGGATTCACTGCAGACGGAAATTTATTCCCTCCATTCAGAGCAGTCGGGAATGTGCGACATTGCCGACGTCACAGATATATTAGAGGAGATATGTTATGAAAGCGGTGGGCTTGCGCTCACCTTTAGCCAAAATTACGCTAACATAGAGTTTTCGCCGTCAGTCGACTGCAACTGCACGTCGGTATCGGAGCTCTAACTTTTTTTTTAAATGCCGTGTTATTCCGTGGTTGTGTGCTAAAATACTAGCAGCAAAGTGAACTACGCGAAAGATGGAATCTCATTTCACCAGCCAGTATTAAGTATTTTATTTATTCGTCTTTAAAATCATTAAAAACAACAAATCAAAAAATATTTAATGCCTTTATTATGTTATTTTAGTTTTCATGTAGCACAACGACTTTTTTATTTTTGTACAAAATACATGGCTCTTTAAGTACCACCTATGTTCGCTACTGAGTGAATGTACGAGGCAATGGATACATCGTCTAACGATACTTTGAATAAACTGGTGCGTCGCGTGGTACGGCCGCTGTATACGGCGACGACGCAGCACGCACCGAAGAGACTTCGTATTGGTTGGTTTTAGCGAGTGGTGGGAAACAAAACGGAGACAGCGAGTTCCCATACATTTTGAATCGCACGGCATATCTCTCGTGATCTGTGGCCGACGTTGACTGTACATGTCCACATAGGTACATGAAACACGAGCCCCATATACCTACTTCCAGACTAATTCTTGAAGTTTGTTTTCGTGTTAATTCGAGCTCCATAAATACTTCAAGAACAACAGTTTTATAGTTACATATTCCTTTTTGTAAGTTGATCTAGGCAGGTAGTTTTCTTAAGCACTGCCTTCAAAACTGATAGGTATCGATGTTATTACAACATGCACACATTTACATAATAAGTCGATAAGATAAAACGTAGATAAGTTTAACATATACCTCATTGTCTTTACCGAAGATTGTTGTATGCGTCTGTGTGTATAAAATAAAAAAAACCGAAACATTGATCCCTGGCGTAGATTAAAAGCAAATAATCATCAGAATACCAAAATGTATTACCTGCCTATACAAGCATTCGAAACTAGGGTTGTTTTGCGAAAGCAATTAATAATTTCTGCTTCCTTCGTAAAAAATATTTTCTTTTAAGTTGGCGTTTCAAAAAAGGGTTTATATTGCTGAGAGGCATCGTATCAAAGATCATGTTTTAACACAGAAGTCGTTGCCATTTTCTGAATGATACTTTATTTAAGTATCAAAGTTTAATTGCATTGCCGTGCATAGCGATTACTACACATATTTCCTAGCGTCTTATTGCCACATTGGTATGCAAAAAGCTCGTCTCTCAATACGTTTGTTCGAGCTTTATTTATAACGACTGCAATAAAATGTCTTAAGCACATCAAGGGATTTGCGATAAGAATCCTATATATTCAAACAATAAATACAGTTGGAACACGTGATAGAAAATGTAGATCACGTACGATTTCTTTATTGATTGCCTTCTTCGATTGCTTCATTTATTATTATGTATCATTTGTGCATCGGCAATCTATCGTAATGCTGGTAAAGAGTGTCCATTATTTTCTCCTATCGATAATTAGAAACTAAAGTAGGTTTGGTCCCGTCACGATCTTTGGACACGATTCTATGCAACGCAATAATTCACTTGTCTGATGTAGCCGTTGGTACATCGCTCCCTCCCTTCATATACTATACTAGCCTTTCTTTATCTATATCTTGTACCTTCGTATCCGTCCGATTTATCGGTTTACGGTTACTAAATACAATGTCCTAACTTTTCTGGGACGAGATCAAGAATTATTGTATTTGAATCGCTATATTATATGGAAATGAACACCATCTTCACATTCATAATTATTAATTTGGTTGAATATAGCAGTAAATAAAAAATAATTTTACAGAAGAAAAGTTAATGATAAAACTTCATTCCAGTCCATAAATCATAAAAAGCATGACTATTGATAACATAAAGCTCTTTGTATTGCCTACTAAATTATTTGTCTTTTGTTACAGCGGAGGGAAGCCTGTCAGATTTTGCGTCTCGCAAAGTCCAATACACGGCTAGTCAACCCCTCAAAAAGGGACTATTCACACCCGAAACGAGGTAAAAAACTTAATTATAAAATTTCCTTCCTACTGTAGATACGCTTATGTATTCCAACGAACGAACTTGTAAGTAATTCTTGTATAGTCTGAATATCTTGGGACACTATTACAGTTCCTGAATATATTTCATTTTCATTTCAATTCTTGTCTTTGTTAGCGTAACAGTCAATGCGTCCGAATACGTACAGTGCGGTAACAAATCCACAAAGTCTTCTTAAATCATTTGCCTTTTTTTTTAGTCACACTAACTACACAGATACCCTACGAATCTTAGCTAATAACATCCACATATATCTATTCCAGGCCATCAAGTCTACGCAAGCTGTACGAAAAAGCCACTACAGGCCGGCTCTCGGCTTCAATCCTCGACCAGTTACGAAGAGACTCCGAGCATTCGCCGTACCTGCTTTGCACACCCGTCCTTAGCGCCAAACGAAAACGCATCTACCAGAAGATCGATGTGGAAATCGAAACCCACATTGTAACTATTTTACTTTCTTTGACTGGCTACATGGTGAAAACATCGTGAGATAACCTGCACGTCTTTCAAAGACTTATGAAGTTCGCCAACCCGCGCTGGGCCAGCATACAGGGAGTGTGTACCCGTTATAATGAAAATACGCTCGCCCTCAATGACCTCAGCTTAACCCCTTTAGTAAATATAGGCGTGATGGTGTATGTATATATTTTTTTTATTATATAAGCACGTGATGGTACACCAGATTAATCGGAAAGAATGCCTGTTCTGCTGGGTCGCAGTCCACTGAGAGCTTTGCAAACGGTAGCTTGCGATGCCTCTCGTAATTTATATTACCGATTAACTATCTTAAATCCTCGTACCTCACGCCAACGACACTGTGCCCTTATCTAGCAGTCTGAGACATCTGCATCGAAGCGCGTCAAAGACTAGTCCGTTGATGGCACCTACTGCCATCGTCATATTTTTTTAAGTCCTCTATTATTTTAAAACCTACATCATGACACTTAATTAATCTGCAAGAACTATAGCCATAGCCTTATTATTTCATTTCCAGCCATCAGTCGTCGAGCAGCTACGAAAATGGACGTCGAAGGAGGCGATCGGGGACGTGACCGCGTTCCCGGACTCGTCTATAAGAATCCAGAGCAGTGTCACACTGACGCCTGATGAGCTGTCTGAATGCGGGTCGGGAGACGATGAGCCCATAGACCATAGGCTACCGAGTCCTGATGAACAGCTCAGAATTATTGCTTCCAAGTATGTTACTTTCTTAGTTCTATTAAGTTACCGCGTTTTAAGTGGGATGTACGAAAATGGCTCTTCTTTAAACTCAAACTCAAATCATTTATTGCGAATTATGGGTAGATAGATACAGGTGGTAGAATGTTGGTAGTGTCACCATATTCAGCCATATGGCATGCAACATCAATTTAAAAGGTACATGTCAACTCATTAAATTATTATAGGGTACATGTCAAATCATTAAGTTATCAAAAGGTACATGTCAAATCATTAAATTATCAATCATAATAAATCATTAATAAATAAAGTATTCAATATTTTAGGTCATAGTTTATCATTCAAATATTCACTAACCGCATAGTAGGCCTTTTTCATAAGTAACTGAGAATACTAGGTACCTAAGTACCTATATCACGTAGGTAGTTTTCGTAAAAATGCCAATTTTTTTTATTAATTTCTTTTTATTTTTGTAACGTTTCCAGATTTCCCCCTGAAGTTGTTGCGATCGACACGTCAGGGAAATTCTTCGACAGGATGTGCAGCTCACGGAAATCTCTACACATAGAGAGCGTCGCTGGTGAGACCGACACGGTGAAGCGGCGCACGCGCACTCGGAAACCACGGGGTAAAAGACGAAACACCATTTCCGGCACTGATCAAAAAGAGCTTAGAGAAGCTATAGCTGGGTAAGCTTTATAGTTTGCACTATCCACCTGCTGAGGTTATATTATCTATTTCTTTCATTAATATTTTTATGGTACACGTTACTTAATATATGTACTTAAAGTAACGTACCTTAATATTAAGATAACATAAATAAAATTTGCGGAACATGATGACTAATTAATTAATTTAAAACACTCTCGCATGTATATTTATAATACAAAGAAAGTCTTTTATCATTTCATGGAATAGATAATGTAATCTCGATGCGTTTCAATTAACGACCGTAACCATTCAGAGCACAGTTCGTGTGGACAGCTTCAAAGACATTCAATTAAAATCTTCAGCACACATTTTTAACAACTCGTTGATAATATATCGTGCTTCTGTGAATACATTATGTTTAACATTGGCTGTCATTGTTTACATAAACGTTTCAATAACTCCAAAAACAAAGACAACCAATCTTTTGTGCACTTGTTCACTAATAGTGCCATTTCTTCATTAGCTTCATGATTAATTGCATCTTTGATGATATTCGCTGTAACGAGACGAAGCGGAACTCTTCAAAGATTTTTTTTTTCAATCATAGGTATGCATTTAGCGTGTGACTAATGCTTTGCTTGGTTTGTTCTATCGTAGCGATACATCAAACGCTGTGGATACTGAAGGGATCGAAGATAGCAATACTGTTATCAGGTCAAAGTCTAGCGATTTACTTAAGAAAAGTCCTATCGATCCGGTGACGAAGAAGGGACATTTCAATTCGTTGAAGCAATGGGGCAAAAGCAGACTAAAACTGATGGGTAGATCGCCAAGCGCAAGTAAGGATACCTTTAAAGATAACTCAAAAATTGAAAATGACAAAGACTTAAAATCACCATCTGCTCAAATGGTGCAAGTACCGGAGACTGTGACGATGCGTAAGAAGCGTTCGGGCGATGAGGATAGAAGGTCACATCAAAGATGTGCATCGTACTCCTCTTCAGAGAAGAGTATAGGGGTTCCTACTAGCGTTCCGTCCAATACGGCGACTATAAATACCGGTGTTAAACTACGAGGAACCTCGGCTCAAAGAAGACTGAGACGATCGGGCACCGGTAAGGATGAACCTCACTCTTCAAGTGGCAATTGGTCGGCGAGTTCCGAATCTGGACGCACGAGCATAGGCTCAGAAATAACAACCACAACTGTACCTCCCAAGAGTACAACTTCAGCTGCTACATCCAACAATTCCTTGAATGCGCATCACGGTCCACCAAGCTCAATAATTAGTCGTCGAAGATTCCTAAACACTTCTGGTTCAGGCAGTGTCACTAGCGAAGGCACTCTCACGCCAGATATAATCCATGATCTGCACGAAGATTTAGAAACCAGTTCAGAATATTCGTGCGACACAGAAGGCTACTATACATCTTTCCATATGGATTCTGGCTTGAAAACTTTAAAAGAAGAAGAAACAATACCAAGCACGCCAATGCACATGAGTAATGCTTTATCTAATTCTTCGGGAAATAGTCAAACCCTCACCGCTGAAAACGAATATGAGTTATTCGGCAAAGGGTCAACAAGTACAACTACAAGTTCAGCTGGAACAGTTTGCACGACTGTTATGGCGGCTGGAAGCGACAGATCTCTAGTAATTGGACCCACCGTACCAGAAAGAAAGAGTTCGTTAACTAAAATTAACAGAAGTAGAAGTAACAACGTTCATAGTGCAAACGCTAGTTTGGATAGAAGTAATTCTTCATTTACAAAATCACCGTTCAGTAGCCTGAGATATAATCCAATGCAAACATACAATGATAAACAAGGCTACAATAAATCCTTGCCCGAAATCTGCGATGCACCTAGTGCAACCATCACTATTACTAGAAACGTAGGTAATTACAAAGAAATAACTGCAGTGGCAGAAGTTCACACCGAAACTGAAATCGAAAGTGCAAAGAAAAGTACTGGAACTAACTCTCCGGATTCAGGGCACAACACATCTAGCTCGCCTATTGAAGATTCTGTATCAAGTGCTCATGGAAAGAATAGTTTGTCGGAACAGGATTACTCTGAATCATCCGATTTAGAAGGAACTGAAAGAATAGAAAGGATACGGTACAAAACTACGATTAACAGCTCTAGGATACCTTCGATGTGTGTGATAACACCCACGAATTCTGACGACGAAAGTGAAGTTAGTAATAAAGACTTAGACGTAGTCAGCAAACCAGATGCTGTAATAAGAAAAATTGCCAGCAGACCTAAGTTAGAATTACCAATCGAAGACAAACTTAAAGAAAAATCCGACATAGCAAAATCAAATAATAAACATCCAAATCAAATGAAATCTTCACTGCAGCCATTTAATAACTTAATGTGCAAACTAAAAGGTGTATTGCCACAAAGGTTATCGAGTAAAAAAACACCTGTACAGAAAGAGCCAGAACCACCCGAAGATTTCTATGATTCAGGTGATTACGTCACCATAGCAGATGTAAAAAATAATAACCAAAAATCAAACCTTAATAGGGGTATTTATGGAAGCAGCGATATGGTCAAGAAAAATTTGCAAACTGTTCTATCAGGAAAACTTCCAGAGACTGAATACGTCTCTCTTAATGAACTGCCTAATTGCCTAAGTGAGAGTAAAGATTGTCTAGAACATAGTTTAGAGGATAAATCTTTACCTGCATTAGAAGAAATTCAAAGAAAAGGTGCAAAAGTAACGCTAGATTCCCAAGGACATGTCATTTATTCATCAGATACATTGAAGCGAAGGAAAGGAGCGCATACAACCTTCGAACCGGGACCTTTTGTACAAGAGATTAAGCCTACCTCTACAGTGATCCAACGTGAAACTGCAGATATTGTTAATGTTCTTGATGAGACTGATTTCCCTTACGAGCCGCCACCGTCTTCGAGTAAGCCAACATCACCACAATTAGGAAAAATGATTATCAAAGCGCCAAGAGACCCGGATGGTCTTGTCACTACTGAATTTGTCACTCTGCCGACACCTAAGCCTAGTACAATCATAACAGCTACACCTGTCACTGAAACAGCTTTATCAAACAACCAACCTAACCCTAAAGTGATCAAAACGCCACACGACTTACCGCGGATAGTTGAAGCAATTACTAGGAGCGGGGCCTATGTAAATATACACGATGCGGAGGGTGTCAGCTTATCTCCGACGAAAGACGATTCAGCAGGTAAGATTATTTGCTCAAAATCTATTACCAGAAATCTTTTCGAAACCAAACTAGATAATTTAGAGGTTGACCCACCCCACGATGTAAACGAAGACATAACCCCATTCGTTCCCAATTTCCAAACGCCTATTATATTACAAAATAAATTTGACAAACAAGAATTGAGTAAATCTGGTAGTAAAGTAGCCGAAGTTTTAAGAATGTTCACTCATAGAAATAACAATAGTAACTGTGCAAATCTAGTTACTGACGATATTTCAAATAAGTCGATTCAGAATAAAATAAAACGCAGTGATAGTTACAAGTTGGCAAACTCTCCACTAATGCCCATCAAAAAACTATTGAAACTTGAAAGTTTTGGCAGTAACGCCAAAAAAGTAAACTCGTTAGAAATGATTCAGGCAGAAATAGCGGCAGATTTACTACACAATCAGATAAACTATCCGCTAACTGTGTCCCCTAAACTGAGTCATAGGACAGCAATAGATGAATTGGAAAAATGTGAATGTGCAAATAATAACACTACTTATACTGACGAAAAGTTTGAATCAAGATTGTCTGCTCTTACATTAAGTCCTTTTTCCACGCCTTTGCCTAAGAGGCATACAGTTGCTATAATCCCAGATAATAGAGATACTTCAATAGACATACTAACAGCTATTTTAGATTCTGATCCTGATGATGTCTGTATACTTTACCCGTCTTCCACCTGCCCTCACACTCCAAGTAAAGTTCTTACGCCCATCGATAGCCCTATGCATCGAGCTAGAATTTTATCGATTTCCGAATCTGACTATGGAACTGAAATCTGGTGATAATAATGCTCCACTAGGTAGGTAATTTCTTTATTTAAAATAATTATTTTCTTCGAATTTCTTAAATGTCTTCCTCGGTTACCGATACTTTTAACCACTTGTTACGCTTAATTCTTGTAAGGTTTTTTATTCTTTAATAGGTAGTTACTCATAATTAATATGTTATGCCCTAATATTTTAGTTTAGAATTCTTAAGTTGAAAATGTTTACAAATCCGTCCAGTGTACAATCAGTACCAAAATCCGTCTTCCTTTTAAAATGTGAATTCTGTGATAGTTTTTATTTAATATACTTAGGTAATTTTATGGACACCTAATATGAAAATAAATGAAATTTTAGATTTTTATCTACAATGATGTATCAGTATATTATTAATGCAATGTTTTATTTTTGTAAGTGTTATATCATGCATGGTGGCTTCTTTCACCGCAGAGTGCACCGCTTACCAGTGGTTCATATTCTTCGTGTGTAAGTGCATGGTGTGTTATTCTGTGTTCTTATGTGTTTTTTGTAAATAATATTATAGAATTATTGTGAATATTAAACGCACTTATTTCATTTAATTTACACCTTCAGCTATCATCCTCACTTCTCTCATTATCGCACCGGACTACGTAGAGTTTTTAAACAAGTTCTGTTTACTAATCTCAACAATTAAAATGAATATCTACGTACTTTCAAAATAAAATAAAATCAGGATGTTGAAGAACAAAAACTTGTTACCTTAATATTGTAATGCTAGTTGATAAATTGTAAAATCCAATAAGCTCTGAAAGTCGTTTTATCGGTCGAAGAGATATAGCAACTGATTCTATTTTAATTTGGTATGTCTAACTGAACGTACGTTTAACCATTTCGGTATCATTGAACAGAACTTGATACAATGCAAGAGATAAAAGCAATTCTTGTAATCTAGTACTCAAATAATTAACTGATTTTCAATTTCACATTACACAAAAAGAATGAAAGTACCTAATTAACAATATAAAATTCAATGACAAGCTCGTAACATAACTAATTAGTGAATAACATGTGAACACTAAGTACCAAATTGTTTAATACATAACAAAATGATTCCAATATGTAATCATAGGTGTACAGAACTTAATTGCACTCATCTTACATCGCTTTGCACAGTGGAGGAGATCGCTTCCAATGTTTCGTCTTTAGCGACCTGTTCTTCAAAGGTAAAGTTATGTGTTGCTTTTTTTGCATGTCTTTTTGCATGAGGTTTCGGAGGTGAACTAACAATAATTATATTAAAACAAAACAACTTAGTGACACATAGGTACTAAACAAAATTGTGTATAACTACTAAAATCTAAACGATGATACTTAAGAATAAAATACCATGCACTTTGTAAAAAACAATAAAACATTGATTTAAACAACTATTTAAGAACTTACCCACCTATCTATTTAGATGTATGTATTCTGTTTCATTTGTGTGTAATTAATTTTATTTAGATATTTTAGTAATTATAGCCTTAGTCTTAGCTTTTGGGTTTGGACAAATATTTACGTTTACCTCTGTGTATCTACATATATAATCAATACGGAATATTTTACGGATATATATCTACTTGCTCTCAATATTTTAGCATGACAGCTAATCCCATATTTACAATACAAGTTCAATGTTTCCCAATCAAATTTAACAGTCTAGACATTGTTTTCTTAAGAGATCAACCAATGTTTAATGCTGACATTACTTTGTAAAATATTGGAATTTACCTATCTACTGCCTAATTATTACAAAAAATTGCGCGTTATATACTTATCCAAATGAGCTCATATAATTATGTATTTATTCTTTAGCAAAAAAATGACGTCCATTTTGACTAGCGATAAGTATGAACATAGAAAACAATATGATCTGCTTAGAGAAATACGTTTTATGTTTTCAGACTATCGACATTCCATTGCTGACAAACCCTATGTGAACATACCGCAAAGCAAATACCAGAACCAGGGACCAATTACTGTAGATCTGAACACAGTTAATCCTACTCTAAACCGGTACCAAACAGCCCACCTTCGCGGCAGACATGGCATCGTCAACTACGATAATACCGCTAACCAACAAAGACATCAACCAAAATTTTGGACACTTCCCAAGAGACCAGCTACAGAAGTTAACACGCTACGAGTATTAGAACAAAGAACCCCTCCCAACTATAACACCAAACTTGGAGACCCGAACCAACCAGATCAAAGGGGACAACATTCTGCGAAAGAAGAATCTATCAGAATATCACCAATAGATCCTCGTACACCTAGTTCTTTTAAATCATCAACACCGTCCAACAAAGAAAATGTTGTGGACCTTCATTCCAAGTTACTGTCACCAGTAAAATCAACCATGACAAATGAAGAACTTTATGCTGTTATCCACAAAAGTAAGAAAAAACTCAATATAAAAGATAATCCCGAAAGATCGGAATCACCAGCATTGTCTACTATAAGTTTATCTCCAGTTAATTCCGAAACATCTTTATTCGCTAAAGGCTCACAACGTTATCCTGAAACGGGCTACTTAGGAGATGCCAGAAGTAGGATGAGTTGGTCCCCAGCGGAAAAGCAAAATCTGTCTCCAATGCCTGGTCCTATTTTCTACGGAGTGCAAAAGCAAGAAACTACATGCGCCGATAGGTATGGGCCAATCCCTCAAACGTCGAGGCTTGATTTTAAGAAGCTCTTATTACAACATAACGTTAAACTGAACACGCTAAGCCCTCAAAGCAAATCGAACAAACTGTCGGCGGTAGAACAGCTCAAACTTTCAAAAGAAAACACACAAACCTTGCCCACACCACCTAAAAATCGATCAAAAATAAATATTCTTGATTTAAGTGGATCTCCTAAGACTTATACGCACAGAAAAGTGATGAAACCTAATTCACAGCCTTTGTCACCTGGAAGAACGGGGGCGCTAATCAAAGAACATAAGAACACACCAAAAATCTTACTTTCACCTAAGTCACAATGGCGATTTGCTAGTCCAAGATCGGATGTATTGTCGACACCCATACCAGAAGCCTACAACGAAGACGATAATTCTAATAGTTCTGGTGAAAGGCATGACTCTTCTCCTTCACCTAAAGACCCACCTTCTAACACAGTTTCTATAGTAACAAATCAACATTTTGGAGCTCGCCGCAATCTCATACCAATAAATGAGAATACTTTGAAGATAGATAGCACCTTTTCTCCTTCTGACCAGGGAGTCTTTCCTCTTAATCCTGATTTCGCTAAGTCAAGTCTATCAAGATCAGAACTGATGCAGGCGAAACGAGCAGAATTCTTCAATACGTCTCCTGAGTCATCTCCACCGAAGTTGACGTCATTCAAAAGTCCAACAACGGCAGGTCCGTCTGTAAATAGTCGCAGCACAACTTCTCCAGAACGAGGCAAAGTTTCACCTTCTACTTTGGAAACTGCGTTATGATAATGTTTAATTAACAAACAAATAAATTCAAAGCGGTGCTTTAAAAGTTCCAGTCGCAGTGTGTATAAGTATGGCAATAAAATTCATAGAAGCTTTTTAATCTAGTCTTTTCTAGCTTACAGTGCCATTTTTGCTGGCACTTTTAATATCCAAAAACCAGTGTTTCACTACTTAACGTAACGATATTCGAGCTCAAATTCATATTTTTCTTTATTGCTCTATTGGGGCCAATTTTGTTGTGTAACTGGTATTCTACATAATATAGCTGGTTATAAACATAGGTATAAATAGTATGTAAGTATTTATTGAGTACATAAGGTACTATGTTAGTAGTGTTTTGAACCTATTCAAAGTTTTTAAGTTATTCGGAATACAACTTTAAATAAAATGTGTTGAAAAAAAAGAGTGATGTTTCTTCTCCTTAATGATGACGAATGACCCAGTAAACACCGTAATTTACACAACGGCAGCTCTTGGATCCTCAGGTCGGCTGATATATGAATGAGGCTCATTCGTAGCCCAGCCGTCCTGAGGATGCCTCATTTAGAGGCGAAACACATGTCGAATGCTTTTTTAGATTCGCATCGGTTCTTGGAAAATTGCATATTAATTGAGGTCCTGCCACTCCGTGACAGACAGTTTCTCGACTAACATCTTAAGGGCTATTATTTTGACTGATGTTACTAGGGGCCACTGCTCTCAGATAATATGACCATATATAGATTACGACTTTATTGCATTTTAAGTGTAATAGAATATTATTTAGGTAATGGGTCCCATAGAAGTACGATATCAATGTTCGCGACCGTACATGTGTAATGTGTTACATGCAGTTACATGTATGTACTTACCTACTTTGCTTTGTATTTTCTCTTTGCCTCTGTCATCGAAGAGTAATCATAGCACCATAGAGAAAATATCGCTTGTGTAGCACTTATTCATGTTCTAAGAAATCAATGTTCCCTTTTTACGAAATATAAGCAGACCCATGAAGCGTAATAAAGTGCAGGAGTGCAGTCGACTTCGATGAGCGTGCAGAGCTGCTCCCTCAAGCTTAGATTCTTGGCGTTAGTTGTTAATACTGCAGACCTGATTAACGAGAGAACAACTCCAACACTGCGCTTTTCCCACGCTATGATGGCACCGGTGGGATTATTGACTACACTCGTTTTTATTGGCATTTTTGTAATAGGCGGATTCCGTGACAGAAGTGCTTCCAAGTTCCTTCAGATATATGGACTTGTTGCTTGCTGCACAACCCAGGCTGCTCTATCGATACTTGCATTCAAGGAGCTAAAAGCGCATTCAGAACTCAGTCATACCACTGCATTCGTGCTGAATGGTATATTGCCATTGCTTATAATACTGCTGCTACTCGCCGATCTAGTATTCATAATGTTTTCGAATCGTGATCGAGTAGAAATCCCGTCAGTGCGACGCGATTCAAGTCAAGATTCAACCTAAACTCGTGTATATTACTTACAATACATTGGTCTATTATCAGTAAATCGTACAAGCTACAATGCTAGTTTACCATCTATTTTATTATAACACCTAAAGTATATCTTAACTGCAGTGTTGTAATCTATTTGAATATAGGTGTATTTTATAAAACTAACTGAGCTGACTGTATTTTGAAGATATTTTGAAAAAGAACTGGACAGATGTAAGGTTCTGAGAGTTGAAAAGCTTGTGGTTCAACATGTGTAATTGGAGGTAGTATCATCACACTGTGACAAGCAGCAGAATAAATCTATGTTACCTAGTGCGAGCAGTTGCTGGCTAGTAAATACATAAGGCAGACAATTATTTAGATGCTTTATAATTAAGTGGTAAGTATGGCAATAGATACATAGTGATTATTTGGGTTACCAAAATTTAAAACAAGTTGTTGATATTCCTATTTATTTTATCAAAAGTACTTACATAGAGAAACCTTAATTAAATTTACTTTGCTACATAATGTATAACATAACTGTATACAAGATATTCGTTTTCACATATTCAGTAGTATTGCCTCAATTACATGTACCAAGTAAAAATTGTGCAACAGTGCTTGGTAAATGTAAACAGTGCTGTGTCTATCCCTTATTTACTTGGCCGAGAGCACTGTCATGCCATTTTAATTGTTACACATCATCAAAGTATATCAGATAGTGGGAATGCTTATAGATAGAAAACAGGATACAGACTGTACTTTTTGGAACAATTGACTTGTTAATCAATGGTAGCTTTTTCTTATACAATGATAACTAATTATATTAACTATACATTTATAACTAATTATCAGAACAACTTTCATTAGGTATTGATTACCTCAAATTAGAATAGCCCAAGTACAATCTCCACACATTAATTAGAAGCTCAGAACATTTTGTTATTCATAACATAGCATTGCAAGACTCCTGACATTCAGTGAATGATGTGTTAAGTATGTGTCACAATAATATTTAAGTTGCAGTTATGTTTGTTTTAAACACAAACAATAATTATTCAATTTCTGATTAAAAACATAACCTCAAACAATGTTCTTCAATCTGAAGTTCATGCTATGCTTCATTTTATGTAGCAATAATAATTCATTTGTTTCACAGTTCAAAACACTACATATCTAAATTCACTATTTGTTCATAGGTGGTCCATTCATCAAAGGTGGCCGCATCTGGCCCATATGTCCCATTGGACCCATTGGTCCCATTAGAGGGCCCATCATAGGAGGTCGCATACCCATCATAGGAGGCATAGGTCCATGTGGTCCCATCATCATTGGTGGAGCCATAGGCCCACCAGGACCCATTGAGGGAGGTGGTAACATGCCGGGAGGTCCTCCAGGCGCTGGTACAGGTGGTCTAGGTCCACCCGGACCCATAACGCTTGGGTCCCACGGCGGAGGAATAGCTGCCCCTTTGTTGAATGGATTCTGTGCTATTTTACCAGCCTTGAATGCTGCCGTTGTAGCGTCGATGAGATGTTGGGCTTGTTCCTCCATCCATTTCTGGTAGTAAAATTTCACGTTATCCTTATGTTTTCTTCCAGTGCAGTGTGTTTTCCTGACGCTCGGTGAATCATGTGTTAAATATGTGTCACAATAATCACAATAATATTTAGGCATTTTGGTTATTACTACAAAACTACAAGCCAAGCAAGAAAACTTCTACGAACTTACTCAACTAATAAACATAGACAATCTGTTTCAAAACCACAGAACACATCCACACAAAACAAAACCAACCAACCAAAGACAAATAATGATGAAATGAATTGGAGATGATGTTCGCAATAAAGCTTAAAATTTAATTGTATTGATTACATTAATTTGCTCCAATCTTAGACAATTATCGACTAGAGATAACATGAAAATAATCCACAGAAATACTAAATTGCCATTATTAATCATTCCTATGTTTACTCCTACGAGATGGCCTAATTTCTTGAGTATCCATCACGCATTCTAATCCTGATAGTTACAAACATTGTGTGATAAGCATGCATGTTTGTAACCAAGTCATGGATGTTAAATATCTATATTGTATCTATAATATACATTATACATGTATTAGATACTGGGATCGCTCTCAGTACATTGTACGGTATCATAATACAAGCGTTGCTTAGTTTGGGATCGTACAGTTGGAGAGTTCGTCTGGCGGCATTATTATTATTATGTCTCTCACCACACGGGTTATACCCGGATCATTGGAAGGCTTGCGCGGGGGACAAGGGTCCAACACGTAGAGAGCCTGTTTGAGAATTTTAATGTTATGTTGGCCACCTGCTGGGGTCAACTGCTAAAAATGATAGTATAAACTGCGAATTAAGCTCAGCAGGTGGATCATTAGTATTATTATCATTTTACTGATTTAAGGATGAGATGAGGCCCCATACTTGAAGCGTAAATAAAATTATCTTTTTTATTATTTGTCACTGGAAAAATATCTATCTATGATGATTCCGACCAAAAAAAAATATCTTATGTCAAAGAAAAAGCAAATGGCGCGTAGCGTTTGGTTCTGAGACACGTGTGATTGACGTTTCGAAATAATTTATTTTCCAAAAACAAATAGTTTCACATAATACTGAATGTGATAAAGTCTTTTTGCATAAAGTGAAGATATTTTAACGATCACAATGCCAGACATGAAATATATTTTAGTTACCGGTGGTGTTATCAGCGGTGTGGGGAAAGGTGTGATCGCAAGTTCATTTGGCACAATTTTGAAAAGCTGTGGCATCGATGTGACTTCAATAAAAATTGACCCGTACATCAATATTGATGCGGGAACTTTCTCTCCTTACGAGCACGGTAAGTGGGTCATAAGATTTGAATTACTAAACTTGTTTTGTCACTTTTTGTGCCTGCGTATTACGATCAATTCTGCATGTGTCTATTTTTATTTTCTAGGTGAAGTTTACGTGCTCGATGACGGAGGAGAGGTTGACCTTGATCTTGGCAACTATGAGCGGTTCTTAGACATCACATTGCATAGAGACAACAACATAACTACTGGCAAAATATACCAGCAGGTTATAGAGCGCGAGAGACGAGGAGATTACCTAGGAAAAACTGTACAAGGTAATTTAATTAAAGGCGTAGTTTTATATTGATTTTCGCTTATTAAATAACAATAGATTCTTGGAACCTTGTGTCAAACACCATCTGTTCATCCCGCTAGTCAGTTCTAAATAATAAGACCCTAATATATAGGTTATTTCTCTAACTAATTATTAGTGTAAAGCTTTTGTATCACTTTCTACCTAACATACTATGTTGATTCTGTGATATAATAAAGACCTAAAAAGTTATTTAATTAGTAGAAAAAATAAACCATATGCAAATTTCAAATATTGTCTTAATTCCAGTAATTCCACACATAACTGATGCTATACAAGAATGGGTGCAACGCGTCGCTCACATTCCTGTTACACCAGACAATGCTCCTCCGCGGGTGTGCATAGTGGAGCTGGGCGGCACTATCGGTGACATTGAGGGCATGTCCTTTGTAGAAGCATTTAGACAGTTCCAGTTTAGGGTGAAGAGGGAAAATTTCTGCTGTGCACATGTGTCTTTGGTTCCTATGGTAAGTGAAATTCATTTTGTACCTACCTACTTAAAAATGTTAATTCCTGTTGACTAAATAATGAGGTGTAAGCATTGAGAAAATATTGATTTCTTATATTTATGTGATTATTACACATTGAAATAAAACTAATTATACAGTTTTATCGCATTTATTTTATGTTCTTTACTTTCCCAATAATGTAACTATGCCACTAGTATTTCTAACACCTCCACCTCCTGTGACTATGGTTGCTGTAAAGCAGCAGAACATTGCGAATGTAAATAAAATAAATGGATAAAATCCTATAATTACTATTATTAACTATATATTCCAACAATAAACATATTAGTTAAAATTACACTATTGTTGGTGGAGTTTTCTCCAGTCATATCACTTCACCGCTAGTTCTTCACCATCTAATATGACTTGATATTATATTTGTCTGGTTTAAATAGCTCCCCCTTGGTGTTCCGCTTATATTTAATGTTATTATTCTAAGTAGGTGCAAATGTCTACATAAATTATGTTAATAAGATGATATCCAAGTTGTTACTTAAATAGGCAGTCAAAAGACTGGTTATATTAATAACTAGTTTCTGGGCTCAAGCACAATCTTTTTACATAGTGTTATTGTAAAGTAAGCATCTTCCCTCCTGCACTCAACATAAAATTCATGAATAAGAACTACAGAGATATCATGCTTTTTTGTTTTGTTATGATTAAGAGTTCCTTGTTAAATATAAATTGTGACTTAACCAACAAAGTGTACCATATTTTATTTAATAGAGGGTATGCTCACCCAATGCTTTTATTTCTAGCCAAAATCTACAGGAGAACCCAAAACAAAACCAACACAATCATCAGTGAGAGAGCTGCGTGGCCTTGGACTGTCACCAGATTTAATATTGTGCCGTTCCGAAAAACCTATCAACCAATCAGTCAAAGAGAAAATATCAAACTTCTGCCATGTTGGACCAGAACAAGTAATTTTAGCTATACTTTATGATTACTTTATTTTATAGACAGCTCCGGAAAACAATTAGCTATCTTTATGTATAATGTTCATTAATCTGTGGCACAGCTGAGTTCTATAAATTAAACATAACATCATTGTATTTACTTTTTAAATGTATATAATTCACTTTCAAGTAAACATTGACACAATTTTGTTTGTATTCATAAGGAATTCTGCTACAAAGCTTGAGGCTGAGCAGATTCTTGTATAATTTTTCATCCCCATTTTCTACTATCAATAATTAATACTGTTGTGCCATATTTTATTATCATATGTCATCATATTTAATATTATTTTTGATAAATGTTGTCCTCAAATTAATTCTTAACTCTAACTCACTGTATAACCCATAAACTCACTACGCGGCATGACACTGCTTAGTATATATATTGGAATGCCAAAAGGATCAGATCTTAGAGGCTCAAGGATCCTTCGGAATGCCGAAGCATCCTTTAGCATGTAGAAGAATGCCGCGAGTAAGGCGGCGCCCAAGAGTCAGTTGTTTATTTAAAATAATATGCTTGCTAACCTACCGCAACTTTCCGCTGTATTCTCATGTCTCCGTGTGACGATACGAATGAAATGCGAGTGCTAAGGGTATTAAAATAACATTCAAAATACTTTACCGGACCATGCCGCCTAGTGTGCAATATTTTAATATTCATCCAGCCAAGAAATGTCACATATTTTTTTTTTATCAAATTCGCAGGTAATATGCGTTCACGATCTAAGTTCAGTGTACCATGTTCCACTGCTGATGGAAGAGCAAGGTGTTGTGCAATATCTCAATGAGAGACTTCAGTTGAACATGACCATGCCGAGGCCTGGCAAGTAAGTTACTTAAACACAATGACTATAATGCCAAAACTGCATTTTCGTCCGTCTGTCTGAAGGCATGCGGAAACTAATTGATAAATCATGGTATATTGATAATTTTTATCGCAGGTCTGAAAAGAAAAAGGTCCCGAATCGCGATAATTTAATTTTCTTATGGAAAAGCTAAACAACTATGGCGTTAAAAATTATTGGCACACATAGCTGTTAAGTTTTATTTACTTCTAATCATTAACCTACAAAATTTAATTATCTTTTTAAGACATCGCCGTTTAATCAAATCGTAACAACTTTTTTTCGACACGCCGATTTACAGCATGACCTACTTTAAAAAAATGCCAGTTATGTACTTATTTCTTTTATCGTATCGTATGCAATGTAACAATACACTTTATTTTTGTACAAGTAATTTTCAAACATAAGGAACTTAAAAAAAGGTCTATTTCAGATTCATGCGTAAATGGCACAACCTAGCTAAGCGCGTCGACAATCTACGCAAAGAGGTGAACATTGCTCTCGTTGGTAAATACACAAAACTTGAAGACAGTTACGCGAGCGTGACCAAAGCACTGCAACACGCGTGCATCGCTGCCGGTTCCAAACTGAACCTTACTTACATCGAAGCTATGAATCTGGAGAGGCAAATGAAGATAGATGATCCAGTGAATTACCATAAAGCATGGCAGGACCTATGCAAAAGCGAGTAAGCATTTTTTAAACATCGTACACTGATATTCAGATTCTCTTATAAAAATAAATAAGTAATATATCCCTGAGCTTACATCTGTTAGTTTGCTGAGCTGTTTGTAGAAAATCTTAAAATACTGCATGTCTGGGGTATCAAACCGAGGTCCTCATGAATAGCAGCTTAGACCAGTAAAACAAATGAGGTGGCCATAACAAGTAACTTGAGCCATACCAAGTAAACAAGTAACTTTTCAGCGGTGTGATAGTTCCCGGTGGATTCGGCCAGCGAGGTATGGAAGGTAAAATCGAAGCTTGCCAATGGTGCCGAGAAACACAGAAACCGATGCTTGGAATCTGCCTCGGCCTACAAGCCGCGGTCATAGAATTCGCCAGAAACGCGCTTGGTTTAAAAGGCGCCAACAGTACGGAGGTCGACCCTGAATGTGACGATAAACTAGTAATAGATATGCCTGAGCATCATCCCGGCAACCTGGGTGGGACTATGCGATTGGGCACAAGGAAAACTTTTCTGGAATCTAGCATAATAAGTAAGTTATCATTTTGGATCATCTATACTAATCTATACTAATATTATAAATGTGAAAGTTTGGATGGATGGATGTTTGTTACTCTTTCACGCCAGAACGGCTGAACAGATCTGGATGAAATTTGGCACAGAGATAGATTATAGTCTGGAATAGCATATAGGCTGCTTTTTATCCCGGTAAAATGTATGGTTCCCGTGGGATAGATTTGTTAAAATTTTCATAGAATACCAATAAATTCATTTTCTCATACATTTGATTCTGAGGCGGTACGAAGTTCGCCGGGACAGCTAGTTATAAATATTGTATTCAATATTGCAAGTCAGTGAGGTAAGTTGAGTTCCTGATAAACAGGGAAATCATTATATCAATAAAATATAGTCAATAAAATTTAGTTAATTTTATTGATACCTACAGTTTTCGGTAGGTAAAGAAATAGCCAAGTTGATTGAACACTTAATCTTCATTTTCAGCTCAGCTTTACAAAAAGGATGTTATAGAGGAACGTCACAGGCACCGTTACGAAGTGAACCCAGAATACATAGAACGCCTAGAAGCGGCCGGCTTGCGTTTCGTGGGCAAAGATGATACGAAAACCAGGATGGAAGTCGCGGTAGTGGATAATCACCCTTATTACGTCACAGTACAGTTCCATCCGGAGTATCTGTCACGACCGCTGTCGCCTAGCCCACCTTTCTTAGGGTAAGATCAAAATGAAGAGTATTTTTTATTAACAGAACTAACGACCGTTCTGTATGCCATAGATAATAAAAATAAATTATATAATAAATAATTTGTGACTAATATGGATGCAACTTCTACTTTTTTCAGACTAATACTGGCTTCCCTCGGTAAACTGAAGAATTACATGTCAAAAGGCTGCCGTTTTAGTCCTAGAAATCAATCTGATGTTAGTTCAGGTTAGTGTGATCTTTCATCTTCTACTTCACAAGCCTGAATTACTTATATCCCCGAAAACAACAAGATATCACTGATTTTATTATCATCAGAACATTTCTAAAATTTATTTTATATGTCTCTCACCACACGGGCTATTCCCGGATCTTTGGAAGGCTTGCGTGGCAACATAAGTCCAACACGTAGAGGCCCCATTTGAGTAATTGAATGTTACGTTAGCCACCTGCTGGGGTAAACTGCTGAAAATTATCAGCTTCAGCAGGCGGAGGAACTATTGCAGGAATATGGAAAGATAATTGAGATTGTGGATTGAGGATTAGATGGATATGGGACGGGAATATTGGAAGGGTTGTGGACACATGCCATAATCAGCTTTAATCTAATTACTATTGGCAGATGGCGACTCGCCGCTCTTTAGGTTGGCCCCATAAAAGGCCGTCATATAAGACGATAAGGGGCAAATGTATTTAAATAATTATAATTAAAAAAATAATAAAAATTTTGTTTCTTTCAGATGAAGAGGATATATTATCTGTTTCTTCTCTCAGCTTAGCCGATGACAAGACAGTAATCGAAAACGGTTTACCAATGAATGGTATAAAGAAATAAAAAAAGCATCTTATAAATAGATGTCATTGTATGGAAGCTAACATGTTTAAATATAAAATGTATAATCATTACGTATTGGATTCGTCAGTACACTTCACTTCGTAATCATATGCATCCCAGCAGTGAATGAATGATAATATGTATTTTTATAACTCCTTGTTGTAATTTGTAAGTATAAAATGCCTACAAATTCGATTTGAAATATTGACTCCTAAGTATAGTTTCTTGATATTATACGCTAGTCTGTAATTAATACAGCATAATAATTATTATAAGCTTTATCCATTTTTAAATTTGAATATTTCATAAGGATAAGTTTTGTGAACTACCGTAATACCTACACCAGATTTTGTATTGACGAATTATTATAATTTATAATAAGATGAATACATAAACATTATGTATGCATTAATGTTATTTTTGCTTGTATATTTGTATTGCACAGGAGCTAGTTAGTAGGTATTGATTAAAATGTGTGGTGCCAAAACGAACATACACCAGGGTAACATTGTTCCCTATTTAGTATACTTACCTATGATAGATAACTGACTTCTAATGTGCTTCTAATATAAACCGAGCATCACACGATGTTTCGAAAAAGATGTTGACGTGATAGAATCTATCAGATAGATCGATGATAACGACTCAATTTTTAACTATGTTAATTTTGTTTCATAGTTTATAAGATAGTTTAGTTCTGTAAGCGTTACTCCAGTAATGGTTTGTAGTTTGTATTATATAACAAAAAAAATGATATTTTTTTTCGTAACATTTTATCAGCATAATTTTGGATTGATGACATGTGCATCTCGAATATTTTATGTTCAATTATATATTTTAAACTTTGTAACTTTGAGCATATAAATATCAATGCTCATATTTATATGCTGGACATTCTGTGCGAGATATAGACGACATTGAGCCTAAAGTGAATAGTTTTTTTTTATTTAATTATTGTAAACTGCTGGTACTGTCTTTTTTATTATAAGTCTCCACTCTACCAGAATACTTAGTTGACTCTGTCGCCCTCGTTTGAGTGTACCACCATATATAGTGTAGAACACTTTACCATACACTTTCTTTTGTAATGGGATCATTTAAATATTTCCTCTAGCTCCAATAATAAATGTTATAATGATAACAGACCTAAGATAATATTATTCAAATATGTTTTTTGGCCTTTGTGTAATACGTGCTTAAATATTGGTGTCTGAAGAAAGCATTCCATTTATACATCATAAATTACAGTTCGCTTTTCCAGCTGTTATCTCAAGTGTTTGTAATGAAAACAATAAAGGTGTTGTTCTTATGATATCATGATTATTATTTGTTAGGGTTACATAGCTCAACAGGAAAATCGGATCGGAACCCGGTGCCAGATTAAGACCGCGTGAGCCCTGTGGCATATGCCCTGTATAACTACTACGTCTTTTCATTTGACGGTAGATGACGATATACCAATTACCATAAGTAGGTGCGATAGGTTTACCTACTTACTACACCTTGGGGGGCCCTTAGTATTTGCTTGCTAGACTAGACATTCGGCATTCCATTATTTCTGTAAATTGGATTATTTGATTTTACTACTTCATGGATTTTTTTATTGAAATGGTTTCAGAGCTAAACACTACGAAACAGACCTTACTAACATATCGTCTAGAATTCCACGTAGTTAAACATCTAATATTACCTACCTACTAGGGTAATTAGGTCTTGCGGCTCGATTGGTTGGCACAGTTGGTTTGGTTTGGTAATGACCCTGTTTTCTGTACCTAGGGGTCCTAGGTTCGAACCCCGGTAGGGGTAAACTTTGTGTTCGTTATGAGCAACGACGTCACTCCCCAGTCCATTGTGCGGTGCCCATGAAACAAGCGTTGCTTAGTTTGGTAACAAATATAGTATTGTGTACGTCTGGTCATATTTAATATTAATATTATATTGACAATGAAGTAGCGATAAGTCCGTCTGGCGAGCGGTGGAGTTTATTTCAATATGGGAACTGGGAAGTAATGCCATAGGCAAAAAGGTGAAAAATTATAAATAGTACACATCTACAGTGTGGCAAAATAGAGTAGAAATCAATAGGGGCGCCACTGTCGCTGATCTTGCAACCCCGACATTAGTACGACGGAATAATTTTGATACATGATTTATTATTTTCCATAGTTATTATTCATAATGCAAGTTGCAATTTTAAGTTTTCTATGATATGGGCCGATAAGATAATATTTCTTATATGTTTATGCCTTAGGTGATTCATCGCCTCAGTAGCAGACGCTGCTTCTGGGCATATGGACCCCGATGCAACGTCAGGTTCGATTCTGTTTATCAAGATCAAGAGCTTGTTAAGATGGTTTTTCTGAATTGTTGCGATAGTGGATGTTTTTGTTTCAACATGAGTTAGTTTAATAATATTTTTTTTTTTTTTATTTCAGGGTAGAAAGACATAGATAACATAGGTAATGCGTTTTTTAATTAACATTCAAAAGATCTTCGTCTAAATACTCTACTCCTGATAAATCCATATTCCCACTCATCATCATCAGTATTGCTGTTAATCAGTATCATTCATCGATCAATGTCATCATACAGAGTAATTCGCCTTTCGTAGTCCTCCCGATTTCGTAGTACTTCTATTTTCATCACGTGCTGGCACGAATTTTTCCAGTCGTCTACTGAAACATCTTGAAATGCAACGTGCATTTGCAGCTGCTTCCTACAACAAGACGAATATAACATATTATATTGATAAGAATGCAAGTAAAACAAATAAACGTATATACTTTTAGCAATAAATAAAAATAATATGCAAGTATCAAGTTGAGTTGGAACGTACTAAACGAATGTACCTCTAAACGCTCAATGTTTATTTACCGAAAAAACCTGTAAACTGAAGCTTTGAGCCTGTTGTTTTAATCAATAAACACGTTATTTAACTTAAAACTGTAAATAAACTGCCACATACCTGTCATATCAGCGGTTCTTTGATAAACATTGTCGAGTTCTGACAAAAGATTTTGCGCCTCAAATACCTCGAGACACCGCCTGTAAACTTTATAAATCACCTCTCTTGTTGAACTCCGAATAGTTTTATTCATTGTAAATAGTTTTTAACGTTCTTCGACTGGTTTACCACGACGTAAATAAGTATTTATCCGTGATTTACACCTTTGTTTACAAAATTGCGAAACACTCCACAGATAAAAAATAAAGTTGCCAGGGTAGAAAAAAATTAGTTCCATTTCAAGACTTTTATGTCAGGCTGTACCTAAGTCTTTAAAGTATTGTTCAGACAAATTATAGGCGTAATAAAGAGATTCTTAATTAAATAAGAGTGGATATTGTTTGAGTAGGTATATGAACGCACTCAAATTAATAATAATAGTTTGTAATTTTGATGTTTTTGACAGTCTGTCAGTGACAGTAGTTTTATGATTGCCATGATTAGATAAATACCCATTTTGTCGTAGTTTTTTTCTGCTTTCAGTTCTAATTATGTTGTTATTTATACTAAGAAAGGGTTTGATTTAATTTGAAGCGGAAACTTAAATATTGCCGCTAGTTAAATAAATTCGGTCTCCCTTTCGTGTATGTCATATCACGCTGAAACCTGCACACGTTCTCCTGAATAATAACATTTTTATTTATTCCGAGGAATTAAATCACGATTTCAGTTTGATCTGTGTTCTCGTATAACGGGAACAATGCCTTGGTGAAACTTGGAATGCCTTAGCTTCTCAATACAATACAAAAGTCTTTTTAGTCATAAAACTGAAGACCGCACGTTTGAAGTGGCGGGCACAGGCAGTAATAAATTAAATTTAGAATGGCAGGATTTATAGAAAAAACCCTTAGCTTGCATAAATACCGTGACTCTCTCTCAAATTGTAATCAATTAATTATATTGAATGTGTATAGCCAATCAAAAGGGTAGTTGAATTTTTTTATCTTGCAACATCATTATTTGCGCTGCGGATTGCGTGAAACTCGGGGAAGTAGTTTTTAGTTTTTGAAATTATTCTGCCGCACGTAATGGTATCGAAATTCGCTATTTTTTAGCAATCCAACTAAAATCAGTAGCCGCTGATCATCAGTACCGGTTTATAAATTGTAGCAAAGATGATATTCTGCCGGACCATGACATGAGTGTTTGAAATACATTTTTTCTGTAATCAAGAGTGCAGTGTAGTGGGTAGTACACAATGGTCTTCGAGTCGATTGTGGTGGATGTGCTGAATAGGTTCCTTGGGGACTATGTGGAGAACCTGAATAGGTCCCAGCTAAAACTAGGAATATGGGGCGGTGAGTTTTTTTTACATAAGGGTGATGTCATACTTGCCGCAACGCTTTGATTGCATTTATTTATGGCTCCAATAAATGTTTTTAGGCGACGTCGTGTTGGAAAACTTAATACTGAAACAGAATGCCTTGGAAGAGCTGAATATTCCAGTTCAGACAGTCTATGGGCACTTGGGTAAGTCATTTTTATAGCTATAATAAGTTGGTTATACCATATAGGCTATTTAAATGGGTATAAACTTGCTGTTGATTGATTATCAAAGTCAATGTTTGTGATAACATGTTGGAACTAGTATTTGGGTTATGTTTTTGTGAATCTGTATCCTTGGGTAATTTATTCCTAATGAATGAGGTCAGGGATTTTTCTTTTCATGCAGTATATGTTATCATGTCTAGATAATTTTATAAATAAATTGTTATGCCTACAATTTATTTGGTTATTGTCTAAATATATACATTTTAATGTATTTTTTTACTACATACTTATTTAATATCTTAAATATTAGACTTCCATAAACTAATAAAAAGGGCTATTGTTTGACTTACTGTAAGTAGGTACCTATTAGAAACACCAATAAATGTTTAATCTTATTAGTATGTATAAACTACAAAGTTACTTGAATATGTCATGCAAAAGTGAGGGTTGCAGTGCACAAGAGTGTGTAGTATTAGTTCTGTTTAGATAGTACAGGCTGTGTTATTTTACTTATATGATATAATCATTACATATCATGATCTGCGAAGTGATCCCCACATCCGATACAATGTTCAAGTACCATACCATACTGTCCTTTCTATTTTTGTGCAAGTTTCCCTGCTACCTCACTGTGTGAATAGTGAAGTTTTCCCACTTGGAAGTTCCTTATTTAGGGACAAACAGTCATGTGCATTGCACTAGATATACAACAACAATGATATTTAAAAGATTCATTTGTGTGTAGTATGCCCGCTCAGCATTACTAGCATTTCCATTTATACTAATATTATAAAGAGGTAAAGTTTGGATGTAGGGGGATCATCTCTGGAACTACTGATCCAAGTCCGAAAATTCTTTCATAAGATCCAAGGGCAGAGGCTAGTGCTGTATATAATTTTTGTATTTGTATATCATGTTTCAAACGATCCAATCCTTTAAGAAATAGTGGACTTATTGGAAAGCAAAACAAGTACAAAATGTAAATTTATATATATTGTATTTGTAATAATAAACATTAACCACCCAATTATGCAAGGTTATCACACTGCTTAGCATGCAACGAGGATAGTATCCCATTGTATTATTAATTATTACAGCTATAAACCTAGCTGTCTGCTTACATCACCACATAAAATCTGTCCTGTCCGAGTTTGTGATTCATACTAATTTAGTTTGAAGGTCAAGTTATTGGCCTCGAGTCATATTTTTGCTGATAAAGCTGGAATAAATAGGTATCCTTGACAGGAAAAAATATTCTTAGTTATTATAAGCATAACACTAAAAATATATTTTACCGCTGCTGCCTACTTACTTCTATTGGGTAATAAAACTGTCACAACTATAAATGTGAGTGTGTTTGTGTGGTCTTTTTCTCTAGTTTGTATGTTTGGCTGTTCATTACGCAAATATGGCTGAACAGATTTGGATGACAATTCAGTAGAAGGTTGACTCTGGAATAATAGCTACATTTTATACTGGAGGCAGGTAGAGTCATACATGGTAGTCATACATGGATTGCATTATGTTTATCCACTAGAATATTATGCAACCTATGGTATTAGTATTCACTAGCGTCCCATGGTATTAGGTAACATCATTAGCAATACAGACAGCATTCTAGATTTAATGTCGTACCACCAAAATGAGACGATTTTTTACGCAAATACATATTTTTGGCTTCTTATAAAGTCCTGAACTTAAGTAAAACACATCGTATCTGTGAATCGTGTAATCTGCTAGGTAGCCATTACAATCAATTGTGTCGTTGTCATAATGTTATTCATCTACCCACTTAATCCACATTATTTATTAATAAAGTAGAAAAGTACCCTACACTATATTTATATTAAATCAAGTACCCGATATAATATTCTAACATATGACATACGGGAGGTATAAAATAACAATATTTAAATAAACCCGACTTTGTAACAGAAAGTGATTTAACTTAATAATGATAACAAAGTACAAATACATAGGTATACTATATACTATGCTTTTAAGACAAATAATGTTCATCTGTCTGTCTGTCATATGGAGTCTTGGAATGCAGATCTAATTTATGTTTTATCTTTCCTGGTGCGGATGAAGCTGAAGGTATCTCAGATGATGGTATCCCCAACATATCTGCCCATTTGTCAGCATCAGGAATTTCAATTATTAAGTCAGATTCCTGGCTTTCCTCTGTCACGACTTCATCACCCCTGTGTCCACTACTGGGCTGTGCTAGTTCTTCGGTTGGAGGATTAATAACTATTCTCTCTCTCTCCTCAGGCCTGGATTCTGCAGATGTCTTTTTTATTAATTGATCAATGTGGCGGTTAATTATAGCACCATCAAGTGTTCTAATCTGGTAACTTGATGGACCATTTTTGTCACATACCTGACCTGGTAACCATCTTGGACCCATTGTGCTATAATTGCGATACATAACACTCTGACCAACATGTGTTTCTCTATTTTTAATCTCACTGTTGTTGTCTATCTGTTTCTCAGTGCGTTTATGTTGCAAATTGTCCGGGTGGATAGTGTCCAGTAATGTGCGTAGGCGTCTGTTCATAAGTAATTCTGCAGGTGTCTTATTTGTTGTAGTACATGGTGTGACCCGAAGTCCCAGTAGTAGATTTGGAATTCTACTGTCCCATGCTAAATCATCCATTTTTCGCAGTTTGTCCTTGATTGTCTGTACCATTCGTTCGGCTAACCCATTTGTAGCTGGGTGGTATGGTGCTGTGGTGACATGACGGATGTTATTAGCATTGAAAAACTGCTTTATCTCGTTAGATACGAAACATGAACCGTTGTCGGATACCATTGCGTCACACAATCCATGTGTAGCAAATACCGTCCTCAAGAGCTTAATAACTGTGGCCGAAGTGGTGTTGTTTACCATAAATAATTCAGGCCAACGAGAGTACGCGTCCACAATGATCAAGAAATATTTATTGTGAAATGGCCCCGCGAAATCTATATGGATTCTAGACCAAGGTCTCGTCGGTGTGATCCATTTATGAGTGGTCTTTGGAGGCATATGTCGATGCTCAAGGCATTTACCACAAGTGCTCACCATAGCTTCGATGTCTTCGTTGAGGCGTGGCCACCACACATAGCTTCTGGCTAGAGCCTTTGTTTGTACTATTCCTGCATGTGTTCTGTGAAGCATTGTCAACACCGCTTGGTGAAGGGATTTTGGCACCACTACTCGGCAGCCTAACAATATACAGTCGTCTTGAAGCGATAGTTCTAAACGATTCAACCAAAATGGTCGTAAATCATTGTCTGTTACTCTAGCGGGCCAACCGCGTTGTATGTAGTAGATGACATGTGATAATGTCTTATCCCGTTTCGTTTCGAATGCGATGTGCTCAACATCGCAAGGGAAGTCCTCTGGTGTTTCAGCCATCAATAATATTTCACTGAGCTCTTGTTCAGGCTCTTCTGGAACTGGTTGAGGCCAGCGACTTAAACTATCTGCAAAACCAATTTGTGTGCCCGGTACATATGTTATATCGTAGCTGTGAGATGTCAAAGCAATGGCCATTCTAGTTAATCTCGGTGACAACATATTGGGCATAGGTTTTTTAGGGTCAAATATTCCGAGCAATGGTTTGTGGTCGGTTATTATCTGAAAATGCCTTCCCATAAGATAATTATGGAATTTGGTGATACCAAACATAATAGATGTGGCCTCTTTGTCTAGTTGAGAATAACGACGTTCATGTGAATGAAGTGTCCTGGACGCCATGGCTATTGGACGTTCCCGTCCATCTTCTGTCTGATGGGACAATATTGCTCCGACGCCGTACTCCGAACTGTCGCACGTAAGTACCAGTGGTTTCCGTAAATCATAGTGTACCAGCGTTAAGTCAAACGTAATGAGACGTTTTGCGGTGTCAAATGCATTTTGTTCCCGCTCTGTCCACTTCCATGTCTGTGATGTCTCCAACAACCTGTGTAGTGGCTCTAACACCGTGGCCTTGTGTGGTACAAATCTTTCATAAAAGTTGTATAGGCCGAGAAATGCCTGTAGTTCCCGCTTATTCTTAGGCTCGGGGGTATTCACAATCGCATCTACTTTACTTCGTGCGGGATGTATACCTTCCGCATCTATGACAAAACCCAGAAACTCTACTTTCTCTTTAGCAAATTTGCATTTGCTTTTATTAAGGCGAAGACCCGCTCGACCAATCCGTCCCAACACCGTGTCAAGTCTGTCCTGCATTTCCAAAATAGTTCTGCCACTCACAATAATATCATCGATTAGGACAGCTATTCCAGGGATACCAGCAAGCAAAGATGTCATCAAACGTTGAAAAATCCCTGGGCATGCTTTGACACCAAATGCTAATCGATGTACGGTGTAAAGACCCTTGCAGGTGTTAAGGGTTAACAGTTTTGACGTATCATCGTTGACGATGACCTGTGTGTACGCTCGATCCAGATCTAAAGTTGAGAAAAATTTCCCGCCCGCAACTGTAGCGAAAACTTCATTTGCCGTCGGCATTGGATAGGTATCCGATTCAGTCGCTTCATTGACTGTGCTACGGTAGTCTCCACACAATCTTATTTCTCCCGATTTCTTTATTATCGGTACGACAGGAGTAGCCCACTCAGAGTAGGATGTCGGTCGCAGTACTCCTTCACGTTCCAGTCTGTCTATTTCTTTTTCCACTCTCTCCTTGATAGCATATGGAACCGGTCTGGCCTTAAGAAATCTTGGTATCGCGCCTGCTTTTAGATGTATCCCCACTGGCTCCCCACGGTAGGTACCGAGTCCATCTTGAAATACATCCTTGTGTTTAGTCATTACTTGATCGATTTTGAAACTGTCTACAACGAAGTTTATGTTCATCGTGATGTTGAGCGGTGTGAACCAATCGCGGCCCAAAAGATTCGGTCCGTTTCCTCTAGCGATGATCACGTGAAGATCACACGCCACCGCTTTGTATTGCACTGGCAGTGCAACTTGTCCAAGGAGACGGACGGGGGTCTCCGTCCATGTGCGCAATGCCAGCTCGACGGGCCGCAATGCATCCCGCGGTAGACGTACGCGCAGCGCGTGCCATGTGCATTCATTAATGATAGTGAAACTAGCGCCCGTGTCTACTTGCATGCGGACCGGCACCCCCGCGAGTGATACCGTCACTTCGTAGGGCGGTATGCGGCTGTTGCGGTCGGTACCTTGTACACAGTAGATTCCGTTTAGATGGTCTTCTGGTTCAGCTGCGTAATTGACTTTTCGGTTAACATTCTTTTTCTTACTCAAACATATCTTTTCCAAATGTCCTTTTTTCTTACAATAGCGGCATATTGTGTTTACAAAACGGCACTCTCCAGCATGACGGTCCCCGCACCGGTAACATAGACGACTAATGCTCTTCGATTGAACCGCATTAATGTCCATCGGCTCGCCGACGGCGGGCGGCATCGTATTCGGCGGCGACAAGAACGGCTGTGCAACGCTCGTCCCCGGCGTGACGCCAGCTGTGTGCTGGATCATACGGGCGTCGCGCCCCGCGCTTTCAGCGGACAACATAGTGTCCACTACATACTGATATGTTAGCTCGTCACGTTTCAATAGTTCGTACTGCAGTTTATCGTCCTTCATACCGCAAACCAATCTGTCACGTAGCATTCGTTCTAAGTCTGCAAAGTTGCAGCCGTAACTTAGTTTTCTAAGTTGTGCTATATATTCAGACGCTGATTCTTCACGATTTTGATCACGTTTATAAAACTGAAACGACACTGATATTTCGTTAGGTTTTGGGCTGAAATGCTTCGTAAGAATCGTTTGTATTTCCTCGAATGACACATCACTGGCTTTTCTTGGTGTAATTAATGCAAGTAAAGTTTCGTACACATGCGAGCCACAAACTGTGAAGAAATTGGCTCGTTTGGCGGCATTCAACACGACGCCATTCGCCTCGAAACAAAACTTTAAGCGATCGAGATAAATGTCCCAATTGTCCGTTTTTGGATTGAACTCATCAAATTTCACTGCTTTGCTGTCCATTTTTAACACTTTTTACCAAACGTCGCCACTATAAAGTCCTGAACTTAAGTAAAACACATCGTATCTGTGAATCGTGTAATCTGCTAGGTAGCCATTACAATCAATTGTGTCGTTGTCATAATGTTATTCATCTACCCACTTAATCCACATTATTTATTAATAAAGTAGAAAAGTACCCTACACTATATTTATATTAAATCAAGTACCCGATATAATATTCTAACATATGACACTTCTGACATTAGGTTACTATTTATTTCTATTTTATGTAAAACATGCATAATCTTTGTCCAATCTGAAAGTGAAGTAGAAAATAATAATATCAATCAACTAGCATTATCTGTGTAGGCAGTTTGTGCGGATAGCTTTTGTTTTTTTTATTATTTTTGTGATGTTTTCACACATAAATCTGTGGAAGCAAACATTGGCCAAACATAATAAAAAGGCTATTACCTACGTTCATAGATTGTGGAACTACCTACAATCTTTAGAATATTCCTCATTTAGTTGTTAGAATAGTGTATCCTTCGACGGGCTAGGCAAAGTGCCCATTTGCATTTCCATCCCTAATAGCATAAGATCCTCTCCATTCAAAGGTTGAGATCCCAGCTTGCGAAAAGACCGCCAAACGGTACACTGCAGTTCATTCTTGAATTTTTCCATTTTATAATATTTGTGTAATACTGGTATACATTAAAGTATCCTCTAACTATCCAAAAAAAGTATGGGTTGGACCTCGTGCCATTTACTGGCAATGTGGGCTTATATTTTGGACAGTAAGTCCGAATCTACAACAACAACCAACCAACACATAACAATGGTTTCTACCTCAAATGTAATCTATATTTGATTGAAACTATTATTGGATAATGACCCTTATCCAAAACTTACTGCTCAAACTACAGAATAGCAAATATATGTACAGTATAATCGATATCTATAGATATCTTTAAATTAACACGTAAATTCGAAATAAAAACCTGTTTATCACCATAAGGATTTCTCTCATTACGAAATCAAAACATATTAAACTGTTACACTAGCCTCGAAACCGCGCAATTAGCATGTTTGTCTGGGAAGTGCTAAATGTGAAGCATACCTACCTACTACAAAGTCAGAAACAAAAATGGCACTTATTCTCGTGTATTGAGATCAGACTGCTAAGCAAATGGAACAAAAATATATTGTAGTTTGTATTGAAAGATACACATTAGGATACAAATATGCAGCTGGAATGTTCATGTGTACATTTTCTTTTCGTTCTCAATTTAATCAATCTCGCCGCAATCGAAATGTTATTGGAAATTATCCCCAAAATACCCTTGTCCTAGAGTCTAATTACGGTGCCGCGCTCGTCATATTTACATGATGTGTGTATAGTATTACGCTACCATACTATCATACATAATACGAGCACGCCTCCAAGATAAGCTAGAAGCTATTTGAAGTTCGCCATCTGATCTGGTGAAGCTGTAAGGAAGACCATTTGCAGCCAAAATTATGTCCAATGTAAAACCGAAATTGGTAACTTATCTGAATAAATCATGTAAAATATATAAGTTTTTTTTCCGCATAGGTAGCTATTTTTTGGCCAATCTAAAATTATCAGAATCTGCATTTCTGACGTCATTCCAAAATTCGCACATACGATAATAAATTTATTAATCTCAGGAAAATTGGTACTCAAAATTCCCTGGAAGAATTTGTACGGCGCGTCAGTGGAGGCCACAATCGAACGCCTGTTCCTCATAGTCAACCCTACAGCCGAAGTCAAATATGATCCGGAGAAGGAGGAAAAGATGGCCTTGGCCGCCAAACAGGCTGAACTTGCGAGGGTTGAAGAGGCTAAGAAGCGAGAAGCACAAAATGGTACTATTTAGTTAAGTTCAAATGGATGTTGGCTACATTATGTGTTGTGTGCCTTAAAACAGGAGTAAAAAAAATCGTATTTTCTACCTATACTATATGTCTACTTGGAAATACATATACTTATATCAACACAGAAAACGATTTCTGTTAGTATGCATGTAGTGTTGTAACTACATTAGAAATAGGATAATTGATGAATTTTGGCATTAGGGAATTACTGGGCTTAATACCGAAACGATTCGAATTTGATTTGGTTTAAATTCGATCTCCCTTATCATCTAGAACTTGATCGAGATCTTTAGGTACTCTTAAACCGATTCGAATTGGAGGCTTGATGTGCCTAACCAATTAATTATAATCGATTACTAAATTATCAAAACAATCCGTTTCGATCGACTACAATTTTGTAGCGGTGCAACATAAAACCTATAACACCACTAAAATATAAACGCCATGCTTTTATTTTGCTAAATAGGTAGGTACTTAATTCTAGACTTGTATTTTAGACGAAAACAAGCTTGACGAGACATTCGTGGAAAAACTGGTAACACAGATAATTAAGAACGTCCAGTTGAAGATCACAGATATTCACATAAGATACGAAGACAGTATCACAAACCCTAAGGCGCCTTTCTCATTCGGCATCACCCTGCACAACCTATCCGTCCACACAACTGACGAGAATTGGAAGAAAGCTGTTATTCAAGAAGCTGTCACCAAAATCTTCAAGGTAAATTATACCATGTTACTGCTACGATAGGATTCATTTATGCCCTCGATTTACTGGTTTTTTTTTTCAGATTTTAGATTTGGAAGGGCTGGCCATCTATTGGAATCCCGCGACAGAGCTGTATTCAAAGACAAGTGCACCAGAGATTAAACAAAGATTGCAAACGGAGATTGCGACCAAATCAGGCCAACCATCATTTTATAAATATGGTAAAAATCTAAAGTTATGTTTCTGTAATAATTTATGTGTATATTGTCGTTCAACTTTACCTTCACCGATAAAAAATATTTAAGAAATTTCAGTGAAAACTGTATCAATGTCTGTTCAGTGAAACACACTACTAGTATGCAGTGAAGTGAAATCTTAATTGTATTGTATTATGAACCCATCAACAATATGAAATTAAAATGACATCATTTAAATTTTAGCACTGGGCCCAATAAATGCTACAGCAAAATTAAAACTGAACCCCAAACCAGAAGGTGACATGCCAAAGTTTAGTATACCTAAAGTGATACTGAGTCTCCACATGGAACAGCTGTCAGTTAGTCTAAACAAAGCCCAGTACCAAGATATGATGTTGCTGGCTGACTCTATGGACAGAATGAGCAAAGGGGCACCTTACAGGTAGGTACTACCCGACCGGAGTAAGACTGGGTTAATAAATAGCGTCGCCTCTATTCACCTCTCACTCGCACACTATCGCTGTCTATATTCACACCACTGCGGTGTAGATTGCAAAAAAAAGAATTTTCCAAATCGGTTCTTAATGACGGAGATTTGAGGTGACATACATAAAAAAATACAACCGAATTGAGAACCTCCACTCCACCTTTTTGAAGGCGGTCAACAATGCGGAGTATTATTACGTCTAGTATTTTTTTTTGTGTCGTAAGTGTTATTTAATTGCCTTAGTGATTACTTAACTAAAAACGAAATATGTGATAATGATATATGAACTAAAAAATGAATATAAATAATTGAACCTAAATCAACATTTTAGTTCCAACTAATATTAAATTTAAATCAAAAAAGTATCTAAAGTAAGAGTTATTATAATATAACATTATAAGGAAACAATGCACTGTCGCATATAGCATGCTCGATCAGACAATTCTTGATTCGGACGGATAGTAATTGACACTAATCAAATTGGTCGTACATTTTGTTTCGACCTATGGGTTACACTACATATCTCCCATACAGTGGGTCTCATGATTATGATAATTGGAGCTGGAATGTTGGTATGTAGGTTGAGATTAGTAATTGTGTTCAATTGATAAACACTCGTTAGTTAAAAATAAATTAATTTTGCGATAACTCGCGATAATCCTGAAATAATGCATTTTACACTAGCGACGGTAAAACGTTTCCATTAACCTACCCGAAGTACTTATATAAAGCTATATGATGTTATTAATATGACTGAACTTCATAATATTATACCTGATTATTGAAATAATGTTTAATACCTGGCGCTTTCTATCTGTTAAAAATTGATATTTTCGATTTTTTTTACATGAAATGCCGTTTACATGACATTTTTACATGACATATGAAAGAATACTATCCACATATTTATTTATATATTACTCACATAAAAAAAACAAATTTTCATACTCAATGGTAATATTTTCTTCTAAACTTAGTATTTTTTAACAGAAAATACCGTCCAGATCTGGAGGGCTACAGGGGCCACTACAAAGAATGGTGGCACTTTGCATACAATTGCATCCTGAAAGAAGAAGTCCAAAGGCGTCGTAAAAACTGGGATTGGACCCACATGCTGGCTCACCGGCGGCTGTGCAAGGACTATGCGAGCGCATATCATTGCAAGCTCAGCAGCAGAGGCAAAGTTTCCAATGACCAACAGTGTGTCTTGGATAAAGCCGAGAAGTCACTGGATTTGTTCAATCTGGTCGTTATTAGGCAAAGGATAGAGTTGGAGGTTTGTTTCGCTTTGTGAAATATGGTACTTAAGGTTAGGTAAGTAAGGTTTATCGAAATTTATTGACATCGTAATCAGTACCTAATAATAGTCCAGTGTAATAGTCCAGTCTTCCAGATGCACTTAGATAATGTTATCTCATATACGACCTAAAAGCAAAGTGTTTAGAGTTCCAATTAAATCAATTACTATTTTTATTCATGTTTAAATAATCAATGAGTATTCATTTCAGGTGGAAAGGCTCGGTAAGCTGGAGGAGGAAGCTAAAAAGTCTCGCGGCTGGTTTAGCGGTTGGTGGGGCGGGGGCAGCTCTCAGGACGACGAACACGCCGAAGGCACTGCTATAAGTAAGTGGAACATATATGACGACCCCAATTGGACAGTTGGTATGCTCAGGCGCAGATTCATGATTTTGTTTGGGGGGGGGGGGGGGGGGGACAATTTTTATGTGACTCTGGCTGGTCTAAATCTCCGGTCTGTTTTACCACTCACACACATAAATAACTACTATTTACTTTTTTTTAGTGAAGCAATTCGAAAAAGCAATGACATCCGACGAAAAAGAAAAGTTATTCCGTGCCATAGACTACCAAGAGAACTCTGCACCATTACATTTGCCCGTCGAATACGTCGCCGTGAAGAGTTTCTTCAAGTTGGACAGGCTGCAAGTATTGGTCAATGATGAGGTGCAAGTGTTGAAGGCCGCCGTCGATCACGTGGAGGTCGATATGAAGCAACGGCCCAGTGCCAATGCTTTGAGGTTGGTTGTTCATTCAATATACTTTTGGCACCAGTCCTTGAATTGGCATTCAGCTTTGATTTGAATATTTGACATCATGCCTAAACCGGGTGGTAGTAAACTAGCTTAGCTCATCATAGCGAGTTCTACTCAATGCTTTTATTTTATTTCAATCAGAGATTTTTGAAAAGTATCGCCTTAGGATGCGTTCCGTTCCACTAAAGCAGACAGGAATAGACATCAGACTGTTTAAAAAACATCGCTTTGCATCGACTTTCAGTCTACGTAGGCATGCTGCGCAGACTAAGTCGATATCGTTTCAGCTGGCTATTAAAGCAGATACTACCATTTAAAATCCGCTCAGTACTGAGGGTTGTAAATCAAAGGGTACCCTGCCCTAAGGGAAACCCTTTAAAAAGTACTACTCAAATATGTATAAGATACTTTTAAACAGAGCAACCATTTAAGTTACTTGCCCGTTCTTCTGCATATCAACGGCTTTCGGAACAGGTGGTAAAGTCGTAGCTTAGAATTTTGTGACTTTTTTAACGATTCATATGTACTGCAGTTAATTATTTACATGACCTAAAAATATTCTGATTCTTAAGGTAGGCAATGTAAATAATGACACCAAATCTAATATCCATAGTTTTCTCCAGGGTGGATGTCCAAATGAAAGCCTTCAGCGTGACCGGCGTGAAACAGGGGCAATTGGAGCCACAGCTGGTCACATCCAAAGAAGTAACCAAGGATGTCAACCTGCTTAATGTCATATTTGAAACTAATCCTTTAGGTAAAAACATGCACATTTTCTTCTCGATACTCGTATTGAATAACTGTAGCGATTATTAATCGATGCTTTTACCTAGCGTACGAAATCTTAAGTAATAAAATACTAACTGAACTGTGTCTGTACATTGTAGATATTTAAATAAAAATGGCCCAATAGGCTATTTGGATGTCTCAAACCGAAACGTGTGTTTTTAGAATTTCTCGTTTGTTAAACCATCACAGAAAACTGTGTGACCGATTTGAACGTGTTTTTTTTTCTATTGGATAAACAATGGTAGCACGCAAAGGAAGGGATACATTGGGATATTGGCATCGACCTGCATGGTTTTTTTTTAATAACTTCCTACAGATGGTTCATGCGACCAAAGAGTGAAGGTATCAGCGCGCCCTCTACAGATAATCTACGACGCGCAAACAGTCATCGAGATAGTCAACGTTTTTAAGCCACCCACCGAATCCACAGCTTTAACTACGTAAGCGCCTTTAAATTTCCATTTTTTTACAATCATGCAAAAATGACTTCATTTTGAAATTCACCAAATAATATTTGCTTTGCAATTGGAATTGTCTTGCGATCAACGATTTAAATATAAGGTGTAACAAGAATAGTGTACAATATTTTAACGGATTAATTAACGTCGGGAACGTAAAAAAACACAAAATAAACGCGAAAAATTCCGTAATATTACTTTTATTTCAATGTGTAGTATTCGCGTAAATATAAGAAATCAATATAGGATTTATTAGTTTTATGTATCACGTTAATGTGGATAAAATAATTGTTTAAATGATGTTTGTTTTCTTTTTAGGTACAGTACGCTCAGTACGGGTGTCATTTTTGAAATTTCTAATAATTTGATTTATTTCTTTGGGAATATTATCCTTATAACCTACTGTTGGCCCTGTAAAAATATTTTACACTATTAATGTCACACCTTGTATAATGAGTGAAGTTCATGACCCTCACTCATTTCGTTTAGAAGCCAGAAGGCTCTGACAGACTGGCTCAACAATAGGGCTCTGTTTGTACCCTTTAAGGTACAGAACCCTGAAAATGGCGCTGTAATTTGTTATTCATTTATTTCCCAGTTTACAAGCTGCAGCCGAGAACAAGCTGTCGGACCTCAAAGAGAAATCCGCGCTTGGTATGCAGTACGCCGTCCACCACCACACGTTCATTGACCTCGACATCGATATCGCCGCGTCGTATATCATCGTGCCGCAAACTGGCGTTTATAAAGGGTAAATAAACACCATCACGCCCGTATAACAAGAATGGGTAGGCAGAGGTACACTGTCCATATTTGGTATGGTATTTGGTTCCATTGAAGTAGGGGGGCGCTTATTGTCACTATACCGGGCACTCTTGACCTTAATACGACAGGTATTCGGGCAAGAGTTCACCTCGGCTGGCCCAATGCGGGATAGCGAACGATACATGGCTTTCAAAAGTCATACAAATTTCTTACGCAATGTTTGCCTTGACTAAACTGCAGCTGATAGATATTTTTGCGCACAGGTGCAGGGCCAAGGTATAGTTCCCATAGCGTTTGCTAACACTTGCAGAACATTCAAACAACTGGGCTAGGAACTACTAATTGGGAATAGACTACAGACACTTAAGCAGTGATAGCCAAGTTGGTAGAACGCTTGCCTCGGTAACGAGGATTGCAGGTTCAAATTTCATTTCATGTGCGGATCTCATTTTCAACCATGATTATCACTTGCTAAACTGAGAAGGAAAACATCGTGAGGAAACCTGCATGTCTGAGAGAACCCCTCGAAAGATGTGTGAAGTCCGCCAACCCGCACTGGGCCAGCGTGGACTATGGCCTAATCCCCCTCGCATTGAGGGGAGGCCTGTGCCCAGCAGTGGGACATTAAAAAGGTCTGAAATTATAATTACTAGCTGCGCCCCGCGTGTTACCCGCGAATAAAAAGTATCTCTTTTCCTCTATGTCCTTTTGCAAATGCAAGGTTCCTGTATGCTATCCCATAGGATCCTTTGCTCTATGAAAAATTAAAACAAATCTATCCCACGGGAACCATACACTTTACCGGGATAAAAGGTAGCCTATGTGCTATTCCAGATTCTAATCTATCTGTGCCAAATTTCATCCAGATCTGTTCCGCCGTTCTGGCATGATTGACTTTCGCATCAATATTAGTGGGATTATACAGATACTTTATCTAGTGTTGAGACATTTTGATTGTGTGTCAGTACGGAGGCGTGCGTGGTGGTGAAGCTGGGTGCGATAAAGGTGAAGTCGGAGCCGCGCGCGGCCGCGCTTAACGTACACGCGCTGTACCGCGAGGGGCTCGCCGACGAGGACATCCTTAAGGAGATCACGCAGCACAGCTACGACAAGATGGCGCTCGAGCTCACCGAGATGCAGGTATGCGCATAAAAAACAAGTAAGTATACAGCGTGATTCAGAAAGGGTATACTACCATATGACCGTGCGCCTCTTTGAGTCCGAGTAAAAATAATAAAAAATATGTTTCTTCCAACAAAATGGCATTTGTCACGTTTTGTAAGCAACTTTTTTTTAAATTGTCACTTCCCATACTGATTACAGTTGCGCTAAATAAGTGTAGGCTGAAATAGTAGTGGTTACCTTTCTGAATCACGTTGTAGATAAAGTTTTGCTTGACTATTATTACTTAGTATCGTGACCGCGGTGCTGCCTGAATTAAATTAAATAAAAAAAATAGTTAGAAACCCTAGTATCTGTGCTGGATTTACTTAGCCGCACTCAATACTACTAGACCTATGAGGTAGACCATCAAATATTTTTTTATATAACAAGTGTTTGATTGTAGATCGTTATAGCATCGCCCAAAGAAGACTGGCAATCGGCCATCATGTCAAACGAAGCGACCCCGCTCCACCTGCTGCAGCCTACGAACCTGGTCATACAGATACATAAGTGCTTGATCACAGACGATCCGAGGATGCCTAAGATACGGGTACGCGGCGAACTGCAGAAGATCGCCATTAGTGTATCTGAAGACAGGTATGCAGCTGCTTTAGTGTATCTTACGAGGCATCCCCCCCCCTTCCCCTCGACTGATGACTTAAACTTAAAAAAAAAACAAAAGCCGTACAGAAAATACTTTGGAAAAAAGTATAAAACATTTCGACCATTTGCAATAGCATGACGAAAAACTTATTTTAAAAAATGCGTCTGTTTCATGAAAGAGTTAGAAAACCTGCAAAATAACTCGAGAAAATTGTCGGTTTGGGGGCTACGTTGCCACCGACAGACACACATACAAAAAGACACGCACTAATAACCGATGTTTTATTGTATACACAGGTTATGACTCGATTTTCATTTCAGATTGCTGACTCTTTGCGAAATACTCGTAAGCATGCCTCTACCGGAGTCTGAAGAGGCTACGCAGTTGAAGGTATGTTGGAATGAAGGGACTTGATTGATATGTTTTTTTTAATAAGTTCATGCTACTAAAGCTAATATTTTTCGTAAAGCCATAAAATGAAGCTTAAAAAAGGTACACACATTTTAGGAGAATAGTGAAATTAATTATTTTACTCAGCATTGGGAAGTTGTGCCAATAAAAAATACAATCATAAAGAATATGGATATAAATGTCATCAAAATCAACCAGAATATGTACCTCACTTTTCCCAGCCAGACTAGTGGAACCAGCTGTGATTTTGGAATAATAATATTTAGCTCTTTAATGTCCTACTGCTGGGGATGGGCCACTTAATGCGAGAGGGACTTAGTTCTTTTAATCTGCTGCCCTCGTTCGTAAGGAAAACATTCTACCAACATGGCAATCATTGCTTCTTATATATTTTTTTTATAAGGGTATATTCTTATAAATTGTAAAATTTACGATTTATAATATATCTTAGTTATTATTATTCAAGTGCGATAAATAGCGATACATTTTCGTTTATTACGGCCAGCCCTCTTCTACTCCTATTTCCTACTTAGCTATGCCTGACAGAGTCCATAGTTGTCTTCTTTACAATATATACTAACACATGGCATGAACGATATTTCGGTTACTATTCCGCCTCGGAGCGGGTTCTAATGGGGTCTTTTTTTCGGTTTTGAAGATATTTTGCGTGAAATTCGCGTATACGATAACTGGTCGTACGATAGAGATGAGCGCCTGGGTACCGCCGCCGCAACCGTCGCTAGATGGTTTGGTAACTGTTACCGACTTTAACAGGAATTGTAGCTGTCATTAATTACACATAGTATCGTAGAATACACTACATAATGAGTTAATTATTATTGTGTTATTTTGAAGTATAAGTACAAATAGTATAGTGGATTTAGAGATTTAAGTACGAATTATTTATATCATTTGGTATCAGGTATATTGAAAAAAAGCAGTGCCCGCGACTTCATACGCGTAGCTCTACTTTTTTTAGCTGCCACGGGGAACCTTTTCTATTTTCCCGGTATTTTTTTTTTGTGAAGGTTGATCTTGTTATAAGATATCATAATGCCAAGTTTAAAGTAGCCCTGTGGATTTTGAACTACAGTTTTTACTTATCCCGATGAAACCCATATATTTTCTGGAATGACCATTATTCTATATGTTGACTCTCGACTTACAATTCATCCGGAATTTCATACGTGATGCTGAAACAGACATACAGACCGACAAAATATAGTAGATTCTTATCTATAAAAATTAAGCCCCCTACGATTTTTTCATGATCAAAGTACAGACATATTAGTATGTAAATATACATAACAAGTAAACTGTATTTATTATATAGTTTATACACTACGTCATAAGTGTATTTTAATGTTGAAAAAAATAAAGCAGTTGAATATATTAGAAAACTTAATAAAGTTATACCTAATTTTATAGACATTCTATAACGTTATCAAACTTCATATAGTACTATGCAAAGAAAAACTGGTACGCAGTAGTACTATATGACGTATAATAAAGTTATAGAACGTCTATAAATTTGGGGGTAAGTCTTAAAGTTAACTATAAAATCTAGCCACTGATAGACGCTATTATTGAACAAAAATGTTACTGGCAATTGAGAATCTATGGTTGCAGTATTTAAACGACATATTTTTGTCTCCATCTCCCTATGTCCACGTTCATCCCTCTCATATTATATATATTAAGATTGAATATGGTATTTTAGGCAAGCGAATCCAAGGGTTCGAGCCTATCACTACTGAAATACCTAGACCCAGTGGAGAAACAGAAGCGTGACAGCGCGCGGTCCAAGGAGAGGAATGTTGATGAACAAGCACTCCAATTGACCGAGGTTGAAGCTTTCTTCATTATGAAAGGTAAATGATAATGTACGCCTTGTTCATATAAGGCGTTTTACGCGCAAGTTACTTGGTTAATTTCGTTAGTTAACGAGCTTTCCGCCTGCGACTTCGCTCGCGTAGACTGCACTTTATATTTTCGAGCAAATTTTAGCATTCCTTTTCTACCCTTATTATTATCATTCTCCTCGCAAGTGTTGAATTTTGGAGAATTTCTTCTTAAGTCCTATATAACTGTATAATAGGCTCACCACGCTCTCCCAATGACATGTTTCTAGGGTTTTAGACTACAGGGTGATGAGTCCATACTTTTATAATTACACTAGCTGACTCGGCAAACGTTGTTTTGCCATATAAAATAAATGGAGATATAAACTATCCTATCTCTCAAGTTGGATCGAACTGCACATGGTGTGCGAATTTTATTATAATCGGTTAAGTGGTTTAGGAGTCCATTGAGGACAAACATTGTGACACGAGATTTATATCTATTAAGATATGTAGATCGCATGGATTTCGTTACTCCTAGTTTCTCTCTATGTATAAGAGTGATGGCAACAATTTTTATTCATTTAATTTAATCATGATTTATCTCTCTGTGTGTGTGTGACTGTGTTAGGTATGAACTGATCCTCCAGAGTTCATATAATGCTTACCTATGTATATCTTTTCCAGAATTAGTTCTCAGTGTGAATCGGAAAATAATGAACCCAACAAAAGGCTACGATAAATTCTTAGTCTTTTCGCTATCTCATTTGGAACTAACAGCTGTTCAGAAGACGTTCACATTAGAAGCGACTCTGCGTCTGGGCGCTGTACATTTGCAGCATCACAGACATGGCTACAAGATTATGAATATGATCGAGACTCTGGATGTAGAATCGAGTAATAGCGATCTTGTTATTGATAATAAGTCGCATCCGAGCAAGTATTTGTTTGCTGTCACTTATAGTAATGTAAGTATGCGTGCATACATACAGGTTAACATACAATACCCATAGTAGAAGTTTTTAAGAAAGTACGAGCGCGGTCGGAATGACTCTAATTGTAAAAGGCGTACTTGAATATTAGTTGACACGTAAATAGTTCACCCATATCAGTATATTAGAGGTTACAAAGAAGTCGGATTTTTCATTTGACGCTATTGTTTTCGACAATAATATCCCAACTGACGTCGTAAAAGTTGCGTACCGTGTTAGTGTGGCTTAATCTCGGTATTTTTAATGGGATTGGGCCCGCCACACTTTGCTACCACTGTTACTCCTGTAAGCCAGGATCTACAGCGGTGACTAACAAAGACGCCGAGGCTTGAACCTCAGCGAGTCCCGATCAAAAGCAAAGTTTCTTGGAACCCGCGACGAAATTCATCTAAAGGAAAATAGGAGTTGGAACGAAAATTATCCAATTGTATAACAATTATAATCTTGGTTTTTGGTGTAATGTCTCTATGTGATGTTTCTAGGTTGACAAAAAATGTCCAGAATTCCGAAGTCATTATGGCTCCGTAGAGCAAATGATTGAACTAGACTTCACCAATCTCCGAGTGCTGCTACATCTTCAGGGCTTGCAAGAGATACTAGTTATCGTCAATGAGTACCAGGTATAGTATTATTGTGATTTTAAATCGTACAATTTACTCATAATATGTAGGGTCACAACGGACGCACGCTAATGCGTCATGTGGCGCTTTAAGCATACATGTGAAATACATCGAGTACGCTAGATGGAGCAAACCAATCAAACGCGGGTCTAAGTTGACAAAATTTATTATGACAGGAGTAAAGGATGGATAGACTACAATATGGAGGACAATAAGGAAGGAACTTAGTATTTTTTACAATATGTTTACAGACAAGACTACAAGCTATTCAGAGTACCGTGGATAGAACAGCAAACGCGGGTCCTTTGGAGACTATTGTTGAAGATGAGGAGTTCTCGGCCGCAAAATCCAAAGGTAAAATTTATATGGTGGTTATTTTATCCGTAGCCCGATTCTCTTTGTCCTGATTTATAGGTGCGGTATTTGCGATTGCTTTCTTCTGTACATACATTTTAATCAGTCTTTTCAGCACCTCGAAGCCAACATTATGAACATTGTTGTATCAACCAATTCGATGTTCAATTGCAACATGCATTGTGATATGAAGTCTAAACGAGTTGTTTAATCCAACCGTGTGGTCGCGTAGTCGTATCCAATCTTCGATTCGGTAATGGCTCTGATAGATATTTAAGATGCGAAATAATTTCTTTCAAATCGATTGTGTATTTAAAGTTTTTTTTCTGAATCGACCAGTTGATAAGTTTGATTTATAGGTTGGGTGTGACAACCTACATTCTGAGTCAATGTATTATGATACTTTTATCCTAGAAATACGATCGAATTGAGAACCTCGTTATTTTTTGGAAGTCGGTTAAAGTGCAGAAGTTCACAAAGAATAGTCAAGAAATGAGAACCCAAACGTACAAGCCGCGTGCAAAATACTACTGACTAATTTACTTTTTTTAGTGAGCGTCTCAAAACCCTCCCGCAATAAACAAGTGGAGAGCATACAACTGAAAGTGAACGTTAAGATTGGTACGATTGAGATTGTTTTCGCTACCGACAAGCGTCCGCTGTCTGTTGTACAACTGCAAGGCGCCACTGCCGGGCTAGTGCTTAAGACTACGTATACACAAGTCGATTGCACTATTGCGTCCATCAAAGTGGAGGATCTGAACCCAAACACTGTGCATAGAGAGGTGAGTAATATCATCCATACGGGCTTTCTGAAGCTCCCCTACTTATAGTGGGTATATATATTAGTGGTTATAGGGGCTACCGTCGTAACCGATTTGTTCTTGGTCCCATACCACCCTGACCATAAAGGTGTTGGCGTCGCCTCACTTTGAGCATAAGGTTTGGCTTGTTGGAGAGGTTAACGGAACTAGGTACTATTGTGTTACAGCACATTAAAATTTTATTTAATGCCCTTGTGGTTCAGACGATCATCAGCCAACTATGCCTTTAGCTTGCTCATTTTCAATGGTGATTATTTCTGTATGATGAAGGCTGTATGAGGAAACATGAAGGTCGTCCTTCATGAAGTTTGCCAACCCGCACTGTGCTAATTTCCACACTGATCCATTGGGGTTCGGGCCAGAGTCCTGGAGGACTATACCTCTCAGCAAGGAGCATTATGCTTGGCTATCGTATATATAGTATACAGCGTGATTCAGAAAGGGTATACTATCATTAAAACCTGCCCCTCTTTGGCGCATTTAAAATTAATGATTACAAATGCGGAAGGAAGCGCAGGTTCAAATGGTAGTATACCATTTCTGAATTATGCTGTATTTTTAGAAGAGCCACGTTCTCAAGCAATGGCAATTCCACATTTACAAGTAAATAAATATTTGGTTGTGATCTCTATTACAGATTCTAAAAGTACTGGGCGGTGACGTAGCCAATGTCCAAATAGTGATGTATAATCTGGAGCAGTACCCGACGTCCAGTGACATCAACATGTCGATAGACGCGCAGATCAACTGCTTGCGTATTATATTCTTGAACTGGTTCGTCACATCTATGTTGGTAAGTAAATACATAAGATAGCTCCTACTCGGTGGGATCAACCACGCAACAGAAAGTGAAAGCTGCAAGGAAAAAGAGATAATGCCGAATATGTGCATTTTGTAGTTTTTATGCATTGTGATTGAGATAGGGTATTCTACCAATTGAATCGCTCTATAAGTTTTAAAAATAATAGTATAAAATATTTTACGAGTCACTAACGTGTTGGTCACATCAGAAGGTAAAAAAAATGCAGTGTTTTTTTTATAGCCTCGTCTCTCTGTTAGGTGGTTGATCTGATGGTAGAGTAAGACATTTAACCATAATTTTCATTGCAGGAATTCCTCAACAACTTCCAAACGGCTCAACAAGCTATCATCGAAGCGTCATCCCAAGCGGCCGACGCTGCTCGTGCTAATGTTCAGAACGCATACCAGAACTCCACCAAACTTCTGCTGAGGTTGCGCTTGGCTGCACCCATCATCGTTATACCGGAAAACTGCAAGAGTTTGAACGCATTGCTGATCGATTTAGGTCGCATGTCCTTGAATAATAAGTTCGTGGATCTGCCTCTGAGTGTGAGTGTGCTCTTTTTGACTCTAATGTATTCCTTAATTCACCTCGAAGGTATAGGTTTTTTTAAAATAAATATTGTATATCTTATTCGTTACTGACTATTACATACCATGAACTATTAATGTGACAAATCACTACCTCAATTAAAACATTATGCCACTTTAATCATGGTAAGTTCCCTTATCAGTGACCAATTTGTGTACTTACCATTTAACGGCATTCGTTTTGTGTGATGAGCACGAATGTTTGTACCCGAGTCATGAAAGTTTAATATGTATATAAATATGATATACTGAGTTCGCCCTCAGTCCATTGTACGGTACCCATAACACAAGCGTTGCTTAATGTGGGACCGTATAGTTAGTGTGTTCGTATGGCGATATTTATTTATTTAATGTTACATTATGCAAATGACTTAAATAATTATTATCCAATGAAACTTAACTTCTTGCCATTAAGGCGATCCTTCCATTCGCATCTACCGCTGTTTACTGAAACGCGTATTAGACCACATATCAAAATAAACTTCCAAAATTTGTTGGACCAAGAAAAATTACCCTTATATCACTTCCACATATCGTAGGATGTAACCAACAAAGTGACAGTGGACGAATTGACCCTGGAGCTGGAAGACGTGAAGCTGTCCTGCGTGCAGCTTAAGTCTGACGTGCAAAGCGTTGCTCTGGAGAGGAAGCTGTTGCGTCCCACTAGTTTCAAGCTGTTGGTGAAGCGCAGCTTATCCTCCTGGTACGAGCCGTTGCCGGACCTAGACGTATCTGGGCGTTTGAAGACTATTGCTGTAAGTATTTACTATACACGTTGCGTGTTTTAGTAGTTACCTTAGTCTGCCTTCGTCTGACAAGTGGCTACATTATTTTACTAGCATTTTCTTCTGCGTATATTAAGTGTGATATTATATTTTATTTTAGAGTTCAGTTCAACTGCTCTTGCTTATAACATTAGTAAGCATTAACTTATTATTTCAGATAACCGTAGGGCACAGTGACTATAAGAGCATAATGAAGATACTCAATCAAAATCTTCAAGAAGGGCAGAAGAAGGTCGAAGAGAAACCCCAGCCCAATGTTGCCAAAACTACTTCGAAGTTCGCTGTGAAAAGTCAAACGAGTAAAGTGCACACCAGGTCGACGATCGCCGTAGTTACGTCGAAAGAGGTCAAGAAACCTAAGACTACAATAAAATTCTCGTTTACTATGGAAAGTTTCGTCATTGATCTACTCACTACTACTAGTGTAAGTATACTTGATTTTTAATACGCGTTAATTATTTATTCATTATAATATAGGATTTTTGCAGCATGCAGACTAAACCATTTACATTTTAGATTGGTATAGAATTATGAATCTTTAATGGCATTACGACCTGGTAGCGCAGTTGGTAGTGCCCTGCTTTCATTGGCACTAATTCGTGTGATGAGCACGAATGTTTGTAACCGAGTCATGGGCGTTTTATATATACCCTTATATAAGGTGCTTTATACTGGGATCGCCTCCAGTCCATTTTACTACAGTTGCTTACTTTGGGACCGTATTTTATTATATAATACTCCTGAATAGAATGACTGTGACGTGGGACAGATAGATATGGCGAAACTGCAAGGGTTCCTAAGTTGACTACAAAGCCTTAAAAAACCGTAAAGTGCGTACGGTTTTTTAAATAGGCATCCTTTACATTTATCGGTGGATCAAAACCGTCGGCGTCTAACGCCCTACTACATGGACCGAGGATCTGGTTAAGATTCGCGGGGAGCCGTTGGCAGCAGATTGCTCCATTGTGGCGTTATATGGGGGAGGCCTATGTTAAGACGTGGACGTTTTCGGGCTGATGATGTGCTAATTAGCCTTAGACCGTATTCTCGTGTGCAGTCGGAAGATGAAATGTTCTCGCGCGACGTGGAGCTGGCGCGGTTCTGCCTGGCGCTGCTGTCGGTGAAGGGGCGCATGCTGTCGGACGACTCCATGCAGACCTCCGTGCTGCTCGTCGACTGCACGCTCGACGACACCAGACCCGGCCGGGGAGCTAAGATCACCAGGTAACGTTATATTCTTCATGATGGACTTGGTCTGCCACATACTCTTGTAAGCCAGAATCCATAGCGGTGGCCAACGAAGAAGTTTGAATCGGTTCATACAAAACTTGTTATAGGGGTGTAAATTTGACCTCGCTTATTACTGATATTTACAAGGAGCGATTGTAATCTGTCGTGCGAAGCTCAACTAGGTGGAAGTACCAAGACAATACAATCCAAGACCATTTTTCAGGATTTCGGACCGACTGCAAAAGGCGTTAAAACGACAAACAAGACTTGTAGCCTAACGTACTCTCTGAAACGCGGAATCTAGATTTTGTTTTATATTATAATATTTATACAGATACCTCGAAAGGCGTCGTGGCAAATCGCAAAGCACAGCTGAAACTCCGGACGAAACCTCGTCCATTATGGAGGCTCACGACAAAATCCGAAGCATGATCGACGTTACCTATACTATGAAGAACTTCGACACATTCAGTGAGTATTGGTCACTTGTTTTTTACATCTCAACAGTTGTTCAGTAAATAAAATAAAGTGACATTTGAACCAATATTATTACAGACTTTTTGAACGTTAGTTTTTTTTGCGTTGGGGTTTTTAATTTTTTTGTATAGTTATGTTTTTAGAAAACGTTTCACCCGGTGTTCATTTTATAAATTCTCTTACAGTCGATATGAGAATATTCAGTTTCAACCTTATATTGGCGATAGACTTCTTGAATAAGATCGCCGAGTTCATGACCACGGGCTTAGCGGAAGAGGCACCGAAGATTAAGGACGATGTCAAACCTGTCAAGAGTGTTGAGAGATCTCTCGATAGTATGACGGTAAGTACTCTATGACGTCTAAAATAAAAGTAGCTTAAGTTACTCCTTGTTACATCAGCTATCTGCCAGTGAAAGTCCCGTCAAAATCGGTCCAGCCATTTCAGAGATTCGCCGGAACAAACAGACAGACAGACAGACAAAAATTGTAAAAAAAGTTGTTTTGGTATATGTACAGTGTATACATCCAAATGCACTTAGTAAAAAGCGGTTATTTTAATATTACAAACATACACTCCAATTTTATTTATTTGTATAGATATAGTATGGAATAGATGTTATATTATTACTGCAGAAAAAGAAGACCTCTCTGGCGTCCGCGACGGCTATCGAACACCCACCGAGGGCGGCCATGATGACCGTCAACGTCAAAATAGAACAGCCCGATATCATTCTAGTAGAGTCGCTCGAACAGAAGGAATGCAACGCTTTAGTATTGAATGTAAGTATTTTAATGCCTACGTTATTGTCTTGAAAGGTTTTATCTCTCATCATTTGTTGTAACTAAAATAGTGATTGGTATTTGTCTAGTTTTTTTTTTTAATTTCTCAATTGCGATTTACAACATGGTCCTTCAAAATTGACTATCTTATAAATTTTGGGCAACCCCAGTTCAGACCGACCTTTTCGCAAAGTATGTTTGGCCCTGTCCAGATTTTTTTTGTTGAGTGAATATTTGAGTATAAATACATTTTTATATCTATAACTAGATGGAGGCCCGCTTCAAGCTGCGCAAGAGCGATGAGCGTATGGTAGCGGACGGTGGGATAAGCGGGCTGCAAATGGTGATCCGCACGCTGAGCGCGGGCGGTGCTGGTGCTGGCGGTGCGGGCGGGGCGGGCGGGCCGGGCGGGGCGGGCGGGGCCGGCGCCGCGCCGCGCTACCTGCTGGCGCCGGCGCACCTGTCGCTGGCGCTGTCGCAGCCGCCCGGCAGCGGCATGCACGTCGACATCTCCGTCACCGACATCAAGATCACCGTGTCGCCCGGTATGTACTACGAGCTTCCGCTGCACCTGAAACAAACATAGCCTAGCTTTAATAGAAAATGTAGCTCTATATCAGTGAAAGAATACTATTCCCTACATCCAAACTCAAATTCTACCTATTTATAATGAAGTATACATATATATACCTTCGAATTTATAGTATATTCTGTTTTATAACTTCATCAAACGTCATATAGTACTGCGCACAAGAGTTTCGCTTTCCGCAGTGCTATATGACGTTTGATAAAGTTATAAAACGTCTAGAAATTTGGGCATAGGATATAAGACGCTTAAGTAACGCGTAATAAGATCTAGCTTGCTCCACTGAAGGTAGCCACTGATACCTACATTATACTTGAAACTCTGGTGTCGATCATGTTTTACAAAATGTCGAATTGTAAACAGAAACCATAGCCCTACTGAGCCGCGTGCTAGCGACTATGACCAGCGGCGAGGAGAACGACACGGAACAAGAGCAAAAGGCGGTGTTCTACAACAATCTGTGGGACATTCAGCCCTTCAAACCGAACTCTTATTGGTACTTGAAAACAGGTACGTTTCACTATAATCAATGGCGTTTATTTTTGATAGTTTTGTTTGTCGTCTTGTGTTGGGCTTGGCTAAAAGAATATCCTAATATGGCTGTTTCCCGAGATTGATTAAAAAATAATAATATGAGACTAACCGCTAGATGACCGCATCATCGTGATGTGATGACTATTATTTTAATATCAGGTACCATTAGACGATGTATTGTTTGTTCAACAGTATGTTTTTCTTCATCGCTTTTTTGTGAGTTGTTATACTTAACCGACCATGTCTTTTCAAACATGTGGGCAAAATCATCGACGGAACACCATGGAAGCCATAAAGTTTCAAAACGTTAAGTTAATATGAATCTCATTTTCAACCACGATTATCACTTGCTAAACGGTGAAGGAAAACATCGTGAGGAAACCTACATGTCTGAGAGAACCCTTCGAAATATGTGTGAAGTCTGCCAACCCACACTAGGCCAACGTGGTAGACTATGGCCTAATCCCCTCGCATTGAGCGGAGGCCCGTGCCCAGCAGTGGGACATTAAAAAGGGCTGGTATTATTATTATTAAGTTAACATGCTGTAAAACTTGGTGCGTATTTTGTTTTTTAATCTTTTTGTCACTACCCCCTTTAGAACAAGCAGAGGAAGCATTCGACATGGAAGAATCAGATCAAGACATCGTATCAGCAACGCCCCCTGTGGGTGAGATATGCCTACTGTCTTGCCCTTCCATCATTACGTCATTGGAAATGGATATCGGTAATGAGACCATTCCGGTGTTGGTGATGCAGGCGTCGCTGACAGGACAAGTCAAGGATTGGAGCTCAGATGTAATTATACAATTTTATTTATCTTTGATGTAAAACATTATTTTTTTTCCTTCATAATAGTAGTGATAGCGCCTTTTATATACACTTTTGATTTTTCTCCTCGACTATAAAAGTATATAATAGTCGATTTAGTATGTTTTTTTGAGTATGTATCCTGGCTTACAGGAGTAGAGTAGAATTTCAAAACGAACTATCGATAACTCGATTGGTACAGTTGGTAGTGGGTAACCCTGCTTCCTATATCGAAGGTCTTGGGTTCATGTTCCAGTACCGGCAAACTTTGTGTTATGAGCACGAATGTTTATACCGAGTCATGGATGTGTTTAATATAATATTATATACTTATGTAGTAAATAATTATATACTGGACTTGCGATCAGTTCATGGTACTGTACCCATAATAGAAGTGTTGCTTAGCTATGGACCGTACAGTTGGTTGGTTCTGGCGATATTATTATTATTCCATTGTGTCCAGTTCTACTTGGAGTCCACGTGGGCCATGCAAGTGTCGTACTACAACATCAACCGCGCGGTGTGGGAGCCGCTCATCGAGCCGGTGGAAGTGCTCAAAGACTACCAGTACAAACATGTGCCGTGGGAACTTAAGATGGAGGTAATTTCTTATTAATAATAATTCTAGCTGTTTTAATGTTCTACTGTTGGGCACGGGGATCCCTCAAAGCGAGGGTGTTTAGGCCATAGGCCACCACTCTGGCCCAGTACGGTTGATGGACTTCACACGTCTTTTGAGGGGTTCTCTTAGTTCTGCAGGTTTTTCCATCACCTTTTAGCAAGTTATAATCACAGTTGAAAATGAGATTTCTTACTAACATTTTAATTTCCTCTGGAAAGCTTCCCCCCTTAGTTTGAAACCGTTATGAGTGTAAATAAACTATAATTTAGTCAGCTCGGTTCTGCAGGTATATATAAGACCAATTCCTCCCTTCCAAACTTCCAACGCCAACTCGAACTTCTCTCAAGGCAGTTATTACACCTACCATGCGGTTATGATTGTATACTATCTGCTTCTTAAGTAACCATTCCTTTAAGAACATGAAACAAGGAGGCATGAGGTAAGGGGTAATGTAATAAAAAAAAATCAAACTCTTTTCAACAGGTCATAATGCGTCCCCAAGATACCCACCTGGCAATAGACACGTCAGACGAGGCGGCCAACTGGCAAGCAGTCGCGCAGAGACAAGCCAACAAGACTGTGACGATATCCAGCAGCGAACCGCTCGAGATTACTATCAGCCGGTCCGGGATGGAGGTTAGTGAAATATGCCTGCTTATTCGAAATTCGAAGATTCATAATTCGAATTGCCATTTTTTTTTCACGTGAGAAATGTGTTTTTGAAACGAAATTCTAAACTGATAATCTATGTAACTGTATCGTGTTATAAATTAAAATAAAGAACTAAACTTCGAATTTATGATCATATTTAGCATGTTTTTTTAGTTTCAAAGTCACAAGAAAAATCTATAAAACTGTTCCCCAATGGATATGCGATGGATAAACAAGTTATAGAAATATTGTAAACCATTTTCTTTCTATTGCAGGTCCTAACACAGCTAGGAAACTCATTCTCAGCTGCCGTATCTGAAACGGACACATCAGTGGTATCAAAAACAAAAATGGATGACGTAAGTATTGTTAAATAACGGTTCTTATCCGTGAATGTTTTGGGTAATCTGTGTGGTGCAAGACTTAGAAATCTTCAAATTAGTTGCCTTATATATTCGTCGCTAAGCCTCTAGACAAGATGACAGCCTACACTACACAATACTAAATGTATGAGAGTGTCCGAATTCATGTGTTCATCGACATTTTACGTTGATACCACACATATACCCCCAAATTTATAGACGTTATATAACTTTATCAAACGTCATATACTACTGCGCAAAGCAAAACTCTTTTGCGCAGTACTATATGACGTTTAATAAAGTTTTAGAATGTCTATAAATTTGGGGGATAATATTTACGACTTGTAGGAGCGCTAATTAAATCTAATGGCTGGTTTACATGGGGGCACTAAAAAAGTAGCAAGTGTACGTGTATGGACATCTATTCTAAATACTAGCCTACTCGTTTATATGCGACCCGAGCTGTTTACACGAGAAAAATTGGTAGTTTACGAAATCATAATATAAACCTACGTTTCAGTGATTCCAGAGACTATTTAAATTAATTTCTGGTTTGGCATTTTGTTCCTCTCCAGGCGGCTGAGAAGCGGTACTACGGCGCGCCGTACGTGCTGCACAATTGCACCGGTCTCACTGCCAAGTTGATGTTATTGGAGAACCACGACTTCTCCGTTTATCTCACAGAGGAATACGTCGGTTCAGACTACAGGTAACATTTATTAACCCCCTTATTTTAGGACGTTTGTCCGTTTGCAATAGCATTTTTGTAAAAAAAGTGCTTTTTAATATGGATGTAAACTTTTTATAAATTAGGGGGTTTGGCTACAAAACAGATAACAATTAGAACAGTATTCAAAATATTAATTTAACAAGTCCTAAAAATAGATTGCAAGCAAAACTATAATTGCCGCATAGCCGTAGTATAAGGGATTGCATTGTCATACACCTATGATGTAGTTCTAGGATTTCCTATTTATATGATAATGCAGTTTTGACATGATTGTCCATGAGAAAATAAAATTGTTTGACAGGGAAGTGATCCTAGAGCCAGGCGCTAGCGTGCCGTTACAGCTCAAGCACGGCGGTCTCAACTTGATGAAGCTCAATGAACCACCGCCGCCGCTCATGTTGAACGTCAAGGTACTTTATATTATATATATATTCAAGTACGTTTTAAAATCGATTGAAAATGCCGTGAACGAGTCTGTTTATTGATCAGCGCGACTAGCACGGGGACCATGACAAACCTTTACCCAACGGATTTTTGACAAAATGTGTCATGTCCGTTCTCCCTATCTTGCTCTCTCACACTCAATCATTATGCGAAGTCACAACTGTGTCAATAAAAATAATTACTCACAAAAAATAATTGACATTTTGTGGGGAGCAATAGTTTTATGAATTAACGTATAAAAATTGTGACCTCACATAATGATTACAAATCCGCTTACTAATCGCAGATTCAAAGGGTAGTTTACCCTTTGTGGAACACGTTGTATAATCCTCTTATATATAAAATTCTAGTGTCACAATGTTAGTTACCATACTCCTCCGAAATGGCATGACCGATTTTTATGAAATTTTATATGCCTATTCAGTAGGTCTGAGAATCGGCTACTATCTATTTTTCATACCCCTAAGTGATAAGGGTTGTCCACCACTAACATTATTTTTTATTTTTGGACAAACATTTTTTTTTATAATGTGGCATTAAAAATACATACAACCCTAAATTTTGACCCTTCTATTTCCAACCCCTATTTTTTAATAGTCATTTTAGTAATTTAATCATTTTTCATCCCGCTCGATAACTGAGCAATCCGTAGATATAATGTATATGGCAAAGCAACGTTTGCCGGGTCAGCTAGTATAATATAAAATGTATTCCAACAGATCATGGAAATCGAGGATGTCGTCCAAATCCCAGTGGAGCGAGCGGACAAGCGCTACTTCCCGCTGGGCCGCAAGCAGACCGGGAGCAGCTGGGGCGGCGCCGCGCCGCACGTGGCCGCCGTCGAGCCGCGCGGACTCATCTCCGACGTCATCATGCAGGAGGCCGCCCTGCACATCTACCTGCGGAGCGTCGTGCAAGTCAGTCCTATTGTTTTACACTTCAGAGTACCGTGCAGGACTTATTAACATAGGGTATCGTGATCATCTCGCTAGTACTCATTTCGATGCTATCTCAGTGACTACGCAGAATAAATGTGTGAAATCAAACGGCACGCAGTGCCTCCGCCATGTAAAGCAAACTACACCATCCTTTTCTCCAATTGTTGGTGCCGGCTACAGTTAAGTCGGTAACACAGTCATCAACAGTAACGATGTATTATGGACAGTTGTGCAAGCTAATCCGCTGACTGCATGCAAGTACGTAGATAGATATGTCACATGTCCGTCATTCGTGTTAAGTTGAACGACCGACACTTGAGTTATGATACAGGCTAGCTATAAAGTGTAAGGTCCATAGAGAACTACAACAATATCTATGACCATCAAATATTATATATCCTGTAATAATTTTATTAAAAAAAATATATTTTGTGTAGTTTTAAATAGCTTTTCCCGCGACTCCACCGGGATCCATAATAAAAAATAATCTTTATATTATACAAGGGCACAACATACCTCTGTACCAAATTTCATTCGAATACGCTCAGACGTCTTGCGTGATGCTCAAACACGGTCACATTAATATAATAGTTAAGAAAGGCTAAAGATTTTCAACTTAACTCGGCACATACTTGAAAATGATCGACACCCATTTGTTATCGAATGCAAAGTATCGCCAATGCGTGCGTGTGTCGGTAGATAATGAACACGCTGTCGGTGAACGTGTCGGTGTACTACATGACGCTGAGCGGCAACGAGGTGCGGCTGCTGGCGGACGTGCGGCCCGGCGCCCAGCTGCGCCTGCCGCTGCAGGCCGTGCACACGCCCACCGCCGAGATATTCTTCTCCGTTGAAGGTGGTCATGTCATATTTTATTACTAGCTGTTACCCGCGACTTCGTCCGCGTGGTATTTAACAAAAAAGTTTTTCTAAAATAAAAGTAGCCTATGTTACTCCTTGTTACATCAGCTATCTGCCAGTGAAAGTCCCGTCAAAATCGGTCCAGCCATTTTAGAGATTAGCCGATGATGGATTATGGGCAAACAAGACCAGGATTGAATATAGTAAATGAGATATAATTGGGTATAAAATATAAGGAGTGTAAAAAATACGATGTCAAAAAAGAGGTGTCAAGAAAGTTGACATGTGCAACTTTCTTCTCTTTGTTACTAAAACCTTTTTACTACTGGGATGTCGTTTACATACTCCAACACTAGCCCTTAAACTACAGACCATAAACAAAACAAATCATGTTCACAATGCTAGCCCTTAAAGTATACAACTCACAAACCAATACAAGAACAAGTTATACAACTGTAAGTTCTACAAGCACAAATAAAGATTTTATTGCTTCAGCCCAAATAACTTGTTGCCATAAAGTTCAGCCCTTAAGTCACGCTTCCACCACATCTCCTTGTATTTTAGTTTGCATCTCTGGTAATCAGCAACTGTCACATCCTGTGGAATCTCCTCCACATACATAATCGACATTATGCACTTCAAATAAATACTTAATTCCATATTATTTGACATGTGACACGTAGCACCAGAATCAACGTACCATACGCTGAAATATAATTCCATAATTCCATCCACGTAAACGCTCGATGACACTTCTCAAAGCAATGCTTCACAACTATAATTGTTATGCTAGATGTGATGTTACAAAAGTTTCAATGACTCGGCTAGGACTCCTCACTTGTCTTTTCAACATCTTCTCCGCATATTTTCTTGCGGTAATTTACATTTCTCAGTTCCACTGGACAATCGTACGCCATCAAGTCCTAGTGATGTATCGCGTAGCTCTTCGACGTAACTCATCTTCAACAGATACGATTCCGTCCTTGAACTGTTCCCATTTCAATCCAAAATAAATCTCAATAAACTCAGTATCCTTCACAATCCTCTCTTGTGTGTAGGTCTTCTTTGCCTTATCTGCACATTCCTCTTAACCATATACCATGTATTAAATAATCCTATTTAAATGGTTAAGCCTATACTGCTCAAAGTTTTGTTGTTATTGGTTACCTTCCGTATCGCAATACCATTTTCAATTTGATACTGATACAATCTCCTGAGTCCAAAATGCACCAAGTCCAAGTACATTTTCATGAGAAATTCCAGAATGGCCTAATTAGTTGAACCATTCAACTTCTCAAACCTGACTCGAGATTCCCGATGAAGATACCGCAGAGCTATCCACTATCTTCTGACTTCGGGTACTGGCACCGAATTCGCCTTCCGGCCTAACAACATATTTTTCCTTTGGCTAAGCAGATTTTACAAATTACGCATAACTCGCGTTCCTGGGCCCATAACCTGATGGATTATGGGCAAAGAAGACCAGGATTGAATATAGTAAATGAGATATAATTGGGTATAAAATATAAGGAGTGTAAAAAATACGATGTCAAAAAAGAGGTGTCAAGAAAGTTGACATGTGCAACTTTCTTCTCTTTGTTACTAAAACCTTTTTACTACTGGGATGTCGTTTACATACTCCAACAGCCGAAACAAACACAGACAAAAATTTGAACAAAAAATTTGAACTTGCGCTTATTTAGCACTTTTTTATTTGTAATCATTATTATCAGATCGGTGGGTTTATCGCATTGCTAGCGAAATTATTTTTTCAAAAATGTTATGACGCAGTTTTAGATTTTATAAAAATTGGCCTCGAGACTGCTTTAAGCATTTTTCGCTAATCCTTATACTTTCGGATTTGGCCATCCACGTCCACTTGAAAAAATCATCCACTATATCATTTGTTTAGATTTCACGGTTTCTGTATCTCCGTTCATATGGCGCGAGCTCCAACAAGAAGTGAAGATATCCAAACTCTTGCAGTGCGATTCTAAAGATAAGAACAGTGGAGAGAAGTTCTACCTAAAGGTAGGAACGACAGTACCACAAAATATTGCCAGTTGAATTTGAACTTTGCCTCGTGACGATTAACATTTAAATTGGTATTTTTTACATAGGCTCTAGGAACAATGGAGCAAGTGTTCTACGAACACTCGAACCGTCACACGTTCGCGTCTTCCTGCTACGACATAGTTCTGAAGCCGGCCGTCAAATTGCAGAACTGTTTGCCAGTAGATATAGTAGTGTCGCAGCTAGGACTGAAGCGTACGCAGGTGTTCAAGCCGGGAGAGATGTTCCATCTGTCCCATCTTGCGCCAAATAAAGCGTCTATCGTTATTATGGTGAGTTATTTTAAAGTCCGGGCCACACCTGCGCCTAATGTCGTTAATTAAAGTGGCAATACACATGAAAGACCTAGATTTTATGTTGATAAACGACATTAAGCGTAGGTGAAGCACGAGCGTAAGGCCTCAGCCTCGAGTTTTGCGGGCAGCGGGGCGGCGGCGGCGGCGGCGGCGCGGGAGCGGCAGGATCTTATGCGTATAATCAAATGGACCCATTCTCGAAAACAGCGGCGCGGCAGCGGCGCGGAGGCGGGCAACGAGCGGTGCACTCCAGTCAAGCGGTGACCCGCGCCCGCGCTGCGCGTCTGCATTTGTTTTTGTGACGTGTAAAAATGTATCGAGCATTAGGAATAAATTTGAATCAAAAAGATGTTGTCGCCATTTTTCAGACATTTCGTTCGCGAATAAAAACAAATATATCGACAACACAACCACGAACACAACACTATGCCGCTATAGTGCCGCGCAATCTGCCCGCTGGTTTGGAGAACGTGTCTGCGTTGCCCGCCCCGCTCCCGCGCCGCCGCCGCTGCCGCCCCGCTGCCCGCAAAATTCGAGGCCGAGGCCTTACAAATACAATTTATATTTAGTGTTTTTAATAGATAATTGACGAATACGTCCTCAGCCCGTTTACACGCGACCGTTGGTTTTGTATTGACGATGATATCATTAAAAGACGTATTCGTCTTAGAAACAAATATGTAGTCTGAAAGCTGAGTATGTATCTTGCAATAGAATAGCTATAGCAAAAACCGCAATTTTCTTTCAAAACCCTTTCACAACCCAAATTGGTATTACCTTGTCGCAATTTGTGCGTGAAGAAAACTCGTCAAAGCAGACCGCTAGAAGGCTCAATTTAGCGAAACTGATCCTACATTTTTATTATTCTAGATTCAAAACTACCTTGAGAAGTGTTGGGTGTGTACTAAAAACCTACCTGACAATGAAACTGAACTGTCGGTGTGGTCGTTCGAGTCGCACGACAGTCCGTCGGTGATGACGCTCGACCTCGGCATGCACAGCGTGGACATGGAGGGCACGCAAGTGTTGTCACTCTACTGTCCCTTCTGGATGCTCAACAAGACGGGCTTCACATTGTGTTATAGGGTGAGTGTATATCATATTTTTTTGTAGATAATATGATGTTCTTGTTCTATGATTTTTGAGAATTCAGGAAAGGTTTTATTAATTTAGTGGTGGAAATGGTTCAGTAGCCCTAGCATGAGATATTTACGACACTTGACGTCACCGATAAAGCATGTTGGTTCTTTCATTCATATTTACGAAATATTCGAAGAGAATGAAATGAGATGCGCTTACGATCGTTTATAACTACGTAAATTCTTCATGTTGGGACTACTACAGGTCACTTAATGAAATGTCACAGAATACGTTAGTTAAGTTTTAATTTTTGATGGGTGTCAGTGTCACAATTGTTATTAATTTTTGTGTTGAAGAAAGATTATTGAATACTGAACGTACTCTTGCTTGCGCCGACTTGCGCACATTTTGCGCGGTCGGCGCGTGCGCAACGTCTAAGTATACGTTCACTATAATAAAGGCAACTTTTGGTGTTTATATACGTTATTAGCTACTGTAGGTAGAAGTTACCTGCAATAATGATTTTTGGAAGCTAGAATAAGCTACAGTTTAACTTATATTTGTTTGTAGTTTTCTATAAGCTACAAATTATTACCAGAAGAAGTAAGTTGTCATACTAACTTGTGTCTGTGTACGAATCATAATAATAAATCATAACATAGACGCTCTACATAAGCTTGAGTACATATGAATACTCGTATCAGATTGGCCATTAAACATTCCGTGGTTGCAGAAATCAAAGAAACCCGAAAAAGACTCCAGCACACCCAATAAGGTATCTTCGAGATGATCTAGCATCGTGTTTTTTTTTTAATAATACTTATTTATTTATAGTATTTTTTCCCGCATTGTTTATTTTTAAATACAGTCCTAAAAAGCTTAGTCTCAATCGATATAGTCTTAGGATATTTTGGTTTCGATATCGTATTGCCATCGCCTTGTATTGCTGTTTATAGCATGTATTCAGTGGGGTCATTATACTAATCCTAATCTTTACTAAATTCATTACTTCTTTAATATATTTTGTGGAATGTACAATTTTGTATTCAGTGTGTGTGAACGTATATTGTTTGTGAAAAAAGAGAACAATAGCACGAGTAACCTATGCTATGTTACATTAGTATTTTATCTAGTGTAGTGTTATGTGGGATTATCTGTTTTCACAATCGTACCGTATATAAATTACAGATAAAAGATTCACGTTGCAGTAAATTTATTAGACGCCATACTTCATGTTTGCCGGTAAGTGCAAACATTATTCATAGCACATAATTATTATGTTATGGTAATAAAACATTTTTATATTGCGTTCGCTATTTATAGTGCGCACACAAAAATAGATGGTCCCCTATTTAAAATGTGTCGTTTTATCTCGGTAAACCTCTAAATACGTCTAACGAAGAAACCACCTTTTATAAACAGACTGTATTCATTCATTTATTGAATATTGACAAATATCGTCGTTTTAAACCATCCGGAAATTACCATGACCCTACTGCCTCTATTCGCTTTTTTACTAGTTTATTATGTCTGCATATGTTTTTCATATTTACAACTGCATGTTCATCAGCATTGCATGTTCATACAAAATAATCATACAACTTATATAGCAACTTTATTTAAAAAAAAACTGCACTATTATTTAACACTTCACTCCGTATCTGACGCAGCTTACAGGTGATATGCGGATAATTTAAAACTTTACTGATCACTGTTTCCGGCAAAAATAGCACTGGCAACTAATAACCAAAACAATATAAACAAAAAAATTAAAACAAATGTTCTTTTTCTTTTAGAATGTGGACGAAACGGGCAACGTCATCTTTCATCCTAAAGACTACAAAGAGCCAATATTGTTCTCGTTTAGAGCTAAGAACTTCTTTGGTAAGAAGAAGGCAGCTATCAGGGTGGAATTCGGCGAATGGTCCGACAAATTCTCACTGGACGTGCCTGGCAGCTCTGGAGTTGTGATCTGCAGGCACGAGGGTAGGACTTATCAGGTAAGATCTTGAAAAGACGAAGCTATAAAAGAAAATTCATATGTGTGCGTAGCGGAATTAGTACGCTACACTGCTATACAGGTGATTCAGAAGGGTACGTACTAACCTAACCTATAAACCTGGGCTTCTTTGGTACATTTGTTGTGGTACAAAAAATACTCACAAAAAATCACAATTGTCATATAGTTACGAACATTTTTTTTTATTCTGAATTGGTATCCAGTACAATAACATAATATTTCGATGTCACGCTATTACATACTGTCTATGAATATTTTATGGGGACTCGACGATGAGTAAATAAGTTGTCCTTCCGTAGGTGGCAGTCACAAATCAGCTGACGTTCAACAGTCTTACCAAGATGGTGATATTCACGCCGTTCTTCCTGATCATCAACGAAGCGCCATTCGCCGTTCAATATCAGGAGCTTCACAGATCCGCCGATCCGTGGACGACGGTAAGTTTTTAGAATACTTTCAGACACCTTGAAAAGCCGATGCTAACAACAAGGGTTTTATTAACTATGTGGGAAATATTTGTGTCCCAAGTAGATAAAAATTATTATTATTCTGGTACTTCCCGTTATTTAGGTATAATTTCGGGTAATCGGGATAGTTTTGAAACTACCCCAAAAAGACCCGTATTTACCCAAAAATATCCAAAACTGCCACAGTATACCTGAAACTGCCTAAATACCCGAAACTACCAGAAACTACTGCAAACTATAGTTTGAACGATGTTTGCTCTTGAAATTTACAGCGGAGATAAATATAAGTACACGGCATTTTGGGGTCGAGTCACCTTCGTCCGTAGGAGAATTAAGTACCCTCGAGATACCCTACACGTGACCCTGGGTGGTGCCAACCGGGTGACAACTCTACTGGTGGTAGGCTTCGGCCGTGGCTAGTCACCACCCACTGAACAAAGCCATGTCGCCAAGCGGCCTAGCCGTGTTCCGGCATGATGTTCGGTTTTGCCATTCATGGATGGCGGGTCAGATCAGTTGCGCTGCATGTGCCTAGTGAATATAGCGTCTCGATCTACTGCCGCCTTCCTACCTAGGCAAGTATGCTCCATCGTAGATCTCATCGTCACTTGCCATCGGGTGAGATCGGGATCAAATGCTTGCCTATAATGTAAAAAAAACTATGTCGTGCAAAGTTGTGGTGGCTAAGGCAGCTTATATTAGTTCGGTAACTTTACAGATTGTTCTCTAGTTAGCGAATTTAAAAGTTCGCGAATGGCGAATTTTAGTGATAATTACAATATCCTATTTACTGGACAGTGTTCTGTATATTGCGTATGCTAATCTATCAGCCGAAAGACGTCCCCTGCTGGACATAGGCCTCCCCCAATGATTTCCACCCATCACGGTCCTGCACTCTCACTGCTACGCGTGTGATATCATCGGTCCACCTTGTGGGGGGCCGCCCTACACTACGTCTTCCGGTTCGTGGTCGCCATTCTAGAACCTTTCTGCCCCAACGGCCATCGGTCCTGCCCACTGCCACTTCGTACGCTAAATAGTTTATCAGTCATTTGGATGATAAAGCAGCCTGGGACTGATCGCTCAAATATCAATATTTATAATGTTAAAGTGTAGCGTGTGTGCGCCTCGCATGGCAACACACTGGAGCTTACTTTTTTTTTTGTAAAAATAATGGATAAAAAAAAGACAAGCCCGCTGAGTTTCTTGCCGGATCTTCTCAGTTGAGGTCGCGTTCCGATCCGGTTGTAGAGTTAAGGAAAAAAATGTAATGACAATTTGTAAGGGCCCCGTAGGCCTATACGAAATAAACGATTTGAATTTGACTTTGACTTATTCAGGTGGAGCATAACTCCAGCGCGCCGCTGTGGCCCGTGGTGGAGTGGGAGGATAAGCTTCTGTTGCTGCGCGTCGCTTGCTCCGCGGAACACGCGGCGCCGTTCCTGTACACCGAACAACATACAGTGTGTCTGAAGCTTAACAACGAGGTACAATCCATGTGTAAAGACCCTTCTCCATTATGCCGATTTGCAAGATCGGTCGCCTTGTGCCGACGCGACCTCAAACACTAGGTGACATGTCGTTTTAATGACTAGTCAAGCGGCTTTTTGTCACGACGAGTATATGGTACAGTTGTGGTTGGTAGCGACCCTATTTTCTATACCGGGCTCCCGGGCTCCAATCCCAGTGGGGGCAAACTATGTGATGAGCACGAATATTTGTACCCGAGTCTTGACGTTTAAGATTATATACAGCATGATTCAGAAACGGTATACTACAATTTCAAACGGTGGTTTTTTAGCGCATTTGTCTTTGTTGCAATTGTGTCTACTAATGAGTAATACTAATTACAAATGCACTAAACAAGTGCAGGTTCAAATGGTAATAAGCCCTTTTCTAATCAGGGAGCGTTCAAGTACTACGTAACGCAATTTTTTGGAGATTTTTGACCTATAGCATAGTTTGGGTACCGTACACTCGGCGTTTTCGTCTGGCTATATTTATCTATTTATTTCTACGTAGCTTTTTATCATGGTTGGCACGTATCTGCAAGCAGTTGCCAATGCCATGGCGTTAGGTTGAATGTGACTCTCCAGGTCACTACGGCTTAAGTTCCATGTGGTCGGTACAGTACGGCGGGCTGCACGTGGAGGTGCAGCTGAGCGAGGGCGGCACGTACATCACGATCCGGCAGTACCGGGACGGCCACGCGCCCGCGCTGCTCGTCAACTACTCCCCGCACACGGTCTCTGTGTACGAGAAGGAAAATGTTAATGTTATGTAAGTTGATATACAAACATGTATTTCTTGCCTCGAGGTCACACCTCGGTGTCTTCATTGGACACCACTGTAGATCCTGGCTTACAGGAGTAGCAGTGGTGGGAGTGTGTGGCGTGACCCATTAAAAAAAACAGATAATGTTTCAGATATATTGAAGTGTTTGCAAAGTCCCTGACCACCGCTTCGTGGATCACTGTAGTGCTTTATGTATTGAAATGCTGTCGCTGATCGTTCTACTATTATTGATATTAACAAACCTCGCATTCGCAGTTTTTTTTTTATGATTGATGTTAACGTAAATATACTGTTTTAGAAAACTGCCTCCGATGAATAAAATGCTGTACACGTGGGACAACCCGGCGGGGCTGCGCACGCTCATATTCGAAGGACACAAGCGAAAGGAGATCGAGAATGATTTGAGAAAAGACGGCATTGGAGAAATCATGTAAGTTCCAATTGAAAACCGTATTGAGCATTTATTGCAATTAAAATGAAAATATCACGAAAATCCTCAAAAATATCTGAAACTGTCCAAAACTACTTAAAACTACATTTACATAGTAGAAATGCCTACAAATACGCAAAAATATCTTGACTCACCAAAATACGCGTAACTTCTCGAAACTACGAAACCATCCAAAACAATAGATATACCCAAAAATACTTGAAGACGACCAAAACTACGAAACCACCTGCGAATACCCGAAACACTCCAAATACCCGAAACTACTGCACCATCCTAATGGCGGTGTATGGTTCTTTCCTCTTTATTGATCAAAAATAAGATTAATTTATTTATCTTAGACTCTTTTCTTCCAAATAAGTATCGCCAATGTAGAACAGATATACAATCAACCCAACAAAAACACTAACATTTTTATAGTAAGGATTCCAATTCCCAGGATCAACGAAACAACAAAAATCTCTTGGGTGTCGTTCCTGGACGGGCTGCAGCGCGTGGTGCTGTTCACGGAGGACGCGATGCTGGCCAGCGGCGCGCACACCATCGGCGAGGCCGAGCTGGTGGACACCGAGCTGGTGCTGGCCATGCAGGGCATCGGCCTGTCGCTCGTCAACGACCCCGAGCATCTCGAGATCGTCTACATCAGCATATCCAAGTAACTACTATTCTTCTTCCCTTTTTTAGACGTCAGCGGAAAAGGGAAGATCTTCCAGCCAGGGCCCAAAGTCTGCTAACACAATCGATTCATAATCGAATAGCAACCATAGTACTTGTCACTTTTGACAGATATCCCATACAATATCTGTCAAAAGTGACAGTTACTATGCGGTTACTGTTCGATTATGAATCGATTGTATTAGCAGACTTGGGGCCCAGGCGGGTGGTATGATTGGCGGGGCGGCCGCTATGCCCCGACGGTTATTGTCGGGATCATGTATATATGTTACTTGCTCCGGAAACTCTTATAGCGCGATTCAGGATTGTGACGTCAATTGTCTATTGTTCTGAATGCGTCTGCAGTGCCATCTGCATAGCTTGTGGTGCGGTTGAAGTGGTCGCTAAAAGACTATCGATCGGCTTCCTTAGTATCGTCCCTATTTTGTTTCTAAAGAGAACCAGTGAAGTTCTCGTTTCGTTACTATTGTACGCACATTTATGATTCGATATTGTTTTCGTTGCAGCTCCGGTATAATATGGGAGCAGTGTAAAATAGGCGCGCGCCGTTACAAGAAGATCGAGGGCACGAAACTGATACAATACGAGGAGGCGTACCAGCGGTACCTGACCGAGAAGATGGTTAGCGACGAACCGGTCTCGCCCAGGGTTATGATCGATGAGAAAATAGAGGTACTGCCATAACATTAAATTCGTTTTTTTTTATTACATTATAGGCAAGTATTTGATCTCGATCTCACCTGATGGTAAGTGACGATGAGATCTACGATGGAGCATACTTGCTTAGAAGGTACCTGTTCACTCTCGACTTGAAAACACCCAGATTGAAGCCAACGGGGAACAAAGACGCCGGTAGCGTGTTCCATTCCTTGGCAGCTCGCACGATGAAAGTAGAAGCAAAACGCTTAGTACGTACCGAAGGAATGTCAACAGTGTACGGATGACACTTGTCCGTGCGTCTTGTCGACCGACGATAGAATGGAGATGGGGGAATTAACTCGTGTAATTCCATCGCAAACTCTCCGAAATGTATTCTGTAAACGGTCTGAAACACAAGCTAAAGTTACATACAGTATATGTATCAAATGTGAATGCAAGGATGTGCGATATATGTGTTACATTAAAAATAAATATAATAAGTGAAACGCCTACAAACTGCCTTAGCAGTTTAGCGTTGTAAAATTATAAGAAATGTATCGTTCTTTTTTTTAATTCAAGAAATAAAACCTCTAGGGGCTCAATTCTGCTAATTTACAAACGCTTCAGTTGAGTGTCGATTGAATGATTTTATGTGTAAATGTATAAACTAATTAATAATAATAAATGTAAATGTATAAACATTAATACTACAACTAAAATAATAATAATAAATGTAAATGTATAAACATTTGGTAGTCTACTAGTTTTTTAAGACCAGTGGCTTTCCACTGACCAGCCATTCAACTGCTATAGAACTATTTCTTATTCTGTACTTCAGTCGTGTATCAATATAATATAGCTCAGTAATGGTATTCTACTCGTTATCTGAAGTTTCTAGCAGCGATATTAAAGTTTTAGCTGAATAGCGAATCTATCACAGTCGTATTGGAAACTCAATAGTGTTCGCTGCAATGGGAATTTGTATGTCAATTTATTTAAATTAGCGGAATTAGGCAGGAGGTGTGGTGCTGTCACGTGATGTAAACGGTCTCTGTCGTCCATTCAGGTGGATTTCGAAGCGATGATGATCCAGAAGCCGTCTCCCCGGCTGCTGCGCCGCACGCTGCAGCCGGGGCTGTGGGCGTCGTGCGGTCTGACCGCGCACTCGCGGCGCCTGCACGCGCGCCTGCACCGCCTGCAGCTGGACCAGCAGCTGCCGCTGCCCACCTTCCCCGTCGTGCTGGCGCCCGTGCCGCCGCCCCGCTCCATCGCCAGCGAGGACCCCAGCGGTGAGCACATCACGCCTATATACCTATATAGAAACATAACTCTTTATTGTCCCACCACATCAAATAATTACACTATAATAAATATCCTAGGTATGTCACACAAAACAGCATAATTTAGCAAGGGTAAAACAAAAAAGTCACAATTTCGCTATGTCCATAAAGAAATGTTGTCAACAAAAAGACAATTTTCATATTTTGTGTGCATTTTTTTAATTGGCGATAAAAAGAACATGTAGTACGGTAAAAAAATGTCTTCCTATTAATTGTTTCGATCAGCTTTAAATTGTGAATGTCAATTCTATAGGTAATTTGTAATTATGCTGAAGATAGATTCGTCATGTTAAAGAAATATGAGACACTACTTTTACACACACTTTTCATCATATTTCTTTTCATACCAACATACACCTGGCATCGATACTTATGGACTAAATGTCGAGTGAGTTTCTGATGTATCGATACCTCGGTGTTGTAGTTTTATTCTTCCCCTCCTTCACGATGTATACAAGGGAAGCCGTGCAATTCGTTGTGTCGACAAACTTTAATTGATTTGTCAGGCATGAAGCCCTTCATCGAGGTGTCGATAGTGGAGCGAATTATGGAGCACAGCAAGGTGCGGCAGTACAAGTACTACAAGGTGCTGATCCAGGAGTTCCACGTGAAGGTCGACATGGGGCTGATCAACGCGCTTATGGGCATGTTCCCGCAGCGGCTGCTCACTGAACAGGAAGCGGTAATTGAAACTGTTTTTTTTTAAATGTCTGTGTTTAAAAAAAATACTATTAGTAGGATCAAGTTTACTATACGAATCTTATTTTTTTTTTACAGTTAGAGGCATTCCAACTAGATTTAGAGAAGGCTCGACAGGCTTTAGAAGCCTTAGCGGCTATGGGAGTCGCGTCAGATCAGAAGAATTTCTACGACAATCTTCATCTGTCGCCGCTCAAGGTACTTATTATTCTATATTCATTTTCTGTAAAGTTATTTTATCAACGTGTTATGTATGTAAAATTGTACTCTATTGCTGTTCATTTCAGGTCCACGTTTCGTTTTCGCTTGGCGGAACGACGCAACTGCCAACGTTTGTCGGCACTCTATTGCAGAGTATTGGTGTAACGTTGACGGATATGAATGATGTGGTTTTCAAGTAAGTTTCTATTGATAAGAAAGCTAGCATCTCAGAACTAGCACTCGAGGATAATGACCTATAAGTCTTTTTTTTATTTAGATCAGTAGTTCCGGAGGTTAAACCCTACATGCAAACTCGCAAGATTTACCTCTTTACTATATAAGTAGGTATAGATTATTTTCTTACATTAATATTAGTGACTTGGGTGTAATGCGTCAAGATACTTGGCTGTACATGTAATTTTAGGCAAAAATATAAGTGAGAAATAAATTTATATAGTGTGTGCAACCCCATGGCTTGCCAAGGTGTTGCATTATGAAAAACACGCACTAATCTACGTTCTAAAGTAGAAAAAAAGTTGTGAAGCATTTTTTTGTTTATTTTATAACTTTTATATTTTTCTCAGGTTGTCATACTACGAAAGAAACTACGAGTTCTTATCGCAAAGGGAAATAATCGGTCAAGTTCAGAGCCACTACACCGGGCAGGCGTTGAAGCAGTTGTACGTGCTGGTGCTGGGCTTGGACGTTATCGGCAACCCGTACGGCCTCGTCGTGGGGTTGAAGAAGGGCGTCGAGGACCTGTTCTATGAACCTTTCCAGGTGGAGTTTTGTTATCGTCATTGTGTATGTAGTAGACGAATTTCTTTCTTCTTTTTTAGATTTCTTTACGAGTGTACCAGAAGGGCAACAGTGCAGAAGAATGGCGACGGATTGTTAAGCATACTTCTAAACTTTAAGTGATAACCACGACAGCTCTGACAAGAGTGTAAGACGATGAAGAAGATATGTTAAAGAGACAAGAATAAGTATATCTAAAGCAGATTCATAAAGTCAGCTGTGTCTTCTTGCTTGCCAGAAGAGGAGGCTAAATAAAATTACATCATCGACCATTAAATGTAAAAAAACCTAGTATATTTATACCGACAGAACAACTGTTTAAAAGTGGGTCACACAAAATCGACTAATTAGCCGCGCCCAGACCAATCGCGCAACTTTGCCTTGATTGATAAGATGCCGCGCGCGGGCTGACAGTGAGACTAACACTTGATAATCCTCGCAATAGCCGCGCAGTCTGTCTATCTGGATACGACTATTAGTCTCGCTGTTAGCTGTTAGTATGCACATTGCATGTGCCCGAGCCAGGCTTGCTCCCACGGGATAGCTATATAGTCGTAACCCCCCCCCCCCCAGGGCGCCATCCAAGGGCCGGGCGAGTTCGCGGAGGGGCTGTTCCTGGGCGTGCGCTCGCTGGTGGGCCACACGGTGGGCGGCGCGGCCGGCGCCGTGTCGCGCATCGCCGGCGCCATGGGACACGGCCTGGCCGCGCTCTCGCTCGACAAGGTCACATTTTCACACTTTGCTTTGGCTTTCTTCTTTTTCCTAGCAGCCTAAAGGCTAAACAAGATATAATTGTTTATACAACAGATATAGGGTAGGTATGGACTATTGCTGCTGTAACTGAAATACCTGAAACTATCTGAAAATATCCAAAACTACTCGTTAAGTATCTGAAAATACCTACACGAAATTTAAAAAAAATAATTAAAAAATATGCCATGCTCGACCCAAATAAAAAAAACCGGTAAAATACAAAGGACATCCCATATTGGCTTTAGCTTTATTAATCTTAACTAATAATTTACAAGTATGTTAAAATATATTTTTTACTCTCAGGATTATCAGCGACGTCGAAGAGACAACATCAACAAACCACCGGCGAATTTGCAAGAGGGACTCGCCAGAAGTGGCAAGGGACTTGTCATGGTATGTAACATGTCACAAATATTTTCTTAATTAAAGTTATCTTTAAAAGTTTACCTTGAACAAACATTTTCCAGCCAAGTATCAACGATTGCGGTTCTCCTATATTCAGTTTTGGTGAAAATTTTATGTTCCAAATCGGTTGGGTTGTTAAGTAATACCACGAACTAAAAGGTCAGCGCCGATGACCAGTGGTAGTTAATCTATTAATTCATTAACAATTAAAATACAAACCCCTTATTAGATATGGCATGGTTTTTGCCAAACCGTCTATGTTAACCCTTATATGTATACCCTTCTGGGATTAGTAATGAAAAAAAAAACCTGCAAGTGTACTGTGTCTGTACATTGAAAAAAAAATGGCTATTTGGATGTCTCTGAAACTCTGAAACAAGGGTTTTAGAATTTGTGTGGGTGTTTGAGTATCATGGAAAATGGGACTTACACCAACTGTTATTGGTTAATTTTGTTCCACGGGCGATGCTGCGATCAAAAGATACTTATGTATAGCTGGTGCTGTAGCCAAACACTTTGCCAACAAACAGGGCGTGTATGACGGCGTCACCGGCGTGTTCACAAAGCCGATAGAGGGCGCCCGCGAGCAGGGCGTGGAAGGGTTCTTCAAGGGGCTGGGCAAGGGAGCCGTGGGGCTGTTCGCGCGCCCCACGTCCGGGGTCGTGGACTTCGCGTCCAGCTCGTTCGACGCCGTCAAGAGGTGAACCAGATGGAAAATTAGGCTTGCATGTTTTTGGGCTTTTTGGATGTTCTGGCTTATGTTGTCGCTCTTAAATAAGCTAACAATACCCAGCATCCTCCGACGATAGTAGTGTCACCCAACTCGATAACTAGGGAGTAGTGGACGGTGTCTGCGGCGTGCTGATCCGGCCCATCCAGGGCGCGCACGAGAGCGGCGCGGGCGGGTTCGTGAAGGGGCTGGGCCGCGGCGCGGTGGGGCTGGTCGTGCGCCCCGTCGGCGGCGTCGTCGACTTCACCTCGGGACTACTCACCACGGTTAAGAGGTCTCAAGTTGGGGCTATACACGTGGGGTAGATGATAGTACTTATTTAGTGTCATGCTCATTATTTTAGTGAAGGGAATCATTAAATATTTAGCAGATATTATTCATACGTATACGCACGAAGTAATGTTGAGTTTTTAAACTACACAAGTCGGAACGCATGCACGGCACAAGTATTAATATAATGTTACCCGTTGCTTTTACTTACTTAAGCTTGGGTGTGTGTTGCTTTTTGTCATTTGATTTGATTTCGTGAGTCTGCCACATATGTTGTGATAATCTATGAGTCTGCATCGATAGGGCGGCGGATATGTCTGAGGACGTGACGAAGCGTCGTCCGGCGCGGTACTTGCCGCCCGAGAGCGGTGTCCGACCCTACTCGAGGCTACATGCAGAAGGATATAAAATGCTGTTTGAATTAGAAAAGGTTTGCACTTACATTGTATTTTCACGATCACGTCATCCCTAGGCCATTAGTCTGTAGCTGAACGTCTGGTAAGCGAGTCTTCAATAACAGTATGCACTATGTAATGTCTAAAATAACTTAATTAGAATATTTTTGTTAACTCCCCGACTTCCCATTGCTCTTAGCTAAATTTAATAGCATTTCTTAATAGACTCGAGGTTTTCAAATCTAAAATTTAGTTTTTTAAAATGGACGTATAATTTGGGGGAAAGCATATAAAATGTGTACGTTATAAGCATTGGTTACAAGAAGCTTACTCATACTTTGATTTGTGTCTCAGGGTAAATTCGTGAGCACGGACTCTTACGAAGCGCACGTGTGGGTGATCGCCGGCAAGGAGGTGGTCATGTGCACGGACAAACGCCTCCTGTATCTGGAGAAAAATAACGTGTTCGGAGGATGGCAGGTGCGTGATGCATAGTCCTTTTAACGTCTCACTACCCCAGTGTTCGGCCTTGCCCCCGATGAGAAAGTATTCAGCCCATACTAATCCACCACACTGCACAAGTTTTTATCTATATCTTAATACTGGCTGACTTACTGACAAACAATGCACAGCCTAAATCTAGGAATATATAGATTTGAAATCTGGTGGATATATATCTTGAGTGCCCTAGAGTTGCACTAAGGAGTGATTTTTAGAAAGTCCACCCATAAAGGGGTCTGAAACTTGTACGATGATACATTTATTTTAAAACTAACTGCGCCCCGTGGTGTTTACATTTACCGGGATAAAAATAGCCCATGTGCTATTCAAGACTGTAATCTATCTCTGTGCCAAATTTCATCCATATCCGTTCAGCCGTTCTGACGTGATTGAGTAACAAACATCCATCCATCAAAACTTTCACATTTATAATATTAGTGGGATTCCGATCGGGCACATGGCTAAGTACTAAATAAAGCTATATTCAACAGATTGTGTGGTCATATCTCTGGAGTGAACTCCCCGAAGTGCCATCGGCCGTCTCCAAAGGCGTGTACATCCCCACCGCCAAGAAGAAGGTGCTCGGCATGTTCCCCAGCTCGGGCTCGGGCAAGGTGATATTCCTCTACGACGAGCAACAGAAGAAGTACCTCCTGGCCCAGTGCCAGCGGCTAATGCATGTCTCGCATTGACATGAGGACGTAGAAAGAATGCCGCCCACCGAGTGGCTGCGACAATTCTTTCTACTTATATTCGATTTTCGCACAGCGACGCTTGCTTTAGCCTATCACTTTAACATGCACCACATTGCCCCGAAAGGCTTTCGCTGAATGACTTCCCTGACTACACAGTGCAGCCGTGCTTGTGGAAATGTGTCTTCAGCTGTGTATTTTGACAACCATGTGCTTGTTATATTTTTATACTACGTTTTTATATTATTGTGTAGGTGCGTAATGCAATGTGTAGTTGAGTACAGATTATGGAATTGATTAATATTATATACTTAGTAGTTTTTGTGTATGCTATCGTAATTTGGATTCGTTTACAAATATTCACTTCGTGTAAACGTGCGCTCCATGTCTTAAGTCCTTGTACATTTTCCCAACTTCATAGAACGACTAGGAGACCTCAGATATTTTCATGTTTTTAACAATATAAGATATTCTAGAGGCTACTTACTAATAATACTAGTATTGCCTTATAGGAGTACAAAAAGGCATTTATATCACAACAGCCTCGGCTGCATTCATGCTTTATCTTCTTTGACAATATCCGTTTGCATTTATATAAGGGTTAATATTTTATAAAATATAATATTTCAGTCTTCCGTTATGTACTTACCATTTGCATCTTCCCGTTGAATTTATTATGTCGTTGGGATTATAAATATCGAATATAACATGATAAAAACCTTTGGAATGTTTGTTACTGGATACAGTTCTGTTCAAATACTCATTTGGGTAGTCCACTAACAAACAGTTGGAAAACCTTCGAGTATTTCATATTCTATTATACTTGTAGTTTATGTAACATTATGTTGTTGTAAGTTTAATATACAAAGACAAAATCGGCGAAGTAATATTATACCTATGTTGTGTGTTATGTATTTCTTATTGATAACTAAGAGTACAAATCTTGTTAATTTCAAATGAATTGTTTTCTTTTTTGTTGATGTTTTGCATTATTCGGTTGAAAAATATCAAGTTTAGTTTGGTTATAATGATATTATATTAGGTGGCGGAGGCCCGGCCGCTGCGCCGCCGGGCTCCAGTACGAGTGCCTTACACGATCAATGTTTAGGAATGTGATTTTTTATGTACACTTTGATTTTTTATAAAAACTGTTTCAAGTTTTTAGTTACACTGAAAATAATTTTAGTTGGGATGCTACTCTTAGGTTGAGTGCAGAAAATAAAGATGTTTACATGTGCTTCGCCTCGTTGTGCGCTAGCCTCACCGATGGTTTCGCGATTAAAATTTTCTTATTTTTTATATATCGTATTTATTTTGTTGAAACATTTATACGGAAAATACTTTTAATTCACATCTAACCTAACGTAAACTTTGTAATTTTTGCTTGTTGCACAATTTACTTATTTCGACATCGTTTTGTCTTGTTCAAGATTATGTAAGAACATATTAAATAAAAAAATATATATAAACGAAATCTATTTTTTTTTATCAACCTATTAACAATTTCTGAACATATTATAAATCGTGAAATAAATCTATATATTGTTTACGCAGTGGTTGTCGTAAATACCAGAGAACAATATTAATAACGAGATTTGTCTAACGAATAGCTTTTTGGTAATAAATGGGTGAATCCATCATGCCTGACAAATTCGCCGGACAATATTTAAGTGATAAATCAATGCGAAAAATACAAAGCCACAGATTACAGAACATTGCGTCCAATTGAAAAATGAGTCGTGTGTATGGGGGATTATCTAAAATAACACCATGAAGTTAATTTATATTAGATACACGGGAACCATTAAAGGCACTACATACATGCCTAGCTAATAAACTGGTAAGTATCATTATTACCTACATATTTCTATTTATCTAAAATAAATACCGTTGCAATGTATTCATCCATACATTTAGAGCTTGAAATAAATATGAGACTGCACCAAACAGTTCCGAATTCTTTGGCTACACTGCCAACAAGAATTGTGAAAATATTGACCTAAAACAGCTGATGAGCAACGTAGAACGACGGAGGCCGAGGACACCGTATTCCATTCGCTGAACGGACCAAATACGCACGGCACCTAATATTTTAGTATGCAATACAATCCATACAACAGAAGTAGGACGACATAGCGTTATATTGTACGTACGATAATACATGGACAGTTAACCCATGCAATCCGGCCCCCTGATTACGTATCTTGCCTAGCCTAACGATAGCAAAGCGACAGCAATAATCTCGCAATAATTGCATTCAAATCGCAGATTTGTATGGCGTCGCAGCGGTACGTATTACGAATTAGCCATTTAAAAGCAAATATTGCGCGATTACTGCTATCGCTAGGCTATTGCAAGTTACGTAATCAGGGGGCGGGGCAGGAACGGTTCTAGCTACTTACAGTATAAATGTAAAAAAATGTATGTAAGTATGACAGGGGACCACGCAAAAACTGCTTTACTGATTTGAATGAAAATTGGTAAACAGTGTATGAAAGCCGCGCACGTTTTGATTCAAAACAAACGAATGATTAATATGTGAAATTTGCTCATACACCCAATTCAACGTGTACTTACAATCAAATGGGGTAAGTATCTAATAATAAAGGGCTTTATATTCAAACAATAAAACGGATATTCTGAATGATGGCCCATGTCTTCGGCTTAACGATATTCTCACTTTACGAACGTTTAAATTTAGGAGCCACTCGTTTAGTTTAATATTGGCGTTTGGATCGGTTTTACATTAGGTTGTATCCCACCTTTTGATGTGACGTAAGCATTAGCCGATCTTATAGAAGTGGGTAGATTCTTCTAATAGGTATGCTTAGCTAAGAGGAGACCTCCAATTATAGTTAAAGACTGAGATGTTCAATATTTCAATTGGGTTTGGACAAACTACAAAGACTAAGTATTTATCGCTGGGTAGGTATATATACGCTAATACCTATCTACTTAGGAATAATATATTCTCTACATGGATATAGGATAGGCGGGTACCGCATACTCCAAACTACTTCGATATTCATAAAAGCGCAAAGTTATATTCAACTCTATATAAGTTGCTGCTCATTATATTTTTAGTCTCCATAAATTCCTAACAATATCGATAGTAAATATAGGTAAACAATAGTTATAGAATGAATAAACAAAACATTTCATTAGAATATGTAGGTATGAACAGCAAAGTTTGCGCATTTAGCAATTACAGTATTAAAGATGTTAACTGCACTCTCGCTCTGAAGAGGTGAACACTCGGCTTGGATAATCCTGATTTAATCCCAGAGCATCGGTGTGACTAGGGTTACCATATCAGACGTTATAAAAGTAGGACATGAAGATGAAGAAATTAATTGTGATCTCAATACCTATTTAAAATCATCACTTTTATTGTTCCAAATATTGATAGAGAATGCATACCACAGTATTATGGTGTTAGTTAAGTGGTTGTTGCGTGAGCACCCAGGTACCTTCATCATTGATTAACTACTTATGTACCAAAGAAAAACATTAAGTTGGTACTTACGTAGAGTACAACAATTGTAAAGTCTTGGGAATTCTTGGTAAGTTGGCAACCGTTTGTATGGTTGAACTTTGATAGTGATAATGTGTTTATACAAATTGGAGTTAGAATGCAGTTTCATTGAGGTCTTCGTGCTATGTTAATATCGTCTACAGTTTTACTCTTGCTTTATACTCGTGCACTGGCTTTGTCACAGCGCTCACTTTAGTTCTGACCTTGGCTAAAACTGAGACTTTCATATTGCAAAGAGAAAAAGTATTTAAAGGAAATCAAATCTCATAATTTAAAACTTATTTTTAGAGTGCGTTTATACCATTTGGTGTAAATTATAATTAAACGAGTAGTGTCTTCTTACCTACTCAGTTTCATTCTACACCCCGGGGGCACATTACGTAGCTGCTATTTCTACAAGAAACTTATTTCGTTGTAAAGTAACACGTCTCGTCTAATCGAATTGGATTGTTTTATATACTTCACCTAGTTAAAAACGTTATTTTAATTGGAACTTCTGTCAAGAGGGTTGTAAATTAAACGTATGAAATATTTAATGTTTTATTTTGTGAATGTTCATCTACTTACATTGCACCGAGTTTTGTGCAATTTTAAATATTTTGTTCTGATTTTTTTCTAATTCGGTACCCGTCTCTATCTAGCGACCTAAATGAAATGACACGAGATATTACCTCGTAAACAAAAAAATCATATAATTTTATGTGCTACGAGTACATGTTGTGTTGTATGTAGGTAAGCATTACAACACTAATATCAGGGGTGCTCCGAAGCACGCGTGCACTATTCGTCCTTAACACCATAGCTGTGAATGTGTGAAACCCCTACCATAGCTTGTATTTAGTAAATTAATTTCCCTAAAAGTATATATGTTATATGTATCTGGCTCTGACCTTGGCTCTGAATAACTTTAGAATTTTAAAAGTAATACGGTATACACAACTATTATTAGCTACAAATCAATCGCATAGAGCGCATTTATGCCGCTTTGTAGTAGTAGTAGCCGAAGAGTCTGAATAGATGATTTGATACTATACCTATGAGAAACTAATTATAAAAAAAGGTTTTCACGCGGAGTGATTAGACATTAAGGATTTTAATATAAATAAATAAATATCGCCAGACGAACACAACAACTGTACGGTCCTACACTAAGCAACGCTTGTATTAATGGTACCGTGCAACGGTATGAGGGTGATCCCAGTATATATTACACAACACAAATTATATATTAAACAACCATGACTTGTGTACAAACTTCCGTGCTCATCACGCAAAGTTTGTCCCTACCAGGATTTGAACCCGGGACCCTCGGCGTGGAAATCAGGGTCATTACCAACTGCGCTAATCATCAAATCCGTATACGTAACTTCAAATCCGTATACGTAACTATTTATCTGAAAACTTATTTTTATAAACAAAATACATGTGTCTAAAAAGCTGTGAGAGCCTATAGTAAGACAACTTGCGGTAGACATGCAATGCGTGTGTTATGACGGCAACATATGGCGCAGTCCGCTTATTTTATGCGCCCAAACATAGATTCAAATGTTATATGTTTTATAATCATATTTCTGTTAAACCTTACTTATCTATATACATATAATAAAAATTCAACTGATCGCTGTCTATACATGGAATAGTTACGAGAAAAAAACAATTATTGGGCGCCTTTATCAACGCAATAGAACCCAAAACAATGATGGTTAGAATTTATATCTGTTTATCTGTTTGTCTTATTGTGTTTGTTTGGGTGCAGTTTTCACTTATGTATTGTAGTAAGCTTAATTAAATTTAGTGTTTGTTTGACTTCAATAAGTTGATAAATTATATCAATTTAAATACACGGACGAAGTCTCGGGCAACAGCTAGTATAATTATCATATAAGCAAATTGTTCACGGTTACGAGCTTGTGGCCGTGCTACGGATAGTAGCGCATACATGTAGCACCTACTACAAGCCTACGCAGCCCGTAACGTAGCACCATAGCATTACGTAGCCCGTAGCAAAAGTTGTATTATTAATGCAGAAATATAAACCGAATAGAATAAAACAATATTAAACGCAGCGAAAATCTGCGACCGAAGCTTGTCAATAATATCGGGATATTGCAACAGCTAAGTATCGTTAGATAAAGTGGTTATGTAATCGACACCTCCTGATGGCAAGGTGGCAGGTCGCGTCGTGGGCAGACAGACGGGTGCGAGGTGCTGGCCTTTCTGCGCACCGTTATTAATTGACACCCACTACCGTATCTTATTATTTTCTTTATCGAATTTCTTCTGACAGGTTTAAACTTAAAAAAACTAAAACAAGTGGATGTAAGCAGGATAATATTCTACCATGCTCTTTATTGGGCATTAGTTGTAAAGATATAAGTAGGCTTATGTATGCAGTAAGATTAAAGAACATATAAAACTCATGTTTGAGTTCATTAAAATATTTTTTATTGCTCGAAGAGTAGATACTTCTTAATGTAATTTGACCGCATTTTTTGTGTAAGTGTAGTAAAATAAAAGTTAGGTAGGTATATTTATTAGTGTCACGATTATAAAATATTTGGTTTGGTTTGCTGTTAGAACATTTATTACCCGCCCACAGACAGAGACATTAACCCCATGGGATTTATTAATGACGTTATGATTTGACGCCTAAAACTTTATGCGTGTGACTGATTTACGTATACTACTATCGAAAAGTGTCCTATTCATCGACCTATCGGCATTAGTATGACTTCGGTCAACTGGGAGGCGAAGGGTGATGGATGCGAAAGCTGGTTTTATCACGTCAAAATCGGCAAGGTATAATTTTAATAGGTCCACTTTTATGGGCTAAACGAAAGTGCCCATTAAGAGGAGTTTTACGATCACGACTGATTTGTGAGTAAGTAAATAGTTTACATGATTACGACTTGCGTATGATGCAGGCTATAAAACAATAAGTTATGTTAATAATATAGTGTCGTTAAGTGTGGGATGCGAGTCTTTGTGTGTAGGAATAATTATATTAATAATAAAATATATGGTAGGTATAAAGTTAATAACTCAAGAACGGCTGGTCCGACTTATATGTTCTTTGATAGTTTTAATTTTTCTCCACCCCGAATAGCAGCATAAGTTTTTAACTTATGCTGCTATTATTATTGTTAATTTTTTTGGGATTTTTTTCCTATGTTTTACATAGCAAAAAATCCCAAAGAAATAAAGATAAACATTTTCTCATACATTTAATTCTGAGCCGGTACTGAAAAAAATATTTAACAAAACGTTGACTACTAGCTACAGTAATATTGTTGGGAACAATGTGTTACCAGTAACAAAACTCGGTTTGATGCTGGTTACACTCAGGTTTGTAAATTTATTCAAAGTTCGGTTAATTTTAACAAAATTTAAGTTATTTTGGATATAACCAAAAAAGTTCGATTAATTAGTTTTTTTCAGTGTTTTAAATAAAATATTGGAATTTTAACCATTTAAATGTAATAGACTTTACGGACAATCAATGGAAATTGGCTCAATGGACCCATTTACATCAAAGATAGAGTGGTTAGGTTTTTTTTTGTATGTTTATATGCGGTTTATAATAACCTTAATTTTGTCAAAAATTCTTTTTTATTTAAGTCCAAGCCAAATCATTTATTTCTTAACTCTACAAACCGATCGGGATGACACCTCAACTGAGATGATCCAGCAAGAAACTCAGCATGCTTGTTTTTTGTTTTACAGTATTTTTATAATACGTCTCTACCATTAAAAATGACGTAAGTATATACATCGATACATTAAGAGCAGCAATTAATCAATGTATAACGTTAGGTTTCAACTGATACATATTCTAAGAAGTGATAAGTCACAAAAAGCAATATAACCTGAAGCTTATAGACCAAAACTAAACTCTTAGACTTAATAATGTGGAAAACATCGATGGAAAACAATATCAAGTACCTAAATTATGTCTCGTATCGATATAAAATGGAAAAGATTTTACATATCCTTCTACTGCGTGAGGGTTCATTCAACTGTTAACAAAGATAACTACGTGGTTGGAAAAGCACTCGGATACATACTTTAACATAACGTCATAAGGTTTACATTATAATTTTAAGAATTCGTGAACTGATACCAAGATTCAAGTTGTTGGCGGAAATAACAAATACAAAATGTTATTCCAAAAATCATTGTTTTATTTCATTGGCAATCATTTTTTTTTCAGTCTTACGAGGGAGGACCCTTTTTCTAGGTCACAGGATTACTAGACTGTGTTCATACAGTATAGCAACGTGCCTATATTTTTATCATGTTGTTTTTCATTAAAATTTATCATATTATCCACATCCACAATACATATTTTTATTTCAAAAGCCTAAAAGACTATTCTAAATAGAACCATTGTTTCTACGGTGGTACTTTACCTTACACGATAGGCTATAGGTACTACGTTTAAAAAGGACATAAGGTATTTTTTTATATTAGAACAATAGTTTCTAACGTATCCGTTAGTCGGTTAAAGGAACGAATTAAACAATTGTTATATTATACTGCTGGAAAAAGATTGATTTAGAGTAAGGATATATCCAGCTTATAAAAGGTTAGATACTTGTGTAGACACATCAAGAGTGAACTACAACCGCGAACTATTGCAAAACCAACCTACAAATACAATCGCTTGAACTATTCTGTACCTACATTAATTTAGAACCTGTGTGTGTTATAAAGACCTTACATCTGCTAGACAGAACTAAGACCTAATATTTATCAACATTAACGTGCCAGTAGTATTCGATATATAAAGCTAAATTTAAAAAAAAATGATAACGACTGACATATATCCTTAATGAATATTACTCATTGAAACTCGATCACGTTATACAAAAACGTATTTCTAATGGCCTTTTGTACAAACATTTTGTATAATGTATGCGGTCGATGTATGGGATTCGTTTGTGCCCTGCCATCGTAAGTGTGGTGACGTCACGAGTTGAGTACATAGGTATTGAATTTCAACGCACCCGTGTAGGATGCTGCTTGTTTGGACATGCTTTTATTGTAAATAACATTAGTATCGGCAAATAGTTACGGTTGTATAAATATATGTTTGTGTGGTGACTAAGATTTGGATGATGACGTCAAAACACAGTAAGTACTTATCATTTGCAACTTTAAGCTCTAAACTCGGGGAATTGAGTGTGGCCAGTAAATGGAAGCACACTCGCCCCTAGCACGTTACGATATAATTATACCTTCAAGCAGGTAAAAATATAGGTATACCTCGGCCTGTCCCTTTATAGAATACAGGTATGAAAATACACTTAAAATTAATAACTCATCAACCTCTTAAAGCTGTTACAAAACAAAAATTCTTATAAGTACACGTCCCAAAATTTTAAACAAAAATTACTCGATCTTTTATTATAGGACTATCCTTTGCATCCATTAAAATGGTTCACAAGCCTTAAAAAAAGGGCAATGGATGCTTTTATCGTCAGAAACACCTATGGATTCTGTGCCCCGTTCAGATAGATACAAAGGACTATGTTACAACTTACAATGGTCGAGGTACCCGTAAGTACTTTACTTGAGCTATTACTGGGTTTGTATGTGGTTAACTAATTACATGTAATGAAATAAAAATTGTGTTACATACGAGGAATATGACCATCGAATATCATCTTCATTATCTTAACATTGTCGCAATGTCCACCTCATTTAATTTTATTTTAATTTCATTTTTAGATTTAAATTTAAATTTATGAAACCTGAAACCTCTGTAAGACTCTTATATTATGTCATAACCAGGTTCCCAAGATACAAGCTTACGCTTAGCTTGGGACCGCAACACAAATAATTTGTGATAAGATTATGGAAAATAAATATTATTATTAGATAATATAATCTATACTAATATTATAAATGTGAAAGTTTGGATGGATGGATGGATAGATGGATGGATGTTTGTTACTCTTTCACGCCCGAACGGCTGAAAGGATCTGGATGAAATTTGGCACAGAGATAGATTATAGTCTGGAATAACACATAGGCTACTTTTTATCCCGGTAAAATGTATGGTTCCCGTGGGATAGTTGTTTTAATTTTTCATACTTTTTATCGCGGGTAACACCGCCGGGCGCATCTAGTCAATAATATGATAGCATCAAGAATACCTTGACGAATAAGTTTAGATAATTCATAACAATATCAAGGGTGCTCCAAAAATATAATACGACTACCTGCGCTGTAGGTATTAGTCAATATTTTGTGGCTGCCAATGCTGTATCTATTACAATTACGATTAGGTAAGGCGATATCTCCACTGGGGATTGATGTTTTATTGAAAAGGAAAATCTATTAGTTCAATGGGTATATTTTCTCATCTCTATATTGATATTACTGTATATGTACAGGTATATATGTACAGGTAGGTATTACGTGCGGGTTATAATTTAAACTATTTTTGAATTTCACAAGATTGCTAAAGTTCCAGTCATGTAGGGCTCGATCCTGTCATTCAATCGCTGGTATATATAAGGATATAAACCATATGATCTTTTATTGATGATATCTTTTTTTAATGATGATTAACAATAATGCTGAAAATCGTGTCTAGTTAATTTAGAATACTAACTTTTTTAAAGTTAAAATCATTTTATAAAGTCACATCTCTACATAATAATAATAAAAATGTAACTGATCGCTGTCTGTACCTGGAAGATATATGATAAAAACTATTATTAAGGGCCTTTATCAACGCAATAGAACAATGATTGTTAAAATGTTTGTATGTTCATCGTTTTGTCTGTGCGTTTGTGCGCGCTAATCTTAGAAACGGCTTAACCGATTTGGATATTGATTTCACTAATATATTGTAGTTAAATTGCATGCTTGTTTTATATAAATCAGTTCATAAATATAAAAGTTCCATCACTTTAAAGACGCGGAAAAAGTCAACAGCTATCCTCTTAGAATTAACCTGAATTGAATATTAAAGTATTTATTGCATATCGAAATACAGTGTTCAAACTGAATTGGTTCTTATTTCAATTCCAAGTCGAGTTCAAGTCGAGGCAATAATGTCGTTTACTGTCACCCATAATATAGTAATTAAATAAAATAATATACTTCCAAATTAATTCCTACATCCACATGTTGATAAGTAGGAAAACTTCAAAAAAGTTTCCAACTACACGGTAACTTAAAAAAACAATTGTGTCGCCAAGTTTTACGCGCGAAGGCTGTAGCGCACCAACTCGTCCCGCCCTGGGGCGGGAGTGGGCGGGGCGGAGTCCTATATAAGCTGCAGCATGCTGAAAACTTTGTTATTGGAAGCGAGCAATCGAACACGTGACACGTTTCCGAAGTTTCCAGCGGTATTCAGGTAAGTCGAAGTTTTCCGAGCGCAAAAATCATTCGTCGAAATTATGTTATACATTCTATAATTTATTATGTATATATGTGTAACGTATTGGACGTGACATGAATATCAATGTGGCATTTACGGGACAGAAGTAATCAGACGTTAATGGTGTGAATATTAAATTCGAAAAGGAATCTCGTGTGATTAAGTAAGCAAAGTTTTCCAGTACCAATATAATTATTGTAAAATGGTATTGTAAGGTTCAAGTTGAAGATAAAGTAAAAGATTATTTTTAAATATGGATTATATCTAACAATATACTGTTTAAACAATAATGAATTATGTATTGGAATATTGGTAAAAATATTGGTGGATGATATGCCTCATTGGTCTAACTATCGACAAGCGCCGTCTGTCCGCCAATAATTGGGCCTTCGTTCGATTCCCGAGTCACGCATTGTTATTTGGATTTCAATAAAAAAAACTCTAAGTGAGTGTGGGTTTGATATACTATTGCGCGGTAAATTTAAATAGACTCGCACCCTATTGTTTTGATAGAGCCCTATACCATAAATGAAATGTGGATCTCCAAGTACTATGTCTTTCAGAAGATACTTGTAAGGGGCAGTTATATAAAGTTATATTGGGCCGTTCAAATACGGCTAACTTAATAAATACAGGCGTTTCTCTCGTTATATTGCGGAGTTTCTTCAACTCAATTTATAATGATAAATTGTAGAGGGTGAAGATGTGTGTAATAGTACAATATGATACAAGTGAGCTTAGTTGGTCATTACAGTAGAGGCTAGCTCTAATATATCTGTGGGCTAGTTGCAGCCCGAGCCGAAGACGAAGGCGCAATGAAAGCGAGACTGTAATTATCAAGTGCTCACGCGTGTCATACAACGATTTTTAACACACTGGTTAGGAAAAAAATAGTAAAACACTATACCCATATTTGTGAAACCTGACTACAGAACAAAAACGACCCGGTAGTTTCGCACCCTGTTTGAAAGAGAAGCACAGATAACAAAGTCATAAAACAGCCCAATATTACAAATATAATTAATTGAATATTTTTGCAATCATAACAAAAACAAATGATAATTTAATGACAAAAATGAACAATAAAAATGGAGCCATTTTTCAGACATCAAACTTCTTTGCCTGCATTCAGAAAAAAATGTGACGTTTGTAACACTAGTGGGTAATATAAAGTGAAAAGCACGCGTGTGTCATTCGCTGTATTATGAACCTAAAATCGGTGCAATAAGAGCCACTTTACGAGAAAGTGTATTGAATAACTTATAATAGCTTCCCGTGTAACGGATATTTCAAGATGCTAATATTAAATAATTTTATAAAAGATAACCAACTCAACCTATAACATTAAATGGTAAAACATAATGTTACAGGTATTTCAAATTTTCTTCGTTTAGTTAACTGCCAGTCTGAGTACATTCCAATTAAATAACTAGTGTCATTTTACACAAATCATAATCTATTTGTGTATTCAGCTCATCAACAAATGAACGTATTCTTAATATCAGAGGCACAGAACTTATTATATCCAAATATTATTTCTGGGTTCGGGACATCTAGACACTTCAAATATAAAATGTGTGGCGGACATATCGCATCTCCAAATATTCCTGGTTTTATTGCCGTTACGCGTTATAGTGGCAACCCTACTTCCCATTTAAATATAAGTAGCACGTGCCGTTGTTCTTATAGTTTTCCTACTATTTTATAACAAAAAAAAGAAAAGTATTTTTATTATTTTTAACTAACATCAATACCTTCTAGGATAAAAAAGTAGTCTGCGTTATTTCATATTGTAAGAACCTACATCTATTCCAAATTTAAATCAAATCCGTTCAGTTGTCTTGCGTGTTCCTATTTCAAAGTTACAGCACACTTGCAAAATGTATAATATTAAGTATTAAACTTGGTTTGTAGGTAGTTAAAATACATTTAAATGATAAAAGCTACCCTAGCATTACCTGAGTATTTATATGTTTTTTGTCGGGTATAATTAAACGCACTTAAGACAAAAGGTCAGTGAAAAGTAACTGATGATGATAATTTTTTGTAACTAAAACAAATTGTAGTTCATTTTTCCTCTCCGTGTTTATATATAAAACGTAACCGGTGTTCTTGAATAATAATTGTGTTACCTACAGAATCCACAAGTCGCCTTTAAATTTTGTTAAAGTGAAAAGGCCCATTCTAATAAAAATGATAGAGAACAGGACTCTGACGAAAAACTGCAATTATTCAAATGTTCAAAAAATGTTTATTCATATTCATTTTATTGCAATCTTCAATAAATAAATATAAAATGTAATTACAGTTAAACTGAATACGAAAAAAACATATAAATAGTATGACAACAAACTATGTATCAAAAAGACCTTGTCCGCGTGGAATGGTGGCAAGAATGCTGGCTGCATTTCCTCTCTGTATAATCAAGCTATTGAGCGAGGAAAGAGCCAGCCCTCCTGTCACCTGTGGAGGCAATCAACCAATCAAAAGATTGCTACAAATTATAATAGGTTCATTTCATCCAAGTTTTAAAATCATAATAAACGTCATACTAAAATCAAATCAAACGCCCTTAACACAAAAAATTTAATTAATTTATTCCTCTAATTAACTTGACATCCACTGAGCGTAGTCCATAATTCATGATTCCCATTAACTTCTATGCCTATAGAGTAAAGTAATTTCAAGATTCTAGCGGTGAGCAATGCCCTTTGACAGAGAACCACAAATGTTGGTCACGCGCGCAAAGGTTCATAACTTGTGGAACTGTAAAATCGAAATCGACGAATCGTATAATCCAAATTATTAACGTTCGTTAAATTCAGATACAAATATAGTACCTACTTATTTTAAACTTGACAACTACATATATGTGTATATGTAGGAATAAAATAGATCTTGTTCGAGAAAGTTGTATATTTTGAGTGAAGTAGAATGTTCATTAGCGTGTATTTAAAATACTATGACATTCTTCCTTTAAATAATATATTACACCCTACGTTCTAAGGAGTTGGTAATAGACTTACAACAGTTTATATAACTATATGTATACAATTTGAAATCTATACTATATACTATACTATACTATACTATATACTATATCTATACTAATATTATAAATGTGAAAGTTTGGATGGATGGATAGATGGATGGATGTTTGTTACTCTTTCACGCCCGAACGGCTGAACGGATCTGGATGAAATTTGGCACAGAGATAGATTATAGTCTGGAATAGCACATAGGCTACTTTTTATCCCGGTAAAATGTATGGTTCCCGTGGGATAGATGTTTTAATTTTTCATACTTTTTATCGCGGGTAACACCGCCGGGCGCAACTAGTAATATTATAAATGTGAAAGTTTGCATGGATGGATGGATGTTTGTTACTCTTTCACGCCAGAACGGCTGAACTGATCTGGATGAAATTTGGCACAGAGATAGATTATAGTCTGGAATAGCACAAAGGCTACTTTTTATCCCGGTAAAATGTATGGTTCCCGTGGGATAGATTTGTTAAAATTTTCATAGAATACCAATAAATTCATTTTCTCATACATTTGATTCTGAGGCGGTACGAAGTTCGCCGGGACAGCTAGTATAATATATACCTAATATGGTGATGTAAGAAATTGGTGGTGATATTAAGATGCTGTTTATAAAGTATATAATAAAACATTTTATATGTTACAAATTAGATTCTATTAAACGATAAATCATTATTAACGATCTTAGATTTTATACTTAGACTAACAAATATATAGATATTAGAGACGCGACATTGACCCTCAAGTGGGATGATTAGGTAAACTAATAGGTGGGCGTGATACATATTTATCGGCTTAATAGTGGTAAGCTTCAAAATATAAAAAGAGAATGTTCCTACATTGTATTTGAGACAACCAGTTTTAAAAACAACGGGTAGGTACTCGACGAACTTTTGCGTTTTGTCTACTAAATAACTAATTAAGTGATTCGAAATTCCAAATTAATTAAGAAACTTTTTTGTCTAAAATTTTAACCTAACTCGTCATATTATAAAGTAGACTTGCAAACACAATTCCAACCTTAGGATTGTTGGATCATTTTCCAGGATGAAATCACTCGAATCTTGCAACCGAAGCAAGGAACATGTTTATTTTCTTACATACTCGATACGTTGCATTTTCTTTCCGTCATATGATAAAAATAATGGACAATATTTGTGACTGATCACGCGTTTTTGCACTGAATACCTTGATAAGACCTTCACATCCAAATTAAAGATATATTCGATGTGCGGATATAATGTTTAGCGGTAAAGGCAAGATCTTCCAGCCAGGCGGGTAGTACGCTATGCCCTGACGGTTATTATCGGGATCTTGTATATATGTTATGCTCCGAAAACTCTCATAGCGCGTTTCAGGATTGTATGGAGCCTCCGTAATTTGTTCTGAATGTCGTTTGCAGCGCCATCTGTGTAGCTTGTGGTGAGGTTGAAGAGGTCGCTACATATCTTTCTCATTATTAATCCATTAGTGCCACTAACGTACACAATGGCCACTAATAATTGCCCAAATGTGTTTCACTATTAATTAGTGACTAAGGCATGGTTTGAGAAAGGTTCTGTTAATTAATGAGGAAGTTCGGGTTAAAAACACTTAATCCATTTTATACCAATAAATTCGTTAAGGTTATGTACGTGTAGGTAACTCTTAATATATTTTTATTGAATTAGTTAATAATTGACCACACAATTGTCCTTAATATCTGCTTATCCATTCTACCCATTGTTTAAAGATTGGAATACCAAAAAACGTTGCGATCCATAAAATAAATGAGGTGCCTATATAAACAGAGTACATAAATATTCTTGTAAATATGTACAAGACATTATTGGTTATATAGCGAACTATTTGCTTGATACGGCAAACCAGTATTATATGAACAAATTTTAAGTGGAGAGGCTCAATATTTGTGCAATAGACGACAGTGATAAGTTTTCATACCTACCTACTTCTATCATAGTATTTGTAGCGAACTCTTCAACTTCTCCACACGCTACACAGATAGTGCTTCAGACGCATTCAGGACATTATACAATTCTCAATACAATCCTGAATCGCGCTATGAGAGTTTTCGGAGCACGTAACATAGGTATATACAAGATCCCGACGATAACCGTCGGGGCACAGCGGCCGCCACGCCAGGCATACCACCCGCCTGGCTGGAAGATCTTCCCTTTCCGCTAAATATTGGAAATAATATTGACAAAATGTACAAAATGATTATGTTTTGTCGCTTGGTACAGTTACATAATTATAATTGTTGACTCGTTGTCAGATTGTTATTGTATAAATGAAATAATAATAGCTGGATTCCTTTCTGCTTCGACACTTCATTATAGAGCTTGTTTGAAGTGTTTAATTGCTTTCATAAATAAATACACGCAAATTTTGTTAAGTATACAAAATACTTGTTTTGATAAAATAATTAAAACTTGTGGGAAGCGAATATCACGTTTGTCGACCGTGCCGTGCGCGCATAGATATTTGTATTTTGTTTACACTTCCATACCGAATATCATAGCGATACAATAAGTACTTATCTCATATTATATATAATAATAATAATAATACGAGCCCTTTTTAATGTCCCACTGCTGGGCACGGGCCTCCGCTCAATGCGAGGGGATTAGGCCATAGTCCACCACGCTGAGCTAGTGCGGGTTGGCGGACTTCACATATCTTTCGAGGGGTTCTCGCAGACATGCAGGTTTCCTTGCGATGTTTTCCTTCACCGTTAAGCAAGTGATAATCTGGGTTGAAAATGAGATTCACACATAAAATCTCAGAGGTACGAACCCCGGCTTGAACCTGTAATCCTCGTTACCGAGGCAAGCGTTCTACCAACTTGCCTATCACTGTTGTCAGTCTATCTCATTTTATGTATAACCATAACCTATAATAAATCATGTGACAGTCAAATAAATTTCAACAACAATAATTTTGTTGACGCCTTGACCAAACCTAGCGACCCGATGAAGTCAATCTGATCAATTAGACTAATTAATCACGCCACGTGGTGATTAGACTTCGAACACATGTTATGCTAATACATACCTATCTAATTTAGTTAAGTAATATTCTGAACGCAACTACAATTTTATATCACAAATTGTTTCTTATAATATTTTGTCCTGAATATATTTAACAGGATTAGCTAGTTTGGACGAAGTAACATGAAATTCAAACTTATAACGTTGCAACGTCTTCAGTATACAGATAGCTAAGCATTTTCATAGTAATTGCCGGATTAACCGGGCGAATCGAATATCTCCCCGGGACGAACACGATGTCAGCTTTCGCCTATCTTTTGTAAACAATCGTGTTATCGTTTAATGTTATCGGCGTCATAAATCCTGTTGAGCCATATTACACAGCGGGCAAAAAGGTTGTTTGTAAAGAATACTTTGCAATTAAAAAGGAAACGATTGTAAAATGAGTGTTGAGAGTTTTGAAACTCTTACCAAAGGCCCTGGTGTTTTGACTACGCTAAAACCCACATGGGTGGTAGATGTTATACTTTCTACATATTTGAGTATACTTACTCACCTATGTAGTGTTCGCTAATTTTGCGGCGAGACTGAATGATGATGTGGTTAGACAACTTATCTGCTACTCACAGTATAATGGGGAGACATGTGTCAGTAATCTCAAGATTACTGCTAGATTACGTGCGTAACGTTGGAATAAATGATTGCGGTCGAGGTGTGGAACGAATGTTTGATTAATGCCGATGTCTAGACTAGACAGTTACAATAAGGTTAGATTATTTAAGAGTGAATCAAAACATATGTATTCTAAAGGAGTGTTTAATACCTGCTTAGTATTATCGTCATAGAGTAGTAGGTAGAGGACGAATGGTTCGATGTTGGTTTACTGTTTTTTTTTCTTATGCAGGTTTTAGGGTAGGAAGCGCTATTATTTTTTGGTTCTTCATTGAGTTCAGTTTCATTCAATATAACATTGAGACATTGCTTCGAGACATCATGATCATCATCAGCCTATCGTTATATAGGAATGTAAAAAGGCCGCCCTCTCCCATTTTAATTAAATATACAGTTTTAAAATATATAATATGTATTTTAAAAAAATACGACATGAAATGTTATAATCTATAAATAACGATATTACGTTCTAATCAAATAAACCAACCATAATGATACAAAATGGTTATTAACGCGGGAACGCAGTCAAAGTTGCGGTTGCAACTCGATTGTGCTCGAGTGTCCGGGAGTCGGTCTGGTGCGGCTGTCCGGTTGTGTATTGACGGACATAACGCGATTTCACATTCTAAACGCAAATCTGATTAAATGTCCGACGATGAGTGCTGATACACGTCCACAAATCTTTTGAGGCTGAATTATAATGAGACCATAGGTTTTGCCCAGACTTGATTATAATAATGTTGCTATTGTTATAAAAAGGTTCCCTGGCTGAAGTGTCGCAGAAAATATTTTTTGTAAATTAATTTCTCATAGGTATAATTTTCATTGACCAAAATCGTTTTACCAAATCACGATTTTACAGTTTCTTGTTATAACTAATCAAATAATACAATTTGTCTAAAAGGTTTACAAAACACGTTTGCAAGAAATCTCTACATAAGTACATAACTAATTTTATTTTTATTATACATGTGTATTTTTCCTATTAATAAGCATATTTTAGTTTTTTTTTCCATGTAGATATCTTTGTAAATAACTATTGTACATAATTTATAGTAAATAAAAAATAAAAAGTCGTGTTAGTTAAAAACTAACTATCTAACTAACTCTCTACATAAGTAACTCTTACTGATCATACTGATAGGTACCTATTATTTCAAATTGCATCAAGATAAACTTCTATAATAAATATCCGGTTTGATTTTTATATTAAATATAATAGTCTTTCTAAGTCTAGTGCAATAAGAGGCTTTCCATCTGTGCCAGATTCTTTGCTTCCAGCTTTCATTTATAAAATGAATCGTCTGTTTGCCCACCGGTTGAGTCCACTGTCCACTGCGGCCCGCTCAGATTCCACAGTACACCGTAGCTACGAATCCTAAGGCTGCATTTCCATTACAATAGAGAAGCGTTTTATTTTACATAACGGATGCAAGTGGCGGAGGACCGTGATGTGTGGAAGTCAGTGGGGAGGCCTATGTCCAGCAGTGGACCTCTTTCAGCTGATAGAATAGAAAAAAAAATACATTGATAAAGCAGTTTAGATTTCGGACATAGGAAACACTGTACTGTACTGAAAAGAAGTCTTTACTGAAACCTTATCATTCTTGAGAAACTTAAAATTGTTCATGATGTTGATGTTAAAAAAACTTTAATAGTGTTCATATACTTATTATCCACTAATAGCCGGTTCTTGCGGGTCTATCAAAGTTTTATTTATACCTATCTCATATAAGCCCGTATGTCTAGTCTGTGTTTCGAGCCGAAACGCTTAGGTTCACTGTACCGAATCCGTAGCCTTACACGTAGCTACGTCGTAGCTCTTAACTTTTGAACTGGCTAAGTTACGTAACTTTTTTTTTGCTAACTTTTCTGCCAAGCGTTAGAATGTTTGCGACAACTATACAATACATATCTTATGTAAACTAGCTCAATTTAAACATGCAAGTATCTTGTAATATCAATATTATTAACCTAATATATATATATATATATAACCGAATTGAGAACCTCCTCTTTTTTGAAGTCGGTAAAAAAACAGTTTGTTTTATTTTTTAGAAGTGAAGTGAAGCCTATTAACATTAAATCCTTCAACTTATGTAATTAAATTCATACAATTTTCCTGTTTGTACAGTTCAATATCCTAACGTTCAGTACGAGATCCAAAATGTACCGGACTAAGACTTGGCGCAAATTCAATTCTCTGTAGCAAATTTAAGTCAATGATATAATTTTATAAGTCATTTATAAGTCAAGGCAATACCTGCCATATTACCCCGTCGTTATCGTCTTGCCGTTAATAGAATGACTATTCTGAGTTTCAGATTCCGACGCCATTCCCCATGTAAATCGGTATTGAGCGACAATATCCACTTGAATTAATTTGGAAACATGTAAACAAGTGTCATAGCCCTTCCAACGATTGGAAGGTGACATTAAAAAGAAACCAGACTACAAAATGTATGTCAATGATATGTATATGCCAAGAACTCCTTATTTGCGTCATTCGTGACGTATTGTCTACCTAGCTCCTTCACAAAAAGGAATCGCTTAACATTTTTTATTGTACATCTTTATATTCCTATAAAAATGGTAGCAGTGTAAAATAATAATATGGGACAGTCCATTCGTCCACAATATTACGATTTCAGTTTAGCAAAGAGTTGTGTGACGCTGATAATAAAACTCAGTTTTATGTGGAAATTATGCGTTCCCCAACCGGACGGCACTAAACCTTATTTTACTGTTTCGATGACGTTAGACATTTAAGACAGTTGTATGCATCCGGATATGCACTTAAAAAGCTTTCACACGAATCACACTATTTCATTATCATAAAACACTAATGACGGCGCCTGCACAAGCAACATACTTCCAATATCATCGAGGAATTACTTCTCGGTTACATTATTTTGAGATAGAGAGAGAGAGAGAGAGAGAGAGAGAGAGAGAGAGAGAGAGAGAGAGAGAGAGAGAAAGGAATTCGAACTCAAATCAAATACCGAATACTGAAATATTATTTTTGCTGTTTATTCATAGACACATATATATATAATTGGCGCGTGATAGCAAATATTATAATGTATATGTGACAAAATAAAAAAAACATAGCTAAGTTAGTCGTTGCCCTAAAAATGAAGGCCTACTGCTAGATCTATAATTTGTTCATTATAAGAATAACGAGCGTAGGGACAGGTATTTTTTTTTTCATTTTAAAAAGTATTTGACCACAACCGACAGTGAAAGTGCAAAAACAGATTATACAGACACGTTCGCTACGTAAAGTCTTTAAACACCTGGAAAATTATTACCTACTGGAGAGTTCCAAAACAAAATTACATTGCGCTACATTTTTCATGGGGTGTACCATATTTTTTGTGTCGTTTGTGTTTCTGTAACTTGTTTCTTTAAATTTATTGTGTCTATCTCAAACGTTGCGGTGGAACGACAAAAACAAATGTAACAAACTTTTAACTAACAGATTAAACAACTTTGATTAATGTGATTGGACCAATGAATTTCCAATCGTTTTACATACGTGACAACACGAAATTAGTGTAAATGAGTTGGCGAGTAGGTGGGCACATCTATTTGAAATGATGTTATTCTAAGCCCATCTATATACATATAAATAAAATTGGAGTGTCTGTTTGTAATATTAAAATAACCGCTTTTTACTAAGTGCATTTGGATGTATACACGGTACCTATACCAAAACAACATTTTTACAATTTTTCTCTGTCTATCTGTCTGTCTGTCGGTCTGTCTGTCTGTCGGTCTGTCTGTCTGTCTGTCTGTCTATCTGTCTGTCTGTTTGTTCCGGGTAATCTCTGAAATGGTGGACCGATTTTGACGGGACTTTCACTGGCAGATAGCTGATGTAACAAGGAGTAACTTAGGCTACTTTTATTTTAGAAAAAAATATAGGATCTCACGAAAAAAAATTAAAACCAATGTTGCAGCGTTGCGCCTGATTAAGTTTGATAGTAACAACCTGAAATGCGTCCCGCGGGTTCAGAACGCGCAAGCAGGCTGTTGCCAACGGTTGTGTCTTTGTTAAATACCACGCGAACGAAGTCGCGGGTAACAGCTAGTCTATTATATAATACATATATAAATACATATATTAAATTTCATTTAATCCAGTGTAGCAAAAAAAGACATAGTTATATCTGAAGACAAACATAGACACATCTCATAAACACGGTTTATAAAAATCATAATCCATAATAAGATTCAAGAAAAGCTTTATAATCCTTCAAGAATAGCTTTATAACGCTTAAAGTCCTACCCACACATATTACGAAATATCTACATGCATTTACAACTATAATCCTTTCGTGAATAACTCAATAAAGATAGGTTTTCGGCTAAACTATGAATTTGACCGATCAATATATAAAAATAAGGTATAGGCAGTTAGTCCGTTAGCCATTGTCACTCGTTGAAGACATGGCTCCTGTTTCAGCCATATTTTAAGAGGGGTAATAGAGGGTCCCCGAACAAAGGAGGTCCATTCACTATTAGGACGACGGTAACGAGTGGTCGTGTTCTGCAAACAGCTAGCGAGCTTGTGTTGAGATTCGACAACGGGAATTGTTAGTACCAACTAACTGGATAGCTCACTTAAAATAGGATGGAATGAATATGATAGGTCAGTCAGTCACCACACACCATGTTCACTTATTAAATACAAATGAAAAAAAACAAAAATCTTAACTTAAAATAGCGTCTGATAACAGTGCGCTATAAGGTTGCGCTATAACATATACAGGTTCACAAATAATCAAATTATTTGAAAAAAAAACACTACATACTAAGTCCGCGATGCACCGGTACTGTCTCGCTTTCTCACAGAAAAAACAAACACTGTACACATATTTTACTCATAAATGTGATCGTTATCAGCTACTAGTTAACCACTTATAATATCTTTTTATTATATTACTGAGGCCAAATATTTAGAAGAAAGTGCGTATTCTTAAATTAAGTGCCAATTTCATTTGTGATTAAATAATGTTTGTCAAGGTCCAACAATGTATACTAGCTCTGAACAAATCAAATAATCGGCTTACTATATTGTATAGCATCTTAACAAACGATTACCATACAAAATGTAGGTCGAGTTAGTAGTAAAAGTTTGTAGCCTCACGTTGTTAGTTGATACTATATCTAGGTTAAAAACGACACGTTTATTATTATAATAATGTATACTAAACTAGAAATTGTGTATGGTCGTTCACTAGCCCACCCACGTATCAACAGTAGCTCGAAATTACAAAATGTTGGAACTGTCAATAGCCATTGAAAATTAGCGGCGTATTTCGTAGATAATTTCGACGTACATTCAATTCAAAGTTCCTATCATTCATTATCACTTAACACAAGAATTGTTATTTTGCCAATGTTTAAAACTGTCGTAATAAACAAGGCACTTGTTTGCGCGTCACGAAGGCCGTATTAAAAGGCCGACGTGCCTCCGCGAAAATTTTACGGCCTACTGACATTCTGTGAGATTCCCAATACCTACTCTTTGAGTCGAAATTAGTTCTAATTATTAACTTGCTTTGACTCCACCATTGTTATTGATTTGACATTTTTATGTGTTAAGTACGAATGAATTATTGAAATTTAGGTAGCTAGGTACTAACCATATCTCGCTGTCGCTTATTGAATTTTGAATAAACGACTAATTTAGTATTGATTTCTTATTTTTACGCGAATAGCACACATTGAAATAAAACTATTTTTTCGGATTTTATCGTGTTTATTTTTTTTTATTTTATGTTTTGTCCTCCGTGGCGTTGCTGTAAAGCAGCCGAAACGTCGGGAACGTCAAAAACATAATATAAACGCGATAAAATCCGTCACATTAGTTTTGTTTCAATGTCTAAATCTATCTATATGTATAAAACAAAGTCGTGTTAGTTACACCATTTAAAACTCAAGAACAGGTGGGCTGATTTTTATGACAGTTTTTTGTTTCCGCCCCGAGTAGCGGAATAACTATTGAAACATGGGAAATATTCACAAAAAATAATAATAAGATATAATAAAAAATAGGTCTCTAGATTTTCTTATACAGTTGATAACAAAGTACTCCAGGACAACTAGTAATTAACAATTTTACAGTGCCAGATTTGAAGTATATGGGTACACAGTAATAAACAAATATCATTCTTTCTTGACATTCAAAAACTATTTCAACGATGATGCCATCAAAAATGAATGATATTCGATTATCGATCACATAAAAAAGTGATTTTTTTTTTCAAAAGATATGTTAAAATAAAAATGAGTTTTCACGCTGATTAGGTCTGCTTCCCGGCGCTCATCCGGTGCGACCGCTTGTTACCTCGTGGATACCCTTCAAAAGGAAATTTAATCACACCGGGTTCATTTTTGCTTATGTATAAGTAATATAACATATACGTTTTATTGACATGAAGATAAGTTACATTCGTGTCGAAAAATATAATATTTTTCGAATATTTTTCGAAAAATAATTTTTCAATGCGACTTTTTGCGAATAATTTATATTTAGATGCAATCTTCCCAATAATTGGTCCCGATTGTTAAACCAATAGCAATCGCGCATCGACAATCATGCGCTCAAGTCGCTAGAGATAGATAAGAAGATAAAGATAGAGAAGATAGAATGTGCTTATAAGATAATTGTTTTATTCAGTCTACCTAACACATAAACTAAGAACAAGTCTAACAATCAATTATAAACTAAAAGGCACTTTTGATTTTAAATTATGATGAATAAAAACGGTAGCAGTGGACTGGCAGTAAAGTTTACAGTTGTCGGAATGACTTCGTTAAAACTTTGTCTACAAATCCGGCAATCATTGAGATTTATTTATTATTTAGGCCTTTAGTATCTACCTCCCTAACCACGAGGTTTACGAAATATAGCCGAAGTGTCGTTGTTAAGAGGTTGAAATTTAAACAAAGAACAAGGCTTATATAATATGCTACAAAGCTGTATCTATATGTAATTATATGACGATTATATGTTAGTATTTATTGCCAATAGTTACCTACACATTTATTGAACAAACATATGTTATCCCATAATCAAATTAAGATTAGTAGGCACGTTACATGGATTAGTGGGGTGACCGCTAGGATTTCGATTTACTCATAATCCTATGAATATTTAATAGTTAGATTGGATTTTAAATAAACATTATTGTTTCCAATTGCGTCAGTGGGAATGTTTGCGGAAACTATATAAAGATTTAGTATCTTGTCACAGTGATAAAAAACGATTAAATAAAAAACTCCTGCGTTGAAATCGATTCCTCAGGTCAGAAGGTAGGCTGTCACAAAATGTCACACTATAACACACATCTGTGCGTTGCGACTTTATTATGCGTTGCTTGTTGATGTCCACTGCTGGAATCGGACTTTAGGTTCAGATCCTTGAGTTGCATCCCGGTTTAAAATTAATGCGAAGCGGCCATACCTTTCAGACCCCCGAATAAGAATTTAAGTATACCTAATATTACCGTTTTTTTTTTATTTTTTTATTACATTATAGGCAAGTATTTGATCTCGGTCTCACCTGATGGTAAGTGACGATGAGATCTACGATGGAGCATACTTGCCTAGGTAGGAAGGCGGCAGTAGAAAGAGGCACATGCAGCGCAACTGATCTGACCCGCCATCCATGAATGGCAACACCGAACATCATGCCGGAACACGGCTAGGCCGCTTGGCGACATGGCTTTGTTCAGTGGGTGGTGACTAGCCACGGCCGAAGCCTACCACCAGTAGAGTTGTCACCTGGTTGGCACCACCCAGGGTCACGTGTAGGGTATCTCGAGGGTACTTAATTCTCCTACGGACGAAGGGGACTCGACCCCAAAACCGTATACCGTACCGTATTATACTTCAATGTCTTATACATTACTTTCGCCACTTTGTACGTTTCGTTTACGAAAGAGATGTGAAAGAGAGACGTAGATTTAACATTTCAACTAGTAAAATATTGAAAGTTGTGGGTATTGTATACTCATAAAACATGATTAAAAAAAAACAACAATAATGATTAGTTTTATTTATAGGAACCTAGTTTTATAAACTTACTGGGCAACCCAATTACCTGTGTAACTATAAGTAATAAATAGTAATAGGTTGTAGAACTTTGAAATATAGTTAGTAATCGATTTCCCTACAGGTAGGTACATATAAAACTTACGTGGAAGACCAACACATAAACCGCAAGTTTTCCTTTAATTTTCAGGGCAATGTTGGTATTGTTATACATTTGCATATTTAATGCGTACATGCAATCAATACTAGAGAATTTTCAGCTTAAAAATAAAAAAAATACAACCGAATTGAGAACCTCCTCCTTTTTGAAGTCGGTTAAAAATATAAAACATAAATCATTTATTTGTGAAAACTATCCATAGCGGCACACCTATGGTAACATCCACCGCCCGCCCAATGGCGTCGTATTTTTTGGCGAATTACATATAGGATGTTTATATAATAGTGATTGTACAGTTTCATTTGCGATGCGATTCCTTTACATAACTACTATAAAATAAACATAGGTTTATGTAGCTCTTAAGTATAGGTGTTACACAAAACAGCCTGACTTACCATACTTTTTATCACAAATACCAATAAACAGACTTTCGTCTCTCGTAGATGAAATAAAGTAATTACACACGAAAGTTAACAGCGTATAAGCAATAAAGTACCATAATACTGATTAAACTTCGACCATATCCTGCGATGTGTGGCTCTACGGGATGCTTAATTGTTCTATGTTGTACCTACATAGAGAACGCAGCCAACATCGAGAGCTCTTTAGAGCGAGCGAACGCGAATTCAAAATTAGTGAACGTGGGGATTTGTCTGATACACCCAAACACTCAATTCGTCTGCTGCCTCTACATCTCTACCTACAAACGAGAAGGTGATTTGTTGGAGCCCCATGCAAATGCTATTGATATTGAAATGAAACAATTTTTTCGAATTTTAACGCGTTTATTTTTATTTTGTTGCGTTCCCGACGTGTCGGCTGCTTTACAGCAACCATGGTCACGGGAGGACTGGGAACGTAAAAATATAAAAATAAACACGATAAAATTGGAGAAATTAGTTTAATTTCAATGTGTAATATTAGCGTAAATATAAGAAATCAATAAGCTATTGATATTGTTTGATTTAAACATTTAATTTAATTTAAAAATACATATTTTAGTGTACATTTAAAAAAACTGTTAAGTAAACTAAACACATTTTGTTTTTTTTTATGTGAGTAAACAATTGCATGCGATTAATAAGAGAGGAATGAAATGGCGATAAACATGGTAGTTTCACGTTTAAATTATGTTTACAAGAAGGCTTAAATGGAAACGTATTCAAACTCTTTCAAGGATACGAGAGTCGTGTCGTCGATCATCGAACAAGACCTCGCACACATCGGAAGGATTATTACATTTCGACTTTGCATATTCCCAAATATAATTAGCGCACTTTCTTCACTGGAACGTTTACATTCAAAAATTTGGTATTAACAAACCACCACGATATTGAGTTAATAGAATTACATTATTATTCGTCTTTGCTGGAAAGACAATGCGATTCTCACGGGTCGCAGACATTTGAGTTGCTTTAAATTGATTAAGTTGATTTTACAATTTTGTTTCACAAAAGGTGACTCAAACGTAAACTTACAGTTGAATTTACCTTTTAAAAATATATCTTTGATAGGATTCAAAGATACAATTAGTAGATATCAACATAACAGTAAGATGTAGGTATAAGTATCTGAACGCGTGGGGCCTCCACACCTAGCAACTTATAGTTTAGCGTGTTACACCCATAATTAGTTCCCCTTAGCTGACCCGGACTTGACTTTATTAGGGCATAATATTATTAAGAAGGCGCCGGCATGTGCTGTATATTTGCAAAACCCTGCAGATATCTGCGTGTTGGATATGCAATTTTACCATACACATAAAATCTTAAGCAGAGATATATAGCCAAGTTGGTAGAACGCTTGCCTCGGTAACGAGTATCGCAGGTTCAAACCTCGCTCGCACCTCTGGGATTTCATGTGCGAATCTCATTTTCAACCACGATTATCACTTGCTAAACGGTGTAGGAAAACATCGTGAGGTAACCTACATGTCTGAGAGAACCCCTCGAAAGATGTGTGAAGTCCACCAACCCGCACTGGGCCAGCGTGGTGGATTATGGCCTAATCCCCGTCGCATTGAGGGGAGGCCCGTGCCCATCAGTGAGACCATTAAAATGGCTGGTAGTATTATATATAAAATCATATGTAACTACATCAAATGACACTCATGAGTTATGCTAAAATGTGTATCTTGATTGTGTTTTTTTTTATTACAGATAGTGCTCAGTACAAGCAGTTAAAAATTACACTCGGTAAGTACATTCATATTTGTCACTAAGGACGGTTCAAATGTTCATGCCTGCACCACATCAATTTTGTTCGGATTTATATGCGTGATATAAGTCTATTATAACGAAGATTTAGGTGACGCGTTAAAATATATCATCATAATTATTACGCATTCACTGTGTTTCAGGGCTTTGGCCTAGAAATAGTAATTAAATGAGTGTTAGACGCTTTCCTGGATCTCTAGTCTAATCGTATAATAATTTAAATAAGTACTTATCTATACAAAATTAATCTAGATGATAATGCCCTAATTATAAATTACCTAATTTATATTTGCTTCTTTGCATAAATAATACTAATTGCAGTTCTAGATATTTTTGTTCGCCGGGTTCTAGACAATCATAAGAAGTAAGTTTTTGATAATATGAATCAATAAAGCAGTTTATATATTGATGATTTCTTATATGCACGTGAATACTACACAATGAAATAAAACGATTTTTCGGATTACGGCTTGGGTAAAAACATAAAATAAACGCAATAAAGTCCGAAAAAATAGTTTTATTTCAATACAGTTTATTTTTATTCTTATTTATGTTTATATAAAAAAAAATCTTCTAGCTACTTATTATAATAGCTGCAAATGTGGATGGTTTTACAGCGCTGTATATTAATAAATACACAACCTCGGAAGAACAGGCCGCATTCCGTATTACACAAGCTGAGGATCCGATGTATCGGTTCCGTCCTTATGTAAACGATCTTAATAGCGTGCTTCAACTTTCTTTTGTTCCGACATTGGTCCCATATGCTCCATTATTTCTGTCTCATTGAGATCTTCGCTTTACGTGATAGGATCTTTGGATATAATAGGTGGATGGAAAACTGATCGGCGCAAAGCAGTTATTCAATTGAGTATTTGAATTCAAAAATGTGATTGAAATCAACATTTTTTCATTAATAAGAAACTTAGATATTTACATAAAAAACAAACAACTAAAAGATACTATAGATATTGAAAGGAAAAATAAGCAAATAAAAAATACAAGAAATAAGATTTTAACCAAAGTTAATGAATTTCCCGGGATACTAAAGTACGCCATACTATTTGCAATTTGTGACGTCAGAACGATAACTTTTTTAAAATTTTGTCATGGGTTCCATTCGAATGTAATTCCATTTACATTATTCATATTGAATTTATGAAATAAAGCTAATGTAAATAAAAAGATGTGGCCATAGTAATAATGATAACAAAAAATCAACATACTTGGGGCCCGGCGTCGTATTATAAACACAACATACCATTTCGATTCAATTTTGTTTATTCATGAAAATGTGTTCGAATTTTTTACTCAGAGCAGTCAAAAGTAAACATTCTTCTCTGGATAGAGTTTGCCCAGCAAGCAAGTCGGCAACTTTTCAATGCGCCCGAATTTTGCCGAGCTCAACTTTGTTGGGAACATTCCAAATAACTGCCCCCTATAATATCGGTGAATGCACTTCTTGAAAGTTCGGAGGAATTTAATTTTCTTCTTTATATGGACTGAATTTGATCAAAGTTGGAAAGAAATATGAAATTTTTTATAACTTATCAATCGACAAACAGGTAAAACATGATCGTAAGTAAGAAGGTATGCGTCCTTCCGAAAATGCAGCCGAGGGTAACATAACTTGACTAAAGATTACTCCGACAAATTAACATACAGCCAGTGTGAGTAAAAAGCATACGCTTCGGAAATTGTATTTCATATTCTTAGGGTCACGTGGTCAAGACGATCATAGTTTTGATATACGGTGAGTAATCGATCGCTTACAACAATTTAGGTTCGAATACGTATCTATTGGATTAACTCGCTCTAAAAGGCGGCGACTGCGCTGATTAGCCGTAGACAGACCCATTCGATAGCGAACGGCTGGTTTTACTGCCACGTGCGTTTTATTGTCGCGCCATTATTATGCTTATTTCTGTCTTTACACCTTTTCCAGTCTCGAAGTCTCAAATGGTGCTCGATTTTATGAAAGATAGTAAGTAATCCATTTTGTCACTCTTCGCCTCGCTGATTACGAATGAAAGAGTAACAAGCAGCTAAATTAGATATATTTGATTTATTATAATGCAAATTTTGAAATTATAGTATTCCTTTTTCAAATGTTTAGAGAAGATTAATTAACAATTTAGTTATAATGCCATCAGTTAGCTATGAATTTTCATGTCATTTATATAAAGAAGCTTAAAACAGCAATTTTTAATAGGCAAACCAGGTGGGCTCGTTGAAGGGGTAAGATAGGAATTTTAGTGAACTCTTTGATATTTTATTCCTTTTGAATTGTCAAATAAAGTATTTTTAAGGAAATTTCAATACGGAGAACCTTTTGATATAGTATAATATAATTACTATCTACTCTTTCTTTCTTTTTAACGAAATTGCTTCGCGTAATGGAACCACCAAAGATTTTTTTATATTATCTGTCTGTAGAAAAGTGACTTTACAATTACTATCAACCTGAAGGTAGGTACTTCAATCATTTTATAAAAGTATTTCTATACGCATTGCGCAAGCCGCGCGTGTTCGGTAGAATCTTCTTTCCCAAAAATAAGTTACGCATACTACGAAAATAACAGTTTTCAAAAATATTTTTAACCTTTATCATATTAATTTAAATGTAGTATAGAACATACATGCTATCATACTGAAATGAAAAACAATGCAAGGTTTATTATTTAATATACGTTGACATCTGGTCTATCTACATAATATATCTAGTTTACGTAATTACACGTAACAGAAGTCATAAGGTAGTAGAGCGTTGACTCGGCTCGGCAAAATGCAAATTCGTCTTAAACGAGCTTGAAAATCACATTAACCAAACCCTCATTCCGACGTATCACTGCCCTAAATCACGCTCTAGGAAGTCACATGTCAACACCGATATTGAAATACTCAGCCGGATTTAAATGAATTATGTAGTTGCGTATAATATTTCAAAAAAATACGACACGCATTTTTAATTATGACTCAACAACTCATGTTTGTGTTGACTATAATTAAAGTTAAGATATAAAGTAGGTATGAAGATCACATAACCGACGATAAGATTTGACGACCTGATTAGCTCAGTGGGTAGTGACCCTGCCTTCTGCACTGACGGTCCTGGGTTCGAATCCCGGTTGGGACACACACTTTGTGTGATGAGCACGAATGTTTGTACCCGAGTCATGGATGTTTAGTATCTATATAAGTATTATATACTGAGTTCGCCCTCAGTCTATTGTACGATACTCATAATACAAGCTTTGCTTAATGTGGGACCGTATAGTTGGTGTGTTCGTCTGGCGATATTATATTATAAAATATAATAACAAATATATTTTTTCAGAAAATTAATTTTAAATATACCTATGTAATCACGACGACTGCACATTATTCACACACAAAAATCTAAGACTTTATAATAGTAAAGCTGTACTATTTACGTAAACGGCCCGAGCAGAGTTTGAAGCTCATAAAGTATACCGTCGTTATTTCGGCGTGCTTGCATCAACGTCGCTCGTAATTCTGTTACGAAAATTTAATCCAAGCGCGGTCCCTGGCCGCAATGTTGTGGTTACTTGGCACATCCAGGCAGCCCTAAGATTGGGCCCCGAGCATCACAAGCTTAAAATCGTACAAACAGAGGAACAGTGACAGGCAACAGAAAAACTGGCAACATTCACAACATCAACATAATGATTAAAGAGCCCCTTTCAAGTATAAAAATACCAAACGATTTTATGTTAATGTAATGAGTTTCTCGCTAAGTTTTACAAAACAATTCACTTTTTTTCGTGACATGCTATTTATAATTGATTTATGAATAGTCAACCTCCACTTTACTTGTGTTGTCTTCCTATAATCATAATTATTAATGTGCTTTCACCAAATTGCGAATTTGTTTGAACCGACGACTTGGGCTCTCAATGCTCATGCTTTCCATCATGTAACTCAGAGTTACTGCGCCACCGTTGACATTTTAAACGTCTACATTTATCTTTTTATAATTTATCTGCACTGCCTTTTGTTTACGAGGACCTATCTCTTTAACTTTACGGTAGGGATTACAATTAAGCAGAGCGTAGGTAGGTACTCAGGTGAATTGTTGTTTATCTCGGGTAAAAAATATAGATAAGGGTAAATAAGTTGAGCAGATAATTGAGTGCAGTTTTCGAATCTGATATAAACTTGATAATATCCAAGGTATAATGAGTAAAAGTTTTAAAATTGAGATGAAACTAAGTGAAGCAGTATAAATAACTAGGTAAGCAAGCTTTTTGACGAAAAATTACTACGTGATTTTTTTATAAGGGAACTCAAAATTGAATAGATTAGAGGTGTTTTTCCAGTTACCTACCTATTGAATAATTTCAAATCCTAGTCAAGCTTAAGTTGAAAGTGATATCTTATTTACTTGATTATTCAAGAGCTAAGTTCGACGGCCTTCCAGTTCTTTAAGTTCTAGGGCCTAAATGCCACATTGAATTTAACATGCGAATCTGAATAGGTGTAATTATGACATCGACAGACAACGTAATCCTTTATTTGATTACAGAGACGACGAGATTTAACTGTAACGCGTAAAAGGATTAGTCGTTTCAATGAATACGAGTGTGCGATTTATTTTTTTATTTATTTCTGCTGTAAATCGTAACTTTTTATGACGTGGCAAGGTAATCTGCACGCTATGACCTTTATCACAGAGTTTATAACATTATTATGTTTCGATTGGTATAAGTATAGCTAATACCTATTAGATATATATCTTCCGTCATGTTATTTGCAGCTATTTGCAGGACAATAAGAGATGATAATTTATAAAAGGTACTTAAATAAATTGGATTTTGGCATTAATTTCATTTTCATCATTTTTATAATCTAAATATGTTTTTCAATATTAATTTAACATACTTAATTCTTCCTTATTAATGTAATAGCGACAAAATTCCGATTTACATAATTCGACTTGGTGTATGATAGTAAATCGAATTTCAATGCTAGTGGTGGTTTCCAAGTAGAATTTTGTGCGGGTCAGCAGTAAAAGAAGTTCGTTAGTAAGCAGATACCTCACAGGATGAACTGCAAATGGAATTCTATCTTTGTGCTTTTCATTTTCAATCGACCATGGAATAACACAATGATTGTCTCCATCAGTCCAGTTATTTTTTATTTTTAGAACTAGTATAAGTCAGTTTTTTTTATGGAAATACTATAAATATATAGGTTATTCAATTTTCGCATGATTTTTTTTCTTTAAAACACTATCAGATAAACAATTTTATAACTGAAACTCTCGATGTTGTTGGATTTGTTTTTGCTTGCATGCTATGAAATTTGAGCTTCTTCTAGTTTTATACCTAAGCGTAACTAATATGATTAAAATTGTAATAGACAATGGAATTAAGTATGTAAATTCTACAAGCATATATCATCAATGTACTATGTACATACCCAGAAATTGATCATCATGACTGTTCAAAATATTTTCGTAATTGAATCGAAAAAAAAAACACGTAGAAACACGGCGTGGGAAATAATATTTACATATACAATATTTTATCTATTCCCGCGGGATATTGTAACGAAGTTAGCTCGGAACTACCTTGAAGGTTATATTTTTTCAATAAGTTTTTTTTTTACTTCGACTTCCTAACTATATAAACACCTACGTTTATACATTTACCCCCGAAGTTACGAGTATAAACGTTTTATAATTTTATCAAACGTTATGCTTTGCGCTGTACTATATGACGATTGATAAAGTTATAGAACGTCTATAAATTCAGGGTTTAGAATCCAGTAATGCATTATGGGGTCAAATTTAAGCTGTGGGATGACATTACTATAATCTGTGTTAGAGTCGTTGTCGTCGTCGTAACTGGCAATCGCGAGTACGAATAGGCGAGACGAATGAATCGCGCGATAAAAACACTACCTATGTATAATACGAAGTGATCCCGCAAATTTCATGTACAACACTTATTTAATAAAGATTCATATATTCGATCACGACGAAGACAATGCGATCGCCGCATGTTCGTACGAGCTATTTCCAATTGGGACATAGCCTTACGTAGTCCACGTAATACACCCAGTTACAATTAGGCAGCCGTCCTATCGCTTTCGCAGTTCACTTCCTTCGTGTAAGAGCTTCGTTACGACATGATTTTCCGGCACCAGGGGGCGCGATTGGTGCGGCACCGGCTCCTCTCGTAGCGCTTTTTGTAACGTGTGTGACGACGAAATGTCAATTCCATCTTTGTATTTTTTACGCTATACCTATGGAGAATTGGGTACCTCTTCCCGGTTTATTGTTCTTCATTAGGGTTTAAAATAAGGAGTTATTTTGAGGCCAAAATGATACGAAAACTACTTGCAAATAAATTCGTTTAAATCTTTTACTAAACCATAAACAGTGAGTTGGGAGACATTTAATCCTGTCCGCAGATAATCTCCGACGACGCTAGCGTTACGAGTACATGGTATCTGTATCTGTATCATGGTGTTGTTTTGTCTATCCGTACATACGAGTTGTCTGTTAGTTAGTCCTTCGATCTCATACTAAATGATAAAGCGAGTTCTTTGAAATTCAAGTAGGCACTAAACGGCGAAATTACTTAGGTATATCTTTATGATATATAAAGTAGTTATATATTATTCTAAAAAAAAACAAATTTCTAAATCTGTTCATAAATCACGGAGATCTGAGGTAACAAACATAAAAAAACAACCGAATTGAGAACCTTCTCCTTTTTATAGTCGGTTCAAAATAAGTCAGCACAGTTTATAAATCCAATACTAATGTATTGTTGCTCTCCTTGATAGTTACCCTGCGATCGCAACAAATTATATTACATTAAAAACTATTTATTTCAATGTAAAATTATCCAAGATAAGTCGCGGACTAAGGTAAGTCTCTCGATATAATAGGGAACAAAATAAATGATTCTTGTTAGGTTTCGTCACCTTGACTGGTATTTGCATGACCCATTTATGATTGGGTTTAGATATAGGTAAATCAAAACTTATTTTAATTTTAGTATTGTTACCCGCGAACTTAGTTACAAAACGTTGGATTAGCTAAGGACTTTATAAGTGATGATCATTCGCTCAATATTTCATATATAATTTAATAAAGATATGATAAAACAATTTAAAACTGATTACAAGTTTCTTTCGTGATTGAACTAAAAACAAAGTTTACGTGTTCGACGATTCGACGATCCCCAACGAAGTGTCATGGTGAGATAAACGATTGTTCGCAGGTGTTTTTAATCAGACGGTGGTGTCTATGAAATCTTTGAATTAAATTCAACATGAGTGAGCAATTAATGAAAGTATTGAAGCGATATTTTGTATAACAGGTAATAATGTTACATTTATGTTGCTTCTCTTTGAGTTTAGAATATTTGATTCGTCATTCTGTCATTGTCACGTCTAGATGCCTACTGTTAGGCAGAAAGACCTTTAAAATACAACAATGAGCGAAATGATAATATTTATATTTGTATGGAAATCATCATCGCGCCGGATTTACTGTCAGAGCAATAAAAAATAGAGCGGGGACACGTTATAAGGCAAAACGGTAACAGAGTGGTGACACGCGAAGTATTATAAAAGTTCGGTTTTCTTATCTGTCTAACACACCTTATTCTATTTTTTTTCTACTGCTTTGTTAACGTGCCCAAAACAGGCTTAAGGCAGATATGTGTGGACACATAAAAAGGAGACATTTGCCCAAAAGTATCACATATAAAAGCTATAAAAAAGAAAAAAAAATCTCGTAATAATTTCACATAGAACTCCAATTCCCTCTTATCATTTTCCTGGAATCGATATTTTAATAAAAGGCACATATCGGCATTGATAAACCATTTATTAGCGTCCCTTCCCGCCCTTCCCGCCCGTGCCTTATATAATACTATAGTATAGCCAAAAAATCTAGTGTATTTTCGTCCCCGGGCGAGTAGTACTCATAGTTGGGTTAGTGCACACCTGTAGCGTCCTGTTGAGTTCCAATTTGCCGCTCGGCTGATCAAAGACGGCTCTTATATACCTCCATACGCGTTCGCTAGCCTTCGACACGTACCGTGGCGTGGGACTAGTATGGTAACAGTTAATTAGGCGTTAATCCTTGGCTTCTGTTCAATTAACATTTGGAAGAAACTCTATAATTGGTTGATGCTCTGATTGGTTGTTCCTTATGTAGTAAGAGTTCAATAAAATCGTTATTATATTTGACTTGTAGAATTTCCTTTTATGGGAACAAAACAAATATCACAAGACGAACAATTGTATGGTCCAAAACAAAATTACGTATATCATGTGTACCGTGCAATGAGTTAGGGCATATCTCAGTGATTGTCTAGTATTGCTAAGACAGGAATCGAACCCGCAACCACCCGTTGCAGTAAGTGTACTCATAGGCATATTTAACATAGTGTTTTATTATTTATATAAAGCTCAATAGAAGATAATTTTCGGAACGGTCACAAAATATATATTTCTAGTTAATATCTTTTCTTATATTTAATTATTATTATATATTCTTATTTTAATATTCTGAAAATAGAATTACCTTATCATACTTATGTAAGTCACAGCATTTCGCCAATTTGTGCCCACCTTTTCAATTTAATGTTATGTAGACAAAATAGGGTCCTTGTCGGGTCGTACGAGTACTACGTGTTCCGATAACATATTTGCTTCACCGATTTTATTTACATAATAACTTATTTATATGACTTCCTAGTTATTTTCTAATCCTTGTTAATAAGTACTAAAATACAGAGGTGAATAATATTATATAATATTCTAATATTCATAATACTAACTCTTTTTTACTGTCCCACTGATCGACACGAACCACCTTTCAATGTGAGGGGTATACAGCCATAGCCCACCACGCTGGCCCAGTGCGGGTTACCGGACTTCACACGTCTTTCGAGGGTTTCTCTCTGACATGCAGATTTCCTCACGATGTTTTCCTTCACCGTTTATCAAGTGATAATCATGGTTGAAAATGAGATTCGTACAAAAATCCAGAAATCCCAGAGGTGTGAGCCGGCGTTTGAACCTGGGATCCTCGTTACCGAGGTAAGCGTTCTACCAACTTGGCTAACGCTGCAATATTATATAAATATTGTGTTTTTCATGAATACTCTTAGTAGTGGACACGTTGGGATGGGCCATTCCGTAAATAGGACACGGGGATAAAGTGGTACCTCTACATAATAAGGAAATAAAATACTGTTCGGGCTTCGATCGACAAGTGTTTAGTCTATCTAAAATAATTCTTTGAGATTCAAATCATAGTTCTAGCAGAGCCATGCTGACTATATGACGAATATAAAAAAATAACAAATGAGGAAAGAGGAACCCACCACTGACCCTCGGCTTGTCAACTTTTCCAATTATAAACCATACAAGTTGATCGATAATTAAAGAAGCCAGCAACATCGAACTCTTGTAAGATGTTAGTTGAGAAACTGTCTGTCACGAGTGTCGGGACCCCAATTAATATGCAATTCTCCGCGAAACGATGCGAATCTAAAAAAGTATTCGACACGTGTTTCGCCTCGAAACGAGGCATCCTCAGGATTGCTGAGCTTCGAATGCAGTATTGCCTAGTTCTATCAATTAATTACTGTACTGTTGTTTATCGAGCTATGTAATAGTAGGTTACTGTTGTTATCAACGATTAAAAATTCACAAAAAATGTAATTCCTTCCGTCTTTGCAAAATAATTCAGTTTTTCGGTTTTCAAAGAACCATTAGTCTTTGAAATATTTGAAGCGATCTCTAAGTTGGCACAAAGGTATTCCATTTCAAACGCAATGCAAAGACTAGATGAAAAAACTTTTACCTATAACTAACCGGTTTTTGCCAAGGATTGAAGCAAAGAGATATAATTCATCAGTTAAAAGAATTAAATCACACTGAATCATAATTACAAAGAGTCAAGAAGTATTAGAATTTTTTGAGTTTGAATTCGGTTTTATTTAATGACGGAGATCTGAGGTAACAAACATAAAAAAAGAAGCACCCGAATTGAGAACCTCCTCTATTTTGAAGTCGGTTAAAAATAGAATAATTTAGATAATGTTTACAACTTATTAGGAGATGTTGGGTTTTTATTAAATAGGATGCGCACATACAGTAGTAGGTACCTATATTATTTTTAACCGACTTCAAAAAAAAGGAGGAGGTTCTCAATTCGGTTGTATTTTTTTTATATAATATTACTAACATCACTTTTTATCAACAATTTTATAAATTATATTCAATAGGTAACGTGATTTCATTAAAACCTTTCACGTCGATATTTGCTGGCTATTGAAAAGATGTAGGGGACACACTTTTGATTGATGACGTCACATTATGACATCAGCTAACCTGTAACGAATATTGGAGAATAGAGAGGTGACCACCGGTCGCGTCATGAAAGAAAGTATTAGGTACTAAAGGCCACTCTTATGTGGAACGGCTTTTAGTAAAATAGCCTTATTATCGGGCTTATTGGAAATATATTGTTGATAATAACAATAGCTTTTTACACATATTTTTTTGATTTTGTACACATATTAAATATTGGACTGGGGTCAAGCCCTTGACACGCTGGATAAGAAAAACAACAATCTGAATTATGCCTCGCACGTGAATTCAACCCGCAACCACTACATCAAGAACCGGCCTGCACTAACGCACTAACGACCATTCGCATGTTTGTAAGGTTTGAGTGCGTGACAGTTCTCTTCTGACTTTTTTCCGTGACGATTATCTATTGTTCCATAATTTTTTTAATTCTTTTGTTACAAAATACTTATTCATTTACAATGTGTTTGTTATCAATGCCATTCTTATTTAGCATCGTGTTTGTTGCTTCTGTTAAATAGCTTGGATAGAAATAAATAGGTGCCAATGATAATATTAAAAATTACTTATTTTATTATTCAATTATTTCCAAAATCACAAATAGACCCTTTAATTTTATTTAAACTTATACCCACGAATGTATAGATCCACTATAGCTTTATCAAACGTCATACAGCAAAACTATTGTGCGCAGTACTATATGACGTTTGATAAAGTTATAAAACGTCTATAAATTCTGGGGTTAGATTGAATGCATTCTGAAATTGTAGCTTCGTCGGTCTGTAGGAATTATAGAATGGCTCTTAGTTGGTTAGACTAGCGGCTAGGTATTATACATCTCAATGCAGTTTGGATATAATTGCTTTAGCATCAATTAAAACGTTGTATAACTGTTGGAGGTTATCTGTGTGTACATAAAAATAGGCAGACATAAAAAAAACATTTAATAATATAAAGTGTAACAATAATAGAGTAAAATATTTTAACACAGCCAACAGACAACAAAAGATAATATTACCAAAGAAATAAATCAAATTATAAGACATTTAAACAAATACATCCTGTACTGGGCCATGTCCAACGGTTCGCTTTATAATTATTTAATAAATCAACGTAATACATATAACTGATACATCGGTTAAAATATTTTACACTATTTTTGTTATACCTTATAAACTCTCCGGACTTCTACCTATTATTTAGATCTTCGTCGTCCATGGGATAGAGATACAAAAGGCCCACACAAAATACGTTTATTTGACTTTGACTTCCATTTCCCGCTTATTGTGACACTTTTATTATACATTACCTGTATACTTCTTTATTCACTTATATGGGTGATAATAATCGGTTTTTCTTTGTAGCTAACATGATTACATATTGAACAATGAAACTAACATTTTTTTTCTAATTTATGTACTGTAGTAGTGTAGTAAATGGCTTTCCAAGTATAAGGTCAAACTACAAAATGAAGTGAAAATATAAACATGGATCGTAATTAGGTATACGTAATTTCGCCTCACTCATTATCATCATGAAGTGGAGTAATAGCGTGACGCGTATCTAGTAAAAATAATGCGATTCTCGACCTTAGCTCATTCATTTAAATATTACAAATTCATAAATTACTACCATTGAACCTGTACTCCTTGAAACAGTATATTCATACCTACCTAAAATGAAATCGGTGTTACTATAATAATGATAGTGTCATGTCATTAAAACTGCACTGCATCTCTATGTGAGTAATGAGAGTGCGACCCTTTGCATCCAACAAACGAGGGCAGGGCAACTTTGTTAGGGATGCCATACTATACGCGACGATTAATAACAAAGTAAGATCCATTTTTCAATTTGAAAGAACTGAAATTAAATACGAGCCAATGTTAATTCTTTCAAACAATAAAACTATACAAGCGTGGTAATATTCAGTATTTTAAGTAAATTAAAAAAAAAACATAACAGTATAAAGTACCTACCATTTAAATAATGTAGATCCTTGAAACATTGCTAGTGCCAATTAAAACGCTATAAAAAGATTACATCTTATATAAACTTTGAATAGGGAAATGGTTATCTCTGCAGTATTCTGTAATAATGACCGATAAAGATATTAACTATCTCCGTTTATTATCTTTAAAACGCCGAAACCATAAGATCATATAGTTACTTTTCGATATGCTAACCGACGAGATTTCAATTAGAATTTTTCACATGTTAGAGAAACCTCTCTGAGCCATATTTAAGAATCGAATCGAATATTTGATACGATTACATACTGATCGTGTTAACTGAATCGTTCGAAACAAGACTCACCGTAAGGGTTGTGAATGGGGGGGGGGGGGGGCAGCCATTTAAAACAATTGAGGGAATTCCGTAACTCCGTAGCAATAACAATATTTGCTACGCCGCCGCCCCGCCGCGCCCCGTGGGACGGGCTACGAATGAAATTCTTGCCAGAAATTGATTAGGACACTCAATTTTACCTTGTCCTTAAGGTTCTACTAAAGAATATATTTCAAGTTTGAGTCCCTATGATAACTGAAATACACAACTTAATATACTTTTCTGTTTCTGCACAGGTTAATTATGAATGTTAACAAAATATTTAGTGGCCAGATTCGCGTGTAACGACAGCTGGCGTGCGTGTGACGTTTCGTCAGCATGTCACGTGCCGTGATAAGCGTGATTGATGACGTCACGGGTGTAGCAGGGGCAGCGTGACACGCCTTTACGCATATTACCCGACTTGTGAAGGGTTGCAAATATTTTCTGTTTTTCCGGGATATGCCATGTCTATAAAGTTACCATAACTCTTTCATCAAATTAATGTTAAGGAGGTTGAATACAAGGCTTAGCATTGTCTTAGTTTTAACATTTTCTAGGATTTTTCCATAGAAGATTGGTCCAATTGGTACAACATGAATGTCGTATTTCTTTCATAAACATGTCTCATCTCGCACAGAAAGCTGTTAACCCTACACTTGTTGAGCATTTCCATCAAGCCATAACGGCTTGAGTGGCCGTACGTCTGCATCGTGGCGTCAGCGGTATTGACTGACAGGCTATATATCGCGTTCGTATCGGCTATATATCGCGTTCGTATCGTATCGGCTATATATCGCGCGGCTATATATGTTATTTGTGATGTGACGATAGTTTGTTCAGAGAAAAGTGTGTGAACGAACGGAAAAGTATAATTGTGAACCTATTTGAGTATTGTACGAGTACCTACGGTAAAGGCTTATTGTCATTTTATTGTTGTTAAAAAAGGAATATTTCTTACATGTAATCTGTTTTTAAAATCAAGATTTTTCGGTACGAGTAGTTGTACAATAAGCATGGTTATATAGCATAGACTAGCCTTATGAAAAAATATTTCTAGCACATAAGAATACTCATTTATTTCACGGCCTCATTAGCGCAGTTGGTAGAGATTCTGCTTTCTGTGCCGAGGGTCCCGGGCTCGAATCCTGGTAGGGACAAACTTTGTGTGATAAGCACGAATGTTTATACCCAAGTCATGGATGTTTTATATATATATATATAAGTAATATATACTGGGTTTGCCCCCAGTCCATTGTACGGTACCCATAAGACAAGCGTTGCTTAGTATGGGACTATAGTGGGTATAGTTGGTGTGTTCGTATGGCGATATATTTATACTTATATTTATATTATATATAAGATCCCATTATCAATTCCAATCCGTTATTCTTTATTTTTTTCCGTTTATTTAATATGAGATTTTAGACGAAAACGGTTGGACTATTATTACGTTTGTCAACAATACCATACGTTCATTTGTCTCTGTAAATACGTGTAAATGGTTCAATTGCGAAAAATTCCGATAAATTATATTTGTAAATGCTACAATCAAAATATAATAAAAAAACAACATTATTTTGGTATTCAGATTTTATGGCATGCATTTTTATGAAAGCCAATGGTTGAGTCAATTTTGAAATAAATACATATAAAATCGTTGTCATTGACCATTGTTTTTCCTACTATAACTTTCATTTTTCTTCAAAACGTAGACGTTTACTTACTATACAAACCACAATACGACTCTTTGAATTTTCTGAAGCGGTAAAGTTATCTCGGTACGCTCTATTTCGCAACGAAACGCACGTATAGTAAGTGAATATATTTGTCCTATGCGAATGCGAATTTCCATTTCTATTTGTACTTATATTATAGTTCGATGTATTATATTATAGTTTTATTTTTATTATACAATGTCTTTATTTTATTTACTTTATTATAGTTTTTTAGCACAAATATTAAGTAGATACCTATTGAAATATCGCAGACCACAATTAGGCGAAAAAAAATTGAGTTGTTATACTATTAATACCTGTAAGTAGATAATTGTATATATTTTTATGAAGACGTTATTCAGGAACTCACTTAGTATTATAGTAGATGCTTAGTAAGTTCCTATCTAGTCATTCATGAAGCGGGGCTAAGCACTATCGCACTATTTTGTACAGCAGGGTTATTTTAAACCATTCGATATCGATATCAGAAACGGAGTCGAAAACTTCCGAGCTGGATTACCGCAATCGCTACTAATATTTCCGAATTTGATTATCTTCGATGTATCTTGATGACATTACCAAATCGTTTTTTCAAAAAGTTTCCGTCGGAAAGCTCGTCGGAAGCGACATCAACGTCGGAAAGTTTCAAATCCGTTTCCGATGTCGATTCCGAATGTTTTAAAATAACCCTGCAGGTTACATAGATGACAGATAAATCGTACCGGTCTCCGTTTGTTTGTCCCTCTCAGTTCTTCAAGAATGGAAATTAATAGATATGTTTGTATTGTTACAGCTATGACTCGGAGTTGCGTGTTAGCGCTTGCGTTGTGTGGGCTGGCGACGATCTGCTCGTTGCCCGGCGGCAATGCACATGCGCTCTCTTCGCCATACGAATGTAAGTAAAATATAAATAAACACTGACACACAACGGCTCGCTGTTAAAAAAAGTACCTATGGTACCTAGTTACCCAAGAGAAAAGAGTAAGTACAAAAACAAAAGCCGTGATGACAAGTAAAAATGCAATTTTCAATGGTATCCAACTTTATACTAGTAAATTAGTTTCAAACTTATTTGTTGAAAACATAATGTGAACTCACCACAACTCGTACATTGACCAGTCTACCGATTATTTGTTTACTCTACAATACTAAATAGAAATTTACACAAAATAGAAGTTTAGAAGGATTCAACTCATACAGAATTCTGACTACGCCGCTGATTACAGAATAATAAATATGTCAGTTGAGAGGCCATTATTTACAATGTTCAAAACATTACTATTCTATTCTAATCGCACTTTAAAGTTGTTCAAAGAATCGTCGTAAATTCCGGAGGAGCCGACAACTTGTGAAAGACAACTTGAGAAGTGAAGAAACTATAATTATATACAATTATTTTAAAGGTTCTTAAAAAAATTGCCATTTGTATACCTATTAATTATCCTAACATACTTATTTAGTGAAGGGTAATTATAACACTGAGGGCCGAGAAAACTCTTAGCACTGAGGATTTGGCTAAGCTTTCCCAAATCTGGTACATATCATTGTTCCACGAGAGCCGCTATTCTTTGAGGACCGACTTCATGAAACCCCATAGTTTGATGATGTCAATCAGTAATTATAGGTGATGAAAAAATTGTTCAGATATTCTCAGACCCCAGACCATCTTTAGGTATCATTTATAATTTTTCATTGATAAAGCATGGTTTATACTAGCAAAGGTTTTATACATTTGCAAGGGATTATATTCACTGTGCAGTCAAGGTTATTAATTGTTATGGGATTGTATACACCGTTCAGCAGTGTAAACACAATATCAAACCGCAGTATGTCAATCCTTCAATAACAACGCGATTATAAACGCAAACACATTGGACGGGAGCGGTAAATCTGTATTGGGCGACGCCGTCACGTAGGCTATTAACTAGTCACTAGTAAACACATACAGTACAAGTTTTACAGACACTTCATACTCATGAATAAATGACAGTAATTTTTTTTTCTACCTAATAGGCCCCAAATTAGCGTGATTTGTGTGTTTTTTTTGAGTCAGTCTGCGTCGTCGTGGGGCCCAAGCCAGACTTTTATAACTCATAAAACCTCATACACAACCCACAATATTACGCTCGGCAGTCTCTTACTGTACCTTAAGCGATCTGTTGTCGGATTTTAAAGTTGTCGCCATCAGAAAGTCATAACTCATGCATATAAGTAGTCTTTAGTATTCATGGGCCTAATGATCCTTCGAAAATAGTCACAAATGAACGTTTGCTAGGTGTAATAAAATCGAATATGTTTGTTCTGTAGAGGACAATGTCATCGAGTTCATGACATTCGAAAAAAATCTTGTTTAAAAAAATATATCATGACCGTTTTCATTGCATTTTGTTGAGTCTTTTTATACTACGGTTGTAAGTACTCGGAGATGCTTTCTGAAAAAAAAACCCGAATTTAAATAGGCCAAGGTAAGCATCTAATATAAAAATCTAGAACATTTCACTTTGTTATTAGTATCTTGTATAACTTACACACCTTTAAAAATATAAGGCATTTATATATGAATGTCAAATTTTATATGCTTAAAATTCGCGATTGTTTCAAAATAATGTTCCGCAAATTCAATTACGTTAACTGACATAATTAATCAAAATGTCTTTAGGGATAAAACGGAGATTTGCATAATTTTACGCCTATTGTGTATACAATACAATTAACTATCTAAACGACAACGAAAAACATTTGATATTGTTAATGACATTTTAGAACCCTCACTGAATGATTACTCATCATGGTTATTTATTGATATATTACTTAGGCACTATAACTGTGAGCTGTTTATTAATTGACATCTCGCTAATTGTGTACAAAACTACATTTAGATTAAAATGATCGCCTGATAAATCGGCTCCGGCGGCTAACATGACTTACGATAAAAAACCAACAAAATAACATCAAACGCTCTGAAAATAATTGTTGTAACTTTGCACCCTTTGTCACTCTTGGGATTACCAAGAACGATAACATCATTAGTATAAATCAAAGCCGCTACGGGGAAAAAAAAACAAAATAAAAACATTTCCGTCATATAGGTAGGTACCTTGAATAACGAAAAAACCGAATTCTATTTACAAGCCGTTTAAAAACATGTCAAAACATTAATTGTTCCGTAATGAAAATCGTGACTCCATTTCCAAAGATTAAAAAAGGTGTACGAGAAAAAATATCCTAGCGGACGTATTAAATTCGGATGTCAAATAAAATGATCAGCGAATCATGGGGAGTTTTCATTTCAGTGGTCACACCTACGTTTAGTGACGCTATCGACGTTTTTGGTTACAATTCTAATAAAGTAACGTATTATCCCATTACATTTTGTTCACTGAGCAGCAGATACCATATTGGACAAAAAACTCTAGGGACGGCCAGTCCACTCATAGGCTGCTATTTGGATTCGTCGTATAATTATAGTACTGCCAAATTATGTTTCTAGACCTTTTTTGTTTTTTAATCTGCCTATCAGATTTCTCGTTAAATACCAGGGAGTTTTAACTTCTGAAACAAAAACATAAATGAGTACCTAAAACAGCTTTGGTTTTTATTACCTTTATCCTAGTTTGAAAATGAAGGTTATGAAGAGTAGTTTTTACCCCTCGAATTAAATTGCCCCGAACCCAAGCGGTGTTTCAAATCGAGGTAAAGTAATGCTGAGCAGAAAAAGGCAGTCCCATGAGTAATTACTGTCCTTTTCTAACCGCGGAGGTACAATTCTTTTCTTTTTTCATTATTTGGCAGAAAATGCGTGTCACATTAAAACTAACGATAGACTTCGTTGTTGACATAGAATAAGTTTTTTTTTGGAATAGCACTGGAAATGTATGAGAATTGTAATCATAATAGCTGTAGGTCTATTATTATTATTATATGGAATCAAAACACTACATACTCATAAAACATAGTAATATTCATAATCACATGTTAAATAATTAAAATAAATAATCACCTGTACAATAGTAATACTACTTATACTTACCAAGTTATATACCTGTAAAGTAAAGATGAGTACAAATATTATTTTAAACAGTCGATTGCCACATTCAAAGCTGTATTTGAGTATCAAAGTACAAAAACAAATGACATTGTGGTTTTGAGCTAATTATTTATTTAATTACAATAAAACTCTTTCTGTACAGTACTTATATAGGTCTCCCTCAGATGGTTTCTCTTGATAAAGTAATAGATTCCAATAACAATAGATACCTACCTAATGTAGTAAACTTGCGTAGCATATATAGAGCCTACTTATTATGCAAAGTCTTCCACGGAAATCATTGGACGTCATACTGTAGGGATGAGAAATGGAAAATGGACCGAACACGGGACCGGAACGAATGACATGATAGAAGGATGATGAAAGTGTCGCATCATCAATTTCAAACCCAAAGTTCCAGTAGATGCACGAGTTGTTGACGCAGAAATGTTCGTAATTAATTGGAATTTAACTTCAATCTAACTCGAACCGTTGAGCTAGCACCAACACGATAGTTTGCCTATAGTAGCGATACGAATTTGTAACTCACAGGTTATGTATTGCAAATATCATTAGGGATTCCTCTGAATAGTCCTTTGTGAATTAGCGATACCCTAAGTATTCTAACTAGAATTAAACACAAGTTAGGCTTATCGTTGAATGTTTGAAATATTCAGTAATGACTGTGGAATGTACGAATGATTAAAAAATATTATATTCCAGTATATAATCTGTTGTATGGGTTAAATTTTGCTACGTCACCATCTACTAAAAAGGCGAATGCGAGACATTTAAGCCACGATTACGGTCGGATAGATGAATAGATTGGATAGTCGTTTATATCGAACCATTTGAGAATGTGTGTTAACTTAACTTGTGTTAAAATCATGCGGCGCAATCCCAATAAGATGGGCTTATACCTACTTAGAGTAAAGCATTTATGAAAAGATACCAATACAATTTCTTGGATTGAAAGCTTGAATCGGAATTTGGATCATCATAAATCATTATTCATGAATAAAATAACGACTTTCATAGTGTAAGAACACTATTATTATGACTACTTTCGACCCCATAATGTTCTTTTTCCAACACTGTCAATTAATTATATAAATTTACACCATCATTAAAGAAAGATAATATTGAAAATAGCCCTGGTAGAAAATAGATGATGGTCCTACCTATCAAATCTTGCTCTCTACAATTAGAGGGAATTTTAAGTTAGTGGTTCACCTCACGTGAATAAGATTAATAGATAGCTTCCTCTAGTCATTGGTGTCATTTGTAATATTTGTGATGTCTAATGTGAAGCGTAGGTGGAAGCTCAATTATCTTGGGAAATTGATGGACACTATACTTGGTTCAAAACTGAAGGTGGGTACAACAACTTTTAATGTCAACGACTGAATATAAATGTGATTTCGACCAATATATTATTTAGGTTAGAACCTACATAAGTAACATCATTAATTACGAATTTCCTAAAAAAAAATATAAGAAAAATATTATAGTGAGTCTATTTTGGTTCAGATAATAATAATAATAAAATCTAATTCAATATCGAAGACGGTACAATATGAAGACGTGTCTGTGTAAATGTCACCTCGATGTCGAGGGCACAGCCCATGGCTCAGTGCCCACCGCCCTCCAGCCTGCTCACCCCCTGTGATTGCGTCTTGCGGTATTTTCATCCGTATAAGGAGGCCTTCAGTTTAGAGTATTTTGCTATGGAACCAAATCCTTCTCGTCCTCTCTTACCTGGTCCTCTTAAACCTAATCAGTGTTATTTCTACATAGTCATGCCTCATGCATCAACTAAATGTACTTAAATAACGGATACTTAAAAATGCTTGTAATGTGGATGACCATAGGTCAAAATAATTATATTTTGACTACCATCTTCGAACAAAGTCGTCCTGTCCGCGCCACTTGAATAGGCGCCAGCAAAGTTGTATTATATTTCATTGCTGGTGAGTTATAGCCTCCAGCAATCTCTTTGAAAAACCATTATTGTCGCGTTTTGTTTCAAAAATAGTCAGGTGCAAATATATTTTATTCAGAATTTGGTTTTCTAAGTCCAGGCGGTACTATCATCATAGCCTATTAAAAAAACCGTTTTATTTAAATTACTCGCATCGTTTGAGTAAAGCAGTATACAAGGCTTGGGCCGCAATGACTAAGTTGCTGGCAACGCTGATGATGTCCTCGAGCTTAGCTTAGCTACGCTCTCGGCCTTCAAGCTTGGTCATCATTGGAACCCCTGCTGTCCGCGCTGTGTTGGACTTGAGCTGCGCTTTCGGCCATCATCAGCGCTGCCACCAACGCAGTCATTTTAGAACGCGGCAGTAATGTACTAATATTACTTATAATATTCATAGCAATATATTTTTTGCCAGAAAAGGGCATTTAAGTAACGTGGTCCAATACTACTGCAAATTAGCATTAGTATTCCAAATAGATCATACAATACTATGCAAATATTTTGTGGTAAGTAGAGGTGGGCGTATAGTAGTCTTGGCCGCCAGAGGGCGTTTATAGACACCTCTATTCTGCTCTATTTGCAGTGAAAAAAATGCAAGTGCAAACCTACCTACCTACAAAACATAACCCGTTCCTAATATCTCGAAAGCCTAGTTGACCTCATGTAAAGTCCGTGCCAACCCTAACAAACTATGTAGATACTCAAGTAATAAGTTTATTTTCTAGTTCATAACAACAGTTTAACAGTTTGTAACGCTTCGCTTAAAAATGCTTAACGCATTCTTTAGCAAATCTTTAAACAAGTTAATGCTTGTATGTGTTCAGTTGCGCGGGGCTGTTAAACTTTTGTTTTCCCTCCCAATAGGCTTGGCCCAATAAAACTTACGATACAACTTGTATTACTTGATTAATAAGAAAAGTTGTGTGTTTGCCACTTCGCCTATACATATTTGGCCTAGTGAAGACATTGGATTGTACCTGCAATCATAGCGGCAGCGCACGCACTGAACTCGCAATATACTTATTTATTACCTTTTACATGAAAACTTCGATTAATTGAGTTGCTTCAGTAACTTTCTTTAATGCTATGCGCAACTACGTAATTTGGGACATAATTCTTCAAATCTGAATAAACACATTTAAGAGGAAGTTGGTTACCTTAACTTATTAATTAATCTAGTGTAGAACAGATTGTAAGATATTTTCAGGATTGTCATCAAAAATTAGAATCTGAATCACACATGGTGTCTAAAAAAGCCGCCACTTTTTCACCGTACCACTGCTACCAGAAAAAAAACTATTAAGAACCATTGCGAGCCTATAGTACTTAGTGGTTCTAGTACTAGTTATTCTAAGTCCAAATTGTATAACCGCTCTATTTTTTTATCGTAGCGTCAGCAGCAGCCTCAGAGAGTCGAAGCGGATGGGACGCGCTGGGCGGGCTGTACGCTCTCCTCGCGCAGCACGACGCGCTGGGCGGGCACGCGCTCGCGCGCAAGTCCGTGCGCTCGCCGTCCCGCCGCCTGCGCTTCGGACGACGATCAGACCCTGATATGCCCCCTCAAACTCCTGTGAGTAACTGAAACTGACGAACCAATTGGCACTGTTCGTAGTGAATCTGCTGTCTGTACCAAGGGTCCCGGGATCGAATCCTGGTATGGGCCAAACCTAAGTATATATCTGTTATAGCGAGCTATCATGTTTGTATGTGATGTATGAGCATGTTAAATAGTTGTTGTCTATTTGCTTAAAAAAACGCAATAAAAAGGGTTCTAAGAATAATAATACAGCCCTAATGTCAGCGATCGATTTAGAGATGAAAAGGCCTAAAGTTACGAAATCAAAATTTTATTTGTATTGCGAAAATTTGCTGCAAGTTGAACTCTGAAGATAATGTTTATAATCTCCCGGTACCTATTTCACAGAAATTCATCTTATTTTGAAGCGGGTGAAAGGTGACTACAGAAGATAACGGGGAATTGGCCTTAACGTAATAATTGTAATCATTTGAATACATCAGCGAACGTTGTTGTCAACGTTTCACGCAGAAATCTAATAAAAATATGTCTCAGAGATTGTCAGATTTCACTGTCTTACTTAACACGCTTAATTGGAATTGCTTAAACCTTATAAGTACTTCTTTTTCATTTGCATTTTACTCTAAGTAACTTGTACATGTAGCTACATAATTGGAATGTCAACAATAATAATTAAAATTCATTCAGATAACACATCCAATTTGGTAATGATAAAATCTGGCACAGAAGATATGGTTTAGGCACACAACACCAGATTTTATTTTTTAAATGATGCTGTAATTAAACAAAAAAAAAGTTTATAAAGGTTATTCGAAATTCAAATTTTAAATTGTAGAGTTCTATTGCCACACTGACCGCGCAACCGCAAAAGTTTGCCTGCGGCTTGCGTTAAGTGAATTAAGTGTTTCTCGAGTGGATAATGATTTGGATACATCATGCGTGCGAATCGAGGAATATGTAATACTAAAGTTTATTCCTTTATTTCAGTTGAGACGTCGAATTTGCAAGCTCTGATCGACATTGTCAAAACTTAAAGTGCGTTAAAATACTAGTCGAAATAGAATTGTTTTTTTTTTAAGTTTAAACTGGCGTAAAACTATTTTGTAGTTTCGATTGCTCGCTTGTTCGCGTCAGCTTAGGCAACACTTTATACACGTAAGCGAGTGACACATTTGAACGTATTTAAAAAACCAATCTCACAATTCTTCTCGCTCCGTTTAGCAAGAGTTTACGCTAAACAGAGTTCTCATATCATTGCTCAACGAAATTTCATTTAATTTATCTCAAAGAAGCGTCGTAATGGTTTTTTTCGAACCCATTATATTTTTCGGAGATGTCTTGTGCAAGAATCTTAATTGTTACGGTGTCCTACACACTCGCGAGACGCGCACCTTTCATCTTTTTGGGAAATAGGTGCCTTAATTTCTTAAGCCACTGAATTCGTGGGGTAATACGATTTCTCATATCTGACTGCGTCACATTATCTGCTGAAGAACGTTGCGGCTCAGTTCCTTTAATCACATAGTTTCTTTTCACGTCAGAAAAAATGCAGTGAAGTTGTCAGTCCTGAGATAAACTGAGTTTAAAAAAAGGGTCGCAATAGAATTTCTATGTTTGAAACTATCTGAAGCAAATATTTCAAAATACAATAAAAGGACCTTTATCATTATTGCAGTGCACCCTTCGTTACATCAACATTTTATGAACTCAATATTGAATATAGTAATAAATTACATAGATTTTTAATAATTCATACAAAACAAATTGCGATATTGAGGCGAATCTATAGATGATAGGATCAACTACCACGGACGAGACGTCTCGGCTTTACAGTCTCACAAATAAACGAATATAGACACAAGTATACCTTTCTCGCTTGGCGCAATCGGATTAAAACGAAAGCCCAACATTCGTGATGAAACATATTTCGTATAAAAATTAATAATCAACCTGTTTACATTGTCATAAAGGGTTTCTGTGGATTAATTTATTATAACAACACCGGCGGGACCGTTGCTCACCGACACACACTCACGCACACGTGGGTAACTGAATTTTGTTAACTCTCAACACCCTTTCATCCCTAATTTTATGAAGCCTCGACTTATCCCTCCATTAGACGGGCTCAATATATATGTACGGCGCTGTAGTTAATAGTGTTGCCCTTCAATATGAAGCCAACTGTAATATTACTTGGTAGCTAAACTATGTAACAGATTCGCGTTATGTACCGGTAATTGCTCGCTATCACCTACCCTATCCCGTAAATGTGGGAAAATTGCTGTGTTTATCATAAAAGCTGTGGCCCACAGCTGTGTTTCAGCTCGTTCACTTTCAGGAGGCCGAAAGTTTCTATGGAAGATTTTAAATGCATCTTTGCATTTATGTAACATTTTTATGAATACTCGGTAAAAGCTTTTCGTACTCTATCTTGTAGCGGTTGAAAAAGCAACTCAGGTTTAGATAGAGGATAATAAACAATGATTGAAACCTAATTAGCGCAGTTGATAGTGACCCTGTGTTCTGTGCTTGGGGTCCCAGGTACGAATCCTCGTAGGGACAAACGTTATGTGAGGAGCACGAACGAGTTTTATATACCTACTGGGTCACTAACAATACAAGTATTACTTAGTGTGTTCGTCTGGTGACATATAAAATCTGTCTACAGTTGGTGCAGAGTATTATGAACGCCATTGTTTCAGGCTGATGAGATGGACGAGCTACTGTCCCTCCGCGACGTTCGCACTCCCGTGCGTCTGCGCTTCGGACGCCGATCTGACGAGAATGCTATGCCTCATGCCCTCCCTCAAGAGGTAACTATTGTGTTTGAACTAAACATGAACTTCGGCTTCCAAACTTCTGCCGCCAACCTTCAAAGTTGTACAGACGAGTCCGTACAGTTGTAAATGTTACGATATACATCTTATCCAGGTGATTCAGAAACTAACCTTTGAACCTGCGCTTGTTAATGTATTTGTAAGCATTATCTGAAGTTATACTACGATATGTCATTAAAAAAAACTTGCTCACAAATAATCAGAATTGCCACTTTGTTGAAACTATAATTTATTTTTAAAAAATCGACTGAAACTTAATTGTTGATTGCAACAGCTTTTCTTAGCTGGTAACCATTAATCATTGTTACAGATGAACGAAGTTGAGATGTCTCCTCGCGAGCTTCGCACTCCTCTTCGCCTAAGATTTGGTCGCCGCTCTGATGACACTCAGAAGGTATTTCAAGATTACACAACTTATTTGAAGATGTATTAATTTTATTTCAACAGAAGGATAATGAATAATAAAAACACACGGAACTCCATCTGGTTGTCAGACAGATCTATATTTTAATGTTACTTGCAATAAAACATGAATTCCTGTAATATAGGCGTCATGTATCTTGGTTTATGCAAAGGACATGCTATTATGGGCCTTATTGCAGACGGATGAAGCCGACGAGATCATGTCTCTGCGAGATATCCGCACGCCCCTCCGCCTCCGATTTGGACGCCGATCCGACGACACCGCTGCCCCACATTCTGAGAAGGTAACATTCACAACTTAATACTCATTTGTAGTAGTAGATAGTTAGTTGTGATTGAATAACTAATCCTAGTTATATACCATTTAAAAGAACCTTCTTAAAAAACAATTGCAGTCCTGATATTGCAATATGCTGATGGTGCACGGGTTATTTTGTGACTGCTTCTGCCCAAGGCTCTGCCCGCGGAACCTCGTTGAAACATAGCCTAAAACACTCTTCAGGGATGGTGTAGCATTCTTAGTGAAAGTATTAGCAGATTCGGATCCGTAGTTCGGGAGAGTACCCCCAACATTCAAACACACTAACTTAATAATATTAAAGCCCAGCCCATAATGACTATGATCGTTCTAAAGATATTTTACAGTCTGATTGTCTCCAGTTTAACTTAATATCAATGTCTTATACAATTGTGATACTATATATCGCTGTTGTTTAACTCAATATTTAACAACAGCACATCATTTTAATAGCTTTATTTTTGCAGCTCGACGAATCGGATGAGGTTATGTCCGTGCGGGATGTCCGCACCCCACTCCGCCTGCGATTCGGACGACGCTCCGAGGAACGCGCTGTACCGCACACATTCCCCCAAGAGGTAGGTAAAACAAGAAGATATCACTAGCAATGCAACTAATGCAAGATATGTTGTAGGAGCCTCGTCATTTTAATAGAAAACTACCATGACCAGTGAGAGCAGTGTATGTGGATAGCTAGAAAGAGTAAAGGTAGCAACTAAACCAGAAACAAATTACGCAGGATTTTGCGTTCTAGAAATTAATAAAAAAAATGTTTTTTTTTTGGTTTGTTCGTCAACTTCATCAGAGAGTAAACGTAATCTATGTAAAAGTTTGGTACTTAGTTCGTAATAAAGTTCGGCGTCTTTGTCTATATTATTATTATAGCATTCAGATCGGATGAGTGGGCCAACGTGTAGTTCTCTTGTTTTAAAAAACAAATACACTCATTCCAAATTTGAAATTTACGAGTAGTTCGGTTTACGAAACAGCACCTAGCAGACGTCATAGGTAATAACCCTATTTCACGAACGAATCTCTTAAGATGTACTCGGAAATCTCATTGATAGAAACATCGTAAAACCCATGATGCCGTGTAAACCCATGCAATGAAGTTATTCCCTCTAACAAGGCTCTATTCGATCTTTTACGACATCCTCTCCTGGTTTATGCCCGACCTTTTTTATAAACAATCAGACGATACCATTCTGCATGGCCAATTGATGATTCGCATTGAAATAAAATCAGATTTCAATAAACGAACCTTTTGACGTAAATAAGATAAAGGCTGTTTATTATTGATTGTACCGTTATGGGACGTTATAAATGATAATAGTCATCGTATATAACTAATACGTATAGAATAGTTAGATAATAACAGTAAAATATTAAATAAATATATACTTATATGGGTTCGCCCCCAGTCCGTGTTAGTTGGTGTTCGTCTTGCGATATATTTTTTTAAAATAATTTCGTCGTTAAGCCATTCTCTAAGACAATTTAATATATTTAAAACGAGAAGACATAAAAAAATATCGATATTACCTAAACTCCATTATCGATTCTAATTCTTAACATATTAAGTCTCTATTGGAATACTTCGTCTGTGTCGTAAAGGTTATTGTTTACAGTAACGCATGTAATAACTGTTCTGTTGTAGTGTTAACATTATATTGTTTGGGCAGCTGTAGTTATCCCAAGTTGGTCATTGGAATAACATCCGTTGGTTACTTTTACACTTATACCATAAATGCTTATTGTTAATATCAAGTGGGCGTTAGGCGGTTACGAAACCATTAAATGCCATTAAAATAAATTACTTCCAGTGGCGTATTGTAAGATTTGACGCTCCGGGGCTGAGAACCTTGGCCTATGAGGTATGCCGCCTCATAAATTAACGAAAGATAGGTGCCAAAAGGTGAGTGCTAGGGCTATGGCCTACATGGCCCATGGGTGAATACGCCACGCACTCTGACTGGTTGATAGCTTAGTTGGAAGCACTAATAGGGCTGCGACTGTAATACGATATTTTAAAATGAGCATCTTGATTTTTTTCTGAATGTCTTTCTAAGTGTTATGTCTGTGTGTGCCAGGAGCAGGACCGCGCCGTGCGAGCCCCCTCGATGCGCCTTCGGTTCGGCCGCCGGTCAGACAACAACATGTTCTTACTTCCCTACGAAGTACGTAAACAAAATTTGAGTTAGATGAGATTTGAGAGAGATTTGAAAAATTATTTCGACAAGTAATCGACAATCAGAAGAATGATTGTACAAAATAAGCCAACGTGTTAAATTTACTGCAGCACTTTAAACGTTTTATTGTTTCTTCTTACACCATTAAAAAAAGTATTTGTTTCAGTCGGCTCTACCCAAAGAAGTGAAAGCAAACGGCTCCGTCGAAGACGACAGACAACAAGAATAGGCATATCCGCAACACACTAGACATACCTACTCTCTCCATTCCGTACAAAAAGTTAACAACGCGTAAAATACAAAATAGCCCTTATCTCCATAAGTGTCATAATACAATCTTAGATGTTACTCTAATATAAGCTATGTGTACATAATAATCTGATTGTATATGTTAACTGTTACTCGTGGTTCTTCTGTCTATCCTAATTCGATTGGCGGTCTCAAGTGAACTGTGAATATCTGCTTTGTGCCCTCAACTGGAACCTACTGATACCGATATTCTAGTCAATATTGAATTAAGACTGTATTAGTTTGATTTCGGATTTCTAGTATTTTTATCATTGTTAAGCTCTGGGCAGACCAGGCGTTTAATCGTGAAAGCCAGGGTCGATTGCACCTACTGATTTTATTCATAGCTCCATTCAGCTACTTTTTTGCACCTTGCGTTCTTCCCGCGAAGAGTTGTACATTTCTAGAGCTGGGTAAATGTAAAACTACTTCGCCATCCTTACTAGGTATATCTAATTTAAATCTCTCTGGAACTTTATGAGAACAGTATTTAAATATATCGTAATTTCAATGTAAAATCGTGGCGTAATTATATACACTAAGTGTAGTAAAACTATGTTTAATTTTGTATAGATAGGTATTATATTATAGTGCAATTGATGAGTTGAAATATAAATATATTGCCAACGAATGCTGTACTTTTATTTATTAGTCCCAATTTCATAGATATATTAATAAAGTTTATGCACCCTATGATTTATCTCTGAGTATTAAGGCAACCAAGAAAAATATTCTTATTATAAAATATACCAAGTACTTATACATGTACTTGGATGTGAATGATGTGACAAACCAATAAATTATAACCCAGGAATATTATTAGCGTGGGCTTACATTATACTAGGTAGTGACTACTGGTGACGTTCGTACTATCATTATAATATCATGTTTTGGCACAACCTAGCGTTGTATTTATTCCACAGGAATGAATAGGTAACGATACTGTTTTTAAAATTCAAAACCATCAAATGGGTATTTTCACGAATAATTAAGTACTTGAAAAGACAAACGTAAATTCTATTTTGCGTAAAATAAATGTATTTCATTCACCGTTCACCACTTATATTGAGAAGCAAATTTACATTTAGAACTTACATTACGCAATCGCATCGACACTAAGTGGTTTGCGTACTATAGATAATAGATGCATCTCAAGTAGCGACGAGCTTCGCCTGCAGACCGTCTTCAAAGGTGTCAAAATGCCAATAACACGAACTTCCTTGTTTCTATAAATTGCAGCAATGTTTATCAGCACCTCAGAAGATAATTATGAAGCATGCTTCAAGCAAATGAGGAGGAAAATAACATACCAGATCTAAAAATATACAAGCACATTCTAGATTGATCTCGATTATAAAAATACATTCTCTCGATTACAAAAAACTAAGTAGACAAACTTTTTGGGATAACTAAATTTTTGTGAATATTATCTGAACTTTGATTATTATTATTTACTAAACTGATTTGCAAATAGCTATTCCTAATTTTGTTACTAGTAACACATAGTTCGCAAGTGACAGTATAGTCAAAACTTTTCTAAATTATAAGCAAAAAAAAATCGGTGTAATCGGTGTTCGATTTCCAGTTTTCTTATTAAAAACACACTAACACTAGCTTTTGACATTCAGAAATCTCGGATCACGAACGAAGGTGAGTACCCACATATGCTTTGTATAACAATGTATTTATTTTGATTGAATGTTTAGAAGTGAAACTACGAACTGAGCTATTGTGTTCAGAGAGCGAAGCCCACCTATACGACTTTCATAATTGTTGGCTTTACAACTAATATAACAAACATATTGCCATGTTCATTATGACTTCAAAATTAATCAAAATCCGATTTTCTTGCGACTTCTAAAACACCGTCAACGATATAGTGTCAGATCATAAGTGCTGTGTTATACCACGGATTGATATGGATTAAAACAAGGGCTTTAAAAATGTTCTCAACTTGGCATCGCCGTTAAATGATTATGTGGAAAAAACCATTAATTTATCCTAGGTTAAAAAATAGTCGTACCGTATAGAGTCCTTATTCTCTCTCACTTCGCTGTGCTTTAACCTTCATGGTAACAGCTTCTACATAAAGAAGGTCTCAGCACCGAGAAATAACATTGTAAAGGGTGTTTGGTAACAATTAGAATCAAGTATTTAAATAAAACTAATATTATACAGCTAAGTAAACAAAAATTTAGAACACAGTTCAAATATGGTTTTAAAATTAGATTAATTTTGAGGTACGGAACATTGATTTATTGGAGTTGGGATTGCATTTAAATATGATCATATCTTCGTAATGACGATGACGAGAAATTCTTTTTGGCCGCATCAAAACATGTTTGTGATACTGTTACGTGGTATGCATCACATCGACCTTGGCACGAGCGTCACGTAATATCTGTCGCGAGCACACCTGCCCATACATTTGAGCTATTCTTATATTGAATATCATTTAATTTGGGTTCTTTCTTAAATAGGTATACTATACAACTCCATCGTTTATACTCTGCTGCTCTACCTAGGGTTGCCACCTAAACTTGCGTACTATATTTTAGTAAATTGAACTAAAAATACTATATTTTCATCGCTAATTGAACTCTTGCACTTTTTTTATAACTGTGACTGGAACGAACCCGTATTGCAGCACCTTTTCAGAACCAAACGCATTCACGTCGCTCAGCCGCTCACCCACGAAGTCTCGTCACGGAAAGCAAAAGTCAACTTTTATTCATTATCAATATTTCGTTGAACATATTGACGGTTTGTCACCATTTTTGAGTGCTTTTTCTTTACGTGAAAAATAAAATTGTTTTTTTTTCTTGAATATTTCAAAAGTTCTAGATTTTTTGCGAGATTAAAAAAAAATCTTCCAAAAAAATAGAAGCAACCTTAGCTCTACCCCAAATGGTCACAGTGTGATGATTTATCCGTAGTATATATGTAGAATGAGAACCATAAGCTAACTAATCCCGTCGGAAGTTTTGCATTACTGCTTGAATAAAAAATAATAATTGCTTAGTTAGTATAATATTTGTTTTGCGATTTTATTGTCTGACGAAAAGAAATACAAATACTTACTATACTATAAAATTTTATGATTCAGCTTACAAATAGTGACCTAACAATAAAAAAAAAATAGAACCATTAATGCATTAATTTTAATCGGTCTTAGTCAGAGTTTTACATAGTATCATTCGCGCCCGTGGCTCCGCTTATATTTAGTTTGCTGTTCTACCAAGGTGAACTTGAGGCACGTAAAAACAATTGTTGTAAAATGTAAACAGTACACAAATACATTCGACTAAATCAGTACTGTATTTTTTTAAATATATATTTTGTTACTCGTAACACTTGATATTTCTGCTTGGATTTTATTTGCGTAGTTTCATCACTGCGATCTTTCCTTAACACGATGTATGAATGGTGCCTATCTAAATTACAATTGTCTGTACGATATCAGAAAGTCCAGAAGTGCGAGCTGGTAGCTTGTAGCAATTTATATCTAAATATTCGCTATTATTAGAACGCGATAGGTGATGGTTGCTATTTACTATCAGATGTTATTCATTATCAAATTCACCTGACCATCTTTAACCACTTCAGGTGTAATTTATGCGAGTTGTAGTAAGTAATCGTAACTATCACAATAAATGAAATTGTACACAGCTGAACTAATCATCAATAAGAATCATCATATACATCAATAAGAAATTTAAGAATACCCAGTTATCTCTGTCAAATGTTATTTAAAAAAAAAAATATATAAATCGTCCTCTTAATATCTGTGGGCGTGTATCGTGTACGTAAACGATGCAGTCACAAAACTTTCCTTTCATTCGAATTTTGCCAAAATAAAATGGCGTTGAATTCACTTTGTTGTTTCCGGAAAATAGAGTTCAATAGCCCAGATAATTGCCTTTTCAGACGTTCGAATAGTTATTAAAAGTTGGGACGGTGTATAATTATTTTACTTGTCAACTTTAATACACGGCCAGCTAAAAATAGTTAATGTAAACTAGATAAAATTCCCGTCTAAACGGCGCAGGAAGGCGTCGGTTCATTCGCGAGGTGGCAGCCGAGGATATCAGTGATCGGTCTGTCTGTGTATCACACCTCGTCACAGTGCCTAGTTTACGTTCAAGGACTCGCGTTTGTTTGTTTACCTCAGGTGAGACAGCGATAATTTATGCGACGCAAACTTATGAAACTTCGTGATAAAGTATCCTATCGATTGAAAGTATTGAATTAATTTACATGTAAATAGAATTTTATACTAAGTTTATTATTGAAAAGAGTTTTCCACGGTAATTTATGCTTTCAAACTTCGGGTTAAAATGAAATACGGAGTGACGTAAATACGCCGATTGATTTTCTAATGTGCGACTTTCCATTTCAAAGTGATGAGCTGTCTTGAATTGAATCCAATCAATTAGCCATACTGCGCATAATTATTTGCCATTCGTACTTGCTTACACTATTATCGATTAATAGATGAGAGGCGTCGATACATGAATCACTCGATACCTATTGGTGGCGACGTACACATGTCGATAAGATCATCGAACAACATTACCGTGATTACTGAAACATTGCAGGTGAGGGCGTCAGTTCCACTGCTCGTGCGCATCCAGTGGGCGGGCGCCGTCCGCGTTTCAGTAAGAGGCAGGCATCGACGCCGCTCGCACGAATCTGAACGCCGCACAAGGTATTGATCAAAGCTCTGTTCGCTTCATATAACATCAGCACTAATAAACGCTTACAGATGTCTGTGTATTTTTTTTCGAGCACTAATCACCTGCCGACCTCGACATCCATGACTAACTTCATGAACAAGGTGTTCAGTTTCAAAAATAATTCGCCGTGACTTCATGCGACTGAAATAACGCGGGGCGCGGGCGATGTTGTTTTGGACCGCCGTCGTAATTTCGCAAACTATTGATGAAGTGTATAATACATAAGTAACAAAAAAATCATAATTTCGACCGCTTTCCAAATATCTAATGCATAATGACATAATATCTTGCTAAAAGACAGGTGACAGTTTAAAAATAAAATCCTAATAATAATATTCTTGCACATCGCCCAGTCTGGATTACTCGACTAGATTATTTTCAGTCTTGATGACGGTATTGTTAACCTCGTGCGGCTATAAACAAGTATACGACCTTACATATTAATGTTTATATTATTCCGTCGCCTGTATCAGGGACACGTATTAAACGCTTAGTTTTTGGAAACAATTATATCAGTAAGATAATCAAAAAGCAGACGGACGAGGCGAAACTTTAATGGTTCCTAGTTTAAATGCGGATATATAAAGCTACATATAGGCTCGGCCAATTATGATAGCGGACATAAAAAGCGATTAAAACACTTTATATCTACAGGTAACTATGTTCTCGTACGTGGTGTAGCAATTTTAACATTTCCAGTTTTCTCGAATTTATTATTCCGAAAATAAGTGCGCAAATATTTATTACGCACGCGGGCAAGGAGTCCAGAACGAAAATAGACTCCACCTCTCGCCGTCCACATTATATATCGCATCTTGAGCAGCATGGAGATAACGAACTATTTTTCCAACACCTACACACATTCCCACACTGTTATATAGCCAAGATATTGTTTGAAATGCATTCATTTCGCGACGTCAAACGATTCATTATTGTATGTATGTGGCTAAAGATGATGACAGTATATATTTTTCTCTAGTACTCAGTACTCATAATATCTCTAGTACTCATAATATTTCAGGCCTAATTCTCATGAAAAGTATACAGGTTTGTTATACTCAGAGCAATCGTGTTTAGGTATGTAAACAGACTGACTTACCGGCATGACTCAAATAGGCAGATATTTTTAGATCGATTCCAGTTAATATACAATGTGTTTTAGAGTGCCCTAACATCTCTCTTCGTTTTATCTTCAATACCGATAGAGCTACCTAGAACTTTACATGGAACGTGTTAGTTGAATTAAGTGTAAAAACAACCAACTTTTAACTTTATTGATTGAATAACTAGCGTCTACAATAACTATCCAGTTAGTTTTATAATTATACTAAAACTCTGGACTATTCATTTTAAATTGCAAAAAAATATATGAAAATGAATTTATTTATGATGTGGCTTCAGGAATAAAGTAAATTCTAGAGCAGATTGCGACAGTGTTTTGAGATCCTCTCTTCCGTCTTCATTTCGCAATAACACCAACACACACGTACACAAATAAATCTGTAGCCAAATAGTTACGTAGAAATGTAGCTAGATAGTTTCACCTGAATGTGAAGTAACATCGACTATGTCATATTAATTAGATGGAAATCAACAATAGGTACCAGATGCAGCAGAGGGTGGAAATTCTAAATTCAAAAATGTTCGCCATACCCAAACCACACCGCCTTTTACATATCTCGCGTATATCTAACGATGTTATTCAGTACATTGCAATGGTGTCAATTTTGGCTATGAATTGCTTAATGTCTTTATATTCATGTCATTTTAAAGAATCAAAAGAGTGATTCTCACCAAATAATCATACTGTAATTTTCATTTGTTTTCATAGTAACAGTAGTGCCTTAGGCAATTTGTAGGTATCGTGCACTTAAGCTGGAAAACGTTTCTTATTGAAAGTACCTAGGATTGTAAAATCTGACCTAAAGTGCTACATCTGTCAGTAGCATTATGTTCTGGAATATCACACTTTGCATTCCAAGTATAAATCGTGCGTGTAGCAGGTTATAATGCTCACAAAAGTCCGTATAATGTTACGGCAAAGGTGCTAATATTGAAAACGTATCCACAAAGTTGGCTGTACATTATTCGGAAAAAATATGATAGCGGTTCCCGCTAGGTTGGCTAATAAAAAAGCAATAACACGAGGTGCTCAGCCAACATCCCTCCGGCGTGAATCTTCCAGGAGTGTAATAAAATTATCTCGCGAGGATAAAATTTGTCATCCTAATTTTTTAGATATGCGTCTTGCTGCGTACACATGCACATCCCCACATCAACTAAAATGTATGATTAGTAGCTAATAAAACTAGACTCATTTTAGAGCTCATTAACCTGTATAGGTTTATAGAAATTTTCAAGGTTCGTATGATAGTCGAGGCGAACCTAGGTAACTACAACGATCAGTATTGCATTTATAAAAAAAGTCTATTTTATATTATGGTTAAAATAATGTATAAAATCCTCAAAAATAAGGTAGAGGTCTCACAGAAATTAATATCTTAGTTACTTTGAAGCTTAGAAAAACGGTGTTTTATTAAGAAAACCTCTAGCTAATCTGCTTGGAAATAGGTACCTAGGTAGATTGTGCAACTAAAACTCTGTGTAAGTGCATGTTTTCACGAAATAATATGCATTCCCAGTCATAAACAAACATAATTTTTAATGCTCTCTCGGATCATAAATTTTATTGTTTTCAACGCTGCAGTCGAGTGTTATATGATTTAAAAGATATTTCATAAGAGCAATAGACAATATCTTGGAGACTAACGTTGACGCAGATAATTTTACGATATTTTTATTGTTTTAATAAACGATAATGAATCATAGATTTTTTATAATTTTATCCATACTTATAAATCTCAGATTTTTACCTCCAATCAATTAATGACTGCTATACTTTAATATATTTACTACTACTACTGTACTTTAATATACTAAAAAGGTATATTTTACTAAGCATTTTTGATGTGATTCATTCCAGCGCTAAACGAACGACTCAAAAATGGCCACCGGCCCGAAGATAGTACACAAGCAGTTCAACTCGCCCATCGGGCTCTACTCCCAGCAGAACATCAAGGAGACGCTGGGTAAACACATGCAGAACCTGGGCAACGGCACGGTCGGGTTAGTACCATGCATGGTTATTAAAAATAATTAGCCCGCTATACGAGTATTAAATCAAAATCTCGAATCAAAAACAAAAACCGACTAATCTGAACATTGATGAACAATTACGTAGATATGTGATGCTAGTGCATACGCGTTGTCATCAATGTCCCGGCTCACGCACACACGTGTACGTTACAATATAACGTACTATGGTTGCACACAGTAAATGACATAATAGCAATATAAACGAGATAGTATGAGAATAAGCAAGAGCAAAATGAAGACAGATATAAGTTGCACTGCGTCCTTTCGATGTAGCTAAACTAATTAGACTAAGTAGCAGGTGTGCTGCGCAGCCTAGTTTTGTGGTGCCTTTTTCGAGCGCAGAATCTTTCTAATTCTTTTTTAATAGACATCGATAACTCTGACCTAGATATTAACATATGGCCAATAATCCTCTGTTTACAGTACCCAAGTAACATGTAGCAAGCGACCCTGATTTTTGTATCGGGGGTGCCCGGATCGAACCTTGAATGTTTGTACAGTATCCATATATACAAGTGTTGCTCAGTATGGGGCTGTACAATTAGCGTGTTACTCTGGCGAATTAATAAACAAATCAGCCCGGCAAAGGTATTTTCGGATCGAGACAAAAGCATTTTAAAAATAGGTAGGTAAACATGTAGTACGTATATAGAAGTAACGGACCAATGAAAACCAAAAAAAAAAACAAGTATTTTTTTCTATCCCGTATAGAACTCTTTGAATCAAATATAAATAATATCTCGTAAAGTAGGACAGTGCCTATTATACCTAGCTATTGACCTCTTCAGACCCTTCTATAACTCGTCCACACCGGTACATCGTAATAGACGAATCAGTAAATGGATTAATTTAGGATTATCATTTCTGTAAGCAATTATTGTACCTACGAGTAGTAATATGTTCGGAATTATCGCGTATCATTTTCCCTGAAGAATATGACACCGCGTTAGTTACAGGTAGATATTAATTGGTATATACTTATGTCTTAAAAATACCATCTTGTTAGTTAAGTGGTCATATATACGGTCTGTAGATAATTAAGAAAGCAGGGATCAATTGAGAGGTCATGCAAAGTTTTATTTGGATTTTCTGAGTAACAGTCTGGAAGTATGCCGAGTAAATGGCAATGGCCAGACTCGTGATGCTGGCTCGGATGCATCCAGCGAGCGGACAGAGCGAGGCAAATGACAATAACAAGTTGCGGTCTGGCTATAATAATGTCTATTAAAAAAAAGACAAGTTGAGGTCGCGTCGCGTGCGAAAAAAAATGTTTATGACAATTTGTAAGTGCCCCCGTAGGCCTATACGAAATAAACGATTTGACTTTGTCTCGGGCGGGGCAGCACGATCGCTTGCCTCCGACCAAAAGCCTTCCTTCGAGCTTGGTATTTGTCTTCGAGGATACGATAGATAGGCGTGATGTAACATAAACAGAGCAAGCTTAGCTTATTTTGTACAAGTAACTAATAAAGTGTGTTAAGTATTTGTGATGGTGGTACATACTATAGAAGATATAGTAGGTAGATACTGAGAAACTTCCAAGAGCTGTTATTCGAAAAATCTGCAAAAGAACATGTAATTTAGTTATCTTTAAATACCACTACTAGTAGTTTGAATTCTATAATCGAATAAGATAAGGCAATTTTTAAGCAAAATATAGAGCTTACAAATGAGTACGTGCTAAACAAATGAACACGGAATGTTATGAACTATGACGAAACAAACTGTTATGAATTAGAAACAGCGGTCTACATTCTCTATTCTTGTAACTATAAACTCTAAAAATAATCGCACAAGGGCAAGGTTGTTTTAACATAAACAATTGAAGGGCACGTGAATAATTTAAGTCCTCTGACACATATTTTTAGTGAGATCCCGTCATGCCGGTGGGAAATAAGTCGGCTTTAGACGGAATGACCTAAGTAATTGAGTGAAATAAGGACATTGCTCAAATTTAACGCCTATGTTTATGAAGATGAATTTATTAATTTAATAAAAAAACAACACCTTTCTTTTTGGCCATAGAGATAATAACCATAGAGATACCCGTATACCTAAATACAACAGATGTCTCATAATAAAAAAATACGTCGAGGAGTCTTTTCCGTGTTCGAAAAGAAAGTCGTAATTTTCTATCATCAAAAATACAGACTTTACAATCCATTCTAAGACTCTATGTTATGTTTCTCCTAGATTTATATCATTTCGCCATTCACGTCATTTATGTTTTCTCTACGCAGTTTCTCTACACATAGTCATCATTATTTCAACAAAGTATGTAATAATAATAACATAATGAGTTCCATTCCCATTTCTAAATAAAACAGCGTAATAAAAGCATGTGGCACCTCGTTGATTGTTAGAGCGGTGACGTATTATTGATACAACTGTGAAATAATTAGTCAAAGGATATAAACAATAGCCGGTCCCGATTTTAACATCAAAACGTAATCAATATTGATGTTATTTTTGGTTTTTTGATTTGCCTTTTATCTTAGAATTCGTTTATTTTCCTCCGCGTACCTAATTCTGGTGATCCATGTATGAAACAATTAACCGACAATGCATGCTCTGTGTGAACCCAATGTAGCTGAACTGAAGCATTCATACACCAACCGTCTATATAAAAAGCGCTCTTAACACTATGATCTATAATTTAGGAGCAATCATTTCAAATAAGTACTTGCCCGTATTCATGGGCAATTAAATTTATATATAGTCGAAATGCGCAGACGATGTATGCAACGCTATAAAAGAAAACAATCGTTCTCACTATTAATACTATGCCGCAATTACATAGACAACTATAAATACACGCACCAACACACACCCACACACACAAACAGGGATGAGGAACGAAGCAAAATAATAGGCTGGCAATAAACGAAGTCTAGAAGTTATTCAAACCCATGAAGCTATTTTAAACCCATCATTTGTATAAATGAATTATTACGAGCTGATATACCTACTAATAGATCCAAAATTTTAACAGCTCCATTTATTGTTTCTCGTATTAAATAACACTTTAAATTACAAATACACATACAAGGTGTAATAATAATAGTGTAAAATATTTGACAGGGCCAACAGTAGGTTAAAGAGAACTTATAATTAAATGATTAGAAATTAAAAAAAATACACTTCGTGTTGAGCGCACGGCCAAAAGCTACTGGATCCCTTCTTTTAAAAATATCAGACATCATTTACACAATTATTTTATAAATCGATGTGATCCATATAACTTTACACAATTTTTGTTACACCTTATATAATAGCGATAACAACAAAACATGTTTGTAAAGTTGTCTCTATGTAAAATTTGACTAGTTTATTATCACAAAATAAAAAGCACGCTTAAAATAGTAGCGCAATAACGTGATGAAATATATTTTACGCACTGGTCCTAGGCGTCAACATTGTATACAGTACGACCCAACCTCAACCTTCTATAAACTTTTACGATATGTATGTGAAGATAAAAGGCATCTTGTAAATGTTCTGCCTATTATCACATAAAGGTTATCTTAGAAATGTACATAAACGAAAGTCACGCTATGTAAATGGAAGCCGTTCCAATTCGTTAGCAAGCAACACAACATGTGATATTTAGAGCGCATTTATTCGAAAAAAAATATAGGGCCTGCTCTTAAGCTTATTATCTACATATGCTAAAAATTAAATTTACCGTATTCATGTATTTTAATCAGGCTGTATCGAGTCGGTTCAAGATCTCGGAATTAAACAAGCGTGCAAGAGAAACTTAACTGCATGACTGTGATACAAACAGTACTTAATATATTGCAACTAATCTTTCTACTCAGCATGACTAAGATTTAGATCTAGAGATATTCGTAGAAACGGACCTGTAACATTGTTTCTTAAAGGACATTGCTCTATCACGGTACCAAGGTTAGTAGCATGGTTCAACATCAGAATAATATATATTTTTTTTATTATTTTTATCCACTTGCAATAGGAATGTGGATTTTGCATAGGGATTGGCCTCGCTTATTTGTTACGTTTGAGGTTGTATTCCTAAAGCATTAAAGTTTATTTTTATGCTAGTAATTTTCGTTCCTGGTAATATGATAGACGGCCCAGCTCAGGCATTTTTTTTAATAACTTTGTTACTCAGATTTGTTTAAAAATACAGAAATTGATGTTGATACTATTACTTGGTACATGGATCCATATAGTTCCATAGGCATTGTCCTTGAAAGCGCACAAGGCGTTCAATTATGAGCAAATGTGTGTGATAACTCAATTTTAGTCAGTGTCACATATAGAGGATGATGAAGAAATGAATTGTTCAAGCTAAGAAAATGTTATTACTTTATGATGCAAGAGGAAATGACGTAAAAGTATAGTCACATGGGAAGTATTGATGATTCTAGAAAAGTTCAAAAATGATTTACCCATGTTAGTTGAAGAGTCGGCTGCCGAAGCCGCCTGGGTAATCTACTTTGTCAAGTTAAAACTTTTGCAAATCCTTGGTCTAAAGTAACAATAATGTCTATGGATATTCGAATCTCTTATAAAAAATCTGGAACATCTTTAAACGATAAAGATTAAGTGGTGATTCAATGAGCACATATTTACGAACAAGGGGTTATTTTGTTGTTGCTTACTAAGAAAGTGTCACATAGTTAGATATGTAGGTCACCTCAATACTGAAGGTTGCTTCGTGCTCCCAGCGTGGTCAGGTTCAATCGACCGTTATCAAATCACAGAGCTACTTATCCCTTCAGGACACGGTGGCGCTGCGACTTCTCGAAACTGTCAAATACTGGTATATTTGTAGGCCATTAGGAAAATAAATCACTGGATCCAGTGTTTGTCACATTAGCAGATAAGATGGCTGACGTTTTGGGGGTTTTATTTTGCAAAACAAAAAATACGAAATATTTATCCATTGTGTGTTCATAAACGTGCATGAGTGTAGGAAATTGAAATAAAATAGTATAACTTGACTTTTCAAGTTCGCCCAAGATCTCCAGTAAATTTTCAGTAAAGTATCCACAGCTTTACTGATAGGGGTAGGGGATTAATGTCATCATCATTATCGTCATCGATATCATCATTATCGTCAGGGGTATTTGTAATTTTATGACAATTATCAAGAAATACTCGACACCGGCGAAAATGGCTCTATTTTGAAGCCGGGAAGCAACTAAGTCAAATTAACTTTTGTTCCAGGGTTAAGTTAAAAAATGCTACATGTATTGCTTGTACCACTATTATAGTCCATAGTTTATAATAGATAGGCCGCTCCTCCATGTGGAAGTCTTACTCGTCCCACCAGAACTCATGTCCTATCCATGTGCCCCTATTGAAGTGCGTCTAAAGATAAACGCCTGTGCGAATGTGAATGCCGCTGACCGATCAATTATGGGGCATGCACACCCGAAGGGGCACTGACATTTACTCAGATAAAATTGAGCACCGCGCCAACATTGCGGGCATACCGGAATGCAGGCAGATCATCAAAGTAACGCTGAATTAGTGTAGCTTGTTTTGATGGTCCATCGGCAGCTCGGAATGAGGCCTGGGATAAATGTTTTGATGCTACAGCATTTCTGCGTTACGGTTTAGTTAGAATCTAAAAAGCAAGTGCCAATTTTGATGTGAATAATCTAACGGTTAGATTCTTCACATCATCATCTAAATCGGCCCTTAATAGTTAATACATTTTTAACTACATTTAAGCATTTCATTGAGAACCTTTTCAAGCTTTTTCTAACTGATAATGTTGAATAATCTAAACAGGCACCTACTTATACGTAAAATTTGCTGCAAACACTTTATTCCTTCCTAATTTTTAAATCTAATATATGTTGACAATAATACGTGATAGTTAGAAAAGTTGTTTTGATTTCGTTAAAACTCAACCGTCAAATAAATCGTCAGTTTCATTAAGAATAATGGAAAGTATAAGGTATTAATCTATACCTAATTTATAAATTGTATTACACGCACGATAGCTTTAACTTAAGTTCGTGCAAATAATTGCCGTGTTTTATCGACAATCTCGGTATTTAATGTTAAAAACAAGAAAAAAACATCAAGATAAACAAGCAAATGAGGAAGGAGGCGCACGCGCACCCACAGTTGCGACGCGGCCGCACCGGGCGTACTACTGCGCTTGCGTGAAATTATATTATAAAATATACCAAAAATAATTCTAAAGTGAAACCTTTTTGTTAGTTAACACATGTGAAAATATCATTTTCTAAATTCAAAATCGAGTTTAAACTTTTTCCATAAAATTTAACTTTTCAACTAAAATCCATATCCACTTGTATTACAATTGCATTTATTTGCGTCTAAATTAGTATATTTATTTGTTAAAGTGATATCATAGTTACAAAAATAGAGATTCATCTGTAACAAAGAAGACTCACGAACGAGTCAGGATTTGGCATAAATTCGAACGCACACTCATCGTAATATAAATATACAGGTGGATTAACAGCTCGAGGACTAATTAATCTGGCCTAAAGTGTACCGTGTTCGTAATTATGGCAACAATCATCGAAACAAATGGGTATGCTGTATTTTATTTATTGGCTTACTGCATCATTACGTCGGAGCCCTCGACTATTATATGCATATTCTACATCCTCGCCTCCAGAGGCGAAAGATCAATATTATGTACAAGGAAAGGCGACAAGTGTATTAATTAAGTATCTATTAGGCGAGTACGAATTATATCCCGGCAATAACAGGCATTAGTTGGCTGCCATTGCTCGAAAGGGAAGCCGGTAGGAATCGGGTTGTATGGAGTCTTCGCCATTGCTCTGATTTAGATGATACTGGTATTAACACGAAGTAAATTCTATCTCTTCTTCAAGATCCAAGTAAAAGAAATAGCCAATAATATATTAATGGCTATCTAATGACGTCATTCCTCTCCTGTGGGATAGAAAAGACGCTTATTATATCCTCTGACGCCGCTTCGTGTGACTAAGATTGCGAGTCATCAAATTGTTCCAATTGAAACATTGAACCAGTATATCATTAACTGCAGTATTTATTAATACAAGTTGATGGTAGCGCAAGAGTTGACGTACTAAAATATATTGTAATAGAAAAAAAATACTGACTTTTAAATCCCCAGTGATCTAATATCTACAAATTATTTTATTTTAGATTTAAAATTATCGTAATTAACCCCGATTTGGGTGTTACTGGCCTTATGGTCCTTTTTCCACAATACTTACAAGCGATGCTTAGTCTGAGACCGTCCAGTTGGTGTGTACATTAATCTGACATTGACATCCGTTCATGTAACTAAGAAAGGTGTATTGAGGTGAGCGTAAACTCGATTTCTTTATATGGCAGCCGTTTGAGGCACGGTCAAACGCAGCCGCAATGAGAAATACTTGATCATACTGGACTGAGTATGCTCATACTAGATGCAGTGAGTGTCTGTCCCGTTCAGACTAATGTCACCGGGAACTTCAGTCAGAACTTTTAAGGCACCTTGAAAAGTTTGACGCATGCACCATTCAAATGCCGGTGACGCGTACCAACTTCTAATTATAAATCAAACTAAGCTTGATTTAGACCAAAAGAAGATATAGATATATATATATCACTTGTTTTACATGTTCTTGATATAAAACAACACAACTAATTTGAATGGTCTACTCAAATTAGTAGACCATCTGTCAATAGGGTTTATCAGCACATTGTGAAACAGGCCGTAAGAATAATATACCTACTTTGCTTTGTTATTTTTTATAACCATAGTTTTAATTCTCTATAGTTTACTTTCAATATTTATATCATATAATTCGCGCAATTTATCGAAACCTAACTTTAGATAACAATCAAGGTATTTACCAGAAAGTCTCACGTGCCTATGGGATTTATGATTGATAAATTAGAGTATGATTTCTGCAATTAATATAATAAGTAGGTACATTAAATCGTATCTTCTGAATATTTTTACCGCAAAGAGGGCCTTACAGAGAGTGCATTAAACGAGACAAGTCATTCACAGTCAAGTCACAGACATCTTCAAACGGCAAATAAATTTCAAATGGTTCAGCAACACGTATTACAGTTTGAATATAAGCACACAGGTGTTTTCCGCATTACCGACACGTCTCATCCGAGATTTTATTACTTTACTCCGCATGTCGTATGTGATCGGGGATCAAGATGAATCGCCCGACATACTTCTCTTCAAACGACATGTTATTTCAATAAGCGAAAAAAAATATGTACGTTTATATTTCTTATTCCTGAGTGCGCTTCAATCTTGGTATGGTGTGGTAACTATTTTAATTGAATTCTAATGTGTTTGACATGTTTGATATTAAGTTGATCTAGGAAATCTATATGAATCAGAATATTTTTTTATTCACATAGACCATTATGTACAGTACTTTGTGGTTATGAAGTAAATAGTTATGAGTTTTGCTCGATATGACTTGACTTATGAGTTTTACTCGACAATTAACTAAAGGCTAACTGGATGGACAGCGCTTCCATTGACAAACTTGTCAAAGCTGTGATTTTAAGTAATTTTTTATTTATGTTCTGTGTGGCCTAGTATTAAAGTTATTGTGATGTCATAGGTAGTTAAAAAAACAATTGCTCATGTGAGAAGAAGTCCTTGTTCGTTTATTGTAAGATTAGGCAAGTAGGTTAAATTAATATATACTATCATAAGAAAATGCTTTGTATGTTATGTTAAATTATCAGCTTAGATAGATTAACAGAAATATACATAAAGTGAATTAAATGCACTGTTACCAATTAAAATGCGTGGCTATAAGTACTACTACATTATATTGAGTTAACTAAAGTCTGCAGCAAGTGAAACCATAGGTAAGAGCACATTTCGACATGTGAACTTTGCACCGCCAGGTGGAGTGAGTTGGTGAAAGCGAACTCAGTGCACGGAGACCAACGAAAAGGTCGCAGTTTATATACTTGCCTACATTACATTCGTTTGTTTGTTCTGAACGCTCGGAGACATCTATTGTTATTACCATTTATAAAAACACAATAGCTATAGATCGTCGTCCCCATACGATTTGATTGAAAAATCATTTCTCCAAGCAAACATATTTTTTTTAGATACCTACACGGCACCACGATCAATTTACTTTAATCTAAAACATAATAGTTAGGTACTTCTTTTTGAAATTTGGGACTGCGTATTAGCTACATATTACACGAAATATTTTTCATATTTTGAAGATATTTAATTAGCTAGACCAAAGTGTAGGGGTCGTTATTCATAATTTGAGTACAAGTCGTCTCCATACTAGCTGGTTTATAACAATATAAACATATAATGCAACAAAAATTACCTGTAACCTATTATATAAACGGCCTCCGAACCCAAATCTGGGACACTAACACAATAAAAAACCCACAAAAGGCCGACCAACACCCGATAAATGTTCAGATTAATCGGTAAACTAAGGTCTCTGGCACAATCAAGCATTTGTTGCATTGTCATTCGTTCTTGTGTAGTTCCCACGTAGTTTCCTGTGTTTACACAATGAGCTTGTCGTTTTTGCATCACTTTCGGAATGGTAATAAACGATTTAGTTCGAAAGCGAGTGAAAGTGTCGTCCCTATGTTAAATTTTCTTGGAAATGTCATGGTTAACTTACATAAATATGTAATCGTAAAGGGGAGGAAACTGTTATATATTTTCTTGCTATATGTCAAACAAAGTCGCGTTAGTTACACCGTTTATAACTCAAGAACGGCCGTGCCGATGTTCATGATCAATAATTTTTTTTTCTCTCCGTCCGGAATAGCAGAAAAAGCATGGAAAATAAAAACGATCAACAAAAATAATTAATATTCTTATACATTTGAAGTACGAGAACGGTACGAAGTTCGTCAGGATAGCTAGTTCGTCAGGATAAAACAGCATCAGAATATTTTCATTCATGTAACCATTTCAGTAGTAATGAATCGTAAAACATTTTACAAAATGTTATGTTACAATTTTACCGCCCGATTGGATTGTTGTTTTCAATGCAGACGAAGCGGGGGGGGGGGGGGGTATATTCCATAGAGACACTCAGAAGTTTATGGAAAATTTGCACCCATTTACAGTGACATTATAAAGCACACAAGTCCTGAGAAATGCTTTATAATACTACTATCTATAAATTTGGCGATAATATCATAAATGGTAGAACCTTTCCACCTGACAGAGTAGTTACAGTTACCTACTCGTGCCTAGTGTTTGGTCGTGAAAAGCCATTTTAAATGAGAAACGGAACCAACGATATAATATATATAATTTTGAGGAGTTATTCTTATAAAACGTGAATGCGCGATCGTCGCTAGAATTAAGTATGCGATAAAAATACCTACCAACCAATGCACCATGCAATCTTGTTACATGCCGCCAATTACTTGCCGTGTCTAAACACACAGCTGATGCCAATCTTCTTAGATTATAATTGAGCAATGCATGATTTCTGGCACAGACACAGACAGAATTGAAAAAAAGGTGCACCAGCCGTGTAATTACGTTTCGTATGATTCAGATGCATGAGGGCATTTTGTTACTAGAATAGACCACATAAATCATCTGGGGTTTTAGTCTTTTATGAAGAAATTACGCCGGCACGTTTTGTGAAAAAAAATAACTCTCAATTTATAGTGAACTTTTTAAAGTCACAGAATTCCTTAGATATTATACTATATACTTGGAATATAACTAATAAATATATTATATTTTGTTATAGAATCGATTTCCAAAACCCGACCACGGACAAGCCGGCCAACCTCGCCAACTCGGCGGTTCTTCGCATGCTGGAGGAAGAGGAACGCAACCGCAAGGGTTACCCTAGTAAGTGCCATACTTTTACATATATATTATACGTATAATAAGTAACTTGGACATTAATAATACGGAACACCAGGAGTTTTATTGGTTTGGTTTTTTTCTCCTGCTTAGATATATCTTATTATTATGTATAATATAATTGGATTTTGTATTATATTGTATTGTCTTGCTCAATGCAATCTAGCCACATAGATGTTTTAAATATCTAATGAGATGTAGTTTTCTAATAACTAGAATTATTATGCTATAATTTTTCCCGAATGACCAATAACACACAGCACATAAAGTCTGTAAAGTATTTATTTCATAATATATATCAAGCAATTCAAACTTTATGTAATGTGTGTACAGCCTTTTCCCACCAATATAAATCAAATCGTCTATCAATACTATACATAGAGACGTAGATATCGCTTACTAACATAACTCCTGCTTTGTCAGAGTTAGACCCAACCCAAGTGCAAGCTATTATGGAGAACCTGGTTTACCAGAACCAACAGTTTAACCGCTACTGGCCTCCTCGTAAGTCAACCATGCGTGCTGCGCGAAGCTGGGATGGCCAACTCAACAACTCTGGCTATGTTTACTCAGAGTTCATGAAGGCTACCAAAGGTACCAGGGCTTTCGCCTGGTAGACTAGAAGCTTTATTTGTCGTCATGGAGTCGATTCATTTGACAGGCATATTGTAAAAAGCGAGAGTAGTTCAGTCATAAAGTCACAAGCATTTATGGTCGCCCCATATCATTGTTGCGCTATAATAATATATACCCGCATTTAGTTGTGGAAAAACAGATTGTATTACATACATAAAAGGTACAGTTTAAAATACCTACCTATAATTAAAAATAATATGTTTTTTCTCTTTAATACCCACCCAATACCCAATGATGAAAGAGTTAAGGAGTTAGTCATGATATACGTGGTACGGACACGAACTTCATTATCATTGTTAACATGTGATGTGATTAACTGTCATGCTGTCTCGCTGCAAGCAACTTTCAGTCACTCATAGTCTGGCATGATAATTATCATCCTGCATATTGATTTCTTATATTCACGCGTATACTACACATTGAAATAAAACAAATTTTAAGGGAACGTAAAAAACATAATTTAAACGCGATAAGATCCTTAAAATTAGTTTTATTTCAATATTATCCCGCAGTTACTTTAGATAATAGCGGCCCATTTAACACACTCCACTCACAGGTTTAAACAGGAAATTCTACCTTATACATACATACCAGATGTATCTCCCCAATATCTAGTATACTCAGTGCACTCCGACATTTGTATTTTCTCTCTATAAAACAGGCTTGGTAGCCATCATTTATATGTAAAAATAGTAGCTTATATTCCACGCACACCTGTAAAATTTACCAAGATCTGTGTACGTATCTACTATACGCCTTTGTATTTGTGGAGGCCAACAATTTCATTCATACACTAACGACCTGCTCTGACTCCGCTCAGTTCTTTTAGAATAAAACTTAAAAAATGAACGGGATTTTTCCGACCGTGGATTATCAAAATCAGTTCAGTAGACAGAAAATAAGCTGACAGACTCTTTCTTTCTCGATACTAATTATAATAGGTGAGTAGGCGTCCTACAGACTGTCTGTCTGTCATGTAAATAGTTCGAAATAGATCTTAGATATTTAAATGGAGCATACAGGGCTCTGAGGTGGGTGAAATATGAACAAAGAGGTCATGACGACAGCACGGAAATGATCATTCATTGACCCGACATCATCGTATGAAAACAAAATATTTCCGCTAGGGTGTAACGTCCTTATATTTCTGTATCGCGTCGCGACACCGATGGGACAAAAAAATCGCCCACTTGCGACGGAGACGTTCATTAGTCGAAGGTTTGGCAAGGATTGGAAGCTGTTATGCATAATGTGCTTCTACCTGCTATTCCTCCTAGTAGTTCACAGCCGCCAACGAAGGAACAACGATCGAGATGCCTGAAACAGTGTTTGTCGGTAAAGTGCTATTCAAATGTTCTAGTGCAGTGTGTAGTGCATAATTTTAGCTCTAGCATAACAAAAATACGTGGAATATTTAAGATGCTAAAACACCCAGAAATAATTGAAATTACTCAGCAACGCTGCATTGCGTGAGAGCATGCGACGTTGGAGCTATCTTATTCTGTTACTTCCTGAAGGCTAGATGCTAACCAGAATAAGTAAACCGAGGAAAATATACGCAATGACTATAATGCACATGGAATATTCCAGAACGTTATACGAGCTTATGGTAATATATTTAAAACATAGAAAATAAATGGTGTGGCCGAAAATAAATACGCCATTTACCACAACATAAATAAACATTTATTTTGCTAAGCGAGAAATATAATACAGTTAACAAATTTAGAAATAGGTTCTTAAGAATGTGTGTGTGAAGGTTTAAATTGAACAAATAAATGTCAAGAAGAAAATTTCACAAGATTCTGGACTTATTCTGGTTAGCGGTGTTAAATAAAACAGTAAAAGCTAGGATTTACGATTGCGGCACTTTATTAGCAGGACACATTCTAGAAATTTAACACCATCAACTTTCGGATCGGAATTCATAAAACTTTTAAGACCTGGCGTCGGTAGAACATAAAGTCAACGGCGGCTACGGTTTCGATTGCTATTATTTTAAAGTTTTGACCTTGATTTGGGGATCAAAAATATACTTATAAAAAGTTTTGTTTGACGTCACAGGAAACTATTTGTATGATTCCACCGCTGTGCGGGAGCTAGACTCCATGAATCAGTGGCTATTCTTAACGCAGGTGCTGAAAAGACGCAAACGACATAGCGTGTTTAGATCATACATTTTTCAGGTGTGAACTATTCTCGGAGAAGATTTTTTTTTATATCAAATTTATTTCTCATAAAATATTCGTCATTATTGAATCGACATTTAAAAGAAAAACAACACAATTATTAGTAGTAAAAAGCGTAAAAAGAAAAATAATATTTTATATAAGCAGCTACGCGCGTTGACGTTCCTTGGGCTAACACATGAAAGAAAATCCGCAAACAATAATATTTTGAAACGGTTCAGTGTGACTGGTTGGACAACCCTTACTAATTACTTGTAGTTTATTATAAAACATCGTTTTTATGTGATAACTAAAAAAAATACGTCGCAAGAGCATAAGTTTAATGTCGAAATAAAAAAAAAATGTGTCTATATACCATAAGATAAGAAGAAATCTATGAAGCTAATTACATCCAACCACTTAGTATTCTACCAACTAGTTAATAACTTGCATAATTATTATGGCCGGCGGCGACGATCGCTATATGGTGATTCGTAATATGTGCGACGTGCGTGTCATCATGGCCCGATGGATGGGCTGATAACTGTATATCCTATAATCTCAATATAATCAAATTGATGCACATTGTGGGATCATATGGCCAGGTTCACAGGATATAGGTAGGTACATACTTACGTTCATACTGACAGTTTCAAATAAGGTACTTTTACAAATAATATCGATTCGGAACATCATAATTTTACCTATAATTCAGAATTGAAGATACCATCAGGATATTGTTTGGTCCTGCTATAACTCTTAAGGGAACCAGAACTTCAAAGTTCGTATAATCCCTTGAGACAAACGTGAATTGACAAACTTACCTAGGTCTATCTTCTAAACTCTAACTCTCTAACTTCTTATAAAGTTTAGTTCAACATAGTTCTAGGGCATCATTTGGTTAAAATATTATTCATTTAAACTTTCCTTGTAGGTGTGCTCTTATAGCAACAGGTGAAATAAATTCTCCCTCAGTATTTCGTTATTTACGATCTCATTGTGGAGCATACGTCGCTAATGGAAATGGTTTTATGCTTCCATTTCAAGAGCCGTAAATTACTATTAGGTGATCTGGTAGGTTCCGAGTCTAGGTCACAGAGGTGTGTCAGTTTTTCGGTCAGTGGGGTGGTGGGAGAGTGTCCTAAAAATGCACGATCTCAAAATATAATTTGCGGTAGATATTTGCTCCTTCCTACACACCTGCTTTCGATCCAACTAGTCACACGTTGAGCTCACACACTGGCCGCCGGTCGGCGCGTGCCGCGTTCTTACGAGTTTGAGCGATTCAATCGTGAGTGTCTTATTTATTAATTTAATTCTTAATTTTTTTCGCGCGGTTTTCACGATTTATACTTACCTATACGCTATTAAATTTACGGTAATGTGCTTATTGGGACATCTAGGGGTCCGGTCACGACATTTTAGCATGGCTTTCAGAGCGTACATAAAAAATATACCTAACAGCTTTTAATGCAATATTCAACTAGGAACGTTTACAGAAACATATAGACAATACGTTAATACAGTCTGCGTACTATTTTCTTTTCCCTTGAGTCACCCTTATTGTGTTGCTCTTAGATTTTCTAAACGCAATCCAAATTGAAGCTCAATACATAATGCTAAATGTATGCCATAACGGATTTAGGACTTTAAAAAAAGGTATAGATTAGCAGACACGGAATGTTTTAACTGTAGTAAATAAATGAGTCAGGATCGTGAATGAGAGAATCTAGAATGTTCAGTTGGAACAAACTTTACATTACTTTTTATATCAAGAGTTATAGGTTATTACGTATTCTAGTAAAAATTGTTCATGCTTTCTTTTCAGTACCTACTTAAAGAAACCACAGACTTGTGGCACACTATCTAATATTCCTTAACCTTTTATGGTTTTCAGCTGGAACGGCAATAAATAAATTTATTATAATCAAAAATTTCACGAAACAAAATTCGTTATTGTTAATAAGAATACCATTGTACAGGAATAGTGAACAATACATGCGGCCTCTGCACAAAATATAACATTAAAATTAAAATAAACACCCTCGACACAAATTATTACAGGCTATAACATATAATATACGATCCTAGATTTTCCGTGTATCATAATAAATGCGCATTCGCGCGTCCGTTAACGCAACATTGTAAAAGATCATGTCTTAGAATTCGTATTTTTTTTCAATGGCCTGGCTCCAATCCAACGGCGTGGTAGGTCGCGCTAATTTAAAGAGAGAGATGTGTCATAATAAGTATTTCAAAGTGGTGAGCACCGAGCTGCGGTCTCCAGATCGTATCGCGACGATTGAGATCGTATTCTCTGATTATACCTATTTTCCCAGAGGCGTGTATTTTTAAAAGCAACATGGCCGAATGTAACGAGAAATGGATTCGACCATCACGATACTGAGCCAACAGTAGGTTTGATTGCTCTTAAATTTAACATTTCATGAGCATGTCAAAGGCGAACCTCTAAAACTATTCAAGCTAAAATATGCCGCTTTAACTAATCTATCGAAATCAACATGTTCCTTGGCATCACCATTTTGTTAGCGATATATGATCTAAATATTGTTTTCGTATTAAGTGAGGGAAGAGAGTAGCAAAGTCTTGGAAAGTAGACTTGGGTAGTAATCCTAGATTTGATTCAACTTGTCATTTCACCGGTTCTCTGTAAGCAAACAAACAGCTAGAAGCAGTAAACACTGAGAGATCTTACTCACATCAACAACTTATTTCTATACTACTTTGTTTCAGGTCAGAAGAAAGTAGTGTGGCCACCGGTGCCCGAAACGAACGGATATCATCAAACGCCGCAGGTAATTTGATCACACAAGTGCATGCTCAATTCGATAAGATCTTATGTACATAAAAGTTGAATTAGAGGCAAATGACAACACAGCTGCACATAGCAATCGCTTCGGTGGCGGCGGATAATTGCATGCAATATAAGGCTATTATAGGAACAGTACGGTAGAACCCCTATATAACCGAGCTCGAATTGGTTTGAATAAAACTTATTTATAATTTAAATTAAACAAATCGTTCCTATCTGCCTAATCCATCGATAGTAGGTAAATATGCATCTGTATAAAAATCCTATGCTCCATATCTTATGTTATTGATTTGGTCATGACATATAGCGCGTATATCATGACCATGTAAAATTTTTGACATTAAGTTACTTCCGAAGGTTATTTAACTAATTTTCTTAAGATGGTTAGGTTCGCTCGGTTAATCGGAATTCTACCGTACGTATACAATGTGTATTACAAGCCACATTATAAATCCCAACAGCAGAGTCCCGCAAACTACAACGACGCGCAGCAATCCCCACCCTCTCAGCAGTATCCGTCGCAACCTGAGTACCAGGCACAGCCTCAGTATCAAGCACAACCTCAGTACCAGGCACAGCCTCAGTACCAGGCACAGCCTCAGTACCAGGCACAGCCTCATTACCAGGCACAGCCTCAATACCAGGCACAGCCTCAGTACCAACCACAATACCAGTCCCAGCCGTACCAGGCCCCGCCCTCCCAACCCCAGTACCAAGTACCTCAGTCGCAGCCTGGATATTGTGAAGGAAGGAAGCAGGAGGCAACTGGGCTGAGTAAACTGATCCCTGTCGGGCCAGGCGTATCCGCGTCCCCCGTCGCCCCCTACCACCAAGGCCCCCCGTCGCCGGGCATCGCGCCGCAGCCCTACCGCCAACAGCAGAACCGCTGGGCCCCCGTACCAGCCCCTCTTTCCCCTCAGGTACCCGTCGAAGAACATCAACGTCGCCGATTGGTTTCATTCTTTTGTTTCATTAACAGAGCATGATTGGTCTTTATTTTACTAAAATTTTTGAGCATCTAGGTGTATATGGGTCCTAAAAAATAGTGCATACATAGCCAGGTGTACAACATTTGATCTAGTATAATAATAGCAAAAGCTTTCTATAGTGTTCACTATTTTAAAGGAACTTAAAATAAGTGTTGCATATCGCTATTGTTGTTGTAACGACAGCTATGCTTGTCAGACAGATTTCGTCTTCGCAATTAATTAACCCCGGTAGGCTAATGTTTAAGTCTACGTAGGATCAAAGGCAGCAGAATATAATGCTTAGATTGGATTCGAAAAGACAAAACAGTGGCGCTAGATGGACTTATTTTTGATCAGTCAGTAAGGATACATTAAAAAAATAGTTTAGTTATAGGTACTGTGTTCCTAAATATTACGCTCATAGTAGATAATAAACGCGAGCCAAAAAATAACAGAGACTTCAGTGCCAACGCTCTCAATCAACTTTTATGAATCATTGTCTACACTGGTTCATGATGACATTCTCGTATTTACCGAAGTACCTACCTACCTATTCTGACTTAAGGTTATTCTGTTATTTTAATCTCCAGCCCAATGCAAAGGGTCTTATAAGTCTTGCCGCTTTTGTGTTTGTTTTAAAAAGGCTAATTGATTCATATTTTGTGGAAATGTTCTTATAATACTACCTACTTCAAATATTACTGACACATATTATATTTTGGAATTAAGCTAAAGCCTGCCATCGTATGATACTCCGTAGCCTTATTAGGATTTCATATAACTCACTTAAGCACTGATTACAACACCATGTGACTTACCTAAAAACATACTCACTCTATAAGCAGCATGATATAACCACTTCAATTATACAGATACAAGGATCGCAGCCGCAGCTGTCTCCGGGCTACTCGCCGCAGCCGCAGTACTCGCCGGGATACCCCGAGTACCAGGCGCAGAGGCCGTTCGAGCCGCCCCCATCTACCATCACGCTGCGCCAACAGCAGCCTGTACATCAGAAGCCGCCCCCGGTGTTCACGAGTCAGCCCGCTACGGCTTCATTGAAAGGTAACTTATTCCGCAGCTGCCGGTCTACTGGCCACAGTGGAGGAACCCGCCGGAGTACTCAAAATGGGTACTGGATACAAACGTACTTACATTCATGGTATAATGATATGCTATGCCAGTTATTCTCTTCCGACGATGGACTACAACACGATCAGTGTTGCCATTAATTGACCACTTCAATAGAATTAACACTGCTCATTGGAAGATGGCCTAAAACGTACTCTTGGGCCAATCACGTGACCTAGCTGTCTCGGATGGAGTGGCGTAGAACAGAATAATGTACTATGCTTACATTTATATTAATTACCTACTAAACAAAACGATTGAAAGGTTAAGTTACTCACTCACTCGGGTATTAAATGTAGCGACGATACAATACAACGAAAGTCTAGCCTGTTCAAACAGTATAAATTGTGTTTTATAAGAAGCAGGTGAGAAAATGATACCTTTATTTGTCTCAATAGCAATATCAAAGCGCATAAAGTGCTTTCCGAGCGTTCGCTTCGCACACATAATACAGCCGGGTGCGGGTCGCCCGTTTATTGTTTACAAAATTGCTTTTTTTATACACAACGTTGTCGCTTTGGAAAACTGACATACGACACCTTAAGGATTTTACAATAAACCTGCGCGGGTTTTATGGGTTTAAAGACGTTTCTCACCTACGTGTTTTAAAATCCTATAGACGTATTATAAAGGTATCTCTATAATACACCATTTATCTACTGTCATCATTAGACATATAATATTAACAAGAATCAATATCTGTAGCTCAATACGCACGAGTAGTAGGTAGATACCTATTGATTTGGATACGGCTTTTACGGGTGGTGATATTTTGTGAATAAAAGGGAATTAAGCATAAAAGATATACCTCGGATTGCTTCACAAGATTAATACATTCACAGGAGGTGTCAATATGCGTGGGGACCAGAAGTGGCCGCCGCAGTCGGTGAAGGAGGCCGTGGCCGCTGAGAACGAGGCCAGAAGGGAACTCGCCAAAGGCCCCGCCTGCAGGCCACGCAAGGTACATACCTACCTATGTGAAACTAACCCTACGTACTACTACGTACTTATCACACTTTCTATTAGAGTGAAGCTCCTACGAAATAGAGCACATTTTTTTTTATAATTTTATGCAGTTCAAATAGGCCGTTGAAGTATTTGTGTCCGGCTATATGTACAATGTTGACAAAGTATATTCAAACCTGAACTCTAAAGAATATAGGCGAGTCAGTTATAAGAAAGCAATGTGTGGCGCATTGGCCGCTCGTGTTTGCTCGTCTCGACTCGGCTAACATTTGGAAAGTATCGTAGACTATTTTCGTAGGAGCACAAATATTATAATTGTTACAATAATAATACCTACATGTATATACGAAGCAGGGGCTCATGGTATGAGCAGGCTTAACTTTTATTGCTAAATTAAAAATAAAAGCTAAATTAGGTATAACAAGACGCATGCTGTATATACCTACCCAAAATGTGCCTAAGCTCGTTGCACTTACAATCCTCATTTCAAATTCCCTAAATATTCATGCAATCATTGATTTGAATACAGTTACATTTTAATCATATTGTAACCAACATTTTTTTTATTCATGTAGGCCAAAAAGCACACAGGAATAGTCAAAGTTGATTCGGAATGTTAGTTTCACTGAGAAGAGCCGGCAAGAAACTCAGTGGTTACTCTTGTAGCTAAATGAAATGAAAAGAGGTAAAATAAAAAATCTTAAACTACTGTAAATACCTATATTAAGAGAGACCGCACAAATCTCCTACACTCAAAACTGGTCAGTATGGGTAAGAACATCGGGTTTATTCTCTAACGTGACATTGTAGAAAACAACGTGTCATCGCGAGACATAAAGGTGGTACAGGCGTCTTCATAAGTCTGAAGCATGTTACACAAAACGCTGACGTCATTTCTTACAACATACCTTAGAGATCGAGGGGCCACCGAGCGAATAATATGAAAAACCCTACCGTTCTCTGTTTTAGCTGCGCCAATTTTCGCTTGCCGAATTGGTCGCGATGAACGAGGCGTAGGAGTGTACCTACCCGGTCCGTACGGACTTTAATGCCGTCGTAAGTGTCGGACTGTTGCGCTATAATGTTACTCTATGTTACAACTTTCCATTAACAGATCTCGGCACTTAATGGCAGGCAAATCTGATCTTTCTGTAGTCGCAAGCACCTCCGGTTTAGTATTAGGCTTTGCTATATTATCAGTTTTATCGGTAGATGACTCTGAACGTGGGTATCATATTTTAACGGATAAGAGATTTAAAACTAAGACTGGCCGCTATAAAATCACTCGGCAATGTTTTGATAAAATGTATTCGAATTTTAAATTTCTCATTCATAAAAAAAGTTTTAAGGTAGTAGTAAGTTACGCATTACTGGGTGTATCGGCTATCGTTGGGGGGAGAGCGTGCGTCTAAAAATAAACAAAGATAACTTACCTACCTAACTTACTTAAGATTGAGGGACGATAATATCAGTACTTCGAAGGTAAATAGATAGGTACCTACTTAGCTAATTATTGCCCCTCGCGAATCGGTTAACTCTATACTAAATCTATATAGATATATTGTGCTTTGAATACGTACTTACATAGAAAAATATAAAGCAATGGTGGCAGGTTTCGTTAATATAGGGCAAAAAATCGAAATAACTAGGATTTTTGGGTATCAATCAAACATATTTTTAATTTGAAATATGCAGGTAGGGTGGCGTTCAGAGTTATTTACCAGTGTATCATCATTAAATCACGTAATAGACTAAAATTGCATATTACACAATGTCACTCATCAATCTCTACTGGAGCTTTGCGTTGTAGGCACGTGTAGTTTCAACGGCCAATGCATGTGTAAATCAAAGCTCCTGTGACGTCACGATGTTGCGAAACAATAAAAAGAAACTATTTCGCAGCGGAACTCTATGACTTCCCACTTGCATAAAATATATGAATGGTATAGCATAAAATGTTGAACTCTATTTGCAGGTCAAAAAGGACTATACATCCTTCTTCGCGAAGAACGCCCTCAACAACAACTACCCTGGGTACCGCGTGCCCCCCGGCACACAGCACTTTGAAGATTTTTCAGGCCGATCCTCATACTAAATTAGATCTTATAGTATTACTAACACACCACTAGAAAATAATCACATCGGAAAAACATCTGCGATGTGAATGTTATCTTAGGCGTTCGAAATCCGATTTTCTTTTTTATGTTGACGGTACTAATGTAAGCGTGTCTGCTTATAGCTAATTGGGGGCAAAACGCTAGTACCGTCAACATAATTAACATCATCTCATTAAAACAAACATCAAATTAATTGGTTCGGTATTGACGAAGTCGCCGGGACTTCGCAAACAAGGTACTTGTATAGACTTTAGGTATTAAAGTCTTGAGGCATGTACGGGATTATAATCAGTACTTAATTCTAGGATTAAATTATTTTTAACCATTAATTAGTATATAAGTAAATATATAAACATAAAAAAAAATATAAAAATAACACTATCACGTTTAAATCATGGATCGTCTAAATCAAAATTTAATAAACATTTTTTTATAATAATGTCTCTCATTATTTTCGATGTAAATGTGCGGCTTTATACATTGCAAAAGTATGCGATCGCTTTTTAATACAAAATGTAAATAATACTCATTTGCCAATATCATAAACAGTTATTTCATACAACATCCAATTGATCCAGTATACACCTTTCCATACCAGCTACTATTGAAAATAAAATGTTTATGAAATTGGATTCGTTACAAATTCGACGCTTCTGCCAAAGTTAACCCATGTTATTGGCTAAGCTTATTTCGTATCTACCTAGTCATGAAGAGATTATACGATTATTTTGTATATAAAATGTTGAAATGACCTGATCAATTTGGTATTTCATTATGTAATTATATTTTAAATCAAATAAATTATGTAAAATGCCAATATATCTTTTATTTATTTCTAATAGGTGCCATGAAAAACGATTTCCTTGCGAGTGTGTTGTTCTCACACTGAAAGTGGTCGGGTTGCTTACAAAATAGTAGTTTCAATAAAATAACACTTATGTATGAAAATATATATTATCATACAATACATACAATGTGTACAAACCACGCCGAGTATCTAGGGTGATGTGCACAGTAAATGCTCCCAAACAATAACAGCAACCTAGCCAAGCTATGCATATTATGTACAACACGTATAATTTATAACGAAATCAACTAATTATCACAAAAAGCCGCAATATTGTCGCCGAGTCATGAGGACAGCGTTTTTTTAATATCACAGATGTTACCATTATTATTTACAATGTTATGGTCACATCTATATTATATTATGAGCAGTCAATGTTTTATATCCGACACATATGTAACGACTTACTTGTCCTCTAACCACCGTACAGAAATACGCAGTGTTGCGTTTTTGCCGCTTCCAAGATATTCATAGTCTTATTCTCGTTTGGAAATACTTATAAGATTGTAAATAAAATATCTAGACATCGATCGGGGCGCGCTCCTACACATATTTCTATACTGTGGCTAGATTTGCGCAAGCAATCGTTGAGTTTCTAAAAAAATTATTATGACACATTATGCGATGATAGTAGGAATGAACCCGTGTAATAAGCGGGAAGTAAAAAAAAAATATGTACGCGGAATCTTAACCAACACAAAGTTTTTGGTAATAAAGGTTATCGATGTCGTTAGCATCGCGGTCGGCTGACAATACCCTTACTACTGAAGGATTAACATTTTTTAAGCGAACTTATACCCTAATTACATGTAACGAGTATAACGGCGCTACAGTGCTCTCAGCCGAGTGCTCGGTCGAGTGAACGAGGTTAAAACCTACGTACCAAGCACTGTTTACACCTACCGAGCACTCGGCCGAGTGCACTCGCCGTTTTACTCGTTATGTGCAATCAATGCATTCGTTCAGGAGCATTGGAAGTACTCTACCCGCTAATAGTTCGCTATCCATTCTGCCGTTAGGTACTCATATTGAATATAACAATGATTAAAACAATATAATATTTTGTAAGTACCTACACAAACAGTCTATGATGTAAATTACTTTCCCAGTTTACGTTCGCTACCAAAGCATAATGTGTCAGTATGCTTAAGTATATAAAAAAACCTTATACAATTATACGAAAAAATGCTTCAAATTAAAAACACATAAATGCGAATTGTCTTTGTTTAAAATAAATAAAACATTCCTATAAAAGATAAATCGAATGAAATACGGATATGATTTTATAATAAAAATAGTATAATAATATAAAAACATACAAACAACATGAGTACATAGCATATTTATATTAACGGAAGGCACCGACTGAAGAGTAATAATTTATTATTATGTTATCTTATCTTAATTCGCCCTGGTCTGTGCCCCAGTCCGTTGTACGGTACCCATAATACGCGCGTTGCATAGGTTGGGCCCATACAGTTTGCATGTTTATCTTGCAATATTTATTTATTTTATTATTTATAACGTCTCAATTCCTGACGCACGCTCGGCTATTACGTATTATGTCTTATCGCACGCTAGTTAAAATACAAGTTGACTATTGTTTTTTTTTATGGCAATCTGTTATACTCTGTGCAATGTAGCTTGATCGAAATGACAGCTGTCAAGCGCATAAATAACAAACCTCCATAGCTTCAGACGTATGAGCGAACTGCAATCTTTCAGCCTAATGTGCGTGAGATACCTACCTACTTCAAGAATACAATTTTGAATATTGCATTCGATAGTATATTAATGTAATCTTCAGACATCTGCAGGGTTATTTTAAATCGTTCGGAATCGACATCGGAAACGGATTTGAAACTTTCCGATATTGATCTCGCTCCCGACCAGCTTTCCGACGGAAACTTTTGAAAAAACGATTTTGTATTGTCATCAAGATACATGGAAGATAATCAAATTCGGCAATTTTAATAATGATTGCGGTAATCCAGCTCCGAAGTTGTCAATTCTGATATCGATTTCGAATGGTTTAAAATAACCCTGCTGTTAGGCATGTGTACGTTATACATAGATATTAAAAGCGGAATATCTGTATGAATTTGAGATAAGAACCTTAACTAGAATGTCAACCATACAATCAAATATTTATTTTAATAAATTCGTTTGCTCCTGATAATTAAAATAATGGTTGTAACACAGAAGGCGATACGGTACGACAGGTAGAGCGGCGTGAGAGGTTGTTGAATCATACCCAAAACACCTTGCAGTGACTAATATAGCGCTATTGGCGCGAGATCTAGCGCTTTTTGGCTCTATTAGCGCCCAATAAAATTATATAGCGCATAGCGCCTTATCTAGCGCTGTTTAGTAAGCCTATAACATAATAAGATTTTGATAATTAAGATTGGCCAACAAAATTTAAGGTTATGTGTTCCGCCCGCTGTGTACATTTATATTAAAACACGCCAACAATCGCGCTAGTTCGTATATGCACACGCATTCAATATAAAAAATACAAAACAACAACGCAATATAAATTTACTTACCCTCTCAAAATTACATAACACGCTATTTTTAAAACGATTTATTTATAACCATAAATATACGCCATGAGCAGTGCCGGATTAGCCGTATAGCAAGAGTTAGCAAATACTACGGGCCCTTGCCTTGGGGTGGCTGCGGACCTGTGCGCAAAAACATCTATCAAGTAAGATAAGTTAAGGTATTATCACCTACCGTCCAATGGAAAGACTTGATAGTTATAGGTACAGGCCCCGCGTATTTGCTACAGGCCCCGCGTTCTCTTAATCCGGCACTGGCCACGAGGCTTCAATTTTATCCCCCATATAACTTACTTGGAACAGCGTACAAAACGTTGTACATTGATGTTTCTATTCACCCGTAGCATGGTATTGACAAAATGTGTTAATTTCAAATTTGTTTAACAAAACAAATATATATGTCGTAAAAGTCATTTGTCGCATTAAGCTATACTACTTAGCCAGGTACTACATGCACGTCTGGAAGTCCCACGACAACATGAATGTGGATAGTTGAAACGAGTATTGGGAAGTCCACCCAATTCCCAAAATGAGTGTTCACAGCGCGCGAGTTTCCTTGACTATAATAGACTGTCTATAGAGAACATCAATGCAACGAAATTAAAAAAATCTCCACATATCAACATCGAGTGTTGTCGTCATTTGGAAATTTAAACATACGTGTGTAAATGGTCGATGTAATCATACGAGCGAGAAGCCTTGTGTCTGTTGTATGGCCATCGTGAGGTAATACTTAAGCCGCTCTTTAGTTTTATAACGCGGTAAGTCTAATAGATTAAAACACGTGTGAGCGACGGGAAAGTATCTATCGTCTGCAACTGGCTGGATTCTAATCTGTAACATTGAAAAAAAATAAACTTTAAATAAATAAATATCATCACACGAAAACTCCAACAGCACGGTCCCAAACTAAGCAACGCTTATATTAAGGGTATCATACAATGGATTGGGGCGAACCCAGTATATAATCACTATATAGATGTTCAATTCAATGTTCATCACACAAAGGTTGCCCCTACTGCGCCTTCTGGGAATATTACCCCGAACTTTCGGTACAGAAAGCAGGGTCACTAAAATTGTGCTGATTTGATCGTGAAATAAAATAAAAATTACTACCAGAAATACAACATTAAAAAATAAAGAGCGATACTGATATAATATTAATATCTATAAAAGTATTATGTACTGAGTTCGCCCTCAGTCCATTGTACGATACCAATAATATAAGGGTTGCTTAGTGTGGGTCTGTATAGTTGGTGTGTTCGTCTGGCGATATTATTATATTATACAGTTACAGAAAAAATGTTCGCAATTATTAAAATATTATTGAACACATTTTAACTTACTTTTATGTCTCTCATTCCTTGAATCGGAACCCGATCGCTGCCAGTCAGGAACAAGAGGAATTTCTTTTTATCTTCTAACGGGAGTTCGTGAAACGTTTCCCAGAACCATCTGAAAAATATAACAACATTCAGAACACCGCTTTGTGATATTATCTTAATAATACTAGACAACGCGCATATTCACGGAAGCTACAGTGGCTTAAAGAAAAAGAAAATACTTTGCCTGCCTGCCACTGAAAATCTACTTTAGATATACTTTCTCGCCAAATAAACAAATGGTTTCACAATTTAGTCGTGATTATGTCACAAACAGACAGTCAGTAAATATAAATGCCCCAAGGGTTATGCTCTATTTAACTTATTACCTTATCTGTTGATCGCTGGCTGTATATCCATTTTTGTATTCACAATTGCTCTCGAACGTCTCCCAGTCGTACTCCTCGTTGCCCATGACAACTGACATCAGTTCGTATGATCTAAACAGCTTAATCATTTGACCGCCACACACCTGAAAAAAAATCCACGCTTAGTGTATCTCACAAGATATATAAATTACAGCTTCTTTCATCTAAGCCTTTTGAGTGATAAGCCTATGTACAAAACTTGTCTAAAATTAGTGACTTGACTGTAAGTTAAGTTCGAGTTCCTATCTCATTTAGAACCTAGCAGACTTTGATAGACGGGCGGTGAACGTTGGTACAAAAATAAAGCTCCGTTTGGATGAAGCCTTTGGGCACGGAACCCTAAAAACTATAGGAACACACCTTTTGAAAACCTTGGTTGAAAGCTTTGAATTGATTCTCGACGGATTTGTTAAGCAAGAAATCGACGTACAGCTCGACGTACTCCTGTTTGTTTTCGTGCGTCACCGGGATATTCACGCCATCCTCCTTCAGAGGGTGTACTTGTATCTGATCAAACACCTCTGTGTTAACTGCAAAACATAAGCTATAAACCTGAAATAAATTTCAACCGAGTATATTTTTCAATTGTGATAGGATCTATTATTTTTTTAGTCATAAAAATATGACAATAAATGCCAGAACTAGATACTAAAGTTCCTTTGACGGAAAAGGGAAATTCTTCCATCCAAGCGTGTGTTTAGTCTGGCGGGGCTATCCGATATGCCCCGACAATTATTGTAGGGTTCTTATACATGATATATGTTTAGGTTCTGCGAAAACTCCTACAGTGTGTTTCAGAATTATATGGGAATCGTAATTTCTTCTTGGATGTCGTATGCAGCGCCATCTGTGTAGCGGCGTATTGAACATGTTTCTCGTAGCGAGAGCGCTACAGTCCTAAGCATTCAGCACTCGGGGAGCGTTCTACATTTGCAATATTTGGGTTTTATAGCGCCCGCGCGCACAGCAGGTGACGTTACAATTCAAAGAACGCAATAATTGTCTTCACCAAGTGCAATAATAGACCTTCCGACCAAATTTCGGTCACGGCTAATCTTAACGGTGATTAGCCAACTACGCAGGAGATAATTGTGCACAATTAGATGCGCAAGCACAGGCGCACTTTTACTTCCTTTACTCTCATAGTCCAGTCGCAGCATTCGATACGATCGGAGAGATCAGACGCAGAACTGTGTGCAGGTGTGAGCCGGGGTTTGAATAAGCGATACCCTTTTCTCAACAACTTGGTTTTAACTGCTATGAGAATAATATACTAACCTCTTCCACGTCTTCATCGGGGTAATCCAGTAAACTTTTAAGGCTATTAGCGAGGGTCGGATACAAGTCCGATAAGTCGTCTAGCATCACAGATTCACCCAACAATTTCTTGTATAAAACCAATGGGAACGGAACGTAAATTATTATGGAGTTGTATATAGCTAGGCCGTAGATGGCACCTGCGAACAAAATAATTTACAGATGAGTCCCTACTGTTGTATGAATGTGAAAGTGCGTTTGTTTGAGTGAGCATCACGCAAAAAACGGCTGTGAGGATGAAGATGAAATTTCGTATAAAGATAAATGTACTGTCATTTTTTTAACCTGGAAGTCCTCGCGAGTAAAGCAGGTACAATTAATTTTTTTAACACTTAGTTTTTTTGGACTGTGTGGTATAGAGATTATAACGTAGAACCGTAGGCTGATAACATATATTGAAAAAAGACTAGGGATAGCAAACCACTAATAAGAACAGATAAATATTTACCGTCAAATCGAACATTTGCGATTTGGGAGAAAATAATGCGATTATCGCTATTGCCAGTCTACAACAAAATTCGTGATTAGGGTGGGTCACTAGACAAGTTAGCGGATGCCAGTAATTTTATGATGTCTATGTTAAACCCACGAATTTCCAAAATCTGTGTTTTTGTAAACAGCGAGCACTCACCAATCAGATAGTACATGACGTCATCCTCAAAAGGATTATTCGAGAACCAGATCATGTTCGTCTCCTCAGACTGTTTGAACATGCCGTACACAGGATCGAAGATTTCTTTCAGCAGCAGCAAGAAGAACTCCTTCTTAACGCCGCCGGCGTCTTCAGCTTCCTCGCCGACGAATTCTACCTAACGATATGTGATTTTAAACTTTGTAGTTATGTGACATTAAACAGAAATTGTCTTGCTCAGTGGTAATCGGTCGATACGTAAGTCGATACCGATAGCACGGAGAATATTTAATATATATAAATTTCTCAGACAGATTAGGCTGGAGTTGACTTCCTAAGGTGTAACCCTCTGCTAAGGTTTTATAGGCGTTGGCCATAAGCTTTTCCTTAGTATGTGTGTATAGACATGATTTTAATTGCATGAGTGTGCATGCGTACGTAGTTGTGTGCTGTACGTCTTTGCTAACCCCCCTTAAGAATTAGCAGAACAAAACAATACAGAAACATATCTTAACTACTCCAATGTGAGATATTCAAAACAACAGACAGACAATTGCATCAGACTCGTAACAATCATATTTGCCTGCTTCGGGTATTTAAACACTTGAAGTGTTGCGATACTCACTCTTAAAGGTTTTTTCAGTTGAGAACTATCGTGATTGCTGATCTGCGTCATGGTATCCCTCACTATATGGTTCCTAGACACCGTCAAGTTCAAGAACTGGTCTCTATGGTACTCGTAAGTGGGGTCTATGAACATTCGCGTGAATATCTCGGTGGCAGCTCGACTTATGGCGACCTGCATTTGTAGGCGTTGATCTATCTTGAGCAGCAACGATTTGCATTGGACATCGAATAGGAACGCATAGTTACACATGTGCGGTTGATTTGACTGCAAGGAAATGAGATGGGTTCTATATAGTAACATCATATTATATCCATTCACACATTGCAATTAGAACATAGTGGAGTTAAAAATGGGTACCGCCTTTTTATCTAATCACGTGTTTGTTATTTTATATAATAAAGTAAAAAGACTAGGCATTTTTTTTAATTACAATGACTCAATTCTTAAGATTGCGCTTATTTTTGATATCTCTCGAAAACGTTACAGTCGTATGCGCACAAGGCGGCACACCACTTTGTAAGAACCCCCACTAACAGCATACTCAGGATTATCGGACCACATTATTGGTGCCCTTCTTTTGACGCGTCTGCCTCCAGTATCGTTATATCGAAGATATTATTTATGATAAATCCTTACAGTTATCTACATTAAGACTAAAAAGGTAAGAACATACTCGGAAATTCTCAAAACTGCAAAGCTACGGTAGTTGCTAAGAAAGGATGTTTAGAAATCCAACCAATTTCAAACATATTTTACTTACATTTTGATCCGACAGCCAGTTGATGTAATCTGAAGCTATGTCCACATAATTACACAAGTCTTCTATGTAAAAGCATTCGGCCGGTATCTTGGGTTTCTTCGGATTCGTGAAGTTAATTTTGTTCAATAATGATAAAGTATTCAGGATCTGTATTATACTATGCGTGAAATATATTTTCTAAAAAAAAAAGATTATAACTGAAGCGAACAACAAATTCTAGCATTATCGTGTGCTACACACTAAAATGCACTCTAAATATAATAAGATATAGTGCACATTTCAAGACTTCTGAAACGATTAAGGATTATTTTATTCTGGTATATTAACCTTATTAGCGCGCACCGTCGGTTGCATAAGTTCATATACGATGACACTCTTGAATATGTCAACGAGCATTTCAAAGTATTCTGTTGTTTGCGCCTCCCACCAAAGGTTCACTATCCTTTGCGGGTGCGTGGACAAGTTGTTGAACGCTTCCGCAAATGGACCCTATAAATTAAATATTGTTTAATTAAAGGAACCCACCAACAAGTTTTTAATGGAACACAAATTTTAAAAAAAAACCAATCTAGCCACATTTTCGTCGGAACTCATCGTAAGTTATCATTGGAACTACCTACAATTTTCTTTTAGCTGATCTTAATGTCACTGACATTTCTAAATACAGTGTGATTCAGAAAGGGTATAAGCTAAGTTTACCCGCGCCTCTTAGCGCATTTTTAGTAACTGTATGTCGATTTTAAAAAGATAATTTTGTTTCCAATAGAATGACAATTGTATACAAATAGTACTTATTTAAAATTGACATTGAAATTCTGACTTGACATAATAATTACAAATGCGCTACAGACGCGCAGGTTTAAGGGGTGGTTTGCTCTTTCTAAATAACGGTATATATTATTTCTATGTCTTAAGCAAATACTACAAATCCCCCTCGCATTGAGGGGAGGCCCGTGCCCAGCAGTGGGACATTAAAAAGGGCTGATATTATTATTATTAAGCAAATACTAAGGCTCTGCGTTTTGGCAATATATATTTTTCATGTTACCTGTAACTCGACGTGTCGACGTGGATTTCTCATTTCATGGTAGAGAGGCAAGATGAGAAACATTCGTAGAGCCTCCGCATCCGGCGGCGACACTTTAATTTTCTTTATTATATTATCTGTTAAATGACTAAATATCTGAAAAAAAACATCGCAATAAGAGCAAAGACAGTCATCTGTTGGTTTTGGAAGAACAGTGGTGAAAAATGTTATATTATTAACATCAAATAAGCAGTTCACTGAAGTAGTAGTTAGTAGTAAGTAGTAGTAAATATTTAATATGTCTTTTTAATTAATTATCACAGTAACATAAGCACATTTCTCTTTTTTAATAACGTTTCCATCACTTACAAGTTCCTTTATAGATGAATTTTCAAATCTGCTAACTAAAGTGAATGCCTCCTCGGCTTTCTTGAGATCGACGCCGGGTACTTTAGTGTTACAACCAAAGTGCGCGTTGTTCGCCGCTAAAAACGATCCGTTTACGCACGCCAGGGAGCCGAATACAGTCTCCAAGTATGCCAGGAGATCCTTATCATACAAAACGAGACGTTAATAATAATAGTTCTAAGATAAATATCTAGTAAAATAAATTGTCATAACTTGAAGAGGATAGTTTTACGTTAAAATTGTGTGTTTGATTTGTGACGATAAGCCAAGTTGGTAGAACGCTCGCTATGTTAACTATAGTCTCAAGTTTAAACCCCAGGCCGCACCTCTGGGATTACTGCATTTCATATGCGAATCTCATTTTGAACCATGATTATGACTTGCTAAACGGTGAAAAAAAACATCGTGAGGAAACCTGCATGTCTGAATGAACCCCTCCAAAAGATGTATGAACTCCTCCAACCCGCACCAGCGAGGCGGACTATAACCTAATCCCCCCTCGCATTGAAGGGAGGCACGTGCCAACAGTGGAACATTAAAAAGGGCTATTAGATATTACTTGTGACATAGTCATTTGAATGAATCATAAATACATTTCACTTACCTGATTAACTACATCACAGTCTTTAAACATCTGACAAGTTGCTAATTTCGGTATACTCAATGTCAGAATTTGTTTCGTATGCTCCGGCGTACGAAAGTCAACGGGGCCGGACCTGCCATAATCGATCACTAGGAAGCTGTGATCGCCGCCAGCGAACACTTTTATAGGACCTTTCAACAGGTCCTGTGAAAACTGTAAATGAAAATATCACAAATATATTATATGCAGCAACATACTAGGTGGTAACATTATACGCTATATTTACGTTTGCCAAATTGCTGCGAATCAAAAGAGTGATTAAATGATAGTTATAATTTGATGCACAACTACGAACAGTGAGAAGAATCATTTGACTAATGTCGATAGAAGTAATAATGTAGAAAATTTATATACGTCAATTATCAACGTTTATGACAATTTAACATTACATGCAAAACTAATAAATTAGGTACACGAAACATTATATAGATATTGTACTCCTATAAATATTACTAACACTTCTAAATTGATCTCTATGACATAATAATAATAAGATTAAAACAGTCAGAAAATATATATTTGTTGAAATAATAGTGAAATGACTCAACATTTAGTTTAGAGGCGCCCGCGCCGCTAGTACGACCGAACGTCGTAGAGTCGGTCTTCGCCTTCTTCTTAGGCTACAGAAGAACAGTCCACTATTAATAATCTTACCCCTAAATTTATAGACATTTATAATGTATTACAAATCATTATAACGAACTTTTCGGGGGAAAAGTGCGTTATAATGGCTTTATAATCCATTATAACTTTCTCTAAATTTGAGGGTATTTCTTTTTAAAGACTAACAAGCCACCCTCGTCCCGATTGGGCAGAAAGAGCTGTTTTGGTTGCACTCTTTCGCCCAAAGTGTAAATCCCATCTAATGTAAGTTGGATAGCCAAATATTTGTGTGTAATGTATACAAATAGCCTTTTCACTCAATATCAATAGAGTGTGAGTGTGTCTGAACATTTGTCACACATGAGTCATTTAATTAGAAATGTATAACATTATTCTATGTAGTCATAGTAACAATACTTTCAGTATAAGATGACATATATGTTATTTGCTATGTAAAAAGTTATATCTATTATTTATGACTAAAATATTCTTGAGAAATAATACACATAATTGAATACCTACGAAACGAAGCATGCATTGAGTGCCAAAAAATATAATGACATAATACTTTCTAGATACGTTAATACTACTAGTTGATTCACCTTAGTCTGAGGAGCAGTTTCAGTCTGTATCCAAAAACAATAGAATTATTATGTTAATAAGATCATTAAAAGTCTCACATATCGATATCAATGCCGTAAGACCTATAAGGGATATTAGACAAGCAATTAAATTGATACTTAAACTTACACAAAATCTAAGTAAACTTGCTGCATTATGTTACTGTTATAGGATATACAGCTGATTCATACACGAACACGACTACTTCTTATTAGGTATTCTCGGATTCTGTCTGCACAAGACAACGTAAACTAGCTACTGCTCGCGGCCTTGGTCGCGGTACCTCGGTGAAAGATAGCCTATAGCACTCAGGGAAAATGTAGCTTTCTATCAGAAAAATAATTTTCAGTCATAAGTCAGATCAGTAGTTGCAGAGTTTACCCGCTACATCCAAACTGACAAACTTTACCTTTAATATTTTTCTTTGTATAGATGTAGTATATACTAGCTGCGCCCCGCGGTGTTACCCGCGATTAAAAAGTATGTCTAGTCCAGTCTAGCCTATATGCTATTCCAGACTATAATCTATATCTGTACCAAATTACATCCAGATCCGTTCAGCCGTTTTGGCGTGATTGAGTAACAAACATCCATCCATCCAAACTTTCACATTTATAATATTAGTGTGATGTAATGTCAACTGACCGGCGACTCATCGTTGGGCGCGATCGGCACCGGCGTGGGCACCAGCGCCACGGCCATGTGCGGGCAGCCGAGCTGGCCGCGCGCGCCGTACCCGCACGCCAGCACGCGCTCGCCCACCCGGCACAGCAGGTGCCGCCGCCCGCACGCCACTTGCGTCACCGTGCTGCCCATCAGCTCCATCACCTGACAGTATCAACGTTCCCCTATTTCTTATACACCCATCCCTCGGGCGAAACACTTCCAATACAGGACATGCCTAGGCCACCAACAAGACACCTACACATCACATTCCTTCTCCTTTGGGCTAATTCTTTTACTACAATGGCAAAACTTTGTTTGCAGAAAGCGGTCGAAATCCTTTTCTAACCGATTTCAAAAACGAGTTTTTTTTTTACGACTCCTTTTCTACTCCAATTGTGTGGGGCTAGTTGTGACCACGTTTTGACCGCGAGGTTATCAAAATCGTCGCACCATCTTCAACCTAGGTCAGCTGTGACCGCTAATAGGAATACGCCTACTTCGCTTAAATACCTTTCTAGGCACGAGTTCCTCTCTAGTAGTGCCGTGGCCAGTCTGTCCGTATTGTCCACCACCACACGTGAACACGCCCCCGTCCAACGTAAGGAACACTGTGAAGTCTTCGCCGCACGATATGTGGCACACCTGATAGCAAAGATAAGGATACAAACAGTTGAATAATGTTTAGATGAAACATGAACTTTCGGTGTAGCGTAGTAGGTTTTGGACTCGCACAGCAGTCGATTACTATGTCTGCAGGGTTTAAGGCTTGCGCAGTAGTCGATTCATGAATAAATTTGTTCAGCTTTGGACTTTCGCGTAGTGGATTGATTGGTCTTCATTCACAGACCGTGCGAACGGCAAAAGGTCGATTGAGAATTTATTAATTTTGTATAATTTTATATTAAATCATAAGTTGGTAACAGCGGGTAAAGAAAAATCATTTTCCAAATATGTTAACGTCATACGTAAGATATTCGTAATTAAAGTTTGATAAAAGCAATAGTGGGTAGAGTGGTGTCACATACTGTCTTTATCACACAAGTGCTGACTTATAGCATTGACGTCACATGCCTGTAGCTCTGTGTCGCGAATGCGATTTTAAGTAAATATCCATTTAACTGCAAGCATTACTAAATGAGGTCATACATCTTATATTTTTATTTACTTACAGATTATAATGACTGTACCTTAACATTTCTTAAAGTTTTCAAATGTGTAGGGTAACATTTATTTTCTCTGTCCTGGAGTCCAAGTTGGCCTTGTGAATTTTTACCCCATCCAAACACGGCACCAGACCTACAAAAAATTAACAACTAAAGAAATATACTATCACGCCTCTATTCACTGTTGGACTAGGCAGAGGTGATTGTTATAGTGCATCCACATTTCGTCAATTGTAGTTGGTAGTGAGCCTATGCCTTAATAGCGGTACAATAATAACATCAATGTAAAGTGGATTCGAGCTATAGTCCAACATGGCTAACTGCACACATCTGTCAAAAGATGTGCAGTTCCTCATCATCTAAAACTCCATCATACAGCAAGTGATAATTATTATTGCATACTCCGCAAAAAATAATGACACTTTTAAAAAAATACATACCTGACTACTATAATGGAGAAGCAAAAATTTACCTGCTCAGTATTTTACATATATGTATAATATATGTAACTCTCGTGAGTTGGTACTCAATGTAGGTAATTCATACTTATTTTATGACTATGTTATATAAACAACTGTATTCAGTTCACTATATTGTGGGAATAAAATATTATATAACCACAGCATTGATAATAACATAACAATTAAAATTATGTACATACTTGTGTATTTCCAATCTTTAACTAGTTATCTGAAACAGATGTGACTTACTTTGATAAGGCAAATGTGTGATTGCTGCCGCAAGCAATTAGGGCAATAGGGACTCCAAGCAATGACGTTATTGGCTGAGGTATCATCTCCTTGTTGGTCATAGTGCCCAAACCACACTGGCCATAGCTGTTTGTACCCCATGCGAAAAGGTCCCCATCTAGTGTTCAAAAATAAGTTTTGATTTTACAATAAGTTATAGTAGTATACTCTACTCTACGTATAATCATATTTAATGAAAGTTAAGTCAATTTGTAGTTTTACGAAATAGGGTGGCCATTTCAGATCTATCTCCAATACCAATGCTGATGAATATACAGAGATTTAACTTTTGTCCTCTCTTGACGTAAGACAAATGAATATAACCGAATGAAGAAGATACTTATTTAGCAAAACTAGTATTAACTATTTCTAAACAAAATACTTGTTAAGCAAAACTGAAACTTACTATTTGTAAGTGCTATTGAATGGTATGCCCCACAAGCAACTTGTATAACATTCTTAGTGGCAAGATTCTTGACGAACTTAGGTTTGTCTTGGGCATGCGCACCAAGGTTGCTGCCCAGTTGGCCCATGCTGTCGGAGCCCCAGCTGAACAGTTGGCCCCATTCATCCAGTGCCACCGAGTGCTGTACACCACATGCTATTGATACAATTGTACAGTCTTTGAATGTTTCTACCATCGCTGTAAGAAAATAATATATGAATCAATATGCAATGATAAGCAATAGAGCACTTAAAGCTGTTTCATCCCCACTTTACAATTTTATTTATAATTACTGCAATCAGTAAAACAATAAAGGTACTAAAGCAGCCAATTGAATTTAAAAATTACATTTCATAGTTACATTATTTTAATAACAATGATGAAGCGTTTTTTAAATACTGCACACAAAACACATATAGGTATGATTGTTGTGTAAGAACAACACAACACACATGCATACATACATTATCATAAGATATGTTAAAAGTGATAAACCCTCATTTATTTGATAAGATTGAATCAAAATGAATTGGTCACTACACTACAGACAATATACCAAGAGTTTTGGATCTTAGAAAAGGAAAAGTGCTATTAACAGGAATTTCTATAAAATCTACTCTATTGCAATTATAGAGCTAAGCACTGACCAGGTGTTTTTCTCTCCTTGTCATCAGTACGGCGACCTAGTTGCCCAACATCATTGTTACCACATGAATACAAATGACCATGGTTCGTTAGATACAATGAGTGGAACTCCCCAGCGGCAACTGATTTTATATGATTGCTCTCTCGCCATTTTGATAGTGTTGGTTTTATTACCTGCAAAGTAAAATGGTTATGGATAGATTTTAATATTTAAATAGATACTAGAAATGTATTATCAGTAGTTGTACTCAAGATGAAATGTTATTTTATTCTTTGATAAATATCATATTACATACATGCTTAGTTAAATTAAAGTACGAACATAGAAATACTAAATTTAATATATTCCTGCTTCTATAAAATGAACTTTATAGATAACACCAAAAATATCATCTAGCAAAGTACCTAAGTATATCATAAAGTATTTCTTAATATATATTCATAACATAGCACATTATACATTCTGTATAAATTAATTAATTTAAATTCTGCGAAAGTGTAGGTCAAGGTAAACAAATACAATTTAATTTGTAGCCAATTTAAGATTCCATTATGCTGCATATTTGTATTTGGAGTAGTCACGAAGTAAATTAAACACTCACCAAGTCGATAACCTCTGGTCCTTCAATACACAATTCATGGTGAGTCGCATTACCCCAACAAAACATTTTGTACAATTATTTTCCAAAGAAATTACTAGAAATTAAAAACTATCATAACCTATACGGTGAAACAAGATCAGTCTGATTGGAGGGTAATTGGGGATCCGAATTGATTGTTCTGTGCTGGCACTTTTACACAAGCATTTTTAATTGCGGCATTGTTGCTGAAAATAATTAAAAGCCATTTAAATAATCCAGAACAATCTCTCCAGTTCAGTTTCCGTCGAGCTGTCAAAAATGGTTTTTTTTATATAATTGTACTAACGTACGGGTTACCACTGTTAAGAGCCCGGAACCCGGTAAAACTATGAACGGGTTTCACTGACGTCCATGATACAAGTACGCTAGACTAATGATATCCTTTAAAATCACAGCTATCTATTGTGCCTACTTGAAGCGCCCCCAGCGTGGGGGAAAGGAACTAAATCTGACGTAAAATGCAAATGGCCGTTGTTTTGTTTACATTGTCTCCGTGTTTATAAAGTGATTTTGAAGGTTTAACGCGATTAAACTTGTTTGTTGTGTCGTATTAATATAGTTAATACATAAATAAGTGGTGTTAGTTAATAGGTAAACCATGAAAGAGTGAGTGTTATGCAAAACTCTTTACCAGAAGGGAAGTGGGGTTACATTCCACACAAGTAAGTGAATTTACGGCTAATATTCAAGAAATTAAAACTTCTATTGATATTATAGGCACTTAAAAATATGTTACTAATCTTATTTATACGTGATTACAACGCATTTGTCTTTGTATTATCGGTTTTTTATAAACAATAAAATTCAATAGTGCTGTAAAAGTTCCTTGTCGATAAAATTTATCGATATTTTTTTCAATCAATATCTTAAATAGATAGAACGTTCAAGAACGTAAAAATCGCCGAAGACAGATTTGTATTATCAAATACATATTATTTTAAAACAATCTTTACTAATTCACAGGTTTCCGACTGACAATAGAAGACTAGAATTATGGCTCAAAAACATTGAAAAGCCTAGTTGGCGTCCGAAAAAATATGATTACATCTGTTCAAAACACTTCTCTGATGACTGTTTTATTAAACATAACTCATGTACTACTTTGATGATTTTTATTTTCTATTAATACCTTACCTACTCCATTGCTTCCCAAACAACATTACATTACCTCATTTCTAATTAAAAAACGATCCTTATTTAAGTAGGATCTAGCTAGTCACACACCACCCTTTAGTCCGGTTTCGGCTTATCCTAAGATTACCTACCCTACCCATGAGCGATTCGGCTAATCATTATCATTATTTGCTTCATCTTAGTATTAACCACTCGACTATTTTGGACATTAGCCATTGTTAAAGGAATGGATCATAATTATTTTCATTTTACTGCATGGGTAGGTTTAAGCATAAACATTTTTATCGATGTATCATATCACTGTCCCATCTCTATTATTAGTTCCATTCCCCCTCACTGCCGCTATCAGCGCCAAAATGGCGAAAATCAAATAGGCACACGATAACCGGGCTTATGATTAGTCCAGCGATGTATACCATAGAGGTCAGTGACGGGTTTTAATTAAGTTTTTGATCGATTTAACTGCTGTTACATTTCTTCTTCTTTTTTTCACAAACAATGAAAGAACGTCGTCCTTCCTTCTTAAAATAGCGTCACCCACAAAACGATAAGAATTCTGTTCATGTCGAGTATTACTTACAATGACGCCTCAGAAATAAGAAGTTGTCAAATCCTAAAAATAAAAGCTCTACACGACAAATCCCCTCAAAAATTAAATTGGGGAATTACTGAAACAAGTTAATGTGGTAGTAAACAAATAGCAAGACCTTTACTGCAAGAGTCAAATATATAAAAGTCTCTTGCCTAATTATTTGTTTATAGAAGCAGCATGTGAACCTATCCTCGCGTGTAAACCCATGTAAACCATACATTAGTCCTAAATAAAAGAAAAGGGACGATCTGCTTGCCAAGCAGGTGGTATGCCTGACGATGCGGGCGCTATGCCCCGGCGGTTATTGTTCGGACCTTGTATATATATTCGTTCTCCGAAAACTGTTACGGCACGTTTAATTTTGAATGGTGAATCATCATTTGTTCTGAATGTCTGCAGCGTCATCTGTGTATCTTGTGGCCAGATTGAAGAGGTCACTAGAAGTCCATTGAGTCAGCATGGGGCACCATATATATCAGATGAATTATATATCCACATTTTGGTGTTGGGTAATTTGTCTTGAGTTGGTCTTGGCGTTGGTTTCTATCTAAGAGCGTGCAAGAAAAAAATGATTCCATACCAAATGGTGTAATGGGTCTGGTCTCTGGACGCGCCTTAGTACCAAAGATAATATAATACTTGTCAGTATTTTTCGACATTTATCTTAGTCTGTGGGACGGACGAGTGACGACCGACGGACGACGACGGACGGACAACGACGACGGCGGACGACAACGGGACGTTGTTCGGCCATATTTGTTATTGTGCTGATGGGATTTATTTAGATCATTTGGTTTCAAACTGAAATAGGAAGATTTACATTCTGTGATGTATTTAATTTCGTTGAATCCTCTATTCGAAACATTTCATCTAGTGACATAGAATCTTATAAACTCTAAAGAGTTATGTTCATCTAGTGATTGTGGAAAGTGGATACCCCACTGTGACAATTCGCTGAAATAATCCAGCGAATTTTATATATAGATTATTTCATCAAAACTCACTAAACTGGCGGGGGCATCAAATAATAATGGTAAAGGGGGACGACAAGGCGCCCCGGTCGACGTGGGGTCTCCCCTACTCGACTGGGAGGAGGCTGACCATTTTAGTTTTGAGGACTCCGAACGATTCGAGGAAGATTCGCTGTGTAGCTGGAGTTCGGAGCCCGAGAGCCTCTGCAACAATTGGAGAGGCTGGCGACGTCCAAACTTGCAGAATTCATTCGGAAACCGCTCCACAAAAAAGACCATTCAAGGTAAGGCTCAGCTGATCCTTTGTTTCGATTGAACTATCGAATCGAAATGGTGACTATGTTAATTACTTTGCTTATTTTGCATTGAATGACGGATATATGTTAAAAAATATGTTGATTTTATGTCATAAGTTATTGATGTTGTGTATTTATCTTATATTTTTACCAAGTTTATATGATATGGTCTATAGGTAGGTAAGTGCATTGTGTGTATGTGTAGTGATACAAAGAACAGGTGCTTGGAAGTCATTTACCTTTGTTTGGGTGCATTGATCAGTTAATAATACCTTTGGTTTTGAATCCTTGTGGTTTCTTTGTTGCTTTTTGTATCTATTTCAAATAAGTGAGTGGAAAGTTTGTGATTTTGGCCACTTTCACAACTTTCACTGAAATTTTATAGCCACAATAAGTTTAATGTTGCATAACAAATAGTTATAGTCATTTACATAAATACCTTCATTTAAGTGTCTTCTTTGCATTACTCCATGGAATCAATGTAATAGGTGTAGACTATAGTTATTCCAAATAAAATACAATCCATTAGTATTCTGTAGGGCATATTATTTCATGCATATATGTATTTCACAAAATTCTCATTTGATAATGATAACAAAATCATACCTACTACACTACTACAGTACCTACTACAATATTAATATAATTCAATGAACACTTTCAGTGCATTATTTTTAATATTGGATGGCACTTTTAGTAAATTTAATTCATGCCAGTGATGTAAAATACGGGTAAGCAACATTTTTTTTTTCAGAAAAGACAGTTACATCATTAAGTGAGCTTGCAGCGAAGTGTGTAGCTTCTCACATTCCTTTTGAGTTAGTTGAGCATGTTTACCCACCTGTGCCTGAACAACTGCAGCTCCAAATTGCATTCTGGAGCTTTCCAGATAGCGAAGATGATATCAGACTGTACTCTTGCCTTGCTAATGGTTCAGCTGATGAGTTTCAGAGAGGGGAACACTTGTTCAGAGATAGAGCAGTTAAAGATGTTTTACAAATTGGTAAGTTATTGTTTTGTTATGAAAAATATTTATTATAATAACAAGGTAGCTTACCAGTTTAGCAGAATTCCTATTACTTAGTATTTGAAATAGCAGTGCTTTTACATTAACAAATTGGTATATAGGTTTGTTGTTATTGTTTTACTTTGTATAACATATTAAATAAAATTATTGTTTATATTGGGTTTATGTTCTATTGTGTATATCTTTCTTTTAATTTATCAAATTATATAGTTTACTACTTATCAGTGTTATATAAAAAAAATGTTAATCAATTTATAGTAAGATGCTACAGTCATGTTGAAATGGTAAAAGAACAGAATTAGAAACAAAATATATTTTTTAGGCTTTCACCTATCAGCATCAGTGGTTGTGCTCAGCATGCCCAGGGCCCAGTTCAATGTGGCAGTGACATTTGACAGACAAAGAATATCCTCATGTAACTGTACCTGCTCCTCAACGGCACACTGGTGCTCGCACATTGTTGCAGTTTGTCTCTACAGGATACATTTAGTAAGTAATAAATTATTTGAATTCATAGAATTCTTTAATAAATGTTATAGTTTTAAGTCCAGAGTTTGTTTCAAAGATTTTTTTAAACTTTGTAAAATGTCATATTAATATTAATTAAAATGATTTTTTAATTCATTCTCCTGTAAAAGTAATTAGTTTTAAACACCAAATTCATAGATTTTTTAATATTAATTTAAATCACATTACAAAGCATTTTTCTTTAAAAAAAATATTGATGATGATTAACTTTTAAATGGATTAAATAAAAACTAATGAAATGCATGGATGAGTTATTTATTCCATATTGAATATATAAAACGAACAATATTCATGGAATATGTTATGACATAGCCATATTATGGCATATTTTACCGAAAATACCAAAAACAATTAAAAACGACAATTAATTGCCTCTAGCCAACACAAGTATGCTTGCGTGCACCGGTGTCAGAGTCACTACAACGACTGCGACGCGACCAGCTGCAGAAGTTCGCACAATACCTCATATCGGAACTTCCCCGGCAAGTTCTGCCGACAGCCCAACGTATTCTAGACGAACTGTTGTCCGCACAACCGAACTCGATAAACACGACATGTGGCGCCCCTGATCCGACCGCGGGCGCTTCGGCCTTCGAATATACATCCTGGTTCCTTGACGAGAAGACCTTGCACAATAATATCAACAAGATATTGGTTAAGTTCTGTGTTCCAGCTCCTATTGTCTTCAGGTGAGATTTTCATTCGTCAGAGGAACACACCAACTATACGGTCCCACACTAAGCAACACTTGTATTACAGATACCGTACCATGGCCTTCGCCTCCAGTCCCCAGTTTATAATAGTTATATACTATCTAGATATTATACATTCATGATTTGGATACAAATATTTGTGCTCATCACACAAACAAGTATATTATTTTAAAATTCCCCTAGGTTTGCTGTAAATTAAAACATGTAAATCCCACAGGAGTAAAAACATTACTAGCCTAGTGAGTGAGTGAAAAAATACAAAGTATTATAACTCTGAAAGTGTTAGTGATGTTCTTCAGTTCATTAAAATACAAACATTGGTTATTCGAAAGGTTTCAACTCCCCTAGCTCACTATACACCATTATGAATGAATTACATTATATTATAAAATTACAAATTAAAAAGCACAAGGTGATTCTAGCTTTTAGAGATATAAGAAGTCAGTTTTAGCACAATATTTAATATGCTATTCGTATTTCAGTGATGTAAACTATCTAAGCACAAGCGCGCCTCCCGCGGCGGCGGAATGGTCGTCCTTGTTGCGGCCGCTGCGAGGGCGGGAGCCCGAAGGCATGTGGAACCTGCTGTCCATAGTCAGGGAAATGTTCAAACGGAATGACCGGAACGCTATCCCCCTATTGGAGATTATTACGGAGGAAGTGATGGCGTGTGAACAGGTATATTATAATTATATTAACAATGATAGACAGTGGTCGTAGTAACCTAGTGAATCTTTCGTGCACTGATGCACCTGCATATACTCTTATTGGGTGAAAAATTCATTACAAACAAATAAATATCGCCAGACGAACACATCAACTGTACAGTCCCAAACTAGGCAATGCTTGTATTATGGGTACCTCACAATTAAATGTGGAGTAGTATAAACTTACTTTTACAGATAAAACAAAAAGTTCCTAACGAACTGCCGAAACTGAATCGCTGAATGCAGAGTCAGTATCAACAGTAGCATCAGCAATCAGCTAGTCCAAATCAGCATGCTTTTTTGGTTATGGTTTATGTTGTGTTTGTACAGATAATAGTGTGGTGGCACACGACGAAGGCGGCGCTGGTGGCGTGGGGCGGCGGCGCGGGCGGCGGCAAGCACGGCGGCAGCGGCAGCAACTCCGCCGCTCAGCACGCCTGCTCATCGCTCTGCGACGAGGTATATCTCCCGCTGTACAATAGCTACCATAAATGCCCCAAATTAGCAGTTCTCGACGCATTTTTTAAATTAAATATTTTTTAAACTTAAAAAAAATGATTTCTTATATTTACGCGAATACTACACATTGAAATAAAACTTATTTTACAGATTTTATCGCGTTAAACATAAATGAAGGCGACAAAATCTGTAAAATAAGTTTTATTAAAAACATATATTAGTCCGGATTTTTTTTATTGCACCAAATTTTAATCTGTATAAATCAACTGTAACCCACACCTATGGAAGGTACTATAATATTTGCGGTGCAAGCAGCCTTCTCAAACGAAAATAATATCAGTGAATGAGAAGGGATTACATAAATTTTGTAAATCATTTAGAACAAAAGTGCTGAAAGATATTTGCCTATGTGAGTGACCTCTTTACATAATTGTTGGGCTCTCCGCACAATTTGATATTGTTAATTATGTTATTGTCAATGTTGCACTTACGGGAATTTGTTTTTATCATTAGGTGGTTGTGTTATGGCGTCTGGCGGCGTTGAATCCGTCCCTGGCGCCGTACGAACGAGACACATTGCACGAACAATTTGCACAGTGGCACATGAAAGTTCTCGATAAGGTGAGTTAAATATAAAAGAAGAAAGATATACCTACGTATTTATTTGATATTGATATAATTACAGATTAATTATTTACCAATGTGTTATAATTTCGATAGTAGGTACTGTCGCTATATACTTTGGTTAAATACGCCTCTACTAAGCAGGTGTATATTATGATGACATTTCGCAGACTTAAGACGCCGCGAATTGCGCCGGGTTGTGATCACTAGGCCTGAAGAAATGCCATATTTCAAAAAGAACCCACTAGTTTTTTGTCTTTTCCTTTTTTCTGTAAACTGTTTTGTAATACAATTGGAAATATATTGAAAGTATTGTTATAGTATTAAAAGTTATGTAAACACGCGTGGCAATTCAAGGTGGACGGTTGACCACAATAGAGCCTACCGCTGTAACTGGTTCTAATTGTCGTTGTTGAGTTTTGTTGTTTACCGTCAGGTTGCCAAGAACCGCAACAACCACATGACGACTACCTCCTCGCACACGCGTCACACGTCTCGCGCGCACTCGCACTCGCCCTACATCAACGGTATCAGCGAGAACGAGGTGTTCCCCGGCTTCCACCCGGCCATGGAGGCGTGCTTCCTCGAGTGGGACGACTACCAGATCCCGGGGGTCACCTACACCAAGGACCTGAATCCGCTGTACCATAGTCCCTTCACTATTTTCAGACATGCGAATAATCAGAATGATAGTGTTCACCCGGTGAGTTGTCTTCTTTGGTGCTTGTACTTAGAGATGATTGTAGAAGACATTATTGGGTCTTATACTATGTGAGATCTTTTTAGTTGGCATACTTATTAGACATTTTAACTGCCTCGGTCAATGACCCTACCCGGCGTCATTGACCCAAGGTCAGTGACGTAGATCGTCTCACGGGTCAAAGTTCGGTATTGCCATCTTAAAACGTATGGTTTGTAATATGATATTACGCGGGATACAAAGTATTTTCTACTGATTTTATTGCCGATACACCATATTAATTTCAATGCGCAGCAACTTATGCAAAAATAAGTAATAAGATTATCACATGATGAGCACTGAAGGTTAACATCGTGAGAAAACCTGAAGGTCTTTCGAAAGTCTGATCTTTGCCAACCCGCAGTGGGCTAGCCTGTTGTCCAACAGGCTACATACCTCCTGCGTTAAGGGAAAGTGAGCCTACATTGGCACGCTCGGTTAATAGAGATAATATGAAATCGCCGGTATACTGTAATGCACCTCTGACCACCTCTTCGAGGAAATGGCGTGCGAAAAAGCGTGATGGCGGCGTAAGATTTACTTAAATTAAAATTATTTCAGGTAAATTCGTCTAAAGCGGTTCTTAACAACGAGATGTCGCTCAGTTATCGGCTAACGAACCCGCCCGACGCCGCGGTGCAGGGACACCGCACGTCCTTACTGCGCACTGGCCACATCAACGTCGACCTGGCCATGCCGGGACCCTCAAGCCAAGTAAGACACTGTCTTATAACAAATAAATAATGCCTTGTAACTGGCTTTATTAATACCCAGTCATTAATGTTAATGCATTACATTGTAAAGGACACAAATAAATATCGCCAGACGAACACACCAACTACACGGTCCCACACTAAGCAGTACTTGTGTTAGGGGTACCATACAATGGACTTGGGGTGAACCCATATTACCTATATAGATTCTAAACATTCATGACTTGGGTACAAACATTCGTGCTCATCACACAGTTTGTGCCTACCAGGATTGAACCCGGGACCCTCGGCATGGAAAGCAGTGCACCAACTGCTCTAATTAGGCCGTCAACACATGTTCTTTGCCATTTGTCTTGAATTGCACAATTAAAAATAGCATTTGAAACCCCCAATGTGTATGTATATATTAAAAACAGCAAACCCGATTTCTATCAAACAGCACAGACCCAGTAAATAATAAAAAAAAAATGATTTATCAGTTCTGAAATTACGACGCTACGACAGATTGAAACACAAATTTATAAAATCGTTCTTGCGTTACACCGGGGCTTTAAAATTTATATTCCAATATATCTTTTAGGCGAGATCTGGAGACGGTCCCAGTGAACCACCTCGCGATACTGGACCGGGCGATGGTAATCATTCCAGCGTGTCGTCAGAAGGTATGCATATGAACCACTATCACTGACCACTTAAGATAGAGGTCAGTGAACACTTAGCCACTTTTTTATTTCTCATCTGTTTTGATACATTTTTGCGTGACACGTGTTGTCGGATATAAATATTATTGTAGCTCGGTAAGCTTTAAATACGATTAGTAGTATATTTGCGCGTTCGTGACATATAATGATGCGACAGGTTGCTAATTAAACCTACGCCGCTATCGACATAGTCGGCTATAGCCATCCAGAAAAATCCATCAACTTTAATAAAGTCCTACGAAACGTGACTTTAACGTAATACGAAATTTGTCACGTGATCTGTCTCCATGTTGATCCAGACCCTTTCGATTAGTAACGCGAATTGATTCAATTAGTTATCGTTTTTTCGTGTCGTATATAATATTCTTATACAGGATCGAAGATTCGATACAATGCAACCAAACTCTCAAAGTGTGTTATCATAAAATTGCATTGCAATGTAGACAAAAGCTAGTACTTTGTAATAATTATCATTGTCATCTATTTGGTTGATCTTATAAATAAATAAATAAAGGTTTCTGCGAGAACGAAGAAGAGATCCTGCAACAAAGCGGCGGCGACACGGACTCGCAGGAGTCGAGTTCGCCGGGCGTGTCGTCCGACGACGCGCCGCCGCGCGCGTCCAACGACGAGTCCGTGTCGGACGACGACTGCAACATGTACTTCTACGACGCGGCCGCCGCGCGCCAGGCCGTGGCCGGGGAGGGCACCAGCGCCGGGACTGGAGTTGTAAGTAGCGTTTGTCGCGCACAAAACAAAACTCGGTAGGCGAAATAGATAGAACAAAAATAAACAACCGAATTGCGAACTTTCTCCTTTTTGAAGTCGGTTAAAAAAGAGAGAGAGTAAGACTCGTGTATAACCTTACTCTGGAAGTGAATTACTCTAAACTAATGCATATCTGTAGGTTGAGCAGGGAATTCTAATGTAACGATAAAATATTTTGTCACTGTCATACCTTATTTTTGAAATCTTTAGTATGAGAAAGATGGAAGACGCTTGCGTTGCCGAAACGCTACGTTAAAAGAATTGTGCGTTTGGTCGTGGTCGTGGCAGGTAGCCGGCATAGTATGGGAACTAGCCAACGCTAGTTCCCATACTATGCCGGACAGACATACAGACGCGATATAGCGAACGTTTTGGTTCCAACGAACCAAAACGTTCGCTATATCGCGTCTGTTTGGCGATGCTTAATATCTTTAAGAAATAATTTAGTGGAACACACTATTCTTTATTTACTTCAATAGCAGCGGTGTTGATCACTCTAGCTGGTCCTTTGACGAAATGTTGGTGTAGTGGCAGAAATTTATTTTACAACTTAACCACAGGCCAACGTATCTAGCGGCGGTTGTAGCGGTGGCGGCTGGGAGTGCGGGTGGGAGGTCTCATTCGCTCGCGCTGAAGGCTTGCACGCGCACGGCCACGCTAGAGAGGCGTCCGCGCTGGGCGCTAGACTCGCCAGAGACTTGCTGGCGCGGCCGCCCGCGCTGGGCGCGCCGCCGCAAGCGCCCACACTGGACCCGCGGAAGCAGAAGCGCCGGAACGCGCCCTCGCCTAGACTATGCGCCGCCAGTCATAGACTGTCCTGTTTGGCGTCCGCGACGCTGGCCAAGTGCGCTTTCCTCTGCACAGTAAGTATAGTAGTGGTTTTTTTTTTGCCGGGAAACTGAAAAGTCTTGGCGTCAGTTATGATTTAATTTCTAAAACTAGTGTTCCTGCCAGTTATAGTGAATGATATAAGTGGAATATTAACCATTATGGGTTCGGTAAAGTGCACGAGTGTAGGTAATTGAAACATAGTGACGAAACTTGGCTTTTCAGTTTCTCACACAAAATCCATAAAAAATCTTTCAGTAAAGTATACTATATATCCATCACTTTACTGATTGAGGGGGGGGGGGGGGGGGGTATTTTACTTGGGCCTAGCCTTTGGGCCTGTGCGTATGGTCGAAAGCTGAAATAATTTATATTACTTGACTTGACACTGAAAAGTATAGTAGTTATTAGGTGACACTTATACCCGTATGGAGATTGTGTCATGAAAAAAACAACTGAAGTGAGCAGTGACTTTGAATGACGTCACTTTTGTTTCCGCCCCTTTTGCTTTAGACCATTTCTTATAATCAATTTTATTGAGTAATAATGATAAAGAGCTTGCACAAATTAATTACGTGGTGCGAGGTTTTAATATCGAATATAACTACTAACTACTAAAGACTAGTACCTACATGATACACACATCCCAAAAAAGGGTATCATTCAGTCGTTTTTTGTGCGTTACTCGCCGAGATGAATGAGTCAATGACTTCAGAGACACTAGCATAGCTATTGCTGTATTGCATTTTATATGGTGTGGTGTGAAATGTAATTTTATCTATTATCATAGAATCCGATATTTTCATACATCTCCTATATTCTTAGATCTATGTCAAAGATACATGATAATAAAACAAGAATGTAATTTTTTGATGAGAGTTGGAACATTCACAATCATTAATTAACCTCTCCTTTTATAGTAGTTCGTTATCCCAGGTATTGGCAGAATTTAGCGAACACCACGAGCTAGCCTTCCGCGTAGGCCTGTTTGCGTTGGAGATGGCGCGCCCACCCGCAAGCACCAAAGCTTTGGAAGTCAAACTCAACAACCAGGAGACGGAGCTGGTCGCCTTGCTGAAGAAGCTACCCACGGGAGCTGAGCAACTGGCTTTGGCGCGAGAGAAGGCTGAACAACTTCGCGATGGCACATTGAGGTTAGAACTAACCACCTATTTTTAGAGTTTCCAATTTCTAGAATGTTCCAATCTCAATGGAGACTAGCCAACTACGCGAGAGATTTTATAGTGCAAAAGTGTATGCGCAAGCACAGGTGCACTTTCTCTTTCTAACTCATTGTCCGATGGGAGGGCAATCCTATAAAGGATCGGATAGAGATCAGGCGAAGGACCGTTGGCTTTACGTCGCGCTTTCTCTGGCACGAGCGAGTGATAATCATGGTTGAAAATGACATTCGCACATGAAATCCCGAAATCTCTGTGGTGCGAGCCGGGGTTTGACCCTGCAACATGTGCTTCCAAGACTAGCGTTCTTCCAACTTGGCAATCATTGCTTGCTACTGGCAATATTAGTAAGTATGCAAATAAGTAACTAATGTGTATATATTTTCTTTTTAGAAACCGCGGTCCGGCCCTGCTGCCTATTGCATTAGCGAGCTTCCTATTCGACGTGCTAGTTCTATCAGCGACTGACAAAGATAATAAACATCCTGTAAGTATTCCTAAATGTTAGGTGTGTAACTTGTATGCCATAAAAGTTAAGGACGATGAGTCGTACACGTAATATCATTTTAGGCAAGACTTTTTTGTTTAATAGGCGAGGTCACCGAACGATGAAACTCTCGGCTTTGAAGCCACCGTAGCGGCTTTAGGTCTCAAAGCGAACGTGTCCGAAGCGGACCATCCGCTACTTTGCGAGGGGACCAGACGACAGCGCGGGGAGCTAGCGCTTACCTTGCTGTCCTTCTATAAGGACGACCCTGTGAAGCTGGCGAGGATCATGAATAAGGTGACAAAATATTTTGATATAGATTAATCAACATTATTAAATTAATACATTTTGCCAGCCCAACACACCACCAACAACTAACAAACCTTGTATTATGGATACCGTAAAATGTACTAAAATTGTATTGCAACACAACTCGCAGTTGTACAGAACCGTGTTTCCGTGCGCAGTTATTGGATCGCGACATTCACCAGCTCACCAAAGGTCCAATGGTGAGTATGTACTACACGACCAACCCGCGGCTGACCGCGGCGTACCGCAGCGACACGAGCTACCCTGCGCACGCGCAGCATCCGCAGTATCCGCCGCATCCGCAACATCCGCAACATCCGCCGCATCCGCAACATTTGCAACACCTGCAACATCCGCAACACCCGCAACATCCGCAGCATCCACAGCATCACCTGACGCATCCTGGTGCTGCTATGCCGCAGGTCAGTTAGTTGGTATAGAAACTGTACCATATACTGTCGTTGTACTCAAAACTAATTCGATTACGAGTACTCATCTAAAAATAGCTACTGAAATCTGATCAACAGTGATAATTGTCACTTTTTAGTTTATGTTATACTACAAAAATGCTTCGTATCAATCAGTTGTTAAAGCAATAGAGTGATAAAGGTTATCGTCAATACGGGATGGTGCCTATCTCTCGTGCAGGGCGGTCAGTGCCTAACCGGCGACATGGAGCGGCTAGTGGTGTCGGAGGGCGGCCCGTCCCCGCCCGCACACGCGGCCCACGCGGCCCACGCCGCCCACGCGGCCCATGCCGCGCACGCGCCGCACCAAGCGCCGCACACTACTAACACGCACCCGACCATGCCCAGGCCTAAGGACTCCAGGTGACACTCGAATATAACTCGATACTTATGTTAAGAGAACTGTCTACAAATCGTTATAATAGTCACAAAAAAATCGGTACATCTCAAACTGTTGGTCTCCGGTTGTTATCCTGACTTTTGTATAGCATTCTAATTCAGCATTTACTTAGATTTGTGTATACCATTTCGTGTGTTTGTCTAGCAATATTATGTAAATTGTTATTTCTATCATTACACGACAGGTACAAAGGCAAACGTCTCTATCCATCGGTGCCGAACCAGCCTTCCGAAGCGTCGGCGCACTTTATGTTCGAGCTAGCTAAATCGGTTCTGTTCAAAGCGGGCGGTTCCTCCAGCACCAGTCTATTCACACAGACATCCTGCGCGAGAGAACATCATGGACCACACAGGTACAAAACTTTACAAACATAATTTAATGTTTTGTTTTCAATAATCGAATAAATCCAGTATAGGATCATATTGTATTGACAATGAAACTATCTACTCATATTGAAGTAAGGAAAGAATCTAATGCTTTGTTTAGAACTGGAAGATTTGTGCATTTTTTAAGAATGGAAAAATCTAGAATCTAACAAGGTGGAAAGGAAAGGAAAGAAACATCAAAGCAACATGATTGATTTAACCGAAGAAAAAACACATTTCATGTCCATTCATGTTGAAAAAATAAACATCTCAAGACATTTGGTTGCCTGGCTGATTTAGAAGTTAATTTGGAAGCTATGATACCAATAATCGCGACAGGTTCAGGTGACGAAGACAGCGACAGACAGGGCGAAAACCATTTGTACCGCGTCACCTTGGGTGTCACATTCGCCGAGCGACACCCATCTGCGCCCCTAGTCTGTTGTCGCCTGTCGCTGTTGCGGTGTTGCGAATTGCTGCTGAAACGGGTTCTGATGCTTATATATTGTTTGCAGAGGCTTACACATGGCTGCATTCCAACTGGGTCTTTATGCCCTGGGACTACACAACTGTGTCAGCGCCAATTGGCTCAGTCGCACTTACTCGTCACACGTCAGCTGGATAACAGGTAAGTTCCGTTTATTTCACCCCTCAAGGTCTAGTATGCCTTACGCTAATCTATCGGTGTGTGTGTGCTTCTAACAAAGCTTCAACCTTCTAACATTTTTTTTATCCCACTATAATATTATAAATGTGAAAGTTTGGATGGATGGATGAATGTTTGATACTCAATCACGCCAGAACGTCTGAACGGATCTGGATGAAATTTGGCACAGAGATAGATTATAGTCTGATATAGCACTTTTTATCCCGGTAAAATGTATGGTTCCCGTGGGATAGATTTGTTTTATTTTTCATAGAGCAAAGGATCGACATGATTTTTTGCATAGGTAGTGGTAGTTTAGGGGTCTAGGGGGGTAGGGGAGAAAATGACATAGGCTAATTTTTATCCCGGAAAAATGCACAGGGGTACAGAAAACGGCATAGAGGAAAAGGACACACTTTTTAATCGCGGGTAACACCGCGGGGCGCAGCTAGTCTTTCCATATAAATGAAAGCATATTAATTTGGTGCAGGTCAAGCTATGGATATCGGTGCGCCTGCGATCTTATTCCTCATTGACGCGTGGGAAGGTCACTTGACTCCGCCCGAAGCTGCCAGTATTGCTGATAAGGTAAGATTTCATTTAAATATTACTTACTGCAAGTGAATTTCGACCGAATACACGAACGCTACAGAAATTATTAAGTCCTACACATTTATTTTTCTTCTTAGTTGCTGTGTTGAGTTTATTTTAGTGGGACTTAATTTATTAACGTTACGTTCTCTAAAACGTATAGGTTCGCTTATTCATAAAAAATACAATTTTTATATTTATTTTATACATAAACGTGTTCGTTATGGATATGACCTAATCTTTAACCTCCTTTATATATTTTACACACATTTACCCCCAAATTTATAGACCTTTTATAACTTTATCAAACGCGCTGTACTGTATGACGTTTGATAAAGTTAAAAACGTCTATAAATTCGGGGGTCAAAGTATAAAATAGCATAATAGTATTTCGATAACGTAAGCATCGTCCATATTTGTCACACCATATATTCCATGAACAGTCCCAGCATGTTGTTTTCGATGACGTTACAAGTAGATTCGAAGGACCTGCTTGCTTACCGTACTGTTTTGTACCAGGCGTCGTCGGGCCGCGACGTGCACACAGTCCGCGCGGCGGCCGAGCTGGCGCTGTCGGTACTTCCCCACGCGCACGCGCTCAACTACAACGAGATACAGCGCGCCGTGCTGCAGTGCAAGGAGCAGAGCGACGCCATGCTGGAGCGAGCCTGTCTCACCGTCGAAGCCGCTGCAAAAGGTAACGTATAGAATACGCCTCAACACCGAAATTCGACAACGGAAACTAGTCAACTACGCAGAGGATAGTATAGTGTACAAGTGTGTGTGCAAGCGTAGGTGTACTCTCTCTTTCTTCACTCTCATAGTCCAATGGGATGGCATTCGACACGATCGGACGGAGTTTAGGCGCAGGGCCAATGGTTTTACGTACAAAACAGGTACGGTATCATGGTAATAGATAAGAACCGTTAATGGCTGAATGCGCCGCCTTCTTTACAAAAGTTTTAAAAAGGGCAATGATCGCATGCGGTGATATTTTAACGCATGTATAATCGTCATTCCCCCCACGCACTCAAGGGAGGCCCGTGCCCAACAGTGGGATATTAAAAGCGCTGGTATTATTATACTCTGTAAGCAAAGTAAGAATTTCGTTATTTAATTTAAAAAAAAAAACTTCCAAAAACATTTTTATTTTCAATTTGTTAGCTTTTATTATGTCGACATACTGATTATGATTACACATCATGATTACAAATGTGCTAAATAAGCGCAGGTTAAAAGGTAGTATTAACCTTTCTAAATCACCATGTATGTATGCGGAGGTGTCACTACGAGCCGTACTTTACTGTGCGCCAGGTGGCGGCGTGTACCCGGAAGTGCTGTACACCGTGGCGCGCTACTGGCACGAGCTGTACCTGCGGCAGGCCAGCGAGGAGTCGGAGCCGCTGCTGGACGAGCCGCAGTACCGCGCGCCGCCGCCCCTCGCCGTGCCCGTGCCCTACCCCATACCCTATCCCTTCACCTACCACCCCTATCCGCCCGCCATATACCAGCTGCCGGTCAGTGGAAACATACTCGTATTCAACTCAATTGAATGATAAACTATCATTCAATTGAGTTATTTTATCCGTTTTGAGTACCATATAAAGGAATGTAACACCTACAGAATGCTAATTATATAAAATAGGAACTATATAATGCACCAGGTTATAGTTTTGACTTGAATACTTTGAAAATCATGTTGTTATTTTTGTTGTTTTTTTTTAAACACCAAAAATGCGTCTATTTCCTTGAAATATTCAATGTAAAGAGACGAGCAAGACACAGTCCATCTTTAAAGGTTAAAGTCCCATATGAATGGTTAAATTTAACTACCGCCAATTTTCAGATTCAGTCAGATTATCAATAGATTCGACTTAGTAAATATACATTTACAAAGGCATTAAAAAGCAATTTCAATGAAAAAAAAACTTATTTGAATTTGGGTCAGCCTTTTTAGTCAGTGCCGGAGAATGGATTACGAAGTGTGTTACATATTGAATGTGAGTACCTACTGAGCTGATATTAACATGTGCAGTACGCGGGCGCCGGCGGCGGCCACCCGGGGCCGCAGTACGCGCTGCCGCCGTACTTCGTGCGCGGCCTGGTGGCGCCCGCCGCCGCCGCGCTGGCGCCGCACCCGCAGCACGTGCCGCACGTGCCGCACCCGCCGCACGCGCCGCACCCGCAGCACCCGCCGCACCCGCCGCACCCGCCGCACCCGCAGCCCATGCCCGTCAACCCCGCCGTGCACACGGTCGTGAGTATACCGCACCACACTTTACCACGCCTCTTTATATAATGTTAGGTTGATTTGTGTCACCAGCTCGCCCAGCTGGACGAGTCAATTTCAAATTACATTTACATAAAAATATAGCATCTATCATCACTGCCCAGCAGTGGGACATTATAGCATCTATGTCGATTACATTGCACTCGACTCTCATCGTTACTGATATTGAATGTGAGTATAGTGTGCTCGTCTTTAGCAAAGTGACCAAATTTTAAATGTATTTTTTATCCCACCAGCACCCCGCACCGATTCCGCCTCCGATGCCGATGTCCCACGCCGGCGTACCAACAGTATCGGGCGCCGTAGCTGGCGTAGCGACCGTAGCAAACGTTACGGCTGGCGTAGCAAGCCATACGCAGACGAACGCCGCAAACACCGCACCTAGTGTGAATCAAGCTCAATTGAGAAGACTGCTAGCCGCGTACCGCGTCGGCATGCTGGCGCTGGAGACCCAAGCGCGGCGGGTTCACGATGACCGTCCGCAGAATAAGTTTGGCAGGTATGTTCTCAGCCATGACTCATTGGTAGTGACGCTGCTTTCTGCGCCGAGAGTCGAACCCCGAAAAATGTTAGTACTCAAGTCATAGCCGTTTAATATCGGTACAAGAATTAATATCATAGTTTACTTCGCAAAATACAGGGACTTCTAGTTTGGGCCTAGATTAATTTGTGTAGTATCCAGAATAAAAAAAACTTCTTATGACGTATTAGTGAAAAGATCGCTACTAGTGTATATAAGTAAACAATTCGCGGTTGTTTCTTCAGAAATCCACCGTACGGGGAGCATGTGAAATGGCTGCTACGCATCTCCAAGCGTCTCGGCGCTCAATACCTGCACCAGTTCTGCGTGTGCGCAGTGAACTCGGTGGTGTCGCCCTTCGTGCTGTACGAGCTGTGCGTGGAGTCCGCGCACTGGCTGGCGCGCGGCGGCCCGCACCACCTCGTCATGCAACACCTACGAGGCCCCCTGGCGCCACTCGTTCACAAGTGCCAGCAGATGTGAGTATTTAGTCTAGCAGTCTATCGGCCGATGGATGGATTATCAATGGATGGAACTTCTACGGCTCGACATAACAAAATATTAACCAATTTGACCCTCTTTTTCGTCACATAATAATACCACCCTTTTAATGTTCCCACTGTTGGGCACGGGCCTCCCCTCAATGTGAGGGGGATTCTACCAACTTGGCTATCACTGCACTTCGGTGAAGGAAACCTGCATATATAAGAGAACCCCTCGAAAGATGTGTGAAGATCCCCCCTTCGAATTGAGGGGAGGCCCGTGCCCTGCAGTGGGACATTAAAAGGGGCTGGTATTATTTTTATTTATTTCGTCACATGGTTATAATGTGAGCGTGTGTGCAGGTACATCCAGTGCATCCACCAGAAGCTGTACCACCTGACGGCGGTGGAGTACGAGGAGTTCGTGAGCATCGTGCTGTCGGCGCGCGCGGCCTTCCAGCTCACGCCCGAGGGCCACGCGCAGTTCAAGGAGTGGCTCGCGTCGCTGCGCCGGTCCGTGCCACACGTTCTATTCAATCCCTCCTATATTCTCAGTTGTACAGTTATTCATTTCATACTTAATTTCAAGAATATCGGTAGTGTGACTATATTTTTCTTTCATACCGGGTATTCTTTTTAATTGGGCGAGGATGGTCCAATCCGAAATCCCTTTGATTTGCGAAAATTTTTAAAGAAGTGTTGAGGACGATTATGATGAAAACTAAATAGCATCATTTAATTAAAAATAAACACTATCCTCGCATTGAAACCGCTGATTTAGAAAAAAATACACTATCCGATAATATCGTTAATATGTTCTGGGAAGGAATAAAGATCAAGTTCTGGGAAGTATTTAATGTACGGCAATGGAATGTTCTCATTCATTGTAAAATATCGCTTAAATTATAGTAATCTTAAAATTTACACCACATATTAGGTGCACACATAGAAGTTACTGGAACGATTCTTAAAAAAAACATTAGCACATTTATTTTTTACTACGTTTCTTTTCTTTGCGGCGCCAGATGTAGGTATTTTCTCTTGGCCGGCTCATTTATCAAAGATGGAGCAATTGAAATAGTTTTAATGGTGTCGTTTTCAATATTTGGAAGTGTTCATCACGAATATGACATCCTTATTTGATATTCAAAGTGATGAACACAATTCTAGTCACAATTGCAACAATGATTATCACTTGCTAAACGGTGGAAACATCAAAAGGAAACCTGCTGCATGTCTGAGAGTACCTCTCGAAAGACGTGTGATGTCCACCAACCGGCATTGTTGAATTTGGCCTAATCCCGTCACATTGTGGGGAGGCCCGTGCCCAATAGTGAGACTAATATTATTATATTATTTGTGGATAGACGCGTATTAGGAGAACAATAACTAACTTGCAGGTCTAAATCGTGCAAGAAGGATCTGTGGACGCAGCTGAACGCGGCGCTGCAGACGAGCGGCAAATGACGTCGGCAGCCGATAGTTTGTAGGGTGCGGTGTACCGCGCGCAAACTGTCGCAACACAGGCGATGGCCGCGATATCGGCTAGTTTACCATCTGCATCATCTCTAACTGTATTATATTATGTGTTATTTGTAATTTGAACCCTACATCACGCGGAATAGATGCGAGCTTGCAACGACCCAATCACTACAATTATGCCTGAACAAGAACTGAGTGTTCTAACAGTTTTCTTCGACTGGAACAAAAAGGCGAGTGGTAAATGCTGAAGATCGTGTACATACTTACTTCATGTAACGTTTCTCGAGTAGCGAGCGTAACGCGGGTTAGACCGTTTGCGTTCTATATTCTTAAATTACAAATAATATAATACCGAGGCGAGAAGGATATATATAATATTATAATTTACCTCTGTTAGTAATATACTCGATTTGAGGGTAATCGATCTCAGTGTAAACATGAACAGATAGTACCGATGGCCACGGAAAATGTTGCTAGCTCCTGGATTAATGTTTCAGTCGTATGGAAATGGTTATTTCGTTGCTATGGATACGGTTGGGAATGTCTGCTTCTGTGTAGTCGGCATGATCTCAATGTGTCTATGTGTTGTTAACAGTCGGTATGTCATACTTCATTGTTGTCGTTTGAATTTAATGTATAAACAAATTGAATTCAAGCTCATTTGAAGGTTGTGCTTTAAATAGTCTGAGGTTTGTTTCTTATTGGAGTTCTATTGTAAGACAGTAAAATGACACAGCATTGCTGGAAACATAGGAGTTTAGCAACATTTCAATTTTAATATTAATTCATGTGCAATGCATTATTATTTGTCGGATAATATTTTTAAAGCATTGCACTAATTACCTTCTTTCGAACGCCTGTCGTCTTGTCCGTGTTTTTTTTTTATTATTCTTGACTCACTCAAACTAGTCAGTGGTTTTGAAGATCCGTTATTGGTCGCCCAGTGGAACTTCATTACTGTAGCTCATTTTTTAGTTTTCTTTTCATTGAATAGCGGATAAGGGCCGTTTGATTCTAGTATCTCTTGCTACTGTAACACATGCTGACTGTGCAGGCGGGATGTATTAGATGATAAACGAATGATAAAGAATGTTAATCAGTAACAGAAACTTCCCCAGGTTTTTTTAATTTTACTTTCGTGTTTGTTTGTCTGTTTCCGTTATGATTAGCATTTTTATTACTATTAGTTCAATTCTATATGATAGGTGGGCAATTTATTAAAGAATTAAAGAACTTACAAGGTCCACCGTGTAACTGAGTCGATTTCTGAGGTAGCGGCGTGACTCAGGAGCGGTTGAGGTTCATTCATCGCTTCACATGGCGCCGTTCACACTATCAGTATAATTACACGTATCATGGGAATCACGATCCATATCACGGCCGGTATTGTCGGTATCGCAATAATTACGAGTTCTATACGTTTATTATATTATTGTACGTGATTTACGGTGTGAGCGGTGCCAATGTAAGTGCCTCACCTCCTGCGTCCCGGCTTTCCTCCTCAGTTGAGCGGTAGTCCTGTAACACCTTCAATGTGGACAGTGTTGTGCACTATTTTGCACAGTTTTATGCACACTTTTCCGTTTATCCAATTTGCATCCTCACCTTAATGTCAGTGTCCACTAAGCGGATTGTCAAGAAGATGTTTGTAATTTCATTAGTGAGCACTAAGAAAATATTGACGCAACTCATTTATGTTATCCGTTTCGTTTCGTTTAGCGTGACATCACAAGATCTCTTGTTTCTATGTTTGTCTAATGATCGTATAAATTGCGCTGCGTTGATCCATTACAGTTAGGTATTATTGGGTTAGTATTGATGTTCATCTTTGTGAAACGACTGCAGTATTATTGTACGGTTCGCTGAGGGATTTTAATTAATTAATCAATACGATATTGCAACAGTCGATTCATATATCGCATTTTGGATACGACGCGAAATACGTCAAAAAAACTAAATTGAAATATGATCAAAATTGATAACAATAGTCCATTTATAATGAGAATTGGCTTAAGATGTTTCAAGTGACCTAAAAATATAGCGTCATTAGACTACAGAATATTAGACAGAATGTAGGCGATGACCGTCGATACACTATTTTTGATATTCTCTTGTCGAAATTTGCAGTTTCATGAATGTTTACGTAATAACGTCTAATAGCGGAGATAAATGTAGACGTGCGTTCGATTAACTATAGTAACTTTATTTACACGTTTATATTATTATAATATAATTATATTGTAATGCAAAGTAGCGTCTTGAGAGCCTTCGAAATATAACTATATAATGTGTATGACGCATGTGCTGGCAACAAAAGCAAGTCGCGACAAAAATAAATGCCACTTTGTCAACGAAGAAATATCTACGCAGCCGAAACTAGCTTATTCAACTAAACCCTAGTTCTAATAGTATTAAGTGCGTAGAACAGGCATATTAATACATTATGCCCATGACATTGTAATACGATATCGCATTCATGACTATATTAGTTAAATTTCAGATAATGCAAGAGACGACTTAAGGTCGTTGTATATTGGATGGCGTTAGGACGTGGACGGGGCGGAGACGTTTTGTGACACATTAATTTAATGCATACGCACCACGACACAGCGACATTTTCGTCGTCCATTTTGTTCGATTAATTAGCTGTCTGCGACTGTGTATACGCAGCGGAACCACGGACGGGATGGGGCGCGCGCGGGGCGGGACGTGCTAAACATCGTCCAACCAACGTTCGTATTGTTCCCGTCCCTTTGGTGCCACGTCACCGTCCCGTCCGTGCACCCGTGACGTATCCTACGTATCTATTTTCTATAAAATAAATATCGCCATACGAACACACCAACTATACGGTCCCACATTAAGCAACGCTTGTGTTATGGGTACCGTACAATGGACTGAGGGCGAACTCAGTATATAATACTTATATACATATTAAACATCCATGACTCGGGTACAAACATTCGTGCTCATCACACAAAGCTTGTGTTCCTACCAGGATTTGAACCCGGGACCCTCGGCGCAGAAAGCAGAGTTACTACCACTGCGCTAATCAGGCCGTCTCTATGAAACGATGTTTCCAAAAATTGACGTCTCGTTCCGTCCGGGTTAACACGTTACGTATGCAGCGACCTTTACTTGCAGTTGTTTATTTCGTAAGTCCGTAATTCCCAGTTAGACGAGAAGCAAACACTATGTAGCAGATGATAGACGCCACTGATGTACAACATAAATGATAAGACACTCTACCAACTATGTATTTTATATTAAATGTAATGAACAAAAAAAAACTTCCAACAATAAAGCAATATTGATATATCATTTTATAAATTATATCGGGTTTAGAGATTTTATAACGTGTATAATTATTGTGTATTCGTTGTTTGTATTTTGCAGAAATATTGTTGTGATTAATGGGGTATTACATAAATTATAAATTACATTGTGTGTAATAGAGGAAATTAAGATTTGAGGGATTCTGTTGTGATGTGTTAGCACGCGTTAATATGGTTTTTTTTTATCGAACAAAATCATTTTATTCGTGTGATGCCAGATGATCGAATAAGTACGAGTAGGTATCAAAAAAAATACAACCGAATTGAGAACCTCCTCCTTTTTGAAGTCGGTTAATAAGAAAGATATGATGACGAAAATGGTGCTAACACGTCACATCATTTTGCCTTTTACAGCATCAGTTTCGCGTGTTCATATCTGTCTACGCTTAACAAATATGTAATTGTATGAATTGCTCAAACCATAATATTGAAATAAAACAAATTTTACGGATTTTATCGCGTTTATATTATGTTTTTTTACGTTCCCGTCGTTTCGGCTGCTTTACAGCAACCGTGGTCACGGGAGGACTGAGGTGGTTGACGTCCTAATGTCATAGTTTGAATTGGAGTACCCTCATATTTAGTTGTTGCTTGCGGTAATAAAACATAATATAAACGCGATAAAATCAGTAAAGATAGTTTTATTTCAATGTGTAGTATTCGCGTAAATATAAGAAACCAATATGTAAACCATAATATAATAAATGTGTACGTTCGAAAGTAAACTCACTCTTTGTAACTGGAAACTGGGAATGAGAGCACCTATTCATTACATAAAAAAGATGGGTTTTCCAATTCCTTTTGCCTATGCTCGCTGTTACTCAGCCTAGTCAGGTTTTGTACGAGTTTTATCGGCCTTCGAAAATCGTAGTCGATTTCGAATCGTTTCATTACATTTACAAATCGGGCGCAGTGTTACTGGTAAATGTAGGGCATGATCTGAAATCGGATGTATTTTCTTAAGTTTTTTAAAATTCCTATTTAACGCCCCAGATCATAAACGATCGGCCTTATGCTGTATCAATATTTACCGCTATTGTTACAAGTATTATCTGGAAATTGACAACGGAATAAAGGCATTTCACCAATCAAACAATGTTTGACAGATACAAGAAATGAAATACGAGTCTACATGTTACAAAAAAAAAACTAGTGTTGCATGCAATATACATGTATTCAAGAGAATAAGCTCCGAAAAAATATTAAAATCATTCTCAACTGTTTAAAAAAATGCTAAAACTTGTTATATATATATTCTGTTATCGGTGCATATGGAACTTAAAAGTTTTAAGAACAACTTCAAGTTTTAAATATGAGTAAAATCATCTGACACCGGATAAGATTTGTTGCCAGCCTTAGCATCGAGTAGGTTTAGTTCAATATCTTTATAAAATTAGATGTTTATGTGCATTCATTAAAAGTGTGGATGTTTTCAGCATTCAGTAGATAGTAAATTTTTAGAATGCTAGTTAGTATAAATTAACTTTCGGTATTAAATTCAACAGTTGGATTAAAGCTAACATTTTAATTTCTTCATATTATCGTTCGAGAATGTATTGGCAAAATGTTTGGAATTATTCTGCACACCAGTTATGATTGTTACCGACTTGTAAATAATGCACTTTGAGTTTCTGTCTTTTTATTGATTGTTTGTAAGGAATAAACATGTCTTATTCTCTTCCTGATTGCACTGATGTCTGTATGGTTCCACTGGTATAGGCACGGTCGCAAACCTTAATATGGGACTCATTTCTTTAATATTTTCAATGACACTTATAATGCAATAAGGTCTTATATACATCGCCATATTATGGCGTCATATCTGAGAGCAGTTGCCCCAATTAACAACAGTCAAAATAGTAAGCTCAGTATACGATGGATGATCAGCTCAGTATAAATGGGTCCGCAATTAAAGTTCGCGACTGTACCTATATTTTCACATCTGTTTTGTCTACTCTTCTGTACCAGACTAAATCGACAGTTATTAATAAATCTGATAGACTATTTACTGGTTGGATTTTATCTAATGTCATTAGGTTAACCACACTAAAATTATATATTCGCAATTAACTATTCAGTTTGTTAATTTAATATCTTAATACCATGCAATAAGATTTAAATTTGTACTAGTTGCCTTGTGCCATCCTATTTTGAATCCAAAGCTCTGAAAACCTGCCCTGCTTTACTATAAAAAACATGTATAGCGTAGTACAGTCCGCAACTAAAGGCTGTTCCTTACACACAATCAGTATTTTGACATTCATGTCTAAGCTCTGTTTGGAAAGACATTAGTTCATCATATTGACTTTGCCGTCCATAAATTAATTTGCAAATCTATAAAACTATATTCTTTGTTTTGTGACATAATCCTATTTAGATAAAATATACTTACTACATACTTATATTGCAATGTAACAGAATAATACCTAATCTTTATTAATAATACTGCTCGATAACCGTCATTAACATTCTCCGGTATAGTTTTGTCGGTACACATCTTCCGCGTATGGCATTGAGGAGTGCTTGGACATTTTTTGTCTAAAATAACTATTTTTACACTATAAAGCGTATTTAAATAACAAAAAAAAAAGGATTAAAATATATCGTTAGTTTCGTAAATATAGAATGTTAGTACGGAGTATATTTTAATTAGTCGTTTAATGCATGTTCATAGTTTTAACTTGCCCAGTGTCAGGAATGTTTGCGAGGCGTTCTATAGGTGTTGCGGTATCCCCATTGATTTGCAGTTTCGATCTATCACATATCAGTTCAGACGCGGTGCACTTACGTACGAGCTGTATTCGGATGGTCTTAAGGGCCACATTACTTCAGATTGTTTTTATTATCAACGAGCATAATTCAAATTATATCACAATTAAATAATATTATCGTAGCGAACATACTTGTAAGTTATCGAAATAATGTGGATTTGAGATACAAGGAAATAAAACAATGGTACAATCCAACATTTTCTACATGTTTAGTATGCCATGGTGTATAAGCTATGAGTGCTTATAATGCTACAGCTCCACTTGCGTTTGTGTCCAACTACGGCATGATTATGGCGTTATTAATCTTTAGCGACACCATTGGTACTAATTATGTCACAATAACATTTATTATATCTCGTGATCTCTTAATCGAGCTAATGTACACATGCATGACACAGATGGAGCGGTGGTATTATAAATACCCGCGCACTAAATCGGAAAAATGTAATAATCATTTTTTTTCCTATGGGTCTTCCACAGAGGATATTGCTTAAAGTTGTATGGCACAAGTAAAATATTTAGGATCGCGGGCAACGGGTCGTTAGCTGCAACGGTTGTATTGAATTATGTTCTGTAATACTCATGGCAATGCAAGTCGAACTACGTCGCATCACAATCAGTTGGAGGTATTGAGGAATACGGTCTAGCAAGTTTGTTTAGTTCTATATCGAAGATGCATAATTGTTTTATACATCTGGATTTGTAGTTTAATTAATGCACTTTGTAAGTGCGGTGTCTCCGCCTATTAAATATGTAACCATTTACAGAGTTCGAATGGCTACTTATTAGTGTACGTAATAAATTTATATAATGATATTTTAATTGTTCATGTCGCAGTTTTAAAGGGTGTAGTTGCAAGACGAGTAACTGTGCTTTTTTGTTGTATCTTATTTTGATTCTCAGGTGTATTATTAAAATCATTAAATTTATTTCATTCAATAACACACTCCCGAATTTATAGGCGTTATATAACTTTATCAAACGTCATATCGTACTGCGCGTAGCAGAACTGGTACGCAGCGTCATATAGTACATGACGTATAACAAAGTTATAGAATGTCTATAATTTTCGGGGATAATGTTTTGCTGTCAGAATTGATTTGATATAATCATTGCCATATTTATCTTCGTGCTGAAGTTGTTTCTTGTCATGCACCTAGATCTTTCAAGTGTAATAATACGGAGGAACAGCGAACATCATCTGCCTGTGAGACTCGTTGGAGCTCGTTCTATACTTTGCTTACATTGCAAAATTATTGAACAAATGTCATTTTTGCACCACAAATCAATTCGATCCCAGAACTGTCCGCCATGTATACTTGCAGGACTCAAGACTGACAAGAACATTGAAATAGTCGGATGTGGAGTCTTAAGTTAATGCTCAGGATGTCTAGAAACAAATGGTTGAATTTCTATTATATCCTATAATACGTCATAGGTATTATTTCAATATGCCAACATTGTTTTCTGACATCCTGCATATCTAATCATAGAAAGTGCCCATGCAAGTTAATGATTATTAGAAATATATAGCACTAGACATTTTGCTCCGTTGTCGCAAATGGTTGTAATTATAAAAGTATAGTTAATATTAATTAGTAAAATGATAGACTGTTTTGCACGATTTCTGGTTTGACCATGTCAACTCGCGCGTTGTTGCTTCTCATGCGAGTAATCTTTATTTGAACACTTTGTGATGACAAGTTTTTAGTTCGGACCTCAGCAGTTGCATGTCAATCCACAACGCGTTGGCACCTTCGGTACTTTACCCAACTTGCAATATCTGCCCATTATTAAAAAAAAATACTTTTCCACTCAAACTTGAAATATTTTGACGTCTAGAACATTTTTATTATTAATTTTACGATTACACTACTATAAGTCTTTTTTGGCAACATATTTGAAGTAACATTATTTAATTATTCAATATACTTACCTATCTATATTAAGACATGTGTGTTTTATTTATTTACGAATGTCGTAAGCCTAATCCACAGATCACGAGAGATATGCCGTGCGGTTCAAAATGTATGGGAACTCGCTGTCTCCGTTTTGTTTCCCACCACTCGCCGCAAAACACATGCAATTCCATAAAACCAACCAATACGAAGTCTCTTCGGTGCGTGCTGCGTCGTCGCCGCATACAGCGGCCGTACCACGCGACGCGCCAGTTTATTCAAAGTATCGTTACACGATCTATCCATTGCCTAGTACATTCACTCAGTAGCAAACATAGGTGGTACTTAAAGAGCCATGTATTTTGTACAAAAATAAAAATGTCATTGTGCTACATGAAAACTAAAATAACATAATAAAGGCATTCAATATTTTTTGATTTGTTGTTTTTAATGATTTTAAAGACGAATAAATAAAATACTTAATACTGGCTGGTGAAATGAGATTCCATCTTTCGCGTAGTTCACTTTGCTGCTATTATTTTTGTACACAACCACGGAATAACACGGCATTTAAAAAAAAAGTTCGAGCTCCGATACCGACGTGCAGTTGCAGTCGACTGACGGCGAAATCTCTATGTTAGCCTAATTTTGGCTAAAGGTGAGCGCAAGCCCACCGCTTTCATAACATATCTCCTCTAATATATCTGTGGCCTAATCTTTATATTTTTATCCAAAATGTTAGCGTGATTTTATTCTGTTTATCAAACATGCGATGTATCCATCGCAATACATTTCTGGAACGAAACAAGCTGATAAAGATTCCATGCTTTCAAATTATTTTACAAGGATGTCTTCTAATATTTTGCATTGATTAAGGTATTCATTTCATTCAACGTCACGAGTCACGTGACAAACAGAGATAACAGTACTCACATATTACTAAATATCTTTATCTTGCGTTGTATCCACTTACATACATAATTAGCACAGTTATCATTTAATGATCTGACACTTAAGACTGGTTATATAAATAGGAAACATCCAAACGTTTCCTGTAAACCAGTGCATCTAACAGCGTTGATGCATTTAGGGAAATAAGTGATTGATAAACAAGGAACAACACTTTTATATACAGAATGGTTATATTTTGTGGTGAGTACCTACAAAAAATAGTTTCTAAAATCGAAAGTCTGACTGCATATAATGATTACAATTGATTCACCTGTATACAGGTAATTCAGATAGGGTAAATAATTATGTTACATTTACAATGGCATAACAAAGCAATTTTTACTAAAAAGTTAATGTATTTCGAGGTTTACACCTAACTACTTATGAAAAATTCGCTGAAACTTATAAACTTTCCTCACAATCATGGGACCAAAATGCCGTCAGCTTCAATGCATTATGACAATACATTCATGCATGACGTCAAGAACCGTATTATTTATGTAGTATCACGTTAATAGTACGATCTCTTCCGGGGCGGGTCCCTTGTTATACCTACTGGCTACTAAATGTGGACACTACTCGAGATACGACCTATTATTAAATCGCATAACAGTGAAATAAAACTAATTTTACAGATTTTATCGCGTTTATTTTATGTTTTTACGTTCTCTACAGTCCTCCCGTGACCATGGTTGCTGTAAAGCAGCCGAAACGTCGGGAACGTAAAAACATAAAATAAACGTAATAAAAAATCTGTAAAATTAGATTTATTCGCGTAAATATAACAAATCGCATTATCGCGTTATTATCTACGCATCATAAATAACATTTGGTTTAGCTAATAGTAAAATATGCTTGCTTTGTTACTCATATGATTAAAATTCTATTATTTAGCAGACTGATTCATACTGGTTGAAGATTAGGTCTTATCAGCTATCATATTGCTTAACGTTCTCACAGGATGCTACCTACATTGCCCTACCTACCGCTTTTGAAGCGTTCGATAAGGATAATGATTAGATAGTTTACTTACATACTCATATTAAAAGGATCAACAGTAGAATCTTGCGCAGGAAAGGCGGAGGAAGGAAGGCACTAAGGTGGACATGACTGCTGAGCATGCCTCGCCACCTTATGGTATTTTTTCCATGGTTATATTTAACTTGAGTGGGGTGATTGCTACGGGCATGTACCTGTACTGTTCGAATGAAAATTTTCTTAAGTGGGCGGGTACTAGTACCTACCTACTTTAGACTTGAGGGAGTTCAAAGTTCGGGCAATGGTGGTAAGCTTTTTAAAACAACACAATTTGCAATAGTTGTGTCTTAAAAATGTTTTGTGAAAATTGCTAAAGATATCTACATACAGAATAATTGTGTCGTTGAAAAATATTATATTACTATGGGACGTATGCAGTTTCAGTTTTCAGCGTTCTGTTTGTGCGCGTGGTGGAACGTTGATAACACCGTCGCAACAGCGTCGTCGGCAAACACTCCCGCGCATGGATCCCACGACATCGGGCGTGATACACACGTGCTCGAACGCACGCGACCGGCCGGCGCATGATCCGTTCACCACGAACAAATTGAGTTTATCTCATATTCCTATACGTATAGCACACTTTTTAAAACGATAATGTCGAAATATAACACTATATAGTACCTAACCATATATCACATATATTCAGACATGCGTATTATAATGTTGACTTGTAGGTAGCTTATTATGGATAACTTTTGCCTCGTTTATCGTAATCGTTGACCGTAAAGCTTATTTTAGTATCAACATTATAATGTATCTTGTTTAAATACGTATTGTTGGTTGTTATCTTTTGAATAATTTATCATCAGATATAATACCATATTATGGACCACCAAACAAAAATGATTACCAGCGGTGGCGGGTGCTCGTGCTCGATATGCCACGAATGCGATGATTGTATGTTATCTAACTAACGTTATCTACAGCCCGCGGTGAGGAATCAAAAATTCGATGCTCCAAATACAGGAGCATCGGCGATTTAGTTTTTTCCCCTATAGAGTTAGTCAGCTCTAGGGATTACGGTCTCAGTGTTTTTAATCTACTATCAATATATTCTACATGATGTTGTTTGTATGGGCAGAGTGTGCGCATGTGCCACGCACTCCGGCGCATCTCGTACGCGACGTGTGAGGCGGCGCGCGCGCTGTTTGCGCTGGTGGCGCGCGAGCCTCGCTCCGAGCCGCCGCACCACTTCTGCCACGCGTTCCACACCGACACGCCCGAACAGGTGCGAACATACCTATACACCCATACAAATAACAATCTTATATTCTACATCATACGTACCAATGTTCTGTGAAAGACATCCCGTGTGGTGAGCGACTCACATTGCGATGAAGAACTAAAGTATTGCACCCAAAACCGCCCAGCCGCCTGCGCCTTCAACCTTCAGATCGTTATCAGGAATAGAAAAATCAGGAAGTTCTATACCTTGCTGCATTTAATAATTAGACACGCACCGTGTAAGTATAACACGCCTCATAAGGAACACAATTTCACAGTATAATAATATCAACTATGAAATTAATATTTTGATGAAAACATTACCATGATTCGTTCAAGAACAAATAAACATTTAGGCCGTTCAATCGATTCCTTATAAAAAGAAAGTTTAATAGCATCAAAGCATAGTTTTCAACTGCAGTCAGTACCTTCAAGACATCCTGAAAAATGTATTTTCGCAATAAAACTGCCGTTATTCTGGTTTTTGTGGTAATGGTGGCATTTGCAGTCACAGTGTCTGCACAAGACCAGCATGATCCGCCTCAAACTATCAACCAGTTCAATCAGGATAAAGCAGTCACAGTGTCTACACAAGACCAGCATGGTCCGCCTCCAATTATCAACCAGTTCAATCAGGATAAAGCAGGACGACAGAGAGTTGTCGGATACTCTGCTCCCGCAGACATGCTCTCAGAGGGGCGAGACCAGAGAGAATAAAAAATGTACATATGTTATTGAAATATTTTATTTCGAATCCAACACCTAGAGCGTCAAGTTAAATGTATTGCAAATTAAAAATCACCCGTTCCTTCTCAACCCTTATCATAACATTCATTGTTATTATTTTTGTTGACTTGTACCAGATATTAATGCTCATGTAACGGCGGCTACCTATTTACAAATACCTATTTTTCTATTGCAATTTTATATTTTCTTTCAATCTTATTCTGTTTTTGAAAGTAATTTATCACTTTAGATATTATTTCTATCATTTAACCTGTGAAATCAGTGGGCTTAAGCATAAAACTATCCTTTCTTATACTCTTTAACATTGCAAGCTGTTGTGTTTTCTAAGTTTCAATAAATAACTCGTACGTAATAAATAACGTGGGCCATTCAGGCATCCCTGGTAATGAGACTGCTGATTCCTGTGCCAAAGTTGCTACTCAATCTGGTTCCATGGAACATTATAATACTTACTCCCATGACCTATGCCTCGCTGCTAAATCCCTTCTTGAAAAATCATGGAAAGCCGCCTGGAACGAATCAAAATCAGTCAAAGGTAAACATTATGCAGACATCTAACCTGAGATTCCCGTCATTCCATGGTTTTTTAAGTTCCACAAGGCTAAGAAGGCCACAATATCCACAATTTGCCGCCTAAGACTAGGTCATTCCTGCACTCCCGTGTTCCTTGCTAAACTTAGGATTAGGAATACTGCTCTTTGTGAATGCGGCCTCGACGATGGAGATGCAAACCACACCTTCTTCTCCTGCCCTAAACTCCGTCACTCCTTTTATGACGTCCTTCCCGAAATTCCTCGTCCTACCTCCCTTAAATGCTTTCTTTCGGTGCGTCAGGTACATTCAAAATAGCGCCCGGTAAAGACGAAAGAGACAAACCCAAGAATAGAATTGAGAAAGCCAAGAAGAAAATTGAGAACACAATAAAAAGTAATGACGATCAGACCAAAGAGAAAATGGAGAAGCCTAAAACTAATTCCAAAACGAAGAATACAAATAAAACTGTAAAAATAACAGAAAAGTCGGAGAAAAACGAAATTGATAAAGATCCTAAAGCTAAGAAAGTAAAGCAAAAGAAAGATAGATGCCCGTGAAATGGGGAAAAAAGTTAAAATGGCGAAAGGCATGCAGACTCCCACCAAAAAGAAGGCCGCTATGATGAAACAGAAAAGCATCGGAGTGATTATAAAACCGCCAAAAATGAAACGCAAAGCCAAAGGGTGTATCCCTATACGCAATCAAGTTATCTCACTGTCTATAAAATATTATCAGCATAAGAAGTTCAGTTATTTACGACGTAATGTTTCAAACAAAAACGAGCCAATAGATTTAAGTAATAACTACCTACTGGTGTATGACTGTATGTTATTGTTTTAATTTGTTTAAATTTTTAGAAAATTGTGCATGATAGTTTTTTTTAAGATTTTAGATAGTAAGTTATGTTGGCATGAGCAGGCTGAGGGCAGCCTGAATGTAGGATGGCCGAATGTGGGAATGAGGGTGGAACTGAACGTAAGATGTTCTCATTTCAGTGTCAATGGTTGTGTGTCGACTGCTAGAAACGTTAGATACCGAATAGAATACTATTGCTTAGCTACATTATATTGATACGCGACTGAAGTAGAGAATACTAAATAGTTCTATGGCAGTCGTATGGCTGGTCAGTAGAAAGCCACTGGTCTTAAAAACTAGTAGACTACCAAATGTCTAACACCATACAATCGACACGCTATCGGCACTCCACTGAAGCATTTCTAAATTAACAGAATTGAGCCCCAGGAATAGTGAGAGGTTTGAATGATGATTTCCTCCTACTACCTAGCTAGTGTATCTTTCCTATTGAGACTCGGTGAGATCTATTAACGTGTATCATAAGTGACATGTCGCTGGCTCTCACATACATAGATTTTGATTTTACGATCTGCATTATGAATTTGATAAAAAATATCAGTATTTATAAGTAGGTACGTATCGTTAGCTTGTCGCTATTATAATACTGAAGTGATCGCAGGAGAGGTTATTCTATCAATAAACGTAAATGTAAATAAATCACGTAATTCAAGTTGACTTTCTTATGTAAATTAACGCGCTATTTACTGTTCTTTGTAAATAATATTTACAATAAGCATCTAATAATAGTGTCAATAACTAACTTTAAATATAATACAGGCAAGGTTAATTTACCTACTTGTATAACGGTCGATGACATAGAGAAATATATGAAGTGTTAAGAAAAGTAGTAGTCCTTTTTGATAGATAGTTTGTTTTGCATGGTTTTGTTTTTATTTTCCTATTTACTTTAACCTAAATTGTAAATATATAATAATTCCATTCCTTTTTTAATGTCCCACTGCTGGACACGGGCCTCCCCTCAATGCGAGGGGGATTAGACCATAGTCCACCACGCTGGCCCAGTGCGGGTTGGCCAAATTGTAAATACTTAAATTATAAATAAATGCCATGATTAAAAAAAGAAAAGTAATGGTGTTTGCTCACATATTTCCAAAGTAAGTGCCTAGGTACTTGTCAATCAACCGTTGCAATTAAAATACATTCAACTTTGCAATGAAAGCCCCGGCCAACTAATAAATTAAGCAAACTACAGTAGTAGTAAGTCCTTGGATTATGTAGATATTAATCTTGAAACTTAGCGGAATATTTTTTTTTCTATAGCTACCAACACACTATACAGTCAACGATTTACGTTGTAGGTTTACTTAACAATCATCCTGTATAAGAGTGTTCTATTTGCAATATGTGGAAAATTCCGCAAATAACCTTTCTGTACTTATAAGTAGATAAGTTAACATATGTTTGTTTGCTTTAGCAATGTCTAATGTAACTATTACTTAACCTTATCATCATTAACTACGTTCGTATTATCATTAACTCTGTCTATTTATAGTGTAAGGTCAGAGGGAAAAATGTGTTTTCATATGAATAAGGCAATTTCCATTAGTTAAATAAATAATAATATTAACCTTATCATGACCCGCTTCCGCTTTGGTAAGTAGGTGCTAAATACCGTTAGGAGTGATATATAAGTAACCTAAAGGAACTTCATTTGAACTGCGGCAGCCTCAAAGCAAACCACTATCTCGAAGAGGATTCATAACATTTCGCTGTCTCAGCTTTTTGGTTGGTGAAGTTAAATATTTATCTTTGAATACTATCTAATACCAGATATATTTTTTTCCCTTCAAATAGTGATAGGGAATAGTGTCTGTTCTTGAGGAGTCAAAGCATGAGACAAATTGGGGTTTAAGGTTTAGGCAGGCCCATAAATTACCATGTAATCGTGTGCTTTGTCCCTTATGTTGTGACTAAATTCAATGCATTTGTTTTGTAAATTTTAAGATAACACACACAAACATAGATATGACAAAGAATCATATTCACCTGTTTACCCTCGGTCACTTTGAGATAATGTAGTTTCGACATGGTCGTTTACCCTCATATTTGAATTGCAGTTATTTACTCGCTAGTTTCACTTCGACTTCAATAATATTTGATCCCCTTTAAAGTCTCGCATATTTAACGAGGTAACATTTTTTACACTCTAGACTTTCTTTTATACGATGTTTGCAAACTTAATCCCATCAATACTTATACAGATAACTGAAAATAAACGCCAAACGAAGGTTGTTTTAAAATTTAACCAACACCCACCTAAAAATCACGATACAATTCCTTCAAATTTAGGCTCACTTGATTTGGCCGATGAGATCGTTGGTTAGAGGTGCGAAGGTCTGATGTATCCGCTGAAAGATTGTCACATGAACCCAAAATGTAAATGCACTTAATCAATGCAGATATGGAGTTATCTCTATACCTACACTTTTTGATTGTATCGTTAGTACCTACTGAAGACAAAGGCTGATCATTTTATCTGATCATTTTTCCTTGTTCCACTACAGACTGCCGCCGCTGTTCTTTAAACCCAGGATTTCCATGTGTCGCGATCGATTGAATTAGGCAGGAAATTGTTTAGAGTTTCGGAACTATGAGCTAATCTAGGATTCCTGATAAAACGAAAGTAATCGAATCGATTTATGTACCTCCGAAGTGTATTTGGACGGGGGATTATGATAACAGGTTATTTAGGTACTTTATCTATCTATGTATACTATTATAAAACTGTAACTGGGCTGTTTGTGCATTGATGATATAAAAAAATATGGAATAGCTATTTCGACGTCACTGAATCCGAAACAAGTGTTTTTAAAATTCTTGTTTGTGCGTCTGTTGCAGCATCAATGAAAAATCATCGTACTGGGACTGATTTCAGGAGATTTTCACTATTGGATGTCCCATGGTTCGACATAATATAATAAGGTAATATATCCGCATCTCGCGGTGATTATTGGGGGTCGAGCAGCAGAGTAAAATCGGTGGTTGCGCGGGCGGACACGCAGGCAAAAGCTAGTGAACACAAAAAGTTAAAATAGTAGAAGCAACTAAATAAATACTTAATCAAGGAATCAGACGTCCTCATTACGAGCAATTTAGGTAATTTGATTAGTGATATGCTCATTGACGTCATTCTATTTGCAATATAATTATAGTAAGAATGTCTGTCCCACATTTAGGTAAGAATTAAATGGTTTTGTGAATTAATGAATTCATTAGAATTCACGTCAACATTAGAGATACTTAGGTAGAAGTAGGAAATTTCCATTAGGTATCTATTTGACTTCAAAATCATAATCGATCGATTTTGAACATTATTTTATTTTATTGCTGTGTACGAAAATATACTATCCACATAGTCATGACTATCTGCCAAATACACAAATCCAAATCTTTAGGGCAGTTTAAAAAAGCAAGATGCGACATCTCAAGTCGTTAAAAGTAGCAATTTAATACTTCCCAATGTTTACTTCGGATGCAGTTGCGAGTGGGATTCGGTCATACTTAACTTCGCTGACGTGGACTGAATACTTACCTAGTTAATATTCAAAGTCTGGATAAATAGTTGTAGCAAAACCTGACTTAATTCAAACAATAAATCGGGGGCAAAACGGCCGTACATAACTAGTGTTACACATTGATATTTGTTCTATAATCGCCCATGCACCCGTCCTATGACAGGCCGCCGCCGACCGCGTGGCCGCTGACTTTTGTCATATTAACGCTATCTCATAATACGCTGATAGTGAACGGTTTTGTTTCCATTGGCTGCGCGGAGGGCGTGCGCGACGACGCCTGTGCATATAAAATCGTCGCACGCGGTGCTTGTAGTAGCATTTTTGCTCGTGCTACGCGCGTAACACGTCACGTTTCCTTTAGGAACGTGACAATATACTGCACACACCCCCACTAACAAATACATACATAGTTAAAATAGTTTTACGGTGAGTATTTGTTTTGCATTATTGTGATAGCTTTGTTATCTAATTTTTGAGGCTAGGTCAAGTAACAGCAGTTAAGTAGGGATTAGGTACATCTAAAAATACCTGTTCATTGAACGCATTTTAAGCTGCTTTAATTTAATTTTAATTACACAATACTTATGTGTTTAGCAAATTTAAATTGTTTTTATTTGAATGTACTTACGTGGTATGTGGTAAAAATACTGCGATAAAAAAATGAACAAAGAAAACATTTTAACCAATAAAAAAAGGACTGTATTATTCAACGATTGAAGTTTATTCAACGCGTTCTTTAATTAGGTATTATAAACCCACAAATAATTTGGAATATTATTTTCAGCTTTCAGTCAAATTAATTCTAGTCAATCAAAATGGCTTATCTACAGTCAATGCCTAAATCAGAGACCATCAAGCTCCGTGAAAAACATGTGGGGTAAGTTATTTGAAATAAAAAAATATGATTTTAATTTTCAAGCTAAGCATAATATATATAAGCACAATAATTGTATGGGTATATATATTATGTATCTAAATGTTTATTGCAGAGCTGCATGCCAATTGTTCTTCCGTTCATCGCCTTTAAAAATCGTGAGGGGAATTGCCCAATTCATGTACGACGAGGCAGGCGAGAGGTACCTGGATTGCATCAACAATGTTGCTCACGGTATGTGGAATATGATTATAGTCTCAAACCCCATCTTATTAGGATCAAAATTTATCTGATTAATTCAATTAACTATGTATGAGAAATTAATGTTATGTATATGACAGTTTGGCCCTGTTTACAATGTGCTGATAAATCCTATCCACCACTTATTTGACAGATGTTCCTGTCGAATAAGTTGTTAATAGTGCCAGGATTAATCATTTGCTCAATGTTGTCCCTAGTTGGCCATTGCCACCCCCACGTGGTTGAGGCTGGTCGAAACCAAATGTCTCTGATATCAACCAACAACCGCTACCTTCACGACCAACTTGTGATCCTTGCGGAAAGACTGGTGAAGACCCTACCCGAACCATTGTCGGTGTGTTTCTTCGTCAACTCGGGTTCCGAGGCCAATGACCTCGCCTTGAGATTAGCTAGAGTCCACACAAAGAAGAAGGACGTTATAACCCTTGACCAGTAAGTACTAATTTTTTTAAGAATTCTTGGGGCATATTTTGGTCAGTATACCATTTGAAAGGGAGTGCGAAATCGAAGCTGTTGGCATCAAATGTGCGTTGTCTGATGGTTTTATTTCTGCGTGAAATTCTATAAAAGGATCATTTTATATTGGTAAAGGATTGCAAGTCACCAACACGTATACTGTATGTGCGTGAGATAACAAAGTTTATGGACCTATAACTCGGTTGAAGGAAAAAGAATAATCGTTTTACGATAGCGCTTATACCGTTGAAATATTGGCTTCGAAGCGCTCGCGGTTTCAGTATAAAGTGATCTTTCTTTATAGAACTGAACATGCTTAAAAAATAACCGTTTGGTTTTGTTCCAAAGTCCCAAATATTCGCTATGCGACAAAGTGTTAAGCAAACACGCATCGCCATCAATGCAATACGCGTTGTTGCAACATGCGCGCGCAAACAATCTAAAGCTTCCCGCAAACGGACGGACGTCGTGAAACATTGTCACAACATCAAAGACACAACATCCGAACTGGCACGATGTCAACAAGCGTATGAAAGGGATGTCTGCCTGGAGTTTCCTTCGTCCTTGTCTCTCGGAGGTTGTTAGGGTATTATTAGGGTGCTACTAGCGCCTGTTTGTTCCAGCGCTTATCATGGGCACCTTACCTCTATGATCGATGTCTCTCCATACAAATTTAACCTACCCGGAGGGCCAGAGAAGCCAGAGTGGGTCCATGTGGTAAGTTGACACATTGACAGGCTTACCCACAGTCCCGTGCTTCAGTCTGCACTCCCTATCTTGTTCCTTATCGCCATCTTGATATCAAATTATAGATGCGACAAAAACGAATCTTACGTAATGTTTATTCTGTACTTGCGACTGCAAAGGTCGAGTAGCTGTAAGAGTTTAAATGATGTTCTTTTTAAATTTCTTTAAACTATCACTGTCGTAAGAACATAACAGAATTTCTTACTAACAATACATATTACCTACTTGTACAGCTCACTGTCTAAAACAAGTCTATTCTAAATACAGAAGTGATATTAGAAAATGTAGAAGGCAAATATATGACCCTTGAATTCAAGAGACACCCCACATGTCTCCTAACACTGCATTCGTTTCATTCAGGCGCCCGTTCCTGACGTGTACAGAGGCAAATACACGTACCCAAATGACTCCCAGTCCGAGAAGGAGTTAGGGAAACTGTATGCCGACGAAGTTGGAAAGATCTGCGCTGACGCAAAGAGCAAGAACGGCGGCGTTTGTGCATTCATTGCTGAAAGCCTTCAGAGCTGCGGTGGACAAATAATTCCGCCCGATGGCTACCTGAAACGTGTGTTCCAGTGAGTACTTTCATTATTCTCTGTAGATGTACTTACCGTGTACCCGCGAATTATAATCTTTTCATAACAAGGTCGAATTAAATGATTGTATTGGCTTCATTGTTCTCGGGCTTTATGGTGTTCAATGTTTACAGAAGATACAAGAGACGGCATTCAGATCTGATACATAAAACTTCATTTCACTTTTTGAAACTTTAATTTGTGTTTACTTCATAAATTGCCGGCAACAGAGTTTAAAAACATAGGTCGATAAACTATATAACAAAAAAACGGTTGAAACATAAAAATCGAATAAAAATAATAATAGAACATGCATATGTTTGATTACGGCGAGGGGCATCTCCCTCATACAGTATACCAAACCGATTAAGAAGAATGCCGAATATGTATGTATGGTGTATACATCGTAATCGTAAAATAAATCAATTCTTAAGTCTGGATATTCATTACTGACTTGACATCGGCAATCTCGACCTATATTTTCAACAATATCGCTTAAGATAAAGGTCCGGTGCACAGAGATGCATTCATTCGCAGCTGATACGCACGCCTCGAGCATGTCGATATTATGTAACATACTCGTACTGGATACATTCAATTCGATTAATAATCGCTTTGTCAATTGGCCTTGTGCCCTATTTACTTGTAAGATCGGTAATTTCAATTATGTATCGGATAACATAATGTTTTACGTAGATAACAGGTTGCTATGCATGTAATAACAGGCATACTTAGTGATTTTTCAAACTTTATCGGTACAGGATCTAGATAGAGTGATGTTGTTATCAATTATTTAATGGCATTGTCTGCCAAGGGTATTACATAAATTCTGTCTATGTGATTGAAATTAACGCCAGAATCGGCGCCGTTCAATCCATAATTCGGAGCATGAATCCAGTATTGTGTTCCAGATTACAAGATCACGATCCAATGAGAGTGTATAAAAGGACTGATATGAGTTGTGTGATACTAATGGTATGAACGGTGCCCTTCTTAAAGTCAGCGTGGTAATTAGGGTAAAAAAACCACAATGTGATGTACCTATGACAATTTGTAATAAAAAAATTGAGGTTAAGTTTAACTATAACGACTGTAGAGAGAGTTCATTGAACTCCTTATTTACCAAATTAGTGTATTATATATACATGTATGTACATATAGTTACATATAAAATACTTATAGGCACGTCCGCGAAGCTGACGGCGTGTGCATAGCAGACGAGGTGCAAGTCGGCTTCGGCCGCGTGGGCACCCACATGTGGGCGTTCGAGACGCAAGACGTGGTGCCCGATATCGTCACGATGGGCAAGCCAATGGGCAACGGGCACCCCGTGGCCGCGGTCATCACCACGCCCGAGATCGCGAAGAGCTTCGCCGATACTGGTGTGGAGTACTTTAATACGGTAAACATTGTTCTTTATTTGTATTACTTACGCTTGTATTTCTCGAAGGTTTGTATCATTGTAGCGTATTTGACCGTCGTTACGGGCTTTCAGAAGCCTGAAAAGTTCTGACAAATGGTCTTAACCACTTCTCAGTATTGTTTGATGCTGAAAGAGATTTGAAAATTGATCACACTAATGATAACTGTTATTTTTATTGGTATTGGTCAAATTCAGAGATTGCGGCGCCAAATCTGGTCGAATAAAATTTTCGACAATTGACCGTTTGGGCAAATAGGCACAGACTTTTAAAACAATCAATTCTACAAATGACTGAATCTGTAAATGACCGATTCTTAACACGACCGATTCTAGAAATTACCAATTCTACTAAAAGTAGTATATATTATGGTTATTGGTTCTTTCAATATTACTAGAATATTAAATTATCTAAATTTAATATTCTGGTAAGAGATATATATAATATATATAATACCTAATCTGTTAGCAAGAACATGATGTCGCGTAGGATGGAAAACATTAAAGTTATATCAGCTTTCTGCGCCGAGAGTTCCGGGTTCGAATCCTGGTAGGGACAAGCTTTGTGTGATGAGCATGAATGTTTGTATCCGAGTCATGGGTGTTTAATATCTATATAAGTATTATATACTGAGTTCGCCCTAAGTCCATTGTACGGTACCCATAATACAAGCGTTGCTTAGTGTGGGACCGTATAGTTGGTGTGTTCGTCTGGCGATATTATTATTATATACCAGTCTGCATCGTGTTGACTTACGCGTGATTTTCCAAGCTGGAGATGTGGCGTGCTAAACTTATCAACGGGTTGTTAATGTTACCACAGGCAATACAAACATAATATTTAATATCAATATCATAACTGATTGACGTCATCAGGTTATTTGCATCACATTATAATACGAAGTAGTATTTGCAAACATTACATAACTTCAAGAAGTAGGAACGCGATACATTTTACTCGGAAGATAAGATTTAAAAGCTATTTGTGTTTTGTGTTGAGATTACCTTGCCTCCTCGCTATGAAATAATTATTTTAGCCTTTTGTAATGTTCTACTGTTTGGTACAAAGATCTCATCAATGTGAAGGGGAAGTCGAATCCCAGACCATAGAGACCCATAGAGTTCTCTTTCAGACGTTTTTCGAAATCTGGTTAGGTTCTTTAAGACATGCTGATTTCCTTACAATTTTGCCTTCACCATTTAGCAAATGATAGGAACGTAATCGTCAATAAAAATCAGAACGACAAGCCATGGTCATGGTAGGTATAATAATATGCTACACCACGTATTCTCTTCCCGTGACAGCTAAGTCACGTGATCGGCCCAAGACTACGTCATCGGCTGTGGTGTGGTATTCATTGTCTTAATGATGTCACTCAATAGCAACACTGATCGTGACGTAGTGTTTGGTCATCGTGAGAAGATAATACCATACATAGCATATTATTATACCACTAAGCGCATGAATGACTAAAATCCCGTGGATCCTCAGTGTTAAAGCGAGCAACTTGCCAATTACTGCTTTCGTATGCGAAATAAAATATTTCATATCATTGAAATAAAACTCACCCCGTGACTCTCCCGTGAACTGCCGTGACCATGGTTGCTGTAAAGCAGCCGAAACGTCGGGAACGTAAAAACAAAAAAATATCGCGATAAAATCCTTAAAAAATAGTTTAATTTCAAAATATATATTTTTATTATATTTTTATTCCAGTACGGTGGCAACCCAGTCTCCTGCGCCATCGCGAACGCAGTGCTTGACGTGATCGAGGAGGAGCGTCTTTTGGACCGCGCTAAACGCATCGGCAATCACTTGCTGACCCGCTGTGAACAGTTGAAACACAAACACAGGCTCGTGGGCGACGTGAGAGGCAGGGGTCTGTTTGTTGGCGTCGAGCTGGTCACGGATAGAGAAGCCAGGACACCGGCGACGGCCGAAGCGAAGCATATTGTTAATAGGTTAGTTCGTATGAGATTGTTACTCAAATGTAAAAGTAGGTACTTATATTCTGCCTTGAAACTCCGCTTCTTTAGCGAATGTGTAATTATTATAGGAAGTATTCCAACTTTACATAATGATTAACAATGTGCAATAAAGAGCAGGTTCGAGGTTTAGTATTCGCTTTCTGAATCATCCTGCATATTATAATTTGGTAGTTATATAACGACGGTGCATTACAGGATGAGGGAAGAAAAGATTCTGATAAGCCGCGACGGTCCCGACAGCAACGTGTTGAAGTTCAAGCCGCCGATGGTGTTCTCAACGCAGGACGCGGACCGGCTCGTCGACACCCTGGACAGAGTGCTCGAGGAACTGCACGGCACGAGGCGGCCGGTTACTAATCTCAAACTAGAGGTAAATATAACACCTTTAAACGTCATGATCAGACCCACACACATACACTAGAGACGAAGAACCACCAAACATAAATAAGACCCATTGACAGCTGCAAGGTAAATCAATATTTGGAGTGTTGTCTATACAAATATCTTGGTATTTGCAGTATCAAAATACGTATTAGATTTGTATTATTGTTGCATAAATAACATTGTCTAACCTCAGACAGCAGTCGTTCTATATAAATATTGTTATCAGCGGAATCAGACTCAGATCCACAATCCCACTACATGTATTGTATCGACCGATTCAGTTACAAAATAACACTACGTACTAAGTGCACGGTGAAAATGTACAGGCTTGCTTTCTTACAGAAAAATCAAAACATTATACATAAATAAGGGGGCAATTAGTATTACAAGGGTGAAGTATTAAACACCTATAAATATAATTCATCGTGTATAATGATCAAAATATATTCGGTAAACACCATGAGAGTCTAATTCGGTTCTTAAAAACAGCTTTAAGAACATTTACGACACGAGAAAATATCTAATCGAATAGATTCCGTTAATTATCGAAAAGACAAAAAGGTATGTTCCAAATCTGGTTAAAAGTTTGGAATCTCTCATAACACACTTTCTGAGAACACAGTCATGATACTCTGTTAGGAAGAAGAGTATTTTGGTTATATTCTGTGATGTACCTACCATAGAAGCTTGCAAGTAATTTGTATATTTTTTGTTCGCAGGTGTTGGTCACTCCCATCACGGACGACGTGAGTGACGGCGGTTTAAAAACAAACATACAACAGAGCATCAAAAGTATGTGACCACAGACATATTAGATGAAAACTCTTAAGTATTATCGAATATTAAGGTTGTACATATAGATTATATCAGTAATAATAATGTAAGCTAAGTTAGGTAAATGTAAAATAAAACATGCAATATTAGTACATAAGTCGAAGAAAATAAAGCATTTTATATTGAAACCTTTCTTTTGATTATGTATTCGAAATAGGAGTCGTAACAAACTAAAGTATAATAACAAAATGGGAGATTTGAGCACTTTGAAAAGCTTAAACTAAACATCTAGAAAATGAAGTCCTGCTCAGATTCTTTTAAATGTCGATACACGCCAACTGTACAAACATATACGCAAATATTTCATTCTGATGCTAAGTTGTTTCATATTTGCGTTATTTTACACAAAGAAAAAATAACTAGATCGTTCTGTTTCTGCAATAGTGTCAATCAAACCAAGACACACAGAACAGAACATAGAGGTACAGAAATCGTAAATAGGTACAAATAATTACACGCCTTGGATTTTCAAATCAAGCAGGTATGTAGGTAAATCAATATAGTTACACATGTAGGTATGTATGTACTTTATCCTATGATTTGATAAATAATGCGTTCCTTGACATCAGGTTTAGCCGACGGGTCATAATACGATGGACATCTCTTATAGTTAGCGGTGTGTTCGCCACCGCAGTTCGCACATTTAGGAGGCTCGGTGTCAGGGTCCCTCTCGCACTTCTTGTACAAGTGGTCCCCACCACACTTTACGCACTTTAAATTCCCGTGACAGTACCGCTGCGAATGCCCCCACTGCTGACAACGGTAGCATTGTCTCACCTTCGATATCGGCGGCTCCAACGTAACCTTGTGTCCTAATATTTGATTGACCTTCAAGATTCTCTTTCCATTATCATCGAAGGGCACTACGGCGAGTACCAGAATAGTATCATCCTTCCTCACGTGTTTAGTGTTCAGCTTATGTACTCTTATAACGGGTACAGACACTAACTTCAATTCGTCTTTAATTCTGTTCAAATCTATATCGTTGGGAAGTCCCCTAATGACCACTTTCATCTTCCTTTTCAATGGATGCCCAAATGTATGATAAGGCAGTTGTTTCTTATCGAAATATTGGACCATTGCTTTGTGATCGTCGAACGTACTACAGGACATTTTAAAGTTAATGCTGGTTGCTTGGATTATAAATTTTATGTTTAAAAATTTAAGTTGTTTTAAGTGTTCCTGTAACTTTTCCACTTTGTGTAAGAATATAGCCGGGACTCTCAATTTTAGTTTAGGCCATTTGGATAGAAGCTCCTGATTAATATCACGGTCTAGTACAGTGTTGTTAGGAGATTTGTTTAATAGTATAGTACTGTTACCATTGGCATTGCTGTTGTTACCTGTTGGTTTATTGCTCAAAGATGTCGAGATTTGAAACTGCTTTAACCCGTTTGCGAGTTTCTGTATCTCCTTTTTTTGCTTGGTCTTCTTTTCAGCCATCGTTTTCTGTAAAAGATACCTTATAAGATAATCTCCTCGGACAGGTACATAAAATTATATGCCTATCGGAATCATTTAGAATTCGATTACTATACCTACGATGAGCGAAAATGCTTGTTTTAAGATATTTGACATTTATAATTTATTTATGTGATATTGTAGACAATATCATGGGTTTTTATATTAACGTTTACCTCCGTTATTTACGGACCATTATTTAGTGACCCATTCTATTCGGGTTCTATTGATAGTGTGACATGATTATGTACTCGTAGGTAAATACTTACGATTTTTTCAGTATATTGGAACGATTAATAAATTAACTGTAACTGAATCGTTGAACTGAATCGACTTTAAAATTACCATAAAATGTATTAAATTTACCGAACTTTCCGTTCAGAAAATAATCACTTCTACCCGCATCTCACAAATTATAGTTACCAACTTTTGTTTAAAATTAACCTCAGTACACAGACATCCTAGACCGCAGTAGAAAGCAATGTCACAATTCTTCGTCTTCCGAAATTTAATATACATAGAAAACTCTTACATGGTTTACAAGTATAGTATTCAAGTTCTCTTGAAAAATATATTTTAATGGTTTTTTTTGTTAGTGAGTAAGTGTTAGTGTTGTATACGGCAATATCATCATATTGCATTAAATTTATAGATGTAATACTTTCACTGTAAACCCTTTTTGCCTATATTTATAATGCTTGGTTTACACGAGGACAGTGCCTTGTAGTAACGTATCCTCGTGTAAACCAGTCGGCAAGTAGAACTGGCAAGTGTGCGGAATATATTTCCAATACTAATAGCATTGATATACTAGTAGATCAATATCCATTAGTCAAGAATGATGAGGGATGCAAAGTTTTGGTATGTTTAATTACCTATGGGTAAGACTATTGATACCTATCCACCTAAAGTTTGGATTCTTTAGAAACGATTTTGACAGACAATGTTCTTCTTCTTTCTATCCCGAAATGAGATACGATGAAATAAAATGGATATGTATTCGGCCTCACCCACAACATAGCGGGTATTTTGCCAATGTCAAGTAATTAATAGCAATAACACATTCAATAAATAAACATTATAAATAAAATAATGGATGTGACATGATGATATGAAGAAAATGGCGTTCCAGACAATGTTCGTTTCATTTATCCGTCCATCAGCTGAAAGACGTCAACAGCTAGACAAAGACCACTCCAAAAGACTTCCATACAACACAGTCCACCGCCATTACTATCCACCGTATTCCTGCAACGCGTGTGATATCATCGGTCCATCTTGTTGGGGGTATCCTACACTACGTCTTTCCAGCTTGTGGTCGCCATTCTAGAGCCTTCATCATTGTCAAAGTATAGATATTATTCCCGACGTCAAATCTATCATACATCGACTAGGTAAGAATAATTACCTAAGTAGGAATTAAGTTTGTCGATTGTCATATCCCGCACCCCAAAATAAGGCATATTTATTTTTACAAGCATACAAAAACATGAATCAGAAAATCTTCCGCTCCAAATAGCTTGAACGTTGTTTAGTCGTCCCGACAAAGGAATCTGTCCCTTCGTACTGTCTTTATCAGTGCGCATCTATTTAGTAACCGACTTTGTTGAGGGAATGGAAATAATAACTCACGGTGGCGCGTTTTTGTTACTGAAGGTGACGAGGTTAACTTGCATCCTTGATCTAAGCAAACCTGATAAGAGCCTTACCAAATACTTCCTACCAAAGTAGCTACATGGCCTACATAACTTTGTAGTAGGCTAAGTACCTACTACCTAGGTTACGTACCTACCTACCTAGGATAATATACCTCACGGTACGAATTATCCCTAGTTTTAGCAGGATCGTGCGGTGTTATACTTATACTTAATGTATTTTTTATTGTATATATAATGTTTTCTATTAGAAATTATAAATAAAACGTAATTTTGCTTACATAAGACCCTTGAACCTACTTTGCAATGATAGATTTATGTATACTTTTTTGTGTTTACAATATAAAATTTCTTTATAATACCATCTCATACATCTTAAGCATAAGTAGCTAGGTATAGGTAAATAGATCATTCATGAAATCTCTTTACGTACCAAGATAGCAGATATCTTACCTTTTATTATACGAAATAAAAATAAATAATGTTATCAGTATCGATATAACACAAAGAGGCCATTGCCTTACTTTTTTATGTTCGAAACAATATTTTTTATATCGGATCCGAGACGAGGCAGCCGGCCCAGCACGTGCTCAGCGTTGCCGCCGGCCGTTACATCAATCTTGTCTACCTTTGTGTGTTTTGTGTAAGCATTTCTTCTCCGGATCCTTTAAAATTCCATTCAGTTGCCTTGATTTTGAATAAAAACTGTTTGCGCACGGTTTGGCGGTTGAGACGTTACGGCTCAAGCCGGCACGGCACCGTCTGTAGACAATGAAGGCATTCAACGTCTGGACAATACGAGGACGACCCTGCTTCAGCGATTAGCCAGATTTATTTAACGGTTCCCATCTCAAGGATTACGTCGCAGATACCGGGGTGTACGAAGTTACTGAGTTTTAACGGAAGAAGGGGTCGAATTAGAGGACTGATTTCTTTTGTGTCTTCGTTAACGGTGTATTTGTCAATTGCTATGGATTTCAATTGACGTAAATTAAGTAGTATATAAGAACTTTGATCAAAAGCTACCAAGAATTGTTTCTTTGAATCAATGGGTCAATGAATCCTATAAAAAAGCATTTGGTCCATTCTCTTTATACATTGCCCTTTTATTTCGTTGAAGGCTGCATTTTTTTTAATAAAAATATACAATCAATCAATCAATCAATCAGCCGATAGACGCCCACTGCTGGACATAGGCCTCCCCCAACGACTTCCACACAACACGGTCCTCCGCCACTCGCATCCACCGGCTTCCTGCGACGCGTGTGATGTCATCAGTCCACCTTGTGGGGGGCCGTCCTACACTTCGTCTTCCGATTCGTGGCCGCCATTCTAGAACCTTTCTGCCCCAACGGCCATCGGTTCTGCGAGCTATGTGCCCTGCCCACTGCCACTTCAACTTGGAAATTCTTTGAGCTATGTCGGTTACACCAGTTCGTCTACGGATCTCTTCATTTCTGATTCTATCGCGTAGCGAAACCCCGAGCATAGCTCTCTCCATTGCGCGTTGAGCGACCTTGAGCCTTCTTATGCGGCCCATAGTCAGCGACCACGTCTCGGCACCATATGTCATCACTGGCAGCACACATTGGTTGTAAACCTTTGTCTTCAGACACTGAGGTAATTTGGACGAGAAGATATCATGCAATTTCCCGAACGCTGCCCATCCGAGTTGGATTCGACGGTTGACCTCTTTCTCGAAGTTATGTCTACCTAGCTGAACAATCTGCCCTAGGTAAATGTACTTGTCCACAACTTCGAGAATAGAGCTCCCAACGGCTATTGTTCTGGGTTGAACATGAACGCTCGACATGATCTTTGTCTTGTCCATGTTCATTTTAAGACCCACCTGTTGGGAGACTCTATTGAGGTCTTCGAGCATTGAGCTTAGGTCCTCCAGCGACTCTGCTATGACTACGATATCGTCTGCAAATCGAAGGTGAGAGATATACTCGCCGTTAATATATACAAATAAATGTTATATGATAGAAAAGAAAACGCTTGTCACACGTGACCATTAGGTATCACTTAACAATACTTACAGTGCACCTAATCTTAATAAAAAAAATTGAGAACCTCCTCCTTTTTTTTGATGTCGGTTAAAAATGAAAGCAATTACGTTAATTTGGAAAATCACATGATCGCTATTCGGGCATCGTTAACCTTCGTTATACACGTGTAACTTTTGCCAACAATCAAGGCTAAAGTGATAGGGGAGTCGGTAAACGATTAGGCTAAGTGGTTTGGCACGCGCCTCACCCGCATAAGACGTGTTGTAGCACACGTCATGTTGTTACGTCACACGCCTATCTCGTAGTCTCCTAAAATCAAAGCCATGTCCTACTAGTAGAACCTAATCTTATATACTACATACTGAACAACAGATTTCGTTAAGTGATCATGTTAACACACAAAACATTCTATTTCCTCGCGATATAGTAGTTGATAGGGAGATTGGAAACACGATTAACTATTTTATGTGCTGTATAGCTAGTGATTGCTTATATTTACGCGAATACTACACATTAAAAGAAAACTATTTTTCTGATTTTATCGCGTTATTATATGTAAAATGTTTACTTAAAATAAACGCGATAAAATCCGAAAAATTGAGTTTTATTTCACTGTAGTACATGTAGTCTAAATACATAAGTGACTAGAATACTGGACCTAGGTATTCTAATTCTAACTCGGGAACCATCGACCAATCTGTTTGGAGTTAATAACTCAAGTAAATGGAATGAGAGAAGTTTCGAAGATGACGCCAAGCAGAAGTAATTGAATTTGAATTCACTTCGGACATAGCAGAAGATTGATTCAGAGCATAATTCATATAATCCGACTAATGTTGGTAAACGTGGAAGGGAAACGTTCACGAGGCCGGTCCCCGACCAGGTGGTCTGACCAACTTAAAGAAACACCAACGTCCCGCTTCTACGCCGCGGTGAAGATGGCCACAGACCGGAGCCGATGGAGACAGTTCGTCCGATCCAAAGAACTGCCGTGATGATCACGATCCTCAGTCATGAGGGAACGACCGAAGAGAGACTAATGTTGGAATCCTGGTACAGGGACGACACTTGTGTGACGAGTATGAATGTTTGTACCCGAGACGTGGATGTTTAATATCTATATACAAACATTATATAATGGGTTCGCCCTCAATTCATTGCACGGTACCCATAATACAAGCCTTGCTTAATGTGGGACCGTATAGCTGGTGTTCGTTTAGCAAAAAACAAAATATACGTGTGAAATATTTGGACATAGGGATTGGTATGGCGTCGAGCCATAAATGCTGCGGGCATGCGGGTGGCACGCGACGACACTCAAAGGCGGAGAGTGACATTTGATTTATATTTTATCTGTGTACTTATAAAATGTTGCCAAATAATTATGATTAGTTTTTAGGGTCCTGATGTTTTTCACTAATATGGGAACTGACAATGACGTCACTGTGGGAAGGTTTTTTTAACGATACCGATACGTAGATATGTTATTTTATTATGAACTACAATTCCATTTAACATAGGTGCATATTTATTTGTAACAGAAAATAATAATCGTATAGAAATAAAAACTGTGTCTGCAAAATATATTTCCCTTCCTGTAAAGTGACGGTATAATCTACTCCTAATTCAAGTAGCCCGGCATTAATCACTCTTAGACGAGGGGGTTTCTATGACGTGGGTATCACACGAACTGTCAATCATTCTCCAGAAGATGTCCAGAAACGTCCGGAATGTAGTGCAGCGAAGGAATAGAAGCATGTACTCCCAAATCAATGCTGTAGGTACACAATATTTTTTCATATCTCGTCGAAAGTGTTTGTAAAATTTTAGTTTCTCATAGAAGCGATGGGCGTTTGAAATGCATAAACAAAATGTGCTTAAAAGTTATGTAACCAGCCTCAATAACTATTCCTTTTTCGAGTTGTAATATGCTAGTTACGGTCATCTGATTTTACCACAGATCACGAGAGATATGCCGTGCGGTTCAAAATGTATGGGAACTCGCTGTCTCCGCTTTGTTCCCCACCACTCGCCACAAAACACATGCAATTACATAAAACCAACCAATACGAAGTCTCACACACACACGCGTGCCAATAATTCGGTGCGTGCTGCGTCGTCGCCGTAGACAGCGGCCGTACCACGCGACGCACCAGTTTATTCAAAGTATCGTTAGACGATCTATCCATTGCCTCGTACATTCACTCAGTAGCGAACATAGGTGGTACTTAAAAGCCATGTATTTTGTACAAAAATAAAAAAGTCGTTGTGCTACATGAAAACTAAAATAACATAATAAAGGCATTAAATATTTTTTGATTTGTTGTTTTTAATGATTTTAAAGACGAATAAATAAAATACTTAATACAGGCTGGTGAAATGAGATTCCATCTTTCGCGTAGTTCACTTTGCTGCTAGTATTTTTGCACACAACCACGGAATAACACGGCATTTAAAAAAAAAATTAGAGTTCCGATACCGACGTGCAGTTGCAGTCGACTGACAGCGAAAACTCTATGTTAGCCTAATTTTGGCTAAACGTGAGCGCAAGCCCACCGCTTTCATAACATATCTCCTCTAATATATCTGTGGATTTTACACATAGTGACTATCTAAAAACTCAATTAAAATTAACTGTGTGCTTACCAATCTGATAGACACACAGTGGGGTAGATGAACTAGGCGTCGTTTATGGATTGGACTTCATCCTTTAAATGTGAAAAACCAAAGTACCTATGTCTCCAGATGACAGACACCTCAGCCACTGACATATTGCTCTAAACGTCCGCTCTGATCCTTCGCATTTATATTCCGGACCCGAACTCTCGATCCCAGATAATGCTTTTACAATAACGATCTCAAGATGACTACGAATTCAAATTCAATATGCCGAATACCGAACTATTTATTATGATAATTGACATTCAAGTATCTTGTGTTCGAATATAAAATACTTCAGAATGGTGTGTATGTGCGATGAAATACAATGGGACATTAATTATGTATCTTTTGAACGAACGCGCTTATCAGATGGTAATGCTAAGTAGGGATGTTCCTAGAAAAATATAACAAAACGGAGCTATTTGAATAATTTAAATCACACGAAGGTTCCTTTGAGCCGTTAATAGATTTTATAGCACAGAAAAAAATACCAACGTAAGTACCTACCGCGTCAAAAGCAGTAAAACTGCTTATCGGTCCCTACTACAGGGTTGCCAGATGTGATTTTCTATTTCTACCCAAATTATTTTTCTCCAGTATGATACAATTTGGGGTAAAACTTAAGCAATTAAGTTTTACCCAAACGGCAAAAAGTTAATAATATCGATTAAGTAAACTTATGGGTAATTGCTAAATATTTTTTATTTTAAATACTGTTCTGATTTCTGAACCGAAATAGCAGAATAACCTAAAAACAAAATAAGTGAGCGAATCAAAACAATTAATAATAGAATATGTTCATTTTATGTAGAATGAAACGACCAAGTCAACTGTTTAAAACGGGTGCGTTCTTTAAATACTATTTACAGCCTACGGTTAGACTCTGAAACTAATAAAATACTACAATATTTCTCCAAACTATTATCCAAATATAAAATACCTAGTCTGGTAACCCTGCCCTACCAGTTTGAATAAAAAGCAAATTGTAGGTACACCTTGCGCTTTCGCTTGCATTCCCACGGTATTGCAACTCGTTAGGGGATCGTACATCTGCAGTGCCCACTGCCGGCTCACTCGATACCCTGAACAATTTAATCTGATGTGTTGTGTTCAACGCAATTTAGCACAACACACGAGATTTTTTTTCGAATGCCTTCTTATGATTGATATCTTTGTTAGTACGATTTTATAGATTAAACGCAGAAGTTTTCTAATACGCTGTGTTTTATTTATTCTTTGTTATTAGGTAGGTACAGTGATGTTTTAATAAGACAATAGTTTTACTACAGTCTTGCGACTGTGAAGACTTTTGAGATTATGGTCTTACATCTATATGGATGTAAATTAGCGCAATTATTGCATCAATAATTTCTTTATAGTTATAAAATATAATAAGTTCTACACCAATAAACAAAATTCACAAGTACCCAGAAGAGAAACGAATGAAAACATTTCGCTGTACTTTGGCTTTGTCACAGCGGATTTGCGTTTTAAATGCACTGTGCACAAACTCAAATTAGAAGGTAATATCTAGCGGTTAAAGCGGATATTTTAAATGGCGTTTGAGAATGAATGTAAAAAATTGCATTGCAAATTATGTACAAATGAATTGGTTAGTTTATGTTGAAAATTGTGTTTATTTAGTTACGCTGCAAATTTTGATTATGGATTTTTTTTTTTATTCCAACAATTTCATTATTAAAATCTTTTTTCTAACTGCTGTAAACATGATCTTATTAGTTTCATGACCTTGTTAGCTTGTTTATCTACTATCTACATGATGGCTGATAACCTTACAAAAAGATGTATGACCGATTATATCTCACCTCTGTAGGTAACAATAGTCCAATCACTTTAAGATAATAATATCTCTTGCCATTAATATGCGCTTGCATTGACATTAATTACCCGTAGGGTGCCTACCTAAAATACCAGTTAGTTTATGCAGTTAGGTACTTTGAGAGTTTATATAATAAAAATTAAGCGCTTAGTATTCCTCTAGCTAAGTATTCAAGCTAGTGTCCACAGCAAAATGGCACTGTTTATTTGCAGTGACATCAAAATAGTTTCATTTCAATATAATTATTTGGTTTAAGACTTGTTGCACTCATTTTTATAACGATACTTGTTATGAAGACGGCTACGCAAGTATCCAATGATATTTTATATATCTGCAACGACCTTAAAGATTTTTCTCACAATAATTTATACACGACAATTTCTATAGCGACATTTTCTGTGTCCTAAAACATTCTATCTTCATTCCCTCCTATCTTCATTCCCTATGTAACATATTGCGTCCCCCAAAATTCTATATCTCCCAAATAGTTTAACACCGACCTCTATATAATATCGGGGCCAGACGAATACGTCGGATACTACGTCTCAATATGCAATAAAATAGGGAAACGTATGCGACCTCAGATCCGAGAGGATATCTCAGGAGCACACCTGAACTAGATTACTGTATCCTCGCTATAAAAAAAGAGCTACGTTCAATCGCGGCCCGAATAAGGGCGAATTTGAAAAATACCCTGATGTAAGGCTATTGTACACTATTGGCATTTTTATTTCGATAAATAGAGGAGACGAACCGGTATATTTCCATTAAAGAGTACTTGCCGTCTTGAGACGACAGATGTATTGTGACTGCGTTCTGACTTAGACAGACTTTTATCGGTCGCCTTTATAACAATATATTTTTTTTTATATCATATTGATTTCTTATATTAACGCAAATCCTACATATTGAAATGAAACTAATCTCAAAAACATTCAAGAATTACCAGCATCTACTATTTACAAATGAAAATACGCTACGCTTACCATATACGTGTGTTCACGCACGAGTTAAACAAACGTGTATATCAGACGATTCTTTTTATTGCCTGAACACATGCATGGATGTGAAACAAAAACACCGTTTATGGAGCCGCGCGTGGAGATCGTGCGATGCTGGACTGTTGATAATAGATGCAGAGATACTAGCTTTTTCCAGCGGCTCCGCCCGCGGTACCTCAATAAACCCACATATAACCTATAAAAAGTAGCCTATGTGCTATTCCAGACTATAAACTATATCTGTGCCAAATTTCATTCAGATCCGTTCAGCCGTTCTGGCGTGATTGAGTAACAAACATCCATCCATTCATCCATCTATCCATCCATCCAAACTTTCACATTTATAATATTAGTGGGAAGTGGGATTAGTGGGATTAGGAGTTAATAATTAAATGTATATTCTCTTATATTAGCATACAATAGCAATGTTTTTATTGGCCCGTTGACCAGACCATATAATGGCAAACGACTACCGACCTACCGACATAATAACATTTTGTAACATGCGGCTAATTTTCTTGAACTTACAACAAAATTATGGAATTATAAGATTACAGCTTTTGCCTGTGGATTACTCGATAAATAACAGGCTATAAAGCTAATGCAGCTTGCTATGAGAGATATAATTTTCAGAATAGAATCAGTAATTCGAGCGTTTACTCCTACATCTCACAAAATGTACCTCTTTGTAATAAGTATACTAAGATAACACATTTTAACTGTTGCTGGACTACATTCCAGTGTCTACAAAATTATTTAAACGAAATCCAATATAAAAGCTATATGTAGATGAACATACCCATAAAACTGTTTCCCATTTTCCACTGCCTCTGAAGGTACTTATACGTGTATTTAGTCGTTTGCATGCATGTGACGGCCTTACGTAATAAAGTTGGCCCGGTACTGAGCGCTTAATATTAAAAGCTCGCATCTCCCTACACGCCGCATAGGTACGCCCTTTACAATCTTCCGTTGTTGCCGCGACCTGAATCCGCTTTTGTCCCGTTTGAAAAGAAGGCCAAAAGGTAAATGTGTGTGTAAATAATTGAGGAGAGCCCTCCTTGTGAGCAACTCATTGGAAACTGCGTTGCACGTGTTTAATTCTATGTAGGCATATAGGTAGGCATACGATTGTGTGGAAATTATTTATGGAGGGTGAGACCGGGGAATTTCAATATGTTGTATATAAGATTTATATTTGTGCGTTTTTTAATCTCTGATGCTTGTATCTGAAAAAGGCAACACTAATTTTCACATTCTAGCTCTCTCTTTTGGTGTTCGGATTTCATGTGGCAATCTCAATTTTTAATCATGATTTTCAGTTCGTCAGGAAACAGCGTTCTTCTAAAGCCGTGTAGTCCGCAATTCACTGGTCCAGTATCGACTATGGCTTAAATCACATTGCGTGGTGGGATTTTCCGTTATAACATTACTACCATATACCATCAGTGAAATATGGTCGCGCAACAGTGTACCTCTGCCTAACCCTTCGGAGATTATGTATGAAGTCAGTCGGTATCGTAGTCAGTCCGAGTCCGACAATTTGGAGGGCCAGAGCTATGCAACAAAATAGCAAGCTTAGCACACATTTTGTGTAGGTGTTTCATCTATTCATATTGCTCTGTCCCTCTCATTTCACTTTCGTTCAGTAACACCAAGTCACACATATCTATCAAACAAAAAGTCATTTCAGCTATTCAGAAGATTCTCGCAAAGATAACATAAAATGTCATAAATTAAAATTTTAAATCCTCTGCCTCACTCGAGTGGTCAATGTACTTTGTAGATACATAGTATATATAGTAAGGAATGGAAATTCAAACATAGATCGTCGTTAAAATCCCCAGTATATTCATTGCTCTTATTAATTAAATACCTATGAATGACATAAATATTGTTAGAGTCGTATTTGCACATCCATTGGATCCATAGTACCTAGCGAGTAATAAATGCTAATAAATTGTTGCGAGATCTTCGAAGACGTAGCTAATCTTAATTAATAGTAATTAGTTTTGGAACTAATATTAACTAATTTCTATAGTAGTGCTCATGACAGGGGATAATGGAAAGGCAAGGAATGACTTGAGTACCTACCTTGATGTTCTTTAATAGCTAATTACAAAGCTTAAATTACTTACCGAAAGTGTCTCTACACTCTTTTGTATTATATAATTGAAAAGTAAAGTATTACTCACAAAATTATACCTACTTGGGTTTTTATATAATCACTCTTCGTATTGCTTAGCGTCTTTTATTAATAACAGCTGTCCCGGCGAACTTCGCACCGCCCCAGAATCAACTGTATGAGAAAATCTATTATCTTTATTTTTTGTAGTGTTTTTTCGGGGCGGAGACAAATTAAAAAATTCAAAGATCATAAAAATCCCTTCTATTATTGAGTTACAAATAATATAAAAAGCAAAGTCGTGTTAGTTAGATTATCCTTTGGATATCGAGATGGAGACTCTAGAATCCTGTCAAGCGAACAAGTATAATGAGACAACAACAACGAACGAACTCCCTTAGCGAACTCCATTGGGGATTATAACATTTTACACCTCAACTACTTACTTCATTAAATAATTGAATTTCTTTAACTATTGCCTAGGCAGAACCTTGTTGACTTGGTTGTGTAGACTTGTTAATAAGATAAAAGTTTAACGTTTATAAAAAAATCTAAATAATCATGTACTTTCTTATAGCAATATTCAGCTAATAAAATGTGTGGTTACCTATTATAATAAGGAGAATAACGTATATAAAAGACCGCAAATAAGAGGAACAATAAATACTCGGAGGTATTGCAAATTGTGAGAGCCGGTGCCTGTCTTTGTAGAGCGCGCACATTTCCCCCGGGCTGGCGGCCGAATGTCCGGGATCCGAGATCGGTGCAGTACATGCACATACATATTACAGCTTATATGCTGAATACAGAAATTTATTGCCATGAATGGTATATGCTCATATAAGATGCCATTGTAAATCTGAATATTAATGTTGATGCATCAAAAAGAGATCAAAAATTAATAGGTAAGTATAATGTTTCATGGACTGATTGGCAGTTGGTAGTGTCCCTGCTTTCTGTGCCGAGGGTCCGGGGTTCGAATCCTGGTAGGGACAAAATGTGTGTAATTAGCACGAATGTTTGCACCCAAGTCATGGATGTTTAATATCTATATAAGTATTATAATCTATACATGTAAATCAAATTGGAGTGTCTGTTTGTAATATTAAAATAACAGCTTTTTACTAATTGCATTTGGATGTATACACGTTACCTATACCGAAACCACATTTTTTACAATTTTTGTCTGTCTGTCCGTCTGTCTGTCTGTCCGTCTGTCTGTCTGTTTGTTCCGGCTAATCTCTGAAATGGCCGGACCGATTTTGACGGGACTTTCACTGGCAGATAGCTGATGTAACAAGGAGTAACTTAGGCTACTTTTATTTAGAAAAAAAAAATAGGATCTCACGAAAAAAAATTAAAACCAATGTTGCAGCGCAGCGCCTGATTAAGTTTGATAGCAATAACCTGCAATGCGTCCCGCGGGCTCAGAATTGGCGAGCAGGCTGTTGTCAACGGTTGTCTTTGTTAAATACCACGCGGACGAAGTCGCGGGCAACAGCTAGTATATTAATATAAACTGACTTCACCCTCAGTACGGTACCCATAATACAACCGTTGCTTAGTGTGGGACCGTATAGTTGGTGTGTTCCTCTGGCGATATTTATTTATTTATTAATGTACTAAGCATGGATATATTTTTCTGACTTAAGTATAAATTCATTCAATCTTGTCACGACATGAAGCTTGTGTGTAAAATGTAGATTTATAAGTATTTTTTTATAATATTCAGAGCATCCGATGGGTAATATTTAGAGCGAACAGATACAGAAAAATCTATCGCAGAGGCAAGCAAGCGAATAGAAGGCACACACTCAGTGCGCAGCCACGATTGGTTTAGGGCACAGTTGGCTACGTTCATACGGAATACACAAATTGAAAAATGTATTATTATTAAAAAACTGTTTTTTTTTTAAATTTAAAACCTCACAAAATAGACTTTCCTTATTTATGGTTTATAAGCCGCACGACTGATCTTGATCTTGATTGCTAACAAAACAACGATGTATTAAAAAAATCTACAAGCGGTAGTCACTTCAAAGCGCAACGCAGATTGTTAATAGCGGGTTCACAAATGAGTTAGGTAACTATTAGATAATAATCGTTGAATATATGTATTCTGCGTTAAACTAGGGTATAGCTAAAACAAGTGTATCCGATATTTTGGCATGTAATTCTTGATGCGGACTAGTGCCATTAATTATGTTTGTATTTGAGCATGACAATCGGTACATACGGACCGAGCACCTGGCGAAAGGTACCGACGCAAGGATATCGATTCGCAACTACTATCAACCTTTAATCAAAATGAAGTGAATCGTCGAACGATAAACGGAATTAATTTCATCTGAACGCACTGTTCTTATATATTTTTAAAGGATTTCTTGCGGAGTTACAGATAAAAAATAAATTTTACCTGCCAGTGCACTGTAATGCATGTTCTCGTTCAAATAAAGAATAGAACGAAATCGAATACAGGCACGATCTTCTTATTAAAAAACCTACGTTCGTACGTAGAACATCGTCATTAGTGGCAAAAAGAATTTGTTTTTGAACGAATGAATGAATATAAGAAATCAATATGTGTTTTTTTGTTTAACAAATATATTGTATCAGGGCTATAACGAAATAGATAGGTACTACTATTTCGCGCGACTAAGCAAACCACTGCAAAATTTCTACCTCACTGCAAAGGAATATACCTATAAGGCATTCGCCGAATATTTGGCAATTATTCGTTATTGGGCATGTTAGGTAAAACACATAAATCATCAATTAGTATAAAATAGTAGGCACTGTTATGTAGTAAACGAGCATAATCTAGATTGGAGTTATTATTTCTGTCTGTGCATTATCTCGGCTTTGTGCCAAATAGCCTTTTATGTCCAGGCGGGACTGGCACTTATATTAATTACAGTGAAGATCTATGACTCAAATGTTAGATTTAGGCACGCTTTGACGCCTTTCCTTTCTTCTTGATTACTTTTGTGATAACCCACGGGCCTGCTAAAACTCTTTAATATGCACTTACCTTACATTGAGTTGGTAACTATTTTAATGATTTTGGCAAGTCTTGCGCTCGCGCGCATAATAATAATTAACCCATTTTAATGTCCCACTGCACGTAAGGCAACGTGTAGGAGACTTTTCTGGCTAAAGAAATTTAAATGATCTCCTTGATAATAGAAAAAAAATGTTAAATACTGTCTATTAATACGATCTGCCTACGTACAGTCGGTACCTAGACATTGGACTAAGCTGTATATAGCAACTCATTCTTATGATACGGAAGGCTGGTCAAAGCCAAGGAATCACATGGAGTAACCACCCTCACTCATTCACTTTAATAAAATAAAGGCCTCATTATGTTAGCCGGAGCACGTTTGCGGTATCGCTGAAAAGATCTTTTGTTCGGCATCAAAACACTTGGGGGAAGTCAATCGGGAGCGAGGCTCTTTGTATGGTCCGCAAATTAATGAGTGGCGAACACTCGCGAATGCAGTTCTCGTGTTTCACCTTTACTGTTTTATAATAAGGACTTTTGCGCGATAGTGAAAACTTAGAGTAATATTATTTAAGGCATTTTATTTTATTTAATCTGTAGTAGATTTGAAGTAGGAATTTTATGGAGAGTTATGTGGGCACGCTATATATACTGGCTCAGTTGAGGGACGGTGGCCGCTCGTCCTTGCTGGAGTAGGCTAGTGCAAGTAGCTGGATGCTAGCAGTCTGGATAAGGCTAATAAGGTGGTCCTTAGTCTGCTAGCATCCATTCCTAACAAACGGTAGAAGAAAGATAGGGTCCACTCAATAAATATTCTACCATTGATAGGAATGATGCTCTCTTCTTTATAGGGTAATAATTAAAAGTATAATACTATAAACTATACTGGCAGGCTCTAGTTTCACTAGCCTATAAGTTATTTGTTATGTGTAACAATGTAGAGTTCGATGTCAACACGAAATTTAAAGAACAATAAACTCGAAGAATAGAAAGTCGTTCAATTAAATGCACTTATATAACCACTTAAGACAGATTCTGATATTTATGAGTGTAATTCATAGAAAATCAACTAAGTATACTTAATAATAGGTAGTAGCGGTGATATTATTCACCATTGAAAACAGATATAAACGATTTGCAATCAACCTATTAATGACCTACATTATAATGGGGATTCAATTATCCTCATTAACGAGAGCTGACAATAAAATAATTTATGTAGTAACCTATTTGTTCTCGAATAATGTCTGGGTTGTGAATAGAAATTGCTGAATGAAGAGTCGTTAATCGTTGTAGTACAATTACAATTGTTGATGAGGATTTTAACATTTTTGCATTATATCGTCGGCATAGGTTTAACCCTAAGTTTGTTTAATTTACAAAGATATTTTTTATGCGGAAAACTTTGTACATACACACATTCAGACGAATGCAATTTGCCGCCTTGTAAAGCTATAGTTGTATGGGTAATGAACTACAGCCAATACTTTTTTTTCATATGATTTATGATTAACCTCCCTGTTTCACTATCTGCTAGTAAACCCTGTCTGAGACTTATCTGAAAGATAGTTCTGTCAGAAAGCACAGAGAAATTCCGTAAGCTCTGGTTAGAGTTTATAAGTAGATATCCTGAATATTATAGTCACGAATTCGTGGATTTTTTTTCTACAATAATTAGTGTTATGACGTCATATTTTAAGTAACACTGTTGCACACACCTATGTCTAAAGATTCCAAATTCCCTCATTATTTAAGCGAAACAGCTAAAGCCCGTGTAATATGTTAATTTTATACGTGTTATCTAGAAAGCTGAACTTTGTCGATTAGCTCTGAATATTGGCAAGTGCGCGCGCTGCATCAACGGCTTGCTCTGATTATGTAGTACCTCCCTATCCTATAGTAATTACTGTTACCTTAATAACTTAACTATGAAGAGACATTACTCTACACTGATATGCCTGTTTATAAGCTTGCTTTATTTCCAACTTACCATGTCCTATTTGTAGAACGTAGCTACCACTTAACAAGCCATTTTTTTACTTTGATAGAAATACTGACGAAAAACTTAAACCTGGAGATAGGACATTCAGAATAAATATAACGGTAAATTCTGACGCAATAAGAAGATACGTTATTCCTACAATATATCATAACAATAGTTCGAGCCGTGTGAAAGTTCAGACGAACCCCTTGGAATTGCGTGATTATCGTGTATAGTAATTCAATTTCAGTTACGATTGCGTAGTTTCCCACCGGGTGAGAATTCTCCCCTAACAGGTAACAGATAGAAGGTAAGACGTTTGAGGGGACGAAATCAATGCGAACAAAGAATGGGGCGCAATTGTATGCGCTTACGCAAGGAGCCCACGTGCGCTCGGGTCCCACGGTCACATGAGGAGGGATTTCGGGAATCATATATAAGGGTGCGGACACCGATAACGGACCACTTCCGAATAGCAAGCGCACAGTGCACTACCCCGGGGGACCGTGCAATCGGCCCCCGGAGGTCCTCAACATTCTGGCAAAAGTTTTTCAAAAAAGTTTGAAGCAACTTGTGATTGTTAATTTTTAATTAACGGTGAAAAGTGTGTACGATTGGAGGCGCCATTAAAACGGTAGCGAAGACCCGTTATACAGATATCATAGGTAAGTTTCGTTTGCTATCCACTTTACTTGAACTCTTGGTCCCATTTTTGTTTTAAGTATTTTGATAACCTGTTCGTGTAGTGGAAACATTTTTATTAATATTTCGTCTATCGCGTGTAGCGAGAAACGAATTGAAGCACCAAAAAGCAAGCCAATTTGTGTACGCGAACTCGCGCAAACATAAGGTCGTAATTCGCGTGTACAAATGCATGGTTTTTTGGGCTTCATGCGATTCATTGTTTTTTGGGCGCATGTCGTTCGCGACGCTCCGTCTGTATTATTTCTTCGTCTACTATTTTTTTTCTCCTTGCGTCAATTTCAATAAACATTATTTTAATTTATATCAATTTTTGTTTCAGATGGCAATAAATTGGAGGAGATGCGAAATTGTACGTTGAAATTGCATCTACAAAGCAATAATGTTACCATCAGCTGTACAGTTTTACATCCACCACGAACCAGAGGAACAGATACGAGGTGAAATAATCTTTTCTAGATTCCCAAAGATAGGATAGGCTTAGGACTTAAGGTTTTCGTGTGTTTTATGTTTAAGGAATACAATTATTGAATCCATTTGCTTACATCTCCGGTAGCCCTTTTGAAAACATATTCTGTACTAAGATGGGCATAGCATAAGTAATTCATACACATTTCGCGAGCGTGTCGGTACAAAATCGAACCGACAGTGCCTTAATGATCGGTGTTGTTTGTTGGAACATAAGTTACGTTTCGTGTTTTTGTTTTTACGCGTTTCATTTGTTCGAGCCTCGGACTTTTGTTGCTGTTACTATTTGTTTTGGAACCTATCAAAATAGTTGTTTTCTGTTAACTTTGGATCCACATTAAAACTCGGACTGAGCAGAGATTAATTGGAACCGTTTGTTATTTATGTTCTTGTATGCCATAATGAAAATGGAAAATGAGTTTTGTTGTTCATCGATTGTTAAATTTGTACATCAAACTTCAGTTTTTAATTATGTAAAAACGATGTATTTGTTACCCATTTTGTTGCAAAGTTGTGTTCAAGTTTTTTTTGTTGTAAATTTGTTGAGTTTTTGTTTTAACTTGCTAATAACCAGCTGGTCTGGTTGCTTTTGGTTACTTTCTCATTTGCGTTCTATTTAACACTAAGTTACGTTTAAAAACCATTGAATTTTTGTTTTTGTTCAAAATCAGCTTATTACCACCTTATTGACTTCATTAATTAAGCATTGCAGTTAAAGTTAATCGTTAGATTGGTTGAATTTTTGTTTAACTAAGTAATCACTGGAAGTTTCTCATTCCAAAGTCGTTGATTTTATTGTTCTCTAATAGTTGAGTTTTTGTTTTGTTTTTTTGGGAATCTGATCACTGTTCTGAATGAGTTACCAACATAATTTCCCAGGTTGATTTATTAATTGTCATTCATAATTAGTTCTTTAATCGTTGGTATTGCATCATGATCATCAATTGTTACTTGTTACCTGAAACAATCACGATGTGCCTTAAAACCTAAAGTGCCTATTATTGTTTCATTATTGTTTTTGTTTGCCTTCTTTTAAGGTTTCTTTAACCTTAGAAGAATGCTAATTGTTATTTTATCGTGTTTTGTAACTCTATCATGTTCTTGTTGCTGTGTCATTTGGTTGTTTTTTTCATTATCTATGAATCAAACCACTCCAAACCGTGAGCTACAAACACGATATGTTCTTTATTATGTCTTATTTGCCTATTGATTGTTTTATCCCCTTCTTATAAACATTGTGATTTAGAACCTGCTTTATCAGATACCATTGACTTATCTGTCTCCTTGTTTCAGTAAACATTAGTATTGTGTCTATTCCATGAGATCCCAAAATACCGGGATAGAAATATTCTTAAATTCTCATATCTAAACCTGCCATGTCATTATGCCAAATTTCATATACATTCCAGTAGCTTCCGTGTGATCCAAACAAATCACATATCTGTGATGCAGAAATACATACACCTAACATTTACAATACTTACATTTATTTAAAAAAAAATGCTTACATTTATCTATAATTTCTACTAGCCCTTTTATTTCAATGTATGTATTTTATTGTAAAGCTTTATGATATGTAGGCTTATCAATAATATTAATAACTGTTAATAATGAAAAATGTCATCTTTTGGGATAAAATTGTCACTACGCTTGTTATCTCTTGATTGTTTACCTCTGGTACAATTTTGTTAAATAATAACTTGTTAATGTTACATAGTTTTAAGCGTTGACTTATCGTTAAGTTTGATTTGTGATATTACTGTTAATAATTAATTATGGCTGTGTTTGTTAATTTTATGTTAATTTTTCGTTTTAACCATTGATTGTTAATTTGTTCTCTGCCGACATTAAGGCCGTTAATTCGTACCTACCAAAACGGATTTATGCGCCAATTAACATTGTGTAATATATTATTGTAAGCATATTAAATGAATATATTAGTACTGATTTGTTGAAAATAAAATTTGAAACCGAAGCTTTGTATAAAATTAACAAATAGGTTAGTGAACTATTTATTAGGGATGTATGACAGTCGTGTGTTTGTGTGAAATAAACATGAAAAACAAACTAAACTTAGTTTTTACTTTTTTGTTATTTAATTTAAGAACTGTTTGGGAAGTGGCTGGAGCGTAGCCAACTGTTTTGCTGTAGCCCATATACGACGAAGTCGAGTATGAACAAGTAACGCAATGTATGCGGCGCGAATGTGGTCGCAAAACAATGTTTGGGTACGATTTAGACTGTAGATACACAGATTCGGCGCAATGGAGATAGTTTTCGGTAGGAAAACAAGAAGTTCGCTTGATGCAATCTCGGTGCTCGGCTTCTTCTTAATTGCTTAACTTTAGCCGCAGCCTCTTCTTGGTGTCACGGGATTCGTTTAACTTTACACATACCTCTCAACTCAATGAACCACTTGCTACCTAGGTAACCATTTATTCTGCCATTACGCTACTTTGAGAATTGATATTTAATTACTAAATATATTTCTAACCGCTGATTTCGCAGACCAATGTACTTAATACATTAAATATTTTGAAATTAAAAGTAAGTTATACTTATTCTCTATTTATAAAATTGTTTCAGAGTGTGAAATATGTATGGCATAAATAAGAATGACTCGATTCACTCGGCACAAGTATGTTTTTCAACAACAAGAACATTTGTTGTAAGTCTCAGAAACTTCTAGATAAAATAACTTATATTGTTCTTCAAGCGGGGATCTTCCGCTTACCGAGTTTTTGGTGTACACAATTCAAAAGACAATCCAAAATTATCTAAAATCTATTTTATATGCAGGTTTGCAAAGAAATTTACGAATCTTGATAACATAATTATTTACTCTACTTTTATGTATTATAATATTTCCGACTAAAATCATCTTGGGCAAAAGCGACTCTTTAGAACGGTGTATTATATCGGAAGTAGTGCAAAATCATACAAAGGCATTTGCTTTAGTAGGCAGCTAGTCACCTCGATCCGAAAAAAGCTGTCCAAGAAGCTGAGAATATGACCAGAGCAAAATAAAGTTCTCGCTCATCGTGGAAAATGTATTTATATTCGTTGATAACGTAACAAAATAAGGACTAAAAATCGATACAGCTCGGTTTCATACTGCAGTTGCTTTTATGGGAGGGCCTTGCATCCATACACTGTCGAGTCAGCACGTTTAGTTGACCATGATTGAAGGATAAGTCTTGCCTGAGCGCTGCAACTACGCGTCTACATCCTAAGCTCCGAGTCAGCTGTTTTTCCGTTCTTTCCTGAATTGTCGACAACCTTTTCTGATCTCTTTGCACACGCCTTACTTTTTTCCTTATTATGTTTATGTAGTAGTCTATTTGATTCTGGAAATTGTCCACGGGTAAGTAGAATTTTAAATCAGCAAGAATCATCAGCAGGAATGCACCGTAGAAGCAGAATAGTCCTATACCGAAGTAGTAAAGCTTCGGGTCGAATGTTGAGAAGAAAGGGCAGTCGTCTGAAAGGGTCAGGCAGCTCCAGAAGTATGAAGGCGTAACGGTTATCGCGGGTCGAGGTGTTATGTCCTGCATACGACTCATGCCGATATTTATGAAATACTGTAATTTTTTTATAATATTATTTCTCTTCCGAATAAATACTCCACAATGTGCTGTGAAAGATATGTCGCTGTCAAACTATTTTGAAATAGAAAAGCATAGATCAAAGCTTTCGAAAAAATATTTTAAATACGATTAGGATACCCAAAGAGGATCTCTATTACCACGAAAACCTAGCTTTTTAGAACACCGAGTCTCTCCTAATTATCAAATGAGTTCGAATTAAAAAGTATTGTTTTGTTTTTGTATGAAGTACCTAAGGATTATGTAGCGAAACGTCCGCATGTATCGATGTACCAAGTATCTTTTTCCCTTTCATATCACTGTCAGTATAGCCAACCTTTTGTCATATTTTTTACTGTGTAGATTGCATTAATTACTTACCATACTTATTATTTTTAAATGCTCACTTTCACTGTAGTATAAGTAGGTATTTAAGTTTTGAGTGTCAGCTGTACTTTGTGGACTTTTGAGGAATTTCTGTTTGACAAAGAGCAATTGGTGCTTGAAAAGTGATTGAAGTTGAAGATTAGATTATGAAATCCAAGAAAATCTTTAAGATTTTTAAAAATAAAAACTTTAATACAACAACCATCTAAGGCAAGCAGCGAGGCACCGCTCACATTGGCAATACCCCATAAAAGTGCACAAAGCACGGGACGCTTCAGTTGAGCCAATATCAAATTCTCTTGTACTGCTCTGTCAGGCAACGCGCTAGCGACAAGCCAACATAAAATACCAAAGGATTCAGGCTCAAAAATTTGTGTCTTACCAATATTATATGCTCTACAATAAGCAGTGAACTCAATGTTTTTATATAATTAGTTCAGATTTTTATCTTTGGTAAACATATCGATTTCTTATATTTACGCGATATACTACACATTGAAATAAAACTAATTTTTAAACGGCAAGCAATAACTAAATATGAGAGAACCCCAGTTAAAATTAAGACACTAGGACGTCAACCACCTCAGTCCTCCCGTGACCATGTATATTGTAAAGCAGCCGAAACGGCGGGAACGTAAACACATAAAAATAAACGCGATAAAATCCGAGAAAAATATATTTTATTTCATTGGTTTAGTTGGCACTTATCAAACATAAAAATTATAACGAAATACGTACTTTCTTATCCAATCATTAGGTACAGTAAAATACAGTTTAGACTTTAATAACCTTTCCTAGGCTTTTTTTGAGCGTGTAACCCCGTACTAGCTGAAAAGATCACACAATTTCAAACAGCCCTTAAATAAAATTGTTTGATCGCAGATTTCTTGACGTGTCGAGATTGGCTTGGATGTTCACGTACTAAAATGGGGAATTTATCTCTTTTTCCAAATATATCCTATCACTGTAGGTAGGTTTCATTTACAGGAAACTTATTTTTCTTTTAGTGGTATCTACCTATGTTTTTATGTGAACTTAACCCTTAATCCGCCTTGCATATTGACGGTAGGCCCATATCTAGCTGTCAAATGTTGAAGGACTAATCTGTAGTTATAGGTAATCGATGTGATCGATATCGATATACTTCTTGTTTTTTAAAACATACACATGTTATGATAAATCTCTTGTAATTTAATTTTGACACATTCAACCAAATTGAGAAGTGTTCGGTACAGTTTCAGTCGAAACTTTATTCGCAAAGTCGGCAATATTCGATATTTTCAATGCAAGCTCTTTTTGAATGCTATTTGTACAACTTTTGCTATTATTTTATAGGCGAAGTTTTGTGTTGAAAAGTTTAGATTCTGAACCGACATCAAATTGATTTTGATTGTGTTTTAAATCTCATCAATTTCTGTTTATTGTTCTTGTTATTTTATTTATTCTACATTATATCAATGATTTGGTTCATTCGATACATACCTAATTTAATGTTGATACTCCTGCAAACTTTACACATGGCGTTCTAGTGCCATTTTCTTGGACAATGATCAAAAATAAATATAGTAAAATATCGATTGATATGGTGGACTATGACCTAATCCCTTTCGCATTAAGGGTAGGATCGTGCCCAATAAGTTTGGCGAGTATTATTTTTCGACTCATTTAATTTATTTACTACTCATATAAAACGACCGTGTCGTAATTTTAGAATATGAATATATTTATGCTTATCTAACGAATAAAATACTAAATACTAAAACTAAAACTTCAGAAACTATTTAATTTTTACTAATCTTTCCGAAACTTTCCATAGATCCTGTGCTATTTGTTTATCTTGCGCCAATTTTAATGGTCGTACCTGTCGGCAATCGCTGAAATAGGCACCAGTGACACAGTCCACTTCAGGGGATACCGCTAAGTAGATGGACGTCTGCGCTCCCTCCCATGCAGTCTTGAAGAATTGTTTTGCTATAGGTAATACAATATTTCCCCATCTGCCAAGGTTCATACCCAATATAATCTCTGTTTCTACAACCCCAGGGTGTAAGCTGTTTGCCGTAACTCCTGTACCTTCCAATCTTCTAGCCAGTTCTACAGTCATCAGTATATTGCAGAGCTTCGAGTTTCTATATACTTGTACGAAACTATAGCCCGATTTAGGCAATGATTCCATATTGAGGTTATCGAGCGCGATTTTCCCGCCTTTGTGGGCAATGGAAGACACGTTCACTATTCTACTCGGTGCTGATGATTTGAGAAGAGGTAGTAGTAAGTTAGTCAAAAGAAATGGACCAAAATGGTTCGTCTGCATGGCCAGGAGCAGTCCATCTTCTGTAGTCTTGTACTTGGACTCGCAAATACCAGCGTTGTTGATGAGTATATCAAGCCGTTCCTCATTTTCGACTATGCTATCAGCAAATTTTCTCACCGATTTAAGCGAAGCTAGATCGAGTTGTCGATAGTGGACATTTTTGTTGCCAGTTGCTGCTATTATTTTGTCGCGTGCAGCCGTCCCTCGGGATTCGTTTCGACAAGCTAAAATGACCTTTGCACCTCTCTCTGCTAGGTTCTTTGCTGTCTCATATCCTATGCCGGTGTTACCGCCAGTTACTATTACAACGTTCCCCACCAAATGTTTGCTGCACTTGCATATTCCGCACGTTAGATGACAGTAGATTTTAATTAAAGTTGCCACTGCGATATTTAATAACAATATGGATACGAACAACATGGTGATTATCACATCGACAGAGTTTTGGTAATGACTAAATTATTTATCTTTACACAGTTCTTTAATCAGATAAGATACGACGTTAAATATTTTTTTAAGAATTTTGATTAGATTCCTAATCCTATAATTCCTACGTACCATAGGTTAGTACTAAGTATAAAAATACTTCGACTAGATTACCCTATTTTTTACTTATACAATGTGATGTGATAGGTTGCGTATGTTAATATACTGAAAACTTAACTTATAATAAGTATAGTTGAATCACAAATAACGTGCAATATGTATATTCTAGCAGTGATAGCTAAGTTGGTAGAACGCTTGCCTCAGTAACGAGGATCGCAGGTTCAAACCCCGGCTCGCACTTCTCTGATTTCTGGATATCATATGCGAATCTCATTTCAACCACGATTATCACTTGCTTAACGGTGAAGGAAAACATCGTGAGGAAACCTGCATGAGAGAATCCGTAGAAAGATGTATGAAGTCCGCCAACCCGCACTGGGCCGTGGTGGACTATGGCCTAATCCCCCTCGCGTTGAGGGAGGCTCGTGTCCAGCAGTGGGACATTAAAAATGGCTGGTATTATTAATTATATTTATTATTATATATTCTAGCGCCTAGTCATGTATTCATAGAATTGACTGTAACGTCTTATGCTATAAATATTTTGAAAGGCGTTAATTTTTTTTGTTTAAATTCTAAATAGATACGTAACTATTTGCAATCTGCAATTTCAGCTTGCAATGATTTATAAGTTTTAATCAAAATAATTGTTCGCCTTGAGTTAACAGCTTCGAACTTCAACAATAGGAGTTTAACAAGCCTATAAACGGGGCTCTTGTTCCAGTTTACCGGTAGTCCGGCCCGATATTGTTTAACGGCTAATTAGGTAAGTATACTTTCATCAACTTATTATGGACAGTTCAGATTGAATTTCATTAAGATGGTAAACATAATATTAAAAACGCGATAATGTTATCTAGATTTGACCAATGGTTCGGATATAACTAATCTACAAGTTACCTTAGTGCTATTGAGACTACCTAAGGGAAAACTAAGTTTATTTTGTTTATGTATTTTTAATTCACACTTGAAAATGAAAATATGACTCAATCGTGTTTAGTTAGATTCAGTCAGATCAGTAGAGACTGAAAAGACAATTGGTCGGTATTAAACAACATAGGTACCAGCCTTTTTAATTAAGTATATCATACTTTTATAATGTTTTATCATGTATATACACACACACAAGCCTGTATCCTAGGATACAGGCTTGTTAAACTCTTATTACCCCGCCCCACTCCCCCTACCCCTACCCCACTACTTACCCCATAGGGTAGGTAGCGGGGTAGTTATCTCTGATTGCCACGTGCAACCTCATTCGCTTCTTCATTGATACATTTCTATGCAGTATCGTTTGCTTAGGGTGCTTGCAGAAGATACCTTTAATTCATGGCCAATTACACGGGGTCTTTGTAATAAAGAATAATTTACCTAGGTACTTACATTTGATGTTCCTTTAGTTTCAAATATAACTTCCATCGTACAAGTACGTCTTCAAGCGAAATCGCAGAATGAAACTAACAAACACATAAATATTATCTTCGGGTCCTGATCCTGAGGTATGGCTTAATATCCGAACAGAGCGAACCCTCATAATGAGGTTGTTTGAAGTGATCTGATGCGACAAATTGGCAAGCAGGAGCCGCGACCCGCCCGCTCCGGTTTGACGGCGGAACACCAGCTTTGAGACGGAATAGTTCGTAATTTAGAACTAACCTGTAATTTCACCGTGTTGATACATTTCACTCTTGGCCGCTTGTGAAAGCAACGTCTCAGGTAGAACAAATTGCTTGAACAACATTGCTTTGCTTTGCATCTAAATCGGTTTCGGTTTTTGTTGGGTCAGCTTTGAACTGAAATAGTTCCCACTTGGTTTTACTAGCCACCCTGAATTTACATTGTATTTGAGACGTATTGCCTGAAAATGTAAAATATGACAACTCTATTTATTTTGTATTTTTTAGTTCGTAGTTATTATTTAGCGAAGCGTACTTACGCCGCTTGCCGTCTGCCGATCCGCCTTCTCAGCCCCGGAACCCTCTGCAGACACTAATTCCCTGAGATGGGAAGGAGCCAGTGTGTCCACACATGGTTGTCGGACTCGTTCCCAGGGAATCTGGGTCATGCCATAAATTTATTTTATTTTTTGCCGACATTTTCAGTATATTATCGTCAATATTAAATAGGGTTGCCGTCCTCGAGGTTAGATTTCTGCAAACATGTATCCATTCTCGAATTACCAGTAGTCTGGCATTTGTCTAATGGATTGGATTACCCATTATGCTTTGCGATCCAAGTTATAATGGTGGAAATAACTTAACCTATAGTTATTATACGTAATTAGTGTGTGCTATGAAATACTAAAAGACAAGGAAGGACTGTCTGGTTATGATCGTGCGTATGTATTGACCTGCCTTTTAAGACACCGTGAGTAAAATAAATGTTAGTAGGCATTGTCAGTGGTTTTGATTTTTATTGCCAAATTAACCAATTTTCTGATTGATGGGTACCTGTACCTTAACTTAGGTATGCCAATCCGTCACTCTTCCAGGAGCCCCACATAACCGTCCAAGCTCCCCCGGGCTTGGGCGGTATGCGTAAATGCATTTCCCAGCGAAAACAAAAAAATAAGGAATACCAATCCGTAGCGTTTGAACTAAGTATTGCCATGTGAAATCATCCCCGGTAGTTATGTCCTCGATTGTACTACTTAATACTCAACAGTCTTGTGTATTAGATTTATGCAGTTAGTAGTCCCTACAAATAGATCCAGCCCTACATCTGGCAAGAGTTTGTAGAAGACATTTTAGTTTGTAGACAACTAGCATTCCAAATAAATATATAAATAAGTGTTATTCTTGCAATAGTATCCATGCATTATAGGTAATAAGGCGAATATTGGAAAATCATTTTAGTCTCTAACGCTGGCAATTATATCACAAATGCACTGTGTATTAGAAATAATTGATATTAAAATGTGGTTACAACGCCAATTGATTGGAATTTAATTTAATTAGTCAGTACGAATTATATACTTGGTTTTGGAAACAATGTGTTTCATTGAGAATTTAATTAAAGTGTATATCGTAATTAATTTTTAAAACAATCAACAATAGTGTATAGTGTAGACTAAGCACTGTAGGGTTGCTACACACTGCTTAATGATTTTGGCAGGCATTAAATACCTATCGTTTAAAAAAAAATAGATTAGAGCATTCTTTGTCATGATATAAAGTCGTTGTTTTTATACGTTTTCAAGGTTATATGGTTTAGATTACGGCACTAAACTCAACGGCATGGTTGTGTAATAGCACTGGCCGGCGCGTACGCACGTTTGGCAACCAACAGTGTATCTAGCAATACGGCCATGAGTAGTGCGTGGTTGGTCGGCCAGAGAGTAGTGATAAACTTACGCTTTATTATCAACGATAAATTGATACACACAAGCCTTATCAGAACGCGGCAGGCTCCTTCATAACCCTTTGTAACAATTGTGAGTTAAAAATGATTTTGTGGTCAATTTTCTTTGTATTTCTCGCGATAGTTTTACTAGTGAAAGTTTACCAGAAATTGACGCTCGGAATATGTAGAAGCAGTGCTCATATGGTGGGGAAAGTGGTGATAGTGACTGGCGGGAACTGCGGTATTGGTTTGGAGACGGCCAAAGACTTGGCTAGTAGAGGAGCGAAAGTTATATTGGCGTGCAGGAGTATTCGGCGGGCGACAGAGGCAAGAGAAGAAATTATTAAAGCTAGTGGAAACACAGATGTACACTTTAAACAATTGGACTTGGCGTCATTCCGCTCAATTAAGGAGTTCTGCAATGATATAAACAAGACTGAGAAACGGCTAGATGTACTAATTAATAACGCTGGAGCTGGTGGCCTTGGGAATTATAAAACAGCTGATGGACTTCACGTCGGCATGCAAGTCAACTTCTTTGGACCATTTCTTCTCACATGCTTATTAATACCTTTACTAAAGAACTCTGCCCCGAGTCGCATCATAAACGTATCCTCTATGATACACAAATACGGAGAGTTGGACTTTGAAAATCTGAACATGGAGAAATACTGGAGCGATTATTTAGTGTACGCCAACAGTAAATTATTTATGAATTTAATGACATTAGAACTTAGTAAGAGACTAAAGGAGTGTGGGGTCACTGTGAACGCTTTGCATCCTGGAGTAGCTGCGACTAATATATTCAGGAACATTCCTAGTGAATTCGTTAAGAAATTGGTGCATAAATGTATTGGGTTTATGTTTCAAAACGCTTGGGAAGCTTCACAGACGTCTATATATTTGGCTGTATCGCCAGAAGTAAAGGATATAAGTGGGAGGTATTTCAGTGATTGTCGTGAGAAGCTGCCGTCTAAAATATCCCAAAATCCTGAAATGGCAGAAAGGTTATGGCATGAATCGGAGAAATTAGTGAAGGTATCTTTAAACGAGGGAGTACTTAGATAGCGAAACATTTATTACAGAATAAATTATTATTATTGTATTTTTTTATTATTTCTTTGTAAAAGTTACTCCAAATTAATAAAAGGGGCTGACCAGACAGGTTAATAGAGCCTTCCCTATTTATCTAGGTTTAGTAGTAGTAGTAGTAAACATACATATAATTATCAAGAATAATACAATCGAGATAATAATCTATATAAGTACCTTTATTAAAAATAACGGATGTCGAACAATGGTTGCCACGTTTTCCTTATTTTCTCAGTTAGAAACTAAATTTAGTTAAAAATAGGTAACATTATATTTTTTTGCATATAACCTTGAATTGTTCGCGTTTTTCTTTTAATAGATATCTCATGTAGGTATAGCCTAGTAACTAGGCTAATAAACTAGGCCCTAGTTTATTTAGCATCCCATTTTTGCCACTATTTTTAATGTTCAGTGTTAAAACAAAAAATTGTAGGTACCAATCTTAACTATAGGTATGTCTTTATTAAAAGTATTTTAAACCTCATCTATTGCCATTAAGTCATTAATATACATTATACAATGGCTCCCATCATCATATAGGAATCGACGCTAACGACAGGGCAGATCAAATGGCAAAGCAGGCGTGCAATGAAGGAATCGAGCGTCCAGTTACTTACTCCTCATTACCGTGACCGCATTCAACTGGCAAAAAATGAATCCGTGCATAATTGGAAAAAAAATACCGTAGATCAAGGGAGAAAGGAATATGGTACAGAACGATCCAATCACAACCTTCCAATTATGGATACATAAATATTTGCTTGGTAGAAATGATCTAGCCTTATTAATTTGACAAATGTCGAAACACAAGACCTTGAATAATTTTTCCTATTTGATGAAGTTAGTTCACCATACTACTACAGTTTGCAATGAGGATGGAGACACGGACCATATTCTAGCGAGGTGTATTCGTAAGATAAATTTACCATATAGGAGGCAGCTGGGTGGTGGCATCACTCTCTCCGACTCTCTGCCCGACAGTGGTCTCAATACTCAGCATGGCTATGTTTCCGCTGACAAATAAATTTGATGTGAAAATATGAAATGTGTGTAATGTTACCAATATTGCAATTATTACGGCATATTCGTCCTTGCGAATAAACTATTTAAATGATGATAAAAAACCTGTATGTTTATACTAATTTGAATTACCATAGTATGGTATTAATATAACTTTGCCTAACTCTTTGAGGATATTAAGTGTGATGGTATAAATAAAAATATATTTAAAACCATAACGATTCATTCAAAGTTCTATCATAAAGTCATAGGCCTATGTAGATCGCAATCAAACTTCGCCCAGTCTTTGTAATGTAAAATGAACGTTTAACAAATTACAGAGTGACTGAAGCAATAATTTGAACCCGAATCGATTGGAGTGCTTATTGAACACGTTATATAATTTTCGATTACTGGCCGTTAATGAGTGGTTATATAATAATTCCAGCCCTTTTTTAATGTCCCACTGCTCGGCACGGGTCTCCCCTCAATGCGAGAGGGATAAGGCCATAGTCCACCACCCTGGCCCAGTGCGGGTTGGCGGACTTCACACATCTTTCGAGGGGTTCTCTCAGAAATGCAGGTTTCCTCACGATGTTTTCCTTCACCGTTTAGCAAGTGATAATCATGGTTGAAAATGTGTGGTTTCTAATGAGATATCCGGAAGTAAGCGTGACAGGGATGGTCTTAATGAAATGAAATAAATGTTTAATTGTCGCTTTAGATCTATTTGCGTCACGCACAATTATATTTTGATTTAGCAACTGTTATACTATTATGTAATAGAAAAAAAAATATTCAAACTTTATTTTTACTAAAGGAACTAAAAGGAACAAAGCGCTTTATATAGGTGATTCAAGAGTGGTATTTAACTCTTATATGGCCATAGAGCTAAACAATTAATATTTTTTCGATCATGACTCCTTGCAAAAAAGACAATGCAAATTTTTCATTAAAATATTCACTAGGTATGTGTGATAAATGTTCACACTCTTACAAGAAAACCTAGATCCATGATCAGGTGGTTTTTACCGAAATGAAACGTCACATTTTTCTTATCGTTTCAGGACTCAGGACCCGGGTCATGCAGGATAGGCAATTCCAAACGACGATCGAGTATTAAACTGTAATCAGCTTATTCCCAACAGTTTACATGAATTTATCGCATACGTAGATGGCGTTAAATTGAAATAATTCGGCGCGATGGCCGCGCCGCGTCGCTGCGGTCGTTTTATTTGCACATAAATCTCCGCCGCGGTACATCTGATTTACAGTGCCGCTCTTTGTGCTTGCTCACCTCACTGTTTGCGGGGCTTTGCGGGTATATACTCGCATGGTTTCGGTTTATGCAGCTTTATCCGATATTAAATATATACCTATTTATTATAACTGTACGAGGTAGTCGGCCAATAGCACTATAAGACGTCGTCCGTTCATATGACACGCCCTAAAAGTGCGTTTTCGTTAACGAGTGTACTTGTAAACGCGTTATGGGCTCGTCATGTGAACGGGCCCTTTTTTTTTGTTTCCGCTGGGAAATGCATTTACGCATACCGCCCAAGCCCGGGGGAGCTTGGACGGTTATGTGGGGCTCCTGGACGAGTCCAGACTACCCACTAAAACCCAGCGCCGCCCTCTCTGCCTTTGGTGGGGCGCCACGGGATCGCTCTACGAGCACGCTACCGTGACGCCCCGGCAAGTGAACGGGCCCTAAGTCGACTACTAATTCGGCAAACGTTTTCATACTTCACTATTGCTTATTAAATAAATGTAATGACTTGACTATACAGATAAACCTGGTCGTAATGTAACGTATCGTTTATGCTTTATCAAGAATTACACGTAGGTAAGTATATACAGGTGAAATAGAAATCATTGGCACTATTTAACCCGTAAATCTATACAAGATTCTTATTATTTTAGAACCAATTAAAAATAAACCGATTAATAAAAAAATAATTGAAATTAATCCAAACAATTAATCAGGTGACCAAATACCTTAAAAATAACCATTAATAGGTAATAGGATACCCTAATACCTATTTAAAATTATATTATACTATGATTATCAAAGTCAGTTTATTTCAAACACAGGTTTATTGAAACTTAATTTTTAATAAATCGATTTCTTTATTAATGATCCTAAAATAATCTGAATCATGCATAGAGTCATTGTATAAAATGTTACCTATGATTTCGATTTCACCCTTCAGATTGTTGTATAAAATAAAGTAGCCCAAAGTTCGTAGTTACCGCAACTATTTTGTTCGTTGTAATAGCTGTGAGTATAATGAAGCATATATTATGGTTCCTGCTACGCCACACTATACTAATTCAAATATAAACAACACATTGCAAACTCGAAAAATATGGAAATATAAAAAAAATATGAAATATTGGATCACATCACTCACGGTAGGTTTTACAGCTTGATCCATCCATAACGTGTTACAACCATAACGTTATACATTTCTGTTAATAATGGCAATATTTCGGGCTCGACCGCGATCCGTAGTGATTCGGTATGAGCAGATTTAGAAGCTGGAAAATAGGCGATTTCCCGCCGGAAGTGTGAACAATATTAATGCGGCCCATAAGTCAAGCGTAGTCCTCGTATTTTTCTCCACCAACGGACGGAAGGACAGCCAGACTCTAATTAACAACATTAGCATATTTTCTTGGCCTTTTTGGGGGTGGAGGGGGGGGGGGGGGGGCTACGTAAAATACACCTTTTTGTATGTTAACGCTCGGGGAGTTTTGCCTAATTTTCGTGTCGGACATTCTGGGCGAAAACGATCTTATTTGCATGAGGCTTATTAGTTTTTTTGGGACGTTTTTTTGGCGTTATCAAGTTTTTAATACGTGGGTATATCGTTAATGTGGTAATTCATTACAGATAGCTAGCGATAAATAATCAGGCAAATTGTCATGTAAGATTTGTTATCTGGACTTTGTAACAGTGATTATGGGATGATCGTCACAATGCATAGAACCTAGAGTAAATTTTACCAAGCCCTCACGTAGCTTCCTGAGACAAAGTAATTAATGTCTCAGACGGTTTAATTAAAGTCAGTCCGGTATCTAGTACCTGTATTTTGGAAACATAAACATGGAAGATGTTTATATGCATGGTTCACTGTAGCATTTTTAACGTGCAATTTAGAAATGACTGTGTTAAAAATTTACTATTCCTATATAATAAGAATACCAGCCCTTTTTAATGTCCCACTGCTGGGCACGGGCCTCCCCTCAATTCGAGGGGGATTAGGCCATAGTCCACCAGTCCACCACGCTGGCCTAGTGCGGGTTGGCGGATCTTTCGAGGGGTTCTCTCAGACATGCAGGTTTCCTTACGATGGTTACCTTTACGGTTTAGCAAGTGATAATCGTGGTTGAAAATGAGATTCTCACATGAAATCCAGCAATCCCAGAGGTGCGAGCTGAGGTTTGAACCTGCGATCCTCGTTACCGAGGCAAGCGTTCTACCAACTTAGCTATCACTGATTTTATATCATTCCTATACTCTTTGGCATTTGTACCCCTGACGTCATATTATTATAGTATGAGATAAAATAGTCAATTACCCAAGGCGTCCATTCAACCAATTGCTGCAAGTACTTCTAACTGTATTATTTTGAAATTAGTTCCGAGTTCAATTAGACGCAGTTGGCAACTAACAATCGGGAATGGTACAAAAGGGGGCAAGTACATGGAATGTGCTTGTGCAGTGCAGATGCCGTGTATGTTCATACACGTGTGTGTAATAGCCATTAAGCCGTTCTATTACCAGTTTCAAAGTAGCGTGGCTGGATGACGAGTCCTGGATTGGATTGGCAAAGTGCTCGCAGATCGATATAAACTAGCTCGCTTTGTAGGCTAGTTATAGACCCGTGGTTAGTTCAGATCGTTTGTATCGTGTTATAGGGTGGGGAAAACGTAGAATGAAACAGTGTGAGTGGATTTGAATTGACAATTACATTGTCAGCACATCGAATGAAGTTACAACATAGCTTTTAATAACATACATATCTTTCTTTCTTCTCACATTATTTTCCAATCTGTACTAAAATAATATAATCATGGTTTTTTTGACTTGACAGTTATACAAAGTAACTTAGTATCTCTAAATCTGACATCAAATCAGACATAGAGAAGGCATGCTGTCATTGTCATTCTTTTTCATGTAATCTGCGGTGCGAACGGGATGGATGTCTTTACGTTACCGCAACGGTACGTAAAAAGATTATGCTTGAGATACAGATCTGATATACTTACTACATAATGAAAACTAATCGAAAATTCCTACAAAGCAATATTATTTCGCACAAAATCATTTCTGGATTTTACATTTCAGACTCTGATGATGTTTATTTCATGCTGTCGCATTTATATAAGAATTTATCATGAATTTGCGGAGCGATCTGGCGTTAGATGTGGAATATGGTGTCGGCATACCCATGGATAGCTTATTACCATACGTCAAGGCACAGACGGCAGAAAATAGAGCGACACGCTAGTACGGTTATTTATGTCATCGACATACTTAATACTTATATTTTTTATCTCCCAGCGTAGGGCAAATTCTAATTTCTGATTTGTGACTCGGATGCAAACATTCATGCTCATCACACAAAGTTTATCCTCAACAGGATTCGAACCTGGGACCCTCGGCGCAGAAGGCAGGGTCACTACCAACTGAGCTAATCATAAATATTATGCTCTCATATTTTGACAACTACGGTGTAACGGGCTGGCTAATAAAAAACATGTTTTATATACGTAAGCAGCAACAGATATAAGGCAGTCTTTAGGTAAAATTAGACTGTATATTACACAGAAAATTTTAAAGATAATAAAGAGGGTCCACCCTCAAGGCTAGCATTTTCCTTTGACTGTACCGTTCTTAATTATTACGCGGGGCGGGCGCTATATATATTATTTGCAGAAGGTGAGGTGCAAGCGTAATTTAACTTTGAAATGTTACGTCAAATAATATCATAAAGTTACCATTATTACGTTCGAGGCCACACTGTTCTTAGCAGTCATGATTATTATTAAAAAAAAAATAAAAATACGTTACCACGTTACTTAATTATAAACTTCACAATATATGCGCATAAATACGTCACGTTGGTACACACACATAAATACTCACACGCACAGCAAGCACACACACACGAACGCATCCCTACACACACATTTACATATTTACCCAGTACAATACAAATGAATGATTAATTCGTTCGTTCGCATGATCTAGTGGGGTTATTAGGCTGCCTTTAGGCTTCCGAGAAGGCTCAACGACTTTAATAACTGAGGCTGACAACCTAATGTACCCTCTGAAGCACGAGCCGGAGCGCTCAAGTGAAAATGCCACACCAGCGTTCACCCATCCAGGTGTTTACCACCACGAGCGCTTCTGTTTTGGACGCACTGCTTGCTCACAAAGTTTTTTGAGTAAAAAAAAATACTGCAGTGAAAGATTTTGAATTTCGTGTTATTGTTGATTAAAATATTATGCGTAAAATAATAACTATACGTTAAAAAACTAACTATAAACAGGCCTTTTAGTATAGTTTAACTGAAAATAAATTATCGTATTTATTAACACTGATTACAATAGCTGACGACTATCACCAACTATCGAACAAAAAAGCTATCAAACTTCAGCAAACTCATCTGATTTAGGGCTGCATTGCCATGATCCGACACACAGGCTAAAGGTGACATATCATTTTCCGTTGCAACACACAAGTACGTCTACCAACACGACTTTTCATACCATCGACGAGGGTGCTTGTAAACAAGCGCCACAAACCCTGTGAGAGATTACATCCAGTCCCCTGCTGTCAAATCTCTCATAGCACCGTGTTTGCTGGACATATTCGTAGCGCCGGCGTTGTTCCATAGATATCGGATTCATATGTACGACAGTACGTTTTGCTTGATATACGAGCTAACTAATATGATGCTAACTTGATTGATATTTCGAAAACTGATGAATATAACAGGCATCTGCAACAGCAATAAGCAAAAGTGTGCATTTTGTTGTATTTTTCTTGTTGCAAAAGCCGGTCTGTTGCAAAAGTTCTCAGTGCAAAGTGAATTGGCCATGTTTTATTTCACTTTTCACTACTTAAGTACTACTATGGCATTGTTATGCTCAAATTATGATGATGGCGAAAACAACTTGATGAAACACGACTACATGTAAGAAAATCTACCATTTGTCTATTCTGTATTTTTCCTATTCATGCTCGTTTACAAATGACATATCAAGTATATCCTTCTCATTCCTTGTGTGCCATCTTAATGTATAAAATGTATTCAATATCGCTAAATGGTGCTAACAGCCGATAAAGAGGAATCATTTGAAATATTTTGGTCAGGTGTCACAAAGTGCCAAATAGCTCCTTTAATTAACATTCGAGCTATAATAGAAATCACAAAGAAGCCGTAACTTGAGCCAATGGTTTAAAAAGACAAGTCAATAACGAACTCGAGTTCGATAAGTTCAGAGCTGTAGTTACTGAACCAGAAATATGAGTAAAATAAAAAATATAGGCGAGTAATAAATATTTGAGTGTTATGAGAACTCGTAGGATATAAAAAAAATATATTTTTGTGAACTGTTTGCGAATTAGTACCGAACATTTACGGTTTCCGTTTGCATAAACTTGTATCAATATAACCGGATTTAATTAGCTGTGTAGCGTGGCCGTGTCCGGAAAATACTGGAAAATTCACGCTCGAATATATATCAACCAATATGTTCGCAACAATGTTGTTTTTAAAATACAAATTCTCGATTCAACGATATGCTGAAATTTATCTCTCGTGGTTTAGGTAGACGCGAAATAATATATTGCCAGCTGAGCGGTTTGGAAAACACAAATGAATATCTGAGAGTTGTGAATGGCTCTGGGTACACTACCTACTTCTAAAGAACTCTAGTTTTTGCTATAGGTACTAAAGGTACCTAATACACATATATGCACTGCTAATTTCTGATTTTAATTTAAAATCAATACTTACGTAAGTTTTTTTACTGTGAGCCACGCCAAGCTGCTTGTCTCATAAACTTGTGCCATCGAAAAATAACATTTGATATTTTTAAAAACTTATTTCAAACTTGTCAATATGACGGTACGGAAACTAGAATGGTCCCTAGAGAAATTCAATTTTCCATGCAGTTCTTAACGTCTTTCCCTGATTTATATTACCAATGGATTTTTCTCTAGTTAGGTATTTGCTTAAAGACATTATTTTATTAAAGGCATTTTTTTATATTACAAACACAACAAAACAATTAATTCACCAACTCACCATTCAAGGTAAGGTAATAAATGTATATTTCTGTACACCCATTGTATTAATTAAGCAATAGTTTTTATGTGTTTAGAATATAAAGTACTATTAAATGATTTACGTAGGTTGGTTCTAGCAAAACATGATAGCTTAATGATAGTTAACAAAAACCTCTAGTCGTGAGGTGGAGAAAACATGTTTCTGATGTTTTTTTAACAAAACAACATCTTCAAGTAATCGCTTTACATAGAATACACAAACAATAATGTTTGTTACGAGTCCTGTGATACCGTGTAAGTTCCACCAGTTAATGTGATTTAATATTTGAATCCAATTCGAAAGCTTATTCCAGTGTAGGCAACGACCACAAAGCTTGCCAACTCTCTAGAAAAGTTAGTTAGGTTGGTACCAAAAAAAAGTCGTGCGACACGACAAACGGGCACGACGATGCTACTTAACGATTTAGAAAAGCAGCATCAGATTCATATTGTGACTCTTTGGTTACCATAACGTGGAAATAAAACGGATTTTATCGCGTATATTATGTTAAAAAAAAACATAATATAAACGCGATAAAATCCGTAAAATTAGTTTTATTTCACTGTGTAGTATTTGCGTAAATATAAGAAATCAATATATTATATCGTTTATAAGTATACTTTTTTCTACTCGTTCTAAATTTATTTTTGCAAAATCAGCCATTCTATTGCATACATTCTGAATCCTCAAGATAAATATTGCTTCTAAGACCAGCAGACAGGAACAGATACAATAAATTTCATAGTGGTAGAAACACCACAGTACTAGCTAGTATGAAGCACACACCATTTCGATGTAACTGCAAGCGAACAGCGAACGTATCTACTCTATTCAGATTTAGTGTCTGTTGTTACCGTATTTCGCGCAGTCGAGAACATGTTTACAGACCAACAACAGAGTAATTATTTCTAAATTTCGCCGGCAAACTTCCACTCGAGTACAAAGTTGATAGCCAGTACAATGTAGCCATAGATTCGGCTTTACGTGCGTGGGAAGCCCTAAGGTAAATTGGACGGCGACCTCGATGGTGTGAGCGCGACGCTTATTAGTTTTTGTGTATACAATGGATTTCGTAGTGTTATAGTACTATGGATTATATTTTATAGGGTTGATTATTTTGTTTATATTGATGAAAATGAAATGAATCTGCCTACAATAGTTGCGCTTAATAAGAGTAGGAGAATATTAAGAGGCATTTACAACTACATCACAGATCAGTATACGTAATGCTGATGTTTCTATGACTTGTCACCTATCCGTATTTTAGGAATACGAGCCGAAATACGAACGTTGCGATTATTACTTTTTCTGATGGTTTCTTATTCATGTTAGACTGATGTTTCACCAATGTACATATTATATTTACTTACGCGATTTTAATTACAAAACGAAACTGCCCAAAGCAGTGTAGAAATAACAAAATATGAAATTAATATTTTTTTTGGCAAAGTTTATCGTATTACTTAATAATTAATTTGTTTCTTCTTGTTTAATGAATTACTTATTTCGTATTTTTGACGGGGCGTCTTATGGTGAAGGCCCCTGGGAGAATAATTTTATTTGCGAGCTTTTGTTTTTTAAAAATTATAAGTGATTTTTAATAAAAAATAGAGCTCGTTAATTTTAATAAGATTATCTACTCTAAGCTGCTGCTCGTTTCGCCAAACACAATTATACAGTATACATTATCAAGTTTTAAGATCTACGTAATCTCTTAATTCTTAGCCTCATGTTAATAGATTTTAACCGTCAGATTGTCTATTTTGTAAAACTGGTTCACTATAATAACGCAGAGGTAATTAGTCTATCAAGGCTAGATGTTATTCTAATGATTGATTAAATTTTTAACCGACCTCAAAAAGGAGGAGGTTCTCAATTCGGTTGTATTTTTTTTTTCGTGCTATCGTGGCTTCCATTACTTCCTACTATGGAATTCTTCTGCCTAGTGTTTTTACCATTACTATATCTGGGTCGGGTCTTGATTGCCATCTTTTATCGGAGTCCTAACTAGTGGGGCTACTGGGAACCTTATCAGAACTTCTTTCTGTATGCTCGTTACGGCCATCAAAGATGTTAGAATAACGACCGTCAGCCTAACGTAACGCACTCCTAAGCACAAAGGAATTCAGATATATGTTATAATTCGGTCATTCATCCAAGTTACAACTGGGCCACGCTTCGATCTATTGAGCGATTTAACCAACTGGGCCCCGACCTCCACACAATATCCATTCATTAGATTCCAAAAATGAGTTGGTACGTTTATAAATATTTGATATCACCCTACTTTTTTGTCTGCTAGTTTTGTGTGACCCGAAATTGCTGAGCACGCAACGCGCCGACTACCCACGGTATTGGGATTTTTGTCGCTGCTAGCCCGATGTGTACGACTCTTTCAATCGAGGGCCACAAAATTGTGGAACGTGTATGGAATTTTGTTTCGGTGCCAACAGTTTTTCAACATAGATTACCAGAAACAGTCCCGCGGTCTGTTTATACGAGCCGAACTGCATGCAGGCTTTAGTTAGATCTTAAAAACGCAAAAGGTATATTGGTCTTAAAACATCGTTACTGTACAGGATGCTTAACCCTTAGTAGCCTGATTTATGAAAGTGATTTATTTTTAATATTACTGTGTTTAATGTTACTGTGTTTAATAATAATGACATTTGATTTTTTTTTTAATTTCGTTGGAAAGAATATTATACTACAGTAAAATACGTACAGCCAACCTATAAAAAAAAACGAATAGTAATGTGAACATTCGGTTTAAAAGATTGGTATCAAAATTGAAACTCTAGGCTATTAAGGGTTAAAAATATTAACACATGTATCACGCAAATAAAAATTCGCAATTTAATTTTTATTAAAAAAAGAATATAAATTTTATGAACTCCTATTTTATGCAGTACTACGCGAGCTACGCTACGCTACGCGATTCAGTATTAGAAGCCGGTACTCGTTAACACTGATAAGATGTGGCTAGTACTTAAGAGTTCTGTAGCCAACAAAATAAGAAAGTTACGCTCAGTCTGTTCTCACTAAAAATTACACACTACCTACCTCATATGATATATCTATGTATACTCGTGCAAGGATTCATGGCGTTCTTTTTTATGCCCAAGATTTGAACGTTTAAGCAACGATGTTTTCGTGGCCCTGCGGCAAGGGGTAGGGGGTACGGGGATAGGGTTACGCCGTCGAAATAATTGTGGACCTCTTTTATGGCGGTGTGGGCGACACCTATACGTTTTTATTAACGTTACCGTATACCGTTAAATCGGCACAAAGGATTTTTCGTTGGTAAAGACACGTGTAAAAATATATAGTTTTCTTTTGAGTATAGGAAAACCTCGTGGAAAACTACCGGAAAAAACTACAGATAAACTGGAATAGTCAACAAAAATATTAAAAAAAACACCAGCACGTGTGTAATCGCCGAAGGGGTTTTGCAGAGATATTCTCAATAGTACTTGAGCCTATTGCCATCATACTGGGCAAGCTCCCCCTCAATACAAGTCGGATTCAGGCCATAGCCCAGCAAGCTGGCCAAAAACCGGTCAATGACCTTTACACGGCTTTCGAAAGACTTGGAGGTTTCCTTAAAATGTTTGCATTCAGTGCATATACACCGTACAATTTGAGCGACAAAATCTATTATTTAACTTCTCATCAATTCACTATTCCATACACTATACAAAATTTAATCACCGTCTGAAACCGCACGCCTGTCAAACTCGTTAAAAACTAGCGACCTTTACAGAGCGCCATAGAAAATTCAATTTACATATTACAAGAGTCGGCTGACTGGACACCTCATTATCCCATATAATGGTCGTAGCAGGGTTGCACTCCCGCAAGACTTAATTACCCCTAATCTGGCATTCCGTGAATCTAACAGAAACCTCGCCCGCGTAATTACGGTCCACTGTTCTAAAGCTAATGGACTCGTTTATTTATCTGCTAATTCGTGTAATCCGCGAATCAAGATCTAAGCTTTAAGCATGGTACTCAAATGTACATGAAACTTTCTCTATTCAATGCATGTATGTTGTATATTACATATCGTTAGCTCTGTGGTATTTACTTCAAGTAGGTACTAAGATCAAACGAAGGCGATTTACACATGAAAGTAGGTTTTAAACGCACTTATAAGGTAAGGTCGGTGCTGTGTATGAACATACCTGAACAGGGGTTGGTAGCTATACTAGTATTACTTGCGGTTTTACCCGCACTGATTTTGGGTATAAAAATATCCTATACTCTTCCAGAGCCTAAACCCATTTCAAGATACAAACAAGCTCTTTCAAACCCTTCTTGGAGTATTTGCCATTTTAAAAATCTTGATATAATATTCAACTATACATTATCAGTAAAAAAATAATTGAAAGTAGTTTGCTACCTATATTGAAAAAAACTGTGGTAATGGAACGTAAACAATATATATGGAATGGAACGTAAATAGTATGCAAGGAATGGAACGTAAGGGTATGGGCGAAAAGGAAGGATAGATAAAAACAGAGGGAGAAAGAGGAAGCAAGAAAGGACATTGAGCACAGTGTGAAGTAATTTTTTTAAACAAATGGGAATAATAGTAACAAACGAAGAATAAACTTAGCATTGATAATAATTAAAGAGTTTTACTCAATGTCAACAACCTGAGGACTACAAAAATATTTAAAAATTACGAGTACTGAGTGCACCGTGATGTACATGGTATGTAGGTATACAGTGTATGGTTTCTTTTAAATGGCAAAGCCAGTAGTTTTGGTGCGCTGCACGAGTGAATCGATGTAAAAATATCGCGTGCCTAAAGGCTTCATAAACCGGGCGGGCGGTCTCGTTTAAAAGTCGTATGCAAACGTTATGATATTGCCGTCGACCTGCTTACGTACACTCGTCGCACTTTGCCTGCCCCTTAATTGGAGGGGTCGCTGTATTTCAACACGCGACTATGTACACACGCAAACAAAAATAGACCCTCTTGCGGGGCACGCTACAGACTAATATTCGAGAGTTTTGTAAATACTGGCCGGCGAATGAGGTTAGCGATTTTACACTGAAATAGTTCATAAAAAAGTACTTTACCTACGCTTATGTGTAATAATAATATAACGACATGAACGTTAAATCATTTAGTATAATTTGTAGGCACGAAACAAATACATAGAGAGCTTTACTTACTTGCTCGTAGGTATCTGCATCTATTGAAGATTTTTATGAAATAAAAAGAAATTGTTTATAAAATATTTATGTACTTATGTATACCGCATCTTTCTCGTATTTGACATTGGTGGGAAGATGATATTTAACAGTTAGGAACGCGGTGGTCGAACTAGGTATTACCTTATTGATTTCTTATATTTACGTGAATACTACACATTGAAATAAAGCTTATTTTACAGATCGTAGCGTAGATCGGACCGCAAGCAACAACTAAATATGAGGGTACCCCAGTTCAAACTATGACACTAGGACGTCAAACACCTCAGTCCTCCCGTGACCATGGTTGCTGTAAAGCAGCCGAAATGCAGGAATGTAAAAACATAAAATAAACGCGATAAAATCTGTAAAATAAGTTTTATTTCAATAGGTATTACCTTATTAGAAATTAGAGCGTGAAAGTAGACACAATATAGTATTTCCCAATCCATATAATGTTTGTTTAATATAGATTAAAGCTAATTTCACAAAAAAAATGAATTAAAAGTCAATGGATTCAATAGCTAGGAGCATTGTTGATGTCAATATAAAATTATGCACTTTGACTTGCGGATAATAAACTCCACTTTTTGAGTTGTGATAAATCGAATTCCTTATCTTTAATTCATCCTTCAATTGGAGAATATTACGTATCACTACGAATGGGATTGAAATTCCATTCATCTTGTCTGTTGTCAGTTATCTCATTATTCGACAGAATAAGAAAATATAACCTGATGTAAACATATATAGTATGTTTAATTTAAAATTATAAAGGAGCTTTCGAACGCCGGACAAAGGTTGGATGTACTTGGAGGGCTTTAGTCTGATGCACTTTGAACATTGAATACAAATTTTGCATAGTAAATGATATTTTGCATGGTTTGTACAGTTAAAGACAACAGTGATAACGTTTTGTCCTATGAAGTAGGAAGATATTTCCACAAAGGAGTTTTGTCTATTATTCTTGTTTTGGGGTTCGAGTACGACCAAGTATAGCTTTACCATTCAAAATAAAATTTCCAAGCAGATTAAAGTTAACCCCGTATTGTTGTGTTTCGATACATAAAATTAAGCCTGTACTTCGATCTTATTCAACTTCGCTTACAGATACCTAATATTGTTGCCGTTCGAAAATTTAAAACAAAAATACCGGCCAAGGGCGGTTCGCACGCACCTGGTTCTTTTTTTAAATTGACCATTTTTACCTTTTCTGGGTGACGCTGTAGATAGTCAGCAGGTTTGTGATGTACAGAAAAGTACTTAGTTCTTTTTTCATCTCCCTGGTCTTCTTCTATTGTCACAAACATTTTATTAGTGAAGCAAACTCAAACTGATTGCTGTTTGTGTACTGAAATGGGTCCTCTTTTAAGGAAATAATTTGAAGCCATATCGAATAAATAGCGAACTGTTGGTTCAGCTCTCTAATCCAAATTACGTTGATTTAATTGAATTCTACTCTTCAAGGGACATCGAGGTTTTCATTATTTCTTACAAATTAAAATATTCGATTTTATTTAATGCCTTTGTTAAACAATTATGTAACTAGTATATACTTTGCGCCATTTTATATAAAAAAACAATCCGTTCACCATACTTATATAAACGAATTATTCTAGAAAATGTTTTATAAAGCATTGTATACATGGATTACAAGTTACTATACATATGAAGGGTAGAATAAAATCAACACCAGTGAGACAGTGAATTTCAATCTAATTTTTTTTTGTGAATTAATGGTGTCATAGACCCGTAAATATCTGCTTAAAAAGCAATTCGTTTAAAGTTAAACTCGTATCAAAATAATTGGAATAGCTAGTCAGTCCTTAAAACTTTGCCGGCGATCGCTGGGGACCGAGCAGATAAAACAAGTTTACAAAATCAATTAGCCGCAATGTTGGATTTACACAAGTTGTTATTGAGTTTAGCGATTTCGAATATGTGCAGTCAACTTTTTGTTTCGGGTTTAAATTAAGTTAAATATTGATTAATTTCTCTTCGTTCTCTGTAATTAAGATGATAGTTATAAGAGATACTGCATACACTAGTGCTATTCCTTTGACGGTACTTAATTTCGGAGGACGAATAAATAACTTTTCAGGAACTCCTATTTCATTCAAATATTTACGATGTCGTTGAAGTCAGACGGTTTTAAATTTATTTACAAAATCATTTAATTATCTCGAGTTACTTCGTTACATTATTTCGAGGCTGGCGCGTGTAGATCACATTTTAATAACTTATTATAACTTCCTCAAAGAAAGTATCGTCTAACATAATTAATTTGATCGATGGCATGTTTTTGTTCATTGGTCGAGTTTCAAAAAGATTTCTTGTTAATTTTATAATTTATGCGGTAAACAAGGGACATTGAAAACAGGATTCTAAATTTAATAACAAATGGATAAAGTAATTTTGTATTTTTATCATTTTACCACTTGTTTATTTTTGAAAATTTTCATGATACTTATATATTGGAAGTTATTACACCTTGTAAAAAAAATAACCGTTCTTTGGAAGTTTATTATGCGAATCAGAAATCGATGTCCTTGAATCAAGTATCGATTTGAAATAGTACTTAGATAGGTAATTCGTATGTACAGTTGGATCCATGCGATTCAAGCATTTAATAGAACCAAATCATATGCGACATCTGAAACGTGATCCATGTCGCCCATTCCCGCGGCGCTGAGTGAAGCATTCCCGTCTACTCTCGCGGCTATTTGCATGTGAAAGAGCTCAAATGTTCTTACTTTTGTAAGAGCGGTGACGACTAGGCTCCGGCTGTATATCAGCACATTCTATAAAAAAAACAATGTGAAGGTGTGAAAAATTGCGGGCTTTTATATTGATAGCTTAACCTCAGCTTTGCCTGCAATTGTGACGGTAAAATTCTGTATTATGTTATTCTAGGGTATTTTTTTTTTTTATACATTATAGGCAAGTATTTGATCTCGATCTCACCTGATGGTAAGTGATGATGAGATCTACGATGGAGCATACTTGCCTAGGTAGGATATATAGCCTACATATTATGTTCAAAATTGTTGTTTGCAGTCGCAATGGTCTCTGTTAAACTTATACAAATGTATATAATGTTACTATATCGATTGGTCTAAAATACTGAAATAAAATATAATTCATACAATTATAATATAGCTTTTACATTTTAATATAGTATAAATTAAAATTATCTACGTCGACTATATCAAGGACACTGTCCCAAACATATTATACTTATTATTATTATTTCACAGAGCCATGTAAGTGTAATCATTATCTATTCTTAAATTACTTGCCTTTCTAAATATAATATAACTAAAGCAACCATAACGCAATTGTGGTATTTGCAGTTATATCTTCGATTTTATTAACTTTTCATCAAGTGAGATGGCTTTGTAAGCTTTGACAATTACAAGGCAGTACATATGAAAGGCCGATCGAGGCGAACGTCTATTTGACCTCATTTCATACCATATTGGTCTGTCATTTGGCGTATTGCCGTTATTCTCGCAGCCAGTTCCTGAGGAGGAATACTGTCGTGTGAAACTTAGTTTGTTTTTGTCATTCATAAAATTGTTATAAATTGATTCGTTAGACATTCTATATAATTGAATTGTACGCCTTCGGCGTTTAAAATATAATTTATGAAAAGAGCACCACTTTAGCCCTTTGCTTCTCTTCTTCAGAACAATAAGAAAGCTATTTAATAATAAAATACTTTGGCAAGACCCAAAAGTCTGAATTACAAGACCTTTTAACTATATCTATTATGTATATATTTTAGATGGAATTTTAGATGGTTATATATATTGCTAAGAAAAATATTTTTTTTTGTCATGCTAAATTGTCTATGCCTATGTTTTTGTATAATGTGCGTATAACTTATCGCCGCGATAACCTCGAGAGCAGGTATAAAAGTATGCAAAGTATCCGGAATAATTATGTAAATTATACATCCCGGCGACCGCTATTCAAACTACCGACTGTGCGGTGGAGGCTGTGTATTGCGCGGATCAGAATCCAATGTACCATACGATAATTTATTCTTGTATCACGGGGAATATATTATATTAAAGTATATAGATTTAGTTTTTTTTAATCTATCTATACAATTGCAAATACTGTATTTTGGTCATGTTAGAATATGTCAACAACACTGAATTTAAAAAAAAAACAATTTGTCTGGCAGCCTGTTCGCGCATTATAGGAACACTGCTCAGTTGAGTTTAATAATTTTATGTATCAATTCATTTACAATAGCCTTAAAGAGTATTTAAAAAATAATAATAATACCGTTTACTAAATTAAGTTGCAGCAAGCTAATAAGGTAACTCTCATTAAAAAAAACATATCAATATATTGCACATTATTACTAAACATGCCGGGAGAAAATAATGGTGAAGAAACAGATCATTTACGTGAAGGCGGTATTGATTTTCCTATTCAATAGACGGCTCGTTGGCTCTATAAAAATTCGACTTTTAATTCTCTATTGTCGAACGGCGCGGGTAATGGAATCACGCGGTCAGGTCACGTCCTCGGCCCTCAAACGGCTGACTGTAGAAGATAAACTTTACCTTCATTGTCAATTTCCTTGAGTCTTGAGGGCACTCCGCCCGCCCGGAAACAATGAAAGAAAAGTACTTTGGAGAAGTTTGTGTTGACTTTTAAATGCGTTTAGCGAACGGCCTATTAAGTCTCGTGGTAACGGGCTACGGATTTGTTCAATAGCTCTGAATCCTATGATGACATTTACTAGTACGTTATAGCCAGGTTGAATTGAGGCCGCTATATCTTGGGACTTTGCATAACGCGTATAGTAACATACATACATACTGACGCCTGTAGCTCATGGGGGTAAGCAAAGACCGCTGATTGCCATATACTACGATCCTGGCATCGCTTTCACTTCATCCACATACATGACATTCCCCTTTCATAAAAAGACTGTACATTACCTGGAATATTTAGCTGTCTTTGTTTATATCTGCTCCTCCAAACATTGATTTTAAAGCTACTTCCCGATAGACCTTATTGCATCGAATTTATCAATAACTAGCTGTTACCCGCGACTTCGTCCTGAGGTATTCAACAAATAATGTATGTATACAACTTCCCTATTTAAATCGAATATTATTAAATTTTTCATTTTTTTTTTTCGTGAGATCCTATTTTTTTTTTCTAAAATAAAAGTAGCCTAAATTACTCCTTGTTACATCAGCTATCTGCCAGTGCAAGTCTCGTCAAAATCGGTCCAGCGATTTCAGAGATTAGCCAGAACAAACAGACAGACAGACAGACGGACAAAAAATTTAAAAAATTTTGTTTTGGTATATGTACCGTGTATACATCTAAATGCACTTAGTAAAAAGCGGTTATTTTAATTTTTCAAACAGACACTCACAGACAATTTTATTTATTTGTATAGATTGCCCAGAATTACTTTTATAACCTTGTTCATACTTAAATCTACACCCTAATGATGTAAGTACTCAAACTATTCCACTACGATTAAAAGGGTTAAACCCAATTAACACCGCGTTAATTTTGGATGCGAACTCGTATATACCCATAAAACTATAGTTGTTCCACACACTAATAATAACTTCATTAAAATACGAAGGGTTTCAAACTAAATAAAGGATATAACTTTGATTACCAGTTTATTTTCATGAATTTTAATTGAGGCTCTTCATTAGTAGGTGTCTGTATTACCTAACAAATAGATTCAAACGAAAAGAGATTGGGTTCGCTTTAACATTGTCACGATAGTCTAGATGTCGCATGCGCAGCTTGGCAATCATGAAGTTTCCAAAAAAATGTTATTTGTCGCGTTTGACCAACGGAATAGTTATCGGCGGCTGCTTTGTCTTGCTCAGTCAGGACATAGCTTTTGGTTACCCCCTACAGTATGGAAGCTGGAATTCGCGACCTATTATATAGTTACATAACACCCGTAAAATATTGTAGTTGTGGCCCAAAGTCGGTCTAGGTTTTGCATCTTCGCAAGACCATGACCAAAACGTTTCGCGAGTCTTTGATATAAAATTCTACGAGACTGTTGCGTCTTGGTCTTAGTCTTTGGGCAACACAAGATGTGAATGTATGATAGTGCATGCAACCCTATGAGAAATACAGGTGCATTTTTAGAGTACGTATAACTGAAACACACCTTTCACAGCCCTTTTAAAACTTCATTTGTGTACCTAAGCGACAAAAGCTTTTAAAACTGCCTGTTCAAACACCCACCTATCGTGCTGACGAATGAAAATTGGGTTTGATAAGGTCTAGAATCCATGATGCGACAAAAAGGAACACGATAGATAACTCGTTCCGATACGATTTTTTGCGACTACTTTACGATAACGGAATACGTATTAGGGGTCGACAATAAAGTATTGGATATAGGGAGGGGAATGCCTAACAGCAAAACGTCACGTAAGGTTAAGTAATGTGTCACGTCGAAATATCAGTTGTGTGAGTACTGTGTTTATTATTTTACACGCTATGCTTGACACGTGATATTTATATTCCAATAAGAATATAACAATAATTTGTTTTTTTAAATTAAGTATAACAATTTTGTTTTAGTTTTGGTTTTAGTGAAGGGTATATAGCAATCATTGGTGGCGAAGAATCTAAATTATTTGTGACGTGTTTTATGGATAGCCCATCGGCAATGAAGAACGTAGCTTCGATGGTCGGATATGAGAGAGAGGGGGGGAGAATGGATCTTTTGTGTAAGAAGATATTTGAATTTGAATGCCTACGCAGAGGACATCTGATTTTATAACGAAAATTAAAGTTGGTTAAGGCAATATTATTCTAATTGTCTACTGAGTTGGGACAATTTAAATAAATTATCACATATATTTATAGGTCGTTTTGTTAGAGCGATGTAAATTACGGTTGAATCTATATTATTGTTCGATAATTGAGTCAAGTCATAAAATGATTTTCTATTTTTTAAGTAGACGGCAATGTCAAGTTAGAGAAATGTACTGGGTGATTTTTCATGCGGGCGAGGATGGCTAGATCCAAAACTATAGGGAATAGCGAAAAATGTTTAAGGGACTCTAAAACAGCAACAATCTATTTTTGAAAAACAGTTATGATACAGTTTTAGTTTTCACTTGAAAAAATCAACCTATTTAGAATCTATTAACTATTCTTTTTTTATTGTGTGGCTCACATGAGTGCTGACAAAATTATAAGGTTTATATCCTAATACCAACTATTATTATTGTAATACACGCACGTAGGGGGTTATGGGATATTCTGGAATAATAGGTATTTAGGCTACTGCGTAACGAAGCCTCTACATAAGCCAGTAGTCAGATTTTGATATAATATTCCTTAACCAAACCAGACTATTAAGCTTAGGTATGGTAAGTCCTTTTCGACGCACACAGGCAAACACAACTCCCAACATATTTTATGAGCATCGAACCACATGGTGCGGAGATAATCTCTGTGATTAATATTACTGCCTCAGTGTGCTGATGTATTGTTTATAGCTCATTATTGGATACGATAATTGATTACTCCATGCGAGGTGCTTAATGGTTATCGTTTACGGGCAGCCAGTACTAGATAGTTCAGCTAAAGCAATCTATCGTATAGAAATAATATGGAAAAAAAAATAGTACCTACCTTGCCTAACCAGCGGAAAAGCGTCATCAACTGACGTTACGCTTTTGTATCTCTTTACCACCCAGAGAAGTCAACCCTAGTCAATTGACGGACTACGATAGTACTAGACTGACTAGTACTAGAATGACGTAAGATTAGTTCATCGTTTTAGATCGATAACTATTGGTTTTTTTCAAAAAGGAAAACAAAAGCATTACTTTTGTTGCATTCCTTGTCAATAGAGCTAGTCTGTGCTTATGTATTAATATAATAAAATAATGAGAACATCATGTCCCAACTACTAGTCACGGGGTGTCCCTCGATGCAATTCTGACAACACTCATACGAAATTCCATCAGGGTATTACAATTTTTTTTTATACATGAATATTAAATTTTTATTTACAAATCGGTTCATAAATATTATTAATATAAATTACCTATAATATATAACATTTATATTTTTATTCAATATTTCCATAAACATGTAAACTTATAAAAAATCAGCGATTAAAGTGCATCTATTATTTTCCGCTCGTTTCAAATTGCCACATAAAACTATCCGTTTCCTTGTTCGTAGTTTGTATTGAATCGTAAACACGGCCGAGCGCGAGCATACATCACTCGGTAGCGATCGCACAACTTACATATTAGGGCCGTACGTTAGAACCGCACCGACAAAAACCAGTATCACGTCCCGATATGTTAAACTACGAATTGATTTCCTCAGAGTTTCTTTGAGACGGCACTGTTTTTAACGCCAGTTTGGCTAACACGTGCGCGAGCCGACATATTGCTTTTTTCATTCGTTTTCTATATTCTTCCGACGTGTTTTGCGCTTTGGTTGACGTCGATATTGGGTTTTTCTCGTGTTGTATGACGGATGCCGCGCGTTTTTGTAAACGTAATAAGAGATAAAAATGTTGTTGGTTATTTGTGTGTGAATGCATTTTGGTTGCGATTTGTCTTGGTTTAATATTAGGATCTATCGTTATAGCTACTGGCGCTATCGCTTGCATATACAGAGCAAATAGAAACGGGACCAACGGCTTGATATATTAATGTCACAATTTGTACTAAAAAAAATAAAATTAATCCAATCCGATATAACATGCTTCTCACTGACAATAAGCCTTATTAATTAACCCTTTGCATTAACGCTTTATTGAGCAGTGATATAAAAGAGCTTTAATTATTTTATAAGCACTCTTTATTTTAAAATACAGTTATATTTTGACGACCTGTTTAGCTAATTTGGTAGTGAACCTGCCAACTGTACTAAAGGTCCCGGGTTCGAATCCTGGTAGGGACAAACTTCGTGTGATAAGCACGAATGTTTGTACCCGAGTCATGGATGTTTAATATCCATGTACGTATTACATACACTGAACATACATTATACAAGCGTTCCTTAGTTGGGGATCTTATTGTTGGTGTGTTCGTCTGGCGATATTATTATTACTTTTACACGAACTTTGCTTTCCGCCACCGGTAGAAAGAGAACGCTATTTTTTTATTTGAGTGTCTAGTATATCAATGTTCAAGACTATAATCTATCTGTATTAGTGAATTTCATCTATGAATCTCAATGTAGTTTTTTTGGTGAGCAGCAAAAAGAAGAAATCCAAATAAGGTATCATTAATCCCAAATTAAATTGAAACTGTTACGAACTCATAATCTTAATCCAAAGTTCGTTCGGTCAGGGAAGAGCGATAAATCATTGAATGCCGAACCTTATTGACAGGCTGCGTTACATTTAGAGGAACTCTTGAAATCAATTTTCTTGCCTAGATTAAGGCGAGGTCTTATCAGAAATTGGAATGAGTTTGCTTTATAAACGAAGTAAGGTTAAAAATTGAGCTTAAATTTGGTTTCAAAATAATGACCAGGTACTCAGGTGGCAGCTGTTTTTTTTTGCTATTAAGTAAACAATGAAGCTGTATATTAATAGACAAATTATCACTGAGAACACTGATAATTCTGAAACAGGGAACTTTGGAAATTTGGTTGAGGCAAGTGAAATTAAATTATTTATTTACAAATCATGTGCAATTAAAACTACATTACTTACTACTTAATAAAAAGTTTAAACCATGTGGTCAATGTATATGCGCATGTGCGTTTCCTTGATGAAAAGCCAAAGGCGAGGGATATTTGAAAATTTATTATTTATAGGCTGTTTTTCATAGTATGGGCATTTATAACCTTGCCTTAAAGGAAAATCCAATACGACGAAATCTCAGCTTCTGGTTGGCCTCGGCTCTCGGCGCTCGGCCGAATCAGAGCGCCCTCCAGCGACTTCGACCTTCGGACAAGCTGAAAATTAGATTTAGCTGCAGTTGACACACGACTAGTTCAATACGATGTCTTCGCCGAATAACTACATTCGTTTCTTGCACCTGTCGTCATGTAGTGCCAATAAAAATAGTATTTTGAAACAGTTAAAAACGTAGGTACGCGACTTCATTTATTGCTAATATGGACTTACGTTTTGTTATGATCACGTGGGAATTATTTTTTATTACCAGGGATATAAGATTTATATTAATATGTATTTATTTATTAGCTCGCACACAATACTCTACGTACCTACATGATTTTATGAGAATTAAAAAAAACTGACTTTTTTTATTTCAATTAGTGGTTCTTTAGATTAGAAGCTATTATGAATTAGCCAGTGACGTTCACCTATCAGCTTTTTATGATACCTCACTATTTCCTTAACCGGTCTCATATTATCTTCAACCTGTCCCATACCAGCCCTCTTATTCTCAATTCCGCGCCTTGAGTCGGCTTAGAGGCCGTGTGAAGTGCCGCCCATAAACAAGGGACCCTCAACACGTCACTCCCTACAAATGGACTCTTTATGTCCCTGTCAAATATTTTGTCCAATTCCTTTCCTCGACTTCGAATGCACGAGTTTTTCGTGCGTTTTCCTGTTGATTCAATTATGGCTCGTTGTTTATTTCTAGTAATCCGCGAGAATTGTTATGGAATATATTGTTTATTTTTTCTGATCTAGTGATTTTCAGATAATATACCAGCCAGTAGCCTAATCCAGTACCTACTCATTTATTAGTCTTTTAAAAAGTTTTTTCGAATACTATCAATAAGTATAGACTCCTTTATTTCAGCCTTATTTGTCATAGTGAGGTCGCTATAGACACTGAATTTCTAACCAGCGAAAATCCGCCAATAATAATAATAATATCGCCAGACAGACAAACTTGTTGAATTGTTTATAATACACTTTTATCTTGATATTCGCAGTGCTTTCATCAATTATTCAACCAAAGCAAACACAAACAATATAAATATTCACATTCATCAAACGCAAAACTACAACGCATAAAACTGAACCACTGTTAGTTCAATGAAAGGATTCTTTACAAGTTCACTGCGCCGAACAAATCCAGCGGCGTAGTTTGTTATTGTCAAACGCGCTAGTTTTTGATATATGGACTGGATAAAAAATGCATAATAGACAAATGTTTGCACATCCTCGCTAGAGTGGAGCTCTGCTGAGCTCAGTATAAAAATACGCAGTAGTTGTTGTTCCTAGCAGTTTTGGCTCGTGGTGCGGATGTCAAGAAGTGCTGACAATCCCCGCGTCGCGCTCACGCTGCGATGCACTCTTTTCTGTGCCGAGCAGCCTTTTATCTTTTTTCTTCTTCTGTCAGTACACAGCGGTTTGCAATTCAACGCTTGTTTTTCGTTTGCCTCCCTTCAACATTTCGCTTTGTTTGCAATCGGACAGCCGTACTTTGTAACGTATGCGCGCTTCATGAGCAGAGTTTTTTAAACAATTTGCTTAATCGTTTGTTGGATACAATTTTACACGCTAGCTTCAGTCCCGGATAATAACGGCGCGAAATTGAGGCAATTCATGAAGAAAACAAATGTGTAAGTGCCAAGCTGAGCTATCATTCAAAATAAGTGAGCGCCATAATGCTCGTTTTAATACTTTATTCCAGCTTAAACTTCCGTACCGTTTAAATTATTTGTCCGTGGGGGTTGGAGGCATTCCAAATTATATTATACGCAGAAAATTTTTGGTCACATTTCAAAATTAATTGTGATTTCTGTTCTAGGCGATACGTTTAGTGAAGTTGTTTTTACTCGTTGCCAAGTTGTCCCTTCTGAGCAAGTCAAGCGCGTTAATTGAATTCCGGGTGGCAACTTCAATACCCCTAATGACAGTTTAAATGTTTGTAACAATTAACTATTTTGAAAACAATTTTGTGATTCCAAATGTTGTACAAGATATAATAATAATAATGCCAGACCAACACACCAACCATACGGTCCCGCACTAAGCAGCGCTTGTATTGTGGGTACCGTACAATGGACTGGGGGCGAACCCAATATATACTACTTATATAGATATTAAACATCCATGACTTGGGTACAAACATTCGTGCTTATTACACAAAGTTTGTCACTACCAGGATTCGAACCCGGAACCTTTGTCTCAGAATGCAGGGTCACTACAAAAGTGCGCTAATCAGGTCGTCAATAATTGATTTAATAATCTAGTGTCTTATACACTACGCAAGTTAATCTACTTCCCTCAAAGTTTTAGAAAGTTATAATGGATTATAAAGCTATTATAACGCACTATTTCGTCTGAAAAGTTTGCTATAATGCCACTATAATCCATTATAACTTTCTATAAATTTGAAGGTATGTCTCTAGAATACATTTACGCTTGTACAATTCTATTAAAGCTATATACTGCGCAGAACATGATTTTAAGTATCAATGAGATTTGAAGGGTGTTGCGGGATGCGGTTGTGCAGCTTACTTAACATATGCGGATTACTTATACAGCTACTAGCTTCTCTTTTGCAAGAAAATTAGTGCTACTTCGTTTTATTTCCCACATTAGATATCAGACCACATAATATTTCATCATTCGAAATTAATTACAATCCTGAAACACCCTCGACTGCCCTCGAGGTATTCACTGCAATGATATGCATCTATCAATATTCGTTCAATCTCGCGATCGCATCCAAAGCAATCATGTATCAATATTTTGTTTGCCGTATGCACAGGACCTATTAGAGTTAGCATTAACCAAACGCACGACGTACCTACGTAATGGCGTATTAAATTCGTGATCTCGTTTTGTTGCTGACAACACGCACAGCGAATGGTTTGGTAATAGATTGGTGTGGATTCAGTATTTTTACAATGTTAGGATAATGATAATGGTTTGTTCAACACATGTTTTTTTTTTCCGAGCAAATTTTCCTTTTAATTAATAATTAATGCGAATAGCGGAATGGAATATACCCATTCCATTCCGATTGATGTATATGATAAAGAAGATTCTAGATTAAAATATGCAATGGGTACACAATATTTGTGTCAATCAACAAATTTTAATATAACTGAAGGCTGAATATAGAGCGCTTATAATGCTATCGTATCCATTTGTTCATAGAATATCAGTAGTTCGCTTGTTATTTAGCAATTTCCTCTATGCAATATTAATGGCAATATTTATATGTTGACTACCCTGTGTTAGCTAAATGAGATAGTCGATACCAAACAGCGACCGCAAGCGCTCGCGACCGGTCGCAATGAGGTCGCGGATTGTTTTGAAATGCAATAATAGTTTACTACAATGAACCTGTTATTTATGAATTTCTATTACTAACTTCATTCAAAATCAAAATATAATAATTCCAGCCCTTTTTTTAATGTCCGACTGCTGGGCACGGGCCTCCCCTCAATGCGAGGGGGGATTAGGCCATAGTCCACCACGCTGGCCCAGTGCGGATTGGCGGACTTCACACATCTTTCGAGGGGTTCTCTCAGACATGCAGGTTTCCTCACGATGTTTTCCTTCACCGTTTTAGCAAGTGATAATAATGGTTGAAAATGAGATTCGCACTTGAAAAATCCCAGAGGTGCGAGCCGGGGTTTGATCCTGCAATCCTCGTTACCGAGGCAAGCGTTCTACCAACTTGGCGATCACTGCAAATCATCATCAAAAATCAAAATCAATTTTATTTTATTCATATATGCCAACAAGTACTTATGAATGGTCAAATTTAGCTCCGGTTCGGAATGTTGGTTCCACTGAGAAGAGTCAGCAAGTGACACTACAACTATTTTTAAATTAGGTTGTTGTAAATACATTGAAAATCAACGCCATGTGAGCATGCAGCACCATAGCCAAGATACTAAGTGTTACACGATACTAATAAATAGGTACTCAAGCAGCACTTTCATCATTGTTAATTAAATCAAAAGCCGCACAAGTTAATTTAACTAGGAAGCCAAACGGGCTTCAAGAAAGCCACCAATTCAGTGAGGTGTGCAGGCAAACTATGATTTACAATTATATGGAGAACATGGCAGATTGGAAAATAATTGCTTTAGTATGATGTTACGTTAAAACGAAGCAAAAATAAGTAATTAAAAAAATGACAAATTAAGAAGGTATATAAAATTGTATAAATACTAACATAAAGACTAAACAATTAGAACGTTATTTTTGTTCATAAAAAGCAATGATTGACATTGATTATTTTTTTGGCGCTTATTCAACAGTAGCACCGTATAACAGAGGTTGACATTGGTAACATAGATTGATATATTATGTTGTGGATGATGCGAAAGAGATTCGGAAGCGTAGCAAACATGTACGCAAATAAGGGAATAGATATTATGGTAAATTTTGTTTGATACATTTTATACATTTTCAATAACTATTAGTTTCCTGAAATGATGTGGGTATCAACCGCAAACAAACAACCGCGAGCGACGACCGCCACCGGTCGAGCCGCGCTGCGTGCCCTGATTGTTTTGTGACAAATATCTACTATTTTATCAAACATTCCACGAATAATTGAAATCGTCAGCAATCTATTTACTGGGTATATTATTCTAAGTATTGAATTAAGGAGTAAATTGGGCCATAACCAAACCGTAACTACCGGAACTAAAATAAAAATGTGATTAATTTAAAAGTCTAAATAACTACAATGAACCACTCGCACACTTCGGATCAAGTACTTCAATGTTAATTAACTAAACATTAACTCGGTATGTTTACACAAACGCCAACGCCCGTAAGCTTTCGATCTCAAACAAAAACAATTTAACAAGTAAAAGAATTAATCACTACGGGGAGAGAGATATCGGAAACAAAAGTGGGGTGCTCTTTCAAAGAAATCACGTACGGGTGTTACACAAAAAGTGGTTCCTAACGGGAAACGTTACCGTTTAACTTTTAAACCTAATACGTGATTCAATTTGGAGTTGCGTCCCGGCGCGGCGGACCCAAAAACTGTCGACCGAATCCATTCAACTTATCTTTTCATATTTTAAAAGAATACTGGCTGCCGTCGAGTTGAAAACACATATTGAACAAATCTTTCAATAACGGAAAAGAATATTCTGATGCTGTCGGAAAGTTGGATGCCAATTTCTTTGTTTGCTTACATTATTTTCATTTATATGGTTTCGATCGATTCGATACCTTTTTATTATTGGTTCGACGAAAGGTTACAAAAGCGTTTGTAATTATATGGTGTAGGTATAATAAATAAAATAATATTGCCAGATGAACACACCAACTTTACGGTCCCAAAATAAGCACGACTTGTACCTTTACAAGAATATATAAGGTGTACAATAATAGTGTAAAATAGTTTAACAGGGCCAACAGTACGTTATAAAGATGACATTTCCAAAAACTTAATAAAATTTTTAGACATCTAAAAAATTACACCTGTACTAAGCACATGGCCAAACCTAATTTACACAACATTACTAGATTTTTTTTATACTTATATATACTGTTGTTATACCTTATATAGATATTCAACGTCGATAAGTCGGGTAAAAACAAACCTGCTTATTGCGCAAAGTTTTCCCCCACCCCGAATAGAACCCGGGACCTTCGGTACAGAAAGCAGGTTCACTACTAACTGGTCAAATCAGGTTGTAGTTTTCTGTCTATTTTGTATAGTTATACTAAGCACGGTAATGACAATATAATCTTTCATATAATTCCCATTTCAAAATTGGAATTTGACCAAACATGATCATCGAGCTATATATATATCAATTTTCATGACATTATACATTGCAGCCAGTAGGTACACGAGGTGATTCATAAACTAATTTAATAAACCATTAAAGCTATCTGGACCAGGAGTAGCCATGTTGATTTATAGCAATATGAGAACATTAAAAACGCATTACGTAAACATGACTTTTGGCGGAAAATTTAACAGGGCCATATATAACCTGTAACGGATGTTTTGTATTTCGGTGTTATTAAAAAATGTATAAAATAAAATATAATTAACACGGTGAAAGATGCGTTGAAGCTTTACCATTTTACTAAAGTTACAATTTTGACTTTGGAAATATTTGTAACTTTAGTAAAAAAAAACGTGGTGGTAAATCATTTACGTTAGTAGCAGTCAGTCATAACTATAGGTGCCAAGTCAGCAAATGATAGCCAGAAAGGGTCTGATAATCGAATCGACTGCAAATTATACAGAATGTATGGTAACGAGAACGTTAGGTAAAAGTTACACTTACTGCCTATGATAAAATTGTAGAAATCATTTTTACGACCTAATTAGCGCAGTTGGTAGGTACCCTGCTTCCTGCGCCGAGGGTTCCGGGTTCAAATCCTGTTTTAATTTAAGTGTGATGATGGCATTTTCATTTAAAATCACGTTGAGATTAACTTCTCTTATGATTTCATGATAAAATCAATTTATAAATACTGAAAAATGTGCATATAAATCTTGAAAAGATCGAGAAAAAAATACCAACTCTCGGGATCCAGAATCATGCGTTGAATCCATGGTATCAGTTTTCGTAACGATGCCACATACATCCTGTATATAGCCAAACTATGTTCCCAGTATAAGTTCTATAATAAATACTTACGACTAACGTAGATATTTGAAAAAGGTCTTTGAGCCAATTACGTAAGTCTGTTCAGAGAGCCAACTAGCGTTTGTCCTGCCACTTTTATATAAGTTCGTAACTTTTGTAGATAGAAATAAGAAAGCCTCTGTATAATAGATAACGAAAAACTACTATTATAGTTATGTTTCTGTAACCAGTTTTATTACTTTGGTTTCATAACTTTGCTCTTTCATGTAAGTATACAGTTAACCTTGTTAAATATTAATGGAGGCGAGTAAATCTGGATACGTACTTAGATATTCCAAATAAGAAGTTGAAATACATTTCTGAATTTTATTAGCTAATACATGGGGCGCGATTGCGAGGAATATTATCTGAAAATTCACGTGAAAAAACACCTAATTAGGACACAATTGATAGTTATATTATATGAGTATCTAGAATATGATATTTAAATGATCAGATTGGATTCTGCTTCAAAGTAGCATGACGAAATATTATGATAGAAAACTCATTTTGATTAATTATGCGAGTACTTTGTTCTATAAATTTAACTTCTGCAACATATTTACATGACGGCATGCCCAAAACATACTCTCTAGAGGCATAGCGTGCGTCCACATATACCGCCATCATCGTACCGAAATTGTTAAAACTGATCTCACTAACAAGTTTAATTAACAATGTTCCCGAACCGAAACGGGAACACAACTTGTTAAAATATTACCCCCGTTAATTCACAAGTTTATGAAGACTTTACAGTCTATTTACCTGATGTTCACGTCGATATAATGTACTACAACGAGTCTGGAAACGGTGGTCTGTAACGGGCTTGTTTGTTTATAAGTTGGGGGCTTATGTGCTTTAAGTGTGAAGTTGTCGTTAAGATGTAAAGTGTCTTATGTTTTATTAGTTTACATAATACTGGAAGATTCTCCGAAACTCAATTTTCCGCAAAATGTGTGTAGTAGGTTGAATTCCCGTGGGAATTGTAGTGTTTTTTTTGTTTTATCAAAAAAGAATCATTGAGTTTTTAGCGCTTCTGTATATAAAGTCTTCCTGATTCGTTGTTCTAAAGTACAAAAAGAACCGCTTGAGTAAGTGTTGGATAATTCCTTCGAGGTATTACCCATACTTATTAAAATTAATAAGAATATGTAAACTAGATTTATAAGTACTTAGGTTTTTTGTTGTTTTGTTATTCTAGAAATAACTCAGTTTACAGTATCAACCCATTGTACGAAACTGCATGTTTTTAATTTTTTTTATTATAAAGTATACCGTACTCTATACTTGTGAACCAAAGGTTTCTAACGACGTAATTCTAGATAAAAGGAATGGTGGCGGTAATCGAAGCTGTTAAACGAGGAACCTGCTTTGATGTGAGAAAACCAATAACCGCAACATTAGTTGGCTTCTTGTGGTATAGAGCAACATTTACTTTTGTTGGAGTTGTTTCTGTCTAGAACTTTATAATCTAAGGACATGATACATAAAAGTATTACAAAACCTATGTATGTATGTTATCAGACTCGGTGAATATCAAATAATTTATATGATACAACGCTATTCAAAAGTAGTATAACTTCTTTAACACATTTGAATTTTTTATATAAGTGCTTTATAGCAAAGAAGCAGTTTTAGATGCATTTGTAATTAAAACGCCCAATGGAAAATAAATGAGCCATACTATCATTCATACTATTACCACCATTTTTATTAATTATCAAATCAATATTCTTAAATTTTAGTAAATAACCGTACATAGTAAATACAGTGTAATTGTGAATATCTTGTAGAAAATATACGGACTAAGGTTTGATGAGCAAGATTAATGGAGCAGAAAGACTTTGATCGATCGTGGTTTTACGTAATAAACGTCTCAAGATTCCCGCGGGAACAACAAATCCTGGTGGTAGCTCAAACGGCCATGTAATGAAGATATCAAAGTCTGACTACAATCTGTCGCTGTGAGAACATCGTATAATTAAAATAAATAAGTTAGGTATTAATAAAACTATTGGTATTAAAAGTTTAATGCCAATGACTTATATCGCATTTTCATTAAATATGTAGCGACCTCTTCAATCTCGCCACAAAATACACAGATGGCGCTGCAGACGGATATTCAGAACAAATGATGAATTCTCCATACAATCCTGAAACGCGCTATAAGAGTTTTCGGAGAACATAACATATATACAAGATCCCGACAATAACCGTCGGGGCAAAGCGGTCGCCCCGCCAGGCATACTACACGCCTGGCTGGAAGGTCTTCCCTTTTCCGCTAAAAATATATCACTTTATCTAACTTACTTCTTAAAAGCTACATAGGATTTTTAGCCGTAGGTCGTTAAAAGCTGTAGGTGTCCTAGCACCATTCAGTGTATTCATACTTTTTCTGGCGCGGAAACATTATTAGAAAAGTTTCCCGGGTTATGAGGCTTGTCTCATTTAGCCTTTGGGCTCCTCGGTAGGCATGGTAGGCGTTCTAAAACCCAATTATTAAAAAAAAAGCAGTGAAAGAGAATATAATTTCCCGCAGCCAAAAATAAAACGAAGTAAAAATTGCGTGTCTTAACTGTTATTATTAAAAGTTATTGTCTCTCATGTTTTAAAATATTCATCACGCGATTGGACAGAAGAACAGGAATTTAATTTAATATTTTATTCCAGAATTTAATGGCTTGCCGTGGTTGGCCCAGATGATCCGTACAGGAACGCGGTCGGCCGGCAGCTATTTGAAATACGCCGCATATTGAACTTCTGAAGCCATCATATCGGACTAAAATGACCCTTGACGGCCCCGCTTCTTATAACGTGAGATTATTTAAAAAATACCACGCTAGGTCAAGGTGATTCCTTTATTAAAAATAACTGAGATTGTGCGGAGTAATTCAGGACATATTTTGCGATAATTGACGTTGATATTTCTGTTTATGTTTTTATTGTAAATTTACAAACACATTTATAACAATAGCATCAAGGTTTAGGTAAAATGAGTGTTTTTTTTCAAAGGTTTACGAGTACGTCTTCCGATCGTGATTTTGAAAAAAATAATGATTTCATGAGAAAGCCAGCTAAATAGCGTTTTGCTGTGCACTTAAAAGGTACGTAGTTATTATTTTAGCCTTGTCTTGTTAGTATTTAATTAAGAAAAGGTAAGCGAAATAATAGTACTGTTACACTTTTCGCCGCCGTTGCAAATAAATATTCGTCCACCTAATTTAATAACTAAGCCCACGAAGCAAATTGCAAACTGGCATTCCTAAGGGAACCGCACAGCGAATATAAACTCAAACGTGCTTTGTCCACGTCAAATTGTGCTTTAAGACGGCTAATTTCTGTACCTATGGAACTAAGTAAATACATAAAATCAAGTAATGCGACAAGTTGAGTAAGTGGCTCTACTGGGTCGGGCTGGGAGCACTTCCAGCTGGCTTGGTTAATTCCAGTAAACAAACACACGAGTCGCTGCAATCATGACGTGACCATCGCCCAGATGCTGTTCTACAGACTAGGGTATAGAGAACACTGGAAGATACATACACAACACACAAAACTACACAAACTCAGACAAGTTTCACAAGTACAAATTGGAAGTCACTAAATAGACTTGACGACAGCTTGGTCTAATGCTTTGAGCTTAGGCCCAACGCTCCGTATGTGATTACCAACATAATTATAGTAGTGTTATATACTAGTGTTTGTATATCAATATAAGGTAACTGCTTAACATTTTCAAACATCCCCTCGATTTTTTTATGAAATTATTGTTATCTTCAGTGACCGTGATTTTTAATTAATTTAATTTAATGCAGAATGTCAATGTCGCAATAAACTACGGTACTTCGTAAATATCTCCCAATTTTTATAATAAAAGTTCGAAATTTTGAATTCAGCGCCCCGACCTAGCGCTTCCACATTAAGGTTATATATCTGTGCACATTATATTTATGTCGAAAATGTGTGTAGGTATAGTATCTCGTCTATTATACCTACATCTTTGAACCGCGACTGCTCTGTAACTAAATCTTGCACAATGTAATATAGTTTACATTTCTGCTTTGTTGTTCTCTTGTTTGTGAAGCTGCAGCCTTGGCCACTGGGGTACCGAAGTAAATTCAAAATTGAATACATACCTACATGCATATAGCGTGATGCAGTTAAGGATGTACGACCATATGTACATGCACTTCTTTAGCGCAAACATTGTAATCATAAAATAACAATCATAGTCACAATTTAATAAAAAAAAATTCTCCCAACCAAATGTCAATTGTGATGTTTTGTACGCAGACATTTTTTTATTTATTTGCGTTTAAAAATGTATTTGTATTCTGAATCTGAATCACGCTGTAGGTATGTATATTATTAACTATGGATCTGTTTCACCGTGTGCTGAAAAACCTATCAACAATTTATTTGACAGTTGGCCATACAAATTCTGTCAGATTAGTTCTGGATAGTGTTGAAGGGGCTCTTAATTATGTAAATTATAAGAGGGCCTCTATTGGTGATTATTAGTGACCTAAAAAAGCCGAATCCATGTTAAGGATGGTCACGAATGGTGTTATGAAAGGGTTGAATTATTCAATAAAATAAATGAGGTAAAAATATTTTTTATAACAAAATATGTCATCAACAGACAATTAAGTTTTCCAACACTCTTTAAAAATACAACAGGATTAGGTGTCGCAAATTAATGCTGCCGAATAGAGCTTATTACCTACGTGAAGCGCTTAACAAAGCAACTTGAGTTAAACTATTTCATTCGGCGCGTAATGTTAGTTAGAAACTTCAGTCACAAATTCTTGGGTACCCAACAGTTTAAATTGTAACATTCGATACATTGCAAACAACACGTAATGAGTTTTCACTTTATAAACTCCTATGGAATCGCCCGGGTTTTGGCAATATCCGAATGATTTCGATGTTAATTTAGACATAGTTGGGTATTTTATATTTGTCTAGCTATTGCCCGCAACTTCGTCCACGTAGAAAATTGGGACAAAACCTTTTCCATACAAATTTTGACAACCCCATTTTTTAGCTCCTTAGAGGTCGAATTTTCAAAAATCCAGTTCTAGCGAGTACCTAGAGGCCTAAAAGAACTTGCACTATTATGGTGCTAAAGTTAATAAATAGCAAGGACTTCCAGTACTCTCTTGCTCCCTTATTATTAGTCTGTGCATTACATATTTGTGATATATATAACAAATCTTGGCTCATACGAAATAATTGGTACTTACAATCGAAAAAGTAATCTACTAATCAAAGAAGGAATCAACGGACATCTCGATGTAGGTACCTACGTAGTGAATCTGTCCAAATGTTTGTTGGTATTTCGTAACTGCTAAGTGCGGTCTGGCAATGGAGCGTAATGTGTCCGCTGACGAGCGTAGGTATTTGTGTTAATGAAAGGAATTGCAACACTTTCTTGAAATCGCGAATACAACTATTTTAATGAAAGATATTATTGTGGGGACGGAATATTTCGTTTTTTTTTTAAATCAATGTGCGTAATTTTGTATGGCGCTTGATTACATATGTTATTTTCGACTTATACCTATTGTAGTTCAAGGCTGAAATGTTCGTTATTTTAAATAACAAACAAAGTTTCCATATCAGTTTGCATTTACTAAATACATACGTATGTTGAAATAAAGCTAATTTTCAGGATTTTAAATCAATTAAGATGGGATAAAATCCTCAAAATTAGATTCATTTAAATGTGTAGTATTCGCGTAAATATAAGAAATCAATACAAACGTATATGTATTAATAAAATATAACTGTACACCTTATTTAATAATCTTTTGAAGAAAGCATTGGTTTTAATTATAAGTTGCTTTAAAATTTGCTTCAAGGAATACGAGTATCTCTGTTATGGCGCTAGTAAAAGTATTCGAACACTATATTATTTTAACCGTGTATCTAAATACCGTGTCGTTGAATCTAGATTGTCGATGAGATGCATACACAGCAGTCTCTAGGGTTTTGCTGTTCTTAGTGTTATCATTTCTGTCACACAAAATCTCTTTAAAAGTGGAATGCAAAGATTAACCCTTTCACTGTTTCAACCAACATCGAGCCGACGAATAGGTATCTACCCGGGGTCTGTTTAGCCAACAATTTGAGGTCGAATCGGCACATCAAAGCGTTTTTGAATTTTAAGCCCGGGTTCACGCTTCGGCCGTAGCGCGTCCCCGCTTTTGCACTTTATTCTACCATTTTATTTTTTCATAGGTGTTGCCCCGGATTTGCTGAAGCGGTTTCAGTGTTTTAAATTTTACATGCATTTACATTTAACTAAGTACGTATGTGGTGGTTAACGAGATTTTTATAAAAACTTATTAAAATAAACATGTCAGTGATAGGTACTATATATTTAGCTGCTTATTCGTATCGGCTATCTAAATAGGTACTAGTTAGTATGTTAAAAATATTGTGTTTATTTCTCTTGATAGCTACCAGCAATAAAATAAATGAAAGATATTTACAAGACGCGGTTAATACAATAAACCATATCACGAAAGATAATGGGGGAAAGACATATCCAATTAGAAAGTTCCGCTTATACAAATCTACTCAACTTGAAATTCGTTTTCTCAAATTGTTCGGGAAAAGCAAACAGGGACATTGGGCGAGTGAGATTAAATGCAGCGCAAGCAGATTCAGGGGATACGAACAAAGCGAATACCTACCCGCCAGACAGGGCGCGCGGGCAACGATTGTTTTCACCACACGCTCAGGTGAGTTGAATTATATACTATGGTAGTAGAGGACACGGTTGGATAAAAACTCTTTTTTTGTAAATAGATAAAAAAGTCACACTAAATTATTGAAAAATAACATAATAATATCGCCAAACGTACTATGCAATACTTGTTTTATGGGTAGCGTACAATGTACTGTACATATAATAGCAATTTATATAGATAAACATCTATAAATCGGATAAAAATATTCGTGCTCATCGCACAATATTTGACCCTAAAGGGATTCGAACTTCACATCCTCAGTGCAGAAAGCACAGTCTATACCAACTGTGCCAATTGGGTCATCTGGTTCTTAGGTCACATTTTAAAACGGAGTATTTCTTTTACGTTCGCTATTTTTACAACTTATACGTTAGGGCACCACTGGGATGAATTCAAATCAATTTCTCGTTTATTTGCAAATTTCTGGAAAGAGTAATGACTTAAACATACTACTACTGTTACTTAATTTGTTCTTGTAAGGCGGACATAAATTGCGTATGTTTATTATCCACCAAATCCGTAAGGTGTCGGGAAATACGATCTTTCAATTATTCAAGTGCAACACGACCCCTCCCCGACGCTGTGAACACAATACGGAGGTACAGATTTATTCTCCAAATTGCTGAGCTCCTATACTGCACAGTGATTTACGTGCTAAGATTTAGCACCTCCCCTTGTATCGAAACGTTAAAGCATTTGTTACTAACTCGAGATCTACAACTCGTGCTGTTTGGAAACGTCCGTTCCGGCGAGATTTCTTACTTGCACGTCGCCTGTGAAAATATGTCAGGAAGCCGGGAAATGAGAATGTTTCCCACTTTTAATTAAGTCTTATTTTTGTTGCGACTTGCCCTCTTAATCTTGTGATTCGTGACCCACAAACTAAGTAGATGCTGTTTGAATAAAACGTTTCCTTTGTAAATAAATGCCTTGCTGGCCTTGCTGCATGAATACATGTTATTTTTTGTAAATTGTGTATAGGATTATACTCATTTCATTATCATTTTATAAAACTTGTTTTATTTGCGATCAACTATTAAAATGGTTAATCCTGAAGCATTCAAATATTTTATTAAATACTTAAGTAATAAGCTGATACAAAAAAAAGAGCTCTCCAGGGCTGTCTCGTGCATTGCCTGCACATATTTTGTTCGTTACTCGTATAAAATTCTTTACTGAAATAAAATATTCATCAAACCCTTTTATGTGGTAGCATTAATGTGAACACGTACGCTAAGTCATAGAAAAGGCTTTGAAAGAGAGTAAGGAGTAAGAGGAGTACCTACCAACTTTAATATGTAAAGCTTAAATAGAGGATGTAACGAAGTTAGTAATATGTAGGTCATACAGATCACGTTTATGCATAAAATAAATGAGCAAATTTTGTTTGATTATTTAATGAGATATTAGTCTATCGATTAGTCATATTTCCACGAATACTACACATTGAAATAAAACAAATTTTGCGGATTTTATCGCGTTTATTTTATGTTTTTTTTTCCGATAAAATCCGCTAAATTTGTTTTATTTCAATGAGATATTTGTCTTTCATTGTGCACTTTTAGCATTAAGTTTTCTTTGTAACCTACGCTTATATACTTAATATTCTATAAACTTCTTAAAATATTTAATACTATTATTGTAACACATTTATATACCTTGGAAGATGCTTATGATTTTTATTTTATGTTATCAATTAGTAGCCAGATAAATTGAAACGCAAGCTTTTAATTTAAGTTACTAAAATGGAAATGAGAGCAACAAAAATATCCTATTCCTTAGGGTATATAAACCGAAACAACTCATGCATAAAACCAGCTAAACACGGCTGAAAACGGTGTCCTAGTCAGTAGTTGATATTTTTATTTTTGTCGTAGGTAACATTGAACAAGCTAAGCTAGTGTATAACAAAACTTCAGTCCATACTGTAGTGGCACAAAGCAACTGAACGTAGTTTTGAGGGGAATGGTAGATGTAACAAAGTGTCATAGCCAGCTTTAGTTTGCACAGAAAATATAACAGATATTATCTATTAACTGAGGCTTCTACGCCACTCATAACTTATTAGCAGTTTTGTGTAGGTAATTATGGTGCGATGAATGTTTAATAATGTATTTTTAGGTCATAAAAATCCATGTTTTAGTCTTCTAAAAACAAAAAAGTATCGATAAATTGTAGAACAAATAATAGTAACTTTATTATCACAAACACGACACTGTATCGTGAAGTTCATTTGTTTGGTGTATGATTTATAATAGTTGAATGCTAATCTGACCTTTGCTTTTACTTGAGTCGGCTTTATTCCATTATTTAAAGGACACAGGCAGCGAAATCGAATCGAATGAAAATCTGGCCCGAATCCAAATTGAATTAAACGTGGCCCGTGGCCGGCCTACGAGAGAACTTTGATCGCATGGCAATATGTTGCCGCGACACATAACAATAATAGTGTTTTAAACATACTATGTTATCATAAAGGTATTGTTAAACGATTATTATTAAAAGATAGTAAATATTCTGGCAATACTTTAAAATTTTGCTTGGTATCAAAGTGCAAATGTGTGCCCTACAGGTGTGGTAATAAAGTAATACAGTATATTAATTATGCAGTCAGTAATGGAAGTCACTGGTAAAACACGACAAATAAATTCATTACACAAAGGAAAATTGAACAAACCAACGTAGAAAGACAGAATGATAAAATGATAATGGCTAATGAATTAACGGAAATCGCAAGCTTTCCTCATTCATTTTGATCAGTATAACAAAACCTTTGTAGGAGGCAAATGGATGTTAATTTAATAAATAGATCTTCAGAAAAAATAAATTGCTGTAATTGTGAAAGAGCGAGTGGCGAATGGAGCCGGCGCGTGACCGTACCAGAAAATATGATTTTCCAAATATGATGGATACGAAATATTTGTACAATCAACGGCAATTGTTGTAAATTAGACAATTGGGGTTTGGGAAGTGAAACTGAAAATTCAGTTCGACAGCCAAGTGAATTTAAAATGAATATGTAAGTTGAGAGAACATTAAAATTATAGCAGCTTCATTTAACATAAAATAGCGATATTTTTTTATTTAACAGCTTCTATTCAAAATTCGTAATTCAATAAAATATTTGTAGAATATTACAAAGCAAGCAGCAGTGCAAGAAACAGTGATAGCCAAGTTGTTAAAACGCTTGCCTCGGTAACGAGGATCACAGGTTCAAATCCCATCTCGCATCTCTGGAATTTCTGGATTTCATGTGCGAATCATATTATCAACCATAATTATCACTTGTAAACGGTAAAAGAAACCTGCATGTCTGAGAAAACCCCTCGAGAGACGTGTGAAGTCCGCCAACCCGCACTGAGCCAGCGTGGTGGGCTATGGCCTACTCCCGGTGTACCGGTGCCCAACAATGGGACATTAAAAAGAGTGGTATTATTATATTATTGTAAAACATATATATTGCCTAATTGTTAATGTCTTATAAATTAAAATATAAAAACTAGTGTTTTATTTCCAATACTTTATAATTAATACATTTGAATGCAATCACAGTTTTATATTCGTGGATGTATTAACATAGGTTCAGTGGAAACAGTCGGTGGGCGGCGTTCGTTAACGAGCAACAGTGTGAAGCTGAAACAAGAACTTAACTCATTTGGAGATGGACTGATGGACTATCGCGATAGTGGGAATTGGAACTATTGTCATAGTGAACTATTGAACACAAAGTGCATTGAATTATACGCATTGTACCTATGTATTCAACTATTTAAACACTTCTGAAACTTTATAAGTGTTGTGTGTTGTGTTTAGTGTGTTAGTATATTAACTAATATACTCATCAATAACTTATCAAAGTTAGAGAACAAATAAACTAATTGTCAAATCATAAATCACGTTCCCCACACCGCGCTGTTTTTGTCGATCTTAACAAAACCTGCGACTTGAAAGATTAGGAGGAAATCCTTACAACATCATCTACCCGTCAAGTGAAAGGTCCCTTTATATTTGTTTTCCTGGTTGCCTGCTCCGTTTTTATCCGACTGCCCTAGAAGGGGGGTAATGTTTTTGTACTATTTATATAATACCTTTAACGTTTTTGTAGGACCCTACAAAATTAAATGGCCGGGGTGTTTTTCAGTGCAATTTCTTGAAAGTTACACAAGAATACGGGTAATTCTAAAAAAACGTACCGGACGCATGTAAAATATATTAAGTAGATAAATATAAAATGGTACATCCAAAATCAGAATAAGCTGAAAAAATGTATTCATCCAGTAATAAATACATTAGACAATTGCAACGGCTCGCACTCAACGTTTTGATAAAGATGAAAAATTGTTTCCTCCGACTTAGAGGGCTTCTTCGGACGATTAATCTTTCCGTAGACCTATTGTTGAACGCAGCGGGTGGAACTTTTGTGTCCGAACTCCGGCGGAGATCAAAAGGTTGCGATGTACAACACAAACCGCAATGATTTTTAGAAACGGGTTCTACTTAAAAACGGCGATCGCAAAGGATCCTAGGGCCCCGTTTGTTGTGAATCCGGTCTGACCGTTAGATATATAGAATAGTTTTGGTGAGCAATTGAAAACGGCGAGATGCATTTGATGGAACATCGACCTTGCCCGTTGAAAGGTGTCTACTTTTAGGTGCAATTGTTGGGCAATTCTGACTCATCTATGCATGCGTGAGCTCTTTGAATTAATCAATAAAGGGTCGCAGTTATTATAGATTTTCATTTTGTGTGAATGTGTAAATGTAGGCCGCTACAACGCTGAACTTTTATTAAATTGAGTGAATAATTTGGTAACATGACAATAAGTATATAGATTTGGTAATAGGTACTTGAGATATTTGTGAGAATAATATATCCCACTAATATTATAAATGTGAATGTTTGGATGGATGGATGTTTGTTACTCAATCACGCCAGAACGGCTGAAGGGATCTGGATGAAATTTGGCACAGCGATAGATTACAATCTGGAATAGCCATAGGCTACTTTTTATTCCTGTAAAATGTATGGTTCCCGTGGGATAGATTTGTTTTAATTTTTCATAGAGGGATTTCAAAGGATCGACATGATTTACAGAAAAGGACATAGAGGAAAAGGACATACTTTTTAATCGCGGGTAACACCGCGTGGCGCAGCTAGTTTTTTTTACGGTAATTAAGTAATTTATCAAAGTAATATAGTTACAGAATGATTTATTTCATAAATTTACTCACATTTAATTTGTATAAACCGTAAATATTCGAATGCCCCATCCATGATGCTGAATATTAGTAACATGAAGCAAGTTCATTAGCCGGTGCAGCTGGGCCGCGATATTTCACGGAGCTACCATTTCCGCTCTGACATTTTTGCTGCATGTGAAATTTATATAAAAAAAAATAAACCTTCCAACATTTATTCGGAACGCCTGCGAATGGATTTTGGAGTTATCCGGAACAGCTAAATAAATTATTATGAACGAAATATGAGTTACGTTATAGTTAAAAACTTGTACTTACATATTATAGGTACTTTCCTTTTGTAGAAAAATATTCCAAGATATTAAAGCTTATGTTTATATTATTTAAAAATGTCTTTCGTCGAACAGCAGATTGCGTTTTATCACAATAATTTTCGATGTCGTATTTTCATCTGTAAATAACTGGACATGAAATAGGTTTTATTTTATTGGAAAAAGGTAAATGAAAGTCATAATGTTTTGACTAATCCCAAAACATAGGAGGGCTCAATGGATTTTTCAAACAAAGAACATTTGCGGTGGAAATACAATCGTACAAACGAAGCGAAGATTAATGTATTGCAACCCCTATTATATATTTATGTAGGTTACGTTTTAGCGAAATCCGCACATTGAAATTTATTTAAAGAATCGGATAAATTACACAATGTTAAGCAGTTATAGCCAAGTTGGTAGAACGCTTGCCTCGGCAACGATCGCAGGTTCAAACCCCGGCTCGCACCTCTGGGATTTCTAGATTTCATGTGCGAATCTCATTTTCAACCATGATTATCACTTGCTAAACGGTGAAGGGAAACATCGCGAGGAAACCTGCATGTCTGAGAGAACCTCTCGAAAGACGTGTGAAGTCCGCAAAACCGCACTGGGCCAGCGTGTTGGACTATGGCCTTATCCCCCCGCATTGAGGGTAGGCCCGTGCCCAACAGTGGGACATTAAAAAGGGCTGGTATTATTTAATAGGTATTATTATATAAATTACACACGTATATCACCAATGACAAATATCAACATAATATTATTACTTATTGCGAAAAGACGTCATCCTACGGGTAGTTTTTTTTTTTTTTTTAATTTGGCATCACCGTAGGTATTTTGCCAGTGTCAAGTAATATAAATTATTTCTGTTTTTGAGCATAAGCACAGGCCCAAAGCCTAGGCCCAAGTAAAATACCCCCCCATCCCTCAATCAGTAAAGTGATGGATACTTTACCGAAAGATTTTTCATGGATTTTTTGTGAGAAACTGAAAAGCCATGTTTCGTCACTCTGTTTCAATTACCTACACTTGTGCACTTTACCGAACCTATAATGGTTAATATTCCACTTATATCACTCACTATAACTCGCAGGAACACTAGTTTTAGAAATTAAAACATAACTGACGCCATGACTTTTCAGTTTCCCGCCAAAAAGTCCATACGGGTAGTTATCTACTAGAAATTACAACCTGCTATTTCTTAAATTAACTTTGCCATGTGTAGCGGGTCACTGGCACGCCATCGAGTAATATTTTTGGACGACAGCGTTGAAACATTTTTGTTATGAATATTATAATGGAATATCATCTGTGTATTCAATTTGTATTGTTTGACATTCCACAGGTGAGTTAGTTTTTGCTTCCGTTTTTATTGTATTTGGGCCTGTTGCATAATGTGCTCATAAAATCCACATCTTATTTGACGGATGGCCATTAAATAATCTATCTCATAAGGATAAGGTGTGAAAAGGATCTAAATTTACTTTAAAGGAATAAGGACTGAATGTTATTGAAAATATATAGTTCTTTCGCTAAATTTATAAAAGCACTTAATAACGTAGTAAATCTGCACAGAGTTTTCGTTATCCAACACTTTCCTTTGTGTTCGATTATTAATTATTATTCCCAAGTGGCCTTTGTTCCGTCATCGGCTTTTATTCACTCCTTGACTGAGTTCCCAAGTAGTTACCATTTTCTGAATTAAAGTTACCGTAGTGGTATTGGCAGCTACATTTCATATTGAAAACCCTTGAGTTGTGCCGATATAAATGGTGTTATAAATCATTATTATATTTATAGGACGGCATAGAATCGCGGAGCGCCCTTATCGTTTATGTTGAAAAATTTCATAGCGCAGAAAGGAAAATCAGCTGAAAGAGGCCATCTATCATGCTGGTATCCTCGGCCGGACTCCCAGGCTCGTGCGTTCGAGATACATAATAATACGGTCATCATCTAAAGTAAAATATTATTTTAGTTGCTTTATAGGGCTGCGTATTCAGTCAAGAAAATAACTTAAAATAGTATTTTTTTGCAGTGTCCGTAGTGCAGAAATTTTGATTTAGTATTTATTTTATATCCCTGTATGTAGGCCCATAGCATATACACCTTATAAAGTAACTGCAATATAAATATAAAGTATATAGAAAAGCTCACTTTTTTGGGAATGTATGTTTATACATTCCCATAGTTCCTACGTTGTTCTCACATACCTATAACAATGTATTGGTCAAAAATGTAAAAGATCTTTTTAAAAAAAAGAGCAATCATGGAGTTTCTTGCCCGTTCTTCTCCATAGGAACGGCATTCCGAACGGGTGGTAAAGTAGTATCATAATATTTTGTAACTTCAAAAGTTATTCATAGTTATTAAATTCGATTCATAAGTACTGTACTACGTGAATAAAAATATTCTGATATACTAATATATAAAAAGCACAAATCACCTTTTTATAAATTACATAGGATGATAATATTTTTACTGATTAATATTACTTACTCGTACGACCTTATAAAAAACCTTATCATAAAAAAAGTCCCGTCGCTCATCATTTATAATAGTCTCTTTCCATCTCTCAGTAGCCTTCCGTATAGTAATTCGTAGTATTCGTAGTAGTTCGTAGCGCTGCAGAGCCGTACTATACCGATGGTAATAATACAATTGTGTAATTTATATATAACGGATATTATCTTGAAACTCCCCCTCTCTCTCTCTCTCTCTCTCTCCTTTATATTTATTCAAACTCGTTTAATTTTGCCCTCTACAGAGTCAAAATTAATATTTCTTATTTTTCATCTGGTCGCAGCCGACAGTCGCAAGAGTAGTTTAGTGAAAATAAATGATCTATCAGATTGAGGAAAATAAGGTTCTCTATGCCGGGGCTGAGTTGCAATTTGTCACTATTTATTGCACGTCGGCGTGCGGGATTCCCGTCTGACACCATTCGGGCGGTTTATGTCAGCTCTGCGCCGTCTACTGACATTGAATTTGCTGGTAGACATTTAGTTATACGGAAAAAATGTAAAACTAGAACGATTTTGGTGTCTCATCCATTCTTCTCTTTGGACTAAGTCGTTAGATTATTTATGTAAATACTGAAAAAAATTGCCCCTTTATGCTCATACTGAAATTAGTTGGATACTCGAATATAGCCTACGAATACTTAATAGCTCGTAGTATATAGCATACATTCGTATTCACTATAATAAAGCTTTCATATTAGAAAGGCCTGTGGAATCGTATAAGAAAAAAGTGTAAAATTTAATACGCACGGTACATCAATTAATCTAGCAAAAATAATTAATATAAGAGCAGCGTGGAGTTACGCTTGAACGAAAATAAAAGGTTGCGTTCACAATAATGTATTATCAATCAGTATGAAATATCGACATAGGAAATTAAAAAATATATATAAATTTGATAATCTTGGTGGTGTTCGTAGTTTGTGGTCTCAGTGGTCTCATTCTTATGTGGTCGTAATTATCTTAAAAAATGTATCTTGATGTGGATGGATTCGCATTTTTAAATCAATTATCCATTCATTTGACTTCATATAAAATTGTATAATGACATTATGCCGTAATTAATATATAAACACTAGGCTGGGCACGTTTTTCCGAGTGGTCCTTCACGTCAGCGGCACACGCACAGCAGCGCTGTGCGGCGCGCCTGAGATAACTCTGAGCGGCGGTGCCGGCGGCTCTCGTTAAATTTTCACATGCACTTGACGGCCCGTCCTGGCTTACGTTAATTATGAAATCTCATTTATAACTGAACCTGCACGTTTGAGTAATGACTGCTGAAATGAGAAGTCCGGTATTAAAATTTCAATTAAAATTTATGTTATGGCGTGTGTTTTTTTTTATAACAGCCCGGACATAGTCAGGGTTTACTACAAAGTGTGGCAAAGCAAGGACACTGAAATTGAACTTTAATCTTATCTTCGCCAAAACAAAATGTGGTACCAATAGGAAGTTGCTCTTTTACTGATATGTCTGCTGTGATGACATGAGTTGCTTAGTATCGGCCCATATAGTTAGTCTGTTCGTCTGGCCATATTATTATTATTATTATAAATATCGTGGAAATTTTGTTAATTTGTCACTTCATAGCAAATATTGTTGAAATGCTTTGAATAGCCTGATTAGCTAGGCATATATAGCTATCTATAGATATAGTACCTACCTGCACATAATAAATCAAGTTATTATAATGATCCCCAAGTAGGAATACCCGCGACCTCCTGGATACGTTTTTAATCCAACAAAAGAAAATGAAGGCAGGTTTTTGTTAGTTAAAAATAAACGAGGCCCATAACTCGGCCGCAATTGCCAGCATTTCTCAGCAGCTGCGATGTGATGCTGGCTGCCGCTAATTAACCAGCTTCTAGCTAATTTAAGCAAAAAAATAAACATTTGAGTATTAAATGGTTTTCGCAAGATTTTTCAGCGTTTTATGCACCGCATGTTGGTTTTTATTGTGCGTTTACGCTAGCGTAGTTCGTTAAAGTCTATAAGATAAGGTTAAACTAGTATTAGGTGTCTATAAAAAACGATCGCATCAAAATCGACTCAAAGGTATCAGTGAATAAAGACCTAATTATTTTATATACATAAAACTAAGTCATGTTAGTTACACCATTTATAAATCAAGGACTGGTCGGGCGATTCTTATGTTCATTGATCTTTTTCCGCCTCGAATAGCAGAATAACTATTGAAACAAGGTAACATTAACAAAATAAATAAGTAAAGATAATTCATTATTTCATAAATTTGATTCAGAGGCGTTACGAAGTTCGCTAGGACAGCTTGTAAGGAACAATAAGGGGGACACAAATGAATTTGCTTTTGACGACCTGTTTTCTGTGCTGAAGGTCCCAGGATAGAATCCTGCAAGGACCAAACTATGTGTGATTAGCCTGAATGTTTGTACCCGATATCTATATAAGTATTTTATACTGGCATCGCCCCCATTCCCCACAATACAAGCGTTGCCTAGCTTGCTACCGTACCGTTGTTGTGTTCGTCTGGCGATATCATTTTATTATTATCATTAATAATTGCCATTTTGTTTCACGACACAAAGGTAATTCATCGCCTAAATAAATAAACTTTATTCAATTAAAACATATCGAACATAATTTTTATTACAAATGACTCCAACGCATTTAATTCCGCAAGATATTACTTACGAGGAAACATTTTTGTGACAAATTGGGGGATCTTTACAATTAGTGGCATCTTCGCTCTTTCAAAGAAGTGTCGTATTCGACTAGACTAATGAATGTCATAAATTTACACAAAGAGCTCTTCAAACAATTTGGGAGACTTACCATGATTGGTTCATTCAATTTAGGCTAAGTGAAAAATACTCGGTGATATTTTTATCATTTCTGTTAATATCGCCTCCTTTGTAATGTCGGTACCTATAATCTGTGATGCCTATTTTATTATGTAATTGTCTCTTAATGGGTCGAGTTGGGAATACGGTTAACGCTCAATATAATTAGTCCAACGGAATTCTTGCTTCCAGGAACGATACCACCAAGTTATATCAGCTGATGCAGCGATTTATGTTTGAAGGATACAGAAAAGGATTATCTTTTCATCTTGTGAGCAACCGTTAAGGCGTGTCATAAATTTGCAATCAATCCAGTAGCCAGACTATCCAGATACACTATCCCAATGTTAACTAAATTGCGAGCTACGCTCTCGACCTTACATAATATTCAAAAATATATTACCATATTCTTTATTAAATATAAATTTAATGTATGTATGTACACGTTTATTATATTACGTGTAAGCATATTTTTCGTAAAATTATATGATTAATTCAGATTTTGTATTCTTGGAACGTCTTCTTATTGTGTAAATCGTATTACCATATTGTATGATTTAAAATTGTCGCTAAATTACTGTACTGTCGATTTATTGATTTCTTATATTCACGCGAATACTACACATTGAAATAAAACTAATCGTACGAATTTTATCGCGTTTATTTAATGTTTTTACCCCGACTTTTTGGCTGCTTTACAGCAACCATGGTCACGGGAAGACTGAGGTGGTTGACGTCCTAGTGTCATAGTTTGAACTGAGGTATCCTCATTTTATGTTGTTGTTCGGGAACGTCGAAAAATAAAATAATCGCGATATTTTTTTAAGTTTAGTAATATTTCAATACTGTCAATTTAATATTATTATGTATATATTTAATAACAATAATAACCTGTTGTAATGTATACCCATACAAACAATATCATCATTAAAGCCATTACCAAATTTTAATAGGAGGTCGTAACTTAATACCGAGAAGCGCCCGTCCCAGTATCGCTCCAATCTGTTTAATACGTACCAACGACATAGCCGGTGCCAAGGTACACAAATTAATATTCCGCCTGTATATCACCCTCGCACACCTGGCGTGTTGATTCAGCCACCATTATCTAGCGTACGATGTCCTACAGCGATGCATTAGTGCATTAGTTGCCTAAATACTAGTGTGTCACTAATAAATGTCTGAAGGTATTCGCCTTTTCATATGAGCAGAGATTATGACGTCAACTTAAGATTTGATACCGACGGTGTTGTAGAAGTTTCTTGCTACTTAACCAATGTAGAAATTTAAGAGTGTATTTCGAAAACAATATTAGTGAAATATCACACAATAGCACATAATAATATACTTAATAGCAAGTGTACAGGCACGGTCGTAAAATATAAACTGTTATAATGGGTACTTTTCATGGAACAAGTGACAATCGCCAGGCCGAGGAAAATTGCGACAAACAAATGGGGGAAGAGTTCTATCAATTATAAAATTGCGACTAGTTTTGTTTTCCAGTGATGTTGGTTTAATTTAGTTGAAAAACTCGTGTGTGTATTAGAAGTCTATAAATGGTTCCTACCAAAAATCATAACACAATGTCTATCGCAGGAACTTTATTACATAAACCATTCGGGTTTAAACTTATTTTGTCCACACATGTTTTTAGTAACGAGCTTTTCCTACAAAAAGATTGTCTACCGATTTTGAAATGACATGATTTTTAACTCGAGTAATTCAAAATGTTCTGGCTTTTGTTGAATTAGGAAAGTGTACTGAATTGAAAATTCGTTTGTGTAATTAATTGATCGATGAAACCTCATTGTATTTAATTATTCACATTTACTTTTGTTTCCTGAAAACTCGATTCCCTTTGATGCCCCATCATGGATGTTAATTTGAGGAGATCACCCTTTATTTTTCCAAAACAAATGTGTGCGCACATTATGCTTGACGCTCAAGAGATATTGCCTTGTACTTACGTTTTGTTTTGTTCTAATTTGTGGGAACGCGGGGCGCGGTGGGGGCTTTAATTTGCCTAGAGATAAGAAATTCAACAATACAAGGTGTTTGCTTCAAGCACTTTGCTTACAAAATGTTTTGTAAGACATTTTATGACATAGTATTAAATATAAATGATATTGCTATTCATAACATAAATAGAGGACATTCATTTCGAAGCGAGCTTAAAAAGCTGTCGTTCATATAATATGCAATAGTAATTAAATTGTGTAAGACAAAGCAAAGCAAAGATGAAGATGGAAATATTTTTATTTTAAAGTAACTGTTCCTTGTGGCAAATTGACTCCACGGGCTATCTCAGTGAGTGGTGCTCTCAATCCCTTTCCTCTTGAAGGGAGGCCTCCGTCCAAGAAGATTAAATGGGTGTCGCGTAGTTAATTTCTGCACTCTGATTAGTTAGGGGGTTTCTGAGACATTGAGCCGTATAGCGTGTCGTTTTTATGTGCGAGCCCTGAGGGGTTATTCGGCAACGACTGAGTTAATTGGAACTCGGAGGGGAACTGATATTCTTGTTAATTCGTTTACATGGCAATTTATTGAAAAACAGAATTGCAATGTTGTCCTGTAGGAGTTTACTTAATAGGTACATTGTGATGCTATTTAAATCATAAAATTTGAATGCCATTATAAATAACAAAATAAATTGTGTACCTACTATGAAGCGGAATAAGTTAAACGATTCTCTACATAAATTAGGACATGCCTAAATTATATATTTGACAAAAATAGGTAATGTGTACATTTAAATATGATTCTATGTCAATAGTTATTGTTATCACCTGCCAGAGGTAAGTAGATAAAAGCTGATTTTGGCATGTGTCCGCAACCCTTCAAATAGTCCCATCCCATGGCCATCCAAACGTCTATCCACAGTCCCAATTATCCTTCCATAATCTTGCAATAGTTCCTACGCCTGCTGAGGTCAATTCGTTGTTTATGCTATCATTTTCAACAGTTGACCCCAACGGGTGGCTAACATAATATTAAAATTCTCCTAATGGACCTCTGCGTTTTGGACCCATGTCTCCGCGCAAGCTTTTCAAAGGTTCGGGTATAGCCCGTGTGGGTAGAGACATAATACTTACAAGCATAACACTTTAAATGATACTGTAGCGATCTCTTCAACCTCGCCACAAGCGACACAGATGTCATGTCTCAATACAATCCTGAATCACGCTGTGCCCCGACGGTTATTGTCGGGATCTTGTATATATGTTACGTGCTCCGAAAACTCTCATAGTGCGTTTCAGGATTGTACTTATAATTGTCAATTGTGCTGAATGCGTCTGCAGCGCCATCTAAGTAGCTTGAGGCGTAGTTTAAGTGGTCGCTACAATATTTGCACCACGTTACAGGTATTTTGAAGCTGTCTCGGTGTTCATATCCCCGCACGTGTCATGTGCTCGACGCCAGTGCTCGCCGGATAAGCTGTTTGCTGCCTTAGCTTTGTAGTGCTTGCACGACGAAACGTTAAACAAAATGTATGTACTTCTCATTAAATAATGTCTTCAAGAAAACAACGCGGTAAGTATTGATTTCTTATATTTACGCGAATACTACACATTTAAATAAAACTAATTTTACGGATTCTATCGCGTTTATTTTTTGTTTTTTACGTTCCCGACGTTTCGGCTGCTTTACACCAACCATTTCAATGGCCTCGGCGATACGCGAGGCCATTGAAATTAAAAAACATCCTAATTTCAATAGGGAAGATGGCTGCGTGCTACCATCGACTTGGGAACCAGTAATTAATATTATTAAATCCAAGACCAAGCGTACAATTGCAAGACCTCAAGACACTGTGAGCACTTTCTGCGTAGATCGGACCACAAGCAACAATCAAATATGAGGGTACCCCGTTTCAAACTATGACACCAGGACGTCAACCACCTCAGTCCTCCCGTGACCATGGTTGCTGTAATGCAGCCGAAACGTCGGGAACGTAAAAAACAAAAAATAAACGCGATAGAATCCGTAAAATTCGTTTTATTTAAACGCGGTAAGTGATGAGAAAAATAATTAAAATGATTATTTCAGTGTTGAATAAAATAGTCTCTCCTATTTTCGTGAAGTGGTAGGCACATTTACTGGACGTTTGGTCTCAAAATATATTGGAAGTCTTTTGTCAGTACCAACCTCGCGAACCTGGCTAATGATAGCGTTCGAGCAAGGCATGGTGAGCGTTTGTCAAGCAAGCGCTGTTATTTGCCTCGCTGTTCGCCAACGGGTGGTATGTGCCCAAGCTAGGCTCACAAGGCTGCTCGAATGTTCTGTGTTGGCTAGTTTTAGGACTTCGGGATTATACAACGCAACACGAAGATCTAACTGAGGACCTCATAATTCAGCATCCAGAGACATTTGAGAGGAGAGTTCATTTGATAGGTAAAATATTAAAAAAATGTGGCTATAGTATATTTAACCTTATGTGACCACTAAGCACTAATTTCCCTTTATCCATTTTATAAATTAAATTAGCTATTTATATTGTTTATTTAAACAACTCATCCAGACTTACACCCATTATAAGACTAAAATGCAATAAAATACAATGTTAGGTTTGCAGAGCAACAGTAAAGTATACGTGAGAGCCATGTTCAATATCACAAGACAACAGCTCGTTTAATTAACAAGTATTTGGGAGATAAGTTCATTTAGCTGAACAATTGTTAGCCGGTTATCGGCTGTGCTGACTAACATTTTAATCTAGATTCCTATGAGAACAATGAAACAAGAATATAGTTACATGTACTATTGACGCTAAGTAATCAATGGCATTGGAGTCAAGCTCTTACCGGGAAAGCAGGAACTCCTAATATAATCGTGAGAACTTTGGGAAAGTATGCTGTCACCGTTATACTTAGAAGTAAAATTTGTGGTGTGAGCAGGATAGAAGGCGCTTAGGTTACCTTAACTACGCAAAACGATGTTGCTCTAACCACAGAACCTTATAAGCGTAGGCTAAACAGTTGGCGTACGACAAGACTTATGCAGAAACACCACGACAAAAGTAAATCCATATTCAACCCAATATTTTTCGTATACATAGAACACACCAATGCACTCCTAATTAATCTCATCATTAATTAAATCCCAATAACCGCTCTATATATTGCGAATATATGCAAAGCTCGTGCAATACAACAAGTCAATGGACCCTATTTAACTGCGAAGCGTTTCGGGTGCGCGTCAATTTGCCCGATTGTTAGTAGCCACGCATTCGGTGTGCAATCATAAAACAATGCCTATTATTGAAGGCACGATATTAACTATCGCCCGCCTCCGGCTTTAAATGGTCGGGTTTGGCGGGACTCCAATTTTTTTGATAGTCGCCCCTGAGTTACTGCTGGCGGTATATACACTACACTCTATAGAGGCTGAATATTAAATGTATAGCCCTACTAGCTGCGCCCTGCGGTGTTACCCGTGATTAAAAAGTATGGAAAATTAAAACAAATCTATCCCACGGGAACCATACATTTTACCGGGATAAAAAGTGGCCTATGTGCTATTCCAGACTATAATCTATCTCTGTACCTAATTTCATCCAGATCCGTTCAGCCGTTCTGGTGTGATTGAGTAATAAACATCCATCCATCCAAACTTTCACATTTATAATATTAGTGTGATACAAAACACCGATAATAACCGTAGAGGCCACCCGACTGTCTTGAAAATCTTCCCTTATCCGCTAAACCGGTTAACATAGGGTAAGAACAGCTGTCAGATTTTTTAAACTACAATAGGTAACTCATATCCGCGATGCAGTAGGCTTTGAGCCGAATAGCACATTGTGGTATGTGTGTGCTACTGATTCATTTTATTGTTGTAAATTCAATGACCAACGTCTATTGAGTAGTGTTCCATTTTCAAAGAGTGACAAGTAATGAAAGCCGTGTACTTACTATAAAGCCGTGAACGTACGTACCTAGAGTATACCTGCGTGAATACATTTGTTAACTTTTATTGTGTAGGCAAGTCTGCTATGGACTTAAAATTATTCCATCGTTTTTTATAACAGGAAACTTTGTAGTTTGACAAATGGTTTACGTATACGTAGGTCTGGGACTAATCTCTTTAACTCCATCCAATATTATTAAAGATAAATGACCGGGTGTTCATTGGCTCAAGGGATGAACTCTAAAAGTTAGTCCGATACTTCACGGACCGATGCGAGAACTTTCTCGACTCTACCCTTAAGTCCGTTTTCTAAATCTATCTCTACATATCCTCAGGGGTCAATTCGCATGCTTATGTAAGTGATTATAGAAAGCCATACCGCTAAAGATACGACTTAAAATGAGAATGATCATAGAGTGGTCAAACAAAACTGAGCGTTATACTTCTGAAACTTAGAAACGAAAGAAGAAACTTTGTATTTTAGAATTAATGAAATTACATACACTGTATAAGCCTCCAGTCTTACTTTGAGTTTAACAAAACTATATTTTAATCTTGGTATATTCTGGTGCCAGCATCAACTCAGCGACCTACGCTTATAGATGCACAATTTTATTGTTAATAAACTTTACAGATAACATACAACATGACAGTAATTAACTCAAATTGAAGTAAGTACTTGCAATCCTACGCGAGCCAATTACAAATTGTAGTATCTCAAGATCTCTGGAACGGTTTACAATGTCGAATAACATGCTTAGCATCGAGTATGTTCACAATAAAGGCTCGGTGTCCACGAAAGCGGAGCGTAGCGTAGATATGCGTAATAGACCAATCAGATTGTTTAAAAACACCGCGGTACCGAGTGGAGGATTCTAAACGACCTGATTAGTCTATTCTGCATAACTTCACTTCGGCGAAAACTGGGCCTTAAATTGTTTAAAAAACATCGCTTGGTACCGAACGATGGGTTATAAACAATCGGGTCTACTCCGTACAACTTTACTCCTCTACGCTACAGTGAAAATTGAGCAGAGGATTTGAAACCTGGTCTATTCCGCAAATCTCCGCTTCGGTGAAAACTGGGCCTTAGATTGTTTAAAACACACCGCTCGGTACCGAGTGAAGGATTTCAAATTATCTGATTGGTTTATTCTGTACATCTCTCAGCATAGGTGGTGGAAACCAAGCCTAAGCTCAGTCTAAGCAATTAGTCGCCGGCGTCAGATGGTAAATATTAACATTGGTAATTGTACACTGAACGTCAGCTCCCCGATGTTCGTTACAGTGCCAACGTGCAACCTGAATACAAATGAATCCATTTGGGCTCTAAATGAAAGTGAGCTGTGCTGTGCTGTGTGTCATCCCTAATAGGCAGTTAGAACTGAATGCCAATCTTGAGTCTTTATATTTAGATTTTTTTCAGACTCGTGAAAACTTACTGTAGACAAAATAGTTTATTTCATTTTGAAATTCCCTTTTTTTTCAAGAAAGCTTCGTGTTTGTTGAATTGAAGAAGTGAATTCATCCTCAGAGCCGTTATACGAAATTGCAGGGTTAGAATTGAAGTCCATACGTAAACGTCATAGTATCAATAAAATGATTTTGTTAAATCCCAGATATAAAACCAACGATATAATTCATTCACTAACATTATTACGGTACCTATCCTATCTATTGTGTTTTCTATTTATAATAACTGGTGCGCTGATTTCTATCAGAAAACTTCTTACCCTTTTCATAGCTTCCGACCCGAACTATGGCCAAAACAAATTATTCGCATTGTTAATAAGCATTATTCAACATATTTGATAACAAAGATACCTCCCTGCCGACCACGGTGAATAGTTATTTATTTTGAGGGCTGGATTTATATCCGGAAATGGGCCTGACCCACATTACTCAAGGGAGATTTTGCTGAACACCGCTGTAAAGTATGTAGTTCGAATTCAAATAAATTATTGTATTTTCAAGAGCTCGCCTGTGTTTCGTATGACGAGATAAAAACAATGTGTGTGTGTATGTTGTTTATTGTTCGGTCTTATTATTCTGAAATGGAACAACAATTTAATTTTTATTTTTCAACAAGAATATATTAAAAGAGAAATAAGCATATAAGCTCAGCTACAATATGTGCTTTTACTTTGTAAAACAACGTTTGCCTCACACACTAAAATTCTCATGTTTTCTTTATTGCTGCTTTAAATATTAATTTTGTAAATAAAAGAAAATGTATGAATTCTACATGACTAAACTTTAAATTTATGTAGGTACATTGTGTAAATAAAAATTTTACGGTATTCACCTTAAACCTTTAAGCGTCTATCACAAAGCGAACATAGCTCAAGTCTAAATGGAGTGAAAACTTTACACTGAGAAACCGAAGCAAAGCTCAAATAAACATAAAGCTTACCTCAATTAGAATTAGACATAACCAAGCGTTAACTATGAGCCCGACTGGGGAGGTTACTGCAAACAGGTCAAGTATAGTTTTCATAGCGCAGCGTTAGCACGCGACCCCTAACGTACTTATACAACGGAATAAAAAGGTATTACTGCTACTGCTGCCATTACTTGGAAATAGTGGATAATTGTGCGTGGAGCTATTAAACTGAGATTTCTTTATAACGATTACTGTGTACAAAAATTCTGCAATGTCAGCCTAGAGCTGGTTGCCTCGTGAAATTATTATTATATTCAATCTGACCATATCCGAGCTTTGGAGGGCATAATATCCTCGCAAATTCAGTTGTCATTTTAAAACAGCTAATCAAAGCTGTTGGTTCGCCAAAATAATAATATTGTATATTTAAAGCTCGTACAGACTCTAGGTAGAGTATTCAAATACAAGCATGTACAAGCTTAACTTAATTCAAGACATTCAGAACATAATGTATCTGGGAATGCTTTTTGCTAATAAATGATCGATGATTCTAATTTTGGGGTCGAGTCACCTTCGTCCGTAGGAGAATTAAGTACCCTCGAGATACCCTACACGTGACCCTGGGTGGTGCCAACCAGGTGACAACTCTACTGGTGGTAGGCTTCGGCCGTGGCTAGTTACCACCCACTGAACAAAGCCATGTCGCCAAGCGGCCTAGCCGTGTTCTGGCATGATGTTCGGTGTTGCCATTCATGGAAGGCGGGTCAGATCAGTTGCGCTGCATGTGCCTCTATCTACTGCCGCCTTCCTACCTAGGCAAGTATGCTCCATCGTAGATCTCATCGTCACTTACCATCAGGTGAGATCGAGATCAAATACTTGCCTATAATGTAATAAAAAAAAAAAAAAAAAAAATAAACTCTTTGACAGTCGATACGGGCTTTCAGAATCGTGAAAATATCCGTCAACTGGTCTAAAATTTAGGTTACCAATGGTCTCACGATAGTCTATGGTACGGCTACTACTGATACATAAACAATTAAGCTATTATTTTCTAATACCTTCGTCAACAATCCTATATGTCATAATTCATGGCTTACAAATATTTTTTTACGAATATTCTTTTCATCGAACACGGACAAAGAAAATATTTTTTTTATCTATCTATCAATCACAAAACATCAATTTCCTAATCCCAGGATTGTAAAATAAATAATTCCCAGCTCGTGATTTGTCGAACATCGTAGGCATTAGCTTCTATATAACTTGATTATACAATAACACCTACGTGATGCAGAGATCTGTCATGTAATCTCGGAGGATTTCATTTTAGTGAGCGAATTAAACCCTTATGAATATTTCATTTATGAACTTGTGTTTTCATTTCACGGTGCAAATAAATAAACTTAGTTACATGTTGTGTCTGTGAATAATGTTGTTTGTATTATGTACTCGTAATGGCCTTTTGGCTATGTTGGACATAAAAATAGGCATATTTTTATTTCAGTAACCACTTAAGTATACCTACACTTTACAAAATAAACGGTGCAGCCGTTATTGCTTTATTTAGCAGGTATAAATACGAAAACATTTTTTTTCTATGTTTTTGATTACTTTTGTTTTTTATGAATATAAAGAAGTATTGCCACAATACAATGCTCATACGGACAATAATATGTTTAATAAGTCGGTTCTAAAATACGTTTATTCTGCATTTAAAATTCCCTTTCAGGCATTATACGACCTTAGCATTTTATCAAGATTACAACTCGCAGCACGCGAAACCTATTTCATTTACTTTCGTTTCAATTTTCCGTGCCCATATTCATAATTTCATTCACGCATAATGGTAGGAAAAAGTGCAGGATTTAAATTAATATTTTTCGTACTGTGTTTAAGAAAAGAACATTTCAAGGATACGGTTTGAAATTAACGTTTGGTTTGAATGAAATATATAAAAATATCTGTTTTGAAAGGTTATGGAAACATTGAGTTATCCAATCAAGTAACAAATTTACCGACAAAGGCATCTTTGGTTGATTGCTTGTTGATTGGTTTACGCCCGTTTGAATTTGTCACGACACTGTGTTCAATTCAGTGTCAGTGGTTCCTATAAATTTAAGGTTGATGAGTCACAAGATATACTCAAGATATTTTGTGATATTGTGCCGTTGCCTAAACATAAGGTGTACAATCCGTATACGAGAGGCCAGTATTATATTCTTCACAAATTTGAAAAAAGTTATACAAACAACAAGGAGTCCAACTAAAAATAAACCGCAAATTGACATATCAAAGATGTTTAAGATTTTTAAAGCAAGACAAACCTAAGAGTTATGAGAAGGCAAAAAGGAGTGTAAACTTAAAATAACATCTAGACCAATAATTTCATATTTCGAAATTATTAATAATTTTATAAAAGTTGATTTAGATTTCAAAATAAAGGAACTTTTATCAATCCTAATCCAATAACTTACCTTAAATTCCAGAAACAGAACAATTAAAAAAATATTGACAGAAGCGTTATTACGTTAAGCATTAAATATGTCCCTGGCTACGAGAATATCCAAGACGACACGCCTATCAATAGTATACGTCTACATTAGTCCATTTCTCTCGGGTACTTGTGTAGCAATTAAACGACCTGTCTGGCAGACACGTCACAATATGCCATATAACGCCAATATTCTGTAGGGTAAGCAGGAACCTCTAATATAATTGTAACTCGTTACGTTATACACGTGAAAACATGCTGTCACTGTCATACTTATTTATGAAATATGTGTTGTGAGAGGGATGGAAGACATTACGTTACCGAAATGGTGCGTAAAAAAAGATTATGCTTGAGGTAATGAATATTATAATATACGTAGTTCGATCAGCTGTAGAACTCAAGTAGCTCGTCATTTACATTAGTTATTCAATAAAATATTTTTATATTTCACCCAAAAGCCACTTCATTAGATTAATTTGATTATCCAAAGACTATGTCCTCCAACGTACTTAAAACGCGGACCTTGTATTCGTCAATGGTTCTTGTTAATCGAGATACTGTAATAAGAAAAATAAAGATGTCTAAATACACAAAAAATACTTTTGGACTTACTTATTTTTGCTTTTACTTTTGGAAGAACTTTTACTAACTAATTTTCCACTTCCTAACGAAAAATCTCGAGCTCAGTATATTTGCGAGATTACATTTATTATCTTTGCGAAACGTTTATTAATTTACTTATATTAATACCACAGATTCTTGATTTTTTTTTTATCACTTTGATCAAATATAAATAAAACCCACGAGACAACTGATAACCATTCCAACAGTTTTATTCAATAATTTCATTTTCTATATAACTAATCTACCTAAGTACCTCATAATTCAGTTACAGTATAATATTAACCTACTAAGTAGGCACTACGTTTTATTTGTAAGCGACTATTAATTATAAGCGAATAGTCTTAATATCAGCTAATATAGCTAATCTATACACAATTTAATTAGATGTATAATTAATCTGTAATTTAGAATTTATTGTTCACTTGCATCATAGGATGTCTAAAGAAGATCTAAAACTACTACTTTACAATAAGATCTAGTGAAAGATTACGTGTTTTAGTCATTCCTAATAAAATATTATCAGTAGAAGCTGTCGTAGAATGTTGCAAAATATCGTCTTTACTTGCCATTGAATGGTAATCGTTCATTTCTGACCAAGCCGGGTCGGATTTTGCTATCCTTTTGCGCTCCTTGATTTTAGTATACAAAAGTATTGACACCATGATGAAAAATACTACGAACCCCAACGAACAACCGACAATTAGACCCATTCGGCGGTTTAAAATTGATGACAATACGAATTTTTTGTTCGGTTGCAATTTTACTGAAGCTAGTTTTATAAATGTACTGAATGTAATACATTCGCTCGACGGGGATCGCATCAGTATCGCAGCCGCTATATCTTGTGTAATTCTTGCAGTAGAATTTATAGTGCTCTTTGTTGTATTATTGTCTCCAACCAGTATCTTATCCTCGTACTCAAAGGGGTCATCAGATAACGTTATTACACAAACTATGTAATTAATATTGGATTCCAAATCTCTGATACGGACTGAAACATCGGTTCTTTCAAGGAATTTCGATTTAACCTGAAAAATAATATTTTATTAAAGATATTTATCTACTAATACAGAACGTTAATTATAACTCACCTCTGTAGTTCCGTCTTCACCATAGTACACAATTTGAAGAGCCTTAATAGAGGTGCGATTCCTTATAAACCAAGACACAGAAATGGAATTGTCTTTATGTTTGTCTACAGACAACTGTGATATGACAGGAATATCGCATTTCTCTTTTGGATATTCGTCGTTGAAACATGTCACTGCGTTCGATTTAACTATTTTCGGGTGATCTTGAATCCAAACCCAAGCATTATCTTTTTGGCAGCTGCATATAATTATATTATCTGGAATACAAAACACTGATCATTTAGCGTTCTTAATAGTAAATTAGAATATTAATATTCAAAGTGACATACGTTGCGTACTGACTAACCTCTAATTAATATATCTTGTACATGATTCTCTACCGAAGTTAATAGCTCTAGTGGTATTGTTTGAAGTTTATTATGCTCTAAATCAATCTGTACTATTTTATTTAAACTGTGAAACGCTGTTACTGATATATATTTGATATTATTATAGCTCAAATATAGGACCGTTAGCTCTTTTAAGTTTATCAAATCTTCATTAAGTATATTTTGTAACTTATTGTGGGAGAGGTCTAAAAGTTTTAAATTGCTTAACTCTTCGGCGAAGGATTCCATCGATTCAATGTTATTATTTGATAAGCATAATGCTCTCAATTTATTTAGCCCACGAAAATTACTCGTTTTGAGTTGAGAAATCCTATTAAAGCTCAGATCTAAATTTTCCAAAAAAGCCAACTTTGAAAAAGGGCTCACAGAAAGCCGTCGTATTTTATTAAATTTGAGGTAAAGATGTTGTAAATTTTTAAATAACTCAAACGTTATATCATCAACATTACTTATATTTGTAAAACAAATATGTATTTCATATAAATTAGCTATGATTGTATTATTGTCAAATCTAGTTGATGAAGACCAAGAAGTAGCGGGATTCTTACTTAGATCGATATTGATTAGAGAAATTCCTAACTTTTTATACGACGTGAGAAAGTCAAAATGAATTATATTATTATAGGATATATTTATGTTTTGAATGTTTGGAAATACTTCAAATATGATCAAAGGAAAATGATCCAATTTGTTATAGCTTATATCGAATGTTATTAAGTCAGTAAACTCATGTTTTTTGCTGGATGTTACATTTTTTATTTCGTTTTTTCTTAATATTAAATATTTTAACTTGTTCAACTTTTCTAAACCGCTGAGCTCTATTCTTGGTATAAGGTTATCTGCAATGTCTAAACTCTCTACGTTTGTGAAATTTATGAAAGTATTGTACGGCACGTAGTCTAAGAAATTGTTACTAATATTAAATTCTGAGAGTGAGTTATGTACATCAAACAATGTGGATGGGATGGCACTTATTATATTCTGTGCTATATTCAGTCTTAATAAATTCTTATTATGCTTGAATGTGCCTTCAAAGATGTGATCTATGTTGCAATGTTCCATCAAAAGGATTTCTAAAAGTGGAAGCTGGGTGAAAGATTCTATAGGTAAATAGTCTAGGACATTATAGGATAATGTTAAATATTTTAAACCAGGAATACTAATTGATAATAAGTCCCTAGCCTTAAGAGAATTATTTTTTAGGGAGAGTAATTTTAAATTGCTTAAGCCCAAAAACGTCCCGTTTTCGACATTCTGTATTTCACAGTGATCCAAATAAAGTGAACTTAGTGGCAGACCTTGCTGAAATATATTTTTATGCAGCATTTTGAGTGGATTAAATGAAAGATTCAAGCTTCGCAGCTTTTTCAGTGTGTCAAACGCCATATCGAAAACAAACATGATAGTGTTATGTGAAATGTCCAAATCTTCTAATTCCCTTAAACCGAAAAATGTATAATTCGTTATATTACTTAGTAAATTATACTGTAAGTCTAAAGAACGTGCAGAATTTAAGTGCTGCAATGAAAAGTCTTCTATAACTGAGATGTCATTATTATTCAATTCTAGTCGTGTTACTAGACTTAAATTTCGGAACGTGTTCTTCGTTAAAAATTTTAGGCGATTATTTTGCAGACTTAAATAATTTATTTTTTCTTGTGATTGCAACATAAAGTTACTTACTAAAGACAGAGAGTTTGACTCTAAATGTAATGTTAGTAAATTGGAACCAAATTTAGGTAATATATCATTTAAAACTATGAGGTAATTATTATGCAGGGTGAGAAACTTTAGATCAGTCAAGTCTAGGAATGTGCCCGGTTCAATAAAGGTTATTTCGTTGTGGTCCAAATACAATTCTTCTACTTTAACGGAGTTTCTAAAATAATATTTTGTCACTACTTTAAGTTTGTTATTATTTAACCTAACTTCTTTTACATTCACTAGGGGCCCTAACGTGTTGTTATTTAATTCAGGAAATTTATTATTGTCTAGTCTTATTTTTAGAATGTTCTTATTATTTATAAAAACATTATGTGGCACTTGATTTAAGTAATTAAATTCTAAACTAAGCTTAACGAGATTTTGTAAGTTACTAAAGCTCTCACTATGTATATTGCTTATACAATTTTTACCTAAATCTATTGCATTTATTTTCTTTGAGTTTAGAAATGAATCAATTGGCACATCCAAAATATTATTATGACTTAAATTTACTTCAGTGAGAGATGGCAGGTTGCAAAATAAACCGTGAATATGATGCAAATGATTGTGACTCAAATCTATAAATTCTAAGTATTCGTTGTTTTGAAAAATATTTGGATTCATTATTTTGATCCTATTGTGACTTAAATCAAGATATTTTAAATTGACCAATGAATAAAATGCCCTGTAATGTATACTGTTAATGAAATTAAAATGAAACGATAATGTTTCTAGGGACGGACAAAATTTAAGGCAGTCTTCTGAAATAAATTCAAAATTATTGGAACTTAAGTCTAAATACTCTAGTGATATTAAGTCGGAATTTCCGTGAGTTGGAAAGGATGACATCTCGTTCCAGGCTAATTTTAATGAGTGGAGTTGCCTTAATTTTGCGAAAGCTTCTATCGGGAAAGCCGTGAGATTATTTTCACTCAAATCGATTTCAGACAGCGTTAGCTCGAGACCAGAAAAGGCTGATTCCGATATTTCGTGTATAACATTTCCTTTTATGTTTAGTTTTATGAGCGGAAGACCATAAAAGCTATAGCTCGGTATATCTTCAATATAATTAGACGTCAAGTCGATAGCTATGATTTTGAGCATGCCAGATAACGCCTTCTGAGGAACAATTTTAATCTTGCTAGATAGGATGCTTAACGTTTCAAGGCACTTTCTCAGCGGCATAAACGTATCGTCGCCAATATCGTTTATGCCCGTTCTTGACATGTGAATATGCTTTATGCAAATGCCTTGAGGTATAAAATGGGGTCCCAAAGTATCCTCGTTGTCGTCAAGATCATAAACAGACAGTGAGTATATGTTTGACATACTTTTAAGTGCATTCTTTATGTCTTTCGAGGCAGTATCTTGGCAATCAAGAAACAAACCTGAAAAAAAACCTAAGATTAATATGGAATGCTCGCCTCGTACCGTACATTTGTAGAAGTACAATAAAATAAACATTACCATCTTCAAAAGTATAACACGAACATTTATTAGTATGTATTAAATCGGGGCATTCCAGGGTATTCTCAGCTCGCAAAATGGCGGGTAGAAGCAGTAATAGTGATATAATTTGTAAAGTATCGCGGTCATGTTTTCTTGTCTTGAAGAAGAAGAGTATTTTCATAATTACATTATATATATTTTTTACATTTTATTGCATTTTTTTCACCTGAAACAAGATTATTATTGAAATTATAAAAAAATATAATAATCGAAATTATCAAATTTACTTTTTTAAATTAGCTAGCCCAAATAAATAGGGCCTCATTCACACGTTAAAGTACCACACATTTCATTAGCAGGTACTCATAATTTACCCGAAAGTATACTGACTGCATATAAAACAATCACGCGATGCTTCTCGGTGTGAATGAGGTCTTCTAGAAAAGTTTATCTAGACCAAGGTGCGGCCTAATTTTCACCCCCAAGGTATCCATCATTGATGAGATTCGCCGACCTATTATCGCATCTGAAGACACTAATATGCATACTAGTGAACCACTATAATGCTAGAAGCATTAAACTCCTAATTACGCATGCCAGTTACTTGTGTGCAAGGAACCTGTATATATATATAATCTAGGGACGCATGCCGTTAACTTGCACCACGAGGAATCCACTGAATGGGTTGTAATAAAACATTACATGCCAAAATGAAGACATGATTATAGTTTGTACAAGTTACAAGATAGGTACCTACTTTTCATAATAGATAATAGGAGGGTATACAAAATAAAAGTCCACGCTAATAAAGTGACTTCATAAGGGCTAAGTGCATCAGTAATACGGCATCTAAAGGCAGTAAAGGCATTCCAGAAATAATCAGATAATTGAGCTAGCTACGTAATTGATGTGAATTATCAATCGGGAACAATGGTTTAGGTAATGCCGATAGTAAATTCCTGTGCCTTAATAATTAATAATAATAATTACACAATGCTAAGTGGAACGTAGATATTAAATTAAAACAGACCGCAGACCCGAATCTCATGTCAGTTTGTACAATTCGGTAAATGGAGAGCGTGTAGGTACATCTTAGTTATTCCCCTTATCAATATAATATACGTATGTACATCAAGATAATGCTAGTAGACGAGCTTGAAGTAGGTACGTACAGTACTCGGTAATAGGTTACCGGTGTATGGGCTTACATTTCTGGTAATACCTAAGGCCGCCACTCAGAATTTGATTACAGAATGGAATTATAAATCGGAAGTTTCACTACCAATAAAGAGTATCCAAATAACTTGGTAAAATAGTAATTAAAAAGCCAGAGTCATGTTTAGACAGTGTTGTTTCTATTGTTTGACTAATAAGAATACTGTTCCTGAAAATCCCGTTTCAATCTTAAGAAAAGCTCAAAAATTTCGTTAAATGAGGAAGATGGTAAATATAAAACCATACATTATTTTATTACTTGCTACCTCTATTTGATATTGCATTTTACTGCAAAAAAAAAAATTACAGGAACACTGACAAAAGAGGAAAATATAAATACAAAAAAGCACACAAAACAAGAGAAGCTCTATAGCTAATCACACACATAATTGCGCTAAACTAGTTTCAATAAAAGTTGCAATGTAATATTTATAATATTTATATACTCACCAGCTTTTCCTCTGCGCTGTCACAGGCCGTTGGTTAATTACAAACCGGTGTTATCCTCAAGGAAATAGAGTCCATTTTCGTTTCGACCTCCGCGTCGTGGGGCGAGAGCCGAAGTGCGCCTGTCCTGTCCGTGCAAACGTTAACCACGCGTGAAACAAGCTGAATTTCAATCACCTTTTAGTTTTTATTTGTTCCAGGGGGTGTGAATGTTTCAACGCGCAACACAGAACGCCTGAGGTCATTAGAAAGCTCGACAGAAGACTGCCGCGGCGGCGCGCGCTGGGTAGGTCACCGCCGTTGTTGCGGCGCCCCCGACCCACTATTATTATACTTTTATGACGAATTGGATTTTGCTTCTGAGCAACCGCCTTGTACTTTAACGTCAGTGTTTATCGTATAGTGCTTTGTCATTCACCATTTTGTGTAAGAATATCGTTATGTTGTATGTGAAAATGGCTGTATCGAAACATTCTCAAAACCGTGTGTACATAAACGCGATTTCAGTTGCTTAAGTTCCTTTGTCTGCATTATGTCATTTTGAATGGTGCCATATATTAGCAGGAAAACTGAATGGAATATATATTATATTTTTATCACTATGTGTACAGTATTTATCCATCATTTTATGACATATTATTATGAATATTTATTTACGTATATATATATATAAAACTACCGACCACAGGAATTAAAATGATTAAGTTACGTGTGAAATAGGAAAATATTACTAACAAAAAGTGTTACCATTTGGCCTATGCAGTTTTTAATGTATCTACAAAGTAAAATATTGATCCACATAGTTTTTTTGTAAAGGGTGACAGTAAAGTCGCAGTTAGGGACTCAAAACCTCGAGGGTTGACGTTGCACGGTCGAAAACTTGGCAGTAAATCCAACGCTGTGTCGTGCCAGAACTTTTACAAGAATCTAGGTCACGGACCGACTTATGAATATTCGTAAAACACGGGACATGTATTAGAGTCTAACCCCATACGACGAAAGGGAAAGGGCTTGTTCGAATATGAAACACAACCTTCCTGAATTATTCGCACTCAGCTTTTGAAGTTATCATATTGTATGAGTTTCGTCTTTATTACCATGCAGTAAGGAGAATTTTGATTTGTTTTTGCTGTAAAGTATTTTCTAGGCCGTCCTGCAACCAATGGCCATCCTTTTATATTTTTGATTGAGGTAGTTATCGTTCTTTTTATACCGTTTGTTATCTGGCGCTTCTCAAGAATTGTTATTTGTGAATATTTTTAACTATATGCCTATTAGTATTTTTTGTATTTTTTGGACAACAAGTATGAAAAGTAGGTAGGCAGTTGTGTGGCTGTTTAAATGCCCATAAAACGTTTATGCTGTAGGTTCTTTCGCCTAACGATAAAGAACCTACTTTGCATGGCACAGGTACTTATGTAAGGTGGTTTACCGACACCCATGTATGTCAAGTATAAAAAGCACACGATAAATAAGGCATGTCAGCACGAGTCATCCGCCTTGAATACGATTATCCCCGTTCTATGAACTATGTCGTTTTTACGCAGTAGCAAGTAATATGCGCTTGTTACCTAGCTTTATAAATATTGAACACTCAAAACCATTTATTGGTAGACTTTGAAAATTAAAAAGCTGTTAGACTGATAATTTCATATTTTATTTAAAAAAAAAATCTGACCGAGTGAGGCGTAGAGAACTAACGTCAAAGGGAAGACAGCCTCTCATTATAGCTTGCGCTACAGGCATAGTCTGCTAAAGTTTTATACTGGTTCGGGATAGTTTTGGAATAGTGTACTAGCACAATCTAATTTAATGCTATGGTCAAGTGGTACTTAATATATAAGCAACTAAGCGAGGATTTTGAGAAGTAAATAAAAATAACTTGAGTAAAACCATTATTTATTTCCACATAAAGAGAGTTCAGAGCGTATACTCATCGTACAATACATTGAGTATTGTAAAATGAAGTCGTAAGTATTAATACAACATTTTTGTATCAGAGTGGCTATCACTAGGTGTCTGATACTTTGATGAGGTTTCTTGTATATTTAGCTCGTGACCGGAGTTAAGACAGCATTCAGGTCAGCATTCTATGTTTAGGGTTGGTAGACGCCCTCAATGTGTTTAAAGCTTTTATTTGGTATTTAAAAGTATGTCAAAAGACCAGTAGTTTCAAGAATAAACTATGAGAAACTTTACTATGTATTTTTTTCTTTCGAATAAGCTATAGAGTATTGACCGCCGTAATCGCTTTCTATATAGGTACAGTGAACATTGGCTGGTATACGGCATAGAGTTAATTTTATACTTTAATTATTGTGTGCCTACGCCCCATATCGACTACAGTCGACTACACTGTAGTCGAGGGTCGAGCGTCAGAGCCGACGGAATAGCTAATCAACTCTTAATATTTATATGCCACATTATTTATAAATCACCCGACTATATGTCAGGTCACTATCTGTTCAGACAAAACTGGGTTACCCGCAAATGAATATTTAGAATTGCTGATTGCATTTTCACGTTCCCCACTTTCTCTAACTTTCGATAGAATGAAACGTTATGTGAATTTAACTATATGTACAGTTTAATGATCTTTTCTTTTTCAACGTGCAAGGAGTAAGAATTGTTATATATTATTGTAATCGGTTTTTTTTCGTTGGAATCTAAAACTGGTAACAGATTTTTGGCGTATTCGATATTCTGTGTAGCCTCTTCGTTATTTGTTCCTTTTTATTTTTTCATGAAAAAGGTAAAACAACCAATCAGGAGACCCAATACCTCGCTGAGTATGTTTTGTACTATAGTTTTTATTTGCATTCCGGGACTTTCCTGTGCGGGTCAGATTTTTATGTTTTCCTTGTTTTTCTTGTCCCTGAGGTTACGTATACCATTCTTATGAGGCGTTGTCGACAGTGACTTGGTATAGTTGTGATATATTCTAGTGCCACTTCAAACTGCGTATTGCCCTTTTTCAGTAAAAAAATATAATAAGTTTGATTAGATTTTTTGGAAAATCTTTTCTTTAGCTATACTTTGTATTTGAAGTAACAACCGCTTTGTTAATAGTTACTAAACCAAACCATGCTTCGACAACACGATTGAACTTTTAGACTTATAAATATAATATTATGATGTACCAGTCCCGAATTACTAATTTAAAAATTTCGCCCAACTTAAAAATAAAAAAAAACCGTCTAGGTAAAAATAAAAAATCGGGTTATTAAAAGTTATTACTATCAAATTTTCTGTTTCTGTTTCAAGATTATGTTTATTTATTGATTTATGAATAGACACACCAACAGTATACCTATTATTACATTCTGTTCACAACTTCAGGTTAAAACCACCTGAAATCTGGCCTCAGTAACATCCAAAACAGCCGGCACAAAGTAAATTACTCGCAAAAGTTAATAATACCTCGGTACGTGGTTGTAATACGTTAAATACGAATGGAAATTTATATGCGCCGGTAACATAGGTTTCATATTTTGTTCAGCCGCCACTCATGTTGGTAGATGATAGCAATGCGCAATGATCGTCATTATTCCGAGCTGTAACATCGAAGTGAGGGACTTACCTACACGAGTTAATTTGAAGCATTGATTATACGTACCGAGTTAAATGGCGAGACAGTGCTCTCGGCCGAGTACTCGTTACGCATGAACCATGTTTACTCGGCCCAAAACTCGACCAAAAGCACTGTCTCGCTGTTTTACTCTTTACATATAATGAGGGAATATGTCGCGCGGCCCAGCTACTAAAATATTTTACCTACACAATCTCTTTCCGCATGTTTGGGACAAAAACTTTACGCTTTATTTATCTGTTTATTGTTAACTATTAGATCTCATTTACCGAAACACTTATTAGTTAAAGCAAGATTACCTATTATATTGTAATTAGGCCTACGCAATTAGATGATTACTCTATCATATCTTCCTCTCAACAGAACCGGCATACAAGAAGGGCGGAATCTAATCCTAAAAAGAAAATGTGTAATATTGGACGATTTGTTGTAGTATAATGGTCTACATAAAGAAATGGTTGTGACTGACATACAGTCACAAGAGTGATCGTATTAGGGTTTTTTTTTATAGCCTTATCCGTTATATCCTTGTTATATCCTTTTGAGGTATGGAACCCTAAAGACATTTTAATTGTGATTCCGTGCAATAAATCCCAAATTAAATAAATTAATTTATGCGTATCCAGCTATCTTCAAACAAGCAGTTACACAGCCCAGACGTATCACGCAGGGCTCATCGATTGTTGATACAACCGACTTGTCACGCTTGTTTCCAGTGGAGGGCGGTTGATATGTACGCGTCGTCACGGCTTCGGCATTAAAGAGATACTGCGCGGCATAAATTTTCCAGTAGGATCTGTGAATTAAGTGAGGTTTTATTTGTTGCGTCACGTGCTGCGGGAAGCTCTCAGATCCCAGGCCTCTTAGGCCGCTGCGAACTTAACAGGATTCCGTTAGAGGCCTAATATGATAAAACTAACATCCATTTGGTGCAAAATTGAGACATGTAATCTATACATATAAATAAAATTGGAGTGTCTGTTTGTAATATTAAAATAACCGCTTTTTACCAAGTGCATTTGGATGTATACACGTTACCTATACCGAAACAACAATTTTTATAATTTTTGTCTGTCTGTCTGTCTGTCTGTCTGTCTGTTTGTTCCGGGTAATCTCTGAAATGGCTGGACCGATTTTGACGGGACTTTCACTGGCAGATAGCTGATGTAACAAGGAGTAACTTAGGCTACTTTTATTTTAGAAAAAAAAAATAGGATCTCACGAAAAAAAATTAAAACCAATGTTGCAGCCCAGCGCCTGATTAAGTTTGATAGCAACAACCTGCAATGCGTCCCGCGGGCTCAGAACACACGAGCAGGCTGTTGTCAACGGTTGTCTTTGTTAAATACCATGCGGACGAAGTCGCGGGCAACAGCTAGTCCTTAATAAAATTTGTGTTAATTTGGAATAAAAACTGTTTTTGCTGATAGTGTAATGCATGTAAGTATATAAACCTGTACTTTTTTTTGTAACAAATATATAATTTTCTTCTTTTAAATAAAACTAATTTGTACGGATTTTATCGCGTTTATTTTTATTTTATTTTTCTTCTTCTTCTTAAATGTCTCGTCAATCTCGGGTGGTATACACATGGATACAATATATTTTGGGCTACCTTCTCGCATGGTTTTTCTGCAGCCTTACGGCGCTATTCATTTTTCACATGGTAAAGGGCTTACACGTTCACCCCGACGCGGCTGCAATTTCCTTTTGTGGCGGTCATTCGTTAAATTTTCATTGGTGGGTGGCCTCGGTGGGGTCAAGTGCGCGGTGTACTCGCGAGCTTTATAATTTTACTACTGCCAGATATTTGAGTCTCATAAATAAAACAAACCAAAGTAATTTTAAGTCATATTTTTAATTCAGTGGGTACGCTGAGCGGTTCATAATTTTATATACAATGGAACATAGTCTAATTTCTAATTGTAAGTATACCAACATTTTACATGGCCCAGTGTTTCGATAAATCATGCCGTCGTGGAAATGATAGACAGGAAATTAATCGAGTCGGAACATCGATGCCACTTCAGTGCGCGCGTTTGCGATTTTAGACCAAAATTAATTAAAAGATGATTTTATTTTAAAGATAACAATATAAACATTCTAGCTGTGCCGGCGAACTTCGTACCAACTCAGAATTAAATGTATAAGAAAAGGAATTATCTTTATGATTAATTTTTAGTGATATTTATAAATGTTTGAATAGTTATACTGCTATACGAGGCGGAGACAAATTAAAAAAATAAAAGGGTCTAAAGGTCTTCTTGATTACTAATTGGTGTAACTAACAAGACATACCTATATATATATAGATATATAGAGAGAGAGATAGATATATAGACATATAGATTTAGCTGGTATTCAGATACGTTACGGTTCACTGAGTAATTTTCTGCTTTGAAACGAACATGAAGGGATCCAGCTCATTGATTGCAAATATCAAGTTGATTACAGGACTTTAATATTTAATTAAGTAAATATTTATATATTTACTTACTTCTGCATATTTTCTACTACTTCATATATCAACTGTTTAGTATTCGTAGTATTCAGATATAGGGTCTTCGAATATTACTGCAAAGATAGACATGTCGTTACACTGCTCAGCTCCTAAATAACTATTAAAACATGAGAAAAAATAACTAAAAAATATATATAAACTACAATTAATTTTCTAACACGGTACGAAGTTCGCCGGGACAGCTAGTTAACTATAAAATCCCTTGTAATTACAAAACACCGCATGGAACTAGTGTACACCGGTTAATCCAAGAGCGCAATAAAATTAAAATAAAATTACAGTATTAGAAAGCCGGCGAGCGTTCTGCGCTGATTGCCCCAGTTACCATTCTAGTCACGTTAGAGGTGTAATTTTACAAAAAGGGGTGATTGTGAAGTGGGGAATTCGGTCCGTCTGCCGCGCGGCGGGAGCGGAGCCGCTAACTCGAAGGAGCTACTAAATGACTTAACTTTTCCCATTTATACTCACATTATTACTATTAAGTTCGTCGCTACATATAATATGTACCACGCCTACTAATTGCAGGTGCTCTCCAATTAACGAGTTATTACGTTCAACTGTAATCCCATCAACGTGATGTCAAAGCGATCTTTATAATTATGTAGCAATTTGAAACAGTTTCGCCTGGATGAGTGTTTAAGGGAGTTTAATTCTAAATAACCGGTGTCATAATTAAGCAATACACTTGGCCTGAACCATCTAGGGAAGACGATTTAAACAGCTTCGTAGTGGGTAAAGTAGCCGCTCTGCGGACGCTGTATTGCCGATGATGAATTTTAGACAACACGGAATTTACGAGGACCAGTGCCGCCCCCTCCACCTCAGCAGAATCCAAAGGAATGACCTGTAATTACGTCTGGTACCGATTAAGCTACGGGTACCTAACTTACGCCTAACGCAGGGACTATTCATGGTTTGTTACTAGTTTACCTTCTCTTTAGTTGACACTAGATGTTATGAGTCTCTTTTGAAAATCTAGCTCGAGGCGAGCTAGGTTTTAAGTTACCTTACGACACCAGTAGGATAAGTAGGAACTTCCAATTTAATCGTAACGCTATTGAGAAAACATGCTGTCACTGTCATACTTACTTATGAAATCTGTGGTGTGAAGGGGATGGAAGACGTTATAAGTTACCGAAGCGGTAAGTAAAAAGGATTGTGCTTGAGGTACTGATCTAGGATGGTGATAGTTATCAAATTCTTAAGGCGAGAGGTGGTTACAGAAATAATAATATAATATTTTTTAAGCCCTGTCCTCAACTTATTTGACAGATGACCCATATGTTGTCAAATAAGTTGTAGGTAATTATCAGAAACAGGATGATAATTAATCTATTATCCAATCTGTTTTAATGGTACGAAATGATATCATCTCGCGTGTGACATCAAAGGACCTCTGCCTTGAAGGCTACTCGCAACAAGTAATTTTCTAATCCTAACACATAAAATTTAAATTTACCCACTATACACGTAAAGCGCTTTTTTTTAAATATCGCAGAAATGTGGCCGAGCTATAAAAGACACGTGAAATTAGCCTATGAATATTAAATGTATGAACGAAAAAGGGCAAAACGTAACCTTTGGTATAATTATCATGATGCGAGCTTTTTATTATTTATATACTAGTTAAGGTGTGGTCTCTATGTGTAGCTGTGAGTAATTATACGCAGGAGTTATTATTTTAATATATGTACGGGAGACGTAACAACATCTAGTGCTAATTATAAAATGTTTCATGGCTTGGTAAATGATTAAAGATTGAAGATTATTTGCAACATTTACCTACGTGAACTTTTTATTAGTGTAAGTACCTACCTATGCTGTACCTTTTTATTAGTGTAAGTACCTACCTATGCTGTACCTTTTTATTAGTGTAAGTACCTACCTATGCTGTACCTTTTTATTAGTGTAAGTACCTACCTATGCTGTACCTTTTTATTAGTGTAAGTACCTACCTATGCTGTACCTTTGTATTAGTGTAAGTACCTACCTATGCTGTACCTTTTTATTAGTGTAAGTACCTACCTATGCTGTACCTTTTTATTAGTGTAAGTACCTACCTATGCTGTACCTTTTTATTAGTGTAAGTACCTACCTATGCTGTACCTTTTTATTAGTGTAAGTACCTACCTATGCTGTACCTTTTTATTAGTGTAAGTACCTACCTATGCTGTACCTTTTTATTAGTGTAAGTACCTACCTATGCTGTACCTTTTTATTAGTGTAAGTACCTACCTATGCTGTACCTTTTTATTAGTGTAAGTACCTACCTATGCTGTACCTTTTTATTAGTGTAAGTACCTACCTATGCTGTACCTTTTTATTAGTGTAAGTACCTACCTATGCTGTACCTTTTTATTAGTGTAAGTACCTACCTATGCTGTACCTTTTTATTAGTGTAAGTACCTACCTATGCTGTACCTTTTTTGAAATTGAGTTATGATTACAAAATAGGAATTTGTAGAAAATGCAACAGATTATAAATATTCAAATACTGAACATAAGGAATCCTACCTATACCAATACTCGTAATACTATTTTAAGTCTTAAAAAGGAAAGAACAAATATTTACTCATCAATACTACAGATATTCTACCTATACATAGCTTCGCACTTAATTCGCACTGAAGTATTCGATGATTTTCGAGTTCGAAAAGCACCAGAGCATACATTACACTACACTTCTAAGTGCCTATTCAGGGGGAAGGCGTGGGGGGGGGGGCACAAAACAAGTAGAACCTAGTACACGTAACACAAGAAGTCACAACGCACCTTGTCTTTCCACTGAACTAACACGGTGATGTAAACTCTATTTTTACGATCCTACCCGACATGACTCTTAAACAGCCGATTGACTTATAAAATCTTTAAGAAGTCGACGGAACCATTTTATTCTCATTGTTTTTATCAGAGCCGTAATATTAAAACTTTCTTTTACAGGTTATTAAACTGTATGTTCTTCAGACATTTTACTTTTTTATTTGCTGTTTGCGGAAAAGTTTTTACACCAGACGTAACGCTACTAAACTTTTTACGCTACTAAAAACTTCGTCTGTCTATATAGCATCATAGCTCTAGAATGTATGAGCAGCTTTTAATATGATTTTTGTTTCGTAGCAGTGAGATAGACTATCTATCTTTGCATTGCGTTAGAGTTGAAAAACTGCTCGGGAACAAGGAAGAATTTGTTATGTTATATTGCTATTTATAAAACAATTTTCAATTCTAGAGCACCGTACAAATATTTTAAAATTCTCGTTTGAAATCCAGTCTGCTTTAGTTCCATATATCTCATGAATAATTCAGCCAGAGCCGCCGTTTGCCCCGCCTGGTGACACACATATGTATATACTTATGTTTTATATCTAACTGGCTGACCTAAACATATAATATGTGAACATGACTGTAACGAAACAAAAATGATTTTTGATTTATTAAATTTAATTGTTTGTCCTCGGTAGAAAGTAATATTCGGGTGCACACACCATAGATTGACGAAAATATGTTTCACCATAATTATTGCGGGAAAATAAAATTAAATACCAAGTTTCAGTTCCAACAACTAAACTGAAACCAACTTCAGGTGGGAGCTAAATTGATTTCATGAAATATAGTGATTGGCAGTAAGTAGTTAGAAATGATAGCACGTGTGACTGCTCTGTAGGAGCGATTACATTAGATGGTACATACTACGGATATTGTTGATTTGTTATCATGTATTCGGAAATAACACCAAGCGCCATATATATATCTACTTCTTGCCTTTCACAGCTAAATGGAAGTGTTCAGATTGCCTTGGGGATGGCGACCGAAGTTGAGTTAGCCCCGTTTTCAAACAAGTGTATTTTGAGACTAAAGTTTTGTTCCGCCCTCAAGATGGATGACTGAAACATAGGCTTATAAAATATTTTATTTTTAAACTATTAACAAGCAATGTTGTGCAAACATTTACCCACTACTTAAGGCTTTTTATTGCAGTAATTCCACTCGTAGCGTGAATAAGTTTTTAATAAGACATTTCTACATATTTCAGCATATTTGCTCCAGAATTTTCGCTCTGAATAGTGAAATCCATTTATAACCGCAATCACTGTATTTTTTAATCCGTGAATCATTTTAAGAGACTGAAAGTAGCTACTTACACCGATTTAATATAAAAATGATTAGAACAGTAAATTAATGTCTTACTAGACAATAAATACATACACTCATGAATTTCAATGAAAAGGTATAGTCTTAATTTTTCGGCTTGATGAAATTCGATATAACATTATCTAAACAAGATATAATTTGAAGACAACGGAATTATGAATACCCAAATGGCTATTGTTAATTTGACACTAGCATGTAAGAATCGCGCAAGCTTATTGGGCACAACCAATCTCCACGTGTGTTATGTGATCGACGTGTGTATCTGCTTACTCTAATCCCATCCAATATAAACCCAAATACATACAAGTTTAAATAAATTTACAACTTAATTACAAAGCCTTTTTTAAAAGAAAGTATATTTTCAAATATAATATTTCTATAAATTTGAGGGGTAGATTTTAACCTGTGTAGAGAAATGTCTTAATACGAATTTCTATTGTTAAACAAAATGAACCGTTATAAGGTCTTCAGCTGATATGGAAATGATATTTGAAACCCATTGTCATCATATCTTTATCCAATTTATTTTCCATGCCATCCATACGCTTTCCACTTACATATTACTTCCCGGATGATATATAATCCGTCATCATGGGAACATTATTATGAAGCTTGTATCGCTTAACAAGTTTCGGCAGTTGCTGATTAATGGTGTATGGGCACGCAACAATTTAGGCAGGTGTTGGTTAGGCAGGCTGTCGGTGAATTGATAATTTAGTATGGGGCTGCCTTGAGCGTATGAGTCTGTTGGTGCAACGAGATATATGGTGGGATAAACCCTGAAACCGTGTTGGGAGCTTACCATTAGGACATATGGACGTTTCAAACGCTCAATATGTTTGGAGTTCGAATCAATTGCGTTTTAGTGCAATTATTTTCCAATGTTCGCATTTTTGTCACGAGTTGGTAACATATGATTAAAATGAATCTTTGGTCGAATGGTTTGTAATGTTATTGAACCTAGGTGACTCGTGTGTAATTCACCTATTTAAATACACCTATATTGTTCACATAATTTTCATAAACCACGCATGAATTATTGGTCCCAGACCGAAATCGAACCCACAACCACCCAGTGCAGAAAGCCGAGTAGCTTACGGATACACTTCTAGACCAAGCTGTGATAAAAATCTAATACATGGAAAACATAACATATAAAACCGATATTATGAAAAAAAGACCTAAACCTACTATTGTTTCTGTCTTGCTATTTGCATTAGTTGTTCTATAGAATGTAAAGTATTCATGCACAATTTATAGCTTTTAAAACCAATGACTGGAAGGCAACACAATATTAAACGATTTATGTAACAAAGTTTAAGATTTTCAAATAACTCATCCACGAAAGTAGGCAACCTTTGGCCCGCGGCATCGAATCTTCCCCGAAACAGGGTCATTACACTTTGCTCCAAGGAGGTCGATACAAAAAGCCTCTTATTGGAACTTCTATTCATTTTGTTGCTCTATTATTAACTTTGGAGGAATTCTAAAGTGGCGGTAAACTTTTTAATGGTTTTGTATAGCAATTTTGATTTTGAACAGGTTGGAATTTGAATGGTGGATAAATGCGATTTAAATAAATTTAAGGTGTCTTGTGTACCTTAGTACTTTATTAAAAAAAAACAAATTCCTTAGAATGTGAAGAAGAAAATAAGGAAAATAGTAGCATTAGGTAGTATGGATTAGGGATTGGTAAATAAAAAAAAATTAGCCAATTTATATAGGTACATTTTCCCAATACGTTAACTCATTCACAAGTAGAACTCTTGTACATATAGCATATCAATAAATTTGACTTACCGACCGAAGTTTTAATATAGGTTCAGAGAACTGTACATGTAGACTAAAAAGCTTAACAGGCAGTCTCTATTCCCTTCGCTACCCTTGAAATTTTGAAAGACCGGTCAAATTGTGAGAGTAATTCATGGCTGTGGTTTCAATAAATAGCTGCAGCTCCCGCCATTTGGTGAATATACAGTGCCCGCGATTGGGCCTGAGCTGTTCCTCAATGAAAAATGTGGTGCGAACGTCGTGTTTATTTAACAAGGTTGGGAGTAGGCCGCTGTTATTTATTAGTATAGATAAATTTTAGCTCTAAACGCCTCTGGGTGGGCGCAAAACATATTGCCTCTATTGGCGATAACCGAGTGAGAGCTGTAATGTATTGAAACTGGGTTACATCTGGCCTAGATGAAATAAGTAAGGAAACTCTGAGGCGCGATAACGCCTAATCAAATCTTTCAAGTTTCACATATAACGCTTAGCTGTGTGTGGGCCGCAAAAGACCGATAAAAGGTTTAACGTTATACTTTATACATTTATGTACTAAGTTGTAACTTAGATATAAATATTTGAGCCCTAAAGCTACTATAGATTGATTGCATTTACTTATTGTCAAGTCTCCTCTAAATTATTGCAATACCTGAATCAAATCGAATCTCAATATTTGCCTCGTTCCACCGATGATTATGCATGTTCCTGAAATTCTCCCAGGAATCTAACATATTCACACGTTACAATGTTAACTTTCCGTATCAAGCCACCGATGTCGCAAGAAGGAAATTACTTGAAGGTGCCGCCATTTTAAGCTACTTTGAAGCACCTTGAAATATGTTAGAGTACCCCCGGAGCTGGTGGAAAATATGTAAAGGTTTTTTTTTACTTATCCACGCATAGTGTAGTCCTCGGGAAGAACATGAAAGTAATCAACGGATGAATTTTACTTTTACCAATTGCTTATTTACTTAAAAACTATAAAAAAATTGATTATAGAATCAGGTAACACTGCAATATGTCAAAAATGTAAAAAAATGTATGATCAGTCATAAAAAATACCTTAAATGTATAGCAGTTTACAACGGCATTTCAAATAGTTTTCAGACGATTAGTGTTGCGTAATGCCATTTTGAATATCTAAAAGTTCATATGTCCCCTAGCTCTCCGTCTACACCGTAGCTTTCAGAATTGACAGCATTACTTTTACTTTTATTATCATTTCATCGTGTTTAACATATGCGTAGGTGCTTATGTAACTTTGTGTTACTTTTATTGTGGGTACCTGAACTGCTCGTTTTGTTTATGTGACAATGCTATTGTTTCGGTGGTGGCGTGTTGAAGGTTATATTACAATTGTTTCTAAACTAACTTGGTACTTATTGATATGTAGTCTACAGTATCTTTTGGAAAGATGCGGTTCAATACTTTTATAAATTATTTGTTTAACATCAAGCGAGTGGTCTGGACACCATAATCTGCTTATTAATGGTTTGTTAGGTATGCCCTCAGATGAACATCACGGCAGTATAAACTTGAAAATGAGTCTACTAACTAACCGTAGATTTACTAAAAAGTTACAATTTATTTATAATAGCATAATTATTCTATAAAAGTTTGATAATGCTATTGTAAATATATTTTAGCTTTTATAAATTCAACGGTGTGTTCTCGGGTTCGCTTTCAAGTTAAGAGTTGGTTTGAAGTTGTTGAAAGTTGAAGTTGGAACTTAAGCGACTTCTTTTCGTAAAGAAGTGTTAATGTTCCAACATTTAGGTTCAATAAGAAACATTGTATCGTGCACGAGGTCCTGGTAAACATATATTATGCGGTGAGGGTTATTGCGAGATTACCCAACTTTATTAGCAACCCAGCTACAGTGAACATAAGCCGATTGTAATCGTCGGATGTACGTGGCCATGGGAATATCTTACGCTAAGACTAAACTCGAAGGTTAATCCTTTATTTCATTGCGTTGCGATTCTCGTTATTATAAGCACATAATTTTCCCTGATACAAGTAAAAAAAACGCTCTATAATTTTATACTTAGTTGGTTATGTAGAAAATAAGATAATGTGGATAATGTATAATTGGTATAATCTACTTATCTATCTATATACGGTATTACAGAATTAACACAGAATATCACAGTTGTGGTATCTCACCTGTGCGTCGAAAACTCCGCGAATTCAGAAGGTAACTGCAGCTGTCCAAAGTACGAAATTTTCATTAAAATAACCTGAATATTTAAAATTAAACAAAATAATTTAGATGAAAACTCAGCTGTGAATGAAAGAGGATGGGTAAACTGTGTACAAAGGGACGTGTTTTAACGAAAGTGAAGCATGCGAAAATGTAATTAAGAACAGTGGGTTAATTCTACCCTCACGTGCCTATACGAATTAGCGGGTTACGGGGTTGGCATTGGTGAAATATGGAATGCCACACCTAATGGACAGTGCGAAAACTATATCAAAAATCTTTGTATATTAAAATAAGGTAATTATAATGATATAAAGAGAATTTAACTAATATATATATTTTCTGTTTTCGTAAGATTTCATAAGACGTCATTCTTTTCATGACAGACGTAGAACATCATACATTAACGAAGCAAATATATCAGGGCATCTCCAAAAAAAAAAATTAGCTTCAACCACTTGTACACTTATCGCCGTTTTACACTCTAACTCTACCAATGCGTTCTATGTTCAAGCAACAATGGATACATAACTACATACGTGGAAGTTATCTATAAGTTATTCGTAGACTAGAAGCACATATTAACGGCTTTGTTCTAAATTCAAAATCGATTGGTGGATACGGTTGATTGGTATTGTAATACAATATCATTGGATTTTATATAGAACGTACAAAATTATGTAAAAACATTACAAGCCACTTAATCTCAAACGACGTTAGATAAAAGAAAAAGAATAACGCTTACGACGGTTATTAAAAAGAATAACAATGAAATCTGTTGCGGTGAATTCCCCTTGCGATCCTTTATAACGGCTTACAATGAAACAGTGGTGTCGGTGAGCATTTGGCTTTAATTGTTCCTAGATAGGGTTGCCCAATGCTTATTTTTCTTAGATATTACTTGTTAGATATTTATAGAAGGCACGAGGCCGTAAATCATAGTGACCCTATTATAAAAGGCAAAGACATGATACTATTTTTTGTAATGCATCAAGATCAAAATAATTAGTTAGTTTTTTTTGGAATTTTATAATTTTAAAATAATTGGAATTTATAATTTATTTTAATTACGGAATAAAGGTTTTTTTAAAATTCGAAATCCAGATTTTACTCAAATAAATAATCACGTCGAGTAAGTATCTAAAATATTGTATGTATGTATTTATGTTTTTAACAACAAGCAAAGTAAATAACAATTAACCAAATTCTAAGGATTTTTTTTCTTATGTGGTATATAAAGAACATTTGAAATGGCATCCCTAATCCTAGCTTGAACGAGCCACAATCTGTTGGGGCATGTTCGAGTTCGGAGCGCGGTACAAACTTTCCTTGTCCGCGAAATATCGCCTGTTTACGGTTGCCTCCGCGACTACGTGATCCGATTGAGAATTGTACAATTAGTGACACGTGAATTCAAATATTTACCGTAGAGAAAGTTAGTCCAAGGTCGAGCTGATTTAGAGAGTCAAAGTGGATCATCAAACTAATATAAATCACAATTATCTGAATAAGTAAGTATGATATTATATTTACCACTTCGCTGGTTTTATTGGTGTTTTTAACTCAGTTTGAAACAAATTTTTCGCTATTCCTCTATCAACTCATTCATTATTCAGGTTTGCTCATAAAAGTACAACTACAAGAATTATTTGTAGTAATTATTCACCATTTCGTGTGTATATTAGTTTATCTGTATTCAATTCAAAAATAGATAATCCTAAAACATAACAAGTCTATCGGTACGTCAGTGATAAAAAATACGTTCTCATTGGCAAATCGTTCCGCCGTTCCGGTTCTTTTCAGTCAAATAATATCGTATGAGGAGATAAAATGTAAATATATCACACACCTCGGTGAATCACATACTCGGCGATAAAATCAGAAGGCGTGAATACGTCCGCACGCACCGGCAGCATTTACATAAGCGAGGCGAGCGAATGCTCCAACGGTTTTCCTGATATACGAGTAATGTGAAAATATTCGTAATGAAGTGTTGTTATTTGCATAATATATTTTTTGCTGGTGTTGAGATCAGATTATATAGGTCTACGGTCCACAGTGACTTGACAGCAGGATGCTAGTTCAAAGCCTTAGTTGGTAAAGACGAGTCTGTAATTGAAGGTACGTGGCTTACGAAAAGCACATAGGAGGAGGACAGCATTAAAAAAAAACTAAAGATCTATACTGCTACTCCCTGGCCTTGTCCATTTTGTATTGGAGTCTAGTATTAGTCGAACCTAACTAGTGACAACCTAAAAAGGTTGAACTATTTATCAAATATGTTTAAGCTTCTGACCGCCAGTAAAGCCTGTAATAGAAGTTACAATGCCAGCCGAGCCCATACTCATAATATGCCCTCCAGAGCATGGATATATAATTAGGCGATGCTACGTGATTATAATCTTAAAATAAAAACAGTATCCATATCACAAAAGCAAAAATAGCTTCCAGACAAGCAGTACCTAGTTATACATATGTGAATATCATTAATATGTTTTTATTACCATTATTTTACAAAGTCTGTGTCATCCCCGTAACGAGCTTCGACTTTATCCTTTTAGCATCAATTTGTAAATATGTTCTTAAGGAAAATGAGATTTTGACTAGCAATATTTAGATTCCTTTGTTTTATAAAAATCCTTCATTTGAAGTTATAAATAATATAATACTAATTTCTATCTTTAATGTAGCATCAGCTTAAAAAGGCATAATCGGATATATTAAACGTAACATTATCTTAGAAGTAGGCAGTGATTCTCCGGTAAGCGGGGCTCGCAGCGTGCACGATACATTTTCCTTATAAAAATATTCCTGGCAAAGGCGGAGAGCTTTTTCTTTATTCACGGTACGCGCACCTGCCGCCGTCTGCAGATGCAATGAGAATTTGTCGTCCTCTTGCCAAATTTAAACATATTCTTTGCGAAAGCGACAATGTTTTAGCCCCTCTCACATTTTGATGATGAATACTTGAGAAGTCAAATTTCATGAAGTTTCGTTTGGTCGAAATAAAACCGTACAAGTTGAGTGACAAAGCTTATAAGGATCCGTACTGGCTTGGATAAATATATCTACATATTGTTAAGTTTAAAGTTAACGCAAGTTGCGATGGCATGTTTTCAGTGCAGAGACGAATATTTTTTACTTATTTGAATGGAGCAGGGAACAGCGTCTGTTTAGATAATGTCAGTATATGGGGTAGATGTTTTTAAGCGTATCTGGATTAAAAGTACTATAAATACTGGAGATAGCAAATTTTACTCAAAGGGAGACGGCGTGAATGAAAAAAATACAAATTTGCATTTAATGATTTTCGAAAACTCGCTTGCCTCACTCGGAAATCGAACCGGTTAAAATCTGAAAAAATAACAGTCTGTACTTTTGTGGCATTAATAGCCAACCAACCAATCATAAGAATCAAATCTGTCTAACAATCATGCCTATGTTAATAACTGTTTCAAAACCTCGATTGGTCCAAACGGTACAATCAAATGGCCTGAGAGACCACCAGACCTCATATCTTTACTTTTGTTTGGCGATATGAAAAAAACATAATTTACCAAAAATCCTTTGCTACTGTGAACGAATTAAGAACTGAGGTTTACAATGCGATTTTTAATATTCATCACAACTCGCTTTTAAAAGCTACTGAAAATAAATTCCTTAAAAGAATAAATTTGTGTATCCAACAAACTGGAGTTCATTTCTACGAACTAATTAGTTAGTTCGGCCCTTTTTTCCGTTCAATTAAAAAAAGTTAAGATGGTTTTCCACTCATTTAATTTATTATGTTTGTTAGAGAGATTTCGTCCTTATGATTGAGCCCATCGAGTGATGTCATAAAAGATCAGGGTGTTATTTTTTCGACTTTCAGCCGGTTCGATTACCGAGTGAGGCAAGCGAGTTTTCGAAAATCTTAGAATGCAGATTTGTTTCTTTTTAAAAATAAAGGAATGTTTGCTGTGAGTTCAACTTGCTATCTCCAGTGTTTAGAGTACTTTCCTTCGAGTTGCGGTAAAAAAATGCCACCTGTATATTTAACTTATAAATATTAAAAATATATAGATCAAAATAAATTATATCGTTCGAAAAAATAGGCAGCTTCGATCTTTATACTTGCGAAAATACCATGTATTTTATTCAGAACGGTAACAAACACCCGACACAGTTGACGAATCAAGAAATGTGTAAAAAAGAATTTGCTATTATTGCAATGGATACACGGCAAAGGCGGTGACGCTTCTGTGTTATTCATGACCGGCAGGCAGCTCCACACCTTAGCCACGGTCCGGAATTAGCGCTGGCCATTTCCACCACGAATTTTTCCAACACTTACAAACTCTAAGGAACTTTAATAGAATTGCGGTCTCTTTGAAAAAGTTTGTTTAAGCTGGAGCTATTGCCCGCGTTTATTTATTTTTCGAGTTTGTGACAAATTTAGTCGGTTAATTTCTAAAATCTATTCCAGAATAAAAGAATTTAAATAGAAAAAAAAAAAAAACATTTTATAACCCAATTAATGTAATCAATGCTCCAAAATTGAAATAATATACTTAGGTATTATTTTTAAATTCATTCGCAAAAAGAATTAGAGTTTTGAATGGAAGTTGATTGTTATAATTAGCCCAGCTCCTTTGTTGTTTGAATTCGGACTTCTCAAGAATTAAACTTGATTTTTAATTTTCTATTTATGTCAACAAACTATCGTTCGCGGCAAAATTCTCACAGCTCGGGTATGTTTCCGAAGTAGTACTGAGTAGATGTTTTTTAAGATAACTTCGTAACCCAGATTTTATATAAAAGATCACGCCGGGCGTTAATGTGACAAACTTTTCAGAATGCATTTTATTTATTTTATATTATTTATATCCAAAAATAAATTAGCCGTCATACTATGTTTGATAAGTTAATTTTCGTTACAAAGAAAACTGTAGCAAATAATTTATCAAGATTTCTTGTCAGGACGAACGAGGTCTCTCTTAGTGCCCAGTCGGGAGATCCGGGCACAATGAGAGTGCCGGATGCTCTGTAGGAAAATACAATTTAAAACTTTCTTTGTAAAACGAGTACATTAAATAAGAACAGATCACGAGAGGACTATGTAATTCAGCGAATAGAGGGAATTGCTTTCAGAAAAAGCTATTTCAGTTGTGTTTGCGTCCTTACTGTGAAATTTCTTTATTTAAACCATTGTGGATTTGTCGCAGCTAAGTATATATTTTTACATAAACTAAACAGATAATGATTTTATAGGTATTTTGCTTATTTTTATTTTATTTTTCTAAAAACGGAACCTTCACAGTGCGACTATGTCTGACGTACGTGACTAGTTAAATAGTATGAAAAATTTAAACAATATTATGAATTCACGTTTTGTAAAAACAATCGTGACAATAATAGAGAAACGTGGGGCGGTTTTTGTTAACCAATGATTATTGTATATAATAATTATAATTTAAAACCTCAAAATATACAGAAAGCGTTTGTCCATTAACAATGGCATTACAAAACACATTTCTGCTGGAGAATGCTTCCTATGACAATGTAAATTAATTAAAACTTCTATAAAGAAAAAGTTATAATTGATAGAACTAGGTGATACTTGGCGTCATGAGAATGCCTCGTTTAGAGGCAAAACACGTGTCGAATACTTTTTTAGATTCGCATCTTTTCGCGGAGAATTGCATATTAATTGGGGTCTCGACACTCGTGACAGACAGTTTCTCAACTAACATCTTAGAGGAGTTCAGTGTTGTTGGCTTCTTTAATTATCGATCAACTTGTTTGGTTTATAATTGGAAAAGTTGACAAGCCGAAGGTCAGTGGTGGGTGCCTCTTCCCCCATTTGTTTAAGTAAAAAGTTGGAAAACGACTATAAACTATAGAAATAAATGGCTTATAACAATAATACACTTTGTTAGTTTGCTTAAGCTTACAGCTACCGGGTTACTTTAAGCCCTTATAGTTGTCCTACCTAAGACTAGCTGTAGATAACTTTATAATTCTCCGGTTCAGTTCGGAATTTATAATATAATGTCGAGTTCAGTAGCCCGAGGAGCTATAATGTTAGTGCGTCAAGAGTGTAGTTGCGAACAGAAAATACGAAGGGATCTTTTGTAAATATGTTAATGCATGTTCCAGTATTGTGTAAGAGGTAGTAATTATGTAGATACCATACCTACTTATTATAGATTAACTTACAATGGTCGGTGAAGAACTTTTTTTTTAAACTCTAGCCGAACACAGCATAACTGCTCGGTACCATACTAAGAAACGCTTATACTATCGATAAAAATTGAGTCTAGAGTCTAGACTCTAGACCTTGTACATTCGCTTCTTAACGTTTTTAATAAAGCGACGTGTGTCACGTAATGGCCGTTCAGTAAATAATAAAGTTTTAATCCCCTATCACAAGCCCAGATGAAACGAGCATTCCAATTAGTGCTGGATTCTCATTAAGATCCAGATTCTTGACGCAGACTTTGATATTGGAGCTACGTGATCAAGACTTAGTTAATTTAATTCCAACTTTATTTGTTTTTGTATGTTAAAAACTTGTTCATTATGAAATATTGTTGCAAAAATACTAGCAAGTTAAAATTTAATTAGAGTCACGTTTTATAGAATATCATATTATAATATCAGCCCTTTTAACGTCCCACTGTTGGACCAGGGCCTCTTCTTAATTCGAGGGGGCTCAGTATACAGCCATAGACAACCACGTTGACCCAGTGCCGGTTGGCGGATTCTATGTCTTTCGAGTCCTTCCTCGCGATGTTTTTCTTCCCCACTTAGCAGGTGATAATCACGCTTGAAAATGAGATTCGCACATGAAATCTACAAATCCCAAAGTGGAGAGCCGGGTTATGAACCTGCGAACCTCGTTACCAAGGCTAGCGTTTTACTAACTTCGCTACCACTGCTTTTAGTGGAAAAATATTATATAAGGCATGGATTCATGGCACAATTTTTCGGAGCCCAAGATATTTAAAACCTATAATATTACAAGTACGGTTATGGAATATCTAATTATTGATAGGAACTTTCAAGAGATTTGAGAAGATATCCGAGAGCCTATATCGTAATCTCTTAAAAAACGCGTCCCATCGTAAAGGCATGATATAAAGCACCCCGTGTAAGTTATCCGAGATCGCTAGCAAAGCAGAATGTCAACGGCTTTGGCATCAATCACTTGCGATGCGGGGATTACTCAAACCGGGGCGTCATCCTGTGGAGCCGAGGCGACGCAAATTTACATAAATAATCTCATCTGTATTCAACATGCAGGCTGAGAGGTGCCCATGCAACAACATGTGGCATCCAACTTGCAGACCTCTATTATTAATTGTGGACAAGTGACGCGAGGGAGCCGTTCAGACTCGTCCGAACCGGCGTTGTTTCTAGTTTAATTGGAGTTCCAGACCGTATCACCGACAAGTACCGTTTTGTTTATTGATTCATATTCGGACAGCGTACCTAACTGATTACTTTCACGTGTATCCTCGTATACATTTTAAAATCACAAAGCTTTGGAATGATTCGCAAAGACTGAAAAACTTTCGCTATAAAGGTAATTTATAACATTATACCGCCCCGTGCTACACTAGCGCAAGTAAACGTGTAAGAGCGCTTCATAATAACACAGTTTAACAACGGAGTTAACCCCGAAGGTTGCTATTAAACAAGTTGGTCGTAGATTTAAATTTTGAGCTCGTAAATTAACCCTTCATCCTTTTGAAATAGCAAAGGGATTGGGACCTAATGGTCTATTTGTGAGACGTAATGGGCCGGCCTGGCCGAGCGTATTAGACAATTTGGACATATTCTGACTTCACCCTATTCACGTGGAGGCTTTATACGGAATCTTTATACAAAAGGTCGCAACGAATTCGCAGAAATTAAAATAACAATCACATTAGATTTTATTTCTGTGCTATATGCTTCTTGCTTAATATATTTAGACTGAAAAGTACAAGCATTCTTTTAGTAGGTAGCTAGTCGTGTTTATTAGCAAAACTTGTAGTTATAGTATTGAAATCAACTATTGCAAAGTTAACTATTATAGCTATTCATACAGTTTCATTAATGCCCAGCTGATAATTCATCTAATTTTTGATTAGGTCTTTCACAAGTTATGCAGCTGGATTAATCTGATAGCTACGGACAACCTTAAAATATATCATGGCTAACCTCACAGGAAAACCAGGCACTTAAAACATTGAAATTGCGGCGTAAAAGTGGAACGTTAGTTTTAATGGTAATTAAAAGAAGGAAAGCGTAATGGTTAGATCATTTTATTGTGAGAGTAATAATATTGTTAATTATAGTAGTAGTAGTGGTAGGGTAGTAGTAGTGGGTGATTTAACAAAAAAACAACTGAAAATTTAATGCCGTACATGTAGATGGTCGTGATGGTACAAACTTAAAGAAAATCCGACACATTAAAGTAAATGTACCGTATAGTTATAACTTAGATTATGTTGCAGTTGCTATTGGTTAAGGGAGTATTCTGTGAGAGATAATAATTAATATCAATTAACTGTTAATATGGTGCTAGTATTGAATAATGGATTAGAATCTTCTTCCTCTATAGAAGGACCTAGAAAATCCCATGTCATTTTGCTAACAACAGTCAAATTAAATAATAAACTAAACTAATCAATATTATTTTCTATAATAAATTCTGACTTCACATAATGATAGCAAATGCGCTATAGAAGCACAGGTTCAAGCCTTTAGTATACACGTTCTGAATCAACCTGCAGATGCCGATATTTGAAAACTGAAAATAATCTTTTAATAATGTAAGTTATGCAAGTTTCTTTCTCAGAAGAACACCGCTAGGCGTGACATGCGTTAAATATTTAGTATCAAAGTGATTTAAATCTTTGAAAACAATGTCCCCGTAATCCCCGTGTCTACACGTTTCGTACACATTATATCTTAGCAAACTGTGTCATAACTTCGGCTTAGAGATTTAACTACTTAATTATTATCCGAGTCAGTCCACTTGAAGTGTTCACAACAAACTCCTCGTTTTATCATATAATAGGGAATGATAGTAATTTTGTTTTTTAAGTTAATTTTGTATTTTGGAAATAATACTTACTTATCTTCATTATAGATGTTAACTTTTGAGACTTCGGAATAATTTTGATGTGTAGCTTAAAATAACAATAACTAGCTATTAACAAACATCTACTACAGCTATAATGACAAATTTTAAAATCTTATAGTCATATAAGCGTTGCAGAATCTCTACAATGAAACTCGAAGCACGTTTAAATTATTAATTTTCGTAAAAACACACTGAAATATCTGTTTTGTAAACAGATATTTCAGTGTGTTTTTCACTTTCAGTTCAATTTTTTCAGTTCAATGAGGCTTCCCATAGCAGCCGCCAGCCTCCTTCCTGATCTAAATATGGTAAATTAGCAATGACAAATGCTATTAAACGGACCGCCAGGTTCGGAAAGGCTTAATTAAGGATTATGTTACCCAAAATGGACACACAAATTAAACCGTGTTATATTTTTTAAGGTCTGCGGGGTTTTGTATGGTAACATGAATTATGTCACTTGAAATAGGGTGGGTTGTGTTAAAAAATGCGTTTGTTTTGGATGGAATTTGATAATTGTTTTATCTATGTAATGACTATAAAATAAATTCGTTTTGGTTTATATAAGGTGTAACAGTAATAGGGTAAAATACTTTATTAGGTCCATCAGTCAGCTATAAAGGTCACATTTCCGAAAAAAATATGAAAATAACACCACATACTAAGTGCGCGGCAAAACTGCACTTGGCTTGCTTTCGTGAAGAAAATCTAAACTCTGTTTACCATGTATTTTATACCCTTAAAATATTTTACACTATTTTTGTTACACCTTATATATTCGAAATAAATTGCCGTCTACTATCTAACACTAGGCCGAGTTGACTATTCCGTTTATTTTTAGGAGGGAGACATTTGTCCAAAACATTTTCTTTTGTTTATAATAGTTCTTAAACATGTTCTGTTTCTCTCATATGCTGGTTGTAAGGATAAAATTTTGTGAAAAAGACAAAGCTCAAAGAATAAAATAAAATAGGATGTTTCATTGAAGATAGAGTACATAATTGTTCAAATTTTGTTCTCATCCTACTCTCACAAATGAAATTAGGATCGTCATTTGTTCGCTCTGTGGTGAAATAAAAGCCCACTAAAATATAATTTTCCAAGAACAAATAATTGCGTTTACTTCAGGTTGGTATTTTGTAGAAGCTGTGTTGTGACCGACGAAAAAATGTAGGAGGTTCTCAAATAAACGTAAGTATATATATATTTCATCAAACAAACCGCACTTTGTAAAAAACAACATTATTTCAGGATATATATAGTAAAATGTAGGTTTTTTGTAATATCATACAAAGCAAGAAGTAGGTCATGCTAGAATTAAAAAACTTAATCCTACCTTATCCCATTCACCGACGAGGGAAAATTATAGAGTTGCTCTTTTGCTGTCCGAAAATTGTTTCAGCATGAATTTTCTAACTTACAAGGATTAAAGTTACAAGGGCCTTTCATTAACAAACTTCAATTGCGTAAGGGAAGAAATATGAGCGAACTTCGATCATTGAATCGGGGACGCCCGAACGCCTTTAAATAGAATTTATACAGAAAAAGAGGCCAAGTTAGAGTTCGATGCTATTAATTTACTTTTAAAAAAAATTGAGATATCGTGTAAGTATTGAGAGATGTGGCTAAGTATATTTAAAAAAATAAAAATTAAATAGAATAGAGGTGTGAATAAAAATAAATCGTTTTTTTTATAAACCTATATATAATACAGGTATATTATAAATAACAATAATAATACTAGCCCATTTCAATGTCCCACTGTTGGCCATAGTCCACCACGCTGGCCTAGTGCGGGTTGGCGGACTTCACACAACTTTCAATGGGTACTCTCAGTTATGCAGGTTTCCTCGAGATATTTTACTTCACCGTTTAGCAATTGATAATCAGGGTTTAAAATGAGATTCGCACATGAAATCCAAAAATCCCATCAGTGCGAGCCGGGGCTTGAACCTGCAATCCTCGTTACCGAGGCAAGCGTTCTACCAACTTGGCTATCACTGTTTATTTTATTATATTATATACAAGTATATTATATAAATCATTAATACATATATATATGTATGCAGTTGTAATATAAATATAGCACGTATTTCTATTTTCAATTACACGAGTAGTTTGCAAGTAGGTAAAATAACAAACGGGGCCACAGCTGTTTCCAATGAACACAACTACAAACAAACGGACATTTATAAAAGCGGAAAAATACATAAAAAAACTTTACTTTTCCAGTTATTTTACGACCCCTGTGAACGTAGATCGTCAACATTTGGCGCGTGCTGTTAAAAGTGAAATCGTAAATTGTTAAGGTAAATACACATGACAGGAACTGTTTTGGCGGCGGCCACTGGCGCTATATCATGCCGGCATTGACATAGTACGTGGTGTTGGTCGCTGCGATCGGATGTCCCTGTCTGCACTTCCATAACACGATGACTAATATGGCTGTTGTATAGGACGGTCTGGGCTATGTTATTGAACAACTTATTTTCAAAAATAGAACATTAGAGCCTACATAGTAGAGCCCTATATATATATATCAACATATACATAGTCAACAGCAGTATTTGCAGCTAATAAGTGTTCTTTTTTCAAATGTATGTATCTTTCTGAAAAAATAAACGGTGTCAAGTGTACTTATATATAATTTATTTTGCGTTTAGTAGATCAATGGTATATATCATTCTAAAAATATTTAAGTGAAGATACAATTTGTGAGCGTTAAGTAAATGTTATACTATTTACGAAAAAAAACAAATGCTCAAAAATAATGCAGGATTTTATTATGTGCCTACTTACCTAAACGAGAATTAATTTCAAGTTAAGTACCAACAGGAAATTACATTTCAGATTTATACGAGTACCTAGCTGAATGCTTGAACTGTTTCTTAATTTTTGAAATATATAACTAAAATGTCATATTAAATTTATGAGCGGTATAAAACCTAGATTATTGGCGTTTTTGAGTAAAAAAATAAAAAAGATTTGCCAAAATTACCTCGCGTGGAGACCGTGAAACTTTAATCTTCAGAAAGAAAGCGTTTAAGGCGGAATATTTTACCCTCAAAACATTTTCTTATTCATACATTTCTTTGACCAAAAAGGACCTGATTTTCTTAGAGTGATAAGAAAAGCTTATGCTATTTTGCCGTATCCAACATATTTTATAATAAAATCGCCTCATTTCATACGTCGGGACACAGCAAAGCCTATTTTTAACCGACTTCAAAAAGGAGGAGGTTCTCAATTCGGTTGTATTTTTTTTTTTATGTTTGTTACCTCATATCTCCGTCATTTATGAACCGATTTGGAAAATTATTATTTTTTCTTAATAATATGCCTCTCGATGACGAAACTTTTTTATGCACAGCAACTGACTATTTTGCAAAAGTAAAATAACTTCTACAACTTCGGTCTTACAAAAACTAGTGCTATTTATTCGTTGACAACGCATGAACTGACCTTTCCCCGCGAGATATCTAGCCGTACGTCCATTGTTCTGATTTTTATTTAACACAAAAGATTCCTAAGCCGCCATTTTGGTAGGGTATCCCATTACGCATGCCAGGAAGTATGAGAATACAAAGGGAACGTAGGAACGGTGTGGGACGAGGGCCTCATTTATTTATTCAGGATCTCGCGGAGGAAAGTAATTCACGCGTGTTTATTAAAAAGCCGAGTGGTTTTATCGACGGAATAAATTAGAACGAAACGTTGAGCACCGTTTGGTGTACGTATACGTTCACCTGTATGGATCGCGGGTCGTTATCGACGGCGTTAAGTGGTTTTGGATGGCGACGTAATCTGCTTACGTAAATAGTTAACGTCACGTTTACTTGTAGTCGCTTGATAGATAGGTCAAGTTATTTACAGTGAACACAGTAAAACGTTTTCGCCAGGAACCTCGTGCGACTAATCTAGCCTTGAAACGCCTCGTATTTCCCGCCTCATTTTTGATTCGAAGAACCCACTTTGAATCAATTAAATGTTGCCCTATTCACGTTAAACCATAAGGTACTTTTTTGTATAAGCAATTTATTACCTAACTAGAAGAAATAACTTTCTAACCTGTATTCAACGATGAAATGTACACACACCTCCGTATATCTAATTAATATAAAAGGGACAAGCCTCAAGGATGTTACTCAAAATATTTTTATAGCGGGTGTCGAATCCATGACTGCATAACCGGCTGGCTTGAGACTATCAGACAAACTACGTACCCTGTAAGACAGTTAAATTACTAAAACATGTGATCATAAATTTTGAATTAAAATATAAACACCAAACAAAATGTCTTAATAAATTGAAGAAAGTACTTTCCAAGAAAATCTTCTAAATATCAGCAATGATAGGAATGGATTACTTTTTTTGAAGGCATAACAAATACCTTTGTTTTTACAAATATTTAAAATAAAATAAACATTTTCTATAGATACAAGAAGGAATTTTAATTACTGAAAGAAAATAAATTTAATTAGTAGGTATTTATCAGTGAGCCTTTGATTAAACTCTTCGCCCGGCATCCGCAGCGTTTCTTTAATTACACTGAAAATGTTTTTTCATTCAATTAATTATCGCTGTTATAATTTCATTGTGTTCAGTAACATAAAACTCTTTTGAAAAGGCAGAAGTATCCTTTAACAAAATAATTTGTTTTATTCATTTTAGGCTCAAAGTTATTTTCCTAGAATTTTCAGTCTATTAGTAGCATTAGTAGCATTTGTGTAACTTATTCTAAACCAGTGAGGAGGTGCTTTTTAAATAAAATCTAGTTTGAACATTCTATTTATAATACTCACAAATTCGCTCAGCCTATTATTACAAGTTCAACAAGCATCCAGTTTTTATCTTTCAACAATATCTAGTTATAAACTGTTTCATTTGTGAAACACAGTTTTTGTGAAATAAATTTTGACGCAATTATGTTTTATATTTTAAATAGTCTTAATCTATGTAATTTGCACAATGGCAGTGTTAGTTAAAGATAAGTTGTTATTGTCCCTACGGTGTTCCAATGCCACTAAACTAAATGTTTAAGCATTGTAGTCATTATCTTGACTTTACATGGTTATGTAAGCATGGACAACTAGCGTCGGCTCCTGGCTCCGTATCGTATTGAAAATGGCTTTCACATCAATCCAACTATCAGCCAAAAGACGTCCAATGACTTTTACACAATTGGTCTATTTGATAAATATCAATGCTTGCCAGTACTTAACTATAAGCAAATTTAATAAAAATACAGTATTTTTAAATCAACTAAAACACTGTTGTATATAATTACAGGCATAAGGATATCCTACATTATTTTTCCAACCTATTAGGTAATAGTCACAACTCAATGTAAATACTATGTTTATCAAAGACAAGTCATTTTTTTTTATTTTTTTTTTCTGAATATGCTTAAATCAAATGTCACTTTCACGCGACGAGGGTAGCGAGGGTGGTAATCTAAAACGATAATAATGTCGAAATTTTCTGGGCGTATAGATACATACATACATATCTCATATCTTTAATATATCTGCTTTATAACTGTAACACAACTTATTCGCTTGGAATGTCATAAAAAATGTCGACACATAGCAAGCCATTTGATGGCCTGATTAGCGCAGTTGGTAGTGACCCTGCTTTCTGAGCCGAGGGTCCCAGGTTCGGATCTTGGTAGGGACAAACTTTGTGTGATGAGCACGAAAGTTGGTACCCAAGTCCTGGATGATTAATATCTATATAAGTAAATATATACTGGGTTCGCCCCCAGTCCATTGTACGGTACCTATAATACAAGCCTTGCTTAGTGTGGGACCGTATAGTTGGTGTGTGCGTCTGGCGATATTTATTTATTTCTTATTAGTCATTTAAGTAATAAAGACCAATACCGTACCATCTGTACCGAACTTTATATAGTAGAGAACCTTATCAATATTTGAAAAACTGCTGACTGCACAAAAGAACCGATCCAATCTGGGAATAACAGATAGGCACCGTTCAAACTTCCCTATGCATTCGCAAATTTATGCTGGTTCTCCAAACTACTAGGTACAGTTGAAATATTGATTGCAAAGGTTGGCCAGTTCATTTGTTATTCTAGTGAATCCCACTGAAATTCAAACGATCCGCCAGAAGGCAAATTTCACCTGAAAGTTTGTTTCAAAAATACTTGTCTGTTTGTAACACGCTTATAAATTCCAGTTGTTCTAGTGTTATCTCATTTTATTTAAACTATGTTTTAGAGATACGATCAATACACACAGTTTATGGAGCGTCGCAAGCGCGAAGCGTACAAATTATAATATAATAATTTGCTCTGCTTGAAAAGGTCTTCAAAGTCAAAGTAAAATCGTTCATTTCGTAGGCCTACGGGGGCACTTGCGATTTGTTATTTTTTTTCCAACGGTACCTGATCGGAATTTCCAATTTCCAATTTTTGTCTTTTTTACAGAACATTTTTTTTTAATCACAATGTATATTAGAAAAGCTATTCTTTGCTCTAGTGCGTCTTTTTAACGACACTCCATAAGTATAGGTAAAAGAAAATATTTTAAAAGTTTACTCTCCGTTGACATCCCTAACTTTTTTATTTTATAAGTATTTTTTTCTTGTTGCCAAGGATTTACATAGATTTATATGTGAATTTTAAGTTCGTATCTCATTTCGCTCAGAAGGTAGAAGTGTCTGACCCGGATGAACGGACGGATTGTATTTGTTTAGCTATAGGGTTTGGTTTAAACCTTTAAGATAAGGAACCCTTAAAAGTTCACTACTACAATTGAGTATTAAAATGTTCAACCGAGTAGAAATAAATATTAGCAATCTTTTTAACGTTCAGTTTCTGGAACTAATATTTCCACATTTTTGGATCATCCACGGTTTTTCCTTAAATAATATTACAGTCACCATAAATGCACGATTTAAATTGAATTCGTCGCAATTATAAACATTTTGAGTAAACATCACGACCTAGATACAGCCTCTGTAGCTTGCTAATGGAATCTTGTCGTCGGTACCAAGACCATTCCAGATTAACTTTAATTAAGGGGATGTTATTTGAAACTTCAGCCGGCTGGAAATATATTCCGTTACATACCCCTATACACGAGATATAATTTCAAGTCAGTTATCTTATTCGGATGTGTTTCGTGTGGCTTATCGATTTTAAAAGGTACCTATATTTACTTATAAGGCTATATACGGGTTAATTCAGAAATGAAAGAAAGTGATTTTAAGTTTGCACTTCTTTAGCGTATTTGTAATCATTATGTAAATTCAAAATATAGATGTCGGTTTAAAAAATAAATTTTCCGTTTCCGACGAAATGAAAATTGTAATTTATGGTGAGCCTTTTTTTTTTGGAAACCACCTGTCTAAATTTGTCCCCTATCGAAATGCGATAAAGAAGCCTTAGTATACCCTTCCTAAATCAGCCAGCATAAATAATGCTATATTTATTCGTTAAGTAAAAATAACGAATTTAATGAATAATGTTAGCCATTGTTTTTAACTAAATCCTCTGTTGCCGTTGACTTGGATATCATTTGAGTATCCAATAGGACTTATTAGTTCATCATGCCTTTTTTACTTGTTTTTTGGTCAAATTGAGCTGTTTCAATGGCTGAAAAGAGATAAATTTGAAATTAAAATCGAAGGAACTCGGCACTGAATACTTTACCCGTTTAACGAATAATTAAAAATGCTCTAAGAAATAATTGCACCCGTCACTAATTGCTGTACCTACTAGATAAATGGAAATACGTGCTGCGTTTGAAACTGAAAAAAGAGATTCAGAAATTTTCTTACAGAATTATATGTAGTTTTAAATTATTCCAACGACTAACGTCGATGTCCCAGAATATATTATTACTTAGGAACAAGTAACATAACTGTAAAATTATTTGCAAATGAAAATTATGGTTAATAATTTTAAAATTTCGAAGTCATGTATCCAAAGCGATTACAAGTACCATTAAAGTCCTATTTTTATTTTTTATTTTTATTTCTTCAGGATAACAAACAATTGCGTAATAAAGCATAAACTATGTATATAATATTAACAAATAGGAGCGATTACGCAACCAGCACCGTAACCTATCTAAAACAATTATCAAAATTCGATAAGACGAAAAATTAATTACACTGCTGTCGCAGCATATTCGTATATTTTGAGAATGTTGTTACAGCTATGTTACAGTTCACAACATTCGATGTAAATGACCAACACGTTTGAGTTATCTCAGCCCCCAAATTCACTTTGGCCAGGGCTATAAAATGACACATCGTCTCTCGCGGCCAGGCCCGGGGCTCGGAGATTCGAGCCGTCCTCAGGGAATGCGTAGCCCATAAACATAATCGCTCTCATCAGCTGCTGGCTATGTCGATGGGATATCGCGCGAACATTTTTACGTTGTCCCGTTTACGACGTGCGACAGAATTTGCTTTCATATAAAATTTTATGAGCAGTTGATCGCGTTCTGCAATGAGGAATGTGTTCAGAGTGTTAGTATCAGTAAAATAAATCGTATTTTCTCGATTTGGATTAGTGCATGTGTGACTATGTAGACAGAGCGACATAAATGTTTATTATTGACGTCTGTGGCATTTTCATTAGACGACGATCCTCTGATGGCATATAAAATTTATGTAATGCGCTATTTACATTTCGTTATCCACTCTTAGTTTAGATTTGCATCTGGTCGTCTAAAAGATTTATTTCGAAGAAATATCTGAGAAATAACAAAAAAAACAGGAGAACAATATATTAGGGGCCGATAAAAAAACGATGTCAGGTAAACTGTGTGAACATGCTCTCGTAAATAAAATCAGTAATAACGTGAACACGGTTAGCAGAAAAATGGCTGAGGTCGAGATTCGGCGGCAGCGTCGCGGCAGAAATTGCACAAACTTTTTTGACGTTCAAACATTCTTTGCTATCTATTTTTCTTAGACAGAAAAAAATCACAGTAAACTCTCACGGAAATTGAGCTTCTCGTACCTACAACATATTATCCCTATAAATTTACCTGACATCCTCAATATTTCAGACGTTTTCACCGACTTGACCTCTTTTAATAAATCCTTATGTATACATTCGTAAACGGAATGTCTACAGGCCGCCTTGCGTGGAACCTAACACTCTAGTAATATTATTGTAGTCCAGCCCTTTGTATCCATGGTTGCTATAAGTCTAAGCAATAACGGCATTTTTTTTAAATAAGCCCCATCAATACTAGTATTTAAAATATTATCCTCAGCATACATTGTAATCAATTAATATTTGGTTTGCAGAAACATAAAAATAGCAGCGCGTAAAAGACGTCAAGGGCTTTTAATTTTTAATACAAGTACCTGTCTGAAAAACGATAAGAATATGTGTTGTGTGTATTGTTCGTTGCCGTATTGTTAACAGCGATATTACGGTTTCCTTTTTTTATTAATAAAACAAGCACAGTTGATAACAATACAAAGCGCCGAATGTTATATTAAATACAAGAAAGACCCCAGATGCTTATGAAACATTGAGAAGCCGATTTATATGTCAGTTTTCCTTGTCAACGCATTTGTATTATATTTAATAGTAAAAATATAATTTTAAACATTCTGTTAAATCACTAACATTAACATTAAATATTGACGACCCGATTGACACAGTTAGTAGTAAATCTGCTCTGCTTTTGTACCAAGGGTCCAGGGTTCGAATTCTGATGGAGGAAAATGTTTGTATCTGAATATAAATAAATATGATATAAACAAACAAATTATTGTTTAAGAAAATGGCTCTAATTTTTAAGATTTAGGAACTGAAATAAAATTAAATACAGCAGCTTCATTTCATTTAGGATACAAGGACCCATACTTTTACTCCTTATAATCTACAGAAATAATATCGCAATAAAAAACATGTTCATTTTTTCATTAAAATCTCGGGTTTGATTTCCTCTCAATTTACCTATGTCTTTTTTTTTAAATGCAGTTTTTCTTATCTGCCAATATGACGACATGTTTAAAACATATTTTTTATATGACCCATCACATTGTTACACCCTGTATACTGAGATCAGCCCCTATGTACGGTACCCATTAATACAAGCGTTGCTTAAGTTTTGGACCGTACAGTTAGAGTGTTCGTCTAGGAATGTTATTATTGAATATTACTCTGTTAAATTCCAAGGTGAGTACAATAAAGTCCATTTCAAGCAATACATCACAAAAGCGAAAAGATCGCTACTAACGACTGTGATCGGTCCAGTGATGGATTGTGTCCCCTGGGTACGCAGGATGTCATTCAGTGTCATTGAACTTTCCTCGACGTGTCGGTTTGTTCCGATTACCTATTTACTAATAATAATATCCGAATAGGTAACATTTTTTCATGTAGCGATATTCGTTTGATTAATGGTTGGTTGGTAACTTTCCAAATAATAGGTAGAAATGATGAATCTTAAGTACCAATCTGAACATTCGTTGGTTTAATTATTCTGACTGATATTTGGGCGTCATTTCTCTAACATCTTGGTTACAGGTAGTCGGAAGTCTGAAAAAAATTGATAGCTCCCGGTTGCCCCACTAGTCAAAGTTGGGTCTCGGTACATATGTACATACTAGAAATGGAACAAATTTGGGAATGGAACACGCACAACACATTATAATATCATACAAAAATGAATATAAGACTGCACAAAAGAAGATTAATGTTTCAGCGTCACTTACATTGAAAACTTTAATTAGCACGTACATTAATTCAATGCTTTTTTACTACTAATTTAATTTAACCTTCATTTACTATACCAAAGTGTTAGTCAAGCAAATAAAATATTGATTTCTCATATTTACGCGAATACTACACATAAAAATAAAAATTCTTTTACGGATTTTAACATAAAATAAACGCGATAAAATCCGTAAAAGGTAGTTTTATTTCAATAAGCAATTAAAATATTGAAATCAGCATTAATCGGCCATTGTTAAACACAAATATTATACAAATTATGTTAGTTACGCTTGACCAATGTTTGCTTATTGCCGGTGGCAAGTTGTAGTTCCCATGTCAAAATTCAAGGGGCACTACTAATGTTGCATTTCCTATAATTAAATTAAATATTCTGTTTAATTTAGGGTTCGAGACTAATGTTAAAAACAATTGTAAATCTATTAACTTTTACGCTATACTGGGGGGTGCTACTTACTTTGCCCGACAGTAGTAATTTCGTAAACTCACCCCACTGTAAAAATTTATCCGTGTGCACTCCTATTTTTTAATCGTCTAGTATTACAAATCAGATTCTTATACATTTTTATACAACTACTGGGAGAGAAACAGCAACAACCCTTGAACCTAAAAGTCTACTGATATAGACTAAATATTTTTTATATGCCTTATCTTGAATGTGTCCTTATCGAAGTGTTTCACTAAATCTCGAATCTAACATCTCAGTAATGCGTCTTCAGGGATTAAAACACTTCTCGCAGCGCCTAGATTATAACACATGTAGAACATTAAATAAATGAAGTAATCTTTCAGAGCAGCTGCCTGGGGCCTACTAACAGAAACACTTGCTCTGATTTATACCGGTACGCTTAACAAAATACCTCTTTAGAAAATTATGACGAAGAATTTACCAAAATACACGCATTTTATGTTCATTTAATTTTTATTAAACTGTATATAGCATGATCAATTAAATTATTAAAATAAAATCAAGTTTTATATATATAACCAGAATTATATGATCTTTCTATAACTTCTAGCTTTTATTGATATTTTTCTCGGTGGTGATAGAGTGGTCATCCCTATTTTAATGTCCCTACTTGTGGTTGTTCATTTGAGCGAGTAATTTTCTACCCTCTAATATAGTTTTGGAGAGCAATGGCTGTGCGTCAAGTCATTATATCGCATAATATTTTTGAAATGTATGTAGGTTGCATTGTTACCGCCAAAACAAAAGTGCTAAGTGGCGAGTGACTACGCAAACAACTTCACCTCTATCGCGACGACACCTAGCTCTACATAATTTATGTTAACACTTATCTCGTCAGTTTTTTGGGCTTTGCATATACCTAAACATTGTAAAGCTAAGTTGTAAGATAAAATAATGTTGTGGCGTTCTTTTCTGATATTTCAGGGCCGATGTAGAGTTTTGGCAGCTTGTCAAGTTTTGACACATGACATTTGCTTAAAGGTAATGGCCTATTGTATGAGAAGTGGAATTTATTCAACTCCTATATTTATTTAAGATGTCTAGAGTTGACACACTCCCACACCAATGGAAACGTTGTTGTAACATCTATTGCTGTAAGTATATTATTATTGTACAACATATATTGTATAGATAATAGAGACCCATTCCAACAATCAGTCATGAGTACGAACTCATTAGACCTACCTATATTTAATTAGGTCAAGGCATCTACGCGTCATGTCTCTTCCTCAGATTCCTTGTGTTCATGACATCCTGACTGAACACTTGTGATGTTCGATTCGTGGAATCAAAGAGATGGGAAAATTATTTAACAGGCCCTTTGTACTGATGATGGGTAACATTTGTGCATTGAGCCAAGTAGGTAGATAAAGAATTTTAATTGTAGTTAAATTTGTACGAAAGTGTATTGGTAGAATCGGAATATTTTTTATTCATCTAACTAAACCATTAAGTATAGTACTTATGAATTATCCAAATTGTTTCAAAATGCTAAGCTACAACTTTACCACACGTTCAAAATGCCATTCCTATAGACACTAACGGCCAAGAAACTCCATGGTTGCTCTTTTAAAAAGAACTTTCACATTTTTGAGTAGTGTATTGTTAATAATCAAAAAGGTTCTAATTGGTATAGAATAAAAAATCCCCCCCCCCTTCTATGTGTAACACACTCTATCTAAAGATCCAATGAACATTAAACTCCCTCAGCCTCCAAGTATCATGATTAAACCAGACACAAACGCTGAGATAACGCTTAAACGAAAGCAATTGCAATATTTTTCCAGCCATTTACACCCGCTTAGTAAAAAACTGCTACTCCCTTCTTTATAAACACAGCAATAAGTGAAAAGGAAAACAATGAGAACAGTCGCAGGATTTCGCTTCGGCCTTGGTTGATTCACCAAACAGTATTTCGAGTGACCTTAATACGACGCAAACAGCGAAGAGATTAACTTTTTCCCAACAACAAAATCTCTTGTGGACACAAAGTGTTTTCAGAGATTACGCTATGAATGTGTGCCGTTTCGAAATAGCTTTTTTGATTAACTCAGTCGGTAGTGACCCTGCGCTGAAGCACCCAAATTCGAACCCCGACAACGGAAAACTTTGTGTAATGAGCATCAATGTGTGTAGCTGAGCTATGAACATTTAACTATATATGTATAACAAAGTCGTGTTCATAAAAACGAAATCGGACCGATTTTTATGACCTTTGATTTTTTTAATTTGTCTCCATTCCGAATAGCAGAAAAACTATTAGAACATGGGAAATATTCACAAAAAATCATAATAAAAATAATTAATTTTCTTGTAGATTTAATTGTGAGGCGGTACGAAGTTCGCCGGGACAGCTAGTATGGATATAAATTTGTATAGTTGCTTAATGTAAAATTCAGTGGAAATAGGTGTAAATAAATTGTGTACATTATTTCAAAACGCTAAGGATTTGGTCATACCAATATATTATAAAAGTGTGCTTAATATTTCAGAGACAGCTAGGCATGGGAATGTGTTTGATCGTCTGCCACATATTGCATTTCAGTTGTTAAATAAAGATGTCTAGCAGATCCAAAACCCGTTATGCTATCTGCTTAGCTTTGAGAGTTCTTATTCATTGAATATTAGGATCATAAATTCCATTCAGAAACGTTCATATAGTATGTATACGCTGTTAAATTAAACGTCTTTTTAATTAGAGTTAAGTCAACAAAAATAGGAAAGCACGTTACGGTATTTGCTTTGATACGTTTCGTATTTATAATACCCGGCGGTTATTGAATCTGCGAGCTATGTGACGAGCTTTTTATTCCTTTGATACTAATGATGTTGCTTGAAAGAATCGTAATGACAGTATATATAGAAGTATCCATTTGGTATAATCTTTTTTTTATACATTATAGGCAAGTATTTTGATCTCGATCTCACCTGATGGTATGTGACGATGAGATCTACGATAGAGCATACTTGCCTAGGTAGGAAGGCGGCAGTAGATCGAGACGCTACATTCACTAGGCACATGCAACGCAACTGATCTGACCCGCCATCCATGAATGGCAGCACCGAACATCATGCCGGAACACGGCTAGGCCGCTTGGCGACATGGCTTTGTTCAGTGGGTGGTGACTAACCACGGCCGAAGCCTACCACCAGTAGAGTTGTCACCTAGTTGGCACCACCCAGGGTCACGTGTAGGGTATCTCGAGGGTACTTAATTCTCCTACGGACGAAGGTGACTCGACAAAAAAATCTGTGTATTGAAATGCGCAACAATAATGGGCTGAACATCATGTAACTACAGTATATGATTTAAACATTTTGTGACCTGCTTCTAAAGTCGGATTAGCCGTTCCTACATTGTTCCCGCATACCTATAACAATGTATTGCTCAAAAATGTAAAAGATCTTTTTAAAAAAAGAGCAACCATGGATTTTCTTGCCCGTTCATTTCCATAGGAACGGCATTCCGAACGGGTGGTAAAGTAGTAGCATAGTATTTTGTAACTTTTGCCGATTCATAAGTACTGTACTACGTGGGTCTACCTACGTGAATAAAAAATATTCTGATTCTAATTCTGAAACTCGTAAACGTTGAACTTCAAAAGGAATCAATATTGTGGCAGAGAACCCCGATGTGGGGGAGTCATTGGAAGTGGGAACATTAAGTCCTGCGTTGTATGTTTTCAAGCTGTTGGATACATTTAAGTTTAGGCTACTTAGGTACATAAGAATACGGCAATTTTATGAACCATCGTTATGCTGCAATTAGCCAAATTTGGCGTTACCTACCCTTTTTAACCGACCTCAAAAAGGTTCTCAATTCGATTGGTTTTTTTTATTTTTTATCAGATCTCCGTCACTTATGAACCGATTTGGAATATTGTATTTTTTATTTGAAAGGATATGCTAACAGATTGGACTTCACATTCGTTAAATATTTAATTTAGTTAGACAAAGTAGATTTCAAGATTAGATTATTTTTTGCTTTATAGTTTATGAAGACTTTGTTTTCTTAAAAAGTTTTTTCAAGTTCTAGAAAGAAATTATTTCGATTTGAAATAAGTGCATAAACAAAAGTGAAAGTCGGAAATGGCGTGATTACGCAGCGCAGGTCAATCCGTGCCACCCGTCGAGAGAGTATGATTAATCGTAGCGGGGAGGCCGCAACGAGAAAATAACTATTTCTCATCTTTTCAAAAGGCTGTCCGAGTGGAACTGCCACGGGCAGCCGTGCTCACCTAAGTGCTTACATATCCACCAATACTGATTCTAGTGTGCGTTCCATTTTCAAACGGACTACAATATTGGCTTTGTGTTATGGTGCATTCATATCTGGGTTAACGTTTTTTAACGTTAATTGTTAATGCCAATAAACGCCTTAATTAAGGCATTAAAATTACCACGTTAAATGCTTTGAGGCTAAGCATTTAAATTGGTTGGAGTTAAATGTTTAATGCAGTTCTTATCTTATAGATTAATTTCAAACGTCATGAACACTGACGTTAGTAAATTAATGTATTAAACTGTGGGCCAAATAAGCTTATTAGTGTCATTATTAAGGCACGAATTAGTGCACTAAGCCACAAGTGTACCGTAGCATAAGGATATCTAAGGCCTTAGTATAATTTTCTTCAGGTATGTGCAGTGACGAAATAAGACCAGCGGCTTCTTCAGCCAGGGCTTCAGGTAGACTTCAGATATTGATGTTTATTTACAGTTGGTATATCTGAGTCGTCAACCGAAGCGTAGATATTATTGAACGCGGCCTGCGTTCAATAATATCTTCTACGCTTCTGACGTATATTGTGTCAGTGATCAATTTTTTCTATTTAATAATATCGGTTCGCTTCTTTACGTTAATCTGCTGTGTTTACATAAAATAAATGTTTGTATGGTTATTAAATCATATTTTAGTGTCAAAAAATGCTGTAAAGTTTTATCTTCACAGCCATAAAACGACCAGATTACAGTAAATTGACATCGTATAATCACATCTACCGTCGTAAAAAAGCAATCAATTGCTGATTATGCAACCAGGCTTATATCAACTCTTGAAGTAAATGTACTTTGATGAAAACATTTTATATTTAGTAATAGCTTCTTGTGGGCTGCGATTAGCTATAGCTGTTTTAAACCTTATTCTTTCTAGACAAAGGATGCATTTTACTAAAATTAATGTTAATGATCGACACAATTAATGATAGGAACCTCAACCAGCGAAGTCGTGGTGCCCCGAATTCCCGGGCTCGTTTCGCTCGTTCACGCGTGCCATTGAGAAGTCCGTACCCGTAAATAATTAGGACGCCGTATTACAATTCGGTAAATGCGAACCAGCCGCGGTGTATGGTGGTAGGCTTCGGCCGTGGCTAGTCACCACCCACTGAACAAAGCCATGTCGCCAAGCGGCCTAGCCGTGTTCCGGCATGATGTTCGGTGTTGCCATTCATGGATGGCGGGTCAGATCAGTTGCGCTGCTTGTGCCTAGTGAATGTAGCGTCTCTATCTACTGCCGCCTTCCTACCTAGGCAAGTATGCTCCATCGTAGATCTCATCGTCACTTACCATCACGTGAGATCGAGATCAAATACTTGCCTATAATGTAATTTAAAAAATAAATAAAAAAAAATAACACATAACCCCATTACAACATGGCTAGCCGTATTACAAATCCGACTAAACGATAACCAGCTGTTTTATACAACTGAGGCGTTTTGTAAAGAACCTAGCCGTTTTGGCAACTAGCGGATTCTACAATCCGGCTACGACATTTACACTAGAACTAAAGACAAATTATTGCCAAGCTGGTCTTCTACTCTGCATAGACAAGCTCAATGCTTCCGCAGATGTGTTTGATGGAAATGAACAAACAATGAATTAATTGTGAACGTATACCATATAGGATAAATATTTAAAAAATAATTAGGTGACATTATTTTTGATAAATATTTTTTTTGGAATTTTTGCCAGTCTCTCAGTTCGCGCATCACAGGAAATCTACTGGACGACGGACGACTGGAGTCCTAGATAGATAAAATACAAAAAAATTACGTGTAAGCAATAGCGGGTATTTCAACATGCGTAGAGTATTTGAAATTCTAGAAATATATAAATAATTGAATAATGCGTATTTAGCTGTAAGTTAATCTATTTTATTTAGCCCGACCTTCAACGACATTGACAAAGTCAAGCTAGATAAATACCGAGATCATTCCACTAGACAATAGTGGGCTACCACTTAGACAGCCAATTTATCATTTAAGCCGCAGCACTGATTTCCGACTGAGCTTACCCAGCGCGTGCAATTTTATTTAAGCCTATTAAGCAACAAAAAGATTTGGACTATTTCCAAGTTGTACGATGAGGGATGTTACGCTGAAGTGATTTTAACAATCAGAGTCATTTACTGGTTCTTTGTGGGGAAACAATTGAAGTTTTTTATAATATAATGAATTATTTAGAACATATTATATTTAGGTAAATTTATTTTGTTAAAACTAACACCTAAAATCAACGAAGAGGATATTGTGTTCACTTTTTGGTTGCAAAAAACAAATATAGAGTGTCTACGTTAAAAGAGTATTGGTAGATATGTCATTAAGATTTCAGCTAGTCAAAGATCTAAATTAAAAAAAATTACGTTAAACATAGTTTCAGGCATTACGAAAGCATTAAGTTATTAAAGATGAGTACACATTACTTATACATTTCACACACTATCAATGCTGACAATGTTATTAATTACATCTGTCCTCAGGCTGTCCGCATGCTCAGACAAAGCTGTAATATGTCGGTACCTAATCTAAACCACTCAACTGAAAATAATTTGCGTCTGGATCCAAAATGTTCGAGGAATTATGTATTTAATAATTAATTATAAATAATAATGATTAATTATTAATAATTGATAATTATTAATTCATAACCAAGTTTATGACTCCGCCTTCAATGTACAGTAAAATTAATTTATTGATACATGGCGTGTTAGTCACATGCAATATAACTTCAAAGATAAAATAGATTCATCATTATTATGAAAGTTTTGTAGCTATTTGATATAATTTTAAATTTATGAGCCAAGTTTTAGATTACAAATTTTTAATTATATACTTAATTTAATTACTAAAACTGATTCTCGCTTGTATAATAGTATATATTATACATTCAAGTTTTAATACCAGAATTTTACATAGGTATAGATAATGGATTTACCTATTATTAAATAAATTATTTAGTGACACAAGCAGTGATAGCCAAGTTGGTAGAACGCTTGCTTCGGTAACGAGGATCGTAGGTTCAAACCCCGGCTCGCACCTCTGGGATTTTTCGATTGCATGTACGAATCTAATTTTCAACCACGATTATCACTTGCGAAACGGTGAAGGAAAACATCGCGAGGAAACCTGCATATCTGAGAGAAACCCTCGAAAGACGTGTGAAGTCCGCCAACCCGCACTGGGCTAGCGTGGTGGACAATGGCCTAATCCCCCTGGCATTGAGGGGAGGCTCGTGCCCAACAGTTGGACGTTAAAAGATTTGGTATTATTATATTAAATAAATTATACCTATTTTTTAACACACCGACTAATCAGTCACCATCTATTTACTTCAAGCTCTTCCAAAGTTTTGACTTTACCATCAGTAGGTACATCACCTCCTGACTGTTACATCACGATATGTTTCCATTAACTTCAGCCACATAAACTTGTTTAACTTGTCATTCTGAATAACAAATTCCTCGCTTGATGAAGCAAACGCGTGTTCCTTATATAATTTTGATTTGAAGTCACTTCATTTGTTTGTTGGTATAATAATGAATCATCATAAAAGTTCTAACAACATTATATTGAATGAAAATGAAACCTGCATGCTGAAATTTGTATATAAGTAGACCCTGCACTCTTCATTAAAAAAGGCTTATTGTATAAAGATTATAAACATAACATAAAGGCATTACTATCCATTCCTGAATATATAATGGAGGACGATCAATTTGAATTTCGTCATAATATTCACACATTTTACCGTTTTTAGACTCATGTAGATGTGCAAATTCTAGTAGTAACAATTGTTTAGTGCTCACTGCTACATATGAAACTATTATAAATCTTGCTATTGCAATATATTTTGAAGTAATTTGTTTGCAATTAGGATCTTAAGGATATAAATGATTTGAAGACAGCAGGCTTCGTCCAAAAGAAACTAAATCATCTTATACAACCGTTAAACCACTCTTATACAAAACCCATTACGAAGCAAATCATATAAAATGACGTACATTTTTATACCGTACACATGAGAGAATACGTGGCATACTTAACACATTCACAGGTACTCAATCATCGTTTTTTTACCAGAAATCTAGGTAACACACACTCATTATTATTCAGCGTTCAGCGACGTTTAATTTCCTTTACATGGCGTTCAATGTTCCATTTTAATTTTAGGTCAGTATTAAATCTATATTTTGTGTCGTTATTTTTTGACTACACTATATCACTAGTATTAACAACGTTATATTTAATGGAAAAGTGGGCATGTTATCGTCCAATATAAAAAGTTACTTTCAGTATTCAGACCTTCGAGTGCGAGTTTATTCGTAAGCCAAATGTGTACAGCATAGTCTGCGTATTATTATTTTTTATGGTAAATTCAACAGCGCCTCTATGTATTTTAAACTTTTAATTATCCGCACAAAGTGGATAAACACGTAGACTTTAGAGTATACAGTTAGTTTGCGAATAAAGTCCTTCTTGGTATCACACTACGTGGTTCAATATGTTGGATTGGACGCACTACTTACTAATACTACAACATACCAACTGATTATAGATATTAACATCGATATACCCATGGAACTATCACACATAAACTAAAACAACAAAATATCTAAATATACCCAGCCATTAAAGATATATGGATTATCGTTTACGCATCGCGTACGCTCATAAATGTTTTCCTGTATTGAGGCGGCCATCACAGTACGTGTCTAATTATTTTTGGAACAGCCACCCTACTATGAGTCTCGAACTTACTACGCAAGCTATAGTAAACATACCAACAACTTCTTAACAGTTCGAGTTGAGAACGTAAGTTACGAACTATTGTAGTTTCGTTTTATGTAGTTTACTTACCTACTTGGTTACCAGCTTATAATTTATGTGTTTGATGTTTTGTCATTATATTACAATTTGTAAGTATTAGTTTCATAGCCTTTATCTACAAACTTAAGGAGTATATCAATTAAAATTTTATCCAGAACGTTGTTATAGGAGTTACCTACTATCTGCTATGTGCAACTTCAAGCGAAATTTATTAAACGTTAATAATTTATATTTTAATAGCTACATAAAAAAAAATGTCAATACGTATAAAACTTTATGAACGCATTATAATTTAAAAGGTTCATTAAATTTACGAACGATACCGAAAACATAACGTAAACACATAGTAAAATAAGTTCAATAACCCCGACATGTGTTGGGTACTCAAGCGTCCATTCTGCAAAGCAAAACCAATCTTAGCGAATGCGGAAGACACTAATTCAAGTCACAATAGAGATGCGATCTATAAGGTATATTATACAATGTCTATAAGACATATTTCTAATTGTATGGTCTCATTACAAATAAAGTGATATTATGAAGAAAAGAAAGAAATGTGGGCCATCATTTCATTTACTTAGGTACCCAATATACGATATATCGACACGCACTGAGCTCAAAACATAGTTCATAAGTTATTTGAATTTAAGAATTATAAGATCTCAATTTTAATGAAATATAATCGCGATTAGTTCTATATATCTTAACGGCTGAAAAACCCTTGCTATTTTTAAATGAAAACTGAACGGAACGAGTGCAGAGCAATTTTCCAATATGGGTCCAATATTTTCCTGTTTGACTAATTTCTGTTTTCAACCGTTTCTGATCGTGTCACTGGTTCTGACAGGCTCTCGGATCTGAAATATAAGTATAACCAGTATTCTGTGTACGTATGTATTTTTTTCAAGCTATTTTAAGTTTAAACATTGATAGCCAAGTAGAGGTAGAACGCTTGCCTTGGAAACAAGGTATGCATGTTCAAATTCCGGCCTCTGGGATTTCCGATATTTCATGCGCGAATCTCATTTTCAATTGTAAATTCAGTTCAATTGCAAATCATGAAAATGTCGTGAAGAAACCTGCACGTCTGTCAAAAGTCGTTTGAAATTCACCAAACTACACTGGGCCCGCGTAGTGGACTACGGCCTAAATCCTTCTCATGTTGAGGAGGAAAGTGCCCGGTATAATGGAAATAGTCTCGCCCCTTAATGATAATACTAATGTAATAACATTAGGACATAATACAATTGGCGAAATGTCGCAGTAATGCAGTGCACCTCTGTCTGCCCCTTCTGGGATAACAGGCGTGATTGATGTGTATTTTAAGTTTAACTTATACATCTCCATATGCACGATAAGTAATAAAGAGGGTGATACTACTATTAATTAATATATTATTCTATAGGAACCATGATGAATTATAAAAATACTTTTTTCATATTATTAATTAAACTTATTAGAGGATTTTGTTTGTGGGTACATAAAGCCAATAACTCACTTCAAGAAATATCAATACCTGTTCCATAGGTACAGTTATTTTGTATTTGAATAGATATTTTCATCATATGATATTATATGATCATATGATATTTTGAAGCGGCAAAAGTTGCAACTCGAATTGTTTACTTGCTGCACAAACATTCACGCTAACATAATAACGAATGCTGTTCATATTACAAACAAGGAAATCCTGTTTCTGCGAAGCTTAAAGTATATTTGTCTAGGTAAATTTTCAAGGCACTAAGTGGTAGGACGTCACGTCCCCAACACTTGTCGTCAAGTTTCCTAGGAACTAGAGTTCCATCGTGTCCACAACTTTTCACATAAACTGCACAACTTTACTAGGAAGGCACTTATAACAAATTGCCATTTCCCATTCAACATATTGAAATTTTTGTAAAGTTCGCAAATATTCGGAGATTCTATCTTATTACTTTTAGTTGACGTCCGAAGATGCCATTTTGATTTTTGTTTGCTATGTAGCGTCTACGTTCTGTGTTGGAAGTTTTTCGAGCAAAAATGAGTAAGTGCGGTGTTTACGAATTTAAAAACAGTAAAGAGTATTATTAGTTGTGGTAGTTATTTGACATTAGCCTATATATACATGTGTGATATGGATGAAAACTTTTGTAACTAATTTCAACTTACTCCCCGTGCATTACAGGCACTATTATATTTGTTATACCGGTCGGTAGCAAGACCAAGCGCAATTATAAAAAAAAAATCGTAGAAAAGTAAGAAAGAGTTTGGATAACAATTTTAAATTAAGGAGCATAGATAAATCTGAAACTAGAATGTTGTTCAACAGAAATCTAGCAAATTTTGCTCAGTAAAATTTTACCACACATACTATTCAGAACTCTTATTTACTTGTTATATACTTCCATGGCTAACTACCGTTTATAGGGCAAATTTACTTCGTACCATCATTAGCACTGTGTTGTAACTCTGTAGTTAGGATATGCTAATTTTATACCTTAAATTGTGTACATGCGAGTATAAAGGGGGCGTTGTGGCTTTGCATTGTATTAATGTGTGTGCTTGTACTTGTGGTCGTGTTGCGCAGATCCTGTATGTTACTAAGCGCTTAGCTCGCGGAACAATGCTCTGTTGAGACGCATATGTCGTGTCAAGTATTTATCTATAAAGCACAGTAGCAATTTTTTTTGTTTAAATATAAATTTAAAGACGTTCAGTGTATTCAAGGCAAATAATAATTCCTTTTCAAGATTAGTGGGGAAAGAAATATTCGTCGTTCAGTATTCCTGTTTAAATCTGACGTAATTTTAGATTAAACACAAATTTCGGTAATTAAATTTAAATTTGTTGTTAGTACAAAAAGGCAAATATAGCATATATAATTTAATTAACTTCTTCTTCTTTCTTTACCAAATGAGATGCGATGAAATAAAATGGATATGAATATGGCCTCACCCACAACTTAGCGGGTATTTAGCCAATGTCAAGTAATACATAGCAATAACACATTCAATAAATACACATTATAAATAAAATAATGGATGTGACATGATGATATGAAAATGGCGTCCTATAATAATCAATTTAATTAACTTCTTCTTCTTCTTTCTTTTACGAAATGAGATGCGATTAACTTATTGGACCCGATACGACTGCACAACGTTGACGACGTGAGTGACATACAGAGCTTTAACACTTCATGAACAATATGACGTTTCCACCAGCCAGTGTTGGTGGCGAGCATCCAACCTCCGCAAGAAGATTAACTACAATTCATTTAAAGAACTTGAGTAAAGATTTTTAGGCTTCTCATTACAATCGAAGTAAAATACCTACTCCATATTTATCGTTGACGTAAATAAATTGGCATTGCCCTCAGACGAAGCAAATAAATGGCAAACGAATAAACCGACACAAATCCATTACACTCATTCGACAGACAATAATTATTATCCTATTACAAGAGTAAATGAAGAAATTTGAACATTCCGTCCCTGTAATTTGTTCTCTCTTCGAATTACATGGCGGAGTGTAAGTATCAAAGTACAGAATGTCTGAGGAATAAACTTGGATTTTTTCATCCACTTTATTTCCTCTTCGTTTAAATTGACATAATCAAGCGCCAAAAGTTATTATGGAGTCGTTCTACCAATTACGGTGTAATGCCTTGACTTGAGTTTTCATTCTAAAAATGCTTTGATTAGTTCAAGTAACCTAATAAGTTTGCCCTATTAATATTTTAGGGCATATTATACTAATATAAGGCACGGGCACACTAATTAGTTTAGGTAACTCTATATGAATATATTATGGTTACCAAATTAGACGCAAACCATTTTAGGGCCTTTAAGTGTACCAAAATAGCCCTTAATTATTTTAATAGGCGTAGACATTGCGGTTAAAATGAATAAATCTTACATTAAAAAGAGTTTTTTGGCACACAACAAATCTTAAAAAATATTTTGAACAGGTACATTTTGAGGTACCTATATTTCATGTATAAATAAATCACTATAGTTAGGTACCTAAACTGCCTTTAAGGTTCGTATATAGTAAGAGAGAGAAGAGAGAAAGAGTCACGTGGTATTATGGTCCGTACAAGGATCACCTTGAAGCGGTTTGTGGCACTACAAAGGTATGCAATTATAAAGGTAACAACTCTAGGTGTGTCCCAAAACCGCAGCTTCAACGCTCGCAATTGATAGACTCCATATATGAAAAATAAACTATAAAATATTTTTCATGGTCATAAATTCATAATAAGCAACCATTATGGCTATCAATTATTTCCCTAGACTTTACCCTATAACAGTTAGTGTCATGTGTGCCGTCTGCAACGAACTACCGGTAACCAATAAATAGTCGAGTTCTTAAAATGTTGATTCTTCTGATTATCCTTAGCGACTGCCCTAGCAACACGCACATCAAAACAAAAGAAGATCAGGGTGATTTGGTAAAATAAAAGGTTTTGTTTTATTTATAGTTGTATTCGCCGTTCCCGATCTCCCAAGAATCGGGGAATTGCTAACTAGTCAGCGACATTCCTTATACGTTAGCGAGAAGTTCATATTAATTAAATGAATGTGAAACTTAACGTAGGATTTCGAATCAACTTAGTCGCAAGCGTAATTAAGTACTTAGTAAATACACGCATCAACTTAAGGTGAACACGTAATCAATTTCTTGCAAGCACTTAATTACAACTTTTAGTCTATCTCATAACGTCAATATGTTTAGCACTTTCTACACTCATATAAAAGCAGTTATAGCCAAGTTGGTACAACGTTCTCCTTGGTAACGAGGTTCGCAGGTTCAAACCCCGACCCGAGTCTTTGGGGTTTCACGATTTTATGTGCGAATTTGATTTTCAACCATGATTATCACTTGCTAAACGGTTAAGGTAAAACATCGCGAGGAACTTGCATATTTGAGAAAATCCTTAGAAAGACGTGTACCTAAGATCCGCCAACTCGCACTTGACAAGCATGGTAGGCAATAGCCTAATCCCCCTAACATTGAGGGAAGGCCTGTGCCTAATAGTGGGTAAACTGTTATTGTTTTTTGATTAATATAATGGAAGCTATGTAACATAATCACACTGGCCACTCTCAGCCATAGCAGCCGGGCCACTATGGCTGAGAGTGGCCAGAGACAGGGAAGCTTGGAAAGATTTGGAGGCGGCCTATGTGTCCACAGGAAACACTGACACAGAGCAAGTACCGGACTGATGTGCAAACTTTTATTTTATTATATTCTATAACTTTTTATTTACTTTAGTTTTTATTTTTTTGTCAGTAATAAAGGCTATTTTATTTTATTTTTATTTTATGTAACATAATCAGTGTTCATATATGTATTATCCTTTTACGTAAATTTGCGAGTGTATGAAAAATTAGGGCATCGGTATTAAGTAACAAAGCATCCTATCTCCATAACAAACAAAAAGGCTCGATGCTCGTGAAGCCAAAAATGCCAGCGGTAACACATCCGCAGTACAGTCGGCTTCCACAAATTGCCGACTGTATCGGTAGCACAACTTGATTGGACCGTGAATGCTAACAGTATCCAATTCGTCATTTGGATATAGATTTACGTTGAAATATTGATTTTCCTAGTTGTTTGACGGTTTCTTTTTGTGAAATGTACGACTCTATTGGGGTTACTGTCAGGTAGGTTTATAAGGTTTTGCGTCTAAGATAGAAAATATAACCTGCTGTTTACTTTTTTTAATTTAATAAGATCACTCATGATAAAGTAACATCTTGTAAAATTTATTGATAAAATTCACCGGAATTCGATTAAACTCTATTAAAGGGATAGTCGAAATCTTCAATCCTGCCGAGAGAAATCCTTTTTAAAGCAGCGGCATTATAAAGACGGTAGGTGAAAAGAGTAAATGGTGTGAAATAATCCAAACTCTTAGTTCTGCTCCGAACGAATTTATTGCCCCTCGACACCCATACAGGTTTAACTGACAACATTAATAAAGGGTCAATATAATTTTATGTACATATCAATGGCAGCTGTGTAACTCTGTGGTAATTTAAAAATGTACATTATTATGTACATTTTTAAATTACCACAGAGTTACACAGCTGCCATTGCCAGTTCTATTGAACTCTTATTGATCAAGGGAATAATGCTGCATATGTTTTTAGCAAACATACCAAACTATTAAAAAAAGCTGATGTAATTGTAAATTATGGATATGTTACAGCAGAAATGATTCATGAATATGTTTTCTTGTCTGTTTGTTTTTTCTACAATAATAACGTCTATGTAACTCGTAACTCAGTAAACAAAGTCATGTTGGTTTTATACACTTGCTAAAAAAAACTAAATACCTACAAATAAGTGTATGAACCAAGCCTGGTTTTTTAAATTGAAAAAATGTCTTTTGAATAAAAAATAGCGTACGATTTTTCATTTTTACCAAGAAAAAGTAAGAGAGAATGCGATCAAGCTCGTTTCTGTTAAAGGTAACGAGTTCTTTTCAAGGGCCCATACTTTCTGTATCCAATTGACGACGCGCTCCGCAATAGTTATAAAGAATTCATGTTTTACTCTCTCTTTTAGTAGTTTTTCCTCAGTACCAATAGGTAACTAACTACGTCATCACTGAGAAACTTTGAAGGACAATGATATTTATTTGTGGTCTTAATATTTAACAGGCTACTCCTGGCTTTCCTTTGGAGACTTTTCGAAAGAGCCCCCATACTCGTCCTACGGTCGCGACCCACTTTTGTTCAAAGGGCGTAAGTAAATGCAACTTTAGGGACTGCTCGGGGCTACGAATAAATTTCTTCGCAAGTTATTTTGGAAATATATATTGAAGAAAAAAGAAATGTATACATACTCCAAATATTAACGTATCACTTTAAACATGTTTTATTCAATAGGAGAGAGTTAGGCGGCGGCAAACGTTTCATTATTCTAATGCCCGCGGTGGGCGGTGCCTAGGTAGGCCAGGTGTTGCGAAGTAAATGTAAATATTTTATTGTGGGGGCACAAACAGCGCCTGGGAGATCAATAAAATTTGTTTGTTTTGTAAAATGCTCTCTGTTGTCTGCTTTATAGATTGTGAAAATGAATTATTCAAACGTACGAATGGAAAAGTACAACCGGTCCATTTTGTTTTAATGCCTCGCTTGATGAAACGTATAACTTTTAGGGCTATTTTCGCGTGTATGGTGCAAAGCTCATTTTGATATGATTAATGTCGAAAAATTTTAAAGCAATTCGAACACCCTTTCTGGTCATCCATTATTGAAGGAATCCAATTAGTGTTTGTAGGTACAGCGGATTGCGTAATGGAAATAATTAATTATCCTCGATACGATGTCAATAGTGTGAAAACATTTTCACGGAAAACGGACTTTATTCAACAAAATTAAAATATGTTAAAGGAAATATTGAAGTCTTATATTTACGCGAATACTACACATTGAAATAAAACCAATTAAGAAACAACAACTAAATATAAGGTTACCCCAGTTCTTACTATGACACTAGGACGTCTAACACTTCAGTCCTCCCGTAACCATGGTTTCTGTAAAGCAGCCGATACGTCGGGAACGTAAACACATAAAATAAACGCGATAAAATCTTTGAATTTAGTTTATTTCAATGTTTCAGGAAATTTAAAAAAATATTACATTAATGTTTAATACAAATTCAATACTATCGATGACTGATTTTTGCTCATTTGAAAAACAATTGCTTCCACGATATAGTTACAGAGCCGTAGCAATTGATTGCTCTATAACTAAGTCTTGCCATGCGAATATAACCCTAATACGGGCCGGCCGAAATCAGAAATGTAAATATCGCTTGAAATCATTTAAATTATATTATTTTATCATAACTCTATATTTTCATAGTTTAGCATAATGCCCTTGACATCGACAATCGTGCTTTCTTAAACTCTAAACAAATGAAGCTCTAGCTAGTCTATCTTTATTAATAAGGCTATTAGGATATACCTGATTAGAGCCTATATATACGAAAGAGGGCAAGTAAGTATATCCTACTCATACGAAAACAATCCCAAATCTCTTCAGACAGAAACCTGAAATTCACTATACTTTACTGCCATATCTGCCAGAGCCAATCTTGTTACCTCACGATATTGATAAAGCAAGACGAAATCCAGATATTTGGTAGTAAAATCTGATTAAATTATTAGATATACTAGACAGAAAATTGTATAAGCTTTTCTTAACTCGGTTTATAATCGGACTGTCTTGAGTAACCAAAAGCAAATGTATGCGGTTTTGTTTATGTTGAATGTCAGATCTTTTTAAAAATAATATGTAAAATTTTTACAACACAGTTAAGACCCCGCCTGTACATCGCAGCGCGGGTGAATTGATAAGGTATATAGTGTATAGTGTCATTCCCGCGATTAGGTAATAAACAGTGTTGGAAAGAGAGTTTGCGCGTCAAGATTGAGGCGTCAAATATTGTTTAATAAATTTTCATTAGCCGCATTTTCACATTTATCAGCTTTAACATTAGTATAAATATCAAACTTTTACCCCCAAATTTATATCCGTTTTAAGACTTTATCAAACGTCATATTGAACTGAGCATAAGAGTTTTGCTTTGCGCAGTACTATATGACGTTTGATAAATTTATAGAACGTCTATAAATTGGGGGGTTATCTTATATAAATACCATAACTAGATCGATAAACTTACGAGGCTCTTAAACGACATAACTTCAACAACCTAATTTAATTTATTTAGGGAAGCGCTCAGATAATATGAGGCTATAAACTGCAAGGAGTATTACTATCCACCGCAATATTTAACATGTTTTCGTCGGACTCTGAATCGTTGAAATGTCGTAAAAATACCACTCAAGTATCTCTCTCGTAGACATTTTTTGATAAGCGCTTAATCGAAGTGTTATGGCTAATGGGTACGGAGCGGATTACAAGCGACTTACGAGCGTGCTTGGGTACGACGAGCAAACATTACCGGGGCAAACTCGAAAACTCAATTACCAGCAGTGTAACAAGTATTACCTACATGTATGTACGGTTGGCAGATCTAATAGGGATTTGGGCATCTGTCGCAGGCTCAGTAACTGTGTCGTCTCGTAATGTCTGACGAGCAATCCTTGGGGTATTGAAATATGTTTGGGTCTTAGAAATCTAATCTTATCTAATTTAAATCTGTGAGTACTAATACTATAAAGAAGCAATTTGTTATACTGATTTTTTTATATTTATACGCGAATACTACACATTTAAATAAAACTAATTTTACGGATGTTTTTTACGTTCCCGATGTTTTGGCTGCTTTACAGCAAGAATGGTTACGGCAGGACTGAGGTTTTAGACGTCTTAGTGTCATAGTTAGAACTGGGGTACCCTCACATTTAGTTGTTGTTTGCGTCGGGAACGTATACTGTTGTGACGTATAAAATTACCACAAAATAAGTACAATTCAAGATAAACCCATTTTAATTATGTATAAATACAATATAGGATTTGTGATTAAAATATTATTTATTTACTGGAAACCACATCCCGCATCGCGCTCGAACCCGCACCGCAGCCGCACCATAATACAAAAAACACAAATGATATTTATTTATCGCTCTTATTTTCTAGTGCGGTTTAATTCATCGGTCCTGTACCGACATACTTATTGTGTCAATAGCATACGGAACTTATATGTGTAATAAGTTTTATCTGTCGCAGTATACAATTGGATTTATTTTGGTCGGGTTGCTAACATATTAACCTCTAGCTATATATACTTAGTAATTATATTCGCATACGTTTATTTATCTCCCTAGCCTTGCTCTGTAAGTATTTTTAGGTTCCTGTAGCGTATGTCCCTACCTTCAGATATATTACCTTTAGGTGCTAAATTAAATAACACAAATCTCAGTCACCGCATAATAGCGTATCATCCGACTTAATGCATACTAATCTCGCGGCTGTCATGAAAATATCACAATTTTACTCGCAGTCCGCATAAAAAAGGCGTTGGGCTTTCTTACAATTTTTACTTTTGGCTCGCACTGGCTGAGTCTGTGGGAATGACGTTGCATTATGCATTTGGCTAACGAACGCGTGCTACGACAGCCGCGCGCGGGAAGTTTGAATAGAAAATGTTAAACTGCGCAAAACTGTGCAGCTTTACTCGGAGAGATCCAAAAAGAAACAATGTGCATAGTTGAATTTAAAACTGACCATTGCCGAGATCGGATTTCAAACAAGTTTTCAGGTATCAGTTTTGATTACAAAGCGCAAAAATTATACTAATTTCATATTAACTTGTTTTTTTACAACGCTTTTTTTCGAACGGATCACAGTTAGTGCACTGTTATACGCCCATTCCTTACATTAATACAATTTTAATATACTTTGGACTAATATGTTGTGCAAAATATAATAAAACAAGATACGGAAGTACTTTTATTAGCAAACGATATTTCTTTCTTTATTCCCTTAATACACAGTTGTCTTAGATTTGAGAGGTATATCTTATGACGTAATATTTGCTTGTAATTTGAAACGACAGTGTAATTACGCAAGGGACTGGATAAATCTTAGTGCTTCGAACAACACTATCGGTCAATAATATGAGTAAACAGTAAGTGAAAGTGATGTATGATGCTCTCCTAACGAACAGGCATTTGGGATGATGAGATTACCTATAACAGCTCTCGTTGGTAATTGGAACATGCTCTTAGGTATTGGGTCTAAAATCCGAATCATGTTTAGAGTTCTAGTTTAAAATATTGTTAATGATTTCGATTTCATCCTGTTTATTATTTAATACAAAAGAGTAACAATAAATTACTTGGGGTCTCTTCGACGAGTACCTTGTGTAGCTCTTTCCGCAATCTTATATGTAATGCAGAAACCACGAATTTGTAAACTGGCTAATTCTTTTGTAGAGTCTCGAGAACTATATATATAACAAAAATTGTGATGCTAAGTGTGTAAGCAGCTTTGTAACGAAAACTGATTCCATGGATTCTATCTCTCATGATTCTAGAGCCCCAGAGTTTGAATTTTCCGCCGATCTTTTCATGAATTGTATGAAATTTTTTTTTCAGTATTTATATCTTAATTTTAGCAGATAATCATAATAAAAGCTATTTCAACGTGATTTTTAATAAAAAAAAAACATAAGTACCAATTTACACCTAAAACTTCAATCTATACTAATACTAATACTAATATACTAATACTAATTACTAATAATACTAATACTAATAATATTATAAATGTGAAAGTTTGGATGGATGGATGGATAGATGGATGGATGGATGGATGTTTGTTACTCTTTCACGCCCGAACGGCTGAACGGATCTGGATGAAATTTGGCACAGAGATAGATTATAGTCTGGAATAGCACATAGGCTACTTTTTATCCCGGTAAAATGTATGGTTCCCGTGGGATAGATGTTTTAATTTTTCATACTTTTTATCGCGGGTAACACCGCCGGGCGCAGCTAGTGTAAAATAAAACTCAATACGCTCGAGCGCACTTGTGACTTGCACGATTCCGGTATCGCGTGGAGCGTAGTGTTGTGATCGCGTGTTTCCAATACATTGCGCCCTCAAAAATGACAACATTTGTAAGCATTGACTTTCGACATTACTATAATTTTACTATAGGCATTAAGGCTAACCTTTACCCAACGTTTTCTTTACACCCTTTATATTCGACTAATGTGATAATTTAGAGTGGAATAATGTTTAGAAATGTATCTACCCAACTAACGGAAATTTGAAAATATTAAACATCGAGACCTGACATCGTTCAAAGTTGTGTCACGATAGAGGTACGAAACGATAATAATAAAAGAACATATAATTTAGCATAAAGAATGCAATAATGCACAAATAACGAGCCTCCTCTGACGTTTATGAGCATCCTACTCAACATTTTCCCTCAATATATCTTTACGAGTTATAAAGGAAGAAGTAAATCATTATGTAACGTATACTAGTTATAGTTTTTTTTTATGAGAATGTAGAAAATATTGCTTTCATAAGGTAGGCATCAGGTAGATAGTTATGAAATGTAGTATATTCGGCTCTATAGTGTTGAGTAACTAAGATCGAGTTTAGAAAAGAATTGTGATGCCTTAAATTAACAAAATAACTAATAGACTTCCAAGCATACCTTATACAGGGTATAGGCCACATTATCATGTTTTTTTTTTACTTATCATTAGGTATCGACGGTTACAACAATGGATATGGCATTGCTTCTTTTCTATTCGTATGTTATCTCTGAGTTGAGGCTTAAATTTCTGGACATCTAGTCTAAATGAGAAAAATAAATTCTAGATAACAGCTAACTGCTATCCAAAAAGAAAATGCATTCATAAATAAAAAAATATAAATAATTAAAGAAATGTATTAATAAATAATTTTAATCTACCCTCAAGTGCAGACATGGAATTTCCTACCAGCGCGGGCGTGTAAGCCGACCGCAGTTGGGTTCAACTACATGTCGGCCGATGTAAGCTGCATCCATGTTCAGTATAGCATGAACATCAATGTGCCACATCGCTATAAGTACCATCGAGTCTAAGCCAACGATGTAGACAAGAAGGTATAAATTAATTTATAACAAGAGAAAATAGAACGCTCATAAAGGTAAAGTATTTCTTCATTTTTAAGGTGGCAATCGGCTACAAAATAGTGCCATTTTTGCCAGCGTCAAGTAATAAGTTTCTTCGTTATCTATACTAATACTATACTTACTATACTAATATTATAAATGTGAAAGTTTGGATGGATGGATGGATAGATGGATAGATGGATGGATGTTTGTTACTCTTTCACGCCCGAACGGCTGAACGGATCTGGATGAAATTTGGCACAGAGATAGATTATAGTCTGGAATAGCACATAGGCTACTTTTTATCCCGGTATGGTTCCCGTGGGATAGATGTTTTAATTTTTCATACTTTTTATCGCCGGTAACATCGCCGGGCGCAGCTAGTTTTTAGTATAAGAACCCTAGATAATAATAAAAATTAGGATGACGATGATGATGATGACACAAATCCCCTACCCCTACCAGTAAAGCAGTGGATACTTTCTGAAAATACCAGATGTCTTGGTGGAACTCTAAATGTCAAGCTATACTGTGTCAAGCTATACTGTGTCAAGCTATACTATAAACACAACACTTACTATGCCACTAATATATCATCTATCACAGGATATATCGAAGAAACACATTATTTGAAAATAAAACAAATTAGATAACTTCACTGTTTAACTTCCCGCCAAAAAGTCAGTTAAAGTACTTATTATTTGCTTCTAATTTCACCAAAGACATAAGAATACACAAACATTCTAAATTTGAAATAGGGTTTCCCTTATCATTGCGATACTTGTATATAACTGTTTGTTTTTGCACGTCCATGTGTTAGGATAACCCTTTAGCTGGAAAACAAAACTCTTGTCACATTCCGCAACTCGGGTAGGCCCTTAAAATTATTTACCTTTCATTCCGTTCACTAAATGAGTAGGTTTATTGGATTAAGTCCAGAAAGCTTTGCCCTTAATTGGGGCTTTCCGACAAATAACTTTTCTGTTTTCTCAAACTCAGACAGCTCTTAAATAATGCTCTCAATTAAATTTCTACACGGAATGAAATATATTTTGTTAATTACTTTCAAGGAACGTATACTAAGTCAACGTTGCACAATGTTAAGTATAATACTATTTATTTATTTTAAAATTATATAATAATTTTATCTGCAACTAATTTACGAAAATCCAAAGCACTGAACTAAATTCTTTAACAGATCAATTTGTTCAATCAAATATGAATGAATGAAGAATGATTCAATTGCCTAGAGAATTGCTTACATCCTTTTTCTGATAGAGAATGACACGCGTCGTAAACTACGTCCAATGGAATAATTATTAAACGTCTATAGTTACAAATTGATGTCTAAATTGAGATCGCGAAATGTCGCCGTCAACAGAACACTTAATAATAGGCATTGTATTGGTTTCATTAGATATGAATGAACACATACGCAGACGGTTTGCTGAACATAATTACAACGTACTAATAACAGTGTAATGTAATTACTCGGGTAATTGAATACTACAAGTGTGTTGGCCGTTCGGGACTTACATGCGAAAAGCTTTTAGTGCGTACGAAACTACTTACTCACCTTCCACTTCGTTCACAGGATGAATTTTATTGAGTTAGCCCACTAAAAGCTTTAGGACCAATTTAATCATTTGGACCAAATACGATTTGTTAGTTATTAGTGAGTTTGGAAGAAATTGGGACTAACGCAAAAATAACACTGTATTTAAAGTAAAAAATCTGTCCAACTACGCTTGTACTCGTAACATAGAAAATTGAGGCCTCGAGGTACGTGGGTGGATCCTGTACAACATCAGACCGGTAATTTATTTGCTCGATTGATGTTTGCTATATTATATTTACTTCAATAAGTTTATATTGGTTTTATTTAGGTGAACTAACAATCATGTAATAATAAACGAACGTTTTGACGATGTAGATCGAGGTTTGAACTTATATGGTAAATGTAATCAAAATACATACTTTTTAGGATAGTTCGAATTTGCTGTCGGAATTTGCTGTGTTGAATTACTATCTTAAAATATCATTATATATTATAACAAACACAATATCGATGCGGCTTTCAAATACAGAAAATAGACCGTACTAATATAGGTATAGAAGTTGATACATTCTTCTCTGTTGGATTATTATCTCAGAATTCTAACTGAGATCACGCTTCTAGAATAAAGGAGATAGCACATTTGTAGTTTCAACAGTAAACGGAAAATACTTTACAAAATCTTATTAAACTTATTCAACTGAGGCGAGGCAATGTTAGCCCACTGTCTGTAACGGCCATTCACAACTACATCCGCAGTGTGGTAGGTCCTTATGTAAGTTTTTCCTTATGTAGAGTTCGCTACGTAGGAACGTAGTGCAGTTAGTGCGACACTGGAACGGCAATCGGCGCTGATAAAAATTTCTCCACAGCTACACAAACATCCGGAGCCGGCGCACTCAATTACCGAGTTTGTAGCACAAGAACTTTCCCACATTTTTTTCTCATTCGCCAGTAACAGCTTATTAACCTCGTTTTTCAAGATTGAAACTAATATTTACGCGGGCGACATTAAACAATTTTATAATTACAAACTTCAGTGGACTACGAAAGGGTAATGTTTACGCTATGTCCTGGGCAAAGATGGAATTTTAACAAAATAATCTTTATTGGTTGGAGATTTGTGCATTTAGTTTTGAAAAAGCTTTTTGAAACTCAATATCGTTAAATGGCTTAGTCGAATGATACCTATGACGATAAGAGTGGGCCAAGTTCAATTTTTTTACGTACCGTTTCGGTAACGTAACGTCTTCCACCCCCTCAGTGAGAAAGTGACAGCAAATTTTCTCGATGACGTTACGATTACATTAGAAGTTCCTGCTATCATTTAATAGGTGTACAATAATAAAATTCATGGCAATATAACAAACTCAAAACTATCATGTTTTGTAATCATAAATGCTCTCTCTACTACATGTAAGTACCATTAGTGAGACGTAGGTGCGTATACCTTAATCCGGAATTCATTATTATTAATTACGCATTATAATTACCGAAGTCCCAGGAAGGATTACGACATTAAAATGAATAGATTATGTTAACAACGCGTCGAGAGATTACTCTATGTTATATTTAATAGGCAATTTCTACCCATAAAGCGATAAACTCAACTAAATTAATCTTTCATGTATATACACCACCTTGAATAATAAAAGATGCGGACATATTTTGCGAAACTTCTCAAGCGTATTGCCTGCTTTTCCTTATTTCCCTCGGGATGAGTCAAGTTATAGAGAACAAGTTTGTACAGATATCGACGAAAGTACGTAATATACAAGTCGAAAACTATACCGATTACTGCATGTGCATGGTTATGGTAAAATAAAAGTATTATCAAAATACAGGGGCGTCCTACATTACAGCAATATTATAAACTTCTACTACTATTGGACAGAAAACATGTTTGGTATATAAATGTTGATCTACACACCATATAACATCGCTGGTAAGATTTTTTTAGTAACGTTACTTGTCTCTTTTAGTGTTAAAACTAAAGGCCGATGACGGGCCAATACACAAAGAAAATATAAAAAGGACAAATTATGAAAATATATAAACAAAAAATATTAATAACACAAAATGAAAATCAACGCAAGATATTCCGAAGCATAGAATAATATATTTCGATTTGAGTAAGTATATAATTTTTTGTAGAAGAAAATCTTATGTTGTGAAGTTAAGAATCATACGGAATAGAAAGTTTTATCACTTGTGAGAATATTGTGGCGTTGGACTATGAGAGCTTGTTTAGTTGCAGACTGCACCTGCGGTCGCTTCATTTGCATGTTATTAACTAGCTTCTGCCCGCGGTTCTACCCGAGGTACCTCCATGAAACAAAGCCTATAGTACTAACGAATAATGTAGCTTTCTATTAGTTAAAGAATTATGAGAATCGGATCAGTATTTATTTCTTTTAAATCCGAATCTGAATTAAACTATTTGTGTGTCTTTTAAATCATAAAAAAATAAAATCATTATGATTTTAACGAATACGAAATCATAATTGTAATAAGTTGTTTGTAAAGACTCGTCTTTTCAATTCACATTTTTTTAGTTTTTTTATAGCAAAACTCACGCAATATTTTTTTTTCATAACACCATGACTCTGTAACAATACGAATTCTCTATTTTCGTATTAAATAATAAATATTACGCGATATTTGATATTGCTTGTTTATTGCAAGATTCATAATCACTCCGCGCCGGTCAGTGGATGAGCTATTGAAATCGTTCGTATCTTTATTAGTTATATTACTAGATCGAGACGGTGACATAGCATCGAATAATTAAGCATTAAGGATCAAAAACTATTTACATCTAAATCTACATATAGAACGCCTAAACGTGACAACATTTAGGCCGTTTTGTTGAACGTATTGATTTGACAATCCACCTAAACGTAGTAACGTACCTAGAAGTAAGGCGTTTTGTAAATAATCTAGTCGTTTTGTAAAAAAGCGGATTGTACAATACCGCTGCGACGTATATATATTTCAAAGATTTCGTCGTCTTAAACCTCTTCGAAATTAAATCGTTGTATACTTCCATATTTACAGTGTAAAGCGAAGGCATATTGCTTTTGGCTTTGCCGTTTACGATACAAGTTCTTAGCTTGCTGTGCTAACACTTCTCTTCAAACCATCTGCAGCAAATACATGGGGCAAGGAATTTTATTAAAAATGAAACAGCGGCGTTGGAAGTGTTTTAATAAAATAAATAGCGTAGTTAATCTAGTCAGCAAATAACAATTCTCAAACTTGAACCCATTATATTATCTCAGGCTTGAAGATCAAAATAATATAGTAAGTTCTATCTTTTTACAACCACAATTTGCTAAAAAAAGTAAATTAGATCGACTAGAAAATAGTATTAAAACTAACTAAGAAAAGTTGATGAATTATCCCCGTTCCTTTGTTGCGTATGAAGTCGTATTATTAAGCATGAAAGTGATTTTAATTTTATATTATGTCATTAACTGTCGTACGCGACTAAATGGTGGAACTAAATGGTGGAACTCGTAGCTCGGGCTTTATTCAGGAGGGGTAGCCGAAATGTTTTATTTTTTAAATTCGTAACCGAGTTTGTTTAAAAACTAATTACTCCTGAACTATAATAAAATAGGTGTATAGTCTGTAAATAGCCAAGATTGATTTTGATGCAACTTGGTACGGGCGACCATTGTCCTTTGGTGAATTGGATAAGTTTCGAGTGTTGGATATGTTTTTGTTTACTTCCACGATGGGTTCGTCTCCTCTTCCTCCACATTTCCTTCTCCCTCGTAGGTAAACCATAGAGGTAAGCGTTGCTAGGTAGATTTTATTTGTGGCAGACTACGGCCAGACTTAAGGATGTGTACTTTTATGGGCGCATTTCAATATTATAACTACCAACTTATGTTATGATAATAAAATCCGCGTGAATTTAGCTAAGAAACATGTGTAGCGATCATGTTAAATTGCTGGAACTCAATACATTCGAAGAACCGTTTCAGATCAAACAAAGCAAAGGTTGCATACAACAAACAGAATCCGTTGAGAAAAGCGACAACATCTTGTAAAACGATGCTAACGACCAGTCAAAGAAGATTCATTCATAGCGTTTCACTGGTACAGTAGCCGCCAATATAAATGGTACATCTTTTAATAAAGACGTGTTTTTTTTATTTAACTTTGAAATAAAACTTATTTTACAGATTTTATCGCGTTTATTTTACGTCACGGGAGGAGGTGCTCCCATGAGCATGGTTGCTGTAAAGCAGCCGAAACGTCAGGAACGTAAAAACATAAAATAAACGTGATAAAATTTGTAAAATAAATTTTATTTCAGTGTGTAGTATTCGCGTTTTATTTAACGTTAAGCTTTTATAACCCAAAAATATTACGTCGATAATTGATATTGAATTACAAGAAAATATATATATAATAATAATATATATTTAAAGATTTGGTAATTTAAAAAAAAAACTTAGTTTCAAATGAATTTATACCAACTCTAAAAGCTACGTTCCTAACTAATAGGTCATCTATGACTACAAAATTTAAAGAATTAGGCGATACATGACGGAAATCCACTACTACTGGCCCTCGGCTTCTCAGCTTTTCTAATTTTAAAACAAAAGATGTTGATTGATAATTGAAGAAGCCCACAAAAACCGAATTTTACTAAAATGTCAGTCGAGAGTCTGTTTGTCTATCACAAGTATCACACAACTGTGGGTATGACTAAGCTATACAATTTTATTACCACACCGTGAACGCCGCGCGGTACCGTTGTTAAATGACCGGCTAAAAGAAACTTGCAGCCGCCGCGCCGGCCAGCCGGAAGTGCTACGCAAATAACCCGTTTTGCATTATGAAAATAGAAGAGATGAAACAAAAACATGGATCCAAATGTTTGTTTAAAACACCGACTCATTCATAAGAACTGTATCCGGACTTTTAATTAACATTATGGGAATAATATAAATACGCGCTACGGCTGCCTGTATGTTTGGGAAAAGTCGTATAAGATGACTACGCTGCCTGGCTAGGTAATTATTAAAGGTTTCCTCGAAATATTTTTTTTTATATCACAGTAGGTAAACCGCGCAGGAAAATCCTTGGACTTTAAAGCAACAGTATACGTCAAGTGCGAGATTATTCGTAAGCTAACCGTATACTTCAGAGTCTGCGTATTTAGACATTTTGTATGGAGAATTGAAAGATTTAAATACCACCCGTATTTAAAACTTTCAATTCTCCATTCTAAATGTCTGACTATAAAGTATATAGTTAGCTCACGAATAATCTCGCACATAACGTACTGTTGCTTTAAAGTCCAAGGATTGACTTTGGAAGTGACTACAGATCACAAAAAATCAGCGCCTATGCTCTAAATAGCACTCATTGAGAAATACTACTTCCAATCACAGACTCGCCTCCCCAGAAAATAAAAGACGATCATAAACAAATCAACCAATTCCGGAATGCCGATAAACTGTTTCGACGTTCAAAAGGCCCGATATGCATGTCTAACACATTAGCGGCCGACTTCAAACTAATCAAGAAACACAGCGTCGTTCGCGTAACGCGTGTACATGTTAGTAATTTATTAGCGTTTATTCCCATATAGCAATCTGTAGGGATGCCGTTCTATTACGCAGACTCCGTCGAGATCCCTGCTCCAGTCGGCTGCCAGTGTGGGGACGCGGTGGTCGTCCCCCATCTCTCTGCACCGCTCACATCTCAGAGTGTGCTGAACTCGTCTCGCGAATCAGCGATCAGATCAGTGTGCTTACTCCACGAGTTTTTGATTGTTCACCCGTCACGGAATACAAACGGAGTTTATGTGTTTAAGAACTATGGATATTGAGATAACTTGAATATTAAAAATTTTCAAGTGGTGAGTACCTTATACGTAGTATTAGTATATGATTTACTTCGACAAAATGATAATTATATATAACTACATTAAGAAGCCTTTTCCTCCCTCCATCTGTCAAAGTTAGTTAGTTACCTGGTCTTAAACGGTAATGAATCCTCGGTTCGGCGTCCATTCGGTATAGGTCGGCGAGGGAAAACTTTTCATTCGGTATTTAACCAAAGTTTCTCGCAATCGATATCGGTTGGACGTTGTTTTTCCGAGTTTGAGATAGTTTTACAGAAATAAAAGCTTCGTAGAGTAATTATGGGGAGAAAGTTGCAACACAAAATTTGTTTTATTTTAAATTAAACGTTAAGGTACTTATTAGCTTATTATAAGCAATATTATATCCATATGAAGTAATATTCTCGTATCATAAAACAAAAAATAAAATGTTAAGCTTATATCCTCACATATATCATACTCTTAGTTCAAATAACAAACGTTACCTTTGTTCATTGTAAGCGAGAATAATTCCTCTTATTCATAAAATGTCTATTTTTGGAACGTAAAACAAATTCTATTTTCAAAATGAGATAACCCCGTTTATGTGTGCAAGACGGACCGGTCTTAACGTTTATGTGTGCAAGACGGACCGGTCTTAACGTTTATGTGTGCAAGACGGACCGGTCTTAACGTTTATGTGTGCAAGACGGACCGGTCTTAACGTTTATGTGTGCAAGACGGACCGGTCTTAACGGTGTATGTAAAAATAAATCAACATAAAGTTCACATCGGCAAAGTACTGGTGAGTACGGGCTATACGTGCAAGAGTACTTAGTTACGGTGGCAGTTTTGACAAATAACACTTGTCAGGTCTCTACTCGTCAGGGCTATCTCGTGTGACAGATAGGTGCCATTTGTTAGCCTAAAGCGGTGTTGCGTTGAAACCGGTGAAAAATCCCTTTTGAACATGTTTCTATTGAACGAATTAATTTTATTTCTAGCATTAACTTTTTTATTTTACATAAGTTTTACCGGTGTAACAGTTTTCTTGAAATCTAGATTTAATTTACATTCATACATACACTCAAACCAAAATTGTGCAACCCAAAAAAAAAAAAACATCTTTTGAATCTCAGATGTGCACAACTAAAATAAAACCATGGGTTCCCACTTGATACCTACGTCAACACAGCTCGTGATAATCTTTTTACTCTTGGGTATACTCATAGGAAATATTCGACTTTTTTTTACAAGACCATAACATTTCAAGGTGGCATGTGCAACCATGCCATCCCTTTTTAATTGCGTGGCAGTTATAAGCCTTTATAGTCAATGCGGCTTTGTAAGGGATGCTTCGTTCTGTGGTATGTTTTTTTTGGTACCTGCTCTAACATTGTGAGAGGGTCGAGAGCGCGCATACTCACTTGTCCTTTTGCTACGTTGGCTACTCCTAATTAGAGATTTAAAATTTGGGCTATGCCCAGCGGCTTTGCCTGATAACATAACAAACCCCTTCTCCGAAAAACACTTTTCCTTAAGAAAAATGCTTGCACGTGTGCCTTAACTACTAAGCACTAAGGTCCTTATCTAAGCTTGTGATTATATCTCACCATCATGCATGTGAATTCCCGATGGAGAAGGCTGAGTTGCACTGTAGTACACCCATTTCGCCGATGGTAAGTATACTGACTTGACGCATACTGGGTTTACGAACATCGCTTTTTGTAAACCGTGCAGGTTTCCTCCAAACAGAATCGATAATAATTATGGAAACTGAGATTGTAATATAATCCAAAGTCCAAACCGGGGCTTCAACCTGCCGACCTAGATTCCTAAGCGAGCATTCGAATAACTGGGGTATCACTGTCTTAACATAAAGTAAAGATAATTTAATTAGGTAATGGGAGTGTGTCTGGCTAATCATGAAGTCGCGGGTTCAATCCTAACAAAAACAACTCACAATTACGTGCCCGCTAAAAGTCAATAGACTACCTGCCAGTACCTAATAAGTATATATTAGCAGTAGTAACTCTGCTTACCCCTTCGGGGAATGCAACTGTTGCCTATTTATTTATTTCTAAATTGACAATCAATCGCAAACATTACTTCAATCATAAGCTTTTACTACTCATTAATATTGAATGTATACATACATATAAATATTTTTTTTATGAGCTCAACCTTCCGTAGGTAAACGTCAGACATGATCGCGATAGATCGTCAAACAGAGACATAGGATAATCTAAAACAAACAGTATCTAAAAAAATGCGGGATCAGGGAGCTTGATGGCTTGTTTGTCGTATATGAGAGTAAACAAGTGCGTTTATTTAGGACGTATACAATCTTCTTATGTACCAGTATTATGGATTCATAGTGCGTATTCCAGACGAAGGCAGCATACTAATAATAATTGCTCAGGAATTATATATTACTACCCCGTAAAGAGCACGATGAAAATAATCTACTAAAGCAATTTGCTTTATCTTTGCTCGTTTTTTTGTCATTCCCTCACCAGCTGAACCCTTCCAAGTTCTTTTTAATGGTTTTGGGGTTTCAGCCAAGGAGAAAAGAAATATGTTTTATTGTATAAAAGTGTGTGAGCCTTTTAACGTTTTACAACATTTTATTTTTCGCTTTCATTCCTTTTATTTGCTAAGTTTTTATGTGCCTTTATGCGATACTACCATGTTACTACAATGTAATAGCTGTAAATAGGCGTATATAGCATGATAGTACAACTGTTTCTTCAAGATTTTTACACATATGTTGATGAGCATATTTTTTATGTAGAAACTAAATAAGTATATAAAATAAACAGACCGCTTACTCTGCCAAGCTTGCGAGCCTAAGTTACTTTGTATTACTTGAGTGGCGCTTTTGTTTCTTTTCAATTCGTTTCTTGAGTGGTATTCCAAAAGATTTTCGTAAGTAAAATTATTTGAAATCTAATAAATATTATAAAGCCACGCTCGCTGTCTGCCTTTGTATTTGCCCTGAAACTTTAATATTTGTCAAAACTACGAGATGTACTTTCAAAGACCTAGATTTGACGTAGAAATTTGATAAAATTTAAAGTAGGTATTCGATATCGAATTAAAGCATAGAATTCTTGGATCCTAAGCTATTTAAGTTTATGCACTATATTTATATTAAAAACCTATTGAAATTTAATCAAGATACTTGTTTATACAAAGCCTTCTATTGAAATTCAGATGTAGAGTTGAGTTACTTATGCTTCCATTCTCTCGGATTCTCAAATAAAATATTGAACATACAATAACGGTTCCTAAATGATTAGTTTGACTTTAAAAAAACAATGCTAAAGATATTTTCAGCATTTATAGGGGGGGCAATTAATCGAACCTCATTAGCCAGTGGATTAGTGACCTCGGCCCTTAACGGGACTGGCCATTTGTCAACGTAATCATCTTTAGATGGGACCAGTGAGGGACTATCGTAGACACACGATCAGTAATCGCACTATTAAACAGAATTTCACTGCGCTGTCACTGTCTTCACTGTCTTCTGCGGGCTCATTTACAGTGACTTAGTAATTTTTAATATGATGATTACTTAATTCCAATCTATATTGGGCAAAACCAAGACATTTAATGCAATATTGATTTAATACACATAGAGTTGAAAAGAGGGTACATACATAACTTACTTTCAATGATGGGAATAAAATTAATTTCTAAATATTTAGACACTCTGTATGGAAAATTAAACGGCGCCTCTAGCGGGTGGTATTTAAAACTTTTAATTCAGCATACAAAAGGTCCAAATGCGTTAACTATAAAGTATATGGTTAGCTTACGAATAATCTCGCACTTGATGCTGTGAATTATATGTTTTATTTCTGTTTAAGTTTGTTTATAGCTATAATGATCTTTAACAGATATCATAATGAAAACCGTTCTGGGTTGAGAAATCCTTCGATTATGTTTCTTTAAATACCAATATTATTTAATCTAGCATTTTATCATGCAGAAACGTACTTTCATTTAAAGAAGTAATAGTCTAACTCCCAAATTTATTGAAATCTACAGTGAAAATACTAAACATTTTTAATGAAACATGAATATAAGAACTGAATGTTGGTTTGTCAGCAAAACTCTATTATAGCTCAAAAGAATTGCTCCTGTGTTTAATCAAACCATGATTATTTAATTACAAAGATGAAACAAAAATAAAATTACGTTTAAAATTAACATCTGGCTATGACATACGTGGAACAAACTTGTAAACGATAATATTATATTCACATGAACATATAGTAAATGTTAAAATGCTTTGATCTCTTGCAATATTTCATACACCTAAATAATTAGAATGAAATTTACGGGTAGCCGCAAAAATATGAGAAAGGTAGCGCGTAGGCCATTACTACGCTGCCGTAAAGCGAACGTTGCTGCTGTTGCTGCGAACTTCTCATGTAATCGTAACGTCATCGAGAGAACACGATCACTCTTATACTCATTTATGTAATCTGTAGTGTGAGAGGGATGGAAAAAGCTTACATTAACGAAACAAAGGATTGTGCTTGAGGCACAGAGTTTTTTTCTATCGGCCGAAAGACGTCCACTGCTGGACATAGGCCTCCCCCAGTGGCTTCCACACATCACGGTCCTCCGCCACTCGCATCCACCGGCTTCCTGCTACGCGTGTGATATCATCGGTCCACCTTGTGGGGGGCCGTCCTACACTACGTCTTCCGGTTCGTGGTCGCCCTTCTAGAACCTTTCTGCCCCAACGGCCATCGGTTCTGCGAGCGAGGCACAGAGTAGTATGGTTGTATCCAAACCGACCGCACATCGTGAGCGTTTGCCTTGTTCTGCTCTGTGCGTTTACGATGACGTAACGTTTTACTACCCGTCAGAAAAATACAGTGTACTCACAGTTCAGGCCCCATGAGCCACATTACATATTCCCATTTTTTACCTAGACGGGTAGTATCTTAATATTTAAATATATTTAGGCATACAGTTAGCCTGTGTGTAATAAACTAAATGTAATGAGGTCCAATACAAAACCAAGTTCTTAAATCTCTTATTCTATCTTATGTATAATCTTATTCTTTAATAACGGCACTTATTCCGAGTATGATTACAATTCTACAAAGGCCAAGCGTAATAATATTTAACAACGTATTCTCTAACTTATGATAATCTACGCCAGCGGTAAATTCCCATCTAAAAAGGAGGAAATCTCGTAAGGAAAATGTAATAGGCGTAATAATTATGTTCCTTCTATACACATCATATTCTTGTGATGTTCCTAACGGCATAGATATTCGTGGCCTTGATGGTTGGATCGAAGCGAGCTTTCTGAAACAGGGCACGATTAAGTTTCGTCATGTCATTCAGCGGTCGGTATTCGTATTCTCATAGCGTATATTCTTATATTGCGTTGTTAGGTATTATGTTTATCGATAGAGATTTTGTTATACAGGTTGTTAGGGGCATGGTAACGAAACATTTGGGTAAAGTTTAGACTTAACGCCTATTATAAAATTATAGAAATAATTTTTGTTGCATGTCTTGTTTTACAAATGTTGTACATTTTCGAGCGCGCAATGTATCTAAAACAATCCGATCACAACACAACGCCCCGCACGATACTCGAAGCGTGCGGGTGTCGAGTGCGCTCGAGTGTATCGAGTTTTAATTTGCACTAGCTGTTACCCGCGACTTCGTCAGCGTGGTATTTAACATTAAACTTTTTCTAAAATAAAAGTAGCCTAAGTTACTCCTTGTTACATCAGCTATCTGCCAGTGAAAGTCCCGTCAGAATTTGCATGGTCAGAAACATCTTTCTTCAAAGCTACTAATGGATACTTACTACAGATTTTCTTAGTAAGACAATTACACGAGATGCTGAATGGGCGTTTCATTGGACGCGTTTACGACGAAGCCAAGAGTTTTTGGCACCGTTAAGCCCACATATCCACAAACAGACCATTTATTATGGTGTTTTACACACAAGTTTTCCATAAATTATGCTCGCGTTTGATGTATTAGTGTCCTTCTTTTCACTATAATATGATACAATTTTGAATCAAGAGCAAGTTTGAAATAAAGGATAACCAGGTCTACAAAACCTTACAGTTAGTCCAAGGTATTTGTAAAAATAGACTACCTTTCAATACAGATTAGGTACATTTAGTGCTCTCAACCTACCTAATAATGTTTACGTACGTATTGCAGACTAAATAACGAAAACTAGTTTTGATAGGACATTGGAAATGCAATTATCCTGTAAAATATATAATCAATAAAATTTAATTGGGTAACAATAACAATGATGAATCGCCCCTCGCCCGGGGCATTAGCGTAATTATTGTGATTTCAGAATAATCGCATGATGAATGGCCACATGGCAACTTATACTTCTGTTGATTGCTGTTTCATTAATCCCCGAGTTGCGAACAGCTTTGTAGCATAGAAATCGTGATTTGATTTAATTTTATCTTCAGCGTGATTTGTTTTCATTCTTCTTTGTTGCCATTTGCCTCTTTCCCGTTTGTATGTCAAGGACGTTCCACATTTCACTTATGACTGTTAATCACAGAAAATATAGTTTGCTGTTAATTCAATTACGTCTTTAGACTGTTGTCAGTGCTTATTGCTCTATAAAACATTATTTGCTGTTAATTTATACCATAGTAGAGTTGTAAGGAAAACGTTTGTATATCTACCTACCGTCTCATTCACGGCGCTAAAAACACTTTGCTAGCGTACGGCGATTGATTAAAAATTTAATTCAATATTTAAATTATATTTTTTTATTATTATATGATTGTTTCGTTGTTTTATTAATGAGATAGCTTTTGACAAAATATACACTTTAACCTAAATAAAGAATATCTACTATAATTATATTATTTTTTAACCGGATTTCAACCCAAAATTGCTTGAGAGATCATTGTAAAACTAGAAATATAGTAAAAAAATATTTCAATGAAAGTGAGTAAATCCTTAAAGTAGTTATGTACTTACATGAACTCTAGGTCGGTCTCCATCTCAGTTGAAACGATAAGTAAACAGTTTATACAAAAATAAATATTTGTACATAAAAAAACAGGCTTAAAAAACGTTACAAACATTTTATTTGGTGTCGGTGGCCCCGCAAGCATTTGCAGAACATTTATCTTCACTGTTCGAATACATAAAGCCACACGTACGTAGTATGTAAGTACATAATTTATGTTTACATTTGAGATGCTTATGCCTATATTTCGTCCAAATTTCCCAATGGAACACGAACGAAAAAATCATCGTGGGTATTTCTCTGGCTAGTTTACTTAATTATACACAATATCTTATTTTTCTACGAACATATTTTGTGCATGGTCAAGAATCATGTAAATAATGCGCCACAATACATAATTCCGATAGAAACACGACTCTATTCATTTAAGAATAGTGTCCAGAATGCATTTATTACATAGGTACATAGACCTACATAGTTAAAATCCTACTAAAGCTACATACACCAATTGTTATTCCAGCCAGCTGTCTAATTGCCCAATCGCTTCTTAAAGCACGTTATGTGGTGACCACCAGTCGTTAGCAGGTACCGACCATTAATTTTCCAAAAAAAAATATGAACAAACAAAACGTAGGAAATCTCCATGAGATTTTCTTTAAAAAAACTTCTTGGCTTGGGGTTGGCGCCGAGAGTTAAGCTGGCAAGGTTATTTTTTCTCATTTCTATTTTCCAATTCCCGCAGGGAGTTTTTGCCAGATATAAATATTGCGTAAATTAATAGATTTAAGCTAAAATGTTTTTTAAAATACGTACGGCTTGCCTCGGTAACGAGGATCGCAGGTTCAGACCCCGGCACCTCTGGGATTTCTGGATTTCATGTTCGAATCTCATTTTTAACCATGAATATCACTTGCTAAAAGGCGAAGGAAAACATCGCGAGAAAACCTGCATGTCTGAGAGAACCCCTCCAAAGATGTGTGAGTCCGGCAACCTGCACTGGGCCAGCGTGGTGGACTATAGCCTTAACCCCCTCGCATTGAGGGGAGGCCCGTGCCCAGCAGTGGGACATTAAAAAGGGGCTGGAATTATTATTATTTATTATTATGATCCATATAACTTACTGATTTATCTGTTAAAATATTTTTCACTATTTTTGTTACACCTTGTATACAGGAGTCAAGAAAATATTGTGACTACGCTAGCCATACCAACGACAAGCAAGACCAACGAGCTGGTATAAAAATAAAAAGGTGTCGTCAAAATAAATGTGTGGAATGATTACGTATAGATAAGACGATATAATGGCTTAATTAAATATTATCTGCTGTAAATATCTCCCCTTCCAACAATAATTTCAGTGGAGGAGATTAGATATTATAAATTATTTTTAGGCCTTAATATTTTTATTATAACACCGAACCAAAGAAGCCACCAACAAAAAGTTGAAATGGAAATATTTATTTATTAACTAGCCATGTGCCCGATTGTAACTTTAAAGAAATATGTTTTAATTGAAATAAAACTAATTTTACGAATTTTATCTCGTTTTTTACTTTACAATAAACGCAATAAAAAATATTTTTTTTCAATGTGTAGTATTCACGTAAATATAAAAAAATACCTATGTTTAAATACGTTAACTTTGAACTTTGTCCTCCCACTTGAACCGTTTAGGGTTCGAATTTCCTATCATATCTTTTCTTCGTGCTCACTCTCGTTATAAACCGGTTAAGTCTGTGCGTTTTTGGATAGTCAGTCAGTCTATGATTTTTATTAGATATTTACATGTTATTAAACAGACTAGCCATGTGCCCGAACGTAACTTATAAAAATATTTTCTTCATATAGGTTTGAACCCCCAGTTGACTACCTTAGGGTTCGAATTACGATAAATCCCACCCCTTCCCCTCATCCTCTAGGATAATCAAGAATGCACATGTAGTATAGTCAAGAAATACATCCTAGAAATTTTAAATCTCTGGTAGTCCACCAGTTTAGGCTGTGTGCTGTCTGTGAGTCAGTCAGAACATGTTCAAGATCTCATAAATAAATAGATGATAATAAACCTGACGCATGTTGTTCTTGTTCCAGATACAATAATCCTATAAACCGAGGCTCCGAATGCAAAATGCTACTGAAATGACGCCGCAACAACATGGGAGTCATCACTCTTCTGTCTCGTCTGAAATGCGGCGTATACGCATTTCTTATCGTCACCCATATTCCCATTCTACAAGGAGAAGAACAGCCACAATGTCCAAGCCTAGCAGAGAACCCAATTTGTCCATGTTATAATTTTAAGGAAGGTAAGCTTGTATTTATACCTTATTATCTTGTGACTATGACCCTATAAGTATGTTCGTATAAGCTAGTGGCCAACTCTGGTATCGGAGTGTTCAGGCCGCTTGGAGGCCCCCAACATGACTTGGTGACTGCAATATAGCCGAGACCGACCGCTTAATGTAAACGGAAGCGCTCAGTTGAAAATGCCACTAGTGGTCAGCCATCCAGGTGTTTATCGCCACAGGCGCTTATGTGTGGCTATATGATATACGTACGTTGTTAACAAAAAAAAAATATTGGTGCACGCTACCTGGAATTGAACACACGACTTTTGGATCGCAAGATTCGGGGCCAATTCGACTGACCATTGACATGACACTTCGTAGTAATTTCTCCCATCTCCAGACTCCAATTACTGCCTGTGTTGTGTAGCTTAGCTCAAGAATGATGGGCGCCATTAACAAGTACATTTTTTACAGGATTATTTTTGGAGTGCCCCAGCGCGACCCCCAGCGTCGTTAAAAGTGTGCTGTCAAAGATAAGAGGAACAATACAATCCTTATCTATTTATGATTTAGAGAGCTCGACAACAGAACTCAAATCAGATTTGTTCCCGTCAAAAATAAAAATAATTAATTTACAAATTTCGCAGTCAAGTATAAACAGAATAAGTTCGAACGCATTCACGTCATTGCGTGACTCGTTAGGATCTTTGAGCATCATTTCCAGTAAATTAAACAAAATTCCGCATGAATCATTCTTCGAGCTCTACAACATCGAGGCGCTTGATTTACAGCTCAACGACATCAAAGATGTACAAGCAAACACCTTTAGAAATATTAAGTTAAAGAAACTCAATATGAAAGGGAATAAAATAGTAAACATTTCAGAAAATGCATTTTACAATTTAGAAGACTCTTTGACCGAATTGGATATAAGTGAAAATTTTCTGAACGTATTTCCTTTGAAGTCTTTGGGAAAACTAAATAGGCTTAATAACTTAAGACTTTCGTGGAATAAAATTCATTTAATACCTAGTGATATAGGCGAATCGATACCAAATTTACTAACATTGGATTTGAATTCAAATTATTTTAGTAAAATTGAAAAAAATTGGTTCCGATGTATGCCACAAATAAAAACCTTGACGTTTTTTAGTAACCAAATTCAACACATAGATGAAGAGTCATTTTATTCACTACAAAATCTAGAGACGATAGACCTTAGTCGAAATAAGATCACAAAACTTTCAAAAAACATCTTTAATAGAAATTCCAATATTCGTACAATAGATTTGAGTCACAATCATCTCCATCATATCAACGGTGTCTTTTCAAACCTTCATCAACTCTCAGAAATATTTTTGTCTGAGAACAATATTCTGGAGATATCAGATGATGCGTTTGATAACGCCACTGGATTGACAGTCCTTAATTTAGAGCACAACGCTATACAAAAATTACATCAAAACTGTTTTTCTTCTCAACAAAATTTAACACAGCTACACATGGGAACAAACTATTTGACGAAACTTCCTCGTAGTATATTTCAAGCAAATCGTAAACTAGTAACGTTAAGCTTAGATAATAATGAAATAAACGAATTAGACGAATTAGTATTTAGCAAACTCAATGAATTGAAAGAAATACGTTTGCAAAATAATAAGTTAAGCCATATTAAGAGAAATGTATTCAGTCCTTTACCTGGTCTGTTAGAATTGCATTTACAAAGTAATATAATTCAAAACATAGAGTCACATGCATTTATTACTCTCAAGAATCTTCAACACATTAATTTGCAGGGGAATCGTTTGACCACTATTGGAGATGTGTTTCCTAATAGAAATTCGTCCTTAGTTTCAATACAGCTGGGTGCAAATTATTTATCTTTGTTGAAAAATAGCTCTCTTAGAGGGCAAGTAAATGTGCAAATAATGTGGCTAAGCCAAAATAATATTAACACGTTGACTTCAAATCTCTTCAATGATTTGTTAAACATTCAAAGGCTGTATCTAAAAAATAATAGTATTGTACATATAGAAAATAGAACTTTTATGCATTTAAACAAGATAAAGTTCTTAGATCTAAGTAATAATAAGCTTACTAAACTAAGCAATGAAACATTTTATAAAGTTGTAACCTTGGAAGAACTGTATCTACAGCAGAACTATATAAACGAAATCACTAAAGACACTTTTCAATTTTTAACCAAACTTAAAATTCTAGATTTGTCACAAAACGAAATCGTTATTTTTAACTTTGATATTTCTTCGTTGCCTATAAAGCAACTTAGAATTAATAAGAACTCAATAGCTATTATCGAAGTAGATTCCCTTAAAAGTTTACCAAACTTAAGTGATCTAGATTTGCACAATAACGACTTGACTTGGGAAGACATCATTCAAATACAAATACCGGGATTGAAGTCTTTAATAATATCAGAAAATAATTTCACTACATTGGAAAATAAGACGTTTGCTCATTTACCGTCGTTACAAGTGCTATCATTAGAGCTATCAAATATATCCCAGCTACCACCGACGACTTTCATAAAGAATCAAAACTTACTAAAAATTAATTTAGCTTTTAATAACTTACGAGACTTGCACAAAGATGTATTTGCATATACAACAATATTACAAGAGCTTAATTTGAGAAGCAATAATTTTACAGATTTTCCTCATGTGGCGTTATTCAACGTCACATCCCTTGAAGTTTTAGATCTATGTAGCAATCAATTACATAGTATCGATTTCTTTAAATTCATAGGTTTACAGAATTTAAGGACATTAAACTTATGCAACAATCGTATATCTTTATTAAATGGTTTCAATTCTCCGTCCCTTAAAAATCTATTGACATTAAACTTGAGTAATAACATGCTGACCGTTCTTCCACCGAACTTTTTTCAACATTCACTTGGCCTGAGAGAAATAGATTTGTCACATAATGTTTTTAAATATGTGCCCAGCAATGGCTTATCCGAGGCAGTGCTTCCAGCTTTGATAACCTTGAATATGTCTTCAAATTGCTTATCACAATTATTGCAAACATACCCGTCAAAGCTGTTTCCACTCTTGGAAGAACTAATTGTAACTAATACTAACTTAACAATTATTACAAGCAGAGATTTTGAAAATTTTCCATCGCTCAAGAGATTAATTTTAACTCAAAATTCCATTTTACTATTATCACCCGGAGCTTTCTCAAAACTTAATAACTTGGAAATACTTGATTTGAGTCAGAATAAACTGGAAAACATTCCAAGAGAAAGGCTTCAAGGATTGTTTTCTACACGGATTCTGAATATATCTCAAAATATCATAAGAGAGCTTGAAGAGTTCACATCAGATTTGCAAAGTCTGCAAAAGTTAGATATGTCATTGAATCACATAACAAAATTAAATAAAGACATATTTCGAGGACTTCAGAGTCTGACTGAATTAAACTTGAGCGGCAACTGGCTATCATCTATATCTGCAGACGCATTTCGCAATTTGAAAAAGATTGCAATTATTGACCTAAGCCGCAATTACTTTGAAGTAATTCAGATGAAAATGATCAAAGCATTAGAGACGCAAGTCAAAAGCTTGTCCTTTGATGGTAAGTAATTTTATAAAAATACGCGTTCTTCTGGTTTAGTTATGTATGTTATACGACTAAGCATATTTTATTTTCAGAAAATCCATTGACTTGTAACTGCGAAGCACAAGAGCTGTGGCAATGGATGCAGGACCATTACAAGATTATCATCAAAGGAAGTCGCAACTTGCGTTGTGAACATCCCGAAGATATCCACGGTTATAGCTTCGTCGAATTATCTTCTCAGAAGCTGTGCGATATGCCCGTAGTGATACGGATCGCTATACAGGACATACAGACATACTCGATAGTAGTATCCTGGCAGAGCCGCAATCAAAGCGGCTTGAACGCATATCAAGTGGCTTATTTTCGTGAAGACCATCCTGCTATGGTGAGTTTTTTTTTATTATTTTTTATTATAAAATAACATTTTACGACATATAAATTACAAACATTTTAAATGTTGCCAAAGGGTCCAAAAAAAATACGCTTTGTACGAGAATGTTCTTGTACAAAGCGTCTAGCGATCCCAATTATGAATAAACATCTATTTATTCTCAACAAACTAATTCCAAATGTACATAATTATAATTTACACCTGACCAAAACTAAAAGCATATAATTTTGAGTAAAACGTTGTATAAAACGTGCACGGCAACCGTTGCTGCAAACATTTGAATACAAAGGCTGTGTATCACTTCAATGGACCATAAAAAATATTTATGTTTGCGCCTGTGGATGTTCGGTTGCGCTGTGAACCCATTTAAATCATCCTTCTCACAATGGGTCATAGGTACTCGAAGTTTACCAACACTCAATACAAAAGTCGGCATTTTTTTACATGCAACTGTTGGCATTTCGTACATTAAACTCTTCCGTCACAGGTTCGGGGAAAGATTCTCAACGTGACGGCCAGGTCGACGAGACTGAATCATTTGACACCAGGAACCAGGTACCGCGTCTGCGTGATAGCGGTCGGCAACTTGGCCACGCCATCATCAAGCTCCTCGGTGCCAGATGCACGAATAGCCCTCTCGCCAGAAAATTCAAGTCTGAATCTATACGGTGATGAGCATATATTCAACCACATACGAACTTTCATGAACGATTCCTTGACCTGTAAATGTACTAGTGTCAGCACAATAGAAATCTTTGGAGCGGCTCTAGATAGTCCGTTCTCTAACACGTATATGGATATAGCGGATATATTGACAAGAAGACTTAGTTTGGTTGTGGGCTGTTGTATTGGATTCATAGTGTTCGTTGTGTTGGTGTCCGCTTTAGGGTACATAAAGACTAAGAAGCGGCAGGTTATTGCTAAAGCTGAAGTGCAGCAAGCCCCACAGTATATTTCGTACGACAACTTTAACACCCCCGGTGTGGAAGTTCAAACTACTGATATGGATATAAATACGATTCCTGACAAAGCAAAAGTACAATGCAAACATGATTGAACAATGATCGTTCCCTTCTACGTAGCTAAAGTTTGAACATAAAGAGTGGCAGGGTATTGGATTTTTTTTCCAATTTGATTCCCTTAAGAATAAGACGCCACTCACGATAGAATGGAACCTTTCGTACCTTCATCGGCTATTAAGCTTCTTTAAGAAGTTTGACAGACAGGAATGAATTATTACAACTACGGGCTATCAATAACGAAATGTGTGATAATCGAAAAAGTTTCTCGTCATCAGGGTACCTGTTTCCTTGCGATATAATTTTGCGTTTCGTAATATGCCCAGCACTTTACGCTTATAACAATATTTAACATTACATCTTATTTTACTTATTTGTGTGATATGCAATTTGATCTTATATCTGATTTCCACCACTTTAACATTGGTTTATATTTATAGAACACCTAATTTATAGACTGTATTTTTTTAAACTATATTCATTTATAAATGTGTCTACAAGTTCTTCGTATCTAGTGTGAATTACGTAGGTACATTAAAGCTAAGAAAGAACATGGCAATTTGATATATGTATTAAGATAGGTGCACACGCAATAGGACAAACGTCTCTAAATGTTATTTTCTATCCTAAGTCTCACGGCTAACGTTTAACGTTTACTTCTGTTAAAAGCATAACAATTTTATTGTGATTATCATAGAATAAATGTAATATATTAGTGTAAATAAAAAAAAACAATGTTGTGTATATTAAAATAAATAGTTACGGTTCTGCTAGTTGTAATTGAAATGTATAGAGAAATAATTGATTAGTCTCATACTGTGTAATAAAACGAATATTTATATTTAAACGTTTCTAAGTCTAATTATATTACATGGTAATGTACCTATAGAATGAAATGTCGTTTGTGTAATAAATAAACGAAGATATCAGACGCATTTTAGTGTAATCGAATATTGTATTAACTTTTGTTGATAACGTTCTTCATTCATTGCAAACCATTTGAATGAAACTAGAATTAATATTGTAGAATTGGAAATAAAACTTTGAAAACATTATTACAAATCTCTTTCAAGTATTCTACCTTTTTGTTAGGCTCATTCGGCTTGACACGACATGATATATCATGGATATGAATAAGTAATTAAAGATCCGAGGATAATATAATAATGATATAATGAAGTATTCACCGAGTGACACCGAACCAGATTCCTTAGACTACAAGAATATCAGATAGACGGTGCATATAGAACTTCTAAGAAAAGGAATACTAGGTAAGCAAAGTTGAGTATGCAACAACAGCAAGCAACATAATATAATAGAGAGAATATTTCTTATAGTCCTACGAGAGCTGAGCTTTGATTGGACTTTTACGGAATCTTCGTGCGTACAAGCACTCTCGTATATTGTTTTATCGCACCCCATCTATGCATACACGTATACAACACTCATCCAATCTAATCTGGAGATCGCATTTAAAGGGTAAATAACCCTATTGACAGACATTGAGACAATCGAATCTTTTTATATTGTGTACATAGTGTAATGTAAATCACGTACCAAGGAGTTAACTGTCTTTACGTCCATCTGGAATGTTCTGTCCTTATTAAATGGATTAAATGAATAATTCAGCGATGAGAGTCGCGAGCCAAGCGGTTCCTCGCGAAGCTTTTACCCCTCGTTTCCTTTACGGCATTTAAAAGACGGTATAGTTTCACAAAAGAATTCCATCTGTATATTATTCCTAGTTCTTGATAGTTCGACATATTATAATATTTTTCTTATCTGTAACTTATAGTAAGGTGAGCAAAAGGGCTTAACTCTATCTTATTCCTTTTAGAGGTATAATAATAGGATATCTAACTATAGAGCAAGAGAAAATAGAGCACAACAACTAGCATAACAACTAGAGGCTAACTCTAATGAAAGTTAATATGAAACTAAGTAGAAGAAAGTGTCAGTACCCAGTAGTAACACTATAGGTATAATTATGTCATTAGTTATTAAAAATGACGATTTAAAAAATACTACTTTCATAATATTACCGTGTAAAAAGGTCACGACACTATATAACTCAAGTAGTTAATAATAAACCTAAGCTGCAGGTAGGTCTGGGCAATCAACAGTATTCTGACAATGGCCTAACTAATTAACTCAGTACCAGTCGAAGACCAATTGGATCGTGTTCTTACTGCCGAACAGACTGTCGGTACACAAACCCACAATATCGTGTGTACTACAGAACAATAGCGCACATTATCGTAACAAAGACGCATTCAGGCCAACCCGAATCACGGCCGAAGTGACCTACCGAGCCTCGTAGAACATTGCAAGATTAATAAATGTTATGTTATTATTGCCATGATGATAAATATTTTAATGTCTGTTCGTATTACAAGCTATTCCCGTATATATTTGTACGCAGAATAAGGCTTTCAAACAGAGCTTTTATTGATAATATTCGAGAAATAAATCCGTGAGTTTATGATGCTAATAATTTATTTAAAAATATGGTTCTACTTAAGATAACAATTGCAACTTAGTTATCAAAGTTTAAGTAACAAATATGTATATATGAAAATACAGTTTACAAAGCAATATACTAATAATAGATAACTTTGTGGCATAGAAAATACAAAACATACCAGAAAGCATTGTTGAAATAAATTCCCATTGTACTGATGGCATAAGAACAAGGATATTTGGTATATATGTAGATCAGTAGGTACTCGATGTAGAAACATTTTGAATTTCCATTTCGCTGAAGAGTTTAGGCATATTAACCCGCCCACTTCCCAAAGGCGTCTTGGTGGCATAACCTCAAATGTGCTGGAAGGATGACGTCAAGAAAGCAGCTCGATAGAACTGGATAACTGTCGCTCAAGATAGACACAAGTGGAAGACGCCGAAGGAAGCCTACACCAAGATGGCTAAAGAAGTAGAAAAAATATTATTCTGGGACTATATTATTATTCTTGGATATGATTGGGTATAGATTTCATCAATATAGAAAACATTGGTAATAAATTGAACATTGGTAATTGAACAAAAAATAGAATTTAATTTCGGTTCTATTGGGGACTTATGTTGAATTAATTGCAACAGCAGTTCCCTACGTTTAGGCCAATTGTTTTGATTTACCAAAGAATTTGTCTGGATTTTCGTGAACTGTCGAAATTGTCACATTCATTTTATTTTGCCAATTTACGGGAAGCTGGTTTAGAAATCACAACGAACACTATCAGCCAAGGGTCATCAAAATCATGACCTATAGCCGACCAAGATAACGTGTCGATGCAACTTTATTATAGAACATATCTGCCCATGTAACTGCCGAATTTCTCATAAACACTGAACACTAAAACAAAAGTCATAAGTATATTTAAAGACGTGATGCTACATTACAACAAAGATTAATAAGCCATAGCATTGCAGCTGTCATGAGGTAAGTGCGGCTAATGGAACACATGTCATGATGTTTGGTCTGCGCGGCGCACAATACGAGATATGGGTCAAGTGGCTCATGGTGTCGGGATGCGAAATTATTCCTTAAGACAAGGATTTTGAGGTCATTTACCGACTGGCAAGAGTGCTAATGAACATAGGTACTTTATAGCACTAAGAGTCTGGTGCGCAATGTGCTGATAAACCTTATCCAAAACTTATTCGACGGAATTTGTATGGGCCCTGGTGAACAATTTGTGGATAGGGTTTTATCAATATTATGAAATGAGCCCCTAGTCCTACACTAGACTATGACAATAGTAGGCTTATATAGGTATTTTTCGTTTCAACCTACAAACAAACACCAAGGACAAACCTAATGTACTATAAAATTAGGATGTCACACAATACAAGGCAGGTTAATTCAAAGGAAAATTAAACAAAAGGGTATATATGGTGAAAGTCAAACGAAATGTAATTAATAGTGTTTCATGACCAAACTCACAAAAAAAAGCTATAGAGTAAAATTTATACACAATGTTCCAGGAAACACACTTGATAGAAGGTGATAAATAAAATTCGAATTAACAGTGTTACAATTTCTTTTACAACATTCCATGGGTAGCGATCTATTCAAGAAATATTTAGATGAATCATGCCGCATATCCCGGATCAATTGGATATTAATATTTGCATAGCAGCTGCCGGATGAGGTAAGTATGGTTAATGGAATACGTCTCGGCATTTACTCATCAAATCGTAGCACAATATAACTGCAGGGATATATATAATGTGGGTCGAGCGTTGATTCAGCCCGATGGCATTGTGTGGTTGGTTTTACATTAGTTTTGGCACATTGGTATATGATTATGTCAAAAAATCATAAAAAAAATCTCATCAAGTTATATAATTTTATCTTAAACAAACGTTTGCGATAAAGGTAAGACTATGGTCAATCAACGAAAATCACTACTAAAGTTGATTACTGCATTCCCCCGTTGTCTTAAACTGCTGTCGCCAATAATTAAATGAGGTGCTCGCAGCCGAAGCTGATTAGGTTTCATTCCGACGCACTCGCAAGTATAGTTACGCCTTTAATTTTGTTAAATCACTAAACTGAGTTTCTATACGGAAGAAATAAGGACGATTTAGTTCGTCGTAAACGAGATCCAATGCAGTTTCGATTAAAATGTTCATCGAAATCGTTTTTGGACTAGCTACTAGCTTTGTGCGCTGTTTCGATAGTAATTGAGTTTACAATTCTGGGAAATAAAAACAAAAACAAAATCTCTCTAATTAAAATTCTCGGTTTAAAAAAAAAACAGTATAATCGGATAAGTATTTTTTTACCAAAGTAACTCGCAGAACAAGAATAACAAATCAGAATAGAAAAAGACAGAGTTCTTACAGATAATGAGCTCCAAAGAGTGTGTTTTGTAATTCAGTAGTGTTTGATTGAGTGTAGGTAATGAACGGTTCTAGGTTTGCACGATTTAAAACCAAACGTGAGTATACTCGTAATTGTTGTCGATTTATTAAGTATGAATATTTATATTAGTGCATCATTTTTCTTGTCAAATTCTTAGTTTTCGGCGTATTCCATTTCCAAAACTATCTTAGGAAGTTGATTCTAACAACCTAATAGTACGAGTATGTCAAGTTCCCTTCGCACGGAGGCTGTATTGCCTTGTTAGCCTTTCAAGCTTGTCTAGAACCTGCACCTCCCTATCGACTTCTGTCTGAATGAAATGTCATTACGTGTGGGTTCTGTTCAATTGCAGGAACGTAACATACGCTCAACGAACGGAGATACTAAGCCGTGTTTGCTTTTAGTTTTTATTCCTATAAGTCTCTTCTTAGAACCCAAGTTGTCTTATGTGATACCTCTGTTAAAACGTGGGAGATGCAATTCATATGCCACGTACCTCAGTCATCGTGTGTATGCTAACATTATTATTAACTCCATGCATATAGCTAGTTACAATATTCCTAATGGGATTTTGTAATTAATCGCTTTCGGTAGAAAGGCAATCGATCAGGTAAATGAAGTAAATTAAACTGGCTTTTCCCTTCGGCAGAAATTTATTAATGGTAGATTAATTGGAACGGGTGGTTTAATTTGTCATAAAAACAGAACATCACGGCTGTATGTCCGAAGGGACTGAAGGTGCATTATTGCACAGAAATATTTTTCCGCACATAATAATGTTACAGTGTAATAGGATTTCGTGATTTTATATCAGAAAATTAAAAACAAAGATAGACATAGCCCACTCGTCGTAATTATTAAAAATAAATACGTGATAGAAGTAGTGATAGCCAAGTTGGTAGCCACTTTATGTGCGAATCTCATTTTCAACCATGATTATCCCTTGCTAAACTTATAAATAAAACTGCAGGTCTGAGAGAACTCCCTAAAAGACGTGTACAGTCCGCCAACCCGCACTGGGCCAGCATGGTGGATTATGGTCGAATCCCCCTCGCAAAGAAGGGAGGCCCGTGCCCAGCAGTGGGACATTAAATAAAGGGCTAGTATTAGGTACGGATCTTGGCTGAACTACATCAATATTTCGTAGTAGTAGACATTGAAGATTGATTGTCAAGATTTATGATCGAGAATAGCTCATTTAAAATTAAGATGAAATAATACAAATATTTTGGACAGTCTGCAAAAAATAAACCCAATAACGCTATAACTTGTAGCATATTATTAAGTAATATTATTTTTCATAGTTATTTGTGGTATTTTGTGTCATTTTTAATTACTTCAATTTGCCTTTAAGCGTTGTGGGAATTCGATGGATAATTATCCAGACATCTGTCCGTAAAGACTGTTATTATATTTCTAATACGAAACCCCTTCCAGTGCCTAAGTTGCCTGGCCCCGGAATTAAAATTATATTAACCAAATGAGTGTCCTTTGATAGATGCTATTAGCATTCGACATCCATCTCCAGCGGGATTATTTCTGTCGTGTCTGTTTACGAAAGTTTTGGTAACGAGTTTTTGCAGTCAGTTTCAACTTTGACGGCGGTTTCCTTGGGGATAGTTAAAATACGAGGGCCCGGGTATCGAACGCCGAATGGGATGAACGTTGAAGGATATATTATCCTCGCGCGGTGAGGGCTATAAATGTTTGGTTGTTTTCTTCTTTATTTTATGTCTCAACTTTTTACCTGTAATTAGTAGAAAAGTTTATGGTAGTCGTTACCCATTACGTTAACAAGATATTTAAGAATTAACAGTTCTTTTTGAGTTTTTTTTTATATCTGCGTCACCTAAAACTACATGAATAGGCAAATTCATCCAAATTTAGATGCATTTATTTAGAAGCATAGAGTTCAAATGGACTTTGCTTCTAGTCCTATACAGAATAAAGTATAATTTCGTTAGTTAAGACCATTCGTTTTACTGCAAACGGGTAGACGTAAGTCGTCGTTGGTACGGATGTCAAGTAAAAATACCTATTCGATACTGATTTATATATTTTCAGATCGAGTTAAATCTCATCCAAGATATACTTATTATTAGCTCATTTGGGATAGTAATGTGACGTGTGTATTGCTATTGTGGACATTCCGCATCAGTAATGAAAGGTCTATTTTATTTGTTCCTAAAATTATAAATACTTGCCTAATGAACTAGAATAGCTTCCCCACGAGCGTCAAACTCACATTTTGCCAATTTTACTTTAGTACAAAATTAATTATTTCGTCGGTTGTTGTATTCGCTAAAATATTTTAGCGATGCCAACGCGCCGTTTAAATAACGACCTATAAATTAATTTGACGCAATTCTAAATAAAATTAACTTAATAGCCTTAATAAAATATGGGCTATTAGTGTGATGTGTTTCCCAACTCGACGCAAATTATGGAATAAGCGTGGTAAGCACAGATGCCGGAGCAATAAGATCCGTACATTACCCGGAACCGGCCAAATGACGGGGATATTAGCGATGAGTATTCACCGCTTCATGTGCAGCTCCGTACCAATTTGACGACGCCTCATAAGCCTCTCCGCGGCTGTAACCCAGATAAACAAATGAATGTATGTTCACTCTCTTTAAAAAAAAACTTTGTAAAAGACGTCGTAGCATGTGTTCTGAAGAATGCTCTAAGATATTTGGTCGCTCAATTTTTTTGTGCACTATTTATTTTATTTCTTTGTAGGAGCACTCACATTTTCGACTACAACAGCGCGTGTTTGTAGGCTTAGTTTCAGAATATACATAGATATAATGTCAAATATATGTTGACGACCTGATAGACATCAGTAGGTAGTGACGCTGCTTTCTGTGCCGAGGGTTCCCGTTTCGTATCCTGGTAGACGTCAACATTGTGTGATGAGCTCGAACGTTTGTACCTAAGCTATGGATGTTTAATATCTATATAAAAATAATATACTGGGATCGCCCCCGTCCATTGTACGATACCCATAATACATGCGTTGCTTAGTTTGGGACCGTACAGTTTGTGTTTGTCTGGCGATATTATTATTATACATAAACTAAACTTGTATACCTAATAACATCTTGATTCCATCCTATTTTTTTTTCTGTTCTATCCCAAAACAAAACATTTCAACTAATTCCCCCGCATCACTAGTTCTGTAGTCTTGCTAACTTACAGCATCAGTATGTACAGGCACACTATCTAATACATAATTTGTTCGGAGCGATGCGCACTCCATTCCAGTTTTCCCGGAACATTCGCATTTGTGCCTGATGAGTTTAATCATTCTATTTCTTTGTAACTAGAGACGAATTTATGTTGGCTAAATTAAATAAAAATACGATACAACAGAGCTTTGTTTTGATAATGAAAAGTACAGTACTAAACATGGTCTTTACTAAGTATAATTAAAGGAGGTAACTATTGTTGTAGGTACGCTCGTGACATGCCCGCTGTATCTATTGGGCTTTGTAAACTGAATGAGAAAAACAATAGTGTAGCTTGGGTCATGCGAAACGAAAATAAATAAGACGAATCCGAAAATACCAACAAATATTTGTTTACTTGAAATTTCCTTTTGACCTGAATTCCGTGGCTGCCCATCGACAGGCCTCGACAAAAACACCTCGCAATATTCTTCATACAGATCAGAGTACGCCACTCGCACACGTTACACACACAATTCTGTTACTTCAGAGACGTTATTGTATCAATAGTAAAGATTAATGTGGTGACACAAAAGTACGTGTCTACTACTTATTGACCAATCAATCCATTTAAACAGTATATTTAATAGTGTCTAGTACACTCAGTAATTTATAGGAAATCCCATTTTCAACCACGATTGTCATTTGTCATAATGGCTTTGCTAAACGGTGTCACACTTGAGTGTCTGAGAGAAAAGACTTCACTTCTGGGCCACACTGGGCCAGTGTGGTGGACCATGTCCTGATTCCTGTGTCCAACACGGTCGGTTCGGTTCGGTCCTTTAAAAATGCGAGTATAGTAGTATACAAATATTCGTAGAAAAGGTAATTCCGGAAAATTCCACGACATGTTTTTTTTCCCTAAGCGGGATTTACGTACAAAATGTTGATTCCCATTTTGAATTCTCATTAAATCTGACTTATGACAAAATACGAGAATTTATATTATAACGACGACAGCAGAATTCATCTTAATACCTCCTTGAGATGATACTTTTTTTTATTGTACCCACTTACAATATCCTTTGATATGGCCAAATTTGCTTTGGTTTATTTTTGTCATAGTTAAGTAGCAATCTCTGAAAAAATAAAAGGACCGCATGAAACAAAGAGTGAACGGAAAAGCGCCGCCAGAGTGGGTACCTACATGGGTGGAGTACTTCTCTTTATAAATAAAAGGTGGTGTGATGTTAGCCTGGATACGAGTGGTGATCAATACTGCCACCACCCGCCTGACTAGTTCAAGTCGTATACTCTAAAATATTTAAATCCGTTAAATACATTATAATAAGGCTATCTGTAACTTTCATTGCAATGGCTATAGCTGATTCGTGTCTGTATAATAAGTGCGTACGTATAATAAGTTTCAATTCAGAGATGAAATCCGTCATTTTATTTTTTTTCTGTTTGTCCGTCTGGCTGTCTGTTGGCGCATCACGACAAAACTGCTATAACCTGAGTTACCATAATATTACACACTTGTCCCCTGAAGTGGATGGGGTCGCACGAGATCTCACGAGCTTTAGGTCCGCATTATTCAACAATGTTACAAGCAAAAATGCAAACCAGTAACATGAACAAGTGGGCTCCTCACATGTGTATTAAATTAAACAGATAATCACTTTGACGGATAAAAGTACGTTAAGTGGGCGAGCAGATCGCAATGCAATTTTAGTGTGCGAGTAGCCACGATGAGTAGGGACGTATTCGAGTTTCTTGTCGGATATTTTAGTTGACCTTAAATGTAAAATTTAATCTTGAATGTGCCCCAGGGGACCTATAAGTATTAAACGATTTGATTTAACTTTTGTCTATAACTTTGGTCCATTATATTAGAAGACACTACATAATCTAAAAACATCTGAAAATCCAGAAAAGGAGCTAAATTTATATCGTACTTAACGTCATATAATATACATACCTAGTGAAGTTTTGTCTCTAGTGTCAGCTACCCTCCGCTAACCGAATAACAACAATAAGAAGCAGACTCCGGCGAGGGGGGAACTCCAGAACAATCTAATAAGGAATCGGCCGATAAGGAAAATGTTTCATTGACAAAGAATAAACATACTGCTCAATTCTGTTTTTGCGATAAAAGTATTACGGAAGGTGCCCGACATACGAACATGAAATGTGACGTTTATTACATAAGATTGAGTGGGTAGCTGTACATTTTTTGTGTGGTAAGTGTAATTTCTTATCGACGAATACCTTTTCATCAAATTTCGCCGTGTGAAGAAAAAAATAGGAAGCCGATTTTCTGGATCAATAAAATCATATAAATAAAACCCTTTGTCACAATTGTTTAGACAGTTCTTCGTTTTACTAGAATAAAAACGTTAAAGGACTTCAATCGAACCCGAGTTTTTAAATATTATTTGTTTATAAGTTTATAAGTAGAGATATACACAGGTTGGGTACAATCGCATGATCCCTCAACCCCTGAGGTTAACCACTCAAAACCCTTCACGTACACCCAATTGAATGTGCCAATAAAATTGGACTATTGTGCTGAATATTTCGATGGTTAATCGCCCGTATTATGAGCTCTTTACAAGAACTGTTCTCAATCATCACCTAGCAAACAAGTTTGTTTTAAGAAAATCTTGAAGCCTGTTTTCTTGTAAGATTAGTAAATAGAATGTAAGCAAGACTACATTCAAGATATCCTACTCCAGGATATAATTGCTTACTATAGCAACAACTCCATTTATGATGATTTTTTTATCAGTGAAATAACAACTTAAAGTAGTTTAAAAAAAATACTGTTAACAAAATGTGCTGATTCGATTTAGTTTCTACCAAATCGAATCAGCACTGCACAAAACCGTGTTTTTTGTATCCGATATAAGTAGATTAATGATTTAACGGAAATAAAAGTACATCTGTTCTTGCGAATGTGTCAGTGTGAAATCCAATCAGGGTCAGTTGTGAGCGCCTCATTTCGTTACCGTCGACTACGGGCTTCCAGTCTACGAGCGGATGCACTAATCAAATAAGCAATCTAAGTCGTTGATAAATAAAATCATTTTTAAATTCATTTTATCTCTGATAGTAAGCTACTTATAATAAATGCGATTGATAAGAAGGTCTAATGAAGCTTTCTTTAATAAACAAAATCGAAAAAATACTACATAAAAACAAGTCTACAATAATTTTATGCTATGAATAACTACTTATATACCTGTAAAAGGTTCTCCTTACATTACTTCTCGATTGAAAGTTGGTCACAATTCGTATTTGGGCGGTGTTTGATCTAAAACGGTGTAAATCTGTAAACGCTGCAAAGCGCGCGCCGCCAACAGCACGGCAGCACAGTTATCCCATTGTTGGATGCCACCCACAATAGATTCTGCTTTAGTCGATTAAACCCGCCGCCGAACACTCGCAACCCACGGAAAAATGCGCGCCCTACAATGGAAATGCGTTGCAAGGATTTAAGAGATGGAAAGGTATTGTTGCACAGAGCCGTTTGGCATGTTTGTGTATTCATTTATTGAGGTTTTCTATTATCTCTTAAGCGACCCTGTGAGTGTAGGCAGGTAAAAGATATGCTTGCATATTTCTTCTTTGTTTCTTTAACTTTTATAATTTTCTTATAATAAAACTAATCTTATATATTTTGTATTTTAGCCAAGCATATGCAATAATTTATGTTACCTTTAATAATGCTCTTTACAAACACATTTATTTCAGGAAATAAAAACCATTGTTCGTTCTTGTTTTCCATTTATTACCCACGCTCTTTATATGCGAGCCCAATTCAGATGTTTCCTTTGTGACGGCGATACAAATCTCACAGTTGAATGCTTCGTGCAAAACTTAAATCCCCTTTTCTTTCAGAAGCGTAGAGTTTCAAGTTAATTTTACAGTGAGCTCTACAATACAATTCAAAAGTCCCTTTGTATGTAAGTCTATTCCCAGAAATAGAATTTATCAAACATGATGGAAATTTTGCGCCATGGCTTTAACATAAAACATTTGATAGAAAACAAATACAAGTTGCTGTAATAATATCCGAGCAAAATTTAATTTTCTTTTTGTAACGACGCTAATAAACATGTATCAAACCTTAATAAAGTCCCTCAAATTGTTCGGGTAGAACAAAAAATGGCCCGTAGCGATCCGTTACCCAGGAACGTATCATTAAATTTTTAAGAGAGTATAAAAAATAAAAATCATATTATTCTGCCGGCCCGCGGGGGCTATTTTGTTATATTCACTTGATATTCTTGTTGAAACTGAAAAGCAAAAATGTAATTTTGTTTTATACCTAACTTTTTATTTATATATCAAGTCCATTCCTATTTGACAATCTAGATATTATAAACATTCATAATAGTTATTAAAATTATTTAATGAATATAATCATAAGATAAAAAAAGTTTATTGGTATCGCTCAAACAGGGCTTTAGAATTGATGTTATTATCTATTTATATAGCAGAGAGCAGTGATAGCCAATTTGGTAGAACGCTTGCCTCGGTAACGAGGATCGCAGGTTCAATCCCCGGCTCGCACCTCTGGGATTTCTGGATTTCATGTGCGAATCTCATTTTCAACCATGATTATCACTTGCTAAACGGTGAAGGAAAACATCGCGAGGAAACCTGCATGTCTGAGAGAACCCCTCGAAATACGTGTGAAGTCCGCCAACCCGCACTGGGCCAGCGTGGTAGACTGTGGTCTAAACCCCTTTGCATTGAGGGAAGGCCTGTGCCCAACAGTGGGAGATCAAAAGGGCTGGTATTATATCTATTTTATATATACAATGAATCTATAATCATTTAAAAATCAAACTGAAACAAACAAAAGCATAATTAAAACGCAATCATGGTGAAATAACAGTCTCAACTTTACCTAACCCCATAGTGAGGCTTGGCTTAAAAAGCACCCTGTATAAAAAACGTTTTTAATAAGCTGAAAACAAAGTTTGAGCATTAAAATTTCTTCGCTTAAGCAACGCCAGTTAATTCCCGAGATTGTACGAGCAAAGGAAGAAAAAGTTTGCGGGCGCCCGGTATCTCTTCCGGCCTTGCATCCGTACAGCTCACATTATGTATAATATTATGACTTCGGATAACTTGCCGATATCAACTTTTTTCTTCTTTTCATTGACGGATTCACGCGACGATATTTTTGGGACTTTTGCAAAAAAAGTGTGAATTTGCTTCAAAATATAAGAATTCGTGATATACTCAAAATCAACTTATACGATTTGTTAGAGAACCATCTCCTGATTGATAATTTGGCAAAGGAAAGTTATACTTTAATTACTTTTTTTGAAAATAATTAATGCAGAAAAAAGATTTCATGCAGATACTTACAGGTTGATGAGGAAGCGTATGGAAACTGTAGTACAAATTAAAAAACAGAAATAGTTTCAAAGGGTATAATTTTAATTGAAACAATATCGACTCAGGAAAGCATTATATAGCTCTATCTCGAATCAAAAAAAATACAAAGTAGCCAAAAATATTTTCAAAACGTGATGCAAGCCCTGCTTAATTTAGGACCGTACAATTAAAGGATAGATCCATAGATAACACTCTATTGTACACCAGAATACATACATACATTATAAAAAAGACAAAAACAAGGAACGAATGTGAGTGTACATTGGGCGGTCCATCTTATCGTAAGCTATGATCTCTTCCAAATAAACTTTGGATGGAGTAGACTTGTCTATGTCTTCTCTCTCTGTAGGAATGTAATCAATAATACCAATCAAAAATACACAGACATCAGCGTTATTTTCGCATTCCGATAAATAGTGCGAGATAAAATTGTAACCGCTGAGTTTATCTCATTCATGAAACCGCAATCACCCCAAAACAACATTATTTTAAACTACTTGCGGGGCTCTACAAATACCCACACATTCTGCCCGAACTTATATCCTAAGGGCGTTTACTGTGCTTTTAAGATTGTGTTTTTATACCGTCGCCCACATAAATACGGCCCCTGACAATCCAGTTTATTTTATACTGAATTCAGTGAAATTGAATTCTACTCCATATCGATAAAACCAATGCATAAACTCTACTTGAGAATTCTAATAAAAATGTTTTCGTAAACGGGCTTTATAGATATGTACATATTTGCGTTTTCATATATACTCACACATATATTTACAGATATTATTTATTAAAGTTAAAACCGTAAATATGAAAATGTAATAGAAATAGTTTATAGTTTGAAAATACGAAGGTATAATCTTTATTACTCGTAATAGAGAATTCGTTGGGAACAGTGTTTATTTTTTTACAGAAATCTCTAGTCTGCCATAGGTATATAATATTGGCTTTCAAATTTATTAAAGGTTTACATTATTTAGGTATGTGCTTTATAACATAAAACCGAAATCAGCAAATAGCATGATCGATAGAACCGAAGTTGCCACTAGGGATTCAAATTATCGGTTCATTTGCGTCCAGTAATCATTAGCAATGGCTGAACGGGCTCATTATTCGTAATAATCGATATTGCCATTGGAAAGGCCTCGCAGACATTTCCCGACAATAGATAGACACTTGCCTATGAACGCTAATGATGCAGATAATGGCTATGGCGAGATAACATTGTAATGTACTTATATTCAAATTGGTATTTAACCTTAGCCTTATAAAGGGGCTCAGTACAGAACTTAACTGTCCATTCTTGAAGAACTTGATCTCATGCAGCGTCTATTGTCCATCGTACAATCCTGGATTTTTATTTTATATTATCTTCAAGCATTTAGGTATCAAGACGTGGAGATATATCTCCATAGAGCGCATCGTGGTACTGAGAAATGTTGAAGGTAAAATAAGACGTGGCTGAGCCTATGCGTTGGACCGATTAACTTAAGGCTGCTATTTGTGGTACCCTTTATGAGTCCACCAGAAAATCCACAATACCAGAATAACATAATTTCGCATTTTCATGCTGTACTGCTTATCTCATTTAAACAATGTAGTAACTATTACATCGGCATTATAAAAAAACATATTCAAAATAAAGTATTGTAAACCTACGAACACTTTACTCTTACTCACTCTATAAATTTGGGAGTAATTATTCCACGTTTTTATGATAATTCTTGTTTTATTATATTGATTATTTGTACTCGAAGCACCATGATAACAATACCTATACAGTTTACGGAATGTTATCAAGAAAAAACCTTACTTTCCGCATCCACATAAAAATAAAAACAACATTTGAATAACAAAAATCCACGATACCAATCTTAATTGGGTTAGATTTGGAAACAAAGAACAGGCGTAATTACATTTGCCAGAAATATAGCAAAACAAATAACTACTTCAACGTCAAATTTAGATTGAACCTTCGGTCCCCAGAGGCACAAAAGCCTAAGGCTTTATTCTTTATCAAACTGAAAATAATTTTCCTTTTAAAAAATAAACCAAGAGTTCGGCAAAACTGCTTAGAAATTGGGATGATTACGAAATACACAACATTTTTTTTATTTGGAATTGAAACAATGATTTTTTTAGGCTTCACACATAGGAACAAAATACCTTAGTGTGGACACAGTGTATAGAAGAGGCATTTCTCTATACTGTATCTTGGATTTACTTAGCTTTCTAATTTGTTGCTATTACATTAATTAATATACTTATCTTATTTATAGCAAAATACCTGATTGCTAACTGACTCACGCTTCACAAAATTGTATGGGAAAGAAGATAGAAAATTAGCTGATTTTTTTTCTTTAATCGCTAAATACTGATACAGAATAATAGATTAACCCCCGAATTTATAGACGATATATAATTCTATAAAACGTAATATAGGACTGCGCAAAGCAAAACTCTGGTGCGCAGCACCACGTGACGTTTAACAAAGTTATAGAACGTCTACAAATTTGGGGGATAATCTATTCGGTGGGGTACCAAATTTGTATGTTGAGCTTGAATGTTTGTACCCGAGTCATGTAGTATTGCTTAGTGTGGGATCGTATAGTTGAAGTGTTCGTCTGGAAAAAAGGACTTAGTATAATATATCGTAACTACAAGTACACTTTGTCCACGTGAAATAGTCGTAAAAACGCGTCAGTATTTCGTAGTAGGATTGTCATTTATTTCCTTTAAATCAAAACGCGAGGTATCCACCGTCTATAGATCCCACAGCGTAATGAGGCAGCCTTTCGATACTTCTCAGCCTTCTTTCATGAGGCAGCTAAGATATTTAAAAGGTCTAGCTTATTCTCATATAAAACGTTCAGTCGATATGTGCCAGCATAAATCAAACTAAACGAGGAACGTTGAACGCAATTTGACAAGTGAACTGTCGCCTTCCCCGGGATGTGGGTCCGGCGGGCACTTCGAGAAGATCCGACGTCCTTACGTACATATCACGCGTGATTATCCATTTGAACACTTACAATTTGATTAATGTTTGTAATAGTTAGGAGAACACTTTGGCATTAGATATGAAATCAATTCTTCAAGTCTTGTGATAACAGGATTTTGAATTCATATCACACGTATTAAAGTTGACTTTACAGTGTGTTTAGAACTTTCTAAATAAATTGTATTTCCATCAGTATATTACCGACATATTTCCTATTTATACATTGGTATAAACTGTTTGATCGTCTCGTTCTATTGATTAGGATCAAAGAGTAGCTCCATCACACGGGAGCCGGCTGTAATTGCCACTCGTTTGAGGTATTAAACACATCACCGATTGATGGATAGGTAGTGTTCGTAGATCTATTCAGATCCTATTCTAAAAGAGCTTAAAGATGATGCTAATTGAAGATGATTGTTTTTTTTTAAATAATCATGCCTGTAGGGAATACAGTCAGATTAAGATTTATACCTACATCTAAATATCGCATTATGTTTGTATTCGTTTCAAATGTAATAGGGGCGGCCTTAGAGTTACCTAAGGCCTATGCATGAAATCATATTGAAATAAAACTAATTTTACGAATTTTATGACGTTTATTTTATGTTTTTACGTCTTCCCGTGACCATGGTTGCTGTAAAGCAGCCGAAACGTTGGGAACGTAAAATCATAAAATGAACGCGATAAAATCCGTAAAATTTGTTTTATTACAATGTGTAGTATTTGCGTAAATGTTAGAAATCAATATGAAAACATGTATTAAATACCCATTTGCTATTTTAGGAAAAACAGTAACTATAAGTAATAGTAACAGACAGGTCATGCATATTAAGTTTTTTATAGATTTTCTTAAAATACTAAACTTGTAACTTAAAATACCAAATTATATTATGATTTGGCTTAAATCGATGTATTATAAAATCTGACCTCCCAAGATAATCTACGTCGTCGCCCCGATAGATTTATAGTTCCAAGTGCCCCGGACGACCGGCGGGATATCTTTGAAACCATTCCAAAACCCTCCCTCTAAAGAAAACGTCACGTATCCTTGAAGAATTGCCGAGATCGTTAATGCCATTATCACCGCATACATACGACTGACTCGAATGTGGGAACGTTGACAGACACCGGTTCGTTTGCAACGAGCCATTAGCTTCGGCGATAGCTTATCTTAGCACACCGACATTCGTCTCGTAATACATCATCTGTTACAATGACGTCACGACGCCCAACCGTCTCCCCGATGCCGCGCCGTCGCGTCGACTCGTTAAAACAATCGTAATTGAGTCCTTAATTTACGACTCGTTTCGTCTTGACGTTAATTTTATCATGTACAATGACAAGTGATTTTGGCGTGTAATTATGTTTTATGTGTGTATTTTATGTATTTGCTGCGACACAGCAGTTGATACAGCCAGTTTTTATATATAAAACATCTCGCATACTTTTCTCATGATAATACTATGATCATAAATACCACTGTGTGTATGCTATTTGAATGGTCCTTTAAGTAATCAAACCTATTTCAATAAAATTGGTAGGTATTCTAAACCTTCATATCAGTAAATTCAAATTCAATAGCGTAGCTTCGCGTTACGTGCTGTGGGCTACAATTGAGGATAAACATTTATTACATTATTATTTTTGCTTACAGTAAAATTTCATACCTATGTGTACAAGGTATATGCCTACATAACATACCCTTTATACCTATAGGTCAGTAAAAAGAGGTACCAAAAATAATATTGCTGCAGATATGTATGTTTGTTATGTTGTGTCATTTTAATCCTTATCAACAATATCAGCCTAGTCCTAGCAAGACAGGCATCCACTTAGCTTAAGCAAAAAGGATGAGTCAATATGCACTTAATTCCATCTTTATGAACTTGCGACCCGCAGATATAAATTAAACTGTATGCGGGTCTCATTGAGTAAATTATTGGATACGAACATGCGGGCGATACTCGCCAAAGAAGCCAGTTTGAACGCTCCTAAGAAACAGAAGTAATGTGTGAGATAATTAAGTGACACCAAAAGGATTTCCTCGTCACGTACGCGAGCGGTGTCTTACACGTGATGACGTAACACGATCGCTCCCCACGCGACATCTGCTACGTCATTCAGCCAAATGTCAGGGAAATGACGGCGCTCATTCGAAGATAGACGGCAATTATACGCGGAATTCAGGATTTTGGGTAACGACTGTAATATTCGTACAAGATCTGGTCTATAGTATTGGCATTATATTTGTAGATACCAGAATTGGCGTTTCGTATGTATATGGCGTAGATATGATTACTAATTAAACAATTGAACTATCAACATTGATTCTAATAGGTAAATCAAATTTTAAAAAAAAACAAAATATAGATACTGGCCATACGAAATATAGATATTGGCCATACACCCACACACATAATATATTTAGACCGAATCCAAAGAAATACAAAAATATGACTGTCGGACATCACACAAGATTTTATCACATAATATATTTACTTTATTTAAATTACAAAATTTTAATGAGTATTCAGTCACGCTTCCATTAATATTCCATATTCGTCTATCTACATCTAACACAAAAAAAAATATAAAATAAAAACTATAATAACCCTTACGTTGTCACAAAGTGTATACTGTATATGCTATTTAAGCAATATCGATAACACCGATAATTCTATAGGCATTAGAAAGTAAAGATAAATAAAGATAAATATACGAACAAGTTTATGTTAATCCCGTAAAGGGTCGAGGGAGATAAACTCCTCGGGGGATTACAGTGTCGTAACTCGGCTTAGAGCGGACACTCTTGACACTATCGGCCGCAATATTCCGCGGATTACCACGGATTACTGTCAGCCACTGCATGTATGACTAGCGCTAATTAATACTCACACCAGGAAGTTTCGATCGACGTATAGATTGTGACGCCGGGGTGGATTTATTGGAGTTGAGCCAGTTAGTTTACTTGATGCTGATTGGTTGTTTTAAGGAAATGCAAATTGATATTGATAAGTGTATTGTCGGATGTTATATCTTGAAATAAAACTAATTTTAAGGATTTTATCGCGTTAATTTTATGTTTTATTATTCGCGTAAATATTAGAAATCAATAGATATTATAACATTTAATAATTTAGGCGGGCTCATTACACCATTAGACTATTGCAATTAACAATTTTAATCAAATAGGTACCTATGTAAAATGTTATGGCTCACTTATCCCTATGCTATGTTTCACAATAGATACCTACTCTTATTATGGTTACATTTAGATGCTAGTTTCTCATTTTTGTTCCAATAAATCTATGTCTATATATTATAACTCGTGCTGACAGGACGTGAGAAATTGATATGGTAAAAAACCTAAGAGCTCTGAAATATGAACAATAATAAATAGATCCAGTTTTCGTTAATATAGATACTGTTACTACTGTCTGCATACATCACATACGCTAATTAATACTCTCTGGGGGAAACTCTCGGTAAACCGCGCTGCGTTCAGCAAAGTTTATTAATACGTCTGGCTTGCATTCTGGTTACATTTATTGAACTCTATTAATATTTAATGCATAATATGGCCTATTAGTAGACAAGAAAACGTATAAAACACGCAGGTAACAAGCAGAAACAATGTGAGCACAGGGTACTTACACAGCATTCAAACTGTCTTCATAAAATGTTACGGGTGAAACAACGCGATTTTTATGACCATACTTATGTTACCGGTATTTTTAATCTGTCCGCTGTTTATAAAATAAAGGATGCAGGTACCTTTATTAGTAAAGGATACCTACCTACGTCTACCAAGATGAAACACGAGCGGGTAATTCCTTTAAGCTGATATGCAAATTTGGCGCCACTTTCCCAGAATTCCTTATTTCAATTTTGTTTTGGTATTTTTCTTTTGGAAAATGTTTTAAAAAATAAAATAAAATATGTGCATTTTAACGATACTTTGGCAGAAAACCGGCATGAATGAAGCAAGCCAGAGACGCTTGGGACTTTTGGCGCTGAATTATTCATTTAATCCTTTCAATATCGCCGTCACAGCGTATCTAAGTATGAACGAGGTTTGGTTCTTTTTCTCATTCCTGTTGTATTGGTTATGCAGGCTTAACAGGATTAAATAAGGGCGTTCTATGTCTCTCCTTTATTTATTTCGATTCACACTAGAATACTCTCACGTTTTTGTGTTGCATACGTGTTTGTATAAGTACGTATATATGTATATAAAATTTTATACGTATATAAAACAAACCTTGAAAAAAGAGTAACATGTAGTACATATAAAGTCACAATAATTGAGTAAAAAGTTGGTGTGCTCAAGTGTTCAGAATATCACATACTACAACAAGCTACCTTCTTCATTTGTTCTTAAATATACACAAATAAGTGCTAAAGAGGGGGAATAATGATGTCAAATAAGTTGGGAATAGGTTTTATAAGCACATGCCAAAAAGGCTCTTAATATAATAGGAAATAGAGTTCTATTATAAGTTTGAACTTCAATTATAATTATGGCAGGTGTCCGCAACCCTTCCAATATTCCCATCTCATATCTTTCCATATTCCTTAAATAGTTCCTCCGCCTGCCGAGGTCAATTTGGTGTTTATGCTTTAATTTTCAGGAGTTGACCCCAGCAGGTGGCAAACATGACATTAAAATTCTCAAAAAGGGCCTCTATGTGTTGAACTCATGTCCCTGCGCAAGCCTTCCAAAGATCCGAGTATAGCCCGTGTGGTGATAGACATAGTTATAATAATAGAAAATCCTTTTACGTGTAACAAATATTATTACAATATGTTTAGCACATACGCAGTAATAAATCAAATTTACGTGTAGTGTGTATCTACATATATTTCACTTACACCCAATACGATCCAGGCTATTGCTACTCACGATTCAAAGCACATATTTTATTAGGAGTGAAAATAAACTTTTTGTTCGCCCGTTGTCTTACGACTCTTATTTATAGCTTGTACCTATAATTTCATACATCTCACTTACTTCGTCGGGATATGGGAATAGGTATCTTTCTGAAAATGTTGCCATATATGTGTTATATTGTGACATAGGGAATCCCTTGTGATCGATTGAAACAATCGACCTTTAATGCCAATTTTCATGATAATGATAGAAATTTGAAATTAATTTTCTTTGTACTGTGCCGATGCTTTTAATTTTGACAGTAACCGGGTGCTTTTCATTTAAAAAAAAATACCTTATTCATCTATCCCAAATAAATACGATGAAAAATTTTAGCCATGGGCAAAATGAAGCCCATACAATACAAAGAGCGCGGAACGCAGACCGTGGAACGCAGAATGCTGAAGACAGTTCTGTTGCTCAAGGTCTAATATTATTAAATTGCCTTATACTGAGTTTCATTTTCCGGCAATGAGATCTTACAGAGGTAAAATACTCGTAATAAATCAAGTGGCTAGACATCTTTGATTCATGCGTAACGTTTATTCTAACACTGTGGTTTGTAGAGATAAATATTTACGGTACCTATGAAGACTCAAAATTCTTCTAATTAATTCCAACGCATCACTTATATAAAGACTGTGACCATAGATAATACACTATGTGACGACTATGAGGACGAACCACCTTCTTCTTCTTTTTTGGTGGATGGTTTGGCTACAAAGTAGAGGCATTTTGCCAATGATGATTAAGTATAAGTACCACGGATGATAGTATATAGTATGAGTACCACGAGTGGTGGAGGACTGTGATGTGAGGATCATTGGGGAGGCTTATGTTCTGCAGTGGACGTCTTTCGGTTGATAGAATAGGAACCACAGATGATAATGATGATGATGTCGATGTTGAAACGAATCCCCTACCCCAATTAGTAAATCTGTAGATACTTTACTGAAAATTTACTGGACAGCTTGAGAGAAATTGAGAATGTTGTGCACGTTTATGAACACACAATGGTTAATATCCCACGAATACTTCACATGATTTATTAATAAAACATATGTTTTTGTAAATAAAACAAAATTTACAACTTCACTGTTCAACTCCCCACCGCACCACATTACTTAACGTTTCACTATGTTTTTTTTTAGTAGAAAGAAAAAAATACCACAGCTTAACTAATAGTTCTTATGCTTTGCGTCATGATCGAAATTGAAAAATCTATTCCAGTCATGGAAATAAAATGGACTTTTGCGAGCGGATTTCGAACAATAAAGGCCACCATTCCGAGACAGTGAGATGAAATATTAATTGTACATCTGTTACGAGTACCCAAGGATCTGATCGCAAATGCTTTTCTCCTATATTTGCGTGTTTCAAGAAGTTGTTCAAACTTATCACTGTTCAAGAGTAAATGCTCTGGAGACATTTAGATTTAAAGACGTTCTTTTTTATTTTCTTCTGCGAACAATTCCGATGTCCCAACAGTCCCTGAGCGAAAAAGTTTATCTAATTGACATTATTAATGCTGTTGTCTGAGTTTCCTGTCTATTTAGTTTTGTTTAGTGTTGCATTTAGTATCTTCGTACACCTTTGATGACAAAGTTTAAGATATGAAGATGATAGAACAGCTTTAATTATATTCATATTCATACTATAAGCTTTAGCTTTAAGAAAAAGTAGTACTTACTTAGTTAGGGATATATTTTTCTTTCTAATCCTATTCTTCCAATCAAGCCAAAATGTCAATGTATATCTGGATTAAAATCTAAAACCAATAAAATATTCTGGTCACGAACAAACAACGTGTGTTCTGACGCAAAATGTATCCAGACACATGTAAACCTCACTGGAAATTAGACATATTGTCTACATCAACAAATATACATAGGTAGGTGTGTACGTACTTGTTCTACACCAGACAAGTGAGTGTCGGGTCAAATGGTAGGGTTCCGTTGCTATTTAACAACGAAAACTTATCGTGCTTCGGTAAAGCAAAGTCTACGAAAAACAATGTTGTATTTGTTGCTTATTTTTATGCATCTTTATTACGTTTTTAGAGCAATGATGCGAGATTCACTTTGCATTAACATGGTCCATTATAGCCAATGATCTAGTTAACCCTCGATTGTCGTGATTAGATCAAAAATCGAGACTTCTCTGAATGTTGGCTCACGAGATAGTGGATGAATTTCGTGAAAAGGCCACTTTTTAAAGGATATATAGTTTAAAGGATATATGGTATATAGTATCTTAATGTAATGGCTGTGACCCAGATGGACGTATATGATATGGCGAATCAATAAGGGTTTTTGTTTGACTTCCGAACCCTAATATAGTGATTACCCACATCCTTCTAAACCAACATAATCATTTATTTACAATATGAATACAAACAGCCTTAAATAATAACCAGGCCTCTCTATGTATAAGCCTCAAATCATATAAATCCTCCAACATCCCTTGAGACCAAGACTTTATGATAAGAGTGTAAGTTATGTAGAAAATTATAAACCAATTTCATTACTAGGTACGTAATACAACCAACTCATTCCATAAAATTAAACAGCATAATCCGAAACAAAACACTTCAAGCAATGCCACGTAAACTACACCCCATAGGAAGCGTCCGCGAACAAAACTAAAATCACATCGATATCTACGAACAAAAACAAGCCGGCGGGGGGCGGGAGTTGTCACAGAGCCGCGTAGTCAGCGAGAAATGGAGTAACCCATTTTAAACTAGAATGAATTGCACGTCGTGGACTGCAGGTTCGCTGGAATGCTGCCCACTGACAATGCTGGACACACAGGCGTATTGGTTTGCCAACTTGACAGACAACTTAACCGATGGCTTGCCCTAGCAATAAAAAAGTGCACAAATCTATGTGATAAACGTTAATACCTACAAGTATACTTACTGATATAAATTTTGACTGATTGAATTCTGTTGATTATATCGTCTACTTTGATTCGAATGATTGTATTGTTTAAAGTAAATAATAAAAACAGTGACCTCAGAAATATGAACATAAAAACTATAGGTTTAAAATATCCTGAGATCTAAACCAAATTTTCACTGCTCCACCTAAATATCCTCATACTAACTGACTTGATCCCCATTGACACGATTGATAGTCACTCTTTCTATGCAAAGGGACCGGAGTTCGAATGCTGGTAGGGGCAACATTTGTAATTTAGGCACGAATGTTTCTCATCGACGTTTATATCTGATATAAGTAATTATATACTAGGATCACCCCCAGTTCATTGTAAGATACCCATAAAACAAACGTTGCTTAGTTTGGGACCGTACAGTTATTGTGTTGGTCTGGCGATATTTAACTATATTTAACTATCAATATATAATAATAATACCAGACCTCTTTAATATCCCACTGTCGGGCACGGGCCTCCCCTCAATGCGAGGGGGATTAGGCCATAGTCCACCACGCTAGCCCAGTGCGGGTTGGCGGACTTCACACATCTTTCGCGAGGTTCTTTCAGACATGTAGGTTTCCTCACGTTGTTTTCCTTCACCGTTTAGCAAGTGATAATCGTGGTTGAAAATGAGATTCGCACATGAAATCCCAGAGGTGTGAGCCGGGGTTTTTACCGTTCCTCGTTACCAAGGCAAGCGTTTTACCAACTTGACTATCACTGCTTAAGTATCAATAGTAACTTATAACTCGTCAGTGCTGGCGTATAATCTGGAGCGTGTGTCAACGCCAGCGGCGGCGGCGGTGGCAGACACGCCCCGGTAACTGGGCACAAACTACCGCACCAATATTGACTTTTGCTCCTTAAAACTTCCTCATTCTGTGTCTAATTAATATTTTTTGTTCAATCGGACAATCGATTTAGCCCACGATAGAGTAGTATAAAGTTTATTAGTATAATATGGTCATATTAAGCTTGTGTGTTGTTTGTTTCTGTACGAAGCCGTGTAGCGTAGTTTGTCCGCTCTACGGGTCATATATTCCATATTGTACATCCAGCTTGAGATATTGTCTTGGATTTGTATACGTGGAGTTTTATCTTAGAAACTACATAAGGTGACAGGTACTGATTAGTAAGACCGAAAGTAATAGACATTCTTATCAAGTCCAAAAAAAAAAAAAGACCAACGGAACTACAAAAATATTTAGACGAAAAATGCTTTAAAAATCAGCGTTGTAAATTGGCGAAATCATCCTATACATTTGGGGGCTTTATTACAATTTGGAAGTCATGTAACAGGTTCGTAAGTAGACTCACTTATCGTATAATCATACAAATGATACTCATGATGCCTTAATATAATTAATAATAACGATATAATTACCTGTTTCCTGAAACCGATAAAATAATAAGTTCTAACATAAAATAATATCTCCCGTACCAATGGATTATTGTGTTTCATAGATTGATACATTTATCAATCTTTGTAATCACATCTATTTCCAATACTAAGTAACAATCACTCGAGTAGTCCACTTGATTGATCCCCGCCGAATTGCTATTCGACTTGAGCCAATAAAGATCTTTTTGCCAATTGAACGGGATCAAGGAGTGTGCGGGACGTACCTTCTCCGCCCGCAACTGGATTTTGATTATTGGCCTCATTCGATTGGTTGTGCCGTTATCGTATTCATGAGGTAACCTCTAATAACAACTTTATTCATGGTGTGTTCGGCTAATCAACAGCTGACCGTTCATTGGTGGAGAATCAAAGGAATCAACAGGAATGAAACCAAAAATTTATCTGGCACAATAATTACATAATTTATAGGTACAAATCTATAGTGAATAATTTGCTAATTGGTAATAAAAATGTTACAACATTTTACGGATATATTCGGGAAGAAAAATTGTATTTTTTAATTTAAAAAAAATAGTTTCTGAATTACTTTTAGCTAATGTTTAATTTTGGTGGAACATTAACCATAAATGTATTTATAATGTATGTATTTATAAAATGGTGAAATTTGACTTTTTAAATTCTCCCAAGAAATCCGGTAGTTTGTCGGTATAGTATTCTCCCCTGTACTCAAAGGGTTAGTTAAGCCTAATCTACGGGGTAGGTCAATATAGAATCACAAAATATTCCTACTTGACAGTGTAAGAATACCTACATACTGGAGTATGGCGGCATTTTCTAAAAATACATACGTAAGAAAACCTATACATATAGGTATTAGACAGTGAATCACGGCAAATCTATCTCACCAATAACGATACTAGTTTATTTCAAAAGTTCATTATCACTAGGTTTAAAAAGTTGGATTTAAACCTATCGTATTAATTGACGGTGATAATCACATTATTAAATTTGGAAAGATTCAGCCGATTCAGCCGCCAAACCAAAATATGCGGTGTACTTTCGATAAAACATGAACACCTAAATGGAAATTCCGGAGTTAGCTTCGTTAACAGCCCAACTTTATTCATTAGCGTGTATTGTCTACGGAATTTATTCGTCAGGTCGAACACGGGCCAACTCTGACAACATTTTCTGCTCCTTGAGACTTTCACTCAATATTTTCATCGTATTTTGTTTATCTTTGGGAGACAGAATGGTAGCCTTTCCCGTAATTTAACAAGAGTTTAACAAGTATTGTTCGGCACGTATCTCGTTCAGGATCTGTTTCGCAGCTGTTTTGTTAAGTCAAGGTCGTATCAGATGTCTTTTAGAATTCAAGCAATGGTATAGACCTAATAATGTAAGGAATAAAGCTGAGCTTTATAGTATCATAAAAAAATACAATGCTAACAGTTTACCTTCAACATTTGCATGAAAAAGGAAATAAATTGCGTTTTAGTATAAAACTCAAATATCAAATCTAAACGATTTAACACGTCATATATTTATCCGATGACATATCGAAAAAGTTTTTGATACCGCATAAGCTGAGACGGTGTTGGGGGAGTTCCATCAATGTGTCTCCAAACTTAACAAATGACACCTTGTAAAAGTTCTAGAAGCTTTGAATTATTCATTTTCATTCGTCGCCATTATCATTGAAAAGGTTATAACACTTTTCTCTTTTATTCATAGAATGCTATTATGTTATCTTAACGAGCAGGTTTAAATTTTATTTAAATCTCCAGCCGTTAATAATCTTAGAACGCGTTTCAAATATTCTAAAGGCTTAAGCGGTGGGAAAGTTGAACAGTCGTTAAATATGACTCTGTAAAGAGCCACTTTTTTATTATAACCTATTGTATAACCCGCTGATGAAAAAATAATTCTTTAAAATAAATAAACTCTAATACATTATTAATGCACACAATTTCATGTCAATTCAGTAAACATAAAAAGGGGCATGAAGAATTTATCAATTTTAATGATGTTATTCAGAGATAACCCAAAAAATTGCTAATAACTTTGATAATGGAAACCCAATGAAAAGGCGAGGGCAATTAAAGCGATCTTCTTTGATGCGCGGCGGATCTGACGCAGCTCATTGCGCTTTAAGTCGACCACCGAACCGTGAAAAGCATCGTACTTTCGAAAATTTTCAGATGCGCTTTTGTCTTCAAATTACATGTATCGATGGTTCGAATACTGTTTACCGGATTTTGGAACCTATATTGCCTAGCACATAAATTATCATGGTAGGTCGATAGGGATATTTTATCGCAGATCATATTTTTCAGATTAATAAACTGAAGTCGAACCTTAATTGGAGAAAATACATTTTCAGTGTAGTCTTTCCAAAACTCCTAATTAGAAAAAGTAGATTTGCATTATCTATAATACCATAGTCCTTTTATAAATAACACAAAAGGGTATGCTCTCAAGAAGTATTAGGGCACTGACACACTATTATACGTCATAATATAGGCGTACTTACCTTGTTGAGCACTCTCAGTGCCTTTCAATTTATTATAGGGAAGAACCGAGCAGGAGTCTTACTAGAAGGCACGTACGGAAGCACGCACGTAAGTAGCTGTACGGAAATCTGATCACGCACCTTCTTGTGACGAAATAACTATAGTCGGTACATTAACTTGAAAAGGTATTGAAAACTGGTTGCTAAATATCGTTTATAAATTCACCTCTAGCTCCATTCGCTACATCTATCCAAATAACACGTAAAGTATGTTCAAACTTACGCATAATAGCACTTATGTAGGTATGTACATACTACAAATTGACGATTCACCCCCGAATTTATATAGATGTTTTATGATCATCAAACGTTTTATAGTACTGCGCACAAGAGTATTGCTTTGCGCCGTACTATAATTATAAAATACGTACGTTTGATATAGTTATAAAATGTCTATAAATTCGAGGGTTAGTATACTATGATTATTCACTCCTCATTATAATAAACACCATAATGACTATTATCTTTAGCAAAAACTAATTTATTTCATTATATATAGCCGCTTTTAACAGGCATACTTACACTTCATAACAAATGGCAAGTACTTAGAATCCCGACGAATCTCGTGAAGATAAACGCAGAATAACCATACAATTTACTAACACAAAAACACATATTTCTTGTAGTTATACCAGCCACAAGAGAGATCATACCATTAATATGGAGACGTAAAGCTGTCATGAGCAGGGAATAAGAATATGAGATACAAACAAAGGCGAATCAAATGTGGGTCCGAAATAGTTTTTTTTGTTAAATTTTATTTCATCTCTTATTGCAAAACTGAACGTATAATTAAATTGTACCATATCAGTAGCTTTAAATTAAAAGTAGAATCAACGTATTTTTACTATTGACATTAGTATAGACTCTACATTGTATACGATATATTATCAGTTCTAAATTTTAGCAATCGATCGTCACATGAATTCAGACAAAATTCCGATTCATAGATGTATAACAGCTGTGCTTGGAAACTCTGGCGGTGATTACCATTATAATTTTATTATCACATTTAACACACAGAAGTTTTGAAGAAAAACATGTTGACTCATATGTTTTCGTCGTCTTTTTTTGTAGTAAAATAAAACTTGACTTAGGGATAACTTTTGGGACCTCTAACTATATAGACAATTTAGTCTAATACCATATTTTATCCGCATTTACATCTTCTTATACTTTCAAAAACAGTTTAGAAGTATGGCCGAAGAATCTTTATTATTTGACTTTTGCTCTTTCTATAAATTGAGAATGGGCCCAAATTTCGGATTTGGTGTTATCCGCCTGACCTCCTCCATGCTTGGTAGGGCAAGTAAAACTAGCTAAGTCAGCTATGATCTTATCATCTACAAGTGTTCAGAAGCCTGAGAAATTGTCCTTACCTTTCCCCTTAGGTCAAAGACAGGAAGTATTATGGCCCATATTTGGTTGGTACACATCCAAATCAGGGTATATTTCAAGCAAACTATAATGAACCAGGAAAAAAACCATTAAAACCACGCTCTTCACAACTGACAACTAAATCGGTAATCAATGCCATTAAACAGTTACGACACACGGAAATCTTATCTGATTTCACAGTAAACGTGAATAAACAAAGACTAAATGGAGTTGTTGTATAGTGTATAGCCGTTTTACGACGACCGTAAACCCGTGTTCTGCGGAAGCGAGTCAGTGTCAAGCACTCACCTGTCCCGGGTAAGCTTTGGGCGCGGCACTGTCATTCAACATAATTTATCTTCCGCACAAACAATTGTGATCTAAACGATACAGTACTTAGATGTTAATGCGAGCTTAAAAGCTTCTCGTAAAGCCAGTTTAAGGTTTTTCAATCACTACACAAATGTACGCTATAGCTATAGTGTATAGAGCAGTCCTTTGTAAATATTATATGCTAAAGCTAATTACATTTTTGTATCGTTTTCAGGTAGTATTAAATATACGTGTCATTTATTATGTGATCTGTGTTATTATTGAACTTTCTTAGAACTTTATACTAACCCAGTATCAACCTAATTTGAAATATCTTAAAGTACCTTTTTTTGTTTTTTTAGAAAAATAGTTGACCTTCAACTATTTTTCTAAAAAAACAAAAAATAATAGACAAAAAGGCAGTTCTATAGATTTTTGAAAATTTAAAATGTAAATTCATTGTAAAATGCCATATTATTATAGATAATATTTAATACCTATAAACCATAGCTTTTTGTTACACAGCAAATACTCGCTATAGGAACTTTATTTCTAAAGAAATAACTTCTCGTTCATCAGGCGAACTACTCCAATGGAGATGTTATTGTTCGTGTTAATTAATTTAAAACATTTTATGTATTCATTCAGTTCCCCCCTCGTCACTCCCCCAATCCGGCGAACGAACAATCTTTTAGTTTGCGCGATTGCCCCCGAAATATGACAGACGGAAGGAAATTCTTCTTCGTTTATTGGTACAGTCGACGATGGAAGTTAGTGAACAATATATTCCTACTTCGAAACTCGATAAATTAGGACAATATATTGTGTAAAATTAGAACTGATGGTCGTTCCACGGTACACGTTTATATCAATCCTATTCGAAATACACGAATAATTTAGGTATATTGTTAATGATAATAATGATGCTAATGATATGCTCTGATCGCCTTTCTTATATTGAACGAGAAATAATAATAACAATATCGCCTGACAAACACACCAGTTATACGGTCCCACACTAAGCAACGCTTGTATTATAGGTACCATACAATAGACTGAGGGCGAATTTGAATATAAAATATAGATATCAAACACCCATGTCTCGGATACAAACGCTCGTGCACATCACACAAATATTTTCCCTGCCAGGATTCGAACCTGGGACCTCTACGCAGACAGAAGGGTCACTACCAACTGCGCTAAACAGGTCGTCAAATATTCAATTGTTTTTCGATCGCCTCGAAAGAGGATCAAAACGGAGCAAAATTAAATAAAAATGACATAACGGATTTCCCAGGGGTTCCCGTAGAGTTTCGGATTGGAACTATTTGAGAATAGACAGTATTTGAAACAGTTCATTCTATGATTTTAAATTTTCTCAAATCGCAATAGTTTTAAATTGTACATTTTCAATAAGCTTAATACTGAATACTTAATACACATTGATCAATTTATGTACCTGACTGTACTACAAATACTATCTCGTTTCTTGCAGATATATAGCAACAGCTTCGTTTTGTTTTTATAACAAAACTTTGATCAATCATAACTGAACAGTGTAAATATTTGTTTTTGTTGCACTAAATTATATGTAGGTATAATATGACTCGCACTTCGTATTCAGTTCTATACTAATGTATGCGGAGAATCCCTCTGCTCATACCAATACCTTCAGTAGATACAATCATTTAAGCAGTTTTATACAACGGACTAGTAAGTGTTGTATGCTAATGGCAGTGTGGCAACACATTATGCAAATAAAAGAGACATTCAATTATTTATGAAAACCTTTTTTGAGATAGCAAAACATACTCAGTCTGATGCCGTTATATTTTATGCCTAATTTTCTGCTAAATATTCTAAAGTCAAATGGAGCACGATTCAGTCCAAACTTAATAATGTTATGGAATTGAATAAATAAATAAATATACATAATAGTCATCGTAAAGGTTACTTATATACCTACATAAAAGTCAACATAACCTTTTGTTTTACTTCTTGCATTTATACTATACGAATAAAAAAATGGTGTAGGTATACATTGATTATTTAATACGTTCCTAACTGGTATAGGTTCCGAATCGAGCAAAACATTATTGTTCTTAATATGAAAAGCAGGCAATACCACGTGTAACTTAATAGTAACAAGTCTTTGCCCTGTTAGCACGAATCACCCCACGACCGTTGCCTCACACCGACCTTTTAGTCCCGTCAGTGGGTACTTAATCGATTAAGGTCATTGTACGCTCACATACAGAAATTTAGTTTACCCGCAAAAATAAGAATATATTTTAGGCCATTTCAAATTCCGAACGCACCATTTGTTGTACATCAGAATGGCAGTTAAAAAAATAAGTGCGAAATTTAACGCGCGTTTTATATTTAAGTAATTTGACTTGAAATAAAATATTGTTTGCGTGAGCCGAAAAATCTCTACATCTACATCGCTGAAATTCAAATATATTCGCACAAAATACTGAAACTCATTTGCACGCATATTTTATTTCATAGATACCCTGATATTCGAACCAAACTCTTTGTTATAGAAAAAAAAATAGAAACTTTTGCATATTTGTCGTTGAATAGTGGTAATATTTTGAGCTATTTTGTTTGTAAATTCGTTGCGATGAAATATTCATGTCACATTTACACGCAGATACGAGCGATCAGTCAAACGTGAAATAATGCAAACACGATAAAGTTATGACAGCTTTAGGGCTCAGGATGGGATTGCCGTAGTGTCAGTAACCATTTGTTTAGCTTCCCCGCCTTGTGGGAACATGTCTTTTCCATTTGTGATATGCAGTCAGCGGATTACGTTAGGGTGGAAGACTTCTAACAAACTGGAAAAGAGTTTTATTACACTTACACAGGGTTTTATGATGTTTGCTGTAACATATGATTAATTGGTTTACATATTGATTTCTTATATTTTCGCGACTACTAAACATTGAAATAAAACATTTTTTTCGGATTTTATCGCGTTTAGTTTAAGGGAACGTAAAAACATAAAAGAAACGCGATAAAATTCGAAAAATAATGTTGCTGCAATTTAAAGCAATTTTCATCAACAATTATGTACAATGCCTCATACTGGTATTTTCTGTATACCTAACAAGTGTAAACAAAAAACACTCGTAAAGCAACGCGTGCCATTTCTGAGGTTAGTTTCCTTTCTACGGAAATACAAGACGTGATCTGTTTGGCCCTAATCCAGTTTTTGCCTTCGAGCGGAACGTTGTTTTCTTTATATGATTATATACCTATAGTGGTTATAAGGATCCTTATACAGCTTGTTGTGACGTATTTTCTGTAAAAAAAACGTACTCTAGATCATTAAAATTAAGCCTCGTCTCTGAGTCTAAATATTTTAAGTAAAAATAATCAGGCTAATTGGATCGGTGGTAGTTTTTTCAATTACATTTAACAAATTATCTACTATAGTCTCTGCTTCTGCAAAGGACAGTTAAATAGCTTGTGCTGAAAAAAATATCCCATCAGTTAGATTCTAGTTAATCAGGTATTCCGTAGTTATGTAAATGTACAAATAATAAGCAGTGTTTCTATGAAGTTTTATTTATATTAAATATAGATTGTATATAAACAACGGGTAAAGCCAAAGATAGTGTGATCATAAAATGACGAGGAAATTATAGAAATAAATATTTGAATTCTTACGAATATTCCTCGTACTGTTCCTCAAAGTTGAAATCACGTGGTATTAAAAGTTATGAATTATAAAAAATTATACCAAAAAAATGTTTTTTAATATCTGGTTTTGTTGCTCTTCAAATCTCAAATAAATTAGTCTGGACTTGGCTCGACTAAAGCCTTATGGTCAATTACGCATAAGCGTAAAATAAAACATATGATATGTGTAGGTTGTGCCTTACTATGTGTGTATAGGCACGATTTAAATTTGCGCCAATGATCACGCACACATCTTTATGTGTGCTGTAGGTGTATATTTACCGAGCAGAAAAATCAATACAGGATTTAGCTCTTACAACTTCATTGTTAAGTACTTAAAGCTCGAAACGTACTTTGCAAGAAATTGAATTCCTTAACGAGATAAAATTTTACTCATATATTTTTTGTTAGCCATAACAATGGTTTGTAAAAGCCCGGCCCATACAATAGTATGAGTTGGGATTTAGTAACGTCCCCTTATCGCCAACAATTTCCGCTTCCTATATCAAACGCAACATCCTACCAATCTAAATTAACGCTTCGTTACGAGGCAAACTAATTAGTTTTAGTACCAGTAACTTGGTCCCCTCTTTCTGGTAACGACTGGTGTAATTTAATTTTTGCCATGATAGCTTCAACGTAAATCGGCTGGCGATGTCCCTGGGAAACGACAAAAAAGTTTCAGCGCTCATTAGGTAGAGTAAACGTTTTTAGAATAATATTGACAGTGTAATTTATTTCTATTTTTTAGCTCGTTACTGATATTTACAATATTTCGTTATAATTGCTAAGACATATATTATATATAATTATAATAATACCAGCCCTTTTAATGTCCCACTGTTGAGCACAGGCCTCCCCTCAATGCGAGGGGGATTAGGCCATAGTCCAGCAGGCTGGCCTAGTGCGGGTTGGCGGACTTCACACGTCTTTCGAGGGGTTCTCTCAGACATGCAGGACATATATTATACCTAACTAAAATAGTACTGTTTAATAAGTCCCATATGGTTTGGCTATGATACCTGGTTATAATCAATGTGCCTTCAGTTTGATATACGAGAACATTTTCCGACAAAGAAAAGGCGAATACAAAGTAACAGACAAGTAAGTTACAAACTCTCAAAGAAATACAATTAAGCTTTTTAACAAATGTACTGAAGAATGATGGACCGCACCATACGTGGACAGATTACAATGCAAAAGAACTTCTTTAATTATTTTCTTTTAATCAACAACACAAAGACTACGATGTTTAGAACGTAATGCGCTCGGCTGCCTGCCCCAATCAGTGTTGGCGTCTATGGTTCGAGAGGGAAACTTTGTATGTTACTTTACCATTACAGGGAACGTGGAAAATTAACAAGGAACTTTGGCATCGCAACCTGCATAAGAATGGCGCTTTTACCATCCATTATGGTACGTTCTACCAATGCTAATTTGCTGTACGCATGTCAATGAAACAGTAACAAAATGTGCTGGGCTTATGTGTGTTTGAGTTTACATCGTTTACTGGGCAACAGTTTGAAGATCCGGTAACTCCAAAATTGTTATATTAATAAAAAATGTTCTATAATTGTGTACTTATAATAATACTGTTGTACGTACAAAAATGGATTTGCAATTTTTTTACTTATCTATGAGACCGATATCGAATAAAAAAACTCAAATCATTAACACTTTTATGATATAAAACATCGTAATATTGTCTTACATGTTACATAAATTTAATCTATTTTAATACCGCGTATACGCTGTCGAAGTTAGCCATGCGCTTCCAAACGATCACGTGCCAACGTAATTATTAGAGCACCTAAAATGTAATAACCTCATAAAATCTGATATCAGGTTCCTTAGGCCGAACACAGAATGCGGCATTTTAAATGAGGCCGATATTTTTAACCGACACGACCGACCTTCTTTATACTATGACAAGATGCGTCCGATTTCACGCCGACTCCACTGTACTTCATACACACACACCGACTCGCTTAATGCGTATTCATTCGCATAAAATATCCATCTCTCCGACATTATTTGGATCGGGTGGGCCAGAGTTGGTAATACCTACATCCGATTTTTGTGTAACATCTGCGATAAAGTAGATATTTCTTGTGTTCTATTTGCAGCGACTTTTGCCGGACCAGTTATTGTCGGTCGCGTGCAACAGGCCTAAATTATAGATGTTGTAGACAGCCCTCGTACTTAGTTCCGAAACTACGAGTAAAATGGCTGGTATTACGTTCTTGCAGTGTAAGTACACCTATCTATCAGTTTTAACTAAGATGGAAGGATGTACCCGAACTTTGTCATAAACGGGTTACGGATTAGTCTCTAACACATCGCCTATATAAATTTAAATAAACGTCGTCGAGATCCAAGAACAAGCATTTAAGTTAGTTATGTTTTAACCTCACATTACCCGTAAATGTTAGGTTTTTAGGTGTTCAAATTTAATCAGTACTTATATCGGTTTTGAAGTATATTTTTTCTGCTTAATTTTCTTAAAATGACTAGTATTTTTGTAATTCCTATTAATAATATGTTTTGATATAAACAAATTATAAAAAAGAATACATTTAACGGCAGTTAGTTGCTTTCAGAATTAACCAGCTGGCGCACTTTAAAGGACAACCCTCAGTCCGTAAACGCATACCATAATCTAAAAAACAAAATCAGTGAACAATACGTGTGCTTGAAAAGTAAAAGCTTTTGCATTTCACGGAGACTATTAATATCTTTGAATATATCTCTTTTAATTGTTTAAACTGTTCTCGTACCCTATCCAATTTAATAAAAAACTATTGTGATTACTTAATCTTCTTTCTTTACGAAATTAAATGCAATAAAATAAAATGCATATGAATATGGCCTCACCCACAACTTAGCGGGTATTTTGCAAAGTTATTAATAGCGATAACAAATTCAATAAATTCACAAAATAATGGCTGTGACATAAAGATATGTAAGTACTTGTTTACCAAGACAGTCATTGCTACCTACGTAACAAAAGACAGCTAAGAAAATGAATACAGCTCACTGAATTTATTTATAACGGCAATCTGGCAGTCATTTTGTTTGATGGTCGAACTGACTCGTGCCAGTGCCGGTCTTGCGAAATAAATTCTACGACCACCGTCAAAGGTCTGCAGTCTAGTTAATATTCATAAATCTTTACGCTATGTAGGCGGATAACAGGGCATCCCAAATGAAATTTCCTTGTATCTTATTAATTTACAGAACGTTCTGGTTTAATTGAGCGATGTTTTATGTTAACGGGATTGGATACTAGCCTGTAGAATTATCTTCTTCTTTTTCCGATTCGTCTTTTATTTTTTGTTTTACAGTCGGCTTGCAGTCCACTCTGATTTGACTGATCGCAGATATTTACTCGCAATGATTGCATTCCGCCTTCCGACACCCAACTAGTGGGACCCAACTAGGACTATCTATCAGATTTTTTTCAGGAGCAACCACAAACAAAAATGATAGCAACCCTACCGGGACTACCATCTTAACGTGATCTCCGAACCACGGCAGTTGTCAGATGTTGTAAATAATCCACCTATCCAGGTCCGACATACCGACTCGTGCGCTGATCTTCCGGGTACGTACTTACTACGTGTTTTTTAGCCTACAAGGTGCTTTGTAGAAAACTTCATCACGTATTTTTGCTATTTGTAATTATAGTGCCAGTATAACATCATAGGTACTATCTTATGATCACATTACCTACACTAGCGAAGATGTAAATAAAACACACTTTATGAAACAATTGAAAGTAGGCTAAGACGGACATGCTTTGAAGACAATTATTTCCACAATCTTGCAATAAGGCCACTAAACCAAAGCTAAAGTAGGCCTCCCTTATCCGTACTCATTAACCACAAGTTTAGTCTTATATCCCTAAACCATTCGCATCAAACCATGCATGCACCATGTCCGTTTAACAGCTCGCGGCTTTGTAGCGATCTCTCCTAAAAACTGAAAGTAAGTAATTAAAGTTGTTACTCACCTTGGCCGACCCGAAGTCGGGAACTTCGCCGTGTTTCAGCATATGAAACTTTTCACGCTGAAATTAATCCTCACGTAAGTCCAACAATCTTTTTAAGATCCTTTGCGTTTCAAAGCTTGTCTTGGGTTCGGTGATGTGGGACGTATGCAAATTTTCAGAATCATTGCCTTCTAAGTATAGGTAAGAATCTATTAGGTCTATAACGAGATATCGATGTACGTAAATAGTTATGTACTTATTTACATGCCAATAAAATTATGTCCAGAATTTATCTGATATGAGGAGATTGTATGGCAAATTGAACAGCGCCTCTATCGGACAGTATTTAAAACTTCCAATTCTTCATACAATGTGTCTAAGAATATAAAGTACACGGTTACCTTACGAGTAATCTCGCACTTGACATGCTGAAATGAATTCGTAAAATTAAATTAGGTTAACTATTATTACAATATTCTGCTTCCTTTACTACACTCGAAGTTTCTAGATGGTGTAGCTACTTACCTATTCTCAGCATTTGACCCTTGTTAGTTTTGCAACGTCACTCACATGTGAACCATCCCGTAACTACGACTTGGATACCGAAAGGTTGGACACACAATAAACTCACTCGCACGTCTTAAACTTTATTCTGCACTGTTCGCGCCTAAAAGACGAACAGTGCCGACGACTCCCGAGCCCCCACGCATCGCCGTCGGCGGTCCGCCGGGAGTCGCCCGCCAACGGTCGCCCGCGGAAGAGTCGCCCACCAAGAGTCGCCCGCCAACAATCGCCCGCAACGGTCGTCCGCACACACACCGCCTACTAACCCTTATAAAAAATATATATACAGTAAAAATAAGGAAGTTGGTTTTACTTATGCTCAGACATAAGTTTTTGGCGACCGTGACAGGACATCATTATCATCATAGAACCTACAATCTTCGGATGAACAACACGGCAGCGTACGACTCTGCGGGCGCACAAACTATAGTCAGCCAGGGGTCACCCGCACTATAGTCTTCTCTTCGCGACCATCAAGACTTCACATCAGCCACGTCAGCAGGGGTCACCCGCACGCGAAGTCTCTTCATCATCAAGACAGCAAGTACGAAGAACTACCACCCACCGTCAGCAGGGGTCACCCGCACGTGTGGTCTTCATCGGTCATCAACATCATCAAGGAGTCGGCGAAGACAGGCATTATCCTTCCCATTCCTACCTACCTCTTTTCTCGTCTTGTTTAAACTTAGTAACCTAATTTTCGGTGTTAAATGTGTGGCATTTCATGTGTGTTTGTTAGTGCCTAACGTTATTTTCAATTTATTTGCCCATTTGCATACTTACTTACATTTATACCTATTCAGCCTGGTGCTTTTACAGGGTAAATTGCACGGCAATAGGCTTATTTCCCCATTTACTAACATTATACATTATTTTCCCTTTGTTTTCGATGAACATAATCGCATTTTATACATAATTAATTTCTTTTAAAACAATTTTCCCGCCTTTTGCATTTTTTCCCACTAATTTATTTACCGGGTTTTTGGTTTTGTTTGCTTTTTTCGTTTCTTTGCGCATTCCAGATAGTGTGCGAACGAGTGGGATATACCATCTCGCGCCTTTTCCCGTACGTGGGAAGAGTGCAACAACAGTCGAGGTTACCGCGCTTCGGTAGCGTCCCGGCGCGCGCACCCCACGCAGCGCAGTTCGCGCTTGGCGCGTTTTGTCGCGGAAACAGCGCGAATCGCCCCGTCTCGCAAAACGCCAGAACGAAGGAACGTAAGCCGGCCATATTGTTTTTTGTTTTTGGTACAACAAACTTCAAATAAGTTTGACATTTCATTCATTAGTCTGTGAACTTTTATTATTATATTGAAGTTTTGTTTTCGTGTTTCAAAATGGGCTCACAGATAGCACGTCCTGGCGTTATGTACCTACATCGTGTAACCCAGCAGACCTTGCTTCTCGTGGGGTGGACCCCCAGCTCGTACCCAACAACTCGCTGTGGTGGCATGGGCCACAATTTTTACAAAAACCAGAGTCAAACTGGCCCACTTTAGCGAAAACCACAGAGTCTTCTCTAACATTATTATTGCCAGAGATTAAATGCAACCTTATGGTAGGTTCAGCACAAACTTTAGGCATAATTGACTTCTTTAAATATTCTAAATTAAAATTTTTGCAACGTGTTGTTGCTCATATATTACGTTTCATACATAATATCAAACATTCTACAGATAGATTATTAGGTCCATTAAGTGTAGATGAAATTAATAACGCTTTATCATCTCTTATCATACTCGCCCAGAGAGATTCATTTCACAAAGAACTAGAGATTCTTCGTCAACATAAACAACTGAAGCCTAAGTCAAACATCGCATCATTAACGCCTTTCATTGACGCACAGGGACTGCTTAGAGTTGGTGGTAGGCTAGAAGCATCGGGCTACGATTATGGTAAGAAACACCCGATACTACTCAACGCTAAGCATCCTCTTACAAAGCTCATCTTCACACAAGAACACATTACACTAATGCACGCGGGTCCTCAGCTACTGCTCGCGTCTATTAGAGAACGCATCTGGCCGCTGGGTGGTAGAGAACTAGCGCGACGCACCTTCCGTAATTGCGTCACTTGTAAACGTTTTAATGCTAAGCCAATGCATAATATTATGGGGAACTTACCTATACAGCGTCTTAATCCTGATTACCCATTTTCCACTGTCGCCTTGGACTTTGCAGGCCCCTTCATGATTACAGATCGTCAAGGCCGCGGTTGTAAAATAACTAAATGTTATCTTTGTTTATTTATCTGTTTTAGATATAAGTGTGTCCATCTTGAAGCGGTAAGCGAACTATCTAAAGAATCCTTCATTCTCGCGCTGCGTAGATTTATTTCGCGTAGAGGTAAAGTAACTGAGATATTCTGTGACAATGGTAGGAACTTTGTTGCCGCCGCACGTGAACTTAGCGATTTTCTTGAACTTAATTCTGATACTATCACTGATTTTGCGGCTGATCAAAACATTAAATTCACATTTTCGCCGGCTTACGCTCCGAACTTCAATGGCTACGCAGAGGCAGGTATAAAATCCGCGAAATTTCACATTAAACGTATAATGGGCACCACACATTTGACATTCGAGGAGTTGGCTACTTTGTTTACTCAGGTCGAAGCTATCCTGAACAGCCGTCCCCTCTACCCTATGTCCTCCTCTCCTAACGACCTCTCTCCTCTTACCCCCGGCCACTTTATCATCGGTCGACCAATGACATCTCTGCCTTCGCCACCCATAGAAGACGTTAATCCGAATCGACTAGATAGATACCAACGCATAGAACAAATGCGTCAACATTTTTGGAAAAGATGGACATTAGAATATGTTTCAGAACTACAGCAACGGACCAAATGGCGTCAACGCTGCAAGGATCTTGAAGCGGGTGACCTCGTACTTCTTAAAGAGGACCTCACACCGCCCCTCAGCTGGCGTCTAGGCCGTGTCAAGCAACTTTATCCAGGAGCAGATGGAGTACCACGCGTGGCCGACATTACAACGGCCAGAGGCACAGCGCGCCGTGCTTTAAATCGGCTGTGCCTCCTCCCCTCCTCGGATCATAACTAATACTCTACTTTCCTTCTTTTTTGGGCCCGGAGGATGTTCGCGCCTAAAAGACGAACAGTGCCGACGACTCCCGAGCCCCCACGCATCGCCGTCGGCGGTCCGCCGGGAGTCGCCCGCCAACGGTCGCCCGCGGAAGAGTCGCCCACCAAGAGTCGCCCGCCAACAATCGCCCGCAACGGTCGTCCGCACACACACCGCCTACTAACCCTTATAAAAAATATATATACAGTAAAAATAAGGAAGTTGGTTTTACTTATGCTCAGACATGCACATAATATATAAGGTGTAGGACAAAATAGTGTAAAATAATTTAACGGAAATTCAGATCGCGTTTATTTATAAAATAATAGACCTCTAATATTATTTTACACTAATATTGCTACCTACACCTTATGGTCTGTGTCTAGACAAGAGCCGTTGTTTCAGACTTAATAACCGAGTAAGTGTCCGTTAAAATTTTATACTAGGGCCAAGAAAAACGTACTTTAGTGCTTGTAACTTGTACGAAGATCGCACAGGTTGGCTGGTGGCTTGATAGCAAATTTTGTTAATGAAAACAACAATAAAACTAAAATTTATAAAAAACTTTGACCCAAATATCGATTCCCAAATTTAAAGATTTAAAAATATTTGTCTTCTAAAACTGCTTTGTAATATCATCGTGTCACCCCTTATTTATTTCGTCAGGAATTAAAAATAGAAGTAAAATCCTATACATAACAGGTAGTACAAGATTTGTTGTTATGACCACTGATTACTACGACTACCCATTCGGACTACACAACTACTGAAACTACTTTAAGATCAAACTAAATAACATAAGACTAATAGAAAACATCCTGAAAGGAAAACGATACACACGTATCTACCGCCAAAGCATTTGTGGCCATAAATCAAGTGATGATCCTCGTGTTGTCAGTTACAGAGAGTAGTCGTCTCATCCCTTCTCATTTAGCGTAATGCGGATAGTATAGGACCCTGTATGCGGTGTTCCTTAGCAGGCGGCCCACGTAGCCTGTTGGCTCGTAAAATCCTTTGCCCCAAAACAGCCTTGAGTAACAACTATCTACATCATAGATATCACGATAGGCTATAAGTTTTTGTTACACGAATATGGAGTTACTTCACATACGTTACGTATGGGACACGTTTTCTATAGCGCATTCCGAGTTTAATATAAGTAACCTACGACTCGACAATAAATTATTTCATATCTAAATGTAGGCTGAGCTCTTTCCCCTTGGTAAAATATGTCGTCTCGTTCTTGCCCTCCTTTGCTTCCACCTCGAACTTAAAAGCAGCCGTCCAAACATTATCATACGACAAACAAAGCAAGTTAACAAGAGCAACAAAGCAATTATTATTCTCAAAACGATTCCTAAAATTCGCAATTGTGTAAATTCATAATCGGACCCGTGTGCATGTCATTACAAAGTTTCGTCTTTATCGCGATCGGTTTACATTACCCGATTCATATAAAACAAACTTCGCAACCCAGAATATTGTAATTTGCCAACTTTTAACATAAACATTGCAGATTCAGTTTGTTTTACGAAGACACCGGCTTTCAAATATTACTATTTACCTTACAGTTTGCTATCATTAATCGAATCAATGTTTCTCACTAAAATATATTTGTAAAGGCAGCCGGAAAATTGTTTTGCGTAATATTTGATTGGGAATTTGATTTGAGCAGTAATAGCAATTTTATTATGTATTTTACGAAGGGATAATAGATTTAAATAGTTAAGCAAAGGCCCCTATGAACGGTACAACTTGCCACCCAATCTGTAGGGCCGATTTGTTGGGTCGTTACCGATTATCAGGTTAGTGATTGACTAATTTACCTCTTGACACGCCAATTGTAGAGACCCTACAATTTGGCCCTACAGATCGGTGGCCAACTTGTACCCTTTATAGAGGCTGTTATGTTTTAGGTCATAAAAACCTAACATACAGTAAAAATATATTTGGATCACTGTTTCCCCAATGGATTTGTGATGACTGTGAGTTGATTAATATTATGTACGGAAATTATACCTAAAATAATGAAGCAAACAATACATTAAGCAAATTAATGAATGCTCCGTGTCAGTGAATCATGTTACTAGATACCTACATCATGAACAATACTCTCATTTAGTAATTATGAAAATGCGAGCAATCCTAATTAGAAGATAAATATTGTTCGTGCCTCTTCTTGCATGTGAGTTTTAGTAAATTGGACATTATTCATTTTGATATACTGGCCTTATTTTAATAATGACGTTATTACGTTATTATTAAATAACCGTTTATTATATGTTAACGATTTTTGGCATTATTGCGCCCCCTATTTTATGAGGACTAAATACCATCGGTGAAATGTGGGCACACTGCAGTGCACCTCTGCTTATATAGTCTTTTGGGGAGTGAGGTGTTTCTTTTAAACAACTTTGTGTTATATAAGATTTAACAAAAATGTGTAAAATATTTTAACAGATGAATAAGTATGTTATATGTGTCACATTGAAGTATAAAATAACAGTGTAAATGATGTTTAATTTTTAAACAAGGCGAGCCAGTGGCGTTTGGCCATGCGCTCAGTACAGGATATCATTTTTTAAATGTCGAATAATTTGATTTATTTCTTTGGGAATGTTAACTTTGTGGCCTACTGTTGGCCCTGTTGAAATATTTTCCATTATTGTTACACCTTATATATTATTTTTATTAACAAAGTATAAAAATATAGTAGCGTTAATTTATTAATGAAATTCGGAATGTGGTTAATTACAACGAGACTTATAAATTGGTTGACACTTTACAGATAAAATCAGATTGTTTCGTCTAGAGATTTGTATACCAGTAAATGACTAACCGCCGGCTACTCAATCGAAACTCAACTTCAAGAGCTGCTTAATGGTAACGCATTATTCAAGAAATGCTTCATAAAACTGTTTCATAGTTGAGTAGCACTTAAATATTGAAGTAGCGGTTCTATATTCTACAGTAATTAAATACGTAATATTATTTTGCTTGGAAATTATGCGATTGGTACGACTGTAATTTTATTGTATAAGTACAACTCATTCTCATATAATATTAATTACAAAACACGAAGCATGTCTCTATAGTACCATAGATGTGCGGATTTACCACGATTTTCCCCTCCTCTTACGTGTGCCAGAAACGACCCAGTCGTCCGTCCACTCGGAAGGTCCACAAACATGCAAGCTCACCGCAATTTCATGCCCAATTGGTTTGAGCGTAACTAGATACTACAGGCAGAGACTTGTTCTGGTAAATAAATATATTAAAAGGCCAAATGATCATAGCCGTGTACTGGCTAACCGAGCAGCCTCGACGCGAGGCGGTCTCCTCTGCTGATCAGCAATCAATACGTGATGGACCGAGTCAGAGTAATAAAAACACAACGACGCAAACGCTGGCGTAGCTTTTTCCAATTGTTGATAGCTGTCATTAGCCTCTCTGCCAGCGCGACAGTTTATGTCAACTTCCCATAAACTAAATGGTTGGTTCAAAACTTGGTTATTTGCAAATTATTGGACATGAATTGAGTACCTTATATTTATTGTTTCTTAAAGAGAATATAGTCACATTAACACATCGAGTTCGTATCAGTCAGACGTCTTTAACATCTACTGCACTAACGTGTATATTTATTATGTTTGACAATAATTGTATATGAGTGAAATGCAAAATTTTGGCAACAACACGCGGCTGTAATGCGAGACAGCGCTGAGTGTGCCCGGCGATATTAAGTGCATTCATAATATTCGGGTGCATGCAACCGTCCTTTATTTACGCTAAACAATAGTTTCACTAGACACACACGACACTTACATAAACTGGCAACATTGCACACACATTAATTTTCGTAGCTTTAAAGCAAAGTGTGTGTTAATGTATGACTTTTTGGTATAAGTGAACACTCGGCTTTGTTTTTTCGTGACGTGACATAACGCTGTGATGGCTCTTCGATTATTAAGCTACTTATGTGTTAGTCTTTTTGTAAGCATTATAGCTATTTTACTTTTAATTTTGCGTTCATGAATAAATTTTAGCTGTTGCCAGTTGCCAAAATTTTCGCGTTCAATTTGTCCACAATTAAGGGTATTTTACTATTATTTTTAAATTGAAATGCTTCTGCCAAATGGTTCCTGTTGAATATGAAACACCTTTACAATGATTATATGACGCTTCATAATTAAATTTATAAAAGTTTAAGTAGAGCAGGTACAGTATATATAGGCTGATGGAGTTCTAGAAATGAAATCGCTATTCAGTTGGGATATTAGTGCCAATTCTGTTGTCTACTATTACGAGTAGTTAAACTAAATTTGACTGTATGTTAACTATGGTCATGTGACGAATTGTGATAAACTTGAATATAGATGCTTGTATACTCTATGATATTATGTTTATTATAATTGGCTACGCTACGTGGTATGAAAGATTTTTGTTCGATGCCGGGGCAGTACAAACTATGCATAGAATTCAGTTCCACGGGACCGTCGTTGTTACGGCGTTGTCACGGCGCTGACGCCGGTGTCCCAGGAAATGTGCATCACTGCGAGGAAAACTATGCAGACGATGGCGTGATAACAAACGTTCATTTTAGTCATTGAACGATACTCCATGGTATGTTAGTTAGACTTTTAGGTTACTTGTGGTTCCTAAACGAAGGCTGAGGAGAAGGTTAAAGTATCTATTTAGTCCGTTATAATTTAATTTTAGATCCTATATAGGTTTTGTTTTCTAAAGAACGGATTGGGTGATCGTAATATATAAGGATTAACAATTATAGTGTCAAATATTTTAAGGGGTCCATCAACAGCTATAAACGTCACATCCCCAAAAAAAAATCTAATTATTTGAAATATTAAAAATAACACTTGATACTAAGTCCGCGATGAAACGGTACTGTCTCGCTTTCTCACAGAAAAATCTAACACTGTATACACATATATTTTATACATAAACGTGATCGTTATTACCTACATGTTGACCCCTTCAAATACGTTACACTATTTTTGTAACATCTTATATATATTGCTGAGGACATATTAATGTCGCTTACAATGTTTTCTACCAAGGTATGTTAGTTTTGGTTAAAAAAAGGCTGTGTGATGAAAATCATTTAAAGTGGTCAAATTGGCAAGTGAGGTTTAAAGTTTGCGATTGTCTTTGCACCGGATATTTCCTTTTTAGATGCAAAATAGTAAATATATACCCCGTAGTCGTACTTAGCAACCGCTAGAGTACGTGATAAAAACTGCTTACACTCAGTGCGTGCTGGAATGGCTTGTACAGTCACGTTCACAAAAAAGTAGTGTAAGGATAGAGAACATTATATGAACATGATTGTACAAGATATTCTTATACAGAGATATTTAAATGAATGTACGTATGTTAATACAGACTTTTTTTCATTTTGTGCACTAGTTTAAGTAGTTAATGTGTTCGTAATCGTTTAATTTAAAAATAGCATCTATTGATTGGACAAATAGTGCATAAAGCGAGCCATTATATCCGAGACGTTTATTGACCCGCGCCGAAGGCAAGGGTAGATATTTAAGTCAAGGATAAAATGGCGTATTTTATAATGGTGAGTTATACACTCTGCTTTTCACTTCGATTGCGAGGAAAAGATTAAAAATGTAAAATTTGAACAATTTAATATCTTAGCCGCATAGACCTAATAGAAAATAAAAAAAAAACTTTTAGTATGACATCGTGCTTAGCCATTGCTTTTTTATAAACCTTTTCTACATGAAATATACGGCTCAAGTCGGAGACCTATACTGCCTAATCATAATTGTGCATGTATTTTATAATAAAATGCAGTTTTAGTCCGTGTACACCCAGCATAAACAAGGACTTTACGAGCATTAGAAATGTAAAAGTTATTTTGTGCTCGAGTTTTCTGTGTAAATATGCCACTCACTCAACTTTGGTACAGTAGTTAAAAACTATGTAAAAAACCGACGAGAAATCTTGCACATCCATTGAATTTTGACTAAACTAAAAAATATATACCATAACTCGAGCTTGTAAGCTCTGGTGATTTGGAACGAGCGGGTGATATTTGGTTTTTATATACAGGTAGTGCAGTAGGTGGGAATGTTCACTTCATCAAAGTTAGTGCATGGTATTGAATGCGTATAAACTATGGGCAGAATCCCGCCGATGCGGGACCGACTCGCGAACAACGAGCGCGCTGCGGCGCCGGTTTTGCAGGAAACGCGCCGCCCCACGTCGAACTACGAACACGATGCACATTCATAGTGACCAGCCTTCATAGGAATGTTTATTCATTATTGACTTTAGTCTTTATAACTCTTTAAATATGGAGAAAATGTAATGGTGCGCCTATTATTTAGACATACAGTACCCCCGAATATATAGACGTTTTATAATTTTAACTAACGTCATATAGTACTGCGCACAAGAGTTTTCCTTTGCGCAGTACTATATGACGTTTGAGAAAGTTATAAAACGTGTATAAACTCGGGGGTTACTGTATGTCTAAATAGAAGGCGCACAATTACGTTTACTCCATATTTATAAATTAGCTCATGCTCTGAGAGTTAGGTACATGTCTGCATACTCTGAAAATATTGTACACATTAAGAGAAGATTATTTTTTCTGGAAATATAATAATTTATTTTCTTTTTTCTTTAATATGCTTAGTAAGGGCTTTGTCCTAATCTTTTTTATGCTTGTTCATTGAGATCAAAGAAAACTACAGGCCATTTACAAATAGCTTTGTAATGTCAATGTAATTGAATTGTGGCTTGTATGCATTTGGGGATTATGTGGCTTAAAATGAAATAATTATAAACAAACACAGGCGAAATTTGCAACCCATGTAACAAAACCTAACTATTATCATATCCATAATTTTGTTGTTGCCTTGATTAAAAACTAAATTATAGATATCACAATATGTAGCAGATTTGGGGCAAAATAATTTTACGAGCCAGGGGTTACGTGAGCTGCTTGCTAACTAACTGAACAACTCAAAGGGAACAACACATATCTACTTGGTTCCGTACGATCTGAATTACAGTGCCCAGTAAATAGTGACTCTGCACATCCTAATTCCACCATTATAAACTTACGACAGTTTATAATGGTGGAATTAATAAAACGGAGTTGGAATCAATTAGACGCTTATATTTTTTTCAACTAATTTGTTAGGCACTGTACGTTTAATAAGAAAGAACTATAGGTACGCCTACTTTCTGAAACCCATTTTTTTTGCTTCCATGATTGCCATAGTCAGACTGATGTTGTTCATATATTTAATTAAGCGTGGTTTTATAGTCTTCACACTCCAATATATTAGTATGCTATAAATATATTGCGCCGCTAACAAAAACTAATTACATTGAACACTCAACATGGTCATAGATTACTCGTTCTGTACGATGCAAGTCGTACATTTTGCTGCGTCGGCGTTTTACGTGAAATTTGCAATCGTAAGTATATTACCTTCACCATGTCGGTCACGCGGACAAACTTAATCAGCCATAAATCATTGATCATTGTCAAATAGCACGTAATCAATAAATTACTGATTATAATATATATATTGTTGGTAACTGACACACGCAAAGTAGGTATTAAAGTTGTCCCGACAAAGATCACAATGTATACGAACCTATTTTTACTAACAGAAATAATCTGATACCTACCCATGGAGATGACATTGAATAGGTCTATTTAATGGATCCTCCTACGCTTAAATACTATTTATACGGTAAATGAACGGGTACTTAGACAGTGCTTAACACCGTGAATAAACATAAAGAAACCATTAACCTCAGAGCCGTAGTGCAGCTGAAACGGGCAGAATAGCTTTTGAAAACGAGGCTGGAAAAGCAGAATTCTAAGATTAAAGTAAGGATTAATTTTAAAGGAAAAAGTTTCACATGCCGAAACAAGCCAAAGTTCCTGGCTTCAGAGAGGCCACAGATAATAGTTGAGTAGCAAGTTTAATTACTTCCAGTTTTGAGGAGCGATAGTCGACGCAGAGCAGCGATGGCACCAGCCGGGTACGCCGCGGGCTACCTCGCGGACGTGAAGCATGCACGATGCGGGCTACAAATATTTTTCCATCGCACGGGCTCGGAAAGCCAGAATTTATTGTTCAAAATCCGCTCGCAATAGTCTATTATATCCCCATGAGTGGAAAAGGTTTTCGAACCGGAAGTTGAAGAGTGAAGTTGTCAATTTTGTTTTATTTTTCAAAAAATGATTTTCGTTGACAAATAATGTACTACTATAATTATGAATAATGTTGTCTGCTTTGTTTTTGCATCAACTCAGGATTGATATGATACGTGTGTTATATACGTATAATCACTCAAATAGATTTTCGAAGATATCAGAATCTTTGAAGATTATTTTTTTATATATTTCCACAATCTCATTTACATATAAATGAGAATTTTCCCGTGTGCTTCAATGAACTTGTCAAAAAGCTTTTCATAAGAACCAATATAATACTAATATACTACATTATAAAAACGTTAAATGAAAGAAGTGCAAATAGCTGCTCGAGATTCAATATTATTCCGTGCAAATTAACTCCAACGCGTAATGATTTGAATGCCGCCTTCAGAGTTCAGAGCGAGTGAACCAAATGGAGACTGTGCGTCCCCTTGGTTATTGTTTGGCTAGGAGCCGGTTACATTGCTGTTACCCGTCTCATCTGCTTACCCTAACAATGTAACTTTCTTACCTTGCCAATAAACGACTCTTCTACATTTCAAACTTCTGCACGAAATACAGCAATGAGATAAAACTGCATTGTAAAAAGTATTCAGTATTAAAAGAAGGTCTGGCTGAATTCCATCTACTACACTAGAAAGCACACAACGCGCGGAGGCCTATAATAGAAGCATAATTTCCGATAGATATATAATTACGATCTACGGAATGCCTTCAGAATAATGATATGCAGAATGATCTCGCATCTTACTGGACTATAAGGTTTTCATTGTCGAGACAGATATGCGGGATAAGAGGAAAAAAGCCGACGTTTACTATTATTTTACACCACATTGAGAATGGAACTTTTTATAGGTGTTATTAGAAGGACGTCGTTCAATCCTATGACAATCTCGTATACGTTAAGAGATTTTTTTGTAAAAATGTAGTGTTCGTTTACGATTTGACGGGTGTGTTCTTTTACGAATCACCATTCTGAAGTATGCATAGTAAGAAATCACCAGCATAAGTACTTATGCCAGGGTTATACTGTCCCAGTAGTCTTCTTTACAAAAGTAGGATTTAGACAAGCTATTCTACTTAAAGGGTGAAGATGAAATATATTAAAAGATTATTTGACGACCTGCTTAGCGCAGTCGGTAGGGAATCTTTTTTTTGTTCGAATCCTGGTAGGGACAAACTTTGTGTGATGAGCATGAATGTTTGTACCCGAGTCATGGATGTTTAATATCTATATAAGCATTATATACTGAGTTCGCCCTCAGTCCATTGTATAGTACTCATAATACAAGCGTTGCTTAGTCTGAGACCGTAGAGTTGGTATGTTCATCTAGCGATATCATTATTATTATATTGCATTGTAAATCAAGTATGACCGATATACGAGTTGCTTTGTCAAGCAAAGGTTCTCAGAAATTTGGGGTTTGGGGTCGAGTCACCTTCGTCCGTAGGAGAATTAAGTACCCTCGAGATACCCTACACGTGACCCTGGCTGGTGCCAACCAGGTGACAACTCTACTGGTGGTAGGCTTCGGCCGTGGCTAGTCACCACCCACTGAACAAAGCCATGTCGCCAAGCGGCCTAGCCGTGTTCCGGCATGATGTTCGGTGTTGCCATTCATGGATGGCGGGTCAGATCAGTTGCGCTGCATGTGCCTAGTGAATGTAGCGTCTCTTATCTACTGCCGCCTTCCTACCTAGGCAAGTATGCTCCATCGTAGATCTCATCGTCACTTACCATCAGGTGAGATCGAGATCAAATACTTGCCTATAATGTAATAATAAAAAAAAAAAAAAATACTAAATATACTGTAGCGGAGGTTCTATGTCCGCGAAATGTAGCTGGCCGCTTCACGGCCGGTTTCGATTTATGTCAGCATGACGTTTGTTGTTGAAGTTGCTTTTGTTTTATTTGCTGTTAATGAAAATGCTGAATGTTGAAGAGGATTATATATTTTTCCGGCAAGACAAAGTTATTATTATTTGTTAGCACTATCTTCGCATTCCTATATATACTGCAGAAGTAGAACCATGCTATTTCTACACTGGTGACCACGAAAAAGGATACGTATTAGTACTGCAGCCGGCGAGGGCAAAATGGATCAATTTGAGGACGCCAAGGCGACAGACGTGCACTTGGTTGGTGTTAAGGTGCCGCCGTTTTGGCAACAGGAGCCGGAGTTATGGTTTGCTCAATTGGAAGGTCAGTTCGCACTAGCTAATATTACTGTGGATTCGACAAAATTCTATCATGCATTATCAAAGCTAGATTGCAACATTGCTGCCCAAGTTAAAGATGTGATACAAACCCCGCCGGCTGTTGGCAAATATGAAAAATTAAAATGTGAGCTTGTCAGTCGCTTATCCCAATCGGCCAACAATAAAATGATGCAGTTGTTGGTACACGAAGAGCTGGGTGACCGAAAACCGTCGCAATTTTTACGCCATCTGAAATCACTGGCTGGAGAAAATGTGACTGACGAGTTTGTCAAAACTATTTGGTCGAGTCGGCTCCCTGCTAATATACAGGCAATAGTTGCTTCGCAGATGGATTTTTCACTCGCGCAGCTGGCCAACATAGCAGACCGGGTACATGAAGTTATGCCGTGCGCGTTTCCGCAACACGTCGCTGAGGCTGGCCCGTCATCGCTCATGCATTCTACGCCATTGGAGAGGCAGGTAGCCGAGCTGACGCAGCAGGTAGCCGATTTAAATAAGAATTTTAATGATACGCGATCACGAGGTCGCAGTAACCGAGGTACGGTTGAACGCGGTCGATCTCGCACACGCTCTCGGGTACGGAGTGAAAGATATTGTTGGTATCATGATCGTTTTGGATTTAAAGCACGCAAATGCTTCGCCCCCTGTGCTTTTGAGTCGGAAAACCCCAGCGGCGGTCATTAATGGCGGTGAATGACTGTCCACCATCGTCAGGCCGCCTATTTGTGACTGACTTGCGTTCAAAAACGCAATTTTTGGTTGACACTGGATCAGATTTGTGTGTTTTCCCCAGATTGGCTATCAAGCGGCGCTGTAATAAAAGCAAGTATGAGCTGTTTGCTGCGAATGCATCCGTTATAGCCACGTACGGAGATGTCCAGCTGGAGTTAAACCTGGGACTCCGACGCGCCTTCACCTGGAATTTTGTCATTGCGGATGTTACTAAGCCGATCATTGGGGTAGATTTTCTAAGGCATTATAGTCTTCTGGTGGACTGTCGCAACCATCGTTTGGTAGATGGGCTTACCCACCTGGCCATAGAGGTGTCAAGCAAGAAGCCGGATGAGTCAATTTCTTCTGTGAAGGCGGTAATGGGTGATAGCCGGTTCCATGAGTTGCTGAAGGAGTATCCGGAGGTTACAAGGCCGGCTGGTAAATGTGATATACCAAAGCACAGTACGGTTCACTATATCAGAACAACCCCAGGACCGCCAGTCACTGCGCGTCCAAGGCGTTTAGCGCCTGATCGTTTGGAGATAGCAAAAAAGGAGTTCGAGGGTATGTTGCAAAGTGGAACAGCTCGACGGTCTGACAGTGCCTGGTCTTCGCCACTTCATTTAGTCCCTAAGAAAGGGGACGGATGGCGGCCTTGCGGCGACTATAGAGCCCTGAATGCTAGAACTATTCCGGATGAGTACCCTGTTAGGCATATACAAGACTTTGCTTACAAGCTCGATGGTACTACAATATATTCCAAAATAGATTTGGTAAAAGCATATAATCAGATTCCTGTTTTTCCTGAGGATATCTCTAAGACTGCAATAACGACTCCGTTCGGATTATTCGAGTTTCCGCATATGGGTTTTGGGCTTAGAAATGCTGCTCAAACTTTCCAGCGATTTATTGATGAGGTGCTGAGAGGTCTAGACTTTTGTTTCGGATTTTTGGATGACATTCTGGTATTCTCCGAGTCACCAGAGCTTCACCTGCAGCATCTCCACCTGCTGTTTCAGCGAATCCGCGAATACGGGATTCTCGTCAATTCGGCGAAGTGCAAGTTTGGAATGAGTGAGACAACCTTTCTAGGGCATCAGGTGTCATCGAGTGGAATCAGTCCGATGAGGGAAAAAGTAGAAGCAGTAGCTCAGTATCCAGTACCAAAGACGGTGAAAGAGCTTCGTCGATTTTTAGGTATGCTCAATTTTTACCGGCGGTTTGTTCCCGGTGCTGCGCAGTTGCAAGCTCCGCTAAACCATCTACTTTCTGGGGCTGGCATGAAAGGATCGCGTCCGGTACATCTTTCACCGGAAGAAATTGTAGCTTTTCAGCAATGTAAAGAAGGGCTTGCTAATGCCACATTGCTAGCGCACCCAGATATGAAGTCCCATTTAGCTATTTATACCGATGCGTCTGATAAAGGAGTGGGAGCAGTTCTGCAACAATTAAAGAATGGGTTATGGAAACCATTAGGTTTTTTTTCCCACAAGCTTAATCCTGCGCAGGCGAAATATAGCCCATATGATCGGGAGCTATTAGCGATCTATGAGGCTATTAAGTACTTTCGATACATGGTTGAGGCGAGAAAATTCACTGTGTATACCGATCATAAGCCATTAAGCTATGCTTTTTCTCACCCGCACAAGGTTTGCTCGCCGAGACAATATCGGTATCTTGATTTTATAGCGCAATTCACAACGGATGTCAAGTTTGTGTCGGGGAAGGACAACGTTGTGGCGGACTCTATGTCTCGTGTGGAAGAGGTCGCAGCAGCCATTGACTACCAGTTGCTCGCGGCAGCCCAGGTTGTTGATACCGAGTTGAAGAATTTGCTGCAAGGTATTACCTCTCTGAAATTGGAAAAGATCAGGATGACGGGTGGTGATCTAAAAGTATATTGTGACGTTTCCACCCGGCGACCGAGGCCTTTTGTTACAGAGGCGTTCCGCAGGCCGGTATTTGAAAGTTTGCATAGTTTGAGCCACCCTGGAGCTGCGGCATCGGTTCGGTTAGTTTCCGAGCGATTTGTGTGGCCGGGTGTGCGCAGAGATTGCCGTCGGTGGGCGCGAGAATGTTTAAGCTGTCAGCGTAGCAAGATTCATCGTCATACGGTTGCGCCGTTTTCTACATTCGATGTTCCTGAAGGAAGATTTCAGAATCTGCACATTGATCTTATTGGCCCGATGCCGTGTTCAAATGGCTATAGATACTGCCTTACCGCGATCGATCGCTTTACTCGATGGCCTGAAGCGTACCCGCTTGTCGATATAACCGCAGAGGCATGTGCAATGGCGCTCGTGTCCGGCTGGATCGCAAGATTTGGATGTCCGGTTAATATAACCACAGATCGGGGCAAGCAATTTGAATCACAACTGTTTAAGTCAGTTGCTAAGTTAACGGGTATGAAGCATCATTCGACTACAGCTTATCACCCTGCCGCTAACGGTCTCGTTGAAAGGTTTCACAGGCAACTTAAAGCAGCGATCATGTGCCATGAGCATTCCAATTGGGCAGAGGTTTTGCCAATGGTTCTGTTGGGCATACGCACCGCCTGGAAAGACGACTTGCAATCATCTGCGGCAGAGTTAGTATATGGCGAGCAGCTGCGTATACCCGGAGAGTTTTTCAATCCTGGAGTGGGGGATCCTAACTCCGGAGACGCGACGGACTTCGCTGCAAGATTACGCAGTCATATTGCAAAGCTGTCACCGCAACCGTCAAGGTGGCATACCTCTAAAACTTTTTATGTTCCCAGGGATCTCAACGAAGCGTCGCATGTATTTCTCCGCAAGGGGCAGGTGCTGAGAGCGCTAGAGGCCCCGTATTCTGGGCCGTACAAGGTCGTACGCCGCTCCGAGAAGACGTATGACGTAGAAGTATCAGGCAAGATCATCACGGTTTCTGTTGATCGGATCAAGCCTGCTTTTGTCGCCCTGGAGGTTGATAATCCTGGGCCGCCTACAACGCGGGCTGCTGTCGTGCCTGTTTCACCACCTGCAACGCGGACTGCTGTCACGCCTGTTTCGCCACCGGTAACGACGAGAAGTGGACGTCGGGTCAGGTTTCCGGACTTCTACCGACCGTAGTGCCGGTCTCAGCAGGGGGGTGGTGTAGCGGAGGTTCTATGTCCGCGAAATGTAGCTGGCCGCTTCACGGCCGGTTTCGATTTATGTCAGCATGACGTTTGTTGTTGAAGTTGCTTTTGTTTTATTTGCTGTTAATGAAAATGCTGAATGTTGAAGAGGATTATATATTTTTCCGGCAAGACAAAGTTATTATTATTTGTTAGCACTATCTTCGCATTCCTATATATACTGCAGAAGTAGAACCATGCTATTTCTACAATACTTTTTTTTATATGTTTATAGTTGAGCGTTTTGTATGAAATTTAATATTCTAAGAAAACAATGAGTTAGTAGGAACAATACAGCACTTGAATACGGAAGTGAGCGAACACGATGGAGATACTCGCAATATCGTCCTATGATATTGCGCACATCTTTTATCGTATAAACGGAAAATATAAATCTATTGCCTCTAATATGGAGCCAGTTTGTTTAGTTCTCTTCCACAAATAAAAATGTAGCCAGGATACTACAGATACATTTATATTGGTGTGATTCCGGGATACGTACCCAAATTTGCTTTTTGAAATGCACTTCTTAAAAATCTTCTTAATACGTGCCTATAATGTAATAAAAAAAAATAAAAAAAAAAATCGTAAGATGATTCATATTGACGAGTACTTTGGTCATATGTTATGGTGAGGTCCTGGTGATGGTGGTAATTGCAATCCAATGAGGCTATTACTCAATGTCCACTCAGTATCCAATCCCACATTCTATAACTGATATTATATTTTTTAACTAGTCTACGTGGACAAAAACTAGAAAACAGTAACAACTGGTAATGTTACTCAGACCTATATATATTGTATTGTTGATATCGATACCACATTGCTAGGTAATAATATCTACATCATACCTTTGGGAATTATTTTCAAAGTATGGGAAAATGTTATATGACAAGGAAATGATTAAGGTGACATTCAAACTGCAAATAAAGCAGTTGAATGATAGCCCTCCTACAGGAAGTGATACTTATGCTGTGCCGCGCAGCGTGCACGATACAGAACCATATAAATTCTAGTCCAATCGTAAATACGGGCAATATTTATGATTGGTCTTGTGGAGTTGTATGTCGGTTATGGGCACTGTTACGAAGAAAGTATAATAGCTAGTAATAATTCAACAAACACCAAATATTTTAATATCATAATTAATCCTACTCTAGTTACTCTATATAGACAACACGCGAAACGAATCGTGGATACATACAAACTTAAATAAATAACAGTAACTTACTCGTTGATTATTATTTCACAGTATTTCTTTGCTAACACATCAAATTATAGGTAAATAAGTATAAAATGTATTTAGACGCAATTGCTGATAACTCAAGGTAGTTTGTCTCAAAGAGCTTTGGGGTCGAGTCACCTTCGTCCGTAGGAGAATTAAGTACCCTCGAGATACCCTACACGTGACCCTGGGTGGTGCCAACCAGGTGACAACTCTACTGGTGGTAGGCTTCGGCCGTGGCTAGTCACCACCCACTGAACAAAGCCATGTCGCCAAGCGGCCTAGCCGTGTTCCGACATGATGTTCGGTGTTGCCATACATGGATGGCGGGTCAGATCAGTTGCGCTGCATGTGCCTAGTGAATGTAGCGTCTCTATCTACTGCCGCCTTCCTACCTAGGCAAGTATGCTCCATCGTAGATCTCATCGTCACTTACCATCAGGTGAGATCGAGATCAAATACTTGCCTATAATGTATAAAAAAAAAAAAAAAAAAAGCTTTTAGCGTTTGTTGGAATAAAGTAGAAACACATGTCAAACGATGTAGATTACCTACTGTTTCCCGCGCGATCACAGACAACAATCGACTTGTATACCTGTTTATACAACATGCTCACAGCCCCCTCCGAATCCGTTCACACCGATTGAACATAAAAACGTCTCTCCGACTGAAAGATTCGTTGGGTAAAGATTTTCTCGCGTCGACGAAATGTGGCAAGATTTGCACAAGTGGGTTCCTTTGGGAGGTGTGTGTAACGAATTCAGGGGAGGCGGGCAATCCAATAAGGCGCTGCACGACGCTCCACCACATTAAAGCTATCAATGCGACGACGAGCTTTTTCTGCGAAGTGTGTCTACCTTTGTTTCCATCTGACTGGCAACTATCTTTTCAGCACCAACTGTACGTCAAGTGCGAGATTATTCGTAAACTAATCGTATACTTTATAGTCTACGGTATTTAGACATTGTCTATGGAGAATTGAACGTTTTAAATACCGTCCGCTAGAGGCGCTTTTCAATTCTCCATACAAAATTACTGAATACGGTAGATTATAAAGTATACCGTTAGCTTGACGTACTGTAGTGACAAAAAAAATTAAGCTTTATTGCTGCCTCATCCAACCCACGAATACGCTAAAGCCCGCATAGATATATTGTCTTGACTTATATTAATGTTGAGTAACTGAAAAAGTAGATCTTAAACGAAACCTCGCATTAATCCGTTTTATGTTTTATTTAATACATGCATATTTTTTTACAAATTTTAATAGTTGCATGCTTTTCATCACTGGTAAGTACATAAAACAGATTGAAGCAATAAAACAGTTTAATTAGCGGTGAGTGAGGGCTCACGCCGGCTGCACTCGTATGAAATATATCAGGATATACTCTATAATAATTGTATGTACTTATCATAATTAAGTAGAAAGCATGAATAAAGGAGATGTTTTAATTAACTTATACCCGGCAAAAGCTCATACTAACAGTTATTTTTAATTCGAGAAAATACGTACAAATGTATCAGTTCATTCAATACGATCACGCTAAGCGGCTTATCGAAAAATTATGAAGCGTAGCATAGGAATAGAGATGAGGATTAAATATAGGATTTATTCGATCACACGCCTAAACGCATAAATATTTATAAGCTGTTTGGGGCGATATTCGAGATATGAATACTTATAACGTTTTTTGTTTTAGTATTGAACAATCGCAAATGTGGATCAACAACCATCTCTACAAGTTGTTTGATATCTGTAACAGCGTTCTGCGATCAATGATTTAAGTAGTAGACCAATTCTCTAAGCCTTATAGAAATTCCATACCTGGAGAGGGGAAGCGTATTGGAGTTTATGGTACGATTTTAAACTCTACCATATAAAGATTTGTGAAGCTTTTTTACAAGGTACCTACTAAACTTTGTTGTTACGATGCGCTATGACTTAACGGCTAAACGAAATTGGATTATTCACTTAATAAGTAATTAATTGCATTGAATCATCTCATTAAATTGGATTTTCAGTGACACAAATAAATTTATTTGGCACACCAGAAAATTCATATTTTTGTTAAAGGTCCTTACCTTACTGCTGATAGTACGGACCTTTACCCTTGTAAAGGTCCGTACTATCAGCTTTTGTCTGTAGGACTATTAGTGCTGGCCCACAGCTGCTTCATTAAGCTACATATCCACTATGTTCGCGAACCTGCAGCGCTCTGTGCTACTGTGAGTGCCCTTGAGTGCATACCTTCACACTCTTGGAGCGTAACGGTGCTTGCTCCGTGTTGAGCGCACAAATTCCACATGTTGAGATATTTGTGCTAACACAAAGCGAAGCTCAAGGTTCGTTCGCGTTTCTTGTTGATAAACGCGGACCGTCCCCATAAGAACCGTTGCAGATGCAGGGGTGCCAACACGCGAGGCAAGGCAAGGCAAAACCTATATAACGGATTATATCACACCGAGTCGCTCTCTCTCTTCCGGAATTCATACGAAGGAAAGAGACGAAATCGATTTTTCTCACATTTTGTCTCGTCCCTGCCGGTTGCGCTACGCAGTGCTACGAAGCACAGTTGGTGCCCAAACATAATGGGTACCTAGCTTCAGGGAGCCGCCTCGCTTGCGCAGAATGGTAAAGACTATTTTGATTATACTGATATAATATCTTAGTATATACAATTGTATTCATAGCCCATGTAGTCCCTAAGTAAATAAACGTGTTACAAAAGATTGAACGCTAATGCCATTTCACCACTTCAATTCTATCCCTCGTATGTTGTTCCAAAGTGAGTAAAAAATCCGTGATCAAGAGCGCGGATTCCTGAATGGGCTATTTACTACATCCCCGGTCGCAGGGGCAGACTCGATTTGATGAAACCCTTTCAACGCCCCTTCACTAGATACCCATTTCACTTTATCTACTCTAGTCGTAAAAAGACCTTATGAAATAATATCTAAGTATGGAAAAGTAAGTTGAATTATAGGATATTGACCTGTAGTCAACTTATGGACTGCAATAATTGGATTGCTAGCTTAATAGTACTTATCGCAAATAAAAGTTTTGGTATTGGAAAATACAACGGAGTATTTCCGAATGTTTTTGTTGAAAGTTGGTTATGCACTTATTGTAAATTGATTGGATTAAAAAATATGTTACCATGCTGTAACAATTTTAAACGGATTTATTTATTAAACATTTGGCCCAAATTTATAAAATGTTTGATTAAGTTATAATGGCATACAAAAAAGCCTTATAATGCCATTATAAATTGAATAAAACCTTATTTAAATACGGTGTTTTATCTAGAACATATTTATCAAATCCTTTATCGGGTAACAAACTAATCTTACATTTAAGATCGTCTTTTGATTTCTTCGCGCACAACACATCGTATCTCATATTAGATAAAAGCATTCCTTTTTTCAAATCGTTGATAAATAAATTGCCTTTTGCTAGAATCAAATACTTATATTGTGACTGGTTGAGCCGTGCCAATAAGCAATCTCGAAGTCTGACGAACCAAATAGGTCACTGCGTCTAGAACATTTTATTCGAAGGTCTTAAAATGCGCACATTCCTTGTATACTTTTAAATATTCACAGTGCATTGACCTTATTTAATCGGCGCTTGATATACTAACTGTCTACAAATCATCATAAAACGTGCAATAAGTACACTGTTGAGCCTTATACTTCAACGATTTCTTACAAAAGTTTCTTGAACCTTGTACACTAAAATGGTACCGGTAATTCTGAAGGTAGAAATCAAATTTGCTCCCTTTTCCTCCCTAACATTTGGAGTAACTTTTGGATCCCAAGAATAAACCAACCGTATAGTAAATGACCGAGTATTTTTGGGATTACCTTTTCTTGCTACAAGGAAAGTCAGATTTAACGCTTAAGAGATATGCTTACATACGAAGAGTTACCTAATATTACAAACGAAAATATTCTAGACAGAAATTACTATATAATAATACCAGACCATTTAACGTCCCACTGTTGGGTTGGCCTCCCCTCAATGCGAGGGGGATTAGGTCATAGTCCACCACGCTGGCCTAGTGCGGGCTGGCGGACTTCACACGTCTTTCGAAGGGTTATCTCAGACATGCAGATTTCCTCACGATGTTTTCCTTCACCGTTTAGCAAGTGATAATCATGGTTAAAAATGAGATTCGCACATAAAATCCAGAAATCCCAGAGGTGCGAGCCGGGGTTTGAACCAGTAATTAGTATTAAAACATTTTTATACCTTAAACAACTTAATTAGAATTCTTAGGTCAGCTAACCACCTGATACTTCTCAAGTTTTTCGTCTAAGTGATACGATTGTATGACTCGATAAATTCGCGTGGTTCAATATTAATTAGCATATAAGAACGTTAGCATTAAATGTATAATTACACAATTTATACCAATGGGAAGACAAAGAGTCTTATGATAGGATAAAAAGAAATAGCTTGATTGAGAATTAAACCATTTGGTATATTTGAAGTATTAGGTTAGTAAGCAAAAATTCCTTTCACCGCGACCTTACCTGCGACCGCAATCGGCGACTAGATTCAATTCCCCGGCACCCTGAATGGAAATTGGATTTGCAGTTCTGCACCGCTATGCATTATGTACTGTAGATACTTTTCAAATTACCTGCGCGATTTATATTCACCCGGGAGATCGTTTATTAGAATGTTCTCGGGAATTATTTCAAATTTTGATACGGTAGCTTTGCAGTGCCGTTATTTTAAATTTGTATGACTTCCTCTTCTTTTCGTTTCGATATGTTACACTATATTTTATTTGATCACAATGTAGCCAGTGTTGCTGCGTTCGGGTTTTACAGATGGTGAGACAAGCTATTGTCTGAAGTCTGGTCAGTGGCACCACATTCACACCATAACGATAAACAGTGTTCGCGGATAAAGAAAGGTCATTAAAACTTATTTTTTTACTTTCCATATTTGTCACAAATAAATCACAGATGAAATACCTTACGTTTTACTTACTGTATATTCTTAGGATTAATCTTCAGTCGGGGTTGAACATTAACATAGTATATACCGCGTAATGTCTTGCTGTCAGGTTTTGGATTTACATTTATATTCAATATTTTTGCGTCAGCAACGCGACGCGTCAATCACACAACACATGCGGGCGACATGTTCAAATCGCTGTTCAGAGATCAGAGGAATTTATAAAGAGATGGAGGCTGCCAGTCCAAATAGATTCACCAACATGACAGCAACACCCAAGCCCCACAAATATTCACAGTTTAGTCACGAATTGGGAACTTAACCTAACTAATAAAATAATTAGCTATGTTTATCTCGGATCCAAAGACATAACTATTCAAAAACAAGTATATATGTCAAGAAATATGCGTACCGCTTGAAGTAGGAGCCACCACGCACAACACATACAATTTTACTTAACCGGAGTTGCAGTAGAGCACTAGTTATTGATAAGAAACAACACTTTCATCAACATTTTGTCTACTCACTCAAATGAAAAACTCTGAAATGATGTACTATAATTGACACAGATAATATCGAGCTATTTGGAATAATGTAGAGAAATAGACACAGTTGAGATATTATTTAGGTGTCATAATTACGATTTGTACGAATATTTTTTCGACATGAGTAAACAGAATACGTTGGTATTGCTTTTCCTTGTTCCAATATTCAAAGTGAGAAAAATATTAATACCTACAAGAAAGCCTTTCCGGACGCTACATTGGAATATTTTTAGCGTTAACTTTTAATAATTTCCGCTTCGGATCTAATAAGCGGGGAGTGAATTAAACTACTTTTTAAAGGTATATTCCTAATAACGTTTTAAGACCATATTATATTTTTCATTATATGACGTGTATGAGCTAACGCAAACTGATTGAGGAATTGGTTGTGTTATTTTTAAAAGCAAAAAAACAGGTTAGATTTGTTTTTGAATCGGGAATCAACTCACATATACAGAATATAGGTACACACACACACACACACACATTTAAAATATTTCACTTGGAACACAAATATTTAAATGTTTATAAAGATTTTTCAGACCGGTCCAAACGTTTGAAATGCAAACACTTAGGTGCATTGTCTTTGTGAATAGGTGAGCACGATATTTTCTAGTGTGCTCTCCTCAGCGTACATTTTATGTCAGAAGCAGGCTTCGGTTGGCCCTCACTTTGCATATGGAAGCTGGGATAACTTTATCTCACAATCCCTTCTTATATCATTGGCAAAGATTTTTTAAAGGTACTTATAACATTTTGCGAATGTTTTCATCAATAAAAAATAGTTTTATAGTCGCGTTTACTTTTAGTTTTGATTGTTTTTGCACCTGAAACTTGACAAAATTCTATTGAGATCGGCGTTAAGAAATATTGAGTATCAACAGGTCGTCTTCGGCCTAATATAAAGAAGAAATATTTTAAGTGTTGGTTCAGGCGAGTGGGCTCTTTACTGTCCGACTTAACGCGTGCGTTTGCCGGAGGGTAGCTAAGTGCTCGTAATAAATCGCTCGGTGTAAGTACTACTTCAGGTGCTTTTTCATTACCCCGGTTATCCTGACAGATAGCTGCAAGCAATTTGGTATCACGGCAATAGCGACTTTATTTACAACTGTGATAGGTATATATACCTATATTATGAAGTAAGCTATTAAGAGCTGGTGACTGTAAAGCGTTTTAAGACAAAAAATGTATGCCATACAATTAAAAACACGTTAGAGGTAGTGACGACATGAAATAGTAATCGATATTTAAAAAAAATCGACGCAAGCTGTCATTTTCCCCAAAACGATTTGAATCCGAGAAACGGCACGAAAAGGAAATAATATCAGGCGAATGAGAGCGAATGCCTCAAATGTTGATGTTTTAAAAAGCTTTCGTTTCTGGAGCTCCATTTTCTCAATCGACTTCGAGGTTCAACATACCAAGATACATTTTCTATTCGTTCGTATATGAATAAACTAAGGAATTTTAACTTTACATGTCTTTGCTTTTGAGAATAAATTGCGTTGTTCTGAGTTTGCCAACGGCAATATTAGGTTTGAGGGCGGTATGTTTTTGCCTTTTGATATATGTTTAATATTTGTCAGGGTTCGCGGCTTGATTAAAATCCTTTATAAATAATATCTATGTTATTACATAATATTTAATGTTTTGAAAGGTTACGATTGGATAGTACAGAATTTTACTCACTTGGATTATTGAAGCAGTATCGCGATTCTACATATTGGTACCTAATACTGGTAAATATAATAAATACTGGTACCTAAAGCTACTAAGTATCTATGTTGGGTTCGAATCCTGGTAGGAACAAATTTTGTGTGATAAGCACGGCCATTGTACGGTACCCATGACACGAGAGTTGCTTAGTGTGGGACCGTATGGTTGGTGTGTTCGTCTGGCGATATTATTATTAATATGATTGAGTTAGCGTTTAAACCAGTTTAAGTTTAATACTCTCCATAGCGACTGAACAAAAAAAAATGTAATGCCATTTATTGACTCGTAAACCCTGCTTCTACCCATTTAAAATATGTTTAGGCACTGACAGTTCCGACTAATTAATAATGTTAGGTAAATTTACTCAAACAATGTGCTTTTGTGAGTATAAAAAATGGGGCTAGTTCCCACCTTTTAGTTTTAGGATCCCTTGTTTGTACGTTGGTTGTGTTCGGTTCTTTACTGACGGCCAGCGTAATTAATTACAGGCAGTTTTCGCTGATTCATGCGCAATGGGCAGCCCCAACAAAAGTTTGCTATTTATATTTATCTAAAAAATGCTTTTTTAATATGTGAAAAAGGAAAATATTAAATTACATCAGATATTTAACTTGCATAATTTATTATAATAATATGGCCAGACGAACACACCAACTATACGGTCCCACACTAAGCAACGCTTGTATTATGGGTACCTTACGCACATGAAATCCAGAAATCCCAGAGGTATGAGCCGGGGTTTGAACCTGCGACTCTCGTTACCGAGGCAAGCGTTCTACCAACCTGGCTATCACTGCTATATAGCAAATTCTTAACTTATAATATTTTACAAATATGAACCTAAATATGAACAGAATTTGTAACGTTATTATTAATAGGCCCGCCTCCTACTTTGGAAATAAATACCATCAGCGCAATCTAGGTGCAGTGCTCCTCTGCCCACACTTTACCCGGACTCATATTACTTACTTAACTCAAGTTACTTATAAATGCCTGTAGGCAAGCATGTGACGTCTACAGACGTTCCTATAAATATACCTTTCAGTCACATTTAACATTAAAGAAAAGTACGAGAGCTATAAAAATTCTCCCGATTTAGATCAAGTAAAAATGTAAAAAGTGTGGATTATTGTCAATGTCAGCAAGACTAAATAAATTCGAACAATACTCTTATAATCGTGGAATCTGTAATTTCAGTGATCAAACTGAAACATGATGAATTAGGTATGTTGTTATAGCTGCGATGCACCGTTTATACCGGGACCATACTATCAAACAGCCGTTTGATTGGCAGTTCAATCAGACTGGAACATTGGAAACGAGATTTGTTTTACCAATATCAGAGGATAATCACAAACTAAATACATTCTGTTTTTGTTACTTGATGCGTAATCAGTAAATATTAAAAAATAAGGCTTTTTCGTGGATGGCAACCTTTGAAATATTAAAGACCATCCTAATAAATGGGGCATATGAAAGCGTCTCATAATTTTCACTAAATCTAATCCGATTCAAAGCATAAAGGAGTACTTAGATATGTAGAAAAAAATCTGATCTAATAAAATGATTATGTTAATGTTACATGGATATATTTTAATATATACCTACAAATGAATAAATACTTTCTCAATATTTATTAAGAGATTAAACCCCGATGTACACGACATAATCTCGTTTATTAAAGTTGACGAACTGCGTGTCATGATGCTCTTATTACCAATGTCGTGATCATTAATGAAGTGTGGCAACACCTGTTTCTGATCCTGATAACAATACAAATCTATCCGTACATACGTATTGAATAAGTAAGTCTTGGTCGAGATACAGTTCGCAATAAGAACAATTTGCACCTAGAGTCAGTAAGAGATACCTAATTATACATTGTATTACAGCATGTCTGGATTGCATGTCGCTTCTCAAGATTTGCAATTTTATTACGACAACATTATTGTAACATTAATCGGTATAATATGTATATCTTAAACTTCCATGCACTCAAATAAATCAGATAGTTTCTTGTAAATAAAAATAACATTTCCGCATGATACTGTCTACTCGGAGATTCGGGGTAACTTTTCGGATCCCAAGAGTAAACCGAGCGTTGTGAATGGCTAAGATTTTTTTTGGGATTCCCCTTTCATCCACAAAGGAAGTCAGATTCATTTAAAGAACGAGCCCCTAAAAGAGAATCTTTGCGGGACCTTATTGTAGAACTGTTTTTAAGAATGAAAGCCCCTGGGGTCCACCCGTTGCATAATGTACAGACATACAAATTGGACCGTGGCAAACATTTTAATATTCACGCAAAAAGAATATGATATTATGGTGCCTCAGCTTTTAATAAAATGTGTAATTGCCTGCGCAATATCCATGAGTCAAATTTTATTATTCATTGATGTAGGAGGAATAGGTGAATGACAACGATGATTAGCGAAGTTGGTAGTGACCCTGCTTTCGGCGTCGAGGGTCCCGGGTTCGAATCCTGGTAGGGACAAGCTCTGTGTGATGAGCATGAATGTTTTTACCCGAGGCATGGATGTTTAATATTCATATAAGTATTATATACTGAGTTCGACCTCAGTCCATTGTACGGTACCCATAATACATGCGTTGCTTAGTGTGGGACCGTATAGTTGGTGTGTTTGTCTGGCATTATTATATATTATTATTATATGTCTATTCATAATAAGAAGAAAGAATAGCCGAATACAGATAAGGTATAGTGACATTTTATTTCATCGCGACGCTACCTAGCCACAAGATTAGATTAGGATCATGAATGGAAATTGGATTTAAAGTTTTGCAAACATAAATATGATGCGTTAGATCCTTGTTAAATCTTTTACACTTCACATATTTACATAAGAACCTTATTTTCTCAGTTAACAATTGACAAACAATATTAATTTTAGGCCAGCCAATTTTGTAGCGTTTTTAAACTAGATAATTGATTTAACACACATAAACATATACTTATCATCATTTGTCTAATTTCCTTAAATACCACTATTATTAATAAACTAATTACATATATTAGATAATGCCAGTGAATCGATTTTGAACTTTGATCGGGACTCGATTAATTTACTGAACACACTAATAGCCTATCAAAGCCATTCGGCCTATTACAGACATCGCGGTCTATTAAATTACGCTGACCCAGTAATCTGGCCATATCTCTGAAACCAGTTAAATGTAAATAGCCGTTAATTGTGCATGAAATTGTTATTCGAATTGAGAAAGTATATTAATTGGAATCGGTAGTAACCATATTTTTAATACAATCGCCACGGTTTATATAATTTTGTGTCGATGCTACTATAACTTACTAAATAACACCGCTCTTCCAATTCTAAGAAACATTCTACAGGGTGATTCAGAAAAGGTATGAGCCTACCATATTTAGGGCATTTGTAATTATAGTGTGAAGTCAGAATACTTCGGTTATTGATTTTAGCTGTAAGTAATCTTTCTCAATTTACTTTATACCTATATAAAAATCTAAAATGAGAACAGCAAGATATTTGTTTATTAGGTATATATTATGACGTATCCCACTAAGGGCATTTCAGTTACGAGCAAGATGGCAATGTAATAATAGGTAGAGGACAAATGCGGGCTATTATAATGCGGGCTTTGGCTCGTCGAATTTTATAGATATCAGTTAACATACAAGTAAATGTGATTTTATTTCGAAAGCCATCCAAGATATCAATTCAGATCACGTGGCCGCAGATCGACATGCACGAGACAAATTTCATTTCAGTTTAATATTTTAAAAGCGTTCGCCGATTTAATCGCATTTATTCGAGCTGGATTTTATTGATAATTTCATTGGTCGTGACAGAATAATTTTAATGATGGCGCCATCACCACTGAAAACGCGTTTGGAACGGCAAATGTATAAAGCTTTTAACCAAATGAAAGCCATATATTACTGAATAACACACTCGTAACTTGTGATATAAGCCGCTCAGAAAATTGCCTGGCACAATGTGGCGGTGATAAGCATCGCACTCGGTGGACTTGTTTGTTTTATGCAATACTCTGTATGTTTGGCTAATTTGTTTTGACCTGAATATATTTTGTTATTACCAGTTAATTAGGTTGATTCGTTGAGAAAGTATGAGGACCCGTGTGTTATATAAAATGCAGGAATTCGCCTTATTATATGTATAGGTAGCTAGCTACCTACCCTTACGAGAAGAAATGTTTGTAATGAGATTAATTTTAGGCTTTTTCTTCATTAGAAATCTACTTAAACAAAAACGCATTAAAAAAGTAGACAAAATCATTATTACATGGAATTAAATGCAAGTGTTAAAATACACAAAAAGGAGGTAAATTGATCGTCTGTCGTTGAAAATTTTTATTCCCCGGCATTTAATAAATAAAATTGCGTCCTTGGTCGTTAGGCTCGTTGGAATCCAACAAAACATCGCGATCGCATCCATCAAGCTGTCGTATTGTATAGACGGGCCCGTTCAACGATAAGTATAAGTAGAGATGCCTCTTTATTATGCGAAAGGCCTTAAATCTTCGTACCCCCAATGAATTGCGAGAACTTTCGCTTTTTATCGTCTGACAGAAATAGCGAAAAGAAAAATTCTAAAAATAACATTACTTACCTGAGTTTTGACATTTTGTAATAAAAATAATTTGCGCACTAAAATTATTTATTTTTCGCTAATAATGCAGTTCATTGGGGTCCATACTCAAACGGTTCAAACGGAGTACTATGCTGTGCCGGCGTGGTCTGTTCGTGGTCCGTCCGACCGTCAGAGGTTTCAAACTTCTAAGCGAAATAGGGACATGAAATTCACACATATACCCGTATAAATCCTTGACTGTAACACGTACAAATACTTTTAAAAAAAGTATAAAAATAAAAGGGGGCAACGAAAATAAATGCATGGAAACATGCAAACGAGGAGTTTTTTTTATCTTCCATACTCGTGAGCTGTCCCTTAAAACCATTTTCAGAATTGTAACTTTAAACATTTTTTTCATTTCAAATTTACATTAAGAGGGGTCATCAAAATTGTATTGTTTTTGTACGAAGGTTTCTAGAGAGCAACAAATAGGTAAATATTACTGTAAAATTAATATGAGCAGATTTAAAAACTGATCATTTACATCTATTGATTTAAAATTTTCAATTTGACTATGACCCGGTATAAACGCGATAGTAAGGAACCCCCAAAGTCGGAGAGGCACATAACCATAAAGTTTTTCGCTGCCGAGTTGTTTTAAAAAATATATATCAATTTACAAATAACATTTTTAAACTGTACGTAGGTATTTTGATGTAAACTTTGTCGTAGGTTGACTGTCTAAATTCTTTGATTTATCGATGGAACGTCTATTGTGGTTTAAAACGCGATAATTTTGAAACTCTACAGTAGGTATTACTGTTTGCTGTATTTTGTGTACCCGACGACAAAAGGTCACAGATACTTTATGAAGTTTGAAACTGAGCGGAGTCGTCGGTCGGCTCGATAAGAAAGTTGAGTTAGTTAAGTAGGCACATTAGGGGGGTAACAGGAAAACATTAAGGCGTGTCGCCGGGAGCGGCTCCTCGCCAGACGCTATTAAAATATGCTAACCAATTGGACGCACCGACTTCATTCCGACTCGCTCCCTCTCTGCCGGGGCGCCCAACTCTAACGCAATGGAGTAATTCGCACAGAATAATATTGAATCTTGAGCAAGCTATTGGCACTTCTTTCATTTGGTGTGTGTATGACACAGAATGTCTTAGATGAAAGAAAAAAAACCTTATTTAAATGGAAATTCTCACATTCTCTCATTATTTCCTTACTCTATATCTATATCTCATTCTTTCTTACTCGAATAGTGAAAGTTTATACTATTTCCATCATTAATCAGTTTATTGTTGTTTGCTGCTGAGTCCAGCAGGAAACGGATTTGACTGGAGTAGGTAGTTACCTATCCAGTCAAATATGTTTCCTCAAAGCTGATTCATTTCTAAGTAGTGTTTGTTTTCAGATTAATTATTTAATTTAGAAATTGGCATTACCATACAGTAATTTGGTCGCTATTTATATTGAATTAAGCTACGCGTTCAGACTAACTAGTGTATTCACACTAATTGACCGGAACCAGCATCCCCATCTGAATGGTAATCGGTTCATTTACCGATAAAGAAATTAACCTGATTTGCTGAGTACTTACTGACCAAACGACCTCTCGAGGCCAAAAATAGATAGCCAAACCGCCTTGCCTCGTTAAGTCAAGGCGTCATCACCTAAATGGTCACGGTGCCTCTTCAGAGTGCTGTCATCCATCGTTTACCTTACTGTCAGCTCATTGGTTTATGTTGTAAAAACTGTGTGAGCCCTAACTTATCGTAGTTCATCATTAAAATTATTAAAAAGTTCATAAATCTATTTTAAAATAAATAATTTATACAATTTGTCTATTTTTAGATTTGATTTATACTATCTCTCCACATAACTTCAATCCATCAAATAGATACTCTGACCATGAAACTTTCTGGTATCGACACGTGCCGTCTGTAAAACGGGTATTTGATTACGACATTAGGTAATTTATTTCGGACCGTTTGGGGAAAGGAAAAGATGTAATTTAATATAAGAAATATATTTTTCGAGAAAATAAGACACGAGGTGTTTGTTATAAGGACGACGGTAAAAAGGTAGTTGTTATGAACTTTATATAATACTAGCTGCGCCCGGCGGTGTTACCCGCGATAAAAAGTATGAAAAATTAAAACATCTATCCCACGGGAACCATACATTTTACCGGGATAAAAATTAGCCTATGTGCTATTCCAGACTATAATCTATCTCTGTGCCAAATTTCATCCAGATCCGTTCAGCCGTTCGGGCGTGAAAGAGTAACAAACATCCATCCATCCAAACTTTCACATTTATAATATTAGTATAGATTTGAACTGCTGTAGGTCTAATGCGACTTATTTCTAAGCAAACCTGCGTATTTGTCGACTTTGTATGGAATGGAGACTTAAAAGATTTTGTTATCGCTCGCGGCGTTGTTGAATTTGTCATACATAATGATAAATACAAAACACAGCACTCAAAGCTACAGAGACGAGTGGTGAAGTATTTTCTTGAAGTAAAAGATAACTTATTAAAAATATTGTATTGTCCTTTAATAAAGCAAAGCCACGTACGATCTTCTGAACCATAAATTTCGCTTTTCAAATCAAATAGGTAAAGGTATTTATTTTTATTGTTCAATTTTTATTGTTCTTTACTCAGCGAAGATGAAACTAGAAAATCTATTCGTAATATCTGTTCTAAGCTCGCTGTATCTATTATACTGCAATATTCTCCTAACAAATGTGAGAGTTGGGTACTCACAGATTTTACGACGCTCTGCTAAAAACTGTCATAAAAACTTCCACTGTCAATATGCCATAAAATAACAGTAATGTTTGAAAGTTCTAATATCTTTTATACTTAAAATAGCGTCTGACAATGATGAAATTATGACGGCTTTTCAGGAATCGATACTACATTGTTCATTATCTCTACATAGTCCAGATACATTTCTGCGCCACGCGTCTGTCTTTTTGTATAAAACTTGAGAACCACTGACTGAATGGATTCGCATGTGTTTTTTTTTCACTGCAATGGTCAGTTTTTTTTTATAAATGTTTATAATATTAGTCTATAAGCTATGTTGTGGGTGAGGCCATATTCATATCCATTTTATTTCATCGCATTTCATTTCGTAAATAAAGAAGAAGAATATTAGCATATAAGTTTCTGCTTTGAAACCATCTACATAATTCGATATTGCAACATTTTTCCTTGACTGGTTTTTTGTTTGTGAGGAAATTTCGTTAAAAATCTAAATAGATAGAGTAACTGCGCCCGTGTCCATCGCTTTTTAAGCTTTAAAACAATATTTATTGCTAATTACTTCCATTTCAATTGTTGCAGCAAGTATTACTCAATTGATCGTCTACTTGACCCCTAATAAGCAGAGAAGCGATGAAGTTTTAAGAATAAAATACCTAGTAGGTACTTGTTGTTTACTTTATCATTTCAACTTTCACCTTTTAAATATAGAATATTACAAATTAATTCACTCAACCAACTACAGCCTTCGAATACACCGAGCCTAACGACACTTAGGATCAAATTACATTAAAACTAGCCCTGAATTCTTTGGCACAGAAACACAAACGTTATGTAGACGAAATTTAATCCTCCCGGGTACTAAATCTATTTCGAATGAGTTAAGTAAGCAATGTAACTAAACTTTCGCCTTTAAGTCGACTACTCCACATGTCGCACTAATGTCGAAACTCAACGTTCAATGGATAAAGTAATTAGTTATCACAAGTTCAAATTAGTTTCGTTAAAATGTAGTAGAACCTACTCAATAAATTAAACCATATATTTATTTTACTAAGCCCTTGAATGAGAAACCAAGTAGGTTAGGTAATGTTCCACTTGTTATAACTATTTAACGGGAAACCTAGTGATTTCTTTTTTTAAAGGTAAATTTGCAGTAACCCGGCCTGTATATAGTCTTTGATGTTGACGATTTAACCTAATACATTCACAGACATTGTGTAAAATTTAGTTGGTACCTGTTGAATAAATTATAAAATAAAATTTCCCTTCGAAAATAAATCTTTTAGTTAGTATAATACAAAAACACCATGCAGATTGCGAATCAATTTACATAATACACGTTGGGAATTTAAAAAGCAGTGACGTAAGAAGAGATTGTGAGATAAAGTATCCGGGCTTTGTCCGGGTATTCGCCGCTCATATGCAAAGTGACGGCCAACCGGAGCCCGACTTTGTCATAAAATACACACCAAAAAGCACACACATGCAAATATATACAAATATACTTACCTATTCGCAAATTTGCACACCTACATATCCTTCAGGAATGTTTTAATGTGAATATCGCCAGAATTAGTTCTACACGAATCTTATGATCAAAGTCAGAGTCAAATCATTTATTTCGTAAAGGCCTACGGGGGCACTTACAAATTGTCATTTACATATTTTCTCTTAACTCTACAACCGGATCGGAACGCGACCTCAACTGAGAAGATCCGGTGGGAAATTCAGCAAGCTTGTTTTTTTTAACTCTATTTTTAATAGCCATGTTTACTACAAAAAAATGCTTGAGTATGTTGCCATGCCGTGCACATACGCTACACTATGACATCATAAATCTTAATTGATGATTGATAAAAAGAGCGCAAATGAATTACATGCCGTAATTATAAACTGGGGATCATCCAGTGACCCAAAAAAAAAGATTATGATGAAAACCGCCCAGACCGTGTCATCTGTTGAGCCGAATGGCCTAAGAAGAACGCAGAACTCGCGCTCGTTTATTTATTGTGACTCCAGATTACCTATACCCTAGCTTCACTAAAATCGTTACCGAAATCCATCCAAATAAAGGACTATCCTTTTTCATTCCTGTCTTTTGGAAAAATAAAACAAATTGAATAGTATGCTACAGCGGCATGAGCCTGCCGCGGGTCTAATAGAACGGTTATATTTAATCCTTTTGTTTCTGACAGCCAATATTGCATACGGTGGTTATTTTTTTAATTGGAATGTGTTCATTTACAGCATTATATTTCAGTTTAAATAAAATGTAAATGTAAATTGAAATAAAACTAATTTTACAGATTTTATTATAGCGTTTATTTTATGTTTGTACGTTTCCGATCACAGCTTTTTTATGTTTTATATTAGTTCTATATTAATTTACCTCACAAATCAAGGATTGGCATGACGAATACAGGGAATAGAGTAGCGCTTACCAATACCTGAATCCTCATTGATAATAATATTTATCTTATGAATATTGAACCATCCGATACATTTAACTCTAAGCCCGTTTCAGATGATGCACTCGTTTTATTGCAATACAGATCCCAGCTGCAGAAACTACGCGGTATCAGCTCTGCGGTGCTCGATCCCGGAACGCTTTACTTTCCGGCGCTACCAACATCACGGATAATCCTCTCCTGCGACTCGTGTCTACATCCTTCTTTATGTTGGTAGATACGCTACTACGAATCGATTGCACACGAGTAATAAACATATAGCAATCTAGTTTTGGCGTATAGAACTATCAAAGGCATAAGTTTTGTTGAAGATGTGATGAAATCTACGCAAATGTTGGTTCACAGATATTGCATATCGATTACTGAGTCTGAAAATGATTATAAACCATCCAGTATACTCAAATTTCCACATATAAGCAGAGGCTTACATCACTCTTTTTATGATACTAGATAAATACCTACTGCTAGCAGATACCTTAATATTTTACTGAAAGAAAATTCCCCCTTATTGTGTGACCGCACAAATTTTGTAGTACAATAAAAACGATAAAAACATTGAAAAAACAAGATGCTCAGACATATTGTTCGGTCGGTATACTGCCTAATAAAAATTCTTGTTATGTGCCTTTAGATCCACAAAAACTTTAGGGCAACGATCAAAGTAAAAACACGTAGTCTCATAAATATTGTGCGGGTCTCAGCTAGTATGTTTTTTAAAGTTACTGGCGGACCAAAACATCATCGCTAAGCTTAAAATAAACCAATTTATTTTATAGCAAATGGTACATCCATACGTAGTACATTAATTCAAGACTGTGATCGACAAAAGGTTAGTTAATGACATTAAGTAAACAGCTACTGATATAACTTTCATGAAAATTTACGGTTCCTAGTAAATGGTCAAACAATGCCTATCACAGTGTGCTGAAATAAGCTACCCTAATAAACGCATTTCTTACTCCTGTATACGAAGCAATTTGAGAAACAACTTCCAAGTCTTCGACTTATTAACAATGTAAATAAGATCTACAAAGTGTTGTGTTCTGTGCAGGTGATACCAGAAAGCAAAATGTAGTAAAATGCACTCGTCTTGCGACGCTGTATAGGACAAGATGCTTTTATATAATCAGTGGGAACGAATGCAATGAGAACTGTTCTTTGACTAGTATGTTTAGCTGTTATACAAAATAATTGAATCAGTAACATTCATGCGTGTTTGAAACAAATTAGTCGAGAAGAATTTTTAATTGTGAAAACTCATCTCGTCTTTAAAAAAATATTTCAATAGGTTCTCTATACTCTCTTGAAAACAGTTTTCAAAGTGTAAACAAATTCATACATCCTATCTGTTCCTCCTCAGTCGTCTATAAAAATCAAATAAGTCATTTCCTTCCAACGAATAAATATAAGTTTACGTTACATGAAAATCTCAACAATAAAAAAAACTTTGCACGTAATATAATAAGTTTCGGCGGGCACATAATCTACTTTTATTTTTTTGGGGACATTGGAGACTTAACTAAGCTGTTATAAATTTCTTTGTTACAATTTTAATGAGGCTCTTGAAAGTAATAGGCTGTAACCGTCAACAACCACAAGTTTACGAAATTGACGAATTCAAGAGTACTAGGAGTAGGATTTACCGTCAAATTACTGCGATATTCTAAACTAATTGGTCTCTAATGCGTGGTCAGATTTTCGGGTCGATTCAACTCAATAGTTTGCCGTAGTCTGATAGGCTCGATCAACCTGACGGCCTATCAATGTAGTCGACTCGTGGAACCGAATAGTGCATGCAAATAATCACAGAATGCTTTGACTGTTACCTTTTGTCCATGATGCGCTACGGATATTGCATGCAGGATCATTATCCGAACATGGGGCTTTATATATCCGCAGACAAAATAGACAAGTCGTAGGCCGTGGGTTTATCTTGCATACCATAAATTGGCTTTGAAAATTTATAAGGTACGCTTACGCTATGGATATAAAACTTTTCTTCAGAAATATAAAAATGTACCTTCATTAACTATTCTCTTGCTGTTGACGCTATTATAAGTAGCACTTAAAGAAAATGTTATCAAGAAATACCAACAAGGGAAGGCGTGTTCTTGAACAAGATTGTTACTAAACATTCATTTAAGACATAACAAGTTCACAACTGCCTTCCTAGTTGGTAATGAATGAACAAACTGACAGATAAACAAAACATTACAATCACCAAAATAAACAAAACTTTTCCCTAGACATCATGTAGGTAACTATTAAAATGTATTTTTACGTTTAAAAAGTACCTATAACAAAACTGAGTACCTACTGTCAAGTTATTTTTTTCTCGTAAATAAATTAATTTGAATTTGGAAGTAACTTTTTCGATCATAAAAAGAAAATACTGTATAAAATTACTTAAATATTAGATGACACAAAAATCGACCTTATTCATAATCTTATTCGGACGATATTAAAAGAACGCCGCAACATATGGTAAAATACAGCGATATTAAAATGTGCCATTTAATATTTCCCCAGATATCAGAGCGTTTTGATCGCGTCGCCCGCATGTGTCGCGTGACTGACGCGTGCCATGTCGCGAACATAAAAATGTCGCATATCGACCGTGTCATTTGTAAACAAAATGCACAACAGTCGAAACATTTTTATTTTGTTATATTTAGTGACCAGTGAGCATTCTGTACCGAGGGCCCCGAGTTCGAATCCTGGTAGGGACAATCTTTGAGTGATGAGATGTTTAATATCTATTGAGTTGAAATAAAACTATTTTTAAGGATTCTATCGTATTTATTTTTTATTTTATTTTAAAAATATAAAAAATAAACGCGATAGAATCCTTAAAAATAGTTTTATTTCAATGTGTAGTATTCGCGTAAATATATGAAATCAATGTCTATATAAGTATTATATACTGAGTTCGCCCTCGGTCCATTGTACGGTACCCATGTTACAAGCGTTTTTAGTATGGGTCTGTATAGTTAGTGTGTTCGTCTGGCGATATTATCATTATTTTGGCTGATTATTTAGCTATTTTAATGGGAACATGAGTAGTACATAACACAAGTCAAACCGTCTCCATCATTTCTGCCTTGAAATGATTTGGAAATAATATTCGGAATTTTCGAAGTCTAAGAATTTTAGAAATTAGAAGTCTGCCTACCCCTTCACTACATACGTCATTGTGTATAATTGTGTATAATGTCATTTTTAAAATTAGTATTGATTAGATTATGTAAGAACTTAATGGATAGCTTTGCAGATACGTAAATCCAATTTCTCTTCAGGCTGCCGGGATCGATTCTAGTCACAGATTGCGGCCAGGTAAGACCAAGTTAAACCCGATTTTCACTTCCCCAACATTCATCCTTGCTTCATAAATTATAAACTTAATCTACTTTATAGTTTCGATCTTAAAACCGTTCAAAATTGAACAATTCGTCTTCAAATGGAATAAGGTATTCGACTGATTCTATTTAGATATATATATTACTTAAACCGCATGGTCTTTCAGGATAAAACCTAGCTTACTATATACTAGTTTACTATATAGTACTATGACCTATCTATGTTCCAAATTTCATCAAAATCTGTTGAGCCGTTTTTGCGTGATGCTTAGTCAAACTACCGGTGTGAAGTTGGCGGCCAAAAGTTGGCGGCGCATTATAACCCGACTAAATTAAAATGCTCACGAAAATTAATGAAAAATCTGTACAGAATGGCATGTAACGCGGAAAATAATGAAAACTAGGAAATTTTCAGTACATATTCTACGTGGAAATTAAAAAAAAACAATAAATTTTCGTTATTTTTCCAATAAAGCAAGACCACTGTGTATATCACATTTTGACCTAGACAGCACCCAAGGACTGCATGGGAGTACATTTTTGATAGCTCAAAAGGTAGGTCTAGCTACAGGCATCCCGCCACATAAGGCCTAGAGTGGTACTTCGCTCGGTTTAGCTTTTATGAGTCCAGACATAACTGGCGGCCGAACTTTTTTGGCAGATTTTGACTTAGATAACACCCAAGGACGGCATGGGAGTACATGTTTGATAGCTCAAAAGGTAGGTATAGATACAGGCATCCCGCCACATAAAGCCTAGAGTGGTACCTCGCCTGGTTTAGCTTTTATGAGTCCAGACATAACTGGCGGCCGAACTTTTTGGCAGATTTTGACTTAGATAACACCCAAGGACGGCATGGGAGTACATGTTTGATAGCTCAAAAGGTAGGTCTAGATACAGGCATCCCGCCACATAAAGCCTAGAGTGGTACCTTGCCTGGTTTAGCTTTTATGAGTCCAGACATAACTGGCGGCCGAACTTTTTTTGGCAGATTTTGACTTAGATAACACCCAAGGACGGCATGGGAGTACATGTTTGATAGCTCAAAAGGTAGGTCTAGATACAGGCATCCCGCCACATAAAGCCTAGAGTGGTACCTCGCCTGGTTTAGCTTTTATGAGTCCAGACATAACTGGCGGCCGAACTTTTTGGCAGATTTTGACTTAGATAACACCCAAGGACGGCATGGGAGTACATGTTTGATAGCTCAAAAGGTAGGTCTAGATACAGGCATCCCGCCACATAAAGCCTAGAGTGGTACTTCACTCGGTTTAGCTTTTATGAGTCCAGACATAACTGGCGGCCGAACTTTTTGGCAGATTTTGACTTAGATAACACCCAAGGACGGCATGGGAGTACATGTTTGATAGCTCAAAAGGTAGGTCTAGATACAGGCATCCCGCCACATAAAGCCTAGAGTGGTACCTCGCCTGGTTTAGCTTTTATGAGTCCAGACATAACTGGCGGCCGAACTTTTTTTGGCAGATTTTGACTTAGATAACACCCAAGGACGGCATGGGAGTACATGTTTGATAGCTCAAAAGGTAGGTCTAGATACAGGCATTCCGCCACATAAAGCCTAGAGTGGTACCTCGCCTGGTTTAGCTTTTATGAGTCCAGACATAACTGGCGGCCGAACTTTTTGGCACATTTTGACTTAGATAACACCCAAGGACGGCATGGGAGTACATGTTTGATAGCTCAAAAGGTAGGTCTAGATACAGGCATCCCGCCACATAAAGCCTAGAGTGGTACCTTGCCTGGTTTAGCTTTTATGAGTCCAGACATAACTGGCGGCCGAACTTTTTTTGGCAGATTTTGACTTAGATAACACCCAAGGACGGCATGGGAGTACATGTTTGATAGCTCAAAAGGTAGGTCTAGATACAGGCATCCCGCCACATAAAGCCTAGAGTGGTACCTCGCCTGGTTTAGCTTTTATGAGTCCAGACATAACTAGCGGCCGAACTTTTTGGCAGATTTTGACTTAGATAACACCCAAGGACGGCATGGGAGTACATGTTTGATAGCTCAAAAGGTAGGTCTAGATACAGGCATCCCGCCACATAAAGCCTAGAGTGGTACCTCGCCTGGTTTAGCTTTTATGAGTCCAGACATAACTGGCGGCCGAACTTTTTGGCAGATTTTGACTTAGATAACACCCAAGGACGGCATGGGAGTACATATTTGATAGCTCAAAAGGTAGGTCTAGATACAGGCATCCCGCCACATAAAGCCTAGAGTGGTACCTTGCCTGGTTTAGCTTTTATGAGTCCAGACATAACTGGCGGCCGAACTTTTTTTGGCAGATTTTGACTTAGATAACACCCAAGGACGGCATGGGAGTACATGTTTGATAGCTCAAAAGGTAGGTCTAGATACAGGCATCCCGCCACATAAAGCCTAGAGTGGTACCTCGCCTGGTTTAGCTTTTATGAGTCCAGACATAACTGGCGGCCGAACTTTTTGGCAGATTTTGACTTAGATAACACCCAAGGACGGCATGGGAGTACATGTTTGATAGCTCAAAAGGTAGGTCTAGATACAGGCATCCCGCCACATAAAGCCTAGAGTGGTACTTCACTCGGTTTAGCTTTTATGAGTCCAGACATAACTGGCGGCCGAACTTTTTGGCAGATTTTGACTTAGATAACACCCAAGGACGGCATGGGAGTACATGTTTGATAGCTCAAAAGGTAGGTCTAGATACAGGCATCCCGCCACATAAAGCCTAGAGTGGTACCTCGCCTGGTTTAGCTTTTATGAGTCCAGACATAACTGGCGGCCGAACTTTTTTTGGCAGATTTTGACTTAGATAACACCCAAGGACGGCATGGGAGTACATGTTTGATAGCTCAAAAGGTAGGTCTAGATACAGGCATTCCGCCACATAAAGCCTAGAGTGGTACCTCGCCTGGTTTAGCTTTTATGAGTCCAGACATAACTGGCGGCCTAAACCGAGCGGTGAACCACTCTAGGCTTTATGTGGCGGGATGCCTGTATCTAGACCTACCTTTTGAGCTATCAAACATGTACTCCCATGCCGTCCTTGGGTGTTATCTAAGTCAAAATCTGCCAAAAAGTTCGGCCGCCAGTTATGTCTGGACTCATAAAAGCTAAACCAGGCGAGGTACCACTCTAGGCTTTATGTGGCGGGATGCCTGTATCTAGACCTACCTTTTGAGCTATCAAACATGTACTCCCATGCCGTCCTTGGGTGTTATCTAAGTCAAAATCTGCCAAAAAAAGTTCGGCCGCCAGTTATGTCTGGACTCATAAAAGCTAAACCAGGCGAGGTACCACTCTAGGCTTTATGTGGCGGGATGCCTGTATCTAGACCTACCTTTTGAGCTATCAAACATGTACTCCCATGCCGTCCTTGGGTGTTATCTAAGTCAAAATCTGCCAAAAAGTTCGGCCGCCAGTTATGTCTGGACTCATAAAAGCTAAACCAGGCGAGGTACCACTCTAGGCTTTATGTGGCGGGATGCCTGTATCTAGACCTACCTTTTGAGCTATCAAACATGTACTCCCATGCCGTCCTTGGGTGTTATCTAAGTCAAAATCTGCCAAAAAAAGTTCGGCCGCCAGTTATGTCTGGACTCATAAATGCTAAACCAAGCGGAGTACCACTCTAGGCGTTATGTGGCGGGATGCCTGTATCTAGATCTACCTTTTAAGCTATCAAACATGTACTCCCATGCCGTCCTTGGGTGCTGTCCAGTTCAAAATGTGATAAACACAATGGTCTTACTTTATTGGAAAAATAACGAAAATTTATTGATTAATTTTTTATTTTCTCATAGAATATGTACTGAAAATTTCCTAGTTTTCATTATTTTCCGCGTTACATGCCATTCTGTACAGATTTTTCATTAATTTTTGTGAGCATTTTAATTTAGTTGGGTTATAATGCGCCGCCAACTTTTGGCCGCCAACTTCACACCGGTAGTCAAACTAACAAAACTATAACACTTTCACATAATTTATAGTAGTTAATAAGGAGTAAGTATGTGTGCAACATGTGCTAGGGCATGAATGTTTCACGTAGGCTAAGAGATTTTGGGATTACTTGGGATACGTTAGTAAACCTTTATTCTTATTAAGCCTCATTTACATTGTATAAACGCCAGTATCAATGCCAAACAAAATGCAACACAAGAGTGTCTTAAGAGTTCTCCCCGATTCTTTATAGCGGTTCTTTAATAAGCTCGAAAGAACTTTTCTTCATAAAAGAGCGTTCGTTAAATGAATCTGGCCTTCTTTGTGGGAAGAAACGAGTCCCGAACTCTCAGCCGTCCACAACGGTTCGTTTTCTCTTGGGAGTCGGTACCCGCGCCCGGAGACGGGTAGCCATGGAAAAGTCGAGCTCTGATTTTTATCTTCACGTAAGTAGCGTATTCAATTTACAATATGAGAAAACATTTTTTGTTAATAACAGGTTGTGAGATAATAATTGTGAGACATATAATTTGAATAGTGTGAACTACTGTATGGCGACATATAATGAGAAGTATAGAGATTTATTCTTTGGTATTTAATGGGTAAGTATATACCATATTTCGATTATTATATATGTAACGATTTGGAGAAAGTGAAGTTGTAATAACAAGGAAAAGCTTTCAAGAAAAATTGATATCGACATGTTGAAAATGAAAATGAAAATGAAAATATAGTTTATTTTGCAAAGAGTACATAATTTTAAACCAGTGTTGGGACATCCTTTTAAGTAAATATATACCTGTGCCAGGATGCCCCGCTCTTCCATATCTTAAGAGGGTATTTACAAAATAAGCGAGATAATATAAAAAAGGAAAAAAAAAAAAAACTTAAAGCTAAACAGTAAAATATTTTTAGAGGTACAAACAAAAAGGTGTGTGTGTGTGGTATGCATGCATTGTGTGCGTGTGTGTGTGTGTGTGTGTGTGTGTGTGTATGCGTGTACGTGTGTACGTGTGTAAATGAGGAGGTGTGTATTCCCACACTTATTTGCACGTATGGTATTATAGGGTGTGATATATATGTTGTCTATTGTAATCTTTATTTTTATTTCATAATTAATTAGTTTGAGCATCAAATACAAACTGATTGTGTTATCAATTCAGTGTGTTTAAGTGCCTTAAATTATAGGATGTAGAAGAATCTCTGTTTCTTCATAATTTAGAGTTTTTAGCCAAGCAGATATTGTTTTCTTAATCTCGTAATGCGTTTTTTGGTAAATTTCTAATTTTCTGTTAACTGTATTATAGAGAAACGTAGTTTGAGCGACATATTGGCGACTTGCAAATGCGGTTCTTACTTTGTCCTTAGTTAATACAATATCTTTGCGCCTTTTTGATAAGATATTTGAGTTAAAAACTATAGTTTTATGCATTTTCAGAATGGAATTTAGAATATAAAGCTTTCTGACAGTTAATAAATTACATAGTTTGTATAATTCATCAGTAGAGAAGCGATATGGTTTAAAATACATAGTTTTCACTAAAACACGTTGTGCCCTTTCTACCTCTAAGAACTTTATTTTTGAGGCACCACCCCAAATAGGAATACAATAGCTTAAAATTGATTGAACTAGAGCAATGTATACTTGTTTAAGTAGGTTATCGGAAGCTACATGTCTTAATATTTTAAAGATCCAAACTAATTTTCTCGTACGGTCACTTACTAATTCGACGTGATTGTGCCAGGAGAGCCGCTGGTCAAGAATAATACCCAGGTACTTAATTTTTTCTACCTTTTCAATAATCGGACATCCACAATAATTATTATCGATACTATCACATTGATGAATTTTTACAGTGAAGTTTTTATCTGGTTGTGTTTTATTGGTTATTGAGAAACACATGTAATTGGTTTTTTGTGTATTCAGCGTGAGTAAGTTCGTTTTTAACCAGGATGCAATCTTAGACATTCCTAGTTCCGTGTCTCTACGCACCGATTCCCAGTTATTACCGATAAAAACTATTGCGGTGTCATCGGCATATGACAAGACCCGAGCACCATTTGCCTCCAAATTACACAGATCATTTATGTAGATTAGAAACAAGGTGGGACCAAGCACGCTTCCTTGTGGTACTCCGAAAGTGATATTTAAGTCCTCGCTAATATGTTGACCAATTTTAACCTTTTGCGTTCGATCTGATAGGTAACTTTTAAATAATGTTAGGGATGTACCTCTTATTCCCATATATTCCAATTTGCGCACGAGAATGGGGACAGAGACAGTGTCAAAGGCCTTTTTTAGATCAAGGAAAACTGTGAGAATTTTTTTTCCACTGTCAAGTTGTTTAACGATGTGAGAGGTTATAGCTGTTATTGCATCTTCTGTGGATTTGCCTTGTCTGAAACCAAACTGTGCGTTTGATAGTAGTTTATATTTATTTAAGTAGTTCGTTAATCTTTTGTTTAAAATCTTTTCTAATATTTTCGATATACACGGTAGTACCGATATCGGCCTGTAGTTACTAATGTTCAGAAAACGTTTAGAGAATTTTTGACGGAATTATAATGTAGCTAAGTATATTCTTTATTACAGTGAATCTGTTCAGATATAGTGTAAAACGAACTTAATGTATAAAAAAATACAACCGAATTGAGAACCTCCTCCTTTTTGAAGTCGGTTAAAAAAGGTATGCTTCCAAGTCACTTTAAATTTGACCATAAACAAAAAATATTGAGAAAACATATTTGTATAAAAATAATACTGAGTAAATAGGTAGCCCTAGTCCACGCCTTCAATCGATAACATATCTTATTTCTTTGAACATAGAAGCTAGTTACAAGCGAAATAGTTCGTAAGATAAAATGAAACGTAGCAAGCTAGTGAGGGGGCGTCGGAACGATTTAATCAAGGAGATACTACCCCTAAAACTGGGATGAAAATAGACCATACTCCGACCAGTTCGACATCGAGGGTTGGTTCAATCTGGAACAACGTGAGCGTGATGGACTTGCAAAGCTGAAATAGTTTTATTATGAGGTACGCCTTGGAGTCGCGTCCGTGTACAAAACCTATGCGTTTTTACTTGTGTCCCTTACCTATTGTACCAATATCAAGTCAATACTAAATAGTTTATAAGGATATTGATTTCTTATATTTACGCGAATACTACACATTGAAATAAAACTAATTTTACGGATTTTATCGCGTTTTTTTTTATATTAAAATAAACGCGATAAAATCCGTAAAATTAGTTTTATTTCAATAGTTTATAAGGAGTTTGTGAGAAGGTCATACCTATCGCGTTTATACATAAAATACATATGTACATACATGTATTTTATGTATAAATACCTTGTTTGATTTTACAATTAGAACGAACGAATTTTTTTTTTATTTTGTAAAAAGTTATTTTTACAACCTAAACTATTGTTGTATACACTATTGTTTACTTAAGTATTTTTATTATACCTTATACGTATCTAGGTTTTGTTTTATCTAAAATTATCTAGAGAGGCTACTAATTATTAAAAAAAAAACAATTTATTATTTCATAATAATATATAACTTACGTTCGTTGATCAACGTTCCGAATTTCGCAAATAAAAGATTTAGTAAATTTATAATCCTCAAACCATTATTTACTTATTTGAAGTAAAAAAAACCGATTATGGTCGAAATAATTCGATCAGATCGGACAGAGGGGACCTTGTTTACACATGAAATTGAGTTTCTCGCTAAATAAAATCTGGCTGTGTATTAATTAACTTAGGTACTTGAACAAACAGCGAGCTCGTCAACTGGCCGCCGGTGTATTATTTCACAAAATGGGCTTCATTTTTAAACCACACGCGCCATGAAAGGTGCGCAAATAAATTTTGGAATAAGCGAACCAAGAACGTGAATGAAATTCATATTCAAACGAAAAACACAAAAAAAACATTATTACTATATAATTTTTGTGCACTATGATGTGCCACTCTTTCATGCATGAGTCCACTTTATCATGCTTTCTTCTTTTGGCTTAGACGCGATGTCGTCTGGCATTTTCGGGAATGTACTCTGCAGTTACTTAGGGTAGAATACCTACGAATTCTAATTTAAAATAGTATCTATATTTAACTACGAATTCGCTTTACCTAACCCACAAATTTTCTGAGAGAGCTTCAATAATATAGTGCTTCAAATTTGAGACTAGAACGGTCCCTCGTGGTTCTGAGCCAAACCTCTTGGTACTTAACCAAGTGACTACTGTTGAATATAAATTAACTAGACAACCTATTGTCGGTGAATAAATTTAATTTGTCTCATTTCAAGACAAATTGAGCTGAGAAATTAAAAGAATAAAATGTGGACTGGGATCGTTTTCACATATCTATATAGATCGAATTAGGTATCAGTAGACACACGATAAAGAAACGTTTATTTTTCATCTAGTCCGATTAGCTATGAATAATAATGGTTAGGTAATAGTCTATGCACCTATGGGTGGAGAGGAACTAAAAGAAATATAGAAACTATCCCCTAAATTTATTAACGTTTTGTAACTTTATCAAACGACATATAGTAGTGCGCAAAGCAAAGTTACGTTTTGTAACGTTTGATAAAGTTACAAAACGTTAATAAATTTAGGGGATAGTTTCGATATTTCTTTTAGTTCCTATAAATTCGTGGGTATATCAACCATCAATTAATAAGTTATTTATATGAGAAGTAGCCCTTGACTTAAACAGCCACTTCATTATTTCAATATCATGCTTTGTAAACCTTATTAAAAGCTGCTCCACGAAATTGATGAGACCATTCCTGACGGAACATTTGACGATGACGAAATGCTTTTTAGCTTGTAAGCAAATTTTATTAAAATTCCTCCCCAATCATACTAACTGAACGGATAGGGGGGGCACGTGGGTAATTGATCACGCCTTAATGGTACAGCCGGAGACGGCTCGCCGCCCGCCCACCGCTGCACAGTCGGCCCAGCAAATTAAAATGAGCTGTTATTATTTTCCAGACAGATTTCACTTAATCCAGATTATACGAGCAAGAGGAGATAACAAGAAGCTGGATTTTTATATTTATAGAGAATAGTTTCTTTTTAAGAATTTCATTAAAATTATAACAAAAGCGAATAAAAAGGTTCTAGATCGTTGTAAAGTTTTCTAAGGATGAACAATCAAGTAGGTAGTTGGTAGGCGATAATAGGTCTATGAACCTTTGTTGTTCAGAAGATTGACGTCAAATGTTGCTTGCATGCCCGAACACCCATTTTGTTTTATATTGTAATATCGCCATAATATCGCTAGACGACCACACCAACTATACGGTCCCACACGCAACGCTTGTATTGTGGGTACCGTACAATGGACTGAGGGCGAACTCGGTATATCATACTTATATAGATATAAAACATCCATGACTCCGATACAAGCATTCATGCTCCTCACACAAAGTTTGTCCCTACCAGGATTCGAACCCGGGACCCTCGGCGTAGAAGCAGGGTCACTACCAACTGTGCTACTGATTAGCCAGTCAAAATTTTGGATTGAAATAAAATTCAACAGTACAGGAATAGACCATTGATATTGGATTTCGATATTCTAATACTAGGTACCTATTCGTTGAAACATTAAGTCATTGTTCTATAAATTTACATATGCTCAATGCAGGGAGAATTGATTTGTTAATAGTGAATATTAGAGAATGGTGAAATCGGACAATCAGGCCATTGCGCATGAGTTGGCTGAAACTGCCTATAATTAATTACTCCGACCGCCCCGGTAAGGAATCGAACACACTGAGTACCTAACCATCATCGAATTGTATCAATCAGTTGAAATTAATAATACTAATGAAATAACGGTGTTAGTATTATCTGATTTATTAATTAAACATTATCTAATATATAGCTATACAATATACTAAAATTAAAATTAAAATTAAGCCGATTTCAAAATGCACTCAACAAATCCCCACCACCATCGGCCGGGAGGGTGCCCGGTTAATTTGATTTAAAACAAACGACAAGTAGACGTATAATGAAACTGACGAATTAAGGTAATGATAAAAAGCTAGAACTAAATAATCTTATTTAAAAACACTGCATGACCAAGGAAAATAATTAAAAACTTCACAATGCAGCCACGGATAACAAGGCAGTGTCGATTGCCCCTACATAATGTTCGTAAAAATATATAACTACAACTTGTACTATGCACACAACCTTAGGCGTCGGTGAGCGGTCGACGGACCACGATAATGCCTCGACAAACTTACTGATTAAATTTCCGCACTAAGCGATCACAACAATAAATACCCTAATATATTGCGAGCACCCTTCCAACTTATTTCATAAATAAACCTAACAAACTAATAACGATATAACTATGTATGATATTCTGAACAATTGACTCTTATGTACTCCAGTATATAAGGTCCACCTTGGTTTATTTAAATGGAAGAAGGCATTAAAATATCATACTACATAAACAGCATGACGTGTTTGTTCCAACATAGTTGTGTGGGTGACCGCATATGCAAAAGCTTAAGTACATTCTGAAACAACTGCATTATTATCTGGATGTACGGTATTTGTTGTTACCTTTAGTTATTTGTTGTTACTCTGCTTGTTGTAGAAAATTTCTACAGGAACAAAACAGTCATCAACATTTGACAGCAAAATAGTGGTCCCAAAGTACGTACACATTTCGATAATCGATTCACGCGAATGTAAATGTCACGTTGGTTTAACGTCAGAGTGGATTGAGAAAATAGTGGTAGAAATAAAAGCCTTTTAAAATGGCTGAGTATTCGTCTGCTCCCATTTGCTTGCCATTTGCATGTCTTAGTAGTACATATTCATCGATGAAAATATCGACGATTATTGAACTGTTCTACACACTACCAATATGTCACCACAGATCTGCGAAGAATAAAACCAATAAATGTTTCAAGCTAACTAAAGAAAGCATTAACTATTTGTCATTGCAGTTATTTAGATATTATTAATGAGTGTTGCAGTTATCTGATAGTGGAAGTTAGAGTAATGAAAAATCACTTTCTGTAATGGTCACTCCGGGCAAGTTATTGCGAGCACTTAGCTACCCTCCGGCGGACGCACAGTGAAGAGCCCACTCGTTTGTAACAAAAATTTGATCTTACATTTACTCAGATAACTGGCCTGTTTAATGAGCTTTATAAATCGATAGGAATTTACCACATGTAATGGGGTGTTTATGATCAAAATACTATAAAGAATATGGTTGTGTCATAGTTACTTCTCGAGTCGACGGAAAGGACTCTCAACTAGCAGAGGGAAAACTAGCTACGGGCGCGGAACAGGTTGAGGAAAATATGAATTACTCTCGCACCTTTACTAATAAAATTCAAAAATTAGTAACGGCTTGGTAAGATAATACTTGACTATCGCCTTCAATTGAGAACGGGCGCGCCCGAGCGCTCAGTCCTCCCGTGACCATGGTTGCTGTAAAGCAGCCGAAACGTCGGGAACGTAAAAAACAAACAATAAACGCGATAAAATCCTTAAAATTAGTTTTATTTAAATGTGTAGTATTCGCGTAAATATAAGAAATCAATATGCTTACCTTATTATATTTAAAAATATATAATAAGTTACGTTTTTTTTTACCTTATAGGTATATCTGTAATATACATTAGAAATTACACGATTTTTGTTCATAATTAATTATACTTCAGCAAAAAATAATTCACATATATATTATTTGCTTAGCTATAGTGTGAGATAATAGTCTAGCAGAAGAGATTCTTGCAAATAAACACGTGGAAAGGAACAATAAATTCTCAGACTCTCTGGCGTAAAAAACTGCACAACAAGGGTTCTAGCTTTTAACTTCGCGTGAATACAAAAGTTAAGTTCTTATGCAAGTACGTGGGAAACACTATATTTATTTCATTTGTTTAGTATTTAAAGATATTGGATGAGATTGAACACATGTGAATAGTTGTTAAACATTTATTGGATGGTTATTTGCATAAAGTACCCCTAATTAGCATATAAGATTAATCAAATATATCCAGACACTTTTCTAGTGACAGCAAAACAAATCACACATTCGTAAAATGATTCAACAAAAAAAAACATTCGAGGAAGATTCATAATTGTTTTAATCCACTAGCTCTTAGCCAGACGTATTCACGGTGATAAAAAAAATCAAGAAAGTTACATTCCAACATAGCTCTTTTTTTTATTACGTTATAGGCAAGTATTTGATCTCGATCTCACCTGATGGTAAGTGACGATGAGATTTACGATGGAGCATACTTGCCTAGAAGGTACCTGTTCACTCTCGACTTTTTTATAGCAATTTAATATCAATGCCAGCAGAAAAGAAAGTAGTCATGACCTTCGCCAATGATCTTCTCATAGTGAATCGTGGTTTCCTGCAACGAGCGGTTAACTGAAATTATGTGCAGCACGTGGCCCCACGCCCGGACTCGTGCCGTTTGTACTAAACTGAAACTATTTGCAAAGTAATACTATCACATCTTAAGTCCCTTTGCAACGATTGTGTGGAGGACTCTTTAGCTTATAATTTCTTTAGCACAAGTAAACTTTGCGGGAAAACATCACTTTGAGATGGTACAGACTGTTTAAGTCGTTCTCGATAAAGTTACTTGAAATATAAATTATCGCTTTATTTTCCTGGAGTTTTATTCAATGATTGTGTATATAAAGATTCTAGCACGGTGAAATTTGTACGTAATAACATTTATAACATTAATAATATCGCCAGACGAACACACTAACTATACGATGCCACACTAAGCAACGCTTGTATTATGGGTACCGTACAATGGATTGAGGGCGGACTCAGTATAGAATACTTATATAGATATTAAACATCCATACCTCGGGTACAAACATTCATGCTCATCACACTAAGTTTGTCCCTACCAGGATTCGAATCAGAGCGTCTTAAGGGAAAGAAAGGGATAAAAAATATTATCAAAATATCTATATATATATAAAACAAAGTCGTGTTAGTTACACCATTTATTACTCAAGAACGCGAAGGCCGATTTTTATGATCTTTGATTTTTTTATTTATTTCCACCCCGAATTTCAGAATATCTATTAAAACATGGGAATAACTCATTATTCTATTTCTCATACATGTGATTCTGAGGCGGTACGAAGTTCGCCGGGACAGCTAGCATATAATATTAAAGAAGTAGTCGACTACTCTCCACTCCCCAAATAAAAATTCTATCTTATGTTCCGCTAACCACCAACAACTTTGAGGAAACAATCGAAGTATAAACACGTAGCCTCATAAATATGGTCCGAGGGTCCGGGTTTCAATGTTTAAACTTACAAGCTGACCAGAAACATAATTATTAAGTTGGAAGTACACTTTCGTAGGCCGGGGACGTTTTGGGATAATCTCAACGATAAATATCTTAGGGCCAAGAAAGGTACAATACTCCTCGGAAGCCTAGCTGGGCCAGATGCCACGAGCGGGCTGACCGCGAGGCGAATGACAAATGACAGAGCTCGCCCAGGGCAAATTATATAGCCTCGCGATCGGTAAAGGCAGTTTTTGTCTGCCTGAAACTCTCATAGCCAAGTTGCTAGAACGCTCGCTTTGGAAACAAAAGTTGCAGGTTCAACCCCTAGGATTTCTGGATTGCATAAGCGTGCTTTTTTTATCTTGATTATGCCCTAGGCGGTGTAGGAAACCTGACCAAGGCAAGGGATGTCCCCGTACCTGCTTTGAGCTAGGAGGGTGGGCTATTGCTTGAATCCTCCTAACATTGAGGAGAGGCCCATGCTGATGGGTGGGCTGAGCTATTAGGAAACGATTAATAATAAAACAATATCCAAACTACTATCTAAATAAATAATTATGTAAATATTTTCTGATTTCTTATATTTACGCGAATGCTATACTATTTATTTTAATTTCCCGACGTTTCAGCTGTTTTACAGCATCTACTTTACAGAAACGTCGGGAACATAAAAACATAATATACACGCGATAAAATCTGTAAAAATGTTTTATTTCAATTAATATGTCTGTTATATACAGCTGTATGAAGCATACAAATTCTCATTTCTTGCAATATTCCGTTACGATGCTGTAATACTTTCTAAGAACTGCTCACTATGTACCTTTATATAGTCACGATACGAATATATTATTTCCTTGCAAACAAAACAGATATTACAATTTTTCGCATAAAATTCAGCTTCCGAGAATCGGAATCGTTTTCCTGTTGGTAAAGAACCAAACAAAATGATTGTTGCATTTTAACGAACGCGAAGCAAAATAATATGGGCGGATGTTTCAACCCTTTGTTGCCATGGTACGGTATCTATACACAGAAAACATCCAAGGTAACAAGCTCGGTGTAAATGCTAAATTTTTTACATAATGCAATGAATATTATGTAATCGTATAGCCTGCTCTACATTGCCGCCGCGAAGTCCCCCAAACTGGCGTGAACATGAATGTGGATGTTTGCATGGGTATTCACGTATTCACAATTGTTCCCCAAATGTAATAGGTGTCTACACTGAGACTGAAAGACGCTTTGTGAGATCTGCCATTCAAGAGATTTCTCCGCCAGATTCGGTTATAAAAAGTCGTCTGCTTATCATGCTGAATGAGAAATGCTAAAAGTATGTCGGCTGCGTGTGACGCGAAAGCAACTGCAGCAAAAATGTGTGCTCGTCTTTGCGAGACTCGGTACTGCAGGAGGGCCTTTCCCACACGGTCTGACTTACACCATCCGATACGATTTTGATCACGATGTTTACTGGTTGTGATTTAATTTCCTCGCGCTATATAAAGCTGGTACACCAGTACACCAGTGACAATGACAATATAAAAGAGACAAAAATAAAGAAAGAAGAGCAGTGCACATTGGGCGGTCTCATCGCAACACAACCTTTGTTTCAGTTATATATATGCAGTTTCAAACAAGAGTAGGTACGTCATGTTTCATTTATTAATATGACGTATGTCCATCTTACCATCCAAAGCAATATTTTTAATGAATATATTCTTATTTCTTATCATTACTAGCCGCGTTCCCTGATATTGTGTATTACCGTTTCAAAAAGCATAGGTACTCGATTGAAAATCAGATCGGTGACTGTAAAAGACCTTAAGAAAGGATGCTTTTATATTGCCAGCGGTCGGAGCGTGCCCGGGACACGACACTCTTTGACTAGAATTTTAAGCATTTTATTTTGTTTGCTTTGTGTCGGTGCATTCACTTTTATGCGCCTCGGATTACCTACTTGGAATCAGTATTAAAATATGAGAGCACTTATTTAATATTTTATAGAAAACATAATAGTTTTCACATAGAGTGACGAAGGTTATATTTAAAAACTGGAACGTACGTACATAAATTTATATGGTACCCACGATCTAAGAGGGTATTATATTATCATATATCTTGGACGTCATACTAATATGACTATTTAATTAAGACAATATAATATATTTGCACATTTGTCTATGTTATGATCCTAGACCTATGTCAATACCTAGATATGTGCCGTTATGATATATCTCCCTAAGACCTAAAACCCTACAATCATGAACCTTTTAATTTGGGATCTCGCATACCAACCCCCAACCGCCTCTGCGCCGCCATGCAGGAATTCTAATTAAACTTATACAACGTTTCGATGAACTACACAGCGCGGTTGATGAGCTCGTTTAACTTTGACCGGCTTACTGCATGTGTATTTAAACGGGTGATCCATACCACGCAGTGTCTCCAACCATGCTGTAATTACGGTAGATCTACCGTAATTTTTCTAGGTCTACCACCTACCGTAGACATGTTATTACGGTGACACATTCTACCGTAATTTCGTCCGTGTCCTTATTTCTATAAGACAACACTTGATTTAGAAAAATATTACTAGTTTATATCGGCAACATTGCATTGGGTATGCGTAACGTAAAAAAAAAAAAGGTCATTCTGCTGCTTCAGTTTGGAAGAAGCAGCAGAATGACCTTTTTTTTTCTTTTTACGTTACGCATTCCCACTGCATGGGTATTTTTATTGTATCATTTTGGTGAAAAATAAGCAACACTGGTCTGCCGTAATTTTCCACCATCTACCGTATTTTTAGACCAGGCAACACCGTAATTTTGACAAAGAGGGTTGGAGACACTGATACCACGTGTCAAATAATAGATCAACTTACTTGATAGACTAGGTAGTAGTTTAAATCGATGACTGACCTGTACCTGCGACTCCGTATGCGCAGTCTTCAGTTTTATTAAATATTCCGAGACCTTTCTATTATCCTACACTTCTTTTTTTAAATGTTGATATTACTTTTAGCTATGGCCTCGCTAACCCTCAGTAAATCCGTACAGTGGATTATGATGCACAGTTTTTAGGAAATTCCGAAGGAACCCTTTAATATTCTGGGATAACAAGTTTTATTTATGCGTAACCCGGCTATATCCTATCATCATGACAAGATTCATCGAAATTTGATTAAAGTTTTTCTGTTATATACGAAAATACAGATAAACATAAAAAAAATGGTATCGCATAAAATCCTCAACATTTTAAAAATATTTTTTCAATGTACAGATACGACCAAGTAACTATTTATTACACGTAATAATGGGTGTTTGAGTAAATTTCAGAAATATTAATTTTAACCATTCTTGTGCGCGATTACTACAAATGTATTTCTTTCGAATTAAAAAGAAATACTACGGTTCACCATTGTTAGTAAAAGTCTACACTCTGTCCAAATACAAGACACTTCGTCCTGTAAGAGACACAAATAGAGATTAGCTTTCTTAACACAAAAATAAGTTAAGTCCATCAAACACAAGGAAAACCTTTTCATGTAGATCGCCACTCAACTTTTAATTAAACTAAGCACTCAATATAAGAGGTTCAGGTAACATTGCCGGGAAAAAGTTATACGTCTTTTAAGGAAGTTAATCTAACATGGAGGGTAGGTTTCTTTCTTTGTTTACTCACTCCCTTGTTATCAAACCTTTTGTTATTCGGACAATCTTTGTATGGGGATAAACTCGCTGACGTATTAAAAACACGTATCAATACAAATACAAAAATATAGAGGCATAATATAAACCAATCATAGACATAAAAATGTTAGCAGTACAAACAGCAGGGCAACGCAGCAGGCTTCTTAACTTACAACACAAAAACGTTTTTTTTTTCATTTAAATATAATACAGCCTGTATAATAAAATCCTAAAGCAAGGCACCTTTCTAACTACAGTTTTAGTACACTTTCTCGTTTACCAGATGCTTTCTAAAATATTCAATGCCTACGTAATGAGTAGTAGCGAAAAACTTTTATTTACTATATTCTTGATATAATTGGATCTTAAATTCATGGAAAAACATTTGGTCAAATATGATGAATTAGTAAGAACTTCTAATTTGTATACTTAGTTAATTGCATCAGATATATTTTTCATTATAAGAAATTGCAGCGACCTCTTCAACCTCGCCACAAGCTACACAGATAGTGCTGCCGACGCATTCAGAACAATAGACAATGCTCATTACAATCCTGAATCGCGCTATGAGAGTTTACGGAGCACGTAACATATATACAAGATCCCGACAATATACGTTGGGGCATAGCGGCCTCCCCGCCAGGCATACCACCCGCCTGGCTGGAAGACCTTCCCTTTTCCGCTAAAAATATTATAGTTTTGAAAATTTATCCGGAAAAGATTTCAGGATGTACACCTAATGACATAGCTGAAGCGCTCGTGCGTCTCTCGCTTGATTAGTTGTTGAGGTAACCTGACAAAATTAGCATACTAATATTATACGACTAAGACCTCCGACGAAAACTCTCTAATAAAGTTAGAGGTACATTTACGAGGACAAGTGTGTTTAAGGTAAGTTAATTATCCCTCCGTTTAAAGGGTAGTCTTTTGTCCGCAGTGAGACGTATACGGGCTATATGAAAATCGTTTTATAACAGAAGAGGAAGTCCGTGTGATAAACTGTTGAAGGCTTCAATTAGAAAATTATAAGACTTGACTAATGAGTTAAATACGCTGCATGCTCTCAAACTAAGCAACGCTTGTAGTATCGTACAATAGACATGTGGCGATACTAGTAACATCCAGATCAGGGCAAATTAAGAAAAAAACAACATTTCCGATACTTACCTAGGCGGTATTTCGGTAATCGAACCTGCAAAGACCCAGTGCACTTAGCCGCCGAACGGTCTACGCTCAAGCTTCTGAACAAAGTTGTTAACAATTATGGAATAGAGGAAGGTAGATATTTCGGTAGAGAGCCTATATAGTCGCCTTTAATTACAACCATGCACCTAGTCCTCATACGTACCCATATCGCTAAAAGTCAGGTATCTACTCTCGAATAACTTAAATACTAAAAATGTTTTCTTTCGTCCTTCTTTCCTTCCTTTTCTAAAAAAAAATCTTTCAATAAGTATTAAGTATCCCAGTAAAGAGCGGTCAGTTACTTTACTAGAGTATTACGAAATATGGTAAAGTTTATACCTGTTTATTATTGACTAGTATTTGCCATATCTTATACTAGGGTAGTACGGTCGCGTGCTGAAGTTAACCCTCGCCGATACCAGTTATAAGGAGTTTCAGGCCAACAGGGAATTGGGATATTCCGATATAACTTATAGCAATCATGATATCTACCAACGTTTACCAAGTTTGCGCTCGAGTTGTGTATAACAACATTTTCTTGTTGGTAGCAATCTAAAATGCACGTCATACACAAGGACACTTAATTTAATTTGCCCTTACTGAAACTGAAAATGATCGACATTGAAATAAAACTTATTCTACGGATTTTATCGCGTTAATTTTCTGTTTTTGCGTTTCAGACGTTTCAGCTGCTTTACAGCCACCTTGGTTACAGGAGGACTGAGGTGTTTGACGTCCTGGTGTCAAAGTTTGAACCCTTCAACGACCCTCATATGCAGTTGTTGCCCAAGTCCCCATGCTAGACTTCCAAAGGTCAAGGTACTAGCCCTCATAAAAGTAAAAGAAAAACAAATAAAACAAACACAAGGAATAAAAAAGTGGTGGGAAATATGAAAAAATAAAATAGATTTAATTTAAGCAATGTTGACACTCAAGCATTCTACGGCAAAATTGTAATTTATCAGAATAATGTCCCATCCCTTGTCTGTTTTCAGGGCGCCTTAAAGGCCTCTGGCCGTCGTTTAGCGTCGTCAGCTAAGACAGACAGTGTTACACAGCAACAACGACATAACGAGGTCAGGTATCATAAATAACCCGAGAAAAACAACTAACATTTTTTTTATTATTTACATTTAGAAATTTTTTTTATTAATACACAATATGGTTTAAAAAAAGTTCTGACTGGAAGCTTTACTAGGCCGCTTTTGTTTCGCCAAATTAAAAATAAACATTTTAAATTATTATTTGTAAGGTACAAAAATACTCACAAAATGAAAAAGTTTAGCAATAGACACAAAATAAATATAGTGGTCTCAATTAATGTTGCCGATTACGCCTTCAATGCGGATCAAAGAATTACTTTCGAAAGCGGTTCATGATTTATGCAGTACTGTAAATTTTCGGTGATGATCGTGATAATACTGATAGTGTGATGAGCGCCAACAGCACTGTTATTATGAACTCAAAAATCACCTACACCAAAATGCGATTATAAAGTTTAAAACAAATGTATTTATGCAAAGTGGCTACTATCAGTCAGTTACGCATCATTGCGCGGAATAGCCCCCGCCTTGCGGCGGACAGCCCTCGGCTCCGAGCTGAGACGCATAAACCCAGAACGATTTTATTTAAGTATTGCGACTTTATTTACCTTCATAATACGTACGTGAAAGTTGCACTCACCTATCTAGCTGACTCACACATTTATAGGGTACGTATATTAATATGTTCTACAATTTGTAGCTAATTATTGAGCCCTCTTGTCATAAATAATTGTTTTCCGATAACATGTAGGTATATTTTTTGTGTATCTGCAATTAATTTCTACTTTTGCGCATAAATTCTTAGTGTAGCGACCTTTAATATTTAATGGTCGTAAGTATTATATACAGAGTTGGCCCTCAGTCCATTGTACGGTACCCATTATAGTTATGTGTAGTTTAGTGTGGAACCGTATAGTTGGTGTGTCTAGTAATATTTATTATATTTGATTCCGCTAAATTAGTATACCCATTCATTCTTGAAATCGGTTAAACGTTAACAACCGCATGCATAAAATTCTATTAAAAATTTTGCACTTATATGGTTCTGCCGTGCTCAGGTATATATCTCTATACAATATAGTATGTACTTACCTACCCACTATAGTCATAGAATGCTAACGTTATGTAGCACAGCTCAGTTTCTATGCTAAAACATCCGCAATAGAATCGAATTTTCCTTTTCATAGTTAAAATTCGTTTGGTGAATAAAGCTGCGTGTCCTATGGGACTTTCGTGGATTCGCCTCCTAAATTGGATCGGAATTTTCTGAGTACCCGATACTTCATCCACCGTTTCTGAATAATATGGATGGTGTTATGTATTGCCAATGGTAATATATTTTCATGATAGGTAAGAGCACGTCAGCTGAATAGAAATTAGGTATTTATGGCATCATCCGAAAATTAAAAAATATTATTTCCGATACACGTTATATGTCTAGTCAGTAAACTAGTAACTAAATTGCGATATCACGGATACAACACGCCACAGGATTGATTACAACCAATAATGAACTAAAACTGAAGAATCTTAAAGAAATCTCAATTGCACTTTTAATCAAACGAAGCATTCACTGTAATAGATCCCCAGGTAACATCGCCGAGAAGAACTTATCCTTCTTCTTTCTTTGTTTATTTCCCTGCTATCCTTGTCTTTTGTTATTTTTCCATGCAGTCCCGTTCTTAAATTTTAGATAAGTAGATAAGTAGCTCATATATTATTACCGATCTACTCTACGATTTTAAAATGATGCAAAAAAGAAGAACACCATACATATATTTATAAAGTCTTGGTTCGTTTACGTAAACTGTGAGTTTTTTTCATTAAATGAAGCCTATGGCTATCTGCAGGCTAAAAAAAACTGAACGCGATTAAGACTTAACGATTGTAGGTCCTTTTTTCTCTCTATCTGACCTCATCTAAAACATTCAATGCCTGCATAATGAGTAGGGCAAAAGAAATAATAAGAAAGCGTCTACTGAATTAGGAAAATCGAAGGTCGCTAAAGGTCTTTGTACTTCACTTGAGTGTACGCCTGTAACAACCTTTTTTAAATGTTAAGATAATACATTATGCAGTAGATTTCTCCTCGCTGCTACCTCTATGATATCACAAACGTTAGTTCAAAAATCTCACTGAACAATTGATTATAATAATACACAAGAATTTCTAAAACATGTTTGTTCATAAAAATAGTATTTGTGTTAAATTTGGTTGTATAATAAAATTTTCTTTTATATATTTTACATAGTATATTGATATCGTAACTTACATTAAGTTAAGGAAGCACCAAAAAGTTTAGCCCGAGATCCTCAATAATAACAGTAAAAGGTCTCATAGCTTATCTCGATGGCATATTTGGAGGATATCCAAACCATTTAGCACAACGCGACAGAAATACCACTTTAGACCCAAAAGCAAATGATGTGAAAACATAGATATTTATGTGCGGCGGTCCCAAGATTACGATTGTGCCAGCGGTCTGGTTAAAGGAACGCTTTAAAATTACAAGTTCTAAAGTAAATTCTATGGTGTTGGGATTGAACGTGGATTTTGGTTTAGAAACACGCAACATACACCTCCTACATATTTTGTAAATTGATCCGTAATTATATATATTTATTTACGTGGTACAATAAAATAAATCAGGCATTAAAACTTAACTATTTAGTTTTATTTTATTAATAAAATATTTATCAATTACTTGAATGAAAATGTTGCCACAAGCATACCTTGAGACGTATTTCGGACGAAAAGGCCAGAGCCCGGCGGGCGATCCTCTGAGCTTGACTAGGTAGTTGTTGGGTTTCCACCTGACAAGATTAACATACTAAAATTATACCATCGGGAGAGCCTTTTACTGGTTAGATAATCCAACAATATTGTATTTTAGATCGAATAAAGCTTCAAATTTTAGTTAGTAGAAATCTAGATATATACCCACTAACTTATATTAAATTATATGTATAGACCTTATACATATTCTATATTATTCATCTCTTTATATAGTTAGCATTCTATATATATAGACACTATAGTCTAAGATCCTAACATAATTCAGCGGATGCACCAATAGTAAGTTCATAGGCTTCTACATATTTGCTTAAACAATCGAACCGTGAATATTTGAATAGCGATCATTTAAAACAATATATATTATTTTCGATGATTATATTTTTCGATATCATTAGTTCCGATCATTGAATCGAGCAAATCTATTTCTCAAACGTCGAATTAAGCACTCATTGATTTTCCAATTATTTCAGATCGACTTTCAGAAAGTTGTTATTCAAAATTGGACGAACATAAATGAAAAAAGAGAATTTAGGCGCCTACGGATGATAGGTCCAATTAGTAGAAGTAACACAAAGTTTACTTATTAACGAACGAGCAGGTCCTAAATATTTGATATATCAAAAACTTTCCTGTACACAGACAGAATTACTTATTCATAATTAGTAGAACGCCCGCCTCTTCTGTGTTTTAATATCAAACTTTCAAACTGTCGTAGTTGTTACAAGTTGTGCGTTGCCCGCTAAATAGTTCTTTCTCAAATAGTTAGTAAATAGTTCTTTCTCAAAGGAAATTATTAAACAAGTTCAAGTAAGAACTCACCAAGTCTTGAACAACATTCTAATTGGTCATAAGACACGGAGCGTAAATAGTTTTCTGTACATATTGGAATGTTATTTTGCTGAAAATTTAAAACAGCTTAAGTGCCATTTTTTTACAATGGCATTATAACATGAACCGATGGCCGTTGAGGGAGAAAGGTTCTATAATGGCGACCACAAACCGGAAGACGTAGTTTAAGACGTTCCCCCACAAGGTGGACCGATGATATCACACGTGCGCAGGAAGCCGGTGGATGCGATTGGCGGAGGACCGTGATGTGTGGAAATCGTTGGGGGAGGCCTATGCCCAGCAGGGGACGTCTTTCGGCTGATAGATAGATAGATATAACATGATCATGGATCGGCTCAACCAAGGCTCGTACTGGTACCAAACTTAATTCCTATATAACGTTATGCACGAAAGTCAACGCAAGCATCCCTAATTCCGCTTAATAAGGCATCAAAACAGCACGTAGTTTCACGCATGGAGGTGCTTTGTCTGCTCATATGGGGGCGTAATGCGCCCTCGTTAACATCGCATTAGCCCACGAAATACAGCCCTCATTACGATAAAAGCACCCAATCTTTGTACCGTTGCTTTCACTAGCGCCCTGTCTAAAACTGTTCACTTTTACATACTTTTACTCACCATTCAAATAGCGTCCTTTTATCAATTACCTCTACCTATTCCGATGTTCATTTACCAAGTTAAACTCGCTCCCTGAAATATAGTTGCCTCCATTTAAGTAATTAAAATCGTATATTTGCCGCTGAAATGATTTTATTTATGGATTCAGTAAATTATTGACAAGGTTTTGTACATCTTATTACATTTCGTGTTTTTTTATTTAAGAACTTATTTCTAGAATTCATCGAAACAGTAGTAAGGTTAAATTAGATAGCATTGATTGAAGAAGCTGATGAAATTATTGGAAAATACTCGTCTTGATTCAAGACTATTATATTATTATCTAGTTGCTTACTGCGTTAAAAAAACGTATTTAAAACAGTATTTTTAATTTATTTTAGGTACCATTCATGCAAAGTATATATATACGAATATAATACGTAAATAAATAGTGAGAAAAAAAAATATTATTTTAGGTACATTAACATTTGCACATTAACATTTCAAGTATAACAATTACAAATTATATTTCTTTCTCATAAGAATTCTTCACACCGTTAAAAGCGCCAGAGGTGTTGTTCAATGGGTAGTATGTAAACTAGTAAGTACTAGTAAGTAATGGGGAGAGAATTGTGTCGTGCTCTTCCTTTGTCGTACACGTGCTGACTCATTGCAGTGACGTCACGGCCCTGCAACCTTGTTCGCTGTTCAAATTTTCTGCTTGGAAACTATTTTTATATAGTGTTCACACGTGTAATAGTGCGAAGTCAGGTTTTATATGTCGATTTAAAAAAATAACATTTTGCTACTAAAAAATGACAATAGTGATATCTAGCAAAAATGTTTTTTAAAACCAAATTTCGCTAAAGAATCCTAGTTTCACGGCTGTGTGAACCATTCCTCAGTCAATCTGTATTTAGTTATTTTTTTAATCATTTTTCATTATTGCTGATTACAGGTGATTCTGGGATTATATACGCGATGATGATTATTTAACTATTTAATTACGAGTAATATACAGGTGTCTTCTTACGAATTCAAAAATGGCGATTAATTTAGTTTTAATTCGTTTGTAAATCATGAAATACCCTGTAAGAAAATAATTTAGCTCAATTAAGTTATAAAATAGCATAAATACAAAGGATTAAATTATAATTTATTTAATTAAAGATAAAAGCACATACCTGCCAGTCTAATTCAGGACCAGCTTTAGTTTCGAATCATATTTACGACGTCGCAATTGACTCAAGTTTCAATTCTGGTCTTAACAAGTTTACTCTGAAATTTGAAGGAAATTCCACATATTACACTACACAAAGAGAATGCACACATAGTGTACAGTTTCATTACTTAAGTAAGACGGTTTGAGTAAATTCAGGAACATGCATTTGGCACGGATACGGGGAATCGCATCGTCAGGCTGATTGTTTTTTATATCGAATGCTATTCGACTCTGGATATTCCATTTTTTTATTAAGTTTTGGTATATATGGCTATACTATATACACAGTGTTACATACACTTAAAGTGTCGAACAAACGAACCAGAATGATAGAAGAGACAAAACAATATTTTTTCTCTTGTAATGTCTGGTCCAATTTTTGACTATTTAAAATGTATGTTTTTTTTTCGATTAGGTACAGTATTTTTATGAGAAAATGATAGCTTGTTTCTTTAGATCTATGAAATAGCCATACGGCGTACATTCCAATTGGTCACAGGCTAGCGAAAATCTCGGATGTCATTTGATTCGTTCGTGATTTTAGATTATCGCTATCTCTAAATAACTTAGCGAACTTCACCTGTGTTAGTTTTTCTGATGTGACACATCGTGGGCACAACCAATCGCCGTCTGGGGCCGAAACAATTCCTACACATGAGAAGTGATACCACTGCAGCGCACAATTTGGTCCGTCGCACCCAATCATCGGCGCATCAGCAACATGCTTCCCGCAGAAACAGTAATCGGCCTCCCTCTCCTTATAATACTGAGCATCTTCTGAATTCAAATCGGTGTGTTCCAAGAGCTCATTGTAATATATCGGTAGAACATGGCATACGTGAGCGGCGTGAGCCCAACGCTTCAATCCGCACTGTTTACACCAAAAACTCTCTGTGCCGTGCCGCCAGTATAGATGCTCCAACAGACGTTTGTACTCCGAGTACGGCATGGAGCACCGGCCGCACGTGAACATGGATTTTACGGGGGAACTTTTGGAGGATTTCATTTTGCAACTTTCAGTTTATGTACCAAGTTTAATAATCCTAAACAAGAGGAGTCTGGACAAAGTTATAGTTACTACTAAAAGCAAGATGTTGCCAAAGGATATAGTGAACACTAGCCCCACTATAATCAGAATAGATGTACATTTTTGATCCTTTAATTTTATATGTGTCAAAATCAGATAACAAATGACCGGTAATGAAATTAAGCCACCTTAATTAGCATTAAAGAGCCTAAACGAGCATCATCAGCACAAGTATAAAGAAATTATTTTGCATTTAAATGAATTCGTTAATGGCTACTGCTTATCTCTAATTATGTGTTTTTAGTCTAATATTCCGAACTAACCATGTTTAAAAATATAATATTCAGCAATGTGACAATCATATCACATTGCTGAATAATATATTAGCAGTGTATGTAAGCTCGTCAATAATAAAGTAGTCCATATTCGTTTTATCATCGCTACACGTGAATCGCTATTCAATGAGTCATTTATTTTCAATTTACATTCGTGTCTATCGCCCGCCCTGGCTTAATAAGCTGTGTCACGGAGGTACCATCATTTTCTTCAAACGACGACTCCTCAATGGAAATGTCTGCTATGAATAAAGTCACTCTAGTTACGGTACTAAATAGACGGGGCACAAAGAATCGAACATAAAGGTTGGGTACTAAGAAGCACCTACTTAAATAAAAGAAGGTCTATTCAATCCAGTCGACTGAGCTTCCTTATATTATAATATGGCTTTTATCCTATCTTTCTCGCGTTATGAATGAGGTATAATGCTATATTTCCATATATTTTTAAAAGAAAATTTGATTAAACTACTTATGCACTACGGGGTAACTTTACCATTATATACTTACTCGAAATGATAACATATTACAAATGTCTTTAGATTTGCATATGTAATTGTAAACTTCATTAAATATACGCGCAGAAAAACAAACTTGCGTCGCTTTACCGATATATTTAACATTTTATCAACAGCAATCCGACATGAATCAATACACACACAACTACACACAAGGAAAAACATGAAAATCTTCGAAGACTCCGCAATATCAGTTCAGTAACGACAGGACATATCGTGGAGACTGTAAAAACAGTGCGCAAACGGCTGTCCCCAACACGCCTCGACATTTGCCTTGAATACGAATATATCTGCGTCTGACCTCATTCAATATCCCTTTTCCAAGCGAACAGTTTTATCGTCTTTGTTATTTCCACCCAATGAACACTAACCCCTCGAATGGAACGATTGTGACGTGCACACAAAAATCTACCAACTTCTTAAGCTGGTAAATCCGTTAAAATTATATCACTCTGTTAACTTACTGTATAATGTGCCAATATTTGACCTGTTTCCTATTTATTGTATTTTTTACCATTTGGATGAACGTAAACTAATACGTATATAATTGAACCGATAACCATAAGTATAAAAACATTGCATCCGATGTTCCAATAAAAAATACAAATCTTTATAGCGTAATAAATGGGAATCGAATGAGCCCCAATGGCTGTGACGTGATCTGATATCCAATAAGAAAACTATGAGCCATCAAACTCAACAAAGTAATGCAACGGTATAGCGATATGCAAGAGCTTTTCATGCGATTAAAACTTTTGTTCACATAATTTCCTTCTACATTTGACTAAAACCTGGTAATGTTTACATTATTAAGAAAAACATATTAAAGGAACTGTATTTCAAAATCACGACACTGATTTTCAGGAAACTCGGCGTGGTGATAACTTAAATTATAGCGGGATAAGTGATAAATTCTTCATCCTGGATAATGAAAGGGTGCTCAGGGTATGACAAAAAAAAAGTCCACGTGTACAAAGTCGTGGGCACTGCTAGTATATACCATTTTCGCTAAGCAAAAATGTGCTTTATTTCCTAAAATGAAATCACTGAGCCGTTAAGCCGTATACGATAAATTACACGGGCTCAAATAATAAACGCGACTATGATTGGATGTATTGATGATTAATATTTGTGCTTTTTATGGCCACACCGAACCAGCCCCACGAATTTATATAATCAGCTATTCCTATAAATCAATATCTTGACTTGAATATACAAATAATAAATTGGAACATTCATATAAACAACATAATAGAATGATTCATCAATTCTTTCGTATAACGTCTTTACTACGACGTATTCCAGTTGTAATAACAAAGTACTAAGTGCCAAGTCTAGAAGGTGGCATTGTCGATGGAGTTGCAGTCAACAAAACTCAAGCAGCTAGTTGAGTAAACTGAAAGGCAGCTCGTGCAAGCCAAACAACAAAAAAACCTTGTTGTGATCTCTGCGATAGTTCGCATAAATAAAATGTTGTTGCGTTTGAGTTATTTTACAGGCAACTGCTCACTTTTACGGTAGATGCAGCGGTGCGAACATTCTTCGACAGACTTTTCTGGAAACTTGGAGAGCTCTGCACAATTCATCGACATCTTGGACTTTGGATTAAGTTTACAAAATTTCGTGTTCATTCGCTCGTAGCGTGATTTATTGTCGGCGGTGCCCGCTCGGAGCTTCCGCACTCATAAACATATCCGAAGCCCGATATTAAAAAGCTTTTCGGAGAGGTGTAAAGAAGTGTGCATTGAAAAACGTGTGTGTATTTATCACACCTGCTTGTGTAGATAACAAAATGTATGTACCCTAATACGGCTAAAGGCTGAAAGGCGGTACCAAGCCGTACCAACGATTGGCTATATCTAATTTTAGCCTGTGGATGAAGGCTACAGCAAAATTTTAGCCGTTTATAAATAGGATACACGTAAGTTTAACCGACTACGACCGGCCGCAACTATAGTTTTAGCCGTAACATAAACACACGGTTAAATACTGAAAACAAGAGAATACACGAAGTTCTTTGAACATAGGATTCCATACTCTACGTAACAAAGCAACTTACATCTCTACGTATCTTTCAATTACACTGACATCGTACCTATCATTTCGATGTAAATAAGGCAATCATCTCTATCAAACGCAATTAACCCAAAGACCGAAAACAAACACTATTAGCTGTTAGGCGTCCAAGTGTTAAACACTGTTCGTGTCAATCTATAACATTCACGTGGTCTGAACGTTGTTATCGAGACAAATAACGATTTAGGGTTGCGACTTGTGTGTAATCTGATTAGATACCTCACTTCCATTAATTGGAGGTATGGTAAGGGAAAATTGATCCTGTCAGTGGTTTAATGAGGAGCTGCGTACCTATCTACGAGTATACGTGTCCTTTGATGTCTAGAATAATCAGGAAGACACTAGAACTTCATCCACTTCAGTCCTCCCGTGACCATGGTTGCTGTAACGCAGCCGCAACGTCGGGAACGTAATAAACACAATATAAACGCGATAAAATCCTTAAAAGTAGTTTTATTTCAACAGCACGTCAAGTGCGAGCTAACTGTATACTTTATAGTCTACCGTATTTAGACATTTTGTATGGAGAAATAAAAAGCTCCTCTAGCGGACGGTATTTAAAACTTTCAATTCTCTATACAATATGTCTACATACGGTAGACTATAAAGTATACGGTGGCTTACGAATAATCACGCACTTGACGTACAGGAAGACATTTCTTAAACATAGTTAAAAATTTCTTCATAAAAAATCACATCTTTCATGCCAAGACAATGATAATGGCGTCAAACTGATTGATCTGATTTTTGGGGTGACCTATTGGTTAAAAAAAACCTCTATGTGTATTGTATTTTTCAGCGTACAGCAAGAGATTCTATTGGAGCAGCCTGGACTTTTGTTCAACTTTTTATTTAATGAAGCAAGTTTTCTTGCTTAGAAGAAAGTTTAACATAACTTATCGGTCCAATTCATTTATCCTGTAAAATTACATTTCCCAGTGTAATGAATCTCAATATAAATATTCTGAATGAGAAGATTTTGCGAACAGTCTTTGAATGGTTTCTATACAAACATGAAACTTTCGGGTGTTTCGTTGAATAATTCAGTCGTTGAGGTGGAATTAACACAATGTGAACGAGCCGCAGGCCGGCAGTAACTCGGTGTTTTATTGAGAATCCCCCGTCTTGCTTCAACGCAATCTGACGAAGAATCGCCCATAAAAGCGCGACCAAACAACCCTTTCACAGAAAGCAAATATTTATTTTCATAATGAAACAGTTTTGTTTTAATGTAGAATATCAATTTTCTTTCTTTATTTTATCTCCCACAAGCGTTCCTTAGTTAACATCGATGTTCTTTTTTAATTTTCGAAAATGTAATCAAGCGCTCTGATCACAGGCTCTGATAGTACCACGAAACCCTTTTTGTCTCTCATATTTGTATAGTTAGTAACCTCATATAAATAGTACCTTCATAGGTAAAATGTTATCCTAGTATTGAATCTATGAAGTTACCTATATATTTGTCCCACTCGGATATCTTCAATCACTTATATAATATAAAAACACGAACACTCTAGCGCTTCAACAGTAAATGCTACGTATTGAAGCTCTTCACTTCTTTATCCGAAAATATAGTAGGTATAAATGAGATTAACCCGTTACGCCGCTGGAGCTCAAAGGCGCGGCCCAAACCGATGAAATCTCCGCTGGCGGAGCGCGCAAACGGCATATAAATAACATTTTATGACATATTAAATTCCGCTAAACGTTAAATATGCCATTTTCATGTTTGAAGTGCTCTCGACGAGAAAAATATTAATTTCATTTACATTGAATCTGTCTATATAGATAAAATTGCTCCATGATATAATAATATACAAGGTTCTTTATCGCAGAAATATTTATGACCGAGATATTTAACGTATTAACATTTAAATTAACGTACTGAAAACTATTTCATTGCAATCCATTTTAGGCGTGCTGTTTTGGGACATGGCTTACCACGTGCTGCAAACCAGGATTGATTTGCACGTGTTCAGAAAATTATAATTCAGTCGTAAGCTGTGCATTATCTTACAAAAAGGATATAATGTCCTACATAGCAAGTATGGCATCGAGTTAGATTGACGACCCGATTAGCTCTGTTGGTATTGACCCTACCTTCTGCGCTGCGAGTCCCAGGTTCGAATCACGGTAGGGCCAAACTTTGTGTGATGAACACGAATGTTTGTACCCGAGGCATGGATGTTTAATATCTATATAAGTATTATATATACTAGGTTCGCCCCTAGTCCATTGTACGGTACCCATAATACAAGCGATGATTAGTTTGGGACCGTACAGATTGTGTGTGCGTCTGGCGATATTATAGATTAGAACCTTGGCCTGCCTGAGCGAACACCTCTCGTTAAATTGCGATCACAGTAACATTCCTCACCTAACATATGTAGACTGTATAATTTAATAGCCACTTCTCGTGCGAAGCACCCGAATCCCCATTTTTTCATACATCGTAAACGGCAAAATTCAACATGGAGTATGGAAAATGCCTAAGGAGGTATACCTATTTAATGTCGAATCAAAAATCCTTGAGACGCTCTCGCCATAACAATTTTATGATGCTGCACTTTTATTATTATTGTAGACAGTTTACGACAAATTGGTTTTCGTATGGAAATTTGTAGTAGGTTTTTGCTGTTCGCAATTGAAATGGATTTGTCAGTAGATACAAGTTCAATTATTTTATTTGCCGAAAATCTACTTTCTGTGCTGTAATCTATACAAAAAAAATACTAAATTAAGCTTTGCTTCTTTGCTTACCTACAAGTAAATACTTAAACTCATAAATAAGATTTAAGAGTTATACAAAGCCCAACAAAGGTAAAACTTCATTGAAAATCCTGGAGCATAATTACCAAACATACTTTACAAAAGTAAGTAAATGTTTATGAACAGAGACATGCAGTATAAGCAATAACCCAGAACTATTTATCATATCCAATCCAACCCACTCCCGTCATTTGAACTTCGCGCGGTTGATAGCTAAATGTGGAAATATTTGAGCAATCTTCTACACAGTACAATATATGCAGTCTCCCATGATGAAGGTATTATGCAAAATGATGAGCCGGGGTAACGGAAGGACGACATATCGTTCTTTACACGGTCCAATCGCTTGCGTTGCGTAATACTGATAACTTAACCATAGACATACCTATTGGTCGCATTTGAAGCTGATTAAAACTTTGGAGCAAAGTCTTGTTATTAAACTAGATTACAAACAGCATTTTGTGTTTGAGCTCCAGAGCTACCAAACAAAATATTGTTTTCTGCAGTATTTGGACACGCTGGCTGTCGGATCCATTCGTGAAACTGACAAACAGTCACAACTTGGGATAAATCTGATAGCTTGAGGCGATTGGGAATAAACGCACAGAACGGTCGAAGAGATCCTGTAGACACCTATATCCATTTGAATTGCGATACCTAATAGCTGACTAATAGATATACCTATGTCTTCGAACTTATTACCTAAGATGTTGTGTCTATTTCACATGTAAACAGAATATGTGAATTATGATTTTGTAACTAGCTTTGTCTAATACTTTTCGTCTGGAACTCATCTTATTTACTTGGTGTTGTCGTCCGGCGCGTGTTGACGGTGTGGGTCGCGAGGTATTCGAATGCAAATATAATTGCGGTCGGATTGCAGCGGACGGGCACGCATTAGCAGCGCTTTGTGCGGGAATCATTCGCTCCATTTCACTATGTACTCTGTGAATTAGCCGACCCCAAATATACGACGACTACGTTGAACCCGGTTTGAACACCCATACAACCGAAGTAGATATACATCACTGTAATGCAAGCAATATCTCTTCATAAAGTATTAATCAAAAGTAAAATAAATGATTTATTATTGCAGATTAATTCTAAATTGCCATCGTACGGTCTAACTAAAATAAGCACTCATATTTTTACGTTTCAAAATAGTAAATAAATAACTTTAGAGACATATTATGAAATTTGGTGATATCAAACCATTTAATGAACAAGACTTCTCCACCAGTGGCTATGGGTACACTAGAATACCAAAAGCATTTCCCCCAAAAATGTACACAGTGTTCGTACACAATGTCATTATCGCTTGCACGAGTCACACGCAAATCAGTTTCCGCACTGAATACAAACAGCATCGCAGAGTGAGCACTAAATACTCCCGGGTTCCAATTATCCTTGTCCTGGAAAAAAAGTTAATTAGAGTAGGGGTGCCGCACTCCTGCTTTATTAAAGAGAATACGAACAAACAATGCGATTGTTTTATGCAATCGATTTAGCAAATATCATTAATACATTCTTTTCGCTTTAGTTTTATTAGCAAACTTCACCTCAGATATTAATTCAAAGAAGCTCTTAATACAGTAAATGCGTATTAAAATCTTGTTTTTATAATCTGAGGCAATAAAAAGTTAAATACGGATAGACAAGAATATGAGATCTCAGTCTAATGTCGTCACTTTTCTTTTTGTTTCTTAATAAAACAAAAACGCCTGCCGCCTAACAGCTCTTCTTAAAATTGTTTATACAGCCACTTTAGGTATAAGTTTAACAGACATTTGATAAATTGTTTACAAAAATCTCGTCGAGCAAATCCCTAGGAGCTTGCCGGTACGATGTCTACGACGATAGCGTGAAAGTGAAAATGTATCCTTCGCGATATCAAAAGCGCTTTTATCTGTCGAGATGACATCACATTATCGCAATATCCGAGCGACGCCGCCGCCCGCCGCCGTCCCGCGCTTGCGAGTACCAGCGAGATATACTTATCCACGGAACAATGGCTCTGGTATCTCAATTTTCATTTCTCGTAACGGACGTCCAGTCTGAATTGTGGTGCTAGATAATATACAAAGCGGTAGCTTCGAGGGATGCCCCGACGCGAGCCACACAGCATAAGTATAAGCGCACTATCAGATCTTTTTTTTTTATCGCCATACGAAGGCACCAACAATACGGTCCCACATTAAGCAACGCTTGTGTTATGGGTACCGTACAATGGACTGAGGGCGAACTCAGTATATAATACTTATATACATATTAAACATCCATGACTCGGGTACAAACATTTGTGCTCATCACACAAAGCTTGTCCCTACCAGGATTCGAACCCGGGACCCTCGGCGCAGAAAGCAGGGTCACTACCACTGCGCTAACCAGGCCGTCAATACGTTTAATACGTGGTGACGTTAAAATGTCTATAGAAGTGATTCCCACAATTTAGTTATTTGAAATTCTAAGTCAAAGTCAAATGTCTAAGTCAAAGTCAAATGTATACACCTTAAATAGTAATAGGTATAAAATCTCTTAACAGCGATCAATTTTGAGGAAAATTTGGGAAAGGTTGAAGCAATTATGTAATTTAAGCTTTTAATCTCTCACAAAGGCAATGTTCTGAAGTTTGTTATTTTCAAATGAAGCTGTTTAGTTAATTCACGGAAAAGCTTTTTGCACAAATAGGTAAAATTTGTGGGCTGTCTAAATGTTTCAAATGTTTTAATGGGCATTGGGAAACCCTGTCATCTGTGAGCATGTTTGAAGTTGGAACATACAACGTCAATTATCATAAAGAAATACAGAACCACGAACTCGAGTCAATTGCGTGGGCGTAGGTAGTCGTCCTCTTCATCCGACTGATATGTTCCTACTACATTGTACACATATTCGAGGTTTACCAAACATTTTAAAATACACATTTACTGGGGAGATGCTTGCACCGTGTCTTTGTGTCCGCGCAGAAAAATGTCTATAAAAGTAGTTTCATAGGTCGTAAACACTACAATAAAGTTTAGTGGCCACTTACGAGTGAGCTCCGCAGCTTCGCGGCCCCATACCACATGAAGTGGCCATACTCTCCTCGTCCTCCTTGCTACCCCTCTTTCTAATTTATCTAATGCTCATCCCACATAATATTAACAGACCTCTTGAAAAACTGATAGAATTGTGTCATCAAGGTGCCAAATAAACCATAAGTATTTTCATCCTTGTCTTTATGTATAACTAGAAAAGGCATTCAGAGAGTTTAATGTAGTTACATCATTATTTATCATAAAGGGCGAATAGGACATTCTAGATCTATGACAATGATATTACCCCTTATAAAAGGATAAGTAATTAACAAACTATCAGCTAAGATCTAATATCTTAAACCTATAAGCGATTTCAATATTTGTTAACATAGACATATAGACTTGTTTGGTGAATTTTATACAATCAGTTTGGGAAATGGTACGTAAAAGCATTTAGGAATGGCGGAGGGTTGGCATCTCTATTAAACATTAGCATATTTATTGGTATCATCCGACCATGCCCGCGGCGCCATATTAATCCGTTATCAATAATGAATTACACGGAATAACGGTACGTAACCTATTTATTAAGTAGATACATTGACTTCAGGTAAACAAATGCTTGTAATATTAAACTAGCACTGCTATTTAAAGAAACAATTTTTGTAATCATGTAGGCTAAAAAGTACTTAGGAATAGTCAGATGTGACCACTAGTTCGGAATATTGGTTCCACTGAGAAAAGCCGGCAAGAACTCAGTGATTACTCTTTTAAAAAGAGGTTCTCGTGGGTACCATCAAAATCAACGCCATGTTACCAGGTAGCACCATAGCCACTATTCTATGTAATAAATACTCAAGCAGTACTTAGCACATTATTGTAAGCACCAAAACTCGCTCAGGAAGGATTATGGGTACTCAGGGTGAACTCAGAATATGATACTTATACAGATATTAAACATCCATGACTTGGGTACAAACATTATCATCACACAAAGTTTGTCCCTATCAAGTTCGAACCCAGGACTCTCGGCACCGAAAGCAGGGTCTCTACGAACTGCGGTATTCAGGTAGTCGTCGTGCTGAAGGTATTATACAAACGATCCAAGTCACTTTAATTATTAGTAAAAGTTAGATATAAGTAAAAGTAATCATGAAGCCAGGTCATAAAATATAATGACGCAACCAAACACATCTAACAAGGTGCCGAAGTATCATCAATTAGCCGGCGCCCAACTAGGTCGATCGATCTGTCACGATCCGCGCCGACAGATATAGGCTCCCACACAGTAGTGGGTACGTCTTCCTCACCTCTTTCGAGCCTTATTTTTAGAAATTGAGATATATACTGTGTGGAAGAGTGAAAGAATCGCAAAATATTAGTACCTCTTGAATCTCGTTGAACTGACTAGCTATTGCGATCATCAAAGTCTAAGCATCATCGATTCATATACATGAATGTTGGTAAGGTAATTCGTTTTGAAGCAAATTACTGCTTCCAAACCTGAATTTAAAAATCAAGGCGACAACCTCAGCCAATACAAATCTGCTATTAAAATAAATGTTTCTCGATAAAACACCTTTTCTTTTGAAAGCAGTAATAAATTACGGAGCCGTAATACGCGAAATCTGTACTACGGTTACGTATACCGAGCCAAAAATTCATTAAAACTTGGACACTATAAATTCGATGTAGATTAATAAATCAATTTGTCAGGCACAACGTTCTTGGAGGGAAATCCCACCGAGTATAATACATTCGCGGCATTGTTGCTGCAAATCCAATTTATATTCAAACAGAATTGAAACTTAGATTGCGACTGGATAGCGGCAGGTTTATAATGGTGGACCGCTGGATACACTAAACTATTACTTAGCCACGGCACAACTTTTAGCCTCCAGGTTACCAAAACTATTTCAAACCAAGTTGATATTTAAGGGCCCTGTAGCTTGGAGTAGTATTTATCTGTGCTGTATTTAACTTATTTCCTTAAGTCACCTATAATTTTAGATTTTAATATATCAACTATTCTCATGCAAAACCGAACGGTTCCCTTGGATTAACCAATTATCGACACGTGCGAGGCTTTTCAACTTTTTTCGTCGTTTCGTAATTAGCTTTGTTTGTTACCTATGATACAAGTGTTGTTTTACATTATTATGGTGTGTTTTTCTGACGAGAATGTAAAGTCAAATTATGTATACTGATCTGTACGTCAATTGCGAGATTATTAGTAGGCTAACCGTGTACTTTATAGTCTACCGTATTTAGACATTTTGTATGGAGAACTGAAAGTTTTAATACCGTTCGCTAGAGGCGCTGTTCAATTCTCCATACAAAATATCTAAATACGGAAGACTATAAAGTATACAGCTAGCTCGCACTTGACGTGCTGGATGAATCTTTTTAAAACTGGATATTAGTCAATATTCTTACCAAATTGGTTTTGGTAAAACTAACACATGCAGATCAGACAGGCTTAACCAATATTACGTTATTATTATTATATGAAAATCGATCGAGAGTTCTATCTTGTTTCGGTAAATAAGATCTTTTATATTTACCTAATACTATCGGAGACTTTTTAGCCTACTTGCCAAGATTTTGGTTTGAACGGTACAGGTAGACAGCCGTAGCAAACCGTTACGCAAGAGCAAAGTATTGCCATGCGAAAATAACCTTAAGTGTGCAGGCAGTAATATCACCGACGGATACCTACTACGGATCCTGAGCTTACGGCTGCTATTAGTGACAATAAATTACGAGATAAATGATAACGCTTATCATAGGAGGATTTATTCGAGATAACTCTACGTTAAGGATATGGGGGAATCCCGTAATGTATGTTTTATGTATATTTAGCTGTATTATATTTGAATTATGGCTCTCTGAGGATGCGCGCTTATCCGAGAACATTTGATTACGATTAATATGTCATATCATATGAGGATACTGTTAATTATGCAAAGGTTTTTATTACCGTTATTACGAGCATATAGGTGCTTCATAAAACTCTTGTAATAACTACCTTACAGTTCGTTACCTTACCTTTGTGGTAGAGACCTCTAAATATTTCCTGGACACAAAATGTTACTACCTTAAGTTCCTAGACATGTCACATTTCCACTAATACACTAGAGGCAAAGAACTTAATTACGTTCCTTCGATAAATGTCGCCAAGTAACTGGAAGGTAGCAATATCCATTTTTTTCAAGAGGTCCAGTAATGTCGTTCGCGGGGCGAACATTAGATAAATTAGAGTGAAAGGACAATAGAGGGAAGGAAGGGAAGTGGTACGACACAGGATGTGGGAATGCGCAGCGTTCGTCCTCGTGAGTGGCTACTAAACTTTATTAGAGTGTTTACGAGCCGCGAAACTAGTTTTATTGATGTTTTTCGTTCCGTGACGGTCTGTGTAAATATGTATTTCGAAGCAGCAGGATATTTCCGGGTGGTTGAAGTGCGAAATAGGATTTCCATTCTATTGCAGAATCGGTTGCACAAAACTCTGAATTGCATGCGTGTATTCGCGAGTGTGGAGGGAAGATACGGGCTTGCGTCGACATTTTTTGTTATTAAACATTTACTTTAGGAGAAAAGATTCAATGAGAATGTTGTTGACAATGTGAGAGATGTTGTAGGTTTACAACAATGGATTTTATAATGACAATAACATTCATCATTCTGTGGGCAAAGCCCAACTATTCTTAATTATGTTTTAGATAGAGCTAAAATATAACTTCTACAACAAGTTCATGGGCAGAAAGAAAATTGAAAGCTGAACGAAGTTACTTGTTTTTGGTTGGAATTGTTATTTGATTTGTGTTTCCTTTTGAAAGTTATTGGAGGTACGTGAAGAGTTTTATTACTCTTTATATCGCGTGCGGATTCAGTCTCTATAGCGAAGGTACAACTGTTTAATCCAAAACTTTATTTATGTGACACACGCTTTGGTACTTTTAGGTAGGTCAGTGTACGAAACTGGTGATCGAGGACGGTCTATCAATTTATTATGTTCTTAATTAATTAATAAAGTGGTCTCTTCAATTTATTGGAGGCATTCAACTTTACTTTGAACTTCATCTTGTAATTACACACTTCGAAACATTTACCTTTGTAAAGTTATAATAAGGAAATATTCTAATCAATATATCGTCATTAACATCGCCCAATGGAATCAATACTTATTTTAGACTAAAACCGAGGTAATTAGATCTATTATTCTATGTATCATTGCAAAATCTATAACCCTGTAATATGAACAAAAACAATCGCACATCAATAAATATCATAAATATTTATTACATAATTTAGTAGTATTAGTAGCGAGGGAGCTCGAAAGGAACGAAGGTAATATTTGATAACTGAAACCGCTCCGGTTAAAGTATCGAAGATCAAGACAAGGCAGATTTCCCGCTGACGTCGGCGTCATCCCGCGAAGCCGTCTCTTTGTATATTATCTAACGCTACAAATCACGGATATCTACTGAGGGTAGGAAATGAAAATTGAGACACAAAAGATACATTTTTCCCTATATAACTGTGATACTCGCAATAGTGAATAGTACAACTGAGACGATGTTTGACGGCCTGATTAGAGCAGTTCGTATATAGTTACCCTTCTTTCTGTGCCGTGGGTCCCGGGTTCGAATCCTGGTAGGGACAAACTTGGTGTGATGACCACGAATGTTTTTACCCAAGTCGGATGTTTAATATTTATATAAGTAATTTATACTGGGTTCGCCCTCAGTGTATTGTACGGTATCCATAATATAAGCGTTGCTTAGTATGGGACCGTATAGTTGGTGTGTTCGTCTGGCGATATTTATTATGTATTATTTATTAGTTATGTCATATCGTCGTCGTAGGTATGTACTTTAGTTATATAATCAAAGCATGATTCCAATAGTATATTTCAGATTCAAACTCATTGACGTGTTAGTCTATGGAATCGCATGGTTTCGATTAAAATAACAATATTTTTTAAACCAACTCTGTGTTTTAAATCAATTTTGTTCACAAAATAGTTATTACGTGCCACAAAATGGCGTATTTAGCAACTCATTCACTGACATTGTTTAATCGCAACGTTTAATCTACCAACTCGACGCACAAAATAATTAGTTTCATTTCAATAAACAAATAATATACCTATAATATAAAACACTCCTGTCACAGACTTGTTAGCATAATCAGACAACATACATGCTAAAAGTGAAGCTTAAAAAATCTCTAATCAACAGTTTAAACAATATGCTCGACCAGAGTTTTTTAGGCTTTACTAGTCGGAATATTCTAATAATTCTGTGTCCTCTGTATGAAATTTTAAATTAATTTAGGTATTCCCAATCATGTATCGTCCACCAAGGCAAGCCAAGCGATCACAGTCCCTGTGGAAATAATAAAAGTCTCTACAATTTTATTTTCTAAATTCAAACTCACAGATATAAATTATTCTCAACGCTAGTAATTCTCACATTAGAGTTTTGTTCCCATACGTAGCGTTCATCCCAGACGTATTTCCCATTTAGACACGAAATCGGCCAATATACAGAGTCTAGTGAAATGGAGCGAACGATCCCCGGACAAAGAGCAGCTAATGCGCAGTCGTCCGCTGCAACCCGGCCGCAATTACTTATATTTGCATAGCACCACCTCGCGCCACACACTAATACCACGCACTGGGCAAAACACTAAGTCAATAGAGATGTAGTGCCCACTTCAACCGCGCCACAAGCTACACAGATAGCACTGCAGACGCATTCAGAACAATATACAATTCTCAACACAATCCTGAATCGCGCTATAAGAGTTTTCGGAACACGTGACATATATACAAGAACCCGGCAATAATCGTCGGGGCATAGCGGCCGCCCCGCCAGGCATACCACCGCCTGGCTGGAAGATCTTCCCATTTCCGCTAAAGAGATTTAGTTAGGACTCCAGACACATTTGAAGCGGAGACATCTGAACGCTTTGAATGAACGCTTAGGCATGTGAAAAGGAGAATGAACACTGTTTCATCCAATTGTATTTGAAACAAGTAAATACAAATGTTATTGTAATTCATTATTGATAACAGATCTGCGGCGCGCCGCGGGTTGGGCCCGGATGATACTAATAAATATGCTAATGTTCGCGTCCCCGGAGGATTTTCTCAGATTTTCATCTTCCCTATACCGATGACGCGGACGAAAATAAAACTGCTCGGTATATCTTGAAATACGGCCACACCTGCGAAAAAGAAACTCGTAAATGATGAGGTAAAGGCTACCTGGTTTTGCATCGTAAGTAGGCCCTGAGATTGAATAATAAATGTGTGTACTGGGACCTCATTGGGCCCACATAGGTATGAATATTTTAATTATCAGTTCATATAATTATATCTCATCCTGCAGGTGCTTAACCTATCTGTGACGAGATTCTAGTTATAACTAATTTGATAGAGGGACCGCGGATTAGATACTAACGAGCATCAAGTATTGCTGATCAGACAAGGAGCCCTAAATAAATTTATTTATACGAAGACGAAAAGTCTAGTGATGAGAATTAACATTTTCTTCAGATAGAGGTTAATTGTGTTTTTCGCCTCGTTTACATATTGATGGTATGTAGGATCGATTCGAGGCTTACATTGCCCATTAAGTGGCGATAAATTACGAGATAATATCATAACGCATGTCATTAATGTGGGGATTTATTCGAGATAGTTTCACGTCGGGATGTGGGGAATAATCAAAATGTAGGTTACGCTTGATATTATGAATTATCTTTGTGAGTAGGATGACCCCTTCAAATAAAAGTATTTGATGACAGCACGATTTTCCTGCTTTTCCATTTTTACGAAAACCACAGAGGCGTCTTGTTCAGCGTGCTCTCAAACCTACACTAGCAAGGCGATCGGGCTGAAACTATAGCTACAAGCTATCCAAGGATGGTACTATAGAATGTCACCTTAAGGTAGGCCTAGTGGCGCCATCTCATGGTCAGGCCGGAAACTTATCAATCCACCCTCGTATAGCAAAAACCTGCCCCCCGATTCACAACCTTACGACAAGTCTTGTATCTATGAAATGTACTATTTAAACACAGGGAGTGGTCGAATTCGACCATTCGGTTGCATAGTCGTATCGAATATCCGATTCGGTCATGATGAATAGCTCTGAAAGATCGTGGTTGAAACGAGATAATTTCTAATCGAATCGATTCGAATACATGTTGAACCGTTCGGTATCGACACGCTGGTTAGGTTCGAGGGTGGTAAAAAAGCATACCTACAATGTAATTTACTTGATGGTGCAGTCGCGATGATTGCGCGACAATAGATTTGACAGGCAAAAGAAAATTGAGTCATGGTTAGAAGATTGAGAATCCGATCCAACAAAGGAGGAATTTAGGTCAAACAAACAGAGTACCATAATATCCGACAAACACAAGCTCCAAGGTAACTATCGGTTCCTGAATCCTAATGACAGAGAGTAGGTATAAAACTCGTAGTAATATAAAAAGTTTACAAAATATTTCTATTTGTAAAACTATTACACAAAAATCTGTCTCCGAAAGAAAGACTAGCGACTTAATTTGGAAATTACCAAGTTTCAAACATTGCCTTTGTTAGGAGATTAAAAGCTTAAATTACGTAATTACAAGTAATTATAAAGGTTGAATAGTTCTCAGAAAATTTTCCTTGACGCCGCTCGTTGATGCCTACTAATAGACTTTCCGTTGTTTAACGTGTTTTCTCCGATGGTTATAGATACTTGACATTTTTTTATCTTATAACTTGAAAAAAATTAGATTACCTATTCAAAAAAAAATATTTGTCAAAAATGTAATAATAGGTATAAGAAAAACATTTGGAAGGCTGAGTGCATTCTCAAACATGCCTAATTTTAATTTTAATTTTTATCTTATTTTAATTCTAATTTATTTATATGTTGTTAGATATAATATAATTTCATAATAGGTATAATTCTTTATCTGTCTGTGCGTGTACTTTTTCAGCTGAGTCGTCGCTTTGTATATTATCTGGCGCAACAAATCACACCGGATGTCCGCTACGAGAATTGAAAATTAAGATACCGGAGCCATTGTCCTCTGGATATATATCTCGCTGATACTCGTCGGCGGGCTATAGCGATGGGTATTACGATACTGTGACGTTTGTCAAGATAGAAAAGTGCTTTTTGTATCGTCAAATATACATTTTCAAATTCTGAGAGACCAGCTCAAACATCCATGTTGATCTTCAGAAAATATTGTAGTCAATAGATAAGTAAATATTTTGATTCGATACATTTTTAATACTGTGTTGCCATAGCAACGAACTTTAAGTCTCGTACATTTATATTAATGTACTTCTATTCTATCTTTATTATTATTTTAGTTGAGTTTTTTCCCATATTTTAATAGTTATTCTGCTCGAGGATTTGGGGCGAGGATTCATAAAAAAAAATCAAAGATCAGGACAATCAGCCCACCCGTTCTTGAGTTCACGACTATGTTGTTTATATACATATACAGATTATAGAGAGGTAAAGTTTGTGAGTAATCTTCAGATTTACTCATCCAGTTCTAAAAAATATTTTACAAATAAGAAAATCATTACCGCTGAGACTATGTTCCATCGAGGCAACACGGGCGGTGCCACGGGCAGAAACTAGTGTGATATACGTATTAAAGGTGGGGATGACATAAATCTTTTTCTCAACCTATGTCCAACCACTACTGAGGTAAAGGAACGTCCTCTTTCGCGTGAATGCGTTCCGGTCCTAAGCCATACATCTAGCACAGATTAAATAATAGTTCTTACGGTCGCAGTCTAGTGTGTAGTAAATAAATAATACCAGCCCTTTTTAATGTCCCACTGCTGGGCACGGGTCTCCCCTCGATGCGAGGGGGATTAGGCCATAGGCCATAGGCCATCCCCCTCGCATTATAAATTCAATACTATATAATCTGGAGACCAGATCGCCGGCACATATTTTGGCCAACACATCAGCATTGCCATTCAACGTGGCAATGCTGCCAGCGTTCTGGGCACCCTTCCGGCCAATGGTGGTGGGGATTTTGAAATCTGAGTGCATTTCGAAAAAAAAAAATCTAATTTATAAAGTGTTTCTAATTAATATCTAGGACGATACTATATAAATAAAATACAATACTTAGCAGTAATCATGCAATACCAAAAAATAAAAATATGACAAACGTGCAATAATTTATCATCAGTTACAAAGCGTGGTGATGAGAGGCGCGCTCCAAAGGACAAAGGGATGCCGACGCGCCGCCGAGCAAAAACCTTAAGGATAACAACACTTTGTTAAATATTTACCTAGCACGCGCGCCGACCGGTTAACGCCTGACACCGAGATAAGCACCTCACTAAAAATCTTAAAAGAAACAACCTAGGCTTAAAACTAATCTACCTGGGCCATTACGAAGGATCAAACTCAAAAAGATAGAATGATCCGCCTTAATTATGTGTAACCTAGACAAAATTAGGTACCTACTAAAATAAAGAAGTACACCTACAAGCAATCAAGGGCGAGGCCAGGAACTCACTTCAGGGGTCATGTTCACTTCAGGTCAAGCCCTGAACCAAAGACATTAGTGAGTACCTATGTATAAAACGGTGGGTTCTCTAAGGCATTTGGGGGGGTGGGGGATTTGAGCCAATAACCCCTCCCCCTGCGTACGGCCTTGCAACGAACACCTAATGTATCAAAATACCTAAATATTCCGCCTCTTCTGTACTATACATTTTGTGAAAATCAATGTGTTATTACATTCAGCGTGACCCAAAAAGAGTTTAATTCCCTTTGAACTTGTGCTTCATCAGCGCATTTCTTTAATAATTAATTCTTGAAAATTATATTTAGAAAATGCTGGCAGCAAAATATTGATTGTGACTTCACATAATGATTACAAGCATTAATGAAACGCCGGTTCAAATGATAGCACCTACCTTTTTACGCTCTCTGTATCACGCTGTAAGTATATGAGATTCCAACAAGAACAAAAACTTTATAGGAACTTTTGAATGCCTTTAATTCAAACCCAAAGGAGCGTTACTTATAGGAGTATAGAATTTACCTCTCGAATAGCCTTATCTCACATCCACAGGGAACTACAAAGAGCTACTTCATTTGAATTTAGAACAAATTTTAAACTAACTTGATTCGGAAATTTTACCGTAGCACTCGTATGGTCGCGTTCACATTCAGCTAAATACGTGGGTAAATGGCGGGCGATTTCGTACTTTTTCTACGACAAAGTTAATTGGAACTGGGGCGTATTTAGCGTTCGCTCTGTGATTCTGTTTGTATGCAGCGCACAGCGGCAGGCGCGATGCTGGAAAAATTATCCGAGTTTGATTCACACAAGCGGTACCTAATAATATTGTGTACAGGCTAGGTACACACATATAACTAGCTAGCAATAAATATTGCTTTTTGCACTCGTTTAGTGCACCTCTATAATCATTAAATTTTCCATAAATATTTTGCAATAGTCATTTCTCCGTTATCATGAACCAATTTCCTAAACCGTACGTTTATCATACAGATATCTCCAAGCACGTCTTGCGAATTCTTCCGCTTCACAATCAACACGTAATTGGATGTCTGCCAATATATCTCACGACCAAGAATCATTTCTAATACTGTACATAAAACATTTACGCAAACCTATGTAATCCTGCGGAAAATTATCATATCATACAGATAGTATAGACATAGTAAATACCTACGAACCACGTAAGTATCTATCATTCTTATAGTTGTCAAGATCGGTAGAGCACCCTGAATTTTTTAATTAAAAGTTCCAAGTGCAATGGTAGAACATAATAAACAGTAAGGCTGGAGTGCACCATCTATGTTTAAACTTAACTACTTTCAAATCTATATCTACAAATTCTGTAAGATTACCTATACGTAGATATGACTGTAGTTCAATTAAGCCATGGATGTTGTACTCCACCCTTACAGTGGAACCCGTGTAAACTTCTAGTTTTACACTAACTGGTTATCAATTCAAGCATACAAAATCCTTCTGGACGATAAATCATAAATAGCTAGGGCATATTTCTGATTCATCGTCAAGAAGGATTTTGGCTTCTTAACTGTACTGAAATGACTACAGATGATTCCAGACATATACATTCATAACTACCTACTTATATAAAACTCAATATATACAATAAATACAAAGAAAATAATTTAAATATGTATTTACAAAGTAAAGATATAGACAAAATTACATACATAAATTAAAATTACATACTTGGACCCCATAAATTACACCTTGTGGCAAAATAGTGTAATAAGTTACAAGCCTAAACCATGCACGTAAATTAAACATAAGCATACCCAATTTCAATACAAAGGGAATTCAAGTCGATCTTATACCTATGAGTTGAGCCGAAATCATTCATGGGCAATAACACCCATTTCTGGTGGGCGCCACCTCAGTTATTGCCCGGGGATAGGATTATTGGCAAATTGTTCCGTTCGCATTCCGGCCCGACTCGCACATGAAATATTAAGCACCTATGTACCGATATCGAAGGCCTACCAAGCACACGCGTATAAATACGAGGTAAATGATGTTCAGCCGTGTTATGCTGTCTGATTAAGGTCGATTGAATGTCGACGGTTATAGCTTTTGTTGTTCTCTATAGGAGAGCGAAGCGTGATAAAATCGGTGCGAATCAGAAGAAATTGGAGAACGCAGCATATGAGAAGGTAGTTCAACTAATTTCAGAAGAACTTTGGTACAACAATTTTAATGTCGGATGTACAACAAATTTCATTAATTACGATAATTAATAAGTATTTACAGGGTTAATTGGAAAATACAAAATACTTTTAGAACGAAGATACTAACAGGATATCAAACAACTTTATAACTACGACTTTTTAAACTCTGTATTGAATCGCTGTGTGCATGGCGGCTCACGTTGTCACATAAGGCTTTTTGCACGTACATTAGGGAATCTACCGGTTGGCTTACGATGCTTTGTCATCATTTTTATTTTAAAATATATGAATTAATAAATAACTTCGAACAATATTGTTTGAAAATGTAATGTTTAATACCTTTAAAAGATTATTATGATTTTTTAACTAACCCTGAATATTACAATTTAATAGAGTAAACGAACTGCAGCAGGACAACATGTAGAGTCCTAAACATTCACTCAATCCAAGTTTAAAACAATAATTTAAATAGCCTCAACGTGGCTACTAGTACAAATTCAAAGAGTCAGATCAGATATCATAATTGAATGTAGGCAGCCAGATAACAATTCACCCCACGAGGAGAAATTTTAGTTCTATTTAACGGAATCGACAATTATTATAAAACAGGGAACAATAACAATAGCGGGGAGCAGTAAAGATAAAACACAGGTAACAGGAGGTACTACCAAGATAAGGGCCAGACTGTACGCCCAGCGAATATTTAAATACGAGTTGAATATTTGCTATAACTAGGTTCTAACGGTCGATTTCTGCCTCGTGAGCGGATGCTGGAGACCATAAACTGAGAGATAAGGCTCTCGGCACGGATGGTATACCTACCTACCAGCCCTACCAACTGACACGATAATGTGTGAAAATTAATTTTGTTAGTAGCAACCACATTGGAGTGTTCTGTCCAGCAATAATAGCAAAAAGAAAGTTTAAAAGAGCTTGTACCTTTTTAACTGTATCATTTTCGGTGGCAATAATCTATTTATTTACATTTAGGAAAATTTAAAGACAAATTATCTTGTCTATTATTATCTAATGCTAATTAGAAGCGTCCGCAAAGGTTATATAGGTAGTTTCGATTATTGACTATAATAATTCCTTAATATAAATATATGGGATCTAAAATTATTTTAGAATCCTCTAGAACTCATACGCAACTAGCAACGTTATTATGTAAACAGATGTATAGGTAGGTATGGTATCCCACTAATATTAAAAATGTGAAAGTTTGGATGGATGGATGGATGTACGTTACTCAATCACGCCAGAACGGCTGAACGGATCTGGATGAAATTTGGCACAGAGATAGATTATAGTCTGGAATAGCACATAGGCTACTTTTTACATAGGACATAGAGGAAAAGGACATACTTTTTAATCGCGGGTAACACCGCGCTAGTATAAAGTGCATGTATAAGGTGCAAGCAAAAATTGTGTAAAATATTTTCAGGGGTTAACAAGTTTTTTTTTTTTTTTTTTATTACATTATAGGCAAGTATTTGATCTCAATCTCACCTGATGGTAAGTGACGATGAGATCTACGATGGAGCATACTTGCCTAGGTAGGAAGGCGGCAGTAGATTGAGACGCTACATTCACTAGGCACATGCAGCGCAACTGATCTGACCCGCCATCCATGAATGGCAGCACCGAACATCATGCCGGAACACGGCTAGGCCGCTTGGCGACATGGCTTTGTTGAGTGGGTGGTGACTAACCACGGCCGAAGCCTACCACCAGTAGAGTTGTCACCTAGTTGGCACCACCCAGGGTCACGTGTAGGGTATCTCGAGGGTATTTAATTCTCCTACGGACGAAGGTGACTCGACCCCAAATAAGTAAGTAATAACGATCAGATACTCTACCTATAAAATAAATGTGTTAAAGATTTTGCATTTTTTAAGAGAAAGTGAACCTTATAACGCACTTAATAATTCACTGTGCTCTTACTCGTAGCATTTGGTGTAATTTTGAATCATTCATATTTTTTTCCAAATTTCAAATGTTTTACACTATTATTGTTACACCTAAGTAGATATACGTTTAAGAATAGTTACACAGATACAAAGTGAGTATGTGCCTTAAGCCAAACACATAGACAATAAACCGGGAGGAGAGTCCATTGTGGTGTCGCGTCTTTGTTCACCTATCTATGCATCCTATCGCCTCGCCTTATTACGTTTGGCCGTACACTCGGCTGATTCAGTGCGAACATTCTGGCGGGGATGGATACTCAATATAAATTATGCGCTTACGTGTGATGACGGTCAATTTTATGACTTCAGTGACAACCTGAAACCACTGTTGGGATTTCGTGCTTTTATTTATTAAATTGAAATCATCCACGCGTAGAATATTATATTATATTATACGGTCCGAAACTAAGCAACGCTTGTATAATGGGTACCGTAAATTGGGCTGAGGGCGAACTCAGTATATAATACGTATATATGTATATTATACATCCATGACTCTGATACAAACATTTATGCTCATCACACAAAGCGTGTCCCTACCAGGATTCGAACCCGACACCCTCAGCGCAGAAAGCAGGGTAACTACCCACTGACCTAATCAGGTCGTCGCTAGCTACTCTAACACGAAATGTTTGCTTGTTTGTCGTTTTACCTAGCTTAAAAATGCATAAGTATCTTTCACGTTACCTAAGATTTATTTGAACCAGTTACATAAATTTAAGTATACCTAGCATAAGCAATTGTATGTGTAGAAAACTTTAATCATCAAATAACAAAGAGCTACCTTGGTATTCATCTTAAATTGGAAAACACAAATACAAAGAAAACAAATGCGAAACCGTTGGACATACGTCTAGAAGGAAATGAAAGCGATAAGTCGAAACATACGGGGGCGGAGTTCGTTACTGAGACCCATCAGTTCCGGCGATGTTACGAGACTTCGAATTTGCGTGCAAATAAAATTGCCAGCCGCATTGGTACATTACGGCCTGGACTCCCCAAGAGACGGACGTAAAGTGGGGTGGGATATAAAATGTGGACTCGCCCAAGTCATCTCCTGCGGATGTTTGCAAGTTGGGACGCGGGAGTATAAACAACCTTATAGAGACGGCGACCGTGATTTTCCTAAATAGTTTTGTGGACTTATACCAGAATATATTGTTACACCTTGTCCCTTCCCCGCCTGATTCTTATGATGTTATTAGAGAACCGCTCATGCTTAGATATGTAGAAGTGTTTACTAAAATGTTGTGGTAATTCATATTTGTTTTACCTAATGTTACTTTAGAACAACTATTAACTATCCACGGCTTACCTAAGCACCGTGGAGTGACCCCACATTCCACATAGATAGTATTTGGTCAATACTAGGGGGATGCGGGCCATAGTTTGCCAAGCTGGCCCAGTGTGGTTAATTGCGATAATAGCTAAAACAAAGCTAATAGATATGTAGTGTATATACAAATAAATAAAATTGGAGTGTCTGTTTGTAATATTAAATAACCGCTATTTACTAAGTGAATTTGGATGTATACACGGTACCTATACCAAAACAACATTTTTTTCAATTTTTGTCTGTCTGTCTGCCTGTCTGTCTGTTTGTTCCGGCTAATCTCTGAAATGGCTGGACCGATTTCGACGGGACTTTCACTGGCAGATAGCTGATGTAACAAGGAGTAACTTAGGCTACTTTTATTTTAGAAAAAAAAATAGGATCTCACGAAAAAAAATTAAAACCAATGTTGCAGCGCTGCGCCTGATTAAGTTTGATAGCAACAACCTGCAATGCGTCCCGCGGGCTCAGAACGCGCGAGCAGGCTGTTACCAACGGTTGTGTCTTTGTTAAATACCACGCGGACGGAGTCGCGGGTAACAGCTAGTTTATTATAAAAACATGAATATATATCCCAGCTATACCCCGCAAAAGGTCCGGAAATTTAAACAAATATTTGTCGGATATGATACCAACTCATCGTTCCGTACACAATGAGACACCTCTTTTGCAAATTCAACATGCGTATACATAACCTAAAACATCGTTCACATGTTATTCCAATCCGAGCTCCACTTGTCACACCCCGCCTTCATCATCAGCTCATTGTCCGAGACAATCCCAATAGTACGCACCTACTATGTAATGGTACAAATACCTGCTTCAAACGGTGAAGTTTAAGCAATAATACTGTCCCTATCTTCAAACAACCCAAGTCATAACTCTTCAATAGCTTGCCGAATGGAGAATAAAAAGTTCTTAAGCATAAGCTGTTCCCCATTGAACAATAGCTACCAATTGTGATAATATCTATTCCCCCGTCATACTTTTTAGCCGAGGGCGATTCTGCGCGGCCGCGGACCAGATTTTATAAGGCATAAACCCTGAGATAGCGGCAGTAAAACTTGGAACTGAGGCAATATGCCAGCTCTACTAAATACTGCCGGGTCCATTGCTTTGTTTTCAACTGACTAGGAGAACGATTCCTTAGACATTGTTTGATTAGGATTTCCATAAACTCAGAGCGGAGTATCAAATCTTGCATAAACAACCCTATATTGTCTAATACCCTAAACATTTCTTATCGAATTGTTTATAAACTATCTGAATAACTAATTCAATTGTTTATAATCAATAAGAGAATCAAATCTCGACAAGGAAATTATATATTTTTTTTTATATAAGAAGTTAATTAAGTAAGCGAATTACAAACAAATCTCCACATTTAAATATTTTAACTAATGGGTACTACTCAGCGTTGGTATCTTACATACATTCCATCCTTATATATAGACATCTCAATGTATCTGCTAAAATGTTTATCCCGGTAAAAGTATAAAAAATAATAAAATGATTATCCAAGTCGAGAGGCCGCCAGCCGAGGCGTTATTTGTTCGTTATATTTTGATACCGCAAATATGATATCGTAACTTTTTATGGCAAAACCAAATAGTGTCATCAGTTTCCTGAATGGTCCTTAAGAAGTATCACTCTATTACGTCGGAATAATACCGTCCCTCCCAAATCCGTTTATCGCCCGAGTGGTAAGACTCCGCAGGCCGTCCGCCCCGTGCTAAGTAGATACCTACAGGGTATACTCGCTATAAGTACTTCATTCAAATTGCATATTTACCTCGTGCAGTATCACGCCCAAAGTAGATATGTAATTAATATAGGGAACCCATAATCGAATCGGTATCCTTTTTAGTCAAATTTTTAGTACACCGCGCAACTACCTATGATACTTTTGATTTATTAAGTGTTGCAATTACCAAATGCACTAATATGTTGCAAGACTAACCGTTTCACTAACTAGCACGTCATATTTTTTTTTTTGTTTATTAGGATTACCAACGATTGTTACATTGATACAAATATCTGAAACATTTTCCATATGAATCTAAGCTTAAATGTACAATCACTTAGAGGTAAACTCAACATGCAATTATAAAAGTACAGTTTTCTTCGTATTCAATTAAAAATGTGTTACAGCAGCTTACAGTTTTCCTTAAATATAACTTAATTCTACTTAACTAATTGTTGTATCTAATTATAACAATAGATTACAATAGACTAATAAACCGGAACGATATAAACGAAAGCTAACAAACAAATTGATTTACTATCTACAACATTGAGATGATAATCCTATAGTTTCTTCTCCTTTCAGTATTGGCAAGATAAACTAACGATACAGACAAATAAAGCCCAATGGTTAAAATATAAATCCACAATATACGAAGCGTGACGACAGCCATACTAACAACTCCGGACTATGGGCGATCGTAAATTGAGGAAGTAACCGACCACTAGCGTTCGGGCGCGAGCGAGCCTCCGATTTGCGTACAAATAAAACTAAGTTTTCTCAACCGCAAAATAAACGCTGACTTGTGAAAAAGCACTAAATCAATAAGAGAGATGTCGATAACTTTACTACCTGGAGCCTCCAGGGGTTTGGAAATGGGTAAAAATATTTTTTTTCCCGCAACACAATTTCTATCGAAAACCTTCCTGTGGATAGACATGCGAAAACAGGTTAGATCAAGACTTAAGTTATTTGTTATACCTATGTTCAGAGTTCAGACTCCATTTTCAAAAAATATTTTTAATCATAGTTAGCAAGTTTTTATAAGCCGATATTTTAATCTTTAAAGTCACGATCATAATAAAAACCGCAAATCCATGTCGATCAAATTAAAGCGTCATTCGATATAAGTACGATTAGGTATTTTTACGGCATCACCAAATATGATTTACTTGTTCATAAGTCGTTCGGCTTATCTAACTATTTTGTTCCGGCCGCCAGAGGCCACTTTAGTTCCACGTAAAACTCGGTATCTATACGATTAAAGATTTCATCCTCCGGTATTGGACGGTCGTAATATTTTAACGCCGGCGCCCCGACCCTACACCAACTCCTTTGTTTTACTGCCTTTATTTTATTATATACATCGAAACATTTGATATAAAAGCGCCATTACAATCTACAATTTTATGCGATAATCTATTGCTCAGCAAACACAACATTATAATTTTTGAAACTATCACACCAAATATTTAAATAATGTTTCAATGGCTTTTCATCAGTGCTTTGTAATAAGATAAAACTTCTAGATAAATGAGGTAGTGAGTGTTGTAGAGTTAGTAGCTCAAGCACTCGAGCAAAAATACCTATGCGGTAACTGCTATTAGCCAAACTTATTATAAAAAAATAAGTATAAGATACCTATAGCCATTAGTTTAGAATCTCGCAATCGAAATTTTAATCGATGAACATAACTGATGCTTTAATAAAATACCTAATCAGTACCGACCGAGATTGTTAAGTATATGTAGCAACATAACTTAAGAATCTTATTATTACCTAAGACAACATGTACCTCTACATGTACGTGCTTTGCGAATGAAATTACTTAGGATAGCGGAAGTACTAAATCGTAACAAATTATGACTAATGTACCTATGACCGTTCGCTTTATATTCCAACTATCAGCCATCATACAATTATTCGGAATGAATATTATTAACTTTTTCAGGATTCACACTCGTGGATGTAGCAAGGGAAGAATTATAACTACAAACCAGCTGACGTCACACCCAATATATTCAGGCACATTAATTACCTTAACTAAATCAAACAATTAATACATCCAGTTGTTCATCAATAATAATTCCATTGAACACACTTGCCAAGCGTAACCAGTTCAAACGCTCTACTGTCTTCTCAAATCGATGTCGTCACCCGAGAAACTACACAATCGTCAATATAATGAGAACGTGCAATATGAATTGCTGACTAGGTATGCATTCTTCACCGAAGGTTAAAACTTCGATCACAATAATGAATAACAGAAAGTCGATTTAGTCAAACGTGTGCGAGCACACCACACACAAAAATGACATAAAATGGAAATCCGCAGATGGCATTGCTATATAATTATTCATTGTGCTGTAATTTATTGTAAGTGCGTAATATGTGATGTTTAGCATTTTTTTTGACGTAGTATTTTTTATTATAGCACACAATATTTTCTTTACAGACTTGGAAGCTAAGACGTTTTCATTGAACGAGGCGATTGCCGCGGAATCCCAGCAAACCCAGCAGATAGAAACACCTCCACACGATATACAAGGTTGGTATCTATTTATTTACTACACATTAAATGTAACAGCTAAGCCTACTTAATAATGGATATTAAAATAACTAATTTGAATTTAGCTTGTATCCCCAAACTACAAGTAAAAAAAAAGTACAAGGCTTAGAATTTCATTTTATTTTCCCAGAAAATACAGCAAGGCGTCTTTCCTCAAAGAAACATCTAAAACCAACTACCCTGAAGTTCAGAAAAAAAATCGAGCAAGGTAATTACGACTAGGGACCTATACACACATCCATCTGGCGTAAAGAAAATCATCAAAGAAAACTGGCTTGGGGATATAGTACATACTAAATCATATTTACTTTTTTGTTATTTTCAGGAAATCAATTTCTGAGAAGTCAAAAAATATCTCCATTGATATACAGGAAAACATTTCAAATCAACAGCCCTCTGAAGCCTAGAAAATTGAAATTCTCAAATAATTTACGCCACAAACGCAAAAATCAATCTGTTAAACGGGAAATTAATGGAAATGGGAAACTTAATGAGAAATATATTCCTCTTCTCAAAAGTCTTAGTATGCTATTTGACAATCTTCTCAATTCAGACACGAGCGAATCCATCGAAGTTAAAAACAATAAATATAAACGCAGTCGATACTATTTCAATTCTAAAGAAGAATCAGGAGATGCATGTCCGTGTGCCCAGAAATCCGACTACAAAACTGCCGAGTCTGGATCGCAAGAAGAGACAATTACTTCTGCCCCGTCTCTCACCACTGAAATCTCGCTTGATACCACGGATTTCACCACTCTCGAGACTACCTCCGCGCCATCCAATTTTGCTTCCTCTACTAACATCAGCCGTTTCAGACCGAATAAGAGCGTATCCATATTATTTCCAAGAAATACCTTTAGCGCTCGGCGAAACAATAATGGAATCAGTGAGAGAAGCGGCACCACATATAACAGAAACGCTAAAGGACATCTCACCGGGAATTATGGAATTAGTGAACATAATGCCAGATTCGGAAAACATGAGTCCAATACAGAGGGTAATGAAGAAATTACCGACAATGTTACACGAGACGATGCAAGTGGCAATGGATCCGGTAGAGGAATACGAGGAGACGGAAATGTTGCCAGGGATTCAAAACATAGAAAAATCGCAGATGAAATTACCGTATCGGAAAATGAAACCTCCAATGACGACGTTAGAGAAAATAAATTCGAAGATAGAGGAAACGAAACTGAGGGCACAAAACCTATATCAGAATCTATTCGAAGATTACGAGGATTCGTATCCGAGAGCAAAGTCAGCTATATCCCAGAGTCCTTACAATCCGAAGAAATACGTGAAGAAAGCAACGTCAATGTCACACTCTATAGCGCCGATGATCAACGAATCATTGACGGAAGTAGCCCATCTACCACAAAAGATCAAAAAATTCGTACAGGACATGAAACAGTGATACCATATGAAACTAACTCACATTTCAAACAATCTAAAAATAAGACACCAGTTGTCTTGATCTTTGATGGATACAGTGTGACAAGAGACAAAAATGGTGAAAATAAATTAGCCGAAAAAACAATTCGCTTACATTCTTAACAGAGCGTAGATATAATAATGTAGGGCTTTTATAAAACTAAATTCAGGATAATAAAATGTGTATTTTTGATATATACAATTTGTTTAGTACAATTTAAATTTATGTATGTAATAAAGATAATGTAGACCTATCGCCGTCCTTTTTTCCCTTTGGTTTTACTGCTGGCTTGGGCGGCTTGTGGTTGTTGATCTGCTGGTCTGCAATGAACATTAAACTTTATTAACAACAACAAGTTGAGTTAGGAATGCGTAATTCAAATAGGGAAGTAGTAGGTAATAATAATAAAATTATTTTTTCATAGGCTGTTTACTTAATGCATTAGAAAATGGGTGGCCACTTCCTATTAGTATTGCTGAATCATTAGCAGATTTAGGTCAGATTACAGAATTTATTTCTACCCAACTGCTCAGGACCAGTTTTGGAACCTATTTGAGTCTGTGCTTTGCTAATATCATAGATTCCCACCTATTATTCATATGTAATCATTATGTAGGTACTTATTGGAAAAGTTACCTGTTTTGTCTTGTTTTCAATTTAGGTATTGCATCAGTGATATGCTTCATAACAGCTTCTCGGGTGGGTAATTCTGGTTTGATTGGAGTCCCATCATCATTCTTTAGCTGCACCCTAATTCTACCTCTGTACAGCATTTCCTAAAACAATAGTCATTATATTATGATTGTACCACAAACTCTCCTCACAACAGTAGATAATTGTTCAGTGATTTTTGATTTAATATTTGTTTTGCCTGTTTTGCAGGTGAGGGTCCTATTATTTTCTACTATAATATATATATTTCTATGTTATAATTAGCCCTATGTTATTATTATTCAATTGTTTTATTTGAGAATATCATTAGTAAGTAGTACTTCTTATAACAATAATTTAGTCACATAAGAGTTACCTTGCTTGGCTCTCGGGAATACAGTTTATTCTCCACCCCCACCTTAAGCCCTGTAGATACCAATACATCCCTGATCTCCTGGTGGGTAGGGTTCTCTACACAAGAAGCCTTAGCCAATTTTCGACCTTGAGCTAACGTCTTCTTACTGTTTAAGTATGCAGGATAAATACAAACCCATCTGGAAAATCAATAACTATTAATATGCACCTACACAAATAAGATTTATCTGGTGCAATTTATGTCATAACAATGTGTGAGAGAATACATGAAATCCGGTAGTTTTACCTTTCCACGTCACTGTGTTTCTTGTCTGGGCTCCAAGAAGTTATCATAGCAGCCATGGTTTACCGCTTACGAGGTCTTATATTGTCAAAAACACTACAAATTGTAGGAATAATGTAAAACCCTAATATAACAGAACGTGTGTACGTATCACCAACGCACTGTGTTGAGTGACAGACTTGATTGACATTTGACGTTGCCGTTTTCGTTAATAATTTTTATAGGGTACTAGCGCTTGAAGGAAGACTCTCAGCTCATGATCCCCTGGTGATATTATTATAGCCGATTGGTGTAATACACAGTACACGTGAGTTCACGCGAATTTGTGAATGTCGTAACGTTAGGATATAATTCGTATGTACTTCTTCTCAAATCCGCTTCGTCTTTCGTGCTTCAATCAGGGACCGGCATCGCGGCAGGTCGTTCAAGAAGTAGGTCATTCATTGGGATTCCCTAAAAGTTTACCTACCCATCGAATGACTGGCAACTTTCCCATATAAAGGGGCTTCCCAATGGACTATTGAGTATTAAATCTAAATTTAAAATTTATCTATGTAAGGCATAGGTGTGTTATTAAAGGAACCTTTTCGAATGGGTTTAATCGGGTTTTGCGTTAAACTTAGCTCAATCCAAAGGTAAGTATTTGGTAGTGAATGGGCTGAATGGGTAGCCATAAGTCAAATCTGATAGCAGTTAAGTCGTTCAAATACCGAAGCAAAACCCATTCATACGCTTTCAATAATGAATATCGCTTGGTTTATGGTGAAAACAAACATCGTGGGAAACCTGCATGCCTGTCGAACGAAAGTCGTGTTAACTCCACCCATAGCTCACCAAACTACACCGACCCAGCGCAGCGTTATGGACTACGACTTAAATGGCCGTACGTGCCCATATAAATTGGGACCAAAATGCCATCGACAAAATGTGGTTGAACTGCAGTGCACCTCTGTCTACCCCTTCGGACAGGTGTGATGGTATATTTATATTTCTGTGTTAGTATTGTTTATAGAGAAATATCCAATTTTATTCGAATAGGAGTTTGCACTACAGCTCTTACCCAAAGAGAATACAAAATATTGTACCCCTCGCTCGCCCCTTTATTAATCTAACCTAAAATCTGACTGATCGGAAAACACTGTATACGTTCGGTATTTACTAGATGTGGGAAAAACTGTGGGGTGTATAAAAGTTAATAGAAATATTTTATTCAAATCAAGAGTGCGGTTGCATATTTGTAAAAATGTCTCTGTTGGTGGCGAATAATAAATTTATGGCTCTAGCCAAAGAACTTCATGTCGATGTTTACGATTATGCTAGCCATAAAATCTTAACAGTTCCCATTACTTCCCAGCAGCCTGAACAAGACCAAATATCTGATATTGCATTATCAGCTGACTCAAGATACTTAGCATTGGTAACGACATCTACAAAGCAACTGGTCGTATATGAGCTACCGCAGTTAGAAAGTAAGAAAACTTTTTCTATACCACGAAGTGCCAGCCGAATAAGATTTACTGTTGATAGTACACAAATATTAGTTGCAGACAAAAGTGGTGATGTACTTATATACAATATTATGCACGAAGACTCTGGAACTAAACTTCTAGGACATTTAAGTTTGCTGTTGGATGTTTTACAAACAAATGATTTAAGATTTATTGTATCATCGGATAGAGATGAAAAGATAAAAGTATCATGTTACCCTAACACCTATAACATTCAGACATATTGCTTGGGGCATAAAGAATTTGTGAACCACATAGAACTCTTGCCGCATGATGATAAACACTTGTTGAGTACATCTGGAGATGGTACTGTAAAAATCTGGGACTACACTGAAGGCAGACTATGTCATACAATTAATACTTATGTTGATGTAAATGATAATCAACTGAAAGATGATTTTATCAAATTGATGGACAACGGAGGTATAGAAGTTAATAGTTTACCAATAGTCCACTGCACGATAGCAAAATTAAAAAATAATCACAGTTTATTGGCTCTTACAGTACACTCTTATAATGCAATTCTTGTTTATAGTCTGGAAACAACAAATAAGTTTAATCATAAATTAGAAGAAAATTTGAAATTGAAAAGATTCCCAGCTGCAATACAATTTAATGATACCAGTCTTTATGTTTATGATGACTGTGAATTTAATGTGAATGTATTTAAACTACTTCAATCGAGTGAAAATATTTCATTTGAATTAGATAATAAGATTAAAGTATTTGAGAACATAAACCTTCAGTCAGAAACTCATGAAAGTCAATTTGAATCCATCAAGGTGTTGTACAAACGGAAGTTTGATAATGTTCAAGAATATCAAGAAAGAAAAAAGCAGAGAATCGAGAAATCTGTAAAATAAGTAAATAAGAGGCTATACAACTATCTACCTATGTTGCTTTTACTTGCTCAAAGGTGTAAATAGAGCCATTGCCATCTGAAATTATGTTTATATAACATACATGACACAAAATGTAATATGAACATTAAAAGTAATATACCTGTAATTTATATATTTTTTATATTTGTTCAGCCCCTACAAATTATTAATCAAAATTGGGTTAGTTTCTTCCCCACTTTTTCCCAAGATAATCTCACTCTCCTGACAACTTTTTTATCCTCTTTTTCTGTCATTGTTTTACTTCTTTATTACACAAAGTAGCACATGCTTAGTATTCCATATTTTTATGTTGTTTATAATAGAGTTCCTTGTTCCTATTTTGTGAGTATGTTATGGAAAATATCAAAATAAAAACAAAAATCAACCAGGTAATTATTTTATTATTGTTACAATTCAAACAAAAGATGTGAATTTAATGTGCAAGTCTTATGGGGTTGTACAAAAATAAATGAAACCTAAGTATTATATTCAACATCCATTAGTCAAGCTAACAAGTTAATCTAAGCCAATTCTCATTAAACTAAAGAAAAAACCTAAAATTCACAATATCACATTTTAACTAAGCACAACAAGGCATATTTTAACTAAGTATAGATTCTGATATTTTTAATACTTATTGCTTTTTGAGAAGAGCAATATGACCTGGCCAAGATTCAAGAACATCATCAATCTTAGATAATATATTTGTATCACTATAATAATACATAATTAGGTATCTAGTTTTTACAAACGCCATAATATCTAAATGCAATAAATACATACAATCTGGGCCATGTAGGTACGTAGTTTACCTAGATTTAAGCACATTGGCGAAGTTGCGGAGTTGAGAGCCAAGATTGTCGATTTCAATCAAAACACTGTCTACTTCATTCTTGAGTTCCATTAGATCTGGTAGATTATTGCAGTCAGGAACATTCAACAGCGTTGTAAATATCTTGTCCCATAAGCTTACTTTCATGTACCTAGAAAAGAAAATTATTAGCATAAAACCATTGTGATGTTAAAATGGCAAGAAAAAACAAATAATTTAATATCTACCTTGGCAATTTTTTATCAATATTCCATTGCCCCAGACGGTTAGCAACTTTCATGTAGCTACCCATTAGGATGACATGTATTGTACCAGCGAGGCAGTACAAGTCAGTTTGGTAGGTCCAAGGTTTCCTTTCTCTCATCTCTGTGCATGTGAAACCTTCTGTTGCTATCAACTGTAAAACAAAATATACACTCATTATCTGTTATAGAATATTTTAAAGGGATTTATTTTACATGGGCATTTTGCTAAATGAAGCTACCTAGTAACAATCAGCATATATTTGCTGATCTGCAAGAAAATGTTCGTAGAAGCAGCGAAAGGGTGTAGCGGTCGCTATAAGACCATGGCCGTAAACTAAATATAAAATGTAGGTATAGTGCAAAAATAAGACACTTACTTCGCGAAATGTTGTCCCTTCTGGAAACAAGGACATGTCTATAGCGCATCCCAGATCAATAAGTTGTAAAGAAGGAGTTCTCCATTCCTGCGTGGGTCTGTAAGTAATGCATTTATCTTAGAAGACAATGATTAAATTAAGAATTACATCAGCAGCATACAATTAAAATCTACTTACATTTTCATTAACAAAAAGTTATCTGGTTTTATATCAGCATGAATGATGTGAGCTTTGTGGAGATAATGGATTATGGACAGCATTTCCGATGTCAGTAAGATAACAATAAACTCATTTATACATTTTGAGGTAGCAGCTCTGATTTTGTTAGCTACGTCTAACAGGGAACCATACTTGGAATATTCTGACACAAATAAGCTAGCATTGTCTCCCAAAAATGCCGTCGTTATGTCCATGTACCCTGGAAGCTACACAAAAATAATTTGATTAGCATTATAATAATTTAGCATTCAGATTCTGTACAAAGTATAGGTACATACCATAAACGGGTCTTTTATTCTTGCTTTTATTTCTTGACAAATGTAAAACTCCCAAGGGCGACTAGGTTTTTGATACTTCGCAGCAACTGATTTGTTGCCGTGCAAATCAAGGCAGAGAAAGACAGCGCCGTAATTCCCTTTACCGAGTTGTTTCTCTATAGAAAATTTGGTGTGGCCTACGCTTATCACGGTAGCCAACTGCAACTTAGGAACAGATCTAACTTCTATGTAACCATCCGCGTGAGTCTTGTTTGGAAACTTTACATATTCTAACAAGGAATCTAGAAGTTTTTTATTGAATGGGTCTATCTGAGAAGGGAATGCAATATCGGCTGGTCTAGGTATATCACTCGTTTCCACCAAAGAAATTGAGTGCGTGGATTTAAATGCCGCACATTCCATAGAATTTTCGCTATCTACATCCATACCATAACCATCTGAGTGCATATCAGACTGTCTAGAATAAACAGATGAAATTCTGCTCTCTTTGCCAACAGAGTCCCGACTATCCTCAGATTGCAAATCGGCTCGATGTTCAAAGTCCAAATGTCTCTTGGAAATATCTTTCTGCTTCTCAGTAGCATGTGCAACTTTTGCCGATTGGATCGGTGTTACAGTTTGTGCAGTCATGCCGTCTTTACTATCTGAATCGGACATGCCAGAAGATGGAGGTATTTGAGCTTGTTCAGGGCTCGAAACATACAGGTTCTTGTGCATCTTTTGAGAAATACTTGGACTGTTCGTGAATTTTGGTGTATTGGCATTATCTTTGGGTTCATTCCTGTTTGAAATGAAATTAAGATACTGATTCGAAAATCCAATATCAGGAGAGTTTTGACCAAGTTTTACGTTTGGTTGATCGTGTCTTACGTTTCTCAAAGCAGATGTGGGACTTTTATGTGGTTGTAGATTTTTAGACACATTCACTTTTGAATTTGAAACATTTTGATCTACACAAGCAGTATCTTGGGTTTTAGGTGTAGCATGAGGCTCTTGGTGCAAATGCATGTCACTACACGACTCCGGCGGAATATTCGCTCCATGCGCTGAAGTATTACGGTAATTACTTTGATTGGCTTGAGGACTTTGGTAAGTTTGAAATGATTGGTTCGTTTCAGATCCATACGCGGGCGACGCGTTTTCAACGATTTGTTTAGGATGTTGCCTATATTGATTTTGCATAGAATTATAATTTTGGTTACTGGGATGGTTAGGATACATATTGGCATTATTATATTGGTTGTGCATGTTATGATAACCCTGCTGATTATACGCTTGATTTGCAGGTGCAGGGGCTTGACCAGCCCTCTGGTAGTATTGAGAGTTTTGATACTGAGTTTGATGTGGTGGACTTTGGAAGACTGCTGGTTGCTGTTGTTGCTGATTGACATAAATATGCTGTCTTTCTGTTTGATTAGGGTAGTGATAATCTTGCCGACCCGCATAACCTTGTTGGGGGCTTATCATCGCGTGACCTGGACTGTGATAGCCAACTTGGTTCGAGTAAGTTGGGCTCTGGAAGCCCGGTGGAACATTTGGACTCATCGCGTGAGGACTCTGCATTCCTGTATGTTGCGGGCTATGATAGGCATTGGGACTAGGACTTCCATACCCTGGCTGCTGTGGTTGGTTCATCATCTGGTTATTACCATAGCCCTGTTGATAATTGTAGTTTTGTTGGTAATGACTATGCATAGATCTTTGTGGAGAATACCCGTTATAGTTCGGCGGTACTGGTTTTTGATATTGATGATCGTGTGATAGATAAGGCACTGATGCGGACGGCGCGCCGGCTTTATTTTCTGGAACTTCACGCTTTTGCGGATGGGCTCGGGCGAATTGTCCATTCACCAATCTCGGTTGGTTGGACATAGAACTCCTTTTTGAGGTCGTAGGTTGCTGCGTGGGATCATTGTTATACATGGAATCGTAATTAGTTGTGTATGCTGTGAAATTGTTCCTTGTTGATTGTCCAGACGAACTAGACCCAGATTTACTGAAATTATTGAGAGATATATTTACCGAACTAATTTTTTTTTTTTATTTAAGAATATATAAATATGCTTATTTGTACAATTTATGTACAAGAAATAAGTGTACACATACCTGTTGTATTCTCTTGTAGCTTCCATGATGACTGATAGTCCTGTACCTTGATTGTCCACAGTTGCATGTTGATCTATTCCATGCTGTCTACTCTCCTCTCTTTTCCCTGCTCCATGGTCTTGGTGGTCCATGGCACTTTCGTCCATGCTAAATTTTGGTACTGATTGAAACTTGGACTGATCTACACAGGAAGATGGTTTCTTGAACTGTGACATGTTGGGTGTACTAGCATCCTTTATGTTAAAGTTGAAAACTTGAGTGCACGAGGGTTCATCATAGTATGCAGTTTTATTGACCTAGAAAAAGATTAAAATAATTTTTTCATGTTCTAACTTCTACGTAATAATTCTAAACCGAAAGGATCTATAAAATAATATACATTTTGCTGTGCAACAGGGACAGGGGCGGTGAATTTAGTTGCATTCTCATTGTCCTGTGGTATATTTGTTGCATCACTCATCTCTTGCTTCTTCTTAGAATTGATAGCCATTGTAATGGACCTGTCTTCATGAATGTCAAAATTGGGAACTTCAAACTGTTGTACTAGCGGTTGTACCATTGATGCCTCTGGAATAAGCAAACACGATTACTAATACATTCATGCTTAAACATTAGCTAAAATAAATTAAATATCAATAAAATATAGTCAAACATATTACCATTGTCATTAAAGAGGTTTCTAAGCTCCCATCGTGCTTCCTTAGTATTCACAGTGACAGAATCACCTAGCAGATTGCCCATTAGGCTTCTATTAAACTCTTCCATTAAATTGTTCTTGCCATACTGTGGTGCATTTTCATTACTGTAATTATTACTTGACGGAGTTAGCTGATGCATCTGATTATCTTTCTCAGACATATTTGAAGGTGGCTTCTGATTTTCATCACATTTCTTTGCCGAAAGTTCACTGAACTCTTTGGAGTCTAAATTGACTAAGACTTTCGGTTCACCAGGTGAATGGATATTAGTGACTTTAGTAATGTTTTGTAAGGTGGGGATGGTCAAAGGCATCAGCTGCCCTAAGTGATCTTGTTCTGTGTCCAATGCACAATTTGCTAATGTCTCGAGTGCACTGCACTGAGCGAGGGTCTCATTTATATTTTCGTAGTTTTGTTGAACATCAACATTTTCAACAGTTTCAGTCTTCACTTTATTCTCTAAATTGTACTTTCTAGATCTTATTTCTTCTAAACTGTATTCCTGATCATTGACATACACCTAAAAAAAATAATTATGTAAGTATAGTTAGATCTCACCAATTGCCAAATGAGAAGGAATTAATGTAAATGACACAGGCTATGAATTGATAGTTACCTGAGTCTTATTATAGCAAGGAATTTTCGTTGAATCTGGGGGATCAGGTACACAAAGAGGCACGGTGAATGACAGGTCATCCACACAATAAGGCATGTGGCTCGATGGAAGCCTCAGGGCGTCATCCTCGTCTTCATAAACTGTGAATATCAATATGAAATATTAAGGAACTGATAAAAAAAAACCATCACTTAGCTTAAAAAGGATGATAACATGTGTACCTACTAGATTTAATGTAATATTGAACTAGCAGTGCCTAAGTGACTTTTATGTAGGATTTTTTCCAGACAACCTTATAACTATTTTAAGCTTTATTCGCACGAAAATTAAATAAAAGATCAGTCGTTGTGGTTGTACGGGCGCCAAGCGCGCGGTGAGGAATACGTGCGGGGGGCCGGGTCTTGCTATAGGCTATTACAATTCAAATATGAAAATAGAGCTAATTGAAATACACGCAGGCGAAACCGCAGGCAAAAACTACTCATTACTAGCTTTGCCTTTAAAATTTTACAAAATAATCAAAATCTCACAAGTAAATGGTAGAGGTTGGTGTGGCACCACATTGGTGTGCACCATTTTGGTCTTTGGGTTTGTCCATATTCCAACTTCCTTTTGGTTCTCCACATTACTGCAAGCCTGTACCAATGAGGCTGGGCCTACATCTTCAGCTACAGGTATAGTTGCTTGGGATGTGGATGGAGCATCCTATAGAAAAAAATAAGAAATTAATTGGATGACTATAATAATTCTTATTGTGATTTAGTATAATGGTCTATTGATTTTTATAAATTGTAGAAGAAAATATCAAGCATATGTTTTTGTGTAGGATTGTGTAGGTGCAAAGCTGATTCCTATCAACATACAAAATGGTCTAAAGAAAAAATGTTTAACTGTATGCCTCATGATTCTATGCAAGTATTCATTGCCGTCAAATTTTTTTGGGGGATTCTTTGAACTTTTAATAAAATATAGGTAATAACTTATTAAGTGGTAATAAAATTACAAAATGTACCTATAATAACTATTCTGAATACTATGGCCCTCATAATTGTCTATAATCTATATTACATTGATACTTGTATATCCTGACAAAATATTTTATTAAACTAGTCATTGAAACTCATTAAAAATATTCCACAATTAATTGCTCCATGTATTTGTATCGAAAAACTTTGAGAACTTTCAGACAGCACAAATATGTAGAAAGACCTTACCTCATACACATTGACCATTACATTGGAGTTTGGTAGCCTGTTGTCATAACCACTGGTTTGTTGTCTAACCACACCAGGCACTGCACTCCTGACACTCTCCCCAACTCTTTGCACTGGCACATTGGCAATGTTCCGCCTCTTAAACGACTTTAGAGATGTTAAAGCCAGCCTGGTCTCAGCTAATGCAGATGCTGCCTTCCTTTTAGTGGGCGAGTCATCATGCAACATTCTTTGAGCAAAAAATAGTTGGAAATTCCTAAAAAGGAATGACAATCATTAGTGGGCTGAAATTTAGTAAGTATATATGTTGCATGTAATTTATTATGCTTTTAATAATAAATTTAATAATGTATTATTATTTAAGTAGGTACATATTGTTGGTTAACTGGTTACAAATTAAATTGTAAATGTAAGAACCTTAGTTTTATTTAAAAGAAACTAACATTGTAATAACTGCAAATAATTGCCAGTAAAATATTGTACACTTGCCAAACCACATGGGCTAAGTATGACATAACAATAAATACATATTACACTGTATTTCCATACCCATGAATCTTTGAATGTTTTTTTGTAATTACATTCTATTAGATTAATAAATTAAAATATATTTTTTTGATGATAAAATAGACATTTGAGTTGTTTGCATTGCATATTCAGTACGCCTGTTCTTAACAAGGTAAATCTGGGTCATGGAGCTAGAATTTCATTAGTGGTGTCTATAATACCCATTATTTTCTTCATAATATATCCATTACAAAGAGTGAATATGTACCTACTAATTATTGGCAAAAATAAAACATTGGGAAGGAATATGAAATCACTCCACTTAATATTTTAATAAACTATTGTAAACCTACATATGAGCTTGCTCTAGTTCGTCCAAAGGTTGGGCTTTGGCTTGCAGGCCCAGCATGTAAACCTGATTAGCCTTTTTGTAGTCACTGGACTCCTCACAATAGCATGCCCAAGCACGGTAGAACTCTGCACATTCCACACCAATACCAGTGTTGTACAACCTCTGATATATCTCCAATGGGTTTGGAAGACAGTCACCCTACAAACACAATTTGATAAACATAGATGTAGAGTTACACATTTTTTTTAATAGAGTCAATTTAAATCGAGTTTATTAGTGTTTAACATGGCTATGTTGAGACCACAATTTAGTATTAAACACCAAAGTAATCATAGATATTTGAATGTGTGAAGCTTATTATTTTAACTTACATATTTAATCCACAACTTAACAAATCTCCTATCTTGATAATATTTCCTTTCATTTTCAAACAATTGCAAGCAGTCTGTTATTAGCTTGTCAATATGGCCTTCGTGGCCATGCTTAGGGTAACACTGTTCCACCCATTGGATGTAGTTGAACCATGGGTCCAGGGGATCAGTGCCCTGGTAATTTCTGATAGCTGCTTCATGTTCCCTGCAGTACATATGTAACATTTAGTGGATACTTGCGATATCAATAAGCGCTTTATTTCGAGAACACAAAATATATCGACAAAATCGTAAAAAATATAATATTTTAGGTGCACGACAGATAGAAATAAGCAAGAATAAATGTATTAAATAATTCAAGTATTTATATAAGTTACGAAAAACTTTACTCTTTTTGTAACTGCAGCTGTCTCTGAGCCTCTACATCCGACTGAGCTTGCAACGCTGTACCCAGTTGCACAAGGTTCCTACCACCTCTCAGTGGTTGAATATTCTCCTTGCTAACGTCGATGTCCATCGTAGAACCCAAATATTGCTGAAATATCACAGCATGAGGGATAAACACAGCACACTAAGCCACAAATAAGTGATCTTACAAAACTAGTTTTCAGGTCAAGTTACACTAATATTGTTTTATTTATATCGGGTGCATGTGATAGATAAACTAATTTTATTAAAACTGATTTATTTCTCTTTATAGAACTGCAAACAATTATTAGTTTTTAGCTTTGAAAATCTGAAAAAAATTGGCGACTACCAACTGAAGCACCATAAGCTAACCCGAAATTGACAATACTCTATAGAACTTTGGAGCTATGGATGAATTTGAAATTTTACAAAATAAGTCCGTTAATACGACAATACCCTCTATACAAAAAATAAACAAACTAGCATTAGGGAAATAATTGGTTTTATTTTAATATTATGGCCTTGTAATCTTGTACCGGGTAGTATAGGTAATATATAAAATCCTTAGTCCGACTAAGGAAATGAAAAACTTTCCGGTAAACCATTGTAGGTTTTGACGTCTAGCTTATGGGGCAAATAACATTAACATGTACTAGGTATATAATATGAAAATTATGATATTCACGCGTCTAGCCTACCACCACGCAAACTCACGCTAGAAGCTGGAAGATATTTTTCGTGGCTCATTTACTCTCTCGCCACAAGTATTATAAAATCTCAGAACTACAATGAGCTTGACATTATTAGAACTTATTGGGCTACTAATATTGCTAAAAAAAATAAAAGTGGGAAAAAATGCAAACTAGTTAATCAAGTTTTTTGTCGTTTAATCGACTAAAACATTATTGTAATATTGTAATCTTGGTCTGAAATTATTACGTTTCTCTTTGATTGAATGACTGTCACTGTCACTGAACTGATTGACTGTCATGCGTGACTGTGTTTGGTGGTTATTACTTCTTTCTGCTACAAAATAAAAATATTAATTCTATAATACCTGGAATATATTATTTTAATAACACCTACAATAGATTATGCACTGCACAAAACTATGTACACAATATTTAAATCACAAAGTGTGTAGGTACAAATTGAACTAAGAGAAGCTTGATTTATGTCCAGTATTCCGGTAAATATACCCAAAATGTCTCTCCGAATGCAATTGGAAAAACAGAAAGCTCAAGAAGAAATGCGTAAGTTGATGGCAGAGCGGAAAAAGAAAAATCTAAAGCCTACAAAAATTGATAATCCTCTAGCAAAATATAACAGTGCTGGACAACTGATGTGCGTACTTTGCTCGTCAGTAGTTCGGTCAGAGCATGTGTGGCAAGTACACTTAAATAGTAAACAACACAGGGAGAATGTCGAAAAAGCCAAACAACTTAAAGAGCTAACAAATAACTTCACAGTTGGCAAAATAAAGCATAAGTCAAATCCACATAGTGATGAACCACCTGAGAAAAAGATAAAAGGAATATTAAAGAATAGTGTACCAACACCTGTAGTACCTGCAGAGGTCCCCAAAAATAATGCCCCACAAATTGTAACCTTTCATAATGAGGAAATTAAAAGGACTCCAATCAGTGTTGCAGCTTCAAGTGACAATAAAGAAGGTAACTTATCTTTTTTTACTCTTCAACAGTGACTTAATAATGTAACAAATTTCAAATTAATGTAAGTGATGTTAATTTCTGTTTAGAAGAAATTCCTGAAAATACACCTGAAGCTGAAGCTAGCGCACAAACATTGGAACAACCTATACCAGAGGGATTTTTTGATGACCCCATATTAGATGCAAAGGTAACAGTTACTTATATTCAACATTGGGGACAAATGTTTATTTGTAAAATTATATTTATGGACTAAGACAAAGTTTAAAAGTTCTACTACAAATCAAATACAACTGAATAATATACCTACCACTGTCACATTTATAAAGCCTAAACATGTTCCTCCCTGCTTTTGTGTTTTATAAAAAAGGATTTTCTAAGTTCAACCCCAAAGGCCTGCAATAAATATGCTCAGAAAAAACAAAGAAGTGTTAAGTGACCTGTGTTCTGTTAGCTACTGGCATTTCATGTTAATGAGGTCTCTTTTAACTTATGTCAGCTGCATGTACCATAGTTTTCTCAAATTTCGATTCGGCTATGGTTGTCACAGAACCTGACGCATTGCATGGGTGTTGGCATTCCTAAATTCAAACATCTTGTGATCAGATTGCACACCCTCTACTTAACTTACCCTCTAACAAATTGAAATGCACATGCAACTAGCATGCATATTAAAATGGTTTGCTTTTGTGCAAACAACATACTTGTGTAATACAGGTATCACAACAACTTTTTAGGTATTATGCACAAAATATATACTCATTTGATATTATAAACAATCTTTAATTACAATATTTTGTTAATTTTATAAGTTCAGCCTTTAATTATTTACTATATAATCCACTAACCCCAAATTTATAAAAGATTAAATTTTGCAACGGTATCTCCAATCATTTTTCAAAGAAAAAGTACTTTGTAATGCCATTGATTAAAACAATCTATAAACATTTGCTGTATACTTTAAATTTAAGAAAACAACAGTTGCGAGAAGACTTTTACTGACCAAATAGTTCTTCAAATGTTTCATGAATAAATTCAATCATATCTGATGCTACCATGCTTCTGCCTTTGATTCTGAAGGCTTTCTCATTGCACAATCTGACTAAACGACAAGCAGCATAGCATGACAATGATGATGCCATTACACTTTTATCACCATTTGTCTGTATTTGTATCTTATCTGCATTAGCTAATGTCCAGTGTAAGAAACTAGCTATAGATCCTGAGAGCAGATCTCCCTGACCCCCACATCTTCTACCTGAACCACCTATATTTGACTTCCATTGTACATCAGAATTCACACTGAAAATTTCATCAGTATCTCCCTTTTTTAAAACAGTAACGTATTTCCCTAACTGGCTTAATCCAGAAGGCCCATTGGTCTTGCTGCACAGCCTCTCAAATTCAATTTTATTTGGAGTTAATATCACTGGAGACATAAAATCTCTAATCAAATGTGGCTTTTCTGTGATCAAGAATAGTCCATCGGCATCTATAACTAATGGTATTCTCTTCTCTCTTATTGTTTCAATTAAATCAGAGACTACTTGAAATGTTTCACTTTGCCGGCCCAACCCGGGCCCTATTACGACAGCATGGAGTCTCTCAAACCATTGTGATATTTCTGGGACAGCATTCGGCCAGTCCAATATGGGGTGTACTATTAGTTCTGGGCTGTAGGATTTAATAACCGTTGCTGCTGTTGACGCACAGAAGATATGGACTAAATCTGCACCTACCTGGAAGTAATATATTTTAGTAGCTAAGTACATAATTAAGAAAAAAAAACCCTATCTATGATGGGTTGTACAGAAAAAAATACATATGCTGCCTAATAAATAAAAAACAAACTTTCAAAGCGCTTATTCCAGCAAAGTAAGGTGCTCCTGTATATTCCAAGGAACCTCCAACTATTCCTATTCTACCTGCTTGACCTTTATGACTGTTGTTATCCAAAGGAGGAATACATGCTATTATGTTCCTTATCATACACGAGTCTTCCATCATGTTCCTTCCAAAGTTATCAGTCCTTGTACAATATTTTGAAAACTGTACTATCCTTGCCGGTAACTTGTTTGTTAACATTGATGGATGTTGTTCTCTAAATGAAACGCGTGAACCTAGTTATAAATCCTAAAATAAATTATCTTTTGCCTGAATCATTGTTCGATGCCATAGATACACTCACTTCTTGACTAAACTAAACGTAGCTAGCGTTATTTTCTCTATGCACACATTCAGGGTTGCCAATTGCCAAAACTTTATTTGTCTTTTTTACGCACGTGGTCACCGCACACCTGTCCTCGCCCAAAGGGCCGAACGAAACGAATTTAATAAGGCCTCGCAAATTGCTAGCACACTTATTAGAGCCAAAAGGATTTCGTCTTATCTACACACACTACATCTACAAATGTCTTTTCTTAGTACTTATTATTGAAATGTATGAGGTATATAAATAGTAAATAATAATTATTTTAAACATTTGTTTTATTGCTATCAATTAATGAATTATTAGACTGTTACGCTAAAGAATATAAAAAAGTATCACTTAATTTAGGGAAATGTCAGTAAATTGGCAAGTCTCAGTCAAGTGATCCGAATTCTCCTGGGGTTTTGCTACGTTCCGTTCCGGTAATTCGGCCGGTGTTCTGCCCATGGAGTATTTTTTATATATGAGTAAGAATTCCAAACATCGTTTCTTTCGGCTCGGACAGGTGTGCGCTGGACATACATGCAATGGAAGATTTATGACTTGTTTTTTTTTAGCATAACTCAATGACGAATTATATTTTTTCCTTTAACATTTAAAGAGTTCCGAAATGTGTCAAGGTCAGGCTTTAGGTTCTTTGTTTAGTTTACGTGTCAATGCCTGCCACCACCCTTATTTACATTGACCTTCGATCCTATACATGTTCTATTTGACCCAGGTACGTAATATTGAGTACAAAGACCCCATCGAAGAAGAATGGGACAAGTTTCAAAAGGAGATCAAAGAAGAAGCCACTGCATCAGCAGAAATAATTGCGGGTGAACAAGAGGAAGCCACAGCTGAAAGACAGATTGATGAAATTGATGAACAAATCAGAATTTGGTCAAGGTGGGTACTACCTACCTAGTTTGTCCTAGCTACGGCTTATATGTGCTATAGTTTGACCACTCACTACCTCTGTGCCGCGCCCTAGGAATGCGAGGCGTGGTAGGAGGCGGGGTAGCCGCGCACATACCCAAGGCGCGGTACAGAGGTAGTGGTCAAACTATGGTAACGGTCATTGGTCGGGCGATATTTCCATTCGTTTAGTTTAGAGGGAAGAAGGAGATAAGAGTATGTATTGGGAATACATATTAATTAAATTTTAGGATTTCTTTGTAGGTAATTTTCTTTTCTATCTATCTTCTATAATTCTAGGTTTTATTAAATTAACCTAAGAGGGTATTTTTTATTGTTACAGGGTTCTAGATCTTGAATTAAAAAAAGATGAAACTAAAAAGAAAAAGCAAGATAATGAGCAAATGAGTGAAGATGAGCAAGGCGATTCAGATAACGGAGAGGATATTGATGAGTTTTTAGACTGGCGGGCGAAGAAGTCATACAGTTAACTACTAACTAAAGTTTATCATATTAAACTTTTTGATTATATTTTAATTAGTTTTTTTATTATTTTGCAGTAAACCTAGGTACCTAGTAATTTGTATTGTGTGTCAGTCCGAGGAACGGAAAATCTCGTAGATTTAAATGTTTGTTTAGTCAATATTGTAAATAATCAGGTAGCCGTTATGAATAATTTCAGAATTTAGATACTTTTTTAAACAATTGATGTCTTGATGATGTCTGATTTAATTATCTTTACAGACCTACTCTTGAGTTAAATACTATATTTAAGTAGCTAAAATAATATACTACAGTAACTACAATACTTACTAAAACTAGTAATGTATTATAAGTTTAACCCTTAGTAGCCTGATTTACGAAAGTGATTTATTTTTAATATTACTGTGTTTAGTGTTACTGTGTTTAATAATAATGACATTTGATTTTTTTTTAAATTTCGTTGGAAAGAATATTATACAACAGTAAAATACGTACAGCCAACCTATAAAAAAAACTAATAGTAATGTGAACATTCGGTTTAAAAGATTGGTATCAAAATTGAAACTCTAGGCTATTAAGGGTTAACAAACTACAGACATGGGGAAATTCCTACAGGAAATATATTTTACAATACCACAGACATGCTTGTCTTTTGGTTTGATAAAAGAGTGAAAGTGTATATATTTTTTTATTCATTTTGCACCTATCCAGCGAGCGAGAGTACCCAGTTAGGGAGTTTAGTTTAAAAATGGCGTGTTTATTGCTATTAGTCACAGAGTACAAAGTAAGTGGTGTCCAAACGTGCTGCAGGCTTCCCTGTCCACACGCGTGGTGAATTTAGTTTAGTTAAATTACTGCTTATACGTTGATAAGGACTTGCCAGTCTAGCTAAACCAGTCTAAACTTTTCGTTGAATGTTATGTTTAATTTATGGAAGTAAATCATAAATATAGCGCTCTATGCTATATTCATCTTTTTAATGCTTGCCTGAATGACTTGACATTTTATGAACTGTCAAGCATGCATGTATTGCGTTCGATTCTCGTTTTTGTTTACAAAATAAGTTCATTCGTAAAGAAAAATTAGTTTACCATAACTTGACTGGAAAAATCATTGAATTGATTACTGTGCTGTAATAACGGCGTTTGTGTGTATACATTTAGAAAATGTCGAACCAAAATACAGAACAGTATCGAGAATTCCTAGAGAACCTTAAAGGAGCGGAGAATAGACCGGCCGCTTTGAACAATATTAAAAACTTCCTTACATTTAAGCCTGCAGGAGAAGCAATTACAACTATACGCGATGTTGGAATTTCCAAGATAGTTCAGTGCCTCAACGTGACAGACAAGTAACATAACACCTTACAATTACATTTACTGAAGCTGTTAATTTTATGTCAAGTTCTGTTCAATAAAATCAGTGCGCATTATATTACTTACACGCTATTTTTTTTTTCTATTTGCAGAGTGCATGTAGACCTCACATGTGAAGTACTCAAGATTTGTTTTGAAAAGTTTGAAGTTGGTGATGTTGTTAAAAATTATACAAGTCATATTATGTATTTGTTGTGCCATGAGAAAAGTTGTGTTCGGAAACTAGCAATTGACGAGGTCACTATAATTGCATGTGCATTTACCTACACTAAGTGCATTGGATAATTAAATAATAACAAATCTTTTTTAATTTTTCAGGTGTACAAAGCAGTGACTATAAATACCACCACACTGCCCATTCCTCAGTACATTGATGTTTTTGTGGCAGTTGGTCAGTTAGTTGGTGACCCAGATGTGGGTGTAGCAAGTCGGGCTACCCACATAACTTCAAACTTGCCATTTGAAGCTTATGCCAAAGTATTGGATGAAATGAAAGTGGTCTTAGAAAATGATACCAGTAGCAAGTGTAATGTTTTTGAGGCAAGCTTTATTAAAAGTTACAGTTTATTTTGCTATTAGGTACTGATCCATTTAAACAATTATGTTTGCATATGCCATAACCAACTAAACAATACCCTTTGTCCCCACCACAATGGAGAAGACCTGATTAGCTCAGTTGGTAGTGATCCTGCCTTCTATGCTGAGGGTATATTACAACATCAATATTGCCACAACCACATTTTGAAGACCTGATGAGCGTAGTTGTTAGTGACCCTGCTTTCTGTCCCGAGGGTATCAGGTTCATATCCTGGTAGGGAAAGCTTTGTGTGATGAGCATGAATGTTTGTACCCAAGTCATGGATGTTTAATATCTATATAAGTATTATATACTGTATTTGATTGGTTCGCCCTCAGTCCATTGTACTGTGCCCATAATACAAGAGTTGCTTAGTGTGAGACCGTAGAGTTGGTGTTCGTCTGGCAATGTTATATTATTACATTGGGCCTGACTTATTAGGAAAAAGGGCGAAAAAATGTTGTATTTGATACACATTAAATGTTTTTGGTTGAAGTATTTTCTAAAGCAACATAAATTATGAAAAATAAACATCCAGTGTATTATCTGCCATACTATAACTATTGGCCATCATAATAATATTTATTTTACAGGTTATTGTCAACATTTCTTCAAAGTCTTTTGAGTTGTTCAGATTAAGTGTAGATCTGAATTATGTTGACTTTATGGTGTCAGAATTGCAAACAGATGATGTACTATACCAAGTTAATATCTTGGAGCTACTATCAAGGCTGGCAGCTAAACCACACGGAATTAATTATCTTGTGCAAAATGGAGTTTTGAGGAATATTTCAGAATATGCTGCTGCTTTACAGAATAATCCTCTTCATGGTTTACTTGTCCCAGGTGAAACAATCCACATTAATGTAGAGCAACTATAAACTATAGTAGTTTCTGAAATATTTGTATATTTTTAAATTGCCAAAAATTGTAATGTTGGCACCACAGTTCATCTAACTGTAAGTTAGATGGTCTGTGATAGGCACCCAAACATGAGGATTAGAATCCTCCAAAATTCTTTCAAAAAACTTAAACTGGAGCACCAGCTTCATAATCGTAACTGCAAGTCTGATAATAATCTGATAATCTGCAACATTGGTTTTGTTACATAATACAACATCATATCCTTTATCCTTTTAGTCATATGCATAAAATTTAAACTTTTATTTCAGGCTACTTGAAGTTCTTTGGGACCATTGCTCACCACTATCCCAGAGAGGTATTTGAGAAGTACCCTGTGCTCTTAGACTCTCTATTTGTTGCTTTTGAGTCTGGCGATGAGAGTATTCTCCCCATAGCACTAGATACATTAGGCTTTATTGGCACTACAATCGAAGGAAAATTGTGCTTAACGGCCCTAGGTAATGTTATTGATATATATTTTTTAATGAATTATACTCATGAAATACGAAAAAAACAATTTTCTATTACTAATAAAAAATGTTGATCTTAGTTCCATTGATATGTAAGTTATTGTTTTTCGCTACAACTGATTTGTGATATTGATAATACGTATATCATTTTTAGGAAGCCAGTACACACAATCAGTGGAAAAAGTGGGCCAACTCATCAGAAACAGTAATACAGAAATCAAAATTCGCGCATTGTATTGTTTCACTGGACTCATTTCGACTGACAAAGATCCTGCTGCTTGCAAATCCAGCCCCGTTGACCATAGAGTGACACTTATGACTCGAGAGTGGCTCAGAACTTTGAGCCCTAAGCCAATGGATACTATACTGGAGCTTTGTAAAAACCCATTCCCTGATATAAGGTTTGCTGCCTTTTCATTGTTAGATGCGGTGTGTCAACATCAGTGGGGAGAAGAAATGGTCGCTAGGTGTGCAGGTATGTTGATATGACTAACATTTAAATTTTCTTCAATTGCAGTGTCGTAAGCTTAACTGCGTGTACTTGCTGCTGATATATTGAAAGTATACTAAAATAACCAACTTTTGTCAAAACTTGGTATTTATTACACATGTACTTAGATACAAAATAAATTAGCTATATATATGTATTTATAGCTTATTATTATGTAATAATACAACTGTGGCAGGACAGAGATTGTAAATTTAATACTATTTCTTAAAATATTATAAAGTAGCCCATTTTTGTTTCGTTTTTCTTGAGGAGTTTGTTTATGCAGGTAATTGACTTGTATCATTATTAGTTTTTCCCTATGTATCAATACTATGAAATATATAAAATCATTTGCTGTGGACTATGTGTGCCATTCTTATGGGTGTTAAGAATTTCATCCATTTATAATAATGGAAATACATAATCATTAATAAGTAACAAATCCACAAATAACACAAAAAAATGCAATTAAGTAAATTATGTATTCAGTATATAAGAACAAAAACAGTAGAACTAAGCTTAATCAACATAATAAAAGATTCACTGTCATTTTCCCTATATTTGTTATTAGCTCAGTGTGACTATTTGAAATAGCAATTTCGCATGCATAAATAGACCCAACAATCAACTAAATAAAATTAATAAGTATTTATAAGAATGTATGTAATAAAATTAATTAATTAATTTCCAGGCTTCATTGAATTTCTACTGGATCGTATTGTGGTATACACAAAGGAGGAGAATGAAGCTAAATATGATATTATAAAAAGACTGTCCTGTTCTGAAGCATTTGACACTAGTACTAAAGCTAGACTACAGACTTATGTTGAACAAGGCCCATTTTATTCTGAGCACATGTTGCAGGTGGCCATGGAAGAAGATTAAACTTGTTCCCATATTTTTGAAAGTGATTTTTTTTTCATTATACTTGACATGGAATGAAGATTTTTATAACATTAATTTTTGTTCAGTGAAGGGATTAAGCTTATTAAAGTGGAGCCAAAACAAATGCACACTGCTATTACTCGGAGGTATATTATGGAATGACAGTCAGAGGATGATCATGGGTATTGATAGGCTTGGATACAAAAACATTCGGGAGTGCTGGCTCCATGTTTGCATGTTTATGGTAATTTCTTGATTAAGTCTATATTCCATGTAGGAAGAGACGGAAGATATAAGCCAAGTTGTTTTCTTATATAACTGAAATATATAATAAACTATATGAATTACAAATACAGTCATGAATAAATTACTTCCTTCTTTTATTCTTTTTAGCAGAGCCTGGTTCAGATACTTTCCGTTTAGTTGTTGCTTTGGCACCACCTCCATATTTAGCTGCCAAGTCATCCAGGAAAGAGCCCATTTGCTTCTCCCTTGATTCTTTATTCTTTCTAATCATGAGTTCTAAGCTGTTTGGTTCTGAAAATGGTGAATAATTATGTATGGACTATGTATGTAGGTATACATCAATTTATATTTCAAACAGAATTGAAACATGAGTAAAATTAAATTAAGAACTGCATATGTGACAGGTGGTTTATCACCACAAATATATCAGTTCTTATTATATGGTGTTAATTCCTTGAGTAACTGAATTACATCTACAGGAAGATTAAATGGTGCAAACTACTCGAACATCTCACAACTACTTGGAATGTATCTTGTTGTTTAAATTTGATGATTTTAAGATAATATATATTATGTTTATTAGTCTTTACCTGAATTCATTCCTAATTCTTTTTTGTACTCTTCAGCTTCTTTGGCTTCTCTATTTTCTTTTGCAAGCCTCTTCTGACGTTTTTTCGCTGGTTCATGTGTGAATATTTTAAAAGCAGGAATTTCTTTTTGCTCTATCATTTCCTTGAAAGCAAATAAATATAGGTATTTAACTTGCTTATTGATTTCTTATATTTACGCGAATACTACACTTTGAAATAAAACGATTTTTTAAGGATTTTAACGTCGGGAACGTAAAAACGGAAAATAAACTCGAAAAAATCCTTAAAAAATAGTTTTATTTCAATATTTAACTTGCTGTTCGAAGATTGCCATTCAGTCTACGCTGATGTGGCTGATTAAACTATAGATTGTGATAATTAATAAAAAACATAATCCTAATTACTAATAATTTCAAGACATGCTCCAAAAATTTTGGGACCCACTATTATCAAACGATATACATACTTGCTAATTCATAAGGCCCCCAAAAGTTATCTGATTATTGCGATGCAATAGCCATCGAATTTGGAGTCAATTTTACTAGCTGAATTGGGGCCTTTTTTCCAAGGTTCCATTTCCTAGTGGTCACATGGTAACTTGGCAAGGAATTTTACTGTACATGTGCCCTAATGGACTTAATTTATATTACTCACCACATAGCTTTAACTTACATTCAAAATGTCTTTAATTCTTGGTTCATGCTCTGTTCTTGCAAACTGCACATGGTCAACAATGTAGTCCATATCACCCTTACCAGTTATGTATGCTTGTTTGAGTTCCTCTCGCTCCAGTTCAGATCCTAACAAGACAAATTACAAAATTCAAATAGTAGCCCACAATATGAGACTAATGATATTAGAAAAAGAGCAACTACACATAACACACTAAAACTATTTCAGAACACAGAGTCTACAGAGCTACTTATTCTGGCAAACTTAAATAAAGCTAAAGAAATATTCCATAAGGAATTTAATAGCATGGATGGTATTAAATATCAATCAATTGATAATCTTACACAGTACCACCCTAATTGGAGTAGTGGAGTTTTAATTGAAAAAAATATGGAATCTATCACCTGGTGTTTGAATAATATCTCTAAACTCATATGGGGCTCAGAGAGAATTAGTTAAATTATTAGCTCACCTATGTATTCCTTTTCATAAGCTTTTATATCATCATCAGTAATTTTCTTAAATAGTATTCTCCAGTATACTGTCCAGTCTCGATCTTGTGCGATCTCGTTATCATCATCGTCAACACTTTTAGTTTCGTCATACAAGGCCCTTTTGTTTTCGTCAGTAAGTATAGTATGGATTGCACCAAGTACTTTGAATTTCTCTGTCGCCTCAAGCTTTTCATCGTCCGAAACTCTATCCGGATGTACTTTTAGAGATAGTTTATGATATGCTTTCTTGACTGCAAATAAAAAGTAATTATTGTAAAATGAGATAGTTAAAAAAAACAGTTTAGATAGCGTTCGCGTTATTTACAAGTATTAAAAATGGTCCTGGACCAACGTTGCAATGAACGCAAAGTTGATATGCAAAAGTCCTGCAAAATTATGAACCATTATTGCTTTGGAACCACACCACATCATTTTCTTACCCTCTTTGTCCGTAGCCTTTTCCGTAATTTGTAAAACATCATACAAATTATTGGTGTTATAGTATTTTACGCATAAATCTAATAAACCCATATTATATGTTTTTGTCACTTAAAATTCAATCAATTACAGAATTTTGCTCCAACACGAAAACAACAAGCGAAAAGCGAAGCAACGCGCCAAACTCAAACGGAAGCTGTCGTCTGTCAATAGCGTCAGTGTCAAAACGAAATAATGGTAAAAAAATGACATTTCTAGGGTTGTTTTATCGATAACATACATATAGTCGATTCTAGTATTTTTTTTTTCGTTACACGACAGCGGCATCGGTAACTGTATCTGTCTGCCCAACCTTGGCCCAGCTGAGGTCCAACTATGGCGAATGCATATTGTTAATTCTTTCCTTGCTCTATTATGTACGGGCTGGTTTGTCCTAAATACAGACCATTGACCAGAATATTCCATAATTCCAACATAGCTTCCTTATTACATTACTATTTATCAGTGTCATAGATCTAGGACGTCCTATTCATATAATAATGATTTAATTTTAAAATATGATCCTAGATATATGATAATGCAATATGACCCCTACAAGTAAATGGAAATAAATTTGAAAAATCTACGTACCTAACATTCAAGGTAATATAAATATGCCTGAACAATAAAATAAATATTATATTATATAAAGACACCTACTATGGTTACGACTTTTTAGTATTTTCATATTTTCTTAAAAGAAACAATTGCCGTATGCTTGATCGATCATTTCATTATTTTTTATTCAAAGTTATTAATTTTTTGGCACACATTGAATTTCAAACAGTATTTTAGAAGATTTGGTTCGTAGCATATAGGTAGCTACCTATTTATTACATGTAATATGGATTCCATGAAACTAGCTTCAGGCGATAATCGAAATGCCCAAAAAGTTTCTCCAAGATGTGCAGAAATCATGTCAGTTCCAATTACTAAGGATAAAACAACGCCGGTGAATGAACAACTAGATGCAGATGAAAAAAATAGCACAAATGAAGTAACTCCTCATGTAATTGATGAAAATGAAGCTAAATTGAAGCAAAGAATCGCACAATGTAGAAACATTATTGAATCGCTGAAAATCGAGCTAAACGAAGAAAAGGCAAAACTGGAACGGGATAGCAAGTCGTCGCAAAGGTCGATTGAACCTGTAATAAAATATACGCCGAGCTGTCAATATGTTTCCACATCTGATGTGGCGATGGGGGACTACGGATATAGTTCCAGCATGTACAGCGACTGTGTCGACAGCAAACTGAACTGCGACGAAAACTTGATGAAATATGAAAAACAACTGCAAAAGTATCAAAACACCCTCAACATGGCGCAAATAGAAAAGAAAAATGCGATTAGAAAACAAATGTTGGCGAAAGCTTATAGATTGAAGCTTTTAGAAGTTGAAAACCAATGCAATATTGAACTGCTTCGTGTGAAGCAAAGTTTGCAATGCTTGGAACCACTACAAATGATTGCCAGTAAATGGAAAACCAGCAATGATGATTCGTATGATGTCAACAATTATGAGTTAATTCCAAGATATCCAGAATTGGGTGCCAATAATATGATTACCACTGAACTTAATAGTTTGAAAGAGGAATTTGATATCAAAATCAATGCAGCAACATTTGAAAACAAAGAGTCTATGCATTTGGAGTAACTTCGTCACAGCGGATGCTATTAATCAAATGTTATCTTCGTCTTATAAAACGCTTTGTGTAAATTTTAATAAAAAATATAATACTTTCAACTTACTTTTTTATATCTTGATTGAATACAAAATCTATAAAACTCGTTGAAACCAAACAACAAAAATAATTGGTCTGTGTAGATTTATGATGATATTACAGACCACATTTCTTTTGAAATATGCTTTGTAATGCCATTTTATGCCCATGAACATCCAAGAATATGGAGTAGGTAATAAGCCTCCGTCCCGTAGTCTGTTACGTAACAGATACATATACTAGCAACAAGTTCCCGTGTCTCATAGAGAAAATAACGCTACTACCTATGTGTCTCATGCGTTGGTGCAGTGGCGCCGGGTTTTAGAAAATCCTTTATTGTGGGTGTCGGTACTCATTTGATGACTCGCTAAAAAATCAAACCCGATATTGCAGGCAGTTTTCCAATTTTTCGTGCCTATGCCATGGATGCTCCTCAACTTACTATTTATTATCTGTGGATGCTAGAGCCCCAAAATACCCATAGAGTCTGCGTTCCTGCAGTGGTGTTCACACGCTATGATCGGAGTCGCCACTCACTTCTTCTTGCGGTCGCCTGGCTACGGATATACAAATTGCTGATACTCACATATTAAAAACGCGCCCACAAACCACTATCAGTCCACCGGAAGTGTTGTCATCTGTCGGTCCATGGTGCGTATCAAAATGTCCCTAGTCCCTAAGCAGCCGCTTCTGGGTTTAAGTAGCCATCCACTTTTTTCTGGCCCACGAGTGACATGTTCTAAGTTTAGGTAGATTGGTTGTGGATAATCATCCAGAAGTTACAGAAGCGACCAACAGAGCTGATTATCAAAGTCTCCGTCAAAAAATATATCTATCTCTGTCTTCGTCCGTATTTTTACGTAAGCACCACTGAGCTCTTTAAAACTCCAAAAACAACATTTCAGAACATAATATCCCACTAAAATTAAATTCGTACATCTGCAATCAAATCAATTACCAAAAATGAGTGTGAAAATGTGATTTCAATAAATCAAAAGCTGAGGAGGACCTCCGTAGTGGACCACACACATTGAGGCACGCGCTTCAAATGCTGCTGACTTTTTATTCTCGCCGCTTTGGGCTTGATCGTGTTCACTCGGCGGACGTCGGCACCCGGTCGGCAGGCTCCCGCACTGACATCACACACGTTTGCCTGCGCCCGCGCCTGCGCCCGTTCAGTTAGGAACTTGAACTTTATTTTAATAAGATTCCAATTTGTCAATTAGAGGGCAATGGGCATCGTATGAACCAAACAGGTTTGACTTCTTTACACCTTGTATCTTAGTGTTTTGAATACCTACGATATTTATAGTTTAGGTACAAATGAAATAGACAGTCTGATTCATGAAGTTAATGCATCAAGGCTATATAAATTAGGATTTATAAGTTTTGAATAGGGATTGATTTATAGGAAAAAGTTAGTCATTAATAAATTTATAATCTAGTTAAATTTGAAATTTATTCTCGTTTTCTAATACAGATCCATTCGAACAGACTTCCAATTTTGACATGGCATCTTAAGTGTAATTCTGGTGAGTCATTAAATTGATAGCAGCTATGTTAGTAAATCTCAGGAGTTGACTTATTTTACCGGTACGATTTCATCTAGTTATATATCGAAACTATATGTAATTGGGACATAAGCTCAGAGTTTTAATCAGAATTCTTTGCGAAACGAACTCGCAAAATCAATTATACCTAATGTTTTTTTTTCTTAACACCGTGATAAAGTGCCTGTATGTAAATCTTAAAACATTCTCCTGGTTTAAATTAATTGTAAGTAAGTAACTGTTCTTCGATGGCCGTTGGGACATAAGGGTCTAGAAAGGCATCCACGAGTCGAAAGACATTGTTTACGATCCCCACAAGGTGGACCGTTGATATCGATCGATGGGCGATGAGCGCTGAAAGACCTTGATGCATGTAAGTCATTGGGGTCGGCCTATATCCTGTTGTAGACGACTTCGACTGATGGATGGGCCGATGAATGACTGTAGTACTTTAATTTGTTATTTTGTGATTAATGTTCAATGGTTAATAACACAGATCACGAGAGATATGCCGTGCGATTCAAAATGTATGGGAACTCGCTGTCTCCGTTTTGTTTCCCACCACTCGCTAAAACCAACCAATACGAAGTCTCTTCGGTGCGTGCTGCGTCGTCGCCGTATACAGCGGCCGTACCACGCGACGCACCAGTTTATTCAAAGTATCGTTAGACGATCTATCCATTGCCTCGTACATTCACTCAGTAGCGAACATAGGTGGTACTTAAAGAGCCATGTATTTTGTACAAAAATAAAAAAGTCGTTGTGCTACATGAAAACTAAAATAACATAATAAAGGCATTAAATATTTTTTGATTTGTTGTTTTTAATGATTTTAAAGACGAATAAATAAAATACTTAATACTGGCTGGTGAAATGAGATTCCATCTTTCGCGTAGTTCACTTTGCTGCTAGTATTTTAGCACACAACCACGGAATAACACGGCATTTAAAAAAAAAGTTAGAGCTCCGATACCGACGTGCAGTTGCAGTCGACTGACGGCGAAAACTCTATGTTAGCGTAATTTTGGCATAAGGTGAGCGCAAGCCCACCGCTTTCATAACATATCTCCTCTAATATATCTGTGGTTAATAAGGTCTTGAGTTTCTCATCATTGCTTAATAATTTGTAAAAGCTTCAGATGCGGCCTATTCAAAAATACTTCTTTGTCCGTTATTGTAAATTTCTAAAACAATATTTGTGTTGTTCGTTATAAAATCATGCTATAGTTATAGATATTGCAGTTGCAGGCAGTTGGCCTATACACTCAATGATTTATCGATATGAAATTAGGTCGGGTTAATCGATTAATCGCAAATAGTTTAGTTTATTTTTAAATCTGGCGTGTGTGAAGCTGGTGTTTTTAGCTATGAAATTTTAATAAGTACTCATAGTCAACATGTCTATATGTTATGCAACTGTTTTGGAATCCATCTATGAGTGGGTATGTATCTACTAATGTTGTAAACACAGTTTATAGGAATCTGTGGCTGTAACAGACGAGTGCTGGATGATTTTTAAAATTTTGTTTCAGTAGACTGTGCGAATCTTATTTTCAACCATAATCAGCATTTGTTAAAGGACGAAGGAAAACATCATGAGGAAACCTGCATGTCTGTGAGAGCCCCTCGAAAAACATGTGTAGACCGCCAATGCCACTGGGCCAGCGTGGTGGACTCGTTCCCAACAGTGGGACATTAAAAGGGCTAATATTTTTATAGGTAGGTATAGGTAATGTCCGCATCACGCTATCAATATTGCGGATCGGATAGAAGAAATAAAATTGAGGACGAACCTCCTTGCACCTATTTATTTACTTGTGATATAGTTTTTATTGTTCTAGGTAGGCTATCAAATACAATATTATGCATGCCAGTTACCTAAGTAATTACATTTTAATCCCATAACTTGCTTTTAATTATTAGGTATTTAGTTCTAATAACAAACCGAAGATACCTCGATGAAAACATTCTAAGAAAGTAATTTAACTTATTTGTCAATCAATATCAAATGTATTAGTAAAAAACTAATATACGGTACGTCGCGGTAGCTGCGGCGAAGACACGAAAATATGCGAAGTATTCCGGGCGAGCAAGTTTTCGATTTTGCATTTCTGCAGCCTTTAAATTTCGTTTTTTTAGCCGAGAGAGGAATTTGAACGAATTCTTTGTCTCTTCAGAAGATACGGTAATATGGATTATATGATACTTAAATTAACTTATTTTTTTATTAAGGATCTCTTAATTCGTGTTATATCTCTTATGTAGGTAGCACGAAAGTATCAGTTATGAAAGTTTCCTGTAGTAATACGTATATAGTGATTGACTCTTGGGTTAGGCACAGACATTGTTTGCGATATGAGGGAGATATCTCACTCGGCTCGGCGTCGAACGACATGGCACCCGTTTTGTATGAACTCGGATCTCGAGAGCTTTATGGAAGAGTAAACAGTTTAAAACACTACACGCGGAGCGTATTGGTCCAGCACTCTCCTCCATTAGGCTCAGCCGACACCTTGCCTCGGCCGGTCCTTTGACAAAACTTGTGTTTGTTCAGACAACGCTATGACGGAGGTGCGGGTACGACACTCGCTCACCACTTGGTACAGTTTGTTTTGGCTGCCACAAGAGAGGCTGGTAATCGGCTTGTCGATATTGTTTAGAGGGTGTTTACGCGTGACTTTTCTCTAATTCCCTTAAATACCTACGTTGAAAAAAATTAAAATAGGCATTCAAGTAAAACATTGGATAATACATTATTTTGCAATAACTTAGGTGGATATTACCTAGGCGCCGTTGGGCCAAGTGGCGGCGAAATGAATAATTAAATATCAATTGAAATTCACACTTATTTACTTGCTTATTTAAACTATTCCATTTATATAACGACAATAAATCGCGCCAAGAGAGGTATGATTTTATTAAATATCGAATCAGGAGTTTCGCCGGCGGCGCTGGGTCTAATGGTCTCATAATCTTCAAAGCCGTGAGAGTAGTGTGTAGCTATACACTCTACTCTCACTCCAACCAAGGTTTTCATTTCTACTACACTATATACTTAATGATGCAAGTGCATATTGCTTCACGTTCCTCAATTGTTGGCAAATACGTCAACATCGTAAATATTTCAGCTTCTCGGAGGCCTTGCTTCTATTTTCCTTATCCCTCCATTTTCCTTATCTTTTATTACGTTAAGTTTACTGTCAGCATACTCTGCAACCATACCTATCAGTTGAGTTTTGTTTTAATCATCTTTCATTTTGTGTTCTGCAGTTTGATTATTTGAGTTGTTTATAGGATCCATTTCATTGCTTATCTATCATCTTATATGCACAGTTGGTTTTGTGATAATTTCCTTAGATCGTTTATGTTCAGTATAACCTAAATGTATCCTTTTTGTTGCAGTATTTTTTCAGTATACTGAACAAACTCTAAATTAATTTATATCGCCATATTTGTTTACGTACCGGATTCCTAACTCCTTCCAAATTATGAATGGGTGTAAAGGGCGAGGCTATGAGAACTATAATAACATCCCTCTTTTATTGGGCCAGTTTATTGAGTGTGAACGATGCGGTGGTATTGTCGGCAGAACTCCCCGTTATCAACGGTGCTGGCGCCAGAACAAGTGTACGCACTAAATATGAGTAATGCAATAAAATCCTTCATTGTTACCTACGTCCCGCACACTTCCTGCCTTTACCAGAACTTATTTAAATAGATAAATGTAGTATTCTTTATTGCATACCCAAAGGAAAAAAAACACAACACTATACTATATAGAATAATTAGTGATAGATACCAACTACCTATAGACCTACTACTAGATCTAAGTACTGCGCGTAGCTATAATTTGCCTAGATAGTTACCTAGTGAGCAAATAAGTAGGTACACAGGTACACTTCTGTGTAAATTTACATTAACGGCGCCTTTAGAATTTGAAATGTATTATTTTAATTTCCTACTATAATTAATATTATAATAAAGTGGAAAATAATGGTTATTTACTATCGCTTATTTGCTTACCTGAGTAATAGTTAATAATAACTCTGTGTTATTTTCAGGTTTATTTCAGTTTATTTCTAATCAATCTACAATCAATCACTTTTTTTAATGGTTCTAAAATCATCTGATGTTAGTATAGAGTTTTGATTTAATATATTGCCAATGATTTCCATTTCATCCTGTATACCTAAGCCTGAAATAACTGCTGACCTAGCATGATAGATTGCGATCGTATGTTCTAGAAATATTTTTAACTGCTTTACTATCTTAGTTCGTTGTTTTTAACTTTACCTGGTTACCAATCAATCACCATGTTAATAAATATCTGTGTCTTAGTAAGTAGGTACATCCACATAAATATACCTAACGTTAGCCGGATTATTATAACAATGCTTTACTCACCAAAGGTGCGACACGCTTCTATTAATCCATTAATGAGTTATTAGTAATAGAACAAAAGTGTTACCGAACGATAATAATAAAAGCGGAAAACAATAAGGGATGTTACAGCCACATTACGGGCCTATTATTGTGCGATGGGTGGGAATTGACGTCATCGGCCGGCTGAGGTAAATAGGAGCGGTTATCTGCGGCTTATCAGTTCGCAACATAAAGCTCTGTGTCATAGGCGCGGGCACGTTGCGTTCGCACCCTTTTAAAATGGTTCGCATGGACTTCATAGTACCGATAAGGAAGTGTGAAGGTAACTTTTGCAGAGATAACTTTTTAACCGTCAAACAAGCTGACGGTATTAAATATTGCTGGGCAATTTTGATTCTTAGAAAATGTTTTATTTATCGTCTTATCGTATTTTCGATGGGTTCGAATCCCATGTGGGGCAAATTTTATTGCTATTTGACTTTGCCTGGGTGTTATTGGGTTGCCCCCCCAGACCATTAAATGGTGTTCATAGTTCAAGCGTTGTTAAGTTTGGACCATATTTAGTGTGTTTTAACGGAAATTATTTATTTATTGTAGTTATTATAATGTAGTCTGTGTGAGTGTATACATAAAGGTGACCGCGTGTATATATAAACGTAACCATGGAGATTAGGAGTTTCTAGATTTCACTTTCATACGCAATGTTGTTTGTTTAGTGTGACAAATGTAGGCAGTTTTATTTTCATTATTGTGCAGGTTTTCCTATGGTATGCGTAGGTAGGTGTGGTAGGTACCTCATCAGCATGTCAGTGTAGGTAATCATTAGTAATTTGGTTGTTTATTTGCGCTACGCGTACCTTTGGGCTATTATTATTCACAAATTGGTAACACACGAAAGTTACAATACCACAATTGCGGTTTTCGAATTTATGTTGGTAGTACCAATTGTGAGTAATACTTAGATAAGATTTATTTACCGATACGGAAAGAAAGGGATGAATTTAATTTATTTGTAATAATTAAAGATACAAATCTATATGACCATTAAATTAAAGATTTTTGATGCAGAATTCAGTATACTCTATCGTGGTTGGGTTGCAAAGTGTCACCTGAAAATATAAATGCCGGAAGGAAAACAAAACACGCAGTAACATTTGACTTACGAGCTTATTATGCGGTTCACGCATTTTATTGTCTAAATGTAGGGCTTCTTGCTCAGTACAAATAGATACCCTGTGTTATGGAAATACGCATAGTACTTACATTTGACGCAATAATAATATATTTGTGTCAGAATTTAAAGAGATGCAAATACCGCTAATAGTGAAGGACTGTTCAAATAATATCATATAGGAGTTAAGTAATTACTCATATGCATACCTACTTACGAGTTACTCACATAATTGAACATAGATTTCTGTATTGATGGTACCGAAACTTTTATGTGCCGGCGAATTACTTTACTCGCACAATATTCAACAGCTTCAACTATTGTTGATCGCACATTTTGTGATACAGTCCTTCAATAAACGATATTCTGGTGGCACACCGATAGCACTAAACCATACTCGAGCCAAACGCCTGTAAAGGCATAGTAGGATTGCCGGTAAGACGAAATATTGAAGCAAAAAACCATGCCTATTTGCCTGGAAACATTCAAACCTTATGATAGAAAAACTTGCGACTAGCGATTAACACTCAGGAAGGGAGAAATAAAACAAGCACGTCAGTCTTTTCTTAGTTCCAGAATAGATACCTAATTAATAGTATAATTGTATGTATAAATTTGATATCGGCCAAGGAATATTTGTGTTGATAGGTACCTATTACCAAGGTACACATTTAACCGCGTTCTGACACACGACTCGCCCGTTCAGCAAGCTGATAAACAATTAATCTTTGATCGTTGGAAGTTAACGCGTATTGTCACAGATGTTCTCCTCGCTAATAATAAGGTAATGAACATGATTACTGTCCTTTGTCGCCGCGTCTCGTGTTGCGGTTAATGTTCGGGATGGTTACTAAAGAACTAAGATTGCGTAAGTATTGGACATGGTTTAATACATTCTCTCAAACTTGATCTTGTTCGTCTGTTCAAACTAATTGGCTATTATTTTGATACGTAGCTATTTTGCATATTTTTTTTAAGGTCGCATCAGATGGTGCTATTCTTCTCTAGTATACCTAAATTTCAAGCATGCTTGCTGGTCCAACATTCTGCAATGTAAACACTGGAAAATCTGAAATCAATAAATTTTATCAGGTAATGAATTAATTAAAATAAATTATATATTTCTGATCAATGTTATTTTTGATTGAATATAACCTTTATGAGTAGGTGTTTTGTCTGATATAAAATTAGCATTCGAAGGTTCTTGACCTACAGAACATCTATTCGGAAGTTCCAAACCCGTAGATACGCTTTTGTCGTAAGATCGGCGTAACTTATAACATTTAGAAGACACGTACCGAGACAAAGGGTCGTTAGCAGCTCAATAAGTCACATCGGCGTGATCTCATAGCTAATAACTGTTATATCGAATTAGCCCCGTTCTAATTGTGTTTCAATACACTTCATATCGCCGCCTAACGCACATTTCTATAAACAAATGCCAAATTGCTGAATATTTCCAGTGCGCGTGTAGGTAGGCAGACGTAAACCAACCTATCATGTAAACTGGCCGTAGGTAGGTACTATTGTTTGCAAATTCTATAAACGTTAATACATTTCAATGACATTAAATTAGGTAGGGTAATGGACAATAGAAGAGTGACAGGTAACAATGGGATCTTCTGAAATGAAAGCGGGACGTATACGCAGGGCACTGCAGGCAGCGGGCGAAATGAGGCGCGAAGCGAGGCGAGGCGAGGAGCGGTGGTGGTTCGGTAAGGGATGCAGGCTCGTCCGGTGGTGCACGGCCGGCGGAGTGAGCTGGCGCTCTCAGTGTCGCTCAGATCGCGGCGCGCGGTGGTCGTGCGTCGAGCGCGTGTGTAGTGATGTCTGCGAGATGAGGCTGTCGCTGGTGCTACTGTGGCTGGGCGCGGCGGCGGCATGCGGCCCGAGCCGCGGCTACACCCGCCGCCAGGGAGCGCGCCGGATCACACCCCTCGTTTTCGGCCAGCACGATCCGAACATAAGCGAGAACCAGAATGCTGCCAGTGGCTCTCCTGAGGGCCGCATCACCAGAGACGACGAGAGGTTCAGAGACTTAGTGCCCAACTACAACCCGGACATCGACTTTAGGGACGACGAGGGTACCGGGGCCGACCGCCTCATGACCCAGGTGAGCTTTCATTAATTTCCATTGAATTTTCCTCTCACGCTCACCCGACGGAAGTTTCGCGCCGACGGCCAGGGAAGCTTAGGACCGCCGGTTTCAAATGTTTAATGAGAAGTGCAATCATATGCGGTTTCATTGTAATAGTTGGAAGTTGTCTCGCAAAACAATGGATTTCATGAAGAGTCCGCTGTTTTGAAAACATCTCAGTGAGCGGGCAGGGACAATTGCCGGTGTAAACATTACGCGCGTGGAACAATGGCAACAAATTGCGGGCGTTACGGTAGCTTCGTAGCCAGTGTTCCGATTGTAGCACTGCAATTACGCAGGCTTTGTCAACAAATATTTTGACTCTGTGACTAATGGATGAATGATGAATCCCTTACAATTTTGATGCCAGTTTCGGTGAATATATGGCCGCCATAAAAGTTGGTGTCCAAGGCATTCAGTGTCGTGCGTTGTCATTCAAGATGCTTTGTATAAATATAAAGACAACTTACGGGAAACTTATTGTAGAGGGTTGTTGCATTGTAATGTTATTTTGACATGGATACCAAAAGTGAGGAGTTTATTCTTTAATTTAAATATTTTAATTAAACCATGGTCGTCACATAGCTGTTGGTTGCGGATTTTATTTACAACTACCTACATTTTTAAGATCATGACGAGTATATGTCATTACATATAAATGCCTTAAAGTAGCATTTCAATGCCTATATATGGCAGGTGAGACCGTTTTCAGGTTGATCCCCAAATATATAGAAAGTTTTCGTGTATTTACATTGATATTACAAAATTTATAATACAATGCGTAAGTTATAAAAAAAATGGGGTCAAATGTTTAGGAAGAGAAGCCAGTTTCAAGAGTTTTACCTAGATAAACTAGGTAGGTACCTATCTTTTAAGTTGACATTTTTGTCTATCTTTGACATCCTAGCTCCATGTCAATTACGCTAGCAGACTTGGGAAAGTCTGCTAGCGTAATTGACATGAAAAGTATCATGATTAATTTTGAAAAAAGGAGTGATGTTCATGTTATAAACACTCGTAATAAGGACAAACTATCCGTGCATGTCACTCGTCTCCACAGAATAAATAATTCTTTTAAGGGGCAATGTATACGTTTCTATAATAAACTTCCCAAAGGAATCCGAGATTTGCCCATTAATAAGTTTAAAACAACTGTAAAAAGTAATCTTTGTCGTAAGGGTTATTACAGGATCTTGGATTATTTGGATGATAAAGCAGCCTGGGACTGATCGCTTAAATATCAATATATATAATGTTAAAGTGTAGCGTGTGTGCGCCCCGCATGGCAACACACTGGAGCTTACTTTTATATTTTATTTTGTAAAAATAATGAATTTAAAAAAAAAGACAAGCCCGCCGAGTTTCTTGCCGGATCTTCTCAGTTGAGGTCGCGTTCCGATCTGGTAGACTTAAGAAAAAAAAATGTAATGACAATTTGTAAGTGCCCCCGTAGGCCTATACGCAATAAATGATTTGACTTTGACTTTGATGTTTACTTTTTACAACTTTAGTTAGGAAATGTATACAGTACGCTCAGCAAATTTGGTAATAAATCCCTCAATACAAGCAACGTTGACACAGTTAGGTACTTTTGCAATAAACAGTTTAGTTAATATAATTGGAAATCGCGGTGGGTAAATATGTACATAAGTCGTCATGTGTGCCATCAAAGAAACCGCCGAAGGATGCTGTGCAGGTCACAATGCTCCATTTATTTATTTATTTCACGAGGTCTTCGATATTTGTATATTGAACACATGGTGATAATAATTATAATATCAGCCTCTACTGATGTCATTCATTATGATGCAAGTTTTGGTCAACCCAAGATTCATCCTAGTTTGACGCCATCGTCTGCCAGTGAGTGGCATCGTAGCTCCAACTTCTTTATGAAAGGGTGAATGGATGGATCGATTTTAAGCTGTTCTTTTATAGATGATTTAATGAAACTTAATTTTAACAGACTGATTTAATCTGGATCCTTAGTATGAATTTTAAAGTATCTATTCAAATAGAGGTTCATACTTACTGAGCCAATTTAAAAAATATCGTTCCTTTTTCTATTCGATTACTATTCTATTTCTATTGATCATTCGATCGGTCTATCCCAGCCTTTCCCAAAGTGGGCGATAACGCCCCCTTGTGGGCGCTGCAGGCTTAAAGGGGGGCGGTAAGAGACCCAGAAAAAAATGGGGGCGTTGTGTAGAGGCTTACAATAGTTAATTTAATTTGAAGTTGTAGTGGTTTTTAAGTAGGTGAAAAAATGGGGGCGCTAAAAAATAATTCATTCTCAAAGTGGGCAGTAGACAAAATAAGTTTGGGAACCCCTGGTCTATCCGTTTGCTGCCGGCAAAACTCGTAGTACCTCTAGATATTTCAAGATTAATAAGGATATGAATGTTTCAACCAATGCTAGTCATAACGAGGTATCTTAGTACTTGAATATTTATGACTAGATGATACAGTGTAACCAGGTATTATTTACTTACTTTTCTATATTGAATCAGCTGTTTCAGTTAAAGTCGTATTATCAAGACACGACCATAGGTTCTGTATGTGCTTAGTACTATTGGTTGTCGCTAGATGGCGCTTGGTGTTATGTAAATAAAACCTTTAGAGCAACGTTTTCTAAACCCGTGCAGTCATCTAGAAATGTAATCGTATTAGTTAGTGTCAACTTACGGTTTGAATATAAAGTGGTAAGTATGGAAATCTCAATTGAAAGCGAGGTTTACAAATGAATACTGAGGTACTTTTATAACAATAATAGTGTATAATATTTTAAGGGTTTAACAGGTAGGTGATAACGATCACGTTTATGTTTAAAATATACTAGCTGCGCCCCGCGGTGTTACCCGCGAACGAAAAGTATGCCCTTTTACCGGGATGAAAAGTAGCCTATGTGCTATTCCAGACTATAATCTATCTCTGTGCCAAATTTCATCCAGATCCGTTCAGCCGTTCTGGCGTGATTAAGTAACAAACATCGATTCATTCATCCATGCATCCAAACTTTTACATTTATAATATAAGTGTGATTCCTGAATGTGATAGATATTGCTCTTAGCCTTCAGCATAATAATTGACATCCAATTCGGCTCCAATGGCTCGTCAAACACGGGCGCGCGTGTCGGTCAGCAAACAAACAAATTCACAAAAGTTGGCTATTCGGTTTCCTCTAGTATTTAGGTCAGTATTAATATCGGTTCACGTGACAATGATGTACGTTTTATAAAACCTAATTATTTTATTCACAATTCGAAATCTATGCAATATTACACGGATCGAGTGTACCTACCTATGTAACGGTACTAAACACTGTACATACCGTGCTCTTAATTTTATTTTAGTGTATATTTACCTACTTTTTCACTGGCCAAGCTGCTTGACAGTCTTCTCTTACATTTGGTAGAAAATATCGATGATTTCTCATAAATATAGAACGCGCAAGCCAATTTTTTTATGTTCTCATGTAGAAAATGTTATTTGCTTTTCACGGTACGATTTTCGCGGCTGCGCAAACATTCTTGTCTGGGAAAATCAGCTGTTTAGGATTTCCCATAACGTGGACCTACTTCTTAATTTTATAACCAATATATAAATACTCACAATGTGTAAGAGAATTAACTGTACCTTCCAAAAAAATATGTTATTTGCTTTTCACGGTACGATTTTCACGCAGCGCAAACATTCGTGTCTGGGAAAATCAGCCGTTTAGGATTTCCCATAACGTGGATCGACTTAATAATGTTACAAGCAATATATAGATACACACAATGTGTCAGAAAATTGAATGTAGTTTCCGAAAAAAAAATGTTATTTGCTTTTCACAGTACGATTTTCACGCAGCGCAAATATTCGTGTGTGGGAAAACCACCTTAAACAAAAATAAAACATGTATACTGATTTTGCCTTCAGTCCGATGTATGGTTTAGTTGGTGTATTCGACCGGAGATATATAATGTTATTATATATTATATATATATCGTATTTCTGTGAATTTGGCACAAAGATACACAGTTGCGCAGTTTTGAGTCAGTTCTGTAAATACCATACAACATTTTTCCGAAAGCAACTAATGCATTACCTTGCATTAATTGCTTTCGGAAAAATGTACCATACCTACTGTTATTATGGACCATACCTACTATTATTAAAGCGAATTATCATAATTTATTCAGATGTTTTCAGGACGAATGTAGAAGCTTCTTATTCAGGGGTAAATCCCATTCAAACTATGAACTCATGTGGCAGAGGACTTCAGTTGAAGTTATCAGTAAATAGCATATAAGCAAAATTAATACGGATATTGCATATTTGAGAAACCTGACACATCAGAAAATAGGTATAAACTTTTTTTCCTTGTTGAACTCAGATCATTTGAACAAAGAGAATCAGACACATTACGATAATATACGAATAATCCATAGATAAGGTATACCTAGTTTGAAAATAAACTCACACTTTTTTAGGAAAACTCTAGGTATTAGATACCTTTCACTCATAAGAAGGAGATGACAAAATTACAGGCGAATTTGTAAAATGTTTTAAAATAAATGAATTATAGCGAAAATTTCAGTCAAAAATGTTAGTAGTAGTAAATGTTGATTTCTAGATACTATAGTACTTGTATCTGATTATTTCCTTCCCCGTCCATTCTCTGTTCACGCATGCAAATGACAAATATACCTCACTATCACCACAATTATACATCTATCAAAAATCGTGCCGGTCAGGCCACTTATTGAACTAATGATTCGCCCACAACTTGCCAACGCATTCTTAAAATAATGAGACTACCATGATATACCAATCGTCTTCATGAAAAGAAAAGACATATTTTTATTTTTACCATTGATCGTCTGAACTTGCCGAAGATGTGTAGCATCTAAGTAGGTAGTACGTTACTTTTATAAATAGAACACATCTATATTTACATTGTAACCAATCTATTCGCTAGGTAAAGCTCATAATTTCAGTTAGCCAATCAGTTAGTAAAATCATTCGCAGTATGTGTATCGATAACTACTATATTCTTCCTGCCAATCGACATAGGGTTTCCTCAATATGTCAATCGATCGTAATTAGGTCATACGACGAATCGATTTAGCGTCCGTGACAAGGTGTTTACAATTACAGCCAAAACACTAGCTCAATACCGACATCGATTATGAACGAAGTAGTCACAGTCAACCTAAATCCTGAAATAGGACCCACCTTACTCAATGATTCGATTGTTTAATCGGATATTCGCGAATAGCGAGTTACAATAATCGATTACACCGCAAATATTTTAATGGACGTAGGTATCATTAGGAATTCAGTGTATATGCAGATAATAATCGGGCGCGGTGGGCGCGTGTGTGCGTGAAGAAAGGCCGGCGCGAATCTGCCGCGGGCGATGCTATGTGCCGCTGCGGGCACATAGTCGCTCCGCGCTGAGCAGCCTTGCATTCGTAAAAATCTCCAAACCGGTTCGATGCGCCTCCATTACTTTCTTTCTGCCTCCACCGAGCCTCCCATTTGACTCGGGCCCACTTTTTATCGGGAATCGGAATCTCCGTCTAATAGTATTATTTATTTCTCATAAATAAGTGGGAATATAAGTAAAGTTAATGCGGACGGGAAGCGGTACGTTACATGCTAGATGCCTCACAGATAAATGCGCTCTTTCCATCTGTTGTTGCGTAACGTGCGTGGTGACAGTCACGAATTTATCGTACGGCTTTCATGAGCAGCAATCTTCATATTTACAAACAATTGCTTGAATTTACATTACCCGTACCTACGCTGTACAAAAATGTGATCCCGCGCTGCACTGCACACGTTAACGCAACCGGTTGATCGGAAAGCTATAATAGCCATTTCATGGCTACTCTGAAACGCTTCTGTCATACAAAAACGTGAAAGAGAGTACGTATCATCTTACCATTTTTAAAACGCTTCAGCAAATTGAGGTGGCGGCTAGCGAGCAAACCGCAGAATAGGCGCACGACCACATCGTCTGCGCTCCTCCGATTCCAATCGGAATTACTTACCATTTTATGTAAGTTTTTATTTAATATTTTATATCCCTGGACGCAAATAAGGCGAAGGGACGCCAGGGGGTGCGGCGGATGCGCGGGGGTAGAGGGACATAAATATCTCGGTGATTTATGGGCAAGGTGGTCGCGGGATAGGTCAGCATTATTCAATTTCGTATTTGAGGCTCGAGTTACAATGAGCTTTTACTGCGGTGCGCTCGCGCAGATAGCGCAGCAATCCCGCCGCCACACTTGGCTGTTATCTACGTTTTAAACCCTACTGTAATCCATAGATTAGCCTCGTGTTTGACATTAGCTCAAATGACGAACGCATTAATTACGACCCCTCGCTGTTACCTACTTATTTGTACAAGATTTAGGAATTTAGATCTGAACTCAAAAACATAAAGAATTATACATTTGTAAACATTTGTTAATTTAAAGTAAGTTGTTAAATTATTAAATGAAAATATTGCTAACTAGATATATATTATCACCTACCTATAACTAAAATAAAAAAAATCAATAGTAGGTATCTAAGTTCTCAAACAGCGGTAATTATATAAGTAAGTAGATTGATGGGAAAATCAAACAAACGGCTTTATGTGATGGCATTTTAAACTCACTTAATTATGGATTGTTAATATTTATTTAATTTCATTGCCTGATACGCTAAAGTGGTTTAATTTGTTAGCAGCAAAGACACCGCCGTCCAAATTAGATACTTTTCGGCTTATTAGCGCAGGATAAAAAACGGAACGAGGGCCGATCGCTTTGTGAATAATTGACCATAATCAAATTAATCCTAAAATTCTACGGTTGGTTTACAACGCTGTAAAACGTTATAAAGACCTTTTAACAGCCATTTATAACATCGCGTTTTTATCAGTGGTGCGCTTCTATCTACTTAAACATACACAACTACTTATTAAAAAATAAATGGGTACGTTTTCATACATTCTATATAGATGGCTAGAACAGAGAGATAAACATCTATAGTGGTTGTAGTTTTACGAATGGATTTACTCGGAGACTATTCATTGCTGGCACGCTGCTGCATAATCTGTGATGATCCGATAGTAAACACGAGTTCAGAGTCGTTATTGCTCTAAATCACATTTAACAAGCCATTAATATTTACAAAATAAATATCCTATTTGAACATAATCATTTAGATAGATACTCTATACGTATCCGGGGCCATGCTGACCGCATATTAGTATTTGCAAACTTTTGAGCTATGATTATTAAAAAATATTCAATCCATGTCATCGTTCCTAGTGAAATTTATTTCAGGCAACTCATTAGAAGTCAGATGGAAACAGAATCAGATCGGCACATGAGACGGTCAGAGTTTCTCGAAGCGCTATGCGCGAATGTTTGTCCCCAACAATTAGCCGTTATAGCGGAAAACACACGCTATTTGCCGTTCTTCATAATCTCATAAGATCACCCATCCCTTCTACCTTAGGCTCGCCACACTCAACTCGCTCCTGGAAAAAATATCAAGATTGTGACGTATTTGCAAAAAGATCCTGCCAGTATGTGTAGAGTGTAAAGTATGTATGCTGTAATTGTGTCTTTAGTTAGTGAAAGTGATCTTCTGTTAAAAGGCCCAGCAGACTGCCGCTGTTAGAAAACCCGGGACTGCTGAGCCTTCTTTAAAGTAAAAAAAAATGGCTTCAATTTGTTACGCAAATTAAAGTCTATAGAGTTAAATACTCTATAGGTACCTTGTTTCATTCTATTACTGAAGACTACCTAGATTGACTAATATGTAAGTAAAATTGTTAGGTACTCAGCTATTGACGAAATAAATAGCGCATACCGAAAATACATAAAGTGTATATAATATTGGAAATATTCGCAATAGCTGGTTATTTTATTTACCATTGTTCTCCAGATCCGTCGTATTATTATCGACGGTCAATTAGCGTCGTCTTACGCAAACTTTGCAGTAAGGTGCCTTTCATAAGTATGATGCGACAAGACCAGGTGTGATAACTATGAAGTAAAGTTTAGTATATACAATGCCTTAGTCATAATCGATAGATATACATTGCTTTTCATTTTCGTTTGGTAGAAATAAAGGTACGTACATACTACAATTTTAATTGAATGTATTAAAAACTAGCAGTTATCCGCGACTTCGTCCGCGTGGTATTTAACAATGCGTTGACTAAGTTACTCCTTGTTAAATCAGCTATCTGCCTGTGAAAGTCCCGTCAAAATCGTTCCAGCTATTTCAGAGATTGGCCGAAACAAACAGACAGACAAACATTGTAAAAATGTTGTTTTGGTATATGTATCGTGTATACATCCAAATGCACTTAGTAAAAAGCGGTTATTTTAATATTACAAACAGACACTCCAATTTTATTTATTTGTATAGATGTATAGATACACAAGACAGCTATGTTCTGAACTAACCATAAATGCCTACCTAGTATGAATTGTATGAATCATAAAAGTTTTAATAATCATAAACATAATGATACGAATTTGAGGAAACTATATAGTAGGTAATCTATTGGTTTGTGTGTTGTCCAGAAATGTTCAGATAATCTTAACTTTTATTAGGTAAAGTGAAACAAAGGCCTTCACACAAATATTCTATGAGTAGGTAAGTGCACATTAGCCGCACTTCACACAACGTAAATCATAAACGTTCATGTGGTAGCCCTTTACGTTCGCGAGTGGCGGCGGACACTTGTTCAAACACACGCCAAACTGTTCAGAGATAGGTCTTTGAACCTCGCGCCTGTTTGCGGTTCGTTTTATATAGTCGCTTCTTAAAGGTGGCGATAAATTAGCCATTTGCATTTCTCTCACAACGCGTAAACAGTCGTGATGTATGTAAACACAAGTGTGCTAATACCTTAGCATAAATCAGACATATAGCGAGGGCTGCACAATGTATCTACCTATACGGGAAACTTGTGGCTTGTTTGCTTGAATGCAACTTAAAGAAAGTGGCAGGTAATGATTTATAGAACTAGGCGATATTTGGCAGAAATCCATTGATAAACGACTGGAGGAAAGGGACCCACCATTGACCCTCGGCTTGTCAACTTTCTCAATTATACAGCTACTAAATATGTTGTTCGATAATTAATACCTAGTTCTTAGTTCTTATTGCTTGACTTGGCAACATCCCTTGTCTAATCGGCAAGTTGTCAATCGCTCAGGGTGCGTCGTCGGACGCCTCACGACACTTGCGGAAGCCCCTTTGGTTCTCCCCTAAAATTAATTAACGGAAAATAGAACGGTTAGAACGGTTAGGAATTTAGTGGTCGGTCACTGATTGAGTCAACGATTTTGCAACATAATCTAAGTGTATACTAATTGGTACTATTGCTAGGAAGTTGTATAGTAGGTGAATAGTAAAAAAACAAGGATAACTAATTATCTATTTATAATCACCCAATTCACCTACAGTTGATTAAGGTCCTTGAGGATGTACCTAATATTTAAAGAAGTGATACATTGCCAGACACTGAAATAAATGTTACACTAGAATATCAACTCATAACAACGATCACGGTCCGCTCTCAGTCTGTTACCTCATTTACTGTATTTTTTGTACTACGTAGCATCTGATATATACGGCTTTGAATAAAAATAAAATGTTAATCATATTTGTTGTTACCTATTATTCTACTAAAGTATTAATATGCGGTTGCGTTTTGTTTTTATGCATATGCCAATGTCCAATCCGCACTTCGCAATTGATAGTGTATTCTGCACAAGGTGTGGTTCCGGAACCTCAGTTCGGTAGAACACAATGATACTTATTAGTACATTAATAATGTTGTGCCCAGGTAGATTCTCACTGTTTGTAAGGACAAATATTGTTTTGCTAATTGTGTTAATTTCCGAATTGATTCAATCATGCTAATTGGTGAACTGTCTGTCTGTCTAGACTGGCTATATAAACATTGACATGTTTACTTTTAATGTTTAAACATTTAATACACATGAATTCACTATTTTGTTCACTTGCCAAAATGTAATATTATCGTGAGAAGCTATTATTTTTGGCCGTTCGTTAAAATCCATTAAAATGTATTGATAGAGCTGATTGATTGAAATCAGGTATATTGACCTTTGACTTATTTCTACTGATATTTTAATTAAAATAAAAGCGCGTGGTCGTCGCTAAAGTGGTCCCAATGTTTGCACGAGTGTCGTGTGTCTTCGTCTCGGTTTGCTTTAATTACAGCTGCAAATATTTGTTAGCCAGCTGTTTGTGGTATCTCAGTGTTATCTGTCAAACCTCAGTCAATGCTAAGAGGCACGGGCCACGGAACTCAAACATAATCTCAGAACAAGGTATTTATGATTTCTCATTTTAAAACCTTTGTTAATTCTTACGTATACACACCTGGTGGTTTAATTTATTAACATTTTTTTTATGTTTTATTCAGCATTTATTTGATTAGTAGATTCGTTGTTGTCTGGCTTTTCCTAGCTGCTTCCTTACTATCTAATTTATTTATTTAACTATTTACTAGGAGGTAAATTATGCTGTTTTAGATAGGACATATAGACCATGATGTTTGTTGTACGACACTATAGGTACCTATGATAAAAATACATGACTCTTGCTTATACAGGCTGATTCAGAAAGGGTATACTAAGGCTTGAAACTCCACTTCATTAGCGCAAAATGTGCTAAAGAAGAAACAGTTTAAGACGTAGTATACATTTCTGAATCACAGTGCACATAAAGTGGTATAAAATCAAATTAATCACGAAAACTATTTTGTAGGTTATTTGTATGGAGCATACAAATATCTTACTGGTGTTGTATTTACATTTATATATGTTCCATACAAATTACCTTGTCCGCAACAATTACGTATTTCCAAAGTTTACAGATGATCAAAAATGTTTTTTCCGTATCCAGTTTTATATACGCGGAGGTAGCTACTTATTACATGTGATGAAACACCATCTCGCCACAATTTATCGTTGATTACTTTGGCATCATACGCAAAGAGTTTAGATACATCTCGGCTGATCGTAAATCGAAGGGATCTTGTTTGGATACGTAGTGAAATGGGGCATTGTTAAAAATAAACTTGTATTAGATTTGAAACATTAGCTATTACGACTTACAAATGATGTTCAAGAAACTTTGAAGATTTAAAGACATATGTTAGTTTAAGAAGTCTTGAATTTTTTACGCATTAGGAGAAAATCTATTTATATTTCACAAGTAATAAGTAGATACTTCATGGACCGGTACACTCGTATGTCCATGATGTCGCATTCTTACTGGGACAACGAAAATCTTGCAAGCTTTCATATGTTATTTAAACATAATGAGTTGACAAACAAAACAAATTTCCACGGCACAAAAGTGAAAATCAACATCATGAAACCGGTTGTCACACTTTCGTAACTCCCTTTGTCATTTCAAAAGATAATAAACAAAAATCCTAAATTTATTGTTACTGGTGGTTTATACAGCTTCTTTGTATAATATCGCAGTGTTTGAGCACCAAAGTGCAATCCGATTCGCGCTTATCGATGGCTTTCGATGATTTATTGCATTCTCTTCCTCGGTTTTGTAACATCATGATATATTGACTATGAAATCATATTATTAAGGTGATTCACCCATACCAACTACATACCTTATTATAATTCTTTAAATATAGTAGCCATGGTTCGTTAGACGTAGGTGACTTCTATTGATCATATTTTAATTGTGCTTATTATATAATAATAGTACTAATACCAGCCCTTTAAATGTCCCACTGTTGGGCACGGGCCAATGCGTGGGGGATTAGGCCTTAGTCCACCACGCTGGCACAGTGCGGGTTGGCGGACTTCACACGTCTTTCGAGAGGTTCTCTCAGACATGCAGGATTCCTCGCGATATTTTCCTTCACCGTTTATCAAGTGATAATGATGGTTGAAAATCGCGCATGAAATCCAGAAATCCCAGAGGTGCAAGGCGAGGCTTGAACTTGCGATCCTCGTTACCGAAGCGAGCGTTCTACCAACTTGGCTATCACTGCTATGTAATGCTTATTATAATGTCCTCTTAAATGTTCAGGAAATCCGTGGTAAGCATATTAATTTCCTGCTCCAAATAAACATTTCTAAATGGAACATTTGTCCATTACCAAAAAAGGGACCAACGCATTACTCAACAGAAACAGCCGTGCGATTTAGGTATTTATAACAACAAGCTGCTTTCGCTATCTACGGGCCAATATCGATTGAAAATAGCCGAGGAGACTTCAATAAATTTCGAGTAAAAATGGTTCGTAAGTTCTTAAGTGGCTGTAAAAATCAGGCTGAGCCGGTGGTCAGCGTGTCGAGCGGCACTTAAATCTTACACCCAATAAATGTGCGCGTTGCGCTGGCACTGCTCCGTAATTGGTCCTCCTGAACAAGATTACCCTCACATGCGCATGCGATCAGCGCGGACAATACTTTTATGACTCTCATTGGTCCCATTTAATGACGTGTGACAGGCCCGTTGGTGAGAACAATGAGTTTGTAATTGGATTTTTACAATGTAGAAAATAGCGTGGTTGCTAGTATGTGGTTTATTTGAGCGTTGCCATACCATTATGTTAGGCATGCCTCTGACGGGAGTATATGTTTGCTAGGTATACCATCCTGGCTAATCTGCTCGATCTGGGAGATAGGAGATTTTGTATTGATACCCCATTATAGCATCTGTTAGCTACATTAACAAAATAAAAAATGCTCAGATGGCAACCGTATCTCGTATGTTTACTGATATCGGACAAATCGGGAAATAATCCAAGAGAAAATCAATCCAGCCGTGGGTCTTTCTTGTTTAATTGGTGTGATTGATCTCACACGTACATCTATAGCCTCTGTTAACACAGATTTCGAAATCTTAACATATTACATGTTTAACTGTATCCAGAACATGAATTCCAAATGCGAAGATGAAAAGGCTTTAGATGCGGTTGGGGCGCGCGCGCCTCGCCCGGCCCGGCCGCAGTCGCAGGCGCCGCGGGACGCCCGCGCCCCCTGCCCCCTCCCCCGCACACCTCGCCGCCATCACCTTTATTTATATTTATTTACCTCCCTTCATTCACCGAGAGCCGCCCTTTCGGCCCTTTTTGTCGCAATATGCCCGATACAAATATTGTGAAAGAGCCTGCGGTTTGGGTGAATTTATTGTGCTACAATTTGATGTGACGCCCGCATTCTGGAAAGGACCGTTTCCAAAAAAAAACACTTAACGTGAGAAGGTTGCACATTTTTGTTAGAATTTACAGTTGGATCATTGAATATCTACTTATAAAGTGTCTAGCGCGCGTAGAATAATGGCAAAAGCTATAGTGGGGAAACCACGCAGTCATAAAATACCAATGACTAATAGGTTAATAATATAATACTTAGGTAAATGAAAAATAACCCGCAGTTTACTTTTATACTGCTTATTGCAGCATGCAGGAGTCTTACATTAGCATTAATCTAATATCTAAACCTTATCACTTCTGTTAAAAGCGCGCCATAACACCGGTGTGAAGTTGGCGGCCAAAAGTTGGCGGCGCATTATAACCCGACTAAATTAAAATGCTCACAAAAATTAATGAAAAATCTGTACAGAATGGCATGTAACGCGGAAAATTATGAAAACTAGGAAATTTTCAGTACATATTCTACGTGGAAATAAAAAAAAACAATAAATTTTCGTTATTTTTCCAATAAAGCAAGACCATTGTGTATATCACATTTTGACCTAGACAGCACCCAAGGACTGCATGGGAGTACATGTTTGATAGCTCAAAAGGTAGGTCTAGATACAGGCATCCCGCCACATAAAGCCTAGAGTGGTACCTCGCCTGGTTTAGCTTTTATGAGTCCACACATAACTGGCGGCCGAACTTTTTGTCAGATTTTGACTTAGATAACACCCAAGGACGGCATGGGAGTACATGTTTGATAGCTCAAAAGGTAGGTCTAGATACAGGCATCCCGCCACATAAAGCCTAGAGTGGTACCTCGCCTGGTTTAGCTTTTATGAGTCCAGACATAACTGGCAGCCGAACTTTTTTTGGCAGATTTTGACTTAGATAACACCCAAGGACGGCATGGGAGTACATGTTTGATAGCTCAAAAGGTAGGTATTGATACAGGCATCCCGCCACATAAAGCCTAGAGTGGTACCTCGCCTGGTGTAGTTTTTATGAGTCCAGACATAACTGGCGGCCGAACTTTTTTGGCAGATTTTGACTTAGATAACACCCAAGGACGGCATGGGAGTACATGTTTGATAGCTCAAAAGGTAGGTCTAGATACAGGCATCCCGCCACATAAAGCCTAGAGTGGTACCTCGCCTGGTTTAGCTTTTATGAGTCCAGACATAACTGGCGGCCGAACTTTTTTTGGCAGATTTTGACTTAGATAACACCCAAGGACGGCATGGGAGTACATGTTTGATAGCTCAAAAGGTAGGTCTAGATACAGGCATCCCGCCACATAAAGCCTAGAGTGGTACTTCACTCGGTTTAGCTTTTATGAGTCCAGACATAACTGGCGGCCGAACTTTTATTGGCAGATTTTGACTTAGATAACACCCAAGGACGGCATGGGAGTACATGTTTGATAGCTCAAAAGGTAGGTATTGATACAGGCATCCCGCCACATAAAGCCTAGAGTGGTACCTCGCCTGGTTTAGCTTTTATGAGTCCAGACATAACTGGCGGCCGAACTTTTTGGCAGATTTTGACTTAGATAACACCCAAGGACGGCATGGGAGTACATGTTTGATAGCTCAAAAGGTAGGTCTAGATACAGGCATCCCGCCACATAAAGCCTAGAGTGGTACCTCGCCTGGTTTAGCTTTTATGAGTCCAGACATAACTGGCGGCCGAACTTTTTTTGGCAGATTTTGACTTAGATAACACCCAAGGACGGCATGGGAGTACATGTTTGATAGCTCAAAAGGTAGGTCTAGATACAGGCATCCCGCCACATAAAGCCTAGAGTGGTACCTCGCCTGGTTTAGCTTTTATGAGTCCAGACATAACTGGCGGCCGAACTTTTTGGCAGATTTTGACTTAGATAACACCCAAGGACGGCATGGGAGTACATGTTTGATAGCTCAAAAGGTAGGTCTAGATACAGGCATCCCGCCACATAAAGCCTAGAGTGGTACCTCGCCTGGTTTAGCTTTTATGAGTCCAGACATAACTGGCGGCCGAACTTTTTTTGGCAGATTTTGACCTAGATAACACCCAAGGACGGCATGGGAGTACATGTTTGATAGCTCAAAAGGTAGGTATTGATACAGGCATCCGGCCACATAAAGCCTAGAATGGTACCTCGCCTGGTTTAGCTTTTATGAGTCCAGACATAACTGGCGGCCGAACTTTTTGGCAGATTTTGACTTAGATAACACCCAAGGACGGCATGGGAGTACATGTTTGATAGCTCAAAAGGTAGGTCTAGATACAGGCATCCCGCCACATAAAGCCTAGAGTGGTACCTCGCCTGGTTTAGCTTTTATGAGTCCACACATAACTGGCGGCCGAACTTTTTGGCAGATTTTGACTTAGATAACACCCAAGGACGGCATGGGAGTACATGTTTGATAGCTCAAAAGGTAGGTCTAGATACAGGCATCCCGCCACATAAAGCCTAGAGTGGTACTTCACTCGGTTTAGCTTTTATGAGTCCAGACATAACTGGCGGCCGAATTTTTTTTTGGCAGATTTTGACTTAGATAACACCCAAGGACGGCATGGGAGTACATGTTTGATAGCTCAAAAGGTAGGTCTAGATACAGGCATCCCGCCACATAAAGCCTAGAGTGGTACCTCGCCTGGTTTAGCTTTTATGAGTCCAGACATAACTGGCGGCCGAACTTTTTGGCAGATTTTGACTTAGATAACACCCAAGGACGGCATGGGAGTACATGTTTGATAGCTCAAAAGGTAGGTCTAGATACAGGCATCCCGCCACATAAAGCCTAGAGTGGTACCTCGCCTGGTTTAGCTTTTATGAGTCCAGACATAACTGGCGGCCGAACTTTTTGGCAGATTTTGACTTAGATAACACCCAAGGACGGCATGGGAGTACATGTTTGATAGCTCAAAAGGTAGGTCTAGATACAGGCATCCCGCCACATAAAGCCTAGAGTGGTACCTCGCCTGGTTTAGCTTTTATGAGTCCACACATAACTGGCGGCCGAACTTTTTGGCAGATTTTGACTTAGATAACACCCAAGGACGGCATGGGAGTACATGTTTGATAGCTCAAAAGGTAGGTCTAGATACAGGCATCCCGCCACATAAAGCCTAGAGTGGTACTTCACTCGGTTTAGCTTTTATGAGTCCAGACATAACTGGCGGCCGAATTTTTTTTGGCAGATTTTGACTTAGATAACACCCAAGGACGGCATGGGAGTACATGTTTGATAGCTCAAAAGGTAGGTCTAGATACAGGCATCCCGCCACATAAAGCCTAGAGTGGTACCTCGCCTGGTTTAGCTTTTATGAGTCCAGACATAACTGGCGGCCGAACTTTTTGGCAGATTTTGACTTAGATAACACCCAAGGACGGCATGGGAGTACATGTTTGATAGCTCAAAAGGTAGGTCTAGATACAGGCATCCCGCCACATAAAGCCTAGAGTGGTACTTCACTCGGTTTAGCTTTTATGAGTCCAGACATAACTGGCGGCCGAATTTTTTTTGGCAGATTTTGACTTAGATAACACCCAAGGACGGCATGGGAGTACATGTTTGATAGCTCAAAAGGTAGGTCTAGATACAGGCATCCCGCCACATAAAGCCTAGAGTGGTACCTCGCCTGGTTTAGCTTTTATGAGTCCAGACATAACTGGCGGCCGAACTTTTTTTGGCAGATTTTGACTTAGATAACACCCAAGGACGGCATGGGAGTACATGTTTGATAGCTCAAAAGGTAGGTCTAGATACAGGCATCCCGCCACATAAAGCCTAGAGTGGTACTTCACTCGGTTTAGCTTTTATGAGTCCAGACATAACTGGCGGCCGAACTTTTTGGCAGATTTTGACTTAGATAACACCCAAGGACGGCATGGGAGTACATGTTTGATAGCTCAAAAGGTAGGTCTAGATACAGGCATCCCGCCACATAAAGCCTAGAGTGGTACCTCGCCTGGTTTAGCTTTTATGAGTCCAGACATAACTGGCGGCCGAACTTTTTTTGGCAGATTTTGACTTAGATAACACCCAAGGACGGCATGGGAGTACATGTTTGATAGCTCAAAAGGTAGGTCTAGATACAGGCATCCCGCCACATAAAGCCTAGAGTGGTACTTCACTCGGTTTAGCTTTTATGAGTCCAGACATAACTGGCGGCCGAATTTTTTTTGGCAGATTTTGACTTAGATAACACCCAAGGACGGCATGGGAGTACATGTTTGATAGCTCAAAAGGTAGGTCTAGATACAGGCATCCCGCCACATAAAGCCTAGAGTGGTACTTCACTCGGTTTAGCTTTTATGAGTCCAGACATAACTGGCGGCCGAATTTTTTTTGGCAGATTTTGACTTAGATAACACCCAAGGACGGCATGGGAGTACATGTTTGATAGCTCAAAAGGTAGGTCTAGATACAGGCATCCCGCCACATAAAGCCTAGAGTGGTACCTCGCCTGGTTTAGCTTTTATGAGTCCAGACATAACTGGCGGCCGAACTTTTTTTGGCAGATTTTGACTTAGATAACACCCAAGGACGGCATGGGAGTACATGTTTGATAGCTAAAAAGGTAGGTCTAGATACAGGCATCCCGCCACATAAAGCCTAGAGTGGTACCTCGCCTGGTTTAGCTTTTATGAGTCCAGACATAACTGGCGGCCGAACTTTTTGGCAGATTTTGACTTAGATAACACCCAAGGACGGCATGGGAGTACATGTTTGATAGCTCAAAAGGTAGGTCTAGATACAGGCATCCCGCCACATAAAGCCTAGAGTGGTACCTCGCCTGGTTTAGCTTTTATGAGTCCAGACATAACTGGCGGCCGAACTTTTTTTGGCAGATTTTGACTTAGATAACACCCAAGGACGGCATGGGAGTACATGTTTGATAGCTCAAAAGGTAGGTATTGATACAGGCATCCCGCCACATAAAGCCTAGAGTGGTACCTCGCCTGGTTTAGCTTTTATGAGTCCAGACATAACTGGCGGCCGAACTTTTTGGCAGATTTTGACTTAGATAACACCCAAGGACGGCATGGGAGTACATGTTTGATAGCTCAAAAGGTAGGTCTAGATACAGGCATCCCGCCACATAAAGCCTAGAGTGGTACCTCGCCTGGTTTAGCTTTTATGAGTCCAGACATAACTGGCGGCCGAACTTTTTTTGGCAGATTTTGACTTAGATAACACCCAAGGACGGCATGGGAGTACATGTTTGATAGCTCAAAAGGTAGGTATTGATACAGGCATCCGGCCACATAAAGCCTAGAGTGGTACCTCGCCTGGTTTAGCTTTTATGAGTCCAGACATAACTGGCGGCCGAACTTTTTGGCAGATTTTGACTTAGATAACACCCAAGGACGGCATGGGAGTACATGTTTGATAGCTCAAAAGGTAGGTCTAGATACAGGCATCCCGCCACATAAAGCCTAGAGTGGTACCTCGCCTGGTTAAGCTTTTATGAGTCCACACATAACTGGCGGCCGAACTTTTTGGCAGATTTTGACTTAGATAACACCCAAGGACGGCATGGGAGTACATGTTTGATAGCTCAAAAGGTAGGTCTAGATACAGGCATCCCGCCACATAAAGCCTAGAGTGGTACTTCACTCGGTTTAGCTTTTATGAGTCCAGACATAACTGGCGGCCGAATTTTTTTTGGCAGATTTTGACTTAGATAACACCCAAGGACGGCATGGGAGTACATGTTTGATAGCTCAAAAGTTTGGTCTAGATACAGGCATCCGGCCACATAAAGCCTAGAGTGGTACCTCGCCTGGTTTAGCTTTTATGAGTCCAGACATAACTGGCGGCCGAACTTTTTGGCAGATTTTGACTTAGATAACACCCAAGGACGGCATGGGAGTACATGTTTGATAGCTCAAAAGGTAGGTCTAGATACAGGCATCCCGCCACATAAAGCCTAGAGTGGTACCTCGCCTGGTTTAGCTTTTATGAGTCCAGACATAACTGGCGGCCGAACTTTTTGGCAGATTTTGACTTAGATAACACCCAAGGACGGCATGGGAGTACATGTTTGATAGCTCAAAAGGTAGGTCTAGATACAGGCATCCCGCCACATAAAGCCTAGAGTGGTACCTCGCCTGGTTTAGCTTTTATGAGTCCAGACATAACTGGCGGCCGAACTTTTTTTGGCAGATTTTGACTTAGATAACACCCAAGGACGGCATGGGAGTACATGTTTGATAGCTCAAAAGGTAGGTATTGATACAGGCATCCCGCCACATAAAGCCTAGAGTGGTACCTCGCCTGGTTTAGCTTTTATGAGTCCAGACATAACTGGCGGCCGAACTTTTTGGCAGATTTTGACTTAGATAACACCCAAGGACGGCATGGGAGTACATGTTTGATAGCTCAAAAGGTAGGTCTAGATACAGGCATCCCGCCACATAAAGCCTAGAGTGGTACCTCGCCTGGTTTAGCTTTTATGAGTCCAGACATAACTGGCGGCCGAACTTTTTTTGGCAGATTTTGTCTTAGATAACACCCAAGGACGGCATGGGAGTACATGTTTGATAGCTCAAAAGGTAGGTATTGATACAGGCATCCGGCCACATAAAGCCTAGAGTGGTACCTCGCCTGGTTTAGCTTTTATGAGTCCAGACATAACTGGCGGCCGAACTTTTTGGCAGATTTTGACTTAGATAACACCCAAGGACGGCATGGGAGTACATGTTTGATAGCTCAAAAGGTAGGTCTAGATACAGGCATCCCGCCACATAAAGCCTAGAGTGGTACCTCGCCTGGTTAAGCTTTTATGAGTCCACACATAACTGGCGGCCGAACTTTTTGGCAGATTTTGACTTAGATAACACCCAAGGACGGCATGGGAGTACATGTTTGATAGCTCAAAAGGTAGGTCTAGATACAGGCATCCCGCCACATAAAGCCTAGAGTGGTACTTCACTCGGTTTAGCTTTTATGAGTCCAGACATAACTGGCGGCCGAATTTTTTTTGGCAGATTTTGACTTAGATAACACCCAAGGACGGCATGGGAGTACATGTTTGATAGCTCAAAAGTTTGGTCTAGATACAGGCATCCGGCCACATAAAGCCTAGAGTGGTACCTCGCCTGGTTTAGCTTTTATGAGTCCAGACATAACTGGCGGCCGAACTTTTTGGCAGATTTTGACTTAGATAACACCCAAGGACGGCATGGGAGTACATTTTTGATAGCTCAAAAGGTAGGTCTAGATACAGGCATCCCGCCACATAAAGCCTAGAGTGGTACCTCGCCTGGTTAAGCTTTTATGAGTCCACACATAACTGGCGGCCGAACTTTTTGGCAGATTTTGACTTAGATAACACCCAAGGACGGCATGGGAGTACATGTTTGATAGCTCAAAAGGTAGGTCTAGATACAGGCATCCCGCCACATAAAGCCTAGAGTGGTACTTCACTCGGTTTAGCTTTTATGAGTCCAGACATAACTGGCGGCCGAATTTTTTTTGGCAGATTTTGACTTAGATAACACCCAAGGACGGCATGGGAGTACATGTTTGATAGCTCAAAAGTTTGGTCTAGATACAGGCATCCCGCCACATAAAGACTAGAGTGGTTCACCGCTCGGTTTAGGTTTAATGAGTACAGACATAACCAGCGGCCGGCGGAAAAACTATGGGTTTCAGGAAATCGTGTGTCAGAATTGCTTGTATATAAATATAATTAAAGAGATTAACGTTTATGTATATCTAGTTTTTTCAACTGCGCTTTAAGTTATAAGGCACGCGTAGTTATGATTTAATGATTACTTTCTTACATGACAGATTAAGTAAGACAGATCAAGTAAAAGGTAAATAGTTGATAATAGATTATTCGTGAGCTAACTGTATAGTTTACCTATATTCGATCACATTGTATGGAAAATTTAATAGTGCCTCTAGCGGACAGAATTTAAGACTTTCAATGTGTCTAAATACTTACCCCCGAATTTATAGACGTTTAATTACATTATAAAACGTAATTTAGTACTGCGCAGAGCAAAACTTTTGTGCGCAGTACTATATGACGTTTGTTATAGTAATAAAACGTCTATAAATGTGGGGGTTAGTGTATTAACTTTACAGTTTGCATATGAATAATCTCGTATATTGATATCTTATTTTTACGCGAATACTATACATTGAAATAAAACTAATTTTACGTCGGGAACGTAAAATCAAAATATTAACGCGATAAAATCCTTAAAATTAGTTTTATTTAAATAATCTCGAAATTGATAACCAGGTTATAACAAAATACACTGATTGTAGAAAGCTATTTCTGTGCTTTATATACTTGGCATAAGTCACATACTCCTTGAAGATTTTGAATTTTTTGCATTAAGGTAATACCTTTTTATGTTTGTTACCTCATTTCTCCGTCATTTATGAACCGATTTGGAAAATTATTTTTTTATATGAAAGGATATGCTTACAGATTAGTCCCATTTTTTTCAAAAAATTGTTCTGATCATGGGATCCATGAGGAATTGAGAGGACTCCTCAAATTTTATAGGCAAACCTATAGCAATTTTGGTATTTTCATCAAGAAGTCAAGCATTTGCATTCAGAAAGTATCATTTGCTGAAGTGAAAGTGATGAAGATGACCACAAATGGTCACCGGAACTTTTCAACGATACGTATTTCACGGGTTGCGGCGAATTAATCTCGATTATGATCGTTAAGCGACTATGACAAAGCAAATTTAAAGAAATGGTTCTGATGAATATGGTACCATCGAACTGGTCTGATGATAAACCCAGGAGGAACCGGAACATTGTAATAAAACAATGTATCCAAGCCGTGTTTGGGCTTATTGAAATTGTTATGGGATGCACTTTAACTATAAATAAAACTTTTTCGTGGATGTTCCGATCCGGATTATTTCTTTTTTTACAGAATAAGGTATACCCTTTTAAAATTCAGCGAGATTCATTCAATGGTGGTGTATCAATACCTACCTTTTGAGCTATCAAACATGTACTCCCATGCCGTCCTTGGGTGTTATCTAAGTCAAAATCTGCCAAAAAAAGTTCGGCCGCCAGTTATGTCTGGACTCATAAAAGCTAAACCAGGCGAGGTACCACTCTAGGCTTTATGTGGCCGGATGCCTGTATCAATACCTACCTTTTGAGCTATCAAACATGTACTCCCATGCCGTCCTTGGGTGTTATCTAAGTCAAAATCTGCCAAAAAAAGTTCGGCCGCCAGTTATGTCTGGACTCATAAAAGCTAAACCAGGCGAGGTACCACTCTAGGCTTTATGTGGCGGGATGCCTGTATCTGGACCTACCTTTTGAGCTATCTAACATGTACTCCCATGCCGTCCTTGGGTGTTATCTAAGTCAAAATCTGCCAAAAAGTTCGGCCGCCAGTTATGTCTGGACTCATAAAAGCTAAACCAGGCGAGGTACCACTCTAGGCTTTATGTGGCGGGATGCCTGTATCAATACCTACCTTTTGAGCTATCAAACATGTACTCCCATGCCGTCCTTGGGTGTTATCTAAGTCAAAATCTGCCAAAAAAAGTTCGGCCGCCAGTTATGTCTGGACTCATAAAAGCTAAACCGAGTGAAGTACCACTCTAGGCTTTATGTGGCGGGATGCCTGTATCTAGACCTACCTTTTGAGCTATCAAACATGTACTCCCATGCCGTCCTTGGGTGTTATCTAAGTCAAAATCTGCCAAAAAAAGTTCGGCCGCCAGTTATGTCTGGACTCATAAAAGCTAAACCAGGCGAGGTACCACTCTAGGCTTTATGTGGCGGGATGCCTGTATCAAGACCTACCTTTTGAGCTATCAAACATGTACTCCCATGCCGTCCTTGGGTGTTATCTAAGTCAAAATCTGCCAAAAAGTTCGGCCGCCAGTTATGTCTGGACTCATAAAAGCTAAACCAGGCGAGGTACCACTCTAGGCTTTATGTGGCGGGATGCCTGTATCTAGACCTACCTTTTGAGCTATCAAACATGTACTCCCATGCCGTCCTTGGGTGTTATCTAAGTCAAAATCTGCCAAAAAAAGTTCGGCCGCCAGTTATGTCTGGACTCATAAAAGCTAAACCAGGCGAGGTACCACTCTAGGCTTTATGTGGCGGGATGCCTGTATCTAGACCTACCTTTTGAGCTATCAAACATGTACTCCCATGCCGTCCTTGGGTGTTATCTAAGTCAAAATCTGCCAAAAAGTTCGGCCGCCAGTTATGTCTGGACTCATAAAAGCTAAACCAGGCGAGGTACCACTCTAGGCTTTATGTGGCGGGATGCCTGTATCTAGACCTACCTTTTGAGCTATCAAACATGTACTCCCATGCCGTCCTTGGGTGTTATCTAAGTCAAAATCTGCCAAAAAAAATTCGGCCGCCAGTTATGTCTGGACTCATAAAAGCTAAACCGAGTGAAGTACCACTCTAGGCTTTATGTGGCGGGATGCCTGTATCTAGACCTACCTTTTGAGCTATCAAACATGTACTCCCATGCCGTCCTTGGGTGTTATCTAAGTCAAAATCTGCCAAAAAGTTCGGCCGCCAGTTATGTGTGGACTCATAAAAGCTAAACCAGGCGAGGTACCACTCTAGGCTTTATGTGGCGGGATGCCTGTATCTAGACCTACCTTTTGAGCTATCAAACATGTACTCCCATGCCGTCCTTGGGTGTTATCTAAGTCAAAATCTGCCAAAAAGTTCGGCCGCCAGTTATGTCTGGACTCATAAAAGCTAAACCAGGCGAGGTACCACTCTAGGCTTTATGTGGCCGGATGCCTGTATCAATACCTACCTTTTGAGCTATCAAACATGTACTCCCATGCCGTCCTTGGGTGTTATCTAAGTCAAAATCTGCCAAAAAAAGTTCGGCCGCCAGTTATGTCTGGACTCATAAAAGCTAAACCAGGCGAGGTACCACTCTAGGCTTTATGTGGCGGGATGCCTGTATCTAGACCTACCTTTTGAGCTATCAAACATGTACTCCCATGCCGTCCTTGGGTGTTATCTAAGTCAAAATCTGCCAAAAAGTTCGGCCGCCAGTTATGTCTGGACTCATAAAAGCTAAACCAGGCGAGGTACCACTCTAGGCTTTATGTGGCGGGATGCCTGTATCTAGACCTACCTTTTGAGCTATCAAACATGTACTCCCATGCCGTCCTTGGGTGTTATCTAAGTCAAAATCTGCCAAAAAAAGTTCGGCCGCCAGTTATGTCTGGACTCATAAAAGCTAAACCAGGTGAGGTACCACTCTAGGCTTTATGTGGCGGGATGCCTGTATCTAGACCTACCTTTTGAGCTATCAAACATGTACTCCCATGCCGTCCTTGGGTGTTATCTAAGTCAAAATCTGCCAAAAAAAGTTCGGCCGCCAGTTATGTCTGGACTCATAAAAGCTAAACCAGGTGAGGTACCACTCTAGGCTTTATGTGGCGGGATGCCTGTATCTAGACCTACCTTTTGAGCTATCAAACATGTACTCCCATGCCGTCCTTGGGTGTTATCTAAGTCAAAATCTGCCAAAAAGTTCGGCCGCCAGTTATGTCTGGACTCATAAAAGCTAAACCAGGCGAGGTACCACTCTAGGCTTTATGTGGCGGGATGCCTGTATCTAGACCTACCTTTTGAGCTATCAAACATGTACTCCCATGCCGTCCTTGGGTGTTATCTAAGTCAAAATCTGCCAAAAAAAGTTCGGCCGCCAGTTATGTCTGGACTCATAAAAGCTAAACCAGGCGAGGTACCACTCTAGGCTTTATGTGGCGGGATGCCTGTATCTAGACCTACCTTTTGAGCTATCACACATGTACTCCCATGCCGTCCTTGGGTGTTATCTAAGTCAAAATCTGCCAAAAAGTTCGGCCGCCAGTTATGTCTGGACTCATAAAAGCTAAACCAGGCGAGGTACCACTCTAGGCTTTATGTGGCGGGATGCCTGTATCTAGACCTACCTTTTGAGCTATCAAACATGTACTCCCATGCCGTCCTTGGGTGTTATCTAAGTCAAAATCTGCCAAAAAAAATTCGGCCGCCAGTTATGTCTGGACTCATAAAAGCTAAACCGAGTGAAGTACCACTCTAGGCTTTATGTGGCGGGATGCCTGTATCTAGACCTACCTTTTGAGCTATCAAACATGTACTCCCATGCCGTCCTTGGGTGTTATCTAAGTCAAAATCTGCCAAAAAGTTCGGCCGCCAGTTATGTCTGGACTCATAAAAGCTAAACCAGGCGAGGTACCACTCTAGGCTTTATGTGGCGGGATGCCTGTATCAATACCTACCTTTTGAGCTATCAAACATGTACTCCCATGCCGTCCTTGGGTGTTATCTAAGTCAAAATCTGCCAAAAAGTTCGGCCGCCAGTTATGTCTGGACTCATAAAAGCTAAACCAGGCGAGGTACCACTCTAGGCTTTATGTGGCGGGATGCCTGTATCTAGACCTACCTTTTGAGCTATCAAACATGTACTCCCATGCCGTCCTTGGGTGTTATCTAAGTCAAAATCTGCCAAAAAAAGTTCGGCCGCCAGTTATGTCTGGACTCATAAAAGCTAAACCAGGCGAGGTACCACTCTAGGCTTTATGTGGCGGGATGCCTGTATCTAGACCTACCTTTTGAGCTATCAAACATGTACTCCCATGCCGTCCTTGGGTGTTATCTAAGTCAAAATCTACCAAAAAAAGTTCGGCCGCCAGTTATGTCTGGACTCATAAAAGCTAAACCAGGTGAGGTACCACTCTAGGCTTTATGTGGCGGGATGCCTGTATCTAGACCTACCTTTTGAGCTATCAAACATGTACTCCCATGCCGTCCTTGGGTGTTATCTAAGTCAAAATCTGCCAAAAAATGTTCGGCCGCCAGTTATGTCTGGACTCATAAAAGCTAAACCAGGCGAGGTACCACTCTAGGCTTTATGTGGCGGGATGCCTGTATCAATACCTACCTTTTGAGCTATCAAACATGTACTCCCATGCCGTCCTTGGGTGTTATCTAAGTCAAAATCTGCCAAAAAAAGTTCGGCCGCCAGTTATGTCTGGACTCATAAAAGCTAAACCGAGTGAAGTACCACTCTAGGCTTTATGTGGCGGGATGCCTGTATCTAGACCTACCTTTTGAGCTATCAAACATGTACTCCCATGCCGTCCTTGGGTGTTATCTAAGTCAAAATCTGCAAAAAAGTTCGGCCGCCAGTTATGTCTGGACTCATAAAAGCTAAACCAGGCGAGGTACCACTCTAGGCTTTATGTGGCGGGATGCCTGTATCAATACCTACCTTTTGAGCTATCAAACATGTACTCCCATGCCGTCCTTGGGTGTTATCTAAGTCAAAATCTGCCAAAAAAAGTTCGGCCGCCAGTTATGTCTGGACTCATAAAAGCTAAACCAGGCGAGGTACCACTCTAGGCTTTATGTGGCGGGATGCCTGTATCTAGACCTACCTTTTGAGCTATCAAACATGTACTCCCATGCCGTCCTTGGGTGTTATCTAAGTCAAAATCTGCCAAAAAGTTCGGCCGCCAGTTATGTCTGGACTCATAAAAGCTAAACCAGGCGAGGTACCACTCTAGGCTTTATGTGGCCGGATGCCTGTATCAATACCTACCTTTTGAGCTATCAAACATGTACTCCCATGCCGTCCTTGGGTGTTATCTAAGTCAAAATCTGCCAAAAAAAGTTCGGCCGCCAGTTTTGTCTGGACTCATAAAAGCTAAACCAGGTGAGGTACCACTCTAGGCTTTATGTGGCGGGATGCCTGTATCTAGACCTACCTTTTGAGCTATCAAACATGTACTCCCATGCCGTCCTTGGGTGTTATCTAAGTCAAAATCTGCCAAAAAGTTCGGCCGCCAGTTATGTCTGGACTCATAAAAGCTAAACCAGGCGAGGTACCACTCTAGGCTTTATGTGGCGGGATGCCTGTATCTAGACCTACCTTTTGAGCTATCAAACATGTACTCCCATGCCGTCCTTGGGTGTTATCTAAGTCAAAATCTGCCAATAAAAGTTCGGCCGCCAGTTATGTCTGGACTCATAAAAGCTAAACCAGGCGAGGTACCACTCTAGGCTTTATGTGGCGGGATGCCTGTATCTATACCTACCTTTTGAGCTATCAAACATGTACTCCCATACCGTCCTTGGGTGTTATCTAAGTCAAAATCTGCCAAAAAGTTCGGCTGCCAGTTATGTCTGGACTCATAAAAGCTAAACCAGGCGAGGTACCACTCTAGGCTTTATGTGGCGGGATGCCTGTATCTGGACCTACCTTTTGAGCTATCAAACATGTACTCCCATGCCGTCCTTGGGTGTTATCTAAGTCAAAATCTGCCAAAAAAAGTTCGGCCGCCAGTTATGTCTGGACTCATAAATTTATTGTTTTTTTTTAATTTCCACGTAGAATATGTACTGAAAATTTCCTAGTTTTCATTATTTTCCGCGTTACATGCCATTCTGTACAGATTTTTCATTAATTTTCGTGAGCATTTTAATTTAGTCGGGTTATAATGCGCCGCCAACTTTTGGCCGCCAACTTCACACCGGTGCCATAACGAACAAATAGATGTCATTAGCTAGCACCTCTCATAAATATTGTTGAAAAATACATCCGACTCACACCAGTATCAACATCTATAACTTATACGTATATTACGAGAAAACAATACAAAGATAAATCACTACAAATAGTTTAGACTAAAGATCAAATCTTCACTCCATCTGACGCGGCGGCGACGTTCATGTGCATCGGTTATCTATCATGATAAATGGCGTATTTATTTATCCGACGAGCCTAAATAGCTATGGTAATATTGGCCCTACAACAGCACAAAAGGTAACAAAACACAAAAGTTGAAAAAGGTAAACCGCGCTATTTACAAAGTGGCTAGCGAGGACCACACAGCCACAATCGAGCCGCGCGTGCGACTCAGCCGCTTTACAATAAAAAAAAACATTTCCAACATAGATCTTTTTCGGTTATACTACTCGCATTTTGGTGGTGTGATTTGTGACGTTCGGAAATGTTAATGGCACGTCCTGTTGATTTCCTTTTGCGGTGGTATTCTATCTACCGTATCTGAAGGCAATCTAGAACAGGAGTCTGGATTTTTACTCTCGCGTTTATAATCTAAATTGTTATAGGAAGTGGAATCTTTGCGCGGAATCTGGTAGAAACGCAAATTGTTTTGCTGCGCGCGCGCCGGCTTTGTTTACGCGACGCGGCGCATCGCTGACGGACGATGAACAGAAGCGGCCAGTCTTTGACACCGCAGCCGCACCCGGCCTCCAACTCTGCTCCAACTATGTATTTTTAGTAAGATAAGTTGTTAATACTTGAGTTCGTATTGTTTTCTTATTAGTGTTAAAATTTCTTAGAAAACACTGTACCTACAGAAATTCAGACGCGTTTTTGTTTCGTGGTATTTCCTTACGAGTTCACTTGTTGTATGTCTAAGAAGATCAAATTTGTGGATTCCTTTGACCGATCAATGTATTATTATTCCGTTCGTGTGAAATCGTTAGCGAACGATGTACCTATCTGGAGACGTACCGTCTCAGCACATTAAGGTTATTTTCGTGTGGCAATAGTAACTTCTAGAGCCACGGGCACCACGGCAATGTAGCTAACCATATCTGAAAATTCTTCTATGGGCAAGGAGTATATAGATTCCCCAATAGAGCGTGCCGCGCACCGGTGCCGTACTTCGTATGCAGTTCATTACCCACGTGCATTCGGTAGGTACACGCTATTAAGTAGGTGTGTTTACATATGCACACATGCGCTACTTTGGGGTACATCTAATTGAACGTAGGCGCGGCGGCGGGCGGCCTAACCTAATTTACATTAATGCAAACGAGCAGCATTGTTCAGGTGTGAAACGCCAGTGTCAACACGAGGCCTCTACTCAAATAGTTTATTAGCTCCACCCAGCGGTGTTCTGGCGGACAAACCTTTGTAACACTGACAGCCCTCTAAGAGACATGCATACTTAACGCTTAAATATGACTATTCAACACGTCCCAGGCGTATACATACAGACGTAACGAAACATCCACACATATTACAGAATATGTTAAATATTTAACCTCGAAACGCATTCGGTAGATTCCTAATTCTGATATAACACTTGACGTATCAGCTTTCAGATGGAATCCTTTTATTAAATGAACTCGATTAAAGAGTAAATTACTCATAGCGAGCTTTTAATGATACAGATTAAAAGTATTTAGTTGCGGTCCAATGAAGAATCAACAGGTATTCATTTCTGTTTTGCATAAAATTCATCCTTCTCGTGTACTATGACAATTCCACAAAGTGCATTAACGTATTTACGAGCGCTTTACATCTTGCTTTATAGGACCGTTTAAGAGAGGATTTAACGCCTATAAATGTATTTGATTGTAGTCGACAACAAATTGTGATGGTCAGGGTGTGTCGGGTCGTTGACTGAGGGTGGCCGCGCTGCGGTTGGCTGAATGAAACACAAGAAGATCGCGGCGGTCAACAGTTTTGTATGACAGCGCTGGCACCGCACGAGAAACTGGGCCGCCCTGTGGTCAACGCGACTGCCTAGTCGTAACTTGATTTTGGCACAATTTCTAAGGCCCATATTTTCCATATTAAACTTGGTTTTACAGCATTAGTGCTACTTCCACACGTTTGGATGTCTCCGCTTTTTTTACTCAAAGCAGTTTTGTTTAAAGAAGTTTGCATTGTGCACATCTAAGGCAATCATTATCTAGTTTGAAGGGCTATCCGGGGTTGCTCTATATGTAGGTACCTTTATAGTTTTACATGAGATCCCTTTGCCAATTTAATATCTAGTGCTCTCCCAATGACCACACTACACGGTCCATAACACGTTCCATCATCATCACAAACAGTGAAACATTAAACAATATATTTTTTAACAATGCACGTAAATTTAATCTGATGGCAACGTCTTGCATAAAATGACGTCACTTAAAAGACAATGGTCGATCATAAATTATAGTGACAATCTGCCACATCAGAAATTAATCTCGCGATGTCGGGTGTCATGTATATCGCAGTGGTCCGTTCGTAATAACATATAAAAAATTACCGATTGAGACCTCGTCGACGGTAAAGTGCATTCTTGTGTAAGTTGGTTGAAGTTAATTCACAGGAACGCGCGAATGTGAGCCAGTATACCGGTCTGTTATTGCAAGCTACTTGGCAGTTTATTTCTACGTGAATCATGCTTTGTCTCATCGCGAAATTAAAATAGTAAATAGCTAATCTATTGTATTGTAAATGACTTGCTAAAAAACAGACGAACACTTTCACTATCGCTATTTATGTTTGACGTAACAATTTAAATGTGGAATATGGAAATGAAGTAGTAATAGCGGAATGATTCATGTCATTGAGTCATGTCAAAGACGAGATGCCGTTATGATACAGTATGTATGTATAATGTTATGAATTACGATGGTCTTTATCTCGGGTAATTAAGAAAGGTACACCTAGTACTGCGCCTTATCTTAGATCTTAAATAGATTTATTTTTAATACCTGACGCATCGCCAATGGTACCCACTTATACTTTCAAAGCTTATATATTTCTGTCTATGGCATCTTAGTCTCAGATTGTATGTACCGATTTTTAGTGTTGCCATGAACCGCTTGTTTGACCGAGATAAACAAATGCCTATGCTCAAACCACTAGATCAAACTGTGGTCAACCAAAAAGTACTTACTACACTACAGATATTTTTTGTACATATGACATGACAATGTGGTCCCTGCGAGATTTATGGATTTGAATTTGGTAAATCAATATAAATAAATGAATTCATTGTACCGCAGCTACTTGTGGTTTCCATGAAGGTAAGAACATAGCTATTGGCATACGCTGCGGTTGCCGGTTGATCGTGATTCAATTGTTTACATTATTACAATCATAATTCGTATCCGTTTATACGCCCCGTTTACATAAGTCTATAGCTTTTATCAAGATCTTATATTTTAGAAGCTATGGTAGGTATTTAATAGCACTTATAAAATACGTTATAAATAAAACCGTTTCTTTTACATTCTTTATTTATATGTTTAGTTTCTCGGGGATAGCCTCGTGAAGACATAGGATTCAATTATCGTTCTCTGACTTACGTCTTTACCCTTTCTTTTACACACTATATAGAATCTGGTATGCTGCTTATTTTTTTAAATGTTAAGTTCTTTTTTATTTTATGTAAATTAACACCGTACAAACTGTAACCATCAGCTAATTGGCGTATTTCTTGTACTGTATCTACTATTCATTACTTTATTTACTTTCAGGAATATTTTCAGTCAATAGCCTGTGTAAAATACATATAATCCGGTGCTATACAAATCCTCACAAATGGTATATTATATTACATTACAGTTCGATGTACATAGTATTTAATATCACATCTAGATACTTATAAAAAACGATACTACTATAATTATCTCTTATATATCTCCGTCATAACACGACGTCATAGTACATTATGTTTCATCCTGAGGCGGCCGTGAACGCGCACGCGGTCGAGTTCAAGGGAAATAGCTAGGCGAATGTTTTACGACTAATATTTGTCGATAAACAACCATCCTCACAGCGAATGCTAATCGTAGCCTGTCTGCATTTATTAATTTTCTTATATTTGTAAGACTTCACGAGCACCTCACCGCGTAACATCAATGAGTACCTATCTATGGTTAGCAACGATAAGTTTATCTTATACTTTTTTTTGGACGGGCCGAAATCTTCCTAATATACCCGGCCTCTGTGTGGGAGAGGGCCGAGTTATGTGGCATTCTTACCTATCTTAAAGATTTAAATAAAAAATTCGCGTAAATATAAGAAATCAATATATCTTATATCTCTTAACCTAATATGAATATAAATGTATGTCAGTTAGGTACGCCTTATTGTAGGATACCTATAACTTTATGATATGCTTACTAAAGGTAAACATATTTCCCAAATTATAATTTTATCTTAGGTGCCCCGACAGACGTCTTTCCGTCTAAATCCCATAAAAATATTGTATTTCTTTATTTCCAGAAGTTTCCGGATAACTTTCAAAAACTTTCTATCGCTAAAAACTTATTACAAACCTTTTAAAATAACGCTTAATTGGTTCGGCCGTTCTCAAATGATGTCCTTACCAACGACAAGCATTTAATTTTATTTAGGTAGCTAGGAGTATATATAAATTAATATACACCTTAGGTAATTGAAAGTTATCAGTGGCTTTCTTTGCCGGCTGTACCAATTGGCCTAAGTTACCGCACCCACACCTAATTTGTATTTACTTCTTAGATATATTAATAATCCCTACTACCTAATTTCCTTATACACAAGAGCATTTTTATCCCTGAAAATGTATGGTTCCCGTGGGATAGATTTGTTTTAATTTTTCATAGAGCAAAGGATCGACATGATTTACAGAAAAGGACATAGAGGAAAAGGACATACCTTTTAATCGCGGGTAACACTACGGGGCGCAGCTATAATAATAATTAAAAAAAAACTCTGAAAACTAAAAACCCTAAAGTAGGTACAACATTGAACGCAATAAGCATGCTAACCTACATAAGGCTGGCACGAATCATTGTTTAATGAAAACTTCGTTTCAATTATCATAAAATCATACAATTTTAGTTGGTACATTTTCGTTTGTAGTTCGAATGGCTTCACGAGCATGTAATTGGTTTTCTTTATGGGTTCGTTGTTTATATGGGATGGCGTTCAAGCGAGTTCTCGTATTGCATTTTTACACCACAACCAAATAGTCAACTATTGATTAGGTTTGTTAATTTCAAAAACAATATAACTGAGAAAGAGTCTAGAGAAAAACAAATGAGAGCCGTCGGTATTTGCCATCGTAAAATAAATTATAATAGTAAGCCCATAAGTGACGTGGTTTGAAGTACACTTACATTTATCAAGACTTCTAGATACTATCTATTTCGTCCACACAAGAAGTTGCGACTAATTTAGATAGGTTAGCTCATTATCTAAATTATTTGCTAGCACATTGAAAGCAACGTGAAAATAATGGGCGGTAACTTAGGGCTTTACTAACATTAACCTATGACACGGGTATAAATCGTACAGAATGGCCGGCTTAGCGTGAACATATTGATATAAGATCGCGCCTTTGACATAAGGTTTATTTACGCACTACTGTGCAATAGAAAGGCATTCGTATTGTAACACTGCCTATATTTATAGGATCGTGGTTACAGCCCATGTGAAGCCTCAACCGCATGCGATTTGTTCTCACGCAGCTTGTTTTTCTATCCCACTCGCTCTGAATCAAAATTCATATGAGTGTCTCTTTCATTTTGAGATTCAAGCATCGTTTATTTTTTATATTGTTACCTTATTTACATCTCGCATTTCTCCCAGACCCACGTATTTCAATGCCCAAGCACTTTTAGATTTATGTGCGCATTCAATGTTTGATTTGTCTTTTCATTTTTCTGCGTAAACTCTATAATGTACCTGTGTACCTACTTTTGGCAACGATAAATCGCGCTATTCATAAGTTCTAAACAGGGTGATTGTTTTATAAACAGCGTTTTAATTCGATACCTTGAATACTAGTCTATACTCTATACATATAAATAAAATTGGAGTGTCTGTTTGTAATATTAAAATAACCGCTTTTTACTAAGTGCATTTGGATGTATACACGGTACCTATACCAAAACATAATTTTTTACCATTTTTCTCTGTCTGTCTGTCTGTCTGTTTGTTCCGGGTAATCTCTGAAATGGCTGGACCGATTTTGACGGGACTTTCACTGGCAGATAGCTGTTGTAACAAGGAGTAACTTAGGCTACTTTTATTTAAGAAAAAAACATAGGATCTCACGAAAAAAATTAAAACCAACGTTGCAGCGTTGCGCCTGATTAAGTTTGATAGCAACAACCTGAAATGCGTCCCGCGGGTTCAGAAAGTGCGAGCAGGCTGTTGCCAACGGTTGTGTCTTTGTTAAATACCACGCGAACGAAGTCGCGGGTAACAGCTAGTTATTACATAAGTATGTAATGCAACGCTTATTGCTCTGAGATTTTCTCGTGGTAATGTTGTTGTATTCGGGTAAGGGGAGCCGAGTTTTTATTTGGTCTAGCGACGATTGTCCTCCGCAGAACAATGCTTGTGCCGGTCGCGATTAATAAACTAATGGGTATAATTGTTAGCCCGACGCGTCCAGTGTGCGCGCCTCGTTATTTTGACTATGAACGATCGACTTCGTGCCTCCGATAAGGCACACTCGCGTCTCGCTCGTGATTGTGTTTTATTGTTATTTAAACTGTCGCGGGAAAGTTCAACTTCCGTTGTGCAAATGATAATATCAATTCACGGACCATGGTCCATGAATCGCTTGCGCTCAAGTTGGTTAGTATTTTCCTTGTAACATTAATTTACCTATTAAGCTGTACTGAAACAAACACGCGATTTTCCTTATGGATTTCATAATGTTTCATAATGTATTTGTTGGCTGTCATCGGATCCGAATCGCCAATGTCATAACTGCTAGCTTGGACGAGTTCAGTATTCAGATAACATCCGCAAGCTCCGGACGTTGCAGCTCTATGTATAGTATGAATGATACGAAATCAGCGTTCTGACCGTTTCCATTAAATATATGACACAAGTCCGCAATGCAGCCATGATGATCGAATCGACACAATAATAAATAGGTAGAAGACGAGCCTTTAAGATAATAAACAGATCGCCTCAGTACATAATTTTTCACAGCAGGCTTTAAGATTAAGTATTACAATCAATATCGAGTAAACTCACGGGGTAGTTAACTGTTTCAGTTCATTTAATTTACTTTGCATGAAGCCACTAATCGTTTGTGAGATAAGTCGGGACAATTGTGGCGGTACACTCTGGTCCCGGGACCCAATGAGACATAAATACAAAGTTATTGGTCATTGTTTTAATGTAACGGCCGGCGCGCAGTAATAACTATTAAAATGCGCGACGCGTTGACCTGAACCACGCTCTTTGATATCTGGACGGCCGACAGCGCCGTGAAGTGACGTTTACAGTGGATTAAGTATTATAAATGTTGCAAACGCAGATAACTTTTTTATGGTTAATGTGGAAATACATTTCTTGAAGTCTGTTTTCATTTTTGTCATCTGTCTTTAGCAGTACTCTGAACCTATATACCCAATACTAGATCTTTAAGGTGCTCCTCAATTAGTATGTCTTTCCAAATTCATATAAAGTTCGCTCACTCGCATTGGGCCAGCGCGGTGAACTTCGACCCGAAGCCTACTTGCGTTTGAGTAGGAATGTTCTTGGTATTTTGGCAATACCTTGCCTCATATTACATTGGGAGTAAATACTTTCGGCGAAATATGGGAGCATTGTAGTGCAACTCTGCCTACACCTTCAGGGATTACAGACGTGATGTAATGTTTTCATATTTATCAAGAATCTCATAAGAAGTATTATAAAATGCGCTATTAGATGTACGTATTGATTGTTGGTTATTTACGACATAAATGAGTAGGTACTAACAATTGATTTAACGACAGAAATCTATACTCTTTGAATGTTTAGAACTGTAATTACCTAATTAGCGCCGTCGTAAAAGTTTTGCGCAACTGGAGATAATAGCTCCCACCATAACAAAACGTAAAACTGTATGGTATTTTGCACTTGTTGTGTAACGCCAAAACTGTAGCGTACCTATTGAGTTGTTACTTAGACTCTTAACTATTCGTCATAGTGTAGGTAAAGACATATCATTATTGACTGACATAATTGCTTTGACTTATATAAACTCAAAACCCCGAGGCGTTGGTTTAACGTAAAGATAATCTCCGCTGACAAATACATACCTACACTTAACATCGTAATTAAATATGTTTACAGTGGTTATACCTTTAAAGGTGAACAAGTCTGCACAATAGTTGTTCTAAAAGCAATATCACAATGACGTTTAAATTTGAACGAAATCATGTTCAGTTTAGCTGATACATTATGTGAAATCAATGAAATAACTAGTCTAAATCATTTGGCCGCCAGCTTTTTTTTATTTTTTTTATCTCTATCATCTACCTGATGGTAAGTGACGATGAGATCTACGATGGAGCATACTTGCCTAGGTAGGAAGGCGGTAGTAGATCGAGATGCTACATTCACTAGGCACATGCAGCGCAACTGATCTGACCCGCCATCCATGAATGGCAACACCGAACATCATGCCGGAACACGGCTAGGCCGCTTGGCGTTATGGCTTTGTTCAGTGGGTGGTGACTAACCACGGCCGAAGCCTACCACCAGTAGAGTTGTCACCTGGTTGGCACCACCCAGGGTCACGTGTAGGGTATCTCGAGGGTACTTAATTCTCCTACGGACGAAGGTGACTCGACCCCAAAAATAATCGTAGAGCGACTAATAGTCGTGAATATAATAATTGTCATTTCAATTAATTCATATCCCATTCAATATCGAGGCGACCGCCTCCCGCATCATTGTGATGGACAACTCAATTTGCGATAAGTACCGATACATTGGTTTTTTATTAGCGTGCTGTTATGATAAATTGCAATAAAATTATTTCAATGCCTTCTAGAACAATCATGAAGTGAATGTGTGTGGACTTTATGAAATAAATGAAAAGCCTGGATGGTTGTGAATTAATATAATTATTTAATATTACGGAAAACTACTTACTTACCTCTACTACATGCGAAGCTAATCTGACAACACTAAATTTTTTTGAATAGACTTCAAAAAATATATAAAGAATTAAACATTAACAAAACATTAAAAATCCACATCTGTTATTATGCTTACATTGAGCCTTTGCTTATTTATTAGTGAGACGTAAAATAGGCTTTAAAACAATATGCTTAGTAACTAGGAAGTATAGACTTGATATCGATCATACCCATTGATCCCGTTATGAAAAATGGTCACACGTAGAGCTTGAAGGGCGTGGTCGAATTGAATTTGAAATCGCAGAATAATCTCGGTCGGTTTGTAAGCGCAGTGTTTGGTGGCAATAAATAATCGTGTTGGAACACAAAAGATGGCATTGTGGAGTCGACACGGCGACGTTTGATAAGATCTGACAGGCGGTCGCGACTCGTAGGGCGCCGCGCCCGCCGCCGCACTCGTGCTCATGATCTTTCATATTGCATTCAAATTAATTAGAAATGTTGATATCAATTTCGTTTTTATGTTTTGACGTCGGTACGTTCCGAAATATGGCTACTTAAAATTTCTTGTGTCTAAGGTCTTCATTCTTCATGAATGAAACAGTTTATACCATACATTTCAATAATTATTTCATGATAGATTTCTTAGCAGATTGGCTGGTATAAGTTTTCTAACTTCTCTAAGGTAATGCAAGACGAATGGTGAATGTTTGATTTATCGCAAGTCGGAGCGCGAGCTGTGTTCGCGGCGGGCTGTTCTAGCGACACGCTTTATGTTCGGCTTCGTCGTTTTATGTCCAATTAATTTAAATAATAGCTACCTCCCGACCTACCTGCCTGTGCTTGCCTGCCTGCCAGACTACCGATGACTGCCTTAGCGTGTCGACGTCGCGTCGCTCCGATGGGACATCTTCCAAGGGAACTATATTTGTCACTAGATATCTTAGGTAGGTTACCAATCAAAAAGTAAATTGTTATCACGGTTTCATTATATTATACTAGTTATTAAAAAAAAACAATCGTTCGGATAGTTTTGTATACCAGTTTGAGATTATTCTAAACAAGTTATCTCGAACCTCAAAAAATTGTACATCCTTAAAATAGTAATGGCCATTTTTTTTGGTTTAGGATTATAAATGCTTATTTTTATTTATATATGCTGTTCATTATAGCCCTAAATAGTTATATACCACTCTAGACTTTCAAATTAGCATGTCTCAAAGCGGATTGATCGCTCGGAGGTCGTTCATTGTGTTGTTTAGGGGGGACATTTGTCTACTATTATTATTTCGGGCCGGTTTTTTCATGTACTACCTGCCTAAATGGCGCCTAACTATTCATATTCAAATTGGTATCTCGTGTTGGGTAATTTTAACATTTATTTACAATTGTGTAATCCGACCACTCATTTGATAAATTGAATGAGCTGGGGTAAGTGAGATAAATTGATGCTTTTCATACCACAATTGGGGGTTAATATTGATATCGAGTTTCGATAGGGCACGGATGGAAAAATCTGAGTTTTTATTTAAGAGACACTTCTAATTTGACAATTGCCATAGGTTTATGTACTTTTTGAACTGAAAAATAGATGAATATATGTGATGGATTATTTCGCAATCATACTCGAGTCGATAGGTACCTATATATTCATTTATACCTACCAACAAATTTGATATTAAAGATCAAATTCCTAAATCGAGGAAATGGAGATAATACATTTCCTTGTATAATAAATAAACGTTCTCGTATTATTATTTTAGTTGCATATACTACTACTACCACTACATTAGTTCTGAACATTGATTTATTATTCTAGAGCTGCATAGGTTTAAGCTTATTTTTTATTCAAGAAACCCAAAGCCGAGCGATTATTAATTATTCGGATTTATGTATCGTTAACTTTGAAAAATGTAAAGTCAACCAATAGAGGAGATGAAGTGAGGCGGGCGTCCGACTCCGAGAATACCCCGCTGCGGTGACGGCACAGGCCGCTCCGCGGGTCAAGCATCCTATTCATTAGTGTAGCGTTCCTCCTACCGAGGCCCGGTCATTTTATATAGTTTATTTATGGGCGAAGCTTCGAGGTGAGACCCCAATTTCGCATGCGCCTGTTCCTCGATAATTATACACTAGCAGACTCTGAAAAAGCGATTCTATATTGTAAATTAATAATCTGATGTGATACCTTCGAAATTTATAAAGTAGGTCATATGCATGCATGCAAGTAATTTCCATAAAAAAATACATGAAAATAAATCTCCATATTATTTAAACTTAATGGAAAGTTTTGTTATGATTTTAGCTTAAACACGCACGATAATTGGACAATTGCTGTTGATTATATTTATATACTAAATTGTATTTTTCTTAACGTCACATTTATATAGGCTAGAGTTCGTAATGAACTTGCAATATCCCATTTTTCATATCATTGCATGTTCTTATCAGCAAACTGTTTTATATCAAGTGGGCAATCAGTTCTTTGCCATCTTTTAATGCGTCTACTTCACATGTAATCGTTTATCCTAAGTCTTACAAAGTAAACGTCCTATTTATCGCGAACAGGAAAGTGTTTATATTTAGTTTTTAATTCAGACATCGGATTGAAGATTACCAATATTTAAAATTAAAATGATTCCAATATTATTATCCGAGCTAAAATGGATAAATTTTGTTCTTTGGTTCATGGAAATAGTCTGAATAAGGTTTGTAAGGAAAGAAAAAATAAAAACTTGTCCGGAATATTTGAATATTCGGGAAACACTGAAGGTGATTTTTTCTATGGGATTTGGACCTGACAACGTCTGTCGGGTCAGCTAGTATGATAATAATAACATTAAATAATAGTTTTTAAATTCAATATTTATGGAACATCACTTACATGGATAGGTATTATTCCGTTACTAGCACAACAGACTATCTAATGTGATTAGCATGTGTTGTGGTTTAACCTATAAAGAAAACCCACTCGCAGATAGCATTTCAAAGTTTAACATGCACACGTAAATATATATTGATTATTAACGAAACGAATATTTGTCTTACTACGCAAGCATGAATTTATTGACGCTGTCGAAGGTCCAAACACGAGAAGGTCGAAGGATGTGGTGGCAAAAAGCTCTCTCATGTCCGCGATGTCGAGATAACATTAAACTGAGCATTTGTTATCCTTATCTCGTGTTCGAGCGTGGCTAATGTGGCTGGAGGCAGATACACCCGATCGATTTATGTCGCCCTGGCACCCACGACAAATTGATAATTAATTTTCCAACGATACGTTTGATGGTGCCGAATTATTTTTGCATGCCCGTTCCGATCTGATTAATTTAAATGTTGATCAACATTAAACGAGTTTATACTAAGTAGGTACCTTTTTTATTCTCCAGAATAGTGTAGGTGTTATAAGACAAAGGGAAATCTGCCATATAGTTCATATGCAGGCTCAGCTATATTGGCGAACGTTATATAACTTTCGAAAACCGGTTTGGTCTTCTCGAATATGTAGGTTGTTTTCGTCAGAATTTTTATTTCCAGACCAAGTCGCGTATTGTCTTCGGCTATAACTGTAGCTTTGAACGTGTTTTAGGTGTGCACTAAATTAACTAATTTCAACGAAGCTCTGAGTTGGTTGGCAATGTCATGTGACAGATATCGTTCACTAGATAAGCAGCATAATTGCATCCACCTTATGTAGCGTCTTGCGTATCGTTTATTAAAAAATAAATTTCTTACCTTTTTCTATAGGTACGCATAATATGTACATTTTATTACAAACATAAGATAATCATTTATGATGCAAAAGTTTAATTTATAGGATGGTAAGCATTTATGCTTACACGTAGCTTTTAAGCTACGCGTGGAAAAGGTTATATGCAATCAGAAAGTTACGTTCTCACGCCCTCGCACCCGCTCACACAAAGGCCTCATCTAATGGACACCCATTGATAAAAACAGTTACTACCTCAAAATAAATAACAACACGCGACTCTCGGACGAATTATCTCGCACTCTTTATGATAACCATTCTGAGGTCCTTTGACACGATCTACAAGAAAAGCAAAATGAATCATGTTTGGATAATGCGTCATCAAAACAATTTAAGATCGAATTTTTTTTTTTTTTTTTTTTTTATTACATTGTAGGCAAGTATTTGATCTCGATCTCACCTGATGGTAAGTGACGATGAGATCTACGATGGAGCATACTTGCCTAGGTAGGAAGGCGGCAGTAGATAGAGGCACATGCAGCGCAACTGATCTGACCCGCCATCCATGAATGGCAACACCGAACATCATGCCGGAACACGGCTAGGCCGCTTGGCGACATGGCTTTGTTCAGTGGGTGGTGACTAGCCACGGCCGAAGCCTACCACCAGTAGAGTTGTCACCTGGTTGGCACCACCCAGGGTCACGTGTAGGGTATCTCGAGGGTACTTAATTCTCCTACGGACGAAGGTGACTCGACCCCAAAATAGAAACGTTTTGCCCGCTGTGATGCTGACTCTCGCGCATAAAACACTGCATTCGATACAGAGAGAAGTGCACATGTAGTGATGCGGAAATAACCGCATCAAAGTCCCATGTCAAATTGTCGGCTCGATAAATCATCAATCGTTCTGAAGCACGGTACTGCATGTAAACTAATATTTTATAGAACTCTACCGAAATATAAATTGCGGATTAAATAAGAAGTTGTTTGGCTTATACTCTTATAAATAAGGTTTATTTTGCAGTCACACATCAGTTTAATGTTGCCAGCATACAAAAAAACGACAACCCTCTGTCATCGGGCAATTTTGTGAAATTTCCAAAGACATCGGTTTTTATTTCGGCCCCAAAACAATCTACGAACGTTTGTTCTTTTATGTAATACGACACTAACCGCGGACGCCGGCCTCACTTGGCACGACAGCGGTCAAAGCGCCCTGGTTTAATAGTGTCTATGCCATTTTATACCGGTAAATAGATATACCTAATTTATACGATATAATTTTCTGTAGGAACATTTATTGTTGTAATAACTCCAAACCGAAGATTATTAAATAACTATGTAGGAACCAACTTAAGAGATACCTAAGTTTAACATATACCCATACCACACAAAAATTTAATTAAAAAATAAGCTAAGTATCATTGCGAGGTAGTATAAGAATTACGTTAAAATATGTTGATAAAAACAAAAACGAATGAGCCCGCTATCAGTGATTGGGACACAGTAGTTATTTAACACTTATTTTTTGATGTAAAAAGACATGTGTCATAAAAATATGCGTGTCGAGCGACACGTCGCCCCACACTGCGTCCCGTAAGCGCCGCTCTAATCCTTTAAAACAATGCTAATGGATCTACGTGAAGTCCGCCGCCTAAGTCCTGTCAACGTATTTTAAACACTCCACCGATCGCCTTAACGCTTCGCTCGCCACCAATAAAGTTGACACTAAATTAGAACTTTTATTTCTTTTGTACCCGAAAGCTCAAAATTGTAAATAAATATTTTATTATACACGTCCACTGGACGCATTTTAGTGTGAGCGATGAACACGGGTTCACGTCAAAACATCTTTATCGGGTTATTTGTCTTATAAAATATTATCAAGAGGCTCCTCGGGACCGTCAGCAAAAGAGGACGTATAGTGTGATACGTGCGGTGTTTACTTTACACCCACGAGATGCGATCACTCCGCTTTGGGCCGAGGGATAAACAATGTGAGCGGCGATTGCTCGTCAACGGTGTAACAAAGGTGGTTTATTTTTCTTCTTAGATGAGAGGTCGATGAGAATAGGTTGTTAGGTGTGAATCATAGTGGCAGACCGTACCGTAGGATTAGTGCGCGAGCTACGCACCGGCGCGTACCAAATGCGACGCGACACCCCGAGTTATGAACTCCTGATGTACTGATAAATCAATAACTCTCGATATCAGACACGCGGTAGGAATTTACCTTTTATGATGGAGATCGGACGTTAATGTGTTATGTTAGTAGAGTTTGATGATTTTTTTTATTTTAAGTATTACATTGAAACTGTTTAAGTGCCTACGGGTGCATGGGTGCTGAGGAAAATTACCGTAGGTACTCGTAGCTTATCGTATAAGCATATGCCAGCGATCGGACGATAGTCGGCATTGGTTGCCGCTAAGTAAAAGCTCGCAACCGGTCGCGTCGGAAGGGGCGGACTTCTCCTGCAATCACGTACTTGTCGCGTTTTCATCACCTGCTTGCTAAAAGTGACGTAATTACGGATGCAAATCGATCAATAGCAGTTATCGAGTCGACGAGGGCTGACGCTGTAAATCAACGCGATACGCACGTTTATGTTTATCGCTTTCCGCGATATAGCGAAAATGGTAATTGCCAAGTGAACATGTGACGCGCGCACTTTATAGCAAGTTGTAAGATAGCTTTTACATTATGAGAGGCCTTTTTTATACTTAATTATTAATATGCCATTAGGTAGGTTCACAGAAATATATATAAGAGCTTGTTTTACAATATGCTGATAAAACTTATACACAACTTATTTGACTGAATATGTATAGGCCATCTATCAAATAAGGTGTGGATGAAACCCAAAGTAAAACAAAAATTCTACGTGCTTACGTAGGTCGCTACTGTCCGTACTGTAAATCATTTAAATTTTTAATAATCAGATTGTATACCTATAGTTTCATAGTATCTTGTTAAAATACTTATGCTATGAGCTCGGTGAAAAACAAAGGATTATATACGTGGTTGACCGATGTCGGAAGCGTGGATTCCATCGCTCATTCGGATGACTTGCAACTAGTAAGCATGCTCTCGTTGACTCCGCCATTGACCTCAGCCAGACTTACCGATCACAATAATATCAATGATGGAATTACATCCGTCCCGTGGGTATTAAACATCGAAAATACACAATGACATAATATAAAACGTGTTTAACAGATCGGCCCCAAGGGTGAAGAATGGTAACCACGATCAGAGCCAACCATTCAAGCGGGAGAATACCTTCGACTATCGACACCTGGTTTTACTCAATGCTTTGAAATTTTATCATTCACAGAACATAAATATGCACGTCAAACACTATTGTTCTAACATTCCATGATGAATGACGAGACCATAAAGTTTCAGCTTATGTATGTGCTGTACGAACAGCTTTGAAGTGAAGCGTATGTCGTTGTCTTCTAACATAGCTACATAAGTAAACTCCATTATACGTATGGAAAGACACTTGCTCCAATTGAGTGAATGAAGTGGAACGTTTCATTAACAGAGGTCTGTGGCCCAAGCAAACACGGCATTGGTGTCTTGTTTCTAAAGTTTTTTTTTTCCACCGAGTGAAAGGCGCCCGCGTCTCCTTAAAAGCCTTGTAGACTGTATTCGTTAGCTCGCCTTTACATACGAAATATAGCCCTCAATAGGAAAAAAGGCTCTCGGAAACACTTCGATGTGTCTACAAACCATATTTAGCATGGAAAAAATTGGCTGTATGTTTATTGGTAATATAAAGCTTTGATTCAATGTGTAGTATTCGCGTAAATATAAGAAATCAATATATAAAGCTTTGATAATTAATATATAGGTAATTTTGTATCAACGTCTTCTCGATTAAAAAAAAGGTACTTATAATAAAGCGTAGCTTGAAATTCTCGCAATAATAACTTGCTGACAAATGGAATTTGCTAACGAGCCGTGGTAGCTATTAGCACTGACCATATTTCATGGTGTATTAAAGACGAGTACTGTCGAGTGAATGTGATGTTGCGCCGTTTCCCGCGCGCACTGCCGCCGGTCGCATTACGACAACAAAGGGTGATATTTTTCGTAGACAAACATTAAAGGGCTTTAAACCTACACAGACACAGGTGATGCATCCACGCGATGCATATTTATGATGTGTTCGACAGCTAGTACGACACAAGGAATTACAGTCGACAAATATTTGTAATATGTATTGGCTCCCCACTTCGACTGAATAAGGGGGACAGGAGAACGGGACAGTATAATGAAAATGGCATGGCCTAGAAAAAAAAATGTGGGGTCATTAAGCATTGATGTCATAGTAAACTATCTTAAATAATTTATAACAGAAGGTCATCTCTGAATATACAATTATGTAGTCATAAAAAGGTAAAAACCAAAATGGCGGTTGGGTCTTGTGATTCACGCGTTGTGGTTTCTGTAACTATTTGCGAATGAGCGAATCGATATGTGGGAAATGATTCGCGGTCCCTTCCAACACTACCTATCATCTCCACCAATCCGAAAAAATACTTTATGCCGTAACGACGAGGTGTTGTTCCGATAAAAGGGATATTATGCCGCCTAATTTATACTTTGCCACGACTAAAATATTGTTTAACTTTGAGTCAACCATACGTTTTTGGCACGCATCATTTTTGCAGGTACCTTATGTCTGCTGGGAAATAAGGCAGGCTATAAAAATCAAGCATTAAGTGGTCTTATTTTAGTTTAAATGCTTTTGTGTGCCGTTTAAGTCGTCAACCGGCCTAAACAGATCCACAAGAATATAAATGTACTTCGCCCGTCACTAAATTTGAATGTTTACACATTTAAAATGTTTACATTGGTCAACTTTTGGTTAATATGGGCCATAAACTTATTGAAAATGATTTTGCTGATATTATTTGATATCTTTTTTTTTATTTTAAATTGGATTGTGAATCTTTAATTCGCAATGCGAATGTACTACGTAGAGGCCTACATGACACAGATAAAACACTAATATGCTTACCTACGTGTATCCCTGCACAACGGCCTAAGATAAGGTAGAGCTTACGGGTTCACGTGAACAAAATGAACGATCGACTTCACAAAAAATGCCCTTAAACTATTTGTTGTAGTTTCCACAAAAGGATAAAAAATGGAACATCAAAAACCAGTCAGCATTGGTCGGTGCTTTTCGACTCCAGTGGCCTTGTACAAAAAATCATGTGTTACGGAATGTAAAGAGCCATTTAATTATCCTAATATATTGTTATGGTCGCAGAGGGAGGCGGTTATAAATTAGCGGCGAGTCCTGCTAGGGAGAGGTGGCGAATGGCGGCGGTGCTCGCCGTTGCATTGGAAATATGACGTGATTTTTTTTATTTAGTGTTGTAGGGGTGGCTTTAGTAATACCTATTCTAAGCTTTGGTTTTATAAATAATTGTTTGGGACATATTATAAAGACATCCCTGTTCTGGATGTGTGGAGAGCGGCCACAGACAACACTCGGTTCTCACGTTACTGCAGCCGCAGTTTCAGTGCGATGATCCTGAGAGTTTTTGTTTCATTTTTACCTCAGTTCCACCGAGCGGCCTTCATTATGCGTCCGCAAGTGCTTCGGTCGCCAGCGGTTCAGGTAGCTCCGAGTTTCGCTTCAAAACTTGACCTTAGGTATTCGATACGCTTGTTATATTTTTTGTTAATCAATATAATTGAATACGAGCTTTTGATGTGGTGTAATTTGATAATTTGCGAAAATAAATTTACGTAAATTGACTCGGCGTCGTAAAAACTGGTTTAATGTTGTATTCTCATTGGGCGTGCGCATACCTACATGTGTGGTTGTGTGTCGTGCTGATGATAATGGTGATATTAGGGTATGTAGGTATCGCGGTGGGACAGGGCGAGGTGTCGGAGGCAGGGCGTCCCGTTGCGCGCGAGCATTGTGATCGACAGCTTGTTTACTAAAAATATGCATAATGAATGTATAATAGCCTATCGGGCCTGCCACGTCGCGCCTCGCCTTTGCATATGAGGCTTGCTATGTCTACCTATTGAGATATGAGCGGACAATCAAATCAAATATACATATTTATTCAAATATATCAAATAGAACATGAGACCTTTGTACGAGTACATAAAGAGAAAATTCAAATTCGATCGATATTTATCCATATTGACGAATATAACGCCCTGTTAGAATAAAAAATAATTACATGAACGTTGATGAAAGCAGGAATGTTGGAATTGTGATGGGTGCGAGATGCTTAATTGCGCCACCGATGTGTTCCCACGTTAAAATGCACCAGTGTTTGAATAAGCATTTAGCATTCGATTGTTTTAGTGCGGACCGAGACGTCTGCGGAGAAGCAAACATTGAGCTTCCTGAGCGAGCACCAGCGCTCCTCTTGCCCGGCCACTTCACACGACATTACCGACCCGGGGATTACAGACGTGCCTCACAAAAAATAAGCTCAAATACCAGACAATTACATTTTAAAGCGATTGTGTATAAAAAAGGAAAAAGCAACCGGCCGTACATGTAGAATGTTGATACCGTGAAGCATTAAAAAACAAAAGTATTACCGACCAAGTCAAACATGTCGCCGTTCTGGCAACTCTTTATTAAGCGGCTCAAATGTTCGTAGAAGTAATTATGTACGGTGCTCCGAACTATCTGTCGTCTGTCTGAATGTGTATGACCGGCGGGGGGCGCCGGGCCCGGTTCCTAGCCTTGATTCGTTACGTCAATCTCTAAATTTTTTCACAACGAAATCTGCATAGAGTGAGTTGACACCGGACGACAAAGCCGCCACGCGGCGTGCCGCGCATTGTCCGCATTTCTTTATAAATATTTTGACATTTCCTTCATTCGCCCCGCGGAGTTATTTCACAAGCTAAATTGTGTCGACCATTTTGTGCGGCGTGTGTAATTTGATTTATTCTTTCACGACAAATGCCCGACATCCTGGGTCGTCCGGCGCTGGGGCGGCGGCGTGTGTCAAGTTATTAGCACGTCTATTGGTATTTTCTTTAGAAGGTGCAAACAAAAAGTTTCGCATGTCTTTAATGTGTCGATATTGTATCAGAGAGATCCATTGAGAACGCGCACTCCTCATGGGGCCTTTTAGGCGGTCGCCGTGAATTGCGCTGCAAATATTAGGTATCTTGTTCGTGGTCGGCCGTTAACGTGTGCAGCTCAGATCTATTCTCTGGAATATGTACCGATCAGTGAACGCGTGCATCGGTTGCATCATTGTTTACGTCTACCTGCCTGCTATCAACTTACTATAGCAAAAATAATCATATTTACACGCTTCGTCGAGGAATGAATTCTAGATAGCGACTGGGATTCTAGGTAGCTACCGTTCAGGTTATCTAAAAAGTAAAAGTTATCAAATTACTATGAAATGTAATAATACGTAATTATGTTGTTAATATAAAGACTTACTTGTTGTAGTAACATAGGTAGGAACCGATAAAACTTACGCAAAGAAACTAGTCCTGAATATGATATAGTGGAAAATTATACCAAATCATATTATACTGACCCATGAATGCCTATAAATAGTACTTACACTATTAGCAAAATATATTAATATGTTCAGCAACCATATAAAGCCACCCTAACCTATCTGATATAGGTGCAATCCAGGAGAATAAATTGGGTCCTAAATTCATAGATATCAAAATCCATATACAATGACATTATATTAAATAAAACTATTTTATCGGATTTTATCGCGTTTATTTTATATTTTACGTTCCCGACGTTTCGGTCACTTTATAGCAACCATGGTCACGGGATGACTGAGGTATTTGACGCCCTAGTGTCATAGTTTGAATTGGGGTACCGTCATATTTACTTGTTTATTGCGGACCGATCTACGCAGAAAGTGCTCACAGTGTCTTCAGGTCTTGAACTTAGTCTTATTTCAATGTGTAGTGTTCGCGTAAATATAAGAAATCAATAAATTACATTATAATTAATTTAAACACTTTTGAATGACGCAATTGTGAATTTAACGTACGTCCTACCACCCCTATATTTCTAAAACATTTTTTCAGAGAATATAGTAAATGCACAAACAACTTCATTATCCGCATATTAAAACGTGCTAACACGCTGCAATTAAATGTTTCAGAGATGCAAAGAGAAGCTGAATACGCTGGCGATAAGCGTGATGAACCAGTGGCCCGGCGTCCGGCTGCGGGTCATCGAGGGCTGGGACGAGGAGAACTCGCATTTGGAGAGCTCCCTGCACTACGAGGGCCGGGCCGTGGACCTGACCACCAGCGACCGGGACAGAAGCAAGTACGGGATGCTTGCCCGACTCGCGGTGGAGGCCGGCTTCGACTGGGTGTTCTACGAGAGCCGATCCTACATTCATTGTTCAGTCAAAACAGGTATAAACATTATCTCATTGCTGTTAATAGTTTGCCTGTTGTTTCCATATAATTGATAGAACTAGGCGATACATAGCGGAAATCCATTGTTAAACAAATGGGGGAAGAGGAACCCACCACTAACCCACGGCTTGTCAACTTTTCCAATTATAGACCAAACAAGCTGATCGATAATTAAAGAAGCCAGCAACGCCCAACTCCTGTAAGATGTTAGGTTAGAAGGGTAAGACGGGACCCCAAATAAAATGCAATTCTCCGCATAAATGGTTTTAATATTGCAAATACGGTATCGTATCGGTTCTTTGTTTATGATTATTATGGTTCCTAAGTCAACTAGATGTGATATTGAAATAACAATGGATGAATTACGATTATATCTATCGCTATGTGAGTATCGGGAATAAGGATCTGCCTTAATACATATTTAAAAATCAATAAGCAATTTCAATAAACTGCATAGTATATTAATAGACAAGTCATAAAAATCACATTTTAAGACTACAGATAGTAAAAATCATGTAAGAACATAATAATAATTTTCTGATGTCGTTAAACCGTTCCCTATCTCGTAGCACACGCAAGCGCGTTTAAGTCTTTTGTAGGCGCTACTTTGCCTGCTTGTTGTTTAGTTTCAATTTGGATTTTGGCGATTTGCATGACATATTAACAGTGCCTGCAACCAATATTTAGTTAGAGTATTACTTTGGTTTTCCCAAAGCACTAAAGTTTCGTTACCGAAAACCGACAGTACGTGCTAAACTCGTTGCACTGGAGATTTTGTTCGATAATTATCACTTTACGGGTACATAACTGTACAGTGTGGGCCACAGGCTACGGGATGGGCCAAATATATAGTTGAACTTTACAAGAAGAATGCATCTCAGACAGCTTCCCGCGCCCGCGCCCCGGCGGTGTCGATCAAACGGCCGAACGAGCCTCTTGTTAGCGTTCCTCTCGCTCCCACGCGCGGACGAAACTATGTCCGTCTCTTGCGCCCGCGGCCGCATCGCAGCCAATCCCCCACTTCTATAATTACACCGGTGATTCAATGGCTACTTATATCTATATATATGTATACGGCATAACGATGAGAGAAGCTCTTATTTATATGTACGCGTGTGTTTTTAGATTATTACAGACGAGGGCGCACCGATGTAGTGCTCGCATAGTTCCAATTAATTTTGCAGATAGCTCTATAAGTGGACTTGATTTTATAGACTAAACAAAGAAACCACTAGATATTTTAGTGTACCATTTGTTTGTTCAATAGGTCAGCCGTTTATTTTTATTTCACAATACCTAACATAGATAGGTTTAGGTAAAGAACCTATGGCAATATTTCACAGCTTAAAAAATTGGAAACATTTATATAATGTCTAAATATAACATAAAAACTAGCAATTTAATGTTGTTATGTTATTCGTGCTATTCGAATAGTTCTAGTTACGTCCAGTTATTTATTTCGAACATCAGTTTATTAAAATGTGTTGTTGCACGAAGTCCATTTATTTTAATGTAAAAACATGTCTCGTCACAGGCGAGATTAATTGTATGTTTTTAATTTCGCATTAATCAGAAGCTGTTGCGTTTAATTACCGGGTTTGCCAATTAGCGGCGGCCTTTTGAATGTCTGAAATAAAAAGCGGTTAGTATGAACATACCTACTCCATACGAATAAATTGTCAAAACTTTAATCAAATATCAATGTGGTTCATAAAATTACGTTATATAATTAAAGTTATTGAAGATAATCATATACCTACTTAAAAAAAACTATAAAAGTAAATGTGTGGTTTTAAAATAAAGCACAGCATCCTTTCAGTAATTCTGTAAAGTGGATTTAAATCCTTTAACATTGTTTTGCACATAAATTCTCAATTTTGTCAACCGCACTTCTCCGAAGGTGTATTATATATCTAAAAATTTCGAGCGGTACTGTAAGTACATCGTAAATTCGTTAAAAATACCTAAAATCGTCCCAAAACGATAAAGAGCAGTCATTGTTTCAAAAGCCCGACCACTGATAGCCGACGGAGGCTCGCGCGCAGCGGTCCCGATCAATTTGTTACGATGTTTATTCATTTATTCTGGCGTTTTGTACGGACAGAGTCTTTTAGTATTAATTTGGATCTTATAAATAATTAATGTGCTTTGCGTAGGTATATGTGTTGCGGTCGTGCCTCTTTGTTGGACATGGTCAAGGCCGAGGCGAGCACGACTCCGAGCGCCATTTCACCCTCCATTCTTGAAACACCTGTTTTTGATCATGATAATCATGTAATGTTCCATATTTGACTCCTTCCAACTCTCCTCGCTCCGTGCAAAGATAACATCGTTGCAATTGTACACCCATGTTAAGGCATTGCTTCATCAAAATTCAGTTTCCCACGTAGCCGCAATTGACACAAAACAAAAACACGGTTTTTTGTTTACAATTTGACAAAAACGGCATACAGGTGATCGACGATTATTGACAACTGGTTAAGAGTCGGTATCCTATTACAACGCTTTTAATTCCGACCTCTAGAATGAATGTGACTCATGTTCTAATGCGACCATTACTTTTATAGATCACACTTCATCAAAAGTTTAGGTTTATGAATGCATTGTATATGTACCGATTGGAATTTAATTAAAACTACTTAAGAGCGCGCAGTATAGTTTTTCCACTCTTACACACTGTATATAAGAGGGACAGAGTGAAAATGGCCGATTATATGCTCGTATATTAAATTAAAGCGCCCAACGATCGTCTCGACGCCAATAAAACTATGCCGAGCGTTAATTTTTTGTATTGGACCAGATTAATTGGTTTTCATTGGTCGGCGATGATTGTTTTTTTATGACGATCATTGACTTGCGTTACATTGGGCACTGACGTCATTTAATATTGATCATTTCATACGAAATCATGCAAAGTATCATTAAACGTTTCCTGTTAATTTATACTCTGTATCATTATCACATACCTACGTTATAGATGCATCTAGGTTCACAATGTTATGTTTAGTTATTTCTTTCATTGGTCATACATTCTTAGGTCGGTCGTGGTGCATAAATAAGGTACATGTTGATACCATTTCCCATTGTAATTAATTATTTAAAATGAAATAGAAATTTATTAGGAAAAAAATAACAGGGGAAGTAGACCGTTTCAGGTTGCGAAAGGTTAAGAACCTCAAGAACCTACGTGATATCAACCAACATCTTTATCCTAAATTGTCTTGAATCATGTATGTTATCATGCAAGCAAGCTTTCCCCTTGTACAAGCCTGGGTATTATATGTAACATAATCTTTTAGCATATACATTTATACTATGTATGTTTAAATATTCCCATTCGGTTTAGTTGGTAATAAAAAAAAACAATGTAGATTGGTCCCTGAGGGACCAATGTTATACTATGTAATAGATGTTTTACTATGAAAAAAAATAAAACGTTACATGAGCAGCACATAGGTAGATATACAATGCTAATATATCTAAAGTATTTAAGCACACAACAGCGCCACGAGCCTTGTTTAAAATACACTTGTATATACGACTGTAGGCTTTTAAGGCACGCCAGTAGCATTTATCCCATCATCTTATGCATATATATATAGTGGCTAAGCCTTCAGATACTACAAATGTTACAAAAATAGGCGTCTATAGAGATTTGACCTATCAGCTACTTCGAGTGTATTTATTTTTTTATTAAGTGCCTTTCAATGTTAATCAAACCAATTCCTAAAACTTGAAATCACATGTCCCTCTGGCATTTAGTCAACCTACACAGCACACGACCTACCTACTTGTCCAAAGACACTTGATAGGAAGACACGAGGTATGTGTGCACACGACATTAAGGTGGCTGGACATGAGGAGTGCTGGTAAATGGGGCGTGACCGCGTTTGACCGGAGCGGGTCACGACTCACTGCCGGCCGTCACCGCACGCTGAAGGACGATCGTTTAACTTTAGCTGCAAGGTACATTGTGTTTTAATATCCTATTACGGTTTTGTAGTTTTTAGAGGAAATTACGAGAAATGTGACATAAAAGGCAACACAATTGTAAATAAGTTGTAGAAATTTCAATGATAAACGGTCGAGATATTATCAATTTATTAACATTATAATACAAAACTTTATATAACACAAAGATTTATGCTAGTATAACTATTTTACTTAGGTATTTCTAAGAACTAGCACTACAAGAAGAAGAATAGTACACATTATATTGTGATAGAGAGTATTTATTTCTTGAGATTGTGGTGGCAATAACCTCAGTATCATAAGTTCAGCGGAACTCTTTTTTTAAAGTACATCAGAGGATAGAAGCGTGAGTGAGCGATGTCGCTCGGTCGAGCGCGCTCCGGGCATGCGTGCGAAAGGCGCGGGCGCCGATGACACCCGAGCCGCCACATCCCGGAAAGCTGCGGCCAAACTCCCGCGCCGTTCCCACACCCGATCTCTTATTGAACCAATGATTTTTGTGTCATGTATCTACTTAATATCATGAACAGTTCAAAGCTTATTTGGTACACACGAATTCATAAGACCACGTCACTGCCTTATCTATGGGCACGTGTACTTTTGTTCATTTTATTGATGCAAATAAGACTTGAAAAAAGGTTGAGCATTGCAGGGATGAATTCATCCCAGTTTCGCGGTAATTAGTGAATGTCTGGAAACAGATTTACCTAATCCGTGATTGGTCCTCCCCAAAGCGGTTTTCTCATAACGCGGGTTCTATAGCCACTCGTGTCCACCGAATTCCCGCGATGACTATGCGGTCAGTCGTCTAACTTGGGTGGGTTGCCTAATGGAATCAATAAATGAGTCGGTCCTCAATAATATCCAAACATGGTCGTGCGCAATAATTTTCAATGCTACTATTCAGTCGTAAATCTAAATGCTAATATATCGGTAACTCATTCAATAGGAAATATTGCGCTGGAGAACCGGCGTCGTTTATTTGTCGATTAAATCATGTTGCTGCCGAAGCCGACGTTCAAGTACTGTGTGAATTATGAATTGGCTCCCTCACACTTTGTAAGGCAACTTTATAAATATTAATTACATAAAGACCATTTAATGTGTTTATCCACCACTAAAACGTATAAATATGTATCTTTTAGGTACGTTGACTTTTAAATATACCTACCTACGGCTTTGATGTCGATTGAGACGCAAAATGAAAATAGATATTTAAATTCAACTTGAAATTCATTCGGCGAATCGTAGTATTGACGAAATTCGCATGTCACAAAAAATGAATGAATAACCAATATTTGAATGGAATTTAAAATAAAAAATTGCCATAAAGTTATTCGGTTTTAAAGAAGGAACGTTTATTTTTCTTGCATGGCCAATCATATACCTAAGTGTATATTCTGGCTGATGAAATAAATCTGTATTTATTTTCTTTTTCCGTCGTAAGATACGGCGCATGTTCAGCAGCGCGAGCGCATGATTCATAACCAGCGCAGTTTGGCATTTGCATGACCACGCGTTGGCTAATTGCTATTCCATAAGATATAAATCAGATATAGTTCTTCTGATCGAACGCGAGCGCCGCGATAACCTTACAAAGCTGCAACCTCGCAGGGTTACCACGGACGAGAAAACATTTCGATCGTGATACTCTTTATTCTCAGTCTACAGAATAAAGGTCCTTATTCTGCTAGTCTGAGTTTTTATTTTATTAAATCGGTAGGTATAAACGGTATAGGTAATAGAGAGGATATATCTATTTATATTCGAAGAACAATCTGTCACAAATTTTAAATCGGAATAAGCGTGGCATTTCGCCCATGTGACATGTCATCTACAGGCGGGGTAAATTATGAACAGTGTCACGTGCGTACATTTGTTGAGTTGGTAATGTATGGTCACGCGCTGACGGCAGTGGCGCGGGCGCGGCGGGCCTGGCGCGCGCGCCGCCTAGCTCTCCCGGTGGTCCCCGCGGGGCGGGGTCTGCGCGGCCACTCGGCTGCGCCGGCGCACAGCCTCCCCGCGCGCCCGCCGCGCCCGCTTATCGCCGCATCTTCAGCCTAATGTTACTTACGTCACTGTGAAATCGTATTCTGACTGGTTTTAAGGCTTTAGGTTCGTTAACTAGCGCGCTTAATAAGGTCGGAAATTAAAATACATATAGTTTACGTATTTAAATATGTATAGACATATTTAATCTTTACCACTTGTTTAAAGTTGCTACGGAATAATTACAGCTTAAATAGGTGAGATATATTTGTTAAATGCTAAAGTCACCGGAAACGAAGGCGAAAAGTAAAATTGCATTATCTAACTAGAGGTGAACAAAGTGGCAACCGACCAGCGGAGTGCAAAAAAAAGTAGAACGTAAAGCCGCCCGACATTTGTTCAATGATACGAATGATGCGTTCACCGAACAACAAACAGATGTTGACAATGCGAGTTTGACTTTGAGCGAAATCTAATTTGCGCAGTTATTGTGTAATGCGATCCTTGGGGCTCATCGCTTTCAGAGCGGTTCATGAACGGGGATCAACATAATTTATCGGTCGGTTACACAACAAATCAAAATTTAACGAGCAAATCCAAGCTGGAGGGTTTGTCGTGTCTTTGAATGCGTCCATTTGCGCGTATAATTGCACCACCCACTGCAATTATAAGCAAAGTATAAAATTTGGTCGGCGGGCTTTATAACCAACCACTCACAGCGCTTGGCGTAATCACGGGCAGGGGCGGCAGTGCGCATTTATAGGTACTTATGGATCCTGTGGTCCACGGCCATTATATCCCTTGCACACTATTCAGATGCACGTAAATACACACTTTTTTCTACCTCCAACAATCCTAACGATTTTAAAAGATTACACACAGGTACAGTTTAAGCTGGATAAGGATTTAAATAAATACTATTAGATAATAAACAAACAAATTTCTGCAAATTGGGATTCTGTGCCATCTTTTTGGGTGAACGGTTTTTTTGCACGTAAAAAAAAAGGGCAAAAAGGATTCGTAAAACGGATTGAATTAGTTTATCTAACGCTTAAAAAGTTTGTCAAAGAGATTATCTAGCCGCGTTTACTGGAAAATTAATTTTTGTTCATGAACATTTTAAAAAGAATACCTACCTAGATGTGTTATATTGAAGCTCGGCCATAGACTTTTAGTAAAAGACAAATTCGCGCAGAGTGGCATAGTTAGCGATAAAACGTGCACGGGTAGCGGGTAGCCGTCCGCGATTCTCTTTTGTTTCGTATCTTATCCCATTTTAATTAATTACGAGCGTAGAGAAATCTCGTTATACCTTCAGGGTATATGACTCTCCCGAGCTAATTTACTATCGCCCCTTGCACGATTTTATGTTCTCCATTTTATTTAATTGCTTTTCCTTAAGACTCACACGCAATACATTTTTCATGATTTCTTATTTTATGCCCATATCAAATCAAAAGCAATAAAATTGACTATGCCGAAATTACAATTATGAATCCTTTTATTGATGGTCGTTTCGTTTATCTTTCAGAGTCGTCCGTGGGAACAGGCGCTGGGTGCTTTCCCGAAGGCTCTATGGTATACACAGAGAAAGGTCCTCGCGATATCTCCACTGTTCGAAACGGAGACATGGTGCTGGCTGTCTCAGATAATGGCAAAATGATATATTCTGAGGTAGGTGAACAATGCCATATTTTGCATAATAATAATAATCATAATAGTGAGGATCAGGTTATAGGTCAGTATTTACTAGGACCAACTACTGAAAATCATGAAACACAAATAGGTCACTTATCTTAGCACACACTACATATTCTATATTTGAGAAATTTGCACTAACTGAGAATTGTAGATATTTTTGTGGCTACTTGCTGAAAATTTTGCTAATATTAGTATTAAAATTATTAAACTATTTACAGGTCTTAACATTTATGGATCGCGACCCGAACGCGACCCGGCAGTTCATCGAGGTGACTGCAGAGAACGGCGTCTCGATCACAACGACGCCGTCGCATCTGCTGCTGCTCGCCGCCGCCGACGGCTGGCGGGAGTCCTTCGCGGTCAACGTTCAAGTTGGCGACGTGCTCCTCACTCGGGGCCCCGCCGATGTGTTAAGGCCCTCCAGAGTGGTCAAAACTCGAATGACGTCAAAACGCGGTGTTTATGCGCCTTTGACTAGAGCTGGGACAATTATAGTGGACGATGCGCTGGCGTCGTGCTATGCCCTCGTTCGAAGTCACTCGCTCGCGCACGCCGCGATGGCGCCTCTGCGCTGGATGGCGCGGTGGAGCAGCTCCGCCGAGCTACCGCGAGGCGTGCACTGGTACGCGAACGCTCTGTACTCCGTCGGAGACTACGTGCTGCCGTCCTCGTATAGGTATCGCTAGCGCAGTGTTAGAGTGCTACTGACTTGATAGTGGTAGACGGTGCAGGTATAGGGCGCGCGGGACGTGCACTAGGACACATTTGTAAATAATTTTCATGTGTAAATAGTGACTCGAGTACGACGAACGACGCAACTGTAAATATTGAGCTCGCAAACATTAAAATGTTTAATACTATTTTACGAAATCTTCGAAAGCGAGCTATAGGTACTACGTGTACGTACTCTTTGGAGTTTATTTATTAAGTAGTTCTAAGACCATTTTTGCAAATTTTGCATATTATTTAGTTAACGTACGAATATTTGTAAATTGTGTCGGTATTGTTATTCTGCACAATGCAGAAATACTTAAATGTATGCGCTTATGTTTTTTTAAGGTACTGTATAAATACTATTAATAAAATTAATTTCACTCCTTTAGCGAATCTGCGAAACAATAAAATTCTAATATCAAATGTTTCTTGAATAAAAACAGTATATAGGTACCTACTTAGTGTTGGATCTGCGACTTCACGATCATCTGTAACCAGACATTCCATGATATCCAATCCTTCTATTTACAACACATGTTAGATAGAAATGCTGAAATTGTGATCTTGGTACCTAAAAAAGTGCCTTAAGATTTTTTATTTATTGTTATTTATAAGCTAGGTGTCTATTTATGAATTGACGAAAAGTATTTAGGTCTAATTTATTCAATTATCAATATGTTCTGTCTTTGTCTACTCCATGCTCTACTTATTTATTGTCTCTATCTCATGTTCCTTTCTCAGTAAGTACTTTAAATGATTATTATAATAAACTGTAAGTCTATGTACATAATTTCCAGTGCATGAAAATTTTCCTTCTTCTATTTCCTCTATGCGCTTGCCACGATGTGCACGCAGAAGCAGCTAATTATATACTAGACATGTATTACATAAGTATTAAAATGCGAAAGTACCTACTGATAGTATTCGTTGAGACTTGGCATTTAGTCGAAGCCCCATGTAACACGTCACCATGGCGACTTTTATAGATCATACGTGTGATTTGAACTGAAGTATGGGTTCCTATAGAATGAATTTAGTGGAATGTGTATAATATTTGCGAACGCAACGATAATATTTAGAACTAATTTCTAGGAAAAAAAAACGTTTTATTTATTAAATAAACAATTAAGTTACATTTCGATTTAAACTAAAACAGTTTTCTTATTTATAGCTTAATCAGATAAAATAGTGATATAGTGCTTACGTCAGCGATACTAACAAGTTAATAGGTACATAAATAAATCAGAAAGCTTTAACTAATTTTGACAATACATTTATGCCATAATGATTGCCATATTAATGTTAGTTTAAAACATAAACCGTATTCAACTAATATATGCCGCCGTTTCAATATGCGACGAATATTTTTTTTTTGATTTGATATGATAATATATTGTGAGTCACTGTGGCATAATGCGTGGGTATCGGGCAGATTTAATAGAAGTTCTTATCATCTAATGTATTAGGGGCATACTTACTGTTAATACTATGTATCAATAAGGTGTATTCTTAATTGTACCAGACCGTCCGTTGATAAGTTCTATCTAACACTGCGTTTTTATTCATATCTACTTATAATATTTTTAAAACGAGCAAATCCAACTAAATTGGATCATTGAAATGTTATATTTATATTATACATGTAATTTTATATCGTTCAATAATGTTGTAAGTACCAAGGCAGTATTACGGGCTGCAGGAAAGATTCCATGACCAAAATGCATTCGATTTTTTTATTTCGGTTATTACCTACTGCAGCCTCTTAATCAATGTTGGAATAAACATCTTACCATACTTAACTTTAAACCTGATATACTTATTAAAATAAATTGAAATATAGTTAAATGTATGAGTAAATGAATTTACTTATTTATACACAAATAACTGTAGTATATTATGTAGTTTGCTGTTAATGCCTACATTCGATATGTGAATTTACCCCTTCATGTAAGTTGAAATGAATATGAAATTATTGTGCTTTTACAATATTTATTTATTGACGTTATATTAGTATGTTCTTGGTTCCCACATGCTTATGCATGTAACCTATCTTGGATAAATATATATTTTTAGAGCTTCTTGTAAAGAAATAAAATGAGGACGTTACTAAACTTGATGTACTGGCTACAACTGTCATATTATCAAAATGTATTATAATATCAAACTAAATAAAATGTTGGCTTTGTGGACGTAACTGTTTTTTTTAATCCTTAACGATTACGCGTGATACCTTTGTCTACCAATCTAAAATTGCTAGAATTGAGTGTTTGAATGGATATTTTTTTTCCATAAACAGAAAGTTTAAGATTAGGAGGTTCTTAATAAAACATCCATGAAAGAGTGTTCTCCACGGCAGGCGCGCGCGTGTCTCTGTGCGCCCTCGGATGACGGAGGTGAAACTTATGACTTTACAATGACGCGGTTTGCGTCATGTTTTTTCTCTTTTTAAAATTTAATAAATGTTACTATTAATTATTTAATATATTTCCATTTGATTGATTGTGGTATTAAGTATTTATCATATTCTATGGATGCAAAGATAAAAGAACTCGTAATTTTTCAAATGCATATCCTCATTTTGTGTCATAAGGTGCATAGTACCTACACAGACGGACACGCCATTTTCATATATTCATGTCATATCCATTACTTTACTTATAATGTGTCCGCCAACCCACACTGGGGCAGCATGGTGGACTATGGCCTAATCCCCCTCGCGTTGAGGGGTGGCCCGAGCCCAGCAGTGGGACATTTAAAATGGCTGGTATTATTATTTAATGTGTTCTTGCTATTAATTACTTGACATTGGCAAAATACCCACTAGGTTGTGGCTAAGGCATTTCATTTCGTAAAGAAAGAAGAAATATTTACCGGCACTTGTACACAGTGCACAGGATACCTGATTATGTATCCAATTAGTAGTACGGTATGTAATGTTCCTACCTAAATATATAATAAGATGTCTTCAAATTATTGCATAAGTACATGGAATGGTACAGATATATGGTCTAAAAAAGTATACAATATTTTGAGAAGGTAACGCGTAAGATATATCTATCACGTTTATACCTATGCCTTCATTGAATAAAATAATTGTGTACATTGTTACAATTTCAAAATTATTAATCTTGGCAGTTGATAAACACTATATAATCTCAGGATTTATATTAGAAGCTTAAATTTAAATTATTAATTGCAAAGTAATAGCAGTGATAGCCAAGTTGGCAATAGCAGTGATAGCCAAGTTTGTAGAACGCTTGCCTCGGTAACGAGGATCGCAGGTTCAAACCTCGACTCGCACCTCTGGGATTTCTGGATTTCATGTGCGAATCTCATTTTCACCCACGATTATCACTTGCTAAACGGCAAAGGAAAACATCGCGAGGAAACCTGCATGTCTGAGAGAACCCCTCGAAAGACGTTGGAAGTCCACCAACCCGCACTGGGCCAGCGTGGTGGACTATGGCCTAATTCCCATCGCATTGTGGGGAGGCCCGTGCCCAGCAGTGGGACATTAAAAAGGGCTGGTATTATTATAAATTATTAATTTATTTCACCTACCAATTGACCTTTAAAAGTATAAAGTACCTAAACAATATTCATGTGTATGGACTTTTTATAACAACCGGCAGTCAATTAAGGCGTGTATACCTACCAAGTACTGTGTGTATAATATTTTTCATTTAAGAAGTAACTAAGTTTTCCATTACTCTGCTCATACGGACCTACTCGTATTCCATTTAACTGAAACATGAGCAAGTAATTATCTAGTTAAAGTTTGCACGCTGCAATGAAGTTATCCGTTATTGGTTTTCTTCGTATGAATTCTATTTTATTCAGTTAAAGACTACTTGGTAGGTACCTCAGTACTTAACACAAAATCAAGAATATACGTGCAAACAACAATTTGTTTTTACATATGGGTGAATTTGCATATAGAGTAGAAAATTCCAAACAGCATTGAAAATTTATTTCCAATCTAGCGTGTCATTACACTGTTCAATCAAGCATAATCATACAAAAATGTCTGTTTTTAGAAGAAATAAAGAAGTCCATATAAATCATACAGCCACGTAAAATTGCTTACTTCATTCACACAAAACATGTGTCTACGAAATTACAATACCTATAGTAAAATAGTAAGTATTTATCATTAATGTATTGTTCTATTACACTCACCTAGTTTAATAGTTAATTGTAACTTGATCATACACATCTCAGTTATAATAATCAAGAACTAACACGCCAAGAGTGGAACGTTTAGCTGGACACTTGCCATGGTTTGTGTACAAGGCCGCAGGCAAGGGGGGGTTTTGGGGTTTAAGCCCCGAAATGCCTTAGCTAATCTAACAATGGTACATTTCAAAATATTTTCGACTCTTTTCGGATTGTTGTTGTTGATACTCATTGCCCCTGGTCGAAAGCTCGCTCCAACTCCAACGTCCAGACTCATGAGTTGAATCCGTGGTGTTAGTTTTATACTTGCTGACCCGAACGTTGTACGGTCCAAAATTCACAAGTGTTCCAGCCAACGCTTACCAACAAACGGCATTTGATGAACGGGTCATAAATATGATATACGGATATGACAATGTTATTTATTTATATGTCATTTATATATAATCAAAGGTTTACAATAACTTCTCCTTCAATAATTTTCATTTCAATTTTATATTTTTGTACGGCAACCAACGCTTTGTTGGCATCACGCAAGAAATATTATCCTCTACTAATGAGGACATAGAACACGTTTTTCTTGAAGCAGTCGCCGACGAAATGTTACTGAACATAGCATAGTAGCATAGTATCATGATCAGTATTATTTCAGCCTCGACTGTGAGCGCACGTCCTTCCATTTCAACGGATTTTTAAAGCAATTTATTACATTTTGTAGGAGTTTTCTGAACATCTGTTCAACCTATTAAATATATACAGTAAAGGCAATAACGCCGGGACTTTTTGTTCTGTCGAATCAATACCAAAGTTTTGAATTGCTGTAAAGTTTAATAAAACTCCCGATCCTAAAGTTTTCTGAAGTGAAAATATATTGAAAAGTATGAAAATCGTTCAACGTACCAGGATCAGCACGGTGTTCTTCACACTCTTGATGTATTTGAGGTGATTATTCTTATTTTTTACTGAAATTTTCTTTAAGAAATTTTCCGTTTGATAAAGGATGAGTTTACATTGGTAAACTCATCCTTTAATTTAATTTGCTACAATTTGCGAGTCAATACCCGTCAATAAATTGTAGCAAATTAATTGTCTCAAGCTTTGATACCTAAGTGAGCAAATGCAAATTTCTATTGACAAACAGATTGATAGAGTTAAGTAACCAATAGCGTTTCTACTACCTATCGAAAAAACTATGCTCCTATAAATTATTTATAACGAAAAATAAACCTGCCCTACCACGATCCTTCCAATAATATACCATTTTCAACACATGGCAAAGCGCTAAAATGTTTACGACCTGGGTTCATAGTTTGAGATTAATTTCACAATGAACCACGACAAAAGAAGTGTAGATACTCATACGTAGATTAATATTTCACACGTAAACTGAAAACGGCTTTATTATCGACATCCGTAGTGCAGTTATCGAGTGGCTATAGTACATCTTAAAGCTCATAGAAAAACCTATTTTTAAAAAACGTCGCCCTCCCTTCCGATAACGCTATTCAGCTACGTTCTAAAGCTGCTGGTTTAGTAGGCAACGACTTCAAAAGATTCATCATTACATATAGCTCGTTTATTTGAACGAGACTTATTATATTTTTATGTAGAACGGACTAATCTTTATGGCAGTATACAAAAGTTTCATAAATTGACGAAAAAACTCTGGAGACATAATAAATAACCAGCGAAGGCGAACAAAGAAGTACCTATAAATGGAAAACAAATAGTACTGACTCATTGATATATGATGGAGCAACATCCGCAGACCTAAAAGATGTTTCAGTATCGCACGTCCAAAGATTTTTAGACTGGCGGGCAATGTGTCACAATCCTCTGAGAAACTTCCGATGAAACGTTATCGTTTGGTGACAAAGATCCGCTAAATAAAAATATGGAGTCAGTCTGTTCCTACGGCTTTCTTACAACGGGCAATTTATTTGGGAAACGGAAAACTGTTAGCCTCATTCTCGGTTCCGGGCAACGATATGACAACGGGTACTATATTTTACTTGTTCTGAGTAGGCGTCCAGCCTGTACATCTGTACTTTTTTACGTACTATTGGGGACATTTTACTCCCTGGTCACATGATACATTTTTCGCTTAGTGCGTAGCAAGCCCTGGCTCTAGCAGGAGCATCTGATACTATAGCAATGGGTACAATTGCACTCGCCTGACTCACGACTTAAGTACTTTATTGCGACCAATTATTGCAGTTTACCTCTGTCAAATCCATGAGGGGTTTTAGGCATGAGGTCTGTTTTTTTATTACCTAGTACATACAATGTCAACGTAATTTGAAAGTACATATTATACTATGTATAGCGCCAACACTATTACTACACTATAAGGAATATTGCTTTTTAAAATAGGTACACACCTCGTATATCATGATTAACCTTCGTACCTATCTTAAGTAACAACCGTAATCTCTCTGATTTATAGCGCCCCTTATACACATGCCATGCCTATTCAGTGAGCCGAGGGAAATCTACTATTGGTGGACTTTTGTGTGTAAAATTAACGCCTGAAATTGATCGATTGTTCTAATAATTGTATATTTATTATGTAAGTGTGGGTCGGACAGACGATACTAAATACTTTTTATACTAACCTAGCATTGCTATTATTTGATATTTAGGTACATACCCGTACGGACTTGCATTAACGCAAGACCAAGAGCAAGGCTCAAGTCGCGCAGTTATTGTTTTAAAACTCTGCGAGACTTGCGTTTTGGTCTTGGTCACTTCGGGCAACGCTTCCTATATTATCATGATCATATTTAATAAACATGAAATGTTTTGCGTAAGTATGTTAAAATCACTAGAAGTGATTAAATCAAACTTTTACTGACTACAATTATTCAAAGTGAACGAGCAATTTGCATACTTACTGCAATGTACCACATCTAGGAGGAGTTCACTCGCAGATCGTCCGCCATCTCATGCACGGTCGAAGATAATGTCTAGCTCGATGAAGGTCAGATGAGGAAAGTGTATAAATGTTTTGATGCTACTAGGTACCTACATCCAGCCGGCCTTGCTGAGATTATGATTGTCTTACAATATACAACGAAACCGATTATTAAGCAATTTTGATCTCATGCCAAGCATTAAAAGCTTCATAAGTTAGCAAGCGTAACTATTGTAATAAGATCGAAATTGGTTCAACAAAGTGTATTAAGTAACACTAAATTTGAGTAAACAATATTAAGTTGTTTACAAAGGTCATATTCGCTTGTCCATAATTGAATGAAATCCAGGGATTTCTTTGATTAACTTTTGCCGGCGTTATCCGCAAAACAAAGACGCTCCTCGTGCGTAGTATCTAGTAATAATATAATAAATAAACACCATCGCGCCTCTTATCACCGAAGAGGTAAGCAGAGGTGCACTGCCTTGCACCCATATTTCAACAAAGCTTTCAATGGAATAGGGGATGAGTCCATTTTTTTATTATACCGGGCACACTCCCCGTTATTGAAGGGGGGTTTCTGGCCATAATCCACAACGCTGGCTCAGTGTGATATAAGGCTTTTTATTAGGCAATAAAATGTATCGTGCACTGTAAGATTTTGATTTTTGTACATTGATATTTATATCTGTCTAGTCACCCAGATGCGACTTTGTTATGGTCTCAATAATTTCAAAATAACTTTATCAAAAAGCACGATTTAGGCCCGCCCGCATAGACAACTAATTTTCAATTTATTCCTAATTATCCTAATTGCTAATTTATTCCTGTAGTAATAGACGTATATTTGGTCTGTAAAGATAAACATATATCGATTAGGTCTGTACCAATAGACCTATAATAGCTTATACCTATGTTCATTTAGATCTATTATATTTCTACGCTATAAGCTATCCAAATAAAATAAAATAACATAACTAAATTCAAGCTGATATTTATTTGTAACACAAAGGTATATTCAAGAGAGCGCAACATAAAACGCAAATAAACATCGATAGACAAAGTCTCTGATTACGTCAGAGGAACATTGAATTTAAAAAAAAAACATAAAAGTAGTTCTTAGAAATAAATACAAACTATGACAATAATGTTTGCGTTTCATTAAATAAGTAATTAATATTTATTTACACAACATGTTACTAATATATACGACGTGTTGTGTGTAGTGCAGATAGGATATCGGTCGGCGCCGAAATTAATTTGCTTATCGGTTGAAATTAAATATTTGTATGTATCGTTGTGCAAGCGCCTTATTAGAGCTCAAACAGAGAGTTATGTACCCAAACCAAACGGAGCCCCGTTGTTCCGTACGTCAAGTGCGAGATTATTCGTGAGCTAACCGTATACTTTATAGTCTACCGTATTTAGACATTTTGTATGGAGAATTGAAAGTTTTAAATACCGTCCGCTAGAGACGCTTTTCAATTCTCCATACAAAATGTGTAAACACGGTACACTATAAAGTATACAGTTAGCTCGCACTTGACGTGCTATAACGTTGTATATGCCACTAGATATTTAACGACTATATTGTGCCTGTACGAGAGATTTATATGAATACAATATTCAGTGGGAATTATTTATATACTCTTACCCGAGAAAATATCAATGGAAGCCCGTTTGCCTATCGTCAATATGAACATGACATAGGTACATATACAAATACATTTTATGTATATTCGTATAACGTCATACGCCGAGCTTTCTTTCATCTTTTCTTCTTTGATAAATTTAATAGCAAGTAGCTTATGTATACACGTCTTATATATAAAGTTTAATATATACGTTTTTTACCACACGGCGAGTATATAAAATCTGTGAAGTGCGAGTGTCATTGGAGTTCTTGAATATGAAAATAATAAAATCTCATGTTTATTGGTTTTTATTTGCTATGTTTTTATTTGCATGAGTATTTGTGTAGCTATGAATCTGATATTACTTTAAAAACAAATCGGTTCTTTAACCTTTTAGAGTTGCAAATTCGCAAAATAGTTCGGACGCAAAGTGGTCTTACCTACTCTTTTTAATTCACAGTTAAATAAAAAAAACATTTCATAGATTATATCCGCCCGTGCTATTTGGTGCGCAATTTATAACTATCTTCAATAATTTAAGAGGATATCTGACTTTTCACAGAGCGTAATCTTATTATATGTAGTTAATAAAGCTCTTTCTAGGCCAGTAAGTAGGAATTCAATAAAGTTTTAATTAATAGGGTGGTACCTGCTATCTCCCTGCGTTTAATTTGATACAGAAGGCACCATAGTGGGGCGAAATGAATTCAAAATGCAATAATTATGGATGTTTAGGGTTATAAGATATCATCTATCGTGATAACTTAAACGTATCATAAAGAATCTATAAAAATATTATAGAAAGGTATAGTCATCATAAATCATATGAAAATATTTTCTTTATGTGAAATATGAACATTTTCTTTGCTACCTGAATGTCCAATAAAAATCCCAGATGATCGATTTATGAAACAACTCTGGCTAACTAAAGATACCTAAAGCATAGTTAATTTAAAAGAAAATAAAATAATATAATTCAAAACACATTCTTTCTCTGAAAAAAATGAAAACGAATTTCTACACTACCTCTGCTTTACCACTTTGAGGAGTACAAGCGTAATAATGGTATACTTTGCTTAAGCTTCCTTCCTTATCTTTCAATAAAAAGGTTCTATATCTGTGCTCAACGAAGATGAAAATCCATAGTAGGTACGTATATGCGACCTCCCTCATTAATAACTCACCCTTATACGTACACACTTTACTGAGGATGTCAAACAAGCACTCCATTTGCCAAAGTAGTATTCTGGTCGTAAGCAACACTTTGTTTTGTGAAAATAAATAGTTATCGGACAAACTGGGGCAAAGCTATTTTCATATTATACGTAACCATTATAGTTATAACGTGTATCTTTAACTGTTGTGTAGAGTTTAACCTACTTACTATTTATTCATATATATATTGTGTTGTGGTTAACTTGATTTTTTGCTGAAAAATAAACTCTTAAGGAAAATAATAAAAACACCCAGTCTAGCCGGCAACAATTCTCAAACAGAATAAATCACTTATTGTTCAGCTTTACAAATAAAACATTGTTATTCACATTTTGGCGCATTGAAAAACAACGTTCCAAAATTTAGTAAAAGAAAAACTCACGTAGGTGGCACTTATATTTAGGTATCTTACCTACATTGTTTCAAAGCGCGTTGTTCAAAGCGCACCAATTTTTTTAACTTATACTGATAAAACTTCATAGCGAAAAGCTATTAAAAGTTTCCACTAAGTTATGTATGTTCAGATTAAAGATCGTTCTATGTTAACTGCGGATAAGTAATCCAATTGTTTTGGAAAAACTCCAAATCCTGATAGTCAACTTGTGTAAACATCCATCAATAATCCTTTTTTCATACCCACTACGTTCCAAATTAAACTTTCGACAGCAACGTGCGTATGCCGTTAGTTATCGATTACACTCAGTAGATATCTCGTAATGACTCAGTTGGTTACACGCTACACGCTTGTACAATTTGAGATTCAATTCAAATTATGTAGGTAATTATAAACATTTATATAGATGGGCAAATGTACCTACTAGTTATGATACGTCAGATTGGACAGACATTTTGAAAGCAGCATATTGTGGTGTCGCAATTCTGTGTGGGCGGGTCCCGCCAAATAATATACGAAGTTTTCGGGTCCTTGAAACATGTCTTGAATAACTTGGAGACTGTATACATAATATATGGGTCAGTAATTATGAATTTATAAAGGAGTCGCGATTGGATTTTATCGGTTAGTCTGATAAGAATAATTTCATTTGACTGTGTAACGTCTTGGTAAACTAATTGATGTGTTTTTTCCTATTTAAAATAGGACAAATTGACATAGTGAAATAATATCTATATTAGGCCCAACTTTACGTAATTACATCACATTTTCCTGAACAAAATAATATTTATTTTTTGCTTATAAAAAAAGTACATGTCTATTGTATTCAATACAATTATATTATTCAGGAAATAATCAAAGCGAACAATGTACGTCACTCAGTGAGTGTCTCCTAAAGAACTGGTAGTAATCCCAATAACATTAAAGATTTTATTTCGTGGAAACACGTACTGGTATATAAAATGATTTATTTTCTCGTAATTTCTATTCCTGTCTACTTTTCCTTGATATGTTTGAACAACGATCTTTTGGAAATGAAACGTTCAATCTCGGTAATTGTATTCGCAGTTCCTGCGAGCAATGCGGTCTCCGAGGCCTCCGCAGCCTGCGGTGACGGCCCTCCAACGGCTAAATGCAATTATCCCAGCACTTTGTCTTAGGCGCGCCTCCAAGCGTCTATCAGGCTGTGTCCGATTGAATCGAAGATACATGTTTAGGATATAGGCTTACGAAAAAAACAAAGGTATCAATGATATCGCCAGACAAATGCACAAATTCTACGGTCACAAACTATGCAACGCTTGTGTTATGCGGGTACCGTACAATTGTAATTAAAAGATATTAATCATCGATGACTCGGGTAAAAACATTCGTGTACATAACACAAAGTTTACCCTTACCGGGATTTGAATCCAGGATCCTCGGTACAGAAAGCAGGGTCACTACCAACTGTACCAATCGGGTGGTCAAAGAGAAAGTAATTAATTTGGTATAGAGTCCCCCAGGTAATTATTTTTGCTCTACCTTGATCAATAGATCTTTGTAATTGAATATGGTTGATGTTTTCGTTACTGATTTAAAACGCTTGTATCAATTAAGAGCCTTTATCTCTCGAGCTGAATAGATGAACTCTACATAGTAGAGTTCGTAATTGAATAATTTAACATATTAACCATCTGGAGTTTAAGGCACAATTACAAAGCATTTCTAAAAGATTTTAGTGCCAATGCAAATGGATTGGATCTTTGTATGCATTGAACGAGATATAATCGAATTTAATTTTCCATTATATTTTTATGAATTTAGGGATAAAGATGTAAAACTTGGTTAATGCATAAAACATCTCCATATTAGAGTTCTTTCCCAGTTGGATAGAATCCCCAGCTATACCTAACTTTTAGATAAAATCAATACAACGCTAGTTTGTGTTTCCAGAAAAGATCAGGCCAACATAATCGACTCGCAATGGAATGAAAATGGCATCATAATTTATGGTCACTTTAGGCCAGTTCTTGATGGGAAATTTGACAAAAGTTACAATTACAATGCCATTGCCGAAATTTGGCGAATGGCTAGTCTGCTAACAAGTCTGCGGCCCGAGTCTGCTGACAAAATTGACACATGGGGTGCAACAGTGACTCTATTTTGATAGCAGACTTGGATCCAGTTGAGGTGGACTCTTGTAGGTACACTCATTTTCAGTATCTATTGTCGTTTACTGGGAACACTGCAAATATGTCGGGTGTTATACAATCTCTATTAGAAATTTAATAATACTGCACGACCCGGGCACCGAACCTGCAGGACCTAAGGCCGCACTTGCTCAAAGGTATACGATAAAGGTTTAGTATAATCAGTAGCTACCTCTAGTTATATGGTACAATAGAGGAGTACCTAGGTACATTTAACAAGGTACCAAAGTTAAATCAATTTAACTACAACATCTACAGAATTGCATTCCATTAGCAAACTCCCAAAGTCTTACGGTATATAATTGATTTGAAGCAGGCTGCAGTTTCTGAAACTAAGATTTAATGCAAAACTTAATTGTATAAATTTCCAACTTTTATTTATTTGAAGGGTTCCGATATATAGACAGTAGTACCTAGTTTACTGCAGCAATTTAGGAATAAAAATAACTGCCAAAGAGCAAATATAGCTTCTAAAGACGAAGCTAGAGGTTTACTACAGTTTCATATGTCATGCTTTATTCTGTAGGTACTCGAGTCTATGGGTGTCGGAAAAGTAGTCGCCTAGGATCAGTAGAAAATCAATGTACGTAGAGTACCAGAATTCAAGTTATCATACATTCGCACGTTTCTCCGACGGCCATTTACTGCGATTTCACTCCGAAGTTACTCAAGGAAATTGAATGTCAACAATCCACAACTTTATTAGAGTGGCCGCTGAGCCGACAAATGTTTTCTTGGAAGAAAATATTTTACTTACCTAAGTAACTTGCGGCAATCTACTTTCTATATTTTTCGTGTTCTACAAACTAACTTTAGAATTAAAATACTTAGATACCTATATCTATCTATTAGGTAGCGAGTTTATTTTAGTACCTGTCTTTAAATTAATCTGAAAACGTAGTTCATGTCACGCAAGTGCCTTTAAATCGATCTCATAAACTCGAAAAATGTCTCAGAAAAAAGATCAGGAATAACGAACCTACGACTATGACAGTGACTTTTTGGTGGGAAGTTGAACCGTGTAGTTGTCGATTTTGTTTTATTTACCAAAAATCTGTTTCATAGATTCATAATGTGTAAAATTAGTGGGATATTAACCATTGTGTGTTCATTAACGTGCACGAGTGAAGGAAATTGTAATGAAACATTACAACTTGTCTTTTCAAGTTCTCCCAATATGTCCAGTAAATTTTCACTAAAATATCCACAGCTTTAGTAATAGGGGTAGGGAATTTATTCTATTATCATCATCGTCATCGACATTATCTTTATCATCAGGGGTACTTAACTATATTTTAAAAGAAGGCTTTTTACACGACACTGGTAAAAATGCGACAATTTTGTAGCCGATTACCAACCTAAAAAAATTGACGAAGAAGACTATATGACATGTCATTTACTGAATTCAAATTTCAAATTAAAATGCACGGTAGGAAAGTAATTGCTCGTTTAGCGAACCCTTATAACATCACCCTGTCATATTCAGGGAACTGTGGATATATACTCGAAGCAGAGATTAAATTTGGATCAAGTATAAATCAAATCAAGCCATAGATAAGTACCTATATTTATTTTAGAAGGATATTCTCGCGACTCTGGCTTTATTAAATAAAATACGTACCTATTTAGATAAAAAAATCCTACCTCACCTATATAGTGGAATACACCTTATTTGTATCCGTGCAGTGTAGTAATGGTAGTGGAGGGGCTATAGAGTAGTAAAATAATGAAACTTTTAATGAAAAACTATAATTCTAGGATTTTACCTAACTGCTGACTTTATAACAGCTGTACGCAATCAAACATTTAATCCCGTTCGAAAACGTAGGCAGACGAATAATTTGATTGCCACTGGCAAGTTTTCTTCAAAAGTAAAATGTTTTTTTACTACACAAATGTAGGGACCTACCGTTACTTTGATTTAACTTTTAATTAAATTCGTTGAAGCTCTATAGACACCCGTAGATGGATATACCTACGGACGGAAAATTCGGAAGGTTATTATCTTGACTTTCACTGTAGGTAGGTTCCTACAGCCTGTCATTATGTAGTCCGATTTCTAAAATGCCTATTTCAGTCGCTATTTTTACTTAATTTACTATTCGTAGGTAATGTTAATTCATAAATATCATTTCACCTTTATAGTTTCTGTAGTGATAACACATTATCAATTAAAGTTTATTACCTTTAGTAAATAACTAAGAATAATGAGAAATACCTATACCTACTGGCTGAGGCTTTTATGTATGTAAAAAATATAACACGAAACAAAGAAGAAGAAGAAGCTTTCTGGAATTCATTACACTGCAATACTTTGTATCAAAGTAACAAAGCACATAAGAAATACCTACTGGCAACTGGCAATTTCCGTTCAATTTCGCTGCTCGATTTAGCTTGAAATATTTAAAATCAAATGCGTAATTTGTAGCAATACGAATTAAAATAATTAAATTTACCATATCTAACTACTGTACAGTAGTACCTGTATGTATCTGTTGATAGATTTATAATTTTCAGAACAAGAACAAGTAATCTTTATATCGGCCACTTGGTTTATTTTTTAATTATGTCAAGATTATACTTTTGATACCTACTTGCGTTTTCCTAACTTGAGTTTAGCCTTGTTTTACATTCAAGTTTTTCCATTGCGAAATTCTGATTCATACATTTAGATACATTACCATTATCTTTTTATAGCGCATAGTTCAAATCCGAGCTCCGGTAAATCTTTGTTCGACTGTCCAAACAAACAAAGCATGTTCCAGCTAAAACTACAGACTGTTTGTACAAAAATCGAACCAAATGTTATCAGAGATAAAGGCGCTATTAAGTGTTACTTGTAGTTCTTATTATCGGGACGATGTTAGGATTTTTGATTAGCCCTTTGAAAATTTTAAAGGCGATCCGACCGTGTCCCTTACTGGATTATCAGGATAGTCAATTTGTAGGCAACTGCCTATGGGCCCGACGTGCTGTCCAGGGGCCCGTGGCCATGAGAAAACTAAATCTACGTAAGTAGTTTTAATTTGATCAGTTCATTATTTTTCGTTTAACAAAAGTTTATGATACATTTTTAAGAAGAATCTATATCACGAATACCCACGTTTGAAGGTATTTTTCTATATTAATCAGATTCCAGCTAGAATTATTAAAATCATTCGGGATATTCTAATACGGGTTTCTATTACACAGACAGATCTTTTCTAAATTCTCGTTATGCAACAAAAACTTGTATGAATAAAACGGTTTAAATACTACCTAACCAGAGGTCTACCTACCTATGGCGAGAGGGGCCCCAAGACTTGCATTGCCTAGCGGCAGTCGTGGCACACCATATTATTATTATCTATTATTAAACTGTGGAGTGAATTTACATTCTATTTTTTTGTTTTGCAATGCTCAATCTATTAGAACAGGATCTGGGAATATGAACTGCGAACGAACATTGAAAAGCGAACAAAATTTATTAATCGCTTGAACGATCGTAGATCAACCACATTACCTACCTACTTAATTGGAGCATCGAATAAGTACGCTAAAAACATTTCCTTGGTATCTACTAAGTGATGCCCACTGAGACGGGATCCGGTCTAGTGGCAGGCCTGAGTAGTCCTTAATGTATTTGACCGTTCCTAGTGTAGCCCTTTTGAGTCGATTGTGTGATACAACGTATACATAATACGTTATCCGAACCCCCTTCAATTGTTTTTTATAACTTACATAACTATGTTTTATGTACTTAGTTAACCTTCACAATGATTCCTAAAATTGTGCGCGCGATTGAGTTATAATACCCAACTACTTAATTATAAAAGTTTTATAAACGTCCTGACTTAAGGAACCGGAAAGGAAGGAAAACAAGACATATGTATTGTACGAGTATGTTAAATATGTTGTCAATTGCATAGTGCCTAAGTGTACCTAAAGGCGAAATTATGTTATAACACCCGTTTCTCTACTACGCTATTTCTACCAAATGCCTGCGTTTTAGGCAGTATCGAAAGATAATACTCTCTGCTTAAGTCCTGTTGATGAGTAAAATATTGTGTTTATTTGTTCTACATTTGTAATGTCTATGGAGTGTGATGCGTGGGCGCGAGCTTACTTTAGTATTATGCTACATTGTGGATAGATTAATGGACTGTTTTGCACAGAACCGATACAATGGAGATATATCTAAAACTAGATCTAGATTCAGAACATCCATACCGACCATCAAATCAATAGTTGTACCTAATCCGCTACATAGCTAGGTAATATTAAAAACATTTCGGAATATAGGTACTACTTGCTGTTGTTTCTTGGTGGTCTTTTAATTCACATCCATTCAACTAGCTTCATAAGTACCTTAAGTATCACATAAGTAACTACACAATTATTACGATTAGGTATGGCCCCTATAGTACCTAAGATTTATTTTAGACATCCACCAATGTTAGCTGTAAGTGCTGTAACTAGTTTTGTGACTTTGACACCATAAATTTTCCATTTATATAAAAAATACATAAAATTCGGCTACAGTCATCATCGCGCCCAGTGCCTATAACTTACGTTCGCAATATTTTTTTATGCTCGCGATAAAACTCGGACAAAGTCGATTCTCTCATTAACAACTAGGTTCTTATAAGAGTTCCTCCGTGATTTCCCCAATAAAAGTTGGGCTCATCTAAGTCGTGATGTCGTCATAAGCTATTGACCTTCTTTTATTTTACTATTGTGCTCGTAAAACGCGAGAAAATGATGGATCTGCGGTGCCTCAGCTCATGGATATTGAATGTTTACATTGCATAATAACGAACTGGAGCTCATTTCTTCTCATTTATGTAAATAGGTAGATATGGTATCGTTAACATGGCTCCTCTATATTGCCATTAATAAAATTCATTCATAATTTACCTACTCGCAAGTCATTTGCGTTACCTACTAATGTATTTCCCTATATCTATTACAGATGAGGTGACGGTCAGCTGTGATAATGAGTCGAAATTCAAGCGCAGTGGATTCCAATGGAGAATTAAGGATACTCCTGGTTGTGACCGTTATAGTCGGTTTGCTTCTCATGTTCTCCCTTCTTATGTGCTACGCTTGTGTGTTGAAGCGTCTATGCTGCGGCACCCCGAGGGAACGAGCTAAGAACATGGCATGTGCCAGAAGAACCGAAAGCTATCCTATGGGTGACGTCACACTCCTCTCGCAGCCCACGGAAAGCGAACGTGTTTAGTGGCGTGAAAAGCAAATGTAGAACGAGCTTATATATAAATCATATATTTTCTAAGTACCTAGGTACGCTCAATGGCTTTTTCGTATAGCGTAATGGCGGCCATATATTAGCCTATAACACTGATTTTTTTTCTTGCATACCTATACTTATTCTTGATGCGTTTGGCCCAGATCCAATGATTACTTACGGAAATTGTATATTATCTATTTTAACTGGTTATTTTATGGTATGACTGATTAAACATTTAAAACTGATTTTGCTATGAACACGATACGTAGACCTACCTATTAATTTGCGGGACTAAGTACCTACTTCATTATTAAAATAAATAGATTAATACTTAATACCTAAGGACCTTAGTATAAGTTGTGCGAATGATGTAGGTTATTAGTTAGGATTCGTCATTTTGTTATTCCTTAGACCATCGTTTCTCAAGCTTTTTAGTAGGTACTGATTGAATCAATTTAGAAACTTTCGTCTTAAGACCTGCCAAGGGTACCTGCTTGCTTGACTCACTGGATTTATAGGCAGCTGGTTCCATTTGTGCCCCATTCTTGTGTATAATATGCCCAGGTACCGGTGTTACTAGGATCCCGCTACTAATACAAGCGTTGTTTGGTTTGGGCCCATACAGTTGGTGTGTTTGTTTGACGATGTTTATTGTAGTAAAAGATGTACTAATACAGTCGAAGCGCCTGAATGATTTCAACACCCACGGTGCAGGCAATTACTTATATTATATTCTTATTTGTTGACGGCCTGGTTACCTCAGTTGGTTGTGACCATGCCTTCGGCACCGAGGTTCCCGGGTTCGAATCCTAGTAGGGACTAACCTTGTGTGATAATCATGAATGTTTGTTCCAGAGTAATGGATGTTTAAAAAAACTTTATAAATGAAACCCAAGACATGTGCAGTTATCCGTATTCTTTATTAAGTCAATAGGAATAATAAAAAGGCACTGATTATTGACATCTCCTTGTCAAATGAATACCCCGCAGTCGGCTTCGATTATCACATTGAGTACCTACATTAAATATAATACATTACTTTAAGCCTCTAAAAATATCTAGGCAATAGTTCTATATGTAATAAATATAATCATTTCTATAAAACGCAATACCTCATACACAACTGATTTCAATTGGTTATATGAAATTGATTCACTATTGTACCTACCTTATGCTTTATTCTATAAGGCACTTTATTTACCTTTCGATATCGTAGATCTAGTAATTTGTTCATATGTATTAGAAGTATATAACATATGACCCGTCTGTGACTAAATACATAGATATTTAGTCTGAGTGATCCGTATTTAAAAAGAGCAACAGCTGTCTAATTTGAGGTTTTGCATTAAGTAACTTGTTGCATATTATACGACCCGTTCGATGGACATTGACCCCCCAATTTATAGACGTTTGATAAAGTTATAAAACGTCTATAAATTCGACGGTTAATATTTATACATGGTTATGGAATTATATAAGGTTTGACAATGATAGTGTATTTTTTTTAACTGGGTCAACAGTAGGTTATAATGATAACATTCTCAAAGAAATAATCAAAATTGCGCGCTATACTGAACGCATGAACACACGGTACTGGTTCGCCCTGTTTAAAAAAAAAACAAATATTATTTACACAATATTATGTTATACATCAACATGATTCATATATATATATATCTCTAATTTATCCGTTTAAATATTTTACACTATTTCTGTTACACCTATATAAGAACTTAAGTTATAAATATGTACAATAAAGATTATATTTGTAATTTCCAAACCAATCGTTATAAATATTAATTAAGCTCGATTTATACGAGGACAGTACGCAGGTAAGCGGTATTGATAAGTAGACAACTTAGAATCCATACAATTCCTACTTCGTACTTGCCGAGATGTTTTAAATTTGCTAACAGATATTGCATACTGTTTCTCGTGTATATCGAGCATATTGATTCGCTTATAGAGTTAAGAACTACCAAACACTGATTAGATACTACCATAGATTAAATAAACCTCGATAGCCTAGTCTAATAATTATCTGAAATACATAACATTATGACAAACAATAGGTACCGTAAAACCCCTGTAAAACATGATATAACATTGAAAATTATACGCAAAGCAACTGATTATGGCGTATAGTTCTGTTCTCTTAACACACCGTGGACCATAGTCCTCAAGGATTGTGGCTTGCAGTACTCCTCCAGCCAGTTGAACACTGCCGCCGAGAATTCCGCGAAGTTATTCGTTGGGACCGATTCAAAAGACTCGAAAAGCTTATCCATTATACCCTGAAACTGAATAAATGGGGGGTTAACAAAAAAAGTACCTACACTTTACTGTACAGCATAAGACTGCCGAAAATTAACCATTTTTGCAGTACAGAGTAAATACAGAGAGACCTATTTGTATATTCGTCGATTATCTAGATTATCGCAAGTCCAGGACATAATTTCCTGTATATACATACCACTTGAAACTTATCCTGATCTGTGAGCCTTTGTTCATTATGGCCGGGAACAGAGTGCTGGGCCTTGACGATTTGTTCATAGTTTGCCTGCATAATGCGCAAGGCAATGACATCCTTGCGGAGCGCGTTACGCTCCTCCTCCTGCCGCCGCCGCTGCTGTAGTAAGTACTGGATGTAGTCTATGGACTTCTGTAGCACCTATAACAATATTCATAAGTAAATAGGATAATAGAAGACATTGAATGACCACTCTTTTTTATGAGATTAAGACACAATAATGATATTCTTTATCAAAAGTAAAAATCAATAAATAGAACGCCATCACAGCCAAATGGGTACACAGAAACAAACGGTTATTTAAGTTTAATGTTTTTATAATCCCAAAAATGTATGCCTCTCATGGTTGATAAAGCAAATAAACCTATACATTCATTATTGATTGCTTTCAAGGTCAGTAATAAATTGATAACCCTTTGCTAGCTATATAGATATGCAAAGTGATAAGAAAACTCACTGCTGCTTTGCTAGGTTTATATCCTGATGCATCTGTCTGTTGACACGTTGGGACCAGCTCCTGCAGTGAGTCATAACCTTTCTTTATGGCATCTCTCCTCTTCTGTTCTGCCTAAAAATAAAGTTTATTATTATTTTCATGTCTTTCTAATACTATTCGTTAATTCATTAGCTATTTCGAGCCTGCTTACAATACCATGATCATGTATCATCATTGTAGTATTGTAACAGTACTGAGTACATATTAATGATAGCTTAACATTTGATTCCACTCCCTGGCCAGTATTACCCTAGAATTTCGTGTTTTTCATAGGAAATACCAAAACCCATGAGATTTATAATAATATACCCTAGTATTCTAGGGACTAAAAAGGAATTGGAGCCCAGGATGGTACATTCTACATAGAATAAATTCTACAAAGCAAATTTATAAATCAAAAACATACTTGTGTATGAGCTTCTCTTCTTCTTTCTTTAAAAGTAAGTGCAGATGCCTTATTATCACCACTGTCATCTTCGTCTTCTGGAATATTAAATAAATACTTAAGTTAACTGACCACTAAAGACATCAAATTGAACTCAATAGGTTATAAATACAACAATCTAATTGGCAAATCAACCTGTGTTCTGGTTTGAAGATGAAGGTGTTTGATGTATGTTTTGTATCGATCCGCTACTTCCACATCGAGGATACATTTTTATCAAAATATATCGAGGTGGTTATCACACGTTGAACTCAGCAGGTTCTACGTTGTTTTGTTCGATATTGGTTATTTACACTTGCGATACAGACATACCCAAACGTTTACGTATATGAATTTGAATCAGATAAATAGAGAGAAACATAAAACTAAACACCAAAAGCTATTAGGACACTAATCAATATATTTACTTCTATAATCTATTTTACTACAAATAATAATTGCGCAATTCATTTTATTTATCATAGAATGTAATACTAAGAGCAAGAGAGAAAGAACCGTAATGTAACCAAACCAACTAATAGTGACAGTCTCCTGACAGAATGGTTATGGCAGTGTTGCCAACCCCAAGAAACTAAAAAACAGCAGCTCATCAATAAAAAAACAGCAGAAAACAGTAGGTAAAGTAAAAAAGGGCAGATTTCCTGATATAATTAAAACAATCAGCTACTTTTATTAGTTACCAGGACTTACATATATTGTTATATTATAATATTGATCACAAGATATTAAAAAAAACTAAATCAAAGTAAAATTATTGTCCACTTTCATCCTCTATTGCCTCATCTTCAGTATTTTCAGACTCATTTTCCTCATTAAATCATACATATTTTTGTTAAATTTCTTCATTTGCCTTTCTGTGGCTTAAAATGAGTAGCACTAGGTTATTTTGGATTTAGTGTGCAATAAGTCGATATTCTGTTGCGTAATTTAGTTTTCATATTATTTATAGCTGAAAATATTCTTTCCACGGTGGGGCTGCTATGTGGTAGCCACAAAGGTTTCTTCACCAATTCACACAATGTGGGAAATCCCTTGAATCTCGACAAGAGTAGATACTGCCGTCTAGTGTCATTGCGTTTTATTACAAAGTGGTTATCAAAAAATATTTTCATAGTGTAGGTATAATATAACGCTAATTGAAAAACAGTAAAAATTAGGAATGAAACAGAAAACAGGGGGATAAATGTGAAAACAGCAAATCTACTGTTAAAACAGTAGGGTTGTTAACACTGGCTTCACATGTCATTTGTATATAAACCGCTTAATATAATATGTTCTCTACAATATAGTCTTGTAACGCTTAAAAGGCGTTACTCAACATAGCCGTATAATAGTCGATAAAAAATAGAGGCGTCAAGTGGTGAGACGAAGAGCACCGTTCCCCGCACGTTAGTCAGCGTAACATGATATCCACTCAATGTGATACGCAATACCAATGTTATGAAATTCTCAGTTATCATCAAAGTTCGGTGTATAACTGCGGCCCTATTGCGTATCTCAGTTGACAGCTCATAGTGAAGATAACTTAGCAAAGTTTTCAACGATTAACTGTCAAATAGCTAGTTTCGTATTGGCTAACTTCAGTGACTAACTGGGATGACGTCATGAGCACCGAGTACCGGCGATAGCCACCGTAACACGTTTTGACAGATGTTTTTGTATCGATACTTATAAGATTGCGATTGTGTAAGCTTAGTGGACATCAAATTAATAATAATTTAAATCGTCATGACTTTCGTGAAAGACACTACTCAAAGGCAGTGTTTTAGAAGTTCTATTGATTATCACCGTAGCCAGAATTTAGTAAAATGGGTAAAAGTTGCGACTTTTGTTGTGTTTTATAGTAAGTGTCGTGTGTATAGACGAATGGCACGTCTGATTTTGTTGGGATTTACTGAAGAAGAGCGAAAACAAAGTCTTTTACGTATTAAGAGACACCGTCTGCGCGACGCTAGTAATCCATTGCAGTTGCCAGAGAGAGAGTTTATTGCAAATTTTTTGTTTCACCAAAGATTCCAACATGTTTTGGAAGAACTCAATCCATACCTACCACAGGCTTGACGAAAAACGGCTATTCGCAAGGAACTAAGTAAGTACTATTCTATTATCTTCTAAAATAATATCTTTGGTGTAAAAATATAATAATATCATTACCAACATGTTTAGATTGATAAACTTAATCATGTTTTTGATTGCCAATGGGTCCTACCAATGCAATGAAGGTGCCTCATTTATATGTAATATATCCCAGCCCACATTTAGTTAATGTCTGCATGAAGTTACTGATGCAATATGTCCGGGAAGTAATTCTTAAGTATATAAAGGTTTCCTTCATCTCAGCAAGAAACGTAAATCATTTTGAAAGTGAAACTATTAATTATGTTTTAATTTTAATAGTATTATATTAATATTTAAATATTTTATATTGACCTATTGTATTGTTGTTTTCAGGTTCATGAAAAAAAATGCGATTTCCAGGCATTATTTGGTGTATTGATGTTACACATGTGGCAATAATCCGATCTATAGATCATGAGGAAGCATATTGTAATAAGAAAAATTATCATTCTGTGAATGTTTTAAATGTAAGAATTATTACTATTTAGATTATTGTTAAAAGTATTTAAAATATGAGGGAGGGTATAGGAAGGGTATTTTCATATATCATATATGGTTATGGTTACATATATTTTTTCTTTACTCTCTTTATACTTACATGTGTTTAACAACTGAGTAAAATAATACTTTTGTTTTAGATTTGTGATGCTAATTTAAATATGCATGTTGATGCATCATTTGGTGGTGTTTCACATGATTCATATGTCTGGAATTAATGCCCCTGCAGCCAAGATAGTGAATGAAGGTGTTGTTCTTCATAACATAGCCAATACACAAAATGTTCCAATGCCTGAGCCTCAGATTGATGATGTTCACAATGACCAACAGAGACAAGTCTTCAGAGTTGGCAAGAATTGAGGCAATTCCAAACATTTCTAGGGATATATTAGTCCAAAGATTATGGAATATGACATTTTACTACCTACACAAAAAATAAGTCTAAAGTTATTAACATATTTTAATGTATTATTATTTTTTAAATTATTAATCTTACTTTATTTACTATGTTACAGCAATTTTTTATTGTTTTTTTATGTGAATGTACTTACAACTACAATTTGGTTTGTGAAACATTGAAAAAAAATGCAATAAATAATCTGATGTATAAAAATAATTGTTATTTGAATTTGTAGCATAATTATGTCAATCATCAACCCATACGAGCTACATAACTGTGTACATCATCCCATATATCCTTCATTAAATCCACCATCGCTTCCATTGTGGCTGCATGTCATTGTGACCTCAACCTTCGACTGGTGAGGTGGAGCACTGAGCATGTCCTGTAAATAACATGTTTTTTAACATAGTTCTACTTATCCTAAGTGTTTTTTTTTGGTACTGAAGTGTTTTGAGAGTCTGGGTTAAGTGGGTGCTCTTTATGGATTGAAATGGGACCAAGGATAAAGTGACAAAAAATTCATGAGAATAAAATTGCTGGTATTATTAGTTATGATGAAGTTGAAATGTTTTAGGTAAGTAATATTTTAAGATGACGGTGTATTTATAGAGGATATAAGATGCTAACTTACTCTACACCATTGGTCTGGTGTTTTCCCTCTGCCACAGAGTTTAGTTGGACCGTTACGGAGTTCCACGCTTCTCGGGTAATTCGAACTGCCTGTGGCCCCCCCCGGAAAGCGATCCAATGCTACGTCGCGATGGGACTCCGCAAATTCCACATTGCTTGTGTTCCATTTGCCTTACGGAAACTGTTCTTCGTGCCGGCATCTTAAAAGTAGATATTTTACATCATTATAAACTTAATCTTACCCTGCATTATAAACAACGGTGTTATTTTGTTAAGCTGATTATGAAGAAGAAATTTATCCCCTATGAAAATAAACTTTGATAACATTTTTCACATTTATTAGCAAAACGTTGTCGTTTGATTGGGAACCTAGCAATTATGTGGTTTTACTTACCTTTAATTTATTTTCACAAACTCGTAAACACATTATTTAAGTAATCCCATTAGACGATCGAAGTAAACAACTTGTACAAAATAATGAATTTGCTGCCAGCTTCACATGTCATTTGTATATAAACCGCTTAATATGATATGTTCTCTACAATATAGTCTTGTAACGCTTAAAAGGCGTTACTCAACATAGCCGTATAATAGTCGATAAAAAATAGAGGCGTCAAGTGGTGATACGATGAGCACCGGTCCCCGCACGTTAGTCATCGTAACTTGATATCCACTCAATGTGATACGCAATACCAATGTTATGAAATTCTCAGTTATCATCAAAGTTCGGTGTACAACTGAAGCTTGATAGTCACTGACCATCAAAAAGATAGCCAATAGCCCTGCTGAAGCTTGATAGTCACTGACCATCAAAAAGATAGCCAATAGCCCTGCTATGGTAAGTGACGATGAGATCTACGATGGAGCATACTTGCCTGGGTAGGAAGGCGGCAGTAGATAGAGACGCTACATTCACTAGGCACATGCAGCGCAACTGATCTGCGGCCCTATTGCGTATCTCAGTTGACAGCTCATAGTGAAGATAACTTAGCAAAGTTTTCAACGATTAACTGTCAAATAGCTAGTTTCGTATTGGCTAACTTCAGTGACTAACTGGGATGACGTCATGAGCACCGAGTACCGGCGATAGCCACCGTAACACGTTTTGACAGATGTTTTTGTATCGATACTTATAAGATTGCGATTGTGTAAGCTTAGTGGACATCAAATTAATAATAATTTAAATCGTCATGACTTTCGTGAAAGACACTACTCAAAGGCAGTGTTTTAGAAGTTCTATTGATTATCACCGTAGCCAGAATTTAGTAAAATGGGTAAAAGTTGCGACTTTTGTTGTGTTTTATAGTAAGTGTCGTGTGTATAGACGAATGGCACGTCTGATTTTGTTGGGATTTACTGAAGAAGAGCGAAAACAAAGTCTTTTACGTATTAAGAGACACCGTCTGCGCGACGCTAGTAATCCATTGCAGTTGCCAGAGAGAGAGTTTATTGCAAATTTTTTGTTTCACCAAAGATTCCAACATGTTTTGGAAGAACTCAATCCATACCTACCACAGGCTTGACGAAAAACAGCTATTCGCAAGGAACTAAGTAAGTACTATTCTATTATCTTCTAAAATAATATCTTTGGTGTAAAAATATAATAATATCATTACCAACATGTTTAGATTGATAAACTTAATCATGTTTTTGATTGCCAATGGGTCCTACCAATGCAATGAAGGTGCCTCATTTATATGTAATATATCCCAGCCCACATTTAGTTAATGTCTGCATGAAGTTACTGATGCAATATGTACGGGAAGTAATTCTTAAGTATATAAAGGTTTCCTTCATCTCAGCAAGAAACGTAAATCATTTTGAAAGTGAAACTATTAATTATGTTTTAATTTTAATAGTATTATATTAATATTTAAATATTTTATATTGACCTATTGTATTGTTGTTTTCAGGTTCATGAAAAAAAAATGCGATTTCCAGGCATTATTTGGTGTATTGATGTTACACATGTGGCAATAATCCGATCTATAGATCATGAGGAAGCATATTGTAATAAGAAAAATTATCATTCTGTGAATGTTTTAAATGTAAGAATTATTACTATTTAGATTATTGTTAAAAGTATTTAAAATATGAGGGAGGGTATAGGAAGGGTATTTTCATATATCATATATGGTTATGGTTACATATATTTTTTCTTTACTCTCTTTATACTTACATGTGTTTAACAACTGAGTAAAATAATACTTTTGTTTTAGATTTGTGATGCTAATTTAAATATGCATGTTGATGCATCATTTGGTGGTGTTTCACATGATTCATATGTCTGGAATTAATGCCCCTGCAGCCAAGATAGTGAATGAAGGTGTTGTTCTTCATAACATAGCCAATACACAAAATGTTCCAATGCCTGAGCCTCAGATTGATGATGTTCACAATGACCAACAGAGACAAGTCTTCAGAGTTGGCAAGAATTGAGGCAATTCCAAACATTTCTAGGGATATATTAGTCCAAAGATTATGGAATATGACATTTTACTACCTACACAAATAATAAGTCTAAAGTTATTAACATATTTTAATGTATTATTATTTTTTAAATTATTAATCTTACTTTATTTACTATGTTACAGCAATTTTTTATTGTTTTTTATGTGAATGTACTTACAACTACAATTTGGTTTGTGAAACATTGAAAAAAAATGCAATAAATAATCTGATGTATAAAAATAATTGTTATTTGAATTTGTAGCATAATTATGTCAATCATCAACCCATATGAGCTACATAACTGTGTACATCATCCCATATATCCTTCATTAAATCCACCATCGCTTCCATTGTGGCTGCATGTCATTGTGACCTCAACCTTCGACTGGTGAGGTGGAGCACTGAGCATGTCCTGTAAATAACATGTTTTTTAACATAGTTCTACTTATCCTAAGTGTTTTTTTTTTTGGTACTGAAGTGTTTTGAGAGTCTGGGTTAAGTGGGTGCTCTTTATGGATTGAAATGGGACCAAGGATAAAGTGACAAAAAATTCATGAGAATAAAATTGCTGGTATTATTAGTTATGATGAAGTTGAAATGTTTTAGGTAAGTAATATTTTAAGATGACGGTGTATTTATAGAGGATATAAGATGCTAACTTACTCTACGCCATTGGTCTGGTGTTTTCCCTCTGCCACAGAGTTTAGTTGGACCGTTACGGAGTTCCACGCTTCTCGGGTAATTCGAACTGCCTGTGGCCCCCCCCGGAAAGCGATCCAATGCTACGTCGCGATGTGACTCCGCAAATTCCACATTGCTTGTGTTCCATTTGCCTTACGGAAACTGTTCTTCGTGCCGGCATCTTAAAAGTAGATATTTTACATCATTATAAACTTAATCTTACCCTGCATTATAAACAACGGTGTTATTTTGTTAAGCTGATTATGAAGAAGAAATTTATCCCCTATGAAAATAAACTTTGATAACATTTTTCACATTTATTAGCAAAACGTTGTCGTTTGATTGGGAACCTAGCAATTATGTGGTTTTACTTACCTTTAATTTATTTTCACAAACTCGTAAACACATTATTTAAGTAATCCCATTAGACGATCGAAGTAAACAACTTGTACAAAATAATGAATTTGCTGCCAGCTTCACATGTCATTTGTATATAAACCGCTTAATATGATAGGTTCTCTACAATATAGTCTTGTAACGCTTAAAAGGCGTTACTCAACATAGCCGTATAATAGTCGATAAAAAATAGAGGCGTCAAGTGGTGATACGATGAGCACCGGTCCCCGCACGTTAGTCATCGTAACTTGATATCCACTCAATGTGATACGCAATACCAATGTTATGAAATTCTCAGTTATCATCAAAGTTCGGTGTACAACTGAAGCTTGATAGTCACTGACCATCAAAAAGATAGCCAATAGCCCTGCTGACCCGCCATCCATGAATGGCAGCACCGAACAACATGCCGGAACACGGCTAGGCCGCTTGGCGACATGGCTTTGTTTAGTGGGTGGTGACTAGCCACGGCCGAAGCCTACCACCAGTAGAGTTGTCACCTGCAGCGGCCCTATTGCGTATCTCAGTTGACAGCTCATAGTGAAGATAACTTAGCAAAGTTTTCAACGATTAACTGTCAAATAGCTAGTTTCGTATTGGCTAACTTCAGTGACTAACTGGGATGACGTCATGAGCACCGAGTACCGGCGATAGCCACCGTAACACGTTTTGACAGATGTTTTTGTATCGATACTTATAAGATTGCGATTGTGTAAGCTTAGTGGACATCAAATTAATAATAATTTAAATCGTCATGACTTTCGTGAAAGACACTACTCAAAGGCAGTGTTTTAGAAGTTCTATTGATTATCACCGTAGCCAGAATTTAGTAAAATGGGTAAAAGTTGCGACTTTTGTTGTGTTTTATAGTAAGTGTCGTGTGTATAGACGAATGGCACGTCTGATTTTGTTGGGATTTACTGAAGAAGAGCGAAAACAAAGTCTTTTACGTATTAAGAGACACCGTCTGCGCGACGCTAGTAATCCATTGCAGTTGCCAGAGAGAGAGTTTATTGCAAATTTTTTGTTTCACCAAAGATTCCAACATGTTTTGGAAGAACTCAATCCATACCTACCACAGGCTTGACGAAAAACAGCTATTCGCAAGGAACTAAGTAAGTACTATTCTATTATCTTCTAAAATAATATCTTTGGTGTAAAAATATAATAATATCATTACCAACATGTTTAGATTGATAAACTTAATCATGTTTTTGATTGCCAATGGGTCCTACCAATGCAATGAAGGTGCCTCATTTATATGTAATATATCCCAGCCCACATTTAGTTAATGTCTGCATGAAGTTACTGATGCAATATGTACGGGAAGTAATTCTTAAGTATATAAAGGTTTCCTTCATCTCAGCAAGAAACGTAAATCATTTTGAAAGTGAAACTATTAATTATGTTTTAATTTTAATAGTATTATATTAATATTTAAATATTTTATATTGACCTATTGTATTGTTGTTTTCAGGTTCATGAAAAAAAAATGCGATTTCCAGGCATTATTTGGTGTATTGATGTTACACATGTGGCAATAATCCGATCTATAGATCATGAGGAAGCATATTGTAATAAGAAAAATTATCATTCTGTGAATGTTTTAAATGTAAGAATTATTACTATTTAGATTATTGTTAAAAGTATTTAAAATATGAGGGAGGGTATAGGAAGGGTATTTTCATATATCATATATGGTTATGGTTACATATATTTTTTCTTTACTCTCTTTATACTTACATGTGTTTAACAACTGAGTAAAATAATACTTTTGTTTTAGATTTGTGATGCTAATTTAAATATGCATGTTGATGCATCATTTGGTGGTGTTTCACATGATTCATATGTCTGGAATTAATGCCCCTGCAGCCAAGATAGTGAATGAAGGTGTTGTTCTTCATAACATAGCCAATACACAAAATGTTCCAATGCCTGAGCCTCAGATTGATGATGTTCACAATGACCAACAGAGACAAGTCTTCAGAGTTGGCAAGAATTGAGGCAATTCCAAACATTTCTAGGGATATATTAGTCCAAAGATTATGGAATATGACATTTTACTACCTACACAAATAATAAGTCTAAAGTTATTAACATATTTTAATGTATTATTATTTTTTAAATTATTAATCTTACTTTATTTACTATGTTACAGCAATTTTTTATTGTTTTTTATGTGAATGTACTTACAACTACAATTTGGTTTGTGAAACATTGAAAAAAAATGCAATAAATAATCTGATGTATAAAAATAATTGTTATTTGAATTTGTAGCATAATTATGTCAATCATCAACCCATATGAGCTACATAACTGTGTACATCATCCCATATATCCTTCATTAAATCCACCATCGCTTCCATTGTGGCTGCATGTCATTGTGACCTCAACCTTCGACTGGTGAGGTGGAGCACTGAGCATGTCCTGTAAATAACATGTTTTTTAACATAGTTCTACTTATCCTAAGTGTTTTTTTTTTTGGTACTGAAGTGTTTTGAGAGTCTGGGTTAAGTGGGTGCTCTTTATGGATTGAAATGGGACCAAGGATAAAGTGACAAAAAATTCATGAGAATAAAATTGCTGGTATTATTAGTTATGATGAAGTTGAAATGTTTTAGGTAAGTAATATTTTAAGATGACGGTGTATTTATAGAGGATATAAGATGCTAACTTACTCTACGCCATTGGTCTGGTGTTTTCCCTCTGCCACAGAGTTTAGTTGGACCGTTACGGAGTTCCACGCTTCTCGGGTAATTCGAACTGCCTGTGGCCCCCCCCGGAAAGCGATCCAATGCTACGTCGCGATGTGACTCCGCAAATTCCACATTGCTTGTGTTCCATTTGCCTTACGGAAACTGTTCTTCGTGCCGGCATCTTAAAAGTAGATATTTTACATCATTATAAACTTAATCTTACCCTGCATTATAAACAACGGTGTTATTTTGTTAAGCTGATTATGAAGAAGAAATTTATCCCCTATGAAAATAAACTTTGATAACATTTTTCACATTTATTAGCAAAACGTTGTCGTTTGATTGGGAACCTAGCAATTATGTGGTTTTACTTACCTTTAATTTATTTTCACAAACTCGTAAACACATTATTTAAGTAATCCCATTAGACGATCGAAGTAAACAACTTGTACAAAATAATGAATTTGCTGCCAGCTTCACATGTCATTTGTATATAAACCGCTTAATATGATAGGTTCTCTACAATATAGTCTTGTAACGCTTAAAAGGCGTTACTCAACATAGCCGTATAATAGTCGATAAAAAATAGAGGCGTCAAGTGGTGATACGATGAGCACCGGTCCCCGCACGTTAGTCATCGTAACTTGATATCCACTCAATGTGATACGCAATACCAATGTTATGAAATTCTCAGTTATCATCAAAGTTCGGTGTACAACTGAAGCTTGATAGTCACTGACCATCAAAAAGATAGCCAATAGCCCTGCTGACCCGCCATCCATGAATGGCAGCACCGAACAACATGCCGGAACACGGCTAGGCCGCTTGGCGACATGGCTTTGTTTAGTGGGTGGTGACTAGCCACGGCCGAAGCCTACCACCAGTAGAGTTGTCACCTGCAGCGGCCCTATTGCGTATCTCAGTTGACAGCTCATAGTGAAGATAACTTAGCAAAGTTTTCAACGATTAACTGTCAAATAGCTAGTTTCGTATTGGCTAACTTCAGTGACTAACTGGGATGACGTCATGAGCACCGAGTACCGGCGATAGCCACCGTAACACGTTTTGACAGATGTTTTTGTATCGATACTTATAAGATTGCGATTGTGTAAGCTTAGTGGACATCAAATTAATAATAATTTAAATCGTCATGACTTTCGTGAAAGACACTACTCAAAGGCAGTGTTTTAGAAGTTCTATTGATTATCACCGTAGCCAGAATTTAGTAAAATGGGTAAAAGTTGCGACTTTTGTTGTGTTTTATAGTAAGTGTCGTGTGTATAGACGAATGGCACGTCTGATTTTGTTGGGATTTACTGAAGAAGAGCGAAAACAAAGTCTTTTACGTATTAAGAGACACCGTCTGCGCGACGCTAGTAATCCATTGCAGTTGCCAGAGAGAGAGTTTATTGCAAATTTTTTGTTTCACCAAAGATTCCAACATGTTTTGGAAGAACTCAATCCATACCTACCACAGGCTTGACGAAAAACAGCTATTCGCAAGGAACTAAGTAAGTACTATTCTATTATCTTCTAAAATAATATCTTTGGTGTAAAAATATAATAATATCATTACCAACATGTTTAGATTGATAAACTTAATCATGTTTTTGATTGCCAATGGGTCCTACCAATGCAATGAAGGTGCCTCATTTATATGTAATATATCCCAGCCCACATTTAGTTAATGTCTGCATGAAGTTACTGATGCAATATGTCCGGGAAGTAATTCTTAAGTATATAAAGGTTTCCTTCATCTCAGCAAGAAACGTAAATCATTTTGAAAGTGAAACTATTAATTATGTTTTAATTTTAATAGTATTATATTAATATTTAAATATTTTATATTGACCTATTGTATTGTTGTTTTCAGGTTCATGAAAAAAAATGCGATTTCCAGGCATTATTTGGTGTATTGATGTTACACATGTGGCAATAATCCGATCTATAGATCATGAGGAAGCATATTGTAATAAGAAAAATTATCATTCTGTGAATGTTTTAAATGTAAGAATTATTACTATTTAGATTATTGTTAAAAGTATTTAAAATATGAGGGAGGGTATAGGAAGGGTATTTTCATATATCATATATGGTTATGGTTACATATATTTTTTCTTTACTCTCTTTATACTTACATGTGTTTAACAACTGAGTAAAATAATACTTTTGTTTTAGATTTGTGATGCTAATTTAAATATGCATGTTGATGCATCATTTGGTGGTGTTTCACATGATTCATATATCTGGAATTAATGCCCCTGCAGCCAAGATAGTGAATGAAGGTGTTGTTCTTCATAACATAGCCAATACACAAAATGTTCCAATGCCTGAGCCTCAGATTGATGATGTTCACAATGACCAACAGAGACAAGTCTTCAGAGTTGGCAAGAATTGAGGCAATTCCAACGATATATTAGTCCAAAGATTATGGAATATGACATTTTACTACCTACACAAATAATAAGTCTAAAGTTATTAACATATTTTAATGTATTATTATTTTTTAAATTATTAATCTTACTTTATTTACTATGTTACAGCAATTTTTTATTGTTTTTTTATTTGAATGTACTTACAACTACAATTTGGTTTGTGAAACATTGAAAAAAAATGCAATAAATAATCTGATGTATAAAAATAATTGTTATTTGAATTTGTAGCATAATTATGTCAATCATCAACCCATACGAGCTACATAACTGTGTATATCATCCCATATATCCTTCATTAAATCCACCATCGCTTCCATTGTGGCTGCATGTCATTGTGACCTCAACCTTCGACTGGTGAGGTGGAGCACTGAGCATGTCCTGTAAATAACATGTTTTTTTTTTGGTACTGAAGTGTTTTGAGAGTCTGGGTTAAGTGGGTGCTCTTTATGGATTGAAATGGGACCAAGGATAAAGTGACAAAAAATTCATGAGAATAAAATTGCTGGTATTATTAGTTATGATGAAGTTGAAATGTTTTAGGTAAGTAATATTTTAAGATGACGGTGTATTTATAGAGGATATAAGATGCTAACTTACTCTACGCCATTGGTCTGGTGTTTTCCCTCTGCCACAGAGTTTAGTTGGACCGTTACGGAGTTCCACGCTTCTCGGGTAATTCGAACTGCCTGTGGCCCCCCCCCCCGGAAAGCGATCCAATGCTACGTCGCGATGGGACTCCGCAAATTCCACATTGCTTGTGTTCCATTTGCCTTACGGAAACTGTTCTTCGTGCCGGCATCTTAAAAGTAGATATTTTACATCATTATAAACTTAATCTTACCCTGCATTATAAACAACGGTGTTATTTTGTTAAGCTGATTATGAAGAAGAAATTTATCCCCTATGAAAATAAACTTTGATAACATTTTTCACATTTATTAGCAAAACGTTGTCGTTTGATTGGGAACCTAGCAATTATGTGGTTTTACTTACCTTTAATTTTATTTTCACAAACTCGTAAACACATTATTTAAGTAATCCCATTAGACGATCGAAGTAAACAACTTGTACAAAATAATGAATTTGCTGCCAGCTTCACATGTCATTTGTATATAAACCGCTTAATATGATAGGTTCTCTACAATATAGTCTTGTAACGCTTAAAAGGCGTTACTCAACATAGCCGTATAATAGTCGATAAAAAATAGAGGCGTCAAGTGGTGATACGATGAGCACCGGTCCCCGCACGTTAGTCATCGTAACTTGATATCCACTCAATGTGATACGCAATACCAATGTTATGAAATTCTCAGTTATCATCAAAGTTCGGTGTACAACTGAAGCTTGATAGTCACTGACCATCAAAAAGATAGCCAATAGCCCTGCAGGGCTTTGGACTTTGATGATAACTGAGAATTTCATAACATTGGTATTGCGTATCACATTGAGTGGATATCAAGTTACGATGACTAACGTGCGGGGACCGGTGCTCATCGTATCACCACTTGACGCCTCTATTTTTTATCGACTATTATACGGCTATGTTGAGTAACGCCTTTTAAGCGTTACAAGACTATATTGTAGAGAACATATCATATTAAGCGGTTTATATACAAATGACATGTGAAGCTGGCAGCAAATTCATTATTTTGTACAAGTTGTTTACTTCGATCGTCTAATGGGATTACTTAAATAATGTGTTTACGAGTTTGTGAAAATAAATTAAAGGTAAGTAAAACCACATAATTGCTAGGTTCCCAATCAAACGACAACGTTTTGCTAATAAATGTGAAAAATGTTATCAAAGTTTATTTTCATAGGGGATAAATTTCTTCTTCATAATCAGCTTAACAAAATAACACCGTTGTTTATAATGCAGGGTAAGATTAAGTTTATAATGATGTAAAATATCTACTTTTAAGATGCCGGCACGAAGAACAGTTTCCGTAAGGCAAATGGAACACAAGCAATGTGGAATTTGCGGAGTCCCATCGCGACGTAGCATTGGATCGCTTTCCGGGGGGGGCCACAGGCAGTTCGAATTACCCGAGAAGCGTGGAACTCCGTAACGGTCCAACTAAACTCTGTGGCAGAGGGAAAACACCAGACCAATGGCGTAGAGTACGTTAGCATCTTATATCCTCTATAAATACACCGTCATCTTAAAATATTACTTACCTAAAACATTTCAACTTCATCATAACTAATAATACCAGCAATTTTATTCTCATGAATTTTTTGTCACTTTATCCTTGGTCCCATTTCAATCCATAAAGAGCACCCACTTAACCCAGACTCTCAAAACACTTCAGTACCAAAAAAAAAACACTTAGGATAAGTAGAACTATGTTAAAAAACATATTATTTACAGGACATGCTCAGTGCTCCACCTCACCAGTCGAAGGTTGAGGTCACAATGACATGCAGCCACAATGGAAGCGATGGTGGATTTAATGAAGGATATATGGGATGATGTACACAGTTATGTAGCTCGTATGGGTTGATGATTGACATAATTATGCTACAAATTCAAATAACAATTATTTTTATACATCAGATTATTTATTGCATTTTTTTTCAATGTTTCACAAACCAAATTGTAGTTGTAAGTACATTCACATAAAAAAACAATAAAAAATTGCTGTAACATAGTAAATAAAGTAAGATTAATAATTTAAAAAATAATAATACATTAAAATATGTTAATAACTTTAGACTTATTATTTGTGTAGGTAGTAAAATGTCATATTCCATAATCTTTGGACTAATATATCCCTAGAAATGTTTGGAATTGCCTCAATTCTTGCCAACTCTGAAGACTTGTCTCTGTTGGTCATTGTGAACATCATCAATCTAAGGCTCAGGCATTGGAACATTTTGTGTATTGGCTATGTTATGAAGAACAACACCTTCATTCACTATCTTGGTTGCAGGGGCATTAATTCCAGACATATGAATCATGTGAAACACCACCAAATGATGCATCAACATGCATATTTAAATTAGCATCACAAATCTAAAACAAAAGTATTATTTTACTCAGTTGTTAAACACATGTAAGTATAAAGAGAGTAAAGAAAAAATATATGTAACCATAACCATATATGATATATGAAAATACCCTTCCTATACCCTCCCTCATATTTTAAATACTTTTAACAATAATCTAAATAGTAATAATTCTTACATTTAAAACATTCACAGAATGATAATTTTTCTTATTACAATATGCTTCCTCATGATCTATAGATCGGATTATTGCCACATGTGTAACATCAATACACCAAATAATGCCTGGAAATCGCATTTTTTTTTCATGAACCTGAAAACAACAATACAATAGGTCAATATAAAATATTTAAATATTAATATAATACTATTAAAATTAAAACATAATTAATAGTTTCACTTTCAAAATGATTTACGTTTCTTGCTGAGATGAAGGAAACCTTTATATACTTAAGAATTACTTCCCGTACATATTGCATCAGTAACTTCATGCAGACATTAACTAAATGTGGGCTGGGATATATTACATATAAATGAGGCACCTTCATTGCATTGGTAGGACCCATTGGCAATCAAAAACATGATTAAGTTTATCAATCTAAACATGTTGGTAATGATATTATTATATTTTTACACCAAAGATATTATTTTAGAAGATAATAGAATAGTACTTACTTAGTTCCTTGCGAATAGCTGTTTTTCGTCAAGCCTGTGGTAGGTATGGATTGAGTTCTTCCAAAACATGTTGGAATCTTTGGTGAAACAAAAAATTTGCAATAAACTCTCTCTCTGGCAACTGCAATGGATTACTAGCGTCGCGCAGACGGTGTCTCTTAATACGTAAAAGACTTTGTTTTCGCTCTTCTTCAGTAAATCCCAACAAAATCAGACGTGCCATTCGTCTATACACACGACACTTACTATAAAACACAACAAAAGTCGCAACTTTTACCCATTTTACTAAATTCTGGCTACGGTGATAATCAATAGAACTTCTAAAACACTGCCTTTGAGTAGTGTCTTTCACGAAAGTCATGACGATTTAAATTATTATTAATTTGATGTCCACTAAGCTTACACAATCGCAATCTTATAAGTATCGATACAAAAACATCTGTCAAAACGTGTTACGGTGGCTATCGCCGGTACTCATGACGTCATCCCAGTTAGTCACTGAAGTTAGCCAATACGAAACTAGCTATTTGACAGTTAATCGTTGAAAACTTTGCTAAGTTATCTTCACTATGAGCTGTCAACTGAGATACGCAATAGGGCCGCTGGTTGGCACCACCCAGGGTCACGTTTAGGGTATCTCGAGGGTACTTAATTCTCCTACGGACGAAGGTGACTCTATTGTCGTTTACGCATGTGAGATGTGGAATAAGCCGACATAAAGCTCTGAGATAGTTCAAATACTTGTGAAAGACCTTTTATAATGAAATCACCATTTCTATTAATCTACCATATAATTTTCACTACTTTGACACCACAGTTATTTTTACAGTTGCTAGGAAACACAAATACATAGAGTTTGTACACTTTATATTAATGTACTGCACCTCCTTTAATACTTTCCCTCATTAATTTAAAGACAGGATTGCTAGGCGCAGTCCAATCCTACTCCTCAAATCCATCAACCGAGATCTTAGGACAGCCTTAGTAAGGACATCAGCCAACTGGTCTACTGAACTAGTCCTTATAACTGTGAGGCTGGCTTCTTGTACCATTTCTCTCACAAAGAAATGTCTTACTCGAATGTGTTTAGTTCTTTTATGGAATTCCGGATTGTGTGCGAGTCTTATGGCAGCTTCATTGTCTACTTTCAACAATGGCTTGTCTTCTATGTCAGATAATCTATCAAAGATTCTTTGGAGCCATATTAGTTCTCTAGCAGCCTCGCTGGCGGCAACAATCTCAGCTTCCATAGGTGAGAGCACCTACTGGTTCTCTATAGGGAAATTGTTTTTCTTTTTAGAGGTGTCCACTTTCCCTGCTTGAACACCTTCTTTCTCCATCGGAGTTGACACGACACAATGTTTTGAGTCTCTCGTCTCGACTCGTCTTTATCTTCTCTCTCCATAGCTTCTCTGTATGTTTCTGGATAATTGTTGCTTTCTGACAAACACACGAAGTCCTTGAAACGTTGTGGGGGCCTGAGAGTTTCTCTGTCTCTTACATTGTATCTGGGTCCAATTTCAACTTCTCCAGTCTCAAATTCTTGAGCATCTAAGAATTGTTCTGATTCGAAGTCATGAACTTGATCTGATGTCACAGCAGGTTTATCAGCCGATGCTGCACATTCTCCCTCCAGAGCACGTTCAGGCTCATCCCTTTGCTGTTCTAGCTGTCTAGGAGAATTGGTTTTCTGCGGGATGTCTTCATCTAGAAAGACCTCTCCCTCTGTATCTTGACCTATTATTTCTGGAATAATCTCTCCCTCTGCCTCTTGGCTTGGCGACTGTGGAGTGATCTCCCTCTGAAAATCTGGTATCTTCGTTGGGATTCTTAATTCCAGTCCAGGACTAAAAATTACATCTCTCGATCTAGTTGTGTGTTTCCCGTCCCAGATACGATATCCGTCATCATTGTCATAACCAATAATTCTACCTCTGATAGCTTTTTTATTTAGCTTCTTCCTTTTTTGCTTAGGAATGTGGAAGTAACACTCACTTCCAATTACGCGCAAGTGTGAGATTTTAGGCTTTCTACCATGCCATAGCTCGTAAGGTACTTTCCCTTCTTCTCTTGTGGGTCCTGTACGATTAAGAACGTAAGCAGCTGTGTTGATTAGTTCTGCCCACAAGGCTTGTGGAAACTCATCTCCTGAATGCATGTACGACCTAGCAGTTTCTACAAGAGTCCTATTCTCCCTCTCAGCACACCCATTTTGTTCGGGGGTGTATGGCATTGTAAGTCGTTGTACTATTCCCTGTCGGTTCAGTATCTCGCTGACGGCTTTATTCGCAAATTCACCACCATTATCGCTCAGTAGTGTTTTTACGACATGACCAGCGTTCTTTGTTTCGTTTAAAAATTGACGCAACTTTTCTTTAACATCGCTCTTGTTACGGATGAAATAAACGTGTCGAAACGCGGAGTAGTCATCTTTGAAAAGAACATAATAGCGATACTTCGAGTAACTTTCGGGGAATGGTCCGCATACATCAGCATGTATGAGCTCTCCAGGCACTGAAGCTCTATCTCTCTTGCCAAACTTTAATCGCTTTGCCTTACCATAAATGCATCCTTTACATTGTATATCATCGTCTGGATTCAGGTCGATTCCCAGTTCCCTCTTAACAAGTTCTTTAATATACCTCTTGTTCTGGTGACCAAATCTCTCATGATATAGTTGAATTAGGCTTGTTGGCGTTACAGCGTTCAATTCTACAGTATGACCGGTCAGGACTGTCTTCAACTGTAGCTTGTACAGTCCTCCGTTCTGCTGTCTTTTACCTACTACAATTGCAGCACCATTGAATTCTAGCTTGCATTCCTTAGTAGTAGATATAAAAGTGCTATCTTGCAGCTTATCTTGTGCTGCTAATACCGAAAAAAGATTCTTGGTCAGTGTTGGCACATACCAGACATCGGATAGAGTGAGTTTCATCTTTTTCCCATTTACATTTGATTCTACCTCCACGGAACCATTCCCTCTCGCAGGAACTACAGTTCCATCTGCCGTCGTGACAGTGTGGTTCGAATTAAATTCTTGAAAACTTACAAAAACATCGCTCCTGTTGGTAACATGCGTTGTAGCACCATTGTCAACATACCAATTATGTAAATCTTTCTCTTCTGAACAAGTACTATATACCATTAAAGTAATATTCTGAACTTGCTGCTTAACGGATGATTCTGTAGTCTTTTTCGGTCTGCCATCGTTAATCCACTTTCCGCAGTTTTTAATCCGGTGGCCTATCTCCGAACAATATCTACATTTCAAATGTTCATCCCTGTTTTTCGGTTTAGTCTGCACCTTGGATGTAGAGGCGAGCACTTCTTGGGTTTCTTCGTTTTGCCCCACTAGCGCTCTCTCATACCCACAGAGTTGTGTCGTTAGTGATTCTATGGTTCGTTCTTGCTTACTCAACAGCATCCAACTCGATTTGAAATTGAAGAATTTTTCATTGAGGGAATCTAAAATCTTGCAAATCAAAAAGAGCTCTGGTAGCTTCGTGTTCGGATCAGTTCTGAGAATTTCTGCATTTAAATTATTCCAAATGTTTTTTAATTTAGACATCATTGTCGAAACATCATCTCCGGAATTGTTTTTAAAGCTGAAAAATTGCATACAGAGAGTATATACTCTGTCCTCTGACTGTCCGTCAAAAAGTCGATGAAGCTCTTGCCAGACTTCATGAGCTGTCTCGAAGCGCATGACTTTCATCAAGGTCTCTTCAGTCATGTTGCTCGTAAGGATGAGCAGGGCGTTGCTATCTGCCTTCCTATATTTCAGTACCTCTGTATTATAGGCCATCAGTGCACCATCTCCTGTTCCCAGTATGGGCTTCTTAAGTTTCCCCTCAGCTGCTTCCATGGCACCTTCTGTACCTCGCAGCATAATTGAAACTTTGTACTTCCATGTTGCCCAGTTCTTACTGCCTTCAAGCTGACCGATTTGAATTTTTGATGTGAAATGTTCCATCTCAAAAACTTTTGTTCAAACTCGTACTTGGCCGAATAACCTATTGTACTTTAACGCATGTGAGATGTGGAATAAGCCGACATAAAGCTCTGAGATAGTTCAAATACTTGTGAAAGACCTTTTATAATGAAATCACCATTTCTATTAATCTACCATATAATTTTCACTACTTTGACACCACAGTTATTTTTACAGTTGCTAGGAAACACAAATACATAGAGTTTGTACACTTAATATTAATGTACTGCACCTCCTTTAATAGACTCGACCACTCAAATCAATCAGATAATCAGTTGAACAAAAATAATTGCGAACTGTCTTTGTGTAAATCAGGCATAATGTATTATAAGGTTACCTATATTCTCTTTGAACCATGCTCTACCTGCTCTATCCATCCATTCTCATCAAATCCGACCGAATCAAAAAAATATATTTTTTGTGAAAGCGTAGCGCATAGTTGGGACTATTGCGTCTAATTTATTATAATTTGTAATAAAATCACAATCAAATATAAAAAGATGTGCATGAATTCATGAGTGGGTGAATTATTTAGTTTTTACAGTAGTTATAGCGCACATTGACTAAAAATCGTACATAAATTTTCAAGTGATTAGGTCCCGATCTAGTCATCCATGGCCACCATTTTAGAATTTACTCGTTGGTGCCCAATAGTAATTTATTTTTGCTATATGAGAAACATTTATGGTTAGGATTGAAAATATATTCACTGGAAACTTAATTCCTTTATCTACGTGCTATTATATACAGATAGACAAATGCTAAATGTGTCAAGGCGTTTTTTTCAGTATAACTCGAGTGAGTGTAAAGAAAATTTTAGTTTCAGAAATAAACTAGTGAAGATTGAATCGGTGGCAAAATGGTGTCGACGAGGCAAATGAGTAGCGTCGGGGGTAGCAACGGTGGCAGCGATGGTGCAGGTCCATCTCACGCGGAGCCCGTGGTGGCGGTGTCGCGCGTGACGCGGCACTCGAGTGCCCTGATGCCGGGGGGCTCGTCGCCGCACGCAAGCACTTCAAAGTGCACCGTGGTAGTGCCCGCCCCTAAGACCTACACTACCAACATACTTGATTTGCCTGTTGAAGTCATTGAAAAGATTTTCTGCTACCTGGGCTTCAAAAGTGTCTCGCACCTTAGAACGGTTAGTATCTCCGATTTTTTTTTATCAATAAGTGCTAATGATCTGCCTTGTCATCTATGATTATGACCATTCCACGGATTTAACCTAAACATGAGTGAAAACTGGAGCCTCTGCTCCAGTTTTCAGTTTGGTGGTTTCTGAGATTATCTTGAACCTGAAAACAGACTCCATGGGGTCTATTTCTACATGAAGTTCTGAAATAATCTTTGCACACATGGCACTTTTTTGTCAAATATACTTCTTACTATTATTCCAACATTTCTATTTCTTGGTATGGGTGATATGCATATTTTCTAAATTTTCATTATCATATTATTACTAGACTTAAGGTTATCATTGCCTTTTGTTCAAACTCAGGTAATGTGTGATATTTAAGCCATGGTGAGATTTCCAGACTGTTCTTATCATATAATAGCTTTATAATCCATCTTTTTATTTTAGGAGAGTGACTTCGATGATTTGGCTTAAAAAATAGATGTGTTAATTTTCGAATATTGTTCAATATTGTTGTAAATTTACAGGTTAATAGGCAGTTCAATTTGCTGTGTAGTAGTATATTAAATTCAACATTTCAAAGATTGCAAAACCAGATGTTGCATAGATTCCAATCAATCAAAGCTAAGATGCCTCGTAGAGAATCTGCTCGGAGGAGTCATCCATTGGCTTGCGAGTCAGACATTATTGAAACCCTGCACATGAGATTGAGTCTCTTGCAGATGACATTTGGTAAACATATTGAAAGGAAACATTGCTGTTTTTTTCCTGGAGAGGTAAGCATACACATATTTTGTAACTGTGTTTCAATATTTTTAAGGAAAACTTGAGTCCATGAATAAGAACTGAATTAAAGCCAGTTTCTATAACATAATAATGTCACTGAGTATAATAAAATAGGGTTTTAACCCCACCTAATTAGATCTAGACTGCTTTTTAGTTAAGCACATATAGATTACTTGTCTTATCTTACCATAATGCTCTTATAATGACATTAGTTACTATTAAATATCTTAATTACAACAACAGTTTTTGAGGTCAACATTTTTGTGTTGTGACCTCTACTGGCACTGATTATTGCTATGATATAAAGTGGACTGATTCAGTCTCACCTTGATGGGAGGCCCGTGAAGTTCGAAATTAAGAAGCCTTATATAGCACCATGCTTATGTATTTTATTGAATTACCTTCTAGATATTAGATGAAGTATATAGCATATTATCATACTTAAAAACAACAACCAAGTTAGCGAGACCATACAAAGTGACTGACGAGCTCTTTGATTTGACAACAATGGCAATGGAATATTTCAAAGAACATATTGAACCAAACCTGCCAGAGATCACATATTTTGGCACTGATTTCTTTGATATCACTACAGCATTTTCGCGTAAGTATATTATACTTATGTATCTAACAAATTAACTTTGTCGTTATAAATAAGAACATAGTCTGGGGGGGGGTTAGGTGTACCAAATTCTACGTAATACATAATCTAACACTGTGGTGTCAACATGTTGTTAACATAGCTTATTGGCCAACATATTCAGAAATAATTTATGACCTTTTGCATCTAGCTGACCTGACAGAAGTCTTGTTTCAAATTACCAAACAACTTTTTAATTTTTTTTTCCCCTAAAACTTCATTCTGACTATTATACATGCATTCTAAAAAAAATTACTAATCAATCCAAACATTCCCCAATTGATGCACTTACCAATGAACGGGATTTTTGTTTTTTATTTATATAAATTTACATTTCATACATTACAATGTTGCTCTGAGAGTTTAGATCGGTTTATTAATTCTGTCCTAGGGGTCGATTAATGATGTATATTATTTTCAGCTGGCGAGAGTAGTAAATCGTACATGTGTTTGGACTCGCCTCCACCGAGTGGGTTCGAGTCGTCGTCGTCGCAGCAGGCGGGCCCGAGCACGTCGTGCGAGCGCCGCGTGTCGTCGCTCAACATGTACATGGAGGAGAGCCTGCCGCCCTCCCCGCCGCCGCCGCAGAGCAACATGGTGCTTAGGAAACGGATACATCGCATCAAACAGGGAATGAAGAAGTAAGAAGTATTATTATTTTGATTGACAACAACCATCTGTTTGTTCCTATACGAAGAAACGCGTATATTATGGATATGGTACTCATGATGCAAGGCAAATTTAGAAAAGATCCATGTTGAACTTTACTCTGTTGGGATTTGATCAAGTAACCACTTGGTGCACAGAACTGATAGGTCTGTGCTCAAACTACTATCCAGACGATAATCAACAAATATAGTCACAGGTTAATAGTCTGAACTGCAATTTAATGCCTACATTATGCATTTACATATAGATTTACTGAATAACATCTGAGCATACATTTTAAATTAGTTTAAATTTTAAAATATTACGGGCATAAGCTTAGAATTTAATGGAAAATTTTCATAATAATCAGATAAGATTCTAATATGCACTTGTACTTGTTTAATTGCAAAATAAGTAATTTATGTTATTACCAATAACAAAAAACAATTTAATTTGAAAATCTATATCAAACGAAACATTCCAATTAGGAAAAAACCAAAACAGTACAGACCTACACATGATATGACGTCACGGCACGTGTAAGAGGGCGATAGGGAAGTAACGCGACCCCACTTCTCTACTACTTGGTTATCGTTCCTAAACTTTAAGCTTCTATAATTTTCTCATATTATGTCTTAAAGGAATTATGTATTTATGATTTAATGTAAAACAAACAATATGCCTATAATGACCCTATTATCAACCTGATTTTACATTGTCAGATACAACGATCAATTATCAGCATTGCGCAGCGATCTCCGCAGCTGCAAGCGTAAAACGGCTCTACAGCAAAAACAAATCGCGGAACAGCAGAAACAAATCGCGGAGCAACAAAAACAGACGTTGGAATACGCTAATCGATTGGAAGATTACGATAAGAAGAACGAGGAGACTAGCCGCAAATTTCAGACGCTATTGCAGGTAAAATATTGTTGTATTTATATTAAGCGTCGGCTTCCTAACAATGCGGTTACGATCTCAAGCGGTTGCCGTAGTTGCGGTGGTGTAACAATCACAATGATTTGTTACAGGAGTTGAACAAGTGCAAGACGGAGCTGCAGTACTGGCGCTCGCGCTCGCCGGCCGTGCCGCCGCTGTGCGCCGAGTGCGGCGCGGCGCTGCGCCTCTCGCCCGCCGCCTCGCTCGCGCAGGTACGCCTCGCCTCGCCCGCCTCGCCCGCCTCGCCCGCCTCGCCCGTCTCGCCCGCCTGCAATGTTCTGCTCGCGGCAGGACTTGAAATTAATTTTGTAAAGGAAGATAAGAAGGAAGAGCAATTCATTTCATGGCATAAATCTTGTCATTTGTATCATGTTGACGAAATAAGTTCCCGCTTGATAGTAGTTTTTTCGGTATATAATTGTAATTTTGATCGAAATGTTTGTTTTTTTTTAAAGAGTTATCTGCCTATAGTATTCGCGTAAATATAAGAAATTAATGAGTTATCTGCCTTAAAATACCAACATTTTATGCCAAATATCGCGTTAATAAACTCTGTTAGGCGCAGGTGTAGCAGAAATGTTATACGTACTTTTTATTATAACGTATTAGTGTTATATCTAAAATTCGTAGTAGGCCCCCAGGCTCTCGCTAACGGTGGGTATGTTTGTGTTGCAGTGGGCCGCCGGCAGCAGCGCGGAGACCGCGTCGTGGGCGGCGGAGGGCGCCGGCGACGCGGCCGCGCCCTCCGCCGCGCCCGACACCGCCACAGACCTGCCGCGCGCAGACACCAAGCCCGACACCAAACCCGACACCAAATCGAAGCCCGACCCCAAGCCCGATACCAAATCTAAAACCGACTCCAAGGTCGAGACCAAGACCAAGCCCGATCTCAAGGGCGAGGCCAAGGCCAAGTCCGAGCTGAAGGGCGAGGCGAAGGCGAAGCCCGAACTCAAGGGCGAGGGGAAGGTGAAATCGGAGTCGTGCGCAGAGGGCTCGGGCGCGACGCCGCCCTCGCGCCGGCGCGCCTCCGCGGACGCGGCGGGCGCGGCGGCCGGCACGCCGGACCGCAAGAAGCGCCGCCTCACGCGCCCGAGAAAGCTTTGAGCGCGAGCGGTGGCGGCCTCCACATCCTTCTACCAGTAATGAGTCGACCGTTAACTATTTTCTGCTGCGAATTGAACTTGACGCTTTGCGATTGACTTATAAACTGGGACGTCAATGTGAAAGTGGTCGGCGCTGCATTGCGTATGCGTGTACGTGCGTTTCTCGTGGAATTTTCGGTGAGTTATCATTCGTAATAGTTCGCGGTTCCCGCATCTCGATGTAGAGATGTCTGCGGATAATATTTTTACGTATGTTTCGCCAGTTCTTCTCGCTCGCTGCGACATTTGGTACAGGTTTGATTAGAGTCGAGTGGTCTAGTTCGATGATGAATGGTGATTACATTAAAGTACCTACGATGTACTGTTTTCTAAGAATTAAAAAGTGGATTGAACTGCTCTGTATCCTGTAAAAGTTCTTTAATAATGATATTAACCTCTAAATTCTTATAAAGTTTTCATCTATTTACATTGACATTACGAAGCACTTTTCCTTTTTGTGTCACTTTTATGTTTTGTAATGCTATTGAAAATAGATGGATTCGGAGTTGGTTCGATCACGAACTGTAGCATTTGGTTACGAGCCATTATTGGTTGGCTGATCTCTGATCCGTTCTGTAATAGTATCGCTAAATTTACCATACTTTTCTTTAAATATAGGAACGCATTTTGCCACGAAAAGTAGAAAACAAAGATTGCCAACCAATCGGATTTGGATTTTGCATAACATAAGAACTGGGCATTGGTTAATCTGTGAAAATACCTCTCGTATTTACGTCTGGCAAGATATTTTTTTTTTACAAATATCTCGCTCATTATCGTAATTGTGTTTATAGTATCAAGTTTGCTCATGTAGTGAGTAGACAACATGAGCAAGCTGGATACTGTATTGAGCTGTCCTTCAGGCGCGCCGAATTGATTCACATAACTTCATACATACAAGGTAAGCTTATTTGTGCGACTCGGCGCTCCTAAAGTCGAGCAGCCTGTAGATTCTTGTATGACACCATTTTACAATCGAGGCTGAAGACGAGTTGTCTTTGATAGGGTTAGCGTTTGATGTTATTATAATTGGAGCGTGGTCTCCTAGTAAACCCGCTCTTGACGCGGGCTTGTAGACCAGATTGTTGTTGAATAATATTATAGAACATTTATGTACGTACGACGATCCGCTGCCACTAATAAATTAATTCACGAGTCCATGAATACATTTTCAATTCGGTCCTAATAAGTATAAATTTGTATTTCGTAGATTTATTGAATCTTGGTAATAATTTGATAATTTTTATCAATATATGTATACTTCCTGTGCACACAATGATTAAGAATCCAACCAAAAAGTAAACCGCAACAATGATGCAATTTATAAAAAAAAATATTCATAAATATCTATATACCTAAATACCCTAAAACATGATTCTTAAATATAGTTTTAATAGTTTGATTAATCTGCATGTTACTACCACACATAGGCCCTACTTAAACAAATAAAAAAAAAGAAATAAGGTTGAAATAAAACTAATCTTATGGATTTTATCGCGTTTATTATTTGTTTTTCACGTTCCCGACGTTTCAAAGCTGAAAGCACCCAATTAAAAGGGATTAATAAAAAACTATCTGGAGGGGTTACATGAAGCTAAAATATGAATAATTTTTTTTTATAATAAAATTTAATAGATTCTGTTTTGATTTCCATATATGTTTTATTTTTTTATAAAGGTGATTGAATAAAGTCTACTGTATCTTATCTCTACGTCCAGCATCTATTAACGTAGCGTTTTCGATGAATACGTGAGCTACGCGAGCATAGATCACGTGCGCGCGCACGCATTTGGCGCGTGTACAAACATCAATTGAAATATGCAGGGGTATTCACTAGTTATAACGCGATGATTGTAACGCGAGTCAGGACTTCGTCTTTAAAAGCTCTTGTTTGATTAGTGATTCGTATGGGCACACTTTTAATGTTTTCTATTTTTTTATTTGTTTAATGTAGGGCATGGACTAGTAGGTATGCAGGTGTTGTTCAGGGCAGTATTTATATACCAAATGGCTAGATAGATTTTTTATCATAATTATTGTGTTGTAAATTATATATCATTAATGATACCTGCTACTTTTAAATCGTTGAAGAGGAGAAGAAAGAAAGCATTTTAGTTTTTATTGTATATATCCCAACATTGCATATTATCTTTTTACCACCTGTTGGTGGATTATTACATAAAACTTGACAGCATAAATACTTGAAGTGGGTATTGTGATATATACAAAAAATTTAACATTCTTTGTTCACCTCAAAGTTCCAATAAAGTTATTCTGTTTAAATTATTTTCAATAAAAAAATATATCATACCTCTCATTCTAGTTGTTCAATTGAATTAAAATGAGGGATGTGGTAAATCATTTGGTTAGTTTTAGGTTTTACAGCCCTGATAATTTTAGTTTAGTAATATAGGTTTTAATAGATTGTGAATAGCGGTGAAGGTTGAAATGTTGTGTTTATTTGTAAATATTTTATAATTAAATTACATGTGTAATGTACAAATGAATATATTTATGCTTGTATAAATATACATCTTTGTAAATTTAATATTTTTGTGACATGGTGTACAAGTGAGGCGACAAGTTGTTGCGGCATAAAGCTATATAACATTCATTTGTTGTGTTTTATGGAATGTGCTCGCGGGGCTTCACACAGTTCTTGCATCATGTCACCAAACAATTTACGAACATATCAACCAAATTCATCGAGTCATCAGTCTGCAGGTTACCGAAACTATAGGTACTAGTTCATTATTGTATTCTATATCAAAATACGCACAACTACTATTATAATATTATGTATAATTTTTTTCCATTGCATTATAGATATATAAAATAGACGGTCAGATTGTATCATTTGCTATTTGTTAGTCATTCACCTTTAATTATTTTCGGGTTCTATGCTGCATTAATGTGTACATAGTATTGTTAGTGCTAGTAGTGTACATGATGATTTCCTAACATTTTTTGAGTACAAATATTTTTTTTTTGTTATATCGCCATTGGGGCTTTTCTGTTTCGAATAAATTAATTGGCTTACAATTTCGTACTTCTTTATATAGAGTTTAATCTGATACATACTACGGTTAATAAAATAGTGTCACTATACTTATCAGTGTGATTGTATGTCGAACATATGTTAAGGGGGAAGGATTTAAATGCTTCACGTATTTGGACAATAAGAATTGTTAGTTACCAATTGTCTGCCACAGTGGTGAACGTGCATTAGAATTTATCATATTAGAATGCAAATGAATATGATTCCCAGCTACATAATGGTTGTCTGTTTTATTAACTTGTAAAACGTTGCATCGGGGTTAAACACTAATGCGTGTTCACGATATGGCAAAGCTGAGCTCGTTCGATACCTTTGCCATGTTATATTTTTGTGTATATAGTTACGATTGTACATACTATGTATGCTGTGTGTAGAATAGATTGTTTCACATTTTTAGAATTGTAAGACGAATTTCATAGAATAAAAAGAAGTACACATATTTTTTTAATATAGTTATTCTAATTGCTGATTTACATAATTTTATGTATGTCCTATGTGAACGATACGTGTTAATTCGCCAGTCAAGCGGTCCAATAGCACTATTACTCTTGAAGCTGTCGGAATTGTAATTATAACTTTAGGTACGTACTCTTTATGACGTTGCTAGCGCGAAAATAATACATTATTTTTCAGCCATTTAAGAGTGAAGTTAATTATTTTGTTTTATTGTCAAAAAAATTTGGCCCGCGGCTCTGTCCGCGCTACCATAGATTTTGCTCTGCAGCTCAAGCAAAATGGTCACGGCGTGTTGATACACTTGCCCATGGCAATGAGCGACGGTGACGCTTTTTATCAGTGTAAGAAAGTTCATAATCGAATTGGTGGTTCCGGAGATTTCAAACATACAACTTTTGTAGGAGTGTCCCAAATTTCTAACCCACTCCGAAGAAAAAAAAAATCCGAGAGACCGCTTTGTTTATGAGACAAGCAAGACATATTGAAATAATTTATAAAAAGTACTTAACTAACGTTCTAATTCCATTCAGATCTAGCGGCATTAACTTCGAGAGTAAGGGGATCTTCATATGAGACTTGCCAAGATTTTTAAGCAGTGCAATTGTGTACATGTAATTACATTCTATGGCTATGACTTTTCAATAACCTAATATCAATGGTTATAATAATGCTTATCAGTATCTGAAACTCGCACATAATTTTATCGGACTATTCTTTTTATAATTTATTTTGTCTATTAAAGGTGAATGTTACAAATGAGTTTATTATCATTTAGCTAATTATTATTTTAGTACATTGTGTACATAATAACATACCTAGGTTTAAGTAGACCACTTGAAAATTAATTCCGATGAGCATGTAACGCGAACACCGAACACCTTGTGTAATAATTTTGTGAATTCCGTGGGACTGGCTCATGTGATGTTAATTTTTTTTTAATGCATCCTATTGTTTTATCTTTGGTTGTAATATTATTATTCTGTGTCAAGTTTATATTCTAAATGCATTTCTCTGGAAATATTCTATAACGTACAATTTGGTAGATTTTCTTAAGGAATCCAATTTACGTACCATGTGAAAATAATAACACACCTTACCTATAAATGCGTGATAAAATTACCAATGTGGTATAAAAGACGATGTCATCGATGTATTGTAGGGCTTAATGAATTTAAAATTTTCTGATGTTATTCGAGATAAGAAAACAATTCGATGTTAACATATTTGTGCCTAAATCACTTGAGTACTTACTTGAAGCCTTTACCGAAATATTTTAACTCTAAAATTGATTCAGAATACTTATAAATTACAAAAGTTCTCTTAACATAGTGACGGTGTCCTTCATGCTGGAATCCTCAACTAAGAAATTGAATATTTTATTACTTAAATGATAAATAAAGAATGCTAATTTTTTACTGATTTATTATCATAATAAGTACCTACATCATCATACGATGATGTTTTGATTCAAGCAAGTTCATATAAGTAAACATCTGCTCCACTGAATGTGTAGACACTACCATTTTGTATTTAGAGCGTTTAAGAAACAATCGATGCGGCGAGAACTAATACGTACGTTGACACATAAAAAATATCCTATCCATGTTTGTGACGTCGCAAGGATTTCCGTTAAATCTATTTACCTACTTTTCAATCAATCTATATTCAATCAGTAGTGCAATATTTTATCCATTCAATGGTGTTATTTTGGCGACATGTGCAGTGTTTATTCTTTCTTCAATAGGGCTGTAAATTAGGAATTAAAATAATTTCGTTAAAAAAGGAAGATCCTAAAATATGCAGTTAATGCATTACGTGAGTTTATGTTGTGCTCTGGTGAGTGTGCAACCAGCAAGACTGTCAATTGCTGTAGATATCCTCTTTATGATAGTTATGTATATGATATAGTATTTTTATTAGACAAAACTACAATAAATGTGTGAAGTCCAATTACATTTTGTTTGATTTTACTAGAAACGTATACTGCATCTTAATCATCAGGTTATTATCATTTATTACAAACATCAATCAAATTTAAAACCACCACAGAGATGGTAGAGTTCTCTTGACTTCACTTTGCTGGGGTATATATATTATTTCACTAAGAATGGAATACGTCGAAATTTATTGGTTGCACCAAATAAATATTGGGTTATCATCTTACTGCTTCATTTCTAACAGTTTTACTGATGATGACTGATATTTGTAATACTAATGCATGGTTTTTGTCGTAATCGTTGATAGTATTCTCCTTGTATCCTACCGAGTGGCATATGTATATTAGGTAAAAATGTATCTACTTTGGGGAGGCCTACTTATGTCTAGTAATGGATACCTACTTACTACGTAGCGTAGGTACTTGAAACCTATTCTTAAATAGGTATTTACTTAGTATGTTTTTAAATTAAAAATTATAACACTAGGTATACCATACTGGCCACTTTGGAGTGTTTTAATGTGGCAATCATTGAGCTACATTGGTGTCAACATACTTCTGGACGAAATTCCGTGAAACAGAATGACTATGTAATTCCCTATAAACAAAAGAGCCAGGTGAATATAGTAAATAAATACCACGAATCATAAAGACGCATCGCTTTCTGGCTATGTACCTACCTATTATAAAAATCAGTTTAGTACAGTGTGATTCAGAAATGGTATACTAATCTTTGCACCTGCGCTTAATTAATGTGAGCTTTCGATGTAAATTTTTCATAAACATAATTGCTCAATAAATTTATCCACATGTCACATCCATAATTGTATTTATAATATGTATAAATTTAATGTGTTATTGCTAATAATTACTTGGCATTGGCAAATACCCACTAAGTTGTGGGTGAGGCCATATTCATTTTATTTTATAGCATTTCATTTCGTAAAGAAGCGTGTTTTGTTTGGGGTAAAAAATATTTTTACCGAACCGAATATTTAGCCGAAATCATCCGTTCAATTTACGCACGTGCGTCGCGACACGCTATAAGGCATTGCGTAGCTTACGATAGGAGGTCACTACGCTATTAGGAGCCGCGATACCGCGCCACTATTCGGCGTCACGACGCTCACTGTAAGGCATCGCGTCGCTCATTTGAAGGCGTCGACCCTAAGAAGTCATGACGCTTATTATGAGGCGTCCCGACGCTAACCACGAGATGCCGTGGTGCACACAATTAGGTGTCGCGATGCTCACTATAAGGAGTCCTGATGCTCAGTATTAGGCGTCGTGACGTTTATTATGAGATGCGCCGGGGAGTTCACTATGAATGAGGTGTCGCGACGCCGTATAGTGAGCGCCGCGCGAAGTTCTGTGTGTGTTAGTTTTATTAAATAAATATTAGGACGGGTTTAAGTATTTGGAACCTTCGAATTTTTTCGCAGACTACACCCGCGAGAGGTGCTTCGCATTTGGAGGGCACTTGGGACCCGGCTCGACGAGGGCAGTGCGAGGGGCCAAAAATCATGATAAATCACTGAAAAAGAATGATCAGTTATGTAGAAATTTCCTCAGAATTGCATCTAATTGTTGATCAAACAATGTTATAAGAACTAAAGTTGAGTTAATATTCGGTCCCTCAACCGAATATTCGGCCGAATACCGAACATATAAAACTAAGCAGAATACGAATAATTACCGAATATTCGGCGCATCCCTAGTTAATATACTCTTTATGATTCACCATGTATATTTGAAATACCACTTCTGTAGTTGGTAAAGTTTCTTCCAATGAGCGAGATGGGAGGAAAAAACATCCATTATTTTTTCTAATCTGTATCATTCTATAACGTACTATCCCTAGTATGGTATACCTCCTTATAATGATATAGACTATACTATACTAGTTGAAAAAAATCTCACATTAGTTAGTCGCCGTAGGATTGGTTAGTTAATAGAAGTGGGAATAGCATATCCCATTTTCCTTTATGACTTATTATCAATTTTGTTTACTGTACGTCCGTGCCTAAGTTTATGTTAAAAAGCGTTCGAGGTAATTCTCAGATAAGGAGTACTCGGTATATTGTCTTGTGTACCAAGAATTTGAGGGATTTCTCTGTTATGGTCGCAATAAGGAAATAATATGTCCTAGTTATTTTAAATTAGGTACTTACAGCTAAGTACATTGCTAGCTCAAGTATATCTGCCAAGGAAATCGAAATTACTGAATGTGTACGACTCCTTGTGTCGTTTACCTTAATTATCTTAGTAAATTCGTGATTGATATTAGAAGTTTTAGTAACGCAGTTCGGTTCGGTTATTTTTTCAAGGCTATAATTTTATTAAACGTATCAATTCAATTCTGTCGAAGAATAATAAGAGCCTGTTGCACATATTTAATAGAATTTGTAGGGGCCATCTGTCAAATAAGTCGTGGATAAGTTTTATCACCCGTTCATTCTCTTGCGTGTCTTACCTTACGACGTTGACATTGGCAGAATCGTATTGGGCCTAGTCTCAATAGAAAAGTGCCAAAAAGTAAAGAAAAAAAAGTTTTATCAGCACATTGTGAAACAGTCTTACCATATTCATACCTCCCTCATGCATTATAAACTCCGGAAAACTTAACACCGAAAGCAGCTGACGCCCTTTCATTGGGCAATGGAAGTTATAAGCGAGGGAAATGGTCGGCTGCGGACAGTTGTCTGTCGCAGTGTCGCTCCGTCGCCGACGCCGCGCTACACAACCGCACCGACCGATCATGCATTGTTAAATCTTACATTTATATATAATAATAATAACACAATATAAATATTAAATTATGAAAAAATACTACCCTTACAAAAAAAACTAGGTCAAGTTTGAACTTTACGTCTCTGTGATAAGTTTCAGTGAACATGCAAATCATAATATCGACATTGTTTGTGTACGCGCTTTTGCAAGGTATGTCTAATATTTATTTTACATTTATGTTTAATTCTGATGTAGTTTTAAATTAAGTACCAGAATAGATTTTGATACTAGAGTTAAAAAATTTAGATAAGTACTAAGTATTATTCATAAGTATAATTTAGGTACCTATCTCATTATACAGGGTTATTCAGAAAGGGCCTCAGAAAAGGGCCATTCAGAAAGGGCATACATAGCCTGGAAAATCGGCTTTTTTGTTGGGCACATTTGTAAACACAATAAGGAGACAGAATTTCGACGTCGATTTAAAAAAACATTTTGTCCTAAATTTTTTGAGAACTTTCTTTTTAATCTTATTAGAATGTATTGGAATTTTTGTGCTGAGAGGTTAAATCAATATCACAAATGCGCTAAAGACGCCCAGGTTTATGCTCAATAATATCCTTTCTGAATCACTCGTCAATCAATCACTCATCTTCTGTAAACAATGAAAGAAATATTACCCCTAGGTACCTTCTTAATTTAATTATACGTAATCTAGTCTACCCCAGAAGTAGGGGTTGAATTTAAATAAGGGCTAACGGATTAGTGAAAATCAGAGCCAGGACATCGTGTTCGCTTGTTTACATTTGATTAAAACTTGGAAGGAAGGTAAGGTAAGGCAATGTAAACAAATGCAAATCATTGCAAGTTTTCGCTACTGCCTTTCGCCATTCCCGTTAGTTCTCAAAAGCACTGAGAAATGAAGTCATAAATATTAATAGCTATCATTTTATTGACACACATATCCACATTAGAAATGCTAATACAATCAACATTAGAACATGTTTATTTTATTTTATACATTAGTTTAGTAGATTATACCGATCAACCCAAACTAACATGTTGTGCGGTGAGTACTGGCGGTAAAGACATATTGTCCGAAGAATGTCCATATTATAAGGAATTAGTTAGTTATCAATCCAAGTACATACAATTAAATAACATAGGTACCTGCTACCACAGTTTCTTTTATATAGGTACATGAATACATAATGGCCGGCGTCAATGTGATCATTGCTATACCGAGCTATGAAATAAATTTGCCGACAAAAATACAATTAGATGTAGTTACCTACTTACCTGAGTAAATTAACTACGATCAATCACGACCTCCGTTGGCTGACTTCTGATAGGAAGAGGAACAATTTCCGCAGCTTACAATCAAATGCCAGACAGCTATTCGTTAATTAAATTATATATAAGTATTGACTTCTCCTGAAAACACTAAAATATAATATGACGTTGTTAAACGAAAAGTTTTATGAGCCCTAACAAGTACACAGTTAAGTAACCCACTTGTATTAAACTCCCAGTTGGGTAGGATTATATTTAGATGGCTGCTGATGGTTTTCCTGGAAAGTGGTTAATATAGTGTTATAACTTGGGAATTAACTATAAGTACTTACCTGTTTGGGTTAATTGAACTGTTTATAAAATACATAAATAATATTGTGATATGTGCCATCCGTCATTTTCATTCATCATAGGTATCATTACATAATTTACCCTGTAACTTTGAGCAATTTAGGTGAGAATTCTACAACCTCATACAAGGTAATATTCCAAAAATTCACACCGTCGTCGTCGTATAGCATTTGTATAACACCACTAAATAACAGGCTGGAATAATAGACTGCACTGAATATAATATGAAAGTAAGTTTACATCATTCAGCGAAAGTGCTAAAGTGGAGTTAGCCCACGCAAATGAGTTACCTACATTGGTGTGTGAAAAGATTTCTTATAATAACTAATTAGACCCGTAATGTCAGACCCAAATAAAATTTGCATTATGTATTTAACTTATAGGATGCAGCTACCTACGTAATCTAAAAAAGAAGCCTTAGAATGTAGGTATGTAGGATCCAGGTGTTGCTTACGAATTAAATACGTCGCTCACAATAGATTACTTACTGGTAGGTATATTACATTAGATCAATTGCGCTGAAACTTCTATGGTTTCAGTGCACTACGTACACATCAATGTACAATGATGACGAGGATTGATGTACGTGGTGTCCCACTTACTAGGGCCCGAAACCGAAAGCCCCCTTGCATTGAGGGAGAGTGTGCCCGATATAGAGTGTGTGTACATTAGGAGCAAATCTAATCTGAGAATTAATGTAGGTGTACCTGCTACACCACTGCACACATATTGTTAATGTTTATTTATTATACTAGCTGTTACCCGCTACTTCATCCGCGTGGTATTTAAAAAAAAATATTTTCTAAAATAAAAGTAGCCTAAGTTACTCCTTCTTACATCAGCTATCTGCCAGTGAAAGTCCCGTCAAAATCGGTCCAGCCATTTCAGAGATTAGGCGAAACAAACAGACAGACAAAATTTCTAAAAAAATGTTGTTTTGGTATATGTACCGTGTATACATCCAAATGCTCTTAGTAAAACGCAGTTATTTTAATATTACAAACAGACACTCCAATTTTATTTATTTGTATAGATAAGTATATTTTCGTCACAATGTATATCTAAACTGATTTCAATAACATAAATAAGCTTGAACATATTTATTACATAATTCAACAGGTACACACCTGCAACGACATCTCTACCTACTTTCAGTCTGGTATCTGTCCGATGCAAGTATTTGACTGCGTATTTGTATTTAGAAGGCAACCAAAAGCTTGTGTTTGGTTAAAACTATGTAGAAGTCTAGAGATTCTACCTTCAGGCTATATTCTACTTTCGCAAATCCTGTGAGAAAAAAAAACTATTCCTAGTGACGTTATCGTCTCAATTGTTATTATACCTATAGATACCAAAGTATGTGATAATAATTGGAAAAAGTCAGTTTCCTCGTTTTATATAATAATAGGCACAGAAACGAGAGAATTAATTAGATTTATTCATGAGATCTGCACCCATAGATACATCAACATAGCTGGCAAGCCGTCGCGCTAGTACTTCTGGCTTTTTAATTGGCACTGTTATATAAGTTTATTAGCTTATTCGAGTACTACCCTACCTCCTCCGAAGGAGCGACTCACGTACTGTAATTAGATGTTATGGGTAATCTGAGTGGGTACCGTACAATGGACTGAGATCAATTCCAGTAGATAATTACCTACTTATTTAGATAGGCACTTACGGTAAATTCACTTAATTATATTATAACTAAACATCCATGACTAGGTTACAAACATTTATACTCATCGCACAAAGCTTGCCCCAACCGGCATTCAAACCCGGGACGCTCAGTACAAAAAGCAGGGTCAACCGTCGACCATTATGCCCATAGGGCACAGAGCCATCAATCAAGGAAATGCCCTCTGAATGATGTAGGAAGTCCAATGTTAACGATATATCTACCAACTACAACCCAAGATCAGCTTACATAAGTTGGAAACTAGGTACCTATGTTTCGCACAAGACAGATAACAACGCTAGATAACAAATGACGTCTTAGCCATCGCTTTCCTTTTTATGTTTATAGAGAGTCTGTTTCTCATAAAGATTCTTCTATTTGCCAGGTTTTTTAAAATGAGAACAAATAAAAGTTTGTCCTCTTACCAACAATAATAGTAATGCTGGGATAACTCATTATTACAAATTTAGTTTATCATTTTGTGAATGTGTTTCTTTTGTTTATTTTTATACCTTTCATTGACATGTAAATATTGTTTACAAATGTTTCGGTAAAGACAAAACAAGCGTGAAAACAAAATTGAGGTAATTTCTAAATAACATTTTTGAAGTTAAAGTAGTAAGGGTCTTTAAATTTCGCAGGCATTCGCCTACTTTGAACGCTACAGTTACAGTGTAAATTTAAGTAATCATCATGAAATAAGTAATCTTTTTTTTTACTTTTTTAAACTAATCGTTGAATCGCAAGAGCCGCGTAAATGTTTTTATGTAAATAGGCTGCATTCGAAAAGTTAAAAATAGGAAATCATTTACATAGAAAACAAAAAATCAAGCCTAGAGAGGCCTGCTCGAATCCGTCGCATAAATAGTATCAAAGCAATTATATAAAACTTCTCTAAATAATCTATAAAAAAATGCCAACGATAAATTTGTCATTTGTTAACTTTGTCATTGGACCCCACGAATAGATCGAAGATAGCAAAATAATGAGACAGATAAATGCCTGACATCCCGAGTCAGTGTTAAACTCGAAGGAGAGAATAAAAAAAACCTGTGTTGAGCGGTTCACTTTCTTATATTAATCTTTGATGAATGAAATAATAATTATGAATATCTCATTGTTATTGCAGTTTTAATAAATGTTGCACCTTTTTGACTTTTATAAAGTAGCTAAATGAATATGGCCTTAGTAGGCAAACCTAATGTAAACGATCATAGCCACATTATGGGGTCAGTCTGAATAAAATTAGCCAGCGTTTGGTTTAGGCGTATATCTCTGGGTATAAATAACCATATAGCCAGTGGCCATAGGCGTGATATAAAGCTAGCGATTGTGCGTAGGTTTTCACTAAGTTCGTATGCATGATAGACATGGTTTTATTTTGAATGCACGCATACAGATGTTAGCTGTAAGACTCAAGTATAGGACGATTAATATTTATGCACTTCGAAAAACTAATTAATGATATTTACCAGAACTTATCTGACACTTTTTGTACTAGCCATGTGTGAAACAGGCCCTTTATGTCTTACTAGCTGCGCCACGCGGTGTTACCCGCGATTAAAAAGTATGTCCTTTTCTTCTATGTCCTATGTTATTTTCTGACCCCTAAACTACCACTACCTATGCAAAAAATCACGTCGATCCTTTGCTCTATGAAAAATTAAAACAAATCTATCTCACGGAAACCATACATTTTACCGGCCTATGTGCTATTCCACACTATAATCTATCTCTGTGCCAAATTTCATCTAGATCCGTTCAGCCGTTCTGGCGTGATTGAGTAACAAACATCCATCCATCCAAACTTTCACATTTATAGCATTAGTGGGATAACATATTATATTAGAGAAATTTAAAAATGGTGAGTTGGTGCCTAGCGTTCGGTTTGGACCAAGTCATAGTCGGGTGTTACACGCTCAGTCTGCCGTCAGCCTGGCCGATCAGTTTGGTCATTATTAGACCGCACTTGACGTGCAGATCTCTAATTTCGTAAGTAGATAGAAATCTACAAGTTTTGCAAGATTGTCACAAAGTATACCGTTCCGGAGTTTAATATAGACGAAAGCAATGTTTCAAGGGCATGGATGAATACAGTTAAAGATAGCTAACATCTTGAACACTGTAATTTTCATGAGGCTTTAAAAAATATATATATGCTGAAAAATGCAATAGACTGAGTGGTGGGGATAAAGCCTAATGGAAGGCTTTGTAAGATAAGAACTATCTGTTAAGGCCCTTCTCCCAAAAAATATGCCCAAGGCCAGTCATCTTTGGAAGCTGTCTCTTTTATGACGAGCTGGGTAAAAAATTTGAAAAAAAATATTTATATTATTTATAAACCTCGCATCGATAATATATGGTACCTATCTACCTATTTGAAATATTAATAACCCGGATATCGTAATCTCTAAGATACTAATAATACACTATATAGTGAGTACTCCACTTCAAGGGTTTTTTGTGCCGGTTTGACCAACGGAGAACCGAAGGATGACGTCAGGTTACCATAGATCCGGATTAATGACACCTATTGACGAGTTATCTGCGCGTTGATCTTTAATGATAGAGCCTCGCAACGTGCTTACAGGTCGCATCATCTAAAACGAGCAAAGATGGCGGCTTTGCGTATGAATTCAGCATGCGTTGAGCCAACATCTTTGCTCATTTCAGATGATGCGACCTATACAAGACTATACGTCACACGAATTCTATATGTAGGCACTGCGAGCATTCCAAATAGATGCGCACTATCAAGCACGCGAGCTGTTCTCCTTTAAGGTAATTTTCGCATGGCAAAGTCCGTCCATCAATTAGTAAAAAAAAGCAACTAACAAATCAAGAGATTACTTTTCAATGGATCGTCAAAGAAAAAGAAGCAATCAGATTACTGGGAGCTTTCCTGTTTACCGTTCAATTATCTAAAGATTATTTGGCCATTTGGATTTGTAAGACGTGATTAAAGGCTGTGTTTCTGATGTTACATAAAGAGATAGAAAAAACAACCCTATTGTAGGTACTAATAAAATAGACTTTAAAAAAATACTTATCTAACTAGTTATGTCAATCATATTATTTTATGACAGTCTTAAATAGATATCAGTACCTAAAAAGTTATAGAGCTATTTTGTGATTCAGTAATGCGCTCTACACCCCGAAGAGGCTGGCGGCACAACCGATATTTAAAGTTATAAGGATGTTTATGATCAACCCACCGGTCAACGGGGGGGACGTACCGGGGAGGACGTGCGTGTGTAGCGCTCTTTAGATATGTCCCAACGCAAGAGTACCATCAATATTCTGAGCCCATTGTACAAACAGGTACAGTTAATCACACGATCTTATATTTAAGTAGATCAGAAATAATAGGAATTAAAATACGTGATATGCTAAGTATCGTTCTTCTATTCGATTTCATATACGCTCATGCGATTTTATCAAATAGCACACCAAGCACAATCTTTTTACGTAGCGCTATGGTAGCATAATCGTCTTCCATCCCGTTCACACCATATGTTTTATTAATAAGAATGACAGTGACACAATGGTTACCCGATGACGGTAGGTACTATAAAATTACTATAAGTGCTCACTCTAGTACATACTCCGTAGACAATGGTGGGATAGGTATCATTTACAGATGAAAACATAGATAAATGTTATGGATGAGCAGACTGATTTTATTTCTAGTTCTACTAAACACAAATTATAACAATCAATCGTTTTGTGTAAACTTACGTACATTTTCGAATCACATGTTGTTCGTCAATAAAAAGCGCAATTAAGCAATTTTTTACTCTCATTCACTACATTGTGAACTTGATTTTAACTGTCGAAGCATGGATCACGATTATTAACAGCTAGATGTCTTTGTATTATAACAGTAGTTGCATGTGCGTACTTTGTTTGCATACTAGAACACGATTATTATAACAGTTATGACAATAAAAGAAAATGTAGAGTCTTTCTTATCGATATGCCACTACGATTGTTGTAAGTACCTGTAATGAGAAAATCGGATTGGTATCAATATTTGAATTTAACTCTTTGGAAAAATAATCACAAACAATAAAACCTCTTTAAATGTATGCCAAAATATATAATTTATTTAAAGCAAACAATAGTATAATTTTTAACAGTTTCTCAAGCAGATTGTTAAGCTTAATTACTTTTCTTATTTTGTACAGAACAACAGTAATTAGTTATTGTAGTTATGTTAAGAGCACTACGTAAGAACTAAATCAAAGTTATTTCTTTAAAGTTTAATTAATTCGTGGGATTCTCAGACTTCATGTGCGAATCTCTTTCAATAATGATTATCACATTATGTACGGTAAAGTCAAACATGGTAAGGAAATTTGCGCGTCCTTCGGATTGCGAAATGATTCAAGTCAAAATTATGATGTGACGTATATTTTTAACCGACTTCAAAAAAAAGGAGGAGGTTCTCAATTCGGTTGTATTTTTTTTATTTTTTTTTTTATTTTTTTTTTTATTTTTTTTTTTTATGTTTGTTACCTCATATCTCCGTCATTTATGAACCGATTTGGAAAATTATTTTTTTATATGAAAGGATATGTTTACAGATTGGTCCCATTTTTTTCAAAAAAATGTTCTGATGATGGGATCCATGAGGAATTGAGAGAACTCCTCAAATTTTATAGGCATACCGATAGCAATTTTGGTATTTTCATCAAGAAGTCAAGCATTTGCATTCAGAAAGTATCATTTGCTGAAGTGGAAGTGATGAAGAAGGCCACAAATGGCCAGCGGAACTTGTCAGTGATACGTATTTCACGGGTTGCGCCAAGATAATCTCGATTATTGGTATACCTATTATCCAGTAAAAAGATTGATTTACAAATCTTTTTAGTGACAAAGAATAGTAAATATATGCACTAAAAAGTTTAAAATAAAAAACTTTTTAACAAAATAAAAACCGTCTTCAAAAAACTAAAAAGCAAAAAATAATCTAATCTTGAAATCTACCTTGTCTAACCACATCAAATATTTAACTAATCTGAAGTCGGTGCCAAATAAACAACCGACGAAGAATAACAAAAGTATACTCAGTAACGAGATGCGCGGACCAATTTGTAGGTATAGTCTTTGGCGCAGACCGGCAATACTCGACGCAGTTGTTAGTTTGGCACCGACTTCAGATTAGTTAAATATTTGATGTGGTTAGACAAGGTAGATTTCAAGATTAGATTATTTTTTGCTTTTTAGTTTTTTGAAGACGGTTTTTATTTTGTTAAAAAGTTTTTTTAATTAAACAAAATACCATTTACGAAATTTATTTATTAATATTACAAAAATTCATACCCTTTATAGAAATCTCAGGGTAATAGTATATCGAATGTCACTTGTATCGACTGATAAGGAATTTCCACATTTGGGTAGACCGCCGAAAGTAGGCGATAACTGCAACCTCTTGCATCACTATAATTTACAAGGTATCGTTTGCCAAAATATATGCAACGACCATTTTATTGATTTCTTCATAGTATTAAGACAGTTGTGCAAGAATTCAACGTTTAGAGTAGTTATAATTAAAATAAATTTGGCGCTGGCGCCGACTGCAGCTACGTGGTTGCATCGGCCATAAAAAGAATGTATGGTACTTGGACTAGTACCAAGAGCAATGATGGCTTGTGTTATTATAACGTTCATTATATAGAAACAAACAATGGCGTTTGATTTCGGGAGTAATTTTGCTATACATTGAACGCGAACGTGGAGGTCAGCCGTAAATTGAAAAGTTGACATAATTTGTCAGTCTTGTAAATACCAGCATAATTGGACTTTGCGTCATTTGACGGTAGCAGGTGGATACATTAAAGAATTAAGTGGTTTTAAGCAAAGGTAACCCTTAAGTTCAGGTGTTTAGTTTTAGCTTAATCTACCACTTGCTAAACATACCTTTCAGTAAGTAAACATACCTTTCGGTAAGTAAATATCCAACGATCAGTATAACTATACTTACCGTTAATTTCTTGGACTATTAAGAAACAGTGCAGACCAACCCCTTGCTAAAATGTTTAGTCTACATATTTTGCCTGTGACAGATTTTATTGATTTTAAAAATGTAAACAATCTTATCTTCATGTTGCGCTTCATTAAAAATATTTCACGGTATGCGTTTTAAAATAATGTTTGTTTTGAAGTCGATAAACAAATCTTTGACAAAGTCACGCCATCAACTCGATTGTCAGTTGATTTGTTTGCAGAGCCAAATCTTGCTTAAATATTAATGGGAGGGTAGTTGAACTTACAATTCAAATGCAGTTATAACTTTCAATTTAAACACACAGTTGATAACATTAACTTAAAATAACTAGTCCCAAGCCTATTATCATCACAGTAATACATAAGTGTAAAATCAATAGCAGTTCTAGGGATTGGTAGGTAACTACTAAATAAATGTGAAAGTGTTTTTGTTAGTTTTATTGAGAATCACGCAAAAACGGCTTGACGGATTTAGATTAAATATGGTAAAGAGGTAAGTTGTACCCACTCCGAAATAACCATCATCAAATTTTATCGTAGAAGTTCACGAGGATAGAGTCGCGGGTATAGATAGTTTTTTATTTTTTAATGGTCTCTTTCTATTGAGTCAGTCAACTATTATTGGTAACCAGTATAGAGCAGAAAACACAGTCTCTCGGGATTAATAAAATTATATAACGTTCTACCATTAACGAACGTTGAACGAAGAAGAGTGATTTTGTGCACCTGATCTTTTGTCATTTCTACGGTGGCTGCTTCTGTTATCCCGTGCATACAAACGCGCACAAAGGGCAATGACCTCGATTTGTTCCAGGGAATACTAAAGCGAGTCAAACTCGTGCGTAGGTACACAGGTACTTTGCACCGGTGCCGACTCACCAGCACAGACTGGAGGTGGTTACCGGTGGTTACCTACACCGGTAGAGCGACACGCCTTTGAATAGTTAAAATCAAGCAAATTATATAAGGAATTGTTGATTATAATAACTATACATATATTAATAAAAAAATTTGGTAATGAAGTAACGGCCTGGAGAAGAAATTTAGTTATTTACAGTCTGAATATATTTTTGTGACATTCGATATAAATTGTATTGTCTATCACATCACACGCTATATCTATAACATCAACTCTATAATAGTAATGTAAGTAATGTATATATGTACGTTAAATTAGTTTTGCGTAAATAAGAAGTGGAGATGTCCCGCAAAAAATTAAATAAATGTACTTTATCATCTTCTATTTCAGCGACTCATAATTGTGTAGTTTGATTGATGATACTTTAAATGTGGGAATAAAATAGATTAATTATGTAGCTACGTAGGTACTCACCTATTGTTTTTTATTCTAGCGCTTCTTAGTAACTAAAAGCGGTTGAAATAACTCCTAGATATAATATTTAGGAGTTATTTCAAGAGTGAACTAAGTTGATAAGCGTGGAATATTATATCCTTGCTCTATTTCATCCACTTGTCTATTTGTATTGTGTTTCGAACCTTTGAACCTACAAAGTTATGATAGCGTCTAGAAATCTAGGCACAGGGCAGTGTGCCAGGCCAAGTATTATTATATATAGACAATGAGATAACATCATCGGCATAGGTACCTATAATGTTTAGATATGATGTATGATTGAAAGGGACAATCATTGCCCCCGCCTTCTTGGAGTCCTTTTGAAGTGATAAAGAGCAACATTATAATGAGAACAAGACGATAATTAAGTCAGTTTTCATATGTAGAGCTGGCGTTGCCTGTAATGATAATAGGTTAGTTGATTGTTTCCGTCAGCAGGATACATTATGAACACAAAACACCTTGTCTATATTGACGACCACATCACGACCAAAACAACCGGAATTGCGTCTCCATTCATATGCACAGTCCGTCGCCGCATGTGATGTAAATAGTGCAATGAAATTTATTGTTCCCTCATGGATGGCGGATATATCCGGTTCAAATAAAATCAATTTACGTGGACATCAAAGGATTGCCTTGTGTAAAATCTCTGTTATTTCAGCGGCAAATTTCCTGTTCTTCAAACTTCCCAAAACCAAATCAGGAACGAAATCATCAATATTCTTTTTGACTTAAAGTTAGCTGCTGAAATTAATTTAAATATTAAGGAGAATTTTCCTTTGATATCGTGAACGGATTGGACTTCATCTTATGGACCCTCAAGGAAGCGATTATAAAGTATATTATAATTAACAAGGTTATAGTAAGATACAGAAAAGTATATAATAAATACCTAATGTAAAGAAATGATTACGTCTAATAATTGCCCCATAAACATCCACGACCACAATGTAATCAGTACCGACCACTACCTAAATATAAATGGTTAAAAGAAATAGTGTAAGCCAACACTCAAAATAATGTGGCCCTAATATTGAGGTAAAATGGAACATATTGTCTTTTGCATTTTACACAGGTGGTTATACAAAGCAACTGCCTAAAATCTTGTAGGAGGTAAACCGTATGTGTTCATTCGTATGCAGAGCAAGCCTCTCGACCTGATGTAAACGGAGGTCAATGCCAGCTAAACTCAGATCTATTATCTCTCTCTACGGAAGTAAGAAATTATATGCAAGTGCTCCATTTGTTATAGCTCTACAATTATAGAGCAGATTGTAACAAAAACATTGCCTACATTATACTTATGATAAATAGAACATAGGTCCTTTAATTACCAGTTAAATAAAACTACCCATATTTACTAATCGTTAACTTTCATTACGCCGTTATTAATTATTCTGTTAAATACTTTATGTCAAACGTTGGTTTTAATCTATTGTTTAGTTAGATCGTTCCAAGTTTACTTTACGCGGCCGTTTATTAGGATTAGTAAGTTTACTGAATATCTACAAAATTAAACTCTCCTTCATAGTAGTGCTACTAGTCACCACGATAAACAACTAACATAACAATACACAATTGTTGTATTCTCAAGTATTCGTAACATTTTATAGGCGACGTCTTCGTCACGAGCGGAAATAATTGAGTTAAAATGTACCTAGTAAAGTCGTGCCCATGATGCTTATCTGCTTTTACTTTTATATTGGGTAAGATTAAATTGTAATCAACACAAACGATGCGTAAGAGCTACACCGCACCGGGACGGGGTATGATGCGAGGGATGGAGAATTCTTAGCTAAGTATATCAATGTGAACTTTCACATTTATATGAACTAACCCTGAAATTTATAGAAAGTTATAATGGATTATAAAGCCATTATAACGCACGTTTTCCTCTGAAAAGTATGTTAAAATGCCATTATAATCACCATCCCCATCTATAAATTTGGGGGTAAGTATAGTTAAGGATTCCCCAAACAAACATATTTATGGTTATTTGTAAGTTTGACTGAACATTATGAAATAGCGGCTGAATGGATTTAGACCAAATGTGGTACACATGTCAGTTGTACTTTGAATAACATAAATACTTCTTATTATCTTGTAAGTCCATGCGCGGGGAGCCGCAGGTTGGGTTCGTATATAAACTATTGTGGAACTACTACCACGTAAAACATGGTAATATTTTGTTTTCTTTGGCAATGCATTCTTAAAACAAAATTATTTAGATATGTAAGGTTTATTGTACGACTTTAAATTTTAACGTGTGAAAAGGGAATTCAAAGATAGTAACATGTTGATTGCACCAACGTTTCACTTCACATTATGCATATTTAATATCTTTGTTTAGTTATCGATTTAGAAATAAAACATAGGTACACCTGTGTTACCTAAAGATTTAGCAGCGGTTCCCTATTTACTCTGTTAGTTTCTATTGGGACTGCTCTAGTTAAATCACACCTTATGTAAAAGCCCAAAATCGCTTTTGAAATTTAGCGCAAACGAGGAGGTACCATGTAAAACATAATACCTGAAAATGATAGAAATTAAATGCATAATAAATAATGCCGCCAACATGTCGCGTGCGACATTCGCTCGGCACAAACCAAGGTTCGCTATTTAATTCATGGCGGGGTTATATTATAACTGCGATTGATTTTACGACATTGCATGGAAGTATTCCATATTATGTTGCGTGACACAGATACTTAAGTACCTAAAATCGACAACAAAGCTTTACTTTTACAGAGCATTGTTATAACTGGTATCGAATATTTGAATAATTTCTTTAGTAGTAAGGAGTTGTGGTGTCAACAAAAAATATTAAAGCAATCCCTAGAGCCTAATCCAAGATTGTTGTGACAATCTTTCCTGCAATGACCATCAGATTTTTGATAACATAATACGAATTAAATTGTAACGACTAATAACTCGCAAAGCTGTAAGCTCTACTAGCATACAACTTTTAGATTTATTGTCGTCAAGTTAAAAGATAGGCTAGATAATCTGTCGCTATTTTTATTGGGAGTCAAACCGATGGGTAACACCTTGTTGATTATAAATGCTCCATTGTTTTCAACAACCTAAAATGAGCGAGCCTTATTTACCACAACGTTCGTATATTTTACCAGAAAGATATTGGTCGAAGTTTTTCATGCATATACCATTTTGTGATAAGCCACAGCGAAACCAACCATAGCTATTGAGATATAAACGGTGGTAATAATAATAATAGGTTATATTAACGATACAATGAATTCCTTTGTTTTATACAGCAAGAATAAATGTATTGTTGAAAGTCAGTAATGAAGGAATATTATTCTGAGAGCATTCTTACTAGATATCAATACGTCGTTAATTAATCCTTCAGTATACCTACATAATAGCATACAGTTAGGTATAATCCGTCCGGATAAAGAATGGGATTATTTATGAATTGTCACTCTTCGCGCCAACTACAGTGTATACTGTATTCTGTTGACAGAACAAGTTCGCTGAGTCGCAAATCATAATCCAGACTTTATCCAGACGGGTAGGAAGTCGATAATATCAACGAGTATAAAAAATTGTTCATTGAATATTAAGGCTCTAAATTTGGGTCATTAGCCATGCGAAGGAACCAATCTGTCGATAATAAAATCTTATTTATACGGTGGCCAAGGTAAGTAGGTAATAACCGTAAAACTGACAATAGTACAAAAGAACAAAACCGAAATTCTTTGCGGCATGCCTAAGTTTTAATTTAGAAGACCTTCACTTGTTTTGATGCTAGTTAGCGAATTAAAACAATGAAAAATCGCATAGACAGTTTCACATTGAAACTTATCGCAAGACAATCGCCATCTATGTCCGTTAACAATGATCGTCATCCTTTATATCGGACACGGCGTAAATAATAAACAATATTGTCATTGTATACACATTTGAACTTTCGAAAACAAGAAGCCTGTTAGTGAAAGCGCTGTTTCACACTAGTAAACTACTCCCATTTCCCAATAAGGTTGGTTGCAAATAGCGTACGAGAATTCCCATCAAAATAAAAGCACTCTGGACACATCAATACAGGAGTGCACTTTGCATGCTCATGACCGCTGGCACGGAGACTGGGTCGCTAAATCTATTATAGCTTGCCATAATTTATTTTTATCAATGAGTTTGATACGCGTCGCTAGTTGTTAGGTACGATACAATTTGAGTAACCCAATTTATAATCTATTCACTGAACCTTTATGTTAAGTAGCCGTGAACATTTTATAGTACCTTAAAAAATGCGGTTAAACAATTTGACCACAATTTGACCACAATGCCAGAAGTTGCACGAATGACAAATGTGCGTCCTCACAATATATCCAAGTTTAAACAACGAGCATAATAATGTGTAAACATTTCCTACTGCTCTCATTCGTGGCCTTCTGCACATCTTCAGATGACAAAAAAATCGCCAATAAAAAAGATAAGTAGGTAAATGTAAACCTTGAGTTACTTTGGCAAGGTGAATAAGATATCCTCTACAATGCGATGTGATGCATTGATTTGGTTAACTAAATAGGTATATTGAATGGATATCATTACCGGGTGTCATGATGATTTTGTCTTACGATTTATGTATATTGTAACTATATAGTTCAAATAAGACGTATAACTAAGGAAGTAGAAGCCCTTACGTTCAGTTTGTGCATTCATAAACTGCAATTCATTGGGTATTGAAGGGAATTAGGGATTGATGGCGAATTGCTTATCAAAGCCATTTCATGTTTTAATATTTTTTTTAAAGCAGCACGATCCAGGTTTATTCTTTCTCAAATAATTGAATCATTTTTTTTAAGAAGTACCTACTTATAAGTTTTTTATGTTGTATTTTTGGAAATAAATAAACGTAGAGGCTTTTTTTTCTATATAGCAGAAGAATAAACAATTTTTGGAATTTTTGTAAATCTGTGCACGCGTCACGAAAAAAAAAAATGTTTGCCCTGGACAATGCAAGGGTTCTTCGGGATAGTAATAAAACTAAGCCCACGTGTATACGCAGTCGCGGGCACAACTATTTCAAACTCCGCGCTAGTTTCAGTAGGTACCTGACTTATCTCAGATGTAAAACTAGTACTATGATAAAAAATAAAGATTAATTCAATTCAATGCCGTTGCTCTAGTGTCATGATTTTGCATTGCACTTTATTGCATTCGGAAGTCGTTGTCAATCCTCCAGTGAATGTACTACATAGGATATTACTGCCTGCCTACCTTAACGTCATATTCGCATGGCGATACATAGCTCTAGTAGAGCGATTTACTACAACACAGCATCGGTACTGTTCAAACGAAAATTATCTTGAATGGGCAGGCAATTCCCCGACGGTACCTACCTACGCGGAATCACTGCATCTCGTACGTTCTCACCGTGCATCAAGGCAGTTGTGTGTGCCTATACAATAGGCACCTCCACACGTGGATCATTTGATAGTCTAATGACAATGTTCCGGTATTATAGATACAAAGGCTTATTCACACAACGTGCCAACCGTTGCATGCTATTTCAGTAACACACTTTTATATATTAACTACGTTGTTATACATACGCTGATTGCTAATATCACCTATTTTTCGTTTTATTGCAGAACTCACGCGAGGCGAGGAATTCGGTTACGATGGAATGATTGGTAACTTAATTCATTACGTTGCAAATTGGAAACAACCAAAACCAAATATATAGCAAGCCCTATTTCCATAAGAAGTATTGTTTCCATAAGTAGACATAGTAATGCTATTTGCTTCAGTTAACCGCGATGTGATATATTTAGTTGTATAATATTTTATGGTTGGTATCATGGTATTTGAACCCCAAATAGATAATACTGACACAAATAATTAGCATATTTAAGGCGACGGAAAAACAAAATAGCCTACTTTCATATTTTTTGTTCCTCGGCCGATACGATATCACGTGACAAGGCAAGCAGATAGTGTAGAGCTACATCTAAATAGAATCATTGTCATACAAATACGATAAGTCAGTTTATATTTAAATTGTCATTCGACAGTTATTTGGCTGTATTTATAGATAAAACTTTTTTTGTGAGCAGCTTAGGTACGTTTAGCTGACAGCGTTGAAAGTGAGTGTTATGATGTAGTTCAAGGTTACTTATGTTGTCAGGACCGCTGCACTGGGGCGAGAGGTACCGGGAATGTGCTGGAAAGCACCAGAGCCCCATCAACATCAACGTGCTTCACGTGAAGCAGGTCACCCTGCCGGACTTGGAACTGATTGGATTTGATGACTCCATCGATAATGTCCTCGTTACTAATAATGGGCACACAGGTTAGCGTTTATAATTGTTTGGCCTGTAGTTAAGTATAATTTCCTGACTCCGACTACAAAAAAAATCGGGCCAACTGCGGGCAAAGTCGGTTGTAACAAGACAAAATGTTAGATATATCGATTTTGTCTCTTTCCCTCGTATGAATTCCGGAAGGGAGAGAGCGACTCAGTTCGACATAATCCGTGACATAGGTTTTGTCTTGACCCGCGAGCTAGCCCCTCTGGTGTTAACAATCCTTTGATCAATATTGCATACCTATCAGCCCTGTGCTATATAGCAGTGTCAAAGTAACGTCATGCAATCAAATATTCTGCTGTGCAATTCAATCATAAATGCACAACACACTTCCAATTAGATTGCACAGAATCTCATTTCCTCAGTGCCGTCAAACAATTAGCACGGTTTTTTCTTTTACTCCCACATCAACGTGGAAATAAGACTAGACCTACAATCCTATGGAGATTTTCACGGTTTACTAGTTCCATGGTTTCACAGTTCAAGGTGTCTATAAAAACGCCCAAAGGTAAGGTAAGTACTATGGCGGAACGACGTCTATTCGATTTTTTTAATTTATTAAAAAAAAATGGCTTACCGCTTAACAGTGCACATAACAGTATTATGCCTGTGAGTAAACGGTACGTAGTCAATGGAAGTGATTAAAACGCGGCCTTTGATTATAATTATATTCGTGCCGTTATATTTAACTATGAAAGTTTGACAGAACGGAACTATGAAGCAATAATCACCTATGTAACTGTTTATGAAACTACTGAAATTATTATCTCACCAAGCACGAATGTAGGCCCAAGACGGAGAAAGTAATAAACTGCGGTATGAGTCAGTGAGGACAGGAAACTGAACAATACAATGGTGGCTAACTAAAGCATTAGACGGCGCGCGCCGTCTAAGGCGGAACTTTAATAAACTAAGCATAAGTAGTAAAACAACAAAAAAAAATATTTTTTATAGTTCTTATCGAAGTGAAGAATGAACCACATCCTCGAGTGAGGGGCGGTCCTCTCGACGGAGACTACATATTCAGTCAGATGCACTTCCACTGGGGAGACAACGACACATTTGGCTCCGAAGACAAGATCAATCACAGAAGGTGAGATAATTGTTAGGAAATAACATTAGAAATGAAAACAATGTTAGGTATCTACACAAAAGCATCAAAATAATGTTGATTATTTGAGTATTGCACATCACGTTTTGGAAAAGGTTCGAAATTAACATCTGTCAGTACCCTCACAATCGACACATTACCAGAATTAAACATCACGTTATTTTAATTATCACTTGCAAAGGAAAGGATACCCTGTGATCGCAGACTGATAACTCCCGTTTCCCTTGAATCAAAGTAGGCAATACAATTGTTACATACAATTTAATACTGAGGATATACAAGACGTCTTACTATAGTTGTGTAGGTATATATACCCTCGTAGCACCATGTACCTACTATACACCTAAAATTTGTATTAAGGTACATTATGACTAAAGTCTAACGCGTAATACCAATCACGTATTGCCCTAATGCTTTTAATATCCTTATAGGTAGTTCTGTAATAAATATCCTTATAAGTTTAATTTGAGTCATGATTATATTTTAAAATGATTAACCCATGTTTCAGTTTCCCGATGGAGTTACACATGGTATTCTTTAAAGAAGAGTACAGAACGCCCATGGACGCAGTGACGCATTCAGACGGGTTGACAGTCCTCGCTTTCTTTTATGAGGTTTGGTTTGAGATTTTATGAGGTTTTGGTTGGGTGAACAATTATGGACCTGTCGAGTCGCGTACCGCGTATAAACTATAGGCCTTCGGGGGATGCTCTGGCATGATAAGGCTTCTGATGTTTATGGAGTATTTTCTAATTAATTTATAAATGTACAAAACAATTTAAGATGTTAGGGAGAGGTTATCTGACAATATTGTCTCAGTACGAGTCAATACTATTGGAGACAATTTATAATTTAGGTAGAAAATTGCATAAGTGTCTTTTGTTTTTGAATCTGCTTAATATATTTGAGTAATATAATGCTTACATGACGAGCTAGAATTTAATGTGCGACATTGGTTAATATTAAACATGCCAATTGTAAAATGAAAATCAATTGTACACCCCTTAAAATAATATTAGATCAAAAATGCTAAATGTTGTAGATAATCGGTTGCCGGCAGGCATCATTGCCGAACTCTCGCACCCACATATAATTCATAGAACTAGGCGATACTTGGCCACCAAGTATCGCCGTAGTAGTATTTGGCTCTGGTGGAAGACCTATAGTCCAATAAGACGTATTGGTCGCAAGCCAACCCCTAAAAGATAGAGGAGTTTAGATGTACGAAATCGGCACCCATCCGCTTACCGGACCAACGATATTTTTTCAAATAAATATTCAATTGGTTCCAGTTGGATCGCCACCAGCATCCTGCCTATGACGAAATCACTTTAGCTCTAGTGAACGTGACGGAGCCTCACACCAGCGTCGAGATGAGTCACCCTTTCTCCTTCCTCAACATCCTGCCTTACGACCTGAAGCGGTACTTCACGTATAGAGGCTCGTTGACAACGCCACCATGCTCGGAGGTCGTCATATGGCTGGACTTCGAACAACCTATTAGGCTCACTCATGAACAGGTATGACGATAACATTTTTGTAGAAGAGCTAAAGGCACATATTCTTAGTACTGTTGCAGTTATTTTATAAGTAACAATAAAAAAATAAGAACTAGACATGCTGACGCATGGGTCCTACTCGTAGCATTGTAAGCTTATCTAATGAGATGAATGATGATGATGTGAATGTTGGTCCCATATTGTTGATGCCCACATACCCATAACAATGTACTCCTCAAAAATGTAGAATATCTTTTTAAAAAGAGCAACCATGGAGTTTCTTGACCGTTCTTCTCCACAGTAACGGCATTCCGAAGGAGTGGTAAAGTTGTAGCTTAGCATTATGTTACAATTTTCACGATTCATAACTATACTTAATGGTTTACATGAATAAAAAATATTCTGATTCTGATTCTATGAATGTTTGCGACCGTTCGTTTTTCAATGGATTTGGAAAAAACAATATAGATTTGGGTGCTAGGTAACCTACATCATTTTTAGTATATGGGAAATCCAAAAGCTATACAATAAGTAGCCAAAGAAAATATTTCACTTAATTAATAATTATGATATTCGCAGATTGAAGCATTCAGAGAGATACGGTCGGCGCATGGGAAGATAACACATAACTTCAGACCAATACAGCCAATCGGTGATCGAGTAGTTTTCTATAATATTGATCACAATTATTACGTCTACAACGAAATCGACGTGCCTGAAGACGAGTCGAATGCCAAGTCGTCGAAGAGGAAAAGGGGCCATAACACTGCAAATGTATTGATCCCATCAGCTTTATGCAGTTTTAGTCTTATTTTAATATTGTATTTTAAGATGTGATTAGATTGTAGTTAAAGACCTACTGGTCGACCAAATAAGATTAACCTAGGACTACATTCATAGATAGACTTGAATTTTTACTGTACATATACCAGGTATAAATAGTTTGTACAGATTGTGGGGAATTGCATTGTACCCAAATGTACTATGAACCCAATTTTTTTGTTGTTTATGGCATACACACTTAACACCCTGCCTGCAAAAGACACACAGACACCACCCATCTTTGAACTCATAGAACTCTGTGTTGCCTGGGTTTTGCTGATAATGAAGTGATGCAAGTAAAATTATTACAGCTGTGAAACCTTACGTGCGGAGTTATATCAACCATGCGAGAATGATAGAGTGGTTTGTACCTGGCTACACTGATCTTTAAGAGTTCAACCAATAGCTCTTAGGGTATGTGTACATACGTCCTGTAACTAATGTGTTATATTATGTACTAAAGACTGGGACAATGTATCTCAGCTATAGATTATACCTAGTTCAATTGCAAAATAGTTGCAACTAATTTAATATTATGTTAATGTTTGTTAATATTATGCTTTATAAGTGAGTTTTGTATTCATTTAATATAATAAAATATAAAAATCAATGAAAAGGTGTATATTCTATAGTACTTAAGTGTTATTTGTTAAATAGACTGAGGTAATGCATACAATAGAAACACTTGAGGTAATGGAACATACCATTTTTACTTTTTAGTTGTATCCTGTGATATTAAAATATTTACTGGTGTGAGATTAAAATGTTCCATGCAATAAATTTCACAATAAATTCATAAATGTATGTATGTATTTTTAATTTCCTGCAATATCACTTGCATTTAAATCAACCATTATAACTCACCTATGTGGAAAACTTTATAATTCTTAAATAATAGCAAACTTTTATTAATTACAATCTTGAAAATGATTCAGGAGAGTTTTTGGTAATAATAATAAGTCAGAGTTAAAATAAGAAATACTTTACTTACATGTAATATTAAAAAACTTGTACAAATCAATCAGTCATCATCAGTTGGTCTATTATCTGTCATTGTAACCATTGCACCCAGATTATCGTCATTTCCTTCTTTCAATCTCTCCCATATTAACTCGGCTATTGCCTTTTGTGTTCTCCTCTCTAGTTTTTCTAGCTTCTTAGACACATCCCTCTTGAGGTCCCAGTCTGGCTTACGAGGCGCTAAACTGGAAATATCCAGATCTTGTAGAACTACCTGAAAGAGGTGATAATTTATGGGTAGAGTATTTATTTGGTTTGGGAGCTGCCTGCTATTTCAGTACCGACTAATGAATAAAGAAATAGAAATTGTTTTTATTATTAAGTACCATGGAACATATAAAAAATACCTATGTACTACTACTATTATGAGATAATAGTATTTATCCATTGAAATCAAACTATTTTTTATGGATTATACCTTGTTTATTTTTTGTTTTTACATTCCCGATGTTGGAGCTGATTTACAGCAACCATGGTCATGGAGGTCTGAGGTGGTTGACGTCCTAGTGTCATAGTTTGAGAGGGGTACCCTCATATTTAGTTGTAGTTAAAAAAAAATAGTTTTATTTAAATTTGTAGTATTCACATAAATATAAGAATTCAATAAATATTTATCCATTAAATGACCCAGTACTGTCTGTGTCAATTTTCTGCTAGGTATAGACCTCTAGTCTTTCACACCATTCATTCTGGTCTTGTGCCACTTGAGTCATCCATCATCAGGTGTGATGGTACTATAAGTGATTGGTAAATCACTTAATCATGAAGTGGTGGAAATTTCAATGTTTATATTAGAAACAGAAATCTGTGTATGAAAGATATTAAGTACCTTTTCCTTTCCAGCTTCAAGCAAATCCTTTACTTCTTCTTCCACCACAGCTGGCTTTGCATCTTCTAATTTTGCCTCTTGTAATGATTCATCTTGCGGTTTGTAACTTCTGAATTTTGGTCTGTAATGGGTTGCATATAAACCAAATTAGGAAATATTAATTGTCAGAAAATCTTCGGGTTCAAATGTAGGCTCAAGCCTTGGTTAGACAGCTTTCCTATAGATCAAAGAGTATATCTGTTGAAGGGTAAATAACAACATAACCTCAAAAACACAAATTACGAACTCACTTTGGAAGCAATATGATTTCATTTGAAGTATTTGAAGAAGCATTATCAGTGTCCGTATTTTTACGTTTAAGGTTTTTAAGCCTTTCTTTCCTCTTGCGAGCTTCATCTTCTAAAATACCAACACTTCCCGTGGTGTCCATTATAACCATAACAATATTTTTCGTATATAGAACTGCTTGATAGACTGTATATTATAATAGAAAGTTACAAACTTGTTTTGATGATAAAATTTCTACAGATTTTTACATATGTTCTGTATATAAAACTATTTGTATTTGTCTATAAAATTATCAAAACGTCGACAGAAACTTCTCTGTCTACCTACTCTACTACGCTTCGAATAGTTCCGTTGGCGTTGGTTTGTTTCTTTCATAGAGAAAATAACGCTATGGTTTTTTTATTTAGGTTGATAATCGGCTACAAATTAGTGCTGTTTTTTGCCAGTGTCGAATATTTCTTCATAATTGTTATAAAATTATAAGTACCTACCACTGATGAAAATCATGTCGATGACAACAATGATGATGAAACTAATTAATTAAAATATCGAATTTTATATTATCGTTTTTGAATTCTGATTTTTTAAAATAAATCATAAGGCTAATTTAATTTTTTTAAACTTGACACTGGCAATATACACAAACGTATGATGCCAAAAAGGAAAAAAAATACTCTTTAGGGCGGGAAGTTGGCAATTGTTTTTTTGTTTAATTTACCTAAACAGTTATTTCTTTGATAAATTATATATATATAATATCGGTGGTACACTAACTATCATGTGTGTTCCAGTGAAGGAAAAATACTTTTCTTCAGAAAAAAAAAACAATAATCACCAATCAAAGACAGACACATATATGGTTTTCGAATACTAAAATAATAATAAATCAATATACCAAGTAGGTACCTACTAAAGGAATTATACTTACCTACAATATATGAAATACTAGCTGCGCCCCGCGGTGTTACCCGCGATTAAAAAGTATATACATTTCACCGGGATAAAAAGTAGCCTATGTGCTATTCCGGACTATAATCTATCTCGGTGCCAATTTTCATGCAGATTCGTTCAGCCGTTTTGGCGTGAAAGAGTAACAAACATCCATCCAAACTTTCACATTTATAATATTAGTAAAGAAGAATAAACTACTAAACAGGTACCGATCTACGATACCTATAATTCTTTATTTTATTTGGGTTATGAATTTTTCTAATAATGTACAATATAACAATAAAATTGTATTCCCGCTTATTTATAGGTCCCTTAGGTCCAGCAGGTTAGGTAAAGGTTATGTAAACATTAGTTACCAACCTACATACCTATTAGGATCTTTGTGGTTGAAATAATAGTCTACGTTTTAAATATAATGGTTCTTTATTTAAAGATTATGATATTAATTAAATATCTACTCGCTTATAAGTTATAAACTATTTATTACCTATATTTACAAGTCTATAGGTACAGCAGGTATAACATTTACTTAATTAATTACCTACTTAGATGTTGTGGAATGTAGTAAGGTAGGTACCCCACATTCTTTTGAAAATATGATAGGTAGGCACCTACCTATTACTCCAAACTCCAGCCTAATACCTGGTGTACAGGAGGCAAAGGTTTAAACCAGTAGTTAAGTAGCGCAGAAGCATACCTAGGTCAAAGTATGGTAAACGCTTGTAATCTTCGTGTAAGCCGCGCATAAGATAGTTCGCACTTACCCACGTTAGTACATAATTAATTATTAAGTAGCTACTTTAGTATTTTATTTAAATGTAGTTTTTACATGCTAGGTATTTCATGCAACTAAATACTACTAGGTATCCCACCTACTTATTTTGATGATGATTTTTGCGGTGTTCACGCTGAACCGCCAAAGCGGGTTTGTATCTACGTATCGCACGCTTAATAATAGACTGACCAATTAGGGTTTAAGCCCAAAGTGAGATAAGCACACAGATAGATTTATTCCAACGCTATCTAGGTATCTACCAATCTCAGAATTTCTAAGATATCTTATTCCTAGACTGATTAACGAATATGTTGTCTCTTTTACTCATACAAATTTTGACAAAACTTTTAACATGAAAGTGACATAAATCATAATGCGTCTGAGATTGCGACAGTCAACTCGCGGTGCTTTCATATTATAGTGACCCTTTCATGTTTCTGAACTTAAAAAACTTACAACATAAAAATAATATGTTATTATTTTATGAAGTATAGACTTATAACATAAAAGAGAAAGGGATTTAGTGAAATCTATACTAATATTATAAATGTGAAAGTTTGGATGGATGGATGGATGGATAGATGGATGGATAGATGGATGGATGTTTGTTACTCTTTCACGCCCGAACGGCTGAACGGATCTGGATGAAATTTGGCACAGAGATAGATTATAGTCTGGAATAGCACATAGGCTACTTTTTATCCCGGTTAAATGTATGGTTCCCGTGGGAAAGATGTTTTAATTTTTCATACTTTTTATCGCGGGTAACACCGCCGGGCGCAGCTAGTGTTTAATAAAATACAGACATATAACAAAATGTGTCATCAGTAGTACATAAATATATCATTGATTTTATTAATAAACAGACGTATCTCAGGGACACCATTTTAAAAGCTATAAATAATTATAAATAATAATAAAATTTCTTCAAAATTACATTTTAGTATCAATAATTACTTAATCAAGTATTCTTACAATACATCATTTATTATTATTACGCTATGTTTAATGAGATATAAGTAATAAAGTCAGACAAGTCGTAAACGACAAAACGTTTTTGCGATTTCCCAACAAACAGCTTTTTTGAGTTAGGTCAGTCTATTATTAAGCGTGCGGTATGTATGTTTTAATATTTTTTTCTTACATACTTAATAGGTAGGTAGGTAGGAACCAAGGTATTTTGATAAGCTTAAATAACTGTAGCTGGTAGAGGAAAAAAATAACAGTACGAATAGTATAAAAATAGATACAATACCCCTTTTCAGGTTCCAACGACATATATACTAAGTAAGTTTTTACATATCTATCAAATATTAGATCAGAAAGTAGTTGGCTTTGCATAGTTGTTCATGTTTTTGGCAACTGAGGCAATGGTACCAACCTATGGTACCAACCTACCTAACTTTATTCCCGCATTCTACTTTACGTCTACAAATAATTGAATCTAAACAATAAAAACGAATCGGTTATACATTTCATAATACCTACTAACACATAGGTAATAAATTAGGTTCACTTCCTTCTAAATAAGGAAATTATTATATGCATGTGTTATCTACCCGTGCAAGTTACGAACGTGGTAGGCTGTTATAACACAACGATTGTTACAATGAAACAGTACTTAGGTACCTACTTGACAAATATAAGCTGCTGTGTTCCTTGTCATCGTTGCCCATTCGCCTTAATTACATTACTTATGGCAGTTTGTGATTACAGTAAAATAAATAATTACTTATCTATAATCTAAGGTTATCTTAAATTTTTAGGTATCTTACTAGATAGCTACCTAAACTGAGGATGCGTTTGTTATAGATATGTTGGAAATACGTACATTGTCTGCTTGGTCAAGCGTATCTTTGGTTATTCGGAATTATCTTTATTCAGTTCTGTAATAATTTCACAAAAAAATAAAACAGTAGGTGTGTTGCATCCCATTAGACTACTTTAATTTGTGTTAGATGATTGAACTATCGTTAACTCCAAAAATAAGTAGAATTATATATTACTTAAACATAAATCTTTTATCCTATACCAGTGGCCTTACATGTCTTCGGCTGTCAAAATGTAGTCTGTTTGAAATATTATCGTTTACAGGTACTCCATGATTCAGGGATAACACCTTTGATACGATGTTTAAGTCCTCTTGATTTCTTCCGTGTAATCCGTTTCTTGCTAACAATTGCTTTAGTTCTGCATCAATATTAAACGGATATTGTCCATTGAAGGGAAAGAAACTATTTGTGTGAATGGGGCTTAAGTTATTGTACGAGTTATAATAATTTTGATTATTCAACCCCAAATTTCCAACTCCACTATCATGGCGGAATACGCGGTGGCCTTGTTTTTGTTGACTCACTTGGTCGGCGACTGGTTTAACTTGGTTGAAATTAACTCCTTGATGAAATACTTGTGTTGGGCTAGGCTGAAGGAAAGAGCTTATTCCTTGAGGCAAATGGTTTTCTTGTAAAGGAAACAGTTCTGGCTGTTGGTTTCGTAAGTGAAGGAGGAAATCGACAGCCTCGCGATTAGGAAGCTGTTGCTGATTTGGAACTGCGGTACTTGTTTCCAATGGCACGCTCGATTGAATCGAAACCTGAGCGTTGTTCGTGCGAATTGGTGATTGGTGGTTCAGGAATGGATTCTGTGGAATACTTTTCTGAATTTGAAAATTATTTACAGAGCTTTGTGCCTGAAACTTTTGCTGGCTGGAAAGATATTGCTGTCTTTTTAATTCCTGTTCGTAATAAATTTGTTGTTGTCGCTGAGCTTCTTTCTGTTGTAATAAAAAATGTTGTTTTCTTAATAAGTCTTCTTGTTGCTTCTGTTGCAATTGTAATAGTCGAAGTTGTTCTTCTAGAATCCTTTGCTTATCTTCGAGTTGTTTTTGTAAAGTTAATTGCTGATTAATGAAATTCGTTTGTGGTATTTGATTAATATTAAATGTAGAGCTTTGTGAAATATCAGGTAGTGAAATACCAGAAAATACATTTGGTAATTGTAGCCTGGATACACTTGCAAGCCCGTTAGTTTGCTGATAAATTGGTATAACATTTTTCGGTAGGCCTTGCGAGTCCTGTTGAACTGTGAAGGCTGCGACCAAAGGGGCTTGGAACACTTGTACATCACGTTTATCCACGTCTTCTATATTTTCTCCGTCATCATTATGTGTTGGTTTTGGCGTGGTCGTAGTTGTGGTAGTCGTCGTTGTCGTTGTCGTCGTAGTAGGCTTAAAAGTGGTTTTCTTTGTGCTAATACTATTTTCGGTAGATTTCGATAAACTTGGTATGCTTCTTGTTTGCTGGAAGTTTACGCTACTCTCCCTTGTTTGGAATATTTCCGGAAAAGATGATTGTGTTGGTAGAGTCGCTGTTACTTGGTTTTCTACATTGCCAATGGTAGTACTTAAAATCGATATATTGTTGTCAATCAATGTAGGGGTAACAGTGTTGTTATTCGTAAAAGCTTCTTGACCATCGACAACGAATGAATGAATTTGTACCCCCTCTTTAGGTGTGTGAGATTCTGTGATATCTGCACCTGCATCTGAATCTAATCCAGTAGTTCCATCAGTACCAGAACCTGTGGTCGATGCATCGTTTTCTTCCAGATCACTTAGAGCTTTAAGTAATGCTTGTCTTATATATGGATCTAGTCGAACGGATGGCTTCGGTTCTATAGTGTTCAATTTGTCATTATAACCATTTGTTGTAGTATCTTGCGCCACGGATGCTGCTAGAAGAGTAACGACGATCAACGCCAGCATCTGAAAGGAGATAAACATTTTCTTTTATCAAATAAATTCAGTTGGTAGTACATATTAAAGTGCGTTTTCCGTTTGAATTAGCAATACAATACTACACCCCAACATTAAATAAATAGGCACCTATAATAAATTATTGTAATCGTGTATCGTTATGGAAGGTATGGTATATTAGCCCTAGCAGCAAGACATCAAATTGTCTTCGGTGTAAAATATATTAATACTTAATTGTGATAGCAATTCAAACTTCAACGTTTCCTTCACGTTAATGTTATGCGAACTAACGATTGTTTTCTTGCGTGTCAGTTGCACAACTAGCATCTCCGCGGCTAATGTGTATCAACATTTTAATATTATATCACTATTTGTCTGACTCAAATTGAGAATAGGAATTTTGCAAGGAGGTCAAATTCGTTCTGGGAAATAAATATTTATTATTATAGGTGTAACTTTCTTTAGGAATTTCCAAATGAGTTATGTTATTAAAAGTTTTATGATGCCTTTATTGTGTTGTCTTAGGTAAGTATGTAAGTCCACATATAAGTACGTCACATATAACTGACTACAATGCCCGCTTTACACGAGTGTAAATCGGGCATTATAGTATTGTAATGTTATGATAGTTAAGTTATCGGTAAGTGCAGATATTCACAGCAACATACTTGTTACTTCAATACGCACTTATTTATTTGCGAACAGTACGTCAGTAGGTATACTGGTTGAAAAAAAATATATTCTAGATTAAGCAATGGAATATTTGGGTGCGTGACCCATGACACAACATATATCGTTAAAAATACACATCATTTATCAATGCTGCCTTGATTATTTATCAATTGTAAGGTTACTATTGTTATGCCAGCGTTCGATCGTGCGATCATGAGAGGGAATGCCACTTGCTTACTGCGTGCACATGTTATTTTCTTCTTACATGCAATAATGACCATAATTCTCATAGCTCAAGGCCTACAATTTGATAGTTTGGTATTTACCTATACCTTACTGTGTGTGCTTTGATTGTATAGTGCACCATAAATGGGAGGCACTTACGATGACAAGTAAATAATAATTGAGTCTCGATAACCTTTACTAGATTAGAGTTGATTGAAAATGTGCTTTGTCATGCATCTTATAAAGCTGTACCTTAATTTGTTTAAGTAATTATTTCTTAGGTATTCGCTATTGTTACAAATTGAATTAAACAACTATGAACGCATTCATGGTAGAGCGTTAGTGTTATGTAGAACCTATTTACTCGGCGCACTCTCAATTTTCTAATGGGCGCGAAATTCAAAATGGTTTAAAATAAAGTAACACCAGATGGGCCAACCACAAAAGCCCAGCGGGCCGAGAGGGCCGCATGCGGCCCGCGAGTCGTATGTTGAGTATAGCCGACCTAGAGCTACCATGCTTTCCTACTAGCAATGGAAAGTTAGAAACTGCCTCAAAAGGTTATGATATTGACCATCGGTTAGTTACCTTTCATGGTAACTTACCGATATGATATCTAGTCATTTATGGACTTCTTACATAAGGATGTTTTCAGATCATGGTAGATACTGTGTGTTAAATAAATTGCCAAACGCATTGTTATTTATTCAATAAAATTAACTGATGAATATGCGAGTAAAATTATTGAGATTTTAACGTGAGCCGGGGGCCATTTGTTGCAAAATACGGCCGAATCATCACGCGCTTTCACCGGTCATAAGTCACGGTGACGCAGTGACCGCCTAACGGAGAATTTCAAATCAATGTCCTCGGGAACGGCGCACCCACGCGCGTGCGATTGCGCGTGCGACGACGCATGGTGTGTGAACATTGGTGACACAATCCTGGGCTCTGGCATGTGCAAAGATGGATCTGCACATGCCGAATTCCTACAATTACAGAAATATTTGTGAACATACCTAAACTTGGCTGATAGTTCGTAGTGGCTAATTGGGTAGGTAGTAGGTATTTCAACATTATTTGCCGTGATGACTGCAAATGATTAAGATGTATAATGATGTAAAACGCCGACTCGCTTGTTTTAAGTTATTTATGGCAGTTTATAGAAGTCACGATGTACAAATTATAAATGGCAATATTGCATAAGAACGAACCAACACCACGGCTTTTTTTTAAATCTTCGTGTGATGGCTATGGAATTTAACTTGTATAATTTTATTTATGACAATCGTCTTAATTACCAGGTTACCAGCAAACAATCCGGATGAGAATGTAGTTGCTGGCAATTGAAATGCTACTATAAGAGGATGTACCTAATGAAGAGTTTCACACGCACATAGGATATTATATCCGCAACTCGTAATATTTATTTAATGTAGCAAAGTTGTTCAAATAAGGATTTCTATTAAGGATTTGGCGTTTCACATTACTTTCGTCAATTAGAAAAGATTTGTCCTAGATATGTTATAAAAACTATGCAAGTCAAAGGTGATTGTTACGTAGACATCTAATTTAGGTGAACTACTTTATAGGCTTTGGTTGTAATAACATTACATCTTTTATTTTGTCGGTAACGCCGAGAGCTATAGCGACGTTAGTAAGAATCAAAGGTCAGACGTGAAGTCGTGAACACTTCTTATGTCAAAACAAGTTAATGCGACAGTGGAAATACATTTCTTTGTAACAGTCACGTAGATATGTTTATAGTAATCATCCTTTTTCAAATGCTGAGGCCCTATATAAATATGTTAAAATTTATAGAAGTTTGAAGCCATTTATTATGGGATTATAATGCGTTTTATAAAGCAAATGTACGAAAGAAAGTCTACAGCACGCTTATCTACTTAACGCTTCGAAAGCGTGTTTTAATCAATGTCTATCAATTCGACCAGAAAAATAAATAGTTTAGATAGAAAATGTAGGTACCTACAAAATCCCTAGCGTATATTTTCTCTTAAAATAATAAAACGTCTTCTTTTTAGATATTCCCTATACAGTAGGTTGCTAAGTATCACAGTTCAATATTGAAAAACCAGAGACTGTTCTCGGAGAAACCTCCCAATCGAGTTAGAATTGTTTGTTTAACCCGCCATTTCACTCTTCGCCGACGGTGCTGACGATCAACGTTCAATGATTACACCTCCAATGAAAGATACCCAGGTACTTATTTTAAAATACTTAAATTGCTCATCTGCATGAATTTTACGAATACCAATCGATGGCAACAATTTGACAGCCTACGATCCGTTACGCAACAGTAACTCAAAGATTAATTATGTTTTGAAAAATGTAGGTTTTTTTATTTATTTTATTCGTTACACGTCTAACTATAAAACATTAATATAACTTTCCCTTTTATAGCAGTTTTCAAATCAAACACCGTACGTAAGTTATGGTTAACGGTTTAGAAATATTTTTAAGAAACCAGCTTTGCGTATACCCGTAAGGGAAAACAACAAAATTATGTAAACCGTCTTGTAGTCCGAGGGAAACAGTAATAGATATTAACAAAAGCATTATTTCATGGGTGACATCTACAGCACGTATTTAAGTTAATAACGTTACACGTTTGCTACAAGTTTTTTCTTCAAAACGTCAAAAACTGATACCTATGTTTTTTTTTTATTATGGCAAAATACCTATGTTAAGAAATCTAAAAATACTCACTGTAGCGCGCCATTGTCTATGCATGTATCGCGCAATGCAGTATATTTTTTTAACATTGATTTCCGTAGGTCATTGACATCACAGATATAAAGAAAACATGTCGTGCTTAATTTCACGTTAACAGCATCACATCAACCGGTCCCAGACAGTTGTTTGCTTTTGCCTCGTTTCCTCCAACATGATGTACTTATGTTCGTGTGGGAACTGACACAAAAAGCCGGTTCCGAGTTTCAGAAAAAGCACCACCTACTTATAGCACATCATTACATAAGGCGGCATTTGTCAAAAAATATTGAATTTCGCTTTGTATGGTTGGCGAAGATTACGTTTGTTACATCAAAGGATTTGGTATTCGCGCACGTATCGATTATTATCCATTGAAGCGGTATTCATCTTACAGTGCTTTGAATAAGATCCGATGAATGGTGCAGACGCGGTGCAGACTTAATCTTCGCTTTAAAACGTTCCGAATGTTCCGATAGACATAATTTGACACTAATCATTAGTTAGACGGCTTTGTGACATGCGAAATTGGACGTGAGGGAAATGTCTTATGTCTTATTTCGAGTTTAAAACTATGATGATCTTTACGACTGATTAATCTACGACCGCTATTGGTGATCTTCCTATAACTACTTTTCGAGGGTGTGTGGAGTGCCAAAAATGATTCCTCTTTTTGAACGCAGTTCGAGACACATCATTTGTTTTATTTTGATAGATTATTTATTTATTCATTAGACAATATGCATATTTTTATCCTAGATAGCAAGCCATTAGCTTGCCAACCTATCATTACTGGATTATAATGTTCAATATTCTACATAATTCAAATTGTTTTATTCAAATCTATTATCGGCGCTATTACCATTATACCTTTGAACTTTGTAATAGTCAGACAACAGAAAAGAACCTTATTAGCTTTTATCACAGGTAATTTAAGTTGTTTATCAATTACACGGAAATGCCCCAGGGGGCTTGCATGCAGCCTACATACACCAATTATTTCACAGGCGCCGCGTATTGTGCAACCTAATAATACGGTCGAAGATCCCGTGATAATTATCATAAGATCAGTGACCGCTGAGAGCTCTGCGTGACACTGCGTGAATGCTATATTTCCGAATTGAGAATGATAATTATTCTTTATAAAGGCCTACGTGAATTCGACATTGTGTAAGCGCATATGCACAATGGTCTGGATCAATTACTTTGTTCTTCCCAATTTCGTAATTTTATTACCATTGTTATTATCTGACACCAAATTATAATTAACAAAAGCTGAGACGAATAAATAATATAGACAGAGTGTTGCTATCCGGATATCCGAATATCCCTCGAATTGATTATCCGGATAGTGTTCGTTTTATCTGGATTTTTTTTTTAATTCACGTATACCATTATGTACTTTTGAATCGTCAAAAGTTACAAAATATTATGCTACTACTTTACCACCCGTTCGGAATGCCGTTCCTATGGAGAAGTGGCGCAGTCTTGTTATTCACTCAATTAATTATAACATCTTACATTGTATTTTAACATATTAGGAAATATATTTTTAATAATTTATTTACGTTAACTACTTCACATTCATACAATGAATCCAAATGTTCCCAAATAATATTCAGGTTATTATTGTAAGTGCGCTAAAGAAGCGCAGGTTCAAGGCTTAATAAGACCCTTTCGTCATCTTGTATTATTTATTCGTCTCAGGCCAAAAGTTCTAAACTACAAGGAGAGCTTGAAGTCTTTTGAAATTTAGTAGACATTTCAGGAGAAAGTAGACTTTTTCATGAAATGGGGAAAAAAAACAAAATGTAAGAATTAGTTTTTTTTTTCACTGTTACATAGCATAGGAACTACTTTACATTGAAAGTTTAATGAGGAGGTGTTTTACAGTTGACGCATGCTTTCGAAGTCGTACGACGTGTTATAGCACAAAGCGTTTGTAATAAAGTGTGGTAATGTAATGGGTTACTGCACTTTTACATACCTACCTACGTATAACACAGTAGGAACTTAACCTACGGCTATACAGGATGCGACTTACGGAAACACTCAAACGCTTCTCAAATTCAAAGGATGCCTTAGTTTAAACATGTACAAAAAATTTAAGATGTCTAGAATATTTGAGTAGCGTTTGAGTATTTTGTATTCGACTGTTACTTCGTCGAAAAGATTCGAGTTTAAGTATACAAATACTTAACTGTTTCGTAATTACTCTTGCTTAATCAAAGCCTGGAAGTGTTAAGTTATAAGTAATTTCTTTTGAGATGATTCAAATTGTACATCATTTACCTAACAAACTACATCTACATCACATTTTAGTCATAAAACCTCCATTTGTCTGTCACATCTATCCGTTGTTATGTTTATTTCTTTGGTGTACAATAAAGAGTTTAATAAATAAAAATAATAAACCTACGGTGAACAAATTTAGTGCAGTGCCGTGTGTGGTTAAGATTACAAAATTGTTGAACATGAGGTGGTATACAGTTTATCTGTAACCACATGTGGCAGTATAGATCGTCGGTATTATTAATAGCATTGTAGTTCAGTTATCGATCACTGATTATTTCTCTATGGTTTAATTATTTATTTTTTCTTAACGCTGTCTTTACACGTTTTCGTAATATAAAGTGTAACCAATATATTAGAAATTAAATCTAAAATAACTATTTCATTTAATTTAATCATAGCGTGAGCAATGCCTGGTGAACACAATTAGAAAAGGCTATAATTATGTTTTAATGCTTATAGAAAAAAAGAAGAAAGAACTGATTCCTCAGTTTATATTTAAATTAAAACTGACAAATGAGAACGGAATGTAATGTATGTAAACCACCATTTAAATACGATATTCACAAACACGTACGATATTCACATATCGTAACTTTGATAATTCTTCTTCAACAATAGCTACTCATAGTTATCACGTTATGTGAGCTTACGCAGATGCTACTATGGGTTTCTCTTCCGCCGTAACTTATTGTCAATTTACATAAATCATTAATGATAATTAATAGGTACGTGCCGCGGGCAATGTAAGTTACGAAATTCTTGCGAAACGCATTATACAAGTCATTCATATTTTTATGTTTCATCACACGAAACTATGGGATTCGAGGGAAACCATTTCCATTTGAGATTTCGCATTGTAGCGGTTATTGTAGGTGCGATATTACGTTACAACTAAAAGAAAGTGTATTTTGGTTTAAGCTGTAGGTAGCTCACGTTCAAAGTGCGGCGCGGTTTCCTTTGTTTTGGGTACCAAGTCTTATCTATGTATGCAGGGTAAATAGCGAGCGATGTTCGTGAGTGCACATCACTCTCGCTCCGTGACCTGCGGTGCATGCCCACACTGCACTGAGGATGACTTGATATTAATCTATGTTACACGAAATCACTGACTTGTAAGGCAATCGTTTGCGAGACTGTTATGGTAATTATTATTATGAGCACTTTTTTCCCACTCCTGGCAAAGTATCTCTCCTGTTGCTCCACGCATTTCTATACCGGGGTACTCTTTTCGTTAGAAGTTCCGCCATCTCTATCTTTATTATTATATTATATTTTCATTATTTTTTCCCAACTGTTCTTCTAAGATGCAGATGTGTCCAACCATTTTAGCTTGTTGCTTGTTGTTTTACATGTTTACTGCTTTTTATGTGTAAGTGCTTATTATTACTTAATTTAAAATCATTTCCGAGAGAAATTTATGAACTCCATTCGTTCTACATTAGCATACCACGGAAGTAAAACCAATAAAAACCCCTATAGCGACTCCATTATCAAAACTAAGTACCTAACTAATGTTATTCAAAAACATGTCATTAAAGTATCTCTCCCAACATATTTGTATCGATCACGCAATCGTGAGATAGCTAACCGTGGAATGAAACATTCATAAGCTACAAGAAAACATAAACTACCTATGAACCAGATATGATTAAATTTATTCAATAAATCACCGTTGTTAGTTATTTTCAATAATTTAATAATATACGAATGTGGAGGCTAGAATTCTTATTTTGTGTGACACGAGTATTACGTAAACGGAAATAAATGATTAAAGTGGAGACGTGAAATAGTAATTAATGTGCCTATAGCCTGACTGAAATAACACGTAAAGAGTGCCAACGGTAAAATATCCGCCATAGCGGGGCGCCTGGCGCGATGCGACAACAGCTTCAAATTGCCTATCCAATTTAAAGCCATATTATTCTTCTTCTGAAAAAATCTGAAATGGCACTATTTGTAAAGCCATTGTAAGTTTATTTCCACTTATGATCAAATACATTACCTTAACCTAAACGTCATGATTTTTTTGGAAATATCAGGAAGATAATTGGATATTTGACTACATCCGAGTGTACCAGGTACATTGGGAGATTTTGTTAGCTATAGGTACTTATGGAGAAAGTTTACGTCATCGCGACGCGCAGAGTTTACACAAATGGGTCCCAGTGTTGTTCGCAGTTCGCTATTGACAATATATCCACCGGTAGGCAATATTTTGGTGGTGTGTGTATGTCTTACATTGTTTACACATTTTCTAGTGTATGTCGTATATGAAATAACTGAACGAAACTATTTCTTGCTTCGGTAAGTACATGAAAATATTTACTGTCAAAGTAGTCAGATCAACGGTGAGACTGATATTTTTTTTTAACAAAAGGCCGACATGCATATAAACACCATACCTATTTAGCAGATTTTATCTGCATACGCCTATTAAATATTACAACTGAACACACAATAAAGTACCGCGCGTTTTTTCAGTAACACGCATGTGCTATCTTTGGAGGAATAGTAACTTTCTGCGCTTTTTCACTCAATAATTCTAGGTTTACCATAAATTGATATTGCGTAACCTAAATTGCTGTAACAATGTTTCGCCTATTAAAGGAAATCAACAATTTTACACCACTTTTATTATGCTTACACTGGGTACTTTTTTATTGTATAACTCAATATACTAATCTTAACAAATAACAACCTAAAAATACTCAATACTAATTTTGTTTTATTTTTTACATATCTACAACTATCATATTCTAAAACCGTCAGTTGTTTCGTGCCATCTTTTTAAAATGTATTCCTCAGTATTATACATTTGTGGTACGTACCATCACACAAATTGTGGACATTGTCGTGGTCGTGTGGTGTAGTGGTAAGTACTGAGGAATTGTACATCATATAACCCACACTTCAGCAATGCACAACTACTTAGAAATCAAGATTAGTTCACGGAACAGCTGCATAGTTAGTAGGTATGCAAACCACACTTCTTGTACACAATATCTTGGAAGCAGCGCATAATTGCATACCGCTTTTCTTCGTTGCCCTAATTAGTTGCTAGTTTGCCTTTTTCAGTGGCCTGCTAATGTGATCCAAACGAGATGCTGGGAGAATTTAAGGATTTTAAAGCTGAGTTGAATGACGTCATGAATAGCTGTAGGTATTATAAAATGTTACAACTTTATTAGATATATTAGATGACAGCTGATTGAACAATAAAATTGAATGCCACGCTACCTTTTATGTTACTCAGCAATGAATCTAATAACGGGAACGAGATTTTATAGTGATCTCACATGAGATATTTTTTTTACTATTACTGAGTGCGTGTTAATTTATGATATTCTGAAAGTAATATAAAATAGGATATCTTCAGTATGTGTTTCTTTCACCGTGAATAACTATTTAGGTTATGAATGTTTTTTTTTTCGATTAAAAACATTTGTTCTGTTTATATCATTAATTGTTATTTAATTATTTAGTTTGTTGTTATTTAATTTGAATGTTAAAAATAACAACACTTACCTATTGCTTAATTATAAACTGCACTTTGTGTAACAACGCTTGCCCGCATATAAAATAATTAGTTGTTTCGTATTTAACTTGGCTACTTCTCGAAAAATATTTATCATCAAAGTCCAGAGATATCTAAAATGTACGAACTAAACTGCAATGAGAATCCATAACTAGTGATAAACAAACACTGTTTTGTGTCCTACAATTGTAAGTAACGTATCTATTACAGTATCAGTTGCGTTGTGCAATATTTTGTCAGTAAACCTAGACATAATGAGTATTGCATTGTCTCATTGTTGTGGTCCAATTAATGTCGATAGAACGATAATATTCAACTATGCCAACGAAAACAATGTGGGATCTCTGTTAGAGTTGCAGTGTGAATTATTTCCAACGTACCGAATCATGATACAATTCATTATGGCGTTTTATACGTACGTGGTATTTTTTTATTTTATTTTTAAACTAATCTTATATGGCTTATGATGGCCTGAGAATTTACAGATGATGAATTTATTTCTAATTACTATGTAGCGCATGATTCAAAAATCATTACCTATTTTATTATTTTCCTCTGCGTCAACTACTAACTTCTACCGCCTCATTCACACGGCAAGGAATTTGGGAGAATGTTATCCCGAATAGAAAAAAAACGACCCGTGTGACTGAGGAATAAGCGACACTATGGATATTTGTCTATGTTAAAGAAGATGTTATGTTTTGGCACTTGCTTAATGATGAACTCTTTTGTTTTATTCAATACTTCGTATTGTCTTTAAGTAATCACAAGTTCACTTTCCATTCGCCAATCAATTGGTTTAATTAGTCTCGCGATGTCGCTCTGTCATCGGTTTGTTCGTTTGGCGGCTTACGTGGACATTTGATTAATGCATAGAAAGTTTTTTGCATACAATAACATCTTAATCTAAACGTCTTTACAGAATTCGATCCGCAAAAATCCCGTTCCCACAGTCGACATTTACAAACAATATAACCTGAGTACAAACAAATTAATGTTTCAACACGTTGACTTTGTGGTAGGTAATTGGAACCTTTGTCGAAAATTAAAACTATAATTAGCCGCTGCGCAATCTTTGCTTCGAGACATTCTAATTAGTTATCCGCTTGAACGTCAAATGTTGTCGCACAAATTAGATGCCTGCTTTATTTAAATAGGTCATAAGAACAATATCTCTCAAAAAGTCATCCTAGTTAAATATATTTAGTTAAGGTTTCCGTAATTGGCTGTAACATAGTTATAAGTTTAAACTTTGACGTGCGTAAAACCGAACCTATTCTATACAATTGTACACATATATTAAACAAAGTGTTGTTTCTAAAGCTCGTTGGCTTCGCTCATCAGATTCGCGTGTTTGGAATGATGAGTGTGGTGACGTCATAAATTTATCTGCCTCTAGTGTTATCTAAGCCAAGGAAATCACACAATATCTTTCACTTCCTCGTGTCGATCTACTGATGTCATTTAAATAGCGCGATTTAGATTAAGGCAATATAACGCCCAATAGAAGGCGATAAGATTATATAGGTAATTAACTACTTTAAAACGTACGGTATAAGTTGAAAACTGGCTTAAGATTATTTAGGTACTGTACTTGATAATGTATCCCACTAATATTATAAATGTGAAAGTCTGGATGGATGGATGTTTGTTACTCAATCACGCCAGAACGGTTGAACGGATCTGGATGAAATTTGGCACTAAGATGAAATAGCACATAGGCTACTTTTTTATCCCGGTAAAATGTACACTTTTTAATCGCGGGTAAATCCGCGGGCGCATCTAGTACAGTATAAGTTGAACATTGACTCCGCCATCGTGGGGTTGTGCAGAACACAGTTGGTTTCTGTATAACTACGCAAACTTTTAGTACTACATTTGTTTTATTAAATATAGATCTGAATGACTTTTGCCGGGGGAATAATAGTTATTAACAACCGTCCAGTTCCATAGGTACCTATATAACTAGTTACGCACTCTACCACAGAGGTCAACAATCAGAACGATAGGTAACCAAAGGAGATGGTATTGCTCTATAACAAACATAAAATTATTCTGATTTCTATTATGGAATTTCAAAGTTGCTCGAATGTAATCAATCAAATATGTAACTGAGCCTTTATTATGTATAATTTCGTCTGACCCTAGATTACAAAAGATCGTTAGATATTGAAACATACATATATCTTTACGCGTTGACTAAACAATATCAAATAGTTAAGATGGTCTTAATTTTTTTTTATGGCGGTTCTGTATTCAGCCGAAACTATAACAGACCGTAAGTCCCCCTAATGGTTGCTCGACACAAAGCTCTGCGATAATCATTTGTTACATAATGAATTAAATCTATATAAAACAAACTCGTGTTAGTTACACCATCAATAACTCAAGAACGGGTGGGCTGATTTTGATGATTTTAGATTTTTTGGGAAAACATCCTAACATCATAATAATTTAATTCTGAGGCGGTACGAAGTTTTCCGGGACAACTAGTAAATTATAAAAAGCTAAAATACTAGTGTTTTCTGATGACTATTGTAGGTTATCTACGTACACATGGATTTAAGAATCTGCTCCATTACTATTCATGCAATTGTCATCTGTGATTTCTTAAGCTTCACAAAACATGTGCAACATGTATTGTCTGGTTCGAGGTTAGTTTGAATAAATCAGGTTTAGAATGAGGCGCTGACAGCTTAGCGTAAAAACATATTAGTATTAGCACAAGCAATACAGAACAATATAACAAGCATTATTCATTCCATGCAATGATCTTATCAGCAACTATAAGTTCGTTAGACAATTGCATTGACTAATTAGAATTATGTAAAATTATAAGCAGATATTCCGAACAAGGTAATCGCAAAAGAGAGAAAGATCGTGTGAAATGTTATTTTAGGATTGTGCGGTATGCTTTCACTGTCCCACGATCGAAGCTTTACACTAAACTACGCGGCATGTCGAGTGGTCGATGTATAAGCAAAACACACCTTTATATACCTCGATGCCTGTATATTATTAAAAATAATCATGTGGTCAGATTAATTTAGGTACGATTGGATTAAATATTTTTTGTGTTAACCCTTTAGATTTAGAATATCTTAAACAGATTAATATTGATATTTTTATTTATTGTGTTGGATTGATATGAAAATACTTTTACGACTCGCATTTTAATATTTATACAAAAAAAATCCGTTTCGTAATACGCATTAAATTACAAAACTGTACACATGTAATATGTTAATCTAGTGTAAATTAGATTAAAATTATATATTTTAGCATTTTATGAGATTTCATTGCCTAATTTTTATGTCGTAGTTAAAGTACCTACTGTCAGGAGCAACTTCCCCATACGTAGGTATATGCTTGCATTGCTTTCAAAACGATTTGTAAATCAAAATGAAATAATTGATCGAATAAGCATATGCGTGTATTAAGCGTACCTACCAGGTATTATCTACGCGCCATCCGATTTACGGAAAGGTTTTAATAGAAGGATTTTATAATAAGTAAGCAGTACCAAATTAATATTTTACCAGATAATATTAACAAAATATTAATAACATGTTTCAGAATTATTGTTAGTTTCAAAATTAATAGTTCGTAAAAATTACAACACTATTTATCTTGATCGAAAACAATGCGATCTACTAGACCATCTCGCTAGTTCACGTACGTTACGTTAGCGTCTAGACTAAAACTGGAAATAATGTGAAATTCTTCAAAATTTCTCTGATATAACGAGTGTGGAGTCTCCACACGTGTGCGGAGACGGCAAATGAATCCTCAATGGCCGTCATCACACGTTACATCACGAGGGGGAAAGTGCAGTGATGAATTCGTTGTTTAAATATACCGCCATACAAATACATACATTATGGGAACTTTTAACATTAATTTATTTTTTATCATCACCTACACTATGTTAATTTTAGTTGAATAAATAAACGCACACACAGTGTGTGCGTTTATTTATTTATTCATAAGAGAATGTTATGTACTTACGTGTTTTTTATTTGTAAGAGTATTAAAAACAATGAAAATAATATTGGACGAGTAGTTATTATATTATGTTCAGATAAAATAAATACCGCTAATGCCTTTGAAACCTAACGTTCAGATTGCCATAAACAACACATCAACAATAAATAAATGTTACCATATACAATGTTGATGACCGTAGACGTAACAATATTTTTATTTTTTAAGTTAATGCGCTCGTTAGTGAATCACAATGTAGCTTTTACTTGACAGATGAAATTATAATAGAATTGTATGGTATAATAATACGGTGAAAGGCCATAAATATTCGTAAGAAGATGACAACCGCTTTTCACATTTTAGCAAAAATGCAAATTATACTATTATATCATTGTTATGCAACTCTAGATATCTTCAAAGGCTATATACACCTGTGGCTAATCGTGTCCAACAGGTTTAGGTTTGTTTCTGGAAGTTATTCTAATTAAATAAGCATACCTTTAATTATTTTTAATGCTAAATATATCCAATTACATATTAAAAAGGTAGTAGGTAACTAAAAATAACTTATCTAAACTAGTAAGTGATGACTGAATTAAATGTTTGCTTTCGTTTAAATTATTTACTAAATGTGTCATTACAGCACTTCATTAAGTAAATAGATCTATACAGATATTTCTACTTTTAATAATTATAAACAATTAATTGAAATTGAATTAAGGCATGCACCTTACTATATTAAGTTAATAACGCACGTTAAAGCCCATTTGAAATCAAGCGATCACTACATAATGTATAATTGATCACCGTTACTCACTGGGCGCATCGTGGCGGCGGTTGAGGATTCACTTGCGGCACTTTGGGCTACAGCAACGTTAAAACTGTCCACTGTGATGCGCTTGCGCACGTGGTATCGCGGGCGGGTTTCTGCGTTAACTGCGCCTGCGTGCGGCCGGCCGAGATGCGGTACCGACCGCGCAACATCCGCGCCACCCAAAACAACCACCGGTTGTGTATAATGCGACATCCGATGTACACCTACCAATCGTAGGTGTTATGTATTCCTTGATTATATTATAACATTTTCATCGGGTCATTTCTTGTGTGGATATAGAGTGTTTTTTGTAGTGTTTACTGTACTACTACGAGATTACTATAACTAGGACATGTCTAGATAATATGAAACACTAGCTGTTGCCCGCGCCTTTAAATTAATATACGTTTATTATTTATGAACTGATTGAAATAAAACTAACACACATATTAAGTGAAGCTTGCCACAATATATTAGTGGAAACTGCACCCAAAAGGTTAAGCTGTTTCAGAGATAAGCGCACACAAACGCACAAACAAACAGACAATAATTCTAACAATCATTGTTTTGGGTTCTATTGCGTTAAAAAGTAATGTAAAGTAAAGTAAAGGCCCCCAATAATTGTTTTTTCTCATATATCTTCCATGTACAGGCAGCGATCGGTTACATTTTTATTATATTTATCAATATATCGGTGTCGAATCGTGAGCAGCACAGCATCGATATAGGTCAGTAAATTTATAAATCTTTTTATGAGAACCTAAAGTTACGTAAGGCTATATGATTTTCAGTTAACTTAACTGCAGGTTTTCGCGAAACCGGATTATATCTCGAGTGTATTGTTATGAGATACGATATAATGTGGATACTGCATAAGGAAGTGTTAGCAATAACAAATAACACGGGGTCGTTTTCATTGATTTTGCGTCATTATTGATTTGCCTGCGGTAGACAATGCTAGTAGCAATTTTCAAGCACGCAAGTCGCATATTATATTAAGTCGCATATTATAACTTATGTCTCTTTTGTTACTGTGTTTTAAATCTTATGTAAACGTAAATATCTGTAGGTAGATATTAGCCGGTCATAAAAGTTACCTTACAGTTAACCTATAGTATATTAGGGTCACTTAAATTAAAGAACGGCTGGCAAAATATGTGATAATAATCGGTTACTCTTTAACATACATTCAGACAATTTTCAGAGCAAGATACCTTATAAAAGAGTGTCTTTCATAATACTTGTTTCTGACGAAATTTGTGTCCCATAATACTGGAGAAACGTAATAATTAATTGCATCTCATTCTTATTGATGAACGAATAACACATATTATATTTTGTACTCTACATACATACATTATTATTATGTCTCTCTCCACATGGGCTGTACCCGGATCTTTGGAAGGCGTGCGTGGAGACATGGGTCCAACACGTAGAGGCCCTTTTTGAGAATTTTAATGTTATGTAAGCCACCTGCTGAGGTCCGGTCACTGCTGATAATGATGGAGTGAAGGAACGATTGCAGGAATATGGAAATATAATTGGGACTATTAGGATTGAGGTTTTGATGGATATGCATGGATAGGAGCAATATTGGAATGGTCGCGGACACCTGCCATAATCAGCTTTTATCTAATCACTATTGACAGGTGGCGACTCGCCGCTCTTATTATTATTATTATTTACTGCTTACTAGTGACTAATTTAAAACATATAACAAACAACTATGTAATATCAACGTCGACATCGACTCTATAAACAAACCCATCAATGGTCGACACTGCCACTTCGTTCCGAGTTAACGTAACCACGTTGTATGTATACGAATATTTTCACTTCGAAGTATGTAGGTCCTAATCTTTCAAATTGTCGAAGGTGTTGACGATTACCCGGTTACCAACTGTCAATGTTCAGAGCAAACAAGAGCGCCAGCATACGCAACACTCGACGGCTCATTCGACACGCTCCGTACCGATTAGTGCTGCCAGATGTTGTGTTTTTCTCGGAACAACATATTTTGCTGGGAATTGTATTATTACGAGATTGTCTGATTTTTTTCTACTATCGAATACATATTTTCAGTCATATCTCGCACTTACATTCGAAGACTGATCAGTATGATATATTTTATTCATCCAATTATCAATAAAATGTATGATACTGATATTGATCATATAATTTATAATCTATGGTTACTGAGTATAAATACAATAGTAATTAGTATATGGGGTGTTCACAAGCATAGCTATGCTTGTGAACCATGCCGCCGTTGATATTGGAATTTAAACTCATTGCGTACGCCCTGATTTTTCGTAAACCACTTTATATACCTACCTCGTCCTGATTTTTGACAGTTCATCTAGCTAAACTTCTAACGATGTAAGTGTTAAACTCGTGTCGCTTTAACTGATCGAGACACGTTAAAAAGGTGGGACTAATAGGAATAAAATGAGTGTGAACATAAACTGTGTCATGTTTCGTAATGAATGGAGTACTGAAATAATATTGAACGTCGTTTAACAAGTACTACTTATCTTAGGGATAAAAACGAGCTTAAAATCTTCAGCGTCAAGAGTGGTGAGTCGAGTAAAAAAAATTGGTACTATACTTTTTTTAGTTCAGCATACCCTAAATACTATATTATTTCACTAACTTTATGATTTCATCATCTCTATCAAGAAACAAATGAATATTTAGGCACAAGTAATATACATTGGATTGCCACATCTACGAGTATTTACATTTTAGTAGGCTATGCGTCACTAGCAAAAGACTTCAACGGGTAAACTTTGTAAGATTTTTCTATAAACGCAGCTATTAATGTGCCTTCAGGTATATAAATGGTTTAATTAACGGTATTATCAGATTCGAAGCATGATAATCCATTCCATCACCATATAACAAAGTTATAATAAATAAATTGTTTAAATAAACTTTCTTTAATGTGACAATATTCAATAAATAATGTAACGAGGCAAAATAATTACTTCTTTTGTTTCTTGTCACATCGTTTACAATTAAATTGTAAAAACGTGGCATGACGCTTGATAGTATTCATATTGGGGGTCAAAGCGCAGCGTCCAGCGCGGAGCGCAGCGTGCGCGGACGCGGGTTCGCTTGCCGCGATGTATGGACTTTCTTTTCCGTAACCTTAAACCGGGCGCATAGTGGATCTTTACGCGACTGTCTAGATTCGTTTGAAAGTGTAAGCGGTTTGAAAGGATTCAATAATGTTGCGCACCGACTCGGAAGTGTACCTGGTCGAGCCGGTTCTATTTATGCCGAGTTAACAAACCGGTTCCCTAAATACTTTAGATTTAATTTCATTGACGACATAATTTAGACGAATTTTTAAATATGTTTTTTTTTATCTAAAGTGTTTCAATTCCGCTTATCACAGTTGGTTTGCCTAGATATGTGTGTATAAAAAGGCCCATTTTATTTTCAACCTAGGTTAAGGAATACTAAGAAACAAGATATAATTATTTATAAATGTATTCTGAAACTAATGACGCTACTGAAACATTGTATGGACGCATATATCGTCATAATACTCACAGATTACTTATAAATTATGATATCATGTCATTGTAGATAAGCCACGCAATCAAGTCAACGCAGATGAGACGTTATTAATAGTCCCATGACTAAATACCATACTTTTTATATAATCATTTATATTTTATAAAAAAAACTTTAATTATTTTTTTTATTATAGAATCTAAGACTGCGTCGATACGACACAAATGCGTTTCGACAACATCAATCAATATATGATAAATTGTATTGTAGAAAAAATATTTTGTTATTACCACCCGTCAGTCAATAGTGATATCTCATATTGATCCTTCATTTGATGACGTCCACGCATGTAACGGCGATGGAATAGCCACAATGTCGGCACGTCAAATGCGTTGTATTTTAACAAATATTGGCGTTATCTGGCCAACACAAAATACCTACAATAAAAAATAAAATACTCATAAAAGAAGTCTTGTATTTTTTATATATTCTTGACAGGCGTCGCAAACATTACTACACTAACAAATTTATTAAAATTCGCAGGCACACCCGCAGAAGTAAACGTTTTACGTACATTTCATAGTAATTACGTCATATTACAATGCTTTCTCTGGCACGAATCGTTTACATACGCACTTTTCTGTTTGCTATTGAGATTTCACCATCCACCGGACATGCCCACGCGTCGCGTTATCTCGAGGGTGTGCGAACAATTAGATACTCATTAATTAACCGTTTGCGCACTTTATACGACGCGACGCAACTTCAGGTGGCGCAATATTTCAATGGATTCTGAAGGACATTAGTTGGAATAGTGTCACGTTTGTTACTAAATTAGAGATGCGTTTGCTTAATTTTTATAGAGAACCTTATACCTAAAAAGAATGTTGTGGAGGTGAAGCCACGCCACAGGTGAACATATCGACAACGATTATATAATTGTGAGTTTATATTGGTGACATCTGCGTTGATTACGTGATATCAGGAGCTAGACCGTGCGAGCGGCCTACGAAGCGCTAGTTTAATGACGTGAAAGTTGCTACCAATGCCAAAATTTTATAATTTAAATGCAAAATTTACAAGAATTAAAAAGATTTTTATTAGTAAAAAATTACATGTGCGCCCGGGAAAATACATAAGTTAAAACGTTGTTGAGTAAAACTAAACTATTAATTTTTCCCGTAATTGTGTCAGACTATTTTCCGTTTTTAAAAAGCTTTTTATAACAACATTTATTAGGAAATATTATAATCTAGATAACCACATTAGCCAGGTATATATATCTGTGGATTGCAACACAGCAAACCACAAGCAAGCAGCAAGCCGGACAAGCCTATAGATTTGAACTTTTTGATATATTACCAAATCGATTTGATTAAAAATGTATCGCGTCGTAAATATCTTTCATCAGAGCTATTCTTAGTAATCGAATCTAAAGATACAAACAACTACGCAACCAAAAGGTTCGTCTTGACCACTCGTTGTGTTTACAGAAGAGAACATTTTTGAATTAGACGTTACAAGAAATTTCGTATGGTTGTGAGAATAGGAAGTAGTGAATCGTTTACGACTAGTTGCGAAATAATCAAAAATAACAGTGATATCGATAGTAAGGTTGAAGAAAAAAAAACTAATTAGACGATTACATAGTTATAATAGAACAATGTGTGCTTAGCCTGACTTAATGAGGACCTTAGCTAATCTTCCGTATTCATTTCATGTGTTTATATATACTACGGAACCATAAAAAAGAATCAAGACACATTTTATTAGAAGTTACTCAAGTTTAGTTATCGTAATCATTCATTAAACTCAGTTATTGTACAATTTACCTACTTATTCAAATTACGCGTGAATCTACAATGCTCTTGTAAACAATAATGAGTGCAATAACAATTTACCTACATACTCAAGAGATAAAGAATACGAAATATGCGTAGTTCAGAATCTGGTACAGACATAAAAAAATTGTTCATTGTGTTGATTTACATTCGCGTAACACAAGTAAGTACTCTTAATTTATGGTAATAAATAAATATTTCAAATACACATCCTACTGAAACCGTTAAATCATAGGAAATAGTTAACTCGACGATAATTGAGAAGATCATTGCATAAACTCTGTTTATATTGTTTGCCCATATCAAAATCTAAGCATCGGAACCTTACGAATATTTAATCAGGTAGGCGAATGAGAGCACAGGTGGCTTTCGGGCTATGAAATAAATTGAGAACCTGTTCGCTGTGGAAAGTTTATGATGAGACAATAATCGGATGCTGCATCTTTATGCAGTTACATTATTATGCAAAGCGGAGGCGACGTATGTGCGTAGGAATTTGTTCTATTGCTGTACACAACTAAACTCGTATTTAGAATAAATACAATTGTGTCTGTGACTACTTAACAGAGAATACAACTAAATATTACTATCATTGAGCTTTCTCTATATGGCAACATTTACTGGTAAATGAGCATGAGTGTTATCAATAATGTTTCCATTAAATCAACGACGAGGTTAGGTTACAGATCTAATTAATCATTTCCACTCCCGTGCATCGTGACAGTTTTATAGCGATTCACACGGAGATTCCCATTTATTACACCGAGATAAATCGTAAGTAAAATTCGTTATTATAGACATTCCTTTATTTTATCTCGACAACAGTCCCTCATTCCCAGTGAATTAAAGTGGTCAAATCAAGTCAAAGTAATGTGATTATGCCTGAAATACACATGCCATTTAAAAGGATACTTACTTGTTTCCTAATCAAACAGCATTTGTTTTAATGTTACATGATTTAGCTCAAGCATGCTACTTTCGAAAAATGATATTTAGTGTGTATTTCAGGCCTTAGGCTGCTATTATAAAAGTTGGCTCCATCCATTATCAGTTATTCTATTAAACCCACAGTAACTAGCATGTTTTACAATGTAACGTCAAAATAGGTCTTTAAAAGCTGATTGGTAAATATAATGAAATGGGTTTTTGTAAGGGTTGATATTTTTTATTTTATTTTTACTTATAAGAATAAGAGTACTTAGCACTTATGGAAAAGTAATATAGATTACCAATTGAATTATGTTAGTTCACATCATATCATGAGAACAATCCCATACCAGTGGTGTAGAATAAGTTAAAAAATGCAGTCTTTGTAAACATATTGTGCTCCCATACAATTACAACTATATTGCTAAATAAAATACATAGACAAAATAAGTCATAATTACTATGTTTAAATCTGTCTAGGTGTAGGAGGTTAACCGGGCCTGATATAACTGAATGTGTTGGCACTGACATCAAATAAATGGTTTTACAAATTGTACATACATATATCCTACTATTTTACAAAAAACATTTTGCTGCTTTTAAGCTGTCATTAAATTTAACCCCTCGAAAGATGTGTGAAGTCCACCAACCCGCACTGGGCCAGCGTGGTGGACTATGGCCTAATCTCCCTCGCATTGAGGGGAGGCCCGTGCCCAACAGTGGGACATTAAAAAGGGTTGGTATTATTATTATATTATAAACTGTCATTATTATATTCTTAAACGCAATTCACACTCCATAAGTCATTAGCTGTTTACATAGCTAATTACATACGTGTATACCTACCTAGATAAACCTTTAACTACTGTATTGTAGTGTCCGTTATTATTGACTGAAATGCAAAACGTACCTGCGGTACTTTACCTACCTAACCCTTCAAATAAGTAAAGGCAAAGTACCTACATAATAATATTTACAAAATAATACTCATATTTAATAAGCATTACGTACAACAAACCAAAAAAGTGTAACTTGGCTTGAGGCAATTAGTTGCAAAGTTCTCACGATTGAGAATAACGTGTTATACTGCGATAACCTTCGCCTAGTCAACCAAAAGATTGTCCAGTTTGAAGGTTGGATAAGGACCTTTTGTATTTTCTGGTCAGTCGTAGTGATACAGATGAGAAAGCCTATATAGTTGGCTGCTAGCTTTTCATATCACACTAGCAGTAAGCACGAACTTTTAGAGTTTTTTTTACATATCAAAAAAAACCCAACCTATCTATTGAGCGTTGGTCAGAGGGGAAACGTAGAGCAACTGCGCAAGGTTATTTCGGGCGTATTTCCCGCGCAATGGGGCACCATGCCCTTGTCTGCCCCAAAGCGAATCCCAGGTTGCGTGATGTTGCCGCACGCTTTCAGCAGAATCAAGTCGTTTTACCTGTAACGAATATTCTGATTAAACTTTGCTGTGAATACTATCTCAAAGGATGCTTATAAGTAAGAAAGCTTATTACCTGTATGTTAATAGCTAGGTGCTACATTAGAATTTGGACAAATCTTTGTCATTTACGTAGGAGTAAGTACCTACTAAAATGGTCATTGAAGAAATGAAAAAAAAATACTCGGCAATATTCTTACCTCCTTTTGTACACACTTCACTTGCATTTGATGCTTGAGCTCCGACAAATAGTCCATATTCAGCAACTCACGCCACCTGAAAAAAGCGTAGGTGTCTACTTATTACTATTTTAGTATATCTATATTTATATAATGAAGATTTATATAATGTTTGTAGTTTGAACTAATCTCCTCTCCTAAGATGCTGAGAATTCTTTCACCAATAGGAACCTGCAATATCCGTAAGTGCTATAGGCTATGTATAGTCGAATAAACTATTAAACTGTAAACTTATTTCGTAACACAAAAACTATTTAAAAACATTTTTGTGATATTACTATCGATGACTGGAAAAAAGGTTATTCTGAAGAGGTCACAAAGTATAAAGGCAACTTTTAGTGTGTTACCATTTGTCTATCGTATATACTCTCCGATAATAATCTCGGTGAGTCTACAACGACATGCGGAGGTGGGCGCGTATCGACCTAATGAAAGCCGTTAATCTTCGGCCGTGTCGTATGGCCTCCGACCGATAGAAAGCCGTGATGCAATCGTACGGCGGTGTCAGTGTGATGCAGATCAAATATTATCTGTCATTAAAAACATAAATAACTCCAATGAGCCGCGGTGATGGTATTTTAATTTCAAATATAACTTAAGATCAATAAAGATTACTTACGTGGTAGATAAATACGTTGTACTACCACTGGGTCGGACATTAAATATGATTGCTGGTATTTATAATAAGTATACGTACCTTAACCACCTAACGTTTTGCTAATTCGGTTCAGTGTTATTTAGATCGATAGAGACGAACTTCTTTCAGATGTATGTACACATTAGATAAGATCTTAATGCATAGTTTGAATGAAATATTAGAGCTATACATGTTATGGAACATTTTAGCAAAATACTGCCTAAGGCCAAATGTGCAATGTAACGTTAAAATATGCGGCTAATGATCATTTTGAGATGTGCCTACGTAACGGATGAGTTTACCACATATCCAATATCCTCGTCAAATGTGCACCCGATGTTCGGATGATTTTATTATAACTTACAATTTAAAAAAAAAATCATTGGACAAAAATAATTGTATGGATACCTAAATGGAATACCACCCTTAGGAAATGCATTTAAATAAGTCTATGACAATCTTGTTTTGTTTATATGTCACAATGATCTGTTTTTATTATTTTATTCCTCTATTGGTTTCGTGTCAAAGTTGCTTCATTTTTTTTTCAATATTGCAACTAAAATTTTAACTTCATTTGAATAACGGAATTTAATAAAAATATTACGAAAAAGATTTATCATTGACATAGCAAACCGTTGCATGGCTGAGGCCTGATAGAAAGAAATACGACGTTCATTCTTTCATTGCAAAAAGGAACACATATTTATTCTTGATCTTTGTTCAACGACGATATGGTATTGCAACATATTATGCGTATAAAATTAAATTTACAAACTGGCAAACATGTCACGCAATGTTAAATATAGAGCCTGAGGCAAAACGATTGCGAGTTATAAAGAATCGATAGCCACAATGTCGATGGCCCGTGCGTGTAAAGATTTTGTAGAAAAGATCAGGTGCCGTGACCCTGGGAAATTAAAAACTATTATTAAATATATTAACCTTGTCCAAGAATTATTTTGGGATGGGGGACGAAACAATGTTAATGATGACGAACCGTCGCAATGTCAACACCGCGAACATTGCAATATCAGGCACACTTGTCAGATATTGAGGTTTTAACAAATAATAATAATCTCCTACTACCAAAGGCAGTGATAGCCAAGTTAGTAGAACGCTTGCCTCAGTAACGAGGATCGCAGGTTCAAACCCCGGCTCGCACCTCTGGGATTTCATGTGCGAATCCCATTTTCAACCATGATTATCACTTGTTAAACGGTGAAGGAGAACATCGTGAGGAAACCTGCATGTCTGAGAGAACCCCTCGAAAGATGTGTGAAGTCCGCCAACCCGCACTGGGCCAGCGTAGTGGACTATGGCCTAATCCCCCCTCGCATTGAGGGGAGGCCCGTACCCAGCAGTGGGACATTAAAAAAGGGCTGGAATTATTATTATTAATAATCTACTGTTGTGATATAACCGGCTATCAGTGTATTTGATACGTACTGACAGGACTGGTCAGGAGGTCTGGTGACGTCACTGGAAGGCAGAGTGCGAGCACCGACGCGCCTTCTTCTCGCAAGAAGAGGCACTAGTTCCACACCGCCTGTCACACGCAGTATTGCAGTTTCAGGAGTAGACTTGTTTTCCGCAGTATTTGACATATTTTCATTGTCGTATCCATAGCCTTCGTCAGGAACTATGACTCTTTTCACTTTATCTCCGTTTGATAATCGTTTGATAAATTTATCCTTTTTTGGACTGCGTTTACCTCCTCTATTAGTTGTAGTGCTGAAACTACCGTGTACCTCTTTTCTACCTTTTACGTCTACACTAATTTTTCTAGTTTCTGGTGGACTTCCCTTTGGACTACTTATAGGCTTGATGTCGGGCAATTTCTCAACACTTGAAGGCTTTGTGTTTCCTTTATCAGGCGTATCACCTATTAAATCATCGTCTCCCTTTACTTTAGGTAAAGTAAGTGACGATCGTTTACTACGCCTTTGATCCTGTTTGATCTTTGTAAACATTTCATTATCTGTCCAACCCTATAATAAAAAATATGAATTTACTTAAGGTGCAAATATAATATGACATTTAGATACTATTCCTTATTTAAAAGTGGAAAAATTACCATAGACTTTGAGAAATTTAGCCCAACGTTTTGGGGGTTCCTCCAAATGGTTCCGCCGGGACCCGGCTTGCCCCAAGGACCTTCCATTGTGTGCTAAAATATCAATACTCATGAAATGGCAATGTAACACATCCGAAAACTTAATAATATATTTTTTACCATTTGGCGTTCATATTCCAGTTTTTGTTTAATTTCATCTTTCATAACTTTCTTTTTCTTGTCTACCATTTCGTCTGGAATAAAGATAAAAGTTAATTTCGAGGAATAAAATAAAATATCATCAATATTTCACGAAAAAATATGTTGTCTTCCCACATGCAAGGTATTATTACTGCCTAATACAGGTATCTAATTTTATCCTACAAGTAGCTTCATAATGTTATTGGGTTACCTAAAATTTCTTTATAATGCTTTTGTTCATTAGGTGTTTGCCTATACCGAATATCGTTGTCGACACTCTGGCGCAGGCTCTCAGCGTAGCATAGTTCTGGGTCCTCATGCAGGCGCTTTGGCGTCCGTTGTCGACGACTAGCTCGCTGCGACGAAGCCCAACGGCGACATGCCTCATAGATTGATACGCCCTGAAACGTAAAAGACCCATAGGAAGGTATATAAGGAACCATTTGCAGGGAAATGCAATGACAGACCGACCAATCTAAGGCGATCTTTCTACATAAGTAGTTTCATCTTATTTAATTAAAAAATCCTGATTGCAGGTTTTGATTTATACGCACTGTCGTTTGTCATAATAACACTTACAGAAATTACCGATGACGAAAATATAAAATACCTTCAATGTATGTCAATAAATTTCATATCCTCGATACGGAAAAGGCAGGTCGTTCGCACATTTTTTATTCATCTTGGTGTCGTAACGGTTCGGTGTGGTCCCGCTTTAATGCCATGCAAGTAATGAATGACCCATTACCTTATATGGAGTTATTGCCTTCGACCAATCACCACTTCTCGTGTACACCAATTAATTTAGTTGAATGACATTATTTTTAAAACAACAAAGATGATCGCTACCTCATGAAAACCATCTAAATCTACACAAAATAATGTTTAATACAATTAATTAATAAATGCGATGCGAGTGGCGGAGGACCGTGATGTGTGGAGGTCGTTGGGGGAGGCCTATGTCCAGCAGTGGACGTCTATCGGCTGATCGATAGATAGATCATAATTTATAAATATTAACATGTCCTTAAGTTATTATGAATTGGCGACCCATACCAGTACCTTAGTCCAAAGTTTTAAAAAAAATACGGTGCTAGTGGAACTGCTCAGGTGAACCTTGCGGTTCTCATCTAGATCAAGAACCAAATTACTAAGTCACAGCAAGTATAAATATTGGATCTTGAAATATTTAACCAAGTAGAAACGAATGATTCCTTGTGCCAAAAGCCGATATGTCAATCGCAATTTATTTGTGACCTTTTTATGGAACGTCATAAAGTCACGGAATGTAATGTCCTCGTTTATGTTCTCCACCAAGCTTTGATTGTAGGTAAACTAGATTTGGTTAACAAAAGGAAATTAGAAATTGACGTTGATGTAAAAGATCTATTTTAAAAAAAGAGCAACCATGGAGTTTCTTGCCCGTTCTTCTCCATAGGAACGGCGTTCCGAACGGGTGGTAAAGCAGTAGCATAATATTTTTGTAACTTGACGATTCATAAGTACTGTACAATAATGGTCTACGTGAATAAAAAATATTCTGATTCTGATTCTGATTCTGACGATTCTCGTAAAACAAATTAGGGACGATCGCAGGATCAGCTTTTCAAATATAACGTTGTTTTTACTTCTAGAAATCTGAGAGAAATATTTTTTTTCCTCCTTTGACTTCCCTTGACGACGTCCTTTTATGCGTTGACTTTTTGTGTACTAAATTCAGCACAAGCTGAACCTATTTCTGCATACTATTTATAAAGAGTTATGTATTTACCCTAAGCTCGTCTTCTGGGAAAATCCCTCGGTCTCTTAAGTTAGAGAAGCGAATGCCACGCGCGTTAGGCGCTCCGCCTCCCGCGCGACCCCACGGCTGGTAGGAAGCCAGCTCTTCGCGCGCCTGACAAAGAAATAGTGTCAATTAGCTAATATTAGTTACATCATGTACTTAAGGATTTAATCAATTGTGTTATGTAAGCACTTATACAGGGTCAACGCAGTACTCGTATTATATCACATGTTGAGCAACGATTTGATTTTTGAGAATTTGAAATAAGTACTGTTCTAAGTCAATAGTTACCACGGCAATACATATTTTCATAGGCGTAGTTGTTTTTGAGTCAAGCTATCTAGAAGCTCTATGTTGGCTCTACAGCTTTGGTTAAGGGCCATTGCTTCAGCTTGTATTATATGCCTTGCATTGTATCATACCCTGCGTTGCCGGTCCAGTTTGTCCCTGCCTCGCTGCTCGCGGAGGTCCCTCGCAATCCTCTCGCCTTCCGCCCTGGTCTGCTCGGCGCGTTTACGTTCCCGCGCCCGACGCCGCAAAGAACCAGACGAAGGAGCACTCAGCCTCCTACATGCAACAAACGTATAATAACCTTTCGATATTATGTCACAAATTATGAACTGTTGTTATTGGGGTTTTCATTGCGTGTATCTATCCGTCGTATTTAAAGTTTATGAATCGGAATAAAGTGTTTTAGAATTGTAGTCTGTTTGTCTATTATTTCGAGCATGACGTAAAAACTACTTTACCATTTTCAACGGGGCTCTCTTTTGGACAATCTATGGTTAGGTTCAGAAGATAGACTAGATATCATCATACATGTAGATCATCTGCAGAGGAAAATCGACGGGTGCGCGAGTGGAGCGGCGGTCTAAACCTAACTTAGTTTAGCTACCTACGCTAAGATTATGAGTGTTTAGGTAGGTACCTATCTACATTTGATTGAAACCAGTTTAAATTCTTAATTTATTTTACCTCCGCTTCAATCATCGGTGACGAAATTATTAAAATCACTGGCTAAAATATGGACTTAAAACTTTTTTAGAAAGCCTAAGTTTTACTGCTTAGAAGCAGTAAAACGATATCTTACCTACGCAACCGGCGCGAGTGCAAAGCAAACATTTAAACAATAGTTTCACTTATCCCAACATAGAATTTCATATCACCAAACTGGTTGCTAAACAGCATATTCTAAGAAGCACAAATGCGGGAAAGAACGTGCGGTATCAATCATAGTTGAATGTTTCGGTTGTGACTGGTTGGCTCTTCGCTTACTACTGAAAGCTCCGCGAAAGTTCTGCCTGAAATTTCTGCACGCTTTCGTGTACGTTTCCATTATGTTACGAAAACTTTATAAAATTTAACGGCAATAATAAAAACAGTACAGTTACCATGTATGTATATGCAGGTTTATTCAGTTAATATGAGAACATATTCTGTCAAATTAATAAGTACAAGTTACAAAGGATAGTGAATAACCATTAGAAGAATAATGCATTGTTATACCATTTTAATTTAATAGTAATATTTTTAAGACATATTGGGCTTGGATTATTACGTCTCTTATAAAATTATAGGTGGTCGGACGGTGTTGAGGACAAGATACTTAATTCGACATTCATACAAATATGTCTACTAAGTAACTACTACGTTACAGTTCTGAAAAATATCGCATTGAAATTGAAACTGCTTGGCCTAGCGATTTCAATTATTGAAATTGAACTCCAGTGCCCTTTTTAAGCAATTAAGACACGTGTTATGCGGTTATCAATAATTTAGTGGCTATGGCTGAATTACTCTACATACATACCAATCTCACGCATTTGTATCTAGCCAACATTAAGGTGCTAATATCTACTTACAAACATCGTTACTGTTTCTTTCTAATTTGTGGGTAATTTATGATTTTTTAAGTAATTAAGCTATGCTAATAAATACACACTTACGCCATACTTTTTATGGTGGTAGTAAAATATACCTATTTAACTCGTTTTTCAAACGTTAAGCAATGCACGTCTACACCCACACACGTTTCGTATATTTCTACGTTTTTCGAGTCAAGTCTATTAGAAAATCCTGCAAATCATCATTGGTTATTAAAGGTTTTGTTATTCTTTACTGAACGAAAGGTGCATTGCCCTCTATTAATTTCTATCGTTGTTTTCGATGAATAATTCACTCGTCAGCACAGCACTGTGAAAAGCTATTCATAACTTTTTAACTCTTTGTTAAGGTAGGTATGTTCTCGATTGAGACTGCATATTTATTACATTTACAAAATATTTTCAGTAGAATATGAAAATATTTGATAAGTTATTGTTAATCGATAAGAAATCAGTTACGCAATTTTGAAAATGTAATAGTGCGACATCACGATACGCTCCTACGTTCAGTATATGAGCTATGTTTGTGTTCAGCGGTTAAATCATTGCGACTTTTAGGCGTTTGAAGGTTACCCCTAAGATACAGTGAAACAAAGCGAGTCACTGTATCGCTTTAGAACTAATAATTGAGCCCGGGGTTTACAAAGCGATTCAGAACCTTTGAACCTGCGAATCTTTATCGCACTTGCAATAATAATGTCAAAATTTTGATATACCATATTAAAAAAAACAATTGCACACCAAAAATCATAATGGTCATTTTGTTGGGAACAATTTTTTTTAAATCGAATTATAGAAATTTTGACTTCATATAATAATATCAAATGCGCTAAAGAAATGCAGGTTTATAGTTAAGTATGTCCTTTCTGTATAACCCTATATTAGGATCTACCACAAGCACTTAGTTCACTATCTATCAAAGTTCTTCATGGGAGGCGGCGCGGTCGGACTGGGCACGGCCATTGTAGTCAAAAGCAATCGCTATTATAGTTATATACTTGTTAATCAACACAGTGCATCAGGCGCCTTCGTAATAATTAACTCGTTATTTGAAGCACCATTACCGATGAACAAAGACACCCTTATAACCGCTGCATAGTGTTCATAATCGTCGTGTATTTCCGCACTACTGTAATACAGTAGGTACCTACAATAGGTCGTATTACTTTTTCATGTCATTTTTCAGTTGGCATTCGGTTCGTCCTGGCGGTGCCGGGCGCGGGTCGATCGATTGCCGCAAACACGCAGTTCGCGAGTCCTATTGCATTCATTCATGTACATTATTTTGCATGTGGGATTATTCTATGTAGGTAAATAGGTCACGTATATGTATTCCTAATTTAATAGGAATAAGTTGGTATATGTGGTATTTAACGGCCTGCTGTACGGCGTAGTTTGTACCGCCTCAGAATCAATGTATGAGAAAATAAATTATCTTTATACCCTTTTTTGTTTTTCTTTTTCATTTTTTAATCGTAAATAATTATTCTGCTATTCGGGGCGGAGACAAATTAAAAAAAATCACAGATCATAAACATTGGCCCACCCTTCTTGAGTTATAAATGTAACTATCGGGGCTTTGTTTTAAAGGTGTAACAAAAATAGTGTAAAATATTTTAACGGTAAATTGTTGATCACATTGATGTATAAAACAATTGCGTAAATAAGGTTTGATTTTTTTAAACATGGAGAACTACTAGCGTTTCGCCATGCGCTCAGAACATGATGTCATTTTTAAATGTCTAATAATTTGATTTATTTCTTTATGGGAATGTTATCCTTATAACCTACTGTTGGCCTTGTTATAATATTTTACACTATTATTGTTACACCTTATATATGGATAGATTTTGGTAAGAACATCGTTGTAGGCAGATTTTTTATGACTGCGTAATCTTAGGTATTTCGCCAGTGTTAAGTGCAATTTAGCCGTTTGAAATGGAAGCTTCAAGGATTTGCAGGTAGACTGAACCTTAATATCCCCCACCTTATCAGGCAGGTGGTACTTAGTATTTCGAAAAAAATAAAATTAATAAATCATTTGATAGAAATTAAACAATATTTGAAACTATGTAATGTTTATATTAAAAATTATTCATGATTTTACCATTTTACAGAATAATAATATTTACAAACATATGTCCTACGTACATTACGTCTACATACATATAAATAAAATTCATTGACTCCCATGGTTTAACATTTTTAATGTACAAAAAACATACAGCTCCACCTCCATTATTGTATTGACTGACACAATGACCAAAGGAGATCGTTTATATACTTTATGTTATCTCGTCTGTTCCGGGATATCAGTAGCAGTTGCGTTATCTGATAACATACACACCTTTATTTTAGTGTACATATTCCACGCAAATGTGACTTTGTTGTGTGGAGGCGACCACCATTGACGCTTAAAGAAATCCCATATGAACAGGAATCCCTTTGATAAGTATAAAAGCAAAAGCAACCACGCATTTAACGATCGAACAAAGGAATTGTATATGGCTATTTTTATATTTCACGGGACGATATTTCTTGTTCAGTCATCATGTCGGTCTTACACTAATATTACCTTATTAATGACTAATATTTTGTTAAATAATAACCTCTAAAATTACATGTAATTTTAGTCCAATTACAATAAATGACATTTGTCACATCGCACTTTTCTTGTAAAAATGCCGATTGATGTCGTTGTAAATGGACTAAAACTCAAATTAATTTCGGGGGTAATAGTTTTAAGAAAATGTTTAAAGAATACTGCGCTGATGGGTGCATAACATTTCGGTATTCCGACACCTCGTTTACTATTCAAGTTTTAATAGCACTAACTAGTACTTACTCGGTAATATTATTTACAATTGCAATATGTTATAACTAGGTAAGTATAGTATTTTTATGAATTCTTTAAGGACGTTAACATCGTGTCTATATTATGTTGTGCGGCCTCATGAGACACAATTTAAAACTAAATCAGAATATAATATACACCTCTAGTATGTAACGTGTACACTAAAGAAATTGAGGTAATTGGTTTTGAAGATAAAACACGGGTAACTTATCCAATGACTCTCAGTATTTACACACCATAAAATACATACAAAAGGAAACAGACGAATACAACACACGCGGTGAAGTCTCAGTAAGGTGCAAGTAATTTTGTGATGATTTCGTAGATACAATTGTGCAAACCACAAGTACATTATATCTCTACATCTAGGTAAGACTGCCCAGTACAAGAGTAAAGGGCGAATAGAACAAAAGTATATAGGACCTAACGCGTTATATACAATCATATATCAATTAAAATCGCTTAATTTGCACAAAAATTAAATTGTTATTTCATAAAACAACAGTTGAGCATAATATTATAGTACATTTATGTACATGCGTTTTTGGTAACGAGTAGTCACATACACGCTCCCTGCGGCGATGGGCTCGCAGTGCTCGTAGATAGGTCACGATATTAGCCGTGTACTGACCGGCCGCGCAGCCTCGCGGCCCTGCCTCGCCCACATGCCGCGCGCGGCTGCCTCCGTTTTGCCGGAGATCCGGACCACAGAGTTCATACGAAGTGTCATAAACAATCGGGCAAACAGCGAGGCAAGTGACAGATGCAGAAATCAATGCCTCGGACGAGGCATTTATTGACTGAGCGAGGCAAAGCGGGCTCACGAGGTTGCGCGCTAAGTCAATACTCACGATACATAGAAAATTTACCTTAAATTAAATCAGGTCACACAAGTGAAGGAAATAGCAATAGTACAAATATTGTCATATAAATACTTATACGATATATATTCTATAATCATGTAACATATAATTATTTGACAATCAGTTCAACTGATCACAACAATATAACAAATCTACATACTTTATATGAATATATGTATAATAGATTTCACTATGCATAATTTTATTTATTTGGGCACACACGATATGGACGCAAAATATCTACGATAATGTGGGCGTCCACACTCACGCACGAGATAAGTCCCCGGCCGCCGCGCCGCACGACGCGCCGGCCTCGCTCCCCCACACACGAACATGCACATCACTAACAATACTAGCGTCTCTTCTCCAACCCTCACAACGGAAAAAGGTACCCAATATTCCCCTCCCTTAATACGAACCACCAAGCGGTAAAGGTCGTTCGAACGCGACGTTTGCGCTTTCAAATATATCCGAAGATGAACGAACGAATCGTACGAAACTGAATCCGTGGTCGACGGTGCAAACGCTGGAACCGTGGATGCCTTTCACGGAATATTAATGTTAGGTAATGGGGTGAGGTGCTACTTGATCCTGTTGAGCACGAGGTCGGCGGTGACGACGAGCCCCTTCTGGTAGGGCGAGTCGGCGAGCTCGGCGGCCAGGCGCGCGGCCTCGGCGCCGTGCTGGCGCGCCAGGAAGCGCGTCTGCTCCAGCCCGCGCGACTTGTGCACCAGCTCGAACGCCTTCTCCACGTCGCCCGCCTCCTGGAACCGCCTCATGATCATCGGGTTCAGCTCTGGGTACTGTAACAATACGGTCCTGTTTGTATTCATGCGAGATGATGTTGTGGAAAACGTGAAAAAAAGTGAACATGTTGGTGAGAAGAAGAGTTAAAAACAATTTTAATCAACTCAGGTATCAAGTAAATGTAACAACTATAAGTTATATAAGTTGCACAAACTATACACACATCCCCTGATATTTACATGCAAGACTGTATGTATGTCCGGCCACAATACACACATACTTGTCATAAAAAGTTTGAAATCATATTCATATTAAGAAGTAGATTTCTTTGTGATGTGTGGTAGAACTGGCAATTTTATTTCGTCAGTTTCGAAGATAGGAGTACCTATTACAAAAACTACTTCAATAACAATAAACAGTAGTATTATTGTAATTTATGACGAACTCACAAGTAGTGTAATGTTTTGATTTAGCAATTCTACCCTGTTGATGCACTTCAGTCTTCGGCGATCAATGACGGTCGGACGGACGATCACAGTTTATATTTCAACGATGATTCAGGTGTACAGTGCATACCATAGAATAGTTTAATAGCGGTACGGAGCGGGCGTCCCCGTAATATAGTGTTTAAATTAGCGACGTTTGTAAAATATAGCCGCCCCGGCCTAATTTGTATGCAGCCTTAGACTTGACTTTTCGATATTTATCACACACACGACACGAGGTAAGATTTATATTTAGTACAAAGGCGTATTCGATTAAGTAACGAAGTTATGTGCTCTTGACTTCTGTACTTTATTGTAGATAAATTTATATTATGTAAATAACTTGAAGACTTGCATGTACAATTAGGAAATAATCACCGGCCGGCCTACAAATATTTTGCTCGGCACGCCCTTGCTTATAACAAAAAAATATTTTTTATAAAAAATATAAAATCATGGTCTAATCCCCCTTGCCCTAAGGGGAGGCCCGTGCCCAACAGTGGGATATTAAAAAGCATTAAAATAATTTATTTTATTTTTATAACATCAGATTGCATGTAAAATGCGAATGCTTGCGATATGGTGCAAACTGGCCGGGTGTGCCCGTCTCTGCTTGGAAGGATTGCGAAAAGCTATTTTTGCGCAAGTATGTGCAAACAAACACGCGCCATGTCTGCATACGTCGTATCGAGGCAGGCCAACTGGTTTCACTATTCAGTTGCACTTAGATCATGATATAATGGACTTCGTGTTTTAAGGTACAAACCATCTTTATAAATATAATATAAGGTCTAACTAAATATAGTAAAAAATAATAATATCACGTTTATGTACAAAATTAACTGTAACGTGTACAGGCCGTCTCAGTAATAGCATTCTTTGACCTATGAGGATACGATTTTAGGACTAATAAGGAGTTCCTGCTAAGTACACAGATCTAACGCTCGATTTATAAAGAAAGAGTTATTTCTAAGAAATAACAATATGCTGACAGTGTCCAAGATTAAGTCCATATAACACTGACCACCTATTTTTTATTATTAATCGAATGGATATTTTTTATTATGTAAAAGGGCAACATAAAAGTGGCATATGACAGTTTTATCAAACAAAATCTCTCAATAATAACAGGTTAGCAGACTTAAAACACAATCGAATCATTATTAATGCATGGCAATGGCATCATAATTGTCACTTGTGAGATGCAAACTATAACTGGTAAACGATATCATTTTGATTATGGACTTATCAATATTATGTCTCACCAACGGGCTATACCCGGATCTTTGGAAGGCTTGCGCGGGGACATGGGTCATACACGTAGAGACCCTTTTTAAGAATTTTAATGTTATTGTAGCCACCTGTGGTCTGGGGTCAACTGCTGAAAATGATAGCATAAACAGCGAATTGACCTCAGCGGGCGGAGGAACTATTGCAGGAATATGGAAAGATAATTGGGACTATCGATTGGGGAGTGGATGGATATTTATTTATTTATTTATTTATTGAACACAAAACAGGTTACAATCAAGTGTGCATTAATGGTGACATAGAATATGGGATGGGAATATTGGAAGGGTATATAATATGGCTTTGGGTAGCTGATGTAAATAATACCTTTTCGCAGGCGAAAAGCACGGGCGCCGTGGCGAGTCCGAGCTTGAGGTCGGCGGCGGTGGGCTTGCCCATGGCCTGCGCGGACGACACGAAGTCCAGCAGGTCGTCCACCAGCTGGAACGACAGCCCGAGGTTGCGCCCGTACTGGAACGCGAGCTCGCTGGTGCTCTCGTCCGCGCCGCTTAGGAGGGCCACCTGGACATGTGGTAACATTCGATTGTTATAAAAAAATATCGATGAGCTTATAACATTGACTAGCATCAGCCTCTATACTGCAACCTATACCTCTTCATATTATAGTACTGATATAGATTCAGATGCCAGAATTTTGTTATTGGTATACATAGTTTATTAACATTAATAATAATATAATGACTTCAATGTGAGGGAATTCAGGTCATAGGTACAGACTGGCGGACTTCATACGTCTTTCGAGAATTGGATAAGTTGTCTCAGACACGCAGATTTCCTCATGATGTTTTGTTTCACCATTAAGCTAGTGATAAATATAGTTGGAAACGACCACGTTTAAATATAAAAAACAAGTGTATTATCTCCGGAAATGAACCTCTAAAGTCGTGAACAGTAGCCGCGTTTACTAATCACTTGAATGCGACCAGACCAATGAGGTAGTTGCATAATAAAACTCTGCATATATAAAGGTATACAATCCTATTCAAACATACATTGAGCTATAAATCTAATGAGTTACGTCATCTGTGAGTGACACATTGCACGTCTATTATATTATGTATATATTGACAGCAATTCCTAACTAGTTAGTGCTACTGAGATTATAAAGTACCGATCGCATTGTTTTTCTGTTGTTGTGTATTGATGTCACTCAATAAGCGCTCAAGTGCCTTAACTCGTTACATAGATTCATAAGTGGAAACTGATTGATTTGTGATTGCTCAGTCAAGACACCGACGACACTGACTGTACGTAACTATTCCAGTTTCCGAGATCCAGGACTTTGAATGTTGGTCACAAATTTTGGGTTGCGGCCTAAGAACGGACGAACGAGTAGCTACCATGAATTCTTACAAATAGGGGCTGATTTTGCGTAGGACATTCCTAGTGTGAGTTAGAAAGCTGAAGACAAAATGTTTTATAAAAAAATGCTTCTTTAGTTCTTACTAATGTACAGATTACTGATTCGATTATAACGAAAACTGATATGATGGATTCAACTTATGATTCTGGACCCCCTAGAGTTGGAATTTTTTATCGATCTTTTCATGAATTATACTTTTATTATAAGCATTAAGTGTAACCTTTACCCAAAGCTTTCGTTACCGTGTCCCATACACCTGCATACTGTATATATAAAAGCTAAAGGCAAAGTCATCTGGCAGCTTAAACATCTCGGACACAATGTTAGATAGTAAACATTCGAAAAATAACAACTTACCGCTTTGACAGAGTTGGCGATGAGCGATGCGGTCTTCCTATACGTCTTGGTGAGATAGTGCGCGAACCGTTCGTTCTCAGTTTCCTTGCTGCCGAGCTGCATAAACTCACCCTGCACCAGGTCCGTCACCACCTACCATACGAACAAATGAAACACCTCCCTTTATTATTTAGTATTATTTATATTCTCAGTCTACTTATTTACCGATCTATGTACGAAGTTCCGTTAATAGTGTGCATGGTTTTGCTCTGATTCACACATGTAAACACTAACACCGTTTACACACGCTAGCTCAAGATAGGCAAGTAATGTCGAGCGGGTTCGACCACCGTGAGGACGTCACTCGTGTTATACGTCGATAAAACATTAGTTCTAATTTTGAAACAGTTCGCATTTCGATCGCACTGAATTAGTGCCGACAACCGTTTCCACGTTTTTTTTTTAAACATTTATAGGCAAGTATTTGATCTCGATCTCACCTGATGGTAAGTGACGATGAGATCTACGATGGAGCATATTTGCCTAGGTAGGAAGGCGGCAGTAGATCGAGACGCTACATTCACTAGGCACATGCAGCGCAACTGATCTGACCCGCCCTCCATGAATGGCAACACCGAACATCATGCCGGAACACGGCTAGGCCGCTTGGCGACATGGCTTTGTTCAGTGGGTGGTGACTAACCACGGCCGAAGCTTACCACCAGTAGAGTTGTCACTTAGTTGGCACCACCCAGGGTCACGTGTAGTGTATCTCGAGGATACTTAATTCTCCTACGGACGAAGGTGACTTGACCCCAACGACGTTACGTTGACGTGCCCCAAAGCTAACCTGGCCCTTAGCTACTTAATTTTAGCTAGGTTCAAACAGTTTGGAGCTGAAAGATAACTCATTTAGAGATCCCTATTACAACTTTTTAAACTTGAGCTCTTTGAATTATAAAAAAAATTGAAACAAATAAAATATCTTAAATATATTTCCGAAAGACATATTTTATTAAAGTTATTCTAGGTAAATGTCTGACCCCAATTGAACATACGTACACCCACATTCAAAACACAGTACGGTAATGATAATGTGTTTCGTACTTGAGAGTACTTCAATAAAATGATGAAACGCTATTATAATGGAAGATAAAATGCTTAAAACATTCTATCGTATCTAAATAGAGGCACTAATGCACATAAATGGGAGGAATGGTGTAGAGGCATTTACAAAATGCAAGCTTTTATTTTTTTACATAAATTACAAAACACGACGATCGGGAATCGTCAGATTTATTTCATTTTAATATCAAAAAATCCAATAACATTTCGCTAGTTTCATTAGACACAAACGTTAACGTTTAGTTTTATGAAAACATCCAGTGCTCAAGAATGAAATAACGACCTAGTTCAACATCCACCCACCTCAGCAATTCCAAAGTAGGCTCGTAGGTAATCCCAAATTCAAGTGCCAAACATGAATGTACCGCAACGAGCAGAATGTATACGATCTAATGTTGCATAAGTATTGGATCATGTATATTGACATTACGTTACCTGGCTAAGCACGAGTGTAACGTCATCGCTTCGCAAGCGAGCTATCATCATCGAAGCCACGGCGAGGATGAAGTCGCCGGCCATCGCCACCTGTAACAGACATTTTGAAAATGTACTAATGAAGATCGCTTTGTTTTACCAAGACTTTACAGACTACCTAAACAGCGTAATTTTTATTTCCGACTTCGAACAAATTGAAGTTCTCAATTCGACTGTATGTCTTGTTCTTGTATGTATGTTACCTTTTATCTCAAGCTTGAACCGATTTCCATAATTCTTACTTAGTTTGAGAAATGAGAACCATGCGGTCCCGTTATTTACTTTTCAAATCAACCCATAAGCATAAGGGGGTGAAAAAGGGCTGATAACCTTTGATATTCGTGTTTGAATAATATTTCGTAAAACTCGAGAAAATAATCGATAACATATTGGAAAAATAACATCGCATCGAATCGGAAGGAAGCCACGACATATATTGTAATATGTATTGATGGCGCTCATTTCTCCAGTTGTTGGCAAGAATGTCGAGAAAGTTGTGATACGTCGATCGGTCGCATACTAATGCCGGTGCGGACGTTTCACTGACAGCGCTGCAGCGACGCGCGCGCGCAGTGCGCACGGTTTAGCGTGTGGGCGCTAGTCGTGATGTGGCCGCACCAGCCGCACTGGGACTAATAGTAGATATAACCAAGTAAACTAAATTATATTATTGCAGGAATAACTTCAAATATCCAGGAACTAGGGTCAAATACTTAGAGATAAGTACAAACTTTGAATGTTGAAATATACGCACATACTAATAATATATATCTATGTACACATATACCTACCTATTCTGAATACCATTTAGTGTATGGGACTTAGCCCGCCACAGACACTCCCACACTTATACGTTTACAACCCAGAATCTATTTAGTGCGTGCGGGTGTACTAGGTATGTAAGTGCACATAACATATTACATATGTTGTTTAGGAAAATATTCAATATATGTTACGATTCAACATAGGTTTACGCCACTAGAGAATTCATACAAACGCCTATGAAAATAAAAAAAACATACGTAACTTTTTCTAATGACCTATATTCTCACCATTAAATAACATAGGCGGCAAACTACGGCAAACAAAATCACTTAACTGGATATTATTGTAGTTGTTAGCCAATCTACAGTGCCCGGATTGCAAGTGTCCACAAGATTTATATATATTTAATAATATATTATCAGACTAAAGGAGAGACTCGATTATAACAATAATAATGGTTTGGAAAAACGTTAATAGAATTTATGATACTATTCATCAACTCGATGAACTAACCATAGTTCTGCGTGTTATTTTTCTACCTACTTTCCAATCCAAACCAGTTGTAAGATTACTCACTATTATCATAGCAACTGACTCATTACGACTGAATAACATAATTAACTTGATCAATAGACATCACCATTATTCAATCAGGTTCAGGTAAAAAGTAATACCTTACAGTTCGCGAAATCATCAGCTTCCTTCTGGTTCTAATTTAATTAAGTTGAATAAAGGTTCGGAATTGTAGTCTTTTTACATAATTAAAAAGCTTTAAATTCAACGATATTAAAAAATGTTGATGGCTAATTTACACGTACGTAAGTCATAAAATATATTTTAAAACTCGCTTAGTGCCTATTTAAGTACTCTTAGATGTTTTATTTAAAAGACACGAAGACAAAAATAGAGGGTATCTATCTATCTACCCTAGATTAATAAATTCCAACCGTACATTACAGGACCATGATCTATTTTAGACAATCGAAATGTCCTTGATGACCTTGATGATGTCCACTCGCCGCATAGTTCTCCCATGCTACTAGGCTAGTAGCATGGGAGAACTATGAGGCGAGTGGAGGAAATTAAAAAAATGTGAAAGTGGTCGGACGATGACGCGCTACGGTCATAAGGTGGTACTAATGAAGGCATCCGGACTGAGTCCGGTTCCACACAAATATAACAATTAAATATTTGTTAATTGAATATGTAAATGAGCATTAGAATTATTAATATTGTTGTCTCGATGGTAAATTATTCTTGACGCTTTAATGAGATTTTCCTACATTGATGAGTACTTTAATATTTACATGCATATCATTTTAATATATAAAACACGTTTACCTAAATACGAATACCGTCCCATATACAACTTACATGTGTCAAAATTAAAAGATAGGTGGTTGACGTCCTGTGTCATAGTTTGAACTGGGGTATCCTCATATTTTATTTTATTTTATTTCAATGTGTAGTATTCGCGTTCCTATAAACTGTTACAAAACTCGTTTAGAAGATAATATAATATGATTTTAAAATAGAGGATGTGCTTTTTTACTCCGTGTAAGCACATGGTAACAATTCTTCATAACTCAACCATACAAATATTACTCGACACGTGATAATTCGGCAACGTGAAGAATTTACTCACGTTTATCCAATGTACAAATATTAACCTACATTTTTACCTATTAAGTACTGTCTACGGAATGCAATAAGCTAGTTACACAACACAGGTGTGACAGACAAATAATGTTCTGTGACTTGATAAAAGACGGATTTGCTGCCAGGGTATAATGAATTATGGTATAATTGTAAAAGGTAGCGGATGGTCGGTATATATAATATGTGTAATAAAAATAGGAACATGTTATAGATCAGCCGTAAGTATAATGAACGGGACCGCGCACGGGAGCGGCGTAACAGCGCGTATCGTATGCACTTCGTTGCGCAAATCGGTGCACGCTTAACACACTTTCTGCCGGCCACTAACCGGACTAAAAACGCATCCGTTACGCGCGCACCTCAATACCACCGTATGGAATATACGCTTGCTCTGTGTCATGATGACTGCATCCGTGAACCGGATTCATGTTTTTTTTAATTACAGGAAACAGCCGACAAATTTATTAAGAATTACTTTTAGACCCCGTGAATTTTGACTGGATACGGCTTGGTTTCAGCACTTTATTAACTGTTTACAAGACGCGTTATTAAATTAGTCAGTTGCATTTACTAGAGTAGTGGCCTTCATTATAGGTTAATAATTATAAGCATAGTAATTTTATGTAAACACACATAATTTTACTTATTTTTAACAATATGCAAGTACCATGTTAAGAGTGAAAGGCTTTTACAAGAACACGTTGAAAGTCTGCCCAACGTGAGCCACATGAATAATTTACCAGAAAAATCTCTACGATTTCACGTCAACTTAATTCCGAATGCGTTGTAGTTTCTATTCTGTAATTCATTTACACCCATACATTGTAATGTAATGCAAGTTCGCACTTCATTTGAATCAATAAACGCGTTGTTAATAGTTTATATTGTGTTCAGGCCTAACGTAAGAGGCCCACTTAATTATTTACGATTGATGGTTACATGATTTATAGCTGATAAGGTGTGAATACAGAGCCATGGTTAGCTAACTGATCAATGATAATCACATTGCATTATAAAATAATTAAATGCCTTTTCAAGGCAACTCAGTGTCAGTCACCCCAACAACTGCAAAGTACGAGATTCGCGTCAAGTGAATCAAGTAATAAAACGTAATTCCACGTATTATCTTGAAAATGAATCCGTCCATTCTTACAAATAATTTATCAACAGGGACTATCTTAACCGTATAGCAAGAGTTCCTTTTTTTTTAATTGCGGATCTTATTCGTTTGAGAAATAAAATTTATTCAGCTCGGAGAATTATCCTACGATGAGGCTCAAGGCCACTATCAAACGTAGTGTATCATTGCAACATGATTTCTTCAAGTGGTTCTTGTATAAATAGGTGTGTAGTTGGCGGTTTCGTAAGGTAGCCTTGGCAGTGGTGGTGCGCTTAGGTTGCGGCGGCGACGGCGGATGGCGGTCGGAAGGTGAATGTGGCGGGATCTATGTCACGCGGCCGGCCTTGACTCCCCCCTCATCCTTCTAGCTAACCTGCTGTTTGGAGACCGGCCGCCGAAAGTGCATTGGTGCCGGTTAAACACAACGCCAAACCGTACCAATGCGAACAGTTGTATCAATACGCATACGTGAATAAGAATAATATCTTTATTTCTAAAAAGCTTGCTCAACCCTGTCAATGTTTTTAAACATAGCGGCGTTATTTGAATTCAGCACATTTGATTCTGTTTTCATTAAGTAAGAACGACTAACCTGCACGTCAAGTGCGAGCTAACCGTATACTTTATAGTCTACCGTATTTAGACATTTTGTATGGAGAATTGAAAAGCGCCTCTAGCGGACGGTATTTAAAACATTCAATTCTCTATACAATATGTTTAAATACGGTAGACTATAAAGTATACGGTTAGCTTACGAATAATCTCGCACTTGACGTACTGAATACATTTCCTTATTAATTATTTAATTAATTCTTTAGCCACTAAATTACTAACTACTAACCACTAAATTATTTTAGGTTATATATAGACATTCTACATTACTATGCATCAAAATCGATGCGAACACGAGAGTAGTAAATGTGATCGCTTCACGTTCGAATTACACTCGATCGTGGTATTTCGTGTCGAGTGAGTGGAAGGTCCGGCGCGGTTGCGAAACCTTCGGTATCTAGTGGCGATTAGTGGCCAACGAGTGGGCCATCGTTTCAACACACTTGCCAGGACAGTGGTGGTACGTGTGCCCGTAAAAATCCGGTTTTTGTTATAACGGTTAAGTTTGTAATCTACAAGTCTATTGAATCAATCGTTGTGATTGTACCGTGTCGATACGTTCTGGTAGCTTACGCGATTAAAAGTAAAACATTTATGTCTGTAGCTAATCATAATAATATGATGTGTGAACAAAATTGTCTGCATCTGTATTTTTTTTCAGATAAGACTTTCGACACAATAGTCCCCAGAATCTGTTATTAAGTATTAGACACCGTCCTAGATATGGAACCGGTTCAATCTGGTGTTGTTACACCTGGCGCTTGAATGCACTAAAAATAATAACAATATTTACAACATCGTCCTCCGCTCTGGTTAATCAAAATAATTCAACGCATGCGCATGAGACGAATGCTATGACCTTGACACAATGACACCAAGGTTGTTTGTTCTGATAATATACTAACCACCAATGTTTATAAAAATAAATACTTATGTTAATAATACATAACATAATTCTTTCAGCAATATTTCTGAGAACCGTGTCACCATACTTTCAACTTAGTTCTTTATCATATCCATTCTATTGCTTCCAATTAAATATAAGTAACTGTAAAATGGTACGTGCGTGGTAAATTAAGGAAAGTCACTAATCAAAATAATATAATGTTAATAGGGTCTCATCATGGGGCCCAATGCGGTATCGGGCGCCATAGTCATGCGTCCGACCTACATCCCCCCGCACCTCCCGACTCCCCGTAAAGTACAGTTACAAAGACCAGTTTACATTTCACACTGTTTGTGTTTGATACACGTTTTGGTGGGTCACTCGAGGAAAGTGTTGAACGAATTTTGCTTTCAACGGATCATTCCGTCATACAGTTGTGTATGTATACCTATCGGTAGAAAGTAATAGTTCACCACCTCTCAAACTCATGTTAAAATTGACTCGGCAAACTTAAAAAAAATAACACAAATCGGTGCGTCTAGACTGCCGCTGCTGGACAATCCATCGAATGTAAATCATAAACGTGGGACGAACGTTCAGCGCCCGCCACAAGAAAGACATCAACGCGTGCAGTGTGAGCCAACGCAATTCGGTATTCACAGACCTAGTTGAATAGGATTTTTTATGGTTTATATTGTGCAGTTCTTTTGAATTCGATATACGTATTAGTTAGATAAAATTGCTTACCATTAGTCAGTAAATGTTGTATAATGTGGTACATTTAAAAAAATTGTAAATGCAAATTCAGTAGGACAAAAAATCATGAGCGAAATATGGATGCACAGCAGTGTAACAAATATTCATAATGTAATCAATGAAAAAATATAGTTTTGCTGTCACTTGTCGTCTGCATACTGGATGTGCGTTGAGAAATATGATACTATCGCACGGTATCGATGGAAACAATATCTTACAAAACTGTATATGGGGAAACATCTTGGCACAAATGAGATGATAAAAAATAAAAAGTATGTTGCATAAGTAGTACGACCGCGAAAGGTAATATTTAATAAATAGTGGTTTGTACGGTCGCAAACATTAATATGGGCCCCATTTCTTTAATGTTTTCAATGAAACTTATAATGTAATAAGGTCGTATATCTGTATATCGTCATATCGGAGAGCAGTTGCTCCTAGTACCGTCAGTCAATAGTACCTATTTTGGTATAAGTTTGCTGTACGATACTCAACCTGAAATAAGTCCTAAATTAGAGTCCGCGACTGTACAAAAACTTTGAGTTCATATCTTACTCGGACACTGAGAAAACTAGTCACGCAGGAGAGTTGAGAGAACCGGTCTTCTAAAGTCATACTTCTAAGTGAACGTTTGTACCCTAAATGGGTGACGCTATAAATCCATAATTAATGGAACAAGCATGCTCTTCGCAACATACATAATAGAGAAATATGAGAAACATTTGAATGTAAGAACCCTCCATAAATAAAAAAAAATGCTTAGTACTTATTTGCATAAAAGATTTTCGTGAGAGATGGGTTTACATATTTTCGCTTGGGTACTTTGTTTTCAACAACATCGACGAACAATATTTATGAAAGATGTTCGTGTTGATGTAAGAAAGATTAGCTGTCAAACGTGACGTTAGCCTCTTTTCGTTCTTTTTGCAAACTAACAAACGGCTGCCAAAAATACACAGTGCTCCAACTGTTCAAAATCATTTTACCATTATAAGTAATTAAGTGAACAGACATTTCTATAGGTACTACACCGGTAGATGACACCAGAAAACCTTTTATTTAATTATCAGGCGAACAATCTATATTATATACGAGATTTATTCTATTACATCTTAGATAATTGTAAAAACAAAATCATAAAAAAATCGAAAACCAATTTGTATCAACCCACCTAGGACACATACTTACCATCGTAAACCACAAACAAGTTAAAGGGTATTTTGGTACGACATTAATTATACTTTACAGTGTCGTTCAATAACCTTTTTCGTCGATGAGATTATCATACCAATTTTCTCTTTTAAGGTTCTTCCTTATATCCAATTATTATATCCAAGGTCTAAATTTTTTACCTATTCATTTAAATGCAATTTCTTTAAATAAAAGTCAAATTTATAATTAATTTAAAATGCGAAACATAATTTGAGGCGCAATTTTTTGGTGCGTACCACATATGTACACATTGCTGTATTGCATTTCATAATTTATTACAGTTTTCACAATATTTTATGAGTGATGCTTTACATTAGCTTGATGCATAAAATTAATGTGTTCACAGTCAGACGTGTTGCAAATTCATTGAAATAATAATGGCCAGTGTGCGTTGCACGATCGGGCTCTACGACACACCTGCCCGAGACGAGAGCACCACATCCGCCTGCGCCGTTGTTGATATATGTATGCTGGTGTGATAGAGGCCCGCGGCCGCCGGGGTCGGGGCCCCGCCTGCTCGGTGAAAGCTATCCCCGCACGTATACGTGTCCTTCCGATACCAGAAAATCTCGGACGTCTATGTCCAATCGATTTATATTAGAAAGCATGTTGCAATCAATAATATTTTAATCTTATATTACCTAAAAAATCATTTTCTTAAGCCAAGCGTACTCATAGAAATAATGGACGAACATTTAAAAACATAAGTTGGCTAAAGGTAACAAATAATTTGGGACTAGCCATAATCTTGGATATCTGTTTAGACCTAATTTTAATACACTCATTGTATAGACCGACCCGTCAAGAATATCTACCCGGTCATTGACGCGCGCCGTGGTCTTATTGCATCAGATATCGAAATTCAGATTAAAGAAAGACAAGTGAAATAGACCGCGTACCGTACTGTATACTTGCGACTCACAAATTTCAGTAACGTCAAAATAAAATATGTGGCACTATATTTTTATCTATATGGCATCTACAGAAAAATATGTTTTACATGCGGACGTTTCAGCAATATATTTTTTGTATGAATTCCAACCGCACGCGCTCTGCATTTAAACTTGGTATACTATAGCACACTGCAGACAAGGTGAACAATAAGGCCCGCGACATATTCCGAACAATAGTCGCAGATACGATAGGAATCTTCAATTCGCTGCTGACGTTGAAGACTCCCCGCCTATTGTCGTTCATTAATATACAATATGATTCTTTTATAGAGCAGGAATAAATAAATATCTACATGGAACCGCGACTATTTGGGTCGTTGACCGAATAAGGATTTTTGTTGTACAAATATTTGAGTGGCGTAAAGCTATTAGGTAAATTCAATACATACATACATCGATGCGCAAGAACTGATATCAAACAAAATTATCACTGATTTTGACCACGTAACGACAATGTACACATTCCACATCCGTGCACAGCAACGAGCTCGTAAATGAGATATAATGCAAACAGGCGCGCCCTGATATGATGCCCATGATACTATGTTTACATAAAATGGATGTACACATACTATGTACATGTATGGCAGTTACAGACGGTGCCAACAAAGCCAATATTTAGCTGTTTGAGTTACATAACTCAAATACAGGTTATTAGATCTTTAACTGGTATAAGCGAAGTGTGACAACATCCGCTAGTATCCACCCACCAGTTCAAGACTTATTAAAATCTATAGGAACTAAACTATTGTCAATGTCATGCAAAACAAAATTCCTTTTTAAAGTTGCGTACGTATGAGAATGTAGCTATCATTTAGATATTTAGTATAAACTATCAAATTTAAATCTGACACAAATGCAATTTAGTGACTTAATAAATAAAACACATTAATTAATATGACAGCACACGCGAGCAAAGGTCGTGGCGACCCAAATTGCACAACATTCAACCTGCTTAATGGGACCTCGCCACCTTCTGTCATTAGATGAAGAACATTATGTGTGATCAAATGCATTGTCGATTCACGTAGCGTTTCACGCTGGAGATCACACGCGCCGGAAGATGTAATCGCAGGACATAGGCATTTTATGCGTGAAGGACGTCTACGAACGCAAACCGCCTACAAGTAGATTTAATAACACGTAGAACCCGTCAGAAACTCCATCGAAATTCGTGACATTAACGAAATAGACAGATGCTTTGTCCTACATTAATATATATTCAAACCACGCGATTCTTTGTTTAAAAACATCATCCGTATGCAGTTGTGCAACCACCTGGTAATCCCGATATACTAATATGTCACATATTGCGAAGAAGTCCTCGAAACCATGGGATGAAATCGAAAGTCCTTCCTAATATTGGCCGTACTGATGTGATAATGCTTACGAAAATTACCTTGACCAAACCAACAGCCATAACAGCTTTAACAAATATATTTATTGAAAGAGAGGAATAGGTATATATTATTACACAACTGCTCGTATACCTAATACTATTCCACGTGACTTCTAATAAATTCTAATGGTACTAAGACTATATTTTCAGGAAATTCTTATTGGTCTATGAACAATGTATAAAATCAAAACCCGTTGAAGAAAATTAAAATTATGTGGTTCATTTTAAATGAAAACTATTTTGAATGAAACTTTAAATTGATTAATAATTACAAAATGCATAAGATGAGGTTGAAAAACTGTTATCGGTATTTTATATGGCGTCATCAGGCCGCGAGGCACTTTCACCGAGGGTCGAGTTCCGTCCAACGCAGGTGTGCAGTGGTCGTCTGACGATCTCAACTATAATATTATAATACGTTCACACTGAACGTACATCTAACTCATAGTTACATCTCACTCATTCATAAAGTGAAAGAAAGGTCTGACGGTATAATCAGTATCCAATAGCATACCTTAGCAGCGTAGTCGGCGTGGCGGTGTCTCGGACTACTTCCCACAGATTGTTTAATTTATTTTTTAGGGCAACAACCTGTGCTATGTTATTTGAATGTTTTACATTTAAGAAAGGAACTGGGTCATATTAAGAACCGGTCTAGAGTACACTTGAGGGAATAAAAAAAATATTGATAACTTTATAATCTGGTATACTATACTCGTTATCTTCGGGATTATATTTTTTTATGATTAGATAAATCACAAGCGTGTCGCTACATCATCAGCTTTCTACATAAGAGGTGATGACGTAAAACAAAATTGAATATGAAGTAGGTACGTAAATCTACGAAGTTAAATATTTACAATACAAATGGGTAAATAACGTGTGCTGTGACTTAAATCTTAAACTAATATTGCTAAAGAATAATATGAGTGTTTGTAGTAAGTCTTTTAAGGCTGTTTCTTTGTTTCTATAATTATTATTGGTACAGTATAATTTTGCGAAGCCTAAAAAGTTTTCGTTGACAGATAGTTGACGGTTTTACCAATGTATATGATGATTACAAATGCGCTAAAGAAGGGCAGGTTCATGCCTGAGTATACCTTTTCTGAATCACTTTGTATAGTGATGGTAGTAGTGGGTGCAGAAAGATCACGATAGATGAAAATAAAGCGATTAATGAGTACCGTGAGTTGTGATCTTAACCCAGTTATCTGATGACCGCAGGGCACGCAACCAAAACACAATTAGATAGGAGCTATTTCATTAGCCACTGTAATTAGAAATGATCGTTTGCGTCCGAACAAAACTGTTCCCCTAATCCGAATAAATTTGATTCATTACCAAGCCACATCGATTATATTTGACACCTCCTCAGCAACAGACGTAATGACAGGCGAGACATAGCCGATCCTTATTTATGTAGCCCATTTGCACTTTCCATTCGACTCGTGATCGAGAAGACATCGTGCACATATTAATCAAGTAATCGGTTTATCCCAGTACAATTGTACTACCTACTGACATTTTTAAGGATAGAACTTTGGCTAACTAATAAATATGCTCGTGCTATTTTCGCTATTGTACTATGACATTGTTGTACATCTTAATAAATTCTTATTGTATATTCGCGTCACGGCTGGAATGTACTGATGAAGTCTGTATTGTAGCATCCCTAATAACAAACCAATGGGTGGCCTTGAAAACTATTTGAGTTAGCGATGACAATTTATACATGACTAACCTTTTTTTGGCGGTTGGTATAGCCTGTTTTTCATACACATTCCTTACACACGCGACAGATTATCAATTGTGTCTGCTATGATTCCCCAATAGATTAATTGCCCATGGATAAATAAAATTGAACCTTCTCAAATTTCTGTTTATTATTATTAATTTAGGTTAATTTATACGTATCTCATCCATGAATTTGCTACCTAAACTTGAAGATATCATTCAATATGGACTCTAGCCACAAATAAATAGACACAGTAGATACCATTGTATAGTACTCAGGTCATTTCAATTTGCACTCACGTACTCTGCGAGGAGAATTGGCGTCAATCGACATAAAATAGACAAGTAGCCGATAAACCGATCACACACATAAATAAAGAAAAATAAACTGATTTGTATTCGATTTCATCACTGCTGAAGAACATGTGCGTGCAAATTTTATAAGCTCACGTAGATGCGTACATTACATAAAAATGTTATGTGGAACCTTCGAAGTAACTGATGACCAACGTACTACCTACATACTCGTAATTTAAAACTTTGCGATTTAATATATTACTAGCTGCATGTGGTATACCTAATATGTATATATATTCAGGAACGTGTACATAAATGGGCACTTCAATGCAGGTTACATTTTGTATATGAACGTCCCTACTTACAATTTAAGGTATAAATAAGGTACCTTAAATTGTAAGTAGGGACGTTCATATACAAAATGTGTATAGCATTAATAACATTACATTAAAGAATGAATGTGTTAATTTGGCGGTATTGATTGAATTTTCAAATACTTTATATAAGTCCTACATCGATGAATATTAAGTGTACATATAAATTCTTTGAAATTTAAGCTCCAACATTATCATATATCTATGACATGCATATCATAATAGGTTTAATGATAATAGACAGACCTATGTATATTTTTCTTGTACCGAAGCCCAGCTTTTAGATAATAATGCTTTAATGCTAAAGTAGCATGACATAATATTTCGCCTTCGTCCATAATTCGCGACCACAACCTCGAGAAATCCAAACGATGGCATTTTTTCGTGTGTGTGCTTGCATCAGGCCAAACTGGCGCAGGTCTACCTGGACAGGTTGGCCTATCTTTGGTAGGTTAAAAATTATAAGGAGTTGAGTGTCAATCAATCAAAATAAAAAGTATGGAGAAATAGCTAGCAAAAACTTACTAGGCTGAATGTGTAATTTAGTACTTAATACTCGTATAATGTGTTATGTCGAGTATTGGCAATAACCATGCCTTTATTTTCTACTGCAACTGTACTTAAATGTCCAAAAATAAAGGCAGATGATGCAGATGTCATTCGTAGTAAATAAATAATAATAGATGGTGACGAATATAAGCAGCCATTAAAAATTAATTACCTTCTTGTGGTTCCAGAGCACGTTGACTGAGGGTTTGCCGCGGCGGAAGTCGCTCTGGTCAATGACGTCATCGTGGATCAGCGACGCCGAGTGGATCATCTCGCTGATCATCGCCACTTGTCGTTGTGACGGCAGCAATGCACTGCAGTCATTGTAATTATATATTAAGGCCTTTGAAATACTTGTATTGGCCACAGACCCTAGTGCATCGTTAATCGAAGATATATTGTTGGAAAAAATCGGGAACTTTTATAATTTTTAAATAAAACTAATTTTACGGATTCTATCGCGTTAATTTTTTGTTTTTTACGTTCCCGACGTTTCGGCTGCTTTACAGCAATTATGGTCACGGGAGGACTGAGGTGGTTTTATAATATTTCTACCTTTCACCTCGTTTTAGTAATATATGACTACTAGTTGTGTAAGCCCTTCTTACTAAACCATAGGCTAGCTAGGAGCAGGCTCACCTCACCTAGTTTAATAGTGGAGATCTAACCCATAACCTCTTGGTTGTGAGGGCGGCCCCTCTAACCACTAAAACCTTTAAAAGATAAATCGACGACCAAGCTTGCCGTATAACGTCAGCGTCTTACAAACACAGTTACATCTAAAGAAACAGTTTTTGGAATTAGGGTAACAATAAAACTTAAATAAATTCTTAACAGAGGTGTCAAGGTATACATTCGATTCACAAAGGAATAAAAGTATCACTTCTTTGGAAATAGTTGATACGTTCCGAAGAAGCCATTAATTTTTGACTGCATTATTTCCCGATTCGTCTCCGACAAATTTTGTTATCTGCACGAAATCCACTTGTAATGTATATTTGCGATACACAGCCTAGGTACATAAACACATATTTTTACACAAGAGTATGTTTACGCGACTATCGACAGATCGTGATTAGTAACAAATAAAATAAAGTATATAGATAGGAGTGTTTTGATTGTAAAAGTTACATACATTTCTAAGAAATATAATTGTAAATAAAATCTCCATCGATATATAATGAAGGCAAATATTAATAAACACAAACGCTAACTATTGCCTCAATAGGTTAGTACAGCCTTGATCGGCCTATGTGCAATCTCACCAGTGATGTTTGATGAATTATCAAAGAAGGTTTCTTACAAAATTTATATGATTTAATAAGTCGTATATTTATCCATGTATAAATTAAACGCTGTGTTCGCTACCCTGCGAATTCTACTTCGCTACATTCCCAGTCCATCCTACTCAAATTTTAGGAGGTTTTCATTAAAAATACCTACTGCTACAGAATCGATTACCATGCAACTCCCTAAATCTAATGTAAATGTAATGTGAAAAATAGATCCCGAATTTTTCCATTGATGTTTACATGACGGCTCTCTATGCAATACATACATTTAACATATTTGAATGTATTTTATGTATGCCTATTATTTCAGTTAAGGATTTACCGAGGCATTTGTAGTTAAATTAGTTACTACAGGTTATTCTGATTGCGTGCTTTATTTTAAATATTCGCATCATGTGAGGGCGGAGCGCGGCGAATCACAGGGAACACACGTGAACCCAATGCTTGAATAGGGCGTTTACTATTCATTTATTGCAAATGCATTTTAAAAGTACAGACATTTTTTAACGTCAAGATTTTCCTTACGATATGTCCTATGAAAGGTGATATCGCACCACGTTTTAAATTTAAATATGGTATGTGATTTATTATTATAAACAAATTCATATCATGCTCTGAATGTTTTGACGTAGCTGTATGTGTAACCGTAGGAAAATCGTGGGAACATTGATTTTTCGAATTTTGCATGTTAACTCTTAAACCATGCCTTTGAATTGAATCCTTCGAACAAACTTGTAAGTGACTGCATGTTTAACCGAATGATTTTATATCAAGTACAAATAGAGTAGAGAATGGTTTATTAGATAAAAAGAAATAACTTATTATATGTATTACCATTGAACGTTGTAGCAGTACTACTAACTTTATGTCAAGCTTATGAGCGATCTCTTGTTTGTAATACTAAAATAATAGGATCGTTTAGGTATGTATTTTGTTGACTCTTGATTAACTACTTCTTCAATGATAATAACAATATAATAATTTATACGTGACGCTTGAATGTTTAAAATATTTTAAGGACGTATTTTTATCAAGGTATTTAGTTTTTTAAATACTTTTGAAAACCGACAAAACGTCACTGTCAATATATAACAAAGATAAATCACAACTCTGTAACCCAAATTCAAACCGCATACCGACATCGTTAGAAATGCAATAAAATGGTCTCGCTCGCGACATATGACGACACTAAGAAGTTAAAAAAAAATATTTTTATCACCGCGACAAGACATTGAACTATTGAGCGTGCGATCTGATGACCGAACGCAATCCAATTGGCAAACGGACACGGTTGGCCAACGAGTTCAATGAATTATTAGTCGAAAGGCGACATTTATTAGAAACCGAACTGAACTTACTTCCATTTCAGAAATCGGCATAAATGCTATGTCTATCATTTTCATATTACAATTTTAAAATTTGTTAAGCCTATATCACTCCCTTGCACATAGAGCTGTCTTGGAACTCACCTAAAACAAGTTATGGACGCGATAACTCTTTGAGACAGAGCACGTTTAATCGAAATTAGCAATTTTTATGTCAGGTATACTTGGAAACATGCTTTCATTCACTTTCGCATTGTACTCGTATATCTGCTTTGTTATAATTATTATGGAACATGCGTATTTTTATAAATTTTAAATCATGTTTAACTAACTAGTAGTATGTAATTTTACGAAATGTTTAAGAATTTTCGAAATTGTGTATTCGCTGTTAAATATTGATAAAAGCAATTAGTGGCGAGAGAGTGAGGCTGTGCTCTTTCTCTGTCGCATCCGGGCTCACTTAAGGCGGTGACGTCACTTGGCACTGCAATGTATGCTTCCGTTTTTATTCAAATCGTCGCTTCATTGTTAGTGATCATAATAGTTTTAGGTATACATGGATCACATATCATGTAAGTTAAATCTGACAACATGTAGGGTGAGCAGGAACTCCTAATGTAATCGTAATGTCATCAAGAAAACAAGCTGTCACTGTCACACTTAATCATAAAATCTGTAGTGTGAGAGGGATGGAAGACGCTTACGTACCGAAACGGCACGTAAAAAGGATTGTCCTAGAGGTACTGTTCTTTTAACGATTATATGAACAGAACAAGTACAAACAAAGCTGTGGGCTTAGGTATGTAAATGATAGTGTAGTCTTGTCCTGGAGCGCGGGATCCGAAGTAGTATATCCAGTGAATATTAATAAAACAACATTTATTTGACTAACAACGTCTGCGGTTATTGCAATGGACGATGTTGGTTGACCCCAGTATTTTCTAACTTTCATTACTTTCTTACAACAACACATTCGTTTATGATACAGCATACATTTCCGCTTTTAGATGTAAACGTTTGATGAAATTTAAGTCGGTTAAACACACAATCGTCTTTTTTAAGACCCGTATTTTTTATATAACTATTTTGAGTAAAATACTTTATATTAATATTGGTATTATCTATATTAATTTCATATTGGTATTATTAAAATATTCTATCGTAAATATTAATGGTATTTTCCCTCCGCCAACCGTATTTTTTCCAACCTGTATATAAAAGCGAAGTGTGGAAAAAAATTGCGGGAATTGAATTATTTAACAACATGCAAACGTGCCATAATTAATAGCACGTAGCTGTTAATGACAAAAACACTTCTTTCATATTGGTATTAATAATTGAAAGATATGATTGTACAAAAAAATACAGACATTGCTTTCAAAAATACCAGAGGTGTAAGTGGTCGGCTAACTTTGCTCATCCCCTACGCATACAAATGAAATATAAAAAAATAATGCGTAACGTGGAATCTCACCTGTTTTCTCCATATACGTGGTAGTTGACTGCTCTGGCCATGAGTATCGCGACCATCGGCCTGAGCGCCTTGCCCTGTCCGTCGAAGTAGTATGTGGCTATGGTGTTCAGTTCTGTCTGGTTCGTGTTACGCTCCAACTCCTGCCGGTCAGAAGGGCTATACTCCAGTTGGGATCTCATTCATGGTTAACTTTCAATATGTATTTCATATTATATAGGTGCACACATTAAAAAAACTTGTGAGATGACTTATTATGTATCATTACATCTTCAATTATAGTATTAAGTTAAATGTGCATTAACATACGTTGGCGAATGTAGGCGTTAAAATGATAACAAATCTTTCAACAATGTAAATAACTTGTATTTAGTGCAATGGTTAGAGGTTGGTCAGAGAAGAGAAAAATATAACAAAAAAGGCGGGAACCTTAATAAATCAATTTAAAAAGTTTGACTGGTCAAGATGGCGCCATGTTATTCTGCGTGTTGTTCTAAATTTAAATTCTTCGACGCACTCGTCTTGCCTGCCAGTGCATTTCTAACTTGAACAATCATTTTGTTACAATAATATACACGTAGCTAACATAATTTGTGTGCTATGGCGACGTAGCTTCAAAGTAGGTACTACCATTAATTCATGCATTTATTCCACATCTCATTATGTCGTAAAATTGAGATTAACGTATCTATTTATACTTTTATTTCTCAACAAAGATTAACAGTTTCTCAGTGATTAATTTATACATAATATAAAAATAAGCGCGCTCACAATGTTCACGGTATTGAATTAACAGTCTGGAAATGTTGGAGTTCCTAACCGGTCTAAAAACTGTCATTCTCATCACAATGAAACGCATTAGCAATTAATCTTAAACTTTGCCGACCACTCTCTGAACTTCAGCAAAGGTGCGAATGTAATGCCTACTTCTACAACTAGTGTCCACGAGAAGCATTCAGGTCTTTAGGAGACTGCGGCCGGAAAGCCAGTTTTTTATATTACGACAGACATAATTTGTAACTGCCTGAAGGACCTGTGATTGTTTTCAGCTAGTTAATGTGGCAACAACTCACTATCGTGCCCATTCACGCAATCCTGACGCAAGTGCCCTCTTGGAATAGCGGACAATGCGAAATTTGGTGTCGCGAATTCAATTACGATCGTTGAACATCAATTTTATTGTTGCGTTGGGAAGCATAATGCGTACATTAGACTTAATATGCATATATTACATTTGAACGCTGTAGCAATGTTGTGTACAGACAGCCATATAGTTATAGCAACACTTTAAATTGTCGATACGTGAAAGAGGGCGATACGAGTTTGTGTTTTAAATAATAACTTGAATCCGTTTCAATTAAAAAAAAAAACGGTAAGAAATCAGTGACAATTTTATTTTGAGCTCGAAATATATATTTTAACATAGTTTTTTAGGTTTATGAGTGAGATATGGTGTTCTTTTATAAATTGTTTTTTTTTTAATTTATTGATTAAGAATAATGTAAATTTCTGGTCAAATTAAAAACATGTAAATTAGCATTAGAAATGTAGGAGGAATTGAGAATCACCTATAATTTCAATTTCAATGTTGTTCTCGCACTTTTATGTGACACAGTTACCAACTGACTCAGGCCGGAATTACCATTGCAAAATCACAACTGACGCTAATTGGACATTTGTGTAGTAGTGAGTAATACCGAAAGGATCGAGAAAAGATAGTAGTACATATGTTGAGAAGAAGCAATATTGATGAAAGTATAAAAAAAAAACTTTTATTTATCAGCGTTGTTCACCGTAACCATTGGATGCATCACGCCGCGCCGTCTCGTTGCAAAACACGAGGTTGATAAATACGGAGATTGGCCGGCAAGACGGTATGTTAGCTCAACAGAAATATGCGTTCTAGGTAGTCACATGCCTATTTAATAGTTAAACAAAATTATACGGATTCTGGCACACATTTTGATGTGTTTAATTCCTTTTAACACCTCTAGTCAAGGTCGAACCCGAAAGTTAAATGAAGATGTCAGCTACTTTAACATTTAAAAAGAATGTGTTAGGTTATTTATCATTTCTGTGCATGCTTCACATTAGATCTCTTTTACAAAATGTATACTGGCGATTAATGTTTCATTGACAACATTGCCATGGAAAAATATTTCACACTACAAATATAACGCAAAAACATTACTGAAGTCCCACTACCGTCTGTTGATAGAATGTGTTAAATATTAATTCTATAAAAAAAACCTCAATGTCGTTTTTCCCTAACACGGTATTACATAGTTCACATAAAGGTATTTTGTTACACAATGTTTGCAAAATAAATTTGCTAATACCAGTTATAAAATGCCTCGTCACTGTATGTGGATAGGTAAGACAAACAATGACATTAAATGTCCTCGGGTAGGTACGGTTTATGAGGTCACTAGCGACGACACTATTTTCGTGATTGGCGGGAAAAAAGAGAATAAACACGCAACACCCACCATAGCGGAAACGAATCACTGATAGTTCTTGTTCTTGGTTGTTTTTGCAAACAAGCGGGTGGAAAGAAGGTCAATGATCAAGTTTAGCGTGGTTCCACGCCGCACTTTCCATTTCCCACCGGTTGCTTAGTACATTGCGACACACATCAATTACGAGAAAGAAAATCGCATAGCGCCAATGCTCAAGTTCACAAATTTTATTCTTTACATTGTATTAGTTTACTTGATTAAGTATTGCTAATAATGCTTTCACTTTATGAAAAGCTTACTCAAGCTGAATGAGGTTAAGCTATAATCGGTCAGGTTACCGATCCGGGTGGGTCAGGCAGGTTGGTGACGTGGTGTACAAGTAAAACAGTCGGTCTTTTGTAGTATATCTTTGATGACGAGTTTACTCAAACATTTCATTTGGAATGACTTAAAAAAACAGTTTATCGGAGGCTTATACCGCGATATTGTTATGGATTAATTAATTATAGCTGATCTATTTTGCGTAGCGATCAGCAAAAATGCCATAACTTCGTATTAAAAGTAAATCATCTTTGTAATAAGACTAATAATAATGCATGCTAAAGAAGGCCTCCATCTGTTGCAAAATATATAAGAAGGGACTATGGAATTGATTTCATAATCCCTATTCATTTATGAGTAGATGAATTAGTTTGAAAAGACGATTGAATAAAATCAAGAAATGAAAACAAAGAAAATAATAATAACGTTAATATGTGTAGTAGTTTTCACCATGTGTGATCGGATAAAAAGATTTTACAAACGAAATTGATATACGATACTAGAAAACAACTGTTTTAGTAAAGGTGCATAGAAAACACACTTCTGGCGAAATATGCAGTTGGTCTGTGCAGCATTCTCATAGGGGCCTAGTTCAAGACGAGTTTTCCAAACGGAAAGTAGGCGAACAACCGCGTTGGACCCGTGTACGGGGTTTATACGGTAAACCGTTGTCACTCAATTTCACTAAACTGCAACACAACTATTAACGCTACTAGCAAATGGTTAATGCAAGTCAAAATTTGTATTTTTTCAGTTTTTAGCTAAATCTTTTACCTACCTAACCCTATAACAGTAAATAGACTCGATAATTAGATTAAACAGAATAAAAAATAAGAACCAATAGTAACTATTTCCACATCATATTTTAGTAAACCAAGAAGAAAATCTAATTTTAATTCCGCACGAAAATAAATAACGGATTCGGGAAATCGAGCCGCCAAATAGTTGCTAATATCGATAGATGTACACGGGCTTGAGAATTGAAAATTTCACAATAACTTCGTCCATAGTTGAGTTGCGTTATTATGTTCGGCCAGACGGCACTGGCAAGGTTGCCAACCACAAATGAAGAGGATATCATTAATGTTTATGTTTATTTAAACGACTGGAGGTCAGACAGATAGATACGAGCAATATAATGTTGACCTCAAATTAATGTAATTTTCACAATTTCTGTTCGTGTTAGCATTTGCCGCCTAGTGTATTTATTAACATTTGTGAAGCCTACTACGAATTACGTAACAGTTTTTCAAGACGTCTTTCATTAGATGACACACGAATATGTTTTATACTTCTAATTTTAAGTATTATTCTTTAAGACAAATTATATTGTTCGAGCTCAAATTTACAACTGCGGTGGAGAAAGACTACCCTTAGCTCCACTGCAGTTTGTAAACTTGATTCCACTAACCATTTAATTTATAGTAATACCGATCGATGATTAATACGCGTTTAATCACAAGGATATCGAGCAAACAATAATTCGTAGAAATTGGCTCTATGACTAGCGGTTTTGTGAACGACGAATCTCAATTATCGCCGATGCGTCAATTGCACAAGCTGGCCAGCGTGCTAACACGTCGTGACTTTGGCACAATTACTGATCAATGGACACTGCCGGCGAATGGGCTCGTAAAGTTCCCTTTTTACTTAGTGATTGACATATCGATTTTATTTTCATTGATAACAATACGCATAGGTAATTCTTATTTAATAGTTTCATTGTATTGATTTGTATAGATTTCATAGATCCAATTAATTGCACCACAAGTAGTTATATTTTACCATACTCTTTACTACACACGAAGAGTGTGTAAAGTGTCTTACTAAGTATATCATGTTATCCTAGTAACATTCCCTTACCGATCGAATATCTTCATAGATTCCATTCAAGTCATCTTCGAGTAAGCGATAGGGGTCGACTATCTGTGTGCCATAGTCTGGCAACGAGCCGGTGCTTGTGCTCTGAAGGCTGGAAGCCAGGCGGCGGCCCACGCCAGCCGCGGCCGCTGCGCCCGCGCCTAAAGACCCGCAGGCTGGACCACATGTCGTTACTCTCTGGAACAAAATATAAAACATTTTTTAATACAAGTATATAGCATTATATGTATAAAATGATCCGGTCTACTGCATCTATACCTATACCTATGGTTTAACGATTTACATAAATTACCTTACTTTAAACATTTACGAAATAGTATGTGTGGTATATCTAACAGATTTAATGTGCTAACATGCGGTTAAGATTTCTGTCTACTTGTTTTATCTTTTGTTAGCAAGCATTGTTTATTAATAGGTACTTCCAAGCCATACTTGCTTATTAAACGCTAGCTATTTAACTTGGTTGAGCCAGCTATGTGTGTTTAATTATTTGAATGACGGTAACTGTCGTCGACAATATCAAAATACTACGCGGCTACGGTATCAAAATAAACGATGGTTGAGTATACGAGTCATCGTACACCTGAGCTTGCGCACACTTAAGCGAAGGGTGCGGCGCGTGGCGTGCCCTTAACTAAGTGGCAGCGGGTTCAACGGCGGCAGTGACCGCGATACGCGGTTTCTCAATCCCGTTTATGCAACTGCAGGCGAGTGCAGTTCGCACCCGATGGGCTACGACCGGTTGCAAAATAGAAACACGTTCGAATGAGACACGTATGTGTTGCACGTATGCACGACGGACCATAGACGAACGCGTTTACGGTTATTGATCAAAATACATAAAACAAAGTATTAATTGAATGCTTTGTTGATATTAATTCCTAATGCGTCTGTTGTCAGGTTAGAATAATATATCATTCATCCATCCCATTCCGGATACCAAGGAATTAAGAATTGTGATTAGGGATCGGCAAGTGAAAGAGTAGTAATAAATAAAATTGTTATCAGTGATAAATAAAATTATTCATCATTATTTCATATTCAGTTGTATCACTTATAATGCGCCCATCCACCTCTGCATTTATTAGCTACGCAAATGCAAAAAAAATAACCGAGCATACAGAGCCTGACTAAATAGTCGTGCGTGTTTATTTATGCTGCTTACAATCGATATTAAAAATCGTGTTTACTAAGCAAGAAATTATACAAAAAAAAATACTTGTACAATATAGTACATGGGCCTATAGCAAATATCATAAGTATTAGCGTAGAGGTTTCGACAACATCCTAATTTCATAGTGACGACTGATGCGTAGAATAATAATCATTTCCAACCGATATCACATGCGCCGAAACTGTTAGGGGCGACATCATTTAGTACTTGGTATCCAGATGTTTATATACCGAATCAAGAATAAAACAATCTCTTAATGAAATCCGTACTGTGTATATTAGTTTTATATTTTAATTACCTACTTTATAACATCGTAATAATGTTAAAAATCCGGAATCCTTTGATTGTATTCTGTATTATGCTCTAAATGCAATCCACAACTGCCAGAGCAGCATTTAAGGCAAAATATCGATTGCTAGATAATGTTCTTGTCGATGACGAATGCAGATTGGCCTAAGCTGAGCAGTACCATATTTTTCTGATAAAATCGACCTTGTAGGTAGGAAAAATAGGTATATTATGTTTTTAAAAGTCCGCGATGTAAGACTTTAAGGCAAAGAGCACAGTAATCAACTTTTCGAAACCTTGGGGCTATTCTCGTCCTTCCTCGGTTGCATTTCCCCATTTCAAGTGCCCCGGAAAAGGCAAAGATATACGATTTCCTTAGTGATTATAATTGGTTTTAAAAGACGTAATTCATGTTTAAAGGGCAATATTATACATAGGTATACAAATTGTTTGTTTTTAAATTGATTGGTAATAGGTAGTTTATATTACCAGGGAGCGTATATTATCAGGTACTTACCGATCTAGATGGACATATTTATTTACAATCTGCGTTTTAGAGACTCCTAAATTATATTAACATCTTACCTTCTTACTTAAATAATATATCTTCAAGTTAAACATTGCTTTTAATAATGATGAAGGAAAAACGTTTTTGACTATATGGTATGGTATTTTAGTCAAATGGTGAAAACCGTTACGGCATTAACGACTACTTTAGGAAATTAAAATATAAAAACTTAAATCCGTGTTCGATGTAAATGCTGGACAGCATTGCCGCACGTAAAATTGCATGCGGTCGGACTGGACGCACATAACAATTAAAACACGATAGAAAGTGAGCGTTTCGAACACTCTTGCGCATCGATCGGCACTGTTCTTAAAATAGAAGTGAGGATCGATTGACACGTACATTAATTGATATGTGACGAGTACGTGCATACTTCGATAATGATAGCGAGCAACAGGTGCTAAGAGTGATCAATTAGGTTAAGATCTAAAAGTTATTGTAAAAGTGATAGTAGAAAAAATATTTACATCGGTAACTTAATATAGCCTAAGGTAACTTACAATACTTCTGATAATTATTTCATAATTTGCATGTGAAAGCTTATGCGTTTCCAATAGGTGTATACTTATTTCTTGACCCTAAGGAGGCGACAGTTCCAAAAATATAAAAACCTATTTAAGTTATATACATATTAGTAAATAAAACAGTTACGTACAGAAAAAAAACTTATTTGGCTCTCTGTATCAATAAATTGCCTATTAATAGTATATCACACAATACGCATATTACCTATGAGGTATGGTCCAATGACATAAGTAATGATACTACAGTTCCTAGTATTATAAGATTGTTGCATAGGTACCTATCTACATTCTTAAAAAAATGCTTAGCACGATACACGTGAATCCTAATTTATATTATGTATCTATGGAATATTACAATATCATATATGTCTTAAATAGATTTAGGGCGTAATATTTATTTCAGAAATTTATAGTTATATGTGTCATTGAGAAATGAAAATGTAATTATGATATTACATTTATTATTTGTATGAGAACTGAAACTCTTGTAAGCATAACTAATAACATCAAGTAAAGCAAAATAATTGCAGGTATTATTTGAACGTGTTGCGCACGCGCATATACGAATAAAAGACATCAACGCGTGCACCAGGTAGAGCAAAGTTTTAATAGTACATGGACAAGACGCGAGGTCTACATTACATACAACACGAAAATGTCCCGCTGACCAAAGTTTATGACCTTCATCAGGGAACAGATGTACGCTGCGATGGGCCCGCTTTTCACCGATGAAAAGTTTCAACAACTGGGTCTTTACACTTATAAAACAACTCAAGAACCAAAATGATTACCTGCTGACTTAGGTAAGTTGTATGTTATATTAAAAGACATTGTATTATAATTATAATATATAGTGTAAGAATTCACATTGATTTTACCTTCGTCTAGTAGATAAGGGTCAATATCATCTGTTATGAGGTTAAGACAAAATTACTATCTACATGCAATGCTGTTGCACGATAGTCGCAACGCAAGTCATTTGAATGCTTAATTATCAAACCACCGTATCTTTAAGTAAATTGACACTGACTGGTTAATTCGGGACTCGGGTCGGTCGCGTGAATATCTATAATTATAAACAAACAAAGAGCGGTGATAGTGGAAATTTAACGAGAATAACTTTTTGCCAAATGATTCTCGAAGAAATTTAAAGTTAAGCTTACAGTTATAATAGTAAATACCTTGGTACTGATATTAAATTGAGGCTATCCTGTCAGAAAAGTTTAAATAAAAACCTGTCACTTAGTTCTAAATTCACGTTCACTAGGCCGATTTTAAATTACCTATAAACTTTTCAATTTTTACTTGTATCCTGCCGGCGGTACATATACTTGCATATAACAAAATTAAAGATTGTTAAAAATACAAGTACTAAGTCTTATTTATTTGTGTCAAATCTGATTGTCGAATGACCTTTTCAAGTTTATGCAAAGTAGTTAGTTACATTTACGCTAGTTTGTATGAAGTGCAATAATGTAGATATATTCTGGCGTCAAAAGTAGGACTGTGGTAGTAAGTAAATGTACTATAGTGCACTCGAATACACCCAAGGCCACTAACTGCAACTAGTGGCAGGTTATAATCATAGACGCCATTAGAGTTTACCGGTCCGCCGCGAGAGGAATGTGGGCCATAGACGTGTCTCGGACTGAAAGGGCATAAAGTAGGAAGGAAAACATTGTTCCGTTCTTGTACCTATTAAAAGGTCCCCCTATCGTTTGGTTAACTATTAATAGATGCCAGCAGTGACTATGACAGCCATACGTAGATTAGTAGGTTAATTGATTTTTAGTACCTAACTATACTTATATAATTTGATAAGTTGTTGAATGTTCCTAAGAAATAAATAGGTGGGTATTGTAAGCCGATTTTAAATCTAAAGTAAATTGTATTCGACCTTCGAAACTGAGGCGTAACAGAAGTTGAATAAAAGTCATGACTGTGGGATGAAGTAACATCAAGTATGATTGACATTTCTCCATCTCAAACAAAACCCAACAATTTAAAGGATAGCATAAAAAATCTTACCTACAACTTACTTATTTCTATTGTATTTTAGGCTAACCTTTACAAGAAAATAATAATAATGAATAATAAATTACAACATAACTACAGATTATGCTCAACATATCCACAGTAAACCTTAGCGCCATATCATACGTACAAAAGATAGCCGGATAGATAAGCTTATCTATCAAGGCAAGAAATCGATAGGTTTTAATAACACAAAATACTCATTCGCGATGATTACATCATTATTACTAAATACGCCAAAAGATTATTCCAACGAAGATATTGCATAAAAAGGCTCTGAATCTAGAATATATCATCAATTGATATAATTCAGATACTGTAGGGCTGTATTATAGTACTGATGTCATAGGTGTGGTGGAGTAAATTTTTCACGATCTCCACACCTTAGAATAAGAACGGCCCTTTGTCGCAGCTTGTACCATGTAACACTAACTTCAATGCCTAGTACAGTACGAACCAGTGCCAGCTTTCGTTTTATTTAAATGACATGTAATTACCTATTTCATCTACAGGAAAAAAAATGATTTACAAAGCCGAGTGAGTCAACACTACATTAAAACTAGAGTCCACACCGCGTCTCTGACTAAGGTTTTGTACGGCCTTATCTAAACTAGGTAAATGATTTAGTTACGGTTTTCTTATTTGTAATTAATTGGTTTATCGGTGAATAGCAATGGTTCGAGAGACAGCATTTAAATAGTACCTCATAATACCGAAGTCACACCACGTCGAGAATGTGGCGATGATAAGTCAAGGAATAATTTATATTTTATGTAATTATAAGCAATTAACATAATAAGTGATACTTACTATGAAATACCACAACATCGTTAATTTCGTTACAGTTGCTAATTACTGTAAAAGTAAATTCGAAAGTCATGAAGCATATTCACGACAGCTAAAAAGGCAAAAGTAAAGATTTTTAAAATCGTATGCTCAATGTCGTTCTTAGTGTTAACCTAATTACAAATGCGATTAAAGCTAGTGTTACAAGGTCAATTGATGCTTGTCATGCATCTCCAGAATTACAAAGTGCACTATAAATGCATAAATTGAACAGAGCTAGGTAACTAATCATTTGGTATGGATTAATATAATTGAGAAATCGTTTTCGGTTAATGTCAGATTTTGTAGATCGCCAATAAAATCTAACCGTGCAAGTCTATCCACAAATGACGATTTATGAAACCGTTTGACCCTGAGACTATCAGAACTGAGATGAATAGTCATGGAATAAAAATCATACACTTTTCATTATGACTGCTTACGCTTATAAACAACATTTAACGTCTAGCCCGCAAGGACATAGAAGATGCAGCATCTTAACTGGGTACCTATGTAAAGATCGTCATTATACCAGTAATGTATTACAACTTTCAATGGACTTATTTATTTTATAACCATACCTTTTTTGTGACGTTCTATAATATGTAGCGTGGTTGGTTATTTTTAACTAAGAGAGCGGTATATGCGTGCAATAAAAATCGGCTATTTTTGGATTAATTGTACACGGATTAAGTGAAGGCTAGATATCCTTGAAAATTGGTTTAAAATAGATATTTTTCACATGACAAAGTTCTCCGATATTACGCAATATTTAAGCAATAAAAATAATAATAACTTAATCATTTTATCGCAATTTAATGATCGCTTTTATTTCCTACGAAGTTTCTGTAACAAGAAGGGCATTTGTTATACTGGCATTGGTGGTGCGATTTCACGGATACTATACTTGTTCACTGTAGGAATTTTACAATCGTGAGTTTCCTCCGCATCAGAATCGCTAAAACTGTAAATGTTAAGACACATTGCAAAATACCCTCGGCACGCCCTCAATAGCTCGTAAGTGTGTACATATTAGCAATGCATAGTTTATAATCAATAAAAGGTAGTAACTATCCTAGATACTACCTATACGTGCATAGGTACAACATAGCAATTTAACCAAAACTTTTGAAAAATACCCTACCACACTATTTTGAAAAAATAAGATTCGCTATTTTTGAGTGAAAATATCCACGTAGACTCCACCGAGAATAGATTTTCACTATTTTTGTAGGGTTTTTAAAATGCTTACCTAACTCTAATTCAATTGCATTACAGCTTACACACAAAAGATTTATGGTAAGGCATCAAAGAGTTAAGTTCAAACACAAACTACAAACAAATGATTCATTGATCATTGCTCTATATATTCTTATTAGGAAATTATGATTGGTCACATGAACTAACATCAGCTTGGCCGCACCAACTTTGTAGTTTCTGCATCCTGTTATGAGTCAATTTATTCCGCATTCTTATATTTTTACAATTTCATGAATTCCCAGAGAATATTTAAACATTTACCTTTCCGAGTTCATACGTAAATATTGTTTGTATTTCATACGTAACGTGTTTCGATATTGATTCTTATTAGGAATTACATAAATTCACATCATCTCAATGATAACAAAAAACCTACACATAGCAAGATTCATAAAGAGGCAATAGTGGTGAATTCTGGTAAGCAAAATGTTAAAACAAGCATGTAAACGAAACATAGTTCGTACATCGAAATAAAATGTCGTGCGCAAGCGGCAATTAAAATTGCCTGCGCAGACGACAATGATGAGTTCATTGTTTGCAAGTGCCGCGACCGAAACGTGCTTGCTCAATTTGTACCAGCCTAAACATGCAGTGCCTGCAAGGACATCAAACAGCCGGTGCCCGTTTCTGCAATAATATACGCATACCTACCACATAAACTTAGGTAGCTCTCCGTCACTGCAATAAGGGCATCTAGTAGACCAGTGCTATAACAAATATGTAAATGTTTTTGTTAGTTTTACTAAGGATTCCGCATAAACAGGGAATTTAAATCGGTACAGTCGCAGGTTATATTCTGGAATAACATATAGGATTCTGTTTAATTTCCAGGTGGATGTGCTTGAAGCGGCGGGTAAAACTAGTATTATGATATTTCTACTAAGTAGGTTTAAATCACTTAACACTTTATTGTAGAAATTGACTCCGGTGTCGATCCGACCAAGGCCGAGTCTTCGCGTGTCACAATCTCAGCCAACGCTTATAAAGCTCGGTTAAATTTTGCGCAATTTATATTATAATAATAGTAAACATTTTAAGAAATTCTGGAATTAATCATCTGACGAGTTATTCGGAAAGCAAATTTGTCCCTTTATTACCTATCTACCTATAACTAATATCAATTAAAGTGCTTGACTGACATTTTTGTTGGTGTTAGAATAAGTTGCAAAAATACGCCGATGGCAGCGAACATAGTGCTTTTCAGCTTTCTATGCACTTTTGTATTGTCATCACGTAATTTAGGATTGAAGTAAATGTTGCAAGTCGAAAATAACATATGCTACATCGTGTGTCTTGCCGCAAACTCTTATACAATGATGTCGACTGAACAAATAGTTGTGTGTTCCGCATTTCTACTGAGCTTCATTTACGCAGAATGTCGCGTGTGGCACGATTCACTCGACCGATTTGTCTACCTAAATAATTAAGGAACCTTTCTGAGCCATGAAACGCTCAGTAGTTGGCTGGGTAGTAAGCAAATGAATATAACAAAATAACCGCCTAGATAGGTCCTGCTGACACGTGAAAGTTTATGTATCTTCTGGTACTCAAACTAACACTTCTCACTTTGGTGCAACGTCAGACATTAGTTCCATAGAGATTGATCTTGAATATATAAAGAAACTGCTTTCGGATCTCGATCCATTCAAATCTGCCGGTCCTGATCACATACCACCTAAATTTCTCATTAGAACTGCTGCAACCATTGCCTTACCTATTGCGTTATTGTTTAGAAAATCAATCAACACATGTTCTGTTCCCCAGATTTGGAAAGCTGCTTATATAACTCCTGTTCACAAAAAAGGGCCCAAATCAGAAGTGGTTAACTATAGGCCAATATCTAAGCTCTGTATCTTGGCTAAAGTCCTGGAAAGAGTAGTGTATAACCAGGTTTATGCAGCACTCAGTAACTCGTTCAGTCCAGCGCAACATGGTTTTCTTAAAGGACGATCAACTGTTTCCAACCTAACACTGCTGAATGACTTCCTGACGGAAAGCATGGATAATGGGGCACAGGTCGATGTCGTTTACACTGACTATAGTAAAGCTTTCGACCGAATAGATCACAATATACTTAAAAATAAGCTGCTAATCAATGGCATAAGAGGTGATCTACTTCGGTGGTTTTCTTCATACCTAGATAACAGATCACAAGCGGTTGTTATCAGCAACTACATTTCTAGTTGGGTAGTGGTTCCTAGTGGGGTACCGCAGGGTTCACTGATGGGCCCTCTGCTCTTCATCATATATGTAAACGACATCGACTCTTGCTTCCACACCTCTAAATTACTCTGTTTTGCTGATGATATGAAAATTTTCTCTTCTATTTCCTCATTCGACGATATGAATGCTCTTCAAGCAGATCTCATGCGTTTGGATCTATATTGTCGAACGAATAAGCTTGACCTAAATCCACTAAAGTGTTCCATAATCTCATTCAGTAGAAAGCGCTTCCCACTCTCCACCTCTTACATGCTTAAAGGGCAAGTATTACCAAGAAGGGAGGTTGTGCGGGACTTAGGAATTCACCATGATTCCAAGCTGTCATTCAGTCATTCAATGAGCATGTTGATGCTATAGTTGCTAAAGCTTCAAAGGCGCTTGGATTTGTCATGAGGCTCTCTGGGTGTTTTAAGAAGGCCAAGACCTTCAAGATATTATACTGTGCATATGTAAGAAGCCACTTGGAGTATGCTTCACAAATCTGGAACCCCTGCTATGGCAAATACATAGACCGCATAGAAAACATACAAAAAAGATTTATACGATTTATGTGTTATCGCCTTCATATACCCTACCATTCTAAAGACTACGTAATGACATGCAAGAGATTTCACATTCAGCCACTCATCAATCGTCGTCGAATAGCTGATTTTGTATTTTTAGTTAAGATAATCTCTAATGAAATCGACTGCCCTGATCTACTGAAAAAGCTGCACTTCAATGTTCCCAAAAGGTCGATTAGGTTCAATCCCCCTATTTCTGTCCCCTCCTGCTCCTCCAATTATAGGCAGAATTCATATATTGTGCGAGCGAGCTACGATCTCAATAGATTGTGTAAAGAGTTCTCTTTTGACCCGTTTACTATTAAAAGCTACATGGCAAGGAAGCGGCTGAACCTTGAGTTCTTCAAATAATATTAGTACATATCCTCTTTAACTTTTAATTTAATTTTATTTTATTCTTGTTTTGTTCTGTGTTGTGTGCTATATAGCGATCGCAAAGATAAAAATCTGTTAACTATTCTACTGCTAACCGTGGAAACCTCTAATTGGCTTTATGTAATGTATACTAGGTAGTGTCTATTTATTATAAATTAGCTGTTGGTTTTCCAATCCATAAATAAATAAATAAATAAATTATGATTTTTTACATTGTGCCCAACAGCTAACAGCTTCGTTCAGCGTTTTTTTGGCTTAAACGGATTTCTCCAGATAATAATGATTATTTAATAAAAACAAATACATACTTATCTGATATTAATGCAATAAAATGATATATAGATGCAAGATGTGTGTACCTAATACGTGTAGTCTGAATTTTCTTTTGCATGGCTATGAATTATGTTGACTAATGTGAGCAATTAAATGTCTCTTTCTCGCGCTCTTAATTATTCATGAGGATGCGGAATTGAGTTTTGTTTACATTTTATAAATAAGGGACACACACATGCATAAAACCCTAATACTTGAGCTATAATAGGTACCACACAATGTTTTTTTTCTAGTTTCCTACACAATCAGAAGTGAATTCATTGGTATCCCAAGATAACCCATAAGTTGGGATGGACTAAAAAGCTTGAGCCACGCAACAACGAAGAAATGGCTTTGAATGATGATGTCTGGCGGCAAACGGGGTCAATGCATGCCAAATGGACTAGAATAAAAATAAGAAAGGCTATAGCACTCCTTCGACAGGTTACTTGCCCAGTTTTCGCGCTATTAAAAATGCGCCCAAACGTCACACAACTTTCACTAGCAGTGAGGCAGTGCATGCTACTTTAGAGATTGTCATCATAGGTGAGTCGAAAATAAGAGGTAGGCACGTAGGGATTTACTGAAAAAAACATATATTTTGAAATAAAAACCATTTTCGTATGCTGGGCACCTAGGTGTATAGCTATATAACAACTACTTAGCTATATATTTCTTTATATTATGGATAAAGAAATCGAGCATTCGATTACAATTGAAGGAGTGAATTAAACATTAATGCGAAAAATAATTGTTGCTTAGAAAGTTCCATGCGAATCGTTAAGATTGGACATTGCATGCTCGCACGCTGCGCGAGAAAGCACGACGACTAGGTACGATGGCGGCGCGCGCGCTACCAACAGACTTGCTATGCTTCTATGAGGTGCCGGGACAATGGCTTGGCTTTGATGGCTTTTAGCAGAGAACATCTTCGGATGATTCGGCTATGTACTTACCTACCTTAATAGGTAGGTAAATAACAAGCTAGGAAACTATGCGGATACACAGGTACCTACGTAAAAGCCTTATATGTAATCGTATGTGCGTATTTGCTGAACTAATAACTAAATATTATTATTATAGCCTACTTACCTTACCTAAATACGTATAAGGACAAAACGTTAAAATGGATCCATGTAGCCTACCTATTCCCTACGTGATTACGGACAGGAAAATAGTTTGTTTTGGATAATAATGCATGAAATTGTTTAGAAATAAATTAATAAACACCACCACCCCTGTATTCTCCGGAGGGGTAGGTAGGTACCTACTTAGAAACACTTGTTATACACTTAGTAGTATTATAAGTATACATAGGTTTTTTTCCTTATGGATTTTTTCCCATAGTCAGGCTTTACTATATTGTTAGTAGGTACCTACGATACTTACAAACCTAAATAATTTGATAATTATGGACACCGAAACAGCGTCGTTTTGTTTGATGAAAGTAAAAGTTACGAATATCTTTGCTTACGGTGAAAATCATTCGGTATACTCAACAAACCTGTGCCGCGCGCGAAGCGACCCACTGTCCATTGACCGACTCACGATTACTCACGAAGATTTCACTTTTAACGTTTCCAATTAATGACCCTACTTCACTACATATATTCGTTTGTAATAAACAGATACGTAGAGTAATAATTGGAGACAGTTTGTTTCAGGCATTCTAATTCAGAAAATCTTTTATCTTTGTTTGATTAGATCAGCTGAGAAATATAGGTTATAAGTCGCTGTCAAGCTGTTATGTAAAAGGACTGAACTATATAAAATAAATACTCTACATGCAACCTAAAACGATTATTTACTGATTCGGTGGATGGGAAACGTAAATATTTAAGTTATTATGTGTGCTAATATAGCGTATATAAAAAAACAAGTGAATTTTGTATCTAACCTGACATGTCTTTCCGAATATCCTCAATGGAGATGGTCCGGGAGGTTTCAGTTTCACAAATACAGTTTGCTTTCGAACTTTATGTCCGAATTGACACAATAACTTATCTTGAACACGAGCACAGAGCCTACTCGAACTTAAACACGCCATAGCTACAACTGCAACGAAACGCTTCAGAATATGAACTACATAACACGCACCTTCCGAGACATTCGCCTTTTCCTCCCCACTTATTATAGACAGCTGATTGTCAACCGCCAGCAGGCAGTCGCCATATTTTGTTATTTTTTATTTGACTTTAAGGCTTTGGCTACTAGCCCTTAGAAGCCTCCAAGATTGTTTTTTGATGATAAGTTTTATTATTTGCGGACAGGCCAGCCGACATATTTAATTGTTGTACAAGTCGTTAGCTCAAAAAACTACATGTTGTAAAAATCGGTGATTAAATATTGATTTATTATATTTACCCGAATACTACACAATGAAATAAAACTAATTTTACGGATTGTATCACGTTTATTTTATGTTTTTATGTTCCTTATCACTTGCTAAACGGTGAAGGAAAACATCACGAGAAAACCTACATGTCTGAGAACACCTCTCGAAAGACATGTGAAGTCCGCCAAACCGCACTGGGTCAGCGTCGTGGACTATATGACCTAATCCCCCTCGTATTGAAGGGAGGCCCGTGCCCAAAAGTGGGACATTAAAAGGGCTGTATTATTAATATTATATATGTGCAGTAATGTTACTGTACATGGATGATCAAGTGGAGATGGTCACTTGATCGAGAGTGACGCTAAGATATCATCGTACCTCTTTCTTTGCGAAATGAAATGCGATTAAATAAAATTAATATAGCCTCACCGACAAGTAAATAGTAGTTAGTTTGATGTTCGTTTGATGATGCCCTAGCAAAATACCTATGGTTAGCATGAACCTATATGGTGAGGTAGGTCATGATGCGTTGCGTTATTTTCTCTATGGGTAATGCCAAATAAAAAAAACATAACCTCATTCTATTTTAATCGTATAAATACATTTATCAAACATAAATTATATTCTACCTACTCAGCTACGCGCTTTCGTTGTCAACGAAAATGATGCCACGTTTATCTCATGTCATAAACATTATGAAAAATGTGGAAAAAAATATATTTCACATGTTTGGTTATCCACCGAAGGGTAAAATATTTTCAGAAATATTGAAGTCATAAGTTCTTATAGGTTGCTGTATTGTGTGTTACTATATCAATGTTTTTCTTTCACAGAGTTAGCTTTAGCATACGTTCATGGCGAAAAACGTAGTGTACCACCGAAAAAGTTCTCTATTCAGGACTTAGTTGGAGATGGGATTCTATTAGCAGTACCAAAATTCCGTAGAACCATTGAGAAGAGGCTGAAAAGGAAATTTGGGTCTCCTGACTATGTGTGGAAGATGCTAGTACCCAAAACAACTATAGTAGTATGTCAGGATTGTGGAAATCATCATGAAAAAGGCCATCTTTGTGGTAAAGTGTTAACATATTACTTTTAATATTAACCTTACTCAAAATTAAATAGTATTTTTGTTAGTATAGGCACATAGACTTCAAAAATGTATTCTTTTCATGTATTTTGTATATTTAATATACTATGCATCTGAGAGCAACCTCAATCATCCAGCAAGAAACTCAGTTTTACGGAATTAATCTAAAAATCTAAATCACCCTACTGTGTTAAAACATATGCATGTGGGACTTGGCCCAACATGGAGTATGTTGGGCCATTGCTACTACTGTGTAGACTGGGATCTAAGGTGGTCAGAATATACTGATGAAATGAACCAAATCATGTTTTTGTTAATTTCAGGAAACTGCTACACCAAGGTAAAGAAGGAGACTGAAGAGATCCAAGCTAAAATAAAGGAGAAATTGGGCCTCAATCCTATTGAAAATGATGTTGTTGTTTTGTATAACGGAGAAACCCTTCCAGATGAGGTAGTTATTTCAATTGTCTAGATTTTTAACGTACGTAAGTACCAGATCTTGCGGTTGTACCATCTGTTCTATAAGATGTCATTTCTCTTCAACATAAATTTCTTTTATGGCTTTACAGAAATTTTCAAGTTATAACATATAGTAGTGAGCTCAGAAAGTTTAAGTTGTGAGATGACAAACACATGCCTTATTTTCTTCCCAAGAAATTCCGATTTAATTTTATTAACATCTTCAGTCTACTCTCTCTAATAAGTATGTGATAGAATATAATTGTGATTAAAATCAATTAGTAGGTTATCGATTAGGACTTTTTATTTTTGTTACAGCCCAAGGAATTCTGGAAAGGCAAAAGGATCATAGAAATGAAGAAGGAACGACCCCAGTGGTTTAGTAAAAATCTTCTACAGAAAACAACTCAACAACCGTCCAAGTCAACTGATGTCAAACCCACTGATTTAGCTTAAATTACACAGAATAGGAAAAGTATGTATAAACTAGTATCCATATAAGTAAATTTTGAAAAATAAAAGAAGTTTATAGCTGAATTTAAATGGTTTAATATAGAAAATAATAAATATTTTTTATGTCTTTATTTAAACATCAAGTTGGTAACCATAGCCAAACGCAATGAATAAATTAATACCCAATAATAAAAATTATTCACACACAAACTAATTGTGGAGTGAAGATGTTGAAAAAAATTTAAATATCTCCAATACTACACTCCACCCACACTACTATATATACAATCACTAAAGTACAGTCGACATCAAGAGTATTTTAATTGATCATGATAACTACACAATGATTTGAATTCTGTACCATGTATGTCATTATTTATGGACTGTACAATTATTTAATTCCACAAAATATCATTTAAGTATATTTTGACAAATGCATTAATGTTAAGAAACATGAATGTGTGTGTTAACAGATTGACATCATTGATGTGTCATTAACACATCAATGATGTCAATCTGTTAACACTTTGCGAATTGCATATCTTGAGTCAAGAATTTCATTTATATGTAGTGTCTGTCAATTAAGTTAAACAAAAATGGCGGCTTAGCTTAGGCCTATTAATTTCAACCTATTTGCCAGGCACTATAACGCTGCTTACAGACCAGTCCGAGGATGGCAATTTTTTGGTTATCTTGGGTTTACTGGATGCCGACGATCATTTGGCGGCATTTGATGGAAAACCTGTATAAGTATTTTAAATCATCATATTTTCACACCAACAATAAATTGTTTTTATCCATACGTATAACCACACTTTTACTTAAGTGTTATTTACACACTGGCCTTGGAAAAAATAATATTACTTTTTACAGAATGGGCAGTCTGTTCTGTAATTATTAATGTTAACTTAAGAAATATTTATTTTTTATCAAATATTCAGAGGAGCTTCAAGCTTTACTGTGGTTCTATAGAAGTTTTAAACTATTTACAATTCTAATTTCAAGTATTTTTGTGACCAATAATATTTTTTTGTAATACCATTGTCACCAATTGAAACTTCCTATGAATTAAACAGATAAATGTCTTACATTTAGAATGGGAAGTGGCTAGTTTCTGTTTTGGATTAACATAGCCAATTCTTAGGGGTGCTGGTTAATACACACACACAGCACCCATTTATTTCTATAAACCCACACTTATTAAGGCAACACCAACATAATCTCAAATAAGCACACAAATATTGTGGCAAACTTGTTTTTAAACAATGGAACTTGTGCATAAATTCTCTAAGGATAATGTACAAAATTTACTAAGTCAACTAAATGAAATAGTGAGATAAAAAGTTACATAATATTATCAAATGAATTTGGAATATTCTCAAAGTTCTCTATGACAGAATCTGGTTCTATATCACCCATAAAATGGTTTTCTACATGTGACTGAAATTCAGCAAATGCTACATCTTTCTGGAATGTTTGTCCACACATAGGGCATATCTTATCAATAGGTTCATTTGTTACATCTTCCTCATTATTTTCTAGGATGCTCTTCTTGTATGCTGATGTAGTCAGTTCACTGAAATTATTATTGTAAGTGCTAGAATCAGCTGGTGTAGCCCAATTTGCAAGACTATCACTGGTTTCTATTTCTTTGTGTTCTGATGTGATGATTTTGGCACTATTTGCAATGCATGTTGGACATTTGTAGCCATCTGAAAATATATATAATGATAATAATAATTTAAATTATACTATCATGGCTTTACCACAACCTAAAGTAGTACCTCTAACACAATAAAATGCTACAGCCCTGTGGTTCTACTGTTCAAACAAAAATTTATATCTCTGGGCACCGAGTAAAGGCCCTAACAGTACCTACAACCTATAAGGTGTCTTAATAAGTCTGATCTGATGTATCCATAGACATAATGTGTAGAATTTCAATGAATACAGATATTATGCTTACCTCTGAATATACTTTCAACTCTAGAAATTATTAAATTCAAATCTTTCTCTTGCTGTGCCAGTTCATTTTTTAAATTCTGGAGTTTCTCAGTTTGACACCGGATTTCTTTAAGAGAATCAGTTGCTGGGTCTTCAATATAATTAAAACCAATGGAGTCAACATTCAATATATTATCATCATCCACATCTTGAAGTTGTGCCATCTGTTCATATTGTTCTACTAGTTGTGATTTCTCTTGAATGTAACTATTTATTAACTTAAGCGATATTTCTTCTAGACTCGATTCTGAATACTTTTCTTGATAATTAGCACTATTTTTTGGAGTACTATGAATGTATGTCTTGGTACGTAGCAAAGGTTGTTTTGTGTAATCCTTATTTGTTGGTTTATCAGGTCCCTTCAGTGCTGCTATCTTATTCCATAAGTTTTTGTTTTCACACGAGACCATAAACACATGGTGCATAAGTTGCGATTTTTGTTTATTAAGCTCAGCTATTTTCTGATGTAACATAAGTTTTTCGTCTTCTTTCAATGGAGTGTAAGGTGAACACTCGGACGCCTTAACGTCCAGTTTTAATCGCATATTGTCCGATTCTAACGTATTTATTCTCCTCTGAAGCAATAAACATCGATCTCTCATAGCATGGAGAGCCAATTCATGAACACTAATATTGTTATTATCTCCTTTCAGTGTGGTTTGGAAAGTAGACTCATTGCTAAAGCTGACTATAGATGAAGAATCCATGCTCGTTATCTTAATAACAAGGCGCTTGTGTACCAGCGCCGTATATGATTGTGTTCATTTGCATTAATCACTAACTTTTATAAGCATAATCAAAGAAGTTACTACAAAAAACTCGAAAACAGAATACATAAATAGTTAAAAAAATATATTTGTCTAAATTAGGGAACTGTAATTCCGAATGAATGAATGATTTTTTTTTTTAATTTTGTTAACCGACCTGGGTACTAACTAACCCTTTTACGGACGGACGCCATTTTCATATCTTCATGTCACATCCATTATTTTATTTATAATGTGTATTTATTGAATTTAATATTGCTATTAATTACTTAACACTGGCAAAATACCCGCTAAGTTGCGGGTGAGGCCATATTCATATCCATTTTATTTCATCGCATTTCATTTCGTAAAGAAAGAAGAAGAACTAACCCTTTGAAGCCTATCAGATCAGTTTGAATGAAATAAATGTTGTCCAGTGTTGTCACCTCACTCAAAAGAGAGAAGTAGTAGTATAAGTAAGATTCAAAGAGTATTATAATATAGTAAGTATCGATGAAAGTTGGCATGTCCCCGGAACCAGTAGACAAAGAATCTGTGTAAAATTTCTGTATGATTTATGTATAGTTTCAATGGTATTCTTAGAATATAGTAACATAATGTCGTAAATGTAGCGCTTACGTGTGATAGGTTATATTTTCTTATTTCCGCTCACTACAGCTTTTACAACCAATAATACCGTAATTAACGATGTTTATCAAACGCAACTTCACGTTGTTTACGTGACTTTTTATGAAACAGTTCAATGAAAATCACCTCCCTTATGACCAGAAGAGATTTATTTTCACAAAACTGAGAGACATCAAGATTGTTGTGAACTAAGGCCAAACGAACCAATCTTAACATCTCTAGCTAGTTCGTCAAACTTGCTCTATTATTGGTCTGTGGGGGGTTCGTCTGATATACAAGGTACTCTGTGGCATGTCTGTGGTCCTAACCAGTGTTACCAACCCTACTGTTTTAACAGTAGATTTGCTGTTTTCACATTTATCCCCCTGTTTTCTGTTTCATTCCTATTTTTTACTGTTTTTCAATTAGCGTTATATTATATCTACACTATGAAAATATTTTTTGATAACCACTATGTAATAAAACGCAATGACACTAGACGGCAGTATCTACTCTTGTCGAGATTCAAGGGATTTCACACATTGTGTGAATTGGTGAAGAAACTTTTGTGGCTACCACATAGCAGCGCCACCGTGGAAAGATTATTTTCAGCTATAAATAATATGAAAACTAAATTACGCAACAGAATATCGACTTATTGCACACTAAATCCGAAATAACCTAGTGGTACTCATTTTAAGCCACAGAAAGGCAAATGAAGAAATTTAACAAAAATATGTATGATTTTAATAAGGAAAATGAGTCTGAAAATACTGAAGATGAGGCAATAGAGGATGAAAGTGGACAATAATTTTACTTTGAATTTTTTTTTTAATATGTTGTTATCAATATTATAATATAAAAATGTATGTGAGTCCTGGTAACTAATAAAAGTAGGTGTTTGTTTTAATTATATCAGGAAATTACGAAATCTGCCCTTTTTTACTTTACCTACTGTTTTCTCCTGTTTTTTTATTGGTGAGCTGCTGTTTTTTAGTTTCTTGGGGTTGGCAACACTGGTCCTAACTAAAACTATGGTTCACACACAGTGTTACCAACCCTACTGTTTTAACAGTAGATTTGCTGTTTTCACATTTATCCCCCTGTTTTCTGTTGCATTCCTAAATTTTACTGTTTTTCTATTAGCGTTATATTATACCTACACTAAGAAAATATTTTTTGATAACCACTATGTAATAAAACGCAATTACACTAGATGGCAGTATCTACTCTTGTCGAGATTCAAGGGATTTCCCACATTGTGTGAATTGGTGAAGAAACTTTTGTGGCTACCACATAGCAGCGCCACCGTGGATAGATTATTTTCAGCTATAAATAATATGAAAACTAAATTACGAAACAGAATATCGACTTATTGCACACTAAATCCGAAATAACCTAGTGCTACTCATTTTAAGCCACAGAAAGGCAAATGAAGAAATTTAACAAAAATTTATGTATGATTTTAATAAGGAAAATGAGTCTGAAAATACTGAAGATGAGGCAATAGAGGATGAAAGTGGACAATAATTTTACTTTGATTTTGTTTTTTTTTTTGAATATGTTGTGATCAATATTATAATATAACAATGTATGTGAGTCCTGGTAACTAATAAAAGTAGGTGATTGTTTTAATTATATCAGGAAATTATGATATCTGCCCTTTTTTACTTTACCTACTGTTTTCTCCTGTTTTTTTATTGGTGAGCTGCTGTTTTTTAGTTTCTTGAGGTTGGCAACACTGTTCACACATCACAGTCTAGTTCTCTTATTAGTCTGTGATCACAGTATGCGTAGGATCTCTTGTGCGTTTATGTTGTTCACAGTTTACGAGTTGTTGTTATTATAAAACGCTAATCCGCAATTTAACGCAGAGGTTTTTTTTCTCAGTTCTTTAATGAATCGGTGATTTCATTTTTATCTGTTCTGGTTTTGTGTTTATATCAATAAGTTCAAACTTTATTACACTAAAATAACAAAGAAAAAGTCATCAGCGAATGAATAATACTATTACGATGATGCAGTCAAAACATTGATATTTATCAAAATATTGATGTATAAATTTGTGTTTCGTAAGTATGATTTTATCTAATCAATCTTTTACAAAAAAGTCTGTGCCATTTTGGTCATAAAACACTGAATGGGAGTTTCAATAGGACTGCTAAAAGTATTGCATGCAATTGGAATGTACAAGGTACATGCTCATGTTTTAACATGAATTGTTTGAATGATCATTTGATTATTCTTGAATACATACAGTAGGTAACTATAATTCACCAATATGCCTACCACCTACTTTACTGAAGTCTTAACACTTTCGCTGCCAGTGACCTAGATTTTATTATTACTATTCAACCCAGTTTGCATTTTATTGGATACATCCATGCAGCCTGCAATATAGCAGTGAAAAAGCGTGCTATAAAAGCTTGTATTTTGATAACTACCACTATTACATATCTATGTCAATACACATGCCAGCTACACACAGCTTAGTTTCCTCGCATCTGATAATGCCATGCTAGTGTCAGACATTCCTTGTGTCCCAGGAAGTTACTTGTATGCTAATTGATACTAAAGATCTGCTTGCATACCATCTACTTGACTTACGTTTAAAGGTATGTCAAAGTGTGGGTTGTGTGATAGTGCAAGTTAGTAGAGCACATGGTCAAGGTACTTATCTGCCTTGTGCGTGTAACACGCACATGTATCGCTGGCAATTCCTTTTATTTGCACACCATCCCCTACAATAAATTAGGGTGATGTCTGATTAGTAATTTAGTTATTTGTGTCAGACCAATTAGTTACTTATAGGTAACCCAACGGCCTGTATCCATAAAGCCTATAATGGCTGTACTACAGCCATTATAGGCTAATATAGACTACATTATCTAGCCAAGTATCAAGCCTGACAAGCTGATAGTACTGGGACACCTAAAACCCCATAATCGTAATTGCAGTGTAAATATTAAGAAGTTAGCAAACAGGCTAGTTACACAAGAATAGTAAAGTTGTGAGCCAGCAATTAGCTGTTATGACATGACTCACATAAATATTTCTTTGTTCTTTATCATCTGAGCTGTGTAATTCTTGGTTGGATCCCTAGTCAGTAAACAAAATGACATGAATGAATCTTATATTATATATGTTGAAATTTTAATTTACTAATCTACAACCAAAGTATGATCTCTGTGCAAGACATCTTAGGGATATTGTTTCATCATGAAGTCTTGACTTTTTTTTTCTTCTGAGAATGAAGCAGTGTTCATATTACCCAAATAGATGTCTAAAATTTATTTGATATACATGCTTTGGTTACAAACATACACACATTGATTTTCCACTAAGGTGGCCAGCCCACATTGAACATATTACCTGAAACATCCACCTCTTAAGTAAATCTATAAGTAATCAAATCAGATCACAACACTATTACTTTAACCCTGGTTATATCTTTATTATTTATGTATTCTCAAAATAATAAGGGTTATGTTTTAAAATGATATAGTTTCAAAGAAAATTAAAGGGAATATTGCTCTCTCTTGGCCCTCTTCTAGGATTATAGTACTGCATTGTTGTTTTTAAAAGTAAGCCACCTTAACTTTCACTGTCCGACACATCCATGCTAGAGATTCCTCAAAATAATTAGGTACCTCTCTTTAGTAGGTAATTAATAATACAAGGACATATCTAGATAGATGCAAAAATGTGGTTACTATTTTTGTATTAAATGGTGAGTGATCCTAAAATTATTTGTAATCACCCATCTGGATAACACATTTTAAACATCTGCAAAATGCTTTGCAAAAATTATTACTTACGGTATTGTCCATATTTTGTGGTGTGTAGCTTAGTAGGTGTATTTATGTTTCTAAAGATATTTGTCACCATGTGACTCATTGTCCTCATTTATATTATGATCATTCATATGGTCATATAAAGACTTATCTGTAAGTGTCCTATGTCATACTTGGACTTTCGTACATATATCTCTCGATCAAATTTCAATGGATTTGTTTACAGAGTGTCTGAAGGCGAGCAGGCACCTACCAAAGCCAAGATGGTACTCATTCATTAATTTTATAAATAGACTACCTGACTACATCAAAATATATTGAACAGGTTGATCCAGTTATAGTCTACTGGATATTGTAACGGGTTATCGATCGCCATTTGGCTCATTACATATATCGGGTGGCCGTGGATTCGATTCCCGTACGGGTACCCAAGGGAACAGTAATTTCGTAATCTATAATGTTCCGGGTCTTTCCGGTTCCGTATCTGCATTCTGCATTGTAATTTGACTCGTCTCACTGTAATTGTCATATTACGCAAAATATCTGATTAGTATGGTTGACCCTGTCCGTCGTATTTTTGTTTTCATCAGTGCGTGCGTTATCAAAGCGTCCGGGATGAGAGCTGACGCTTCAATCGCGCGCGTCGCACCCAGACAGACTTCATACGTGATAATAGTTAGTAGTTTATGTATGGTGCAAACATTACAGTCAAAATTACATTTAGACATGCCCAATTGTCGCAAGCTGCCTGAGTTCCTTCATACCTCGTTCCTACATGAAGGACCGTAGTAATACCTGCTGCGAATCCTTCGTAGTACAGTTTTGACGAAATTAGGACACGATCATTACAGCGTCGGTAGTTAGTATGTACCTACATGCCTACCTACTTAAGTATTTGTACGCATACCTAAGTGTAAGTAAATATTGTACGTGCACTGTCGATTTTTTTAAAGCTTAAAGAAATCGGACATAATGTTTTACTTATAACAATCGCGGATGTGGGCGCTCATATTCGTACGGTGTATCGCTCCACTTTCGCCCCTTAGACCGCATGCGTGTATATTTACCCATGCCCACACGTTGGTGCGGGTGACCTGTTTAACTCATGACATGCACGATTGGCTCAATTGTTTTAGACTTCAACAACGCTGACTCGTGTTTTGACAATATTCGCGGAACAGCTACTGTGCTCATGTTTTTGTTAAATAAGCAATCGTTCGCTAACGAAATACTTATACTATTTTGGCATTATAGATTGATACCGACTCCAAATAATAGAAACTATTTTTTGTTCTCCAGCTGAGTTTTTAAAGTCGGTATTTGTTATTTTTAACCGACTTCACAGAAAAAGAGGAGGTTCTCAATTCGATTGTATTTCTTTTTTTAATAATAAAAAAATCGAATATCACACTGGCCGACCTTGCAACGATGACATCATTGTGACAGGCTGCGTAATTCGGCCCTACTGTTGGATGTAACACTTGATATATATATATATTCAAATTTCATTATGTGAATTGCGTTACGACCGTTAATTAAACCTAAGGCTATCACTTGGCTCACACGGTCCGATTACTACTTAACCAAAAAGGAGTTATAAAGAGTCTGGGTTTATTAAAACCGAAATCCGATTAATAAAACTATAAATGAGTAAAAATACTAAAGGCAGCCAGAAACAATATCAGAGTCTTTAAAATAATGTAAAATGCTACCAGTTGAAAAGAGTTTAACTAATACTTATATTAGAACAATACAGACAAAACAAACCTAAAGAAATAAAATGACCTAACCGCCCCGCCATTTAAGCTTCGCGTAAACACACCAAAAAAACTAATCAATTATTTTGGCCAACGAACTAGACAATCATACCTAATACAACGAGCTACCAAAAGGAACAGTCGCTGGTGTGGTATCGAAAAACAGCCTAAAATATATTCTGCAGCAGAGCATTACATCTCAATGTGTCCATAGTGGTGAAAACATAATCATGTACGCCTTGACGAGTGGTGCAGTAGTAGGTATCATAATATTTAATTATTAGTTGATAAGTTTGTACCTAATTCGGTCATTGGTGATGGTAATACGAATTTTGAGTTACCTAACTAGCTGTGGCTACCTGCTAGTCTATAATTTGGTCAACGAATTGTCTTGTTACATGTTATTTTACATTTAATCCGATCGAATCGCAGAGATGCGATTCGGGGTTTGCACTTGCACTCGTTGTTTCGAAAGCGAGCGTTGAACCAATTTGGCTATCGTAAAAAAACGTATGTACATCAATTCAATAATATGTAAAGTCATGAATGTCGTTTATCAGTTTTGTCAACAACTCCCAGTTAAGATTTGGAATGTTCAAATGTCATTACAAATTAACAAAATAGACCTTGCCAGTCTATTATGCAGGCGTGGATACAGGGGGGAGGGACAATGGGTGCTATTGGGCGCTTTTGGTTTGCGCATGTACCTATTTAGGTAGTAAAATAAATGTAAAGTTAAAGTGGGGATTCACCGTAAAATAAGACAGTAGTAAGTTAGTATACACTATCTTTGTTTTGACTGTCCTCAGTTCAATGTATATATTGTGTGTTGTGCTCGGTTTTAGTGGACGTCGACAGCTTATTATTTATTTTATATTGAACAATTTGAATAAAGTTATTATACTTCAGTATAGAGCAGGTTCTACTATAATAGTTCCCACAAGTAGATGTTTGTTAAATACATACCTACCGACGTATTTATAACACTAATTTGTTTATGTATCATCCAATATATCTTCGGCTCTTCTTCGAGTTGTCTCTCATGGTCCTCATGGTTGTAGAACTGATACCGTAGATAGGATCCTCAGCCAACACCATCACTGTGTATATTATAATAACATATTTGTTGTATCGAACTGTACGTAGTAGATCGTTTCCAATGTTTTCATTAATCACACGTTTTTTCTATTTTTGTTTCAGGTAAACTTACAACCAGTGTTGAAGTGAAGCAAAAGTACACAACCGAACCATATTTGAATGCACATTGTGACGTAAACACGCCAAAACAATCGATTTGTTATGGCGATACGGCGTGATATTGCGTGAACAGAGTTGAAGATGTGGCCGGCGCGGACCGTGTTGTTTGTGCTGCTGGGCACGGCCAATGCGCTATTAGAAGGACCTAATGTGTGCACCAGGCAGGAAGCGTGAGTTTATTTTCATACTTCCAAAACGGTTCTAAACATTTATTTTCCCCGAATTATTATTATTATTCATTGGCGTCTGCTTCAATCATAACATCATTGGATAAGATTAGTTGTTAGAATTTTTCAACTCACTGTAGGTGGATATTACTGATAATTTGGGAGCTTAAGTTCGGCTCTGGAAAATATGCCATAACCCACCCATCTTTCTGGTTTCGGTTTTCCACCTAAGCTACGATCTCGTTCTTATACTTACATAATATCGTTGTATTATAAACAGAAGTGCATTGAACTTATAGCTAGAATTAAGGTCAAATCAAATTTGCGAATAAGGTGATTGATTCTGCAAAGTACAGTTTAAGGCCCCTTGTTACCGAGGCGGTTTTTTTGCCGGAGCTACAGACTGCTATTAACTTGGATTTCTTCCAACCGCAAGTTATGTACCTATGTAAGACTGGAGAAATGTTCATGAGCTAATACTCCCGTCAACCTATGCACGAACCCTACAAATCATGCTTGTGAACAAGCTTAGTATCGGTCCGGCATCTGCCCGGAACAGTCTCGTTAACAACGGACTTTATGCAACAGTTCAATATCATTTTAAGTAGGTATATTATTGGTATGTCGCATGAATTATGTCAGTATTAAAAGATACCTACTAGAAGTACTAAACTATTTTTGTTGCTTTGAAATAATAATATTAGTGCAGTGCACCTTAATGTGCAATTTAAACATTCATTTTCTGTCTCTCGATGTATCGTTAATGGTAATAATATTTTTTTAATGGGAGGTATCGCATCTGTCTTCCACTTCAAGTATTTAGTTAACTACGCCACGAATACGCCTGGTTTGTCTATGCTCATAGTTATGAGTCACTAGTTTCAGGTATTAACTATAAATCAAACGTCACACTTAAAGGTGGTTTGTCTATGCTCTTAGCAATGAGTCACTAGTTTCAGGTATTAACTCTAAAGCAAACGTCACACTCAAAGGTAGTAAGTGAATTGTCAATCCCTTACATTTTAATTTATTTTGAACCGAGTTTGTTCTCAGTTCTAGCTACTTCATTATAAAATCTAGACCTTTTATTGTGTGCAACAGGCTGATACCTACCCAATTATGTAATAACAGTTATTAAGTATTTTTCGAGGGAAGCCTGATAATAAATAATAGGTACTACTTATTCTTTTACCCGAACCTGTCGGCTATATAAAGCAGCGCCAATACGACGTTTCAGTTTAAAATTAATATGGGGAGTAGAGTTCTCACATATTTTTACAAATATTTCATTTATATTTATATTAAGAATGTTTCGCTTGCACTACGGTTATTGTTATTTGTTAGCTGTTAGGTACGAACAGACATTGTTTATTATTTTCTGTTGAACGCTGGGGCGAGTGATTGTCGCTGATCAGTCTCGTTACTCATCGGGTCAGTTAACTTAATAGAGTTTTTACTGTCCCTCGTCCTGTTACGTCTTTTTTGTTTACACCCAGACATGAATAAAAAGGCTCATTTCTATCGGTATCTTTAGTAATGTCCTGTGACTACTAAAATTGCGATAATTTGTTATCTGACAGTAATGAACTTCTGACTCGCAATTACCTACTTAATAATGTTGCGTTTACGTCTATTGTGACTTCATTGATTACATTATTTACTTCTGTCCCATTACTAGATATTGATTACCTACAATAAATCTTAACCAATCATAACGTAATAATTGAATGTACTTAATAATTCTAGTGTAAGTAAATAGATAAATAGTAAGTATTTGTATGGATAAGTAAGTCGTTTACTGACCGTCAGAAGAAAAATACGTGGAAAAAATGTAGTATGAATGAATATAATATCTTAACAGTTTGAACATTGGTTGAGTACATCGTATTGGTTGGATTATTCTTTTATCATTATTTCATATTAACAGGTATACAACGACAATACAGGTGATGGAAAAACAGCCATACCAAGTCAAAGAGTACAGATGGTGCTTCAATGTGCCGCCGAAGTGCTCAAAGTATAGGATTAAGTACCGCGAGGTGGTGAAGACAGAAACGCTGGTTAAAAACAGGCCGGTGGAGGAGTGCTGCACGGGCTACGCGCCCGACTCGCAGGGTGTGGCGTGCGTGCCCATGTGCGCCGACTCGTGCGTGCACGGCACGTGCGTGGCGCCCAACACGTGCGCCTGCGCTCACGGCTACGGGGGACCCGCCTGTGATATTTGTAAGTTATAATTTATCACTTTATTTGATTCCAATCTAGATTTTGTAGGGTTTATTTTCACATGCAAAAACAATGTCGTGAAATTGTGCGCCGTCTGATCAGCGCCTACCGAGGAATAGGTACCTACAATGTTAACATAAACAGGATGTGCTGTATCTACTAAATTACATGACGTATAAGCATTCATAATATTATTTATTAAACAAATAAGTTGCTGAAAAGGTTTTGTCTGTGGTTATAATGTGGTGGTGGATAGTAGCTTATTAAATGGTAATTTGGCGGTATCTAAATAGGTATTACTCACTCAAGGCAAACATAATATAATACTACATATTCTACCGAACAAAAGCTTCGACCATTTCTGCCGACCACATACATTTCGGACTAAACTCAGAGCTTGTATTTACAGTATTATCACCCACTTTAAATTATATGAGAGAATGTAGGCAAGGCATGAGAGAGATACAGGAAAACTCAACTCTTGTTCAAATTGAGACCCAGACTCTCTCAAACCTTCAGATGTTTGGCTTAACCGTCCCTAAGGCAATAGTTAAAGCGTCCCCCATTTCATCCAGGTAATCTGTATAGGTCATCTGAGGCCAGAATCGTAAAAATCTAGATTATGCTAGACAGTTTCAATAGGTCCTTATGAAATAGAGAGCGATCCTATTCTCTTTCAGACTCGCATATAACATGAAAAATCCAAGTAACACTCCGTAACATTGCATGTTTGTAGCGTGTCCCGATGGCAAATGGGGGCGTCATTGCCAGCACGAGTGCCAGTGCCTGAACGGTGCCACGTGCGAGCCGCTGACGGGCACGTGCGCGTGCGCGGCGGGCTGGCGCGGCAAGGCGTGCCAGCGCGCCTGCGCGCCGCCCAGCTACGGCGACAACTGCGCCGAGACCTGCCGCTGCGCCAACAACGCCACCTGCCACCCTGCCACCGGCGCCTGCGCCTGCCCGCCCGGCTTCACGGGCCCGCTGTGAGTGCTCCTGCTTTTTATATTCTTCAGCAAACACTAAAATAATGTTAGTAGCTTCAGGTTCTCCGTAGGTACCTACTCGCCAAAAATGACATCGTCCAAGGGTATGAAAATGGGAATAGAAGGTAAATAATAATAAATATCCCCAGGCTAACATACTCAATAGTATGGTGCAAAACTAAACAACCAGTAACGCTTATATTATTAGTACTATACGATGGACTGGAGACAATCCCATTTTGAATCCCGATTTGAACCCGAGTGGTTACCACTCGGCACAGTGGGTCGAGGGTGGCCTTCGCCCCAAAACACTAGTCCAAGCCGTCGTCATGAACAAAGAAGATATGGATTTTCACATGTAAGGAGTCACAAGCAAGACTATAGAATCAAAATACCACTCAATCATCACTAGATTAGTAATAAAGCTGCAAGTTAGACGAAATGTGTGAAAGCGAGGTTAGCTATAATGTATAAGATACCCCACCTACAGAGTTCGGCCAGTAGCTAGTACCTTATTCAGTAGATTGTATGCTATTATATTCCTGGCACCTTTTACTATATGATATTATATTTTTAATAGGTGCGAAGAAGTTTGTCCGAAGGATGAGCCTTGTCCTGAGAGATGTAAATGTCAAAATGGCGGTAAGTGCACGCTTATGTCGTGCAAGTGTCCGCCGGGATGGACTGGAGAAGTCTGCGCCAACAAGTAAGTTATCTTAACTGATATTTTGTATTTTTGGTTTCGTATTTCATTGTAGTAAATTAAAAAAAAACTTGTCTCAAGTTATTACTACTCTAGAAATAATAATTCTTCATTGACATATCATTTTAAATCATCTGATTCTTGCGTTAATATTATTTTATTGCAAAATGTTTTAGTCAGCGTTTTACAATAAAGATAATCCCACTATCCCACTAATATTATAAATGTGAAAGTTTGGATGGATGGATGGATGTTTGTTACTCAATCACGCCAGAACGACTGAACGGATCTGAATGAAATTTGGCACAGAGATAGACTATAGTCTGGAATAGCTCATAGCCTACTTTTTACCCCGGAAAAATGTATGGTTCCCGTGGGATATATTTGTTTTAATTTTTCATAAAGCAAAGAATCGACATGTTTTTTTGCATAGGTAGTGGCAGTTTAGGGGTCAGAAAATGACATAGGCTAATTTTTATCCCGGAAAAATGCACGGTTCCTATGGGATAGCATACAGTAACCGTGTTTTTTTGAACTTAACTTTTTAATCGCGGGTAACACCGCGGGGCGCAGCTAGTACTATAATATTTGCTATAATTTCAGATGCCCGTCAGGAAAATGGGGTGAGAATTGTGAAAGGACTTGTGAATGCGCGAACGGAGCGAGCTGTCACCATGTCACCGGGCGCTGTCAGTGCGAGGCGGGGTTCATTGGAGAGCAGGTAACCGTTAACGCATTGCTACCGGTGTAAACCAGTCATAATAAATGTAGTTGTAAAATTACGTTAATAGTTTCTAAACGATTCATTCACGACTCAATTATGTAATAGCAAATTGTATGAGTGCATAAACATGCAATTAATAAGCCAATAATAGTCACATCATTCATTTCCACCGAAGCAATTAACTTATTTTATTTAACGCAATTAATCTAATCAAGTGTGAATTATATTACCATTCGCTGACTATTTTGTCTTTATTTTCCTACTACTGATTTGATTTTCTATATGGTGATGGCAAACAAAGTCAGATAACATATATGTCGGAGAATCCAAAAGCCTTCGAAAGTCGTTCGAAGTCTGCCCAACTGTACTGAAGCGCATGGACTATGGCTTGAATGCTTGTTGTATTGAGGGTAGGTCTGTGCCCACATTACACGGGCTATTTATAATTAATCTCCTTATAGTGCTTGGACATCTGTCCAATGGGTACATACGGCGTTGACTGCTCGATGAAATGCGCGTGCGAGCATGGTGCTGAATGTTCTGCTCGCGACGGCTCGTGCTCGTGCAAGCCGGGCTGGACCGGCGAGTGCTGCGAGGCGCGCGCCTGCCCCGACGACATGTGGGGACCGGACTGCGACAAACACTGCGAGTGTAACCCAAGCACAACTGATATGTAAGGGCTATACTATTACATTTAATGACAAATTTGTTATGGGAAATTAGATTCTAGGACGAACCATTTGTGTTACTTTTTTGCATAAAATAAATCTATGGTTATGTCACAACTTTAGTAAAACGTCGCGAAGACACTCCAATCGTGCCGTCTCAGTCTGTCCTCGTTGGTTAAAGTAGTTGCTCACACGCGCCTATTTATATTGGTTTTTATACTAACAACTATTATCTCACCGCGCCCAAGTCCATCCGCCACAACACACTCGGTGTACCAATCGTTATTTAACGATTTATCTGTTGGGTTAGATGTTAGCATAAAGCTTGGTATTGCGCCATACAGTGTGAAAGTACCAAGCCGACAGCTGGAGCAACCAGACGGTTTGTCTGCCGTAATGTGTTTTTTTTTTTAATGGTAAATGCTGCTAATCGCAGATGACCTTTATAGCTTCGCCGGACTAGAGGGCGAGCGCTAATGGCGCTCCAACTAGAGGGGTAGAGGGTAACTAGGTCGGCTTGGGCTGTTGGCAATGTGGGGGATGTGAACAAGTGTTACCCAGTGGTGTGTGCATGTGCAGGTGCGACCCGTGGTCGGGCGCGTGCGCGTGCGCGGCGGGCTGGGCGGGCGCCACGTGCGAGCGGCAGTGCCCGCTGCTGACGTACGGGCAGGGCTGCCGCTCCACCTGCCGCTGCGAGAACAGCGGCCTTTGCTCGCCGGTCAACGGTAAGCATCATATATATTCCCCAGGCCCTTGGCCCAACACAGATTCCGGTATATAGGGTAATCCTGAAAGCAGGGCCGGAGGCAGGTGAGAGTTTTGAGGATTCAAACTCCTCCAAATGCCTTAGCCAATTCACCGTTTTTTACGTAGATACTTATTTAAATATTTTTGACTCTTTTTTGGATTGTTATAATCTCTGGTCCAGAGCACGCGGTCGACGGTTCTGATTGGCCATTGATGCGAGGTTATCGTCACTAGTAAGGTGTGCGTCAGTAGTGGTAATAATGCGTGCGTGTGCGCAGGGTCGTGCCTGTGCGCGCCGGGGTACCGCGGGCTGCGCTGCGAGCAGCCGTGCGCGCCGCCGCACTACGGCGACAACTGCTCCGACACGTGCGACTGCCACAACAACGCCACCTGCTCGCACGAGACCGGAGTCTGCGAGTGCCAGCCCGGGTAACATTACATATCACCTGCTCTAGAGTAACCATCAACTTCTAATGTAATCGCAACGTCATCGTGAAAACATGCTGTCACTTTCATACTTATTTAGGAAATGTATGGTGTGAGAGGGATGGAAGAAGTCACGTTACCGAAACGGTATGTTAACTGTGAACTGCAATTACTTGAACTACTGTACTATTAAGCGGACGGCACAGCGTCAAACGAACTTCTCTTCAATTTGAAAAAAAATTGTCCTCCTTCCATGGTTTATTTCACCGACAATAGAGTTTGAACGCGTTAATTAACGGTATTAGGCGTAGGTGTAGCCCGGACGTAAGAAAAAAACCACAAGAACTGAAATTTAACCACTCCTCGATAAAAAGAAATGAACAAAAATTATAATTAAAAAAAATGTTAAAGTGAATGCCACAACAACGTTTAGTGTCAGGTACTAGCCGCTAAGCGCGCGTTGTTCGTATCGACAGGTTCGAAGGACTCAAATGCGATCGGCCCTGCAACGGCAAAAAGTTTGGATTCAACTGTCAACAGCCGTGCGACTGCGAGAACGACGCTCCATGCAACCCTGTTAATGGTACGTTAATATATTTTTTTATCCGGTAAATGAATTGGATTCCATTCATCCGCTTAATGAATGGTAAATAGTTCGCGATAGCATTTACGACAATTAAGATAACGTACAATAAATATGGTAAATTATCCGTGATCGTGGGTTTCTATGAGGATAATAAATAATTACGGTGCTCTAGATTACGTGCAAACAATAAGGAAAGAGATGAATGTGTATATCACACACATAAATCGTACATTTGTGGTAACTTTTTTCGCATTGAAATTTAGTTGTTATAAAAAAAAGGGGCATATAATTGTGGATAGGGAAGACATCTGATCTCTTTGCTGTAATAAAAAATCAAGTTTCTGACATAATCTTTCGCTTTAATTATTACTTTTAACCATGTTCGTTCGTTCTTTAAGAAAGCATAATTTAAAGTAGCAAATATATCATTTTGCACTGATTTGTTGAGAGGCGCGCACGCGCGCCACGGTCAGGACGCCATCTGCTAGACATAGAGATACACTCACACATACCAGGCGTTAACAATAGTCCATAACGTATATGTTCTAGTATAACAAATATAATTTATCACTTAAGAACGGCTGGGCGGGTCTTTGATTTTTTTTATTTGTCTCCGTCCCGAATATCAGAAAAAATATTAAAACGTACAAAAAAAATAACAAAAATATAATAAATCTTTTTTTTTTCTCATATATTCAATTCTGAGGCGGTACAAAGTTCGCCGGGGGCAGCAATGTTATGCAATAAAATAGGAGTCGGCAAGTGTATTGTGTGCATGTGTGCGTGCAGGCGAGTGCGTGTGCGGGCCGGGGTACACGGGCCCGCGCTGCGCGCGGCGCTGCGCGGCGGGCCGCTTCGGCCAGAACTGCGACCACCAGTGCGACTGCGAGGCCAACTCGCGCGGCTGCCACCACGTCACCGGCCAGTGCATCTGCGACACCTCCTGGCGAGGTAACATCACTATCACAAAGCTCAACCCTACTGTAAATACTCCTACGCCCACGCATTTTTTACGACTAAACATACTCCGGACTTATTTTTATTTAAGAGTGTGAAAAAATCTTTTAAAAGTAACCAATGAGAAATTGAGTGTGCAAACACATAGGGACAATGTCCTGATGTTCATGCCTATCTATGATTTTTTATTAAACCCGCATTCGTAATATAAAATCTGTACATGTACACATGCTAACCGATTCCCATTAAGTCCGGGCCACACCTGCGCCTAATACCTTTAACTTACGCGTTAATAGACTAAAAATATCAGCACTTTATGACAGTAACACTTTAAATAACGGCATTAGGCGTTGGTATACCAGGGGCATTAGCACGACACTGGTACTGCCACGACGCCTTAGGTGAACAAATGAACACATAATTTACACGATAATCATCCGCACTTTGACAGGTAGTTTATAGCTGGCCATTAAAGCGACGACATTTTTTTTAATGCGATTATTTTGCGTGATTCATACAAATTGTAGTTAGCCTCCTTACACAAAGCTGACTATGACTATTATATGATTTTTTTATTATACTCAATTACTTGATACAGGTCTATCTAGGAGAGGTGAGTTTTTTTCTCTGGAGTAATCATAGTTACTTCTAAACAGGTGTTTTTGAATCGACCATGTACGACGCTGCATGTGACGATAATTCTACAGAACTATATCCAGACGTACGTAGCACACACAGAAATATGACTAGTAACGGGGAAATTCTTCGGATATTCTACTCGCGAGAGCATAAGAGAGTTGAAGAATATAACGTTGAAAGACAGTTGAATAAAGATTACTCGTCGCGTCATAATGTTATGTCCACAGAGCGTAAAATAACGATTTACGATTGTGCTTCGTGGATCGTAAACGATGAATCGATCGATCAGCACTCTATCGTATATACAGTGACGCACGCCCTCACCAAAATTAATGTTCCCAAAGTAAAAGCAATAGTCGCTGTGGTCGATGAAAAGAGCTCGTTGGCTGGTGCTGCATCTGTACTGGAAGTGTCCGTCGAACATGGACAAGTATACGTCAATAAACGTTCTTTGATTCACTTAAATACATTAAACAATTACAATAAATGATAAACAATTGCGTGCATTTTATTCAATGATGAAATTAGTTTCAAGTAATGGTATTTTAACATTTGGGTATTTCCCTACCCAAAAATACAGACAATCATATACTTATTAATGCTCACAGTAAATGTAAATACCTATTCCAGAAGTAAAGGTAGATAAATAAATATATATTTCCTTTTTAATGTACGTCCCAATGAGTGGGCGATCCCGCTGCTATATTCCGGGTATAAGTCCAGTCCCCTGATTACGTATCATGCAATAACGTAGCGATAGAAATAATCTCGTGATATTTGCTTTCAAATTGCAAATTCGTATGACGTAGCAAATATTTAACGGTTCTTGCTGTCACTTTGCTATCGATAGTCTATTACACGATACGTAATCAGCGTACGGGTCGTTACTTGAAATTCCTTAGTAGTCATTCTTAACGACTCCACACTCGGGATTACTAGACAGGGCTACTAGGTGTCTGCCTCGGATCCGATCAAAGTGTACCTAAGGGCGTATGTACGTAGAGAATAGGTTACCAGGGCTTATCGGTACGGGACGCTTAGATAACCGCTACATAAAACAAGCGGGTATAAGTAGGGACTGGCTAAGTAACAAATGGCGGCCTACGGACGCTGATCGGAAAAGGTCGGGACTTGTCGGCCATGATCGGCGCTAATCGGTGCTGGTTCGGCACAAATATAGAGCCTCAGTGCCGACTGCCTGCGCAGACCTCCCGTGCGGACCGGTACTGATAAGCGCTGGTAGCCTGCTTCCTATGTGTATATAGTACGTATTATAGTCGCCGCAATAAGTCGGGCCTTAAATCATTCTTATTCTTTGTCTTGCTCGCACTTATGGAGTGCTATAGTGGTGTACGTAAAAGTTAGCGAGTAGATAAAGCAAATATAAATAGTATTTGTAAATATTTTATTACACAAATTTACATAATATATTAATTTGACGCACCGATTAATTTAAAAAATAACTGTGTCATGGCGCAAATGCAGGTCCCCAAGTCTGCTTACACAATCGATTCATAATCGAACAGCAACCACATAGTAACTGTTAACTGTTACTTTTGACAGATATCCCGTACAATATCTGTCAATAGTGACAGTTACTATGCGGTTGCTTGCGGCCTGGGGCCCAGGTGGCAAGTTATCGATAAGACGCAAAGCGGAGCACTTTTATTGCAACGACTTAGTTCATAACGAGAGTACTCCTCGTATAATAAAGTGCGTGCGTCCTCCCAGGCGTGCGCTGCGAGACGCAGTGCGCGGCGGGGCAGTACGGCGCGCAGTGCTCGGAGCGCTGCCCGTGCGGCAACAACTCGTCGTGCGACGCGTCCAGCGGCCGCTGCGTGTGCGCGCGCGGCTGGACCGGCGCCGACTGCACGCAGCCCTGCCCGCCCGGCACGTACGGCGCCGGCTGCACGCAACTCTGCCCCGAATCCCCCGCAGGTCTCTATACATTGTTATTCACTTTGAAAACCACCGACAAACAGGAGCTATGTAGGCCATACTTCAACTCTTATTCCGAAAATTCAGAACTTCTGATTAATTTTACACCTCCGCATCCGATTTCGGCTGCGACAGTTATATCGGAGGTTTTACCGTAGTTCGAAGCGCAGCAGCTGCAGGCAGCGATTTTCAACTTTTCCCCGGCGAATCTTTCCGCGTGCTTTCTTAATCGATTACTCATTAATTTGTTTTGTTTGGCGGTCGGAATCGGGACAATACACATCACTCGTCCTTACTTTTGCCTCCGTCTCCGGTTCTGGTTGCAATTCCGATAAACCAGATTATTAAAACCCGACTTCAGTTCCTATAAAACCACCTCCGTAGCATCCCTAATCCCAAACATTACAAAGAATGCAGAACGTAGAACGCTTTCCTGTGTGACTCCAAAATGCTACTAGCGGTTACTCATCTCAGTATTTTGTCCACACCTGACGTTTCACCAGTTATGTGTGACACGAATTCGGCGGCAACATTCTGCCTTGAAAGAGGGGAATGATTTTTATTAAAATCTAGAAATGATTTTTAGCTAAGGAAGTTGGATCGGCTCATACCTCACCAAGGCTTTAAACCCATTTTTTAAAGGTTACGAAATCTATTGTCTCGCTACTTACTCCAATTGTTTGTAAACTCAAACTTCTATTGTGTTCATAAGGGTTGAATTGTGTAACCGTGTTTGTACGGGACACTCTTTTGTTGCTGATGATAATGATACTAAGTTGAGGATTCCAAAGGTTTATTGGGAAATAAGTAATAATATTAATGATAATGATAAATTGAATGATAATGATAAATTCTGATGTAGTGAGTACACGCGGCGCGGTTGATGACCTAACGTGAACTGATTTTACATTGGAAAGAAAATGAATATGTATTGGGCAATTCGGTAATTGCTGACCCGTTACAATTATGTGCGGTTGCACCGTACATGATCCCGGGCGGGAGATGAGACGAAGGTGGAACGATATTGATCTATTGGTGATATAATTGAAACAAATGATTTGATGAGGTGATAACATTGATGATAAACAATAGCTTAAATTTAGGTCACGACAATGTATAGTAATGTTATGTAAACAATCGTGGTATAAAAATTATAAGTAGTTGTCTTAAAGTTCCTAATCTTCTGATATTGTAAACACTGATTTTAATAAAATAGGGGAGGTGCCTTTGTCTTTCTTACCAACAGTGCTAGTAGCAGCCTCGCCCAAATCACTTTCACTGTGAATTGCTCTTTGACTACACTTTACCCTTTCACCACACTTGACACAATCACAATTGTGAGGTATGCTGATGCTGGTGGTGCGCACAGCTGGCTGCGGGTGCGCGGCCTCAGCCACCCGCGCTGCTGTCTCTGGAGCGACGTCCCTGGTGGGGCGTCTACGCAGTCGTCGCCATACTAATGTAATACCGATGATGCTCATCATACCCGCCAGGCTGTAGATGGCAGCGTAGTGATGAATATCATGGGAAGACACTGCTTCTGATAATGGAGTACTCTGCTTGATTGCGTCCAGTTGGTTCTTGATATTTATTAAGTCCCTGTGGTTTAGCTCCAGGTCTGTACTACTGAGTGACGAATTGGGAATTGATATATTTATGATGTGATTTATCGGCGCTATCTCGATAACCCGTAAGTCTGGCTTGATATCGATTCTGTTTGATTGCTGCTTATGACTGTGGACGGTGAAGTCATTTGATTTAATCGTGCATCCCTGTCCTATTGTCAAGAGACCAGAGTTTGTCAGCTGTATTGTAGTGATATCGTCCTGACATAGGAAGCGAAGACGACATTGGTTACAGCAATAGTACAGGTAACTGTTGATTTCGTGGATTTCAGTCCAAGTGTTCGTGCATGGGCTTCTGATAGTTTTACATATACTGGTATCTCTTTCCGTTAGGCATAGGTTGTGATCGTCTTTCATGTTATAGATCGGTACCTTGGTGGTACATAAGACCTTTTCGGCAGTTTGGGGTATGCATAAAGAAAGGTCCCCTTCTGATAGTGGGAGATAAACTTCTTTATTCAGATTGATAGCGACGTATTCTGATATAGGGCGTACCCTGATGACGTCATTAATATTCGATTGATGCGGTAGGGGAATTATTTTAAGAATTTCGTATGATTCTCTCGCAACAAGAGGAATCCTTATCTCGAATATAAAATAGTCTTGAGACATCCTGGCTCGTACTCGAAGTAAATGATATATTTTGCTGAATGACGTTTCGTCGACTGGTAATGCCAGTTCGGCCGATACGCGACCTGATATCATGGTTAATTCATGATTTAGTTGATCAGGTGATATAAGGTGGGGGTTGAATTTCCCATTTGATAGGTCGGTGATGCTGTCAATCAGCCTATCCTGTATCTCCTTCAATTGATATAGAAGGTTATGAGCAATAAGAGCTGATAGCGTGAAATCTATAACTGCAGATTCATTTTGTACGGCAATTTGTACCTTATTTAGGGCGTTCTCTAAACCATTAAGCTTCATATTAATTGCCTTATGTTGCTTTTCAATGATATTTTCTGTTCTTTTTAATAAATTGAATTCGGCTTCTACAATGGATGTTTGATTTTTCCACAGCATAACCATATGATTTTGATTCGACTTTATTGCGTTGATATCGTTTTCATATTTTTCTGCGAAACGGGAGTCCAGTACGCCGAACAGGCTATTAGCCAGATATCCGACACCGTCAATGAGCCCGCGCTTGTGTCTCGTGCGCGCGTCGAAATGCTGATTCAGTAGCATGGTGTCATAGTGTTTCATTTCTTGGTACCCGTGACGTAGTTGTAGTAGAATTCCTTCGCACTGTGATTGTTTACTTATGACTGAACACCTTTGTTGTAAATAGTCTATATGTTTTGTTAATGCTGTCATACCATCCCAGTAGGGATTCATGTCAAAGTAAACGACTAGGTTCCATTCATCTCTTATCAACTGCATGTTGTTGATTTTATCGAAGTATAACGATTGATTATTGGGCAATTGTTTGAGGCTATATAAACATTGTGACGGTGATATTAAAGTCATGAAGAATAATAAAAATGTAATCGCCATTGTTGTGAAATTGTATCTTTTCTTTGTAGACTGATTGTCTCTTTTTGCTTGATCTGCTGCTTTTATGTATGTTTGCTTGTTCTGCTGTGTCTCATGAACCGGTAAAATTGATAGCTTGGTGATTGGGCGTTTCATGAATCCATTTTTTGTCCTGACGGTGACCACTCTGACGCAACCGTCCTGTCCCGGGTGGAGTTCCATGACTCTAGCTAAGGCCCACTTGCCAGGCGGTAGATGCGGGTCATGAATCAGTACTAGGTCATCAATTTGCAGGTTTTCTTGGGGTTGTTTCCACTTGCTCCTGGCGTTCATTTGGCTTAGGTATTCTGATTGCCACCTTTTCCAAATGTCTTGATAAATTTGTTGGGCTAAGTGCCACCTGATACGTAGATCTGTTTCCTTTGCATACAATGTTAAATTAGGTCCGCTGGCTAAGAAATGTGATGGAGTAAGATAATCGAGATCTCGTGGATCCTCTGATATGGAACACAACGGCCTCGAGTTAAGACATGCTTCTATCTGTGCCAGCACTGTCATCAACTCCTCGTAGGTGAGCTTCTGTTCACCTATCACCCTCTTCATATGATATTTTAAGCTTTTTACACTAGCCTCCCATAGCCCGCCTGCCGATGGCCAAGCTGGGGCGTTAAAGTGCCAATTGATCTCCATCTCTGCTATTTCTTTCATACAACCCTGCTGCAGTTCATTAAACTGCTGTTCTAATATGCGGCTGGCCCCTAAGAAGTTGGTCCCATTGTCGCTATATATATGGCGGGGAGTTCCTCTTCTGGCCGCCATCCGACGAAGTGCTGATAAAAATGCTGATGTTGAAAGATCCGAGACTAACTCCAGGTGTATGGCTTTGGTCGCCATACATACAAAGACAGCCACGTAACCTTTCGTTGTTTTGATTCCCCGACCTTTGTTAGCCTTGACGTCGATGAATCCCGTGTAGTCTACCCCCGTATGATAGAAGGGTCTACAAGGATTGCACCTCGCTGCTGGTAGGTCTCCCATAAGTTGATAATGTTTGTCGGGGTTATACTTTCTACAGGTAATACATATGCGTAGTCGTTTTTTGATTGCTCTATTTCCGCCGACTAGCCAATATTTGTGCCTCAAAAACGCTGATGTTAATTTTGGACCTCCATGAAGAGTAAGTTCATGGCCGTAATCAATGATTAAGTCTATAAATCGGGTATTATTCGGTATGATAATTGGGTGTTTCATGTCGTCGCTTATGTAAGCATTTTTGAGCCTTCCTCCCACTCTCAATATACCTGCTTTGTCGAGAAACGGGTTTAGATTTAGGATCTTGCTTGATATTTTGATCTTGCTGTTATCTTTATTTAGATCGCTTATTTCCGCTGAATAAGCTTGTTGCTGTATATATTTAATTAACATTGTGTTTGCTTTGCGTATTTCTTCTAATGATAAATATGTTTGATATTTTTGCTGATTTTGTTTTTTGTTGATAAAGCGTCGGATCCATGCTAGTACCCGTACAATTTTTATGTAAGAGCTGTATTTATTTATTAATTGCTGAATGATTGAATTATTATCTTCTTGTTTCGTCACCACATTGATCTTTTTGCTCTTTTTCTCTTCTTGGTTTGTTGTAAAGATTGATATGTCTTCCCGTTCAACTGCGTTGTGCTGAAGTAACCAGGTGGGCCCCTTCCACCAAATAGCGTGATTTTTCAGCTGAGACGGTGACAGTCCCCGACTAGCGCAGTCTGCAGGATTCTCTTCTGATTTTACATAATGCCATTGATCTGCAGGTAGATTTTCTGTCACTTCTGATACTCGGTTGGCTACAAAGGGTTTCCATCTGTTCACGTCCCCATTGAGCCAACCCATGACCACCATGGAATCTGTCCAGCAGTGTGTCTTGATATTGCAATTGCTTAAGCATTTTGTGACTTTAGCCATTAGCTTTGATAATAAAACTGCTCCGCATAGCTCCAGCCTAGGTAGTGAGACGCTCTTGCTGATAGGGACTAATCTCGTCTTCCCAGCCACTAACACTACTGATATGTTTTCCTGATTTTTAATCCTGCAGTATATGACGCATGAATAGGCCTTTATTGACGCGTCACAAAATCCATGCAATTCGATCTGATCACGGTCGTCTGTCCTCATCCATCTATGTAGACTGTATTGATTGATGTTCCTCAAATCTTTTTTGATTTTCTGCCACTCTTCGCTGATGTCACGGGGTAATGATTCATCCCAGTTGATATTTAATAACCAAACCCTTTGGAATAAGATCTTGAGTTTGATAGTGATTGGGGCAAGCCACCCAAGCGGGTCAAATATTTTGGAGATGTCAGATAATAGTGTCCGTTTGGTTGGCCTTGATAATGATGATTCTGACTTGTATTCAAAATGTATAGTATCTTGAACGGGATTCCATCTGATACCTAGGATTTTTGTCGACTCAGTCTGCGTGATGTAATAACTTTCTTGCTTGTTCTGGTCTGAGTCGACCTCTTCTAGCAGTTCCGGTGCGTTTGATTTCCACTTCCTAAGGTTGAAGCCACCGGATCTCAAAATATTGATTAAATCAGTTTGTATTTGTTTTCCTGTTTCGATTGATTGGCAGCCATAGATTAAATCATCCATAAATAAGGATTGTTCAAGGATTTTGATCGCTGGACTATCTGGGTAGTTAACTGATTCATCTTGCGCTAGTTGTCGTAAAGTCATCATCGCAAGGTACGGTGCTGCCTTTGTGCCATATGTTACGGTTGCTAAGCTATACTCCCTTATCTGTTCTGCTGGGCTATCTCGCCATATGATTCTTTGTAAATCTTGATCTTGTTCATTAAGCCAAATCTGTCTAAACATCTTTTCTATGTCTGCAGTAAAGGCAAAGCGGAATTGTCTCCACTTGATGAGTAATGTCTGTAGATCTTGCTGTAAGTTGGGCCCAGTCTCCATGAGATCATTTAAACTGTGGCCTGATGATGTTTTTGAAGACGCGTTAAAAACAACACGCAATTTTGTGGTTGCAGAGTCAGGTTTATGTACACAGTGATGAGGTAAATAGCAACTGAGTGTCGTATTTCTGTTCGCTGGTATCATATGACCGAGTGCTAAATATTCATTGACGAATATTTTATAATCGTTTGCGATAATTTTGTGTTGGGTGAATTTCCGTTCCAGTTGCTTAAATTGCGCAATGGCCTTTGATTTGGAATTGCCTAGATTCTCCTTTAATGATGATTTTAAAGGTAACCTAACTTCGTATCTGCCGTCGTGGCGTCGTATGGTGGTTGATTTGTAAAGTTCTATGCATTTTTGCTCTTCTGATGTGTATTTTGACTGTTGATCAACTGATATATCTTCGATTTCCCAGAATTTTTTAATGTCGTCGAAGTTTTTAAGCACAACATTGCATTGTAATGTACTGATTGCCTTTCCACACAAGATCCAGCCGAGCGTTGTTTGCTGAGCGGTTGGTATTGCGTTTGACTTGCAAATCCCTTCCAACAGTATTTCTGAATACACTTCGCCCCCCAACAATAGATCGACGGGGCGACTGATATAAAATTCGGGATCGGCTAGCTGTATGTTTTCTAAGCATGGCCATGTTGGTTTAGCGAGGGTAATGTTCGGTAAATTATTGATAAGCGACTTCATGATAAATACTTCTGTATGGAATGAGTAATTGGTATGCATTGATTTACAATTGATTGTGATAGCCCCCCGACAACTGCTATCCTTGGCGCCTACTCCGGACACCATACCTCTGATTTTCTTTCGCGGGAGCCCTAATTGCTGAGCGGCACTCTCTGTTATCAGTGATGTTTGTGACCCCTGATCTAGGAGGGCGCGCATCTTGATAAGCGTACCATCTACCCCCTGCACCATGATTAAAGCAGTTGGCAACAGCACCTCGTGTGTGTCATCCACCAGCGACACGTGTGAGTTACGGTGCACTAGAGGTGGTTGACCTGAATTAGCCGCAGTGGTGTTCGAGTAATTCGATGATGTCGGTGTATTTGGTGTCGAGTGGCTATGTTCATATGCGTCATGTAAAATCGTATTATGGCGATTGTTGCACGTACGACATCGTTTGTCAGAAATACAAGCCTTACCGTAATGATCGTAAAGGCAATTATTGCATAAGTTATATCTAGATACAGTTTTCTTCTTGTTGTCAGGTGACATATTTAGAAATCTTTGGCAATAAAATATTCCGTGATCGAAACTATTGCATACGGGACATTTATATTTTTGTGTGATGGATTTCCTGCTACCATCTGACGTTGTTACTTGACGATTGCTCGTCGAATACGTTTGCTTGATGTTATGCTGTGATTTCTGCTGTGATTGCTGATTATGATTATTGTTACTGCTTGATTTGATAGAACTGTCTGATACTCCTGTTCTTCCCAATGATGTTTCTAAAGTAATAAACTTACTCTCCAAGAACTCTAGAAAGTCCTTCAGTGTGGGCAGTTCTCTGGGTTCTTTAAGTGACTGAACATAGTCACTATGCGTTTCTGCATCAAGTTTTTGAGACAAGATATGTACAATCAAAGGGTCCCATGAGCTGATGTCAATGCCCAAATTTTTTATTGCATTCAAGCACTCGAATGTGGTATCGTGCATTCTTTTTATATGATGTAGTAATGGTTTTTGGTTGCTGGGGATATTCAGCAATGTGTTAGCGTGGGATGTAAATATCAATTTTTTGTTGTTATATCTGTGGTTTAGAATATTCCAGCACGCAGAGTAATTGTCAGAGCTTATTGGCAAATGTTGAATTAATCGTTCTGCCTCCCCCCTCACCTTGCCTTTCAGAAATTGCATTTTCTGAGCCCCTGATAATGCTGAATTATTATGGATGGTTTCGGTGAAGAGGTCCTTAAAAGCTGTCCATTGTTGAAAGTAGCCACCAAATGTGGGAATTTCCATTTGAGGTGTGGACTTATCCCGAAATGATGATGTAATCATTCGTTTGTTTATTGCTTTTTTGATATTGTTATACGTATGTTCCGATCGAGAATACACTTCCTCGTTTTCCCTGTTAGAGCCTTCTAGCTCGCTGTCTAATTCCCAGTGCAGCGCATCTATAACCGACCAACGCGACTGTAAAGTTTGAAGTAGGTCGTTGTATTCCCACTTCTCCGACAGTGAGTCTAAATCTATGCTTGATATTGCTCGTTGTAAGGCTCTATAATTGCTCGCCTGCTTCCTCAGCATCTCATCAGTTTTGCTGTTGATGCCTCTAGATAAAGAAGCAGTATGTTGCGGCGTATGCAGCTGACTACCTCCTGCAGTAGCTAACGGCGTAGCTGGCTTCAACATAGGTGTCGATGCCCTACTCTCCTCTCTCAATTGATAATTTTGTATTGCTGATCGAACAATGCCATATCTTTCCTTGACCACGTCAAATTGATTAGACGTAAAGTAGCTGTGAGAAAGCTTGATGCCAGAACCACAAAGATTGGTATGATTGGCCTGGAATTCCTGCCAGTAATTGTCGAGAGTGTCCACACGACGTTTGATGTAGTCGGTGGACTTCCTATCTTCTCCGTCTTTTTTGAAATTAGTATATAACTGCTCAATGGCAGCGGCGATTTGCTGCTGTGTAGCAATGACATCTTCTACTGTTGGCATTTTGATTCACAAAAAAAAAATGGAAAGATCTTACTTGATGTGTAGGTTGGCTCTGATGCACCACTTATAAAGGTGATTATGGCCCTGATTGTTCCTGATCTCCCGCTGATGTGGGTTGCTGATAATCTCCTGCTGATATGAGTTGAATGATAACGAGATCTTCGATAACCTCAGTGTCTGTTCACCTCACTTGTAACACAGAGTCACGTTGTCCACGTTTAGTAAGTCACTGAGTCACACGCGAGGCCCTTATTCGAAGGACCAAAAAGAATGTACGGGACACTCTTTTGTTGCTGATGATAATGATACTAAGTTGAGGATTCCAAAGGTTTATTGGGAAATAAGTAATAATATTAATGATAATGATAAATTGAATGATAATGATAAATTCTGATGTAGTGAGTACACGCGGCGCGGTTGATGACCTAACGTGAACTGATTTTACATTGGAAAGAAAATGAATATGTATTGGGCAATTCGGTAATTGCTGACCCGTTACAATTATGTGCGGTTGCACCGTACAGTGTTGTTTATTTTTTCAACAGACAACACCACTTGCGATCCGGTGACGGGGATGTACAGCTGCCCGAGTGGTTACACCGGCGTCACGTGTGAATACCCATGCCCGTTGGGTACATATGGTGTTAATTGTCAACAGAAGTGCAACTGCAAGAATGGTGCCGACTGCCATCACGTTACTGGTATTGTACTTTTTTTGTAATAGCCTATTTGGATTTGATTTTGTTGAAAAGCAGGGTAAATGATGTTTGTTAAGTCATGATTTTTGTCAACCCTATTGGTAAGGAAATGTGTGGAAGGGGTAGCAAATATTTAAAAGTATTTTTAATAAATTGTGTACGATCCTATAGTTGCAATAGGGGCGTACACTAATAATAAAAAAAATAGTCCTCCTGACCGAATTTCGGTCCCGGCTGCCTATCTCAAGGGAGACTAGCCATCTATGCAGTAGATATTATAGTACACTATATAGTACACAAGTGTTTGCGTTAGCACATGTTTTAAGACCTGATTACCTCAGTTGGTAGAGACCCTGCTTTCCACCGTGAGGATCCCGAGTTCGAATCCTCATAGGGACAAACTATCCGTGATAAGCACGAATGTTTGTACCCGAGTCTAAGTATTATGTACTGGGTTCGCCCAAATCCATTGTACGGTACGCATAATACGCGCGTCGCTTAGTGTGGAGCCGCATAGTTGGTGTGTTTATCTTGCGATATAACGATTATTCCATCGTAGTGTAATAATGTGTGTGTGTGTGTCTGCAGGCGAGTGCCAGTGCCTGGCGGGCTGGCGCGGCGCGCAGTGCGAGGCGGCGTGCGGCGCGGGCTGGTGGGGCGCGGCGTGCTCGCAGCCGTGCCGCTGCGCGCCCGCCGCCGCCTGCCGCCCCAACGACGGCTACTGCCGCTGCCCGCCCGGCTACACCGGACACTACTGCACGCAGTGTCAGTCGTACCACACGCTCTTACTATCCACAGTGCCCAATCCTTCATATCTAATACCCACGTAACCCTCTCTGGGTAATGTATCCTAAAGCTTGTACTAAAGGAAAGTATGCCTATCCGGTAGATTCCTTGAGCATGACTATAAAGTTGAATGAGACGTGTTATAGCTTTGCACCGTTTTTTTTATAAGATATAATATATAAAATATATATATATATATATTTTGATTATATAAAATTATTTTGAAAAGTAAAATCTTAATTTGGACCCATCTAAGTGAAGCATTCTCTACTAGTCTTCGCTCCCTTCCAAAGACCACATCCACATCAACTTACTCATAATTCGTGTAAAATTCTCTAAATGTACCGACTTCTCCCCGGGCCGCAGTTTGTCCGGAGGGCTACTTCGGCGACCACTGCATGGAGCCGTGCAACTGCTCGTCGACCGGCAACTGGGTGTGCGACCCGGTGCTGGGCTGCGCGTGCCACCGCGGCTTCATCGGCGACGACTGCGACGTGCACGCCAGCGACGCCATCGTCATCGGCAGAGACCCCGGTCAGTACACACACGATCACGACAATAGGAATCCTATTTTTATTAAAAAAAATATTCTAAAGGCTGTATTCTAAAAGTCGTAGCCAGGAATTCACGAGAGGGGGGGTGGGATCAAGATCGGGGCCAAAGACTTCAATCCAAAAAAGAGTCGATAATAAATATCAAAGCAAAAAAACGGTGCGTTGACGAAGACATTTCGGGGTGTTTTGACCCCCCTCCCCCTCTCCCTCTACTTGCGGCCTTCGGCATACACATGCCACGGCCACGGCATTCGTTCAACTTTGCACGAGAATAGATTAAGACAATGACTAGCAAGTACCGACGGAATGGTAAAAAACACGAACATTAACGATATTTTCAGGTACTACGTCGAGCTCGGGACTGACAGTCGTGATGGTGATACTGGCATTCATTTGCGCTGCGGCCGCCATCTTGGTGTTGCTGTACTACAGAAAACGCGTGCGCAATCTCAAACGAGAAATCGCACATGTGCATTACACCGCCGATCCTCATTCACAACCTGGTATGCGTTTTATTACACTCGGAAATATCATATTATTACTTATTTATAATATTGGCAGACAGAACGACACTAACATCATGTCTATATTCCCGTAAGGAGTCGGCAGAGGTACACTGTCCTTCACACTTGCCAACGGGGGCCGAGTCTGTTGTTATTTAACGAGCGCGCTGTTTTACCCCCTGGCATTGAGGGGAGGCCCGTGCCCAGCAGTGGGATATTAAAAAATAGCTGGAATTATTATTATATTACCCTGTTTTACCGAAATTCTTAACAAAACCAAGTGTAATTCGTTTGACCTGGGAAATGAACCGCACTCATGTCTGGCCGTAATTAATTATACGTAAATAATTCTCCCTGTTTAAGTGGTAAAATAACTGACACTCGGACCTTGGCCAAGTGTGCCAGCTTTGGATGATAAAATCTACAGTGATGTTAATTAATTTTGAAGAAATTTGTGTGTGACACGGCAAGTGTTTAGGATAATTATGAGTAATAAGATTGATTGTTTTATTCGGTACAGAGCAACAGCATTTCGACAACCCGGTGTACTCGCTGCAAGGCTCGCAGCGCGGCGACGACTCCGCCACGCTGCTCAACAACGGCGCGCACATACTCAACAACCTCGCCGGCGGCGCCAAGCTCAGCAACACCACCATGGAGAAGCTGCGGATGGCGGCTTCAGGCTCTGCGGACAGTGAGTTACATGCGGCGCTGCGGCTGAACCTAGTAGTGGGCGAGAGGCGGCCCACTCGCTCCCCGTCTGTGCTGTGCAGACCAAAGCGGGATCAACAAAGTCCACATTATTTATAGCTTTTTGGCCTTCTAATCTTGGTCTAAGTTCTGCTTTTTATAGCCTTTGGATATTCTACTCCTGACCGATACTTTTCCCCAGTACTTTTCTACTCGGCTCTCTTCGGTCTCTCTCCTGCCACTATGTTACCGTTCAAAAGCTGTTCAAATCATCACCCCATCCTCTCAGTGTGCCTCTTCGTTGGCGACCACTATAAGGAAACCAGTTCGGTATCATGTTGCCTAAGCTTTGCATGCCAAGAGCACAATTCTCACTTGAGCCTCGCCAAACCTCGGTCTTTACTAATATTATTATAATTATTTATCTTTAGGCTACGATCCACTGTCTTCATTGAAGAATAAGGACGCAGACGCGAACAATCCAAACTTATACCAATATGTCGATGACAACAAATTGGACCACGTCTACGACGAGATCAAGCACAAGGAGGGATACGGTAGATACCATTTTGAGTTCTATTTACGCTACTGACATAGTCCTTACACTGACCATTATTAAATTACGTATTTTTTTTGTATTTGTTAAATCAAATCATAGGTACTAATTCGTTAATGATATACTGTGTAACAAATTTTAATTAGAAATTAAATTAGAATAATCTTATACAGACCCTTTGATTCTTCAATCTGCGCTGATTACTACAGCAGCTGAAGCGATCTGACAAAATTATTATTAAAAATATAGGAAAATGCGTCGTACTGTCGTATAAGCGGATTTAAAAATTCAACGTGCGAAGTTTCTTATCTTTGATCTTGTTTTCAGAAATGCAATACGACCGGCTGAACTACACGCCGCCGGCCAACAAGTGGAAGCCGCACTACCAAAGGATGGCGAACGGGTTCGCGACTGCCGGCTCGCCGACATCAACGTCCAACGAGTCCTCGCCTACGAGTCCGCCCGTCCCGCCCATCCCGCCGCTGCCCAAGCTCACCGCGGCGGCCGCACTCGCTGACGACACTGAGGAGGAGCCTCTGAACGCGCCTGAACCGCCCAAACGCGACGACCAACCGCTGCAGGCGAGCGATGACGACAGTGGAAGCTCCACTCCTTGACCGCATCGCGTCAGGTTAGATATGTAAACCATTATACATGTACAGGCTGGGTTCTTTTAAAACTAGTAAGGGTTATTGAATAAAGACGATAATTATCGAATAAGCCAGCTAATTTTGGCAAATAATACTACAATTGACAATGATTTTATTGCTCAAATCTTGCCTCGAAAAATGGCCCCTGCATACTTTTTATGTAACCACGGCAAAAAGGTTTAATACAACTTCAAAATCATGATCATTTTATAAAGAAAATGACGTTGCATCGCCAAAAATATTTTGATATTTGTGTTTTTAAATGTACCATAGTTGTTTGTTTAGTTGAAAAGGCGGTGTTCGTCAGTGATCTCCTTTAATCTTGTATCTGAACATGCATATAAGTAATTTCATAAGCAATATGTCAGAGTCGTTCATTCTACAGGCTTAGCTATCATTCTCAGTCGGACGAATATCTATTTTACGCAAGTAAAATACATAGTTAATGTTATACTACATAACTATGTTTTTTACTCGTGTTGAGACGTGGTTTTAACAAGCCTTCATATCAGTAAGGTTTGTGTAGGTGTATAGTTAAGTATGTAGAGTCGATTCTCATTTTATCCAACACTAATACGTGATTATTTTGTTTGACAATGGTACATAGCTAACCTTCTTGTGTAAGTAATTACTGTTCAAATATAGAAATGCAATCTAACATAGTAACGTTATATTCTCTTCGGCAAAGACGTAATAGTGAAGAACGTTGACTTTGGACCTTTCCGACAGTATATAATCCAACAGTATATGTATGTAATCAGTAGTATAGCTATTGGAAAATAGATATTCTCAATTAATATTCATTTCATTAGGTAGTATTGTATCTGTAAAGTGGAAAGTTTTATACCAACGCCATATAATCGTGATCTTTCGTATATTTTTATAACGTATTAAAGGTTGTATTAGACGTGTTCAAATTCGAATATACATAGATATAGATCAACATTGAGAGTTCAAATAACAATGGCATATCACGATAGCTATTAAAATTTTAATATTTTTGTTTAATTTACACGTCATTTATGTAGATAAGGAAGTAACTAATGCATTATTTATGTACACTACTATATTTATTACCTTTGTGTCAAAATGTAAAAATACTCTTGTAAGTGTGGTAGGCAAAAAAAAATGTCAAAAAGGGAATCTTACAATACCGTTTTAATTAATATATATGATTTAATGACGCCTTTATATCGATTTAAATCGCATTTTAATGCTTTTATTTACTATTGCTTTACTCGATCGCCAACTGTTTTAACTGCGTGGTAATAATCATTGATAATTTGGCAAGTGTGTTAATAAAATAACTTTTTACGATTGATTTTATAAGTAACAAATAAGTTTAAGTTTTTAAGCCAGATTAGCCAGGTAAATAGCGTTGACTTTGAAAATTTATGTGAGAACAGGAATGGAGCAATGGTATTGAGCTTTGAAACCTGGTCGCAGTTTCTTCGCAATGTTTTATTTATGTATTTTAGTATGACGCCCAGAAAACAAATCATTTCACTTGATGTGAAAGATGATTTTCAGTCATCTGAGTTTTTCTATAATATACTACCTAGTATCAGATTTAATCTCAAGTGTACAATATTCGAATCTTTTACATTCCATCAATTTACATATTTCAATATTTACCATTGTTTACACTTAAGCAATTCGATATTTTTATTTATTTTTGCGATTTAGAACTGTTATTTTCATGCATTATAAAGTTTATAAGTATTTAAATAATTTTAAAAATATATTTTTTTATATTTTATTTGTACCTCATATTTTTAGTAAATAAAATTCAATGGGTACACTGTATACATCTATGCACCTAGAAAATTATATAGAAAAGTACTTGTAAATTAAAAGCAAATTTATTGTATATTATTAATAAACAATAATTATATAATTATGACCAGAAAACTGAAAATTTTGCTCAAAAAGTGCCAAAAGTATTGTAACTCACGAAAACGGTACTGTTTACTCATAGGCAGCTGGCAATAAATATCCATGGGACTGTGTACATTTTAGAATCTGAATTAAAGAATAATTCATGTTGTGTAGCACCATGTCGCAACATGATACACTACATATGCCTGGTACGTACTCTTAAAAACTATTGATAAATTATCTTTTTAAAAATTCAATGCAATTGTTTTTAGCATCCATATTTTCGTAACCGAATGTTGCACAGAACTGATTCTGGTATTAAAAGCGTTCATCATTGAAATTTGGTGGATCTATAAGGTATCCCAAAAATACTGTACAAAACATTTCCAGGAGTCAATAGGTAGGTTGATTGTAAAGCCAGTTTTACAAGCACGAGGACAATGTGCATGTAGAAACGATTCAATGTAGCTTATACAATCCGCGACCGTCCGCATGACTAAAAATGCCCTAAAGATAATATTAATTCTCCGTACCATTATCAATCATCTAGGATTTTTTCTAAACTTAACGACGGTGCAAAACCGTTTGCTGACAAGATCTCTCACAAAAATATACTTATTGTTGTTAATTGCAATAGAGATACGAAAACCACCAAGTATAAAGAAGTTTACATTTGCATTACAAAGCTTTTTCATACGAAATGTTCATTGCAATGCCATTGAGATTTTCTATAAATTTGCGGGATAGATTATTTAATAAATATGAAACATGTCTCAATTTTATGATGAGCTCTCTAGTTAATAAATAAATTAAACATATTGTTATTTACCCACCTGCAAATTTATAGAAATTTACAATACCATTGTTCACTTCTATAAATATGAATTTGTATTATGAAATAAATATGTTCGGTAAGAACAGATTTTTGAATGTCTTACACTTTTTTGTGGGATCTTATAGAGATAGCTATAATGGGTGTCATCCAAATTAAGGTAACTATTTACTCGGGCTAAGGGTTTCATCCATATAGACGGTTGTGTCTGAATGCTGCAGTGCGTTTTACTGAGTGCCAATAGTTCGGGCGTCGAATCGCTTTCGGATTGCGTCATACGGCCTTTAAATGTATGAAAAGCAACCGCTAGTTTGCAGCCTTAAATCGCAGCAACCAAACAGCAGCATTCCCACACCCATCGTCTAAATTAAAAGCGCCCTTAGTTTTTTATACGTATTTATTTATTATAGTTTAAAAAGCACGGCAGCCAGTTAATCGCCAAACGCGTAGCGATCATTCAAATAGAGAACTTAGAATATTATTCATATTATATTAATTACGATAACCGTTCCTCATTAATTGTGAGTGTAATCATAAAAACGACCTTATAACTATTACCCTGTCAGTATGTCAATGTATCTCATCAGTTATCTGACGATACAATTCTACGCAGATTTTTCGTAAATATTTTTAATATATTAATTTTATAGAAAATTTTAAGATAAATGTCATACAAATATTGAACACCGTAGAAGTGTTATTTATGAAGTGTAAAATGAAGTTTGTGATATAATGTATTAAGCTACAAGAATAAAGAACTTTCATTATTATCGTAATGTATTTTTTTAGTTGCCACGCTATATATGTGACTTGTTTTAAACAATACCAATTGGTTTATAATGAATGGTGTGACGTTAAATATTGACACAAATGTGGCACCGCCGCAATAACGCGTGTCGTTCGTGATTGAACAAACAGACGTAAAACTAATTGTAAGAAAATTAAAAGGACGCCCGGTCTCGGGGCAATAAGTCCTCCTACCGCGTCCGAAAAAGGTTGATATTGATACTATTTACTTCATTCAATATATTGCAAAATGAATTGCATTATGAAGATAACAGTGATAATTTCCATTGCATTGGTAACACAGGTGCGTCTTTGTGAGTGATAAGTATTTATAGTTTGCTAATTTGTGACGTTATATCTTTAATATTTGTGATATTACAGGTGTCAGCTTCCTTTTTCGATGTTATTCAAGGCGCGGTACTGTCCGTACAGACTAGTTTTGGAAAACTTTTAAGTGATGTCGTGACTGACGTCAAAATAACCGTGGATTGCACTATATTGGCCGTGGAGCATATTCTTTCTTTGAGTGATGATGCAACAGATCGTTATTACGAACAATGCAAAGGTGCCACTGAACCAAATACGCCTTTGAACAACGACGCACAAAACAGTGGCTATTCAACAGTTATGCCCAAGGAGGATGTTTCTGTTAAAATCTCACATGAAGACTTGAAGAAAAACTTACCAGAAGAAATAAATGCAACGGTCAATAAAACACTGACAAAAATTCTCGACGGTCATAATATTAAAAATAAATTAGAAAGTGTTGAAGATGTACTGGCCAAGGAAACTGAACGCCTAGCTGATGTGAATGTTGTAGTGAACGAAGAATTAGACAAATTATCGAGTGAGGTCAATAGCGATATCAGAAGAGTTGAAAAAAACGATTCATCCGCGCCGTCTATTGAGACTGTTTTAAAGAACGTAAAATTATTGCAGGATATGGAACTAAATAATAAAAATTCGTCAGAAGCTAAAGAAATTCATCACGTCGTAGGCAAAGTTTTAGATAAGTTGGACAAGATGGAAGACACTGAAGCATCAGATAATATCAGACTTGAAGAAATCCTAAAAGATATGGAATCCCATTCAAACGATTCGTTTTCAGATTTAGAAAAACAATTTGATGAATGGAAAGAAGAAAGATCTAAATATTTAGATGATATAAAAGATAAAATGGAAGAAGAAAAAGAAATGAGTGAAAATTTTACATTTGAGGATGCTTCGAATCGTTTATCCGAAGGTCCGAATCGAATATCAAATAGAACTAATCAAGAACAATTAAGCAATACTATTTTGTCTACTGAATATGAGATTGAAACAGAAAATACTTCAGATAAAGCGACACACACGACTGATAATTCTTTAATCATATTTAGCACTGAACCTCCACCGAAAAATATATCAACAACCACATTTTCTACGCCAGCTACTGATACACCTATGGTAAACAACTATAACTCCGAACAGACTGTAAATACGAATATTTCTATACAGAAATCATCGGTCGAAGAGTTGGGTAACCTTATGGATGTTCAATCAAGTTTTATATCAGGTAATGTATCTACTTCTAGTTTGAATCTTATTGAATCAACAAGCCCTGAAACATTAATAACTACCGACTCGTCCTTCACAACTCAGAATACAGTTACTGATCAACCTAAAGTAAATCCCACGATTATCGATAAAAATACAACCTATCCATCAACTGATCACTTTACTGAATCAACGACTGAGACGATTGCCATACAAATATTTTCTAATTATTCGAATCGAGCTGAACCGGTCATTCATGCATATATTAAACATAACAAGGAAAGCACTATAATGGACACTGACTCAACAGTTACTACTTATGAACCATTTATTCCACAAACCGTATTAATAGATAAATATTATGATAAGAACAAAAGAAGTTCAAAAGAAATTAATATCATTGCATTGGATAATCCTATAACAAGTGAGTTTACTGAAGTTTCCACAGTTATTCCTGAAGATTTCCCCACAACACATGAACGTACTAACAATTTAAATAGCCCTCATCATTTTGCTGCAAAGCCATTTATAGATGTGCCCACGAAATCCATAGCACCAAATTTGGGAAATTATAGAATTTCAAGAAGAATTAATGACGAATCTCAAGTTCATCTAACTGCTGGCTCAAGTGATTGGATTGGTAGTACAACAGACGCAAATAAAGAATCCTCAGTTTTAACTACGATCAAACCTGTTCATCTCAATTATCAAACAGTTTACAATCCTCAAAAAACGTCCCTGGATTATGATGCTTTCTTCAATAGAGCGACGAATAATTCCCCGATACATAATAAAGCCGTGAAGGATGCACGTAGGCTCATTGAAGATAGTGAGAAGACAGATCTTATTATGAGTAGTATTCTCAAATACAAGAAAGCCGGAAGAAGTATATTCAGTTACCCAGCTCCGGCGAATTTTGGTAAATAAATTGATGATTTCTGTTAACTCTCTCCACATAAGTGTATTAATTATCATTGCTATTAATTTGCCCTGTGATACAAACCTAATAAAATACGAAATTTTGTTATTAATCTCAACAAGGATCTAGGTATACGTAGTTGTAATGAATCTAGCTTGCGGTAGGTTTTTCTTTAAAGTGCTTGTTTTTTTATTATTTTTTTATTACATTATAGGCAAGTCAAATACTTGCCTATATATCTCGATCTCACCTGATGGTAAGTGAAGATGAGATCTACGATGGAGCATACTTGCCTAGGTAGGAAGGCGGCAGTAGATCGAGACGCTACATTCACTAGGCACATGCAGCGCAATTGATCTGACCCGCCATCCATGAATGGCAACACCGAACATCATGCCGGAACACGAATAGGCCGCTTGGCGACATGGCTTTGTTCAGTGGGTGGTGACTAACCACGGCCGAAGCCTACCACCAGTAGAGATGTCACCTAGTTGGCACCACCCAGGGTCACGTGTAGGGTATCTCGAGGGTATTTAATTCTCCTACGGACGAAGGTGACTCGACCCCAAAATTTGAAAATTCGAATTGTTATGTATTTGTTAGTGAAATTATTCAATAACGCAGCATACAATTGTGATACGTTCATTGTGATATTGCAGTATTTATTGATTTTCCTATGTATAAAGGGAATGCCAAACACTAGGATAACATAAATAAATTGCACTTCTCTACGGGGGGCATAAAATAACAAGATTCTATGTATAACGGTTTTATTAACAATATAAATAGGTAATTACAAACTTATTCATCTACAATTGAGCTGCGCTACTCTACTGCGAGCAGTCCAATGTGCTTAGATCTTAATCATATTTTCTATAATTAGTTTATTCATGTTACTCCAAAGGGTCACTAAACTTTGCACCAGACTTCATACAATCTTCGCCGTTATTGACCATTAACATTTACACGTGGCATTTATTTGCAAGTAACGAGATACTATTTTTCGATTCCCGTAAACATAAATGCTTTAAAATTTCTAAATTTATATTCGTCATTTACTTCTGTACAAATACATTTTTTTTAATTTGTTAAGTTTATTGTGCACTGTTCATAATTATGTAAGTACTTAATAGTTTTTATGTCAATTCCTGTCCGAAAGTTATAGCACGGTCATTGCTCAAACACGTGCTAGGAATATAATTATTATTTACAGTAATAATTACAGTATCAATTACGGGAAAATACAAATTATTTCACCATTAATTAATAATACCGCGCTTAAGATAAAGCGGAAAGGTATTTATCAGAACAAAAACAAAACTAAATAACGTGTAGAAAATGAAATTGGAGTATTATAAATTGCTTTTACCAATAGTTCAGTGGAAAATAGGTGTCGGTCCTTAAAATTGAGCAATTATCTTATTAAATTAAATTTTAACTTGTACTTATTATCATAAGTATAATTCTTTACATTGGGCCTGTTAACTCGCGTTACATTGATCATTCGAATCTATTAATACAATGTTGTTTTTCAAAGCCAACAATAAAACACTGTTTTGTATACAATATACATTACTGTAATTTTAAGTTTCGATATTATACTTTTACTTAAAAATAATAAAATCGATATTATGAAGTACATGTTCTATTCTACGACAAATTATTACATAGATACCCTTAGAAATAGAAGTTTCGAAGGAACTAGACGATAGTTGCAGCATGATTCCAAGGCTTACGCTTACGCCAAAATGTATAGTAAGTATAATTCCATTTACAATGGTGTTACAAATGACGTTTTTTTTTAGAAAGATGGATTGGTAGGTACTTATTGCTCAACTCGACAAGTTGTAATGACATTGTAAATTAATTAAAACTTCTATGAATTCATGGGTTAGTCTCTAATCATTTCTTATAATAATTTTCGATTTCGAGTAATCTTATGATGAATGATATCGTTTTAATAAAAGTAAAAACACAATACTTGTGGAAATTATATTCATACGTGTTTAAGCCATGTGCTTGTAGCTTAACTACACTGGTCTAAATCGGGATGATAGATGACAGTGAGCTTAGATTATGTAATGACGCTACATTCACTACATTAGATTAGATACGCTAATTAGCTAAACGATGATATTGAACACACAGTATTAACTTGGTGGTGTTTCGTTCATATTACTTACATCTATTTGAAGATATCTCATTCAGATGATTTCGTAATGTCGTTCGCAAATAACGCTACGGGGAACAAATGCTACATTTTATTGTCACATTAGACGTTGATAATAATTAATAATTCATTGGAACGGTGAACGATGTCCACGGTGATTGAAGATTAATCTTCGTTTTGGGAATTAAATAAAATATCGAATGAGCTTATCTATACATACTAAGATTAACGTCGTGTGCAAGAGTAGCTAGAGAGATATGAAAAGTACATACACGACAAATAGTATAGTATACATAGACATAGTTAGGTGTCGTGGAATAGAACACGTTCCGGGCGGGACGGGTGTGCGTTGGGTGCCTGCAATGTGCGATCTGACTGCAACTTACTCGCGAACATCACTTTCCTTACCACATACAACATTTGGCTAGCAATCACAATAGCAAGACATTCCCGAACAAATTGCAGTATAAGGACACCGTTGCTTCAAATTATTGATATAAAATTCGCTACTCACGTACGTATGACGTCCATGTTTCATAGATAATGGTGAGTTCGTTGACTCTGCTATATTGTAGTCGTTTGTAATGGATTAAGCACACACGGGGACATAGACATTCGACACCAACATTGATTTGTGATAGGACTATGGGCCCTAGATACATTATCTTCACTTGTAGACAATATCAATTCTTGGACTTCAATAAATCAGAAGCACTGACGTCATACCTACGTAATCTATCCGACATGATGGTATTATGAGGGTGGCGGACACCGCACCAGAGACGAGGTGGCGTACTGGTTGAAATGCTTGTCTATGGGCACCCTGTCATCGTAGAGCGTGGGCGCTTGCAGTATGATGCCCGCGGTGCCCACCAGCACCGCCAGCGTGAAGATCCAGAGGAACAACCGGTCAAGCACCATCGCTACGTACTTCCAATCTTCTTTTACCTAAGTAGGTATTAGTTCCAAAATTATGCAACTATCAAAAACTATCAAGTTTTCGAAATACATAATGAATCATTTGCAATCAGTCTTTGATCCCATGCATCCTGATGACAGCCCATGGTACCTACCAATTTGCCTCATGCATCAAGATCAAATTATGTATCTATGTATTATGTTCTAGTAGAAGTTTTTTTTTAATAGCTCATAGTTAATGTAGTCTATAAAAAATATTTGTATTTGATGCCACTTGAACCTGAGTCGACCATACCTCATAGTTCCCTGGGCGTTACTCTTTTAGGTAGCGATTTTATTGACCAAATCAACTTCCAAATAAGTAGGTAGGGGTAATGGATACAAATGATTCAATATTTTCAAAGTACAGAATAGCGTTGGACGGAACTATTATAGCGATATGTGTGTAATAAAATCAAATGTTAGTGCGTCGTTACGCTCGCGGTACTACGGTGCTTTAGTAAACGATGCATGGTTGTGAAAAGTGATTTTTGCTTTAGTGCCGGTTTGCTAAACGAAACACGCAAAATGATGGCTACTTTGTAAACATTAGAAATTAACATTGGCGTTTTTTACATGCTCTTAGTCAATTAGGAAGAGAATAAGTAATTAAGAGAAATTGAAAAAAGTGGGAACACAGACGGCTTGTTAATAATAATAACAATTGCGAAGTTTGGTACCTAGTTATCATTTCAATAGGAATTAGGTACGTGCCGCTGCCGACATAGCTTGAGCCGCAGACATTTTTTTGGTTTGAACGGATCGACGGAGAATAGTAGGGTGAGCAGAAACTCCTAATGTAACTTAACGTCGTCGAGTAAACATGCTGTCACTGCCATTCACGTTGATAAAACCTGCGGTGTGACCAGGACGAAAAACGCTAACGTTACCGTAACGCTACGTAAAAAAGGCTGCTGAAGCTACTGAAATAGATGCCTAGAAAAATAGCTCACCTTAGTTGAATCTTCTAACATCCTAGTATGTTCTGCGATGAACCTAACGCAGAAGCAAGTCTTGTGCACCTCAGGCGGGCAAGCGGAGTGGCTGAAGCCGGGCGGCGGGTCGGGCACGGGGCTCAGCGTCTCCTCGTCCGCCAGCCCGCCCAGCCCCACGTCCGCGCCCTCAACCGCACCCACGCCGCCCTCGCTCGACCCGTGCACCAAGCAACTGCCACCGAAGCGATTGCTATCGCCCATCCTGGATAATGGAATTCGGGATAAGAAATGGAGAAAACATTTTTTTGTGCGGCCTATTAGCGAGAAATCATCTCATACGTAGGTAGAGCCATATTAATTGTTATTAAACAACAGCAGGTATAAAAGGTTTTCGTTATACAGCGTGACTAAGAAAGGGCATTTAAACCTTAAAAAATGTTTCCTACATTGTGATTGTTGGAGCAATTTTTTTATTTGTACAATTCGAAATTGTGATGATGATGATGTTTCCAACTGTTCTAAAAGAGCGCGACTTCAATGATAATATACCTCTTTTGGGTCACGCTGTATAGACTTGTGTTCATCGATTACCTAGACAACCGATGCGTATTTCACAGAAGTGCAACGTCGATCTTTATTGAATTCAATTTCGGATGACTTACCCAGAATTGAGGTACGTAGTATGCGTAAGGTCTTCTTTGCTAGGCGTGCGCGTGAGTGGGCGCGGCGGCGGCGCGGCGGGCGGCGGCCACGCGCCCGGCGCGCAGCAGTCGTCGTCGGCGGCGGCCAGCCGGTACGGGTACAGAGGCCGGGCCGCCCCACCACATCGAACCACCATGCCACACGCCGTGTACCGCGATCTGTGGTACCCAACACTATCATTATAACTTTTTTATACGAACAACAATGGAATATGGTGGCATGCACCTATTGCATCCTACTACGAATGTGTGTATAGCGACCTCTTAAACCGCGCCACGAGCTACACAGATGGCTCTGCAGACGACATTTAGATCAATTGACAATTCTCCATACAATCCTGCAACGCGCAATGAGAGTAGTCGGAGCACGTATTATAACATATATACAAGAGCTCTACAATAACCGTTGGGGCATAGCGGCCGCCCCGCCAGGCATTCTGGCTGGCTGGAAGATCTTCCCTTTTTCGCTAAATGCGAATAGAATCGGGTATGCCAAAACGGGATGAAACTCTCTACAGCTTCTTGACTATATTACGTACCTATTTTTTAAGGTATATTCTAAGTCCTACTTTAGGTATTTATCGTATATCTACTTTACAAACATATTCAAATACCTATACTTTGCATACCAATCACAGAGTAACAATTCGTTACTCTTACACACAATTATGATAATATAACATAGTGCCAATCTGTGTACCTACGTAGGTAACCCAGATCGTTATATGTAGTACGATTCGAACCAATTCGTCCGTCGAATACAGGCCAGTGATCCATTTACGTAATGTTCGGTAAGTCGGTAACCGCTGAGAGGCGAGGCGGCGCCGTTAGCCACCCACCTATTATACCACTTGCCTAGCTAATAGACATCCATTCGCTAAGTGAATTACAATACCGAGTGGCTGTCCGCACGAATGATTCTCGAGTTAGTTTACTGACCGCCCTCGAATGTACAAACCGATATTCCAGCAGTTACTCAGGTTCAGATTCCATTTTTAGAGCCGTAACCATCTAGGTTAATGTTGGGTACATTGTAATCTAATATTTTCAGCATAACCATATATTCAAATACGTGAATTAAAATTTTATCAGATTGTTCTGAACACACACACACACACATGTTAGAATATTCAGATAACCGGCGTGCGCTACAAGTGAAGTTTAAAAAACTCTGTTTTAGCAAGTAAACACACGCACACATATAAAAAATCGATGCCGAGAGCTTCTGAGTCTAGGCAAAAAGTTTTGTATGTGGTCGTAATATTTACGACTACAATGCATTGAAAGTGGCTTCACTTTACTTGTGGCAGCGTTACGTATGAACTTCTAAACAAGTATGTGCCTCAACAAACAAAAACCATGACCTTTTATGATCCGTCTTGTTAAGTTTTGTAGCAAGCGCTTGCTACATAATTTATTCAGTTTTCATAACATACTTACGGTTTTTGTAAACAAACACATAAATTCATGCACAAAATGTAAAAATCTCTGGGCATAAAATTAAAAAGCTTTGCCTCGGTATTTCACAGAGACTAATTCAAAGGGATGGTAATTTATAAAATAGGCTCGCAACAGGACGAGCTGCTTACAGCATGCTTTTAAAAATCCCTGCCTACGTAATCTTTACGGGCGCCAACTCCAAGTTTTAAGCTTAATATTAAAGTTGAGTGAAGGCGACAAGAAATAAATCGCTCGACTCCTCAGGGCGGTGAGTCTTTAAAAACTTATAATTAATTTACAGTTGTTTCTGATCTGCGGTACGATTAATGACTTCGAATGGTCAGCTTCGGTCATATCTTGACTGGATGAAACGTCTTGATAAGTGCGAACAAACACCCGGTTAATTTGAATTTAATTGTGAGGCTTAGGAAACAAACTTTGATGCGATAATGTTTGAACTTAGTCTCACCTCGTCGTGTCGAACTTGTACTGCGGTCGTTTCATGAAGAGCAATCGCGGTAGGATGTGAATGAATACCCTCTTCACCCAAGGGGCCATCCGATGTGTCTGAGGCGAACGGAAGTGGACGTTGAGGACCACTACCGTTACGCATATGCTAAAAAAGAAACACATTAGAGCGTTATATATTTAGAAATATTTATTAATATTACTGCCGATAAACCTTCGTAAAAGATAACGGAAAATAATGTTAGTTGCCCGTTATCGATAATCGTACGTATTAATAGCAATATTTTTTTCTGTAGTTTTTAGGGTATCATACCAAAATGGTAAAAACGGAACCCTGATTGTGCGACTAGGTCCGTCAGTCATACCTGATTATCTCAGCAACTATTAATGCTGTAGACTTGAAACTTGGAATAGTTTTAAATTATGCTGGTCCAAATTTTCTACATATAAAATAATAAAAAAAAATATATAACGTTTCGTTGTAGTGTAGTAGAGATACTAGCTCATGTGGTGTGTCATATGAAAGGGCTTTGCACTTTCTGAAACATGTTTTTATTTATTTTCATGCCGCATAATTTTTGAATTATTATGTAAAATGTCTCATCTCCGAAGTTTGCCAAACGAAAATCTGAAATAGTTACGGTTTATAGAGATATATGTAAATATTACACCAAAAAATAAATCGCTGTATCAACCATACATACATACATTATTTTTCGGCGGGATGTTGTCAGTGAACTTGTACAAAAACTTGGATAATGATGTAAATACGCTACCATGGTAGATACAGATAAGTGTTTCTCATAGATTTAACAAACAGAACAGCTTTATCAGGCGAAGTTAATCTCGGGGTGCGTGATCCCACCGAACTAAGCGACGCACCGTGTAAACGGCTCTATCATATATTTACCCCTATTGTTGAGCTAATAACAGAACACGAATTAATCTTACACGGCGGGTACCTAATAATGTTCTCGTTTAATAGCGCTATTTGCACTTCATCTGTTTACAGAGTAGTTGATTCAACAACAATCACAGGGATTTATTATTATATTATTCGACCTACACATTATCCTATAATACCTATAATAATAGAATCCAGTAAAGAATAATTTTGAACAAAAAACTCCCACGACCGTAATCACGTGGGAAGGCAGAGGTGCAATGCAGTACACCCACATTCCGCCAATCGTATTTGCTTCCAATGTAATAGGGGGAGAGCTTACACGAGCTTATACGGGATTTGGGCCTTATAGTTAACCGTGCCTCCATCATAGTGCTGGCTCGCGAACCTCATACAGGTTTTGTCACGATGATAGTAATATAATAGCGATAAAATCTGTATAATTAGTTTTATTTCAACGATGACAATCATAATTAAAAATAAAATAATAAAGATATACATAAGGTATATCATAAGGTATCCATTACAATAAAGGCTCTATTCCCGTTTCTGTTGCTAAAACAGTAATCTAAGGTGCCTTTATAGCATTTATTATGTAAGTTATTCTCGAATGAAAGCTACGCCAAAGTGTTGAGTGTTAAAATTTTAATTTTCTTGAAACCGAGAATGCAATCAAATATCTTGTTTGGAAACCAGCTTTTAATTTAAATGGAAATGTTGTGACTTGCGAACGACTCAATTGAGCCTTATTTGAATAAATCACTTTTGTTCATTCATAACCTATAGGTAATCACAGGGCTTTAGCTATCTACTTAAAAATATGAATATAATAAATAAACAAAGTTATATTTAGGGTTAATTTTTAACCCCTGACGCTCGCGTCGCGGTGTTATAAGTTTGTGGGTTATGCTGTATGTTTGTCTGTGTGTCTGTCCGTGGCATCGTAGCATCCAAACGCGAACCAATTTTAACCCAGATTTTCTCTATCTTTGTTTCTCTTTCTCCTCTCCCTCTATTGAGTTTGTTTAACTATGACGCTGGATTAACTTTGCATTAACTCGCCGGGCATAGGTCGTGATCCAGGGGACCCTTGACTATCGTGATTATCTTAGTCCTAATTTTGTTCTATGTGCCCATGTGGGCCAGGAGTTAGGATTATTATGTCACGGGTAAAAGGGACTTAATTATGAACAACTGTCAAAGGAACCGAGATACCTTACGATTTTCTAGTTATAAATCTTTATTGTCATACAAACTAAATAAATAGGACTTATTAAAAAAAAATACAATTGAATTGAGAACCCCTCCTTTTTTTTGAAGTCGGTTGAAAATACTTATTTATCTAAACTCCACCCCACTTGAGGTATGGCTTAGATTCAATTGTTATTACATTTTGTCCGGCCTTTTCCCATATGTCTGTTAATACATCCAGTCGGATACTTAAATGTTTTTCATTTCATCTTGAGGCCATTGTAAAATAGTGCTTTTGAAAGCATTACTATGTACGTCGAAAAGCGACACTAATTGCATACAAATAAATTGGTATGCGTCCATTCACTTTAACGTTTTGAACTTCTAAGAGGATCCACAAAATTAAGTTAACGTCCTGAAATAATCTCCATCAAATTACATTAGATATTAAAAACGATTTACAGTACACAAACATGACATTTTCAACGTAAATACAACACCGCGTTAATGTCAGAAAGAGGTAATGTTGCCTGCCATGAATATATTATTTTACCTTTTGTGAGATATGAAGGGAGCGCATGTTAAAAAGTAATATATCGCTGAATACAGGTTTATGTGAATGTGATTACCTGATAGATACGAGGATCATGGCGAAAATGAGGTACTTCCCCAGCAGCGGTACAACCAGAGAGGTGGGGGGGATGATCTCCACAACCAACAGGAAGAACACGTGGAGGCTGATCAATATTGATATCGATAGAGTGACCTGTCAAGCAACAAAGTTATTAATATAATTTACAACTCAGTTAAATTACATTTCCTTATAGTTAAGTTGCCTAATGTAATTAACAACTTAACTTAACAAGTAAGTTAGAAGCTGCTATGATTGAGATCTTCTAGGTGGCTGTCTGAAGCCTACCCAGTGGCTGTCTATTTACTTAATTTTGAGTAGGTAGGGCTACGATACCTAATATGATTTACGCAAAAAGTGTGTATGAGATAAATCATATTATATTACTAGGGTTGTGTTAAAGATTATAACAATAATGGACATCTTTATTCTAGCCCTTTTTATTGTCCGCTGGGCACGGGCTTCCCCTCCATTCGAGGGGGATAAGGCCATAGTCCAACACGCTGACCCAGTGCGGGTTTGCAGACTGCACTTTGAGCGGTTCGCTCAGACATACCAGGTTGCCTCACGATGTTTTCCTTCACCCTTTAGAAAGTGATAATCATGGTTGAAAATGCGACTCGCACTTGAAATCCGGAAATCTCAGAGGGGCTAGACGGGGTTAAAGCCTGCATGCGACCTTTTTGTTACCAAGGCGTGCGTTTTCCCAACTTGGCTATCACTGCTGCTGGCCATGTTTATCACTTTTTTATTTGGTAGCGAGACGAATATATTACAATCAAAGTATTGATCAGCTTTTCCTTCGCTTAAATGCCGTCGGAAGATGGTATCGACTGAATTTGTTGGCGCCTACGTTGGCGCCGACAGGCTGTAAATCAACATATTTTGTTGTTTAGTGATTATATATATTTATCTTACACATTTAAATCTAGCTAACAGTACCAAACTAAACCCTTTGACGTTGATTATAAGGCCGATGTGATCCTGCACTACCAGCAACCTAAACCAACCATCAACCACCAACCATCAATGACCAGCAACCTGAAGATAAAACCGTACATCCTTAGAATATTTATTCTCAGAATGTTCCATCAAAATGGTTAACAAAACAATTTAGTAGTTATACCCTATTTGTACGGGAAGATGGATATACTTTGTTTTTCAAACGTACGAACATCAGTGTTAGGAAACATAACACGCATTTCGTGGAACACTCAGCGCTAACTAATAACGGTACATTTGCTCGAACGGTTTCAAGATAATAGTCGAACTAAAGCGCGCATAAATTGATTATTGGTGAAGATATCTTCATGACGCAGTAAGCCATGGGCAACAGAAGAGGTACAAAGGCATTTAAAGGTATCTGAGTTACCTTAGAATGAGGCCTTAAAGCTTAGGAAAGGACTGAAAATATTAAAAGCAAGTAAGTACCTAATATTATTTTTATTTATATAAGCTTTAATTTATATTTATATGATATAGGAATAACACCTGTCAAATCATAGGAGTTCTTCCTGGATCATATAAATAAAACGCCAAAACACATCGCGTGCTAAAGTTAGCACAAGTTACAGCAATATATCCTGCCAACCCTTATAAATCTTCCCAAGATTGAAGGATCGTTTAATGTTGCGCCAAAATCATAAAAAAACTTATCATATGAAAGTCATACCCAGCAAGATACCTAGGAGCTATTATTTGAATGTCACAAAAGCTAAAATCTTTATTAGTTTTACATCTCACTAAATATTTACAAACATAAAAATAAAAAAAACTTAAAAATAATATGAAAACAAGCTATGTATCAAAAAGACATGTTTAAAAACATATTTGATAGTTGCATATCACCACGCATATGAGTTTGATCAAAATATATACCTAAGTAAATACTCAGACTCATTTTGTAACTAGGTACACGACTCGAGGTGAATTATTTTCTTCCGTCTCCTACTTACCTCGGGTAAACTTTCCGATTTATTAATTATAACTACTTATTTTATAAGTTAAATTGAATTTTGTTAAAATGGATCACCAAAACGATATAATAATCTACCACTTCAGAGACATACTTTCGGAGTTCACGTGTAAGAAAAAAATAATGTAGGCTAAATATTTTCCGTCAAGAAATTTCTTAACTAAAGTCTCGCCGATGAATGATGTTGACTAATGGCCGTGGAAGTCCTCTTGTCATTGGCATTCAAAGAGCGCACAAGTAAAGTCAATAATGTAAAAGTAATTCTTCAAGGGAGTAAATAACGACGTCGTTATTACAATGATTTTCACGTTACCCGCGCTATCTGAACGATTTGTTCAAGCCAGGGATACTCTATGCGAATAACGACTAAGATTTATTTGCTAACTATGGCATATCTATAGATAATAAACTGGTATATGGATCCCTAAGATTAGTATTATTTCAATGGTATGTATTTATAAATGCTTTAAATGTTATGTAGAGCTAACTAAAAGGTATAAAGAGGTAATTTTCCGCCTTCTGCGCTAAGGGTACTGGGTTCGAATCCTGGTAGCGGCAAACTTTGTCTGATGGCACGAATGTTTGTACCAGACTTATCTATGTAAATATTATATAGTGGGTTCGCTCCCAAGTCTATTGTACGGTACCCATAATACAAGCTCTGCTCTGCTTAGTGTGGGACGGTGTAGTTGGTGTGTTCGTCTGGCGATATTATTATTAATATATACCTAGTACCTTCTGTATTTAGGTACATACTAACTTGTACCCGCGATTTCGATCGCTGAAAGTTAGGATAAACATAGTCATGTTAACTGAAAATATGGGAGCAAAGTGTCTCTAGTAGGAAAGTGCGAGCGTATAGGCGCAGCATAATATAAACAAAATGGTTTTCACGTCGGTATGGATAGTAATGTCCTCTAATCCTTTTTATCTGTATAGTTAGATTTTACAACTAAATATAAAAACCAACCTAAGCAAAGAACAACGAAACGTAGGTATTAGTTAAACATACATATTTTGATAATATTATGTTTAATTTGAGAACGATTTGTGTTTTATATGTGTATTTTAGTTAGATACCTACCTATCTATATCTCTAGATAGACAACTAAATGCAAGAATTTTAAAAGAAAAAATCACGAACATTATCTATAAACTCATAAGTGCTCAAAAATACGCGTCAAGTAATCACATCTGAATAATTTTTATCTTCACAGTGTTTGCAATATCCGTTGGAAAAGTTTGCGGGCACCTGGCTAACTTTGTCGGTGAACGCGGAACATTTTCGCTAATTTGTTTTAAACTCGCTTCCACGTTGGAGCGCAATTTTTCAAAACAGTTATATAAATCTGTTTTATTATGAAGAATTGTTACACACCCACAAATCGCCTTAAGCCGTCGTGTCGTGTGTCGTTTTATTTGAAATATTACATACATTGCTTGAAATATTTTCTTTTTGAAAAACCTATAAAATTGTGAAGCATTTTATTGACTTTTATTTTTATTACCTACTCGAAATAAAATAGTGGGTAATATCTCACCCACGCTTGATGTGGCACGGACAAGCTCCCATAGTTACATTTATAAAATGGGCCAAAATAACTGAAAATGGGAGATGCATAAGTATTAAAAACATTGATACTTATGCAACTTACGATTGATGCCGATGACGACGACAATTTAATGATTTAATCAGTTTATTGGCACGTTTATTTAGAACATAGAAAAGTAGGATCTTGTGATGTCCATGTAGTTTTTAAGCATCCATACCACCGCGGAGTACCGATGACATTCGGAATTAAACTAAGAGAAATTTCATTATAATTCGAATAACGAACACGCATGCACTTTTATTAGGTAAAGCAAATGTTTATAGGTTTGTAGGACAGTCTCCACACCGTCCTATCCTATCCTTATTAACCGATTTCATACAATAATAAGGATAGGATTGGAAGGTGTGCAGCGTTCTTTACCACTTGCCTTTTCTCCGCTGTCCGAAGGCAGATAGAAGGTGAGGACCGTGAGGAAGGATATCCCCATGCACGGGATGATGATGTTCACCGTGTAGAAGAGCGTCTTCCGGCGCATCGTGATGTTGAACGTGATGTCCAAGTACGGCTCGTCACAGCATGTGTAGAATTTCTCGTTCCTGCACAAAATATACACTCATAACATATCAATAAATATCGCCAAACCAACACACCCACTGTACGGTTCCAATCTACTACTACTACTGTCATTGGACTGGGGGCGATCCCATTAAATAATAACTTATCATCACCCAATGTTTCCCCCCACCGGAATTCGTAACCAGGAGTCTCGGTACAGAAGGCACGATTACTACCAGTAGTACCTATCGTATATTTCTTTGACATCTCTTCATTCTCCAATAACTCTGATACCGTCTAGTCACGGATCAGCTACATCTGCATATTTACCCTTGAATGTGAGTATAGATTCATTAGATATTCTGCTATTCTTAGAATAAAATTCATTATCCTCTGAACCTATTCATTTAAGACAAGTGGATTCCATCTAAAGAGTTTTTTTCCTATATAAGCAGGCACGCAACTAAATGGTTGTAAATTCTGTAAAACGCAATAATATCAGTCATAAGAAGCGAACGTTCGAGTTATTTCGTAGAGTACCTCGTAAAAGTCTGGAAGGAATATGGCATTGGCATTTATATCGTATCAAGGGAAATCATTTTTACATAGAAAAGCGCAGTTTGTCCCGACCGTCTGTCCGTCAATCAAATGAAGGGTTACGTTACGTATGGAGGTACAAACTATGAGGCTTTCCGTAGAATGCTGTACTGTGTAATAATGTAATGCATTCTATGCATTGGGGGATCGCGCTAAGTGGCCGCATCTAATATTTCAATGGCACACAAGTTGCAAGACCAACCTGGATGTTGAGTATAAGAATGTGTTACCTACCTGCGTTTAAAGCATACCCAGAATTCTTGAAACACAGCGTAAATTACCCATGTACATTGGAAAAAGTACCTATTATCAAAACAATCCTCGACATATTTTTGTGAAATTTAATTTAATAAGATTGTGTACTCATGTTAAATAATAAACCACCAATAAATAGCATAGTTAACTCGGGACGTAGCTATAATATTTCGTCAAGTTTCTTTAGATACCGTCGCCGGGCGACATGTAAAAATATTCTACAAATTTATTGTTGTGTCGTTAACACTGGAATGCGAACTTTATTCAAAGTACAGTTAAGAGTTGGTGCGGGGCGACGACAAGAGTTGTAACATAAAGGGCATCGCCGGAGGCTGATTTAAGTGGATTTTCCTGTGTTGCTCCAAACTAGCGCCTCCTTTACCCAGTCAGGGGCCGCGAGCTACATACAATACACTTATTAATCACCTTTGTGAGGAACCGTAAATAGTTTTAGCAATGACGAGAGATAGTTTCAATTGTTATCAGACCACCGTCATGAGTAGGTTTTTCTTTGTTAAGTCTCAGACTACACGTTACTACATTAATTTCGGAAATGTCCAATCAGTTAGGGTATAAAATGACGACGTGCTTATATAGATTTTTTTTTATTTTTTATTTTTTTTTTATTTGTTTCGCTGTTTGCTTATATAGATTAGGTAGCGAAGGTCTGTCACATCGAGCAAGCTAGATAAAGCGGATACACGTCATAAAAGTGATGTCGAGGTTAGTGATGTCGGCTTAATAATGACACTCGTGCGCTGAAGAGTCTTGGATAGCCCACTAGTGAGCGCCACGGATGCAGGATGAAGGGAATATCTGATCCAATTAACTGTTGTAACAGGCTATCATTAGCTTTTTTCGTGTACCTACTAAAAGTATTCATGTAATAGAACTAACACAGAATAACTAAAAAAGACACGACTATGGCCACAGAAAAAAATATTAATGGCCTTGGCGAAATTGCTTGTCCATGAAAATCTGTTCTTACCGAGTTCAAACAATACTTACCAAGTGACTTTTTACCTTCGAGTGTAAACATTTCATCGGATATAGTAGTGTGTAACTATATATTTTTTTAAATTATCATACATTTTTTTTGTAAATGTTGAGGTATCGTATCGATGATTATGTTAAGTTTAAATATAGCTTATAAGTAAGTTATAGATTTTTGACATACCTGACAGCCGGCACCTCTAGTATGTCCCATTCTACGGACATGTAGAACTCCGAGAGGTCGACGCCCACGGAGACCACGTTGCTGCCCGCCTGCTCGTCCATGTGCCGTAGGTCCACCTGTGCACACCCCAGCTCAGAAAGAAGCACATAACTTATACACTTGCCCTAACACATCATTATGTACCTTCGAGTATGCGAGCCAGAGTCCAAATTTATATCATTTATTTTTTATTATTGGCTTGTTTAGAAGTAGTTTGACGTATCCGAAGATACCAAATCAGATTGAGTTGTTAACTACTTAGGTATTTTATTTAATGTTGGTATAGCCATATTGTAGCATCTGCAGCCATAATCTTAGACAAGCCAGACATGTATGAATGAATCTAAATTTGATAAAAAGCGATCTCTTACTGTTCCTGTAAAAGTGGATTTGAGAAATTTTTAGCTTTCGACTTACACATGAATAATATGAAACACATTTTCTTAAATCCATATAACAATTATTATAGACTAGATAAATACACACCAATTAAGTCATAATTCAAAACACGTAATGTAAAAGTTAATATTTTTTTTAATTTAAATTAGTTATTCTTTATGTCTTTAAGGTGATGCAGTTTAGTTCTACTTTAGCATCTCAAGTGGATAAAAAAATCACCGGATACGCAGAAATAAATGTTGACTTTGCTTCTAAATAATGATGTTCATATACTTTTTTACTCCAACTGAGATGATGTTTTTTTTTATTATTATCTATTATTTTATTTTATGTTTATCCTATTATAGACATAATAGGTAGATATTTAGTTATTCGATACATGCACCCTGTCACACAATGTTTCGGATGGATTATGTAGCCTAAGACAAGATTGAATCTTTTCCACCCAGATATGGGTATTTTATCCTGGTACATAAGGTTCACTAAGAAGTCGAGCACATTCTAGAATTGATTAGTTAACTCCAAGGTGACCTCGTAGTAGATGCCTATATAACAAATACCACAGAGTGTGCCAAGTGGGATGTACCTGAGTACAAACTGAGATCAAACTGTTAACGACAAATCGACACATTAATCTTCAATGTAGACATGTCACAACAATGTTTGGAGTCATGCGACGAAGTAACAACGCGATAACACAGAAAACATCGATTATGACAAGTATAAATGTGGAGATTTCGACGAAAGTTTATAGGATGAGGACGATCTCCTTATTTCAGTTTTTAACGTGGTCCCGTTAAAATTGTGCGCTGCTTTGTTTCTCGGAAATTGGGCACAGCTGGGACGCGATTCTAATTCACTCGGAAACGATCTTTGTTGTTAACGAGTTGTCGTCTTAGGAGTCAAATATTTTTCAAGAAATCCACTATAAGCTCTTCATATTCTCTATCGTAGTGACACATCATGTCAATCAGATATGGGCATATGAGAATAGCTTTTTATGGATGTCTCGCAAAGTTGTATGTCTCCTACGAAAATGTTCATTTTCGACAAGGAATCTTTCGAGTGAATTAAAATCACCCGCCTGGTTCTCAAGATGCCCCGTCAAGAATCTGATAAGAAGGTCGAATGTGCCGGCTCCGCCGCGCGTGTGTGTGTCGCGCGGACGCAGCGTCTCTCCAGCGTCGCGCCTCAAGCCAACACGATACCCGCCGCTGACTGACTGGTAACTGTACTGGTCCGAAATGTTGGCATAAGGCGCCAGCTTCGCACGAATGTTGTATAAGCATGCAAGGACCACCTCATCGACGACGCCACTAAGACGCTTCGATGAAACGGCTGTCTACTTTTAAAAACTATATTATTTCAGTGCATTATGGACTCCATGTTTGATTCTGAGGGGATCCTTTCTCTTTGTTTTTAGAATGAGATCATGCAATGGTCTGCCAGCGACTTCATACAAGTAGGTACATCGAGTAGGAGTCGCTAATAGGGAAAGGTATAAAATATGCAACATGATGACTATTTATGCTCGATAGTGTACAGCGCAACGAGTATATGACATTATCATTGATTTCACGTGCTGTGCTTAACCTGTTCGCGTGGAAGGTATCGTGTGAAGCTGTGTTAGAGCCGTGGCCACGCTCAGCGGCGAGCGGCCGCCGTGATCGGGAATGCAAGTGATTTGGAGACAAGCTAGAGTCATGCGGTGAGTGAGTGACACTGACGTGGGGAGCATGCAACAAGCTCGAGTAACTGAGTGTCCGTGTGTACGTGTGTGGCGCGAGCGGAGCCAGCTAGGGAGGGGGTGTGTCCCGGCGAGGTCGCCCCGCGCAACGACGCATATAGTTCGTACAAATGACTGTTTACTTACATTTTAGTCGCTCATTGTAGATATATGGATATATGCGCGGAAAGCCTCACGCGGAACGGGATATGACGGATAGGAATGGATCGTGTGAAATTTTTGCATCCCATATCACCTGGCAGTTTAATTTTATACCTTTCCGTGTCGAGCGAGGAAGGCCGAACGAGCTAAGTGGACCGGCCGAGGATAATCTGGAGCATTCGTGATCACGCACGTCGACATTCCGCTACTCCATATACTTTAAGAACATCACCATCGCAATAGAAATGTAAACTTGCAACAACATGTCAGAGCTAAGACGAGCCGCGGGCGGCGAGCGCGCGCCCGCGGGCGAGCGCGCGCTCTACGCCTCTACGCCGGCACCGCCGTTACAGTCAATATGTAAACGTGAGTGTAACATACCACATGGACAGAAAAGTAATAATAATTACACGACGAATTACGTTCGAGCCAACAAGCTATTGCATGGACATCGGCCGGGGCGGCGGGCCCTACGGCTACGGCCCGCGCGCGCGGCGCCAAGCAGCGTACAGCGGGGCGTCACCTTGAAGCCGTCATACGTCCAGCTGCCTAACTTAAGCACACAGGTTTGCACGTCGTAAGGAAAGAACTCGACGTCGATCGAGCACGAGGACTTATAGACGGCGGGCGGCTGCCACACCACCATGCCGTTGAAGTAGACGGTGGCCTTCGTCATCAGCGTCACCTCGTAGTTGCCGTCGGCGCTGCGGACAAACAGAGCGGTCAGCGAGAGCGGTCACTCAGCCCCGCGCAATTACCTTGAATCCGTCGTACGTCCAGCTACCGAACTTAAGAACGCACGTTTGCTCGTCGAAAGGAAAATATTCCACGTCTATTTCGCAGGAGGACTTGTAAATGGCGGGCGGTTTCCATTCCACCAGCCCCTGATGGTAGATGGTCGCCTTGGTCGCCAACGTTACTTCGAAGTTGCCGTCGGCACTGTAATGTTAACGCAGGTTTACAAGCCGTCTCGCGGCCCTAGCGCTTCTCTGTGTGTCTCGCCGGTGCCTCGAGTGCGTCTGTGTGTGTACCGATGTGTACGATGCGTCTGTGTTCGTACCTTACCCTAGCCTCTATACAGCAGTATCTCGCGGTTGGTAACAATTTAATGTAGAGTCGGTTTTCCCGTAACGTTTTCCTTATCAGTAAGTATCTAATTCTGAATACTCTTGAACAACCAATGTGGAAAAATCACATAATAGCTATCATTATTATGTTTCGCCCTGAACTCGGATATGTTTAGTTAAGGTTTAGGCTGCTATATTACCTAAATTAGAGGATTTATTTGTAAGCCGACAAGAAGTTACGACTAGTAGATTAGGATTAGTAGATTTAGGGACAATATTTGCTGGCGAGTTAAGCAAACACTGGCTGGTTCGACCTTGACGATGCAGTGGACATTACACGGGCTGAGGTTTCCAGTAAACATTACTAGGATGGGTACATACACGTAAGTAACACAATACAACACAACATATAACATAACACAACACATCCATGCATATAAACATCGAATAAGTTTAGTAGATTGCTTAAAAATTCAATTTAGATACGAAAGATTAAAACAATGAGACCGCTCTATTAAATAATAGTCGTAACAAAAAGGAACTATGAAACGTGACGTGATGTGTGAAAATCTATGATGAGGGAACAAATCACGTACGAGGAGTTAAGGGGAGAGAATGCCGTCGTGATTCGTTTATTCAAAAGGACGTCATTTACGATGGCGCCAGGCTTACGGGGAAGCAAAAGGTCCACATTAGAAGGGCGAGGCCCGCACAGGACGAGGGAAGGGATCGGAAATGAGTAACGATTGCTATCCCGGCCATTTATCAAAGTCCGACGGCTCAAGGTGGGGGCCAGGACAAAATGAATACCAAACACAATACCTTCCCTGTCTACCGATGTTGCTGGAGACAGTTCGTAAAATGGGGCCATACAAATTAACTTCTCAAAACACTGCAAAATAAAATAAATATGCTCTTTTATATCTTGATAATCTACTTCAATATGTTTAGTAAATTAGGTGATACCACAATAAGTAAGCTATGAAATTTAATAATACCTCCTTAAATAAGTATTTATGAACAAAATTAAAATTGAAAACGCAAGTGATATATAAAATTCTTAAAATGAACTTCCGACATGATACTGCGATGAAAAACTTATCAAATAATGCAAAATGTTTTACTGATTAAAAACACAAACGTTATAGGTAGGTATGTACATAAAATTCAGGGGGAGAAACGAAGATAAGATAACAAAATGGTGTAAAGCTATTGTAAGACTCAGTTGCTGTGCGGGTTTTAATTTTAAAGAAAATTATACTGATGTTGTGATAAATATACGCCAACATTTTAGGACGGGAAACTGAGGAGCGACGGAGTAATCTCTGGGCTGGGCCTTCGTCAATTAGACCGGGCCCAAAGTAGAATTCACGGCTTATTGGTTTTTGCAGGACAACGTTTTGCTACTGTAAGCTTTTAACGTTAAAGTTCTGAGTCAAACACGGTTTTTAATGCCTTATTTTCGTGCCTGCGTTGCCTTTAGGATTAAGTTAGAAATATGTACTGAAAAAGTAAGTATGCTTATGCATTTAATATACGGGTTGCATAGTAACATAATTCGTAGTGCACTGTTCGCGTCGTTGATAACGCCCCGTTGGAACAAAAACCGCGATTTCCTGAATCGGCGTTAATGGTCGCGAATTTGGCACGATTCATAGAGTAGAAATTTAGTTTTATTAGTGAGCAAAATTAATTTTGTAATCGATTTTGACTTTGTAATAGATGTGGGTGGTGTAGGTATGTGTGATAACATAAATTGCACTGTAACATAAAATAGGTGTCAATAAATGGAATGTAGGTAATTTTTATTATAGTTTTAAAATCGGGTGAAGTAGCGATACGTGACTTCAAGGACCGACTAAAGATTACATCCTCCTTTGTGAAACTTCTCAGTAACTCTTTGTAAGCAGAATAATTCACGTACGTAATCCTACGAGGATAAAATCGTCGTGGACTCATAGAAGAACACTACACATTATCAATCCACAGTAAAAACAATTAGCAAAACCCTCTCACTGGAAATAAATTGTATTACTCTTGAAGAAGACTACAAAGTTCAGATCCCATTGCCATCGGGTGAACTCGATCCGATATTGCTCGTTCCAACTCAGTTTTTATTCTCGGCGGAAGTTAGTTATTATACGTATCCTATAGGCAACTTTCTAACACAGTAGTCTATGCTGTGCTAACATTATACGCCAAATTATTCCTATCTTTGCTCAAAAGCAAAGATAGGAATAATTTGGCGTATAATAAATAAGAATGAATAATAGTATAGAATAAATTCTAAATAAGCTCCCAAGCTTTAAAAACCTTTTTTAACAAACTTATAGACATTTTGATTTGACGGTGTTTATTTGTAGTTTGGATACAAAACGCGAGGCAAGACAGAAAGAAAGCAGAGCTATTCTCGTATCTAATCGCATGAAAAAATACTTCGAATATTGAGGGATTTGATGTAGGATTTATCACGGATTACAGATAAGTCACGGATCGCTAAAACACCCTTGTCTTTTAAAATTGAGTTTAGGTACTTTAATGTCTATTGAAGCTAATGAATGGAGTTGGTCTTACTTGTTGTAGAGCACGATGTCGGGCCGCCAGATGTGGTCGGAGGGCACGTGCAGCATGTGCACCCCGCCGTACTCGCGCGGCTCCCACCGCAGCTTGTAGTCGTACCACGACTGCTCCACCCACAGGTTTGTGGTCATTATTTGATTCTTCAGATTCTGTACGAAAATATCATTTTAAAAGTAGGCGTTTTAAGATCCCATCATTGAATAGGTTTCACTTCTAACCTAACGGATCAGGGTTTTCTTAAAGCCAAGGGGTCGTCATCAATTCTGCGATCATACGACATTAATATACTTTTAGGTGATTTGTATACAGGGTGATTCAGAAAGAGTATACTAGGCCTTGAACCTGCTTTTATTTAGCGCATTTGTAAACATTATGTGAATAAACATTAATTTCGATTTAAAAAAATATTTTTTGATAAAAAAGACAATTGTAATTTTTGCAGGATGAGCATTTTTTTTAATGGCGTAGCGATCTCACTAGTCATGGCTCAGTTTACACTTTATGAATCAACCTGTAAACAGTATTTAAGTATGCATAAGAAAACTTATAGGTAGCTATAAAACGATGTTTTATCAGATGAACGTATAAATTGTCCCTTATCAATGATATGTGCTTTAATTGAGAAATAAATTTTAATAACTCAATAAAGGCCCTTATTTACATAGCTGACATTATAAAATTGCTTGATCAACCTTGTTTAAAAAGGACAATCAGATTATTCCGGACAGATCAGCAACCATCTATTGTTCTTAAGATTACCTCCGAATCGATCCCACAGATCACGATATCTGTGATCGATCCCTTGTGTTCTATAAGTGAACCCGATTGTGATAACATTCATGTATTATTCATGACGACCACAAATACTGATTTAAAATGACACGAACTGCGATATTTACCAGATATTCAGAACTTTTCTAAAGAAACAACCTACTTTTGGGAAAGTAAAATTTAGTTTTATTGACATCTGAATTTGCGTAACTGTTATTTTTTTACAAGCTCATTGAACTTTTTCTTGCGTATTTACCCACAACCACTTTATTTTAATGTAATATACAGTTGCCCGCAAGAATAATGATTTTAATTGCGAAGTTGAATAAAGGCTGTTATAAGCGTGTTGACCTGTCTATACGTATTTTACGAAACGGTAGGTGCATAGTGAGTGGACTGACAATCAGCCCAGTACAACGGACGATTGGAGGGTACATTGTTTTATATTGTCAGAGCATAGTGTACACATATCAGACTCTATATAGACGTAAGGACCTGTCTATAGGGTATATAGTGGACGCAGTAAGAATACTGCAATCCATGGGAACTGTATGTCTAGTGCGAGATTATTCGTAAGCTAACCGTATACTTCATAGTCTACCGTATTTAGACATTTTGTATGAAGAATTGATAGTTTTGAATACCGTCCGCTAGAGGCGCTTTTCAATTCTCCATACAAAATGTCTGAATACGGTAGACTATAAAGTATACAGTTAGCTCGCACTTGACGTGCTGAAATCTATCGCGTAGTAAGTGCGTATCGACTGGCCGTTAGTGTTTTCAATGTAATCTTAAAAGTGAACTGAACAAGCGCGTATCTAAACAAAAGTGAGCAAACCCTTTGTCATAAAAATGTCGGGCAGGATTTGTGTTCGAACCCAGTGTATCCAGAGACAGCTGTAAGCCGGCATCCATCATTTTATTTGCGACGACATTCCTTTGGCTCGGGCCTTACTGTTTATCTTAACCGATACCCGTTCCCCAGCCAGCGACTTTCAAAAGTTTCCCAACAAACTTGCCAAGTTAACTACGTTATTTGTGTTTTTCTTTGTGTCTTTGTGTCATACGTATAAATTTGTGTTATTGTAGCAAATAATCTGCTTATAAGCGAGCTAATTTAGATGCTTATAAGAAAAAATATATTTAAGTATTTAGCATTTATTTTACATAATGGTAGTGCCCCAGATAGCAATATTGGTTTTAGAAGCCCCGCAAAAATTACCCCCAAATTTCCAAAAAAATAACGGCTTTGCAGAAATCATAGTTTTGTTATTCTTTTTTCTTTAAAAGTAATGTATGTACTGTAAATAGGTACATTTAAATTTCCACGAATTGGCGACTAATCTCTTCGAAAGATAATGTACTCCACATTATAATTTCTACGTCCTTTAAAAGGCTTATTTCCATTTCCAACAAACAATGACACCATGATGATGACGACAACAAACAATGAAGGATTTATCCCATCAAATACCCCAAGAAAGTGATAAGTACGTCATTCTATTTGCATCCTCCTGGACCAATATTTTACAACGTTTTTTTATCTAAGGGATATCTCTCGGTGAATATTTTATTTTCCACCGAGTTGTGCTATCACCAACTGTGCGCCCCCAAAGGATATTAGATTTCGTTCATACGACATCCGAGACGGCTAAGCTAACTAGCTAACTGGATAGGTGTAGACAATTCTCTCTTATTTGCTTTTTGCCGATAACTACAAATTGGGTTACCCACTCCACCCTGTCCGAGTAAGAAAACATTTCGCAAGACACAAATTACGCCACCTCCAATTAAGCCCTAGGAAAATGCTTTTAGGTGCGCAAGATGGCCGCGGTATTTTTCAAAACACTTTATTGCAAAAGTAATAAGATTGCTTTTTGCGCCCGCACAAAGTAATTATACTTAATACAAAAGATAAATATCTCCGGTTTCAATTATGTGCCCAAACACTTAAGTCACTTCACGTTGACTTTCCGTGAGTGAGTTTCATCAATCTATTATACCTACATAAATTTCGCTAAAATATTGTTCAAAGTTTGTAAGATAATCTTTAAGGCAAAATTCACTTCGACATAAGTACCTAGTCGTACCGATATACTTAATAATAATAAACAACGACTTTAATGAGGGAAACTGGGTGAAAGTCGTTGGTTGAGGAAATTAGCTTGTTCTAGCGAGTACTCGGAGGTACGGTCGTGTACGCCGGGATAAATTGCCTTCTGTACGGGGCCCAGCCAAATGTTTGCCGTTACGTACCTACATAGCGAAAGTTGTTCCTTAATTGCAATGAACGTTCCTATCATCTGAGATCAAGTGTGAGGTATAAAATAGGCGTACCATTATAGTGTTGTGTAATATTATGTTCAAGAATGTTTTTTTGATATGAATGAAAAGCGTCAAATATGTAAAGATCTTTTTAAAAATAACAACCATGGAGTTTCTTGCTCGTTCTTCTGTATAGTAAAGTAACGGCATTCCGAACGGGTGGTAAAGTTGTAGCTTAGCATTATGTAACTATTTTGACGATTCATAAGTATTGTACTTAATGGTTTACAAGAATAAATAATATTCTGATTCTGAGTCTGTATTTAATAAAAACTATTAGCTTTTGCCCGCCACTCATCGACTTTGTTCTGCAACCCGACCTCCAATGGTCGTAGCATGATAAATCTACTTCGGGTAAACAAAAATAAGTAGCAGATAATCGAGATGTACATATAGGTATACTAGACAATATATAAATGATCTATAGTCAATTATAATATATAACAAAAATTGAAATTAAGCATTCCAGTAACTTTTCTCCATGCACCTAGTAAGTACATGGAGTGATTTTTAAATTAACAATAAGTACCTACTTTGTTCTATTATTTTTAGAATGTAATTTTTATAACCTACCGATACACTTCCTAAAATATGTTTCACTATTATTGCTGCAAAGGTTTAACGCAATAATCTCTGTAGGTATGCGTTTAAACATACATAAAATTGATGTAGGTGCTAGAAGTAACCCTTGTCGTGTTTTAGTCTTGGACAAATTGTGGGGTCTCATTTGATTCTCAAGCATCGGGTGCTTGAGAGACGCGCGGTGAATAATACGCACGAGTGAATTGAAACGTCGCATTATTTGAATAACGCTTAAGATTCACCCATTAAAATCCCTATACAGATAATTTATTGGAACTCTACAAATGTACATATATGAATAGTTTTCTGATCTAAGTGCTTAAGCATATGCAGGTACCTCATTATTCAGGTGAACGCTAGTTCTAAATTACAGGTATACAGGGTGGTCTAGAAAGGATATACCGGTAGCCACAATGACGTATTTTATGTGTAGATATAAAATACGTCATTATGGCTACCAATACCAACAGACGATATTCTATCTCTGTGTCAGCATAAGGCCTCTCAAAAAGCATCTTACAATAATTATTATCGATTTTTATCACGTATATCAAGGGTAACATGTTAAACTTTATCTAACGTCATATAGTACTGCGCACAAGAGTTTTGCTTTGCGCAGTACTATATGACGTTTGATAAAGTTATACAACGTTTATAAATTCGGGGGTTATATTATAGTACATAGTCGATATACATTAAATACGAATGTAAATGTTATCTATAGTTACTTCTCAGAGTTTATCATATTAAGCTCGGCTTTTGACCAAATTCATCAAAACTTTATAATGGTCTCAGATTGGACGCAATAACTTGTTCAACGGCAAAACACGTTCGCAAAACAACAAAGTTTTAACGCAATCAACCTACTCCACGGTCTAAGATAAGGAATTACACGAAGCCTGTATATATTAGGGTTAACAGTTACAACATGTGCTTCGGTCGACACTAGAAGGGCAAACATTTCGTCGTTAAAGTTGCCGAAAGGTAATATTACTATCTATATGGGGGAATTCATGAATAAGCCCATTAACCGCGGACGTGAGGTGACGGCTGGCCGAGCCTCGCGTGGGCGCCGCCGCGGCCGGTCGGGATCGCTTGTAGGATTACTTTCACAAAGCACGCTGACCGTTACCTGGTTACAGTGCGCCGCCGCCGCGCCGCCACGACTTAACATATCAATATATAACGCAAGGATTTGCATTGCGACGCTATCACTAAATCGGGCTGGCCTGCGGTTACAACTTAGAGCTCCGTAATGCGGTGGGCACCGATAAAACTATTCCTTATCTGTGCGCGTTATTTGTGACCACCCATTGTAATTGTTCTTTACCTTTTTGGCCTTTTCTATTTTGTTTTACACGAAAATTTTTAAAGCTTTTCGTTAGTGACTTGAGAGTACTTTAGAACCAGCTGGACCGATTTGTCATTTTTTATGTTCTTAATAGTCCGGCTAATTTCTTTTTAATGTTCCTAATTTTTAGGGTTTTTAGGAAAACAATTGGCAAGTTGTCTGGAAAAATGGAAAATTTGGAAATAAACTGAAAGTGCTTTTTTAACAGGACAACGTCCGTCTGGTCTGTAGGGCACCTAAAAAAAACTTCTAATGTAATCGTAGTCTTCGAGAAAACATGCTGTCACTGTCACACTTATTTACAAAGTCTGCGTTGTGAGAGGGATGGACGACGCTTACGTACCGTACCGTTACGTAATAAGTACTAAGTACTTAATATAAAACAAAAATATCATAACATAATAAAGAACAAACTATCGAGCTGACAAATAATGTAGCAGTTTATAATAAAATATGGCCTTGTGGTCGGGGACTCTACACGATAATAGAGGCGCTATACGCGCATGCAGCCACACATGGCAATAACACTAGCGGGTTAAAAGCATGTTACTAAGCTGAAATTGCGTGAGAACTGAGAACCGTTGTGAATAAGGTATTATATACATTACAACCAGGAATAATTATGTGTATACCTTAACTGCAAAGGTCAAATCTGGAACTGTGTATATAAATACATAAGAACTAAATAACAAAAAAATAAATTTCTAAAATGCACGGTAATTTAAACATTTTGATTTATACTCACATTGTAAAGCGAAAGAAAAAATCAAAAAAAGAATTGAGAATACAATATAATTTCGCCACAGGAAACCACCACCGACATGGTCCCACACTGAGCAACGCTTATATTATGGGTACCGTACTGAGGGCGAATTCCGAGAATAATACTTAAATATATATTAAACAAACTCGGCTCGGGTACAAACATTCATGCTCTTCACACAAAGTTTTTTCTCCACCAGAATTCGAACCCAGGACCCTCGGCACATAAAGCAGGGACACTACCAACTGCACTAATCAGGTCGTCATATGAACTTAGGAAAATTAATAAATAACATACACCTAACTTCTGTTAGCGTATTTTATGTTTATTGTTTTCCTTTCATTTACTGAACACACAAACAGTTTCGTGGGCGTGAAATAAAAACATGGTTGCCGTAAAGAAAATAAGTTACTAAGAGAATCGCTCGTAAGGGTTTGGGCACTACCTATCACAAACTACGCGCGATTTCGAAACGTATGTAAGCGAAATGGATCGGAAAATAATTGTCTATACTGCCATTTTTTTAATAATTTACTATGACCAGCCTTTAGACCTTATACATCACGAAAAATATTTCTTGGCATTGTAAGATATAAAATGGCGTAGGAGTCGTAGCGTCGTAGCGAGTTACGACGTAGCGCGGCTAAGCAACATTTAAGTTTCGGTCGAGTAAGTGGGATCGTTCTAATTAAGTAGGTACGTACCTATAAATAACGTTTAATACAATATACGTATAGTATACCGAATAAAATTTTGAAGCGGGCGTGGATGGCCAAATCCAAAACTATAGGGAATATCGAAAATTGCTTAAAAGATTCTCGAAACCGATTTTGATGAAAACCAAAAGTATATCATTAGATTTTTGAGAAAATTATTTCTATAGCCAGGAATTAAACGTGTTAATGTTGAAAAAAAAACAACACACTGTATTATTACACCATTCAATAATGTCGCTAATAAGGATCAACTTCTGGGAAGTTATCACATAAGGCAAACTAAACAAAAAACATCTTTTAAATAAATGATTAAATTTCGTACATAAACCGTACGTACCGTTTACCGTTCAAATCGTTCAGAGCGTACCCACCTACATTCTTCCTTCAGACCGTACCTACCTACATTCAGCATCACAACAACTCGATCTTGTTTCTTGTAACCAAAGGGGGCATAATTTTGAACATTTGATTAGGTTAAGGTTTAATAAATGTATGACAAGAAAGATGTATTAAAAAAAAAACTTTCTCTTATGTCATAATTTACAGAACTTGACTCTTATCGAATCTTATTTTGGTATCAATGAAATATAACTATGGTGTAATACAAATAATATTTTATCTTCATTATTTTAAAGTTAATATTGTATATTTATATTCGAAGGTACTACGAAAGATTGCACGTACTCGAAATGGTTATCTTAAAAGGTAAAATAGCAGAGCAAATTTTTATCTTTCAGAAGAAAAGATTATCATCAAGAACCGATCGGGGTCAAATAATTCAGGTAACTATTCTTAAAATGTCCTGAAATAATCTTTTTGACCCCGATCAGTTGAGAATAAACAATTCTATATCAACATTTATAAAAGTAGAAAACAAGGGTCGAGGCTCTAATATCAGCGCTGATTGGACCGAACAAACATACAGTCGGCCTACAAGCATTAACTCACGAGCTAGTCTCGATTAGGGCTGCCAACATTTTTTATAACAAATGTAGTTGCTCAATTTGTTATTCACAATTTTACAGAAAGGTTTTGACTTCCCGATATCCAATAATGGAAATATAGTTGTTTAGTAGTTTATGCAAATATACTTCTTATTTTTTTATTATAGTAGTCTTGTCCCTAAATGGTTAAAGAGAATACATATAGGAGAATTGGCAACCCTAGCTGTCTATACTTATCCGTATGTCTCAGCAATATTACGAGCTCACCCCCTCCCACTTCTATGTGTTTATTTGTTATGTCTATTTACTATATTATCTACTTTCTTATTCGATTGACAGAAATCTTAGTAGCATTTTATAGTTTAGATATGTTTATTCACCCTTTTTCGAGTTCCTAGACTTTCAATATTGATATTAATTTAAATTTATTACTCAGCAATTCAGCATTAGTATCAACCATCGAGTCCGGCCCGTTTAATTAAACCAGATATTAAATGGTTAATGGAAAATTGACAATTCTCTTTGGCAGCCAACAAAATAACGCGAAATACCGATCAAATGTGAAGTTAATATGTATAATATAAGCATAGAAAATTTTGGCGATCTTAATTTTTTTAATTTAGAGAAGCCTTGGTACCTTTCTATATTCCTAACTAGCTGTTGCCCGCGACTTCGTCCGCGTGGTATTTAACAAAGACAACCGTTGACAACAGCCTGCCCGCCCATTCTGAGCCCGCGGGACGCATTGCAGGTTGTTGCTATCAAACAATCAGGCGCTGCGCTGCTGCAACATTGGTTTTATTTTTTTCGTGAGATCCTATTTTTTTTTCTAAAATAAAAGTAGCCTAAGTTACTCCTTGTTACATCAGCTATCTGCCAGTGAAAGTCCCGTCAAAATCGGTCCAGCCATTTCAGAGATTAGCTGGAACAAACGGACAGATAGACAGACAGACAGACAGACAGACGGACAGACAGATAGACAGACAGACGGACAGACAGACAGACAGACAGACAGACAAAAATTGTAAAAAATGTTGTTTCGGTATAGGTAACGTGTATACATCCAAATGCACTTAGTAAAAAGCGGTTATTTTAATATTACAAACAGACACTCCAATTTTATTTATATGTATAGATTACATGCTTATAGAACTTATAGAACCAACGGTCAAAGAAAATTCAACAGATTTAGTAACCTGTAAATATTGTTTTAATACTTTCGTGATCTATCGCAATATGTATTGTAGATAAGTAGGTAATATAATTATTACACCAACAAAAGATCATGATGTGGATTGGGGTTAAGAAAAGGAGGTTGGAATAATATCAAAGGAGATACGATTCCTTTTATACGGGTGATTTATGTTATCCGATTTGAAATAGGTACATAAGAGAGAGACAGAGCAGCGCCCGATTATAGCGACATAGAATAGGTGTGAATAAGACACTTGCAGTTATCATAGTCCCATTTTAAAAGGCAAAAACCGCGTAAAACTTAAAACATTCCGTAAAACTGGGTCGCATGCCCAAGGCGTTGATGCAATTCACATCTATTTAAATTCCAAATGCGGCGCGCAAGTGCAAGCAAGCAAGGTAAGGGTCCACACTGCACCCACGACTGTCCCCAATGTAGGTCAGTCCTGAGTGACACATGAAAGGCACATCTTTAACTGCGCGTTCTTTGTGCGAGGAGCACGCGGGTCGCCTGGACTCTGGAGGCCAGGACTCTGGAGACGACTTACAACATCGATGAGCTGACTCAGTTTGAGTTTGATGCAGACGCGGAGCACGTCGGTTGTGTTGACGACCGGTCGGACGAGTTTGTTGTAGTTGGACAGGAGGTCATCATAGAGCCGCTTGGCGTCGGGGTTCCCGGCAGTGGCGGCGCGGAACAGGCAGCAGGCCGCCAGCCACCACACGAGCGCGCCCATCAGCTTACGGGCTCGGCCATCGTTACGTAAAGCTCGGCTAGACAGGGCGGGCGGCCCGGGCGCGGCGCGACGCTGACTGCCGCCCTGCGCGCCCCTGCGCCTCCCCCCGCGCCGCCGCCGCCGCGCGCCACACAGAACAATCCACAGATGAGACATTTTGGATTGTCTAATTCCGTCATGAATACCTATATATTATTTGCCCAATAGGTACTTGTAAACACTAAAAACAAATTCGATGTCAACGCAAAGGCTAGTCAAATTAATTTTCAAATTGATAATGTCATAAAACCCAAAACACCATGCTGCAATGTAAAATATAATCTTCAATTTAAAAATAATTAAAGTATTAAATTAGTACAGGAAAGCTAAACTTAGATAGGTACGTTTCATAACTCGATAGAGCCTAAACAAATAATGACTAATTCACTTAAATATAGTATATGAAAGTTGTGTTGCTGGCCGTTCTGTAAATTATCCAAGACCTATAAATAATATTGGACATAGAGTGGTAGAGGGGCGCGCCGTACCGCCTGCCTCATCTGTGGCGCATCCCGCGACAACCTCCCTCTATAAATATGCGAGTCGATAGCGCATCGCGTTCATCTGACCGGTGTTTGTTGACGCGAACAACACAAACCTTTTACCACTTAAGTAGTGTGTTAGTGCCCCCTGCAAAGTAGCTACTTTTAACAAGGTATTACAGTCACAAAGTTTCACAAGTTCAACTTGCTTAAGAAACTAACTCTCTAGTGCAGTGCTACTGTCTACTTTGTATTTTGATATTAGTATCCGATATTAGTAAAGCACAATGGAAAGACGGGGAGTTAAGTACTGATAAGATAGCATGCATAACATGTTATTTATATACTGAGAAAGATGACAAATCACTTTGTAATTTACTAAACTATAAGCACAATACATAGCATGAATACAAGCGCCATAACAATCCTTACAGAAAATAAAAAGCATACCTACATTCACATACATTCAGTACTATACATTCTAGGACTTTATAAATTAATGATCAGCTAGAATCAAGTCTATAGCTTTCTAAACAATGCCCTATTGTTTTCAAATTAAACAAATACCACGAGTATTTCACACAGAACAATAAAAATATTATATTCATGAGGAGACGGGGGTGCGTTGATATTACTGCGCGTTGTTATAAACGCATAATTTGTCGGCATAAATTACGCCTACGAGCAGCGTTGCGCTAGGCAGCGCTTTTAACAAGAAATATCTTAAAGCGTCCGCAGCTAACATGTTAAATTTTATAAGCCCGTGCATAAAATGTTGTTATACATAATACGTCGTAATTAAATATTAACCCCCAAATTTATAGACGTTTTATAACTTTATCAAACGCAAATATAGTATTGCGCACAAGAGTTTTGTTTTGCGCAGTACTATATGACGTTTAATACATAATATAAAGTCTATAAATTCGGGGGTAAGAGTGCCTAAAAATATATAAAACCAATCGCCAATCATTACCAACCAAACACATTTTGAACGAAAACAAAAACGCATGCCAAAACAGCTACGATGAAATTGAAATGATTCGCTAGAAGAATATTGTTACAATTTTCTCTTACGTATTCCGCAAATACGAATATGAAAGGTGATACTGTATCTGTAGGGGAATCAAATCAGTATCTATAAAAAATAAAGTAATGAAATCCGGATGTAGCCAAAGTGAGAATAAGTTTATAAGCCCAACTGCAGCAATAAAAGAACACAATGGAAATGTCATAATTCAAATTCAATTTCAGTCGTTAGTTTTCGGTGAAACCAAATTTCAGTTATTATTTATATAGGTTCTTACCAATGGTTAATGTCTAGATATTTTCCTTTAAAAAGATAACGTTTACAATAATGCTCTAAATCCATTAGAGCAATAAGTTGGAAAAGTCCGTAATCTTCTTGAGGTTTTGAGGAAAGTAAAAAGGGTCGTCAGTACCGCAGACCCTTGGATTGAGCGTCTCCCAAGCATAAATCAAAATTACACGAGAAACATCTTAGATTCATAGCCGGGCCTCACTGTAGCTGGAGAAAAGTTAGCAATTTGTATCTATCATAAGTTTGTACTCATATCTCATACATAAATGTTTATCTAATAATATATAACATATTATACATTTAGAGAAATTAAATTAGGAATAAGTAAATAGTACGCTTGATGGTAATTAAAGTTACATTACTTTACTTCGCCCACTTTCTAAGGTAAAAACTCAAAAGATATTATTTATAATCAATCCCGCCCTAAATTCCATAATAATCATGAAGAATGAAACATGTAAGTAAACATAAATTTATGGGAGTTAATTTTTTTTTACCTTACCTGGGAGTTATATATATTGCGTTTTTTTTTTATTTTTACATAGATCGGACTGCAAACAACAATCAAATGGGTACCCCAGTGCATACTATGATACTAAGACGTCATACACCTCGGTCCTCCCGTGACCATAGTTGCTGTAAAGCAGCCGAAACATCCGGAACGTAAAAACAAAAAATAAGCACGATAAAATCTGTAAAATGAGTTTTATGTCAATGTAGTTTATAATTTAAACTCATCATAGGGAGCGTTTCTCGCGATCGGATCGTTAGAACAAAAACCGTGAGATAAGAGGGTAGCAGCCGAGGGGATCTGAGCACCCTAAAGTGTCAAAGCACTTTCCGTATCTACTTCATAAATAAGCATAAAAGTAGTAATATAAGCATAAGTAAACTAACTTATACTTATGTTCCTTAGAAGTAGCAGCTTAAGAGGATGGAAAACTATCTGACCACTCGCGAACAAGTTGCAACGATATCGACTCTGCGAACATTATTTAGCGTACCAAGTATTATTTAGTAGCAAGTAGGTACTGCAGGTTGATACATTTTTTTTAGATATACTCTTAAAAAAAAATTACCTACTGATTCTACAGAATGCCTTTTATTCAATAACATTATTTATATCATATAATAATGTCTGTTATGTGACCTAGCCATTAGAAGGGTGGAACCCTTGTATAGAGATTATACCTTGTCATTGTTTTCCAGTGGTTTTGTTACGAAATGGAAATGGAGAACTTTGAACATGCTTAGTTGGCTAAACTTTCTGTGTTCAACTTTTAGCTTTCATATAATTACGAAAGTATACTTATGGTAAATTGTGTTTATACATTAAAATATCGCAATATTGTTTAATTTAATTAATTGAGTGCGCCATTCTGTAAATAGTATTTTTTTGTTATTTATGCAATATGAAAAAAACAATATTTGTTCACATGTCAGTAAAGCTCAAGGAATATCGTTACAATTTAGCAATAATAGTTGCCTTTCTTGGTAGAATTCTTTGTTTCAAATTATTAAAATTCCCCTTGCCTGGTTTTAACGATCGGTGCTGAGTTTTCATTAAGTGCTTGATCGTCTGAATTCGAAACGTGTCCTACTGTTTATTCAATAACGAAGTTGTCAACCATTGTGATGCAAAACTGTAGGAACATAATTGTGCGCCCCTCGGGCAAAAACGGTAAAGGAAGGATTCTTATTAATGAAACCAGTGGTCGGAAGCTGTGCATTAGATAATCGCCCGGTTCCACGCCATTGAATAATAATAGCTTCCAGTCTGATGGTCGACTTAATTTACTTTCCGAACAAAGTAACTTTTATTGATGTTATAAACCTGAAATGACCACGACCTAAAACCAGGTCTGGTGATTGCCACTTTTATTATCTCCAACTAGCACTCGATTTGGAGATAATAGTGAAGCTATTTTATTTCACACAAAAAGTTAGAGTTTGAGTACAAACAACTTAAGTTAATTTATAATTCACTTAATCGCTACGTTATCGCTTATCGACCATTGGGATATGTCAGTCTGAAAAATAAAGTATGCGTATCTACAATATGACGTAACTTTATTTTGATAGTAAATATATAAACTGCCAAACCACTCTACCATTTTGACGAAAACATGTTACCTACGTGTCTTCCATCTGAGCACTTTATATAGGTATTTTATAAACGAATGAATGAGGGCAGCATTTTATCTGCTCCACAAGGTGTAATCCTATTTCTCGATGGAACGGACCAATAATAGCTCTGGTAGGGTTGAAATTGATTTCCGTGTATGCATTTTATGGATTCTAAAATATGTGAAATGGTAACAAGTTTTACGAAGGTGGAATGTCATTCTTCGCTCCCACACCTTGGTCGTGTAAATGTGGTAAACGGATTACAATTTCTATGAATATGCGGTTTATTACATTACTTATAACGTACAGTACAGTAGGAAATCATATTTATGTAAGTGCCTACGACAGCCTGATAACGATCTTGGTAAAAAAATGACTCCCCTCTAAGCCGAAATATATTTTATCCGTCCCTGCAAAACCGTGGCAGTCGGTAGCAGTGTCGGGATGACTCGGCATCCGAACGATGAACCGCTCGTTTTTCACATTCAGCGGATTCTGCCGAAACGCAAAACGCGTTTTGAATTGTTGCGCTGCCGCGAGGCGCCCGCCAAATCCCTGCTCTATATTTTTCCTTATTTTGTTTTGTTCCCGAGGATACTTTGCACCTTTTGATTGCAAAATCTAAAGGTTTTTACTTAATACAATTTCTGAATTATGGTGTAAAAATACAAAATACTAAAAATGAGCCACGCTACAGCTGGCTAGTACCTACATCGTTTTAGCTATTATGTCCAATAATTTATTTTAATGTATGTATTAGAAGATGGGTACCTAAGTATTATTGTCATTCTCGGTTGACAAATGGCCGGGATAAAAGTGGCTAGATGGCTTCTTTTTTCAGGTGTAAGCTCACCTACGTTATAAAAGAAAAAGACATTAACCTACATACAATAGCTATCAAAAGACGGTATGGATATCTTATGTTAACTTTTATTAATAAAATATGCTAGCTATATAATTTATTATTATCACTGGTATTATATTACGAGCCCAGCTCAACAAAAAAACTTCTATTCACATGTCCGCTTGGGCCACGCTTATACCTCCTGAGTACGGGATAAGAAACGCGAGTGATACAGAATATCGTAATAAACGGTTTATTAGATAACACCCTCGCATAAACGTTGATAGTTCTCAGTCAGATATAACTTGGACCATATCTTTACGACAGTTGAAAACCTTCGTCGATAATATAGGTAGATGTACACGTGTATATACTGTAGGTATGGAACCTATAGCTACGTCTCAAGGACTGGTGAGTGGTCATGACCCACACTTAACATTGTATAGAATAGTACCTCCAAAGGTTTTTACGGTTAGTTTCTAAGCGTTGAGAAAGTGAGGCACTACTATGTTTAAACTACAATTTAATAGAACTAGGCGTCCTTATTTATTTTTGTTTGATGATAACTTTGTCTGTAGGACTAATTTTATTGACTGTGGTAATAGTCAGTTGGTAGTAAAGCTATCATATAATTACTCGCTTACGAATTAAGACTGAAATAGGGCAGATACAGACTGAGGAAATAATCAAAGAATAAAAACGGTAATAAAATAGTTACTTTCTATTCTATTTATATTCCTACTATTATGGGAGAAAATAACAAATTTATCTGTGTGGAAATAGTATAACAATAAAAAGCTTTATCAAACAGTCATTAAATGTCAGGTACAGCTAAAGGTGTAATATTCTTATTTTAAGGTTGCTTTATTATTTTATTGAGCAGGTAGTCCCTACCTTAATTATTAGTTTTTACTTACTTAAATTGAATGTCTTACAGTTATTGGTTTTAAATACTTACCCAACGACTACATTAAATCGATGATTCTTGTCAATAGCATAACGACAAGATGTTGTCCGGACGATAAATCATGGTAAGGGATCGCCAATAAACCGAACGCAATCTCGTAGGGCAAATCTCGAGGGTACTCCACTCGTTTTTGTCAAATCAAGAGCAATGGCCGTGTGCTACATTCATGCCGTTTTTCAGTCTTTGGTGTGGTTGCCTCGCTAAAAACTGATTTTTGTATAGGTAGTGTCATTAATGCATTTCACAAACAGCTTTATATATTTTTAAAGGTTTAAATCAGTATACAGCAACCGTTTGATCTCCGATATCATTTACCTATTATTTTTCCCCCTCCTTGATTCTAGTGCCTACCCTGATTTGCTTATTCACACTATTTCTGGTAAGTTATTCTGCTTTATACTTAATTATTTCATAAGATTTATACTAGTCACGTGACTTGGCATGCCCAAAGTTGCGATATGTAATGTACTCATCTGTTATAGTTCAGTTCATAACATGTGTCTAGAATAACAGTCCTAGCTTCTAACTGTAAATACGCGTAACATTATCCCTTTAGTTTTAAACCACATTATACTTGCAGACTTTACCCAACATAATTATTTCTCAACTAGCACAAACGTTAGGTATATAACGACGGTAACATTTAAGTTTCATGAAAAATGTCAATAACGTTATAATCGTAGTGTTAAAAGTTGTAAAGAATGCGCTCAGTTCAGTGAGCCGTTGTCCTATAAACTCGCGCGGTATATGAAAATTCCTAGCCTTTGTGGAAACTCTCCCTCGTCTGTTCTCACCTTTCACAAATTGAGTTAGGTATATGAAATATATGCCTTACAATCCAAATGCAGTAAGGGCTATGTTGATTAGAACAAGTACAAGTAGAACCGAACTATTGTTTATTAATGCACAAATAGATATTTTCGATAGTGGGTTAGTATATGTGATATATCATATTCAGTGTTATATTAAAATTATATTATATTTTATTATTTTATGTTTATTAGATATATCTTAATTACATATTTTTCAATATTACTTACAGTAGGTTAGAAACAATGTACTAAGTATTTTTACAAAACATTGTTAGCATTTTCTTGGAGAAAACTCATTACACTTTTCTTTTTGTTTGCTCTTAACTCTTATAAAATATACACTAAGCGGCTGACATAAAAGTTTTATCACGTTACATTAAGTCTGTTTTAAGGGTAACGCTCGTAAATTTACTTTTACTGTTTTGAAAAATGGTAAAGCAATATCGCAGCTCATTTCACAATGTAAATTAAATCACTGCATATTGCCACCGTTTGACCTGTTGATGGAAGGTACCAACATTTTATGAACAAATTAAACGGGCTCAAATTCCCGGTGTTCTCGCACTGAGAGTCATATGATAATAAATCGTGGGATTCTGATTCAGAAAGGGTAGGTAAGGGTAGGTATACTAAGTCTCGGCCCTGATGCCCAGGGCCTTAAATAACGGGCTACCCTCGGGGTCGAGGACGACTGGGGTGTGGGCCCCGGACGTCCGGTGACGATGACGACTCCTGAGGAGGACGGCGGCGGGCGTGGCTCCCCGCCGCCGTGCGCAGCGAGGGCGCAGGGGGAGCAAACATCTGCTCCCCCGAGACGGGCCCCCATAAGGGGGCGAGGCACAAGAGGGGCACCGGTGCGTTCCGTTTGGAGATCCCGGAGCCCCTCCAACATGTGTCGAAGGCGGCCACCGGGGGGGTTTTAGTGGGTAAGAATCCCACATAACCCGGCCCTCTCCCACACAGAGGCCGGGTATCTATCGAAGATTTCCCCCCGTCAAAAAAAAAAAAAAAAGGTATACTAAGTCTTGAAAGTGCGCTTCATTAGCGCATTTTTAAATCATTTTGTGAAGTCTGAAATTGGATATAAAGTAAAAAAAAAATGTGCCAAATAAATCACGATTGTCTTTTGTTGGGTTTTTTTTATTTTTTAAATTGCCATCGAAATTCCTACGGCCTTATTAATAAAAATCGCTTATTCCAAACATTATCAGAACCTACACTTGGATTTGTAAATCTCTGAGTTACGGAGGTTTGACATCGTAGTTAAAATGCTATTAATAAACATGGAGTAACCTCGGAAAAACAATACATTCCTTACACCGGAATAAACGCCTTCGCTATGGCAACCCATACATTTTAAAAGTAAAAAAGTATGTTAGTGAATGAACCAAATGAACTATAGTGATTATATACTCTTTGAAATGAACTCAATGCTTGGTGATGACATTAATCACAGTGACAGACAATATTTTGAGTTTCAAATCGCGAGAGTCGTTGTTGATTTTGTAACAGTTTTGACACACGCCATTTTCATTTCATCATGTCACATCCATTATTGTATTTATAATATGTATTTATTGAATGTTTAATTGCTATTAATTACTTGACACTGGCAAAATACCCGCTAAGTTGCGGGTGAGGCCATATTCATATCCATTTTATTGCATCGCATCTCATTTCGTAAAGAAAGAAGGAGGAAGGAGTCGTTGTTTGTGTTTTTCGTATTTTCGGTGGAAAAAATAAGATGTTTCAGGTTTTTGACTTGAAAATGAACACAAAACGCCGTCGCTCCCTTAACTGGGATGAAGGAGAGAGGGTAAATCATATCTAGGTGTGTTTAATTATTGGTACCCTGGTTGTTACTGAAAATGCCTTTTACTGTTTCAGCAAATATTTTACCGTGGTTAAAAATATACGCCTGTTATTGGAAATAAACTCAGATATCTCAATATAATACAACCTACTGCTAGTTGTCCTAAACTTGCTTCGTTTATCAATTAATCAATATTATATTTTAAACTGGTTGTTATTTACAGATCGGATTTGCAATACTATGTAAGCAGCATAATACGCCATAGAAAAACTTAAAAGACGTAGAACACGTGAGATGTGTGGAAATGCCGGAACAAGAACCTGCAATTCTAATGGATATACACAAAGAAAAACTAGTGTGCCAAACTAAAAAGAGAATTTGAGAATTAAAAAAATCGCGATCATCTGATATCTTTTAAATAGTAATTTTGAATGTTTGTTTTGTGTTTTCTTAGTTTTATGAGTAATAAACACCGTCTCTTATGCGTATAGTTTATATTTATTACCAAGTCATGTCCACCAGCCAAAAGATATCTTGAAAGTATATGCCGATGGTGGAAAATGGAACCGGCAACGATGAGTATGGAAAGATTTAATGTAAATAACTATAGTAGAAATTCCAAATAAAGAGCGCATTAAAGGCGAAAGGCATTGATATAAAATAAGCCAGAAACGGATGAAAAAGATGGATTGGCGATGTAGTACATAATTTTATTACGTCATCCATGGATTTTAAGCAAATAGCGCTTGTAAAAAATTGTAAAAACACATGTGAAATTATTCAGAAATTGGATTCTATATATGAGCAGAAATCAGAATGACAAGACTATTTTACTTTTCACTTTATAGAAATACCAGCTTTGTGTTTAATAAATAATAGTTATTCTTATTCAATACGTTTTATTTCATAACTGACCAAATTACAAGAGGATCACTTGAATCTCTTCACGGCTCCATGTTCTTATTGCAGCCAAAACATTCAGATGAGGTGGTATAAATCCACCTCTTGCATCACCTGTTTAATCATTTATTACCATGTCAATGATAAAAACAGCAGTAGATCGAGAAAATCTAAACACATATTTCAATTCAGCTTCTTGAAACTCTTCCACAGGATTATTACGAACTTTATAAAATTTCACATGTCTCATTAATCCGGTTTTTGATCTCATTAATTTCATCCATCACGCTCAAGTCATCAATAAAATAATCTCCATCTATTTTATTTGCACAAAGAACTAATTAATATCTGCTTTCTTTAGAAAATGAAATTCGAAGGAATATATATAGCGAATATAGGTTAGGTTATTAGACATATGTCATCTTATTACATGCGTATTCGGACGTAAAACGACGTGCCGCGACGATTATAATTTACTGCGAGAGAAGATTTGGATTAGCTTACTATCTTCTTACTGCATGTTTATTAATACTGAATTTTACTAATATTTCCTTAATACTTAGAATGAAGCTAATCTTGCTTTAGTCTATTTTTATTAATAAGGCCGTTAGTGTTTACAAATACGCTAAGGAAGCTCAGGTTAGCCAAAGATAAAAAAAAACCTACAACTAACAACCTTTAAACACACCTGCCAAACATGAAAATTAGAACATAACATGTAATTCCATATGTTACTAACTCAATAACATTAACTGATTTATTTATAGACAGCTGCCAAGTAACCAGTAGGTACGTAAAAAAATTTGGTAGTTACATAATCGTGAACGTTTGCATCATGGTCGGCCTCCGTTTATTTATTTACACGGCACAGCCTGTTGTTGGTACAGTACGACGTCATGAGCGGTAAGAATAAGATGTTTTATTCATTTGTTTCTTTCCATGATTTGGTTAAAACGGCTTGTACCTACATACTCCGTTGTTGCTCGTACTTAACTTAACTTAAGCCATAGTATGTGGGTACTACCTACTGTAAAGAGCTTAGTTTGGATAACGTTTATTGAAGGTTCATCATTGCTTCATTGAGGCATTTGGTTTGGAAATCTATAGCAACCACTTTTTTACAACATAAACATAATTATGTTTGTGTGATATAAAAAAATGCTGATAAGACTATCTACCGCAATAAGCGGCTATAATTGGTCGCGTCAGCCGGGATTTTTGAGAATTTCGTAGACATGCTACGGCGTAGCAACGTTATATATGTATTATTGCTTACCTATGAACAAACATTTAAAATTGTATCACTTCAATTTCTATGTATATTCTGTGGCATAAGTGGCGATCTAAAATAATCGACTGTGGTAGACAAGTATGTAAGTAGGTATATGTTGATGCGTCTGTTTAACAATTACAAAAGCTTCTGCAAGTTCAATCCTCAAATGCTCTTAGATTATATTATACAACTCGACGTCGAAATAGCGAACTCGAGCTGTTTGGGGAGGCTGCCCAAACTCACTGACGGAGCCAACTCCCACAATAACTGCATCGGACCTCAAACAGTATGATTGCAATAAAGTACAATAAATATCTAAGGTTATGAGAAAGGTTTTATGGATTCTACTAATCTCTGTGTTCCGAGTGCTAATAAGTTATAGTTCTTACAGAGGATATAATGGTTAAAGGGACAAAACGGGTTCGTTCATGCCTTAATTTACTTATTGGCTGGTAAAATAATCTTTGCCACATATTATTTATAAATTAACAGTTAACACAAATTTAAAATGTATTCGTAAGCCGGGAAAATTGTAATCGTAAATAAAGCTGACATAACGACTGTCGGAAAATAATATCGTAAGGGATAAGTGTAGGAAACGCATTAACATATTGCTTGGAACATAAAACAAAGTAATGTTTCGCACAAGTACGCGCGAGGGTTTGTCACCTCGCCTCGCGAGACACTCGCACACAGCCGGCGCAATGGATGCGGCATTAGTATTCTTTCTGCACTTTCTACTGGAAATCTAATTTGTTTCACTTATTTGCAAAGTTAGATTACATTTTACACATGTATGTATGTTTGTGTAGGATATAGTAGTCTTCATAGGTACATGTGGGCAATTTATGTTGGCAATATGATTTCCTTTTATGAAATTGCGCTGTAAATATTTTTGTTATTCCAAATTATTAAATGTTGCTGACTGTATCGGAGAGTTCTACTATCGTAAACTGAACTTATATGTTTGTTTCTTGCTTCCCTATTACCTGTAACATTGTAACATGATTTTGGTTGGCTTATATGAAGTTTGGATTTATTTTGATTTTCAAATCTCCCCGTTCAGCCTTAACTGTTGTAAGCCGTAGGTAAACCATTCTGAAGTTGTGTTTCACACATCTATACGAACATGATCTAGGTATAGGTAGGGAGTTACTGAGTTTTCCTCTAGGATCAAACCTACATGCATAAAGCCGGCACATCGGCCGTCAGTCAAAGCCACTCTCAACGATAAAAGGAAAGAGTTCTATTAAAGCATCCCATTCAAATGGGAACGAACATTAACTCCATGATTTATCCCTTTTCCATCGATTGACCCCGGAGCTGTTTATACCGCGATGACGGCAAATTGATTGCTTGTTTTTTGCTGCCTTATGAAATAACGCGATAAACGTCTAATAAGTAGCATAATCCAATTAAGATAAGTATATAATAACTCGCAAATTTTACTTATTCGTATTTGTTAATTGCATGGAGTTCGCTACAGGATAATTGAATAAGAAGAATGCTATAATAATGAAATAATTGTCATGTGAGTCAAATAATGAATGAAATAGAACTGGATTTATTTATAAGTGCCAGTGTAGGTATTTATATATTTATTTATGAGTTTTATAAATATATATTGTAAAATTTAAAATAACAAATCCCCACCACCATCGGCCGACAGTGCGCCCAAAACGTTTTCTTTATTCAAACAATAAAATCCTGGCGTTTTATATCCATATTTATACGGTACTTTAAGAACATTGAATTTTTAACACAGAAACATCACACAACAGACACAGAATTGAGTTATTAAATGACAAATAAAATGTTCTGTATAACATGCCTCTAGAGGAAACGCGTGCCGGAGGCCATGCGATTCGTGTCACGCAATGAGCTACCCCTAAATACCCGTTTCGTTTCCCTTCTCGTAGGTATGTAATCAACCGGAGTGGATCATTTCAAAATTGGAAGCAATTATGTGCATAAAGGAACGAGGATAAGCGCGCGTTCAATTTTGAATGTAGTTACCTAGTTCCTTAATTTTGTTATGGGTTCTTGAAACTAAGGTAAGGCATACCTATCCTACCTGCGATTGCTGATTTGAGCTTGTATTTCGTAAGGCCATCATTAATGATTTTATCACGAAGAGTTATCTTAACCACAGACACTCAGAAACTGTTATTTGACTTAACTAAACATTTTGAAAACCATATTGGGCGTACTTGATCGATTCAAAAATACCTAGGTCGGTACTAGACTCTTTAGCCGATATGAACCGCTGTCTATGGGGGCCGTCAGTCAATATACCTGCGTAATAAACGTGAAATCAAACACCATTTTACCCACTTATACACCATCACGTAAAATTCAGCCAAATTTAACACTAAACAAGTGTCATTTTTATCAAATCAACCTGTCCTGAAGATACATCTGACGATGTACTTAATGCGTAGGTAGGCAACTAGTAGGTAGGTACTACGTATTCTACTTATAAATCAATTTAGAACAACGTTTCATGTATATTATTTCTAAGTAATATTTCATGGCTGAAGTTATACTGTTATAAACGTAATAGCTAGTTACTAGATTCTTTATTCGTTTAGTATAACTTAGTTCACATTTTCTTCTCATATAGCTAAAATACATGTCGACGCGGTTATAAAGCGTCAAAGATAGCAAATATCTACGTATATGTAACGGCAACCTTTATAAGAGCATAGCCATTGTACGTAGTTTAATAAGCCAAGACTCTCGCTCATAGGGCTCATAAGACGATGTACCTACTAGTTTGGTTGGAGTTGTATGAGTATTTTACCAGATAGAAGGTAGACTGGTTGAATTATAAGACGGTGTAAGAAAGCGGCAAGTAATTTGACTTCGAACGGAGCACTCATTTCGTTGAAATTAAATCTAGACGCGGCGGTTACGACGCGGTTTATGACGCGTTCACGTTGTAACACAAGCGTTATCTACTTACAGCACGCATTTCGTAATAGCTTCTTGTGCTATCTTTAATAACTTAGATGTAAGCAGTTTAAATTATATTAAAGTACCAAACCAAGACTCTTTAATTGAAATGCCCGAACGAAAATCTGTGAAACTAGACAATTATTTTTTTTAAGTATTTTTTAATAGACAGTGTAGGTATATGCACAAAACAATTTGAAGAAAATTGGAATAAATAAGTACTATGTAATTATTTTATATTATTTTTCTATTTTTCTTTCGATAAATGTTGTTCTAGTTTCGACCAATTTAATTTGAGCATATTATCCTGGGGCACACTATAATTAAAACAAGGTACTTAAAGATAATTTACTGCTTGAATATTTCGGTTGCCTATAAATAAGAAATGTGATCAGTCGGCAGAGTATCTCGGCATCGCAGGGCGCCTAGGTTAAACGCTGTAAGAAACTTTGTTTTGGCTTAAATATATTATTTTTATAGCTGAACTTCCAAAAGTTACTCATGTTCTTTTCTTTGTTACATATTAAGTAAGTCATGGTTGGACTAGAAAATAAAAATAAGTTTTTCTATTCCGCGTACCACTATATCACGGAATAACTTGCCGAAACTGACACAAATAAACGATGAAGAGAAACTTTTACGATTTTATTAATGTTTTGACAGTTTTGAACTAAGAACACATTTCATAAATAACTTCTTATTTTAAATATCCCGCCATTTTTATAGACAGTTTACGTCCAGTATTATAACACGTTTTCTGAAAAAGAAAATATTAATTCCATTGTAAATTCATTAAACCTTTTAAAAATTGGGGGTTATGTAAAGAGTAATATCAATAGATGAATCTATTGTATAAATTCTGCAGAGATAATGTTTTGTTTCCTACCGTTTTCTTTAAGCAATGCAACATTTCCTTGCACATATCAGACGTCGCTTGTTTTGACATAAATGCCTTCATTTTTTTTTCATACAAGTAACTAACAAAATTCGTATCCAACTTCACATCGATTGCTGCAACACACAGAGACAAATTAATGCAACCCGATATTAGCGATGCGCTCATCTAACTCTATAAACTATCAGAATAGGATTAAATGGTTACCAATTGGAGAGTTAATTCATAATAATCAACGGCGACTGATGATGATGATTAACGGCCGTCTACCATTAGACTATAACTAAACGGTGTGTGTGTGTACATTGAATAATTTTGAAAAACAAACTCGTAGGGAAATTTAGTTTTCGATACAGAGGTCGAATCCGGACTTTTTTTTAATGTTGTTCGGTCTTTTCGCGCTCAGACAAAACTACGCGACGGATTTTATGAAATCCCGCATAGTGATGGCTTATAGCCTGCGTATACATATAGGTACTTGTAAGCCCAATATGTTACTTTTATCCTAGGATATTGAAGGGTTGGAAAACTGAACTCAAAATCCACCGCGTGGATTTAAACTAACTAACTAGGCATGGCGATTGGTTATAAAAAGATTATTATCTAGAATAATTCTTATCCCGGAAAAGGGTGGATCCCCCGGAATAGCTAAACCACTAAAGGCAACGAGTACGACGTCGTGTGGACTTATTAAACCTCGTATACATTTTGATGAGACACAAACATACCCTTACCTTACGAAATTACCTAATCACTCTTTTGCAGATTCATCTCAGATACATCATCATGCGAGTAGCATTATTCTCGACTGGATGAAATATGTACGTGTTTACCATTTCATGAAAAAGACAAAGTTGTTTGTATAATAGAATGTGCACAAAAACAGGAAAAACAATATAAGATAAATTAAAGAACACATTGGTATGTGTATCCTAAAGGCGATGTGTGGGAACACCATCTGTCCGGAGCCAAGACTGGAGAAGTTCTGTAACGTGTTGTGCATATACAATTATGGAAGCCTGTTTTACTTCCTTATTTAAGAAATTTATTGTTTGCATGTCGAATCATAAAAAGAGCAAATTTTGTTTTCTGCGCATATATACCTATGTGACGTCATATTTCTTGACAACGGTAGAATACGGCAACCGGAATGTTACCTCCAATTTTAAATAGAGGTTTTGTCCATTTTATGGTAGGTCATTATTACTAGTATTTCAGATTTTTTTTTGTAATGCCTTTGTAAGCTGATTTGCCTTGCTATAAATTTGGGGATTATCTTTTTCATGAAGTTTAAAATTAACGTATGTTAGAAATGAAATGTGAGTAATAAAAAGTGTGGATAAAATCGTTTCAGGATAGACGCTTTATTTACTTTGATTATCTTTGAGAAGCCTTGTAAATATTTATTTCAATTTGAACGTGCTTACAATTTAGATTTTTGTAGGACAGCTGTAAGTATAATATTCTTAGATATCAGTCGGATATCCTTCTTACGTTATAAATTGGTACTTATAAGGGGCATCAACACAGTCCTTTATGTCCTTGATTTCTCCTGATCCCTGGTCCCGGCCCACGAACAAAATCCTTGAGCGAGACAATTCAAGAGGTCTATCAATCGACCTAATAAATGGCTTTATTAACCTCCAATTCTATACAGTTTTGCTAAAAGCAAGCCACTTTAATCCACTTAAGCATAAATTCGAAGCAGTCCCCAAGGATTGCCGCTAAGCATCTAGTGTCTTGGAGCTATCGACGTCGACACAAATAGACCTGGTTGCTCCTGTAAAACACGACAGGACTCCATACGAACAACACGTCGCGTATTCCACCGTTCAAAATTACTAAAATGAAAATTAGTTTCTTTGTCGGATTTTCTTTTGTGGTAGTCTTAAGTATTTTATGCAACGTTGATTTTGCATACCAATTCCAGAAGTTGATTGGAGTTGAGAACAAAGGCGGCAAAAGTAACGTAAATTTTATAAAACTCAACAATTTATGTAAATGTGGAGGTAGAGCCGCCGTTTCCTCAATGCAATTACAAAGAAAACAGCGTCCAACATACAGAACGCGGGCAGAAACGGTACAAAGAATTGCAAGATCGGTGGAATCGAAAAACGTTACAGAGTCGGCCAACAGTTCGGCCGTAGATAACCACGCTTTATTACTCGAAAACTTCAAGCGATTCTGGCCCGTGTGGAAATGGAGAGAGTTAGGATTCTTCTCTGACGACTATTTGAATTTGATCAACGAACATTGGCTACGGTACCCGCCTCCGAGTGAGTCTTTGCAAAGGACTTTGGGAGGATTGTACGTGCTGTTCACTACAGTCGGTTGCTGGGGCAATATCATCGTGCTTTTCATGTACCTCAGGTGAGGGAACACATCCTACAAAACACACACAAACCTATGCAAAAAATCATGTCGATCCTTTGCTCTATGAAAAATTATAACAAATCTATTCTACGGGAACCATACATTTTACCGGGATAAAAAGTAGCCTATGTGCTATTCCAGACTATAATCTATCTCTGTGCCAAATTTCATCCAGATCCATTCAGCCGTTCTGGCGTGAAAGAGTAACAAACATCCATCCACCCATCCATCCATCCATCCATCCATCCAAACATTCACATTTATAATATTAGTATAGATTAGTGGGATTATAATATTAGTGAGGTGTCAAACATTATTATGTATGTAACCTACGACTTTAATATCTAAATAACCAGTACCAACAGACTATATTTACACGTGGCAATTCAATTATGAAATTAAATATATTCCCTGCTGCCTTCCTCTAATAAAACAATAATTACTCGCTGTTTAATAAACAATTTTATATAAAAGATAATGAAAATACTTTTTCTCCGAGAATTTGCTTTGAACTACATTGATAAAGGAAAATATTCCAATAAATATTTATCAAAGTAGAGATCGTCTCTTAATTAATATCAGACTAATTAAAATCGGTAAATAGGCATACATGGAATACAAAGCTTAGTTACGGGTATATTATGTACCTAAGGCAAAAGTGTATAAACCTCTACTGTACCTAACGATATTTTTTTAAATCGAAACAAAGTAGGTAGATAAGTTTTTAATAAAAAAAAGCGTTCTTAATGGTGCGGCCACACCTGCGGCTTAGTGCACTAATAAGTGCCTTAATAATGTCACTAAGCAAATGTGGCCAAAAGTATACCACATTAATTAACTAATGTCATTACTAATTATGTTAGACATTTGGCTATAAGAGCAGAAATAGATTAATGTAGCCAAGCGTTTAATATTGGCATTTAACAACAACAACGTTGACCCAGATGTGACCGCACCATAAGAGTTATTACACTTCATGGCACACAGTCATGGCAGTTATTTTAACACAACGGTAACTGATGATAAATGTCCCCATATGAATTGAAAATAGGCGCAATGTAGGGTAAAACTTAATTAATTATAATTGTTAAGGTAATCTCAGTATACGTAAGTATTTACTTTGCAGAATTGATAACGTAGTGAAAGACGGTTGACCACGTGAAATTAAATGAATGACAATTTGCCAATGTCGCGCGTCTAAAATTAACTCTACCACCAAGGTTGTTATATTGGTGTTACACCTCGCTCGGTATTTTCGCTCAGAGAAAATTCAGAGTATATACGGTCCATAGTGGTGCCGCATCCTTACAGGGAGACGTTTCGTCTGCCCGGGCACACTCCAACATTTTGTCTCGGAAACCATCGTGAACGGTTGTGCCCTCCTATTTCATTGGCAAGGGAAAACTTTCACGTGACGTGACATAATTAAATGTCCAACACATTTACTCTAGTAATCATAGCAGCTCTGAACATTGTTTTTTGTTTCGACACAGTGTTACAAGCCAATGACAATACCTCAATTATAGATTACAGTGTTAAAAGTATTTATAAGCATAGTGTTAGTAAAACTGTGAATCTAAAACCGTTTAAGTGTCATAACGATTTTTTGTGGCGTCGTTTGGATAGTTTGAAACAATGGAAACGGCGAAAAAGGATGGCTGGAAACTTTGGGAGAGAGTTTGAATTTAAGAACGCATTAAGAGAGACTGATTTCGTTAAACTTGAGTCATATCAACAAACTTTCGATGTTATAGACTCTACGGTAGTTTCGAAGAGTTCGCTAAGTTTGATTGGGAGATTTAAAGAGCTATGGCCGGTGGATGTGTGGCGGGAATACGGTTTGTTTAGTGACGACTACTTGCACCGCATCAATGAGCACTGGCTAGGGTTCCCGCCGCCAGACCCTCGGCTGCAGTACGCGTTGGCTGCCACCTACATTGTAATGACGAGTGTCGGATGTTTTGGCAATATACTTGTACTGCTGATGTACCTGAGGTTAGTAACTTAGGTTATGGAGCGAAAAACACAAGCGCATTAAGCTAAATAAAAACTATACATTATAAGATTTTAGCAGCTTAATTAAGATACTAATCGCTATTTTTAGAGTTCATTTGATGATCATTATTATGACATAACCTATGACCTTTGGTCAGATGAATTATTGTTCGATTAGTTACTACTTGTAATTTTAAATAAGTATACCATAAGTAGTTGCTTTAAAGTTGATATTGGATGATGTTCAAATAGGTATCAATGTAATGTTGATCAACAGTCTTTAAACTTTTAAAAGTTATTACAAGAAAAGCAAAGTATTTTTATTTTATTGAAAATCATTTTAGTAGGTACAAACTATTATTCCAAATTCACGCCTGCACGCACCCAATCCCCTTTTAACTGATTGATACAAGAGCATTTGTCTGGGTTGATAGAATTTTATATGTCGAGGGATTCATTGGATGATACAAAAACTATGTTACCTCTCAACGACCCAAAATCAATCCAATAGACTTATCCTGAATCACAGACTTGTTAGAATAATCAGACAACACACGGCGTACGCTAAATGTGATGCTTAAAAAAACTCTGGTTTAGCACGTTGTTGAAATGGTAGACCAGAGTTTTTTTAGGCATCTGGTCTACGAAATAAATCAAATGCTAGACCAGAGTTATTTTAAGCTTCACTATTAGCGAACGCCATATGTTGTCTGATTATTGTAATAAGTCTGTGTCCTGAATTTGGAACAAACAGGCAAGCTACTTAAATCATTTATTTGTCGCAAACAATCCTCTTTAAGTCCAATTGGTAATATGTTACATATTTATAATAGTTAAATATCATATCTATATTTCCTGTGGTGGTATGAAACGTTCTAGGTAGTCCGGGGGGTTTTTCTTGACATAAAATCCAAATACTAGTAACTACAGGAGATACTAACCTAAAAGAGATATGCTTTAAAATCCATAGCCATTACTTAGGCCTCAGGCTCTACTCTTTATATATATATATATATATATAAAGAGTAGAGCATATATATATATATATATATATATACTAGACGCCAGACGAACACACCAACTGTATGGCTCCAAACTAAGCAACGCTTGTATTGTAGGTACCATAAAATGGACTGGGGCAAACCCAGTAACACCCAGACCAGGCTAAATTACAAAAATATCGTCTCCGATATTTGCCCAGGCGGGAAACGAACCTGCAACTACTCGGTGCAGTGACCCGACCGGCCTACGCTCAAATCACTAGACCGAGCTGTCGTCAAAGCAAAAATATATGTTCAATTTGCAAACCAGCCTAAAATAATTACAAGCGATCATCGGGCTTACCCAGATCTTGAAATCACAACCTATCCTTATAGCAAATCTCCGGCCGATCGTATTTTGAGCCCATTAAGGCCGAACTTTGATAGAAAATATTGACTTTATCGAGAAACGGAGTCGAAAAGTCCTTCACGATATGTGCTCAAATGCCATTACATAAGTTAGCTGTGTAGGGGGAAACGGGAAATAAATGGAGTGTACAATATAGTTTTATATTTATAGCTCTTTCTAGGCTTTATCCAATTATTTTGTGTTGGGGTCGGCGTTTTGTTCTTTTAATGCTATACTTGTCTCGCCGCATACCCATCTTTCGTAGGTACTCCTTAAGGATCTACAGCGGTGTTCAACAAAGATGGTGAACAAGACATCGACATTCTAACTTCCATTAATGATTACTATTAATGATGATGATGCGCCATTGAACCGCAGGATTCAGGGTTAATATACCCTGTCTGAATCATGCCGTATTCTTGTCGGTCGAATATATATATCAACCCGTATCGATAGATTGACTAAATACGAATCCGGCTATCCATATTTTAACATCAGCTGAATAGAAATGTATAAAATTATCATATTATCATTATTAAGTCCTATACGAGATTAAGACCAATCTTAGAGAATCGTGTTACGACCTAGATGAAAGTAGAGAAAAAGTGTGCATGTCTCATATATATTTCTATATTAAGTGAATGCGCAATTAATAATTCGATAAGCATTTTAGATAATTATCCTTTTGAACATTATCCGCTTAAATTCAGACGGCAGAAAGGAATAAATAAATAAAAAATGCACAAGAAACCCCAGCTAATATAGCGGCATTTGAATTTCAAACGGGTCCCGTCCCCCGAGCTCGTGATTATCTGGGCCGCAGCGGGCAACAAATCTTAATTTTTTTTCGGTTTGCACTCACAGAATTTCAATGAAATCTTTTGAGTCTAAGTAAATATCAACACAGTTGGAAATATCGAGACACTTATCTTATGAATCCTTACTTACTTTACTGGTATTCTGGTATTTGAGTTTTTCCACAATAGTGGGTATATTTATATAATCTACATGTATAAACAAAGTCGTGTTAGTTACACCATTTATAACTCAAGAACGGGTGGGCCGATTTTTAATATCTATGAATTCGTCTTCGCCCCGAATAGCAGAATAATTATTAAAATATGGGGAAAATTCACAAAAAAAAATTATAAAGTTAATTCATTTTCTCATGCATTTGATTCTGAGGGGGTACGAAGTTCGCCGGGATAGCTAGTAATGAAATAAAACCAAATTTTCCGCGTTAGCACCTATCCAGTTAGATACTTAAGCAATAACCAGGATCAATATTTTGTGCTATAATTTTAGTAGGTAACAATTAAATTATAAGTGACACAATTTCCTGATAATAGGTAGGTATACCTACCGATGATAATAAGCTCCATAATAAACACATATACGTGTAAAAAACATTTTTCTTAGTTTTTTGTTGGCATTTAATGTTATGTATCAGTTTTTCGTATATCCATTTTTGTTTAATTTAAACCCACAACGTCTACACAATCATGTTACCTTCGTAGCTGCGTACACAAAGGGCCTCCCAAATTAAGCCATCTCATCTCCGGCAATGTTAGAGTAGGTAAACCTCTAGGTGCTCCAGGATCGAGCAAGCTTTAATTTTGTAACGACATCGTCTGTCCCTAACCCTACAATTAACAGCATCTGCCTGTCCCACTATTATACGACATTTAATCAAAATTCTATGGAAATTGTTTTATTCGAGACTGAGAAAACGCTTTTTACGATTTACGAATATGTTACTGCCTTCATGTTGCCTACATAAATTATAATTAATTATACAGTCCGCTATAAACTCAATTTTATGGCAATCTACATAGTAGATATGCTGATTTTCGTCCCTTTAGTGGAGTTGACAACTTTCAAGCACTAAAAATATATATTACGATTGTGTTAGCCTAGTATTGTCGATGTACTACATTTATAGCCCACATAACTTAATTTCCGTTTTTAAAACTCTTTGTTTCTCCAACAAGTTATTATGTTTTACAATAATGTTGAAATTAAATAATACATAAAATGGTAGTTTTCGGCCACAATTTCTAAATTTCGGCCTACAAGAATTTTATTTTTCGGCCACCGTTTTAGACGGAGTAGAAAGTTAACTATGATATAAAAAGTACATAAAAGTAATATTATTCTATACAACTTAGACTGAAATCAGATCTCCTAATTGATTCATGTTATATTAACTAAACAGCCTGCGCGCGTCACATACAAAGTGATTAATTTGATTAATCCGGCCAAGTTATCTCATTACCGCAGCCATAAATCTTTTTTGAGCGCGAACCGCCAGAGAGTATGAGGGAAACGAAGCGGCGTGTTAAACTTCGGCAAGCTTCGACATAAGTAATAGTCTGGAAGGACGTCTGTTTACACTATGATCACCACGGGTTACACGGGATTTTGCATATTGACGTGAACACACTTTTCTGGTTGAAAAGTATACAAGCACAGTATCATCTTCCCAATACGTATTCATTTATCATGCCTCATCTTTGAGTAAAAAGTAGAATGTACCTAAATACTCTGATTAGATACCTACTCCCCTATATCCACTATAGTCTTAGTCCACCTACTATAAAAACTAGTACAGTAGGTACCTGTACTTATTCTTAGCTAGTTATCTTTTACTTTAAGCTGAGAGCTATTTTATTTTAGAACAGCTGGCGGTGCAATTTTTAAGCAATTTATATCAAATCTCCCAACATGACAGATTCATGCGACACGTAAAAAATATTAATATTATCCAGTTTTCCTAAGGCTATAGGTACGGTCATGTCCGAATTACCCATGAATTATCTTCGACAGTTGGTACATACAACGACCTAAGGGAAGCAGTTTGTTACCTTACACAAAATGAAATGTGTATTTACCTACGATTTACCCTTTAAAACCCATTTCGAAACAGCGGCTGTCAACCAGGAGGTAAATAGTCCGCAAGATAAAGCCAAACAAAAGAAAGTAAATTGTATTTCGTATCTCAAGGGAGCAAAATCAATATTATTGAAACAGAGTAAACAATCGTCAAACCTATTAGCAAGAAATCAATTCGGGTTTTCACTCCCATCACCATACATTTAAGAGATAAATTTCACCTCTACTTTTCAATAAGTATACCCATAAGTAAATATAAATCACCCACAATTTTAAATGTCTAGAGCTCGTACAAGTGTATTTAGGGTCTTGAGCTGCGATTAACTAAAACGTGATGTACATGAAAATCGATGGCCTAGTTATACAAATAATATTTGCAAAACTTTATCTCTGTCCTGATATTTAAATGAAAGATTAAACTAAATACACAACGATGTAACTGTTAGGAGAGTGGCTAATTATTTATATTCTGTGAGCTTTTCTCTTAAATAATGTTACCTATGTGATTCTCAAAATAAATCATCTCTTTGATCTAAGTATATCACTGCTACATCATCTTATATTTTCATTCACGCACCTACATTGTCTACACATCAACAGCTACATGCAACGACATACTATATTACCCATAAATTATATTTTAATATATAAAATGAAGGCCGATATACTTCAAAGTAAAATGTTATTAACTGAAAATAATATTTCACGAGTAGCGGTAGTTATCAACATACACTAAAATTTAAATTCCTGAAATCTGAAAGTGTTTAACAACAACATTGAACCCAATTAGTTATATTTATTATAATATAGCACCTAATTGCCGAAATAACTATACAAAAACTTACAGCACTATTTAGAAGAAATATAGGTGTATTCTTTATTAATCGGTGTCAGAGCGAACTTCAGTGCGCTCCTGAGATGTCCCATTTTCAACTCAAATGACATTGGTTAGAATAATATTTCTGAAGTTGCGTTCAGAACCAAAACCGACCTTTATTTTCATTGATATTAAGTGTCATCTTTAATACAAACTTACAGACGCCTGTTTCCAAGATAACCTAGTAGCGCTCTAGGAACGTGCGTGCATATACAGAATGAATCACTGTTACCACCCTGTAAATGCTTTATCTCAAGAACAAAGCTAGGTGATTTCCATATCGCGGCACTTAGAGCGGCTCCTTTATATTCCGTAGTTTAGCGACGCAGAGCGGTTGTGAAATTAGAGCACGTCTCTAATTAACTTCCCATGTAGGTAGGTACCAACCGGTGGAGGACAAAAGATCAAAGTGGGTATGATTAATGCGTTTCAGATGCCGTACGCTGCGTACCCCGGGGAACATCCTGGTGGCGAACCTGGCGCTCAGTGACTTCGTAATGCTCGCCAAGACGCCTATATTTATTTTCAACTCGTTCAACCTCGGTCCTGCACTCGGGGAGACTGGTAATTTGTTTTCTTTTATCATTATTCATTTTTCCTTGTTTCGCATTTCTTTCGCTACTGAATGATCAGATATTTTGGAAGATTTTTCATTGAATATTGAACATTTATTATATTTATTAAAAGTAATCGATGTTACGCTTCCTGACCCTAACGTGACATAAAATATTGTTACAGGCTGCGTGATCTACGGATTCTTAGGGGGTCTGACAGGCACCACATCAATCGCCACTTTATCGGCCATCGCATTGGACCGCTACTGGGCCGTGGTCCGGCCACTCGAGCCTCTCAGAGCTCTGACAGCAATAAGAGCTCGTTTATTAGCTATCGGAGCCTGGCTCTATGCTGCCCTTTTTGCCATGATACCGGCTCTGAACATCGGTTACGGGCGCTACGTACCCGAGGGCTACTTAACCAGTTGTAGTTTTGATTATCTTACTGATGGTCTTAAACCGCGTGTTTTTATTTTTGTCTTCTTTTGTGCAGCGTGGCTTGCGCCTTTCTGCACTATATCATTTTGCTATATAAAAATTTTTCGTGTCGTAGTTTGTAACAATATTATGACAACGAAAAACCAAGAACTAAGATTATCTTCCAGACATGTCAAGGAACGCACAAAACGTAAAGCCGAAATAAAATTAGCATTTCTGGTGATGGCTGTTATAGCACTATTTTTTGTATCGTGGACGCCGTATGCTGTGGTTACTCTCTTGGGAATATTTGGTAGAAAAGATTTAATAACTCCGATTGCTTCAATGATTCCAGCGTTGTTTTGCAAGACAGCTGCATGTATAAATCCATTTATTTATGTAATAACCCATCCAAAGTTCCGGAAGGAATTCAAGAAATTACTATTTAAGGATAAATCAAAGCGTATGAGTGGAACTATAAGGACGATAGGATATTGCACAGAGGCGACGAAGATACACAGACCGAGTAGGGACTTAAGCGACACCGATGTTGAAATCGTCGAAATGAAAGATATACCGTTTCAAATTGAAGAAAGATTCAGCGGGAACATAAAAACTATATCGTCAAGGTTATCAGAACGAGCAGATTCACAAACGAGTGTTAGTATGAAAAGCGTAGAGGAGACCGTTGTTAGTCCCCCTTCGTGGTTCTCTAAGCCACAGTTCAGCAAGAGGAGAAGTTTCCATCGACGTTCCACTCGTAGCATTGTGTCTCAATGCACGGATCCCACGGCGTGACTAGACACCCATATTGCTGATTAGTGATTATATACTCTTTGTTGTTGCTTCTACCACAATCGTTAATTAGAGACCTATCCTGAACAAGAACTAGGTACATATTAAGTACCCACTACCACAGAGTACTTTGTATAGACTGGTACCCACCTATTTAACTGTAGATACCTGATACCTAGGTATCATAAATACTAATTATCTATTTAGCTACACACCTATTTATGGTTCGATGACGGATAGTCAAGTAGGTGCAATGAGGTACCCCATGCCTAAGCAAGAGTAACTACTTAATCAGTTCCCAAATAATTGGATTGAGCGTTAGAATGATATGTACTTACCTAAGTATTTTTTTTTCATAAATACGTTCTATAGCAGATTGTTTTTATTATTATTACTTATTTAAACTATTTTTACGATGATATCAAATTAAAATTATTATTAAATTATTGTAAGTAGGTACACCTACCTACCGTAAACGCGCTGATAGCACAATCTAGCCTGTAAAAACTTGTACGGTATTACCTATTACAAACAAATGCTTCGTTACTGTTTTAAACCTGAACTAAAAGATCTAGGATTGTTGCAGTATTAAAGTTAAAACCAGGTATAAAATATGTTCTTATTACCAATCCTAGACCGTCAAAGGATCAGATATGCCAAGTATTTTTTTATTTAGTCCATGCTTTAAACTTTGTATTAATCGCATTACTATATGTAGACTCTGTTTTCGAATAACAAGGATTAACTTTATACACACTCAGCTCATTCATGGCGGGGTGTGAACCGCGCGTGGTGCGCAGCTTTAAAAACTTCCTATCCTATTATTTTTAAAAAATACATGGTAATGAAAAATAATTGTGTTGATATTTATTTTTCTCACCTAAAACTTAGGATTGTACCTAGATAGATAGGTACCCAACAATGTAACTGGATACGAGATAAAAATAACTAGGTAAGTATATAGGTACCATCTAATACGGTGCTAAACCTACCTAAAGGTACTGATTGAATACTTATTCATATTTCGGTAGGGAGTAAGTAAGTGGGTACCTACCTACTTACCAAAGTTTATCTACTGACATCTTTTATCATTATTGCCGCACTGCAGACTGGCTTCAGCGTCAGATGACAATGACCCTGCACTCCAAGGTTTAAAAAAACGCATTTCTTACAAACATTGGAGTATCGTTTTGGTTCAAAATTTATCTACATCTACATGATATAGTTACAAATCAATTTTGAAGCAAAACTAATACGACATTCAACGCAATCGTAATATATCGCAGTCACAAAGGAAACAAAGTACATCGCTGTGATGTCCTAATTTTTCGTTAATAAAAACCGTTGAAATGTTTAATTTCGCGCCATACCTACTGCTTTCACCATTGAGTTACTTTTACGCTTTCACTGAGTGACACGAGATTGGCATCATTGGGTTGGCACCACTGTATAACTGTCAAGTTGACAATAACGTTAGTTTGGATTGGAATCGTAAGTTTGGTAACGATGGTATTTGTGGTTTCTAACCTGTTTTCAATAAATAAACTAATTTTCAAGCAAATAAATCCTTATGCGAGACATTATTCAATCAGAAAAACATATAAACTACTATTCTTTGGATCTGACCGAATCGCACTTAGCAGTTTTAAAAAAGTGAATGAATTTAGGTTAGTAACATTACCTCATACTATTGAAGTAAATGATGGAAAATCTGGCAATAAATCCATAGCTGTGCATATTTTAAATCTTCGTAAAGTGAAGACCCACATTTCTAATTGTGTTCATTGCTCACTCGTAGTATTTTCTTTCAGAAAAAAGGAGAACCATCTCATTGATTGCCTAGACTTAGTTACCACTGATAGCTTCAAACATAAAACAGACATAGTAAAATATGCGCAGAAAGAAAATATAAATACAATACCATGGCCCCTGCACGATCTGCGCATAGCAGACTATGACTTAGGGCTGATAGTTGCTTTCGGACACCTGATTAAGGCAGATCTTTTAAATAAATTTCCTTTGTAAGTAGTTTTGATTTTATATTTTATCATAACTAATAAAATTATGGTATCTACACTTTACAAAAATATTTGTATAACTTTATATAACTGGAATCAAATTAAATAAATCAGACACTAGCATTTTGATTATGATGTAAATTAACTATAAAGTCAAAATGTATGTTCAATTTGTTTATTTTTTTATGATAACACAATCATCTTGGTGTTATGTTGCCATTACCATAGTTCAACATCTAATAGGAGCTGCATGTTTGAATCACCACCCATCATACATGCAGTAACAAATTGTTTATCGGAATAATTTTCCTTTACAAAATTGCTATTGTATTATCAGAGGTATGGTGAATGTTCATCCGAGCTTGTTACCTCGTTGGCGGGGTGCGGCGCCCATCATTCACACACTCCTGCATGGGGATGAAGTGGCTGGTGTAACACTTATGAAGATTAAGCCCGATGTTTTTGATGTGGGTAAGCTTAACAGAAGATTTTACAATCCGTCCATGTATGGCTAGCCATACATGTGTTATATAGGCTAGCCATAATACAATCGGCCTAAACATTAACCAGCCAGAAGCATTTTGTAAGGTGTCTAGATAGCTTTGTAAAGGAGCGGATTCTACAATCCAACTGTGACATAGATAAAGTGGCTTGTATGTTTTATCTAGCAATATTGATGAAAAACTCGCTGATTTTTGTGATTTTTCAGGTGAGATAATAAGTCAAATAAGAGTTTCAATTACCAAAGATATAATGCTACCAGAGCTAACGGAACAGTTATCAGAACTAGGAGCTGATATGCTGGTGGAGTGCATGAGAACATTACCAGAAAGTTTAGAGAATGCTCAACCACAGGGCAAAGAAGGAGTCACTTATGGTATGTAAACTCAATTTAAGTGAGACTGGGTGAGTACCCAGTCTCACTTAAATATTATAAATGTATCACTGGAAACTTCAACCTTTAAACCTATACTTACTATCTAATGGAGCTAATAGAATAAATAAAGTATGGTTTTGAAGGTTCCATTATATTGGCTAAAATCTTCAAGCATTTAATGGCCTACAATGTGAAATGACAAATATCAAATCTCTTGCCTAAAAACAGGTTACATAAAACATTTTCGTGTGTGGTTTGCAAATTTGTGTCGGTATTGCATTAATATACCGTACGTTATTAGGAATATGAAATTGTGTGTATTTTTAGTAGAGGCTCAAATAGCCTCTATTGACAAAATTGTGATACTTCCATATTGTATTCATTTCCAGCAAAGAAAATCCACAAAAGCATCAGTGAAGTCAAATGGTCAGAGATGACAGCCCTAGAAGTCTACAATCTACACAGAGCCCTGAATGGACTGTACCCGCTCACAACGAAGTTTAAAGAAAAACAAATAAAACTTTTTGATGCTTTTATAAACAGCAGCGAGGAGGTTGAGCAAGTTAACAAACCAGTTGGAGCCCTCGAATATTGTGCTAAAACAAATTCCATCAGAGTTTTATGTAAAGATAGAAGATACATTTGTTTTAGATCACTTAGGATAGTGGGCAAACGACAAATATCTGCATTAGATTTTTACAATGGCTATATTAAAAATATACCTGTGGATAAAAAAGATTTTATAGTTTTTAGGAATCAATAAATTATTGTTATCTAGTATAGAGTATTATTACCATAAGCAATTAGCCAATTGAATTGGAAGGATCACTTTCCTATCTAAAAATCATTATTTTAAATGAAAATATTTATGGTAGGATTTACATAATAAATGAATAATACACAAATTTATATGGTTGTAAATAATATTAATACAATAAATAAATACATAAATTAAACAGGTACATAGTATGAATGATAAATACTTACTTACCTAAACAAAAAAAATAAAAAGGTAGTCTCGTGGTTTTCAATAGCTATTGTAGTCATAGTAGAGTATAAAAACAGAGATTCCCGTCCATATGAATCAGGTTATTAGAACTGCTAACTATTTTATTACCTACTTATGTCAACTAACTCATAATCATTGATAATCCTAGTATTTCCTATTAAGTGCCTATGTAGAAAATCTCCTAGCAGACTTTAACTCTGAAAGAAAGAAAATAAAAAATGTTAAGATAGGATTTCAATGCCAGTGTATACCCAGTTGGTGAATGTATCATACATAAATATAAAAATATTCAAAATAAGAACAATAGAGTTAACCCAGGTACTGTAGATCCACACGCAACGCGTGAGCCCCGTACTGGAATAAACGCTTTTTTTCTGCATCAACCGGAGTCTCGTATTATGGGATTTATTCAGTATCAAGCAACTTCTGCAGCTAACGTGTTGTCATAATGACCCCTATCCGATGTTTCCGCTCCTCTATCTCGATAGTGTGTCGGAACCATATTCAGCCTACATCATTAGACCACTCCAGAGTGGTGGTGGTTGTGGTGATTTTCGAAAAGGCTTTTCCCAAGCCTTGCCACTGAATACTGTATTCCAGTACTAAACATATTATTTTTATTTAGTTTAGTATGTTACAACCCTGGCAACTTTTTTTACATGTAAGTTGGCAGCATTGTTTTTCTCTCTTGATTTCCCATCATTTGAACTAGCGGCAATGGTGCTCCGCAATAAATTATAATATATTTACCGCATTTTAATGAACCACCAGTTATGGTTTCGTCCTCATCTGATTAAGAATTAAGGCAATATGAAATGTCAATTTGATTTTAACAAAGTAAATAATTTGACTTTGACCCTGTGTAATAACTTGCCTAAATCAAAGTTAAATGACGCAGTCTCATTGTGGGCGGGCACCGAAGCATGAAGGTAAAATCCAAAATGTAATAACCGAAGGTTTTGTTCCATTTAGATATAACTATATAATATTAATAACTTTCATTTCTTACTTACCAAGCCTAATCATAATAGCGAATTAGTGTTGCCACCTCACTTTTCAAAAAGGGGCAACTTACGAAGCTAAAACGAGCTACGTTAGTATTGCCGCACAAAAAATATGGATGGTTGTACTAAAGTTGAAATGAGAAACCGAAGTGATTTGGAAGCACGTCGATAAGAATGTTTTTGTTAGTTAGAATCATTTATTTACTGATAATGATTGATAACGAGCGACGTATCTAGTGCTGTGAATACAAAAAATGATTGTAACCTCAGTGGGGGTCAGTAAAAGTTTCGAAAGTTTTAAAAACCAAATTAATAGCTATTATTATAAACATTATAATAATAGCAAGGCCCCTAGGGGAAAGAGTGCAGCTTAACATGGTAATGCAAATATATCGAATTTGGCTTTCGTAACCATCAAAACATGGACTAGACTCCTTCAGATTACTAAATGAAATAATACACGGATTCTGTAAATGCACTATATTCATGTATAATGTTGTGTATAATACATAATTATACAATTTGAAAAAAAAAACAATGAATATCAATAAAAAACAGAAGCCTAAACGTCTTACCTCTTTGTAAATACCTATTGTATTAGCATATACAGCAATGCGATTTTCTAACTATCCGTTTCCTGAAAAAAATAAATTTACTGTACCCTGAGGAACTAGTTGTTTGTCCACATAAAACGGAGTATACCTAGTAAGGCTTCTGTTTTCTTGGATGATTAAATGGTTTAACTTTGCATGAATTAATTCAAATGGCTTGATCCCGAACAACCAAGCGATGCGAGCCTGCGGGTTTTTTTAAATCATTCGAAATTGATATTGGAATCTGATTTAAAAAATATAAACAGATTTTCGTTATCTCTATGAAATGCAATGATGGCGCTCCTAATGAGCTGTCAAAATGCTATTTTAAATAACGTTCAGATGGGTTCGAAAACCAAAATATGATAGCAGAAAGATGGATGTACATTTACAATGAATGTATAAAGCGATTACGGAAAGTTTTCCGATTTCGTTTTCCCATATAAATTTCGAGTGATTTTAAATAATCCGGCTCGAGGTCTGGATTGATTCCCTCTGATGGTGTATTCTAGCGACGTGATTTGCAACCACGACTACATATGTACTTGTCTAGCGTATTATGTGGATATGTATAGTGCAAAGCTCTGATTTTGATTCTCAATATAAAAACCTAAGTATAAAACTTTATTCTTAAACCCAATATCTAAATCTTCATTTAATCCAAGTTATGTAGGAAGTGGTGACGTAATTCTTATCTATCTATGATCCGACTGATTAGGAGCGATAAATCACGTAGCCGTGTATGTAATTTGTATGTATTTAAGTCAATAAATAAACGATAAGATATAATCTGATTTGGTAATTATATCAATTTCTAAAAACACTTTCTAAATTTGAATAGAATAAGTCAGGTTAGGAATAAGGCGTCATAAAAAAGAAAAAAGTTAATAAGACTAGATTCCTAATGGCTTGATAATGTTTCTTGAACTAAATACATAAAAAACAAGTATACAAAAATAGTGTAAAATGTGCATAAATACCAGGTAGGTCGGGATTCGATGCGATAGACAGGAATTGAAAAGCAATTGCAAGTTTACCGAAAATTAATTCTCGCCTATCATATCTGCGGTGCAAAAGGCAAGGATGTGCGAGTCTAGAAATTGAAATGACTGTAAGGGCAAAACTTTACCGTATCCTTTCGTATTTAGAGAAGTTATTACTTTGTGTGGTACGTTGGTACGGTACGAATAACCTGAAAATGTAATTATATAGGTAGATATTGCTAGTACATTATTTTGGAAACGTTAGCTATTAGACATACGCTGATTTTAAACCGAACTGAATATTCAGCCGAATTATTCGGTTCAATTTACGTTCCGTTTCTATGCTCCAATTTTACGCTGTGTGTATCCAACTAAATAAAAGTTTTTTTTTTCTTTTTTTAACTAGGTCGTATTTTTGGTTCTAGGCAAACCACAGATCATTTGATTTATTTTGACAGTCATTTACTATCTTTTTACCTGACGGACGGCACAGAGGTAGGGTAATGTTTCTGATTGTTTTAACTTCTTTATTACAATTTTATATTTTAATGTGTCTTAACATAAACTACTAAAAGCCGCTTGTACCGTCCAACCCAAACACACTGAATGAAGTTACATGCAAGCGGCCCTTAGACTATTATTTTCTGGTCTTATTTTAATATTTACTAATAGAATGTCAATTAAGTATGTTGATTTTTTTTTAATAAAATTTCGGTTAATGTTCGGCACATCAAACGAATATTCGGCTGAATACCGAACATATAAAATCTTGCCGAATACCGAATATTCAGCGCATCTCTATTAGCTATACAACCGCAGACGAAGGAATACATTTTTATTTCTTCTTATGAGTATACAACCTATCGATTAACCGCTTAAAATATTGAAATAAAACTAATTTTAAGGATTTTATCGCGGTTTATTTTTTATTTTACGTTCCCGACGTTTCGGCTGCTTTGCAGCAACCATGGTCACGGGAGGACTGAGGTGGTTGACGTCCTAGTGTCATAGTTTGACGGGGGTACCCTCATATTTAGTTGTTACTTGCGTCGGGACGCCGGGAACGTCGGGAACGTAAAATAAAAAATAAACCGCGATAATATCCTTAAGATTAGTTTTATTTCAATGTGTAGTATTCGCGTAAATATAAGAAATCAATACGCTTAAAATATTTTACACTATTTTTGTTAGCCTTGTAACTGTTTAGTTTCAGTACCTATATAATATAGTAGCTGTCTTCACTAATAAGTACATATAGATTTAATTGGAATATAAATAAACATGATAACGCATTCTATTTAAAAACGAGTTTAACAGCCTCTTAAAAAAATATGGACTGATAAAACAGCTAAATAATAATGTTGATTACCTCGCCTCAGGTAAAACAGGACTTCACATGAAGCGAATTTTAAACGTTTCACTCCATAACACTCCAATTACATAATATGTACATACATGCAATATGTAATGATATTAAACCTTTTTAATTAGACCGTTATGTGCCGTTCACTTCTGCATTTTTAGTGTATACAATGAAAAGGAAATGTGTAATATATTGAATTATATACCTACGTTTAAAGTACATTACTTTTTTAATGATTACTTTGATAACATTCATAATGTTAGCGCAAAATATAATTCATTTTCCTAACGTTCGCAGTCAACACAGTAGGTACCTAACCTATTGACAACGCATGGGTAAAGGTATACGTTCATTTTTTAACGGTCTAATTGAAAAATGTTTACAGTAATGAGTGACAAATTAAAATGGCGAGTCGTACGACAATGCGACAGTTTCAAGTTGACGACAGACACTGAAGCGGCACCTCACTCGGGTCACAGAGAACATTTGGGCGACGGCTGTTTCCTAGAATATTAGTTTAAAACACTTTACTACGCTACGACACATGAATTTCATTGCAGCAATGAATTAGTGTTGTAACCATGATATACAGGGTTGTTCAGAGAGGGTATACTAACCTTTGAACCAGCGCTCCTTTAGCGCTTTTGTAAACATTATGTTAAGTCATAATTTCAATATTTTGATTTTAACGATAAAATCACACAATGATTATAAATGAGCTGAAGAAGCGCAGGTTCGAACGATAGTACACTATTTCTGAATAGCCCATATAAAATTAATGTATTAAAAATAAATGTTCGTGAATTTTTATTATATTGTTCATACAATATCTACAATACAATGACAGCCGTTCCCAGAAAATAAACATTTTATTAGAAAAATAAACATGCAAAAATGCAAACAAGATTGTAGATTAATAACAAATAAACATGCATATGAAACATTAAATAAACGTAAAAAGGCAAATTAGTACGAGGATAATATAAATGTTCATTCGGCAATCAATAAATGCTAATATTCTTGGGGGCAAATCTGAAAAATTTAACAGAATAGTTATTTTTTATTTAGATACCTACAAAAACGTACCTAGCTATATCGTACTTTCGGTTTTATAAAACACCAGCGTAGACGTATAGACGATAGAGGGAAGGAGAAATAAAACAAGACAACTGATACGAGCAGTGGAAATAAAAATATTAATGATTCTAAGTTACCATAATTTATTTGACAATAATAACGTTTTCAATTCATCATCGGGATACATATAGACGCTGCCGATTAAATTAACGCTATGTGTGTACCGTACAAGTAATATGTGTATAATAGAGGAGATAAGACTAAAGAGATATATTGCATGACAATAGATACATGAAACGAAGGCATTCACTACAGTTATTTGTAGCCAGCGCCTACATCAAACTCAAAAACATCAATAACCGTTATCTCAACAACAACCACTCAAACATGTTCATATAATTCTGATAGTTACTACCCTAAATGTGATAGCGGCTCCGTGCCGATGATATACGTTAGATTATGTGACAGATAATACATCAGAAAAGATAATAGTAATATAATGGCGCTTGTTCGATATTAGCATCATATACAATAACATTATGAAAACAACAGATAGTATTATACAGCTATTTATATTTGCTACATGCTCTCTTGGTTACAGATGATCAATGAACTGCATGGCTGCATTCAATATTACCATTTAACGTTATAAATAAAATAACTTTTTCACTCAATAAAAGTGTAAATATATGTGCTAAAAACCTTCTATACATTATTTAGCTGTTTGTCGTATCATTAAAGATTGTGGGTATGTTGGCAAAATAAATAGTTCACCTTCAATCCAATAAATAAAATTCATATTGTTGATAAGTGCAGTCATACAATACACGGTCAAAGCTTACGTATAATTATAATCATAATCTAAGTACTATCTAGCACCCTGTAACATAAACATACATATACATAACATGTTATTTACATAATCAGTTAATTGGGTCTATTCTACGTACATTGTAAATATGCACTAATTATCTAGTTTAGAAGCTTGGAAGAGAAGGAAGCGGATAGAAGATGTGTGTCTTACATGTGCTCTGGATGACTGCGGATGCAGTCAATGAAGTCGCTTGGCTTAAGCTCGCCTCGACAAATGCGGAACACGGCCGTGAATAAGGGGAATCTGAAAAACAAAACCAGTTTGTGTAGCGTACAACTAATCGAACGCTAAAATCCATAATAAATTAAGTATCAATATTAACACCTATATAGGTTGCTTGACTATTATTGAATTTAGTATATTTGTTCAGATGTTTAATCACAAATAATTAATATTCTAATTAGTATATTGTGATAGAATTTTCAAAACACATTTCAAATAAGTAGATATATTAATTACATAACATAGTAAACAGAATAGTGGAGTGGGGTCGCGCCTTTTCTCTGACTTATGGCGATGTCGTCACACTCCTGTAGTTTTGTACAGTTTTCGTTTTTACTGATCAGAAACTTTATATGTCAGTGTTTTTAGAGAACGAATTTATTTTTATCGCTCTTAGTAATCATAAAACATTAATTAGCTATGTAATATGGCATAAGAAAATATTTGTCACCCTAATTTTACACTTACGTTAGAATTAACTGTTTAATAGTAAATCTCTAAAAAATGAATCTTCGCGATATCGCGAGAAGCCAACATACAATTCTTGGGATTGTTGGCGTTTTGTCAACAAATAATGTATCACCTACTAGGTGGGTATCTATTTTTTTTTATAAAATATATCGAGTTAGATGCTGAACAATGCAACTCTCTTAACGAATATCACGTAGGTAACTACACCAATAATTTTACATTGCAAAAAAGTCGCGAACAATGTTTACAATAAAGCAGATAGTTAAACTATTTGCAGTTTAACCTTCAATTAATGTGTTCGCCGACCTCAGTTGACCAATGGATACCAGCCAAGAGATACTATTTTAGTTCAACCGACAATTATCCAATGATACGTACAATCGTCCACTACCTACATTATGTACGAGATCAACAAGCATAACAGTCCACACAGATGTTACGGATAATTATATATTGAAGCAAAAAAGTATCTGGTACTAAATTCATTGAATATCTCACAAAGGAGTTGTATAATTTTCTTAGGGAGGACGGTAAACACGTACTGCATACAACTAGGAATGTATGCACACTCGTGCAACAATAGTATCTATTATGCAAAATAATGTCTATTCTATACGCTCATAAACCTACACACAAGCACTAATTTAAGGGACGGAGGCCTTTTGAAGCCAAGTCCGGGCTAATTTTTCTGACACTAATGTAGATGCCGCAATATTTTTCTATAATGTATAGTTTCAATCAATTTATCAGGGTTTATATGACGGGTTATTAAACTCAATAATAAAAAGTATAATATAATAACCCATGTTGCTCAACTTACTTGTTTTCCATATTTTTGTTGGCAAGCATATGGTTGACCTCTTCGGCGGTGATGGGGCCCTGGAGTTTCTGTCCGTTCAACATCTCATCCTCTAGCTCCTTGATGGAGCGGCCGGTCTTGACGAAGGCCTCGGCCACTCGCCTATTCCTACCACCTTTAAACAAAGATAACAAAAAATAAACATCTGCTCATATCTTTTTAAAACAAGATCGGCTTTTCCTCGCTATCATATGCCATCCAATAGTGAAAACCCCATTGAACGTGGATCCATAGTTCTTCCGTGCTGCTCTAACAAGCTGATATATAACTTGAGAAGAGTTTTGAAAACATATTTTTGGACCCAGAAACATCCAAATAACATATTGTAGGTTTTTTATATTTCTTCAATGTAAAGATCCATCTCATTTAGGGCCTGTTTCACAATATGCTGATGAAACCTATTTGACATAATTTTTATGGGGAATCTTTCAAATAAGTTGTGAATAGGGCTAATCAACTCACTTTGAAAAAGGTGATTAAAATTTTATAATAGTATAGATGTTTGCTCATGTCCCGAATAATAATATGTACCCTAGTTAAATAGAGTAAGAAATTTATTGTAGCTATGTATTTAACTCATGCATAAGTTACAAGTTTGAGCAAGCTTATCCGAATTGAACAAAGAAAAAAACAAGAAAAACTTCTAAGTAACATGGATGTTAAGTTATTTCTTCACAAAAACTTGTGATGTAGCTATGTTCGTAAAAACAAAAACTTGTACCTTTAACTTCACTACTTAATAGTACGTACCTAAGTAGGTAAAATAACATAATAAATAACTTACTAGTGAAATAATGCCTTAGTTACTTTGAATCGTCCCCAACAAAACCATTACGAAGAACCTTGGACCCGGAATCTCGCTAATTGATACTTAACATGCTATTTTATTGCGGTTGCGATACTGCGTGCAAAAAGTAGATTAGAGACCTAATAAATACCTACGCCTAGTTATTTCATATTATAATATCTACCTACTACACAATTTACGCAACGATCTCAATAAGCGTCGCTTGGGTATTGTTGATAGAAACGTTACTCTCCATAAGACCATCTTATCACTGGACAATCCCCAAAAACTGTTACATTCAAATAAACATTAAAGTCGGTATTTCGTTTTGTTCCCAATCGCCATTACGAACGCAATCTACTTCAGCACTTGCACACCATAGCTGTGAATATAAAATCGATCGGTCACAATCAGCCACGTTGGCTAAAGGGCTTAATTTAGCCTCCGATAACATTTTTAAAGCACAATAGACTTTTCAAAACGAGAAGATAGCACTGAATTCCGAGTACATAGCGGATTCCAGCTTCCATCGCCACGTCATGTCAGGGGACTTTATCCAGTATTATATTGACCTTTAGTTTCGTCTAACAATAACAAAACCAGTAAGTTAGGTAGTTAACTATTGCACTTTGATTTCCTTTCCCAGCCCAGTTACTTACTTATAGGAACTAACTAACTTTGTACCTTCAATAATAATTAATAAGCAATAATAATTGCAATAATAATTAATAAGCAATAACACCAGTCGGCAATGTTTACGCTTATGTCCCTATTAGATAAGAGACATTTATTGCAAGCCGATGTACATCATATCATTTCCTATTTCATACCTTGGACTACTAAGGGGTCGTCTATTAATCACGTGAGGATCGAAAGGGTGAGGGGGGTACGGAAAAAAACACCTAATATCACCCGGGGGGGGGGGGGGGGTAATGAGATATCACGGTGCTTAATTTTCCAGTATTAAATTCGATTATACCTGTATTTAAAGATAATATCCTGACAGTTTTAGGATACTTTATACCAAAAAATACACGTGATCAAACATAGGAGGGATTTAGTAATGTATTTATTAGGTTAAGATAAAACTAGATTTGGTCAAGAAATTCTTTAATCACTTTAAATCTAATATCATTTGAAAATCATAGAATAGTATTTTCTTCTTTTTTATTTATTTAAACTTCTAACATTCCAAATATTTATCGCGATTCAATAGGTCCACAATATTAGTTGTAGCTTATTTATGTTTTATTAAGACATTCACAATCACTTAATGACTAAACTGATGGCAAAATATAATCAAATAAATAAAACTGAGACACAAATTACGTGGCCGACTTTACATTACACGAAACACACGTCTGTGGTAATTTAAAATAAATCATGTTTACAAAAATATCACGGACAGCATGTATCGCTACCTGCATCTGTCTTGAGACGACGACGTGAGAATCCCTACAATCCCTGATAACGCTCGTTTTTTGTACCTACCTATACTAAAATCAAGATCATCATTTTATAGCTTCACTGCTGTAGGTATAATCGAAACAAATTAACGATGCATTGTATTCTTAGAACTGGTTCAATCCAAGATTGTGAGGCATGATGGGTATTTTGATATGTTACATTTCTTGTATACCAGACATGCAATTCTAATGGTCAAAAGATGAATTCAATATCGTGCCAAATTTCCTTTCGTAACAAAAAAAACAGATAAAGTAAATGAGTTCCATCACACCGTAAATAATTATGTAAATTGTTACGCAATAAAGTAAGCACGTAAGTATGATACCTGTCCATAACATTATTTTCAGTATCGACTGTTTATTAACACAGAACACTATAACATTGTTTCTGCAACAATAATGGTCTATTCAAAGCACAAAGAACTGGAACAAAGAATGGGTTTAAAAACATTTTGTTGTGTGTTTGTAAATGAATGATCAATAAACTTTGTAAATTTTTCGCTTATCATAATATTTGCGATAAACTAACCCCTAATGTGCAGGTAATTCATTGGAAATATTGCATCAGACGAAAATGAAAATAACATGTTATATTAATTTTTTATCGATATTGCTGCTACCACCACACTGTTTAAAAACCTTTTTAACAATAAATTTAAAAAAATATTTATTTTGAAATAGTCTGCAATAGCTTCTTTTATTGAGACCAAGAGTGACGACGCAAAATCCATAGCAATCAATTCGAACAATTTTACGACAAGCAAGACCAAGCAAACTTAGACAGACTAGTTCTACCACTACCAACTGCGTCAATCGGGTCAAATGCTAGATGTATCATGAAAATCAATAAGTACAAACATAATGTTAACAAAAGCACTCACCGTAGCAGGTTGTGATAAGATCAGCAACACCACATGACTCGAAGAACGTGCTTAGCTTGCTGCCGGGGTAGAACACATCGACGAACTTGATCATCTCCATGAGACCGAGGCGGATCACCGCCGCCTTGGTGTTGTCGCCGAAGCCCAGGCCGTCCACGAACCCGGCGCCCACTGCGACTATGTTCTATGCAAAAGCCATCATAAACATGTAATTGCAAGCATCAATAGCAGTGGTTAGAAGGGCTGCACTCGTAACCACAAGGTTCCGGGTTCGAACCTTTGGCGTGAGACGTTAACTGGGCTGGGGGGGCTAACGCAGCGGTTCCTAATGTTATAAAGATCGCGCATTAGTTGTTTGAAAAAAATATTTTTTTTCGCACCCGCTGCACACATAATTTTAGGCTAATATCAAGCAAGAAAATAAATGTAAGCGTTCACGTGATCGAGGGAAGAAGCGGTTTAAACTCATCTGTACAACAAATGATTTTTACTCTTATCAAAATCTGTTAATAAGGTCCTTAGGCCCAGGTCTCTGCACCCCCATGAAAGGCGCACCCGAACATGGAAAACTCCTAGCTAACGGAACGTCTCGTTAAAATATGTTTCGCTCATTACCAGTAACCGTAGTAAAAAATACTTACGCAACATTTTTTCTAAGATAACAGAGCTAACTAATAATACGCAGTCTTTGCGCACCTTCGATTTCACGCGCCTAGGGTGTGTAAAAATAGATAAGCGACTAGCCAACGTGATAGATTACCAGGCACATATTTCAGTCTAGACGTCTCACAGACGAAACTATCATTGTAATAACAGTTAAGTATTATAATATTGGGATGCTCAATTAACATTTGCATGAAGCAAATAATATCTTACACTAGTCAATTTTAAAACACTTGAAAGTCTGTAAGTGCTATGGTTGCATAATACCTATATCTTATTCATTTTCGTAAATTATTTTCAAGGTCTTTTCCACACAGAGATACCTCGGGAGAGTACTTAGTTTGCGCCCCGGGAACACATATTTAGCTGTGACGAAAAACAAATAGGTACCCCTTTGCTGTAAGCCAAAGCCGGCCGGAGGAATATCTACAACATATAACGAACCTATGACATTAACAATAAAGGCGACAATACCTTAAGGGCTCCGCAAATTTCCACGGCATCTTCGTCGTCGACCACCACCACTCTAAAATACTCAGTCTGAATGATATCACGCATCATCGGCGCCAACATCACGTCCCGGCATCCGATAGTTGTCTCGCAAAATTTCTCGTCCGCAACCTGAATGGGAACGAACGCTGAATAAAATCCACTCATTATCCTGTAGATATCGAAATTCCTGGTTTTATATATTCCATATATAGTTTACTACGCCTACTATATATGAGTATTTTTTTAAGAATGTCCTGTTATTTATTTACATTTAAAAGACAATGTAGGTTATGTTATCATCATGGTCCCTATAACCATTTATATGTATAAGATAGGAATTTCGTGGATGAAGTGAAAGAGCCACACCACATTGTGTTCATTGTATTAGGAATTCGATGGTTGTGGTCAAATTCTTTACTCAGTGGTCATCTTTAGCCTATCATTTAGATAGAGTACACAATTTAGGATCAGCATTTACTGAAAATACTTTGATTGAGTAAGCAGGTACGTGTTATAGACCAATATGTGTAGGACAAAAGTGAGATTTATGAATAGATATACTATACTGAGGCGAGTCATTATGTTTACAGAAATACTATAAAAAAGGTTCCTGTAAGCAATAACGAACTATGTAGGCATTAAGTATCAAGAACAAATACCCACTTTGATGCACAACTACTTTGTGGGTATCTGGATGTATATTCACACTAATTTATTATGCTAGTACCGATATTATCAGACAAGGTGTATGTCTTGTGTGTGCCATCGTATTATTGTATATGGTATTCCTTGGTAAACATCCACTTGATACTTTCGTATCAGGTTTGCAATGCAAGTATGTAAACAAAACCAACAAATATACATCTGGAGTGCATCATTAAGTCAACTACATCATTGTAAAAATAAACCTTATCTAAACTGCATAAAGTAGTATATCCATTGGCGGTTCTCATAATTAATATTATGTATGAGTTTAAGTACGCTTTTGAGTCGAAGAGGTACTTTGTACTTATTAAATGGATTACAATATAAAAAGATAATTGTTTTAAAAGCTGGTTAAAACGTAAAAGCTTTATGTAAAATTATGTACTTATAGCTACTGTCCTATGAAATAAAGATTCCCATCACCCTTCATATGAATTCGGCCTTGCATTGCATTTGTTTCAACAGTACATTGGCATTATGCCATCAGGAAGCAGCAGAACATTATTACGCAATGGTCAAGGTTTAAAAATAACCCACTATCCTTCTTAATCAAAAGATGTCGTTGTTCTAAAATGTACCATAATACTGTGATTAAATAGGGATCATTCTTCTTTATTTCTATAAATCATAGAAGAGCACTTACCTCGGATGCAATGTTTGCACCCATTAATACAGCACATGGGATCTTGAGACACCTCGTTATTATGTGGGATATTAGGTCAATGCCACCACCTTCTGCTATGTCAAAGCCCTGTTGGGAAATATAAATAGATTTATAAATAAAATATACTTGTACCTTACGTATTGAATAATAAGATTCTATATTAAAGAACTATTTATAAATATTACCTTGATCAACGAAAGTGCAGCTGCCGTAGGTTTAATTCTACCGAGAAGGGTGGAACAAATGGTTCTCACGAACTGGTGCGGAACTACGAAAATAAGGAGGTCAGCGTCCTTCGCAGCTTCAACCACTTCAGGAATAGCAACCTGACAAAAACCGATAGTTGTATCATACAAATAAACATATATCGTGCATGTATATTAAAATACCCATTTACTTAGTCATAAATTTGTACTTTTTTATTAGGTATAATGATTTTGATGAACTTTTCTCATCCCTCCCTATTTAAGCCTTGCTTAAGGTTGTAGGGTGTTCATGTGTCATAGTTGTATGTGATCATTTTCCAAATCTGGATTTATTTGGTGTTGCTTCTTCCTTCTATGTAAACAATTTAATAACACATTTCATTACAATGGGACTGAGAGTACTAAGACCTACAAAATCGAATCTATCTGAGGCACCATCCCAATAATTAAATCATTACATATTTATAATGATTGATTGAATAACAATGGCTTGGCTATTTTATTTATAGGATCATTGAAATGAATGATAACAGACAACTGATGTAAGTACATTAAAGATGTACTTTATGATAAAGCACCAAAATATTTAATAACATGTTAATGTTTCTTTTTTAATATCTCAATTTTACAACACTCTTAATGAAATTAAGCTTGATAAGAATATTATGTTCTTCAGATTGGAATTGCACAATGTTTAAATAGACGATAATATTGTTTGTCTGTACACATATTCTGCTCTATAAATAGGCTGACCATGTTTCTTATTAAGGTTACCGCTTGTGTCCAAGGGAGAAATCTTGTTTGAAGTAAATGTGCATTACAATATACATTTAAGATAAATATGATTCAGTAAGTATTGTCATAATTTTAAAGAATTGATATTGGCATTACTATAAAAACTGGGAAAAATTAATAAGATAAAAAATACATGGATGTAATACTTACAGAAATTAAACTAGTCTGTGGTGGTATAGGTATACTTATAAAATATTTGCATTGAAATCCTTTACTTACCACATTGGAGGGGATTTTATGCCCCGGCAAATACTTCACATTTTCATTGGTTTCATTGATGATCTCTGTTAACTTTTTCCCCTCAATGATCTCCTCATATACCCACATAGTAACCTTATCTTCGAAATTCGGTAACCGGGCTGCATTTCGACCGACGATTTTTGCAATTGCAGAACCCCTACATTAAGACAACATTATAAATAAACTTATCCAGCCATAAGAATGACTATACAAACTCATACTGTACATAATAGGTACTATAGCATAGCTATGATACACTCACTGTAAATTGTGCGTACCCTGTGTACCTATTGATTGTATGATGTGATGAAACAATAGAGTTATCTCTAGTATGCATAGACCTATTATATAAGTTCTTAATATTATAATGTGGTGGATTAAATCAAATAACTGATTCCACAAATACATCTTTGTAAACTTCCAGTCAACCTTGTAAATAATAAAAAAACTATGTGACGACCCTGCAAAAATACTAATGATTTGCTGTAAATGGAATTCTGATTATTTAAGTTAGTATTATGTAGTGTGTATTTTTGTTAAGCATATCCTGCTAAACCATTGAACTGAGAAAAAATCGCCCTGAATTATTTTATTATTGGCAAATTAGATATATAACAGATTCTTAAAAATAACTGAATTCATTAATAAAAAATCCTAAATGTTCAGTCTTCGAACTTCAAAGCTTCAGTACACTAGGAAGGTACTAATGTACCTATAATGTAAGTATGCTTCAATGCAATGGAATTATTTTGAAAGTTTTGAACAGAGGTAAACCATTGGTTATATCATCGAACACGGTTCAGTTAAGGTCAAATGAACAGGAATGCGATGGATACAACAAACAAGTGATCGAATTTCATGTTACTGCTTTTATCATTAAAAATAATATAAATATAATCAGATTATAAAACTTACCAATTACCCGAACCGATAATGCAAACTCTATTCTTTATTTGTTTCTCTGCCATTCTGAATCAATGTGCTCTCTACAACGGCGTATTATTCGCGAAATTTTAAACGCGCATGAAACAATACACGACAGCGCAAGAGGCAATATAACTCGCTACTAATTTACGCGACCGAGATCAACGAGACACGATGTGCTTGCCTTTGAAGTCACAAGAAGCTGGCTGGCTAGCTGAAGTTATTATTATTATCAACACTTATCACAAATCTATTATCAAAAGCATATTATTATCACTTATCAGCAGCTGTCTGTCGCAGAGAGAGATACCTGGACTATGAGAGTGAGAGAGAGATGGAGAAAAAAGCAGTCTGACTTTTTTTTCTGGTTATTACCAGCACACGCTTGTGTATTTTGCCAGTGTCAAGTTTTACAAGTCTGTGTTTCATGTCTGTATGGTGCTGTTGTCTTCTTCATTGTTTCCTTATAAAATAAAATGGAATAAAATCAGATATGGCCTCAACACAGATAAGTGTGTATTACGGGTATTATTATCTTCTCCTGTCTTAATGCAAAATGAAATGTGATAATATAATGTGAAATCAGCTGTAATGTGGCCTCAGGCATCAGGCATCACAGTAGGCAGAGTAGTGGTTTTATCCGTTTGTTCCATTCTCTATCTCTGGGCCGAACCCATTATTATTATCTGTTGTCACCCATTTTCTGTATATACGCTGTCTACGGTTGTCACGTTGTTATAAGTCTGCCTGCCTGTCACTCAAATGTCAATTTGACAAAACGGCGATTTCATAGAGCGATTTCTCATTGGTTAAAGGTAGATTACACAAGGATTGTATGGTAAGAGGCAATCGGACATAAAGAAATTCAGCCCCTCTATGTCTGTGATCGTCTCTGCTAGGCTCAAGGCTAGCTATTATACCCGTAGAGATATTATATACCGATGCGATCATTGTCTATCTCTTTCTTGATCTTAAGCTGCCTACGTATGTATTGATGAGTATGAATCATGATCATGGTGTAAATACAAGTGATCAAAGACCAGCAAACGATAGAAACCGTCATATATATTACAAACCGTACAAACGTGATACTGTTCTCCCTATATTATAATACTCTGCATGTACAAATCAAATCTAAAGGCAGTTTTCTCTATGGTGTGCCTTAAGATACTTCACACGACAGTTCCGTAATTTGTCATTCGTCGATCCTATGACCCTACCCATGAATCCTACCACATAGGAACATTTCAGGAATATATATGTTTGATATGGTTTGATATAAAAGAAACCCTTTTGAAGGGGTTTTATCAGGTTTTGCGTTTAACTTAGCTTAATCCAAACACCTCGTTGGAGTATTTGCGAACACGCAACTTGTTCTCATATTGGTCTGTGAAACCGCCCATTTGTCTGAAACAGCTCTTACATGTAGAAGTTTCTGGAAAATGCCATTTTCTCAACATTTCGTTCGATGATTTTCGATCAAACGTCATTGGAGTGAGAACGAAGTAGTTACGGTGAACTCTAGAAGCTTTCTGTGGATCATTTTGCGTGAGAATTGCTCCATTGCAGCGTGTTCATTGCTCCACCTATTACTCCATTAAAAGTGCTCGTGAATTAGTGTTTCCAGAAGTTTTTTGGGTTATCTAAGCGTAGAGCACCGCTTGGTAAGTTGAAGGAATTTACAATTATAACCTGTTAAAAACTGATTGCATTTTGTGATTTTTTCATTCATATGCGTATTATTTACATTATACATCACCCGCCCTTATTGATTTATATAAAAGTTATAAACTCTTTGTATTTATCTCCTTTGTAAATTGTAACCTACTATACCTAAATCAATTTAATTAACGCCAACCACGTTTGCAACAAAATTCCTTGGAATGTTTAATCAATACAAAAATTTAAAAGGTACATTATTTATGTATAACGAATGAATTCACGAAATAGTAGATTCAAATCTATGTTAATAGTAATACTGTTACAGAATTTTCCACTGTGTACCTACTAGTACATAAGCATTCACCATCAACTATTGATCCTGATTATAATATGCTAATCATGTGAATAAATTGATTTGTATAGGTTAAAATGGTGAAGGAGACAACATTCTATGACATTTTGGGTGTAAAACCCAGTTGCACATCAGATGAACTCAAGAAGGCATACAGAAAGTTAGCTTTGAAATACCACCCAGACAAAAATCCAAATGAAGGGGAAAGATTCAAGCAGATTTCACAAGCATACGAAGTGCTTTCGAATCCAGACAAACGACGGATCTATGACCAAGGTTTGTTTACTGTATTGATGTGCACTAGCATAAACATACTATTGTTGTAGTATACTAAATATATAACATGTGTCACAACATTGGTTAGATTTTGATATGATTTATGGTTCCAGTCCCATGGGATTCTAAATTAATGTGCCAATGACTGACTTGACTTTCAGTATGCAGAGGCTTTTGAATCAAAATGGAATAAGGAATTGAAATTCATACATAATTATGCCTACCACAATGACCACATACAAGTATATCCTAAAAATAGTTAAAAGTATTATCAAATGAAAATGGAAATTTTACAGCTGCATTCTTCATGACTTTTTGTTAGTGAATTGTTACACAGTACATTTCTATAGTAAAAAAAAAACAATGTGATGCAATTTTTATTCAATTTATAGTTATTTAAATGTGCTTTTATAATTTTGTGGGGAATATTGATGAAACTACTTATACATAAATTGATTGCATAGGTACTGATGAAGAATTCATCATTATAATCTCTGGACAGTATAGTTTGCATTTGTTTAAAAACACAAGGGCCTTTTACAGACGTACGAGTTATTTTTATAAATGTAGGGAGGACGTAACGCACATCCGTCGTTGAATCGATTCCTTCTGCCTGCACTGGCTGGCGCGCCGCGCTCGGCGTCGGTGGCGCTGTCGTCGCGCGCGCCGTTGTTCCCCTCCCGCGCTCTCTCCCCTCGGGTAGAGTGTCTGCGCTACTAGCCTGGACAGCCATTCAGAGGATTCTGCCTCACCTGAAATTGTGCATCAATGTGTTCTCATGTTTTTAACATAGGTGGTGAGCAGGCATTGAAAGAAGGTGGCGCCGGCGGCAGCGGCTTCTCCTCGCCCATGGACTTGTTCGATATGTTCTTCGGCGGCGGATTCAGCGGCGGCCGCCGACGAGGCCGCGAGCGTAAGGGCAAGGATGTGATCCATCAACTGTCGGTGACACTTGAGGAACTGTATCGCGGCGCCGTCAGGAAACTGGCATTGCAAAAGAACGTTATCTGCGACAAATGTGAAGGTCGTGGTGGCAAAAAGGTAGGTGTTAACTTTACTTTAGATACTATCAGAACCACAGATAACTACAATCAAACATTGCAACATTAATATTTTTTGGGGCCAGATCCGCATGGTATTTTACTAAAGTACTTATATGGTCATAATTTTTTTGTAATAATAATGGTGACCATCCATTTCCCTAAACAGGATATTTTGGAGGGCTCTGAAATTGTGTGATGATAAACAAAATGACAATTTGGCACTAGTTGCAGTAAAACACAGTCTTCAACCCTGTTCAAGAGATAAACACACAATACACCTATTATATTATGTTTGTATTTCATTAGCTGTGCTTGTGACTTCATAGGTGTGAACTTTCATTTTAAGACTATCCTAAAAGGAACCATTACATTTTCTGTTATACACATTATCTCATACATTGATGCAGAATTTTAAAACTATCACCATACCAAGCATTTAATCCAGCCAGTTAATTTTTGGCTTTCCTTAAGAAGCCATCCATTTTCTGGGAAAAAAGTATCCTATTTATATTATAGGTCATTTTCAGAATTCTTATTACCATTGATCTCTTGTATTTTAGGGTGCAGTACAAACTTGCCCTACCTGCCGCGGTACTGGAATGCAAGTACAGATCCAGCAATTGGCTCCTGGAATGATCCAGCAGATCCAGACTGTGTGCAGTGAATGCCGTGGTCAACGTGAGATCATTGATCCTAAGGACCGTTGCAAAGTCTGCCAGGTAATAATCTTTATTTAGTTATAAACTAATGGGCATGTAAAATGTAATCTGGAAACTCAGTTCAATTATCAAAATTTTAACAAATATTGCAAATGAACCTTTGGTTATATGGATACTTCATGCAATATTTATAAAGCTATTAAAACTTATTGAAGGGGCAACAAAGTCATTGCGGTTATTGATTGATGTTTCGCCGTAAGCTTGCTTATAAGTCAAACTTAATATCCTTTCCGTGGAGAAAACTGTATTGTAGCTTTATTGTGGTAGATATCATAAAGCTTAGAAGTCGAGGTACTTTGTGCTCGCCTATACTACATCAGGTAAACCTAATATTAGACCTAGTGGCCGGTGGCCTGAGACACAATAACGTAAATGAAAGTGTGTTTATAGGAATTTGTAATAAAGTATAATTCACTACAGGGACGTAAAACTGTCCGCGACCGCAAGATCCTCGAAGTGCACGTCGATAAGGGAATGACTGACGGTCAGAAGATCGTATTTAGTGGCGAGGGCGACCAAGAACCCGAGCTGGAGCCTGGTGATCTAGTTATTGTTCTAGATGAGAAGGAACATGATGTGAGTTACGTTTTATTTTTAAAATTTATAATATGCTAATAATTACGCAATTTAGCTCAACATATTTTTTCTGTTTCGATACAGTGCCTTCAGAATTATCAAACAAAAAAAATACTTGCCCTTTTGTAATCCTATCAATTATTATTTTATTAATTCTATCACTTATTTTTTTACACTGATAACTGAACTAAACTAAAACTAATAGAAACCAGTTTATAATATATTAGGCACAACCAATCTCACAATAGTGTTTGATAACTTATATTGTACTTTTTCAGTTGTTTAAGCGTTCTGGCAATGATCTCATACTTCGGCTGAACATTGAGCTTGTGGAGGCCCTCTGTGGCTTCCAGAAGGCGATCAGGACCCTCGACGACAGGGACATCGTGATAACGGTTCTGCCCGGTGAAGTGACCAAGCATGGTGATGTCAAGTGTGTGATGAATGAAGGTATGTGAAATCTACTCATTTATTTTGATGGTAAATTTAAAATTCAAGAGTGTTTGATGGTAATGCATTATTTCTATGTTTTCAAACAAATGGGGGAAGAGGCACCCTCGGCTTGTCAACTTTTCCAATTATAAACCAAACAAATTGATTGTTAATTAATTAACCCAACAACACCAAACTCGTCTATGATGTTAGTTGAGAAACTGTTTGTCACGAGTTTCGGGACCCCAATTAACATGCAATACCCCGCGAAACGATGCAAATCTAAAATAAAAAGTATTCGACACGGGTTTCGCCTCTAAACGAAGCATCCTCAGTACGGCTGGGCTACGCATGAGCGACGAAGCACCACAAGCCCGACTTATAAATGCATAGGACCGCCATCCCCACTACCCCAACTACTCTCGTTACTACAAGAATCAAATAAGCTCTGTTGTTGATATGAAAATAAATTAAGTAAAGGGGGAAGGGTCAAAACGAATCTGTTCATTCAGAAACTCATTCCTATTCCCTCTAACAATTTCTAATCGCTCCAAAATAGACAACCTAAGACCCTTGCCACATATGTGAACAACATTTAAAAGTGTGACCATTATTCTAACTATAACCTGTATATAATAAATGTTTGGCAAAATGAGACCTATCAAGACAGGTGTGTGTGCGTTGTCTGTTTTCAAGATAAATGTATGAAATATGGTTTTAATTGCGCCTGATATCTGCGATCGTATCGTATTGACGTCCCATAGGACTATGAGAGCGAGGGACGAAAGAGTGAATAGTAGTAATATACTACCAGGTTATAAAAAAGATTACAAATATTATTTTTATTTCAGGTATGCCTATGTACAAAAACCCATTTGAGAAGGGTCAACTTATTATACAATTCCTAGTTAATTTCCCCAATCGCATTCCACCTGAAGTCATTCCTGCTCTGGAGAACTGTCTGCCGCCTAGACCGAGGGTTAGTAGTTTTTGTTTATTAGATCATTCACGAAACACAATATATATTTTTTTAAATATTTATACATCAATACTGAGTGACTAGCTTCCTCCGATACGAGTGTGTTTGAAATAGCAAAACGGCAACAACAATAATCAATATTTAACTGCTTTTATACGAGAAATAAATAACGAAAATGTATTGCACTCCATAAACCAAGAGTCCAAAGCCATGAATGACTGTTTGTCGCAATTAATTTGGAATATGAATATGGTTAAAGCATACGAATATAATCACTCTTCCACAGAATGGGTAAACGTCTTGGTCCCATAATCGATCTGATTATTACTAGGTCTGGTTCCAAACGCAAGGGTGCTATGATTATCAGCTATTTTATTTGTACTGTTCATAGGTGGAAATTCCTGAATTGGCTGAAGAATGTCAGCTAATGGAATTGGATCCCGAACAAGAGACGCGAAGACGGCGTGGCCATCATGGTAACGCTTACGAGGAAGACGACGAACATGCCGGTATGAACAGAGTGCAATGCGCCACCGGCTAGATGATGCCGGGCGATGCTAAGACGCCGTTGATATTTCCAATTCAACCAATTTGTTGCTGAATATAATAATAGTGTTCATTCATAGTATACCATGTACTTCTATCGCTAACTGCGTATTTTATTAGATAATAATTATAATGTGATTACTATTTCTAATCACGTTTGTTACGGATACCTTTATTGTAATGTATTTATTTAGTATGAAATCATTTGTCTCAAACATTGTACTGGCCGTAAACCGATGTCAATGGATATAACACTTAAGTCGTGATAAATACTATTTTTATTACATTGGTTGTATATTTTGCAATATTGGTTGTTATTAAACTATCTACGTGATTATTTTCCGTTTTTCTGTTCAGTGTGTATCTCAGTACCTGAATACAAACAAAATGCTAATGACTACCTTCTCTTCTCTACGATTAGGGATGAGGTACTGAAAAAGGAAATTTCATCCATTTCGAATTCCTGCAATAAGGTAGCTACACATATATAGATCCATTGACAATTCGGTTGGTTTCCTAGCTACTTATTAGATAATGGTATTTATGTGACATGTTCTAACTTATATTTTGTTTAAGGATTCTGTCCTAGATACAGTTTCAATATTTCTGGCTCTGGCTCATTTGGTTTTAGGGTTCTCTATTAGATCAAGATTGTATGTAAATGCATAGATAATTAGTGTAGTACCCATCTTATAATTAAAACACGTGTGCTTAATTTTTCTCATAATATTTATTTATATTATGTATGGCATTTTAGTCTGTGATTTATATTCATGTTTAAATTTCTCATAATTGTGTATTATAAATAACAACTTGTGTTGCAGGCTGCATTATCTAGGTTGGTTAAATATATAGGTACCCGCATAATACATTTGTAATGGGATTGTGTCTGTACATGAGGTCCACTAATGGGGTTTTTGCATACTTCATCCAGAAACCTGAAACCACTAAGTATATGGATTTTGGATGGATAGCCGCTATCCTGCGTAATACACAAATTATAATTTTTAACTCAAGTAATGAAAAGATTCGATGGTTCCCAGAGTATAAAACGAAAGTTCATGTCAATAAACTAGGTAGCGGGCACAGACACACACACACACACACACTTTGATAAATAAACTCATTATCTCGAAACATAGTTGTATTTTATTTGCGTCCTGGAGGACTTTGGCAAACAGTAAACTGACTGAGCTTGTTTGCTACGTGAGGTATGCGGTGGTAGGTAGAATCAGGTAGATCCACTATGTATTGATACCTAAAATGTAGGCTCCAGACTAATAAGAATATTGTTCTCAGCGCGCGGCATAGCGAGTCGTAGGCAAAGCGGTCCTTTCTTCCTTGGTTACTAATACCTACCTACCTACAAACAAGTTAGAAGTTGTGCATTGACACCGCTTGCTTTCGGCCACGCGTATTGTACACATCAAAAATATGATCGGAGGATTGAACAATTTTTTGAGTTAATTCCTCAAGTGTTTAAAACATCACCATGTTGATTTTGTTGGCGTACAACTAAGTCACCGTAATGTGGGAGCAATTAGCTAACATTATATTATTATTGGACGCCTTTGAGAATGGTGTACTTGGCGTGGTTTTAAAATTACGCCGCCGTAGGTGCAATATAACTAAGGTAGGTAAAAATATAAATGTCTAAATTATTTTATTACTTAGTAATTATCATAATATTTTAGTCTATACAAATAAGCACACCCCTTATTATTACCCAATGCCATATAACCACTATTGGGAGAGAAGCTCACTGTGTCCACTTGATGCAAGTTGTTTGATGGGATGGGGAAATTTGAAAATATGTGAAATGATGGTATGTGCACAAGTTTCACTGCATTTGGATAATAGGCAGATGATGTAGCTAGTATTTCTGTGGTTGCATTGAACTTAAGATTTGTTATTTTAGTTGTCAGGTTGGAAATGACTTTATACGGTGCAGGTTCAAGAGTTTTCAAATTTTCTATCTGGTATATATTGACTATACCTTCACCACTTCCTGTTGCTAATAACTTTCCACATGGACTGGTAGTCAAACATGATGCTGTAACACAACCATGGTCATAGAACTTTTTCAAAGGCCTGTATATCATTAGATCCCATACTGTGATCTCTCCTTGTGAACCATAGGAGTATAGGTGTATACTATCATGGCTGAATGCCACAGAAACAACATTAGAGTTGTGTTTAAAAGTTTTTAGTAATTCCTTTGATGCAGCAGATATCAAATGCACAGTTTCATATCCATCAGATGTAGCAATATACTTCCCATCATAAGATAATCGAAAAATTAGAGGCGTTTTAATAATATGGGGAAGTTGCACTAGTTTAGGTTCAGCTTTAGCAAGATTGTAAACACAGTATGTGTGACTGATTTTCGATGCAATCAGAGCTTCTGAGCCATCAGGTGTGAATTGTGCTGCAGTTATTTGCCAGCGTTTCAAACTAAAGTTGTGCAATTTGTTATTTACATCACCTCCTACAGAAAACAAAGACACAAGACCAGCTCTGCCAGCAATAAGTGCCACGCTTATTTTAGGATGAAACTCTACACAAGTTATTAGACTTCCTTCATTTTTTGTTTGGCGATTTATTTGTCCTAATGTCTTTAATTCAAGATAATCTTTTGGAAGGTTATTAGCATTTTTCTTGTATAAGTGGCCAACTGTTCTTAATATTTCATCATTATCCTCATCCTTTTTTTCACATTCTTTGTTCAATTTGGCCCAACTAGGGGTACCCATCAAGGTTTCATACTTTTGTTTGAGTTTCTCTGAATATAGACTGTTGCTTTTGTGGTTTGGTATAATATTTGCACCAAACAGGTCATCATCATCATCAACCCAGGCTGGTTTATGATCAACATCTTTGCCATCATTATCAGTGGGATTTAAATTTTCTAAAAGTTTTTGTGTCTTGTTAAACAAAAGCTGTGAGAGCCTGAAAAAAAAAAGTACATAATATGTAATACAATTATTTTAATACTCTTTTCAGGGCCTACATGTTTTGCATGTGAATATTTTTCAGTTTGGCTGTGGCTTCACCTGTGCCATCATCAATGATTATTGTGCTGTTGCTTGACCCCCATTGATCACAGCATAGTTATATTGCCTACAGCAGTATTTCAGTCATGCGTGAGGGGAATCATCATCAAGAATTCTAAAACACTTTTTGGATTCAGAGATGTGCCTATTGTATATTTTTTTAACAGACAGCAAAACATAACTGATTTGTAATTAATGTATAGATGAATAGGCACATCCTCATATAACATACTTATAATAAATAATCATTGCATACAGGTAGTCTGTGAATGTTTTGTAAGTAAATTACCTTGTATAGTAATCATACAGAAAGAAGGAATTTCATACAACTAAGCCAGGTAATTTATTACATTTAGATTATCAATACTTCTATCCTAACAAAAGACATGCTTTTTATCGTGGGAGCTGGATCTGTCATGGTTATTTTCTCTATCAATCCAGATAAATAAATTGAAAGGCATACTTAGAAGCTGGTTTTGTTATGCTATATGGATATTTAGTATGATTATTACCTTGATTCTTTGTCATCTATGCTAGTAGATTTTCGTTTCATTCTTAAGTGATTCGTCTTTTAAATTTTAATTGATGAAATAGACAATTAATATTATAGGTTAGCAAAGCGCACACGGCATACATCACAAATATAAAATAAATGTCAGTAGGAGGCAGTGTTGCCAACCCTAAGAAACTAAAAAACAGCAGCTCACCAATAAAAAAACAGTAGGTAAAGTAAAATTGCAGATTTCGTAATTTCCTGATATAATTAAAACAAACACCTACTTTTATTAGTTACCAGGACTCACATACATTTTTATATTATAATATTGATAACAACATATTAAAAAAAAAAAACAAAGTAAAATTATTGTCCACTTTCATCCTCTATTGCCTCATCTTCAGTATTTTCAGACTCATTTTCCTTATTAAAATCATACATATTTTTGTTAAATTTCTTCATTTGCCTTTCTGTGGCTTAAAATGAGTACCACTAGGTTATTTCGGATTTAGTGTGCAATAAGTCGATATTCTGTTGCGTAATTTAGTTTTTATATTATTTATAGCTGAAAATAATCTTTCCACGGTGGCGCTGCTATGTGGTAGCTACAAAAGTTTCTTCAAAAATTCACACAATGTGTGAAATCCCTTGAATCTCGACAAGAGTAGATACTGCCGTCTAGTGTCATTGCGTTTTATTACATAGTGGTTATCAAAAAATATTTTCATAGTGTAGATATAATATAACGCTAATTGAAAAACAGTAAAAAATAGGAATGAAACAGAAAACAGGGGGATAAATGTGAAAACAGCAAATCTACTGTTAAAACAGTAGGGTTGGTAACACTGGTGGGAGGGAAATAATGGGAATTGGTTGGGATGACCGACAATCAAAGAGAAATATAGGCATAGAAAATAATGCTTTCATTGTCAGTTTTATTTCATTGATTGTCAGTCCAATACCTTAATATATAATTTTATTTATATTTCATGTTAATACATAATATTTCATTGCATTTCATTTTGAAAAGAATGAAGATGCGTTTAAACTTAGGGTGGATTTAGTCTGATCAGAAGTTGCCATATTCCCGAACCCCCTAACGCGGCGGGAGAAGGACTACCGTAGAGTTTTAGTTGGTAGGAATCCGACAACGCTCTCGCCTCCCTCGGGGCTTGCAGGTATCCATGAGAATTTCGCCATATAAAAAAGGCATCATTGACATTCGGCTAAGTTAAACGCAAAACCAGATAAAAACCCTTCTAAAAGGTTTCCCATTTATTTATATGTAAAAGAAAAAGTGCTGAATAATAAAAGTTTATTCAATATGTACATCATGTTTTCTTCATCAATAAGACCCATTTATCAAACTTAAGCTCTCTGTCAGACAGTGGGTTCTTCTCACGTCCCCTTTCTGAGGAGACGGGTAATTGGGGGAAACTGATTTAGGGCTGAGCAATTTATCGGTAGTTGTCAGTCTCTGTCTGTTGGTTACATGTTCAATTCAATTCAATTTTTAGGGTAAATGGCTCACCGATCTTCGGTGATTTCGTCCGATGAGCAATTTAGAATGAATTTGAAGGGCGCTACATGTTAGTTAACATTCTTTGTTCTGTCGACGTAATACTCAGATAAACAATATGTCGTTCATCGATATAGTTCGTTTTTTTTTGGCAACTCCACTGAACGAAAATTATGGGGGTTTGCGTTTAAGTTAGCCGAATCATAAACTTACCTCATGCATTTTACATATTAAAGATATCCCTTTCAAAAGGTAAGCCAAGTGAATGGGCCGTTCACAGGCAGTCCGATTTCCGCATATACAAAGTACTCTGTGATTCCGGGCACTGATCTTGGAGTTGGTTATATTTACGAGAATACCATCTATGTTGTGTACTAAACCATGCAGCAAACAACCAACGACTAATTGTCGGTAAAACAGTTCATAATAGCTCCTTAAATACGATAGATGTCACTTTTGCATACGATGTGTAATGTAAAGTATGAATGTCCTTGTTCCTCCAATGGTATCATAATATGGCGAAAGAAAGAAGCGAATTGTGCGGTAGGTTGGTAGGTAATGTAGGTATAATAGCTACCAATACCAATGATGTCGTACATATCGTATCGTTTATGTATAAGTCCTTTTCTTTCTTTCATTCGTTATTCGCAGGGTTTCACTTTGTAAGCATCAGATTGTGGTTGTGAAAAATTAGTTGTGTTTATTTCAAGTGAGTCCTGGAGATAACACGCTCTTACAAGCATTCGGTTTATCAGTCGATCGAGGAAGACTAAAAAGAGATGAAGCAAATACATTTAATTCAGTGACCTTTTTACATCCTCTGAAGTGTGTCAATATGTGTTATAATGGTTATAATCGAACTGATAAATAAAATACTGTAACACCAATCAAGTAAAGTCAACCCGTTTTTTACAAGGTGCCATAAGTTTTACAATGGGGCCAAAAGGAGCCCCGCCATAAAATTATTAGTCAGTCGTTCATCTATCATAAAACAATAAAAGTGAGATTCATGACTCCCGTGTACAAAAAACGGACAACCGATAATGGTCGGAGGAGTTCAGGTGAACAGGAGGCGCCCGAGCGATGATAGCGGGCTTAAAAGCGATGCCAGGAGGAGCCCCTTCGGGTCCGTCAGTGCGTCGCGTTGCGGCGCGTTCAGCTAGTGAGCAGCCGAGCTACGCGGCGTGTGATGTTCGTGCGCGATGTCAAGCAAGCCCGCGAGTGTGGGCGCGTCGCGAGCGGGCGCGCCGGGGGCGCCGCGCGTGCTGGTGTACGTGGCGGACCAGCGCCAGCTAGAGCCCGGCGCCGCGGGGCCCGACCCGCCGCCCGCCTCCGGCGCACCGCCGACGCAGCCGCCGCCGCTCGATGCCCTCTACCTCCCTGATAACCTGCATCACCAAGTTAATTTGCAGAGAAACACAATCTACCGCTCGCATATTGATAGGAATGAGCAGAGGAACCTGTCTAATACATATTTTTATAAGCCTATCAATGACAGTGATGGTAAATTGTGTGCTTTCGGGCCTTCTGATAAAATAGGTCAAATACCAGAGTTCTATCCGGTACCTCAGCAATATCCAAAAGATACTAACTTGAAGATTGATGATATTAGGAATAATAGGCACAATAATTTGACTGTGAAACTTGATTGTTCAGAGGAAGCAGGGTCAGAATTTAATAGTATTGAAACTTTCCATGCAAGGGTACCTATAGAAACTCTTGATTTGGCACCATATCAGGCGAGATGTTTAGGCCCCATGAATTCTGACAGTACTATGACACTGCAACACGGGCAAAACCAATATAGTGAAAATATCACAGTACATAGTGGTAGTGATGGATCTAATAATAGTGTAGAGAGAGAGTTGTCAGTGGGAAAAAGTTTTGTGAACTATCAATTCTTAGAACAAAGTGTATCTCATCAATCAATAGTGAATCAAAGTATAAGTATACTGAATCAGCAAGTGGGTGTGAGTAGAGGAGTAGCTAGTGAAAGTGACAGTGGCAGTGCACCTCAGCTGGTGCGAACTGCGGACGGTGTTGTTCTGGCTGTGCTGCCAGCTGGTACTGGCATTCTACCTCACCTGCCTGACAATCCAGAGCTTAGCTCTCGGACTGCCCAAAGTGAACCTACACAAACTGTAACAGTACCCTTAGGTTGGAAGAGGATTGTGAGTGGCACATCAGTTCTTTATATAAGGTAAGTTGTCTTACAATGTTGCAAATTCTTAACAAAACTTGTCACAACTAAAGTTATAAGTTATTTTTGCTTGGTCATGTTTTATTTTGTGTACCAACCTCAGTCACAACAGTCTTTATCATATTATCTTAATCTTTGAACAGCAACAATGGAGAAAAGAGAGACTACTAACTTGGTAGGCAGGGTTGATTGATTTAAATCAACATGTTTTTTTTATAAAAGTTCTTGATTTATTGCAACCATAAATCAGTCTGACATGTTTCATAATTGTCTTTGTAAAAGGAACATAACTAATTATAAATAAAATAAAAGACTCGAAATAAAATACATATAAACTAGTTGCAAAAAATTGCACTGCTCTTTTAAACAAAAATAATCAAAATTCTCCTGAAGCAGGTTTAAATTAAAACCAAACAAACCACCTAAAAAACAAACAAACATTTTCTTTGCTCATATTAATTGAAATGAAATAGTTATTTGTTATGTAAGGTTGCAAAGTTTTTATTTGGTGCAAGTGCTTGTATTGATTATCAAGCAATCAAAGGATTCTAAGATTCAATAATAGAATCCTGAACATAGTGAGGGATTCAAAGGTATGTGTCTCAAATAATTTTGCAGCAATGTTATTTCACACTGCTGCAAAATTATGCAATTTTTTATCTTACTACAGTGAGGAAAATGCTAGATGCAAGAAAAACAATTCAAATATAAATTAATCAGTGTTTCATTATTCATAGCATTAAACCTAGCAAACTAGTAATATTATTTATTTAGTGAAACCTGAATGGAGTATTAATATCTATCTATACATATAAATAAAATTGGAGTGTCTGTTTGTAATATTAATATAACCACTTTTTACTAATTGCATTTGGATGTATACACGGTACCTATACCAAAACAACATTTTTTACAATTTTTGTCTGTCTGTCGGTCTGTCTGTCTGTTTGTTTGTTCCGGCTAATCTCTGAAATGGCTGGACCGATTTTGACGGGACTTTCACTGGCAGATAGCTGATGTAACAAGGAGTAACTCACTTTTATTTTAGAAAAAAAAAATAGGATCTCACGAAAAAAAATTAAAACCAATGTTGCAGCGCTGCGCCTGATTAAATTTGATAGCAACAACCTGCGTCCCGCGGGCTCAGAATGCGCGAGTAGGCAGTTGCCAATGGTTGTGTCTTTGTTAAATACCACCCGGACGAAGTCGCGGGTAACAGCTAGTATAATATAAAACAAAGTCGGGTTTGTTCCAACACTTATAACTCGAGAACGGCTGGACGGATTTTCGTGGTTTTTGATTTGTTGTATTTGTCTCCGTCCCGAATAGCAGAATAAATATTAAAAACATTGAAAAATTGATGAAAAAAATAAATAAAAGTTCGCCGGGACAGCTAACATTATAAAAAAAACTTATAAGTTTGGTTAATATTTGTCACATCAAGCAAATATTTGGCCGAATACCGAACCTATAAAACTGTGCAGAAAAACCAATATTCGGCGAATCCATAGTTGCTAACCAACTCTTAATAATTATAGATCGTAAATGGTCATTTGAAATGAAACATGATAAGAGAAACCTTAAGTTGATTTTCAAATACCTATTCAATGATAACTACCCCACTTAACACAGTTCGTTGACTTTCATTAATTTCGTTTTCCTATGTTTGATCTTAAAATTGTAGACAAAACATGCTGGCAACCATTCGCAATTAGAAACAATTGAAGTAGGTAGGTAGGTACCTATAGACAGATAGAATACGGCGGCGGCGGCGAATGAGCACCGCGGATCGTGTGTTAATGTTAAATCAATCCCGTACAAGTGGACAAACCAGTCCGGCAGCTGGGCGGACGTAGTTCCCGGCTTAAGTGAAGACACGGACGGCTAGTACGTAGCATTCACGATAAAATTCAGTATTTTAGTCAATTTCGCCTCAGTAAGTAAGTACCTACCTACTAGTCAGTTTTATATTTGATACCTATGACTATGGTATTATACCTACCTATTATTTACATGACATTGTATTTCAAGTCTACGTTCCCATCTCCTTAGCGTTGTGACAAAATTTATATTGAGTAGATAGGTACCTAGTACCTACGTACATACCAATAGTTTCTAACTTTGAGTAGTTGCATTTAACATCACCTAATCCAGACAGGCTGGTGCGGTGGCGGCTTAGCGCTCGCAATCTTTTCTGATGAAGCTGAAAGTTCACCCACTCCCAAGTGCACTTGTCGATTCGATAAATAGACCTAATAAAGGGTACCTACTCGGTTAGCTCTTTGGCTCTTGACTGGAAAGCTTGCCAAACTAGTTAGCTGTTACGTCTGCTCGAATTTGTCTAAAGTAGACCTCTGGTTACCGCTTATAAGCACCATAATATATGGTGCATAAGGTTTGTTAATAATGAATACTAACGCTCATTCTTTTCTCTTGCGCCAATTTGTGAAGAAGTTTCTTGTTATGTCCACATGCGATCGTTCGGCGTATTGTTTCTACAGTTAATTTTTTTAAAGTCTGATATTTACTTAGACGATGTTTAATGCTTACGTGCCATATCAGTTACCCAACCATGCCGCGGCGTGCGTGGGTCGAGTTTACAGAGATTCCATTGTAGGTCGCCTGAGCTCATTACGAGGTGCTTATCTGTCATTGGCAGCACAATGCCTTTACGTGACCGAACAAGCAAACACTTAGCGGACACCTTTTGCTATAAATAAAGCGATATTAATGGCTGTTTAATCTTCCTTGTAGCTTATAGATCAATGCAATCCCATCCTCAGAATTATTATCATTTACCTAAACTATTCTGTTATCATAATGTGCATTTATGAAAGGACTAGGAAGGAGTTCGTGATAACTGATATAGTAGTTTCTAAACGCAGTCGAAAACCCAAAAGTTTTTAAAAGCTGTATTAGTACGTTATAACTCGAACAGATGTTCTACAATCGTAAATTATGTAACACAGAACAATAAAATCTTATTCCCCGCTTTCCTTTGTGTTAATCGTTTGCTTTGTGACGAAGGACTAACCATTGCTCAACTGATTTACAGCCACCATGGGCGAGGTAAAGAACCCCGTCGTAATTTTTTCTTATTTCGAAAGTCGCGTTAATACATGGATTTCTCTGACCTTCTTTGTGAAATGTTGCACAATGTTGAGATGGTCCGGCTTCAGTGCCCATATATCTCGTCTCGATTGTTTCGACGTATTTGATGGGCGGCACCAGCGCTCTGATCCGATTTTAAATTCGTTCCGACTTTCTTTCAGTTAACGTATACAATGGCATGCTTAGTTGCCGCTTATTGTGTAAAATCCTTAAGTGACAATAGACAATAATGGTACGGTGCGGAAAGCAAAAGACGAGGCTCGCATGCTTTGGGTTTACGTTTTTTATGTTTACTACGACGTTTGAACATTAATCACGACTGGTATACATATGACAACTTACAGTCAGGTACCAAAAGTACCTAAAATGTACCTGTGGGTGATCACAAGCAGACTATGACGGCCCACAGTAAAATATTATCACTCTCATTGCCATAAGTCAAGTAAACATGTTGCCAAGTGGTGAAAAAACAATAAGACTTGAAAGAGAAGGATAAACTCCTGTTTTTGGCAGTCAATAAAATTTTACAATGGTCCTAATTTGAGATTTACAATTCCCCACGCTAATTACCAGCTATTGTAGTGGAAAACAATATGGTATTCAATGACCATCACGGGAATTTATGCTTTAATTGTTTCTTCATGAGTGCCTTTTTTCTTTTTGATTATCTTCGATCGACTTCGTTGTAATAAGAAAGGTTTCGATAAATAAAATCAACCACATGTACTTGGTAACATACATCTACAATGTATCTTGTAAATTGTTTTCTTTTATCATTTTCATTTATTCAGTTAGTATTTTTTTTTTGTTTTTAACTAATCAGTAAGTGACTATCTAATTTAGCTATACACTTCTTATCAAAATCATTAAGACACCTCCCATGTTTGGTTTTGAATGAATTCCTGTATAAAAAATAATTTCTCGCCAATTAGCTTTGCAAAGGGCAAAGGCAAAAATTCTCGACGCTCATGGGTTTACCATGAGCGTCGAGAATTTTTTCAATGTAATGATGACTATTTAGTGAAGGCATAATTATGTGATCCGGATTCCGGATACAAAAGCATGTTCGGTTTTTAGATTGTTGCCAATGCTTCCCCGAAGCGAACTAAACTGCCTTCGTAACTCACTGTTCCCTCAGTTCGATATAACTTCTTCCTGTTCTCGTCGAAAAAGAAAACCTTGATTCATTCAAGGTATGGTTAATTACTAGCGTGTGAAGTGTTATGGCGAGTTCTTTAGTCAGTTCATTTCGTTACGTTCATTCTTCAGTGCTGTGTAGTAAATTTTGGGCCATTAGCTGGTTTATGGGGTTTCATTCAAGCACGCTCCTCCAAGCTTCTTCTAATGATAGTCACTGGCAGCCAACCCAGGAACCCCACGGAGAGGTAGTTGCCCAGTGTTAGGGCTACGATTTCGCAGATTTCCAGAGTACATCCTACCTACCCCTACCAAATCCATTCTGCTGTTTTATTGTGAGGCTCGGTCGGTCCAATTTAAAAACTTTACATACGCCTGAGTTTTATTATACTTTCAAACAATTTAGAGGTTGTCTTCTAGCATTCAACAGTGGCCTCAAATACAAAATTATGTACCTAATGCTCGGGACAGTTTCATATTTAGACAGAAGTTAATTTTTTTTATGTGAATAATTATTTATAGCGAGCTAAATCAATGTTTACTAGCTAATAATAATAACATATAAACAAAAAAGCGAATGAGTACCGTCGAAAAGCGTGCTTTATTGCCATTGAATACTTAATAATAGTTAAGCCTTATTTGGCATCACCGTTTAATGGTTTTAAAATAACAACGACAATAGCGCTGAGAAGCGAGATCATACGCGCGTTGACCTCCGAAGTGGCTTCGACGCGGAAATAATATGGATTACGTAAGCCAAGTCGAACATTTTTTATTGCTCCATTAAATGAGGCACACCGCCGACGTTGGGTGGAGAGCGTCTGAACAACAAATAAATTAATTTAACATTCATGATACGGCTATTAGTCGCTTTATTCTTAATTGCTCAAGTTAAATCTGAACCGTTTCAACATTCGGACATTATTATTCAAACTTGGCATAGGTGACTACAAGTGGTTTGTTTCCATATACCTACCTATATTCTTGTCAATTAGAATAAAATAGGTAACTATATATTCAAAATAAAAATCATCACGCGTTCGAGTATGTCTTTATGAACGCCGTATTACATTGTTACTTGAGGTCGTTTGTTATAGCTGGACTTTAATTACCGTGGAGTAGCCATTTATCTTTCAGCACACTTGTAACAAAAGATTGATAAACAAACAGTGATGGCGACGAGAGGACACGACGCTCGCTAGAAGTCCGCCGGATGCGTCAGCTCACATGGGCTCCAGACGGTCGACGCAATGTGTGTTCTCAATCGTTCCCACAGAAGCATTGCCAGTCGAGGGGATCGAGTCAAGGTTGCCATGCGAATCGAACAAAAACAGTTTGAAATATGTCTCGCAAAAACTAGGCGACGTTACACGTCCTATAGTATTCAAGTGAGTTTGTATTTTCTTTTCCTTGCGCTCTCGGCTTCGCTCGGCAGGTGTTACCCGCAAACCTGAACTTGACTGGACAACATTTTATTCACTTCGGACATCATCTTATTTTAATCTATAATTATTTATCTACGTTCGAACGGGTAGAGAGTTACGCGCTATGTTATGTTTACTTGATGATGGAAGGTTTTTGACAGTGATGTCTGAAATTACAATTGAATTATAGGTAACTGTTAGAAAATCCTATCAAGTCCAATAAAAAACATCTTAATAGGTTTCCTTTACAGACTCACCCATTATTGGGACAAATGGGTCAGTTTTTAAGGCAACCTAAAAAAATATCCATTTATTGCCATTTATTGCCAGTGGCAACCAGTGGGTTAATAAAAAACATCGTTGTCGGCAAGACAAAAAAAAAACCCAGCTGATTGCCAGTGGCAATGACGGGAGTGACAAAGAGTGGGAAGGGACGCGTATTCTATAACTATAATGTGAATTTAGTTATCATAAACTTGGTACTAAGTTGGTATTAACTTAACGTTGGTAATAACTTTAGAACATAACAAACTACAAATAAAATAAAGGATTTAAAGAAAAATCAATATTCACAGTAGCGGATAACATGTAGGACTGCACTTTATAACCTAAAATAATATCTCAATTTTGCTAAAGCAATCAAAACGATTTAGGTTGATCGTTTTCTCGTTAATTAGTAAATGTCTGGAAAGAGTCGAGAAAAACAAAACAAACTACCCATATTAGCTATAGACAACAAACGTTATCAAACGAAAATAAAAACAATAATTTATTTTTGAGGCTTTTTATTATTAGTTAACTTTTTTTAAAAACTTGTGGGTTACAGATTTTGATCCGCAACGATCTAACCAACATGATTTAAATGAATAACCTTTGCGGTCTTCAAGGCGTGTAAGCTCTTCATTTTGAGATCTACATTTGCATCGATGATAGTTCCTACAGGCTCTGCAAATGAACTGAATCTGACTTAAACAGGTTGTAGAGTTAAGAAAAAAATATTAATGACAATTTGTAAGTGCCCCCGTAGGCCTATACAAAATAAACGATTTGACTTTGACTTTGACTTGACTCGCGTACCGTCAAATAGGTATTCGATCCAATGTTTGTGTTAAGCCATGTCTTTATTTATTTTCTTTGGCACACTAAATTTTATAAATTGAGAAGTACTAAATAAAGATACATTCGTATTAGCAGGATTATCAAACATGTAACTTCGCACGATAGCTGGACGCTTTGCCGGTCTAGTGAGTCATTTAGGGAAACCCTTTCGTGACTCAAGTTGTTATCCAACCGCACGCATCGAGACTACGCTACACCCTATTGATATCCATAACGTACATGTCACTATTGTAATTTCTTTCCGTTTTAACTAATTCTATTACATATTCTAATATGCAAACTGTTTTCCTTTAAACGGCAATATGAGTGACAGCCAATAATTATCGATACCGTTTTCTAAATATATGATAGCCTGTATTAACATAGCTGTGCGCTTTAGTAACCCGGTAAAGGTAGTAAAAGTAATTGGTTCATATTTTATCCCTATTTAATGTCTAAATTTCGGTAGCCAGGCTTGTAACTAGCGTGATCCCCTGGGGAACCGTTGGCGGATCAGACTGGGACAACACAGCACGAGACACGATTATCACGTCATTAAGCTTACGTAACATTATGACAATCTTTAGCTACTTAAATAATGTTAACACTTCATATCGAGCGTTCACACTGCAAGATTTATCTTCGATCAATATTACCTGCCTGAAGAGCCAGTTAAATTTGTTATTAGATATACCTGTCCGTTTCAAGTGGGCTATGTTTATTTTTATTTTGGTAGCTAAGTTTATTTATATGTAATCCAGTTCCAGTGGAAGTGTAAGTAATTCAAGTTTTTATTTTGACATTTAAAAGTAGTGTCATTGGCTTATTAACCATAAAGAATGAACCACACTTCCAATTATAAGTTAAAAGCTTACGTGCGTGAGTTATCGCTTAGTTGAGCGTTTTGTGTTCAAGACTGCATATTTTCCATTACTTTGTATTAAATCTGAATCTACATGAATACATCAAGTTAATAACCATGACGTTGTTAAATATATTTTTCAATGATCAACCATGACGTTGGTGTATGTATTTTTCAATAGAGTAAAATGTCGTCATGTTGTGTGTACATTGGCTTGTCGCCAAAATATTTCACCCATTATACGTCGCTCCCGCGATCACAAAGGAAATGAGATCAATCACAATACCGGGTGCCAATAATACCGATGTCTTTCGAAGACATCGTTGTAATCGATATCCCAAACAATATAGTCTTCTATTTCGTTGAACTGTGTGACAAAATGAATTTATTAATGTATTCTTACATTTTCATGACTCGCATTTTATGATCAAGTGTTAAAATATAAATCATAACATAAAGTTTAATATTTAGTTAATATACAACGTGAATGGTAAATAACGCAACACCTGAATTAATTGTGTTCAGTAGTATCTTCTTTTGTAGCGTTACGATAACGTCAGCATGTATGTATGTATGTATGCATGTATGTATGTAGCAGTATAAGTGCCACACGGTTGTATCAGGGAAAAAGCCTGTGGAAGTGACACGAGCGGAAGAGCATATCGGAAGTGCACGAATATTTCACGCTAATGTTTAAAAATAAATAATGAGTATGTGAATCAATATCTTATAATTACGGAAACAACTGAAAAAACCTTTTCATGGAATACAATAACGAACGAACGGACTATAAAGTTTTGTGTGATGATGCATCATTTAATTTAGGTAGTTCGTAAATTCCAGCTTCCACGAATCTTCAAGTTTTATCGATGGTTATGTAGAAATGGGGTCCTTTTAAAATCGACTGTGCGTACACCATTAACATTGTTTTATTCTTTTTGCGTAGGTCCATGTCGATTGTAAGATATGTCAAGCTGTCCTTCAAGACAGCTTGTCTCATAACAAGCCTCCGATGAAAAACATCTACCTGTTTTGTTGTTACCTACACTCTTTATTTTTTATTTGTTAACTTCCATAGTTGCTCCAATGAGGATAAATTCTACAACGACGACTATTAGTCATAAATAAGTATTTCTCAAGGCTAAGATGACTGTCTGCATAATAACGCAGACTTGTGTGATTTGTTTTCGTGGAATATTTTGCGACAAATCGATTGAAATAGCTTTTAGGCTTAATTGGTTCTAAAGTCGTACTCAGATGCTAGGGAGCTGAACGTTATTAAACCACATGAGTATGAGCACATGTCAAACAGCTAGAGGATTAAGACAAGAACCTAGATTATGCTCCTATGAGGCTATGACTACGACAGAGATTTACTTAAGTTTCTGGACTATTCGTCTTGAAATCACTTTGTTTACTTCTATATTTAGAATCACAGCTTGGACACATCAAAGTGTGGTAATGATAAATTTGGAAACTATATAAATTTACGAGTTTTATAATCTGAACTTTATTTCTGTCATTTACCTATATATATTGAAGTTACGTTTTTCTAAAGGCTTAAATGAGAGTGATACAATTACTAAATTAAGCCTTGACCTTCGGTCACGGATTTTTTTTAGAAAGGAAAATTGCTGCTGGCCTTTGGTAGCGTTCTGGACAAACAAGTTATAATGTTTTGCTAAATAATACTATTGAAAGGCCCACTTTAAACTGTAATAAGTGAGTAGGGATATTTTGGTTATACACTTTAATGTCACATGAGATGTAGTTCTTCATATTGTTTGTTAGTTTATGACCTATCTAATCAACACTGTATTTTTATTGTAGTGTTAGTTTCTCAATATCATAAAATAAACTTGTTTCTGCTTTGTGGTTTCGTAATCATTTAAAGGCAATAAACCAATTCAAGTTCTTCGTTTATTCAATAAAAGGGTAACACGAGTAAGTGGGATAGTAGCGTGAGTGAGCAAGGTGCGAAAGAGTTCGCGTGTTGAGTAATTATTATCGGCAGCTGTCTATTTATTTAGTACGCGCTCCCCCAAACGGCACGCGATGGCAAAAAAAAACTAAATTCCCGCTTACTCACTATCCGAGCGCGAGCACCCTGCATAGTAGTCGAAGCCGCAGCACAGGCCGCAGACTCGCACATGAATAAAAAAGCGGGTAAACAAAAATCTTTTTTTGTGGTCGCGGTCTACCTTTACCGTGTGTACTAGACCGTGAACAATCGCCGTGAATTATCATGTGGAGCGTTTATGAAAGAGGCTGTTTGTAAAGCGAATCGAGGCGGTAATAATGCCAGCAAAGTATGCCTCAAGCTATCATCGCAAACGGATTGTGTTGTTTGCAAATTGCCCTTGAGGTTAAAGCGTAGATGCTATCTCGTTTTGAATGACAAGTGTCTTTCTTTATTAGTTAAGTACAGTTTTTGACGGATCGTACTCAATCTAATTCATTCGGTTTTATACCTAGGCAAACACTCATACTGCCTCGCCCTAGCACTTGTATCTGCCTTTTGCCTCGCTGTCAGCTCGCACGCGGCCTATTCCAATTTCCCCTAAGGCAGACTTGCCAGGTGGTGGGGTCGGTCTGGACAGACATTGAGAGAAATACAGATGAGGTTAATATAGAATTATCTTCAATTGAAATACCTATTGACTGGAGCGCAGTCATTTAGCCGCGTGATTAGCTCGGCCGGATCAGACGCGCACACGCTTGACTAGAAGCTTTTGCATCGGTCGCGATCGGCAAATATCGTTTACACGAATCACTGCGTCCCTCCCCTGGTAGTCAATGAACACCGTATGATGCTACCTGATTTTCCCATTATTTATGATGTTTGTATTAAGCCCATCGGAAAGGTTTGTTAATATTTTATTAATTTACATAACGCATTTTTGTTACAGTCCCAGCGGCACGGCTCTGAGTGCTTTCCCACAACTACGAGACTATCTACAAACAGCTGGCACCTGTAAGTGTGGACTCCCTTGTCCACTGAGACCGGAAACCACCTTCAGTTTTGATTCTAAGGTAGGTAATGAACTAAGACATTTCTTTTTGAAAGACACGCGAATCAGGCCAAACATGATAATTCAAGTGGAAAATTGGGCGGTACATAAAACTTGTACCAGTGACGGTACATCATATCACGAATTCACAGCTTTCAATTCACACGCATTGTTTCGGATTTATTCCCAGCATAACCTTCGATGACTCCAATGCTGGTGTGGTTCAGCGATACATTCCATGGAGCAATTCATCGGCAGTAGGAATGTCTGTGGACGCGCCCGTTCCACTTTTTCTTCTCTGAGAATGATTCGATCGCAGCCGGTTGCGAAGTCGCAATTTAAAGCTTTTTACCTCTCGTTGACGATCTTGCCAAGCGCAAATGTGTCATTTATATCCATTTATGAATGTTTATGACTCAACTACAGTAAAAAGATGTACCACACCATTCTCATAATAATATCCTACTGTTTTTATTTGTGTTCGTTCGCATTCTGGCGAGTGCTTAAGTGTTAAAATGTAACAATATTTTCTAATCGTGTTTAAATTTGGAGTTCGTTAAGTTGCTCGTAAAGACAAATATAAAAACTTAAACATAAGCCATAATGTAGACGAATTTAATAAAATATAATGTTGCAAATAATCGAGTGAAGGGCTGACTTACACAGAAGGCGAGGCGAGACATTAATAAATTAGGGCAATTACCATGTCAGTGTATCACCTTGACATATAGTTGACGATAAAATACGGGTAATAACAGCGCCACTGATTTATGTATCATGCGCGTTGACTGATACGCAGTCATTTAAATAAGAATACTATCCGAAAAACTTACGCGAGTAAGTAGATATAGTTTTGTTTCATTTAGGGCATAGACCAATTGCTTCAAAGGCATAGGGCTTACCTATGCTATGTTTACTTCATGTATATAATGTTTTACGTCATTGTTACCTCCTAGGTTATATCTATTTATTAAATGAGTTTGTCAGTCTCCCCGATGTAGTAGCAGTGTCTCCTGCCATTTTTTTTAACTAAAATTATGAATTGTACATACATGACCAAGTTAGAGTCTATTGAACATACACGACTTTATATTAGTCTTATTAATATGACATCCAATATCTGGCATTATTACAAGTTATTCAATGGTGTTATCGTAAGTTGACATTTTCAAAAATCAACTTCTCTTCGTGGACTCTTCGATTATTGGTATCTATGTACGAACAATAAATAGATACAGTTAAGTAATTTCTTATATATTCTAAAACATTAATGTTCGTTTCAGTGAATTTCTAACTAAGTGCTTCTGTAAATAAGCACCATTATTGACAGAGTTATTTGCGAAAGGCCAATTGTCACGATCTACATAAGACGTGTAGACCTCGAACCACGTGTCGTTTGTAACAAGACGAGCATTATACAGCGCCGAGCGAGCACGTTATATTTATTCAGAGCACACTGCCATTGCCTAACAAGTGACTCGTTATTTTACTTTAGTTGTCCTACTTTGTTTAAAATGACCTCACTATGCAATTTTGGATGTTGCTAATCCTATCTATGTACTGACTAGGTATTTATTTTACGTTTCATAATAATTTGGTAAATGCTTAAATCAACATACCCTATTAAATTTCATATTATTATGTTAAACATTAAAAAGCCCCAAAAGATTATGCTGCCTTTTGTTTATTTTTTGTTTAACAATACAACATAAGAATAAGTCTAACATGGTCGTGTTTGCACATTTTGTATTTTTGGAAAAGTATAATCGTAAGGTTTTTGTTTTTATACTGAAGGCTGAAGCCGAATTTTCCATTTTTGGATTTATTTCTGGCTGTCTGTTCGCGCATCACGGGCAATCTACTTAGACTAGAACAGATTTTGATGAAACTTGGCATCGTTGATGTTACGCGATCAATTTCTACAATATTTTAGATCCAGTGCAATGGAAGAGATCCCGGTCGATAAACTAATATGTACGCGTACGAAGTCATTGGCACTGATTTTTATTTTAATAATAAAGTATTCTATATCTCATTATCAATTGCCACGCGACTGGCGATGCAATAAATTAGTTTTCTAGCTCCGCAGCAGACCTACACGTAGCCGAATCAACTTGAACAAGCATCTAAAATTCCGTCTCGTTTGTGCAAGCGATCCAATAAAGGTGAGCCTTTGCAGTTGTGCGACGGACAAGTTAATTCTGTCAAAGCTCGCTGCGACCTCCTCGCATCGCCTTTGTGTGCACTTGAAATGTACAAATTGCACCGCGGTCCACGGGTGTGGGGGGAGGTCGGTGCACTCGCCTCCCATCCCAACACTCCCGTCCCGCACTCTCATCGATTCCTCTTTGTTCCGTGCATTCGTCTTGAGCTTGAGATACACTCAGTACCATCTCGATTGCACATTCAGTCGAAACAGTGAATTGATCCACTCCGACTCTATTTGCCTTCGACTATGATATTGGTGTGGTTCTTCGCCTGTAACTAGTTGAATGTTTGAGGTCGACATGATTCTATATTTTTAAATTAATTTTTGTTTTAAAATCTGTCTGTTGTTTCAACATATACGTTTCTGTCTTCAACTTTATTGAATCTAACTTTGTTAGCAATTTTCCGAGCTCTGCCATTTCCCAGAATAAGAAAAATAAAAAGGATCCTATTAGGGTTGATCTCGGATATCAGTTGTGAAGCAATCAAACCAAGCTTTATTAAGTACAATATATCATTAAAATATCTTCTACACTTCTGTCATAACAGTATAGGTAGAAGATTTTACATTAATATTGTGTGAGCTACACGATTGTACTTATTCATAAAAAACGGTCACGATTTAAGAGTTTTTCTAAAAGCTTTGACATTGGTCATTATATTTTTTCATACGCTTTTGTATCGTTATGGAGTTTTGTTTTGTGTTGAGACATGATCTGACATTTTTATTGTATTTGAATTGAACTATATCTGGCTATATTGATTTGACCATGTTTTGTGAAATATATAATGCTTTAAAACTATGAAGTAAATTATGAAGCTCTAATATTGTAAGTAAATTAATTTTACATCGATGTTAAACACGATTTTATGTTAAGCCAAGGCCTCTAGATCAAGAACATGAAATCGATAGATACTAAATGAAACACGCGCCTAAAAATTTAAAGTATACATTATATTGTATTTTTGTATGTGTCGCAGACGTATTATAAAACGACTCGGTACCTTAAGCACAATTATTTTAAAGTAGCGTTTCTCGTTTTTAGCAGGTTCTCCCGTGACCATGGTTGCTGTAAAGCAGTCGAAACGTCGAAAACGTAAAAACATAAATTAAACGCGATAAAATCCGAAAAAAAATGGGTTTATTTCAATTCGCGTAAATATAAGAAATCAATACGCGTAACTTTGTCATCACTCGATGTATTATGTCCCGCGTGAAATTAAATCACGCTCGTGCGATATTTTACTTCAGCTATTGTTGCGATATTTATAGACCATTAAGCTACTACTATTTACGAACCATCCAATTTTAACCGCAACTGCAAGATTATTATTTTTATTTGCGCTGCAATGGCCATTTCTTATCTGTATGAATTTAGTTCTTCCTCTTTGATAAATGGAGCTTATTTTGCCTATACCTATTAATACTGAACTGACGATTTATTTAGCTATCAAGAGTCACTATGAAGCTCTAACAGTTTTAATTTGATGGATTTGAATAGTTACTATGTTGTGTGCTCAGTAGGCGGTAATGTGTTATGTATAATACTAATCTACTATACATTATCCTTCTGTCATTTGTAGAACATGAAAAAGATTACTTAAATATTTATTAATATACCTTTAGGATTAGAGCTCATTTGTTTAGATTTCGATAGTATCGTGAATCTGATTAATAGTTCTCTACACAACATTCGACCGTGACATTAAAAAAAATAAACATGGTCTCTGCTCAAATCATCGCGTAATCGATCTCGAATTATCGGGAAGGTTCAGATGGTATTTCATTGTTTTGTCTTGTCTTCATCTGAGAACAAAGAAACACGTCTCTTCCGCGTGGCAACCGCTCCAAGTGACATTTAGCGATCGATCGAGGTCGTAATCCTTATGTTCAATGTTATTTCTCCTTTGATTTATATTACTTACTTTCAAAGTTGTTAATCCATATAGGATACTAGCTGTTGCCCGCGACTTCGTCCGCGTGGTATTTAACAAAGACAACCGTTGACAACAGCCTGCTCGCCCATTCTGAGCCCGCGGGACGCATTGCTGCAGGTTGTTGCTATCAAACTTAATCAGGCGCTGCGCTGCAACATTGGTTTTAATTTTTTTTCGTGAGATCCTATTTTTTTTCTAAAATAAAAGTAGCCTAAGTTACTCTTTGTTATATCAGCTATCTGCCAGTGAAAGTCCCGTCAAAATCGGTCCAGCCATTTCAGAGATTAGCCGGAACAAACAGACAGACAGACAGACAGACAGACAGACGGACAGACAGACAGACAGACAGACAAAAATTATAAAAATTGTTGTTTCGGTATAGGTAACGTGTATACATCCAAATGTACTTGGTAAAAAGCGGTTATTTTAATATTACAAACAGACACTCCAATTTTATTTATATGTATAGAGTATAGATGTATAGATATACGCCTTGGGAGAAGGCGGTTCAACGATTAATTTCTGCGTAAAATTAAGTTGGTAGAGTCCGGAGATAATATAAAATCTGCTACATTGTACCAGTATGTTTAAATAAACGTTCGGTCGGTTTCTAAACGCTGCCAACTTTCCCACAGAGTGAGGTGAAAGTGGCGACCGCGCAGGGCAGTACGTAACATTCCGATCCGATAGGAACCTCGTTTGGAATATAAGCGAGAGCTAGAATAACTATAAATAAATTCTACCAGTATGGGTTTATTTCTTTGGGCTTGAGTTTTCACAATAGAGTCGTAAACCCATTATTGGAAATATATTTTGTTGTACAGCAGCTATGTCCAATAAAACATAGAGAAACGTTAGTAAGCTGTAAACTTTTTTATATACGTATTTTCTTCAAGAATATGTTTGTTTAATTATTTTTCAGTAATTTGATTTTATATTTCGCTACAACGTGCTACCACTGTCATGGGGCCAAACATATATCTGTGGGGCCAAACGAACATCTCTTTCAATGTAAAACAACATGTATAGTACTTCTAGATAACGGTTGTAATTTTGTTTGATTTTATAAAAAATGTGTTCATTGTCTTTGTTTTAAATTGATAGCTAAATTGTATTAACTGAATGTTTTCTTGTAGATCTGGTTGTTCAGTTATCCTGTCGATGTAACAAAAACAACTGGTAGCTACCCACCAACAGATATTTCGTGTACTTACATTATTATCTACCTAATAATATTAAAATGGGGGTTGTTGTTGCAAATCACACTAAAATATACGAACGGGAGTTAACATGCATGCATATGGGACAATAAAATGTATTCACCGACATTCGTAAGCGACACGGTTCGCCGCCCCGATGGTGAGATACGGTGAGCTAGCCACCGACGCCGGCTTTGTCTAAAATCTACAACCTTTGTTTATTGGCCATTGTGAACCCCGGGATCAGCTGCCTGCCAGTGCAGAATAGAGCCATATACAATGACAGACTTAAGTGATATTTCTCTTTCTTATGTTAACGAAATATCGCTACTAAGCAGCGAAAACGATGTAACAATGTTGGGGCGGGGCAGCAGTTGAGGTAATCGGGCAATACCCGTCGAGAACTTACCATGAAATACGTTATATGTATAAGACAAAAGAAATTTGGATTTTTTCCGGCATTTGGTTGCTGCAAATCTTTTAGCAAAGCCCCTACAGAAAATTGATTGCAGTATTAAAATGTAGAAAGACAGGAGATTTAGGTATCTAACACTAAACTGTATATAACAAGAACATGTCATTAAAATAATATAATTCAATTCTATTGGTATTCTTTTTGAAATTCGATAGGTTCGTGCCATACTTTATATTAATACATGATTCCAAGCGACTCCATTTCAAATAACGCATCATTACGATAGGTTAACTCTAGATTAACTCTTTATGCAATGACAATATAAATGCTTTCATGTTGTGCCGAGGGGATTGTAACAACCCCAATGTTTTCCTTATCGGGGTCAAGGCTATCGATATTCAATACATAAACAGATATACGACCCTCACCCTAAACGATGAGCATTGCGGTATCGAGGTGGCAAGGAATCCATGGGAAAATAAAATAAATAACCATTCAGTCGAGTGTCAACAACAATGTTGTGGGTTTGGTGTGCATAATCTTATCGTTTACCAACTCATATATTTTTGCGTTTCACTTGGCATGGCGATTAGTTTAATTGCATATAGATTTCTGCTAAGTATTACACGCTGGAAGTTAAAGCGCATAATTAACTTTCATAATTTTTTTTTTGTTGTTCACAAGTTGATTATTTCTGCCAGTTTTAGAATTCATACTCATATTAAAACTATGATAGTGATTACCCCTTAGATTTTATATCAATAATCTAAAGATGACCCTTTACATGGCAGTTAAACAAATAGTCCCTTTGAAGTATACTTACTTAATATCAGATGGATTACTTGATGATGGCTAAATGTTCTACACAAAGTTACGTTTTCGTAATTAAATATAGACAGAAGTCATATTTTATCCTCTATATTTATCTCCTAACGTACGACAGCAATCTCGTTTACCCTTATTAGGCAATCCTCGTGTGGATATTTATACTGTTTTCGCAAGAGTTTGACCTAAATTAAGAGAGGGTAAATCCTGCTGAAGGGGAACATTAATTTACTTTTACGGCCACTTACCGTTCAACGACATGATAACGACTCTCAAAGCTTCGTGTAATAAATGGTCTTCTTATATGCAAATGAGATTCATTATACCATACAATTCGTGTATATATATTATACACGTTAAGCTTGTTTATTTCCTTACTCTTTGAATCGTCAAATCACTGTTAGTAACAGTCAACTTATATGTTTATTTTTCTACGTTTCCATTATGCACTATGTTGTACATGATACTTACCTTGGAAACTAACTATAATTATTGGTTAAATATTGGTTACTACTCCAATAGAAGATGGCACAACGCAAACCATCCCTGGTGTTTATCATAATGTGCAGGACATTAGGAGACCCTACAACGTGGTAGGATTCCGTCTAGTAAAAAATCCATTTCGAGGATTAGGCTGAACCAATTAAGGAAGTCTGTTCGCTTTAGTTCTTCTAATCTAATCTGATGCCCCTAGCTGGCACTTTGAGTGTTACACGTTCTAAACTAGTGCCATTCGGTACATTACAGAACCCTAGATGGCATTGTATAGAACAGTGTAAATAATTAAACTGGATAAAATATTTGGTATTCGGCTTCCACAAAGCCCGTGGGGCGATTGAATGCGATATATTCAGAGGCACTACAGTCGCATGCCAACTGTAACTTCGAATGAAATGCAGCGCTCCCACCGCAGGCAGGGTGGGTTCGGGTGGGCCGTCATGTTGTACAGATACAGGCAAGTTTGGCAGCCGTAAATGTCCCCGTTAATTAGTGGCGAGCTGCCGACGATGCGGCGACAAATTACTCGACATTCAGTCGCCGCACGCAAATAAAGCGTTTGGTAGGCTCACGTTGTCCTTAGAGAAAGGATTTGCGACTGTACGGCAATTGCAACCCAATGTTTAAATAGTTTTTTTTACTTAAACATATGTAAGATATTGTTTAATTTTATTATGTGTAATCCTATTATGTTAGGCGCGGATACAGTGGGGGCAATGGGTGCTCTCGCCCACCCTGACTCATGACTGAAGTATTTTATTTTTGGCAATATTTATTTCTGAAAATTAGGTAAATTCACCCAGAAATAGACATACACACACCTCTCCCCCCCCAAACGAAATCCTGTATCTTGTTCGGATTAAATACATTTCGTTGTGAAACATACACCTGTTAATTAAAGCATAGTCAGTAATTAGTTATCGCGGCGTGTACGCCTCTCTCGAACCGGTGCGATGTAGCGTCCATCACGTTGATTGGTTTCATATTGAAATGGCTCGCTGCATTGTGCCACACAGGGTTATCTAAATGTCCAGACGAGTATCCCATTAAGGTGGTTTTGCTATTAGCTCCCGTTGCCACAAAGACTATTGTCAGTTACGGTTATGGTATCTGTCAGTCAATAGACAATGCTGCGTCGTTAACCAAGTGGGCCACGCTGTTTTGCACATTTAACATTCCGATCGATAACATTTGAATGTCAAATGAGGTGTCGTACGACGGACTTATGTTTTGTGTTTTAATTTAGGCATAAAATGTTTGATTGCGATAAAGTCATTATATTATAATTAGGTTATTTGAAAATACTTGCTTAGTGAGTTTTTAATGACTTTGTATAGGTACTCACCTAATTAAGTAACAGATATATTATATTTCGATTATCTTCAGTCTATTTCAGTTTGAGTCCCGTCCAAGTTATTTTTCGAGAGTCCGACCAAGTTAATACATCTACTTACAAATGTTTAGTCCCACCTCCGTCATAATTATAGCTAGTTTTTGTCCAGTACTGTAGGCATATTTATACAAGGCAATTTTCTTTTTAAAATAAGCAGATACTACTCTATAAGTAAGTATGTACGTTCTTAGTTTGATGTATCAATTAATTGATAAACTTTGATTTAACTAATACGTGTATGTGTAATGTGAATGTTAATTAGCATTTATAAATATTTATGAAACCCATAATTCATAATTCGACGTTTAGCTGCAAATGTGATTGTACGCTAACTGGTACAAGGACAAACACGACCTTCGGTGCGCTGCATAGAGGCACTTAATGTTGTTTATTTTTAATTAAAAATAATTAGCGATCATTCTATTGATATCAAGAATACCATTAGAACTGTAAACGTGTAATTGCTAGTACTATTTTCTCATTTCGTTATGTTTACCTAATAGACCTAATAGAATATTCTTTTATAAGCTTCACAACGAGTCTACTTTCCAGCTTTTTAAATTGTGCTCCACCTACTAGCGTAGCAGTGCTAACTCGCTAGTTACTTAGACCGGTGTGCTGGGAGCGACAACTTCCTCGTTTTGTACAAACATTCGGTACGCCCCGTACGAGCCATGCAGCTGGTGTCAGCGGGCGAGCAATTTGCGTGTGCAGCGGTGCACAGTGGGCGTCCGTCCATAATGGATGGCGGGCATGTCTCAAATCCTGCACAATACTATCGGAAACTAACTGTACCCCGTGCACACTCTGTTGCCCTGTGCACGCTTAGCTTTAATCGTACCCCGACCACCTGCAGTTAAATGGTCGTACAGCATGTTAACAATTAAGTACGTGATACAATGTCTATCAATCAAACCGGTCAATTACAATAATTGACATGTTGCCCCCAAACACAGTTTGGTTTGGTCTCACTGGTCAGTTTGAAGTATTTAGCTGAATTAATACTTTTTCTATCAGTAATTGATTTTATAGCAATTATGACTATGATCTTAATTTAGACAGGAAAAAATATAGGTAAGTCATCCCTTTTGTGAATTACTCGCCTGTGTAAGCTAATGTTGTACATTATAATGTAAGACGTATCATATATCCAACCTGTTTTATAATCGTTCGTAGTTAGAACTGCGAATTAGATCGTATAACTAGTTGTTTGTTGGTGTGAAATCAGGAAATACAACGTTCGATGATTGCTCATACTCATGGGCTACTTAACACGATTCCAGTTATTGAATCGTTAAGCAAATAAAAAAAATGCGCCGTATTTATGGCTTACTTTGTACCAAACGTATAGTTACATAATCGTTATGGACTGACGTATCGATTAGTTGACCACACGTCGTGAACACATTTATGAAATTAATTTTGTTGGAATAAATGAAGTAATCATGTTCACGTGTTTTCAAAACATAGACGCTTGAGCGTAGGAATGGTATATTTAATTTTTTGAGGTATATTTTCTTTCAACGAATTTTTCATTTGATCACCAGGTGGTGAGCAAACCGTACCAGCCATCTTCTGGTGCGGAGCTAACGAAGCTGTGCAACCATAAAAGGAAACTGCTGGCGACGCTGCAAGCGCGAGCGCAGTCCCCCGCCACGCCACCTCCTCAAAACATCGAACAGAAGAAAGGTACGTACTATTGGAGTCAATATGATTGGATTTTCTTTCAGCCGTTTCACGGTTTAGCTACTCAATCCGAAATACGACACGGTTTGCTAGTAGGTATATGCGATACGCAAATACATACGCAATTATGGGCGCTTTCAATTTCGAGTCTAAATTTTAGACGGTCGGTTTATAAGTTATCCTCTTGGTATTTTGGTCTCTTCTGAAAAAAAATGTGATGTACTTATAATTATTTTACAAAAATACGAATTTATACTGTTAAAGTATTTTCTTCCTAGAATGCGCATCTTACTAGAAGGTTCCTTTTTTAGAAATTATGATACAAATACAATTTCAGTTCCTAAAGTTGTCAACATTTTATGCGAAAGTGATTCAGGGACAGTAAACAAATTACTTCGCGAAACTCAATCTTCAATTTGACGAGTAAACAAAATGAAACGAGATAACAATAAACAAATTATTATTCACGTCATATTAGACCGAGGGGAGGCACGGAGAATGAGAACAAAATTGCTAGTGGAATAACAGAGGGTGAATTGTGTTCAGGAGATGTAGTGAGTGCGTCATTGGTATTTATGGGCTAGCCTCCGGGCGCGGGCGGGTAGCTTCTTACCCTTTTACATACAAGTACCTTCTTCCCCATATTGTCTTTTATCATAATTGAATGGGAGGTAATACTTAACACATATAATTTGAAGTAGCTCAGAGAGGTACTATAATTTTGATCCCTTAATGTTAATAAGCTTACGCAGCTATTATTCCTGAGGGGCATACAATTTAAATTTTAATAAAAATTGAGTATGTATGTGCTATCTATTCCCGCAATGTAAAATTACATACTTATTTTGTTTTAAACTAATTATTGAAACTTGATAAAAAGTCCCACTTATTTTTCATAAAGAAAAGGCATCCGTTTTGTGAACTCGTATGGACAGTTATGTGAAATATTCGCGTACTATGTATGGCTGCTTCTTGTTAAACACAGCTATGGCGGTAACGAAAAAGTAATAAATATTCATCGCAGCCATTAAGACAGTAAAAAGAAATCAACTTGGCTATTTTATAATATTGGCTATTTAATATACACCCAGTATTTATAACAAACTGTTTTTTATTGTCATCCAAAGCGGACCTGCGCGTTAAAATTAAAACGTGCCACCAGCACCACCCTCTAGAGGCATTTACTTCTAAATTAAAAGCTTTTGTGTAACAGTTGAGCTGACTACGTTAGCATTAAATGAACTGACTGGCGTAAAGTTTCAAAGCTGTTGTTTGTGCCAGTTATTATATCTCAAAATTAAAAAGATTTCAAAATAATAGCAAAACCTTGCACCTATTAGCTACATTAGGTAGGTTACATACGTCTTATAAGTGCCGTCAAGTGTGCTAACATTATTAAACGTTAAAGAACGTTACTTCGATCTTCATGCAAATTCTGTAAAGTGTTTGGTCTCATAGTTGGTTCATCGGGGGCATTATTATCCGATTAGCAAGCGGGTAGGCATCCCGGGCGCAATCTCGGCGCTCGGTCCTCCTTTATCCAATTACATGAGTGTGAACCGAACGGGATTAGCCGGGAATACGGCGTCCCGCACGCTGCCGGCCCGTCTATTAGTAGGTGCATTGATTCTAACTAGATCTAACAAGTACCTGTGAGCTTTTATTACATACAGTTTTCATGTACTTATAAGCGGTAATAATGATTATACTCAAGTACGTTATTATTCACCGTAACATAATGATGCAATCAATTTTAGATAATTCTGTTTATGGGTAGCTGTCCCGGCGAACTTTGTACGGCCTTAGAATCAACTGTATGCGAAAATTAATTAGTGTTATTATTATTGTTTTAGTGAATTTTCGTTGTTTTAATAGTGCTACTTATTCGGGGCGGAGACAAATGAAAAAAATCGATCGTTGGCGATATTATTTATTTCTAAAGGACTAAACTAACACTGAAAAGAGCTTGTGTGAAGGACGGGGTTGTTTCTTCTAACAAAGAGGGTAGAGCGGCGTCTTTGTTGTTAAGTGGCAAGTGTGGGAGGGGCGCGGGGGTGCATTTAGTGTTGCATGAATAGCGGGTAACTGCACTTCGTCAGCCGTCCGTCCGGGAGTAACAACCTGCACACTGCACTGCGCCCGCCCGACACCCCCTCGCAATCCGCGCTGACTTGTCTCCACCACCGGCACCGGTGTATTCCTAACATTACATTTATGATAAAGTATTTATGTTTTATTTATGTAGGGGATGAATAATTTATATTTCCGAGAACGACGTACATAATTAATATCCTTCCTTGTATTTGTAATAGTTATTTACTTTCCTAAGTTAATTTAATATACTTCAGAAACGGCACAACTTGGCATCCGATCTGCAGGTTCCCTACAAATTGGTATTTTATTGCGGGCCGCAGCATTGCTTTATTATCGTAAAGGAAGTCAGCAGTTTAGGGCAAACAAAAAACGCAGGCGACCCGATCAGTGGCGGGAACAAAGGCGGGTGTAATTTGAAACAATCGGCGGTGGTGCAGAGCGGCCGGTGACGGTGGCGTGGGCGCGCGCCCCGCCGACTATTGATCTGACGAGTCGCGCCACCCGCGCCGCCACCCCACCCGCCCCGTCCTGCTGCACCCTGGCGCCTCGGAGACCACCCTCGCCTCGCCACGGCCCGCTCCGCACACAACCCGTATTTTAATTGCAAATCTGCCAGATAATGTGCAAATAGATAACGGCATTATACTCGGCTTGCTAACTAATTATGAAGCGCTATAGAATTACGAGCCCGTAACTATTTCGGGCGCGTTGAGACTATCTCAAAAATCGTGCAACGGCGGTTACGTTAACGGTGGACGACATAAAGATAAACCGACAGTCAAATTTATGAGAACTTAAGTATGTTGAGTACAGACATTAATTTTAAAAAAATCCTTAGCTAGAACGAGATCTCATTAGGCACAGATTGTAACATGCTTTGATAGTAGAAATGTTAATCTTGAATGACATTTTACATACAAATGAGGCAATAATAGATGTCTCTCCTCTTCTAATTGGAATTTCCCTCCCGTTTAATCCGAGCATTCCTCAGTTTTCTCAGGGTTGTACAAATTTCATGATTGTATGATTTTAGATTAGAATTGAAAGTATCGTTCATTACATTTTCAAGAGCGATTATATAATTTTATTTTATATGAGTAACATAAAAAATATATTCATGGATTTGATCAAAATGATAAAGGTCTATTAAACGAATCGTTTATAAAAGTCTTACGTCTATATATTGTTTTAAATTATTAGGTCGTCTGGAGAGCAGCGCAAAGTCACCCGGTCGGTCTCCTGCATCTAACCTCACTCAATGACGTTGCGTACAATGTTTGCTTTGCAAGCTTTTGTTTATTTTATAGCTTAATGTGCCTTAACTCACATTGAGAATAAAAAATTGTATTACATAACTCATTTATTGCAATACCTAGGTTGTTTTCAGTAAAACATCGAATATCGTCGGAATTTTATAAATAATAAGTGATTAACTCAACCGGCGGGTTACGTTGATATTCCAGAAAGCGGTAGTCATTGTAAATCATCCATGATTTACGAAATGTTGGCATATTAAAACTGTTTACTCAAAAGGGTGATTGATTTATGATCACTTTTTTTTCAGTTGTTGGGAACGAGGTAGCCGTACTGAAGAAAAAGATGAAGAAACGGCCCGGATTCCCGGCGAATGTTAGCGTATCCCAGCTGATGGTGCAGAGGGAACGGCCCCTCGCCGAGTTCAAGGTACGTAAGGGTGTGTTGAGTATTCATACGGACGATAACAGCTGAATCACTGCTGTCGGCCGTCCCATATTTTTTTTATCTAGATCGTCGATGAATACCAACGTTTATGACATTTCAGTGCGATTGAATTTAATACTAACACACCAACTGGTACGGTCCCAAATTAAGCAAGTTGGATTATGGGCATCGTACTGTGGACTGGGGGCCATCCCAGTATATAATTACTTATTGATATGATTCTTGACTCGATTACATACAAACATTCGTGCTCATCACACTAAGTATGTTCCCACTGGGATTTGAATCTGGGACCGGTACAGAAGGCAGGGTTACTACCACATAGTACCTATTCGTTCATTTATATCTTGTTACTTTGTTTATTCTTTGATTTTACGTTACAAAGGAATGAAGCTGTTACAAGTTGTTGGGACTAATTAGATTTGTTGACCTTTACATATTTTTTATACGAGTGGGTGGTATATAAACGGCCTTAAATGTATGGTATAGAATATTGTAATTGTAATCATTCTAACACTTATTTGACTTTTTTTATTTTTAAAGGAAACCGATAGTACTCGGGATACTCCGCCCGGCATGGGAGTACATCGATCTAACATCGGCCCGACTTGTTTACCTTCATATCCCAACATGCAACAAAACGCGTTTAATACGATGGCACAAGACGCTGAAATAAAACAGGAGACACATGTGCAAAGAAGTTCCCACTACCTCACCGTCAGCAGCGGGTGGATATCGCAACACTCCCAACATTCAGAAAATCTTGACTCCGGACAAAAACAGGGCCAAACTACACCCGGTACAGTGAGCACATCAATCAGTGGCGGCATGCCGGTGCTAGGAACTAACGGCCAAGTTATCGGTGTCAACACAGGGCTTAATAAACAAACAAATCACTTCAAAAACGCTTCGGGTGCGTCGCAAAATTCATTGGAACAAGATCAAAAAGAAGACAGGAAAGATATGGTAGCTGCACAAGCAAACATACAGAGTGTAAGATATCCGTATAAAGAAGAGGAATCCCAAATTTTCTGCGGTTTGAATCAACCGTTGACGCCTGAAGTTATGCAAAAAATAAATGAACAACAACAAATTTTTATTCAACAAAATCAAAAACAGATAGAAATGGCCATGAAGGGATATAGAACACAGTTATCAGAAAACGTTAACCAAATAAAGACACAGGGGCCAAGTCAGTACGTGCCCCAGGCGCAGTTGGTAATACAAAATGGTGCAGTGGTTAAAACAAATCCCGCTAAAACTCCTCCCTGGCAAGTGAAAAGAAATGAATCTAGCACTTCCAACCCTATGACTAGTCCTAGTCCAAAACTTCACAAATCAGAAAACAATGACTACGAGGAGTCCAACGCGAGCATATCAGAAGACTCTTCGGGTTCATATAGTTCTTTCTCAAGTAGCGAGCAACAAATAAATAACCAAGGAATGTGTTCTCGAGTGCCACCTCTTCCTCAACATTATAACATGATGGGTCATCAGTGGCCAGGAGTGGAAACTAACAAGAAAAAAAATAAAAGCAATAACAGCAGCCGTAAAAAGAAAAATAGTCCGACAGAGAATAAGTTACTAATGTTTGGCAGCAATGGCATGAGATTAGTTCAGGATTCTAAAGGCATGGGTGACGATGCACCGAGCAATAATGTTCCATCGTTTATGGACGATCCGAGTGGTTATTTGGCACAACAAACGGTTCTATTAAATAATACTATTTCCAAACAAGTAGGATTAAATTCTTCGTATGACAATGGCCCGTATGAGGGTACCAGCGCTGCCAGTTGCTGTGTGGCGCAGAATCAAATGGACAAGATGAAATCTGTGTCCAAGCCTAGTGAATTATCTAATCCTTACAGAAGTAACGTGCCAAATCAATCTCTTTCTCCCACTAGCACTCCAGACAGCAGCGTGCTGTCAGATAAAGGAATAGATCACTCCATGCCTCAATGTTGCAAAGGATGTAATCCGTCAATGAAAAGTTGTAGTCCAGATTTCTCTGACAATCAATTGCGTATAAAATATATGAAGCATCAAATGTATAAAATGGAAATGGAGAGTAATGCTAACACATCTAGTCCGAAACATGGCTTTGATGATAATCCAGTGATTTCTTCAACGTTCATCGAGAGAAATTCGATGGTAAATGATAACTGCGGTCCAATTCAAGCGGCGACGGTAAGCACCAGTAATGTCTCGATTACAGAGACGTTGCAGCCTCCCGAACCGTCCCCGACTTTGTCAAACAGCTCGCGAAGCACGGATACGCCTCACAGCAGCGGGAGTAATAACTCGCAAATGCTATCCAATTGCACGTATCCTATTCCCAGTCCGGCTTACTCGAACTCGGGGCCGTATAGAGATACCTTTAGTAGTAACCCTTCAACACCGGGAAGTAATCTCATGTACCCTTACAATTCGCCCGGACCGCCTAACACCCAGTCGATTACGGGACCGCAAGTGATGCATTTCATATCGAATCATAACGTTAATAAAAATCTCATGGAAGTAGATAACATATCAATGGTCGGTGTGAAGCCAGGTGTAAAGAATCCCCAGGACATGTTTAGATTAGAACAGAGACGAAGAATGGAAAACTCGATGCCCGGTTATTGTCCCCCTCCACATATGGGTGGCGGGCCAGCTCATTCCTTGATACAGGCGTGCTATGTGCAAACATTTGTCACTACTATGGCGAGTGGATTTTCTGTCACTAGAGACACTGTCACTTCTGTATTAGCCGGCAAAGCCAATACGGCTACTACATCTATAAATGCATCTCATGCGAACTTCATAAGACCGCCTCCGCCGCCGAGTGTGAATCTGGCCACAACCTACGCCATTCCAAACAATCAGCCTGATCCGTTCATAAATTCTGTCAACTTACCCACCAGCTATCCGTTACATATCGCTGGCACGACTGCTCAGAACATGATCTCTAAATCCCCACTAGAAATGGTTCAAAATGTTATAGGCAATTTACCTTCAAAGCCAGAAACAAGTAATGGACAAGGAAATTCGCAACCACATCTAAATCGACGAACATGCACGACACCTGGACAGATTTTGATATCGTCGACTGGTCAAATTATAGTGTCGAACAATCAGATGCCTCCTCCGCCACCTAAGACGACAACAACGATTGCTTCATTACAGGGCTCTGCGACAAACGTCACTACGTCCGTTAACCAGGTAGTGCCGGCCGTGGGTGGAATGCAGCCCATGGTGAACCAACCAACTGTCGTAGTCAACACTTTATCGACTCCGTATGTTATTCAACCGCCAATGATGTCTGTAGACGGACAAGTGATGCAGCAAAATACAGTGCTGCCCCAAATCGTAACGGGAGGCATCCTGCCCGGTCAGTCACCCAATGAAAGTTCCCGTCAAATCGACGTTAAGAACCACCAAAACTTTGTACAGGGAGTCGCTATGCTGTCTCCGGAGAGCATGAAAAAAAGAAATAAAAAGAAGAAGAGCCCTACGAACATCACAAACGTTTTGCAAATATCGGCACCGCAGCAAAACTCAAATAACATAATGGTTCATCACTCATCGCCGCAGCACAATTCTAGTCCGCAGTTTTCACCACGCAACTTCCAGCTGTCGCCCAACAATAACATATCGCCGACGCCTATGCTGCAGGCTTTGACCATCGTGCCCGGGAAATCTGGAACACCCGCTCATATAGTCATGAACGGACAAGGAAACACAAACAACTTTGGATCTCAGCAAATAATCGCAAACACATCACCATCGCAACAAATAAATCTACTTCAACCTGTCAATTTAATAAATAACGCCAGCAATGTCGTGCCAAATTTCCCCGCGTTTCAACAATTCATCGTGCCAAATCTCGGCGGTATGGTTATGACAGCGGACGGGACGGCCATCATTCAAGACAATTCAACCGGAATGCCGATGCAACTGCAATTGCAAACGGTCAACGGCCAAAACGTATTGACCCCGATTCAAAATCCGGGCGTATTCGCGGCCGGCGCCAACGGGAGCGTGGTCATACGTGCTCAAAATCAACAAGGGAAAATAATACAGTCACAGCACAGCCCTGGAGCACAGTTCCTGTCTCCGAACAGTCAAGTCATGATGAACAGTCCAAATTTTAATGGTCAACTGAGTCCTCTTCTTGCGAACTTGAGTCCCACGAGCGTCACCTTCGGCGCCGGACAACAGGTGAGATCCGGAAATGTCCAGACCCAGGAATACATACAGACCAACCAGATGGGCCAGGCCCTCGTGGTCCCGCTGTCCCCGAAGCGAGTCCCGATAGCGTCGGCGACGACCAACCGGAGTAACTCCACGTTCGTCCACCAGAACACGACGATCGTTCAACAACAGACGACGCTCGTGTCGAACTCGCCTAACGCTCAAATGTCGGCCCTGACGTCGAATCTCCAGAGCGGGAGCGCGGCCAGGATCAGCATAGACCCGAACGTCCTTCTAAGTGGCAAGCGGATGGCGAATCGCAAGGGACGATTCTCGGAGTCGCCGCCCGGGAGCTTCCGAGGCGCGGAGGTGCGGGAGGGGCGCGAGGGGAGGGAGGGGCGGGCGGATCCGCGCGAGGCGAGCGCCGGCGAGGCGGCGGAGCAGGCGCGGCACTCGGTGTCGACGCAGACGCTGGTGAACGCGGCGCGCGGCGGCGGCAGCCCGCCCGACACCACCACGCACAGCCCGCTGGGCGCGCGCGACGACGCGCCGCCGCGCCGCCGCGCGCCCGCCGACACCACCACCGATGAGCCCGAGCCCGAGCCCGCCGACATAGCCTCTTCCGTGAGTCACGCCTTTGCACTTTTATAATCTAACTAACCATGTGCCCGATCGTAACTTCAAAAAAAAATTCTTCATACTAACTGATCTCCCATTTGGCCCCCTTTGGGGTCGAATTTCCAAAAATACCTAGTGCACCTCTAGGGTACTCAAAGAAAATATCCTCTCAATTTCAAAAGTCTAGATCTATCGATTTAGGCTGTGCATTGCATGTCAATCATTTGTTTTATTAAATGGAATATCTACTACCTTAAATTGTCTTGAACTAGACTTTTAGGTACATCTGTCCAGGTCACAGTCAGTTTATTCAGTCATACATAATAGGTTTTTTACATTGATTAGGCAACGCTATGTAGAAAATTGGTGAATGTCTGCCAATATTTTTTCGTGTCAGTACTATCATTTTTGAATTGTTTTATTTGCTCATTTCAGGCCATGGTTCAGTGCGTGTCCAGCAGCGAGCAGGACATGGCAGAGTCTCGAGAGCAATCATGGGCCACGCCACGAAATGATTTCAATTCCGACACTGACGCGCAAAGTGAGTATTACTGTACGTGGTAATTATTGGTTATACTAGAAAAATATTTAGTCGCCTAACTAGTAGATGATCATCTCCAATAAGTCTTGTAACAGAATGTATAAAAGCTGTACAGTAGAACATGTTGTATTCCGATTTCCTTAGATTATAAATTCTGTAAATAATACCACAGCGCATGCAACAACAATAATTAGGAATTGACCTTAATGCTAGATTACAAACAAAGCAAATTGTATGCAACTACTAGTTGACAAATAAAAACCCGGCCACAGCGACGGAGGCAGAAGATATACAATCTGTTCCTATCTTTTATATGCGTTTGGTAGTTAGCGATCTCGTTCTCACAGTAAAAAGTTGCCAAATTTATTGCATTCCTGGTCGACTAATTTTTTACTTATAACATGAGCGAAATACATCCATCTCACTTTAGAGAAGCCAATTTGAAACAAATATAACCAGCATGTATTTCTACGTTTCCAGGCATGATTTCAAACATACAAATGATGCGTCAAAGTCGCCCTCACAATCCAGTCGAGTCCACCGACTTGCATTACAATCAAATCATGAACACGCCACCAGCGGGCCACCAACACGTGATGCCAATGACGTCAAATTACTACGACAGAAGCCAAACCTACAAAAGAAAGAATGACTTCGGCGACGGATCGACTTATAGACCGGACAAAATAATGAGGACGAATAATTACAATATGATTCACAGCCTACCAAAGGAATCTGATTACGAAGCAATGGGCATAAACTCACCAGATAAGGTTCAACCTAGACATTACGCTCTCTCCGGTACGAGTTCGGACACGTCCGCAATGCCGAAAGTATTCGATAGACATAATTTGGGTTCTGGCGATGGTAAGTCCGGTTTAATTTATTCTTTATCTTATTGCGCTTTGGATTCTCTGCTGTTCGATTAAAAACGTAATAAGCGATATGGTGGGATTTTCTATTTTGTCAGCTTGAGTGTGCTAAATACAGAAAAAATACTTTGAAATCTTTTCAGCGTTAGTTATTACTGTTCACGAACATACTGTATTTTTATTAAGTTAAAATATTTACTGATTGTATTAGCGATATGACCCAATCTGAAATACTTTTTGGTGGTATCCATCCAATGATTATTTTGTGTAGAGACTTAATTCTATTTTGATATACCTATAGCATATTTATAATGTTCTTCCTGACTATGTTTCCTCCAGCTCCCATGTAAAAAGGCTTCCAATCTAACTCACACTTTCTTACACTTAAAGCGAACAGTCATGAACGAGTGTGCTGCCACAGTACTAATACAGTGTCCAGGACCACCTCACGCTTAAGTCACAGCTAACAAAATTCAAAATTTATCTTAATGTTGTGTCTTGTATTGGTTTTGGATTGACTCTCTGCAAGCTGGCGTTCCAAATTCACGATATGTTTGTAGAGTCCGTGTCAATAATGCGTCATAATGATGTGTGTTGTGGTATATTTCAGCTTCTACATAATGCGATACTATCGGTCATTGGCTTTCTTTTGGTTGGGTTAATACAAGATACAGCTGTTAATAAGGGTGTACTGGAAACTAATCAGAATGAATCAGTGACGTGCAGCGTTCGAACGTTCTCACCGGCTTTCTGTCGCTTTCCATTGCACCACATTCGAAGTAACAAATTGGCTCACAAATTGGGATTCCATTACTAACGCATCACTGTAAAGCCATCATCATCTCATCCGTTCATCATTGTAAGTACAGCGCACTACTCATTTTTATTAGATTTATTATGTAATTCCTTCTAGGGTGCGAGGGAAAAGTACCTACTAGATGCGCTTGTAAATTTTGTATATTCACGGTATATTGAAAGTCAGAGAAAATTAAATATCTATGGTAATTTTTCCATCTCCACCCATTTAGATCTTATACAACCTGTCACTAGTGTTAAGTTCGCTTTTGTTACCACAATTTTTTTTGTATTATTTGTCACACTTTCGAACCGGGGTCCCACTCCCTACACTCTTCTAGTAGTTTTTAAACTCATTTGTAAACTCGTTTGCGTGTTACAATACGTCGATGCATTCAATCCGTCGAACACATAATCGAGACACCTCGGAAGTCGAGACGCGGAGCGGGGCCCCGGTGTCGCGGGGGCGGGGTAGGGGCGGGGGCGGTGCGGCGCTGGACGCTAACCCGCAGCGCTCGGTCGGTAGATGGGGGCGGCGAGCAGGCGGCGCGCGGCTTCGCGGTGGGAGACCTGGTGTGGGGCCCCGCCAAGGGGTACGCCATGTGGCCCGGCAAGCTGGAGGCGCGGCGCGCGGACGGGCGCTGGGCGGTGCGCTGGTTCGGCGCCGAGCGCAGCGCCGCCGCGCTGCACGCCGCGCGCCTGCTCTCGCTCAGCGACGGGCTCGAGGCGCACCACGCCGCGCGCACCAACCATCGGAAGTGAGTCGCGCGGACCGACCCTCACACGCACACACACACACACACTCACACATGCGCGCGCGCGCACTGATACGCGACCAGAGTGGATCCTTTTGTAAATCATTGTAGATACGCCATCGACGGGATCGCTTTGCTTGGCGCCCGTCACCTCCAAACTCTGGATGTGTATCTCTGCGCGTTCTCGGTCACCCGAACGTGGCGTTTTTGTTATTCTTTTTATTTTTGTAGCGCGAGGTCGATGCGTGCCGACGTTTACCGTCGGTCGCATCGGTCCTCGTGTGAACGATTGTGAGATTAACCCAACCCAAAGATCTCGGGATGTGCCGTCGAGTAGGCCGCGAAATCACTAGGGATAGAAATATGTAAATTGATTTGCGACTATTTTCGCTCTCGACCGTTGCTAATATTTTTCATTACCGAAACAGGAGTAGAAAACTGAACACCTTGCTCGAGAACGCGATCCAGGAGGCCATGGCGGAGCTGGACAAGACGAGCGAGGGGGTGGAGGGCGGCGGGCGCGGGGAGGGCGCGGATGCCGACGAGGAAGCGCCGCGCCGCGGCAGGAAGCACGACAGGGGCAGGACCAGAGACAGGCATCACAAAAATAGAAACCCAATCAAAATAGCACCGAACCCGACCAAGTCCGGGGACGGCGCTAGGTTGCGCAGCTCGCGATGACGATCGAAGCTCGGACTCGCGACACCGGCGCCCTCGTGCGGAGCCGAGCGGGCCGAATGTTCGACATTGCGGTGTCAGAGCTTTTTATGAATGTGACTAGATGGCGCCGGCCGTCGCTACCGTCGAACATCCGGACCGACGACCCCGACCGAGGCGCGAGGAAGTTGTATAGAGTCCGCATTGTTTAGTTCTACGTAGATTTAAAGATAAGCTCGTTGTTATGAACTATTTATACAAAATCTAATAGATAGCGACCACCATGCGTCGGCGAAACAAAGGAAAGCGATCACATGGAAGTGATTTCGTGGATGTAGCTCGAGATCACGCGCAGTAATTGTATACATCACAGAGTACCATCGACATTTTAGCATTTTATGAATTTACAACACTAGTTAGAACAATTATGTTGAGATTCGATGTATTGAAGACTTGAATTTATTTCCGACTTGTAATGCGAATAGTTTATTCGACCGGTCAGTGATTTTATACCATTCCGTATTATCTACTATTGTTTGACTGCGATCACTTTATGCAAAGATTGTGTACGAAGTGTGTCATTGATTGCAGAGTCAAAATTTATTCAGGATATTACTTAACAGGTTCCTAAAAATATATGCAAAATGATTCTTTGAAATGCGCAAATGACGGTGATTGATCACAGTTGTAATAAAATGTTTAGATGTAAACAACGATAATGATTTAATCAATATTGTTCCACATTATATTATTATGTATTAGCGTAAGGAAAGGTCGTACTTTAAGTAGGTTTCACTCGATATCAAACAAATTTAATAAAATTCCACTCCCGTCATCGATGTTTTGTACAATTTTAGCGAACTGTAAATTGATAAGAAATTATGCTATATATTGTGTAAATTTTATGTGTTTTGTTAGAAAGTAATAAGTATAACATGATTTCTAGTCAAATATTGAGCATATTAAAATGTAGATATTATAGATGAGATAATTGACAATAACACAGGGCAGGCGCGGGTCGCGCGCGCCGACATTGTTTCGGTTAAATAATGAATAAGTACAGTACACACACAGGATTTATTTCGCCATCGTGGTACTTGTTTGCGTTAATAATTTTATATTTTTGTTAATACTTATAGACCTAATAGATTATATAGATTGGAAACTCATTAAATACGCTTGAACGAAGAATAAATGTATCACAATTTCAGTATAATAATTAGAAAGACGTAGAAAGTTTGAATGAGAGCAGCCTAAATTATACATTATTTTTCCTTATCGTGAATCATAGCCGGTTAAAGTGCCTGCATTATAATAACAAAATAACGTATCTACATTTATTGCAGGCATTTTAATTTGATGCATATCATGCATACATCACAGCGACCTTCACAATAGCACTCGTTTAGTAGCTAACCTCATCATATAATTCAGACTAAGGAAAAAATAGAAGTAGTCCAAAATTTTGTCGCTAACAAAACTTTTGTAGCCAAAATAAGCAGGCTGATTTGTAAACTGAGCGCAAGATTACGTTACGCATTCGGCAAGGTAACTATGCAACTTGGTCGGGTTTTTTTTTCGAAAATTTTGTTAGCATCATTAAATTTGGTCTATATTTTTACTTACCATGAGTTATAATTATATACATTTAAGATTCCTATCACTCTAAGTGTCGCTTAATCTTAAGTGTTTCATTTGTGGTACAAGGGAGATTATTTTAAAACATTTCTAAAATGCTTTTTATTCACAATATTCAAATAATATTTAGATAAGACAAGATTAAAATTTTCTAGGTAATGTTAACTAAATAGGTCATGCCATGAGTACATTTTTGATAGGTAATTTGTTATTGACAGTCAGTGTTAGATTCATCAATGTGCAAAACTAATTAATGTGATCTTTGAATGTCCGGTGAATATAAATATCAAGGAATTATCATAGCTTACTGTTTTATATTAAAATCTATTCCAAACCTATTTACCGCCGACGTTAACAAACCGCTGCTGTCATAGTAACAGATGCTGTAATTGTATATGTGCGAGTGAGCGAGAGGTTTATTTACCTCGGTAGTAAATCGGTCTAGAACAGAGTATACCTATCGTATTAACATTAGGAGTTTCCACTTAAAAATTTCCTAAATAATAAATTTAATGTGACTCCAGATATCGACATAGTATTTAAATGTTAAATGTAATATTGTTTACTATATTATAGTCGAATAGCACTTCCCTGTGAGATGGTATTATGTACATAATCTTAAAAGTAGTTATGTATAGTATTTTATTTCAATGAAATTAATGTTTTATAGACTAATATACAATATAAGATTATTTATTTGTTTTGCTGTGTACATATTTTTTTCAATAAAATGTACCTGTTTTATTTAAAGATCTTTATTAATTATTTTTTTCTTTTTTATATATACCCACCCAATCAAAAAGTCAGGGGCGTATTATCCTTACTTCCAGGTAGTTTACCTAGTTCCCGGCTTTAATTGTCATTTGTATCATTTTAATGACATAAGTTCCCGCTAGATAGCAGGTACCTTCATCACTGAGTAAGTACCTAGTTGTATTTTTGATCGACAAGGTTAAGAAAAGTATAGGTTTTATTAGGATAAGTATGTATTATTGAGATAAAATTACTAGGCAGTTCAATATCCTGCCTGGCAATAATAGTTCGTAACAAGCCAGGGGGAGTTAAGTGTGGGTATTTCAACAAAACAAATGAGAAATCATTAGTGAACCTCGAGATCACTTGCAGAAAAGTCTGCAGATTCTCGGTATAAGTTTGGGCAGCGGTTTCTGTCAATGTCATTGATTTCGTTCTATTTGTATTGTTAGCGGGTGATATAGGTAGTTTACTGTACCTGTGTTATTATACATCACTGTTATTACCAATATGGCGGCTATCGGACAATATTGATAGGTACAAGCATTTTGTAAGGTACCTATTCATATATACCTAATTTAAAAATATGCAACTAGCAGCTATCCATTCGACAGGATTATTCTCGACTATACTAACTATATACCAATGTTAACATTTTCCTAGACTATGTTAACCGGGAAGTATGGGGGGGATACCTAGAAATGTTTCAGGTTTGTTTTGACGTGCTCGTTTCCAGTCAACTTTAGGAAAAGATTTAATGCATGCCCTCTACATATCGGGTGTATATTATACAGACTGATTCAGAAACGGTATACTAGCCATCGAAACTGCGCTGCTTTAGTGCAGCTTTAACATTATTTTTTTTAAGTCGACATTGAAATTCTGACTTCACTTAATGATTGGAAATGCGGTTAACAAGCGCAGGTTCAATGGTTAGAATACTCTTTCTAAAACACGCTCTACAGCACACCCTGACAGAGTCATTTTGCGAAGTTACTAGTCCGATAACAATTAAAACAACTTTACTTCCATGAGACAAACATACGTTTGCCGCACGCAGTCCACTTTTATTTGCTTTACAATTAAGTCGTCGTTTCGCTGCCTCTCCTTGGGTGTGCGCTAACCCTTAGAAGTGATAATATTTCAAGGTACGGTTGGTTCAATTAACCATATCAACAACCTTTATCTAACTACTTATAGACTGGGGAACGTCTAATTAGATAAATGTCAGAATCTAGTTTTGCGCTCGCTCGGTATAGCACTTCTATCAGTCATCTGAGGAACTACCATTTTGTACGACACAAATATTTAGGGACACTAGCAAGTGTCGGAGGCTACATGAGCCAAACATGTGACCTAAAAGAACTCGCGGTGGGTAAACGCAGAGCATTCTGAGGAAGTAGATATTCACCGACGTATACAAATTCCGGTTGGTAAGTACTTTCAAGTTTAAACATTTCGTCGACCATTACTTACGAATGGCGCGGCGGGCGCACCCTATGGCCCGTGAAGTTATTGCTTTCACGACTTATTGACATACTAAAAGTTTCGCTCGCTGGCACGGAGATAGTTCGTTTACAAATGGATGGATATGTATCTGCAGTGCTCTCCTATTTTATTATTATTTCCCTTCATACATGAAAACCGCTAAAATAATCCAAACATTCTCCATACCTACATTACACAATTATTTCTAAGAACTTTCATAAGATATAAGCGGCACCTACGTATTTTTGCAAATATAGATTATGAGTGTGGAAAACATCCCATATGCAGAAGTGACCTGAGCCGGTTTATCCGCTGTTTATTTGTGGACTATGTTTCCAAGCCATTACTGTGTGTGGCGACTGGTGAACAATGCATTCAGCATTCCGTATGCTATATTTGAAGTTTGAACCTACATCGCGCTGCGACGCCGCTCCTATTCAGACGTTTACGAGTCCACACGACAAACAAACAAATGCTGAGGGCGTCCTAGAAGTGTCTACGCCTGCAATATGTTCGGCTTACAAAATAATATCGCGCATGTTTGCTTCTGAATGAACATTTTTTCCAATATTTTCCTATGTGGAACAGAATTTACGTAGGCGCTAGGCGCGGCCCGGTTGGTAAAGAGGAAACAGAGCTATGTGTTACATAATATATTAGGATAATTTTCACTTCTTCGGCCCCATCAGGGGAGACCCGTGCCCAATAGGGCACAGCTCTCCCCTTAATGTGAAGGGAATTCAGGTAGTAGCCGATCAGCTTGGCCAAGTACGATTTGGCGGACATATCTTGTTTTTTGAGGGTGGTTAAGGACTGATAAGTGTGGAAGGCAAAATTAACAATGTCCATCTTTTGATAACGCTGCTGTTTAATAATAGCTATAGACATGTATCACGGGTGTCAGCTGTATAGGCTTCGACGTGAGCAGAAAATCGGATCGCTATAAATCTGGCGAGTGGCGGGTGCGGTCGCACCGATCGCAAATGAATGGTCATTGAAATGAAGACGTATGGACCAAACACATCACCGTGACGTTTTATTTCATTAACTATCTGAAAACCTGTCCCGGAACTTCGTACGAGACGTTTATTTAGTTCTAAATTAAACTAAATAGTGCTCTCGCGCGAGTAATTTCGAAGTTTCTTCTGCTACAATAACTACTAATGTAACTTCACGAAATGGTTGGAAAGTGCACCGTGGCGCATTGAGTTTAATGTGTTAGAATGAGGACTAAGATTTTAATACCTACGTTAAATGTTTAAGTTTCATGGGCTCTAGTTTAAGTACCTACCTAATTCGCTTTTTTCTACATTGTTGTCATTAAATGATTTAAGGACACATAATTAATTAGTAGTATTTATTTACCCAACGTCGAACGATGTTTAGTAACATCCTAGTAGGTAGGTCTCCTTGCCAACTATATGTCAAGTAAAGTGTTGTGGAGTATGTTATTTGTGGTGCGTTGGCTTTTGAATGTCATATAAAACCTGTCAGTTTTTAGAAATATAGATTTTCTTTGTCACATCTAGTGTCTAGATGGGATAAAGAAAATGTGTTTTTGATCTCTTTAAATGACTTGTCACATCTAGATCATAATTCTACCAAAGTATTAACTTGTGATTCAGCTGAAAGTGGTGTAGCAGCTTGTCTATAAAACATAATGGTTAAAATATTAGGCCGCAAATAAGGTATATAGAAAATGGCAGCAAAACGGCTCCAATATTGGTCTATATTTTTTTGTGATTTGATTATTATCTAGGTAGAACATTTGGCGACGAGACGAGTAGTGAAATAAAGATACCCGATAAGCGGGTGCAAGATGTTTTTGTAGGCGGCCATATCAGAGCATATACAACAAAAGAAGCAAACATTGCGACAACATTTCACAGGTTATACCTACACAACTCTAGCTTAGTACCTACTTATTTGAGTATTGTCAGATCTTTCCATAAAAAAATAGGACAATAATTCTCCTGTGACCTGAATTCCTAAAGGGTTTCCTGCCGACGAGCGGCAAGATTACAAACAAAGTAAATACCGCTCTCTCCAGTGCGACGCCCACAAACCTCAAATAACTTCTAAATTCGTCACGTTTTTTCACTAACATTGTGTCTTTTGGGAATATTTTCGCCATCTGTTTGTGTCACGTGCATTCAGAATACAAATTCCCAATATCTTCGATTTACACGAAGGAATTGGAATTATTTGTCTCTATCACTTTTCTTCTAATATACCTAGGTAGACATTGAGTACTACTTACTTGATTATAGATATAGAACATATTATATAATGTTGTAGATTGGACTATCATTATGAAGACATCTTTACTGGTGATCACGATAGACATTCAGAACCACCTAATAAAAAATCTACCTTGTCTAACTAAATCAAATATGTAACTACTGTTGATTCGGTACCAAGCAAACAACTTAATCGTACTAAGTATATTTTTATTATTTGGCACCGACTTCACATGATCAAATCGGCTTATAAATAACGTAATTATGAGGTGACAAACAGAAAAGAAAACAATTGAATGAGAACCTCCTCCTTTTTTTTGAAGTCAGTTAACAATTCCGACTCCACTGGGTTTCTGGTAGTTCCACTATAAATGGTTCTTGGAGGGGTAGATGGCAATTGTTCCGTGTAAATTTCGGTGACCACTGACCAGCCAAATCAAGATACCTACTTAAACTGGAAGCCGTTAGCCGACCCAACGAAATGACAAAATGCTAGTAAGAAGTAAATTATGGATCAGTAGTTCCTGGAGTTGAAGTTATAACATTAATAATCCGCAGATTTAAGTACCCCCATGGTCTGCTTTTGATGACTTGTTACCGCATAATGTCATTCCCGAACACCCCATTAGCCCTACGCCCTACCCTTCAGTGGATATGTCTTTTAATTACCACTTAGGTACGTATGCTCTAACCGCTAATTTCCCGGGTTATTATAGTCGGGATTGATGGCTCTGTATAGCACCGAGCTTAACGAAATTATAATCCTATCCATATCAGGCTAAATCCCAGTCTCATGAATATAAGCGTTGCCTTCTTACTTGCCTAACTACGGAAGTCATGTTCAGAATTCAGGTACATATCTGAAGAAATTTAAATTTTACCGAGACATTAACTTTTCCTTGGAAAGTTAAAAAAAAAGTGTTGTATCATACGGTCAAGCAGGAAAACAGAAGACTAGAAGAAACTCAACCCATAAGAGCATCTAGAAAAGAAAAAGATCTATCCTAATTTTAAAGCAATAAGTAACCTATTTTAGGTTACCTATTGCAACTGTGTAGGTAGATAAAGAGACTGGCAGCAGTCAAGTACCTACTTGACTGCTGCCACGGATGTGCCTTTTCTACGGGCAGATATGGTACGTTAAATATAAGAAATAGCATAAAATAGGTACCTATGTTTGGGTTGGTCCCCAATGAAATCTAAACAATGTGCACACCTTCCTCTCTCCGTGCAGGTTCAAAGGTAAGTATACTGTTTCTGAATACCCTATATAACGGAATGGACATTCCGAAATTGATTGGCCTACTAAAAGTTACCGTTGAATGGTTGTGCCTATTTTAATCGAGCACCGGGGCGGGGGATGCGGGGGTGGCGTCATGTCACGTTATCCAGTGTATTAGGCTGGTAAGGGATGGCGCGTATCGCCGGCAGACCGATTTCACGATAGATGGCGCCGCAGCCGATCAAACGACCGTTTATAGGACAACTATTTCCAGTAAATGATGTGGTTTAGAGGGATTCCGTATTCGATAGAATTGCGCTCCGACCCAGATTTTGTTAAATCAATTATAATCAACAAAGTACTCACTTAAAATTCTAAAATCGGTGGTGTTACAGAATTGCAGATCAAGTTAAAAACCATAGGGTAAGAAAGTATAGGTACCTAAGGGTTATCGGCCCAACCAACGTAGCTTTACCAACGAATTAAATGATATTTATAAGATACCCATCCATCAGTCACAAAACACGAAACATTTTCTGTACATGACGTTAATGTCATTATTGACGAGAGGCAGATTGACATTTATTATCTGTATTTTTTTGTTGATTATCATTCATATCTAAAACTAGTCTGTGACTATCATTGGTCTGCCTGCGCTAGTGTGTGTACTGTGAGCGCTCCATTCCGTTAAAAAATAAAGTTAATAAACAACAGTAAACAGTAATATGTTTTCTTACAAATTGAAATTATCAGCTCGATACCTTTATGCTATGAATCAAACATTTTCAAACATTAGTAAATTATTGTGTGGGTACCTAACTTTCTTAGTTTAAGTAGAGCTTTGCTCTAAGCATCCGTCCGAATGTGAAAATTACTGGAACTGAATTCCGCCCTAACGATAAGGATATACCCATTGTGTGCTCATAAACGAGCACGAGGCTAGAATTTTAATATGAAATAAAATGATAAAACTTGACTTTTCAAGTTCTTCCAAGATGTCTGGTAACTTTTACCGCTTTACCGATAGAGGATTAATTTTAACGTCGTAATTTTACGACGTAATAATTTTCATCAGATGTTTTCAACAACGAATGAGAACATATTACACCACACTGGCAGAGCGGCACAATATTGTGGCCGATTCCCAACGAAAAAAATTAACCACGCATAAGAATATATGCGAGGACCTATGAATGCACATTAAATTCCTTACGTAAAAAGGGCGTTATTCCGGGCAGGGTAGATATTCGTATTATCAACAAACATTAGTCCCAGTTACTAATGTGGTGTTGCGCCGGCTAGTGCGTTGGCAAGCTTACCGCTGTCGATGGCGCCGAGATTTATCTTCCCGACCCGCCCCGGACGAGGGACCCACTCGCCTGCAGTTCATATCAACAGTCGATAGAGGAGGTTATCAATTCGACGGGTATATAAGGTTTGCCAAAAATAGTGTAAAATATTTTAAGGGGTTAACAAGTAGGTGATAACGATCAAGTTTATGCATAAAATATATGTGTATACAGAGTTTGATTTTTTATGAGAAATCAAGCCAGTAGGTTCACAGTCACTTAGTCCGTAGTGTTATTTTGAAATTTTGAAATAATTTTATTTTTCTGTTCTTGAATATGACCTCTATAGTCTACCAATGTACCCCTTAAAATACGTTACAATATTATTGTTTAGCCTTATAGATATTTTTTTGCGTCATTACACCGACACACACAGTTGGAATCGATGTTTGTTATGAAACCAAGTGTCATTACCGAACTACCTATAACGTATAATATAAAAATAATTTTGCCAACATTGCTACAAGCAATTAAAGTGGCGAGCGCGCGAACCAATGAAAAATTAAGGCGACCATCTCTTTCGAACAACAAGTTTTTTGTGTCATGTTTGAAAATTAAAGAGGACAGAAAGCTACGAGGGCGGAAGATTTTATGGTTGTCTGTAAAGGCAACCAGGCTTGTAACGTCATGAAAAAGTCGTAAATGTTGCGTACTGGCGTGTACCAGTGAAATTTTCTACGCGAGCGGTTGCGCGATCTACAGGACATGCAAAATTTTACGAGTCTACTCCTCCGGGGACCCTACACCTGCCGTTTCTATTTTATGGCTCAAAATGTTAAAATCATAGGTGTGGGAGGTTAGATTTTTAATGAATTAACGTTCTCATGTTACAGAGATCTAAGTGTAGGTATAGGTTAGGTTTATATTGATTCGTATATGCAGGTATATCTTGGAATCGGGTATTGATAGATACTTATCTATATAAAACAAATGTATAAGTACATAAGTTAAGCATCTATGTGAATCGAATCATATTTCTTTATGAATATCTTACTTTGGGTATTCAACAATTGGGTATTCAACAATTGGGTATTCAACAATTGGTTATTCAACAATTTGGGTATTCAACAATGATAAGCACATGCATAACATTAGAAAATATAAGTGTTTTTATCTCCTATACAGATAGCACGTGCATTAAGAATAGCAGTTTCAATGAAATTGGAAAGCGCATTGATATCAAAATTGATTGCATGGCTCTAAGTTACTATCTACTGGGTTGTTTGCTGGGAATCTGTTTGAAATTTTTATTTTACGAAGTTGCGGATAATGTGTGTTGCTTCGAGGATCATTAGATCACCGAAATTATGAATCGATAGACTATTATATGAACCCATTACACAACAATCTGAAAATATCAAGTAAACAGTACCTACTTTACAGGTATAGATAAGTACATTATAATTTTCATATAGATTTACTTGGTTACCCACTGTTATTGAAATCGCAACCCCTAACAAAACAATAACAAGGGTTTATTAACTTACGAATAACACGCATGTTAACATTTTGAATATGATATGCAAATGACACGTAATACCGAAGGGGATGCAGAGCATAGGGAAATATAAGTTGGGAAAGGCGAAAATACCTTACAATGTAGATAGGGGTATAAAAAACGAGTACGAATGTATTTCTTTTCGCTGCTTTGCCACTGCTTCGTAGCGTCTGAGTCCCAAGCGGTGAAGGCAATGATATAAAACAGTGAATGAGAAGCAATATCTATCGGCAACGTTGATTTCGTTTCGAATATATCGATAGATTAGGGATTTGTTTTATTTATATTAAAGCTTGTTATTGAGAGTATGTTATTACCGTTAAAAAATCAACATTTTTTTACGTGGACATTCGTTTAATAATATACGAACTTTTCGCCATCAGTTATAAGAAATGTATATTTATATCTTTCAAATTATTATCAATAATATTAGTGTATCATGTACGGCCACGCTGTAGCTTTATCAAGTAGTTCGTCGACTGAGATCGAAGGTGATGCGAGAGATACTTGTCCAGCGGTGGGTTGAAATAAGTTCATAGTAAACCGCTTTTACAAAGGTGGGTGTATGTTGCGAACCATTTTCGAATCAGCGTTCTCTGCCCAACTAAATACTGACAGACACTACCTACTAAATATTCCAATTGGAAGTGAAACTAAATTACCCTAATAAACGTTTATTTGGAAATAAAACCAGGTGAACCAAATGCCTATACGGTAATTCCTAACTATCCTATTCAGGCCGGCAAATAGTCATACAATTTTGTAGATTACACTCACTAAAAGTTAATTTATATTACAAGTATTAGTATGTAAATATTTTGAATTAGTAAGTGTGTACTTAGTCTACATACTATGCCCTGAGGCAGTTTTCAACTAAAGCTTGTAGGCGGCTAAGTTCATTTGACACGGCTAATACAGCGTGGTATTCGTAACAAGTAGTAGTTATCTATAGTTCGTTATCTATGTATAAAGAGGTCCATGAATGAATATGTAATTTCATTTAAACTAGGCGAGTCTATCCACTTACTCTAGAAAATCAGAGACTAATTACCGCTACTTCTAGTTTTTTACGTAGTTTTATAACTTTACACTTATAAATTATGTAACATTTATAGACGTTATACATGTCATACCTACGTAGAGTCCTATGACTGTCACCAGTTTTACAATTTGTAAACCGTTGAAGTACACATTTTTGAAGACAGCAAGCATCTTTACAGTATGTAGTCAGCTGTTTTAATATTACAACTCAGGTACATCAATTAAATAGCCACTTAATTTTCTCATTAATCATATTCGAAACGGCCAATGCGTCCTTGCTGGCTCTATCATTTCGCAATATATCATCATAAATCACGTTAAACGTTGTTCAGGATATTCGCCGGCTGGCGTCTCATGCATGCCCTCAATTTGGGAGGCGGCGACTCGCGCTTGAGCTCGCCAGCGCTTGTCTGAGTCAGATATGTTAAATAGACAATAGATATGTTTACTCAGGCCGGTCAGCGGTTCTATTTCGGACGGTACCTACATAATAATAGACGCGACGTGCCGATTTTCATATAATTTATGCTGATCCAATGTTTGTGTATACCAAAATATTTCAATAGCGCTGAGCGAGAACAATTGTGCTTACAAATGCTGTTTAATTTGTTGGAACTAATAAATACATACATATAACCAGTAGGACTTATTTCCAGAATCATAAAATTATGCCAGAGATCTGTTTGCACAAACTAGACCAGGATTTGAAATACCTATTTATTACAGGTTTCTTTGAAATAGACTTCCAAGTTTTGTAATTAAAGTTTACCGAGTTAATTAAGCAGAGTTCTTTGTGTTTGATGGTACAAACTGTTCTGCCAAATTTATACTACATACTTAACAAAAAGGGAAAGGCACACAAAGTCAGAGTGTAAGAACCGTTATACCTAGCTGTAGAAATGTAAATCGCACAAAATATTTCTATTATCAACGATAGCATTGTTGAAGTGTGAATTTAATGTAATATATTTGCAGCGAACTGTTAATGGGTTGGCCGTTTGGTACGAATTGTAATATATTACCTTGCATTTATCTCTCTCTCTCGGTCCAATTAATTGGCTATATGTGGGCGCAATTTTGTGGGGGAATAATTCTACAACATTTATATTTTTTTTTCAGCTATAGACCAATCATGCTGTGTTCGATGGACATTAGCCACTGTTTGCTCGGTCATCTGTATTAGCGAGAGATCTCAGCTTTGTGAAAACAATTCTGGCTCGTCTTTCACAGAGCACAAAGCTGCCGAAAATAACCGAGGGCTGGATGTCACAGTAACAATCGTCCATACTTTCACGTTATATGGTTATGCTTCGTAAGCGCTATGTGTTATAATAAAAATACTTATGTATAACCAATACTATCAAAGTTCTTTATGAAAGCCTCTTTACGAAAACCCCTGTAAAATGTTACATTTGTTGTCAGTTTTAGTGGTCACCCTAATAAAAAAAACAAACATAGTACCCATGTTCCGAACCATTTTGTTGAAAGTTTCACGTTGCAAAACTGACTAAGCGTTTTTATATTCTCCTTATCGGTGATTTAGCCCAGGCTCTTTCGGCTGTTAAACATAAATCTAACTTACGAATGTTGAAAAATCATTCTTCGCGTCATAAATTGTGCCGTACCAGCAGGGGGACCAGTGAAAAATTGCACCCGCTGTGTAATCGTTGTGTCGAAGCAGAGGGTGCTAATGTTGCAAGTTCAATTTATCTCGTAAAACATTTATTATATCCGAAACTACACTAGCACTACACAATGAGTTAGCGAAAAACGAGCATATAAAATAAAAAGTTATCTGAAATTTGCTACGAACGCTACATCAGACGTAGTAGTACTACGCTCATAATTAGATTGATTGATAATATTTACATATTAAATTATGTCTAAATAGGTATAAGTATCATATGTTGAAATATTTTAGACGTAGCAGATCAACATTTCTGGAACTCAGTTATCTATACATATAAATAAAATGGGAGTGTCTGTTTGTAATATTAAAATAACAGCTTTTTACTAATTGCATTTGGATGTAAACACGTTACCTATACCGAAACCACATTTTTTACAATTTTTGTCTGTCTGTCTGTTTGTTCCGGGTAATCTCTGAAATGGCTGGACCGATTTTGACGGGACTTTCACTGGCAGATAGCTGATGTAACAAGGAGTAACTTAGGCTACTTTCATTTTAGAAAAAAAAATAGGATCTCACGAAAAAAAATTAAAACCAATGTTGCAGCGCAGCGCCTGATTAAGTTTGATAGCAACAACCTGCAATGCGTCCCGCGGCGCGGGCTCAGAATGGGCGAGCAGGCTGTTGTCAACGGTTGTCTTTGTTAAATACCACGCGGACGAAGTCGCGGGCAACAGCTAGTAATAAATAAGCCGAGTGTAGATATTATTTCCTACAAACTGTCGCTTAAGGTTTCGTTCCCTTACGCCCACTCGTCGCTTTCACTTCACTGGGAATGACAGGACGGGCCCCAAGGAAGCCGCTTTGGAGGTGCGGGTACTCTGTCGCCTACCCCTTGCGGTCCCACCCTTAGGCGAATTATAAGCCAACAGCCCTTGAATACTAAGCGGGACGGATAAAAATTCACCCCTCAGGTAGCCATCTAAGCCGACAGATAAGTTCACCTTGCAACTACGAGACAAGGATGAAATCGTGGAGGAACAAATCAATCCCTCGCATCTCGTATTGGGAGATCAATCGAACAGGTAAACAAAAATGCTACCTATTACGAGTTGGCTTATTGTGTTGATCCTTTGCTAACAACGTGCTAATAAGGGAGTTGTTCGTAGTATAGGTAGGTAGATGAACAAAGTTTGACTCGCCTCAAATTAATTATATCGTGTTTGACCAATTATACTCACGATCAAGTCTATTCTCTGATTATTTGTTGCCAGGGTTACGTTACAGTGATAATAAACGAATTTATGTTGATGATAACTTACTTAAATATGATTATTTGAGTAAACGAGTAAGGTCTTGCATTGTGGATCCTTTTTGTTGGAATTACGTGGCCTATTTGACGTCACGTAGTGAAGGCTCAAACGAGCAGACACCGCAAACGAGCCGAGTGTGTCGTTGAGGGCCTTGTCACGACTAACGACATGGCACCTATGTGAGCATTAATTATGAATGTAGAATTAGTGTATTCGGCATTCGTTTCGAAATGAAAACATCCTATGTAAGTACTTATAAAAAACGAGACCGCAGTCGAGTAAAAAAATAAATGTAGGTGTAACTTCCGTGATCTGATAACTATTAATGCAACGATAAATAAACACAGGTAAATAAGGTATTAAAGCATAGAAAATGGTTATGCCATCCCATCTACCCACATAGCTGCATCGTTAAAGTCCCTCCTTTCATCACACGGGTTTTCCCACTGACAAAATTTCTTTGTAAAACAGCACTTTTATGAAGTGTCTCCACACGGAAGAATTACGGAGCTGAAATGTTAAGATACTACCTACAACTATTTTATGCTTCAGCGACGGCGGTATATGGGTTTAAAAAAAAAGAATAGTAGACCAATAGGAGAATTAATATGCAAGTACTTCTGTGGTTTAAATTCACTCAAGAGTCGAGTAATGGGTATTCTCAATGCACTTGCACCAAACTAATTGGTTCGCGTAACTTCAACGGAATAAATAAAAATCCATTTGGTGCTCCATTTCACTCCTGCCGGTCTAGTGTTGTTCACTTTCCGTAATTCGACTTTATTCTCGGAATTTAATGTAACAGAAAACGTACTTCTTATTTGAATTGTGGATGAGAAAACTAACATCAAATTATTGCATATTTGATCAAACTAATTTAAGCATAAGGCGAAGGCGCTAGGCGTTTGGTATACCTGGTGGGGCAGCCGCTATGCGCCGATAGTTATTAACGGGATCTTGTATATACGTTCTCCGAAAACTTTCATAGCGCGTTTCAGGATTGTATGGAGAATCGTCATTTGCTTTGAATCCCCATCTGTGTATCTTGTGGAGAGGTTGAAGAGGTCGCTACAGACCAATCAGATTGTTTGAAATTCTTCGCTCGGTACCGAGCATTGTTTTTCAAAAAATCTAATTGGGCTATTTCGCACATTACCGCTTTGGTGAAACCCAGCCCTTATTGGACTACCACCACACATGCGGCATCCATTGCGTGATTAAATAGCAATATCAGCTTGAAATCAACTTAAATATCTTATATTCGTGGACAAACTCTACTGCATATATAGGATCAAGGATCAGGAGGAGGATCAATAAATACGAGAAATAGAAAGACAAACTACCACTTGAGTCAAGCGAAATTGATCGGCGTAGAAACACCCTCCAGGCGGCTCTTACCGGGATTACCGGTGTCGTATTAACGCGTGATCGATAGTTTGCTTCGCGGTACCGCAAGGCGCAGCACTATCTAGCAGCTGCCCGTAGTCCCGTCACGTACCAACGCCGCGAATGAACCATCTCTACAGCGACCTCTAGTCGTTCAACGTTCCGTTCATCTGAACACCTAAGGCTTGTGACGTCATGAGCACTGTAATTAAAACGTGTCACGCTGTAGGTAAGGTTGGTCTATGTGAAAAACTTAAATCTTTGGTATAAATTTGTCTTTGCAAATCACATAAATATTTATTTATATTTTCCGTGTAGAATATACAGGCATGCATTTATGAAATTAAATAGGCACTTGCGTAGTGAAACGGGAAGTCAAATTATTTAATAAGATCTGAGAAATACGAAAGACTCGTCGTCTTTTATTTTGCTCCTACCTTAGGAAGTAGGTAGCTACTTACCAATATTATATACAAACTACCTCTACGCTTTGATTTAAAAAAAAACTATGTTGACTTCCTAGGTATTTAAATATCGCTTAAACTTTCGTCCGACTGCTTACAATTTATTTAAGCGATACGACTTCAAAATAAACTTTTGACGTTGATTAATAACATACAAGAGGTCTGTTTGTCCTATTCAAACGGGTCGTTGGACGGTTGGCAAACGGAGATTTCGAGATAATTATGAACTGCTCCACTTTGTGATACCATCAAGACGCGAATGATTTTGTATTTAAATCTTAACATCAACATATATCATAGGTATTTGGATTCCATCCTCGTCGGCCCTCTATTTACCTACATTTGGACGTAATACCTTGGGAGAAATGTGGCTGCATCACACTACACCTCTGTCTACCATGTAGGAGAGATACATGTGCAATATTATTGGTAATTTTTATTTATTCGTTACAAGAACAAATGTAGACATAACCTAAATGTTCTTGTTCCTAAATACTTACCTACCTAATTGCCTACATAAGAAAGAATGTACCAACTAACCTACTCACATGTTTTTCCGCTGCAGGTACGTACTTTTCGAAACATTTCCGACCTAATGTATCCCTATTTAGGCAATACGATGTTTTCAGTTCACTAGAAGCTAACCGCTGATACGACTAATAGAATGCGATGTAGCACGCTATAACATTTCCATAGCACACACGTATGCATCAAATTAGGGAGATATCTGGCATCTGACGCCAGACCACTCTCACGTCGACAATAAGATGTTAATCAGTACTCAATGGACGATCAATGAATATGCAAGCGTACATTGTGAAGGTATGTTTACCCCAGTATTGTGTCACAAGAGGATTGACGCCCATTTAATTAGCCCGCTCCATTAGTGTCGGCCGGCCGTCCGAACAGATAAAAGCAGTATTATGAATAGCAGCGGGTTCCAACTGTAACTATTAGCTTGATTGCCACCCTGACTGAGATATATTATTTATGCGTAGATTAATTATATTTTTATAAGAATTGTTGTTACATTAATTATACATACCTATGATAGTTCAGCCGTTCGATCCTATAACCAAAGGTCATTTTCTCGACAAAATACGAACGCATGATTGAAATACTAGATCGGTTTAGGTATACGATAAAGTCAAGGGCGCAAGTCGTATTTCAAATCCAGTCCTGTTAGATCGGCCTCCTTGAATCCGTGAATAAAGTCAGCAGTTTTTTACTAACGGGAGGGTTAATGTTTTTGTTTGGTTGCCATATATCTTCTTCCACCCCTATCTGGTCAGTTGGTTACTCACATCCATCCTCGTATTGATGGGCGCGGATCTCTTATTTTCTAATACATTGTGATGGCATTTTTTTTATCGCCAGTCGAATACACCAACTATACGGTCCGACTTGTATTATGGATGCCGTACAATGCACTGAGGGCAAATTCAGTATATAATAATAATATTATAGATATTAAACATCGATGACTCGGGTACAAACACTCGTGCTAATCACACAAAGTTTGTCCCTACCAGGATTTGAACCCGGGACCCGCAGTACAGAAAGCGGGGCCACTACCCACTAAGCTAATCAGGTCGTCGCATTGATTCAAGTAACATAATAAATAGGTAGGTACTACATAAAAAAAAACTAATCAGAATTACCGTAGTGGGTTGGGTACATAGTTTCATACCTTACTATGGATTTATCAATTCACGAAGCCAATTCACTAATTTAAAATCAATGAATTGACTCGAATAAATTACACCACGCAATAAGCTTCTATTTGGCTTGCAATTAATACAAACCATTTGTTTACACTATTTTTCCTAACGAAACAGTCTTGCACATTTTTTAGCGTGTTAAAGCTTTTGACGATAATTGTACCTAACAGAATAATCTAGCTTACATTTCACATTTGTTTCAAGGAACTGACGCTGCAGTCTTGATTGCGAAATAAGCCTTGAAAACAGAAGAGCCCCCATGGGGACAGTTGCGAACTAAATAGCCCGAGTTGACGTCGACTTGGAGGTAACTCAAGGAAATTGGAGACCGTTACGTTGGTGTTTCGTAAGAAAATACATCCGTCGCCTGGTTCGCCCGCCTGAGACGGGGCTAGACAATTTTTACTCGTTGTATACGGCCATAGCTTACGGCGAAATAGCTTCGTAGGTACTACACATAAGCAAAAGGAATATGTAAGTCTACCTTCGTGAACCTTCGTGGTAAAATATTTGCCTACTGAATAACAAAAGTTACTTATTAAAGCAAACCACTCGGAGTTTGAAGAAGCATAGTTCATTAAATATTAACATTTACAAGAATTTTAAAGAAATTGCGCTCCAATAGACAGGCCCTTGATATACCTAGGTAGTTGTATTGAGGTTTTTTTTAATTTAGGTAGGTACTAAATACACGTTTAATCTCATGAAAGCGCATGCCGCAAGGATTAAAGTCTGGCGAACAATTTCAAATAGCTGAACAATTATGGAACTATCGATTATAACACGTTTCACTATAGCTTGATTTCCGGCTATCCGCCTCGGGGATCGCGCGATTTGAATGAAACACCAAGTGTTTCATACAATTTATGGTTTAAATTGAGAATTTATTAACACGGTGCTCATTCATAGCGTAGAACAATCACTTAAACTTATGCAAGAAATAAAATAGTGGAACACAATATAAAATAAATTATTGTCGCTATTTCCTCGGAGTAGCAAGTCGTAGAGTTATCGCAACGCGTCGCTACGATTCTGTGGAGACGGCCGATGTCTACGGACAATGGAGTTGCAACGTAACCGAGCTCAGAGGCTACGTTAGCTGAAATCTTTTGAGCTCACGTCAGACGGAATAGATTCGGGGTTTCGTGTGCAAACTCTACTTGTTGTGCCAAGTGTTCAGTGCCTAATTTCAACGTACCTAAGTCAGATTCCCTGTCTGTGTGTAGCGCGATTTATGTAAATATACTTTTTATAAACGTAATTGAAATACCGTGTTCCAGTCATTTAACAGATTTTTCGCTGCGTAGCGGCTTTTAAAAAAAAAATGAGAAGAATAATAATTAATTCAGAAATTTCCTTCGGTTTCATTTAGTTAAAATATGGATTTTCCGCCGGCGTTTTTCAGAGTTAGCAACACTTTGTAATCTACCTTTGCGGGGATTAACGTAAAATTGACGGCAGCTAAAAATATTCTGCTCTGTATCGACGCGGCGCGGCGGCGGTTAATTACTCTTGAATATTTATTGGTCGTTTGAATAAATCGCTCGAGGCGGATAAGCCTTTAACTTGTATTCATTTTTCCTACCGATAATTTTTGGTTCACCCTTCGAACCTGTTTACGGAACGAAATCATAAACAAGTAGCCGAGTTCAAAATGATAATGAAGCCCCATGTGAGTACCTTGGTTAATTGTCCGGTAATTTGTGTACAAAAAATAATTTGGTATCTCATTTTTATAGAGATAGGTTCTCTATAAATAGATATGGATATTTGCTATCGACAGAATATATATAATTATAAATAAACATTATAATCCCACCGTGTAGGTATGTAGATGTCTTCTTATGTTATTCGACAAAGGCAAGTATTTACTATACCTACATCGTTAGCGTTTTATCGTTTTATTTAATGTGAGGGGTTAAAAGGAGCACCTCTATCTAACTGGTTGGTATTGTAAACAGCCCCTTGTTTAGCGAAGTCAGAGAAGGGAATTACTTTCGCTGATCCCTGGAAAAGTTTCACTATTACGGAGCGCAAGTGTGATCCCTTTCGTATTACTTTTATGAGTACGCAAGCAGTTGACGGGACCTATGCAAATGTTATTGCGTTTGCTAAGGAAACACGCCGGAGGAGAACGCATCGCGGCTACGAATACAAGAATAGATCCCCAGTTACGCACACCGTAGATTTTAGGTAAACATTGAAGGCATTGCAGAAAATAATATGAATATACTACTGCTTTCGGCCCCAATATTTTGTCGGCAACCACATTTTTGTAAAGACGTACTAGATGAGTTGCGTCCGAAAAGTGTTTTTTCTGCATACGCTAATTCCTTGTTGTAAATTAGAACTTTTTCCATCAAGGAATTTCTCAAGAACTCTAGATGCTATCGATGACTTATTTATCTTCAATACGCAACCATGTGCAAACTAATTGAAACATGAATAATATATATAGGAAAATAAAATAATGCAGTTGTTACATCGATTCGCTCTCCGAACCGCACGAAGTTAGGTTAGGTTGATATTGCGAACTAAACGTTAATTGAAAGTGCATAAAACGGGGAATAATTTCAATATTTATTGAGAACAAAAGATTCAAATCCACTAATAAAGTTCAATCTCAGTCAGCGATTATCTGAATGTATGCGAGCGGAAGCTGGCTGCGCGACACAGATAACTCGTATTGCTAGATTCTTTGTCGCGGGTGAGAAGGAGGCTGCGGCGGAGTAGTAGGTAGGTACCAACTAATGAATCAACATCGGGCCTGGCGCTCTGCCCGCCAAATTCAAGTTTTAATTGATTTGACATTATTCCATTTGTGGATGGCGAGCGATTGCGCCGCGCCCCTTCAATTATAACTCATCTTCCAATGAAATGATCAAATGAAAATTAATTTTCAAAAGTTAAATGAAGTTATTAAAACCTCGGAGAAGATGTCGTTCGCCATATCAATAGATTTTGGGTTGACGAAGACTGTTTACTTATAAAACATAATGTTTTTTGTCAACTGTGTGTTGTGTCAACAATCGTTTTACACAACTTAGGTATACTACTAATAGGCAGTCCGAATTCAAGGCGCATAGCCTGACCGATGGAGAATTAGCGAACATTGATTGCCAACTTACAGATTTTAATTGCATCGCGTCTGGTCACCCGCGCCACTTCACGTGCATTGACGGTCTGGCCTTTATTTCGCGTAGCGAATAAGCCTCGGTATTCAGCACGGATATGCGAACATCCTGCTGGACCTTTATGGGTATAGCGACGAGGTATATTTATCCATACATATAAATACAATTGGAGTGTCTGTTTGTAATATTAAAATAACCGCTTTCTACTAAGTGCATTTGGATGTATACTCGCTACCTATACCAAAACAATTTTTTTTTTCAATTTTTGTCTGTCTGTCTGTCTATCTGTTTGTTCCGGGTAATCTCTGAAATGGCTGGACCGATTTTGACGGGACTTTCACTGGCAGATAGCTGGTGTAACAAGGAATAACTTAGGCTATTTTTATTTTAGAAAAAATAAAAATTAAAACCAATGTTGCAGCGCTGCGCCTGATTAAGTTTGATAACAACAACCTGAAATGCGTCCCGCGGGCTCAGAACGCGCGAGTAGGCTGTTCCCAACGGTTGTGTCTTTGTTAAATACCACGCGGACGAAGTCGCGGGTAACAGCTAGTAAAACATATATTTATGTGATTAACTCTTTGTTGTTATTTTATGTAGGTATCTAAATGTGAGTTAGATATGGATGTGAAGCTTACATCCCGGTACCTAGGTATTCTACATATCACAAAGCGAGTGTAAATTGCAGAGTTGCGATCGCTCGCGTTCGTTCCAAACTTGCAAATGAAAAGTTAATGCACAACTTTGCGACAGGCGGTCGCGCCGCTTCGACCTTCTGACACCGCTGGAATGAATCTAAACTTTTTAATTATTTGCCGCGTCATGGCCCGGATATGTCACCGTAGGGTCGGATACATGTAAACAGAATTAGGCTGTTCATTATTTAAGAAGATAATTTGTTTGTTACGCGTGTTGTGCTGGATTCAGGATCGCCGTGGTGAGCAAGTAGGAATTACCGTTTTTACCGTTGTCTTGTACTTTCCTCCTATCTATTATATCTATATTTTAAACAATAAATAAAGGTTTACAAAGGGATTAATTTTCACGAATGTATAGGCGTAGAATACACTCTTTAATAAGCATTCTAACCTTCTCAGTTTTTAGAGCTAGAAAATAGATTTTATTTATTTCTTACATTTCTTACCTTTAGATGCTTTAGAAACATACGAGGAAAGCATCTGAATAAAGTTATGATACCAAATAACTTAATTCCTTGCTCTTGATATTCTAGACTGTTTATTTTTTCTAAGGGGAATTCATAAAGCAAACGGTTTGAGCATTTTCTATAGTAATTCTTACAGCCCTTGTGATGCTGACTTACTTATAGGAAACATGTCAGTACAGTTATGGAATGGCGGACATACCTACTCCAGTCCTTACTCATCTGCACCAGGCGAGGAGGGTAATGTGTTCATCAGTATATTTACCGTTTGAAACATAATTTATTAACACTTTTATCTCTTCCAGCGGGTATGAACACAGGCAAAGGTACAATTTATATGTTTAAACGTTATAACGGATTCGTGCGCCCAATTAGCAACAACTCGCTGAATCGACACAGATTATAAAACCCATCGGTAGAGGACCGAGCGTTTACTTACATAATTAGCGGGAGGACGTGAAATTAGCATTTACCTACTGTGTGTTAGTGTGTTATATCTCAGATACCCGCTGACTATGTTGTTTGGTCAACGCTATAAGGCCTCGTTTTCAAAAGTAATCATCAAGTATCTTTTATCGCATCAAGAATAAAACAAAACCATTTACTCGTTGCGTGTCTCCTCAGAGTATATTCTAAATTAGTCCTATATGTACCAAATTATTTATGTAACCTAAATAATTCATTTAATTTGTCGTAAGCATCAGCATTATATTATAAAACACGCTCCTTAATAAAAACGAGGTAAGCATTAATGCTACGGCCATATCTGGGTTAACGTTAGTGTTAATCTTACAGCTTAATATCTAACATCATTAGTAATGACTAGTAAATTAATGTGTTAAACTGTTGGTCAGATTTGCTTCATGTCATCATTAAGACACTAATTAGTGCACTAAGCCACAGATAAGGCATACAATTCTTACGCAAAAGATATAATGTTCATTGCAGCAAGTGTGTAAGGCCCGACCACGACTGCCGCAGACGTGGCTTGGGGGGCGGCCGGAGCACGCCCGGCATGCCAAGCTTACCATCGCGCACAAATTAAATGTACGCATAAAACCCGTTATAAGATTACATTAATTTTATAATGCCGTAAACCGTGGTTGAGAGCAGTCGATTAAAAGGGTCCATATAAAGATAATTAGACACATTAAAGAATACCACGCATATCGTAACCACGATGTCAGAGCATAGAATTCATTTAAAATTAAAGTAGGTATATTTCTTCCTTAATAATTCAGTTTGATGCAGTTTCGTTTGCTGCTTTGAATAGTGTATAGTTGTTCACAAAATACTAGTCGCCCGTTAATTAGTGTATTGTTTTAAATAATTGCACGCAAATACAATATAATTGAGTTTATTGGCCAGTGCTGCAATACAATTTTGTTAATTGCTCACTTAGTTAAGAAGTACCAATTAGTAATTTGATATGCGCAATATTGTTAGTAGGTACCTAAGCCATCGACATGCTGACAAAATTTGTATATTACCAAATAATATCATAATAATGAACGTATGTAAAATGTTCATAAATATCAAATTACAAATTCATAGGTACTTACTTGATTGAAAATAAAAATGTATTCGTTTAAAAAATATCCCAGGTTTATTACGAGCAAAAATTTTTGTGACAATAAATTAAATTCTTTATAGTTACCCGTATTTGAAAATGAATTACTTTGTATTTTTTACTCGTAAAATTTCTACTAAATTCTAAACTAAAATTACGTTATCTTACCTATACAACAACATATAACAACAACAAAATATACGTCGACGTGGTTAATATTGTAAGCCAATAATTCACAAGTAAGGCAATCCTGCGACCAATTTAGACGGATGGTGGGATATCTGGCACAAATTAAAACTTCCAACATTCAGTGTTTTCACTTCCACTTTGTCAATTTACTTTTCTATTAAACTTTGTTTTCTGTAGATACGGGATGAGGCGGCCTCGAGATTTATCTACGCGATACCGTTCTATTTGGCCGAGGGAAAATTCAATTTGGTTTTTACCTGAGGGTGCTTCGTGCGAACCCTCGCATCCTCACTTTAATGTTGTTGGATTCTTCGTAAGAAAACATAACCATGATATTTTTCCTGCATATTGTACCATTTTATATCTACACGTTGACGCTGACGGAATTAACTCAGCAAGTGTTATTTCCCATTTATTGGTTAGATTGTAATACATATTTCTGATAGGTAGGTTTTGGAATACTTGCCTCTACTAACTGAGAATTTTGGCCAAAACAAACAACAAAATTCTTTCCCTAAAAATATTTCAAAGAACCCACCTTTCATTCGTAAGATATATATGGTATAGGTATCTCGCTATTCTAAACTTCCGACTGTTTGTATATTTAAGGCGTTTTTTAGAAAACATTTCTGAATGTCGACAATGGATGAAGAAAAACAGTTGACAAAAGCGATTTTGCTGTTTTCATTTACTTTCCATTATTCTTTAACTCGTTTGTCATTCTTTTCTCCCGGCGCGAGCCGCGTAAAGAAGAGGAATGACGGTTGTTTATATTTACGGAGCTAAGTGACTGGGGTAGAAATAAGTAACATTCGCAGCAAAGATTTTCCGCTTGCTGTTTGTAATACGTAAAGGCGGGGTTTGTATGCAAACGATTGGCGTTGCGCGCCGTATCTGCTACAAATATATGATGCCCCCCGCCTACCTACATTACTAAACATCGAACATTAAAACCGAAAAATATATCCCCCCACTGCTCCATATGCGGTGTCATCATAATTGTTACCACGGGTCTCAGATCTTGGGAGTATGCATCACATCGCACTCGGCACACTATAATTATTCCCTCGAATTAATCACTTAGTCAGATAAGTTCTCGTTCCTTAGAGATATCGTTAATTTAACACTTAAAACGTTTTTATTCGGGTGGATAATTGCAAGGGGGATGGCGTAATGGCCACGTTCGGGCGCGGCAAAGATTGATGACGCGCTGTGTTGAAACATTCAAATAGCCGACTGAACATTTGAATAAGGAACACTCGATCGGCCGCGGGATTAAGCGATGAAACGATCATTTGTATTTTTTTTGGTTTGCGAATCCCGAGAATGTACTCAATAGAGTACTTAGTGGGTGATGATATAAGCGCTGCTCCTATTTGAACGCTAAGGAAACTGATGATGACGTATCTTCTTGTATACCAATACTTATTCATACTTAAGTGTATAGGTGCGTTCGTAACACAAACATTATTTTGGCAGTACTTTCGAATCTATGCCAACATACTTACATATCATAGTAAGAACTAAGTTAATAGAGCTTTACTGCCCCACGGTGCCTACATCAAATATAAATGTACAGAGCTCCTTAGGCGCACATATAGGTATAGAGGTCTATTAACAATTACTAATTATACTCGTGAAGCATGAAGATTTGAGCTTAAATTCTAGTCCCCATTTCTATTTATGTACATACAAACCGGCGCTCCTTTGGTGTCCCTATTATGTAAAGTTGAATTAATACCTACGCGGTACATATATGAACTTGTTTAAGGTTTGAATTTAAATGTTATTTCAGGTAGCGTTCCAGTTTGGGGAGTTTGTTTACAATGTTAAGATAATGTTAGAAAAACATGCGATACATTTAGGGGAAGGTCGGGAACGCTAATCTGATGCTGAGTGAAAAGATTTTGTGCACACCCCACGTTGGTAATCTCCACCGAGTTATCTATACGTAGAATTTTATGTTTTATAAACGTACTTATAAGCATATAGTTATTTAGCGACAGGTTACAAATGCAAGCCGTAATAAAGCGAAATAAGGAATGGTGATGTGAAGTGTTAGATGGGTAACCAAATTGTGAAATGTTACCTTCTCAGGCCGGAGGTAGCTGGGTGAGGAATTGTGAGGGTCGATGCGTTGCCCTAATAGAGATCACGTAAATTGTGAATAGGGAGGTTATATATTTCTTTACTCGTATTTTATAGTTAAAAAAAATAATCGCTACTGACACTTACGCAAGGGAAACATAAACAAATCGTAATGCCCGCTCATCGCTACTTACTACACTATATCCGAACAAACAATCGTATCGCAAATACATTTTTTCCAATTCCAATGTCGGTTGTATTGCTCAATATTTGCAATATCGAGCGTGCGAGGCCACACCGTCCCATGCAATGGGAGTAAAATGCCACGCGACTGAGCTCACTATGAGTATATTGCTATTCGATGTCTGGATGATATTGGAATTCCTATGCGAGATAATAACGTTACGAAATGTACCGTGGACTGGACGTCAAGTGCGAGGATATTCGTAAGCGTGACTGTATAGTTTACGTATTTAGACACATTGTATACGGCAAATTGAACAGCAGCTCTAGCGGAACGTATTCAAAACTTTCAATTCTCTATTTTTTCTAAATACGTAGATCATGAAGTACACGGTTAGCTTAAGTATAATCTCGCACTTGACGTTCTGTTTATTGCATCAATGACAAAAAAAAAGAGTTTTATAATGAAATTAAGTCATTTATTAAGATCAACTTGTAATAATTATACGATTTACATATCAGTCGGAGTCATCATCAATGACTAACCGACGCTTTCTTCTCTCGCGTTTTAATGTTTGCGTTGCTACTATTTCATCGTTGTCATCTTCGTCTGTGCTGTTATCTGCAAGTAAAAAATAAATAAAACAATGTTTGTTAGAATTTGTGTTTGTTTATCTGTGGGTATGTGCGCGCTAATCTCAGAAATGGCTTCACCGATTTGGTTCGCGGTTATCACTAATGTATTGTGGTAAGCTTCACTTAACAAAGTGTTTGTTTTATTTCAATCGGGTCGTGAATATAAAAGTTATATAAATTTAAAGACGTGGACGAAGTCGCGGGCAACATGTAGTTTTTCTTTATAATAATATAAAAAAGTATTCAAGATTAAACTCTATAAAAACACTATTACTACTACATAATAATAAATGTGATATTAGTAATAGAAAAAAAATATGACTGTCTCTCCTTACCACTATCTAGCTTCGGTATGTTGGCCAAAATGTCCTCGGTGTCGGGCAATTCGTCGTGTTGGAGGGTCTTTTTGGCGAACGACAGAATGTCATCATCGTCGGCGTCGCAATTCTCGTCGCGTTCGTCTATTTTCAGCATCTTGCCCGCGCTGTTCTCGTCATCGGAGTCGCTCCGAGCTCGCTTTCTACGCGTGATTCCGTTATTGCGTTTCGCCTCGCCACTCTTATTGACAACATTTTCTTCGTTATATTCCCGCATTTTCCTCAAATTGTCGAACAAATCATCGTCATCGCTAGATTCATTCGCCCTCTCCGATGTGTTTGTGTCGCGAATATTTTGTGCGCCACTTTCAGTTGTATCAATAATGAGCTGTTTGTCAACAGCTTTCATAATTATTTCTCGACGTTTCCTTATCGTGTCGAAGTGGAGGCTACTTGGTATTCTCCAATATTTTTCCTGTAAAATTTATTTGTATCAATCAAAACCTCACTTCGTTATTATTTCTCTTGCGTTTTTTTTCTATGTTAAATATTACGATGTAATATGTATGTAGCAGTGATAGCCAAGTTGGTAGATCGCTTGCCTCAGTAACGAGGATCGCAGGTTCAAACCCCGGCTCGCACCTCTGGGATTTCTGAATTTCATGTGCGAATCTCATTTTCAACCATAATTATCACTTTTTAAACGGTGAAGGAAAACATCGCGAGGAAACCTGCATTTCTGAGAGAACCCCTCAGAAGCAGTGTGAAGCCAACCCGCACTGGGTCATCGTGGTGGATTATGGCCTAATCCCCCTCGCATTTAGTGGAGGCCCGTGCCCAGCAGTGGGACATTAAAAAGGGCTGGTATTATTAATATGAATGCATACTTGTTCGTCATTAGGAGGTGCTACTCCAACGCCTAGAAGAACATTTCTAAACACTTCGGTATCCATGGCATCGACCGATTCTGTTGAAATTGGCACAAGGGGTGTGCTTTCTGCAGCAGGGTCGTAACCTTCTGCCTCTTGGTCCAGCGCTACTTCTTCTAAGTTCTCTGCTAGCCACTTCAACGCCTCCGTTAATCCTGGCACAAAACTATAGCTGTAATAGGCTGTCACTGGTACCGCCCGTAGTTTATTGTACGACACCCTACACCTATTCTATCTATTTTAAAACATTTAATTAAATTGGGGCATCTTAGCGATGTTACTTTTTGTGAAGGTATACAAAATTCAAAATATTTTTTTTTTTACTTTTCTAATTTTGCCTGTATTACAAACTCTAAATTTTTAAATCAATTAGTCACACTTTAGGTACTTACCGGTATCCACCGCCTGAACTAGGAACGTAGCTGTTTGGTTGGCAGTAAATTCAACTTGTTTTTGTTTGCGTTTATTGGACTTTGGTGCATTCTTCGCTTTCTTCGAGGGATTTATCTGAATACTATGTGTGGTTGTGTCGTCATCATCGCTGTCGGAGTGATTCGATGATTCAGAGTCCGATGCGCTGTCTATAATTTAATTTAAAAGGATTAAAAAAATATCACATTACTAGTCGAGCTATAGATCTTTTTCTATATTTGTTTGATATCTACGATCAATTAGCACACAAATTTATGAGGATACTATAAAATGTTTTGATAGAAACGTAGAATTCAGTTTTTTTTTTGGAAGGCTGATGTAATTAATAGGACAGATTTATATTATAAATACGCTACGGCGCGTTCGTAAGGACCCAATGGTCAATTTATAATTATTTAGACATATTTTCATTGTTAATCTGTAACTAAATATATACAAATATATTTAAGTGAAACTCTGATTCCATCTAATGACATAGGGGGGAACATGCGACGGAGTAATATGCTGGTGGGAACGAACATCGGTGTGCTAAGGGCGGTTACAAACGGGACTCGGAACGACAGACGCAAGCCAAAGTCGCACCAATTTCTGGTTAACCGAAGATAAATGTACAAATACGCTTCATGAATAACCGCCAACGTACTCCCAAACAAATAGAATGAACACCTAAAATGTAGCCAAACCGTAATCCTTTAAGGGTCCGGTACCATCATGTGCGGGGTACGTTTGTATATCTTTAAGGTGACGTCATTAGGCGTCTATGTACTTCACTACTGAAAAGACCGCTAAGCCGCCCGATTCTCATACATTTCTCGTTCATTTACAAGATTACACTCGTCATTTACAAGGTTGTGTTTTCCCACATTTAAGCGATGGTATTTTTTACAAATGTTACAGGCGGCGAACTTGTTGTGGGGCCTGAATGTGCCTCAATGGGGTTCGGGACAGTCCACTACGCAGGCCCAGTTGGCAATCTTCACATGGCTATCAAAAGATGTGCAGGACGCCCCCAGTCTATTGCACGGCACCCACAATATAAGCGTTGCTTAGTGTGGGATCGTACAGTTGGTGTGTTCGTCTGGAGATATTTATTTATTTATTATATAAAACTAGCAACTGCACCAAGTTAAGACCTGCAGGAATTGGACTTCGTATTGGTTGTCACAACAAATATTTGTTAGGCAGGTACTAGGTATGGTACCCACCTAGTATTGTCTGCGCGAATCTTAAGAGCTCGGTAAGTGAAGTTGTGTAGCAACTTACCGTTCGATTTGTCGTCATCTTCGCCATTGCTTTTAGCGTTCGATTTCTTTTGTCTCTTTTTACGACACTCTCTCTTATCCCCGATGATGCCCAGCTCCAGTAATCTGTCGACGTAGCTTCGCTTCTGACGTCTCCGCGGCATACGAGGTATTATTACGCCCATTGGATCTGAAAGAGACCTCTACATTTTTTAAGAGCCGTCGAGTACATTAGCCGTAATGAAAGTTTCATTGAAATCCGAATACAAATGTATAACAAAAAAGATTAATCATGGAGTGAAGTGTATTCAATGTCTGTAACAGTGTATATAGAAAAGATTTGTTATTTTGGGTTTACGAATTTATTTCGAAATGCATTAATGAAAGAATGGCTTGATTGATCAGCGTTGGATTTATTTAGAGAAATATTGAGATCTAATGATTAGTTACCGGGCGTATCGCGATATTGTTCCCACAACTCTTTAAGTAGTTGATCTTCCTCCTCGCTGAACTCTTTGGGCACCTTGTCTGTTGCTCGGTCCCGATTACTTTTCTTCGTGGGCGCATGGAAAATTAGGCCGAGCTCTTTCAGTTTCTTTATTACACTGCGTCTGGTGCGTGTTTGATCTATTAGGTTATCTAAGATCCAGTCGATCACATCTATTGGAAAGGGTGACATCGTTATTAAGTATACATTTATTGTTTTATTTAGTTATGGGGTAGTATGGACTTCCCGGGAGAACCCTTTTATTTCTCGGAATATTCCGAGAATATTCCATGTATAAAAGCTAGCAAGTAACAGTCTTATTATATATAAGTATAGGTAATATTTTGTAAAGTTGGGTATACCTCCTTTTAAAGGTTTATAGAGAAAAATGCGATGGTTAAAAAAATATTGTGTTAGATATTCTCGTAGACGACGTCGATATAAGCTTGTACTTGTAAATACTACTATGATTCAGTAAGGGTTATACTAAGCTTAGAACATGGGCTTCATTAGGGCAATTGATAGCACTATGTAAAGTCAGAATTTCGATATGTCGATTTTTTTTAAATTGATTTTTGTTCCAAACCAATTGACAATTGTGACTTTCTTTTTTTTTAATTTACATATCCAAATTCAAACTTCACAAAGTAGCCCAGGCTTAGCATACCCTTTCAGGATCATTCTATATTCTTTGTTTTGTTGTTGTATGTTCAGTTTCTTTTTTATATCAAGCCTAGGCTAATATATCATCGGGTTATGACATAAAGGAGTGAGTGAGGAGGCAATTCCATATTTTTCCACTCTGCGCAGGTGAAACGAATTGTTATGAATAAACATTTTCTTTAAACGCTTGAACAACTTTAGTCAGTTTACTGTTTACTTTGTCCGTGTTGTGTTCGCGTATAAAACAATACGGAGCGCGGATCCGACACAAACACTCAAACACAAGAGTAATTATGGTAGCGGCAACAGAATGGAATATTATTTTATGGCGTTTCGAAATACAGAACACCTGAAGGCGTTTGTGCACTTATCCGCAAGGACTTTTTGTTTTAGAATTCTCACCAGACTGATACTCTAATTGTATACTTTAAGCCCTAAATTATCAAGTAACAGTTTAGACCAGTGAAAGGCACGCTGGTGGTACGAGGTCACACTTACAGGTTGAAGAAGAAGAAGACCAGGGAAAATTCGAAAAATTCAAACCCGAAATTTGCCCTGGCAGAAATCGAACCCGCAATCACCGCAGTGAAGTGGTTTCTTGGTTCGCCGCCGAGCGGCGAACCAAGAGACCAAGTGACCGTCAATTCAGTTCGTATACGCATTTGTAACGGACTTAACGTTACGATTTGAAAAGGTACGGATGAGTGCACAAGCGGCTTAAATATAGAAGACTGGGTGTCACTTTACTACAACACATTCTAGAAAATTAATAATAAATAACGGATATACAAAACTGTATAAACCTTTTTACGTACCGTTTCGGTAACGTAACGTCTTCCATGCCTGTTACACCACAGAGTTCATAAATAAGTATGACAGTAACAGCATGTTTTCCAGATGACGCTACGATTACATTAGAAGTTCCTGTTTACCCTACTGGGTACCTAAATGTGGGAGTAAGCATTCCTACGATGCCGCGCACTTGAGATGAAAGGCAAATTTAAGCATGCCATAATAAATTAGCTGAACAAATGGAAAAAAAATAGTCTAAACGTTTTTTATAGTCTGATAGACAGTAGGATAGGATAGGTAGTGAAACATTAATACAAGTGGTTACGGTCTATCTATATATATTTTATAAACGTACCTTGATCAGTTTGTGGATTGGTTTGGTTCTCCATATACAGCCTCCGAAGCTCCTCTTCTTGTTCTTCAGTCCAAACGCTTTTACCAATTTTATCCCTGTTATTGTTCCACAAAATAATGTTTAAAAATTGTAGGATTGAAAGAATTCCAAATGCAGGACCTATTTCCAATATTCTTTTACGTAATTATTATTTGCAAAGAACCAAGATCTCGACTATAATACTTCATTTCGGTAAATGAAAGTTTTGAGGCACATTAATCATTTTGCTTTTAATAAGTCACTTGCTAACAAAACTCGGCAGTTTATATAAAATCGTGTAAAATGCGATCCACTATTATTACTTTGGCCTCGACTAGGTATAGAAGTAGCATACCGGGTACATTAAGAATATCGATACGTCACAGGCTGTAATTAAATAAAATGATTTCATGCAGTTTTAGTACAATACAAAGTCAGCGATTTCAATTGCCTTACAAAAAGGATGAAATGCAATGTTTAATTAAAATTAAAAAATAATAATTTCAGAACACTATTAAGTACGACGGACATGTTACAAAAATTACTATGTCAGCGGTTGCATAATATACTTTTTGAATGATAGTTTTGTTTAACATACCTACTTCATTTATTAAAATAAATGAACTTCGTAACAAATTAGTTATCAAATTGACCCGTTAGTAATTAATCATAGTTTAGAGACGAGACCTAAATCAACATTATTACGTCTACATTAGAGCGTCAAAGGTTTACACGAGTTGAACAAAGATTGATGATAGTGTATGGGAAACTCTTGTTAGGCGGCGTTCCATCCGCCTTGCCTTATGCTTATGCTAAGCTAATACGAGTACAGGGTTTTAATTGTATGAAATGAGTTTAAGATAGAAAATATTAAACTCTACGTTGTGTTGCATTATACACTTACCGTTGATCAGAATAAAGGTCATATCCACACTCGACGTCGATCGCGTCTTTTGAATTCGTCCAGAACAGTAGTTCAATAAATACTTTTGGGTTCTTTGAAGCGACTTCCGTGAACTTTCTGAATATAAATATAGCGAACTTCTCCAATTCCTGGTAACAATTATTATGAAATTAAATTTAATCATCAAATGTAAATAATTAAATCACGATTGTATCTGTGTACCTACGGACAGACTCACCAAATTGAATTTCCTACTTTTAAGATGAAGTGCGTACATTTAAAAAAATACACTTTAATTTTTTACAATATACAAGAAATTTGAAATTTTCTTCAAATTTGATAATAATAATGAAATATTTATTTATTTTAAACAATTGTGTCTTTAAAAACGAACGTCACTGATTCATGTTAAATGACATTTCCAAAGAGCATAACGACAACTTTAGTATAATCTGAACTCAGATTATACTAAAGAAGAGTCTGTGTTTTAGACAACAACCCGCCCTCCTAACAATCGGTCTCTATCTTGTTGTTTAGCTGCGTTGTAGTATATTAATATTTGTTGCGTACAAGACACGACACTTATAAGTACGTTGTTGCCATTGATACAAGAAGTCACTGATACAAATCGGGACAGGGTAGTTTAGATTCTCGACATCCGCGGCACCCCTGAACGTGCGCGGTGATAAAATCTGTCCCCCGCCTGCCCCTTTGCCCTCCACAACAAGTACGAATGAGAAAGAAAAACGCTTACATTCGGGCGCACGTGCGCAAAAATATCGTCATTTGAGACCCTGTTCAACTTATTGATGACCAAATTATACCGTTTTGGGGCACGTTTCAAATTAAATTTAAACTTGTATTCCAAAGAAATTTAACGCACTTTATAACTTTCTTGCTTTATAAAGTATTAAAATGCACTTATTCCTAAATGGGCTATACAACATAAATTTTGCTACGCAGCAATATTGCCAGCGATGCTTAATACTACCTTTGGAATTGATTGCGGCAAGTGCTGCGCGTTATAGACGTCAACTCGATGGCTATAGAACTGCAGCTAGAAATTGCCACAAAACTAGCCCGTTTACGTGCGCCTTAAGTATTTTTTTGAATACGCTATTCTTTACTGCGTTAGCCAAAATAAACGTCTTTACTTATATTTTGTTTTCCTATTCATTTTAACTTTAATTTGTAAATAACTTATGTTAAATTATATAAATAATGTTGTCTAGTAACTCTATTAAAATACTAACCTTAAATTGCGGCATCCGATTGTCGAGAATCCTTTGAAATATGAGAAACAATGTTCCTTGGAACATCATGGCGGGCCGTTTGCTGTCCCATGCGATCCTGTGCAGCATCTTTAGAATGCTATGGTTCGTATGAGGCAGGTTCTTATCATATTGCTCTAGTAGCGAAACGCATGCGCTGACGACTTTCGGATGACAAAACCTAGCGAAAATAACCATTAAGCTTGAGATGATATGACTATAAAACTAAACAAAGAAGTAGATGTGACACTTAGGCTACTGGAGCACTTAAATATATTACAGTATGGGTGTCTGTTCAATATTAATGCATAGGGATTGCCACAGCCACTAAAATATTTTAGTTAAGTTTAATGTATTAGTTTATCTATGATATTAAAAAATATGCTACTTCAGGTATTCTTTCAATTGAACAACGGTCATTGGTCGAAGATGGCCGTCGTGCCAATCACGTCACCTAGCTGTCTCGGAGGAGAATAACTAAACCTGGCATAGCATATCGTTTGTGACGACGTGACGGAGTGTTGCGAAAAACCTTATTGAAGATGAATATGTTGTTCGTGACACTCGTGTAGTATTTATGTTTCTAAGCGTGCAATAAACGCCGAAGCTGGTTCGAGGTGTGCAATAGTTTAAGGTCTGAGGTGGGGGGGGGGGGGGGGGGGTCTTCTTACCGCTACGGTATTGAACCTTTTAGTTCAATTAAATAAGATGAAACAATTATTGAATAAGGCGATCCACAGACAGACGCACTCGCGGCGGTGGGGCGGGTCTGACCACTCAAATCCCTTCCTATACTGCAGACTATTTACAAATAAACGAGGGCTGTTTGCAGGATGCTAGTGTGCATTAGTTGATTGGAATCGTATGCAATTTTTAAGGGTCAAGGGAATAGACTACTGTACTTGAAGGTCTGGTCTCGTATCGTAATATAGTAACGACAACAAAGGAATGTATTATTCGGGACAGTTTATCGGGGTTATTAGTCGAAAAAGGACGAGGTTCTCAATGCGATGTGTATTTTTTTATGTTTGTTACCTCAGAACTCAGTTATTTATGTGTATGCTACTGTATGTACCTATGTGTGTTTTTTTTCTTTGGCCAACATTATATGTATACGTAGAATACAAAGTCGTGTTAGTTGCACCATCCTAATAAAGTTAATTCATTTTCTCATACATTTGATTTTGAGGGGGTACGAACTTCGCCGGGACAGTTAGTAATAAATATATGATTGATTAGTTACTTTATGGTTGTGTGCAAACTATATTATACCACGTATGTATTGGTAAATAAGGTGCAGTTTGTAAGTTTCTGATATTTTACCTTTGAACGAAATCTTTGAAGTCGAAATCTGTTTCCACTATCGACGTGTTTCTCTCTTCTTCTTCCTCATCTAAATATAGAAATGAATATACATAACAATGTGGTGTATCAATATCAGTACTTGTAATAAACATTAGGTAACCTTGGTATCTATGGGTTTAATGTCTAAAACAAAGAAATGTATGAAATGGATGACAGCACTATTTTCAAATACAGAAGCCGAATCCGTAATATTTAAATTTTTTTGTCCGCTTTTCTGTCTGTTAGCGTTTCACGGGAAAACTACTAGACAGATTTTGATGAAAAATAGCATAGTAGTTGAAATCGCTGGTACAGCTGTGTAAAAAATATAGTCTTCGCTTACCATCTTCGTCATATTCAGAGTTGTCTTGCGTTTCGTTTGCATCTTCGACATCATCTACGAGAACAGAGTAAATGAATACATAAGCTCCAAATTTGAGGGATGTGTAATTGTAACACAATAAAATCTCAAACAGTTACAATATTTGAAGAGCGTTTTGATTATTTGGCCGTTAGAATAAATAATAGAAAATATAGTGAAACTTACAATGGCATTAAATATATTTTGAATGAAAAATGCTCTGTAAATTGATTAAAATATATATAAACTTGTGTGTAAGTATGTAGACTGTAATATATCTTACCAGTGATTTCAAGTCCGAGATCAGCATTATATACAGTCTCCAACATACTGAGCTCCTCGTGCTCGGGAATGTCGGGCGCGCCGAAGATCCCCTCGGGCCACACTTCCCTAATATAATAAAGAGTATTAATAATAGAATACCATATTAAAATATAATTACGTAACTTCGTACGAACCTCGCCGCCCGGAACATTCCAACGGCGTCTTCAAATTTGTATTCTCTCATTAACTTTTGAATGTTCTTCATGCAATTTTCTCTGTACGAAAAAAAAAGTGAGCTTAGATTTTAATAAAGAAACAACCCAGGTACTGTCCAGAAATAAACGTATCCTTAATATTTAAAATATTAAATAGATTTTATAAAAAAGAAAAAAAATGATTTCTAGAATTTAATGCTGTTAAACCCTATACATTGATGCGCACAAACGAACTACTCGTAAAATAGAAACCACCACGATACTGCGAAAAGCAGGGTTGTCTATCTATCTTTGGCCTTTAAGCTCGCAACCGAATAGACCAATTTCAGATTTAATGTACTTACATATACTTTTTATTCCAGGATATGGAAAAGTTTCTCCGGGGATAAACAACAGAGACGCGGACACATTACTAAATAGCAGCCGAGTTTGTGGCTGGTAAACAGCAAAATGTGGATGTACAACTGTGCACCTCCGCCTAGCCCTAAGCCTTGGGAAACCTATACTTAAATTATATAAATAGATAGCCTGGTGGGTGTAGGGTAAGAATTCTAAAAATTATTTCATAAATACGTAACTTAATTATCCCTGAACGCTTAAGGGTATGTTGCATCGCGGGCGGAACCGCGGGCAAAACTAGTAAAGTAAAACGTACTTCTGTTGATCTATGGGCACGTCGGAGGCGGCGTCGAAAGGCGGCGGACACTCGTCGACGCCGGACGCGAGCACCGCGGCCAGCTGCGCGCGCGCCTCCTCCCACGCGGGGAGCGCGCGCGGCGGCCGAGGCTTTTGAGGGGCTGGCTTTTGTTCTATCACGATATTCAAAATAAAATATAACATTACCAAAATATATATACGTGTCAAACCACCGCTTCCTTTTTTTCCGTCGGTTAATAAGTGGTGTACTTATTAACCGACGGAATTATTAGGATAGCTATCGTTTTAATTTTTACATGCTCATCGAATAACATTTGCACTTAATTACTTTATTTATGACTGTATTGTCGTTTTACAATGTACCTACTCATACACAATATGATAAACACTATCCACAACTCATTTACTACATCATTTACACTCACTTTTACTTTTAGTCTTCTTCCTAACCTTTTTCTGTACCACCAATCCAGTTTTCTTGCAGTAATATTCAAGCATTTTCAAAAACAAATGAACCGTCTCAACTAGGTCCACCAAATAAGATCTAGAAAAGAATTGTACATTTTAAAAAATCTTGATTTAGGACCCATAGAGCAAGCACAGTAAACAAGACTATAAAACCAACCTCGGCATTTTATTGTCGTCATAATTCAGAAATGTTGACAGTATAAACTCCCTGTATTCGAGTACATAAAAAATATTGCTTTTTAAAACTTTAGCGGAATCTTTGACGGTGGGATCGCTGCTCTTGTCCATCGCTAGAAGTGTGTTGAGCAGTTCTTTGTACGCTCTCAGAGCCAGGTGCAACCTTCGAACCCAAACTGCAAACTTTTTCTTTTCAACCTTTATCATGTCATAGTACTTCTCCATTTGTTGCTGTACATAGTGAAACATGGGTACTGACATGGTCTCGCTGAAATAAACATGCAGATCGAAAAATAAAGAATAGGTAATGAAAAGAAAATGTAGAAAATATACATTCACTAGCCATGTGACCAATCGTTATTAAAAAAAAATCAAACGTTGACCCCCATTTGACCTTTTAAGGATCCAATTCAAGTCAGCCAGAGTTAAGTTAAGTTAAGTTAAGCCAAAAAATATTAAAAAGAAGATGTGTTTTACCTCACTAAACCAACTTGAAATATATGTCCCCTATTGAATTCCATAAAGAACTTCACTGCCCACAAATAGTATGATTCGTCGTTTTGTTGGGCTTTTGCTCTCACTAACACATCTTTGACATAGTGCATCAGATGGTTGTAAGAGCTGTTCAAGAATTCTATGCAAAACTCTTTTAGAAATAATCTGAAAAAGTAAAATAAATAAAAAAAAGCCTACGTAGTTAAATAATTGTAAAACATAGAACTATAAATAGATAAATATTTACCTAATCGCGAAAGCTGATCTCCTTTCCAACATTCCACTTTCAACGGGCCGCCTATTTTTTGGTTTCACCAATTTAGATTTTTTGCTTCCATTGAAATCTAAATTAGATATTTTGTTCAAGGGCTTCAAGCTGATAATCTCATTATCTGATATAGACTTCATGTTTTGTACCACATACGTGCCACCGAAACGTGAATGCCTAGAGAAAAAAATATTTAGATTACATTTAAGCAATATACGCTCTTGAGCCTTTATAAAAGGTCGATAATTTGTATAAGTAAAATCGATGAGCCGTGATACCATTGTCATTAGGCACAACACTATATCACTGGTAGCAACTATATTGTTATTGTATAACTACAAATAATCTCTCAAACTGATGCAGCCGGGTGTACGACTCGCTTTGCTAACATAATAGTCATAATCGAATGGAAATGGCATTGCAATTGCCACTTTTGATCGTTTCATTACACAAATCTGTCAAGTAAAAAACGCGGAACAACTAATCCGACAATAATTGAAACTCAATCTTATTTAAATTTGGATACGGCTTAAATCGATACAAGGAAATAAAATCAAACTGCCGCCCAGTGTGTTTTCTTTCTGTTATATAAATTTCAGCCGTATCTATAGGTTCACAAGTGTGAGTTTCAATTGTTATCGAATATTTGCTTCGCCAGCACACCGACTGTGTGTGCTGACCCTTTCGATAGCATTTCCATTAGTTGAGACAATTGTATTAGCAGACTTGGGGCCCAGGTTCATTGTACAGACACTAACTAGAATTAATCATATTGATGCTGGCACAATCGTGTCAACTTGAGCTATGCCTACGGCCCTGTTCCCACTATGCCGAACAGGATGTTTCGCCGGGCCGGCAAAATAACCTGAAGTGACTAGTGACATAACTATGTATATGAAGATGTTCACATATAGCAGGTCCGGCTGTGGGAACAGGGCCTTAAGATCCTAAAACAGTATAGGTAGGTAGGTGAAATCACAAATGTTATACAACCATTGTTATAATAATAATAATTTTTACTGAAGAGAATTTAGGTAGGTACCTTGCGCCTGAATACTGCCTGATCTTATTAAGCCTCTGCTTATTTTCTGACATCCTTATTGTGAGTAATTCCTGTTCATCTCTTAGTTTTTCATCAACACTCCTTTGTAGTGCGGCATCGGCTAAACTGCTTGGGTTTTGTTCCCTCAATAAATGGGATATGATCTCCAGAATGTGCATGAAATACTGTTTTTCATTTTCAGATGACATGTAAAGGATAATATCTAGAATACCTGACTGGTTCAGAGCCCAGAGTACCTGAAATAATATTTTTACTCATATGGTTAAAATTATATAGAGACCATAAAATTATAGTTTGGCTCACTTAACTCAAAAATAACTAGGAAAATTGGATTATTGATTCTTAGTTAGTTTGCACAAATATAATAATGTTATAAATATAAATAGTATGTTTGTTTTCACATAACAACAGCTGAATACATTTGAATGAAACTTGATACAGAGGTGATTATTATGAAATAAGGAATAGGTAGGAATAAAAAATAGGTTGTCTAGACATCTCTGAATCCATAACAAGTGTTTTTAGAATACTCCTCCATGTGTCTGTTAGTTCTAGTTCTATCCATCTATCATAGAACCAATTTCATTGAGATTTTCATCATAGGAGCCTGTAATTAGACTTGGAACAAAGGTTGCATGCATATTATGCCAGTTGGAGCTTGAGGCTGCAGAGTTAAATCAATGGTATGGGTGGAACTACATGCAAAAACTAGTTTATTGATAAAATGTCATACTTACAAAGATACATACCAACCTAGTAATACTCAATATGATACAATTTAATACTAATACTCACTAACCTGATCATGCACACTGGCATCATTCTCCGGGCGTCTCTCTTTATCTAAATCAGCTGGCACATGCAACACATTTCTGATCAAAATTAAAATTCTTTCAATTATGAGTCCTGTATCTTCATCTCGTTCTGACCAGTCCTTAAAAAAGTAACAAAATTAACATACTAAATAATGTAATAAAAAGAAGAATAATATATTATGAAGGCTTTCTACAGTTGTATCAACCACCCAACAGACACAGTTATAAGAAAAACTGAGATGCACAACAACAATCTTGTGGTTGATCTGACTGTATGGAAATGTTATCGAAGAAAATATTTAAACAGACCTTAACCACTAGAAAATAAGAAATATACTTGATTACCCACAATTTCTAAAATTTTTGCCAGCTTTTTAGCAAAAATATTCCATGTTTCCACTTTTGTGAATGCCTCTTCTTTGTAAGACTGTAAATGTGATAAAATATGCAAGTAGTTGTGCCTTGCTGTGCGCTCCACGGGGACTTCTTCTCGGTACAACAGAAGCGCTGGGTTTGTTAGGTTAACTAGCAACCTAAAATAAGGGTAAAGAATAATTATTTTATTTATTTCCCTAGAAATAGTAATATATAACCTTGAATACAGTACCTGAGTGTAACATCGAACAGCTCCTCATTCTCCCAGTGATCTATCAACATAGGCAAAAGATCACTCTGCAGCACTTTAGTTTGACCAAAATGCCGCCGAATTTCATGCTCCTCTCCATCACGACGCAAGTATCTGATTAAATCTTTGACTGTATTGAGTGTAAAGTCGTCAATTAAATACTTTCCTGAGCGTTTGTCGAATGTTCCGAGTGCATTACAAGTTGCAGACAGTTCCGCTGATAAAAGTGAAGACATGTTTAACACTTATTCACTTTACTCATGGGTAAGGTTATTCAATTAATTATTTAATTTCAAAGCTGTTTGTTTCAATTTATTTATAAATCCACATAAAAGTTAAGGCACTTTACTTTACTTGGTTTGATAAAATAATGACAACAATTTGATTGACATTTATTTACATGACGTTAAAAAGCCCGCGAATGGTGCGATTGGTGATTGGTGAACGAATATTCTGTTCAGAAATCATAATCGCCAGTAGAGGATTAGGACCTTTGACTACCGACGCAAAATGAGGAGTGGTATGTGTTTCCGTTTCCAATCATATTTCTCATAATTATAATAATTGTTACTTAAAGATTAATATAGATTGTGATTCGATAGTAGGTGCATTTTAAAAAGTATATAATAAGTAGGTACCTAACCTACTTATTATATACTTTTTAAAATGCAATATTTTCCTTATCGTAAATCTTCGACTCCTCACTGATTAACCGTCTACATACATACCTACACCCGGATACGTAACTAATACCTTAGGCATGTAGGTACAAATGAATAATATATAATGTATTCATCTAATTAATATATGTATATATATAGGTACATTATGTTTCATTCCATTTTCACATTTTATTTGTCAACTCTTTCTCGAGCTTACCCGTTTTTTTGTATTCTAACGTAAACGTAATGGAATTTTACTGTTCACTAAGCCTTTCATCCTATTGTAGGTGTTGGGTGCACGATAATAACGTAAAAAGAAAACAAGACCTTTTCACTTAATTTTATTTTTACCTTTCCTTCTGTGTACACCGAGTTAAAACGAACAACGCTTGCATAATAAAAATTATGTCTGAATTTATTTTTAGTTTTGCTTATACCTGCCCTAAAGGAACGTGGTTTGTTTTATAATTACTTACAATTTTCAGCTAGCCTGAAGATTGTGGTGGTGGAAATCTATATTTTGCTCCAAGATACCGTAAATGCCCCTCTCCCCCCTGGATCTACTATTAAAGGGACTCAAATGAGGACCTCAATTGTAACATTATGACAGTTTAATCAAGTCCATTGACACGTAGTTCAATTGAGGTGATACTCATTTGAGTCTCATTAACAGTGCATGGGAAGCCCCAAGGGCCCTAGTCTGCCAATAAAATCGATACATAATCGTAAAGCAACCGCATAGTAACTGTCACTTTTGACGGATATTATATGGGATAGGTATCTGTCAAAAGTGACAGTTGCTGTTCGATTATTAATCCATTGTGTTAGCAGACTCGGGGCCCAGGTACATGAATTCAACCATTTGTGCATCAATTTAGGTACTTTAATAAAGGTCTTTGCGTTCGTACTTTACTGGTAGGTACATTACTGCACTTTGGATGTGCCTGAAATAACTATATATAGGAGGATGTGTTCTATGGTAGGTAGTGGACAAGATAATCCGAGCCATTGGTGCGGCGCCAGAACGCGTGGTGGGCATTGCCGGCGTGTTGGCCGCGCGCCAGACAATGGGCATTGCGTACAATGGAGTTGTATGCTGGCTGCTTGTGAAGCCACGGCAATCTGTTATATATTGTAAATTAACCAGCCATAAGTCTTTGGAGTAATATTCGTGATGTTGCTGAGTGGTCAGATTATAGAGCGGTCAGTCTAGTACCCGCTAATGAGAACAATTAAACATAAACAATATCTATGTACCTAATAAACAGTGAATGCCAGCTGGTCTGTTAGGTGTCCTGTTTCGTGCACTTGTTCGTAAGCAGATATTTTATATAGGTATACCTACCTACTTCAAATGAATATACAAAATTCAAACGCACGTCGTTTCACAGCACTATCATAGAATAGATAGATAGTAGCCTATATACCTACCTAACTGAACTGCATGAAAGGTATCTAGTCACCTAGCAATCGGTAGTATTCGACAGGGTGACGAGATAATCCAAGCCATTGGTGAAACGCCAGAACACGTGGTGAGCAGTGTCGGTTGTTGGCCGCGCGCCAGGGATAAGGGGATTTGTGCCGAAAGGATTTCTGTGCCCGCTCCACGTGGAACTTGGAGTTACAGATTAACGAGGGATTAGACCCTGAGCCACTTTTGCAACTTAATATGTAAGATAACTGTTTTCGTTCACAATAAGTCTTGTAAGAAGTACCTTACAAGAAAAAGAGCATGTACCGTGGTACTTATTGGTTTCTTTATGGTTCCGAAAAAATAAACTTACTGAAAAAAAAGTAATTAATATATTTCACACTTTTTCGTTAGAAGAAAGCAGTTTCCAGCTCACGCAGCATCTGAGAAGGGATAACCGTGACAATTTTACAGAAAAACAGACAGCTAGGTAATAGGTACCTGCACAACAATTCGATGTCTATCTAATAAAATAAACCCTCTTTTACTTTTATTAAATAAATTATATGGTCCAAAAGCGCTTGATAGAAAAAAAAACTCGTAGCGTAGGCGCGGAGTTTCTGTTTGGTATTCCGAGAGGAGCGGCGGCTACACATGAAGTCTTTCAAAACAACACTGAAGTAAAACATTTATTCGTGGGGTTTTCTCACCTTCTATACCTTTTTGATTTATTGGTGTTATCATAACACATGACATTCGACGGATAGGGACTGGCCCAAGAATGTTAATAGGTAGAAAGTAGTAGAAAGTAAATAGAGGGATAGGGACATAGGTACCCACCCACATTTTTGCCATCAAAAATTGTACTTAAAAACAAATAATATAATAGGTAAGTATCTATTATCGCCAGACGAAAACACCGAATGTACGGCCCGAAATTAAACAAAGCAGTCATAATTCCCAGTAATAATTACTTCTATAAGTAGATATCAAACATTGATGACTCGGGTACAGACATTCGTGCTCATCACACAACGTTAAAGGGATTCGAACCCGGTGACCGTCTCGCTACAGATAATGGGGTCCCTACGAACTGATCCATGCATCTACACCTATGGGGTCGAGTCACCTTCGTCCGTAGGAGAATTAAGTACCCTCGAGATACCCTACACGTGACCCTGGGTGGTGCCAACCAGGTGACAACTCTACTGGTGGTAGGCTTCGGCCGTGGCTAGTCACCACCCACTGAACAAAGCCATGTCGCCAAGCGGCCTAGCCGTGTTCCGGCATGATGTTCGGTGTTGCCATTCATGGATGGCGGGTCAGATCAGTTGCGCTGCATGTGCCTAGTGAGTGTAGCGTCTCTTATCTACTGCCGCCTTCCTACCTAGGCAAGTATGCTCCATCGTAGATCTCATCGTCACTTACCATCAGGTGAGATCGAGATCAAATACTTGCCTATAATGTAATAAAAAAAAAAAAAAACCATCGAACTGTTTTAGTTCTACGATCGAGATACACTTACTACTCCTTAAGAAATAACGTGAGACATTTTTGTACATTTTTATGGACATCTTTTCCCACTAGAATATAAGTTACAACGTTAATAGCATCTGCCACATTGAATGTCTCAACAATTTTGTCGTGACAACACAACGAAACACGGTGTGTCGGGACAAAGTTTGACACGTTTATGAAAATCGATTCGGGCGTTTGTTTATTGTACTGCTGTGTTTCAGTGGCAAGTGTAATATACCTACTATCAGCCCTTGTAAAAAGTTTTGTTGAAGATAGTGCTGGAATGGTATTCAGGGATAATCGTGCTTCCCAATATTGATAGATTTTTATGAATTAGATCAGTAAATCCGCTGCGATCGTCGTTACCGAGGCAAGCGCTTTACCCACTTGGCTAACACTGCTATTATTAATTACCTAAGTACTTTACTACTTAGGTGCCTACTTATTTAAGTGCTGATCAAGTCACCTGCTCAGGGGAATTCACACATCGCTAATCACTAATATCGCCTGTTCATACTTCTCTGTCAAAATATTTTGTTTCTGCGTGCTATAAAATTATATTTGTGTCTAATTTAAAAACTCTGCTCATTAAATAAATATCCCTAATTAAGGTTTTGTTTACAAATGGTTACCTACCTGTTTCGAATTATTTTTATCTCTTTTGAGAACATTTTATTTATACCGTGTCCTATGTAAATATTTTGACCCCTTCGGCGATATCCTAACATCGTTTGATCTTTTTAATTGATATTTGGTTAATGTTAATTTCCTGAATACCAACATGTTTGTAATACAACATTTTGAACACACTAAACACATGTTTAAAAATTGAGTGCAACATATTTAAATTCATTAAACATTGCTAAGTACCATTTGATATTCAGCTATCGTACAACAATACTGCTTTGAAATCGGTCCATCCAATTACGAGCTATGATGTAACAGACATGGGATGAATCTTATCACACGCCTTTTGCGTGGCGTCGGGCGGTTAGAAGTTATAAACAGGGATGATATAAGTGGGTATCCAATAATTAATTGGGCAGCTAGTCAATTACCAATAACATAAAGTCAGATGTACCGAGTGACATAAATGTTCCGTTCTCCGCATATGTCCACTTTTTATAGAGAATTGAATGTTTTACATAATGTCCGCTCGATGCAATGTTCAATTTGCCATACAAACACATGCAGTGTAGTTCATATACGCGCCACGGTTCTGATTAGTAATAACAGAGGAGTAGGTATGAATCAAGTAATTAATATTATTTCTTATTATTTATCTATCAGATGCATCTCTAGAGTATAGACACCGTAGTGAACTAGATGAAATGGAAAATCCATTTTATCTTCTATTATGATACTTTTTACAGTCGCAGAACTTTTTGCGTGAAATAGGTATAAAGGGTTTACTCACCGCTGCGAAACGGAAAGGTTCCGTACTCTTTGGGGACCGCACAATGGACGTGGCATAATGAAACTGCGCCCGTAGCGATTCTATCATTTATTACCCGCTGTAACTACTGAAATTAGCCAACATTATCTATTATAATGTGATTTGGAATTGTTTGAAAATGATTAATTATTCAAATTCAATTAAATCGGCACCTGATCGGTAGCAGCCTTGATTGCGAATAGAATTTAAATTTTACATTCGAAAATCTTGGAAAGACATGAATGAATTGCAGACTTTTCGTTTATTGGCTTATTATAAAATGGTTTTAAGTAGTTACTTCAGTAGGTAGGTAGTTACTTATACAGCATGTTACTGAAATACTGTACACCCTACTTGTATACGAAATGTATTCAAATTAGGTAGTCATTACATATTGTTATGCATTAAGTAGCTTAAAATATACTTGCATGTTTTGATATCCCTTCTTCCTAATAACGCTTTTATAGTTGTTTTTAAATATGACCATTACTAAAAGTGTGAAGTTTGAAGGACGTTTGAATGACAATACTCACGGAACTATCTACCCCGTACCAAGTTTCATGAAAAACAGTATTTGCTCATTATATACAACAATATTAGTAGGTACTTATACTTAATATTTAAAAATAATACCAGGTGGCGAAGTTATTTAAAAAAAAACTTCAGAATAATATTCACGCTGCGATTTCTGCCATTTTGCCGCGAACGACGGTTATTGACATAAAAGTAAATTAAAATCAACTTTAATGCTTTAAGAATTTCGCTTCAAACGCAAGAAAGGAGCGAGCCAAATTGATCAACTTTTTATAGCTTAAATGAAATTCCCTGGTCGCACTCAACTCACATTGCTTTTGAGAACGTATAAGTAAAAATTCCATACTTACTTGATCTTGACGCCTAAGCAATCTCTCAGATTTGGTGTATTCACTTACGCGATGTATATTTTTCTCAGTTTTGGGTGAGTATTTAACTTCGTTTATTATATCTAAACCTACTTCTTACTAATTAATTAGGTACCTACTCTCAATTTTTTTTGGGGATTTGTTTCAACAATTACTAAGCCTTCGAAGTAAATAAAACATCGGCAGCTATACAAGCACCGTGACCCACGACCGAACCTCGATGGTACGACCGATGCACGTGACACGACCAAAATCCGTAAGCTTCACGCGTCACCATGCGACTTGCGACTAAGTCGTACTGTCGCAGTCGCTTTCACCCGAAGGGCTCAACGGAAGGGGGCCTTTTGGCATCTTAAATGACACATCATTAGTAGAGACACGACGGCACGTAAATCAGGCGCGAAACGATGGCAAGAGGACACATAAGTGCCACCCTGTCCTAACTACCACCTTCCAACGTTTTTAACTTCGTCTAAATTGCGGGAGCACTGTCCTCGCTTCACTTCTATTCCTTACAGGTTCCATTTACGTGGCATTCTGAGGGGAATGCTCGCAGCTCTAAAATGTACTCACTTATCTTTTAAATCTTTATTCATTTACTTAGTACGTAGGTACCTCAAAAATATAATATATCTAATGTTGTACCTAAATAATGTGAAAAATATTTTCAAGAGAACTAACGCACCCGCCAATGAGATTGATGTATTGAATCAGTATAAAAAACCTTTTATCAATACCGGTGAATAAAAATGTGATAAAATGTGTTTATATAGCATAGTGTAATTTTAATTTCTATTTTCCTTGTAAATATTGTGTAAATAAATTGTTAATGGGAATTTCTTATTTTCGTTACTCGATTATAATGTTATTAATTCTAGGTACTCAATTATATAATAAAAACGTTAAATTATAATTAAAAAAAATAGACAGTTAAATATTTCGCATAGCACAATCACAATGAAGTCATAAAATTGATGTAAAAATGATTTAATTTGAAACAATGTGCTAAATCTTTTCATGCTCAAAAATATTTATAAATTTTTAAAGTCGGTGTAAATTTCCGGTATACTTATTTGTAACCTAAAGTCCAGCAAACGAAAGTAAACGCCCCAATAGGGGATTACTTTATCTTTCTCAGCTTTTATTTTACGGTTGAAGTACAGAACCTCTGAGAATATCACGGTTGTTTTGCCAGCAATGTAATACTGGTTTATTTATAGCTGCGGCCTGAAGCGGGCAATAAAACAAGTGGTCATCCGTCAGGCGCACTCTTGAGTCACAGGAATGTAATCAAGACATTTGTCACGAGCTCACATCGCTCAAAAAGCCGAGTATATTGTGGGCTCGCTAGGTATTGCGTAAGACTGATTACTTTTCTACTTCTTTACATTTTGACGGATGAGGTCTTTTGTCATTCTTCATCATCGAATCACGTTTTTGAAATTAGATAATTTTTATAAAAACGACAAAATATTCGGACGAATAATATTCGAGTTACATAAATAAAATGAGTATCCCTAATAAATGGCAGCGTCAAGCACTGATCCTCAAAAAGGATATATTATATGAAAACGGTTCGTTGGTTCAGCATCTCCCTTGCGCGATGGCGAGCCCTGTGTAGGTACGCACGGGTGGGTGCCCATGCACGACGCTAAACGCTCCTCATTTTTCTATAGTTGGAGGAAAATTGCTGTCGTATTTCCGGCTCACATGTCCTTAAGCCGGAGACAACGAGATTATCCGCGGGGAAATAAAATGAAGACACGAGAATCATCAATCTTTCCCCGCACAATCTCGTTGATGGAACAAAGTAAATCGGTAATTATATAAAAAGGTTATCCCATGATTGCTATGAGGATAATAGAATTTCTAAGCTTCTAAGTTTTTAAAAGTTAATGAAAGTGTTTAGACTATTTACAGCTTTGGGATTTACAGTTTCTTACTTATAGCTACTACTGTCTTAATATTAGATATTATTATTTTAAATACCAAAGCCTAGTTTCCTTATAAGGTTCTATTTGGAGAAACCTATTAAAGTATTAAACATGTCATGTAACATCGTAGGAAAGGAGTAAAAGTCATTATAGGGGAATAAGTAAAAGTTGGCCACAGTCCACAGCCGTCGGTCTGGCCTAGCAAAACTTGCGCCAATTATAGCTGAGGTGACCATGCTGTGGAATATGGAAATAAAGTTTAATTATTAAAAAAGTCGTGTCTTGGTTATCTATGAGCGATGTTCTCCTGCACTTCTACACTGGGCTCGATATTCATCGAGTTCATCTGCTTCTAGATTCTGCGAGTGAGTCTAGGTAGATGACTTGTTTTCATTCCTTTTCTAGAATCTCTCCCACTCCAAAGCTTAGAAACTACGCCACAGGGGTTTTGCGAGTAGTGTTGCTAAGCTACCTCGTCGGCTAGTACACGAGGCCCTTAAAACACGGCTTCTTTTTCTTAGCGCCGTTTATGAGGTTGCCGCAGATATTTTCGGCGAACGCGCGTTGCATGAGTTTTGCAAGTTGGGGTGGCGGCTGCCAATTTTGAAATGAACAAATTATTAATAAAATTAATTCAGTGCTAATTCGGAGCAAAGCTTGCCTTTATTGCATCAAGTTAGTAAATAAAAGTGCCAGTGTATATTGTCGGAAATTAAATGTGTATAAAGTATCTTCGAGGTGCCCAATTATGGCGATCGATCGTGTTCAATAATAAAAATAATAGGATTTCATTTAAAGTCCTTAAATGAAACCCCTTAGGGCAGGGTCTTCTTTTTATCCCTAAAGTTCCTTCCCTGCTAGTATTTTTTTCGTTCCAGGCGGTTTATAAAGTTAACCATTATTGTTAAGCGGGTTTTCTACATTATGTACTCTGAGCGGCGCTGAAGATCACCAAACGTTTCGATTTAATAGACATTTCTAATCACATTTGAGAGACAGTTCGAGTCACTCGGGGTGTAGGGCCACCCTGTTAATAGCCCGAGTGCCCCGCTAAGGGGCGCCACTAGGTCTTATCTCGCCGCTTCCGACGACGCTGACTTACATTTAATTGTCCAAGTTTTATTACAGCCACCCTAATAGCAATATTGAAGGCGAAGAACCAGATATCGAAGTTTTGAATAACATTACAGATACCAATTCTCGTTCAGATTAGAATTACAATTTCCATATGTACGTTTCTAATCTTCCTTGTTACGTAACACTCGTAAAGGGTATATAAACGAGCCAAGAAAGAAAATGTTAAAGAGTTCTTTGTGGATTTAATCAAGTCACTATAATGCACTTAAGAAGTTTATCCAATTTAATTTTTGTACCAACAAAGACATGTTTTTTTAGTGTCACACGAGAGGCCATAAAGGCGACAGTTAGCTATAACACCGTGAAGTTAAAATCGTAACACAGCAAGAAAGCGGCCATTGGCCCATGCAGCATGGAACAACAGCCCGGAGAACAATTCAATTTACTTTTATAGCCTGCGCTGATCCCCGTGGTGCGGATCAGCTTCTACGGGAACTAATCATCGACTCCACGCCTTGATTCGTTATCTTTTCCTCGGAACTGATTGCTTTTAAATCCCAATACTCGGCCATAAAATAAAGCATTTAATGGCGTATTTCTAATACGATTATTTTTTCAAAAGTCCAATAATTGTGATAGAATGATAATTAAAAATGAATCTCTAACAATTAATTTATTGTAGGTACCTATCTACTTTTTTAGTTATACCTAAGTATATAGGCAAGGTCATGGCTCATGTGGATTTATGTTAGTAACTGTTTACTGAACGGCAAGAAGCCTAGCCATGAAATAGTTGTTATGATCACCACGTCAATAACAATACATGCTTAGGACAAAAACAAACCAATCTAACATACTATAGACAGCGCTTCAAGCTGTGTAAGTTTTCGCTTTAAATCACTGATGTAAGTAAACCAACAAGGCAACACAGTTTGAAAAATGGTTCTCAGAGGAGATCCCTTAGTGCAACCTTTTTTTCTTGGCCGCATCCCGCGCTAGCTAAACTACAATTCCCTAAATTTGCTTTCTCCACAAAAGGAATGTATTATGTTTGCGGAGTCATAAAGTATTTCGTATTCGTATGTATATATTTTCAACAAAAAGAATTTGAGTGTTCTGCGTGGGTTTATTGTTTTGTAATGGAGTATCCCTAATTAAAGCTTCATCACGAATGATATGTACTAGGATTTACCCGTGGCTCCGCACACGTGGATTTGGATAATGTAATATTGGAAGGTGGTAATAAACTGGTATGCATACACAAACGTCAGCTTGCATAGTTTTTAATATCGATAGCTTAAAAAATTGCTTTTGCTGTACCTACCTATAGTCCACTATAATTGATTTACATATTTCTACTGTAAGTATAGCTCTATGTGCAAGAAACCTCTCGCCAACGTCAATCAGAGCTTATTAGATAGTCCCTATAGTAGAATATTGAATGTACACGAGCAAGTTATTCTTGCTATACCTATGTGTAAATGAACAAAAATACGTGAACAACATAGAGAGATCCTCTGGAGCCTTCGTTTCGTTTTCTTTATTTCTTTGCTCTATTGTTGTATATTTGTCTTTAATCATATGCGTTAGACTAAATATTCAAATAAAAACATACAGTCCTGAAAGACCAAATCTGGTGTCATATTACTACAAAATAAATCCAGTAAAATGTAGATGTACCTACATTTGTTTCACAAGAGAAATCGGGCCAAGTTTTATGAGTTGGCCAGCATGTTCCGAGGACCGATGTAAATTTTATCGTGTCATTGAACAAAGCGTCTCGCGCTTCGCTTGTTTTACATTCATTTCTTATTTACTTATTGACTACACTACACAACATCCACTGCTGCTTTTGCTTACGGCACCTATTCACTTACAATGCTTTATTAGGTACCTGAAACATTATTTTCAATGAACAAAAATTATCCAAAATTGATAACAAGAGAATAATACCCTTTATGTAAAAAATACCACCCTAATTGACTGTAGTTATAATAAACTGAAGCTTAAAGATTTGGGCCTATCTATTACGTATAAAAAAAAATAAGATTATACCCTAAGTATAGCTTTGCACCCAGGTTGTTGCTTAAATTATATCCATTAGGGCCTTATTTTCTATGTGCTCATAACCCTGCCCACAACATATCCGATAGATTAAGTTTTGGATAATGTTTATAAGCACATTGTGGAACAGGCCCTTAGTTTAATTAGACAGTCCGTAGCGGTACATACGCGGTACACAAGATGCGAAAAGTCGAAGTGCGAGTTCAAACCGTAACCGCGTGGTTACTCATGCTTCCGTCTGACCGCAAGCCATTTGTTACTATCCAAACAAATTAATAAAAACGTCCCGTGCAACCCGTCGAGGTATTTCTAGTACTACCTACTACCTCATTAATTTATATACATATATTTTTGTTATCAGATTTATTTCAATATGTCAAATCCTTTATTCAGTAATGTTCAAACAAATTTTAGCTAGGTATGAGCGATATGTGCGGTTATTAATGGTGGGCGTACGTGGTTGGCAGCCGCGCGCGGTCCTGCTACCACAGCCAGCTCATGCACGAGTTCGGCTGACCACAAGCAACCTAATTGTTACATATATGCTATGTATTGAAAGTTTCTTATTAACAATGGTGGTGGTTGGTGGTGTTTGTGCATTAAATATTTCAGGAATAAACAATGTAGGGTACTTTCGATATCGAAAAAAAACATGTTAGCAAAGTAAAATACTCAAATAAAATGTTGCAAGCTCATCCTCTTCAAAGCCAACATAAGACAATGGAGAAGGGTCTGTCCCGGCCAAATGGTACCTATTATGGTAATGATCTCAGACATCCGTCGTGCCCGACAGAAGTGTACTTAGACAGGAAATATTTTCATGTTACATGAATATTTTATACAATAATTTGTCGACCAAAGTCATTTAATACAGAAACTAATTGTGCTAGCGAAATAATACGAGTGGACTTAAACAAAACATAATAGCTAATCTCCATGCACACTATTTCTTTGTTATATTACTTTAAGATCGGTTAAGTTAATTTAAGTGGTGAAAAGGTTACAAGCAGAAATAGAGAGAGAGAGAGAGAGTTACTTTCGCATTTATAATATAAGTGTAGATTTGTCGACGAAGTATAGTTTGGGGAGAGCTTGATAATACGCACTTTCAAGATGAATAATGTATTCCTTAATGATACTGGCTACCTGCCACCACTCACTCCGAATAGGAATCGCTACATAGTTCGATATTGTTCTTGTCCTCACAAAATTGACGGACAACCTAATCACTTGTGCCGACCACAAGTAAACATAAATAAACGTCGTTTAGACACCACCGATTGCTTTCTTTAGGGGCATACATACTCGGGACGGACGGAGACTGAACGTTCGAGAACTCACTCCGGCCGCCCCCTGTTTGTCTGTCAACATAAATATTGAAAATCCATTAGCAACCAGCATCGGAGCGCAAAAAAGTCGATATTAAAAATAACAAAGAAATCGGGCCGTTCAAAGTTAGCACTCGCTGCGAGAAGTTCCCGGAGCTGTTTATGTTACGTGTGCGAGTACTTATCTGCATGCGAAATTCCTCGGATGCTCGGCGGTTTGTTTTATGAATTAGCGTTTTGGCAATCGCATTTTAGGGGCTGGCTCCCCAGGCGCGCATTTGTGTTGTTCCGCCGTCAAATTGTCCTCGGCAAAGGGGTCTTAAACTATGCAACTGGAGTAGGTCGTATTCAAAACATTTTTATTGTTTGTTTCCAAAAGTGGTAAAGGGATTTTATATTTGTATGCTTTAAATATTAAACAGCCAGATGACGACAGATGGATTGTGTCCTCAATTTAATCCACACATCACATTATTTCGCCACTTGCATGGCACTGGCCCTCTGATGTCATTGGTCCACCTTGTGGGTCTTTTTGCTCATAGTTAACATACTAAGACCTTTCTGCCCCAACGTTCAGCGGTATTGCGAGCTATATGTACCCCGCCCACTGCTAATTCAACTTTGTAAAGTAAGTTTTACTTTCGTGATAATATTATGTTTTCCTAACTACTGTAAAAAACCTATGTATATTCTGTCTACGTACAGATACCTATATTATATGTCGGCATGTCGTGTGAAGTGTAACAATGCGGTACAAATTGGCAGCGGAGAGTAACCACGCGTGCGAGTCGCCCCTGCTGTGTTGCTCACATTGCCGACTAATTGCAACGCACATCTGTACCTACCTACTTCCTACTGTCTACATATAGGAACACTAGATTTTACCCGCAGCTCTGTCCGAGCTACCGTAGATGAAATTAGTCCAATCGTTTCTCAGTGATGTTTGAATACAAAGACACACAGATAAGAATTCTAAAAACACTTGACATGAATTCAGAGACGTTCAAATGGCCCATTCCCCTTTTTTTTTAAAACCTTAATATATTCTATGTATGTACATTCACAGCCTAATTAAGAGTTTAAGATAGATAAAACAATGGTCATTCATATTACAAACACACAATAGAAGTGGTCCATTGTGTAAATTCTCTGTCGCCTTTTTAAAAAAATACTTTTGTCTGTACACTATTGCATTGCGTAGGTTCATATTTAAGCACATAATTAGGTACCGAATTACTATAAGAAATTATATTAATAAGCTACATCGGAAAACGAACACGAAATCACAAGTAGGTACCCATGCGAATAGTCGACGTTTCGTGTGTATTAATTTAATTAGTCGTACAATAATTGAGTTCACAATTGATAACCCCAGGGACGTGTCACGTGTCTCGACTACATTGGGGAGCAAAATCCAGTTATCGTCAGTGATTGGGCCCACAACGCCTAGCGATGCGATTAGACGAGGGATCAATATCGAACTAAGCGGGATATACGTTCCCAACATCACAAGGTGTGCACCGATATATTGCATCATCGAGTGTGCGGCCTTTATTCATGTCGTTTTACGACGCACAAAGTAGTGTAAGCATTGGTATATTTCTATCAATTTGTAAGCAACAGCCCATTAAATTTAATATTTTTATTATATCTCAAAATAATATGGTATTATGTGTTTTTTAACCAAAACAAGTCAGAAAACCGTCTGCATAAAGAAATATCTACTAGGTATTATACTTGAGCCATTATCGACTCGTATTCGAACGGTAACGGCATGGTAGCTGTTAGTTTTGTCAGTTTTTATTTGGGAGAACTGACAAAGGCGATGTTACTGATGTTAGCAGACTTCAGGACCTAGTATAGTCATCATTTAGACAATGTAACGTGAATGAGTGAAATGAATACCCTATTAAATGTCTCATTCCTGCGCAAAGACCTCTCCTTGTCTTCTCCACACGTCTCTGTTTTGGGCCATCTCCTGTCATGTTGTTATAAGAATAAAAGAAGAAAGAACCTTGAGTGCTTACTTAAATGCATCCACTTAAGAAAATGTGGCAAATCCTAATTTATAACAAAGTACCTTTAATAACACGCCATTACGGTCCACTTGCTTCGGTGGGAAAAGTTTTCTTGCGCAAATTACAGTAATCTTGACTTACAATCACAATTTCAGTTCAGTTATTTATAAACAAAGAATACCTACGTTACTAGATTTAACACGTTTAATTTCCACGTAACCTAGAGATAAAACAATATGTAATGTATATTTGAATAATTATACAAGTTTAAGAAACATACAATGACCTTACAATACATATTTTTTTTCAGTAGAAAAGGGCTTTGTTGCACGATTGTAAACTTTCTGTTTTGGAGTTAAAATATATTCAATATTAAGTGGTATTGTAAGTGCGCCATTATTTCCATTAATATTGATGGAACAAACAATCGAGATGGATTCTTGGAACCGCCCAATGCTTGTAATTGCCACCTTCCCTCGTATTTATTGCTATAGCTTTTTGTTTCAATCAACCATCAGATTTAATTGCGTATTGTTAACAGCCTATAAAGCCCTTTTCAAAACTGTAGTTTCTATAGTTCGATCTAGCTTTATTAAATTCTATTTAATGGGTACCTAAGCAGGTATTTCTAAATGTTCTGTGCCTATTCGAAATTGCCTATTTACAATTTCGATGAGATTTCTACTTTTGGATATTTCTGATATTAGAGTGACAACTGAAAATACTTTTAAGTACGTAAGTACTTACCATTAAGGAGTACTTTATTATTTTGAATAAAGTGCCCCAAGCACAATGTTTATATATGACATAACGTTAAAACTAAGCGTGTTTCGTAGTGCGAGATTAATATTTGGAATACCGTAACGAATAATAATGTAAAATAAAGAAGTTGTGTAGATTACATAAATAATAATGAAGAAATGACGTGACAATAACATTAAAAGTTCCTCCTTACCATACTGAATTGGTTTTCTTGTAAGTAATCGGTTTATGTTAGCAGTCAATCCATTCAATAACTTGCTTCACTTACAATTTCAACTTCAAACAGCAAGAGATACTTCAGCATTTGCCGTTTCAAAGACTATTCTGCCTCCAGACGCCGACGCGTTCTTTGAAATAAAAGTTTCAAAAGATCAGTAACGTAGGATACCATTTTGTGCTTGCAGGCAGACCAACAAAAAACAAAGCAATTTTATATCTTTTGCCGTTGGAATACGGCATCATTTTTTCAATACACACATGTAGTAACTGTAAATTATAAAAGTTTTACTAAACTTTCTTTTGATGAAAGTACTCGCATTCCTAGTTCACGCAAGAATTCACTTTACGTTACGTTTTTCTGGAACAACAGCTATTGAAACTTGGCCTATTCAATACGAAAGAGTATACCTACATGTAGGTGTGCGAGTTAAAGGCTACGAGTAAGAGTTATCAATAGCTAACGTTTATATAAATTACTAGCTGCGCACCGCGGTGTTACCCGCGATTAAAAAAATGTGAAAAATTAAAGCAAAGCGGGTACTATACTTTTTACCGGGATAAAAGTAGCCTATGTACTATTCCAGACTATAAGCTATCTCTGTGCCAAATTTCATTTATATCCGTTCAGCCGTTCTGGCGTGATTGATTAACAAACATCCATCCATCCAAACTTTCACATTAATAATATTAGTGGGTTTATTTATATTATGATTCCATGCTAAAATCAATTTAAATATACTGAAAATAATGCGTATGAACCATGACCATGAAAAAATCAACGGAAAATTCCAACTCTCAAGGGGCCAGAATCATGAGTAGAATCCATGGCAACAGTCTTCGTTACGAAGCCACTTACACCCTGTATACGGATCGGCCTCGGTAACATGACCTACCTTTATGTTTTCCATCGACCATGTAATTATCAGTTTTGAAACATGTCGAAAATTTTAATAGCTATATTAAACGAATAAATTATACATACCTACGCTACGCTGATAGAAAGGCCTCTCGAGTGCCTACTGTATATGAAATTGTATTATATTACAATATTAAAGCTCTTTAATAATTAGGTGCTCACCAAGTTTACCGTTTGTTCCAATTTTGGAAAACACAAATTAATATTTGAACATGTGGGAGTGTGTAGGCATATACCCACTATGTTTCAAAGTCTTCTTCATTATAACCAAATTACTTAGATATAACACTTACTTAGGTAGACGGATTCGTTAGGTAGGTAGGTACGTGTTCAGTTTGCTGAGGTATTCACTATTCATCTCCTATTAACAAACGAACTAATACTTATTAATAGGTACTGAATAATAATAATAGTAATATCGTCAGACAATACACCAACTATACGATCCAAGAATAAGCAACGCTTGTATTATGGGTACCGTACAATGGACTAAGGGTGAACTCAAAATATAATACTTATATAGATTTTAAGCATCCATGACTCGGGTGCAAAGGTTCATACTCGTCACACAAAGCTTATCCCTAGTCCCTACCAGGTTTCGAAGCCGGGACCCTCGGTGCAAAAAGCAGGGCTCTACCAATTGCGCTAATTAGGTCGATGGATTGAATAAAATTGATGTTTCATTTTTACCTTTGTTTTCTAGAGGTACCTCCTTAAATATTTCATTATAATATTGCGTTCAGAATTGTGTTTAAAGGAATAATTAATAGGATTTCGTTCTAAAGCCCGCCCACCAAGTAATTTACATCGGCCCTAAACAATAACAGTGAATGAAGACGCGCTTAATATCGGAAATTGCCTGAAAATGATTTGACAAAGTTGTGTGGGTAATGCTTCCAAGAACAATTGATTTCGTCCAAAAATTGTATCATTTTAATAAATTGTCACAACACAGATAATTAAAGAAAAGCTTATCAAAAAGTATAACAATGTGATAATATTGTTACCTACTATGATAGTTCACTTATATTATTATATTACTTAAATGTATATAAAAGCAAAAACCACTATCTGATTCACTCACCTTGATATCTCCAAAACTATAAAACCTACGTGCTTGAAATTGCTATACTTATTTATACATATTCTTTTCAGCGTCTAGGTGCTATTTCAGCAAGAATTTACGTTGTATCTAGATTTTTATATCTTGTAAAAACAGGCTGGATGTAGTTTTAGTTTTCATCCAAATCGGTCTTGATAGTCCTTTAAGCATTTTTCGCTATTATTATAGTTACAGCTTTGGCCATCGACGCTCACTTGAAAAGTTAACCCTTCACATGCTATGCACTAAGTAAGTACATATTGAATTGATTTATTTATTCTGTATCCATGAGAGAATATAGCTACTACTTAAACCTAGATTACCTAGTAAGATCTGCTAGGAGTGGTACAAAATACATATATACACAGTTTTAAAGCGCTACCTAGGTATGTGATAAGCTGAATATCCAAGAACAATATTAAATTTGTAACGGTCTCTACTAGCTACCTAGAAAATTACAAATTTTGTTCGCGATTTAAACGAGATCCGGTAATGGAATTTGTTCCTAAAGGTATAGAAAGAAAAAGAAAGATAGATATTGAATTTTCTTTATCCTCGACAAGTAATGAGATTTGCCGACACGCGTACGCTTATGGAGCTAGAATCCCCTGCAAGGAGCACCCAACGCGCTAAGAGATTTACTTATCTTCTTCGATCATTCACAAACATATTTCTATTTCGTTGGTGTTTTTGTGTTAACTAGCTGTTCCCGCGACTTTGTACGCGTGGACTTCGTTTTTATACTATTTCCGTGGAGTCTTTTGTTTTCTGTTTATGAAAAGTATATCGTTGGTATACATTGAACGAATATATTATATAGACTAGTACACTTTATATGACCATAGTTTTAGCATTAAGTAATCCGGATATAACGTCACTTTGCATACCAAGTATAAACAAGATCCGCGAAGTGGAATTTCGGAAAAATAATAGGCCACCCCGGGAGGACACAGGCATTTTCCGGGATAAAAATCCAAAATTTCGGGTTAGATTATAAGCTATCACCATTTATACCAAGTTGAATCCGTCCTACCTACTAGTTTTTCTATATTGCGTGTCTGACGAACAGTCAAAAGTAAGTTACAAAAATAGCAGACTCGGGTTCTGTTTAGAAAATAATGGTAATTACGAATATTTTTTCCAAGAATATTCAATGTACAAACAAGAGCTAGTCTTAAGTATTATGGAATATGGAAATGTCAACTGTCTCTATTTCCAAAGTTTTCTGAGAATGATGATTCTTCTAAGAAAATTATATTCGAACCGAAACTGCGAATACGTACTAGCGCACATTATGTAAATGTGAATATCAAACGTTTCTTTGTGTGGAGAATACGAGCTTTGATATGAATATAACAGGCCTAGAATACACCCTTGCCAAAGAAACTAGCATCCTTATGGGGTAGATATGTACAAGAAGGTAACTAGAGAGCGGGGCGAGGAGGGAGTGGAGGGGGGGGGGGGGGTTGGTCATTAAAATTTGTAAATGTGGGAAACATGTATCATTAGCTCGTAATTAGCGTATACTCAGAGTTAGCATTTTTTTTACCAGCTGCTAAAGTCTGCCTAGCCGATCCTACATTGTTCTCGCATACCTATAGCAATGTACTGCTCAAAAATGTAAAAGATCTTTTTAAAAAGAGCAACCATGGAGTTTCTTGCCCATTCGTCTCCATAGGAACGGCATTCCAAACGGGTGATAAAGTTGTAGCTTAGCATTTTGTAAATGCCTATCTAGGCATATTCAATATATGTACATTATTTTTTAAATGTTTATTTGAATCATAAAAGTATTAGAATATAAAACAGAGTTTGTCAGACACGGCTTTCGTTTCCGCGACCTAATAGAATCAACACCGCGCTACTCAACGCAATGGTTGTGTTATGAATACATAACGAGACATTAGCCCTCATATGTTGTGGGCGTTTATTAACTACACAAATATACAGCTGCCAGTAAATTGGAGCAAAAGCATTACATAAAGGAAAGAATTCACTTAATCAAAAACAATCTGTCATCCTATGAGGCTCTGTATCGAATTTATATTCCGTTCGAAATAGTATTAAATCTTGTTAATTAGTGTAATTTTTTTACTTTAACTCAAAATATTATGGTTAACAAGATATTTGTGCCTTATCATGATGAGCCTTTGTGAACTTAACTATGGTATTAAAGTAATTGCATCGTAAACCCGAGCTCTCCAGATCCTATGAATTAACAGTAAGAGGGTTGTAAAGTTTAGAATCAATTTAACTCGTATTATTAGCAGAGTAAACTTACTTAATGTTGAGATCAATCAAATGCCAACTATGTAACTTAAGTGGCAAATAAATAAAAACAAATATCAGGTACTTATCAAACTTCACCAATGTATGTATTTGGGAATTACCTACATTTATTTCATGATGTAAATGTAAAAGTTATTGTATTGTATGTAGAATCTTCCGAATAAATATGCGGTTATTACTGAAAATACTTACAAATGTAAATCTTTATTAGTACCTATTCGTACTTTGATAGTAGAGAAAATATTTTTTGCTAATGTAAATCATTTCTTTTGATTATGTGAAGTAAATGTCCGTGTCCAGACCAACCGCGCAGCCACATAAGGCGTGTTGTTTCAGTCTAAGGAATACGCCGCGCGCGGGCTTATAGCGAGGCATGACACTATGACCGACAGTGACCGAAAGTAACCGACTATGACCGAAAGTATGTATACCATTGTTAACTAGAAATTACGAGTTTCATTCACGGACACAGTAATGGAACCCTTATTTGGTTTCAATCAATGCATCTAATTTGATTAGTCTTTATTTTAATTTATTTATTTCGTTCGCGGGTTTCATTAATGGAATTCTGTGTTAGACATTTTTTGGGTGCAAGAGCACGAGTAGGGCTAACGCAGCCTGTAACAGGGTATTTAAAGAGAAGTTACGATACGCGCCCGGCTCCAATAGCCGCTGTAAATAACCCTCTATCTGCAAAGCGCGCCGTTGCGCGCCCTGCCAAATTGCTTGGCAACCTTCTCAGACTTCCTCTTTGAATAATATTATAACGCACAGTACAACACAGCAAAAATAAAACTTATCACGCCCCCTACGCGTGCATAGAGCGCTTTTAGCACCGATATAATATATAAACCGTTTAAATAAATGTATAATCTTGTTCAAACTTCAATCATAGGGCGGGCGGCCCTACGTGTAGCCCCCGCGCAAATAAATAAGTACATATACAACGTGAAGACGACCGTTATAATCCAATTTGAGAGAGAAATATTACTCTGATGAAAAAAAAAATCATTTTGCTAAAATACTTCCGATCCTGAATAGGAATTAATCTTAACAAAAGAATGGAAATTTCGCTTTTACGAAAATTACTGTCATTGTCAGCGGCGCTAGGTGAGATTAAACAACGATAATACAAACAACAAAATGTTTGTGTTCGTATAAATTCATATTTTGCTCTCAATTTATGGGACAGATGAAATATAATATATATACCTTTGTACCAACGTTGTATGTAGGCATATAAATGTGTTGTATATATCTGAATATGGGTTGTTCGTTTAATAACATTCAGAGGAAGATTCATGAGTTAGGTACTATTATGTTCTTTACTTTTTGAAGTAGTTGAAAGTCGATAAGATAATCATTTAGTATGGCAGTTCTAAACTCATCGGAATATAACTTCGCAAAAATATATTGATGTAAAAATTAAGATGGTTTTGACTCATTATAATAATTGAAATGTTATAAAGACATTACAAAATAGTTCCGAAGAAAGAATCATAGGTAGATACCTAATGTCTGTTTTAAACTTAGGTAAACATTATTGTTAGAAAAGGAGATTTAATAGCGTTCGCATGATATAACATATGAATAAATTGGAATTCGTATTTAATGCTAATAGATAGATAGTGTAAATTTAATTAGTTGGGCATTTATTTACAGGCCTCCTGTCTGCGCCCTTCCATATATCACACGGGCTTGTTACGTGTATTGCGACGTGGGCAAACAAAACTGTTTGGGTACCTTTACAAGGGTGGGAGTACAATAAATAGGTAGGTGGTACGAAGTTACGATGATATAGGTACTATAATAGATAAGATGGACGCACACATAGAAATAAACGCACACATAGCTAACAGAAAATGCAGACGCGTTATGGATTTGATATAAAAATATAGAACGCGTAGGAAATAGGTATTAAACTATATTCAGGGAAAATACTTTGGGTAGCTGGCGTAAATACCATAAAGATGTAAACCTTGTCATAGTTCTGAACATGACTTTAAAATAGGCGGTAGGAACGGTAGAAACAGCTGTGGTGTTAAGTCACCACGATAGAGAATGTAACCGACGACGCGGTATTTATATACCTACATTATAACAGCATAATTTTGTGTATTACACATGGATTCCTCAGTTAATTAAAATAAAACCGTGTTTGGCATTTTGCAGCGCTGGCATTCCCCAACATTTTAATTATACAATAAATCGTATTTTAAAGCTTTATTTGAACAGTGTTGTAAAAATCCTTCATTAGCTGACAGCTGTGCGTCAATTAAACGTAAAATATAGTCCTTGGAGACAGCGGTTCCCCCGCCCCGCCGCCCCTCTGCGCCCCCCGCATCCCTAGCGCCACAACCCCTCCTTCCACGATCTCATTAGGGGGGCTCTGAATGTACAATTTGTTCTGGAACAGACACCAATTGCTACTTTGCAAAATGTAGCCACTCGTTTAAGATCGAATTTTTGCTTCTCTACTGTAATTATTTCAGGTCCCTAATGGATCCCGTTTTATTTGTAATTGGAAAAGTATCGTTCAACTTAGAAAAAAAAGCTGTTTTATTTGTAAGTATTTAAATATTCTGCTTCAACTACTCATGCGCTCATCAGCGAAAGACGTCCACTGGAAGCTGGACATATTGTTTCTCTCTATAACTTCCACTCGTAATGATCCTCACCCACTCCCATCCATCTACTTACTTCCTGCGCTACGCGTGTGATATCTTTGCCCTCCTTGTGAGGGGCTATCCTCACAACGTGTTCCGGCTCGTAGTCACCATTCTAGAACCCTTTGCCTATAACATTTTTACGTTAATACAGGTCATTATAAATTTGTCACTTAAAAATATACCCCCAAATTTATGGACATTCTATAACTTTATCAAACGTCATATAGTACTGCGTAAAGCACCGTTTGATAAAGTTATAGAAAGTCTATAAATTCGGAGGTCAATCAAATAAGGTTATAATTTTCTATTTGCAAGCGTTAGACGTTGATAAAAATAATTACCTCAAGTACCAAACTGGCAACAATTCAAAAATGTTTTCATCGCTTGTTTACCGCATTCCACGTGCCAAGTGAAAATGTATGCTGCGGTTCGGAACGTGTCTAGTTTAATCCGAAGTCGAGATTCCTGAAAGCCACGCAATCTAAGTAAGCCGAGTCTGCTAGAACTTTCATTTCCATTATTCGTCCATGGCGTCCGTTCAGGAAACCTTCCTAATCCGCCCCCGAGAGTGCAGACCGCTCCCATTCTTTGCAACTTGCCCTTCTATTCTGACAAGTTCCGAATTCTAGTCAAGAGAGTGACGTAATAAATCTATTCGAAAACTATTTCATTGGATATGTGGCCCGCCCATAGCGGGAAGCCAATTGAAGATAGATCCGAATTATTAGCGAAATTGGCGATTTATTGCCGATACTTTTATAAGGAAGCTTTGCCATATTTTTCGTGTCAATAGTGTTGGGATAAAAAATGACAATTCCTGTCGTGATATAAAACAGGTAACTGCCTTGGTAAGTAGAATATCGTATTGTTTAGTGAAATTTTCTATGACCCTAAAATTCGATATTCATGCAATGCTATACGACCATTTCGACCATTTGCCAGTACGTTAATACCCTGATTTGTAAGCATAGTGATACGTATGATAGAAGAATATAAACAAAACGAAACAGAATAAATTATGTGCTTATGATTCCAAAACATAAAATATGAAAAGAATAGACGAAAAAAATGCAGAAACATTTTCGACCGTTAAAAGTAATTAATGATTCATATTAAGAACTTTAAATGTTTCTCGAGGTACAGCTCAAGGTACTCTCTCTACAGCACTTAACTTTTCAAAGATGATATAATGTGTTAATTGATGAAATAGGTAATGTGTTTTTCTTTTGTACATTTTTCAAATATCAAGTAAATTAATACGAAATTTAGCACTGTGAACGCAATTAAGCAATCAATCATAAAATGGCCCTACATCGCTAGTACCGCGTGAGAGTTGCCCGCCTTCTTATTAAAGAAAAGTATAAATTTTGTTATATTATGCCACACTCTGTATTCACAAAGTTACAAGTACCTATTAACTTTGTTTCTGGGCTCCAAGTCGTACCAGTACTTTTTAAAAGTTGGCTAACTACAAGAGTAGAGACGGTAAAACAATAAACAAGGGGAATTATATAAAAAAACCTAAATCACTTACACCGAATGTAACTAGATATGCCTGTAAATAATGGTTTATGTGCTCTTTCTGAATCGTAAATACGCTGACTAATGACGCGGCCACGTCGGTATAGCTTTGTACTAGAAACTAAATTAACGAAATGTCTGTATATTTGTTGATGTTATACCTACATATTCAGGAAACAATCTTCCTATTAGTAATGGCAAAACCTTAAAATTATATTTATCACTTTGTAGGCTATCGTCAAGATTAGGCCTCCACTGAATTTATTCAGTTAGTAAAATACTCTGCGTATTTTTAAAACATAGGTTAGTATGTAACTATAAATAAAGAAATAAAATTAAATAATATACTTGCAAGTACAGAGCAAGCGGATGTAAGTGCTAATAATGATGTCCCAAAGTTCTTACCCGACTGATATGTGTAGATAAATTTTAAAATTTATAAAGTTCACACTTAGTCCGTACCCCGTTGTCCCAGTATAAAATATTTTTTTTTCATTATTTATCTTACGGGCTTAACTTCATACTGCAACTAATTACCTACCTACCGAGTTTCATATTGACATACGGTCTACGAAAGAGTTCTCGGTTTCTTTTCACGAAAGCATCTTCCACGTTGACGTTATCTAATATTCCGTAAGACCTTTGAGAGTCAGTACCCGCTGTCATCTCGTGTCTTGGAACGTGGCCGCCTTGACCTCATTCCTAGGAGACTAACGAGGCATTCGATAGCGCTCTCATTATTTCGCTCGCTAACTGTCCCCTGTAATTACGTACAATAGAAAAATGATTGCGTTTCTAAATAAAAAATATTAAATACTTATTTATTTTCGTATAATATGAGCTTTTATTGATTACCAAAATAGACCTATTTTATGCGTATATGAATCTATTTCAAATGCCGCAAATATGGTTCCCTCGTTGTAGGGTACATATTTGAGGCGTTTGGGGTAGAGACATTGGGTCCGTGGGGACCAGGTGCCCATCGGATCTACATGGTGCTCTCAAAACGTCTGGTGGAAACATCTGGTGGCACATATTTTGGCCAACACATCGGTATTTTGGGCACCCTCCCGGCCGATAGTGGTGGATTTGCTGAGTGCATGTTGAAATCAGCCTAATTTTAGTTTTAATCTCAAATATACGTAGTAGTAATATTTCTAGTCGATTAAAGATCTCAGATGAATAGCATCTATAATTCGGACTTATTGAGCCCATCATAATTAAGTGGTACTCGATTATACCGAATACAGAATTCGCGGTTGGTGAACAGGCCGCTAGACGTGGCTATCGCACAAACTTAGCTCGCAAACTCCTCCGACGGAACTAGTCAGAAAATTAATCTTATCTCAATTTTCCCGTGTTTTCCTACTCCACTGTGTTTAATTGTGCAAGTTTTAATTACATGCAAACCGAATGCTAGGGACCGACGTTGGCCCGTTTATTCGCTGGATATTTACGACGACAATGTTCTTATTAGCAGCAATAGATACAACCGAACACAGCTTATGTTAAATTTACAAGTTCCCGGAGAAGTGAACTTTTCAGTTTTATTTGCATGTGCTGAAATACATAGTAACAAATATGTTATTTGATTCTGCAATGAGTTTCGTTCAGCTGTTTTAAGTATTTTCCTTTGTTTTCATCGGAGTTTAAAACAAGAGTTATTTGATATGATTTCAGGCTACATACATACATCATTATAAGTATTTTATGACATCACTTACATTTGTTACATATACAGAGTGATTCAGAAAGGGTATAGCAATTCGAAGTCAATTTAAAAAAAAACATATTTTGGTAACAATAAATCACAATTGTCATTTTATTGGGAACAAAATAGGTTTTTAAAATTGACATATCGCAACTCTGATATATCACATATTAATGATTACAAATGCGCTTAAGAGGCGCAGGCTCAAGACTGATCTTGAATCAGCCTGTATACTAATACTATGAAAATATTAGTAGTTAGTGATTTCGCTAGTGACCTATAATCTTAAGCCACTTAACTAACGATTTATATAAATTTAAAAATAACTGCTATAAATGGTTGATATGAATAATGGCGCATGTCATTACTGAGTGAACCTTCTACAGATAGGTTTGTCTGTAAATAGCATGCAACTATCGATCGGAGCCGGTTCGTGCCCACGCCTGTCCAGAGCGCGGTATGGGGTCACGCGACCTGTCATTTGCAAAGAGATTTGCACCCCTTTAACATTTCACCCGTCCAATTTATTACTATCAACAGCCGCCATTCTCGCCTATCGAATGAAGGTTATATTTTTTACCAAATATTATTCCATATCTGAAGATTTGAATAGCGCCTTCGCAATAAAAGTGTCGATACAGACAAGATTACAAATAAAATGTGAGTCTGCGAAAATAGATTTTCTCGTGATGCGAAAAATATCAGAACGCAACAAAGAGCATTGATTTACCTATTCAGAACAAATCGTCGTAAGCCGGAGCGTCGGTCGAGTGGAATAGGAATTGTGGAGGTATATTTAAGACATCACCAAGGCCGTAGGCAGGGGGGTTTGGAGGTTCAATCTCCAGATATGCCTTAGACAACCCACTGTTTTATACATATGCACTTATTAAGACCTCTGGTCCAGATCCCGACGCCCTCGAAGTCAATTCCTGGCTACGGCCTTGCCCTGGACTTATCGGGAAATTTCCGATCATAGAAGCCGCGGCAGTGGTATATAGTTGACAGTTTCACTGTCGTTAGGTTTGCTTAATATTAAGAAGTGGAACTCAAAAAGGATAAAGCTATTTTTACATCAAGAAAATCAGTCGAACTCAAATTGATTTTTAGATTTGTTAGTTCACGTCTGACCTATGCTCAGATTTCAGCAACTTGTTGATCTTGTCTTCTCTAATAGACTTTTAATATCAGTAGTCGCCGCCAGCATTGTGACAAAATGCCCGATTGTGACACAAAAGGGGTTTATTTGATTGCACCGATTAGTGGACTTGCGCTAGCGTTCAGTAGTCGACAAGCTTTTATCGGCCGGCACCAGACACGCTGCATTAGAGCTTACTTTATTACCTACCGAAATCAATCAAAGAGCAAGTGCCGTGAAAGAAACCAGTGGGTTTATTTAGTTGATTTTCGCATACGATATTTTTAATTTCCATTTTTTACTTACACCTAAGTAATACTGGTTTGCATCCTCATGAGAATGAACTAGTATTCAAATCCTTGCTCAGTACCGATCTGTTAGCTGCGAAAATTATGTATGTACATTTTTACAGAGTATCGGGTCTGTCATGCTCGTAATCTAGACAGTGTTAATCCTGTAAGCTGTACAGGTACACTGTACAGTTGTAGGTTAAAGCACTGAGTAACTTGTACCCATAAAAATAAAATTCATACACATACATTTTATTCATAATGTTTTGCATTCGCGGTATGGTTCGCCGAGTCCACCGGCTGTCCGTTCTGTTCCCCGGCCAACTGCACATCGAGATCATTGATACGCGACGTCGCATCGCGATACTGTGCACCCGCCATGCTAATGAGCCGTCAACTCAGATAAAGCTTAATTTATGGATATGTGTGTCGATCGATCACATTGCCATTTACTATGCATTTTTTTTTTATTACTCTATAGGCAAGTATTTGATTTCGATCTCATCTGAAGGTAAGTGACGATGAGATCTACGAAGGAGCATATTTGCCTAGAAGGTACCTGTTCACTCTCGACTTGAAAACACCCAGATTATTGTTATTGCACTTAGAATCCCTGCGCATGCTCTTCTAAAATATCGTATTTTAACATGAAATGTTAATTCTAACCTTAAAAGACAATTTAGCTGGTAGTTCCAAGATATCCTTTCTTAAACTGTAAGTACCAAGTCAATAAGCACTATTGATTCTAGTCGAAAAATATAAATATATTTTTTAAATATTTTGTAACTATAAGTACCTACGTTTTGGTTATAATATGCTCTCTTAATTTGATGATCAAGGTAAAGACAAGTCGCGGACGCGCGGAGATCTTAAACCTAAGGGACGTTGAAAAGGGACGGAGGGCTATTCTCAGGAGACGACTTACCAAAAGCTACAGGTAATAATGCTTATATCTCATTATGATGAGCGAATTACCCCCGTAATAGCTTTATTTCACGCGTGTATAAATAACATTGTCAGAGGAGTCATTACTCGCAATGAGAAAATCTATGTGCGTGTAACAACCCCCTTATGGGTGCTTACGCGGCCAATAAATACGATATATCGGGGTTATAGGTGTAGATTTGTGCGTTTCATTCTATCACCAGACGGGTGTTTATAATATTGCTCGCGAGTTCTCGCGGAATATCAATTTATAAATCTGAAATTACGTTCTTTAGATATTATATACGGCTTTGATCTTAAAATTGAATAATTTTACAGACAATTTAATTCGGTGTATCGTGATGCCGTTATATAAATGAGGGCAGCCGGTATTGGTAGGCGACGCGTGTTTGTTGTAAGCGGACGCAACAAAGAAGTCGCAGCTTGCGTAATGTTCCGCCGCTCGCGGGTGAAATCACTCGCGGCGCCTCTTTGTCAATGGCGCTTCCTATTCGCCTGATGAGATACATAGTAGGTAATGTACTCGACTTGCCATAAAACATTAACTTTCTTTGTGACTTTGTGTAAAAACGAACATTAGGTACCAGAATTAATGGCCTTTCTCAATTTAAGTAAGAAGGATGTCTATCCTTTATTTCTTGCGAGATTAAAACACTGTTTCTTATCGTAACAAGCCTTGCTGTGAACTTTTCAAGGATTTTATTCATTGTATAATTCGCGTGTCCGATCACTTCGTCCGTCCAATACCTTTTAGTCAGATATGGCTATCCAAATCGTAAACCGCAGTCACGAGCAAAGTTGCTATAAGCTCAAAACCCAAGCGAGTCGTTCACTGTTGAGAAATTTCGTGGTAAACGTACCATAAATTTTGTGTTCAGGACAAAGTTAGAGAATAATTTTCCGTGTCTCTGTTTATTATAAGCCGGAAAGTTGGCAGCGAGTCGCTGCTCGAAATCAACTTTACTAATGTGGATCGCGGTTCACTGATTTCGAGTGCGTACTCCACCGACATCAGTAACATTACGCGAATACGCACGCATGCTAACTATATCATGGCTTTGTGGGGGAAATTAGGTGATTCTCTCGAGATCTTGCTTGGCGAAGCGTAGTATGAAATTGTGATTTTGAGTTGAACTTTTCGCATACATTTTAATTTGAATGCTGTAGGTATACATGGTGTAATATCTTTAACTTTACTCCGGATACCTACATTCACACAATGGAACAACCACCACAGACAAGAGCAATGTTTAATATTCTTAAAACCGATGTTAGATTATTCCCCTATTGGTCCCTATTGATTGAACATTATTATCTGTTGGGATACATCTATATGCCTGCGTTGACGACGATGGGTAGGGTACATAGGCGGTAAGCGGGGAGCTGCTCTTGCGCACATAATATAAGTGAACGCAACAGCTGAAGGTTGGCTAGTTATATTATTACGACACACAGTAAGTCGTTGAAGAATTTTAAACCAGAATAGACAGTAGGAGCTACCGGCCCAGGCAGGACCAATACACTTGTGCCCACTGCTGCAGACAAGCAACATATTCTATGTTTTTAACTCTCTAAACACGTTGCTTAATCTAATAGGTGTATTAGTAACGTAAACATTAACGAGACTTTAAATCATTGGACGCAAGGTAAAATAATGTCAGTGACATGAGATAATGGACTGGTTTGAACTGAAACGTTTTGGTCAACTTTTTTTCGAGTAAATAAATTAAATTGAAACCGAGCGTGGGCTGCTGGCATCAGTTGGCGCAGGCACTGATGCATGCCTCACCGGTATGATAGCGGCCGACGTATATAAGGAAACCGACATATTCGTGGGTCGTAGTATTTATTTATTTTCGGAGACTGTTGGCAACACGTTATCACATACCCAGGGCCCCAAGTCTGCTAACACAATCGATTCATAATCGAACAGCAACCGCGTAGAAACTGTCACTTTTGACAGAAATCCCATACAATATCTGTCAAAAGTGACAGTTACTGTGCAGTTGCTGTTCGGTTATGAATCGAATCTGACTTGGGGCCCAGATATGATAATTGCTTCAAGTCAAGTTCTATTATAAATGTCTTAATATAAGGTATACGATTTCAAAGTCTTGGTAAACCTATTAAACGTTGATTTGTAACTCACTAAGCCCTACTGTATTTGGCTTATAAGCCCACACCCTAAATAAATATATATAGACATAAGATACACAATTTCTCGTAAATAATTCAAAGTCATATGGGATCGCTGAGTAATCGTCAAATAAGCCAGTTATCGTGCTTACTCTGGGACATTGCGTAGGCGTTGTTAGGGCCGGGCCGTCTACAAGCGTCCCTTGTTACTCTTAGTTCACCTGTCTAACGTGTGTTAATTTATTCCGTACCTTTGAAGTTTTATATAGAACTGTATATTTTGTATCTCCGTAAAATTCCTTCACAGAAACAGTCGAAAATCTCATGTTGAAGAATGCTTATATTCTTTACACACATACGAATGTGGAATTAATTACAGCACGTCAAGTGCGAGCTAACTGTATACTTTATAGTCTAGTATTTTGACATTTTGTATGGAGAATTGAAAAGCGCCTCTAGCGGACGGTATTTAAAACTTTCAATTCTCCATACAAAATGTCTAAATACCGTAGACTATCAAGTATACGGTTAGCTTACGAATAATCTCGCACTTGACGTACTGATACTTGCATACTACTAAAACTAAAGTTATTATGAAAATAGCATTACCAGCGTGCACTCAAGAAGAAGGAGTACACTCAATGTAGTAGAGGGGTGTAATCACTTCAAGAGTCGAGGCTGTGGGAGAAAGCGACCCCTTGGGAGGCGCCAAATACACTGAAATGATGATGTTAAGAGAGCGTCCGGACAAAACTAGATTTAATTTAAGCCACGCACGATATAGGCCAGAGCGATGGATGGACACTGTAGGAGACCTACACCAAAATGGATGGCTAATATAGAAGAATGAATAGAGCCAAGCCTATTTCCTTCACGATTGAAAGCTCGTGTGTTTCGAAATCATACATTCAGCATCTTCAGTGGTGTTAAAATGCTATGAAGCCACTTATTATTCAAGAGGCGCGCGCGCGGCCAGCAAACGGAAGAATCCAATTAACTTACTGCGAAGAGTTCCACCGAACTTGGCTCCCCACATTCGAGCCGATCCGCCAGTCGCAATAACGACTATTTTTCGATAACAGTAATGGAATAACCATTCATCTCATTACGCGTGCGGTAATGTCTGCCGACGTTTATTATTGTAATGTATTTATACAACGTAATACTTAGTAGATTTAACACAAAACCTCAACTGTTACATATTACATATTGGTAAATATTTATATATATATATATATATATAGCTACTTGCACTTTATAGTATCCTACGTTACTTTATGTATGAACTTTATGTTCCTTGCGATTAATAAGTTTATCGTAGTAGACTGGAGAGCCAGGGGCAAAAATATGAAGTCTTTTTAAAATAGAGTTAAGATTCTAATATTGATATTCTGAAGAAATTAATTTTAAGTTTTGCATTAAATCACGAACTCGTATTCAGTTCGATTTTGTTTCGGGGTACGTTGATGACTTTTTTAAATCGTAAACATGCTGGCAAAACTATTGACATGAATAAACACTGGATCCAAATGGTATTGATTTGAGGTAGGTATCATAAACTTTGAACCCATGCTTACCTACAATATATACAATCCGCCGTCCATTTATCCAGCTTAAAGTTTTGCCTACAGTGCGGGGAAAGGATAACATGAGATAAATATTTACATTCAATGTTTATTGCCGTGTTCAGCGCTGTATTGCTCAGGTTGTGAATATTTCATTATCGCTAGGATCAACGTGTCCCGAGGCATTTGCTTGTAATTTAGTGACAATGGACTATTTAGCTATCGGTTATAGTAATTTAGTATTAATTGACGTCAAGCGGAGAGATAATTATTCATAGTACCTACTCGTGCCTAGGTACTTATATTTATTATCGAACATAATATATAAGGCAGGTGATGACAATTATGGTTATTTATATACAACTTGTAATAAAATAAACCCAAGAACTGAAATTAGTATGTTTAAAATAAAGAGTAGAATAAAAAAATGTTTATACATTAATATTGTTTTATTTATTTTAGAGTTATTGTGGTTTTATGTGTTTTTTTTAAGTGATTTACTAATGTCATTCATCTATTAGAACATAATCTATAATATCTTAAGGTTCTTGTAAACATATAAATAAATCAGTTGAGGTGTGCCAGGTTTTGCTTTATTTAAATTACACGTTGTATAATGTACGGCATTAATTCTTGCTACAAAACTAAACTAAATTTATTGTTACACTAAATGTAGTAATAATTGCCATTAGATGTTTAATATTAACTTTATCATAGCCCATAAGGAACCATAAGTGCCCCCAGGGCAAGTGCAGTTTATGATATTTTCACGACTTGTAGATACTCTCCCCGTTTTATAACGGTACCTTTGCTTATATTATAATATCTTTACAGGAAGGTTTAAATGTTTTTTCTCTCTAATTTATTTTGTTATTACAATATTTTATGCAGTAGCCTAAGGGAGATAAAATATGTTTTGTTTGTAGAATCTGAATATCGTTCGTTTCAGACGGTAAATATTTCAGAAATATTAAAAAAGACAATGTTTTACTTGGTTCGAGCTCGTAGAAATCTTAGTTTAAGCTCGATTTTTTGACAAGTTCTCTTCATCTACTATAGATTTTAGTAGTTATTAGTAACATAAAATAAACGAAAACATATTCTGTAGTAGGTAATTTATTTTATAATGCCTGATGAGAGTAATTCGGTAATTGGTTTATAGAGAATAAATCTGGTGCCGTGAGATAAAAAGACTCGACTACTGAGCCCCGGCACGTGCCCGCTAATCGTTCGTATTGAGCAACCCCCTTTTGTGTCACAAGCAGACACCAGGAGTATTGTCCCAGTACCTACTGGAGAGAGTTAATAAAAAAAATCTTAAAAAGTTTATAAAAAATACTTAATTAACTTTTTAAGTAATCGTCAAATTCATAGAATAATACTGGCAATTTTATTTTAAAAATTAAAACAAAGATATAATGAAAAATCTGCTTATATACTTTCCACATTTTTAGGCTGGATTTGAGGTTATAACTGTAGTTATGACATACGACATATGACATACGCGAAAATGTCATATGACATAGGTTTAGGCCTATGTCATACAACCGTAATTATAACAAATTTTCTTATGACATGGGTCTCATCACTGTTAGTCAATGTTGATATGTGGGCTAGTAATTTATACAAACATATCCATGGTCCTTTATGGAATGTTTTCATCCTTTAATAATGGCACGGATATAAATCACACACTCTAAAAGAAAACTCAATTTACATGGTGTCTAACCAACGGTAGGTCCTGTGCCGGATATAACCCCTCTCCACTTACAAGATGTGCTTAAAGGAGGTTTAAGATAAGCAGAAGTTGGGGAACTCTACCATTGATGTCGGCCGGTCTGCACTACATTACCGAGGGCGTAATGAGGTGGAGGTTATTCCATTAACGTTATTGAAAAATAGTCGTTAGTGCGAGCGGCGTCGAGTGGGACTCTACGTGTGAAGTTAATTGGACTTTTACGCTTGCGCCCGCGTGCGTGCGATGTGTGAATCAGTGCTCCAATACCGTTTTTTGATGCTTACGAGTACCAACCTACCTGCTGGAGATAATATCGGGTGAGGTGTCGCTAACATATTTCAGATTAAGTAATACGTGGATACTAGAGGTGATATTACGATTTATTTTGTTAAGTCATTGGTAATTTTTAATGTAGGTACGTATGACACAATAATATTACTCATTCTATTTTTAAACTGTGAATTTATAAAACCATTATTTTTATTCTTTATTTATAGTGTTCCAAAATTTCGTATGTATCGTAATACATAGGAAAATTGCCAATAAATATATTGAAGTTTTATTACAAAGCATTATTTAGGAGATACGTACATTTTAAATTTGGTGATGTGGCTATCAGTGGTGTGGCGTCAAATATTCTGGTAAGAACCTTGCAAATTATTAACCAATATCATGTCCAATGATCTGACGGTTAAGCCGCTTTGTCGTACAACACTCAGACAATACCGTATTTATTTATTTATAAAGTTTGGCAAACAGTTGTATGTAATACTTCACACGGGTTCGGCATTAATTATTAGCAGTAGCGCAGGTGAGGAGGCTGGGGCCGCGCGAACGTCGTCCGCAATCAACGCCGACGCGCCCCCGGTATTAGTGCGAGACAGATAACCAGCTTATTTGACGATTTGCCTATTCAACAACGCTGCCTGAATAGTAATGTTTGCTAGCAACGCTGAGACCTTTATAATGTAGTATACACGTATAGCTACCTAAGAAATATAGTTAGCTACCTATATCCATAATAGAAAAGCCAACTATATCGATGGATGTAAGATAGACACGCACACAAAGGTTACCTATTCATCCGAGCGCAATACCAAACAAAGCTTGATTAAAGCGTAAATAGGTTATGTAGTTTTTTGTGTGTGATTCCATGATCACTCCGTACCTAATAATTTCACATTTAATTTTATAACCATAGGTAAATACACCATTTGCAGTGCTAAGTGTTGGTTTTTTTATCGCGTTGGCAGCTTGGCATTACATTACCCTTCAAGTATAATAATGTCATTGAAAGAAAAAAGTGAAGTAAGAACTTTGGGCAGCTGACTTAAAACTGAGCTACACAGGGCTGTCGGCAAAGGATTTGATAGCGGTCTCAATTACTGAGCCAAAGAAAGTTATCTTTATTGCGTGCGCCTACTTTATTTCGGTCTTATTAAAAAGTTTTCTTTTTAACGCTGTAGTAATTTACGTTTAGCTTCATTTGCGCTTAGGAGTTGGGTGATTTACTAGTGCTATATTTTTTATTGTTCTAATGAATTTTACGAATTTTTAGACACTATTTAGTAACCCTATACCGTAATTTATATGATGTCACTAGCTGCGCCCCGCGGTGTTACCCGCGATTAAAAAGTATGTTCTTTTTACCGGGATAAAAAGTAGCCTATGTGCTATTCCAGACTATAATCTATCTCTGTGCCAAATTTCATCCAGATCCGTTCAGCCGTTCTGGCGTGATTGAGTAACATCCATCCATCCATCCATCTATCCATCCATCCAAACCTTCACATTTATAATATTAGTGTGATTAGCTCGTAATTGTAATAGCAATGGTGTTGTATAATCTATATTGCTTGACTTCTTATTTTTAATAAGTCAATTTTTAAGATGTGTAGGAATATTTGAATTCATGAATGTTGTTTTAAATACGAAATTTGTACATTCAGCGTGAAATTTTTCAACAGTCGGGTCGCCTGGCTTAAAAACTTGTCCAGTGCGGTTTACGACCCGGATTAGCAATATCTGACAAAAAGGTATCACCTATTGCGAGACAGCGAAGTTTAATCCACTAAATCCTTGAAAAGTATCGCGACCTTTGGTGATTCCACGGTATAATAGGTTCATATGATTAATAGTTATAATAACAAAGAGTGGTAAGCTTAAGTATAAACGAATCTTAAAATGATGGAGAGCAAATCAAACCCCAATTGATACCCTAGCCGCGCCGAAGGTCCGTAGAAATATGTCAATTATTCATATAATAAAGGGGGATATAATATTTGCGTTCGGGCCGCGTAGCTGGCGCCCGGAGATAAAAGCCTCGTCGCCTGCTGAGCGGGCACATGCTCGCTAATCGTTCCAATCGGACAAACCCCCTTGTGTCACGACCATTCTCTTGTCACAAAGCTGGGAACGTCTACGTACCTATAAGTAAATCAACAAACACTCATCTACTAATAATGGACTCTCATTTTCAAGATCTTCTATTGTTTTGAAGGTCTAGTCACTGGTTGTGACAAGACAGGTGTGAGAAAACAATTTTGTCACATTCTGTTTTATGAATACAGAGCTATAATAAGTCCTAGCCTCCATTTTTTTTATTGAGGTCGTTGTCCCATCTACTGTAAATGACAAGACTGTCGTCTGCCCTCCGAGACCCAACTTATTCCAGTCTGGTAACGTATACAGGGTGTAAGGCGCATGATAACGAAAACTTTGGGTAAAAGTTATAGTTAATGCCTATAATAAAACTATAGAAAACATTTTGGTTACAAATGTTGTAGTTTTTGAGCGCGCATTGTATCGTAAACCACGCATTCACAACATAACGCTCCGCGCAATACCCGACTCGTGCGAGTGACAAGCGCTTTCGACAGGATTACATCTAAATTAGTAATCATGTTTTTTTTCTATTAAAAATCACGTTAAGATAGACTTCTATTAGGAATTCATGCTAAAATCAATTAAAAAATATCGAAAAATGCGTTTAATTTATAAAAATATCGTTGTAAAATTCCAACTAGGGGGGTTCAGGATGATGAGTTAAAGCCATGGTATCTTTTTTTAGTTACGAAGCCGCTTACAGCTTGTATTTAAATGACACATAATGAGTTACAGCATACACCCAGTTGCAAAATGTGCTAGTGCAGATACTAACCACAATAAGGAAAGGTACACACTGTTGCACTTTAAATTAAGGAAACGGTGGGACCGTAGCTCCGTGCCATAAAGCAAAGGTAATGGCAGTAGGGTGCGAGTAATATTTCGTTGCCTCATTTCCCGCTCCAATGGCCAGAATAGAGATAAGTCCAGGCCCCAAGACTTAAATATCCCTTCGCAATTCCTATATCACTCCCAGCCAAATAGCGATTTGTTCCGCATATAGGTAAATCACCGTTTTGCTTGCCTTAGAATTTTACGTCTAAAGAAATTTTAATACTTACAGCTGAAGTAGAGAACTGAAGTCGCGATTGGTGTATTCAAATGTCTTGTTCTATAAAAAAGTTAAACTTGAGACATAATACGAGTTTTGGTTTGTCTGAAGTCTATGCGTATAACGTAACAGTAATAAGCTTACGATTTATTTGAAAAGGTTACGTACTTGAGGATATTATAAGAAAAAAAATCTGGTAAAATTACGGATTATTTATAGAGGGGCCAGAAGGGGCAGGACCACAGATCACGAGAGATATGCCGTGCGGTTCAAAATGTATGGGAACTCGCTGTCTCCGTTTTGTTCCCCACCACTCGCCGCAAAACACATGCAATTACATAAAACCAACCAATACGGTGTCTCACTCACACACGCGTGCCAATAATTCGTGCGTGCTGCGTCGTCGCCGCATACAGCGGCCGTACCACGCGACGCACCAGTGTATTCAAAGTATCGTTAGACGATCTATCCATTGCCTCGTACATTCACTCAGTAGCGAACATAGGTGGTACTTAAAGAGCCATGTATTTTGTACAAAAATAAAAAGTCGTTGTGCTACATGAAAACTAAAATAACATAATAAAGGCATTAAATATTTTTTGATTTGTTGTTTTTAATGATTTTAAAGACGAATAAATAAAATACTTAATATTGGCTGGTGAAATGAGATTCCATCTTTCGCGTAGTTCACTTTACTGCTAGTAATTTTGCACACAACCACGGAATAACACGGCATTTAAAAAAAAAGTTAGAGCTCCGATACCGACGTGCAGTTGCAGTCGACTGACGGCGAAAACTCTATGTTAGCCTAATTTTGGCTAAAGGTGAGCGCAAGCCCACCGCTTTCATAACATATCTCCTCTAATATATCTGTGGGCAGGACATTGATGATGATAAATTTGCCGGTTGGAACGTAAGGGTTGCAAATCCTCTTGCAAAAGACACGTGACCCCATCGCCCGCGCCATGAATACGCCATAGATCGCGTAGAATTATTTTTTTTATGTCTACGAGGACTAACACAAAGACTGTCTAACTGGTCTGGCTCTGGTCTATAAAGGTTGCGCAGTAGTAAAGCTAAATCTTCTTAGATTTCAAATTATTTTTAGTGCCTACAAACTAGCCTCATTACTTAATAATCTAACTACGAGCATCAACGTAGGCCAAATTTCATAATACTTCGATGTAATCAAAGGTAAATTGTACAGGCAAAAACAAAAAAAAAACATGTTGCTATGTAAGGTTGTATCTAACAATCAATAAGTATTTAAAAAGCCATTAGAATCAGTTTTTACTTTGAACATCGAAATACATTTGTGCAACATTACCGTTGAAGGAATTCGCTATTCCAATATCGTTATTGAAAAATAGTTGTTAGTGCGAGTGCGGGCGGGAGCGCTGGGCGCGTCGCGTTTGTCGGGCGGGACATTTCGTATGAAGTTAATTGGATTTTTTTTCCATTTCCCGCCCCTAGAGCGTGCACTGTGAATAATAAGTCCCTAAACAGTATTTTGAGCACTACATTGAGGACGATTCGTGCTGTGAGCTATAGCTATTACGTACCGTTTTTATCTATTCACTATTTTGTGTACAGGTAAGTAATAGATCGTTGTTCGTATCTATAACGCTACATAACAAGCGTACCTACATAATTATAATGAGTCGGTTTTGTAGAATGTCAACTGTTACGTAAAATTAATAAGATCCAGCTAAACTACACTAATCAATTTAAAATGGGTTGCGTAATGTATAGTGTAACAATATTACGGTCGGGCAAACAATTCCGCGTATAAGCTTCACACGGGTATGGAATTAATTACCAGTTACACAGGTGAACTGCCGGGGGGCGAGTGTCGCCCTCATGTCGCCCTCAATCAACACGACCGCGGCGCAGCGCGACACCGCACCACACCGCACCGCACCGCAGCTACCGTACAAACCAACCGAAGATAAGTAAGCGGGTTGATTATGTTACTTTTATCGTGCTTTTGATCTTAATTTAGCATAATTTATTGGCAGTAGCTTAGTAAGAACATTCTTTAATTTTTCTTATTCATTTGTTGGTAAATTTGTTCGTGCACCTAGTACAGGCCTTTTTGTTAGTCAAGAAGGTAGCTTACATACCTTCTAATTCATGAACACGGATACTAATAAAAAAATACAAATATTTCGTTAAGATTGAGTCTAAAAAATGCGACTTATAAATTGAAACCACCCTGGAATCTATTTATAAAAATATTGCCGTTTGCTTTCGAGAAGCCCGTTAAAATTATAACGCTCTTGAAGTTTAATAACTTTGTTGGAGCAAAAAAGGAAAAAGAAAACTTGGGGCAGCTCAATTCAAACCAAGTTACACAGGGTTGTCGGCGAAGGTTTTCAGAGCGGTCTCAATTACTGGCTCGAGTTAAAGCCAAATAAAGATATTTTTATTGCGCGTAGACACTTAATTATTGTGTATCTACTATAACAAGGTGAACTTCTCTCTCATACATTTATATAGGTATATAGACTACGATGAGGGATAGTTTATTCGTTAAATGTCCTTACTTTAATTAAAACGGCGAAAAAATATAATAAAAAGTTGTTCCCAGATAGTATGATAAAATTATATAATATAACATATTATTTTCAAGGCGTACGTGTGATTAAAAAAAGTCTTATATCCTACTTTATATTGTAAGGTAACCTATCCTAATTATACAAGTAATTTGCCTGGCTAATTAAATAAAAAGTGTGGGATACATTTTCTGTCGCTGTGTATAATTCAGAGACAGAAAATTATTACACACTAACTTTGTCGAGCCAGAACACCGAATTTATGGTACGTTTACCACAAAATTTCTGTTCAATGAATGGCTCAACTGGGTTCTGAGCTTTATAACTTCATTTGTGGTTTAGGATTGGAGATATTATCCGCTTGAATCATGTTTATTTTATTACTAGCTATCCCGGCGAACTTCGTATCGCCTCAGAATCAAATGTATGAGAAAATGAATTATCATTTTTATTATTTTATAGTGATTTTTTCCTAAGTTTTAATAGTTATTCTGCTATTTAGGGTGGAAACAAATTCAAAAAGACAAACATCATAAAAATCGGCCAACCCGTTTTTAGGTTATAAATGGTATAACTAACACGATTTTGTTTAATATAATTTTATAGATATCCGGACACGACTATTTTCTTTTGATTTCTAACATTTAAATGATCAAGTATTTGATAAAAAAAATTGCGACGTATTAATAAGGACAAATGATCGTAGCATAGATTGTTATAATTTTTGCACCAACTATTGCGTATTATTTAAGTTGCTATAGGTTGTTACTTATGGTATATTTTTATCTCATTGCAGAGCTCAAAGTGGAGAGGTTTCATTGTTTTATGGATAAATCGGGTAGAATTTCATATCCACTACTTATCCTGGTTATTCTCAAATGAACATCGCAATAGAAAGCCGAGTTTACTGCTCTTCAAAGAAACAAAAGAATAATGAAATATATAAGGAAGGAGTAACAGGCAGAAAGATACTCCGAAGAATGTTAAAAAGCTCTGCAAAAAGTGCCACAGCGCTGGATGATCGATCGCCACTTCAATTTGAAGTACATTAATATGTATCTCGTGGAGCGAATAGGAAGCGCCATTGACAAAGAGGCGCCGCGAGTGATTTCACCCGCGAGCGGCGGAACATCACGCAAGCTGCGACTCCTTTGTTGCGTCCGCTTACAACAAACATGCGGCGCCTCCCAATGCCGGACGCCCTCATTTATACAACGGCATCACGATACACTGGATTAAATTATCTACTGGTTAGATTCCAAGATCAAACCTAAAACGTTATATCTGAAATTAATTGTTGAATATTTCAGACGGTTATAATAATCCTCCTCACATTGATGGTAGGCCCGTGCCCAACAGTGAGAAATGAAATGGGCTGGTATTATTATTATTTTATTTTATCTTTAATATTGTTAACGAATTCTTTTTTTTATGAGTAATTTATCAGTTAATTATAATTATTTAGTGTAGTATTTTAGCTTAACTAAACTTGAATATCGCTAATGGATAAACGCTCAAATCAGCAATAACGATTGCGGATAACAGGCTGAGTGTACACTGCCAGGATTTACCGGCATTACGATCACATGTGCACTATTATAGAACCTGATCCCTGGGCCATTGAGTTCATAAATTAGGCTTTATCTGAGCCACCGGTTCATTAGCCTGGCTTGGTGCGCAGTATTCAGCTGTGCGATGCGCCGCCGCCGCGGATCACTGGCCGCGTCATGTTCGCTGCAGTGTTGAAAATGAAGCCGCTTGGTCTTTTATTGTGTGAAAATATATTTAGTGAAAATATAGGGTCAACCTCCACAATCTAGACGCGAAAAAAAGAAACCACTTTTGTTGCAATACAATAGTTTGGTTGAACAGACTGAAATGACTAGATGATTTGATCGGAAATCTGTGTAGGTACTTATTTATAAGTATTTTTTTAAGTGTAAGACACTAATAGTTAGGGCTCTTCAATTTAGGTGGTTGGTTTGCATTGCTACACGGGAGCCCTTAGATCCCTTCAATAACCTCTACAGATATCGTAGAATTTCAATAATACAATTTAAAATGTAAGTTATTGGCGAAAATTATTTTAACTACTGCAATCTCCTTTTGGAGGTTGCCTCAGAACCCTCACGAAATACATTCTTTTGATATTCATCCAGTCTGATCACACATGAATTTAAAAATATAACGATATACAATTTAATTATATCACACACTAATTAGATCCAACGAAATACTACCAAAACTATTCCTTATTTAGAAGTTCGCCGAACAATTGATTAGACAAGCACCGAACATATATTTAAGGAGCGTGCGAGTCGAACTAATTATGCTAATATTTGTGTTCCGACGAAGATATAAATGGGGTTAGGTAACCTGCTCAGGGAATCGCCTCCGATTCTCTCGCAGCCTAACCAAACTAACAGACTCTGACCGGAATACTGATCGACTGCGACCCTTCCTTAAATATTCAATGAACATAGCCTTTTTGCTTACTTAATTATTATCAATATAATATTAATAAGAATTTCACCGGTAATCGATTCATTCCGGTAGTCGGGTGGATTCTTAACTCCCAGATTAGGAAGTTAGGTGCGTACTGATGAAATTCCTCTCATCCAATTATAGATATTTCGTTACGCGATAGGGATACATGGGGTAGGATTTTTTTGGATGCTTCGTTGATTGGTGCGTTAGAAGGCATTTATGAAATTGGTCAAATACAAGTAGGTAAATTACTTACTTATGATTACTTAGATAATATATTTGAATACTTTACATCGAACAAGTATATATTCTAAATCTTTATCCAGAATATAAGGCCTTATTGAACTTACACAAAGCTTTATGTATTAGCGATATTACTAATTAGCTGGTAAAATATCATATATGCTATTTAATTTAATTTTGACCAGGATGTTGACCAGTATGAAAAATACTATATAAAAAAAATACAACCGAATTGAGAACCTTCTCCTTTTTTTGAAGTCGGCTAAAAGACGGAGTTGGATAAGCTTGAAATGTTACGAGTATAGTCTCGTGACAAATTGTGTTACGTTCGTGCGTTATCTGGCGTAGCGCGTAGCACTATTATGCTACGGCACATGCTGTAGCATTTTGCTACATTAGATGATTGCTTTTTTATCGAAAGTTAAGTTTGATTCAGACTATATTTATTTTGACGATATTCCTGATATAAATAGGCACATAAAAATATTACGGCAATAAATAAACCAATAACCCTTCATGTGCTTCATCTTCAACTAAAAGTAAGTGGGTAGCCGTTTTATTCCCGTTATATTCAGCTCACGCATGATTGAAGAAACTTTCAGGCGCTGAAACGCTAATTACTTTACTTTTTGTTTGCAACATCCGTAGAATGTCGAAGAGTTCTTGCTACTGTGATGCTTTGTTTTATCACAATATCATGACTGTGTGAAAACGTAATGAAAACAACAATATTCAGGCATGCTCAGTACATGAAAAATTAAACTACGAACAGTGCTTTTCGCATACTTCCGATATTAGATTGATCCGGGCTTTCTGCTTTATGACGGGAGCTTAGCTAATTGGCTCTTATCATAACTCATGACCTTTATTTTTATTTCTGAGTGAAATAAGCACTTAATATATTGACGAATAGTGACCTCGGATAACCCGTATCAAGAAAAAGTGATAGCGAAATAGATGTAATATTAATAGATATTTTTTTAGATAAATCATTAGCGCCCCGTATCTTATTATTCTATTATTGGTAAAGTAAATGTATTTAGTATCGATAATCCCTGATTCAATGACTCGTTGTATACGTAATAGTAATATATTTATGTTACTACGAAGCAAGTTCAGTATCCGAATAACTTCATAATAGGAATTCAAGTTCGGAAAATTTGCGACCAAATTCGTCAAATACGTCTCAAATGCAACATTAGGGCACCGTAGTATAGTGGCACTACACACGCCACATTCCTTGTCAATACCTTGAGGACCGCATTGCAGTATTTGAATTATTCATCAGTTGCCTTTGTGTTACTTCCAAAACCAACTATTCCGAACGAAGCCTGCGATTTTCGGAGCTATTTATTTTATTGTTTCGTTAAACAATTCAACGTGAGAGCGTTTCGGGATTGACATAATTTAATCAACACTCCTCAGGCGCTTAAATCAAGCATATAGTTCCCGTTCACATGTTCATCTCATATCGTTTATTATTGTTGGTATCGTTTACCAACAATAGCTTCATTGAAAATTACGATCCCTGACGATAGCGATCGTATTGTTTCATTATTTCCAGAGCCCGCAATGAAATGAAATACAAATAATAGGGGGACATAAAAGTTCGTAGAAATGTGAGCCTTTTGAGGACCCTTGCTCAGTGTAGTTTATAACAGCAAATGTATAACAATTACTCATCACATAGAGCCTTATTCTCAAACGTTAACATGGGAAAGATTATTAAATACTTTTTCTCTTATACCGTTGCCAAAATATGAAATATTATCCAGTACTGTTGTTAATAAAAAAAAGATGTGGTAGATCCCGGTGCAGCTTCAGTTATTATTTACGCACGCTCCTCAGGTGACGTATATCAAATAAGAAATTCGATGATGATGATACTGTAAAAAGCGGCTCATCCCAGCGTAACAAGAACAAGGATGTCTTTATGAAATTATGTTTTGCCCCCGCGTTGAGTGGCTGACGTTGACAAATGACGCGAGGGTTGTTTTTCGCTGTCAGATCGAAGTGACATGTTTTCCCGTGACTGTGGAGTATAAAATCAGCAAAGTAAAATAAACGCGTGAAAAAATAATTAGTTGTCAAAACCAATTCAGGTTTTGTCCGCCTGAATTGGAGCACCACAAAATATGTGGTGTGGTGTGTAGATGAACATGTTAGACATTATTATATATGCATAAAACCAATGCAATATTTGGGTACATTATTTCCAAAAGCTAATATTATCAGTCCTAAGCAATACAAAGTAATGTGAACAATTCCGAAGGGCGGTCCGTTTCTATTGATTTATTCGAGTAGAGGGGCGGCCTTCCTCACAGAGTTCGTGATAACTGTTGTTCGTCGCCAGTAGAACTGATTGATAGAGTCAACAGTGCGAGCCCGGTCCCTTCGATCTATCTAAATCGGATGGCACCGAGCGATATTGAACGCACCACTGCACCCTCTTGCAAAAACTAAATTGAATACCCTGATTGTGTGTACTTGTGTTACTCGAACGCAATCCCAGATATAACGTTAATAGAAGCACAAAACGTCAATATTATTTGTTCGTATGAGGCCTACTGTATATTTCCCATCGTCAATACTTTATTTCGAGCCCCAGAAGCGGGCGTAACGCGACGTAGCCGGAACCGTGACGTAAACAAAAGTCGTGCCATCGTATAAACAGACCCATAAACATATTTCTTTGCCTCAGAAAACGAAATAGCTATCGAGATTCTGTAGTAAAATACGTTTGAGACCGCCGTTATTTATTATTTAGATGGAGCGGATTTATTTTGATACCGCCTTACACAAGTACGAGCAAAATATTATGTTTCGTAATATTCATGACCAACTGCTATACTCTAGGTACTAAACCGACTACATTGACTCGTAGCATATGTTGTAACGTGCACTAATTGTTATTTCGTTCATATTATAATAAGGTTGCTTGCTACTAGTGTTTTTCATGTGTTTCTCATATAATATAATAATAATAATATCGCCAGACGAACACACCAACTATACGGTCCCGCACTAAGCAACGGTTGTATTGTGGGGACGGTGGGACGGACGGACGGACGGAGGGTGAACTCAGAATATAATACTTATATAATGTCACATGCAAAATAATCAAGCAAAACACATTATAGGTAATTGTATCTCTAATGAAAGGCAACCACATGACGTGCCCAAAATTATATGTAAAAATATAAACTAAACATATGCCTTCATGACATCATTATTTTAATAGGGTGTACAAAATGGTATAATAATTAGACCTTTATCATCCCACAGCTTGGCCAGTGCGGATTAGTGGACTTCACACGTATTTCATGAAATGGTATAGGTTCACTCATAGTCATTCAAGATTCCACATACATGTTTGCTTCACCGTTTAGGTCCATCGAAATATATATCTTTCTTTCTTCATTCGATTTGAAGTTTGTCCAATGTACCCTTTGTATCATTTACTAAGGTTACATTGGACAAATGGAACAGAGATATATATTTCGACGAACCTTACCTCCTTAGCAGACGATGAGTATTAGGGTGATAGATGCCATAGATTAACCAGTTTACAATAAACCCATAAAGAAACCATCAAACTACAATCATAATCGTTTGCAAACAAGAAGTACACCATTAGTCCATTATCTATTACTTAAACATGGCCGATGGGACGGATGAGCCCCATCTAATCATTATCGCATATTCTACCCAGTGTGTGCGTGGTCGTGAACTCGCTAATATCACATTAAAGCCGGCCTCGTTATCTGGCGGGCTCCCCGGCCGGCCCCGGCGCCCTGCTCTAATCCCGGACTCCGGGATCCCGATCCCATGTCTACTTGGGATTACTCGCGTCTCTACGAGGCCAACGGCAATATTTGCCATGACATTGGACGTCTCTATGACTGCTGTGATTTTTATTTTCTTGCTAAAGCCGAAACTTCATTTAGTTTAATACTCTGATCAAGATAAAATAGAAGATTTTCGGAACACACATTTAGCGACAGTGCAATAAACGCCGGCGCTATAAATATAAGAACATCTGATAACATACAAACGTTATCTTTCCATCAAAAACTCTAGTTAAAAAGAAAACATATGTTCGAAATAAAAATTCAAAGAGGTCAAAAATTAGATTTTTTATAAACTGACACAAACAAATGTTTACATAGAATAGATTACTCCAATACATATTGCTCCCGTGAAGACACATGCACACTTCATAAATCGTCTCTCGTAGAACGTGGTCGAGGAATATGAACTAAATACTGTCAGAATCACTCACATACACGCCGCGGAAGGTTGGCCTCGGAGAATAATTCATATCTGTCAACAGCTTACAGACGGTTTACAAAACTTGATGAACGAGTAGAAATGTCACCCGCAACTAATCTGGAGATATAAATGAACTCCACTCCCCCGTAATAACACAGATCCAATAAACTATTACGTAGATTGACGAACTAATAAATTGCCACCTACTTTTCTACTCAATTGGAATGGTAGTAGTAAATTTTATTTAGTTATTGGTACCGAAAAATATTAGATGTCAATAGAATATATTGAAAATAAATTGTGTGGTCATTCCGGTCGTTAAGCACGCCTGTATTTTGTGCTTCAAGCCTAAAGTTAAAACAGGTAGGTATTATTATCTCTGTATACATATGTACGTCTGTACGCAATTTTTGGAAAACAGTGTATTTCGCTACAGTGTTATCGTAATCAGATAGAACAGGTTTCTGAACAGCAGCAAAGGTTTAAATAGGGCGTAAGATGTTTATCAAATGTGATTCCAAAAGAAATCCCTGCGAGGATTGGTTGGGAAAAAGACTTTGCATTTCAGAACTGTATGGTTGTGTGTAGCTGTAGCTAATTGTCGCAGTACAAAGTTGTAACTACGACACCGCTTGATAGATGGTATCCGCTACTTCTTTCCACCGATTTATTCATCCATGTTTTATGCCAGCAATATGTAGTTATTAGTGCATACATTTTTGTTCAAGTTAATCTATGTTATGTTTCTTTCTTACCGCATTTAAACGCCCAGAAATAGTTAATATCGTTATCGTCTATCTTCTATATACTTATACATGCATATATATATATATATATATGGATTTCCCTTTTATATATATATATATTCCTCCCTTTTATATATATATATATATATATATAAGGGAAATCCACTGACTCACTCACACATCGCGAAATCTCCGAAACCAATGAGGAATTTGGCACGCAGGTTCCTGTGGGCTGCCTAGGTTCACAAGAAAGCATTTTGGGAAATTCCACCCCTAAGGAGCTATGGAATACATTTGTATGGAAAATGTTATTCTGTGAATAATTATAATGTTCTACATTTCCACGCGGATGAAGTCGCGGGCAACGGCTAGTTAAATCAAAAAAGGTAAAACTATTTTTAAAACGACCGAATACGTATCTGTCGTTCACGTACCTATACCTAATGAAATAGGTATCCATACCAATTTTATTAACAAATCACATTCCCCGTGTTATTGAAAAGGTGGATAACATAATGTCTTTAATGAAATTCGTCGCGAGAGCGCCCGTAGCGTAGGTAATATTTAGGTGAGCTCCGTCGGGGAGCCGATTGGCTCGATAACCGTTATGTTAGGCGAGTTACGCAGACTCACGCTACTTTTTGCCGCCTTCATTTAATATTCAGGGCTCGGAGCACATAATTCGTGGCGCTGATCACGCAAAGAGGCGGCGGTGTCTCGTTATCTCTTTTTCTATTCGTCACAGAACTTGAAATAAATTTTATATTAAATTGACATTAGAGGGAACTTTGAGAAACTCGCGATAAAATATGCAAATTTATAAGGCGCAGGTTTATGTTTATTTCATTTCAATGGCGACGGAGGGGCTACTTCTATAGTGAGGGGATATAAATCAGAATAGCGTTACAAACGGTAAACGACAGTAGCTCGGTTGAATCACAAAAAAATTGACCTTTGATAAAGCTATTTACCAGAAACATTAAAAGTAATCGAGTATTAGTTGTTTAATTTAAATTTCGTTATAACTACATTTAAAATGCCTGAAATCGAATAATAACTTTTAAATGCGTATGTATTAAGGACACATGGATGTACTAAAGTAAACTAATGTGTTTAACACATGTCATCATTCAACTAAATCTCTCTCCTGTGAGACACACTCGCATTGTGCAAATAAGACACAAAACGCTTAATTTCATGCAGCCAGGTAGTTTATGGTCCATCTTTACGATTTCTGATATTAAAGACATGAGGCAACGCAGTGTGAAATTGAAATTTTACAAGAATAAAGTTCCGTAACGTATATTCGTTTCATAGACGCTATAAATTCGCAGCGAGGAGTAAGTTACGCCTTATTTGGCAGACAAATGTACTTGGCTCGGTGTGGAGTGATACCTCCCCTCTCCAACCCTTCACGAGGGCACTCGTATCCACTAAATCGAAAGTCGTTACACAAAAACCGAGATACATTTTTCCTATAGCTTAAAGAGCTACGCGTTCCTTTTATGGCACTTTAGTTACACAGCGATGTGCATTTTATACATTCGTAATTGTGCCAAATGAAATCGCAAGGTAGCTATATTTAAAATGTAAGCCTGTATACTATAATGGTGAGTATACCATTCCAACTTAAAATGTATTCGAACTGGCAGCATAAAGGCTGGTAGTACCACTAAATAGTAATGTATCATGGCAGTACTATATACAGCATGATTCACCAAGAGTAATACTAACCTTTGACCCTTTTGTTCTCAACAACATTATATTTGCGATTATTTTTTAATGCATTGCACCTATATTTTGGCATCACATAATGATTACAAACGCGTTAAAAAGGCGAAGGTTCAAAGGTTTGTATACTCTTTCTGAATCACCATGTATACATCCTTCTTTGAATTGTGACTACAGAAATATTGCCAAGCAATCAACACAAACTAGATTACCATCTTGACCAAGTCATATTAAGATCGAAGCAGCGATCCAGAAGGGAAATATGAGACACGCAGATAGTTCCTTTTGTTATAATTCAAGACGCGCCCTACTCGCGCGGACGTGCCGTGTTGTTATTAATTATGTCAATATTTGTGTTCGTGAAGACGGGATAAGCTAGAGAAACTTTGTTATTTACTTTATCTTCAGCAAGGAAGCGGCTATTAACTAATTACTAAACGGATTATGTGTGATGAGAGCCTTTTTTTTTTTTTTTTTTTTTATTACATTATAGGCAAGTATTTGATCTCGATCTCACCTGATGGTAAGTGACGATGAGATCTACGATGGAGCATACTTGCCTAGGTAGGAAGGCGGCAGTAGATAGAGACGCTACATTCACTAGGCACATGCAGCGCAACTGATCTGACCCGCCATCCATGAATGGCAACACCGAACATCATGCCGGAATACGGCTAGGCCGCTTGGCTTGGCGCTTGTTCAGTGGGTGGTGACTAGCCACGGCCGAAGCCTACCACCAGTAGAGTTGTCACCTGGTTGGCACCACCCAGGGTCACGTGTAGGGTATCTCGAGGGTACTTAATTCTCCTACGGACGAAGGTGACTGTACCCCAATGTTTTCATTTGAAAATACATGTGCACAAAATAACGTCTATATAATTATAGGCGTATCCGTAAAAGCTTCAGTATATATGTTGTATATATATATATATATATATATATATATATATATATATATATATATATATATATATATACCTAAAACTTAACTAATTATCAAATTACTTTCGAAACGTATTGACATGTTCATTCAAATTGTAAAATAAGAAGGACTCTTTCTAAAGCTGAAACAAACGTATACAAATATCAATTGCTGTATGAAAATGAAATGCTCAAAAATAAAGGAAGCAATGCGAACCCGAGAATGTAATTAAAACAGCAATAAAAGAGCATTTTATACAGCTCTTTACCGCGCCGTTATACTCTTTCTAAAGGTTATTATCTGTTTTTTAAACTTCGCTTTCAACTGCGTGAATTTAAAAGCAAAACAAAAAATATAAAACGATGTGCCTTAATTTCGTCTGTCTCGCGCGGAACAATACCAATGGGGAAGCGACCGTGGCTTTTAAACTTCGCTTGGATATAGCTGCGTGTGTTTTATTATGGATGTGTAGCACGGAAATCGTTGGCTCTGGCAAATACGGTTGCCTTTTTTGGATTAAAAAAGTGTTACATACAGCTGAGATTGTAAAATAGTCCTGGAATGTACCTCTAAATGCAACAAATAATAGTGGGTGTAAGAGACACGGTAACAAAAACTTTGGGTAAAGGTAATAAATTAATACCTTAAAGTCTATAATAAAATTATGGAAATCATTTATGTCGAAAGTCATGGATTACAAATGTTAAAATTTTTGAGCGCGCAATGTATCGCAAACAACGCGAACACAACGCAGCGTTCTGCGCGATACACGACGTGTGCGAGTGACGAGCACACTGAAATGTTTTAAATTACATTGCAGTTTTAGGCCCAAATTAGTATTTTTTTAAATCACGTTGAGATGGACTTCTGTTATAATTTCATGTTAAAATAAATTTGAAGGAAAAATCCAACTCTGGGGGGTTCATAATCATGAGTTGAATCCATGATATCAGTTTTCGTTATGATATCTCTTTCACTCTGTATAATATTATCATTTAAAATACGCGTTGAAGGCAAGTATGTAGGTAGGTATTTTGATTATGTATGTTTGCAGACGATTATTTAGAAAATATTAACTTTATTTTTAACTACATTAAAAATAAATAAATGGATACATGCCATTTTCACATCACACGTGGTGTACGGGACAGCAATTTCTCATATTGTTATTTACGATCTGAAATCAATCTTTGAATGGTATGGTCATTCTTGGGGTATTGCAAAGATTAATGATCCAACATATTGTTTCTTGGCTATAATACACGAATAAAGGCTTTTATTTTGATATAGGTGGCATATTTTACTCTTATAAGATCATGGTCTTCCGCTTACAGGATTAAAAAACATTTAAATAGTGATACAGCATGAGTTTCCTAGGTTCGGGTCGTCTTTGCAATTTTTTTATTCAATTCTTTTGAATGTTTCCTGCAGAAGTATGTGTCTGTAAATATAATAATAATAAACACACCAACTATACAGCCCAAACTAATAAAACACTTGTATTATGGGTACCGTGCAATGGACTGCGGGCGAACCCAGTATAATATTCTTATATACATACTAAACATCCATGACTGGGGCACAAACATTCATCTCATCAAACCGGAACCCTCAGCTCAGAGAGTAGGATCACTACCCACTGAGCTAATCAGGTCATCAATATATATGCAAACTTAATACGTGCACTCCAGATATGATAGCAGGGAAGGAATCTGCACATGGTGGTGCGCTAACCTACTTGAGTAGCTATGTGGAACGTTATAAGTGCTTAAGTAGCAGCACATACCAAATTCAGTGGCAAAGGCTTACCTAACAGACCGTGAAATGTAAATGAGTGAGCAGTTGTGGGAGCTACATGGAAGCAAACGTTTGTAGGGGGCGACTGCGCGGAGCCACGCCGCACCCGCCGCGACTAATCTTTTAACACAACATCACACTGCATTCACTTACACCACAGAATATTGTGCTTAACATTCATTTCGAGAAACGTAGCTAAATAATATTCCTGCTCTTCCGCCTGTTGATAGATTGCCGTGACTCGTACAACGGAGTGGATTCATCAAAGCACGGCGTAATTGCCAAATTAATTAGATGATTACTTTAATAATTAGGAGATTAATTTCATAATCGTTATTATTTTTGATTAGGTACCACGAAAAATATCTAAGTTGCAATACCAAAATGTGTGATTTACCTACCTACCCAGTAAGTAGGTAGCTAATTAAATGTATTGTAAAAGGGTCAAATGATAAAATAAACACCATATACGGGTGTATTTTCATACATAAACATGTTCAGCTTTATATATCTACTGATCAACCTGTTACATATTTAAACTATTTTTATTACAATCCTTATTGTAAATAAATAACATTAAGATGAATCGAGAATAGAATGAATATAGAAATGAATGAGAAATTAAATTGAAATTCATGAACCTTTGTCTTTACAAGGCACTTAGTTTTATTATTTGCCTTTACCAACGACTACCATATCTACTTAACTAACTCCCACCATGTCAATTAAATGCGAAATCTTTTTCAGTTCGAACAAACTCCTGACGCTCTTCATTTCCCGAAGGTACACAGGTAACGACCGTAGTTCTACCTTCAACCTCCATTTTCAATTATTCATACATTAAATTTCACCCTGCGAACTCTTGCTACCTTGGATTATATCCCTTTGATTACGTTCAATGTTAAATCATTTTCCTCATAGACCCTAATAAAAGTTCCCAGTAGGTTTTCGATTCAGCAAAATTGCGTTCGCAGATTTAAAACTGGCCCCGCGCTGTTATCAATAGAGAGGACGACAATTTGTGAAGTTAATTAAGTTAACAAAGCATGTTCGCGCGATAACGACCTTTATTGTTCTAAGAACAAGAATGGATGCTCTTCTGTGCATGTTTCTTATCGCGCCGCGTGAGTTATCCCGCTAACCCCAGCCAACAGTTGTTCGCTAATCCACAAGATCGTACAAACCACATACATTATTATACCTTAGTAAACTAATATGTTACACGCGACGGGATATAATAAACACGAAATTTGCTTGTAATAAACTGGCACAACAGCGCATTATCGCAGCTAATCAATGGAGACGGTTTGTCGTGTATATATTGCGTACCATAACCAGATCGGAACACGCGTTCCGATCCGGTTGTAGAGTTAAGAAAAAATATAATATGTAACTGCCCCCGTAGTCCTATACCTACGAAACAAATGTATTAACTTTGACATATAAAACAAAAAGGAGCTATTTATCGAAATAATATTACCCACTGACCCTTTTTCAGATAAAACAACCAAATCAAATTTGGAATTTAATAGCAATGAAATTGTTTGGCCAATCAATGTTAAACTAAACAGTCGAAATAGTATTTACATAGCTTAGTATAATAGAATCAAAACTTTGCCAACCGCACCAGTTAACGCATATGAAATTGGGCAAGATCTCATTTCGTGGAATCAGTTGTAAGCCCCTGGTTCGGCGCGGGCGTCCATCACAGTAATGTAGCGACTACGGCACACGGGTAAATTGCAAATGAACTTGCAACCACTCGCTTTAACTACGTAACTAGGCAGCCAGTATTCGTAGATCTTGTTAATAGAACCTACCTTAACATGGGAATACCCCCAAATAGTGAGGTTTCATGTTCTATTACCCGTTTGTACATTCGCATTTAGGCCTGAACCTTGATATTGCCCGTTAGGCAAATCCTCATGTGCTTAGAGTAAAGCTTACATTGGGTATAATATTTATAACGTAAATTATTATTAGCATAAAGAGACAATAACATATTTTATTCTTTGTATTATGAATATGTATTTGGTTATTACTAACTTATATTAATTAATAAAAAAAAAACTTATATATAAAAAAAACCCTAAATGTTATACGGAAAACTGTAACACCAGCAATTTAATGAAAAGAGGCCGTTACATATTTGTTTTTTAATCATTTTAAAGTTACCTGTGCGTTATGTATGAAACATTTTCAAGAGAAAATGTAGTGCAACTACTACGAGAAACTACGATCTAATTAACGCAATGTTTTTCGGGGTTGTATAAGCATATATGATATATTTATACTTACTACCAAAGAATATGTCAACATTTATGTAACTGCTAACAGTAAGCAACTAACGGCTGAATACAATAAGCCACGATCGAAGAGCCGATAATGACGTCTTCTGCGTGCGTGTGTCTTTGTGAAAGGACCCCAGGAACGAGGGCAGATAAAGCTAGGCGTCCACTTAATACAAGTACCTTGCTACTGTATAGTAATGAATGAATAGTATTTACTTATAAGAAAAAACATAAATGTCCACGTACATTATGTTCTGTGAATCTTGAACCTAGCAAAGCTTGTATTAATCTCAAGACTACCTGACCTCGTCTTGTGTTTACATTGATCAGTCGGTAAACGAACAGTTTGGCATCTATCATTTTTAATGGTACAGTTTTCTTTAGAAAACTTTAGTGGCTAAAGCCGAGTGTGTGTGCGTATGTGTTTATGTAGGTATGCATATGTGTGTGCATACGTCTAAATAGCGTATTGCAAAATTTCTTTAAATATTTTGCGGTGATGCTACACTGTATAGCACAATCTGGTACAGTTTAACTTCTTCAAAAAATATTTGAGTTGCCATTGTAAATCAACTGAAATGATTGAAATATCAACAAACTGCAACATACAGTTGAAGGTTACAAAAATAATAAAAATATATAGATATTAATGTTACACCGCTCATAGTGGAGGAAGGTCCTAACGTAGCGTGGCGTAGCGCGTTGACGCCGGCCTCTGATTCCGGGTGCCAATAATACGCACGTGCTCTGCGTCGTGAACCAGCCCTTTAGAAAACCTCTCGTGCGGTCCTGTTATTAAAGAATACGCTTATATGTATGATGACTCATTTTGTCGCGCTTGCGTGCGTGTTCGCGACGAAATTATGTCTCACTGATGAATATTGATGCTTTGCGGCCTGTTGCCTATGTCATAAGCCGTGGACTAACTATTATCGCGCAGCTTCTAAGGCAATGCACTAAGGTTGTGCTCGAGTGAGGCAGTACGAGTTTTTGCCTCAAGCGAGACTTATACTACGCCAACAGAGAAAGCCGCGTGTGTCTACTTGATCAGTCAATACTCGATTACTGAAGGATGCTACTAATAATATACCGAACTTATACAAAAAGGTATAACCATTACTTACAAAATTCAATTACATCTCTGATCCTTTTGAAGTACCCAAATATACTTATTTAATGATACCTATGATCCCCGTAGTTCGTAGCGCTACGGCGTAGCCACAAAATCATCTCCGACAGCTACGTAACATTGGTATAGAATGTTTATTACAGAAACATACATGTATTTTATGTAACCCAGGTATTGAAATACGCAACAGTACTTAGTTCGAATTAAGTTTGTCTCGGCACAGAAACGACTTAAGTATTTGAGAGTTTATTCTGTTATATAAACTGTACTAACTGAGCATAATTTATAGTTGTTATGATACTGAAGTTTCCATCTATACTTTGAAAAATCCTACGCGAGGTTTTATAACTGGTTGTTATTCAATACATACCTACCAAATACCAACATAAGAATTTTAAGAAAAACAAGTATAAGGAAACTCAATGTTTATTTAATTTTTGAATAAATATTAAATTACCAACAGCATTACCGCGTGTTGAAAATGCTTATTACGCACAATATAATTTACTGCCGTCGACAGATTGTCCGGATTACGAGGAGCGGGGAAAACGTAAGACGAAACCGTTTTCCTCAAAATTATGTTTATGTATTTGTATCGTCTGAAAACCCACGTTTCTGATGGTTGTCATAAACAGTTATTAATCATCGCGTCACACCGTGCAACTTCAAAGGCTCGCTTAATCAACTGCGAATGGTTGGAGCCTCCGAGCCATTACTCAACGGGCTCGTTTACGCATTCTTGCTCGACGCGCGCGCTATCTGCGTAATCTGAAACTCATCGAATTTCAGAAACTCCGTGTGTGAAGTTTGTATAATCATCAGTCAAACGTCGGCGCTGGAATTCAAAAGCTATCTTTTCAAAGTTTTATTTAAGGAGCGCTCCAACAATGCATGCGGATGCCTTAAGTTAGCGCAACTTAACAACGGGAAACTTATCCGCGAGTATATCGATACTTGCGCAACTATTTATATTTCAGACAGATTTTTGGTACGAATATATTTGAATATTTATGTTCCCTCAATTTTGGAGAGGGTTTCATACATAAATAATGGCATTAGGCACTACAGCATATTTTTCATAAGAAAAGTGGATGCCAACAACGGTCGAAACTATTCTCCAAATTTATATATTTGGGGGATAGTTGCGTCTGAAGAAGTACTTACCTACTTAAGGATTAGTTTTATTTCTGTATGCAAGCGCGTATATTTTTTTAGGATTAGGAACATGCTCCCAAAGCTCGTCAACGGTTCATATATATTCTTTATATGAGGTAAGTACGTAAATTCATTAGATATTAGCGGAAAAGGGAAGATTTTCCAGCCAGGTGGGTGTTAAGCCTGGTGGGGCGGCCGCTATGCCCCGACGGTTATTGTCGGGATATTGTATACATGTAACGTGCTCTGAACATTCTCATAGCGTGTTTCAGGATTGTGTGGAGCCTCGTCATTTGTTCTGAATGTCGTCTACAGCGCCATCCGTGTAGCTTGTGGCGAGGGTGAAGAGGTCGCTACAGACACTTAGCAGTAACTCGAGCGAGTTAGCGTCTTAGCGTCACATTGTTCAAATTCTACACATAGAGATAGAAGCAAGCAAGCAAATATGCGTGAAACGACACTTGATCACAGTGCACTGTGGGGTTACAATAGACTATACTCCCTTTCTTGTTAATACTCGTAGTGTAGTGTATCATCATATATTATTTTAAACACTGACAGCGCCATTTTTAAATATAATTGGAACCACCTATTGGGTGACGGGTAGAATCGATGTATTTAAAAAAAACCTATAAAAATCTCAACAAATTAAATAATTTATGTCTGAAAAATATCTCGTTAGTCATTTATGTGTGGTTTATATCTCTTGATTTCCGTATTGGTTATAATTTCAAATCAAACTAATTTTGTGTACCTATATAAAATTGCTGTTTTTACCCGGTAATAACATGTCCCGGACGAGGTCGACGAGGGAGCGAGTCGATAACACGGAAGATAGTACAGATGTTATAGTTAAACTTTCCCTACAACCGCGCTACTTAACCCTCTATTTTCCAACCTCACGAGTTTCTAAGAAATTGGTTCGTATATAAATTTATAGCTTCACAGTATTCGGTTCGGAAAATGTGGAATATAAAATAGGTCACGCATTTCTATAAAATGTTAGATACGATACAAGCGAATATAAATTCGATAGGTATTTCATCGATACCGATTCCCTACTAGAATTCATAGTTATTGTATATAAGTATAGACATAAAAGTAAATTGAATCGTCGATAACGAATTATCATAAAACATCTTTATACAAGTACAACGAGTGCGACGGAATGAGGAACCCTCGCGTGAAATCCACGCTAAGTGTCATTACATTACGAATAAAACCTCCTTTTATTTCCCGAACACGTTCCGTGGAATGAAATCGCCAGCGTGTAACAACTCCTCATCAGTTTCCCACGAAATGGCGAAAGGAAGCTGTATCGAAAGTTATCAGAGCATCGGGTCAGGAAATATCGTAACATTGTTGGATAAATAAAGGCATATTGCTAGCAATGATGGGCCGCACACGGCTCGCTGCCCGTTGTATCACGTCCCTCGAGATGAAACGAATGAGGATTACTCTCGCCGACTGCTACTGCGAAACATTTGCTATACCAGTCTTGGAATGTTGTAACGAAGCGATCTATTTTCATCCTTCACCAAATTTGAACGATTGTCAACCCTAGCAAGTACGCATGAACGCGCAGATACTAAAGAAAGCAGTACATTAGCGATCGCGTAGATCGGACCGCAAACAATAACTAAATATGAGGGAACCCCAGTTCTAACTATGACACGTCTCTAACACCTCAGTCCTCCCGTGACCATGGTTGTTGTAAAGCAGAAGATACGTCAGGAACGTAAAAAATGAAATAAACGCGATAAAATTCGTAAAATTTTTTTAGTAGTTTTATTTCAATGTGTAGTATTCACGTAAATATAAGAAATCAATACAATAGCGATCGCAAAATAAAAGCTACAATATTAATTGGCTAATTATAATTATAACTTATGTCTGGTTGACAGATATACTTCTGTGAAAGCTACAGTCAAGGACTCCGATGCTTTTAATGTAAAAAAATGTGCGAAGAACTTATTTTGTGTATTTACTATACTTTATACTTATGTCTTAAGTTCTAATTTCAATTTACTTTACTTTTAAATTTAGAACCAATAAATTTCGATTCATTGAGTCGCTCCAATATAAAGAGGTGGGTATGTGTCAAGAGAAGTATCTCTATTGCCACTGGAAAGTAAATGGTGCTATATATCACAGGCAACGAAATTGGCGGAGGAAACTACTTTAAAGGTGCAAGGAGTACTTAGTTGGGCAATAAAAACGGGCCTATTTGCTGCAGAGGCAGTGATAAATATGTGTTATCGCTTGCATAAGTATACATGGCTTGGAATGGTCCCAGTTTTATTTAACAATATTTAAGGCGCATCATTATTGAGTTACTGTGTCACTGTTTGTATTCAATATAATTATATACTCGTAGAGCGATATCAATTGTAATTAGTTTGGAAGGTAAAGTACTTGTAAGGAGAGTGATATGCGCGGTAACCTCACAGAACGTTTTCTGGAGTCGTTATACTTTAGCGAAACGGCAACCCGCTACCAACCCCAAACCATAACGATAAGCGGAAATTGTGATGTTTAGCAGCCGAGGAGCGTTACGTTTCAGGAGCACGATTCAAAAGAAAATAATAAAGTTTCCATTTTTGAGTTACTCGATTAGGTTCCGTACCTTGAATATGCATAAAGCAATAATCAATGTCAAATCATATATTTCATGTAGGTCTACGGGGCACTTCCAAATTGTCATTTTTATTTTTTTTTCAAAAAAAATAATTATTATTATACTAAACAATCGATCCAGGCGGATACTAAAATACTTGATGTGCACTGATTTGAAAAGAAACCTTAATGTTATTATGGGTAATTTATACTACTATTACTTATTGTTTATAGCGCTCTTTTACTTGCTCTTACCTCAGAGGGCTCTATATATTTACGAGACAGATGGAAAGGTTTCCTATTTCCAATTTGTGGCAGGAGACCCTAAAGAGATACAGTGTAGCGGAGATAAATGTACGAATCAGAGGGCTATTAACATCGTTTTGCGGATGAGCGGCGACAGTAATTGCCGTGTCGGCGTGCGGACACAAAATTTATGGCGCTGGCTACGGATAATTGAGTCGACTTGCTAGGCACTGTGGCCACGCGACACCTGCCAACACACTTGCTACACTTTTATGAGGAAATCTCCTCGTTATATTGGAGAAACGGAAGAAAATCTTACAGGTGTCGAATTACATAAGAAAACCAACCATCTATGATTGCTTATAGAAATATATAGCTAAATACTTGTCGTTGAAGTTTATTGCATGTCTCCAATGATTACTGCTTCAGAGCTTTATGCTTAGAAAACAAATATCACATATTTAAGAACTTGATGTCAATAATAATTATTATACAGAATGTTTCAGAAAGAGTATATTATACCGAAGCCTTGAAACTGAACTTCTTTGGCGCATTTGTAAGCATTACGTATAGTCAGAATTTCGATAGATAGATGTAAAAAAAAAACAAACTTACATTTGTTATATGTTACGAGCAATTATTCCGACTTTACCAATATGATTAGAAATGCGTCGCAGCGCAGGTACAGGCTTAGTATACTCTTTCTGAATCACCTGTATAGTGCACAGATATCGTATATATTCAGTTCGTATGTATCTCAGTTGAGGTCGGTAGGTACTGACTACAAATGAAAATTAAACCGGTATGTCATTTTTAAGAGCAGCATCACGCTGAATTAAGTTCTTTGACTGCGATCATTATCCGGCTAATATCAGACATTAAACATTTAAACTGTGATTAAAATAAGCTTAAATAGGATAAAGCCGCTATTTGGCTGCCAATTGGTAAAGTCGTATCACGGCATAAGTAAGTGAAGCACGAATTTTCAGTGCTCCCGAGGAAATGTTTCCACTAAAGTACAATAACGTACTTGCGAGGAGCTGTAAGCGGATTATGAGAGGTTCCGAAGTAGGCTGCTTTGGAACTCACAAGAAAAGCAATATCCATTATCTTGGCGGGGCTTTGTGTCGGCCGCTGGAGCATTGTATAGTCGCTTGCAGCGTCCGCACCACCTATATTGTTTGACTTGAGGGGAGCCGGACCCTGGCTTACCTAAAAAATCATGCCTTTGTAATGGCTACTCTTTAATATATATATATACGTGTAAATAAGAATGAAATTCTGCTAGTTGGTAAACGCATGAGGTACTTGAGAACGGCTGAGCGTAAAATTTTGAAATATTCGTAAGTTTGTAATAAGGTTTTCAGGGCAAGAAAATTTTAAAACATGTCGGGAATGTTCAGGAATACTGTATGTGCTTTATTCTTTCGGAATTTAACAGGACAACCTCTACCCGGTCAGTGAGACTATAATTAAAAAATAGGAACTTACATTTCAAAAATATTGGTAACTTAGTTATCGTAGTAGTCCCTACGACAAGTGTTAAGAACGCAGATAAAGAAGCTTGTACTAAATTTTCACATAAGACTCGAATATAAAAATTATCTCCACAACATCGATAAATATCGTACAAAATACAGAGTTAAATCATGATTAACGTAGTAGCGTCCTCCCTCGACTAGATGTTAGCGCGCTTTGTCCACAACACGTCGTGCATCGCCTCCAGATAGCAAACATTTGTGGACCACTAAACTGTGTATCAACAGAGTACGAACAATGACTTACCTATTATAAAAACGAAACAAAGCTCAGTTTGATTAAGCTACCTAGTCTTATTTTAAATCTTCTCCGTTGCATTTTCTAAATAAGACCGTCAGAGCTTTTTATCTTTGAGACGAGCTTGTAGTGCATAGCACAGCTACAGAGGACGCCAGACATTCTCTAGTAAATATACAACACCCGACCAATATCAGACGGGAGTGGGATGAACTAAAGTGTTCTATGAGGTAACTCAAATAAAATCAACACATAAACTTCATTCTCGATATTACTAAAAGTTTGATTTAATACAAGATTTGGCGCGCAATCCTTTAAATGATAGATAATAGCTATATAGATGCCAAGTTTGCAGACCATCTCGGTAAAGTATTCCTAACACTTAATCGTATTTTCTTTTATTGATAAATTCATTATTCGTGATGTTGTCACTAAAATTGTACAATTTATTAAATAAAAAACATCAACACACCATCATAACTAATATGAGATCTAGTAACACATACAACTTATAATTGCGATCCCGACTATCCCAAGTGGGTACTGCCACTTCGTTATTCATCTCATGGATATACACTCCATCTTTTCCATTACCCAGGTCGGCACCAAAATATAATATTAAATTGTAGTCAAAGAGCTTCTCATATTTATTATGTATTTAAACTTAACATAATAAAATCTACGAACAAGTATTATTCAAGGGAATTGATAAGTATGTAGATGGGCTGGTATATTTAACGAACTTTGTTATTAATCGTTCTAAGCACGCCGCCCGACGAACTCTCTCCGCGCCTCTACTTGATGCAAACTACACCAACTACTCGCTTTTATTGAAATATTTTGCATAGAGTTACATTTCCGTGCACTTAAACAGTCGCTTGAAACTTAAGCACTAAACAAACACAATTCATACGTAGAGTTCATATTATTTGCATTAGAACACTAAACTGTATTAGTAGACATCCCATTGATAGTAGTTTGTGTTTCTAGTAATACTTTCCCTTGGAAATTAATTACAATAAATAGTATCTATTCCATTATATATGGCCTTTTAATTCGATATTTATCATGTCATTTTGTTTGTTTAAGTAGGTAATATAATATAAAAAATAAATGATAACTTAAATTTTTTGGTTTTTAATAACAACGCCATTGTAAAATTTGATTACACACAATTATGTTGAGTCTCTAAGAGGGTCTAATTCCGACCTTGTCGCTTTTTACAAGCCTGCAAAAATATCTAACGTAATTTGCGCCCCGAGGTGAACAATACCTACTTGGATAATGAAATATCAACAACATCTCACATTTTTTAATTAACTGAAGTGATGGTCCTGCTCTAAGCTTTTTAAAATTAATGCAATCAAAGTCGCTAGCACAATGAATACTTAGATAGTGCATTGCCATTGGATTTATGATTTTAATTGGTACGGAATAAAAGCCAAATAGGTATAACCTATGCTATAGTTAGGTACATCACCGGATTCCATTGCTTAGAAAACTAATATAATTCTTATTTAGTTATTTGTCCTAATGAGGCGTTCCTAAATCACTCGTTTGTTCAATTAATATATATAGCATAACCAGCAAATATTGCGAAATTTATTATTAAAATACATATAATGATAAAATAATAATTCCAGCCCTTTTTAATTCCCCCTACTGGGCACGCACCTGCCATGAATACAAGGGGGATTAGGCCATAGTCCACCACGCTGGCCTAGTGCGGGTTGGAAAAACTTCACACGTCTTTCGTGGGGTTCTCTCAAATATGCAAGATTCCTCATCATTGTTGAATCTGAGATTCGCACATGGAATCTAGAAATCCTAGAAGTGCGAGCCGGGGTTTGAATCTGCGAGGCAAGTGTTCTGCCAACTTCGCTATCACTGCTATTAAAATACATACAACATAATAAAACAAAGACACATTCTCGAGTTAACATAACAACACAAACCAAATTGTCTTTATTGCGTATAAGTTTCATGGCAAACAGTGCGCTTAGTTGTTTTTCATGAACTTAATAATCCGCAAATCCGCACGTCACGCGGCTCGAGCGCCGCTCCCATGTTTATTGTCAAACAGGATTAAAAGGATAATGCACATTAGGCTTTTCTACAACATTAACTCCACCGCCGCTGTAAATAAACGACACACGTTACACTCTAATGTTTCATTGTCGTCGCCCGGGCCTTCCGTGCCGAATAAATGGACTCGTATACCACACTCAATATTTTAAACACGCCGCCTACCGATGAAAACTACCTCTTATTAATAAAACAATATAATGACCGAAACATAAGCATAAACCTTTCGTTTACATGCAAATACATTGTTATGTAGAATACGCTGTGTACAAAATGCAAAAGGCGAATTACATTTTATATAAGTTAACAGTCGCCAGCTTGTTTACATTATGTAAATAAAGGATTTAATTAAAACGGGATGTGTCTGCTCAATCTGGATTTTCGTAATTACAATGGGAAGTGAAGAAATATTATGATACAATACTTGCTCGTAAGCGTTATCGCCTTAGCAGTGGAGTTTTATTAAAATCATAAATCCAGTGTCAAATGCACCCGCTGTGGGGCAAGACTGAATAACAGATGTACAATTGTACTTTATGTAAATCAGTTTCATTTTAAACTCGTACCTTGTGTACCTATATATATATATGTGTGTCGGTTAGGCATCACTCCTTGCAATATATATGAACTTTGTAAAACTAAGTAGACATCAGTTTAAAACGATCATAAAAAAATATATATAATATAAAAATAGTATCAATATTTATCTTACAACAAAAATAGTAATTAATATTATATTTACCATATGATCCTGTGGGCTATCAATAGCTACCTAATATATAGGTAATTAATGCATCTACTACATAACATAATAATTATATACTTATAAGTTTAAAGGATTTCTTATTACAATTACAGAGATCATTGTTTTATGTTGTTAATCGTCTAATTTAGTTTAATAAATTAACCACTTTACCCTTGGACTTATAAAAGTTAAGTTATTACTGATTAAGTTAATGAGAAAATAACTTTTTGGTTACGACCAACTTTCATTGTTAACTTAAGACTTCATTATAAAATACAGAGACTCTCACAAATTACGTTATAGCCATATTACGAGCTCTTAATAAAAATTTTGGCTAGTACTCACATTTAATATACCTAAAGATATACACTTACCTATCTCAATGGAATTGTGGCCAGCTATTAAAAATATAGATTACTAAGAGTAACGATACTATCAAATATTACATCAAGTCAAAAATAAATGTGGTTCCATAAACTGTCGAATATATTGGGTCCTTTACCGATTCGATTTACTTCAACAAACGTTCACTTACATTTAACTACGATTAACAGTAGCGCCAGTTGGAAAAATATACCGAGATAAATGATTTGTCCACACAATTTTCCTTCGAGCAATTTTCTCATCATCATTTTTAGTTCTAATGAAACTCAAACAATATGCAAATGCAAAACCTTAGTTAGTTGCAATATAAAACACATATGCACACACGGATGCACTTGTGCAATGTCTCGAAAATACTGACCATTATGTAAATGCAAACGACAAAGATAGCAAAAAGTGTCGTTACAACTTTTCGTCTTAATTTTTTCCGTCTAGCCCTCTTTCGTAACGCGCGATAAGGAATTTCGTTCCAAAAATACATCTGTCATTATATTTTTTGTCGATGAAACAACTCACCAATATAAGACTGTCATGTGGCTATATGCATTTCTTTTTACTCTAGTGAAGGATAATTTTAACCACAATCAAATAGCTATGTATGTATGTAGGTACAGATGCTAATAATTGCCACAAAGACAACACGAAAGACATTTTAGTAGGACGTGAACTCTCACGTTTTGCCGAACGAGAGTTCAATTTGCTTTATTTGCTAATTAGTAAAGTTTCCCCTTTGACGGCAGCAGTCCGTGCGATGCGAAGCGAACGTAGGCGAATGTGGAACGCTCTTCATAATAATTATCATCGTTAGCGAGCTGAACGCGGCGCCGGTATACTTTCGTCTGTGTCACTATGTAACTACAAAATAAAGACAATACACACAAGAGATAATAAGTATACATATCAGTCTAAAAGTCAATGATGTTTGTCCATATCTTGACGTTTTTTATACCAGTTTTCGAATTACCATGTAAGAAATTAAATATATTTGGTAGTATTATTATGGGTATTTACTGTATTCATTAGTGATAGATATTCATTGCAATAACTGTAAGAGACGATATTATTTTATTAATAGATAACCAGCAAATTCCTTAGAGCTTGAAACTAGCACTCTTCGGACAACATAAAAATATGCAAACAATTAACATTCAATGAATGTCAAATATTATAAAAGTAAATGATCTAAAATGAGATTCAATTAAGGGGGCACTTACAAGATTTTTAGATAGGTACTTATGGCTACCTATTGATTCTGGTGTCACATTGGTACCTATATTATTATACCAGGTGCAGAGGCAGATAACGTCAAACTTTAGGTGGATTATCCCGACCCCCGTCCGTTTGTCTGTTCCTGGCTTAATTCCCCGCTGAGCTGGAAAATTTTCAATTATCGACAATCATTTTGGAGATGACTAATCTCACGGTTTCTCGCGTGCTTTATGCATTTCAATGTGTTGTGTTTAAAATATTAGGTTGAAATATAAATCAACTAATCAATTCTGATTATCACATCCTAAACGGTGAAGGAAAATAGCATGAGAAAACATAAACAGTTCTGGAAATTGTGTGAAGTCCGCCAGCCCGCAATAGGCTAGGGTGGTGGATTCAGGCCATTTCAGGTCATAGCCTGACTGCCTCATTGGGGAGGACCGTGGCTAGCAGTGCGATTAAAGGGCTCAGTATATTTATTTACCTATAAAACTTATTCTTATACCATACTTACCAACTAATATTATACTTATACCATTCTTATATTTTTTTTTATTACATAATAAGTTTTCAAGTGATTTATTTATAACAAGAAAACAATGCCATGTTTTATAACTACCTTTATAAACTCCATATTACTTTGTTGGTATTAATTTGGCACCAAAATATTTAGTTTATATGTTACGTCCTTCCCTTTCAGTGAACACGTGTCCGTAAATCTTATAAAGAGAAAGGGTCTTCCCTCCCAAGAAGGCCATTTAATATCTGATCAAGGCAAATGTAATAACTTCGTAAATATGGAGGAACAATAGAAGGTAAATTAGTTTTTGGGGAACAGAAACTCAATTGTCAAAAAGGATTGCTGCGCTACATGTGCGAGACGAAAATATATTTTGGTTACCTTTCAACAGATGCTTATAGGTAGGTTAATATAAATATTTGCGTTAGAACTTTGTATATAAGTACCTTTATAGTATTAAGCACTATTGACTGCGGCGATAAACAGTGGCGGCAGAATACTAAAAATTTTAGGCTTAGATAGTTTTTTTATCTTTCATGTTTGTGTTTATGCTATTTTCGTAAGTGTATTCAATCGGCAGCCCTTAAATTTGAGTTTTCGGGGTACATCTGTTTACGTATTTCCGAAAAAAAAGTGTTATTTGAAGTAATTTATTTATATAAGACAGAAATAGGACGGATTCAAGTAGGTTTGTTGCTTTGATTGATTTAAATGGATACTCAGTTGTTTGTAAGTAGCTTGCTAATTTTAAAATGTATGTATTTTGTAAGCTTACCGTAGCTATGTAGTTATCGGTCTGAGGCTAGAGCAGGCGGTGTTCGGTTCACGCTCATATAATGCGGAATGTGAGATTATGACTCCAACTAATTCCAAGTTTCTAAACTTCATTATATGCGCCGTTGGATATTCAAGGTGATAATAAAATTATAATAAAGACCACGGCTTTATGAAGCATCTGCTAATTCTTGAAGTGCTTTAATTAGTTTTAAATGTTGGGCTGAATTTCTTATTAAAAGCGCTTAATTTTGCTATCGACTTCATAGAGATCTAATTATTGATGTACCTAATTCCATCTGAGATGTTTATTTTTATGTTAGTATCCAATAATATAATATGCCAAAACTGTGACTTTGCTGTATCTAGACATTGCAGAATGGCAGCATCCAAAACAAGAGTTTTTAGAATTATTATATGTGTCTGTCTCTTTGTTCGAGCATTACAGAAAAATTACTTTACCTATTTTAACGGGGTTTATACATTTAGATAGAACATGGTAACACCCAAAAGATAGGGTACTACCATGTACCTACTCTGCCAGCATACTATCATGCTTTCGCGCAGCAGCACAAAATCAATGATTGCACGGTTAAAGCTGAGGGCCAAAGATACCAAGTAAAATGTAACGAGAAAATTAAAATAACACTTTGTACAAACATAACATAAATCATATATTTTTTTAAATAACAATATCAGCCCATTTAGTTTCCCACTGTTGAGCACGGGCATTCTGGCAATGCGAGGGGAAATTAGGCCATAAAACACCACGCTGGCCCAGTGCATGTTGACGGGTTTTCATATATTTATGAAACCTCTCTTCTGATGCAGCATGTCATCAGAAAGCGTTTAGTTACCCCTGCACACTGTACATATACATAAGGTGTTAGCGGTTTTATACCGTTACAATATCATGGCAACATGTGCACTGATCGCCCGTAGCGAGTAATAAACTATACTCGACACGTATTGCCGCCGTACTCTCGTAATAGTGTATAATACCACCATTATATGACTGTATGTAGTTGTATAACCATGCTATAAGCCTAGATAGCTACCTACATAGTAGGCAACATGTGTCGTTTCGTTTATTTGTACCGCTAGATTCGAGGGGGAGTGGACTTTACTATCAGTCCACTTATGTTTTTTTTAACGCTACAGTTAAAGTTCAGTCCGTAGCGCTGCGATAATTACCCTAAGGTTTCGTTGACCCTACGGTTCCGACAGTAAATTTATTGGAGTACGCTTATCAAATCACATCAGTAACTCTTGAATTTCTCTTGAACTGGAACTTTTAAACGAGACGCAACATGCTACGCCAATGTGTCCTATCTGCTCATTTGATTCAGTGCGCTGGGGGACCCACCGATACTCATAGACAACGTAGAAAACATGCTACAAATATTTTTGCATCCAGCAATTTCCGTATTTCGCCGGTAGCATGTCCGTCATTCATTTCCCTTTCTGTGCGCTCATCCGCTTGTTTCTTTGACCAAATTATAACCGGAATTCATTCGTTCACCCGCTTGTGTATCCCTATGTCTGTGCGACGGAGTCTGCCTGCCCCGTCTCCGTAGGTATGATCAACTGAGTATCCATACGTGCAACTGTAGTACGAACGAAGATTCTTTTGATTTTCGTCCGACTGTGCAGGTACTATTAAGTACTTCACTCCATAGGTAGGGCCGGCCCTCTAAGCCCATTGTAGAAAAAAAAAACGTGTGAATGGTACAGGGTTGTCCGTAGCAAACGGTTGCGCTATTGAGCAATGGAATAATGACGTAGAGGTAGTTAATGTATTGTATATAGTAGTGTAGGCGGAGTGTAGGTACAAATGCCGCCAGGAATCGTATGCTTTGTTTTCATATAAGTGTATTTCTTAAAGCAAGATCTGAAATTATATTGCTTAGAATCAACATTTAATTCAGATGCACTATTTTAAAACAAGGGCTTTTTTTCAATAAAATCTGAGGCTGTAGGGATTATTGATTGATTTGAACCACAGATATATTAGAGGAGATATGTTATGAAAGCGGTGGGCTTGCGCTCACCTTTAGCCAAAATTACGCTAACATAGAGTTTTCGCCGTCAGTCGACTGCAACTGCACGTCGGTATCGGAGCTCTAACTTTTTTTTTAAATGCCGTGTTATTCCGTGGTTGTGTGCTAAAATACTAGCAGCAAAGTGAACTACGCGAAAGATGGAATCTCATTTCACCAGCCAGTATTAAGTATTTTATTTATTCGTCTTTAAAATCATTAAAAACAACAAATCAAAAAATATTTAATGCCTTTATTATGTTATTTTAGTTTTCATGTAGCACAACGACTTTTTTATTTTTGTACAAAATACATGGCTCTTTAAGTACCACCTATGTTCGCTACTGAGTGAATGTACGAGGCAATGGATAGATCGTCTAACGATACTTTGAATAAACTGGTGCGTCGCGTGGTACGGCCGCTGTATACGGCGACGACGCAGCACGCACCGAAGAGACTTCGTATTGGTTGGTTTTAGCGAGTGGTGGGAAACAAAACGGAGACAGCGAGTTCCCATACATTTTGAATCGCACGGCATATCTCTCGTGATCTGTGATTTGAACATTTAGAATCTCAAATTGTGCAACTATGAAATGACGACGAAATTAATGAATATTATCACAGATATATTAGAGGAGATATGTTATGAAAGCGGTGGGCTTGCGCTCACCTTTAGCCAAAATTACGCTAACATAGAGTTTTCGCCGTCAGTCGACTGCAACTGCACGTCGGTATCGGAGCTCTAACTTTTTTTTAAAATGCCGTGTTATTCCGTGGTTGTGTGCTAAAATACTAGCAGCAAAGTGAACTACGCGAAAGATAGAATCTCATTTCACCAGCCAGTATTAAGTATTTTATTTATTCGTCTTTAAAATCATTAAAAACAACAAATCAAAAAATATTTAATGCCTTTATTATGTTATTTTAGTTTTCATGTAACACAACGACTTTTTTATTTTTGTACAAAATACATGGCTCTTTAAGTACCACCTATGTTCGCTACTGAGTGAATGTACGAGGCAATGGATAGATCGTCTAACGATACTTTGAATAAACTGGTGCGTCGCGTGGTACGGCCGCTGTATACGGCGACGACGCAGCACGCACCGAAGAGACTTCGTATTGGTTGGTTTTAGCGAGTGGTAGGAAACAAAACGGAGACAGCGAGTTCCCATACATTTTGAATCGCACGGCATATCTCTCGTGATCTGTGAATATTATACTTACGAAGTTTTTTATAATAAGTAATGGGGTGTTTGAGGCATTATTTTACAAATACGTTTTATAATCGCATTGTATATTAGGCTGATTCTTTCATTTCGATCCAATTCGACCAAATTGGGAGAAAAATTTAGATTTTGAAAATTTTTACATAGAATCAAAATATGACTAAAAATATGTGTCGTATCAATTTTTTTTTAAATTGCATCGATAAATATGGGAGATATAGCACTCTGAAGTTTTTTTTTGTAACGGTAATGATTTTTCGTCTTATGGTAATGACAAATTGTGTGAAGGTAGTGATTAATGTTTACTGGTAATGAGTTTTTGTTGCTTGTGTGAAATAATTTCTTATAACATAGCTTAATTTCAATAAGATACTAGTCTAGTACTTCTCGTGTTTAGTTTTTCTAGAAAACAAACTACAAATCAAATTACATTACATTTAAACTAAAAAAAAATATCGTTTGTAATTTTTTTTTATTAATCGGTCTCTATCAAATGCAATTTTTTCAATATTTTAATTCAACATAGTAGTAGATATAATTATCTACTACTGTGTTGCATCGCTGCACTTATCGTTAAATTACTATTAAATCACAAAATACCATCGCTGTCATCACTATTTAGGAGTTCTTAATAAACATTAACAAAGTAATCATTTTTTATTCTCTTACTAGTACTTTATTGTACCCGTTTTAAACCTATACTAACAAAAAAAACAGTCTTATTCAAGTTTAACTCTAGGAGGGTACTTATATTCGAATCAAATATTTTTTTATATAATATTTATGACATAACGCTTTCAACAAAATATAGCAGCAGTCTCGTTATATTAAACAAATAGTAAACTTAATCACCTTATAAATGTTTATCATCTTAAAAAACAGTCATAAATTATTAAAATATTTTAAAATCATATTCATCATCCTCTTCATTTTCTATATATTTTGTTTTATCCTTCACATGTTTCTCTATCACACAATCAGTTTTCTTTTTTCCAGAAAAGAAATAAGTATGCCTATTGAATCCAGCATGTTTCTTTCTACCTGTATTATCATCTTCATTTTCCTTATCTTTCGTTTGGTCTTTCTCATTTTTTTCTCGTGTATCCTCATTTTTCTCTTTTCCAAAAACCAAACTATTATGCCCAGTGAATCCAATTCTTTTCTATTTACGTATTTTGACACCCCCTTAATTATGTGTTGGTTCATCCTTATCATTTTTTAATTTTGTAGCTGATTTCTTTATACCCGTACTAATTTCTGTCTTTCGAGGTATACCAACCAATTTTTCAAAATTATTTAAGTAGCTATCTCCATAAGTTGATGCATTGTACCATAGAAAGGAGTGTTAGTCCAATGTAGACGAATATTGGAAAGTATTGTTACCTTGGGCGAATTAGTAAGCACTTGTTCCTTTAGTTCAGTTTTGGTTTCAAATAACTCCAGTGATTAGTTTCGTCGATATTCGTGATTCAAACTGAGTTGAGAAGGAGTTGCGAGTCTTCTCGGTGAATTAGTGAGTTCGTCGATTAATTCCGGAGTAGTATTGGTTTCAAGAAAATTTTGTAGTAAATCTTGTTCTGGTTCCATATTTAAATCAGGCATATCCATATATATATCCGAGATGGTACCCATTCCATCCCATTTTGGCAGAAAAAGCAACTTAGTTTCCTGAAAGTCATTCTCAGACTGTTCGAGGACCACAGTACTTGGTGGACAGACAATTTTTGGCATAAAAGTATCTAAAAGATAAAAAGAACGTATGATTGAACTCCAAGAAACAAGATTAATTTAAAAAAAAGGAACAAGTGTACACAATCACTATGATGCCTTATATTGTATGATGATATATGCATGTATTTATTTTTAAATGATTTGTTAGCAAAATAACGATAAAACATTTATCTTTTATTATTAGAAAAGTAATAATTTATTTTAGGCTCACCACCATCAGTTTAACGTCATTACCGTCACTTTAAAAACCGATGGTAAATTATGGTAATGAACTCACGGTAATGACGTTTTGAGATATTTTAAATAAAAATGCCGTTAAACTTTAACATCAGACAAATAAAAATTATATTATGAAAAGTAGACCTAAAAACCAATGAAATAGAAGTGGAACTAAAATTTAAATAAATTTACTTACCCGAAATCTTGCGATCACGGTGAAGACCACTATCTCGTGACAAACGCGATTTTCGTGTCGAAGAACCGAAATATTTTTTTAACCTGAAGCGCGGGTCTTGCTCTTTCAATATCTCTAGGTCTACGAACCAATGCAGAAGCGTGGTGGGTGGCGAGTATGTGAGTAGGGTGCACACTTAAAGAGATATTTGTATGTACTTGTCTGTTTATGGAGTTGAGCTTTTTCTCGATGACAAAGTTTATTATATTTTTAAAAAGTTCGTTTAACGATTCGTATGTGTAAAAATTTCAGTAATTAGTCCTAATAGTTCCCGTAATACAATGAATAAATTACAAGTACATTAAACGACGACTTCTTTAAAATTTATAACGATTTACTTCAGAACATGTGTTTTGGACACCGATGGTAGTGACATTTGGGCATAAAAAATTTAAATATCTCTTTTGTTCTTAAACCTACGCTGTTATAATAAAGTGCAACAGCTAGATAAATGTATTCCAATGCACTATCAGTTATTGGATGTCCGAAAATATAAGTACATCATTTTTATTTTCTATCGGACATACGATTGGCGCGAAATCGGAGAAATAGCCATTAACTTAATAACAAATAATTGTTTTATGTTACTTTCCAAATGACACTAAATCAATTAAATAACCTAAGAAATTAGGTTAATCTGTTAGAAAATATAAAACTAATTTTAAAACTCCCAGACGCCAAAGCTTTTATACTTAGGAACTATTTCTGTATAATAATTTCAGTGATTTTGTAACATTTTTAATATATCTTTAGACAAAGATAACGTCAAAGTTTAGCCGGATTATCCCGTCGACTGTCCTTTCGTCTGTCTGTCCCAGCTTACAGCGCCACCGCGCTCGTACATTTCCAATTATCGTTATTTCAAAAATTGCTTCTTTGGCCTCCGTGGTAATACCTCTTCATAGGTCCCCATTTCTTTCCCATTACACACATCCCATTACAGCTCTATCCCCCATTTTGAGGCTCACTTTCTCTCCTACTTCAGAAATACTCTTTATGTTAAGTTGAAATCCGAAATACTTATTGAATCGAGTCAATAATTGCACGGGGAAAATAATCAATGTTGAAAATATATGTAATTTATCGGCGTATGTTTAAGTATTGTTTTAATAGTATATTACATAGTTAGATACATAGTTCATATCGATTGAATCAATTGCGAAATATATGTGAAGTAGGCCCTGAGGCCTGAATATAAGGCCTGCAGGAGTTGGAGTTTATCTATTCGCTCACATAATGTGAATTGCGAGATTATGACTCTTACTAATTTCAAGTTTCTAAACTTGATTATACGCGCCGTTGGAGAACTAAAGTGAGAATAGAATAATAACAATGACTCGTGTAAAATCTCGACTGAAGACGTTTCGATAATGTTGTGGTTATTCAATTGTTTGCCTCGCAACACTTTACTACAAATATTTGCAGAGCAATAAATATAGGTACAGTTCTAAATCCAGTAAGTTTTTGGAGAAATACTTTTCATGTTATCTACTAAAATGTATCTTAATAAAAGAGTTCGGAGGTACGATAACGATTAACCTTCAATTTTAAGTATTTTTTACAAAGAAACGACGCTACCAAGCTTTTTCTGAAGCCTTACAAAGGTTTTCTAAAGCCAATGTGAAATATTATTTAGGGCGCGATGCTGTATGTAGGTTTTCGGCTTTACGCCGATAATTACGTCGCCTCATACGCTGCACCAAGGAACCTATTTCTTTATTAAAATGAAGCATTTGCCGCTCAGCTTTTAACCTTAAGACTTGTCTACCACGTTCTGCATTGTTCCAATTTCTCATGCTCGCTCTGAGACACACTCTTCGAAAGGTAAAAATTGTTAAGGTGACATTTTCAATTTAGTTTATATTGTCACATAAAATCTGAGCGACACTTCTTTTTAACCGACTTCAAAAAAAAGGAGGAGGTTCTCAATTCGGTTGTATTTTTTTTTTTTTTTTTTTAATATATTTTATGAGCGCCGTAGATTAAATAGAATACATTTTTACTGCTTTCTTTATAAAGAGCCAAAAAAGTCAGTCAAGTGTGAATGGCATTTTAACTTTTAAGTTTATACATTGCCATAATTTTTGACGGATATATTCAATTCAGGAACGCAGAAAAATTATTGCTTTCTTTTAAAAGAGCTGACAAAAGTCAAATGTCAAATCTGAATTGGACTTTTAAAATTAACATTTATGTATTTTTGACGTATGTTTTCCATTCTGAAAAGAATAAATAAATCGTGTTACTATATTAATATGTAGTACCCATTTAGAATAATTACTTAGGTGGTCAAATACAAGTTATGCAATCAGTGTATGTATAATTAATAAATAAGTGATAAGTAAGCTTAATAATAACACGTACAAAATGATAAACTCAATGCAATCATGAAAATTAAAAACGTATTAGACATGTATTAGCTACTTCAAATGGAGACTGTAACTAAGCTTGACTTTTGTTTTTATTTTTAATATGGCAACGGAACCCTAACGCTTGAGAGGTGTACGCACAGAATATCTCAACTTTGCCGATACAATCTAGACCTAAAACAAGTTCGATTAAATTTATTTTAACTTGAGTCGTTTGAATTCTAAACTCGTTTCAAGTTGGATGTTGTTCAACAGCGAAGCTTTTGTATGTGTTTAGATCTCCAGGTGGCCCGGAGAGCACGTATGCTAGTCATTAACGTTGTATTTATCAATTAGCGAGGACCCATTGGAGCTCACCCAAAAAATATGTTTAGTAATATTTATTGTAAAAATGTATGTACAAGCACCCATTTATTTTTTCAGATTTGTATACATTTACATATGTACACGTTTATAGATATTTGCCACTGATTTGTTATACTGAAAAATATCTACAAACGTTTCTAATATCACACTTCCAAATAAAATGGCTGTGAACCGGAAAGATGGGCCCATAGTAACTCTATTGTAGGGTAGGATAGGGGGTAGGTAGGATAGTTATACTATGGAACCGCAAAAATTACTTCTCAGTACCGTACTCAATTTCGCTCTCCGCGTTGAAATCGATTAATTTATAATAACTATTATTACCATCCGGCCGGCCTAGTCATAATTAACACCAAAGTAACTTCATATTTGCAAAACTAATATCGCAATTATTTATTAGACCCTTTACACAGCTTTTCAGTTTTTCATGAACTTAATAGGTAGGTGTAGTTAGTTGCAACAAAAGTTATATTACATGATTTTAACCTTTTCGAAGTTACAGAGCGTCAGTTACACAACTATCTCTCTGCGGTACGCAGTTAAATTTAAATTCACAAAAATACCACGAACTGGATAATTTACTGTGGATGAACAGTAAATTCACTGTAGTCTCGGACAAAATAAACCAACGCAATCAGAACCGACTCTCTCGATGTTTTTAATAAGGAAAATATCCTCAGCAACGAAAAACTTCATCTGCAAGTTTTCCTTTTTCCCTTTATTAACTTTCCGCTCTTAACTAAGACTCTTCTGCTTTTTCTTAAATTTAATTTTGCATTTGTATCAAGAAACTTTGTGCTTTGTCTGCTTAAATGTCCACAAGAATTTCGTCTCGTAATAATAGTGGCATTTGTTAGCCATTGGATAGGTACTTTCTAACCGAGAGTCTCGTGAGCCTGCCTCGGCTCGCTCAGTCAGTACCTGGCTACCGAGTGCTGTCATTTATTAGCCTCGCCTATGATTTATGTCAACATCTTGCTTGAAACGATCGCTCGCATCAAAACTATGACTGCCACGCGCGCAATATGGAAACTTAATTTTCAAGTATTTTTTTTGCAATGATTATATTAAAATGTAGCCATAATCCACTATACTTATTTAATAAAATATAAAGAAGCACATAAATAATAAGAAAGTTTGTAGAATAGAATGAGTAGGTACCTACCGGGGACGGGTAGCGGAGAGAGGTTTCAACCAAATGTGGATGGTAACTTTGAGCTCACCCGACGATTAATTAAATGTGAATTGAAAACAACTCACTTCTTACAAATTTACGTGTAGCGATCTTCTGCGAACAAATGGGGAACTTTGGGAACAGGATGTGAAAACGATGTGTTGTTATTATTTCGGTGTACCTGCCATATGTGTTTATTATAGATTAGAGCAAACATTAGATGTTGGCGGTAACTTAGTTATTCTGAATTCCAAAGAAATATCTATAACAATCATACGTACTTCCATATCCAATTAAATGAAAGTAAATAAAAGTAACTTCATAGACATGATCATCGAGAGTGGACAGCCTTGTTTGTTTAACAGAAAGGCATTTTATCGAATAAGTAAATAGACACAAAAATGTAATCCGATAACTCGCTGACAAGACACGTTATATAAGGATTAACAAAAAATAGTGTAAAATATTTGAATCGATGAATCAGTATGTTACATAGATCACGTTGATGTATAAAATAATTTTGGAAATGATGTTTGATTTTTTTTAAACAAACGAACCAGTAGAAGTAGTAGCTATGCGCTCAGTACATAGTGTCATTTTCAAGTGTCTAATAATTTGATTTATTATTGGCCCTGTTAAAATATTTAACACTATTATTGTTACACCTCATATACACTGCACGCGCTTTACGGGAACGTATCTACCACAATGTTACAAATTTTGTATTCTTTGTTATCGTCAAGTATCAGAAGTATCACCGTCCTGGAGGTAAACAAAAAGGTTTTCACAACAGATTATATGGGACGGGGGTAAACTAGTTTATTGCGAAACGTAGAGATAACGAGCGCGGAGTATCGGATTGTTATTTTTATTTTATTCGTATGTTATGACTCTTGTTAGGTCGGCAGTTCGTTTCGTTAGCCGTGTTGGGTCGGGACGACGCATTTTATTATACAAAAATCTAATAATATGATTTCGATTACGTAACAATTAATCTTCTTCTTTCTTTACGAAATGTCATGCGATGAAATAAAATGGATATGAATATGGCCTCACCCACAACTTAGCCGGTATTTTGCCAATGTCAAGTAATTAATAGCAATACCACATTCAATAAATACACATTATACATAAAATAATGAATGTGACATGATGACTCGCTCGCTCGTAACAATTAATGGACGTACAATATCGCCAGACCAACACATCTACCGTATGGCCCCAAACTAAGAACAATGGACTGGTGTATGGGTACATTATAATTGACTGGGAGCGATGCCATACCACCGAAAACAGGCCAAATTACAATTATAACATTCCTGAAATGAAATCCAATCAATACAATGATAACATACAATAAAGCTAGATAAATTAAATCACACGTGAACGGGCGAGTACCTACCATCTTAGTTGCCCCTAGGTTTTTCGGAAACGTACAACTTTGGCGTCGCCTCGCAAACAAGTCTTAGTGGTACAAATTGTTGCGTTGCGGGCATAATGGCGTCACTGCGCGACACGATTACCATTAGTGTCGCTTTTACTGTGACAACTTAAATCACCTGCCACCCGCGTCTTGTTGTTCTAATTCTGGGTTTAATTCAAGAAACCAGACACGGGTCATTTGTGTAATAATGCCATAGACCAACAGACAGGATAAGTCTTGTTTGTTGGATCGTCTTTGATTCCTATACCTTATGCAATAAAGGATATAATGATTTTCAAGAAAATAAAATTTCTCGATTAGATTGGCCCGTATCCGTCGTATTCCTCCTCGTTGCTTCCGGAACTGCGTGTGATGACTCGCCATTTGTAACATATCAACCACCACTATATTCAGATCTCCATTACGTTCTGGTAAGTAAACTGTTCTAAAACGACGAACATTTTTAAAGTGGAGGAGGTCTTCTTAGATTGGCTTCAGTTGGCAAGCTCCATAAATCAAGCGATGGGCGGACAGTTACGATACTTATCTGTGAAAATAGTTTTCAGAGCACAGCATGCTCTAACGTACACGTTCAGTATGCCTTCTTATTGCTTCTCTAAATAAGGTTTGATGTGTTGTAGTATTGTCGAAGTAAATGTGTACGCACATTGTGGAGAAAACTCGAGATCGTCATAAAGTAGGTCGCAGATTGACGAGAAAACTCGACATCGTCATTAAGAAGGTCGCAGATTAACGAGAAAACTCGAGATCGTCATTAAGTAGGTCGAAATTGACGAGAAATTCGAGATCGTCATTAAGTAGGTCGAAATTGACGATAAAACTCGAGATCGTCATTAAGTAGGTCGCAGATTGACGAGAAAAGTCGAGATCGTCATTAAGTAGGTCGCAGATTGACGAGAAAACTCGAGATCGTCATTAAGTAGGTCGCAGATTGACGAGAAAACTCGAGATCGTCATTAAGTAGGCTGCCGTTTGACGGGAACACTCAAGATGGTCGTTAAACAAATGCTTACAATATTGATTACTTCGCTGGATTTCCTCAAGTCGAAGTGTTCAATAGAAAATTTTCTTAACTCACGTTAAATTTAGACGCAACTTTGAAGACCGGGGCCGGGGGAGTCCGATTGAGCCCACTCACCTGGGTTTCAATAATAACTTTTTATTGCCATGAAGACGGCACCCAAAATTGGCGGAACTGGAAATGTAATGGGATTATCGCTGATCCGAAACGATGAAGGCCTCTCGTGTAGTACGGTAATAAAATTTACGAAATGTGCCCAAAAAACGTCCCAAGTTTCAACTCTGCAACATTAACAGTCATCTTTTATTTCATTCGCGTGAGGCACGCTTTATTCAGAATTCGTGTAGTGCCTGAAAGTATTGTACCTAGTTAAGTTGATTAATATAATCTAAATATACAGTGTATAATTATTAACGTACTAATGGATGACGATGTTATCAAACCTTTCTTCCGGATTGCCGGTCTTATATATTTTTTTGTAATAGTGTTCTAGTTATTATATTAAAATATCAATTTGTCCCAATTTACCGTAGATATTGTGTACCTAACTAGTTGATAACAATTATCGTGAATTACGTTCCAACGCAAGGGCATAGTGGCGTACCCTGTACGGATTGCCCGCGCTTATTTAAAAAAACGTACCATTATAAATATTTCCAAGAATGTAATAAACAAGTAGGTAACTAGTTAGGTATCTGTCTTTTTTTACAACTAAAAGTTTCACATCTTATTTTGATTGATGAACAGAAGATATTTACAAATCTGTCTGGAGTATTTGATTTATTTATAAATTCTGAATTATGTATGAGCTTGGTGTCTTTGGAGATGAAAATTTAAGAAAGTTTTAGATAGACAACGCACAGAATATTAGATTTGTAAATTTCGTTAGAATATTCATTTTAATGAAGATCCAACATTTTATTCACAATACTTCACTCTTCTAAAAACTTTAACGAAATTTTAGGTCTCTTTATTTCAATAGATAATACAAACCATTACGCCTGTAATCCCCGAAGGGGTAGGTAGAGGTGCTCTTCAGTCCACCCACAATTCGTCGATGGTATTTGGTCCCAGTGTAATAGGGGCGAGCCTATTGCCATAATTCTGGGCATGCTGCTCCTCGAAATGAGGAGAATTTGGGCCAATGGTCCACCACGCTGGCCCAGAGCGGTTTGGTGAACTTCACACTACTTTTGACAGACGTGCAGGTTTCCTCACGATGTTTACCTTCATCATACAGCAAGTGATAATCATTATTAAAAATGAGATTCGCATCTCACAGGTGCGAGCCTAACTTGACTATCTACCTCCATTATTAATAGTATATAATATAGAAATAATATATAATTATCAACAGATACTTATATTCTAAATAAATGCTGATAAAACCTAATAGCCATACCCTTTCCTACCTTTCATGCCATAGTTAAACGACCTGTACTGTCATGCAAACGGACAAATCTCCAGAGCCTTTACTCTGCAAAGCAAAGCAGTAGATTGATAAAAGATGAAGAGAAAATGTATTCTACGGGCAGAGAATCACGTAGAACAAGACAATAAAACTTCATCTATTAAACATGACTACGACTGACGCAGCGTCCAGTCGGCGGGAGATAAGACAAGGAATATACTGGACCGCAAGAAAGTTGGTGGGGAACAACTATTCATTTTGGAATCGCATGACACGGCCTGCTCACAAAGACGCTTTAATGAAAGTTTTTCAGACAGAAACAGTTAATTACAGCTGTATTATTTACATGAAGGAAATATTAAATGTATTTTTTCTATTGTTACTTTTGTTATTTTTGTTATTGTATACTTCTACATGAAATTCATTTTAAGTAAGTATACCTATATAAGGAAATTTTCGTAACATCCGCCAGGCCGATAACGTATGGGAATGTAACACAGCTAGGTATATTTGCTTCCTACATATCCAAAGTGGATACTTATAGAATACCACATCAAGCGCGGCGTGATGGTGTGCTATCGTTTCTGGAAAGCCCCTCCTCTGATACACTCTCCCTACATTAATTGGCACAACTTTTACGCGCAGCAGGCACTAAGTCCTCCTAATGCGAGACCGCGGCCAAGTTTCACTCGTTCCACTGTAATTACTTTTATTGCTTTCTTTCCCCGTTCATCCGTAAGATCAGAATTAGCCCTCATTAAAATTTTACATTGGCATAAAATATTTTCAATTTCGCATTTATGATTTATTCTAATTCATATATTATAGAGATAATAATGACAGTATTTCCATGAATAGTATTTATTAGGCTTTAAAAACATGATAACTTTATATTCTGCAGGTACTTACCTGCAGAGGCTAAACTGCTATTTAGCCTTTAAAAAAAACCTGAACCACAAGTTCTTCCGACAAATATAACGAACTGAGAAATACAACATGTAACACGAGGTGAACAAGCAATACAATGAAGGTAATGTAGTGAGTTGACATATGCAAAAAATAACGAGTAGCTCATTGAGCGTGTAGCCGTCATTTGTTGGCGAGGTGACCCGGATAAACGCGTCAAATTACCGACGTCAAATTCCAGCGTCACCTGAGCCGGGGCCTGCTGCCACCGCCATTTTTATCCCATTCCGAGTTAATATTCCGTGGACGTCCGCCGGGAGCTGCCCATGTAACGGACACCCCCGAATCATGGAGCTACGAATCACAAAGTTTCCGAGCCCGCCAAGATTTATATCTTATTTCCTGGGATGTTGTTTGACTTGTGTTTGTTGAAGGGTTTTCGGCGCGTTGTTTATTTTTTTGTTAAGTGCCATTATGGAGTAGAATGCGGAAAATTCTTCGTATTTACATCACATTCGCTGTTGCGGTTCCCCCTCGTTAGTTTTCTTTTGCTGGTTCGGTGCTCTATTTGAAAATGTTTCATTTTAACGCGGCGATGTACTACATACATACATACATAAAACACGTAGTAGGAGAAACTAGATCGAAGATTGTTTTTTTTTATAAAATGGAGAAACTGCTTAAATTTTCAAAGATTTTTCTTCAATATTTTAACTAGACGTAGTTATATCGTTTCGTCTACATTCACAACTCCATGTAATGGCAATTTTCTTTGTTACCTTTCATATCAATTCAAATAAGATCATTCTCATCTCGCTTGCTTACTCCATTCAATTTTCAAGAATGTTTTTTATTAGGTAGCACGATGCACATTATGCCGGTAGTTTTTTAAATATGTAAATACCTATATATGTATTTTTATGTACGAATAATATTTAGAATATACGAAATTTTATCATCCTAGAAGCTTTTGGCTAAGATATAACTTTGAAATTTTGTTTCGTCAACTAAACGTAAGGAGTTAGATTCTACATAATCTCGGTCACACAAAAAATCATAGCATGGTACAAAAATTACCTACCGAATAACGTTAACGGAAGTTTACCTATGGATTTTATAAGTAAATCGAACACGTTGTGGACAATTGAATACCGATTTAATAGCGAATGGATTCAATGAAAAGCATTGTGCTTACAACGCTCCAACTGCGTTCAATGGGCACTGTCCAATATAGTTCATTCAATGACGTGATTTACATTTATTGCCGGACGGGGAAGGAAGGTCACTCCATTTAAAAGCCGTAAAGATCTCCCATTTTAAAGCTGCAACGCGGAATGTGTGAATAAAAATTTTAAATATAAGGGCTTACAAAAGTAGTTTAAAATATTTTTAGACATCAATCAGGGGATTGTAAAGAACACATTTATAACCAAAATAATACGTAAAGTAATTACATAATTTAAATTCTCAGATTGTTTTATGAGTGTCCACAGTGAAGTAAAATCAAACACCATTATAAGGAATGTATGTATTTCATAAACGTATACGGTACGACGCACTTCAATTGTTAACCTATTTTTTAAACTATTTTTATTAGACCTTATGTTTATATTTAGCTGTCATAAGTACTTATTATCGCAAAATAAAAAGGCACAGATTGCTCGACGCATAAAAAATGGGTATTTACTGCTTTTCTCATCTACTAATCCATATAAAAATCCTGTGGTTTTCTGTATTTAAGACATCCTTCAATGTCAACAACAGTCGATTACACGGAATCAAGTATCACAAGGTTCGATTTACAAATCAAATGATGATTAATGATCCTCACCCGTGCTCTCAGCATCAGCGCCATTTATTTACTTTTGTGCGAAACAAGATAACCGAGTCCGTCTTGCTCACATAACACGGAACGTGTCAGAAATTGTATAGTTCATTGATCAGTAAGTCCATGCGGGTCATGTAGATACATGCTTCTAGATAGGACCTGGGAACCTAATCAGACGATTGTGAGCGCACGTGGCGAACGTGACGCGTCTCGGGACCTATTGTGACCTCGCTAACTCGACCCCATGCCTCGGGTAGTACGTGGCCACCGTTGCCGGCGACCGTGACAATTCTACCTTCACAGTCATAATGGATGAATAGCGTCCATGTGTGTTTATAAATTCAACGTATAGAAGGAATGGACAGCCTATCAAACAGCCTATACAATTTGTTTCAGTTGTTACGGTAGCAGAAAATATTTTAATTTGAATTAAATATATTCTTTAATTACGTATCTATAAATACTCGTATTATAAGACTGAATATATCGTGGCTGCACATTGAATCAATGAGTTCATATACCTTTATTATTCGTAGCATTACATACGATATTTGTAACTGAAACTGAATCCACCTGTTTGGATTTTTTGTTTATCTGCCGTATACATTTCAAAATCAAGTACTTAACGTATTTTATGAAACTCGACATGACGATAGATTGTCTATAAGTCAGGGAAATTTAAAAATCACGAGATAGCCTAAAAACTATCCCTATCTCAAAATTCACTTCGCGAATTTTACTGAAGCATAAGTATAGTTTACATATCGGAGCGTCCAATGCGTGTTGTTTCATAGACGAAACATTTGCTTACTACAGAGACTGCGTATTTGTCATTAGCATGTATGTATATTGAAAAGCACCAACTAGCGAACGTTATCTATAGCTTTCAATTACTATACAAAAACTAAAACAAAATTGTCAAATATCTACAGTCCACGCTGGTACGAATTTAGGTGAAATCTATGTAGGCCAAAATCTTAGCGAGGTCATTGTATTTCTTCTGAGACGTATTATGAGACATTAATTCTTGGATTTTTTTCATACATATAATGTGCGATCCAATATTACCATTTTGACTCGTACGAATGCATTTTTAATATGGAAATCAACACGCCTTAGCACATACACAATTTTCCACTTATTTGAAGAGCGACTGGAAGCGTGTAATCAAATATTCATGTACACGGCATATAATGCTAAGTGTCGTCAGTGTTTCAAGGTATTTTTACGCACTTAAGCTAAGCTTGATGAGTCTTTTGGACAAGGTGCATGAGCACTTTGTAGCTCGATATCGCGCCCCCGTTCAACGCGAAAAGTGGCAGCGCGGGTACTTGACAATGAATGGTTGTTCGCGTGTGAAACCACTCATGCAACTATTGTGCACATGTTTATTTCAACTTCTTGTAACATTTATGAATAGTCCTGAATAATAACAATATTCGAGTCTGTTTAGCGTGTAGTAGCATCTATACATTGTACTTATAAGACGATACGACGACATTATTCTCGATACAGAAACTGAATCTGCCATATTGGAATGTATGTCTGTCTGTCTGTGAGCTCATTTCGGCAAAACAGCTGAACGAACTTTTTGAAAGCTCGCGTCATAATACCTTATAGTCCTTACCTATGAAGATAGACCGATACATTCAAGTGGACTACTGTGGTCCCCCAGCCATTTTTTTAGTTCCTAATTCTAAAGCTAGTGTCAACCTATAAATCTAGTTATATTAATAGTCCCTCCATATTGTCCAAAAACCAGTGACAGAACGTGCTGTGTAAATGTCACCATTTTCTGTGGTCAAGTTTTCATATTTGTTTATTAACAAGATCAGACAAATATATTACTTTTCCACACGTAAAACACAAACTAAATTATATCACCGAGGCAAATAGTAATGTAATTAATTAGGAGCGTGTCACGAAAGCAAGATCCAAGTGTCCCATGCGTACACAAATCCACGAGATAAGCTGATTAGCAAGTTAAAAGGATAGCCCGCAGAATTCGTGGAGCTCGCCGAATTAAAACAATCTCATTACCCGACAGACGTCAGGGCACAAACCTTGCTCTATATCAAATTAATTGCTGTTTTGCCTTCTTTTATTATATGCTACATACTTAGATAGCTGTATCTGTAGACACTGTTTCTTATGTTGCATAACATTCTATTGCCTTACTCATGTAAACTACAAAGACGGCCCCTATGCATGCGGCCAATAGACCACAACACATACAATAACTATAGCTACAGTTATTTTTTTACTACTTGAACGCTTTTATCTTAGACCTCAAAGTGTAAGTCTGTAAGCTTACAGATTACTTTAAAAGCACTCCAGATTCTTATTCAGTCTGAGAGTAAAGTTGATGTAGTGTATTGGCACATAAATGCGTTACACACTCAACACGTAGGTGACAGAGTTGAACTCGGTGGGATTATATTTAGGTCATTTAGAACGACGAGAGGTGACCTATGAGGACAGGCGTAGCTACCAGAAAATAATAAATGAACATCGATCCGATGGCATAAAAAGTTTGAATAAAATACGAATTCTCAATTAGGCATATTGAATGAAAATGCTTGAAACAACTAGCTGCACCCGATAAGGCTTTATAATATTATATAGCTAAGGTAATTGCACTTACACAGGCGGTCGTATGATTGGTCCGTATAGATCAACTTACCCTGACACGTAGAGTTCATTATCGAAACTACTCAGTGGACGTAGCTAGTTTTTACGACACAGATTAATAAGGTGCTCCTAAAATGTGGAGAGCGGACATCATACTTCACCGTCAGGTCCCCATAAAAACAACACCTATTTCCCTAGTCAGTAATTCAAAGAGGAATAGGGGTTTAATTAATCTATCTATAATACGTAGAGTAGAGGGCAATCTCCGGAACTACTTATCTGATCCTGAAAAAGAAATCACTGATGGAAAGCTTTTTACGACGTAACTGAATTAAAAACAACTGTTTTAAAGATCTGTGTGTCTGGGTGTCCTAGCGTCATTGTCTAGCCTATAGTTAGACTCAGAATATGAGGTACAAATCATCACGCAATGACCATTGGGTTTGAATTGTAGAGCAATATCAATAATTGGAAGGACACCAAATAACAGACAAGTAGGGCTGTTTTATTACATTCTATATTTTGATAGAGTACTTAAAGCGTTTTACATTAACAAAATGGAGTATCTACTTAAACAAATCATGTATGTATCGTACAAGTGTATCCAAATTGCGTATCGCGGAGTGGGTATACTGTAAACACAATATAAATTAAACATTTCATATTGCCGGCAGGCGAGATGTTTTACGGCACCATATTATACATTTTACTCCTTTTCCCTCGCCGATATTACCGTTTTTACCTCTTAAATTTCTTCTTCACACTATTATTCGGAAAATTTGTTGCACGCTCGCTTACCGCAAGCGGTGAGAGCGTTAAAACCGTCCCGTTAGAAAATATGAGAGAACCCGGGCTTACTGTAATGAAGATTTATTTAACTATGTTATCTTTTCGAGTAAATTGTTCTCTCGTATTATAACAGCTTCATATTTTTACTGCTATTACGTAGCACGTACTCACCTATCGAAAACGTGCCGGACCGGTAAAATAAATAACTTTCATTATCAAGCTATTTTAGTAGATAAACCAATTAGTAACGGTTTTTTTTTAAATACACTTCATAAAAAGTAATTTGTTCACCTATATGCAATACATATATATGCTATTAGCATGTTTGTCACAATGTAAACAGTCGAGTTTTGATTATAATTGCTGGCAATAACGTGATTCCACGGGACTTCCCTAACTACCTCATGCCCCATAGGCTATTGTAAACGCAACAAGGGTGTAATTTGGCAGCGCGCTCTGATGCTATCGCGTAGCATTTCCCTACAGATAGCGCAATATTTAATGCAGCCGTTTGGCTCACGTCCTCATACAAAGTAACACCCGTTTTTGAATTTTGTTTTCATGTTAATTAACCGGCAGCAACGAACATACCTAGCAATAGTATCTGCAATGCGTTTGGGGTACTTGTGTTACCGCTAATAAAATGCAACACTCGCGAAAGCTGACCCACGGCTAAATTGAATGTATTCATTCAACTGCTCAGTCACATTTTCACAGACATCTACGTATAAGTAAAAGTATTTTTTTATGTTGTCATGTAAAGAGTTTTGATTAAATTCCAGACTCAATTTACATGTGGCCATTATCAAACAGGCAGAAATTACTTTCAAAAAGGTCTGAACTATTATTTTTATTTTCTATAAGTACTTGTTTATCAGAAGACGTAGTTGACGGCCTGATTAGGGCAGTTGGTAGTAACCCTACTTTCTGTGCCGAGGGTCCCGGGTTCGAATCCTGGTAGAGACAAACTTTGTGAGATGAGAACGAATGTTTGTACCCAAGTCATGGATGTTTGATATTTATATAAGTAATACATACTGGGTTCGCCCCCGGTCCATTGTACGGTACCTATAATACAACCGTTGCTTAGTGTGGGACCGTATAGTTGGTGTGTTCGTCTGGCCATATTTATTTTATTCTAGTTAATTAAGTTAAGGCATCTACATTTAGAATATTAATACAGAACAGGTAATTCTTGGAAACTTTGTAACAAGAAATCTTAGCGAGTTATTCCTCAAATATTTCAGTATTTTCGAATAAACTCGTTCACCTGGCGCTTATTTAAAATTCTGAGGTGTCACGAAGAAGACGCGCAAACTTACCTTAACTCGTCCGAGTTAGGTGCCTGTCTTGGGAACATTACGCCGACGTTTGACACCTTGACAGGCTGAAAAGACAACAATCACCTGAAAAACTTTCAGAACATTTTCAATATTACCTCTTTTCTACTTATTTGATTGTGAACCCAAATTAATAAATTAGTTTCCACCTCACAAACAGTGCCTTAAATGATTTGTAATAATTTATTCGACAGCGATTTTACACATGTTTGAGCACAAAAAAAAGTAATTTCCTCAGGTAATAAATTGTACCAGAAAATACATGCCTCGATGCCAAGGCCTTTACGTAAAAGGCTATTTATCTCAAATGTCTGAAACAAGCACATGTTTGACTTATACCGTCTGGGTGAATTAGGTTTACCGAGATCAGGTCTAAGTAAAACCAATGGAAGATTCTGGAAGTTTTTTAATCAATGTCTTTCCCAGATTCCCTTTTCAATAAGTTCTGTATCCGTCGAAAAGTCATTACAAGAGAAATGAAATGTATTTATCTACGTGATTACAAGTTACCGCGATAGAATACAGACGCAAGGAATAGTTTGTTCCCAACAGTTGGCCGCAAGTGAGCGTCTTGGTCAGATATCGGAGGTCGAGCCCGCGCGGGGCTATAACTCCAAAACAAACTAATTTAATTAGCAAAAGCTTACGAAAATTTCCTAAATTCAAATTTTGCTTTGTTGATGTTGAAAATTTAGTACCTTTGTACACTCCGGACCGCAACGATACTTGTTACCTATTGCCCAATTAACTGTTCTGTTACACAACCCACGCATTCAGATTGCCAAAGCAATTGAAAATGAAATCCAATCACAGCGTATCCACATAGGTAAGTAATTTAATTGCGAGGCCTCATTTGATTTCAGACAGATTATTAATTAGAATTGTAAAAACGTTAGGAATGAAATCATATGAACAGATACCAACGTTCTGGGTAACACGGTGCCCCAGGAGGACAAAGTGAAAGGGGCAGGCAGCAGCCTCCCGCCCTCTAATTGGATTAGTTTGCAAAACTTTGCCTTAGATTCTTTTTCTTTGAATCATGTCTAAATAGTTGTCCTTGTTTCAGACGACCCCCATTTAGCAGCAGTTCAGTATTTATCTTTACCTATTATGTACTGTTGGCTACAGCCATAAACTCCAAATTTCATTTACAATCAATCCAATATATATAATATACTCGTAGTTACCTAAACTCCAACCTACTTACATACATTCATAAAGTTGTATTATAATTCAATATTTGTTCAAATCCAAATTCTGATTATTTCATAATGAAATTGAAGAAGACAATATTTTAAAAGAAAGTACGAATATGACCAAAATAAAAATGCTTTATTAGACAAATAACTGTTCATTGAAAGTATTTCTAATAAAAATGTGTGACTTTTCTTGTGACTGAAAATGTGCTATTTTAGCGGAAAAGGGAAGATCTTCCAGCCAGGCGGGTGGTATGCCTGGCGGGGCGGCCGCTATGCCCCGACGGTTATTATCGGGATCTTGTATATATTTTACTTGCTCCGAAATTCTTATAGCGCGATTCAGGATTGTGATGAGAATTGTCTATTGCTCTGAATGCGTCTGCAGCACTCTTTATGTTGCTTGTGGCGAGGTCAAAGAGATCGCTACACTATGTTCACTCACTGGATACTGTAAAACATTTCAAATATATGTGCTATTACACATTTCTCAATGCAAAAATTCCGCCATAAATCCAACGGACTGCATTGAAGCGTGTTATCTGGCCGAAGTTAGGGAATTTGGACAAAGACATCACCAAGTTCTGTCGATTGAGATAAAGGGATGTAAAATTACGAGGGCAGTAATGTCGGCAGTAAAGCAACTCGCTCCACAATAAACTTGGTCCTAACGAGATTGATCGGGACTCAGGGGTACAACATCAAAGATAGGTACTAGATTATATCTATTATCATAATTGTTGTCATCAATATTAGATTGACCAAAAGCGCTCACCTTGGGAATAGTGGCTGATTACCGGGTCGCCTGAATTATGAAATCAATTTAACTAGGTATATGCTATGTAACTTAAAGGAGTACCTAGTTTTTTGAATTATTTCTTGTATAATGTCGACTTTTGTTACTGTAGTTATATAAAATGATACATAAAAGCTATATTTGTCGTTTTTAATATCTGAGCAATTAAACCTCATTCGATGGTCTTTGACGCGTAGAATCATTATTGTAGCTACGTACCTAATCTATACTAATATTATAAATGTGAAAGTTTCGATGGATGGATGGATGGATGGATAGATGGATGGATATTTGTTACTCTTTCACGCCCGAACGGCTGAACGGATCTGGATGAAATTTGGCACAGAGATAGATTATAGTCTGGAATAGCACATAGGCTACACTTTTTATCCCGGTAAAATGTATGGTTCCCGTGGGATAGATGTTTTAATTTTTCATACTTTTTATCGCGGGTAACACCGCCGGGCGCAGCTAGTATTATATACTATACACACCGAGTGTAAGTGACTTCGTAACAAAAACTGATACCATTGATTCAACTCATGATTCTGGAGTTAGAATTTTCCGTCGATCTTTTCATGAATTACACCAATGTTTTTCAGTATTTTCAAATTGATTTCAGCACGAAATCAAAATAGAAGTCTACCTCAACGTGATTTTTAAAAAAATAACATAATTACTAATTAAGACGCAAAACTGCAATGTAAATTAAAGCTCGATACGCTCGAGCGCGCTCGTTACCTGCACGAGTTGGATATCGTACGAAGCGTTGTGTTTACAACGCGTGTTAACGATACATTGCGCGTACAAAAATTCCAACATTTGACCATTCACCCCAACATTTCCAAAAAAAGGTACCTATATCGATATTTTTTGATAAATAAGTAAAAAATCATAACTAGTTATATCTTCTTACGCGACGCGGACGCTGCAATGCTGAAAACTTACATAACGACACTCATCTTGAGACGACCTTCGCTCCAGTCCCCAGTAAAAACCTACGAGCGCGGTCAACGTATAAAATATCATCATTTAGTAATGCTTGCTATCGGGAACCATGTCTCGGGACTTTTTGTGACATTTACTCCACAGAAAATATGTTCGTACATAAAACCTTTGCGATAATTTTATAGTTTTGATTAAAAACCTCGGTAAATAAGTAGCCATCGTAAATAATTAAAAGATATTCAAGTAATTACTGTAGGTATTGTCAGTCGTAAAATATACCGTATTTAAATAGGGACACGAAACTAAACAATTTGTTAGCAATGTCGTCCGTTTTTAAGCCACCTGTATAACCTCCACAATGGTAATGAGGGCTGTATTCAGGACGGCGTTAATTCCTTTGTGAATACGTAGGTCTAGACAACTAATACTCTGTGAAAAGTTAGATAAGACTGTATTAATTAATGTTTTCAGTAACTATTATTCAGTATTGTTTTTATTACCTCCATCCATCAGCCGAATGACGTCCACTGCACGCAGAACTCTACACGGTTTACTACATTATTATGCCTTTACATTATTATGAATTATCATTAAACTTTTTACTTAAAATACGTCGTTTTATGCTGGCTGGCCCCTATCATTTTCTTTCACAACGTCTCCCACCCTACAAACACTGAAAAATTATCAGTACTTGCACTGCGCTACAAATATCGGTTAGGGTTGTCCAAAATTTGGCAAAATCCCATGAAACAGCAATACGGCAACAAAAGAAAATCTATCTGATTTATTAGTACAATTACGAGAGATAGGGGGCGACCATAGCCATTGTCTGATCAAAACACAATTCACCGAATCATAAATAACAGGAACAATAGTCAATAAAATTAGATAGCAATTGGTTCGGAGTTGGAAAGGAAAATAAATAAGGTTTTACGCAGAGGATATGAGGTTCCACTTCATCGGGATAAGCTGATAATATTCACGTACATATCAAAAAACGCGAGCGACGAGACCACTTCCCTGGATCCAGCTCAATACGACTCACATTCGGGTGGCGGCAAATATTATTCACATCATATTTTTAGTGAAATTTCAATTTCCTTTTCATCATCAATCATTCAGCTGTTTGATAGTAATTCAGCGAAATGAAGTACATTACCATTTTATGTAACAACTAGGTAGGTACTACATATTCAAACAACGTGTCTCGTAATAGACTCTTTACTGTGGTTTAATTAAGTAGGCTAATTATGTTTCTGCTCCGAACACACGTTTATAAATCACCTTAATGAGATCACAATTATAGTTAAGAGACTAATTACTTCTGAACACTATTAATCTAACAGCTTGACTGGGTACAGAACAAGTTAGCGAAGAAGAGAGCGTGTGGTATTAAGATGGGAACAATTCCATGCAATTATAACGAGGCACGAAATTTCTACAGACAGGCACGTTTTGGAGGCCGACTAGATATTTAACTTAGTCAATTCATTTCAGGTAAGTTTATAACTATAAGAATTAAGCGCTGTTTACAATCAGTATTGCCACGAGTATCTCGCGCTATATCCCGGCAGTATTGAGGATACGAACGGCACCTACGACTTCAGTTATAATGTACATTATTCTCAAACGCATAAGACTTATAGATACAATTCATAGTTAAACAATGTATGTGTAATAAAATTGATTTACTTATATAAGGTGTCATAGTGTTCGCTGACTATTTTAATAGTATTAATAAGTATATTAAAGTTTGCCAACCAGTTCCGGAAGCCCTACAAAACTGAGTTATTCAAAGGGTCAAGATGTTTTCAATTATTTACAAATCGTGAACTACTCCAGTTACTTATCCACCAAAACCTCACACACAAAATCTTATCAGATAGAAAATCGTCGAGTTGCAGACTAAAATAGATGCGGCCAGCTAATGAATAATTTAACTCCTCCACAAACACAGAACGAACAGTCCGCTCGCGCCGACAGCTACCCGACAACGTCTGGTTAAAAGCGGTCTACCATGAAAACGACAAACGAATATAAAATATCCTATAGGTACGTTTTATATAAATCTATATAAATACACATATATACGGCCTGATTAGCGGAGTTAGTAGTGAGCCTGCTTTCTGTGCCGAGGGTCCCGGGTTCGAATCCTGGTAGCGACAAACTTTGTGTGATAAGCGCGAATGTTTGTACCCAAGTCGTGGATGTTAAATATCTATATAAGTAATATATACTGGGTTCGCCCCCAGTCCATTGTACCGTACTTATAATACAAGCGTTGCTTAGTGTGGGACCGTATAGTTGGTGTGTTTGTCTGGAGATATTTATTTATTTATTTACATAGAAGAAATGAATATATGCCACAATATGTCAAGTAGGTATCTTTTGTGTGTAATTTCCTTTGTTATCTAATAGTTTGTATTTTTTCAGTGCGCAACGTGTTTTTTCAGGGAACTGTATAAATCCATGAAAATATCAGCGATCCTGAATTAATCCGATAAAGCAACAATTTAAGCCCTTCCCGGTGCGCCAAAGATTTCATCTCTGCCCGTTCATTTAATTCCTTCTGCCTTTTTAAAAAAAGTTTCTAGTCTATTGTCTTTGGCTTCCAATTTATGAAGCTTAACCTATACCTAATAGTATGTTCGGGTACGGTGCGCCATATCGCCGCGACGGCTATTTCCTCCCCGGCCGCCGCTTTGAGAGAAAATCATGAAGTTTCAATTTTTATTGGATATAAAACTCTTACTTCACAATATAACTTCTACGATTTCATGACTGTTGACCTACTTAACAAGCAGTAAAATAATAAATTCCTGCTTTATTTCTTCTAGTTTTTTTAACTTTTTCTAATATGTAGTTTATATTAATGTTGCCCAAAATCGTATCGTATTGGTTTCAGACTCATTGTACTAGTATACGATTGTATTTACGTAGCAACCTCTTAACTATAAAAAATTACTAATATAACAACTGTTACTTATTGGCTGGATCTGGCTTGGAAGACAGCGTGAGCGTTTGCTATGGGCGATTGCTGGCTTTTATGTATGGCACGGCCAGCCTCGCAAGGCTTTGTGGTCGGTTTGGACTAAGCCGTACGTAGTCTTTATACATAAGATATCTAGTAACATTATTAGCATTATTTATATCATTAATTATAAGCAACCAGTGATAGCCAAGTTGGTAGAACGCTTGCCTCGGTAACAAGGATTGCAGGTTCAAACCCCGGCTCGCACCTCTGTGATTTCATGTGCGAATCTCCTTTTTAACCATGATTATCACTTGTTATAAGGTGAAGGAAAAACATCGTGAGGAAACCTGCATGTCTGAGAGAACCCCTCGAAAGATGTGTGAAGTCCGCCAACCCGCACTGGGGCAGCGTGGTGGACTATGGCCTAATCCCCCTCGCATTGATGGGAGGCCCGTGCCCAACAGTGGGACATTAAAAAAAGGGCTGGAATTATTATTATAATTTCAAACGCGCAAGCAACCTGCTAGTTTGTGAACGGGATCGAGACAGCTCAGTAAATTCTCGGACACAAGTGCACTTGAGTCCATTAAGCGTAACGTAACACCTTCCACTTTGCAGTTTTAAAATGTGTCGCTTAATATTTCCAGCTACGAAAAATGTTTAACTGAAGTTACGTAGACGCTCGGCCCCGCTCGCTCAGATGCCCGACTTCACTTAAAGTTTTAAGCCATGTTTTTGCTGCAGCAACGGCTTAAAGGGAAGCACATATATAGCTTGCTATGCATATGCTTAATTCTGTTTCACCACTGGTGGCCTGACAAGCGAGTAGAAATGTTGAATACTCGTTCATTGTTCAGGCACTAATGTCAATACGATTAAAAATGGCAGCGATCTAGAGTGTTCTAGTATTTCTAATGATTATGGGGATTTCACTGAAACTTGGTTCGATGATAGAGTATAACAAGAATAATAAAAAAAACTCCTGGAAAATGGGAAGGCTACCCCGGGAAATTTGTAAAACTAGTGTTCAACCGAACGAAGTCGCGGGCTCTGCATGTGTAGGTATTACAAGTAGGTTTTATTCCAGACTGAAATTAATATTACATATGTAATCAGTATGTTTTTATTAAGCACGTATATATAATAAATAGATACATTTGAAACAAACATCGACAAACACACTTTATCCAAAACAATAAAGAAACCTTTCACACAAACAATGAATAAAATGATAATATAGTTAGGTTTTAATGCCTTTGTATAAGGAAGGTGTGGTCAGCTGTGGCCACGCCGAGGATCCCGGCGTGCGTTCAACGACCCTGAATAATTCATTGGGGTTTTCGCTGTCACGGCCTTACTTAATACATACGAATAACACCTATGTACTTCTAACTACCGTTCTCTGTATATACACGAGTATATTATATAATTAACGTGGCTTTGACGTGGTAGCATTTACAATACAATTACATTACCCACTGGGTCTTACTTATTCAGTCAGTATATCTAATTTGGTACTATTCTACAGTTGCGGACACGCAAAGAAAAACATCCACTATCGCTAATTGTACTTTTATAACAAGATGTTGTTTAATAAACACTTAAACATGTATAACTTGTTGCTTGATAGTTCTATATCGCACTCATAGGTATCACTAAATAAATGCCTTAAAATTCAAACCATGATCGCATTTAGAATGTTTTATATAACAACAATGATGTTTTTTTTATTATTAGTTTATGGCATTTATTGAGTTTCTTTGTGGATAGGACTGCGTTTGAAGACTATCGGAAACCTTAAAAGCTTGAAAATGTTATTTGATCACAACTTGTTTTAAAAGTACAAGTTGCGACGATGGTTGTTTCTAATTATGTGAACGCAATTGTATATTGATGATAATATTCTTTGCAAACCATCAACATTTTAAAACGATTTCTTAATTATTTGAAAAAATGCAATTCAATTCCATTTATATTGAAAAGTATAATTTAATTTTGGTATTAGGTAGGCGGTGTTATTAAAAAATATTAATACCCAATACGTTACATTCTAATTCCTATACAACACGAACCTGTTTAGTGGTGGTCCATGAAATTCAATCACCTGTTAGCGATGTTTATTAAATTTCACTGAATCCTGGCTTCCTCGCTGGGGCGTTGTTGATGTATTTACTCCTACAATTTTAATTAAATGCTTTTATTGGAGCTGGAGATTAAAGGGGTTGGTAATTAGAGCCAACCAGGATTAACGACCTTTGTCTACAACAATTATGATTTATTAAGTCAGACCATGAAATCAGGGCTTCGCCACGTTCGTTTGAGAACTGAGCTCCGTTCATTATCTTCCTTAATAATATATAGCGTTAATTACATTGGTGCATGGTGTTTCTGGTCAACAACAACCTAGAGCAATTTCTCAATGGGACTCATATCAAAGTTTCGAATGAATCGGCTTTCCAGTGATCAACGAATTGTACCTATAAGTAAAAGGTTTAATAGTATAGTTTTGAATTGAATAATCTATTTAATTCACGGAACTATGTAGCAGAGTAAAGTAAATAATGTAGTTTAAACTATAGCAATTTTTTTTCATTCTCTTGTCTCCCAATTTGTGGTCAACTAAGATTCAAATTCATATCCAGTGGCTCTCACTAAACGAGCCCAATTGTATCCCAATTATATTAGACAAATAGAAATGGGCATGAATATTGGAATTAGCAAAATTAAATAATTGAGTGGGTATCACCAGGGGTGGGCTGGAGAGCGGAGGGAATGAGTCTTATATCAATATTTGAGCGAGACACGAAACCGCTCCAAGACTGTTTGTTTTGTGCACCGCGGCTCATAACAGCTATGGGCTGTTTACATTTCACTATACAATCTGGAATAACCTTGTTAACATTTTCGTGTTTCCCCTATTTCAAGGATCATTCGCCCTACGCCTTCCAGTAATGTTCATGAATAAATAAGAACTATGGATTTGTTTTTATTCAATCGATTAGAACGATGTACATAATATTGCTGTACCTATAACTAGTTTGGCCGACCAGGAATAAAATGTTGTATTGCTTAAAGATGGCTTGTTAATAAGCAAGACAAAGCAAGCTGTAATGGTTAAAAAATGGGAATACGTTAACGTGATTGTATTGCTATTAATGCAGGATATTAGTTTGAGAATAAATTACGATCTTCAGTTTTTTCCGTCAGTTAGCAAAGAAACATAAACTAGTTAGGAAAACATTACATCATTAGAATAGAAGGACAAACCTAATACATTCATAAACAATAAAGATACCTAAATATAAGAGAACTTACTTCATAAATTCTCTTTGAATCGGCTAAAGCAACTTGAATTGAAATAGGCTAGGTATAAAGTGGGCCAACTATTGATCTGGACGGGAAGTGCCGCCTCATCAGGATCTGCGAGTGAATTGGCAAAGATCCCCGTGAGCTTATTGGATTTAACGTACGTTATCAACCGACTGTTATTGAGCTTCCTATCTTAGGCCCGGTTGCCACCAAGGCGAAGAGAAGCGGAGCGAAGACGAATAGACCGATGAGATTGTTTAAAAAACACGACAGGCGGATTTCAAACAATCTGATAGGTCTATTCCTCTCGCTCAACTTTTGTCCGCTTTGGTGACAACCGGGCCTAATACTTAGATTCCTACGTAAAATTAAAACAGTATTATTGAAAATATCTAATGCGTTACCTTTCAGGCAAATAACTGCGTTGCGGCGTATTGGCATCCCCTTATTTTCACTGACAATACAAATATTGAAAAATCATTACGTAATATAACGTACGTTCACTTTTTTCTTTTCAAATGAACACGATTTTGTTCGGATGAGTGTTAAAGAAAATTACTTTCAGTTCACTCGTTACATTTTAGCGACATTTTCTTACTTTGAATGATTGTGTACATTCGAAGCTTTTATTCCTGTTCTGACTTCTCAGGTGTACGTAGATAATTCCAACATTCATTTTGCACCTAATTAACTTTTTCATGAGAAATGACAGGTTAAAATGATATACCTACAGGTTCGATAGCGTTCGATAACAGTTTTAAGTACTATTTGATGGTGGCTTATAATATATCCCAAATGTCGCTGAGGCTAAAACCCGAGAAGAATCAAATTTGTTTTATTCATGTAGGCCAAACGGTTCGGAATGTTGGTAACACTGAGAAGAGATGGCAACAAACTCAGTGGTATTATTTTAAAAAAAGAGGTGAATTTATGTATACATTCTTAGGGACATCAAAACCATGAGGAAGCATCATAGCCATACTAAGTATTATATGCTAAAAAGAAAACTATAACACCCAATCTATTATTTATTAAATCTTTAGCTATCTGTTTGTACATCATAAACTACAATTCACGTAAAAACATATATCTACACATCATTGTCATCAAAATGTTATATATCAAGTTACAACCTTAGGTTTCAGAATTATGAATGAAATGTATGAACATTAAGTAAGTGAAATATTGTATACAAACTATTGGTTATGAAATGAGTACAAGATTAAATTGATATTCTTTTTTCTGTTGCTCTAGTTAGGTACAAGAAAACATCTCTATAAGTAATGAATTGTACATTTTGCCTTTTTCTAATCAGTCATCTATTAGAACGAATCATAAATAACTTGATTAACTTATTTTTTCTTACCATAGTTATCAATTAATCAAATAAAAACCTATCAATGTAAAAATCTTTGCTTCGGCTTATTCAATGAATTCACAACTAAATAAAAATACACCAGAAAATATTATTTCTATGCACGTAGAAAAAAAATAAGTAAACCAAAGAAAGAAATATATTTTTTTGGCACTTTAGTACGGAGTTAATTACGCGATAATGTTTCTAATTATATAGTTACAATAAAAAGGTTTACAGGGAAGACATGATCTGCTTTTGCGAATTTTGCGCAAAACATTTAGAGGCTATTATGTATAACCATTCAAACATTCTACTCACCACAAACCGCTGACATCACCCTTTATAGATATGGGTAGGTACGTACTTAACATTACGTATTTTCACTCCTAAACTGCTTGCGATATATACAAATTATTGCTGCCTAACCACAAAAAGCCTTCGAGTATGTACGGCGTATTAGATGAAATTGATTAGGTTAGGTATATCAATTAAAATCACAACTCTACCCGACTTTACACAAAAATATGTCTATAAGTACATCTCTATGGTCATAATAAATTCAACGGAACAATTATTTACATTTTAGTCAAAACAACGTGTAGCCTGTCCAGCTAACCCATCTATTTGTACTTATTTCATAAAAAAATATGTACGTCCATTATATCACAAAACGCCTTCCACTCCTCGCGCGGCCGACCGCTTCGAACTGAAACAAAAGAGCGGTAGGATAAAATATATCATCTGGCTTGAACAAATATTAAATTTCCATAGCTGGTTTATTTTACAGACGATAATGTAGGCACCCAATATTTTAATAGGTATGCATTAATACATCGATCTGCCTTAATGTACCTATATCTACTATTTCTATACAGTTAATTGTGGTAACGACAATTATGAATTGCGGTTCATTCAGCCATGTACTGTCAGAGTACATGAGCTACATTATCCTATTCCTATCGCTAAAATTCATAATCCTGTTCATTATCCGGGCGGATTTATATTATACGTTTTATATTCATAATTTAATATAAATATAATTGCTACACAAATTTAAACAATAACATATATTTAAAACAATAATTGTCAAACACCCTATTGCTAAGTTAACCGAAATAGACTTGTAAAACTTACATTAGTGCTACGTCAAAAGGGAATCATATTCGAAGGGCGTTGGGTCGGCTGCCCGCAGGTGTCACCACAGCACTCCTCCAGATATATTTGACACTTCTATTTGGTCTTCAGCATCAGTGTCAGTTACGGGCACTCTTCTCCTCCTGTACCTCATACGAAAGCTGATCCATAGAATTAATGACATAAGTATCAGACCTGTCACGGCTACTGTACCTATGTACTGAGCGTAACTGGAGTCAGCTAGCCGGTAAGGCGAGTATTCAGTTTTATAATTTGGATTAATAGTATCGGTTTCGTATACAGTTACGTTTTGTATTTCGTGTATATATTTCGAAGATATCAAGGTCTCTTTTGATTCATCGCCTGTATTTTCAGAGGTTTTCATTATGCTCAGGGGTGTGTTCAATCGCTTTCCAGAACTAGATTTGTTTTTCGGTATTTTTTTATCAGCTTCATCAATAGTAACCTTTTTAGAGTTACGAGCCAGGAATGGTAAATATTGTTCGATATCTAAAAATCTGTGATCAATACTATGCTGGTCATTCTGAATTTTGTTCTGATCTAAGATATTTCTCTGGTCTATGGTTTCCTTTACTTTAGAAACGGCTGATTCATTCATGTTATCGTTAGCAGGAATTTCGTTTTCATTTCTCATAAATGTTACGTCATGTCCTTTCGTAGCTTCAAATGAGTAACTTGTGTCCTTTTCTATTGACTTATTCATATTATTAATATCATATTTATTATTATTGTGTTTGAGCGTTTTTTCCGTTTTATTGTTTAGATAGCCATAGTATCTTAACAATTTATTTATCATTTCAGTGCTATATAAATTTACTGGCGGAAGGCTATCACTGATGGTGAATGTTTCTGGGAATGTGCAATTGTATTTAGTTATTTCTGCTTTCGCTTCGGTAGAGGAATAGTAACAAGATTCCTCGTTTAATGAACTGTTATTCCAATTCATCCAGTCTTTTAACCATAATTCAGCACTACAGTTTATTTTATTTCCATGCAATCTTAGAGTTTTTAGTTGAGCTAAATAAAAGAGCAAATCGTTCCTTATCTCGGTCAAATTGTTCATTCTCAGGTCTAAATATTGTAAATGAGAGAATGCAGCTAACGCTGCTGAGTCGGCCAACAACTGTCTGGCTAATCCGGGGCTAGACTGCAGATGAAGCATTTGGACGCTTTCTGGTGAAGACATTGGAAAAGAGCCATCTTGTTCAGGCACCGATAGGTTTAAATAACATAATCTTAAGTCGCGGAGAGACAATGGTCCATCAAAAGTACTCCACGACAGTGCTTGTATCGGATTATTTGACAAATCTAACATTTCTAATGATAGCAAATCATCGAACACGTGGTTTTGTATGTATTTTATATTATTATTTTGTAATGACAGAATACGTAAATTGGGCAAGTTTTTAAAATCAGGAATAGACAAATTCCTAATTAAATTGTTGTTTATCGATAAATATTTTAATTCATCAGGCAAAGATTTTGGAACTGTCGTTACGAAATTTTTGTTGATATTCAAAAACAGCAACATTTCTAATCGTCCCAAGGAATCTTCTTCAACTGATACTACTTTATTATCAGAAAAGTCTAGTGATTGCAACAGCGGGTAACTGTCGAAGTCACCACATCTGACAGCGGATATTCTGTTTCCAACCAATGATAAGAAGCGAACGGAGTGCGTGAACGCTTCAGGGACTTGGTACAAGCCAGTTCTCGAGGCATCTATCTGTTGCAGTCTACGTCCAGTGCCGACCAGCAACTGTGTATCCAATTGCGTAATACCAAGATGCGGGTTGTCCGTAAGCAATAGTCGCGCTAGATTCGGCAGTAGCTGTAACGCTCCCGGTGCCAACTTCCTTAGATTGTTATGTGATACGTCCAAATGTTGCAATAACCAATTATTGAAGTAGTTCTCATAAATGAATTCAATATTGTTTCTGCTCAGGTTAAGATGTTGGAGATTTTTGAGAGGCGTAAATACGTTTGTTAATACAGTCAAATTGTTTTCCGATAAATCCAGAGATTCTAACTTTGATAATCCGATAAAACTTTCTTCAAATATGTTGACAATTTTATTTCGACTCAAAACGAGTTTCCGGAGATTTAGAAAGTTATTAAACAGGCCCTTGATTACGTATTGCAACTTATTCGAAGATAAATCAATTTCTCGTAAGTTACGGCGTTTGATCTTGATCCTAATTTCACTGAAATTATTGTTATTAATATGTAGTGAATATGTATCCAGTAAAGGTACATTGAAATCAGCCATACTAGCATTACACATGCTGTCATAATATGCACTAACTTGTGTGTATGTTTTATTGGCATAATCAGGAGGCCAAGAGGTCAACTGTACATCTTCGTGACAACACACTAGCAACTCTTGATGCATCGGGTTTTCTCGTAAAGTAATGTTATAAAAACATTTTTGACACAAAGTTGTAATCGAATTGCATGCACAGGCACCGAGGCACATAGACGCTAAGTTGTTTTCTTGCCACGACAAAGTTATCGCTAAAAATAAACACTGTTTAAAAAATACAGCCATCTCTAACAGTGTTTCAGAAGGATTTCCGATTTTAAGCTGGATTAAATATTAGGTGATTTCTTAGCAGACACAAATTAAACATATCGTTCGAAATCACATAGCCACTACTATTGGTTTCGTGAATTTCACTCGCATCGATCATGTTGTAACTTAGCACTTGCACGAGCACTCACGTCGGCGGCTTGGTTTCAGTCACTTTGGTGTTACTCATGCTGATAAGTCTTGCCTTTGAATAAGTAAAACGGGAGCACTCTGAGTGATGTTATGATATAGCGCGTAGCGCGGCACGTGACACCGATACGTGCGCGTCGTGTCGTTTGTTGTGGTCGCGCGATCGCTCGCGGGCGGCCGGGGCGGCCGGGGCGACTGGGGCGGACGCGAGGGTGCGGGCGCCGGCGGGTCTGGCCGCGAACTGTGCGACCGACGCGAGGCCGCGAGCCGCGGCGCCGGCGCTCTGCCGCGCCTTTACATCCCTCACAACCTCATTTTTATATAGTCAACTGACTTCCACACCGCCACTATTTATGTCATACTCGGCGCTCCCTAATACGTTATTTTGAGAACGCGAGTATTTGTAAGTGTGCGTTATATTTTTCAGTCTACCTGATTGGTGGAGAATATGTATTAAAAATAAGTTATTATTGCTAAATAATTAAGGTTCTGCAGCATGTATTAAAAAGGAAACACTCATACAGGTGATTCAAAAAAGGTATACTAAGCCTTGAACCAGCGCTTCTTCAGAAAAATCGCAATTGAAAATTTTTGTGAGGATTTTTTCTAGAGATGAAATTTTGAACTAGAGACCTACTAAAGTACCTACATGAAACAATTAGAATGGCATGAAGTATTGATTACTACCTATTTATTGTATAAAAAGAGAAATTAAGCACATGGAGCAATGCATGTATGGATAGACTGGAATTTAATACTACTTACTACATTCAGAAGGTTGTATTGTACACCAGGTGCCTATGTGCGGAATATTCTTCTTAGTAATCTAGGAAGTCACAGCAAGGCATCAAAACCTACCTTTTTATTTAACCCTTTAGACTAGCTTTTGTTTGGATTGGAACATGTCCCCGGAACGTTCGGCCAGCATTATCATGAATTGCTCCCGCAAGGCCTTCCGAAGGGTCTCTTTATTGTGCTCCTTAATTTGGGTTATTTGAACTTTTCTTGTCCCTTTCTCAATGTCTTAAGGACGAAAACATCGTATCTCAACCACCTCCAATATGTTAGGGCGCACCTAATCCCAAAGTTATGACTTTTTTCTACATACCTTTCCTTTTGCCTTTTAAATGACTACTTACGACCCACTCTTATCTATGTAAGTACATGGAATTCACATAAGCATAAAACAAGTTCGCATTTTTTTACTCGTTTCAATTACTCTACTAAAAGTTATATATGTGTATACGTGTCACAGCATGCAAGCAATTTGTGTGGAACAAAACTATAGAAGTGGTTTTTCTTCGTCCTGTCCGTCGGGTTAATAAATATTTCCATACTGCGACGTAAGGAATATATCCTCTGTATATTAAGTTATTGCATCCAGAACATTCCCCATCCATTTCTGAGAGCACCTTTCCCGAATACATTTATTAAAGTGACCCTCAGCTTAGAGGCCGCAAGATAAATCATAGTCAGGAAATGGCAGGCTTTTGCGGTAAACCAAATAAAAAGGAAAATCCCCACAAAAGTGCCTAATAACATATGCGTACTACTGAATATTCACATTGTATTACTACAATAACGCCATTATGAAATTGCTTATGGTATTAAAAAAACGTACTATACGTAGCTGTTTGTACGATTAAATAAGGTTACGAATGAAAGCTCTCATGCTAATTACAAAAGGAGTATCTGTGTGTGTTCTTGGGGTTCTTGATTTTGTGGTCACTGAACCGAGTTAATAGGTTTTTTGTACAGTAAGTACTGTTTGGTTTATTCAACAGTAGGTTTGTAGCATAGAATTAAGAATATCATATGTAGTTACAAAAAAAACGGCAATCTACGAATATACCTAAAGAGATTACCATTATGTTACATTTAGATAGGTATATATAGATACTCGTATATAGATAGATCTCACTCAATAGGTTTAGTAAAAAAATACCCGGATGTACTCTAGATATCTGGAGCTCTTAACGAACTAATAGAATCCAGAAAAGCCTTTTAATGAGCACGAGAAACGGAACCACTCAGCTAACACTCGTAGATCGAACTAAACGCCCTATTTACCGCTGCGAGATTAAGTAACTAAATAAACGGTGAACAACCGAAGCATTAGGCCATTAGTGAGGGGGCAACAGCAGCCGGTGGAACTAAAATGCGCCTTCAGTGGAACAAAATCGCTGTCATTAGGTTAACGAGGGCCGGCTGCTGACGCGGCGGGAGTGTCCGGCGTAACTCTTTAGATTGCAAGACCTAATGAACCGGCATCCCCTTGGCAGCCCGCCTGCAATAGACGAAGCACTGATTGCTTAGTCGTGTTCCATTTACTGGCGGTAGGATAGAACGGCTTGCGAGCCAATACACTGGTGTTTAAAATAAATTTAACTTTCGTGACACACATGGCGATAAAAAAGGAGTTGTATAAAAGACAAGCCCGCCGAGTGCTGACTGAGTTTATTGCTGGATTTTATAGGTAGATGTCGCTTTCCGGCAAGGAAAAATGTAAACAGATCATTTGTGAAAAAAACATTCAGGTGTCTGTAATCTGGCAGCAATTACTCGTAAATCCGTTTACGCATTGTTAATCGGCGTGTCCAGCGAAGAGCCGCTGAACCGTGGCAACTGTAATAAGGACTCGGCTAGTGTTGCCAGGGATTAAGGTTTAATCCGAACGTCCGGACAGATGGCCGAAACAATATGAGATTCTCGCGATTTTACACAAATAACTGTACCTATACTAACTTATAGGTATATTACAGTACTACCAAAGGTACCACTTAGGTGGTTATTGAGTTTATATAATATCAAATATCAGTCATTCTTCATATTTAAAAAGCTAAAGTAAAATTCAAATGATATATGAGTAATTTTTACCCAAAGCTATCCATTTTTTTGCTATACCTATGGCAACAAGAGTCCCTGGTATAAAACTTTATTAGGCGACGTACCTACTTCTGCCCACAGCCGGGATGCGAAATGACGCTCATTCTCATTAACCTCGTCTCCGCTGTCTCGCCCCGTATCAATGCCAGTTATAATATTTTTGTACACAACAAAACAAACATTACGTGAAGTTGAAATGTTAAACAATGAGTGATGCTCATTTATTTGTTAATGAAAATAGATGATCAACTTATGTTGTGGCATTTTCGCATGTGTGTGTGTGTGTGTGTGTTTAGAAATATGTTTCTAAGGGTTTTTAAATTTTAAAATGAGAAAAGCAGTTTTTATTTGAGTGCCTATAACTATACTCCAAACCACTTTTTTTGGATTTATTAACAATAGCTTTATCGTTTTTAGCGTTAAAAGCCCGTCACGAAAGTGAAAATTTTCTGAAAAAGGGTCCCTTTTTATCTCGGTGTAGCTAACGAATAAAGGTGAAAATCTTGAAACGGTTAGTGGCAAACCGAACACTGAAGGTCGACGCTTTAATCAATCACACGTTCGCTTCAAGATGCACGTACAGCCTCCCTGAAATATGAGATTTGGCCCGGGTGAACTAATGTTTTATATATATTATGTTGTTGTATTGACAATCTTGATTTGTTGTCTGTCTCGCAGCACTCAGATTCAAGGGATGGATTCTATTGTCTCGTAATTATTACGACTTTCGTCTCTAACTATTCCCAGGTTATACCAACTATTATGGCACTATTTGCGATTTTTAAAACTTAGTGCGGTACTAATATACCTAACTTAGTGGTGACATATAACTTATAAGTGCTATAAAAATTTAAGAACGTACCCATGTATCTATCTGCATAGTTTTTTTAGTTAATTTATCCAACTACAGGGGGTACGACATCGCCACGTATTTCAAGGCATTTGGGAGGCTTCATCTCGTAAATCATTCAAACGTCTACCTGGCGTCTATATTTATATCCTTACCGCCGACCACGTTTATCGAATATTCCACTCAATTCCGAGTCTTAAAATACCTACACCAATGTCAATGTTTAGGGGTAGGTACTACTAGTCGTCAGTGTAAAGACTAATTCCTGATGTTTGTGTTGGTCTTAGGCAGAGGTCTACGGATACAGATTTTTTTTTGGTTAACGTAACTGTAGCTGCAAGTGCTCTTCAAAAGGGAGTTAAATTGACAAATATTTGTGACCGTCATCACTCATGAATTTTTGACCAACCATACGAAAATATGAATAACCATATAAATAAATAAATATCGCCAGATGAACCATACGGTCCCACACTAAGCAACGCTTGTATTATGGGTACCGTACAATAGACTCAGTGTCAACTCACTGTATAATACTTATATAGATGTTAAACATCCATGACTCGGGTACAAACATTCGTGCTCATCACACAAAGATTGTTCCCTACCATATAACAAACGTCACAGTATCAAATACAAAGAGAAAATGCATAAAACACAATGTTGCTCGCTCACTAATCATTATAAAAAGCGGCCAACTAGCGCAGTGTCTCTATTAGAGGCGACGTATAAAAACCTCGCCGCACTTTCATTCTCTTTATATTTTTTTATGACGCTCTGGATACCACCTACGTCATAAAAAGTGAAATATTGTGTCTCAGAGCGGATGCCAGCTCCCTTTATGAGATTGAACAGAAATCCGATAGAAAACTGAACTTTACGTACGTAGGTATCTAACCTATATTTCTACCTATCATCCATTTACGTTTTATTATTGTTTTGGGTGCGACGCCTTCATAGACATCTAGGTGATCTTCAAAATCAGTTTTTCGCCCATAATCCTATCAATGGCAGAAACATAAAAGTAAAACACTACCTTTTCTAAATTTAAAAACTATTTTTTCTTTAGCAATGAAATTATAACATTTTATTTCATACTATCTATCCCGGTGAACTTCGTACCGCCTCTAAATCAAATGTTTAAGACAACTAATTATCTTTATTATTATTTCTTGTGATTTTTTTAAAATCGGCCCACTTGTTCTTGAGTTATAAATGGAGTGACTAACACGACTTTTTTCTATATATATATATATATATATATATATTTACGAGATGTTTACTATTTGGTTACAGAGCATCCGCTTTATAGTAACAAAGTTTTACGGCATGTGATAAGCTAGGTACGCAGCTAAAAAACTAATGGACCGAGAAGCGATCACTTTGTCCGTACCCTCTGAAATCATCGCTGCCTCACTATGCATGAAAAGACTAGCTACGAAGAATGACTTTCCGACCTATATATTACATTAAATTCACAGAATGTGCAATTTTTTATGTATTCATAACTCAATTTTATTATTTTGCACGAATTTGGGAAAATCTGTTGGAAGAATATGTTATGTTAACCTTGAATTGGTTGTGCTATGTAATGAAACTGTTCTGTGTTTCTACTATCTATGCTGCTACATGCAACTAGCTAGAGGTTCCATGTTCAAAATCTGTCATTCAAGTTTTCTGCTCTCCATAATGTTCCAGTTAAGTTTGTCTTAAAGTTGTATTCGTATCCCGATAGAGACTTCCTGGAGTTTAGAGGTCAAAATACTCATGAGTTGTGGACACCTATCCATTTTTTCTATATTATATGTATTCTATATGTTGACTCAAGGTTCAAGCAATCATCATGAAAAGTTTCATTAAAATCCCAATCCCATACATCAAACCCCAACAGGTTACAGTCGTATTTTGTGTTTAGATAGGTAAGTATATAAGCACATTTATGTAACCCATCACAGATTCGGCCATCATCTTAAAATGGATGCGGTCGTGGAGGGTGTGGGACGGTGTCCGGTGCTCTTATCTGTTCAAACAAACCTAACCATCAGCGGCGAAGGTCCATACAACACGATTCCTGTCGGCTTTTGCCTATTCAAATTAAAATCTGGGTACCTACCTACTCGCTGGAAAACATATGTTTTATTGTTTTGCCTAAACCAACTAGAATCTTGGTTGTTTTTTCGGCAAGGAAGATGTTCCACATACCGCACTATGAGGGTTTTTTTTAGCTTTTTATGCACTCACAGGTAATGGTTTTTTTCGGCTTCCTTTGGGCGAATATTCACATTGGGCGCTATTCCGATAACTCAGTTTTTCCTAAACATGTTTTGGAATTAGCACGCACACCAGATAGTGCACAACACAATTTATTCGTCCAAGCCTACGGATTTTTAAATACCAGGTCTGAATTATTAATCATGAAATGGAAATTTTCGGGGTGTAGTACCGCCTACGCAACCCTTTCATTCTGGCGCAGTCGGGTAAAAACAACGAAATCCAAAGTCAAAATTAATTTTGAACGGAAATAAAATTAAAATTACATGCAAGAAAAAACATTTGAAGGAGACGACAAGGTGGTCACAATTCCAAAACATTTTTAAGTGGAGCAAAAGGCGGCCTTATGCGGCGTCCTTTCTTCACCAGTATTTAGTTGGCCTATAATTGCTACAAGCTCGGACACGGAGGTATATACGCTTCTCATGACTTGGTGCCCGCTAAGTATCTTCTTCTTCTTCCTAGCCCCTTTGCCGTTTCTATTTATGTATTGGGACCTTGTGACCATTCAGTGAAAGTGAAAATTTTGGTAATTGTAGTCTTTGGCACCAGCTAACCACAGTTCTCATGCTAGCTCCCTGTTTAATTGATACGATCTTTTCTTGGGTTTGTCGTACAGGTCGCATCAAAGGATCTGTGCATCTCTAAATGTATGCATTCTGCATGCGTAGAGTCGCCATTTTTACTAATTTTATTTGATGCGACCTATACCTACTGTGTCTTCTAATAATTACGGGTTATGTTCTCCGCCAGTCTCTCATGACGTAACCCCCGTGAAGAAAGTCGATGCCACATCTGCGACATTCCCCGTTCATTTGAAGCTAGAGCGACTACGAAATACTCCATTAGAGCGCAGCTGTCGTACGTCGTCGAATTTGTAATTGGCAGCCCTAAGTATAAATATTTTTCAGAAGTCTGACCCTAACTTATTGATGCCCTAATAACCTGTACCTAATAACTAAATATTGTATTGATATAAATACTGGTGCACTCACGAACATTTATGTGATCATTACTATTAATTAATTTTAAAATATACTTTATTTTTTAAATATTTATAGATACTTTATAAAAAAAAATCTAAGGCTCCAAAGACTCTCAAAACATTCGTTTTAATTTTACCGAGACCGTAAGCATAACGATTATTATACATTAAGCCCCGCCATTCAAAGAGCGTATACTTGAAAGTTACATTAATTAATTCTCTTAAATCAAAACAACGTTGCCCCAAGTCTCCGGTGGTTCACTTAAAATTTAATTGTGAGGGGGTGAGGGCGGGAAACAAATTGTCCGGAGATGTTCGGAACGGGAAGATGACGTCACTAGACACGAATAACGTATAGAAGACTCTCTCTTCTTTGTTAACTAACAAAGATGATAGTGGTTAAGTTACCATAATTAAGTATAGGTTTTATTACGTCCCACTGCTGTCTGCGGATTTCCCCCTCAATTTAAGGTGGTACAACCCATATAGATCATGACCCTGGCCTAGTTGGCAATCGTCTGTGTGTTGATGGTACCAGGTACGGTGACGGTACTAAGAGTGCACTCCACACTGAGCACAGCAGACTTCGCGTTATATTAGGTACATTACATGTTACTCTAGTCGGGAACCAGCTTTAGACATGTAGGTTTCCTTATTATATCCACCAGCATTACAAATAAATACGATGCAATGACAAACAAAAATGCATAAGAAGGCTCAAGGTCGCTCAACGCGCAATGGAGAGAGCTATGCTCGGGGTTTCGCTACGCGATAGAATCAGAAATGAAGAGATCCGTAGACGAACTGGAGTAACCGACATAGCTCAAAGAATTGCCAAGTTGAAGTGGCAGTGGGCAGGGCACATAGCTCGCAGAACCGATAGCCGTTGGGGCAGAAAGGTTCTAGAATGGCGACCACGAATCGGAAGACGGAGTGTAGGACGGCCCCCCACAAGGTGGACTGATGACATCACACGCGTCGCAGGAAGCCGGTGGATGCGAGTGGCGGAGGACCGTGATGTGTGGAAGTCGTTGGGGGAGGCCTATGTCCAGCAGTGGACGTCTATCGGCTGATTGATTGATTGACAAACAAAAATCTTTTACATAACAATTCTGCCACAAAATAGTTTACCTTATCTGGGAACTGAACTCCCAGTGACAGGTGATTGAAGACAAAAAAGATTTGGAGAATAGCAGATACCTAAAGATGTACTCTTTATTAGAGACAGCATTGAAGAATGAGAATAAACAATAGACAATAGCAATATAATAATTAAAATATATCGCATGCCAGTGCTTTGGTTGTCTGTATGGAAAACGTAGGTTTTAACACATTACATTGCATAAGTCGCTCGGTACTTCCCCCTAAATTTTATGTTAAAATTCAATAGGAAACGGGGCGAAATATTCATTACCGGAGCGCTCAGCCCCTGACGAATTCGTTATCAGATAGCTAATAATCCAATCGGAATGGGCTGTTTTTCGCAGGGCACGAATTGCCTCCATCTTCCCGTCGACAACATAATCAAATTTCAATGGTGACGCCCGAAATAATCTGACTCGGTACAAATACGCTGAAAAACATGTACCTACCATAAGATTGAAGAAGGGAACTACTTACACTACATATACTGTACATGCTGTACCCTATCCCGTGCACTACATAACCGGTGCGTGACATTCATTATTTACTTGCGCATAGGTTAACCACTTACAATGATTGGCAGCTATCATTGTATAGGTGACCTATACCTACTATCAAGGACCTTATTCTCTAACCACATAAGAAAATGGTCGTACTTATAGGTATCAAATTAATAGGGCCGCAGCAACTTGTTGCACTAAAGGTAATATAAGTATTCTCATACGAAAATAACTTTAAGGTAGACAGGCACAGGTCATGTACCTGAGATTATGTACCTACATACACATTGTACAATAATTGTTGTAAGTAATATTGATATAATAAACATTCAATCGAAGTGTTTGCGACCACTGTTTCGAAGATTACAGGGCGGTATTATATACTTATGTAGGTTCGTATTGTTTTACGTATCCAAATCTGAGCGTATCGGCATCGGTGCCGGACAGATCACGGACGGCGGCGACTAATTGCCGGCCGGCCGACAAGACCCAGTGCGATTGGCAGCGGAGGCGCGCGTGTGTGACGGATCTAAGGCTCACTAATTAATATCGGCTGCCTTCGCCCGACAGAACACAAATCTTGCTATAAACGCGAAAATAATTCATAGGGTTTTCGACAACCTACAGAATATAAGAAGCAGGTAGGTAGTAAAAAAATATCACATAATCATACAGAAAGATCTGTCATATAATAAATACAACTAATTGTTCAACCCTGGTAAAATCCATTAGATCTTTTTTTATTATTTATTGACCTTATAGTCTTACTCTTAACCTAACAAGTAAATAATAATCTAAGTAAACTCCCTTTCCTTAATGATGTCTAAGTAGGTATTTAAATTTCACAGACAGCGCATATTAAGTACCTAAAATAGTCGATAGATATTTAGGTATATACCTACTTAAATCATATAAGTAAGTACCTATAGGTTTATCAAGTGGGATAGATACCTACAGAATAAGGGAGACGCTATAAACTCGAAAACCCCAATGCGGTGTGAGGGAATTAATTATTATCGGGCCAATGTTCCAATCGAATGCCTCCGGCGTCGTCGGCGGAAATTTATTTCGAACGTCATTTCAAAATGCAAACCCCGCACGGCGCGGCGCGGCGCGGCGGCGCCCCGGCTTCGAGAAAAATGATAATTTCCTCTTCGTCGGCTGTACCTCCATTCTCACCTTTATATTCGTTTTACAACAATAGAACATGATAAATTAAAACTGAATAATGAGCCAATCGCGCAAGCATAATTTCTTTAAGATGCTGCCTATATATATGCTCATTATAAGTAGCGCGAAACCAATAGCGTGATTTACTTACATATGACGAAGAGAGTTAGTGCGGCGTATTAAAATAGGTAGGTATTTATACATATGGACTTAAATACCTACGCAATATATAATATGGGACGCGACACTGGATTGGCAGCAGTGGCTTAATTTGAAGCCAATACGTCTTAAAAAAAGTGGTAACCCAAAGGAGTTTAATACAATTAAATATAGTTAGGTAGGTAGGTACTTACTAAAAATGATTCAGTTCAAAACTATACATTACTACTACTACTACTATACAATAAACACAAACTAAAACAAACTATACAATATTTTTTTAAACAAGGCGACCCAGTAACGTTTGGCCATACGCTCAGGCCTGTACAGGTGTCATTTTTTAAATGTCTTCTAAATTGATTTATTTCTTTTGTAATGTTATCTTTATAACCTACTGTTTGCCCTATCAAAACATTTTACACTATTTTTGTTACTCCTTATATAACCTACTGTTAAGGTGACTTTTTAACTTTACTTTTTACGGTTCCGTAGTCAAACTAAGAACCCTTTAGTTTCGACGTCCGATTTCGATATACATTAGAAATGACAAAGATGAAGGTGAAATAAATTCCCGACCAGAAAATATGTGTGTACCTATACCACAGCCTGTACGTATCATGCTTGACGCAGCCTGAAAATGGTATACCTATTACTATACGATTCAAAATACAATAAGTAATAAAAAATTATAGGCATTCAATTTTAACGACAATCATAACATATATAGGTATACTAGGTTATAAGCCGTTTTGTTTTTGTTTTCATACAATGTCTTAGCCAGAACTCTACAAAAAAATGATCGGGAATGATTTGTACCGGACAGTGATATTATTTACTGCAGTGAACCAATTTGTCTGTCAAACTCTAAATCAGAAATTAGAGAGAAAGTCTGAACTTCGTATTATAATTTTGCATACCTTAGGTACCTACCTACACTTAAATCATGTATATATAATTTATATTTTATTTTGTTTTTGCAGAGTAGAAGAAGGTGTATTGATAACTACAGGAACAACAATGAACTTCTACACTATGTTTATGGAATGTATTAGTAGGTCAATGCCAAATAAGCGGTAAGTAGGTACCTACCTATTTGAGCAGAAGGATTATAGCTTATGTATAGTAGTACCATCCACTAGGATTTTGGAAAGGTATGTAGAGTACATGCATAATAATAGCGTCTGACGAACACACCAGCTGTAGGTACGGTTTCAAACTATTTCGATTCCGATCTAAAGTTATAACTCTCTAATGGAATCTATAACACGCGAACATTTCTAATCAAATTGATTCGGTTAAGTACCTACCTACTTAACAAAAAGTTCTCTTAAAGAACCCGCAGATTTCAAACCATTGATAAGTATATCGACGACCTGATCAGCTCAATTGGGAGTAAGTTAGTGACGTTACTTTCTGTGCCATGGATCCCGGGGTCGAATCCTGTTATAAGAGCAAACTTTGTGTGATAATCTCGAATGTTTTTACCCAAGACATGGATGCATAGTATCTGTATGTTTATTATATAATGGGATCGCCCCCATAGTAAAGTACCCGCATACAGTAATAATTACAAGCGTTGCTTAGCTTGGGACTGTTCAGGCAGTTGGTGTGTTAATCTGGTGATATTATAATATTTACCATTGATATGACTGCAACAGTTCCTCTTTTTTACCGCGTCTCCTTCAGAATATAAAAACCTGGATTTATAAAATACGCACTCTGTTTTGTTTAGCTTTATAATGGATGATCCTAAGAGTTACGTCAACTATCCATCAAAAACAACAGTTGGATTTGCACCGAAATTTACGAGTAATCGAAAGTTTTTCGCAAATATGATTAACACTCAAGCCTTCAAAGAGATGCTGGCTATTGACGGGGAAAACTTACGAAAAGATATGGAGAGGAAGATGCGATACTGCGACGAAGTTATAATGGACCAGAATATACTTATAGATATGTATGACCGAGAAGTCGACCAATCCAGAATCTAAACAATAGTTCAGTTATAACTTCAAGATCACACTCACCTATGAATGTATCTAGTAATCCAGTAACTATAGATGTCTAGTAACTTTCCTAATTAAAACCTAATTTGAATTACACTTACGTTTTACTTAATTTTCTTTCTCAACATGTTTAGGTATGTACCTAATAAAGCTACTTATTAGTTTACACGTGGGTCTATGTATCTAAGGCTATTCCTAATAACTAGGTTACCTACCAGAAACCTTGAAAGTCTCGCGTTGGAGAGAAATAGGTAGATAGGTACATAGGTACACTTTACTATGAATGAATCAGTCGGCTGCCAAAAATAATAAGACAAATACAGCTGATCTCGGACAAGTAGCAAGATGTCCTCGTATAAACAAGTCTGCAAATTTGAAGACACAAGTGTCCGGAATAGATTTCCAAACATTTTCAAGTCGCCTACTTATTTAGTACCGTAGTGTAAACCGTCTGTAATGTACGATTTACAAGAAGACAAAACGCAAGTAACTTCTAGGAATAAGGATAGCAAGCGTTCCGTTCCGAGGGACTTTTTGGCGAGAAGTTGATCCGTGAAGTTGTCAATTTTGTTTTATTTTCCAAAAAATATGTTTCTTTGATAACTAATGTGTAATATTAGTGGGATGTTAACCATTGTGTGTTCATAAACGTGCACGAGTCAAGGAAATTGAAATAAAATTGTATAACTCGATTTTTCAAGTTCTCCACAGATGTAAGGTAAATTTTCAGTAATGTACCCACGGCTTGACTGATAGGTGTAGGGGATTCATTTAATTATCATTATCGTCATTAACATCAATTTTATCACCGGGGGTACTTATAATTTTAAATAATGAGGAAAACATTTTACTTGACAAGGGCAAAAATGGCAAAAATTTGTAGGTGATTGCCAACAAAAAAAAGAAGATTAACCACTGGCAAAAATGGCTCTATTTTGTAGCCAATTGCCAACCTAAGAACAAAAAAATGTAAATCGAGCAATACTAAAACTGAACAAAATTGACAATTACCATGCCATTATTATTCCATTGCAGGCCAATTTTGTTGGCAGTCTTAGGGGACCTGTCTGCCCTGTTCGGACAGGCCCATCATATGATAAATGTTTTTTTCAAAGTTAGAACTGCATAATTATGTAACTTTTTCAGTTAAAAATACATATTTATTGGAATAATGACCCGCAATACAATACGACCTAGGATAAATCTTAGCCCACGGCCTGGCAGCACTGGTGTCAACTGTCAATCAGTCGTAGGGGTGTCCACTTCGAAAAAACATCGATGTTTTTTTTCGATGCGATACATCCACTGACCTCTATGGTATACATCGCTGGACTAATCATAAGCCCGGTTATCGTGTGCCTATTTGATTTTCGCCATTTTGGCGCTGATAGCGGCAGTGAGGGGGAATGGAACTAATAATAGAGATGGGACAGTGATATGATACATCGATAAAAATGTTTATGCTTAAACCTACCCATGCAGTGAAATGAAAATAATTATGCTCCATTCCTTTAAAAATGGCTAATGTCCAAAATAGTCGAGTGGTTAATATTAAGATGAAGCAAATAATGATAATGATTAGCCGAATCGCTCATGGGTAGGGTAGGTAATCTTAGGATAAGCCGAAACCGGACTAAAGGGTGGTGTGTGACTAGCTAGATCCTACTTAAATAAGGATCGTTTTTTAATTAGAAATAAGGTAATTTAATGTTGTTTGGGAAGCAATGGAGTAGGTAAGGTATTTATAGAAAATAAAAATCATCAAATTAGTACATGAGTTATGTTTAATAAAACAGTCATCAGGGAAGTGTTTTGAACAGATGTAATCATATTTTTTCGGACGCCAACTAGGCTTTTCAATGTTTTTGAGCCATAATTCTAGTCTTCTATTGTCAGTCGGAAACCTGTGAATTAGTAAACATTGTTCTAAAATAATATGTATTTGATAATAAAAATCTGTCGTCGGTGATATCCGTTCTTGAAAGTAAATAGATATTAATAGAAAAAAATATCGATAAATGTTATCGACAAGGAACTTTCACAACACTATTGAATTTTATTGTTTATAAAAACCGATAATACAAAGACAAATATGTTATAAATAAGATTAGTGACAGATTGTAAGTGCCTATAATATCAATAGAAGTTTTAATTTGTTGAATATTAGCCGTAAATTCACTTACTTGTGGAATGTAACCCCACTTCCCTTCTGGTAACGAGTTTTGCATAACACGCACTCTTTCATAGTGTACCTATTAACTAACACAACTTATTAAAGAATTAACTACATTAATACGACACAACAAACTAGTTTAATCGCCTTAAACCCACAAAACCACTTTATAAATAAGGAGACAATGTAAACAAAACAACGGCCATTTGCATTTTACGTCAGATTTAGTTCCTTTCCCCCTCGCTGGGGGCGCTTCAAATAGGCATAATAGATAGCTGTCATTTTAAAGGATATCATTAGTCTAGCGTACTTGTATCATGGTCGTCAGTGGATACATCGGAAGTGTGCATCGATGTCTTCCGATGTATCGGTAAGAAACATCGATGTTTACTGAACATCGAGTACTTTTTGTAACATTACTTCACAAAGCCCTCACCTAGTCAAACCTCTGACATACCATGCAAACGTCAATTTATAATTACATAAATACTACTCCTACACCAGATATGGGATATCTGTCAAAAGTGACAGTTACTATACGGTTGCTGTTCGATTATGAATCGATTGTGTTAGCAGAATTGGGGCCCAGTACTGTCCATGTCTGCACATTTATCGCGTGTGTTCAAGGACGCTGAATGTTCAAGAAATCTATATAACTAAGAAAATAAAACTGTTTATTAAAAAAAGTAAAAACCATGTATGAGAACAATATTGATTATAGTATGACAGTACTAATGAAATAAAATCATCCTCAACTTTAAACACCCTATTTCCAGTGTTCTTCTGATAAACTTTGCAAGAACAAAAGTTTATCTAAACGATTTCCCTTGAGTCGATTTCTTTGTTGGTTTACTTGGTTTTTGTGAGACAGCAAAAACAGCCGTAGAATTCAGTGGGTGTTTTTTTTTTTAGTTTGGCATCACCATAGGTATTTTGATAGTGTCAAGTAATATAAATTATCTCAGTTTTCGAGCATATGAACAGGCCCAAAAACTAGGCCCAACTAAAATTACCCCCCCCCCCCCATCCCTCAATCAGTAAAGTGATGGATACTTTACTGAAAGATTTTTTATGGATTCTTTGTGACAAACTGAAAAGCCAAGTTTCTTCACTCTGTTTCCCCATACCAACCCATAATAGTTAATATTCAACTTATATCACTCACTATTACTCGCAGGAACACTAGTTTTAGAAATTAAATCATAACTGACGCCATGACTTTTGAGTTTCCCGCTAAAAAGTCCGGGCTATGTTTTTATTTTATTATCTACCGCGCAGTATAGCCAACATCAATTTCTAAATTCGGCCTAAATAGTTCGCAGTCCAACCAGAGCGTTCAAATATTACATAAACACATAGAAATAAGATTCCGGATCCCGCTGCGTTCATATAAGTTTAAACAAAACTGGTTTGAAGTAAAAAAAAAAACATATTTTAAAACAAATAGAAATAAGGAAAAAGTTTTTTTTGGTAATGATTTAGAAATCAAACTGAGTTTTCATGAAAATAACTGGTTATCATTGATTCGATGTTTTATGAAAATACATCGATACATCGAGTATATCAATAACCTTTCAAAACATCGGATCGATTCGATGTATCGCATTGTAAACATCGAGTGACTGAAAATATTAAATTATTTTTCATCAGTAGTTGCGGTGCTGATTTAAAGTCGTCTAACTTCAACACTTACGTTAGTACGTCTAGTACTGTTGTGGTGGTAAGGTAAGTTGATAAGTACAATGTATTTGTCCAATATTGTGCAATTATAGTCTGTGATTTCATTAACTTCGATTGTAATTATCTTACATTGGTCCAAAGAGTAGTATTGTTTCGCTCCCAGTAACATACAATTATTACTCTTTGTAGGTTTATTAAATATAGACACTAATAATAATGGATCTAAAACTTGTAAAAGTATAACCATAAAAGTTTATGTATATTTTTAAACATATTAGATGGTATCTACCGTCAGCAGCACCATTGCTGCTTATTTTCATTTAGGTAATAATTGAGGTGCATGTCCATACATGCACCTAAATTATTTAATTGCATGCATAGCATATGCATAAGTAGGAACACTTACTCCAAAAATAATTGATATCCACAAATTCATGAAAAGTAATATCTCCTTAAATTTTCCTATGTGACTGATAATTTCAAATGCTGATACAGTAGATTTAAATGGAATTTAAGCAATTTTCGATAACTATCATAATAATGCAATGCAATGATTCCTTAGTGTAAAACCATAATAAAGCAAAGCAAAACTGTTTAAATTCAATACTAGATGATAAGCTAGTAATTGCTAATTAAGTATGTAGGTACACCTATATACACTTACATTAGGTGTCAATTGCTGTTGGTGACAAAAATTATGCCGGTATGGTGTAAAAGTGTTTAGTAAGTGTATAAGGGTGGGTATGGTTGTATGAATGCTCCTTCACTGATAATAAAGCCAGTTTTCTATTTACTGAACATCCAAATGGTCAAGGTCAAATCTTTACCTAAGCTGGGTCCACATGGCAACAATACATGCTATGCAGAAATAGTCAGTGTGTGTAGACATTGCTGCTGACTTCAAACATGATGTGCACTCACACATCTTGTTTGAATCAACTTCAACTCTACACAGAACAAGTTGGTGATGGGTGGTCCAGCTATTATGTTTGGTGTTGATAACTGGAATAATGGCATGATATTCCACAACTTGAATTTGTAAATTGTTGTTCATAGATACTCACACTACAATGGATTTATTACCAGACGATTCAAAGTGTATCATAGAAACTAAAGATGGACCGGTATGTGGATATATTGAAAAAACAGATGATGGGACCTTTTATAACTTTCAAGGGATACCATATGCAAAACCACCAACTGGAAAACTACGATTCCTGGTGAGTTCTTAATTTTTATTGCTTTATTAATACGTAATTATTGTGTAAAATTCCCTATGAAGTGCACCCATAATCTATGCATATATATATAATAACATAACTTTCTTGTGTATGTACCTACATTGAATATTTTTTAAGAATAATCATTGGGGACAATATTTGCGATACAGAGTCCGAATCCGCATTTTTTTGCAATTTTCGCCTGTCTGCCTGTCACTCAATGGATAAACTACTGGACACATTTTTATTTCACTTGGCATGGCGATAGCATAAGAACTGTGTCTCAATATACACGAGATGGATTTTACTGAAACTTAGCATGGTGATAACATAATGTGTTAATAATGTATACGATCCATTTTTATCTACAAAATGAATGAGTTTTGAATTAGACAAATTCAAAATTCGTCTGGTAGTTTTCCTGTGATGAGATAGGTATAGGTATACACAACCATTCCAAAAATGGCGAGTTCGGTCTTAATATCGAAAATGAACTATGTACGAGATACGACCGTCGCGATACGACCAAGTTACAGTCTTATTATTTGTACTACATAGAGATAACGTAGGTAAAATAATTGGATAACGTTTAAAACTGGCCGCCATCTCACTTACACATTCATTGTGCAATGGAACGAAAATGTGTCGAGATAAGTCTGCTCTTAGGTCACGTACACTGCAATATAGCCGTTATAATATTTTTAAATTAGTTTTGTTCCTCGCTACAGCAGCCTTATCATGCGAGCACATAAATTTAGCCTTGACCACGCAATATAAAAAACGTTTAAGATTCATTGATAGATGTTGTGTTCTATTATTGACAGCGGTAGGTGCCTCCAATGAACTCTATTTGATTAACCAATCCCTAGCTGTCCCTCGCCATTTTTAGTACGAGTAAAGAGATACGTACTTAATTACTGAATAATCTCAATATATTTTGGTTTATACACCTACTAAAACTTAATCCTTTACATTAAATCTACCCCGTATAAAGCCAAGGGGCCGCATTAGATTCCAAGAACTGACTTATAAATGTATTTCTCGCAACTATTCAGACCGTTATAATTATAACGACCCAAATACAAGTATTTGTTATCTTGGGCCTACATCCCAAGATAACGTAATACGTTAGTCTACCTTGAATCTTGTGATATTATCATTAAAATCCGCTTTAGATACTCGCACGGCTTGCTGTGATCAGAGACAGCTATACGAAGTAATACGTGACGTGACTTCTTCCTATAACTGCAGCTCCTAATAGGCAGTTAACTTCTTCAGGCACAATGAGAAGACATACTACCAAACCCACTGTCAAACGTATTTTTTTATAAAAATAATATATTTCAGCCACCGTCTCCAGTTCAACCATGGAAAGAAGTAATTGATTGTACGAAAGACCCAGCTGTGCCTATGAGTCTAGGTCTAGGGGAAAACAAATCAGAAGATTGTCTCTATATCAAAGTAATCTCTCCTAATAACAAACCCAAAGAACCCATGCCCGTTATGTTTTGGATAGGAAGTTTTAGCTTCGCTTACTGTTTGGACAAGGTATATGACCCGACATTAATCAGTAAAGAAAATATTGTGTTCGTAAAGTGTGGCTTTAGGTTGGGACCTTTCGGTTTTCTGTCTATCAATGACTACACAGCACCTGGGAATTGTGGACTTAAAGATTTAGTTATGGCACTAAAATGGGTTCAAAGAAATATCAGTCTCTTTGGCGGAGATCCCAATAACGTTACTATTTTCGGTAACTCTACAGGTGGAGCTATCGTCCATTTTATGATGCTGTCACCTATGGCGACAGGATTGTTCCACAAAGCGATAATTCAAAGTGCCAGTGCTTTAAATAATTGGTCTCTAGCTAAAAACCCATCTCAAGCTGTTATGGACCTAGCGAATGAATTAGGCATAAAGAAGACTTCAAAAATAGAAGTAGTTGAGGAATTGCGGTCTTTTTCCGCCACTGAAATCATGGAAGCCTTCCAAAAAATAACCACCGACGCTCTTAAGTTAACCAATAATGAAATATTCGATGCTATCTTCAAGCCTTGCATTGAAGTTGACTTGGAAGGCCAACCTGCGTTCATTACCAAGAGCCCACCTTTACTTATAAAGTCTGGGAATTTTAACAAAGTTCCTTTAATAATTGGTAGCAATAATGTAGAAGGTGCATTGTTGCAATTCATCAAAAAAGACTTTTATGATGATTTTGAAAAATATAATCAGAATGTTTGCTTGTTGTTGCCACGACTGTTGGCCGGTGAAGACAAACTATCAAAAAACATAGGACATCAACTACTCAAGTTTTATTTGGGCGGTGAAGAGTATCTCAGAGAAGATACAAGAACACAATATCTACAATTAATTACCGATTACTATTTCTCATATTACGTCAATAAAACTGTGAAACTGCATAGTGAATTTGCATCCGAATGCCCGATATATTACTATATTGTGAACTACGCGGGGGAATGGGCGGTACCGAAGGATTTGACCTTTTTCAACTCACTCGGGCACTGTGCGGAAATTCCATTTTTGTTCCGTATTAAAACACCCGAGGTTTGCAAAGGCAGCCGAGATTCCGTGTCAACAAGAAACAGAATGGTCAAGATGTGGACGAATTTTGCTAAAACTGGGTATGTAATTAAGTATTTTTTCACTGTGCTCAATTTCTAGAACTATCTGAGAGATGGCAATAAGTATACATACATCTACCAGCTAATGTCATGGAACTACCCCCAGATATGTTTATCGCAACTTACGCATGCGTGGTATTGTGTAGTAAGTAGAGTATTTAAACCTAATCCCTACAGTACTGGCACGAAGTTTGCTCGCGGCAAGATACTGATCAAATTTTACCAGTGGCTGTAAGTGCCATATAGCAGTGTTAATAGTGCTAAAAGCGCAAAAGTTAGGTGCACCTAATGCAGAGACTTCACGCGATAAGTCTGCAGACCTATCGTGCGAGTTGCGTACTTACCCTACATAACAAAGTTCACGTGTCCGATTGTCTGTCGTCCTGAGAGTCGAATTAACTTATAACCCTAATGAAATAAGTAATATAAATACTGTTTTCAGAAACCCAACACCGGATGATGATGATCCATTACTACAGATAACATGGGACCCTGTGGAGAACAATAACAAACTGAACTATCTTAGCATAGGATCTGAACTCACTAAGGGGAGGAATCCCTTCCATGAAAGAATGAAATTCTGGGAAGAACTCCACAAAGATCATACATTCCTTAGAGTACTTGTTTACTTCAATGATATTGGAGTTTCGTGGTAAATTATGGTCAATGCCAAATAAGTATAAGTACCTATTAGCCATATAAAGCCTGATTAGAACTATGGTTGTTAGATTTTTTTAGAATCTTCATATATCAGATTGAAATCAAATATTATCTGTCAACGAGCAGGTGATGATTTATTCGAGTGTGCGTGGATGGCCAAATCTACCAAGGCATATTTCCAGTTTTGGATAATTAATGTCCCTTGCCAAGAATTGAAGTTGTTGATTTAGAAAAGCAATATACATTATTACACCATCCGATAATGTTGCTAATAAGGATAAAAACCTGGGAAGCAATGACATACGGCATGAAAATAAAGCAGTATTTTCTTTAAAAAAATACCACTATCTTTAGTTTGTCTTATGTCACTACTTCCCAGGAATTGATTCTTACTAGCCACATTATTGGATGGTGGAATAATACAGTATGTTGTTGTTTTTTTTAATTTACAGGTTCAATTCCTGGCTAGGGAGATTATTGTTTCAAAAATTGAATTATGCCGATTTTGTTTTTATCAAAATTACTCTCGAGAGCCCTAAGCATTTTTCACTATTCCCTATAGTTTCAGCTATGACCATCGACGCACACTTGAAAAATTCACCCTCTGTACGTACAGCCAGTATGTTAGTATTAATAAGTAATGCCTTTATTACTGGGCGAAAACTTTGTATAAATTTGTGGTACGATCAATGTGCCATATAGATGATAATTACGTAGACCATACAAATACCTTTCGCTTACGTAATAACTCGCTCTAATCGCGTGAGTAGCGGGCATACCACCAACTAGCCGCAGTACCTCACAGTCGCAGTATATTATTGAGTGTGGTTCTAATCAGGTTTAATATATTCATAATTATTAAGGAAATGTGAATTTATTTTTCTACACTATTACAATACATATCGATTCCCAAAATGGACTGATAGAAATATAATAAAATATATTGCTGTTTTACAATGTTTGCAAAGAACTCGTTATTTCTAAATCCCTAATAAGTTTAACTAACTCAAAGCCACAGTGTGGCTTGTCTTAATTCAAAATCAACTCCACAGATAATTGAAGGCTGCGCGCATTAATAGGTATAAAAATAAAATAATAATGTTGGTACCAATCTGTAATACATTATGAAATGATAGTTCACATAACAATATACATACAGACTTAATTATTTTAGTTATAATAACAAATAAGATTGGCGTAAAAGCCAACAAAATACAAATAGGTACATCTTTTTAATACAAAATCAATGAACTAGATATACGTTGTTATCTACAGGCTGTAAAAAATAAAGAGGCGTATTTCAACATAAATTACATCACCATAATAATTAATTTCACCATTACATATTGGTGCAAAATATAATTCGATTACAATGTTATAGTCCACCTCTGCCTACGCCGTCGGAGAATACAAAATTGGTGTATATTATTTGATTGGTAAACCGATATTTTAATGCAGGCGTAAACTCAACCCACTCCTGTCACAATGTCTGAAGGAAAAATATGGGAAACTGATTTTTATTTCACATAAATGTTTACAAAAACATACGTAGTCGCACTATAAGGGTACCGTTTTTAACATTTTGGTACGGCACCCTAAAAAGTTGTAAATAGGTCTTGAAATGCCCACCTATGAAATTACCGTGGAATTGATCTAAAGATGCGGACGCAATTCACGAACCAGGTTCGGTTCGAACTATGTTCTCTTTGCTAATTTGAATACATCCGATACAAACATTCGTGATCGAGAATCGTATTAGAAAGTGCGTACACGACATATTGTATAATTTCGAGCCACGAACAAAATTTTACAGGAAAAGTCAAGATGTTTTTGCAAAAATTACTTTATTTTTGCACCCTGTTTTAAAAGGTAAAGTTAAGACCACCAGAAATAATGTCCCATATCGTAAAATACTAACCTTGAACAATTTATGGAAGGTTACGTTACGTTGCTGTGTATTTTACACTTCGGCGTACAATAGGTGCTAATGAATACAAAAAAAAACCGCCTGAGCTAAGTATTTCATACTAGTAGCTCAACACATCATAACGAGCACGAATTAAAACTTCAAATTATATCCGTTTACTTACCTAAATTGCACAATATGTAAGACTTTTTTTGAATCGCAATATTAACTACCTATCATCTCGAATCCGTTTGTCATGCTATCTTGATTTAGCAAGCGGTAGCTGAACTTTTATAACATGGTGCAATAGTAGATTGTACAACAAGTGCATAAAGTGAGTCATTTGGCTAGGGCAGATATTTAAGTTAAGAATAATTTTTACCGTTTTTACATGGAACATTCGAATCGTAGACCTACGGCCTCCTGCCTAATCACAAGTGCCTTCCTGGTTTTCATTTTTAATTGGCTATACAGAAAACAGAGGTAATAAACTAAATATAATAAAATAACAAGATCTTTCTATGTATATATGTATGGAGTTTTATTAAGTTTGACTTCATGGATTAGTCTTAGAAGAAGTAAATACTTTTATGCACTAGAGCATGAAATGCAGTTTTAATCTGCTTATATCCAGCATAAACAGGGACTTTACGAGCATGAGAAGTGAAAAATTAAATAGGAAGGTAAGCCTAATATTGCTCACAAAAGATTTTTTTCGTTTAAGTTTATTTTTAAAATACCAAAGGTCAACACATATGATAAGTCGTTTTTGCTAATCATCATAATCACTATAATATAATAAATATATATCCTTACACAATGATTTGCTAAATATGTTAAACATAAAAAAACACAAGCCATCTCATATTGTACATAAATCAATTTGATCAAACGAAAAGTTTAACTCGCCATACAATTTATAATAATTAATGATGTTACATTAATATTGTTATTTCATACATATATCGTCAAATAGGTTAGATTCAAGAACTCTGCTATGGTTTCTATTAGTTTGGCCGCAGGTGAACCATAATTTAGGGACACTGACTGGCTCTAATTTAATATACAAAAGGGGGTTACATACTTCTATATGGATATTTAAAAAATATTAGCGTGTGAAAGCGGCAATTAAGAGATCTTAAATATTTTTGTTTTTCTTATACATTACGGCCATGAGAACGACAGCTTTGCTGTTTAGTTTGTATGCCAACAGAATCACCAATATTATGATGTGGTAAAGATGTATAGACATTTAGCATTATAAATAACGCTTTAATCTTTAACAAAAACTTAAGTGATTACACTTAAATTTTTGTTATAAATCCCACATCGGGACGACTTATTTCTGTGAGTAGCTAATGGACGTAGTTTCAGAATAAATATAGGTAAGCATGGAACTATATTCGATGCGAATTGTCTAACGGCATTAGGTTGCGTTTTCGTTGAAATAAACACGAGCAAGAGGAGAGGAATAGACCAATCAGATAGTTTATAATACACATCTCAGAGAGGAGTCTTCAGTGGATCGCAGCTTTATAGACAATAAAATAATGGAAAACCATATTATTCGTGCATTTGCATGTAGAAATAAGAATAAAGCTGATATATATTAATACAATAGAATGCGCTTTGTGAACACAATGCACAAAATAAAATGTTGAGTAATAACCTAAAAGTTAGACAGAGCTACAGGGAGAATGTTAGCTATGGTAGTGCAAGGTAATAAAGAATTTATTCTATATAACTCCTATAGCATTGTGTAATATGTCCATAACATGACAATCACGAAATGTATTTAGACAGGCGATAGAATCTTCATAGGGCAATAAGCACTTGGGCGAGTTCTATAGAAGCGCGCCCCGCCAAGACGAGACACGTCTCCTTCACTCGCCGGGTCGACACGACACTAATTACATCATTGATATATGATCCTATGTATCAGCATGTTGTCTAATATAATCCGATAACTGTCATAGACAATAAATGATACAATCTTTAACATTATTTTGCCATACTTTCATCATATTTCTATGAATCACAGATCAATGATCATGATACAAATAATTATATTATTGTAAAACGTCAACCCTATAAAATAGAAGACCAAATTGAAAAATTATACTTTAAATTGATTATCAGTAAAAAATGACATTCTGGATGTCTATGGTACACAATAAAATGGAAAACTATTTTTCTAATAAAACTAATGTAATGTTTTAAACATGTTACCGAGATGTGAGTTGTGACGAAAAATGTACTCACTCCACAGTGAGCACCGATATAATGCAGCGTAAATATATTCCTAGGTTAGAACTGGAAGCCGCCCATCGGGACCGACTGGTCCGCGCTGAACTGGTACTGGTCCGTCGTGGACGACACGGCGGGCGCCAGCCTGCCGTCCTCCTCCTCCGATCCAAAATAGTTTTCTATAATCTCGAATGATTTCTGATAGATATCGAGATTTTCATGTGATTGCAGAAATTCTATTTTGTCCAAACCTGAAAACAATTATTCATGTTAGCTGTTTGCGTGTATATAATATAATATATCCCTGCCGCCTCCGCCTCCGGCCCGCTACAGCCTACCGTCGCTGCCGACGCACCACCCCTTTGCTACAAATGCCTCGCCTCGTTATTTTATCATTTTATTACAACTTAAGTGCTGACTTGTACCTGCGCGGGAGATGATGCGAGGGGATCATCACGCGATAGATCACCACTGAAGTGCTATACGCAAAGCGGTGCCCCATCATCAACCGCTCAACTTTCGGCCAGTGTTAATTTCAGTAATAAGCACTGACGTCCATGATACAAGTACGCTAGACTAATGATATCCTTTAAAATGACAGCTATCTATTGTGCCTATTTGAAGCGCCCCCAGCGTGGGGGAAAGGAACTAAATCTGACGTAAAATGCAAATGGCCGTTGTTTTGTTTACATTGTCTCCGTGTTTATAAAGTGATTTTGAAGGTTTAACGCGATTAAACTTGTTTGTTGTGTCGTATTAATATAGTTAATACATAAATAAGTGGTGTTAGTTAATAGGTAAACCATGAAAGAGTGCGTGTTATGCAAAACTCTTTACCAGAAGGGAAGTGGGGTTACATTCCACAAGTAAGTGAATTTACGGCTAATATTCAAGAAATTAAAACTTCTATTGATATTATAGGCACTTAAAAATATGTTACTAATCTTATTTATACGTGATTACAACGCATTTGTCTTTGTATTATCGGTTTTTTATAAACAATAAAATTCAATAGTGCTGTAAAAGTTCCTTGTCGATAAAATTTATCGATATTTTTTCTATCAATATCTTAAATAGATAGAACGTTCAAGAACGTAAAAATCGCCGAAGACAGATTTGTATTATCAAATACATATTATTTTAAAACAATGTTTACTAATTCACAGGTTTCCGACTGACAATAGAAGACTAGAATTATGGCTCAAAAACATTGAAAAGCCTAGTTGGCGTCCGAAAAAATATGATTACATCTGTTCAAAACACTTCTCTGATGACTGTTTTATTAAACATAACTCATGTACTACTTTGATGATTTTTATTTTCTATTAATACCTTACCTACTCCATTGCTTCCCAAACAACATTACATTACCTCATTTCTAATTAAAAAACGATCCTTATTTAAGTAGGATCTAGCCAGTCACACACCACCCTTTAGTCCGGTTTCGGCTTATCCTAAGATTACCTACCCTACCTATGAGCGATTCGGCTAATCATTATCATTATTTGCTTCATCTTAGTATTAACCACTCGACTATTTTGGACATTAGCCATTGTTAAAGGAATGGATCATAATTATTTTCATTTTACTGCATGGGTAGGTTTAAGCATAAACATTTTTATCGATGTATCATATCACTGTCCCATCTCTATTATTAGTTCCATTCCCCCTCACTGCCGCTATCAGCGCCAAAATGGCGAAAATCAAATAGGCACACGATAACCGGGCTTATGATTAGTCCAGCGATGTATACCATAGAGGTCAGTGGTAATAAGACATACCAAAGCATTCTTCGATGAGTACAGCATAAGGATTGTCCCTTTGATCAGATTGTTGTCCCGCTTTCAAAATATTGTCTAGTCCATTGAGCGCCACTTGAACCGTCTTCGCGTCCGTCAGCGTTAACAAGTCGCATAGCGGCGGTATGCAACCTTGTTCAACCAGATACCTAGAAAATACAAAAAAGTATTTGCTAATTCTATCATCATCAAGACATAATCGTCGGTAAGGTTTAGTAGAAATAAACAATTGGTCCATAGATAGATGGTGATAACATACAATAGGAATTGCAGTTGATATAAAACAGTATAAGAAATACGTTACAGAACAGAATGCAGCTGGTCTACAAATTATTTACTCATACATGTTACAATAACGCATAAGTTGAGTAAACGTATGAACTAGTTTTGGATTGTTTAGAATAGTAATAATAACGCCTAACGAACGGACCAACTGTACAGTCCCAAAGTAAGAATCGCTGGTATTTTGGGAACCATACAATGGACTATATGTATATTGAGATTGTGTATATAGGGATATACCTAATCTGGACATGAGTCCCTCCACTTGTGGCGTTCGTAATCGCCCACGCGGCTTCTTTCCTCGTTTTAAATTCGGCTTGTCTCAAAATCTCAATAAGAGCCGGGAATAAATTTCCATCAATTACTGCCTGTAAATAAAAAAGGAAAGCTTAGTGTAAGTACATATTATTATGACGATGGTAGAATTGAGATTTAACCCATATAAAGACAAATCAGTAACTTATTATTTTTTTATATATATAGTCAAGAGCATACTCTTTATAACTTGGTAATATACACTTATATTGGTATGGTATGTGTAACCTGTTGGTGTTCCTGCAGACAGGAAAAGTACTGCAGGCCCGAAAAGAGTGAACATTTCTATAATAAGGAGCTACAATTTGGGATAACACTTTAAATAATATTGGCTTCAGAAAATATAGACGATGCTGCATAGATCGTATACGTAAATTGATTCATAATCAAATTTAAAGTATAAAAATATCACAAGACAAGACTCTTTCTACAACACCAGTGTCATTATTAATCATTAACTCTTTTCGGTTCTACAAATGATTATTAAATTACAAATACATTGTGGTGCATGTGGTCATACATTTAATAATACTACCTGTATTTGTGTGGCATTTCCTGCAGTAATGTTGGATAGCGTCCAGCAGGCCTCCTTGCGGAGCGCCTCGGTGCTGGACCGCAGCAGCGCATTCAAGTTCGGCAGCGGGTTGCAATTGAGCACCGCCTGGGTTTGCGCGTCGTTTCCTGTCACTATGTTGCCCACCGCTCGCAGCGCCGCGGACACCACCGTCGACTTGTTGTGCCTGATAAATAAAATAAAATATCAAATATATATTTTGCTATCACGTCTGTAATTCCCGAAAAGGTTAGCAGATTTCGCATATGGTATTTGGTCCCAATTTAATAGGGGCTGAGTGTATTGCGGTTATGTTGGGCACCCTCCTCAATACGGAGGACTTGGACCATAGCTCACCATGCAGGCCCAGTCAGTGAAATTTGGTGAACTTCTCACGACTTTCGACATACATGCTGAAGTCCTCACGATGTTTGCCTTCACAGTTCAGCAAATGATATTTATTATTAAAAATGAGATTCGCATATGTAAATCTAAAAATCTCAGAGGTGTGAGCAATAACCTACACACCTTGTTTCAGAGGCGACCATTCTACCAACTTTGCTATCACCGCTTTTTATGATCCTCCTAAATATAAGACGTCACTTACATGAGTAGCTCCACAAGCCTCCTACAAACTCCGGCATCGATAACGGCTTGAATCTTCTCATTTGGTCCATCTGACAAATAGGAGAGTGCCCAACATGCGTCGCTTAAGACGTCAGCGTCAGTGTGGTGTAGCAGTCGCGCTAGAACTGGGATTCCTGAAATATACAATACAATCAAAACTATATATATTGATACTTCTATAATATACTATCGTCTTGTTTAATAAAATTCTTAAGACTGGCTGACAGACAATGTACAGCCTAAACCAGTGGACCTAGAGATTTTAAGTTTGGGGGATATATTCCTTGAGTACCCAAGAGGTGCACTAAGGAGGGGTCATTGGATATTCGAGGCCTAAGTGGGTCAAATATTGTAAGAAACTTTTTTAAGTCACGATTGCACACAGCGTCATAATATCGCTATTATAAAAAGGTAAAGATTGTGAATGATGGATGTGGTGGGTAATCTTAGTATCTGATTCTGAAAATGGTTTCACCTATAGGAAGCTTCCTTATGCCTGAGACTATGTTTCATCGAGGTATCGCGGGCAGAAGAGCTAGTTCTTATAAACAAGCAACAAAATAAACAGTGTGAATCCACAGAACCGTGTATTTGAATGCATCTTTGCAATGATACAAGTAATCAAATATATACTAATTAGATAAGTTTACCTGGTGCAACAGCTTCAAAATTCGTGGGAGGATTTTTGCCCCGACACAAATTTGAAAGGGTCCATACGGCATTCTTAGTCATAGATAACCTTGTATATTTATTTAATATTCTGAAAAAATACAAAAAAATATTGCATAAATGGAAGGTATGTCATAACATAATTAGCTCATGTTCTAGAAACAAGAACTATTTTCTGACTCTCCGAGCTTCCAGACTTCCTATTGTGATAGTTTGAAATTGAGCAAAGCAAGTGGCAATATTGAGCTCAATCACACATTTACACGCTAATACTCTAGGATGCATACATGGATTACGTATCTGCCTCATTGTGTGGGACCATATAGTTGGTGCATTCTTGATCCTGATTTACCAGCATAATCCTACTAAATTTTAATAATTCTAACTGGAATCTGATTATTAACGAAACATACCTACAAATTTGGGAATTCGTAATTTTGAACAATATTGTTCTCCTATAAAAGTAATCCTTCAACTTTATTAAAACAAAAAAGTTGAGCTCTTAGCTTTGCCTACATAGCCTATACGGATTGTCCGTTACTGTGTGTATGTAGGTGGCACGTACTCGAGCAGCGGCGGCAGCACGCCGGCGGCCAGCACCTGGTCGCGGCAGCGCGGCGAGTCGCCGGCCACGTTGCCCAGCGCCCACACGGCCTGCTCGCGCACGTCGTCGCTGCCGGCCGCCGCCACCAGCGCCACCAGCACGCCCACGGCGCCGCACTCCACCACCACGCGCGTCTGCTCCGACGAGCCCGACGCGATGTTCGTCAGCGCCCACGCCGCCTCGAACTGCAAACACCCTATAACCTTACTATGCATCATGACATATTTTTTTCTAGAGATATTTCGTCTGATACAGCCAAAAGGATAATATTCAATAATGTTGGCCACAAATGTGGCCATTTGGCCAAATAAAGGAAGACTATCGAAATAAATATACTGGGCAAATGTTAGTAATAGTGTCAGAAGGGGAAGCCTAAGGTAAACCTTCAACAACAACCAGATTAATGATCCTTAACTGACAGGATAGTAGCAAATGGCAATCAGTTGTATCTGCCTCCAATGAGGCCGACATAAATATTTTTTCTGGACCCATTTGCTATACTAGATGGAAATAAATCTGGAATAGATTTTATGTGCATGCACATTCAATTCTGGATTACTATCATTGCTCCATTTTATTATATTGATACCAATATTTTTAGATATCTATTATGATACAGTGTACATACCTGCAATGTTGGATTGGAACTATTGGTAAGAAATTCAACAAATTTAGGAACTATCCCAGTCCGTATCACTTCATCAATGGGTGGATTAGGCTCTTGACTCAACAGTTTACGGAATTTCTGTGTTGCTATGACTTGTTCCTGAGGATTATCACCATACAGAGCTGCAATCATTGCCGGACTGATGGCATCTGATGGTGCTATATTGATGTCCTCCTAAAACAACAAATATGTATTTCAAAATATATTCACATCATAATGTCAATTTTAATGCTAGATGAGTGTTTAGATGGATGGTAGTTTATGGATACACAGTCCTATAGTAAGTAGTTCTATAAATATTATGGGACTTATTGAGTAAAGTTGCAACACCTAACCTTATAATGTGAGCAAAGACTCTCTCACCAACCACCTAACTGCTAAAAGCAACTCATGTTTAATAACATTGGCTTAAGCAAGTCCCAGCCTATACATTCACAGCAATTTGTATAAAGATCTTTTTATATTTTTTCTCTTACTTGCAATGTAATATCTGGCGCATTTGGTGCTGGAAGGTTGACATTTCTTCTTTTGAACAACTGCTGTTCCCTTTTTTGTTTTCTTAATTGTACCCCTTCTTCTTCACGACGGCGGCGCAGTTCATCAGCACTCAGCCCGGCATTCTTATAACGATGCTTATGACCACCAGACATCTATATAACTCATATTATGTACACACACTGTTAACTGTCACAGCGAGGTGGATTTACCTTGAATCTTAAATGACATGAGAACAATATGTAGTAAACTAGTAGCAAGAGTCAAAGTCATGGAAATCACTTGTTTTCTTGCGAACTTGCCCAACTGTTTCTTGTTCCTTGTTTACTTTAGTACTGACCTTGTGTGAACCGAGCATCAATGTTCTAAGGTTTAAAAAACCACAAAGCTATAGGAAATTGGTATTTGACTATAAAGCCTGTATATAATACAAAATACCAACATATAAATGTAACTATTACTGTTACATATGGAGTTATTAAGGTTACACAGCAATTTACTTGAAAGATTGCAGCATTGAGAGAACATCAATACCTTTTCTATTTAACTTGATAATTACACATCAATCACTAGTTCTCTTAATCCACAATCAATTGCCATAGTAACAAACGCTAATACGATTACATTATCTAGTAAACCTTTGCAAACGGACAGACTTATACGGAACCCTAAAGACTCAATGCAAGTCGACAACATCTATAAGAAAAATATCTTCGCACACGACACACGCATCGACACAAAACTAAAACGTTATTAGGTACTTTAATACTTACAATGATAGGAAGCGGCAAGTGTGAAAAATAAAGAAAATTAATTAATTTAAATAGCAAATCAAACCACCATCGATTAAAAAATTATCAAGTATTTTCAGACGTCAGGCAGGAACAGTGCTGCCAGATCGTGGGCTAAGAATTTACCTAATATATTAAAAAAATATCGTTTTTTATCACATCTCCGGCGTAGACGAGTTCACTGAGCCGTGAGCCGCAGTCGTTCAAGGGGACCCTATTCATCGGGATGGGCAAAAATTTTACATACGCATTGATCGAGAGGCTTAATAACGTAACTTTCCCTTATGAAGGGGTTTCCAGGGTTTTGAATCGAAATATAAAAAACTAACTTTGTCTATGAAAGATAAAATTAAGAAAGGTAGACATAAATAGGTGTGTGTTATATGAGGAACTCTTTCTAATGTGATTTATCAGGTTTTGCGTTTAACTTAGCCGAATCCAAAGGCAAGCGAAACAATTGGGTAGCCACGGGTAACCCATAGCCAGAGAATAGAACTGTAGGCGGAAAATAAAATCTGACAGCTGTTAAGTCGTTCAAAAACCAAATCGAAACCCGTGTATAGGTTTATAATAATTAACGTAGAGCTAATTTGATTTTCTCTATGGCTATAGTAATTTTTGCTTTGACATGACATTGCTTGCTCTTTTGAAAGTTATTATTACATAGGTATAAAAAGTGAAGTGAAACTACTTTAAAAAAAACGATTGTTTATTGTAACATTTACGAAACTATTTAACGTAAAAAATGAAGAAAATAATATCATTACGACCGTGCATAGAATCTATACAAAGGGGGTTTTGCACACCACCGTCGGGGGCAAATTCTTCACCTAGGGAAACTATGACACCAAGATATAGGCCGTCTAACTTCCAGAAGATTATTCTCGTTTGGACGAAGAAATTTAAGAGCAAAGATGAGATTCCAACATACGTCACGTGCGTATAATTAAATAATTTTCTAGTTACAAATGCCTACTCAGTGCTATGAAATTATACTGTATGCTGGTATCTGGTGGACTTCTGCTTGAATAGCAGGTCATTTATTTCTGGAAAATCTATACATTGGTTAGGTACCATTCTATAATTTGTCCTGTTTGACCTTGTAAATGCATATTTATAAGATGTATCTATACTAATATTACTTTTTCAATTGTATATTGTAATACTTTTTCAATTGCAGTGCTGACTTGATAGAGCGTTCTCGCAGCGAAGCCAGAATTAAGATTTCCAATATCCTGATACTACTTACTGCACTTGCCAGTTTTGGAGCAGTACTACTTGGAAAAGCGGCTGCAAAGAGAGGTGAATCTGTCCATCAAATGAATCTTGATTGGCACAAAAAGTATGCAGAGGACTATAATAAGAAACAAGAAGAGTCTTCCAAGAACTAAGTTGCAGAATAAAATTGTGGGCTGCTTAAAAAATATAAAAATAGTATTTATGGTAAAATAGTAAAATTATGTAGTTTTTCCCAAATGTATATTGATATATCCCACATTACAGTGAATATTATAACCTTATTAGTATGATAATTGATTTTCTTTTGCCACTACAGTTACTATCACAGAGTATTTTTCATTCCTTCTGTACATAATATGGTAGTTTTTATAAATGAAATAGATACTCATTCAGTTCTAAATAATCTAATATGTACACAATGTGAGCTCTAAAACAAAATGAGGCAAACACATTTTCAGTCTTCATAAAACATTTGGTTTGTAATAGCTTCTACATTTCTCAGTAAAAAGCTTTGTAGTCTTTTCTCTTATAACTTCTTCAACACTCAGTTCTGTTTGCAAAAGTCTTAACTGAAAAATAAACAGTATCTATACATACAAAATGCCTGAACCTTTAGTATATACATGAAATATAAAAAAAATAATTGGTTATTATTTTCTATCGAATCTGGTATTATCTCTTAGCCTGTTTGAATTAAGTGCAGTAGGTTACGCACACACAAACACTAGGTCAATGTATATGATATGAAATGAGAAGTTCCTCCTGTTGTACAGTCATAGGCACAGTTAGTTTCATAAGGCTGGCACATTTAATATAAGGTCAACAATACTCAGCAGAAATATCCTGAAAATTCTATGAACCATATAATTTAAATCTAAAAAAGTTGGTGTACAGAGGGATTATATACCTTTTTCTGCTCTGCTTTCAGGTTTCTCATTACATCAAAGTCGTCCGGTTTTACGTCTTTAGCAGCTTTTAATTGTTTGACTGAGTCTGCAGTGACTACAATGCATTTTTTTATAACATTTTCCCTTTCAGAATGTCCCTTTTGAATTTGAGAGTGTAAATCTTCACAAACGGAATGGGCATCTATTTTATTAGCAAATGACTCTGTAGGTAAAGATGTATTCAGAGAATATACTATCTTGTCATCCAGTACACGCATTTTCTTCAGATTATCCTAAGACAAACACCGAAATAACTTTGAGCATTCTTATACATTTTGTTTCATAGCCAATGTATTTTGAACATTAGAATCAAACAGTTTGTGACACCCAAGCGACAATTCTCTTACCTGAAATTCTAAAAAATCTGGGCAAAACATCAGGTATTTCTTTTAATATCTGTATATTTAAGAATTAACAGTAAATTAGGAGTACTTTTATGATTTGCTTTAAAATACAAATCCAATCGGTATAGAGGAGAGCAGGAAATTATAGGTTAGAAAAATAATGATGGAAGAACCATAGAGAACAAATATTTTTCTTATTTGGCTTCATTATAAACAATACGAAGGGACAAACAACAATACTTTGTTTTAAATTACAAAAAATGCGTTTCTTTTATAAATAATCCCACTAATATTATAAATGTGAAAGTTTGGATGGATGGATGTTTGTTACTCAATCACGCCACAACGGCTAAACAGATCCAGATAGATTATAGTCTGGAATAGCAAATAGGCTACTTTTATCCCGGTAAATGTACAGTTCCTGTGGGATAGATTTGTTTAAATTTTTCATAGAGTACCAATAAATTAATTTTATCATACATTTGATTCTGAGGCGGGACGAAGTTCGCTGGGACAGCTAGTGTGTAATATTAGTGGCAAAAAGCCATTGTGTGTTGATATATTATGTGCACAAGTGAAGGAAACTAATAGCTTGACTTGTTTAAGTTCATCTAAAATCACTAGCCAACTTGTATAATGCCTAGCTTACATGAGGCCAAAATGCAACTTATCCATGCGATAGGAAACTTTCATCCTTTTTTAATATTAAGCCCCGGCTTAGTGCGTAGTCTAAGGACGTGCTGCGGATTCATCATAATTAGCGTAGGCATAGCGGGTGGCTCCGTAATATTTTATCATAATCAAGAGGGATGAGCAGTCATATCTTATGGTCATACCCATGAGTGTATGGCCAGCTAACGACATGACATTTAGTATGTGCTGTGTGTCTATGGTATCGTTCATTCATATTGTTTGTGTGAGTGAGTGATTCTGACTGCTAGACCTCTCTTTTCGTTTCGTCAAGTCAAAATGAAGTACGTTTATCGACATTTCTAAACTTATTTTCTTTTATCTGAATAATCTTGTAATATTTTTAAATAAATGTGCTCCTAATAAAACGTGTTGTGATGTACTCTCAATGTGTGTGATTGATTTTCAGGATCGGACTGTGCGCCTACAGTGGGTACAAGATCTATCCTGGCCATGGGAAGACCATGGTTAAGGTGGACGGCAAGGTATTGTAGGTTATTTTATTATCTTTCTACGACCGTGTTCCTCTTGCCATCGTAATGGGACCGCTACTATAGCGCAGTACTTATTCATAACTTAACTCCTTCGTCGAATAGGAAACAAACACCGGTGGTAGGTAAACAGAGTCAAAAACAAAAAGATTTTGCATTGTAGCTCCTCAATCCTTACCCGCAACACGCAATTAAAATATGATTACTTATTTCACAAATAATTAGGTTATTGTTTTGTTTTTCAGTCATTCACATTCTTAAACTCAAAATGTGAGGCTGCCCATCTCATGAGGAGAAATCCTCGAAAGGTGACATGGACTGTGCTGTACAGGTAATTAATTTTCTATATTCTGCAGAATTGCCTGATCTCTTAAACTATAAGAATGTGTCTTGTAAAGTGTCCTTCCTATTATGTGTTATTCCAACCTATATATTTAGCATTACTATAGATACTAATGGCCTGTTTCAAGCACAACTTATTTTACAATATTTGTATAGCTCACCTGTCAAATATTTGTGGATACAGTTTAACAGCACATTGTGTGAAACGTGTTGGCCCAGAGATTACAATAATTATTCCACAGAATTTTTTAGTTTTCAATAATTTTTTTTTTTTTTTTTTTTTAGCCTTTATTGCTGATTTCTAGTTTTCAATAATGATTTCCCTTAAATATTTAGTTCACAGCCATCTTATCATTGGTCAATATTTGCATGTTTTTAGGCGCAAGTTCAAGAAGGGCCAGGAGGAAGAACAGGCTAAGAAGCGCACCAGGAGAACACAAAAGTACCAGCGTGCTATTGTTGGAGCTTCCCTTAGCGATATCATGGCTAAACGTAACATGAAGCCCGAGGTGCGCAAGGCCCAGAGAGACCAAGCAATCAAGTGAGTAGACTATATTCCAATGCATCATCAACATATTGGTTTGAGTGTTAAAGTAATCAGCTCCAATTATTTTTATGGTATCCTTAGTACAAGGATTTATGATTTGTGTAAATGATTAGGCTTGATCATTACAAAGTATTGTAAAGTATATATATATAATGTAAAGTATGTATAATGACAACCTCTGCAGTTGGTAGTGCTTTATGTGCCGCGGGACACAGGTTTGAATCCTGGTACAGACAAACTGTGATGAGCATGAATGTTTGTGTCCAAGTCATGGATGTTTAGTATCTATATACCGAGTTTGATTGGTAGTGTACAATGGACTAAGTCCATTGAATGGTACCATTAATACAAGCATTCTTAGTATGAGACTGTATAGTTGTTGGTGTGTTGATCTGTTATATTTTTATTTAATTTAGATGCGACAGGACAGTGCTACTTTTACTATACTATATATTGGCCTTAAAATTCCACTTCACTTTTTAATTACATTAATTTATAATCAGAATATGAAAACACATTTCTGACCATTGAGAATTGTCTACAAATAAAATTTAAAAAAAATATATATAATTGTATGTCACAATTGTTATAAAATGTCTTATCAACCAGATTTAAGACAAATGACATAATCACTGATTGTGAAATTTTCTCTGCCACAATATTCTAATAAGAAAGTTGTAAGATTTTTGAGATCATTTTTTTTGTTTTCAGAGCTGCAAAAGAGCAGAAGAAATCCACAAAGGCCGCGAAGAAAGTAACAACTGCTCCCGCTAAAGCAAAGGCACAGCCTAAGGCTAAGGCCGCGAAAGTCAGTCAGAAGGCCGCGCCCAGGGTTGGAGGAAAACGATAAGATCCTACAATAAATTCGTTTTATAAGCCCATACTGTCGTTTTATTTATGGCATCTATGAACTATTTCAGTATTTTTTTTTAGCTGTATATTAAGCAGTAACATAGTATAAATCAAAGTGGGGTAGCCAAAATACCACGAACCCACAGGGTGGATAATAACTACACATCTTGGATAGTTAAGTTGCAGAAAATGCATGTAGTCTTGTTTTGGAGAACCCTTGAAGAATCTCAAATCCAGAAATGTATGACACAGGATAGATTTCCTTACCATCGCATGTTCATATCGCAGCTTATGACTGGGTCAATGTATGCGATACTTGTTATCCCAAAGTAATAGAAGGGTACCTCCCAAAACCTTAAGCATACGAAATAGCGGACTAGACATAAATTATCTTTATATAGTCCCACCACCACACCACTTTATATAGTCTTTGTATAGTACCATCCAATGGGTTGGGGTCAAGACCATACAAAAAGTAATTTCTGCAATATGTCCGATCATAATCGTACTCGCAACCACCCGGTGAAGAGAGCTAAGCGACTTGCTCTCGAACCACTAGCAACAGCCAAGCCCAAGTCGACGATATAAACGAACATGTTTGTTTGAGTTTTTTCCTATCCCGCAAAAACAGCTTTACTGATTTTAATGAATCTGGTATAAATGAAGGTTGTACTCCTAAAATAATACATAGTTGATTTGTAAGTCTACGAACAAATGGATGCGCATCACGCGGAAACTACAGTATGATTTTAATGAAACTTGAAATGGTGATAGCTCAAACCCAGAATCGTAATTTTAGATACTTTAATAAAGTATCTAAAATTATCCAGGCGAACAAACACGTCTTTCCTTCTATAGCTGCGAAGTGAAAACACCTCTTTTCACTCCTGAACAAGATTATAATAATCAAATCGATTGTTGACGTGCATTTTCCATAATCCTAATATATATGTGGTGATGTAAAAACCTCACGTAGTCTCGGAATCTGAAGGTGCTTGACCTTCCTACCTACAATTTACACACACCCTAAAATTACAGACATGAGAAGGTAGTTTTATAAATAATAACATGCCCGAAAATGGTCGCCGACGTTGTGGCAGACCAAGGCGACGATTTGGGACACCTTTGTGGGTAAAACTTGTCCACAACAAGCCCAAGACAGGATCCGTAGGAGATGGAAATGGGGTGGCCTTTGCCGAGCAGTGGGATACACAATAGTCTATTAAAAAACATTTTTTTTATTGTAACTTCATTATTATATAATAATGAAAATCAATATGCATTTTTTTAATTTATTATATAACAATAGACCTAGGTACTCACATAATGTTCATCTACAGTAGGTACCTTCCTGACATGATTGTCGTACATAATTTAGTAGGCATTATACACTGCAATAACTTAGTGCAAAATTAAAATCTAAACCCGATTACGCATTCTTAGCGAGTGTGTCCGCCTTAGCTACAACCTCTTCAATAGGTCCAACCATGTAGAATGCAACTTCAGGTAGATGATCATACTCGCCCTCCAGGATCTTAGAGAAGCCTTTAATGGTTTCCTCGAGAGGCACCAGCTTGCCGGCGTGTCCAGTGAACACTTCAGCAACTTGGAAAGGCTGGGACAGGAATCGCTGGATCTTGCGCGCACGAGCAACAGTCAACTTGTCTTCCTCAGACAATTCATCCATACCCAGGATGGCAATAATGTCCTGGAGTGACTTGTAGTCCTGAAGAATCTTCTGAACACCACGTGCAATGTTGTAGTGCTCAGCACCAATGATGTTGGGGTCCATGATACGGGAGGTAGAGTCAAGAGGATCCACAGCAGGGTAGATACCCAGCTCAGCGATGGCACGGGACAGTACAGTAGTGGCATCCAAGTGAGCGAATGTGGTGGCAGGAGCAGGGTCAGTCAAGTCATCAGCGGGCACATAGATAGCCTGTACAGAGGTGATGGAGCCCTTCTTGGTGGTGGTGATACGCTCCTGCATGGTACCCATGTCAGTGGCCAGGGTGGGCTGGTAGCCTACAGCAGAGGGGATACGGCCCAGCAGGGCAGACACTTCAGAACCGGCCTGGGTGAAACGGAAGATGTTGTCGATGAACAGCAGCACATCTTGTCCTTCCTGATCACGGAAATACTCGGCGACAGTCAGTCCAGTGAGAGCGACGCGAGCACGCGCGCCGGGGGGCTCGTTCATCTGACCGTACACTAGCGCCACCTTGGAGGTCTTGTCAGTAAGCGAGATAACGCCGGACTCGATCATCTCGTTGTACAAGTCGTTACCCTCGCGGGTGCGCTCGCCCACTCCTGCAAACACGGAGTATCCACCGTGCGCCTTAGCGACGTTGTTGATCAGTTCCATGATGAGTACAGTCTTGCCGACGCCAGCGCCGCCGAACAGACCGATCTTACCTCCCTTGACGTAGGGAGCGAGCAGGTCGACGACCTTGATGCCAGTGACGAGGATCTCCTGCTCTACAGACATGTCCACGAACTCGGGCGCGTCGGCGTGGATCGCGGCTCTCTTGTCGGTCGCGATAGGGCCGCGCTCGTCGATCGGCTCGCCGATCACATTCATGATGCGGCCGAGGGTCTCCACGCCCACTGGGATACTGATGGGCGAGCCGGAGTCCAGCACGACCTGTCCACGCACCAGACCCTCGGTACCGTCCATGGCGATGGTGCGGACGGTGTTTTCTCCCAAGTGCTGGGCGACCTCCAGCACGAGCCGGGGTGAGCGGTTCTGGACCTCGAGGGCATTTAGGATGGAAGGAAGATTGTCTTCAAATTGAACGTCGACGACGGCACCGATAACTGCGACGACCTTACCTTGCCCAAGCCTGACTCCAGCTTTCGCTGCATACTCCCGTTTGTACACCTGAGGTGCCGCCGCCAATGGTGCTTTGTCGGACGTATTGTTTACTACCGTCCTTGTGGCCAAACGGCCAGCTCTGCAGACGGTAGAGAACATTTTCGTTTTTGAAAATCGATCGAGTAAATGCAAAGTAGATGAGCGGAGAGGTTACGAAAGATAGGTTCGACTTCAAATTCTTTACGTAACAATTCGTTCGACCGACCGACTGACGGTTCCGTTCCGTTCCGACCACTTACGTATGTCATTACGATTTCCGGTTCTGTGGACAGATGATAAAACAAAACGGTTGATATGCTCGGTTGTCTTACCTACCATTAATTCGTTTTAGTTTTACTAGTTTTAGTAGTTCTTTGTCCTAATAACAACAGTTCGTTCTTTTTAAAAATATCGTTACAAAATCCAGCAAGAAACCAATAGAAGCAGAAAGACAAACTGGAAGCTTTCATAAGCCAAAGTTACATAAGTTATAAGGCAGTCATTCTATGGTTATGTAAAATGTTAGGAGATCCCGATTAATGGGTGTACCCTTGAACAAATGCGCTTCGCTGAACGACTTCAGAATGGAAAGAAACAGATATATATGTATCTTGTGTCCCCATCGCTGCGGCTGCTTTTTTTGTTTCTTATTTGTCAACTATCAGTCAAATGTTAGCAGTTGCATAAAGTATTCCTGGTTTATCTTCTAGCAAATGGAGATTTTTTTTCCTGCGTTGCCCCACTGTAGTGCGTCTGTGCCATATAATACCACAGACTCTGTGGTATTATCTACAATGTGTCAGCCTGTCCGTCCCGTTCAGTGTTACCAACCCTACTGTTTTAACAGTAGATTTGCTGTTTTCACATTTATCCCCCTGTTTTCTGTTTCATTCCAATTTTTTACTGTTTTTCAATTAGCGTTATATTATACCTACACTATGATTTTTTTTTTGATAACCACTATGTAATAAAACGCAATGACACTAGACGGCAGTATCTACTCTTGTCGAGATTCAAGGGATTTCCCACATTGTGTGAATTGGTGAAGAAACTTTTGTGGCTACCACATAGCAGCGCCACCGTGGAAATATTATTTTCAGCTTTAAATAATATGAAAACTAAATTACGCAACAGAATATCGACTTATTGCACACTAAATCCGAAATAACCTAGTGCTACTCATTTTAAGCCACCGAAAGGCAAATGAAGAAATTTAACAAAAATATGTATGATTTTAATAAGGAAAATGAGTCTGAAAATACTGAAGATGAGGCAATAGAGGATGAAAGTTGACAATAATTTTACTTTGATTTTGTTTTTTTTTAATATGTTGTGATCAATATTATAATATAACAATGTATGTGAGTCCTGGTAACTAATAAAAGTAGGTGATTGTTTTAATTATATCAGAAAATTATGAAATCTGCCCTTTTTTACTTTACCTACTGTTTTCTCCTGTTTTTTTATTGGTGAGCTGCTGTTTTTAAGTTTCTTGGGGTTGGCAACACTGGTCCCGTTCCTTAATGTCTCTCACTCATGTCATGTGTACGTTGGTTGTTGGGGGTTTGGAATTAATTTTCGCGTTTATTATTTTAGAATAAAATAGTTAGGAACCTACCATAAATAGTAATATAAAAAAATATTCATCGTTTCAAAATGGAGTATATTTCTCCCGAAAATGAATTATCCAATGGTACACGAATGTAAGTATGCTTTATAGGTTATCATGTTTACTTTCTACTTAATTTTAACTTTTTTGCAGAGTAGTAAACAGAAGGTAATCAGCCTCTATCGAACACTGTTGTACGTGTTCATATGTATTAATTATTGTCAAGCAAAAAATTTGATTAATTTATTTCATTTGATAACATGTGGATGGACAACACAGGTGTTTGTGTACTGACTGATCCCAAGTCATTGCACGGGTATTCGGGTTGTGTACTTTATTTTTAAAATTTCAGATTATGTTGCCAGTGTGCAGTGCCTATTGAAGCCAATCCATCGAATATGTGTGTAGCATGCTTGCGCGCTCATGTAGATATCACAGATGGAATACCAAAACAAGCGACGCTTTTCTTCTGCAGAGGTTGCGAGAGGTATATTTTACTATAGAATGGTTTTCTACCTATGTAAACAAACCTCTCACTAATACTTATTACTGAGGTTTGTTTATACATATATTTGAAAAAAAAACCAGTCTTCAGTCTTCATAGGCTGGAGTGGAGTTATTTATGTTTCTTAGACATAATTTTTAAATATGTTACATTCTGACATTTAGACAAAATTACTTGCTTTATTGTAGTTTAAAGCTATAGAATAAGATATGATAATACACTAACATTCCTAAAAAGATATTGGTTGTTACAGATATCTACAGCCACCAGCAGAATGGCTGGTGTGTGCCCTGGAGTCCCGGGAACTGCTTGCCCTCTGTCTCAAAAGATTAAAAGGTCTAACCAGAGTCAAGCTCATTGATGCAGGCTTCGCTTGGACAGAGCCTCATTCCAAAAGAATTAAGGTAGATATAGAAAATAAAAGTAGCATAGGCTTAATTGCAGAAATGATCTTTACTGAAACAAACAAGCAACAGCAACACATACTTAGGCCCGGCGCACACTGTTATGAAGGATTTATTTCAATCCCATGCTAGGCCATTGGGCCTACAGATTTATTATTTAAGAAATTTAATTTATATTACATTTAGCAAAGATACATAATTCACTGTGTAACTAAACAAAATCCAGAGTGTAGGCTGATAAATTATATTAATAATAATAAAGACTAATGTCCCACTGCTGGGTTACCTCCCCTCAACATGTGGGAGATTCAGACCATAGTCCATAGAACTGACTCTACATCATTTATAAAATAGTCTTTATTAGCTGGAGAGTTATAGCACTGTGAGTTACTAGCTACACTTAGTTATAAAATGTCTCTATCTTTTGTGTGCCTGTTGCCAAAATTCTTAAACTATTTAACAAGGTATAAACCTTGCTAGTGTGGACATGTTTGGCTGTGAATAATCACAGCCAAAAATTAGATATGCACATGAAAATGTAAGTCCAAAATGTTAGAAACTGGATCTCTTGTTTCTGCAGCGAATTTTTCTACCAACTTGGGCACTGTTTTTTGCTGATTTAACTACATAATTGAAAGGCAGGAAAGGCTCGACTATATTAATCAGAAACTAGTGACTATATACTGGCAGGGCTCTAAGTATATAAACATATTTTATGTGACAGGTGAAACTCACTGTGCAAGGAGAAGTGATGGGTGGGGCAGTGTTGCAACAAACCTTCATTGTTGAATTCAACATTCAGCATCAGATGTGTGACGCATGCCACCGTTCCGAGGCCCAAGACTATTGGCGTGCGTTGGTGCAAGTTAGACAGAGAGCAAACAACAGGAAGACATTCTACTATCTGGAGCAACTGATATTGAAACACAAAGCACATGAAAATACACTTGGCATAAAAGCTAAACATGGTGAGTTACATTTTAATATTATCAGCTCCACTGCCATGAACTTTTAATGCAACTCAAATCAGAATCTCAATATTTTGTCACTTTCATCAAGTCTGTTGGTACAAATTTAGAATGTAGATCAATTCAAAAACTGATTTGTCATTTGAGTCACATTAATAGTTCATGGTAAGCCCCTAGCTATGACTACGCGTAAATAGTTAATGTGCTTCAGGTGTTATATTATTATTGTAGCATATTCTATTCTGCTCAAATCACAGATTTCGTATATAAAAATTAATGAATGTTACAATGTGATTTCTTGAAATGGTCACGCGACGTAAATTATTCGCGCTCGGGACTATACTTTCAATAAATCTTATCAATGATCATACGAAGGCGCATAGTCAATTATCCGAATGAACTCGGCTATTAAGTATTTTATTTTTAACATTCCAGATGGATTGGACTTCTTTTATGCATCAGAGAATCATGCCCGTAAAATGGTTGATTTTGTACAATCCGTGCTGCCTATTAAATACCAGCATTCAAAGAAGCTTATTTCCCACGACATCCACAGCAATGTCTACAATTACAAGTTCACTTTTAGTATTGATATAGTGCCACTATCAAAGGACAGTGTTGTGTGCCTCCCTAAGAAGTTGACTCAGCAACTTGGGTCGATATCACCAATATGCTTGGTGAACAGAGTCACCAGCACTATTCACCTCATTGACGCTAGCACTGGACAAGGTGAGTGAGATATTTTATATAGGAATCAGCTTACAGTGGTTGATAATGGTGGTGGTGTTTAATCAGTCAGTAGTGAGGCAGAAATTAGAACAGCGCAGTCAAGTAGTGGACCGATAGCGCGATTGAGTGTGTGTTTGCTGAAGCATATTCTCCTCAATTTTTAACATAAATGTTTCATACACTTAAAATAATACCAGCCCTTTTTAATGTCCCAGCGTTGGGCACAAGCCTCCCATCAATGCGAGGGTGATACACTTATAACTATATAAATGCAGATTGATTGATCAGATATCAGTAAAAACCATTGAGATTTCTCGAACCCAGGCTTTCTTTTATACAATGTAGTGACAATGATGTAATATGCTTTTACAATTGTCATGCTGAGAATAAAATAATGCTGACTTTTTCAGTTTGTGATTTGTCATCAACTGTTTATTGGCGACACCCGTTCACACCGATCTGTAATCCGAAGCAATTGGTCGAGTACATCGTGATGGACATCGATATCCTCAAGGAACATGTCAGTAATACCTATTTGTATTTACTACTAGCTGGTACCCGCGACTTCGTTCGCGTGGTATTTAACAAAGACACAACCGTTGGCAACAGCCTGCTCGCGGATTCTGAGCCCGCGGGACGCATTTCAGGTTGTTGCTATCAAACTTAATCAGGCGCAACGTTGCAACATTGGTTTTAATTTTTTTTCGTGAGATCTTATGTTTTTTCTAAAATAAAAGTAGCCTAAGTTACTCCTTGTTACATCAGCTATCTGCCAGTGAAAGTCCCGTCAAAATCGGTCCAGCCATTTCAGAGATTACCCGGAACAAACAGACAGACAGACAAAAATTGTAAAAAATGTTGTTTCGGTATAGGTAACGTGTATACATCCAAATGCACTTAGTAAAAAGCGGTTATTTTAATATTACAAACAGACACTCCAATTTTATTTATATGTATAGATATTTCTGGCTACTCTGTAAAAAATAGAGATAAAGTACTGTACGCACTCTCGAACACAAACATGAACCACGCATCTTTCGGATTGTATTAATTGACGGAAATTTGCAAAGAGAACACGAACACAGTACCGACTCATGTTCGTGAAATCGTGAACGACCGCTTGTCACTGTCAGTCGTTAGAAACTATGTCTACACCGTTGAAAGTGGCCCGACCCGAACCGTTGTTACAACACACAAACAACCTACGTATGGAACGCACAAATCAGATCGCCACGAACAATTTTACTGAACACTGTTCGATAGTGCGATCATGCAATTACAAATTTGTTCGAGTATGCGAAACATAATCATCTATATAAATCTTAATAATATTTTCTCAGGAGAAAAAGTCATTCCCCGGACAAGGTATGGTGTCCAGCAAGCATGTGATAGCTGACGTGTGGGTGGTTAAGGCGAGCGAATTGGGCTTGGATGTGAGCCCAGTGCACACTAAAACCCATCTTGGGCATATTTTGAAGCCTGGCGATACAGTGTTGGGGTGAGTCACAATTTATTGAAAAGCAACTTTTGTAGGATAACATAAAATCATCTCAGGGGTCTGTTTTTCTCACGTCCACAGTATAGCAAAGAATCTATCGCGTTACTAGACTCTTGTTAGGGGCGTCTTAACGCTCTATATTTATATCAAATGATTTCATATTATTTGACACAATTTTTGTTATACCTTATACTTGTTGATTTCAAATGGTGAATCTCCCAAGATCTCCGATAATTAATGAGCGAGTCGACGGGTAGAGTGATGAACGAACCGAATAATTAAAGGACAATTGAAACTTAAACTTAGTTACCTTTGGAAAGATAGTGTAGTTGTATTGCAATGATGACTCTCAAGTATATCAATCGTTTTACTGATAGGGAAATCCCCTACCGATTTAATTTCATCGTCATTATCATCAGTGTTAGTGAAACACTTTGAAAAACGAGCAAGATTTTTTTTTTGACCGTTGTAAAAGTGGCTTGTAGCCTGTTTTGTAGCCAATTGAAAAATAAAATACATACTTTCTTTTTTTTTATTTCCAGCTATAACCTCGGCGATACCAACGTGAACGATGACAACTTCGATAAGTTGGACCGCAGCGTGATACCGGACGTGTTCCTGGTGAAGAAATATTACGGCGAGAGGTCCGCGCGGCGGCGCGCGCGCGCCTGGAAGCTGAAGCACATGGCGGAGGAGCTGCACGAAGGCCTCAGCTCTACTAACGAGTATGTTACCTACTAGCTAAGGGAGCGTTCAAGTATTACGTAACTAATTTGGGAAGAGGGGGGGGGGGGGGGTCTTCTGAAACGTTACGATGCGTTACTAGGGTGGGTTTGAACTACGCTTTACGTAACATTGTTTCGGAACGATCGCGTAGATTTTACGTATTAATAGGGGCGAGGGCGGGGGGTGTTAAAGAAAAACGTTACGGCGCGTTACATGGGCGGAGAGGGGGGGGGTCTAAAAGCGCCAAATATTGCGTTACGTAATACTTGAACGCTCCCTAATTGATATGAGGGAAGAGTGAGAGCACCTGTGCTTGCGCACACATCGTGCACTATAATATCTTGAGATTGGCCGCCGTTACCGAAATTCGGTCAGGGCTATTACTACTAATTTTTACGTGCTGTATTTAGGTGCGGCTACAGGATTTTGTTTAAAGGCAGAGGGGGGCAATCGTTGTGCGACTTTACCTATCTTTAGAAAATTGGTTTTAAACAATAAAAAAATTGCTGTCTTTGTAATACTTACATTGATATAAAGCTGTTTGTTATGTGCTTCGGCAGCAAGTCGGGGGGGGGGGGGGGGGCGCAATGGCACCCACTGCCATTCCTTTCTTGATATTTATTCTTTAAGACAAACAATTATTCGCCGATGGCGTAGGCAGTCGCAGGCTATGTCGGTGTTTTCCGGATAATTTTAGAACAGATATTTATGGTCTGATGACAATTTTCCTTTTTTTGTGTTATAATAGACTGAAGGAACAAGCGAAGCAAACATGATTTTCATTTTTAAATTTTCAGAACATTAGAATATCTAAGAAAATGTTATGTTCTTTTACAAATTAATGAGTTACTTCTCATTGACTAATCAATCTATAGACGAATAAATATCTATAAGACTAATCAATAAGAATACATGATGTAATTGTTATTTTATCTTCGAGTTACCAATTGTTGCAATGCACTGTATTCCTAACACTTGAGAATAAAGCGCTACTTTGATACAACATTTATATTGAGTTATAATTGAAAACATTTTTTTGCAGGGACTACAATGATTTCTTGGACGATTTAGAAGAAGACCCGGCTTTCAGGCAGAACGTCAACATATTCAAGGATGTGAATAAGGTCCCCGTGGACACGGACGAAATTGACCCCACGCTGCCACGCATCACGCTCGCGGAAATGTTGGACGACTTGAATATAGAAGACGTCGAAATGAGTGAAGTGTGATGCGCCATTTATTTACCATTGTATGTATCTTTGATGTTAATAAATAAGATTAATAAGTATATGTTGTAAACATCTTTTGTTTTAATAATTACTGGCTGTTACCCGCACCTTCGTTCGCGTGGTATTTAACAAAAAGCGGACGAAGTCGCGGGTAACAGCTAGTCTAAAATAAAAGTAGCCTATGTTACTCCTTGTTACATCAGCTATCTGCCAGTGAAAGTCCCGTTAAAATCGGTCGAACCATTTCAGAGATTAGCCGGAACAAACAGACAGACAGATAAAAATGGTAAACAATTTTGTTTTGGTATAGGTACCGTGTATACATCCAAATGCACTTAGTAAAAAGCGGTTATTTTAATATTACAAACAGACACTCCAATTTTATTTATTTGTATAGATTAGCTTTTGTCCGCAACCCTCGATTTTGCTCTGCTCCTTGACTCCCAATAGTCACTTGTATATGACGAACTATAATCTATCGGATTGTGAAATCTCGGTTGAAACCGGTCCAATAGTTTTTTATTGATGCTTGAGAACACACAAACAAGAATTCTAAAAACACTTCGTCTAGTTCGTCTATTTATTCCACAAATAATAAAACTATCTATAGCCTAGTTACAGTTTTATAAAAGTATAGATACGATAAAATCTGTACCATATTTCAAGTACCGCAGATATGGCACTGCTCGTGCAATATATAATTACCCACAGATATATGAGAGAGATATGTTATGAAAGCGGTGGTCTTGCGCTCACATTTAGCCAAAATTAAGCTAACATAGAGTTTTAGCCGTCAGTCGACTGCAACTGCACGTCGGTAACGGAGCTCTATCTTTTTTTTTAAATGCCGTGTTATTCCGTGGTTGTGTGCAAAATAATAGCAGCAAAGTGAACTACGCGAAAGATGAAATCTCATTTCACCAGCCAGTATTAAGTATTTTATTTATTCGTCTTTAAAATCATTAAAAACAACAAATCAAAAAATATTTAATGCCTTTATTATGTTATTTTAGTTTTCATGTAGCACAACGACTTTTTTATTTTTGTACAAAATACATGGCTCTTTAAGTACCACCTATGTTCGCTACTGAGTGAATGTACGAGGCAATGGATAGATCGTCTAACGATACTTTGAATAAACTGGTGCGTCGCGTGGTACGGCCGCTGTATGCGGCGACGACGCAGCACGCACCGAATTATTGGCACGCGTGTGTGTGTGAGACTTCGTATTGGTTAGTTTTATGTAATTGCATGTGTTTTGTGGCGAGTGGTGGGGAACAAAACGGAGACAGCGAGTTCCCATACATTTTGAACCGCACGGCATATCTCTCGTGATCTGTGTAATTACCACTACGTACAAGTTGGTTCAGACTTTTTTAATAAGAGGGGGACATATAGTAGGCGGGACGGTTTGTCAGTTGTAGTAATATGAACTGTATATGAGTATAAATATGACTGACAGTTATAATGATTTGCCCTGCGGGTATGGGGCGCGAGCGCGATTATAGATTGTTTTCTGACAGAATAGATTATATTTTTGACTGGCACGGGCGTCAAATCACGATGCCGACCCGCTAGCTATTGGAGATAGTAGTGTCCAGAATACTGACTCGCGCAGTGGACATACATCGACACTCGGTGGAATGGACTACGGTGTAAGTGGCGTTATGTATACATACCTATACCTACCCTTATAAATACTAGGTAAGTGTAAAGCGGATAACAATTAACCGCCACCGCGACCTCGCCAGTCTGCGAGACTCTTAAAATAAACTAAAGAGTGATCGAGTCAACACAATAGCCGAATATTAGGGAAATTAATGTAAATGAATAAATATCGCCAGACGAACACACCAACTCTAAGGTCCCACACTAAGCAACGCTTGTATTACGGGTACCGTACAATGAACCGAGAGCGAACTCAGTATACAATACTTATATAGATGTTAAACATCCATGACTCGAGTACAAACATTCGTGCTCATCACACAAATAATATTCCCTACCAGGATTCGAAACCGGGACCCTCGCACAGAAAGCGGGGTCACTACCAACTGCGCTAATCAGGTCGTCTGTGGCTCCAATAATCAGCTAAATATTCGATATACTTGCCTAGATATCAATGAAAATTAAAAACTATATAGATTCTAATCTCACTTATCAATGTGTAGATACGTGGTGATTGATGGCGGATTATTCGATTTATCGCTGATACAAATCTCCGCAGACAAAGGTTTGTGGTGTGTACATAACGTGAGAAAAACCCGTCCAAGTCGTGGCGGGGAGTATTATTTTGAAATAATAAAGGTATCTGTGAAAATTCGTCGTGTGCTTAATGCATGTTTGACGAGCGCTCGTTGGCGACAGATAGCGATTGCGACAATTTAGTTTATATATTGATAACTGCAATGGATAAGTGAAACGCGTACCCGCATCTCTATTGTTGAACACACATAATATTCTACCTACGTCAGTTGTATATAAAGGTAGTGTAGTCGCGTATCGCGCATTGCTAAGCAATCGGCCGGCGAAATATGAGGGCGTTTGTGTTTCTGGCGGCAATATTGAGCGCGGCGTGTGCGCAACTTATGTCCGTAGGTATGTAAACATATTGTCTATGATATTGATTTCTTATATTTACGCGAATACTACACATTGAAATAAAACTAATTTCGTTTCAAACTATGGCACCAGGACGTCAATGACCTCAGTCCTCCCGTGAACATGATTGCTGTAAAGCAGCCGAAACGTCGGGAACGTAAAAAACATAAAATAAACGCGATAAAATCCGTAAAATTAGTTTTATTTCAATATTGTCTATGATTTTATTATATATTTAGTTAGGTAAGAATAACAATAGGGAGATCTCATTTGCGTGTATAAAGTTCTATAAATTTATTCTTAGCGTACTGTTTATCTCATAACAGTAAATCGTAGCATTTGACTACACCGGTGTTTCGATTTATAGAAGAAATAGAAGCAGCTTTTAAGAAATATGCGCGCAACGAACTGACTGAAACGGAAACCAAACAGTTGCAAGACGTTTTCGAGGTGCTGCACAGGCCGGAGCGTGCGTCTGTGAAAATGCTTGAATATGCTTCAGAAACACGAATGGTGAGCGCATTGTGTACCTAGGTACTCATAATTATCCCGTTAGCACTAGAGCGTAACTCAACTCTACTCAATATAGAACCAACATCGATGAAACTTTGTGTAAACCAACATCGATGAAACTTTGTGTGAAGTTAGAAGTGACATTACCTACTTGTTACAGTGTTACAATTCATAAAGAAAACTCGTATAATTATGTCACAATGTATTAAATTTTTAAGGGTTTAACAAGTAGGTAGGTGTAAACAGTGTTTTGGTATATTCTTTAAGTAAGCAATGTTTAGAATGTGTTCAGTTTTTTTTTATTTGGTTAATTTGATTTTTTCCTACGGGAATGTGACCTTTATACCAAATACATATTTTACACTATTATTGTTACACTTTATATATGGATTTATGCTGTGCGATGATATAATGTTTTTTTTTGCGAAAATAATCCAATATCAGTCAGTAACTACCTACCTATCTAATCACTAGTAAACCCCCCAATGTATTAAACACAGGATTATATGAACTAAACAGATAACTAATTCTTAAGTCTTAAATGAGATTCTTAAGTCTTCTTAAGCTTTAAAAGAGGCATCAATGTGTGGGGTCAGGGTATTTTAGACGCAACGTTTATGGTAGACACCTTTTTGTAGGACACAACGTCGATTAGAATTCTGTTCAGACCATATAGAAAACAGCGTGAGAGCGATGAATATTGCAATTGTCAAAGGGAAACCACTTGTGAGTCGCGCGAGGTCATTTCCGGTTCCATTTAATCCGTTATTCAACCGTTAAGGTAATTTGCATGCACGAGCCCAGTATTAGTAAGTCCTGCTATCTCAGAGCGAAGAAGAAACATCCTAGCTGGTGGTAGGGTTTTGTTTTAGGGTTGTGTAACATGCCCTTGACAATTAACAACTCATTATTAGATACAATTAAATGAAAAGTACTCTCAAAAATATTTCTGATGTAAATTTTCGGATTTTCAGAGTCTCGACTGCCTAATTTGCCGTAGTGCGTTCGCGGCTTTATTCGAAGGCGTGAAAGACGGACAAAGCGACGAGCAACTTACGGGAGTGATCTCGAATCTTTGCATTTTGCTAGGGATCGAGAATGACAATGTATGCAACGGGGCCGTCGCACTGAATATGGTAAGGTCGCTATTCTATACCTAAATCGTTCTATATAGGTACCTACTACGACATAGTGTAGGTCACTTTTTATACAATTTACATATAAGGTACAAGTACTTATGTAACTTCTTAAAATTTTAGGTTCTCGCTTGAAGAATTTGCTGTTTAAGTATATTTATTTTGAAATTCTCTGGATTGTACAGCTGTTGTTGTCTACTAACATGACAGTTAAGTAGCTAAATAGTTCAAGTTTAACCTGGTCATCATTTTATACATACCATGCATATTCGAAACGCGTACCAAAGTTCTTATACGTACTTACTTATCTGACAGCATGGAACCTGCATACTTAATCAGCTATTGTATTCTCATTATTTGACGTGGCCCCAAATCTGCTAACACAGTCGATTCACTCTACCATACAAAATCAGGCATCCGACACTCGTCGATCCTACTGCGTTAAATACCTACAGCGCGCTGTACCCCGGCGGTCGGGGTTTCAACGAGCTTGTAAGAGATAGAGTTACGCGATCAAAAGAGAAGCTCATAGTTACGTAATAATAATTTTAATAACGCATAAAATGCAGTGGTATGCGGACTGAAGTGCACTTTATTGCTTTGTAGTTAGTAGAAAATTCCCACGAAAATGCAACTAAGACTTTGGGCAACGCTAGTTAGCATAATTGGAACCTTGGGCATATATTACACACAAACAGCTATATTGGGATGTTTAAAATACGTAGGTATGGTATAAAAATGTGCGTTTTTATGGACAATTAACAACTACTTTTGCTAGAGTGCCCATCCAGCTGACCCTTTTTTTTTTTTAACCTGGAGAAATGCGTTACGCATCCCCTCCCGCCCGGGGGCATCCAGCTGACCCTACCCCAACATTCTGCAATCTCATCATTATGTTTCAGCCTATACTAACGTACATTATCAAAACTACGCCAGACGTTACACCGAGAACATTCTGCGGGCTCGTATTACAAACAGTTGGAAACGCTAACACTTGTGTTATCGACGATCCAAGATTCGAATGGCAGGTGGAGTTGCCAGAACCGTCGCCTACCAATAATGTAAGACATACTTACTTTTATGACGACCGATCCTAATGGTATAATGTTACATAGGTCGTTCGTCCTAGCCATTATTCCAATTTGTAAAGGGGTCTCATTCCAGTGTACCCAATTTGGCTCATTCGTCCATCAAGAGAAGATACATGATTACTTTATGTTAATGTGACAGGTACCTCCTGCGGACACAAGGCCCCTTAAAATAGCAGTTCTCACCGACGCCCATATCGACCCTCTGTACGAAGCATACGGGGTAGCCGATTGCGATGAGCCAACATGCTGTAGAAAAGGTCAAAGTCCCGCCACCAGTTTCTTATACAAATCTAACATTGAAGAGTCCATACTGGAACAAAGTATCGTCAATGCCAGTGGTGAAATAAAGTTGGACTTGAGCGTCGCGCGTCAGATAAGGGAGTTGAAGAGTTTGTCACAAACTCGTTTCAGAAGCGTTAGGAACTCCCCGCCGGCGGGGTACTGGGGTGACTATAGGAACTGCGATTCCCCGATTTGGGCGTTCGACGATGTTATTGAAACTATCACGGAGACTCATAAGGTATCTTAATACTACTACAACATATTATCGTGCACCTTTTTATTATTAATAATAATAATAATACCAGCCCTTTTAATGTCCCACTGTTGGGCACGGTCCTCCCCTCAATGCGAGGGGGATTAGGCCATAGTCCACCACGCTGACCCAGTGCAGGTTGGCGGACTTCACACCTCTTTCGAGGGGTTCTGTCAGACATGCAGGTATCCTCGCTATGTTTTCCTTCACCGTTTAGCCAGTGATAATCATGGTTGAAAATGAGATTGGCACGCATGAAATCCAGAAATCCCAGAGGTGCGAGCCAGGGTTTGAACCTGCGATGCTCGTTACCGAGGCACGCGTTCTACCAACTTAGCTATCACTGCTTTTTGCTTTTTATTATTAGATTCGTATTTTTTAAGACTTATCTAAGTTGCTTATGTTTGTTATGGTACCTAACCGGAATCCATACGCTTTCATTGAATAACAAGTACCTTCCTTTAAGACTTAAGTTCGTAATGTTAGAGTTGGTTACACGAGTCACAGGCTTTTAATGGATTATAAGTACTTTCTCTTATGACTTAATTCTGTAATATTTGCCTTAATCATAGTACCGACATATTAACGAGTGGCAGGTGTTTTAATTACCGACCAATCCTTATTTAATATGGACCTCATAACGTTACGATGATCGTTTGAGTCCGAATATGCTTACCTAATTGATGGATTGATAGGCCTGTTTCACAATCTGCTGTTAACCCTATCCACAGCATATTAGACGGATAGCCTTCCGTGAAATAAGTTGTGAATAGAGTTGGGTCCTTAATACAATAGTTTTTGATAATTGCAGGATGTGGACGTAGTATATTACATCGGCGATACAATCGATCACGGCGTGTGGGAGACATCTTATGAATTGATTAACGACATGAACCGTTATCTGGTTGATAAAATAAGAAAAGGTTTCGGTGACGACGTACTTGTTATACCTGTTATTGGGAACCATGAATCTCAACCGACTAATCAGTAAGCCGCAAACTACCTGGGCCCCAAGTCTGCTAACACAATCGATTCATAATCGAACAGCAACCGTACAGTAACTGTCACTTTTTACAGATATTTTATGGGATATCTGTCAAAAGTGACAGTTACTATGCGGTTGCTGTTCGATTATGAATTGATTGTGTTAGCAGACGTGAGGCCCTGCATATTTCTGTACAGAATTATATAGAAAGTGTATACTAAGCTTTGAACTACTTTTAATTCCAGATTCGCACCATACACAGTGAGGGAAGACTTCATAAACACGACATGGTTGTATGACGCGCTCGCCGAAAAATGGGACTTCTATCTGCCCGAAGACGCGAAGGAGTCCATGCGCACACGCGGAGATTTCTCCATGCTCGTCCGACCCGGACTGAGAGTCATTTCAATTAATAACAATGTTGCATACAAATATAATTGGTAAGTGTGTGGAATATAAGCAGGTATGATAGGAATACTATAAAGACCATAATGCAGTATAGTACTACTGGCGAGGTTTAGGATCGTTTTTGTATGAGAATACATAGCTCTAGCGAGACAGCTTGCCATATCTCTGTAAATAAACGGTTCAAATGAAAAATGTCTTGAGTGGGCAATGGAGTAAAGCGCCTGATGCAGCAGTAAACTACGACTTATTTGCTAGAATATTCTTATAGGTGGTGCTCTCGACGTATGACGCGTGGACATAACTTCCTTTACCTATGTATAATGATTCAGCAAAGGTATACTAACCTTTTAATCTGCGTTTCTAAAGCGCATTTCCAATCATTATGTGAAGTCAGAATTTCGAATTATCGATAAAAAAATAAAAATAAAATCGACATGTCGAAATTCTGCATTAGTTGCTCAGCCAGCTGCGACAATACACAATGTCGGATAAATTGATTTTGTCTCTTTCCCTCGTATGAGTTACGAAAGGGATAGAGCGACTTGGTGCGACATAAGTATTGTCTTGACCCACGTGATAGCCCCCTTGACTTCACATCATGATTAAAATTGCGCTAAAGAAGAGCAGATTTAAAAGTTACTACACGCTTACTGACTCACCCTATAACTATTAACTGTAGTGAATTATTTAATTTAGGTGATGAACATAATATTATGTCTAAAAATGGTTTCTTTTAGGTGGATCGCCTACGATCCGTTGGACGCAAAAACTCACTTGGACTGGTTGATAGCCGAATTGTACAAAGCAGAACAGGCCGGTGAGAAAGTCCACATACTGGCTCACATACCACCTGGAGTTCACGACCTGACGTACACATGGACTAGAGAATATAATAGAATAGTTAACAGGTAAACATTACTGTATACCTCTTTTGCACTTTAATACTTAGATCGTACTTATAGTTGTGAGGGAAAAAAGAATTACTAGCAAAGACATGTAAGAAGACGACGCATCTCGCGTCGTATAAGCACACTCACGAACTAATAGGCACCAAAAATGCTGCCATAATTAAGAACAGCACAGCTGCGTGAAAAAAGTTCACAAGCCGACTTAAGGCGCTCGTAAGCGGGCTAGTATTTTGGCAATTTCTGTAATATCTGCAATTATTCAATAATATCTGCAATTGTATAGCCATCAAGTTTCCGTCTAAATCGCCATACACTTGCCGCAATCAATTCAAAAGGTTTTGCACACTTATATTGCAGCAAGAGCGTGTCGGTGGCAAATTTAGTGCCAGCAAATTGCATTTTTATAACCCGTCTATAGGCCCTTTTATGCTATTCGTATTAAGGGCGCAACGCAGCAATATAGATGTAAACGGACTCTGACTTTGGAATAAATTACGAGCTTAGGCTGTTTAAGTTTGTTATCTGTGATTGAAACTCATAACATTTTTGGTTTATTTTAGATTTTCGTCAACAATTAAAGCCGAATTCAACGGGCATACGCACACGGATGAGTTCAAAATATTCTACAACGAAACGGACGGCGCTGCTATCAACATGGCGTGGGGCGCCGGCAGCGCCACCAGCTACACGTTCTATAACCTCAACTATAAAATTGCCACTTTCGATACAACTACCTATGTAAGTGCCTGTTTACATATTGTATTAGCACTTAATAAGCGCTAAAAGTCGCTAGTACTGCTATCTGCTAAACACTACACTACCCAATTAATATCGATCATAATAATTTTCTTAAAGAAAAACATATCTTGGAGAAATCTCAGATTCATTCAGATTGAAAAAAGCGTGTGAAGTCCGCCAAACCGCAATGAGCCACAATAGTCTCTCTGGGCTCCGCCCGAATTCTAATTATTAATAATATTATTACCAGACGAATACACCAACTGTACGGCCCCAAACTGAGCAAAACTTGTATTATGGGTACCGTATCATGGACTGGGAGGTGAACCCAAAATCTAATAATACTTTATAGATATTAAATCATCCACGACTGGGGTACAAACATTCCTGCTCATCACACAAAGTTTACGCCTATCAGGATTCGAATCCGGAACCTTCGTCCCAAAAAGTAGGATCACAACCAACTGAGCAATTAGTTGCCAGTTCCCAGAAAAATAGTAATAATTGCTAAATGTTCACAGGCCCCCGAGAACATATTTAACTACGTGTACAATCTAACTGAAGCGAACCTCACGCCGAGTCGCCGACCCCACTGGTTCCAACTCTACGACATGAAAAACACATTCAGGCTCACAGACCTCTCCGCACCATCCATGGACGATTTAGTGCACAGAATGGTGACAACCAATAAGGAGTTATTGGATACATATGCAGCCTTCTTCTCTAAACTAAGTGATGCCCGGTGGCCGTGGTGCAATGACTGGTGCAAGCTTGACCATCTATGCAAGACAGTTGTGACTGTTTTATGGGAGAGACAGAAGTGTAATGAACTTACAAATCTGTTCCATTCTAATTAATGTATCATCGGAGACCTCACTGTTTAGGACCTTATAGGTCATTTTCGCATGGCAATACTTAGCTCTATTGTTCAATTAAAAATGTTTTATGGTGGACATGAAGTAAATTCCCTGTTAGAACATGTAAATTCCCATATTGATGAATTAAAATCCTCCATGGATTTTCCTCATAATTTTTTGGTTTTGGGGTTAACTTTGACCACCCTAATTGACACATATAAACATAGATTAATATGCAAGTTTTTTTTATAAATAAACATATCTGTTTTATATAAAATTGTTTATGATTTATTCTACACACCACACATCTATCTACAGTAAATTTTATAAATAATGTAGTACCTATTGTTATGGAGTTATTTACATGAGTTTATACTAACATTCTAATATGTTTAGCCAGGCAATTTCGGGCTTCCATCTCAAATCTTTACTCGGGATTTTATCAAGCAGTGCTAGCTGAAATAATAAAAATAAATTATTGTAAATCATACATACTGTTTCTATACATACATAATTAGCAAGAGTTTTATTATTATGTTTCTCTCCACATGGGCTATAACCGGCCCCTTGGAAGGCTTGTGTGGGGACATGAGTCAAATACATAGAGGCCCTTCTGAAGAATTTTATTGTAATGTTAGCCACCTGCTGGGGTCTGTGAATCAATAGGCAAGCACTAGATACAACTGGTAGAGGCTCTATGCTGCATTGTGGTTCCAGTATTGAACCACAAAATATTTAGTCTCATGAAATAGCATTCCAATTATTTGTTGATTATGAAAAAATAATTAAACTGAGTGGGATCTCTAAATATTGTTGATGTGTACCTGATGTCTAATCAATTTGACAATTTTCTCAACATTTTCAGCATTGACATTCTCTTCCATTGAGTAGAATCTCCTCCAGATTGCGGCAGCCAGTACTCTGTCATCACTCAAACCCTCGTCATAAGCTACTAGAGCTGCTTGGAACTGCTCTGATAGCTCAGACACTTGTTTTCTAGCTAATGTTGGATTGGCACCCTAGAAAGGCAAAGTATTTTAGGAACCTTCAAGTATTCAAATATTCAGCTTAAGTCTATGATACTAGTAACTATTGATATTCTATAATTATTGTATGAATAACTCCTTCATATTGTGGCATTTATTTTCTTACCAGTACAGATTAATGTATTACAGTGGATGATAATGTATGATTCTATCTTTCCAACTTTTCAATAGTTTTATCTATTTTGTCTATGATCACATAATATTTGATTCTAGATCTATATCATGGATGCTAGGGTTAAATGTGGTTTATGCATAAAGAAAAAGGTACACCACAACTCATACCATATTTCGATCTACCTTCACATAAGGTATAATCTTAAAAAAGGTATTAGATATTGCCTTTTCGCACAGAAAGAAAGTATGAAATCAATAATAAGTAATTTCAACTTACTTCCAACAACTTTATCTTGTTAGCAACATCAGCCCACAATGCTTCCACAATACAATTTCGCACAAAGTGCCCATCAGCTTTGATATATTTTTTCTTATCAGTAGAAGGTGTCGCATCTTCAGCCATGTATCTGACCATGAGCAGCCAAACATGCAGCTCAGTCACAACAAACCATGACGCAAATGTATCAGGCAGATCTAAATGCTCGAACCAATTGGCATAGGCTATCTTATTAGGTATACACTCATACAAGAAATAGCCTGTCAGTTTTAAACGCTGAAACAATAATTTATATATCATTTTTAATCCATAGAACAAAGACATAAGCTTGCAATACATATGCCAGTGAATAGAAATACCAATTAAATGTATTTGAGTTACTTTTCTAGCACACACACTGTAACTGCAATTTCAAGTGAAATAAGCATGCCAAATGCACACTGACATAGTTTCCTGCTTGGGTTACACATTTTTATGTCTCCATGTGGAGGTTAAAAAAGATAACAATCTAGCTGATTTGGTTTTTTAAGATAAATATTTCGTTGTTTGGTACATGCAAGTAATTCATGTCTATTGTCACTGTTGTGTTGAGACAATTAAATTTAATACTCCTTTTTTTTGTTGGATTACTAGCAATTTATGACCAATAGCTTATGGATAATACGCACGGTTCTAGATTGATCCATCAATCCTACAGCTTTCATAAATTTCTTCACATAACTATCTTCAATAGCCACTGTGCTTTGATCCCGAACACTGAAGCTTGTAACGGATTGACAACCAGCATACACTCTTGCATAACCATATTTTATATGAGCACGCTGTTGCCTTAATACCTGAAATAATTTCAATAGTATAAACGAGAAATAACCTCAGATCTGTATGTTTATGTAGAGGGTAAACTTGTGCAGTAAATACAGGTGCTTATAGATAAGCGTAAATTATTAAAAACACGTATTTCCTACATTTTAAATATGTAAGGATGTGAAAAAACACCTACTCGAGTTATCAAACATATTCGGAACATCGTAATTAAAAGTATTAGATTTTATTTCGTAATTATAATTCCGATCATCACACCGACCGAATATGGCAAAAAATCACAACAGCTGACTGACAGCCTCTGCTGACAGACAGCACAGACAGATAAGAGAACAAGTTACTGACATACATACACATTGTCTGTATGCCATTCACCAGAGAGACATTTTCCAGGCCATACAGCCTCGTCATGCATCCTAAAATTCTTTACTCCTTTTTACGCAATCCAATTCTGTTCTACTCAAACAGGCTCCACATCTTCCCATCCAATCCTAATTATATTCATTTATAATTCCTAATTTAGGAAGTCCGATTTCCCTAAACATTATGCGATAATTGGAATAGAATCAAAATCAAAGGATCATAGGTTTGGTAGGATCCGCACCCAGGATGTCTGTGTGCAGCCGGATTAGCCAGTGCTTTTAGGACTAAAATCTATTGCTGTAACATTGTATATTTACAATGGTACCAACACCGCACTACTTAAAAATAAAGTGAACGATCAACGCTAGTTACGTTACGGTTACAAGAATATTACTTTCCTCCAGTGTTCGGAACCGTACGATAATTATTGTACATGTACGATAATTTCATAACTACGTACGATATACGGTGGTATACTACTATCGTACGCAGATTGAACGATAATTTCCATTATGATGAAAACATTGATAATTACACTACATTAAGATTAAAAATTGTATATTTGTGTATTCTGTTCCTGCAAATATAGAATGTTATGAGTTAAAATTTAGAAAATTATGCTTGTTTTATTTATCTTCTTCTTTATACATTCGGAATGTTGGTGCGTTTATTACACTCAAACTGGAAGGAGTCTCAGCTTGGTCTGTGCCATACGTCGAACATTTAATTTGTTTTCTTTTTTAATTTGAAAAACAGAAGTTTACATGATGATACATGAACATGAGATGATACATGAAGCATTTGCATCCTAGTATTGTCACGTTGGGTACGATAATTTTGAACCATATACGATAATTTTACGACCCTGGTACGATAGCTGCCTGGCTTCAGGTTGTGAACACTACTTTCCTCTATGGTTATGGTTCAATAATGTGAACTTTACGTGTCTATAGTATTTTTTAAGGTTATTACATAATATATTACGGGCGGCCGCCGTATTCCTCGCTCGATTGCACTGGTTATTCAAAAATGTTGGGAGCTGTAAGTCGAGTTGGAAACGGACTTCTGGCTGCGAAGTCCGTCGCTGAGAAAGCCCTATCAGAATGTGGCAAAGTAGCTGCGGTATCGGCTGTCAACAAAAGGGATTATGCAGCGAAAGCTGGAGTCAGGCTTGGGCAAGGTAAGGTTGTCGCTGTTATCGGTGCTGTCGTCGACGTTCAATTTGAAGACAATCTGCCTTCCATCCTAAATGCCCTCGAGGTCCAGAACCGCTCACCCCGGCTCGTGCTGGAGGTTGCCCAGCACTTGGGAGAGAACACCGTCCGCACCATTGCCATGGACGGTACCGAGGGTCTGGTGCGTGGACAGGTCGTGCTAGACTCCGGCTCGCCCATCAGTATCCCAGTGGGCGTGGAGACCCTCGGCCGCATCATGAACGTGATCGGCGAGCCGATCGACGAGCGCGGCCCCATCGCGACCGACAAGAGAGCCGCGATCCACGCCGACGCGCCCGAGTTCGTGGACATGTCTGTAGAGCAGGAGATCCTCGTCACTGGCATCAAGGTCGTCGACCTGCTCGCTCCCTACGTCAAGGGAGGTAAGATCGGTCTGTTCGGCGGCGCTGGCGTCGGCAAGACCGTACTCATCATGGAACTGATCAACAACGTCGCTAAGGCGCACGGTGGATACTCCGTGTTTGCTGGAGTGGGCGAGCGCACCCGCGAGGGTAACGACTTGTACAACGAGATGATTGAGTCCGGCGTTATCTCGCTCACCGACAAGACCTCCAAGGTGGCGCTAGTGTACGGTCAGATGAACGAGCCCCCCGGCGCGCGTGCTCGCGTCGCTCTCACTGGACTGACTGTCGCCGAGTATTTCCGTGACCAGGAAGGTCAAGATGTGCTGCTGTTTATCGACAACATCTTCCGTTTCACCCAGGCCGGTTCTGAAGTGTCTGCCCTGCTGGGCCGTATCCCCTCTGCTGTAGGTTACCAGCCAACCCTGGCCACTGACATGGGTACCATGCAGGAGCGTATCACCACCACCAAGAAGGGCTCCATCACTTCCGTACAGGCTATCTATGTGCCCGCTGATGACTTGACTGACCCTGCTCCTGCCACCACATTCGCTCACTTGGATGCCACTACTGTACTGTCCCGTGCCATCGCTGAGCTGGGTATCTACCCTGCTGTGGATCCTCTTGACTCCACCTCCCGTATCATGGACCCCAACATCATTGGTGCGGAGCACTACAACATTGCACGTGGTGTTCAGAAGATTCTTCAGGACTACAAGTCACTCCAGGACATTATTGCCATCCTGGGTATGGATGAATTGTCTGAGGAAGACAAGTTGACGGTTGCTCGTGCGCGCAAGATCCAGCGATTCCTGTCCCAGCCTTTCCAAGTTGCTGAAGTGTTCACTGGACACGCCGGCAAGCTGGTGCCTCTCGAGGAAACCATTAAAGGCTTCTCTAAGATCCTGGAGGGCGAGTATGATCATCTACCTGAAGTTGCATTCTACATGGTTGGACCTATTGAAGAGGTTGTAGCTAAGGCGGACACACTCGCTAAGAATGCATAAACACCAGGGTACCATAATGTTCGTTATACCCTCACTAAGTCGTAAACAGTCAGTGATGTGAATGGATGAGAAAGTAATTGTATTTCTAAATAAAAATATAGTACCAATATAAACTCGTTTGTTTTTTATATATTTTAATCGACTGCGCGGCGCAGTTAAATAGTGGCCAACGGGAGTAATTCTCTTCAGCCTAGGTCGCCTCACTACTGTACTAAAAGGTCGCGGCGCGCGGGTTCGATTCTCGTGCAGGGACTTCCCGATGTAATTTTATTGTAATGGACCGGCCTCTGTCTATAGTACTTGCATATATAGTACATAGGTTTACCTCCCTAATATGACCGTGTTTGTACATTGAATAATTTTATTTTGAAAGGGGTGTTCGATTCAGGGCAGCCATTTCTGTTCAACTTATTTGTTGGGCACTTTTACATTTTATTCACATGCAACGATCTTTATAAATAATACATAACCTGAAAATGTTATGCAACTATCTAAATTATTATCGACAAATTTGCTTCAAGTCATGCTATGTGGCAAACGAGATCTACCCATGTACTTTACCAGCATGACCTTGATTGACGGACTAATATTTGAAGCAGAGATCTTCCTAGCTAGACTAATTTAACATTTCCACCATGTAGGTACTTATTGAGTCATGATTGTAGTAAGGTGTATGTTTTATTTTATGAACGGCATATATAGGTCGTAGCAAATAAAATGAGCAAATATTGTGATTCTCAACTTCAACCTGTTGATTTCATCATCGCGTAGGTAATGGAAAACAAATTTTAAGACTGCTGGCTTATGTTTGTGACGTCACGTGCCTTCAGCACTGTATTGTTTTCATATTTTCCTGATTATTTACTATTTAGACCTTTATTTTTTTTAAGATACGGTAGATACCTACCCTATTTATGTTAAAAAAAAAGTCATATACTCTTTAAACATGGCTGTTTTATTTATTTTGTTACCTCATAACGCAGGCATTGAATGGTAATAGGTACCTACACATTCCAAGAAATTTGTAGATTAGTATAAACACAAGTCTTGCTCCCTTGCAAATAAAACTTAACATACATACAACTAAAAATCACAAAATCCCTCACATTCCGTTTCAGGAGGCAGAATTTACATTTTCCAATGTTTCAGATTCACATACAATGTCCTCATTGTCATCATTTACATTTTCACCATTAATATGACTGGTTTCAGAGTCCTCTGTAGTAATACACTCAGGATTGGAAATATAAGCACCACCATTAGGTTGCTCTTCCATACAATTTGATTCATTGCTAGTTTCTTTGCTAACTAAACTTTCAGATTGATCATCTTTACTCACTGGAGTGTGTTCATCTGTTATAGCATCACCAGTGGTAGTAATATCATTTAGTTTGTCGGTTGTAGGTGTATTTACACTGCTTGAGTAAGATACATCGGTAGCTGGGCGCACAATAGCACAATCTACTTTAGGGACTTTTACAACAACCACCTGGTCTGAAGATTTGTCTTCATTTGAAGAACTTTTATTTGGATCCTTCAGTTTTATTGTCTGAAATTTAAGCTTTCCATCTTTATTTCTGTTAATCGGTTTAATAACCAGTATTTTAGTTTTCATGCCAGCTTTTGTGAAATCCGATATATTCTTATTAATTATAGGATTTTTAATAACTTCTAAACTTTGACGACGGAATTTCATCGGAACAACTGCTGGGATATTTAAATTAGATTTGATTGCTTCGCTCGAAGCGCTACTTGAACAGTTTTCATCTGTACTTACGCTTGTATTATCATTTAACTCGTAGATTGGAGCTTTGATGGTATCGTTATTTTGTTTAGGTTCTTCTTTAGGGACTTTACTGATAGACTCTTTGTTAGGACTCGATGAGCTTTCGTTTAGGTCGTCAATAGATTCTTTCTTAGGGGATATTTTGTCACCTTTCGTAACGCTCTTAGGTAATAACGGCCTAACAAACACATTTTGGGTTCTCAATTCCTTTTGAGCACAATATGTTGAGAAACTAGTTTTCATGTGCGCTGAGGAATTCTCAACTGCAGTTTTAGATAAAGTGCCCAATGCTCCACAACAGTCTTTATTAGCAATGTCATAATTACTTTGATTGTCCTGTTGAACTTTTCTTTTTGTTTGATTGGATTTTGACTGATTAGCAAGAGTTTGGGAATCTCTATATCCTTGAGCTTCCATTTTTAGTAAATTTGATAAATCATATTCAAAGTCTTCATTTTTGGGCTTAGCCTTTCTTCTAACCGGTCTTCTTGATGCCACTGATGAAGTATCTCCAATAATAACTGATCTTCTAGCAATTTTTTCGTCAATATCATCCATATCAGATGAATTCTCTTCAAAGGTTCTACTTGTAGACGAATCATTGTCTTCCAGATTCCTTGTTTCTTTATCTGGATTCACTTCACTGTCTTTACTTTCTTGGGTAACTAAAAACAAAACATAAATAAGAATAAGATTATTGAAATCAATTACACAATAAAACTAGTTATTTAACAATATATTACATACCTTTCATCGGTAATTCCTTCCTTCTTTTTGAGGAACCTTTGCCTTGATACAATTTGCGTTTTCTGCTTCCAGCCTCTATTCGTGTACTGCTGGAAGAGCTGTCATCAGACAGTCGGCTAGAATCACTGGAGCATCTACTTGGACGCTTGGAATCAGGACTAGTCTCACTGGCATCGTTAGGTGCATCTGTAGTCTCACATAATTGTAAAGCTTCGGGTCCAGCGATAGCTTTTACGGTACTAAAGTAGAAGTCCTTGTCGCCCTTCAATTTGTGTACTACTTTAACATGTTCAGGCAATTTGTCGAACAAGTAGTGTTTGTAATTGCATAGCTTGCAAGCGTAGCGTACCCATTTCAAATGCTCGGCGACGTGATCGTGGAGATCTCCAACATCATTACAGCGAACGTCACAGCGTTTGCATAGCAGTTTGTCGATTTCAATTTCCGACTGGATTTTCTGTTTGAAGGCCACAAAATTACTCTTTTCTGTCTGATGAGCGAAGGGTAATCGTATCACGGGTTTATAGACTTCCACTTGCGGCTTGGACTCCACCACTTTTTCTGGCGAATCAGCGGCGTCTGTAGACTTCTGGTCTTCCTCACTAACGTCCATGGCGGTGTCATCTTCGTCTTTGTCGTCGTCTTCAGAACCACCGTCCTCATCGACGTCGGGTTCGGCGGACGTCTGTTCCTCCTTGGGGAGCTTGTTTTCTGTGGGAAATATACTATTGATTTAACAGTGATAGAATTATCTTAGTTTAGTAATTGAGCGCTCGGCTCACTGCATTGTGTTGGACACCCATCTGAACAAATTACGAAAATGATCTTTCGTAATTGTCTCCAGTCTGGGTCTTACAAGAATCGCCCCCAATCTATTGTATAGAATACTGTAATGACCACTTTCAGGACCCGATTGGCGCGGTTGGTAGTGACACTTCTTTCTGTACCGAGGGTCCCGAAGTTTATACTTGAGTTATTGATGTTTAATATGTGTATAAGTATTATATACATAGTCCGTCGTACGGTGTCCATTGTACGAGCCTTACTTAGTTTGAGATCGTACAGTTTGCTTCCGTCTGACAATATTATACGATTATACAAGCATTGCTTAGGAATTAAACAGTTGAGTCAGTGTGTTCATTTGGCGAAATTATTTATTTAAAGGCTCAATATAATGAGTATTACGTCCGGGCCGCACAGGCGCCTAATGCCGTTAATAAAAAATAACGTGTCAATTGACGGCATCGGGCGCAGGTGTGGCGGGAGCGGTCGAGTTACCGTTGGCGTCGGTAGTTTTGATGGGTAAATTGATCGCGGGCGGCGGTCCCTTGTTGTAGTCCTTCCTGATCTGAATCTCGATCTTCTTGGCGTCGGGCGGGCGCGCGGCGCGGGCGGCGCGGGCGGCGCGCGCGCGCGCGGCGGCGCGGGCTCGCTCGCGCGGCGCGCACGTGTGCGTGTGCGCGGCGAGCGCGGCGCGCCGCTCGAACGCGCGCCCGCAGCCGCCGCACCGCGCCAGCTCGCCGTCGCCCTCCATGTTGTCCATCCACGCCTGGGGACATATCATAATATATCTTCACATGGTCATGCATTCGTCTATTGATTCTTCATGCATGATTTAGGGGGTTCTGATTCTGAAAATTCTTTCACTAATAGGAATCTACATTATCGCTGCTATAGGCTATGTATCATCGAAATACCACCGGCGGAAGCAAGAATCAAAGTAAACTTGAGTTCTTCACTGATAAATTGTATAAATAGACGCTTTTCAACTGAATCTTACTTCACAAATCAAATCAAATCAGAAAATGCAAAAAATAAAGACACATCTTTATTTTTTGCTTTTCCTCAATTAATTTATAAAGTTATCCAGAAAATATTCACAACTAGTTGATAGGTACTGTATTAGATCGTACCTTTATGTCCCGTACCTGATTCTCTTGATCCAAACGCTCCTCTTCGGTCATTTTTTGCGTCTGTGCAAATTTCATATTGTTTTTACGTTTCTCATAGAACGCTGGCGGGTTGTTCATCTTGAAAGCCTTCGCTTGGATGGACTCTCTCAATCTTCTTATCTGTGCAGCACTTTTTCTGTGTAAATTATTTTCCAAAATAGAATGTTAACTATAAGAAAATTTGTGTGATTATTATTAGTCGAATCTTGCACTAGTAGCACAGCCAGCTGTGACGTGACATAGGTTTTATCTTGACCAGCGTTCTAGCCCCCTTTTTGAAGTCACTTCGTGCTATGCAGAAGGGGGAGCGGGAAGGGGTACAGGTCGCATCAGATAAAATTCAGAAAAGATGGCGAAGACCAATTGTTTGAATTTTCTCATTTTATGTGATGCGACCTACAACGGACCACATCTCTATAGCACTGAGGCATTGCGCGCAAGATTATTAAATGAATATACTAAGTCTCTCTCGCACCCTGCAACTACCCCATAAACTGACAGCAGTTAGCGGTAGGCATCCGATTCACAATGTTATTTCCACCCTAGTTTTACTGTAGTAGTACTTCTGTGCTACTAACATATAAAAATCGAATAAGCAATAAAAAAAATGGTACCTGTGCACTTTGAAGAGATGACGATAAACACTCCACGAAGTTGAAAAGATCTCCAAGCAGTCAGGGCAGGGATACACCAATCTACTCTCTACATGTTTGTACTTCATGTGGAACTTGAGTGTCTTCTGAGTCGAAAATTGCATGCAGCCTGGAAGAAATAAACTCAGTTATTCTCTTCTCAATACGACCTTATATACTGGCGAATGTACACATAGCTGCACCGGACAAGATACATACACACGATTGCCTACGCGAATTTGACCTTTTTTAAAAAAAATAGGCATTCTGGGTCACGGTTTATGGAAAAGACAGTTTTCCAAAATCAAGCCTACTGCCTCTTAAACCACTGTTTAGAAGGAACATATTTTCAGTATGGTATATAATATATTATCTCTCTCTGACTCTGTCCTTGCAGTGTAAGCGTTCCTGCACACGATGCCGTCACCGCGCCGACGCCGCACAATTACACTGTAGATACGAGTCGCGCGAAGCCCGCCACCGCGCCGCCGCTGCGCCGCCACCGCGCGCGTTCCCTCTGTTTGATTCATTCCATTACCGGCCGCGTACGAACGTGCACGTGCGTAACTTTTTAAGAAATTACCATGGAACGTACGTTCGTACGCGGCCGGTAATGGAATGAATCAAACAGAGGGAACGCGCGCGGTGGCGGCGCAGCGGCGGCGCGGTGGCGGGCTTCGCGCGACTCGTATCAACAGTGTAATTGTGCGGCGTCGGCGCGGTGACGGCATCGTGTGCAGGAACGCTAAGTGAAAAGGGCAATCGCACGACGTACAATATTTCACGGGATATATAATCTATATATATATATATAAAACAAAGTTGTGTTAGTTACAGTATTCTTCGGTCAGAAAGACTACTTATACTACTTACATATTTTACATTTCAGCCCGCCAGATCCGTCATGATCCTCGTCGTCACTTATCTGTATGACATTATCGGACCCGGCGCCTACAGAACTCTTTATTTTGAAATTCCCGTCACTCTGCAGCACTGCTATGTCTCTCGAAAAGATGTTGTCAAGCTCCTTCACCTTAAACATAAAGAAAAAGTTATGTATGTAACTTAATACCTACATATTGACTCTTAAGATTATTAGTACACCTACCTACCTTCTTAGTTTTGCCATGTTATACTAAATTAAGTATAAAACATATTATAAAGCTATCTCAAAACCATAATGCAGTCCATAAAAATAATGGTGAAGAAATGATGTTTACATGCCTACATTAGTTGGGTACAGTGAGCAGCAGAGAATAAACATGCAACCATAACATCTCTTTAAATAAATAACTCACTGAGAGTAACTTATAAAAATCATGGAATAAACCATTCATTTTTAATCATGAGTGTTTGACAATACGTACATCTATCTATTACTTTTGATTTGGAGTGTACCTATACATACACATAGCATCCACTATTTATTTAACACCAGAAAAACAAATCTATTACTGACTTATTAATAAGATATTTTAAAATTAATGTTTAACAAAATTATTACACACTTGAGCTCTCATGTGGTCCATCTGCTCTTCATTCTCATCAATGTTCTGAAAGACAGCCACAGAACTACTGGGAATCTTCTGCAACACAAGCTGGGGCTCATCACTGCTGCCTACATAAACCCCTTTATGTTTAGCAATTTTCTCAACAATTGCTGTCAAATCCTTCGATAGTGGTATCCTCTCATCATCTTCACATGACACTTGACCTTCACTTCCATTCCTTTCTCTAAGTGAATCCTGATAGCCCCGCTCCAGACTTTTAATTTTTTTTAATTCATTTATCTGTAAGAATAACATTTCAGTCTCAACACACAACATATAATAATACAATTAATTACATATTGCTAAATATCTATGAAAAGTACTTACAGTTGAAGTGGCTTGGACAAAGTGGCCATGTAAAGAAGAATTAAATTTTTCTTTACAATAAACACGTTTATGAGATAAAAAATTTGCCAAACTCCTGAATATATTTCTGCATACTTTACATTCATACAGCACATCACATTCATTAGACAATAAATCTTTAAGCTGAAAAGGGGTAAGCAGAAATTATTATTATTACTACTTGATACAGAAAATTAATAATGAATAGGTAGGAATGTCATTTATTTAATATACTTTGAAAATTCCAGATAGGTACATACTTCTTCAGTAGCTAAATCAAATATCTTCCTTGCTTGACCAAATCCTGTTACACTTGTAAGAATGGGTTTTCTGAGCAAAGCAAAGTCAGGATCCTCAGTTTCTTCTCCAGATTGACCCATAGGTTTTTCGTTTGCTTTACCCTTATCCTCTTTGCCTTTAATTTTACTACTAATTTTATTACCAGCCATATTGAATCTAAAACAGGTATTTAAATAACATATGTAGACCTATGAAATGAAAACTTTCTTGTTTTTCCATCATGAATTCATGACAGACAGAGGTGGACATGATCATTTCAACAAAATACATTATAACACCTTTTTGGTACTGTTCTGCATAATACTGACCAACCATGTTGTCAATTGAATAACAGGATAATACATTTCGTACATCGCAAAGGATTTTATTAAATTACATTATAGATTTTATGGCCCGCAATTGTTGTACACGAAATTAAGTTACAAAATATTTTTAGTCGAGCATGGTTGGTAATACCACGAACCGGAGCTACCGAGATGGGTAGGTACTCGTAGTCTCTCCCTCAAATATACACAATAACACAAGTTCTGTAGTTATGAAATCAGATGTGATGGACATTAATGACAACCGAGATTACGATACAATGCTCTAAAAAAGGCTACTTACGCGTAATTCTTCACAACTGCTAACTTGAAAATCCCAGTTTTCCGACAAACTGCACCTCCATCATGCCTTCATTTTCAACAAATGAATATCACCTATAGTACGTAACTGTGTTCATGGCCATGGAGACAACTATAGAAGGTAAAGTACAGTATATACATAAATGAGTTTTTGTATGATACTTGACAGTGAGCATTATATTTAAAATTTATTTAAATTTTATTTAACTAATGTAAGGAAATATATAATTTCAATTTTGATAAAATATGAGTACCTAAAATTACAATACTATAGGATAAGTAAGTACCAAACGAGGGCGCCACTATAACATAGTGCTAGTGATAGAGTGGTAGGTAGAACGGTAGAACTCAGAATTTTTCCAAATTGAATATCCTCTATGTTTCGCTAGATCTCCTGGTTTTCGGTTCTTGTTCAGTATGTGTCTACAACCTACATATAAGTTGAGTTTTCAGTCTTTGTACCTACGATCTGGTTATACTAAATGGCGCATCTAGACAATAGCCAAGCAGAAGCCAACGCCAAAACGAATACTTTGTTCATTTTGGTTGGCCTACGATGGGTCATGCTCATTTACTCGCTTGCTTCACTGCTGTAAGTTAGACTGAGATAGATCGATGTTCGGTTTATACTTGGAAAGCACAGACCAATAAGTGGATACTTGGTGGAAAGTATGTGTTCACGCTGCCTAGCGTGCCAGCAAGAATAAAGTGATGAGCGTCAGGAATAGACTTCCATTATAGAGGTAGCATACTTCGTAGGTTCGTTGATATCTCTACATATCTAAGTTTCTACTTGTAACTTTGCAACTGGTAGTGGTTACTTGCGTACCGTCTTTGTGTACAGTGGACCAATTTCAACGCAGTTTATATATTCCAATTTATTCGAAAGTTGGTATTTTTATTTTGCAAAGAAAAATATTATTTAAGAATAGAACTGTAGATAGATGTCGTTTGCACCTATTTGAACCATTGAGAAAATAGTTGTTTAAACCTAGATTGAACACTTCTAATTTCTTAAACTTATGGTAGCACCAGAACCCACATTAATTTATTTTTCTGTGCATTTTATGATTTTATTTCTCTGTGCACTATTCTATTTCTGTCTATGTAATTTCTGTGCTTTTCAGTGTTTTCTAGTTGTACAAAAGTACTCTGTGGTCCAATTTAATTCTGTGCTGTGGACAGTGTATGGTCTATGGATTGAGGCCGGCGATATCGGCTTTATTTATTTTAGTTAGTAGAAAATATTGAATTTATCAATTGAAAACTCTGCGTAAGAACGTATCGAATCAACAAGTGATTACTAAAGTTTTGTAATCGTATTTTATAATAAAATTAAACAGTTACTTGGGTCCTCAGTGATTTGTAGGTAAGATATTTCATCGCATTTTATTTCGTAAAGAAAGTAGAAGTAAAATTACAAAACATTTCACGTCACGTGCTGAAAATAATTAAGGTGAAAATACAAATAGTATTTTTAATTGAATTTGTCTAATATATAATTTTACAAACGAACGCGGCAGATGATCAGCTACAGCTCGCCTGTTACTAGAAGCAGTCCAAGGTGCAATCTACATTTTATAGATAGTATTTATTTGGTCCCAATTTAATAGGACCCCTATACAAAACAAGGTTGTTTTGTTTTTTTTTAAGAAATGATGGCAACTGGTGAGGCTCTGACTACTGAATCCCAACATAGAAGATGGCAAAATTTAAGAAAACTATTGGAGAGGTCTGGACCATTTTGTCATCCAGACTTTGAACCCTCCGCTGAAATCCTAGACTTTATAATGGACTCCTGTAAAGTATTGATTGTTGGAGCTGGAGGCCTTGGTTGTGAGCTGCTAAAAGATTTAGCCTTGATGGGATTTAAAAAGATTCATATTGTGGATATGGACACAATTGAATTATCCAACTTGAACAGGCAGTTTTTATTTAGAAAAAATGATATTGGACTCTCAAAAGCCAAATGTGCTGTTGAGTTTGTGAACAAAAGGTAAAATTAATGAAGTAGTAGTAGTTTTAGATTTCATGATTAAATATCATGATTTCATGATTGAAGTAGTTATTGCATTGATGATTTAATTTAAAAACCTATATTTAAATTAAGAATACATTTTTTTCAGGGTACCTGGCTGTGAAGCCATAGCTCATCATTGTCCAATACAGGATTTAGATGAAGGATTCTACAGGCAGTTTCACATTGTTGTATGTGGTCTTGACTCTATAGTTGCGAGGCGTTGGCTCAATGGCATGCTCATGTCATTGCTGCAGTATAATGATGACAGTAATTATCCATCTTCAATAACAATAGCTAATTATCCTTATGATTATTGGGTGTTTTAGGGATGGGTAGGTCATATGAGTAAAATGCAATGAACTCCAATAGGCAGGCCAAGACAATCACTGTGTGGGTGTAAGAAAACAGTGATAGTGAGATGACCTTGATATCTTTGAGAGGAGTTGGATGAAATAGCCAGGGACTGACTACAATTGAATGGTGGGAAATACCATTCCCTAGGCTTAGCAGGAAATAGGTTATTATAAAAAAACTGGGTAACTTGCTTACCTTGGGGACCATGTAGTTAGCGTGATTGTCTGATGATATTTTCTCTATTTTGATATTGCCCTGCTGAGCATTGGCCTCGTCAAAATGCTACAGAGATTTAATCCATAGTCCTTTATGCTGACCAAGTATAGGTTGGACTAAATATAAAATGAGACAAAATTTTACCTTCATGTATTGAATATATATATATGATTTTTATGTTACAGGAAGCTTAGATCAAAGCAGTGTTATCCCCCTAGTGGATGGTGGAACTGAAGGTTTCAAGGGCAATGCAAGAGTTATACTGCCAGGCATGAGCGCATGTATTGAGTGCACACTGGACCTATACCCTCCTCAGAAAACCTTCCCTCTTTGCACCATCGCTAATACCCCGAGGTATATGAATACTTATAAACACCTGACATATTTTAGTAGTTACTTTGCAAATATAAAAATAAATAACTATGCCACTAATATGGTCTTAGTTCATTTTCATATTATAATACTGAGTTTTATCAATATGGCTAGCTATGGGCCAATACCAGTACTGTTCAAATGAAAATTTTCTTAAGTGGCCAGAGTGTAAAGACTACCAGTTCAATAACTGGTAGTCTTTACACTCTTATAAAAATCTCTGCAATTATAAATTACAATATGTCAATACATATTGTAATTTATAATTGCCTCAAAAGAATATTTTTTTATAGATTACCAGAACATTGCATTGAATATGTAAAAGTTTTACAATGGATCAAGGAGAACCCATGGGGTAATAATACCGCTCTTGATGGTGATGACCCACAACATGTGGCCTGGGTGTTTGAGAAAGCACAGGACAGAGCTATGAAGCATGGCATCTCAAATGTTACTTACAGATTGACGCAAGGAGTGTTAAAGAATATAATACCTGCTGTTGCTAGTACCAATGCTGCTATAGCAGCATGTTGTGCTAATGAGGTAAGAAGCATAAATACGGTAGTCTTGCGGTACGGTGAAGGCAAACATAGATTGAGAAAATAAGCATATCTTTCAAAAGCCCTTTCATGTTCACAAGCAGATAGATATGGACTATCTCTCACATTGAGGGGAGTGCGCTCAGTGTGCCTGTTCTGTTTGTGTCTTGTAGGTTCGCCTTCTATAACATTGGGAGCATTACCATTAAAAAATATGGGTGCACTGTGGTGTCCTGCCTACAAATTGAAGAGATTGTGAAGAAAAGGTCTCCCTATACCTTAATGTGGTTATTTGAATTACAGGTATTTAAGCTGGCATCATCCTGTTGTGTTACCATGAATAACTACATGGTTATGAATATGGCAGAAGGGGTCTACACATACACGTTTAGTGCTGAAAGACGGGCAGACTGCGTAGCTTGCAGTAACAATACGCGAGCCATGGAAATTGAACCAGACGCGACTCTGCAGACCATTTACAACAAGCTTTGTGATGACCCTAGCTATTTGATGAAAAGTCCAGGTTTATAAATCCACTTAAACACTTCTATCTTAATATTTTAATTATATTCTACTAGCTGTCCCGGAGAACTTTGTACCATCTTAGAATCAAATGTATGAGAAAAATTAATTATGTTCTTTTTTTTTATCATGTTTTAATAGTTATTCCTGCTATTCAGGGTAGAGACAAATTCATAATTCAAACATCATAAAAATCAGCCCACCCATTATTGAGTTATGAATGTTGTAACTAATACAACTGTTTTATATATATAGATTATTCCTTTACAGGTATAACAACAGTTATAAACGGCCGTAATAAAACCCTATACATGTCATCAATAAAGAGCATTGAAGAACGAACCAGGGATAATTTGAAGAAGAGGGTAACAGAATTAGGCTTGTACAATGGTGCCGACATTTTAGTGGCGGATATTACGACTCCTAACACTATTACAATTAAACTGAAATTTGGGGAATATCAAGATGTAGATATGACTCGATAGTTCTTTATTGATACCTATGTGCTTTCTGAATAAAATGTAAAGTTAAGATTAAATATTTTACCATCAACAATCAAAACTTTCTTGGGTCCTTTTCATTGGATGCGATCAGCAGAGCAGAACGAGCAAGTCTGCATACGGACAGGTTTATGCAAGGAGCTATCAATCTGTACAATAAGTATCTTTTTCAGTATCGGTTGTGTGAAGTATCCTGATATTGGTATTTTAAAATAGCTAATAGCCAACTGCAATGATCAGCACGATGGAAAGTAATCTACATGTACGTTCCACCGAGTTTGGCTCCCTTGTCTCTATAGAATAGAAGTTAATTAAATAGTAGATATACATATGTATCAAATTGATAAACTCCTATTTTTGCGTCTGTTTGTTAAAAAGGCTAAATCTGCCGCTAGGCGCCAAGTTCAAATGCGGCTTTTTGGCAGGAAACTGAAATGTCATGGCGTCAGTTATGATTTAATTTCTAAAACTAGTGTTCCTGCGAGTTATAATGAGTGATATATGTGGAATATTAACCATTATGGGTTGGGTAAAGTGCACGAGTGTAGGTAATTGAAACAGAGTGACGAAACTTGGCTTTTTAGTTTCTCACAAAAAATCCATAAAAAATCTTTCAATAAAGTATTCATCACTTTATTGATTGAGGAATGGGGGGTATTTTACTTGGGCCTAGCCTTTGGGCCTGTGCATATGCCCGAAAACTGAAATAATGTATAATATTACTCGACACTGGCAAAATACCTATGGTGATGCCATTTAAATATATATATAACAAAAAAGTACTAGATCTAGCGTCCAAAGTGGTAAAATTCAAAGACTAAAGTAATTTAGCTTTATGATAACATTGTTAAAATCTAATGATGTTTGTGGTTAAAATCCTTACGGAGAATTGACAATAAACTTTGGCAGCTTGGGTAATCGGCTAATATGCAGCTAATTAATTTTGACGGAAAATTTATTATTTTTAAATATTTCTGCTGTAGTTAGCCAAATATAATAAATTAAATAATTGTATCGATAATTTTATTTTATCGATGAAACGTTGCGATAAAATATATTTTGATTGTCTGTGCCTCTCTAGCTATCTGACGTGGTGCTGCCGACTTTACGACAACAGGGAAAGGCGATAACCAAAAATTGAAACAAATTTGTTTGTATTATTCGGAAATTATTACAGAAACGAAAATGTTGGACAGCTTATTTGATGATGTAAAGCGTATGAACAAACGGCAGGTAACTTATCATTGTTTTTTGAAAAAAATACGCTAAGTATTGGGCCGAATGTTATTTTACGTGTGTTCCATTTATTTTTCAGTTTATCTACCAAGTGTTAAGTTTTGGTATGATAGTTTCGTCAGCCCTTATGATATGGAAGGGACTCATGGTAGTAACCGGTAGTGAAAGCCCCATAGTCGTGGTATTGTCCGGTAGTATGGAACCTGCATTCCACAGAGGGGATTTGTTATTCTTGACGAACTATCCCGAAGAACCCGTGCGTGTTGGCGAAATCGTCGTGTTCAAGGTGGAGGGGCGCGATATCCCAATTGTACACAGAGTTTTAAAGCTTCATGAAAAGTGAGTAAATATTTATTCTATGGCAAACATTTACTGATATTATTGAAAACTGGTTAGAATCTACCTCACTATTTATTTATAGGTAACCCTATTAAGTGAACATTTTGAAAATGATAATGATTTTCCTCAACTTAGCTTTAACATCAAACATTATTTTTTTAATTTCCCCAGGAACAATGGTACAGTTAAGTTTTTAACTAAAGGTGACAACAATAGTGTGGACGACAGAGGCTTGTACGCTCAGGGCCAGTTGTGGCTCACTAAGAAGGATGTCGTGGGGCGTGCCAGAGGTTTCTTGCCCTACGTTGGAATGGTCACAATTTATATGAATGAATATCCAAAGTTTAAGGTATATAAGCACTATATCTAAATCTTATCTTGAGTATAGCTTCATTAAATAATAAATTGGGAACTGCCCAATGCCTGCCTTCTGGCCCAATGTGGATCGTGGATTTTTCACATCTTACGAGGGGTTCTCTCACACATGCATGTTTCCTCACAATGTTTCACAGTTGAGTAAGTGATATCATGATTGAAATGAGATTTGCATATGAAATCCACAAATCCCAGATTACGTAGATTATGTGACAATTTAAAATGAATATATCAGTCTTCATTTTAAAGAAAGTCAAAATTATGTTGAAGTAAGGTAATATCAAACAACTGAATTGATGTTTATCTGACTATCTTTATGTATAGGTTAATGCATTGGTTTACCTGTCCAAAGTCAGGATGTTAGTAATGGTTTTTTTATGACAATGTACAATGGTAGTAAACAAATAATGACTGCATAGCATGTCCAATTATAAAATATCATATACCTAGAAACACTGCATTATTAAATGAGCCTACAGTTTTTACATAATCTGCTACATTTAAGTCATTATTTTGCTTACCATGGCATAATATAGATAGGAACTCTATTATGTTTATTTTCTGTGGCTATAACCTACTCTATAAGCCCCTTTTTGTTTTCAGTTTGCTGTGTTGGCTTGTCTAGCGATTTACGTACTAGTGCACCGGGAGTGACAGGCTTATTTTGATCTGAAGTGTTGTTGGAGATGGAGACAGTCTGAAAGGGATACACTGGCTCTGTGGATGTATTTAATTTTATGATTAAATGAACATTCTCTCTAGTGTTATATTATTATATATTAATTTCGAGACTTAATCTATCTATACATATATATAAAACAAAGTCGTGTTAGTTACACCATTTATATCTCAAGAATGGGAAGGCCGATTTTATGTGCTTTGATTTTTTGAATTTATCTCCACCCTGAATAGCAGAACAACTATTAAAACCCGGGAAAACAGTAAATAAAGATAAATCATTTTCTTATACATTTGATTCTGAGGCAGTACGAAGTTCGCCGGGGCAGCTAGTAAACAAAAATATTGTTCTATGAACGTTTTGGTCTTTTACCAACCATAATTACCATTTCTTACTTTTACGTACGTATGCAAGAGCCGAAAAAATGCATTCTATATTTCTGATTGTAGTAAAAAATCAATGTTTGAATCAATCGAATGTTAAATTCACGCAAATATTAAGCAAGTCTTAATAAATTAATTAAAAAAAAATCTTGTACACGTTACCAAAACCGCCACGTCGTGGAATATACGGGGCCCTGTCTGATGGGAATATCAACTTGGTGTGATATTATGATAATATGTAGATACAGTGAAACACTGAGTCTTTCTATGCTGATAACCAAGCGGATTTGTACGGAAGCTTGTTCTTGTGACTTCATTAAATCATAATAAAACCATTGAAGTCGTGTTAAGTGGCCAAGGTTTGAAGCACGCCGCAGTGTTCATGTTGCCGCCGGCCAGCCATTTGCTATGAAAACGATTTACTTCCACACAGTATCGACAGATGTCACCACCGATACAAATTGAATCTTAAAAAGTAGTCTCCAACTGCACGTTTTCATTCCCAAAACGAATGTCGGACCTCCCCAAATAGACTACTGACAGATAGACAACAGACAGACAGACTACAGACAGCAAAAGTCCGAGCAGGGAGAGGACAAAAAAAACAAAACATAGTCGATAGATTGAATGAGCGCGCTTTAATCTCTACCGCGGTGGTGATACCACGGAATAGGGTGTTCTAGTGGTCATACTGGTGGGACCATAAAGGAATGCGTCTCACGGAACATAATACCTACCTAGTTCTTGCAAACAATATTACGCGTAGGCGAACTGGGTTAGTAAACATGCCTAGTAACTAACAATAATATGGTTGGTAATTTTAGTTGGGTATACCTACCAATTTACTCATTTTAGATCAAAGATGGGTGCGAAAAAAATATGTTGAGATTCATAAGATTGATAGTTTCTACATTCTGAGCCGACACTTGCTAGAAACTGGTAATGATACGGACCACTGATCTGATTTAACCGTCCTTAGATGAGAAATTGCTAAGTCATTACTCACTTATCTATTCTCACTGAATAAAATTGGAATTTTTGATATGCTCTCAACTTTATCATCGAAAACACGCACGCAGAGAATAACTACCTACTGTGAATTCCCTAAAAAAAAATATGTTATGATACCCTGAAATACCGGCTGAAATAGCACACTTCTAGTATGCCTCTATTATTTATTTCATCGCCATAGAAGGCGACTCAAGGATTTGACTAACGATAATGGACCTTAAAGTGATGCTTACTACTGCATGTGTGTGGCAATGGGCTCACCACCTGTCCTACATATATGGTTCATCTATCAGTAAAGCTGTGGATATTATACTCTTTTATTCTCATTTAACCCTTAATAGCCTAGAGTTTCAATTTTAATACCAATCTTTTAAACCGAATGTTCACATTACTATTAGTTTTTTTTTATAGGTTGGCTGTACGTATTTTACTGTTGTATAATATTCTTTCCAACGAAATTAAAAAAAATCTAATGTCATTATTATTAAACACAGTAACATTAAACACAGTAATATTAAAAATAAATCACTTTCGTAAATCAGGCTACTAAGGGTTAATTCACTCGTGCATGCTTATGAACTCAATAGTTATTACCCTACTAATATTACACACTAGCTGCAACCCGCGGTGTTACCCGCGATTAAAAAGTTTGTCCTTTTTACCGGGATATAAAGTAGCCTATGAGCTATTCCAGACTATAATCTATCTCTATGCCAAATTTCATCCAGATCCGTTCAGCCGTTCTGGCGTGATTGAGTAACAAAGATCCATCCATCCAAACTTTCACATTTGTAATATTAGTGTGATTATATATCAAAGAAACACAATTTTTCAGAAATTAAACAAAATTGATGATTGAAATAAAACTATTTTTAAGGATTCTATCGCGTTTATTTTTCGGATCCCGTAGTAAACATCATAAAATCCAAAACCAAGCGTACCATTGCAAGACCTCAAGACACAGTGAGCTCTTTCTGCGTAGATCGGACCGCAAGTAACAACTAAATATGAGGGTACCCCCGTCAAACTATGACACTAGGACGTCTACCACCTCAGTCCTCCCGTGACCATGGTTGCTGTAAAGCAGCCGAAACGTCGGGAACGAAAAAATAAACGCGATAGAATCCTTAAAAATAGTTTTATTTCAATGTGTAGTATTCGCGTAAATATAAGAAATCAAAATTGATGATGTCGCTGTTCTACACGCCCTACGCCTACTCTACACGTAAGTAATACCTAAATATCGCAGCATAGTGTTGTGCAACCTATTATACCTAGACTCGATGTTGTAACCAGGCGCGGATACAGGATCGCGTTTAGGAAGGAGGGGGGGGGGGGGGAGATACCTGTAGGTTCACGTAGGTACCTACATGGAGCTTAGTGTGGGAGAGTTTCGTTGATCCTTCGGGGCGTGTGAAAGTTCTTTGTAGAGTGCACCTTGGCGGATGCCGAATCGTCTAGTCACGATATTTGCGGACTCAGTAAGTAGGTACCTAGGTACAAATGGTGAGCGGCGGAACGTTACAAAATGTTTTCGTAAAAAATGTTGCAATTAAAAATTGGGAGAACCAGTCTATCCCCTTACCAACTTACAAAAGTTTGAAATATTATTACGATGTCGTTGTCATTTCATTTTGAGTTAACTATTTTGGCTAGCAGTCGGACTTCTTAAATTACCTTATTATGTAATTGATAGAATTACTTAGGCGATACTTGGCGGAAATTCATTGTTAAAAAAATGGGGGAAGGCTCATTCGTAGCCATCCTGAGGATTCCTCGTTTCGGATGTCGAGGCGAAACACGTGTCATATACTCTTTTAGATTCGCATCGTTTCGCGGAGAATTGCATATTAATTGGGGTCCCGACATTCGTGACAGACAGTTTCTCGTATAACATATTTTTTGGGTATCAATTAATTTTTAAGGTTTCTGATCTTTTTTACAGTAAAAGTGATTGTCTTAATTGTTGGCATCATTGAATTGACCCTGCTAATGGATACCGACTAACATCCTAGAAGAGTTCGGTGTTGTTATGGATCAATCTGTTTGGTTTATAATTGGAAAAATTGACAAGCCGAGGGATAGTGGTGGGTTTCTCTTCCTTCATTTGTTTACCTTAGGGTGACCAGAAAAACTGCGGAATCATTTTTTTCAAATTAGTTAGGTACTTACCTATTTACTTTCTTAAATATTGTTACTGCTAATATCTACCTTGTTGAGGTATTTGCGTATTTGTTTTATGTACCTACTTAATAATCTTTATTTTTCCAGATGATCACACTAACAATAGGGTCCAAAACTTAGCAATGTTTGTATGTATTTTGGGTATATAGGTACCGTATAATGGACTGGGGGCGATCCCAGTATACTCGCCATAAGTATGTATTAAACATCCATGACCCAGGTTTAGACATTCGTGCTAATCATGATCACATAATGTTTGCTCCTACTGGGAATCAAAGCTAGGACCCTCAGAAAGCAGGATCACTAACAACTGGGCCAATCCGGTCATCAAATGTTACCGTTCCTACGCTACAGTGCACTTAGCCTGTGATATCTTTTCGTCCATTTGGGTTCAATATCGAGTACTTACCTTCTACTAAACTTTTATTCATAGTGGAGAGAGTACTCTTGATGTGCACTTGTTATCGGATTTGTTGAATATCTACTTAATTACTACTTACTTATGATTGGTTTTAGGGATTTGTAGCCTTTTTATTGAGTCTCATTAGGCTTTATCGTTCGTCTGAAATCAGTCCATTTAGGTAAAAACCATTATCTAGACACCTAATTCACATGCCAGTCAAAATAACATCTCTAAGGTATAGGGATTAAAGTAAGTACCTACCTAGTTAGCAAAAAACATACCCCAATGCTATTTTATTTAGAAGTAGGTCGTCCCTCACATGCTTACGTCGTTGTAAATTCATTATTCATTTTCAAAACCGCTAAACTTTTGTATGTACCAAAATATGGAATATATCAAATTACTAGATATAGGTACTTGAATATATTGATTTTTTTTCTACCGTATCATGTTACCGTCGAATTCATAGAAAGTTACAACCTATTTTACTTTGATAGTAACTTTTTGAATTTATAACATAGATACCTATTTCACAAAATAATTATGTAATTCAGCCTTAGAATAATGCCAATATTGCTGAAAATTACCATTCATCTGACTCCGATGTCTGGTGATTCTCAATCTTTCATACCTATCCACTTACTTTATTCTTATTTTTAATCCATATTTTTTATTAAGCTTCATATATATAAACCTACTTATTGATTGCATTTCTTTTTTCAATTAAGTAAGTGTTTACGTCGTTAATCGCTATATTTAACCCTTGAGGTGTGATAATTTAACCCATGGGATTTGATCCCCTTTGGGTTTTCACACTTATCAGTTTTATATCTGAGTTAAAGTTACGGTCCAAATATCAAACTATACCCTTTACTATTCGCAGAGAGATGAATAACCAACTATATTCTTATTAGCCGAAAATGTACATAATAATGAAAAACAAAGTACCTACCTTTACAGTGGCGTATATAGGCTAGGCGGGGCAGTGCCCTGGGGCCCCCAAGATGAAGGGGCCCCTTGGCCTCCATGATCGACGTTCGAAAATGTTATATCCTAGTCGAATAAAAAAAAATCGAATTTTTGGCCCCTGACCAACAAACCTCGAACGGCACGTACTGAAATCACAAAAATTACTCCCACCTCCAGATAATAAACACAACAGGGTGTAACATGGCTTTAAGCATGTCAACTCAATTGTTTGTCTAGGGAGTTCCCCTAAGCGAATGATCCTTTATCATAGATACTTAGTTGACCAACACCAGTTTTAGTTTTCCAATAAGTACCTGAATATAAATAAAGCTTGTTGTATGGTTCGTGCAAAAATAACGCAGGTCATCATTTATTCGGATGGTCGGTCCCCAGGCGGGGGCTGGGGCTTGTTGTATTCATAAACAAATGCAGCGGAAGTTTGGCAGGCAAGTTTTTGTGTATTTACGGCGGCGGCGCGCGCGGGGACCCGCCGCTACATCCCGCTCTCTATCGTATAGGTACGTAACTACACTTTTGGCAACGTAACAGAAGTTTGCCCATAAAAATCGTCAATGGAAGCTTGCCGTTACAGTATGTATTTCGTATCTGTTCATGAAATTAGAGAGAAGCATAATTTACGCCTCGAAAATATAGTTCGGGTGTAGGTATAAACTAGTAATCGATTCATGTCTGCTTCAAGGAAGTTAGTTAGTAATTTTATATATGGACCGCTAATATAGTTTAGTGTCGAAATTTACGTTATTCGTATCTACATCATCAGCTCTCTAAGATACTTCATTAGTAGGTAATCTTCTTATGTGTTGAAGAAAACCCGCCAAATTTGTTTTTTTTTATTAATATGCAATAAGGTACGGAGTATTTTGAATCGGACATAATTTAGGTGACAACAATAGGAGCTTTGGGACTTGGTGTTTCAAACCTATGTTGACTGCGTTAAAAATGCTCTGAATCTTTAAGAAACAATCCTGTCTGTATAGAATTTAAAAAGATTCGCAGTTCCCACAGCCGGTCAAGAAACAAATTCAGAGCAAAAAGCATATTTCCCCAGTGACCTTTTACAAAGTCAACAAGCTGTAACTTGGGAAATAAATAAGGAAAAGCAACGATTAATATTAAAATGCATTCTACGTAGGTATTATGTAATACAAACAATAAAATGTATTATTGAATAGAAGTATTAATATGTATTTTTGTTAAATGATTATGTACGTAACATAGATACAGGCAGGTACCTACCTATAAACAGCGTCATTTTTTCTAAAACTATCCGGACTGCATTTTGATACATAAATAAACATACTCAAGTAACTTTATTATTTTAGTTACCGGCCATATTATAAAATAATACCTACGTCACAACTCAATATTAGTAAGATAAAAATACCTGGCTAGCTATCCAGTAGGTTAGGTAGCTACCCTAAGAGAAATTATTCAACAGATGTAGCAAATTATTTGTGATCTATGTACGGAGTTAGTGTCTGTGCAGCTATGTGCAACGCCATCTGGCGATGAAGCTACTTAGTTCTCTCCTTATTAGCATTTAGCTGGCGCGGTGACTTGGTGACTTGGACTGCTCAGTTTACAAATGGAACAACAATCGTTCGCTTAATAGTATATGCTGCTGCCCTGTGGTGCATAAGACCCAGTGTACTGACCTTCATAATGGACCTCCATTAGTGATATACAGTAATTAGAACATTTAAATTTAATAAAAACATGACGAACTTTAAATTCTCGCGCCCGAGGCAAATACGGTTGAGCCTAAAGCCAATTCTTTAATGAAATATACTTCGAGTCAAGATATCATTGTACGTAGTAGGTACGTACTCGGTTCCATCTATATTCAGGCACTATTATATTGTAATATTATTTCGAAACGTATATAAGAAGCTTTACCGTGAAACACAAATGGTGCATGGAGGTGCATACTGGCAATATAAAACGCACGAGGTAGGTAGCTGCTTAACGAGTTTGGGCATAGACGAAGTTTAAAATGTTTAATTTAAATCCAGTTTTATGAGGGCATTTGATGGAGTTTCGTTTACGGGCTCCACTAGCAGGAAATTACTTCAACTAGGTACTATTGTTTATACTTTACAAGTGCATATTATACCATCATTCGGGTATGCTTTTTCATTTCAAAATGGGTTTGAATTCTGGTACTGGTGGGTATGTATGTATGGTATACAGTACGTATATTGCTGGCAGCTTCAATAATTCCAAAAGCCATAAAGTTTTTAAGAATTAAATGAGCTCTGTTTTTCTTAAATAATATAATTAGTGTCTAAACGCTTTTTTGATACAGGTTTTTAAGATACTTGAGAGCTTTTAAAAAAAGTTAGGTAGTTAGGTACTGTAACCAGCGATTTCGTTACTTCCTCGCGCTTACATAAAAATGGTAATACAGTGTAATTAAATACAATTACTATACCTACTCGTAAAAGCCTAATATAAATCCATATTTAGGTGAACTGCGTGGTTTTATTTTAAATGGCTAGGTACGATCTCATTAGGCGGCAAGGTCGGCGTATGAATGGCGGATCAAAGGGATGCTCAGGAGTTGCCACTACAGCTCGAGGGCTCGTTACCACCCTTGTGCTTTCATCCACTTTTTAACATTCTTCATCTTAAAGCTTTGCAATATGGTTACACCAATTTAATGGGTATAATTAACGACATATACCTTGGGATTCATGTCAAAAGTCATGTAGAGTAAATTTTTATATTTGTTAAATATTAAATAACAGCTCGATTAGGTTAAATTTACCACCCCTGCTTCACACCGATATTCCTTGCTAAGGAAGTATACACTATGGTGAAAATCATAGAAATAAGGCCACTGGGACTGGGACTGGGAGCCAAGCCGAATACATAATGAAATTGTAAAAAATCTGTTCGGTAGTTAACACGTATTTGAAGAATGATAGACAGACGCGGTCGCGGACCCAACGAAAAGGCGCATCTAGCCCATTCTAAACTGCTTATAATTCTCTGTTTCATGGTGAGCAATGTGGAGTATATACTCTTTCCATATATTTTATATTCTGTAATACATTCGAATAATGTGATGACAAAAATAAAATCAAAACAATCTATGTTAATTGAGTAGGAGGATGACCCACGTAAATCTTCACGGAACACGTAATCAGTCCGAAGAAAACTGTCGTCAGTGACAAAGATAAGGAAATTTAATTTTAAAAAGTGCCTCTAAGCAATTTTCATAAAATAACTTCTTGGGAGTTAAAGGTCCACCTTCCGCAAGCCTTTTAAATGAAAAAACACTCGGTTCAATATACAGTAATGGGCATCCGGGATCTGTCTCGGTGCTGAGCTGGGATATAACCTGGCTGGCTAGTTGAAAGGAAATAAAAATAAATGTAGTTACGCTGTATGTAATATAATAAAATATCGCTAAACAAACACACTAACTATATATGGACCTACTCTAAGTAACGCTTGTATTATCAGTACCATACAATAGACTAGGGGCGAACCCACTATATAAAATTTATATAAAAATACTAAACATCCATTACTCGGTTACAAACATTCGTGCTCATTACAGAAACTTTGTCCCTACCAGGTTATTACCACGGGTTATTACTTTTCTCTAATCTGCCTGTTTAGAACCCACGCTTAGGAACAAAATATGACATCACAGATTGTTGATATAGATGTCTAACCGTATAAAATATTTTGCATCGAAGGTTTTTTCAGAAGCTCGCACATAGTATTTTTCAATGACTAACAGGTTTTTTTAATGTCTATCGCCTCTTTCGCGGTGACTCAAATACTAATCAGAAAGCGAGGGAATATTGTCAGAAGTGGTATAAAGACGGCTGTTTTCCTGCGCTCCGTTGGTAACTTTCAGCATGTCTGATTGTGCAGGCAAGGGACTCGTAAAATGAGATTGGATCAATCGAAGGCGGTTTATTGACTTATTAAACCGATCTTTGACTCTACTTTGTTGCTGAAAACGAACGCACGAATTCTAATTCTGTCTAAGTGCTTAGTTGCTGGATTGCGTTCGATTCTTGAACTGTATTATAGAAAATAATTTAATGAGATATTCTTATTGTATTAGTAATGATAAATGAACATCACCACGCCCCGAAGCGGTAATTAGAGATGCACTGCAGTGTACCTACATTTCGCCGAAGGTACAATGTAAATATTATACGAGTACTAAATCTGTATTAACAATGTGTATGCCGTTTATTAAACCAATGTTGTACAGTTCAAACAAGTAGAAACTCAGATCTTAAACATAAAATTAAATATTTATAATGATCATTATTATATACTTGTAACACTATTTATATTCACATGGTTAAATTTGATTGCTTTATCCAAATTATAAGATAAAAGTTAACTGTAAAACCATTCATTAGGTAATGTTTGTTTCTTTAAGGTGCTGATAAACCTGGCGGCTTGATTAGCGCAGTTGGTAGTGCCCCTGTTTTCTGTGCCAAGGGTATCGGGTTCGAATCTTGGTAGGGACCAACTTTGTGTGAAGAGCACGAATGTAAGTATTTATACTGAGTTTGCCCTTAGTACGGTACCCATAATACAAGCATTGCTTAGTGTGTGGACCATATAGTTGGCATGTTCGTCTGGCGATATAAATAAAACGCTATTCACAACATATTTGGCACAATTTGTTTGGACTATCTGTCAAATAAGTTATCGATACGGTGATCTTAGCCTTTAATCAGCACATTATAAAACAGGCCCAAAAAGAAATATTAGTAAATTAAATATTGTAAATTCCAAACTGACTCGTGTGTTATTTTGAAAATCGGCATTCTTCAATATGCACACGACCATTCATAGTGGGTTCCCAGACTCTACCTATTGGCTCAACAGTAACTAAGTAGGTAATAGTTGCTGAGTGCGTTATTCACACACCGCGAGAGAAATGACCGCAATTATTTTCCCCCCTAAATGTTTAAACAACAATGTGTTTGGTTCTGCAATGGAGCCAGCTGTAAGATCAAACGCGGTGTGCACGTTGAAACCTCCCCCCACATCACAGTTTCAAGCGAAATGCTTTTGCCTATCCCTTTGGAGAAAACAGGCGTAATGATCTATTCTGCAATGTTTGGCACTAGGAGGGCCACCCAGCAAACAATGTAGCCAATATTATATCATATATAACTAAAATTAAATAAATTGTACTTATACACTTGACAGAAATAAATATACTTTTTGTAAGTACTTTGTCAGGTTTAATTTCCACAGTGATAGCCATTTGGTAGAACGCATGCCTCGGTAACGACGGTCACAGGATCAAACCCCGACTTGCAACTCTGAGATCTCTGGGTTTCATGTGCGAATTTTCAATTTCAACCATGATTATAACTTGCTAAACGGTGAAGAAAAACATCGTGAGGAAACCTGTCTGTTTGAGAAAAACATTAAAAGGCGCGTGAAGCCCACCAACCCGCACTGGGCCAGCATGGTGGACTAAGTCCTATTCGCCTTCGCATTGTTGGGAGGCCCGTGTATATGACGGTAGGATATTAAGAGAATAAAATCATCAGAAAATAACTTTCAATCTTCGAGCCTGTCTACGCATGCATCGCTTTGCTGCATGATCTTTAGTATACTCTACTAATACTCGTAGGTAAGGCGTGGATCGGAGCGCGCCGACGAGCTAATTAGCTGACGCGAGCTGAAAGCTGCCTTTAAACTCCTTCACTCACTACAAGTCTTAAAGCACCTTAATTCGTTTATAGTATTCCAAATTAGCGCTAACAGTTCTTGTACACACTGTATGTAGGATTCGTGGAATCCGGCCATGACACTAGTGGTACCTACTTATATACATATTATGTATGTACTACATGGTGTTGGAATGCGGCCGTGACCTGTTTGCTTATAGCACAAGTACAAAATAAGTGTGTTCAGTGACTAGGTACTTCAAAAACAAAATATTTATTTTTATTCATGTATGCCAGTAGTTTTTTTTATTCAGAAGTTACCACCGGTTGGGAGAGTTGGTTCCAATTTTAATTCTAAATACTCGTTTCGTTTAGTGATTAAGATCACCGGAAAATATTACCATTGGTTTTATTGTCAAAACAAATAGTTTTATACAAATTCTATTTTAAAAAATATAATTAAATTACTTGTCAAGCCAATTGCTTGCGCGTGTAGATACTAAGTTATCAAAAGCATCTAGGTAGGTATCAACAATTTTCCTAAAGGTAAAATCCTGATCATCGACTTTTGATTTAGTATGCGCATATTGCTTCGTTACGAAATCAGTGGTCGGGTGGATATTGGTGAATGCTTAAAAGCAACGTAACCTTTTAACGGCAGCTTAGCTTTCAGAATTTTAATCGCGCTCTCGTGCTTGATCCGGCAATTTTTCCGTTATATCCGGCCAGCGGCGGTCCGGTGGCCGCGGCGCGTAGCACATTATTAATCACCATCTGCCTAAACGTTTAATATTTCACCTGAGTGCAGGACCGCCGCAACCCCCGCCCTTAATCCGCACTTAATCCCATACATTTCGTCTTTTTTAACCTTATCGTCCGGAACGATGTTAATAGGCAACCAAATTAAATCTTAATGCATACCTCTGATGCCTACCACGGAAATTTTAAGGTGTAACAATAATATTGTGAAATATTTTAAGAGGCTAACGAGTAGGTAACGAAATATGTGGCAATAGTGTCTGATCTTTACTTTAAGAAAGCTAGCCAGTAACGGTTCTTCGCGTACTTAGAAGGTAGGTAGGTAGTAGTAAAAAAATCAAGAAATACGACTACGTTCACAATGTAGTGTTATTCTGAATGAGTTGATTTATTTTCATATACCTAGCGATGAACTCCCTAAAATATTTTATTAGACACCCTATGTAATAACCTATTAAAACATCGGACGCTGTACAAATATTTTACTAATTTCACGGTTGTTTTGAGTTCTTCAATGATAATTCTTCTTCTTAGTCGGGCACTCTTGTCAGAGTGGTCGTGGTAATGGGTTGCACTGTTCGGACATGGACGCTGCTCTTGCTATTTTTCTCCACGTATCTCGATGTAGGGCATTTCGGGAATATTCTACTATGGGACAATTTGTAACAGATTTTATAGATTCAACCCATCTTGTTGGAGACCGACCGCGTGACCGTTTGCCTTCTATTCGGCCTTGGATCACCAGACGTTCCATGGAGTTATTTTTTCGGGTGATGTGTCCAAAAAATGTAAGGATTCGTAATTGTACAATCGACGAAAGCCTTTGCTTGACTCTAAGCTCTTTCAATATGGAGACGTTGGTGCGATGTGCAGTCCAGCTTATTCTCAGGAGACGTCGCCAGCACCACATTTCCAAGGCGTCAATTTTTCTTCGGTCTTGAAGTCTTAATGTCCACGTTTCAGCTCCGTATAGGAAAATTGGAAAGATCCAGCAGTACATCAGACGCAATTTTGTGTTTTTCGTAATCCTGCGATCCTTCCAAATTTTCGTGAGCTTCTCAACGACTGATCTGGTCATAGCGCAGCGTCTTTTGATTTTCAATGATAATATTGATATTAAATTCAAGTAACAAAATCCAAGGGGAGATAGAAAAATTAACGAGATTTTTTTTAACTTACACATGTTAAAGCGACTTTATTTTCTTTAGTTGCGGTCTATTTATGTACACCCATCGGCCATGAATAGGTTCGTAGGGAACTTATAAATATACACACGCAAGAGAATAGTGCACATAACATCGATCTAACTGCAACGCTCTCGAATGCAATATCCGCTTTTAAACGAGTTTTTGGTTCAAAAAACTATTCGGTGTAGTTCAGGTAAACGGTAGAGACGAAATACGATACGATTGGTTTAGCATCTATTAATAGTGAAAAAGGTAACATGAAAAACGTCGTTCAAATAAATACTTAGATAAGTACGTTTGTTGCAGTACAGGGCTCTTCTTTCTTTACGAAATGAAATGCGATGAATTAAAATGCATATGAATATGGCCTCATCCAACTTAGTATTTTGCCAATGTCAAGTAATTAATAACAATAACACATTCAATAAATGCAAATTATAAGTAAAATAATGGATGTGATAAGTAGGTAATCTTACTTTGTCAACGAAAGTTACTTATTTCTGAAGGATCAGTCAGCACGTCAAGTGCGAGCTAACTGTATACTTTATAGTCTACCGTATTTTGACATATTGTATGGAGAATTGAAAAGCGCCTCTAGCGGACGGTATTTTAAACTTTCAATTCTCCATACAAAATCTCTAAATACGGTAGACTATAAAGTATACGGTTAGTTTACGAATAATCTCGCACTTGAAGTACAGGTGACGTTGCGTACTGGCTTCCCCACATGGGACTTCGCGTGAAGTTGTAAATGAACAAAAAGTCGACCACGTTTACCGTTTATTTATTTGACCCTCGTCACCTCGACACTCAACGTTTTAATGTTTGAATATAAATCAAGTCATATTTAATTTATTACACTTTCCGGACGGTAAAATTTGAAGAGCTTATTTTAATAAGTACAAAACCATCCACTCTCATTTTATTTTCTGAATCGTTTATGATGATTTTTGCCTTTTTGGCTATGGTCTGTAATATACTTGAATTGAGACTTGTCAGAAATTGTGAGCTTATTATAAATATGTCTCATATATACGGTTTAACAATAATAGCGTAAACTATTTTAAACATATATATATGTGAAATATGGCCACAACAACAATGGCGCTCGGTTTTTTTGGCCCCGGTTAAAAGAGAGGCACAGATAACAAACCCTAAATATTAAAATATCCAATTAATTTTATTTTTAATATTCGGATTTTGTCTAGAATTCTGTTGATGAACAATACAGACATAAAACAAATGATAGATAAATTCTAATTCAGAACAGTCGGGAACGATTTAAATCTAGACCGGTCCAAATCTTCGCAGTAACGATCCCCTAATAATGATCCCTTTCCTACATACATAGGCTTATAAATACATAACCTCCTTTCCGTCACGCAATAGAAAGGATAGCACTGACACACACTGAGGTAATTGATGCGAAAGAAAGGTGTTTTATTTCTTGTATTCTTCAATCATCATTTGAGACGAAGTTTTAACAGGTGTCGATCTCTCTCATCGCGGTTGAATAATTGAAATGCGTCTTAGAGAACACGGCCCGTCGACCTTCCAACAAAAGGGACACCAAACCTACTGTTAATGTATTTATTACTTGTAAACTACTTTCGAAATCTGATAGTTATAATTGACAGCGGAATGTTGCTAGCTTGCTTAACTGAGCCGAGATCAATTTTGCGGGATATATCTATAAATCCCATAATATGTGTCTCAATCTTTTGTTACTTTCCGTAACCATTTCATTTTGATTTGTTTATTTATGAAATGGGATTTAAGTTTACGCTGTAAGACTGACGTCATGCTAAAATACTTATGTTATAAATTGAGAACAACATCTATTTTATTTATAAATTGTGTATATTTGTTATAATATACGAGTATGTACAATATGAAGGTATGTATATACAAAGATTTTTTACTTAAAAAACAAACAACTAAAAGATAGGAAAATAAACAAATTAAAAAAAGGTGGGTATAACATAATATACATAAAAATCCCTCGACCACATATCAAATACAAAAATATCCAGCAGGCTTACCGATAAATAGGTATAATGTTAGGTATACAGTACCCTTTGTGCGTGTTCATCTATATATTGGCCTTTAGAGTTATTTTTAGGAAAAAAGTGAACTAATTGAAATGAGCGGCAGATTTCTGAAGATTTGTACGCGAGAGTACATCTGAAAGCCAAGTCTATTTTTATGTGACCCTACTCGCATAAATCTCTAAGGAAACACGCTTATAAAGAATATATTTTCTTTCGTGCCGGTGGTTCAAGGTTTAAACATAACTAAGTTTCTATAATGTTATCGCACTATTATATAGGAAGTCTCGCCAATAATTGGATAGGTATTGTTATTTATAATGTGGGTACCTACACATACATACATATCATATATCTAGTATATACGGACACAGAATACCTCGAGGTCTGAAGGCTAACAATCTAAACCGGTGTGAAGTTGGCGGCCAAAAGTTGGCGGCGCATTATAACCCAACTAAATTAAAATGCTCACAAAAATTAATGAAAAATCTGTACAGAATGGCATGTAACGCGGAAAATAATGAAAACTAGGAAATTTTCAGTACATATTCTATGAGAAAATAAAAAATTAATCAATAAATTTTCGTTATTTTTCCAATAAAGTAAGACCATTGTGTTTATCACATTTTGAACTGGACAGCACCCAAGGACGGCATGGGAGTACATGTTTGATAGCTTAAAAGGTAGATCTAGATACAGGCATCCCGCCACATAACGCCTAGAGTGGTACTCCGCTTGGTTTAGCATTTATGAGTCCAGACATAACTGGCGGCCGAAATTTTTCGACAGATTTTGACTTAGATAACACCCAAGGACGGCATGGGAGTACATGTTTGATAGCTTAAAATGTAGATCTAGGCACAGGCATCCCGCCACAAAAAGCCTAGAGTGGTACTCCGCTCGGTTTAGGATTTATGAGTCCAGACATAACTGGCGGCCCATTTTTTCAGCACATTTTGACTTAGATAACACCCAAGGACGGCATGGGAGTACATGTTTGATAGCTTAAAAGGTAGATCTAGATACAGGCATCCCGCCACATAAAGCCTAGAGTGGTACTCCGCTTGGTTTAGCATTTATGAGTCCAGACATAACTGGCGGCCGAAATTTTTCGACAGATTTTGACTTAGATAACACCCAAGGACGGCATGGGAGTACATGTTTGATAGCTCAAAAGATAGATCTAGATACAGGCATCCCGCCACATAACGCCTAGAGTGGTACTGCGCTTGGTTTAGCATTTATGAGTCCAGACATAACTGGCGGCCGAAATTTTTCGACAGATTTTGACTTAGATAACACCTAGATCTAGATACAGGCATCCCGCCACATAACGCCTAGAGTGGTACTCCGCTTGGTTTAGCATTTATGAGTCCAGACATAACTGGCGGCCGAAATTTTTCGACAGATTTTGACTTAGATAACACCCAAGGACGGCATGGGAGTACATGTTTGAGAGCTTAAAATGTAGATCTAGGCACAGGCATCCCGCCACATAAAGCCTAGAGTGGTACTCCGCTCGGTTTAGCTTTTATGAGTCCAGACATAACTGGCGGCCGAAATTTTTCGACAGATTTTGACTTAGATAACACCCAAGGACGGCATGGGAGTACATGTTTGATAGCTCAAAAGGTAGGTATTGATACAGGCATCCCGCCACATAAAGCCTAGAGTGGTACCTCGCCTGGTTTAGCTTTTATGAGTCCAGACATAACTGGCGGCCGAACTTTTTGGCAGATTTTGACTTAGATAACACCCAAGGACGGCATGGGAGTACATGTTTGATAGCTCAAAAGGTAGGTCTAGATACAGGCATCCCGCCACATAAAGCCTAGAGTGGTACCTCGCCTGGTTTAGCTTTTATGAGTCCAGACATAACTGGCGGCCGAACTTTTTTTGGCAGATTTTGACTTAGATAACACCCAAGGACGGCATGGGAGTACATGTTTGATAGCTCAAAAGGAAGGTATTGATACAGGCATCCCGCCACATAAAGCCTAGAGTGGTACCTCGCCTGGTTTAGCTTTTATGAGTCCAGACATAACTGGCGGCCGAACTTTTTTTGGCAGATTTTGACTTAGATAACACCCAAGGACGGCATGGGAGTACATGTTTGATAGCGCAAAAGGTAGGTATTGATACAGGCATCCCGCCACATAAAGCCTAGAGTGGTACCTCACCTGGTTTAGCTTTTATGAGTCCAGACATAACTGGCGGCCGAACTTTTTGGCAGATTTTGACTTAGATAACACCCAAGGACGGCATGGGAGTACATGTTTGATAGCTCAAAAGGTAGGTCTAGATACAGGCATCCCGTCACATAAAGCCTAGAGTGGTACCTCGCCTGGTTTAGCTTTTATGAGTCCAGACATAACTGGCGGCCGAACTTTTTTTGGCAGATTTTGACTTAGATAACACCCAAGGACGGCATGGGAGTACATGTTTGATAGCTCAAAAGGTAGGTATTGATACAGGCATCCCGCCACATAAAGCCTAGAGTGGTACCTCGCCTGGTTTAGCTTTTATGAGTCCAGACATAACTGGCGGCCGAACTTTTTTTGGCAGATTTTGACTTAGATAACACCCAAGGACGGCATGGGAGTACATGTTTGATAGCTCAAAAGGTAGGTCTAGATACAGGCATCCCGCCACATAAAGCCTAGAGTGGTACCTCGCCTGGTTTAGCTTTTATGAGTCCAGACATAACTGGCGGCCGAACTTTTTGGCAGATTTTGACTTAGATAACACCCAAGGACGGCATGGGAGTACATGTTTGATAGCTCAAAAGGTAGGTCTAGATACAGGCATCCCGCCACATAAAGCCTAGAGTGGTACCTCGCCTGGTTTAGCTTTTATGAGTCCAGACATAACTGGCGGCCGAACTTTTTTTGGCAGATTTTGACTTAGATAACACCCAAGGACGGCATGGGAGTACATGTTTGATAGCTCAAAAGGTAGGTATTGATACAGGCATCCCGCCACATAAAGCCTAGAGTGGTACCTCGCCTGGTTTAGCTTTTATGAGTCCAGACATAACTGGCGGCCGAACTTTTTGGCAGATTTTGACTTAGATAACACCCAAGGACGGCATGGGAGTACATGTTTGATAGCTTAAAAGGTAGGTCTAGATACAGGCATCCCGCCACATAAAGCCTAGAGTGGTACCTCGCCTGGTTTAGGTTTTATGAGTCCAGACATAACTGGCGGCCGAACTTTTTGGCACATTTTGACTTAGATAACACCCAAGGACGGCATGGGAGTACATGTTTGATAGCTTAAAAGGTAGATCTAGATACAGGCATCCCGCCACATAAAGCCTAGAGTGGTACTCCGTTTGGTTTTTTTTTTTTTTTTTTTTGGTTTTGACCATGTCCATGGTCTGCCATTTCTCCTCTGACAGAGGTCAGAGCCCTTGTTTACTTTATGTTGCTGTACTTGAGTTGGTTGAAGGAGTTGCGGTTTTTCTGTATTTAGATGTTAATTTTTGTTTATGCATTTTAATTTATGTTTTATTTAGCGGTTTTCTGATTCTTTATTCTATTTATATTACTTTTATATTTCTGCTGTGGCTTCATTTTTGTTGTTTTATAATCACTTTTTTATAGAGAGCTTTATATGATTGGTTTTGTTTTAAGTCTCTATTTGTATTTGTTAGTTAATCACTTTTGTTCCTTTTGTGTTATTTGTTTGTATCGTGTTGTTGATTTTACACGTTTTAGGAATAGTTTGGTTTTGTTTTTGTTTAGTTGTTCTTATAGTTTTGTGTTACATTTGTCGTAATAAGTTTTCTCTCGCGTAGCTATTTGTTTTGTTTTCCCTCTTTTTATTGCTCGTTGGACTGATAGTTTGTGTTTGTCTGTTATGTTTTATTAAATTTGTTTGTGTGTATTGATGTTGTTTTGATGTTGTCTGTTATGTTTTATTAAATTTGTTTGTGTGTATTTGATGTTGTCTGTTATGATTTATTAATTTTGTTTGTGTGTGTTTGATGTTGTTTTAGTGTCTAGGTCTCGTAATATTCTTAGAATATTGCGTTTATTATTTGGTTTTAGGACTCAGGGATGCGACTATGTAATTTGTTTTGTAAATTTTTAATTAGTGTTTTAATTTGTTTTTAGTTTAAGTTGTTAGTGTTGTTATTAGTTGTTACGGATAGCAGATTAGATTATGTTGTAACAGATTGGTTTAAAGGTCAGATTTAAAATTGTTGTTTTGTTTATTTAGTGTGTTGTTTATTGTTTGTTGTATAGCTGTACTATTGAATGGTATTTTCCTTGTTTTAGTTGTGTTGTTTAATAGGGCATGGCAACGCTCAGTGTTGTCTTGGTCTATTAATGTTTTATTCGTACTGTTTTTTGTTGCTTATTTGCCCAGCATATTCTTCGGGTAAGACCTGGGCTCTTCCCAGATCATCATTTGTTACAAATGTTGTCCGCAAATTGATATTTGTTGTAGATTCCAGGTCGTACCCGAATTTTATGTTTTTGTAAGAATTTTTTAGATGTTGTTTTGTGTTTTTTGTGTTGTGTTTTATCCTTTCTAGTGTAGTTGTGTTTTCCCGTGTCGCAGTATTGTGGTTTTTGTCTTGTCCAATTTTTGTGCCTACTATCAGGTATAGGGATTTCTGGTACCGTATCGCCTCCCTGTCTATTGCCTCGTCGTCAGCAATATGATATACTAGACCTCGCAATTTTGTCCCACTTTGACGGATGGGGCAACTGTCGTCGAATGCAGTGTGCCCGGTGTCCTGATGCTTGGCCTGGCTACAATTCCGGCCCGTTGGACTGTCGCCTGCGAGAAATCGCGGGCAGTCTGTGCGCGGATGTGGGCCGCCGCAAAAGCCGCAAAGATCCGCAGGATCCTTGCAGAGTTTGCGGCCGTGCCCGTAGCCGAGGCATCGGGTACACTGCACCAACGGAGATTGGTCTTCGACCACCACCCGCTGGAGGTCTATGTAAATATACCCCGCCTTCGTCAACTCCAGCCACATTCCGGGAGACACCTGGAGGACGACGTGGTTCTCCGAAGGGTTCCGCGCCTTCCTCCGGTACCTACCCAGAACGGAGCTGAAGTCGGCGTCCGTGAGGTCCCTCAGCCGATCCGCATTTTGGGTCTTCAACGACGCCAGAATGTCGTCGTCGGTGTTGTAGGTCTGGAGGTCTTTGATGATGACCAGCGGGTTTTTATTGCGTGCCTCCTCGACTTGAAGGTGTCGGCTGGTCCTGAGCTTCGCTGCCATTCTGGTCAGCTCGTCCTTGCTGGAGCAGCTCAGGAACACCCTCTGGTCTTTGACCTTCCGCACGCGTTGGACTTTAAACCCGCTGGTTTTGGCGTCCAGTGCAACTCGGACCTTGCCGAGCACCTCGTCGCTGGTATCCATCTCCTCGCTGGAGGACACGATGATGGAGTGACTCGGCTGCGACACCGGCCGGGGTTGGCTGCGGCCAGGTCTCAGAAGAGTCTCGGCATACGAAGGCGCTTCCTCTTCGAGGGCTGCTACTCGCTTGCCGGTCTCCTCTGAGATCTGACGCAGTTCCCGAACTTCGCTAACGAGCCGGTTGATGTCGCTATCGGTCACTCCGCTTCCTCCGCCTCCTTCCTCCTCCACTCCGCTTGGTTTAGCATTTATGAGTCCAGACATAACTGGCGGCCGAAATTTTTCGACAGATTTTGACTTAGATAACACCCAAGGACGGCATGGGAGTACATGTTTGATAGCTCAAAAGGTAGATCTAGATATAGATAGTTCGGCCGCCAGTTATGTCTGGACTCATAAAAGCTAAACCAGGCGAGGTACCACTCTAGGCTTTATGTGGCGGGATGCCTGTATCTAGACCTACCTTTTGAGCTATCAAACATGTACTCCCATGCCGTCCTTGGGTGTTATCTAAGTCAAAATCTGCCAAAAAGTTCGGCCGCCAGTTATGTCTGGACTCATAAAAGCTAAACCAGGCGAGGTACCACTCTAGGCTTTATGTGGCGGGATGCCTGTATCTAGACCTACCTTTTGAGCTATCAAACATGTACTCCCATGCCGTCCTTGGGTGTTATCTAAGTCAAAATCTGCCAAAAAAAGTTCGGCCGCCAGTTATGTCTGGACTCATAAAAGCTAAACCAGGCGAGGTACCACTCTAGGCTTTATGCGGCGGGATGCCTGTATCAATACCTACCTTTTGAGCTATCAAACATGTACTCCCATGCCGTCCTTGGGTGTTATCTAAGTCAAAATCTGCCAAAAAAAGTTCGGCCGCCAGTTATGTCTGGACTCATAAAAGCTAAACCAGGCGAGGTACCACTCTAGGCTTTATGTGGCGGGATGCCTGTATCAATACCTACCTTTTGAGCTATCAAACATGTACTCCCATGCCGTCCTTGGGTGTTATCTAAGTCAAAATCTGCCAAAAAAAGTTCGGCCGCCAGTTAAGTCTGGACTCATAAAAGCTAAACCAGGCGAGGTACCACTCTAGGCTTTATGTGGCGGGATGCCTGTATCTAGACCTACCTTTTGAGCTATCAAACATGTACTCCCATGCCGTCCTTGGGTGTTATCTAAGTCAAAATCTGCCAAAAAGTTCGGCCGCCAGTTATAACTGGACTCATAAAAGCTAAACCAGGCGAGGTACCACTCTAGGCTTTATGTGGCGGGATGCCTGTATCTAGACCTACCTTTTGAGCTATCAAACATGTACTCCCATGCCGTCCTTGGGTGTTATCTAAGTCAAAATCTGCCAAAAAGTTCGGCCGCCAGTTATGTCTGGACTCATAAAAGCTAAACCAGGCGAGGTACCACTCTAGGCTTTATGTGGCGGGATGCCTGTATCTAGACCTACCTTTTGAGCTATCAAACATGTACTCCCATGCCGTCCTTGGGTGTTATCTAAGTCAAAATCTGCCAAAAAGTTCGGCCGCCAGTTATGTCTGGACTCATAAAAGCTAAACCAGGCGAGGTACCACTCTAGGCTTTATGTGGCGGGATGCCTGTATCAATACCTACCTTTTGAGCTATCAAACATGTACTCCCATGCCGTCCTTGGGTGTTATCTAAGTCAAAATCTGCCAAAAAAAGTTCGGCCGCCAGTTATGTCTGGACTCATAAAAGCTAAACCAGGCGAGGTACCACTCTAGGCTTTATGTGGCGGGATGCCTTTATCTAGACCTACCTTTTGAGCTATCAAACATGTACTCCCATGCCGTCCTTGGGTGTTATCTAAGTCAAAATCTGCCAAAAAGTTCGGCCGCCAGTTATGTCTGGACTCATAAAAGCTAAACCAGGCGAGGTACCACTCTAGGCTTTATGTGGCGGGATGCCTGTATCTAGACCTACCTTTTGAGCTATCAAACATGTACTCCCATGCCGTCCTTGGGTGTTATCTAAGTCAAAATCTGCCAAAAAGTTCGGCCGCCAGTTATGTCTGGACTCATAAAAGCTAAACCAGGCGAGGTACCACTCTAGGCTTTATGTGGCGGGATGCCTGTATCAATACCTACTTTTTGATTTATCAAACATGTACTCCCATGCCGTCCTTGGGTGTTATCTAAGTCAAAATCTGCCAAAAAAAGTTCGGCCGCCAGTTATGTCTGGACTCATAAAAGCTAAACCGAGTGAAGTACCACTCTAGGCTTTATATGGCGGGATGCCTGTATCTAGACCTACCTTTTGAGCTATCAAACATGTACTCCCATGCCGTCCTTGGGTGTTATCTAAGTCAAAATCTGACAAAAAGTTCGGCCGCCAGTTATGTCTGGACTCATAAAAGCTAAACCAGGCGAGGTACCACTCTAGGCTTTATGTGGCGGGATGCCTGTATCAATACCTACCTTTTGAGCTATCAAACATGTACTCCCATGCCGTCCTTGGGTGTTATCTAAGTCAAAATCTGCCAAAAAAAGTTCGGCCGCCAGTTATGTCTGGACTCATAAAAGCTAAACCAGGCGAGGTACCACTCTAGGCTTTATGCGGCGGGATGCCTGTATCAATACCTACCTTTTGAGCTATCAAACATGTACTCCCATGCCGTCCTTGGGTGTTATCTAAGTCAAAATCTGCCAAAAAAAGTTCGGCCGCCAGTTATGTCTGGACTCATAAAAGCTAAACCAGGCGAGGTACCACTCTAGGCTTTATGCGGCGGGATGCCTGTATCAATACCTACCTTTTGAGCTATCAAACATGTACTCCCATGCCGTCCTAGGGTGTTATCTAAGTCAAAATCTGCCAAAAAAAGTTCGGCCGCCAGTTATGTCTGGACTCATAAAAGCTAAACCAGGCGAGGTACCACTCTAGGCTTTATGCGGCGGGATGCCTGTATCAATACCTACCTTTTGAGCTATCAAACATGTACTCCCATGCCGTCCTTGGGTGTTATCTAAGTCAAAATCTGCCAAAAAAAGTTCGGCCGCCAGTTATGTCTGGACTCATAAAAGCTAAACCAGGCGAGGTACCACTCTAGGCTTTATGTGGCGGGATGCCTTTATCTAGACCTACCTTTTGAGCTATCAAACATGTACTCCCATGCCGTCCTTGGGTGTTATCTAAGTCAAAATCTGCCAAAAAGTTCGGCCGCCAGTTATGTCTGGACTCATAAAAGCTAAACCAGGCGAGGTACCACTCTAGGCTTTATGTGGCGGGATGCCTGTATCTAGACCTACCTTTTGAGCTATCAAACATGTACTCCCATGCCGTCCTTGGGTGTTATCTAAGTCAAAATCTGCCAAAAAGTTCGGCCGCCAGTTATGTCTGGACTCATAAAAGCTAAACCAGGCGAGGTACCACTCTAGGCTTTATGTGGCGGGATGCCTGTATCAATACCTACTTTTTGATTTATCAAACATGTACTCCCATGCCGTCCTTGGGTGTTATCTAAGTCAAAATCTGCCAAAAAAAGTTCGGCCGCCAGTTATGTCTGGACTCATAAAAGCTAAACCGAGTGAAGTACCACTCTAGGCTTTATATGGCGGGATGCCTGTATCTAGACCTACCTTTTGAGCTATCAAACATGTACTCCCATGCCGTCCTTGGGTGTTATCTAAGTCAAAATCTGACAAAAAGTTCGGCCGCCAGTTATGTCTGGACTCATAAAAGCTAAACCAGGCGAGGTACCACTCTAGGCTTTATGTGGCGGGATGCCTGTATCAATACCTACCTTTTGAGCTATCAAACATGTACTCCCATGCCGTCCTTGGGTGTTATCTAAGTCAAAATCTGCCAAAAAAAGTTCGGCCGCCAGTTATGTCTGGACTCATAAAAGCTAAACCAGGCGAGGTACCACTCTAGGCTTTATGTGGCGGGATGCCTGTATCTAGACCTACCTTTTGAGCTATCAAACATGTACTCCCATGCCGTCCTTGGGTGTTATCTAAGTCAAAATCTGACAAAAAGTTCGGCCGCCAGTTATGTCTGGACTCATAAAAGCTAAACCAGGCGAGGTACCACTCTAGGCTTTATGTGGCGGGATGCCTGTATCAATACCTACCTTTTGAGCTATCAAACATGTACTCCCATGCCGTCCTTGGGTGTTATCTAAGTCAAAATCTGCCAAAAAAAGTTCGGCCGCCAGTTATGTCTGGACTCATAAAAGCTAAACCGAGTGAAGTACCACTCTAGGCTTTATATGGCGGGATGCCTGTATCTAGACCTACCTTTTGAGCTATCAAACATGTACTCCCATGCCGTCCTTGGGTGTTATCTAAGTCAAAATCTGCCAAAAAGTTCGGCCGCCAGTTATGTCTGGACTCATAAAAGCTAAACCAGGCGAGGTACCACTCTAGGCTTTATGTGGCGGGATGCCTGTATCTAGACCTACCTTTTGAGCTATCAAACATGTACTCCCATGCCGTCCTTGGGTTTTATCTAAGTCAAAATCTGCCAAAAAAGTTCGGCCGCCAGTTATGTCTGTACTCATAAAAGCTAAACCGAGCGAAGTACCACTCTAGGCCTTATGTGGCGGGATGCCTGTAGCTAGACCTACCTTTTGAGCTATCAAAAATGTACTCCCATGCAGTCCTTGGGTGCTGTCTAGGTCAAAATGTGATATACACAGTGGTCTTGCTTTATTGGAAAAATAACGAAAATTTATTGTTTTTTTTTAATTTTCTCATAGAATATGTACTGAAAATTTCCTAGTTTTCATTATTTTCCGCGTTACATGCCATTCTGTACAGATTTTTCATTAATTTTTGTGAGCATTTTAATTTAGTTGGGTTATAATGCGCCGCCAACTTTTGGCCGCCAACTTCACACCGGTACAATCTAAGGCTATCTTTAAACCTGCTATACGACGTTTGACACTTATCGTTTCCGTTTCAAGGAAAGCAGGTTTTCAATAAAGGGAGAAAGTACGTAATTTCCAGAGTAGATAATGTTAATTGCTAATGAACTTTTACAAGTAGGTGCTTAAGTATCGGAAGGGGACTGTTTACAGCCTCATTGGTGTTTCTCTTGACGTGTGATCGTAAATCTTTTACGTCACGATTGAATGGTTTGCCCGTAACTAAAACAGGTTATAAACTTTCATGAATCCCGTTTATGGCACCGTTCGTGTTCATTTTATAAATTATGTGCTTTAACATTGTTATTATTTATCTAATATTTTTATTTAACTTTTTAGTGTGTTCTTCATTTGTACGTTATATTAAAAAAATATAAATACTTTATAATCTTGATTTCTTATATTTACGCGAATACTAATTAATACTTTATTTTATGTTTTTTATGTATTATATTTCTAAGTACTTATATACACTTTAGAAGGCGGACGTAACATTTCAGCAGATGTCAAGCGGAAAAAGGTAGATATCACGTCTCGGGTTTATTGCACGTCTGTTACGTTGGCCGTTCTTCGTGACCCGGTATTCCGATATACGTGTCCGATTGATCCTGCACCAGTCACTCAAGCCGGTACAAACACATACATATATAGACAATACTTTCCATATAGACATATATAGACAAAACCTATTTTCAGAAAAATCTTCAGGGTCAAGCGGACATATAAAATACGAATCAACAAAGCCAAGAACAAAGTGGATGATGCTAAGTTGAATTGCAAAGATTTTTATTTTAATTAATTTCAGTGATTATATATTATTTTTCAGGACAAATTGATGGATAATATGTTAGTTTGAACAATAAATAATTATTTTTTAATTCATTTAGTAACATTTTTGGTATCCCGTTAACTTAAGTCGTCATTGTCTCCTAGCAATAACACCAAATATAATTCTTACAAGTCAAACGAGGAAAACATAATTTTCCTTCTGATATTTCCTTGAAACTCACATTATACATAGAAGAATAAAAATGTCTACATCAATGTATGATATTGTAAGGTTTTATTAGAAAATGAAACCATAAAGTTGCTTTTGTGTAACAATCTGTACACGTTGAAAAGTAAATCTAGAGCTTTTTATTTTGTTGGGTCTCCAGAAAGCCCGTCTTTGCTGGGGCATGAAAACTGTTTTAAATATTGCCTCCCGATTTACCCTACTAAAGCCTGCTTACACATACATAGGGTGGTATATTATCCAATATTATTAGAATTACTACAGAGACACACTTATATTCATGATTGAAAAATGTTTTATAGAGCGGTAAGCAAGTCGATAGTGTTTGCAATTTTCTGTAGTGCACTGTTATATATTAGTTATAAATAAATAATAATATAGTACATTACTTGAATATAAAAATATTCTATGGAACTATTTTTAACACCCTTATACTTGGCAAATGCGGCTAGAACGTAGACCTTTTTATAGTTTGTTCTTGTATGTATGTACACTCACGTTTCACCAAATAAATATTATCTCATTTTATAACTGATGGTTTAAGGGTTAAGTAATCGCAATATAGGTAATTAATACTAATTAATCCACGCGCCAATCGATGACAGATAGATCTTCAAAAAATGGCTTTCGGCAGAATTCGTTACATATCTATTAAGTAGGAACAATTTAATATAAAAGGCGTTGAATTGACGCCTACAAAGGGCGCGATCGGACGGCTGTTCGTCGAGGCGCAAACAAATTAATTGCTATCGGTTACGTTCCAGTGTCGTAATTGCTTTGTTCTCGCGCGGGCCGATCGATCAAGTGAGAAAAAATAATTGAAATGCTTGACAAACCCATAGACGTCAGCAAAAAACGTACCCTTTCATTATGTTTAATTGAGTTTTTTTAGGAATTCATCAATTTACATTGAACCATAATTGTTTCGATGATTGACAAAATTATTCGCAGTAAGTTATTAAATTGATAATTTCTTTAAAAACACACGGAAAGTAAAGCTTTACATGATCAAAAAGTGTAGGTAGATGGTTACCATTATAGCTAAACCTTACTCCACCTTAACCGCATTCCAAAGTTCGGATGTCTGTCGGTTGACTGTCTTCTGTCACTGGCATACCTCGCCACGCATGTTTGCTCAGTTAGTCTGGACCCGACCAGTCTCTCACTCATCATCGTCCCCACCACTCGTATAACCACTCTCACAAAGAATAACTCTAGTACACTAACTGGTGTAATTACTACATCGCAGCATTGATCTTCGTATATAGTCATATTACGTACCCCGTGTCAATCAGGCGCACGGTTCATCCGAATCTACGTCGCGTCTGTTTTCGCAACGTGCACTCGGATCAACGAATTTATAGCATACGGACCGATGATTTGACATTATTGATGATAACGATTGATGTTTTTGTTTTATTTAAGAAAGTCTGTGACTGTTTACAATTAGATCAATGAAACAGTTAAAGCATTCACTAAAATAGTTAATCATAGTGTAAGGATTGATACTTCCTGACGACGGCCTGACGGACGGACGGAGGACGGCTTGATTAGGGCAGTTGGTATGGCATCTGTGCCGAGGGTCCCGAGTTCGAATCCTGGTAGCTACATACTTTGTGTAATGAGCACGAATGTTTGTACCCAAGTTATGGAGTTTTAATACCTTTATAAGTAATAAATACTGAGTTCGCCCCCAGTCCATTGTACGGTACCCATAATATAAGCATTGCTCATTGTGGAACCGTATAGTTGGTGTGTTCGTCTGGCGATATTTATATGTAGCATCTAAAGCTTGCGAACGAAATTAACAAACAGCTACCGCATAAGCCCTCGGAAGAATGGAATTCAATTTAAATTATATTCACTTAACTTAGTACCTACGTGATTTTGAGTACATGTTCTTATCCAAACGATGTAATATTGATTCAGTGAATCGGTATGTCTAGTTATGTACATAAGCCATTGCTTACTTACGCAAATCGCTCGTTGAATATGCAACACCTAGTTTAGGAGCTCAGTAAGCATGTGCTTAGACTATTAAGTTCCTCTATCTCGTCGTCATCACAGTTATTTTATTAGGTACATCCTCCTTTAATCCGTATGATGGTTGGCAGCGTTTTCATGTAGATATACGAAATAGCGATTCTAGAATGGCGACCACAAATCGGAAGACGAAGTGTAGGACGGCCCCCCACAAGATGGACTGATGACATCACACGCGTCGCAGGAAGCCGGTGGATGCGAGTGGCGGAGGACCGTGATGTGTGGAAGTCGTTGGGGGAGGCCTATGTCCAGCAGTGGACGTATATCGGCTGATTGATACGAAATAGCGATTCTTATTGTGTTTGTTGGTATGCGTATGCGGATAATGTAATCAACATCGAATATACCTAGGTGTTAAGGTTTATCTAGATATTTACTATTATATAATATCTTCGGGAAATCTACACTACTTCTTCCCTCAATATCCTCCCGTGACCATGGTTGCTGTAAAGCAGCTCAATCGTCGGGAACCTAAAAACATAAAATAAACGCAATAAAATCTGTAAAATAAGTTTAATTTCAATACTTCTTCTGCCTTCTTCTTTCTTTCTTCGGGTATACCTCCAAATTTTGAGATCTTTTAGGCAAGCCAAAGTTTCGGTTATTAACAAACTATTATCGGAACTCGGGAACGGTTTCAATATGGAAACAACATTAATATCGCACAAGTTGCAACGCAAACTGTGTTCAAGTGTACATGTAGTGTAAGTGCAGTCTCATTGGATGGTTTCTTGGGTGTCGGCGGGGGGCGGCGCGGCGCGGGCGGGCGGGGACTGTAACGGAAAATCCAATTAGTTGGATAAACATCCGATTAAACTACACACTTGAGATAAGCTCTATATTTACTTATCGAAGATTGAACACACTGATGAATGAAGATATCGCATCAATTGTTTATAATGGTGTTAGTTTGACCGCACCATTAGCTTAAACTCGTGTGGTGCTATATGCATGTTGGGAGATAGTTATTAGGGATGGAAAACATTGTATTCCATCCCATGGGTATTTCTTTTTTGCAATAGTGGGTAAAAAAAAGGCTCTTGGAGAATGTTTGGAGAAATGAAATATTTGGAAAAAAGATTGGAGAAATCAAATAGATGTTTGTGTACATGTTTAAACCATTTCGAACGGGTTTTACTTTAAACTTAGTCGAATCCAAACTTACCCCGTATTCAAAATGAATGGGTAAGCCAAATCATTCCATGGTTCAAAAACCCAATTAAAACCAGTTAATATAGTGTAACCGGGTTCCAGGCCCTGTTTTGGAGATAAATAATTTCAAATTTGGGTAGGAATCACATATGGCAACCCTGAAATACAATAATAATGATGATTAAATTTGTACTTGAGAATGAGAATCTGTGTTGACGCTTCATAAAAATGACAACTTAGGTTATGGAAATTAGTTCTCTCGATATACTAGATAGTTCATATTTATACGTATCAGCGCTGTTCCAATTTTTAATACGGGCCTCCCATTAATGCTAGGAGATTCAGGTCAACCACTCCAGTCTAGTCCAGTGCGGGTTAGCGGACTTCGCATGTCTTTCGAGAACTGGATAACTTCTCTCACACATTCATGTTTCTTCATAATGTTTTCCTTCACCTTTTAGCAAATGATAATCGTGTTTGAAATTCACATTTCTATTTCTGTACGTATCTATAATATTAATTAATTTGTTTATAAAATGTATTCTAAAATATCGGAATAGGAGTAATTTGCGTTGAAAAGCTCACACCATTTGCAATCCGCAAGAAAAACGTCTTCCTTATATCGGATTTCCGACCAAATTCAGATATTATTCTTGTTCTCAGATACACCCGCATGGAATGTTAGACCCTCGTCAGGTTTTACCGAGATGTAATTCAATCTAGGCCACCCCATCAATCTGTGAGTTCTCACGCATATATTTCTGTTGATTTGACAAATGAGAAGGGTGTGTCGGCTTCTCGTAAGAGCTACGGCGCGGTGGACCCCCAAAAATACCTATTGGTTTATGAGACAGACTTTTGAATATCTTTAGATAGGTATACTTTAGAATCTAGTTGAGTTAAGATAGTGGAACATAAAAAGGACATTTAATATGATGTAATATAAATTGCTTGATTTGATAAAAGCCTGGGGACGGTGAAGTGGTCGTTCGGAATAGATGAGATCTTAATGGGCGCGTCGTTACATATTCAAATATTTTTTAAGCTTTATCTTTTAATACTAATTTTCAACGAAGTCTTAATAATATCTAGTATAATCTAATTAAAAAAAACATTTAATTATAACGCCATTATAATTTCACAACTACGACTGAACACGTCGGTGTTCAAATAATAAGTTTTTAAAGGGCAAAGTATAAAAGTTCCTGACTGTGATTTTTGTTGAAAACGGGACGGGCGCCGGGTACCGACATAATTCAAAACGATAACATCGTTGAGCCAGAAGTATATGTAGGTCTCACACTGATGAGTTCGGAAGTGGTCACCCTTACCGGTGAATTGTAGTATGAGTGTGAGAGAGAGCTGTACTAAATTACTTATCGTCTTTTTTATCGTGTATAGTACTGCTGGGCTAAAGTATAATATCTTTACTTTGAAGCGTCTTGAAAACCTCGCTTTCAAAAAACATGTATACACCAGCCCCGTCAGCCGCCTGGCTGGAAGATCTTCAATTTTCCGCTACAACTTCATGCCTATAGTACTATCATAGTATCCCGTACCGTAATAATAAACCACCAAACTCTTCTAAACCGGCGTATTGACTGAATGTAGAGCCTCGCGAGCCCACCTTAGTTTTGATCCAAGCATTTATGAAATTCAAATATCCGAGCGGTGTAAGCTGGGAATCGAGGTGTACCCCTTGTTTTCAACGTAAGTTCGACCATTATAGATAAACGTTAGCTACCCCATTACACTTCACTAAAATCTGTAAGCGCATACGTAATCGTTCACACGTAAACTGAGCAAGCCAGATAGATTAGTGAGTTAGTATGTAAACCAAGCACACGTAAAAACTTCAAACAGTTGCACAGTGCGTTCTTAACCTCCCCCGGTCGTAAATTACGCAACTCGCCCTCATTACCGCGGTCGACCATCCGTGGGTGATGTGAGGGTGAAGGGCCCTAGCTGTCTATAGGAATATCCATCGCGATGGTCCTGAGTGCCACGTTGCAGTGTGCACCGTCAGCTCCCGCCCCCCTCCACGGATCCATGACTATTTGTTATGAATGTTTTATTTTTAATCATATAAATGGAACGCACGGAGACATTACCTACATGCGGTTCCAATATTTATATCTTGCATATAAGTATATACTATAGTGATTATGATAGACTAAATATGTTTAATTTACGTCACACCGCTAAGAATTTTCTTTGTGTTGTACGTTCAACGATAATTGATTAAATTTATAATTAAAAAGTATCTCCCATTTCATATTTAATTAATGTTTAAATTGAGATAACTTTTCAAGGAAACTTAACACCAGTGTCGATAGGAAACTTGTGAAAATGGTCCAGAGATAAAGCCAGTAGTCGACCGAGAATATTAGTTAACAGTTTTTATTGCACGACCGCTGGTTTTTTATTTATTACGTGCATAAAACGAAGTATGGAAATCGCAATGAATATGTAGCTTTGCAAATAACCTTGTGTGAATACAATAGAACAGTAGGTACATGTGATGTTTTAATTGCATTTTGGTTTTGTATAGTGTACGCTCCACAAACGAGCTCTTGTCTGACAACATAAAACGTTAGCTATACACAAAAAAAAACTCATTTTATTGTCGTAAAATTATAGAAAGCGGCGGTCCGCAGTGGCGTTTCATGCAGTCGTTAGGTAAGTTTTATTTACTCGGGCTACGAAATACGCGACGAAGTGAGCGTGTGCCTCGGACCTCTCGTAATATGTTATTATGTGAAATAAAACGTGGCACAACGAGGCCCGCGCCACGCCGCCACGCCGCGCCATATCGTTACTCTACTACTCGCGTTATCGACGTCTGCATGAACAGCGAGCCTTAATTAAAATATACGACCGCCATTTAAGAATAATTTCGACTGAAGCCAATATTCTTTCATATCAAATGGAAATTTATATGAACTGTTATTGAAATTTATTGGGAACCGATGCGTATTTTAGCCTTTTTAGTTGATAAGTATTTACTGCCACTAAATGTCATAGCCCAATATGTGTAATTATCTATTTAGGTTTGTTTTATTATCCTGGCTTAACATCCAGGCTAGATTATTCTTATTTAATTGATGAATGAATATAAAATATGTTTTATAATAATTAATATTTACAAGTACCTAGTATTAAAGCCATAATATAATAACAACACTTATACATTTTTAAATCAAATATCATCGCTACATCAGTCTTTGATTATGGAAGTAGATTATATAGAGCACAATATACATATACATTCTTCTCCATAGGAACGGCATCCCGAACGCATGGTAAGGTTATAGCTTTGCATTTTGCCACTATTTTGATGATTCATAAGTATTGTACTTAATGGTTTACATGAATAAAAAATATTCGGAGACCTACGCTGAATCTATATTCCACAGAGAGTGAATGTACTATTACTTCCCTGTAGCATTTTTATAGTTTGATATAGCTCATGTGTTAAAATCGATCTTCATAATGTGCAGTAGAGTCGGAACGCGATGTGTTCGTAGAGATTTCAAGTGGACCGACATTTAAATAAATACAAAGGTTTTTTAAGGGACCAAACCGTATCCTTTCGTCAAACCGTCAGTCGCGGTCCCCGGAGTAATTGTGAATGTCTGCCAACGATAATGAAATCCATGTCCACTTTCAACGTTTGAGAATTTATATAGAGCAAATAAATATAATCCAGTGTTCAATTTATACAGTCTATTTGGTCAATGGTTGGAAAATCTTACAATAGGAACTAGATTTGTTTTCCCCAATATTAGTAATTTTCTCGATGACGTTAGGTTTAGTTACTAATGTTAGAATATCGCAAGCTCCTCGTAACCAAATACATTGTGCACTTACATACTTAAAACTTGTTAATTTTACTAAAATAAGATTTAGATTTTCTGTAACATATGTATTGAACTTAATATTAAGTATAAATAATATATTGATTTCTTATATTTACGCGAATACTACACATTGAAATAAAACTAATCTTAAGGATTTAAATATCATAATACGACTATATTATTCTGGCCTATGAAAATACATGCTATAAGTGTGTACATTTCAATTAAAAATAGTATAGACCGAACAAAATTCATTTTAGGATTCTACTATATCCACTATATTAAGATAATAAAAAAAAAACTACGGACAAGGCCCCATCACAGTTTTAATAAGTAAAATATAAATATACAGGTAACTAACAATAACAAAATATTACCAATAAAATCATAACAAAACATGTCCTCGTAGCCATGTAGCATGTAGCGGTGCGTAGTCACGCGTGCTACGCGGTACTTACAGACTCGTAGCGGTTTTACCAAACTTTATATTGCTTAATACTTGCGGTCAAAATAATATGGCGCATGGTTTAACAGGCGAACTATTGTGATTTAGGATTGTTAGTAATTCTCACGCTCAACTCTCTCGGTACGTTGATCGATCGCTTAGCGTTATACTGATTTTCAATATTCGTAACACCTATACAGCTTGAATGTCACGCTGAGACGTTTCAAATAAGGAATGTGTTCGACAGCGCTGTCACGTTCAGATGGCGTGTTCGGTTGCAATTTGCCGGGTCGCACCGCCTACTGTAATAACGACTTCCGTACCCCGTGGTGGCGCCTCCTCAAATTGGTCGCTTATCACCAATCTACGGTGTAGAGTTGAATATCAGCTGGGCCGGTCGCAATTTGTCAACAGCCCGCGGCGGTTAGTTGTTTCTCGTTTACAAATTGCTGCGCTATGTAAAATAATACATAGGCTACTAGAAGATTATCTTTACTGCCATTAAGAAATTTAATTTGGTTTATTGTGTAATTGAAAAAGTGTCAGACGAATTCATTATTACAAAGAACAGGTCTTCACAATCGGTTCATAATCGAATGGCAGTGACATCGTAATTCGACAGCAAAGCATTCCTAGCAAAAACCATACTGAATATAAACAAGTACGTACCTGGGACAGCTTACATTAAGAGATCAGTACCCCAAGCACAAAGCTCATTTTTAACGTAACGTCATCCATCCTTCTCACACCACAGTTTTAATAAAAAGGTATCACTGTGTCAGGAGTTCCGAGTTACCGTACCGAAGTTTAAAAATAACTTTTTGTGTTTTGTATAGGTTGGATTTCTAGTTTTCATGTACCTGCTACCCATCTATAAGGATTTTTAATGATGCCAAGTAGATATAAATATTTTAATACATATGTATATGATATAATGTGTAGACATAAATGCAATGCAAATTATTAGCTCACCGCTAAGTATTCGCGAGTTACGACTGACGCCGGAAACTTTGGTATATTTCTCCGGAGTATGTTCCAACTTACTGGTTTATTGCTTCCAGAGATATTATTTCAAAGAACTCTCGGAATTTATTCCGCACGTTCGTCTAGCTGGGGTGATCCCAGAGGTTCTTATTCGGCTACTTAGTTCAAATAGCGGCGCCACTGTGGATAACCAAAACTCTTTGTACATATTTGAACGCGGAATAGAATGTTTATTTGACTTATGCCACTGTACAACCTAATTCTATTCTATCGTATGCCAGGTATACATGAGAGCAGTACCTAAGTAAACGAGTAGCCAGGTCGCAAGAGTCAGATGTATGGAAACCACCTTTTCTAATTTTCGTCTTGCAAACATACCGAGCTATACTTGTTATGCATAATATCTATCGAATTGGCCTATAAATACAAACAAAAATGGTACATATTACACATGAGTATATTATGAACCATTTGGTTAGCAAACCTACCTACCTATTCATATAAAAGTGTTAGTGGGATTAAGTGAAAAATGCCTAGTGTCGATATCGGTATTATCAATCATATGGCAAGGGGCGATCGCCCAGTTCCACATAATCAACGTATCGAGTGTCGGGGTTAGAAGGGGCGTCTCGCGAGAGGCAGGTTTCATTTGAGATTGATTTTATATTCAAATCTGGAATCCGAGTACATACCCACTAAGGAAATTGAAATGTTTAATTTGCCACGTTATTTACAAAGGAGTTATACACATATTGGTGGGTTAGCATTGAATTAACTTTTAAAGTCGAGTTACCTAAATGTTAAAACACAACTTAATTTTGAGCTATTAAGATTTTCGACAGGAGAAACAACGAAATTGTATGCTAAATAATTTACAAAGGTAAACTCTGTGAGTTTGGATGTAGGGGGTAATCTTCTGAACTACTGACCCGTTTCCGAAAATACTTTCTCTAATAGAAAGCTACATTATCCCTGAGTGCTATTGGATATGTTTTATCGAAGTACCGCGGGTAGAGCCGCAGGCAGAAGCTAGTAAAATATAAAGGCGCTGCTCCATTACTGCAAACGGGCACACTGTGCACGTGGAAATACCTGTACATTGTCGGAATAAGTATGTGAAGATGTCCACTGCAACGCAGGAACACGCTATGAACAAAAACGTGTTCGATGTCGTCAATGAAACACACGCGATCTGCTTGGGTATCGTTCACGCTGACAGCTCAACGCCGCACAAGCTATACAAGCGGCACACGGCGGCAAAGCTTCATGGTGTTAGCGGGTGGTGGGATAAATGAACTCTCTAACTGACTGGCCGGATTGCAAGCTTAATGCCGATGGCAATAGCTTATATTTACGAGAAATATGATACAAATCTGTTCAACAGAGCATATCAACTTGAACTGGATTATTTTAGCGGCCATGTGGTACTGCAGCTGTACATAACCTGTTCGTGACTGTGCAAGAATACTGAACCATAGCTGGGTACACGCATGCACAGCTTGCGCTATAGTAAGACAGCGCCTTTATTCTTTTAAGCAAGTCATTTGTTATAGGACTAAAATGTAACACAGACTTTGATAATTCCGAGATTTTGGGTAATAAGCGAAAATGGTATATTACGATAATTCCAGTCGTCAGTCACGGAAAGTAGTTGGAAAGACCAAACCTAGAACTAGTAATGTTGGATGTATTATTAAATCATATGTTTGTGTGGCACGCACGCGTTGCCGTAGTTACTGTGACCATTTGTCACAGTTTTTGGTCTTAGAAAATGAAATTGAATATAAATGGTCGCTATATATAGGTATACATAGTCCAGATATAGATACTGCTTAGGTTAGTTAGGTTTTTACGATCTGTCAAGTCCCATTGCTGCTAGTTTTACCATTCGTAGGTTTTTCGAATAAAATTATTGTTATGTACAATCTATCTATTCGTCATTAACACAAATATTATAAGAAATGAAATATATTTGTAATTTGAAACAAAAACAGCGTACAAAATGAAGTACACAAATAATGCCAATTTGGAGGCAAAAAATGTATTTTACATTCGGAGCGCGCATAACGAACGTATAGCACTTGTGCTGTGCTTCCACTCACCGCTGCTACCGCTGATCCTGTTACCTGGTAGGGTTGTTACTCTACAACTTATTGCAGGAAGTAATTAATTCCCAATTGGTATATGTCTATAATTATGGGTGTGTGGGATATGTAGTGATTTCATTGCTAGGTTATTTTATTAATTCACTTGTCCTTTTTATTCATCAAAAGCTAAAGTACTATTCTATGGTATATCCTACCTTTGGTTAGACATACAAAGAATTGATAAACGAATATCTACGTAAATAAGAGTTGAATATTATGAAATATTATTTAGTAACGCTGCAGCCCTATCCAAATCACGTTGATATTCGCAGTCATGTGTTTAAAAATTGAATGTTTAACTAAACGTAAAATCTTTTGAGTACGTGGTGGCTATTAATTTGCTATTATGCTGTTTTGTATTTATTTCAGACTGGCAAGGTAAACTATTGAACTGATTTAAAACCAGTTATTATCAGTGTGCAGGTATTGCCTTAGAATGGTTTACCCGAGCCGAACCGCCAGTAATTTACTAACGATGTTTATTTACGTGAAATCCACAAAGAATTTTACGGTACTTTGCAAATGAGTTCTTAGAATATACGTATACTTACCACTTTTATCGCTGCCTACTGCAAACATTATAATTTCAAGCTCATGCAATTCAATATTGAACAACTTCACTGTATAAAATTGCTTTCTTCATTTCTTTAGTAAGTATAGGTACGCTTTGAATATTTAAACGAGTATGGTTTCCTCCTTGTGGCGTGACGACTGTGAGCAGTCAACCTGCTATTAGAGAGTCATAATAAATAAATATCTTAAGATTTAAGTTCGAAATAATTAAACGAAACCGCTGTAATTGTGTATTTTTGTTGGACCTAATGTTTACCTGTCGATAATGGAAAGCATAAAATTATTTTAGGAACGTAAGTACCTACCTATTTTTATTATTAGGACTAGGGGAATAAACAAATCTCTATCACGTTTTTAATTGATGAAAGTGCTTATTAATAGCATGAATGTAGTAACAATATAATTAGCCATGATATAGGCTTGAACTGTAGAGTAAAACCATGTTAATGTATCTGATATTCACCGAGTCAATGTATATTGAGGGAACGTTGAACGGGATTTGAAAAAGAATATCAATATATAAAAGGGGTATCTAGTAGGTTGTTAAATGTCTTGATAAGTAGCTGGTCGAGTAGCCATCATCTGAACCACATTACCGAAATTACGAAAGCGGTTCCACTTATTTGTCAATTTACTTGTTTTTTTTTTTTGTTTGACCTTTGTAAATTAAACTTGGGTAATGTTCCTGCAATGGGCATACGTAACTGCCGGTTTACACACCGGCCTTTACATGCAGCTTCGCGAAGTTGGGACGGGCCCAAGGCAAACCCTTGCGCTGCATCGCCGGAGCGTTGTCATCAGTCATTTGCCCGCTCGAGGCAAGTGCCCGGGCTGGCCTCGCGAGGCTGTGTATTCGGTCTGGACACGGCTATTAACAAGTCATCGGAGTGTTCATTCTTAATCGGTTATCGCTTACATTCGTAGAGGCGTTAATATAAAAAGACTCGTTATGTTTGTGCTTCCTCGTGGAAATTCCTCCCACGAGCGAACTTGAAGGGTTGCTTTCACACGAAATTCTACTAACTGGCGACAATGTTCTCAAACACAAAAACAAGCAACAAAAATTCTTTACCATTAGTATTGTATTCTGCCTTTGTTTGAAGTTAGTTCTATTCATATTGTAGACATCAAAGATCTCAAAGCTGGCACGCCACGCGCTGTTGACTGTTTGCCAACATTATACGCTTAACTTATGCCATTTAACTTTAAAACATTTAGTATTATTACACAGCGCGGATGTGTTTTTTTAGTTTTATTTATCACATTTTATCGTATCAACGTTATCCATATTTCAAGATATGTCGACGAATTTAATAAGCCGCTAACGTGCTTATATTTTGCGATAGACTTAAGGGAATTGCTATAGACAACTGCGAGTAGCGAAATAGAACTTAAAGCTAGCTCTAGAATATATAGAATGAACACACTTTGCAGTAGGTACTTTTTTTGGAATAGGAATTTATTGTCATCATTTCACTATTAATTATATTTGTGTACAGCTGATGACGCAATACCTATCAGTGGCGAAGACTCCATACAATTCGATTCCTACCGGTTTCCCATTCGAAAAATGGCAGCCACTAGTCTCTTTTATTGCCCAATTATAAAGTCACACTAGTTTTTTTAATTGAGCCCTCGCCACTGTTACCAACACAAAGTAGCTGTTTAAAGTATTTTGTAGGCACTGTACGTTAAGTATATAAGCTCATTGATCAAGCCTAGTTTAGTTCGCGTGATGTGCACCGGATCCCGCGGAAAGTTTTTAACAGCAACGTAACAACTCAACTTTGTATCAGTCGCGCGAAATTACATGGCTTTAGAGGTTGTTCGACCAATTAGCGCACCTATCTACACTGTATAAATAGGTGTAAACTATTTACAAAATTCAAACTCTCGTTAAATATGAGGCTGCATTGCTCGCTCTTTACGTTTTTGTATAATATGGGTATGTTTTTTGGTAATCTATACAAATAAATAAAATTGGAGTGTCTGTTTGTAATATTAAAATAACCGCTTTTTACTAAGTGCATTTGGATGTATACACGGTACATATACCAAAACAACATTTTTTTCAATTCTTGTCTGTCTGTTTGTCTGTTTGATCCGGCTCATATCTGAAATGGCTGGACCAATTTTGACGGGACTTTCACTGGCAGATAGCTGATGTAACAAGGAGTAACTTAGGCTACTTTTATTTTAGACTAGCTGTTACCCGCGACTTCGTCCGCTTTTGTTAAATACCAAGCGGACATGTATAAATATCGACGTACGAACATACCAACTGTATGTTCCCGAATTAAGCGACGCTTGTATTCTGGGTATCGTACAAAGGAGGGGTGCAACCCCAATATTAAGAACCCGACCAGGGCAAGTTTATGAAAAGATCATTTCCGAAAATTGTCAAGTCGGAAATCAAACCCGCAATCACCCGAAGCAGTTAGCTAAGCGGTCTACGCTTAACTCTACTAGGCTGATCTTTCGTCAGTATGTTCTAACCATCCTTACACCCAATCGTTTTGCATGAAGTTTTACTCAAATTAGTTTGTCTCTCCATATGATCCAGCGATTGTGTGATTGTTACGCTAATTGCAAAAGTGTATCCGACTGATAGCACGAGCATTAGCTTTGGTCTATTGTCCACAACTCGGTGTTTGCACTGGCCAGGCGGATGCGTCCCCTTTCAATCACGGCCTTACCGGCCACTGTTCGGTTAGCTCTCTGCACAGTCCTGATTACGTAACAGATACCTACTTCCTTAATCGCCAAATGATCGCAGCAACAAAACACGTACGATATCTCATCAGCTTTTTGTAAAATATAGACGAATGAAATATTTTTATAGGTATCCGCGCTTATAATCATTGTCACAGCTAGCTATTACACCATTTGTTGAGGTATTTCGGTCATCTGGAAGGATTCCCGTCATCTAAACGACTGAGCCCCAAGTCTGCTAACACAATCGACTCATAATAGAACAGCAATCGCATAGTAACTGTCACTTTTCACAGATGTTGTATGGGATATCTGTCAAAAGTGACAGTTACTATGCGGTTGCTGTTCGATTATGATTTGATTGTGTTAGCAGACTTGGGGCCCTGATATGAATTTGGAATCCACACATACCCACGTATTAGACGCTGGCGTCGTAGATCGTATCTTATAGCGTAAAAAAAAACTGTAGTGTTCCTTCGAAAAGATAACAATATAGTTCGTGGTAACGAGACAAGGTTTCTGTGGAGCGCATTCACACAGTCATTGTCTTTCAATAGCCTTCAGGGGCTCGAGCGGTGTTAGCCTCGCTGGCGCATTGTTTAGCTCGCTTCACCTGCAAGACGAGCCGCTCAAAGCAGCGCTCGTCTGCACTCGTGTTTGTTTGTGCAATTGTAGGTTTTCGAGCGCCACGCGAGGCCGCCCGGCGAGCCGAGCTCTTCGCTCGTTTGTGAACTGGAGTGAAACTAGTGCGCCCGTATCATGTTGAAGCATAACAATATTTTGCACGATCCTTAATAAGCATGGCTTCGACGAGTAAATACCGTTGTGAATATGTGGAGTTGTTGGGTTATTTTTAAGATAACGATTATACATCCCGTTATATTTTTATTGTTTACTGAAATCAGTTTTGGTATATAAGCTAGAGTCCTCGTGTAAATCCATGTGGATGGTATATTTAAATTATTTAATGAAGAGTTCTTTAACTACTAATTAACTTTGTGTAGTACACTATTCATTCTTATCAGTTCGTTTTTTTTATGAATTAGGTACTCAGCCGTTGTAATTGTTACGTTTTTCTGATATAAATATTACCCTATGATGTTATTTATTTATAATAGGTCTATTTATAAAATAACTTTATTGCTGAAAAATGCTCTGTAATGCCATTTTAATAAAGAGGATTACTCTTTTCTCAAATTATGAATGAAACTTACAGCTGATTCAATTTAGTTGTAATCAGCTTGTGTAACGCAATAGATGTATGGATCTGAGTGCCGATGGCATATTCCCACGACACACATCACAGCCGAGAGGTTTATAACGACATGCGGTGGTCACTACCTGTCGTGCAGTCTCATGTGCACCGCTCGTAAATCCAAGCAATTTACAACCTTAAGGCACGTCACTACACACACATAATATTACTTTCTAACAGTATATGCTACTCAAAAAGTATAATTGACACCCTGTAGGTACATTTTCCTACTTAATAGGTATTAATATATTCAGCCAACCATTAAAAAAATGCATTATAGAACAGAAGCAAGAACATGGAAATATACATAACACTGATCACCTTTTAGCATATACACATTCTCGGGGTTGGTCTGGGCCTGTAGCCAAGTCGTGTATATTTAGAAATCCTTAGATTATAAGCTTATGTTCTTAACTTTACTTTACTTACCGTGTGTGGAGTTCGCAGGAAATGATAAAGAAATGTTACATATTGACTGTTTACGGATTACCGAGTATCATTTTTATCCTTCTCTCTCTCTCTCTATGGTCGGTCTCTAATGTCTGAGGATCGTCATCATCGCTGGATAGTTTTTATCCTTATACAAAGATATAATATTACCTTGTATTAATACCATGCGTGATGTATTTAACTCTACATAATGAGCTGCTCAACTATCTAAACAATTTTTAATCAGAAATCTTTTAATTATTTTTTATGGAATACAAATGAGTATGCTGAAAAGTCACACAATATTGCGTGCGAATTGATATAAAGTACTTATTTAATTTATTATAACATGATCGTAAAATAATAGGACTTTATTCATATTGATTTCTTATTTTTACGCGAATACTACACATTGCAATAAATACATTTTACAGATTTTATCGCGTGTATATTATGTTTTTACGTTCCCGACGTTTAGGCTGCTTTACAGCAACCATGGTCACGGGAGGACTCCTGTAAAATTAGTTTTATTTCAAAGCATTTTATTCATTTCGACAGCAAACTATGTTATATCATATTTTATATACCAAGACAAGTAATAGTTTGAAATGTTAGTTTTTCAAAGTCAAACAGTAATTACGCATCAGATGGTCTTTATAAAACAAGGTGTCGCTCGCCTAGTCCGTCCGTTTCACAGACTAAGAGCAACTAGTTAGGTTTTAATTTCTTCTCCATGAAATATGTCTGGTTGTTAGAAAAAAATACGATACCGTTACCGCTCGTTGCTTGGGCGATGCTGGTTAACGCACACTCCGGACTGACTGCACAGGTAGGCGAAACTATTGCGAGGCGATACTCAGCCATCTACTAGCACTAACGTGTGGTATTAACAGCTGAATAGGCTAACGCGACTGTAATTTGAGGGTTGTTCAATTTTAAAGCCATTCAAGATATAACCAATCTCAAATAGAAAAACTAAATTTAGAAATTGATTTGAATAAATTTTAACTTTATACAGCATGTACAACAATTTAAAATTTAATGTTATGTAGGTAACACAAGTACAAGTCGCACTTCATAGTCATTACATACATAACTAGGTATTTCATCGTATGTATAGATAGTACCGCGACGATACCAGATGTTACAAAAAAAATCATACAATTCTTTAGCTGTATCGCTGGTAGTGTAGCGCAGCCCTACAGGTACAGTGGGCTCATTCTATCCACTCCAGCTTAAAGCGCATCTGTTATTAAGCTTCAACTAGCAACTGGTGATCAAATAAAAACTTCTCGAGACCGTGTACTACGGAGCTACGGCAGCGATGCGATATGCCTCAGACACAAACACCAGAGTGGGCCATCTTTAAAATTTTACCTCTCATGTTCCTGACTCGATTACTATACTAACACGAACGGTAAAAGTGCAAACGTATATGTAAACGTAATGTGAATACATTATTAAAGTGTCTAACAATAATAGTTTAACATATAAAAATAACATTCCCAAGAAAATGAAATTGTGCGACATTTTAAAATAAAACCACATACTATGTACTAGTATATATTTGTGACCACGAGTGCACGGGGAAAAGTTACTGAATAAGTTTATTTGATAAATAAATCAATCTCCATTTAAACATATATATTACATACATGTGATAGGCATAACCTGCTATATATATTACAGTAGTTTTAGTAGACCTTTATTTTTATTCATTTACATTACAAAATAAGTAATGTAAATAAACAATGAAATTCATAACAAAATAACAGCCAGCGCCCATGCAGAGACAAATAACAACTAGCAAAAACTACGAACGGGATGTCTGAAAATGTTTACGTACACACATAAATGTTTGGTTGACTGTTTCATCCGTATGAAAAATTCAAACAATTTTCCTGAAACTATTATTTTTCACGGCAGTATTGTCTTTGATATGGGTCGGTTACGCATATTTAACATCCAGATGAAGTTATTCATGCGTCGCAAAGTCCTTTTGTTGTAATATTAATGTGCCCGTATAGGAATCTGTAGAAATTGGATGCTATTTTTGCAGTGGTATGTATCAAACGTTTTAGTAATAAGGTTACTTTTATTCATATCAGAAAATTTAAAAATAATTCAAATAATGTTTAGGCATTTTTTTTTAGTTGTTGTCTTGTTAATGTTGTATTGGTAGAGAATCTGGGCGGCTCTAGTGGTGTGGGTGTTAGCCGCTTGTCCCACTTCACCGGGAGTTGCGGGTTCGATTTCATTCTTGAGTAAATTTTGGGAATGGTCTGTTCGTAATGTCTGTCTGACACACCAACTATAGGGCCCCACACTAAGCAACGCCTGTATTATGGGGTACCCTACAATGGACCGGATGTTAACCCAGTATAAAATACTTATATAGATACTAAACATCCATGACTCAGCTACAAAAAATCGTGCTTATCACACAAAGTTTGTCCCTACCAGGATTCGAACCCGAGACCCTCGGTACAAACAGAAATCAGGTTCACTACTAACTGAGCTAATAAGGTCGTCATTGCTAAAATTATATTTTTACTATTGACCTTAATGAACTCTACTTATAGGGATGGGGTGTATTGTACATGACTATTTGAAAAATAATATACAAAGTGTAACAAAATAGTGTACAATATTTAAGGAGCTAACAAGTAGGATCACGTTTATGTATAAATTATGTGTTAATAGTGTTTGATTTGTCTTTGAGAAAGCACGCCAGTACTGTTTCACCGCGCACTTAGACTTAGTGTTATTTTTAAAATTTCAAATAATTTTATTATTATTTTCAGAAATGTGACCTTTACAGCTTAGCGATGGACCTGTTAAAATATTTTTCACTATTATTGTTCCACCTTATATACAAACGTTTAACCATTAAATAAATAAAATGGCTAATCTGTAATGAAAACAACAGGAGCTTAGTATGAGTTCTAACAATATCGACAACTTTTCGAGCGATCGAATATTTACATATACAATACCTACGCATGAGCAGCACACACACAAGCTTCACTGGTATAGAAACATTCGATCACCGTATCGGTATTTAAATAAGTTGAAAACTCACACGAAGTGCATTGAGCGTGTGAGTTCGCGTGACTAATGAGTTGGTCTATTTCTTATTGTTTTTCAGGGTTTCAGCGGTTGACCCTCCACCATCAACGTCAGTAGCGCGCAGCTCAACTGATTACACCACTTAAGTGATTTATACTCAACGATTGTTTTGCCAGAGACTCGTGAGCTACTAAAATCTGATTAGAGTTCATGTCAACGACGCATTTAGGTTTGTGATACCAATCAACCAGTTAAGCATTGGTTGCAAAGAAATATTAAGTTTTGTTGTAACTATGTGAGCTATTAAGCGAAGCTGAATAAATAAAAATACGTCACCGATGTAATTTAAAAGCTCTTTTAAGGCGATCAAACTAAATTATGTTTGGATTGGACGCGATTAACTTTGAGCTTATGGTTTTAATTAATGAGGTAAAATTGTATTTATTTAAACTCATTATATGAATACAAGTCCCAAACATGAATTTATCTGTTAAGAGTGTATTCTATTGATTCATGCAATGAACTTGTTTGCTTTATTCCAAGACGATACACGGAACTACAATTTAATAGTAAAAGGAAAGAAAGCAAAATGAAAATGGTACTCAGCAATTATTATGTTGAATATTTATATATGAAAGGTGGTCTAAGAATTATGACCCTCTTCTGGCTGCTCGGTCAATTAGTACATGGCTAGCAGCCGCGTCCTGACCAACCGCGCAGCCTTGCGAGGCAAGCTTGGGCACATGTCACACGCTTAGCAAGGCATATGACAGATCAGGGCTCGGGCGAAGCGGGGCGTTTGAATCAGTTTAGACCCGGCCAATCACGTTTGCACACAGCGTGGTCTTAGCATTATGGGCAATCAACATTCTATTGTCGCCAACCGATCATCACTAACCCATTGTTCGAACAACTATAATATAGGATAGTTTCAGGATCCTTGCCGCAGCGGAATAGGTGCTGCGATTTTGAGTGCACTATTTTACAAATACCATAGGAATAAATTATATTGCAAAATGGGATGCGCGCCCGCATAGCTGATATTGCGCGTGTTTCGTCTAAAAGTGTAAAAATCTTCCGCGGCGCAAAGCTAGCAAATCCAAGGTGTAAATTATTAACATATTTTTTAATTATTAAGTTATGTTGTCCCATCCTAAAGTGTGGCACCTAACCTGGATTTACCCTAAAGCATAAAACCAAATATTAATGATTGTACATAACGTAGTTTCGAACCTGAAACGCGACTATTGAAAAGTTTCCAGTCAAAACTCCTTGATTGATTAGTGCGAGTAATAGTTTGAGGAAATTATAAGCAGTCAGTGGCAGGTTTGAATGATTAACACCTGATTTTTAATAGGATAGTTGACTCAACATTGTGGTTAGTTAGCAGGAGTTAACAGATTTCTATACCTTTTAACTATGTAAATCTCAAGTTATTTTGTTATAAGCATATACTGAAATTATAATGAGGTAGTTGTTAAGCCAGCAGTTATTTAAAAACATTATGCAGGTTGTTTTTCTACCGCAAATTAAATTGCTTTATATAGACACATAATTCTAGCTCGAGAGGAAAATAAGGAAGCAGGTAACAAGATACCTAATTGTAAGATCAAGATTTTCCACGTGGTTTTCCTTCAAAACTGCCCCTCAAATCTTTTGCTTTTGTTACGAAGGCATCTGCCCCTTTTCACCTTTAGTTAAACAAATTTATCGTAACAGACTTTCCGGAGACTCAGCTTGAGGATTTGGGGGATCTACGTGGTTTTGGTTTTACTGTTTATTTTTATATTTACCTTTTCGTGTGTAAAAAGTCGGTGTAAATATTTGTTCAGGATATATCACGACATGTCTTATGATTGAATCGAACAATATTAACTTTACGACTATATTTTAGTGAAGCTATCCATGTGGTGATGTTATGATTATAAATGGGTATCGGTTATTTTATTACAGATATAAACTGCCTTTTAAAACAATGTTGCCGCAAATGTTATGCATTGGAGTTGAAGCTTCTTCATAAAATTAGCAATGAACACTCAGTCATTATTTTTCAGTAGCCTCTCGAGCGATTTTAGCCTCACTTGGTTATTGGTTAGCTCGCTTCACCTACAAGGCAAGCGCACAAAGCAGTGCTCGTCTATAATTACGCTGAGCAATTGAAGAATGTTAAACATCCCATGCAACGCCGCGCCGGCGCGGCTCAACGCTCGTTTGCGAACTGACGGAAGACAGGAACACGGTACAGTAAGAAGTAATTACAAACACGTAATTATAACACTTTCTACGTTGTTCTCTTATACAAAGACTACCTAATTAAATTACGCAAAAACTCTTTTACATTGTCAAGAACGCAGGTTTTACATTTATGATCGCGAATACATAGCAATGAACGAAACTTTCCTCTTCCTTCTCCGATAAAGGAATAGGCCCCATCCCCAAAAGTAACTGAGTATTTGCAAATTACTAGAATAAATGAAATGGCCCTCTTACAATTGTCTCGCTAGTGGCGGCAATCACCATTTGAAAATAGCAGTTAGAGTATGTCTCCAGTAATTGGACGGCTGCCGTCAACCGTCGCATCAGCTAAATGCGATTTCGAAGTGTAGCCGAGTAATGTCAGTGGATATCTACATCATTATCGATTAATTGTTTGATGGGTGAATAGATATCTAGGCGAACTGTATTTACGTATTCAAATCAAGACTGAACAAACGTCTTGTGAATACTGATGTTTATACTAATATTATTACTTGTTTCCATGCGCTATATCCTTTATGAAACTATGTGTGCTATAAAGTTTGTTTTAAAGCAAATTATTTTTGTGGTCCACGATTCCAATATAGAATATCGGAAACCACCTTCAATTAATAGCAGGAGGGCTTTACATAATTATATTTCTTAATGTCAAAATTGTGCATATAGCCGTTCATTCAACTACGCATGAGTCAGTTATATATTGTATGTACCTAAGTAGTTATAGTGCGAAGATGTCGGAAGACAGGGTGAAATTAATTGATTGCCTTCAATAAGATGGAGTACTCTATCCCCGCAGGCGATGGCTCACAAGCTAGAACAGTAGTCGATGCTGTTAACAAACTTGTTTACACTAACGATGGATAATGCAAGATAGATCGACCCCACGCCAATAGCCACTAAAAAAACAAACTTTTAGTCAATCGTCTTGTGCACTGTTACCAAAAAATTAAAAAAATCCCGTGTGGGTGTGCTGATATCGTTAGTTTTATATTGCTTACCTAGTGGTAAGCAACTTTTTTTATTCAATTTCATCGCACAGTTAAAATACGGGTTTAAAGTAATCCACTTAATATTTTCTAAACAAAGCGGTTTGGCCAGCTATTACAGGTAACCTTTGTCGCGAATAAATAAAATGTAAATAGCATTAGAGAACAGAACAAAGAGTATGGTAATTTGCATAATGCTGTTCACGTTTTAGCGTTCGGACATGCTCCGAGTTGGTCTGGGTTTGAGCCAAACCGAGTCCGTTTAGCGGCCGGATCCAAGATTATAAGCTTAAGTCTTTTAGTTGCGCTATTCAGCCTGTAAGTGATGTAAGCGGAAAAATTACATTATATTGTTGATAATGTATGTCTGACATACATTGTCAAAAAATCAAACCTTAAACTTTATGTAAGCTGTACCCTTGTGTAGTACCTGTTAGGTAAGGTTAAGGTTTTTGATTTTTTTTTACATATATGTCTAAATGAACCTTAACAAAATTACGGGACGTTTTGGATATTGTCTGTACATTTAGATAAGTAGGTACCATTTCTTTACTTTTATAGACTTTAATTAATTATCGAAATCCAAAGTCGACTAACTAAAGTAGAGTGGTGGTGCAACTTATTTCACCCGTCCCCAACTCAGACTAGAGTGTGTGCAAGTTCAGTTTTTATTTCCCAGCCATGAAATATGTCTGGCGGGAGCGTCGTCGTTAAAAAGCACACGATAGCTACAGGCTCTGCGCCGTCTGCTGTACCCAGCGCCTAACGCGCTTTATGACCGCTTAAAGCTGCTTGAAGTTCTTGCAGCAACTCAGCTTAACGCGCATCTCCTGCTTCAAGGTAAACAAACAAAAATTAAACTCGATAGTTATGTGTAGTACCTAAGAGGATTTCGTGTAACACATTTCACACAATGTTTACACCTCTTGCAAAATAATTAGATCTTCAACGCCCAATACTGTTGGATTAAATTGGAACCAGCTTAGAGTCCGTTGCTCTGCATTTTTCTATAGAGGATGTACGTACGCAAGGTTTAAATTAAATTATGTAGGTATAACATTTAAATACATACAAGTGCAAGTAGTTTGCCCTGGTTCTCCGCCATTAAAACCAAAATACGTATGAAGTCCGTACATATTTGTATATCTACGATGCTATTCCGGCAATTAGTCGATTTCGATATTCAACATTCAGGTAAACTTATTCATGCAAAACAAAGTCCTTTTGTTATAATATCGAATGCGCTCCCGTAAAGCCCCGAAGAATAACGATAAAGTTCCATCTACTTCAAAAAGTTTGTGTTTAGGCAACGTTTTTATAGCCAGAGATATGTTTAAAAATGTAGCAAAATACTTCGTACTTTTGCTAATTTTACACAAATAATTCTGTGTTATTTTTTATTCCGAAAGTTACATGTGTACTTTCCTGCAATCCGTGTGGAGCAGTAGACGTTATCGACATTGCTATTCTATCGTCATGTCCCCATCCATTAACTTTAGCTAATAACGTGGTATCCACTTTTAACAGTTGTTTAAAATGTTGTTGCTCCATCAAACACGAGCACTGAGAAGTCCGTATAAAGTTGTGAATTGATTAGTGCGAGCAATAGTTTGAGGAAGTTGTTCAGAATTCGCGGTGAGTTGGTAGATTTGGGAATTAAGCATTTCAGCATAGAATACCTGAAATTACCTACTAAACCTTAAAACTGGGCGTGAAAATAATTATGTGTAAATTTATCAAATGCACGCATGGCACGTAAGATCACGTAGCAGATTTCAGTGCGAACCGTCCGTCCGTAGTTTAAAGGGAGCAACTTATTTTTAAATATAAAAATACATATGAAAGGAAATCGTTTTGTTGAATGGTCTATCGCATCAGAAATTAAAAAGGATTTTGGGATATGAAGTAGATTTTAAGTTATCTGAAAACCATTTATTTTTTAATCAAAAAATTCTCTGAATAAGAAACGTAATACGTCGTAATCGAATATGTATTTTAATTTATTCACATTCCAAACTTAAAAGTAATTCTTTTCTGTTAGAAATGTGCATTTAAAAATAGAAGTATCTTTGTCAAATTATTTTATAACATTCCAGTGAATTTATTACTAATATTACATGAAGAACTAAACGTTGAGATACGCCGTTATAGTGTGCAACAGAATGCAGAATGCAGTATTCAAGGCAATGCCATGGATCCCGCACGAGTGTGACGACGAATGTTTTCGGCGTAACTGATCCGTAACTATATCGGAGCGATTGAGAAAGCTAAGTTATTGCAGTAACAATTTCATATTGCCCAATAAAACCGCAATTTCGTTTTATTTATACGCAGTAAAATGATCCATATTCGATATTGCCTTTAAGTAACTACATTTACTTTTACATGTATGAGGTATATTTTTTTTTCTAGGAGATGAGGTGGTTACTAACAATAATGCCATTGCTACTGCATATTAGTATTAGTAGTTATGACCTTCTTTATTTATTTATTTATTTGGGATCACCAGCAGAGTTACAATGTTACATGCAAAAAAATAAAATAAACACATATATTTCTTATATATACGCGAATACTACACACGTGAAACACCGGCGCTCCACATAGTCACTATGAAACAATGAGGATTTTCTGCATAGATCGGACCGCAGACAACAGCTAAATATGAGGGTACCCCAGTACAGACTATGACACTAGGACGTCAAACACCTAAGTCCTCCCGTGACCATGGTTGCTGTAAAGCAGCCGAAACGTCGGGAACGTAAAAACATAAAATCCGTAAGATTCGTTTTATTTCAATTAACACATATAGTGATATTATAGGCAATTGTAACTCTAATGAGACGCATCTCTTAATTTATAGTTAGTACATAAGGAGTTAGCTTTCTTAATACAATATTTTTGTGCACAGCTTAACACGGTTTTAAAACTGACGTAAATTTTTATTTTGAACTAAAGTGAACGTTTTAAAATTAACAGTGCTATCTAGAATTTCACGCATTTATTACGAACCTTTTCCCGAGTGTGTTCACGGGCGTCCAGCCATTCTATCACCATGCTATCATATGAGTTACACCAGTCGAGATAGTGATAAGCCGCGGACTCCGCACGGCTACACATTAAAACCTCGTTAGCCTTAGCTTTGCAAGCCTTACCATTGTTTGCTTGAATCGATTTGCCATCTGTTCGTTACAAAAGTATTCTCACAATAATTTTATTTATCACAACTTAAGCTTGCTACACTATGATGCGATAAACGGATTCAAATAATGTTTGAAGAAGAAAACAAAATAAACATGCTATATAAAACACAAAAAAATGCTTTTAACAAATATTTACTGATGCAAAGTAAATTATTTTAAAATAAGTTTTAGCCGCGTATAGTTTTTTCTAGTGTTTTTACACTACACCAGTTGTCTTTGTATTTAACGATTATTAAAAACCTCCACAATAATTGGTATAATATTATTATATGCACATTTTGTCGATTTATAGCGTGTTAAAACCTGTAACAACGTTAAATAAATGATTCAATTTGAAAAGTGGCTAACTTTATGCTCAGCCAGTTTAATCTCGCCTAAAAATCTGAAACCAGTTCTGAGTTTGGTCATAAATAAGAGCTATATAAGTACAAGTTTACAGAGATTTGCTGATTTTGCCTCGCTTTTGTAAAAATATGGTTACTTGTTTCATTTGTGTTTTGTTTACGTTTTTATAGTATACTTCATTGCCTCAATATTGCACTCCATGAAAATATTAGTATAAATTAGTTAATGATGAGTAAATTTACAATAATAGTTAAACTAAATAGGAAAATAAACAAACATACAAATAGTATGACAACAAACTAAGTATCAAAAAGATCTTGTCCGCGTGGAATGGTGGCAAGAATGCTGGCTGCATTTCCTCGCTGTATTATCAAGTTGATTGTATTTTTTTCTTTTTACCCGACGAAACAAAAACCGAGGAGGTTATCAATTCATTTATCCAAGTGGTTCTACCTTTCACCGTTCAGTCAAAGCACGGTAAGCCTGTTGTGTTCAGGTGAATGCTGAGCGGCTTTAGGCGACCGCTGCCGTTACTTTCAAAGCTGTGTAGATGCGGTCCAGAGGAGAACTTATAGTGAAAATATTTTTCAGTTCCTGTCGTTTTAACTTGCTGCTATTTTCATGATTTAAAGATGGCAGTTTGCTTGTATATGATGATATGTATATATCTTGTATAAGATTAAACGAGCGGAGGGATGTGTGTCAGGTAGGTCAGGAAGGTAAGACTCTATAATGTTGCTATAATGTTATTTTAGTACACCCTAGTGGTATGGCGTATACAATGTATATATAGAATTTATTTGGCATATTAAAAAAATAGAATTATTTATTTATCGTCTTAAATATTTAAACATAAAGACTAAAACCCTACGCGTACATAATGCCAATTCGCATTTACGATTTAAAATTAAAAAGTGTAGCTTGGCAGCGTCAATATTTATTTCATGTTTACCTACTTAAATAAAAAAATGGGGTCCGAATTAAACAAAATAACGTTTCTGTTAGCAGACAGGCTGAGTTTTCACGGAAAGTAGAACTTTAATAGCAATAAAACGCATCCCCTCAATTCAGTTACAGTTGCTTTTACAGGTGAAGTGTACTTTACAGAATTAGCCGGTGGGTCCGGGCTGTGAGTGCATTTCCACCGGCCAGCCGAGACAGGAACAAAATGACCAGCGGCCTTCCCTTCCCGGGGATTGCGCAGTTAAAAGTGGTAGCCCTACTTGAATTATCGTACTTTGACTAGTATTCCTAGCGATGGTGCTGGCTGTTTTTATAACTTTGCGGCGGCGATTAATAATATCGCCAGACGAACGCACCAACTGTACGGTCCCGCGCTAAGCAATGCTAGTATTATGTGTACCGTACAATGGACTGGCGGTGAATTCAGTATAAAGATACTAAACATCCATTACTCGGCTACAAACATTCATGCCCATCACACAAAGTTTGTCCCTAAAAGGATTCGAATCTGGGCCTGACGCTCACAGAAAACGCAGGGTCACTACTCACTGAGCTAATCAGATCGTCAAGTCGTCAATTTTAGAAATATTTCCAGTTCACGGTGGTAGTAGATTGATTGACTGCTTGACTTTCAGTGTTGCCCAAAAGTTGACGCAAGTCTCGTAGAGTCTTAATGCAATAACTGCGAGACTTGCGCTTTACTCTTGGTGTTTTTTGCAAGACTTTGGGCAACATTCTATTAATTGGCAACTCTATTAATTGGCTTATAGGAATTACGATTTGTACACGCTAGCAACATTTATCGCTTGAAGAATAATAATTAAAGATATACTGACCTATCTAACTCACTATTTAAGGAGAATCCTCAAGGAGTGATGTAGTTCATAATGCAAACTCTCCTATTATGTGTTGGAAGACACTGATTGCGTAAATTTTACTGTTCTCCAGTTACGTGCAGCAGCAGCAGTAATAGCCAAGCTTGCCTCGATAACGAGGATCACAGGTTCAAACCCCGGCGCACACCTCAGGGGTTTTCTGATTTCATGAGCGAATCTCATTATCACTTGCTAAACAGTGAAGGAGAATATCGTGAAGAAACCTGCATGCCTGAGAAAACTCCTCAAAAAACGTGTGAAGTCCGCCAAACTGCACTGGGACACTGGACTATGGCGGAATCCACCTCGTATTGATGGGAGACCCGTGCCCAACAGTGGGACATTAAAAATCTTTGTATTAAAGTTCACATTGAAATGCATATTTTGCATTAATATTCAGACATATTTGCATATTATGTGTGGACATTTATTTACCATACTGGTACGTAACCATTCTGTTTTGGTCAGTAACAAATATATCTTTGAAAGTGTTTAACTGAGTTACGAATGTCGCTGAACCGTGCGTGGCTTCAGATCCATTATAAAAGGAATATTTTATTTATGCCTTGAATCCGGTGATATAATAAAAATGTCTGGAGTCATTATTTTTTTACCAAGTTAATACTAGATACATTTTACTGTAGGCTATATTTGAGAATGTTTCTTTATTTGCCTTCTACGGATTACCCTAAAATAGAAATGGGATTGGACAAAGCTGCTTATACTTCACCTTGGAAATAGAGAAATATTTTTACTTACCTACGTAAAACTAGAATGCTTTCATCAATTTCGCCTTTGTCCGCTCTGGGGTATAACAAGACGAACATTTTACGACACGAAAACCATCCAGCAAGTCAATCTTCACTTGTTCTGGGGATATGGTAACATTTGGATGCAGTTACGGACTAAATTGGGCGCTTCCTACGTTTTCAAGAAGTTCGCCGGTCGTATCGCACTGTGAAATATAATTAGACTAGAAACGTTAAAGTTTGATAAACGACTTCAGAATCTAGCCGTGTGTTTATGAGGTACCTATCTCGTTAAGTGGAAGTTGTTTACCTTCTATCATTGCACTATACCTATAACCTATTTTTAATATAATTTAGACAGTTTTATTCATCATTTAATTTCCTTAAATATCCTATTTTTCACGCTATGATTTTGTAGGACGTAGAATAAAAATTGGTGATGAATGTTTATAATAGTAGTTTTTATACAAAACTGGCATGATGTTGGTTCGAAGCGACTGGAATAGTGGAAACGCAAAGAGCAAACGTTTACTTGACAAACATTTAAATTGTAAATTCTACCAAGTATTGTCCGGTGCCAAGATATGGAAAATACCGAGATCGTGGTAAAAATAAACAACCTTCACAGCGGTCGTATCTAGGGTTGCTATACTCATGTTCTAGGCATAGGGTGTACGTCGCCCGTGAAATATTTTACGATTCTCGCGCCATAAGACTGCGGAGGTAAGGTTGAACCTCAGCCTTTTCGTCCCTATTTGGCGATTTCATATGTTGAGTTGCTCCAGAATGTGTTTGTAGGTACAGTTTTTGCTGCTGCAAAACTCTGTATTTTTTTGCATATTATATTTATTACTAAAAATACCATTTACACCCGGCTGTTTTGTGTATTTGTTACATTAACATCTATATATGGTGAAAAACTGTAAGCACCTATTATTGAGACATACCCAGGCTTAGTGGATTTTTTGTCGAAACTGAATAATTAGAAGCGGGTAACTAGATATCGACGTGCCTGCATTCTGGGTGTTCCATCATGTTTAACTAAGTTGCGATGCAGCGCCATTAATGTCTCTTTGAATTAGCGCAATTTGTATGTCGAATGCAGTAATTCGAGTTTCTCAGTTTGAAACAAATGATCAATGTAATAGGTAGGTAGGTACATCGTGAGGAAACTTGCATATCTTAGAGAACCCCTCGAAAGATGTGTGAAGTCCGCCAACCCGCACTGGGCCAGCGTGGTGGACTATGGCCTAACCCCCCTCGCATTGAGGGGAGGCCCGTGCCCAGTGGTGGGGCATTAAAAAGGGCTGGTATTATAATAGGTAGGTAAGTATTAGAAAATGAAACGTTCCCCTTTTGGCATTTATTTGAGTAGAAGAAGGGAAACAAATTGGATCAGTCATTTTACCGCGAGTTATAACACCCATGGGTGCATAAATACGGCACGCCCTTTCAAAAGAAAAATATCCTCAGATAAGTAGCCACCTTTTTATTAAATTGATTTCTGTACAATGGTATTAGTCACTTTTAACTAAATTTCCCTTGAATGCAATTAATTTATGTGTATAAAAAAAGTACAAAATTTATCTAGCTTCTATAAAAAAAAAAAAGTTGTCTGATGCATAATTGAATACAACTTGACTGTAGTAGTAAAACTGAAAGCGAGACGTTCCAGATACAAAATGGCTTCTTACCCATTAATGTAATTGATTCGATAAGACATGGGGAAAGTTTTTATTTGACAAGGGACCAGACTCTATGACTAACGTGGAATCTTGGGAAATTGAAAAAAGAAATAGGTTTACTCAGACTTTACAAAATATATAAGATCAAATGATCCGGTGCTGTTCCTTGCCGGCTCAGAAGCACCAGGGATTTCAGGAAAATACGATAGTTATTAAGATCATCTTTTGCTTACAGGGGCACGGTTGAAACCAAATTATTTCCTCGGCAACGAAAGAAAATAATAATTTTACGAAAAAATAATGAAATCACTTTTAATATTTTGCTTTAACTCTGAATCTGTCCGTTTTTTTGGCACGAAATGTAATAGATACCTACGTAACTGAATAAAATAGAGTGTAGGTTTTTTTATTTCCATATTCGAAAAAAACTCGCTAAAATACAACGCACGTAAATAATATTATCAGACTAAAGGAATAAACTAACAAGCGCATAAAAACGATGTGTTTTTAACATACCTATCTACTTTTGTTTTAAGGCCGACAAACATTACCCTTTTGGGGAGCCGTACAGAAATTGCAGTAAAAATATAAAAATATTGTCCGTACTGCGATGCGAGTTGCATCGGCTCCCTCCGGGCACTATTTGGACGCCATTCTCACTAGACTCCATAATCGTGGCGATAAACCGCCAGTTCTGCAGCAAAGAAAAAAATACAGTAGTTCAACGTAACATCGAGGAAAATGGGTTCATTTTACGAAAATAATTGAAAGGAATTGAAACACAGTTCTTACACATATGATTATAGGTATAAATTATTCTTCTAGTATTACATTTAATGGTGTAACAGGGTGCTCTACCTTATTGGGGTAGACTCGTAGAAAGCGATTCCAATAGCCAAGTTGGTATTGTAGCTTCTTATCGTCGTAGTGCGTGCATGTAGCCGGTCGAACGCAGCCGTAACTTCACGCGCGGCCGCCGCCGGTAACGAGCAGCCACATAAAACAAAATGCCAGTAGAGAAGGGATCCTCTAAATTTGCTTAAATGCCAAATAAACTGCGAATTGCTTCGCCATTTATGAAAAACCCACCCTAGATTTTGGGTTCTATTTCATTTCAATGATATAATGCGTTCATGCGTCGTAAACCCACCTAAATTTATTTTGTTTAGTAGGCATATTCCGTATACTTGTAATTTCAGTTATATTCTACTCAGATAAAGGAGATACAGGTTAAAGGATACATACAAGAATACACGATGATAAACAGAATTAAAGTTGAAATTGGATTCTGCACGTTAAACAACTATACCTTTACATTTACGTAGGTAGGATCAAGAATAAGCATAATTATACAATCAAACAAATTAATTAAATCGATGTAATTAATACATAACTTACATAAAATGTATTCAATTACCTTGCATTATAATCACGTTTCATATTAAAGCGAGCGTGCATTCGTTTTTAATTCTTGTGTTATCTTGGGCTCTAACATTCAAATGTTTATTAACCCATATCGAAATGAAACGTTGGAGCAATTAAAACAAAAAAATACATAATTAAAGTGTAGTTGTTTTCCCTGTAGGTAATTCTGAGGGTTATTTTTATATAGATTGCGTGCTATATACCAAAAACTGGGCAGGGTAAATTAGTGCCAGCACATAAGCGGTAATAAAGCGAAAATAGACGTATCGTAAATACAGAACGGTTTATAACGCCCTCCCCGCGAACTCGCCTGCGATCACCGACAAAGATAATAAAAAAGTTGGATCAACTAAATACAAAATGAACTTTGCCAATTTATAAGCTAGAATATTCACTTCCATTTCTAAATTATTCAAATCCTAGGAAATTATTCGTTATATGAGGAGCGATTACAGCGTAGATAAGTTTTTAGTCACATTAATATCTGTCAGGTATAACATCGTTCTAAATGTGGCAGGGGAAATATTTTGCGTATTTCATTAAAGCGTCTAAAATCAATGCTTATGTAAAAAGTGGATAAGTTACTAAGTGACTCTACAATGCTTATGACAAAAGTAGATAAGTTACTAAGTGGCTCTACAATGCTTATGACAAAAGTAGATAAGTTACTAAGTGGCTCTACAATGCTTATGACAAAAGTAGATAAGTTACTAAGTGGCTCTACAATGCTTATGACAAAAGTAGATACGTTACTAAGTGGCTCTACAATGCTTATGACAAAAGTAGATAAGATACTAAGTGGCTCTACAATGCTTATGACAAAAGTAGATAAGTTACTAAGTGGCTCTACAATGCTTATGACAAAAGTAGATACGTTACTAAGTGGCTCTACAATGCTTATGACAAAAGTAGATACGTTACTAAGTGGCTCTACAATGCTTATGACAAAAGTAGATACGTTACTAAGTGGCTCTACAATGCTTATGACAAAAGTAGATACGTTACTAAGTGGCTCTACAATGCTTATGACAAAAGTAGATAAGTTACTAATTGGCTCTACAATGCTTATGACAAAAGTAGATAAGTTTCTAAGTGGCTCTACAATGCTTATGACAAAAGTAGATAAGTTACTAAGTGGCTCTACAATGCTTATGACAAAAGTAGATACGTTACTAAGTGGCTCTACAATGCTTATGACAAAAGTAGATAAGTTACTAATTGGCTCTACAATGCTTATGACAAAAGTAGATAAGTTTCTAAGTGGCTCTACAATGCTTATGACAAAAGTAGATAAGTTACTAAGTGGCTCTACAATGCTTATGACAAAAGTAGATACGTTACTAAGTGGCTCTACAATGCTTATGACAAAAGTAGATAAGCAGATTTACAACAAGTTTTTTTGTATATCCAAGTATTTCCTTTGGCTAGCACCGTCTCCTATTTTAATAGAGCATCATAGTAGCCGCAATAGAGTTAGGGTGGGAGAAGATAAATCATATGTCATAGTTTAATAACGCTTGACAGATCTGAGAGCGCAGCAGATTCGAGCAATATGTCACATATTCAGTGCGAGGCACGGCTTCTCTATCTCTGACGGCGCCTCGGAGCTACGATAATATATTTTTTATTTAATATTAATTATACACATTTTCTGTATAGTTTTACTATTGTGTCCTAACACAGACTTCGTTGTTAATTAACTATGACCTCGAAACGTCGGCTTAGTAAACCTTTTCAGCGTTTGTTTAATGGGCTTACATTTCGATGATTTCTTGTATTAATAGAAAAGTAAGTTTAAATTTAATATAACGACTTAGAGAACAGGTAGGTGCTATGATGACCGTGTCATTATTAAAATCTACGCCTCAGGCAGCTTTATGTGTACCTTATAATAGTGTGATCAATGACAATACAACAAAAGGAGCACTTAAGTTCAGGAAAATATCATAGGTTTTCTCAATCCCCTTTAATGTGAGGTCCGTGCCCAATACCCGGGTAATAAAAGAATAAGTAAAAAAAAACATCATATTGAAAGTCGGTACATAAAGTATACGCATAATCTTGTAAATAAATAGGGGTGAAAACTTAATGGTGAGCACCTACATTTGAGATTATCAATACAATTCGTATATGATTACTTGTAAACCTCACTTAGGCGTAGCCGGTATCGGTAGCGTCAACATCCGTTAGGTTGACGAATAAAATAAAAACGTAGTGTGTCTTGTCACGAATAATTAAAACATTTAATTATATTGAGTCCTTTTAATTAGGTGTATTTATTAATATTACTAGTTACCTACTCCATTTAAACATTGTATTCGTGGTTTGTTGGATCCTGCAGTCAGCAAGATGTGACACGTTCTAGTGAGCACAATGCGCGTAGGTACTTAGATAATATCAGCACTAGAGTTGTAAACCTTAATAACTTCACATTATTCTGTATTTTCATTAGTTTGATTAAGTACATGATGTTATAGTGATGGAAAGATGTCATATAAGTAAGTAAATATAGTGTTTTAATTAATCTACTGTGGCGCGGTACATAATCAGACGGAGAAAACATTGCAGGCTGAATATATCAAAAATCCGAAATTACAGAACCTTTCAACGACTAACTAAAAAGGAAAATAATAATTGGCGGTTTCAGCCCACTTTTTATACATCTTTAACTTTCGATTTAAAGGTTAAAAACTAGTGAAAATAAGGTGGTGTTCGGTGGTTTACAATTATCAACAGAATTATTTAAGGAAGCCAATTAATGTGCCTATGTTGTGTGAATGTTATCTACCGCGTGCTATACAATCAGCTAACCTAGCAAACGTATTTATTTAATTAAATTATATGTACCAAGATTTAGCAATTTAAACACGTAATATTGGCCGGTCGCCACGCAAGGTTACTCGCTCTTAAATTTGCATGAGGCCTAAACCTCGGCATGGTTAGTTTTGAATATTTAGGATGCTCTTCTAGTTCTTCCATATCTCATCACGATACAAAATAATTGCATGTACTCTGTGCATCGAAACGATTTAAATTTTTGGTGGTGATTGTATTACGTACAACAAAGTATTAATTCAGTTCAGCTGAAAGGAAATTATTGAGAAAAGTACAACCAAATAAAGGTTCTATTATATGTTAGTTTTAGGTTTAAAGTGACAAAACATGCATATATAGTAGTGTGACCACGAATCTGCTTGAAGCATAGCGTTACACTGATTTGTGATACGCATTCTGGTTAGCGGCAGCGTGCGTCGGAATCAAAGCGTGTCTCTCGGGGCCGAATGTGTGTTATTTAAGTATACTTTGTCTAATATTACCTACCTACTGTACCGGCTTGTCAGGTTTATAATAGACTAACGTTTGGGCATGTTTTTAAAGCTATTGAAGGGTTATAGACATTAATTTTCGATTCGATTTTCGTTTTATTTATAAATAGATATTTGTTATAATGCAGGTCACACAATTATTACTAATGTATTTGTTTCAAACAGTCCTTACTTGAAGCGATTCACTTGTGACGACTTCTGCCATTTACAAGGCTTCGTTCTTATTTCAGCTCGGTATTATAAGGTGTTGACGAGGTTGAAAAACTCGGTATTTACAGCAAATTAAGTCTTATTATTGAATTTGTAAAGAAGTTTGTTTATGACTGCACTAATCTCCTTAAGCAAGGGACGGGAATATATTTTGTTTATTCTTAGCTGGTGTATATACATTTATGATATAGGTAACTAACATATCAGTAAATGGAAAATTACATAAAGTATTAGCAAGACGAAACGAATAAATAAAGGCGATTTCCTCCATCGATAATCCATTGCAATAGAAAGAGTAGAGACGCATGCGGGTATAAATATTAATGGTGGTTCTAAGGCTATGGCCGGGGGTGCAGGGAAATGCCCCGCCGTTCGCGGAACTCAATTCTGCGGCGCCGACCTGCCGGACATTATTTACGTGGAAACAAAATAAATTATAAGCGTGTTTCTAGAATCCACCCACGCGCCCGTAACTCGAACTTGGCGAAAATAATCGTCGCGTTTGAAAAGAAGTTTCAAATAGTTGTAGTGGAAATACTTGTTTTAACCTAAATTTCCTTTGTATTTTTTTTTTACAGTATACAGTCTACGCAGTCATGTATTTAGCTTGGTTGGTGGATTTCATTACGTTTGTATGCCTGTTAGAATTTCCATTTTGTATATCTACATATATAAGGCTGAACAATAATAGTGTAAGATATTTCCACGGGTCCATCGGTAGGCTATAAAGGTCACATTCTCAAAAAATATCAAATTATTTGAAATTTTAAAAATATATATACATAAACGGGATCATTATCACTTACCTGTTAACAAAAAATTTATACTCTTTTTGTAAAACCCTATATATTATTACCCCCGAATTTATACCGCAGTACTATATGACGTTTGATAAAGTGATACAACGTCTATGAATTCGGGAGTAAGATTGTAATTTGATCGTATCTGTACTTAAAATAGTAATTTAAAAAAAATCGATAGCTGAATCCTTGTTGGACTTGTTCACGTTTTTAAAACAAGAGAAGACAGCTAAATAGATTTTAATGAGTTATGCCGTTACGGTAGTTAATAGTCTGAATCAATATTAAATACACTATTTATCCCGGCAAATAGCTGGATTTCTATGGGCAAAAGCAAAAGTTCTCGCATTTCCAAGTCAGGGGCACAGCTAGACTTGAATATAATAAGTTGGTTTATTATGAGTAACTTATATAACATTTATGTTTAAAGGGCAGTTATTAACTAAAATCAATGGAGCATTTGTGCGGATTCCCGATGTTGTGGTCACGGTGTGATTGTAATGAAATATTATTTTGTCGGTGGAAACTACTCAAATTACCGGCGCCGCGCCACACCGTCGACTCCGGTAGCCAAATGAAACCATTCGAAGTTTGAAATACAATCAATGATCTAGTATTCATTGCATCTTATTATTATTACTATTGTTTTCTCTTGTTTGTACCGCCTCAGAATCAAATGTATTCTTTATTATTATTTTTAGTGACTTTAGCTCATGTTTTAATTATAGTTCTGCTATCCAGTTCAGTAATAGATCAAAAAAATCGAAGAACATAAGAATCGTTTCATATATCCTTTCCCGTTGAATTGCTTCATATATATATATATATAAATAGTTCAGGGAGGTCCTATTATCACAAAAATAGAATGTTCTGTTAATAAGTTAGGTTGTAAAGATAACAAACAAAAATTTCGTAAATACCTTAAGTATTTAGATTCTTAGTATATCAATAAGGTAGTAACAGTACCAGCCTTTAAATTAAGAAAAAAATCAAACATCATTTATACATTGATTTTATAAATAAACAAGATCGGTTTGCTAGAATTTATATTTAATATTGAGATATAAATTGATCGATTTGGTGTATAAGGTTGGCTAATAAAACGGTAATTTTACCCTACTATTATGAAAGAAAATGTCAGTATGAGAAGGTTTACGCAAAGGCTGTTATTTGAAATGAAAGCGGTCCTACTTATGTGAAAGGGATGGGGATATTGAGGGGTGGCGCTTTCCTTCACCACCAGTGTACGTAACTTGCACCAGTTATCTGGAGTCGCCGTCCGCGGCGGTCGCGTGTCACTCGCCTCGCGGATTTCGCGTATCAAACTTTTCACGGGATTTCGGAAAAGTATTACACACTTTTTAAGCATACCGCCCCCTTAATCACTTTTTTGCGTGCGCTGATTGTAGTATTAAGGACAAATTACCGTCATTTTTATTGTTTACTTGTTTTTTTACGGTAAATAATTGTTTTATATTATTTTATGATATAAACGTGTAAAAATATGTCAAAACATTTCGTTAAGCTCGTTTTATTCAGCTACCTACTGGAATCGGTCTTGGTGGCGCCCAACACGGGACTTTAACTATAATTATGTAAAATATTAACTCATAGTACGAGTATATTATTGTTTCTTTCGCCAATAAAACACTGAAGACTAGAGAAACATTTCTCTTTGTTTTTAAATCAACATGGACTGTTTATGTAAACTGTGTCTATTGAAAAGTGGAAAAATGTTATTTGCATTGCTTGTGTTGGATTGGCTGTTGGCCGGCACCACAGACGCTACCACTCGTAAGTATGATTTACTTTTAATAATCGTAATTAGCACACTAACAAAACGATTTTTGTTGCCTACCTACTCGTAATGTTCGTTTAATACCACATCAAAACCGAAAATTTACTAGAAGTTTTTATTATTTCGGGTCTATTGTAACTTGGTGCGATTGAAAGCAAGAATATAATTCATTCATGTATTCATTAGCAAAATGATATTTTTCCTACCAGCGTTATAAAGCTTTGTAAGTAAAATAAATCCTGTTCTGTCCAATCAACAATCGCGACATCGCCTTATATTGAAGGATTTAAATAATTACCTATATTAAAAAATAACTTTAATTTTTTTTCCCAGTTTTTTCAATTTTGCACAAAACTTCTTTAATGTTTCACAAACCTGTTTTGGACTGTCACGAACATTTTAAAAATTAATTAGCCATATCGGTCCAGCCGTTCTCAAGCGATGCGCTTACTAACGAACCAAAATGGTAAAATCTGAACTTTTATGCTGTTATTTATTTTGATTTAAAAAGTTTTGTTTTAATAGTCGTAGTTTTAGTTATAGTCTATATTGTAAATTAAATCACACTAGGTAAGTATTTTTTTATTGTACAGGAAATTAAACTATACCTATAAAAAATGACAATAAATAATTGAATTAATAATAATTAGTAAGTTACCTAAGTTTATCCTGTAACATAAAACGACCAAGTCTACATTTCCACAAAATTAACAGTGTTATTAAAGATAATGTAAATACGTGATCAAAATTCTCGCAATGAAAATGATAGAGCTTTCGAATTGGAGCAAAGAGCCGTAGACATTAGTCAGCTTGTTAGTCTAATCGTCTTGTCTATCTCCTTCAGAGCTGACACTGTACCTCAATCACTGTGTTGCGTACCCAACTAGCTTAGTTTGATAACAATTAGTTCCGATATGAAGTAAACGAACTATATTTTGAAATTAAAAGACTACAAAAACTATAATTGTAATAAATTAAACCACGTTTATATAAAAATATAAGTACTTAATACTTATTTGACGTTTAAACATCCATGACTGGGTCACAAACATTAGTGCTCACACAAAGATTGTCCCTACCAGGATACGAGCCCGGGACCCTCGGCACAGAAAGCGGGAGCACTACCAACTGCGCTAATCAGGTCGTCATCGTAACTATGTATCTATACATGATCCTTGATGTAGGTCTACATAATATTACCTACACAATAATAATAATTTAATGCATTTGAATCTGAAACTATGAACATTTTCTCTTATTCAACGTATAATAACACCTTGCTACGAAGCTATTTCTATTTCAATGTCGTTACAGTACATAAATAGAAACTAAATTGGTAAAATATCACTATAAAATAGCAGGTATGCGGTAACACAACAGTCTATAACGTGTATAAACACGCTGTTAGTCGGTCACGAATTTAAAAGGATCTGTCGCCCCTGTATTTGGATAAGCGCGGGTAAATTTGACGTGCAGTCAATTAGCGGAGCACGGACCCGCCGGGCGCGCTAGCAATTTGTCAGTGACAACGTCGGAAGTTTAACAAGCCTAGTTTTAACAGTATCAACCACTATAACACCGTTTAGAATTCATTTAGTCAAAATGAATCATCAAAAAATTATGTAATAATAATTTCTTTTCCCACGTGCATCGGTAGAATTATTCAGTTTCAAGTTCCACTCACAACATTTTGTCTTGCATAAGTAATTAATTTAGTTTTAGTATAACATCGTAAAATCTGTTACAATTTTGAGGTATAGTTTGCCTTCAAATAAATAATATTAGTCAGAATGGAATATTTACGTCACAAGTTTCAACGTGGCTTTACGAATTTAAGCTCAATTCCCAATAGTATCGCTCGTTATTTTGTTGCTCTAATTGTAGTGGATCTAGATAAGTATTAATTTTAATATTTGGCAGCAAGGGAGTCTGTAAGGTGGCCCTACCCTCCCCGTCAGGTACGCATAGCGTCTAGGAGGCTAAATTTCAAACTTTATGCATAATTTGCTGCGATTACTATGTCTGAGTTGTTTTTTTGTATAATAACTTTGAGACGTTAAGGTATGTCTATATTTAGTTGCACTATAGGTATAATTAAATAGTCCAAATGATGACAAGTTATACATTATACATATATATGAACGCATATACATTATAGTATATGCGTTGATCTAACTGTATTCTTAATTATCTTTAAAGTATTTACATTTGAACTTGGGTGTAATGTAAACAGATGTGTAATTGATAACTTCGTTTGTTTTTCTAATACAAAATCCTAGAGACCTTGCAACTAGGTAAAGGTAGGAAAATGTTATAATAAGCATATGGTTTCATCAGTTGTGACCTGATTCCGCCGTATATTTAAGTTTCGTGTGTCGCGTGCCACGAAACTAATTTAATAAAAACAACACAGCTTATTAAAGGGTATTTTGGCATTAACGTTCAGATTCATGTCGCGCGCTAACCTTCTTAAGGTAAGCACCTTATCGAATTACACGTGATAATAGTTTTACTAAGTTGATGGGTGAATATTAATAACCTAGTTTGCGAACCCAAGACGTACATTGTATCTCTCCGTTTATTATCATAACAGTCTAGTGACGGATCAGTATCTCAAGCACAATCTTTTTTACTTACCGTTTCGGTAATATGTCATCTTCCATCCCTCTCAAACCACAGATTTCATATATAAGTGTGACTGTGACTGCATGTTTTCTCGATGACGTCACGATTACATTAGAAGTTCCTGCTCACCTTACTGATGTGCGATGTTCTGATGTCAAATATATAAGAAGCGAAGATATCATCTGAATAAGATGTGGCTCAAAAAATTAAAATCATCTGTTCATTCACAGATATCAAATTTCTTTTTTCTACCTGACCATCGCCCATTTAAACAGACCTGAAGAAAATTTAAACAATGTGCCGGTGACGACAAGGTCAAAAGTAAACTTCATGGCAGGTTTCATGTACCTAATGTTGCTTTGACTGTTAAAGAATAGGTGTTAAATATTGACCACGTGCGTGTCGAACAAGCATTCATTGTTGGATTCCGTAGTTATTATCGACATTCCTTTTTTTTATGTAGAATTTCTTTGCTGTAAATATGTTAATAAGCGATAATAACAAATTCTAGTACTATTTAAAAAAAAGTTATGATCCAATTCATTCTATGTACTTAATATAGAAAAGGCTAAGGTCACCATTGAGTATAACTAGTATTTATCTGCAGATTAGAAGTATTCCAGTTCCAATCCGATCAACCGTTTTAACCTGATCCTCCTTCGAACTTACAAACAACACATACTTTCATGTTTATATATAGTAAGAATAAAGTTTATAATGCTTTAAATAATTTATACTCCTTGGGGTCTTTCTGTTGATAATAAATCGTCGAGTAATTTGACCCACTCATTGAAGAAATCATAAAAGTTTGTTAATTTCAAATATTGTATGTAAAAAAATATGCAAATCATTTTTTAATGAAATAAAAATTAATACAGTACCTTAAAATGTAATTTTTGTATAATATTTATTTGTGTAAAAAATAATCTATTCAAATTTACGCAAAATAGGGGTGAATACGAACACTGTAGCAGCCGTTGAGCGACGTTATATTATGACGTTGATGTTTTATAGGTATTGTTGCTCATACTGTATACGAACATTCTGCGCCAATCGGATAATTCACCGATTTGCTTCAGAAAAATAATCCTTAAAGACAATGAGATATTAAAAGCTTTAAGCAAGGGTTAACATAGCGGGTCAGATGTATATTTTTTTTAATACAGTTTTTTATGCCGTGTAAATTATGAATAAATAAAATATTCTCACTATGATAACTAATGGTTTCAATTTGTTCACCTTAATTTCGAATTATAATGATCATCAAGTTACAATATATTATGCGCCCAGTTTGTTTGTTTTATATCAGCAAACATTATTTCTTTTTGAATCGAGAAGATTGTTTAAAAATGCATAAAATGATGTATAAATAATGTGGCCACAGATATTATAAATAATTTACGGAAGATTAAATTATTAGATACGTTATGCTAATTTTAATATACACATGGTTTGCAATTTATTTTTTTTGTATTATTTCTCTCTCCATACGGGCCCGCCATAGTATACTCGGACCATTGGAAAGCTTGCGCGGAGACATGGGTCCAACACGTAGAGGCCTTCATGAGAATTTTCATGTTATGTTAGCCACCTGCTGGGGTGAACTGCTGAAAATGATAGCATAAACACCGAATTGACCTCAGCTGCCGGAGGAACTATTGCAGAAATATGGGAAGATAAATCGGACAATGGGTTAAAGTTTGGATGGACATGATATAGGACTATTGAAAGGGTTGCAGACACCTGCCATAATCAGCCTCTATTTACTTACCATTGGCAGCTGGCGACTCTCCGCTCTTTAGGTGGGCCCCCTTAAAAGGCCGTCATATAAAACGATAAGGGGCAACACTGCCGTGAGCGACTCAGGGGTGTAGGGAGGTGTGCTATTAGTATTATTATTATAAGGACCTTGGTAAACCAGTAATGAATTAGAAGTAACAAAGTTGGATTTGCGGTTTCTTTCATTTTCAGTGGTTTTGTGCGGAATGAATCATAAACGGACCACTAACATACAGGAGAGTGGTTAGTGTTCTACGTCCCGAATTCTTTGACATGTATGTGTTTCATAGCGCGTGAACAGCAGGTGGTTAGCAACCCAAACACGAACGCGGGACGCAGATCCTAGCACGCCAAAGCTGAACGCTCTCTGTTTAAAGTCTTAATATTATGTATATGGCTGTGAACTAGACAGACAGACGAACGGACATGGGGCAACTATAAGGGTTCCTAGTATTACTGCGGAATCCAAAAAAGGCGATCTCATCATCATCGTTATAACAAAAGAGCATATGTTAGATTTGCCATTGCAATATACTACAATTAAAATTTGTCGTCGATATGTCGAAACGTGTCTAATAAAAGGTTCCCAACGGAATTGGTTTAGGCTTAATTAAAATTTCAGCTGATGTTGTTACAAATAAACCGAATACCTTTCCGAGGAGGTGGTAACGTGAACGTTTACTACGTGAGAACTGTTATTAGTATTGACTATACGACTTTATACTTCACCGTTGGAGCCTGTTGTGTGACCTGGCGTAAAACGGTCACGAGAGGTTGGCTTTAATATCGAGGTTTTCGAGTTATAAAAAACTAATGAGCCATTTTTGCAGCTACTTATTAACCCACGATGCAAACCAAAAAGGGTGTTATGAGTTTGTTTGTCTGCCTTTCGCATTGTAGCTCTTGAACGGATGGACCGATTTTTTTTTGTTCAATAGCTGGTACCTCTGTGATGGATCTTAGTTATGTTTGATGGGAATCGGTTCAGCAGATACGTAAATAGTAGACCGTTTCACCGAACACCTAGTGTACGATTTCATACCAAGGATTTATCAATTAATACTAGTTTATTTGTTCACATTCGTATTACTATACGAATGTTAATATTTGTACTGGTACTTCAAATAATAATGCATATACAAAGGGATTTGTTATTTCGTACGGAACCCACGTGAATCACCCTTCATCGATTTTAGATCGTCGAAGTCAAATCATTTATTTCGTATGGGCCTACGGGGGCACTTAAAATTATCAATTTACATTTTTTTCTTTTCTCTAAAACTGGATCGATCGGAATGCGATCTCAACCGAGAACATCCGGATCCGTTGACACTCGTCGATGTCTGTTAATATTATTATTTATTCATAAATATTAGTAGATTAATGATGACCATGAGGTTTCGTGGAAAACTGCGACGATCAGAAACAACTGATGTCAACAGCAACTATTGTGTACTAGAATTTGTCCTTAGCTCTGTTGCACCTAGCTAGGGGCCTAGCATTGATAATTTCCGTTTGTATACCTACTTTAGCAGGTATCAAGAAATCAGTTAGGACTTAGCGTTTTTAAGTCTAGTAGTAAAAAATAACAACCGTAACCCAATAAGTTTCAACTCATAAAAACTCAGAGTTCTACCTTTTAAAAATATGATAATAAAAAGTTTGGAAACTATAAAACGAGAGAACATAAACCTGCTGGGAGCTGTGTGGCAAGAAAACACTATTATATGTGTACAAAATAGTAGCGTACATGGAAACTTTCGAGAGGCACTTCAATATTGCCAGGTGCTCGCACAGTGGGAACAGTTACTGCCAGTAACTGTGCAGTTAATGTAATCGTTGTTTCAGACGAGCCGGGCTTCGGCGCGCCGATAGCGAATGTGACTGCCCCGCTTGGCAGGGAGGCAGTCCTCGCGTGCGCCGTCCACAACCTATCCACTTACAAGGTTCGTAACAAGTATAAATGTTCCCAGTTTTAGAACATAAAATTGTATGGTTTACCATGTTAGTACGTAATATCTGGGACATCACCGTCTGGACACCTTAAGGTCAGTTTCATGTCGCTATACATAGCTACGGTTACAGCTTGCTACGGTTTTGTGCCTGGAACGTTCAAACGATAATTTTCTTAAGTGGTCAGGTAGTAAAGGCTGTAATAGCATACACTTATAGCCGGTTCACACGAAACCGACTTGGACTCCGCAGACATGCCGCACACCACACATCTCGTTGTCGTGAAGATCAGCATTCTTAATAAGTATTCGGTTTATCTAGTGTGTGTGCATAGTGTGCGTTGCTTCCTATATAAGGTATTGATGTGATCCAGGTAGATTTTTCATACGTTATGTATTGCAATGCTGCTCAATAAAATATGCGCTAGCATTTAGGTAGGTACTGCGACTATTCAGACTATACATACTATGGTCTAGAGTTCTTCAATAAAATATCCAATGGTTACGTTCCATATATCCATACTATTTATGTTAGATAGTTAATAATTAAGATCTCATTACTGCTCTAATTTTAGACTTGCTTCACTGAGCAGGGTAACTTAAGCCCACTTAGGTGATGTCACTGCTTGATCCCGAGTGAGTGTTAATTGACTAGAGTGCACAGGAGTGCTTTTATATTCACACCCACCTTGGAATATCGGAGCGAAATCGCGTCTAATCCGAGCTGCTGCATAGCGTCTATATTTATTTTTCTCAAAACGCCGCAAAGCGTTAAGGCATTCGATTCGGTTGTAGTGTCGTGTTCTACAATGTCGTCAAAAGGAAATGGCCCCTTTCGAAGAGCAATTTTCGAATAACTCTGACGAGAAAATACTAGTGTTTAACTTTTTTTTGGCATACATTGTAGTAAAAAACTGTTCATCGTTAATCGCAATTAGGTAATAGTTCTATCAAATATACTCGAAGTGGTTGTTCGTGCTATCGTCGTTGCGAGAATCGTGGGATTCTTTTGTTCAGAATAAAGTTCTAAATAGGGTACAGTATTGACGAAAATATAACCATATCATGACATATAATATGTAATTGGTTACATAAAACTGGAAATAGTAACTATTATCATTTCATATAAATAAGTACTTAATGACTATATGTGAATAAAATTTGTGACTGAGTTTTTCCGGCGGCGGCGTAGGTATTCCATGCCCTCATTAGGTAGGTACTCACTATAACCGCTTGAAGAGCAACCATTCAATGAAGTAGTAGGTAGCCTAGCTTAGACTTCCCACTAATTTAGCTCTAAATTACCATTCAAGTATAAAAAGCTAATAAGCTGTTGTTAACAGGTCGCGTGGCTTCGAGTGGACACGCAGACCATCCTTACAATCCACACGCACGTGATATCGCGGAGCCGGCGCGTGGGGGTGACGCACAGCGATCACAGGACCTGGTTCCTGCACATCAGGGAGCTCCGGGAGACCGACAGAGGGTGGTACATGTGTCAGATCAATACGGACCCGATGAAGAGCCAACTTGGGTACTTAGATATCGTTGGTGAGTAAACAATTTATTCTGAAGCTGTTATAGGTCGAGAAATTCTCAAAAATTGTTTTATTTATAACTAGCTGCGCCCCGCGGTGTTACCCGCGGTTAAAAAGTATGTCTGCCTATGTGCTATTCCAGGTTCCAGTGTCTGTAGCCTATGTGCTATTCCAGGCTATAATCTATCTCAGTGCCAAATTTCATCCAGATCCGTTCAGCCGTTCTGGCGTGATTGAGTAACAAACATCCATCCATCCAAACTTTCACATTTATAACATTAGTGTGATTTACTGTACCCCTTTTTTACGTGCGTTTAAGGCCTTGCCAGGGACTTCATCAACTTATGTTTTTTGCCACTAGCAGCTACCAATGTGAAAGACATGAGTTTGTCAATAATAAGGGTCATTTACTACCTATTGAGAACTGTGATCCGTTAAGTTCGCTATCACCCTAATAACTTAGTTCATAAATATGATAAAACTATGCTTGCTTTAGTGCCACCGGACATCTTGGACCGCGGCACGAGCACGGACCAAACGGTGCGGGAAGGCACCTCGATAAGTCTAACTTGCGCTGCGACAGGATCGCCGCAACCACAAATCACATGGCGGAGAGAACATTCCAAGGAACATTCCAAAGCTATTACCGTCTCGGATGGGATACAAGGTTAGAATTTAATGGGTTTTATCGAATTCCCATGCTTAAAGGTTGCAGCGAGCTTTTTCATCACACCTCTGACGTGTAAGGTTTCTAATTCAATTGATCATTTTAGTTAGCTGCTAATGTTGCGTGATAGATTTTCCTCTATTAGTGTAATTATTTTTTTTAGGTTGTATTATGAAACAGATCTTTCTTATGATTCCGAATTTGCCGTATTGCTTTGACAAAAACTGATTTCTAGAGCACATTAGACGACAATCGTTTACAGATAAAAGGAATACCCGATAATAAGAATCCAGATTCTTATTCTAATAAGAAACTATGTTATTAGGTTGGTCTGGATTATTTCTTTAAATAAGATCGGCCTATGTTTGTAATCATAATATAATGCCTTAGTGATATTGTTGTTTTCAAATTATATCAGATACATAATTAGCCTTCCTGTTGTTTTCTTAATTATTTAGGTATAATATTCGTATGACTTACTATATATTATGGTCCCTTTAGTCCTAGTTAATATTTTTTTTTCGTCACTGATAAACGGCATTGCCGCAAGTATTATTTACAATTAAAATTGCAAGACTTGCTTGCTAAAGGATGAGATAGCGACTTCAATTAAGTCCACAGCTAGTTGCTAAGAGCGAATACAAAAGTCATCTTCAAATACATATTTTATTTGTGAAATATTTAGGAGCTCCTACACGCAGTCCTATATAAATCGAACAATACTTTTCTTTTAGACCAAAAGGCATCAAAATTAATCCGCGTCGGGGCGTAATGCGCCTTCCATGTTTCATTTTCGTTACTAGGGCAAATTGTAGTTGGAATAATCAAATAGGCGTAAATGTAACCCACGACCTCCTGTGGCCTACGCTAAGTACTAAGTACCTATCTACCTATATTACCTTCAAAGTATCATTATGAGTAACATGTCATATATTAATTATCATAATGAGAATTCATTATCATATAATATTATATTACAACAAATTATTATATTATATTAATTTGTTGGTATATATGGTAAATATGTATTACGGGTGAGATATACTTGCAAAATTCAATACCACCACAACTTCCAAGTACGAGTATGTAAAAATACTAGGTTTCAAAACCAGGTTTTAAGATACATTACATACGTACATTTCGGTACTTACACTCGGGTAACTTCGGAGTACTACGGCCACGGCCACCAAGCTCCGGACTCACAACCTGTGCCAGACCGTTCCGGGCCACCCTTGTAGGGGCGGTAAGTACCTACTTGCAGAGGTGAAAGTACCTTCTTGCTAGTTACGCGTAAGGTACGGCTTGCTGAAAATAATTGCATTATTTTCATATACATATTTATTCGTAAATACGATTGTGCCCTTTATTAACATGAGGATTAGGATCGATTTCCAATGCAAGTATTCCCAGCCAGCTAGAAGCTAAGGGACGCGCGCGACTTGCAGGTACATCCATACTTGCAAGTATTTCCCGCCCGTACCTGGGCGCCCTACTTTGAAGCTGAGACCTGGTTTTAAAAACTACGTCCCATACCTAATGTGTATAAGTATACCAAAATTAGACTATAAAAAATTCTCTGGATAAAAATTGGATTCGTTGTGTTTAATCTTTTCTGTAGTTTAGTTCTATCACAGTAATTAATGTAAGACTATCCTTGACTGACTGCGAACTACTGACCAAGCACTATCTCGCTATTCTGCAAAAGTAGTCTCTAAGTTACTTATTGAATAAAATTTGCTGTAGTGACATCATACGAAGGGCCAGTGTTGAATATAAGCAGAGTTTCCAGGCAACACGCGGGGCCATACCTGTGTATCGCTTCTAACGGCGTGCCGCCATCCGTAAGCAAGCGGATCATGCTAACCGTCCAATGTGAGTAAATTATTTTTACTTATATATATTTAAAAAAAAAACGCTTGACGAGTTTCAACGAACTATCGCTTGACGCAAGCAAGAAACCCAGAGGGTTATTCTGCTTTCTTCCTATTGTTTTCATAATTGAACTGATTTCTATTCCTTACTCAACCAACATCGATTACTTGGTTAAACATTCTTCATTCATCGCATGAGTATTCCTATAGATTAATCGATTGGGAAGCTATCAAAAATACAAAAAGCTTCTTAATCATCCCCTCGCATTGAATTAATTTAATTGGTTGTGTAAGGAATAGAAACTAGTTGAATTAAGAAATATGATGTAGGTATTAATGATGCATTGAGAATCCAAAAATTAAATATTTAATTGCTGTCGGTTGAGCAAGGAATAGAAATCTGTTGACTTAAATACATATCGATAGGATGGTACGTTATTGGATGAAAACGGAACAATCCAACCAGCGGAGTTGGCTTTGTTTTAATTAGTATTCTTTTGTTTAATTTTTTTGATACAAATAACTATTTAACAATTATCTAGCTCCTGTGTGTTGCCTTTCACTTAACAAAATAACGTACTAATTACGTCTATATTATGATGAAAACAAACTTAATTGAAAACACAGTAAGCATTGTTAAGCGGATAATGCAACCCCTGCCCGCCTTTGTGTTTCAGCTTACACAATATTTTGTGTAGGTACTATCTGTTCAAATTAGTCTTTGAATGCTTTTTTCAACTTTATTTCATAGTGTTTTGAATTCTAATTTAAATTGAGTGGATACATTTGAATATGCAGCATCTGCTTTAACGTAATATTATTTTCAACAACAACTTTGTTACTAGAATTTTAAATACGTGTATGTACCTACCTACATGTATAGTACCCACTAGCTTTATTTCGAGAATCCACTATTCACATAAAGGGATATCTACTACCTATAACCTATAATGCGTTATTAGAGGTGTCTAATTATTTTATCGGTAAGCGCTTTATCAATATTATTATTACGTAGAAAATAATTCTGAATCATAAAGTATTTCTGAAGTTATTCTGAATTGCAGCAAGGTTCGATCCAATGACTAATTTGCAAATTAAAAAGAAAATGCTTAGTTTTTATAATAAAAGCAATATTGTTTTTTATCGTGCAGTTCCGCCGGTTATCGTGATAAGAAATCAGCTGGTAGGCGCCGCACTTGGCTCGGAGCTTGTGTTGGAGTGTGCGACGGAGGCCTACCCCAAACCTGTCAGCTACTGGAGTAGAGAAAACGGAGAAATCCTTCCTGTCGGTAAGATACCGCACCATTTACAATATAAAAAAAAACAGATGACCATAATAAAACGAGATCTAACATTATTGTAAACGTTTATTTGGAGACGGAGTGATCACGAATTGTACCTGTTATAAATCCGGAATAATTAATGTTTACTTCGGAAGTCGTTAATATTTAATTAAACTGGTACCTATCTCTGAAATTTAGTTTTCTGTCCACATTATTCCCCTTAAAATTTCCAACGCGACACTGGTGAGGATTTACACTCATTCCTATTTTGTTACTATGGAATTAACAAAATCTTTTGTCTAGAGTCACCGGTGTTGGGTTGTCATTACGAGATAATCTCTAATTTAACATAAGTTCATAACGTATAATGCGGTCAGTATTGTGTGTGGGTTTTATAGTCAACTACTAATTAATGTAGGGGGTATTTTGTTGTAGGTATATTTAAATAAATAAAATAAATATCGCCAGACGAACACACCAACTACGAGTAGGTATACGGTCCCACACTAAGCACCGCTTGTATTATGGGTACCGTATAATGGACTGAGGGCGAACTTAGTCTATAATACTGATATAGATTTTAAACATCCATGACTCGGGTACAAATACTCGTGCTTATAACTCAAAGTTTGTCCCTACCAGGATTCGAACCCGGAACCCGTAGCACAGAAAGCGGGGTCACTACCCACTGAGCCGTCAGGTCGTCAACAACAGAAATTATTTATCAATTGCAAAATCGTTTCTAAAAGGTTGTGTTTACAACGAATTTACCTCATATTTCTTATAATCCTATTTTCATAGCAATTTATGTACGCATGAAAGCGGTTTCACCATGTAAATATTTAAGCAGAGAATACCTAATAGTTAAAGTAGTCTTATTGTTGGGAGCGCTTTTTTATTGATATGGTAAAAAATGTTACCCCATAACCTACGCATTGTGTTTGTATCATCATGTTAAATACATTTTCATGTTCAGGGGGAGGTCTCGAGCCGGAGAAGATAGATGGATCGTATCGATCAGTGCTCCGGCTCGGTATTCGGAGGGTCACGAGTGACGATTACGGGACCTACAAATGTGTGTCCAAAAATTCACTCGGAGAGGCCGAGGGCACCATCAAGTTGTATCGTAAGTTATCTGTTGTTTATTTCATTTTATGAGAAAAAATCATAGAAAGGTAGATAGCACTATTCCAAAAACCGAATTTAAAAATGTTTTCTCGTACAAATACAATTGTTTAATAAGCCCCTAAACCCATTTTATTTAGACAAGTCTTATTGAATGTATATCAAGCGCGCAACATTGTATAAGTTGTACCGGATTGTAAAGCTGCGATAGTGCCTAATAATAATAGTTATATCACAATGAGATTTTTATTTGGACATGGAGTATTTGGTAGCTTGGTTTAATATTTTGTTCATTTTCTCACCGGAGAATGGGACATCTAAATAATAAAATTTAGTAATCATTTAATTATTTATTCATATTTTACACATATTAATTTGTATTCATTCGTTTGTCTATCAACAGCTATGCCAATACCACCCATGGAAAATAAAAATGGTAAATTAATACAAAAAATATTTAAAACAAATGTTTCGTGCTAGACATGAAGATTTCAAAATATTTGTATGTTTCACAGTTGTACAGCGACTGAACATCATGGCTGATAAGTCATCAGAAAGTACGCCCTTCGGTACACAAGGTACGCATTATACACACAAATACCTTTATCTATCTAATAACACACTCCGATTCACACCCAATGTTTTAAAATATCTTTATTTAATGTTCATGGAAATTCATTCAATTTATACGTTCGAGTATACATGTATTAAGCTATCGTCTGAGGATTCAAATTATAAATAAATTTATTTTTCAACATTTTAGGTTTATTTTAGCGCAATTTTTATGGAGTATACTCAATATAATACAATGTATTTTTTATTGGGTACGCAATGCAACCTTTCATTTTTAACTAATGCAACTTCCTTTAAAAAATCTTTAAGAATAATTGTCCTACACTGAATTCATTAATAAAATAAATATTTTATACAACCCTTAATTAGGAAAATGTTTACAGATTTCAGGTTACAAGATTACAACGGTGCGGTCTCGAAGGATCAATTTTGCTACGGATTTTTATTTGTATTAGCCATTTTAAATAAGATAGCAACAGGTTGATGTTTCTTATATAACTGCTAAGAATATTAATCAATTATAGGTAACTTCCCGTTTTTCATAAGTATAGGTGGGAATATTGCTTTGATCTTATCGTCAATGTTCCAGATATGTTTTGCGAGTGACTTATTTTAATTACGACGATTGAAGATTATATTAGATAATTTATGATATAGGCCATGGATTCGTATGGGTTACTTTATTGACAATCTATCTAAAAGTTGATCGAGAAAATGTTTGTGAAAAGTCCAATGTGATTTGTTTCGCAAATATTGTACAGGTCTAGTAGAATCATTTGTTTCAGGCAGCAACATTTTATTATGTACTATGGGGGATAATACTGCCGGGACCTGGCAATATTTAGCTTTAACACTATCGCTTGCCTTGCATTCCGTACATGTACCGTGTAATAATATTAATATTGCCAGACGAACACACAAACTATACGGTCCCACTCCAAGTAACGCTTGTATTATGGGTACCGTAGAATGGGCTGGGGGTGAACCCAGTATATAATACTTAACTAATCAGGTCGTCAACAAAATTATTGAAAATTGAATGGTTTTTTTTTATAGGATAATTGTCTTCGTTAGCACTGACCCTAGAAAAAATGATTTCGTATAGAATAATATACGCTTGTATGTATTGGTTATATTAATAAAGTTGCAGAACCTAAAATTTGCTTATAGCAATAAAATTATAAAGTTATTGTTATCTCTACAGGGCCGCATACACTCTCCATAAACAGATTTTCCAAACGATCTGATGTAAATGAAATAGTATTATGATACAAACTAATGTACCGTTAATTAGTGAAAATATAGAGAATAATGAAACGTGTTATTGTAATATTGTTATTTCATTACGTGTACAAATACATAAGTACATAGGACTATGCTTAAACTTTATTAAGTAATCTACTTGGAAAATTAATACATATCTCTTAGGTCTCATTATAGGAAAAATATACCTACTAAGTAAATGTAGATAAATATATAAAAATAAGTGAGGATATTGGGAGTATTAATAAATATAGACTGAGTCAGATGGATAGGCTTGTATATATAAAAGCGAAATGTAATTACGTAGGTAACGTATATAGGGTGTTTATGCTTAAACTTAAGCGGGAAATCTATTGAAGGCAAGTCAATTACACGGCATAATGGCGAGTAAATAAGGGATCAGTGGGCTCTCATTGCTTTTATATTAGGAAAATTATTTACTTTATAAAACATATCGACGCGGTACAACCAATACAAGAAAAAAAAAATTAATTCCCTCACATATTGAGATAAGTTGCTTTCGAATGTTTGCATTATTTATATTCGTACCTAAGTATACAATTTATTTTTATTTATATATTTGTAAATGTGTATTCGAGCGTTAAATGATTTTGTTCGAAGCTGTTGTAGCGTCATAGAGTGTTAAAAATTAAGTTGTAATACGGTTTACGGACCACAGTCGCTTTTCGTAATAAATAAATAATAATTGAAAACACATGCCTTTAATTCTTCACTCCTCTACTACCTACCTATATAAAAAATATTCTGTGAATTACATAATAATAATAATATAATATCGTCTGAAAAGTACCAAACTATGTGGTCCCACACTTAGCAACGCTTTTATTATGGGTACCGTACAATGGAGTAGGGGCGAAACCAGTATATAATACTTATGTCTATCGCGTTCGCGTATAATATAAGAAATCAATATAATACCTATATAGTTATTGAACATCTATTTAACTCGGATATAAACATTCATGTCATCACGCAAAGTTTGTTCCTACCAAGTTTCGAACCCGGGACCCTCAACGCTGAAGGCATGGTCACTCACTACCAACTGAGCTAATCGATTACATAATCTATATTTTTTAAACGATCTAACATCGAAAGCCGAGCTAAATATCGATGCTAATTAAATAAATGAATACATGGAATGGCTTTGACCCTCAATGTGGTATCCATGTTACAATATGAAGATGAGTTCCTAGAACATCTTTTGAAGGTACGATGACAATGGTGTATGAAAGCAATTAAAATTATTCCGTGCCAAGGGCAAACCGCCTGAGGGTAGGTAATTAATTGAATCTGAACATAGCTAAGGCCTCAAATATTAAAGCAATGACAACCAAAGCGAGTGTGAGAATTAAGCTGTCTTAAGCAGACCATCATTAGTGGTGCGGTAATTATCAATAATATATTTTCAAATGAAACCTTAATGCTAAGACAGGAAGTCTTGTTATTATACTGGGTATGATTCAGTCCAGCTAGATACTTTTTTTTGGGATCTCCCTAAAAATAAGTATCTACTTAAGTTTACAGTTATTTGGTGAGCATAAAAGAGCATATAATGTTAAGTGTTTAAGTTCGTGTAGTCATTCAAATTTTAAATTCCATTGATAAGATCTTTGAAACATATAGGTTTCCGTCATGACGTTGGGCAGTACCGTTTAGTTAGTAATAAAAGTTATGGTGCATAAGAACAGTATTATATAACTAACGATCGCAAATATCGCGCGATATAACTATTGCAAGACACAGAAAAAGGTAAAGTCGATCTGTGGTCGATTTAAGCTGGTCTTGATCACGTCGGGCTCACTACTTTAGCGAAAAAGGGAAGATCTTCCAGCCAAGCGGGTAATATGCTCTTGTCGGGATGTTGCATATATGTTACGTTCTCCGAAAACTCTCATAGCGCGTTTCAGGATCGTATGAAGAATCGTCATGTTTATACTGAATGTCGTCTACAACGCAATCTGTGTAGCTTGTGGTAAGGTTGAAGAGGTCGCTACAGTACAAATGGCTCTCAGTTGATTACGATTAAGTAAGATTTAGGTGGTCTGCTGTGGAACAAAGTTCATTGCTGTTTGCCTCTCTATGTCCAATGCTCAAGAGGTTTGTAACTTTGATACCACAACTTAATATTTAGTTACTAATTAGTAATATGATCTCAAATAGTATTACCGATGGGACAGCTTGAACTTTGCTCATAAGTGGCATGGCAGCGTGAATGCAGGGGTAATGTATACCTACTGATATTTACCTGACATTGGTTAATAGATACTCATAAGAATGCCTGTTCTTGTTCTTCAGCATTATACACGATATAAATTGAACGGGTAGAGTAGCTCAAAAGATTCTACACAGGCCGAGCTGTTTAATACCACTATTCTTAAGTATTAGGTAGTTTCTGACTTCACTTTACTAGCAATGATAATTCAAAACTAATCGATTACTTACCTACTATTCTTCCTGAAATTAAATTCTAGGTAAGTACATAACAGTCGACATTCTTGAAATACAAAAATACAGATAATGTTAATGAAATGAGTCAGTAGGTATACTTACTGCAAATTAACACCCGAATTTATTAAACGTTTTTATCAACTTACAATGCTATTACAAACTACTACTTTGGTAAATGGACGTATTTTCTATAACTTTGGGTGTTAATCTATATTTACCAGTAGGTATCTCGTGTAACAGAACCGGGTCAAGTACAGCAATTTTGGTTTACACACAAACTAATGCTGGAATTAGAGCCGCTCAGAGTTCGGCCGCGTGCGGCGGTCGAAGATATCCAATTTAGTAATTATGCTAAAACCGTTTAACGTAGCCGAACGCAATAATTGTTATCAAGTTATCGAAATTAAGCATAAGATAAAACTAAACATAACTATGATTAATTGGTAAATTATATTATTTTTATATCTCCTCCAAGATATCTAATAAAAGGCAAACAAAGTTTAAGTACTATATGTACTTAAACTTTGTTTGCCTTTTTGTAGCCCATATTTGATGCAGGTAATTATGCTAATAACAACTATGTTAACGTATTTATTACTATATTCAAGGCTCAGAATCAGAATCAGAATATTTGTTATTCATGTAAATCGTCAAAAAAGTTACAAAATGCTAAGCTACAACTTTACCATCCGTTTGGAATGCCGTTCCTATGGAGAAGAACGGGCAAAAAACCCCATGGTTGCTCGTTTTAAAAAGATCTTTTACATTTTTGAGCAGTACATTGTTATAGGTATATGAGAACAATGTTACAAGTTAATGGCGACATTACATACATGGTTCAGGTAAAACAGTTCCTAATTACTCTCAAAATGTACGTAATAGGTCTTGAAATTGATAGACGTGTTTCTAAATAACTAGTAGTTATAGGTCTTAACAGTTAAAATAGTTTGTTAAATGAACAATCATAGCTTTGAACTTCACATGTGACCAAATGTGTTTTTGATGTTGGCAATGCCCACGGGTAACATCTTTCACTTAGATGCGTTAAGTTGGCAAACTTGATCAACATAGTTTTCTCCTGAAGATTCGGAAAACTTGCCGAAATATATACAATGAAAACAAAGTGTAGGTAGTATAGAACACAAGTGTTAATGTCTATCAATGGAGATTTCAAATTCCTATTTTAATAAAGTTATAATGTCAAGGTCATCGGTAAAAACACATTACAAATGTTCACGATCATAGCAAAAAATATACATTATCTATACATATAAATAAAATTGGAGTGTCTGTTTGTAATATTAAAATAACCGCTTTTTACTAAGTGCATTTGGATGTATACACGTTACCTATACCGAAACAACATTTTTTACAATTTTTGTCTGTCTGTCTGTCTGTCTGTCCGTCTGTCTGTCTGTCTGTCTGTCTGTCTGTCTATCTGTCTGTCTGTCTGTTTGTTCCGGCTAATCTCTGAAATGGCTAGACCGATTTTGACAGGACTTTCACTGGCAGATAGCTGATGTAACAAGGAGTAACTTAGGCTACTTTTATTTTAGAAAAAAAAATAGGATCTCACGAAAAAAAATTAAAACCAATGTTGCAGCGCAGCGCCTGATTAAGTTTGATAGCAACAACCTGCAATGCGTCCTGCGGGCTCAGAATGGGCGAGCAGGCTGTTGTCAACGGTTGTCTTTGTTAAATACCACGCGGACGAAGTCGCGGGCAACAGCTAGTTTAATATAAAATAATAATTAACGTGGTGGATTTTAATTGTAATAGCTTGATGTTCTCACAAACATGAAAAATAAACTTAGACAATAAATGTTTGAAACAATCTGAATAAACCCGCGCATGAAAATTTAAAGAAACACAATGAGATCATAATGTAACAGCATGCGAGCTCGGTTGTTAACCCCGAGGGGATAACACGAGGCTCATTAAACCAAACCCAGGATTATCAACTTGGAATTGCTCGACTGAGCAATATGAATATTATAACATAAAAAGCAATGAAAACTCCGTTTAAACCCTCCTGTATTTCACTTCCCATAAAAACTTGGGATTCCGCGAAATATATTGGGGAAAAAAAGGTCTACACGGTCGATCATTAAAGGTAAATTGCTCTGTTTTATATCCGTTGAAATGTAAAGTGTCTTAATGGCACGCGGAGTCGACGCAACTCTTCCGCGACCGGCCCGTCACGTTTCAACCTTTAAAAAATAATATTTTGACTTTTCACTTCAAGAACTTTTATTTTAATTATGCATTTCAGCGGAACCGCTCCTGAAGTCGGGGAAATGAATAGACGCGAGGTGTTTCAAGAACTTATGTGAAGAAAGAGGCCACAAAGAATTTGAAGCATCTCATTATCACCTTTCAAGTGCGAGCCTAGTTGAGAATTCTTACTAAGTGACATTGAAAATAGAGATTATCTAAGGTGTCTTACATTATAACATTCAACCCGACATTCTACCCTATTATGTATGAATTCCAGTTTGTGTAGCTGAGACATATGTCAACGATATCGTTGACATAAATTATCTAGTCACTACCAAAATGAAGGGCCTATAGTTACATAATATAGCACAGTACATAAACGCGTTTGGGTCTGTAAAGAGTTAGTTTTACACTTAGAGCCATTTAGGGAAAACGATTTTACATGCACCACTACATCTTTCTTTCCTGCATGTTAAAACTTGAAAAGGCAAATGCCCACTTTACTGTGTAACTATCCGTTTACGTTCATTTATGTACTGACCAATGAACATTCATTTGGTTTTGTAAAGGATGAGTCACCCCTAGCGATTGTAGTCGGTGGATAGGTACGAACTTTAACAAGGGTTAGGTGGTAACATGAGTAAGGTGCTTTTTTGTCTAGGCTTAGGTGGTGCATGGTACTGAAATATCTTTCGTTTAGTTCGGTTTCTTGTTTGTTTTGAATTATTTAAATTTTAATTCGTCTCTACAACGATGCTTTAGTCAAAGAATAGAAAGTGTTAAAAAATTACAGCGTGCTTAGATTAGATTACAATTTTCTTTTTAAATGAACAATCTAAGAAAGTTGTGTCTAGATTATGCAAAAGAAAACTGATTCATTCATAAAGTAAAATATTCAAGAGAGAGAGAGAACATAACTGCGTGAATTTCACGGTATGATGGCGAAAATTTGTCTCGGGGGAGGGACCGAGTCCCGTGACTTCGCCGCCTTTCCGTCGCGTCAGAAATCGTTCATATCATACTGAGAATAAACATACCTACTTTTTATAGTCTATTTTACAGATCAGAGCGAAATCAATACATTACGCTTTCTTTAATTTAAAAGTGGATCGAGCATGGGTTCTTGTTTACTCTTGGCTCACTGTATCTGGTGGTCGCGGAATCGATATCTCGTCTGAAAAAAACCAGATATGATCACTTTGCAATGTGTGCTGTGTTTGGGGTTTTACTGGATTCCCTCCCAATCGTCGCGTTCAATCGGACCGCATTTCCTCGCGTGCATGGTTTGGGCTCAAGCCGCGCTCAAGCTGGCTGGAGCGAGCCTGATGTCATCTCCCATTTGCCTCACGTGTCCGAGCCAACGCCGTGAAGTTGCGAAGTCACTCTAGACATACCTATTACCGTGAAGTAGGTAATAATTATCCGCCAAGCCGCACTGGGCCAGCGTGGTGGACTATGGCCTAATAACCCTCGCATTGAGAGGAGGCCCGTGCCCAACAGTGGTACATTAAAAGGGCTGGTATTATTATTATATAGATAATAATCTAAAAAACATATCCAACACACTAAGTCAGGATAAGCGGCACCCGCTTTCAAAAATCGTCACATTGAATGTGGGAAGTAAATAAAACATGCATCGTGTAGCATAATAAACATTAATTTACAACCATAAATCCCTCGAAACGACAATCATTAGCTCATTAATCTATAAACGGTAGTGGTTGCCGCGTAAATCGTGGCAAGTGTATCATTTAAGGCGGTCTAAGCGAACAATTGGTGGTAATCAATAAGAGACGCCGAGCGGGCTATTGTGCGCCTAATGTGTGGGAATTAGCTATTTACTAGTTGACGAAGACAAATTATATCCCCACTACGATTAATTACAGAGCTTAACCGCGTTGTCGATATCAACGTATGAGGTGTAGGATGTCTCGAACCAAGTGGACAATCTAATTGTATATTCTGAACAGTTTTGGGCTTTATAATATAGTGTTGACTGATTGAATGAATGAACAATGCTATAATTAACAGGACTGTACTTTGATCGCTTGGATCATTTGGAAACACTGCTGATTTGACGTAATGATATCAACCCATATTATTTTTTTGTAAAATGGAAATAAAACTCAAAATTGAATGTCCAGTTTTATTTAAACGACGTCTAAATTCCGCTGGCAGAGCAACTACGAGTCTACTAAACAAATAGGAAGCTCCAAATTTCCGTCAGTGCCGATTGCGTTCTATAGAGGAGTATCGATTGTTAAAAAGTCAGCGTAGAGTGGAACTCGATACGGTCGGCTCGTGTTTCTGCGGTAGGCGCCCAGGAACCTAATCAAAATCTTCGTGTTTGTGTTCCAATTGTGTGTTTTACAATAACTTGGACGTTCGGCAATTAACCCTTGTTATGATCTCGCTTTACCAATAACACTTCGGTTTGTTTGTATTGCTACTGCGGATTTTAATTAAGGCATGCGCACGGTTAACAGTTTTGTATTATAAATAGTGAATTATTTGGATTTATATTAAAATTTTAACGTACACTAGTTTTTTTTATTACATTTCCGAATGACTGTTAGCGAATTAAAGGAAAACAAGCAGAATAGGAGAGTAAAAGTGGAAATGAAACAAAATTGACAAAATGTCAATTGAAAGAGCAACTTTCCGTGGAAACTTTTTGCTATTAAACTCCGTTGTTTCGGTTGTTTGTTTGTTTGTTGTTTTGTTACTTTTGTCTTGTTAAATGTTAGAGCTATAAATCAAACTTCGAATAAAGTAATCTGTTGGTTTCAAGGTTAAAATAACTGAGTACTGTTTAGGATAGGAAACAGCGAATATTTGAGATACAAGAATAAATATTCAGTTATTTACAATTACAGTGCGAGCTCAGTTTACCCAGTTTTCAACACAGGTAATGTAAATGGTTCTCAAGATATTGTTTTTATACTCATCTCTGCAATACGGGTACAACAAAACAAACATACTCATATTTCCCTGATCCTATTCACTGATTATTTTGTGATGGGTAGATATTATAACAATAATATCACCAAAGAATCTGTGAAATGAGCACAATATTGCTTGATATTTGACATTGACCTTTTCAATTAATATTTCGTTGTATCAACGACAATGAAAATGTATATATCAACAACTAGTATTTACCAACGTCTTGGTCTGGCTTTTTAGCAAGAGAAAAACACAAGAGTCTCATAGAGCTTTTGCTATAAAACTCTGAGAGAACCTATTATATCCTAGTAGTTCCCCACAAGCAACGATCAACATCGGTCACCAAGAATAAACTGACTTATATTACCGGGGGTATTGCGGGAAGTGCAACTCTCCTGGGAAATCCAAGGGATTTAATCAGTGTTGAAGCGGTTATATTATAAATAGATACGTCTATTGTTTATACGTTAACTTGTACTGATCACTTCTAGCAGTTAAAGGATACTCCTGAACGAAAAGCATAAACAAACATGCAAGTTTTTTGGTTAATCAAATTCTAAAAAGGAACAATCCGTCTTATTTTATTACTTATAATTTTAAATATTGAATTATAGGGTAGCGGATAAAGATATTTCGTCTTGTAGATGTTCTCACGTAATATATACAGCCATATTATCACCTCTGGTTAAATAGATAAGACACTTTCTATTACGTCCATTAAGGTCCAAGCTCGAAGTGTCTTCTTAGTAAATAGTTTTACTTCTTATACATATAGTAATGCATTGCCCATAGGTACTTGTGAGAGGCTGAATTGTAACAGTTGTCGTCTTGGGACTCATAAAAAGAGATTGCTTCCAGTCCTGCGACGTTTTATTGACTTATTAACATCGATATCAGATCGTAACACTTGATTCTTTGATCTTCGTCAAATATTTACTCAATATTATATACATTGACCTAACTCGCTTTTACTGTAATGACAACAGACTTATGATCTTATAGGGCGAATATTATTGTAAAAATAATTTGGTTGGGTTTAAGCACGAGTAACGTGTATAGGTATCTAGTAAATGTCATTGCTGCTTACACATTGAACAGGTCAATCAACTCTGATTAGGTAAACAAATCATCAATAGGAATCTATAATTTTAAATTATGAATAACGGTAGCGAGCTTATTGCTGGAAAGCCATAATATTCAAACAATTACGGTTCCGTGCACCGTTAATTGCCTCTTATTGTATTTACATGAAATAACCGATTGTTATACTGGCGGTCGTACAATTATTATGAAGTTGAAATACAAAATTTTGAGCGGTAAATATCCTTGCAAAGTGCACCGATACGTAGGAACGAGGAAAAGAAATTGTATGCAAAGCAGGCCGGCCGAGTAATTTGAACCACGTTCGTGAAAATATGCGGTAAGATTCTATACCGTCGTTTATGCATTACGTTTTTCTTTTTATGCTAATGTGAGGCATCCGTCTCCTTGAATTTGTTAGCATATTTTCTTATGGGCAATAGAATATGACACACTTTATTATTAAACATATTAGATATTAGCATTATTAATTTGAAGGAATCTTTAGGTTTACTATATTATATCTAACATAAAATCATGTTTATAGAATGTATATTTTCAAATTTGAAGGTATAGAATACGATAATCATTATCAGTTTTTGCAGAGTTTCTCTAGATCTGAAGTAATATAAAATCATTTTTTAGCAGCTATTAGACATTAAATTTATAAAATCACGCACGTGACTATAGCGTGGTGTAAGTAGGTGCTCATAACTTGCAATATCCACGCTCAATATTGTGTTATCTATCGCAATATGTCGCTCGCTACTAACGGAGCTTGAGCATCTACAAAGGTAACCTGCAACATACAGAGATTCGTTTTTAGACGTACATAGCCTAGTTATTAGATGGGCCCACGTAATCGAGAGGTTCCAGGTTCGATGGCCAGTATAGACACCATGACGTGAGACAAATATTTTCCGATAGTTGGAGGGGCTAATGAGACTATCAGTAATGTGATATTTTAAATAGCTAGAAAGTTATCTTAAAAAAACAAAATGAAAATGTAGTAAACAGACTTTAAATAATATAAACAGTGATTATTTGCTTACGCTGTATAAAGCTCGAAGTGAAAATAAAATTGAGGTGTTTTCGTATAAAAATAAAACAAAAGGCATTAGGATTATCGACGGTTGAGAGTTAATCGTGCGTGCGGAGTCAACAAACGTCGAGTGCGGCGGCGAACAAATGTAGGGGTCGTGCGTGCATACACAAAGTGTGGTATCCGCCACACTGCCGCCAGTTGTGTTTGTATTTTTATATGTATTGGTTTAAAGCTGAAGTGCGGCTACACCTAGGCCTAACCAGCTAAAACAAGCGTCGATCTTCATAAACAGGCTACAACTAGATATAGGTAGCCAATCCTCCCCCCCAGTACTTATTCGAACAAGATAACCATCTAGTTTTAGCCACCGAAGATTGGCTATACTTAGGTGTACCCTATTGATGAAGGCTACAGCTAAGCTTAACCAATTGTAGCCGGCCGCACCTAATTTTAGCCGGCTTAACCAAGGCGTAACCTGAGTTCGGTTTGAGCTGTAACATAATTTACCAATTGCTAATATTTGTTTAAAATCAGTTAAGGAGTGCAGGAGTCCTTTTACCGATATCCATATTCAGTAGTTGTCCAAAAAAGTTGTCTATAGGTACATCATGCCTATTTTTTTTTCTTGTATGTGGTGGGCTCTTTGGAGCGCATTATTTCTTCCCACTAATATGGATATGGCTGTACTTCAAGCCATGGTGCATGGAGCATCGTGTACGAGTTCTCCATGCACCATGCAAAACTTTGTAGTTTAATTATCACATGATACTGATGATCAGTATCAGTATCATGTGATACTTAAATACTGCAGTCATTTAGCTTGATTTCATAATTAAGCTTAACAACAATAAAGATATCTTTTTACCCGATTGTGCGACGTAAAGGAGGATAATGTGTTTATCACCATATCTATGTATGTTTATTCCATTATGGCGCTCTAGAGACCACTAAAGTGTCACTAAAGTCATGACGGAAATCAAAATTAAATATGGCGACAACCAGACGCCATATTGTGAGAATGAAAAAAAAAAGCTGACAAACTATTTTAAGTGGGGTATCATTGAACAGGTATTTGAAAATCATCTTTATGTTTCTCAGTTCATTTTTCATTTCGAATGACCAGTTAGGATCTATAACGATTTAAAGTTGGGTAGCAACTATTATCACTTACATTTTCAATACGTATAATATGGTGTGATAATTTTCTTATCTAATTGTAAATAGGTCTTGTTAACAAAAGAAAAAATAATAAAAAAAAAGTGTTATATAAAAAAGTAAATAAAAAAAATATATAGATTTTTACCCGTGGACTTTTAGAAATTCCTTTTTTTATAAGTTTTTATTGCGTCTCTTTAATTTTTGTTAAGGGTAGGCCGTTAAGTGTTAGTTGTGAGGGTAACATCGTAAAATTATTTATTTATACGACCCAATTTCGTCGGTATGCTGGTCGACAAAGTATTTTCGGGCCTTATCGAGACCGAATCAAGGGTCAACGCTTCAGCGCACACTTGCTTAGGGAGAGCATCATACGATGTGGACCAAACACGTCATCATTTTCTGACAACTTTAGTAGGTGCAAAATCCTGGAAATATTAAGAAATAATATATATTTTATCAAAATAGCCAATAGAATGAAAATTACCAGTCATATTTTTATACGGTTTTCGTACATACCTACCACTTTGAGATACGATAACGTGGTAACTGAATTTGTACAGCAATGGGCGAGAACATTACGAAATTGAAAATAGATACTAACTAGGTTGTGGTGTCTATTTCGTAGCAACAACTAAATATAACAATTTCAAACTCAAGCCAAACAATCCAATGTTATCATTGGATTAGTCAATTACTTGTATCCCAATATAGGTCAACAAAAATAAACTCTAACTTTAGCTAGTAATTAACTCCAGCAATATAATATTTTCTATTACATAAACCGGACCCCGTAACAAGCCCTATAATGAGCCGTAACATTCGATCGCTAACTTGGAAATAGCTAGGTGAGCTTTCGTGTTACAATGTAGGCTGTATTTGTGTTTGCCGTATATTCCTCCATGATATTGTGTACACCTAGTGTATCGTGATAAAATCACGCGTGGAACAAGAAATGGGATAAGAGATTAATCTTGGCTGTAATTGAATGCGGTTGCCTATAATGAGATAGAGTAAGTATATACATTATTATTTTCTTTTATTCTCGTCTAAAGATACTTACACTAACACCGTTGTGGATAGAATTTATCAGCACATTAAGAAACAGGCCCTTATTTAAAACTAACACCGATGACGCTGTAGTATTTTAAAATTATAGTAGAGATTTCTTATATTTACGCGAATACTACACATTGAAATAAAAGTATTTTTTTTCGATTTTATCGCGTTTATTTTATGTTTTTACGTTACACGATAAAATAGTTTTAATTCAATTATTAGTAGCGCTCAAACGTTATATTATGTTTTAGTTGTTCAAATTCATAGTTTTTGTTAACTAACCAACCGTTTCGTTCATTTCACATTCACTTCTATTTCATGGTCGAAACTATGTGGTACACGCGTATATATAAAGTTATTATTCCTGTGACAGTGAAATTTTGGCATTAGACCAGCTGGAAATGCGTGTAATCACATATGCATATTCATTCGCGTTTAGCGTAGCGCACGTAGCGAAATCCTGATATTTTCGCGGCATTCGTTGCCGTGATGTATGACGCTTCTCCAAGCAAATAAAGTAATGAATATTCATTAAAGCAAAGCCTATATATGAAACTGAGAGGCATTGCTTTTCGCTTACCTTCGCTTACACAACTAGCTTGGATCTGGGGAGACGGTGACACGGTTCTTGCTTTACTTAATAACTGCCTATCTATGTTTAAGGGGGTGAGTTTTAATACGACCACGTTAGGGTGCGTTGTGCTTTCGATATTAATTTTATACAGAATGACCTGATTTCATATTTGTAGAACCGATTGATGAGAAGCGTTTTATCAAACTAGTTTTCTTAACTTAGTGATTTTAAAATTAAATTCAATCTTAAAAATATGTATGTAGGTAATTATTTTTTAATAGAAAATTTATAAATTAAAATATTTGACCATATTTTTCGATAGTGTCGACACTTCCACTTGTTATTGTTACAAGCTTTTTTAAAAATTACTACTGCAAATTTCGACGCTTTCTAATGAAATCCATTGATGTCCAAATGAGCAATTCACGTGGGGATTCATATTGGGAACGGCACAGTTGGAAAAAGGCTTAGAAAAATATTGCCACACCTATGTACGTAAAACCGGATGGGTTTAGGCATATATGTATGTGTACGAACACCAATGTATTTAATATTCGCAGAGACATTTCACCCCTCTGAAAGTTTTGATAATAAATCGTTGATGTTTTAATCCCTTCTGGATGTGAAGTATAGATTTCTCAAGTATATAATCAAAACCATATAATCTGATATAACTAGGAATTTAATTTAGGACCTAAATTAATATCAAGAAAAAATAATGTTATTTATAGACGTCAGGTAAAGTATCCCTTGAACGATAAAATAAGAGTCCAGCGAATTCCCGAAAAAAATATTAATTTATCTCCTGTAGAAGGAATCTGATAATCAGAAATACATTATAGTGGGAAATTATTATGATTCGGCCATTTCTCTAAGGATGATAGGTAAAAGCGGTTTTCCGGTAAATGTGATGATTCTTGTTCCATTAGGCATCAGTTACGATTCGTTCTCAGTCACGCGATGTCAGCATTATCAGGGTGAGCATGTTGTTTTCTATTTAGACGGTTTTAGGATTCCGTGAAAGAAAATATAAATTTCTTTTTTTTCTATTGGTTGGTTGAAATACGAAGACATTTAAGATTGAAAATATTTGGTTCCTTCTTACATGATTCTTAATAAATAGACTAGAATCTTTAAAATACTAAATTATGTTCTAACTTAAAACCTTCGATCATTAATTTTATAGTTATAAATATAATAAAAATAGGGGTCTCACTCCGAACCGCCAATTTTCAAGGCAACACGTCCATATTTGAATATACGAAAGGTACTTAGAAGCGGAATTTTAAAGTGATTTGTGCAGATAGGTTTATTTATATTTTGTAGACATTAGATATATTTAAACTACAGAACCCTTGGTGTCACTCACACTTGGCGTTTTTTTTTATATTTAGAATGGGGAGAAATCGGCTGGTATTCGCAACACTATATTATATCGGGTATATGTTGTGCTGTTGCTCGTTTCGTATATGAGTTTGTTAAGTTGATTTTCAATAAGCGATTATGACCTTCGCAGTCTCTATACAGTCGCTTCGATCTTTGTATTCAAAATATAATCATACAGAGATTACATTATATACTCTATTGTTTTAAGCAATCTCTATAGACTTAATCACGTTGAGAGGGGCTAATGCTTTCAGTAGCTATAAATATAATCACAAACTATTTTAAAATAAGTATGAATAATTTATTTGGTCTCTATTAACTTTGTAAGTCATTAAATTGGGATCGTTTTATCTCTTCTATCGTATTTAGCATTATTGACATACATTATACAATGGCCCTTTTATAAATGTAGATTCCCATAAACATGTAATTATATACTTACTTATGGTTAATTTCCTCTAGGTACTTATGCCTACCTACATTGTTCTCTCTTACCCATACCAACTTAACAATGTACTACACAAAAAAACTGATTCTTTAAGCAAATTAACTATAAAGGAGTCGTGTTTATCCTGCATAATATATCTTCTTAGATAATATTAGGTAGAAAACGACGGTCTTAAAATTTTAGTTTTAGTGCATGCCTGCTTGTTTTTTAGCAAACTATAAAAAACCTTGAGAAGGGCAATACTGTAGGTAGAAACGGTTAGTAACGGATTTGTCGCTTCATGAGGTCACCTTTTCTCTCTTATGGACTTAATGGTACGTATAAAAATATATCATTAATAAACAATATAACACAAACGTAAGAAGCGTATAAAAACGTAAATATTGAGACTTATTGTAGCTTATTACTATGTAATAAACAATGAAGCTTATTCTAAATGTGAACTCTATTATTAGAAAGACAAGGTTAATTACCAAATAACATGTTGATACAATTTAAATGACGAGGAACGACTATAGAATCCGCAATGTAAATCTCTAGACCACATTCAGTATTCCAATTAACAAAGAATTTCTAACGAACACTATGCCAATTTAGAGCGAACTATCGCGCTAACCCACCGCAAGTTAGCTCCCGCGGCACCGCAATTGTTTTCGCCCCCTAGCTCGCCTGCCGAGAAGTTCGGCCGACACAACCCAACGTAATGTGCTTAAGTGAACGATGTTGCCCTGGTGGATTCACCCAGTTCCACCCGCAATTTTGATGTTTTGTTTTGCGTTATAACACTCCTTTTTTACCACTAGCACTGCGCCACCAAATTGATTTCTTATTATGAAACGTATTACGCGCTTTGGTATTCAAGGCCTTCCTAACATTTTATTCAGCGATTAGTTGGAACCTTGTTATAGATTCTAATCTATTTACATAGGTTGCTAAATAGAATTTACGAATAAGTTCTGGAGCTTAGGTGTACAGTAACGTACGTTATCGGAGGTATGGGATATTAGGTACAGCACTTTTTTACCGCGTTAAAATTGCCAACTATATGGTCCCAAATTGAGCAACGCTTGCATTAATTGGTACCATAAAATGGCCTAGGGGCGATTTCAGTATAACCTAGGGAATATAGCGAAAAGATAATTTACCCACACGAGAATCGAACCCGTATCCACCCAGTTCAATGAGCCAAACGACCTATATTCAAAACACTAGACAAAGCTGTGATCGAATGTGTTTAGGCATAGTAAATGATTTTATACTTTAATCATAGAGCACCCTTAACTTTTATCTAAAAATGGAGGTATTTTATATTTGAGTGAGTAATTGTATCTAGATAGCAGTAAGTATTTTTGGTAACAGTAGTATCTGGCATTAAAAAAAATGCCGTGAAATAAAAAAAGCAAGGAACGAAAAAAAAACTTAAGTAGATTCTTTTATTTTTCAAGGCTTAGCCTGTCACACTTTTACTTACTGTATTACTTAAGTGACCCAATCAACTTGTTATTTATCAAGAAAATCGTAGAACAACTGGCGTGTTTTGGTACGAGACCTAAATTAAAATTGACGTACAAGAGAAATAAACAGGAAATTTTCGCAGAACTAAACAAACTAGGGAAAGTTTTTCCTCAACTATTATAAGTCATCCTGGGAAGTTTTTGTATTTTCAGCACCAGATTTTAGTTTAATTTTGTGATAAATATAACTTATGTTTGATTTTTTGTGAAATTTCTTCTATGCTCAATCTGGCTAATAAGTTGGAGGATCCACATTAAGTGACGTGTTTCCCATAGATGCAAAAGGCACATATGTGTACAGTGCTGACAGGTAATTTCCACTTAAATACTACGGAAGAAAAATGTGTAAAATCTTTTCCAAGTAGAAATCTCTCTAGGTTGTTCTTTCGAGTTTCAAAATAAAAAGATGCGAACGCTCTCCGCCAATTAAAAATATTTATGGCCAAGTAATTAGATGCTAAAGTGACTGGCATGATAACTATTTTTTACTACAATATAATATTTAGCACAGTTTATTCATGTAGGTACATCACATTTTTTATTAAAAAGATTTGCTTGTAAATTAACCACAAGAGTTTAAATTACAACTAAAAAGCCAATCTTTGTTCAAATAAAATATGTACTCGTACGTACGATTTCCTATTATATACAAATGTTTTAATTTGTTAAAACATTTGTAATTCTACCAAATAAGTGTCCTTCGTAACAAATAAAATATTGTACATTCTTTGACAAAAATCTGTACTTTTCATAGGCTCCGAATAAACTTATGGAGAATAAAAGACAATCAATAAATAGACAATAAACTCCATGGTTACTCTTTTGAATGTTATGTTATGCATTTTTGTGTACTACTCGTATAACGTTTTAGACATGGGAGATTCGTGAAGGTTGGGATTGGGAGTTATCGTATAAAGTTAAAACAAAATACAGTTCTATTAGCATAGTTTCGTAGTTTTAAAAAAATAGCTTAGAGAAACTAAACGTGAAAATCAATTAAATTAGTTTTCAAAATCGTTTCACAAAAAGTCCCTCGATATTAAGCAAGGGCTTAGACAGAAAAACTCTTACACTTAATCCCGTTTAATCCCAAAACAAATCTCATCAACTTAATTACCACACTCAACGGACGTGACGAGACGTGCGTTTACCACGGAGACCACTTAAATAGTGAACCATAGACTATACACTTAGCCATTAGTGAACAACGAATCTAATTATTGTCTATAATCACGTGTATGCCGTGTTTATTGTCTGCGAACCGGCGCGGCCTGCGAATACTCTCTTATTAAACGGTCTTTGTTTTCTAAACAATAACACTTGTTCATTAATTGAGTTAATATAAAATCTGTCATAATAATTGGATGCGGGTCAGGATAGCGGGAGGCTCAACAAAATGTCTTTGTTAAGAGATGTCCGCTATCAATCAAGTTGGCAGTTGAGTGAACACTTAACATTTATCTTTTCTTAAAGACAAGGGAAGTGGTCGCCGACGTACTAAAATTTTCTTTAAATTAAATGGATATACGAGTATAATATATAAGTATGTTAAAGTGACTGCTTATAGGAAAAAAATATGGAAATATACAATTTATAATAGTTTGGCCCGATAAAAAGGGTGTTGTACTATCCAAATAGCTACAACTGAGTGAAGGAACTTAAAATGTACCTTACATAAAATGCCAACCGTCCATATAAATAAATTCAAATGGTCGAGACAATAGGGTGGTAAACATTTTTTTTTTGAAATATGTATGGTGTATGTTCATTAAACGTACTTTAAAAACATGGATTTGAAATTGATATGTTCATATTTACTTTAAAAATATATTTTAAAATTTTTATCACGAAAGCCCCACTGTAACGTTAAACACTCATGGTACTACGATGACTTCACCTCATAATACAAAAACATAATTATTGAATTAAAATACAAAGTCAAATTTTGTTTATAAAGTCGATGAGATATGAAGTATGATTTGTAATTTAATCGTAATAATAATTTCAATAAATGCATATATAATATACCTACGATTATAAGTTTCGTTATCATATAAACTACGAGTATCTTTAATAATGTGTATTTGTTTCCGTTTCGTATCTACAACCCTATTTACTGTGTAAGCGTCCATTGCTTGGTCACGGAGTATTTGCAATTAACGGTAATAAGTACGGAATTATCGTAATCATCACATAAACTTAAAGCTAGGTCATTTTCTAAGTATCTACATTAAGCTGTAGAAAGGTATTTTATATATCATTATTATCCAATATAAAGTATTTTTGTAAGACAAGAGAATCCAACTATTAAAAACGAAGAATTCGTTCATGTTAAATTTTACAATGTTAACATAACATTTTGAGCCCAACAAACTTGGATCAGCAATATGACTGAAGGGTTTTAAATTCAATTTACATAGCAATTTGTCGAGTTTAAAAACTCGAATATCGTCATGTTGAAAATGCGTCCAATAAGTCGGTTATTAACATGTCGGGATGGAACTTTGATTGGTGTATGTATCACATAGCAATATTAAATATGACAGAAATATTGAAATAAAACTATATTTTTCGGATTTTATCGCGTTTATTTTATGTTTTTAGGTTACCGACGTTTCGGCTGCTTTACAGCAACCATGGTCACGGGAGGACTGAGGTGGTTGACGTCCTAGTGTCATAGTTTCAACCGGGGTAGCCTCATATTTCGGTCGGGTACGTAAAAACATAAAATAAGCCCGATAAAATCCTAAAAATAAAGTTTTATTTCAATGTGTAGTATTCGCGTAAATATAAGAAATCAATATATGACAGAAATAGTTAACAATTGTAAAAAAATAATGTTTTCTACCTATTAAGTCTAGACATATCTGATGACAATATAAATTACGTGCTGGTTCATCATAAAAGACAGAATATGATTAGAACTGTAAATCAGTTGCAATACTGTAGGTAATTTAACTGAAATTCTATATCACGTACATTATATTCCAGTCGATCTCTCAGCCGTACACATACGCTAGCTTTGTTTAACCGTGGGCCGGACTTAGAAATATTTATTTAGATATATTTTTAACTCGCAAAGGAGTTGGCAGCGGGGCACTGGTTCGGCCACAAGGGGCGAGGCGGGTCGATCTAAGTCTAAAGCTTTTACTAAGAAACTAAAATGTATACGTAGTTTATGCGATCCAGGAATTGAACCCAGGACCCTGTAGCACTAAACCAATGATGTGGACTATTGATACCACAATATGACCTATTTTAATATACTGTTTGTGAATTTATTTAATTAATAATGAATAAGACACATTCATATGTATTATTGTAACAGCGAAATTATTTTAATTTTTACAAAGGCCACATGGCAATGTACCTACAGGGCAAGTTTCCTGAAATCACGTTGGCAACTAACAACCTGCGAAAATGTTGATGGCTGTTCAAAAGTTGTTTATAACTTTTGTTTAAAAAGGTTAACCTTTGTGTAAGAAAGAAAACAAAGGTAATAAGAGTTCATTGACGCTTTGTTTGCAAATTTTTAAAGAAAATAGGACTACTCTTTGTTTTCTGGATTATAATGTAAGAAAATAAGAAAATTATAAGGTACAATGACCGGAAACACTTGTAAATGTCTTCTGTTTGTGACTCTGTTTGCAAGATATCGAATACATATTTTGTCCCTTCCAGATTGACCCCCAATTGTCATAGCGTGATGATATGTTTTAAGTCTATATAGGCTATAAGTATCTCGTAGTGGTATCAGGTTTCGTAACGAAAACAGATACCACGTATTCAAGTCATGATGCTGGACCCCCAGACGTGGAATTTCCCGTCGATCTTTTTATGAATTATACGCATTATTTTCGGTAATATTAAATTGATTTAAGCAAAAAATCGTAATAGTAGTCTATCTCAACGTGATTTACAAAAACACAATTACTTATTTAGGCATAAAACTGCAATGTAAATTAAACCTCAATACGCTCGAGCGCGCTCGTCAGTCGCACGCGTCGGGTATCGCGCGGAGCGCTGTGTTGTGATAGCGTGGTTTTCGATACATTGCGCACTCAATAATTACAACATTTGTAACTCATCACTTTCGATATAAATGATTTCTATAATTTTATTATAGGCATTAAGTGCAACCCTTACCCAAAATTTTCATTATCATGCCCCTTTCATCCTGTATACAGTCTATCCAATAGTGAACCTCATTGACATTTATTTATTAGTATTTCCATGACACACATACACAAGAACTCTAAAAACACTTGATTTGGATTTAGAGACGTCGAAGTAGTCTATTGCATTTATATTTATATTTAAAATACTATAGATATACCAAAAGATAACAATATTCGCATTAAAAAACTGCAGTGTTTTAAAAGGCATTCTGAGGCAAGGACTGCCCTCTGACAATGGCTCAAAGTAGGAATTCAACGAAATCAGGCTGACGGGTGAACGAACCGATACAAAAAAAAACATCGCGGCTCAAATCCGTCCCAGACGTGTTGTAGATATTTGTAGTTCAGCTGCGATATTAATACGAGAGTTGCACCTGAGCCGCACGTGTCACCTGTAAATAAATCTATATAGTTGGCGTCAAATAGCTCAAGTATGAGTAGGGCCCTCGGCGTGAGATATGCCAACCAGACACGTTACTTTGAAGGCGAAAATTTGAATAGCTCGAGTATTTCGTTGCCTCGCGTTCGGTTTACGCTTTGACAATACGATATGAACTCAATATTGGGGTAAATGAAGTGCGCTAACGCTATGTCATGATTCGCGTTAGAATTCCAATATACGACCGTTCGAGTGTTATGAATTTTGGAATTGGCTGTACCAATTTGGTATTTGTTATTTGGTCTCTAAATAAATGATTATTTAAATAAAGGTTTATCGTCCATTGTACCTACATGATTTAGGAATAAAATATCATTAAACTAATCTCTGCTTGTAATCCATTAACTAGATAAAAATCAAGAAAATAATTTGTTTTAAATAATAATATCGCCAGACGAACACACCAACTATACGATCCCACACTGAGCAAAGCTTGTGTTATGGGTACCGTACAATGGACTGAGCGCGAGCTCAGTATATAATACTTATGTAAATATTAAACATACATAACTCGAGTACATACATAATATTCTAGATTATAAAAAAAATAAGTTTAATAAAAGTTTGTGTTCTCTACCAATCTATGCCTATATCGGGAGATTCATGTAAAACAATTGTTTTCGTGGATCAAATTCTTACTCCCAAAATTATAGAAGTCAAAATATAAATGTGCTTTGTAATTAAATTTCTATAAATTTGTGTGTTAAAATGAATAATAAAATGGTTACTAGTTATTAATATTGTCGCTATACAAGAGTATCATAACTCGGCGAGGGCTGCAAGGGAGCGTTTGTTATCGTTGTTCTAGATTACGGACCAAGCTTTATAAAGCCTTTTCTAACAAAATATTTACGTTTTTAAAAGCAACGCTTTCGTGTGAACACAAAATTAATTCCTCGTGTAAACATGTGGTAGAATGAAAATAGCTAGGATCGCTGAGAAACGGGGTTCAAAATACGGACAATTTTAAGAAGTTTGAGTAACAAGTATAAGATATGTTTATGAAAGACGCAAAAACATAATACCTATTGAGTATTGCGAAACAAACTATAAATATTAAGTTATTAAGAAGTTTTTTTTTAAATTACTGGAAAGCTAATTTGGCCTATATTTTAAATGAAAAGTTTTATTTTATATTATTGCCGAAAAGAATACAACAAAACAGAAAGATTATGATTTATGTGTTCAAATACTAATATAAATTGCTGGATTATGAGGTCAAACGTGTAATCGCTTTACGATTTCAATGAAATAAATGCAAGAACAACAACAACGAGTATTTTTCCTCCGAAGTTTTATTAATATTACCTTGCGTTAGATTTCCGTTCGGCTTAGCCGGGCCAGGGTAGGTACGTTGTTTTTTTAAAAACGTGGAATTGAATGTCATTCACCTACTGGCGATAGGTTTTATAGTTCTATGCAATACATTTATATCCCGAAAACATTCAAGATTCTCTTATTTCAAATAAAACTTATTTTACAGTTTTTATCGCGTTTATTTTATGTTTTTACGTTCCCTACATTTGAGCTGTTTTAAAATCTGTACAACAAGTTATATTTCAATGTGTTGTATTCTCGTAAATATAACAAATCAATATTCTCTTATTTTTTAAATTTTACAATAAAAGTTATTTGTGACAAAATCATGATCTGGAAAAAACCAGACCAAAATCGCAAAAAAATATGAGGATGATTCTACAACCCTTGCCGTTTATTCCTACAGCTTTCTATTTAATTGAATACAAAAGTTAAACGTCCCGAGAAACTTTATTCTTAGTCGAATATTTGCGAAGTCCATTTCCACTGAAAGTAAGCATTCAGAGCCAGCATTTTCCTTTAATTACTTGTAAATTACGTGGCGATGGCTGTGTTAATTTCGCTAATTTCAGTGTTAAATAAACTGAACTCAGGGCCTCAGTTTATCTTGAAACAATCTGCTTGTTGGGTTAGGTTAAGCCGTCCAATTTATTGAATAAGGTCTAATTTGAATCACAAAATTTATTTATCCTTTGTAAGTCATTTTTATGTATAATCTTTACAAAACAGGTGAAAAAACAGCTAAATGTTTGTTAAATCAAAGCACGCCACAAGCACCATATTTACTGAGCCGGGAGATTTGCTTAATAATCATCTCTCCCTTGAGTAATGTTAATTTTCAGCAATCTTTGGGATAAATTATACTGGACAACGAGTGTCGCGTGCAATCTCTGGAAATTCGCATCGTGTAATACCACTCCCTTTAACGTCCCATTGGCTGCCCGATCGCTTAATCACTCGGCTGCAAATTAGTGACGTGTCCTTAGGGAGGTTATGAAATGATCGAAACCAAATTGGATAATATTATAGTTGTTATCACACACTAATATGGATGAAAACCTGGGAATAGGAATATTATATAGAGTATGTTTAGGATTTTAAAGGTTGCAATGTTAGTCATCTTTATCCTACATGGCAGTCGCACTTTTAAAGAAAGTTTGTCGATTCTATAATCGATTGACCCTATACTTATCAGTGGGTACACACCACCTTTTCAGCCACGCAGCACACTCGACTTAATTCCTTTACAGAGGAAATTACAATTCATAGGGATTTAGGCCTATATTTGATGGGAGGGTGATTTTTATATCTTCAAATGAGTTGACTTATATAATAGTGATCGAACTTCACTTAGAAGTTCGTTGGATCATCTATTATTATGCGTCATTTCATTCTTCAGATATAGTATTATTGAACAGATAGATGTTCAGAGTATTTTTATTTTTAATAAAAAGCCATTTAATAGCAAAAATAAATTTAAATTCCGAAACAGAATGATATGAATTAAAATCATAAATCATTTTGAGGCCTATTTTAATCGACCTAAAAGAGAGGGTATGAACTTTTAACTATTCTAATCGATTAATTGACGCAACTTTAAAAAAAAACAACATAGGTACTTTAGTTGTTTTTATGTTGTCTACGAAAATATTCCTTTATATGTTCGGATAGTAATAAAAACACTAATAAAACGATGTAAATCTATATATCGGGAGAGGAGTACTTCCATCATGCGCCATAGTCGCCCCACATGCGGAAATTAAATGTTGTGTAATGGTCATAAAACCTATCATAGTACCTTTTACACAAATCGAATTTGAAAGTGCACTGATGTGTATGTCTGATTTATTGGTAGTTGATTTAAAATTCACGATTCCACGCGGACAAGGTCATTTTGATACATAGTTTGTTGTCATACAATTTTTTATTTTTTTATTTTCCTACTTAGTTAAACTGTAATTAAAAAAAAGGTATTTTGGTGTTTTATTAAAAAACTAGCCATGTGTCCGATGGGATATCCAGTGGGTAACATCTCAAGAACCTTCCGACGTAACTACTTATTACCAACGTACTCCTCAAGACCGTTATGGAGAGCCCCAACTCGGTGGGTCTATTCGATTCCCTCATCGAATTCCAATGACTTTACGACCCCCTTGTTATTTGGGAAACTCGGTAAAGTCCTATTTTAATTAATTCTTATAATGAACATTTTCACACAGTTTCGAGTTATTCAACCCATACAATAAAATTTTCCATACAAACTTTGACCCCCCATATTTCCCCCTTAGAGGTCAAATTGCCAAAAAACTCTCCTTAATGTTCACCTACGTCACATTAAGAACTCCGGTAAAGAATTGTATGCTTCTAGGTCCACCGGTTTGGGCTGTGCGTTGTCTGACAGTCAGTCAGTCTAGTCAGTGTCAGTTTGATAATTGCTGTAAAATGTATGGTATGGGACACATATACTTTATTAAATTCTATTTAATGCTCAATAGCAATAAGAAAAACTGCAGTTACAAATCCCAAGTTACCTGTAACATTTCCAAATTATACGTGTATTTTAGTGCCAAAATGCTAATTAACACGAGTGGAACGAGGGCCTCGGAAATGAGCAGACCCGTCGCCGTCGCCAGAATCACGAAGAGAGCGGTCCCATTAACTTTTATTATTCGTCGTTTTAAAGCTTGTCGCCCAAATTAGTTGGCCCTATTCGCGGAACATCTTCCTTGAGCTTACGGACGTACTCATTACCCGAATGGCACTCTGAATTAATTAATTTATTGCTGATGTCACGATAACAGTGCTTTTTTGTACTGATATACCATGTTAGTTTATAGGTTTAGATTGTTGAGTGTAAAAATTAAACGGACACAATATTTAACTTTATTGGGCTACATACCTACTGGCTTTCTGACTTTCATGATCAAGGCATACATACTTTTGCCTTGAACTTCTCTTCTTTTCGGTATAGGAAAGGATGGTTACATGTACATTTAATCATCCTTTCCTATACCGAAAAGAAAGACCATCACGCCTGCCTGTAATCTCCGATGGGGTAGAGAGTCGACCTGTAGTGCATCTGCATTTGGACAATCCTATTTGGTCCAAATGTAATAGTAAGCGAGCATGTTACCATTATACCGGATACACTCCCCTTTGATGTGAGCGGTATTTGGACCATAGATCACCACGCTGGCCTAGCGCAGGTTCGCGAACTTCACGCGGTTTCTAAACACTTGCAGGTTTCTTCACGATATTGGCATTGGCTGAAGAGCTAGTTAAATTAATTGAAAATTAGATTTGCACATTTATTCCAAAAAATCCCAGTGTTGCGAGCTGGAGTTTGAACCTGCACACTTATTTTACAACTTGGCTATCATTGCTACCTATTCTACCCTAACCATCTACCATCGCATCTGTGAGTAATATCTAAAATATGGATCTTAGAAATTCGCTTTCGTAACAGCATCCTTAATATTTCTGCTCGGTTAAGATGATCTTCGTCTGAATATTCTCTTGTATTTACATATTGACGAGAGTATGCAACACTGTTGGAATCGAATCAATCATATATGGCTATAAATTTTCATCGATTTTCAAATAAATAAAAATGAAGTGTATGCGGTTGAGTTGCATTCTGAGTCGTACCAGGTTAACTGTCTATTACCATAAACACGATTGTGTGAATGCTTCCTTTAAAAAAAATTGAATCTAATTTCCATATTGATTGGTTATATACATAAATGTGATGAAAATTTTCTATGTATTTTTGTTACACCTTATATAATATCCAGGCGTGCTGGTGAGAGGTCAAAGGTCACAGTGAGTGACTTCATCAACTTTTGAAGAAATAGGTCTAGAAAAATGAATGAGTGAGCGTCGGCATTAGCCGTGACTAGTTTTTCACGGGCTGATAAAAGTTCAAATAATAGTCCATCGAAAAGTTTAATAAGTTGAAATTCAGTTCGTCAAGTAGCCCGTTTATCTAACGAGGTCTCAAGGGACATTACCATTTAGTCAACAAAGGACGTAAGGACGCGACTTCATGGAAAATAACAATACCTATTGAGACTCTGTGGTATCCCGTTTTTTTTTTAAATATTCAAATAGCTTTGGGGTCGAGTCACCTTTGTCCGTAGGAGAATTAAGTACCCTCGAGATACCCTACACGTGACCCTGGGTGGTGCCAACCAGGTGACAACTCTACTGGTGGTAGGCTTCGGCCGTGGCTAGTCACCACCCACTGAACAAAGCCATGTCGCCAAGCGGCCTAGCCGTGTTCCGGCATGATGTTCGGTGTTGCCATTCATGGATGGCGGGTCAGATCAGTTGCGCTGCATGTGCCTAGTGAATGTAGCGTCTCTATCTACTGCCGCCTTCCTACCTAGGCAAGTATGCTCCATCGTAGATCTCATCGTCACTTACCATCAGGTGAGATCGAGATCAAATACTTGCCTATAATGTAATAAAAAAAAAAGCTCTTTCAATAGATATCCCAATCAATCACTGTGTCCTATTTCAACTATCTTTGTCAAACACGGGTCAAATAACTCAGCAAATACTGACGTATTAACGTACTTGCTCAGTTATCTTTAGTTTAGTGCATAAGTATGTCCCGAATTGAAGGATCTCACGAAGGCAAAGATTTTTCCTCCCATCCATTGTAAGTTAAAAGACATTATATATAACCCATTTGCTACACCAGCGATTGTTACGAGAAAAGATATGTGACGTTAATCTATTCTTTTCCTAGAGTACTCAATATTACCTTTTAAAATAACTTAAATATTTACAAACAGGAAAAAAAATAGTATGACAACAAACTATGTATCAATTTAAAATTATAAATCTTCGTTCAGAAATAATAAACCTCTTTGGTTACCCGACTACGGCAAAGCTAAATGGAAGGATTGTGATTTTTAATTCCTTAGTGAAGCCCAGTAAACATCAATAAACTTGACCCTTAACAGACTAAAACCTAATACCATCGCTGAAGTGTCCAATACTGCATTGCAGCCTACCTTTATTTTTTTATTTGTAACCATGAATTCCAATTTAACGTGTTTTTCCTCTCCTCAGCACATAACGTTGGCACCATATGGTCTGGTTAGACTAATTACACGGTCTAATTGGTTTGTCTGTCCATCTGTAACTGTGGCTCCGTGGGACGCTCTAGTTAATTAGCCTTCTAACCAATACCAATGTGATTTATTTAACGTTTAAAAAGTTTTAAAAGGATTGAACGAAATACTGAGAATTTGTTGTAGGTGTTTAAAGATACCTGCTACTTCGGCTTGACCGTATGTCATATTTAAGAAAATCAGTCCTCACCATTAAATCCCGTTTAGAAAATGATCTCTAAGCTGGTCAGTCTATTGGGCTGATGATTGGCAATTTGATCTTGCGCAAAGATATCACCAACAAAGATAAACCTCTCTATATTTACGTTTTGCTCTTTATTATGTGGCCGAAATAACTTGGAATGCCCTGGTCGCAGATGGATAATCGTGTTCAGATTTTCAGTATTGCTTTACCTGCTCTGTGGTTAAGACAATACCCACTTATTGGTTACCAATTATTGATACACTAATAGGCAGGCAGCCCAAGGGATTCCAAGCATCCGCTTTCAGCTCTACATATCAGTGGTTTTGATCTGTTGCTTTTATGCATTAAGCGTTTTATATGTAGTTTTTAACACAATATTTTCGTTTGTAGCTACCTAATTACTAACCTCAGGATTGTTTATAATCTATACATATAAATAAAATTGGAGTGTGTGTTTGTAATATTAAAATAACCGCTTTTTACTAAGTGCATTTGGATGTATACACGTTACCTATACCGAAACAACAATTTTTATAATTTTTGTCTGTCTGTCTGTCTGTCTGTCTGTCAGTCTGTTTGTTCCGGCTAATCTCTGAAATGGCTGGACCGATTTTGACGGGACTTTCACTGGCAGATAGCTGATATAACAAGGAGTAACTTAGGCTACTTTTATTTTAGAAAAAAAAATAGGATCTCACGAAAAAAAATTAAAACCAATGTTGCAGCGCAGCGCCTGATTAAGTTTGATAGCAACAACCTGCAGCAATGCGTCCCACGGGCTCAGAATGGGCGAGCAGGCTGTTGTCAACGGTTGTCCTTGTTAAATACCACGCGGACGAAGTCGCGGGCAACAGCTAGTTATAAAATAAATAAAGCAAAAAATGGTGAACATTTTATTTTATTAAAACACCAAAATACCTATATAATTATGACATTACGAGTAAATGAAAACTAAACTGTGAGATAAAATAAAAAATAAGATTTCTATTTATTTCTTGAGAGATTAAAAAGAGTTAATAATTTTATTTTCATGCAGTAACTTCTTGAAGCTACCAATATAATACGTTGGTATATTTGGAGCCACAGAATCGACAGCGCAATAACTAACGACAGATTTGTCAGCCGCCTCGCAGTTTACGCTGTTCGCACCTGCTCCGAGGGTGCGAGTGAGAGCTTCAGCACGATTAAGGCCCATATATTACAGGTTATTGATAGCAAGGAAATTAAGAAATGCACGCTCCATTTCTCTCGGGTACGTCAAACAGTATTGATTTACACTATTGATGGATACTGTAGAAGTTATTAAGAAGCTTGTTCAAGATGAAGTATAAGAATAGACCCATCGTCGACACAAGTAAGTAGATAGTTACACTACTTATAAGAGCAAACCTTTAAACTATTAAAATGGCAAACACACTAATGTCCTAATAAGTATATGGTACCTACTTTAACGGTCTCGGCGATCCCAGAACACCAAGATGTACGTGATTGTAAAAATAGTGTTGTACTTCTGGCCAACGTGTAAAATATTTTATTTTTATTAAAAATATCTTATATGTATAGACCCTAAAATCTCGATGTGATAGCAATTATGACTAAATAACATGCCGGCTTCGTTTCTACAACGTGCTGGAGTGCAGTAGCACGAGTGGATTTGTAAGCCGGCACTCGGTGCAGTTTATGTTATTAGCACCTGCTAGAGCCAGTGGAAGTCTACGATTTAAAGCTTTGTTATAATACTGTGTCCTTGTTCATTTTGTTTCCATTATATAATTTCTTGGATAACTCACGAGTCCTTTAATCTTGCGTATAAGTACCATGATAAAAAAATGCACTAGGTTTTTGTGTGTTGTTTATATATAGCGTGTTTTGATTGCTATTAATCGTGTATTATTTTAGATTCTTCAAAATGTTATCACTCAGCATCTTGTTATAATTTAATCATTTCTGTCGGGAATTTGTTAGTATTATTTTCCTACAAAGGACGTTAGATACGTAATCATTATATCATTAACTCGGAAGCAATTTGGACAAAGCTATCGTAAGGGTGTTTTCAGTAAGATATGGCTTTCATGGCAGAAGAAAATGTGTAAGTACCTACTATTATTGTAATTTCTTTTCATGTGTTATAAGCGTTTTGCACATAAAATATATTATATTCTATATTTTCTACAAAGCTGGAAATATGGCTCTACAATGAATATGATAACATTTTATCAAGCTCCTTGTCACTACAACAGTTTTGTATGACAACAACCATACCTATGCTAGTGTAAACATTTAAAACAAGATGAGATTCATAAAATAAATTACCTACTAACAGTAAAACAGCTTACAATTGAGACAGCGAGAACATTTTCGCATCACATAGTGGATTTTTGGTACCTACAATGGTCTATAAGTCCCATTACCCCTTTCGTTGGTACACCTTTGCCACGCTACGGTCAGTCACGCGATGCTCACATTACAACCCTGAAAGATTTCGTTTCCACTTACAAAATCACTTTGTATCTTGTGTTCCTTGGCTTCTCTTTGGATTTCAGCTTTTTATTCGCCGGATAAGAATTTTTAAGTCTGCTTTGTAGTTAGCTGAGTACAGATTTCCTATCCCTGCTCACTATAACATGAAGAGTCTAAGTTTTAAGCGCTGTGAACGGTAGTAATAAGTGCCTATATTAATTTTTATATCAAGGTAATAAGATCTATATTTTAAAGTCTTGGAAAATTAATTGAGAAATGCAAAACGAGCACTGGATGGACTTAGTTACACTTTAGCTGTAGTATATTCAGAACTTATGACGTCTGTCCATGGCTGCGTCAGCTTGACGCCTTCTGCAAGCCAGACACAATTTCACGCTGCGCCAACTTGCAGAATTCGTTGCGAAATTCTAATTTCATACAGAATATGGGTGAAAGCTTACAGGCTATGAAATAGTGACGTCACAAGTGCATCGCACTGTGCCTTGCGAATGACCAATGTATTCCAAGCCCAATACGTTATCCTTTCTACATGCTTTGTATAAATTATCATCATAAGGCTCTAAAGACTTGTATCGTATGAACGTGTTTAGATGTGTTGCGTTATACAACGCCAATTTCATGACACCTATAATTTCTGAAGGTATAGACAGGGGCATACTGTAACGGGGAGCGACAACGTATGCTATTCTATCAGCCGAAAGACATCCACTGCTGGACATAGGCCTCCCCCAATGACTTCCACACATCGCGGTCCTCCGCCGCTCGCATCCACCGACAACATTACATTGTAAACCGCAAATATACTCTCAGATTGTGTCATCACGGTAATTTTTTACCACCAAACTAAATTTCTAAAAAACTTCCCCACCGCACCTAATTAATGATAAAGAACCAACCTATTATGTCTTTATACTGGCAAAACTGTACATTGAAAATTTTCACTGGAAATGTCTCATTAAAAATGCTAAAGCTGGGGAACAAAGTGGATAATCTGTTTGGCGTCCGGCGAATATTAAAGAAGCCGACCGGCCCGGAAGGTCTTTTGTTGAGATCAAAGCAATCTCACGGCTTTACTAATTGACCTTTGCATTTTGATGGGGTTCCAACCGAATTCGCTTTTGTCTTCCCATAACTGACGTGATCTAAGTGATGGACGACGGTGCCTTTTTATGATATCCTCTTTTATGGCTAAATATTTAAATTTCAAATGCTCGAAAGCTATGATGTGATTGATTTCACATTTATGGCTGAGCAATATTAAATATATATCAGGCTATACAAACAACAATGTATTGTTGTTAAAAATCATTGAAGTCGTAGATGTCATGTTTCAGTATAGTGATTGCGCAATTTTTTTCCTGTTGAACATGCTATAGTAGATAATATTTGAATTAACAAAGTTTAGGTGTATGAAAATGTGATTTCCGTATATTTGCACCTTTTTATAGGACTGAAAAGTGATTGAACTCTATTGTTGTATTAGTTGTTCTAGTGGAAATCTGCAGGTCTCGAGGATTTATGGCAAATGGATTTTATTGAATCCATTGCCTTGCTTCCAAGACCGATAATAGAAATATTCTTTGTAGTATCAGAAATGTATTTTCAACTTTACGGAATTGTCAACTAGGGTTTTATAGTTTAGTGGTTCTTGCATACGCCGTCCGAACACGCCCGCCGCCGGTTAGGCACCACGGGCCTCGTTCCTGGAACATTATAATAGTTTCCGCGAGTTCATTTTACGGTAAAATTTAACATGTTTTAACTTGTTACTTATAAGATTCAATATAACGTGTTGTTTTTTTTTCAGATTAAAAAATAAAATCCTTGTATTTGTCCCTATTTGTTTATTTTTTAACAACAGAAACAACAAATATACATTTAAAGAAATATATTTATTAAGCTTTATTCAAGCAGTAAATTAAAATCGTTTTCAATTATGTATGTTGCATTATTTTAACATAATTATGAAACGTCACAACATAAGGTAAAAAGCTAAATCTCATTTCAATATAATTCATTTTCAGGAGAGTAGAGCTTTTAGGTTTTTTTGTAACATAACAATGTAAATACCTATCGAAATTATGTTGTAGATATAATTAATAGAAAAGTATTTAGAACCAGTATACAACACAAAAGAAATAATAACCTGTAACCTAGGATACCCAAAGCTCAGCTTGAAGTTGCTAACACAAAAACCTAATTAGGTTGAATAATAATAGTTATGACTCGTCTGACGAATGGGGACTTGATCAAGACTCATTTAACAACGAAACTTAGCAACGAAAACTTTTTGCAGCTATTCAGTAATGGTTTCGTGGAATACGTGGGATTTTTCTAAAAGGGCTAAATTGAAGGATCTCAAAAAAAATGCTTAAATTGAGAAAAAATTGAGATAGTTTCAAAGGTAGCCCCAAATTTGTGCAAAAAAGGCATTCTTCCATTTTTCTAGGCTACATACTTTGTGATATCTATCTCAAAGAGATAACAAGAAAAATGAAACTTATTTTGTATTGGAAAATAGTTACTGAAAACTCCTATACCTAACTATAATACTACTTATAACTGTAAAACAGACCAAACCGAGACCTTTTAGTTGTATGGAGTCATAATGGTACGAACTCTAATACCAACTTATGCTGTTTTTTGTAATTTACTACTGTACCAACGCAATAAAATTAACAATTTCGTAATACTGCTATGTCAGACGGTCAAATGTCTCAACAGCTGATTGCTGTTTATTTATGGCGGCAGAACAAATACATGGGCATTCGAGTAACAGACGCGTGATGTATTATTCATTGCAAAGAAGACATGGATTGATCTTAAGTTGGAAGAAAAGATTTGTTGGACGCGTTGTGCAGATTGATGGCCGAAAACCACACTAGTGGGCCGTAACTACTGTTTAAACTTGAATGTAAAGGTTTCGGTGAATTTATTGAAATTGCTAGATGATTGTGATAGCCGGTTGGTTGAATGTTTGCCTTAGAAACAATGTGTGCAGGTTCAAATCCCCACATCTGAGATTTTCGGATTACATGTCCGAATCTCATCTATATAGTAATCTATCTATATAATAAAACAATGATGTGTTAGTTACACCATTTATGACTCAAGAACAGATGGGCCGATTTTAAGAATTTGTGAATTTGTTTCCGCCCCGAATAGCAGAATAACTATTCAGTAAACAAATAATAAAAAAGATAATTCATTTTCTCATACATTGGATTCTTAGGCGGTACGAAGTTCGCCGGGATAGCTAGTTTAAAAAAATGATCATCTATTTACAATACGGTGTAGGTAAACATCGTGTGGGAACCCTTTGGGAATTACAGGCGTGACGGTATGATGTATTTATTTCTAGAGAATTACTTTTCTGTTACCGTCCAAAAATATTGACGATCTGATGAGAGCCTCTCTTATCGTCTGAATTTTCAGAAGTTCAGAACATTATCGTTTTCAAAGGGCACTCAACAATGTACCTACAATATGCTCACATCCATTTATTAATGGTAATTCAAATTTGCGAAGATTTAGTATGAACGCTAGAAGTAATTAACAAGTTTTGACAAATGGAATTAATAATTACGTAATCAACTAAATATGCGGCTGTCAAGTTACGGTACATTCAACTCACTGTCGTCGCGTAAAACTTAAGGTATTTGCATCTTGACTGAACATTGCATTACTTATTTAAACATTATTCAGTGCTTCAGACCAACCGCCTCAATTCGAGGCAGGTAGGTAGCGCTTAAGCTATTAATCTTATATAAGCGCTTAAACTATTAAAGTTTTCGTCGACTAAGCTTCAAAACTAACGGCTTAGACACGGACAGCTGTTGATCCACTGAATCCCATTAAAATTTAAAACATTTAGACTTATCTATTTACGTTTTCATCTCAGTCGCTCTTTTGCTGAGTTGGCATTTCCTACTTCGAAACAGCCAAAACGACGTGTCACTGCACGGAGGTAAGAATGAGCTATTGCTATTTCTTTTGATGTGCTACTGATTTGGTCGAGTTTGTAGGCTTATCCCCATTTATGTAACAAATGGAAGCATTTTTTTAACTGATTTTCAACCATAATTATCATTTGCTCATACCTTGAGGAGCATGTAAATTCTGATCTCTCTCCTTTATGAGAGTGGGGGAAGAGCGATGCATCCGTGCTCTTGTACATACTTGATAACTATAATATCTTCTGGGTGGTTGCCAACGCCCCTTTGAGATTGGCCGCCTACAAATTCGGCCAAGGAGGACTATTATATATCTCATTTAGGATCATCTATTCCTGGAGGTAGGCTTCGTCCATCTGTTGAACTTATCTCTATCCTTAGCATTTTTGCGTCCATAAATGCGTTTAGTACTTGAAGGTGCTGGGTCATCTATCTATCTCTATCGATGCAGATCTCCTTTACTCTTATCTACCAGTAGGGTATTCTTACACTCTACCGGCTATCTTCTAATCTAAAAGTCTAACTGTATAGCTCACCCATTTCCACATCAATATATTTCATTATATATCCCAGTTGAGTTTTAATATAACGCTACTTACTCTTGGTTCATTTTGCGTAGGAATAATTAAAGTTTAGCAACGGGGATTCTAAATCAGCACGAAGCTATAGGAAGTAATTATTTAAAAGGCGAAAAGAATATACTTAATAAAAGCTTGCTATTATAAGCAAACCCTTTACAAAGTGAAACTGTCTTTTCACTAGCTATTTGATGCTTTTCTTGTAAGGAAACTCTTTTACACTAAAAAATTGTTCACCTATTTCATTTTTATACAAAGGAGAAAAGGGTTTTTGGTTTTGAGTGACCTACCAACCATTTTTTCATTGTGCGTAATTTATGGTTGTGTGTTATAATTATACATTAATATTTTATGTTATTAGTGGATTTCAAGTGGAAATTTACAGCAAATGGAGCGTGCAATCTAAATATAATATATATGTATATGTATTTGCTCGAAAGCCAGTATCATTTGTTTTGATGTGTAGAATAATAGTATACATTCTAAGGACACCTAGTTACTGTGTACGCGTAATCTCGATGCGGAGGATTTGTTACGAGGCTAGTTATACATAGCTATTATTAATTCAAGAGAGATTAAAGCCAACAAAGTATACTTACCTATATGAATATGAAGATTTAATGTTTTTAGTTTAACTTATAAAGTGATCTGAAACTTTTTGTGATGTCTGTATGTAGGTATTAACATTAATTTATAACTAACGACAAAATTAAATTAAGAAACGTCCAATCCCCAAATCTTAATGTAAATAAGATTAAAATAAAACTTATTTTACAGATTTTATGCATTTATTTTATGTTTTTATATTCTCGACAATTCGGCTGCTTGCATCAACCATGGTTACGGGAGGACCATGGTTGCTTTAAAGCGTCGTAAATGTGAATGTGTAGTATTCGCGTAAATATAAGAAATTAATATGTAAATAAGATTATTGGGTTGAAGAACATAGGTAGGAAAGCTACGTTTATTTACTCACAGCATCGTCTTTCACAGCAGATAACTTCGAATACCATGGAGTTAGAATGAAATATTTCATGAATTTTGGACATATGATATACTCATAGTTGTATGGTTAAAATAACTATTTTGAAACTCCGTAATATTTATGTCATGGAAATATAAATGTAGTTAGGGACTTACTATTGCCATTTAACCCATTTTTTATGTAAAAAATATTATTCAAACATTATTTTTACTAAGAATTATTAAAATATCAAATGCAATTAAATTAAAGTAAGTATATCCATTTCACCAATACGTCATGTTGAAATGTGTACTGACTGTGTCCAAGGGATCTATAATTGGTTGTACATCAGATAGAGCACTCGGAGCCTTTCGTTAAAAACTTGCACTACCTAATTAATTCAACGGTCTTCAGACTCTACTAGCGAAAATACTTACGCTCAAGATTGTTTCATCTTCAATCCTTGTTTATTTTCATAACATCCTCGGAATGTGCGCCTGTTTGGAAAGCTGATAGTGTCTCTACATTATTTAAATTTGATGGTTTACTCAGTTGCCGTTGTATTTATATGGAATTATAGATTTTTTATTTTGTGATTCGCAAAAGCTTAAAATAAGTTAATCCGACCGACGTTGTTATATCCAAATTCAGAATCAATTTTTCCCAAATTTTCCAATTTTCCGGGAATATATATTTTTTTTATGTTATATAAAAGCTTTTCAATTCAAGTGTCTAAAAAGACAGTATTTCTATACAGCCGCGTATAAAATGCAATTTTAATTCCATAAACTTGTTTTTTCAAATATTTAGTGGGTTGCTAATTAGGTAACTTTCCATCTCGGCTCTATGGGTCCTCGAACATTGGAGAGCACTGGAGCTGCCTGTAGTGCCTGCAATACAATAAACTTGTCTACTAAACATCCATTACCTTCAGCATATACTTAGGTAACAATTGAAACTATTACTGTTTCTGCAGCTGCTATAATTTAACTAGAAGTTATATATACTTAGGCTAATTAATATACTATTAATCGTATTAAGTGCTTTAAAATAAGTATTAAGTGCTTTTTAAGAAAAAGTAGTAGTACTTTTAGTATTATTTAGCCTACGTACTCTTTAAGATAAAAAAAAGTTATTGAGGCTCTCAAATTAAATTATATTACCAAGCAATCTCATCATAATATTAACAAATCATATTCCAGGTTTAAATCACAATCCAATTCCGCTAAGTATGCCTAAGAAACCTTTATTTCTTGAGAGATAATTTTATTCGGTGATAATAGCATACTGCAATGCAAACCCAATCAAACTCGGCAAACTCAAACAGTGAGGGGTGTCCTTCTAAACGAGTAATCGAGTATTCAATTGAGCAAGATCTCGATTATCCAGAAATTGAAATCGAATGCGGCTGGCGAATTGAAAACGATTCTTCAACGAGTAAGTCCTTCTTTTGCTTGCTTCTGACTGTATAAGCATGTTGAAAGCAGTAACAGTATTGTTTTTATCTCATCTTAAGAAGAAATACAGTTTTATTGTATTATTAAATTACACAGGTAACACTATATAAGGAGGTCAGCTTTATTTTTTTTTCTTTTAACACGCCATAGACGTGATTTTAATGAGAATTTATTATACATTGTATTGTAGACCTTTTAATTTTACTTAAACCGACGACTTAAACAGGCACAGCAAAGGATCTTATGTACACTCATAAGTAAAATGTGTGGGATCGTAATATTGCCAACGATATTAAACTTTCAAGAGTTGATAAGAGTAAGCGACTTGATAAGGTCTAATATGAAGCACGCTACTTGAACATAAAGAGACGTAATTTTTTGTAGGTAATATAATTTATGAAAAAAAAACCATGATTTAAGATACGGAAATATTGCTATTTTTATTACTATTTAGGCTTTGGTGTGATCCTATTATTTTCATTTTTTTAATTTCCTCATAATAAGTTTTCTAAAATTATATCCTAGACATATACAAGTAAACATTCAACAAACAAAACGTAGACGAAGAATTAACCATCTCGGTTAGTTGATTAAAGTAGGCAAAGATATACGAGTGAATCTGAGGTTATATAACGGATTTTCATTTCCCTGGCGGAGTGAAGGAGTTTCGCTTTCAAATTGTACAGTGAGTTTGTTATATTTGCTGAGGGCCTAATTTCGGCCTACGTTTCTTCCCTCACCGACGTTCCCGACGACGACGAAATAATAAACTGAGCACAAACACTGCGATGAACTCTAAAGTTCCATGTCAATAAGACGGCGAGGGAAGTCGCTGCGCTGTGGCTTAGTTACTAAATATGTCTGTCAACACACTCGTAATTATCAATATCATAATCCTCTTCTAATTAATTTAAAAGAAAATTGTTTTATTACATATTTTAAGAGCTATTTTCGCACATTTTTCGCGCTTATTCATTTCACCGGTGTCTATTGTTGAAGCTCGCTGAGGGAATATTCAAATCAGTTTATGGGCAAGTGTAACCGACCCAACAAAGAGAGAGTAATAAAATGAGAAAACAAGCAGGGCGGGAGCGCAATTCGGTTCATGCCGAGCGCGTAATGTTGTTTCCGCACTTTCCGACGCCAACTGTCTTGAACAGCTACAGCTACTACTACTACAGCTACATCTACGGTGCAGCTTCGGATTCTTGCAGCTTCACCAAATGCTAGTGTAACTGCCATGTACTATACCCACTCCGTTATTTTACGTAATATAATATGTAATCTCTAAAAGTTTTTTACGACTTATACCTACCGCCGGCAGTTTTTTTTTGGAGGTGCATCTGCATCTTTACTTATATCCTAACGACCTTGAATAGAGCAGTTGGTATTGACCGTGCTATTTGTGCCGAGGATCGCGGGTTCGAGTGCTGGTAGGGACAAACGTTGAGTGATGACAACAAATTTCTGGACCCGTGTCATAGATGTTTAATATCTATATAAGTACTATCCGTCCCGACGAACTTCGTACCGCCTCAGAATTAAATGTATGAGAATATATAAAAAAACCCATGTCTTAATCTTAATAGTTATTCTGCTATTCGGGGCCGAGACAAAATCAAACATCAGAAAAATCTGTCCACCCGTTCTTGAGTTATAAATGGTGTAACTAACACGACTTTGTTTATATATAGATTATATACTGGATTCGCTCCCAGTCCATTGTACGGTACCCATAATACAAATATTGCTTAGTGTGGGACCGTATGATTGGTGTGTTCGTTTGACGATATTATAATATGTATATAGGTATTACTAGCTGTTGCCCGCGACCTCATCCGCGTAGAAAAGTAAAACATAATAATGTATCAGTTGTGAAAAGTTGACCCTGGCAATAATGTGTTATCTACTAAAGTACTCCAATATATCTATAAGGAAAGGGTAAAGCTTATTAAATAAATTGCCATGATGTTGAAAAAAATATTGATTGCAAGCTGTATGCGTTATAATGATGCTATAGGATATAAACAAACATTTGTCAAATATGGCGAGCGGGATTCTGCAAATAACATTTATAAATAAACAGACGTGAATATTCAGTGACTATAATGTATTTATTTCTTTTGAGTTTAAAAACGATAGGTACCTACGCTCTTTTTCATTCGTTCAATCCTATAGCGTCTTTAGTTAAAGTACTTTACCCATAATATAACAAGGTTAATCGTTTGAATGTGTAGGTATTCTTCATGTACGTGTCAGTAAAAACAAATTTATACTCCATGTCAAAACACTATTTACACCAATTATAATGTTTTCGAAGTCATTTATATATCATTAATCTTTTTCAAACAAGGTCTGTACTCGATAGTTTATCTGTTGTTGCCCTCGATTGATTTATTATTTACGTGATTTAAGTGGCCAATACAAACGATTTTTTTGTAATGTTGCCATAGATATTTTTTTACCTTTGATGCCCTGGTTGTCCTTGAAATGAAATGGTTTTACTACGAGCACTACAGTTTTACCTAGATAAATTTAATATATGTAATAGCAGGCCCAGTACGGTTGGTTTAGAGCAGACAAAAAATGTAGTTATATTGGTTTTATCTCATTCTTTCCTATGTATTACGAAAGGGAGAGGACGATTCAGTGCGACAAAATCCATATGATAAGTCTTGTCTTGACCCGCGTGTTAGTCCTGCTGTAGGTACTTACTTGTTTAGTATGTATTAGTCCATTTAATAATATCATTTTGGGTCATAACTCACAAAAACTTTTTTTCTCATTATTTTTCAGATCTCAAAAACTGTCATTTCTGTTCAGAAGTAACGAAACTAATTCAATTTCGATCTCTAATTATACGCGACCGGGACATAAATCCTTGCATCGCAATTTATGCAAATAAAATGAAACATTACGCTTCGTTACGCAGGATCGAACAGCTGAAAAGTATTGGTGAAACTTGCCTGGACGGATCTTGAAGGGCTGATTTTATTTTCTATTTTACATAACAATTAAATAAAGAACATCCCGCTCCCCTTTACTACAAGTAAAGGGGAGCAAAGTACGACAGTGCGAAGTACTACAAGTAAAGCCAAAGTTATTTTTTTTATATAACAAAAGTGAAAAAAGAGTTAGTAAAAGCTTCTCTTCTCTCTCAATAAACACTCTCCTAATTGATGACACTACCTTCTGCAAGTTCAAGTGTGTGATTTTTTTCTCATTATGTTTGTCATGGAAACAAAATCGAAACTGAAAACATGAAATTACAAACAATAAATAGATAGGAACTCTGATTTTTCTACCAAAATAGTAAATATTTTCTATAGTACTGAAATGACATTTGGATAAATCGCTTCTTAAATTATAGTCGGCTTCACGTACCGAGATATGTTTTATTTATCAATGGAGGTATTACCATTTAGCTTTTCTATTATTCAATCAAACAAGCACTGCTTTGATGTTTATAGCCTTTCCCCTAAATGATGGGCGTCCATCCGGTCGATATCCATACATTGGGGAAAAACCATGAGTCGACGTTGTGAATGACGAAGGGGGATAAATGAGAACTGTGCATTACCTGGTTAATATATTCCATTTAAAAAAAATCTTTTGAAGGCTGGAACATGATTTCGTTAAATTTAGGTATTACTAGCTGTTACCCGCGACCTCGTCCGCGTGGTATTTAACAAAAAGCGGGCGAAGTCGCGGAAAACAGCTAGTCTAAAATAAAAGTAGCCTACGTTACTCCTTGTTACATCATCTATCTGCCAGTGAAAGTCCCGTCGAAATCGGTCCAGCCATTTCAGAGATTAGCCGGAACAAACAGACAGACAGACATACAGACAAAAATTGTAAAAAAATTCGTTTTGGTATATGTACCGTGTATACATCCAAATGCACTTAGTAAAAAGCGGTTATTTTAATATTACAAACAGACACAACAATTGTATTTATTTGTATAAGATGTATAGATTATTTTTGCCTGATGATCTATCATAATCTCGACTCTATCATAACATCATTGGATTGGTAGATAAGCAGTTTAAAACATTTTAAGGTGTCTCCAAAACTCTATCACCGGCAAAATTCGGGACTGACGTCAGGTAATTAGCAGGTCATAATAACCTGGCATACAGCCACATCCTAGATAACGCTGAGTAGAAGAAGACTTTTATAATCATTAATAATTCTAGTGTTCAACTCAGCTGCGGCGCGAGCAAAACACCAAGCTTTCATATCAGGTCTTGGCCTTCATGACACATTGTGGTCATAATGTGATGATTTATTATACATTAATTTATTCAATTTACCCACATATATAATATCTACAAGCGTTTTCAGGAGAAATGTGCTTTGTAATGCCATTTGTAAATTTCTATTAATTTATGGTTAAGACTGTGTACTATTAGGTCAACACACATCAAATAATCACTTAAAAAAAATTCTTCTAAGTTTTTCAAGAATTATGAAGTGTGCTACAATTTTTTTTGATGTGCTTAGGTATTATATTATAAGCAATCTAAACTTATAAGAGTTCAAAGATATTGATACCTATGTATAAACTTGATAAAGTGATTTCAATCACTTTTTATCATATGTGTACAAATAAGTATGTGAAATGTATACTTAAGTTTCGTCTTCAACGTGTGAATGGATATTTATATTATTATGTACAATATAAAAAAAAATAAGCAGATATCAGAATGCACTCAGCAAATCCCCCCACCATCGGCCGTCAGGGTGCACAAAACGCTGGCAGCATTGCCACGTTGAATGGCAATGCTGCAATAAAAAAACAATAGCAATTGAATCTGAACGCGCCCACCAGCAATGTTTGTTCTCTAAAGCATATTGTCTACTTCCTGTGGAACCCTTGACGAAAATACTTAGAAATTGATTCCGAAGCTTGGTTTGCAGAGCTGTCGAGGAGCCGACCGATCCTCACATCCATATGGCTAGTGAGTACTTAGACGGTTCCAAGCGGGCCTAGAGTGAGTCATTGTGATCCACGTTGCGTACACTACGACTATAGTCAATATGTAGTATCAGTCGATTTAAAGACATTACAAAGCTATGTAGTTGATGCGACTATAGCGACTTAAAAATAATATATATATATACATATAACATATTTTATTAGAACCCAAAATAATTTGATCAAAAATACCAGCTTTTCGAGAAATTACAAAAAAAAAATTTTTATTTCTCGAAAAACTCCCATAATATATTTTTTTTACCGTAACTATCATGATATTTGCAATTCAAATGGTAACACCTTATATACATACACCATATGATAATTACAAAATACAAAAGATATTATAACAATTTCATTATAGACTTTACATTTCTAAGAACGTTATATAAATAATATCTCGTAGAAGTCTGAATACTCCGGACAAACGAAAGAATAAAATATTTCACGGAATATCTGCTAAATCAAAACCAAATACTCTGTGTACCTACTCAAGCAAGCCTTATATTGTCTTAAACGACTGAAGGTTCATCGTAGCCGGGCAAATAATACCGTCGGGATTCAAAAACTGTTTCTTAAGGGATTTTCTCAACATTCATTTGGGGGAGATTGCGGAGAGCTCCTTCAGGGTGTGGTAATGGTGCAACTTGTTCGAGCAGCCGAGCCCTCGCAGCCGGCTTGCGAATATTAAACTTCAAACAACACTTTCTTAAACCGTAAAGAAGGTAATAATTTGCTACCTTTACAAGAACGGTCTTTACCGCGTGAATTGGGATTCAGGCGGAAAAGAGCGAGTGTGCAGAGATAGTTGAGGACAAAGCAAAATCACATCACCGGCCATCGAACTCAAAAGTCTCCCGCAAAGATTCGCGCGAGATTGGTCTTTACACATACGCTCGTTCCATTCTGAGCAAAAAAACTACAAAAAACGGCCCCCTGATTACGTATCTTGCCTAGCGTAACGATAGCAAAGCGACAGCAATAATCTCGCAATAATTGCTTTCAAATCGCAGATTTGTATGGCGTCGCAGCGCTACGTAATACGAATTAGCAATTTAAGAGCAAATATTGCGCGATTACTGCTATCGCTAGGCTATTGCAAGTTACGTAATCAGGGGGCCGGTCACATATTCACTCGCGATTGCGCCTGCAGGCATTGTGTACGTAAGAGAACGTGTGGTATGCAGGCGAAGTCCTTGTTTCAGAAGCTGAAACCTGATTCCATAATAAAAATAATCATTAAAATAAACCCAATAAAGGTAAATAGTTCCAGGTAGTTTCAGGTAAGCCGTTTGGGGATTTCATATAAATACATATCGGTAAATGGAAAGCACTTTAGAGACTATGTCATTAATTCGAGAGAAACGTACATTAAGAAGGATGATTTAAAAAAAACTTTACATGAGATTTATGTAAATCTGAGGTTGAAATAATACTTGACTTAGTGCTCTACCTTTATCCCTCGTGTGACATGTTAATACACGCAATAAGGTATAACTGAACGCTCACTTAAGTTGAGGAGATTTGAAAGCCAAAACGGGATTAGTCTTGAGGGCCTTTTAAGAAATCTACAGAAATAAAGACATTCCCAACAAATGTTACAGAATGGTGAATTTATTTGCATAATTCAGCAAACCTAAATCCTTTGTCCGCGGCCCGCCGCTCAAATAATAAATTTACTCCATGTTCTACACCCCAAGCGTTATATCTGAACAAAATTATTTAGGTATTCGAGAGCAGCTTCTTTTGTAAGTTATTTACACGTAGCTTCAATTTAAACTTGGTATTAACGGTTTTCCGTGGAATTTATAGAAAGTAACAATCTGTATATAAAGTTATTACAAAGCAGTTATATTCTAAAAATGCTGACAGACAGAACGGCCTCACGAGGCTGCCTTTTATCACCCAGTCAGTACGGTTTCACCCGACACAATCTCTTGCGCTGCCTTGCTCGAGCACTGGCAATTATGAGCCCAAATATTTATTCAAAGTATGCTTGAAAGGAGCTCGAATAAGGCAACCGGTATAATGCCAGGGCAAGCTCGCGAGACTTCGTGATAAATCGAAGCATGGCTCCACATCCACAGCGACCGCGTGGCCATTGCAAGGCTCAGGCATACCACGCACGGGCTAACACTGGCTTTGACGGCCTGATTAGCGCAGTTGGTAGTGACCCTGCTTTCGTGCCGAGGGTCCCGTGTTCGAATCCTGCTAGGGAAAAACTTTGTGATGAGCACGAAAGTAAATACCCAAGTTATGATGTTTAATATCTATATACTTAATATATACTGGGTTCGCCCCCAGTCAATTGTACGGTCCAAAATACAAGCGTTGCTTAGCGTGGGACCGCATAGTTGGTGTGTTCGTCTGGCGATATTTATTATATTTATTATTATTATTATTTATAACAAAGACACACCAGCAAGCCTGCCAATGTACCTATTATAACTATAAGTTCAATGGCCGGTTTTCAACGCTTCGGTATGTATTTATTCCGGTATCGTTTGGTTTACACATATGTTATGTTTGTAACGCGGCAACACACAATCTTTTATGTAAGTGGTATTGTAACTATAAGTCTCTGATATTTCACCCCATCGCATTGTGTATTCCGCTCGTGCGCTACTCGGGCGATTCCACCGCGAGCACAATATGTGTAAATTTAGAAAACGTTTTCGGCACATTATTACGTTTAGGGATTTTCAAGAAAATTGCCTTATTACCTTTTTGAGTTCGATTCTGAGCTAGGATTTAGTTGGATTTACACGACGCTTTATACAATATATTTTATTTTCCCTTAACTGCCGTAACTGCATTTTTATCGCCGTTTACACCAAATGACATTATCGGTTTGTATTACTAAGACGATATTCGATGACACATAATATAATAATAGGTGGCGGTAAGTACGAAATAATGTTAAGGGACAGTGCTTTTATAATTACCTTTTAGTTTTATACATTGGCTTGTTGCCAATCATACAATTCTAATATGTTACTTGTAACCTTGAATGCTATTCAATCAATAATCAATGTAATGCAATCTTATTAAAAATATTGAACATATTTAGGATCGATAGCGCGAGGTAAATGCCATGAATGTACTGTTTTCCTATACGCGAACGTTAAAGGGTCAGTGTATGATAAAAGTAACCCCTATAACATGGTGATACAACCTACCACATTTGGCTTCGCAAGCGATACATAACAGTCATCGTATCATAAACCACGCGGTGCCACCATGTAGAGACAAACAAGTAATCCAATTACATGTATTCCAATCGGGATGTACAGAACTATGAGAGTAGCATAGTTTTAATAAAATATATTACCATCTGTCGTATTAAAATTCGCTAATTATCGATATTAGCTCCACGTTGGGTAATTCTAATTGCGTTTAAAGTGTACTTATCAAGAAATCGCTAATCAAATGCAAATTGTATTTAATAATAATAATATAATATTGCCAGATGAACGCACCAACTATACGGTCCCACACTAAGTAACTTTTGTATTATGGGTACTGTATAATGGACTGAGGGCGAACTGAGTATACAATACTTATATAGATATTAAACATCCATGACTCGGGTAGAAACACTCGTGTGCTCATCACACAAATTTTGTCCCTACCAGGATTCGAACCCAGGACCCTCGGCACAGAAAGCAGAGTCACTACCAACTGTGCTAATCAGCCATTAATAGAAGGCAAAGCTCTAGTTAAAGGGTAAAGAAACGTTACTTCAATCGGAGCTAACTTTTTGGTTCATATCTGTCGCATTTAAATCCTGTCGACAGGATTCGCGGCACGTAGAACTGGCTGGTGTATATTGAACAAACTAAACAGTTGTAAGAATACCTCACCCCGGCTCGTAGGTAAATTGTTTCGGCTGTTATTTATGTTTCCCAGCTTGCTAATACGTGCACCGCTTCTGAAAGCGCTCGGCAGCATACTCGTTTTCACTTACAGTTTTTTGTGTTTCATTAGTAGTATAACACGGGGACCATATTAATATCTCTATAAGCTTGCATCTTAAAATAGTCGGTAATAATTCTGTAGTGAAAAAGTACAAAGAAATATCAGCCATACTATTGTAGAGAGAAGTACTATTGTACATTTACGCAACGCGAATATGAGCTTATAGCTGATGCAAATACTGAATGAGCGAGTAGAGGCAGCCTTGCGTGGCCCCTCGACCTATAACCAGACGCGTGCTTCAAAAATATATATAACTAGCTGCCCCCGCGGTGTTACCCGCACGGGAACCATACATTTTACCGGGATAAAAAGTAGCCTATGTGCTATTCCCGACTATAATCTATCTCTGTGCCTAATTTCATCCACATCCGTTCAGCCGTTCTGGCGTGATTGAGCAACAAACATCCATCAATCCATCCATCCAAACTTTCACATTTATAATATTAGTGGGATAAAATAAATTCAGAAATCGTTTTGATAAACATCATTTTATATCAGTCCAAGTAAAATTTATACCATCGGTGTGAAATGAAACAACCCACTCCGGTACTTTTACGTGCTTTGATAAGTCATGAAATCGGGGGAGCTGAAAATAATTAGGTAGCTTGAGCTACTTCGAAAAGCGTGAATTACTAATACTCACGCGAGCATTTCATATTATACTGTAGTTAGAGATGTAATTAAACGTAAATTATACCCGAATTATTATCGGATTACTGATACTAAGCCACCGGCGCGGCCAGGAGGTAACGATGCCGTAAAGCTAACAAAATTATGGATTATTTTTTATTATTCTAGAAAACAGACTTTTTCGTGTTCCGCACCACAAATTACTTTTCTTTGGGTATTGTTTGTTCAGTGTACCTTGGCAGGTACAATAAATCGTTTAGTTTGAAATGCCGTAAAATAGTAAGCATCAATAAAGATGTGTAACTCTATAAAGTACCTATTGAAATAAAATCCTTTATTTTTAGATAAAGTACCACTACCAACAATGTTTTTATACAAAAATAGAAATACGATAATATTTTATAAAAACGAACGGCGAAGTGCATAAATGGTAAATTGTGAAAATATGGCGAATAAATAAAACGCCATCCCAAATAGAGTTCAATCGAATTGTTGCTTGATTGTGCTGGAACATATACCTAACTGTTTTTTTTTTTTTTTTTTTTTATTACATTATAGGCAAGTATTTGATCTCGATCTCACCTGATGGTAAGTGACGATGAGATCTACGATGGAGCATACTTGCCTAGGTAGGAAGGCGGCAGTAGATAAGAGACGCTACATTCACTAGGCTCATGCAGCGCAACTGATCTGACCCGCCATCCATGAATGGCAACACCGAACATCATGCCGGAACACGGCTAGGCCGCTTGGCGACATGGCTTTGTTCAGTGAGTGGTGACTAGCCACGGCCGAAGCCTACCACCAGTAGAGTTGTCACCTGGTTGGCACCACCCAGGGTCACGTGTAGGGTATCTCGAGGGTACTTAATTCCCCTACAGACGAAGGTGACTCGACCCCATAAACTGTTGTATGACATGAACAACAAGCATATACACAAAATAAGCATATATAGACTTAAGCTAATATCACGCCAGTTCACACCTAGACCACCAGCCAACCCATCATAACATCAACAACAAAAAATGTTCCCAAAAGACAACGATTGAATTTTTTCGTGAGTATTTTTTTATATGCATTCTTTACATAGTTATTACAAATACTATTAATATGCACATGTTCAAATGGTTGTATACTCTTTATGTGTCACGCTGAAGATACAAAAATAATAATATCGCCAGACGAACACACCAACTTTACGGTCCCCCACAAAGCATCGCTTGTATTATGGGTACCGTATATACAATGGATTGGGGGCGAACCCAATATATAATATTTACATAGATAATAAACATCTATGACTCGGGTACCGACGTTCGTGCTCATCACACAAAGTTTGTGCGTAACGGGATTCGATACCGGGACCCTCGGCGCAGAAAGCGGGGTTACTACCAACTACGCTAATCAGGTCGTCAAGTTTTGTCCTACGTTAAAAAAGGAATAAACGCTTTTCAAGGTTCCGTAACGTAAAATTATATTGAATAAAATCTAGCGAATTGTTTAATAACATTCAATTTCAAGTTCTTAATTACGGTCTATTGTTTCAGCAAACTGAATTGATGTCTGAATGCAATGAACACGATTTGTAATTACTTTTTTGGCAACCTGACAGCTCGCGGCCACCTCAAATTACGTGCTTCAATTTTCAGTGCTTCAAGAGCCCCAGCTTTGCTAAGTACCTACTCGTGTTTGAGAATGCAATATACTTCAAAATACAAAAGGAAAAAAGCACCTCTCTTTCATTGTGATAGTAGTTAATATACCTATTAAAGCTAGTACGTAAGTATGAACTTAAACAACTGTATACAGTTGATCACAATTCATAAACGTCAAATACTATTTCACTTTATAATTATATTATCGTTTACATCGGAGATTCGCACATGCACATACAATTCTAATATATGATAGATTTATGAAACTCAAAGTGAAATGTATATTTCTTATTAATGTATATTTCTACGGATGCAGTTACCTATAATAGTTTTTCTTTTCTAGGCTCTACTTTCTCTTTTCTTTATTTTTATATTGTAGCCTTATACCTAGATCAGAACGCGACCAACACCAAGAAAATCTGGATTATTGTGTACCCATGCGATTACGGTGATCATACCCAAGTACCCAAGATCCTCCTCGCACTGAAGGTATCTCCGGTACAATGCAATCAGGGCCACCCCCCATGACATTGGGACTATTTGGGACCAAAACTATTGGTCAAATTAGGGTAATTGTGTACTGACGTGCACTTCTGGCTACCCGTTCAGGTATCACAAGTGCATTACGTTTATATTATTGTAAACAGTTGAATTAGCAGTAATTTAGTAATGAATGAATTGGAGAAATATGAAAGTCCATCCAATATACTTAAAAAAAAACAGATTTTATTACAGAAGATGTAAAAAAAACATCTTAATGCATTGGTAACTACTATTGGTAATAGCTATGATGTAATGCATTAAAATTAGGTTATAAAAAAATGTGCCATCCATATTTCTTTTCCCACATAGCTTTCACTTAACAAAAATACAGATATGAGTTTTTTATATTGTGATTGATGCTACGCGCGATCTAAATTGCAATCGTAGTCACGAATCGACTCATGCTGGGTGCAATCAATTGTATCGATCGAATTTCGTTTGAAATTTATTATAGTATACTGTATTAATACTGCATTCAGGTGATGCTATTTTTCCCTATTTGGAATTCGTAACAGAGTATTTGTTGTAACAAGCGAGCCCGCAAGAGGATTATTGCTTTTGATTTTTTAGGCTCCATGACTAATTTCTAAAACCGGGCATCGATAAATTTATCTTAGTTTATTAGTGTAATATGCTGAATGAAGGATGTTTATTTTATAACTAGACTAATTTGTGTGTTAATTTAGGTACATATTATTATGTCTGATAAGCTTGTCTGGCTTACTGCTTTAACTTGTGTAGTCCAGTCTTTTACAATAGAGTCACCCAAAATGTGTGTTAATGTGGAATTGCAACGATGTCAACGCATACTGCTCAGCCAATCTACCTATAAGTAACTAAGTACTAAGAACTCTGTAAACTTTTTTTTTTCACAAGCTCTTAATTAACTGACTGTTGCAAATTAATTATACACCGTCTAGAGGCATTTCATGAGGTTTCAATTTTCACACACGTGTGTGTAGCTCTAATGACAATATATTTCTGGTACAATTGCTGATTATGGATCACCTTGTTTTGAATTTCTACACATAATAGTCCCTAAAAAGGTTGATTCTATCGGTCAAATTCAATTACTGTCATCAACTAATCAGCTAAATAAGGTACACCTTTTTTAAGTTCTTGTATTTCGGCATGTGTCTTGTCTTTTGTTATAGCTACGTATCTGACACAGCTTTGGTCAACAAGGTTCGATTAACAATAATATACTGATTAAATATTTTCGAAATAGCAATAACATATATTCACCGTAGATATTTTTAAAATATGAGTAATCTTTATAGAAACTGTAATGTTAGAAGCATCAAATATGTATATTTTTAATATGTACCTTCAATCTTTTAATGCTTCATGCTCATGAAAAAGCCCCGATATTGTTTTTATTTTTCGTACCTATAACTGTAATATTGTAATTAATTTGTATGTAGGTGAGTACCGCTACTGATTCTTGGAGTAGCTACATTATAAAAGATTTTCATCATTTTGTTGTACGCAGAACCTTTGTTTTAAAGTTTCTTTCAGTTGGTTTTCTTTTGTAAGTTTTACGTAGTGGCCTTTTAAAATCATGCCTTAGATCAGAATTGAATTTGTATACGTACATTCTAGTTTATACTAAGGAATCATTTTTTGTGGTAACTCGTTATACTTGCGCGTATAAAATGTCCTTTAACATTCTTTAAGACACTATTAAATTGTTCACGTTTTTTTCTCTTTACATTAAATTCCCAATCACAATTACCCGAAGTCTTTCGCAGGTAACCTCTTTTACGTTCTACGTACAATTCTCAATAAGAATTAAAAATTCTTTTCGAAACCATTTTAGCTCCAACCATTTATTAAAATTAGCGTTCGTTTTAAATCAACAAACGTTTAAAGTTCTTTTAGTTTTTATATAAGATTCTACCCAAAATTGCTGTAATTTATCGTTATCAGAGTGGAGTTAATTTTCTATTCCATCTGGCACCGGTATTACACCTTTTGTGCAAATTTCGGGAAAGGGTTGATTTTTGCGAGCTAAAGAACATCAAAGTTGATGGGAATTTAAATTTTACCTTCTTACAAATTATGCTAACGAATATCGGATGTAGCTGTTTTATTCGAGCCATTTTGGCCACGTATTTTTTTGAGAATTGTAGGTATCGTCGCGGACTATAATTTGGGATTCATTTAAAGTTGAATATCGTACAGCAATCGTATACCATAAGCGTACTATTTTGACTGACTTAACTAGGAGCCTGATCTATGTGGTGATATACGACCTTATTGCATATACGTGTCATTGAAAATATCAAGGAAATGGGTCCCATAGTAATGTTCACGCCAATACCTGAGTAACTGACTGTATATTTTTTCCGTTGCTGTTTTTTATGTGAAGAGAGAGAAGAGGACTTGCGAATATAAGACAGAAGCCCAGTTGGATATCAAATCCCATTTAACATTATGTTTGTCGTTAAATACCTACTTATATAAAATCATAAACATCAAATCACGACATACCTGGGCGATGAAAGTTCATGTTTATCGTCAGAATACTTTCCATTCTGGGCATCTCTAACATTTTTAAAAAATCGAATGTCAGCATAGCGTGTAACGTTTTAGTCTCATATACCTACAGTTGTTGAGTAACCATACCTTATTTGTGGAAAACTAAAACCGAACACAAATTATTATAAACGGTTTATCCATAAACTTGTAATATACATAAGATATCTAAGATTTTAAATTCAAATGGCTTATTCGAGTCGCTTTGCAAATCGAAACACGAACGAACGACTCGCTCCGAGAAAACTCAAATTTATTTGCACCGTCTAATAAAATAATAAGTAAATGCAACTAATAATATCATTTATGTGGGATCTAGTAATATTCGCGGATATATGATTGACGCGATAGCCGTCTCCAAACCAGTCGCGCAGCCTCGTGAGCATGCCTTGGGTAAATGCCGCGCGCGGACTGACAGGTGAGGCAAAGGCTCGTCCGAGGCGAACGCTGACATGTCATTGGTCTCGTTGTCTGTCTATGCGAGGCATGTGTCCGAGGCAGGCTCGCGAGGCTACGCGGTCAGTCTGATTACGGTCAATTATTACGTTCAATATAATAAATGTCAGGTAACTACCGTATATTAGAAGGAGATACTAATTGGTGCTATTCAATCGCAATACATTAGATAGCCGATAATTAAATTAATACAACGAGTAGGTAAGATATTTTTGTTATTACTTATATATTGGTTTTAATTAATGTCCGGTCATTACTCAAGTGATTGCATGTTACATTGATTAATTTCATGAATCGAATCATTGGCGGAGTATTATTTGCTGAAAAGATTCTCGATTATTATTATCGATATCGTTATTTTCGATATGATACTTTTATAAGGCTATTTAGATACCTATACAGGCTGTTAGTGACTTCGTAATGAAACTAATATCGATGGATTTAATGGATGGATTTAACTCATGATTCTGTACCTCCCAGAGTTGGATTTTTCCTTGATCTGGTCATGTTTTTTTTTCCAGTTCTTTTTACATTTATTTGAGCATCATATCATTATTGCTGCTATTGCTATAATCATAAAACGGATAAGGGATCTAAAATCACTTGGTTTGATGCAGGGATGTCTTAATATCCTATTGAAGTTTTTTTAATCCTAAATGTGCAGACGGGCTAGTTACAGTTTTATAATTTTATAAATACATAGATTGATATAAGAGCCATCTACAATCAAATCATGACAATAGCAAGTATGTTGAAATACAAAAGGTTATATGAAACATTTGTTACCGTCGAAGCGTTATTTACGAATATGTTACAGTCTTTTGCTTGTAGATGGCGCTGTTTTTAATTTTTCGTAACATACTTATTGTGGATATTAAATAGTAAAATATGCGACATGAGGATGTCATTAATAATGTACTCTGTAATTGTAATTATATTTTCAGGTAGGAACTAGCCTTTATAATATTATTATAGGGTTAAAATCTGCAGGCTTCTATGTAGTTGTCTTGCACGGAGTTGCTTTTAAAAAACCATCCGTAGGTATTCCAAATTTGTTGAGGAAGATATGCAACATGTAATGATGGAATCTTAGAAAAAACGACAGGAGAGAGATACACTGATAGAAACACTGAAGCTAAACCTATATGAAGTCTGACTTGCGCAAACTATGCTTTCATTACCAACATAAAAAAAGCGCGGATGTTATGTCGCATGGCCACAGCGTCCCAGCAGTGACTGAGATGAGTATACAGGTGTGATGATCACAATGGTGTTGACATATCCGAATATGGATTAATCCCCCTTCAAAAAATATAATAAAAAAAATATATTACTATTGTATTTTTTACAAGCAATTGGTTTCGATTTATTTTAAGCGAAGCGCTTGATTCACTGAAGGCCTGCAAATGGAATTCCTGCACGAGAAAAAAATCGGGAATGGCCTTTTCGTACAGCCCTTATCGAATCAAATTTCATGTTACGGTACCCAAAACACAAATGTTGCTTAATTATAGAGCTTAATTAGAGATAGGTCTTATGCCAAGGCTATTGTTGGTCTAGTTCGGAGTATGTATCTACATACATAAATCTACTCATATAGTACCTACCTACTTATCTATTACGATGTAGATTCCTGATTGTAATAGATAGAGGTACTTACTCTGCATACTAGAGTTACCGAGTTGACGCATCGCTACGCGAACAGTGATAATATACCAACTAAAGAGAAACGTACACACCCGCGATCGTTAATGACATGGCAGACATTACAAGTATCCACACTGGACTATAATCATATGTTAAGGCCATTATGCCCATATTATATACAAATAATGTCTCTACCCATTACTTCTGCACATAGTGAAGCCTCTAACATCTTTAGCACATACGTGTCATTTAAATTTTCTATGTGTAGTGCCATTTTTACGATATTATCGAGTCGAGTGTACATTTCGCTGTTGCTATCTCGATAACGATGGGACAAATATTGCTTTAGTGTTCAACGTGTAATAGAACTCTTTAGTATTTTTCCTAGTGTAGTTTAGTCTACACATATTTGGCCGATGCCGAAGTTTTATGGATTATTAAAAAAAATAAAATAAACAGAAACAATATTCAGAGGCCCCATGGATTCTTATGGCGAAAGAGAAAAAAAAAACAAAAATATGTTTTTTTTTTACAAAATTAAGGAAGATTATTTAAGGTATGTTAGTTTTAAACAATTAAACCTTGTGCCAAATACATATAGCTCTCCTAGATATTACAGTATTTCTAGATGGTATGTGTGTCCTCAAAATGGTCTGTAGAGTCAAATGCAATACAACAAAGTGCACACAGCATTTATGCATCGGTCATAAAAATCGGAGCCTTCACATGGTCATAATCGCTATAAAATGCACCTGCCTACGTAATGGCCTATTGAATTTATGTTTCATTGTCATATTTATGCGTGTTCTTTGGTAAATGGAATTACATGTATACGATATAATATCGCCAGACGAATACGGTTCCGAACGGTTCTGAACTAAAAAATGCTTGCTATTATGGGCACCGTATAGAATGGCTAGGGGTGATCCCAGTAAATAATGACTTATATACTTATGTACGTATATACTTATGTCTCATGTACTCATGTCTCGGGTAAAACCAATTGGGTTATTAATATTGTATCTTGTAATATTATAAACAGGTTAAGTTTTATGTTTGTATGTTTCAGGGCCTTATCTCCGGAGCTTCTGATCCCATTCTGAAAACCGTTCACAGATAGAAAGCTGAGTGTCAAATATTTTAGAATAGCCAAGTATAAATCATCATAAAATCGTTAGTAGTGCTAAAATATCTATAATTTTGCTAGTCTTCCTACCTTCTTGTTAATCCGTCTCTTTACTTACCTGTTGCTCTCAATAAGCCTCTAAGAACAGCACAACTTGGAACCCAATCTGTAGCGCGGATTTGTAGTAGTGCGTCTCTTCCAGTTTGCATGTCAATTTACAAATCGACCCTTCAGATTCAAGTTATGCCGTTCGTTGATCCTTTCCAAACTGATTCACGCGTACGGAATTGTGGGCGATAGCTAGCGTACGTATGGTTTTTGAAAATTATAACATAGGTAATTTACAATTTTAGACACATTTGTCATTTATTGATTTCTTATATTTACGCGAATACTACACATTGAAACCTACGTCTTGCTGACAATGAAACAATGGTTAGTTTTGATGTTCAGTCTTTGTTTACCTGTCTACCTGTAGCAGACTGCATCACAATAGTTTCGAAGAAGCTAGCAGAGAACAACATGCCAGAGGAATATGCTGAACTCTTGAAACATTGCCTTACATCCGGCTATCTGTTGTGAAATGAACAGTTCTACAAGCAAGTAGATGGTGTGACGATGGGCTCCCCTGTTTCTCCCGTTGTCGCCGATTTATTCATGGAAGGCTTTGAGGAGAAAGCCCTTCGTACTTCACCTGTGACCCCAAGATTCTACAAGCGGTACGTAGACGATACTTTCACAATATTACCATCAGACAAAGTAACAGCTTTCCTAGACCATCTCAACTCCATACACTCCAAAATCAAATTTACAATGGAGTTAGAGGCCAATAACTCTCTAGCTTTCTTAGATGTTTTAGTGATCCGAAATCCCAATAACACCTTAGGCCACACCGTGTATAGAAAAAAGACACATACAGATAGGTACTTAAACGGTGAATCTCACCACCATCCAACACAGTTAGCTACCGTGGGTAAATCTTTGTTTCAGAGAGCCAAAGGGATCTGTGACGAGCAACATCTGGCTGCTGAGCTCCATCATGTCAAGCAAGTACTGCATGACAACAAGCTCCGAATCCCGCGCCGCCGTCACAGGGACCGAGTGAAACCAGCCACAGTCGAGCGTCTGCCTGCTGTACTACCATACATTAGAGGTGTCACAGACAAGATTGGCTACATCTTGAAGCGCGCTTCAAAGAAAACTTCTTTCAAGCCGCCGAAGAAGATTAGTCAGTTTTTACCATCTGTGAAGTGTCACATTCCTCTACAAGATGCAGGGGTATACAAACTCGATTGTGAATGTGGGCTCTCTTACATAGGACAAACCAAAAGATCTATAAAAACCCGGGTAAAAGAACACATTGCTGATGTAAAACACCGGCGCTCCACGAAGTCTGCAATCTGTGAACATGTACAAGATCGCACCCGCCATTATATCAGATTTGATAAGCCACAGATCCTCGCAAAAGAACACCGATTCCGACCAAGGATGATACGCGAGGCCATTGAAATTAAAAAAACATCCTAATTTCAATAGGGAAGATGGCTGGGTGCTACCAACAGCTTGGGACCCTGTAGTAAACATCATAAAATCCAGAACCAAGCGTACCATTGCAAGACCTCAAGACACAGTGAGCTCTTTCTGCGTAGATCGGACCGCAAGTAACAACTAAATATGAGGGTACCCCCGTCAAACTATGACACCAGGACGTCAACCACCTCAGTCCTCCCGTGACCATGGTTGCTGCAAAGCAGCCGAAACGTCGGGAACGTAGAATAAAAAATAAACCGCGATAAAATCCTTAAGATTAGTTTTATTTCAACATTTGTCATTATTTTAGTTCAGAATAAGTCATGTCTCTTTGGACTCTAAAGTTAGAATGTATCAAACTTCGGAGTTTTTACACGTGTAACTATTTTAATGTTTGGGATCAATTAACACTTCCTTATTTGGTGTAGGATAGCATGGCGCGATGGCGTAGCAAATATGTGTGGTTGCAAAGAACTACAATATAATTTCTATGAGATCCAGCACAGTATATTTAACCAACCAGAGATATAGTATAACAAGCCACTGACATTAGTTAAAAAATATCTATAAATTCAGGTCAATTGCAGAGAACGTAATACAGGAGATAACTCAATTAGGTAATTTCATTAAAAATTGGCACCCTATTTTTCAATTTACTTTACTAATAAAAAAAAAATGTAGTTATTCATCATGAAAGAATCTGAGTGAATCATTTTGATGAACTCGTTGAATAATCTGAACACTTTGATTAATTTCTGGGAGTTGAATTATACCTACAGTCAAAGAAACAGAATGATGATTGCACATTCCATTTGTATGTGTAATAAAAAATATAAATTTTCTGCATCACAAATTTTATCAGGTATCTCTGTTAGGTGCTTCTATAAATAAAGCGACAGCGGGGTACGTAACCTCTGATTTAAAAAAAAAACATGCAAAGGCAACAAAAATCGCTAAGTAACTTTCGGGATTCAAGCCGATTTTTATGGACGATATTTTATAAAAATATTTTTACCCATGGCGATACTGATTACCCTGTTTTAGGGTTTCGTACACAAGGGGTTTTAACAGAGAACTATGGTCTTTCCAACATGTTCTGTCCGTCCGTCTATCTGTAGGACTATCTATCCTTTGCGCCACCCATGCGGTGTGAAATTTAAGTTGTCGTTTTTAAAAATATTCAAATACTTTTAATAATTTTTCGGAATCCTCAATGTGCAAGTCTGACCTGCCCTTGACCAGTTTTTATCTGTACTTCTAAATCTCGATACCAATGTTTTTGTTGATAATAAATTTTCCGAAATGTTCAAGTTTAATTGCACGTTATAAAATGTAATATAAGTATGTAGGTCTGGACCAATATATTAAGGTATACCTAATGCCATAAACTTTGGCTTCATTAATTAGTATAAGAATTTTATATTTGTCATGCAAATGCAGTAGATATATACTTTTGATATAGGAATTATATTTCGGTAGTCATTGACATTAATTTAATTTATAAATCGATTATCTTAATAAAATCGAGACGCAATCGATTTAAATATCACATATTATTGACAAAAAAATTAAATCGACTGCGAAAACACTTAGCTGACAAAATAAAAACAAGCTCTAGAATTTGATTTCAGCAATGTAGAATACACCATGCCAAAGCTTTTTGTTCGGTAACTACTTGAATGTTATGAGGTATTATATTGTCAGCGAAATGTTTCCGTAGTCGGGTTTTTTTTAATAATTTGGTTATTTCCGTTTTTTTTATTTGAGGTTTGTTTTAAAATGGTAGCATAAAAGTATAACAATATATAAATATTTGGATTTGGCTATTAACTAGCCTTCATTTGTAACAAATATTATTATAATAATAACAAAATAAAAAATTCCCCCACTTTTATTTCATTTGCAGATACAATTTGTTAAAAAACCTATATAGCCTATGTCAATCCCACATTGAAGACGAATCTAACGACACTTCATTTGTAAAAATCTATCAAGCTATTTAGGCTGCAGAGCGTGCCAAAGTAATAGACATACATACACTCGAAAAACATTATCCTCCTTTTTGCGCAGTTGGGTAAAAAACAAACAAAATGTAGATAATGTTTATTCGAAAGCTTTATGTCGATGGGTACGAATAAATGTTCCTTTGATATAAAGCCCTTCTTATCTTTGAGGCAGGTAGAAATGCTCATTTCTTTTTATATATTTTGTACTTGCTGTTGCCCGCGACTTCGTCCGCGTGGTATTTAACAAAAACAACCGTTGACAACAGCCTGCTCGCCCATTCTGAGCCCGCGGGACGCATTGCAGGTTGCTATCAAACTTAATCAGGCGCTGCGCTGCAACATTGGTTTTAATTTTTTTTCGTGAGATCCTATTTTTTTTTCTAAAATAAAAGTAGCCTAAGTTACTCCTTGTTACATCAGCTATCTGCCAGTGAAAGTCCCGTCAAAATCGGTCCAGCCATTTCAGAGATTAGCCGGAACAAACAGACAGACAGACAGACAGACAGACGGACAGACAGACGGACAGACAGACAGACAGACAGACAAAAATTGTAAAAAATGTTGTTTCGGTATAGGTAACGTGTATACATCCAAATGCACTTAGTAAGAAGCGGTTATTTTAATATTACAAACAGACACTCCAATTTTATTTATATGTATAGATAAAGTTCTTTTAACTGATCATCAACTTTGTTGCTAATCTTAGTTGCTTATTTTAAAGTGACTAAACATATTTTTCTTTAGGTAACTACCTACTTGGTTTTAGAGAAAAATGTTTAAACTATGAATCAGATTTGACTTTTTAAATGAACTTTGGCTCCGTCATACTTAGAATGTACCCTACTTACCAAATTGACATTAAGAACCTACAACTTAAATACCACCCGACCATCATGCGACCCGGACATCATGGACCCTGCTTTTTGCGCCGAGGGTCCTGCGTTCGCATTCTGGTGATTTACTTTGCGTGATGAGCACTATAGATGAGCAAGAATGGTATCAGATTAATGGATGTATAATATCTTTATAAGTATTATAAGCTCAGTTTGCCCTAAGTCCATTGTACGGTACCCATAATACAAGCGTTGCTTAGTGTTGGACCGTCTAGTTGTTCTGTTAGTCCAGCGATATTATTATTATATTTCTTTTTAAAACCAAACATAGATGTTTTTAAAATTTCTTTATACACCCTATTCCTTTAACACGCAAATAAGGCTTACGTTATGTGATTTTAAAATTAACACTATCCTAATGTGTTTTTATTGTATCAATCCATTGTCGGGTGAGTGCCTCTCGGGGTCCAGGTGCTATGTCTTTTATTTGCATTATTTTCTAACATCCACACGCGTTCGGTGTTATCCTATAAGAGGCGAGTGTGAATCGAAATATATTGGTTTTAACACCTATGTATTTGTATAATGTTTAACGAAACGTCCCCGACCTGGCGTCGGCGGCCGGGGTCAGGGACATGATAACATACATCATCGGCGTTTACATAATATTTAAGTTTGTTTTATATGACCTCCAGTTAACTTATGCTTGGACATACCCGACTACATTACTATTGGATGAATTAGGTAACATAAATATACTCAGGCATGTAGTACCTATCACAAGAGTGTAGGCAGAGGTTGCTGTTTGTCACGTGCTCTTCCGCTTCCTCAATATAACTTATAAAAATAATAGTGTGAAATATTTTTGGGAGGTTTATCGGCAGGTTATATTTTATAAAGATCACATTGCAGAAAAAAAATAAAGGTCAAAATAACTCACAATATTAGCACCGATTACATTTATAACCGTGATTTGTATGGTCTACTCGTTAACCCCTAAATATATTGTACAATCATAATAATATACATATATACCACTTACATATTATTATACCATATATTATAATAAATATGTAGTCGTATAGTGCTGAATTACTTAATTTTCCACGTAGTGGCTCGCAATCAGAATAGTTTTTTCTTTCGTTTCAGAAATCAGCCCCCATGAGCGTCATATAATATATGCTCCTTGATTCGAGTTTAAATTAGTCTTCTCTACACCGTGACCAAGAATAAAAATAAAAATAAATAAATAAAAAAAAAGATTTCTCTTATTATTAGTATAAAAGTTCCTGATGAAGAAACACGTGTTTCAAGATTTAGGAAAAATAACCTTTCGTTAGTAGAATCCTTGTCAATTTAAGTCCAAACAACAGGTACCTCATGTATGCAAACCTAAGTAAAACATTAGAAGTATTGGATTGGCACCGGCGTTAAATAATAGAAAATTATTTCTAGTTATTTAGTTTTTAGAGTTTTTGAAGTGCGGGCACCTCTGCCTGGTGTACACGTTCTCGAATTACAGACGTGATGGTGTATTTATTTACTTATGTTAATCTAATCAACCTAATATCTTTGGTATTTGCATTCAGTCAGACCAGTTTCAAACAATGACGAGAAATGAGAGAAGCATACTCAATTATGTACTCATAATGACAGAGTACCTAAGTTCGAAGACCGGGTATTTAACTGTATTTACAGAAAGATGTGATAACATCATCTCATATTGTTTCAATGTCTCTCAATAAAGTTGTCGTTTAGAAGAAATTAATAAACAATGTTAAAGTACTAGTAAGTAATCATATGAGTGTCTATTGTATGTTACTACGTACTTTCTACATATACTTTCGTATTTTTACCTTATATTTTGTAAAATATAGGAGTTTATCACCAGGCATGGTGGGAAAACCTGTTTACCACGTTGATAAAGCCTTAATCGATGATTGTCCACATAAATTGTAATGCAGGTAGTGAAAGCAAAGTTCACTTTTTACCCTTGATATATTAGTCAATGAAGTATTTAAACAGGTTGAAAACCTGCTTCGTATTTCATCGATATTTCATTGCCCTCATGAAAATAATGAAATCGCGCTACTATTATCCGTTAACGAATAAATCTGTAAAACATTATTATTTATTAAATTTTCCATGGCTCATGAGAAGGTCTAACAAATTCTCATAGCCCAATCCATCCTGACAGGTTGTTTTTGCAACTTCTGAGTCTGTGTTTTTGTTGCGAAAAAAGATAAACCATCTTATCGCGTCGTTTGATGTGGCCATCACGATTTATGGAATAAAAGAAGATATTAGTACAAGGAAATATTTATTTCAAAATATAAATATATGTATTTAAATCTATCAAAATAACAACACACTGCTAATACTAGAAGGTCAATCTCGACAGCAACGCAACTTAAACATAAATTCACCAAGACCTTCACACTTGTTGAAGTTATTATTTATTTATAGAAAAGACAAACTTATTTAAGTTCCTTGTAAAACCAAGGAATAACAATACTATCTACATGGTTCCGAAACGTCACAAACTGCAGTTCCGAACAATCAGTCGAGTAACACAACTGTCACAATACTTTACAAACAATACTGCTATAACCGTACTTTGGGACAAAGTAGTTCTATACGTATACTGAGCCGATTCTGACCGAGGTCTTGGGCTTGAAGAGGTTAGACGCGGTCTTGATGATGTTGAGGAGTGGCCTGAAGGTCGAGCTCTGTGTTTGGTAGTAGTTGTCGGGTTGCTGTTGCTGGTATTGGTACTGATACTGGTTGTTGTACTGTTTGTAGAACTGGTTGTACTGGTAGTTGTAGCCCTGGGTGTCGGGGCCGGTGCTGTCGGGGATGACGTTCGATATATAGCTGTTGGTGTTGTCAGCCGACTGGTATGATGATGTAGCCGTGTAGCTGGCCGCTGCAATAAACATAAACATCAAATAAGTAATGTGGATGCAAATTAGAATGGCGCCAAAGAGTGCATCAAAAATGGTAGTTGAGTTAATACAATACACAAATATTTCGTGTTCACTTTAGGAGATGCAAGTGATGAAACAGTCAAATACGCAGTTTTCAATGAAACTGAATAGTTCTGTTAGGTAAAAAAACTAATTTATGCATGAAATGATAAATCTGATGTAGTGACACTTACAGCAGAGGCCAGAGTATTTGCTCGATTCCGTGAGACCATAGCTGCTGCAAGATGGGTATCCCTTCTCGTAGGGTTTGGATCCGATGACGTTGCCGCCGGGACCGTAGTTGCAGACGTAAAGCTTAGTGTAGCCTCGGGTAGGGTCGTAATAGAAAGTGTAACCGCAGCCTACATGAGATGTCTCGCTCCAAACCAACTAAAACAAAAATCCAACATTAACATTTTGAAATCAAAGATCTTGACGATGCTGAATTCGTGGTACGAGACAAGCTATCTATTCACTCTTATAGAAATGTAATTGTGCTTATTTATCTTACCTGAGAGTAATGTCCAGTGCCATGTCCTCCACTGATGGGCTTGAAGCCATAGATTCTGACCTCGTCGTACCAGGCATTGATTTGCTTCATGAAGTCGGGCTCGGAGTCAGCAGATTGGCTTGGTGGGCGAGTTGTCCAAGTGGCGGCGAGGTTCTGACCCACGGGGAAGCGGCCATCGTAGCGCTGGGAGAGACGGTCATGTGCAGTGATGCACTGATCGGACCAGTGCTGGGCGCCTGCAGCCAGCTCATCGTCCCATACCTGTAGAATAAAATAGAATTGCCAATTTAGTTTGTGCAATATACAATTTTAACAGCGTCTCTATGCGGATTTGCGTCAGATCGTTCGAGTCTCGCGATCGATTGAATCACAGACGGGTATAGAATAAACTTTAAAAAATAAGAAGTTCCAATCTTTATTGGATAATAAATTTTGATTAAGTCACTGTAATCATTAATTAATTTTTAATGTATTTTTATTTTATAATCATGACGCATTAATGTTATGATTAATAATATATAGTGTAGTATAATGTCATGAAGCACTCGAGCTTCACACTATTTGACATTCGAAGAATTCATATTTTTTTTTTAATAATTGATTATCAAGTATATGAATTACAAACACACCATTTCCATCATGTTCGCCGCGGGTGGTTGGCTGGAGACCTGCCCCAGGGCAACGGATTGTCTGAGGCGATTGTGCGCGTCGACGATTGCTTGCTTCTCGTACGCCGACAATCCTCCAGATCCTAAAACCAAACATCATCCATTGAAACAAACTCTTAAGATATATTGAAAAAAAAAACATATAAGTATCGACAATTATTTTTGTTCAATACGAGTGCTATCCTAATTCATTTTATAAGGTAAAAATATTATTCTTGGTGATTTCATAATCCGTTGGATTTATCTGATTTATAAGACCGGTGCGTGCTATACAGGTGTCTGAGTCAATAAAATTTTACGACCCCGACCCATACGAGTATGTAAATCGGAGCGTCTTTTGGATGAAAACTCGTTCACAAAATCTAGACTGGGTGGCGGCGAACAAATTTATGTCTTCTTGCTAGAATTACGGACATTTGACTTTTTATGTTATTCTGATGCTTTTACGTTTTAATGGATTCAATATAGATTGCAATCGTGTCCCTACCAAAGAAGATAAATATTATTATTAAAATAATATTTTTAAAAGATTGATCATTATAATAATTACAGAATTACTTAACAATTGCAAAGTGGCAAGAAATTTAATTAATGTACGCATTTTGATGTTATTTAAAAAGGATAATTATCATTATATTTAACTTTTAAGTATTCTAAATTATAACGGCTTAATTAATAATGAGTATTAAGGAATAATTTAATAAAGTCGAACTTACGCATTAATTTCTTTCCTGCACCACAGTTCCCTTCTGTCGTTGCGAGAAGACCTCCCAAAACAAACAACACTAAGGACATCATCTTGTCTTATAAAGTTATTTCACAAACACTTTTAAACTGAAAAATTACACGTTGAAAGTAGAGATTCGTAACTAAAGGACTTCACTTATAATTTACGAAACTTCAAACTTGTTGATATTTGCCGGTGATCCGCTGCACGACGTGCTGCGCGCTCTCCAGGCTTTAGCGTTCTATGCGGCAAGCCGCCGCTCGAACGCTTATGTACCCGACGCTACGTTACCATGGAGACGGAGCGACGCCGGGCGTCCGCTGCGTCTGCGCACGTCTGCACATCACCACCCGCGCCGCCGCCGCCGCCGCTACCGCACACGCTCCGCGTATAATAATTATTCCTTAATTTGCGCCACCGAAATAAAATGTAACCTACTTAATTCATATATTTTATTAATGTATATTATGTAGCCAGTGAAATATGCTCATAATTTGTAACTTGTAAACAATACCCGAGTCAATCTAGTTATCGATCGTGTAGTGACTTCAGTTACAAAATAAAGAAAGGTTACACGAACATCGGCCGGCTACCTTTTATCTGCAATAATAATTTAAAACGCATTATGCTGAGCACTGTGGTCGTCAATGAAATCGAGTTCTTGTGATGTGTTCGACCCAAACCTGGAAATATGTTGACAGATATTGGTCGAAACGGAAGTGGTCTTTAGGTGAAATTATACGCAGCTAAAAACAAGGAAAGAACCTTTTTATGCTACAAGCTATTCAATTTTATGTCGAGAAAGAACAATGTTATTTGAAATACACAGTGGGTTTACACAGTGCTTAATTTGTTGTATTATTGTTTTATAGAATTGGTATTGCTCAAATTTTATATCATATCACGTCACGTCACAACAATTAATCAATTATTTATTTAATTTGTTGGAATATACCTAACTTGATGGCCCCATTGCGAAAAATGGCTATGGTATCGTTAAGGAATACTTTGTGATTAAATTAATTTTATACTTATTACACTTGATGGCTGCTATAATTTCCTTAAAAGGTAGCATTACGGTTGGGCTAATGAAATTTCAACCAAACGTCGTTAATTAGAGCTAATACCGATGAACACTTGCGAGGTGACGACCTGTCTGATACCAACGATACCGGTTTATCACCTGTGGTGAATTTCTGTTCAGTGCTCTACTATTTGCATATTAATCCTTTTAATTTTATTGACTTTTATTTTACGAGACGCTACTTAGATGTGGATCCATTATCTGTTGATTAAAACTTTAGATATTAAACGCAGAATTTGTTTAGTTACTATGCGTAGGTAAGTGTGCATTAAATTTAATAAAAACTGAGTAGGTTTCTAACATTTTTTGTCTTCTAGTCGGTCGCTGAAAGGTTCCTAAGTCCCAATTCAATCTCGAAGGTATGATAATTTATTTTCCAGGAGCACATAGTCGTGGGGAATGCTTGTGAGATGATAAAAGAAAAGGTCAATTTGTATGATACTCACCATCCTATGACACCTGCGGTAATAGATATCACAATAATTCAAGTCTTTTTTTCATAGACAGCTAACATGTTGTCTCCTTTTAGTAAACGATGTATATTAGGTACGTATGTTATTATATATTAAGTGATAGATGATAGAATCAGTTTGAAATATAGGTAACTCATGAATTTCAATATTAATGAAGTATTAGCATATTAATGAGTTCAGTAAACGTGGCTTTTGAATGGGTGCTGTGCATATCCCTTCAATGTACACAAAATGGTTCATTCCAACTTTACTCGCGGTTGACCTACGATTTCAATTTTAGAGACTTGATATCGTTAAAAAACTATACGTCAACAAAATGGTTAATTGTTAAATGCACAAAGAATATAAATCCCTATATTATGACGCCTTATTGCAATATCCTAACTAATCTATATATAAAAAACAAAGTCGTGTTAGATACACCATTGATAACTCAAGAATGGGCGGGCCGATTGTCTCCGCCTGGAATAGAATAACTATTAAAACATGGGAAAAAGTCACAAAAAATAAAGATAATTCAGTTTCTTAAACATCTAGTACCTTAATAAAGCTATATAAACTTTTAAAAAGTCTGTGAAATGTGAGTGCACTACAGTCTACCTCTGCTTACGCCTTCGGGAATTACAGGCGTGATGCTTTGTGTACGTACACCTTTAAGAACAACTGAGAGTTAAGGGCTACAGTTTGTATTGATAGGTCATGGATACCTATTAAGCAATATTTTTAATATATTATACTATGCAAATATTATAAAAAAAAACTAGCAAGCTAGGTTTTTGCGGATTGAATGACAATTTACTAGAGGCAGACATAAATTTGCAATTCTAAGTATCCTCAATTGCTTGGACCTTGGCAGTGGACTTTCTCGACCTTGATCGATAATGAATCTTCTATATACCTAGTCATATTCAATATGTATTCATATGTAAATTATTTGAATTTTGAATGATGACGATAATGAAGTGTCACACAACTAATTTCGTTAAAATACTGCTACAAACACAGACGAATTAAATAAAACAGACAGTGTCGCCAACGACCCTTTACAGCACAAAAAAGCAATGACATCCTAGACACTATGGTACCTGAAAATTCTCGTTAATTTTTACATCTCAACTTAGATAAATGAAAAAAAATAATTATACAGATATCAGAGCATGTATTGTTATTAAATACGTCTCCAGAAAATGCATTTAAAATGTTTATCATTTTGATCTATAAACAAAAATAATATATTTTATAGTTATGCAAAATTATCTAAAACTCGATAGATAACAGCGACATAAGAAACATCTCAGATAATAATCACACCTTGAGGCGCCTCATCAGACTTATGATCTTATATTTATACGCAAAAATAATACCTACTTAGTAAGTATTATTCACACATCATCAGCGAAATATCATTGATCATTACGAGAGTGAACAGGTACCTTCTAGGCAAGCATGCTCCATCGTAGATCTCATCGTCACTTACCATTAGGTGAGATCGAGATCAAATACTTGTCTATAATGTAATAAAAAAAAAAACCTACTGCATGAAAAGCATTGTCCTTATCTTTTTAATGTCGTATCACTTCACCCACTGGCGAGTATCTCTATCATACATCCAAATCACTGTGTGCAGCAGATATAATACAATTGCAAACATTATTGCCGGAACTTTGGTATGCGCAGCCGCATAATAAGCTAACATTTTAAATTAAAATTATAAACTTTACATGTAATAATGCAAATAAAATTATCAGTAGGTACGTTAAAGCCGTCACGTATACGTTTTATCTTCGATAGCAGTAACCCATAAAATTCTGTGGAACTCATCTTGAAAGTCAGAGCCAGTTCGTTTGACCTTTAAATAAATAGCCTTATTAATATCATTAAATAAACCAGAGAAAACGGTATAGTCTACCATCCAATAATCATTTTTAACACGATAAGTAAAATGTTGAATGATCACTTTCCATAAGCTATGTTTAGCCTTATTTTGCGCCTATAGTGAAATGTGTCTCGTTAATATGGGTTAATAATATTTATAAATAAAAAAAATTGAATCAATTATCATGATTTTGTACGCAGGAATAATTTGTCACATTATGTCTTCACAAGGAAAGCTTAAATCTAGGGCAATATGACCATCATAGCGCATTATGAAGTCCTACTTTTATTTTATTTACACTATAAAGTATCGTTCTAAAATCATTACAAATAAATATTGAAATGAATAATGAGTGTGGATTTTAAGTTTCATGTTTCTATTTTATGTCAGTGTATGCGGGACTATAGACAAGCAACTTTCTGACGGCGAAGTATAAGCTTGTGCTGGCAGACAAAGCGTCGGCTGCGCGAGCGCATGTATCGGCGCATGAATATCAAACACAGATGTATGTGCACGTGATCGTGCAAATGCAATGTCGGAACAGGGGGGGGGGGGGGACTTTAGACAATACAGTTTCTGAATGTAAACTTTTGCTTAATAAAACTATTGTTACTGAATGAAAACATTAATAAGAATTATGGTGCATTTAAGTTCATCACACGACTATGATTTATACTTTTTATAGCATCAGATAATTTAGGTATATCAGATGTTTTTTTTTATTAAAATAATACTAGGTATAATAGATGCTATAACGAATTGTAGATAGTTCAAATTAACAAAAAAGATTAGTCTTCGGGAATAGGTATGTAAATAAAATGGACATCCGTGTGGAAACCAGCTTTGATGTGCTAGAATAAACGTTTTCCAAAGCATTTAGAGTTAAACGATAGTCAGTGGTAATTAATTCGTATGCTCGGTGCCTTCGCTAGCTAATTAACAAACATATGTATATCTACATATTTATTTAACCGCAGTGAACTAACATAACCAACTACTTGCTCACAGTAAATATTAACCTTCCTAAGGATTTCGAAGGATATATATATACTATATACGTATGTATGCACGTTTTTCCGACGGATTATTCAAGTGCAGGTAAACAATTGTAGACTTTATTATTTACATGTAAAGATGATAAACGAACGTTACCTTCTTTTATAAAATATATATTACATTAGTAGTAAATACTCGTAATACCGCTGCGGCCATATTTGTTCTTTCAAAGTTTGTGCTTGAACGATCATATGTACACATCCTGCTATCGTGGCATTGTGAATTAACGTAAAATAATTGTCTCATAATAATTAATTATTATTATTAAGATTTTGAATAATGAACGTCGTTGATCGTTCTCGGAGAAAATTAAATTTATGTGTTCCTAGAATAAAAAAATCAAAAGGAAAAAGCAACACCTGCATAATAAATTAATGACGTGATTTTAGATCGTTGTTCGTGATTCGAGGAGTTGATTAATCTCGGCAAATTACTGTTATCTTCATAGCGTTCACTTCATTAATGTTCCTGTTAGAAATTTATTAGGTAACCAAATGAATCGTCTTGTCAAAGGAAATAGTCTTGACATGGTCACAATTAAATGAATGTCCACACTTTAATGAGTTTTAAGATTTCGAGCGTCACTACTGTGTGTTTATTGTTGCGGTCGAAGCTAGGACTAAAAATATACCAAGACCAAATTTCACATGCGAACCCTGCCGTTTGCGATTGCGTTCACTTAAGCTCGCAAGGCAAGGTTTAAATGGGTGCTAAATTTGCGTATAGGTACTACGTGACATGTGTATGCGTAAAAATAATAATAATAGCCCTTTTAATGTCCCACTGCGGGGTACGAGCCTCCCTTCAATGTGATGGGGATTAGCTCATAGTCCACCATGCAGGCCCGATGCCGGTTGGCGAATTTCACACTTTTTTCGAGGCGTTTCAGACAAGCAGGTTTTCTCACGATGTATTCCTTCAATGTTTAGCAAGTGATAATCATGGTTGCAAATGATAGGTGTATGTTTGCCAAATTTGAGTGTATGTGGTATACTACGTGTTATTATGATCAGTTTCAGTATGTGAATCAAAGTTAAACGTTTTTATTGCGAAGAAGGAATATAGAACACGCTGAATATATAATTATCAGCACCTTCATGAACTTGTTGTCCATAACCACTGTCCTATTTAGGCATACCGACAACAATTATGAATGTATGTCGCATTTCGTAGAAGTTAATTGACGTATAAATTTGTAAACGCAAAATTCCTTGTGCCATTTACCCTTACCTCCATTCATTAAAGCCGCGACTTTAATCAATCCAAAACATGTTGAGTTCGATCGTAGGTAGGTATCTATTCTAAAAGTCGACGCTAAATTGCTTTGGATGAATGAGTTATGGGAAATTTTGATGTTAATTATGAGTCAAGCTTTGTGATTCGAACATGCTGTCTGGTTCGAACATAATAATAACTTTAGGTGGCATTAGATCACTGGAAATGCGTGTTCTGAATTCAACTTATACTAGTCTCCGAATAATTGTGCAAAAATATGTAAAGTAAATGGTATAAAAATATAGAGCAAAGACTAGAGTTTGCAATAATAAAAACATTAACAGGTTCATGGTATACAAGTAATCTTTCAAAAGATTGCTTATGACAGATGTTTTGGCACTGAAACATGATGATAATTTAACTCGTTTCAATTAAAACGGTAAGGACTCGAAACGCATGCTAGGATAGTAGAGCAGGAACATTAATGAACATTTTGATGGGCTTGGTCACACTGATTTGGGATTACAATATTCACTATGACACCTATGTCGGTAAAATTTTAGTTATGACTCGTATGTTTTTCAATTAATAAAAAAAGATAGAGTACCTACGTATGTTTCGTCTCTACGACATATCAGATAGATAGATAAGTCATTATAAGTCACGATTTTGGGTACGTGCTGTAAACTTTAACATTAGCTTAGAACCACTTTAATAACGACCAATTTACTTCTGGCTGCACGTCTAGAGGTTTTTTATTTATATTGTTTTAAATACATTATATATAAGGTATACAAGTATCAGTGAAATGTCAGTTAAGCAACTCATTATAAACGCTATAAGTAGTAAAACTTATTACTTGGTAATCTGTGTTGTAATCATGTCCATATATATGTGTTTAATTCATTCAGTTTGGCGAATTAATTATAGTAAATGATAAGCATATTAAGTAAGTAATTAAATGAAACAGTTTTATTTAGACGTAAATTAATCAAACATAAATAAGATCAATACTGGCCTGCATTGGGCTTGTGCTATAACATTGACCGAATCGTTGCAAAAATGTATTAATTTAGTGACAACCTCATGAAATGATATTATGTTGTTTTAGTGTCAATTTGTCAGTATTTTTATGTGTATTTAAGCGAGTTTAATAAATTAATTTCTTTAAACAAATTAAATCAATGCCTATTTTCGTTTTATAGGCGGGTACGCAGAAGCGGTATAAAAATTTATCAAAACATAAAGTTGTGTTGAGTCGATGTGTCGTAAATTATCCCGGTATGTAAGCGGTGATTTTCCATCTTTTTTTTTTGTTTATAGCTATAAAATTGGCAAAATTTATGGAACAATTCTGTCATCATAAGCTTCGGCTGGTAGACGCATTGATTAGTATAATAGTACCACGTGACTGATTCAACAGCGTATATAAATATTTTTCTGGGTTAGCACGTTGAATACCAAGAAACGAACGTGATTTTTAATTAACAGATTTTATTTGCTTAGCTAAAAAGATTCCCCAGTTTCCTTATCCGAGATGTCAAAAGCATTTCGAAAGAAAGGAGAAGCTGTGTGGCTGTATTAAAATTTGGTCTCATGGTCTGGTGATAAAAAAGCAACGTTTGAATTATAATCTTACGCATTAGAAATTAAAGTATAAAATAGAAGGTTCGGTCTACTTCAAACGCTATACGGTTCCTTCTTAAAAGCATTGGTGAATTGTGATTGAATAGTCAGTGCACCTCTGCCTACTCTACTGGTAAATAGGTGTGATATTACATTATAATTATATAATATACTTACTATAGCTTAGTTACCTCTGCTCCAAAGAGTAACACATATACCTGATACACCGACAAGTGTTAAGTGGTATTTTGTTGTAGCAATATGAAATCTTAACAAAAATATTTTATGCGTGTCTATATGCCGTTGTTCGGTGATTCTTACCCGTCTACGGTTCACAAGATTCAAATAATATAATGTACCTACCCACTGAGATTATTTCTAAGAAGTAAGTACTTTCTATTTTCACTGTACAATTGCTAAGCCTTTATATATTAGTTCTCTTGTCACATGATATGACACTTTAGATAACTTACATTCTTTCACTTTCTCTGTTTGTTATGAATAGATCGTGAGTCATTGACACATCGATGACCGACATATTATGGATAATATAATATGATCAAATTCATTATGCGCAAATATTACCATATAATTGACACGTTATAGATATTATAGAAGTACAGTAAAAAAAAATGTCATGTAAATTATTCATTAATTATTTTTGACGATAAGTGTACACAAGTATATATACTACTTCGATTGTTTTTAATTTATCGAAATCGCAATATCCCCAATTGTACCTATACTATTTACCCTAAGATTGTTTTAATTTAATGAACATAATTGACTTTTGAAATATTTTGCCTCCGGTAAATTCAGTGAATCGTAATGCATAATGATTCACGGCAAAAAATGCACTGGAGGAAAAAGTATTGGGGTCGTCAATCAAATACCGAGAAATCTCGATGTACTGACAGACGTGCTTTCCATTGAACTAAAAATTAAGTACTCGCTACTTAGAATCCGAGATAAGGTACTTATAATCTTACTACTTGGTACGTTACTAAAGTATTCGATTAGAATATGATAAAAATGACTCACTTTGACTCATTAGCACTAATTCAAGTAGGTACCTAACTAAGGTAGTAACCTACGAATGAAACAGTTTCGCATTTTCCGTAGTTACTTACAGCATCACTTTTTTTAACCTTTTGCTAACGATATAGTAAGTACTTGCGCTTATCATTTAAAATATAGTAAACATAGAAATTGCAAGATTTTTTTTTATTTGACCTTATTTATATAAGTATATATATGTTGTATTACCTTATTAAAAAACTATCAATTTTTTATTGCGGATTGCTGTATCTTTTTAACCGACTTCAAAAAGGAGGAGGTTCTCAATTCGGTTGTATTTTTTTTGTTCGATATAAATGTAGATGTTGTTTTATGTTAATAAGTTGACTTTTATTTTTTATGGTACACTTTTAAGACGAATCTAATTTATATTCCAAAACTAACAAAAAAGTTAAAAGTAATGAAATATAAATTGTATTCACTGTCATGTTCCCACGCACAATCCTTTTGCAAATTAGTTTTAACGATCAATTGATACCAAAATCAAATTATTTTTACGTACGTACCTCAACTTATATGGTATAATTTATGGAACACTCACATACAAATATGGATGTTAAAGAAAAATATCATAGTTTCTGAAACCGAGCTTAGATGACTTCCTTCCTACACTAGTTAAAGACACGATATGAGCAGTTCAGTAGATTGATAAAAAATAAATAGTGTTGATATCATGTCGATAATGGCGTAACCTTCGTGTGCACAGTGCTACCCGCTTCTATGAGGTGACATCGTGGGCGCAGTGGGTCAAAGGTTGTGACCAAACGGTGATTTATCAGTTAACTATACACACTTGCTTACACGGCTTAACGACAGACGACAGAATTATAAATATTCCAAAAAAAACTATAAATTGCACTTCAGTCTTAATGCTTTTGCTTCGATCATTAATAGGAATTGTCATTTTATGACTTGTCATTTAATAGATAAAAAATATGGCTTTATTTCAACGTGAGTTGGTATTTTTATTACGTAAGTTAATGAATTATTTACTAGATCAGGTTATTGCAACTTTTATTAGCGCAGTGTTGGTGCGAACTTAACACCACTGTGCAGCAGCCTGTGGTCGTAAAAATTACATTATAAACGTAAAGCCTTGACACATCTGAGGAATTGTTTTCCTCATTTGTCGATAACGACCCTGAAAGTTGAGAAGACCCTTAATCATAGCTATAGATCTGTTCTCTCGAAGAGGTGACCATTGAAACGTTGCCTGCTTTGGACACCTCTGTTTGGGTTATAAATAAAAAATCTATTTATAATTAAATAACAAATTGTTTTAATCAGCAGCCACTTAAACCAATATAAATATTGTTTTATTGTCATACTATCAATTTTTATTGATATTGCCAATGTGTCGCGAAGGGTCTATAAAAGATACGAGACGCAATTAGGTATTATTACAAATCATTATGTTAAATGACATTTTAATTTGAGTTTTTAATTAACATGTGTGACTTTATTTTTTCTGTATAGGTTATGTTTTGTGTTTTACTTGATTTTATTTATTATCTGTGTGACTCAAAGTTATAAAGGTGATCTAAAATTCTGTACAGAATTTTGAAGTAGCTACTGGAGATGCTTTTAAGTTCCACGCACCGCCCCAATGATTGCTCAACCTACTGGTCATCTTGTACATCTATAGTTCTAAACCAAGCAATTATAATAAAACCGTTAAGATAAGTTTATTTTATTAAGTGCGTTACTAACCACATATTTTCATTTCGCATTCGATGTCCATATAACAGCGTTTGCCAGACGCGATGACTTGCCAATATTATTATTGGACACGAACAACAACATATTTTAAAATCGCAAAAACGATTTGTTTTATTACAACCTTTTTAATAGGTTATATATTTTTTCGGACGTAACTTTGTCCGTTTATTTTAAACAAAAAAATGTTATTTATGATTGTATTCATATTTTATTGATCACGAAAAAATATTTAGCAATAAAATATTTGTTTTCTCTCATTAAAATTATTATTTCCTTGCACTGAAGTGTTAATTTTTATTTTACAACATGCAAAGTGTTCACCACCTACTCTCATTAACACTTATCCATATTGAATTCTATAAATAAAGTATAAGTGTATACAGGGTGTAAGGGGCATGGTAACGAAAACTTAGGGCAAAGGTTATTCTTTATGTCTATAATAAAATGATAGAAATCATTTATATCGAAAGTCATGGGTTACAAGGTGTTGTAAAATTTGAGCGCGGAATGTATCGTACACAGCGTGATCACAACACTAGAGCTTCACACGATACCCGACGCGTGCGAGTGACGAACGCACTCGAGAGTATTTTTTTTTATTACATTACTAGCTGTTACCCGTGACTTCGTCCGCGTGGTATTTAACAAAGACAAAACCGTTGGCAACAGCCTGCTCGCACGTTCTGAGCCCGCGGGACGCATTCCAGGTTGTTGCTATCAAACTTAATCAGGCGCAGCGCTGCAACATTGGTTTTAATTTTTTTTTCGTGAGTTCCTGTTTTTTTTCTATAATAAAAGTGGCCTAAGTTACTCCTTGTTACATCAGCTATCTGCCAGTGAAAGTCCCGTCAAAATCGGTCCAGCCATTTCAGAGATTAGCCGGAACAAACAGACAGACAGACAGGCAGACAGACAGACAGACAGACAAAAATTGTAAAAAATATTGTTTTGGTATAGGTACCGTGTTTACATCTAAATGCACTTAGTACAAAGCGGTTATTTTAATATTACAAACAGACGCTCCAATTTTATTTATATGTATGTATAGAAGATATAGATAGGCAAGTATTTGTTCTCGATCTCACCTGATGGTAAGTGACGATGAGATCTACGATGGAGCATACTTGCCTAGAAGGTACCTGTTCACTCTCGACTTCGTATCGAGTTTTAATTTATAATTCAATTTAAGGTCGTAATTAATAATAATGCTTTGTTCTATTTAAAAATTATGTTGAGGTAGACTTTCATTATGATTAGATGCTGAATTCAATTTAAAAATACTACTAAAATAGAAGAAAGAATTATGAGTTGAATCAATGGTATCAGTTTTCGTTACGAAGCCACATACAACCTGTATGTAAAGAGCTAACTGGAAAGCTACCATTTCGATAATTGAGCAAATTCACACATTTTTGCAATCGTCTGGTCTGTCGCTGGCGCCGATTGTGTTTACTGTACTGTGACGGTACTTATCGAGAAGAGACATTACTAAAATGGGAACATTATCGATGTAGCTTTCCTGTCTATTCTTATTTGGCCGATTTCCATTATTTTTAATTTACAATTAAAATCACAGAAAATGCGATTTTGGTGAAATAAAAATCTGATATTTCTAACGATATTTACTAGGCAAAGGTAACTATGCAAGCGTTTTTTTAGGATCATTTATTTATTTTATTTTTTTGGGTTTGTATTAGTTACTTTTCAGGTTTCGGGTTTATTTAAGGGTATAAGTGGTTTATATAGCTGGTATCTTTTCAAAATTGATTTCATTAAAGCATCTTCAATTTAGGTAGAGGTTAATTTGAGCGAGAGTCGTAAGCCCTCCGTATTAATTCCAAATTAATCACCTGTGCCACAAGTATGGCCACCCTAAAGAATCCCTAGACGGGACCTGTACAGATACAAAATGGGGTTCTTTGCCCAGCGGTGGGCCGCGCCGTAAGTTATGCTATGAAAATACATATTACATCTAACATAACACTTGAACAGGTCAAGCTTATAAATATGCGTGTAATTACGAAACACAACTTGTCAATAGCCAATAACTTAATATTAACGACAATAAATAATGAACTTTATTGATCTTCCTGATGAGACACACTTTGATTTGCTTTGACTATAGGTACGAGTACCTACTAATCAAACAGGGCTATTATTGATTATTTGTATAGTAGTTAGTATAAATAGACACAAAAAGGAATGGAAATTGATAAGGTTTTAAAGCTCTCAACATTCATAAAGAAAACTTTGAAGCTTCCATTTTTATTTTAATAATATGCTGTTCTTTTTGTATTAATATGAAATTGATATCCATTACAAATCGCATTAATTAATTAATTAATGATGTGATTTATGAAAAGCATGTTTTTTTCAATAATAATCGCTGAATTACTTGTCATTTCTAGCTGTGCATCCTGACGTCCTAACAAGGCCGTGGGCAGACATGCCTTATATAGAACCCACCGTTTTTAACCGACTTCGAAAAAAGGATGAGGTTCTCAATTCGATTGTTTTTTATACATAGGTACTCACTAATGTATCTGGTCCAGAGTTCGACCCCCCCCCCCCCGATCCAAAAATAAATATCCCTTACAAGCTACCATCATAATAAACATACCTTTTTTGCGTATTGATTGATTATACAAATATTACAGGTACTTAATGAAATTAAATTAGTACTTATAATTTTAGTATCTTGTCCATTTTATGATGTGCACTTAAAACTGAATGATTTACAGGGGTTATTTAAACATGGATGTTTTGTTTTATATCACGTGCCTTACGTCGTATCACAAGGTATATGGTGTATAATCGTAACTAATGAAGGTCATATAATTAAGCGTCATTATATAATTACTAATACAGGTAGTTCCTAATTAATGTATTTACGAGAACAAACATAGCAAAAAATAACTATTTGCATGATTACTATATTTTGGAGCGTTTTCAATATAATATTTACAATATATTGCCACTGTAAATAAATTAATATTAAAAAATATCAATGCGTAAAAAGTGAACTTTAAATAAAAAAATGTAATGGGTCCCGACTGTTAAACTGACAGCTGGACTTGGTTCGTTCTTTAAAGTTTTTATATAAAGTTCACTTTTTACGCAGTCGGTTATTTTGTTTTTTTAAATTGACCCATTAATTCACACTTTTAGTTAGGATTATAAGGCGGTACCTGATTATATTAAATTATCAGGTATATAATGACGATTATTTTTCACGTTTATAACATCCATTATGCGGTTATATAAACACTTTATAACAGATTTATTATAAGTAGGTACCTATTGAAAATCATTAGAGATCCTAAATGGTCATTCAGAATGAAAAATGATGAGACAACCCTAAAGATGATTTTAAAATACCTATTCAATGATACCCTACTTAACATAGTTCGACGACATTATTTTATTTATTTTTCACAATACGGCGTCTGGTTGTCGCCATATTCAATGTTGATTATTGTCTTGTCTTTAGTGACACTCGCAAGTAAGACAAATCGATTGACCTAAGAATCATCAAAATCGCCACAAAGGAACAAACATACATGCTGTTAAACACAATACCTACCCTACGCAGTTAGGTAAAAATAATATCTAAGCGACATGTGTTTGTTAGGGTATCCAAGAAAAATATTTGTCAAGTACAAGGACTTATGGATTTCTTTTTTTTAAGATCTAATACCTACCACTACACCAGTCTATCATCTCGTTTAACATGTTTCATCGGCAGAGATCTTGTGTTATTGGTTTATTTTTTGGCTAACGTTTTCTGACTATTACTATATGCATCTTAGATACAGAGCCTTTCCTGCTTCTGTGAAGTATATACTGTATAGAAGTCTACCTTAAGTAACAATATATATACTAACACCTATAACTATATTCATATAATACGGAGTAATGATATGTCATATCACTTTACCTTTATTCGGTAGGTATATGTTTTATTTTTTATATAATAATAAATAAGTTTTATTTTCTCTTTCACAACAGTAGCATTGAAATAAACTCGTATTTCGAATTTTAATGTATGTTACATTATGTCGAAACATTGTAACAAAACAATTATTTACGGAGTTCGCCGGGGAATAATGTAATGAAGCAAGATGATAAATATAAGTAGGTATGTATCGCCTGTTTTTAAGATGTAGTCAATGGTCACAATTTATATTATTTTCAGAAAACGTAAACATAAATGTAATTTAAAACTATTTCCATCACATTTAGAGGGTCACAAAATGAAATGTGTGACAATTATAGAGCCGATTGCCTTCATATGAGTTAACCGAGGAAAATAGGTTACATTGTTGGGTTGTGGCGTGGTTATATTATATGCAGATAATCCCAAACATTTTGTTGCCATGACTTTATTTGGTTGCCAACCATGCGCTTACATTTTACATCAAAAATACATCAGGGCTCCTTTATTGGAAACCGTATAATAAGTTAAGTTTTTATCATGGCAATACCTTTTTGTTTAAATACAGGAGTAACTTAAATAATATATTGAAATAAAACTAATCTTAAGGATTTTATCGCGGTTTATTTTTATTTTACGTTCCCGACGTTTCGGCTGCTTTGCAGCAACCATGGTCACGGGAGGACTGAGGTGGTTGACGTCCTAGTGTCATAGTTTGACGGGGGTACCCTCATATTTAGTTGTTACTTGCGGTCCGATCTACGCAGAAAGAGCTCACTGTGTCTTGAGGTCTTGCAATGGTACGCTTGGTTCTGGATTTTATGATGTTTACTACAGGGTCCCAAGCTGGTGGTAGCACCCAGCCATCTTCCCTATTGAAATTAGGATGTTTTTTAATTTCAATGGCCTCGCGTATCATCCTTGGTCGGAATCGGTGTTCTTTTGCGAGGATCTGTGGCTTATCAAATCTGATATAATGGCGGGTGCAATCTTGTACATGTTCACAGATTGCAGACTTCGTGGAGCGCCGGTGTTTTACATCAGCAATGTGTTCTTTTACCCGGGTTTCGGTTTCGGGTAAGATCTATAAAAACCCGGGTAAAAGAACACATTGCTGATGTAAACCACCGGCGCTCCACAATAAAGTGCTTACGCTACTTAACTTACTTACCTACTTACTACATTTCATAAATACGTTGTAACCTGTAATTTAGTTTTAAATATTGAACATATATCAATGAATAAGCAATAATTCTAAAACGTTTCATTAATAAAATATCAATTATCTCATGTGTTCCATGTATCTAAACGGTTAAACGATCATACTGCAATGATAAATTAACCACAAGGTACTTAATTTCGATGGATATTCAACATAATGAACTTTTGACCAAGCGATGACCTTAACTTTTACTGTCACCGTTACTGTCCGTATTCATCATGGCTATTATACAGGTTGTGTGAGTTTGTGAGAGAAATATATGGTTAAGGAATATCATTTACAATGGTAATAGGTAATATGCGTTTTTAAAATTTCAATAATAACCCCAAAATTTACAGACAATTATAATCTTCTATACTAATCTATACTAATATTATAAATGTGAAAGTTTGGATGGATGGATGGATAGATGGATGGATGTTTGTTACTCTTTCACGCCCGAACGGCTGAACGGATCTGGATGAAATTTGGCACAGAGATAGATTATAGTCTGGAATAACACATAGGCTACTTTTTATCCCGGTAAAATGTATGGTTCCCGTGGGATAGATGTTTTAATTTTTCATACTTTTTATCGCGGGTAACACCGCCGGGCGCATCTAGTGGATTATAATGGCATTGTAACGAATTTTTCAGAGGAAAAAATGCGTTATAAGGTCTTTACAATCGATTATAACTTTATATATATTTGAAGGTAAGTATATTTTGTATAAAAAATAGATATAACCGAATTGAGAACCTCCTCTTTTTGGAAGTCGGTTAAAAATACAGTAGTTTTCGAAATATGTTATAGTGTACAATGTCATAGAGATTTTTTTCGCTACTAAAGATTGGTAAAAGCATGTTTCTTGGTAGAACGGATAAGACATCTGTGGAAATTACCTAAGCTCTTATTGAAACAGAAGAATGACGTGCGGATATCTGTAAAATTCCACAGATATGACAGAGCCATAAAACTGTCATGCGCCTAGCAATATTTTATTTAATCTGCAAATCCTTTCATATAGGCGGTTTGTTCCAACGTGAACTCCCTGTGTATATTTTTTATAGTTTTTTTTATAGTGTGATTCATTATACTATTACTAGAATCAGTATGTAGGTAAGGTCATATAACAGTGTTCTCATCTTGCCTCCTCATTATTTTGAATGTCTAATTTTGATGCGGTTTGTTGCATCTATGAATATTAAGAAGTACTGTTAAGTGCGCATGCGTAATTCATTCACATTAACCATATCCGATACTTCCTGATCGAAAAGGTCGTAATCTGAAGTTAACTACACAATTATATATATAGGTATTTTAGCCATAAACGAATATTACTGAGTTCTATTTAAAGCTTTCTTGTAATATTTGGTCTTTTAACCATTTTGCCATTTATATTATTTGTGAAACTCAGACGGGTCTAATTTTGAAAACCCCTATACCAGTATAAATTTTTCTATAACGAAAAAATTATGTGAAATTCTGTAATTTCTTTAAACAATAAAAATATTTGAACTGACTAAGCTAATAGTCTAACTGTTAGACTATCGTTAAATGATAATGTGGGTTTGTTGCAGAGCAAAATCGAAGGTGCCGTGGGTGGAGCCGCGGGGAAAAAATATACTTTTTTGGCATTACACCTGATCGTTTAGGGCAGTTTGCAATATCTGCAACAAACATGATCAAATCACGTGATGTTAACCCCAAATACGGAAAAATTGGAAACAGGGCTAGGAAGAAATATTTGACAGGTTTTTAAGCTAGGAACTCTAGCAACCTATTAAGAGGTAAGCAGTTAACAATACTATTAATAATTTCAAAGTAGGTGCCTACCGCCGTACTTTGTGACTAGCTATTTTATATAGATGTAGGTTAGGGTAAAATGAAATGAAGTCGGTTATGTTTGTGGTTAGTGGTTTGAAACGTTATGATGCAATAATAGTGTCTCAGAGTCAGAATACAAATATTCAAGGGTGCGGATCCTCCATTCTGCATTCGTCTATTTTTGTATGATCGATAACTCTCTCAGTGTAATGTCAACAATGTTTTTTTTTGTTCTAAGATCAGTCTCTGAAAAGAATGAAAGTATGTTGCCTATCTAAAAAAAACATCAATTAGGTATCATGTTTATTTCTTATCTTAACGAGAGAAAGTAATATATTAAGTAGACTGATTGATTGTCCTTGAGACCTCCAGTCTAGTTTTCTACAGTGACTTAAGTCTTAATGATAAAATATTGGATCGATTATTTTAGTAAAGTGATAATTGGATGTAATAAATTCTGGGAAAGCTACCAATTATACTGATTTCTATAAAAAATAAATTATAATCTTGATATAAATGAATGGGCAAATCAATCACATTGTTCGGAGCCTTTCAAGTTTGAATTGTAATAAATTAACTTAAGGAAATGGCAACTTGTTGGTTTCGTTACTTATACGAAACTTAAAAAGGAAATGTAATTAAATGAAGTGTTTTGTGCAGTAAACATAAGTGTAGAATTAGGTGAGTACTTCACTATCCGGACGTTTTGGTTATTTTAGTAATTACTTCCTTTTTAATTTAAGTGTAGGTAATGAACGATTTCCATAGTTTTTTGGATGTATGACTCTTCATCGTTGTGATGAGATTCCTGACCTGCCTGACTGACCCTCATTTTGTTGTAGTATTTTGTGTGTTATTATTTGTATAAGCTTTTAAACCATTTACTGACACGGCATCCGGAACAAGTATACTTATTATATTTTGTAAATTTTGGTGACTTGTTCAACCCATATTAACTCGTATTAAAATGAGGTTTAAAGGTAATTTAATCTATACGGTCACGGTCACAGCACAATCAAAGTCAATAGGGTCATAAGGAACAAAACATCGGTCATTATCATAAACAATTGATTATAAATATCGGGGCGGGGCTCATTAGTAAAAGAATTATTTGTTTTTTATTAATAAACAATCGAATAGATATGAACATTATGTTATCAAATTATAGGTATAATTCTTAACGAATTAGGAAGAAGTGACAATGATGAATGTACAAGTGTCTTGTTTTCCGACAACCGTGTGTTAACACGTTGAGTGCGGTGCCATTTTCAGAGGACTTTCAGCCAGTGCGTTAGAGACCTATTCGACCTCTTAACCGAGCTTCACTCTAGTGCGTATGAGACCTAATCCATCTCGTAAAATAAGGTATTTTAAAAAAACTCATATCTTTATCAAAAAATAAGATACAATCTATGTTCTTTCTGTAAATAATAGAGAATTAACTGTTCTATCTCAAGTTTGCTACGCATGGGGATGTGAAAAGTGGGTTATGAGATATAACGAAAAAAAAATTAGGTATCCATTGAATCTCGCATCGCAACTAAAGATAGATCAGTTTGGGTTGTGACTAGTGATGGGATTAAAATAAAACCCCAGTCGATATCGATAGCTTAACTTTTTATGAAGTAATCATTTAAACATAGTAATATTTATTTCTTATATTTACGCGAATACTAGACATTTAAATAAAACTAATCTTACGGATTTTATCGTGTTTATTATTTGTTTTTTACGTTCCCGTCGTTTCGGCTGTTTTACAGCAACCATGGTCACGGGAGGACTGACCATGGTGACTGTCCTTCCGTGAATGATGAATTATGATAATCCATAAAATTAGTTTTATTTCAATAAACATAGTGACTAAAAAAATATTTAAGAAAAATGTTCCTCATTGAAGCATGGTAACCACATTTGTTGTTCGCATTGCACACATAGTGTATTTATTCGTTTGGTTTTTTTGGATGCATCTGTGCTACTAAATGTAATTACTGTAACAGCCTGTGAGCCGTAATTTACTGTAACAGCCTGTGCAACGACTTTTTTTGCTACCACGCTGACCAAATATAAGAGCGTATTTTTTTTAAATGGAGTGCGCAGGTACACATTATCGACATTTGAACAACACTGAGCGCGAGCTAACGGCGCCCGCGCCGCCCGCGCTCCGCTCCTTGCGTCTACGACGCCTGTGTTTTAGGAGGTCCGAAAGATCTCCTCACGCAACAGATGTATATTATTACAACTCAGTGCGTTAGAGACCTCATCCATCTCCTATTTTTTTTATTACATTATTGAATCAAACTCGCAGCGGGAAGTAGGTATGTATATTTGTCTCTGTCAAACACATAGAAATAAAGAAGTTACGACCTCCCGCACAGAGGTGGAGAACACGATTTTCGGCGCCGCACCAGCTGAAAGTCACGTTAGAGATCTTTTAGACCTCTTAACGCAGTCAACGTGTTAATTAATTAAGCGGAGCTAATAAATAATATACAGTTATATTTAAAATGATGGCCCAATTAAAATGTTATTTGCATTACAGCATTTAGAGAAAAGTTTTTTATTATAATATATGTATATTTGATATTCGAATGCTTATATTAATCTATCTGCATATAAATTAAAAATAAGTATTGTATATTTTTAACGATTACGTAGCACGTAGTAATATATTAGCGAGTTGCTAGTGAGTAGATACTCCTGGTATTTGCTAGCCGCAACTGCTAGATTGTATCGACTTGTATAACTAATGGCTCGGTCGGCGACGCCGCGTCTACGATACATTTTAGGTACATATCTACACTACGACGCTGAAACTTTACATGAGGAAAACATTAATAAAATGATCTTACTTTTAGCTTAATACACGTTTCCTATTTGATACAAATTCATAGTATACCAGTGAGTGTTTTCCTCAACTATTGACCAAATGTAACTCTCCTACGTAGTTTCGTTTAGACAGTAAGTACTGATAGTTACTGTCGAAAATATACTACGGTACGTATTCATTGAACCCATTTCTTTCGACTACAGCCAAAACTGCCACAGAGTTATATGAGGGATATCTAGCAATTCATATATAGTTGAATGCGACATTGACAAAATTAAATTTTATAGAATTGAAAAATATTTATTATATATTCAACCATCCATTCAGGTTTCAATATATCTGTGTTTAAGTATTATAAGTTATAAAATGGTTTTACAAGGTATTATCAGTATCTCGTTAATGAGATAGTTCCACCATATTTTTATGACAGTATGTTCATTATTACATAAAAAGTTATACCAGCCCTTCTAATTCCACTGTTGGGCACGGCCTCTCATCAATGCGGAGGGGATTAGGCCATAGTCCACCACGCCGGCACAGTGCGGGTTGGCGGACTTCACATAATATCTTTCTAGGGGTTCTCTCAGATATTGAAGTTTCCTCACTATGCTTTTCCTTCCCCGTTTAGTGAGTGCTAATCATGGTTGAAAATGAGATTCGCACATGAAATTCAGAAATACTAGTGGTACGAGCCGGCAATCCTCGTTACTGAGACAAGAGCCAACCTGGCTATTACTGATTTTACATAAATTCCATTATTACATAATCGTAGTAAAAACATTTAGTACGAATTTATGTATATTTCAATTCTTTCGCGACGTAAATATTGAAATATTGCTTATTACGTAATGACACAACTCTTAAGTGCCGGCAATTAATATGTAAAAACTGTCTGAATATTGGTGAGATATGGTTTGATATCACAAACCGGTGTGACTTGTATCGAGTACAAATTATTAGTGTAAGAGTTAGAAGACTTTCCTATGTTTTTCTTGTGTCATATTGGCGGCGTTTATTAGTTTTGTATATTTTCAAATTGAAAAGTGAGTAATGCTACTAGCAGATGCTTTTATATGTAAATTGGATACATCGATGTAAAATAATTATATGTATAAATAATAATATACCGTAACGATTGATTACGTTTTTATTATTTAAACAAATCGAAAACCAAAACATATTTCCAATACAGATACATAATCTATACATATGTAACTGTATTTATAAAACAAAGTACTGTTAGTTCCACCATTTATAATTCAAGAATGGGTGTGTCGATTTTTATGATATTTTATTTTTTTAATTTGTCTCCGCCCCGAATAGTATAATATATATTTTTTTTAATATATTTTTTTCGTTCATTTGCTTCCGAAGCGGGACGAAGTTACCCGAACAGCTAGTTATAAACAAATACATTATAATCCTGAAAACTAGGTAGCAAAATTTAATCATAGCAGCTTTTAGCCAGTGATAGTTATGAGTAAAACATTTTTCCAGCAATTAAAAACGACAATTTAATATTAATAATTTTCTATTTGAAATGTTTATTCCATTGTGTCTTATAGCTTCACGACTATTCAAATAGAGCGGTTCAGAGCGGTCGTAAAGAAGTTGAAGGTCAAAATTATAATGTTTGATAGTGAAATGTATCTTTAGGGATGTCTGCCAACCCACTATTTTCATACAATATTCCGCCAATTTTCTAATGATGTTTGAATCATAACTCGTTAAACAATTATACATTTATGTTATACGTATTTTATAATTGCACTTTTTTACGATAGGAATACTAAATAAACATACTTGTATGAACATATAAATATATAATACAGAGTAAATATATTTTGATACATATTTTTAGGCTGCCGCAGTAAAACCAGGATCCCGAATAGTTTCATCACCCCTGTAAAATTAAAAATGCCATTTGCTTTGAGTCAAACAGATAAAGGGGAGTACAATGTTCAACAGCGGAATAATTAAAAATGAGCAACAAGTTACTAGTTTTATTTTATTATGATCTCTGACTATAAGGTTCCTACGAGTGCTGTTTCTATGGCAACTAGTTAGTTACCTTTCAGCGTTTTAATTGCCAGTTTATTATCACGAGAGTTTTATAGGATTGTTAATTATAATTTACCTGTGCCATAATGGGCAGGAAATATGAGATGTTTTTAATTGCTTTCAATATTAGTTAGGGTTATTGATACTCTTATACATGTTATGTTAGTTTATATGTATTTTAGTTCGGTTGTGGCTAATAATATTAGTCTAAGAACTTAAAAAGACACTCTTTTTAAGTTCTTAGACTAAGAACGGCCTGATTAGCACAGTTGGAAGTGACCCTGGTTTCTGTGCACAGGGTGGCGGGTTCGAATCCTGGTTGGACAAACTTTGTGTGATGAGCACGAAAATGAACCCAAGTCATGGATATTTAATATCTATTGAAGTAACATATACTGGGTTCGCCCCCAGTCCATTGTGCGGTATATACAATAGTAGTAGCTTAGCGTGGTACTGTATAATAGTTCGTGTATGTCTGGCGATATTTATTTATTTAAAAAGCCTCCAAATCACTTGCCTGTTTGTTCGTCTGTATGAGATTATTCTTCGAGATAATAGGCCTTCTAAGAAATACCAATGCGTAAAAGCTACGAAAATATCTTATTTTTCAAAGTTACTCGGTTTATTTACTCTAGATATGTCATGTGCGTCAGACAGACGCACTAAAAAGCTTGCGGTCGTAACGAGAACGCAATTGATGTTCAAATATTTTTCACATTGACAACTACCAAGTAGATACGCATTTGACACTGAATAGAAATGTCCAGATGACGAAGTTGACAGTCAACATTGAATTTCCCATGAACATTTACTTGTCTTAAGTATTTTATATGGGTTGATAATCCTGTTTTTTTAAGACGAAATGTATGATGCCCAAACGGTAGGCATTAAAATGATTTGCTCGTCAAATGAGAGATTATTCGCAAGCTTACCATATACTTCATAGTCTACGTATTTAGACATTTTGTATGGAGAATCGAAAAATTTAAATACTGCCCGCTAGAGGCGCTGTTCAATTCGCTATTCAAAAAGTCTACATACATAGACTATAAAGTATATGGTAAGCATACAAATAATCTCACACTTGACGTACGTAACAGTCAAATGTTATCTTTCGAAAAGTTTATAATTATAATTAATCTAAAATCGATGATACGAAAATAATTACGGACATATTTAAAAAAAAACATGACATTAACGCTCTAATTGGATGTTATCCACACCCCTCGATTGAGCTACTCTTTTATCAGTGGCATTTTGAGATGTCAACAAGAGTATAAATGTTGTGATCAATATTTATAAGATAAATGTATACTTAAGCAAGCCGAATGCTGTTCAGAGTTGATCTAAAACCGTCTGTGATCTTATTCTGCGCATACATTATTGTAATCAGCCGATAACGCCATACACGGTGTTATGGATGTTTTAAAGTATAAACAATGCTAATATTTTTAGCCCTATTGTCACAATATATTATGTAGATTTGGTAAGCCTCTTATATCTGGCGTTCGAGATAATCTTCTTTATGTGTGTGTAATAAATAAATCAAGAATAAGTCGACTCGTGGTAACGATTTCAGGTTTTGTATGTACCCTATAGTTCTAGTGGTTTGTAGGCACTTCTAGAAGTTTCTTGACATTAAAATAATCTCATTCCCTGGTATAAATCCTCTTTATGTAAAATAATAACTCTATGATTAGGGGTGCATACTCTTACCTTAAAGCAACATTGCACACAATTGTATATTTGTTCTTATACCAGAGAATATTGTTGCTTCGCTGCGCCTGCACGATCCTAAACGACGAAATTGAATTTATTTAACGCCTTTAACAAGTACCTGAGCTAAGTATCTTAAGCTTAGATGAACTTTCATATCAAATCAACTGGCATTTACAGACCCACCTATGGCTCATAATCTGTAGGTACTTATAATAATATCTCTATGATAATCGATGTTCCATTCCCATGTTATGTCAATGTAAGCTCTGATAGCAAATCCTGTATGGGATTTTAATGGGACTGGTATTGTGACCGGTTGGTGTGTAACGTCATTCCTGCTCTCATGACTCCTCAAGCCAGTTTCCTACGCGTGTTAACACAGATCAACTGGCTTACAGTTCATTCTAATAACTGGACTATTATATTTTTAAGTAAGCACCTACTAATTATTTTATAAAATATATTTTGAAAGATTTTTGAAATTAACAACACCATTTCCAAGTTTTTTGCTATTCAAGTTTATAGTAAAAGCATGCATTTATTGGCCAGTGGCTGAGTCACGTTTTTTCTCTGTCGCACACACGGGGAGTTATAACGGTGACGTCATTATGTCGGTGGCCATGTACCGTTTCCTTTGCTATGTTTTCTGTAAATAATTAACATTGTTCTAGTTTCAACTATTTTCATTTGAGCATCCTAGTATATGATTACTTATATCTTGCTTATCACACAAAGTTTTCCCCACTGGAATCTAAACCTGGGGCCCTCAGTAGAGAAAGCAAAATCACCAACTGGGTCGCTCGATTTCAACTTTATAAACAAAGCAGCGTGTTATAGTGATAGCTTACAGATCTAATATCATTCGGTACTAATGTTTCGTTCGCGATCGCTATAACGGGAACATTAGGAGAACTATCACAAAGTCATAAATTCAGAGATTTGCTTAATTTAGAAGGTCTTTCACCGTTCACTCTTTAAGCAGATAATTTGAATTCTGATTTTATTGAAGCGATGTTTAAATGTCTATTGTATTTAACGACAGGTTAATTAATGATGATCTCAGATTTTATTTCAGTTTATTATGTATAACCTCGTAAAATCACTCTATTAAGTACATGATATGTAATTTCTCCAGAAATAAAATTTTATTGAGTGGTTAACATATTCTATGATGTACATAATATGGTCTCCAAAATGAGATAACTAACATATTATGATATCTACGGAAAATTGATTTTTCACTTTCACTCAGAACCATATATTATACCGTAAACCCGTATTCAAGAGGTCAATAACACTACACACACATTTACACGGTAAGCAAACAAGCGATACCTGTTTTTTTATTACAAGTAATGAAGTGACTTAGTTTACAGCATAATTGCACCAATATTGTCAAGATTTTTCCTGGGTCCACTATTAACTTGATAATATCCAAAAATTTAACAACTTAAATAAAAACTTATAAAATCATGGGACCGTACGCAATCGGCCGTATCGATGAGCAAATAAATAAGTGAATGTCCTCATTAATCTCTATACTATATTAACACGAGTAACCTTCTTAGATGTCATTGATAAGTGGACTTGGGTACAGTGTTCAGAAAAATAGGATTAAACATTTATAACATGTTAAAGTTATTAGACATTTAGTTTTCCACTGCAAACTAAGGTTTTTAAATATATTGTTGTTTATAGGTATCTCATATTTACGCGAATACTAAACATTGAAATAAAACTATTTTATCGCGTTTTTTTTACGTTCCCGGCGTTTCGGCTACTTTACAACAACAATGGTCACGGGAAGTCTGAGGTGGTTGACGACCTTGACTTGACGGTCTAATCTACGCAGAAAGTGGTAACAGCGTCTTGAGATCGCAAGCGCACATTATTTCAATATTTGTGTTTGTTTAAGGTACCTTAGGTATAGGTTATATAGTAAGCTCCAAATATTATGAAGAGCGTCGGGTAGCATTTGGCTGCCATTGGGTTTATGAACCGATCTAATTTCGTATTGGGAGCCATATTGATATTTTTATAAGACTAAGTTGTATAAAATAAATGTTGGTTAAAACAAAATATAACAGAAACAAAATGAAATCGAAAACGTAAGTAAGAAGTGGGAGGTAAGATGTAACAAAATACATTTAAAAGCTATGATAATCAGGTTAAATTTAACTGTCGTCAGATCTGATTCTCTATAGATTTAACTGTTGTTTAATTTAACCGTGCATGGTGCACTCTATCCTTAGTTTTGGAGATTCTGCCTATTGTTGATCTAAAGGTGTTCTTGCTGGACTTTACCACAACATAACGTTAGCGTAACCTGGCGGGTTAATCTTTAATCATAAAAAAAGTTTTTATAAATTGACTTAAACTAATGTTACCAACTGAGAGATCAAATTTAATTTTGGAAATAAATAATAATAAAATTTTAATAATTTGCAATGAAATCTTCCATGTCGCCAGTATTTGAGGTTAAATTTACAAAGGAGGGTCAAAAAAACACTATATATTATAGAAATTGCATATTGCACATGAATAACTAATTTTTATGCTGATGTTTTGTCAGAAACGCATATTATGATCATAAATTTTAGAATATTGAAATATTAAATAGAACTATTTGTATAACACGAAGTCAATTAGGGTAAATATATGAGACGTTATGTTTATAATAAAAGGAAAAAAAATACATTATGGTAGATAATTGTTGCTCAAATTGTTGTTTTTTTATTATACGAATTCAAATGCAAATAATTACCCAACTAAAAAGGGTTTAAACGGTTTTGATTTGTATGTCACACACAAAGGTTGTTACCATTTATTATTAAACGTCAGTTATTACAATATACAGCTAAATTGAAATGTTGTAAATGTCCATTATTATGTTTTTCATTTGGCGCCATAATTTCTGTTTTTTTTAAACTAAATGGAAATATCAAATACTTATAGAGGTGTGACTTTGTGTGGTGTGACTTTTTTACCCTATTGCTATATTGACACCTTAAGTCCATAGTAGCTACATTGTAATGAACATAAGTATAAAGCTATGCATTATCTGACTAGTAGCTGCGGTGATAGGAATAAACATATATTAAAAAAATGTGTAATACAAGAACGGCCTTAATTTTCTTAATTGAATAACACAATTTATTTCGATTGGATTCATATCTTAAAGAACAGTAGGTGCGGAATTGTAGATATGCCGCACCGTTAAAAAAAAGACATCATCCCTACACATACACTCACACACCTTCCCCGCAATCCCCACACAGGGGTAGGTAGAAGACTCATCTATTAATTATTGTTATTTTCCTGTTAATATTCTTTGGACTATCAATAGGATAATAAACTATCAATAGGATTATAAAATGATGTACTAGCTAGTAATAGCGCGTAATGTATCCATCCACAGGAATTTTAGTAACCATTGTGTGGTAATAAGGTGCTTTGCGCTGCAGTGGGTGGAATTTTGCACAAAAAACAAAGGGTACTTGTATAGTATTTTATTCTGAAGGCGTTAACCGTCTGCCTGCTATGAATAACAAATAAACAGGATAATAGCACAAAGTTAACTTTAAAAGTGGTAGACGTTTTGCAGTAATATATAAAAGACGGGAAATATTTACTTATCGTACCGAATTTAAATTTATATTGCTATTTTAGGCCGAAATTAGTATTTTTTTTTATAAAATAGACTTCTATTGTTATTTCATGCTAAAATCAATTTAGAAAGAGATACTGAAAAAATAAAAACATCTACGAGAAACGCCATGTCTGGGGGTCCAGAATCATGGGTTGCATCAATAGTATCAGTTTTGGGTAAGAAGCTACTTACACCCTGTACAGTATTGTTTTTCTTTACTGTTTAACATCCATACGTAAAAGGAATGTGAGTTTCGAATATAGAATTTGTTTTAAACTATGTTGATCAATTTGCCCACATACTTTGCCACATTTTAAATCGTATTTCAATATAATTTACGTTGATTTTTGCCAGCTTTTATGTCAATAATGCTCACGGCAAAATAACAAAGCTCCCAGCTCAGGCAATATCCCGATGAAGATTTTTTATTTTTTTATTTTATAAAATGGTAAAAAAATACGCCTGGTGTTAATAGGATTGTTGTAGTCTATAAAAATCATCATCTTTGAAAATATAAAAGGCTGATTATAAAACAATTTGGTACGGGGGTCCATAGTTCCGTGGGCATTGTTCTTTGTCTTTGTGGACATCTTACGTTTTCCATGAGAACTTAGAGCATTATGACGTACTTAATAATGCCTACTGTTCGTGTCGAAAAATAATAATCCTATCCGAAATAATCCTAAACATAAACCTATTTTATTTTTATTAAAAAAATAATTTATCTTTTGATAAACAATAGCCAAGCTCAGAATAACTAAATTTATGATACCTCATCGATTGCAGATAAAAAGGCAAAGAATTAGAAATCTTACGTTTTTTAAGAGGATAGAAGTCAAAGGTCACTCGGTCACTGTCCATTTTTTACGACAGCTATTCATTAATCTGTATTAGTGTTGTCGTAATTTAATCAATTAACAAAAAAGTTATTTTTCTGAAGTTATATTTTATGAAGTATTATGATAATCTATTATTTTTTGAACACACATTCTTGTTTTGAATATAGGCTGCATTGATCACTGCACCGGGTACGTGGGTTTGATTCCCACCCAGCCAAAATTTATAATCTTTTCGTAATTTTCTTTGGTCAGTTACTGGGATCGCCCGTAATCCATTACTATAATACAAACATTAGGTACTTAGTTCAGAATCATACAGTAGGTGTTTTTGTCTGACTTTATTTACTTATATGAATAAGGTTGATATTTATAAAGCACTCTTGGAACCCGTTAAATTGAATAGATAAAACATAAATTAGTGGACTGAGTTCTTGTGTTTTGTTATTTTGTGTATTCAATGACCATGTTTTCTGTCGCGTGTTTTGTTAACATACATTAATGGTGTTAAACTAAAATAAAATAAATTAATGACATTTCAAAAACATGAAATGCGAATACTCCGTGTATGAAGCTCTTAAACCGAAGGCTCTTACAAATGGAGTCAATGCCGTACGCACTATTTTAGTGAAACAATAACAGCCTGAGTTTAATAGTAAATAAAAAAAGATTTACCAATTATTTTCATGCTGAAAATATACACTTGCATGTTTTGGTCGAATTTTGAAGTACACACAATTATATTACTGAACGATCGTCGTTTACCGATTATTAGTATGAGCTGATTGGTATCGAATCAGCTTTATTAAATCATAGAGGCATAGTTTTTTTACTAAAATATTAATGCTATACTAAGCTGAATGACTGAGCTGAAGAATGTCGCTCATATTTTCACCGCAATATTGAATTATTATGACTGAATATTATAAGCTTATTTTATTACATAATAAACAATTAAAATAACTTGACTGCTATCAAATATATACAATACATTATTACAAAGATAATTATACTGAAGATTTTTTTTATCTTTTCAAAATACTTAACTAAAGTTTCAGGAAAATATTAAAACAAATGCGAAAGCGTCCATTCAAACCAGCGGGTCGATTCAGAATGTTTCGACAAGTATCCGAATCGATTTGATTAAAAAAAAATATCGTTTTAACGACGATCTTTTGGAGCCATTCCTTGTAATGGAATCGAAGATTCAATACGTCCACGCTATCGACCGAACCGAACCGGTGGTTTGATTTGATCACTCGCTGTATGTTACATAGTAACTTTCACAATGCAATTAATAACTGAATCAATACAACTTGTCATAAGGTTGTGAATCAGTGGGCAGATTCCAAACAACATTTCCAGTTAGGTTGTTTCGATTTACACATAAGTAAGTATAGTAGGTAATAGTTTTACTATAAAGCCAGTCGAATAATTCAGATTCGTTACAGCTTGGTCCACTATAACACAATTTTCATCTACAGCTAGGAGCAAATTATTAAAAAGATTGTTGACCTCTGAATATGGCTAATTAATATTTTTCGATTAATCGTAGCGATGGCATGAAATAAATCTCGCTTGTGATATTATCTCAGGTTATAATGGTCAGGTGGCCACAGCGTCATGTCTCCTTTTTATTTGTCGTTCGAAATTTATGATTATGTTAAACACGTATTGGACGGTCACGTTGTGCTCACGCCACTTATGTAAATTTTTCTCCTGCTTGTAGACAGAGTGGCAACAACGCTATGACAAACTCTACGCCGTTCGATGTTTGCATAAACATTTTTCACTTACAAGTTACCCAGTTGGTTATTATATTTATAAGAACATCGGTCCACATTTCACGACCACATAACACTTTATAAAGTCACCTTTATATTTTATAGTTCCAAAAAAGATTTTAAGATAAGATCCTATGCTTTTACAATGACAGTTCGCCAATTCAATTATAATTTACACTTTCAACGTCCGAGGATTGAGATATCATATTAAGTATCTGTATTCATATGAATGGTGTTTATTACGGTTATGTGTGGGTAATGTGATGTCTATATGTGTATCTAATATAATAAGATCTCACTAGGTATCACGGATAATAATCTCACTGCTTTGATTTTTCTATTTTTGTTGTGGTATAGGTACCTATGTCATCCAGGTGTCACGTTTTGCATAGCCACCTGAATCATTAGTGGTGATGTTTACCTATTATTATATTATATATTTCGATTAACTTAAAGTATATATTACAATATATTATGTTAATTAAGTAATTATTTTGTACTCGTCGGCTATTTCATATTTCCAATTGCATTTGACAAGTTTAAAATTGTCGATCGTTAATTTTTTACAAGTATTCAGAATAGCGAATACTTTACCACCTTGTTAGCCTTCGATGTTTCTTGCCCAGTCATCGTTGAAGTGACGGTACCTACCGCAGGCATGCCTACAAATTATGTACATATAAATTTGGAGTGGATGTGTCTGTATCTTCATTTAAAAACAAAACATAACGTGTAAAACTGATTCAGATAGACAGCACCAGATAGATATAATCCGCGTCTAAATGCGGTGTATACGACGGTTACTTTAGTAAATTACACTTTTTTTAGTAATGACAAGCGACAATGCTATTATATGTATGATAAAAAAATGTAAGATATTTTTTTCGGAATCACTAGAGAATTAGCTAGAGGCTTAAAGTCTGACCACAAAAAATAACTAATCAATCATTCCGTCAATCAGCAAAATAATTAAAAAAAGTTTTTATATAGACGTATTTTGTCGTGATTAGCGTGATATTTCCAGAATATTTTGACTGTTTTTCATGAAGTGTGATTATGTGCTAATTGGTGTTGACTACAAGGCATAATTATATGGGGAAGGAAGTAGGAAAAGGGCCCGTTTTTGATCTGACTCACTGGCATTGAATTATATATTATGTGTATAAGAAAATAAAGTAGTGACTCATTTTGCCGCTTCGTTCGATTTTAATAAACTACTTAATAAACGACGTGTCTAGTATCAGGTCAACAGTTCATCGCAGTACCATAAATTCTTCTACTTTTTTACATTTTGTGGGCATTAAGTAAAATGATGTCACGGCCATGACTCATATATACGTTATTTAAGTATATATTTACAAGATTTTACAATAAATTCAGGTATACGTATACACTATAATAGGCGCATGAAGTCACAAGATATGACTTTATTCGGCCATGTTAAAATCGGGTGTGGTTGACAATGTATTCCGAATATGAATGAGGCAGTAGTAGGCCGATTGATATACGAATATAACAATAATATTTTTGTGTAACATTATATTATTGGCCCTATTATGTTATTTATGAATATCCACGTCTATTTCTTAGAATATCTTCGGTACCTAAATACAGCTATTTGTGAATTTATTTATTATTAACTAGATTTTACAAGCTGCTCACATACCTATAACAATCTACTGCTCAAAAATGTACAAGATCTTTTTAAAAAGAGCAACCATGGAGTTTCTTACCTGTTCTTCTCCATAGGAACGACATTCCGAACGAGTGGTAAAGTAGTGGCTTAGCATTTTGTAACTTTTGACAATTCATAAGTACTGTACTTAATGTTTTACATGAATTAAAAATATTCTGATTCTGATTCTGCGGTTAAGTCTGCGCGACCATTTTTTTTACTGTTCGACACGACAATGGTCATACCGTGGTGAAATGACATTGAAATTGAACAGACAGACAAACCGATGGATTCAGTAACATCCAAATGGCCTGTTGCACCATTTTTTTAAAACAGTTTCAATGTACTCTACTGACTGCCCAGTTCCAATTTTATAATATTTAGTAGGTATTATAGAATATAGATAAGTATAGTTTATTTCGCGACACAGAGGTTATGCAACTTCGCAAAATGCAGGTGTGAACATCCATAATGGCACAGAACGATATTTTATCCTATTTTTTTGGTAATTTTCCATGCTCTATATAAGCCGTCCAATACATCTATTGTTTGTTTTTGTGTCTCCTTCTGTTGTTTCCAATAAATTTTAAGTGTTCTAAGTATTCTTATTTTTCTATTTACGGATGGATGTGCGAATTTCAAATCAATGTATATATAATACCTAGGTAATGCACATCGTAGCCATTCATAGCCAATGCGTGCAATGGATCACCTGCCTCCTATACTGATGTTGGGTTTAAGGGTTGGCGGACTAGACATGCTATTAGAAGACTGTTTAGGTGCTTGATTTGATTCAAGTTTCATCCTCAAGTTTCTTCTTTTCCTCAAGTCATAATAATACCTAATACTTAATTATAATAATAAAATATATTGGGCACGGGCCTCCTATCAATGCGAGAGGGATTTGCATATGCCATTACAAAATCCTTGATGTCCTAGTTGGGTATAACACTTCCTTCTTTTAGTTTCCAAGACTCACGTTACACCAATCTGGCAATCACTATTTTCCTTATTTAACAAAACATGTTAAGTATATTTGTGTAAATAAAAAAATAGATCATTTTTTATATACCAATATAGAAATGCGAATAACCAAATGACATTAAAAGAATTCTGAGAAAACTATGTAAAAATTAAATAGGGAAACTGACAAAATGCCTCAAAGCAATAAAATGAAGATTATTTATAGCAAAATTAGTAATTAATGAATTCAACGAATCATTTAACGTAATCGATAAGAATTGGTGGTGGTAATGGTCACGTAGATAAAACTAAATTCCTTTTGTTTTTATCCAAAAATAATTGATTCAGGTCAGCTTTGGTTATGTTTAGGTATCCGAGTACTTACGCTAAATAATTACTTAAAAATATATAAGTATACTTAAGTATTTATTTCGGTTTGATTGCAAGACAAAGGAAAATTCTACTTTACCATATTTTGGGATCTTATTTTATTTTTATATAAATTAATTTAACGGTAGGACCAGTCACTTTTCTTATTTTTGCAGGCAGTCAGATGGTAGACTGAGAATTAAAAGCGCCAGTTAACCCTACTTCTTAAATGCACCGAAGAGTTCTGATGTTACAATCTTTACGACTTTAAAATGAACAATAAAATTCTTAAAGATTTATTGGAAACGCAATTTCTTCGTATTCTTGGTCTTTATTTGCGTGCTCGCATCTTAGTATATAAACACCATACATACCTTATAAGTCGTTCCGCAGAATGCTATGGTCAACGACGACGCAAGAATCTTAATAAAAACATCACAAAAGATTCGTGTGGCGGTGCGTATCTGAACATACTTATGGTGCAAGCAAATTAATGGTTTTTTTCTCGTGTTCACAAGGCTTCAATAAATTCATCACCGCCTACAGTAACAAACACTTGAAACCAACAAAACGAGTGACGTTTCAGGAAACGCTAACACGAATAGATAACGAGACATTTAGCAAAAACCGTAAATTGTACACATTGATTGATTGAAAAAGATAAATTGAGACGAGTGTGGTTTTTTTAAACACAAAAACTAAACTTTAAAGCTTTAGCGCTAATTTTTGAACGGATCAGATATTGTAAATATTGTTGTCGGAAGTGTTGGCGCGGCTTTTTATGTTTGAACAATCATTAATTAGATGCTTTTTATTGGCTCGTTATCGATGAGGATTTCTGATATGTGCCCAGTGACAGATTTATTATACGTACAAGGTAATGTTTTGTCGACTCTTCCTGGTGCTATGGATATTTTGAGCACTGTGTTGCACCTAACTTGTGTGAAGATGAAGTTATTAAGTACTTTAAGTCTTTTATTTTATAATATTGTGGAGTGGTAATATTTAGTGTTTAATAATGATGTTACAGAAAATAATACAATTTATTTATTCGTTTGTGTATTATTAAGTCTATATTTGGATACGAATAAATATATTTGGTGTAATACAATTATGTCATCAAGTGCAGCGGGGAAGTTAACTATCATTCGTTGGTGTGGTTCAAAATTCGATGCAAAACGTCGTGTTATAACTAAAGATTTTTTAATGTACTTACTATCTGTGCCGGCGAACTTTGTACTGCCTCAGATTTTTTTATTGTTATTCTAATTTTCGGGGCGGAGACAAATTCAAAAAATCCAACTTCATAAAGATCGCATAGATTCGCAATACAAATTATGTAGGTATTCGTGCCTAGATTTGAATGCAGAAAATAGATGTTACTGACCTTTTCCGTTACCTCGGATAAAACTACTTACCTGTTCGATTGAAATGTCGGTTTTCATATCAATCTCCCAACAAAGCTATACCTACAACAAGCAAATAAGGTATTTTAAAAGTGGATTATTTAATCCAACTCAAAATCTACGATCGCTGTCAAAAAATAATAAATCTTATACTTATCACATGGACATAATATATATCTGAGATTTTAACTAAAAGATACATTAGATAGTATCTAGTAACATATTTTAAGGAGTGTTTAACAAATTGTCAGCGGCACGGCAAGTAATATAGGTATATCATCCAGTACGTGGGCTCAAGTTCAAAGGCGGCCGCCACTGAATTCATTCTGTGATGTTTTTAACCTATTTGTAGTCGAACTAATTAGTAAACCAAAGTGCAAACAGACCCTTGCACTAACTGACCTAAAGCAGAACTAAGTTTCCATTAGATTTGACACAGTCTTTAATCGAACTCTTACGAGTCTTACGTCTTACTTTTCATTTATAAATATTGTATTCGTTTGATCATCTCTTTTGGTTTTTCGGCACAAAAGTAAAGTATGTAGGTACTTTCTTGCGAGACACAATGAAGTAAGCGTCTTGTCAATTTTCTAGTGCCTTTATATAGAATATCAAGGATAATAATAGAACAAATCTTCTCTGTTTATATTTTTCTCGTATTGTTGTAGTACATTGATCTAAGAGCATGCACAGAGGGCTTGTCAAGTCTAATTCGTACCAACATATCCCTACACAAGAGGGCAGCGAATGCAAGTCTGTGTGAAAGGTCAGGGCAGCTCAAACTACACGGTAATTAAAGGTTATTTTTGGCGATAACCATCAGTAAAACAGTTACCTACGTACGTGAAATAAAAACCTGCTGGTTCCACTTCAACAAACCTTGGAATAAAGGGCCTTGGTAAACAAAAAGTCAACGCATTCGTGTATCACTTTAAGACAGAGTTGAGGGCTGATAGGAAATTTTTGTGGCAACCAACAGTACCTCTGTGGACCACAAAAACAGCTCATTATCGTGTGATTGGCTGCTTAAACTTGAACACCTTATATCATTATTTTTTGCCAACTTCACGGCAATTTGTCAAAAGTAGACTTTACTGTATTTTTTGTCAGTACCTACTTAAATTACGTGAATTAACGATTTTGAATAAGCAACGATTTTAAAATCCTCTTTTGAATCACAATTCTTTGCAAGACTATAAAAACTAATCATCGTAGAGTAAAGCGACTTATAATTTGTTTGAATCATTTAGTAGAATATTTTTTTAAAGAACAATAGGATGTAATGAATGTAGAAGCGGATGAGAAAGTTTTATTTTCTATTTATGAAAGGAATAGTTTCCACAGATGAACTTTGACGTTCGTTCGGAAGAGAGAGCTTTTGTGATGCATCATCCAATAAATTACATATTCAAGAGCCAACCTCTCGCGTCAAGGCGACTCTGTGTGCGACTCGGTTAAACAAGTAATGAGAACGGCTGATCGATACCCAAATAAATTCACCAATGTAAATGACACCACAACAAATGATCAATTTTACACTGTGTTCTTTGACTCATCGGTGTTCTTCCTTCATGATAACGTAATATTTCATACTAACTTTTTGTTTGAGGGAAATTAATAATAGGTAGTCATTAATCTAGCTAGACAATTGGGTGTCGCTCGTTTATTGCTAATATTGCATTTTAGTTTCCGACTTTTGTGAATGTTTTATAAATTACCTACACTTTTAATATTGATGTCTTATATTTATGCGAATACTACACATTGAAATAAAACTAATCTTACATCAAACTAAATATGAGGGTACCCCAGTTCAAACTTCGACACTAGGACGTAAAACACCTCAGTCCTCCCGTGACCATTGTTGCTGTAAAACAACCGAAACGTCGGGAAACTAAAAACATAAAATAAACGCGATAAAATCAGTAAGATTCGTTGTATTTCAATACATTTTTAATTTTCGAAATGTATGGTTTTATTTAATTCACTACGTAGGTAATATTTGATCGGTTGGTTAGTAAAAAAGCAGTTCGCATGCGCGAAGGCAGTAAACACGGCAGCTGTCAAACTTGTCCCGCTCCGCGCTAGCGTTAAAATAAATCGGTCGGCGCAAATTAAAGGAACGCATTAAAATTCTGATTTACAGCCAAAATTATAATACAATGGACATTGTAATTTATATCTCCTTATTCAATGATCCCGCAATACGTGTAAGCTTACGTTTTATTGTAAATTTCATATTCATTTATCATCTTTGCGAAGAACAGTGTGCGTATTATGTTGAATATTTGATTTGCTTGAAATTCCTTCCAAAATAGATTTAAATTTGCATAATTAGTTAAATGTTTCAAATTGAAATAGTGGTGTCATCATCGCAGGCAGACTCCACGGCGTCTCGTCTCCGCGACTCTTCTGTTTCAATATGCTCTCGTTATTTATGGTTTCATTTGGACTTGTAACACCACATCACTGAGTGTTCTATACGAATAATGTTCTATTAATGTATTCATGGTCCATAAAAATTGTGAATCTAGTATTAGTACTAAAAAAAAGTCGTTTTAGAAAAAGAATATGACCAACAAAAACCCGATATTTCTGATAATTATTTGACTCATATCAGCACTAATTTCTTTTTGTACGCTTGGTAATTAACTTAAAAGCAAAAGTAAAAATCAAAGTTTGGCTACCGAACTTAACAGGTTGGAAATAAAAGCATTTGGTAATAAACCTGTGCAAATAATAAAAGTTCTCATTAGGTAGATTATCTTTAGAACATACTTATGGGAATGAAACGTGATGCCTGTCTACAAGTTTGGGAGACTTGTCACCAATATATATCTGAATATTTATGTATATAGGCACTTTCATACATTAATTTGATTCCACCTAGAATATCTAAAATTGATCATGTTTTTTCTCTTGATTGGACAAGTTTCAATCATGTTAATCTATACACACGTTATGTTAATGCGCCGAGTCTTTTTCTTCGCGTTGCTTCTTTTTAAATGTTAAATTTAAGTAAGTGTATGAATCACAATCGTTTCTAATGGTCAGAACTTGTATTAAATTGATATCTTTTGAGGTGACATACTTGACCCCGAGATTTGTTTAATAAATTGATCTATTCCTTTATTTGCCACTGACTATGTGTATAACAATAGAAAAAAAATGTATATATTTCATGTAACGCTATCTACTTCATCAATAATAATTTATTAAATTACACCATATCTGCATCTCAATGTATATCAAACACTCACCCTGCTAAATAATAACTAGATTCTTCGGCGTGGACCTCAGTAGGTACTTGTACCTAATTTACTTCAGGCAATGTAAGTTACATTTTTTTTTTGTCATCACTTTCCTAAGTAAATAAGATTCACTAAATAAGCTAGACAAGAAATATATGTGTCAAAAGTCTGTTACACGGATGTCATAATACAGCCCAATGGCCTCTCCATTCCATTCCGTTTCATCTCTTTAGTGGGTAGACATTGTAGAACGTAGCAACCCCTCGAAGGTACAAACGTAAGAACCCACGTAGATAGGTCTATCTATGGGGTTTACTTATAAATTTATGAATAACCACATCATTTTTTCCTATCTCTATAGTCTGTTACTGTATAGTGGTTGCAAATTGATCATAAGGTCATTAAATCTTCGGGTTAGATTTCCGATAGCCGTTACATTTGCCCCTATTTAGTTATAAGTGCCTATTAAATACATTATGAGTTTATGACCTAATACCACTGAAAAGTTTGATTGAGTCCACATCTGCCTACCTTACCGTGGAGGTAAGTAGTTATATTATTATGTTTATGTTTATTTTTAAATACTAAACCTGCATAATGTGCTGCTTCGTGTGTGCACTTGGGAGCTTTTGTTACACAGAGCATCCTATAGAGACTAGAATGTATATTTTTTTTTTGGTATACAGTGTCATCTATCAGCGGATTATTGGTACTAAGAACCAAAGGAGCTCATGTTATAACAAAGATACTGAATAGGTGGCGCTGATAAGCTCTTTCGTATTTCTACCATAAATCCATCATGACCTTACACACATTTGTAATGATCTAAGTATGATGATCTATTTATGTTATATTAAACTAATGCATGTTATTTAATCCTAGAATATCTCAAACATATCTTTATTTATGTAATACTAGCTGTACCGACGAACTTTGCACCGCCTAAGAATTAAATATCTCGTAAATTAATTATTTTTATTATTATTTTTTTAGTGAATTTTCCATGTTCTAATAGTTATACCGCTACTCGGGGCGGTCACAAATTCAAAAATCAAGGATAATAAAAAACTGCCTACCCGTTCTTGAGTTATAAAAGGTGTAACTAACATAACTTTGATTTTTATATATCGATGTAGATAAAGGTATATTATAATTATTTACGTTAAAAATGTTGACCATTTGGTCGATTAAAATAAATATTTATTATGTTTACGTACATAATATAGGTAGGTACCTATTTTACATTAGGTATTTATCTTACCAAAGTCATCGTTCAATATTTTATGTAGGTATGGGTCATGGCACAAATAAATCACCTGTTATGACCAAAACGGACGCACTATATTGACATTATGACTATTTTGACATTATGACAGTTAAAATTATGCTAATTTGGATTTTTTATTAATTTGGGATCAAGCCTTGTTGTATTTTGTTTGTCAGATTAAGCATAACACACAAGTTTTTATAAGTAATTAATTTATTTGAGTTTTGGTTAGCTATGTGTAATAAATTAGATTTAAGTTAGGCATACCTAGGTTCTGTGTATGTTAAATAAGAAGTATAAAAATACTGATCTTTACCTGTGACTGTGACTTCAATGCTTCAATAGCGTAGTGGTTAGAGGGTCGCCCGAGAGGTATCGGGTTCGATCCCATCAAGGCTATAGACCATTGGCAGTCTATCCGTGGTTTTGACCGGGTTTGAGGTGTAACGGTATTACCAGTGGGATGTTTGTTGCACATTTCTAGTAATCTAAATAAACGTAGCGGTGAATTATACCAAACTATAAAATACTTTTTTAGCAAACTTCATTCGAATACGTTCAGCCGGTTTGAATGCTTCTCTTTCAAACTTATAAATATCTTCACATGTACATATAGGGATAAGGATGCATTTAGTAAGTATGGATTTCTTGAACCGAACTAAATACCTAATCCGCTCGCTTCTCATTCTATTGTGATATTTTTCATAATATAATTTATCAACATTCCAAACGGAATTTTTCTCATTACCAAATGGAAGCCCTATTTCTGTGTGCTGCTAGCCACTTATATCCTTGCCTATGCACTCGTTGAGCCATTATTATTGCATAAATAACGGCCGTCCTCATATTTGCGAATAGCGCCACCTATGAGTTATTGCCGAAACCAACTTAAGGCTTTTATTAAACTTTTGAGCAATGATTAACACCTACTGATGCAGTCTTTTATACAGAAGCCAGATGGCTGTTGTAAACATGTGCGAAGTAAAATTATTTTGGAATGTAATAGGTAGGTATATTACATAAAAAATATTATGTGTTAATATGGATATATCCAAATAATAAACTACAATATATTACAATTTTTTCATTATTATTACAAAAACATAAAAAAGGAACATACATAAGTACCTATGTTTATTTCTATGTCAATAAATAAAAATAATTTATTTCAATTAAGTATTATCTAAAGACATTCTATAAAAACTGGGTAACAATTCTGCAAATTATCATCAAAGACCGCCGTTGCTATTGGCTCGTGGGTGTTTCTCATCTTGATTACGGTGTTGTTATTAAGTACTACGTCATTAAACGGGTCTATAATTAGATTGTTGTGTGGGTGGATGACGAGCTTATCCATATCTTTAATTTCCTTCGCGTGGCCACCGATGTAGCCTAATTCCCTGCAAATATCTTCGAGTTCCGTTTTGGTGTGGTTTTGCCTGGGATAACACTTGGAATGCCAGACACCGTGGGAGCGTACTATTACTTGCCCCGTTCCGTATCTATGAAAAATAAAATAACAATTAGCTTTATAAATGTATTTAGAACAGTTTCCCGCAAAGGACAGCTCCTAGAGCTGTGACCTTTATACCTACCTACTTCATAGCCCCCGATTTGTAAATATTTTATTCAATATATAATGATATAATACATAAAAGAAATACCCCATTGTACCTAAATCTCACAGTGTCTGGATATTGAACATTTTTGAAATACAATTTAGAGTCAGGCCTTTCAACTGGAAGCTACGTAGCTGCGTCAAAAATAGATATGCCTTCTGACGTTAATATTGCGGGGAGCAAATGAAGACATAAATCAGACAGAACCTACTCATTCTTAGCAATACGTAAATAAATACAGGTGATACCGAATATGAATCAAATTGTGAATGAAGATGATTCCTTTAATGTGCTGTTCCATGATTATTACAATAATAATTGTCCTTTTAGAGGTAGCTATAATTGAAGTGAGAAGCAGCAATATTTATTTATAGATCTTACGGTGTTCCTTCTGGAGCATTGAGGGCGATGCAAGTTTGTTCGTCTTTGCCGTTGGGGCAGTCACGAATGCCATCGCAAACCATGTCTGGGGCGACGCAATGATCCGCCTCCGCTGATTTAGTACCGCAACTAGAAATAAACATCAATTACTTACTTAGCTTATTAATTCATTGTAAGTATTTTGTGACGCAAGATTTAAAATGAAACAATACGTGTCGAATCGAGTCCCTTCTCATTTTTTATCGGTTATAAAAGAGGGGTGATTAAACCATACAAATAAAAAATATGAAGATAAGTGAGACATCATCTCTATAGAAAATGATAATATGTATTAGATCTAATATGTCTCGGTTAAACAGGACTTAGCGTACAGAGATGGGTAAGAGACCATTTTTGATACTATCTAGGGAAAGTTATTATCTGCTACAAATAGGTTCAAGTTTAAGGTGGTGGTGGTGGTGGTAAAAGTTCAAGGTAAAAGATCTTTTTAAAAAAATAGCAACCATGGAGTTTCTTGCCCGTTATTCTCCATAGGAATGGCATTCCGAACGGGTGGTAAAGTAGTAGCATAGTATTTTGTAACTTTTGACGATTCATAAGTACTGTACTTAATTATTAATTTAATGTCTGCATGAACTTTACGTCAGTAAGGTTTACTAGAAATACTTTTATATAAAGTGATATATTTATAAGACAATTTCAAAGTCAAGAAGTAGGTAAGTAACAGTTGTACGGTATTGAAGTTTCAATAAAAACTCACATAAAAGTCTTCTCCGCAAAACACTTGCAGTAAATCGGGTCTTCATCACTCCTATCATGACAGTGGAGAACCCCGTCACATAACCTCGAAGGCATGACCCTCGCCAAGTAGTCGGAGCAGGTCGTCTGGCCTGGCTCGTCAGTGCCATCCCCACAATCGTCATTACCGTCTTTAAACAATTCCTTTGACACACATTCACCGTTGCGACATTTCATTTGTCCCACTGAGCATTCTGGAAACAATATTGTTATAATGACAAGATGACTTGGCTATTTTTTTTAAATTACGCAGTTAGCTACCTCTACAAACAACCCTTATTGTAGAGGTAAGTTTAGGTTCTCATATTGGCAAAATAATTGCGATTCATTCAGTTATTCATCTATAATGTGACACGGAAGGTAATAACATAACACAAACAATTTCTTACCACATCCTTTATGGTACGGATCTTCGGTACAAATATTACTTTTCTTCTCACAAGCTTGCTCCGATTCATCATTCCCGTCCTCACAGTGTCTGATGCCGTCGCATATTTCTGATAATGGAATGCATCGGCCTCGACCACATCTCGCTCCTTCACAATCATCGCTGAAATCCTGATCTCCTGATGATGGTAATATTTTTTTACCTTAAAACCAATAACATTTTATTAGAATATCTCTATCAGCGTACTGTCATCAATTTTTTAAATGCGCGATCGTGGAAACAAGCTCTTAAAACGTCCATTAGGATCTACTCAATTTGCAATTTTTACATAAAAAGAAGATGCTAAAAAGACGTGGGATTTTTTTGAGCCATCCTTAATAGGAATCTATATTAATATCTATGATAAACCCTTATAAAGATGTGAAAATCATTAAACTTGGTGTTACCTGCTAAAGCGGGTGTCTTTTTGTACAATCACAAGAAAATATAAGCTACGATGCGAATTAAGATAGATTGCTATGGATTCTCCTTCAATCGACGTCAATTCAAAAAAATCGCAGCGATAGCTTGGCTCATGAACGAGCGCCTTTCCACTTTACTTTCCGTAAAAGCTTCATCCAATTTTTATAATCACATCAAATTATCCAAATAACTTACTGGAATAATATTTTATTTCGTTTTTAAGATTTTCTATATCAGTCCCGTTAATGTGATCGGCGAGGCCGCACTCGCCTCTACTGTCGACGAATGACGCTGCCGGGAACCAGCCCTGATCTGTGTGGCAGCTGATAATACCAGCCCAATGGCGATTTAGTGTAACACCATTCTGAAAAAAAAATGTGATTATTAATGAACACTGCAGTTATTGTAAACGAGTCTTTGAATATGAAAGAAATTGGTATCAGATCTTCTGGAGGAAGAGCACACAGCTTTCAGCCCGTGGCTTCGGTATACACGAAAACTTGAATTTTGAATTCCTTAAATTTTAATTTTCGCTTAGATTATGAAAATAAAAACAGGTTTCTGTGAAACTTATTAGGATCATTTTAAGTATTAATGAAAAGAGAAGAATTATTCAAGTTACTAAATCAATACAACTACTTATAAGTAGTCAAAGCCTGTATTATAGAAGTCTGCGTATCGGATATAAATTGTGTCGTTACTTATTGATATTTGGAGGATTATTTTGTATTTAGAACATTTTACTATTTACGTTATTTAAATACTAGTAAACAATTATATTCTAGAACAACTCGTAAAATTGAAAAAAATAGGTCTGATACTTACGGGGCAAATATTCTCTCTCGATTTTCGTACAAAACATCGGTTGCTGGAATGACAATTCTCACTTGTTTCTTTTAGGAATACACTTACTGTATTATTATTATTGTCTTGTCCAACAGCTACGCAATTTGATTTATCTTCCAGATGTATAAAACTAAAACAAACTATAATTTAGTAAAAAAAACATCAAGTTCCCGGAACGTTTGTACTTGTTCGAAAATACTTACGACGAAGAAATAACCATTGGTTTCACTAAATTAGAATAGTGTGATGGCAGCTTCAAATGTAGCAAAATGGCCTTGTTTCGATAAATATCTTTCTTAGCATCCACTTGATAGACTTGTTCATACATACCGCTAATAGAACCTATAGTTCTATGAGATCCAAGAGCTACAGTTATGTAATGAGAAGCCAACCTAAAATTAAAAAAACAATCAGTGTCATTATCTATAGGGGAAACATAAGTAAAAAAATATGAAAATAATTCTTACGTTGAATCCCAAAGGCATGAATCACTTATTAAAACCCACGATAAGTTTACCAGTACACCGGTGCAACTATATTCACCTTCAGCGTAAACTTTAGCAGCCCAAGGCCACATCTGGTAGCTAACACTTTCAGTGTCTCGCAAGAAAGGATTTTGAATATCATCAAAATTTGTAAAAAGCGAATGGTCGCAGTAAACATAAAGGGATTTGCATGTTTTTGTTATATTTGGTACACATTCCTCCTTGATAAGTTGTGGTTCCTTTATAATGGTGTGTCGAGCTGTGTCATTATTATCTTCACTCGTTTGTCTGTATGCAAAATGAACGGGCACACTATCTTTAACGTTTCTTTTACTTCTTTCATTGTGTATGCCGTGTTTAGCAATTTCATCCTCTTTAATGCTTATATACTTTACATAGTACCGGTTAGCAGAGCTGAAATTTGTTATGATTTAAATAATCGTCTAAATGAAAGGTAAAAATTGTATAATGTAAGTATATCCGGTACACAATGTAAGTTTTTGTACCTGAAACCTAAATAGCGACAAATGTGTGTAGCGGCTTGCTCCTGCTGGTCGATAGATAATTTTTCATCACAAACAACATGCCAATCTTTAGAATGTTTCTTAGTGAGATAACCTTCTAAATTAATTTTTGGTCTTTCATCTACATCATATTCCATTTCCTTGCCATTGGTTAAAGCAACTGAAATAATAAGATTTCCGTAGTATAAACCAGAATTATTTATAACCACTGAAATGCTGTACTTGTTTTACGTTAAAAAATTGAAGTTTACTTACAACAATCTAATTCATCTTCGCCTTGCGGACACTGTGGTTTTCCATCGCATACGTGTTTTATTGGCAAACAAATTTGACTCTTTTTACATAAGAATCGGTCTTCTGGGCAACTGTCTGAATTCAAAGTCAGTAAAAAGAACAAGTCTAGAACACTTTATTAATAATGTTTAGGTGTCTGGTCGATATTAATACTTACAACAATCAATTTCATCTTGTCCGTCAGCACAATCAAACATTCCATCACATAAAAGATTCTGATTAAAAGTAGACAAGTAGTCGATGCACGTACAGCCTAGCTCATCAGTCCCATCTTCACAGTCAGCTTTACGGTCGCAACGATTATGAAAGGGCACTATTTGGTAGATTCTGAAAACAAAATTAGTTACAACAATACCAAAAACATTCTATACAATTATACTCGTAGTAAATTAATAACCTCCGGCATTCAAATTCTTTAGGGACTCGATGCTTTCTTCTCACTTTTGCAGGCTGAAGTTCTGAAGAAATAATGTCTTCGATCTTATGAATCATTTCACTTTTAGCTTCAAAGTCAATTAATTTCATTGACGACCCATTGTGATTACTTGAAGATGAAACTTGATCATTTATATGAAAATTTTGATCATGGTGTTCATGATTTGAGTCAAAATTCATTTGATTTGACATAATGTGAGAATCTGGAAGTAGCTCTATGACCAGTTCTTCGGATTTTTTTTCAATTCTTTCACGATGCGTAGGTTGCTGTGAATTGTCTTCATCTTTTGTAGTTTCAATTTCAAGTGTGCTCATTTCAAAAAATGTATTGCTTTCATAGAAGCTATGTGTAGTTGTTGTTTCTTGTGTTTCAGTTACATAATTTGTTGTATATATGTTGGTTGTTTCTGTAGGTATAATGGTGGTAATAGTCGTACGATGTAGGTCAAAGTGATCCGTTACTTCCTCTTTATTTTTTTCTAAAACTGATGATCTAGATTCTAAAGCTTCTCCAGAAAGTTCCATCATAATAGTTTCCGCGTCACTACGACTCTCAGTGGTATGAGCATTTGTTGTTTTAACAGGATCTGACGTTACATGTTCATCAGAGCCACTTCCAAATATTTCTGTGCTTGTTGGGCTAGCTAATTCAAGTGTTGAGGCGTGTGTAAAATCAGGAATTGATTCATCTTTAGATGTTTTAGTATGAGTGTCAATCTGTGATTGCATTGTGATTTCCATACTAAGACTTTGACTACTATTTTCAGGAAGTGTTGTAGAAATACGATCAGTCGTAGTACTCAAGATAGAATCATTTTCCTGGGGAGTGAAGTTCTCATCGATATGTGTTATTTCAGTAGAGGTTATCAAATTTTCTCGGTCTGCGTTCGGTAAAATAGTCGAGAGTGATTCTGTAGCTCTTGTTAATTTATTTTGGATTGTTTCATTTTCTGAAGGTAGAGTTGCACTATTTATAATCATAGTAGCAGATCGTTTAAGATCACAATTCATTTCATCTTCCCCATCAAGGCAGTCTATTATTTTATCACATTTTCTTTTATTTGGGAGACATTTTGAAATTCCCGATTCACATTTAAATCCGGGACACTCTTGTATTGGTTGAACGATTGGTAGTGATTTTGATGCTTAAAAATAGAAAAAACAATATTAAGTAATTATTTACAGATAATAACCGTATCACACCGTAAAAATAGAATTTTAGTACATACAAATATGGTACTTAATCCATTTCACGAAGAGACTAACACGAGTATAAACGCCAGGTTCATCTTTACGACCACACCCGTCTCCGTGACTTACGATTCCTGCCATGTACCATTGTTGTGAATTCAAAGGATTTCTGCATAAAAGCGGCCCTCCACTGTCGCCCTGAAATAATTCCAGACGTCATAAGCCAGATGTCATGACTTAAGGTAATTGTGAATTGTGATTTACGTACTTGAAACTACAAAATGTGTTCAAAGAGGGCTATAAAAGCATATAAAGCTAGTAAATTATTGATTGGCAAGTAGTTGTGTAAATAATTAAATATTTATTTTAGAAGAATTTACCTGGCAAGCGTCCTTTCCTCCTTCAACAAGCCCAGCACAGATTTCTTTTCCGGAGCGATCTTCCGTGTGCTTGCAATTTTCCCAAATGGGTACTTCCACTTCGCGCATGTGATCAGCTGTTGAGAAAGGGATGATTAATAGTAAATTTGGGAATTTCGTTCGTCTTGTCTATTTTTCAAAATCTGGTAGTTGGGTATCGGTATACTTACGATCGGGTCCGTGTTCTACCGTAGCTCCCCAACCAACAGCAGTGCATAGGGTTCCAGGAGCTGGTCCCCAAAGCCAGTCAGGACCAGCGGTATCTGGTCCTGGTAAACATATCGGTCGAACCCATCGACTAAATTGAATAGCGGGCTCCACTTTCAGCAGAGAAAGATCGTTTTTCATATCTGCTTTACTGTAATGTTGATTGACTATAACGTGGGTCACCTTGTGACTTTGTTCTTGGGGCGAGAATGAAAAACGACGAAGCATACCAACTTGAACTTCGTAGTAATGGTCCCAGAATCTGTAAATAAAATTTTGCTCACAAATATTAGTAAAACTGTGTTGTACGTAGAGTAAAAAAAATTAAAGTGCCTAAACATGTAAATATTTCCAATTATTTCCAATAATTTGTATTATCAATATAAAAGGCTTTTCTTGTAATAAAACAATGCCCGTATTGGGTGACAGGAAATTTAAGCTTTCTATATTAATAAGTCCATAATTTTTGAGAATTTCTTAATACAATGAAACTCTGTTACTGAAAATGTTCAAGAGTAACAAAATAGCGACGTTAATAGAGCATTATGTTTATGGTAGCAGCTAATAGTGTACTATTAGCTGTATCGAGTAGTTGGCGTCGGGATTGTGCACGAAGGCTACTATTAGAGGATAATATTAGCAGTAACTTAATAAAGTCTTTCACGGTTTTCTCAAAGTACTTTTTAATAATATTGATACTGAAATATAATAACTTACTTGTGCACACAGTGAGCAGCAGATACTACCCAACTATGCGTAATAACGACTCCGCCACAATGGAACATTCCGTTTCTGTAAACAGCCACCATCCACGGCCAGGCGGCTGGCTGGCTGGGCTTACCCCCAACCACCCTGCTCTCAGCTCTTTTGTCCCTCATTTTATCAAAGAGATTTCCCTTCAATGTACTCAGTTTAATATCGTAATCTGTTTTGATACTTGAATTGTGTACATTCCTTTTCATTCGGTTGCCATAAAACATCAAAGGATAGGGATGATTGGTTAAGAGAAATCTTTTGTTTCGTCCGAACAAGTGGTTTTCCACTGCGGCATTCTAGAAAATTAACGATGTGTATAAATATCAGATCGGTAGAATTAATTCAGTTAGTATACAACGCTTAAAACTCTTAAAAAGTTACGAGTTTACATTCAGATACATAAGATAAACAATTTTATAGTACACAGTTTTAATACCTCTCTAAGCATTTGTGACGTCGATTGTACTCTGGTTCCACAAAGCAAATCAGGACATGTGACGTAGACAGCAGATGAGTTCAGACACGTGTCACTTGTTTGTAGCAAGCCTCCGGGTCCAGTGTTCAAGTAATTGATTTTCAACATCGGGTCAATTGGCACTATTTGTATGAACGGGGGCCTAAAAGATAAATTAATTAAGTTTTTGTGACAAGTTGGTCAAATCAGGGAAGCCTGTAAGAATAAAATTACCTGATTATTATACCAGTTTCACGCCTACAAGCATCGTGTGCCCACATATAAGGATTCTTGCAAACCGAATACCAATCACCCTTAAAGTTTCGATGCAGAAACCCCTCAGTATTCGAAATAGCGAACATCTGTAAATTAAAAAGCTTCTAAATTGCTCGGCAAACTATAAAATCCACATATCCTAGTAAAAAAAGAATCAAGTGCCGAAAAGTTTATTTTGTTTTTCGAAATGGGACATGGAATTGCTTTCAAACTTTTTTAGACTTCAATTGTTGAGATTTCGTACGTTTTATTATAATATGAGATTTAAATACTAAATTACTATCAACAGTTGTAGTCTTGGCTATAGCAGGGGTTTCATCTCTTCTTCATCTTAATTAGGTAGGTACTATAGAAGTTTTAAACAAATTTTTTCGTGCCATTTATTATTTGTCTAGTAAATTTACGATTGCTTTCAAAATTCTTTAAGCACTCTTTACTTAAAGTCTATACGTACGTATATATGTATAAGTAATACGTACTGGTTTCTTATGGAGACTGGGGGCTAGCATGTTACATTCTACTTCATCTTTATGATTAGGGCAGTCAACAACATTGTTGCACCGCTGTTCCTTGGTGAAGCACGTACTGCGTGAGTTTATATCCAGGTCCTCACAGCTAAATTTGTTTTCTTTACATCCTACAAACATAAATGTTGTTATAAAAGTCATGTTAATAATAACATTTTAATTCTAAATGTTCATTTTGGGATATAATTACCGTGACATCCCATTTCGTCCTCGCCAAAAGGGCAGTCGAAGTATCCATCGCAGAGTCTAGCTGTATCTACTCTGGACTTACAGGTACATCTAGATTCATCACTGATATCAGGACAATCCACGTTTCCATCACACCACAGTATTTCATCGATGCATTGGTCACTATTAAAACAGGGTAAGGTTCCTGAAGGACAGTCCATGGTACGACTTGAGGAGTTGGCATTATCTGCTAATAATTCAGGCCTGAGAACATTAGGAACACATTTATTAGACTGCCTTAATGAATCGATTTTATGTTTTTTGGTCGCTTATGTAACCAATTTCGGTCTTATCTAGAATAATTTAAGTCATAAATATTATATATGTATAGATACAGTGTTGTAATGAAGCCACATCATTGTTATTATTCAGAATTTTATCTTCATTTCCTTCAAGTAAATATATTAAATAAAGCAACCTTTATTACATAGGTGCAGTAATATGTTTAGAAGAAAAATCGGCTTGGAAATAGTAAGATCAAGCTTACTTACTTTTGCGTGAGGAAACTCATGAATATATCAATGTCTTGTGGGTGGATTTTACGTCTTTGTGAGCCTGTTTCACGAGCTTGAAGATATGGGTGCATTGATGGTGCATAATACCTGTGAAATGACAAACATAAACATTACCAAATTTAAAACTATAAAATAAAATATGTAAGAAAACGAAAACAGTATTTTTAAATTAATGACTTCGATTTACAAACCTGCTCTCCGGTAGTAAAGGGTGCGGTACTAACTGCTCATGGACTGGATCATATAGTTCTGTTAAAAATAATAATAATAACTACAAAGTAAAAGTAAAAACCAAACAATAATACGTATGCGTGGCGTGTTGAGCACGAAAATCTGTCGAATTATGGTCGCTTAATATCATTATACTTAAGTTCAAGTTAAGTTGTTAAGTGTCCTAGGTATAGTTTGGGGCTAGACTTAATGTATTATATTAAAATATCTGGAAGTAAAAAAAGTACCTATAAATAAACAATACAAACCATGTGCTCGCGGATAGTTATGTTTCAATAGACGGGCCAGTAAACAACTATCGGTAAGTGGCTGAGCAGCACCAGAATGAAGATGTGGTAACAAAGATGGATTTGAATAAGGGATAACATCTCTAGCATCTACAGGCGTACCTGGAATGCTCTCTATAATACTGTCTAGTCTTGTCATTGGAAATGCTTCCCGCTTCGAAACGTCAGGAATTGAAATTGGACTATTAACCTGACTGCTGTCAACGTTTTGGTCATGTATCGTTTTGAAACCATCTTTTGATAATTCTTCATTTGATTTAGCTCTGCTATTTTCACTCAGAGCTTTTAACTTAAGAACGAGATCTTTACATATTTCTTGTTGGTTGTCATCATTGCACAGAACGTCATGCCTCATAATAATTTCTCTAGCTTTTTGCAAGTCTTCATCATTAAAATTGAGAAAGGGGTCTTCCACTTCCACTATGGTACCTGGTGGATGGCTCGTTTGTCTTTTTTTCCTGTTCCTCTTTGTTCCTAACTCGGATGTTCTATTATGTTGTTCTAGTTGGAAAAATATTTCTAAATCTTCGAACGTAACATTCGGTGTTACTTCGTTGGATGCCACTAATATTATTTCAGTGTTTCGATTACTATCTACAATCAAAATTTCCAAATTAGTACTGCACACTTCACTTAATCGTAAAAAAAATGTGTTATCAATTAATCTAATCTTGCCAGTACCTGCATTTTCTAATAGGTTAGTAAATAATATATAAGTTCCGGCGCCAAACGTAGCTAGCAGCAAAATTATTGTCACCTTTTGTACGGCCCAAAACAAACATTTATACGTTCCGTTGTTACTGCGGCCTGAAACTTTGGTTCATTACATTGTGATATGATATTTTTGTTAGATACAATTTTTATTTAATAATCACTATATTTTTCCAATGTTCTTACCATTTGCAGACGACTCAGCTAGCTCCATGGGAGGTAAACCCAAATGTTCGAAAGCTCGATCAGTTTTTACATTTTGAGACATCATCTGAAAACAATCGATCGAACATTGAACCGTGTTTCGTAGGGCACGTTAGGCTTGCGGTCGCAATTTTGATTCTAACATTATTGACTGTTGTTACAGGCAGTCTGAAGCCTGAAGAATTATGACAAATGGCTTCATCCTTAGGTAACCGGCATATGGATCATGGAGGGCAGTTGGCAGTCGCTTCGTGTAATCAATTCAAATCAGAATACAATCAATTCAGAAATAGGCGAAAAATTATGCAGAAGAACTTTTGATCTCATTTGATACAACATGCTATATTTAATTGATAGAACTCAGCGATACTTGGCGGTACATTACATTGTTAAACAAATGGCAGAAGAGGGACCCACCATTGACCCTAAGCTTGACAACTTTTCCAATTTTAAACCAAACTAGTTGATCGATAATTAAAGAAGCCAATGAAACCGAACTCCTCTAAGATGGCAGTCGAGAATCTGTCTGTCATGAGTGTCGGGACTCTAATTAATTAATTGAATCTAAAAAGGTATTCAACACGTGTTTTGCCTCTAAACGAGAAATCCTCAGGACGGCTGTGATACGAATAAGCCCAATGATACTATATTTAGTTCTTATTTGGTTAATTTACTGTACTGTAAATTAAACCAGTCGAGCATTTGGCATACCTCAAGTAAATAACAATAGAGACTAATTTCCCCCGTATTTAATTAGTACAGTAATTATTGTTTTGTTGATTCTGAGAGCATTTACATTACAAATATACGTGGTCACATAATAATTATAATTTAAAATAGAAAACATGTATGCCGTTTAAAAAGACTTCAACTACATCGATGCAAAAATTAAGCAATAACTACCAGTGAAGATGACCCACAAGTTTAGTGACAGTTGCAGAAAAGTCAGCAAAAGACCACAAAGAAGTAGTGAGTGCTATAGAAGATCCCTTCACTTAGGGTAGATCTCACACTATACTGATAAACCCTTTCAACAACTAAGTGGACAAAATACTTAAGGGCCATCTATCAAATATGTTTTGCATAGGGATCATCAAATTCATAGTGAAACTGACCCTTAGCATTGCGTGGCGATGGCTTAAAATTATGATAGAAAATAGCAATCTAATAGCAAAATATTGTGAGTATAAGTGGAAGGCAATGGTCGAGTATTGACGAGCAGCAATATTGTTATTGTCATTTATAGAGATCATAAAACAAAATGCTCATCTGGAGTGGCTCCTACCAATATCAGTAATGGCACATAAATAATCGGTCGTAGATATGACGCTACAAGTGGCTGTTAGAGATGAATGTTTGTAAAATACTGTAGAAGTCTGTGAAGCTAAAAATAAAATCAAGTACCTATTAGAATAAAATAACATAAGAGTTTCTATTTGCATTTATTACTATCAGTTTAATTTAACGGGTATTTGTTCACGGGTATGAACAAAGTAAATAGGGGTACCGTGTTCTATGTATGTTCTGCCTCGTTTTCATTAAGATAAGTAGTACGTGAAATTGTTATCTATTTAACAGTAAATAAATACTCGTATATATTAAGTATATCATTCGATAGCGGAATCGGTAAACATGAGTCCTAATGACAAAATAAAATCAATATATCAAATTAAAATATTTGTGTATTTGTCTCTCTCACTAGGCCTGGCCTGTATAGTGAGGAGGTATAATATAATATTTAAGTAATATGAGCAGTAAGTTTATTAGATAGGTATTCTATAAGTATACAGGCGCCAATAATTTAACCGTATTCAACACGAAGTTGAACGATTAAAGGCAAAAAAAATGAACAAATCATGTCAGTAGCAAGTGTTCTATTAAAAAAGGTAAATAGGTAAAATAACTTACGTCTGATTTTTTCTTTAAAACTGATCACAATACACTGAAACACATTTCGTTATACTATATAACATTGGTATTCAACACAGGTACCTACTCGACAGTTAGCACCCACTGGCCCCGTACCACTGAGGCTACTGATTCATTTCTGCTGAGTGGCAAATTTCGGGTAGAATCATATTTGTTTGATTAGCATTTTGTGTTTGAACGTAACTTGACAAGTATCGATATATTATTATAAATGATAAAATACCGATGGACTTATAATGAACATGGAAAGATGCTTCCATAACTACCAAAAATTAAAAGTTATAGGGGATTTGTTTTTACTGTGGTAATAGCTAGCGGGTTCTAACATGCACGCGTTTTCATATTCACCATGGAGTGCTTAACTTAATACAGCAGTAGTAGTCAGTGCATTACTTAAATATACTTAATATAACATTATCTGGAATAAAATGTATTCAGCTTCTACCCACGTGAATTAAATTAGTTAATTTAATTTTGGAAATATTGCCCTGATATTAGAGTTGCCAAATTTATGAAAACATTCTCAATTTCATATTCTATAGTACCAAAGTAGGTATGCATCTATGCTTAATAAATTATAACACGTGCAAGTTACGTCCTAAAGCTGTAGAAATATAAACAGCACATGCTTAATAATCATAACAGCCAACCTTACGATGACGCGACTTTGATTTCGCAATATCGATACCTAAGTAATTTGGATCATAGGTAGGTAGATAAATTGTATGAAACACGCAAACTTGTCGAATTTGGATTCCTGGTAATACATACCTACTTATGTAGTATACTTACTATTAATAATGCAATTTGTAACATACATACTCACGTAAAAATTTTATTTTGTCTACTAAATGTAGGTAAGTAAGTAGCCTACTTTAACGGCTAAACAGTCCATTTATTTTTAAATTCAAAATGTTATACGACTGAAAAATTGATACATATAGGTAGCTCCATTACCTGAGACTATGGCTTATACAGTACACTACACTAAAAATAGTCAAAATACATTCTCAGATAAGATAATGTATCCCTCGGGACTTCTAGGCTCACAATTCTCAAATAACTTGTTTTGTAGTAGGTATATGTTTATTAGGAACAACGCATACGGCATATAAACGAAAAAAACGGTGACATCTTACATCTGATCTGATCTGACCCGCAAAATTTAATATAGTACTAAGTATCCATTTTGTAATAATTGAAACATTAAGGTACCTTAAAAATAAATATTATCCTTGTAATTAATAATCGTATAGTGTACTCTAACAATATATCATAAGGTAGGTTTTCTCTTAATGCAAAGGCGGGGTTGTGCACAAATCAATTAGCCGTAAGCTATTCTAGACAGGTCCGATCCATTAGTTAGTTGATCTTTATCCCTTAACATCCCTTTGTGCGCTTAGTGATCACAACATCATTACATGATAAAAAGGCGATTTATTTCGTTTATACTGTAACGATATTTTAGAAAAAAAAAATGACTTGTATATAATATATAATAATAAAAACATATATTATATGGATTAGTAAACCATAAGTATCGTTTTTGCTCCATATTGTAATACCTAAATAAATATTATTTTTTACCCTCTTTTGGATAAAAAAATGCCGTGTGCTGACTCATTACATAGCCTCTCGAGGCTGCCTCAGGAACATGCAGTATATGGTACCCTAAATTTTAACCAAAGTGACGTAATATACAGTTGATCAGACAGTGAAGTTAATGAGAAATTTACAGCCCCCTGGCGACGCAGCGTGAGCGTCTGCGAGTAAGTACTGAGGAGCAGAGGCAGCCTCAAAAGAGTTCTCTCGGCTAATAAGTACACTGCTAATAACGTAATTCGCTCAATAAGTAGTTTACTGACACTTTCCATTCCGAATTTGAGACAGATGTGCCTACAATTCATCATTCAGTAATCTGGAAATGTTTTCTCTGTGTGTTAAAGTCCATCCATATGAATGGAATGGATCCTGTCATGTCCCCCTTTAATTTCCGGGCCGTTTATTGGACGATGTACTGCGAACATTATGATATATTTTTTCTACATTGCTCTAACATCTGAAGGAGCTCAAGATAACTTCATATTTATCTTTAATCTGGAATGTTATTCGCAATAAAACCAAATGAGGATTTCGAATGCTTGTCTCACCTTGCTTTGTTCTTAAGAACTATAGTGCATGCGTAGGTATATATGAACATAATGGTTGAAGTATCATAAACATACTAATTCAAAGTGAAAGAAAACAGGGTTTTCTTCGTTCAAGAACATACAATAAATGCATCGTACGCTGGTTATGCTAGACATCGATGCACCCACAGATTGGTACCTTCGCCCGTTCATTAACATGATTTGGTCGGTAGTCGCATGGAAAATCGTTCGCTTTCTATAGACCAAAGCCATATAACGTAAGGGGGTCAATCGACCCTGTTCATTCAATATTTGACCTCGACCGTGTGTGCGTGCCTGTGAATATTTGCAACTTTATAGGTGTCCTAATTATCGAATGATTAATTTGGTGAGTATTAACACTACATTTACTTACTTTGCCGAAATCCAATTTTAAACATATTCACTAAATTTTGTAGCCATGTAGGAACTATTTATTTTTTATTCATTAGTATTTCGGAAAATCAGTAACTTAGTCGTTAATAAATTAATCTCTTTACAAAGCATTTTATGGACGAAGACTTTCTTTAAATTAAGGAATCTATAATAATAGTCAAATACTCAAGCTTACTAATACGTACTCCTATTAAAAAGTAGCATTTATAAAATCAATAAAAGACTTAACTAACCGTTTTGCCACTACTGAATAAGTAACTATTAATCATTTTATTATTATTATTATAATTAAATGAAGTATTAATGTGACTTCTCGCGTTTCAAATGGTAACTTATTATCATTATATATTGCTACCCAAAAGGCAAGAGTATAATTCATTTATCAACGCCCAATCCAAGCTGTTTGAAACAAGTGACTTACCATTAGACTTCCATCTAGGTCCTATAAAATTCAAAGCGTCTAAAAAGGTTAAAATATTCATGACTGCCAACTTTATTTCGAACATAAAATAGCCATAAAACATACCCAAAAAACTTGTAAAACTTAGTCTACTTGATTCATTATTGTACGCGTATCACCTTAATGATTTGACGAAAACATGGAAAAAATATCATGTTTAAAAATAACATTTAATAACAAATCCTCGACGCATTTTAAAATGTAATATGATTGTACCTTTTTGAACGTTTTCTTTTCATCTGGGTGCTTTTTAAATTAAGTAATGTTTTCAATTCCTACTTTTTAAACGGCATTGTATACTTACTTACTACTTACTTAGAGTGATTTTTTTATTCATCCGCATGAGCGGTCGCGGATGAAAACCATGTAGGTTGATTTTCAGACAGCTATGCTATGAACTACTGAACCAATTTCCATCAAACATAATCAAGAAGCGATCCCGATTAAACTAGCTTTCTTAAAAGGAGAATAACTGCATTGAAACCATCCATCCAACCAACCATCCATTTGGTAACTACGATGCCACAGACAGATACACGCACAGGTCAAAGCTTCAAACGTATAACAATCTTTACTTTACGTTGGGGTTAAACGCGAACTATAGTGATACGGCTACGCCATAATTCCAACGTCTGATGTCCACTATTTAAACAAGGAGTTACAAGGTCTCCTTTAGAAATGAAAGTTGAAAATATTCTTCAGTGTTCCATGTTTTTCTCAACAAATAAAGAGAGACTTGAAAATCATGACGGCACCAGTACGAAGCCATCGCTACAAAACTTTTGTAACAACTCCTATTTTCTAATTTGTCCTCTCAACTTGTAATTGTTACTTATTAAAACTTTCTCATATTATTTCTAACAAATAAATAACTGATGTAGTTATAAATTTTATCAGACTTTCATAGAAGAATACTTTGAATCACTGCCTTAAAGTTACGATTTCATTAATGTTTCTTAACGTTGATTGTCTTAAAGTTCAATTTCAAAGAATCACTGTAAAAAGGTTAATGTTACCGTAATATTGTCATTCAATATGAATATATTCGCACCGCATCTCCGTCTATTTTCACTTCATCCCTTTGTAGGATGAGAGGATGAGTAGGATGTTTCGCTACCTACCTTAATATTATTATGTGGTGACTATATTAAATATATTAAAGGTTAAGAATATTTTTGGCGCTTATTACAAAATTGCTTTAGCAAACATTTTATTCTTCTCACATGATATTATTCAATATTCAAAATAAGTTGCGGTGAAAGGTATATGTCGCATTTGGAATGTTACGAAGAATAGTGATAAGTACGTATCATTCATTATATTTTGTTCTAGATAGAAAACAATTGCGTTTAAAAATGACACTAGCCTGGCATAAGTGAGGAAATGAAACACGTGACGATGCAGTTCAACATCCTATCTCTGTTGACCCTCTGCTTATTGACTTGTTGCTATGGCGACCAGCAGGTCGACACCGATACCTACTTGAGCGGGTTTATCGCTGATCTTTGGTTGGAGGGCGCTGATGTTATCAGGATTATTTGGCGTGACTGCTCCAAGAAGGTATGTCCTTATAATTGGCGTAATAATAAACGTGTCAGTGTAGAGACACCCTAATTATAGCTACATATTATTGAATGTACATATTATTAAAAAATACGCCTTAAGTAATAGAACATTATTTCGTGAAGAGCATTAGACTACTTTATACTTTCACAAATGCGGCGATTTCTACATCATTATTCACATTAAAATTTCCAAATATAAAGTATCAAATTTATCAAAAAAAAGTGAACCCGAGAAATTGAGCCATTTATCCCCATCGTTGTATCAAGTAATTTGAGAACTGATTTACTGATCTTGAAATGCGAACGTTACAGAGGGCGATCATATTCTTTACAGAATCATTTTTCAAAGCTGCGACTTCCTTTGTTCTTTTCAAAGAGAAAACTTGTTATAACTTGTTAGATATTTTTAAAATAAAATTATTTGGTAGGTATCTACTTGTTTATTTTACATAGCTTATACCTGTAACTACAGGGTATATTTTTATTAACATCATCCCGACCTCAATCCCTACATATTTTCAACCCCAATTGGCAAAGGTACTCGGGTTCAAATGAGGGAAAGTTTTTTTTGTGTATTAATTACACAATTATTTGATGAACAAGTACCTATTTATAGACTATATACTATAATAATACTATAACGTTTTTAAATAACACCAATTGCATTTTACAGACTTTTGATGCTGAAAATTAAAAGAGATTCCTTTATTTGTGAATCTCAAGCGAACAATTATTAATTATTTAACTTGCTTGGTTTCACGTTAGTTAAGAAGCTTAGCAGAGTCAATTTAAGAGAGTCGCCTATCAACTGAAATACCTAAAAACTGAAATACCCACCAGGGAACTTAATCTAAGATTACATTTTCTCATTTATAAAATAATTAAGAGCTCATTTCATAAATAAACATTTGCCTTTCTACTTAGTAGGCGAGTTGCGGCGAATAGTTTATTTACTTTATAATAAGTAAAGTGTGTATTAAAATGTTTGTGTTAATACTTGGAGTTAGTAACTAGATATTTTTTCACTTCTATAGCTATGTATAAAGTATAGTTGTGCTAGTAAAACGTTTATAACTCAAGAGCGGGTGAGCCGTTTTTTATGATCTTTGATGTTTTGAAAACATGGTAAGAATAATAATAAAGATAATTCGTTTACTCATTCCTTTAATTCTGAGGCAGTATGGAGTTCGCCGGGGCAGATAGGCAGATAGGGGCAGATTATATATGTAATATTTAAGAAGAATTTTCCCTCGCGTGGGTAAAGAGTGTACTCATCTGATTTGTCGAATTTGTGGAGTGTTTAGGGCTAAACACGCGCAGGAAACGTCGTATTTTCTACTCTTCTTACAAATTGCACTAAACATAGCGGTGTGTATGAAATTTAGTAACAATTTTTGTAAACGTGTCGAAACCCTATAAGCTCGCGAGGTACATTACTAGTATGCTTTAAAAAAAATTAGAAGGCTCCTCCACACAAGTGTAATTTTTCAGCTCATTTCCCATGAAGCGTATATTTCCATAATTACTCAAAGGAACGTCAGTTATCCCTCTTATTATCTATTCACAGTTGGTCGACGTGAAAGATGTGATAGATCACAAGGAGTACTTTCCCAAGTTCGTGAGGTGTATGAAGCGGAAAACGTTGAGGGCACTCGACCGGTCGTTGACCCCTGATGTGGTGCCGATTGCCGATGGAGTCAACTTAGTGCGGTTCGAGATTGTCGATAAGACGGGCAATGTTATGCCTGAAAATGAAACAAGGTACGACTATACCATACCTATGGTAATTGATAGATAAGTATCGCATCATGGAACTGTAAGTATAAGTTGTAGAAAACTAATACATTTTCGACTGATACCTTAATGACACAAATGTACGAATTTCCAATTCAGAAATTGGTAATAAAATATTATAATAAAAAAGTTCTTGGGAGAGATATTTAAGTGCATATTGAATCAGGTGAAAAAACACAAATGTATTTATTAAGAAGCTCTTTGCAGGTATAACTTATAGGCAGTAGGCTCTTATAATCATTTTAATGGGAGTAAATATTATCAGTAAATTATTTAAATAGGTACTCCTAATTAGATACCTACCGTTTAGACTGGACCAATGACTTATCACCCGGCCTTCTATAAAAGCAGACGTTAAATTTACATTAAATACCTAATAAAATAGACTTATCATACGTTGTATATTCGCAAACTTAATAAGAAGGCGTTACTAAGCTTTAAAGTCGGAAGTGTAGTGTGTGAATGACCTAGGCCCCACGTCTGCTAACACAATCGTTTCATAATCGAACAGCAACCGCATAGTAACTGTCACTTTTGACAGATATCCCATACAATACCTGTCAAAAGGGACACTTACTATGCGGTTGCTGTTCGATTATGTATCGATTGTGTTAGCAGACTTGGGGCCCTGATAGTCTGTTACCAACTAGAAATAAAGCAACCTATTTCCTTCAGTTTCCCACTTGACGCGCTCTCAAATTCTAGATCCAGCTAAACCCGGCTAGTTTAGCTATGTATAAATACAATGGGTATTCGTGTAAGTAGATATCTTTTCTTTTCTTTAAACGCATACAATACTACGGTATCAATATCGGTAATTATCAAACGATTAAAAAAATATCGAGATTCAGATATCAGGCCTCCTGATTAACCCACACGGTAAGGCTTGCCAAGATGTTAGTCAAACTTTATTTATATGTTACTAAGTAGGAATAGTATTATGTTTCTTTTGTTAATTAATAACACAAATTGATTCACCTTACGGGGATACCATAGTCACATGGTGACAAAACCCTTTTAAAAATAAAGATAAACTAAAAAAACGATAAGGCTTATACGATTTTGCTATTAGATACTTACTTGTAACATGCATTATGAAATGTAGTCTGTAAATACGTAGTGTGCATCTTCTGTAAATAGTGTCAAGTAGAGTCGAACCGTTGGGTTGCGTAGTCGTATGGAATCCCCCATTTTATTACTCCAAAAGATATCGACAATACGACAAAAATTATAATCGCATCGATTCATTTAAAAATCGATTCCAATGAATCCACCGATACCAAACTTGTTACTAATATCCTGGTGTAGTTGACTAAATACATGAAAAGCGGAAAAACAAATGCTAGTTAATATTTATTTTTTGTAATTTCGATGTGCATCAACCGATTATGCCGATCGACATAAAAATACATGTTTCAGGTTAGTGACCGGTGTGTAATTCGTCAACGTCGTTTATAACGCCGGTGTCGTGTAGAAATTGCGCAATAACCGCTCCAATTTCACTATAGCAGTGTAATAATGCATTAAAATATTAGCATAAATTCGTTTTAAAGGTGAAAAGCTCGTTTCTCTAGTGGCATGAAAGCTAAGCTACAAGGACTACTTCAAAAAAAATACTGCCTACATCTATAGTAATAAATAAATTAAAAAGAAAATTTGCATAGGTGCGTAGGTACAATAGTAATATCGCCAGACAAACACACCAACTATACGGTTCCACACTAAGCGACAGAGCAACATTAAGGCTGTGTCCCCAGTAGGCAAACTGTTAGCGGCCGCCTGAGTTAGTGGCGTATCGGTTTAGTATGCCCTTCCATATATTTGAAATGGAGTGTTCACAGTTTGCTAGTTTGCGCTCACTCTACGCAGTTTGCTGTGTTGCGCGCGCCGATTGATTCAGTGAGCGGCCGACTCACAGCAAAACCGGTTCCAGTCGGCGGCGGCGATATGCTTGTTCGCCGGGCGTAGTGAGTCCGTTTGCCGCAAACCGTCATGTGGACAGTTGACAGTGAAAATTCAGTCGGTCGGTCGACCTAAATAAGCGGCTAACACATAACAGTTTGCTTGCGACGCACGCAAATTGATCTGAGTTTGCAGCTAATGCGAATTTCAGTTCGCCACAAATTTGCGGCTCACTCAGTCGGCCGCTAAAAATTTGCCTACTGGGGGCACAGCCTTAAACTTTTGAGTCAGTTTTCGTATCAAGACTTATTAAAAATTCTTACTAGGTACGGCTACGGACCTATAATACCGACTTTGAGTATAAATAAGGTTGTTTTATTGATAAAAAAAAATTTTTTTTTCTTCTTTGAAGCCTTCTTGTTGTTAAAAACGCCCGATAGATCGGCGCATTTTTCGCTTGGACCTTAAACTTTGAACTTTATTACAGACAGCCGGCCTTTTGTTATATACATTAAACTGGTAATTTCTTCCGGACAAAATACTTTTGAAAACGTCTATATATTCTCCGATACTACGTATATCCCCAGAGGAATTATAATAGGTAGGTACTAATTCTTCTTTATCTTATTCGTAGTACATGGACAGAAAAAGACCTCGACGAAGGTGATTGGCGTTCGCTCGCCCTTCAGAGAATGGCGAAAGTTCTTCACACACACGTCATCAAGTTTGATTTTCAAGATGGGAAAACTATTGATAAAGGTCAATGAAAAACTTTTTCGATTAGGAATCTCCAAGGTTCCGTAAGACAAAATCGTATAATGTACTCGTATTAACTATCTGGATACTTTATCTGTCAAAGCATTGTATGAGCTTCCGGACATTTGGGACCGATAAAAATGAGCGATAAATTGTATATGTCTTAGGGTACTAAACCTAAAAGAGTCTAAGCCGAGCCCTGTTTAACAAAAAAATCTATACGATTTTTTTTTTCATAAAATCATCAATATAATTTTCCAGGCCAGTTAATTCTCACTCGCCTTTGATAGAAGAATTATCGACCAGTTTTTTGTATAGGAAATAATTTTGAATCACTAAATAATCTCTACAGTGGAATTCCGCGGGCGTCGACGTCACCAAATGATGACAATGATGATGTTTGGCATCGTCTCTATCGGCATGGTGGTCGTACCCATGGGCTTCCAGTTCCTCGCAGTGCTTGGTGGGAAGGCACTTCTGCTGGCCAAAATGGCACTTATAATGGCCTCCATACAAGGACTCAAAAAGGTGAGCATTTCATACAATAACGGCGGCAGACAGAAGGGTCATGATAAAAAACATTTTTAATCTATGATTCTAAGTTTAAACTATGCCTTGTTGCACAATGTGCTCGTAAACCTTACGTGCAACTTATAGCCTATACAAGTACTGCATGTCGAATCAGTTGTGTTGTTGACAGGATTTATCGGCACAGTGTAAAACAGGCTCTTTTTATAAATATTGCGGCCATTAGAATCTATTTATAGACGATTTACTTGCATGTTTTAATTACCTACCTGTCACATGTTAACGCATAATCAGTATACTCAATACATTTTCAATGTAAGCAATTACGAAATGATTCAAAGAATTTACTTAATTCATAACGCTTGCGATGAAACACAATGTATACTTGACAATAAAAAGTAATTTTCATCACATTTATGCATCAAGTAGATTAGGTTAAATAAATAACTTTAAGATACGTTACAATTATTATGTGTACAAAGTAAATTCGTTGATATTGCTATCTTAATACCTAACCATGTTACAATCAAATTATAACACGGAACTGACACACATTAATGTGCGGAAATAATATTTGTGGTAGTCTAAAAATAACTTTTTCTAGGCTCAACTTTGACCAAATTGTATTAGACCAGTGTACTCCAATTTGGCGAATCACAATCGGCCGTCTGCTCTCCGGGCCCACCAGAACTTTCATACCTACAAACAATAACAGTTTCAAGCTAATATACTGCTTGTAATAATGGAATAACATATGATGAAAACGAAAGCAAACTAACAACACTAAAATTAACATTATCTTTTAGGTAGACGGTTATAATGATGGGTATCTAGACAGGGGGAAGGTATGACTTTGTGTTAACGATCTTATTATTTTCCTCTTATCCTATCTTTAGTCTTATAAAATAACCTGTATAAATACAGACAAATGACTTTGCCTACACAGGAATCGAACCCACACTCTATACGGTGTGGTGAGCCTACTGGCCACTAAAACTCATCAGACCAAACTGTCGTCAAATATTCTTAGTAAATTATAGCTTGATCCAATATAAAAACCAAGTTACCCAAACTGACTATTAATTTAAGTGTATACATGAGATGGATTTTGTCAATGATCAAATGACCATCAGTCATCACCCTATAATAAAATTAGGCTGACTTTTGTATGCAGTGTTAGCTGTATCTGACACTGTAGGTATGGACCTACAATGTCAAGTCGGAAGAACTTCATACTGACTGTCACATCGACAATGCGGCCATAATTTGCGCACTAAATAAACTAAATTAATATCCTTGTATTAACACACGTCTAGGCTTTAGAGCACTGATATTAAATCGCCCGCGATAACCTGTTAACAGATGTTCTGCTCCAGATTGCTGCAAGTCCGGTGAACTACGGCTTCTACCACTCCTCCTACCCCTACGACTACTACGAGAGACGGAGCCGCAACGATTGGCCCCCACCATCCATCATGCCGGTCACCCCACCACCCTCAATGGCCGTAGACAACCCGTGGATTGACTCACTCATGAAAACTGATAGAATACACATAGCTGAAGATAGAAAAGACTTGAAGGGCAATAAAAAAGTTGAAATGGTTACATGGAGGCCTGAACTACCGAAGCCCGTCAAGAAGGTCTCTGAGCCTAGACTTTATCCAATATTCAATGGACCTTCTTCATCTACGGCTGTATTTACTTCTATAGATGCACCCACCCCGCTAGTGGACTTGACCACGAGGCCGGGAGATGTCCAAGCGGACTATTCCTTGGACCTGCCGTTCAATGGATTTCGCTTTCAAAGTCCCACTACTGTCATTTCAGCTTGATGTGTTCATACAATTGTTTAGAGCGCTGTATGATGTAGTTACTAGTATATACAAGTATTTGGCGCAAGTGCTGTATCCAAATAGACCTGTTTTTTATTATGTTTATTGATATAATTTGTACGTAGTGAGTAGAAATATAAATGTTTTCTCTTTTCCTGTGTTCATGTTTTTTTTTTTATATTGCAACATCATTATACATACCTAATTATAATAACGTTACCTACTATTGCATTTGCCATCAATTTAATGAAACTGAGGTAAAATATATTCAACACCATATTTTCTTTTCAAATCAAGTAGCTACTGTGTTTTTACATCTACATTTGAGAAATATAAAATACTTATATATTTTTACGATTGCTTTCGAAAATGATATGTATGAAGATTATAAATATTACCAAGCCCGTATAATGTCCCACTGTTGGCCACGGGCCTCCCATCAATGTGATAAGGATAAGGCCACAAAGTACGTAACGGTAATAAAGATTAAAATTATTCTAATCTCAAAATTTTTTTTTATAAAAAATTTGCAATTAGTCTGAATTGAGACATGACAAGAATTGGAAAATCATCGGACACTTAGTTAAATAAATTCTTTTGGAAATCTAAGGTTTAGCAAAAGATTTATTACACCGGAAGGGATTGCCATCGTTTTATTAATTAATGTCACAAACAAGCCGTTTTTCACCCGCTTTTACAGCATTACTTTTTGCTCTAAATGGAAAAGTTATTTTTATAACATCAAAATTAAATGTTTACTGCGTTCGTTGTGACTTGTTGGGCTATTAACAGAAAGACTATACCACTAAAAATAATGATTCGTGAGTATTTTCACGGAAAATTTAAAAAAAATATTTGCATTTGATTGCTCTTAAAAAAATAAGTTAGTCGTATTGACTGTTAAGTGTCCGATGAGTGTATTTATTCAGTGGTTAATTTGAATTTACACCACCATTAAGCCTGATTCCCCGAAGGTATGGGCAGAAGTGAACTGCAATGCATCCACACATTGCGATTCGGAGCTTTGGACCAGAAAGCCAAAACGCTGGCCCTGTGCGAGTTAGGGAACTTTACACATCATTCAAAAGACGTTAATTTGTAAATGCCCCCATAGGCCTATACGAAATAAATGATTTAACTTTGACTTTGACGTATACCAAATTTAATTGTTTGCTTTCACGATCCAGCAAGTGATAATTATTTTAAATGAGATTTGTACATGAAATTCGAATATCACAGTGGTTAAGTAAGGGTCGGGATTTGAACCTACACACCTTTTTTCCAAGGCAAGCGTTCGACCAACTTACTTTTCCTGGCTCAAAATGAAAATCTTTCTGAGAAAATGTTTATATTCTTCTTTTTGTGTAAGTTGTTTTCATTATTAAGCTTCTGTTTCCAACACAATATATAGCTGAAGGCTATACCTAAGTAATTTAACGACTTCAGAGGAAAACCTTGAGAAACCCTTTGCTGTAAGCTCAAGATAAAAAAGTACTTATGATCATACAAGTGAATCATACTTTAGGTTTGGTTTAGACAGGGAGTAGTTAGAAACGGTTTAGCTCATGAGCAGTGATAAGTCAGCGTCTATCGACTATATTAACTTTTACATTTTATCTTTATGTGTATTATATCTATACAAATAAATAAAATTGGAGTGTCTGTTTGTAATATTAAAATAACCGCTTTTTACTAAGTGCATTTGGATGTATATACGGTACATATACCAAAACAACATTTTTACAATTTTTGTTCTTTCTGTCTGTTTGTTCCGGCTAATCTCTGAAATGGCTGGACCGATTTTGACGGGACTTGCACTGGCAGATAGCTGATATAACAAGGAGTAACTTAGGCTACATTTATTTTAGACTAGCTGTTACCCGCGACTTCGTCCGCTTTTTGTTAAATACCACGCGGACGAAGTCGCGGGTAACAGCTAGTTTAAATATAAGATGTGCCAATACGGTCTTATATCTTTCCACTTTGCTGTCAGGTCTAAGATTTACAGTCTGTTACTATTTCCTATATTTGTGGTTTAATATATTTTAGTTATAATATTTTGCAAAACACTGCTAGATAAAAACTCACAAACCTACTGGATCAGCGAAACTTTGCCAAATCACCCAACTCATCAATATTAATATAATAATGTATATTATATAACACGCACTCGACCGGCTTCAAAAACGACTTGCGTAAGCTCATAGCCAAGTTTCACGAAACATCAACCCTAAATAAACTTATTTTGTCAGGTTCAACCATGAACTTGCTCTGGAGTCTGGAATTAAGTAAGGGTATAACTTTATTAACATAACATTAACAATGCGTGTTTTCCTCAGGGAAAATGGGTGATATAAAACATTTTCCTTTCAGTAAAACGTGATTCAGTCAATTGAAATAATAGTTCGTTGTGCTCAACTGATATTACTTAATTGTGGGACTAGTCCCACAAATTTGGTTTCAGAGCCCAGATGGCATCGTTAAATTTTTTTCTGTGGTGTCAACGATTTGACGGCCTGATTAGTGCAGTGGTAGTGACTCTGCTCTCTGCGCCGATGGTCCCGGGTTCGAATCCTGGTAGGGACACAAGCTTTGTGTGATGAGCACGAATGTTTGTACCCGAGTCATGGATGTTTAATATGTATATAAGTATTATATACTGAGTTCGCACTCAGTCCATTGTACGGTACCCATAACACAAGCGTTGCTTAAAGTGGGACCGTATAGTTGGTGTGTTCGTATAAAAAAAAAAAACTATTATACCGGGAATTTGAAACGTGAAAGATTTCAAATTTGTTTTATTTTCCAAAACAATGTGTTTATTTGATCAATAATGTTTATTTGATATTAACCATTGTGTGTTCATTAATGTGCAGAAGTGAAGGAAATTAAAATGAAATAATATAGCTTGACTTTTAAAGTTCACCCAAGATGTCCGATAAAGTTTTAGTTAAGTATCCATAGCTTTACTGATACCCCACAACTGAGGGGTTGGGGATTCATTCCATTATAATGTACTCATTATATTTAAAACAATGCTAAAGGTGGTTAACATGGAGATGCATGGGAATGGGGTAATAATCATACATTATTTTTTCTATGGTAGGATCACCCAATTATTTCACTTGTCACAATGTTAGGATCCGTGAAGACATTATCAAGCAGTACGTTAAGCCGTCTATCCTACCCGTTGTCACGAAATTCATGGTATTTGTTGGTTCGGTGATTATCAGAAGCTCTTAAAGCATCTACTCCCAAAAGTTTATAGCAAACTTGACAACTGTAAAGTTTTGAAAAATTTAATAACTTTAAGTGTGTTACGTGTAACCTAAACCGTTGTAGTATACTCGTACAATGTTAAAGGATTCCCGTGTTGATTTTTGATAATTACAGCATTAGAATTCCTCAGATTGTTTTGCCGTCTGCTATCAACTGTAAAATTAAATATAATGTAATAACAAACTTATCTCAAAAGTTTCTACGCAGTAATGGATATCAATTAGATGTTCAGAACAACGAACTCTGAAATGTGAATGTTAAGCAACTGGCGTGGATTTAATAGTGTAAATCTGAAGTTCTCATTGTATTATATTTCTATCAGATAATGTTGATTTTTGATGAAAGGCACAAAAGACAAAGCTCATACATGGTATCAATTTGTTTTATGCATCAGGTTAAAAGAAATATACGTACTTTTTATTCTTATTTTTTGCATACATTCGCAATAGGAATCTTTCGAATAGCGAAGATTAGTTTTAGTTCTTATAAAAGCTTTTCAATGAAACCTGCTTGTTTGTTAGGTTTAAAGACGTACTCTTAAACCTGATTCTCCTTTATTACAATATTGTCGTACGCGCCAAAATGACTTTTCTGAAAAAGTAGTAAAATATTAAAATAAATCCGCCGGGAGTCAATACTGAATTTAAAAACAATTTATAAGATACTCGTGCCATAATCACCATATCGGTAATATTAGCTCTGTATGTCCCAAAAGTAAGTAGGTTTATTTTACCAATTCGCACCAACTAGCAATTTCTTCAAACTTATCTAAAAAAATATGATTTTCCAGAAATTCCTTGCTAGTCGTCCTTTCAGTGGAATATAATTACTTAGCAATTATCTTTATTTCGTTTTTTAAACCTCTTACTTACGTAACAAATGTTTACCTGTATATATTTCTTATGTAATAACGAGGGAAAGCATAGCATGATTCTCTTATCAAAATTTATAATACTTCTACCGACGTGATGTTTTACTAGAGACATACAGGTGGTTGAAATGAAAATGAGAATTTAAATTATTTATTCTGTCTCTCACCACACGGGCTATACCCGGACCTTTGGAAGCCTTGCGCGGGGCCATGGGTCCAACACGTAGAGGCCCTTTTGAGAATTTTAATGTTATGTAAGCCACCTGCTGGAAACGATAGCATAAACAGCGAATTGATCTCAGCAGGCGCAGGAACAATTGCAGGAATATGGAACGATAATTGGGACTATGGATCGAGGTTTGGATAGGCATAAGCTAGGACTATTGGAGGGGATGCGGACACCTGCCATAATCAGCTTTTATTTAATTACTACTGGCAGGTGGCGACTCGCTGCTCTTTAGGTGGGCCCTCTAAAAAGGCCGTCATATAAGAGGATAAGGGGCAAATTATTTATATTATTAAGTATATTCAGATAACACTTGTAACTAGTTATTTTGTTGTTTTATTTAGTTATATTTATAGGAGAGAGTCACATCATAGTGAAAACCAGATTAACGGTTTTTACACTATGTGATAAATAAAAACATTTTTATATGAAATTATGAAAAATGCGAGATTCATTAAATAACTGTGAAATGTATAACACACTCATCCGTTCAACCGAAATAGAATAATTGGATAAGCAAGACAAATGATGGCGAATATATTTTTATTACATTTTTTGATAGGTGAGCTGTTTGATCTTTTACCCAACGGGGATATCTCATTTATTACCAACTAGGCCTTATCTGAGCAAGGCTTAGTTGATGTTAAGACACGAAATCCTTTGATATTACAATCACTTCGGGGGTGGCGGTAAAGATCAGGAATTATGAAACGTTCACCCCATAACTAGACGTAGGGTCATAGTACTTTTAATTGCCTGTGGGAATGATAGGTTATTTTCGCAGCAGAGACGGTAGGTAAATAAAACTAAATATTCCGGGTTGAGGTAGACAAACTATATGTAATTGTAGGAAGGCTTTATATTTTCTGTTATGGTATTTTATTAAATATTTTAGAAGTTTATAGTCCTACTGAAATGCCAAATTTATTTACGAGTAGCTTCCAGGTGAGGAAATCACCTCCCGTTATAAAGACCTATACGTCAGAACCGCTCATAATATTTGCTGAACAAATAAAAGACACAGATAAAGGTCCGCTCGTGCCGCAAACAGATAACACTTTACTCTCGAAATTATCCTGACAACGCGTTCTACCGTTACGGCTAAAATGTGTATTCCTTGTATATTGGACGCGGCTCTCTTCGAACATACATTCAAGTGGATCAATCAAAATATAGTCATTATACCACATAAATAAGGAGACTTTTCGGGTATCCATGTCACGCTAGTTCGCAAAATATACGGAAGTGTGTGAAGAAAAAAACTAGTGCGCGCAGTTGATGGTGCGCAGTAACACTTACTAGCCCTATAAAGGGGAGGGAAAGCTCGTCCCATTCACAAGTTACCCGACGTCGACGTCACAGTAAAGTTGGAGTATTCCCCGCCGACTCGCAACTTCCACTGGCGCTAATCTCTCTTTTCACGTGTAGTGAACTCGTTTTGTGTTGAATTTTCAAAATGAAAGCGTTTCTGTACATGGTAGCTGTGGTTTTGGCGTGCGACTGCGTTCATTCGCTCTTCATGCCTGTAAGTACCTGCTTCATTTATTTGGTGAATATAAAGAATAATAGGTAGGTACCAGAAAAAAAAATCTTAATAAATGCTATAAGCTTCATATTTAGTGTGTGCTCATATAAAGGTAAATTAAGAATATAATATTATTTGGGCCTGATATAAATACTGTGTAGGTAAAGTAACCATTGAAGTCTGTAAAGCCTGTAAATAAGAGTACATTTGTAGAGACGATAAGATAATAGTTATATCTAGTCGATTGTTTTATAATTTACAACCATGGTTACAATGGAGAAGTCATAGTATTAGAAACGTGAGATGATGTCGGGAGTGTGGATAGTTAAGTAAAATTTCATTGATAAATAATTATGACTTCAATATAAACCACCTACAGACTTTACCTATTCTTAGTCCGATTAAGTCCCTATATAATATTTTAGAAATATAAATCTGTAGAATTTTGTATGTATCAATGTTAACAAAATTGATTAATAAAAATACAAACATAAAATAATACCAGTCCTTGTTAAATGTCCCACTGATGGGCGCGGGCCTTCCATCAATGCGTGGGGATTAGGCCATTGCTATCACGCTTGTGCGGGTTGGCGGACTTCACACGCCTTTCGAGGGGTTCTCTCAGACATGCAGGTTTCCTCATGATGATTTCCTTCACCGTTTAGCAAGTGATGATCATGGTTAAAAATAAGATTCGCTATTGAAATCCAGAAATCCTAGAGTTGCGAGGCAGGGGTTGAACCTGCGATCCTCGTTACCGAGGCAAGCCTTCCACCAACTTGATTATCACTGCTATTACTTTTACACTTTTAAGTATAATATATCATATTTACAAAATTGCTTTTAACAACAACTGTCATAAACGTTCAGCACGTAATAAAAATAAATTAAGGAAAATATTGCGTTAAAGCTTCCTTTGAGCCTACTTTTTTTAATATCCTTCACACAAACGAATAATAGTATGTAGTACGTGACAAGTGCCAACGTATAGGAAGATACGACAAAAAGCAACTAAAGCTTTTTATTAGGTGCACATACTTGCAATGCGTAGGGATTTCGTATAAATAGATCTTACACGTGCTAGACAGTATCAGAGAAGATACCGACGCTATTTTTTCATTATTGCAGTATCTATTCCAACCAGGGTTCTAAACTTATAGTTAGGGCGTACAATTACTTTTTTTTACGATTACCCTACTCGTTTACCTGGCTTAATCGAGTATTTCGGTTAGCGGTACATTTTTTAAGACATTTATTTTTAATTACGTAAGATATATATTATAAAATTGGCATTATATTTAAAGCAATTATGTCAGTTGTAGGCGTGAGTATAAAACATCCTATCTATCCTTTTTATATACAGCTGGTATCGACGTTTTAATATCATCTCGGATAGCCAAGTGTATTATACGTTTGGCGAACAAAATTACGATATATGATTCTTCTATCTTATAAATATAATCTTACATATAGTTCTTTTTAAATATAAATTGCTATGTTCTACATTTTTTCCAAGACATGTATATGCTCTGTTACATGCGGTAAAGTTTGTTCTTCTTATTGACGTATATAGAAGTACACTTTAGAGTAATTATGCATGGCGGTTGAGTATCAATTGAGTTAATTAATGTAATTTTAACGTCGTTCCGTCGAACAAACCTATCTATGTACCTTTAATGTAAAATGGAACGCGACTACCTTGTTCTACGAAAAGATAACAAATATGTATAAGATCCAAATAGGTTAGATATAGCTTGCCAGGTAGACCCGTGACGGGCGTTCGGGGGACAGGCTTTTCTAATTTAAAAAAAAACTGGAAAACGGTAGTTACGCTATTTTTAATTTAAACTTGCTGTGTAAATTTGCCTTCCTCAAAACTGTATTCAGACACAATAAAAAAGAAGCCAAATTGATCCAGCCTTACTCGCCTGATGCGTTTACCAACGAACAGTATCTAATTTTTATTTAAGTATAAAGATATGCACCGTCAAAGACATTTCGTAAGTGTGAACTTACTAACATTATTTCAAAGGAACACCAACATTGGTAAAACAATAAGCCAATATTAGTCGCGTGCTACACAAGTATTTGTTTGGGTCCGTATTTGCGCGGCCGGGCACGGCGGATATCAGCACCAAAAGATTTACGTTGAATGTTCACTTACTTCGGACACCACCTCCACAGGGCTCGCGGAGTATGGCAAGTGACAGCTAAATTAATAACATATTTGATAGTACAACCGTTGTGATGGTTATCGAAGTAAAATGATGTAGGTTGCTACATGAAATCGTGATGATATACCCTGTTAAAAATTTGGATATACTTACTTAGAGGTATCTTAAACATTCAAATGATGACCAAAGTGGTCTATAAATATTTTAGCCACAGCATTCCCCATTTCATTTAGTTTTGGTTAACAAATAGCAACTGTTGTAAGCAGCATAGCTTCATTCCTAAAGATATGATTATGTACACAAATTAAAACTGTACTTATATCTGAAGTAAACCTTATCTCTGTAGTTAATTTGTTACTAACGAAACCCTAAAGTAATGTTTCAAACTAGTTGCGTTGTTTTATTGTTTTCGAACAATTATTAAATTATCTAATCATATAAAATAAATATTTACTTGATGATTGATTATACCACTTGTTAATGCCCGGTTTTAATTATAGTAATAACTGAAACTGTTGCTTAGCAAACAAAATAATCTAAATCCCAATGAATTTTAATTAGATCCAAAACCAAACAAACATAATATGTTTAATCAAACAGTTATCCTTCCCATAATTAAATACCATTTTAAGCTTATTGAGACGTAGCATTTGCAGTTATATATAATAACCTAAAATGAGGTGTCTACACAATTAACTAATTAAAATAAAACTAAATACTTTGTTTGAAATATTTCAAATTAAAAAACGAGAGAAGGGATTGGGTTCAGAATGAGTTGTTATTCGATTCGTCTCAGTTACTCGCTCAGTACTGGTACTAGGATAAAAGAAAACACCAAATAGAAATGGAAAAATCTATATTGAAGGCACGTGCAAGATCATTTCTGTAAATTATTATTTACTGGTAATTACAACAAGTAATGGGACCAAACGCAATTCCTGTAGGTACTTAGCTACAAACCATTTTACATATGTAACTTAAATGGTGCAATATAAAGCTCAATACAAAGCAACTTCAGAACTTAATATACAGGGGCTTTACATAGGTAGATTTCTATTGAATTCTCAATTTAAAAAAAACTTATCACCAAATTCATACGATATGAGAGGCTTGTTTGCGTAGAACATAAATGGTAGTTTTTCTTCCACAATGTTGGTGTAGATATAACATATCAAGTACCTATGACTGTTCGTTAGAAATGCCCATGAAGAGCGTTCAATACATTTTGAAAACCCATATTTACTTAATACACTTTATGGCTACCCTTAGAAGTTTGCATGCCAAAACGCGATGTTTGCGTCTTGGCGTGTTAAGATTTAAGCTTAAATATGGATTGTCATAGGCGCGAGGTCTACGCTAGGCTTTAGAAAGTATAAAAAATGTCATCAATCAATTTGGAATAAAATTTAAACGATAATCGAACTGACTTGACAACCGTTCAATAGACAAGACAAACGGAACACGAACGTGACACGGCGACACGACTAACATTTTTCAGATGTCCCAATAGTACCTATGTGATAGAAAACTAAAATTGGTAGCTATACTAATCTGTATTAAAACGGAAATAGAAAAATCTGTCGCTTACAAAAAAGTGTGTGACAATTTTCCTTTTAAGTCAAAGCGTTTGATCCAATTCGATTGAGTTAGATTTAATGTTTATAGAACAGCTTTACCTATCCTCTTGAATCATGCATTTTTCCACAAACGTAGGTAAAAGAAATTCTAACAAAACTTGTTCAATTCGGAGGAAAGCTTTTTCATTGTATTTTTTGCCAGCTTGTGCGTTGTACTGCTAAAAATACCTCTTCACAGTATGACTCTACCCACTACTGCTTAAAATAATGTGAATAGAACTCTTTTCACGGTGCTCTAACAATGTTCGATATTCGAAATAGAAAGGATCGTCTTTTCTTTGACTTAAAATACAAGCGTTTTGATCTTTTCAGACGGCACGTCCACTTTTGAGCTTAAGGCTGAGCGCATTTTAGATCCATTTTTGTACGATATTGAGTCTTCCAAATACGGATTCATTGTACGTCGATGGTTGGGAAGCGTTGCGCGTAGTTATTCGTATCAAGATGACTCAATGTTGTACGAACACGTATCCAATGTGCTCTCGCTCTGATCCTATTATCTAGGGATGATTTAAAAATCATCAATATTGAAATTCTTCTTCCTTGATTAAACTTAGATTATTTTTAGCTATATTTATAGGTATTATATATTTATTTCTTTGATAATACTTAGTTTCTTTCTGAGTATTATATTAGTTATGGATGTTTAATATCTATACAAGTATTATATACTGGGTTCGCCCCTAGTCCATTGTACGGTACACACAATACAAGTGCTTAGTGTGGGACCGTATAGGTTTGCTCGTCTGGCGATATTATTATTTAAACTCACACTCGCACACATTAATTATTTTCCATTGTTTGCCTCGTACTGTTAATGAAATGCGTAGTGGCGTATGTCATTCTAATTGTTGGCAGCTTTGTTTGGCGTCACCAACATGCCGGTTTCCAGCGAATTAACTCGCAGATATAATTAACGGCTCGTTTATTCTGCACTCAGTATTATCGATGAAATACGGTTCTAAATAACGATACGCATTATGAACGGGTAATAGAAGTGTCATTGTGGCTATCGATGCATTTGATTTTATTGTTTTTAATCATTAATAAAGGTTTACAACCAATGTGTGCTGCCAGTGATGACATATGGTGCCGAGACGTGGTCGCTGACTATGGGCCGCATAAGAAGGCTCAAGGTCGCTCAACGCGCAATGGAGAGAGCTATCTCGGGGTTTCGCTACGCGATAGAATCAGAAATGAAGAGATCCGTAGACGAACTGGAGTAACCGGCATAGCTCAAAGAATTGCCAAGTTGAAGTGGCAGTGGGCAGGGCACATAGCTCGCAGAACCGATGGCCGTTGGGGCAGAAAGGTTCTAGAATGGCGACCACGAATCGGAAGACGAAGTGTAGGACGGCCCCCCACAAGGTGGACTGATGACATCACACGCGTCGCAGGAAGCCGGTGGATTCGAGTGGCGGAGGACCGTGATATGTGGAAGTCGTTGGGGGAGGCCTATGTCCAGCAGTGGACGTGTATATCGGCTGATAGATAGATAGAATCATTAATTTAATAGTCAAGTTGAGTTTTGACTATGTACTATAAGGCACTTTACTGTCTCTCGACTAGAGAAAACAATCGTGTAAACGATAACTGTGTAGAGCCGAAGCAAACGGAACTGCTAGAGCTAAGTATATTAACGCGTAAAAGATCTATATTTAGGTATTTTTTGCTATGGTGCCCAGGCTGAGATTTAAAACAAAAAGGTCCTCGACCTGGAGCGCTGATAGCCAAATTGATTGACCATGAGCTTTGGAAACAAGAAGTGTATATTTAAACCATGCCTCGCGCTTCTGGGATTTATAGTTATTACTAGGTAAACTAAGAAAAATGTGCAATGTCACTTATTTCGATGTTTGCTAACCTACCCTGGACTAAGGTGGTGTATTATAGCCTGTATCCCCTATACATTTAAGGGGAATTATACCCGTTTAATGGCAATAAGCCCGCCCTCTGTTATATCGGGACTAAATACCATCCCTCTGACCCCTTCGGCAGATAATGGGTGATAGTGTATTTTTATTACTCCATACCTACTCGTTGATCCCTTAATATCATTAGTAATGAGAATCAATACAAAATCGGTAACTCCAGATTATAATATATTATGTAGGTTCCAAAACGCAAGAAGGTATTCGCCCTAATCAGTTTTTAAGGAAAAGGATTGACGTTTCGTCCACTGAATTAATATCCAATCCTGGTCACGGGTCCAAATGTTAAGGTCAGTTTGGGATTGCAGACGGGGAATCACTAAAAAGTATTTTATGAGGGTTAAAGCCTTCATGTGGACAAGGGTAACTATATTAAATTTAGTCTCGTGAGTAAGCGATAAAACTTTATTGGGCTGATATTGATTGAGGCTGTAAAAAGTTTATTTATAAATCAGTGGGATTGTTTAGCACTTACGTGGTAAGCGGTTATTTTATCGCGGTATATCCAAAACGTTGTATCCTTACGAAAGGGCGAGCAAACCTTTTTGTTAAGTTAAATGCGTTATCATTACATTGGTACAGTCCACAAAACATCCACAAACATTATTTATTAGTATTTTACTTAAAAAAATTAACTGGTTAACATAGCAGACTAGCTGTCCCGGCGAACTTCTTACCGCCTCAGTAAGAAATGTATGAGAAAATTAATGATCAATGTTTCCCATTTTTAAATAGTTTGCCGGGCGGAGACAAATACAAAAAAAATAAGAGCATAAAAATCGGCCCACCCGTTCTCGAATTATAAAAGGTGTAACTAACACGACTTTGTTTTAAAAATTTCTCACTACTTACTGTAGTAAAGTTAACTAGTTTGATTATTAGTTTTATGTAACCGGTGTATTAACTTTTAAGACTGCCAAAAGCTTTAATTAAAATATTAACTCTGAGTTGGCCGCTGTTGGTAACAAACTTTATCATACGATACACTGGCTTACTGACTGCAATGGATGCTCGATAAAAGAAACTTATATAATGTTGAACAAGGCGCCTTACTAGTAAAAAATAATAACAAAACTCATAGAAATTGTAGAACCTTGATAGATAGTAGCTAAAGTAACTTTTTTTTTCCTTTTTTTAATTTCCACGCTTTGTCTGTCCATGTAGAGCTTAGTAGAAATTAATAGAAACTTCAGAATAAAATATAAAATTAAATAAAAGTTTAATTTGACTGGATTTTCTATTTTCGCATGTTCTGTATTTATGTGGGCTTATTTTTGTCAGCTTAATTTTAATGTGCGTCCAATAGATGACCTATTATACGAAGGCTTACCTAGCATGGGAATTAGGTGCTTTCGTAATTGGGTGGTGATGTAACAGTGGAAGGCCTCGAAATGGCTCATAATAATTCATGTAACTAGGGTGAATGACAGCAGGAATTCGGTCAGTTTCAGCGCGTGACGGCGTAACATCGCCACAACTAAATAATTTTGCATGTAGGACCGAAAGTATTTACCTATACCTATCTAAACTAAACTCTTTACAAACGCACGAAGTCTAAAAAAAGACAACATAGAAAAAAATCTAAAATTATAATAATTTTAATCCATCCAAAAATAATGTATATTTTTTTACTATCAGAATATATGGCAATGCAATTTTACTAATGATAAATAAATTAACGAAGATTTGACTCCGGAACTATAGTAGTAACAATGGAATACGTTTCTGTGTTCTGCAATTGACTCATAATTTACGACTTCATCACGAGTGGGTCAACAGAAATTTGGTCACGAATACCGCTGACAGCCACGATCGCCTTCGCTAAATCACTGTCAGTATGACCAGAATGCCATTTTGAGGTTATCATGAAATTGAGTTTGAATAATTAAGGTAAGTAAAATACTTATTTTGTTTACATAAAGCAAGGAAGAAAAAAATATTACTACACTTGAGTATACGTTATATATACTTGATTGGAGATAAAAATTCTGAAATAATAACAGGTTTCCCTAAATTCGTAGAAGCTTTAATCTATTTACAAAATACATTATTTCTCAACCATTGAAAATGAATCAATATTTTCTATCGCTTAGGAGATTGTTTTCAAGCTTTAAATATCTACCCCTTTCTTATTGGATCTACTGTATATTTTAATATTTAACCACCATCTTTTCTGTCTACTTTATAGCTACAAACATATTGAATATTTTAGCGCTCCCACCGAAAATGCCAAAAGTGTTTCCGCACAGCGCGTTAATTCAAATATGACCTGCAAGGTACATTAGAAAAAAAATCTTCCGGTCTCGTCCGAGATTCCTTTACATTATTCATCTTACTCCGAATGTAAACGCCGGCGCGTAACAACCTACAAACAAACGTTGTAATAAGCGCGTCATGGAATAATATATTTTCTAATTTCATATTGAAGGCCGTTTTCCCATATTCCATAGTTTACCATTTGAATGCAGACTGGATAATTATAAAATGTAATACGAACGTATTCTTATAATTAGTTTGTGCGCTGAAACTTCGATCGCGATGAAAGCTGATAGTTGAGTTCATTCAGAAAATTAAACGCTAAACGAATGTGCATCTATTGGAATGGAATTAAGTGCATATTGGAGATCGTGTAAACGTTCGTATACGTGAGTAAAGTTGCATGACATTCTCTATAGTCTCGTATAAATCGCTAGCTGTTTAACGCAACTGCGTGCACGCAGAGTAAAAGCCATTCTTGGCCAGCACCTGGAGGCCCAAAGGACGGCCAAAAGGACACGTGACGAAATTTATGTCTGTAGGTCTTATAGTTTTGGTTATACGAGTATCATGATGAGTCAATTGCCCTATTATATAGGCAAAGATAGGTACTTAATATATGTGTATGCGAAATTACTGGCTTTGTTTCTCGACCGTTTTTTCAATGAAGTCTCGCTAATTACACAGTGCAAAATATTGTCCGATAAAACTTTAACAATTCTATAATATAATTCATAGAACTTTTCTATAGAAAAATGCTTTGTAAACCAACTGTGTGTAAACTTCTATAAACTTGGGGGTTACGAACAAAACGACTTTGTGAGTAGGTACCGACACAGTATTTCGCCCCACAAGCTTTCAACATTGCATTGTGGTGTTAAGAGGATTTTTAGCTAAATACGTATTTGTGTGGAGTTCACGTACAAGGGTATGGCAAACGGGGCACATGATACATTCAAAATTACTTAAGATCAAAAGCTAATTCTAAATTATTAGGATCATACTTTCGGTTGCCCAGTCTTCATAAAATTTGGGATCCTTGGCTTGTGTGGGCTTCCATATCTTTTGATTTATCAGCTTTGTCCACTACTTTGTTATGAACTATCAGTGCCCGTGACTTCGTACGCTTTGGTGTTTTTTTTTTATATCCCGTGGGAACCCTTCTATTTCTACGGATATTATCCGAATTGTGGATCAAGTTATCATAAATTCACTTTTTTTGTTGGTTTTTCTACGTAAACACTGTATATATTCGTAACTCCTCGTACAAAATTTCTGCCAATATTATAATAACTTTACTCTAAAATGACCACTAGAGTTCCCGGTCCTCGATCTCTTCGAACATGCAAATGGTGTTTTCTTAGCGTAAAACTTTTAAGCCGTAAGACAACCCATTAGTGCTTCAGCTGAGTTTGTTACTTTGAGTTGCTAAAGACGTGATTGTTATTAAATGAACTCCATTACCAAGTTTACTTAACAGTCTGAGATGATCAAGTATGGATTTTGACAGATTGCAAGAGATCCTGCTTGTATTTATGTTTTTTTTTGTTACTAGAGCAAAGAGTATGGCCGTCCTAGAGGTCGGTCACAAGCAATGTCGTGGTTCTCAAGAGCACGACGGTTCTCCAGGCCAGCGCATCGCATCATAGACCCTATTGAAGGTAAGTGTTCCCTTTCCTTCAGCTCTGCAAATCATATATTCATAGAGATCATATAACTATTATTAGTATCTCCATTCATCGGTTCATATCGCGATTGAACTTAACTTAATAACCAGTGATTTCCTCCATCCATCAGCTATCTACAATATTAATTTGTGTTAAATATAAAAGTAAACCCTAATAAGATAATTTATTATAGATTACATTCAACCATCGTCTGGGTTACGCCAATAGCAAATAAAAAAGACGTTAGAATCTTTTTTGCGGTATTTACGATAACAGGATTTTAATAAAAATATCGTTTCGCGATTTATTAGGTAAGCTCTATAATTTATCTTCTTTTATTTCGTACAAGGCACCTGGTAAAATGTTATAATGTCTATAGAATAAGATCGTCTTGTTATTAGTTATAAAATATATTAAAAATAGCATCTAGTCAATGATTTTTGTTTTACCCAGCTTGTCATTAGCCATAGGCCTTTTGTAATTTGGCGCATTAGCACAAAAGCAACAATAAGCACATAGGATTCGATTACGTACAAAATCGTTTAAACTATTAAAAGAAAACATTTAGCGAACTCATTTTAATTAACGTTAAAGTAGGGCCCACCCATTCCATTTTATGTATTTCTTTAAACCTTACTGACCTGTGTAATTAAGGTTTCAAGGGTGGGACTTCACTCACTTAACATTTTAATTATAGTGTGTTAATTAGTAAAGTTGAGCAGTATTCGATGTAATTTGTGTCAACCATAGAGAATATCAACCGACATAACATTCAATCCGCAATTAAATAGTTACATGTCAAGTCAAATATTTTTTTAAGTCACGTATATTTTATTCAAAGTCATAAAGTAGACAGTTGATTATAACATCAGGTTTTATTCGTGGAATGTTTGTTTAGGACCAAAATAATTCGGACCTACTAATGTAGTAATCAATACAATTTTAATCATTGCTGTGCACTCACAATTCGCCGCTGGTAGGTATTTGGTACCAATTTAATAGGAGGTAAGCCTATTGCCATTACCCCTTGCACACTTTCCCGCAATAAGGAGGATTATACCCATAGTCCACCACGCCGGTCCAGTGCGGTTTGGTCAAATTCACACGACTTTCGACAGACGTGCAGGTTTCCTCACGACGTTTCGTTCGGTCAGTACGCGGCTAATAAAGTTTCAAACTTTTTCCATTATATAGAGTGGACTCATACTTATTGTGTCACTTTTAGTCAGTTGGCCCGTTATGTTTGTTAGATTGTTTCCTGGTGACGTCAGAGGAGGGAGAGCTGTTCTTCAAGGCACCATCAGATGAGCCTGTCGTGTGCGGCATCTACATGATAGCTGAACCGGACAAGAGGATTGAAGTCGTCTTCAACTATATCGACGTGCCATGCGATAATGGAGGCTTGGTCGCGGTAAGAAGCAATAGTTTTGCGTAAATTGATTATTTTGTTCCTTGCAAATATAGCTGTAGGACACACGTGAGTGAAGTGTAAACAAACGTAATTAAACTAGTATTTTTTGTTATATCCTCCAGGGAAGCGTGTTTAGTCCTGAACGAATTATTTTTCTTAAAAACATATTAAGGTACCTATCCATTTTCAAGTTACATTATGGTAAGTACAATTATCATTAAATGAAAATTCATTTTTGATTCTTGTATAATTAACATTAATGTTTTCAACTTTAAGTAGGTCTTTACAAAATTTTATGAAAGTAACATTAATTACACGCATATGTGAAGCTTCGTATTTCAACATGGCGCCAGATTAATGGTTGAATTTAACGCCATATTAATAAATTCACAGTGAGCGTCGCCTGGGGCCTCATTCCACCAGATTTGTGTGCATAAAATAATAACTAGCTTTTGCCTGCGATTCCGTTCGATTAATCATCCCGTCCGTCCTACAAAATGCAATTTAAATAAAACCTTCTAACAAAATAGACTTGATAAGCAATAGATGCTAGTTGACTTCATGTACTCGGTTTTCATTCAAGTAATCTATTAGGTACGGTACTATAATTACTTGCGGTGTTCCACTTTTGTCATCATTTAACAAATATATCTTCAAATATGTATGTAGGTAATAATGTAATTTAAATGGCTGTCTGTTGTTATAAAGTTTCCTCGCAAATCAAAGCTTAAAGTCTACCTAAAATATAATACAGTAGCGTCTGCATATATCTAATCTCACAAACTAACAAACTTCTCTTTATAATATAATGTTAGAATGACTATATAATAATAAGTAATTAATTCATGTAGCCACTGTGAACAAACATAAACAAATATTTTTTCCAGTGGGTCGATGGGTGGGAGCTAAATGGCCAGGTATGGCCTGCGGACGCCTGGGATGACGATAGAGTGGTGGAGTCCTGTGATCAGCGTCCGCAGCGAAAACTAATGTCCAGACAGAACGCAGCACTCGTGCAGTACCGCGTGCCAGCGCAGGGCAAGGGCTTTGCGGTTACTATACGACATTTCAGAAACGCCAGACGTGAGTACCTACTAATGCCGTATGTAACATTTTCAAGTGCGATTCACCTCTGGTACACATAGGAAATAAATCGATTTTTTTATTTTTATTACCAAATTAGCGAGTAGTGTACACTGCCTGAGAAAACTATGTGGGCGTACGCAAAGAGCTCCCTAGTTTCGTTGCAATCGGATGAATAGATCTTAAACAAACGCATACGGGACAATAAAAAAAAAACATTTTTATTGTACCTATTGATAGACAGAATTGTGATGTCTATGTTTTTTTTTAAATTAAGATTTCATTGCATTTGACTTCAAACTCTAGATTACAGTATTCACACAAAACGATGTTTAAAATCTCGCTGGGAACGCGTAACAGTCGCATCGATACCTTAGAATACTGCTCTATTAGCATTTTGTAGTGTTGTTGGCGTGCATTCGTAAAATATATGTCGAGTACCCTAAAGTCAGTCAGTTATTGTTGTATGTTAGGTTTCCGGTTGCAAAAAGGCCTTTACATTTTGCAACCCGACACCCAACATACAACGATAACAAAATTTCGAGGACGTTATTGTGCGTGTTCGAGTTTCAAATAACTTATTACATTTCCAAATAAGGCTTTTTTTGGGCGGAAAGTTGAACCGTGAATTTATTTATATTTAAAAAAAAAATCTTTAATATACTTATAATTAGTGGGATATTAATTGTGTATTAATAAATGGGCACAAGTGATGAAAATTGAAATAAAATAATATAACGTGACTTTTCAAGTTTTCCCAAAATGTCCGGTTAATTTTATAATATCCACAGCGTTATTGATAGGCGTAGGGGTTTCATTTTATCATCATCATTATCATCAGGGGTACTTATAATTTTATAACAAGAAATACTCGACACTGGCAAAAATTGCTCTACTTTGTAGCCGATCGCCAGGCCAACCTGAAAAATGAAGAATGATGCCAAGAAAATATTTCAGTTTCTTAAGGTTTACATTTGCCCGGCTTCATCCTATTCTATAAAAATACCCCGTTCCAGCGTGCAACGTGATGCTATTTGGAGCCGAGGGCGTGTACACACTGCGCAACCACGGGGAAACGGGCAACTGTTCCGTTCTTGCCGTGTCGCCCGCCACGGTACATGTCCTGGACCTCAATGTAGGACAGACTGTGAAGAAAGGGCACGCGATCGACATCGAAACTGGAACTATTCATCACGTGAGCACCTCGCCTATAATTACTGTCATATTAATCTAATCTATCAGCCGATAGACGTCTACTGCTGGACATAGGCCTCCCCCAACGACTTCCACACATCACGGTCCTCCGCCACTCGCATCCACCGGCTTCCTGCGACGCGTGTGATATCATTGGTCCACCTTGTGGGGGGCCGTCCTACACTTCGTTTTCCGATTCGTGGTCGCCATTCTAGAACCTTTCTGCCCCAACGGCTCTGCGAGCTATGTGCCCTGCCCATTGCCACTTCAACTTGGAAATTCTTTGAGCTATGTCGGTTATTCCAGTTCGTCTACGGATCTCTTCATTTCTGATTCTATCGCGTAGCGAAACCCCGAGCATAGCTCTCTCCATTGCACGTTGAGCGACCTTGAGCCTTCTTATGCTGTCTTATTAATACTCTACTTCATATAATAAGTTTCGATGCCATTTAATCTTTTATAACCGAGTAAACTCCCAAAAGTAAACCAATTTGAGAGTATCGAGACATCATCAAGACCTTAAACAAAGTTGAACTTCAATTAACAGCTCGTAGCAGTAGGTAATTCGTTTTTGCAGCCAATTCAGACGTTTTAAACAGTTTGAGATGACTACGGCGATTTTTAACTATTCTTGTTTTCTAACAAGAATAGTTAAAAATCGCAGAGAAGACAAAACATATTATTTTTATATTTCAGTATTTTACTGGATAAAAAGGCTAAATAAATAAACCTACTAGTATATAAAGCCTTGTTCTTTTAGCTATGAGTTGTCTGACCTAATTTTTGTTCTTAATAAGTTTTTGTTCTTACGTAAAAATATCTACCATATTATTTTCCGTGTTTTCATTTATTTCGGGTCCTAATCGAATGAATAAAAGAAACAACTCAGACTTTACTCACTGTACTAATTCATAAAGTGAACTAGTGAACTACTACGACTGGTAGAGAAAATTAGTTTCTCTTCTTTTTTCTCTTCTTTAGGTTCCCTTTTTCTTAGTTTTAGAAAAATGTTTACAGGAAAATGAATTATTAAAGTGGGAATTAATTAAAAATATTTTTAATTTCTATCAATTGATAGTACTTACTTACTACAAGATAGATGCCGTTAATAATCACTTAAATTTAATTTAACTAAAATTATACTATTCTGTAGGATCTATCAAAAGAAACCGTTCCATCGAGTTATATTAAAAAAAAAAGTTTGTAAGTACTAACATAACACCATTAAAACACCCTAAACGTAAGGGTTCAATATCGTTCAATATTACCACGGGACCTAAATTACCATGCATCGGCTGTACCAAATTATTTTCCCGCTCTTTAGCAAGGTAAAATAAATGGTAAGGATACAACCAAGTACCTATTGTAATGTTCTCAGTGCACAAAGCGCGGCCTCCCCGACTATGTGGACATTGGCGGCAACAACGGGCTTGATCACACGAAAATGGAGGTGCTGGACAGCGTTTGCGGGCTCGACTCTAATGAAGGTAATTCAAACTCTATCTCATTAGATATAGAGCATAATCTTGTGATTACTAATTAAGCGAACATGTTTGTTTCGAAGTGCTATTAAACTTTGAAATACACGTATTTCAATTTTGAGGTCCGAAAATCACAAAAAATTATAGTATATTATTGTCTCTCTCACCACACGGGCTATACCCGGATCTATGGAAGGTGTGCGCGGGGACCTGGGTCCAACACGTAGAGGCCCCTTTTGAGAATGTTAATGTTATGTTAGCCACCTGCTGGGGTCAACTGCTGAAAATGATAGCATAAACAGCGAATTTATTATTATAGAATAGTGTATTTATTTTTATATTTTATTTAATAATGCCATATTATTATTATCGAAAGTCATGTAAGTATAAAAACATTTGCTCAACAATATGTATTATGGAAACATTGTTTTCCCTTGAGTTGTATTGAAGCTAGGCATCAATATGTATGAATACGTGTATTTTGTTAGAAAACAGCTCTTCAATGTTTCCTTTGAGAGACTAAAGAGACAGAAATCTCTCAAGTGAAAGGCGAAGTGCCTATTTATTAAACTAATTGAATTTGGATCACTCCATTAATATTTATGATACTATTAGCTTGGTGATGTTTAATTTCAATGTAAATTTGTAATTAGAATGTTTGGTAATAACATGCTTTTCTGATTAGGTATTGAGATAGGTACCTAATTTAAATATTGCTACATATGTTTAGCACACACACGAGAAATTCATTCAATGATTACTATGACTGAATGTATATGAAACATTTTTCTTTGAAGAGTTTTTCCGCAATATTTTCATGCTATTATATATTTTTTCAGTGGGTGTGTACCCTGACCTCCATAATTGCTACGATGGTCCTTGATGGCCTTAATATTGCTTTTACGGTCCATTTAGTATTCTTCATTCTTTTATTGTGTTTCGCCTTTAAAAAGGCCGAGATTGCCTATTCAGGGTCGATGACGAAAATGTAAATTTATGGAGATTTTATGTTACAGCCCGTCGTCCTGCGATTATTGCGTGCGAGGACACTGTAGTTCGGCTGGTGTCCAGTGGGAGGTATCACAACTCTGTTACCCTGGCGTTTGCCCCCCTACCCCTCGAGGACATCGAACATGCCGACCTCATGTGTGGACTAAACGGCATGTAAATCACAGGCGACCCGGTATTAATAGCCACTCGACTTTGACCCTAAGGGCTATCAAACATTTTATTTTACAAATTGCATTTATTGGTGTATTAGAAGTTATATTAAATGTATAAAGATATTTTTTAATTTTATTAACCGACTTCAAAAAAAAGGAGGAGGTTTTCAATTCGGTTGTATTTTTTTTATTACTAGATCTATATCTTTTTATAGATTCGTAAATTAAATTGGTGTAGGTAGTATAGTTATTTAAGACGCCAAATATTACCTATCAATGTTTAAATACACATAATAATAAATTTTAAAATACCAAAAGACAATTATTCATTTAATTTATCTGGGAAGTTCAGTCAAGATAATAGTAATGATGGAGAGATTATAGAGATCTCGCTAGTTACGATAAGTTTCTCTAGGTAATCGTATTGCACTCCAAACATTATCGTATCATCATCGAGCAGATTCTGGCCTCCGGCTCCGCCCACGGAACCTCTATGAAACAAAGCTTATAGCGCTCAGGGATAGTGTGGCTTTCTTATAAGTGAAGGAATTATCAAAATTAGATCAGTAGTTACGGAGATTATCCCCCACATCCGCACTTGCAAACTTTATTTTTTAACTATAGATTTATAAAATCTACGGTGTGAGCGAGACGGAATCGGGTTTTGTGCGATAGACATCTATTGCCGAAGACCTCGTTTCCTGTAATAATATGCTGGAACTAGTAGCTACTTCACTTATTTTTTGTAATGCTATTATAACCTAAGTGAGTATATTGTTCTTCAGTGGGTAGGTACTATATGTATATTATAGTAATTATCATAGTATCCCAACTAGCAGTATGTCAGAATAGTGATAAGATTTCTTAACCTTCACATCAAGTTAGATATGAATAAAAATTATTGCCAATTTTAACATGATTGTCTAGTCTTGTATGCAAGAAACATTACTTAATTGGTAACGCGATGGATTTTATCAATAAAAAAATGTAAAACTAATCTTAAGGATTTTATCGCGGTTTATTCTTTATTCTACGTTCCCGACGTTTCGACGTTTAAGATTAGTTTTATTTCAATATGTAGTATTCGCGTAAATATAAGAAATCAATAAATAAAAAAATTTACCTGGTGATATTGTTTTATTTTGATAGTTACTCTAAGGTGAGTCAGAAAGCGTATACTAAGACTTGAATCTGCGTTTCTAAAGCGCGTATATAATCATTAAGTGAAGTCAGAATTTGTATAGGTATTATGCTCATATTACAATCGCGCGCGATTGCCTTAGGCTTTTTCTATCTTTGGCTTTTTTCCATTGAGTCAGGCCAATATGTGATTCTGCCAACGTTGACGTAGGTAATGGCGAAGTCCCGATAGAGTATCTTTGCGGTCAGTTATGGTACCTACTACCAAACATAATTTTTGCTAAGGCTGGCCTAGGGGCCAATCGTGGTCAGGGCAGTAGCCCTACGTGTCAGTTAAGCCACCCCGAGAAGGAGAGTGGCATGGTGTGGCGCACGACGCCGTGAGGAGGAGGCATCTGCTCAAGCGGATGGCTGCTGGTGGGACGCGGAGGAGTGCGAAAGCGTTCCCGTGGACACCTCACCACAAGGCGGTAAAAGGACCACCGTGGGATTATAGTCGGTTGAAGTCCGCCGTATCCATGTGGATCTCCGTAGAAATAACTAAGTGGACAATCGCGTTGTTGGTGGTAAAGCGGTTGGTGGTAAAGTTAGGGTAGTAGTATAAAACACAACATGTTAGAAGATACACATGAGAATAGATGTCACGAACAAATTAAAACAAATATGGGAATACACAGCCTAATGATTGATCTGTGCTATAGACAGTCTCACCTTCAGATCTTATCCAAATTATCGCATGAAATTCAACAATGGGTAGGGTAATCGTCCTAATTAAGGACGTCCGATTACCCTACACATCGGATGGGAAAGCGTGGTTTCTGCTACAGAGCTATATAAAATCTGAGCAATCACTTTACGGGAGGTTGACATAAATACAGTCAGGCTAATGGCATGCTATTAGCCTGACTGTATTTATGTCAACCTCCCGTGAAGTATTGTAATGTATGTAATGTATTCAACGCCATCTATATTAAGTGCAGTGAACTCTTGAACATTATCGTGGTTGCTACCTCTATAATGTTCAAGAGTTCACTGCACTTAATATAGATGGCGACGAAAACATCGCTATATATGGCGATGTATACATCGCTATATATGGATATAGCGATGTATACAGCGCCATCTGTATTTCTGCATTTCAGACTTGTATGGACAGGTCTGAAATGCAGCATGAGAGTTTATTAGATTACGTAACGTAATATATACAAAACCCCGGCAACAACCTTCGGGGCACAGCGGCTTATTTTGAGCGGTTGTAAAGTATTTTATTCGATCGACTAAAATAAGTACAATCAGATATCCTCGACGACTACAAGTCGATATCTACTAGCGACATCTATACCAAATAGAATTACCTTCCACGCAAAATAACTTAGGTAATCTTACCTCCATGTATTGAATCGAATTGAATGAAATTCAATTTAATCAATATACAATGGTACATTATAAAGTATTTCTCAGAAAAAAATGGTTGCCAAACCGTCATTGTAAACATTCTGTTTATATGTATAGGAAATAAGTAGGTAAGACGAGAGCCTGCTTGATGCAACTTTTTTATATCTTTTCAATAGTCGTATCTCTGAGGCGAGAAACTCTCTACATGTAAATGTCACTTAAAATCGACAATAGTGCCATCTACTTATAAAGGACAGTTTGCAGTTCAGAAAATCTGCTATATACACACGTTGATAACAATCGAATTCTTTGTGTGTAGCATACTCACATTATTAGAGTCTTTATAAAAGAGATCATAGAAGTACCATTCTAGTAGAAAAGTAACATCTCAGGAGCGCGCATCGCTTTTTATTCAGGTGCCTACATATAATAAGTACTTCTTTGAAGAATAGATACATTATTAGGTCAGTATGTGAAATTATAATTAATGAAAAACACTCATTTAAATTATTTTTTATTGGGTACGTAGTTTGTTGCATAGAACAATAAAATATTAAAAAGCAAATTTCTAATGTTTAACAGTTTTGAGATAAACATATTTTGTTCTTTCCTACTACGGTGAAAATAATGTTCGTGCGACTGTACAAACGAATTTACAAATTGATAAAAGATACTAATCAAATGCTAATTATCAACTCTATACATTCAATTCTATTATAATAAAACTAATTTGATAAGTATAGCTCTAGAGTGAGTAGCTTAACGCGTGAAGAGAAACATTATTATACAACATTGATTGTTTTTCTACGAAGCACTAATAGTAAACACCATGTGGAGTCAAAATTATAAAACAGATATTGTCAACGTCATTCGCATTTAAGTTGATTTTAGTATTACAAAACGAATAAGTGCACACCCATGTATACGTACATTCAATTAGCACCTAATTATTATTTGTAAAGCAGTACCTATTGTTGGCGTAACAGATCAAAGCATTTACACAAATAACATTAAACATTAATTTATAACTAACAAATAATACAATTGTAAGTAGAATTTTCTAAATACTACCACATTTAATGATCTGATTCACACAAAATACATTGTGATTATGATTATTTTTCATTACCATCGCTGATTATATTATCTCAAAATATTAAAAAAAAAACTACCTCATAACAAGTATAGTTGATAGAACTAGGCGATACTTGGCGGAAATTCATTGTTAAACAAATTATCGATCAACTTGGTTGGTTTATAATTGGAAAAGTTGACAAGCCGAGGGTCAGTGGTGGGTTCCTCTTCCCCTATTTGTCCATAACAAGTTATATGAGGTAGATGCGAAGCTGTATCAAACAAGTATCAAATAGTTTAATAATTCGTGAACATGTGTAAACAATAAGCGGAAAATTAGAGTTCAATATTAGTTAGGTACTTATATGAAATGCTAATGGCGATCACATTGAATCTAAGTCTTATATTTATGCTATCCTATTATACTAATACTAACAAGTAGCTCAACTAAATATTATATGTTTTAACCAACAGTACGTATCGATCTCATTTTATACCAAAGTATTGAAACAAATAACAAGTATAGGGTAAGCAAGAACACCTAATGTGATCGTAAAGCCATCGAGATAGCATGCTGTCATTCACATTTATAAAACATGTGGTGTGAGCGAGACGGACGAAGATTACCTTATCGTAACGCTACATAAAAAATTGCTGCTGAAGTCACTGTTCTTCTGAGAGTACGTTAAGCTGGCTGCGGTCCCGGTTGTTATTCTAGCAGTTTCAGTAGTCATTAAGGATTGTCAAAAGCCTGAACAATTCTGACAAACGGACTGGCTAGGTCGGGGTAGCCAGATGCTAATTGCTCAGTGTAAATTTCGGTAAGTACTAATCATTCAGATCATGGTGGACTCGCAGCTGACCAAATATAAAAGAGAAATGGGAAAACAGCTAGGAATGAGAAATACTTAGTTATTAATAGCAACAATAATAATATGTGCCTTAAACTTTTTGATATTAAAACACATTTAGGCCTTTGAAATGAAAATTATAACTTCACAAAAATTGGTTTGCTTACTACTGTTGGGCTATTTATATAGTCATTAATTTCTATACGGTTAACCAGACATCGGCTAACCTCAATATAAGTAGTAGTTCTAAGTTAATTCGAACATGCCTGATATTCCAAAATGTTGTTCTTCATTAACACCTGAACTACAAAACTGAATTATATTTCTATATTTTTAATGTACCTATATGATGCGTCTTAATCAGTTACGTTTAATTAAATATTCTAGGACTATAGTTGCACTCTCAAAAGATCTCATAATTAGTAATTGTAGATCGGCTGGTTTGACATTATCGTGTGAATACATATCTAAATAAGTGTGATAAATCTGTCAAATAGAAACAAATATTACTTATATCTAGAATTTTGTATGATTAATAACCATTGAAGCATTAATATATCGTTCCACCCATCATTGGCCTATTACACACTAATGCTAAACAGGGGCGGATACAGGAAGGGGGGAGGAGGAATGGGTGCAATTGACCGCCCCCCTGACTCATGACTGAACTACTTAATTGCGATCAATTTCAATCAATCTTTTCTGAATGATAGATCAAATTATACAATTACCCCCCCCCCCCCCTGTCCCCCCTTCCAAACAAAATAGTCCCCCTTAACAAAATCCTGGATCCGCCCCAGACGCTAAACAATAATTTGGTTTTAAACAGTTATTAACATTATTAATCGCTACTTATATTACAGTTCTTATTTAGATCACTTTACATCTTACTTTCGCTAATTAAAGCTATCCCATACAACTTTTCAAATTGTGCTTAATTCAACATGAAGCGAGAATTGTGCAACTGACAATGTGGATGAACTATATTTTGGCTCCAAGAGCGCACTCTGAGGGATGACGAGACAAAAAGGTGGCACTTAAATGAATAAGTCTACGATATACTTACGTGAGGTTATAGCTTTTATAAGGATCGTTGGACGAGAGGTTAACAGCATAGGGGAAGGGCGACTCCAGTACAATGCGGTATTAAATAAATATTTTTCTCTTATGTTACCTCATGTAAATATTTCCAATTTCTTCCAATAATGTTCCCATCGCGATCCAAACTCGTTCGAGGATAGTAATTGACAATCACATAGATATATAAATATTTATTACCGCTAACGTTTTTAGTACAAATATTATGTTAAAAGTATAAAAAGTTCATAAGACAATTTTCACTTAAAGCATTATTAAGCTACGAATTACGTACTGTTCTTGGGTACCGCTGCTATTGAGAAGACCGGTGATATACCTGTATGCATTTATTATTGTATACAACGTGTAATTGAAATAGCGCAAAAGATCAGAAATCTTCACTGGTTATAATCATCAGAAATTGTTAGTAATTTACGCGACAAAATCCTTAACATTTGTTTTATTTCAATAGTGCATTAGATTCTACTCTTGATTCTGAACAAACTAAATCCAGGTATTGTGATAATTCAATTACACATTGTATCATAAATGTAAGTTCTAGTATTAACGTGTAGGATATATTAAGTCCAATACGGAAAAATCAAGATTCCTATTACCGAGGCATTATATAGACATTTACGATTACTTAATAGCCCATTATCACGAACAATATTTAAGATGATGTTATGTGTAGGTACTAATTTGATTCAGAGTGATCTGTGCTGTTGCCTACTAAACATATTATGTATTGTTTATTAATAAGTAAGGTACATACATAGACTACTCAGCGTTCAGGTTAACGCAATCTATTCTAACAGGGAAGGGACTATTTACAAAATATACTATTATCTGTTCGAAGTCATAAGAATTATGTGTTCATAAGATTCTCAAGTGGTACATTGAATAGCGCTCTAAATATAGTAAATATATTGATAAAAATTCATCTCACAGTATACACCATTATTTCTATTTATCAATATAAAATAGTAAAATTTTGCTACGTTTAAGATATGTATGTTTTGCTATTCAAGCTGAGGCACACGTTGATATGTATAGTGATTACCGAGCTGTCGTGTGTGAAGCATCGCCTTAACAATCAAAGCCGACTTACAAACATTTTGTCTAATGTAACCTTACGGTAGCACAGCACTACCTGTAACCGCCGATTATTAAATACATCCACGCTTTTGACATTCAACTAAATATACGAAACACCAGCCCGTTAGGTACAGGAACATTTTACTCAATTCTATTTAACATCCAACTTAGATTTTCTACAACATTCATAGATACACAAAATAAATTGGATCGATCCGAATCAGTTTATGATATGTAATGTCTTTTCTCACATTTCGATTCCACTTTCAAGTTTCATTTTTATACCAATCAACGTTCACTTTTCGAATCACAATTCACATGAAAAATAATTCATCATCTAACACTTGATTAGCCATAATCTAGGTAACACAAGTTCATATACCTTTCAAATAATCAATACAGCGACATTAATAAGTTAAAATCCACAAATTTAAACTGAAAACAAAAACATATTCTGTTGTAGGTTTTACATTGATCTATATATCGCTATACGTATATTGCACTAGAAGTGTCTGTAATTATATTACGACAGTAACGCCATTTAAGGATTTACAAAGCTGCAGTTGTTGCGAGGGTGGTGAGCAGTACTATGGGCAGAGCGGTGCCAGCAACGCTGCTATAGGGGCCAGTGACCGCACCATCGCATGGCACATGCTCCAATTCTGAAACCATACAACTCACATTAATAGAACGGTACGAAGATATATCACACCAGCCCTTTTAATGTCCTAATGTTGGGCACGGGCTTTCCCTCAATGCAAGGGGGATGAGGCCATAGTCCACCACGCTGGCCCACTGCAGGTTAGCGGACTTCACACGTCTTTCGAGGGGTTCTCTCAGACATGCAGGTTTCCTTGCGATTTTTCCTCCACCGTTTAGCAACTGATAATCATGGTTGAAAATAAGATTCGCACATGAAATACAGAAATCCCAGAGGTGCGAGCCGGGGTTTGACCTTCACCACCAACCTTCGATCCTCGTTACCGAGGCAAGCGTTCTACCAACTTGGCTAACACTGCTATATACGAATATATAGTTTTTTTATCTCACACATACAAATATACGCTATTCTAAGTAAAAAGCTCGTTCACATATCTATTTTTTATATTTACGCAAATACTACACATTGAAATGAAAATAATAATAATCCAACTATATAGCGTTTATTTTTATGTTTTCACTTTCCTCCCGTGACCATGGTTGCTGTAAAGCAGCCGAAAAGTCGGGAACGTAAAACCATAAAAATAAACACGATAAAATTCAAAAAAATATTTTCATTTCAATAAAAAGCTCGTATTATAATCTCCAGCTGACTTATAGACACAAAAACTCGCAACAATCACTATAACCTAAAGTGCTGAACGTATTCATTTAACCTACTTTATTATCGATACATGATAGAACAAATGGCGGAAGGGCACTTTAGTTTATGACATTAATATTTAAAGGTCAATGGGGTAATTAGGTTATTTTTAAACGTGTAATTACAACAGTAACAAGACAACTCAACAACGAAATGTACGAGTGTACTAATAAATAGTTATACAATGTTTTTTTTTTTTAATTGAGTGTTGGCGTTTTCACTGAATAGGAAAAAAGTGCTCAATGCGAGATTTGAAAATAGAGCGCGAAACACAACCAGTGTGCGGTCACAAACTAAGCATGGCTTGCATTATGGTACCGTACAATAGACTGGAGGCCATGCCAATATATTACTTATAGAGATCCAAATATAACTCAGGTTCAAACATTCGTGCTTTCAAGATTCGAACCCAGGACCCTGAGTATAGCAATTCGGGTCTCTACCAATCATGACAATCGGGTGGTCATATAACATAGTTCTACGCGTGCATAATACAAGCAAAGGTGAGGACAAAGCAAAGTTAAAACACCCAACTATCTTTAACTAGGTATCTAGTTAGTTCGGAGTTAATTAACTTCGAGTTTGTGGAGCATAAGCGGCCAGCATACAATTTTACTAACTACATAATTGTTTTAACTCCTTAAGTGAGGAGCTTTAAACTTCGTTGTCTAATGTTTTGATAAGTAGTGAGCACTTAGTAAAAGCACTTTCAAGTTATGCTTATAAAATGGGAAAACGATAACAATTAACTATTTACATTTAATTTGACAAAATCATTGACAATATTTAAATTTTGTCACAAGAGCATGCAGCAAAAAACTCGATCAAAATGGGACAAAAATGTAAATTAAATTATGGTAAAGACATCACATTCGAAAAGCGATGAATGAGCGTACATCTAGATAACAGAAGAAGAGCCAGTTCTAACAGACCATGCAAATCTATTCACAAGAACATTAATGAGTAATATGTGCTTAGTTGTGCCTTTCACACCGTTGAGCTTGTTCAGGAAGTCGTTCCAAAAGGCGCAGGCCGAGGCGCGAGGCCCCCTGGGCCCAGCGGGGCCGCTCGTCCCATCTGCGGTGTACGTATAATAGTGGGGCGAGGTACGTGAATACAGAGGCCACTTTTCGTCAGGCTTATGAGGCTTCCTGAAATGTTAAGATAGTGGGTAAGGGATTTTTATTTTGTTGAGTTTTGGGTGTTTAATGATGAAGTTGAAACAAATCCAGTGAGAAAATAATAGGGACTTGAGAAAATTTGGGAACTTTACTCTGCGTACCTGACGGACTCCGGGCCTTTGAAATCCTGTGGGCTACAAATTTAGAAACTCTGTGCACCAACAATCACAATAAATTAGCCAACTTAAACTTGATCAGCTCTGGTGGACTAACGATTGAAGATATCTTGACTTACGTGTATACATATTCTCATACTCCATTAAGTTAGAGAAACGCATCCTCATATTTTTCATATAAAACTAGCTGTACCCACGATGTCATACAATGTAGTTTTCAATATTAGACGAACTCACTTTATATAGAGAATCACTTTTTTAGATCAAAGTGTGAAAACCAAATCAAAATCCATTCGGACGTTGTTGAGATTAGCGCAATCATATAGAACAGACAGTTACGTGCTGAGGGAGTATTTTTATACTAGGGAGAGATGCACATGATTGGTAGACTAATGACTTTAATATTAAAGGGTTCCAATTAACAGTGAATTCTTACCCTGTAAGAGCAAATCTGGTGAAAGACTGCATAATATGCGCGGCCAGGTCTCGTTCCCGAGTGTGGTACTGCAATGACATGTTCAGCGGGTGTCCGAACACATACTCCATCTCGTCACCGTGCATCACGCCCATCCACTCGCCCCAAAGGCTCGTGCTTGTACGCTAAAATACAAACCGCATCTTTAGCCATCAATACAACGTGTATCTGAGTTAACGTGAAACCTAGAATTCATATTTAGAATCAATCGTAGAATCAGTACCACCGATTTAAATAGGGGTCACTTTCATACGAATGGATATGATTTTTGGTGATATTTAATGTTTTTTGTAATATTAACTGACTGAAATGTTTATTTTTGATGATACGGGACTTGAACATACGTTATTGTTTTATAATTACAGTACCTACCACAGTTGTTCAGAACAAGATAGCTGTTGCAGTTAATGATTATAAAATAATTTTAATTTGATACCAGAATTTGATCAAAGAGCCTTTAAATACTTACAAAGACTATTGTATTTATAAAAGATAACTCTATGACATCTGTTTATTATGTTAGCGAGCGTTGTTTCGAAGTCTTTTGTGTCTCGTGACTTGTAACGACCTTTGTTTTGCCTTTGATAATGTTTAGTATGAGTAACGCAAATGTAGTACATATGAGCGCATGATTATCGTAATATAATGATGAAGACCGAACTTTACTGAATCCATTATATATACTTAATGCTCAGTATCTTATCGTTGTCTATTTAAAAAAGAACTACGATACATCTGAAAAAAAAATGACGACCTTTTAATTAGGGCATTTTACTTTTATCTGTGTTGCTGAAATTTAAAAAAAAAACCTTAAATCTTCAGGAATATCTGTCGTTATGTCTCACTCAGTGGCACCCGACCAGTATATATTTTTTTAATTTTCAAATAATGGATAACATTGTCAACATACTTTTGAACTCATTCTAAAAACTTATAAGGTACCCCTTTTTAGTGTAATACACACAAAGTGCCTAACTCAATAGTAGCCTACTAATAAAAAAAAATGCTGAGAACCCTAACAACGAAGCGGAGCTAACTTCCCTAGAACAATAATCATACTGTTGGCTCCAACAAGTAAATGGGTGTTGGCACCAACTTCCAATCTTTCTTTCTTACGAGTTTTCCGCAAACTTTTGTTGTTCTATGCGACGAAATTAGTTCACCTGCCCGAAAATTATCACCAAAACGGCAAAGTTTTATTGACATTACCTTCATCAAATGTCATTGGAAACAAGTGAATGTAAGGCAATATATAGACACCCTCATGCCAGCTAGTACTTTATTCCATTTAGTTGGTATAATGTTTACAGTCCTAGCTTAACCTGGAAGGTACCTGGAAATTGCAATACGAGGGAAGAATCTTATGAGGTCATCTACTTTATACAATTAATAAAATGTATCTACTAGTGATTAGATAACTTGTTTATTTGTATGTGTGAATGACTGTTTTCCTTTTCCTCTAAAGTGCGTTTTATATACTGCTAAACAACAAAAAACATAGTAGTTATATACCTGTTTAACTATTTACCTAGTTATAACTATAATTGCTAACAATCGCGTAGTTACATAAAAAAAAAATAGGTACCGAGTACCGACCCAATAACAAGTTTTAACAGCCTCAAGACACGATAAGGTATATTAAGAAATAATTCAACAAATGTGACTGCACGCATTGATATTATTATATTACGTGCTCAGATAACTCTAAAAAAATGTTGGGAGGTTCTTAAAAGGTTAAAATCATTTTTTATCGAACAATAAATAAATTGCTTGGAATCACTCTTGATAAAAATATATTGTACTGTGATTATTTTATATACTCTATATTTATCTAATTTTAATTCAACAAGTAAAACACATACTCAAGTAGAATCTAGTATTAATAACCGGGTACAGTTTGCTATATATGACTGAATAAAAATAGCACAAGGAACGCAATTAAGACGGCCGAACATCATCTCAGTACGTACAAACGAGGTGACTTAATTGTCACCACATTAATTCGGCATTAATTAGTCGCTCCCCGCTCATATTACCTGACTAACAATTCTAGACTTTAAATTGAAACCTTGGAAGCAATTACAGCGGCGGCAGCGCTTAAGGTTTTTACTTCAGGGCATTGAAAGCGGCGGTTTGGTGCGCGAAACCGTATTAATAATGCACGTGGCTGGCCAACGTTATGCGATGTCATACACGAACTATAAGTGACGTGATCCCACCTGTGACGTACCCATGGAAAGGTCAATCTGCTCTAATAATAAATAATATAATGTAATATCTCTTACATATAGTCCCATTTCCTTTCATTTCCTTCATTGTATGATTTCTAGATTTTCATGCGCGAATCTCATTTTCTATAAAGATTATCACTTGCTGTACGGTGAAGGCAAACATCGTGAGGAAACCTGCACGTCTTTCAAAAGTCGTGTGAAGTTCACCAGGATGCACTGGGTCATCGTAGTGGACTTCGGCCTTAATCCTTCTCATATTGAGGCGGCTAGTGACTGGTATATGTATATATGGTAAATATATACCATATACATATATGGTAAATACCATCGGTGGAGTGTGGGTGCATTGCAGTTCACCACTGCCTACTCCTTTGGGTATAACAGGTATGGTGTATTAAGTATTAATATCATTTTCTATTGTCCAAGATACGGGGAATCCTAGTTTGTAAATAGAAAAATAAAACAGTTGCGCTCATATCGAGGGCGAGGAGTGTAAGGCGACCGAGACAGAGCTCTCTCGAGCTCTATCTCTGCATGGTCGTTCACTACGTGACTAGTGGCATTAAATTTGTTTTGGCAATTTAAATGTATGGTGTTATGTGAATTAACATCCATTTAGCTCTCATATCTATATATAATCCCACGCACAATCCCACATGCATATATACTCCGTTACAAAATAAATTGAAGATTAAAATCCCTCGAGATTGGCTCTAATCTGAAGCCACATTCGCTGAAAAGTCGCCGCATAAATATTTTCCCCCATCTAAGGTCTATATTTGAATGTAGGTCAAGGTGAAAAAATATTGAATATTAAATAAGGATTTGACACATGCGCTTACCATTGTACGTACATTAGGTTGGTAATTTAAATTTAAAATTGTGAAAAATATTTATCAATATTTTTGGCTCTCAATAGGTTTAAAATAATATGTTGTGTCATATGATTTCAGTGATTTTTATGTTATTTTAGACATAGCTTTCAGATGGAAAGAGCATACTTACCACGAGATACAGAGGTACATAAGCTGCATGAAGTACATAGGCAGCTGCTCGAAAGTTAATAAGAATTGTACATATTTACTTAAGAAAATAAAGTTCTACCTGTTTACATTTTTCATGACTTATAGCAGCCTGTAGTCAGATTACGGGTCAACTTGTTTTAAATGTTTAAAGTCACATAAACTATTAAAAGACACGCTACATTTTAAACAATTTCTACTTTACGACGTACATAAAATGTCGTTCTGCATTTAAAATGCCACGATTCTACTTCAACATAAATAACAGATCCAGGTTCATTAATGAATAATGCTGCATATATTTTTAAGTGTAATTGAAATATCCTGTTGCCAGGGTCTGGGATCCGGTTTGCGACTGACAATAACTCGTTCGAACAAAATCCCAAGATATATTTATTTGTATTCCTCGTGATCAAGGGAAAATAAAAGAGACCTAGCTCAGGGACCAACGCCATAATAATGATTCAATCCAAGCCATATATAACGTAAAGGTATAACTATAATAAACTAGCCCTAGTTTCGGGAGCAGAAATGGAACGACGATGGGTCGCAACCCGAAATAGCGCGTTGTTAATCTGTGACCTTTGGCCCGCCAGGCCTGCTGACCCATGCCTAATTTATTAAGCTGGCTACACTCATTTCTTAGTGGCATCTACTCGATATTTTCTCTTATTATGATCAGCTTGTCGTCATATTCAAATATCGCGATTCAATATATTCGACATGGTGCACGAAAGGAGCCTCCCGAGCAATAAAATTTGAGATAACTTCAACGTCTGGCGCACCCTGGGCAAAGGACATCTTGTCGATTGGATAGGTAATGTTATTATAACCACTATAGGCAAAATATTTTCATCATTCACACGATCGGTTCCCTAGTTTAAGGTCAAATACTTCATTCCTCTAAATTATATAAAAAGAGTAGAAAAATAAGTAGAATATAGTTAACAGTCAAGCTTGTATTGATGAGTCGTGACGTTAAGGTAAAGTCGTGGAAAGCTCTTCTGACAAATCGCTATTTGAAAGATCAATTCCAACCGCCACCTTCTGATTTACCGTCAATCATTTATCTTTATATTTTTATATTAACATCACTTTAGAATATTTTTTTCGCTTAAGATGAATGAATCACGTTTTCGTTACACTTTTGGCGACGGGGTTATGGTCAATATGATGATTTAAATTAGCGCCTAGACATATTTTAGGATCTAATGTAAGTATTGAGCTACTTTGATATCTACTAATGATAGCTTGGATATATAATAATTGAAGCAGCTTCTTTATCAATCATCGGTATAAAAATTATCCAATTCCTTTCTTTATTGGCCTAAGAACATATAGTTAATAAGATTGCCTGAATATTTTTAATAAAACAAATATACTTACCTACGTGTCGTATTGAGAAAGTCCCCTTTTTTGTCGGTTAAAAATGATATACATTTTGCATCACCACGAGATGATAGCCGAGGACTGCTATTTACACCCTTCAAACCTTAGTCCGATGTTTAATCTTAATAGCGGCATTAAGAGCCTAACCCCTTAACCCAAATACAATATTAATGAATCTAGATGTACGGCCCGTCTTCAAGTGGAAAGCCTCTTTTATATGGTTTTGAAATTGAAATGTCTGTTTGTGTAACATTATCGTAGACCCAGATTGTTCAACCTTGTATTCAACTATTGAATTTTTTTATGTCCGATGACGATAACGTGCCGATGATGATGTGCCGTTTCTTTTTATAGGTCATCGATAACTCGAAATGTTTTAAACTACCAAGTTCGTATATGATCGGTATAATACATATAAAAATCAATATACATAGGCGGAGGGCTATTGCTACACAAATTCTGCAAGTCTTCTGTTTTGGGCCGTACATATTCCAAATCAACACACATATAGGTAAAAAAATACAAAGAGCGCGACTTTATCCAAACATTGTTTATAGAAGACGAAAGGTTTCCCCCAGGATAGCCAAAAACAAACAAAATTCCGGCGGTAGGAGTGTGACTGCTAATACAATATTAATACACCTAATATTATGTACGTATTCATGCCTCTATTATTGATGACTATAATCCATAAAAAAATCATGCAAGGTAAAGTTAGCGAACGATACATTGCAAGAACAAGTTCTGACTATAAAAGGCGTAATGTCTGGGCCACAATAGCAAGCTTGAGTGGTTGGAATAAAGAATTGAATGTCAAAAGAGTAAGCTGCAGGGATAAGGCTTACAATGGCCAGATGGAGATGCAATTGGATGACGCAACTGTTGTGTCCATGAAATATGTAGTACGGCTATTCTTAGACTGGCAGATGCTATACTGGATGCGGTTTCGGTTGGAATTGTTATATTACATGCGCTGAACTAGAAGCAGATGATTTTGTATACAATTTTTTTACATCTAATAGGTATAATTGTTGCAGATGTTTTTATTTATTTTGTATTAAGTTACCTATGATTTTTGCTAATAATATAATGTTATCGCATAGAAATTTCTACCCAATAGGGAAAAAAAACTCAAACGCATGTTCTATTCCATCTCTTCCATCCGTTCAAAAGTAAAGCCGAATTTGTGTAGGTAATTTATATTCCAATCACTATTAATGAGAGTAGTTTGAGAGTAGGTCTGATGACATTTATGTCGAAAACAAGGTCAATACAACAAATTGCTAATTCCCAAAATGTTTCATCCCTAAAACACGGCACACTATCCACATTTGATTCCTCCTTTAAATCCAACTGCACTGGTAAAGTAAAAAGCGAATGTTGCTCGCAGACTCTCCACAAGGGCCCTCGCATCTGGTTCGTTAACCAAATTAACGTGTTAGGCCCGGTTTTTCCGTCAAAAGCACGCTTCTGTCATAGGTGTGCCTTTGAAATGTTTGCTAACCTGTGTCTGCCACCGGCCACTCCACTTTGACGTATAAACGCTTGTGAAATAGTTTTATTTTCTGGTGCAAGGATTTATTTAGGTCGTATATATGGAGCGGATCTGAAATTCTAAGTTATCCTAAGGATAGCAGAAGTGCTATCCTTTATTTGTTACTCAGACCTCATTCACACGGTGAAACAGTGCACGTTTTAAAGGAAAATCTAACCGAATGTATACCGTGTCCCGTCGCATTAATGGTCTTTTTTAAATAGGTTGTTTGTTAAGACAAACAAACGTTTTAAAACTATATGATATAAGTATCATATAGTTTTAAAACGTATTACTTGCTTTTTAAACCACAATTATTATTTTTAAAGAACCTTTTTTGTCGCATATCATTACGAAGCACTTAAAAATGTTAAGTATGGTAAATAAAATATTTTTTTTATACTTACATGAGTAAAATAATAGTAGTAAACATCAACTCCAGATTCAGCCAGCACCTCCGCGAAGTAGTTGGTCGGGCACACGAAGAAGTAGTCGCCGACCACGTCTGCTATCATCTTCTGGTTCAAATAACCATCGGTAATCTCCTCCCAATCCGTATACTAATAACAGAAAATAAATAAGGCATAAGATATAGTTGTAACTAGTACATATATTTTTATTTTGTGGTTGGAAGAGAATTGCCAAGACTATGTATTTTTACATTACCAAGTTACATTAGAAAACAGATTATAAATATTGTTGATTAACTAAATTAACTATCTAACGCAATCCCTTGACTATAGAACGAGACGACACCGACAATTCACAAAAAGCTAGATCACGGTAACATATAGTCTTCCCGATGTCTCATTGCAAGATACATTACTGAAACATTGCAGTAATGAGACGCACTTTTGCATTATTGGCGGTAATTCGAGATGTACATCCTTGTTAGCTGTTTCTCTGAATGATGAGAGCATGAGAGGTACTGTTTCTGGTGTACCTAGATGAATCAGTTGAAGTTGGTATTTCACTTGTACCCGCACTTTTGTTTTTAATGTGATACCGAATACGGTTGGACTTATTTATGGAGAATCTTACGTCAATTAACATTATCGTATTAATGGTAGCTGTAGATCTAAGATGCCTTATGATAATGAAGTTAGTTCATATAGTTTTTGATAGTTTCATACACTTAGTCTATGGTCACATATATGATCCTAGATCTATGTCATATATAGGAATACAGGGCAATTCAGAAAGAGTATGCGTATGCGCATACAACCTGCGATTCTTTAGCGTATTTGTAATCATTATGTGGAGTCTGTATGATAATGTAATATCACTACAATAACTAATTTTGATTTTGATTTTGAATTTTTTTACAAACTTTGTGTGATGAGCACGAATGTTTGTACCCAAGTCATGGATGTTTAATATCTATATAAGTAATATATACTGAGTTCGCCCTCAGTCCATTGTACGGTACCCATAATACAAGCGTTGCTTAGTGTGGGACCGTATAGTTGGTGTGTTGGTCTGGCGATATTTATTTATTATTTATTATATGTATGTGTGAATACATCATTATTATTCTGATGATTTAACATTAGAAACTATCAATTATTATGCCAAACATGATATAGATTTTGCATTGTTGTCAATGTTAAAGAAATTACCTTGAATTATAGAAAAAGATAATAAATTTAACAATTATATTGACATTATTATTTCTATCTACTCAGTAAATATACTAGAATTACAAAAGCACGTCAAAAGCGAGATTATTCGTAAGCTAACTGTATAGTTTATAGTCTACTGTACTTAGACATTTTGTATGGAGAATTGAACAACGCCTCTAGCGGACGGTAATTAAAACTTTCAATTCTCCATACACAATGTCTAAATACGGTAGACTATAAACTATACAGTTAGCTTACGAATAATCTCGCACTTGACGTACTGTTATGATCAGCTAAATGTAACTTTATGTAACACAACATAGTGCCCTAATTATTCCGTACTAAAGCTGTTGACCCATGTCATAACGAACTTTATATAACTTTCAACAACGTTATCCATATCACGCGAACTGTCACTATAGATTATGAATATGTTATAACGAGTACTCTGTTACAATAATTTACACTATTTAATAATAAAAATGAACGAGGCCCGAGGCATGTAATTACGTAATGCGAAATAGACTTCGTAATTACATCCGAAGCTTTTTAATTTTTCTTCTTATTACAATGATCTTGTAGTAATTTCTTTGTACCATGTTTATGGTATAAGTATACGAGTACATAATATTTTGAAATATTTTTTTTCATCAAAAATTTACCTACTTACAATTCAATAAATGTATTTATAGGTGTTCAATATATTGAACATAAAAAATACTTTTAATATTGTACTTCACAAAATAAATTGTAATGACAAATATAAATAATTAAATAAAATACTTAAATAAGAACAATTAACAATATTTAAATGCTTAAATAACTATTATGACAGTGGCAGCACTGTCTCTTCTCTTTTAACATGTAAGATGTTGTCTCTGAATAAAAATATTATTTTAATTATATTATCCACAGCATTTTTATTTATATAATAGATTTCTGTATTTCATAAGTCACCTAATAAAGCAATCAATATGGTTATGTAGCCGCTTAAAAAAGGGAGTAGTTAATACCTATTTTCACTCCATACCTACATATATTCATGTAGAAATCTAATAAAGCCAACTAAAGTAATTTAAAGTCTATCCACGTTTTTAAGATAAAAGAAAATTAATGTACTTACTTGAAACACAATAGCTTCCCGCTTGATTTTAGAGAAATCCTTAAATATTGTATCAACAATCTCTAGAAACTTTTCCCTCTGGAGAAAGCTGGGGCCATCCTTTTCAAAGTAGTCAAGGAAATCGTACAGCAAGAAATACGTGCCTGAAACGAGAATACATTAAGCATTTATTATGTTAATATCGCATTAAATATCAACGAGCTTCATACAAAATGCAATCACTCGCTTTACAAATACTTTGTTGTATAAATAATACATCTCATTTGTAGAATATGAGTTTTAGAAACAAATGATAACCTCGAGGCTAATGTATTTAAAATATTTTGTAGGTATAAGAATTTAAAATCTATCGTAATTTACTGGTTTGTTGTATTTGGTAGAGTATGTAAAGAAATATAAAGTACCCGGCATGTAGTACCTAATTACGTTATGAAAGACAAACATATTATCAGATAATAGGTATTTTTCATAACTTAGTAAAAATTGTATACACTGAAAATTCACGTAATAACTGGTGCCTAAGCTGGGTTCAAGACTGCGCTTGGAGTGCGAGGTTTCTCGTGAGGGATGTGTACTACATGGTGTGCATATTTGTTATTCTGTATGGCAAATTTCGCAGAGCCTCTAGCGGATGGGTCAAAGACATTCAATTATCCAAACAAAGTGGACAATTACGTAGACTATAAAGTATCCGGTTAGCTTATGAATAAACTTGCACTCTACATTGTTTATCATTATCAGCGCACGTTAAATATAAAAAAGCGGATTGTTCGCGGTAAACTATAAAATATATCAGACGACAAATGGAGCAGGTAAAACAAAACACAAGGAATAAACAAGATTTTACGCCATGTTTACGCGCAGTACCTACAAGTAATACAAAACCAATTACTTAGGTATAAAATATTATGTTTCTCAACAACGTTTTCCTATGTTGAGCTTTATCTATCATATTTACTAAAAAGATACTATGCTTTAGTACTTTTTGCAAAATCATAAATCCCTAAGTTGCTTTTTATTTGAGCAAATAAATATATAAGCCTGATATCAAGTCTTATTAAGAAACTAGCTATACCGGCAAACTTCGTACCGCCTCAGAATCAAAAGTATGACAAAATGAGTTATCGAATCGACTCACCCGTTATTGAGTTATAAATGGTGTAAATAACACGCCTTTATTTTATATATATCGATGAGTCATATTTGATTCAATTAATTGGGTACTAAGGTAAAAACATATTAAGACTTGCTTATTAGAGGTCCATATTAACAAACAAAATCAACCAGGAATCGTTTCGATAAACGTTATCGGGTCTTAAATTATTAATACAAAGACACTTACCTACCTATTTAATACCAGGATAGGTAGTATAAGTATCTACCAAGGACCTGCCTACAATAATTAATTACATGTAGCATAATTTAACAATAGGAATCAAATACATTTTTTTTGTCTTGTTCTAAACAATATCGCAATCCAAACGGAAGCTAGTCATTCTGACATGTATTCAATCTTGATCTGATCTTAACTCATTAATTAACCATGATGGTCAATGTCAGTAATTTGTACATTTAATTCTTTTTTGTAACATGATCTAAATGCGTCGGCCGTCTGTGGTCCAAGACACAATCCAAACGGAGGCTAGTCATTTTGACATGTAATTAATTTTGATCTTTTCTTATCTCATTAATTAACCATGATGGTCAACGTCAGTAATCTGTGTGTGCAATTATTTTTTACAACATCCTAGGCGGCGCCAAAAGCCTAAGACATCCAACGACTCAGTTAGTTTTACTGAATTATGTAGTGCATTAAGTGTTTTGTGTTAGGTACATTCTATTTTATTGTGTATAATATGTAATATATTAAATATTCGTAACTCGAACAAGATATAAATTACCTGCGTAACATATAACATTTCATAGAAAGCTCTGGGATAACAATATACAGAAACTCAAAATTCTTACATTATATATGGAAATATATTTCTAGTGATACACTAAATAAATATTATGTTCCCTAAGTATAATATATTATAATGTTAAGTGACAATTTTCTCTCCAAGATCCATCAAAATGAACGAATGTTTTTCCAACGGATTTCCAAGAAAATTTGATGCCCAAGTTTATTGTCGTGGAAAAAAACACTCGTGAAATAGATTAGTTTTCGTGTCGAATGTTCCTTTGAAAACCGTATTTACTTATCCCAACGAGAAAAGAAGTAAATTCTCGATGAGTGGGTAATGCAGGTACAATCGGAAAATGTTGAAGAAGATATTGAAAATCAGAATGTTCAATACCTATCACGATGAGATTATTACAGGGCTCATTACAAGAAAATACAACACCCAATCGTGTTAGCGGCATTTCGTTCACATGGCGAGAGGCATTGTCACTTCGCAATTTCTGATTATTCTGTCAGGATCAACATAAAGTGGATGGTAAGGGTAAGGGATGGTATTTAAAAAAAAACTAGTTATCTAATACCTACCTATGCACGATATAAGATAATTGTTGTTGACGTCCCTAATAAAATAATAAGGGAACTGAAAAGTTCAAACATTACTTTAAAAAACATAAGCTTTTAACGAGTACTAAGATTTTACTGTATTGCAAATGAAGTAGAGTATAGGTGGTACTATTATCCATTAGGATAGGAGATATCATTTCAAGATTTAAGAGCGCTAGCTGCAATCTCCGTCCTCGACCTCTCGGTACGAGGGAAATAGGAAACAAATCACGTAGATTGCACAATTAAATCACCAGTATTTTCTCCGAATGCCGTGATTTTTTAAATCATGTGTTATTTATCATGTTTTGATTATAATTGAGTCTATGAATTTGAGAAATACGTACTTTTTATTTATTATTTACACCTATAAAGAATCACGCTGTTACATTTATTGTTTTACAAATTCATTGCATAATTTCAAATATTCACAACACACTGTTTTGCTTGTGCTGCAATTGCGTAAGTAATAACATTTACGCTTATATATTTTTAACATATGTCTTATATTAAAATATATTTTCTAGATTTTTTAAAAATTATAATCAAATGCATATTTAATTTCCTTTGAAACTGTGATTCTACTGTTTACTTTAAAATACGGGGGCTGGGGCTCCAGGTGGCAATAAAACATCGCTTTTCAAGATTTGTCCTTGTTTGAAGCTGGGATGTTTCTCAAGAGGTGGGGTGCGTAGCAACAGTACACAGAGGGTGAGGTTTGAGGCGCGCGGCGGGGGGCGCCGCGGCGCCCGCCTAGCTACGTGGGCGAGTCTGTAGTACCTGGTAGTACGACTAAAAACCCACACCGTGTTGTTTATATGTCTACATAGGTTTGCGCAGGCGCGCTGCCCCGCCACTACGCAGCAGATAGGTGCGGATCCTAGACACAAATGACCTCGAACTTTATATCAAATATTGATAAGACGTACTTAAGTCTTCATTTCATTCGCTACAATACGTCTGCCTCCCACAGAGACACATGTTATGGACACGTAAATGCTATCAATTTGTATTAAGCGTTTTCATACTCGTGCCACAGCTTTCAGTTCCACGAGTTGTTTACATACGTGGTATGCGAGGCTTCCCGCTTTAATACATGCATTTTATATTTTAAGTACCTACACTCTCATGTGTACCTAATTATATTCGTTCCATACTTATGGGTTTTTGTGATCATGTGTGTTTTGTCCAAACTACAACTGGTCTACTCAATATATTTAAGTAATAACTCGTTTTTGTAGGTATGATTAAATCTGCATCTAATAATATAGCTACTGTCTATTTTTTTTACTTACCGTATTAAGACATAATGCCACGTATTATCGTCCGAGGTTCTTGGTTATAATAACAGTAAGTGCTTATACAAAGATACCTACACCGTAAAGCCGTCGGCAACAAAAACTTACCTTCGTCTTGATTACTTCCCAGAAGCACCTCTGTATTATGGAAATTGCCTTCCTTTATCATCGTGTCTGGATCCTTGGGCAAAAACACGCCGTCCACAGTCGGCGCGGACGGGAATCCTAATATACCTGTATAGGAATTCCATTGCTGCACAGATATCGTTTTAGCGTCAACACCACGCATGCAATCCATCACTAAGCTTGGATCCGCGGCCAGAAGGCTACTATTGCAATTACAGTCGTCCACTAAAACTTTACCAATGTCTTGTGCCCTCTCTCCCGACATCCAACTCCACGGCGCGTTCAGCGTTCCCGATTGCAATATACCCCTCTTAAACAAGCCCTTCATTTCCGGCGACAGCATATGCAAGCTCACGCTGCCACCGCCAGCGGACTCTCCGAACAAAGTTATCAATTCTGGATCTCCACCGAAAGTATGAGCGTTTTCTTTGATCCATCGAATCGCAAGCTGTTGATCCCACAACCCCATATTTCCCGGAGCTTCCTCGCTTCCTGGAGAAAAATATTTATTTAGATATAAAAATCCAAATGCCCCAACCCTATATTGCATTGAGGCCACGATTACGTCACTTGAAGAAGCCATTATATCAGCTTTATATAGGTCGAGTGTTGCTGTGCCGCTCATATAACCTCCGCCGTAAATCCACACGAGTATTGGCACTCTTGGCCTGTCCGCAGGAGGCTTATCTTGATGATGGCGCACTCGCAAGTGCTGCGGTACCCATATGTTTAAGTATAGACAGTCCTCAGAGATGTTTGTGTTTGGATTCCACATTTCCTCTCCCTCAAAACCAGGAAAGTACTCGTATCTCTCTTGATAGCAACTATTGGGCATCGCGGTGGCTTCAAGCACTCCGTGCCATGGGTCAATGGGAACTGGTTTGCGGAATCTTAATGGTCCAAGGGGCGGTTTCGCGAAGGGAATACCGGTAAAGATATGCACCTCCCTGCCCATAACTGTTTTAGCGTAGCCTTTAACAAGACCACTTTTTGTCTCGACGATAAGTGGATCATTATGAAAATTCTTTGGTATGGGACTAGTGGTTGGTGTTGTTTGAGTAGTGGATGTGGTTGTGTCGTGGTGATTCGCCCATGATCTTCCCCGTGCGGCCGACACGAAAATGCACATCAAGAGTTTGGTGAACACAATTTTTCTGTTGCTGATCATTTCGAATGTTTACTTGTAATTGACCATTAACGAGATGTGTCAGAATACAATCTGAAGTAGTCCGCTAGTTTGATTAAGTACTTGTTGAAACACATTTCTGGTCTCCCTAGATATTTATAGTGCTGTGGTACCTGAAAGAAAATTATATATTTTAATAAAGACATAAATATTCTCTCTGAAAAATAAATGTCCTGTTATTTTGTTATCAATTGTTGATGTCAATATATTTAAATGTTTTCAATGGTTACGTGATATGGGCTCGCGTGTTAAAGTTTTATAGCGTTAACGATCGCTTAGAGATTAATTAATTAGAGAGAATGGAGTTAGTGTTGAATTAAAGTTCTATCGTTCGAGAGTCAGCGTTTGAAAAATTAATATTTACTAAAGAAGATAGCCAAAATATTGATAGTTTTAGTTTATCTTATAATATCAAAGACTCAGATAGACATGTTAATAGTGTGTTGTAAGAAATCACTTCAATTTTTTTATCAATCCTGTAATATTAACTTTTGAGACCGCTCAATATGGGTTTCATTTTGAAACTCTTTGTCGTAGCGTTGTGTTGGGTATTTTTAATCTTTTCTTAATCCCAATTTTTGATGCCAATATTTTTCCAAAAATAGAGTGTTAAGCACTCTATAACATGAATATAGATGCACTAGAACTATGTAGCAGGGTATCCATTAGCTGATTTAAAATAGAAAGAGTTCTAGGCAGTATCGTGGAAATGGTGAATCAATCACAATCAAATTGTTGGATCGTGATTGGATTAAAATGTAATGACGCCATCTGTGAGATTGGCTGTTAAATGTTATTACCTACCTACTGAAGAATATATAATAATTTCACAAGTTCTTTTTTAGGGGTAATATTTAAGTATCAATAGTAGATTCGGAGTGCCCTGCACCAAATTTACACTGAGTTTGTTTGAATTTTGAACATCGAATTTGTTCGAATTTTGCCTAATTAAGAAATGTTGCTTACCTTATTTTAAAATAAGATAAAATAATACGTATTACTTAAATTCATTTCATACCATCCTTCAATCGGATGTAAACAATTCATGTACCGGTGAGCGAGATCAAGCGATTTTGGGTCTTACCGATATGTGATCGTTATTTCACCTGGTGGTCGGACCGGCCGCCAGGGACACATAACCATTGGTTTCGGGCCCACGGGTTCCGTCGAGTGAAAAATAACGACCAGTAATAATGTTTGTTTGATTTAAATTGTTTTTGTAACACGATTTGAATTATTTGGGATTTTGTATATCTGCCTAGGTACCTATGAATTTGGCTGTATGTAAATCTTGATACTAAGTTATTATCTAGCGGTAATTTTTATTAACTTGATTCGTGTAATAATTTAAAAACAAAATGATTATGTATTTGATTAACATGCTATTCAATAATCTAGCTCAAATCTATGCCAAGATTCATATTTTACATTTTAAGTGCAATTACGTAGTTGGTGTATAAAAAAGCGCCACATTTTAATTAAGCCGGTACACACATAAAAATCTGCGAGGTTCAGCAAGAAACGTGATGAATCAAGCTAAATAGATCCGTTTAAAATAAACGTAACAACAACAAATCAGTGGCACAAAACGAAACAAAAGGTGATTAGCAGGGAGGTATTATTCCGGTGGTTGCGATTTCAAACCCTGTTTTATGGAGCAGAAAAACAAAAGGTACATTGTACCTATAGAGGGCATTCAGCGGAGCTTTAGTCATTTGTAAACAAAGTAGATTATGTCCGCTCGCGAAATTGTCGAACTAGCCCGGAAAAGGGGTCGGCTCTACGATGGATTGCCCAATCAATGTTAGTTTAAAAATGTTGGATTTAGGATTCATATAATTTTTGCCACCTGCCAGAGTTGACTTTTCCTATTAATAAGACATTTGTAAATTAAACGTATCATAGTCACCTAAATTTAAATATTAACAAGTTTTTTACTGGATACCAATACTACAAGCGGCCACAATATTTCACAAACGCGTATGTGTGGGTGTATCAGTCCAGTAAATGTTAGATTCGGTTCGGAAACAAAATTACTTGCATGAAGTCTAACTTTTTCGATAACTTTTACATGAGCCTACCTGCTCTGAATCTATAATGACTTGGTTGATGTCCCTTTGAAGCCTTGTCAATACTTAGTTTATTGGATTTGGGAAAATCATGGCTGCTACAAATTTTACATTGAGTGTACATCACACAACGGAATACCAACCATAGGCTATACATACCCTTTAATTTTATTTGACCCAAATTAGTAGATAGGTTATGTTTTATCGTTCAAATATTTCCAGTTCCTACAAAAATATTAAAATCTTAGTAAATCAATTACAAGTTATGTATAGACAAAGTAGGTATACAGCGTAGTCCGAAAGAGTATAAATGGGCTGACATGCGCGGGTTCTAGGCTTATTATACCCTTTCTGCATCAACCTGTATATGTGCTAAATCTCTTCATTTCAACTCAACCATAAGTCGTAACGTTGAATAAATTCTGTCCATGCACAGGATACTCGCGCATATCAAAGTACGGTTGTCGGTTGTCGGGATCAGTGGCGGGCTCCCGCGGGAGTAGTCCACGCTCTAAATTAACTTAAGGTTACTCTGTATGCAGACTGTCGTGTCGTCTAACAAGGTCCGAGACCCTACGGAACAGCGCTCGCTTGAAGTTTACCAAATGTGTCGTTGCTAACTTATGTAGCGATGTAGCGCTGTTACATTGTCGCTTCCCATGAGGCCGAGTTAGGCGACCTCTTGTGAATAAACGTCGCCATTATTAGTGCTATCAAAAACTTAATACAAACTCGTGACTTTAAGCGATTAAAAAAATAAACTTTGCATACCTAAACTCATCACATCCAGATAATAGGTATTATAATACTCATTGAATGTAGTGTTTCTAAGGTAGCTTTATATCGTTAATAGTTGTCCTATAAAACATTGTTATATATGCATATAAAAGTATACTCAAAGATATCGTGTCGTTGATTAAATAAATATGGTACTTATACCGTAATCTCACATTTCACAGCTTACCAGCACAAGTATAATGTTTTTCAGCTACTTAAAAAGTGATTTGCCCTGAATTTGAATATTCGCCGTGATTTGATCAGTTAGGTAGTAATAATAATTCCATTTCAACTTAGTCGCGCCGCCGCGCCGCTACCTCGCTAAGCGATGCCGCCCAAATATTTTTTTCACGGGCGCAAAATCAAGGAGCTCATTATTCAGCGTTGACTTTCAGTTTAATGTTTTTCTTTTCCTTAAAAGTTAATGTAATCCCTTTTAACGATATATCTTCCTTCACTTCAGTTGAAATTCTTTAGGATGTACGGATTTTATTAAATTATGTTTGTATATCTACAGATATCATGGGGTAAAATATTGATGGTAGGGTAGATACGTTCTATCATCGTGAGTGATGAAAACAATTTCAATTACTCTTTTTAGATACAAAATGTATCACGTGCTTTATTTGGTTCTAATAATCACAGAATTGCTTTCTTTATAACATTCCTAGAACGTAAAAAAACATAAAATAAACGCGATAAATCATTTTATTTCAATTCCTAGCTTATTAAAAAGTCAATGTTAAACACTAAATTATGTTTTTTTCGTTAAAATATTAATCTGTGCAAAGTTTCGTGAATGAACAATTTAAACTACCATAAAACGCAATAGAACTTGTCAGATTTACATACTTATACAGTTTAATAAAATCAAAGTGGTTTTGCAAGTGACTGTATAAAATTCACCCGCGGTCGCTTCAGCTATGTGTCTACCGCCTTAGAGTTTTGAGGTGGCGGAGGTGCGGGAGGCGGCCAAGAGGCCGGCGCGCGCCGCTCGATAAATCGATGTGGGTAATACAATGCTATGCGGTGAGACGGCCTTGGTTGCTTGCAGCCTGCAAGACACACCCCCAAGCCAAGTTCATTGCCAACAGACTTTGAGAGCGAAATGTATAACACTTCATTCCAATACGTGACTTCTTAAAAATCAATTAACAGTTTGAATTATATTCTAGAATTTCTTCTTAGGGATATATTTTAGAGTTAAATTGTTAATGCTCATCTAGTTCAGCGAGATTGTAGGACGTGTCGTCGGCATTTGTATATTATGAAATAATATTATTTCTGTATTTCTCTTTTAACTTTAAGTGGGTAAAGTTACATTTTTGTTACATTTACAGTTTAAGCAAAAGTATTTAAAAAAATATTTAAAGAGAATACGAATTTCAAAGTGACAAATTATGATTGTAAAAAAAATCGCCTTGCGTTTTGGGGAAAGCGATACATATTTTAAAATATCCAGTATTGTATAGTTCTTTGGCCGCGTATTGAACCGAACCACCCATGACAGCTGACTTAGATGACCCACTTACAGTCGACATATGATTGTGATTAAGTGGCATCGAATCAAAGCGCCCACGCAGTCGGCGCGCACATATTATTTGGTTTTTGTCATTTGCAAAAGTCGATCTTATTTATCTTTGATATTGAACTCTCTTTGCGTAGTCTTGCATAGTTTCATCAAATCACATCGTCAACGATTATGTTCCCACAAAATTTAGTCAATATTTTTCCAGATTTCCGTAAGCCGGATATATGTATCTGTCCCAGTCTGATTGTATAATTCACCGTTTTACATAATCCCTAGCCGGTTTACAAAAACCGCGCAGTTTTGTACAGCGCCCGAACGTTATTTAAAACGTCGTTGTTCTGGCTGCGACGTATCTTTCATTTTAATGGGAGAAAATATAATTATCTATTCCCGCTACTGATAATCCCAGGTACCTACCCATTAAACGTACCTTATTATGATAAAATTAATTCTTGAAGAAGGCTAATTCTCAAAGAGCTTGATTGATTTATTAAATTATATAAATGAACAGTTTGCTAATGTAAATGAATTGTAGCCGTCGAGAAAAAAATGCGCGAACGCAAATAAATTAATTACTTTGATTTATGCACAACAAGCTCGCTCGCGGACTATGACCCATTTATTCTTACCACCCCGTATAACCACACTTTGTATAATTCCGAGGCAAGGTCAAGGGTAATTTAAATTTCATACCTACACTCGATATTTATTATAGCGAATGCAAGACGACGATCGATCTATAGCCGACTGATTGTCACGAAAGAAACATAAAGTAAGATACGGACTTTCACTGACTTGGGATTAGTTTTATGTTGGTACTTTTCAAATCATAAACTGAGCACGGGAAAGTTTCCACCTCAGATTCAATCCCTTGCATTACGATCTCGCGAACATGTTTTCTAAAAGAACAAATATTTTTCAGCAAACAAAATAATACACATAAGTTTTTAAGTTTCTGTGAGACGTGGCCCTTTTTAAAGTTTTCTAATAAGTTTGACGTAAATGTTTTACGATAAGTGGCTTAGTACTTAGTGTGAATTACTTAATAACTTTTTCGGTGTTAATATTACATCAGTTGCTTATAAATATAAATAGTGCAAGTTTCGGTGATGCACCATTGTTAACTGAATTAGTTATTTGATGTTGTCGCAGATACGAGTAATGGAGTGCCTAGGAGGGATGCGAGTTTCTAAGTAATATTATTATTATATAGCTGAATATAATCTATAGCTTGATTGTTTTCAAATGTTAAGTAATATTCTAGAAAATTATAATTAAAACTGCAAATCCATTTATAAATAATGCTTGTTTCATATTAATGGATTGGCATTTAAATAGGCCTTAGCTTGTATTGTACACTATTAATGCGTAAAACTATAAAAATAACAAAAAATAATTGTGGCTGTGTTACTTAATGTGACTGTATTATAAAAAAAGAACATAGCCCTTAAAAGGTATCTAACTATCTAAGGTACTAATTGTCTTCTGGAAACAAAGTGCACGGGAATTGACATAATAACGATAAGTTTCGATTCAAATAAGAAAACAAGTTGAACAACAAAACAAGATTAAAGAGTACAATAAATTAAATTATTCATTCCAAACTAAATCAATAATACAGGTGCATTTGTTTAATAAATTATTCATTTTTAATCTAAACTTTTCCATTTATTAGCATCGAGTCGAGTCTTAAACATTAGTTCTCTGAGTAAGTACCTGCTGAGAAATATATTTCAAATCCCTCTGCCATATTAAAGGCACTTAACATAAATATTATATACTAAACAGAAAGCATACTCTTATACCATCTACATTGTATTATGCACGATTATATTCTAAAATTAATAAAACATGCATAATTCTCTTTAACAGAACACTTAAATAGACACAAGAAACATGAAGACTTAATATTAATAGGCCAAAGTTAAAGTCAAATTATTTATTTCGCTATTATTTGTATGTATGTATGCGCTATGTATTTTTCCTTAACTCTACAAATAAAAAGTTTTTTTTTTATTACATTATAGGCAAGTATTTGATCTCGATCTCACCTGATGGTAAGTGACGATGAGATCTACGATGGAGCATACTTGCCTAGGTAGGAAGGCGGCAGTAGATAGAGACGCTACATTCACTAGGCACATGCAGCGCAGCTGATCTGACCCGCCATCCATGAATGGCAGCACCGAACATCATGCCGGAACACGGCTAGGCCGCTTGGCGACATGGCTTTGCTACCACCAGTAGAGTTGTCACCTGGTTGGCACCACCCAGGGTCACGTGTAGGGTATCTCGAGGGTACTTAATTCTCCTACGGACGAAAGTGACTCTGGTGGACTCTGAAGGTGAGTTCTGTGCAAAAGACTCGGCAGACTTATATTTTAACAGTTTTAAGCGCGATTTACCCGGCATTTATAGCGACATTATATGTACTTACGTACGTAGGTATAATCCCTTTTTACCAATACATATGATTAATCAGTCTCTATTAAATAAATTTAAAGCACATTAACTTTTTTTGTAAGAATGCAAAAAACGAAAATTAGCTTTCACATTGACACGTAATGCCATTAGCGAAATATGAGTGTACAAACATAGGTACACCTTTACATTTCCTTTGGGGAATATATGAGTGATTCTATTGTATTTATTTCATATTTTGTACAGGTTTTGTTTTTCATTTGTTTCGCTTTATTTTCGCGCATCAGTAAATTCGGGCTAGCATTGGGCGTGAATGCACGAATACCTAAAATATTATTTAAAATCCGCTACGATCCAAAATGTATGCAATATTTCAATTCACTACTAGCTCTATATTAATATTGATTTATATTATTTTATAAAGTCACAGAGATGTGTCAGTACAAATTGTCTGCACTAGCCTATTGAATATTTGTGCCAATTATTAGTAGTGCTGTTTTATTATTCCAATTTTAACGTGGTTTAATATATTCCGCTTTTGGTGACACAAATAAGAATTGGTTAGGTACCTACTATTGGAGGCTTGGGCATCGAACAAAATTACCGGACGCAGGCGGAATAGCAGGCTGAAGCTTGTAAACATTAAAAGCAACACAGTATGCACATTCTGAAAATAACCGTATTTGCATTTAGATCAGATATTGTGGACTGGGGCCGTCCTTCGAAGCCTGACTTGGGTGGAAATAGAAGCAAGGCCGGGCCACGCGCGAGGTCGCGGTCTCATTTATAGGCCTTATTTAAGTCAATTATACTTCTAAGTTACCTGCTACTTTATTAAATAGTGAAGAATTTTGATTACTTTACTATTGATTTGTTATCAAGGTATAATTGTACTCAATTGAAGAATAAATACCATATTTATATCTACCTTAGGTAAGAGGAAGGACTCAATGCTTTTGTTGTCGAGTATGCGAATACTAATAATAAATAGCGATATTTAGCGCTTACTTTATGTCAGGAAGCTTATAACGTAGAAACATTTATGTGCAAGCTGAGGCAAAGCTAGCCTCTTGAGACTGCCCACGGCCATCGTAAAAGAAAATCCCGACCGTATGATAAGCAAACCTTGAACATGCCAACAAGCGTGTCAAATAATATGTCCACTCTTGCGTATTAGATAGATCGTTATTTCTCCGAGCCTTTGTGCGCTGAAGGCACGCTGCTTAGTATTTTCAGTCCGTTTTCAGCAAATACAAAATTCGCATCACGATCTCTGAGGGGTTACTCACCGCTTATCTTAATACTATAACAGTCTCTTAAAGAAAATGTTTACTGAATTCGTAAATTTACAAATAGGTACGTGTATGTATACTCGAGCGAAAATAATGGATAATCATAATATAATAGACCCTATGCCCCAAATTCTTAAAGAGTTAATAAAGTTATGTTATACAATTGGACTTTTATTTTGAAATATGATTCACATGATACTATTCTAAGGCAAGGATCCAAAGAATGTTCACATGTGGACTTTATATTTTGACGCAGAATTATTAGTTGGTAGAACAAATCTACCAGAGCCAACAAAAAGTGAAGGCACGCTTCATCGAAACGATGTTAATTCGCTAGGTCGCGTGCCCATCATTATTATCCCGTTCGCTGTCGAGATCGCTGATAACAAAGCATTTTGATGATGGAGAACTATCGTTTACATTTTACAACTATAAATTAGGACTCGTGCAGACCCTAATCGAATTGACATATACTTTATATACTATATTTTTATCATCAACAGCCTAACTTTGCTTTAGACATTAACGGGGACTAAATTTAAGTTTAATTAGTTTGCTTTTAAAAAGTCAAGTAAATCGACTTTGGATTACTCTTTCTTTCAAAGTAAGGATGGCATAAAGAACAAAATACTAATATTATAAATGTTTGGTAGTTTGTGAGTTTAGATGTTAGTGGTAATCTCCGTTCATCTGATTCTGACAATTATTTCACTAATAATGTCATCGAGGTAACGCGAGCAGAGACGCGAGCAGAAGCTAGTGTTATGTACTACCTGTATAATTATCTATATCAAAATGAGTGTCAAATATATCAAAATGAGCAGTTAGAAGTCAAATTGCGGTATCATCGCATTGACACAGCACGGTATCCCTAAAAATGAAATAATTAATTCACCTTTATTGGTATTTTTAATTTTAAAAAAATCTTTATAATTTAGGTGTATTTGCAATAACATAAGTTTTAAGACATTTTAAGTCAAAACTAGACATCGAAAAGTCGACCGCTTATTCACGTTAATATAAGCCGGTTCGGCGCAACGTTGGCTTAGAAAACTAATAAATCATACTTAATACTGACTCGAGTCCCACTCGTCCCTACCCCTGATACGTGCACTGAATACTATTAAGTAATCTGAGCCTGAATGCTTATTGAGTTCTTTCTGTGAAAGACATTTGGACGTCCGTAGGCTTTCGGAAAACTTAACTATATTAAACTACATCTTTAAAACTCTCTACCCTAGAACTTCACGAAATGTGAATGTGAGACCTGTAGCTCCAGCACAATCTTTTTTCATTACCGATTCCGTAACGTATGCGTCTTCCATACTGCTCATATCATGGATTTCATGGATAAGTGTGACAGTGACAAAATGTTTTCTCGATGACGTTACGATTCCATTAGGATTTGCTGCTTACGCTACTGAAAGGATTAAGTAGTTTGGTGGTTTGAGCATAGGCTGGTTGACTTACTGCACTAGGCTTCGGCTTCGATTCCCGCTTTTACCCTGGTTTGGGTGTTATTGATTCATTGTATGGTACCATATTAGAAGCGTTGCTTGTGCAATGGTCTGTTTGTCAAATAAATATGGCCATTATTTATTTGTCGTACCAATGATATACTCCAAACTCGAAATAATAAACTCCAAATTTAGCATGTAATTTTTATAGACTAGCAACAAGTTCATAATATGCCTAGTAATATATATAGATCAATTTAGAAGGATAATCTGCGGATCTACTGATCCGATTCCGTAAACTCTTTTGTAATAGGAAGCTACATTAACCTTGAGTGCTATAAGCTCTGCTTCATCGAGGTACCGTGAGTGAACCGCGGACAAAAGCTAGTCACAAAATATTTTAAAAGCAAGTCTTACGTAATAAAAAAAATACACATAGGTGTTTCCGTCCCGTGGATTAAGATTGTTGTATTCACTGACATCTCCGCTTGATCCTACCAAAGCCAGAGTACAATAATTTTATCAATAGCTAGGTAATTTGCTATTGACCCGCCCCGCTCTACGAATGTCGTCTAGACGAACTAAACTAGAGTTAGGAATCTAGGTCTCACCCATTAGTTTAAAACAGTGATAGCGTTGTAGTAATAGACTTTAATGCTTTTACTTTTCAAAGAGACAGACACTCTTTGATCTGACCTGTAGACGTCGCTAACAATTTAGAAGTTTTCAGAAAGTGTAGGACATTTTATTTTAATTTAATTCCATGCAAAGAACATTTCAATTTACTTAATTTCTTCATGGCTAATCCACAATTTTCTGCTTGGAGAAATAATCCAAGATCTATAACTGATAATAGGTATAAGTACCCGATGTACTAAATATACCAATTACAGTAAGTGTACAAAGATAAGTAGTATTTCGTCTCCGAAAAGATCTTGGCCCAAACCGTATCGAACTTCGTCGAACATCAATTCATTAACACAGGATTATTTACTGAGTTAATACAACTTCGTAAAATCTCAAGGAGCCCCCAGGCAATCCGGGAGAAATCTATCACAATCTGTAGAGCCGTACTCGATTTTAGATTACTTTTAGGCGTGGGCGCATCGAGAGCCCGCGGTCCTAACTCAGGACAGACATCTCTTTGAGGCCACTCCTAATGTAGAGCACAAAAGCTTGAGTGAAAAATCATAGTTTGTACGACAATGGTCCGTATAATAAAATTTAATGTACGGAGTTAACCGAGACGCTTTCATAATTAACGTACTTGGATTCACGTCATGACTAGACAATATAAATAAATAGCTAGTTTAAGAAAGACTAACGACTTGTGCCAGGTCGCCGATTTTCGACTTTGATAAACGACATTGCTTAAACCAAGGTCTGGGGGGATCTACTGCGTAGTAGAACATCGTGTTGGCACTACCTTTTATTGGAGGCATTGATATAAAATATTCAATAAAAAGTTAGTGCAATATTCAAACTTGTCTATGTTCATTGCACCATGCTAAAGCTGGTATCGTAGATAACAAGAGAGTAACATTAATAATGTGAATATACTTAAATAGGTAGTAAACACAGAAAAGAAACGAATTAGTCGAACTTCTTTGATTATTTCCAAAATAACTGAATTTTTATTAAATTTAACTAAACTTTGATTAAATTTAAAGTTGTATGTGTTATTAGTAACAAACCGAGTTTTTAATTAATATTTAGTTACATGATAGGTAGTAGGTACCTAATGGGAACACCTTCAATATAAATGGTACAAATATTTATCATAAGCTATGAAAGTCATTTGCTTTTATACGCCAATCAACATGTGCTTTCATATATCAATTGACAATATCGATAACAATACCCCATCACTATATATCAATTGAAGTAATTGCTCATTCAAAAATCGAATCTAAATAACTGCTGTTAGAATAAGTGTAGTTTCCGGGGCGGGATCGACTAGTTCTCGGCTCGGAGTTCCGTGTGGGGTCTGATCACACAGCTCACTTCACACGTTCCACTCAAACTATACATAGTCAGGGCTGTCATTACATTTACACCTGAAACATTATTAAAAAAATTAGATACGTCATTTTCACTAGCGGATCCAGGACAAAAAATGACAATTTGTAAATATTCCACGTAGGCCTATACAAAATAAATTATACGGGCTGATTTGGGATGGTGCTACTAAGCCTTGAACCCGAAGCGCTTCTTCAGCGCATTTGTAATCATTATGTGAAGTCACAATTACGATACTGAAGTAATAAAAAAAAAAAAAAAAAATTGTTAGGTACAAATTTTAGTTCTTTAAATCGACATTTCGAATTTCTGACTTCACAAAATGATTAAGAATGTGTTAAAGAAGCGCAGGTTCATGCTTTAGAATGCCCTTTCTGAAACACCCTGCACAAAAATAGTTTATATGCTAATAAGCTATTGTGACGACCACAAACTAGTAATCTGAATAAGCGGTGGTATGTAAATTAATATCAAGCCCTGCTACAGAATTTACCCACAATATAGTTACTTATGCAGTTAAGTACGATTCAATTGACCTCTTTACCAGGTATGAGTATGTGTTTTGTATGTACCTTTAACAAGTAAACAAATTTATTTAATACAATATAACTCTCGTACGTATCCACGTACTGTAACTACGAAAGTGTACTCATAGTTACTAGTAGAGTTTTTAACGTATACATATTCCAATCTAGTAAATATGTATCTTTCAGTTACGGGTGCTATTGTGATGTGTATCAATTCTATCACTCAATCGGTATGTGATGTTTGCTATCAAAACACGTACTAAGCCGACCATAAATATTACTAAGACTTAATAGTCTACCCGGGTAACAATTTACCCGGTCTTTCTTAGGTACTACGATTTTCATCTAAGGTCAGTTTATCATCGTTTGTCAGGTCAACCAGCTTGTATAGGTTACATACAATAAATAAGCAATCAATCATTCGAAAATCGTCAATACCTGGCAAACCCCTAAAGTATAGGTAGGTCCTATACCGTGACCACAGAATCTTGGTAGTTACTAAGATTACAATTCGCGCATAGAATACGTAATCTTTAGAAGCAACTACAAAGGACGATTCCTACCCTACAACATCACCTACTTCTTTTTTTTTTTCTTCGGCGACATACGATGTCTTTTGTTATTTATTGCGTCACTCGAAAGAGTCCGAAATGGGATCAGAGTATTTCAAGTGGATGTGGGTTAGTCTGTAAGTACCTTGTCGTCGTATTTTGTAAATAATAAGAGCGCCGTTACGCCATCTTTCAGTTACGATGATCGATTATCTCTTGACGCGAACAATCGCAACCTAGCCTCGTAGGAAAATAGACGAATATTTTTCGGAGATTATATCTTTATTATAATCGAATGAACAAGGCTCGCTTTCTTTTGTTTTTTTATTAGAATCAATAAAATTAACTTAAATGCCATATCTCAACTTATTGAATCAGCGTGTGTGTGAATGTTGTAAACTGGGCATTGTGTTAGTTTAAGCTCTAAGTCAACATTTAGTCCTTAAAAATGTAATACATTACCATGACTTAGTGTAAAGACTGGAGGAAGGCCCACGCTATTACACCTTACAACCCTCCGATCCTTGAATTATTTGCATATAGCCGCTAAATCAACTAAGGTAAGGCCACGAGCAAACGTAATGTAGTATACCGTATACCTTTAGTATACCGTTTCATATTTACACGAGAAATCATACTGTGGTTAATGTCTTGCATATTTCAACTTATAACCAAGCTCTACTATTATATATATCTATACTAATATTATAAATGTGAAAGTTTGGATGGATGGATGGATGGATGGATGTTTGTTACTCTTTCACGCCCGAACGACTGAACGGATCTGGATGAAATTTGGCACAGATATAGATTATAGTCTGGAATAGCACATAGGCTACTTTTTATCCCGGTAAAATGTATGGTTCCCGTGGGATAGATGTTTTAATTTTTCATACTTTTTATCGCGGGTAACACCGCCGGGCGCAGCTAGTAATATATATTTGTTCTAGAAAATTGACAAATGATAGCCCAAAGGCCCGATTCTCTCGTCGGACAACCAAAACCTTCTTTCATTAAAAACATAATGTTTTAACAATGGATAATAACTACTTACTCTACCCTAGGGCACTCCTTATTATTGTGTGACGTAAATGCACTTCTAAATTTAACATAACTTTAAGTTATAATAATATAATAATGTTCGATGTAATGAAATAAGATGTCTGTTTGATTAGTATTTCAGAAGTCGAATCGGACATATTCCCCTTATACTATCGGAAAAACTAATTCAATATATATTATTTATTCAGGGCGCGTATTGCTCTCAGTTGATTATATGGTGGAACAGAGATTTAAAAAAAATATAGAAAGTACCTATAAGACGAGATAAACCAATAGAAACGAAGAAAATGTGTGTTTACAGTCTCGGCATGAAAAGAAAGTAGGCCACTAATTCGATTCCTAAATTAAATTGTATAACGGAAAAGCTTGTAAAAGAAAATGGGCCAGTAATTCTAAAAAAATATATTTTTAATACGGAACAAGACATTCCATTTCTTGAAGCATAATTTCAATGTTAAATAATATTTGTAATAAAGAACTGAGATTATCCAAATTCTGTACCATGTATTAAATAATGTACCTACCTGTTCACTGCTACTTCGTTTTACAACTATTTCAATATATTTTATTGTTTTAAAGATTTACGAAGGCGCATTAAATAAGTTCTTTGTGACACATAATTTGGGGAGAAATAACAGTAAAAATGTATCTAGCACTGCTATTAAACAAATAGCTACTTAATGAACTTTAGAATAAAGCAGTTATTTTGACCCCTAATTAAATTTCAAAACTCGAAGATTCGGTCGGGAGCTGGCAACGAACCTGCCAGCGTATATAAATAAATTTGAACATTAAAATAGTGGTAGAAAACAGTATTTTTTTCTTCTTTTTCATATTTTTATGTTCACTTTTTTTCTGGCCCCTGTAAATCAGCCGAAACGTCGGCAACGTAAAAACATAAAATAAACGCGATAAAATGCGTAAAATTATTTTTATTTCAATTAACTTTTTTTTGCTATTATTAAAAATTTAGAAATCTTTCCGTAAAAATGATGAACATAATCGTAGTTTAAAATTTGTATAGATTAATGATGTAGCCTCACCATATAGAAAATTACATCCAATTTATAAAAGTATTTCTTCCAACTTATTCTTTGTAAAACCGTAGCGAGTATATGTATTTATTTTTCAATGTGTTTGTGCGTTATAGTTTGCTTCTTAAAGACAGGTTTATGTATTTTCAAAGCAATAAAGAACTCGTATCATAATACGTATATGGTCTTGTTCTGCCAACCCACATTAAGCTATTAGTCAGATCATCTGAAGCTTGCAGACACCCCAACCACATAATTCACGAATTTCCCAATAAATCGATACTAAAAAGCAGCAAATAACGTGATAATTATACATTTGTACGTCGCACATTACCATTTACCCCTCAACGACCGCTAGTTTAATCGATGTCTGGGTAACCGTGAAAGCTTTGACACGAATCGGTCACAGGGAATGCGGAATATCCACGGTTTACAGTGGGAAGAACGGCCTATTACGTATTTACGAAGCGGTGATGCATTTCTGTCAGCGTCAGCGAGCGACAGCCCACGCTCGAGCCACATGCAACTGTGCATAGGGCTGACTACTAATGAATATCAATATCGATAACTATTTAATATTAACTATGCTTTACACAAATTCAACATATTTACTATGCTATTATAACATATGTCATGATATCTTCATGTACTTAATAATAATAATAATAAAGATTTATTGTTTATAAGCAAAATACACCATAATTATACAAACTAGCACATTACATAAAATTTATATTAAATGTTGCGGGTAGAACTACATTTTATTTTACTTCAAGCCTACGATTCATTGTTGAGTTCAACCACTGAAACTTCGAACTATTTCGGTCAGAAAAATTTGTTAGTTTGTAGTAATTAGAATATCTTAACAAAGTTGTGTAAGTAAATTAAAGATTAGATAGTGTATATTATTTCATTGTAATTCTAGTATCTAAACTAGGCCTAGCCTGTATCTTAGATACTAGATTCTTCCTTAGATGTGTTGATAAAGTACACGTGATGTCCCCAGTGAGAAAATTGTAACATATATATAAACATATATATATATATACACATTACATTACATATTTTTATTAATTTTAATAGGTACTCGGCTCATTTTTGAATAATAAATAAATTTTCAGTGTCATTGTAAGATTGCGTTTTAAGCCAAACCGTTAATTTAGTTTTACAGTCGTGTTTGTTGAGTGGATATAGGATAAGAGTACGATTAATTCTGTTGTACAGAGAGGGGCCGAGAACATTGAAATTTGTTAATAAAGAAGGTTCTATAGGAGTTGCTGGGGCACACTTTGTCTTTTCTCCGCGTTTGGGGCCGTATTGCGTTATATTGGAGTTTTTTATGTTGGGTAAGTATGGTGTCCGCAATGAAGAGTTGCCTCACAGTCAACACATCACACAGCTCATATAATTGAAGTGTAGGGAATCTGAAAGGTTTGAAAGTCATGACCTTGAGTAATGCTCGTTGTGCTCTTTCGACTTTAATGAGATGTGTTTTTTTAGCACCCCCCCCCCCCCCACGCTTTTATGCAGTAGGATAGTATTGACTGTGTCATAGCGTAATAGACTGTTTTAAGCAAGCTTGGGTTAGCAACATGACGCAGCGTTTTGAAAATAAAAATCAATTTACGGGTTCTCTCCGCTAAAGTTTCAATTTGTGGAATCCAAGTGAGAGTTTGGTCTAACATTACACCAAGGTATCTTATTGAATTTGTTCGTTCTAATACTAGACACTGACACGATGTATTATATGTGATATGGTTATTGCAAGTGTGTGCTACAATTTTAAAACTATTTTCTGGAATTTGATTATGCGTAATGCCGAATGTGATGAATTTAGTTTTAGTTGTATTTAATGTCAGTATGTTTTTCCGAAGCCATAGCATTGCGAGCCGCAATCCATTTTCAGCAATGATCCTAGTCTCCTCCCAGGTTCTACCATAAAAAATAAGACCTGTGTCGTCGGCAAATGTAAAGATCTTGTTATTAGTAAGTTTTAGTTTACATAGTTCATTTATATAGATTAGGAAGAGGCTAGGACCGAGAACACTACCTTGAGGCACACCAAAAGAAACTGGAGTTTTAGTGCTAATCAAGTCACCAATTTTAACCCTCTGCATTCTGTGGGAAAGATAACTCTTGAATAGGCTAAGAGGTTTTCCACGAATACCAATTTTTTCCATCTTTTCAAGGAGTAAGGGGGCGGAGACTGTGTCAAATGCCTTCGCTAGATCTAGGAATATACCTATGCATTTGTTTTTACTGTCTAGGTTTTGAGCAATGAGATCTGTCATTCCAGTAACAGCGTCGGCCGTGTATATGCCAGCTTTGAAACCATATTGGTTAGTTGATATAAGATTTTCCTTATCAAGAAAAGATAGCAATCTTTTATTAATGACCTTTTCTAAGATTTTTGACAATGCTGGCAGGACGGATATAGGGCGATAGTTATTAACACAGTCTCTAGCCCCAGTCTTGTGGATAGGATGGATTATTGATGTTTTAAATGCTTGTGGAAAAACACCCGTATTTATGCACAAGTTGATAATATGCGTTAGGACCGGTACTATGTATTTTTTACAAGTCTTCAAAAGTGTATTGGATATACCGTCCCATCCGGTGGCGCAGTCGTTTTTTAGTACGGATATAATAGCCTCAACCTCCCCATTTTCAGTTTCCAGCATGACCATGGAGTTCACAGGAGATGGTGTACTTGATTCCACGATGGGATTTATATCACCGTCGTTGTTGTCTTTAATTATTTCCTTTGCCAATAATGTCCCTACGTTTGCAAAGAAATGATTAATACCTTCGACAGCATTTTGGGGGGTATCACGATTATTCAGAAGGTCACTTGGATAATCGTTCATCTAAATATATATAATTTAGTTATGACTTTTTATATACAGTGTGTTAAAAAGTAAAGGAAAATATAATCAACTAGCTTCTGCCCGCGGCTCCGCCTACGTTACCTCGATGACACATAACTATAGCCCTTGGGGATAATGTAGCTTCCTGTCCGTGAAAGATCTTTTAAAATTAGATCAGTAGTACCGCAGATAGCCCCCTACATCCAAACTCATAAAATGTACCTCTTAACGATATTAAGTAGTGATGTTATCCTATTGTTGTAATATAGTATAAACGTACTATGTTAAATTGATCGCTACCGTTTCTGGTTCAGATTAATATAAAAATCATAATTAATTGTATCATCCAGTTGTATTACGTTTTGTTTACAGCGATGATTCGCTTGTAGAAAAGATACACAAGATCTAGAAAGGTACACCAATAGGCTTTACTACTATGTTATTTTTCTTATACGGCAATTCGCTTTATATTCAATAGCAGCAATACGACCAGGAAATTTATCGAAGTTGGCTTTCATTAATGGAGGCGATTTATCAGTGGCTAAGAATACATTATAGGGTAGCCTGTAAAACAGCGAGGAAAATCTCTTTTGGTGCCAGGGTAACTAAGTACTCCATTAGCAAATTGCCTAGTTATTCAACCTACGGGGCAGATTTGTGTAGCGGTCTCCGGGTTCTTGAGGCCGGCCTTAATTGTCAATGAAACAATAGTGGTATTTGCACGATTATATAAACACGCTCGTTGTAATAAGGTCCTTATTGTGATGGTATTTTGTGGTACTTAATATACGTAACGTATTTACGGAGCAACACGTATATTAATTGCTATTGTTTGATATAATAGGTGGTAAGTAATTACGAATACTTAACCGTTTTTACTACGTTTTGGAATTGATTTAATGACAAATTTTCCTATGTTTGATACGATTAGGTATCTTGTGGGGAATTGGCATTAAATTAGATAGGTACTTGTCATCTTTTCGCCCTGTCGATAATTGAATTAACTAGTTCTTTAGCTAAACAGGTTTCATAAAAGGGATGTTTACCTACTTCAGAATAAATAAATCTGGTAATTAATTCCTTGTAAAGATGATATGTTTGTGGTACATCCCTATTTCGATTTGCAGCCGTGAAGCGCTGCCCTCTGTTCAACACGGGATTTAATTGAATTATTTGAATGAGCCCGACGCTTCCGCCGCCGGCTCGAGATGTGCTCGACGCGACTGACTGTGCAGGATATTCCAATTGCCACTTGGAAATATGTATTTCTGTTTATTTACGAGTTAGATGACAGATTATTTGTTTTTACATGCGATCAAAAACTATTGTTTGGACTTTTAGGGGTGTTTGGAGAGAACGGTTAATTAAACATTTTGTATTATTTTTTGCAACTAATTAATAATAAAATTTATTATCGCCAGAAGGACACAAACTATGCAACGCTTGTATTATGGGTACCGTACAATGGACTGAGGGCGATTCCAGTATATAATACATATATAGACAAACATTCGTGCTCATCACACAAAGTTTATCCCATCTAGATTTCAAACCCGGCACCCGAAGCATAGAAAGCCGGGTGGCATATTGTGTTCAAACTCGTGTATAAATGTAGGAATTTAAATGAAGTTGTGAAAATTAATTCTTCAAGTTTCTCCGAGAAGTCCGGTAATTTATCTTAAAGTATCCTCCACTTTACTGGGTCAGTCCGGCTTAGTCTATGGATTAGGCCTGTATATGCTTCAATAGTCATATTCCTACTTACTTATTGGTGCTGAAGCCAAAAAAATATATATAAAAATAAGTAGGCATAAGGCTGGAAGGGCGTGTAGCTTAAATTTTTAATTAGAGAGTACCGAAATAATCTAAAAGTAATCAACTAAGTATAAGTAAGGACAACTAAATGTTTTATACTGTCTTACTATACCATGGCTTTCTTTTTTTTAGTGTAACCATTAAGTACCTTATGAATCGTCATAATTGTTACAAAATGCTAAGTTACAACTTCACCACCCGTTCGGAATGCCGTTTCTATGGAGAAGAATGGGCAAGAAACTCCAAGGTTGCACTTTTTAAAAAGGTTTTTTTTATTAATAAATATCTTCCTAATTAATCGAACCAACACGTTTTTATGAACGCAGAAGAATAAAAGTAACAAACCTGTCTAAATTAAATCATGTATTTTTTATACATGGTCAGACGTTTAACGCTTACAATTAATACGCAACTAGTCAGTTAATCCAATCTTATTTGAACCTACTACAAAATAAAGTCGTAATTTTGCTAATTAATTGTTAAATGCCCCAAAATTATAACCTCATTAACTCCAATTATTAATTTTAACGCTCCTCTCGAACAATTATCACTACTACACTAAATTTCGAAGCCCATATCAAGCTTACAGCATCCGTAGTATCCAGCAGTACGTACTATTACACAATATTAATGTTTATCTTAAGTATTACGCCTAGAATTACATACATATAGTATAAAAACACAACAGGTGTCAAATTGCTTAACGATGACCTTGGTTGGACAGTTCGTAGTAGAGAGGAGGGGGGTGTTACCGACACTCAAGTTAAGTATAAGGTTCACACACACTCACTCGCGTTTTGCATGGTAATAAAGTAATAATTGGATGGGAGAGAGCAGGGGCCGCGATGCGTCTCCACCGACGGGTCAGAGTAGACTGCGCGGCGAAGTAAAATCGGGCCGGTGGCTCAGAGGGTTGCAAGCTGTAGAAAATATTTTCCTCATCTCGTCGTGCCTTATTCGGAAAATCGTTTATGAAAATCAAAAACTTTGCACAAATTCCGAAAGTTGTACTGACTTAGAGTAAGAAAACTAGAATTATAAATTCTGTCTAATAATAGAATTATAAATTCTGTCTAATAATGCTTAAATAGTTGAATGTGGTCAACCCTAGTATTTTTGACATTTATTATTATGGAGGATTTTTAATAAATATTTATATACTCATAAGCAATCCTCAAAAATGTATTTATTTCTCCTGCGTGCCTTATTTCAGATCGTCATTAACAGCAATATAAATTTTACTTATTAGTTAGATCTTATATAACAGTAAAAAATAGTTTTGAAAAAAAAACCTTCATTGATATAAAAACTTGAGAGGTGTCAAGGGACACCCGGATGGAACGAAGTTACTTTATTATTTTTTATTATTTATTATGTACAAAAAATCAATAATTTTGGGAAACAAAAATATATCGCCCCCGGGTGGGCTCGAACCACCAACATTTCGATTGACAGCCGAACGCGCTAGCCAATTGTGCCACGGATGCACTTATGCAATGTCTCGAAAATACTGACCAATATGTGCAAACGACGACGCATATGCAAACGACAAAGATAACAATTATTTTTGTCAGCGATAGATGTCGCTAGCATGTTTTTGAACGAGGTATCGTTATGTTCATGGGTTTTATATAGTAAACTATACTTTCGTTTATTTATGTTTATTTTTGTCAGCGATAGATGTCGCTAGCATGTTTTTGAACGAGGTATCGTTGTGTTCATGGGTTTTATATAGTAAACTATACTTTCGTTTATAAAAATACTTACAATTGGTCGTTACTACAACTTTTCCGCTTAATTTTTCTGCTTAATTTTTCGTATGAATTTTTCGTATGAATTTTTTCCGTCTAGCCCCCTTTCGTAACGCGCGATAAGGAACTTCGTTCCAATAATATGATTTATTTTCAAACTTTGTAAAATTGAAGTACTTTTCACCGTCTTCTAGCTTGTGTTTTACCATCATTCTAGGGAGCATCGCTACTTGTTCTCCCTCGCTGTGGATGATCACTCTTCCCGAACCGGTATCGCGCCCGGGGCACCCCATACGGTGACCTCGCACTATGTGCTTCGAACAAAACGACACAACCAACCTATTCAATTTATACTACCGCTTTAGTATGGCACAAACCCGTATATTTAGTACCACGATAGCGAGCTACAGCAAATTAATTTCATAAGGCGCTAGGGCATTGTGAGAATATTATGAATCTACAGTTTCCGTGGAGCAACACCTCGAAAACGATTAAATAATTGCAGATTCGCGGCTGTGGTTGGGCTCGTTCGTGAATTTTCGTCGAAATTGGGGCATTCAACGGGAAGTTTCTTGATTACATTGAACCTAATGAATAAATGATGGAGTGGTTTCGTTGAACGGGTTGCTTTCATAGATTCTTGCCGAATATTCATGCTGGCTATTGAGAATATATTTGTATTACTTAGTAATTAATTGACATGCCATTAGGTATTGAAACATTAATAGGATTATGACTATAAATTATAAGGTAGCTTTTGCAGTAATTTAGTAATATTCTTGATTAATTGCATTCGTGTGATAAATCTAACCCCTCACCAAGACTATAAAATGTAGAGACGTACCTACATACCCTACTTTGAATGTAGCTCGTGTCCTAGAAATGCAAGTTAAATTTAAATTTGTTAGTTGCAAGCCACGCTCTAAGTACCCTCGTGAGACGCGGACATGTGCAACGAAGTGTCTCTACCTTGCACATACGTACCGACGATTCTTATTATCTTTAGTTTGTAGATATCTCTACGGAGAACTACTCCAATTTTTTACAGATATCCACAAGACGGCATTGGGGATATAGATACTCTACTCAGTACATCTACTCTACCTTTTTTTGGTAAAAAAAAAAATTACTTATATGGTTGGCGTTGATAAAAATATTTAGGTAAGAAGTGATAGCCAAGTTGGTAGAACGCTTACCTCGGCAACGAGGATCTTAGGTTCAAACCCCGGCTCGCACCTCTGGGATTTATTGATTTCATGTGCGAATCTCATTTTTAAACCACTATTATCACTTGCTAAACAGTGAAGGAAAACATCGTGAGGAAACTTTCATGTCTGAGAGAACCCCTCAAAAGATGTGTGAAGTCCGCCAACTCGCACTGGGCCAGCGTGGTGGACTATGGCCTAATCCCCCTCGCATTGAGGAGAGGCCCGTGCCCAGCAGTGGGACATTAAAAAGGGCTGGTATTATTATTATTATTTATTAAGAACTATAATAAAAAAGTCATATAAACTGCATGTAGATACTAATACGGAGTTTAATATAGGTACGTATTGTAAGCTATTTATTAGTTCGATTCGCTTCATGTCAACCAAAATTTGAGTTAAATAGGCTTCGGAGCCACGGACGTTAGCGACGAGATGTCTCTATCTAGTCTCTACGAGCATTCCTATTCATGTTTATTTTGTATTCATAGACAGTTTCTAAGGTACGGAAATGTACCTACACAGCATCACAATTACGTAACTTCCGTGATAATATAATAAAATATGCCATCATGCCTGTATTACAAAAGCAGAGCAGGCAGCAGCAAGCAGAGTTGCACTGGAGTGCATTCATATTTTGCTGATGGTATTTTGGTCTCAATGCAATAGGGAGCGAGCCTGCTGCCATTATATTGGGCACACTTCACGTTAATGCGAGGGGGTTTAGGGCCTTAGTTCCATAGGGCGTGGTGAGCATTACTATGGCCCATTGCAGGTTGGCGTACTTCACACGAAATTTGAAAGACGTGAAAGTTTCCTCACGATGTTTGCCTTCACCAAACAGCAATTGATAATGATTATTGAAAACGAGATACGCACATGAAATCCGAAAAGCCCAATGCCAGTCGGGTTTGGAACCTGAAAACATTCTGCTATATTTAAGTGCTTAGGCGTAGATTATTGTAAGTTATTTTATGTAGATACTGAATTAATAAACATAATTTACGGCTATTAAGACTTCGTTGCATGGTAAGTTCCTGCGTCTAAGTTAAGCCAACTTAACAAAACTAAAAATATTTTTACTTGGTAATACCGCGTTCATCGATAAAACAATGTACCTACTTTGCCGTAATTTGAACGTATACTTTTAAGCTTACTCAATAATCTTATAAGCTCAAACATTCTATCAACGTAAGTAGTGTCATTATGAAATAACATAAATACTTAAATAAAAAATGCGGACAAGATTAAAGCTTGTTTTAAAGTGCTTCTTGAAGACAAAACGATTTAGCACTTATCTTAAGCGAGCAACTAGCGACAAAGACGAACTAAGCGCGTAATATGGAGGAACAAAGTGTGCTCATCTTCTTACAAAGGGAACCGTAACTCCGCTAAGGAGTTTCGCATCGCCCCAAAGCAGTGCTGCCATGTTAAGCACTTGGTATAATTCAGCACCTAGGTAGCAATTTTTAATTAGTTACGTATTCCGTTTGTATTTAACTTATCCCGTTTAGGGGTAATTTGAGACTCTGGAATAAAAAATTGCTAGTTCTTACACATTACGTCATCGTTATTTTTTTTAAACATGACCTATTAGATAATCTTGCGATTTTACCATATTAAAATCTGGTGAATCTCTAGTTATTATCTAGTAGGCGGAGCAAATGATGATCGAAACTCCATATTAAATGTAACCATGCAAAAATAAAAACACCCAGAATATGTATGTTCTAGCAAAAGTGGATATGCTATCCTACTCCAATCCTATCTTACATTTAAAGCCGCGTAGCAAGCGACATGAGGTGTGTTCATCGCTATCTCAACAAGCTGTTTTCTGAAATATTAACAGTTTATTGTTCAGTTTTACAGACTAGCCAAAATGAACGCAGTCAAATGTCCTATCTTTTTTTTTTTTTTTTATTACATTATAGCCAAGTATTTGATCTCGATCTCACCTGATGGGAAGTGACGATGAGATCTACGATGGAGCATACTTGCCTAGGTAGGAAGGCGGCAGTAGATAGAGACGCTACATACACTAGGCACATGCAGCGCAACTGATCTGACCCGCCATCCATTAATGGCAACACCGAACATCATGCCGGAACACGGCTAGGCCGCTTGGCGACATGGCTTTGTTCAGTGGGTGGTGACTAGCCACGGCCGAAGCCTACCACCAGTAGAGTTGTCACCTGGTTGGCACCACCCAGGGTCACGTGTAGGGTATCTCGAGGGTACTTAATTCTCCTACGGACGAAGGTGACTCGTCCCCAAAAATATACAACATACTAACCGAAATTAAAATAAGTAGATAGATAACATTGTAGTCTATGGATATAAGTAAAATACCTATGTGTATAATGATTATCAAAAGCGGTCACTTAAGCGTATTTAACCTTAATAATTAATATGCCCTATTTTTTTACTTGTTTAGCAGTAATACAACTTTGTGACGTCACTAAGGCCTCAGCCTCGAATTTAGCGGGCAGCGGGCAGCATACAACAAAAGTGGGTTAATGAATCGATCAATTCTGTTTATAACTCGATCGTAGTTGCCGGCTGATACCGATATACTTAGGTCACATGGGCAGTTATACAACCTACCTACCTACTAACTCGAAATGATTGGGTGAGTTGATGAGACACGTGATTAAAGATAGCAGTGTGATGACATAATATTACTAGTAACATCGACGTTATAGAAATATAAAACATCAATAGCCAGTGGTTAGGGGAGCCACTCTCGTAGCCGAGAGGTCCCGCGTTCAGACCCACACTGGCCATGGCCAAACTCCTTTAAGGTATTACCTAGTAAGGATAAGGCGCGGTTACGGGGGTGGTGGGGGGGTGATATCCCCGGTGACTGTACGAAGTACTTTATTTTGAATTTTTTTTTTCTGAAATCACACAAAAAATCCCCCCCCCCCCCCCCGAAATTGCGCCCTTCCCTATATGAAATCCTGTATCCACACAAGCTTTTACCGACCTTTATCCTTATTATTAGGTATCTATCTTTTTTACAAAATATAGATATAGTTGTAAGTGCTCAAACTTTTCATCTGCTAGGAAGGGTCGGAAAACACAGGTGTTTAGTATGGTGATTTACTTCATAACGTGCGTGTTTCTGTCGCGATACACAGCTGACACTGTGAATCGCGACAGAACACAGAACCTTTCCCCCGGGTTGCTCCTCTAGTGTGTCGATAACATGCTAATTTAATAGCTGGAAAACGGGCTTATGACCGTGTATTTCTAAATAAACCTTTTAGTTTTACAACGTCATATTCACTAGGTAAGCTGTCCACGTATTAATATTGGATGGCATGGGAATAAGCTTTAGATCTGCAGACATAATCAAGAATCTAATGATATAGTTTTCGACCTTATAAAAATTATTCTTGATGTTGTTAGGTTAGGTAATATTTCTTGAGATAAGGATCTATAAAGTATATAAAAAAACGTAATTTTTATTCTATATGACTCAAATGATGGTCATATAGCAAGCAGGCTATGTAAGTACCCACACTAAAGATATCATAGTTTAATCGCCACTATAAGTAAGTCACTCTTTAAGCAAATCAATCAAATCTTTCTTCAAGCTATATATATTACCTTATCGAACGATGAATGCATTCTGCCTGAAAATTCTCCCAGTTTTGATAAGCACCTAGGATGTTCGCATTTATCAACACAATCGATACCTTGTGTAAGATTCTAGCTAGCCATTAATATAGGTAAGTATGGACATATTTTTTAGCTTAAAGAGGAAGGTTGCATTGCAATCCCGTTAAGTAGGTATAAGTTATATGAGTAGGACTCCGACTATCACCACATAATTATTATTTTATATTAGATGAGATTATTGAGTTTGTTATAGTTTTCCATACATTTCACAGCAGGTCCCCTAGTGGAAACGAGCAGATTTACTGGAAAAAAACATACATATCGCCAGACGAACACACCAACTATACGGTCCCATACTCAGCAACGCTTATATTATGGGTACCGTACAAAGGTCTGCTGGCGAACCCAATATATTACTTAAATAAATATTAAACATCCATGACTTGGGTATAAACAATCGTGCTCATCACATAATGTTTGTCCCTACCAGGATTCGAACCCGGGACCCTTGGCACAGAAAGCGGGGTCACTACCAACTGCGCTAATTAGGCCGTCAAAATGCATGGAAACATTCGATCACTCAATCAATTACATAGGTACCTAATGTTTCAATGACATTACATAGGTACCTAATGAAGTAAGTAGGTTTATAGTGATATTTGTAAGTACATATAGATACTTACAAAGGTGAATATTTCACAAGTAAGTATGTAGAGTACTGTACCTACGTAGTTTAATTGTTGCATATACTAAGTTACTTCGGTAAATAAATGCAAATAGCTTAAATATAGCCTATTTTTTTGCTTTAAATTAACGACCTAATTTAGAAGTTGTCGCGTGCGGCATGCACGAATTTAGTAAGAAGTTATTCGTTGTTTATAAGGAACATTTTGCACGACAGCTAAGAAATTGATATAATTTTTAATGACTACTTTCTCAATAAGCATCTTGTTGTCCATTGCAACCTATTTGGTATAAATACAGACTACATCTTTCATCGGTAGAACTAAAAAACATACATCGTCACGCCTGTAATCCCCGAAGGGGTAAGCAGAGCTGCGCTCCAAGTACACTCATTATTCGCCGATGATTTGGTCCCAAATAGGGGTCCTAAAGTAATATTGACTTCATTCTATTTTCGAATGATAATTAGAAAATCTGTGTGAGCAGAGTTTGAACACCGTTTCTAAGGCGAGCGTCCTACTAGCTAGGCTTTCACTGCTCCAAGGACCTAATTCGATTCAAAGTAATTTAATTAAGTATACCTATTTGAGGCGAAGTACAAGTAGTTGGGTACCTACTAGGTACCTTACATTACTCAATACATAATAGGTACATGTATGAGGTACCCACTAATCTGCCAATTGGTACAAAAAAATGTAATAAGGACAATAAGTTAAGGTAAGAGTACATTATTTAATTAAATAGGTGTATAGGTAATGAAATAAAATATTTTCTATTAATGAAACAAGTATATTTCATTATGAAATTAATCACCAACAAATCCATTTTCAACACGTTTTCAAACCACTTTTCAATAATGATACAGAAATGTGCCTTTTTTAAAGTGCCAAATATTCATTTAATATAGCTTGTAAATCTGGCCGCTGCTAGCAATATGAGATCATTGAGATAATAAACAACACAGGTGAGCGACGCCCGCCGGCGCGCGCGCCGCTCGACAGCGCCACCAGTGGCCACACTTGCCAAGCTTAAAATTTTACGCCTAATGGTAACACTACAACACACATATTTATTGCACATTTAGAAATTTCGTAAAGTGTTTTTGTCTTTTTTTTCTTATTTTTAGAGATCCAAGACATTAACTATAATTTTGCACACCGATATTAAATGAAATAAGTAATATACACAATAGCATTTAAATTTAGACTGTGGTATAATACACATCCAAAATATGGAACTATACCTAAGTTAGTTTGGACAATGGACAAGATATTATAAATAAAATGGACTGTTTCACATTGTAAAATAAAAATCTTGAAAACCAGTAATAATAAATCACGATAAAAATATAAAACCATCTGTGTAACAATAATAATTACTTATCTGAAATATACAAGTTGGTAAAAAAAATATATTATGTAACAGTATGTATGTACTTACTATCAACTAGTTTTCAAATAACTGACCCAAGATATAATATTAAAATTTATCAACAAAAACCGTTCGCCAGTAATATTTTACAAATTTATGTTAACTTTTAGTGCCCGTCGAATAATAAACACTACGACTATTTGAAAGAAATAACAAGTTAATAATTATGTTTAAACAGAACAAACCAAATATTTTTATCCGAAATTCATTACTTTAAATCGTAGTAATAAATTTTATGTTATTATTATACATACAATAATATTTTCAAGATAACGTTAAGTAGTAAGTATATTGATAAGGCCATAAAACAATTTTACACATCAGTTTTATAAAAGCTGCATTCCGAGTCGCGCTAATGTCGCTGACAGCGTTCACGTTGTTATTTTGCGTTCCGTATTTGTAATAGCGCTTATGACGGTTGAATTCTGTCAATGATTCGGAACGTTCGATAGAGCGCTCGGTGTTCATTCATAACCTCAAAAACACAAATCAATACACAAACCGTTCATTTTCTCGAAACCGGCTATGCCTGTCGTATTACTCAGGAGAAATTATTCTCCCATTAGGCTCATCGTCTATATTAACTTGGAAACTCGTGTTAAAAAATACTAATCTAAAGCGACACAAACATCAGTTTTGAGTTTGACAGCGGCGCTCATGGTGATTCTGGTTGGAGCATACGCACGCGGTGATATCGCAAGATGGCGAATGTAATGACGCCATCCGTGACGACTCACGGGATATCGTAGTCGCGCTCATTGTGTTAGCGCGGCTCGGAATGCAACCAAGGTATTCCCGAAGGAAGTTACAATGACCAGCCAAAACTAAATAAAAATTTTCTAACTAGCTTTTATGCATTCCATTGTATTTAAACAAAACGATCGTGTCTTTAGAACTGTAGGTAATATAAGAGATGGATGTATCTGTAACAAAATCATTATTAGAAAACCTACAACTTTAAAATTCACCATCCCGTCGATGGCATTTTGGTCGACTTAAATCTCATAGAAATAAATAACACGTCAAAGATATATCATTAAAACAAACTGCGGAATGGTTATACCAACCAACGTCATACGAGCACAATTCCTTTACTTACCTACATTAGTGGATACTTTGGTTTCTAAGAGACATTCGACCAACCGCTTGACACCATTAAAAATACTGGACAAAATTAATCCTTATGTAATTACCTAAACCAAATTATTGCTGATGTCGGTATATTATAGCGTAATGTGACTATATTATTACCTATGGAAGCTTCAATAAATAAAATGTCTCTGAAGAGCAGTTTCTATCACATATCTTTACACATTGTAGCACCACGCGGTTAATAGACCCATCTACGTCTACACTTATACCTCTATTCTTTGTTGTATATGGAGATGTATAAAAATCAATACATCTGAAAAATCATTTAAGGTCGGTATATAAAACATTCTGTATAATTATGTTTAAAAATTAAATAAACTCTCTTAATTGTTTTATGTAGTAAACTATTGAGACTGAGTTTTGGCTTTTAAAACATTTTTAAATCAACACCTATTTATAAATATTACATATTGACTGCGAAACTTCTGGCCTACTTTACTTCTACCCAAAAATCAGTCTATCTACATTCAATCGTCGTTGGCTACGTGGAGAGGCTACGTTCCTGCGCGCCCGTCGATGCCTCCACTTACAATAATATCACAATCGTCGCCATCAACATTACTACCTACGATCAATATCCTATAACTTGACAATAATTTCGTGAGAAGAGCCGCGACCGACTCACTCTCCACTTACGCTCCCTCCACTCAACTCCGCGGTGGCTCTCACTACCTCCTGCCAATAAACCCCAGCATAGAGCGGAGGGAGAAATCTACAGATCTCCTCCATCCACTCCCGTGCCTTAAATCAACCACCAGATAACAGGAATTACAGAGGACCAGCAGTTAAATATTACATAAAACCTATCGAAGCTACTGTGAACAGCTGTTACAATTCAAAACTTTTGCGTACCAAACAATAGGTTAATAGAGTATCATCAGTAACCTGACTTCGAAGCCATACAATACCATCGGTCGATAAAATCATTACGAAATAGACACACAATGTTTATTGGACGGAGATAATATATAAAATGTTTTAAAAACTGTTAAAATTGTGCGTCAGTGTGTCCGTAGTCCGCACCGGCATCGGTCCAGACTATCACATACATGCCGACATCTCTTAAGTGCTCTCCTTTTTATAAGTCCTCCGAAGTAGAAAATAAGTGATCTAACAAATAATGCCCACTAAGCTCACAGTCGACGATAAAAATAGTTTTATAATAAGAACATTGAGAAAACTAATAGAAAATATTACGCGGCTACTTTTCAGTAACTCACACAGTTGAAGATAATGTTGCGACTACAACTGGTAAAATAATTTCACATGAAATCTTTTGAAATTCTAAACGAAACAATAGACCACTTAAATCCTAATGTATCACATTTGACCTGGTTATAGCACACGCATATTTACAGAATCTTCGCTGTGCTCATTATATTTTAAGAATCTGATTAAAAATTAAATTATCTATAATATTAGAGTTAAAATGTATGTTACATGAACATAATATATAAAGAATACCACACCAATTTTAACACTACGAGAATTCAAAAGAATGAACCACTCAAAGGTTGCGCGACTTTTTCCAATTATCAGATTTCTTTTAAAACATAAAACTGGCCTTTGACGCTGAACTCGGAACCCAAACACTCGCATTCGCATACTTTGAGTGGTTATGACCTTAAACCTATAAGACACTAAATTACACCACAACATCAAGTAACTACCGCTGATATAATTATAAAAACAGTCAACATCAATTTTGAATAATATTTTTATCATAGATTTTACGTAATGGCAAAAATATCTACATATACTTACACAATGTTAATGCATTACATTGTTCATTTCGATAGTATTGTATAAACTCGTCCAGGACGAATACGGAGACCGTTCGCAAAACTTATTAGTATGAAAAACAAAGACGCAAACTTTAATCGATTATAATCGCTACGAGGCGTTTGAATGTCCGGCCCCAGTATTCACTCTGGTTGCAATTAGAGTATTTCGGTAGTAAAAATAAAAATTCAGAGTATTGCTTCTCGTTTATACTAAAAGTTTTCGATTACCTACCTAACTTATTATATCCCTCTGGCAAAGTTACTATTATATTATATATTAAATACACTTTACTCTCAACTGTATCATGTATAACATTGAACAAATAAATACATTAAAATAAGTTAAAATCTTCAGCTAAAACCGGCAATCATTAATAGGACTAACTAAATCAATTACGCTATAATTATTAAAGATTTTCGTTTAATATTTCCTGTACCTGAATATTTCGTTGCATTGACTATTTCGTTAAACTGTGGTAGGTAAAAAATGTTATCAATTAGTCTATGGACACAGTTTGTTAACAATAATTATCATCCTATATCACCCATTACAATAGAAATACTCGCCCACAAGTTATTTTTTTAATTACTTACGTAAATTATAATTATATTGACTTATCCTATATTTAATTGACCGTCATATATATATATATATTCTTCCAGTGTATTTGTCAGTTGCAGTCTTTAAAACTGTATCAAATCGCGTTATCAAATAAACTAGGTACCTAGATTGTATTAGGTATAGAGAGTTTGGCAGTTATCATTCGTCTTAGATACTCTGTGGAATAAAGTAGTGGGTGGCATTGTACTAATATAGTAATAAACAAATCTTTGTGGGCGAATATTTTTAAAAGCGAACCCAAACTAGGAGTGTTTGAAAACTTCGGAACATTTAAGTTCCTCAGTCCAAAGGATTGTGAGAAAGAGCCAGCGGAAAACAGTTACATCGAAACAAGGTGTTGTATAATCAATTGTTGACAATTCGTTTACCTACTTCAGTGTTACTTTATGAGGTACATATTTTGGCACAGAGAGATTTCTTAAAACTATAATCGATTTATACCTACGTAGGTATCTAGCTGTTACATAACGTTATTTTAAATTACATAAAACATTTTTTTCGATGTTATAAATCTTGTTTGACTGGTCTTAATCGTACGAATCACAGTTTTTGCATTCTTCTACTTACCTATCGTGACGACTACCAATTTTCTAGTTCCTCTTCAATGGAATGAGCGTTTTTTTTTAAAGAAAATTCTTACAATACGTAGGCATTCAAAAATATGGCAAAATAAACTATTTTAAAGCATACCATAAAAGAAATCGTGGCTAAGTCCCACGTTGATCCGCCGTCTTATGATCTTGAAAAACAGTATTAAATAAGGCGATAAGACAAAATGCCGTAGTAGTTATGCAAAGCGGGTACCTACTTGGTCCCTCATCTTTATAGAAATGCAACAAGTCTTACCAGAGAACACACTTTATACCTAAGAGTAGCAGAACAAAAATCCAAGACTTGAATTGCTGGTGATGAGAGACAAGCAATCTTTTAGTACCTATCTAATTGTCAATGCGAACCTATTACAGCGTGAAATCAAAACGATATTTTCAATTATATGTCTATACACGTTTCTGATAATTATCGGATGATGTAAAAACAAATCGATCAATTAAAAATAAATTTGATATAAACCTGTGTTTTAAATAAATCAGTTTCATTCAGATTTTAATCATATTAAGGTATTATTTATAAAATAATGGTATGGCATATAGGTTGGGGTTTTTCATAACCTTTATTTAGTCACCTGAGCAATCACTAATGTTAACTCTGTGATATTTTCAGGCTCACTTCTAATTTATTTTAATTAATTGATTTGTTTTTTAATTGTCCTGTAATTATCAGAATTATGAATAGATTTACCCTCGAATTTATAGACGCACTATAACATTATCAACCACCGTATAGTGCTGCGCAAAGCAAAACTCTCGTGTGCTATAAATTAGGGGGTTATGGTTTAAAATATTGCAATATGATTTTGATTTCACCTTGTACTAAAGTTAGCATGCACGATACGCAACGATTTTCGGTCGCTTTGTTTACACTTTCATAGACCTAAGTCCTCATTTCGCAAACTAATGCACCAACTGTTACCCCTTAATTTAAATAAACCTTTCGTCTATATACAAGGGCATTGCAAAGCACTTTTCTATTGAAAAATACTTTGTGATGCTATTGTATATTGTTTAAAAAGTTCTATAAATTTGGAGCTTTACATCTTTATGCAAAGCGTATGGACTCTCCTTTGCGTTTCGTGCGTGCATAGCCACTAGTGGACTTGTGTCATTAATCACAATCACGGGCGCGAGTTTAAAAGCCTCTACGGACGGCATAATTTAGAACCCTATCTGTAGGGCCCCTAGCAACTTGCCTCTTGACATACCAATTTGTAGAGGCCCTACAAATCATTCCTAGATTGCGGATGCCAAGTTTCGGAAGCCATTCGTAGAGACTTTAAAGCCGCAAAGCAATTAGAACAATTTTACAAACAGAGTGTTTACAGGAAGAATACATCGCGATATGATAGTAAAATACCGTCATATTAATCATTGCTCCGCAGGAATCGCAACTGTGTAACAATCCAGTCACTATTTGTATAAGTAGAAAATTATTTAATAAATACAATATGTAGGTAATAAATCACTCCAAAACAAAAACAGTTCTGAATAATTCTAATTAAACCTGCTTACATCGATAATTATTTTGTAAAGTTTTAAAAATGTTTTAAAAAATATTCCCATTTACTGTTATAATATGAGTCGGTCATTATCTATAGAGGTATGCTATAATGGGGATCGGGACGGCGCCGACGCGGCGGCGGATCAGCGCGTGTTGTGCACGTGCGTGGTGAGGTGCTTGGAGAGGTAGTCGGCGCGCGCGAAGCACTTCCCGCACGCCTCGCAGTGGTAGGGCCGCTCGCCTGTGTGGATGCGCAGATGCCTCGTCAGATCGCTTTTCCCACCGAACGCGCGCCCGCAAAACAGACACACAAACGGCCTCTCTCCCGTGTGTTTGCGCACGTGTAATTTCAAATTCTCCTTTGACCTCACGCATTTCCCGCAGAACGGGCACGCGAATCTCTTCTCCCTGTCTCTCTGCCGATCGTCGTTGTGCATGAAGCCGAGGATGCCCGAGTGCGAACTCGAACTTTCGTTCTTGCCGCTGTCGGCACGTGACTCGTTTTCGGAGCTATCCGCCATCGAGCTGATGCTGGCGAAGGACACGGGTACGCGTCTTCTCTCTTCAGAAGCGGTGTCGTCGTCCTTTTTGCTCTCGCTCTCGGCGCCCGATGTCCGACAGTCGGCGGAGTCGTCCACCGTCACGACGAAGTCCGTAGCTCCGTTCGAATCGACGGTACTATCCTGCTCAGCGTCACGGATCACGTCGACGGGCGAGGTCCGCGCTACGACGGTCCTGGTCTTCTTCATGGATAGATCCATCTCGCCGCACCGACCTATCAGAGCCTCGTTCGTGCTGGTGACTTGATCGGGGCCGTCGGGCGCGTCCGTGTTCTTAGTGTGGAGCCTCTCCAGGGTGTGATTGAGTCGATGTTTCTTAAAGGACTTGAGATAGCGAAACTGCATGCCGCAGACGTCGCAGGTGAAAAGTTTGTCTGCGGGGAGGCGCGCGCGGTGGTTCTGCTCCCTGTGTTTGACATAGGCGGATCTGTACCTGTAGCTCTGTCCGCACTGCTCGCAGACGAATGGTTTGTCATCGCAGGAGGTCTGCGAGGCGTGCTGGAGGGCAGCGTGGCGCTCGAGTAGCCAGGCAGAGGGGAAGGAGGCGAGGCAGACGCCGCAGCGGCGCCTCTCCGCGTGCAGCAGGTGCCGGTTGTGGTACAGCATGCAGTCGTCGCTGAGGTAGCGGCGCAGCCGGCACGCCTGCAGCGCGAGCAGAGGCGACCACAGCGGCAACGCTGTGGGGCTGCGCGGCGGGATCGGGCTTGCCAGGCTCGGCGGACACGGCATCTCCATGCACATCTATAACGATACACCATCAAACTTAGCAATGTGAAGTTGGAGATATCCCCATCAGGCGCGCATACAGGAAAGTACAATTGTCCCGAGTAATATTGACAGCCTTAGCCTTTTTTTTATTTACCACGAATTTAATGATAAGTAATATCACACGTCAATTGCTCCCCTAAGCGAAATGCTCTATCCGCGCCTGAGCCTCGCAGCGTAAAGCAATGACATTTACCGTACAGTCATTGAGCTAAGCTACGAGCGCTATGGTCGAAAAGATAACGTTACGGACACACCAGCGTCTTTATTGCAGCTTTACAATAAGGTATTTTGGCACGAATATGGTGGAATGAAAACAGACAGTGCACAATATCTTACCCAAGATACAAATAAAGAATGTACGTACCTGCAGTCGTCACAGTTTAGGCTACAATTACAATAAAATAACAGTTCTGTAATGATTGTAGAGCTTTTATTTGTCAAAATTGTATTTTTACAGCTATGATATGCTTATATTTGTTTCAAAAGTTACAATGATCAACAGCGATGGGTCTGTTAAGATTGTTGCACAATTGACGAACCGTTACGCCGGTTGATCCGCGATGATCCTTTCTGATAACACTTTTTCGACACGACTGTACTGCTCTTTGTTACAACGTTACGTACGAACTATTAATTATGTTAGGGCAAAACAGATTTTCTCTAATCTAAAATGTCAACAATGAATGTTAAATAAAACAGCTTAAGGAAAAATAATGATCGTTTCGTTATCCGAGAAACGATGATTATTAAGCTCTATAAATAAAGTGGACCTACGTTATTTGAACTTGTGCTGAAAATACGTTATACCAGCATAATATACGATAACTGGAATATTACGTTTCTAGGTGTACGAACGGTTAAAAAGTGACGACCAAAATCTTAACATCGACATTAAACTAACACAAAGTGACAAAAGTCATTCGTATATTATGCTAACACAAATATTAGTCCCGTAAGTTTAAATCTTAATAATTTATAATAAGTAAACACATTATAATTAAAACAAATTGTACCGAATATACAATAATTAATACACCTACAGGAACTTAGAAAAATTGCAATATAAGTTCTATATTTAGGTATGCCACTTATAAAAATGGTAGGTTAATGAGAACTAACCAGTTCACGCATTAGCGACCTCTACCGCCATCATGTTGGACCAAACTTAACGATACTAACTCTAGACAAAATAATTAAGTATTGTATTGTAATATTGGTCATGAAACTGACTGATTGCACTGGTTCCTGATCGTGAAAGCTTGTCCAAGGGTCATTGTGGCGTGTCATATCCCCGTATCGAGATCGCGTATCATTGAACTGTTGTCGATACGTATGTAATGATTGATCACATAACGCTACGAGCTTCAATTTAACAACACATTAATGGAATGCGCTAACTATGGAGTGTGCGCGACGTCACGCTTGCCTCTGGCTGCGCCAAAACATGACTGCGCTAGTTACATAATATCATCAGCGCCGGATTAAGCCATGTAGAGGCCCCTAGGAAATGCAAATTTTGGGGCCCCTTCCACCTTAGGTAGGTACTATTTAAACGGTTTTGTTTACTAATATGGGTTCCTGATTTACAAGCAGAATCTTCTTGGATTTTAATAATTCTAACTAGAATCTGATTAATATAGATACCTTCAAACATGGATTTTCCACATTTCAAGATTTATTTTAAATTAACCGTAAACTTTTGTAAAATAAAACATAATGTATGAAATTAAAAACTAATAAGACCTATTTTTGTCACGGGTCACCCCTAAGCGCCCCCAGGCGCCGCCGGGCCCATAGGCAGTCGCCTACATTGCCTATATGGATAATCCGGTACTGCATATCATAACGCATCTTACAATTTTCACCATAAAATTACACTTTTTTTCTCTATCTGCTACATATACTATGTATATTCCGTGATTTGCAGCCTTTATATAAGTCTTGTATAGGCAAGAGGCACTCTAAATATAAAACTGTGGTCACAATTATGATAATATAAAAAAAACGAAACTACGATGTATCTATTTCAACACATAAAATATTTCGTGCTAGTGTTCTCTTAAGATATCATGCTCTGCAGGTAGGTACTTGAGAAAGAATACCTACGTGCATTAGAATTATATATATGAATAATATTGTTCATCAATATATAAATATATATACATAATTTATTATTGGTGCTATCTGCGTGTGAACAGTGCAAGGACGTGGCAACAACTGGCAAATGTTAAAATTTGAATAACTGCACTTCAGGGTAGTATAATCTATTGTTCATGTAATGTATACTTCACTAACAACATTCACCGTATTGTCTATATACACATCAATACATAGATATATAAATCTATATCAACATCATTATTACAATAATAAATAGTACCTCTGGAAGTTAGGAAACAAAATAGCATTTGTAAACTGCTTCTGTACTATTCTAAAAAACTATTTTGATAAAAATTTGTTAATTCGCTTCATTATTAACCATTTATTTATTGCTATTATGTATTTGTGTATATTGTAAATATTAAATCTTTCTTAAAATAAGAAGAGGAACATTAATGAAGGTTTCAATATTGCTATAAAGTTTGGTAACGTTCGACTCTTGACAAATAAACAGAACGAGTGCAGCTTTTCAAATAGCAACATTCTTGGGACTATTTTAAATGTTATTTAATCGAGTATTCGTACTCTAGCTCCGGGAAATAGCGCACCTACCATTCTATTATCTAAAATGCATCTTATCGTACTGTGTGACTTTTAACAATAAACCAATATTAAAATTACATTCCCGCAGTATTCTTTTAGTAAATTCGCTAACACTATACGCAGCACTGTTCGAAATCAATCAAACAACGAATTAATATTTATTTGTTGAATTTATATTTAAACAACTGGTATCAAAGTTTGTTAATTGTTTAAATTTACATACAAAACACGATTCATGGTAATCTTATTAATCATTAATGTTGTGGGTTGGCCAAACTAAGGCGAGCGAGCGAGCAGTGCGCTTGCGCCGCTGTCTCCCTCACGTAAACTGTCCGTACCAGCACGTCAAGTGCGAGCTAGCCGTATACTTTATAGTACACCGTATTTAGACATTTTGTATGTAGAATTAAAAAGCGCCTCTAGCGGACGGTATTTAAAACTTTCAATTCTCCATACACAATGTCTAAATACAGTAGACTATAAAGTATACGGTTAGCTTACGAATATTCTCGCACTTGACGTACAGGTGCCATACAGTGGAGGCACCATCAGAGCGAGCTAGCGATTCCCGCGCATTTGGGATGTTTTAAGCACCACACATGTTCGAGTAAATTTAAACATAATGGTTTATGGAATGTAAATTATATGTAAAAAAAAATTACAACAAGTCATGTTGAACAATATAAGCCACACATTCTGGTTAACCATATTAACAAACAAACTATCTCAAAATACTTGAGACTCCTAAGGACACTACCACATAATTAATTCAATATATCTATCATAGAAACATTCCATCAAAACGAAATAAACTAAGGCGTCAAAGACTATGACGTGCTACGGTACTCACGGCGATCATACATTGAATTTTTTGAAAATTTACTTTAAATATTCTAATAATTATAAATATTATATAACTCCGCTGAATCGGTGGCGTTAACAAATAAAAAATCGAATTATTCCGGAATGTTAGGCGTTTGCAATTCCCAAAATAAAATTTAAGAAAAAATATCAATTTAACAAATATTACTGGCCTTAATTTCTACACGGTGTGCCTAAAAACTTAAAAATAGCAATGAGATCTGAAACATTTTATCTTGTGTAACTTAATTTTTAAAATTCTCATGCCACAATATTTTAATTCTCAGTCACCGAGGCTCACATTTTATGAAAGTCTCGTTTATAAATTTAGATCGAAGAACGACGCCCAATACTTACGAAAAGGGTTAAGTATCACTAAGCTTTTTTTAAAGAAATTTTTAGCATAATTTGATTAAGTATAAGATTAATGATTTGGCCTAAAACATCTTAATATTTGAAATCACATTCTGAGATCGCATCTTTGTCTCCCAGATGTAAGCATTCTTACTTTTATTTAGATATATATCACAGATCTTTTACTATATTACCATAATACTTTCTTTTCATAAACTCCAAAAATACCCATTACTACATGTCTAATTATACATTAAAACGCCAAATTCAATTAGAACGCAATAGAGATTAAATAAAATCGTTTAACATTCTAATTTTTAACTAATTGCAAAGTGTGTTGTGACACTTTAATTTATTTGTGAAAGATTATTTTTATATAAAAATGATATGTTCGATGACCAAAAGAGTATGAAATGATTAGATCAGTCTATCGACTATTAAATTACGTAAATAATTTATGTGTTCTAGGATAAGTAATGATAATAATTCCTATAAGAATATATGTATGATCTAACCGCGGAGTACCGATTGCAAATCAACAAGTATGTATATGTAGTGTATTTCTCCGTTAAACTTATGTGCTAAAAAATGAGCCAACATCCAATCAGTTCCAAATCAAAGCCTTATGTACTTAAGTAATTTTCCGGTTATGTCTGAGTAAGAGGTTTTTTTTTATATAGAGAAAATAATATAACATATACATAATATAATATATATACCTACTAAATAAACGCTGTTATAAAGGTTTTGTCTTGAAAAAGAAATACGGTATTATTGAAAAACTAATTTACGATCCATAAAATATCCCTGTATTTGACTCTGTTGAATTTATTGAACACAGCTATTATTGTAAGTAATGTCCAAACCTGTGCATATTGCTGTTTTACATCATCAATAAATAATTACCTAATTAACCCAGTCAGAGCAAGCAATTATACTCGTATATAGAAACCTGGAGACAGTGTTTCAAACAACCACGTACCTACATAAAATCTACATGGATTCCAGCAACAGAATATACACACAGAATTGAACATTCTTTGAACGATCATAAAGCAATGTGGTTCTGCAATATGAAAATAGATGAAAATTTCATATATATTTATTTATATGTATTTAATTATGTGTTTTGCCTCTTGCATCCTACTACCAATATTGTGGTGGGCTCTAATTCAACTAGAACTGCATTTAAAACGGTCTGGAGCAAGAGGCCTAGTACCTACTCGGACAGAAATGAAACGGCGTTTAAAGCTTTGATTCCCATGATCACACATCCACGACCCTCCCCGTGTGTTCCGAATACAGAGCTACCGAAGCATTTACACTATATTAAATTTCCTAAAAATCCAATATTATCAAACTATATGTTATTTACATTTTATATGTCGTAATATTGCTTTTGAATTACCTCAGGGGAGCGTGCGTCGTTAATATCGAAAACATACAATTATTTATGAATCCCTAACATTTTATTTGTTAACATCTATACTGAGTGCAGTTGTTGTATGGTCTCTAATAATTATAGTTAAAGCACTCATAAATTAATCTTTTTTATATTAAAAATCAACTCTGACGTGACTCTACTATAATATAAATATGCAAGTATCTAAAGATTATGCCAACTCTAAATTAATTTGATATTTTACAATTTCTTAATTACACTCGAAAAGCTTCAAAATCGCAACATAACGTGACTCTATGAGAAATATTTTTCAATAAAAGCCTTCTTTGTACACAAAAGTCGATAAGAATCAAGCGAACTCAACATGAAACATCTACTACCTCAAAATAGGCACAAACGATACGAAAGAAGTCACACTTCTCTAGCTAACTTGGCTATGCCGTCTAATGACCCATCGTAGAACGAGTTGTATATATCTAACGCATAAAGAAAGCACCTAATGTTCAAAACTCACGAAATCAAGCGAACGAAACAAAACATCGGACGAAGCTAATCCTCAAATAAACCTAAGAAGTAACATTTTTAATTAGTGTATCAATTATCTATTAGTGAAATATCAAATATTATTCATATCATTCAGATCACAGTTGCGGCGTTTAAATCACATTCTTAACTAATTACAACATAATATTGTCCTCCATTTGTTCATTCGACTATCACTACCCGATCACAATTGACTATTGCCAATAATAATAATTATTATTGGGTGGGTCGTAGGTTAGTCGCGGTGTGTCCGGGCGCCGCGCTCATTGGTGCGGGCTCTCCTCCTCGGTGTCGACGGGGCTGGGCGACAGGAACTTGCGCGCGTACTTGGGGTAGTGCGTCTTCTCGTGCGCCTTAAGAATGGTCGACCGCGAGAACGTCTTGCCGCACAGACCACAACGAAACGGCCGCTCACCTGAAAACCGACATCTGTACTGTTTAAATTTTCCATTATTGAACCCTGAAGAGCTCCTGCAAAAGTTATACCATATTTAACTTTATTTAAACTGTTAAACTACCCCCTATTAAGACAGCAAACACTGCAATGTTTTTCGCCAAACAAAGCAAATGTATGGTCCCAAACCAAGCAACGCATGTATTGTATGGTACGTACAATAGGTCGGTCTTTTTAACAGTCCAGGGAAATTTATCCAGGCGTGAATCGAATCCACAATCCCTCAGTGCAGTGAGCCGAGAAGTCTACTCTTAAAACCTAGCAGTCATCAACTACAATTCTCTCTCTAGTACTTCATTGATCATCATTTCAGGACATGACTTATGGAGGCTTAAGACCCACAATAAAATATCAGCATATAAGCATTGCTTTATAATCAACGTAACTTTATTTAAAATAAAAAAAGATTTCTTACCTGTATGAACTCTACAATGGTCCTTCATATGATGCCTCAACTTAAACGCCTTTCCACAGAATTCACATTTAAACGGTCTATCACCCGTGTGCACTGGTAAATGTGCTATTAACGACGAAACATCTGGAAAACTCTTGCCACAAAATTTGCACAGCACAACGTTGCCAGGCTCTACGGGCCCTAAGTCCAATTCTATAGGAGATTCTTCTGGATGCATGGTCATGTACGAGGGGTCAGTGAACTGTCCTATCAGGGGCAGCATGGGCCGGCCCAGGAGGGCGTCGCGGTACTTCAGCGTGTCCAGCGTGTGCGTGGTAAGTATGTGGCGCGTCAGTTTGCTCTGGTGGGGGAAGACCGCGCCGCAGTGTATGCACGGGTACCCCCTGTCCCCTTCCTCAATTCGCCCCCTACCGGACCCATCGTACTCCTGCAACCACAAAAAAGAACATCAACTTCTTTTTTCTTGTTCCATTTAACACGGATCAAATTGTGTGCAATATCTCTACCACTACTTTCTAAATTGAGATGCAGTCTCGGTATATTTTTAATTTCCACTATCTAAGTAAGAAGTTGACGCTCATTTTTGCCCATAAATGTGCAGGAGTGACCCAGGGAGCCGGCTACGCGTAATGCCTTGTTGTTTAGCAACGTATGCATGTATATGGCCACAGTTTAACAATAAACAAAACTGCCCAAAATAGATAGATATTAAACAAAATGAATGGATATAAAAAATGATGGCCAACATAATGAAGGTCAACTTCTTGACAGCAAGGCATAGTACTCGATGTTTAAAATAGCACAGCATATAAAACAAGCATGCATGTAACAAATCAATTTCCACAAAAACACCAACAATTAACTAGATTTTACTGTAAGCATATTCCCTTCCATACACCTTCAACCATTATTCCAATACTTTTGCTTATAATAAACTTTTACATACTCTTCAATACTATCACTCACACACAATATGCAATAGAAAATCTAACATATTGAACACTAAGGCATAAAATAGTTAGCCTATGATGTTTTGTTAAAAAACAAATATAAGCCAAATTGAAAATTATTTTATGATTGGAGGTAAAAAAACACCATGCTTGAGGTTTATATACATTTTAATTTTCTCACAAGAATATTTATTTTAGTAACAGATAACTGAAATAATTTAAGTTTAAGTTGTTAAATATATGCTTCTGTAACAGTACTGCAAAAGTCATCCATAGTACTCACATTCAAACATGCCAAACAACATCATAATATATCACATACAATTTGGAGGGTTTTTAAAGCTTTTTATATACATGCACAATTATTAATAAACTGGTTCATAAATGTCTGTTTGATTTTACATGCAAACTAACATTTAAGAATACCATTTATTAATGGTAATCATAATATGAAGTAGCTATGAAATATATAAGTATATTTACAAAATATATAAATGTTATTATATACCTAGTTTAATAAATCCATTCAAACTTTTTTTTTAATTGCAGATCTGTTCCTTCACATTGTGAGTACATGTCATTAGTAGGTATATTCTACACAACCATAGAGTAAAGTTTTTTTAACTCACCGATTCGTGCGGCATCCTGTACTCTGATGACGATTCACCGCCACCTTTATCCTCATTACTTCTGTCCCAGTCTACTTCTTTTTTCAATGACTAAAATAATTTCAAAAATAATTAAGACTACTTTAAATTGTTTTCATTACAAACAGAATTTTCCTGTAACAGCTTTTGTGCAGAATAGCATACTCTTTGACCATTTTCTTAACCATAGTTTTTGTTTAAATTTACAATATCCACTCAAACAATGCACCTAGTGACTAAATTAACTAATTATTTTGTATGTCTATGTAATTCTGGATTTAAAGTCCCAATTTACTTTTGAAGACCGTTATCTTGCATTTCTGTACATGATTAAATCAGCCCTTAAACTGGAGTTGAGGTAGAGTATTCCAGTCCTCAAATCAAATAATTATTATGTACCATAATATGATGAGTATACATAAGTCACTTTGAAAGAATACACAAGACATACCAATGGTGCTTCCTGTACAGGTAGCAGGCCAGAAGGTCCGGCGATTGGTTCACTCCTAGGGCTTGGTAGTGATGGGTGTGATGGATGACTCAATCCTGGGTGCGGAATGGTGCTCAATACACTTAACCGCTGCTCCACAGGTGAGTAGTGCTGGCCCAGCACACTACTGCTGTGGCTGTTTATAGTCATGTTTAGACCTGAAAAAATATAGTAGAAATATACTTAGGTGCTGACTTCTTCTTTCTTCTTCTCATTGTGTTGTAGAGAGAGGATTAGCCCATCGAAGCCAGGCCTAAATAGGCCCAGGATGCGTCAGACTAGTATTATAACTTATGGCTTAATTTAAAAGTCGAAACTAAAAAATTGGATAAGCGAAATTACTAGGAAGGTAATTGTAACAACTCTCAAAGTATGTTCCTACTTCTAAACTTTTCTAACGTATACCAACTTCTACGAATATTATAAAAAAAAAATACCTGCCAATTCACTCAAGTTATGGAACCGTATTCTAATAAATCCGTTTTTTTACTGTTTCTTGAGAAGTTGCATTTTTCAAGTAAACAGTATTGAATTGTCATGTCACCAAACACTTTTATCAGAGAAACTAACATCTTGTAAGTATGTAATTTAGTAAGTCTCAGAAAAAATATTATATTGGTACGGTGGTATCAGTGTAATTATTTTAGCCCTTCAAATTCAATTTATACATAACTGGGAATAAAATCCAAATAAAAATATAAACAATTAACTTCTTCTTCTTTCTTTACGAAATGAGATGCGATGAAATAAAATGGATAAAAAAAGATAAACAATTAAATAAGAAACGTAAACGTCAAACATACGTCAGTCAGTCACGTCCGTCATACAAATTTAGTGATGTGCGAAATCGATAAATATAATTACTCTGTTTCATCACTAATAGATAATTTTATCTTCATATGATTATTACAAAAAAGATTTTGAAATAAAATTACTGATAGAAATACTTTCGCATAATTTATCTGCACTTAATCAGTGGCAATTGAATTTGGTCAATAGATTTATAAATATCGATACTACACAAGTAAAACTTGGGGACATCTCTATAGAAGGTCTATAATGTCAAAAAATAAATGTCATGTCTGCTTCAGAGCGGGAAATTAAGGTAGCGGCCGTTGTGGTTCTTGGCGGGAAATTTGAAATCAATTTTGCTATTTTATTTCATCGCACTTCATTTCGTAAAGAAAAGAAGTTTAATGTAGGTATCTATTGTCATCCCATCTCGCGGCTGGTAACTATGAGTAGGTAAGTCATATTATTGGGTGCGCCCAATTAATTTTTTTCGCAATTTGTCGACAACAGAACTATAGCACCACATTATACGTAGTAAGCACTTAATTACTTAAGTCATTATAAAAATAATTACATAAGTATTACATACCAATATTTTCATTTTGTGCGCCATTTGATCTAATAGACACGATGTCATCTTCTGGTGAAGATGAACGCATTATTTCGTCGGGCGGCTCGTCTTTTGGTATAGGAGGATGCGTGAGAGTTGGAATTTCCGCTGAGGTTTCAGGCCTTAGTCGCCGTATTGAAAGTAATGGAGATATTCTTGGAGGTGAGGCTTCGGGTACGTCCCTAGGATCTCGACTTTCGCGAGATTCCCTTAGATCCCGTGAATCCCGAACTTCTCTCAAGTCACGTGGGATTTCTCTGGATTCTCGAGACTCCCTATAGTCTCGTACTTCTCTGGGCTCTCGCATATCACGAGGCTCCCTTAGTTCTCTCATGTCTCTAATTTCACGAGATTCCCGTTGTTCTCTGTCTCTGTGTTCTCTTGAATCCCTGGACTCCCGGGATACTCTAATGTGACTGTCTCTAAGGTCACGACTGTCTTTAATTTCTCTCTCGCGGACCTCTCTCGTATCCTTTACATCGCGCCTTTCATCTTTTTCTCTATGTTCTCTGCTCTCTAATTTTTCGTGTGTATCCGAGCTTTCCCGAGTTCCTTGCGATTGGCACTCTTCCATTGGTTCTGAGACTTTTCTTTTGTCAATTCCGGCTGCGCTTAGAGTCGTCATTTCAGCTAGTCCTTTCACCTAGAAAATGCCAAAGTAACTGGTGAATTTTAACTAATACTTACAATTTTACCGATACGATATTTATGCCAATAAGTATAGGTAGATACTATTTTATTCTGGGTATCTATTGATTCGGTTGGGTTAGTGACAAAACTAGAACATGCACCGCTTGTTCTCAGAACTAGCTATGTTATGTACATGCAACACTTTGTCAGCATTCCGTTTATTCGTAATTAGTTCTTTACCTACTTAAATTCTCCGAAGTTAAAGTTAGAACGATAAAGTGATTCTCAAACATAAAATTTGTAAACTAGGTAGGTAGGTATATATTTTTTTCTATAAATTGTCAATTTTTCTACTTATATGGATAAGTAGATGCATGCTATTCAAATAAGTAACTATATTTTTTCACTGAGGTATATAGATTGAAGGATGATGAATCGGGTATAAGCTCCATGCTCGCATATGATAAAATAGTGATATTTTGCAAAAAACTAACATCAAAATAACATAATCTAAGATCTTAGATGAAAAATCTAGACAAAAAATAAAATATAATGTGTCCAGTTTGTAGGGAAAGTAACATGCATTTTTTTCGTTAAATTATTAAAATTCGAGAAAAACTAAAAGTGCTTTTTCTATGGGATGGTTCAACGTCGGGTCAAGTAGTAGAATAATATTTACCTGTAGACTCTCAGCTATTTTAAGGAGAGCAGGCAGTTGGCAATACTGGACGTTGACTTCGCCTTTGTACATGAAGTCAACAAGGGTTCGGAGCTCGTCTACACCCACGTCCTTCAGGATCACGATGGGGTGACGCGACGGGTGGTCCACGAATAGCGATCGGAAGTAGGATGAGCACGCAGACAACACTACCTGAAAATATAATATTTTTTGGCTTGAAACTGGAGAGTGCTTTTGTATTGCTTTCCTATGAATCTGTCTGTTTCTTTGTACATTAATATGTATTTTAATGTTTTTGCTATTTATATTCTTATTCTTTTTTGCAAAGGCAAATCATTTATTTTTGTAGGCAATGTACAACTTATCATTTTACATTTAAGTATTAGGGTTTTTTCATGAACTCTAAATCTAGATTTGTTAGGTACTTGTAATGTTCATCAAAAATGCGAAATTTGAATATTGAATTTTTTCCTAAAAAGTAGGTACTTAGGTGGGTTTAATTTTATTATGAACAAGGTGTAATTTTTTTTTAAAAAGCAAGAAATTTTAATATTTGTTCATATGAATACAACAATAATTGTTTTTAATAAAAAAAAAGTGGATTTAAAATAGGTTATCTATTTTATAATTCAAGAACGGGTGAGCCGATTTTTATGATCCTTGATTTTTTTAATTTGTCTCCGCCCCGAATAGCAGAATATTAAAATATGAGAAAAATTCAGTAAAAATAAAAAAAACTATTTCTTTAATTCATTTTCTCATACATTTGATTCTGAGGCGGTACGAAGTTCACCGGGAAAGCTAGTATTATAAAAATGATCAGGTTAAAAATGAGGTACGGGAAAAATAAGCATTATTAGTGCGATGCAACTACATACCTTGTGAGCCCTGATGGAGGCACCTTCGGAGCAGGCAAGCGTGACGTCCACCAGACTTTCGTCGTGCAGCAACTGGCTGAAAACTCCCAGCAGGTTGCTCTGATGATTGTTCCACCTTAGGCAATAGTGCTCACTTCCCATGTCTGAGCTAGCTCCCGCCGCTGTCGAAATGAAATGACGTCCATTAGAAACTGTTAAACACAGCTTTGTTGTTTTTTTATATTTTGCCTTGAATGCAAATCACGGATTAATAAATATCAAATTTTACTAAATGGAAACGTATTTTTATTCAAAAATCAGGTTTTTGAAAATTGCTTGCCTCAGCCGGGAATCGAACGGACAAGAATGCCAGGAACTGTATCTGTAATTTTATGGCGTCAATTACAGGGTCGGATGTGGATCAAATATCTTTAAGAAGCATAAGATATATAGCATCTTATCATCTCGATCATGTTATCGATGTGAAATTACATACATTTAAGTACCTAAGTATTAATAATTTTAATGAAATAATTGTCCCGGTATTTACATCCTCTATACTCCTCAATAGGAAGGGTATTCAGGCAATAATCCACAACCGTTGCCCACACCATGCGGATTGCCAGGCTTCACATGTCTTTTGAAAACTTTTGCGGTTCTTTAAGACATGCAGGTGATAATCGCGGTTAAAAATGACATTCGCACAGGAAATCTAGAAATTTTCGGGTCAGGGTTTGAACCTGCGACTCTTGTTTTCAGGGCGAGCTTTACTTACAGTTACCTTAGGTTCCCAAATTAACTTGAACATATTAAAGATATCTAACTTTCTTGAAAAAATGTACGCGTACGCTTCCTCGTTTCTTACACACACGCCGACATTGTTTTGTCAAGTACGAAATACTTTTCATTTTACTCAAGGTTAATACGACAAGTATTTATGTTATGCAATAAAAATAATGACAATATCTTGGCCCGAAAAAAAATATTGCCATTTCGAAGGCCAATAATAACATAAGTATGAATCTTAGGAAGTTCGGGGCTACGCCGCTGTTAACGGATTTTTTATCGTAATATTTTGTTTCTGTGCGAGATTATTCGTAAATTATCCGTATACTTTATAGTCTACGTATTTAGACATTTTCTATGGAGAATTGAACAGCGCCTCTATCGGACAGTATTTCAAACTTTCAATTCCCCATTCTAATATAAAGTATATGGTTAGCATACGAGTAATCTCGCACGTGACGTGCTCATAGGTTAATATTTATTGAGGCAAATTATAAATATTTATTATAAAATATATAAATTTAATACCTACACCATACGGTGATATTCATAAATTACAATACAATCGAAATAGTGTCTGTAAACGTGTACATAGTGATTGAATATAACTAATAAATTTATATCTAATACATTGTATGAAGGTATGTGTTCTTCCTGTGAGCAAGATAACGGCTCGCAACTCCGAAAAAAATGCCTGATAAGTAATTAAAATTATTTTAAGTTTCAAGTTTAGTTGAACTTATATTTAATTAAAGAACCCATTTTAGCACCTGGATATTCAGTCAGACCTGCCCTGCTAAACCTAAACATTAACATAATATGTAATAATACCTGTAACTTCGACACATGCAACAAATTCGATTATGACTTGCATAGTCATAATCGAATGGCAATTGCATCGTAATTACTATCTTTGACCGTTTACTTCCAATTCTAATTAAAAATTATGTCTTATATAAACTGTCATGTGAGTGTGATATTTACTTGACAGTGTCGATTGTGATTTGCAAAATACCGCGGCCATGACGACGTACAGCCTCATTTCTTTGTAGATAAATTAAAAAAAACTTGGCGCCAGCAGTCCAGAAAATAAAGGTTTTTTTATTCTTTTATGCCGCATCAACCGCGCTAATTACAGCTATACCTGCAACCGGCAACACGTTCATCAGCCGGAACTGTCAGATTCGCTAATAAGTACAAAACGCCACGTTAGTATATTTTTTTTACCATCTGATTACCGTTTCGCGCCTACATGCGCGTAGATAAATATAGTTGCGAGTGTAAGTACCTAGTATTTAAACGTAGGTGTTGTGCGCACACGCGTGCGGCCGCGACGCAGTCAAGATCAAGGGCGCACGATTGCGCAAGAGTTGGCGGTCGCACCGCACTGCAACTCGGTGTGATGTCATCGGGCCGTCTGCGTCCCCCACTTCTGTGCTCTCGCATCACACGCTCGTTCTAAAGGCCGCGGACGCGGAACGTTCTATTTTTAATTTTTTGACCGTACCATAAAGTAATACCTAAATATTACTAACCTAGCGCATCTTTCTAAAATACTAATAATAATAATTTATACGTATCTATCTACTATATAGTTACCGCCATATATTGTCTAGTCTTGACTGTTCCGTATTTCTAAAACTAAACGATCGAAAAAATGAAGTTACAACAGCGATATTTAAACGTCAAGGTCCTGTTACAGCGCAAAAAAATAATCTAGATGACCTTCACAAACTAAAATGCACCTTGATAAAAATGCAATGGATTACCGCTATCGCGTTACGCAAACTGTTTGATAATATCGCCATTTTAGATAAACGCTATCAATACGAAGTTTCTGTGCACTTGGGGTAGGTAGGTATTCATGAGGTGCCAAACGCACTTACCGCGAAGGCTGCCCTGACGATCTGATTAGTGCAGTTGGTAGAGACCTTGCTTTCTCGGCCAACGGTCCTGGGTTCGAACCTGGCAGGGATAAACTCTGTGCGATGAGCGCGAATGTTTGTACCCGAGTCATGAATGTTTAATATCTACCTATATAAGTATTAAGTATATACTGGGTTCGCTCCCAGACCATTGTACGGTGCCCATAATACAAGCGTTGCTTAGTGTGGGACCGTATCGCTGGTGTTTTAGTCTGGCTATGTAACAATAAATATATTAAATACCTATTAGGTATACAACGGTCATCTCGAAAGAAACGTAGGTAATAGTAAACTATTATTATGTTAAAGACTCGTCTGCGTGTCATGGCCTCCAGTCTGCACCTGACCACACAGCAGAGGCACGTATACCAAACAGCGAACCTTTGCAATTACTCTCCGTTCCAAATGCACACATTTGTACAAATAATTATTTACGTATGTTCTTCCTACTCATAAACGAGGCGAATACGACGAGTAGCCTTCGGAGCAGAACTTATTTTTATTAGCCAATAATTCTCACAAGTTGATAAATTTGTGATGTGAACAACTAATATGTAGGAAGCTGCAGTGTGGAAAAGCGATTTTAACCGAAGAAATATTTACTAGCGTGCCATTGTGAGGCTGGTCTTTATAGCCATGTGCGACCTTCAACGCACAATAGTCTAGCTAACGTGTTTAAAGCACTAGGCATATGGTCGGCGAAGCAATAACACTGTGTTATCTATGTGCTATAGGCATAACAATTATGTCATAGCGGAATGTTTTATGCACTTGTGGATCGAGATCTTCTTTGTGGCGTAAAACAACTGAGGTGCAAGTAAAATAACCTCACACGTGCAAAACTAGCTGTCGGAATAATTTCTATCTAATTGCAACAAGTCCAACATATTAGTTCCGAGTAACACATGTTTTATTAATATTATAATAGCGATAAAATATTAAATTATAAGACATTATAGTCTTATAAAAAATGCTGCCTCTTAAAATTTGGGGGCTATTTTATATGTTCGCTTTTGACGTCAAATCAGGATTATATGTTTTTAAGACTTATGATGAGTAAGGAAGTATTAATGCCAATTATCTCTAATCTTCATCGACTCTTTTAAAATGCCTATAGTTATTTTTTTCCATCAGGCGGCAGTGTAGTCTTGCCCTATAAGTGCAGTGCGCATGAGTTGCGCTATGCTAATTTAATGGTAAATTAGGTGTATTTCACACTTATGTGACGCTTCGCGCATTTTATATAAGTAATATTATCTTATTTTATATCGCAATATCAGCGGACAGTACGATTAGAGGTATCTCCTTTTAGCAATACACAATAATAGTTTCTTTTATTTAACAATCTATACATCTACCACCATTTAAAAAATAATATACTTACAACTTGTAGGAACTCTACTGTACATTTTTCGAAGAGATAATAGCTGTAATCTCTTTTGACGTACATACTTATTGGTAGGCATATAGGGGAATTGGTCGAAACATTCTTCGGTCACGCTTGCGGTCGTCCTGAAACTGTAACGTGTGGCGGTAGCCTTAGGAACACGCGCAGATCAGCCGCGGACGCGGGGATCAAGGTCATGCAATAACGCGTACGCCCGACATCTCCGCATAGTTGCCGATTGCCGGTGACTAGCTGCGACAATGTAGGGCTGCCAGCTTTCAAATACTGTCTCGTATCTCAACATATATAATCAATCTTCTACAATTGTGCTCGCCAGTAAGCTAGCAAGACTCATCGATCCGCCAAATAATTTATTCGTCAGTGTTCAGCCGTAGTTCGCATAGTTACTTTGTATGTATATTAGTTAATCGTATTGATTACGTAAGAATGTTGAAGACATATAATAATTAAGACTATTACTTGGTAGTGTCTGTAATTATTTTTTTTGGAAATAATTGGTCAAAGTAGTCTTTTTTTGGATTCAGAGGCCGAATACGTAATTTTTAGATTTTTTTGCATAGGTAAGTATGCCGTTTGTATGCGTGTTCCCATGTGTTTATGACGGTTGGAACGCTCATCATGAAAATCTACGAGACGGATTTTTATTTAACTCATACCGTACCGAGTACAATAATGATGCGGTTGAAAACATTCAACTGTTATAGGGGGAGATGTAAAGGTTCCTACGGGATGGTACAAAAACTAATGTCTTCGGTTACAAAGTCGCGGGCGCAGCTACAGCCTAATATATTTTAGTGAGTGCAGCATGTAGCCATAGCCTAAGCAACACGCACGGATCAGCCGCGGACGGCCGCGCCGCGCCGCGCGGGGATCAAGGTCGCACAAAATAGGTAACGCATACGCGCCGCGCCCGCTGCACACACACGCCCGGCGATATCAACACACACACGCCAATCGAATTTCCACTTGGCAACAACTCATGCTTGCCTATTGAAGCGACGCACATTTCAACCAATATTTATTGAAAATAATTAGACAGGATGAAATATATTGCCGTCCTTTAATTTACGAAAGCTAGGCGGGGTATGCATCAAGGTTGCCCGGAACACTACGCCTGCTGCAACACAACACGCTCGCGTCGATATCTCGCGCGGTTGCCGACTGCCGGGTGCCAGAATAACGTATTTTAGGGTCGCCCACTTTAAGATAGGTATACCATTTTTGTTTTTAACTTAACTAATCTCTTTTAAACAAGAAGATATTGAATCTCAAAGTTTCTTATTCTATGGATTTTGACAAATAAGCACCATTTAAATATAATTGAAATTACATTTACAGATAGGTATATTCAATCTTTTACAATAATATATGCGACATACATAATCTGAATATTAAACTACGTCTGGTAGCCCTAACGCACCGCGCCGTTGGACATCCGGTCACACCTAAATCGAACGTACCTACCTAAACATACTGCATACACAATGCTAGACGTAGATTTTCGCGAAACGGCGATAACTTATAAAGCATTTACTTATACTTTGTGAAGATATTATATTCGAATGCAAAATGAATTTTGGTGTGATGAAAACACTCTTAGGTACATATTTAGAGTTCTATAACGAACTAAGTGACGTTATGAACTTGTAAATTTTATGCTGCTTTATATTTAAATTTAAAGGCATTTTAAATTATTCCCGCAAAAGTCGCAAATAATTGAAAATGCTTATGAATATGTAGGTATTAAAGAATTAGTTAATATAATTACGCGAATACTACTAAAATTTAAAGGCATTTTAGATTATTCCCGCAAAAGTCGCAAATAATTGAAAATGCCTATGAATATGTAGGTATTACAGAATTAGTTATTATAGTTACGCGAATACTACATATTTAAATAAAAATAACTTATCGGATTTGATCGCGTTTATTTTATGTTTTTACGTTCCCCTTTTTACATAAAATAAACACGATTAAATCCGAAAAAATAGTTTTATTTCAATAGTTATTATATATTAATAAATGAGTAGGTATATAAGAAACTGAGTTCTATAGGCACTAATGATGTGAGGGGTTACAACAGTTTAGCTTTGTACAAAGAAATATAATTACCAAAATATAGGTTTACGTATTCATTTGAGGATTTTGATTTTCAACAAGTATATTTTTATTTATTAATTTAACATGTTATTGCTATATATTGTCATTTCAATTCCTCTGAGGATCTTAATTTTCACTACAATCTATGTTACTTGACAATGGTAGAATAGGTGCCTACCGTAAGGTGTGTGTGTGTGTGTGAGGCCATTTAAAGAAAGACAGATTACGTTCTATCTGTCTACGCAAAAGAAAAAAAACACAACCGAATTGAGAGCCTCCTCCTTTTTTTGCAATCGGTTAATAAGAAGATGCTTCCGCGTGCGGCATATGTCCGAGCTAGACTCTAGCAACTTAAGCGAAAGGTCATTGAATAATAATGTCATATTTACATACGTTTTTCTTATTTATATTTTTAAGATTGTTTTTTTATTCCAGTTTCCGGAAAATTCTTACTTTCTGATTTTATTGGTGACCTCATTCACAGTCTGAGAAACAATCGATAAAGTTGTGTCATTGAGTTGGTATGTACCGAAATCTAAACCGGGTGAGCAGAGTATTGACAGATTATTTTTCTGTTTAAAAGGTAACACTAATTCAAGCTACACCGATCATTTTTTTAACTATATAAAGTAGCGCTCTGTCACCCAAGAAAACATAACATTAAGTACAACAGTTTTTTCAGCCTAGTGGGACAGCTACGTCGTTTCTTTCAACCTTTAAAAGTCAAAGCCCTTTAAAAATAAAAAATAAAGTGCAAAGTATTGGACAAGCTCACGTATTGCACCGACACGAAATGTTTTTGTAACGAGAGCTGATTAACGGCACTGGCGGCTAATTGAATTGTTGACCGTAACTTCAGCTGGTAAAAATCGATGATAAAAGTTTAGAAATCCGTGCCTAAACTAAATCGGTATGAAAGCGAGCGCTCAGTAGATGAAACTCTATGATGGTTGTGTGAATAAGTGTGACTAGGTATGGGTGTGGTGTGGCTAAGTCAAACAGGTGTGACAGACGGTCGGACATAGTCGCACCGTAAGCGTTCCATTTTTACTATTTTGGTACGTTACCCTAAAAATAAGGGTAGACTGAAAGTCGACCTCAATACAAAAGTAGGTAAAATAACAAAAAAGCAGACTCGAGTAGGCTAGCTTAGGTGAAGACGTTAAATGATTCGGTCTAAATTTATTTAAAGTTCATTAAAAGTTTTCCGTGTATAACGTAAAGTTACACGTAACACCATACGCAACACATAAATTTTCTAATTAATTTAGAAAAATCTACTGTGGGAAATTGTTCTGTCAGTTCAAAACATTTCCTCATAAACAAATTAAAAACTACTGTTCAAGCACCTACCACGCCAATTGATATGTAGAGCAAAATTATAAAAACTATATATGAGTCCTTTGTGTTACTAGGTCGCAAGACTAATCAATTTCCCTCGGTGACCGAGCGCCTAGACCATTGAAACTAATTAGGTATATGAAATATTATATTCACAAGGTTATAGCTAAAGCTATAGGTAGGCATTTTCGTTTATTTATGTCTTATTTCAACTAAAGTTTTGAGAAAACAAAATAGTATTTTTTAGACACGAAGAGACAGGGAAATATAAGGCGCATAGGAGATGTTTATAAGAGGAGAATGGAAAAGATCAGTTCGATGAAAAGGATGACTGTGAGTGCATTGAACATAGAAAGAAGATCCCTACTGAATTCAATACTAAATAGAAGTGAGTCGACGATATGCAACCTCAAACGACATTATACACTCATAAGGAGCATCTTAAAAGAGTACGGTTAAAGGTATGCGTGGAAAATAAAAAACAAAGAAGAAGCTAAATGAATCAGATAAAAGAAATGGTCGGAAAGCTCTAGATAGAGACACAGACGAAAAGCTACATCAGCTACACTGACAAGCTATAACTTTCACATACATCTTTGAGAATATCAAAACTATCTAATTTCATACAATCCTTTTAATTGGTAGTTAGACAAACTTCATATAGGCCGAAATCTAGGCTTCTTTCTTGGAGAGAGATGTAAATGTTGCAGTCAAAACGCTTAACCAGTCAAACTATTTTTAACTGGCAAAATTTGTCTAAACTAGTTTTGACTTAACAGGTTGGTCAAAAGTAGTTTTGACTGGTTAGGAGGTTTGGCTGCAACATATACACTTTTTGAGTTTTTATGGATTGACTAATGTCAGTTAAGTACGTAGTAAACAAAAACAAATCTCATTATATTTGCTTATACGAAAAATATACCATTTTGTATTGCTAGAAAGCATTTGACTTAACAACGTACCTAACACTAAGTGGTATTTATAGATCACTAATATTATAACAAGACGTTATGCGTACGAGTACAATGATGGGGAACACAAATCGCGCGGGCGGAGCATATGTTGCGCCTACGCAAGATTTTTGCACGTAACGCCTATCCTTGCCCGACATCATTGCAATAAATTTACTATTATTGTAGAAAACCATGTCACAAACCGGGCGTGACATCTCGAAATGCCCGATTTATGTATCGCGTTTTGCTATTATGTTAATTTATGATGGATGGCATCTTTCGATGGATATGGATATTTGTATCTGCCGGATGATAAACAATTAACGTCTAATTCTTTAATAATTTAATATTAATTTCAAATAAATCACACGTACACATTTCAGTGTATACTAAATAAAAAAAAATTATACCTACATATAAAAGTACATTTTCATGTTTAAACTGAGGCAAGAATTACTGATTGTGCAGTAATGTTAAGATAGGATTAGGTTACGCTGAAAATATCTTCAAAAGTTACAACGCTTCCAAAATAAAATGTATTATAATTGGTATTGTAGTCCCATTAAAAACTGTCCAATTACGATCGCCATCAATTAAACCATAATACAGAGATGAACTTCATTAAAACATAGATCTGATTTGGTCATAAGCACAATGATGACGTACTTGTAATGTGTAATAAAATTCATCTGCGTATAACATAATCACTTCAAGTCGTCTCTATATAACTGCAGTTACAAATTCGACGTTATAATGCTAATCTATAAAACTAGTCCGTGAAAGTTCATCGAATGTCTGCATTCTTAAAAGTAGATTGGTTGCTGCAAGCAGATTAGCAGGTAATAAAAAAAAATAATTCTGATATCATCTTGTCTGGACTTCCAGACAGTTTTGTGTATCCGCTAAATTATCGTGCTCTTAGATATAAAATATTATTTTTAATGCCGTAGCGATTAACATGGCTGCATTTTAAATTTGCCATATAGATCTATGCGGTCTTCAACCGGTGCATTTAGATTTATAACACGCGAATGGCTTCATTTGCGTTTTTAATACCTAATACAAATTTATCGATAAATCGAATATGTGAGAGAAAAGTTTTAAGAACTAAAATTGATATAACTTTGGCATTTATAAATATTTAGGTTATGCTTGTTGTGTTGTCTAATTAGGTGACGCACAAAACCCAATTATTTTGTCTACATTACAGTAGACAAAATAATTGGCTTTTGTGCGACCTCTCTATAATAATATCGAGGGAATTTCAAAGTAAAAGTCGCTGGTCCAAGAATACGATATTATTAGATATATCCATCTTAAGTCTAGTCAATGGTAATAGATCATGGATAAAACAAAATGCAATGTTTTTTTATTTTTCCTTTAGTCTATATACGGCCATTTTATTATTATCTATTGATAAACATATTTATATGTCTATATCTATAGGTATTACTTACCTAAGTGCATATGAAATATTATCTTGGTATCTATATAAAAATATCAAACAAGATTCCTTAAGATTTACCATTTCGGTACGTAATACTAAATATCATCATAAAAATATAATTAGTTCCAGCCGCGCATAGACATTGATCGTACGAGGATGCATATCTAGCAAAAACGTCTAAATATATACCTACAGACATTTCGGCTGGATTTTTTGTTCTGGCGGGCAAAACCTGTCCGGCCAGCCGACGGCATAGACTAAACGTTAGCACTTGATCCGGTAGATTTCAAATGCATTTTATAAAAAACACAGTCTCATGGTTATAATCTATATGTCATATTAATTAATACTACGAGTTGGGTTGGGAACAAAGATGCGGATCTTCGTGGATTTGTTTGATGTACAATTGTTGATATACCACCATAAAACCCCGCCATTTGTGGAGTAAGAAAGTAACCTTTATATTACGTAACCATGCCTATACAACACAGTTATATAACATTCAGTGTGTAGACTAATATATGCTAGCTGCTGCATACTCAGACAGACAAAAAAGTCTAAAATATTAATGTATGTCACATGTTAATAGAGAATATACTTCAAACATGCTTTAAACCTTTTTTTTTTAAATCGTGGGAAATAATTCTGCAAATAATACATTTTGACTAGCAACAACCTTGTAAAATTACAATAAGGTATAATTTAACCATCTGCAATTAATAAACTGAGCAAGTGCGTTCGTTGAAGCTTAATTAGCTGATTAAACATTTCACGGCAATAATAAAGGCTACAGTAGGTGCAAAATAGTAGCATATTTTGAAATTGATTTGCTCGGTAAATGTAATTAATTCAAAACTATTAATAATAATTAATACATAGACACGATACTACAAAGACAGCACAGTTAGCAAACATATGTACAGTAAATTCTTAATGCTGTGACTAAATATACAGAAATATAAAACAGTTAATAACTTCTTAAGTAAGTAGTGTCTATTATTGTTACTTTAGAATTACAGATCGGTACGTTGGAATTCCCAAAATAAAAGACTCACAAAAAAATAAAGCTCACTTAGCTGAGGTCGACGCTCCAGAATTATGGTGAGTTATAAAATGATTCTAGCGTAATCCTTTTAGCTATACAAAGCCTTGCTCTTATAACTCTATTACCTACTATTGATAGTACTTTTGAGTAATATTTTTATTTACATAGCTTACCTATCTGTTCATATAAAGATAGGTTTTGTTAAAACTCGACTACAAATAATGGATTACGTGAGCTCAAATTGAGAGAGAACGAGGTGCCAATCCAACGTAAACCAAAGGAAATTTTATTTAATTATTTTTGTTGGATTTATATTTGATTTTCATAGGCGACTTTTTGTATGTTTACGTTGAGCGTACAACTTTTTCTATAGGTTTCTATACATTATAGTTACACCCAATTAAATTATCACGTTCGTAAAAACGACGTACAAATTACACATTTAACATTATTAGGCTGAACCGCGCTTGACTAAAAGTCAATGTTTAAAACCGAATTAGCGAACCCATAGCGATAACGAGAAACATGATAAGCACATAAATAGGAATGAACTGTAGTACGAATAATGGAATGATAACGCCTGACCCTTATTAGAGAACTAACGATATTACCTCCAATGCTTTTTTGAGCTGAATGCCAACGAGCAAGGCGGCATTTGTGCATGCAAAGTTATGTAACTACAGATGCTCCCGCCGCTGCATGTGTGCGGGTAAGGCATTAAAAATACTGAGTCCGCGACTCGTGACTCACGCACACTCGCATTACATCATAATGGTGTTGTTATAGTGATGCGAATGGGCGATCGTGAAAATAACAGTTACGGGTTTTTTAGTTACATTGGTAGAGCCCCATGAGGTTGACTATTGAACTTATTGGAATTAAAAGGAGAAGTACGACGCGTTTCATTGGTTCGCCGGTAAATCTACTTTTTATTGTAAGCATTGAGACGTTAAGGACACATGGGATTAAATTATGTAAGAATAATGAGGATCTTGGCAAGCACATGTTATTTTACCCAAATTTCGTGTTAAATTTTATGATATTATAGTTTTGTAAAGCTAATGTACAACATGAAAATAACTAGCTGAGAACCAGAATAAAAGTGGATAGGCCTACAATTTTCTACTATTATAGTAGTTATTTGAATTTGAATTTCACATAATAAGTGTGTAATTTTCACTTTTTAAAAATATATCTTAGTAGGTGCTTGTTAATAAAGCACCATAGCCATAGCAACTTTGACGTCATCCGGCGGAAACTTGTAATAACTATTTTTTTCTGAAATTTTAGGTTCTGCATTGAAATCATGTTTTCTTATATGTTTTAGTTTTTATATGCTTAGTGACGTAACCACCAATTTTTTTAAAATTAATGATTGTACATTTTAAACCTAAAATTTTGTAGCCCTGTACTAGGTTGGTTATTGGCCTTATTTGGTATCTCTCTTCCTATAAATATATCCTGGGCTCATACAATACGTTGTGAACTTACATTTTCGCTTCACATACATAATATTTGTAACACGACAAAGGTCATAAATAAAAATTCATCGGTTAGTTCAAATCGTGATAGTTTGGGACTTTAATAATTCAACTATTGGTTTTAAAAAGTGAGTTGAATATTTCTTTTGTCTTCATCATTGAATTGAGGTTAGAAACTTACATATAATATTTTTAATAAATAGTATTACGAGTATGATTAGTCTAAAGCCAATTAATTCATTATCCCCCGAATTTATAGATTTTTTATAACTTTATCCAACGGCATATAGTTCTGCGCTAAGCAAAACTCTTGTGTCACAAGAGTTTTGCTTAGCGCGGTACTATAAGACGTTTGATAAAGTTATAGAACGTCTATAAATTTGGGGGTTAGCTTACATCAATTTATAATAATTGGCCATCCAATTAATTGAAAGGTGTTTAAACAATACACGAATACAAACTGGCAAATATATATTTAAGCTTATGATTGTGTATGCGTCTAGTTTATGTCTATTCTATGTTGCCATAATGCTCGGTTAACACGAAGACAGTTACAAATAACAAGCATAAAGAGTCCTTGTTTAGACAACTCGGCCAGTATGAAGTTACAAGAGTCTGAAAAGATTTCTGTACATTGCCATGTTATGTACTCATAACTTAGTTTCTTGTTACCTGCATACTGTTTATGTGTAAATCAAGCATTATGGCAACATAGAATAGACACATAGATTGAAGGTTAATGTTAAAATGAAGCTGGATGTGACGTCATACTAACTGTAATTAGTGCCCGCGGTCTCGTAATTACATGTGTGAATTTTATGATTTTTTATTAAAATGTTTTTTTTATTATTATTTAAATATAATTTAGCTATGATTTCTTTGCATTTAACAAGTGTTTTAGTTAAATTATGTCTAGAAGAGGAAAATACCAAAAATAAAAACCTTTTTTGAAGGGAAAAACTATATTTAGACCGCTCGGCTAATTGCACCGGGTGAACGCATTTCCGCTTCCCGTCTGGGCCCACTTTGAAAATGGTCCACTCGTAATTCATCTTAGTCTCTCATCTCAAGTTATTACGATCGTCCCCAGGCCAATATCCAAAACTGTTAGGTTAAAGCCATACAATAGGTGTATACGACATTATTTATACTCATTACTAGCTGACCCGACAGACGTTGTAGTGTCCAAACTCTCATATGTTATTATTTTTAATTTTTTTCTTTCCCTAAAAACTTGATTTGGACTATTACGAATATTAAAAAAAAGTAATTAGCTGAACTGGTTCGGCCGTTCTCAAGTGACGAACATTATTTAATATTTATTATATAGATTATACATATTCACAAACATTATCTAAAATCTATAATTAAGAACGCGCTAGAATCTGTTACGTCATAGGCTTTTTGTCAGGCCACGGTCAACCTTGTTTTCGACCTGTCGGCCTTGGATTGTGCTAGCTAGGTTTCACTACTCAAATATTTTTTCTAGAATTTTAAATGAAGTGTTTCGATGTATAGCAATGAATGTTTTTTTTTTATTTCATCGCAGGTTTTAGGTTGTAGGCTGTGGGCCCATTTTTTTACCAAGAGGTAATAAACATGTTCCGATACAGCAAGAAACTTACGAAAAACATCAATATCGTTGGTATATTAATGAAATATTTTGTTCACAAGCTATAGTATAGGTACATGATGAATGTATATTTTCAAAACGTATCATTATAATGCCATAACCTTGACATGAATATAATACTGACCAACCCTGCAATATACGGCAAAATATAATTCGTGCGAAATTTTAAAAAAAATATCTTTACACAAAAGTAGTTCACGGATTACTTTCGTCGTGTCTACTTGAGTTTACCAAAAGGGACAAAACCCTTCAATAGACATCAACGGGCGCTCACTTAATTAAATTATAATGTTGTAATAATAATAGCACAAACCGAAAATTCAATATATTTAATTGTTACAAAAACTTAATTACCTAGTTGTCTTTTATATAATGCGTTCTTATTGGTAACCGATACTGATAAAGATTTTTTTTCTTAATTTTTGTGTAGATTGCGCGGCCAAAAAATATTAGTCTACGTTTTTTAATTTGCAGGTTGATAACACCAATGTATTTATCTTCATATGTTTGATAAAGGTTTCATTTATCTGGTCTTCGGACCTCTTCTCATCGTGGGGGGTTTTGGTCCATATGTAGTGGTTCACGCTAGTTTACTGCGGGTCAGCAGATATTACACGTCTTTACAGTTTGTCTAGGTGTGTTGCCTTCACCGTTCAACAAATAACAATAATTTGTTATATGAAATTTGTGTACAAAATGGCAAAGGTGTAAACTGGGAATCGAACTTGAATAACCTTGATTTCAATGCGAGCGTTCACATAACTTGGCTATTGTTGCAATATATTTAATTAAAATAAATTTAGGTTGTACATAATTAAAAGCATAATAGGTACCACTTTTCCTCGTGATATACTAAACTGAACTGGTTACCGGCTATTTTGGTATTCCCAAGTCTGATACAAGCGAAAATTGCTAAAATAAATGTATTATGCAATACTTGAACTGTAGTTGGGTTTTACTCTTTCTAAGTAAAATGTAATAAAATAATTATTTATTATAATGTAGCCATCTTCCTTCCTTCTAATGCATATATACTTCATTATGGTTGGAATGAAAGTATACCTAATTGATTCTTTCCCTTAAATATTAATATACCTACATTTGGAACTTATGACTATTCCTAAGTGCTTTTTTAGCCATTTTTTTAATGCGTAATTCAGAAATGGCTTACTAACCTATGAACCAGCGCATTTGTTATCATTATGTGAACTCAGAATTTCGAAATGCTGATTATTAAAATATAAACTTTGTTACCAAAAAATTGTGAAAATCTTTTTTTAATGACATATCAAAATTCTTAATTAAAAAATTGATTGTAAATGCGGTAAAGAAGAAAAGCTTCAAAGGTTAGTATAATATCTTTTTTTGAAATACACCGCATAGGTATTCATAATTTAACACAGTTGTTTTAGCATTTCGATGAAACTAACATTTTATATCTATAGCCGCATCAGAGTAACCTATCAGGTTTAATATGCAGCGACATAATTAATGCAAAGTAGATAATAGCTAACCTTGAGAATAAGTATACTTAGGCGAATTTATGATTATGACATCCTAACTGGTTGAAAAATATAATAAAGTTTATTAAAAATAAAATAGTAGTCTAAGATTAAGAACCTGACAGACCAACCAGACTAGACAGACGGATAGATATACAGTCTTACGTTGTAAGTAATTCATTACTTTGCTGGTGTAGTTGTTTCCCATTCTACATAGAGGTATGAAACCTATACGTATAGTATAAATAGATCCTTCAGATGCTAAATAGAGGTAGTATATATCGCACTAAAGAATAATATGAACAACTAATTACTATTCATTTACATTTTAGGCAAGTTATTATAGTAGTAAAATAATTTATCAAAATTATGTTATTAGTTTCACATCGATCAAATAACGGTACACGAAGTGTTCAATGTTGGTAGCACACATAAAAAGAACATGACTTACCGAGAATATCGTACCCGGAACTTTTGATAGAGTCACCGCTATGAACTAATCTACTAAAACTAAGTGTGTCGAGTATCGACACAATCTTGCTCTGTATATTCGCCTGATCAGATTTTGTAAGTAGGTAACGCTTCGAACTAATTTGTTTGTAATAGCTATGTCGTTTTCTACTATTTCATATGACATCGTTTCAACTCCACATCGCTCGCTTAAAGAGTTTTATAGGACGCTGTTTTATATTTAAACATAATAATAATTGCAATACATAATACATGCCTCATCGCTGAAACCTGTGGACTGTTTATTCAGGTTATCATTATTTTTATCAATGCACCAATTCGGCGTGGAATTATCTAGCGTTTCGCATGCGTTCAAGGGTAAAGTCTGCGGCCGCACACACACATATATATGCATTACAATGTATGTGTGCAGACTCGTATAATCGATGTATGCCTAGGCCTATTGTGTGCTATATGCACATGTGTAGCGTTTACAATGTGTGGGTGCGTCGGCGACGGCGGCTAACTTTTTAGATTGCAGATATAGTTGCCATGCCCGAAATATAACGCGGATGAATTTCGCGTCAATGCTAATTGCCAGGCATTATACTGTGCGGCGGCGATGCCGTAGTCAGACATCGGGCTGCGCGCGCGCACCCATCCGCGCGCTTTGACTATTAAACGCTAGGCGTTCTAACGATAATTTATCTGAAAAAATATATATTGTCAGCACATGTTACTTTGATATTTTGCTATGATGGAGACGTATTGAATGGCCGAGTTTTATTCATTTTAAAGTTCTTTACCATCAATCGGATTATTTATTAATATACGAAACAAGTACTCAATATGTAACACATTTATAGGTTGTTGTGTAAATAAGGGTGTTTCTATAAGCGGACGCTGAGCTGTGTTCGTGAAATGTTTGTTTTGATTCACACCCTTCCTGTCCCACGACACGTCGCTATTAAATAATATACGGTAAATTCAACATTTATTCATATATCCTCCTCAACGAAATAGGTATTAAATAATATTATTAATAATCGTACAATGTAATACTAATAAATTACAGATCACATTGCAATTGCAATCAAATGAGTAAAAGGTGTCCATACAACCTTTTACTCATTTGAATGAAATTGTCCGTACGTATGGAATCAATATTGTAATATGGTGGCGGAATAAAAACGTTCGTCACTTTTGAAATTAATTCATTTAACGTTCGCGCGTACATGTTGCCTTTTCAAAATATACCACAGAACAGGCTGTTGCATAGAAAATTATGTTTAACAGTTAGACAACAAAGTTCAAATTTACTCAAATCAAAGTTGTTTAATTTTTTTTATTGTCTAATGGTTTGACCTGACATTTATATTTTAATATAAACTTAGTGATTATATCCTCTTTGTATGTGATTTTCATTCTTCTTCATTGTTTTTACGTTTGCAATCGGCTACAAATAGAGGCATTTCTGCCAGTATCGATGCTTTCAATACAAATATCGAGTAGATAAAGTACTAACAAGTGCCTGTAACCATTTCACCGGACACACCTCCGAACTGTGGACTATTTGTGTGTGTGTGTAACCTGTGAACCGTGACAGACTGTCGTGACAGAAACTCTAACTAAAATAATTTATTTTACTGCGTACCCGGATATGGAATCCAGGACCTTGAGATCGGCTGGTCGCTCCTGCGCAATTTTTATATCATACAATATTTTATAGAACTTTTCAATATTTGTATCAATAGCGCGGCGGTTTGACAATTCATTTCATCCAATAGAATTATCAGAAATTTTAATGTGCTATCCGCCAAATTTCAAGAATGTGAAATGAAATTTTGTGTGATTAATGTTATTGAAAAACATTGAAAGTTTTATGGAAAAGTCATTTTTGAGATTCTCAATAATCGTGAGCAATGTTAAAAGAAATGATTGCTATTTTTTATATTATATATATGTGTATAAGAAGGAATACTTAATTAAAACCTAACCTAAATATTTTAAGGGTTTAGTAATTGTTATTTACCTACTTTCATGTGTCAATTTTACGATGTAATAAACATTAATACTGAGTAATATTTTTACTAATGCCGACCTGATTAGCTCTGAGGGTAGTGACCCTGCTTTTTGTGTTGAGGATCCTGGGTTCAAATCCTGGTAAAGACATGACTTTGTGCGATGAGCACGAACGTTTGTACTGATGTTTAATATCTATATAAGTATTATATACTGAGTTAGCCCCAGGTCCAACGCACCCGTTATACAAGCATTGCTTGGTGTGGGACCATATAGTTGGTATGTTTGTCGTACGTACGCGTACGTTTTATGCCAATAAAACGTACGCTATGTCAGAAGGCATACTATATACTAGATACTTATCTTAAGGATAAAAATGCTTGGTTGGATCCTGGTCCGGCTCCTCAGGAATATAAATGACCATGTTCGAGCAGACTATTAAGATTTTGTATTTCTCTTCTTCCTTCTTATTTTTATTTTCCTTTACATAAGTAATTTGTAAATGTGGGAACCATGTAGCCATTAACTGTAATTTTATACTTCGTTAGTACTTTTTGTTTTTTTGACCTGCTGCTAAAGTCTGATTAGCCGTTCCTACATTGTTCTCACATACCTATAACAATGTATTGCTCAAAAATGTAAAAGATCTATTTTAAAAAAAGAGCAACCATGGAGTTTCTTGCCCGTTCTTCTCCATAGGAACGGCATTCCGAACGGGTGGTAAAGCAGTAGCATAATATTTTTGTAACTTTTGACGATTCATAAGTACTGTATGGTCTACATGAAGAAAAAATATTCTGATTCTGATTCTGGCAATATTATTATTAATATTAATAACATTAATTTGCGATAAATCTGACAGATAGTTGTTACTAATGATACCAGTGCATATACCAAAATTGTTATCAGCCCGTTATCAGTATTATAATCTATTATATATAATATTTATAGGATGTTGCAATTATGCAATAGTTACCCAAAACAGTTGCATGACACTCTGACTAAATAATCTAAGATAACTGAATATGTAACGATCGTATTTAATACCATATGAATAACACACTTATTCATATGCTCACATAACAATGCAAATATGGTACGCCTACTCACATTTCAAGACTGCTCCTCGAACTACCCACCTATTTATTTCAGATCAAAAATGGAACATGAAAATGTAATTATTGTCACAATGAGATAAATTGTTATTTTAGAATTAGTTAATCTGAGACTATACATATTTTTAAAAAAATCCTCTGGCATTGGAACTATTTTTCAAAATCACAAGCATTTCTGTCTAAATAAAACGTGGGTTTCAAAACTCTATGGGCACGCATGCGATAGATTATCATTATTTTGACGAAACCTTGTTTAATTTAAATGTGGTATTGTTGTTGTGACATATGTGCCTTATTAACGTAAAGTTTAAAGTAAAGCCATAGTAAAGTTGACCTAATTACCAAATTATACCATACGCAAACTTTAGTTTATAACCTAAAACTGTGTCACGAATTCTCATTAAAAATACTACATTTTACGTGTTGCGACTAATCTAACCCGAACGAAACAAGGCTTATAACTTAACGCAAATAAAAGGGATGTTTTGAAATTATAAAAATAATGCTCAAATTAGCGTATAAATTGAAAATAATTGGGAAATTTTCAATAACTTTAATCATAGTTACTACATATAATCTCATATTTTTTATTATTATTATTACTTACACTGTATCTGTGGCACATGATATGGTTGCCTGTCATTAGAGTTACAATTAACTAATATCACTCATATTTTTATTTTTATTGATTATATCACATGTAACATTGTAAACTCTGTTGGCAATCCTAAATAAATAAATAAATAGTTGTTGCATTGACTTATTTCAATAGAACAGTTTAGTTAGTTTTTCTCGATCTCAAGCGAACTTAGTTGAATAACCAAACACTAATAATCAATCATGAACATGCTAGGCGGCTGGATTTACGCAGTCGGCTTTGTAGTTTTAAAATTACACGGTTATTTTCACGTGAAAAGCGGCTGTGTTTAATCTTTTAAGAAGCGCGATTGAGCGCAGACACGGAACACATTAAAGAGACAGATTGCTTATAACGCGTAGAAAAGTATAAAAACTCAGTTTGATACAATGTTCTGCATATGTTAGTGCAAATTGTTAATAATTACCTACAATATGTGCGCATATTTCGTGCGGTGGACAAACAAAAAAGTTAGTAGGGTCCAGCGGAGTATTACTAAAAAGTCTATGTTACTATACAATAAAAACGCTCATTGAGTGATTTCATAGTAATGCCTTTAAAGTAGCTAAGTAGCTAGCTAACCAACCTCACACATTTAATAACCCAATAATAACCATTTAAATTAAAAGACGATAATTTTAATATAGCTATATATTTTTTAAAACAATGTGGGAGGCCTATGCCGAAGAGGCGACTTCTACTAATATTAATTTAACTTTCATTCATTTTAATTATAAGTTCATGATATGTAAGTGAAGTAGGATGCTTAAAGGCTTTTTTATTTTTATTTATATATTTTTTAAAGTATATTATATGGTAACAAAAAATATCAATAATTGACGAATAAAAAGCCCGTATGTAACTATGAATAGGTAATTAACAATAAAATTGATTGTTATTAACATTTAAGAAGCTTATAAATATTCCGCCATTTGGGTAACATATAACGACCTAAGTCTATGACTCTTGACTAGAATTCTATCGCGAGACAGGATGTACTGAATTAGCACATACAAGTCTATTGGCCTTTTTTCGCCTGATTGTTTGCAGTAAATTAGGTTTTTTTTTCGGACGGAATGCATTTGTTAGGACATATATACGCCTACCTACGCAACTATATAATGATATTGATATACCAGGTGATAAACAATGCTGTTAAATAAATCGACATAGCACCGCTAAATAACCAATTCATGAGCAGGACGTGCCTACATTATACCTAATGGATATTGTTTTAATGGGGTAAATGGAAAGGATATATGAAATTGTTAACGTTATTTTTAATAGGTATATAGAGGTATTGTACCCGTTGGTTGGAAGTGGAAAGCTGTATTAAATGGTGGATAGCACAATATGAATTGTTACTAATAAATGATTGTAAACCTAAAGTGCATGCAATTCATATACGTATTCGGTCCGCATACCTACATTGAGTTGAAACGTTAATTTACTTGATGATTATTTTTATTTCTACTAGTTTTTCTTTTATAATGACAATAGAAAAATCATATTATATTTAATTAAAAAAAATACAATTAAAGTTAAAGTAAATAGGAAAACCAAAAAAAATGTATGAAAACAAACTATGTATCAAAAGACCTTATCCACGTGGAATGGTGGCAAGAATGCTGGCTGCATTTCCTCGCTGTATTATCAAGCTAATTTTTTGAGTGAGGATAGAGTCAGCCCTTCTGTCACCTGTGGAGGCAATCAATCAAGGTAATACTCTGTGAATAAACTCTTTAGCGCTATGACTTGATTTTTGGCTAGGACTTGCTTTCTCTTGATGTTATAATTATATATTATCATCTTATATCAGGTTTGAATTTATTACAATTGCTACTAAGTTGGTAATAATGTAGCTACAAAATGTTGTTGCAAATGAACATGTAAAATATGATCAGAAACAATAAAAGCAACTATTAACAAACTGACCTATGAGATAATTGTGAACTAATAAAATGTTAGCTTGATATTTTATATGTGAGAGGCTGTTAAATACTACCCACCAAACACCCAGTAAGCCATATCTATTATGCACTAAATCATCGATAAATAAGTACATAAATCTGTATATATAAAACATAGTCGCGTTAGTTACACCATTTATAACGCATTAACGGGTGGGTTGATTTATATTATCTTTAATTTTTTATTTTGTCTCCGCTCCAAGAGCAAAATAATAATTAAAACATGGGAATTTCAACAAAAAAAATCTCATACATTTGATGCTGAAGCAGTACGAAGTTCGCCGGGACAGCTAGTGTAATATAATAAATACAACGAGATATTATTAATATGAAACTGGAATAACGCTCACGGGTTAAGTTGAAAGTACTTTAGTATCTATTGTTTTCAAGTAAATGTACTTGAACCTAATCCGGATTTACTGATAGATTATCCAAAGATAAACAAACAAGCGCTTCCCTTTTTATGTAGGCATGACAACAATAGCATAAACCGTTTACTGGAATTAAAATAAATTGTAAAGATCGTAATGTGATTTCGATTGCAATGTTCAGTTAATTAGCATTTAAATATGGCGTTGTATTAGGTACTCTTTTATAATTAGAACTAAACCTAGAAAAATAGAACTGTATCATATAAGATGATAATCTGATATACTATTTTCTTAAATAGGAGCCTTATCTTCCCAACAAATGATAGCATTATGTACTAAATTGATTTACTTTAAGAACATTTGAGATAACAGAGTAGCTTTTAAAAATCTAAAAAAATAATAATTGCTTTGTTCAATTTCTAATAATTAATAACACTTAGGATGTGAGATGTTCAGCGTCAGTTCACTATTTATGTATTATTTAGTTGACCGGTAAATAAATGCTTATTATTTTATTCAGGTTGTTTCTATAAAACGGACTAACATCTTGTCCGAATAAACAATTGTATATTTATTTCACATAAAATAATACTAGCCCACATCCACACCCGCTCCTCCTGCGCTTTCTAGCTTTTCCTCACATTCCGTTACATTATTGTACTTATTTAAATGATGTGTCTATTGTCTAGTTTAGTATGTTACCTAAATATCTAGTTTAATTAAATAGTTATATTTGCACTGACCGCCCCCTTAAACCCTGCCCCTCGGTGTTTTCACACTCACGACTGACTCATAAACGATGCTCATGCATTAATAGCTTCCAATTTCAAAATGACCGTTGAGGCGTTTCAATACAAAAAACAAGAATCTACGAAAATTTAATAACGCGATATAAAAGCTTACGACTTCATAAACGGCGGGAAAACAAAAAATGACTATTAGATGCGGCGAAACGATATTCATTGGCTTATCAAATTTTGAAAGTGTGAAACTGTGATCTTATACGTAAGGACCACATTTTCAGGGATAAATGGTGTATACCAACGTGTCGTGTTGCAGATTAGTGAGTCAGTGGTGACTTCCCTCTCACGTGTTTTAGACCTACCTATAGCGTGTTGTGTAGTGTGCGGTTACAGCTGAAGTACAGGGTGCGCTAGGGCGCGCTGGATCGTCGGCGGGCGGCGCACAAACACTCACATTCAAATATTCGTCTAACCTTGATGCGAATCGGTGCACTCCGGGTTCCATCCGACGACTGTCGTCAATACAGACGGGCTGAAGGGTTCGCTTCAGGTGTAACAGTGAAAGCGGCACTGGTGTAACGCGTATTGGGTGTCGCGGCGCGGGCGTCGTGCGTCGGGCCGGACGGCAGGCGCATCGGCGCGCCGCCACCGGCGGTAGTGTCGCGGGGCTGCGGCGCGGCGACCGCGCTACATGTCACTGTGCGGCGAGCGCGCTTCTCGCGCCTTGGTCACCGACTCTCAGTGGCGTCGCCGTCCTACTGTCTGCCCGCCGGCCGGGACGGCGGCGCGCGTTGCACCGCCCCGCTGCACTCCGCCTGCCCCCCTCGCTCGACCCCCCTCCTGCCGTCGCGCTACCCGCCCCGCCCCGAAGAATTTTCCGCATCGGGCGGGAAAAATCGATTGTGCAGCGAGCCCCGAATAATTTCGGCAAGACGCACGGCGCCCTTGCGTCCCCTCCGGCGGCGCGGCGCGGCGCTGGCGGCCCCGCCGCGACGACGGTCAAGCGCACCGCCTTTCACTCTGCGCCGCCGAGCGGCCGAGCTGAAACCGTAGCCGATACCATCCGCCCGTACCTGGCAATCATGTCTATGCGGAACAATATATATGCCTAATACCCATTTTGAAAATATATCCAAGATATTATTGTCAAGGTCAGAGTAAGACCATGACAGAATTTTGCAGATAAACACTAATTCTTATTTATTTCTTTAGGACGTAGTGCAGAACAGTGCAGAAGCATTACATAATAAAAATGCAACAAAATAAAAAAAAATACCCCGTTTCCTTATTCAACTACCTAGATATTGTAGAATTAATATTTTTATACTATATACGTAGGTACCTATTACATATAATTTAATATTTTTTAAGCTTAAAGACCTATAACACTATTATGGAAATAAATATTATTATTATTATAATTAATGTTATCTTGACACGAGTTAGTTGCGCGCAACGATACCGAATTCAAAAAACTACTTAACAAAATATATATATATCTATTTTTAAATCAATGGACTTTTCAATGGACTTTACTTATATAATAATATAAGTAGCTATCAATTTGTTGATCCGGAAATTCGCATCAGAATGTTTTACTTAGGCTGTACCTTAGCTGGTAGTATGCGGTGATCTCGGTGACTATCGAACCATTATCCGACCGCGCAAGAAAGAGGTAAGGTAGGTAGTAGGTAGTAGTAGGTAGGTAAGGTAAGTAAAGGTAATGTTTACTGAATTTTGCTTGATGTGATGTTTAAAGAATAACCATTTAAAAGATTATTAACGAAGCTATAATTTGTTGTTTGCCTAAACATGTTATTTTAAAGTGTAACTTTCTCGATCCCCTATATAACTAAATGCTAAGGGGCGGACTTGGCATTCTACGCTACCTATATTATGAAAGTGAATCGTTTGTTTATATATTTATTTATTTAACGAATCGAAAGCTAATAATTGACCTAGGTATCTTACATCAAGAATAAAATAAAAGAAATCTTGCTATAGACATTCTACTATTAAGAACGGACGGTCTTTGAGGCAAAAAATCTAGACGTCACATTGGCCCAATGTTAGTTATTGAAACACACTGATGTGGCTACAATTATGTACATAATCATACTTTTATGCCCATATATAGTTATATACATTTTCTACTTGATTCCGTGTTTATGGATAAAATCGCAATATAGGAACTAGATTTCTTTCTTCCAAATACGTTTAGAGTACCGCAGAAAAATGCAGTAAAACCAATGCAGCTTCATAACCCTTAACTTAATGTTGATGAATCCTCTGTAGCTCTCTATTCAATCCAGTTGGTATACTTATAAGTAGGTTAGTATACCTACGTTTCACGTAGTGATAATCAACTCTGGTATCCAGGCATAAGTAAATATAAAAGCTCTATATACTTATCGATTCATGTTATGGATTAGGCCTTTTTCAAGGTTTGAGACGTAGTCCGAGTCGACCCATTCAAAAGTGTTACACCACATCGCAGCAGTTCGAAACATCAACTGTGCGAGACGCCCAGTACTCGAATTATTATCGTTACTTACCAACCAAAACTCGATCAAAACGTACGGAACTTACACCACCTCTCACTTGTCCAAATTCAATGTTTATAGAATAACTAAGCGTGCACGCTTATTACGCGAGTGAACTAACTAATCTAAGTCGAGCGCGATACGATTTTGTAACGAGTGAAAGTAAAAAAAAAGCTGAAATTAATTAGATAAAAATCGATTATCGACGACAGTGTCACGAGAGCGTGTAATATAACTAATTAACAATCGTTTGCTACGATATACATAAATATAAGCAACCTATCTGTTTACACGGACCTATTTCATAAGTGTAAAAAATTCCAAGAATAATGGCTTAATAATACTTTTACCGTAGGTACGAGTCAGTACATATACCTAGGTAAATGAAATGATTACGTTATGTGTGCCAGTTTATTTAATTTTATCAGTTTTTAAGATTCCATAGACACGAAAGTACGGGACAACTTTTTAATAGAAGTCCATTTTTGTACAAGGTAATCCATACTTAAGTTTAACTTTTTTCGTGAAAGTTAGTTGTAAATAACTTTACGACATCTAATACTGTTAAAATTTTTCACACAATGCCATGATATACCTGTGCAATATAATAATAATATTGGGCTGGTCTGATGACAGAGCCAGAACATAGAATCTGGGAGGAAACAAAAAAAATATAAACCATTTGAGCTCATTTAAGATCAAGGAATCAGACCCTTGATACCATTAAATAACTAGATGATGAAGACATCCCACCGATGTCAATATTTAATAACACTATCTATTCAATCTTATTTTGTGCAGTATTTTCTGTTCTTGAATCTTGTGTCGAATAAATAAATGTTTTTGAATCTTGTGTTGAATAAATGTTTCATTAATTATTTGTTTTATTGATGAAAGAACTGTAGGTACGTATCCCTCCGTACAATACGGCCTTCCTTCTATTTTTAACTTTGTCCTCAAACAAAATGATTTATGATTCGCACATCAATAATAATTCGACAAGAGCAAGCCGAAGTTCGAACCCACTCCTAGTGTTTCCATGCCAATCAAACGATCGAATAATAACCACTGTTCATAAACAAAGTCAATCATTAATGACGTATTTGAACATATATAGCGATTCACATCGAAAAAATTTAACATAGTAATAAATTTTAAGCAAGCACATTTCAATTTCTAAGAAAATTACAACAGTTGGCCGGTGTTGTGTTTCGTATTTATAGGTAACGAGGTGTTTGTACTGTAAAATGTTATTGTAGCATTCGTAGGAAGTGTTATAGTGTGTAGGTTCGGACCTTGCGTTGTATCACTATTTTTATATAACATATTGTGTTCCTTTTCTACATACTCACATCACAGACTTTAATTACTTATATAGTTTCTTGTTTATAATTTCGCAAAATAAGAATAGAGTTGACGAAACTTTTTGGTGGGAGGTTCAAATGTAAAAATGTCAAGTCTATTTTATTTTCCCAATAATGTGTAATGGTACTGGCAAAAATGGTTTAATATCTCACATATTAAACACATTATGCAAAAAGTGGGGTGTTTTAAGTATTAGAGGCTGATGTTTGTTTGTGAGTCTGTCTGGGGCATCATAGCTCGCAAACGCATGGACCGATTTCAATGCGGTTTTTTTATTCGAAATCTGATTTATTACCGTTGGGGTATGGATTTGTCACATATAGTCACGAATGTGTGCGAAAGCGTTTACGCCTTAATGGCGTAGGGGACCGTTCAGTTAAATAGAGAGTCGAACTGAGCGGACCCCGACCATTAAGGATCTTTATAATTTTTTATTTTATTTTTGTGCTTATAAAAGTTCTCAAGTGTGGAAATTTTAAATACATAAAATTATACAACTTAACTTTTAAGGTTCTCCATGATGTCCGGTAAAGTTCAGTAAAGTATCCACAGCTCTACAGATAGCAGCAGGGGACTCTTTTCATAATCATTGTCATTGATCTCATCATAACCATGCATTAAATCACTATTATGTATAATTATTATATATAATATTCTATTATAATATAGCTCAACGTGAAACATAATGGCCAAAAACACTCGGTAATTTTATATAATGGCTCGCGCCTAACAAATATAACCTAGGTAAATATTATTTAAGTTGGTTATTCATACGAGTCCGTGTGTGTAGGTCGCGTCGGTGAGTCCTCGCTGCACCGTCCACCACCACCGACGTCGGAATCATTTTTTGCGACGTGTCTACTTTTTACCGCTTAAAAAGCGTGTTAGGCATCGTTTTTTCTACGAGCCGACGCGTCGTGACCTCCGCTGACATTAAAAATAGTTATGCTTTGCGCACACGTGCTAAAATTTGTTGAAATAAGCTCTAATGTCTCGCCTTCGTATCCGTAACGATGCAGACGCATCGTCATATGTCGACGTCTGCTCCGAGAGACAAAGAACGTAGAGATAGTAAAACCCACCACTAATAAAAAACTCCCCATAAGCACAGATATTTATTCTATTCCATAAGCATATATATATATAAACGATAATACAAATCTAACGATGAAAAACGATTACAACTAACTATATAAGCTGGTAAATTAACACACTATAAAAAGGTATAATGGTGTCGACTCTGTGCAGAATTCACTAAATCTAAGTTTCACTTTTTGACACATATATCACACAATTAGAGATATATGTGTCAAACTTATTTTCGTATTCCCACGCGCAACTTATATCTAAAATTCACTATGTAAATTTAAAATTAAATTTGAAGAATTTTGCTCAGAATCACTACACAATATCAAACTAAACATAATGTTAACAAATAAAAAAGCAATTTAACCTAAAAGTAGGGGCACGAATTTTGTTCTATTCTAAAATACTAAGCTTCTTTATGGTAAACGGAAAAGCGTGAGCATAAACTAGAATAGCTATGAAGCTTTATTACTTTGATCACGTGATATTCTAGGTAGGTACATATACACCTTCAGAATCTACTTGTATAAACATCGGGTTTAATATCGACTAGCTATTATTACTAGCTAAACTAAAGTCTGTGTGTACATAGCTTAGAATTCGTGGCTATAATAGAGGATAATCAACGGACAATCCAGATTTGCGTAGGCGGTCTATTGCGACGATGCAGCGAGCATGAATCACGTACTTACCTAGCTGCAGGATATTCTCCTCTTATTTCCTTTGATATTTTTTCTGATCCAAAGAGTATGTATATGTAGTATGCATATTTTTGGTAATTACTAATCTGACATCTATAGTCGTTCAGATGCCAAGTGTGTGTACTAAAGTACAATAACTTCTTGTGTGTTCTACATTCTCACTGACTCTAAGGTGCCTTTATATTGTATGTGGCATTAGGAATGAGCTTGCGCCAGCGCACTATGGGCGGAACCTCATCCGAGCGCAGACACAACCGTAGCGACGCATCGGTTCTGCCGCATGTCAATACTCAATAAGTTAAATGTTACAGCCTTCTTCTCTCTCAGCTTCTCGGTAAAGATGGCGTCCCGATCCGGTTGTAGAGTTAGAAAAAAAGAATTTGTACGAGCCCCCTAGGACTACACGAAATAAATTATTTGATTTTGCCATAGTGCTATGGTAAAAAAAATGATTAAAAAAACTAAAAATGTCTAAGAATCTAGCACATAGTTACGTAATAGCAAAGAAACTGTCACCACACTCAAAAAGTCAACTAGATCATGAGTTCAACCCGACCTAGTAAATGTATAGCTAATCCCGCGAATTTGCGACAATATGCAATAGGGAGTTAGAAACAGCAGCAAATATAACTTTCTTTCTTGTAAAGACTTTGTTTTGCCGGTACCTACATTATGTATCCTTGTAAATGAGATGAACCTGAGATGAACTAATCTGCGTGGCTTAACCGACTCATACTTTCTTAGATTTATTTTAGAATAGGAATAGGAATAGTATAAAAAATACTAACCCTTTTTTAATGTCCCACTGTTGGGCACGTGTCTCCCTTCAAGGGGGTAAGGGGGTCAAGGGGTCGATGGACTTCACACGTCTTTCGAGAGGTTAGCTTAGACTTAGACATGCAAGTTTCCTCCCTATGTTTTCCTTCACCGTTTAGCAAATGCTAATCATGGTTGAAAATGAGATTCGCACATAAAATTCAGAAATCCAAGAGGTGCGATCCAGGATTTGAAATTGGGATCCTCGTTACTGAGGCAAGCGTTTTCCCAACTAAGATAATACTGTATCTAGATATATTATAAAAAAAAAAGTTAATCGTTCTGGATACCTCGATCTTCGTATATTTATTTTTGGTCACGTTACTCCATCATAAAAGTAAAAAAAAGCGAGATTCATCAGTGCCGAGAACTTCAATCCATGAAATCGATGGCTCTGCCTCATTAACTACAATCTGAACAGTAATTAGTTAAACTAAATATTAGACATCTAGTGTTGATTTAAGATTGGGTGCCAAACATAAAGGGTATAAAAACCCCCAACAACATTACAACGCACGTTTAAGTAGTTAGGTATTTACTTAGAAACAAATTAAAAACATGACGTACAAAAGCGCTATACATTCTACACGCGTATTGATTTTTTATTCCATTGCTGAGATGATTAAATTTAAAAATACCGTGAAAATTAAAAAAAAAATCCGATTGCCATAAAAACTCTAAAAATCGTTTATGAAATTTGAATAGAGCTCGTGAAAAAAATTGTATTATTAAAATCGATCTTTTCGTTTCGCAAGAAATTAATTGGTGTATCTACTGCGCCCAGCCGCTGCGAACACAAATTATTTCTTGCGAAACCCTTAAACAGTCTAATGATCGAACTTACAAACATAACATGGCCATTATTATCGACGCAATGGGATACACCACTAATTTATACAATAAGATGTTCAGTATATATTTAAGCAATGCAAAGAGTTGTGTTTCACTCTATATTTTCGACAGGCACTAGGCTTGCTTTACCTATGCCAAAAAGCTACAGAAAAATAAATAAAAATACTTTTTTTTTTCTTCTGGCCCTGTTACCATTAAAAAACGAACCTGCTTCATGCGTAACTAATTTACAAGCGCACGTCCGGTCTGGTGTCTCCAAATAAAATTGGACAGTATGGCTACGTAGTCGTCTTGACTGCTAACGTAGGAGGCTGTAGAAGTTTTATTATTTGTCTGGTATGTAGATACGATAAAAACATGTGTGATTGATATTCGTATTCGAATGTGCATACACGGCTTTATATAGTAGGTACATGTACTATAACTTGTTTACTTGATCAGTAAGATGGGTTTTTATCTTCATCACGCGAAAACACTAACGGCGCAATAGTTAAAAAAAATAGATTAAACAATTATGTAAGGTCTTCTGAACAATTGAATTTGCCTGATAATATTGTTCTCTTATTCACGGTACAGAATAACAAAACACTTCACAATAGTAGCTGTACATAAAAATCGTACGATAAAGATCTAATTTTCAGTCTATTTAGACGACGAAAAATAGAAGTAGGGCTTGCTTCAAGCAAATAAAAAAGAAGTCAGTGACATATTGAGGAAAACTCTCCGATACTTGACTATAAAAACCATAAAATCTACGTGACGAATCTAACGATTCTACACTACGCTTTGAATTGCTTTAAGATGATTCACGTTTTGAGAATTTACGTTACACCGGTACGGACGCATGGAGGTAATAATTAAATAAATATCGACTTGTACTTCATATTTGCTACAGTCCACGATTACTATATATCTACACGTTGTATCTTAGAAAAGGTCAGCCATTGTAGACGCATTCATAGACAGTACCTACAGACACACAAGGCCAGACTATCTTTGGTGGTCAACGAACTCGTATTTCGGCGTCTGAAGGCAACAGCCGTTAAAGTAAAAAAAGAAATAAATGCTCGATTATATATTATGCATTCATATTAAACCCAAACTATGCGAGTTAATGGGCTTTTTATAACATTAAATATTAATAAATGATGTAAACCACCACATAATATTATTATGATTGATTTAATTAAGTAGTTACGACCATTTAATAAGATTATTTTAACAAGTATTATATTAGTGGAAACATTGTAAGTTGATAATAATATGATTTAAGAAAACTTTGTATAGTAAGTAAAAGTAAAGTAATACGAGTCAATAATCTTTAGTTACATTATGCACTGATACTGCAAATACTACTATGTATGGTAAGGAATAAAAAAATATACTAGCAGGTACCTTTAACCTACATTGTTCCACTGCAGCATTGCTGAGCAATTATCTTCTTTCTAAGTTAGCAAACTTTTTGAACAAAATAATCTCTCATCTGCGAATAAAACTATTATTAGAAATGATTATTGTCTTTAGCTAGCTCCGAAATAGCTCAAATACCAATCCTAAAAAATATGTATAGGTACAATGTAATAAAGCGCCTTTTTACTTTGATATAAATTTAACTAAACATTTAATATTTGTAATGAAATGACGAGAATGAATGTAGTATTTTATGCGGAGGCGTATACGGCAGTAGCCATTATACACACAACAAAAAAACTTGGTAAGTACTTAATTTCTTTTCCAAGTTATTTGAGAATAACGAAGTGATTATTTTTGTGATGTGTGTACACAATATGACATTAATCTATATTTAATTTTAGAGTTAAAGTTACGTTCATTAAGCCCTTAGACAGCAAGTGTTCCTTACCAGGTATCTACTAGTTAAAATATTTAGCATTATAAATAAATTATGAAGTGATGTCGAACTTTTTTTGATGTGTGTAGACCGCAGACGAAGTGCACAGACGTCGTCGGTGACGTAGCAGACGCATAGACTATATTATTAAATAATTTTATAACGTTCGAGTGGCCGGCAATGTATTCAAGTGGGTCGCCAGACGCATTAGCGCGAATTCCTAAAACCGACTAGACTTGTTCATATGGCTTCTTTTGTTAGATGTTTTTCGGTCCGTCTGGCTGGCCACAAAGCCTTTAAGGTTGACTCACATGTCGCGAGTTCGTGCAATGTATGAGATCTAACAACGGCTTTTGTTACAATGCACCTTTATATTTACGTGGACACCTAATGTTATTTCTTTAGATTAGTGGAAAACTTAGATCTACGAGTACTACCTACAATAATTACTTACATAGTAAAAAAATATGTTACCTTTGCAACTGAAAATATCAAAGAATATAATGATGAGTGTGTATTTTCTGTATTACTGAGATAATGAGGTCCATCTATATCAAATATATTATTATTATTATGACAGTAATTTTTTTGAGTACGACAAATAATATAATGGATAATCAGTGAAGGCTTTTAAATAAAGTCTAGGTACATCATCAATTTGTACTATACATAGCAAGCCATTTTTGACTGATATACAGTGAATTTATATAATATATCAAATTCGATAATAAGGTACTTGACATTTTTTTTTATCAATGACAGTCACCGCATGCTTTTTTAAATTGCGTTACGATTTCAATAGGAGTTTCTAATTTACTCACATCCTAAGGTAATCGTATTATTATTGAAAAAGCAAACTGGCAATGCCATTTTTATTTGAAAAGTGTTATGAGAGCTGGACAGTGACTTGAGCACAATCATTTTACGTGGCGTTTCGGTAACGTTCGCGTCATCTGCTCACACCACAGATTTTATAAATAAGAATGACAGTGACAGCATGTTTTCTTGATGACGTAATGATTACATTAGGAGTTCCTGCTTTATGTTATCGTAACACAGAGTACAGTAGTGCTACAGGCACGTGACGTCATGACCATAAATCAAGGCGAATAGACAGTAAAAGCGCGATACCACTTCATTCCAATTATTGCTACTAGGTACTAAACTGGAATCAGGAATATCATCAAAATTATATAAGATATTTCTAATAATCCTTAAAAATAAAATAAAAAATAAATGCACTTAATTCAATAATGGTCGAAAACCCTATTATTCACGTCTGCATGTTTTAATTTTGTGTTCTATTAATTAATAATACGAAGGCGCGCTGCATTAATTAAGGTGTTAGTAAGCGGTTAAAAAAGAGCGACGTCTGGGGCCTTTCCCTGCGCACAGACAGACATAAGCTAATGACCGGATAGCCTTTCTTTTCTGGGAGATACCGAGGCGACATTATTTTTGTTATTTATTATAAAGATTTCAAAAATATGTGGTATTGTGTGAAATGCACTAAAATTCAAGCATCTTACTTATTGTTTTTCCACGGTGTTGTCGGTGAAGAGTACACTAGATGAAAAATGTCGAACTACGTGTGGACGATCTGACACGAACTGTGACGCACATGGCCAGTTTTTTTTTATTTAATGCTAGCTGTCCCGTCCAACTTCTTTCCGCCTCAGAACCAAATGAATTATCTTTATTATTTTGATATTCGGGGCGGCGCGGCGATCAAATCAAAAAATCTGCCCATCCGTTCCTAAGTTATAAATTGTGTAACTAACACGACTTTGTTTTCTATATATATAGATATACATTATACCTACCCGTTCTCGATCACGATGTACAAAGCTGTCAAGCTGGTGTAAGCTCGGCTCTTGGTATGCATATCTGAAATTGACGACTTTCGTTGGTGTATATCACTTGCACAGTGAAGGCAAACCCCGTAAGAACATTGACGTATTGATTCCGTTCGTACTGAGTCAGTCTGAATTTCCTTTGTATTGAGGGGGGGCACCGCTTAAACAGCCGCGATTCATTTTTAAATTATTACTATTACTTTAAAAATGCACCGACGCATTTAAACTAGCGATAAAAAAATGGCTAAGTAATAGATATAAACTAGTCGTGTTTATTTTTTTATTTACGTATGTGTCATTAGAATTACGTATTAGAATTAATAACATTGACTACATAATCAGTTTTCAGGGTTATACAGGCGCATGAATTGTATAGATGTTTTAATAAAAAAATAGGTACCTATTCTAAAAACTACAGTTATATTAAAAATGTGATAATCGGATAAGCCCACGCGATCGTCTGGCCGAACGTATTTCAAACGAATTCCGTATCGAGTCGCATTAGTAGATTTAAAAAAAAAATATAGAATTTTTATTCTACAAATATAGTTCGAATGTTTTAAAAAAATAATGTTTCTGCAAATACATTCCGTGAAATTAGGCTATTATCAATTTCTGTGAGTAACGATTTTAGTAACTGTTAAATCGCTAATAAAAACGTTAAGAACAGTGTAATACCTGTATGAAAATAATCCCTACATTCCTGATTTATACTACAACTTGGTCCTGCCTGCGGCTGCACCCACACAACCATCGATTTTTCTGGGCATTCTGACCCCCAATGGTAATAGCGTGATGACTGTACCCTATTGTTCAGTCTAGGCTATGCATAGGTTATACAATCATTCCCGTTGAAATTGGTCTAGTATATTTTCAACAAGCATGGAACACAAAGCAGAATTCTAATAAAAACACTTGGATTATATTTAAAGAAAAAAAATTCAGTTTTAAATTTACAGACATAGACCACACACAGTTTTATAATAGCATAGATAAATAGATATATTTGCACCGACTTGTGCAAGTAATGTAGGCCTTCAATTTGCACTGGACGACGCAACAGTTTCACAGACTGTTTATTTTTACCATAAATAAGAGACGCGCATAATTGACAGCTGTGTAAAGATATACCCCTAACTTCATACATTTGCATCCAGCTATCATTGCATTACAAAGCGCTTGTGTTCGTCGAAAATCTTAACAATGGCATTGTAAATTACTTTAAACCACTATAAATTTGGGGGTATTGTAATACACTCTGAAACTTATACATGGAAATATGGAATCGTTCGACCTTGGATTTTTTAGTAGAGTAGGTTAAGTTGCATAAGGAGTTGGTTTGAGAAGCTCTTTGCTCCTCTGCTGTGCGTCCCAAGTTAATATATGTGTGCCACGTTTTAAAGTAAATTTCATACTTAAATTAAAATTAAAAGTCTCATTATTTCAAATTAAATATACCATATAATTATATTTAAAAAAGAGATATCTTTTGATGTATATCTATGATGTGCAAGTAAGTATGAGTGTAATGGCAGCCTTGTCCTTGCGGGCGTCGTGCGTCTGCTATCGGCAAGTGCGTGCCATTCGCTATGCCTATTGCACGAAATGGCACTAAAATTTCAACTGAAATCTGAAATATTTAGGACTGAATGCTATTTCACTTATGATGGCCACGATTCTAGTTCTGCATATAAAGCATGATGTTGTTATCGTTCGTGGATTCTTATGCGATATCGTGTACTGCATGTTGGCCCATAGTTGATCAATTTAAAGTCTTCAACAATGTAGGGCGGTACTGAGTAGAATATCTTAAACCGCTATCTCTAAATTTAGTATATACGGGTATAAGCCTCTCTGAATACGAATTACCACCTCTGTAAACCCATCGAGTTGTCATCTATTTTTTTACTGTATAATTGTAGGCTTTATGTTTTACCCAAAATCAATCAATCATCAATCAATGTTTAATCAAAATTGACAGAAATACAGCACGTTTCCGATCAGAAAAAACGGGACCTTCAAAATTGCGGGTTCGTGAGGTGACCGTCATAAGTCAGCGCGAATGCGAAGATGGAGACCAACCACGAGCCTACGCTCTCCCAAGTATTCGGGTAAAAGCAAGGCTAATAACAACTATCTTTTAAATATGTAATTCAAAAATTTGTTTAAAGTATTTCATACATTGATCTATTGTTAGGAATCAAAACATTCTTAACAACGGTGACTAAAATGGAGAACACTACAAAAGAAAAACTTTTTCTCCCTGGCTTTGTCTTGTTTATTATAATCTCAACCAAATGTTTTAATTTTTTTTGGACATTCTTTTTGACTAAAACCTATATTCAAGGCTCTAACGAAAGTGTTGTTTTCCTGCATCGCCATCTCCTATCAAGAATCAGCTTGAACATCTTCACTCCACATCATCGAAGATGAAACATCTATAAAACCTACATCAATTGTTTTATATCATAAAAGAATTGGTAGATATGATGTAATAAAATTAAATGATAAGTTCAATAATATTATCCTATATTGCCATGTATATTCAGAGAGATTGGTTGGAGAAGGTTCTATTCATAGGGATGGCTACACTCTTAACTGATGTTGCAGCCGTCAGCTCCTGACTTCGCGGTTACTGCCAACTAGTGTTATTGTTATTAAACCTCGCTCATGAATTGTGTGACGTCACAAGTGAAAAAGCGGGAAACAAAATGCAAACATGTGAGCTGCTCGTATGGAAAACGAAAGTCTTTCGACGCGGGTTTCATTCAGGCGAAGTTGGCTCGCTCGCGGCTGCCGGCTGCCGACAATGTTGGAATCAACTGTGCACAGGACTTGTGCTTGGACATGTCTTATATGTACCTAAATAAAAAAGAAATACCTATACTGAGCCAATTTAAGAATACTACTAAGTATAACGATTACTTAAGGTGATCTTTCCCCTCGAGCTTTTAATATGGGCTTAATCTTTTTTCCGTTAACAACTGGATATTATACCTATACCTATAATACACTCTTATTTTACTACGCAATAAATATAAATTAAATATAACAAAACTAGGCTATTAAAATACCAAATAATTATCAAAATTAGGTATACATTTTGTAGGCACCTATTTGACTTTCTCCACCAAATAAAAAGAGAATACTACACCATTATTAAACGGATTTAACATAGTGAAAATAAAGTCTAATAAGCACAATGGCAATATTCTCTTCAATCTTGCAAATACCCAGATTATAGAATCCTAATTCTGTTCTTTGTTTGATTCGCTTTCAACTATGACTATGGGTTTGGTACTAAAAAGGGCCACAATGATTGAAGATCTGATTTCCTTAACAATAATATATTCTAGCTCTTTCCAGGGTGTCCATGGGCGCGGAATTCCATTCCGTTCACACCGTTAGGATTGGATTTGAAATAAATTATTGCACCGCCAAGCAAAATCAAGAAAAAATTGGCATGAGTGGTAAGTCGTTGAATTATATTTTAAACACGATAATATAGGTCTAAAGTACTATTACATACGATCTGAACACATAAATATTTTGTATTCTATCAACAAATAGGCAGTTATTTACACAAGTATAACAGAAATATTTTATACATCCATGATTTAAAACTTTGCCAGACTCCCGACTTAATGTTTAATAACGCCTCCTACAAATTATAGTTGTTGAAGTTGCAACTGTATTGCCCCACTGCTCTATTTAAACGATAAGAGAACTGTTACACACATAAACCATAATGTCTGAAATATTACAAAATAAGACTATGCTTGCTGGGTTTCTATCTGCGTCTGCTGGTGTATTCAGGGACATTTACAGAAATATTATACGAATATTTCAGCCATTTACAACAGCAATTCCCAGCACATTTCTTCTGAAAAACGCTATGTATCGCCTTTGCTTTGTTTAAACATTTCTAAATATGGCGGGCTCCACCTTGAAACAAATTTTGAGACCAGCTCGCAAATTAATCAGGTTTTAGTATTCTATTTTCATAATTAAAATATATGTATGTTTAAATACGTTTACGTAAACACGTCATAGGTACTATCACCAGGTATATGAATAGAAACAAATAGAAAATAGGTAGCTAGGTGGGTACGCTTTTATTCAAATTAAAATAACTCCAAAGGTGACCTCTACTAGTGTAAAATATTTAAAAAAAAAAACTTGAATTATAAATTTAAAACGAAAAATACTTCCAGACGCATAAAAAGTTGAAATGTATGTCTACCTATACAAGCCAATGCAAATTTTAATGGCCTTATTTATATATTTTTGATAAGGTATCATTGAGCTCTATAGCGCACCTACCTGCACAATAATAGATATGCATAATTTTAAGATACCTACGCACTCAGTGACCTTCAGATAAATGATGGATGGCTGTAACTACGTAGATATATCTAGATTCCATTACCATAATAGGTATGTTGCTATTACACTTTTAATATAATAGGTATTAACAAACTATAATAATTATTAAAAAGTATAATATTTGTGTACTTGTAAAAAAAATACTTTAAGACCGGTTTTGAAGATTTCCTAACAATAGAAATAGATCCTTAATGAAAGTGTGTATGTGTATAATATATTGTATCATACAACTTAATAGGTTATATTATGAATTAAAAGAAATGTAGTGTTTATAACATTTTCAGAAAAAGATAAGATTTTAATCGTACAATAAGTATCAATATAATCTTAGAAATAAGGTAGATGCTTTAACAAACTAGGCGACAGGAGTGTCAGTATTCATAGTCTCAATGTCACGAATTGGGGGCTCCCTATATACCATGTACTCATAGATACAGTATATAATATATATGTATATATAGATGGGCACATAGCACTATTTCTATGAGCGCACCCCACCGATTGTAATCTGGGTGAGGGGCGAGCGGTTGAGGCGAACGGACCAATCACTGTGCTCCCGTGACCAGAAAAGGGGGAGGAGTTTCGCACCCCTAGTTTCCTAGGGGTTAGTGTGCTTCCGCGGCCAACCTAGTTTGCCGTTACCCTCCGCGCGCCGCTCGCACCCCGCACCCACTAATTTAGGGTTGATCAATCGGCCTTGCTGCTACCGTTACGTAAGCAACACCAGACGAATTCAGCCCGACGCGGTGTAACGTCTGAGACGCCCGAGACACCTCGCTGAGCAGACATGGTCCTCGTTCTTTATATACGGTATAAAAAAACAACAAAATTGGTATGACAGACGAGCTTCCAATAATAGTTAGATCTAGTATAAATGAAACTAGATACGTACACATACAATAAATCTTTCCTCTTTTTTTTGTAGCAAATTGTTGTTCAGTAACTGAAGCGAATTGAACAGATCTTTTGAGTAAATTGGTTTGATATTTTATGATCAATATTAGTTTTCTTTTACATGTAAATTATGAAGAAAGTAATTGATATTTATCTCTTACCTAGCTAAACGGGCAACTTGATTAGAAAATAGAAACATATTCAAGGGATACCTACGTCATATACAATTAATATGTTTAAATATATACGTAATAAATAGTTTTGAAAATGAAAAGTTTAGTTTACAAAATCATTTCAATCGTGAGATATCATTACCTATAGGTGGAAATAATGTACTTCCAAATAATTAGATTTGATAAAAAAACTGTGTAGCAATTAAATGAATAAAAGTAATCATGTGTAAATTAAAATCAAACACAAACATTTTGGTTTAAAATCAAAGTAAAAGCCATGAAAGAGAAAGGTGGACAAGATAAATTAAAAAATACCAACATTCTGTACAGTAGGCGCTGACAACATAATGCCAAGTAGGTACAATTGTTGTAGACATTTTCCTCAAACAAGATCCGTTACTAGTAAAAATAAGCTTTTGGACACGGCAAAAAATGTGCTAACAGATAACAAAAAAACAAAGGCTACCTGTCTACACGTTACACGTAAAAAATGAAGTAGTGGAATCAATTTAGGACAGCTCTAGCGTAGGATCCGATGAGACCAATACGTAAAGCAACTTAGGTATCTCTCCAAGGCGGCGTTACTTTTACATGGTCTAATAATATGCCATGAGTTAGGAATATAAGTTTTCAAAAAAAATATATATTTGAGGGCTAAACAAATAGATCAAACTGATAAAACAGACACAAAAAATACTTCAACACACAGAGTTAATTCATAAATGTACGTTTTTTACACAAGTAATCTTTTGTGAAGCTTCCATTTTATAATGTTTGTGCATTCGTTCTATGTTTGAGCTTTAGATACGGTCTCCTAATTTAATAGACCCCACATCAAAGGGGCCGGCCAGTAGCGGCGAATAGCTATTTATATGAATAGGGCTTCAGAGTTTCGTATTGATATTATCAAAATTACAACAATGGTACGAGTATTATTAGTTTTACGTTAGTAGCTACTAAATAATAAAACTGTAAATTGTTCCCCTGTCTGTTACATAACGACATAAAATAACATTATTTATTTATGTCTTCTGCGATGGACTGACCAGATCAAATCTTGCTTGGGCGGACCCTTTCATGATCGCACCAGAAACCAACTAATAGGGACAAATGGCGTAGCATCTTGAGGCAAGTAACATCTGCCCCTGACAGCTCCTCATGATAAATATATAAATAATATAAATATCGCCAGACGAACACACCAACTATACGGTCCCACACTAAGCAGTGCTTGTATTATGGGTACCGTATAATGAACTGGAGCGAATCCAGTATATACTTATATAAGTCAAAGTCAAATCATTTATTTCCTATAGGCCTATTCAAATTGTCAATTTTTTTTTTTCTTAACTCTATAACCGGATCGGAACGCGACCTCAACTAAGAAGATCCGGTGAGGAAATCAGCAGGCTTGGCTTTAAAAAAAAATAACTCCCATGTTTATTACAAAAAAAAATAAGTTCCAGTGAGTTGCCATGCGAGGCACACACTCGCTACATACGAGTATTAAACATCCATGACTTGGGTACAAACATTCGTGCTCATCACACAAAGTTAGTCCCTACCAGGATTCGCACTTGGGACCCTCAGTACAGAAAGCAGGGTCACTACAAACTGCGCTAATCAGGCTGCCGTATGATGATAATGATCACGACAGCTCGGACAAGAGCGATACGACAAAGACACATACATTGGGCATTACATGTGTAAATGATTTTATTTTGGGAAACGTAAATACTGAAATAATGTAATTACAGTCCTTGATATTATGCACCGATGTAACCGAATACATACATGAATTTACATTTTGATAATACAAAGCTAATTTTAGTCTAAAACATAATTGGTCGAATTTAAACGTATTTCACAATTTTGACACCTTTAAAAGTAAAATAGTCAGCTCGTATTCCATATTTAACTTTAAAATTTATTTGTAGCCTGTAATTTTATTCATTTTGGTATGTCTACACAGTCGACTAGCAGCAAGCAGTTGCATAATAATCGACGTCGCCTATGTTATGCTCTACGATGCCTTTCAGTGTCTGTTTTTACTCATAATAATATTAGGATCCACCAGACGATTGGCCACGTTATGCTTTCGCCTAGAACTTTCGTTACGTGTGGTTTGAACTTTCCCTCCGTAAGTTGAATAACATGTCTGGGACCTCGTTATAATAGTCTACTGAATAGCACTCTCTGCAGACTGATTCGATTCGGTCTTTACTATTTTTCAGTCATTAGGAGGTATTGTTTACGACATAGATGTTAGCTGTGGTTGTATTTCCTCCAAGACTAGGTCAGTGACAGTTTGCTATAAGTATACCACATTAGTAAGTCGAGTTTATTTCGATAACATCACTTCAATAATGTTTCAACAATACGCAGGGTGATTCAGAAAGGGTTTACCATTTAAACCACAGCCTGACGTCATATTCATGTCAGCGAACTATTTTTGACGTTTAATTCAAAGGGAGTCTGTGAAATCGATATTGCTTACCTGGTGATTAGATCATCTTTGCGCCATGAAACCTATAAAGAGATTAAGCGGAATTTTACAACATGACATAAATGTTTCTTAAAAAATATGTAAGCAATTATGCCTTTTTTTGTTTACTGCTATGTCTGTACCTAAGTACTTTCCACGCCTTATTTACACACAGGACTGTAAATTAAATTGTCAAATTGGATGTTGCGTACACAGTTTTCAGTAGCCGCATGTACAAGCTTTGAAATCATGAATTGACAGTTTGTCACACAAAAGTGTTTAGTACACATTATTTATTACAATAGTATTATTCTATTTTGTTTCATCAATCCATTCTGACTAAGTAATTTTCAATACTACCACACTAGTTAATTATTTTTCTGCAGATATAATTTATCAATCTGTTTTCTATTTGTTGTGCTATTTCAAATGAATTCAAAATATATATAAATATGGGGGTTAATTCATCATAGCAGACAATATAATGTTTAAAGAGAAACGAGAAGGATTCTAGAAAAGCCACAATTCGGAACATCGCTAATTCAGAATGTTTGTATTGAGAAAATAACCTCAATAAAACCTTAAACAGATACTTAATATTATAATGTGATGTATGTATGTGATGTATTATTTAGACACAAATAATACATGTGTGACATACTTATTTACAAAATATCAAATAATAAATTCAATTATTTACAAATTCTAAATAAAATAATATTGATATCAAAAAGCACCCAGAAATTCCCCGCTACCAGTGGGTGCGGGGTGCCCAGAGTACTTGCATCGTCACTGCCACGTGGAATGGCAACGCTTATATGTAAGCCAAAATGTGGCAGCGATCTGGTCACCAGTAGGGTAACAGGAACGTCTAATATCATTGTAACGTCATCAAGAAAATATGCTGTCACTGTCATACTTATTTAAAAAATCCGTGGTGCGAGAGAGTTGGAAAAGGCTGGCGTTACCGAAACGCTACGTAAAATGATTCTGCTTGACTTACTGAACGAAACATCTGGCGGACTCCTGGTCTCTATGGACCTAACGTGTTATACCCAAATTTCTCAAATATGTACCCTGCACGCAATGTACATATTTGTGGCTTTTACATTCTGGAGAGAAAGCCCCGCCGGCCCCAGAATTTAAAAAATATTCTATAATTATTTTTGACTTTTTGATTAAGAAGTGCACATTTTTGTAGTTTGAATTCCATGCACAAATACATTTTGGTTTTCAGTATAATTATATATAAAAAAAATATATATTACGAAGTATTTTTCAGAAGAAACGTGTTTGAAATGCTTTGTATATAAACTTCCTATTAATTTAGAAGTTAATTCTAATCTATAAATAAAACAGAAAATTATCACTTACATGATATATGTCCAACATCAACTGAACAGCCACATTTCCGGAACGTAAAAAAATATAGTTTTTATATTTAAAGGTTCATATCACGCCTAGCTACACGGGTACCAAGTTGAGCTACATCTAGTACATTTCCATCTTCGTAAAACACGCAAAAGCTCCATGGCTCACCAAAAATTAAATAGCAGTCCAATTTTTTAAATCTAAGTTGACTACACTCATTTTTTCACGACTGATAAGAGCAACATCATTAGGTAACACGCGGTGTCTAGACACGTCTACGACTTACTCGTCTAGACGACTGTGCATTCGCAACCGCTACAGAAATAATAATATACACCTAGTCAAAATTACATTGGCAGCAATGAACCACCTGAACATAAATTGAATAATAATTATAACAACCAGCGGCTGCATGAGGATCGGTTCAGACTGATCGTATTGGGTCAATAATATTTACGTAGCGAGAGCTGTGGGGCTGTATTTAATACTATTATAGTTCCAATATCGGGAGATAGCGGAGATCGTGACGCGGCGTCTGCGACGCGCCTTATCGCCGCATCGGCTTCGTGGCCGTCGTAAATAATGTGCAACTTTTCCCGCCACGCCCCCACCGTTGCTAGAACAAAAACACTATGCAGCCGCTAATACCCGTTTTCATGCGTAACGTTGCAGCGTCCTTGCTCAGTGCATAACGACCCAAACAATACTGTCTGAAGACTAAACAATAACTCTTCTGCTAAATGTTAGTCGCTTCAAATACATTTATTTTGTTGCAGTCAATAAAACGAATGCAAGGATTTTTCCACAGGTGCTAATTATAATTTTAAATTCTATGTTATCGCAAATCCTTGTTTTTGGAGCATTTATAAATTATGAAACTCAATTTGCGACATAATCAACATTTTTAAGTATTAAATAAAACTAAAGCGCTCCTCATTATAAGTTGGTTATATAAATACAAAAATAATTAAGCACATATGTAGCGAAAAGCTATATGCACTGTCCACACGAGAATTGTACAAATTATGGCGTCACAAAAAAGTTGTGCATATCGCTGCCAGATGAAACTTTTTAACTTTAATTTATCTGTTAATAATTATTTATACATAAGTATCTTAAAAATGGTTTGAATATTTATTTTATGGTATTCCATGGATTTAAGCTAAAGCATTTTTGTTTTTCAAATTCGAAGACTCGATTGCAAGCTGACAGTATCAAGAAAAGGCGTTTCCACGGCATTTGCTGTCCAGCGCAGCGCTAGACGGTGCCGCGGTCGGCCAAACCGCGGTAACACTCTATCGCAGTCGTGGCCCTGCCGTTGTTTTTGACTGAAAGCGGTGCACACGCGCTTCATGCTTTATTGCGGGCCACTAGACCTGAGCATCAATCCGCTAATACAATGGACTCATATCGAAAGCCGCTATACCGTACCGTGTAACTTTTGACAGTTTTTGCGTACTAAAACTCTCAGAAGTGGCTACTATGATGAAATTGCTATTCTAGTATGAGTCAATTATTTTAGCAGACTCTTTGCTCAATTGATGAATGCTCAAATGCTACTGAAATATGGCCTGAAATAGTTAAGCAAATAGTATATAATTATTTTTGCCAATCCAAGATAATAGAGAAAAAATAAAAATAAAGATAACGGCTTAGTATGATACAAAATCGAGAATTTAATATAACCAAAGCCAATAAAGCAAAAATCATCTTAGATATAATCACTTGTAGAATTTTGTCATTGATCTCATAGACAAGTACTCTTGTTGTACCTATTTAATCGAGTAAAACAAACTAAGTGGAACGCTTAAATCCAAAGCTTGATTATCCAAACCTTATTCACCCAAACACCCGAATATTCCTAGGTCTATGAGAGTTAGGACGCTGCTGCTAAGTTCTCTGAATACATACGCATTACGCATTCATCCGAATATTATCGTTGCACATGCTGAAATTCACTCTCTACACAGCCATGCTATGCTAGTGGTTAAATCTCTAGTGGCATGGCCCCAACATAACCTCACTAACGCAGGACACGAGTTTGCAGTCCGCATCCCAACGGTCCGACTAATCGCTATGTGTGTACATGATATTCTGACCACTACCCGCCGGCGACGAACAAGAATCTTGTACCTACTATTAACACATCTAATAATGATTAGAAAATGTTTTCGGATTACAAAGGTTCACTCACAATTATTTATTCTCGTATAAGTTCCAAAGGCTTTCATTCATTTTGAAATCAATATTAACAACTGAGTCGATACTCAGGTACCTCAGTCGAAATGTTCATTTAAAAACATTGTGCAAACATTGGTATACATAGGTACAGTATTGGAGCAGGGCTTTTAATAAAATCTAAACAGAAAATGCTTTATGAGTATTGTATAAGAATGAGTCTCGGCCAATGTAACTAATTTCAGTAATATGTTTTAAAAATCCAATAAAACAGTCGTGTGATAAACAAAATATATTTTGCAAAAGAATTTACAATTTGAAGGCCGCTGATCAGTTCTCAAAAGGCGAACGTTAAACAAATAGGCTAACTCGGCTGACTCTGTAAGCACATCAGTTTTTTCTTTGTTCAACAAGTCAAGTTGAAATGACTCGAAATATACAATAATTTATTCACTCATTTTATGCCGTTTGTAATAAGATATTCAAACAATCATCTCGGTATCAATTTTAATTAAATTTTTATCACACACTAGCTGTCTCGGCGAACGTCGTACCGCCTCAGAATCAAATTAATGAGAAAAATAATTATCTTCATTTTTTTCACATTATTTTTTGTTTGTGATTATTTACCATGTTTTAATAGTTATTCTACTATTCGGGTCGGGAGACAAATTCAAAAAATCAAAGAACATAAAAATCAGCCATACGTTTACGAGTTACTAGCTGTTGCCCGCGACTTCGTCCGCGTGGTATTTAACAAAGACAACCGTTGACAACAGCCTGCTCGCCCATTCTGAGCCCGCGGGACGCATTGCAGGTTGTTGCTATCAAACTTAATCAGGCGCTGCGCTGCAACATTGGTTTTAATTTTTTTTCGTGAGATCCTATTTTTTTTTTCTAAAATGAAAGTAGCCTAAGTTACTCCTTGTTATATCAGCTATCTGCCAGTGAAAGTCCCGTCAAAATCGGTCTAGCCATTTCAGAGATTAGCCGGAACAGACAGACAGACAGACAGACAGACAGACAGACAGACAGACAGACAGACAGACAGACAGACAGACAGACAGACAGACAGACAGACAGACAGACAGACAGACAGACAGACAGACAGACAGACAGACAGACAGACAGACAGACAGACAGACAGACAGACAGACAGACAGACAGACAGACAGACAGACAGACAGACAGACAGACAGACAGACAGACAGACAGACAGACAGACAGACAGACAGACAGACAGACAGACAGACAGACAGACAGACAGACAGACAGACAGACAGACAGACAGACAGACAGACAGACAGACAGACAGACAGACAGACAGACAGACAGACAGACAGACAGACAGACAGACAGACAGACAGACAGACAGACAGACAGACAGACAGACAGACAGACAGACAGACAGACAGACAGACAGACAGACAGACAGACAGACAGACAGACAGACAGACAGACAGACAGACAGACAGACAGACAGACAGACAGACAGACAGACAGACAGACAGACAGACAGACAGACAGACAGACAGACAGACAGACAGACAGACAGACAGACAGACAGACAGACAGACAGACAGACAGACAGACAGACAGACAGACAGACAGACAGACAGACAGACAGACAGACAAAAATTATAAAAATTGTTGTTTCGGTATAGGTAACGTGTATACATCCAAATGCACTTAGTAAAAAGCGGTTATTTTAATATTACAAACAGACACTCCAATTTTATTTATATGTATAGATAAATGATGTAACTAAATCTACTTCGATTTAAATATACATATACAGTGACACACAATGGTGCTATTACCATTACCCTAAAATTTAAGCTGTCCTGTAGAACATACTTCTACTTATTAGGTCTGCCTGTTTCACCTGCTAAAAACATAGGAGGTAACTCACTAATTAGCTTGCACCTATTAACACAAAAAAAATGCGCAAAATAAATGTATCGCGATATAACAGTTACTAGCTGAATATATTTTGCGTCTATCGCGCGTTTGAAGAAACCTTGAAAATAGAGACATGTTAAAATGCAAATGAGTGTCTGTCTGGATCTAGTAATAATTAAGTAACTGGGTAGGTACAACGGTGACTACATTTTGTTTTTAAATCGTCGTGTCAATGCCATTATTTCTAAATCACATAAATTATATTAAAATACAGTTTGGCACGTAATGTCACTCTTGATAGTTTTCCCTAATGACGAGGTTTTACCACTAAAACTGTCATAAGTTGTAATTATCAGTCAATAATGTCAGCAGAATTGGTGCTCAAGGTATCTTACCAGTACGGTACCCCAGAGATAGGTTTTACATGTTACTCGATTCTTTTTGCGATGAATATTTTAAACATCAGGTGTTTCTCTCTCACCTTGTAAGAGTTGTAATTATTTGAACTCCTAATTGCATTTCGACTTCAATACTAAGGATGTATATAGGTATGTATTTTTTAAATATTAAATTTGATTATAAATATAGATGACCTTCTCCGTCGGCTGTACGAACACTAATCCAACCAGTTCCAAGCTAGGCTGGATGTCTGTTTATTACCTAATAATATTTAGGAACAATCTAGAATTATTAAATGCCAACTTTTGCGCGCGGCTTTGCCCGCGTGGTATTCGTTCCATTTGCTGCGCTTCGTGCCCGCGCCGTCACATCAACTGTATGCCTAGCGGAAATTCTTAATATAATCGTATCGCAATCGAAAAGCATGCTTGCACCGTATTTGTTAATAATACAGAACAAGCTTTCGTTAGTTTAAAAAAAATGGTGCGTGAGGTGCTGAAAAAAAAAATTCGTGCACTTATAGCTTTACTTCTTCGTAACCTTAGAACTGTCCCTAAACTGTTCCCTGTAAAAGGCACATCTCAAAGTCACAATAATTATCAATTGGTACAGTTTAACAAATTGTTATACAAAACGCTCTATAAGTAAGTACAAACGTGTTTCTCAGTGAACACATATCATAACAGTGAAAGCCGCATTGAAGTACCAGTGGTCCGCGAGATGAGCGCAGTCAAATAGATAGATAGACAGACATAAAGGAAGACGCGTGCCGGGAACTTCCTCTAACAATTCTCACGAAATATTAATTGCCTTTACAATTTAATACTCGTAGCTTGTTGCAAAAAATCGCGACACACTCGTCAAAGGAAGGTTATAAGTAAATCTAGGTAGGTATATTTTACACTCAAATAATGTATTTACCTGTTTTAATGCTTCTAGTTCAATTTTTAAATACAATTCTTCAATCACTGCGGCTTTAATTATTCTGCTTCATACCTAAGGTTATAAAGTAAGTTTGGTAACAGGTAGGACTGAATTAGCCACCAAAATAAATCAATAAGTAATGCATTGATGTAAGTCTGATATTTGAGGCCGCTCGGCTCACTACACTGAGTTGTCGCGAGTTCGATTCCTGCCTGGGTATTTTGGCGCATAAAATGTATGCTATTCCAGTAATTAAAACATCTACAAAATCAGAAACCGATTCTTACATTCTATTCCTATAACTTTTCTTAACCCTATAATTTTATGTAGCAATGCCAACTCAGGGCTGTCGCTTTGTTAGAGCGTCGCATCAGCGCTAAACTCACGCTGCTATAGATGTGTGATTTATATACAGAATAGCACGACAGATACGGAGTTGTGAATATTCGGAAGACACTAGACACCGACGGTCCGTCAAATTGCATGTGTGTTTGTAAACTTATCTGCGTGGAGAGCGGCGCAGTCGCCTCCACCTACATCAGTGGGACGACTCCAGATATTTGCATAAATATTCACAAATATGTCAGAACAAAAAAAAACAACCGTTTATTATACTTATCTTTATTCGCCAAGAGCAATCTAGCCTTCCTTAATATCTGGTTTTAGAATACGTACCTAACGAGATTAAATTAAATGCATAATATAAAAATACATTGAAATAAAACTAATCTTAAGGATTTTATCGCGGTTTATTTTTTAATTTTACGTTCCCGACGTTTCGGCTGCTTTGCTGATTAGTTTTATTTCAATGTGTAGTATTCGCGTAAATATAAGAAATCAATATAAAAATACATACTTGTATGAATTATAAATGTGGTTGATGGATGCCGTAAATTCTTTTTTTTTTCGTTTTCTTGGATTATTTTATATATTTTTTTATGAGAAGCGCTCCAAATTAGTTTTTCAAGATATGAAATTGCATTATTTAATATAGTTTCTTATTATAACATTTATACGTTTATTTCCGGTTAATTATCAATTTATTAAGTATTAAGTAATATCAAGATGTCGAAATAGTTACATGGGTATACCATTTGCATCCTGACACGATATATTAATTAATTGGAACCAGACAGTCATAATTCGGTATCGGTAGCACTCTAAATCGAATGCATACAACTATTAAAAACCGGTATTGGCTACATAGTTTATCATAGCAACGCGACGCGTCTACTCATCTGGTAGCTCAATATCTATTTAATAAATGCAATTCCTAATAAATTTAATTAATTACTACTGCAACTAAAGACGCTAGTAAACAGGCTAGTTTTTTGGCAATTTCTATTATAATATAATTTGCCATCGATTCAGCAATCAAGTTGCCATCTATATCAAGCAGCACTTGCCGCAATCAATGCCAAACGTGTCGACAATAACATTGCAGCAAAGGGAGAATGGCTGGCAATATTGATGAGCTATAATGTTCTAAGCAATATCCAAAAGAAAAATCTCCAACAAGATGCAATTCTAGAAACTGTTAGCGGGCCCTCTGATAGCTTCGTGCTAATATTGGTCTTGGTATTTCTTCTGATGTAATCAATAAACATAGTCTAAGAACAGAATGTCAATATAAATAAAAATGGGGCATAAGTTTGAAAAGACACGTCGTTCTTAGAGATAGAATTATATAGATACCTACTTACTCACTTTTCAACAAAAAAAAACTAATACAAAATGTAAAGTATGCAAAATTAGATTGCGTTAAGGTAATATTAGTATTTTAAAGAAGTCTATCAAGTAAGAATATTGTGAGTCGATTGCTATTTTCTTTCTATTTTTAGAGCAATTTACTCACGCTTTCTTGGTCACAATCTAAATTTTTGAAACAACTTACCCACAAGATAAAGGTGCAACTGTTTTTCAATATACGGTGCTAAATACACTGACTAGGAAAAACTAGATTCAAGAATATATAATGAATTTAATGGACAAAACATAAAATTACTCCGAGCCTCTCTTGATTTTTAGGTCAGTTAACATAATTTTTCATGTAAAGTAAGATTTAATCAATTTGTAGGGTACAGTGCCTCAAGAGTAACCAACAATGTTCCCGATAGTATCTGCTTGCTCATATGTAATAGATGTGTACCTAATTATGTAATTATAGATACATATCTTCTAGCATGTGCAATGGATGGACAATCGAATAATCGGGGCGACATTTTTCCAACTTTCATAAGCAGCAGATGTTGGCAAAGGCCACTGGACTAGCATAACGCATATGGGCGCTTAACGGGTGTTCCACACGCTTGTTTGAAATATTTGAATTATTGCTCACATTTATGTTAGTTGCCATATTTGGTGCAAGCCGAAAGTAGCAAACTTTTTGTTTTGCTTTTCGCATTGTGTTCTGAAAAGATACCGGATCATTTGCGTAAATAGATAATTTTGTAGTATGTAGTAATTGTGTTGTAGCTATTTTATTAAATTTCAGTTAGGACAAATAGCAAGCAATATTTTTTATTTAATTAAAAAAAACCATGTAGTGTTTATTGACAAGCTCATTTTAAAATAAGCTAGGTAAGGGTAGTATAAATATTACGTCTTTACAAAAACGTAAAACGCATTAATAATTAATAGGTACCTATACACCTGTTTTTAAGTTGGCGTCGGGAATTAAGTCAAAACACACTTTCTGGAAATGTCCGCATCAAATAATATCTCCAATGCTTAGTGCCAAATATTTCAAACGGTTCATTGAATTCTTAACAAAAAAAATGCAACTCGATATCTCTTTTGTAGATAAAGACATACAATAAATCACTTCAGCTCAACTAGTCGCATGTAGAGACCATCGCATATGAAATTTGCTTTCGACTTTATTTTACAAAATGCATACGAATGACACATTTAATGTGGCGAAAGTATACAAAATTAAGTAGTATTTTTGGGGATCCGTACGATGACAAATTATTAATTTATTTGTGTAGAGATTACTATTAAAACCGTCCGCCGGTAAGTACGGCAATTTTTTAAATAACAGGAGCACAAACTTTATAGAATTAGCCGAACTTACTTGCAAGCATGGGTTACATAGAAGGTCAAATGTTTAGTTATTATCACATATGTATTTCTAAAATTAACTTATCCATTATTCTAAATCTCGCTTTTATTTTCTTTCATATTGCGACAATATAATTATTGAGATTATGTTCACCCACACTTTTTATTATCAAAGCGGTCCTTGAAATTTGTTGTAAACACAAACCAGACGGGCTAGCCCGCAGGATAAGACAAGAAAACCTATGTAACGGATTATGTAGCGCCGATTCGCCCTCTTCCTTCCGTAATACATACGAGGGAAAGAGACAAAATTGTCTATCCCACATTTTATCTTGTCACAGCCGGCTTTGGAACTGTGTTGAGACAGTCGCCAATTCAAAACAAATATGGGAACGTAATATAAAAAAAATATAACAGTATTTAAACCTGTTCTAATCGCAAAACCAAATATTTTTTATTACTTTTCATTTTCCAACTCAATACTATAACCACTACCTATTCAATATTATGACTAACAAATAGACAACGTTTCTTTTTCTTCTAGGGGAGTTAATTTATGTAAAACTTTAATTCCATTGCGTGTCTCTGGCAATCTTAGGTTAGCTATTTTTAACATTATTAATATTAAATTTTATTTTTTAAATTGTTAATTAGCTATGACATTTGGCGAGACGTAATCAGGCAATTCATTTTTGCAATCGACACAGCGCTTACCGCGCGCTTTGAGCGCACTTCTTTTGTTATACTTACAAAGTAAAAAATATATTGTTTTGTCTTGTTTCATGGTATATAAACAAATCTATGTGACGTCATCAAAGGCTGGGTTCACTAATGTCCATATAAAACTAATCTACTAGATCGCATTTATACTAAGTTTCATGTGATTTATGACTGCATATAAAAACACTTAAAAGTAAACTTTTATTATTACGGTAGAAGCTTGAAACCAGAAGTATTTGTGATGGCAATTCAAATTTATCTATATGATGATTTTTGGATATACTCGTATATAAAAAAAATATATAATATTTATAATATTTTTTATCAGTTTGATAAGACCTACTCAGATTACTGAATAAAAACCTAATTATTGTAAATTTATATTTTAGGTATTCTAAGGAAACTGCTGTATGTATTCGTCACTTTGGTAAAGTTACATCGGTCCACACATGGTTCAAAGAGGTTCACAGTATACATTGGCATATTTCAAGTAAACCTCTGATGCCGACCACTTCTTTAAAAATATATATTCACTAGCAAATAGTAATTTAAATTATTTTAGTAAACCTGTATTGGATTTCGATCAGTCTGACTTCTTTTTACAAAGATCTTTCCCACTGAATTATTTATGAGTGCAACAAGTCACATTAATTCTTTAATTAGTGCATCTTTACCGTTACGTAATTAATTTTATTAATGTGTCTGAAAAGAAAAAGCATAATTTAACATAGTTTGAATGCTATTTTGTATATATATACCCTATACCGCTATTTAGTCTTAATAAATGCTATCTGTTTAGGTATTTTAAGATCAACAGGTGACTAACTGTTCCAGCGACCTTGCTCGCGACGTCTTCGCGTTAGGAACAGAACTTTGACTATCTTGCGAGAACTATTATTTTTTTCAGGATAAAAATGTTCCCATATCACTATGGCGCCGATGCGTCGAAAGCGTCATTGTGACACAACAGACTCGCAGGTTAACTTTGCAGGTATTCGCCGGTGGCGGTAACCTTTACTTCCTGGGCGTCGTTACACGGTAGGTGCATCCATCAGCCGAAAGACATCCGACAAGTTGCAGAAGTCGCCCGGAAAATAGGCAACATCGGGAAATCTGAAACTTTTTTTACCAGGACGACGTCTGCTGGGACAGCCAGTACCATAATATTATGATCCTAATGGAGTATCTATTAGGGTGATAATGGCGCTTTCTCTGAATTAAATATTTCTTTGATAAGGTGTTAGCTCAGCTTGCATGCCAGGCACAAAGGGACAGACACGCAGTATCGCAATTGCGTGTACCTAATGCTTGCATTTAGGTTGCACGGGTGGAAGATGGATTTCACATGAAGTAATTATAATAAAACACCATCGCGCTTGTGTTCCCTAAAAGGCCAGGCAGAGTTGCAGTACCAGTGCATCCACATTTCGCCGCTGTTATTTTGATCTGAATGTATTGTGGGCGAGCCCAATGCCACTATACCTGGGCCCCAAGTCTGCTAACACAATCGATTCATAATCGAACAGCAACCGCATAGTAACTGTCACTTTTGACACATATCCCATACAATATCTGTCAAAAGTGACAGTTACTATGCGTTGGCTGTTCGATTATGAATCGATTGTGTTAGCAGACTTGGGGCCCGGGTACATTGCCCTTCATAGCAAGGGTATTTCGGGCCATAGTCCACCACGCTGGCCCCTGTGCGGTTGGCGGGCTTCGCACGTCAGGACAATTAGTCAAGTTCTCTGAGACATGCAGGTTTCAGGTTCCTCACAATGTTTTCCTTATCTGAAAATTCACATATGAAGCTAGGCTATCATTGCTGTTCATTTTATGCAACTATCGGTTAAATGATTTTAATACAATTTGCAAGTTAAACCGTATAAGTATATATTTATCACATAGTTGGGTCTAGTGTCAGCTTGTAAAATATTGGCGTAAACTATAAAATTGTAATAATATGACCAATTATAATAATGATTACACATAGGACGAAAAGTTTCGATTACCATATATATTTTTCTTGTATTCGTCGTCTTTAGCTCAGTCGCGTAAAAAGTGACCCATAATTGATTATATATTAAAGTTTCTGACGTCTCCGAAGATACGATATATCGTAAATTGATATAGTTGGCGTTTATAAGACATTTGTAAACGGCTGTTTACACTAATGTGTCTAAAGTAAGATGCGTTAACGTCTCGGTCCATCGACTTAATTACCATTCTTGCCTGACACGTGGGCCCAACCACATACTATTTTAAATCTGTTCGCCTTTAAATTATCTACGTTTGCATAAATAAAACGTCTAAATATTTTTGGCACCATTTAATTGAAAATGGAATTATAGTTTTTGCGAATAAGTTTCGCGATCTGGCTAAAGGTAGATATTTACTCGTCCAATATTTTTTTTTAAATATAGACACCCACAATCCACGAAATAGAGGTTCTTAATAGGTACATACGAACTCCGTGAACAGTTATTTTATGATAATCTGTATCAGATAGCAGACGACATCCTTGGTCTTATCTGAGTGGGTACTATCATGTGCGATGAGAAACTTTCGTTAAGAAATTACTTACCATTTTTTTTATGTGCCTATTATTAATTTCTGAATTAAATGATAAAGCTTATATAACTTAATATACATAAGAACTTAGGTTACGTGTAATGTTGTGGGTAATTGCGTCGCATCATCCCCAATCCCGGTGCAAGCAAGCAGCTCGTGCGCGGTTCCCATGGCGCATGCGCGCTGCGCACGTCCGCAGCCATTATCAATTAGGCGGCGCGCGCGTGCGGCCTGTCATTACTGCCAGCGCACGACCACGCACTTGGCCGCGCAAGTGCAACATACGGATTAAGTTGGCTGAGTTGAGAAAAAGCGAAACCCTGTCAAAATATTTAGAAGTCAATTGTAAACCCTAATCCAATAATGTAAGTGGTTCAAGGCTTATTGCAATAAATGAACTTATGACTTACGTACAAAAATATTCACTCATAAATGAATGAGACCTATCTAACAGTGCTTAAAATCCGACATCTATGTTCAGTGAGATTCGAGTAACTGAAGTTTTAATGTAATACATTTTTTAATCCATTACCAAACATTAGTATTCTTATCGTCGGGATATTGACATTACATTTTTCTTCTGATTATCAGCAATGGTATTGAACTTATTTGTGTTGTCTTACTGCTGATGGACTAATAGGCTCTGTCAGCATAGATACATATTTTTAAGCCTAAATCTAAATTGTTGGTAAATCATACCTCAGTTCGGAACAACATCAACACTATGGGGTTTGAACGGACGCATCCGAGACGTTGGATGCAAATGGCGAGATCGCGAGATACCGCGCGACCCGCGTGCATTCAGCGGGAAACGTGTGCGGTGGCCCTTACAGGGTTTAAGCGTCCATCTGATATGACGTCTATTTGAAATTAAAACTTTTTTACCTTATAATTTGTTATACAAAATTATGAACATAATTACGGTTACGTTCCGTATACTGTCCAAGATCTAAAACCACTTTATTGCTTATTCTTTTTCATTATAATTTTAGTTCTCGGGTAGCTTTTCATTCAATGTACCTGCTTACTGTGTACATTTTATGTTAGATTTTACCGTACTACATTTATGACCATTGGTCACAATATTTTAATTAAAGGCTGTGCGAATTATTTTCGGTAAATTATCATGTATACGAGCGATGCATTCGCTGTAGTATAACTATGGTTAATTATGAAAAAAGTAATTTTATGGAGTTTTTTTACGTCGGGGACCTGACCTCACCTTAAGAAATCAATATACGGTTAATTTTATTAAAATAACAACACAGTAAATACGTTTAAAATAAGGTCGTGGGAATTAAAAGAATTTCGCCTATAATGTGACATATTCAACTAATTTGTAATTGCATCCTGATCGCATTTTGATTACAAATATCACTTATGTGAATAGCAACGAGGTCGCCATTACTTGTTGGCGGAACAGCTAACTATGCTGATAATATCAATGTCAAAACGAGACAAGCGTGAGAGCTTGTATCGCGCTGTAGGCACAAGTGCACAGTTGTGTAGTCCAAGAGCTCGGGACGTGTTATACTATGTGACGGCAACAACTTCTTTTATTCAGCACGTGTTAGTCTGACATCGAATAATGCGTCAAGAGTGGTGAAAAGAGATAAAGCTCTCTACATTCTCTCAGCTTTCTGTGGTTGTAAATGTAGCTTAAATTAGGTAATAACATATGAATAAATGCAATATCCTTTTTTTGCTAATTTTATCAAGATCACCTTAAATTACCTTATCATGAATTATTGGTGCGATTTTAAAATTGGAAGATTATGTCTCTGTAATCAAGTCAGTTGGTACAAATTTGCGATGTAGGATCAATTATTAAGGTCTTGATTCAACTCATATTAATTGTTCATGCTAAGCCCCCTGATTCCACTATACCCTGTTACACGACTGTCATGTTGTAACATCTGTCATTGGAGTAAGAATAACAGAGACGATCCTTCAAAGAATGGAGGAAGGTCAGCTGCTATTATTTGGCAAGTTTTAAATAACTTGCCAAATTATAGCAGCTGACCAGCTCAGACTAGTCTAACTTGCACTGACCACGTCCTATCACTTGCAACTTTACCAACTATCCTGATACAGATATCCATAGACATAGGAGGGGATTAAAATTAGTGCACCTGAGTCACCGCGAAATGACTTTGCTTTGACCAATTTTCTTGTACTTTTTGAAGATAGAAAAGATACTTTATTAATTTAATTATTACATATTATATAACAAAAAAAAACGGTTCTTTGTTAATAACGAATTATATGAACTAAACTATAGGAAAATCACAACAAGTATTTGATTATCCACACTTTTCACCGCCGCCTCTCCGACTACTTTCCGTGTGTACATTTTATGGGCTACGTGATTTATTATTTTTGCGTTAATCATCTCTTTGTACGAGTGCGGTGCGGTAATAAATACCTACCTACAAACAATGTATTGTCTCGACGTAATAGTAAATGAAAACTCGACGGACAACGGTATTTGCAATTACCTCCAGAGTTATCTGAAGTCATGGTCATGATTCAATAGTAACGAGAAACTATATTCCATCTTAATCAAAGCCTTGGAGTTTTTGAAATAGAGCTTATTCTTAAAATGATATATTATCCTTAAAATATGTAGCGGCACAGCGTGGGTGGACTATGCGCGTCATCAATTAATTTGCAAATCAATTAGATTTTCTTAATTATATGCATACACGAGTATACTTAATATTATAAATATTTTTGTGAGTTTGGATGTAGTGGGCAATATCCGGAACTACTGTTCCGGTTCTGAAATTAATTCATTTATAAGAAGCTACATCATACCTGACTACGAAAGGCTGTTTCATTGAGGTACTGCGGGCGGGGCCGCAGGCAGAAATTAGTTTAAAACAATTTCATTTAATTCATAAAGTATTGAGGGCGTGTGTGATATACCCATAATCACAGTTAGTAGTACCATAGTATAGTATACCCATAATCAAAGTTTCCCCTACCAGGAACCGAATACAGGACCCTCGGCACAGAAAACTGGGTCACTACCCACTAAGCTTATCACGTCGTTATCACCTATAACATTGGCACCCTAAATAATCTGAAATTTGTCACCTTTAAGCGGTCCGTCCTACGTCATTCGTAGTAGCCATTCAAGAACATTTCTGCCCCAGCGATAGAAACACGTATCTAACGAGATTGAAGTACAAAAGCTCGGAGCTCAGCGCAAAAATCCATCTAATAAGCGCGCAGGTACGGCGCGGCGAAGCACCCGCACAAAATAGTTAAGGAAAGCTGCGGCGTAGTCGTGCAACGCGCGCTGCGTGGTCGTGAGAGCGCGCGCGATAAGCGCGAGGTCGCGGGGCTGCACGACCGCCGCCTACCCTCCCTGGGGGTGTACTACCAACTCTTGTTTCAAGGATACTAACTGATGCGACCAGAAGGGCTAGTACGCAGCTCAAGGTAAGCCCTATGTCACGGATTATGTTGCTCTCTCCCTTCCGTAATTCATAGGAAGGAAAGAGACGAAATCGATTTATCTCACATTTTGTTTTGCCACAACCGGAAGTGCTACTAGGTTTGCTTCGCTCAGTTGGTAGTGACTCTGCTTTCGGCGCTGAGGGTCCCGGGTTCGAATCCTGGTACGGACAAACTTTGAGTGTGAACACGATGGTTTGTACCCAGGCAAAGATGTTTGATATCTATATAAGTAGGTACTATATTCTGGGGTCACCCTCAGTCTATTGTACCCATTATAAAATCTTTTCTTAGTTTGGGACCATACAGTTGATGTGATCGTCTGGCGATATTATTGTTGTACTGAACTGCCTGCCAATTTATAAAAAAAAATGTTTCCAAACGTTGTCCGTCAAAATTAGAATTACAACTAAGACAAATTACTATCTAGCAAAAACTTATGCTGCTAACATGATATAGATGACATGTTTTAGGCCAGAAAGTGAATTACCTGTAAATATGAACCTGTAAGTTCGTAGTAAGCCCCCGACAGGGATACAATAGTAGTAGACACAACCATAGCCTCCATACTCGATCTTCATCCCGGTGAATATGTACACATCAACTAATTAATACGGCACATGTTAGTGTTTTGTCTACCACCATAACAATATTGAATTACTGTTTTTTTCGGCATATTACATGAATTATATAATTTATTATATATATATATATATATATATATATATATATTGATTTACGTACATAACGTAAACATCCCACTTCCCATCCCATCCCACTAATATTATAAATGTGAAAGTTTGGATGGATGGCTAGATGGATGGATGGATGGATGGATGTTTGTTACTCTTTCACGCCAGAACGGCTGAACGGATCTGGATGAAATTTGGCACAGAGATAGATTATAGTCTGGAATAGCATATAGGCTACATTTAATCCCGGTAAAATGTATGGTTCCTGTGGGATAGATTTGTTTAGTTTTTTCATAGAGTACCAATAAATTCATTTTCTCATAAATTTGATTCTGAGCCGGTATGAAGTTCGCCGGGACAGCTAGTATAAAATAAACGCAATAAAATCTGAAAAATTGGTTTTATTTTAATGTAATATATAATTTTATTATTAATTACAAAATAAGTACAAAAGATAACATAACTGCCAATTATATTGATTTCTTATATTTACGCAAATACTACACATTGAAATAAAACTACGTAGATACGAAAACGTGATAAAATCGTAAGGGTACTTTTATTTCAAACTGCCAATTATGTTCATAAAAATAAGAATAACATTTTCAAAAGTTAAATTTCGTTTATGCCTGCATCTGTGTATGTACCTACCAAATAAATGTTTAGACACAATAAGAACTTGAGTTTTATAGCTTAAATTCAAATATTTGTCTTATATCTTATTGTTCTGTACCTATGTGATATGATATATTGATGTTACACAAGTCAATTTAATTAAAAGACAAATAAAGATTTACCTTGCATGCAATTAAAATCAATATTTCATTTTACCCGACTGCGTCAAAGCTAAAAGCCTATGATTTATCACTTCTCAGTTGCGTGTTAAGCTTGTTTCATTCATGTACCTACTTATTAAATTATTTTTCACCCAAAATATAACTTGTAAGAGTACCTATTCCATCCTAAAAAACATTAAACATAATCTTATTACCTGGATACCTACTTACATACGTAACATACGATTCTCATGACGAGGCTCAAGACGTCTCAAGAATTTTTTTACGCACAAAACAAGTTAAAAGTTAATACAAGTATTTATCTATGCCATTCCCTACGTATCCAGAATACAGAAAGGTGCATAAGTTTTTCAATAAGAAGGTGGGTAGGTAGTGCACAATGGGCAATTACTACATGTAGTTTGTTAATACGTCAAGCCGTCCATCCGTCGGGGACTGGCGACATTCTACATCTAAATTAGAGCAAATTTACTGACCATACCTTGATGACAATTTAGTAATTAGCGCAGACTTGTTTATTTTGTACTCACACGTTGTGGGAAATACGCAGTTTTAACTAAGAATTATAAGATGAGACGTAATATTGCATTCTATTACAATCTGAAATTATTATTACTTAGATTTGTATACCTACCTATACGTACACAGTATTTTCTTGTATGTTATTTTCTAAGTCCTACAATGAAGTTTGGTAATAAGGTGCTCGAGCCTTTTTAGCTTGCACGAATTAAATATTAAACACCAATATTAAAATATCTGACAACATTACAATTTATTAATTTAAATTGGTTTCACTCTAAAGAAGACTCAAAAGCTGGTCAAATATAGGCCCAAATAGGACTATATTGGACCTATAGCTTTTAAGTCTTCTTATGCTCAATTTACATTTTTCATATGGGTTGAGTAAAAAAACTCAAATTAAATTGCGTTTTGTACGGCCGTAAGTTCACTCATAATCGGTAGTATCTTCACGTATATCGAATATTTAATATTCTTAGACACCGGATACGATAGAACCCCCATAGTAAAACATTGTAGTGCATGTTTTCATTAACCTTTTACAAATCATTTACTTATAGAACATTTCGGTGTGGCTCACGTACCCATGGAATTTGCGTAACTTTGCACAATGGTCTTCACCCAACTGAATAATAGATTAGTTGCCATAGATAATTATTAACGATTAGACATTCGTCACCTGTTGATTTTTTAATTAACTTTTTTTGTAAACTATCGATAAGTACTTTGATGATACAACTCGCTAAGCAAAGTTTTATATGTACTTATATAATTAACTAGGACAATATAGAGACACAGTACTGATAATTGAACTGTGAGAATTATGATATTTAATATTATAAGTAGCTTAGATTATCAAAAACGTAAATTACATCCCATGCTACTAAACAAAAACAGTCATAAATAAACGAAATAAGCATTGCAATTTATAAATTTATACTTGTAATGCATTTGCAATCTACATATACCGTAGTTGATGGAAAAAATGTGAGAGTCCCGCTGTCGCCGGTACGGCTTGTTTGCGTTAATTATAAATACGTGTACTATTTAAAGGTCACATTTTTTCAGAGTAATTTGCAATTATGCGTGAGTGATTCTTTGCTTATACAGTGTGGTCACGGACTAGCGATAATATAGGATCACGGACAGGCCCTAATCTTATTGAGATGATCACTGAAATAATAGGTACATCTCTAGTTTGGTTTTTATGTTTGGTACCATCATTTTTGTCAAACATTAATCAAGTTACAAAGTACGGTTATGGTCAGTTTACAATATCACATGAATCTATATATAAACAAGACACATTTTAATGCAGTTTTATTGCTTATCTCAGACAATCTCTGTAAATGTTACAGTTAAGTGAAAACAGCTACTAATTTAAGGTTTTTTGTACAAATCACATCACATTAGATTTTTTTTCTACGTGTTACCCTAATACTGTCAGTAGATCACTTGTCTTTATTAGATATAAGATAAGCAATATTCATATGATTCGAATAAGTCTATTTTCATTCGAATCTAAAAATACATTTATAATGAAAACAAAAATAAATTACAGAGCGCAGTTTACAATTATCACCATTTCAAAGGTGTTACAGGGGAACCCCCTATTTCAATGTTTAAGTAGATGTAATAAAGTCTAGTTCCGAAATAAAGATTATCGCTAGTCCTTTGCTAAATGCACTGTGTACATAGGTAACATAATGAATTAGAGCTATCACGTGTTATACTCACGCTAAAGATTATGATGATAAAAATGGGTCCTGCTCAGTTAAGCGTTGAAACAGAATACTAACTACGGCAATTAATAAAACTAAATTAATTACAACGCCGGCTATGAATAATTATTTTTGTTTTATTGTTCAATCTTCATTCCATTTTCATTTATATTCATATATTTTATAGGCACACATCATTACATTACCGTGAGGAATAACCCACTCCTGAAGCCATGTAATAGCGTAATACGTAAAGTTTAAATATTCATTACTGTTTTATTCTTATAGTATATAACTAACTATACCGGTGAACTTCGTGCGGCATCAGAATCAAGTATATTAGAAAATTAATTATATTTTTTTTTTTTTGTGAATTTTGTCATGTTTTAATAGTTATTCTGCTATTAGGGGAGGAGAAAATTAAAAAAAAATATGATCATAAAGAGCGGCACACCTGCTCGTGAGTTATAAATGGTGTAACTAACACGACATTCTGTTATATATATATTTAGACGGTACCGTCGGTACTAAAATACTTTCATATTATTTTAATTTTTAAATCGTTTTGGTTATTAATATTTTATCATTTCGTTTACGGTATGTTTCCTTTATTTAGTAATAATGAATTAAACATTTATACTAAAGGCACAGATCACTATTCAATGTTTAGCTTCAGTTAGTTATCGTTTCAGGAATCATTCAATTCGAAACTTAAACAGGCCCATAGAAAGTTCCGCCACGCATCGATTAACTCGCACATAAAAAATGTCACTCGATTCATTCGATACATCGTATCAGTCGCGTGGGACGACACCTACTATAATAACATTGCAACATAGCTCGTGTTGGTATTGTGGTGGGCTTATCAATACATTGCCTTTATTGTTACTGCACCATTCCGCATTATTGGCTTTCAGCGCCAATGGACACTGAGGGTGTGTATTTAAAAGTTTGTGTTCGATTTCAATTTATAGTGTCGCATACTATGCCGCATTGGTACCATGAATCGATTGTCCACTGCAGTTACGACCTCGACCACCAGCAAGCACGCAATCGTCTCGTTCCAAACTGACTAATGATTACAAGGGCATTTTTAAATCCTATTTTTATTTAACACTAACGTAGAATGAGGGTAATGTAATCAGCATACTCTTTCTCTACCTACGAAGAGTTGTGATTATGCTCGGTGATATGCAAATATTATTAAACGTAGAAAACAATTACCAAAGGCGAATAAACATTATGGGATTTGCGCGCGAATAATATTAGAATTAGAATATTAATAAAATCTTATATTTAATTACTTGAAAGAATTTAAATAAAAATATCGTATACACACACATGTTAAGGGGTTGAGAACACTACTACTTATTCCACTCCTAACTATTGGTTATAAAATATAAGATGTAACAATAATTGTCTAAAAGATTAGTAGATTATAAAGATAACATTCCCAAAGAAATCAGTCAAATTATTAGTCATTTAAAAAATGTCAAACGTTACTGGTTCGCCTTATTTATAAAATCACACATCATTCACACAATCGTTTTATATATCAACGTGATCCATATAACTTACTGATTCATCGATTAAAATATTAACCCTCGAAATTATATGCGTTTTATAACTTTATCAAACGTCATATAGCACTGCGCACAAGAGGTTTGCTTTGCGCAATACTATATGACGTTTGATAAAGTTATAACACGTTTATAAATTCAGGGTTATGTATATATTGGTAAATTTATATTTAAAAAATAAATAAAAACTATTTCGAAAATGATGGCCATTATCTAAATAGCAAACACACGTAAATGGAACAAGTTTACACACATTATTAAGGGTGCTAAGCATACAACATTCATGGTATATCAGCTGTTCTCATCTCCGGGACAAAATAATGATATCATAACATCGTTATGCCGCACCATGTTGGTGAGGGAAAATGTATTATGTCGCCCGGAGCCGAAGTAAAGTTAACGCCTTAAAGAAAAGGAAATCTGCATACAATACGTGCGACACGATTATCGTCGCCGGGTCGGAGCCTACGGGATTTCGTGTTGACTTATGCTTATAAATAATTAAATTCCTCCACCTGCTGCTATATTTGCAACACACACACACACATTCAGTTTCACATTTTAATAATGCTCGTAACATTTTCCCTGACCTCCATGGTGCAATTTGTAATAATGAAGCCCTGTCCTAACATATAGGTACATAATAATTAAGGTGCGCTTATAGGTATTTTATAGCCTATTTGAACAGTGCATAAAAATAATTGCCGTCGGTTAGACCGAATTAATTTTAATGCGAAAATGTGTTTGAATATTTATTAAAATGAATATCCAGTCTTATATGTAAATATATGGGTCATTTTACGCACAATAGGTTAGGTAGGCCAGTCGAAAACCACCTAGTACTATTTTAATAAAGTACTATTATAATCAAAAGTGTAGTTTACTATGCAATAACCTTTCGAATACAAGCCGGTTGTGTAAAAACTTGGGACTCTGGATTTATCTCCCTTATACCGCACACTTCATGAAACTCATTCGCTTAATCAAACCGCCAAGATGGTCGAAATCGGTCCATCCGTTTAGGACCTACGATGCAAAATATAGACTCGCTGACAACGGGCTTAAACTTATAACAGCCTGCGTTTCCTATCGGGGGTTAATATGACTGAACCCAGTTAAAGAAATAAACAAAACAAATTGAAGGGTAGTGAACAACGAGATTGTAACAAGAATAAACTTCCGGATCTGGGAATCGGAGGAACTTTCCTTTATATTAAGTATTGTAACATGATCGGATCTCACGAACATGAGTAACACCATAATGTGCGGGCGCGTTCACACAGTGCACGGCTCGATTCTCGATACCGCGCTGCTGACTCGATACATTCTCGGATCGACGCGGAATCGTGTGTCACAACACCTGCGCTTGATTCATTTTCCTTGCAACTGATCGCGTGCTTATTACAGTCGCATGGGGAATATCAGCAGTATTAATAGAGTCCATTGTACCTTTTGCCTACACATCGGATCTATTATAGAATTACGGTACATCAGAAACCAGTTCCACAAACACACCATTAATAAAATAATTAAACACCATCACACCTGTAATAACATGCAGGCCGAAGTTTAAATATTTATCAAAAATTGCTTAGGACTATATTTCTATAAAACGCTTTTCTATGAGCCTATATTGAATAATGTGCTGTATATACGCCTTTCACATCATATTTGGCAGATATGGCTTAACAAATTCTGTCACGTAAGTTGTGGATAGGGTTGTATCAGCATATTATAAAATTCTATAAGTACCTGAATGGTTGCCTAATCGGTGCCGACCCACAATCAATGGCTCAACTAATATCTTGTTCTGCTTTCCCAACTACCAAGTCAAAGAGGATCATATGAAAGGCACGGAACAGAGCCATAAAGGTAGCAAAATACTGGAAAAAAGTCTAAGGAGGATATTTAAGGGGCACCAAGGGCTCGAAATAAGAAGCCCCGAATGGTGCTGTATCATAAGGTCTAAAATAAATATTAAAAGAACTTTTAGAATTATCTTTTACGTGTATCAATATTCAATTCATGCTGTAAAAGCGATTTTTTTTTTATCTTGGCAACATTTACTTAACATTGCTTGTGTGATTGAAAGACATAAAGTTGGCGCCGCGCCGCCTGCGTGGGGCGGCGCGTGCGCATAAAGCATGATCACGCAACGCACCCGCGCGCCCCCGCTCGTGGCCGCCCCAAGATAAAACAAGTCTTTTTACACACCGGTGCTTTTAAAACGACCAACACGGCCGTTAATTAACTGGAATTAAATTATTTTTTGTTTAATCGAACATAATGTTTAATTTTATGAAAGGTTGCCTCAAACTACATGAATAAGGATAGACGGTCCGTAGAACTATGAAGCCCGCTTAAACACCAAATGATCAACATCCACCTAATTCCTATCTAAAAATCGTATTATTCATAAAGTAGTGGACCTCAACATTGCAATGCTTGCAAAAGGCTACATTGTTGTAAACACTAAATACAAACATAATTGTAAAAACCAATGTTTTTTCACAAATCTGTACTAATATTATAAATGTGAAAGTTTGGATGGATGGATGGATAGATGGATGGATGTTTGTTACTCTTTCACGCCCGAACGGCTGAACGGATCTGGATGAAATTTGGCACAGAGATAGATTATAGTCTGGAATAGCACATAGGCTCCTTTTTATCCCGGTCAAAATGAATAGTTCCCGTGGGATAGATGTTTTAATTTTTCATACTTTTTATCGCGGGTAACACCGCCGGGCGCAGCTAGTTATGTAATAAATCTATGAGTTTGAGTAGATTATAAATTAGTTAGGATATTTTTGAGTGGTACAACGCAGTATGTTCCTAATTTCTATTCACCAAATTAACAAAATAACATGTGCATGTTGTGCTACAGCACTGAAAAAACTAATTAGTCGAACTTTTTTGGTTATTTATAAAATAACTTAAATGTTGTTAAAATTATCTGAACATTAATTCACAAAACGCAGTGTTACTAGTTTACAAACCAAGCTTTGTTACTAGTAATACATAGTTCGCTTGCCACAATATATGTGTAACTAGTGGTCAAAGTTTTGTTGAAATTTTTTTTCAGTGAGGAAAATGTATGTTTTGGTATTCTCGGATACAATTATACAGACCTCATAATTATATTGTGTACTTATAATTAAAGTGATCAAATGGCAGGCTCGTTGCAGCTGTCATCATATTCCCTGATCCAGATCATGTTTTACTCGCATACCTATTTGACATAGTGTGTCATGTTAAACAGTTAGTTTACCGAACAATAAGTCTATGAATATGTCACAACTAAATTATTAATTTGGCTCGTGTACAAAATGTCTGTGTTTAATAGAATTTATAATAAGTTCGATGAACCCACATCCCTAGAGTGTTACTGTAGGTACCTACTTAAAAATTACGTAAGCTAAACAAGTTGTGATTTATATAAATGAATATATAAATATGGTAAAGCATACTCTTTTATATTTGACTGATGATTCGGTTTGAATGCATCGCAATAAAATGTAGAAATTATAAACATTTACAGACGTACATGCAACAAGACGTATATTGAACTCAATTTACATAATATGTACTACGAAAATAGAAATTAAAAAGAATAAAGAAAAAAATATAATGCCAACTTAATATTTACAAAAAGTTTAAAAAATATTGACTCATGTGGTAACGTACCCAAGATACTGGCCGCATTTCCTCGCTGAATAGCCAAAGCTACTCGCTGACTCACTGAGCGAGGAAATGCCCAGATCTTGGGTCGCCGCTTGTGTCAACCAATTTTTTTAGACCTAGGGTCTCGACAATATAATAATAATATATCATTTTTGTATATTTACTTGTTTCAAAGTTCCACTGCAGCATCTATGTGTACGGTGCGTGGATCGCGCGTGCAACTATTTAATTGCGTTTATGGTGCAATTCAAAAGGTTAAGCCTATTAGAGTGAAACATCGTGTTTTGTTACATGTTAAACGCATACTTGTAAACGAACCGCCTTTCCCACCACTCTCATATAACCGTTCAAGATCTATTCCCATTTGCTTAGCCGTTAACATTATCATCTTAGTAATTAACACGCGTTCTTTGCCGAATGAACGTACCAATAGAATAAAAAACTTTATTATCTAACTATTAGAAATCAATAAAGTTACCTGCGCGATATATCTATTAGTAATGTAAGCTAATTAGTACTAGGTACACTTAGTGCTGGGTTAATAAAAGTCTTTAATTTATGTACAATGTATGTGTATTGAGGCACCTGGGACTACGACGTCGACATCTTTACACCTGTTCTGGGCCCCAAGTCTGCTAACACAATCGATTCATAATCGAAACGCAGCCGCATAGTAACTGTCACCTTTGACAGATATTGTATGGGATATCTCTAAAAATTTACAGTTACTATGCGATTGCTGTTCGATTATGAATCGATTGTGTTAGCTAGCAGACTTGGGGCCCTGTACACTAGTTGCCTATTGCATAAAATAGTAATATATGTCCAAATCCTCTCTATAGTGGTTTCTCTAAATAATGTTACTTTGCAAAAACATAACCTCTTTGTTATACTTTTCCCCAAATAACAAACGCTACCATACTACAGACACGTATTATCTGAAACATGCATTCACTCAGTCTTCGGCAGATCGGGAATCAGCCGTCTAGCCCACCTTGCCAAAATTAACCGAAGCCCGTTTGCAAATCAATAAACAGACTCTACCGCTGACCCAGTGCAATGAAACTGGAACGATACTCTATAAATAAAGCAGTTTCGTCTGCAAATTTTATACAAATGCCAATTTAAATTTTAGTTTCGGCCCAAGAACATGTATAAGCTTTTACCACTGGTGAATTTTGTCGTAACATGCGCGCTACATAAATAGTATTGGTTTATAATCATAGCAGCCTTTTTTAATGTCCCACTGCTGGGCACGGGCGTCCCCTCAATGCGACGGGGATTAGGCCATAGTACACCACGCTGGCCCAGTGCGGGTTGATGGACTTCACACATCTTTCTCGGAGTTCTATAAGACATGCAGGTTTCCTCACGATGTTTTCCTTCACCGTTTAGCATGTGATAATCGTGGTTGAAAATGAGATACGCACATGAAATCCAGAAATCCCAGAGGTGCGAGCCGGGGTTTCTACCTGCGATCCTCGTGACTGAGGCAAGCGTTCTACCAACTTGGCCATCACTGCTTTATGTATTGTATTGGATTGTATTGGTTTACCAATTATAAATGTAATATTTTAATATACTGTGTTAAGGTACTACGCTGCAGAAAGCATTTATATAACAGGTTCGTTTTATGTATTACACAAGGGCTGCATACGTATCTGAGTGAACGCGAATCCAACTGACCTATATCATAACCGAATAGACGTTAATCCAGGATCAAAACACCTGCACGGTGTATCGCGTGCTCATCAGTTGTCCGTAAATTCGCCAGCCACGTTTACACCATGGGAGCGGCGATCCGACACATGCATTATTAAACACATCAAAGGAGAAAAATCCAAATGTGCATCGGCCAGTAAAGCGGTTTTCCAGCCGATTAGCGGCACACCGATGAATCAATTATCATGTGCGGTAACGGCCTCGCCGCACATCAAACTTGGTGAATGTTTTGCGTTACCTACACCATAAAATTAAAATTTCGATATCCCTACTCTAATATTTATATTTTCTTTTATGTAATTATTCTAATATTTTGTTGGTGATTCATGAATAAGATCTTGCGATCCATTCGGTTATAATATCGCTGGCAAACTCTTAACCTATAATTCCTAACATGATGATTTTAAACGCACATTAAAACTAACATTAAAAGTAAAGGTACCTGAATTAAGTCGGTAAAATGTCGAATAAACTATATCTAAGCACGGGGTAATCAAAGTTTTTTAGAGCCTTTTAAATAATATGCCTTTATTGTGTTTTTATTATCATACATGAAGAATGTTTTGTTAGCGCTTATCGAGTGTACATCCATTATAAAAGTAGTTTAAGGAAAAATTGCATTATTTTGTATTAGGAATGAAGGGAGAGGATTATTTTTTGCAATTATACGAGTTATAATCGCTCGCGTGCGTTTAGAACGTGCGTGCGAGCGCTCGCAACCAGCACGGCTATTCAATTACGGAAAGGTCACGCCGTTTGTAGGCGCAGGCGCAAGATTACCGCGGCTCACCTGTCGCTGCGCGAGCATTGGATTAATAGGCGCAGCGGTGCAGCCGCGGCCACACAAACAGTGTTCGCTTATTAAATAGGTGCTTGACTTCATCGACATATTTTTGGGGTCGAGTCACCTTCGTCCGTAGGAGAATTAAGTACCCTCGAGATACCCTACACGTGACCCTGGGTGGTGCCAACCAGGTGACAACTCTACTGGTGGTAGGCTTTGGCCGTGGCTAGTCACCACCCACTGAACAAAGCCATGTCGCCAAGCGGCCTAGCCGTGTTCCGGCATGATGTTCGGTGCTGCCATTCATGGATGGCGGTTCAGATCAGTTGCGCTGCATGTGCCTAGTGAATGTAGCGTCTCTATCTACTGCCGCCTTCCTACCTAGGCAAGTATGCTCCATCGTAGATCTCATCGTCACTTACCATCAGGTGAGATCGAGATCAAATACTTGCCTATAATGTAATAAAAAATAAATAAAAAAAAAAACATACCTAATAGATTTTTAATTGTAACGAAACCTACACGTCTTTCAAAAGTCGCGTGACGTTCACCATACCGCACTGGGCCAGCATGGTGGACTTTAGCCTAAATCCTCTTCATATTGAGAAGGAATTTGCCCGGTATAATGGCTATATAAGCTCGCTCGCTAAAGATTGGGACCAAATATCATCGCCAAAATGTGGGTGCACTGCAATGCACCTCTGCCAAGGGCCGTAGCTATGAATTCACTTAGGGGGTCGAGCTCAGGACCAGAAGTAATGAGCAACAATAACACACTTCGGGGTTTCAAACTCTGGGCTCAGAACAATAAGCTTAAACAACAACAATCCGAAAAGAGTCGAAATTATTTTAGAAAATGCCTTTTTATGAAACGTTGCATTAGCTAAGGCATTTTGGGGGAGGGTCTGCCTAGCCCTTCGGGTATTATAGGCGTGATGATGTATAGATTTCGTACACGACATCTCTCTTTTGAGTAGACATAGATTAGAGCAAGTTTATTGTTTATTAAATTAGAGCAAGCAACTTTAACATAAACAGGCAAGTTGTATAAGAAATGTTAACGCATTTGCATAAGATTAACCAATGAATATAACAGTTTATACCGACTTATTTGTGTGTGTTTGCAGTCTTATACATTTAAGTGTTTCAAGAGAGTTAGAGTGTGCTATCTACGCAGTTTGTATAATCTTATATATGTGTCTTTTAATTGATTAAAAATACCTCGTAGTAGGTAGCATCTATGCTGAACAACAGAGGTACCAGTTATTTAGTAATACTAATGTAAGCTATTATCATATAACGTAGACGAAAACGTTTGCCGAACAAATATATCAATACAAACTGTGTGTAAGTTATTGTGTAATGTAAAAAATAAATTTGCAAATTTATGTTGCATGTGTGCAAGATTATTTTTATCGGATGCATTAATATATTTCAGTTTTTTACGTTCCCTATTTAGCTTATTGTATTTTCCATTAGGTCCTTTTTGCGTTCCACTATTAATAGTGCTATTACTAATACACGTTGGGGTTATGAAATGATAAAAATAAGCCGCATAAAAAGGTTTATTTATGGTTCTTAACAGTTGCTGAGCCAGACGCAAGTAAAAGAAGGGGGAGGAAGGAGTTCCAAAGATCATGCTTATACATGAAACTGTTTCAGTAATTGATCACTGCCATATTGCCAAAACTCTTGAGATTTTATACTTTTTCCGATATACTAATTCTTAGTCACATATGACACGCGTGCTACCTGCTCTCACATAAATAAGTAAACATTCTAGGCCTAGGGAATAATAATAGCAGAAGTATTAATATGATTTTTAGATATTTATTAAGATAAGTACTACTTATATTTGCTCGCGAACATATCTCGTGAACATTTGGTTTAGGAGTTTCCCGCGGCAAACTACTACAGAAATTGACACCCAGCTATCATTACGCCAAGTTTAGCTAAAAACTTCAAATGAGAGAACGTAGAGTCTAATATAATAAAATAAAAACCTGCAGAATATGACGTATAAAATATATAGGTATGTATGTATATATGTCTGGTTTCATGCAGTTTATGACTAATCTTATATATCTATTAGACAGCCTTGAATGTGTGTTGCGTGTATTGTGAAGACGGAAAATAATTAGAATTATTTTGCATAGAAAATACATTTCGTTCAAGTCGTGTTTGTCTTTTAAAAATCCTAGTCTATAATTCAATGTCACAAAATGCACTCGGATAACTATCATAAAGCCAGCTTAGCCTCGCAACCAGAATAACCAGTAACGAATATTCAAATTGTTGGCTGGTCTATTTTATGCGATTTTTATGATTTTGTGATTCTCATCATTTTGTGTTTCACCTAAAACGTATGTCATTGTAAGATCGCTATAAAACTGTTCAGGTTATTCACAATATTATGCTAACGATAAGTTTTAGTGATATGTATTACGTCGGTATTAAAAAAATAATAATAAATCGTTTGTCGGCCTGATTAGCGCAGTTGGTAGTGACCCTGCTTTCAGTGCCGAGGGTCCCGGGTTCGATTCCTAGTAGGGACAAACTTGTGTGTGATGAGGATGAATGTTTGTACCCGAGTCATGGATGTTTAATATCTATATACTGAGTTCGCTCTCAGTCCCATTGTATGGTACCCATAATACAAGCGTTGCTTAGTGTGGGACCGTATAGTTGGTGTGTTCGTCTGGCCATATTATATTATGATATTATATTATCGTAGAGTAAGGTTCAAACGGAATGGAATACAGTAACGCTGCCGTGATTTGATTTCGTGAGATACTTGGATTATAAAGTGCCTTCAAAAATCAATCGCCCGAACCCAGACTGACTCATAAAGCTGCTAAGTTATGTTTTTTGTATAAGCTTAACTGTACGAACGTTAATAATAAAATAATATATAATAACCCTTCAAATATACCACTGATAGGCACAGCCCCCCCCCCCCCCCCCCTCGATTCGAGAGGAGATTTCAGACTTATTAATAAAGACTATACAACGTTAGAGCTCTAAAAAGGAAGAAGTAATTATTGTTATAGAGGGTAGGTAGGCGTAAAAAAAATCCAGGTTATCGATCCTTTTTTTTTTAATTTACCTTAAGGCTTGGTTTCCAAAAAAGAAATTATCTATAATTTTCATTGCCTGTGTTGTTCCTCTAGCATGTCAAAAATAATGATCAAAATCGGTTTATAGGAGATTTCTGGTATCATTACATTGAACAAAAAAAACACAGTCTTGCGGATTGGAAACTTTCTTATTTTTTGAAATACAAACAGTGTTCGTGTTTCTGCAAGCTTCGCATAGGATTAATATAAAATAGTACCTACTTTTTTTTAAATTAATAATACAAGATGAAAACTCAATTTTGCAAGGCGGTTCACGCTGCGTTCGCTGGTTGCGGGGTCGGGCTCGATGACCCGAAATAAGGCTCTGGGGGATCGTATTGCACCCCCTACCCTACGCCGCTGCACCACCGCCCAATACCCCCACCCGTTGGGCCCGTACGCCGACCTCTCATTCATTACGCAATAAAAGTGTTCCCTTAACTTCCATACACACAGACTCGAGTCTTTATTACAACTAGTGAATGTTATTCTCCGAGTGACCAGCTTTATATTAGCTAGGTTCTTGGTTATGCACTAATATGCATGGTGATTCAGAAAGGATACTAAACATTTAAATAAAACTAATCTTACGGATTTTATCGCGTTTATTATTAATTTTTTACGTTCCAGACGTTTCGGCTGCTTTACGACAACCATGGTCACGGAAGGACTGGGTGGTTGACATTCTAGTGTCATAGTTACGCGTAATAAACAAAAATGAATAATAAACGTGATAAAATCCGTAAGATTAGTTTTATTTCAGTGTGTAGTATTCGCGTAAATATAAGAAATCAACAGGGTCTAAATATACTAAAGTCATTTTGTTGTTTTCGACATTTCAAAATTATGACTTTACATAATGTTTATACAAATGCGCTAATTAAGCCCAGATTCCAGGCTTAGTTTACCCTTTCTGCATCACCTGTATAGAAGGTTTATAAAGCTGCTTTGTTGTTCTTTTCAAAGCCACTCGATACTAACTTTATGTTAAAAAAATAATTAAAGCTTCCAATCAGATAAATAGGAAAGCATGCTTCGCAGTGTGAAGTTACGTCACACACCGCTATAAGTTAGCACTCTCTCTCTCTCACCACTACTTGCTATTCCCAAAACAATAATAACCAATGTTTTTCAAATCATGTAAAATATTTAAAACAATATTTGATGTTCATAAACTAATAAATAACAAAAAAAAATACGCATATTCCGTTTATGGATAGTCGATTATTGGGAAAAAACTTCACTAACTCTAATAATCAAAACATTACTAATTAATTACCTACTTAGATTAGAATATAATTATTGATATATTAGGTATAGAGATTGTTAATGTTAGATTCTATACCCATATCTATCGGTTTTCGTCTACGACTTTTATATGTAGTTTTGTAACAATAATTGATAAATATACTCTATGAAAGACGTGTGTAATTAAAAATGCTTTATTTAGTACCCCTACCAATTACTATCAACACCGTATTACATTTAGGTACATAATGTCATTAAAATGTGATTTCTTTAAAAAATATATATATTAAGATTTAAATATATATTATGAAAACACTACTGTGAGTTTGCTGTATAGCTAGCACATGCAAAGTATCTAGGTTGGTATCAGAATACCCAACTAATATTAATTGTATACACCTAGTCTGTATTGTGTGAACAAAGAGAAAACTTATAATAATACTCACGTAGTCAGGGAACAAATACAGACAACCTTCAATATTTTACCCAATCAACACACAACGCCATGAAACTTGCGTAAATTGTTGTGTAACTTGGTTGTTCGAAGTTTTCAGATAAACCGTAAACATAGGTAGGTAAAAGAAGTACCTCCTACGTATTCCGTTACGTGATTCTTTACATGAATCCTCAGACAACCTCGAATCCATCTACATAGTTAGCTTAGATACCTACGACGTCGAGGAACGTGTTCACTTTTGTTTAGATAATATTAAAAAAGTGTAAGTACCTATATCTACTTCTGTAATAATTTGACGGCCTGATTAGCGCAGTTGACAGTGACCCTGCTTTCTGTGCCGAGGGTCCCGTGGTAGAGACATACTTTGTGTGATGAGGACGAATGTTTGTACCCAAGTCATGGATGTTGAATATCTAATTAAACGTCCATGACTTGGGTCCATATGGGGTAAATGAATGATGGGGTTCAATTACATTGAGAGTTATAGCACACGTCATGTTTACATTGTGATTATTTTCTACAATAAAATAAGACAGCAGGTAGGTACGCGTCAAGTGTTTGAACGTAATCATATGAACTGTATCGGAAAAAATCTAGTTTGCTGAAACTCTTACATAATCTATCTTACAGAGGACACTTGCCGAATAAAGTCATTCACCCTGCTAACGCAACAGTCGGAGGACGTCCAACCCGCGTGCAGGAATTTCGGCGCCCCTTTATGTCAATGCCTTCATGATACCAGCACATCGCTCTACATGCAGGCTGGGCGACGAACCCACATCCACGCATACACTGTGCTTTGATTTATATTTGGAAGCGGACCCTTATGATGCGTCGATATCTTTTGTTTCAATAGGTTCCTATTTTACGTGTTAGGAATAATAATGTGTAAATAAATATCACCAGACGATCATACCCAACATACTGTAGGGCAAGCAGGAACACCTAATTTAATCGTAAGGTCATAAAGGAAACATGTTGTCACTGTCATACTTATTTATGAAATCTGTGGCGTGAGAGGGATTCAGGACAGATCATTTCCATATTTTCCCTGACTGGAATCGAACCTGCAACCAGTTCAAACCCCCCCCCCCCCCCCGCAACGTCTTAGATAACCCACCGTGCTACCACCGTGCCTATAACATAGGGACTAAAATTGGGGAAAACGGTGTATTATGTTAATTCCTTTTTTTAATAGTGAGACTACATTTTAAACTAATTCGCATGATCAATATATCAAGGAACACGTCGCAAGGATTTAATGTCGTGCACCGCATCGTGAGGAATCTTATCTTAACATAAAATAACAACCCTCGCCACAAAGTATAAAAATTCATGTAAAAGTTAACTAACATGGAAAAATGAATATAAACATCACAGATGTTACATGCCACTGAAAAATATTTTTAGTAGTAGTTTATTTTAGTGCCTAAATTTTTTTATGACATCATCTAATATATTATCAATAACTACTCTTCAAAGTCTACGATGCTCTAAGACAAGGAAAGCGTCTCAGTTTAATTTTGTTAGGTACGTAGGCTAGGTAAGCTTGCCTTTAAAAAAAATCTATGAATTTGATAGAAAATGCATGCTCGAGAATGACATGATACATATAGAAAAAAGAATCAATAATTTCGTCAATGATTTCAAGCCAAATTTGTAGGTAATAAGATAAATCGTGTTACAGTTCTGTTTTAATTTGTTCTGTGCTGGCTAAGTAGCAAGAGCTGAGGGTAGCAAGGTTCAGATTGGGTGCGGTCGTGCAGTAGGGTCCGCGACCCTGCGCCCTCGCTCTCGATCCAGGTTATCAACATCATGCCGCCCCCTTACGCCTTTGCGCTTCAAAATCCCCACAGCCCCCCTCACAAACGCTGCAGGGATTTTCTAGAACATTATGTGGAAGACGCTTCTATCTTCAGAGAGTGCGTTGACTTCGAACACCCACTGTAATGTTCAACATTACGTTATTATTTTCTTGTTCCATTTTACCTGGCTCTTATTTAAAAGCGTACCTACCAAAGTTCAATTTCATATTTATTTCTGCTTCGTTGTTTGTTTTTTTTTAATTATTCTATTAGCGTGCAAATTGCACATTATTATGAAGGTGTTTGCTTAAAATTCATATTTAATTAAAATTAGTTTCAATTACTTCAGTTCAATGTTTCCGATTATACTTGACATTATCCGGAGACTACAGACAATTTTATATCAAATGAATTATCGCTACCATCTTTGGAAGCACAATTGCAACGAAGTTGCTATCACAATGTGATGTAGTAAAATTTCTTTCAAGAAATGTACACACGTTGATAGGAATAAAACTGCGAAGTTATTAACACTAAAGTGTGGAAAATAATTAAGTAAATATTTTTTATAACTATGCAGCCACGCGCTTTGAAATTGCGACATTGCATGACACTTGGAAACCGCGTGACGTGACATCGCATCGTCAATAACGCGTTATAATGTCACAAACATGACATAAAACAAACATATTTACTTAATATATGTATTATATTAACTAGCTACTATTTTAAGGGACCAGAAAGACGGCTGATATGTTAACATACCACTAGCATGGGCTCGATCCTCTCACCCACCATGTCCGCTTGATATTTTAATATATCTACTTATTTCAATGTAGAGTAGCTAACAGCAACGGAGAGTAAGTGGCATAGAGTAACCTTTTATGTACGTGACTACAAATTAATCCCGTTTTTTTCTCCCAAATGGGGGAAAAGACCTCCTCCCTTTACACTGTTATTAGTACCCTGATGTATGTACCGAGGGCTCCGGGTTCGAAACCTGGCATTTGTAACGTTTGTGTTTGGCGAAACCTACTTTGTGTGATAATCATCAATGTTTGTACGAGTCGCATAGATGTTTAATATCTATATAATAAGTAATTCTATACTGGTATTGCCTTCAGTCGATTGTACGGTGTACCCATAATACATTAGTTTGGAACCGAACAGTTGGTGTTCCTATGACGAAGTTATTAATTATTATTATTAATGTGTGCTAGTAAAAAAACATTCATTTCAAGCCCTGAAATATAAGCTGTCGCATCAAACTCACGTGACAAGCACATTGCGTGTCATTGCATCCGGTGGGGTGTGCGTGACTCGGTGCAACCATGCACCCAATGCCCTCAGTCGCTTTTCAGTAACCTTTTTTTTATTTTAATAGCCGCGCCATTGTTAAAATTGTTCACTAACCTATCTAACTAGCAGTAAGTAAATACACTGCAAGAATAATAAGCGGAGCGGGCATCTCATCGCTGTAAAATTACCTTGAACCCAAAGTAAACAAGCAGGATTTTATTGAAAAACATATATTTTATCAAAACATTGTTAATTTACATGATTATCACTAACATTCTGCTGATCTAATTACTCATTCAAATAAAAGGTTAAAGTGTAATAAAATCAAAGACATTTTGTCATTGTCTCCATTATTCTAACCTAGAGAGATACTAATTTTTTTTGGAGCTCTACGGGTTTTTACAGTATCTATTGGCGGTTATTCTTTGTGAGGGAAGGGCGACGGTTGTACTGCACGCTATGATTGCGGTGTTGCATGCCGGCCGAATCCCGACGCCCCGTCACCCGCTTAACCCGACGACAAAGGGACGGGTAAGTAGGTACTTATATTATTAATACAGTCACTAGAATTTCACAAGCACAAAATTAATGTGCTATCTGTTGATATCTTGACGATCTGATTGGCACAGTTGGTAGCAACCCTGCATTCTGTACCGAAGGTCCCGGGTTCGAATCCCGGTAGGGGCCAACTTTGTGTGGTGAGCACGAAAGTTTGTACCTGAGTCATGGACGTTTAATATCTATATAAGTAAATTTATACTAGAATCGAGGTTATTGTTGACGATGAAAGGGTTCTTCTAGAATAATCCATACGCATACGGTCCAGACAGCTAGTACTAAGGTACTACTACTCTAATTAGTAGACCATCAATGACGTCATCATGAAACAAACTCCGGCAGGCCCTACTACAACAGTGTATTTATGACTACACCTACAAATATATATCACCCGGACTATTTTTGTAACAAAACGATTGGTCAAAGTTTTTTGTCTACCTCTTACGTGGTGTGATGCATTTCATTTATTTACGTGGTACGTATTAATTTAAACTAAGCAACGATGTAGACGTCTAGATGGCGCCACTGTTTACACGTTACACTCGTTCCGAAGCTTCATCGCAATACATAGCTTGTATACAGCATAGCAACGTTGCATCACTTCTATCCCAGAGCAGAATATTTAAAAAATGTATATTGAAAATATGTATTGGGTGAGCTAAAGGATTAAACTTTTTCAGACGCTTTTTGCCTTTCTAATATTTAAGCCTTTATAAGTCTTCATTTAGCTAAGTCTTTGTTTTTACATAGTTTCTCGATCACGTTTTACTGGAATATTTTGTGTTGTCATAAACAAAATGAAATCGTTTCAATAACACCTACAAGTATTAGTTGCTATTAGAATATGTAGATACGACATTAAAATTATTATGCGCTAGTCAATCTCTACCGATGTACAGTTTTAATAATAATGTCCAGGGATTTACGTTACACTATCATAAAATAAAATACAACTAGCTAGTTAAGAGCATATTAGCTAGTTAATAATCAATAATTAAATCTGAAGTAGAAAAAATTGTCATCGTCGTGGTCACTTTGATGGCTCAAGTAAACGTTGACAAGTAAAGTTCCATAGATGTAGAAAACTATAATTATTTTATACTATTACTATTAATTATTTATACTTATTACCGCAGTATTGAAAACCCAAAAAGTCTGTTAATTTGCTTTGTATCAGGAGTATTTTTTTCTGTTAAGTAACTTTTCGTCTATTTAATATGATTCTTGGCAATAACTGACTGACAGACTACGCTCAGCCTATGTCCGTAGACCTTTTTTTTTGTTTTCAAGGGGAAATCCTCATGGATACCCGGCCACGCGGGGGCGCGGCGCGGGTTATGCCGGACTCCTCTAAAATCCCCCCCGGCACTTCCGCATCCTCGTAGACCTAGAGATTTGAAATCTGGTGGATATATTTCTTGAGTGCCCTAGAGGTGCGTTATATAAGTAGGTTATACCAATCGTGTGTATGCATACGCAGTGGCGGAGCAAGATTTGATGTGGCCAAGATATTCTTTGCTAGGCCCACTGGTGAAGCAAGAGGATGGATTGTATCGATACTTTAGCATTATTTTTGGAAATGTAAATGTTATATCCATGCAATTTTTTGCTAGAACTGAATCCCATATATTTTTATAGATTGTGAAAGATGCATAGGCAGGTACTACGCCCTTGGAGGCGCGAGGCGCGTGGCTCTTTGAACCGCGAGCCCGTAGGCGGTGGCCCACGCCGCCCACGTCTTACACCGCCACTGAGTTTACGGTGCTAGATTGTTTTGTATACTAAATAGATCATTGAATCATCTGAAATTTTTTATCACTAATGTATTTTTTTTAACATCAATGTCAAAATTCTCTTTACAAACTACCGAAGACCTTCTTAAAATGTTGAACACTATATTCGATAGACTTAATAATATTAACGTATAATTGAAATAAAACTAATCTTACGGATTTTATCGAGTTTATTACATATACGTTTTTTACGTTCCCGACGTTTCGGCTGCTTTACAGAAACCATGGTGACAGGCAGACTGAGGTGGTTTGACGTCCTAGTGTCATAGTTCAATAATCAAACGTCGGGAACGTAAAAAACGTATAATAAACGCGATAAAACCCGTATGATTAGTTTTATTTCAATGTATAGTATTCGCATAAATATAAGAAATCAATATTAACGTATAGCTTCATTATTTATGTTAATGGTGACGTCATGTCCATTACCTATCTATCGTACCTAACTCAGAAGTACCTATTAATAGTTATGTTATTATATAACATGTTATCTCAACAGGTGCACATAAACATTAGGCGTTGTTTCCATGCAATTTGGCACGTGTAAAGACTAACAAAGTAGAATAATCATTAAATGAGTGATCACGACTCACGAACACACGTCGTATCTTTCTGACAATGTATTGAAATAGCACCTTAAAGCTAAGCCGATGCGATATATACTGCCTACACGTTCTAAGCGTAAGGTTAGAGATAACGAGTAACAACTAGAGGCTCTTGAGTCAATGTCATTACTACACCTTGAATTTATATTGGTTTTAGTCTCTGAAATTGTTTTTTTTTTAGAAAATGGCCTCACCTAACGTTGGGTAGGTATTTTGCCAACGTCAAGTTGAATGTTTTTTAAATAAACATGGGAGATTCTATGCAAGACTAATCCGTAGACTAGGCCTAATAAACCCCACTCTAACCCTATCAGTAAAGTTGAGGATACTTTACTGACTCGCTGGGGTGTGTTATTTAGATATACGTCGTATAAGTTTTGGGGTTAATTTATATATCTGAAAGAAAGACTGATAATGTCACAAACTATGATAAAACACAAATAGTTGGTCGTTGTTCAATTTCCCGCGTAGAATTCCCGCGTACCTCCTCTCCCGCCTTGAGTTCCAATATCTTCTTTTTTTTCTTCCCGCCTTCAACCTGCCAGTATCAATTTCCGGTAATGCCAGTCTCTTACGTCATTGTTAACCATTTTCCAATAATCCTATTTATTTTTACTAACTAAAATATACTGAACAAACAGAAATCTAATCACACAAATGATTATTTGGGTATTGCTAACATATCTACCCATATGGTATCCCGATATACTTAGTTAACAGGGCGACACTAATGTCAGCTGACACTACAAAAACGTGATTAAACGAGATATCATCAACTCGGTGCTGCGGCAGTGTTACACTGCGACTCTCGGTCTAACTAACAGAATGAGTGTCTTGTCTTGTGTCCTCGTAGTTTTACTGTGGTATTGATGTTTACTCCTATAATTAAAAATGAAAATATATATCTAACATTTTTTATTTACATATGAAGTCACGCAACCATCTGCTTTAACGACCTCTCAACGATCGGTACATAGGATTGGTCTATATAGTCATCTAGTATTCGCCCTGGGGTAATAGAAAATAATTGTATCGGCCATTATTTATTTGCAAACGCGGCAACCGACGACGGTAATTAGCGATTTGCATGTAGTCGATGGTCAATTAGTCGTCTCCGTCCCCCTCGCCCCCACTCCCCATACCAACTGCGCTTGCTGCTCGGCCTAGGCTACCGCACACATAGCAAACGGCCACAGAGTAGAATAACATAATTGTACGGAGACGCAAAAATGCAGTACAACCATCCAAGTCTTCTGATTATATTTGCATGTGCCACAATTCTGCAGACGTTGTCCTCACAATCAGGATAGTGTGCCCGTGTAAACGGTACGAAAACCGCCGGATTTTACGAGCACTTGCGACTTCTAACGACATTCGTCTCCCATTAAGTAGGGAAATAGGAAGGATAATACCCGAATACGCTGCAGTTTGTGGATTTAAGTTTAGAATGGTAGTTGCATAATTGATAGCAGCTTTGTAGAATTACGTCTGTGCAAGTAACTCATTCTACGAGTATTTATTTTGGTTCTAATTAACGAACACAAATAGCTAACGTTTATTTAAGCATCTCCACACTATGAATTTATATGATGTTTTGTTGCTGAAATATAAAAACATACCGGGCGTAAGAATTCGCTCGCTAATTATGCAACTCACAATTCATTTTTACTACAATAAATTTTGAACAGTATTAACGGCAGTGGACGCCCATACGTAGACAACGGCCTTCAGACTCTATATGATGATAGCATTGTAGAGTAACTATTCAACAGTCATTGAAATTACTCATTTAACGATAACTTTTTGTAGGACCCCTTTTACTTAAATAGGTTACATGTAACAGCTCTATTTTTCCATTGAATTTCATTTTAAGGTACTGCATGACGTCACATGTTATGCAACACTTATGTCTCTACTTAAATTTTTCCAACTATATTTTATCAGATTCGTGCTGTCGCGGCGTCACGGGACTTTATCGTGGGAAGTTAGGCGGTGACATAAAAAGCGCACCGCTTGGTTACGTGCTCAGTAGCGCCATCTAGACGTCTACATTGGCGCCCAGCTCGACACCCGCTAAATTATACTCGTGAGATTATTTAAGGCATATACTGTATACTACTGACGATTCTTTAGGATGGCACGTTTCCGCTAGGACTATTTTATTTAAGGTCATTACTTATTAGCGATACAGAAATCATGCAGATATACAATAATGATCTTTATGAAATAGTATAGTCACGTAGCGCGTAGCCCGCGCCTTAATGTTCGGGGATAATTTGCAAATTAGATTAGATGATACAGGATTTCGTTTAGGGAGGGGGGTAGGGGGACGCAATTTTGTGAGATTTTACCTATATTATTGACTGTATAAAAAATATAACTTCGTACGTAGCTATAACTTTATTTGATAAACCCCTGATGTGCAGCCTGATCTGCATTTCTACATTATTAACAATACATGCATTATTACGTCACAAAGCTATTACATTACACGTGTTTCCAATAAATTTTTATATTCACGCCCGTATTCTATTGAACTATAACTCTGAGAATATATAGGCGATTCATTTATGAACATGTATGCGTAGGTACATTGACATACCTACACAATGTACTATTTTATGTAGAGATTAGATCATCCAGGATGCGCACGCGCCGCAACACGTCTTTGTAAAGCACTTGCATTGATTAGACAATTTTATTTTCATATTACTTATATCTACCTACACTAAATTAATATATATGTTATGAATAAACATAGAAAATACTTTTAATATAAAAATGTAATTTATTGGGAACTTCTGTGTGTGTAAAAAATTAAGAGAAAAAACCAACGACAAACCGTTCATATTATGTTAAATTGAACTATATCATAAAGCGGAAGGGTACCTAGTAATATTATACTTCGTCAAAATAAAAATTACATTACAAATAAAGACAATTTTTAGGCGACTTAAAAAAAGGAGTAGGTTCTCAATTCGTTTGTATTTTCTTTGTATAAAACTACGAAGAATTAATATATAAGCTATCATTTTAAACTTTTACTTTTACATATTAACCCAGCATCGGTGTTTAATGTTGCTGCAAAATAAGAAATACCTAAGTGTAGTTAATCCAACAAGATAAGCCACCTTTGATTGACACATAAAACAAAATGTTAATACTGTCATTGTCAACAAAACCGTTGCTATGGTAACATTTGATATTGCAGCATTCTTTCGTGTATAGCTGTGACTATTTTGTTTTTAGTACAATTGTATAACGCCTCTACATAACAAGGGAGAAAATGTATTATGTTGTAATGTAATAACATTACAGACAATTGCTTCAGATTACAAAGACAAAGCAAATGTTAAATTTAATATTTGCTCTCGTTAAATGTTACACCACATTTTGCGCTATTATTCTTTGGATTTGAGAAGATTAAATCATTTTGTTAGTCTTCAAGATCTTGATCTTGTTCATTGGTACTGTTTACATAATGATAATTTAACTATCAATAAATACATGATTTAGGGTAGGTATATGTGGCATTTTGTGAGATGTACCTGATCCACGGCTATTCTACTTTACTTTGCAAATTTATACAATCTAAATTTTGGTCTCCATCTTGATCTTATTCGATATAATAAACCCAACAGCGACTTTCAGAATCAAAATATTTATGTAAACCATTACAGTACTTATGAATCATTAAAATGTTAGAAAACGCTAAGCTGCAACTTTACCACCCACTCTGATTCTCGTTCTTATGGGAACAACGAGCACGAAAAGCCTTGGTTGCTTCTTTTAAGGATCTTATACATTTTACGTAGTTAGTTGTTTTTCGTATGTGAGAACAATGAGTGTAACGCCTAGGCAGGCTTGAGTAGCTGGTGAAAAAGTACTTAACCTAAGTACTTATATAATTATGCATTGTACATTGTAGCGTGATACGTACTTTTCGTTCAGACTCAGGGCTTTTGTCTCCTGATCTTAATACTTAAACATACTTGTAGGTATATTGGAATACCAGCAGGTAATGTGCAAGCTTTGATAACACGCGACAGGGCGCTCACGAAGACTTTGTCAATATAATACACAGACACTGTTCCCACCGCAGTGTTATCGTCTTCCAGTGTAGTCTCAATATGAACTGAGCGCGCGTTTACACTAATTACCTACACCGTCTGTACGTACAATGCAAGTTTTTGCTACAGAATTTCACGTTATCCTAGATCGGACTGCAAACAACAACTAAATGTGAGGGTACCTTGGTTAAAACTACGACTCTAGGTCTTCAAGCACCTCAGTTCTCCCGTGACCATGGTTGCTTTAAAGCAGCCGAAACGTCGTCGGGAACGTAAAAACATAAATTCCGTAATTTTAGTTTTATTTCAATCAAGAGTATCAGTCGTTTGATTATAATAAAATTCATATAAAAAATGAATACTACTTACAGCAGTATTTTCATACTTCAAATGAATGTCATGATGCAAAACTGAAAACAACAAGTAACACTAGGTAAGTATATTTTTATAGAATATACCCATACGAAATTAAATGCGCAATATACATAGGTATATTTAAGTAATAATCAAAGAGAATCGAAAAGGTGGTTGCTTAGTAAGAAATTAATTTCTAGAATCTCCGTCACTTAGTACCTATGAGTTAATTTATTTACAACGTTCCTACGATCTGAGTCTGAGTGCAGACTGAAAATCCCCACCCACATTTTAAACTTAATCCCTATTCACTTTATAAGCTAAGCAAACCGCTTGAACCTTCCACTCGTATACATAAAGGCAACCAAACTGGACAACCTCCTGAGAAATGGTTTTAATACTCAAAATCCGCTTGCAGTTTCAGCGTTTAATGAATTACGTCGGGTGCAGCCTCCGGCGCAAGATGTGCATCGATCAACGTCGCTCGGCCCCGAACACCCACCCGCCCCGCCGACCCACCCCCCCCCGCCGGGCGGGCGGATAGGCGCAGGGAGGCATGTCGCCCCCGCACTGCCCAAATAAAATATTCGCACGAACACTGCACTCACTAGCTTAGATATGACACCGCGCTGTCACTTGTCTAAAAGGAGCAGGAGGAATGGTACTCTACCTACTGCATCTACGTTGCAAGCGCGTTTTGATTAGGCTACATTGCAGTTTATTGAGGTAAACGTAATGTATGATCGTGCTAGGATTCGATCATGAATTAGTCCGGCTAAGTATACCTATGCACAATAAATGATGCCTCAATGTAACAAATTTTAAAAGCGTTTGCATTGGGTAATAAAACATGTTTTTGTAGTTACTAGATAGACTGCGAGTTTAATCGTAAACTCAAAGTACTTTAAAATCTTCATATTTGTCGAGTTTATATGGAGAAATAACCGGCCGCTTGCTAGGCTTTTCCCATTCAAAATGACAAATACGCAAACTATCTAGTTCACGTTTCGCTCTCGTAAAAACTTGCACCCGAAGCTCATATGGCACAGACACCAGACATCATAGTATCTGAAAAGAAAAAAAAGTGGAAACTACTACAGTTTATGGCAAAACTGTGAGTTGTATAAACTGTAACTGCATAATATGAACTTGTAGTTAAGTGAAAGTGCAAGCATGCATTCACAATGAGTCGCTCGCTTCTTCGAATATTTTATTGTTACTGATATTAACAGGAAAACATCCCCAAACGAACATAGAAAACAGTATTTTAAATGTAAGAATCCCTCAAAAAATGCTTTAAAGTTTTCCGTTTCAATTTTCTTATTTCAGTTTATAGGTTCGGGCGTGTGATAAAAAGGGGTAACTGCAAATTCGCTTGCGTTCTTGTGTAGCTGGGTTTTCGCCCGGGGCTGCGCTACGTGCCAGCTACGTGACGGTTCTGAATTATAAGAAAATGCATTTACAGCGTTGTGGTGGTGCGTCGCAGAGCAGACGGCTCGAGCGTGTTTTCGTGCCTAGCGCAACGTGGGTTTATATACGAGTATACCATGCATTTTATATCACCCACCACGAAGGCTATACTTTGGATATTAGTTTCAAATGAAATTAACTCTCCTTTATTATAAACACTACACATAAGTATTTTAATACTAAAGTACATCGCTGTATCCATTAGTAGAGACGCAAAATCGAATGCACCATAAACTCTTGCGATTAAAAAGATCATAAGCAAATTTACAACGCGAAAATATTATCCCTTTGCCAAATCCAAAGGGTCCCAAATAAAAAAAACTAGAGTACATGTCTTCTCTAGGGTATCTTTAAAAGTTACATTCTTAATTAGAATTTATGTGGTAATACAAGATCCGTTACAAATATTCATTTCTTACAAAATAAGAAAACATAGGAAACTAACTCAAAAACTTAACTCCGACAACCAGCCTCTTTCATGGCTTATCAGCAATCCCACTAATTGGCTTTCTGAAGACAGGGGCAGCCGACACTCGGACAAATCTAGGTAGCCTGGAAACCGACAATAATACGAGTAAAAATACATTTATTAGTTCTAAACACACATTATGTTGAATAATTAATCAAAAAATATAAAAAACCCTAACGATAACGCTTCAGCGGGAGAGTGCAGCAAGAAATGTATGCAGCTTACTTGCATCCGAGCTTATCGCATCTATCAACGTCCGAAGGCTTTCACGGAAGGCTTTGTTCGCACGGTGTGGGCGCCCCCCCCCCCCCGGCCGGCGGCCGCCACCCCCGCCCTCAGACGTTACAAACAACTTGAGTTTACTCCGACAGCCGCCCAACTTTCTGTGTGGGTTGATAGCCCACCGAAATGTTACCCATTTGTTTGCGGTTAAAGGTAATTACCGGTAGAGTTATCGGAAAAGGATTATTTTTTAAGTTTAGAGGTATGGGAGGGGTAGAGATTTAGTTAAAGAAGTTTTTATTCAATATCGGACAGATGAAATGAAAACAGTATTCTTCGATTTTGTCTTTTTAATCGACTTCAAAATAAGGAGAAGGTTCTCAATTCGTTTTTGGTTTTTTTTTCTATATTTTTCATAACAATGTCTAAACGTCTTACATACGTTCTTAAAACATAAAACATCTTAAATTTCAACTGTTTTATCGTTCTGTCTATTGACGTTCATGTTGGATAGATACCTGATCAGTCTTATTCAAAAAAAATCCTTATCGATATCTTCAAAATACCCAGTAATTAGGATTTTATTTCAAAAGTGTCTATTGCAACGGTATCAAGTGGGGGGGGAGGGTGCATCTGAAGCGCCAGCGTGGCAGGGTGGACATCGATCAACGTCGCCGGCGCCGACCGGTACTAATGCGGGCGAGGCCAGCCCAGCGATGTCGGGCGGCTGCGCCCGCCCCACACCGCGTTGTTGCTTTTGAGAAGACTTTCGTGTGTGTAATCAAATATCTATCACCTGTATGTTTTGTGTGATCTTTTACGCTTTGGTTATGTGAAAGTGTGTTTTTGTAAGTTTAAAAGATGATTTGAATGAAATTTTAAATAGGGGATGGTCGCGTTCCATATTCCAAACCAGTAGTTGAATTAAAGAAAAAAATGTCACTAAGTGCCTATATACACTATACGAAATAGATGATGTGAATTTGACTTTGTAAAATAATACATCTTGTTGCATATCATCTAATATAGTTTTTAAAAGTAATAAAAGCCTTCTTGGATGAAGTTCGATCGCGGCGGCGGCATGACATACATGGCGCGGGCGCGGCGCGGCGCGGCATCGCATCGATCACGCGCGATAGCATCGCCGCCCACCGCCCGCGCACTTCAGACGCACTCCTTATCGAATATTCCAACGTATCGTTCTTAGGCGAAATAGAAATAAAAATATAATAACATTTTGGATTATTAAATGACGTTCCAACTAACCTCCATATGATGTTGACCTAGCTAAACACGTAGCTTTTTGAGTATACTATATTAATAACAGGCATTGATAATACCGCATATGGCTAATGGAAGGTGAGGTCTTCTGTCAGAAGAAAGCTTTAACATTGCAGTTTTTTTAATAAACATATTTTACAAATATATCATTTAGTGTCACAATCTATGCCTCTAAATGCACCGTCGAACAAGCTATTGAAGATAGATGACGTCATTGTATAATTTTCGAAGCGGTATTGGTTGTACGATAAGGACACAGACCCAACGCGAGTTCTCCGTCAAAAGGATCACCGTTGCCGAACGAACGCTTCATCCTTCTACGTCGGCGGGCGTTTAATATCCGCGAACGGGTTGTTCCGTTTTCATCCTATGACGTCTCATCCTATAACTATCTTTTTGATATTCTTAATTCTTCTTTGTCCCATGACGCCCATGACGGTCCAGCGGAGAATTAAAGGGGAGGACTTTTCCCAGCAGTGGGACACACAAGACGCGATTAAAAACAAACTGAATATATTCCTTGAGTATTCCTAACTCAACAGATTTCAAAGCCTTTGTATACTATTTGATAGCGTTGAAATCGGTTCAGCCCAAGATTTAATCAATAAGTTGAATAAAGGATATAAATCGGTTGAATTAAGAAAAAATCCTTATAGGGTGAAACGTCATAGGATGAACACGGAACAACCCCCGCGAACCGATGCGGCCGTCTCACCCATCTTTTTACTGCGCGCCGAGCGAAAAATAATTGATCGATTCCACCATCCCACAGGGATTAATGGTAGTATGACGTAATAGGAAAGTGCCACGTACAAACTGCAAACATGGGAATTCTCATTCGTTTCTAAAATGTATCGCGAAAAACCGATTTGGGCGACATCCAATACGTACCTATGTCATAATATGCGGATGTAATAATGGTTCTTCCTATCAAAGCTTTTAGAACCATTATTCATTGCCATCTAGGTAGAGGCTATACACCTGGATATACCTCAGGTGTACATATGCATACACCCGATAATTAAGCACAAACATTCAACCAGAAAATTTAAGTATTGTAGGGTAATGATCCTGTTATCTTTACGGGTTCCGAGTATTTACCCTTAGGCCGTGTGGACCATGGTCCGGGGTGGTAGATGCGAGGGACGCTCCTTGCGCAGCTTTGGGCGCCTTTCATACTCGTTTCCGTTCACGTTCGTTAATTTATGGGATGGGATACTTATAAGTCCAGGTCGCGTATCCCCAGGGTGCCAAATCATATAATGCTCCACTGACGGTAAGTACAAACTTTGTGTTTTGAGCACGTATGTTTGCACCCAAGTCATGGATGTTTAATATGTACATAAGTAAATATGTACCTACCGGGATCACTCCAGTCCATTGTGAACGGTACCTCTAATAAAAGCGTTGCTTAGTTTGCTAGTTAGGGTATTCATCTAGCGATATTTATTTATTTTTAGGCACAAAGTTAATTGGGTAAAATGCGTTTTACAAATAAGGCCGAACTTTATATATTTCTATCGCTATATACTTTTCAACTCTGGTCCGACCTGGGCTAGGAAGATACAAGAGAACCAGGTCGGGCCTCACGGCTTTTTGAGAGATACGCGGCCATTGTCGGCCCATTGTCGGGGAAACAATGGCCATTTCAACACCTCACAATGGCGCGAGCTGCTCCGTGAAAAATTAACGCGCCTGAACTGCGTGCAGTGCACGCCTCCGACGAGCTTCCGCACTCTACACTGTAATTGACCTAAATATTAGTAAAACATTTTTAGCCCGCGACTAGGGCCCCAAGTCTGCTCACATAATCGAACAGCAACCGCATAGTAACTGTCACTTTTGACAGATATCCCATACAATATCTGTCAAAAGTGACAGTTACTATGCGGTTGCTGTTCAATTATGAATGGATTGTGTTAGCAGACTTGGGGCCCTGATTGGTAGTGCTTTCTGCACCGAGGGTGCTGGGTTTAAATCACGGCAAATATTATGTGATAAGCACAAATGTTTGTACCCGAGTCATGGACGTCTAGTGATAATTACTTCAAAGTATTTTTTAACATTGTTGAAAGGAGATATTGCCACCTATATCCAAAAAACTTGGTGGATTAATAAAAAAATCAAATCTCAATCGAGTCCAGTCTATTGATTCTTTAGCGCTTTCAACAATTTATTAAAAAAGCGACAGGTCACCGATTTCAGTGAATCAAAATGGAGACATAAACCTGAAATATCGATACGATAGCTCGCCTCTGCGGTCTCAATACAGCCCAATTAGTCGGCGCAGACTTCCGCACGTTTTTGCCCCACCACTAACAGGCAAGATCTGAGAGAAAAGACATTTACACTTTGCGAATTTTGTGTTGAAATAAAATTATAATGTTATCCTGTTTCTTCCATCATCTTCTTAATTATCTAATTAATATTGTGCATCCTAGACTGTTGTGTCGTTATTTAGGTAGGTACCTATTAACAAATCTTGTTGGATCTGACTACCGATAATGACTTCCACACATCACGGTCCTCCGCAATCCCTACAAAGCAATGACGGCCCCCCACTAGGTGGATTGTCGAGGGTCGTCCTACACTACACCTTCCGGCTCGTGGTCGCCATTCTATAACCTCTCTGCCCCAACGGTTCTTCGAGATAAAAGCCCCACCCACTGCCACTTGAACTTTGAAATTCTTTGAAATATTCCAGTTATTCTAGTTCGTCACGGATGTCCTACTTTCTGATTCATTCGCGTAGTGCAACTCCAAGCATACCTCTCTCCATTGCGCGTTGAGCGACCTTGAGCTTTCTTATGAGGCCCATCGTAAGCGACCACGTCTCTCACAAAATTAAAATTAAGCAAATAAAAAAAAACATGTTGAATCTTAGCCCCAGATTTCAAATCCAAAGTTAAAACTTGCTGTTGGGCTACTTAAAAATGTATAACACAGTAAACTAGGCATTAGGTATGTCATAGGTTTATAGACTAAGACAGCTCAGACATTCATTCTGATTCAATAAAAATCGTAAGGTATAAAACAGCTTACAGAGTTATAGTAGGGATTATAAGCTCGGCTCAGCAGACAATTACGCAGGTCAAGCGTGCGCTCGCCGGCGCAGCCACAATTCACAAACGAACGCCACACGTCTATACATGAACTAACGTAGCTCTATATCGCTCTACATAGAAAAATATAATATAAGAAAAGAAGTGGTATTATTTATAAACACACGTATTTTATTTGGTTACACAAACTGTAACTCATTTCATACTGCACACTAACGAGAATATTAATAGATTGCTTTTGTTTAGGCGCTTAAATATATCGCTGCAATAAATATGAACTTGTTGCAATAAATATAAATGCATTAAGTACCGCAAACAATGATGATCTTCAAGGAACCATGCTAGACTTTAACGTGGGAATGCTGTGTTCTCCGCAGTTATACAGCCTCTACCATCATAAACACCGATCCATTTCACTTAACTGTAGTGTACGCATTTAACTGGCATTCTTGAAATATGCAAAGCGCGCTCACGACTGAGACCCACGTAGGTAATAGCGCGTGAGATGCTCAGAGCAAATCTTGCTCTAAGCCAGAGAAAAATCTAAAATCGGATCGCGTTAGCTTTAGCTTCACTAAAAATATAATATTAAAGATAATTCATTTTCTGATGTATATAATTCTGAGGTGATACGAAGTTCGCTGGGACAGCTAGCTAAGTATACAATGTTTGTTAAATTAGGATAGATTGTTTATTTTTTTACATCTGAAGTACAATAGGCATATAGCAAGCTCCTGTTTTTTTATTGGATTTCGGTATAAGTAAAGTCATAACATTTGTGTGATCTTCATATTTTTATCATCCTTTAAAAAAGACTCAGCTCATAATAGTTGCCATATTTTTACCACATAATATACATCTTAAGATACGTAACTAAAGGTGAGATGTATTGACACACGACTATTATCATAGGTATTATTTCACACCTTCCCTGTCATCTTTTTTTCCACACGCTAGCAATAGTGCAAAGATAATCGTTATCTATGATCACATTATTGCAGAATTAAAGTTCTTAATAACCATGACATTAAGCTGAAGGAATGTTAGAAAAATAATTTAAGTTACTAGGTACGTCTGCAATGACGCCGGTGCAGTAATGCAGGTACAGTCACGTTCATAAAAACTTAAGCATTCGAAAAATTCTTTGTACAAAATGATAGTAATCTAAACGCAAGGTAAAAACGCTTCTTATTATGCCTACACTGAGCACGGTTTCAGTTTTTGAACGCAAGTTTTTACAAAACAAGTAGATGTGGATTATTTATATAAGTACGTATAGCTCTTTGTGTTCGTCGTCTGTACTTATTAAAAAGCCAACTCAGCACATTTAGTGCTCCATGCGAGATCTGAATCGGATAACTACCCACAACTTTGTTATAATTATAGGTACTGATGCTATTTGTTATGATGCTTATTCACAATTAAAAATATTGCTTTTTAATATTATAATTTTAATGACATAATTAGACATACATTTCTTTGACAGTATAATTTCATTCTACTCAGAGAGCATATTATATATTATTTTCTTTGAAACTGCAGCTTATTGCTAATGTTGTTCCGTTATTATAATGGGGATAGGAGAACAATAAATTGTTCCACATAAACAAACGAGCAGGCAAGTCTGTTTGCTGCACGCACGGCGCAGGCGCGGCGTGGGTGCTCTCGACGATATGTCTCGGATATAAAACAAATGGCAAGCGCCTGCGTCCGCGATGCGCGCTGCGTGAATCGTGACAGGCCCGCACACCCGGCGCAGGATTCGAGACCTAAACTTACCTATAACCTTACTTGGTATACGCAACTTGTTTTGCTCGCAGTTGTGCAGATCTACCTGAGGCATCTAGCGGAAATGAGAACTTTTATTCCTTAAGAAGAAACACATTTATTTTCTAGAGATGAACACTATTTTTGTTGTTTACTGGTAACGGTTGAATAAAGTTCAACAGATTATCAGAATTCAAATTTGTAAAAGCCTACTTGCACTTAAACCATAAAGTCTACTTAAAAGATAATTGCTGATCATAATGTCTAATTTTATTTATATAGACTATCTATATTTACCTAGGTACACTTATGATGATATACGCAAGCGGTATTGTACCATTTCTCACAATAAAATTGAAGGGTGTGCGAACATTATTTTGTTAACAGGATGTTAACTGCGCGTTATAAATTAATTTAATTAATAAGCTCGCCACTCGGTAGTAAGTATTGTTTTATGGTTGCCTGCGTCTGCGCATATTATGGCTGCCCCGCTCGCCGCGGGCCTACTGAAATAAATTAATATTTATATACTTAGTTTATTTTCTAAAATGTTGATCTGTTTAATCCAATTAATAAAAAATAACAAGCTTTTATAGTTCTAAAACATTGAAAGATAACGATCCTATATATGTTTATCTGAGGTATTGTATGATCTAACTTGAGAAATTATTAAACTCACACATACTCACACTGAAGGTATAAAATATATACGTTCATAGTTTGACCAATAATACATTTATATGATATTTATTAAGTAAATATTAAACAATAACGGCTTATAAAATTTATACAAAGTTCAAGATCAGAAAGTCAGACACCTATTCTACATTTATAAGGAATGTTTAAGATAATGAAAACTAGAAAATGTAGCGCATATATTTTTTTTATGGTTTTGATTGTGATGGTTGAATTAGCGCGTATGAGCATAATTGTGCCGTGCATAGAAGGCTCCTAGGGGCGGCGCACGCGAGCGCTTTCGTCCCACATGCGCCCGCGCAGTCACGCAAGTGGCCTGTCCATAGCCCAGCAAAAGCTTTTTGTCAATTGAATACGAATGTTATAAACTAATCTAACAATAGGTTTATTTATTTATTTTCTGATTTGGAAAAACAGACGAAAATTATATTTATATAATACAATCTAGGCATTGATTCAGGCTCAAAAGCATTCACCGTGCTATTCCTAACCAATTACGATAAATATTAATTGATTTAATAGTAAAAGCTGAAAATGTTATCTCTACCATAATAATTACACCACATATTCTGTACTCGAGTTAAAATAGTGCTTAATATGGTCCAAAACACGGCTAAAGAACAAAACAAAACTTCATTATAACCTTGTTAAGAGAAGATACATACAGGCCATAAAAGTCGTTAGCGTTTAAATAGCGAAGCGGCTGCCTCAACCGAGAGCCCCATTACCGCCGTTTGTACCATTCTGTTACAATTAGTTGATCTATGAGGCACTTTATAGTTTTTCGCGCGTTTACTCTGATGAATAAAACTCTACTGAGTTGTTTTTTTGAAAAAGGAATAGACTATCCACACACTCACACAACTGTTAGTCGTATAAGCCCCCGAGTCCTGGGGAAAAGCTAATTGTGGTGGCACTTGCAACGACATAAATTGAAAGCAAAGAAGAAGGAGCTGGATTTTTTTTTAACTTAAAACCTTTAAAAACCTTTGCTAACGTTTAATCCTGTATGTGAGGGTCATAAAAAGTTCAGTTATTGTTTTGTAACGAAAAGGAAATCAGTATAAAGTAAAATGCCTACCTAGAGTACCGTTCATCGTTCGTGTTACGTACAACCTAATCGATCCAGGTATTATTTTCGAATCAATACCCGTGGCCGTACCTAATAATCGGCATCGGACCGCAGTGCGTCGGAAAATATAATCTGTGCAGTCCCGTTCACTCAGATGCTGCCAACATTTTTTATGATAAAAATAGTAGAGCTCTAATCCGATATTTTATTAATCTTTTTTGCGTAAATCATAGGATATCAACACAGGAAAATTTCACAGTACTCATGGAAGAACTCATGAAATTTTCCTACACACAAAATGTTGAGGGCCGAGGGTTGCGACTGAAATTACTGTCATCAAGAGGCTCAGTTGTTCGTCATCTGACCATCTAAATCGCTTTACTTAACTAGGGTACATCCCAAATGGCTTTTTCTTATATTGGGAATAAAAAAGGTAGTGAATGTAGAGTGCCGTTCTTGTCTAATATTAGGTACATTTTTCCTTCTTCCGTTTCCTGTTTTTCAAATTTTTGATAGATTGTACTTATTGTGTTCTTTATGAAAGGCAATAAAAAAGATTGCCAATTTTATGGTGTATTTAATCCTAAAATGTAGCATGCAAATCTAACAATGCACAGGTACACACCTAGTAGGTCAACGGCCATATAATTAAGCGCTGCTTTAATGACAAGTCCTACTTAACTGTTTGGAACGTCGTCATCTTGCATTTTTTGTGTCCATCCATCAGCTAAATTACGTTTTCTCATGGACACAAGAGGACCGACTTTGAGAGTGGTTGGAGTCTCCAGCACCCACCGAAAGTTAATATATTGGATGCGGAGCACCCATGACCAGAAGTGCATTTTCTTTTATAGAAGCTCTCTAATACTTTTAAGTGCAAATACTTTCGGTCCGTATGTCTGTCTGTTCTCTGCTAATTTGAGTTCTACTAGATATTTTGGGCGGTTTCTACCATTATGTGGGATATTCGTAAGCGTGTATTTGTCTCGCTCCTTTTTACCCGATAGTGTAAAAAGAAATACATTAATACATTATAGTAAAATAAAACATTGATTTAGATAGGGATATTATGCGCTGAGATGTAAGTGCATGCACTTCTATAATAAATGTGTCATGATTTTAGTAATTATGAAATAGAAAAGTCTCTAATCAAGAATAGGGTAAGTTCGTGCTGAACAAACTGGCCCCGAGCCGTGGGCGTGGCCGGCGCCGGAGCGTTGGTAAGGCACGCGCCGATCTTCTAGATTATTTTGTTATATAAAGCAATCGATGCACCTCCGTGAAACTAACACGTTGCGAGCGAGCACACTTCACGTGTACTCCCTGGAAAACAGGCAAAATACTATAAATGATTTGTGTACCTAACCACTTATCAATTGAGTAACAAATTCGTAGTTACTGGTGGTAGGCTTCGGCCGTGGCTAGTCACCACCCACTGAACAAAGCCATGTCGCCAAGCGGCCTAGCCGTGTTCCGGCATGATGTTCGGTGTTGCCATTCATGGATGGCGGGTCAGATCAGTTGCGCTGCATGTGCCTAGTGAATGTAGCGTCTCGATCTACTGCCGCCTTCCTACCTAGGCAAGTATGCTCCATTGTAGATCTCATCGTCACTTACCATCAGGTGAGATCGAGATCAAATACTTGCCTATAAAGTAATAAAAAAAAAAAAAAAAAAAAAAACTCGTGTATATTAAAATAATTCCAATCACGGTTAACGGCTATAAAAGGTATTGAATATCGTACATGGCGCTATTATTTATTTATAAATACCCTAACAAGTTTACATAACATATATGAAAGAATGCAATTACCCTTAATTCTATGCAACACATATAAATATTCTGCAAGGTGTTACATTGTATAGACACCTACATTATAATATCTGTATAAAATATAATTTCTTTCTCTGCTGTTTTCGCTACATAAATATTAGGGTTGCAACGTGTAAAATATCCGTACACCGCGGAATAAGCGATTCTTCCTAAATTGGCAATTACAAGCTGTCTAAAAATGACTATGTAGTTATATTAATAGTTTCGGAACGCGCGGCCGCGCGATCCTGGCATAGTCATTATATGGTAGTCATTTAATTAATTAAGACTCAAATTCGCTGATATGTGAGTATTAATCCAGTGTGTCAAGCAAAAGCAGCTAAGTGCTATCACTAATCAAGATGCAGGTGCTTCCCAGGTGCGTTCCGACACTCATTTAGTTAAGTGCACCTAGTTTGTGCACCGTTTCAGCAGGCAAACAAAATTGCCGCTTTGAACAGTGTTTATCTAATGATTAGCAATTTGTATGGGTCTAACACTTCGGCGACCTATCGCGCAACAAGTCAATTACATTCAGTGTACTATAGAGGCAAATTTTTACATTATTCAAATATGTTTCAATAAAAAAGTGTGATTTATAACTTATAATAAAACGCTCAAAATTATTATTTTTAGCAACGCCCATACATGTAAGCCCTATTTTTTATTATAAAGATGGTTAATAAGTGCTTATTCAGTAATAAACGCTGTATTAATGTTATCTACACTTAACAAATTTGGATTATGTTACAATAATCTTAACCCGCTATAATTGCTAAATATGACCCTTAAAGTAATACAGATTAAGTCGTCTTGAAAGGAGTGATGAAGATATTTCGTAATACATCAGACGGAAGTCGTGTGTGGACCGAATTAAATCACTCACTGGCTGAAAAGAATCGTTTCTTGGCACGAATGGACAACAATGCCTGTTATTAAAAAAAAGGAACGGTGATAAAGAACGTATAATTTGCACAGTAATTAATGCGAGGCGGTGAGACGGGGCGTGAGTAAAGCTTCTCATTTCGTATGTACAGGCAAAACGCCGCCGCCTTGATCGCGGCAACGAAGCAACGTCGATAGTGTAACGATAACAACGCACTCATTTGTATAATTGATTGTGACTGATTGCATAATATTTAAGTGCACAAACAAGTTACATGTCAATTTAATGGTGGTTCAAAGTATTCATTGCAGTTTTGTACGTTTTGTACGTAAAAGAGCAACCATGGAGTTTCTTGCCCGTTCTTCTCCATAGGAACGGCATTCCGAACGGGTGGTAAAGCAGTAGCATAATATTTTTGTAACTTGACGATTCATAAGTACTGTACAATAATGGTCTACGTGAATAAAAAATATTCTGATTCTGATTCTGATTCTGATACGTGGACAAAATAATATTAGTGTGATTCTCAATCGGCGTGATAGAATAGACGGTAGTCAAAAAAACTCATATGGAAAGTAGCCGTAGGCTGACAAGTAAATTGAATTGCAGTGTCAGATATCACACGCGGGAATACCACGCACCATATTTGCCTATTCTAACATACCTACTTCTAAGTTCTAATAAAATACAATAAGAACGTTATACGGTTATTAAATCAAGAGTTAATGAGAATGCTAAAATAACGGCATACATACGCTGTTTAAAGATTTTGTATTCAAAGCTTTATAACTCATTATATAGGGGTACCTTTTATATAGGTACTAAATCAATTAACATCTGTGTAGTATCAATATAACTGATGTAAATTAGAGTAACTTAACTACGCGATAAGTTTATTGAGCTACATTATTACAATCAAACTAATAGCCTAATTATAATTTAACCTGGCATTACTTTTTGGATCTTAGTAAAAAAGCTTAACATAAAAACCGTGTTTATTATACACTCACACACGCTCAGTCGGCAGTTAGGCCCGCGACAGACAGCACGTAGCATTCGTTACCGCGACTGACGTCCCAATAGCGGACCCGTTTGAGATGCCGCCGAGCCGCCTGTCAGGGCTCAGCTTATGGTCGCCATCCGTATAATAAGTAGGTACTTTATGAATGAATGTATACACTGGTTAATGAATCACTGTAGTACAATCGAGAACACAAATGTAGTCTGGCAACTGACAATGATGAGTACTATAACAACGTTGATCTGGGGGCTTAGTACGTGTTTTGACAGCATCAAATCCCGATCGAGTGTTTTCATACGTTTCACAACAGTGGCTTATCGGAGACGCAGATTCACAAAAAAGAAATTGATATAGTCGATCACTTGATAGGTTTAACGGCCCCGAAATTAAATATTACAATTCTGTATTGTAATCTTAATTTTCTGAGCTGTATTGATTTTTTATTTTCTAAATTATAAACGAAACACTCTGGCATTTCGTTTATAATTTGTGTGTTCAATTAATTTTGATTTCTTATATTTACGCGAATACTACACATTGAAATAAAACTATTTTTAAGGATTTTATCGCGTTTATTTTTCTTTTTTACGTTCCCGACGTTTCGGCTGCTTTACAGCAACCATGGTCACGGGAGGACTGAGGTGGTGGACGTCCAGGTGTCATAGTTAGAACGAAAAATAAACGCGATAAAATCCTTAAAAATAGTTTTATTTCAATTCAATTAATTTTATCATTTTAAATAACTGCACGATGCATATAACGATGGAAAAAATACTATATACATCTTCCTTCACTTAGAGTATACAACATACAAAAAGTACAGAATATTTTAGCTAGATGAACAAAACCGTGATAATAGAAACTATATCTTGCTTCTGTATGCATCTATTTGTTACCCAGCATTTTTTTATACCCGCCTATGCCAATAGTTTCCACTGCAAAGCGAGGTCCTAAGCAAAAGCTCTATTTTAACATGTTTCTTACTCAAATCTGGAATAGCTTTGCATAGCATGAATTGCAAAAGGCCGTCGTACGTACAAGATGCATGCATTGCCCATGCTTCGGTCTGATTTAATGGAATAGAGAGCCATGGATGTAGAGATGCACACTGCTCCGATTCCCCATTAGGTAAACAAAAAATATATAAATATCATGTAACTTTTTAATGTTACATGATATGACAGTTACTTATTATATAAGACAGTTGGAAAATATTATATAGTCTTTTTAACCGATGAAATATAATTTTCCAAATCGGTTCATAAATGACAGAGATCTGAGGTAACAAACATAAAAAATATACAACCGAATTGAGAACCTCCTCCTTTTTGAATTCGGTTAAAAAAGAGGATGCTCTCATTTCGACATGTTTTTTTTGCACTAATGCCGTGATGTTTTCTTCAAGTAGCCCACAGGCTGATATGTTTTAATTGCCCTATAGTTGTGCCTGCGATAGGGCAATTAAAAAATATAAGCAAGCTCTATATTGTAGGCACCTTGCCTCATAACCGAGACGCTATCTGTCTAGCACTCACCATCGGTACATCGATGACATTTCATGTACCATGAACTGTTTGATCGAATACATTAATGAGTAGTGAAGGCTTTTTAATTTAAAAAGTTGCATTTGACGGCAGATAACTTTAAAATAGCAAATAGAACAACTATCGAGTATTGCAGAAAAGATAAATAATTGAGTATTTCGTTTTATTATTATCTGTACTGTCAACACTAAAGAACATAAATTAAGAATATATTACAATAACAATGTAAAATAATAATTAATTCCCGCTATCGTTCCTATGTAGAGTTAATAATTCAGTTCCTAGGGCATTATTCGCAACGGTGCATATGTTACACTAAATAGTAGCGACAAATATCTATATTTTTAGTTTATATTGCGATCGTTTTAATAGAGAACATCTGTGTTGGTTGAACATGTTGGTGGTAGTGGTGAGGTCGCGCGTGCGGGCCGCTGGTCGTTTTGCGGCGCATGCGTCGTGACCGTGCGCGCGCGGGCGTCACGCGCTACGATCTGCCTGCGCCTGCGCGCCCGTCGCACTATTTTATCGCATTAATTATTTGGAAAAGGGTTCCCGTAGAGCCAGCATTCTTGTTCTAGCGCTTGTCCGCTGTGGGAACGCATTGGCCCGATCATGGTTTTGAAATTATAAAGCTTAATCGTGAAACATTTTCGAATGTACTGTTTTGTATTTCAAAATAACCTATGTCTGTTTGAGCCTTTCACTTCTACAAAAGGTTTACAAATGATATTTATATCTATTGTAATTAATTTACCCATGCCTATTTTCGTTATTAGGTCAAGAAAAAGTTTTCCTCTACACATTTCTAATACAATATGTATCGACACAGACATTATATAAGTTATCTCTACTATTTATCGGGTAATCGATTGAGCTAGTACAATAATACATTCTGGGTATTTAGGTATACATAAACCTACACAAGCCAGAAACAGAGAGCTGTGTGAACCGTGCGTGCGTTCCCTTATTATTGATTGTAAGAATTGGTAAAGGGGTATTCAGAGGACAGCATTTGTAGAACTACATTCCGAAAAGTCGTGTAGTAATCTGTCGCTGTGCTTAGTATGCATCATTTACTCCGAGACGTTATCTACTAGATATTAAAGTCGAGGATAAAATTGCAGATTTTATAAACGAATTCTCTTCAGTTTGATTCCGAGGAAATGAAATAATGATAAAAATTTTAAGTGAAATTTAATAAATTTTGTATATTAGCTAGATAGACATAATAGGAAACTAAAAAAATAACTGATAACGTAAAAATTATAAAATAAACGCGGTAAAATCCGTAAAATTAGTTTTATTTCAATATTATAGATCATAAAGGTATAATCACATTGTATATTTATACCCAATGCCTAACTAAACGAAACCACACCTGTGTGGACTATTCCTACCGTATGATTACCTGCATGGCGCATGCAAAAAGGGACAAGCCATGGCCAGTAAACGGCTACAAAATAGGAACTTACACACAATGCAATCTCTTAGAGCAGCGTTCTGCGGACTCAGCATCTCTCGTCTATTATCAAGCCTTGGACTGCATATACAATAATACTTATACATAAATATGTAAATAATAATATCGCCAGACGAAAACACCAACTACCTATACGGTCCCACACTAAGCAACGCTTGTATTATGGGTAAAATAATGGACTGAGGGCGAACTCAGTATATAATACTTATATAGATAATAAACATTCACGACTCGGGTACATAGATTCGTGCTCATCACACAAAGTTTGTCCCTACCAGGATTCGAACCCGGGACCATCGGCGCAGACAGCAGAGTCACTACCCACTGCGCTAATCAGGCGGTCGTAAAGTCGTAAAAATAAAGTAAATAGTCCTTGACTAATATCTGACACCAAAATAACAAAACTGTAACATGATATTTTAAAGAGTCTGAATATAAAGTCGTTTCAATTAAAATAGAGAATGTCTGGGAAAAGAAAACTGTAGCGTACTGAATCGGGAGACGTGTCGTATACCAAAATAAGCATAATAATCAATAAGCAATGTTTTGTGGTCGTGGGGCGGAGTCTTATCTGGCGGTGCGACGAGCGAGCGGTCTCCACTTCCTTGTGTCTACCAGTGGCGGCCTCTAGCACCGTGCTGCTTACCTAAGCTTCGTTATTTCAACGAAACTAATTACCTATCGTTGGAACATAAAATTTATATACTACAACCACCTTGCAATACACAAATAAAGAAATCTGTAAACAGCCATCTATAATCACCAGCGGACTCTACGAGTTGCAAAATATCTCCCTGATTTACGGAATTCCATTATTTGCTGCCGGACCATTTCCTCTGTTCATAACCGGATTTTTGTTCACAAATATATCATTAATATTCCTAGGTACGCTAACCACGCAGGCCATTCGTCTCGAATGCCCGCACCAAGTCGCAGCGATAATCATAAACTTGGGACACACGAGTAGTTTTATGTACCACCTAAACCATCGCTCTCTGACTTCGGTACTATCAAAATATTTTATATTACTCATAACCGTTGAAATATGCGCCTTGTGTTAGTGATCGATTACGAAGAATGGCCTTGCATTCGCAATTATCGAATTTAACTGGTTACTTCCCCACGTTACGTTAGGGGGAATAACAAATTCTTAGCACTAACTGACTGATAGACAAAGCAGAGCCTAAGCCGTAGGATCTAGAAGCATCAAATTTTGCATAGTAGTTCCTTACATATCGTAGGTTAGCACTAAGGTGGGTTTTTATTGGAAACTCGACCCCTAAGGTGGTCATATGGGGATCACAGTTTGTAGTAATATTTTGCTTTAAAGTTACGATCGGGCACATGGCTATATAATACAACCAACACGCACACCTTTAAGACCACAAGATACGAGTATAAATATGTACCTACAATCAAACTACAACCTACAAAATATGTAGTTAGTTCAAAATTTTAAACACGAAGATATTTACTATAAAAATAAAATGCATCTGACACAAATTCAAAGCGGCAACGCCATTTAGTTGATCAGTATATAAAGTCGAAAATCATTAAAATAATCATTTGACAATAGCGATGACGAATCGCAGTAGTTATTTAAGAGCAGTAGGTACTCGTTTATTTAATTATGGTGAGCACAAAAAGGCCGCACGCTAGCAAATAAAAGTTGCCAAGATCTTTGTCCTAAGTCTAGCTTTGTAAATTAATCAAACAGGTATTATTTCCGATGACATTATGGCGGCCACGTTGCCAGACACCTTTTTATGCCGCTCTTTATTTAAACATATCAATTGATTTTTTATGTGGCGATGCCATTCACAAGGCAGACGAGGCCAGTTTGTGCACTGTTATCTACATATTCGGCTATCGTCAAGGACTACAGCGTGTGCATATTGGTATAAAGATTTATCTGTTAAGCATTTAGGTATGTCATAAAATTTAAATTATTTCTACAAAACACATCTGTCTAGTTTCGTGAAAAGATGGAAAGATTAACGGACATTCTTTTGATTTAAGTTCTAATCGCTGTAATTAGGACTATGTAAATAATGTTTACTGAGCGGAGAAAAGAACGTCTTAAAAGGCCAAAGGGCTTAGTATGAGTTTTGACAACATTAAATACCGATCGTATGATATTTTCAGAATAGAAGTGTGAATCTCTTTATACACTTCAGAGCAGCGACTTAAGCAAAAACGTACAGGTTAACCAGTAAATAAATGTAAAAATTCGATCACTCGAATATATAAATACGCATACGATATTTAAATGCGTCATACGAAGGTCACTAAATACAAACGTGCGTACATTAAGATTTTCTGCCAGAATAATCTTTATGTTGGAGTCAATTCATTGCGTCACAAAATAAATAGTAGGTAATTATGATTTAGAGCTTTCGCAGTGTGCAGATAAACTCTATATCCACAGCTCATTTCACTGAATATGGGCCATCTGTCAAATAAGGTGTAAGGCCCATAACATACACAAATTAAATACCAAATAATAAATGAATACCAGGTACATGCGTAACTCAATAATAGTATACTTCACAATTATAGTATTACATTATGTTGGTGCCTCCCTCAGTACTAAAGCGCATACTCGAGCATCCTGTATGTACACTGCACAGATTCAGATGTCAATGCACCGTCTAGATTTTTTAAAACAGTCACGGTTCAATAGATAGCTGGTGTAGGTACCTATCGCAGCAGGAGGTTGTCACAACTTCAACACTTCCTTATAACAGAAGCCACGCCCGGCAAGTTATGTAACCTTATCTTTAACAATAATACTACTTTCCCCACTATCGTGTGCAAAAAAACTCCTTAGGACGCGTCCGTACATCAGACAGGCCATTATAAAGTTTTAATAGAAATGTATAACAAAAACTAAACTCAGTTATGTATTCGTCTTGTTAGAAATCATTGAATTAAGTTTATTGAAAGGTTAATGAACTGGTCGCTTTTATTAAGGCAACCTTATTAAGTATGCACTCAATTTTCTTTAGCATAAAATTACCCTGCATAGAAGGGTTTGTTTTTATTGTAACGTGATATAAGGGCAAGTTGTGGCGGATTAAAATAAATAATTTTACGGTAATTAGTAAACTAGATTCATAAACATGAAGACACTACCTTGAACAAAACACATTCAATCGGTACTTAAATTCAAAATAACGTTATAATAACTTGACAGTAAAATATTTTTTTTAATTTTTCAGCCGATAATTGCGGGGGCGGCGCATTGGTCTGAGTTCACACGGGAGTTAATGTTCTACGGCGTAGCTGCGTAGCTTCAGGTCTACGTCCGGCCGTTAACCTCGATGTGCCGCCGCCAAATTCGCACACACCCTTCTGAACCTCGTACACCTCCACCTTTCCCAGGTCAAAGAGTAATGCACCACAGTTCGAGAACTGTGACTCAACTATTTTACAAGTAGATACTGTACTATGTCATTTACAATTGCACCAATTATTCATTTCGTGACATCAGATCCCAATGAAAAATAAAGTTCTACTTTACCTTCAATGAATAATCGTGATCATAGCTAATATCTAGATCACACAAACTTGTTTTAGCACTAATGAATCCAATCAATACGCGCACAAAGAACGCTTGCTAGAAACCGTGTAAGTACTGTTCGAAAACCATCGATTTCGTGTTTTAATCGTTCATTTTTATCGAGTTGGGCCTCGGGCGTGATAGATTATCCTTTAGCTTCCTTTTTCCTTTTAGAGATCGTCGACCGTCGGCTACGAGGGGGCTGGGGGGACGTGGGGGGCCCCACGAACCGCTGCACTGAACCGCCAACGTCATTGCCCTGTCAACCCAACAATAGTAACCAGACGACGACGTTACGTATACCAGCCAATACGGAATAGGTGCTGAAGTCAGACCACTGAACTTTCATAAATAAAAAACACACTATTATGTCGACACTTAAGTACCTAACTAATACGCGCATAATATCTTGGAATTAATCCAGAATTAGGACGCGAACACGAATTTAATTGAATGTACTTAATCAGTTGTATGTAGTTGTGTTCCTGCCGAATTAACTGACGTAACGAGCACTCGAGAACTTGTATATTCTTACTTTACGATAACAATAGACTTAAAAATTAACCATATTATACATGAAAAAGTTCAATCAATACGTATCAGTCAGTATTTAAAAACATATTATTTTTAAATACTCACCTAATTAGTAAGTTTGTCATAATAATGCTTAAATAACCGCAAAAAAGCACCAAAGTTGTAACTGACATAGGAGCACTGTTCAGTTTTGATAAGCAATTAATTATTGCTTCGTGCTAATATAGTAAACAAGTAACGGCTGCGCAGCGCGATGAGGCGGTACGGGCGAATAAACACCTCTTAGGTTCGGTATCCACCAACGGATTCGAGTGATGTCTGGCAAAAAGAGCTACTGCTATAACTAACAATATTAATATAGCGATATCTGACAATACTGAAGATCTATTGTGTTATTTACAGATGGGTATCCATTTATTCTCGGTTTATTGGATACCAGTTACTTTCAAAGCACTATAATATGTTAAACTAATTAATGAAGAACAAAGTACCTATTCTCGTTACTGTTATATGCCGTACGAAGTTAATAATTAAAAACAATAATCACAACTATATTTTCGTAAGTTGGTTAACAGACGTGTACTGTTATTCGTTCATATTTCCCGATACCGACCTCTTGCTATTAGGTACATATACCGCAACGCATTCATTATTAAACCCTTAAGAAAAAAACATTTGCAATACCGTTGTTAATTAAAAGCTCAGTGAATGCGAGGGGAAAATACTTCAGATTTTGTTGTTAATATATTTCTATATTACCAGCAGTAAATCGCAGACATAAATAGAGATATATGAGGTATATGACATAAATAGAGATATATGACGTTGGTGAGGTCTTATAATAAACAAACGTAGCGCAGCTGTAGCGCAGCTATAGCGCCGCATTTATTGTACGACAAGCCTCGCATGCTTACCTACGTAATAATATACCTAATGTCTAGACTTAAGACTACAGGGTGTGCGTCACCCTCGGTTCTCACGCAAGGCCCTTTGAAAATAACCGCCCTCCACCTTTTTATGCGTTTGCAGTCAAAGGTAACAATTATTATCATGCGATTTGTATGTATGACCGTGAAATGATTACGGATTTCGTACGTTTATATCATACTTATAACAATGTGTTTATAATTGGAGGAATGATAAAATTACGGATCACAGAAGCTCTGGTTTCGTGTAAAAATTAAATAACTAAGTGGGATATATCTCAGCAAGAGTTTATAGATGTATAATAATTTAACATACTTGAATAATGGATTACGTATTCACAATTAAAATATCCATGTCTATCTATAGAATAGTTGCTTCGAAATTTATCCACTAGCAACATTGCACGCAAGCTTATTCAAAACAATACTCGACTATTTTTGTATAGTAAGAGACTGCCATTGAATCTAAATGTTCTTGTTACGTTATTTTCAACACAAAAGATGTACCTATATGAGGGAACAAAGTGGTTCAGTATACAAATACTCTCTGTTTGTCTGCTCCATATCTTAATCTTTTAAGGGATTACACATGGCAGGGAGGAAAAATGTTATTTCTAGACTTTTTGTCTGACTGCATCGCATTGCGCTGAAATCACCATGAGGTGTATTTTAAAGACACCTGAAATGGTAATGTCTACTTAACGGATATAACTCTAGCATGTAAATAGCAATATAATGGTTATTAAAGCTAACTCAATTTTAATTCCGGGAAAAAATTACGTCAAAAGCCGAAAATCCAAGCATAGTGATTTGCGATCAAAACTATGTACCTATCTACTTAAGTAGTTAATTATAAAAAGAAATAGAGTCCTCAATCTCAATTCGCTTTTGTCCTCGGGGAGCACCTGCGCCACCAGTAACATTATCTCCGCTGTAATAATAGTAGACAAAACCCAATGCGTCATAACAAATTTCTGGTGTCGGAGCTTACTTGGTGCAAGCCCACGAGACCGGCGGGAGGAGGTGGGTGCCGCCCGCGCCTCCCCCTATTTCCCACGCAACGACCTTTGTGCCTCGGCGATGCACTTTGACAGACTTTACTAATTCAATAGATGGACGCTGTGTGCCTCGGATCTTTACGTTACATAATTATATACTTAGTTTGGTAGTTTTAGCGATTTTAAACTTTAATTTGGGTGGGGTACGGTGTCAGATTTTCGTACCGCTAATGTTATAATTAGTTTCAGTGTCATTTTGTCGTAAGTACACATGTGATAATAATGACTGTTTTACAGGTTTATGAGTAGAAAATATTGACATTCCTTTCTGTTAAATATCTACCTATATATTATAATACGGCTTTTGCACGGCGCGGCAGGCGATGTACCTACTTAATGATTTGTAAATAATTATTGATTTATACATCATTTTTTAAAGTTTACCCACATACTATAATATCATGCGATCAATGTACCTGCAGTATTTACCTCTTGTTTTAATTTAAGGTAAAGTTATTTCATAATTGATAATAATAAAACAAAGGAATACCGTGCGTGATGCACATTGATATGGCAAGAAGTACCTTCTTACCTAATAAACAATGCAGATACCTCCCACCGGGTATGTGTTTATGTGCCTACAAAGCGATATTGTTCAGCGAATAAATATTCTTATTTATTACGAAGCAATGTTCCCAATTAAGCCCAGTATTATCACAATAAATAGGTAATCTAATTGTCAGATCTCGGCGGTCGGAGCTCGCAGGTATTTGTTCAGGCAAATTGGTGTAACTGCGCGGTACCGTACCTACGTGAATGCACACGAATTATATCGCAGCTGCTTCAACCGAGACTCGAGACGCACAGCACAGGACGGAATCGTGTAATTAACTACACATTACATAACAGAGCTTTCATTATATATGTTCATTTTATGAAATGGAAAATGAATTACAACAGTTTTTTTTATAATTTCACGACTGCTTCGAAGTCTATATTCCTATAGATCGTTTATAATCATAGTCAATGTTACCATGTAAATTGTTTAATGAATTAATAAAAACAACGAGATAATTATACATATTGAAATAAAAAATATTTTACAGATTTTATAGGAACGCAAAAACATAAAATAAACGCGACAAAATTTGTAAAATTAGTTTTATTTCAATGTGTAGTATTCGCATAAATATAACTCTACATGGTTATGTAGGTACCTACATAATGCGTGAAATAATGCTCGTACCTACTGGAGTCTAATTTTCATATGAAGTAAGTACCTACCTACTGATAATAAACAATGATTGGTGCATTTCGGCCCATTTAAATGCGTACGTAATTACTAATAACTTACGATATTCTCATCGTTCAAATCAATAAATAAAATCTAGTGATTTTTACATATTTTTTATAGTAACAAACATATTACCAATCTGTTACTGAAACTTCCTATTCAAGTAATTTGGAATGTGTTCAAGAATCAAACCTGTAGGTATATCCACAATAGTTGAGGTAGAGAATAAAAACGACGACATAGTGTCTGCAAATCAGAAAGTATTTTTTTTTTTGATGTCTCATTTCTGTTTTACAACAATATTTGGGACGGCGAATATGAAGTTTAAAAAAGAGAGAACGCAGCTAGGAACCAATCAGCCCAGCCACCGTTAAGTGGCGCTACGTTTAATCTAGAAAAATAATATACATTGTTAAATTGGCTATATTTACGATCCTACGATTGACAAAGAATTTATTAATTAATCTAGGGGTGATCACTAGACCGAATCGAAGAAGGCCTCGCTCTGTGGGTTCCTTTTATGGTATCTGTGAAAACCACCTCGACTAATCCAAATTGATTACGTGAGTACTTACATTAACACCTGAGCTAACAGTTTTTTGCTATGAGGTATAAATAGAAATACTCCTAATTAATTGATCTAGGTGCTTCTACTTATTTATTAATACAAGCTAGACATTTTTTTAAACATACGTACTTATAGCTAGATATTTAAATCGATGATTGAGTTCACAAATATTAACAGCATAAATCATAATACATCTAAGAGTAATTTACTCTCTATATCCCTAATCTATATATATATCTATAAAAGAACACACATTCGGGAGTATGCCCAAGGATATAGCAAATCGCAATTTTTTAACTAGGGATTGAGTTTTCAGAAATAAATAAAATCTAGTATCTAATCTAAAATCTAATATTGCTTGAAATGACATAAAAACCTGACGAAATCTGAATCTAAACAAACTTGAAAAAAATGTTAGTACTTACCATATCCTACCGTATCCTTACCGTATCCATCACAGATCATGGTATCCATCATAACAAAGTAATATCTGTACCGTATGATGGTTATCCGTTTCTGTTAGGGGTCTCACTTTTAAACTGTTTACATTCCCTACATCAGAAGTGATGGAGGTCCATAGGTACCTACCGCATTTTCTTCTAACCTAGCGACAGATATGACTTTCAAAATGGACACGACTACCTAAAACATAAACCGTATGGACACGTAAGCTGCCTTTACGTCACCTATCAAATCAGCGTACATATCAGATATTACCAAGTGTCCCCGTACCTAACATGAAACGCCACGGATCAAGGTAAGGAGGTAAAGACGGGTGGGTGCAGTTAGGGCGCGGGGGGCGAGGGAGGCTCGCTTGTTTTGGTCGGTTTGCCCGAGGCAGGCCGCACAAAGACGACGACCGAGCCCCACACTAATTCAAAGGAGATCGATAGTGCACACACCAGTGCGCCCTTTCGTGCTCACCTCGCAGACAAAACAATCACTACAGCCCACGTCGTCATCAATCCAAAATCCACTAATTACCTATAGTACCAATTAATTATTGTGTATGTACAATCATAATAATTATTATTATCATGCACAATTACCTGCAGTGTGCTATACTGCACCTCTGCAATATTTAACCTGTCAAAGAGAACTGAATACGCAATAATTAGCGGAGCCGACCTAATATTTGGATCGGTAATTATGAGGTGTGCGTGAAACGAATCTCCCCGATGATTATAAAATATTATAGTACTTTTTGTAGGTAAGTACCTACATTTACGTAGTATCGCAGCTAGTCCACACAAAGGTAGTGTAGCAACGAAATGGAAATTCCTTCAATTATAACAGCACCCAAAACGAAATACTAAATGAAAGTGTTTCGCTGCAGCAGATTCATTTCTTGTAAGAACTTTGAATGACCTTCAAGGAGGGTGGTTGTTCAAGTTTCAGTTTTAGCTGCCGACGACGCCACCCGCCCATCTTGGAAAATTTGCATGATTAAACGCGCTACAATATATAAAAGTGCACACATATAATTTGAAGAAATAAATTAAATGCATTCTGACAGAATGTAAAACATCCCTCTAATATTTACTTTTAGAGAAGAAGGTTCTATTCCAATTAAGTTTTTCTTTCTAAAATATATAGGTATACATAACTAGGACCTAGTATAGGCGATACTCGAAGGTTCTATTCTAATTTATGTTTTTCTTTCTAAAATATGTAGGTAAATTAACATATTACGTTAGTAGTTACCAACATATTCAACTTAGGTTACAATATATCCTTATCATAAAGGTAGATATAATAACACGATATCGCTCTGCGAACTAATTCGTTTGTCAACTACAATATTTAGCATATTAAGCATACTACACATGTCAAATGTGTTATAAACCTAAGAAGTCAAAGAACATAATAAATTCAGGGCGATATCGATGAAATTTCACTGTATACAGAAATTGGAATCCGCAACAAAGGGACGTCAAAGAAACTTGCAAGTGCACGCGTGCAAGCCGACATAAAGAGCGAACGGTGCACGGCCGAAGAGCCTCGTGCGTCCATTACCCCCTCCAGCGAGGGGGGCGGCTGCCGAAAGTACGGGGGTGGCAAGTGTCTCGCTCACACCCAAAGATGCATCGGAGTTTCTGGACGAAACCGCACTGCTGCAGCATATAATGGTAATGAATTTCGGCTCCATTTTATTTAGTCGGTACCTCACAGTAGGTATCGATTGCATTGTATAACATTAACATAAATTATTAAAACTAAACCTAACAAAAGAAAGGAATTTAAATTATGTAATCAAATCAATATTTGGGAGTAGGGAGGGAGACGTTAACTAAATACAATAGTAGCTACTTAAACCTACCTACATATCCTGCGGTAGTTATGATAGGAGCGATATTTTAAGCTAGTACTTGTAAATACAGATAGCATAAGACTACTCGTAAAAAAACCTTCGACGTAAGTACGTATATTTTGTACAAAGCACCTACCCCAGTCACGACATGCCCCTGCACCGATAAATCGCATTATGGCCCACGTGCAGGGAATACATTTTTAATCTTGTTTCCTTTATATTATCCGGCTGAGAAAGGCGGCAGTGCGCTTCTAAAAAGCCTAGCCTACACGACTCTCCACAAAATCTAGAATGTATATAATGGTGTTGTAGAAGCGATGTGCTAGGTCATTGCTAGGTACCTACTTGTTTAATGCTAGTTACTACTTGCAGCTAGAATTTTGAAGAAATGTTACCTACGTAACATTTTATCAGAACACCACGTCTAGCAAACAGAATGGGGCGCATTCAACACGTAAACATATCATCAACGTTACCGAAAACAAACACGACAAAACACGGCGTTGGGTAACGTTAATAACGCTCACGTTCCCATCCATAGCTCTTTTCATTCGGCACGAGCCGGAGCAGCCTGTGTCAAAGCACGTAATTAGTATTTAGGAAGGTGGTAAGAAAGGCGAGGTCGTGGGCCAGACGTCGGGTATCGATCCGACGACCTGCCCCACGCTAGCCACCCAAAAGGGTGAGAAGTAGGGAGCCACGCACATCGAGCCACCAATTGACACACTTAAGGTAATACTTGGCACTTAGACGTGGCCTGACCAACTATGGCCAACGAGTGCTCTGTATTAATTAGCACTCCTGCAAACGCAGTATTCGCGGATTAACCTGAAGCGAAAATATACATTATCAAAGTACTTACTGACTTAAATAATAATAAAAAAAAATATGCGCTAATACGACTGCGTTGCATATAGAATGATCCCTGCCAGACTGACAGAAGTACCTAGTTGAAAATTACAGAAAGCCCGACCCAGTTGGCTGTGAGCCCGCCCGTAAGTCGTATGTATACACTGTAGGTACTCGAAGAGGATAACTATTTGTTTTATTCAACCTTGAAAGTAAACGAATATTTTAATGGATTTTGAATATTTTTATTATATATCATCTATATAAGTATTATAGCTTTTAATTCAAGAATACCTGAACAAAAGATAGAAATAAAGTACAGAATCGATCAAAAATGATTACCTGTAGCGGTGACATTGAAATAAGTTGTTTTACATAAATAATTATTGTGAACGGATTATATGCAAGTGATGAACATTTATATGTTATGTGTTCTCGCATCATAGATAATTAATTAGCATACGCATTTTCCCAGACGTATTGCCATCACAAATCCATAGCGCTCGGCTCCAAACAAAATTCGCCGTTCTTTATAAAGGCAATTTCCGCAAAAGGAATTACGGGTGAAAATAAGCAGAGCACGCAGATTGTCCGGAGCGACGTCGCGTCGGCGCTGCACTTTGGGTGGCTCCACGGGGTGGTTAGACATTGGGGGGGCAGGCGGGGTGGTGTAAAATCACCCGCAATCATTTATACCCGAACTGCCTGCGGAATTACTAGCCGTCACTAAACCCACGACGCCACCCACCGCCTCAACTTACTTTACAGCTTTCGGTTGCAGTGGGAATCTTAAATTTTAAACAAAAGAATGAGTCCTCGCCATACAATACAGGCATGTACCTACCTACATAAGTAAAGTTAGATACGCACCTACTGAAAGTAGCAATTTTTCTTTTGTATGTAAAACAGGGTTATTAGACGACCATAACATCATAGGGTAGGACGAGGTAGGTAGATCTATTAAATTAGTACCTAGAAAACTATTTAAATAAAAAACAGTTAAGAAGGACCTGCTCATCAAATTGTAAGTTCATACTTTCTTATCTACCTACGTAATTAGTACTTAGATACTCAAATAGGTACATTGTGTATGCCAATTTGAACTTTAGGTCTCTTCGTTACATATCGATGATTTGATCAAACTTGTATCTCCTCGTCCTGCTTGCGTCGTGTATCCTCAATACCGAGTGTCGTGCCTCTATGAAGTATTCTGTACAACTGCGCACCATATCGTTTAGTGGGTATTCTTTGTTGTCATCCTATCTTCGACAGTATAGATCGCATCGTACGCTTTGGTATAAGTACTGTGACTATTTTATTACCATTAAATTGAATAGCAGTGGTAGTAAGAGCTTAACTCGAGTGTTTGAACTTTGGATACATGGTATTGTGCTCAGTCTAACGTACTCTAAGTATCATCACACCTCAATGACATGCAACCAGAACTAGAGCCTCGTTTCTAGTTTTGGTTCTAATAGGGAATCTAGTAGGGACTAGGGAGACATGGATTCAAAAAAAGGTCCTGTTTCTGAGTCCATATCTAGACGTATTTTTTCCATACTCGATATGCCGAACCTATCACTCACCATTTAGGTAGCAAACAAGTATAAATAAGTATACATAGTAGTTCCCACTCACAAGGCTACCTAGATAAGTACGTAACGTTAGTACATTGAGGGTATTTGAGAGGCAACGCGAGGCCACGTGGTGAGATGCGACGTAGCTATTTGTGTCAGGAGCTTGCATCCGTGACCCACTTCGCAAACACCCCTTTCCGGGCCCCCTCACCGACACTGCCGTATATTTTGGTCTAGGTTATGTCAAGTCATATTGCCGCCATTACTGTGCTTTATATTATCCCGATGCGACTTGCTGTCAGTGCAATAAATAGTATGAAATGGGTAGGTACCATGGGAATTTTACGTTCTAAGTTTTAAGGTATACGCCAAATTTTAGCAGTCTATGTTATATATATATATATATGTGTGTTTGTATTTACGTATGTTCCACCATAAAGCCTAAACGACTGAGCCAAAGTAAAGATTCTGCTAAGTAGCTGCTACGAAAAAAAATACTAATTTGTTTTTTTTTCTGTCCCAGACTTGTTTAGAAGTTCAGACGAAACGCTGCCACTAGCAGAATGAAACCACTATAAATGTTAGGTACCATATATGTACAAATATTTTTGTCTAGTAAATGGTCCGGCAGACTAAGAAGTTCTAGACAGTATTTTTATGTGTGCGTGAGTGAGTGTGTTTACCTGCTAGACCGGGACATTTTTAGGCATCACTTTTTCAATATTTGCATCAAGTCTATGGCCGAGGTTGAAGTCATCACTATTGTATATGTATCATCGGTACCAGGCAACCCTAAGAAGGCGTTACCTATGTCGTATCTACAATTTAAGGTGGAAGCTCAGGGTCAGGGCGCGAAATTCAAAATGTCAATGGTTTTTATTCTTTTACGAAAAATTTGGACATCTTTACGATGTAATTTAGTGTTTTGCGATATAAGCATTCTACATTGCATGTCTCGATATATAAAGTTTGCTTAAAAAAGTACCTAAAGCGATACAACACCATTAAGTTAGTAAAAGTAGCGGTTTTTACAAACCTTATGGTATTGTATCGGATTAGGTTCTTTTTTAAGCAAATTTAATACATCGAGACATCCAATGCAGAATGCTAATATCGCAAAACACTAAATTACATCGTAAAGATGTCCAAATTTTTCGTAAAAAAAATAAAAACCATTGACATTTTGAATTTCGCGCCCTGACCCTGAGCTTCCCCCTTAAGGTTCTTGGGCAGTCATGTTTAACAGCCTGACATATCTTTCAGACTATGACGATTCCTTGTTTAAGCTTGCTTTGTTTGCTGGCCAAATAACACGAGTGTATTCATTCGTATAGTCTACTAGTATTTAGCTAGTACCATCTTGGTAGTCTAGTGTGTATTGTATTATATGATACAAAAAGTTAAGTATTTTTTTATCAAACCTAGTGATTGCATGATGTGCACTTACCCCTTCGATAAGCTTATGCGCCGAAGCGCGGTGGCAACGGTCCATATTAGCATTTATAATGGAAAGTTCGCACCGCGCCAGTGTCACTAATTAAAAAAGGCAAGCCACGATTGGTCGCGGCTCACATCAAACCGACCGGCAAATTTGACGGATTCGCTCGTTAGCCCTCAACGTGTCATAGTACAACGTATAGGAACATCTTGCCGTTTCTGGATGTTATCAAAAATCATTACTAGCTACCGTTGCTAATTTGTACTTCATATTCGAGTTCTGATTCAGTTTGCTATCACCAACCTTTTTAGATTTCCATTATTCTTTGAATTTGTAGGTATGTCTGAAAATGCATCGACACAACGTAGAGATTTGGTGTAATTAAACAAAATATTACATAAATAATATACAACATTTTAATCTTAAAATGTGGTCAATATACTGCGTCTAGCACAAACGTATTAAAAAAATATAGAACACAAAATTTGTACAATACTAAATTATTGTATGTGTCTCACACATATAAACATAAATAGATTCAATATGTAATTTCACAAAACGATAGCAAATAACTATAACTCCTCTACGCAATCAAGCTATTAATAATGGTTAGGGTCCGTGAAGTTTCTTTAGCACTGATTCAATATCAATATTTTGAATATTTGTCGAATTTAACAAATATTGTGCTTCAGACTTCGTCTTCTTCTGATCATTATCATTTTGTTCAGGACTCTTACTATTTTGTAACCTCTTTCTCTTCCTCGTTTCATTTCTCTCCTTACTGTCCAACTTTTCTTCTTCTACCACTACTTCTACTTCTGGAACTACATATTGCTTAGGCTTAGGACTGTTTGGTTTAAGTGGCGTGTCCAAACTAGTCAGAGTAGAATCAAAAATTTCATAACAGGTAGCTTTCATTTGATCCTTTAATGGAGTATATAACTTATCAATGTTCGATATCGAACTTACCGCTATTTCTGTTTCTCTAAAATTATATCCTAATTCTACATTAGAAGAACCGTGATCAAATAAAAAAGTTAGATCATTAGCCCTTAATCTAATTGTAACCCCGTCGTCTATGCATACCTCCATACTAAACTTATCTTTTAATTTAATAGCGTGTCCTCTTGGTATATCTTTGGTGTCGTCATGGCATGCATTAACATAATTTTTACTATCTTCATTACATTCATGAATAGACAATTCGATTTCGTCCACTTCTACGTCTTCTGTATCTTGAACAATATGTAAATCATTCGCGCTACTAACATCAGTTGCTATACTCTTATTGGATGTGTCATCTTTTTTTGTTTCAATAATCTCCATATGACAAGGAGCATTCTGATGTTCAGTGTGAGGTGGTGTATCGAGTAAATCACGTTCAATTATTTTTGCCGTTTCCGCATCAAATCCTCTTTTTATTAGGTCAACATGCAACGCGCATTTAACATCGATATAATTTGGTTTATTATGTGCAGTGGTTTCTATGTACTCTTTGATTTTCGAAATATCTTCAATTTCACTGTTAAGGGGTTTTTCTTTATGTTTAAGATCTTGAGAGCCATCATCAGACCATCGTAAGGCTAATTGATCAGTATCAGAATCATGACGAGTTTTTTGTTGCTTGCCTATTTTTTTGTCGGGGGCAATATTTTCTTTAACATTTGTGGCATTAATATCTGGAGAATCGTGGCCAGAACTTTCAGAGTTAAATATTTTAGAGCAATGAAGCTTTCTAGGTGTCGAAGATTTCCGTCGCGATTTTGTCGGAACACATGTTATGATAGGTGTCATATGAATATTTTTTTCTTTTCCATTTGTCTTCTTTTTCATCTGTGTTTTGGAATTTGTATCAGATTTTCTATTATATTTTCCACTATAGCTTTCTTTAGTTGGTGTGGGCCGCCTGGGCTTGATTTTCATAAACGTGTTCGGTTTTTTAATAGGAGATTTGAGTTTTTTACTAGATCCTACTACCTTTTTCTTAGTTTCAGATTTAGCCTGCGTTTTAGGTTTGTTATTTTTAGGTGTTTTCGTGTTGACTTCTTTCTTTTCATAATTTGTGACTGTTGAATCACTACAGGATGAAGCAATTTCTATTTTATCGTCCGAGTCTTTATCTTTAGTTTTATTATTAACAGTGGTGCTATTGAAATATGATACATTCTTAGTACATTTTCTTACTGGTCTAGACTTTTTACTATCATTATCTTTATCTACAGGGAGATCTATGCATAATACTGGTTTCGATGATGACACAGGGCATTCTAGATCAGGTATTGGAAGATAATCTTGATCATCTGGTTTATAGTAAGACCCTCCGCTGGAATAGTCGGTGGGTCGCGAAGAGTACGATGAAGGGGTTGCCTGCGCTGGTTTAGGAGTATCAAAAAAGCGGGGCGTGGGAATGTTCATGATTTTGATATCTGAAATTGGTTCTCCTGGTAAATCAGGACCTAAAAACTTAGGGGTTTCCATTTGTATATCATAAAGCGCCTGCTTATATGGAGTTTCTAATAGATCGGAAATGTTCAATTTAGCACCAATTGCATTCTGCAAAGCAATTCTTTCCGCTTCAGGAGTTTCATTAGCTTCATCAGTTTTATATTTATTATGATTATTACTATCATTACCTTTATTAATCTCACTATTTTCATATTTGTCAGCTGGTATAATCTTAATCGTAGGTTTAACAGTAACATTCACACTCCCTTCGACAATATTTACTGAATTATCGTTTTCCTCTTCATATAATATTCGACTTCGTTTCGGTTTCTTACTTTTTGGTGATACAATTTTCTTTTTAGTTCGCGATTTCTTTGCATCAGCTCCATCAATGTCCTTTTCCTGTTGTTTATCAGACTCGGTTACCTTTTTCTTACTTCTACTTTTAGCCTTTATCTTTACAAATGGTTTGCTATGGCTTTCGTTTGCTGTTACCAGTGCACGTAAATCGGCATCCCAATTACTTCTTTTGCTTTTTATATGATCTTGTGTACATGTTATATTGATACTAGAGCTTTCTATTCCTTGCACCTTTACAATATTCATATCAACAATTTTATTTTCAACCTTATCTGTATTTGTGAATGTTACACTGGGACTTTTACTATGAACGATCTCAACAGGTTCATCGCTAGTTTGTGAGCTAGCTTGTTCATTTATTGTATCTTGCAATATTCTGCGAGGCGTTGCAAAGTCTAACACTCTGATATGTGAATTTCTACGAGGTGTGGACGAAGATTTCCTAACTGGTGGGAGGACTTGTGGGGTATTTGATTCCGCTGCACACGTAACAGTATTATCTTTTGGAACAGTCGCATTCTTTGTAGCTTCCACTGTTTTCACGAGCCCTGCATCTGGTATTGCTTGCTGCAAACTTAAAACAGTTTCATTTCCTCCAGGACCTGATGAAACATCTATCATAAGAGGCCCAAGCCTTCTTGTTGATGAAAATGTTTTTGTTACTGGATTTAACTTTTGAGGTCCTCCAAATTTCGTTTGAGTACCTGATTTTGTGACACCTGTAATATAATACAATAAATCCCCATGTGAATAAAACGTTTTAAAAAAGGAAACAATTTTAGTTTTTGTACAAGATAAAAAATTTACCTGAAGCTGGCACCACAATTATGGTTGGCATTGCCATAATTTCATCTTTTGTATAGTTGTTATGTGGCATATTTGGCTTGTAGGCAGGTGTTCCATTTATAACGATAGTTTGCATTAAAGGTGTAGACGTTGCGTTATTATTTGTGTTATATAAATTGTCAACTTTTACGTCGGATAGAATTTTAATTTTCTGTTGCTGTTCTATTGGTTTTGGTTTTGGTTTTATTCTAGTGAGATTGGATGTTTTGATAATTGCACTCTCATTTTGCAGAATCTCTTTGGAGTTACTTGTACTGAAGCTACATGTTTTACTGAAAATCAACATATTAAAAACCTTGAATCATTATATCAAAATAAAATACAAAAAAACGGTAAATCAATATTGCAACGTAACTGTACTACTATTTATAACGTAAAAAGTTATTTTAATGAATGCTTAAATACTCACGGTATATTGCTGCTTTCGGAAGTACTTGAGTCTGGTACAGGTACGTTCCTATTTTCATGGCCTGTAACAATAATATAAGAAAATCATCACGTCGATGTGGTAGGAAGAGGCATAACCAATATATACCTATGTTACGCCGATGGTATTTAGGTTTTAATATTAAAGGGTTCTAGTGTCATATGCTTACCGGCTGGTAATAATAGTAGGTTATAATTAAAACTAACTATTTATTTTACATAATCTACCATCTACCATTATTTTTAAAGGAATGCGATAATGCAGTTGCATGTATAGTAAATGACTATGTGGCAGCGACCACTAACCTCGCTAGTCATATTTTCTACGCAGAACACATATGACGCTACAACGCTGTATAAAATGAAAGAATATTCACGCAACCTATTATATTCAAGTCCCCAGTAACAAACTTCGAGGCACAGCAGCCAGCCCTACCGCCCGCCTGCCTCTAAGATGTTCCCGTTGACGTGAAACTATTAATATTTAACCTTACCACAAACCCCAGATGCAAAGTCTTGAAATGTTGTTGCATTCGATATTCTGTTTTCTACACTTCCTGTTACATGGACTCCACTGTCAACACTTGATATTTCCTTGCAAACTTTATTAAATATGTTATTGAATTCTTCAATCTTTTCACTGCATTCGGGATTAGGAGCTTTGACCTATAAGGATACAAACATTCATGTTTAGCACTTCGGTTATTACAAAGCTGTATCAGCAGGGCTAGGGACTACAGGATATTTACATGACATTTACAGAAGATCAAAGTAAGATGATAAGAAATAATAAAAAACTTGATGAAATAAGATAAAAAAACTGCCATCCTCAAAAATAAACCAACAGGCAGTAGAGTTCAATGTGAAGAAATACTACATTGAATTGGTGCTTAAAAGATGAAGAATAAAAAGACAGCTCAAGATGGGTGATCAAGGCATAGTTAATTGACAGGCAGCAATGGGAACAGTCAGCAGAGGTATTTTTCTGATGCTTCAAAACATATATATGTTTACATTTAGCTGAACAATTTATTTAAATATATGATATGAGCAATCCTGAGTTAATAACCCTATTCGAAAAGGTCTTTATAACATGATGTAGAAAGGGCTGCATATTATTAGCTTGATGTCATCTAAACCAGTAGGAATGGGACACTCATGTGCTAAAAAAAACCTGATTAACATTATTTAACAAAACTGCCTTGCAAACAGCAAATCTTTCTGGTACATAATGTAGGCAAATTAAATAAAAGATCTGTACAATAATATATAGTTACTTACTATGGAATTTAAACCGAATATTGGTAATACATCATTGCTTTTCATTACTGAAACATTGGTATTGCTGCTGTTCGATAAACTTTTCGCGCTGTCACTGTTGGTTATAACAGGACTCTTCTGTGAACTCAAGTTGTGAGAAACATTGGAATCTAACAAGAATGTTTCTTTCTCTAGAACTCTTACATGTTTCTTACGACTTGTGACATGGTTGCCTGGAGAAGAAAATACAGTTTGATGATTAAAAAGAAAGACTGTAGAGCAAATTTTTTCGTCTTCTGTCTTCAAATTGGGCACCTAAATGTTATCTTAGATATGGCAGAGAATGCGTTGCCCTGATGGTACGTACGAGCGACCGCAACAGATTTGATTAAAATGCTTTGTTCTAAACAAACTACATCAAAGTGTATATCCATGGATACTGTCAGGTCTTAACATAGATTTAAGGTAGAGATGTAGTCCAATGTTGTAACTAATACGAGAATTGTTATAAACTGTTGTTAAATTGGATCATCATAAAAATTTCATTAATTTAAGCTATTTAATAGATTTCATTCAAAATGGTGGTGGTGCAAGTTGACAGACCTGGCAGATCTTCTAATGCAGTTGTTTCCACAGAACTCTCGAGAGTGCTAGTTTGTACATGATTTGATGTGTGGACGCTAGGGTTGCTCAGTCTACTTTTACAAGCACAACTCACTAAATTCAATGAACTGCACACATCACACCCGTCTTGTTTTGTTGAAATTGGTGTATTCTGTTTCATCAGGCTATAAGAAAACAGGATATTAAATTAGTAAGTATAAAGATACACCAGAAACTTGAAGACGAAGATATTTTTGGCTTTTTGAACATAACCTTAAAATTTGAGGCTTTTTTTATTCCATAATTCCTACACACCTTTATATGGCCGTGTAGTCATGTGGTTGAAATCGTAGTCCTTACAAATTCTGTGACTTGACTTATAAAAACAATGTTAGCTGATTAAAGGTCCATCTAAGTATATATTGATAAGAAAAATTTAAAAATATTTCACCTACCTAACCTTCATATTCACTAGGTATGTCAAATAAACTCAAATATAAGAATGATCATATCTATATGTCAGCCCCATTAAAAGCTGAACTGCCATACAGCATGCAGCAAGCTGTGCATAAGTCTGTTACAAAGTCAACACCATCAAAGGGCAATAATATACATTTATGGTAAATGTTAGATGAGAAAACTGCAATAAGTAACCATTTGAATGCAATTAACATTCAATTATATGTTCATTGTGTAAGCAGACTTGGGGAAGTCAATGGTAGTTCAACACATGATGTCCCAGTTATCATACTGCCCCCTTCTGCACATAACAACATTATCATTAGGCAGCAGGTACGTTATTGATAAAAAACTGATAAATATATATATATATATCAGTTTAAATAAGATAGGTATGTATTTTGTGAAACAGGATACAAAAGATATGTACCTGGATTCACACAATCGCCAAAAGATAGAAATTCAAATTTATTAACAAAAAAAAACCCAGTTCATATAGGTGAGCTGTTTTCAAGGTGGGTTTCCCGTACACTACTGCTTCCACCAAACAATGCCCCTGACTGCTTACACAATCAACTCATAATCAATTGGCAATGGTATAGTAAATATTCAACTATTTAATTATGAGTATATCATGATGTCCGCAACCTTTGGATGCTTCCTTTAAACTTAATCTTACTACTTACCAAAACATATTCTCCTATAAGTACCACATGAAATTACCTTAATTTATCAGTTGTTACATCCTGTGATTGTAGTTTGCCAATATCTACATGATTTAAAAGTATTTTAACCACTTCCAATAGATTTGAACACTGAACCAATTTCTTCCTGAGTATAAGTGGCTTACATGTTTCCACTGAAATAATATAAATATTCACATATTTCAGATAACATTTAAAAATATTAATGAACATTTCTGATTGAAGAAAGATGTTAGAGATTTCGTTAGAGAACGCTAGATACTAACCAAATATTTTTACAGCCCTATATTCTGCCAGAATATTCTTCAATGATGTCATAAATATCCTGTCATATTCATTTCTCAGGGCATCTAAATAGGGACTTGCTTGCAGGAATTCATCATACGCGGTCATAAGCTGTTCTTCTGCAAGGTATCCTGGAAATAAAACAAAGAAAAGCATGCGTAACCGTTGCTCAGATAGGGATAACGTTATTCCCGCCAAATAATCGACATACCAAGAACGAGTTTAGCCAAATCTTGCGACGGAAACGGTGGTATCGCCATTTCGGATGATAGTTCAACTTAGAATAAAACAATAACACCTATAAACCATTCAACTCAGTTTAAAGTTAATTTATAATGCTCAAGAAAATAAACACAATAATCGCGCACAGATATAGACGAAATAACGCTCACAATCAACCAGTGTGCCCATATTAAAATCACAAATCCTGCCTTATTTTGGAATGGCTAAAGACCAAAAAAACTTCTTATAACTCTTAAAACTAAAATAGGGCTGGAAATGCTAAAATATTGCGATGCCGTTAAAAACATAAAAATACCTTTTAATGTTATAATATTTTCGATTACTAAATAAAGTCAAATTTCATCTTTATATTACAACTAGCTGTCCCTACGAGTTCATACCTTGTATTCCCCATGATATGAACAAATAATCGTTGATTGACGTTGGCCCCATACCACCCTAGTTTGATGCTAACACTAATATATCCGAAAACTCTTAGTTCCATTATTTATCTACGAACTACAACACGTTCATAATTTCCTAAACAAGAAGCAAAAATAAAAAATAAACTTCCGCTAACATGAAATTTCATCTTTTCAAATATGAGTATGAAAACTTCAAATCACTGGCCAAATTCTTTTACATTTTGTAAGAAAATATATGTATTTATTATATATGTAGTATTCATTTCACGCGATACATAATTTGGAGAAAGACATATGTTATTGCCTATATGTTATTACAGATTTTAATATACATGTGTACCAAATTTTATTTAAATCTGTTCAGCCAATCATACGTGATGCTCAACAAACTTCCAAACTAACGAACAATGTCCTTCAATGATTTTATACATGCTTTATTCCGAGGGTAGACGCTTTCATATGATTTACATTACATACATATTTATAAAATATTAAATAAAGTTTTTAATTTAACGAAATACAATCAAAATACTGGAGTACTGGGAAATCCCCAAGATGCTCTCGAAGTGTCATTAAGTTTGCCAATTTTATAATTTTGAGATAATTAGGAAATTTATTTTTATGTCAAAAGACTGTCATACACTGCCAGATTTACTAAAACGTTAATTAATGCCAGAAGATAAAATAAAAAGCCAATTCTGCTAAAATGGCAGAATCCTGCCACCTATGGTCACACTGCATTCAACACAACCAAGACCTGCTAATAGGCTCCAAAGAGCTAGTACCCAGGGCCGTTAACCAAAATTAAAATAAAAACAATATACACGGGCGAGTGGTGCAGGCAGGCCACTGACCTCTATGTATAATTGTATCATGGACGTCAGTGAGGCAGGCAGTCAGTCAGTGCTGCCAACTCCATCCACGACCAGCCAAAGAAAGATAATGAACCATCATAAGATTTTAGGCAGCTGTGCTTGATTACTGTATTAGTCATATTGTCAACACTATTGCCTCATTATAGTGCGACTTTAACATCTTGATTTTTTGAGGCTGTATTAAAATATGCTTTCAGATTTTGTCGTAATAATTGTTATTATCGTAATATTATCGTATCAGAATATGAAAATATATTTTATACTATTCATCCATACACACGCTATTTTATAAACAAAGAAATAAAGAATGTGTCATAATTCGTCCCGAAAATAATTAAGTTTATTCTTGAAAACATAAACATGACGACTTTTTCATTTCATCATTTCACATCCATTATTATATTTATAATGTGTATTTATTGAAAGTTTTATTGCTATTAATTACTTGACATTGTGCAAAATACCCGCTAAGTTGCGGGTGAGGCCATATTCATATCCATTTTATTTCATCGCATCACATCGCGTAAAGAAAGAAGAAGAAGAAAACATAAACTGTAATAAAATCAAACGAATCAATATTTTTTTGTCAAGGCATGTCACTTGCCCATAAAGTACGAACAAATTTTCTTAAATAAACATTTTACTGTTTTCAACTGTTTATCGGTAGTTTGCTGCTTTTCAGTTTTATAGGCTTGGCAACACTGTTCATTCCTTTGATACTTCGTTCTTCGTTCGCCAATCGACATATTTTATTTGGCAGCCATCTTTCATATTTCAATTCAGTTTTGATTATCTATCCGTGATCCGTCAATTCAGAAAAAAAAATCGACTCTTTGCGTCATACCTAGGTCGTCGTACTTACTTAATTATTTTTAATCAATACCTGCTTAGGTGTATAGTACTTTGTAAGTCATTATTTCGGCTATTTGTGATATTAATATGAGTACTGCAACATCCACACCGCTGTTTGCGTGTTCCCGTTGTTTCACAAGACACCCATTCGAGGAATTATCAACTGGCGAACAACTTTGCAAGGTATGTTGACGAAACAAATGGAGAACTAAGAATTATATTTCTTTGTATTATGGAATGTAGAAAGTTCTTCACAATTTACTGTTATTTTGACTTTTATCTAATGACGCGATTGTGCGACGATGTTTCAGGAATGTCGCGGATCGTTCCCCGTCGTCAAGTGCACGTACTGCCGCTCAGAGTTTCAACAAACAAGGTCAGTGTCAGTCAGCTGCCAAGGTGTCTGCGTCTGTAGCGGTTCTAGTTACTAAGTGAAAGTTAAAACTGTTTACTTTTCTTTACTGCAATGTAATGCTTAGTTACATCAGTACTTCAAATAAAGGAGTCTTATAAAATCCTATCTAATCCTGCAACAGAAGTGGTGTTAGCTCTCTTTCAGGGTTTAAACCCAATACAATAATTTTAATATTTCTTTTTATTTGCTGTCTAATATGTAGCCTTTGCAAGCCATAGTTTTACTAATTATATATTGAAATACTAATAGATTTTTATGGTAGGAAAATTAATAATTGTTCGCTTTATTTTTTAGTAAATCAAACACTTCATCTATTTGTAAGAAATGTGAAGCTAATGTTAAAGCATATGGAAAGCCTACAGCATGTGAATATTGCAACATTATTGCTGCATTTATTGGTAAGATCCTAATTTGTGGACTGAAACATAAAACAAAAAATTGATTTAAAATTGTTAATTTAATGTTAAAATAGGCAATAAATGCCAACGATGTGCCAACTCCGAGCGCAAATATGGACCGGCTGTAACGTGTGAGCAGTGCAAACAGCGGTGTGCTTTTGACCGCCATGATGATAGCAAAAAGGTAAATTGGTCAGAAAAAGGATGGATACAAAATAATAACAGGGATAAAAATTAATCTAAACTCTCATATTCCTACTGAAACAATGTTGTAAATAATCATTTGTTTAGAATACCATATTTCAAGAAGTCAATGAAAAGAACTACAGTAGTAAATTGTTCAACAAGAACTGTTGATACAATACTTCCTGTTATGTGACTCATAAACTGGCATCACCAACAAGAATAAATGTTTATAGTTTCTATTTAAAATTATAGCTGTGTTTTTTGCTTTAGGTTGATGGCAAACTTCTGTGCTGGCTCTGCACCCAGTCCCTCAAGAGAGCCTTGGCCAGGACTAAACAGCATATGTCATCTGTTGACAAGCATAAGCATAGGACACACAAGTTAGTACTTTAATGATGTTTTTTATTTACAAATATAGTGACTATTTTAAGTCTTCAAAAAAAATACAGCAGTACTCACACTTGCGGGAGCCATAATTTGCTTGCACCATATTGGGCCAGCCTATTTTTTTCTTTTTAAGGAATGCGTCACTTTTTCCACTTATCCCCTTTTTTGGTACTAATTTGACAGTCCCTCCTTTAATTTAGCTACATATTTTATTCAGGTCCAAAAGCAGTCACAAAGATAAGCGCAAGTCTGACATGATGAAATCAATAAATGCTGGTGATTCCTCACTAAATGATTCACAGCCAATGGAGAAGAAGTCTAAGATGAATCCTATGCAAGGTAATAGTAAAACCAATTTCCTTTTTGATGTATAAAAATAAGAATGCTTCAAAACCTTGTCAATAATATCTTACCAGCTAGTTCAATTAAATTTCAGTCACCCTTGGTCAATATTTACTTACTACCTGGTTCAATTGAATTTCTGTCATCCTTTGTCAATGAAAATTTACCAGTTGGTTCAATTAAATTGCAGTTACCCTTTGTCAACAACAACTTATTAGCTGGTTCAATTGAATTTCAGTCAACCTTTGTCAATTAATTAGTTTGTCTCGACTGGCCCACATGTCAAGGTCTATCTTGCTTCTCTGCTGTAAGTCACAAGATTGAGATAGACTGCGGATTACAGCCCGCTCGTTGGCTCTGGCAGCTGTTGTTCTGAATGGTCTTATATCGCCATTTCCTCATATGCTTAGGTTGGGCCAGCATGTGTATATAACAACAAATTGGTATACTTAGTTGTTTTTTTAAGGTGAAATAGATCCGAACAGTTCTGATCATATGGTTGCGATGACTCAACTGAAGGAGACCATTGCCAGCCTGCAAAAAAGAGTTGCACAGAAAGACAATGAGCTACTCGCCAAAGATAAATTGGTAAGTATGTACTTTACTACTCATTGGAAAGCCAAACAAAATACATGAGCCTTTTTTAAAATAATTTCTTGACTAATTATTGGCATTGAGCAAATTAATGCTTGGTTCAATTTCCTTAATAAGCCATTGAAATCATTAGTATAGATGGACATTATTGAAAGTAAATACCTTTGTGTGAAAAAAAGAGGGAGATTTTGTTTTTGCAATGAGAAATATTAAGTAGTATTTCGCGGGTTTTGCTTTTAAATATTGAATAATACATTGCAAAATGTTGGTATGCGCCCTCAGCCTATTTTACGGTATATCCTGTAGAAAAAATATTGTTGTTTGCCTCAGTGGTTACAAGTGCGGCCAACCGTTCATCGGATTTTCGGATATGCACTAAAATTCTATATTGTATGCATACAGTCTGGAGTCTTTCTAGTTGATAGTATTGTCTTTTAAATAGTAAAATATGTTTTTTTCAGATCACGGAGCTCAAAGCGCAGCACCTAACCAGCAACACCGAGCTACGGACAGAGATGAAGAACAAGGAAAGGCTTAACGAAACTAAGTTCAATCTCATGAACAGTAAGATTCAAAATCTTTTGAAAGAGGTAGCGACGCTCAGCAAATCGGCTAGAAAGAATAATAAGAACACGAAAATGACGCTAGCGAATACTGAGAATAGCGGCAGCGGTACGGACAGCCCTAGCACTAACTAGAACAATTTCTCGATTATTTGTATGTTTATTTCTAACCGACTACGACTTCGAAATAGAAGGGCTATGAATGATGTTACCACTAGCGGTAAACACCACTTATTCTAGATTATTTTGTGTCATTGGTAAGTTGTAAGTAAATGTGAAAGTCGGCGACAGCTTTAACTAGGGATGAGTGAGATATATTACACAATTCAATACCCAGGGCTTCTAAGTACAAGCGTGTAAAAATACCGGGCTCGAAAACAAATCTTAATATTACCAATATTTTTATTCGCATGAATTCCGTTTTTATACATCTCCAAAACAATAATAGTTAAAATTAAAAATTATAGCACCCAACAGAGAAAAAAATACATTTAAAAAGTGTTAAATAATATTTCATTTAAAAATGCGTCGGGAACCCCAGAGATAAGATTATTTATTAATTGCATTGTGGGAGTGTGAACTTGTTACCTTCTTCACACCACTTACCCATTTGTTTTTTTTGTTTTGTAGTCTGATTTCACTGTACTCAGATTTAGCCCAGTATCGAAATATACAATGGACCTATTGCCATATGTCATCCCAACCCAAACTACTGAGACTACCAGTAAATAAGTGTAAGACCTTTTACCAAACATTTTCGGGCTTCCGACTGCCTTTAACGATTGTCGAAGATGTTAGAATTGAATAATAAACAAATAATAATATGTATCGCCAGACGAACACACAAACTCAACGTTACCAAACTAAACAACTCTCGTATTATGGGTACTATACAATGGGCTGGGGTCGATCCCAGTATATAATACTTATATAGATATACATCCTTGACTAGGGCACAAAGCAGGGTCACTACCATTTCCAACTAAGCTAATTAGGTCGTAGCTTAATGTGCCCCCCGAAGCTCGTGCACGTGAACTTGTGTTGTTCTTACCAATGAATATAAATAATACGGGAATATCCTCCAATAAAGGCGCGTGTGGATATATGACGTTTATTTCTAGGATCAAGTTCAGATAATTATAAACGAGGCACGATTATCTGAACTTGGCCCTAATCGCAAGCCATTTTTGTGAATCGTAGTCGGTATTTTAATTGTATCACTTGACAAAACGATGGAAATATTTTCCTCTTATTTTTTTACTCTACAAATGGTTTTATTTGTAGACTTTTTTATATCGATAAGCATAAGTAGTTCTCAATTTGACGTTTTAGTTATTAATTTATTAATGGAACAGTAGATTTTTTACCGATTTACCGACAGGTAATACGATTATTTATTGAGTAGAATACAGCATAAAGGTTATGTTGCTTGTATAATCTGATTCGGGTTTAAAATATATTAAATCAATGCCATAGAGAGTTAGTTGTGGAAGGGTAATATTGGAGATTATATTATCCATTTCCATTATTTACATTCTTGTAGTTTTGGAATTTGTATCTTTTAATTTTTAACCCCCATTCGTCTTTACCTACTTGATAATTCAAAAAATCGTACTGGCTTGAGAACGTGTACCTATTCAAAAAGCAAATATTGTCGCGAGTAATTATCATCAACCAAAAAGATCGCATCGTGAGAAGGTACATTATATTTTTTATGATAAATAACTTTCAGAGTGTATATAAATGATAAATTGGATGACAATTTTCGTAATGTTTACACCGAATAAAAATTCAATCAGTAATTATTGTTCTTATTTATGATTGAACTGGATTTAATAAGTACTTATGACATTTTAATTACATTTATCTTGGAATATGTAAAAATACCTTACAATGTTAATTATGTTTGAGTATCTACCTTTATAAACCTATTCTAGTAAAGACCATTAAATCGTCACAAAGCCCGTTTAAGAAATAGGGCTTCGAAGACGTAGCGGTACATTTTTCCCGACTAATGAAAATTTCCATATCAATAATAACAATAATTTTATTATGATTTACGAATAATTGTTAAATTATTTTGTGTCGTGTATGTGTGCAAGATGCAAATGAATAGGTTAGAATTGTTTACACAAATTGGCGATGTCCAAATAATGTGTCATGATCACTTTTGTAATATGTGTTCATAATTTTGTTAAATATATTTTTTGACAATTTCCAAATAACAATGTGGGGATTAGTATCACATAGCATGATGAGTTTAAAAATATTTTGATATCAATTATTATGTGATAATCTCAGACGAAGAAATAATATAGACGGAGTGTCGCGAACAACATAGGTATTGGAGCACAAAAACCAAGCCGATTTGTGTAGTACATGCGAATTACGTCCTTACGTACACGCGCATTCATATAACACAAATAAGGTTGGTTTTTGTGTGATCCAATATGTTGTTGGCGACATTCCGCCTGAAATATTTCTTTGTCTACGGTGATATGAATGTTAAGCGATGTTTAATTTAGTATTGATTGACATGCACATTGATCTTGTCGCAGGTAAAATTACAGGCCAAACATAAAGTTGTATAACACCAAATAAATATTGCCGATTGTATTAAACCGCTGAGACTACCGATTGGTCTGTTAATATATTACCATGTTCTATCGTTCTCTCTGTTCCACCAATTATTAGAAAGAGAGAAACAAAAAACATGACTTAGTGTCCATAGACTTCGAAAGTCTTCGTAGTGCCTGAATCGCATAAACAGTTTCTTGCAGCACAGAATTGACGGCATCGATAACTTTTTGAAATCGCCTCGAGGGATTAATGTGTAAAACCTTGGCCACATGCTCAAGTAAAACTTCGCGCTTACTTGCAACTTGATCGCGTAGTCAGGGTTTAACAAATATTATCGGTCGAATTTATAGACATTGGTTATAACACGCTACTAACACTGTTTAGTTAAAACGTGCTAAAGGCTTTATAGTGTGTTATAAGAAACGATCATTTATAGATCCACTGAAATCCAGTTTTAATTGAAACACATTACTTTCTGCCACAGATAAATAACTATTATTCTCGTATTAACGTACCATATTACAATGACAGCTAAACGCGTGCTTCGGATAAAGGCAACGAGCTTTTCTAATTTAGGCCAATGTTATCTTTAATTGTCATGGCAACAGGAGTGAGAAATTTATTTACCACTTATTACTAAAAGATTACCTAATAATTATGATAATATAATTAATATACACCCAAAAACCAACATCAATTAATAGAGACAAGGTATCAAGAATATCCCTGGATAATACCTCATAATATAGTAAACGTGGATTATAATTTCTATAAATTTGACCGTATAACGTGTAAAGTTCACATATTGATTTATTATATTTACGTGCCTACTACACATTGAAATAAAACTAATTTTACGGATTTTATCGCGTATAAATCCGTAAAATTAGTTTTATTTCAATGTGTAAAGTTCAATTTACACTGAAATGGCCACGGCCGCGCGGCCTATCCCGAGTCCGTGATTCAAGATTTATATTTTACAATTTCACTGAATAAAGTTTAAAATACTTGGTGTAGCTGCTGCTGCGGTTTCAGTGTGAATTGTCCAATGTCAATGGATTTACTAAGCGTGACAAGATTTTTACCGATGCTGTGGAACAAATATTCCAATAGAATTATGACCTGAAGAAAATCAATGAAATAAAAGTGTAAAATCCATTTATTAATATTTTATTTATTCACAGCGAAACTCTGAGGCCCAATTAAAAAAAAAACGGACGATGTTCGTAGGCAAAATAATGTAATGTAAGGCATATGGAATATAAAAACGATTGTAGTTTAATAAAATAGGGCGGAGTGTCCGTATCAACGCGTCCGCAGCAAAGTTTATGGTGATTCAAGAATTACACACTAATTTCTCTGAACTTAGGTGCTTACTGTAATCTCTATCACTTGTTGACACTTACATGATAAAAACAATCAGTGGTTTGTTGTTATTGCAGCAAACAACACGTCCAGCTCGTAATAATATTATTCTGACAGCCTGTCTGTTTAACATGTTCGTCACGCATGTCCACGTAGCTCAGTCATTGTCCTTGTCAAGTTTTGTCTGTCGTAGGTATACAAAGTTGCTTGAGATAGGTACTCTATTATGTCTGAAAGCATTCACTTCAGAAATAGGTATGTTCTCTTCAGTATTGCACTTAGTTGTGATTCCCACGGTTTTTCAGCACCAGTGTCATTCCTAATCAGGTTATTCAAAGATTTCCATTACTAAATCTCACACTACAGAATGCTATTATGACACAATTTACAACTGCTGATCGACCACGGTAATAGCCGCCTTGGTTACCGCCTGTGCAGTTAAAAATGACTGAGTACTACTTTTTTGAGTATAGGACTCAGAAAAAATAAATGAAAAAAAAAATCTTTTAATTCCATACAAGGAAGGAGTGGCTCATTATTTTCATAAAGTCAAACTAAAGTACACCTTTTTTCAAGTGTACTCTAGAAAATTGTATATTGATTTATTATATTTATGCGAATACTAGGTACACATGGAAATAAAACTAATCTTATGGATTTTAACGCGTTTATTGTATGTTTTTACGTTCCCAACGTTTACGACGTTCCCGGCTGTAAAGCAACCGAAACGTCGGGAACGTAAAAACATACAATAAACGCGATAAAATCCGTAAGATAAGTTTTATTTCAAGAGAAAGTTTTAGTAAGATATCTACTTGCGTTGTTATAAGTACTAATTACTTAATTCAGCAGCGCTAGGTAGCACGCGAGCTAAGACAAGACTTATTTCGCACCGAATCGCTTCTCTCGTTCTTTATATATACGAGAGAATGAGACGGAATGTATCTCAAATTTTGTACTGTCACAGCCGGCCGTGCTAAGCCTGCCCGTAGGTTCCTACTTATATAACATCAGTTGCGGAGGAATACAATCAAATTGGAAACGGAATTTTGCCGGCTAACAAGTCACATTCGAGCCGAAACAATGGAGTTGAATTTGTTATTTCTTTTAGCGATCGCAGCTGTTGCACAGTGCACCTGTTAGCATTCAATATTTTCTGTAAAATACATTTGTTTATTGTTTATTTTTATTAATAATAATAAACCTAAATTTCAGTGATAGAATTGTCGTGTCAACATAAACGTGCGTTCGTGGACGGACACAACTCGAGACGATTGCTGGTGTCTCAAGGACTACCCGGACAACTAGCGGCCGCCGAGATGAAGATGATGGTATGTAAACATAATTAATTTACAATAACAAAAATAATTTATAAAAACTTTATTGAGACACGGAAAGGTAATCTCCACATTAGATATCCCAGTGTCGTGGGGGCTAGACAAATGCAATTACAAAGCGCTTATGGACTTCTAAAAACGAATAATTGATAGAACTACTTGGCGATTCTTAGCCGGAAATATATATTAAAAATTGACAAGCCGAAGGCCACTGGCCTCTTCCCTCAATTGTTTTCTGAAAACTACTGAAAAAATTGTAAATGAATTAAATTTGGGGGTATTATTATATTACCGCTGTATTAAACAACCTTACTTTCATATATAATTTAATCGAAATACGACCAAATTTATAGAATATGTACTTTAATACTTAATATTTTATCATTCACACCTTGTTTCAACGGAGCGCGTTCCACCGTTTTTTTCTTTAAAAAATCTTAACAAGATTTTTTTTTTAATTTGTAAATTGAACTGCTTGCTAGATGTGGGACAATGAACTACAGACGAAAGCATCAAAGTGGGCTGTGAAACATCGTCCCTACCACAATCCAGACAAGACCGTCCGTAAGTATCATAAGTTGAGACGATAAAGCATTCTTATCTAAAGTGAGTATAGTACATAAACGCAATTAAATAGCTAGTAGTCACCAAGTACCCTAATCGAATTTTCATAGGAGCAATTGACAAATAACATGGGACGACACCAGTCTACTTCTGAATTATCTTAGACTAAATATTAAAAGTGTAACCATTGGTCTGTGGTTGTAACAATATTGGATTAAAATATTTTAAGAGGTAGGTACTTAGCGCGTAAAATATTAGGCCTTACACATCGTAGTTAAGAAATTGTATAGGTCTATAATTTGAACATCCGTTTCTTTGCTACCTACTTATATCTTATACTAACTGTCTCTGCGAACTTCATACCGCATCCATAAATAATATTTTTTTTATTTTGCAAAATGTTCCCGTGCTCTGATATAAGATGTATAGATTTACCTTACAAAATTTCAGCTTCTGGGAAATTTACAACTGGCGAAAATTTGTATTGGTCCTACACAACCAGTCGTAAGTTTGAGTTCAATCCGGACGATGCGCTCACGTCTTGGTTCAGCGAACATGCAAACTTCACATTCGGACCATTGTCGAAAAGTGACTTTGAGGGCTCAAAAAACTACGACATCGGCCATTATACGCAGGTATGTTTGATCAGATACTTTAGTACTTAGAACAGCGACACAATGCCTACCTTAAATATCGGTCAAGTCAAATCGTTTATTTCGTATAGGCCTACGGGGGCACTTACAAATTGTCATTAACATATTTTTTTCTTAACTCTACAACCTGATTGGAACGCGACCTAAACTGAGAAGATCCGGCGAGAAACTCAGCGGGCTTGCCTTTGTTTTTTTAAAAGCCATTATTTTATCTTCAGAAATCGGTATCGCCAGAAACTAAAAATTTGCTTCGCTTCCCTGTCATGTGAATGAACCTTTACCACCTCTACCTAATTATTAAGTATCCGTAGTCCGACAACACACAGCGTACACTATAAGTGAAGCCTTAAAAAACTTGTCTACCATTTAAACAACATGCTAGACGATTTTTAGGTTTTTCTTTTATAGTACTTACCTGTGTGTTGTTTGAATATTCTAATTGTAAGTAAGTATGAGTTTTTAACGGATCTTATATCGTTGCAATTAGACGCCGCGACGCTACTATAGGAACTGCGAAATCACTATTCGGCAACGTGACTTTCAATGCCGTATATATAAAACTATACAGAATAAGGACTGAGTACGGTTCAGTTATTGGTTCTACTAGGTACTTTATTAATATCAATCTATGATCATAAAATTTCAGATGGTGTGGAGTGACAGCGTGTACCTCGGTTGTGCCACGGCACGAACTAGCAATCACGGGCGGTACGAGATAACAGTGGTGTGCAACTATGGACCAGCGTGAGACACCAACACTACTTGCCCTTTCTAATAACCCGACCCGATCTCGATCAATGACCCGATTGGCTCAGTTATAGTTTGACCACTACCGCTGTATCGCGCCTTGGGTATGTGCGCGGCGAGGCAGGGGGAGTATCGGCCGTCAGTCCGCCCCGCCAACGCGTACATAAGATCTGTCCGACAATATCGATCTTATCGATTTATGCTCTTTCCTACCCCGCCCCCCACCACGCCCCGCATTCCTAGTGCGCGGCACAGCGGTAGTGGTCGAACTATAGTAGTACGCATGCTTTCTGTACCGGCACTGGTCTAGATCCCGATAGGAGCCAATATTGTGTGAGGAACACGCATGTTTGTACCTAGGTTATGGATGTTGAATAACTTATGAATAATTATATACTGGGATTGCTTCCAGCCCATTGTACTAAGTGTAAATGAAGGTTCATTGTGAATGCGTTGTTGTGTGTCCAAGTTGCTTATGCTGTGCCAAATTTCATCCAGATCCGTTCAGCCGTTCTGGCGTGATTGAGTAACAAACATCCATCCATCCATTCAAACTTTCACATTTATAATATTAGTGGGATTATAGATTCGGATTTCCTCATACCCAGTTAAAAAAAACTCTTAAACGCTAGATCAAGCTTTCGGAGACTAGTACTTGTCAAACCTATGGTTTACTACGACCCTATGCCATGAACATTTTCATAAGTCAGCAGGCAGTAGTTTCCGATAGTGCCTACCTTACCACCTACATAACATAAAATATTTTTTTTTCAGTGGAAACATTTTAGGAAAACCTCCGTACAAGACCGACGGAGGAGCTAGCGGTAAATTAGTATGCGGTGTTCATGATTGCAGCCGGCTGTATGGGGATGCATGTTGATCGTACATTCATTTACTTTACCTTCTTACATACACCTATGGTATTGTACCTACCTACTTATTGTATATTTACTTTTTTAAACATTTCCGTTTAAATATAAGTATTTGCCTACGTAATAAATAATAAAAACTATTTAACTTACGTACTCAGTTGTTGCCTTCAGAAACACAGAAGTCGCCGGCTTGTGGAAATAAACCGATACTATAAAAGTTTAGAGTAAATATTGACCGTCAAACGGTAAAACTCCCCAACAAGAAAATTCGAAATCTTTCCAGACGAGATTCGGTCGGTGCAGCGAGTCAAGTGGCTTACAAATCGATTTACGAATCAAATCGAATCGAATGAAAATAGCTCGAAATGATTATGGGCGCGTGCCCGTGCGCCGCCGCTAGAAGTATATGTTAACATATTGAACGAGTTCATTGTGAACTGGCCATTGTGTTAGCAATAGTCTGTTTCTAATGTTTAACCTTATCCAAATGTGACCTCCCACCCGAGGATTACGAACGCGACCTATAATGTTTATTGGTAACCAACCAGTTATTGGGTACCTATTTACTTAAAATAGATACATACTTATTGAAATTTACTTTTAATATATATTTTAACTGTTACAATTAGGAAGGTTCTGTTATTTCTACTTCTGTGCCAGCAAACCGTTATATTTGACTGAAACATCCTTTATGTTGAAACACAACCAATTTGAATGGACGCCATGAAGATGTTACTTAATTATTCTTTAACAATTATAGAAATATATTGGTAATTTTAAACCAAGACTTTTACCGTTCCTAACCTAATTCAATAGTGATTTATCAGTCAACTGATTACTGTGCTTGTAAGTAGAACAAAGTAAGCGATACCCTGCTGGTTACGCTAATCATGGTATACATGGTGCGTCAAATGTGCTCTCGTTGTTACAAGCTGCATTTAAAATAAAGGAAAGAAGTACCTATGTAATAATAATCTCTATCTGTTTCGTCAAACGTCGCTTTCAGTCCAACTTACCTCCTTATATTTTTCAGGAACTAAAATAATTTTTATTTCCACAAAGTGCGTTATTTTTTTTAAGTTTTGTATAAAAAAATGTGGTAGGTAGGTAATTATATTAATTAGAGTTCTTATAAGAAATTTGTAGCCCCGTGGTCACAATTGTGTGGCGAGCGGTGTGACCACCAAGGAATGCGTCTAAACGTTCAACACCCTATATTAATTAAAAACCAAACTGTTTTAATCTCATGCAGACCAGTGATAACGATAAGCGCCCCTATTACATTATCACGATATACCTAAATAGATAACTCAATTAGGCAAACAATACCTTACAACAAATGTTTCATTTAAATTAATTTATAGTTAGGGATCGATAATTAAAATGGTAAGTAAATTAATTTTGTATTAAACCTTATATTTACGATTCTTCTCAATTAGGAAGGGCATTCCGAATGGGTGGTAGAATCTTATCTTAACATCATTGTATCATTAATGACGAAAAAAATTTAGGTACCTGCTTAATGTTTTATTTTTTTGGTTCTTCTAGATTATCAGTATTTTATTCGCGAGTTTGTTCTCATGCGCATGGGCACAACAACGCTTGCTCGTGGAGACTTCTCTGCGAGTAGACTTGCAACCGCCAGAGGAGTTTGTTAGGAACACCCGGAATGTTCTCACAGCATGGGTGGACATGCCTATTGATCATTTCGATCCGCAGAACGCTGATACATTTTTGATGGTTCGTATAAAATAAATACCGTATAATGTAACACCAATAAGTTATCAAACAACTGGTAGGAAGGGACTACAACTGAACCGGCTTGGCCACCTTCCCAATTATAATACCAAAGAAGTTGATCGATAAAGGCCTACAAAACCGAACTCCCTATGATGTTTATCCATTCTATCTGTCATGAGTATGGCCTGTATTTTGTGGTATCCAGTTGTTTTTTTTTCAATTTAGCAGGCGAGTAAGTATGTAATATCCCGTTTGATAAACTTTTGTACTTGTGCTTACCGATAACGTACGGGTAAATTCTGCTTGCATTATCATATTATTTCCTTTCTGCCTAACTATTAAAGATGGAACATGTTTCGAAAACTTCATAGCGTTACATGTACAATGAAGAATTTTTCGGTGGCGATGGACATCCAATCTTCATACTGGTCGGCGGGGAGTGGACCATTGTCACCGGCTGGCTCCAGGGCGGCAACATGTACGAGATGGCGCGAGAGAATAGAGGCTATCAGATTTACACTGAACATCGGTATTATGGAGCTACATTGCCTTTTGGGTAAGGAGGCTTACCTGCCTATTAAATTGTAAATTATTGAATTCTTAGCGTATTATATTCTTACGTTTGTTGGTACTAATAATGACATTATACCTAGTGCATCTTTAATTTTCTAATTCAGTTAAAATATACCTGCAAATCTCGTTTTTTTAAATTGCAGAACTAATTATACAGCTGAGAATTTACGTTTCCTAAATGTCGACCAAGCTTTGGCTGATCTTGCTTATTTTATCATGGATTTGAAGAAACAGCCACGGTTCGCTAACAGCAAGGTGATTCTGTACGGTGGCTCGTATGCCGCGAACATGGTGATGTGGTTCAAACAGCGGTACCCTCACTTGGTTTTGGGAACTGTAGCATCGAGTGGTCCCATCAAGGGAGAGGTCGACTTTACAGGTACCTGTTTATTTTGTGGTGTCATTCTAACGCTTGGGTCCTGATTTGTGATAGGTCGGCCCCGCTAGGACATCCCGAAAGGCAGTCGGAACGATCGCGTCTCTTATGGCGCACGCGGCGAGACCCTATTATTCGCTTTAGTTGTTGTATAAATTTTTTAAAGCACAGTGCAGGTATAGATCGCATCAAATAAAAATGAGCAAGGAGCCGCCATCTATGCTCATTTTATTTAATGCGACCTTTACAATAGTGTAAAAAAGCATGATGATTTTTTTTACTGACTGACTTTTTTTTTCTTACGCTTGCTTTTATAATTTATAGGCTATTTAGAAGTGGTGCATGAAGCATTCTTATCGGAGGGTGGGGATCAATGTATAAACCACATCAGACAAGGTTTAGAGGAAACCGTAGCCGCTTTGCGGACGGAGAATGGTAGACGCGCTTTGGAAGCAGCTTATAGGTAAGTTACTATTCTTCAAATTTAAAGGTACTGCTTACTTACCTACAGTTGTAACTATCTATAGTTGATTAAGTTTTGCCACCTCATTATAAGCAGTATTTTAACCAACGAGTTGAGTTTTTATAGAATATATGGGTATGATTTCCTATGAACGGAGCTTCAACTGCGAGTTTTTTTTAAAACGAAATGTGTATTAGTTACAAGGTACATCAGTGCGAATATTTGCCATTATGGACGACAAATGAGCAGCGCATCTAGCGGACGGTATCTAAAACATTCAGTTCTCTATACAAAGTGGCAAATACGTTGACTTTATAGTATACGGTTAGTTATACGAATCAATTCGCACTTCACTTACTAAATCGTATACTATTTACAGACTATGTGAGCCTCTGGATTACGACAGCCCATTCGACTTGGGCTACTTCTCAGGACTCATTAGTTGGACCTTCTCAACGTCGGTCCAACAAGCGATACCTGGCTCCCTACTGGCTGTATGCAACAACTTTAACACCAATGTTTACGGTATGCGTGTTTATTTGTATCTTATGTTATTGTTAAGTTGTATAATAGCTGTACAAATAAGCATTATTATGATTTTCACAGGCTCAACCCCTATGCAGAAAATTGGTGGTTATATAGCAGCAATTAGAAACTTGGGAAATAGTTGCTGGCTATTGAATTATGAAAGCTTTATTGCGAGTTATTCACAACCAACTAATTGTGAGTTTTCTTATAATTAATATATATACAACAATGTCGTGTTAGTTACTCCATTTATAACTCAAGAACGAGATGGGCGATTTTTATGTAGTTTATTTTTTTAATTGTCTCCGTCCCGAATAGCAGAATAACTATTAAAACGTGAAAAATAATTAGTAAAGATAATTCATTTTCTCATACATTTGATTGAGGTACGAAGTACGCCAGGACAGCTAGTATTTATATAATTTCCAGTTGCATCAGGTAAGTATTATATTGCTTATAGTTTCATAATGATTTTGATTTTAGCACGCGCCTGGTATTATCAAACTTGTACGGAATACGGATACTTCCAGACGGCTCCGCGATCGGGCACGGTATTCGACCAGCTGACTTGGCTCAGCGTGGAGTTTTATGTGGATGTTTGTAAAAGAGCATTCGATGAAAGGTCAGTTCTATTTGAATTTAAAAAAAAATATCGTATGGAAAATAATTGCCGAAACACACTGAATTCACATTTTGTGGATTTTTGATTCGCCTTTAATTCTGACTGAACGAACATCAAACGAAAACTATTGGATTATGATGTAACTTTGTGATAGCTTGTAACGATAATTTCTGACCGTTCCCGTAATAACAAAAAATATTGTATTACAAAATCCATTGAGCTAGTTACTAAAACTTTACATGGTGATAACTTATACATTGGGTATAAATATTTTTTTTATCCTGGAAAATAAAGGCTGGGAAACCTAGTCCACGCGTACGAAGTCACAGGCTCAGCTAACAATGCAAACCAACATGTTTCAGATTCGATGAGGCTTTTGTTTACGACGCAGTGGAACGTGTTAACTTAATATTCGGCGGCTTGCAGCCTGAAGTGAACAACACTATCAATATCCACGGCCACATCGACCCGTGGCGGGCACTCGGCGTTTACGATCGCGACCTCACCGCAACTTCGCCTACTTATAACGTGCCTAGGTAAGCAGACCGAAGAATGCTTGATCTCGTTTGAATAAATTGTAAACTAACATCGCTTTTGAGAATATCGAAGGCCTCTGCCTCGAATTTAGCGGGCAGCTGGGCGGCGGCGGCGCGGGAGCGGCAGGATCTTATGCTTAAAATCAAATGGACCGATTCTCGAAAACAGCAGCGCGGGGCGAACAACGAGCACCGCCGCCGCCGCCGCCCTACTGCCCGCTAAATTCGAGGCTGAGGCTTTAGTGTCAACTCTAGCCGACAGAGTCGAAGCGCATCGAAGAGTCAAATTCTTCACAATTAAAGCGAAGTTGCACGAATGTGCGCGCATTCGCATGTTTTTTACATTGAGTAGTGATAGACGCAGGTCAGTTCCCTACTGACGATGCTTTGGTTGGCGTAGTAGACGCTTGGATACACGCGCGCCAATCAGCGCTGGTCGCTTGCACACACGCGTATTCCGTAAAATGCGCACGCCTTTTTTATCTCTGAAGAAATATGTGCATTACATTGTGGAGATAAGAGTGAATTTGCTACGTTTACTTTTAGATTGACGCTTTCATTTGACCCTTCATGAATAATGTTTAGTAGATATTGAAAAAATACCTAAAAACATCCTTATTCATATAGTCTATCGCTCTCGTTGTCACAACCGGGGCTAGCTAAGTGCAACGAGCGGGGATAGAAGCCGAGATTAGGGCCCCAAATGTGTTTTGACCGTTTATTTGTACAAAAGGTGACATGAACATTCCATTGCCATACGATTGTGATAACAGATCCTATAGATACTGCTCAAGATTAATACTAGCATTACGTGTTTGTAATAGATAATTGTTTATAAATAGGGCTTCACATTGCTTCGATATGAGGAGTTGGGGCGCTTCGGACACCATCATGATGACGAGGGTTCAGCAAGCCGCGCGGAGACTAGTCGCCGAGTGGCTCTCTCAATAGTCAATTATCACGTCATCGGATTCAACGACGAGGGATCATTATTTATTAATTATATGACAAAATGGTTAAAATAAAAACAGTTTTATAGTCCCTCAATTTCGGGAGAACATTATTTTATTTATTTAAATTCCACAATCTGACATATTGATTATCCACAGAAGTTAATCGGAAACTTTAAAATGTCTAAGTTGAAACAGATCAGAAAATATAGTCGGAAAATACTTCACTAACCGCCCTACGCAATAGTTAAAACTAAGTTAATTCCTAAATGTCAAAATGTACGGTTAGCATTGCGCCTATATAATATACCTACTGGCGGAGTGATTATGGGAGTAAATGCACAGTGCACTACTGCCCTGGTCTAGTCGGTGTGTTTTCAAAATGGCTCTTTTCCACGGCATTCCTTTTCGGAAACACAGCACAAATTGTGCTGCGCAGGCGACGATCACCAACATTTAAATTCACTAACTATATAATATTTCACAGCAAGACATTTACATTTCAGCTAATGTTGGAACATTATATATCTCGGAACACCTCTGCGCAGCACCACGTTTGCAGTGGAGCGAGGGAGAGCGAAACCGCGTTTGACTCGCACTCGCTTGCACTGTGACGCAACCACAGGAGTAGTCTACTCTACCGCATAGCAATACGTCGTAACTCGTAAAGCGTACAATGAAGGGAAATTCGAGTGTGGGCAGTCCGCAATTTTTGTCAATATAAAAAAACAATGGAAAGTTCATCTTAATAATTATAAAAACAATTGGGCAGTGAATAAAAGTAAGCGAATTCATTAATAGGGAACTGAACACGTAATCTTAAAAAATAGGACTGCCGTTAAAAACCCTTGAACTAACTCAAATTCAGAAATGACGGCACCGTGTTAAACCTATGTGTCTAATAATCTAGTGAATACTTAAATATTACAAGGAACCTCGGAAATGTAACCGATCGCGTCGTGTCATAGAACGGTTCCATTGTCGAGGCTCTAGTCACATAAACATTAATCTTCTAAAAAGAGCCGCCGGCGACATGCCCGGCACCTCCGCTACAATTACACACGTAGATTAAGTTTATAACATACTGATGAAATATTTACAATGGTCTAGTTCTGAAGTCCGAAGTCAATCTACAACAAGTGGCTTGGGGTTCTCCCATGGGAAGCCCTCCCGGCCGAAGTGGCCGTATGTACTCGTCTTCTGATATATCGGCGCTCTCAGGTTCAACTCCCTGTGAACATATCAATCATGAGAAAAAAGAATTTCCGATACAGCTAACATAATTTCATTCAAGTTAGGTGAAAGCAATAGTGGGGGTCGTGCCGCCCTCTTTCTCTGTCGCACGCGCTGACTTATGGCGATTACGTCAAAGCCTGAAGCTGTGTACTTTTTCCTCATCGGTAACTTTATTTTGCACAAAAAATTGTGAAATACGTAATTTTTTTGTAATTATCAACTGGCTTTCCAGGGATGCGATGAAAAATACCGACTGGACCGGTCTAAAATCTACGTGTATCATACGTTACGTTACTCTAGGTCCTCAATACAACAGTACAGTTATATACTCACTTGACAATTTTGCCAGGTCGGAGGTCGAAGTTCTTCTGTATAACAGCTAGGAGCTGCTGCTGTGTCTTGTGCGACGTTCCGTAGTCGAACACCGTGATGGAGAGCGGCTCGGCCACGCCTATCGCGTATGCCACCTGATAACATTACATCACATGATTAGACCACATTAGCGTATAGTTGGAGTGTTCGTCTGGCGAGATTATATTATACACTAGCTGCGCCCGGCGGTGTTACCCGCGATAAAAAGTATGAAAAATGAAAACATCTATCCCACGGGAACCATACATTTTACCGGGATAAAAAGTAGCCTATGTGCTATTCCAGACTATAATCTATCTCTGTGCCAAATTTCATCCAGATCCGTTCAGCCGTTCGGGCTTGAAAGAGTAACAAACATCCATCCATCTATCCATCCATCCAAACTTTCACATTTAATGAATTAAATGAATGGGTAATTATAATATAATCCGGAAAAGTAACAATTTTTATGTGCAGGTTGGTGCTCATTATGATGTTTAAATAAGTAACATCCTAGATTTTACAAAATCTAGAATTTTCCTTACCCATTCCATTTGCCTGTTAATTAATAAAATAGTCCTCTGTCATGTCATAGGGGCCCCATTATTTTGTTAAAGCCGGCCCTGCATATAATATGAAACATATGATATAGTACCTGCACCATGCAGCGGCGGCAGAGGCCGGCGCGCACCAGCGACTTGGCGACCCAGCGCGCGGCGTAGGCGGCGGAGCGGTCCACCTTGGTGAAGTCCTTGCCGGAGAAGGCGCCGCCGCCGTGCGCGCCCCAGCCGCCGTACGTGTCCACGATGATCTTGCGCCCCGTCAGCCCCGCGTCCGACTGCCGGCGAACACTCACCGCTTAGCATCATATTTCCTACTCTACATGCGCGACTACCAATTATGGCACTTGTCTCCAGCGCGTTTTGGCCTACACACTACGCAAAAATAACGACATATCGAAATAAAATGTTTTGTTTTTTCAGTTTTCTTCGATTCCCACACTATTTCGTTGCCTACTACAATAAGGTTTCATATATAAAACAACCAAATACGTACTGCTGTAGCTGTAGTTTGATTTACTATATTTAAATTGAAGAACATTGGAATTGTCCTCTTCAATCAGTGTAATCATTCGTTGCCGCGAGTATAATGATGACTAATAATATTTGTACCCTAATAAACGTATCGGTACAAATTATAATAAGCCTGGAACTTGGTCCTGTCTGTTGAAAATTATTGGATAAGATACCAGACATTTTTAGCGCATCACAGAAACACCATCAGTCTGATTATAAAACTTGGCGTGATCATTTTTAACCCAAATTGAACAGCTATATTGATATAAGATAATTTTCATACAGGAAAATTGATGTTCTCATACGGGATAGAAAATAAAACGGTTCCTATTTCAAAATCCGAACCACAAAGTCATTATTTTATAAAACGCTGCTGATAGTGATAGCTTATATCAAAATACAATTACCAAGAAAATGTCCCGGCAACTCAAAGGTTTCCCCGGGACAGCCACAGAACTAGTCCGCGTGTACAAGTTCGCGAGCATTGCTAGTTTTATTTAAATATGTACCTGTGGTCCGCCAATAATGAATTTCCCGCACGGGTTGATGTGGATCACGGTCTTATCGTCGAGATAGTGGGCCGGAATAACTTCCTTGATAACCCTCTCCTTGATCTCGTCGCGCAGCGTCTCCACGGTGATCTACAAATTAAACGACACGGTATGATTTATTTTTTTTATTTAATAAAATGCTAACTAAATATAGTTAGCCCAGCAATGGGACACACAATAAGCCATAAAAAAATATAGTTCCAGTTTTAAAAATGGCAAATGGCTACAAAGTAAAATGTTGAAAAAATAAGTTATTATGTAGCCTACAATGGTTACGAGACAGATATATAATAAAATAATGCACTTTAAATTATATTTCTTTTGTGATTATAATTTCATGTATCTAGATAGGAAAACAAGAATTAATTTCTGACCTTAAGCCGATATTATCATTAAAACTAATAATAAAATAGCACGTAAACCACGTATTACATGACGTAACATTAGTCGACATTTAACCTGAAAGTCTTATCTATACGGAATTGATACATAGTTATACTCTAGTCACGTTATCCATAAGTTTCATCGCAAGGACAACGCACGTTATTTACACTGCATTAATCAGCGAGTTCAAGAGTTTAGAGCGGCTAGTTTACCATATATTTTTGTATGTTTTGATAGTTTATTTGAGAAAGCGGTTTCGTATGGGTTAATAGAAGTGACGTCAATCAAAAGGCAGAGGCGCTGCTGCTGATTAAATATATGTTAATATTTTGAACTCATAAACCTCATGATTAAGATAACTTAAAGTAGCAATATGCGCCAACCAGAAAAGTAATGTAACATAAAGGCGAGCAAGCCAATATAGCGCATGTACGAGGACTAAAGTTATTGAAATTCGATACATAATGAAAGACAATAAGAGTCATATTTACCTTGTCAGAGTGTTGAAGCGACACAACAACGGTGTGCACTCTCTGTGGTACTGTGGCGCCGCCAGCGAACACGTACTCGCATGTCACCTAAAACCAATCTTAAGTTTATGCACACTACCAGAACTTCACTACTTGTGGAAATAATTATACAACATGTAATTGGAATATTTCAAGACCTCAGACACTCACTGATTTCCACAGCAATGCAGTATTTAATTTTTATGTATTAATGTAAAAGTTACATAGGTACACATTTAAATTATGCCTAAATTATTTGCTAGTACATGAATAACACTATAAATGTACTAAGGGTAGCGCGCTCAAAATATTGTATTCCTTATAATCAATGGCACTGTAAGTAACTTGATAACTGTTTTTCTATTTCAGAAAAATAAAAATAATCCCTATTTCAAAATAGTGCAAAACATGCTACTGTTGATTCTTAACAAACAATTACAATGTGTATGTTTTGGCGATAATATTCCCACAGAATTAAATTGTGGAGCTTGCTAAATCGTAACTTGGTAGTCATCCCAAACGTTCCTATTGTGTGGCGTTACCAGGTGCTGCAATCCACTCGTTTTAATTGGACCCTCTCATATGTCGCTTGACACCGGTGTCAATTTTATCACTCATTCAACAAACAACAATTGATACATTTCTGACGATGCTTACGTCATGTTGATCTTTACACCCGCGGAATCAAAGTATACACAAACGGTATCGAAACGAGCTTGCTTTTAGGAACAACCACGTAACAATTATCGTTCTTATCAATACTAAAATATAAACTATGCCAAAAATTATGTAAGTCACTTTGACAGGAAATCTTTTGGTGGATGATAATTTTAATTACTTAACTATACAGGATGATTTTTTTCAAATCGGCGTGGATGGCCAAATCCTATATGGAATAGAGAAAAATGCTGAAAGGACTTTCGAGATCGATTTTGGTGAAAACTAAAAGTAAGATTCTAGAATAAATTATTTTCCCTAGCCAGAAATTAAGTTGATTTTGAAAAAAAAACATACAACCTACTGTTATTATCGTAGTGTGCAGTATGCACACTACGATACTGACGCTAATAAAGACCAAGTTCTGAGAAGGAATGAGGTATTATGACCGTGAGAACTTGAGACATGGTGTAGTCACCTACCTGAGTTTTGGAGTCCGGTCGAGCCCACCAAAATTCACCATTTCGTCGGAGGTCAGCAATTTTCTGGTTTAGTTTGTGTGCAAGTACTACTGTCAACGGCATGCATTCTTCTGTTTCGTCTGTTGCGTAACCAAACATCAAACCCTGAACAAAGAGAAAAATAATTAAAAACTACACAATTAACTTGTGACCAAATACGATCGGCGAAATGGAAGGTATACTGCGGTGCATCTCTGCCTACTCCTTTGGGGAATAGAGGCGTGATGGTACTTTAAAAAAAAAACAAATTGTTAAACTACCTACTCAAGATATTTTTACAAGGCACTGATAATAAATATTATAGAAAACACTTTATTTTATACGCCAATAAACAATTTTCATAAAACATTAAGTTAGTAATCATGTACCTAAGTATTATGTTTCAAGTGTATCATTTGAGATTAACATCATTAGCAGGATTAAGAATATGTTTATATCAAAAGCAAAAGAAACAAGTTGCGGAGATATTAATAATCCTGCAGTAGGTAGGTATTAGCTTAGTTCTCCTTGCAGGTATTACCTTGAAAATAACAAGTACATGTTTTTTTAATCGTGCATAAATATTATGGTTATTTCGTAAACAACAGGGCCCTTAGTACGACACAAATAAAAACTAATTAAAGTACATTAGAATGTATTCAAATAAGTACTAATCAAATGATCGAATATCCTTCCAAACTTTTATTATCACTGTTGTGAAATATTCGACACTCAATCGGAATGTAGTGATGTCAAAACTAGTGATAGACCTCCTGCAGTCTTGGCAACCCGTTTTAAGCACAGGAAAATATGTTGAAGCAGTGATTCATGCATGAAATTATTCCCATCATTGCATATAGAAAAATAATGAAATCATATAATTTCTTGATTTTACAATAAACCCCACTTTTATTGCAAATGGTAATGATAAGTGTACTGAAATGATGCTGTGTTTATCGAACCCATAAAGTATAATATAATAATAAGATATTAAACTAACACAATATTATACAAACAATAATAATCTGTAGCTAAATAATAAGGTTAAACACACCAAAATATACCCGATATCGCGACCCAGGTAATAAGCTATAACATGCCAAGTATTATCAAAATACCTCAAGTAGTTTTCCCATGATGCAAGCACAGACAGATAGACGGACAAAAATTCCAAAGGTGGGGGATTTAGCCTCAGTATTGCAAATAATTAGACTTTTTTTCATATAAAACTAAGTTACAATGTTTTATTGTATGTTTATGGATTATAAGTCAATATTAATTTAGACAATTTGGTCTGAGTTCAATGGGTTGAAAGTACTAATCTGATTCTGACCATTATTTTACCAATTAGGAAGCTACATTCTCCCAAGTGCTATATATAGGTCACAATTCATTGAGGTACTGGGGGTGGAGCTGCGGGCAAAGGTTATGTAATATATAATTCACAAGAGAATATTCTGTGTTGAATGGTCTCCACATACCTGATCACCGGCACCCACATCATCTTCACTTCTGTTCTCATGCACACCGGCAGCAATGTTTGGAGACTGCTGGTCCAGTGCCAGCATCACGCAGCATGTCTTGTAATCAAATCCTGATCCCAACATGCATGCACCAATGAATGATTGTCTCACATTATTATTGTGTAATGATTTCCTGGTTATGATTATTTATTTTGACAGAACTCACTTCATTTAGTTTTTATAAGAAATTACCTACTTAAAAGTAGTGAGTTATTGAAGTCATTATTTTAACACTAAAGACAAATTGAACTTAAGATTTTAGAGGATGTGGAATAGGAGACTTTATTAATAAGTCTTACTGAGGTTAACACAGAATTGATTTAATTATAGACTGAATATGACAGTGTAGTGAGGTAGTAGTGAAAACATGGTAATTGGATCAAATTTTTCATATAAATCCAAATATATAATAAACACCACCATACAGAAAACAAAACAGTATGGTCTTGAACTTCACAATATTTGTATTATACCATTAAATGGATTAGGAATGATTCCAACAATATCCTGACCAGAGCAAATTACGAAAATGAAATTTGCCTGAAAAATCAAACCCGCAACTACCTGGTGCAATCATCCGAGCAGCCTATGCTCAAACCACTAGACCCAGCTATTGTTATGTCATATGTTTTATGAATGTATACTGTCAAAACCATGGTTTTCATGAGCTGAAATACCTATGACATCCTATTAAATTTTTCCCATTTGACATCATGCATAATTTAGGCCCGATCTTAAGTTATTAAAAATAAATCCCATTGTTTCTTCGTGCAACAAGCTTTCATTTATACCTGATCTCCAGCCCCAATTTCTATTTCAGCTCTGTCTTGATGCACCCCTTCGGCTATGTTTGAACTTTGTTCTTCAATAGCCACTAACAAATTTAGTGTACGCCAATCAAAACCTAGTGTGCATGGATAATATTCAATTATTTAGCGGGCAGTGAAATTAAATAGAGCATTTTGACTAGTTACTACACTGGCTTTTAGCCAAAGCACTGCGTCTGTGTACCTCTGGTAACGAATAGTAATATCTAGGACAGTATTACATACCTTTAGACGAATCATCGTATCCGATGTGCTTCACAGTTTCTCTGACAACCTTCTGGTAGTCTACATTAGCTTTGGAAGTGATTTCACCGCACAATAGCACCATTCCCGTTTTTGTCACGGTTTCTGTTGATAATAATTTGTGTTAGCAATATAAGTGCTAAATCTTAGAAATTTGATGCTGATGTCAGATTGCAGACTCGTCAATACTCACCGCATGCTACTTTTGCGTTAGGATCTTGTCTCAAGTGTGCATCTAAGATAGCATCGCTAATTTGATCGCACATTTTGTCTGAAATAAATGTTTAATAATAAATATCTATAGCTTCATAGGCACATATTCAGAGGTAGGTATATTCGCGATGTTTATCCCGAATTTGAACATTGTTTGGTTGGTGAAGACCACGTGTTGAGATTATTTTGACAAATGTAAATTGCGCTAACAGCGACCAGCACCATGATGTAACAAAACATAGACATTGTGCAAAGCATGCTGGCGTAGTTACATTGCCGGGGGAAATTACCATTTTTACTCAGTAATACAGTCATTACAGTAAACATGAGCAATCCTATTTATACACATTATCTGCGCACATGCTAAGGCGGCCATTTTTCGATGAACAATTCCCTACATCAGTAGTTTATTGAAGAAAACTAACCTGGGTGACCCTCGCCGACGGATTCCGATGTGAATAAAAACACTGAGCCATCTTCCATATCATAACTGTGTCCGTTTGTTTTTGCGTATCCATTCATTTTTGAGGTCTCCGGCATTCTGAATTTAGAGTTAGCTCACAAAAATAACCCAAAAGAGTCCCCCTGAATTAACACTGTGGAAAAGAGGTCTTGTTTGAGATCGCGCCGATATTTATAAGGTCGGAGTGGCGCTGCAGAGCGAACGATATTGACCAATAGCAATGTTCTTAGCTGTATCGCTATGCAATCCTATTGGCTTAAAATCATTGTTTTGATTTTGTTTAGTCTAAAATGTTGCCCGCTAAAATTTAAATAATGACAGATCCTGATAATAATTATGTGTCCATCATTTTTTGTTTTTTACTTTGAATGGCTTGTCTGAGGCTTAAATTATATTAGATAAATTAAATTCAGATAAAATAATGTATTCAAGGATACAGTAGTTATAGTAAATCCTCTTCAGATTGGGTAAGTACCCAAATATTTATGTAATTTATTTTGTTAAGTATCCGCTAGATACAAATAATTGTAAATGATCCGCAGGCTTCCTCGTCTCTATGTATACGAGGCCAGTACGTAGATTTATTTAGCCAAAACGAAGATATACCTAGGTAGGTACTTTGCAAAAAAACAAAGTAGTATCAAGTACCAAGTAGAGTAGCACGCAGGGCCATTAGATTACGAACGATGAAAGTCAGCGAACGATGAACGTTTTTATGCATAAACGTAGTGATTATATTTTCTTTATTATGCATATAATAATTTTCGTACTTGCGTAGCATTACTGGACTGAATGAATTAACCAGTTGTCTTTGATAGATTCTTATTATGTGCCCTAACAAGCCATACAAGGTATCTATAATTAAGTACAAGGCAATCGATAACCAGCCATTGAATGTATATATATTGTTTTTAGATAGGTACCTAGGTTTGTAATTTTTTTTTAAATATATAAGCTCTGATAGCATAAGAGTATTGCTCGTTCACGATAGTTCTAGATAGTCTTCTAAAGTAATAACAAGGAGTGGGTTACCTATAAACCAGGTATAAAAAGTTATGGACACCAAAGCTAAATCAAAAAATACATTACAGATCCTCGCTATAGAAAGATTTAAAGGTAGGTATTTCTCTAAAACCCTTAAGTAGGTAAGTACCTAGCTACCTCATTAAAGGAATATTGATTTACATAAAAAAAACTTACCTTATAAGTAACTTCTTAAGTGGGTAGGTAGGTAAGTGTATGTACTTATTCTTAAAACACGCACAATATTTAATTCTTAAGTTAAATTAACTTAGCACTGGATCTCTTCCCGAACCGTTTTGTAGGAGACTGTATTTTTAAATTTTGTTAAATTATACAGGGTAGTTTCCTCGTATAGAACTCGACGATAACTGAGAACAGTTGGGTCGTTTCTGCTTACTTAAACATTCAGCAAAGCAGACGTTTTATTGAGCGCTTATCCTGTACCTATACGCGCCAATAATTAAGAACTTAATTGCTCGATTTGCATTGTTCAACTTTTGATGTTTTGAATTCAACTTGATATTTTGCACCATATCTATACTTATTTGAGGTGATTTTTTTTATGTAATATTGTTAGCAAATGTATAAATAAATATCTTGTGTGGGTACTACCTAAAGGGACCTCTTATTGTAAAATTAAATGTGCTTTATGTTGCCTAAAACATATTGGACGCGACAAATTGGAGAAATAACAATGACTGTATGTTGGAAGTATCTATATTCCTAGTGATTGTACCTACTTACAATATTCTAATCGAGCAAAGAGTTTTTGTTCTGTGGCTCAAACACAACAAGAGCTTCAGAGTTGAAAGGAATGCTGAGCTGCAAGGAATGCAGACCGTAAGTATACATAACACAACTTACCTTAGACGAAGAAATAATATAGGCGGAGTGTCGTTGTAGCGACCACTTCAACCGCACCACAAGCTACAAAGATGGCGCTGCAGACGCATTCAGAACAATAGACAATTGACGTCACAATCCTGAATCGCGCTATAAGAGTTTTCGGAGCAAGTAACATATATACAAGATCCCGACAATAACCGTCGGGGCATAGCGGCCGCCCCGCCAGGCATACCACCCGCCTGGCTGGAAGATCTTCCCTTTTCCGCTAAATTGGTGACCCCTCACAACGAACAACATCCTTCTGTGAAGACTCAAGCACCAACGTCATCACCACTCCATACCAAGACTTCAACATCGACATCCAACAGCAAGCAGTCAGTCCCACAGCAAGCCAGTCGTCACTCGGGACCATCACAGCCGACTCACCGCGCTCCTGGTTCTGCGACGCGCACAGCTCGGTCTCGACTCACTACAGACCTTCGAGCTAGCTTCCTGGCCCTTGCACACAAGACGCTGCCAGTCCAAGATATCGACCTCCGGTCTTGGGGGGGAGTACTGTAGCGACCACTTCAACCGCACCACAAGCTACAAAGATGGCGCTGCAGACGCATTCAGAACAATAGACAATTAACGTCACAATCCTGAATCGCGCTATAAGAGTTTTCGGAGCAAGTAACATATATACAAGATCCCGACAATAACCGTCGGGGCATAGCGGCCGCCCCGCCAGACATACCACCCGCCTGGCCGGAAGATCTTCCCTTTTCCGCTAAATCGTGAAGCACCAAAAAGCAAACCGATTGGTGTAGTACTCGTACACTCAAATTGTGTGCTTACGTGGTACGCCGATTTGTGTAGTAAATTCGCGTTTACTACACAAATCGGCGTGGTTTTTTGTCCTTCGATATGTTGTTCGCGATATTTCTTCGCTGTTCTGAGCTAGGTACGTAGGTACCTAATTTAAAAATCTAAATTTGCCCCAACAGGGCCGAACCTGCAATTATCAGGTGCAGCGTGCAGAACAGCCTAAGCTCAAACTTCCTGATAAAGCAGTTGTTGATATAATTGCAGTCTGATTGACCTCCACATACCACCAAAAAATATAACAAAAGTTGACATATAAAAAAGCACTAAATATAATAATAAGTTACTTATTGCAATTTTAGTAGGTCCCTACCTAATTATTATCTTTGAAGGCAGTGCCAAGCTAAAGTCGGGTTTTTGCTTTTTTTTTAAATTGAGTTTGTTTGTGGTATTTGTTCTTATTTATTATATCTACTGATGTTTGTTGTTAAGCCATCAATTAGAATTTGACCGTTTAAATTAAGTTAACTTAAGGTAAAATTAATTCTAACAAAATATACACTACTCAACAATGTCTAGGGAAAAGGGGGTATTTTTAGTGTTTATTTTATATTTACATAATTTGTTTTTGTCTTGGATGTTACGTAGCGTAATTTTATAGTCATATTAATTTTGTAATTTAATAAGTAAATTAAATAATTTTAAAAAATGAAACACTAAAATTGTGGCAAACCTAAAAAAAACATGTTTCTGTAAATAGAAAATCCAAGGCATAAGTAAAAAAAAACATTCCTAGCAACTTTTTAATGGTTGGACCGACACGCCATTTTCATATCATCATGTCACATCCATTATTTTATTTATAATGTGTATTTATTGAATGTGTTATTGCTATTAATTACTTGACATTGAAAAAAAACCCGCTCAGTTGTGGGTGAGGCCATATTCATATCTATTTTATTTCATCGCATCTCATTTCGTAAAGAAAGAGGAAGAAAAATAATGGTTGGACCGCCCAAAGCATTAGCGAGGGGTCTACATGGGCGTGGCATAATAGGTACGTAATGAGTATGAGGTTATCAAGTGTCACCTGTAGAATAAGGCTGCATACTTTGGAAACATGTGAAAAAAGTTCTTCCTCCGTATTCAAAATTTGGCAAATATCACTAAAAGCTTTTCATCGGAGAGATTCCCGCGCATACTCAATGAAATTGAGATATTATACTCGCTGAACAAATTCATAACCAGACTTGCGTGTGTGCGAAACTATAAAGGGTCCCTATGTTTTACTCCGGGACCCTAAAAATGATGTGTAAGATTACGTTTCTGATAAACTTTGAACCCTCGGACATTTTGATAAAGCGAGATTGATAATAATAATGATTCTGATTGTAGCAAATATCACTCGCTACTTATTACGCAACAATTTGTAATTCACCGTTGTGCTGCATCATGTGGGTACCTAATTATTTTCAATATGCATTACAAAATGTCAGTTTAATATTATTTCTGCGCATTTAATGTAACTACAATACTGACATAATTCGGTGAACTTATTACCTATATGGCATCGCATTTTTAAAGGTGTGCTCACTTTACGAGACTTAGTGAGCATGAAGATGTAGGTATATATGCACCTAATTATATAAGGTGTAACAATAATAGTATAAAATATTTTAACAGGGATAACAGTAGGTTATAATGATAACATTCACAAAGGAATAAATCAAATTATAAGACATTTAAAAAATGACACCTCGTACTGAGTGCACGGCCAAACGGCACTGTCTCATTTTCTAATAAAAAATCAAACAGTGTATACACATATAATTTTTTTATCACCTATTTGTTAACTCGTTGAAAATATTTTACACCATTTTTGTTACACCTTGTATACTTAGGGTTTATTTTACCATTCCCTACAACCTAGACAATTAATATCGCAATAAATTTATATTTATTTTAGTTTGGTTTTCAATTTATCAAATTCGATTCCCATGCCGTGTAGGTATGTACTCCTATATAAAATCTACGAATGCAGTTTTTTAACTCCAAAATTTACGACATGTTTCCTTGGAACATAATATTCTTTTCTATCTCTTATAGGTAGTTTCGGAGATTCCCATACTGGTATACCTACAATGAATTATTTATGAAAATATCCTTAATCACTATTCACGTTGTCAGTTTGAATAATAATATTTCGAATCATGCATCTCGTCAATTTATCAATCGTAAAGATACACTAGAGTCATACCTCTTTATAGATAGATATTCAGTCGAATAACAAACTGGGGTCACCGATATATTGCCCATTACGATATGGTTATAAAAACATAATGCAATATTTGATAAGTTTTCACTAATATGTGTTAATTATCGATATTAGTTAATCATTTAAGACGTAGGTAATATTGATAGGTAAGCAAGACATATTTATGTAAAGTAACTAGGTATATATGCTATGGACAGTATCTATAATTGTGCGGGCGGGAAGACTAAATCTATATTGGTTTAGTTCTCCCCGTGGCCAGCGCCTATGGCACATGAGGGGCAAGATACCAGGGCACCAGCTCTTTTGAGCAAAACGGTTGGAGCTTTTGGTGCAGTTTGTTTGGGCAACTAAATCTTGTATAATAAAACAACCTACCAGTATCAAAGAAAGGGGGCGTCAACTCGATAATATGTATTGTATTTTCATAAGAATTACATACGTGTGTAAGATTTCATATTTATTTTAACCTCCATGGAGGTGGTTGAAAATCTTGCAAGATGTCATGAGATCCTACATACAGAAGAAACAACCTAATACAGTGGACCCCCGGTAATCCGACAAACGCTTTGCAGGGCAGTGTCGAACTATCGAATTTGTCGGATTATAGAGTACTGCCTAAGACCCCCTATAGTCCGGATTTTTTTAACAAAAGAGTACCTAGTAATCCGACAAATTACAGATCCAATGATAAAATTCTATGTGTTATATTCTGAAGTTCAAATCATACTTCATTATGTGTCGAGTTGTAGTTGTATGTATGTCGAAAACAAAACAATACCTACGCGTCGAGTACAATAGTGGTGGCGCGTACAAGTTGTAACCTGTTCATGGTGCATTATCTACATTAGCGAAGATTATCAGAAAAATATTCAATAATAATGGACATGTCGGATTACAGGGGGTGCCGGATTAGACAGGGGCCGGACTACCGGGGGTCCACTGTATAAGCTTTTTAAAAAGGCATTAGAATGGGCGAATATGTTTTTTGGGTGCTAAAGTGCGCCAGAACTAACAAAAGCGCTACATAGGCAGCACCGCGTCCCGTTGTTGTGAGCCAACCACGGCAGGTAGCTCTGCACCGATCGGCTTAGAGCGCTGATAGAGTTTTCCGTTTTGTAGAAGTTGCGCGCTGTTTCGAGAAAGCTGCTAATAGTTAAAAAAATCTTAATGTTAGATAAATAGGTAAGATCGACGGATATATGTTTTTGCATTGCGAATTGTGTTATAACCTTGGTACTGTAATGAATGAATAAATTCTGTGAAGTGATAAACTAAATACCTACTCAAACTTCCCCAGATAAATATTATTACGAAATATGATCTCTTAGCAGTTCATAGAGATAATACATTGTAATAATTTTCCCAAGTCTTGTTAATAAGTATCAGAGTCTAGAGATCAGATTGACACGTGTCTGTGATGTCGCATTTCTATTTTAAAGTAAATAGGAGTAGGTATTTCAATCTGATGCATTATCACGAAGGATGCTTATAGTACATAGCTGTAGCTATTCCCATTTCATTTGTGAACGTATCAGTCCATCTTGTGCCTTATCCATTTCCCTTCTCACAATAGGTAGATATCTACCTAGTTGTGTCAAGTCGCGGAAGCGTCACAAAAGTAACGCATCGTAGGAACCCTGCGGTGTTTCTGTCTCATTAAAATAACAAAAGAAAACTATAACTCATCTCGTTTGTAGGTTTAAAAATAGATCGAAATAGCATATACTTCTGAAGGTTACTTATTATTCCATACACAATGCATTTAAAAATAGGTAAATTGACACCATTTTTACATGAGGAGATCCTCATGGATACCCGAAAGCCCCGGGGAGGCAAGCGGGTCATGTCGGACTCCTCCCGACTAAAACGGTGACCTGGGGGGGGGGGGAGGCATGGGAACGCTTTCGCACACATCCGTGACCCCACCAGCGGTAGTCCGCGCGTGCGGACTCTCCACCGCGCGGAGGGCCACACCACGCTGCCGCCGCGCCGGCTTCCTCGTGGTCGCCTGACTGACGCACAGGCAGGGCCCGTCTTTTGCGACCATGAACCCAGAGGTCCCCCACAAAGATAATTTGACACCTACCACAACTTACTTGGCGTTGGCATTCTGGTGCTAATCCAAAAGATTATCGATCACTGAAAAATGTGTCGTAGAGTAGGCACCAAGCATATCTACTCAGGCCTCTCTGTATTTGACTTTTTGCTCATCTACACTTCGAGATTATGTAATCACGTGCTCGAGCGTGTAGTTTCGATGAGGATAACAAAGTGCTAATGTCAAGACATTGGCCCTGGCTTTGATGAGGCCATTCTTAATTTTGTAACGCCTACTGATAAATTAGTACGATTGATAAATATTAAATTCGTATCATCTTACTTTCAAAGTAAAGCATTTCTACATTCAAACATTAGTCATCTATGTACCTTTGCCCGTGATGGAGGACACCAAAGTAAAGTCTCCAATGGAAAGGACTATATTGCTTCCTACATTAATCAAAAGGTGGGTGCTATTTTTTTTATATAACAATTAGATATCGTAGGTACTATGAGATCAGATATCCAATCATTTATTCAATAGGTAGGTAATGTTTCGGGGGATTTCTGTTATATTGAAAGTCGTACTGAAAAAATGTTACTTATCTTCATGATTAATAAAAAAATATTGATTAGATAATGACGCAAATCACTGCAACGTCGACTTATAAGTAAATAATACAACGATTTCATTTGCTAATATTTGTACCTGTTTTTGACACAGGATGGTGCTTACATGTTTCTATGAGTAGGTAGTTATTTTTATGAATTGATTGTGGTCGAAGATAATTTATAAACAGTAGGTTGTTTAGCACAATAACTAGTGCGGCCGTCGTCGCGAATGAAAATACCTACATTGAGTGATGAAGACAATCAACAAAAGCTGTTATGGATTTCGCTCGTGCCGGAATGTTTGATGCTATTCTGTGTCTAAACACTTTCGTGGTTTGTGCGTCGTAGCGGCGAGTTAAGATGTGCATTGAGAATGAAAATGACTGTTTTAAATATTTTGTAAAAATCATAAAACTCAATGAAACTGCTTTATAAATTCGTGCGTGCTTAATTATGTGCCAAAACACCCTGCAAAAAAAAATCTGTTGAAATGTACAGGCGGCGTGTATACTTTAATATTGTGTTTTGCTTTACGTGGATTCTTGTCTTAAACGGAGTACAGGTATTTATACTTACTGAGTGGAAAAGACCGTCTTATAAGTTTTGTGCAGCATTTCGTCCTAGTACTATGTTAATATATATTTTCAACCCAGTCTATTCGTCTTCAATCACGCGTGCCATAATACAGCCGTCGGTTATGTTAAGCGTTCCACAAGGCTCTGCATTAGGTCCTATTTTATCTACCAGTGTTAGTTGGTAGAGCCACAGTGTGAAGATCAAGATGTACCTAATGTAAAACTAGTCTATAGATACTAAATAAGCATCCGAATGAGCATGGTTGCTTCAATATGTATTAACTCTACTCTTAGGCTGTTAGTTCTTTTGACTGTTGGCGCTGATGGATACAGTTACCAATTATGTGAAGCGGTTCCTAGTGCAGCAGCCCAGTAATATCGATGCTGAGTAGCTAACCGCTGACGGTCAGTGGCAACATGATATTACTGGAAAATCAGCCTTAAGCATCCAGCAAAGGTTCAAGTGCAAACAAGAATCGTTATCTTTTGGTAAAACCATACCAACAATAGGGTGACTAATTGAATGAGTCATTTTCTTGTTTTAATATACCCATTTAGAACTTTACTACCCGTTCGGAATACCGTTCTTATGGAGAAGAACGGGCAAGAAACTCCATGGTTGTTTTAAAAAAAAATCTTTTTCATTTTTGAGGAGTACATAGTTATGGGTATGTGAGAACAATGTAGGAACGGCTTGGCAGGCTATATCAGCTGGATAAATATAAGTACTAACTCTAAGTATATAATTAGAATTTCTTATATTTACGCGAACAATTAACAATTAACAATTTTAAAGGAAACGCCGAAGCGTCGGGAACGTAAAAACAAAATAAACGCGATAAAATCCTTATACTATGAACTCTATCTATAAGTCTTTTTGCATCGACTTAGGTAGGAGCCTTCATCAATGACATCCTGAATCCTGTAAAGGTGGACCTGGATGTGTGGCATCAACGGGAGACGAGACTCGCTATACGGAATAACGATCAACTTGCTTGCGAGAGGCCCAACATCTACATTTGTGAGGTAGGTGGCATCACTTCAGATAAAAAAATCTAGGTAGGTACCTATTTTATTTTTTAAAGACATTACACTCAGTTTGACTAGTTTGGTAGGTAGGTACGTTTAACTCGATATAAATAGTACTTAAATCATTAATAAATCCGAAAACTTCATTTACGTTCAGGAACCACCAGAAACTGTTCCGCCCGAAGCCAGGAAGACCTGTAATTACCGCAATGTCCGCTACCACGAGCAAGTATTCCGATGGGTGGCTGGTCGAGGCTGCTTGCTCTACACCCCTGACTTCCTCTACGTGGACGGAGTCAACAATATTAACTTGAATTCTGGCTGCTTCTACGGGAACTGGTTCGCGCCCTGCTTGGAGATCGTTCGTATTTTTTTTATTGTTAGATATGCTCTAAAGTAACTTACTTATATAGCTCTTACCGTCAATAGTTCTAACTATGATGGTATTACTATTACCCTATTGTACACCGGTAGGATTTTAGATACCTACCTAGAAATGGCGCAAAAGAGCGCCATTTCTATATTCTGTGAGAAGGTGTAGTTTACCTGTTGTCGAATTTACCAGAACATTCTGCCACAACTAAATTGATATAAGTTTTATTCAATTTACTATTGAATTATATCATGCCTGTATTGAATTGTAACATGTATGCCATTTTTAAATGCACAATTTCGCTATTGTATTAATTTAAAGCAGGCGTAAGTAGTTTGTATGCTAATAAGTGCACTATTAGAGATTGTAGAACCTGTACCTCGAATCAGTCTACTAGCAAAAACACGACCAACATTTATAAAGAACCTATTTGTGCCAGGCGTAGTTGTGCGGTACTACTTGTGTAGGTCTAGTCTTGAAAGGCATACAAAAATACAAATCTAATCAGTGAGGGCGCCTTCATTCGTAATGAAAAAATGTCTCGATAGCTATCGCTACGATAGTCATCCTTTGCCAATGATATGATAATGATGAATATTATAATGATCATTTGTACCTATTCCAAGTACGTCTCAGCGCTTTTCTCATAACAATTGTGATGACTAACTCTGTCGTCTGTTATCAACACAGATCTCATGCAAATAGAACTGAGATTCATTGTCCAGATTAATTAAGCTAATACGAGGTAAGTGGCTTCGTAACAAAAACTGATACCTAACATGGATACATTTTGTTTATCTTACGTGACGAGTTATCTTTAAAAGAAATACCAAATATTCGATGGGAGTTTTTCTCGAACGTGATTCCGCCTTCAATGCACCTACTGCAAGCACCATTAAAGGGACAAAACGTTAAACAGAAGTCAAAATAATCTTGAAGATATATTTGTATTCACGTGATATTTTATTAGCTATATAGATAACCGGTGAAGGAAAACATCGCGAGGAAACCTGCATGTCTGAGAGAACCCCTCGAAAGACGTGTGAAGTCCGCCAGCCCGCACTGGGCCAGCGTGGTGGACTTTGGCCCTCTCGCATTGAGGGCAGGCTCGTGCCCAAAAGTAGTGCATTAGAAAAATGGGCTGGTACTATTATAGCTATCAGATGTCATTACTTATTGGATATTACGTCGTTAAGACCAACTACTTCAACAGCCTAAAGAAGACGGCACGTGCGGCTGCTACCCCTTCGACCCTGGCTTGGAGGAGGTGGCCGCGGCCGTGACCGCCGCTCTCATCCCAGCTGCGCATGGACGCTGGGAACGATGCTATTACGCCGCCACAGACTGTTGTAGCCATTATATGCTTGAAAATGTTAACAGTACTGGTACATAACTATAATTAAATTAACTTAGGTTTTTTTCTTGGTCTGAGTAGTACCTAGGTTCACACCAGTTGGTCCCTAGCTTCTTCTAATATCGATAGAATGTGGATAGGGTATATGAGTGTGAGTGTGTCTAGCACCGTGTTTGGCGTGTACCACGAAGGATGGGGATGAATGGCGGATGGGGTGTTCCTGTGGCTATACCCGTGTAAGTGTAACCCAGAAAGAAAACGTTGTATACTGTTTGGATGTTTGTATAAAACCAAAAAAATCCTATTATGATAGTGAAGTGTTCGGGAGGCTGATAAAGTATCTGGCAATAGACTAAAACCCCCGAAATATTTGCTTCCAAATCGCAAAATTTGCGATTTGGAAGCAAATATTGCGAGATCAATGTTATTGCAAGATACGTAAGCACCCGTTTCGATCATCTATCTAGAATTTGTTCTACGTTCAGTGCTCACCTTGCAATAATAGCGACCCTCGTATCTTTTCAGACCCCAACACCTGTGAAACAACATTTGACGGCTGGACATGCTGGCAGGAAACGGATTCGGGGACCACTACTAACGAAATTTGTTCCGAATTTGCTTACTCCAACACTGGACCGTCATGCCACCGTATGTTTTCATTTTCCTCTTTAGCATTTTACAGAAAACTTTAGACAGCCCTTAAGTTGTGATTCTAAGTCTGGTAGTTATGCTAATGGATCTAAGTATTTTATTGAATTTTTAATATAAGTACCTACTTACCGAATTAATTTGTTATTGTGTATAAAGTTACTTATATCCAAATGAAAAATTAAATCACTTGAAAATGACGTTGCAATCTTTTCTACAGACTTCAGTAACAAGCAATGCTACGATAATGGCACTTGGGAGCTTCAAACTGACTACAGTACTTGCAGCATCACACCGCGCCTGGTCCGCCGCTATCGGTTCCATATCGCGGTTCTAGCGTTCTCCATCGCGTCCTGCGTGCCTGCCGTGTTCATATTCTGTTTCTACAAGCGACTCCGGATCACAAGAGTCGCTTTGCACAGGAACTTGCTCATTGCGATCGTGATAAGGAATGTTCTCGTCATTGTTAGTAGAAGTGAGGTGAGCTTATACAAATAAAGGTACAACATGCTTATATATTTTGCGCTTTCCCAAAGGTTCTAAATCTTAAATTTATTTTTCAATACGCGTAAATATTGTCAGCACGTGACATTCAAGTACATTTAGAGAAATGTTCCACGAGTCAAGACGAAATCAAACTTGAAATATGTGGTTTTCACCGTTATAATTAAGACTCAAAATCATATGTACTTATTCATTACAATTTCAACTGAACTTAATAAAATTATAACAGTTGAATTAACAATGAAAGTACTTATGTAAACAATAACAAAAAATCAGTGTAATATTTATTGAAGTAGGCATACCCGGTCCATTTACTCCCAAGGTTTAGCAAACTAGGGTACTTAATTTGCCGCTGACGTCACTCTTATCAGTACCTGCAACTTATTAAAGCGTAAAGCAAATAAACATGTCATAACATAACAAAGTAAGTAGCATTATTGATGTTTATCATACCCTTATTTCCAGTACTAATCTTGCGTGTAATTATATTAATTAGGTAGCCGATAATAATAGAACATAATGCACCCTCAGAACGATAGGGGCTCAACTCAAAAATCCATTTGTTTGGGAAATCGCAATCAAAGATATTTCGAACTGAACGGGGAGGACGAAACGTACCGGTGTAAAAGAGACGGAAATATAATATGCTTTTTCTATCATAAAAAACGCCTTTGCTTTAATATTCATCGGATAGAACATACATTTTTAAGTCTCGCGACGATCTTAACTCATTATCGCAAAGTTTTGAGTCGAGCCCCTATCGTTCTAAGGGTGCGATCATAAAATGTATCGCTTTCTCGCATAAGCTACATCTTTATTGGTGCTGGATATTTGAGCGTTCAGTCAGCATCACTATTTCCAGATTTACATAGACGAGTTGACCAACGCCGGCGATACTAACATGTCGACGCACGGCATCGCTTGCCGCGTGCTCGCGTTCGCGGAGCGAGTCGCGGCGAATGCGGTGTTCGTGTGCATGTTGGTCGAAGGCATCTATCTGCATAGACTCATCGTGACGGTTTTCAAACATAAACTGAAGATTAAATGGCTGTATGGCATCGGTATAGGTTAGTGATAGTTGAGCGCCACTACTCCGACTCTCTTCTTCCGGAGATATCTACTTAGGTGGAGCCAGGATTTTGTTATTTTTTTTGTAAATAGATATACGAATGGAATACCTACCTACTGATAAGTGCATATACCATGTTATACATATCTATAAATAATTCTGAGTTTGCATTAACATCCAAAACGGTGAGGTAACTCTATTTAAATGAATAAATAAATATCGTCAGACCAACACACCAGCTGTAAAGGGTAAAGTTGGGTACAGTTAACAGTACAATCGATGACAACGATTGTACCAAGTTGATGTTTAGATATATATATTTATATCTAAACATTCATGACTCAGGTACATACAAACATTCGTGTTCATCACACAATTTGCCCCTACCAAGTATTCGAGCCCGGGTCCCTTAGCACAGAAAGCAGGGTCAAAGTTATATGCAGTATCATTCTAAACGCGGTAAATAGATACACTGCAACACACAAATTCAATAATACTGCCACTGAAAAACCAACTCTATTAATTAAGCTCGTTGGTTGAAATTGTCTTTCTATCATTCTTAGTGATAGCGTTGGCGCCGGCGGTGGCGTGGGCCTCCGTGATGGCCGTCCACAACGACCACTCGTGCTGGCTGGTGTACACCATCGAGTACGTCCAGTGGATCCTGGATGCACCGAGGGTGTTGATCCTTCTAATCAACACCGTTCTGTTCATCGATGTGCTGAGAGTGCTGCTCACTAAGATCAGAAACAGCGAGAATGCCAATCAACTGTGAGTATTTCAAATGAATCTTCGTGCGTTTTTATCCATGTTTTTAAAAAGTAGTTAAGTACTTCTTCTTTCTAAATAAGGTCGGCTTTGAATTTCTCAGTGGTCTTTCTTGACATTCGTCGCGGAAAGTACGTAAGTAAGAAGTAACAAGCATCTTGTAAACAGCTTGCAAGTACGAAGCGAAAAGTGTCGGGAAGAGATTTCCATACATTTCCAAGATGTCTACTTGTTTCAGGACTACTTGCTACTTTCGTACTGTCCTCGTGTAAATCGAGCTGCAGAACCACCTATGGCGGTTTGAGTTCTTTGACCAAATTCTAATTACTTTTAAATTGACACGGTACAAAACATAGAATTCAAGGAGCCTGTAAACAACTTGAATAGTTACGTAACGTTATGAATACGTTGTCCCTTTCATCTATATTTATCTGTCTGGTGTTATGAAAATTGAATGATTTCAGGAGCACAACGAAGGCAACACTATTTCTAATGCCCCTGTTCGGCACCCAGTTCTTGTTGACTGCGTTGAGACCGAGCACGACCGACTGCGCGGGCGAGCAGATCTACTACTACGTGACGTACACCGTGGAGGGGCTCCAAGGCTTTATTGTAGCAATGCTTTATTGCTATATCAATAAAGAGGTTAATTTACATATCTATTAATTGTATTTTTTGTAGATTCTCTATTCAATTTGTACCAGAATATTCAATCAACTAAATTAAAATTATAAGTAGGTATATTACATGATACTAAACCATTTTACTCTAGAGCTTATAAAATATGTAAGCTCCAATGAAGAGGGCACACTTACATAGATATTAATAATAGCTTACTATTACAGGTCCATACTTTAATCAAGGCAACATACAAGAAAACAGAAGATGCCGTAGTGTCCCGAATCCGAGGAGATTCAGGATATCCCCGAATGAGCATGGGCGCAAATTCACGAAGAATGACCTACAGTACTGGACTACCTTCTAACCCTACAGACGATCCTAAAGACCAGTATGCCGCTATAAGACCTAAGTTGCATGTCGCGGAAATTATATCCATACAAGCCAGTGAACGATTAGCTGAAATTCTAGAACCTGTGTACGAAACTATTCAAAATGGATTAACAAATGAAAGTTATGATTCCTTAGAAAGATCCGATATGGATAATGATTCAGGCTTCATCCCAAACAGAGAATCCAGGGTCGAAGAGTACTACGGTTTCACACATGCATCTAGCATCTCCATAGAGTGCCAGGATTGGATCCGATGTGTGTCGTCACCATCAAGCAGTGTCTACAACAACTCCTTGAATGACTACGAAACTAGATACTTGGAAAGGAAGTTTCCAAATCACCCGAAACTTCGAGAAATCAATGAAGCTCGCGAAAGAGATATTAACGAAAGAACCACAAATGATAAATTGGAAATAAAAACCGCGCAGGCACAACCGATTATGAAAGGTAAAGACCCTGAGAACGGAGCTGCCGGCGGTAGAGATGAGCCCGAATATGAACGCAGTGAGAATATGCTTGATGAGATATTGCAATACATTGAAACCACTGAAAGTAACAAAATAACATTGAACCCAGACCTTCTTTCTCCAAATAGAAAAGAGGACGACAAGATTATTTTTGTAGAATAATAACTATTTTACTAACAAGCATATCCCTTTATAATTAACGATAGAAGTCAACTAATACAAAGTTTTATATTATATAGTTTAATATATATAAATGCCTGAGTCTAATATAAAATACTTTTATTTAATACAAAGTGCATCTTTGATTCGTCTAATCGATATTTATTACATGGATCCCTATGATTAGTAACCTATTACATATGGGCATTGATGTTTAATTATTTACGCAATATAAATAATGATACCACTATTTCGGCACACTTAAACCTCCGGCGAAGAAACATTAATTGATCTGTCAACTTGTTTTAGATCTAGATCCTTTCGAACTCGGCTTACAAAACTGAGTGCAGCAATATGTACGCGCACAGTCTTACGCGAGAACTTTGAGTGTTACCAGTCAATTCAGATATTGTTACCATCGATATGTTGAGTAAAACGTTTTTTGGTTTAATGTTGTGTTGGGGTGTGTGGAGTTTTCCTGACGGCGCGCCCATAGATGCGTGTGTAAAGGAGCGTGCCAATCAACCGAACCATGGCCAGCACAGGTCGCAGCCTCTTTCCACCCTACCGTATCGGGTTGTCGCATCGTCTTCGGCATATACACCGAACACGCCTGTTACTGGTTAGTGATTAGGTATATTATATGCTTGAATTATGTACCTCTACTTATTGTTTAAATTTTACCCACAATAATATATAATTCAAACAATTATCTTTACTAAAATCTTAAGCATTGTCTTGTTGATGTAGTGATTTTTTGCGTGCTCATGACGTCAATATAATAAAAATAGCAATTGAGATTTTAAACAAGTACATTATTTCGTTCATAATAATGAACACTGAATTACCATTGTTACATATTTACTGCAATTAGGTATGTACTTGGTTTAAGATTTAGTAAAAATAATACATCAAAGGTGGTATTTGCCCAGGAGTGAGACATTTAAAAGGCTAATAAAAAAAATAAAAAATAACTTAAGCAGTGATTTATTTCTTATGCATTCTGTTGGTTGTAATTTATAAGTAACATGATGGTTTACAAGATGATTTAAATTCAAAATAATGAATACTTATTTTCTTCGTCTGTTCTGCAAAGTATTAATTGCTATTTGCGAAAGAAATACTTGCATAATGCATTTCACAAGTAACCTGCTCTCCTAGTAAAGGAGGTGCATATGTGTTCACTACTATTATATTATTATACATAATAATGATTTACCGACCTAACGAAAACGATCTTCAAAATACGTTGTGTCAAGTATATATTAGTTTCATTGAGTAAATCAAGTGAGCCACGCCGGCGTAATGGGTGCGTAACACTAGAGACTTCCATTACGCAAGTTTTATAAACATGGTTTTGTAGGTCACTCAGCGTATGGCGATTGAAGCGGTTTGTCACCCTGACGGACTGGGTAAAAGACGAGAACCTTGAAATATCCCCTACATTTTAGAAAGCTATATTTGAAATATTTAAAGTTCTATCTTTTAATGCCATTTATATTGTTCTACTCTGTATTTCAACAAATAGATTAAGATTGTCTCCCGAATAAATGCTCCAATCAACGAAACAGAGCTTTACAAGGGTAATTATTAAAAGAGCCGATCTAAGGTGGTTTATTCATTCCGGAGCTACGATCTGAACGATAATACACAAAGACGTCATAATTTTAAAAGATGGGTTTTAAAATTATGACGTCTTGATTGTTGCGTCAAGGGGTTACAAAGTTAGTTTACCAACTTTCAGTTATAATCGAGGGGTCGGAGCCGTTCAAAGGATTCTTTATACAAGCGAGGTCAGTGGAGCACGACCAGTGGCTCGGCTCGTGGGAACCCGCACCCAACACCACCGTGCATCCGGAGTGTTCGTCCATCACGCACGCAGATCCCGTTTTCAAAACGAGGGCCACTCTATTGTGGAGGGCTCCGCCGGATTCTCATGGGAGAGTGTTTTTCACGTGAGTACGCCAACCTATCCAATTATATATTTTCAATTTTTCGTAATATAAAATCGTTTTGGCAACCTTGGAAATTGGACGAATCTATGCGTTGGTCAAACTTAGTACACAAAAGCCAAATCAACACGATATTTGACGACTACAACCGTACTTCCAATCAAAAACTGAACTGCTATTCAATAGGCTGCAGTAACCAACTTCGAATAAAGGGTTGTGTTTTGATATCCATAGATATAGTATGACTAATTTTCTCAAGTCGGGTCTGTACATTATTCTCGACACAGTATGAAAATGTTTTATTTTAATTTTTTAGGTCTGTCTGTTCCCCTATGACCTGCTATAATTTTTATCTTGGGGCAATGGATGGGTTTCCGAGGTATAGCCAATCAAATTCTGGGTGGATTTTGATGAAATTTGGCACAGGACGATACCGTAATCAATTCAGATCAACATCTAGCATGACTTTTATTCTGGAAATGTTAAGGTTTCCCCGGGATACTTAAATAGCAAAATTCCTCGCGTACGAAGTCGCCGGCGTAGCTAGTAATATACCTATTAACCTCTATCTATCTATGTACTCATGAATTAATTATCTCGTAATGTTTAGATATTTTCATCTAGGAAATATTTTTCATATGGCCCAATAGTGTTTCGAAATGTCTGTGATAGCAACATGTAAGTATGTGGTTATTAATGATTGCAATAAATGCTCCCATACTCGGAACTTAAGGCAAGGCTTGATAATAAGGTCGTTGACCCGTACCCTTAGCTCTACTCTCCTTTCACTCCACACACATATGTGCTAGTTGCGTAACGATGAGCTGTCTTAATCGTGAATGCTAACGCACATAGTGACCTTAAGATAAACCTCTGCCGTTTCTTTATTGTTCTCTCAATTAAATCTTATATCTGAAAAATATATCGCGGATGTCCAAATGTAGGGTGACTTGCAAAACTTAATTAATATAGGTATTTTATTTGGTCGCTTCGGAAGGCAACAACCTTGGATCAAGGAAAATATTATGGAAGTATTTTTTTTTTCAGTGGAACCGTTCTAAAGAACTACGGCACATTTTGGTCGGACTTGATTGCGGAGGCACCAGCGCCGCAGGACCCAAGACAACTTCAAATACTTGGTTAAAATAGTCATTACAATAATTATATTTGTGTTAAAAATCAATTCACACATCTTGAAAATTCAATTCATCTTTTGAAAGTTGTATCTTCAAGGATGTTCTGAGTATATTTTGCTGTGTATAATAAACAGTATGTTAATGATAGGATACGTTGTAAATAAAATCGCTTATAAAAAATAAATAGACGAGTATATTAGTACATTGAGTAACATAAATGCATCCTTTCACATAATAAGATGCATCATTAAATTAGTCATTTTCTGAGAAGATTCTCGAATCGGCAAAACATTATCACGTGACGTGCAGAAAAAAAATGTAGTCGCGAATGTCACCAGATAAAGCCACATACAATCAAGCAAGTCATTATTTTTGTGTTAAATATCATTACGCGTACATTAGCAAATTAAATATATCTCGGTGTTGGCAAAAATATCGATAACTTTTAGTCGAAATATTTGCAAAAAACGCACTACACTTGCTACTCGCAAATGCTTGTGAAAAGCTAATTTCAAATTATATTTTTAAAATATTAGTCTTACGAAGGTGTCTTTTGCTTCATAACTGGTCTCTTGATGCCCATAAGGTCGCAGAGTTCATTTCTGATGGGTCTCAACTCGGATACCTCCCTCTCCCAATCGGTCTCCGCGAGGACTGACATCACCTAGATAAAGCAAAACAACAATCAATAACTTGCTATACCGGTATGCACGTGGTTGATAAGCGCGGTCAATCAAGTTTAATGATAAGTCGACTTAAACTCATGGCTCCATCCTAGCTGGGCACAATGTTGTATTGCGCGATTTGCATACGTCTGAATGAACAGCGACGGATAGATTGCTTGCGCGTTTAGATTAATGCACCGAATCAAATGAGTTATTTCTAAGAAACCATAATATTAATGAAAAGCTAGTTACCAAAATCGAGAATTTATTCATATTGAAATAGGGTTTAAAATCCTTTTTTGTTATTTATCGTGTCTTCACACTTTACAGGTTTAAGAATGATAGTGCCGGTTTCATGGGTCTAAACATAAACTCTTAGTTTGAATAGATACCGAAATCTTCGTCTTCGTTAATACGTATCGAAAGGTCGTTTAGATACGTATTAACGTAAATTCGCATTGCGGTGAGGGAGAGCGCTCGGTATAATATCATCCCTATAATCCAGAGGTTCCCAAACTTATTTTGTCTACTGCCCGCTTTGAGAATGAATTATTTTTTAGCGCCCCCATTTTTTCACCTACTTAAAAACCACTATAACTTCAAATTAAATCAATTATTGTAAGCCTCTACACAACGCCCCCATTTTTTTTGGGTCTCTTACCGCCCCTTTAGGCCTGCAGCGCCCTCAAGCGGGCGTTATCGCCCATTTTGGGAAAGGCTGCTATATTCGAACTCTAAAAAAGTGTTGCGGTGACCTGTTCGATGTCATGCGCGGGCACGGAGCACGCGTCGCCGTAGAGCGTGAGCGCCTCGTAGAACCGGGCGGCGGCGCAGCGGCGCACGTAGCGGTCCGCGTAGCACAGGTACACCACCAGCTGGCCCAGCGCGCGCGCGCCCACCGCGCCGCCCACCTGCACCGCACTACACTTTAATCATTGCCTCCCTAACACCTCACCGGGATACATTCGTGATGGCGTATAACCCAACGAATTTATAGAACACTGGCCATGTGCAGTTAGTCAAATATATTTATTTCGTATATTTACTATGGCATTACATAGCATTATTGTACAAGGAAAATGCTTTTTATAGCCTTTATAAATGAACGATTTTTTTTGTAAATTCTGGGGTAAGAACTTCTTAATTATTTCTGCCCGGGACACCTGAAACTAGGCAATAACCCAACGAAAAAAGAATCAATCATACTCAAATAACGTCTCTCCGGTAGTCACTTATATATCCGTCTGCGCTACACGGCCCCCCCCGAATTTATAGACGTTTATCAAACGTCACATACTGCGCAAAGCAAAACTCTTGCGTGCGCAGTGCTATATGCATTTGATAAAGTTATAAAACGTCTATGAATTTAAGGATGAAATTGTAACAGAGCTGTGTCGGTATATTTAAAAAATAAAAAATTACGACTCACCTGAATTAATTGACATAGCACATTGATTGAATCCAACAGTTTGTAAATATTTTTTCCTCCTCGCAATTCCAACTGTAGATACTTCAAAATGTCCATAGCGAATGTGGAATTAGGGTCCTCCAGTATCGGTGATATAGAACCTAAAACAATTATTTACATATAATAAGACTTTTAGCATTAGTTCTCGATACGAGTACAAAAACCGAATCCGCAATTGTTGTTGTTTTGTCTATCTAGTTCTGTTCGCGCATCACGGGCAAAGTGATGGAAAGATTTTTATGAAACTCGACATGGTGAAAGCTTATTCAAAATATATTATATAAAAAATGTCCTTAGGCATTTTGTTCACAGAAAAATAATTATAATTAGTTATTACTTGAGCTCAAAAGTCGATCCAAGAAATTGAACATCGGGCTCGTTATCCTCTTCACGTGTAAATTGTCTGCAAATACTTTGATGATAGTATCACAGATGGACTTCAACATTTCCTTGTCGCTGTGCAGAGTAATCAAATACGCGTATAGTGACTGGGTTGTGTGCTTCACCTGAAACAAAATAAAAAGCGTTGAATAGGGTGTTCGACTGTTATTGAATTGAGAGCCTGTTTCGCAATGTGCTAATGACACCTATACCCAACTCATTTGACAGTTGGCCCTTACGAATTCTGTTAAATAAAGAAACGGGCTCTTTAAAAATAAATACAAATCCTTTTATTACATGAGCACCGTGAAATAATTATTGAAATTTTTTTTTATACATTTGCAAGATACTCGCTATTAAAGTTTGGTATGAGCAATAGTGGTGGAGAGGCGTAGCTCTAGTAACTTCAAATGCGTGAAGCTCTGTACTGATGAAGAAATGTTTAGGCATCTTTATATTTGTCATTTTTATTGCCCCCTTGATGAGTAAAAACTTAAATTATATTTTTAATAATGTAATAAACACCCTAATGCAATTTAAACCGTAAATAAACCATAGTTACTCATATCCAAAATATGAGATTTGAACAAATTTTAACACGCGATACATACCAAACTCTCCGTCAATTCACCACCGCTGACCACCAATCCTTTGATCACATTGTATCTGTAGTCCGAATACTTGAGGAGCTGCACGAATCGCGGCATCGTGTGTCCCGGGAACAGCCACAGCACGACGTTGGAGTTCTCGCTGGTGACGGGCTGGTCACCCTCGTCGTCAACATCTTTAGATTGAACTTTTAACTCTACTTCCTCAGACGGAAATATGCGTTTTAATGCGTCATGGTGCGGTATGTTGGTTATTGGGGGATCGCTGTAAAATAGATGCTCTAAACAAACTACCAAACAAAAACCAGCTATAGTCATGTCATTATTATCTATTTAGCTCAGTTTCACAAAGTCAAGGCGAGATTGAGGGCGAGAATAGTGAACATAGTACGCATACAATAATAAAAGAGACGAGGCGCAGGCGCCTATGATTACTTCGATGCAATTATTTAGCCATGACCAGAAGTTAGCTAATATCGCCTGGACTTAGCCAACCTCGCGAGGACTTAGCCGACATTGCGTGAACTTAGCCAACCTCGCGATACTGCTTGGTCTGTCTGGACACGACCAATTATGACAGGGCGCCGCCCTACCGACAGACGCAGGGCGAAGGAACAACAAGCTGTTTCATCTTTAATCGATGGTATTTTTTTTTATCGGTAGTAATATCATACTGACCGTTAAATTAATCTTGAAGATAGAGCAATAACCTTAATACTCACTTGTAAATCAACGAAGTAAATATCCTCCCGGCGTGGGCTCTAGTGCGGTCGATCTTTTCGACGGCCTGTTGGGCGACACCGCACATAATTTCCTTTATCACTTGCGGAGAGTTCAGGTGAGGCGCCTCCACAGCACATTGGCGGCACATTGACAGCAATCCTAGGAAACGATTATTTATATTGTAAGTTGTAAAAATAGTTCCAATAGGCATAACTCTGAACCGGTTACCTAATATTACCTAACCGGGTAATTCAAGTGACGTTAACGGTACGAAATCGGTTTTTCAAATTAATCGGTAACTGTTACGCATAACTGATGTTCTTTCGGTGTGGGATCAACGACCGAAACTAGTTTGGAATTTAAACGGTTCTAGAGCTCTTTTCGATTTCCGAAGCCATTGCAGACTTAATGAATTATTTCTAGTAAATGATGTGGTGATTAGTGTTTCGACTATACTGGGTCCGTCTGTAGCTTAGATTTTCTAACCACAAATGTATAAAGGTAGAATACAAGCCTCCATACACGGTTAATCGTGGCCACTTTGTTGTACAGTCCTTTTGTCCACAAAAGTGATTATTTGCACCGCCATCTCTGCTTTTGTAGACTTCGCACTTATACAAATGCTAACTTATTGAAATATCAAGGGAAAGTTCAATATACTAAAAAGAAAATAATAACACTCACCTGTCATACTAGCCTCCCTCACCCACGCCCCGATATCTCCCCTCATATCTATAGTGTATTCAGACAAGCACCCCAGCAACGCGTCAATGATTTCGCCCACATATTTCTCCACACCGCCCACAATGCCCATCGTTTGGCACACTTCGGTCAGACCGATCACGGCGTCACGGCGCCCCTCCGCCCACTTGTGAGTGGACTCGGTGACTTTAGTGCAGTCAATGAGTGATTGGATCACTATTGGCAGATGTTCACTCAGTACGTACTTTGGAAGGGAACCTGTAATATAAGGAAATTATAGGTTTTATATTGATTTCTTATATTTACGCGAATACTACACATTGAAATAAAACTAATTTTACGGATTTTATCGCGTTTATTTTATGTTTTTTTATGTTCCCGACGTTTCCATGGTTGCTGTAAAGCAGCCGCAACGTCGGGAACATAAAAAAAACATAAAATAAACGCGATAAAATCCGTAAAATTAGTTTTATTTCAATGATAGGTTTTAAATAAAATTAATATACAAACACCATCACGCCTGTAATCCCTGATGGGGTAAATAGAGGCGCACTTCAGTGCTCCTACAATTCGTCGATGATGGTTGGTTGCGATGTAATAGGGGTCCTATTGTTACATTATACTTGGCATATTCCTCCTCCATGCGAGGGGTATTTGACCAATCAACTGCTCAGTGTAGGTTGGCTTTCGAAAGACAGTTTCCTCATCATATTTTCCTTCAACGCACAGCAAGTGACAATCATTATTGAAAACACGTACATAAAATCCAAAATTCCCACAGGGTCGAGCCGGGGCTTGAACCTGCACACCTTGTTTCCAAAAGGAGCATTTTACGAAGCTGGATATCACTGTTACTACGATTTGTTATGAAAAAAAAAATCCATTACACTTTTAGTCCCCGAAGGGGTACCGCCCATATTTGACCGATATTTATGAATTACCGATATTATAAGTATTTGGTCTTAATATAATAGGGGGCGAGTGCAATTACCAGTATGCGAATATTTAAAAATCATGCGAATACTATTCGCTACATCACTAGTGTGTACAGAATTCCTACTTACCCACAGCTCTAGCGTATCCCATCCTCAGCACAAGTCCATTCACCCCAGTATTACTTAGTTGTTTACAATATTTCTCCATCAATTGTTTGCGTTTCTCCTGAGAGGTCGCGTCGCCGTACTTCAATGTATCATCGCACAGATATTGATCGAATACTAAAGGCAGCGCGTAGATAGCCTTCTCTCGTATAATTTGGACTTCATGGGATAGGCATTCTTCGATGAGATACAACCATTCCTCTGTAATATAGGGCTATTTTTAAAATCAACCTTAATATCGTTGTAATAAACACTTACACGAAACATAACCAATGGACATTATTTTTTGGATCGTCATTACTACTTTTTTGGATCGAATAAACTGAAATCCATTATGAGGAAGGGTTACTGATTGCTAATTCATAAGTTGATTATAAAAAATCTGAGATTACAAATATTTTGATTAAATTCGATTGACTTTAATTTGCCCTCCAACGATGACGGTCACTGCTGGTAGGTATGGTTTAGTATCAATGCTTTTATATACAGGTTGTCACTTGAAAAAGGGTCAGTATGAAGTCATATTGAAAAAAAAATTGTTATTATATTGCAATATTGATTGAAATTGCTGGTATGGGTTATAAGGAAAATGTTGCTATGAAACCTTGCAGCTAAAATTAAAAGAAAATGCTGTATTTAATATTATTGTATTTTAATACTAGCTGTTGCCCGCGACTTCGTCCGCGTGGTATTTAACAAAGACAACCGTTGACAACAGCCTGCTCTCCCATTCTGAGCCCGCGGGACGCATTGCAGGTTGTTGCTATCAAACTTAATCAGGCGCTGCGCTGCAACATTGGTTTTAATTTTTTTTCGTGAGATCAATTTTTTTTTTCTAAAATAAAAGTAGCCTAAGTTACTCCTTGTTACATCAGCTATCTGCCAGTGAAAGTCCCGTCTAAATGGGTCCAGCCATTTCAGAGATTAGCCTGAACAAACAGACAGACAGACAGACAAAAATTGTAAAAAATGTTGTTTCGGTATAGGTAACGTGTATACATTCAAATGCACTTAGTAAAAAGCGGTTATTTTAATATTACAAACAGACACTCCAATTTTATTTATATGTATAGATTATTAAGTTAAAGTTCCAAATGATAGCCATTTAATTTCCAGTCGAGTATGAGTTTTTTTTTATGTAAGAAGTTTCTCAGCTCTCTAAATAAATAATATTTTTTTTATATTTCTTATAGTTTCTGAGTTCCCAATACTAATCTTTTTCAATAATTCACATGTACATCCTGTATTACTTTTTGGCTTGCTTACGCGATGATCAAACAAGTTACACACGTCAATCAAGAGGACATAAAATGTCAGTATTTCTTTTTAGCGGTAGCTGCACCGGTGAGGTAGCGGCATGTAACTTGTTTATGTCAATGACGTAGTTATCTCACTTTAATATTACGAGATGAAATATAATTAAAAAACAAATTACATAAAAAAGGGCCTAATAGGAATTATCCTCTTAAAATGCTCTATAGTTCCATATATATGTAATGCAAAAAATAGATGTTCGAAACGTTGGTAACCTCTATTTCAATCAATATTCCATTCTCTGAGAATATAGACATAGTGCATAATGGGTTAATAAAATTAGTTTTTTTAAATATATTTTTTTGTTATTAGTCACTGATTTGAGGTAAGAGTAGTTAATTTGACATGTTGTGATGGAATCCGAAATCAATCAGTTACGAGGACGGCTCTTCAAACCACTAGGCTATAGACGGTTTATAATACTCACCAATGATCGGCGACGAGTGATAAGGCGCAGCGGCCAGCGCGAGCGAGGCGATGCAATGACAACACGCCTGGCGCATCAGTTCGCCGCCCAAGCCTCGGAATTGCTGTCGACTGCGCATCCGAGGTATGAGCTCCCGAACGCTTTCAGATAGGTCCTCGGATATCATTGAGTCCGCTGACTTGCCTGCACAATGAAACGCAAACAATAATGCTCAGGGAACTATGGGTTCACGCACCAATTGGCATCAAAATCAGTCTTGTTTTTTCCCTAGACTACACTTATTCGATTAGCCCCTGTGATTGATTGATTTTTTAAATAGCCAGCTACATTTATATCCGATTTACAATTTGATAACAATAAGTGAGGAAATGAAGTTTAGTTAGAGTAGTATGGGCGTTTACAATACACCAGCAATAAACTTGTGGTTAAATATCACAATGTAGGTAGGTTAGCATAATGTCCTAGCCACGATGGGTGACCGCATTATAATATACGACCTCCTCCGTGCTTCGGAGGGCACGTTGAACTGGCAGTCGTGGTTCTCATTCTAACATCTTTGACAGTCGTTGCGAGCAATCTGAAGCTTGAAAAATTCTGGCAATGGCCTTTACTTAACTTTAAAGTCACCGGTAGTTGGGCCTCAGACTACATATGGCTCCGAGTAAATATTGTTAATAAGTCAAATTAAATATACTCATGAACTTACCGTTCCCCAACTTAGCTTGAGACAACGCATAAATAGCTTCCCCAATAGCTAAGATGGCACCGTGCCTCACGTTCAGATCTATGGATTCGGTCTTCGACACTAATTTCGGTAGCACTGCAGTTGCCACGTAATCGGGAATCTAAATTAAAAACAGATATGAAAAAACGTGTCAAGAATAATATTCCCATAAAATTAACTTACCTCACACATTTTGTTTTGAGAATCACTCGTATTTTCCACACAAAAGAAAAACAGAACGAATACAAACAAAAATAAAAAAACTAAAACTAAACCTTACGAACTATTTAAGCTACGTCCCGGAGGGAACTGACATAGCTGTCGCTTAAAATGCCATCTATCAATTTTTGAATTCTGAATTTAAAAGATTATTATTTTATTATTTATTACCAGATATTATTTTTTGAGTATTCAGTCAAACCTTTTCTGTCAATTTGTTCAGAGCTTTTGCCGCCACCTCGCGGATAGCGCAGTCCCAATGTTCCACTTTCAAATCCACGAGATGGTCGATGAGCGGTTGTGTGTATTCTGGGTAGGAGGCGACTTGCGGGGCGATGACCAGGTACGCGTTGTTCCGCGGCCCGATGGACTGGAAGTCCGCCGTGGTGAGGACATCGATGCCGTGCGGGAACATGCCGTGCCGACCGACGTTCTCCTGGTACGCGGCCGATGCTGCGCGCCGGCAGTTGATCTGTGAGGATCGACGAACTGATTGATTTCATCGAAATTTGATAGAAATCGGTTCAAGGTTTCTAAATAAGCTTTCATTGGATTAATTTATAAGAATGCTATACATTTTTGTGTAGAAAATCGGTATGGATATGTGAGAACGATGAAGGAACGGCGAAGCAGGCTCGATTAGCACTAACGCAGTATACACTAGCAGTAATGGAAATGCAAAAAAATACCAATACAAGTTTCCATAGGGAGTGGTTACCTCGCGATCAAAGCAAGCCGTAGTGATGAGAGCGTTGGCGAGCGCGGTGGCGTGCGGCGCCAGCGCGTGCGCGTCGTAGGCGCGCGCGAAGGCCCAGGCGGCGTGGCAGGCGGAGTCGCGCGCCGCGCGGCCGCCGCCGCCCGCGCCGCCCGCCGCGCGCGGCTCGTCGCGCCGCAGCGCGCGCACCACGCCGCTCACGCCGCCGCCCACCTGCCGCGGCGACAGCAGCCCGCGCCGCCCTGCACACACACACACACGTAGGTACAGGTGCACACTGCATTGTACTGCACGTACATTTTACCGATGATATTTCGTACCAATGGGATGTATGGGGGACGAGTCTATTAATATAATGCCGGGCCAACTCTCCCACAGTGCAAAGGAATATATTTTTTAAAGATTATTCTAAAAATGTTAACTAAAATAAATTTGAATACATGACGGATTTACCAATTTTTTTATCGATTAAAAGGAGGAAGGCTGTATACAGTCAATGTCTTTTTTACGATCATGAACGTAAAGTTTATTTAGTTTACCGAATACACGATGCTCATATAATTTTGTGTGACATATGTAAAAAATCGTGTAATTATGCGTCGTTCGTTCGGAATCTGAATTTTTACAGTGACATTACACCCGATCCCGTTGGATCCATTAATCAGCAAAAACTATAATTAAGATTTATGAGTTTTGAGCATATTCACGACCAAATAATAACCTAACAACAGGCGTCGACGCTTCGTAGTCGATATAAGCAATAACGAGCAATACATAACTGAGTGAAAAAGACCGACTCTATAATGGTTCCACAAATATTAAATGTACCTACATGGCGGTAAGAAACACTTAATGCATACCTAGTTCAGCCAACGCCATACATCCGCCGTGCCAGGCGGTCTCACGCTCGTTATCCGCGAACAAAGCAAGCACGGTTTCACAGACATCAGCGGCGGCGATAGCTGGCAGTCTCGCTCCGATGCGACCTACACCCTTAGCGGCCGACCATCGGACAACCGTGTCGTCGTCTCTTAACGAACAAAGTAGGAGCTCTACCACGTCTTCGACCTGTGTAAAATATTTTTAAAAGTCAAAGAAACTGGCCATTAAACTAAAAAGTGAACTTTTTTTTAACGCGATCGCGCGGTTTTTAAAGAAGATTTGGCAAGAAAATATATGTAATGCCATTGTATAAAACAGCTGGCAGCTCCTTACCTCTTGCGGTATATCTTGATCGTCATCGTCGGGCGGTGAAGTGATGGGCTCAGTGTCACCGGCGGCCGCGACGCCGCCCAGCGTCACCGCCAGCGAGCGCGAGCCGCGTGTGTATCGCCACGACACAACACGCGGACGGAGAAAAGTCAGTCCTGGATATTTCAATTCGTAGAAATTTACATAAAACTAAGCCTGCTTACGCCAGTTCCTGGAGTAGCTGCGCGGTACAGGGGGATTAGAGTATGTCAAAATATTTTTGCTATAATTGAGTAACCGGTCGACAGTTTTTTGATTGCCCAGGGTGTGCTGAACATGGAAAGTTACTCAGATAATGCTGCTTAGGATGGTTCCTTAAATGGTTTAGTCACCACAGTAATCATGAATGAACGCTACCCACTCCTACATCGCACAGCTACCTCAGGAACTGTCTCAGTTAATCAGTTTAGCTGTAGAATGTATCATGAGCAAAGTAAGAGTAGGACAACACAATTTATGAGAAAGTGATAGTTGATTGCAAATTCATACAACCCCTACAAGTCATAAGTTTTGTATTACCAATATTATTTGTATGTGCACATCACAACTATTCTTAATGTACTTAGTCGTGTAGTGTAATAAAAGGCGAACGAGGTTTGCACACAGTTTCTTTGTAGTGGCGAGAGTGGCAGAGAATGTGTTGATAGCAACAAAAATTACATTCTATATGTTGGTAACAGGTATGACATATTACTTACCAATTCTCTGTACAATCTTAACGCCATACTTTCTTACTAGCATAGCTTTATGCTGCTTATAATTTTGAGTAGTCACCCACTCAAGCAGTTTAGGAGCAAACGGCAGTAGATCATCTCTCTTCCCATGTTTAAGGACAGCTGCTACAGCTGCCAGTACACCATAGTGGATGGTGCCTTCCTCTTTGATATTGGAATGTAGATCACAAGCCCACTCAAAGAATGCACCCATGTACAGCTCTTTAACATCAGACCTATAATTTTATTACATTTATGTACCAGCAGTAATGAAAAGGGCCACATTTTCAGTTGACTCTCCCTTCATGAATGCTTTTTATCAAGTATGTAACAACATATAATTTTAGGTAATTCAATTTTTACCTGATAAGAAACTTGGAAGTTAAATAAGCACTGGCTTCAGCACATGAGTCTTTGCTTAATGCATACGTTTTGCAAATGTTGAAGATCCTCTCCATCACTGTAAGTTTTTTTGATGGACTTCCATCTAAAAGCAAATAATACTCGGGGCTTAGTATGAGATTTGATATCATCAAATACCAAACAAGTAATCTATTTTTTCTATACATTTCACACTCTTTGTCTAGGCGCTTTACTATAAATGTATCAAAATTGGTTTTTAAATACATTCAAAACCCATACCAAAGCTTTAGGTGAATAAAATTAAAATTCAAACTTTTTTTTTTTTGTTTGTTTGCTTATCTTGCAATCAGTTTTAAAAACTATGAGCAGATGGGTTGGAGGAGGACTTGGCAGGTATGAGCTTTTCCTCATCAGGAGCAACTCTCTTAATATTAAGACAGCACTCTCTACAAGTTATCCAGCTGTAGGATGTTGCGTCTTTTGAGTCTGCTGACACAATCTGGTATTGTGAGTTGAGCGGCCAGTTGGTTGGGGTGTCTCTCCAGTCAAATTCAAACATAGTCAAAGTAAAATTCAAACTTAAATATCAAAAACTTTCTACTCTTCACTGATACAACAAAGGGTAATATTTCATTTCACTTAAAAAAAAATGTGTAAGTAACTTTACTAGGCTCTTAGTATGTTTTGAAAGTTAAGTTATAGAGTAACTAAAGCTACATGTTTTCACTGGTGTGAAATGTATAGAAAAATTAGAAATACTTATTTTGTTATTTTTTTACATAAGTAAAAGCTAAGAAATTAATATTTGGGTACTACTTCACCTGGTTGTCCTGGTGCAAATCCATCCAACCGGCTCATGTGGAAGGGAATGATGACTACTATGGAAAGCCATAGTAACAGCACAAATCTGCTTCTCCAGCTTTCCTTGTCATTTGGGTCCTGGGCCTCAAGGAATGTCAGTACAGTCAGGAGATCTGTAACCTGGTTGAAGAGTTTTATTACAGAGTGGGAAGTATTGATAGAGTAACATTGATAGATCATAACAACTTACCTCATGTGGTAGATGTCTTACAACCACTTTATACCCCCTAACTCTTATGATCTGATACATATAATTAAATGTAGCATGCTTTAACTCAACAGGCGAGTCTTTATCTTTGATCAAGCTCAACAACTTGGCTAGAATCTTCTCCAGGTGTGGGTCAAGTAAATGTGGTTGTTCATAATACTGTTTTAGTATAGCATACAGTTTTTCGTATTGTCCTTCCACTGCTGGTGTACTATATATATTTTTCAAATTGTTGATCATATCCAGCACTTCTTCGACCTCGGAAAAGTGCTCCAGGGCACATCCGAGACCAATATTGTCGCATTCGTCATCCCGGTTTATGTCTGCCTCGAGCCCAACCATGTTCAAGTTTCTTTGACGAAAATACTAAATTTACTTCAGATTTTGATACAAACGTTATCTACTCTGGTCAGTTAATTTTATTAAAACTATTAGCATTTGCAAGATGAATACATAAATTAAATAATAAAATCACTATTCAATATTATACTCATGGGTTGTTGTCCTTCAACAAAAACAACAAGCTTTTGTTTATAATGACAACAGGATAGTGCTATAAGCAGAATAAGTGAGTGAGACAAAGATGGCATTGTAAAATATGCTTCAAATATGAATGGTTTGTCAGTTGAATGCAAGGTCAGTGGTTGAATGATATTATGACCATCACAGACTATAAAATGTTGCCCGCTATATAGACACCGTCACACCCGGGTTCTACGCGGGTCCCAACCTTTTTTTAAGTCTTCGCCGTCGTAAGCTTCATTACTTACTGACTATTCGCAACACTAGATAGAGCTCGCTTTTCTCTTAGCTATTTCATAGACAACTGTCGATCAAACTCAAACTCCGTTCCGAAATCTGACATTTGTTTGACATTTGCTTGCTTGCTTCAGTGTTGCCAGATTGGGTATTTTTTCGCAATTCTGGGTAAAATTTTGGCTCTGGAGAAATTTTGGAGAAATGAAATTCTTGGAGAAAAATTTGGAGAAAAAAAAAATACCATGGAGAATTTTGGGTAATTTTTAGTTTCAGTGGGATTACCTGTATGACGGATGACCACAACGCATTTTACGAACGCACGCGTTAAACCATCTCGCTCAGTGGGGATACGTAACGTAAAAAAAAAAAAGGTCATTCCGCTGCTTCAGTTTGGAAATTAGAACAGTATTTCAAGGAAAAAATAAGAAAAAGGCAAAAAGCTAAGCCGATATTATTAACTTTTTGCGTTTGGGTAAAACTCAAGCAAATTGTATCATTTTGGAGAAAAATTATTTCAAATTTGGGTATAAATAGAAAATCACATCTGGCAACACTGGCTTGCTTGCTTGCTTCTCTGCCGTTGCGTGGGGCAAATTTTCGTTCCCATTTATTTTCTAGTTTATATTAAATAAGTGAAATGAAATAACAAAGCAAAGGAATTTGAATAAAGACTAAAAATGAATAGCCGTAAGTTTATTTACCTCACTGTATTTAAATAAATCATCGATTTTAAACTTACGTCTTTGTTATTGTAACTATGACGCCCATTAGATCATTTTACAGAAACCAGAGGGCCTGCAAAGCGTAAAGTAAAGCCGGTGGAACCACAATCATTGTTAGATTTCGATCTTGGTGAGGGGGAAAGTTCTGACGACTCTGACTTTCGCATAGAAGATCATCCTGAAGAAAGTGATGATTATTCTATAAATACTGATGATGAAAATAATAGTAAGTACCTATTATAATTTTTCAGTTATTCAGTTATACATGTAAGGTGACATTATGAAAAAAATAAAAATATTTATTTAAATAAAATAAACAACAGTAAATAAGTCACTACAAATTACATTAGATTTGGGCATAAGCTTTTCTAGCCAGTGTTTAATTGCTGGTTCTAAATATTCACAACTAGATTCCAGTAATAAAATTGATCATAGTATGTTGGCACAATTCAGTTCTCATTATTATGTCTTTTCATTAAGAAAGGGAACAAAAAAGTGGGTCATCTGAAGAATCAGAATCTGATGTCGAAGGTGAATTCAAAAGGAATACTAATAAGATCGGTGAAGATATTCCTGTCAATGATGTATTGGAAACGGCAAAACAAAATGAATTTAAGGTAAACCCTCTTGAAAAATGCTGTATTAGAAATTTGACTTATTATCATTCCATAACTATTTTTTATTATGTTTTATTTTTCTTGCCTATAAAATAAAGATCATCATACCTGCACTCCTGAAATGGTAGGCAAAGATCCTTTGTTAAAAATCTGATTGAACAATGTAAAGTTGATATAGTTTAATCTTCAAGCTTTGTATTATTGCGTGTACTTAATTACGTTTCTTTTATTTGTAGTTTTCAGGTGAAATAGCCAACATATTAATATGTGCCGGTTGTCTTGGGTCAAGAAGTGATGATTTTAATGAAATTGTTGAATGTGATGGATGTGGAGTTACTGTGCATGAAGGTAAATAATATGCAGTGCGAAAAATATTAACACTACTTATTATTACTTAAACAGTTTAAACTGATTTTTATTGACAACTACATGCTCTATTGGACTGAATCCTAGGTGACTTCTAGTCTATGACATGGTACCCATAGTAAAATCATTATTTAGAGCCCAAACAGACATTATTAGTGTTGTAAATGCTGCTGACATTCTTCTGCTTGCTTGGTGAGCTATAACACCCATAGAGGATGCTATAATTATCTAGAGTATAAAACCAATATGGTCCAGGAATTAGTGTGTTTATCATGCAATCTTTTATATTAATGTTGTATAATCAGAATGTCAATGAGTCTGTTATCTTTGGTATCAACAGTTTTGCTATTATATTGCAGGTTGCTATGGAGTTTCAGACACCACTAGCGAGTCAAGCACAGTCAGTTCAGCTTCCACTGAACCTTGGTTCTGTGAAGCATGTAAAGCCGGTGTTACTGATCCTAATTGTGAGCTATGTCCCAACAAAGGTAGGTACCCACATTATAAATATTTATAGATAAATTGCTACAAAATTGAATTGTGACCCTTATTGTGGTTTTGATTTAGGTGGAATTTTCAAGGAGACTGAAGTTGGCGCTTGGGTACATTTAGTGTGTGCACTTTATGTACCAGGGGTAGCATTTTCAGAGGTGAGGAACAGCTCTATTTTCAGTTATTTGCAAGTATTTTCAGCTAAAGTTCAATATACAAATAGATCAACAAAGCGCTTACATATACTCAAGTCCATCTGTCGAGCGCCCATTAGCAGACAATACATAACAATGGTTCCATTGAACAAAATTGGCATGAAAATTTATAGTTGGTACAAATCTTTTACTGATCTTTTACAGACTTCATTAATAAAATTATTGGTTTTTAAACCAACTTCAAAAAGGAGGAGGGTAACAATTCGTCCTGTATGTTTTGTTATATAGAAAGTATATTCAAATAATAAGTGTTCATAAATAAATAACATAAACTATACAATACATAATCAATGCATAAATTCGCATATTAACAATATCAAGGATCCATTAAAATTCACTCCAGTCTGACATAAATACATAATTCATCTTAAGGGGCACCTTTTGTACTAAATATGTATGATAATTCTGGTCTGGAAGGTGAAACATCTCCAGTCTATTCTAGTGTATTTAACTCACGGATATTTCTTGAATAAACACAGGATGAAATGTTCGTATCAGTGCGCCATTTAATATGTACCATACTGTATATTATTTGAATCACTTACTTTTACTATTATCGTATCTAACAGGGGGTGCTACATACATCCTTCTTTATTATTCAAAATATGCATAGGTCTACAATTCATTTCATTACAACGGATAATTCCCTATAACATCTTAATACTTAATGTTATGTGTAAATGAGGCATAAAACGAATATGTTTAGCAGTGATACAGATATCGTCCTGTATAGTATGGTAATTGTTGTGGTGAAGGTGGAGCGGCTGTCGGGCGTGACACTGTTCGAGATGGCGTACTCGCGCTGGGGCGCGCGCTCGTGCGCGCTGTGCGCCGACGCGCCGCTCGCGCGCACCGGCGTCTGCGTCGGCTGCGACGCCGGCCTCTGCAAGACCTTCTTCCACGTCACTTGGTATGTGTACACACTAGTGTATGCCCGTGCAACCATCGATTTAAACCTGCAGATCGACTCATAATGGTCGTAGAGCGATGATATACCCGACAGTGAATAGCCCGTTGTAATCAAAACAGATTTAAAAAAAAGCATAGTTTGGATTTAGTTACTCCACATTTTATAATTTTTATTTAAATATTTTAAAATTTACTAAGATAGCCCAATCACATTTTTGTAATAGTATAGACTATAGTTACTGACTGTTCACGTGACTTCCTGCGTGCGATTCTTAGTCAGCCGTTGTCACATTATGCCCGGATTTCACGATTCAAGTTGAAAAATCTGATTGCTATTGGCGTATATGTGGCATGTGAGCCTAGTGTAGTGGACCTTTACTTGTGTATATGTTTTTAAACATTTTCACAGCGGTCAACGCGAAGGCCTGCTAGCGGAGGCTCATTCCGAGGAAGCGGAGCAAGCGGATCCTTTCTACGCGCATTGCAAACTACATTCGGACAAAACACTCATAAAAAAACGCAAAAGAAACTGGCTTGCCTTACAGTTTAGAACTGAAAAAAGGTACTTATCATTTTTGATCTTGATTTTGCCAACATTCTGAATGATAAATCAATTATTGTTTTTGTTTATTTTTTATGTAGAAAATTGGAGTTACAAAATAATCTTAGTACAGAAGAAAAAAAACGAATCCAGCGTAAACTTGTCAAGTACAGAAAGAAGTATTTGATACAGAAGGAAAATAGAAATCCTCCATGGGGTAAGATATTTAACATAGTACCTACTTATATGATGTGTAGTTGGGAATTTATAACAGAACATATGAGTGGTATGATTTTGTTATTTTTATATTGTATTGTAATTCTATATGGCCCTTATTAAAATAATAAATAATACTTACCTACACTCCCAGCAAATAATGATGGCACTAGTGCCAGCGAACATTTCTTTGATTTTCTTCCTGATTATCAAACTATTTAGCCGCCAACTATAAAAGAGTACTAAATGAAAATAACAATAAAATTCGTACCATTAAGTTCAACTATTAGAGAATGACAAAATTGAAAAAAAACTGATTTACAGTCATAAGTGCTATGATTTGTTGCCATGAGTGTAGTTGACAAATGTTTTGAATATGTTAATAAATTTTGATATTTATCGTAACCAGTGCCAACGCAAAAAATGGCTCGAATGTTGTACAGCAGTGCGTCGGCGATGAGGAAGTTCGCGCGCAAAGCTGAATGCATGGGTATCGACACACACGCATTAGAGTTCCAGGATGCTCAGGTTTTTAGATATTTAATCTTCTTTTCCTTCTCTTCTTATTCTTTCAGTAAGAACTAGTTTTCGGCGATATTTATGTGCGTTGTTTGCGCTCGTGTCAGTGTTGTCATATAAGCACACAAGAGTTTTGATTTGGGCAGAACTATATGACGTTAGATAAAGTTATAAAACGTCTATAAATAAATATAAAAAAAAAAAAAAAAAATTGATTTATTGGTGAATCAGCTACGCAGGCAACATAATTAAAAAATATACATGAACTTAATGTAGAAATAAATTAATAAAATAAAATAAAATGTTACCGTACGTAGCTGCAACCAACAAGGTCTGCTCTCAGCACTAAGTTGGGGCATCCGGGGGATGCCTCAACGCTGGTTTTCAGAGCAAGGCCTTGATGACGCATTGACGCCGCGCAACATGATAATATGTTGAGTAATTTAAAATGATAACAAAAAACAAATGCGAAATGAGAGTTAAATAAAAGCATAATAAAAACAAAGTTGTCGTGCACAAAAAAAAATAAAAAAAATATAGTAATAATCAAATAATAATAATCAAATAAACTCGACATGAAGAAACACCGAACACCCATCCCGAGCTGCTATTTATTACGCACACCGCGAGCCGCGGCCGCCGCCGGCGCCGAAGCGACGGCGGCAGCGCTAAATAAAATATTATATATAAATTTGGGGGTTAAAATGCGTTTATAGAAACATAGATTTATGTAGAACGTATCACTAAAACTAGTTCTTGTCGTCTCCCTATTTAATTCCTCTATGATCTGTTTTATATGTTAGAATGAGAACCATCAGCTTAACATACGCATTACAGAGGTACATTATACTTCAGAAATCATAAACTTAACCGCTTGATTAATATACCCCAGATGGCAGCACTGAAAGATGTCTCCCGTCGTTGGCACGTGCCGCCGGCCTTTTCTGTGGAGTTCGTGGGATATTACCTCGAGAGGAATACTCGAGTGACGTCACTGCGCCGCTCACTCGAACGACTCACTAAGGAGAACGTAACGCTATTAGCAGGCGACGATAAACTCAGGACGGAATATGATGAGGTAGGAATTGCCACATTTAATGATATTTCTAAAATCAATTAAAATACTACACAACTTAGAAGTAGCAATCGTAGTGGAACTCGATGACGTTTGGACGACCAACCAATAGCAATGGTTCGGTCTCGTGTCACTGAAGCGGCACGGATCGCATCGGTTCATATCAACAGCGTCAGTGACTCGGGGGTTTTCGAATATTTGACGATGCTGCTTGTGAGTTGTGTAGTAATGTACACAATTTGGTTACAACAATACGTAAATTGCACATTCAGATTAAAATGATTTCATCAGTTTGTTATATTGGCCACTTGTAAGTTAATCACAGAAGGGCTTAGTTTAGAATAGGAACTTCTCAGGTAAAACCAGGTAGTGATATGATATTTTATCGTTATTTGCAGGCTTCCAAAGAAAACACAGATGCATTAGCGACATTGATATCCACTCGTCAATCTCTACGAAAGATATATGACGCGATTGTCGCTTTAAGCCCTAAGAAAATAGTGCCATCAATATTAGATGACAGACCACTTTTGCCTCCGGAGTTACCACGATCTACTCCTAAAGTAACACCACAGCAATTACAGAAACGGTGAGTATAAAGTACATAACACTGATGATAATTAAATATTTATTTTCATGAAAAATAAATGTATAATCATCGCGCTTGTAGATTATGTCACTTATTCAATACTGTAGAATAATGAACTATGGTAAAGTAATTAATTCTACTTTATTATTGAACAATATTTGTGGCGTACCATTTACTTATATATATATATATATAAATCATGCATATAGTAGCTACACACATGTTCAGCTTCATAATAATATTTCACCCTAATAGTATCATTCTTTAAAGGTCTGCTACACTGTTTTTTGTTACTCAATTTAATTAGACTGATACAATAATTTCATTCTTTCCGCCACGCTACCTCTCGTACTCGTCTAGCCCGCTCAAGAGACTAAGTACGAGTATTGTCAGCAACAAATACTGATCTAGTGATCGAACCTATATCCATATTTCTCACAGCAACGCCGCTAACGTAAACGTGGAGCTTTACTGGAAAATGTATAAATCGGTATTTGAATAAAAATACGTTCAGAAGTCCTATTAAAGGACCTGAACAGGCGGCTAATACAACGTCACTGAATACTTTAGGCACGCGACTTTTAATTCTAGCCTTTAATTTCTCATCGGGAAATCTAAGATAATATTTGACATATGAAATGGAACAAAGAGTGGTGTAACAAGTACTTATAACGTTTTGGAGCATGTAATAAAACGTAGTCATGTGAACAGTATACTGTATAATGGCTCGGCCAGCAGGTCTATGTCTGTACCCACCGCGGCTGCACTTAAGATGGGCGTTGGTTTTCCTCTTAGCGACAACCCGGACGCTCGCCATGGAAAAGTTTTATCTACTTCGTTGGAAGGTAAAAAATACCTGCACAATTTTTATTTATTTTGCCTTCTAATTTTAGGGAAAGGATGCTCGTCAGTGTAGTTGAAGCTTTTTCAAATATCACTATGTAGAGCTACCTCTGCCACCTTGTGAGACTTTGACCGAAATTATTGTTTATCTGGACCATTACCTTATTCTTACTCCTCCATGGTTTTCATAAGTGGAGCCTGCATACATAAATGACAATCATTCTTTAATATGGATTCCATTTTTTTTATTTAAATCGCTTCTGACATTGAGGTACTAATAATTCGTCGGCAGCCGGAGCCAGACTGATCCGCGCAGCCCTACAAGGTTTATATGCCTCGCGCTAGCACACAGTGGACAGTAACACAAATGACAGAGATATTTTTTTTTTAAATAGTTCTTTGAAATGTTGTACTGGCCACCTATGTTGGTGACTTAATATTTTTTTTAAAGAATAAGTCCGCCCGCTACATTTGCTTGGGCATGGCACGCAAGGCTGCGCGGTCAGTCTGGATCTAATCACGAGCTCGTGCAGTTTGTCCGGTGTATTAACATGTCCTGAGCGTGTGTGGTCCCCGGCAGCGTCGGGCGCGGTGTCGGGGCGCGAGTGCGCGGCGTGCGGGCGCAGCAGCGAGCAGCACCTGATGGCGGCGTGCGACACGTGCCGCCACCACTACCACCTGCACTGCCTCAAGCCGCCGCTGCAGCGACCGCCCAAGAAGAGCAAGCTATACGGATGGTAACACTTCATTCTTTCCTTCCACGCTCTTTGCTTTTTCCCCACAGACTTGTTAGAATATTCAGACGACACACGGCGTGCGCTACAAGTATAGCTTAAATAAACTCTGGGCTAGCAAGTAGGCAAACGCAATCACGCACACGAATGTGGCTTCACTTTGGTAAGGTTACATCTGAACTTCTAAATAAGTCTGTATTTTACCCCGGTTCTCGTCGTGGGTTAAATCTTTGCGTCTTTGTTGGTCGTCGCTGTGGATTCCAGCTTACAGGACCAACAGTGGTGAGTGTATGTGGCGGGGCAAGTCCCATTAAAAATGGTGGAAAATTGAAGAGTGAAATTGTAATTTTTTTTAAATGCGTTTTAATTTAACCATTAGGGGTTCGGTCGACAACATATAAAAGTGCATCAAATACAAATAAAATTCTTGACTTTTCAAGCGCCCAAGGTATCCAATAATGTTTCAGCAATGTGACTGCTTTACTGGCAGGGACAGGGATTTCAGTACATCTTCATACTGAAATATACCAAATTTAATAAGAAATTTACCTACTCGACCATGGAAGAAGTGTCTTTTTTGAGGGTAGCCAATGAAAATAGAAGGATTAGATTAATATTAGCATGACCCGCTGATCCAATCGCGTAATCTACCTATACATATCAGCGACTAATCAGAGGCACAACCAAGACTTTTCTATCGTAGGATGTTAACCCTCCCCCAAAATGCGACGCGAAGTTTAGTTTCTTCATATATCACACGTTAACGCGGGTCCGTCCGTGTTATTTTTTCGCCGGCGTATCCTTACTAATATTAAAATCTAGCGAGCCGTCCGGCTTTCCACGGATAAACCAGCCAAGGGAATGAACCTACACATAGGAAAACGGAACATTGTTCAAAACAAGCCCGAACTGGACAGCAAACGGGAACAGGTTCGAGGATTGTTTTATACTATGTAGTCATAGTCGCCTACTTCATAATATTATGGCATACATTAGTGAGGTATGGGGGCTTGGGACGAGGCACTAACTTTATAATGTTTGAAATAGTACTTTTGTAAGCTATTTACTTAAGCACTTTGTAGATGGGTTCTTTCAATCTAGATGTGAAGCAAGCGTCTCTACATTCGTTCTCAACCTATTTCGTATATTTTCAGCGTTAGTGTAATGCGGAATTTATAGGTACTATAAGCTTAGCCCTTTCTCGCTGGCGTATCATTCTTAACAGATCATGTCACACAGTTGGTAACATTTCTTTTTTTCTCAGGCAATGTTCGGAGTGTGACAAAACCTCCGACTCCGAACCAGAAGTTTTAGAAAAAAAAGTACCGCGTAGATCGCGCATACGCTACAGCAAAGATGGCGCAATCATCACCGACCCGCTGAGTCCTGGATCCGCAACCCAGCTATCACCACCGAAGGCCGGCTCAGAGAATTCTCACAAGATAGAAAACACTGCTAAGATGTCGGAAAGCATTTCCCCAATTAAAGTCACGATCAAACCGTTCGAATTTAGCAGCGACGGCAACGAAAGCACCGAACTAAAATTGAGAAAAGACAAGAAAATTAAGAAGTTCAAACTAAAAGAACATCCGTCTACGACGGCTGGGGAAATCGATTCGCCATCGAAGAAGTTGCATAAACGTAGTTTCACGTCTCCTACTCTGACCAATACTCCTTTAATGTCGATTACACCCATCGTAGCAGACAGCCCAAACGACTCTCACAATGAAAACTCGAATGCGTCAACGAATCTCGCTTCGTCTAAACGCGATGACAGCTTCGTCTCCCAGAATTTATCATTCTCATCTCTTCTCGGTGAAGCCAAGGCAAGGGATAGCAAAGCTATTGAAAGTTCAATAGAGAACACGTTAGCGAATCTGTCGTCTGATATCGCGACTTACAAAGCGAATAGGAAACGGAGGAAAGAGAAGCATAGGTCGAGATATTCGCCCGATTTGTTGCGTTCACCTTCCAAATCTCATAAACATAAAAGGAAGAAGAAAATGCAAGATATGGAAAATCCAGACCCGCCTCATCCGAGAATTACAATCAAGGTAAATGATAAATTGAATTATGATTTAGTATTGATTCACATTTAAATTATTCTTTAAGTTGGATTGAACATTGGCCTTTACTGCTCAGGGTGGTTGCGGTTTCGTTTCCCGACAGGATACATTTCGGTAACAATCTTTCTTCACGGGTCTGGTTGTTACTCATAATACGAGCTTGCTTAGTTTGGGACCGTACAGTGTGTTTGAAGATTTTTTTTTTGTTCGACAGATAAAACCGATTCCCAAACCGGACGGGTCATTGGATACACAAATGTTTTATGTCCCCACCGATAGCAATGACGGCCCTCCTCCAGCAGTTATAAAGAAACATTCTAAGGTAAATGAATCAACTTTTCAAAAGCATTTACCTACTCGATGAACGTTTTAAAAATTGATGCAAATTGTTATAGCATGTGGAGCATGAGGCAGCTAAGCCGTTTCCGGTACAGCCAGAAGTTTCTGAAAAGCCAGATCCCGCCGATCCTACTGTGAGTACTATATTTATTTTCTTTATAATGAGTTTGTAAAAAAACAATTTATCTGGCTCATTTCGTTCTCGATGATGATTGTTTATCTTTTCACGCAAGCCACAACCGTGTGAGGATGTTAAACATAATGAAACGGCAACGGTCACGAAACCCAAGGTAATACGTATTTTCATGTTTTGATTAATACAGTGAAGTGGGTTATATCACTTACATTTAAATACAGTTTTCACTTCAGCAAGCGCGATTTCGGGCTTTTCGTGGTGCGACATAATAGGTTCTCGTTCGTTCGGGGAGGGAACTTGAATTTCAGCTGTAGTGTAGGTCTAGGATATTCCTTCGAAATGATAGACGCTGTTGGTCGCGGATGGTCTTTACAGTTTCACCGGAGACGGCGAGTGCTAGAGGCGCTTCAGGCAGAAGGATAGGGGGAAAAGTAGCTCAAGGGTGCCTTGGGCGGCACGACCTGGGCTTGGGCGTCTGCCAGTGTGGGGGTAGATGTCGGGAGACGCACCTGTTGGCATAGGATGTGGTTCTTCGACCTCACCGGCGAGATCGGTGTCTGTGGACGTCTCCACGAACGGCACAATTTGTCACCGAATCCCTATAAATTGGCATGTCAGAAGGCAAGATGGCTAGATATTGACAATTACATACCAATTGGTTGGGATTCTACCGATTGGTAGCTAAATTGTGTCGTTCGTAGAGGACTTAAGATAGGTCGTGTTATTAGAGGTAAAGGTGTGGTTTCGGTGCGCAGCGCGGAGCGGGGCGCGCGGCGGGCGCGCGGCGCGGCGCGGGCGCGGCGGCGGGCGCGGCGGCGGCGGCCGCGCCGCTCACGCACTGCGACGTGTGCGCGCAGCCCGGGGACGCCGCCAATCTAGTGCGGTCTGTACCTGCATATACACTAAACAATCTTAAAAAAAGACCATGACACACCAGGGTAGACTAAACTCGAGTATTTTTCTCATTTCTAAATGTTTTTTTTATAAGTATGACCTTATTTTTGGCCATTTAATCTATTGATGTGTTAAATTTGAGATGACATTAATTATGTGATACAAAACTTAAAGTTTATAGAAGTCACAATTTTTACAGACTGGAGGATTGTATCTTTAACAATTTCGTGACTTGACAGAGACCGAGCTTCACTTTAACCATACTAAACACATAAGTATATAATAAATAATAATAAAATAACATTATTGGTGTAGATGTGACGAATGTTCGAAGAGGTATCACTTCACCTGTCTGGAGCCGCCGTTGAATAAGAATCCCAAGAAGCGCGGATACTCGTGGCATTGCGCCGACTGTGACCCTACTGTGAGTATATAAAGCATGGAATATAAGGCATTCACCTACATTCACTTCGGACGCCGAAATAATGAGTTTCTGAAAATTTTGCATTTAATTATTACCAACGTTTAATGAAAGATGATATAATTATATCGTATTTTTTTGTTAGTCTTGCATAAATTATTTGCCCCTTAAAGGCATAGTTGGTAGTGGGTACTTGTTTATTTTATCATTAGCATTATTCTATTAGTACCTATTGTGTTAATTTTTACAGGACAACGAGGAGAACACTTGAATCTTCAAATTAAATCAAGATTTCCAAAAGACATTTTACATAAGTGTCAGTCAATGTGAATACAGTTTTATTTAGATCTGCATTTGTATATTTAGGATTTACGCTGTTTTTTTTCAATGTGTTGTATTAGAGATACATCAGCTTTTTATGTGGCTATCGACTACGTTTTGTAGCTTCTCTTGAATGTATGTAAATTAAATTAAGGACATTACAATTGTTTTTATTAATTATTGGAAATGGTACCCCTCGAATGTATGTTTTATGAGCTTATCGTAACGATTCGCGATGTTCAATATTCCTGATAAGTACGTAAGTTTTGTCCACCCTATGTTAGGCAATGTGCATTGCAAATGAATGGAGTTATGTCATACGTTAATAGCGCCAAAATATGGCACGTCTGAAAAATTACCATTATCAAGCTACGATCATCGTCGTAATGCTGTTTCACACACTACCGCTTCAAATGTGCTTTACGAATAGCAATTGATGACTATACACAATCTTGTAACTGCGGATAACAGTGTGCATACGCTGCGTTTATCCACAACTAGCTGTCCCGGCGAACTTCATAGCGCTTCAGAATCAAATTAAGATTGATGAATTTTCCCAAGGTTTAATAGTTATATTCGGGCGGAGACAAAATTGAAGATCATAAAAATTGCCTCACTCGTTATTTAGTTACAAATGGTATAACTAACACGAATTTGTTTTATATAAAGGTTGAATTTTTGGATGTTACTTTTCCTCAAAATCAACAGGTTCAATTCCTGGCTAGGATAATTATATTTAAAAAAGAATTAATGATGCAGCCTTAATTTTCATCGAAATCGGCCTCAAGAGTCGATTAAGTATTTCTCGATAATACCTATAGTTTTGGATTTTCCCTTGGAAAATGAATCCTATATATAGATTTGACGTTTCCATTTGAGGGGCACTAATGCGAGTCTTGGTTTGAAATGTCATTAATGTTTAAGCCAAGCTAGGTTACCAATTGTTAAAGCCTCAAATAAAGCCTAAAGTGCCCGCTTAGGCATTCTAACAACGTTACAATCCCGCGGCTGTTGTCGCTATTATGTAAGTTCAGTCATGAATATTATACACAATAGTGGGGGTACCCCGAAAGTTTGCATCAAAAACTTCTTTGTTTAACTCGCAAGAGGTGGCTGGCATGGCAGAACAATAACTTGGGAGCGCTTTGTTCTATGGATTCGCCACTCGTCGTGAGAAGCACGCCTTAGAAACTACGGATAATAATGAATTCTAATATTCGAGAATAGTGGCGAAGGCTGGCGAAGTTGGCGGCTCGCCTGGCCCCATTAGTTGATTTAATAGTAATCTGAATATGATGATTAAGTTTACTTACGTTTCATGAAATTCAATTTATCGATCCTTTAGATTTGCGAACGACACACTTACATAACTTTTGTACCCAATCTGAATATAAATTGAAATGAATTATTAATAGCGCTGTTCTCGAACAATACGAAATAGTTTATTTGGCCCCATTATTGGCTGACCGATTTACTACAATAATATAGCAAAAGATAGGTATCCCAACGTGGTGGCATTCATTAGTGTCCGATCACAAAAGAAACATCTTCGCTATAATATTATGGCTGTACCAGTCCTTTGTGGTAATGAAGTAAATCGTGCAAAGTTAGCGGGACGGATGGGAAATCATTTTATAGGTACAATTAACTATTTTGCACTTCGGTAAAATTTATAAAGGTATATTTTTTCCTTGTTGTAACTTTATTATATGTATATGTTGTAACTGTATTTAAATGGAAATCTTAATTTGAATGTAATTATATTCTTTATTTAGACTCCCATCATAGACTAAAATCTTGTTGATCATACACCAACTCTCATAAGAGTTGGGACACATACTAATTAGTGATGTCAATCAAACATCGAACACTTGTAGAAATGGCTGGCAGAATATGTATCATTAAGTAGTTAGTGTACGTGCATTGCGATGGGACAACTTATCGCCGACAGTTCGCCAACAACACGCCCGCCGCAAGTTTGTTCGGTTATTTCGAACAAACTTTCATCCAACTGCATAATACGTTCATATGGAAAACTTTGCGTTTTCTCCTAGTTTCTGTTGACAATTTATTTTGCAATATGATGCTGTAATCAAACTAGCTTTTGCTTGCGGTGTCTTCCGCGCACTCATCGATTTCGCTCAGAAACCCCCAAAGGTCACACCTTGATGATACTACCCTATATATCCTAAAAGTTATAACTACCTAAGTTAAAAGATAATTTAGCAGTGATGCTGGAAAAGACAAGAATTCTAAAATAACTTATTTTGGATTCAGAGACTTCCAAATAGCATAGCTAGTATGTAGTTCAATGCTAAGTGACTTCTACCTCTGTATAATATAGTGTTACATACTACTAGAGGTATACACATTGTCGATACAACATTGTACATTGAGACAACACGTGCCTACATACCTATATGTGTCTGATGTGTGTATTTTATATCACGTGTACGAAGAATTTTCTTTTGCGAGATAAAAGTGATTTATAATCATTCATTCTCATTTAATATTAACAGATAATATGTTGGTATAGCAATACAGATCGGTACGGAGTAGTATCATTTTATAAGTATCGATGTAAGTATATAATTTTCTTCATACTTCTAAATCCTTTGGGAAAATCTGATTGGAAACTCTAACGGATATCTCGCCATTGTTCCTACTCCTGTCGAGCTTAAGCGTAATAAATCTTCAGTAGATGGATGCAACAACTGCACGGATATATATTATTTAGCCTGATTGAATCTGTTTTGTATTTTAGCTTGCAACTTGGATATTTCGTCTTCTCTTTTTTTATTTTGATAATCAAAATAGACCCATTTTTGTCACTGTCGAGTACTTCTTGATAAATGTTATAAAATGATAAGTAGGTACCATTGATGAATTGATGGTAATGATGTCGATAACTGATTATGCACTCAAGATATTATTTTGTTGCCTAAACTATTTTAGCGTCGAATTTCGAATAAACTCATTTTTTTAAATTCTCGCGTTTGGACCATACCATAGACATTTAGCCAATTTGGTCAAGCTATAATAATAATAACTTCGTAAGACATCCAGAACAAAATAAATACCGCTAATCTAAAAAATCATAGCACATTCCTTATATTTTATAATTTAGGTAGTTTTAGATATTTCTTATATGTATTCCAATTTGGAATAGGTAAGTATGTGTTAAAAACATAAAAATAAAATACTGGCAAGCAACGTAATATCAGTATCTATTGATGATTTGGGAATCAATGGTCCGCCTATTAGTCGAGATGACGATCAAGTTTTATCAATAAGTATTTTTTGTGTTATCTCTCGTGCTTAGGTATCGCAATCGCCTATCAATCGGCCCTGTCATAAACCGATTCCACATTCACAAATAGGTATATCCTATATCCACTCGGGGCCACGGGGGGTAGCGCTGTACTCCGATGAAAGATTGTGTCGCAATTAGTCAGCTGAATAAATTGCAAATTTAATGTTCTTTCGGATACGTATGTAGGTACCTATGTAAGTACGATTTACGTATCTACACATGTGTATATACCTTATTTACATATTATTACAAGTTGGGCTTACAATTTTATTGTAATACCTGAGATAAAGCAACCGATTTCTCACTAACATCGATAGAAATTTTATTTTGCAAACAATAAACACTAGGTAGTTCTTACATGTAAAAAAACAAGTACCTACTTAATAAACTAGTTTTCTTGATACTTAACTTTATTACTTAAATTATTCTACTTTAAATTATTCTAACTATATTAACTCTAATTAAAAAAACTAAAAGTACCCGCTTCTCAAAGTGTTACGGACGGCAGTATATTAATATTACTGGATAGATATTTCATCGAAGTTCTTGTTGCTAAATTATCCCGGGCTATTTCAAATTCTCTTGAAATAGTTAAGCGGTCAGTCGATGGCGAACTGTTAATACACAAGCGGTGTCGAGAACGCTAAAGGAAGCCACAAAGTTTGACAGACATCTTTATCATGTCGGTCTTATCCTTATCGAATCGTTTCTATAGACAGGCGCAGTGATGGATAATCTTTAAATCGTAAGTACTTATAGCTACTTTACTTGTTTATCACATTGCGTTAAACTATTCATATATTGACTCCTCAGATTTATTTCCTATCCTTACCTAGTCAAATCACCGCTCTCGAAACCCTATTGAAGTGCACGTCTACAAACATTGATTAAGACTTTATGTTATCATAATATGGTTTGATTTACACTGTAAGTACTATATATCAATAGGTTGTTCTTGTTTTCACACTGCTCCAAGTAAATGCTATCGGATAGATATAATGCTATTTTATTGCAAGTATCTAGTGGCGGCATAAAGTAAAAATAAATTACGAAAAGCTACAGTGCTAAGCTGACCTTTCCGTCCGCAACCATTATTAAAATAACCAGATTGACGAGACGCGGGACGAAGGCTCTAAAACAATAATCGTCTCACCTTTTAGACACGAAAACAATGTTATAGAGTGAAAACAGCCCAAAGTGGAAATACTCGTATAAATCAAATTCTGAAAAAATTAAACTGATTCATTTATTTCTTCATGTCAGCAAAATATATGTGGCATCTTTGAAATAGGTAGAGAGATATGTTGGTAAGTCGGTATATTGCACTGCAAGTCCGTGCTTATCTAAAATTAATATTTTTACGCCTTTAGTTCACATTGATCTACCCTCTACTATGATTCCCCAAAGTTAGCTCTTACCGGGATTCGAAGGTGATTTTCTTATGCCCTGGGAAACCTCAAACTTTTACCTATAAATGTCTAATTTTTTCCCCATATCGCACGCTTAATAATAGACTGACCGATTAGGGTTTATGCCCAAAGTGAGATAAGCACACAGATAGATTTATTCCAACGTTATCTATCTACCAATCTCAGAATTTTTACGATATCTTATTCCTAGACTGAGTAACGAATATGTTGTCTCTCTCTCGCGGTGCTTTTATATTATAGTGACCCATTCATGTTTCTGAACTTAAAAAAATTATCAAGTATAGACTTATAACATAAAAGAGAAAGGGTTTTAGTGAAATGTTTAATAAAATACAGACATATAACAAAAAGTGTCATCACTAGTACAGCAATATATCATTGATTTTATTTACAAACAGACGTATCTCAGGGACAACATTTTAAAAGCTATAAATAATTATAAATAATAATAAAATTTCTTCAAAATTACATTTTAGTATCAATAATTACTTAATCAAGTATTCTTACAATACATCATTTATTATTATTACGCTATTTTCATTGAGATATAAGTAATAATGTCAGACAAGTTGTAAATGACAAAACGTTTTTGCGATTTCCCAACAAACAGCTTTTTTGAGTTAGGTCAGTCTATTAGTAAGCGTGCGAATTATATTACAACGTCTTCACACAATACGGGCGACCAACCTATAATCTAATAAGGTATAGGTAGGTGTTCGCCGGAAACGGAAGTTATCCCGCTCCGTGGCCACTTCCGCCGTCTGAACGTCTGTTTTCTTACTATACCCGCACATTAGTAGGTACAACTGGGAGAGTATTAGCCTAGAGGATACTTAAAACGTACCTACTCATTATTTCTTATAAATGTCTGCTTATAAGTACAGTACCCATTTAATGCAGTGCCTCAGCAGCTTTTTGTTTAGAGGAATAAGTATATTATGCTTTACCTAGGTACTGCTTAAGGTACCTATCCTGATTATAATTTTTATTTTAATGACTAGGCTATTATTTACGACAACGCGCCTTTTATGTACGTAAAATACTTACATAAAAGTATTGCTGCAGATATGTGCATGGACCGGTACGTACCTACAGCAGTCAAACGGAAAGCACCAAAAAGCGCTTTAAAAATTCCAACAAGCCAGTTTCCCGACGAAAAGTACTCTCACTAAACAATTTAAAAATATACATAACTATACAAGTTCAGGAATTCTCATCGCCGCACTGAGCGCTGCAACTTATTTAGAATTTCTAGTTTGGTTGGTAGGTAGGTACTTTTAACTTTAAAATAACTTAAACTCGGTGGTTAGAGTTGTTTAACTTCTCTACGAACTAAGTTCTAATCCTATACGTAAGTAGTACAGAATAAACGAAGAGGATAGTGTCTAATAACATTTAATATTCATAACCGTGCACTAACTGATGAGAGCGGATACGCGCAAGCCTGTTCATACCAAAGCTAAATTATCGCAACCTCAACCACACTCAAACTTCTAACAACAAGGCGCGGTTGGATACGTAATCGAGTAATAACTGAAAGTTCTAAGTCAAAGGCTTCGTGTTGTACATTATAAGCCCATATGAAGCTGTTTTATACAAGTTGCTTACAAAATGAGTAGGTATTAAGGGAGCTTTCGTGTGGCTGCTGTAGCGATATAACAAATACAATGCAAATACAACAATAGATACGTTTTGTATTATTTTGCTATAATCGTATTCACAGAATATCGTTAGCGGTATTATTATCGTTCCTTCGCATTAAAACGTTACCTACAAGATTTGGCCAGCCTCGTGCCGAAGTCATGTGATAAAATAAAACTTTTTTTTTATTGAATAGGTAATTATGATGGTACCTATTAAATATATATATATATATAATAATACGAGTAGTAATTGGCAAAGTTGAACATATTCTGGATACTTACTGACTACAGAAAAGATTTTAATTCTCCATGTTACCTACTAATAGAGGACAGTACTTGTAGGTATTTTATATGTCCTTTACTAACTTGAGAAATAGTAAGGAGTCAGTATCCGAGAGAGTTCCGGATTTTAACAATTTGCACTTGCGGCATGTTTCACAATATCCTAATAAACCCTATTCACTACTTTCTTGACAGATGTCCCATACGAATCTGTCAAACAAGGTTTATCAGCACATTGTAGAACAGGCCCTTAGTGAGTGCTAACATAAACAGTGTGTTACATGTATATCGGAGACAAAGCCTTGACAAATGCCACATGTGGGACCCAGGGACTGTATCGAACAATATATCTACCTCGAAACCCGTCTGCTTATTCTTACAAAACAAAGTTTATTAGACGACGCCGAAATTCATGTGATGATAGTCTTGAAACAAGAAAATAAGTAAAGTCGCTAAACTTAGATACTACTTAAAACTTGTAAGAGGGAACCTATTTTATAGTAAAATCACCAATTACTTAAACACCAAAAATACAGGGATGCTCGCGTCAGGGTTTATAAAATAAATCATATAAAGAAAAAAAAAATGCACGTATGAAACGATGAACGCGCGATCACGGTGTTCACAGGATGTATCCAAAATATAATGGTAGGCATGCATCACCCAGATAGCGCTCGCACGAATCCCGAATGGTCACGCGAAATAAAATACGTCACACCAGACGCTATACACAGCGATAGAGCAAAATAGCTACAGTTAGCTTTTTCATGAATGGTCAAAATAATATCTATAATAAAACCGCATGATATTTTTTTTCTGTTTTATAGTCTTTTTGTGAATACAAATAACAGCTAATTAGCTTTGATAATTTCAGGGTTTTCGCCTGAAAAGTAAAGGTCTATACTGTACTGAATGCACACTTGCCCGCTGAAATGTATGGCGAATGTAATTTTGCGCGCTGATCTTGCGCTGCGGTTATCCAATTCAAAGTAGGCTCAATTTCTTAGGTACGCATGGAGCATCAATACTGTCTTGTCGGTTGCACATATACCTTTATGATATAATGAAATATCTGCAAGAGGAAAACTTATTTCTACGCTCAACACAGTGCTTCCTTGCTACGACGAAATACGAATTCTTGAATCAACATTAATTCACAGTGCCTACTCGGAAGGCACTACAGTCTGCGATTTACTGCGTAGTCGCGGGAATTCTTTGAGAAAAGTTATAATAGCGAGCTTCGTCTTGAAGCAATCACCTTGAAGGCAAGACAATTTCCTTTGGCAAGCTCGGCAGTCAACAAAGATATGATTTCATACTCCGTTCGCGGGAGATTGTTATTAGTACTTATCTGTGTAATGTGTTGTGCATCCAGCTTCAATTAGTTCCAAACAATTTTACGTTTGAATTTTAGGATATCAACGGATTTGACATGTGACGTAATTAAGGTCAATTAGCAATCTAATATGACATTACAAGTCCTGCACAAAATGCTAATTCATTAATTAAACATCCACCATTGAGTTTAATTCATTGAATTATAGAAGGTACTGAGCCACGGAAAATATCTGAACTAAGTTCCGAGCTCAGGATTAAGCTCACACTTCACGGACTGAATAGCTCAGCGCTATTAGTTTCGATTTGTTAAATGCAACTTCGGCTAGAAATAGTTGCATCGATAATTCATTAAAACATTCTGATTAAATTTGAATTAGGCAGGTGTAGGTACGTGAGTCTATGTATTGATCCTATCGACACCAATTTGTGCAAATTGCTCAACAAATTGTGGAATGTTGTTGTTAGAGTTCAGTTCCTGTTATATGAACACCTACCCAGTCTAAAACCACGTTCCTAACAAATGGTCTTCGTAACACTGCCAATTATTCGTTCATATACTAATACATTTTATAAACATAAAGCTACGAAAGCGGGCATATTATTTTACGCAATCGTTGAATATCTAAAACATAAAACTGGCTAGTTTCTGATGCAGCATTATCGACTTTTACTACCTAAGTTTTTTTTTTTAATATCCTATTATATCTATATACTTATCTTTTCCAGCCTTCATTGTTCTCCCACATACTAACCTATAACAATTCATAACATCCTATAAGAACATGCAGTTGCCTATTACCTACTCTTAATATGAATAGCATTCCGAAAATTCTGAAAGTTTCTGTTTAATTGATTTGTATTAGCCACATGGCTAATACAAATCAATGAAGTAAGAAACAAATGACTAAACGTCACTAGCGCAGCGTGCATACCATAGTGACATTGATTATCAACAATTTGAAACCATTTCATAAACCCCTTGTGTCTATGATCTTTACTGGATAATTGGGACTCGTTTTATTGCCTAAAGCGCTTCCATCCCTCTTTGTCCAGCGCTTGTTTGTGTTGTCCTTTGTCCTAAAAACTTGTTGGTTACAAACGGCTCTGTTTAATTTTCCTGCGAAGATCTGTTTATTTAAGGGAATTGAAAACGCTCCATCGGATCCTAATAACGCTAGTGGAATTTATTTGTCGAGTTCTATTCATTAATTGACAATATTTACATAACTTTACACATTCAAGTAATGTTGTTGTTTATAGAAGTTTAAAAGATTTATCAGCTGGACTAGAACTTGGTCATGATACTATTGATGTGAGTTCACTCTTAACAAAAGCTGTGCTATTGGAACGCATAGCAAGAAAACGTGATGATGTATCGCTCATTTCTTATCACATTCTATAGAAATACTAATTCGACAGTAATTATAACTAAGTAAAGTGGCAGCAGGAATAGAAAAAATAAAAATATGGCTATTAGGAACACTTTAGCGACTCCTTAAAATGCTGGTCATTAAGTGTTTCAAAGACTCCTGCCCCCTGATTACGTATCTTTTCCAGCTTAGCAAAAGAAAAGCGACAGCAATAATCTCGCAATAATTGCTTTAAAATCGCTGATTTGTATGACGTCGCAATGCTACGTAATACGAATTAGCAATTTAAAAGCAATAATTGCGCGATTACTGCTATCGCTAGGCTATTGCAAGTTACGTAATCAGGGGGCCGATCTATGCTTTATGAGATTGTTATAAGTTAGCGTTGCTCATTTTATTGGCACATAAACAAATTTTTCATGATATTTAGTGATTATTGAAATGACGGACTCGACACCAATTGCTTAAATAACTTATTTATTTTATTCTTCTTCAAAAAATTCTCAGGGCTTCTTTTTTTATTTCTCAAGTTACAATATCAATTGCCCTACATAATAACTCTATGTTTCTTTTATGCTCATATAGAAATCGATCCTATAAATCTGGATAATGTTCATCCGGTTTAGGAGCTGTTTTTCAACGTCAACAGTACCGAGGATTCGGGCTGCTTTACTCTGAATACTTATTTTTTTAATAGGAATTGCAATTGGCTGGTTCTACACTTTAGCTTTGTATAGGATTTGAAGTATAGCATGAACTATCCACAGATACATTTTCAGCGATCAGGGATGGTTCCGAGCTTATGAAGGCAATACATGCATTCAGTATAGGTATCTACTGAAGATTTCCGAAAAATTTTACACATGTACTATTTACTTTTAACTAATTAGATTCTATTTTGAAAATTTAACAAAATATCCATATAATATTAAACAAAAATTTCTGCGGGCGTGTGGAGATCTCTTCCACGAAACGAGTTCACATTAATTAATATAGCGGTACCTTAAGCTGTAATAAAACTACTTACAAGCTAAGATATATATTTATATATTGATGTTTCTACCAGCTATCCTAGACAAGACTCGGAACCAATTGAAAGGCTGTTGTGCAGATGCACAAGTAATATAAACACAGTAGAGAAGCCCGCAGAGAATAATAGATAGCGATAAATTTAATATCGGAAACGCGCTCTGGCTCGACTAACGAGAGCGCTCCGCTCTAGCCAAGTCAAGAGTCGATGGATTCGTACAGTCACTCGCAAAATCACGAACCATAGATTTTATCAGGAAATATATGATTTATATTCTTCCATTTGAGCATTCAAGAAGATCGTACGAACTTGGAAAATGTCATGAAATATGAGTATACTGGTGACCGATTTGCAGTATCATTGCTATAGCCATATGTAACCTAACTGATAACTACGAACAGAAATGTATGTAGATCTTCTGATCTAAAAACTCACCAATGCCTTACTTACATTATTTGTTATTTCACTTAGGTATGGATAATATCTGTCTTATTTCATCTAGGGGTTATAGAACCATAATTAAGTCTGGTGGACGAACTGTTAACAAATTGAAATCTTTCGCTTAAATATTGATAAAAAGTAATAGAATCCAATATTATTTGTAATCTTCATTTTAAGATCAAACTTAATTGCATCGTTTTCTACGACGGCGTCAGTTTTGCGTACGATTTTACAAGGCACGTGCATTATAAATGGGTAGGTAGGTGGCTCTTTTATCCTCCGCTGGTGGAATCGATTATCAATTTACGGACGGATGAGTGCACATCCTCGTCCACCGGACGTGCAAGCTCGTTGCCCAATCAGTTTCCGCAGGTACCTCCTAGAAAACATCGAGTTACTGAAGTAGAGATGCCCTGATGGCCCAGATGAATTGAATGAAGAATGAAAGAATGAATGTATGAAGTTGAAGTATGTACTTATTTAATATATGGAATCGCCAACAGTCCATATCAGTACTGTATTTTTTCAGGCATTTCCTGAGGGACGTTGGAGGAGAGAAATTAATAGCGATTCAGGATGACAGCGATCGAGGGATGAACTACTTTTATGTGTAGGTACAGGAGTGCTATTCTGTAACGACAATCTAATTTCTCACGCGTAATTCGATGGCGAAAAATTTTTACAATTCAATTTTGGAATACAGACAAATTTCGTTACAGAATAGCACTATAGATAATGGTCATATGGCCACTGTTTTTGGCAGAGGGGTACATAGTTCGATGTTATGTTCTGGTTATTCGGTCTGAGCTATACCGCGTTCAAAATGAGACCAAGGAGGTACGTAGATTTGGTGTTGCCGCTTTCGTTATACATACAAGAGGACTCCTTTTTGGCTGTGAATCCATGCGGGTGGTTTTAATGGTACCTAATTTAATGTGTAGAAAACACCAGTTTTCGTCAAATAAAAATTCCTCCAGAATGTTTTATTTTAATTCGTGATTTATGTTTCCATTTGTTCTTATTATGACTTGTGGTTAGCTAACATATGCTGTGTAAACCGACCTATTTCAATATAAAAATATAAAATTGTAAATTAATTTATCTTAAAAAAATAATTAAGTAGCTAGCTTAATTATTTTTTTTAAGATAAATTAATTTTCAATTTTATATATTTTCATAATTGTTATAATCTGTATCAGTTAGCTGAGCTCATGAACCACTAATGCTTATTTACGTAGTGTAAAAAAAAACGTTATCTGGCGTCGAGTAAAACGGATTTCCCTCACGCCACTTTTTACTGCCTGAATAAACTACACGGGGTGCGTGGCAATGACCATCACTAATTTATTTACGACGATTTTTACATACGCTCCCTACGATAAAACACGTGGATCGTGCCTGTTGAAATATAAAAGTGTAAAATGTAGATCTTGGTAAAGTAAATAATGGATAGGTTTTCAGCAATAGCTACCAAAAGTGCCGCAGTAATAAGTTTGTAGAAGCAACATCGTTATAAGCATCGAAATATATGTTACACTGGAATAGCAAATCAGAACAGCGATCATGTTCCGCTCGCGATGTGCGCGGGGCGCGGAATGCAGTAAAATTTTGATAGTAAGTATGAGATTTTTTAACGCCAAAATGTGTACCTAATATAACTGGATATAAAAATTATATAAACAAGCTCACATGTTTATTACCTATATTAGCATCCAGGATCAAGGTATTTGGCACAGAATTTTGCATGTATATGCGTTGATAACACAAAGGATACCTATGAGGATGGATCGTCGCTCCAGAGCTCCTATAAAGCAAGATTATGCAACAGCAAGCAATAGGAGGCCTGAGATTGCTTCTGTGTGAATCCTGATCGAGTGGGCATGTGAAACTATCAAAATTGTTTTACAAGGTAGTTATGTTTTGCAACGGTTCAAACTCACGGATCAGCTCAAAAGGTTATCAGATTATTTTTTATTAATGTAAACCATTACGTACAGTACTTATGAATCGTCAAAATATTTACAGAATGCTAAGCTACAACTTTACCACCCACTTTAGTAACTGTAACTGCCATAGAATTATGAGCATAAATTGATATGGTTATAAATAAAGCTACAACATCATCACGCCTGTAATCCCTGAAGGGAAAGTTAGAGGTGCACTGCAAGGGAACTTGTATCACAATGTAATATACGTGTGTGTCAATAAGCTACTGTGTTCAGAATAACCCACAAACACTGCACGTGCACTCCAAACTTAATTTTGAGGTAGGTAATAGCGACTTTGGTTTAATTATTTATTTATAAAGGTTAATTAATTATTTATTCAAATTAGGAACATTATTGCGTAATGTAAAATGTATGCGACATAGATTAGACTTCCTGTCTACCACGGACATAAGTGCCAATTGGCATAATTATAGCAAGTAAGAAGAGGCTGCCGATGTAGTCCTAATTGCTGGGAAATGGCAACGAGTGACGATTACCTACTTGCAAATTAGTAAAGTTCAACAACAGAATCTCTTATACAGTTCCTTCAGAGTTTATGCAACTGATCTTTCTGTAAAAGATACTAACTAATGCCCGCAGCTCTGTTACGTTTATGTTAAACGATAAGCTATCCAAGTATTGAATTTAATCCAGTGGTTTTACAATGATGCTTAAATACACAGACGCACATATAACAATTCTAAAACCACTTGCACTTTGTTGGGGTCGAGTCACCTTCGTCCGTAGGAGAATTAAGTACCCTCGAGATACCCTACACGTGACCCTGGGTGGTGCCAACCAGGTGACAACTCTACTGGTGGTAGGCTTCGGCCGTGGCTAGTCACCACCCACTGAACAAAGCCATGTCGCCAAGCGGCCTAGCCGTGTTCCGGCATGATGTTCGGTGTTGCCATACATGGATGGCGGGTCAGATCAGTTGCGCTGCATGTGCCTAGTGAATGTAGCGTCTCTATCTACTGCCGCCTTCCTACCTAGGCAAGTATGCTCCATCGTAGATCTCATCGTCAATTACCATCAGGTGAGATCGAGATCAAATACTTGCCTATAATGTATAAAAAAAAAAAAACTTGTTTTGGATTCAGTAACGTCCAAATAGACGATTGCACTAATATTTTCAATGTCATTTGTATTTGAAGGATGTACATTGAAGATAATAAAAAATACAGTGCCCTGATACATTTTGATAATATTTAAAAGTTAAAAGCGATAGGTATGTAAATGACGTCTACTTTTATCTTCTGCGACTTGTTGAGCATTGTTTGGTTCCTCTTCATTTTTTTTTCTGAGAGACCGCTAGTAGTGATAAGACCGATTGTGGCGCTCGTAATTTTTCTTGTTCATTATTATTAACTACATACATTCATGCCACCAAATTGATATCATCTAACTGTAATATTGTGATATGCTATACTTTGCTATCCGAATAAAATCAAAATGAACCCTATACGTGTTCCCATATGTACTAATATTAAATGAGCTGTGGCCTTAAATCAAAGTTCATACTTTGTACGCACACCAGGCACTTCCTTTTATTCCGTGAAAGACGGGATCCACATTGTTAGTCTACTCGGCGAAATCAATTTAACATCAAAAGCCACTCATTGATTTCCACAAGCGCAGTCTGGAAAATGGAACGGTTCAGAGGTAGGGGTAGAATGTCTTATAGTTACGAGCAGGATATAGGTGGGTACCTACGAAAACTACCACTACTCATGTCTAGCTTTACGAAATCTTTTTACAAGTAAATTAGAAAATCAAATAAAAATAATGTTAGTAAGTACCTGAAAATCAACGAGAAACAATATTCTTTATAGAAACTTAAATACACTACCTAGTGATATAAACAATAATCAACACATCCACTAGCGACACAATTTTCAAATTGTCGCGAACGTAGTTTCCTAGGAAATTCCTCAACGCTGATATTCATGACTAGGACTAGGTAAGTATATATATTTAAAATTTCACAACTACATCAGGTGGTTACATAATTTTCTCGTTTCAATAATGAAAGTATACATAAATCATAAAATTATTCCTACGCAAGTAGAGATAGAACGCTATGAATTAATAATAAAAAGCTAAATGTTCTTACCTACTAACTGCAGACTCTTAATTATTCGGTCTGGGTCACAAGCGGTTTTTCGTCTTGTTTGCGTTTTGTGACTCCCCGTGAGTAATTTTAATTTCGAAGCTAAGAGAGCGGGTTGGGGGAAATCGACGAGACGAAACTTGAGAAGTGGCGCGGTGTTTTTATCGAGGCTCGCGGCATTTTACGACGAAATTCTTTTCCTACCCTTTATTTATTTCGCAGCCATTTTTGTTGTTAGGAATCTCTCGACTCAGCATAAAATTACCTAGGTACCTATCTATACTTAACTGCTTAATGGCTTTATGCTCTATCAGTTTTGGCCCGTTCCAGACGCAAATAGTTGTCATACTTTCCGCATTATCGGATTTATCAGAATGAGAATATTTTTTTATTCATAGTAGATCGATGATCTAAATTCTAAATCATTAATTACAGTACTTATGAGTCAAAAAAATCCCAAAATACCCAGCTACAACTGTACTACCCGTTCGGAATGCCGTTCCTATGGAGAAGAATGGGCAAGAAACTACGTAGCGGTTGCTCTTCTTAAAATGATCTGTTAATTGGGGATACTAGTATAGGTGTGTAAAACTTATGGCATAATTATCGGTGTTACTGTACTATAAAAAAATATCCACTTCGTGTATGTACTCACTCGCCCTGTACCCTTGCAGATTGCTCTGCAAATACGTCCCGATTTTCTTATAGGGACCCCTCGAGCGATGTCTCTCGGAATGGTGGAAATTCCGTCATCTAGATTTTGCGATCTGTTTGGATAGCTCTTGAGTCGAGTGTTCTCGAGGAGTCGTGGAGCACAAAGCTGAGAATAAGACTCCGACACCATGAGCTATGTCGTGCCTTGCAAGAATTTACTTGTATGAGCGAGGTTGGTATATATATTCACTACCCCAAATTTGTAGAATGTTTGGCTCTATTTACAATAGCATTACAAACCGCTTTTCTTTTGATAAATGCTTAGTAATGCCATTGTAAATTAAACATCTCTTAATTGGGGGGGTTTATCTTTGTGTCTGTATTGTGGGTTAGGTAGGTACGGAAATCAAATATACCTACTTATACAAAAGCTGAAAATATTATGAGTCCGGAATCACTCTCATATTAATGTTCACAGAGTTGTGGTCTCCTTTGTAGGTTTCGTAAAGATTAAGTGGCTTAGTAGTTAACATTATGTTCTTAAACTCTCACTTATCCTTGCCTATAGTAAATTTTCAAAAGGGTTCAAAGAGCTCTACTGAACAAAAGTGGCATTAGTTCAATAACCATTCAAGCCCCTAATAAATGTAAATTATTGCAAATTGAACTTCAACATTATCAATTAATAGGAACAGGTAATTGAATTCCACTATTATTAGGGTTGAATCGCTCTTTGAAATCTCCATTTGAGCGTTCGCAGGGTAATTTCGCAAAGCAGTTTGTAGCCACTGGGTTTTCAGAATATAAGAGAACAAACCTGATGGTTTAAGGCCGATGGAATAATCAAAGTGGCTTTAAAGGGAATAAAAATAATAGCTCCATACATGTGAAATAAACATGAACCCATTTGCGACGGTCAAAATATGTAAACTCTATCTTCGTTAGTACGTTTCACATTACATTAACGTAAACAGGTGTAAAACATTGAAAATTTGATTTGTAATTTAACAAAAACATTGATGAAAACTGTTTAATGTTATCTGGCAGTGAAGTACCTGATAATAGGTACACCTACAGTTAGCAAGGGTGGCAATCCAAATTAATACCGCTAAAATCATAAGTTTACTCATCTACATCCTATCAATGTGCAAAACGCTCATTCAACATAAACTTTATCTCAGAACCACTAGAAATATTAAGTATGTCAAATTACAGAGAACCCGTGAGAAAAGAATAATGTTGTGGGCTTATACTGTCCTCTAACGGTTTATTTAACTGGATTTAGAAAAATAACTAAATCTTAGGTGTTTTCAATGCTTCTGGCGAAACCACACACCTGAATGGAATGGAATGTCTAGTGTGACAGCACAGTGGGCAGTAAGCCGACCCAAATTAGTTTTGCCTAGACCATCCGAGAATATATATCCATAATGCGCCACGTGGCTCAGACACTTTAATCCATGTTACGTATGATTGTCTTTATGTATTGACCTTCTGTATCCTTCGATGAGGTACCTATACAAAACAGTTTAAATCATAGAGCCTAATAAATGCATGTTTAATCTTTATAAGAAGCTGTATATTACCTACTTACCTATTTCTCTTCCGGCTTGAACGGGGCTGAAAAAAAATTAATAATAAATGGACCTACTTTTGAGACGACTTGGCAAACTTAAATTTGCCGCTTCCCAAAATAAGTATCAATCGGTACGAATGAAATATATTTCAGCGCATTAAAACTTTGCCCAATAATCCAACTTACAAGCAATTTAACTTAGACATTGAAAAAATTTGGAACAAGAAAAAGTGAACATTACTAGCGAATAAAATAAATGTCTTGTGTAAAATTTGGCTCTTTTTACTTAAAAAGGTATTTTTTCTAACTTTTGGACGGAACAGACTAATGGCATTATCGATCTGAGTATATTTTGCATTCTCATGCATGCACCTAAATTAAATTCGTAGATAAAACATATTTATTATGTATTGTTATCATATATTAGAAACTACCTATATATGCTATATATGCTTCTTCAACTTTTTTCTTTTTATAAAGAATATTTTAGTAATAGGTAACTAAATCCACATACGTTACCTATTATACCACTGCAACGCAAACACGTTGGTAATTAAATTGCCTGTTTAATTAAATGTTGGTTAATATTTGTTGAACAAAATGTCTGCTCTGAATATAACTGTCTGATATCGATCACTTTGATGACATCACTAGCCCTCGTTTGTTTTTGTCCTCCTATCTGCACAACGGAACCATGTTTATATGCGAATTAACTATTTATAAGTGCAGCTTTCAATTCAATTATTGGGAATGGGAATAGTGGAAAAATATGGTGTGTCAGCTGAGGTTTCACAGACAAGTAGGGGTTTATATTGCATGGATATAATAGATATAAAGATAAATTAAAAAATTACTCAGCAAATACCTACCATTATCGGGTGGCTGGGTGCTCAGAGCGGTGGCAGCATTATCACGTCTAATGGAAATGCTGATGTTGGCCAAGTGAGTTCTCTGCTCATCAAATGCCTCCACCAGGGGGCATCATATTACAGCTTGTTGTTTATTTTATATCTGTTGTACAAGATATATTAAGTGACGTACCTATAGGTAACTTTACTACGTAAAACGTATATATGTACAGTATGATTACAATGGAATGAGGACCACTACATATCTATCGGCCTGGCCACGGGACATTCGCTGTAGCGAAAAATCGCCCGGCGCGATACGGCGAGTGCGAGTGGCGGGGCAGCAATTCGCGCGGCATCTTTTGCAGGCCACGGGGCACGGCGGCAGTCGCGATCGCCGCCGCGATCAGTAAGGACGTCCGAGAGCGAAATGTTGCTATCAAAGTTATCTCGATATTGCTATTAATAGTATTTTTGTTCAAGACATCACATTTGGAAGAGATTGTGGAGTACATGTTTTTTTTTATTACATTTGAATTTGAATTGATTTGAATAGGAATCGAGGTATAGATGAAGAATTCCACAAGAAGTATGAGAAATACAGAATGTACCCAGAAAAAAATTTAAGAAATAATTTTAAAGACTACTTTGTAACCTACTAACTAATTATTTGTACCTATAAATAAAAAAAAATCTACCTTCAGAACCTGGGATTTTTTTTTTAATTTCTTCCCACAATATCCTCTCTACATGCTTATATTTATGATGTGGGTGGCCAGACTTCCAAATAGGCGGCCTGGCTAATATTTCGGCAATAAACAGCTCCGTGTTCATAATTCGCGGCGAAAACGACTAAACAAATTTAATCGCTGCCGAGTCGCCGCGACTACCGCCCGACGCCGTGGCCTGCGCCGTACTGATTCATGTATTTGTTTCACTCGCCGGTCGCGCTGTCCGCCGCCCGCGCGATTCGCCCGGTACAAGCCGCCGGCCGCGCTGGCGATCGCCGTGCCCCGTGGCTTGCTCAGTACATTTCTATACGTTTGTTTCAATCGCAAGACGCGCCGCCGTGTCGCGCCAGGCGATTTTTCGCTATGGCGATTGTCCCGTGGCCAGGCCGTATGTTTGATACTTTGAGAATGCTGGAATTATATTTTTTAAATAATTCTGTAACATAACGACAACTTTTCTCGGTTCACGGAACTTGCGTGGTGGAATTTTAAAACATTTTATTTAAAATACCACCTGGCTAGTTCGCCGGTTTTGTTTTGCAACACGCTATACTTTTTTAGGGTTCCATACCCAAGAGGTCCAAACGGAGCCGTATATAGCTGTTCCAATGTTTATCTCTTCTTCTGTCTCTCTGTCTGTTTTTCTAGCTATCCTTAAGCTTCTATCTCCTACGCGAAATGAGACAGGGACTTTACAATACACACTTTGTTTCCTTTGAGGTTGATTGAAAAATATTGTTATTTGATAAAAAACATCTGAGCGCTGTTATCAACACTTTTGTTCAGAACCCTCAATTAGCATGTCCGACCAGCACTTGCCCAGTTTTTATTAAGTTAAACTGAAGTACAAACAACAAGAACTCCGTGCATAGGTATTTCTAATAAACAAGTTACAAGAACGATAAGTAATAATGCGCTAAATTTTAAAATAACTCTGTGATAATAATAATAGGTTATTGTATTTTTTTACCAACAAACTATGTTAACCTTTTTTGGCTTAAAAAAGGTAGGCCGAAATTCATATTGTTTTAATCTATTTACAATAACGTTATTAAGCATTTCTTTGTGAATAATTATGCAATTGTAAATGAAATATTTTTTTTATTAATTTAAATGATGATGATGATTTAATTTACTTTATTTCAGTTGAGTGTCAGTTAAGTTATTCAAGAATTAGACGTTATCTCAATTTGTGATGGTTCAACATGCAACTGTGACCATGTTTGTAACTTATACCTACCGTCTCGCGGAATTTCCTCCATGATTTGTAACCAATAAAAAAACTCATCAAACAATATGTTAGCGCCTTCAGTCGAAGGTAATGCTATTGTTAATATTCAGAACAGGCGCATTAGCGTTAGGGTAACCACGCGTCAAGCATTAATTATTTACAGAGCTGTATTATAATCTAGTTTTCCGCTTACAGCGCGTCATTACTTCCATCATACATGATGGGAGAAATTGATTTACGAGCTCATATTTAAGTACAAGTATATGCACACCGTTAGTACTGAAGCAATTATTTGTAATGGTTTTATAATTTATGTAAAAACATAAGTGATTGCTATAGCCATATTTAATAATATAACTAGTTTATCTTGACTTTAAATAAATAAATATAAATCTCGCTAGATATATACTATGTGGTCCGAATCTTCGCAACGCTTGTATAGACGCTTGTGTAGTGTATAGGTACTGAACAACGAGCTGTGGACGATCCTAGTACCACTGAGTTTTATATTAAAATTATATTACTATAGAGAAGGCTCTTTTAGAATAAAATAAGGCCAAGTAGGTATAACTACTGCTATAAAGTAATACGTGAGAAAGCAATGACTAAATTGAATCATGAATTTCCTTGTCCTGAATTATACGTACCCATAATATATCAGCCCGTTGAGTAACAGGAAGCAGACGGTCTAGTGTCGGAAGTAGCCCCGGGTGAATCACATCCGGATCTGGTGTTCCTACTGTTCGTAACCTATATACTTAAATCATAAACTAGATTTCATAATAATATTTATTTTCAATCAATTCTGTTTGTTTATATTATAGATTACTGATAATTTTAATAAAAAGTTATGAAAATGTAATTATCTTTACTGTATTTAATTATGATACATACAGGCAGGTACATCATTATTAAAATATTTATTTTGGTTTTCTCGCCGCATAATATTGTCAATAGTTCCCTATTACACAGCACCCCATGAAGATATTTAATTTTATTTTTGAGACACAATAAAATTTGTAGTAGTAGGATTTCTTCTACAAGGGAAAGTTTTGGTTAAGCACCTAAATGCTACGGAAATGCAAGACTTCCTAAGAATGTGCGGAATCACAGTTGAGAACCTCGTTCGGACGTTTCGTTGCGAGAAAGGATAGATGACAATGCAGATAAACCTTATATATTTAGGAGTAGGTATAAGTGTTGAGACTCAAACGCAGTCATCAGAACGAAATAAGAAAATGAATCTTTGACTCAACTACGATATTCAGGTGTTGAAATCTAACGACAAGCATGTCGCCATACGTCGATAAGGAGTAAAATTGAACATCCAAACTATCAAAATGCCTGCACACCTGCCTTTATTATTTAGCACTGTAAATAAATACGCGTCATTTTAGTATCACGGTTTCACGGAGAATTTCCACTTTGTAAGCTCATATTATTTTTGGCTCTAAAAAGTGGGAAGCTTTTTATTTCAGGGCCCTCTTTGTTCCGCGTCTCGTCACTGGTCCGAGCTTAATAAGATCTTAATAATGGATGCGGGTGGAGGTGTCAGCTTATTATGTGCGTGGGACTTGGCTCTGTAGCTTGTTGTACAGAATTAGCTTTATGACGTGGTAGTACTTAGGCATTCATTATTTCGTATAATATTTTCGGGTAGCGTTAAAAGCTTTTTAATTTTATTATGGCAGAAATAGATGCGTTTATTTTTAACTATGTTTAATTTATATTTTTTTATTATCTTGAATCTATGTATTTTATTATTGCCGTAAAGGTACAATTTGGCATGAAGCCAATGCACGAACAGTGTGAATACCGCGTGTAATGACTGTTCCTGCAACTTTACCAGCCAAAGGCATCTTCAGCCAACTTACGTCACCGAACGCTCGGGACTTGAATCTGAAACCCTAATTAGGTGAAGCGTTGGGAATTAGATATTAATATGCTGATACGACCTAAATGTCTGGTTCAGAACGTTTCGATGAGGGTTAATGGTCGTAGTCCGCTTGAAGTGTTCCGGTGCTCTGCCAAACTTTGGCGACCTCGAGGTTTCGCCATCAGTAGTGTATTAACAGTTCGGGTAACCCGTTGATGCACTGTTTTGCATCTAACAGAGTTTAATTACCTACCCAAAGATATATAATCACGTGCTCAGGTTTTTGATATAAGTGTTTCCTTGTATTTGGCAATTTTTGAAAAAGTATTTTAATAAAACCAACCGCTATTATCTGTAGAACTTCTTGACCATAGTGATTGTCTGTGCACCTAATATGACGTGATTATGTTCCCATTGATTTTCTTAAAAATACTTAATTATAAACATATTCCTAATATCAATAGCTGAAAGAAACTATTGAGGTTTAAAACACCGCAGAGGTGATCCGCACCACACACGACTAAGTAGGTGACTAATTATTTTATTAACGCTAGCTTGTTAGGGCATTTTAATGGATCTAAGGTATATGCATTATTACATATCTAAATACGTATATAATATCGAGCACATGATAAAAGTAAAAAGCAAAAAGAAATTTACGACCGTTACAAAACTCTTACTATGCCAAATAATGTATCTTCTCTTGAGTTCATCAGAAAATGCAAGAAATTTCTCCGCATAAATATTATTTTATAAACCATTCGAGCTTTTTATTGGAACCCTTTCCCGAGAGTAAACGCTAAAGCTTTTAAGTGGTCCCGCGGGTTCGTTGGACAAACAACTGGGATATGTTGCCAGTCTACTGGTTCGATGTTTGTATAGAATCTCCGTATTGCAAACATGAAAATATTATTTCCTACAGCCCCATTCGTTAGATGTATCTAACACGTCCTATATTTAACATAGATTTTAATTATTACATGAACTGTTTAACTGAGTAAAATTTAGAACGCGTTCAAAAATATGATGCATGCTTGAGTTTTGATCTGAACCTTAAATTAGTTTTGGATGATTAGTTTTTAAACGCTACTATGCTAATTTGTCCGAGTGTTGCAAAGACAGACATGTCTTTATCATCTGTAAAAACGTATTACAACAAAATATCACCGCGTTTTCTACTTATCATTATACGTGAATGCTTCGCTCGCGGCAAGATAGCAAATCGAGTTGTCGTATGTCGTAACATATTTCGTACATTGGTAATATTTACTCCATTAAGAGCTTTCACGCGATACTAACATTTGCTGTTTGTCGATATGCCTGTACTAAAATGATACGCTAACCAAAATTAAATGATACTCTCCGAGAGTACGTGCGATGGTAGCCACCTTGTTTATTTTTATATCTACTATTTAAAGATGAAATGGGTACATATTAATCAATTGAAGGCATTAATAACTAAACTGTGACTTTCCTGAAATTACTAGTTCTTAGCAACTATAGTCATGTAAGAAACTACTGTAATAATGTATGGAAATAGTAAAAGAAGCAAATACAAAAGTAAATCCTGGAAACGAATTCACTGTTCAAGAAATATAAACGGCAATTAGATTAATGCTGTGATAGACGAGTTCATTCCACATTTGTTATGTAAATGCAATACACCTCATTTCCCGAAAGCGTGCCGGCGACGGGAACTTGTACGGGAAGTAGTTTAGGCTAGCGGAAGCGGTGCGGTGGGCGCTAAGATGGCCGCCGTTACGCTCGCCATCTGTTATTTGCTTGCGCGTGTTTGCTCTGTTTAATAATAAGCTTTACGAACTGCGCACTCGAGTTAGTTGGAGCAAATATATATTTACTTTGCTTCAGTTTGCAGTTATGTAGTTGTTACGTCGTCAACGGAGGCGAGTCGTCATTTTACGCTTGTTGTACGCCTGCTTGCTATTTTTATACAAAGTAACGAAACTGTATCCACGAAACGTTAGCGTAGCGTTAGTAGGTAGGTGCGCGTTGCTGCTTGTCGTTAGTCGTTATGCATGGCGTATTTAAATCGTAAAAAATACCTAGTTATGTAAATATTGCAAAAAATACTTGTTAAATTCTTTCGGATCGTAGATTCGTCCCTATATGTATATAAAATAATGAACTCGCATTATATTCAAGGAAAGTTTTTACTTATTTTTTCATTTCACTCGATAAACCTATCGAGCTAAATTTAAAAAAAATGGACAACAGAGTGCCTTCTAATCGAAACGTACATATTTTACTCATCAAAATATAGATTGGATGTATAAATTTCCTACCTATATTACTTAATATATGGTTTAACATATTTAGTTTTGTGGTAAGTAGGCCATATTTAGTGTAAAATTATAATTTGATTTGTTCTTTGATCCGTAGTTACAACTTCTTTACGATATTAATATTATTAAACTCAATTATATTTATAATCATTACATTGAATTATCTGTATTTGTTGCTGGAGACGCCTCGTAAATCTTAATTATTGACGTTATTGAGAAGCTGTTACGTCAATACTGTAGCGGGTTATCTCGTTTTGTTTAATCCGAGTATATAGGAGATAAAATCCTAACATTACAGAGGAGGTCACTAACAGAACACAGAAGCACACATTTGCGTCAATGTTATCACGTTTTGATTAGATGCGCTGTCACGAGGGGACCAACTTGTATATTGTGAGGTATTATTAGATCTATTGACGTCACGGTGGATCCTTAGAGGCTTGCTTTCCACATAGCTAGTTAACAATTTTATTATCATATTGGACATAGAACTGCTTTGATTGGTTTGATAGCAGGAGATGATTGCTCCACATTTTGATGAAAGAGTAGGTACCATAATATACTACATTCTAATATAAAACAAAAGCTGTGAAGGAAACAAAGCTTTTACAGATATATAGGTAGTATATCTTGGAATATTTATTTTGACCCTTTATCAGTTGGTGGTGATGGCGTGATAGAAATATATCTGTATTATAACTGACCTTATGCACATTATTATTGATAGGCAATTGACCTGCCCGCTCGCTACGCACTACTATAATATGATTTTCATTCAATAACACTTGTTGCATTTACTTCGTTGCGGCGAAAGGAGCTTGATGACAGCAAACGGTGAGTTGAAATATATTTAAATTATCTCTACAATTGTGCAGGCTCTGGTGTTTTATAATAACATTTCCAAGTTTAATCAAATATACAGGCATAATTAAGCGAAATTAGATGGCCCTTATATACATAGAAGCGCGATTTCACGATTCTCGCATAATAATTATATTTGTTATGTCATTTTGTTTCAGTATTCAACGGAATGTCTTCTAAATTGTCAAAATGTCTCATATTCTCAACGCTAGCATTAACAGTAATTTCGCTGAGTGCGGCGAATAATGAAATCGTTGATGCGAACCAAGATAATTGCATAAGAATAACATCTTGCGCGTCATGTATAACGAAACGATCCTGCACCTGGTGTGTCACCAAGAGCAAGTGTACCAGTAGTTCCTGTGGTAACGATAACGTCATATACCCCAAAGATTCCTCAACCATCATGGCCGGACCTAAGTTCTGCCCCAAAGTAGTAGAGCCCGATGAAATATTAACCATCGAGAGTGGAAAAAAGATAGCGATAAGTGTAAAACTGACGCAGATACATCTATACATGGCTTTCACGCCGTGGAAATGTAAAATCACATTCAATGGGATACATATGACGGTGTTCGCGACGCTGTTAGTCGATAACTTGTATTGCGAGTCAGTGATCTTAACGAACAAGTCTACTGAGCCGTCAGTGAACGGAAACGTTTCGGTGCTCTGGGACTACAGCAAGTCATTCGATGGATCAGTACCGTTCAAAGTGTGTCGTTGTGATTTGGACCCTAATTGTAAAGCGTGTCACTAATGTTCTAGTGGTGTAATATTCAAAAGACCGTGTTTTAGTAATTCATTCGTAGACCTGAAACGATAATTGTTTGGATATTTATTTATATTAGTAGATATTAGCTATTTATACCTATTAATAATAATATTTATTATACAATTCAATAGCCTTTTTTTATTGAATGGAAACAATGGATGTTTTTTTTTAATAAATGAAAGACAAACGGTACGAGTTGACGTACAGTTGTATTCACCCATTTCAAAAGGTTCATTAATCTTCTAGAATAGCCCAACAATGCTGTACAGTACTGACAAAAATGCTTAAGTAACTCTCTTTCAGACGATTACACGTACTTGTTAAATTTGATCAAAAACTTGATGGAAAGTTCGCTGGAGCAATATTGTTACAGCAGTTTCCACTTCTTAGAATAAACCAGATGTTACAGAAAGAAGGAGGCTTGTAGTAATCTTACAGGGTAAATTTTAGGCAGTGTTTTCAGTAAGTATCTACTTGTTAAGGGAATCTTGGTATTAAATTAATAAAGCTGAAAGGGTAACGTGCTTAATGTACCTTATTAAGCTACATATGGATATGTAGCTAAGTTGGAAAGGGGTTGCTTCGGGAATGGTTTTTATTACTTTTGCGACCGGCCTGTTTACACATTATTGAGTTCGTCTAAGTACCTCTCGAATCTGTGAGAGCTACGCAATTACATCTCGGACTCTACTAAAACGTACCCTTGAGCTTCGTGACTAGTTCGCTTTTCTTTGCTTAGTAACCTTTATATTATTATATTTATATTATTGATCGTTTTAATATAGGCTGTTCTGTTTGCTGCCTATAATTTTCCATCAGAATATTTACATTGAGCATAGGTAGTACAACTTTTTATCGATCTAAGTGGACAACTATTTTATTATTCAAATTTAGAATACGTTTTGCAAATAAAATGTGTATAACTCTATTTAAGTAATATTCCGTAACTTAAGTTCGTGATTTTCACGAGCCTGTAGTCCAGATGTCGTCAGATAATGGACGAGTTATCTCTATTGTACTTCTATGCTCTCCTGTATGAGAACAATACCTACTACCAATACCTGCTGCGGCCGTGTAGTTCAAACGTTCCTATTGTCCAGCGTATTAATAGCCATTAGCTGCCATAATAGCTTGTATTTATCACCTACTAAGTAGATAGCTAAAGTTTAGCTATTTACTTAAGAATTTACTGACTTGATCTTAAATTATGAGACTATTAGGTAGGTACCGTACTAGACTTTCCGCTATTGAAGTTGTCGGGGGATATTACGACCGATATTACGTCATTATCATATCTATAACGCAGATCTTGGGCGCCAACATTATATGGTGTGTATGTAATTCAGACGGATGATTCTATGCAGATCGTTTCATAATTATTTTGTATGATCCGATATATTGGTCCCAGCTCTATAATAATGTAATATCCCCTTTTGACATATATCACTCGAATGCCAATTGAATTCAGTCCTACATTATGTCATTACCCTTTTTTTTTTTTTTTTTTTTTTTGTTGACGGGGGGGAAATCTTCGATAGATACCCGGCCTCTGTGTGGGAGAGGGCCGGGTTATGTGGGATTCTTACCCACTAAAACCCCCCCGGTGGCCGCCTTTGACACATGTTGGAGGGGCTCCGGGATCTCCAAACGGAACGCACCGGTGCCCCTCTTGTGCCTCGCCCCCTTATGGGGGCCCGTCTCGGGGGAGCAGATGTTTGCTCCCCCTGCGCCCTCGCTGCGCACGGCGGCGGGGAGCCACGCCCGCCGCCGTCCTCCTCAGGAGTCGTTATCGTCACCGGACGTCCGGGGCCCACACCCCAGTCGTCCTCGACCCCGAGGGTAGCCCGTTATTTGAGGCCCTGGGCATCAGGGCCGGGGGGCCTCGACGAAGCGCGACTCGGCGTCTTCGTCGGCGGCGAGCGGGATCGGCTCTCTCGCGATCCCGCTCGGCTGACTCCTTCTGGGACATAACAGTCTCACAGAAGGCAGCCATAGCCCCCCACGCCGCTTCCCCGGACAGCATAGCCGACACTACGCTGTCGAGGGAGAGATCCGATCCGATCCGTTGGACCAGGATTCCCCGCTCCGCGTCCCACGCGGGACACGCCTCCAGCGTGTGCTGGGCGGAATCCAGGTCCCCTCCACAGTGGTGGCAATTGGTCGTTGCCTCGCGTCCTATCTTGCACAGATAATCACTGAAACAGCCGTGTCCAGTGAGTATCTGCGCAAGCCTAAAGGTGACTCGCCCAGTCTTCCTCCTCATCCAAGCTTCGAGGACCGGCAGGATGGCGCTGACGACGCGTTTGTGCGCGTATCGCTCCTCCGAGAGCCGCGCGCGCCACTCGTCGAACGCGCGTCTCTGCTCCTGCCGGCGTATGCCTTCGAGCGCTGGCACCTCCTCACCCCTCCGGCGGAAATCGCGGTACCGGTCATAGACCCTCGCGTCCATATCCGCCAGAATGTCCAAGGGCGGGAAGCGCGCCAGGATTGTCGCCGCCTCAAAGGATACCGTGCGGTATCCTCGTGCGACCCGGATGGCCATCCTCCGCTGCAGGGAATAGATTTTAGTCCTGCAGCGGCGAATACGCAGCCTGGGGGCCCAGACTGGGGCCCCGTATACCACCACGGATCGCACGACCCCCGCATAGAGGCGGCGGACTTCCTCGATCGGTCCCCCGAGGTTGGGCAGCAGTCTGTGCAGAGCACCCACTACCCTCTCGACCCGGGGGACCAGGCGCCCGAAGTGCTCCTCGAAACCCCATCGACTATCCAGGGTGAGGCCCAGGTACTTCATGTACCGCCCCACCCTTACCGGCGAGTCACCCACGCGTATCCACGAGTCGGGCGGTTCCCTGCTCCTCGGCAGTCCGTGGAACCATAGCGCCTCGGTCTTGTGAGACGCTATGTGCAGGCCCAACTCGCGGATCTTGGCAACGACCATTGCCACCCCAAGCTCGGCGAGCCTCTTGGTCCTCTCGAAGGTGTCCCCACTGGCAATAACCAACGTGTCATCAGCGTAACAGACGACATTTACGCCAGCGGGGAGTTCGACACGCAGGACAGCGTCGTACGCGATGTTCCATAAGAGGGGTCCCAGCACGGACCCCTGCGGAACACCGCAATTGACCTCCCTACGGTGCACTGCACCGTCATGTCCCAGGTACGTTATGAACCTGTCGCGCAAGTAGCCCCCGACTATGATGGCTTGCAGGTAGGGGGGCACATGATGATGTGCCAGTGCCCCCCCGATTGCGTCCCAGGGTAGGGAATTGAAGGCGTTGACGATATCCAAACTGATCGCCAACGCCACGCCACCCCGGGACACAGCCTGCTCCGACAGGGAGCGGACGCGAATGATCGCGTCCACTGTCGAACGCCCCTGCCGGAAGCCATACTGGCTATCCGCCAGGTCGGGGCCGACACGCGACAAATGTCCGCTGACACGACCGGCAATGATCCGCTCAAAGAGCTTGCCGGTGTCGTCCAGCAGACATATGGGACGGTATGCAGAGGGGGAGTCCGCTGTCCTGCCTTCCTTCTTCAAGAGGACCAACTTAGCCTCCTTCCAGGCCGTGGGGAACGTGGCAGTACGGAGGCAACTGTCAAACAGCTGCCTCAGCCTGTCCCCCAGGGCAGCCAGAGCCAACACCAATGCCCGACCCGGTATACCGTCGGGTCCTGGCGCGGTGTTCTTGGCGCGTAAGCGGCCAACGGCTCGGTCCAGCTCCAGCTCGGTCACCCCCAACTCATCGGTATAGTCCGAAGGTGTCGGGGGGATTGAGGGACTGGCCGTCGCTGCCGGGAAGAGCGTTTGAATCACCCTCGCCAGCAGCTCCGGCTCCAGGGTTTCCGTCACCGGGGGCATCCAGGGGCGGAGCTTTCCAAGCACCACCTTGTAGGGACGCCCCCACGGATCTCTGCCCAATCCCTCCAGGAGCTCGCTCCAGGACCGAGACCTGGCGTCCGTGATGGCGAACTGGAGCGCCATAGTGGCCACCCGGTACACCGCGTACGCTCTGGCTGTCTCTTCGGCTGAGGCTCGCCTTCTTCTCCGGGCTCTGGTGTATTGGCGTCGGGACCGCAGACACGCCTCGCGCAGTCGCGTGACCTCCTCAGACCACCAGTACACCTGCCCGCGCTTGGGGTTTCCGGCCCGGGGCATAGCGGCATCACACAGTGCCGTCATCGTGCCCCGGAACCAGATTGCCAACCTTTCCGGATCGGATCGGATCTCTTCGGCGATTTCCGGCCATGCCGCGACGCTGGCGGCGGCTTCGAGAATGTCTCGATCTAGCCGCTTGAGAGCCCAACGTCGCGGGGGGCTGCCTTCCCGGCGGCTGGAGTTGTCGGGGCGGTGGATGGCCACACCGAATTCGATGTGGCGGTGGTCAGACAGAGTGACCACCTCCTCCGCGACCCGCCATCCCGACAACCTGGCCATGGCAGAGGGAGTCGCCCATGTAAGATCCACGATCGACTCCCCCTGCCACCGCACACATGTGCTAACGGACCCCCGGTTTACAAGCCGGAGGTCTAGCACAGCCGCCCATTCTAGCAACGTCTCTCCCTTCGCATCGTCCCTAGGGCCGCCCCACGCTCTGGCGTGGGCGTTGAAATCCCCTAGAACGATGAGCGGACGGGGTAGGCACCTGCGAATGCAGCTCGCCAGCCCGTCCAGGTACACCTCGTAGTCGGCGAGGGACCTGTTGGGAGAGACGTAGCAGCCCACTATGGCCACAGGGCCCCAACTAACCGCCACAAAGCCTTGCCCCCTCTCTATGAGGGAGCAGATTGGGACCCTCTCTCCGCCACCCCAGTACACAGCTACTGAGGCGGCGTCGTCTCCGAACCAGCGAGGATGGTCCGGGACGACGTAGGGCTCCGCCATTACGGCAAGGGCAACCGACCGCTCCGCAACAGTTTGCATCAGCAGGTTCTGTGCGTTGCGGCAGTGGTTGAGGTTGCCCTGGAGAATCGTTGGCTGTGCTGGCATCAACAATCCTCCATTGCCTCCGGCGAGCGAGAGCCCGCTGCGCTGGCAGGTGCCGCGGCGACCGTCTGGGGGGTGGGAGCGGGGAGGGCTTTATTCCCCTTCCCCTTGCTCTTTGGCGGGGCACACTTTTTCGTGCCCAGCCGATGGTCTGCTCTGAGGCCCCTGCCCGCGCAGACGGGGCACTTCGGGGTTTCCGCTGTGCAGGTGCGGGCCCCATGTCCGGGCTCCCCGCACCTGTAGCACAGCGCACTCCGGTCGACCCCGGTAGTGCATCTGCACCCAACGTGCCCCTTCTCGAGGCACCGGAAGCACCGCATAGGTCGTGCTTCCAGCGCCTCAATTCGCGCCAGCCCCCAACCAATGCGGACGGTCCCGGCCGCGACTAAAACCCGCATCGCCGCCAGGGGGACACGGGCCCATGCGGTTCCCAACGCGGCTCCCGTTCGGCGGACTTCCCCAACCTTGACGTCGTCCGCCGAACAGCCACCCGCCTCCACTATGGCCGTCACCACCTCTTGTGTGGTGACGGCATCGTCCAGGCCCGTGACCCGGACTTCACCCGTCTTTGTGGGGCGGCCGATGCGAAGGCCGAACTCCACCAAGGCTTCCCGCATCCGAGCCGCCAGCCGGTCCGCCTTCTCCCCGTTGTCGGGTCCGCCTACCTCCAGAAGGAGCCCGCCCGTCACGGCTCTCTTCTGGCCGACTGTGTCGATGCCGAGGTCCGACAACCGTATTCTGCTTTTAGCAGCGGCCATCACCTCGGCATATGTCGTGGTGGCGCCCTCGGGGATCGTCACGGAGACCGCGGCGGTCTTTGGGGGCTGGGGCTTCGCCTTCTTCTTTCTCCTCCTCCGCCCATTGCTGGTTGGAGGAGGACGAGCCGGCTCTGGCGCCAGACGGCGTGTGGCTGCCCTGGGCTTGGCCTTCGCTTTTTTAGCGGTAACCGTGGCCCAGGTCCCCGCGTCCACCGCCGAGGCCGCTGGGGCCACTTGACCCACAGGGGGGGCAACCGAGCGTTTGGTCATTTGCGGTTGGGGTGCCGGCACTGGTGGCAGCTCCGGCACTGGTGGTGGTAGCTGTGGCCCCCGCTTTCCTCGCCTCCCCCTTTTCGCCCCTGGAGCCAGCGGCGTCCGGGCCTGGGGCGAGGGACAGGGAGCCACCTCCACGTTCACCGCGAGGGACGGTACCAACCGCCTCTCGGAGGGGAGTCCCGCCCGCTGCAGCCTCTGCCCGTCCGCACCAAGTGGTGGGCGAACAACCGGCGCCGGGAGAAGCCTTCCGTCGAGGCCCTCCAGCCGGGCATTCATCATCTCCCCGAGGGAGATGGTGAGGGACCGTCTGAGCTCCTCCAGGGCCACTCCGAAGTCCGGAATCAGGGGGGAGCTGTTAGCCTGCGGCAAGGAGGCCTTAGCTGGCCTCTCCGAGTAGTCTCGCCGCACTGCTTTGACTTCCGTCTTTAGCTCTTCGAGCTCCTTCCGCAGGTTGAGGTTATCCCTGCGGAGACGGCGAGTCTCCTCCGCCACTGTGCGGTCGGCCAGGCAGTCCACTATTTCCTGCAGGGACTTCGCGGCCTCTTTGAGGTCTCGCACACATCCTCCCTGAAGATGTTTGGACTTCAGCGCCACCTCAAGCACCTTCGCCACCTTCTCCCCCGCCCGGGCCCTGATGGTCTCTGCATCTAGGAACTCCACATGTGGAGCTCCACCAGATCCAGCAGACAGATCCTCCGGCACTCTTTCCTTGCGGAAGGCCTGACTCCGCAGCCTGAGGTTGAAGTCGCTTTCTTCGTCTGTTTCGCGAAGGCGATTTCTCTCCAGTCTTACCCTGGTTGTTCCAGGGTTAAGTCCTGGAGCACGGGCTTTTCCTCTCTTCGCCGCGAAGGCCTTCGCGGGCTCCGACTCCGCGACCTCAGTCTCCGACCCGGAATCAGGCAGCAGAGTGCGTTTGCGCCGCGCTGCCAAAGGGAAAATGTCCGAGTCCGAGGAGACAGACATGCCCCCATCGTCCTGGACGACAACCACCGCGTCCATATGATGGAATGTGGTCCCCTCCTTCCCACGTCTGGCTCCAGCTGGAGCCACCTCACGGGTCTCCTCGCTGCCATAAGTAAGGCGCAAGGCAGAACCTCCCGAACGCTCCGCACGCGACATTACACGTCGCGTTGGTGGCCCTAAAAAGGACCTTTTGTAATAGTGCAGTTAGCCTCAGCTAACCACAACAATAAAAACCACCAAAGAAAAACTCCAACAGCCGTCGTAGGTATCCGTCAGTAAGAAGCTACGACGCACAGTGCACTTTAGCCGAACACCGGTCTGCCACTCCGTTACGGTGGTCAGAACCGGGTCGTTGCCCAGGGGACGCGACGTGGACGCAAGCACTGTGGGGGGTCCCCCTATGTCATTACCCTAATTCTACTTTATAGCTAATTGTTTATTAATCCGCGCATTTCAAATTGAATGCGGGATGATCCGTGTTCAACCGGCACGAGTAAAATGTACTAGCAAAGGAAAAATTCCCATATGTATCCCTACTTATTCGTTCAGTACCTCAAGCACAAATCTTATTACGTACCGTTTCGGTAAATAACGATTACATCCCTCTCACATCACAGATTTCATGAATAAATATGACAGTGACAGCATGTTTTATCGATCACGATACGATTACACTTACGCTTACACTAATACCTCCATAGGTACCTATACTTAAATATATTATTACTATATAAATAAGAAGATAGCAACTCGAAGTTATTTTACGCAATGCCTTTGGGACACGATCAAAGCTCAATGTTAGAATACAAAAAAAGATCTCAGGATTTTCACAAGATATCTATAAATTTTGACCCCAATTTTAATCTAATCCAGAATATATCCAGGCCCGCTGGGCAATGCGTCGCGAGCTTTATCTTTGTAACCCATCTACCGCTAATCTAGCTGAGTAAGTTGCTTTTTTCAATTAACAGCCTTCACAGGCCATTTTTCTTACTCCTCAGAATAGTTGCTTGGCAAAAATAAAGGAAAAAGTACGCCAAGCTTCGCAATCTTTTTTAATTCGCTAGAACGCGCCGTGTCTTTGCGGAGGGGTTTGTTTGTATTACAAAAAGCATTCCGTGACGAGAACCATTACTATTGTCTTAATGTATATTAAAGATGTAAGTAAAACCGCGTTTCCTATTAATTCATATGAGACTATACTATACTATACTATACTATACTATACTAAATATACAGTGAAACGTAACTGGTTCCAACATTTATAAAAACAAATTTAAAATGTTATATGCCTGTATGTAATTAGCTGACTTAGAAAACCATCCAATATTTTTTGTATATACTATTATACTACATATTAGCATGGAGTATTTTACAGCCTGCAGCTACAGCTGTACTGTATATGTCTGCCAACTCTTGAAGGACGGGGATGTAAAAATTCAAAGCGATTCATAATGATAGCGATTGAGACTGAACTAGTTTTATATATGTAGCTTATACGAGATCGTCACAGGTAATGGCAGAGAGTTTCCACCTTTCGATGCCATGCCCAGCCTATTTGGTCTGAGAGTATAAACGAGGTGTAGAACAGTTGACAAGCGACTACGCAAATTACGTATCGTAACGTGACGGGTTGTGAAAGTTTGGAAACCGACAAAGTTATATAAAGCATGCAATGGACTGCATCGTGTGCTTGGAGATACGAAAGGGGCGGGGAGCTGTGTTTCCAAACCGTGCTGCTTGTCACCAGCAGAATAAAAGTTTCAAGCGAAAACTTTTAATTTACCTAAAGATCTTTTCTGAAAAATATGACACATCTTTTGTGAATTCAATTTAGACAATTATGTTTAAATATCAAGTAAGTTTTATATTTAACGATACCCGAATTTTACCACACCATAAGTCAAAGGGAAATATACGAAACAAATTAAAAAAAAAAGAATCTCCTTTTTTTTGTAAATCAGTTGCTAAACGATAGCAACTGAGGGACGTGTGAATGCCATCTTCTTCATAATTACCTAGCTCGTTTATTTAATTAATCTCTTGTTTCCTAAAACTGCGCGCCACTGCGGTATCTTACTGCCAACATGACAAATGACAAATGATGAAATTCAATTATTCATGTTTTTTTTTTTTAAATAGGTACTTGCATACTTATACAAACTCACAAGGATAACAGGCAAGTGTATATATCAACAATTGTTTACATAACATAACAAATTACTATCTAACGATTGATAAGAAAACATCTCGGTTCACCAACTAAGTATCTATATGGTGGGACTTTGCCGCGTTAGTTGGAGTCAGAATAAACAAAGGATAAGCCACGTAATATGCTTTTGAGTATGGCTGAACTGGGACGAAATATACCGACTTAAAGCGGGCTGGCCGCGGATTTTATCGTATGTCGTGAACGTGGAGCGAATTCCTTCAAATTGTGGCGTGGGTAGCTTTATTTTTGCTCTTATTTCGTCGGCATTATAGCGAGAATCTATTTTAACATTAGCATTTATCTAGGATCATTTATAATGTAATGACTCATATGACCTAGTATGATTTTCGATCCATGCCATTAATATGGTAATCGATTAGTCGAGTGGCAGTAGGTATAACCATATCCATTAATATTGGAAAAAATAATGATATACCTATCTGAACTATGATCATATATAGGTAATTAAAAAAAATAAGCCTAATGTACACAATGTATAAACGGGATGTATTAGATCTATTCTTTCCATATATAATGTAATATTCCTTTAACGCCAAGGAAAGACGGATAAACCTAGTCGTTAAAAGTAAAACCCTCCTAACGAACTAATGATCGCTCTCATGAATTTTATGACGTTTTAAAGAGCTCCCTTCATGCTCCCCAGAATCTTTATTGCTTCGACAGTTGTATCACGATTTAGATGTTGTTCCATTGATAAGATTGTTAGATTGCTTCGTCGATTACCCACTATCGAATGTTTTGAAACATTTACATGTGAGTGAGAAATGTGTTATCTATGTTAAACATCGTATTGGTTATCGTAAACATTGCGAGAATAGAGGCAAGAGCAAATGAAACCTATCGCGCTGAGTACGCCATTAATTATAACTCGGCTTAGTCCATAAAATCCGTAATTTAACAGTAGTAATTAAATCAGAAATAGCGCTATAGCAAATTTCAAATTTTAATTTGGAGACAAATCTTCCAAAGTAACGTGTTAAATTTGTATAACTGCTTAATATGTTCCCTAAGCTTCTAGTTTGTACGGGGTTGGTTGGCGGGCAGCAATTAATCAGTCGACACTTTCCCCGAACAAGGATTATAGTAAATGGTTCGGCTTAGATGACCGCGTATTTTCTTTCCACCTTCACTTGGATTTTTAACACACGATTTATTTTGCTTCTCTTCAGACATAAAGCTGAAAGTCCTTTGCTGACAAGTTAATCTTACCTAATCAGGTGCATGTCCAAATACTGGAAAATAAAAATCTTTTCATGTTCGCCATCGTCTCGTAGTATTTGGTGGCTATATATGCTTATATTATTACTTATTAATAATATAAATAGTAATTAGTATAGGCATGACGCACCCAATTAATTAGGCTTAATTAGGCTTACCTGTAAGTACCACAACATTAAATAAATTATAATCTACTTCATTAATACCTACTATCAAATAGATAAATATCCTATTGCAACTTTTTTGACAATAATAATATCTTGATACATTTCTGTAGACAAAGACAGTGTAGACAAGAAACAGATGCAAGAGTTATATTATGCAAAAGGCATATAATTTCAAATATAAGTAATTCAGGCTCCAAATGATATGCCTCTATCATTGCCTGTACTTTAGTTATACAAGATTTTAGAAAACGGTTTTAGTATATTTTATAATAAAAAATGTATAGTATATACCTATGCTATGCAACTTTACTTTATATAAGTAATTCTGGTTTATTTACTACAACCTAAGATCTTATGTACAATCTATATAAGTATCTACATATATTAAGACTGTAACTTGGTCGTGTCTGTACAGTTTACTGTACGTCAAGTGCGAAATGTTTTAAATACCGTCCGCTAGAGGCGCTGTTCAATTCTCCATACAAAATGTCTAAATACGGTAGACTATTAAGTGTGAAATTAGCTTACGAATAATCTCGCACTTGACGTGCAGTACCGGCCATAATAATATACCTACCTTTGAGATTATTTTGATCCCGGGAAATGGATAGGTTTCCACAGGATAGCCATAATACTAAAGTCCTAGCGTACGAAGTTGCGGGTACTGCTAGTGCTAGTAGGTACAGAAGCACCTTATGTGTATTTGCATTACGTTCATTTTACAACTTTAATTACATAATGATTTGTGATGTGATAAAAAAAACCCACAAGAGGCTGCCAGCCAATGTTGCCAACCATTCTGTTTAACAGTAGATTTACTGTTTTTTTTTTAATATCATCCATGTCGTCTATTGTAGTCCATATTTCTACTGTTAATTTTGACATTTGGCGCAATCTATTACATGGTCAGTACATACGACAACATAAATGATAAACGAATCAGTCAATGCGTTACCGTTAGCCTAACGTAGGTTTATGGAAACGAAATTTCCGGGTTAGGAACAGAGAAAACTCCATCCGTTTGCGGGGATTTATTCAGAAGATAAATCGTTATTCTGAAAATTCTCCTCATAGTAAAGAATGTTTAGCTAAAATACGAAGGAATGTTCTGAAATAACCATTTTACTGTTTTTTTTTCGGTAATTAGCTGTTATTCAGTTTGTTGGGGTTGGTAACACTGCTGCCAGCTGATGTTGGTATGCGGATAAATACGACGAGATTCTAAGCTGGTTTTCTAACTGGTAACTGTATTTAACATACGCACGCGTAAGAATCTACTAATCAACGATACTACTCATGTAGGTAGGTAAGCTTGGTATTATTTGCGTGGTAGTAGTAGGCTTACACGGTTCTGGGATTATTGAATATACTACTAGAAATATGCAGACAAAAACTGATAGAATTCTAATGAAATTAATTAATCGCCGATGTAAGAGTATGTTAGATACTTAAGTACCTATTTACGTTTGATATACAGTCAAACCTGGGTAAGTGAGAACTGGATAAGTGAGAAAACTCTATAAGTGAGAGTAATAGCCAGGACCCGTCATTTTAAGCTCCCAAAACCTCTATTAGCGAGAAACAGAAACCTTTGCAAGAGAGAGTCGTTTTTCTTTTTTTTGTTTTGTATAAGGTGCAACAAAAATAGTGTAAAATATTTAACACATGAATCAGTAAGTTCTATTGATCTCGTTTATGTATAAAATAATTGTGTAAATGATGATTGTTTTTTTTTAAACCAGGTGAACCAGAAGCGCTTGGCCGTGCGCTCAGCACAGGGTTTCATAAGTTGATTAATATATTTGAAAATCATATTTTTGTAACCGAAATCTGTTGCCCTGTTAAAATATTTTACACTATTATTGTTACACGTTATATAAACAGAAACTGCGATGACAATATTTATATATTCTTTGGATATTGAATTTCAATAATAATCCCACGCGCATAAGCGTTCATACAGCGCTTTGTGTGTGTGTGTGATAATAAACAATAATCGGATATTTATTTTAGTATTGGAGATAGGGACTACTATATCGACGTGAATATAAATTTATCCGCTGCGAGTGTACGCTATCAATATTTTTCGATCGCGCCAGACGCGAAGCAGTCGCCTCCGCGAAGAGTTCGCTTACAGATATAACAGTTGATTTAATTGACCTGCGTAACAATAGATATACAGACTTACAGTTAATGGCAAACAACGACCGGACTGTTTATATAGTGAAGGTGATTCATCTATTATTTTGGTAGTTCTGTGTCGTGCGGTGTCAGTGGTTTGAGTCGCATCTTTTATTGGGCAGTAACAATTGTTGGTATTAGTAAAAATGACCGTGTCATCGGCCGCCGACACTGTGGTCGGAGTGATGGAGAGTAAGATCATGCATGAATATCCTGAAGCCGTAAACTCCTCCGTGTCTGCTTGGTGCTGCTCCAAATGGCGGCCAATTCTGGCGGAATTTTTGGCTACTTCGATGCTCGTGTTGATGGGATGCATGACGGCATTGCCGTCTGAAGGACAAAATTCCCCTATATACTCGCCGCTTGGATTCGGCTTAGTTGTCATGTTCAATATACAAATTTTCGGCCACATTTCTGGAGCTCACATGAATCCAGCAATCACGCTAGCCGGAATTATTTGGGGAAACACATCAGTTATGTTGGGAATCACGTACTTAGCTGCTCAAGTCTGTGGAGCTCTTGTTGGCTACGGAATTTTAACGACACTGTCCCCGATCGACTTGGTGTCCGGAGGAGTGTGTGTTACTGCCCCGCTGACAGACTTGAGCACATTTCAAAGTCTAGGTATCGAAATAGCTCTGACAGCGGCACTTTCGTTTATAACTTGCGCTTTGTGGGATCCAGTGAATGAACAGAAACTGGAATCGGCTCCGATAAAGTTTGGTTTGACCATAGTAGGATTGTCGCTGGTTGGAGGTCCATGGACTGGCGCGAGCATGAACCCTGCGAGAAGCCTGGCTCCAGCAGTATACACTGGCATTTGGACTGTCCACTGGACCTACTGGGTCGGTCCGTTCGTTGGCAGTTCTGTGGCAGCAGTGATATACAAATGCATTTTCCTAAAGAAACCCGATGTTCATGTTGAGTGATCATAAAAGTTTATGTGTTTTAATAAGTGTAAGCATTTCATGGTTAAATGCGCTAGGACGTGAGATTCCAAGGAACGCAGCATAGCTGCAGCTGTCGGCGGCACTGCAGGATTACCTCAGCATTGCACCTTAAGATATTTAGAAGCACGAGAAATTTAGGTACCTATCTACCTAATATTGTTTTTATTTGTTGTTAGTGTAGACATATGTCTGTATTACCTAAGTCTATCGGCATAATCACATTTTATTACTCGTTATTTTATACTTGTTGTTTTATAATTAGAAAATCCGAGTCATTTACATATTTATAGACTGTCTATTATTATCTAGGTATAAATAAAGGTCAAATTTGATAAATAAATAATACTTAAGAATTATTTGTTTCACTCGAGTCCTGGCTCATACCTATTTGATTAAATCTGTATATACTTTTCATAGTTTGATAAATAATAATAAATATCGCTAGACGAACACACCAACAATAGGCAACGGTTGTATTATGGGTACCCTCTGTGGGTACCGCACAATGGACTGAGGGCAAACTCAGTATATAATACTTATATTAAACCTATTATTGTTTTTATTTGTTGTTAGTGTAGACATATGTTGGTATTACCTAAGTCTATGGGCATAATCACACTTTATTACTCGTTATTTTATACTTGTTGTTTTATAATTAGAAAATTCGAGACATTTACATATTTATAGACTGTCTATTATTATCTAGGTATAAATAAAGGTCAAATTTGATAAATAATAATAAATATCGCTAAAAGAACACACCAACAATAGGCAACGGTTGTATTATGGGAACCGGACAAAGATTGAGGACAAACTCTGTATATAATACTTATATAGATAATAAACCTATTATAGTTTTTTATTTGTTTTAGTGTAGACAAATGTCTGTATTACCTAAGTCTATCGGCATAATCACACTTTATTACCCGTTATTTTATACTTGTTGTTTTATAATTAGAAAATCCGATTAATTTACATATTTATAGACTGTATATTATTATCCAGGTATAAATAAAGGTCAAATTGATAAATAAACAATACTTAAATATTATTTATTTTACTCGAGTTCGGGCTCATACCTATTTGATTATGTTTGTATATACTTTGCATAGTTTAATAAATAATAATAAATATCGCTAGTCGAACATACCATCAATATTGTATTATGGGTACCGTACAATGGACCGAGGGCAAAGTCAGTATATAATACTTATATAGATATTGAACATCCATGACTAGGGTACAAACATTAACGCTCATTGTCCCTACCAGGATTCGAACCCGGGAGCTTCGGCACAGAAAGCAGGGACACTACCAACTGCGCTAATCAATCAATATAATCGTCAATCACGTAATAAGGTGATAGACAAGTTGCCATTTATAATAAAGCTATTATTAAATTGATGAATTAATGCTTTTGAATATTTTGATAGCTTCAGTATACTATAGTTAGCAAGGGTAGGCTGTAACTAAAATCAATCTTCCATCTACAATAGGACAGCACCTTATGTAACTTTGTGTTTTAACGTCTAAGGAAAATAAATATATACGATATTTTTTATCAATTGTTTCACTTATGGATCCACATTTATTTTTTTAAACTAAGAAGTACGTCCAAAAAGGTAGCATTTCTCTTCTTATTGTTCGTCAAAAATAACAACAAAAAAGTTGTTATATAATATATTTTAATAACACATAGGTCATAATGAATTTAACAGGCACTGTTCGTAGTTTCTTACTTTTTGTGAATCTAAGCGATGCTCGTGACATTGACCGCAAAGTCAAGTAAAAGGAAAACCTATCGTAGAAGTCGCATCAATATCAGAAGTTCCAGTGCGATACCTACCTATCGCCTGGTACCTACTTGATGGCCAGGTTCACGGCCATATTACATCTATAATTTAATCGATTTACTTTAAAAAAAATATGAAATACGTAGGTGTTACTGTTTTCTTAAAATGTGAAATGTTCATAAAAAGAATAACTAAATATTGTCATTGTGGATTGCAGCACACAAACTAATTGCTTTGAGTGTCAGCTTACATTCCCACGGTACTAATGCTTTCTCTCTTCGGTCGTTCCCTCATAACTGAGGATCGTGATCATCACGGCAGTTCTTTGGATCGGACGAACTGTCTCCATCGGCTCCGGTCTGTGGCCATATGGCTTTAGGGAAGCAAAATAAATCCAAGAGTTAAAATAACAAATAGGTTTATTGAGAACATTATAACGTGAATATTAAAATATGCTAATTATATTTTATGGTAATTCAGAGGTTTCAAGAAATTTTCATATTTATTGAAATGGATCCAACGACCCGCCTTTACAGACTCGTAGATTTCGCTGAATTAATATCTGGAAATTATATCAGGATGAAAATAAATGGTTATTATATCTGTACCTACTGTGGTAAGCTCTTCACGAATTGGTAAAAATACTGTTGATGGTTATTGCTTATTAAACAAGTCAACATATTATAGAACTTTTTCCGGGAAATGTAGGATTTTGGGGGTTATTCAAAAGTTAGTCTAAGAAAGTAAGTATTAGTTCGACTATAAAGTTTCACAGTGAGGTCTTTATTGGACGAACAATATAAATCGCCTCCTCCCTTCGCTCGCATTATAAAGATTACCCGAGAAAATAGTCGGGCCCTTCCGTTCAATTTCGCAAATCGTGTTGTGTTGACGGTCGACTGCGCTGACGTATCGTATTCCCGCCACCAATTCTGCTCCTGGTTGACGGCAAATTGGATCGTTTATAAAGCCTCTGGTTCTTTTTATATTTTATCAATCCACACCAGCACGTATGATGCAATCAATCCAACTAGGATATAAAACATATAATTGAAACCATTAATAAGTTGGTACCTATGCACAAACAAACAATAGATTTCAATCAATAGCAAATAGGTAGTAATTAGTGGTACGATAGATGAATTAATTAAAATTCAATGTGAGACAACTGATACCATTTTTTTTTCACTCACGCAACAAACGACGATGTGTTTGTGCGTAACAAACAATTATTCCCTTGTAGGAACACTAGGTACCACTTTTCGTAGATACCTGAACATCAAGCAATCCTTATTTCGTACCGTTTCGGTACCATAACGTCTTTCATCCCTCACACACTATAGATTTCATAAACAAGTATGAGAGTGACAGCATGGTTTGCCGATGAAGTTACTATAAAATGAGAAGTTCCTGCTTACCCTTCTGTATTATTATTCGGTTTGGTTCGCTCCGTCTCAAAATTGCATTACGTTAGTTGCTCGTATCTGTGGGGGCATGTTCCTGCACACGCAGGGTTTTGCAAGCTATAAAATGAAAATGCAACAAACATTATTATGTTACTCAGCTGCATGGTACGTTATCGGTTGTAGCCAGTGTCGTAAAATTATCGCTAATAAATGAACTTAGCTTCAGCAGGGACATACATGCTGAAATAGCGTTTTCAGGGCTTCCAGTCAACTAGCAACCCTTATAGGTACTTTCGTTATGTCTGCTATCCGGGTCACAGTCATTTTATTCACAGACTATTCAGATTTTTTATGAGGTTATCCCACAAATATTATAAATGTGAAAGTTAGGATAGATGGATGTTTGTTACTCAATCACGCCAGAACAGCTGAACGGATCTGGATGAAATTGACACAGGGATAGATCATAGTCTGGAATAGCACATAGGCTACTTTTTATCCCGGTAAAATGTAGGGTACCCGTGGGATAAAGGACATACTTTTTAATCGTGGGTAACACCGCGGGGCGCAGCTAGTTTGATATATTTTTTTAGGATCATGTTTTTGACCGCAACAAACATAATATGTAATAAAATTTTACATTTAAATAAATATGATTAAAAAAGGATATACTAAACATTAAACCTGTCGCTTCTTTAGTGTATTTGTAATAATTATGTGGATTTAGTTTTTTTTATTGACATATCGAAATTCTGGCCGTGTTCAAAGGTTATTTTATTCTTTCTCTGAATTTGTCTGTATAAAAAATAGGGCCGACGATTCTTATATAGACTCGACAAATTTACAGTATACATAAAATATCGAAACATGTTTAATATTGTTGTATATTCCACGATAATCATCCTGATTAACTTTTGCTAATCGCGACATAAATGTCAAACTATAAAAAGATTTGATAACAATAACAAATCAGATTTTAGCACGTTACAAAATTCGTGCATGCTTTATATCTAGATCACGATGTGAATATCATATCGACAGCCTTGGCCCTAAGTATTTCAAACACAATTGAATTATAATCAAATAGCAGTAGCATCGTTAATGCCACTTATGATAGTCCAGTAAGAACTGCCAAAGGGGCATTTATTTAGCCAAATAGCTAAGTTGACGCCCCAGGTTTTGCATGACTCATAATTGGCATGTCGATTGCCATTTGCCAGTTATGAGTCATTCGTGTTAGCGTATTTGCGGTCCAGGTCTAGCGGCTTTGGTTTACTGCACCGGATGATTGTAGGTTCGATTCCCGTCAGGGTATCTAAGTTTCGGTAATCATCGTAATCAGCCCTAGACTGGGAGTGACTAGAATATCCCAGTCCATGTTACGGTACCCATAATACATGCGTTGCTTAGTTTGGTGTTTTCATCTGGCATTTTTTTAAATAAACTTGTAGATCAGTTTGAAAATTGTCCACAAAATGACAATTGTGAATTTTGTGAGCATTACTTTTTTAAATATACATCCAGATTCTGATTTCACACAATGATTAAAATGCTAGTATGCTCTAAAGTAAAGCATGTTCAGGGCTTGGTGTACACTTTCTGAATCACCATGTATATCAACCATATTTCTCTAAAATGCGCGCAGTGGGAATCCTACACACTAATAAGATTTTAGAACTCCGAGCAATGCGCTCGTACGCCGGCTCTATCGTACACGAGTGCCTATTTTACACGAACGACACGTATTATGTTGCATTCACGTCCTTATGAAAGTTTAGAGGGTGATATCTGGGCGAACATCTCGACCCTTGTCACGTCACGCGCACGACTAAGGCCTCAGCCTCGAATTTAGCGGGCGGCGGGGCGGCGGCGGCGGCGGCGGCGCGGGAGCGGCGCTCGTTGTTCGCCCCGCGCCGCTGCCGCGCCGCTGCCGCGCCGCTGTTTTCGAGAACCGGTCCATTTGATTTTACACATAAGATCCTGTCGCTCCCGCGTCGCCGCCGCCCCGCTGCCCGCTAAATTCGAGGCTGAGGCCTTAAATGCTCGCTGTATCTCGAGTTACAAGCTCGCCCTCGTCTTGAGGATTCATGTGCTTGAACATCTTTAGCAATAATTGTGCAGAATAATTTATGGTACATTTTGTGACTACGCCGCGAGGATTGTGTGCCCATGTGTTTTCATTTCAAATATTTGTCCTGATTTCAATATCAAAAAAGTAGCGTATCCAGAGCTCAATGTTGTAGGTCTGTATGTTAGTTAGAAGTTTTCATCTAATTATATTTGGATAAAACCCTAAACTAAAAAAACCACATAACTTCTAGACAACTGTCTGACGTCTTCTTCTTTTTTACGAAATGAAATGCGATGAAATAAAATGGATATGCAAATTGCCTCACCCACAACTTAGCGGGTATTTTTCCAATGTCAAGTAATTAATAGCAATAACGCTTTCAATAAATACATATTATAAATAAAATAATGGATGTGACATGATGATAATGAACATGGCGAATCAACTGTCTGACTTAGGACTAGGTTTAAATTAACTCGTTTCTGTTCCTGACATTCACATTGCGTAAAGATAAGAATAACTATTATAGCAATGGTTTGTAAGTCCATAGGTAGGTACCTACATAACTACACATTCTCGCATGATAATATCTACTTTAATAATAACATGAAATATGATAGTAACTGATAAGGAGGATGATATTATCATACAATACGTATGACAGCAAGGCCCAAAACAAATTAGCGCAACATACCCAGTACATAGATATGTCATGTGTGTTTGTATTTGATTATATGTTAGTTTACGGATGTAGCTAGAAGTATCAAGTATAATATTATTTTAGCAAAGGTACCTACGCAACCAGGTTTTATTCTTACAAAACAATATCAAAAGAAACACGAGGCCATAATTTTTTTATATTTGTTACCTCATATATTTTAGTAAAGTTTTTTTTTCTATTTTACTCTGATTCCCGGCAAATGTACAAAAAACCTACGTATGGTAAGAAAATCTACAGTTAAGTAATACTAATAACCTCTTTTACCGCAAGTAATTTGTTTACAACTTTTATAATTAGTTCAGATTTTTAATTTGTCAAAAAAAAACAAATAAAAAATTAAAATTATGACAACATATCGGAAAACGAACACCAAGCCCTGTTACAATGTTAGCCGCCACGCACAAATTAAAATACAGATCTAAAAAAGTGTTAGATAGTAGATATAATAAATATATTTAGGAAATGTAGTATTACCTAAGTTTTGTCGTAGGATTAAAGTTGTTTGGTTATGATGTCAGTGATGGGGATTTTCCAATTAACCGTGTACAAGCAATGTAGAAAGAAAGTACGTACTGTACGTTTGTTTGAATGGAATATCAGTTGGCGCAGCTGTGCCTAGGGCATAGAGGCTTTGTTTCTAAATCGATTATCGGGTCAGCGCGGTTGCTGATCCTAATGGTTCGTGCAGCGAAACCTCCAGCCTGCCATCATCGATATTGTGCCAGTAAAACGGATCAATGCAATTCCATTACGGCCACTCCGTAGGCTGGTTTCTCTTGACCCTATACGAATGTTTCTTCGAAAAACAAGTGAGTTCAGAGTACCTATATTGTATTACTGCTTATTTTAATTTAATAAACAATAGTATGGAAGATGGAACTAAAATATATCTGGGGTCTATGTACGAGTTTTGCGCAACAAATACCGATTCAATGATCAAATATTATATCTAACCATTTCACAGCAGTGAACTAAGTGAAAACGTGCAACTTTACTATTACGTACGGAATGGAAACATTCGATCACTCGTTCGGTAATTAAATAGGTATGTTCAAAACTATACTATGTGTCCAGATCAATATAACTTAGAAAATGACGGGTTAATTGACACAATAATAATTGATCATAACCCTGCCTAGAGTCAATGTAACGCCCTACTAACTAGCTGACAAGGTTAAGGGTATTACAAATGTTATCACACAACTCCTCAGTATAATCAACCTAGAGCCTACGTACAAAATGTTTATAATACCTACTTATTCATGCTCACTAAAACGCAAGAGTTCACAAAGACTCCGCATAAAAGCCGCTTAGCGAACAATGCTGCAGGAAAAGCGGACCCAACTAATATTGCAGGTCAAAGTTTTCTATGCTATGTTTGGCAAGCATTCGAGTGAATATTTCGGCCAATTAGAAACTCGGCGTGCTCTGAGAAACTAGAGTGTAGGTCAAAACAATTATCTTCCAGGTAAGTTTAGTCTCTGAACTAACCATATGGATTGTTTCCGGCGTTTGCCAGTTACTGCTTTGAAACTACTACCAAACAAGTTTCGGGTTTCGTCTTCTCGTCTGGTATGGTCCGTTTGTTGGGTTTTGGCTAGTGCTATTAGTTTTCTGCTGAGAGAAAACCAAGCCATTTTTCAGGTTGTAGGAATGGAATATGGTTACTGGCTGTGTTTTTTTTTTTGGGCCCTTTGGGTCACTGGCTGTTTGCGAAACCGCTTAGGTAGTGTTGCCTAAAGTCTTGCACTTGCACTAGGGCAACACTACTCAATCTGTAATTATAAAAACTGATTGAGTCAATATACCTACGTTAAAGTCCAATTTTGGCATGACTTACAACTTCAGCTATTAGTTAGGTACTTGTTCAATCAAGAACTAGTCACATTTTATCAATATGATATTTCTTTAGGCAGTAAGATTATAAACTTAGTTTCAAGTAAGTACATAATTAAGTTTTCTGCAATATCCAGTAATTTTCCAATATTGTTTATAGTTGGTAAACAGAGAAAATTAATAACATTAAAAATATGAAATTAAAATATGAATTGCAGTTATAATTCTACTGTTTACTAATTATTAGTTATCACAATATTTATCAGTGTGATACAGTAGGTAGGAGCAAACCGTCTGAATATTTCGTCTAGCAACCATAGTTTAAATTATAAAAGTAAGTAGATAACAATGTAACTTCTATGGTAGATAGGTACTAGGCCGGCAGTCTGATTGCGATTTCTATTGAAGTAAATCAATATCGACGCCTGCACCTAGTTGTATATAGTCCTATAGTTGTATAAATGTACTGACGGGACCCCGGGCGTGTCACTGGATCCAATTACCGAAGAAAATAAAAAGCTAACAGACTCCGCTCTTGTTTACTTCGAAGGCACGCAAATTCATCTATAACGAAGTTGACTTTGACTCTGTGTTTACCATTTTTATAATGAAATACTTATCGAACAAAATCTTTATATATATATATATATATATATATATAAATATAATAATGCTTTTTTATATAATTATACCGTAATAGTATAAGTTAATTATTTTACTTTTGCTGTAAGTTTGCTAACATTGATTTTAATTCTAATGGCTACACAGTATGTATACTCGTAAGACTCAAGCTTAAAACCCAAATAGGGTCAGTAAGTAGTACGATTGACGAGTTCGACTGTTGAATAGAACAAACTATTGAGAAAATATAATTCTCACGCGTTTAGGTATATAATATGAGCCTTGATAGAAAATGAAAGGAATATTAATTAATTGCACTTTCATTATCGCTAATTTGACGATCACAATCAAGCTAAAATATTAATTGCCCGGCTGATTAAGAATAGCTATATAACTTGTAAGCGACTGACAATATCTTACGTCAGGTAAATTAATCAATAGATAATTTATACAACGTAAATGAATGAGTCATGGAATCCCTATGTCCCGAGTTATAAAAGGTATTCAACCAAAATAACATTTAAGTTCAACAAGTCGTGATAATTTGAATCTAATTTGTGACATCGCGTTCGTGGCGTTCGAGCGCAGCATTCTCCGAGCGAATTTGTTTCAAGAATTGGAAACATTAACTCCTTAAGCGAACAAACTTTTAGCTTTTCGTAAAAGAGACAATCGTTTTGTTTTGTTTCCACAGAGGGTTTGGGCGAAGCCGTGTTTTCGTCCGCCTGGTTTTCCGCAACAATAAAAGTTAAAATTAAATGAGATACTTAACCGCTAGGATATTGCATAAGCGTAGGTTAGTATTTAATCATGCGAATTTGTTGTACTGCGATGATCTAAATAACTGATGCATAATATTATGATATTGATATTCCATGTGAAAACGTATTTGAGTGTTAAAGAACTTGTTTATCATCAGTTACTGAATGTTGAGTGACTGTTGAGTGACGAAGTAAGCACCCAAAATCTATTTATCTGTTTTCTGTCATTTTATGCGTTTGTTTTGATAATACCGGGCATGCACGAGCATGATGCACCACTTATATATGCATTTTATAAGAAGACGATATCTTAAATTCATTTTTAGGTTTCCGTACACTAAGCACAAGTATGTAAATCCCAATGGGTCCAAACAAAGCCGTGTTGTACCAACGTTGTCTGACCGTCGGTCGGTCCGTCTGCCAGAGGCTTCTGGCTTCTAAGCCCTATAAGATAGGCGTTTAAAAATCACATTTGTTGAGTATGTAGGTATATTGAAAGTTACATCAATTATTTATAAAATAGTTTGTTGTCGAAGTTCCACAAATTAATAAGAGATTTTACTGCACCCGTAAAAACAATTAAATAGCGCGTTCAACTATTTTCAAGTAAATAAATAAAAACATGTAAATTAAATTGCGAGCCTAGCATGGCGGAGTCGACTGCGGCTATCTCTTTTTTCCAGGTATTTTCACGGAATTTAATTTTATCGTTCGAACATCACACCGCACAATGCGGGAGATTTGCATATTCATACGTGTTATTTAAAAATACTTTTTTATCAGAATAAACGTTGTCGATAGGAAAATATGACAGGCGCTCTTGCATCCAGGCGAGGCGAGTGCCTGCCGCCGCTTTGCTGACCAGCTGTCGTTTATTCGACAACCCTTATCCCATTTAAGCTGGGCTCTCGAGCAACCGAATGGGTTTCTTTAAGCTTTAAATATTGAGACGAAAGCAGCGAACAAAATACTGACCTACTTATTATAAACGTAGTAGTTACGCACATTTTCTATCAAACATCGGTCCATTATTTTTAAATCTGTAGGTACTTAATAACAAAACTGTTGATTGTTGAGGCGCGTTTGGTTTGTTCGTAGAGAATTATTCTTGTTACTGCGTAATTCGCAGTGAAATGCGAAGTACTATTTAATTCATTTGTTTTGAGATATTGTGTTCTGGTTTGTGTTTGCCTATCTTAAAAAAATAAATTATATATTTTAATAAATATTAATTATAAATTATTATATATTATTATAAGTATTTTCACCCACAGCATGTTGATGTTTATGTAATTGGCGCACAGGGATTTATAGAAGGAGCCAGAATAATTATAATTTAGGTAACTGTGGTCTTTATTATAGTAATAATTTAAGTATCTAATATAAGAGGGATAAGTATGTATCTTAAGCTTTATATTACTGTGCCCTGAATACGTATTACCTTGTAGCACTTTTAGCAAATGTAACAACTACATTAGTATGTAATTAACTTTAGTACAGCAACGCTGGGTTGTTAAGCCGACCCTTGAAGGCTTATTGGTTTCCCGGCGAAATGGAAGGATTAGATTTTTGCAGCCTTGTGGGTGCAAAGGTGTGGTTTGTATAGGACTGTGGTTTAATAGTGTGTTACCTGAGCTATTGGGCTATCTTTTTATAAGTATTGTTAAAACAAAAATCATTCCCAAAATTACACAGGCTGGCACCAACCTCCAGATCCAGTCAGCCGAACGGCCTACGCTCAAATCATTGGGCCAAACTGCTGTTATCATGCAGCTGATAACTCTGATAAACATAATCCTAAGCGCATTCGAATCGCGACGGTAGGTATAATACCTAATCTTAATGCAAAAGTATTCTGCTATCATTATGTTCTACTTATCTACAAATAATTTATCTCCTCTAAGTACGCATAACTACTATGATAACAATTTATCATCGACACAGAGTATGAATCCGTCATATTTTTTTTAGCCTCACGGAGTGAATTTGCGAATGAATGAATTAATGCCTCGCGCATCACGGAAAAGGAAACTTGGCATGGCGATAGCTTTTAAGGGTCATTCTCGCGAAACTGTTTTTACCGTGATTCTTGGTGTAAATTATACAAAATTAACATAAATATTATTTATGTTTAGTTTGTAAGTCAGCGATAGATGTCGCTGGCATGTTTTTGAACTAGGTATCGTTATGTTTTTGGTTTTTATATTGTAAACTATACTATAAAATTACTTCTAGAGCCGGTGCACTTCGACTCAGTGGGTTCAAATTCGACGAATAAAATGAGGGAAATGGATGAGCTCCCGCAAGATAGCCAAAAAACTGTATCTATCTTAAAATTGAAGTCGCGTGCACGGCTAGTACATAATACATTTGTAATCTAAACACACAGGTTTGATATCCGCAACAAGGTGCGTGGCGCTGAGATGCCTACTCCAATAGGATAGGTTGCGGAAAATCCAATTTAGCGCTCGGCATTCCCGAAATTTTATCGCGCTATTCGTAAAACAGTGATACGTTAAATAAATAACCACTCTACCTATTCCCCAGTAGCTATTTAAATGTAATATTCAATCAATTTAATTATGAATCAATTCTGTAGTATTTAAATGTAATATTCAATCAATTTAATTATGAATCAATTCTGTAGTATTTAAATGTAATATTCAATCAATTTAATTATGAATCAATTCTGTAGTATTTAAATGTAATATTCAATCAATTTAATTATGAATCAATTCTGTAGTATTTAAATGTAATATTCAATCAATTTAATTATGAATCAATTCTGTAGTATTTTTGAAACGCCTTATCAAATGCGTATTTTATTATGGCGTTATTAGATTTCTAGTCGTTATTACTTGGGTACCTACTACCTAGTCCACCTACAAGTAATAAACCATGGTTGTGGTTTTATGTCTTAATCAAATTTAAATAAGCTTTAATTTATCCCTGAAAATGAAAGGATACCCCCGGGATAGTCAACGCATGAAAGCCCACGACAGTAAAGATATAAGTATATACGATTAGTTTTGAATGAAGTGAACCCCTATCAAAATATTCATGGCAAGTGCGCAACTTATGTTATCCGCTTTTGAAACAGCGTTCAGACATCTTCTCTGCAGGAGTAATGTTTTGGAAATAATGTTATTTCGCCAGTAGTATGAAGGCCATAGGCACTTATTGAATTTATGTAAATATAGCCCACGCGTACGGAGTCCTGGATTCTTACCGTCTATTAACCTTTTACTTAAGTACCTATCAATTAAGATGTTAAAAAAAATTATTGAAGAGACATCTCCTTAATAGCAGGTACCTAGTAAGTATTAATATTTATATTCATACTTATATTTATCGTTGATTTAAGACTAAAATATCTTTGTAATATCTTTACGTAAAATACTATAGGCAGATAAAAGTGCAAAAGGGCACGTAATGTACATACAAATAGGGTAACATATCAATAGGAGCCGTACAGGGGTCGGATTCGTAGATCGGTCGTAATGGATAATTTGTTACCCTTTGTGTAGCTAAACAAATGCAAATTGCATGAGGAGATAGTAAGAGAGGGCCATAGTCACAAACAAGCAATGTGATTGTCCAACCGATTTCTTTTCTTTGCGAAATAGCGGTGCCCGGGGTTGGGCTCGCTCTCGCGCTCATGAATTTTTACTTACTGAAGTTATTTTGGTGCAAATATCGCTTACCTTTGTTTTTTTATTGTCATGTTTTATCAACAAACAATCATTATACAAGTCTTAAATGTATCTGGTCTGGTGGAGGTCGGTGAAAGCAAAAGGCGAGTGTTAGTATTATAATGTAAATATGTTACGTCTTTGACAATTTTCAAAGCTATGTCATCGTAAACAAGGCTTTATTTAATGGATACATGGATGAGGTAAGGTAGGTTACATAAGGATGCAATGACGACTTATCTCTTTTTGTACGTGTAAGGTAGGTACGTATTGTAAAAATCTTACCTCAAATTTATTAATTACCTAGGTATTATGTTGAAAGATGATCAAAAGGTTGCCAGTAAAATAAAGTTAAATTAGAGTTTCCATTTTAAAAAGCTTACAACAAGTGCAAAATTCATTAGAATTTTCCAGTCAACTTTCATTTTAATCTTCTTAGCAAGTATTATTTTGTTTCATGAAGGTACCTTCTGTAGAGTGGGGTTGGTGCAAAAAGCTAAGTATTACTATAAACATTTTTCTCATTGGATATGCAGTTGGGATTAAAAGCTGGTGCAGTTCGAAGGTGCTTAGCGAGGGGGTCACTACTTTAGGGAATGTCATCATTACAATCCAACTAATATAATAACGGCTCGTACAAGCGCGCTGAGGTTGGAGATATACCTAAAGATTTTATTTTAATGTAAATAAACAAGGTTTTTGTTTGATGCTGAAAGTCATATCATGAGTTATCATGTTAAGCTTAGTTCAGAAGAGGGAATAATAGTCTTGTTGCCGAAGTTTAAAAAAAATACATCGAACGTCCCATTTTGTCGCCTTGCATAAAAAAATGATAAACGACACATCGAGTGAGCACAAGCTGTATTTATAGCAACTGTTAATGTCTATCCACAATACATTACGATTTTTTTTAAATACTATGTATTCCTAACTATATGCCAATTGTGATTTTCTGCGAGCAATTTTTTTTTAAATCGGCAAACGACTTTCTAACTTCACGTAATGATTACAAATGCGCTATTATGGCGCAGGTTTTAGACTTAGCTTTCCCTTACTGAATCACCTGGATATAGGTAAAATGTGTTGGCATATCGTTAATTTCATCGCACTGGTTTACTTAGTGAGTGCGTATGATAGGCCTTAGCCAGAGATATAGTTGGGTGATTTTGATCACCATGGTACATTAATGTAGCAGGACGAAATATAATTCGTTTTTCATTCTTTATTTATTACATATTTCTATGCAACCTACAAACATCCTCCATTTAAATAACTACGTAAGAATGTGTAATGTTTTGCATAATTAATAATTTCGAATCCGCAAAATGTGTTTTAGTGTTAAATATATACAGTGTAAGCAATTCCTCGGGCATTCGGCGCTGAATGTATTAAGGTCGAAATATTAAAGAGTTATTTAATGTCGAGAGCCCTTGAACCTCTACACTATAATAATAAGCTTCATCGATTTTCTAGGGTAAAACAAATTGGTTCGTTTTAAATGCTTGAGATCAAATTGAATCGGTACTTATCGTTTGTACCCGAGTTAATAGTCAATAAAGAGGGTGCCGTCTTTGAAAATAATCGTCTACGAACGTTTTGAAGAGCGATTTCTTGAAATCCATTCGGCGAGAAATGAGCGAGTCGTACGGATGGATCGGAGTCTGTGCTGGGCGGATGTAGAGGGCGTGCACTTCCGCGGACTTGCTTCCGCCGGCGAGCGCTTCCGCCCTCTAACAACATCCGCCGTATACACAGATATCGAACTGCTAACGTTTTAATCAACACCTCATCAAATAGATACGAGTGTTTGACATTAAGATATGCGAATCATGATATACAAACACTGTTGAAAGGTTTATTGTCATAGTGGTTAGTCATTGTTATTTTCATTATGTCAATTTGGTTAGGAAAATATAGTCGTTGGAGTATATAAGGGTTTCCATGATTGCACCAAAATGTAAGCTTTTTGAATTATTATTATTTTAATGATATTTTACTGTACACAAGGTACGTTAGGAAAACGTGGTAAACAAACATTGTAACGATTATAACAGTATTTTAATTGCAAATCGCAAACGAATAATTTCAAAATCAAAATTTAAGCTCACACAAAGGCCTTTAGAAGGATCGTAGAGGGATCTATTATTATACCTACCCACTCGTTGTCCACTAGCCGTTAGTTGGGATTTGTTTACTTAGTGAGCATACCCTAATTCAATTTAACATTAATTATATAATTCATAATTATCATCGATTCAACTCTATGAAAATTTTCATTCTAAATAATTTTACAGCACATTATCTAAATACTTCAGGCAGACCATTGCTGTTAGTACATTTTATTAAAAATAGGATGCTGAACATAAACTTAGGCTCAAAGGAATGTTACAAAGACATAGTGAACTTCGCAATCAGGTTACTCTAGAACGTTTCCCACGGTTCTATGAATATAAGTATGCGTGCGCGAAGAGAGCCGGGGAACTTTAAGAAACAAGTGAAGTATGTTAATCGGGTCTTAGTGAAGTGCAGGTCTTCATAGGTTCATGGAAAATAAGCTTTTGAAGGAAATAAAGACGGTGATATTTCAAGATATTGCATAAATAATGTAGGTGTCTTTGGGATCGTTGACAAGAAGCTGCATTTGGAATGTTCAGTGCCGTTGCAAAGTGTTTAGAGTCTGGTAGGTAGGCTAAGCGGTCTTGGTCACGTTTGCAGTACCTATTGCGTGATTTTACCAAGTTCGCCTGAGGTAATTTTATAAAAATGCGTAGGCTGATTGAACTCTATGATAAACTCTCATAAGCTTACTTTACGTCATCTTTCTAAAATAAATATTAAGGTGCTGAGAATTTGTGTGTTCGAATGGCAACACACCCCGAACTAAAAAAAAACTTGAGAGGTGTCAAGGGACACCCGGATGGAACGAAGTTCCTTTATTATTCTTATTATTTATTATGTACAAAAAAACAATAATTTTGGGAAACAAAAATATATCGCCCCCGGGTGGGCTCGAACCACCAACTTTTCGGTTAACAGCCGAACGCGCTAGCCAATTGCGCCACGGATGCACTTGTGCAAAGTCTCGAAAATACTGACCATTATGTAAATGCAAACGACAAAGATAGCTAAAAGTGTCGTTACGACTTTTCGTGATATTTTTTCCGTCTAGCCCCCTTCCGCAACGCGCGATAAGGAACTTCGTTCCAATAATATGAAACTAAACTTTTTCTAACATGTATGATTTGGGCGATAAAAAATACTGTAAAAAAAACTATAAGTCCGATTAGTTTCTTCGCGGATCAGTTGAGATTGCGTTCCAACCCGGCTGTGGAGTTATGAAAAAATAATGTTTAAAAAAATAACAATATATATATGTAAGGGTATACGAAATATTTGAATTTGACTTGGTAAGCTATGTCACATTAGCAAAATAACAATGTAGATTCAAAAGCCAAGCATTTCCGGACATTGGAAATGACAACATGGTCGGGCGGCGGTTGAATTCCCGACAGGCTTGGGCGGGCGGGCGCGGCGACTCGTTACTAGTGTTTGTGTTTGTTCAGATCACCTGGCGCGGTGGCATATGGGCCCATTGTAATTCGTAATGGCTTTAGTGCGATTTTACCCGGCTGGATTTTCAAATGGTAATATATTTTTGCGTTAAAACGTAGGCACCTGTGTTTAGAAACAATTCTGATAAGGATACCGAATCCACAAATAATTCGATACATGCATATTAAGTTGACCTTTAACTGTTATCAAATAAGACGCTTCCCCGGCTACTCCGACGGTGTGCGCTGGCCTTAATAGATCGTTGAGCATCGATTTTAGATCACTGACAATCAGTACAACGAGCAGTATTCAAATAGCATTGAGAAACCGAAGTAAGATTACATTAAAATTGAAATCAAGAAAATGGGTTCGCTTTTTTTCCGAGCCTCGTTTGAATTGCAAATTCCTCCTGCCATTCATTGCCGTCGCAATATATCTTTTTTTTATTTTTCGCTACATTTAAATCTTACACATTCATGGAACAGAATCAATTGGATCCGCTCGGATTGGGTACGATTGTGTTTGTTATAATAGCTCTATTATAAATGGAGAATTTTCTTTTGTTTGTTTAAATATTGTACTCATTTGTGAACACTTTTGTGTGAAGTAAATAAAATGACTACGAGTAGGTTTAATAAATTGAAATTGTAAACATTTAAATTAACAAATTAACTGACCTACTGGAGAATCTTGCTTTAGGTTTGCCTATGTTTAATCAACGATATATCCGGAGGTTCAAATATGACCTGTTGAGAACCGCATAGCTACCATTCATATAGCCTACTTACTACATACTAGTTACCGCTATATCCAGTTTTTTTTATACACGGCGATTCAGAAAGGGTATAGTAATCCTTGAACCTGCGCTTTTTTGCCGCATTTGTGATCATTATGTGTACTCAGAATTTGGTATTCTTAGATTAAAAAAAAATGTTCGCAAAAATCAACATTGTCTTTTTGTTGCGAACAAAAGTTTTTTTTTCAAATCGACATATCGTAATTCTGACTGATACGTGGTGATTACAAATGCACTAAATAGGCCCAGGCTTCAGGCTTAGTATGCCTACCCATTCTGAATTTATTGCTTATTTTGTAGCCGGTTGAAGATCGCTCTGTACAAATACGAGCTTACAAACCCAGGAGTAAGCGCGAGTGATAATAAAAGGAGTGTGTTACCATTCGGGTTCCCCATACCTCCTCTTTGAGCGTGTGAAGATAAATCGACTCAGTGAAAGCTTTTATTTTTCCCCGCGAGTGGAGGTCGACGTAACAGCTTGCATTTATTTTGTGAAAGATTTAAGAGGATCCAGGTACGGTTAGAACGAAAGTTCTATGAACCCATTTTTTTGTTGTACCACTATTTTATTTTTACAAGCATTTGGAAAAATAAATATGTGATTGTATTCTCATTCTCATTTACAATATACTTACCACAGAAGAGGTGAAAAGCTGCGATTATAATTCAAAATAGATTACTTAATATCCAATAAGTAGACGACATAACCATTACTCGGCTACAAGTAGACACCTAAAAATAATTTAGGTATAACATGCTGAGTTTTCTAGAACATCAAAGATAATTTGAATAATAATGTACCTTTAGCTATAAAAAATATGACATATTACCTACTTAAATGTAGAACATTTGTTCATATTAACTTATCTATATCTACTATACTATCTACTACTACTACTATATATCATATTGATAGAGCTTTGTTTTCACACCGTACATCAGGAGAGAGTATGTATCAGTGAGCCCACCTGTTTATTTTATTTCTAAGGAATCTACAAAAAATATCTGTTTACTCAGCAAAAGCTAGTGAGGAGATTTATTTATTTATTTATTTAGTTTTAGTTTAATTAGAAAGAGAGAGATATCCATTTTGTGACAATACCGCATTGTTGTAACACAATGTTAAGCCCGGTGTATGCGTGCCAAAATACTTTTCCATTCATGTCGAGAATTATTGTTATTTGGCAACAATAAGTGATTATGTAGAATGTATGATCTATAAGAAGAGGATAATGGTAGGATGTTTGGGTGCAGAAAATTATAACGGCAACATTATAATAAGACTACGACGCCATTAGGTACTTTAAAATTTCGAAGTATTTGTGTGAAATTACGAAGAAAATGCTGTTGGCAGCTCTACCTCTGTTCACTGGAATTTAATTTTGTTTGAAGGTGGTACAATTGCATTCATTCAGGTCCATTGTTTATAAACGTAGCTGTTAAACGTATTAAATGGTTTATTCGTGAGGCTTTCCGTTTAATTTTAGGTAATTACGGACCGCAACAGTCTCACGTACATGTTTCCGCGAAATTGGATGGCTTGAGGCTTCATAGAAATGCGCGGTGTCGCTATCCATCAGGGAGATTAGTGGGAGGGCCGCGATTCGTCGTCGTTCCAACCTTATGGGATTAAGAGACTGACAGCAACCTTTGCTGCGTTGAGTTCAATTATTTCGTTGTAGGTACCCACGCAAAGCTTCCCTCGCTCCGCTAGATATGCTTTGAAATACGAACACTATTTTTTACTTTCAGATTTTTTTATAGCACACGAGCCTTGTCCTTATCTCGAAAACCTGTAGCGTCAAAATAATGTTGGTAGGATTTGTAGCTGTAACTATAATATGACAGACGTATAAATACACTTGGTAAGCATAATTAATTAATTCGTTTTGTTGCTAATTTCGTTTTAGGTTTCGTTCATAATATGTTCTTCAAGGGGCCGTTGTCCCGAGCCGGTGCCACGGTCCACTAATGACTGTCCACACAAATTTAATTTGACTCTACCCTTCTACGTGACTCGCGTACTGAAACAGAATGAGAGATGAAATTAAACAATACGAGAGGTTCAATATCTATATTTTATACATAAATTCTTTTTCATTTAACACTTCGTCATAACTTTTAAACTAATTTGACATAGATTTTAATACATCGAACATCCACTAATTTATGGAATACCAATTTCGTACTTAACCAAATATTTGGTACAATATTTGGTCAAATTATATTGTCTCGGGTCAATACGTCCCACGTACCACTAGTTTACCATTTAAAAATGCAATGTTATATTGATCGCTTTAATGAAAGATCCAAACCATTTACGTATGGACTACTCTAAACTCTATTGTAATATTAAAACCTTATTCTGTAAATAGGTAATTATGATATAGCTGAAATAGCATTTAGCTTTGGCTCAATATAAATGTCACTTACACATATTTAAATAATATTTATATGTATATTTATGTAAACCTATAAAGCGACAAATTTAGATCGAAATGTTCAATTTACTGACCTGTCTAAAACAGCCTGTAGAAATTCTAATCGATAATAATAAGAAATGCTGCTTTATGATTAAGTAAAATATTCACATTTATTTCAAATACCCTCAATATAGATTCATTAAAGAGTTACAGTTAAGTGTAAGTTCGTAAACAACATTTTGTAAATCGATCTATCGAAAAGTTCACTACATGTAGGTAGGTACTTACTAAGCACAGCAGCATTTCTGAGTATATAAAATTGATAATTATATTACTTTAGTTAGGTAGTGTGATAAATTTTCAGTCGCCTCCAAGTAACAACTACATAATTATACACTCATTACAATAAACTATTCGTAACTTACATAAATTATTTACATCAGCTTAGTAAACGTAAGGGAATCCCAAATGCACCACCAAGTATAAGCACATTCATACCTATATACAATTAATAGAATACATTTAAAATCATTGATTGCTCTCAATTTAAGAATAATCTTAATAATAATCACACAAAGACCATTTTATTGATGATCATCACAAAACATCGACCAGACTATAAGCCCCGTAAGCTAAAATACGGGATATTAATTATTTTTAATTCTGCTTAAGTATAAAATTAGCATATTTTTACTCATATTTATGAAAGCAGGGATACATTATGTGGTCAACATAATTTTAGATAAGATTTAGATAGAAAAATAACGGAACCTCGATATGAACGGGAGCCCCATGATTACCTAGCTTTTATGTCGCAAAACATGCAAATTTTGTAGTATTTACTATATAAAATAATTCTGAAGCCCATTCATATCGTCATTTTCTGCAGCTGCAATTTTCCAACACAAGTTTCATATAAGAAACAATATGCACAGTCAAAACAAAACGTAAAACATTTTATTGATTATGTTCTGATATAACATTATTAGATATTTTGGATTAAATGCATCTTTAAGATAAGTGTAACATGGAATGTTTTGTACCTACATTGTATAACGGAGGAAATCAATATTTTTTTAAAGTACATATAATTATATAATTTCAGAAAGGTACACTCTACAAAAATTTAAGAAGGTACTGAGATTCATTAAAAAAGGCACAGCGGACGATATACGAAACGGGTTTAATTTTCTTAGAAACTATTATCCACCGAAATTTCAAAGCAGTTTATCTTCCAAAGAAAAGAGAGAGGGTTACGTAAAAGACAGTTATAACTGCAACAGTTTACACAGAAAGTATTTCATGATTTTCAAGATTTCATTGCCTTGTATAAAATACCAGATTATAAAAAAAAATGGCAGTGTATGTATGTCAAAATCCGGGTAGATAATATTAATGTTTGGAACACTACTATATTATAAATATAACACATATGACATGTTTATATAAAATGTCGTAATAACTATTATTAAATGTAGACATGATTATTGCCTATAAATTAGAGGAAAATACGGTAAGTAAACTGTGGACGCTTTATTACTAGATGCTAAAACTATATACCACCAAGCTACGGTAACGAAAAGTGCCCAAACTAATGTTTTACATGCATAATTTAATAGCCAACAGTGACCAAAAGCAATAAACCGATATCTTTGGAGACTATTGCTGATCAAGCTTTATAAATATGTCGCATGTACAAATGCAGTGGTTTCATACATGGGCGTAGCCAGGGTTCGCTTCAGGGTACGGCAGCATAAGGGAACTAGAATTGAACTATCTTTTTATCGTCAAAATATCTGACACCAATAGATAGTAGCTCTTTCCCTGAAGTCACTGCTCTCATTTACCAAAATATTATAGAGGGTACATCATTTCTTGATATCAGTAGTGGATACGGTCTTATATTTTTCTCTTGTCTTCATGAGCCAGGGGGAGCTGCCCCTCTCGGCTCCATTGTGGCTACGCCCATGGTTTTATATCAATAATAGAATAAATAATACCAATCATTTGGCTGATGGCCAAACAAATAATTGACTCAATGAAAACATAGGACGTTCAGTATACCAAATATTTTACAAGAAAATAAAAACTATAAGCATCAAGTACGTGTACTCGAAGTCTGTTTTGTGTGCGCCGCCGGTGGCGCGGATGTCGCCCTCCAATACGAACGGCTCGTCGATGACGTGGATAATGCCATTGGTGCATTCAACATCTGGTCTGAATACGTGGATCCAGTGACCGTTCCATTCAACGTAGTAATCTGTGAAATTTGAAATGGACTCATAGTGACTTCAATTTTTATATGAATTCATTTAGGCTGCACATAAAATAAATATATTGCTGCAAATACACACAAGCACAACAATACAAATTTGAAGAGAATTTGCAGACCTGTAGAAATGATCGAGAATTGGTGTAAATAAAACAATGCAGATTGTCTCCGTGCTCCTCACATTTTAAGAGGATACGAATCTAAATTGTATCTTTAACTTCCAAGATTCAAATAAAGATAATGAACTGTTAAAAGCTTACTCTTATCAGATTCCTTAACACGCAGCCGCAGGGGGTCGCGCGATGTCGGCAGCACGATGGGATGCGTTTCGTTGGCGAGGAGTTTCAAATCAGATACAGTGTAGGCTCGACTGGATCGGATCACATGACGCTCTAAAATTTGTTTCGTCTGAAAAATAACGGATTAAATAGCCATATTATTCTAATAAAGGCATTCGACCGATTGTGTACATAGTACAAGACTAGGTCAGGCGAAATCATAAGAAGTAAATGCAGGAAAAAATATATATATACAGGGTAATTCAGAAATGGTATACTATCCTTTGAGCCTGCTGAGATTCAGAATTTTGTTCCCAACTTTTTTTAAATAGACATGTCTAAATTAAGTTTTTGAGTTATATAATGACACAGCACATCAGAAGAATAAAGAAGCCGCGGTTTGCGAAGCGCAAATTTAAAGCTTAGTACACCTTTTCAGCCTCAATCTGTACATTAAAAACTTACGTAATAACCAAAATCTTCATTGAAAAGTGCTTTGAACGCTGAAGGATGTTTGATCTGGAATTTGAGCCAAGCGTGATCTCGGGGGACGAAGTATGTGTAGCGATGCTCCATGTCGTTCAGTAGTTGGTTGAACATGCCGCGATTGCCGAGGTGGTACGTGATGCTGGAACAATAGAGCGAGTTATTAAACCAGCTGGGTTGATTAATATTCATACGCGGTGTAGGTTCATGTATTTTTTTTAATTATGGCAAAATTAAAATTGCAAACAATAAGTAGCTGTTTCATTATGGAATTTTGAAACCTTACGTACTTTAGCATAGGATCGGTTTTCAACTTTTCAAACACCGTGGTGTAAGGAACCCCAAGGACCCTGTCGATGATGTGAACAAAGCCATTGGTCGCTGCAATGTTGGGCAGTGTCACCGTAGCGTTGACTCCGCCGCCTTCGACTGTCAAGGTCTGATTCTGACCGCGCGTCAGAACGTTGAAGTACAGATACTTGCGCGGTGAAGCTGTTGGTGCTTGATAAATCTAGAATAACGTTAATAAATGTAATATTTTCTATAAATATGAAGTTAAATCCTGTTACATTCCACATCCATGCTGTGATGTATTAAAAAGGATATTCTATTTAAGATGAAACAAAAATATATAATGGGAAATTTATCCTCCATTTTAGTACCACTATAAAATGAACAAAACTATAAAACAACACGACATAAATACACATTGTTAATAACATGAGGATCATGCAACCACATAAACAATTACTTATTTAAACATTATAGTATAAAATGAAAGACGAAACAAACGTATGTAAATTGTATAAACGTACAGTTCCCGGGAGCTGATTCCGAATAGCAGCAACGAAACAGAGATTAACAGAGATACACAGCAAACGAGATTAACATTAATCGGAATTGAATATAATAATTCCTAGATTCTGACATGTCCTGTTACCAATTATAAATTACATAGCAGCATGTGAATTGCCCCAAAGCTGTCGCGATAAAATATTTACCTGATTCATGTTGTTGTGAATTATTGCGTCCAATGGCAGTCTCTCTCGAACCAGATGCAAGCTCAAAATATCTTTTAGCCTCTGATGATTTCTATAATAAAAATGTTACAAATATAATAGACATCTATACAAATAAATAAAATTGGAGTGTCTGTGTGTAATATTAAAATAACCGTACACGATACACATACCAAAACAACATTTTTGTCTGTCTGTCTACCTATCTGTTTGTTTCGACTAATCTCTGAAATGGCTGGACCGATTTTGACGGGACTTTCACTGGCAGATAGCTGATGTAACAAGGAGTAACTTAGGCTACTTTTATTTTAGAAAAACTTTTTTGTTAAATACCACGCGGACGAAGTCGCGGGTAACAGTTAGTAGAAAATAAACACAGCGACGCAAGATAAAAAAAGGTAGCCACCTGATAATATTTTGCACGCTGTAATCGAGCCAAGCTTCATTTGAAGGCGCAAACAGAGTGATGTCTTTCGCCAAAGTGAGTTCGTTGAGGAACTGATTGTTTGCCCCCAAGTCCATGATCACCTCGTAGAATTTGCAGAGTGGTCCATCATCCTTTTCCTGTTTACAGATTTTTTTTCAATATTAATTTTGCAGACGAGATACCGGGAGATTATTTAATAAATCTTATTGAAAACACGGCATAGGAGTTATGTTCAAAAAGCATAATTTAACACAGAACTCCGCGATCGCTGTAAAAGCGTACAATTTATTTTTAATAAAATTGCGTAATTACATTCTCTTTTAGCGTTTAAGTTAGATACTGTTCTAAAGTATTTATCTCTAGATTGAACAGATTGTACTTTACCTTTAAATTACTCCGTATAAGTAATGTTAAAAAACAGGCTACAAATTGTGAGAAAGATAATAACATGTATGTAATAACAAAATATTTTAAGAAGAAAGGAAGTCTATGGGATCTACCAAAGCATGCGTATAAGGCGACAGGTACTTACGATTCCCTAAAGATGTCAAGACCATGCAGGAACGCAGGATCCAACCGAGCGGGGATGCATAGAAATATATTAATACAATAATATATATTTATTATACCTACCTGTACTTGAGGTATTATCGGTATTTTAAAGCGCAATTATACATTTTATAAATAACATTTTCATTTAGTATCAATAACAATGGGTAATTCTATAGGAATACAGTTTCAATCAAACTAACTAGTACTGCGAATTGTACAAGACTTCAGGTGTCTTATATACCTACGCTGATGATAAACAAATAATCAGCCTAAATGTTGATTGATGGTTATGTATACTAGTTACTATAATATATATTGCAGGTTTGGCTCACCAGATTAAAATAATACTTCTATTTACGGTTGATCGCACATATACAGTTACTTTAAAACGTGCTTTGATTTATTACGAGGTAAATTCTAAGAAATGTAAAGAAACGGAAATATAAGGTAACACACACAAAGATGGTTAATAAAATGGAAATTAGTGTACAACATTCTATTTGTTTTACCTTCATCGCCTGGTTCCCATAAAATGGAGCGAAAAGTCAATTATACTTTCAGATAATGTGGCTTAAAACTTAGGTACCATTAATTTAAAAAAATATAAAAAGTGGGGATGTCTGTAATTTAAGAACGAGGAAATGTGTTACTAAGAAATTGCACTTCATTTAATAGTAATAGATCACTCACAGTCGTAAATCAACAGTTAACGACGACAAGATTCTTATACGAAAAAAAAAAACTTAAAGTAAATTCAGAAGCTTCCACCATTCTTTAACCACCGTGCGTTCTAAACTTAGTTAAGCTTTCTTACCCTGAGAAAGTCGATGACAGTGGTGTCGACGACCATCAAGGGTCGCTGTATGAGGTGCACGACGCCGTTCTTGACTGGAATGTTGGCTCTCACGATGTCCGCTAACACGACGCCGCGAGAGTGCTTGGCATCCCCAGCCACAGTGTTGGACTTTACGTACGCTATACATTATTAATGGCACGGTTAAAACAAAGCTACATCTATTTTATGTGCTTTTATTTAGTCTTATGGATAACTACATGCCTTGCAACTGACTTTTCTGACTGAAAATTACGATTAGAACGAGATATTTACTGTATTAAATACATACATACTGTTTTATATTATACTTAGTGTGGGATATTAATTCAGGAGTGAAGTGACGAAATTTAAAATTTACCACAATCTAGATAGACGTTCAAAAATATAAATTGAAGTGTTCTATGAATTCATATTGAAATGTGTCAACTTACTTAATTCCTCTCGACCATTCATTGCAGTGCTGAATGAGATAATGACCTTAACGTTATCGCCAAAGGCCAAAGTCTCGAACTCCGTGCCGTCGGTGGTGGCGTGGGTGAACAGCACGTGGTGCGGGATCACGTGACCGTCTATCACCTTCTCGTCTATTAAATCCGACCTTGTGGTTGGCTGAAAGTATTCGAAAAATGAAAACATCGGGCCCGAGTTTTCCCGAGTAGGCATTCGTGCACTATATGTTGCACATACCCATATTTCGTTGATAGTACAAGAGGAGCTGTAAAAAGTCCCTTATCTTCTTTTGTCTATGCTGTAGTTTAGGGAGCAAGCCCATTTTCACTTTCTATTATTTTTTTTCATATATTGGTTAAAATAAAAAACATAAAATATTTTTAAATACTCCCAGAGTTTGAATAGGTACATTATTTACCTTAAAACCTTCGTCAACTGGCATGAAGAAAGTGTGTCTGCCTTCCGTGTCAAATACTTTGCTTTTTTTCAACTGACTCACTTTTTGTCTGAAGGATCTGTGAAATTAAAATTAAATTAAAATATTTTTATTAAGTCGCAAAAATTGCAATAAACAAGTATGCGGTAAATTTGTAAAGTATGTATACTATGTCGTATATACGTGAACAAAAAGTTCAATGGCAGGATAACTTAGTTTGGCCAGAGTTTCATCGTAATGGAAACACGCTAGGCGGTAATTAATTTTTAAAGTTGCTCCGTAATGAGCGGTTGTTTACCAACATTCTATTATTACCTACTTGCTTATATTATAACGTGTATTTAAGGGTTATTAAGGAATAAGGCTGTAGATGTAATTACAATCAAGGGTATTACCTTAAGGGTTCCTCGAATACGAAATATAATGTATAGACAAGAGTGCTACAAATAGGTACCTTCATAGTTTTATCATTAGTACTTTTATAAAAACATATGTTCAAATGTCGACTCTGAAATTTTCAAGATTAAGAGGGTCGACTTTGTATGAAAAATATTGTCCACTAAGATACATTTTCGCATAAAACAACAAAATAATATGTGAAGGACAGTTCAGCTTAGGGCTAAGCGTAAGTGTCTCACGTGAATTTCTATACCTATTGAATTTCAGTAGGTAAAAGTTATTACCTTAGTCTGTATTGTCCAATGTTGAAGAGATCAGAATTTTCCAAAAAGTTAAATGCATTGGGATTATACACGGGCGAGTTCATCGAGCTAGGACCGTGAGGCTGAAGTGGCTGCAGAACTTGGTCGATCACGTGCAATACCTAAAAAAGGACACTATGTACTTCAAAATAGAGTGCACGATTATGTGTACATAGGTGCTTTATAATAAGGTGAAAGGAAAAAAAACTTTGCAATTTTATGGTACAACACACATTGTAAATATTTCATCGTCCAATAGTTTGGTTGAGTTGTATGGAGTTATGAGTACCTACAGAAAGTGAGATGTATAGCTAGAGATACTTATAGTGGATACAACGAGTTAAGCCACCGATGATACCTACATGCCTATCAAGCTACGTAAACATAGACAATAATGACAGCCACATGCCAGTACAAGCCATTTGCGCACCATTTGTTAGAAGTGATTTATTTTGATTTGGATAAACTATATTAGGAAACAAGATAAAGCAGCGACGAGCGCCATTTTCAAATCATCATGTCACATCCATTATTTTATGTATAATGTGTATTTATTGAATGTGTTATTGCTATTAATCACTTGACATTGGCAAAATACCCGCTATGTTGCGGGTGAGGCCATATTCATATCCATTTTATTTCATCGCATGTCATTTCGTCAAGAAAGAAGAAGAAACTATATTAGTTTTGTCTATGTGAAGAGAATGAATCTAAGAAAAAAAAACTCACTTGCATCTTGTTGTTCCTATTGACGGCCTGATAGGATCTGCCGACGTACACTTTGGCGTTATTAACATAAATGTCGTCGTGCATGGCGCTGCGGCGCGTCGTCACCCACAGCGGCGGGTGGCCGTCGAGATCCGACGATATTGCGTAGTCCATGTTAGACAACGTCGTCGCGAGATTTGCTGGAACACATATGAACTGTTACCATTATATTCAATAGACAAAGCGATGCTAGTGTAGCGACCACTTCAACCGCACCACAAGCTACACAGATGGCGCTGTAGATGCATTCAGAACAATAGACAATTCACAACACAATCCTGAATCACGCTATAAGAGTTTTCGGAGCACGTAACATATATACAAGATTCGGACATAACCGTCGGGGCATAGCGGCCGCCCCGCCAGGCATACCACCCGCCTGGCTGGAAGATCTTCCTTTTTCCGCTAGACCAGTAAATGGAAATAAATACACATATAAGGATTAGATTTTTGAGTAGACATCAAGGCGATTACACACTAAACACCGGACACACTCCCCTTCAATGCGAGGATTCAGGCCATAGTTTATGTTTATTTTCTCTCTTCTATTTTATTTTAATGAAATCACGCCAGAATCTCTCGTAAAACACGGTTTTAATGTAAAATGAAAAGTTTGCAATCCCCGCGGTACGCCGAGGGAAACTATGAGGTAGGATGTATTCTAAATATTAAAATTTATGAACATGCTGCCAGCATCACAAACAGTAAACAAGAGACAAACTTACTTCAATTTAGGATTCAAGTTGGGATGTGTCATATGTACCTTCAGTTATTTTGGACGCTATCTACTTAGCCTCTATGTTTAAAGTCCTTGCACATCACGTGTCTTAAAAGTACTTAGTTGCTGAAAAGATTTTGAGTCTACATTATCTAAGATATTTTATCATAATTCACTTTACTATTTCTGGGGCGACCCTATTCTGTGAGGCAATTAAACTTGGATTAAGTTGTACGCGATGTGAATATTAGATTTCCGGCTCCGGATAGCCTTCTTTTTGGAAACATGGCGCAGTACACATTCCTGCAATCCTGGTTTTCAACAAAGACAATGAGGTGTAACCCTAGACTTAAAAGGACGAAATAAACTTACGTAGTGTCGTAAACTACATAATTATAGCCCTTTAAAAAAACCAAGCCGATTTGTGTGGAAAACGAGTATACGTAAGGTTAAAATTTGCGTGTACTACACAAATCAGTTTGGCTTGGGCTTCAATATGTCATTTGTGCCACTCCGCCTGTGTTATTTCTAAGTCTAAGCCCTTCAGGAAAAGCTTTATTCGCATACATACTACATATTTAGTCCAAATCTAATGCTTATCCAGTCTTTAATGCACCACCCTTGTGGAGCGAAATATTCCTGTTCACGACTCCGATAACTCACCTACATGGTAGAGGACCAGCGAGTCATCCAGCTCGCCGTTGTACCTCTGAAAAGCTTCATTGGTGGGCGCGAATAGCGTCATCTGTCTGTAGTGTAGAGTCGTGTTCGCGACCGCATTGCGCTCCAACAACGCCAGGAACTGGGAACAGGATAATAATGCAGAAGTCTAAGCTAAGTAGTGCCATAATACAGTCACATTGAGTTTTTCACTAATATCGTCATGTCTCGGGGCTAAGGTTTATAGCAGACATTTGATTGAATTTGTACAAAAAAAATATAGGTAAATTAGTATTTTAAAAAAAATGCTGTTATTTTTTTGGTAAAGTTAATTCAATTTAAAACGTAGTACCTAAATAGAATTCAATTTAATTGTGCTGCAAAAATTAAATGTTAAAATTGAAAACTGAATGCCTGTTCCATGCATTTTTTATATGAAAAATATTTTGCTTTAGCTATATGAATGTTTTGCTTTAGCTGTAATAAATATTTAAAAAAATACTTCAATTGTACTACTACTTCAATATATTGTATATTGGACTTATAGTTACTTTTAACAAAGTCTGTTTCGTAAATTCGTACCTACTACACGTTGTATTAAACGCAAGTCACGTGTAGGTACAGACGAAAGTGAAACACTTCAAACAATAATTCAAACAAAGAAAACTGGGAAATGTTAATAGAAATCACGTACGGTCGCGCACAATGGGCTCCCGTGAGGCCTGACGCTGCTTACTTAGTTAGTATGTACCTAAAAGCACCTTCGTGGCCTTCCAATTGTCGCAATGTGAAGGTGAAACTTGAAAATCTATAGCGTAGATAATAAACAACTCTTATAATAATTGTATACGCCATGTCTTGGACTAAGCAATGCCGGCAAACTTCGTACACGTGGCGTTTTGACTATCCCGGGGAAATTTATCCCATGCCGGGGAATCCTATTTCCCATGAAAAGATATAAGTTAACTAGGTATGTAAGCTATCAGCATAATGTATACGCCATGTCTTGGACTAAGCAATGCCGGCAAACTTCGTACACGTGGCGTTTTGACTATCCCGGGGAAATTTATCCCATGCCGGGGAATCCTATTTCCCATGAAAAGATATAAGTTAACTTGGTATGTAAGCTATCAGCATAATTAAAATACGAAATATGTGTAACAAGAATAGTGCTTTGTAATGCAATTGTAAATAAATTTTTGGGGTTAATGTGAGTAGTGCTGTGTGAAGTTTTTTATGACAAAACATTATACCGATTTTGTGTGCAATTCGGTTAGTATATATGTCATAGTTGATAGGACTAGACGATACTTGGCGGAAATCCATTGTTTAATCGCATGAGCTCATTCATATCCTAGCCGTACTGAGGGTGCCTCGTTTAGAGGCGAAACACGTGTCGAATACATTTTTAGATTCACATCGTTTCGCGGAGAATTGCATATTAATTAGAGTTACGACACTCATGACAAACAGTTTCTCGAGTGACATCTTAGAGGAGTTCTGTTTTGTTGGCTTCTTTTCTTATTGATCAACTTGTTTGGTTTATAGGGTAGGGTAGGTCACTGGTGGGTTCCTCTCCCCCATTTTTTTAGTGTATATCTCGGTATTTTCTTGAAGTACAAACATGAGCATTACCTTTAAAAATATTCAGCGTAAAAGAGGCGACGACGTTGCAGTTATAATGAAAACCCAACTCCCTCTGATTGTTCAAGTGTGTGATAAAATTTAATCATCTCGCAGCGGCGGGGCGCTGCAAAGTGCACTCACCTGCTGTCTGGCACGCGTTTGCATTTTTTATCAAAACATGTTTTATAGATGCTACCATTCAGCTTTCTACGTAATAAAAGAGTCCTAACATGAATTCTGGAATAGTAACGTATGAAAGCAACAAATTAATTTAAAAAAATAAATAGGTATAATGTGTACTTAAGTCTGTTAGAAGCGTCTATTCTTGGACTGTGCGTAGCGATTGTCGCAATTTGGTACAATAATCGCATTGTGGAGCCGCGCCGGATTCTGTCTGTCACTGAGCTCTTATAATTTCACGCCCTTACTATTTACGTCTGGCCTAATAGATACCTAGATAGAATAAGTATAGGTACTATCTATTGCATACCAATAATCTAGAGACATAAAAAACATATAGAAAATTCAAAGTACGTGAAAATCGTTTGACCACATTAAAATTTTAATATGACACTGGCCAAATATCTATGGGAAAAGAGACTTTCAGTTTTCCCTAAATTTGCCTATGTTCTGGAAAATATTTTTTTTTTTATTCGGATAACTACAAACATTTTTAAAATTAACCATACGTTTCAGCTGTTCTCAAGTGATGCGTTAACCAACGGGCAGCATTTTTAAATAGAAATATGATAAAAGGACTGTGAAAATGAACGCCTCGAATGATGATACAAAATAATACATAGTCAAGTAGAGAGTAGAGACAGACGGCATAATGTCTACTTAACTTGGTTAAACAGGTCCACTTTCGGACGAAGTAGGGCAATTGCTCGATGTGGGCTGATAAACGCATTGCGGGGCCGCTATGTAGCGCTTATTATTGTGTTCGCGACTTTATGCCGACAGCAAACCTTGTTTATGCCGTTTGTTATTTTTATTATTGTTTTTTTTATATATAAAGCCAGTTGTTTTAATCATTAAAATCTGTGTTATACAGCTTCGACTGAAATAAATAATATTTTACTCATACTCGGTTTATAGGTGTGCCAGCAACAAGTAGCAAGTGTATTTGTGTAAACAGCTCGGCATGTCTTACGAAGTGACGAGTGTCCATTTCTAGTTTTCTACTTGTTACTGTCCTCTTGTAAATCGAACATTACTGTGAGTATTTATTTAAATTCAAAAAAGTTTAATATTTTGACCAAAATACATTCTACAAAAGTTTAATTAGCACGTACATCAGTGAGTATTTCTAATTACAAAAAAGTTTAATATTTTGCCGCAAATACATTGTTTGTACATTATTAACACATACATGATACATGTACATTACACATATAGATAGGCGTAATTTTGAAATTTTCTTAGATATTATTGACGGCCTGATGAGCTCAGTTGGTAGTGACCCTGCCTTCTGTGCCGAGCGTCCCGGGTTCGAATCCTGGTAGGGACAAACTTTGTGTGATGAACATATGAATGTTTGTGCCCAAGTCATGGATGTTTAATATCTATATAAGTATTATATACTGGGTTCGCCCCCAGTCTAATTTACGGTACCCACAATACAAGCGTCGCTTAGTTAATTGCTAGTAGTGGGACCGTATACTTAGTGTGTTCGTCAGGCGATATTAAAAAAAGAACAACAGCTTTCCACCTTTACCTACTATGAATTAATAAGTCTCCAGAAACCACGGTCACGGTCATTTGTTTCTTTCTACCTATAACGCGTGTATTTTCCAATACCTTGTACCAAATCTCGTTAAAACTTTCCGCCTTTTTGTCTACTCAACAAACTTTTATGGGCAAAGACGTCATAGACAAAATGCTTTATAAATATTTATTTTCCATTCCGAAAGGTAGGTTCAACCTTGTGACAAGGTGACCTTTTTATTATTACGATAAAGAAAGTATATTAGACGTCTTTTTATATACCCATCTACTCGTCCTACTTCTCAGCTCATTATTATTTAACGTTATTTACAGTACATTATAATGAGATAACCACAATCTTAATTCCGTGATCCTCATCTAAGTATGATCAGCTGGCTTGGATTTCGTTTTACCTGCAACATACTATGGCAATGTTGCTAGCCTTCTCGGCATATTGCCAAGTGGCTGTGGTTTGGCACAGAAGTGATAAAATATTTTTGTCTAAATAATGATAGAGAATTTAGATATAATACTACTAGGACTATTTCTAGGTCTAGAGGTTCGATTCCCGGGTTGTGCAAAGTGATAGATTCAGATTAACACCATCGGCAACGTATAATAATTAAACCTTTGTAACTTGCAGGATATCAATAGGCGATTAAAGTATGCTGACAGTATACTGAGTGACTGAGAGAGAACATTCTAAATAAAAAGACAAGTCCGCTGAGAGTTTCGTCCGTCCGTCCGTATCTTCTCAGTTGAGGTCGTGGTCCGATTTGACTTTGGCTTTAACATATGTTCAGACCTCTAATATGATGCCAATTCTATTCGATCGTAAGGTGATTGTTTTAACATACAGCCGCAGTTCTCAATCCTCCTTCGGGGAACAGAAGCATAATAGTATATCCAATGAATAAAGCTTTTAAACAGCCATAATTGAATGTTCGCGCGATGGGTCCCAGGGCTGTTCTAATAGCGATCCGATCTCATCCATTATCGAAACAATGGCAATACGTAATCGAGCAGGTGTACCAACAAACTACGCATTACCGAGGCTATTCTAACACTAAACCCTAGAGAGAGACTATATTTAAAATGCATGCAACTCCGGTCCATATAGTGAGCCAATTAAAACTCTCATTAATAATTAGCGAAATAGTACCTGTTTCGCGTTGTTGTTGGAATTGCATTCGCAAATGTACGGCACTGGATTTATTGTTGCCTGATTATTGCGCGGTGATATGTCTCGTTGAGATAAATAGTTTATTTATGAAATCGTTTGATTTACTGATAGGAGAGCGAAGAGCTTTTTAAATATGTATTTATTTGCATGATTGAGTAATGATTTTCCTTGTGATGTGGTGTTTTCGTTTTTTTAATAGGATCTCGGCGGATTCGTTTATCTACAATTAGAAGTTTCTATTGTTTGAACAAAACAATCTCTATGCCGTACCAATATCTCGATTTTATTTATAATATATTTTATAAATCTTTCTTCTAGATAGCCTACTGAAGAATATGGATGTCCTTCCTTCTTTATTTCCATTTTTCACTGACTCTCACATCATTTGAGCCTACGCAGGGACACGGTCTAAGCTGACTTTAAATTTGCATTTACTTTAAAGTGCACAATGCACATTGTTGTGATTGTGTGTACCAATAAACGATAATCTATTAAATATTGATCGGTTAGCACAATTATATGCCATTTGGTCATTTATGGTGATATATACTTTATTATCAGAGCGAGTGGGTTCAGTAAACTTTTTTACATTCATCTTGTTTTATTTATATTTACACAAAAGCATTCCAGCTTTCCAGATTTATTGATCTAAACAATAATTATTGTATTCATTCAAAATAACGCTTCACAAAGGTTTCAAACTTCAAAGGAATTCATGATTCTATTTTGTCGAGAGTATGCTTATCTCAGCTCAGATATAAAATCAAAATATTTGTCTTTTTTAAACATCCGACATAGCATATCCTTACATTGCGAAAATAAATACGTTTAGTGATTTTTCTTTTATAATTTTGTGTTCTCATTAAAATAATAGTAGCATAAAGCAAAAGTACCTGTGACAATATCATAATATATCTAGGACTCCATATTTTATGATTATTATTATAGACATATTATTCTACATTGTCACGCGTCGGTTGCTTTGATACAGAACGCGACAACTTAAAAGTTGTTTTTCGACCACAAAGATATAGGTGCCACGTAGTACTATAACCTATTCTGTGGCATACTGTAAAACCTAAAGCAAGCAATAACACAAATAAAGTTATATGAAATTAAATCCTATTCATACAACATCCACTGGCACAAATTGAAAGCCTACACAAGCTAAGCCACGACAGCAAATTTGTCCCTAAAATCCCCGTAAGCTTTTGAATGATTATAATTTGAGGGAAAAAATGCCGTGTTGGCTTTGTCCTATTCGTTAACAAAAAATATTCATTTACCTGGCTTGTTAATTTTAATGTAACTTACCTGCCTATCTTGTAATACAGACATAACATTATAATGCGCAGAAAACCAACGATAGAACGATTTTTTTTTAAATTGACTTATCCATATATTCTAACTTCACATAGTGTTTTAACGTTCAAAGCTAATACCTTTTCTGAATCAACTTGACACAGGAAATACAACCGAAAGAGTAGACAGATTACAAAACGCAATAAAAACAGAAACCAAAGGAATTAGATCTCATCTAATTAATGACCGAGATACAAGAAAGTTATGGACTATCGACAAGGCGGAAAGGAAACTGTGTAATTGTTCTAATCTAATTTACGACCAATCCGATACTTAACGGCACCACTATCAGCCGAGATCTTGAGAGTCAGAGCACTGAATCTTATACCAGCGCTTTTAATGTCTCACTGTTGGGCACGGGCCTCCCCTCAGTGCGAGCGGGCTTATGCCATAGTCCACCACGCTGGCCCAGTGCGGGTTGGCGGACGTCACACGTCTTTCGAGGAGTTCTCTCAGACATGCAAGTTTCCTCGCGATGTTTTCTTTCACCGTTTAGCAAGTGACAATCGTGGTTGAAAACGAGATTCGTACATGAAATGAAATCCCAGAGGTGCGAGCTGGGGTTTGATCCTGCAATCCTCGTTACCGAGGCAAGCGTTCTACCAACTTGGCTATGCTCTGCACTGCTATTTTCTAACTTGTCATCACCAAAAAAGACGATAGTAGGGATATTTTGTGTTTAAGGTGCACCGATAAGAACAAATTGAAAGAGTTCGATGCCCAGACGTTTTTAATTTACCTAGTTACGTAGTGGAGCTCGGAATGGAGTGCCTATCAATGGGTGTGTGCAACGGACAGTTGCGGCGAGCTTACAAGATGTGAATATTCACAGTGTCAAACCGTATTGTAACCAACCTCGTGTAATATTCGTGTGTACATCTGTCTCGGTGCAAATATTGTTCTTATTTATATTTTGGTGAACCGCTCACGTCTCAGTAAAGCTACATAATCCAATGTCTGGCTATCGCAGAAATACTGCGCCAATTTAATTTTTGTTCGTGGTTTGTGGAAGTAAATGATTTAGTATTAATGGGAACGGCCGTAAGTGCGTTTTCTTTCTCATAGGTATTCGCTAATAAATTTCGCAATAAAGAAACTTTGATAACTCGTGGTAAATATAATATTAAATAAATGATGGTACCATTTCTACCCACAAGTTGAGATGTTATTGGAACGCCAACGTAAAACAGTGACCTATTTATCAACAAAGAATATTAATATTTTGTTACGGCATATTATATCGGGTGTTTTGGCAACAGAAAATAGGTTGCGGGCACACTGACTCCCGAACTACATGGTATGGTTGGATGGCGCCGGCGGGGCGACGCCGCGACGGCGACCTGCGACGCGGCGCGTGGCGTTACCGGGATTTGGCAACGCATGGGACCAGCCCTTGTTTGGGGTGTTTTAATGACCCCCTTCGTTGCGAAACTTGGCATAAATTCGTCCGTAACAGATTGGATTAAGCTTTACAGGTAAATCAAATTAGCTCTTTGATGGTGGAGCTTAAACAAGCTTTATTAGAATGTAAACAAATTAGTAGGGCGGTACGTTATTAAACAAAATAATGTTCTGTATTTTACTAATTTATTGTTCTAGGCGGTCGTCTGTTGGGAATGGTTACAGTACCTATCCAAGCGTACTTACAGATACCCATATATGCAGCATTATATAGTAAAGTTCGCGGAACGCAGAACTGCAAATGCGAACGTGAACGATAACCGCTCTGCCTCGCTGTTTGGTTTTTCAAGTCATTATTATTGCATATTGATTGTATAGGTTAGAGTATTATATTTTCTTATTTTGCAGGGAATGAAACTCAATATAATAGGTACTTAATAAGTACCAGGAATATTTTCCTGATGCAGTGGGACTGCGGTGAAACCACTCAGTCGATGCAGCACTTGTCGGTGTTTCCCTTGTGCACTCGAAACAGAAAACATAGGTAGTTTATCAGGTACTGCGCTACCCACTTGCATTCAAACTGAAACTTAACTAAAAGCTCAATGTCCCTTATTTAATCATTCATGTGCGACAACACATACACTTTACCGATGCTACGTCTACATTAAGAAATTGAATAATCCGTATTTACAGTTATATTGGTACGCGAATAACGCACTTACTCACTACAATTGATATTTTAACGTGTCGGCTACGTAACTTTTTTACATAGTCCCCTTAGACATTTTTTTGTGTAATTACATTAACTCTGGCTACATTCAAATGTTGACATTTTGGCAATAAACTTAATGCAACATTCGTCTGCAAAGCTCGTAACGATGAGTAATGTGATTTTTGAAGGGTAGAATAAGAAGAGTTAAGTTGCCAAATATGTATAGGAAAAATATTTTAAGTTTAATAGACGGTTCACAACATACAAAGAACGTCTTTACACCGGTATGGGTTAGTTCGTAAATACCTATTACATTTATTAATACATTTCAATCAACTACGAGAAGTAGTTGTGTTGTTGTGTAACTTTAAAAATTGTGTTGCGTTATCTGTATACACAGAGAATTGGAAAACTTTGGCAGTACTTAAAGCTGTGCTTCTACATAAGATTTTAGCCTGTTTTAGAAACAAAATTACCTATATGAATCCGTTAGGTACATCAATATTAATTAAAGAATGCTAGACATGCTCCATACAAAAACACTCAAATCATTAGTAAATGTCATGGAGATATATTGCTTTTGTTTTCATATTAACCTTACTTGTAGTAATATAAGTACTTTAAAGTATTTCTTTACATCACGTATTTTGCTCTAAAATTTGTTACGCTAGTCTAACTAGATTAATAACATTGTTTTTGAAAATATACGACCAAGTAAGGCCTCTGCCTCGAATTTTGCGGGCAGCGGGGCGGCGGCGGCGGCGGCGCGGGAGCGGGGCTCGTTGGCCGCCCCGCGCCGCTGCCTCGCCGCTGTTTTCGAGAACCGGTCCATTTGATTTTACGCATAAGATCCTGCCGCTCCCGCGCCGCCGCCGCCGCCGCCGCCGCGCCGCCCCGCTGCCCGCAAAATTCGAGGCAGAGGCCTAAGTGTAACGTTAGCGCACAGTGTCGGCGAAGTGAGGCGAGGTGCTAATTCAGCGCATGCAAATTATCACCGGCATCATTTTTACGAAGACAGAGCCTTTGTGTTTCGTCACACAGTTAACTGTACAGCGTGATCCAGAAAGGGTATACAAACTTTTGAGCCGTGCTTCTTTACCATATTTGGGAGTCATTATATGACGTCAGAATATCAATGGGTCGATTCTAAAAAAATAAATTTGTTCCCAACAAAATGACTAATATTGTTTATTGACATATTAAAATTCTTGCTTCACATTATGATTACAAATGCGCTATAGAATCGCATTTAGTATACGCTTTCTGAATCCTCCTGTATATTAGCTTACCTGAGATTGCACAAGCGATAGTTCGGCGCTTTGTTCACTATTGGAACATGGCGCGCCCTACTAATTAGGGAGCGCGATAATGGTTCCGCAGCATCTGCTCACAAAAGGAAAACCACAAATGGTACACAGCAGTTGGAACAATCTCTAATAAGGAACCTCTAGTAGCAACTTTTTAAATTTACCACTGGAACTTTCTTTATCATGCAAGTTCAAAATCAAAATACCTAAGTTTTCTTGTGCATTCGTAGCAGAGGCCTAGGAATAAAAACTATTTACCTAGTGTTATGTTAACGAAATTATTTTCCAACCTGCTCAAACCATCAATTTCATAAATCAATTTGTTTACGGTGCAGCCGTACATTCAACCATCAACATTTACTTTCCATGGCACGAGCGATTTACACTGCAATGCAAGAAAAGTTCTCGATCGGCCTGTAAGTAAGCCGAGCTTGCTCACTTATCACGTTAATTTTCTTATTTAACCAACAACTTAGTAAGGAAAAGGTGTACGAGAGAATCAAGGCGGGACTCTACAATGATAATGATAAAAGGCCCTTTTTTGGATGACGGCGTTTAAAATTGTGTGCTACGGGGACCTATAGCTAAGTTATAAACAAATACAATGGAATTGAAATCTCCTCCTTTTTTGAAGTCGGTTAAAAAGAGTACTTGTTAAATAGCAAACCGTATAACTTTGCGTACCCTTTCGGAAAATACATGTAATGATCGTAGGTATTTCCGTTATGTCCTACTTAATTATTGTACCCGCCTCCAACACAAAACTAGTTGCTATAACAATAACGAGAGTCACTTGCTAGCCCCAAAGATAAGTTTTACTCTTATCTAAAGTAGTTATAGGTATCTAATAGTATTACATTACACCTTAGGTCGGTCTAAAGCGCAACTATAAGCTCATTTACGCACGATTAGTTTATTATAGTAATTTAGCACACATTAATAAATGACTAAACCTAGTGTGGTATAGCGTGTAATTTAAAGCTCTATTACATGACAAACAAAGCTCATTTTATAGTAAAACATGAGGACTACCTACATAAATCAGCGGAAAGGTCAAATTAAAGACACATGCGTAAGAAAACAATTAGTAGAACCCTTTCAATGGGCTTTCTAAAGTAATAGGGAGGTCCAGCTTTTTGTTACATGTCACAATGTCACATCGTCTGCTCACCATCACGCCTGTAATCCCCACAAAGGTAGGCAGAGATGCACTGGATTGTACCCATTTCGCGGATGGATCCCAAGGTAATAGGGGTAAGCCCGTAGCCCGTAAGTAACATCACATGAATTTCCATAGACGTGCAGGCTTCCTAACGATGGTTGCCTTAACCGTACAGCAAATGATTATCATTATCGAAAATGAGATTAGCACATGAAAATCCGAGAACCCTTGAGATGTGACCCGGGTTTCAACATGCATATACCTTGTTCCCTAGGCGAGCGTTCTATGAACTTGGCTATCACTGGTTGATCACATCGTCTCATTCGTTAATTCTATTGTCTTCTCAATTTACATTCTTATAACAGCGTTAACAACAATATAATACATTAAAAGGACATCTGAAGAAAGTATTTAAAACATTGCGCTAACAACAAATACGGTACTGTCACCCCGTAACCAAGTCATATTGTTACTTCACTGGACATACGAAGTGAGTCAACCTGATATAAAGTGCAGGGTGCAGTTCATGTCCTTTCCTACTTCCAGTAATTTGATTTCCAACCGTAAAAGAAAATGGTCATTACACTTTCTTCTCTAATGTAGTTAAGTTCTATAAACGTACATAGGTATTTACGTCGGGATTGTATCGGTGAATACAACGTCATTAATGCCTACCTATTTTTTTTTAAACAGAAAATGTCACGTACCTACATCTGCATAGTGTCGTACAAAAACGTGAGTAAGTATATAATATCTATCTACATATTACAATACACATGGTCGTGACTGCAAACTGAATATTTTAAACCAAAAAATGAGTAACTTACATGGGGACATTATAGTCGATCAGTAGTCGAATCGGCCTAAATTAGAAATTTTATCTAAGTATTTGTTCGTTCATCACGGAAAATCTGTCTAACTGATTTTGAATAAATTTGTCATGGTGAAAGGCCTAAAACAAATTAAATATCTGGGATAATTTTTATGCCGGGTAATATAAGGGTTACCCAGGGACGGCCAAATATAAAACGTCCACGCGCACGAACTCGCGGGTGCCATACTATATAGTAACAAATATGTCTGCTCAATAGCACCTAATAATAATGCGTAACGTTAGCGTCCCTGTTAAAGTTCAACCCATTCCGGTTGTCGATAAAATCAGACAGCTCGGTGGCAGCCCCCAGCAACGCGCGAAATTGTTTATTTCAACACGGATTTAGCGCCCTTTGTTGACGACCGAATTTAAATGTAAAGAATTACCTCGCGCCGCCCTAATCTTGATTAGAATGCGTTTACAAAGCTTACGCTGTAAAAGTAAGTGTTAATCTGATTCAATTCATTGTGTTTACACAGCAGGAGATGTATGACGGCTTTTAGAATGATGGGGTCGCATTGCCGAATTGATTGGAAGAGTTATTGTAAAATTAATAATAGCTTGAGCGTTTGACAATATGGTGCGTTTATTCAATCCTACTATTATAATAGTACCTACCTACTAACTAGAAGATTCAATCGAGATTAGGTGGGAACTTTTTAATTCCCTCGTAATTTAACTTATACATAATGTTTATAAAAATCTAACAGACAACGCCCAGCATAAACCCGTAGACCAATACATTTGGAATTTGGAGGATGTAGTCCTTTTGTAACCTACAGGTGCAATAAGAAGGATTTTTTGTTTAAGCGACGCGAAGCGGGGATTCAAAGTTTGTAAGAAGCAATTTTTTTTTTAGTTAACAGGGGCACATAGCTAGTATATATATAGCTAGTATGGGGAAAAAAAGTAAATTGTATAATAAAACATGTTGAAACATGAAACAACACATATTGACGTAAATGTATCTAAAAGATGATCTCCCATCCCACAAAATACATCCTGTATTTTGTTATATAAGCAATACGTCACAAATAAAGGGCATGTCCATAAATAAATTAATACATTCAAACATAATATTTCACCCTTAAAGATAAAAGTTATATTTTCGTGCGGCCGGGTGTTTTCAGCTGACATATTCGCCATTCATGAGCTTGCTACTCGTTGGTCTGTTAACGATCAGTGGCACAACAACAGATTGCCGTAAAGCCAGTAATCTGAAAGGCAAATTATAAACGAATGCCCAAATGACTGGGGATTAGCGAAGGGAGAATCCCCATTAAAATATTTATGAAGACCGTGTCGCCAAAATATTCTTCTGTTTTATAAACGACGGTAATTTAATCTGTGGATACATTTATTAAAATAATACAAATGTACTTCATTTGGTGTAATTACCCGTATGTATCTCAGAATTTTACGTTTCACGAGCCTGCTTGTTTTTTAAGTGTTGAATGTTAAATGTTGTTTTCTTTTGTATAAAGGCAGTTGTTTTTTTTTTATTCAAAATATAGAATAGATGAGAAATATAAACCTGGTTCCTCGCAGCGCAGGACGGGTTACCGGATTATAATTTTTACTTCATTTTCTTTTACTGTCTCCATTTTGCTAAAATACACTTCGGGGTCGATTCTATTTATTCATCTTTTATGTATGTATACGTCGGGATTTTATTACGGGGACAGAGAAACGGGTTGAACTGTCTCGCCAATGTAGGTACTTACATTTTTAATATTTTTCAACCGGCCTCTAGATTTTTTTAAATATATAATCCCTCAACCGGGTTCCGTTAGGTTTATCTCGTCGAAGGGTAATAAAGTCGTTGCTACGAAAATTTGGATTAATGGTATATTTGGTCGAAACGAAAATAAGAAATCGTAATTTAATTTGACATATCCCCGCGAATCTCCTCACGAATTCTCAAGACCGAATGAGTGACGGTGAAAACGGAAAGTTCTTAGCTAAAAATGGCTATAAAGGGATAACTCGCCAATGAAAATTCCACTCTCAAATATTGCTTTTGCAACATTAGTAAGGAATTCTTCGACGGAAAGTATTCTTTTCACGGTTAGGGATTCTATCCCAAGTAAAAACTTGGCTCTCATTATCAGCAGCTAAATATTTTATTTATCTTTTAGTTATATGAATACATCACAGAACATTTTACCTTCACTCTATATAAAACCACAGCCAGTATAAGTAAGTTATCACAAGGCTTAACTGAAACTTTTGTGAACAATTAAGTAACAACATTATTTAGATTATAATAGCTTATCATCTTTCACCGCGCGGTTTATTAAGTCTTCACTAAGTCTTTGTGTTATTGTTAGAACCTCCTGAAACATGGATTTTAATAAATTATATGCCCAATTAAAATGCGAAAATGGGCTGACGTTTAACTGGCTTTTTCGGCTAATTTGTTTTAAGGATCAGTTTAAAAATATATAATAATTCATTTTAATTTATGAAGAAGTGCCCACTTTTCCCTTTTATCATAAAACTCAGTTATTATAGATAGTTATCCAAAAAATTCGTCTCGCAGTCAGATAAATAATATACTCGTATTAATAAAACCTTATTAATAGTAAATATATTATGGTTATGAAGAGAATCAGTTCCACCATGAATACGTCAAGTTCAATTAAGTCGACGATACAATGACTCGTTGTGAAGACATGTCTGAATAGCGTTTAATCTGATTAAAAGATATTGTGGAAGGAAGCAAGGGATGGGGATAAGGGTGCTGCTCATGTCGATACAAACGCAACGGCGTTTTTATACCCCATTATTTATGTTACCCCGCTTTTCAGATAATTTATGTGTATACCGTGAAATTACATTATATTATATAGAATAAAAAAGCGGGACACAAAACAATTTTGGTATCTTTGGACTTGAATGAATACATTCTAGTCGAAATAAATAAACTGGTTAGCAATGGCTAAGTATACAACGTGATTCATAGAGGGCACTACCGTTTGTAATCATTATGCGATGTCACTATTTGGATAAGTCATAAAAAAACGCTTACAAAAAATTACGATCACCATTTGATATGAAGCAATTGTTTTTTTTTTTAATTTAACATATCAAAATGTTGATATTCTATAATGGTTAAAAATGCGCTAAAGTTGCGAAAGTGCAAACAGTAGTAGGTATACCCTTTCTCGGTCACTCACGCTTTATATCCGTTATCACAATAATTAATTTCTACTGATAATATAGCCGTTAATAAACACGTAATTATAAAATAAAAAATAATGAAGCGATGGTAACTAGAACAGCTTCTCGAGATCATTTGTCGCCACATAAATCGTGATGGAATCAGAGCCTACCCTTGATATCCACAACATTTCTTTAAAACGTTTTAATTGAAAACAATTATCGTGCGATTGCTTTCTATAAAGCATACTAGACGTACGAGAGTTTCATTCTATTCTGTGAGTAATACACCTCAGAACAAGGTGTATATTTCTGTAGATACTAGAACCGTTCTACATTCAAAATGTATAAGCAGAGATGTAGGTACTTGAACTATGTATTGGAAATAAAGGTCTACAACGCACATAAACACATATCGTATACAAAGTAGGGCGAGGGTGGCCTTGTGCCTCACCTGTTGTGAATCTCGTAAAACATGTTACAACGGAGCAAACAAGTTACAATTATAGTGCAACATCCAAAAGCAAACGTTATAAGAACCTAAGTAATATTTATATGTTACAATATGTCATATGATTATTACCATAATGATAAAGCTGATTTTTCTAATAAGGTTGGCTTAGCTAATCCCAAGACATAAAATATAATTTTATCTATAATGGATTTGTTTTAAAAGCTATTATTTATCTAAATTACTATCCAATAGTAGGTACGTACTTTGGTTTTCAGATAGACACGCAAATATATCCGATATCAATTGTGTTTAAATCACTCAGAATCCGAAAAAGTTTTATTTATTACATGTTTTTGCATAAAATCAACTAATTTCGGCAAGTGGCCTGTGCAAATTGTGTAAAAAATTCAGCCAACTGCGTAACGACTGAAAACCACTCAGATCGAATTGCCTAATAGGCGTAGATTTAAGGCAGGCGTTTAAGTTTATAGGATCTGTTATTGGAACCACACGCCCGAAACATCGAGATTTTTCGGATATAGGCTATTAGACGTACGTGCCAATCGTTCAAGTTGCGCTTAATCAGGCCATAAAATAAGAACGAAGGCGTAGAGCTAATCTCTTGGAATCATTCAAACAACCTTCGCCAGGAAACACAAGCACCTATAAATTTGGCGAAAGAGGGTTATGTATCGTGTTGTGCCCTAAAAACACATCACAACTGTGATTTTGTTTTTTGTGCACATATTGTGTTTTGCCTTCCTAGTATTTTTTATATTTAACTCAACTTTGCTTGCAGATTAGGAATTTCTCTAAAAAATTTCGACAATTTCAAGTACTCTTTTTTTAAAAACACTTGTAACGCAATGTAATACTAAATTCTGTTTTTTTTAACAACTAATCTTTCTATTACACCGCGGGTAGATCAATTTCTTGATATGCAAACAGTTTTAGATGTTCCTATTAACCTACTGTAATGCACATTACAGCTACAAAGATTTATAAATTGCGAAATGAAACCAGTAACGATTGTAACTGTCTACTATCCTATCACACTTTATGTGGTTTGAAAGTGCCCATAAAGAGGCACTTAATTTTTTTATCGATCAGACTCAGTACTCATGAGGAAACTATCTGCTGCTATGTTATAAAATTAAAATACATAAACACAATTTTATATGTTTCGGAAAGTCGTTCACATCAAAGAGATTAATTTTAATCCTGGTTTAATTAACATGATAATAAATGGGTCAAATTGTATCTGATAATCCCTACATCTGGCTATGTATTTAACATTTGAGTTTACCTAGTAAATGAAGCCTTGGAGAAAGGAAAATTAAGGTCGCATGTGTCATCTAACGGGCAAAAGAAATTGTCCTAATCAACTCTAGTGGGAGTGATCGTTCTTATAACACTTAGGCAAGAACATTGAACAATGACGTCCTTTTTTGTAAGGGAGGCAAAAAGATCTTAGAACGCGTTAATGCGACATATTGACTCTAAATTCTGTTAGTTTTATGTACACTAACAAGACTTGACTAAACTAAATGTCATCATTGCCATCTATTCAAATAAATAAAATTGTAGTGTCTGTTTGTAATATTAAAATAACCGCTTTTTACTAAGTGCATTTGGATGTATACACGGTACATATACCAAAACATTTTTTTTTACTATTTTTGTCTGTCTGTCTGTCTGTTTGTTCCGGCTAATCTCTGAAATGACTGGACCGATTTTGACGGGACTTTCACTGGCAGATAGCTGATGTAACAAGGAGTAACTTAGGCTACTTTTATTTTAGACTAGCTGTTACCCGCGACTTCATCCGCTTTTTGTTAAATACCACGCGGACGAAGTCGCGGGTAACAGCTAGACATTCATATTTTTGGTTGAGTAAAATTTTGCAAACGGGAATAGGTACGATATAGTTATGCGTAAATATTGGCACCGATCTGTGAAGCAAAATGAAATCTAAATGATGACTTCATTAACTTTTCAAGCCTCAAATTTGTAGTATGTATAGTGTATTGACCTCAAGTATATTGACATCTACATCCAAACACAAAAGTGCATTTGCCCGATCTCGTAATCCTGGCAAGAGGCGCCGACGCGTCGCGACGGCGGCGTCTCAGTCATCTTGGCGCCAACCAAAGATGCTGGCGCTATTAACAGCTGTAAGTATCTCATACTTGTCAGCGTCGGGTCGCCGCCCTCTGTGACCCTCGTTTTGCACAGCCAAATGATATAACCGAAGTAACAGACCGATGGCATTGCGTTAAAAGGTCTCTTTGTGCGATTAATTGCAAGACGTTTACTGGCTGTTTAATATAATAGAATGTTTTAGTGGAACGGTAGATCTAATATTAAACTTGTCGGCCTGATTAGTGCAGTTTGTGGTGACCCTGCTTTCTGCGCCGAGCGTCCCGGGTTCGAATCCTGGTAGGGACAAACTTTGTGTGATGAGCACGAATGTTTGTACCCAAGTCATAGATGTTGAATATCTATATAGGTAATATATACTGGGTTCGTCCCCAATCCATTATACGGTACCCATTATACGAGCGTTGCTTAGTGTGGGACCGTATAGTTGGTGTGATCGTCTGGCGATATATTATATTATATATTTAATGTTACCACTAGACGTGATGTTTGTTCTGATTGCAGCTTTAGCCCTAAAACTTGTCACCTACTGCCCCTTGTCCAGAACATAATCAGAATGGGTGTTTCTCTCAACGGTCGTATCTATTCATAACAACCCAGCATTAATTATTATTAGCAATATCTATAATACACAGGGGACACAGCGCTTCGCCCTGTCCCTGCTTAGTAAGCGACGACTAAAGGAGCTTAGTTGTTCAAATGTCACAACCATAGTTGATTTATATGCTTAAAATACATCCATGCCACGCTTAAAACTGCTGATTTGAAAACCCTTTAAACTAATGATAAATTTACTGTATTTTAGCCTAAATTTTGTCCAGACATCAAATGGACAGACCACAGGCTTAATCCCACAGTAAGTTGAATCCCCTTTCTTGCTCAATCGATGCCAGGCATGTAGACAAACATTTTGCTCGGAGAGCGAATGCCGTCCAAACTAAATCCTTCTAATCATGACCACAAAATATAACAAAGGATGGGATGGGTCTTTGATGAAGTATGTCCATTTGCACGTTTCGATCTCAAAAAGGAAACCCATAAGATAGATATTTGAGCATTTGTATATACTTAACTATGGTCTTAAATAAGCTAAGTAAATTACTCTCTGGCAATAAAACGCCGTTGAAAAATGTATTCACCATATGCCCCAACAGGGTGCGCAATATCTAACCAGATATTGTGCGATCGTGGTTTATTTGCACCACTAATGCCCCGGCGGCGAGGCCACCCGTCCGGTGAGAATATTAGGCAGCTACTGATTAAAGTTGCACGAACAATCGTCGGGCTTGTTCCATAGATAACGGATTCCATCTGTGATGAATGTAAGTTAAGTACTTACTCCTGCCTTTCGCCGCCATTGGTATGCCCTTTTGCCTTTTTACATTACTTATTAATAAGGGCGACATTTTATGTTTCGATATTTTTTACATTGACTTCCATATGGCCCTTAGAGGTTTCCTTCAGTATTCATATAACAATAGCACATGTGGGAGCCTTTTGATTACGAGTTTGAAGTGTTTTATGAACATTTGATATTTTTTCTTACATCAAAGTGTACTTTTTATTCCATTGCTACAATTGTACTTGTATCAATAAGTTACAAATAAGTACCCACTGTATATATATCTTAATGTTGGTGGAATTTAAACATGTACTTATACAAGGTCTAACAAAAATTGTTTAAAATAATTTCGAATACGCTATTACGAGTACATAATTTAAAAACTCTTATTTTATGAGTTTCCATCGTATGACGAACATTTTACTAAAAAAAACAATTAACACATTTATATTTTATATACACGTGATCGGTAAGACTATGTCTTGAAATATTTTATACGTTTTTTTTACTAAACTAAAATTAGCGAGTATCTTTATTTAAGAAGTGTAGCGATATTCAATGAGTGCCTAATTACATTGATACCTACATTGCATCCTGTAAAAGAGACATTTGATAATATCGGATGCATGCATTGCGGCTCCAAAAGACAAAGAAAGGTCGAGTGTCAAGTAGCTAAACGACAGACAGTGGGGGTGCATGAACAATAGGGCCCGCATTCGAGCAGACATTTCATTCCGGCTGGAGCAAGTACTGTTACTAACTATTGTTAAGCTATAAAGTTCAAGCCATTTCCTGGCTTCGGGCGCGTGCTGTTATTGATGTTTTCATAACTAGAATAAAATAATATTGAAGCAATTTTCACGTGTCATCTTTAAGTACTTGTCTTATATTACTCCGAGTATAATTTTGCTATATAGAAATTACATAACTAACACCAATAAAAACGTTTTGAACGTCGATTGTTCTACTGAAGCGTTTGGTGAAATATTCATTCGAATCGATGAATATTTTATTGGATACTCAGTAAATGTATAACACCTACTTATATGGTATAAATAAAGGCTCAGTGGGAGAAAAAACTCTTTACAAACAATATAACAGAATTGAATATTGATAGGTTTAGCGTGACTGCATGGTATTTCGGGACGCTCGACGTTTCTCCTTTAAGTAATGTATATATTGAATTGAAATTTACAGCTTTGCTACTAAAAGCTAAATTAAATTTTCATGCCTTGTCAGCATTACTAAACAAAGGGTCTATTATTATTTATTGTCTTTTCCATATTCGTTGCTAACAGTTCACGAATAATTTAACTCTCTACTACTATGGCCGAGCGTTGAATTTTATTCGTATCACGTATATTCACGAACAATTTATTGGAGCTGGTATTTTTTAATCATACGGATTATTCAAAGGAAATAATTTATTATATAATGTAAGCTCTTGGTTTTTATTATGCTTTCGCTACTTGATTTTCGAGGCGAGGGCAAGGTCTGTTTGTAATAATTAATGAGGTCAGTGAAGTTCAAAGGAAAAGTAATGGTGGATTCGGCAATTAGCCAGTCTGCTGGAAGGAACAGATTAAGGTTCCCCTCTAATCTAAAATAATATACTTAGTAATTTAATGTACACCACAGAAAGAGCATAACTAAAGCATTTTATTTCCCTATTTTCTAGTTCGCAATTTGTTTTAATTTTGATGGAAAATAAGAGATTATTTCCTTGATTACAGATGTTGGGACACCTTTAATTAAAAAAAAAAACATTTTCCTTGTTCCAACAAGTAAAGTAATAAATATAAATTAAACAAATGACGCCGTAATACTAAGTATGACGGACTATAAATAATTATGAACTCTTTTGAAACTAATAAAGTCTTTCAATTAATTGAAACGAAATACACGAGACGATCATTATTGGGTAATAATGAATGAGCCAGTGTGGATGTCAGACCACCGACAGAGAATTTCCTGCGTAATGGCAGACCTTTTGATTTGCCGCCGGTAGCGTCGTGGTGCTGCTCGCCGCGCTGGGTCGCATTCAATATGAGCCGGGACAACCGGGACCATTGTTTTACATTTTATAAGCCCGGAATCTTACGAGGCTTTATTATTTCTTTACTCAGGGTCTAATTTTCGATAAGTAACTACTAAGCTCACAATCATAGCTGATATATCGCTAACGTTATTAACTTTATTATAGATCCCAAATTCATTAATGCATGCTATCTGTGTGTCTGTCCGTGGCATCGGAGCACCCAAACGCGTGGACCAATTTCAACGCAGGTTTTGTTATTGGAAAGCTGGTTTAATTGCGGCTGGTTCTGAATTAGGTTTGCTGTAAATCGGTTCAGCCGGTTCAAGATCAAGCTCTTTTCAATTGGATTTATTATATGGGTTAATTATTCTACTTTTACTCGCTCTATAGCTTGAAATTTGGCACACTCTATAAATTAAATGACATTGTAATAATGTGAAAACCTCGACCTGATGCTGCCATCAGAACAGTCTGCAAACTACCCAACTCCTTGAAACCTTACAGCAGACAATAAATTAAATTTAAATATTTAATTTAATTTTTAAAACCACGGTTTGATACATTGCATTCTACTGACATCTAGGCAATTATTTATAGCAAGCTTTAACCAAGACACCGATACCTATTCTAAATCCATTCATCAACCTAGCAAAGTTATTCTAAATGATCAGAAATAAATTTCAACGCTGTCATTGTACCTTTCAAAACTGTCTTAAGTTTTCTGAGCGATACGTTTGCGACCATTTTATTGATGGCTTGATGGTGGAACGTCATTTATTTACAACTGGACCCGAAATAAATCAGCCTCCGCAGAGTTGAGAAAACTGTGATCATTCATTTGGGGCCTGCAATATAATATCGCTGTACGGACTCGTACTATGACAGATATTTTGACGAAAATAGGGGTTCGATGTTTCTGAATTTCAACATAAATTTGTAGAATCAGAATCAGATTTTTTTTTATTCATGTAAACCATTATGTACAGTACTTATGAATCGACAAAATAGTTACAAAATGCTAAGCTACAACTTTATCACCCGTTCGGAATGCCGTTCCTATGGGGAAGAACGGGCAAGAAACTCCATGGTTGCTCTTTTTAAAAAGATCCGTTACATTTTTGAGCAGTAGTATGAACTCAACGTAAGCGTTGGACTTGGTTCCAGCAGGTTTCTTAATTTTAGTTCTACACCCGGGTTACATGATCCTAAGACTTGGCCGTTTTTACAAGCATTGTTTTTGGTGGGTGGGTTAACACTATAACCATAAGTGCGAGTTTCGTAAAATTATGTAGAAAGCCGAACCACAAAATATAAAACACTTACTTACACTTTTGTCTTTATTCTAAGTTTTCAACTAAATGATAGCCAACGCATAAACCCACATTTTATGTAACATCTAACATAACAAACTCTGATTTTAATAAATCTAGGGTTGCATAAATGACCTACACTGACAAAGCTAATTAGCTGAACTTTTTTGGTTATCACCGAAATATCTTTTTTTTAAGTTACTAAACTTTGATTGAATTTTAAGTTGGTAACAATCCAAGATTGGTTACTAGTAACAAGGTCGCATGTAACAATATTTGTGTAACTAGTAGTTAAAAGCTTTGTTAATGGTAAACAAACTTTTTTTTCAGTGTAGCTGTATAAATAACACAGGTACGTTTGAAAATTCGTTAGTCATTAACATCGATGTGCGTTGCTAAGCTGGCAGCACTGCTGCGGTCAGAGCCGGCGGAAGCCATACCGGTAGCCGGCGGGTACTTGGCCCCAAACCGGAACATGCTGTTGAAGTGCTTCCTTCAATTTACCTAGTTTTTACCCTAACGCGGTAAACTGCCTTTGCAGTAGGTGATTAAATATCACTGAACTGAACAAGGCAACCTATTTTTGTAATATTCTGAATTGCAGGAAAATATCGTACATATATCCAGTTCGAATAATGGCGACGCGTCGAGTTCAAATATTTACTGTGGGTTGCTTAGACAAATATGCCTATGATAAAATTCACTCTATGAATATATATACTTTATGCGATCAAATATACTTTGAATAAGCGTTTGTAAAGTCTCATAGATGCTTAGTTTAGTATTTTTTTATATGAAGCATAATATTGTATCGATGTATAATGTAGCGACTATACACACTAGGTATGAAACAAATTCCAGTATCGCCTTTGAGTAAAAGGGAAATCTGATAAGGTAAGTAGGTCGAGAAAAAAATACCTGCCAAATTCCAGGTAGCCTTAACACATGTTTTTTATTGTTATTCCTTTATTATTTTTTCATTCTCTTCAGTGCTGATAAATATTGATTAGTTTTTATATAATAAGATAAAAGTATCTTTAAAAACAATACTAGCCGAAACATTCTGACACTATCTATAAGATTAGATCAAAAAGTAGATAATCTCATTTGCAATCACCACATAATAAATATGCTAACTTATGCCGATACTCATCACTCATGTGTAAAATATTATAAATAAACATTTATGGAAGCATCGATTATACCCGCATATTCAATTATTCCCACAATAGAGCACCGTCAGATGCGTGATTCTGTGCCGAAGCCAACAATAGCGTGTTACGCAACACAACACTCGTACCCCAAAACACGACAAAAAAACAGAGATTATGACGCGTACCACAAAAACCATTATCTATGACAAACAAGTTGGCGGATTATACACAAAATACGATGTTCTTTGGCGTACCTTTTGTTATCCTGCTCTGCACTACGATGGTAATTCCAACGGATAACACCATTTAATTTCGTTGTTTTTATCCTACTCAAACACAGAAACAGTTTGTAGGTACGTATCACATTATTTTTATTTACATATAAAAAGCTTCTACACCGTTCTGAATGGTCCAAAATACATAACAAAAGTGCCAGATTACGCAAATCAGCTAATTCTCATCCCCCACACGTCGTAAAAGTGAATTAAGGGGAGACGGGGTTTATTGCGCTTGTGTGGCTTTAGCTTGCAATCTGATATTATCTTTTAGGTTCTTAACACCTGCTTTCCGTAGCCTGAAATATATATTTCGCACGTAGTATGGTTATGGTGCGTAAAAAATCGGGCTAATCAGAATTAAATTGGAATCAATATTTTTAACTATAACTCTGTACATGATTCTGTATTATTATATACCCATTAAAAATATAATTAATGTGTTCGAAATAATCCAAAATATAATACAGATTTAACATTAATTATATAGATCTAGTGAGCAAATAAGTAAAAATGAAAATCAATGTATAGGTTTTTGAAAACATATTCTACTATGATTAAAACACTAGGTTGATTTTAAACACTGATTTATTTCAAAGTTATTTTCAATCATTCAATTTGTGCATTTATGGCCCTATAAAACAAGCTAAATCATCAGTTGTAGTGTAAAATATTGCCAATTATTTCGATTTCATCCTATTTTTTATAACATGATCTCCATAAGATAAAGAACTGCTAAGTCCACTATACTGCACTCAAAATAATAATGACACTGACTAGCCAGATATAGAGATGACTCGCTGGAAACATTTGAAGGAGGTTTTCACTGTGATAGGCGACCCCACTAACGCCCCAGTGAAACTGCACTAACAACAATTACACGACAAGTACTAACTAACACTTTGTTTCTAAGGGATATAATATAGGTGAAGCTTCTATACGCGCCTACTAACTACACTACACTATGGTTAAAAATAATCATGGTATAGAGCATCATTCATTTTGTTTTATCTTGCCGTCAAACCAGTGATAATAATCAAATTAATATTGTGTGATCAATCATGTATTGCCCAAAAACCAGGTGTGAAGCAGGGATAATAATTGCATATTATTCGGAACCAGCGTTCGATTAACTATCACTACTATTATATGTGTTTTTATACCGACATCTAAATGTTGTAAAAAATCTCAGTCCCATTGTGAGTATATTCACCTGAAACCTCATTAATTTTGATCATAAGTTTTCTAACAATGTCCCCAAATATCGCTTTGTTAACTTCTGAGGGGCAAAGTTCAAACTTCAATAAAACCTCATTCCGTCTACAAACCTCTGTATTTGTTCACACACGAAGTAAAAATTACATGCTGATTACCTAAGTGTGCTGTAGTTATGGGGAAAAGCAATAAATTAAGTTGGGCACGCCCATTTGTAACTAAAGGATTATTGGTAAATACACTGTTATATAATAGCAGTTGTGACGTGTTATAAAGCCTATAATCTCTTTAAATAATGAGATGTATTACGTAACTCCGCATTTAGGATTACGGGTGTGATGGTGTTAATTTATTTGCATCGTAGTAATTAGAGTCATTATATGAACACACTAAGTTGGCTAGGACATATGAATGACTCGATCGTTTTAATTATTGTAGGTTATCAGTTCGTTAAACTGCTTCATGTTGTCATTTTTTATTATCGTCTACATAAAAATAAAACATAATTAATCGTGGCTAATCATTTCTCATTGTAAATAAATAACATGGCGAGACAATAAACATGTACTTGATTACATATAATGCTGAAATATATTCCATCTTATATTTCAGAAATCATAATAAATCATGGGATATTTAATTAATCGGGACGTTTTAACTGTCTGCTTACAACCCTCGCAGATGCAATAGGAAGCCTGATGCATAATAATACCAAGCTATAGCACCATTGTGAAAGTTTTGGCATACTCATCACGGCTCATCGACTTTTATTAGAGGGGGAACGGGACAGAACATAAATTAACGACGATGACGGATTAAATGGGCCATGCAAGCATTTTAAAATCAGTCCGAGAGAGATAACTTGGTACATCTCATATTCATAGTCATTGTGGGTAACTGTTCACCCGTGGTTTAAAAAAAACTGTCCATCCGTCTAATTGTACAACATTCACCTAACTGTTGCTGAATGGTTCACACACTATAGTCATACAACAACTATAGAAGACATGATATTTAATTTTAAGTTCCTCATAATAATATAAGATCCGTTTTAGTATTCTAGTTTAATCTGTTTTATTATTAAGTGTCTCGTCAAATTCCACGTTCTCTGTTATGCCGAAAAATTATCTCCGCAATACCCAAAAGACATAAATTAGACCTATCCACAGACCAATCTCTAAATAGACATTACCAAGAAGAACTAAACCATGTTTTATTTATATTTAGTTCAATGAAAAGAGAAATAATAAAAGGTAAACAGACCCTCCATTGAAAAACATGTCTCAAAAAAGCAACATTTTCTTGTAGAAAAACAACAACTTGTGTACAATAAACAAACAAGCATTTACAAGATCGTAGAGGGATGCAGCCATATAAAAGGGGAAGGCGGGGTAACGCGATAACGCTACGGATGCCCCGTAGACAATAGAGAGGAGTGTAGGCGACTTTAACATGGTCGTTCAAGCTTAGCACTGCATGCTCCGCGGCACTTTGAAGGCGACTCAAAGGCTCCATCTTTGCAATGCTTATATAACGATTTTAAAAGGATGATCTTAAATAAGTTTCAAGTAATTTTTTGAAGTCCATTAAAACAAGCAATATTTTCAATTATGAGCAGGTATTCAGGCACAATTATGTTACATTGCGATATTACAACGTAAACGTGTTTCGGTGTATCGTTCTCATACCACAGAATGCATAAATAAAAAGACAAGGGTATAATGCTTTATCGATGAGGATACAATTACAATTCGTGTTCCTACTAGGCACCCGGAGCTGCGTTTAGTTTAGTTTTATATGCTGTACAAAAATATAGTTTACACCTATAATCATGAGGTGATTGTAGTATTGTTTGTTTTATTTAAGTTATGAATAATTTTAAAACATATTTGCGACGATATCCGCGGTGTATATATACCCATCCAAGGAAGAACAATCCATGCTGTTCAAGAATTCAGTGGAACTGTGAGAGATTCTCCGTGTATACCGCATTGAATATAAAAGAGTATAATATATCTCAAGCAGGTGCCTGCATCTGACACGCGACGGGAACGTGTGATTTGTTGGATACAACAGATCGTTAAGTTGTCTATCACAGGTAAAAGAGGAAGCGAAGCCAGTGCTGAGAAGAATTCCACCAATAGCGCGGCTAGAAAATGAAGCGATCATATTGGTCGAAATCCGTACAGCTTGGTAACATTGGAAGCCTTGACATACATTCCATACGTCATAGAACAAGGAATACCTTGTGACCATAGTGTCTCTTCAGGGTTCTTATTTTATAGATTTTGGTAACCTATTGGGTAATAGAGTCCAGATTATTTCACTGATGAATACAGCGGTATAATGGTTTCTATAATTATTTTGGTTATAATTATAAATTTAATCATCCCTTCTTACCAACCAAGGAACAGTAATACAAGAATAGCTAAGTAGCTAACAATTATAGAAAAATATTACGGGACCATATATTTAGAAGACTTGAAGTAAAGTATGCTAAGGGACTTATTCGAAAAATAAATCAATCAACGAACAGCGATAAAAAAAATATTTCCTACACTAGGCCTACACAAAATACCAGTGGACAAGGACGAGGAGTTTATCTGATGGTTAACCTTCTCGAATAACGTGAGAGAGGTCGGACAAGAACTCGTTCTTAACACATGCCTATATGGTGCTCGAACCTACAAGCATGCTATCAACAAATTCAGAGTAAATGATTTAAAATTCTCGTGAGTGCATGAATGAGATATACAATGTGATTCAGAAAGGTTATACGAACCTTTTAACCAGCGCTTCTTTGGTGCATTTGGAATTATTAGGTATGTGAAGACAGAATTTTGATAAGTGGATTGTAAACAATAAATGATGTCAACAACATAATCATAACAGATTTATTTGGGAATCAATTATTATTTTGCATTGACATATCGAAATGGTAACTTAAAATGCGCTTAAGAAGCGTGGGTTCAAGGGATAGTATACTCTTTCTGATACACCCGGTAGATGAAATATAATACTTGGCTTCGTAGGTGCATAAAGTACCACAACTTCTCATTTTGTCGAAATATTAACAAAAATCTACCAAGATAATAAAAAATCTTATTAAATTAAAATTTACTTTCACCAAGATTATTACGACAATCTGCAGAAATCTTTCAACGAGTACATCTAAGGTTTTATCCAAAAACTTTTCAAATAAATTTTCTTTTCCCCTCAGTGAAACTTTTCATTGCTATGTCGATTGGAATGGAGTGAGATGTTAAAAGTATTATAACAAAATTTATCGTACAATTCTCAAAGGGTGCGCTGGCGTTCGGCACTTGCCAAGTCGTTCGTACTTGATGTGATTAGAAACACCTGCGGGCTTCGACTCGAATTTTAGTCAGTGAGGAGTATTCTAAGATCTTTGTGTGTAGAAGGTATTAACATTGCGAAAATACAAATCCTAAAGAGGATCCTCAAGGTCAATAGCGACGTGATCACATGTTCAGCATATGCATAAAAGGTCATATATATTTAATATCGCACTAATATTATAAATGTGAAAGTTTGGATGGATGGATGAATGGATCTGGATGAAATTTGGTACAGTGATAGATTATAGTCTGGAATAGCACATAAGGCTACTTTTTATCCAGGTAAAATGTATGGTTCCCTTGGGATAGATTTGTTTCAATTTTTCATAGAGCAAAGGATCGACATAATTTTTTGCATAGGTAGTGGTAGTTTAGGGGTCAGAAAATGACATAGGCTCATATATTATATTATAGGGTTTCATCCCGGAAAAATGCACGGTACCTATAGGATAGCATACAGGAACAGTGCATTTGCAAAAGGACATAGAGGAAAAGGCCATACTTTTTAATCGCGGGTAACACCGCGGGGCGCAGCTAGTTAAGAAATATATTAAAAGTCACACAATAATGTATATAAGAGGTATCGCTTGAGAGATGTCACCCGCATCACTGTCAGGCGCCCGACCCGACCATTATTTGCATCAACGTACAAACTTATCCAACCCTAACCCGCAATATATTAAAGTGTATTTGAATTGTTTGAATAAAATGTGGACACGGAGAAATATATATATATCGACACATAATTTATTGGAATTATTTCAAAAGAAAATACACTTCTAGGCAGTGTAATTAAAGTCAAACAAAGCTGACCAATTTTGAAATCCAAATAGTGTCATTATTCTATCTATCTATCTATCAGCCGAAAGACTTCCACTGCTGGACATATAGGCCTCCCCCAATGATTTCCACATATCACGGTCCTCCGCCACTCGCATCCTCATATTAGGTAAATGCCATTTTCATGTCTTTAAGTTACATCCATTATTTAATTTATAATATGTATTTATTAATGTGTTATTGCTATTAATTACTTGACACAGGCAAAATACCCGCCATGTTGAGGCCATATTCATATTCATTTTATTTCATCGCATTTCATTTCTTAAAGAAAGAAGAAGCAATGGTAGTTATTGAGAACTACACGGTCTATAAAGTAATAGTATATGGTAAGAGATATGGCAGGTAGATACAATTTAAATATAAAATACATTTAAACAAACAAACGTAATAAAAAAAATAAAAAAACATTTTTGTACAAATATTTGCAACACCGTCACGAGATATCTGCGAATAAGCCTAGTCACAAATATAACGTCCGGGAATAAGCCGGCATTGTTATTTAATCTATTCAATATTTTTTTATTGTCGACCTTCGGCAAAATACGTCAAAAGACGTTTTGGATATTGCGCACACCTCTCAGGTGTCGGGACGTGGGCAGAATAAGAATGTGTGTGAGACGCGCCAGGCCACGAGCACGCATACACGCATATTGAATTCCCCACCAATTGATACTTCGTCACCTCCAGGAACGCAGGAAGCGATGACAGGATGTGTCCTCAGATACTGTCATATCGTGCGTGTGTTTTAATTATTAGATCAACGTTGCGCACAGTCGTTGTATAAGAAAACGTCCTATATTGAACAGGTATGGATCCAGGATTTTTTTAAGGGATAGGGCAATTCCGTTTTGGGGATGCAATGTTTGTGTGAGGGGGGAGCAATTTTTGGGTTTGTGTGTGAAAAATATTTGGGTCGCAATAAAATACTTCAGTCGTGAGGGGAGGGGGCGAGGGTAATTGGTGCAACCCCCCCCCCCCCCCCTGATATTGAATACTGGTAGCGAGAAGAAACCTGTGCTTCTTTAAGGGGACGACTAAAAGTCACCCAAAGTGGGTCAGCGTGGTTGACTATGGACCGAATTCCCTTCGCATAAAGTGGGTTTTTGGCCTGAAATGTTTCCTGTTATTTTTCCGGCTATCATGGTTATCCCTTGGGAGAATAGGGCGTGATAGTGTAATTGTATTTTTAATAATTTCCCATTCCACACTATCAAAGATTCCCAGCGATCAGGCAACCGCTAAAAATCATTTCGTAAATATCCTATTCTTGTAGTAATTCTTTTTTTAAAGCAAAAATATATTTCATGTGAATCGGTGCTTACAAGCCGATTTTTCACAGCTAATGGCACCAATGAAAGTCCAATACAAAAGCAATCTTTCCCGATATTTTTCCCGATATAAATGTTAACGAATTTTAAAATGAGAATCCATTTTTCCATAAAATATTCGTTCGAGCTTTGAGTTGGTGTGCTACGTTTTCAACGAGCTCTTATCACTCGCCTGGCGCTCTGGGAACTCTTTACAGCGGAACCATTGTTATTTATAATTAAATTGGCTGCACCTTAAAACAGTCGGATAAAAAAGACATTTGGTAAGATTCAAAATAGAGGGTACACTTTATTTTGGATTGAACTCCAAAATAAAGTGTAGTTTATTGCTACTGACGTGATCACACCTCAATAACAATAAACTAACAGGGCAATAATTAATATGTGATCAATCATTGGATTCAACCTTTTTTTTCAAATTTGCCTGTTTAGAGATAGTCATTCGAACCCAGAATAGATCTGCTTGTATTGTGTGAATCAGGAGTATTATTCATGTTAACCCTTATAGAACTTATGAATCGTCAAAAATATCACAAAATTATGTTAAGAAAAAAAATAATCGCCATTGATTGTTTCCATGGAGAAAAGAATAAGTAAAAAATTACATGGCTCCTCTTGTTAACTATATTTAATATATTTTCGAATGGTACATCGTTGTCTAAATTGAATAATAAGTAGGTAGATATATTTTTTATAAGTTAATGGCTACATGGTTGAGGTTCCCATATTAACAATTCCCCCGTCCATACGCTGCTGGATTGGGTGTTAGTTTTTATTTTGCCTCTGACAATATGTATATGTCTGTCATGCTCATATTAAATGACAACTAATTTACCTTTCCCTTCTTAAAAACACGTTATGTAATTAGGCAACCCTTCAAACTCGGATTAAAATAAATATCAACTTGCCTGACCCAACCTTTTGGACTGTAAGTTACTAAGTTCATTCTTAAGAATTAATTTTCAGGTAGCTCGTGTATGTATGCCTGTTTCCAGTATGAAAGACAAGAGTTATTAAAATACTTTAGATTTAATCCAGCCATTGCACAGGATTCCGCTTCAGGATACACACAACAATTTTCATTAAAGCATTTTTCTACCAATGATAAAGCAGGGCGCGCGCCATAAATTTGAAGCATATATATATAAACATATGATTTATTAAAGACAAATTTCACCAACAAAATCAATTAATGCTTAATTCTTCTTTAATTGTGTAATTGCCATATGTATAGTAATCAAATACGCTTCGTACTTTGTAACTAAAGGAAGCTTAAAATGAAATTAAAGTGGTCGTTGATTGACCAAAGGACCCGTTGTCCAAGAATAATTATGTTAGAGGAAGTTAGTAAGATGATTGCCGCTGTAGTCCTCGCGTCGCGTGCACTAAAGAATTTATACGTTGAACTTACGAGAACATTTTGAAATAATTAAGTAAATTGGTAATCTGCCTAGTTACCTATTAAAAAAAATAAGTAACCAGCCAAAGTACCTTTCCTCATATTTTTAATAAAAATACTACTACTACAAAATCCATACCCCATACACATTATAAAAAAATGCTAGAAAACTTTTTCTCTAGACCAATATAATAGGGTTCCATATCTAATAATCTGGAATAAAACAAATTAATCATTTGATTGTTGTATTCGCACATATCTGAACTGATATACCAGATAAAAGATTTCAAATATCTTATGACTTAGAGAGTGATGAGTGATGTGAGATGAGTGAACTAGAAGCAAATTTTATCGTCTACTTTTACACATTGAAAAATACGAGCAACTAATCAAACTATATGTTTACTCTAAAGATAACTGTGTAATATGAAGAATAACGGTCGAGTTTTATTCCAATTACAAGCCGATGTGACCACAACCTAACCCCTGCTACTGTTGTTTATTAAGATAAGATTTCATAATTGAAGATCTCTCGTAACGCGAGTACCTGCATAAACAAACTATACCTCAGTTCCTTGTTCCAATAGTTACCTCCCATAACTCCATGAAGGCCTAATTGCATATATTTCTAAAGTTATAAATAACTCCAAGACCATCCTTTGACAAAGTTGGACCACAATTGGACCAGCGCGCAACGTAAGACAAACGGATGCAACCGTTTGAGATGCTCACTCCGATTATGTTACCAATGGTTTTATACGTCATTTGTATAGTCTACGACGTGGTATAATTGAACAAATCATAGTGACTAGCGTTATCGATTTGGTCAACTAATTTAATATGCTACCTACTGATATAATAATAGCCTGTCATTTATTTAGTACATAATATTGAAATCAAGTCAAATTGTATACAAGTTCAAAACTTTTAACTCAATATAGCACGACAAACACATCAAATGTATTGTCCAAAGCTAACTAATCCCTATCCTAAGACTGGGCGGCATTCTGGTAACCATAAAGAAAAATTAAAAAATATGATTTTCGATGTATCCCGAAAACATCGTTAAGAGAGTAGAAGACCGTATAAAGAAAACGTGAAGATGCGATCATCAGATTGATATTTTAAGATGACTAAAGCTAAACTTGGACCTGATGATCCTCACTTAGTTAAAAGTACTCACAAGTATCCACGTGAAAGTTTGATAAAGTTGGGTTTATGTAGGCGCTCTTATCTAAGCGACTGACTCTGTGAGTTCTTCAAGAACTCAAAGCTACTAAATTAGTAGCTATTATTTTAATAGTTATCTACTTTTTGCTTAAAAAAAGTATGTCAATTCGACTGAAACTTAAATCAAAACTATGTAAATAGTATCTGTGCTTAGCTCATTGGTAAAGAGACCGCGCAAGCCTCCGTAAATAAAAATAAAAGTTACAGGATTTTTGAACCTTTACTTACTAAAATAATTACGCTATTCAGTAAATCGGCTTATAAGTAATATCAATATCTTAGAGTTAACTAATGTACTGCAATTTAGTTAGATGTTCAAGAATATTGAATACTACTAAGGTACTACCACTCTACATTGTCGAAGTTCCGTTGACAATGCAAGCTTAAGCGTATTCAAAATGTAGAGGAAGTGAAATGTGAAAAGCACAAGTAACAAGACTTCACGGCAGGTGGAAAGTAATGTTAGGGTTATCAACATGTATGAGTCACGGAACAAAGCCAGATGGCCGACGATTACAAATCGCATTCGCAATAATTAAACGCAGCTGTTATTTTATTACGTAAATTATAACAATGAGTGAGAATTCAAAAATAATACATTTCATAATCAAATGCATCCACCTGTGCACTTTTCTATTCAATTAAGTTTCTTTGTCACCTAACATTCTTGTGGCACCTATAAGTTTTATTGTACAACCTAGTCATACTTTAGGTACAACGAAAAATGTTACTTTAGGGTATAAATCTAACAATAACTGTTTATAGTAAGATGATTATCCTGTTCAGTTTACTTATTGGTTGTTATCAAGCATATTTGACTATACAAACTTATGGGTAGGCTTCCTATTAAAAATCATAAAATATAAATGTACCTTATGTGATACTTACCGTACTTATGTGTGTACAAAATTTAAACAAATACTTTAAACTTTTTGAAATTCAAAGGAAGCTTCTAAATCAAATTAATACTTCGTAAGTTATACGTTTTGCCATCAATGTCGACTTACAATTGTGATAAAAGACTTACCGAACTATTTAATTACTTCTAGAAAGTTTCACATACCTGCGACAGGTCTCCGTCTTCTCTAAGTTTCTCGACGACGGTGAGTTTCCTCTCGGCGACCACGAGGCCAGTCCACATCACTAACAACAACACAAACCGTCCGCCCATGATGAGAACACGTCAAACATCCGCCACTGGTTCACAGAACACTCGCGGGATACTACTCGTACGAGGTACTCGAGTCGGGAGCGCGCGGAGTAACAGAATGCGCCGCGGTAAATGCCGGGTATACCGCGGGAGGCACTGGGGCGGCGGCGCGGCCCGTGTCGTGACCGGCCTCGTGCCTTCCCGCTCTCTCACACAGGTTAGCGGCGCGAAACTGGTCATCATCGTGACCGTTGGACTTCGAAAAATAATCAACATTACCATAACAAACGCTGCATCTTAAAACGACGTAATCGATTCGGTATTTTCCAATGTCAAGGCTTTGAGCTTAAATCGTTACGGTCTTATTTTAGAAATGTTGCTTTTGTTTTTCTTCATCATGCTCAGTAACAGAAAGAGTGTTATAGTTGTAATATTTTTCTCGTGATGTTATAAAACAATCCTTGTATTTATAATTGACAACTTTATTAAACTTTAGTAGAGGAATGTATCTAGCAAAAACTCGCTCTATGTAAATAAACATAATCTTCGACTTGTTTAAATTTTCGTTACAATTTAGCTTATCTATATGAAAGCAATACGTAATTATTCTAATGCTTACTTACATGTACAAGCATATTTTAAAAAAAATGTTGTTATTAATTTTTTTAGCAAACAATATTTGGAGGCACGGTAATGGTTCCGCCAAGTCAAGTCGAAATACACTGCAGTACATTCATTTTTCTATAGGCAAAAAAAGTAAAGTCGAACACGCGCAAATGATATCTTACGATAACGACGTGTTGGCTCGTTTGAGGCAGCACATATGAACAGATTTGACGAGATACCTCGCTACCTGCCCGCAACCTAACCCCGCCGTTCACAGGAACGTGACGGGAACCGATTATGGCCCATTGTTACCATATCGCCTTTGAGTCTTTTGCGTTTCTCTGCGCTTTATTTTTTACACCTTTATTATAGGCGCCCGTCTCACCTTATTAGTTTCTTCATTGTTGATGTAATTCAGACAACTACAACCAACTACTCAACCGTTTGATCTATGGTGTCGTAAATCAACCACTTTTTAACCGACTTCAAAACGGAGGAGGTTCTCACTTCGGTTGTATTTTTTTTTTATTCTAATTACGAAGAGTCCCTCTTTATTGCACCACTGCATTAATTAGTCCTGTAAGATCTACAGTAGTATCTAACGATGATACCAATTGAGTCTCGGGGAAAACTAAATTCTCTATTACTATACATAATTAACCTACCTATTTGAATCAACATAAGTTTACAAGATAATCAAACAAGAAATCATGTGCTTGGAATAGTTCCGCTCTGGATCCCGAACAAGTATAACTATTGCAATTTAAGTTGCCAACCAACTAATTCTACTGAGTATAGTTTAAACTTTATACTTATACACACACTACATACATACACCCGCTTGTAAGCTTAAGCGGTTTTATAAATATAAACACATCAAAAGCGTTCAGACCTATATATATCATACCGTCATTAATGTTTACCCTTCATTTTCCCTAGAGCTTGTGTTTTTACATCACAAACGGAGTTTATAATATGGAACCGAAAATAGTTTTATGTAGCAATACCCCTTCAATCGATAAGACAAACTTTGCAATGGATTTCAAAGGTATTGTGTATTTAGACGAAGACCTCTAGTCTCTACGTGAAGCCGAGGTTTGTTATTTATACCCAGAAAATTTGCCTCCAGACTGTTTACTTAGGTACTTGCGGTATCTCGATTTGTATATTTAGAGATGAGCCTTCATTTACAATATGACTTCTATTACATGTAGGAAATACTGTAAATTAGGCGTGGTTATGCAGATACATTGACAAAAAATCGTAGGAGACATTATTTTTGATAGAGATGCTGAAGCTGTCTATCTGTTTGCGTATCACGGGATAAATGATAATATCACTGTAATATTCTTGTGAAGATTTATTTCAGTTACATTATAGATTATGTTTGAAACAAATATGTGTATTTCAAAGATCAGTTCCATAGAGTCAGAAATAAAACACATAACATAACCAAGATGACAACAGACTTAAGTTGTTTAAGAGATAACAATTAAACATTAACAACAATCACCACAAAAATACAGGTTGACATCCCTATATGATAACTCAACTGAAAAACCATTGCAGTTAATATTAATTGTACTATAGTTGGTATATCATGTAGGCTTACGATTTTGACTTTTTTTCATAGTATAGATTTAAAAAACTTGCTAACATCAAACCTGATCCATGAAACGTTGACTAATTACAGCTTTTCAACAATATAGCGGTCGGGTCAAACAAACCGCTCATAAATAATTGTGGTTTTATCGATGCTTACGTTCTCATGTTTATTTATGATTCTACTTTTCGACTATAGCCTGAAACTCCTGCATTGGACATATAAATAGTGCAAGACTATTGTAAGTGAGACATGTTGCTTAGACTTTTTTCTTTTCTCCTTAATATAACGCGTTGCGCTGTAGGTACTAATAGTTTTTAAGGCAGCCACTAACCCACGTTCACTTTGTTAATAAAGCTCAAAATATCCCGCTTCTATAAATTACGTAATGTATCTACGATACCTACGTTTGTTTGTTGTTAGTATCTATCAACTCAGGTACTTACATTAACAATATAACATGAATCTATAGTTAACATTTAATATTAATTCGCTTTAAAACAATCAAGAGTAATGTGAAACAGCGCGACATGTTATGATGATAGAATATCGTTTTGATTAATTGTTACCAATGACGATTGAAACAAATGGATTCATGACTGCGCTACATTTTAACTGAAAAATAATTATCCACTGGATGAAGCCTGCTCGTTGCAGATAATACAAAATTATTATTTTCCCCGTCCTTTGGAATTTTATAATTAGATCAAATTTTGCTGAGCAATTCACAAATTGTCGCACTGTTAGATTGGTTCCGTATACCCCGAAGGACGCTTATTTAAAGCACCGCCCTAATCTAATTAGAAATGCCTCGTGCAATTACCTATTCTTCAATTGAATCACGATAACTTGCTTTAGATGGAAAATGACGACTTGAATACCCATACATTAAATAAGTCAATTCTAAAAAGTAAATTGAGATATGTATATATTTATATTTAGAATTGAAATGACCGTATCTGTAGGTATTCTTTTGATGATTATCTCACCCGACGAATGATGAGATAATGATAAAAGTAGCTACAGTTCTCTACCATGCAAGGGTAGGGTTCCAAAATTATGTTGGAAACGAAAGATAATCATAGTGATGTCATGAGTTGAGTCATGAGTTACAAGAAACAGAGTTGTCTTCTTTTGTTTCTCTATATTGAGTATTCAGTGATTCAGGATTTAGATACGTGAAGAGGGGGAGAGGAGGCATGCAACTAAATACAAATCAAAATATTCTATTAGAGAATTGGAAACATTGTCAAAGAAACCTCATAATGATTTTCAAATACCCAATCAACCAGGTAGGTACTAAGTTAGGTCAAACGTAAAAAAAATCAATACCTACTATCCATTAAAAAAATATTGAGCGATCAATCTTGGTATTTTTCCTCACAGCAAATCACAAAAAAAAAAACATTTTCCACATGTGTATCCCCGTAAATACATTGGCTCGCTTTTGCTGCTAATTCTTAATTAAGTTAACTTGTTTTACTGATGATCCAATTACTTGGCAGCCAACGAGGAACGCAAATATTAATGAACCGGAGGACTGACACGACGTAGTGAGGGCCACGCGCCGCGCGTGACGCGTCTGTAGTATTGTGACAACAACATCGTTTAAGATTAAAAACCAAACCAGATAAAAAAAAACACTGAATAAAATACCCTTTTAATTTTGTCAAGTCTAGTTTGAATTAAACAAAAACGTCATAACATAAATCACTTTGGTATGATAATAATCTTAAATTAATGTTGCTTTCTGACCGTCTGTAAAAATATTGTGCCTATTTATGCTTGCGGTAAAGGTAGTTCTAGAGCACTATAGACAAATTAAGATTCCGAGATCTTCCTTCTTTAATCAGTGGGTATTTATCTAGTGTCTAGTAGTAGATTATTTTCAATTTGTTATCACTATTAAACAATGATAACAAATTCATCAATTCAATGAATCACGATGAGCCTGACTCAATGGAAAAAGGCCACTAGGGTAATAAAAAAAAACAATAAATACCATCATAAATAAAAAAAATATGTTGACATGAAAATGACTCAGAGATCGTTAGTTAGGTCCAAAAAAAGTTTACCATCAAATAGGTACCGCCGGTACAAAGTGTTCTGGCGGCGCGCCAGCCGGCTCGGTGCGTTTGTAACAACTTTATTATGCATCACCCGCGTCGTGTGAACCTAAATAAGCAACAGTTCACTTGCCAAGTTTTGGCTTTACATTTTCATTAGACGGCGGTCTGTCAGCGCGTGCGTGTAGCTAATTATCGCTTCAATGTCATAAATAAAAATAAAAAAAAAATAAAAAATAAACATTTATTATCAGGCGTCGACGACCCGGTATATTAGTTTTGGATTATTTACTGAAAAAAAAAATTACCACATTAGGCACTTAAATTGTATATTGATAGATATTTACGCACTTACCTTGGTATAAATAAAAAGCTATGGATCTAAACAGTGGAATTTGTTTTAAATAAATAAACATCGCTAATATCTAGTTACTTTGTCCTCAGGTAGGTAGGTAAAACCTCACGAGGATAAACAAGAGCCTTGGAATTTCATTAAGTACCTATAAACAATTATAAAATTATTCTAGTTGGGGGTTTATTTAAAAAAATAATTGCCTACTTCGAAATCATGATAATATTTTGATAACCCGACCTAATGTAATACATAATTATAAAAAAAAATCTGCTAAATTACTTACGGCTTAAAGACATAACTATGTTACTACAATCATACACTTATAAAGAACTAAGCACAGTCACATGTTTCACTACAAATATACTATAGTAAAGTTTCATCGTTAAAAGTTGTGCTAAGGGCGTAGCTGGTATAATCACGCGTTTCTTTGAAATCACAATTCCCTTCGTTCCTCATTGTGTGAATGGTGTACAAAACGCCTGAAGCCTCGTAAATTTCTTGTCGGGCTGAAGCGTTAGATTAGTGGGCTCTCCTACTGTAAGATTTGTGACGGCTATACTAGCTCTATTCAAATCGTTTGGAATGCTTTCAGTCCTCTCGATTCTTATTACAATTGCAAAGCGAGGGTTCAATATCAAAGGTGGTCATTAAATACAATTGAATAATTTATATGTACTTTAATGTATACCTGCTCTCGCATACATATTGATTTCTGTATGGATCAAAATTTCATTCCATTGATAGGTAAGTATGTTTTATTCATGATCAATTAAGGTTTTACGTAATAATAAAGTATGTTTTGAGATGACTTTGATGCTGTTTTATAGACTGTATAACCCTTAAAATAAAAGTAACACAAAGCCAAAAACCAACGTCATCTGATAACTAGATATGCGGATGGCGAGGTAGGTGTGATAATACAATGAAGTGTATTGCACTACAAACCAGTAGCCTGTAGTAGTAGCGTATGATAATACAGATTCTCTACTAAAGTTTTGTCCATAAAAAATAACCAACTGCCTTTGCAATTTATAGACTAGCAGAATGCTGACCTTCCACCTTTATATTATGTAGGCAGCTACTGATTATTTTAGCATAATAACTTAGATGCCCTTCCAGCCACGCGGACCCAAAAAGCTGACCAATTTTCCTTTTTAATGCACGGCTTGATCAAAGGGCGTGCGGCCAAGTGGCAACAAAACAGCGCGTCGGCGTACAAATTCGTTATTTCACCCCATCCCGACCATCAAGCTACTTATTCCCGCAATCCTTTCATTAATAAAATCGTAAATATAAATTAAGGATGTTTGAGGGGTTCAAAAAAGCACATTTTTTTTACTTTGAAACTTTATAATAAAAATCCATTAATTAAATAGTGAAAAAGCTAGTAACACTTTTAACAAGTGCGGCAGCCATGCCATCGATATAATTTAATAAATTATCTTTAAACGTGTTGAGATTTAAATCAACTAAGTATTGTAGCTCTCCCGCTGAAACCTTCAAGGGAAACGACGGGGCCGTCTGGAGAGCTTCCGGCACTTTTTCTTCGTTTTCAAGCCAAGGGTACCAAACAAAATTGTGAAATGCAGGATTTGCTCGGTGATCGAGCTTTGGATGTTGTCTTGGATTTAGTTGAGCCCAATATACTCGCAACCGGAGCGCCATATGTTGTACAATTTCCGGTAACGAATACCATAAATCGTTAGATTCTGTTGGATCTGCGCTAATGTTGAACAAGCAACCTTTTGCTGTAACAAAGGGAGGTTGAATAGGTTATACATAAAGGTTATAATATATCAAAAGGATTCTCGCAAAGATTGTGTAATAATTGTTCCGCTTTCAGAGGGTTTAGGTTAGGTGATGGTTCAAATTAATGAGGGTTATAATTGGTCAAATATACATTGCTGTTACAGTATACTTATTCTTTTATTTTACTCAAATATTGATAAGTATTTTACTTGATTGTCTTCAAATAATATATCTGTGCAACCTATCTATAAAAATAAATATTTTACGATATTCGTGGGTCAGTGCATCACTTGAGAGCTTGAGGCTGGACCGATCAGAATTTTATTTTTAAAAATTTATAATAGTCCAAATACTCGTAGGGTTTGCACAGAAAGAAAAAAGTTGTCTAGATAATTAGAACATTTGCGACGAGACAACGTCGGTCGGGTCAGCTATTTTTGAATGATTCAATTTCGTGACAGTGCCTTAGTAAGATTTTTATAGTTACTTACCTCTGGTCGGTACACAAAACTCTGTATATTCTTTCTTGTTGCCATGTACGGAGATATCAGAATCATTTCGCACTTTTTTTACTTTTTCCAGGTCCAATTTTAGATCTAGAGTTTCCTTAAACACGTGGGCTGTCTCTGAATTAAGCAACACGCTGACATAGGAAAACACCGGTAGTCTGTAAGTCTTTAACTCGTTACCGTAATATCCACTTGTTCGTTCGTCCACGTCACCTACGATTATTTTGAAATCACCTTCTCTAAAGGCTGCCCAGTTCTCCAGATCATCCATAGCTATCAATGCATCATTACGTGGTGGTTCCTCATTGTCAGCTATAGCTGGCCATTGGTTAATGCCATCAAGAGTGCTGTTGAGAAGGCCCCCCGCGGCATCAATTATCGTTGGTACCCAGTCGGCGACGTGGAAGAGTCCATCCCAAATTTTAGGTGCTAATGATGCGTGCCAGATAATCGCTGGAGAACGTACTGCGCCATCCCAAGGTGATCCTTTCGTACCGCGTAACGGCAAATTAGAACCAAAGTTCCGAGTTGCGCCTGAGGCCGCTGCACCATTGTCGGAAACAAAAATTATTATCGTATCCTGAAGGATTTCCTTTTCTGCTAAGGCCGCTACTATGTTCCCAACGCTCTTGTCCAAACCGGTTACTAGCCCTGAAATTAAATAAATTTTAAATACAAACATGGACATGCGCTGAAGTAGGTACACAGTTGCCACTTGCTCAATTATATTTAATAGTTTATTCAAATCTGCCGAGACATAATAATTACGAAGAACAAGAACTCCTACTGTTGATTTTATATTCGTTATATTATTCCACAAGATAATAGGTTTGTGTTTACCCGCGTACATTCTACGGGCGGAGTGGGCTATGTGATCGTTAACGGCGATGGTGTCCTCCGGAGTTTGTAGATTCACATAGCCCCCGCCCACGTGGGGAGCCGCGTGTGACATGTGCAGGTACAGGGGCGTTGAGGTATCGTGGGTTCTTATTACTGAAATAATAACAATAAATTAATAAGTAAAATATAATTATTTGTCAGTCTAATCGATTCGACTCTATAATTTAATAGGGTAAACCCTAATTAATTAATACATAACGGTAACAACTTAGCCAGTCCCAACCATTAATTTAATAATTATTTAAGTACCTATGTTAATGGGCACTCGCTTAACCGGGTATTTGCGGGTTCTATTCCAGTCAGGGTTATCTTTGGCGATGACTTTGTTTCACATTTATTCCGTTCTAACTCGCCATCGCCCCCAGTCCATTTGTAGAATACAAACGTTGCTTAGTTTGGGACCATACATTTACTAGGTGTGTTTGTCTGATGATATTTAAGATTTTTCAGAACTCCGTAGTCTATGAGTCTGCTACAGCATAGCTTTTGTATGGGTCCATAATAGTATCCTTCAGAGTACGTATCTTATTGATTTCATGTACATAAAATGACTCGTAGTATTCTAAACTATGTTCGCCAGAAACAGTGTAATGGCGTATATCTACCTACTTATTTAGATCGTCAGCGGTTTTATTATCTACAAATCGTTTAGAGCTGTTCATCAAACAACATTTCGAGTTCCAGTTTCAGTTTTCTATCTAATTATGTAGGGTGGGGAGTTTCTCGAACTGGGAGGAATTCTGAAATAGGAGTTTCATAAATACGTACATTCAATAGCTCGAGCTGTCAACACGTTGGTCAAATGACCTCTTTGGTCCTCAACAGGATCTAAGTCCTCAAAGAAATCGAGGCCGTAAAAGACAGTATCATTCCAATTCTGAAATAGCACAAATTTAATGCATTGGTAAACCATACATACCTAACGTCAACAAATACAGAAAAATTTTAACTTCAAAAAAAAAATTCTGATTTCGTTAATTTGCTTTTGAAAATTGACTAACTGTATGCATCCCTATATAGTCGTATAACGAAAATACGATTATAGATGTTTTCGTCAAAAAATGTAATTACAATCATAATAAAATAGAAAGACATGGATTACGCTAAAACGTCGCTAAACTACGCTAAAAGGCTATTATTCCTGTAGATTGTAGTACCGATGTTGTGTCTACAAGTCACCATTTCTGCTTACGAGTGATGCACCTGAGACACATACAAAAGAAATGGCCACCGTACACGAACCATTTGTCATACAAGTGTAGAACCAAATTCAAACGAAACAATTCACAAGTAAATGTACCAACCTCTACATGATTATATGTGTAGTAGTCCACGCTGCCATCCAAGAAACCGTAGAACGTATCAAACCCTCTATTAGTGGGTAGATAATGTTCTCTAGATTTACCGAGGCTCCATTTACCTATCAAATGTGTCGCATACCCCAAATCTCGTAAGCGAGATGGCAACAGGATTTCCGAGTGCGGTACTCCGCGATCTTCAGCAGCTGCTATGGAAATTCCTTGAGTACCTTGACATGCCAAGACATGTAGAGATTAGTTGTATATTCATAGAACTAGGTGAGTATACATACCATTTTGTTAGGAATATTCATCTTCAAAATTATAATTTACTTACCTAGTCGCATTGGATATTTTCCGGTAAGGAGTGCACTCCTCGACGGTGTTCCTTGGACATCAGTAATGTACTGAGACAGTATGGTGCCCTGGTACGCGAGCATGTCTATGTTGGGCGTCATTATCTGATTGGAGCCATGGTAGCTCACGTCGCCCCAACCCTGGAGAATATGAAATATTTTTAACTTTTAAATGGCAACCGACACTTGCCGGATGCAAGTTTATTATAATTAAATTGATTTATAACACCTATCCAACGCTAACATACTGGGTATCGGTGACAAACCATGAATACTAGTCAAGAATATGATTAACATTGTTTCTCAAGCAACAATAACAGTACAACCGCTAAACAATCTGACATTTTAAGGAATATAGGTCGTTCTAGCTGACCCTTTTTTTTGGGGTCGAGTCACCTTCGTCCGTAGGAGATTAAGTACCCTCGAGATACCCTACACGTGACCCTGGGTGGTGCCAACCAGGTGACAACTCTACTGGTGGTAGGCTTCGGCCGTGGCTAGTCACCACCCACTGAACAAAGCCATGTCGCCAAGCGGCCTAGCCGTGTTCCGGCATGATGTTCGGTGTTGCCATTCATGGATGGCGGGTCAGATCAGTTGCGCTGCATGTGCCTAGTGAATGTAGCGTCTCTATCTACTGCCGCCTTCCTACCTAGGCAAGTATGCTCCATCGTAGATCTCATCGTCACTTACCATCAGGTGAGATCGAGATCAAATACTTGCCTATAATGTAATAAAAAAAAAACCCAGTATAATTTAACCTCAGCGTAAATTGTATTCATCACTATAGTGTTTAAAATAGCGTATAATTATACATATGTATAGTTACTTACCAAGTCATCTGCAACTATAAAGACGATATTAGGCTTCTTAACCTTCTTACTATTGCATATAACGCATAACGTTAAACATCTGCAAATACAAAATACATTCACAAAATTGTACCCAATTATATTTACTTATTCAATTCACAACTAAATGTACTTACAAATACAATTTAAATCGCATTTTCAGTAACACTTTTCAGACCACAACCCGCACTGTACGTAATGACGAAGAACTGTAGGTGCGACCTACACTTCGTCGCGTGAAACGAAGCGCCCGAAACGAGCGGAAATGTATTCACGAAAATATAGAAACTCTACAGAACGATGTTCCTACTTAAAGTAAAATATGTACGTTACAAAATATCTTGTAATATCATTTTCTTCAAAAAAAGCTGGTGACCAAACGAGAATATTACACAGTTTAGTATTTTGATACATATACCTATAAGGATATTTGAGACATTGGTAGCTATTTGAACATAAAAGAATTGAAGGTCTCGCGACACGGTACTGTCAAATAACACCTGATCAAATAAAGTGTTGTGATGTACGATGAGTAATACATTTATCATTATATTTAGGTGGCTCGTCTTGTAAAGGTAGCATCAGCCTAAGCTACTACCTAGCTACCTAGGAATACAGAAGTTCCGGGAAAATGAAATGATTTTGGGGATTATTCTCGACCATTCGGGAATATAGTTCACACAATGCAAAAAAGGACATAACCACCTTGCCACTCGAGGCAAAGAAAGATGGTATTTATGACAGTTTACAATTCTAAGATTTGCTCTCGGATTCCCACACTATTTTACACCCTACAAAAATAAAGTACTGCCATAAAACCAACAATCAAATATGTACCGAAGAAAATGTGGTTTTTTTTTATAAGAATAGGCCCGCCACAAACTCCCACGACTGCTACTGGATCCACTGGCAGCGGTGACCAAAGAATACACGGAGGTTTGAATCTTGGCGAGTCCCGGCGAAAATTTATATCTTAATTAATTAAATAAATGAGAATTGCCTCAGAGCCCGCAACCAAATTGGATGTATGAGAAATAGTAGGAGTTGAAAGGAAGATTATCCACTTCCATAATTATTAGCTGTCATAAGTGCCATCATTCGTCACTGCGAGATTATAATTTGTTAATTTACTCGTTTTGCTTGTCACATGCACGCTATTTGACCAACTGTGCAAAGAGAGAAGACGTGTTTTCCAAAACACCTTGCAGTTCCATTTTGTTACATACATGACAGTAATTTGATGTTTTGGTAATTTGTATGCGTGAGAAGTTATTTTGTACTAGAATGTAGACGTATAATGTACACAAACAAATTTATAAATTAATCAGGCTTATTAGGCATATTGCAAGGAACCCATGTAGAGACTAGAAAAAAATGAGACTAAAAGCCTCCACAATAGGTCCTCATTTTCAAAAAAAAGTTTTACGAAAAGCAACCTTTCATTATTAATTAGAGCAATTTTCGGTTAAATGTCTATTCTTCCCTGTTTGTAATATAAATTTCATTTTTGTTTTATTTATATTTAGTTGCTTGATACAAAGTAGCGTTATAAAGTTAGAACAACGATTCTGGACTTTGTTCATAAACGGAGAAAATGTACACAAAAATGAACGGATTTCCTCAAGTTTGTGCTATAAAACAACAATTTGCATGAGCAATGAGAACATCTGGCTTCATGAGTTGCGGTATTAGGGAAACCGACAACATAATTAGAAACGAAAAAAAAGTAGTCAAGCATACGCAAACAAAAATCATTAATCATGGAACTTTGTGTGCCTATTTACATGATACACTTTGTGTGCCTATTTACATGCCTACACTTTGTGTGCCTATTTACATGCCTACACTTTGTGTGCCTATTTACATGCCTACACTTTGTGTGCCTATTTACATGCCTACACTTTGATGATAGTTTAGCTATAGGTTTCCACCAAAATAGCAATATATCACACGTATTTACAGAGCCGACATATAAGGTAGCCGTATCGCGAGGCCCTAGCATCTCTCCGTATAATATTACTATTTGCCATAAAAGCATGGGACATTATCACTCTCATCCCATATATTATGCTCATAAATCTCAGCAATTCAGGGCCCGTCTTCATTGCATTTTAGATACAGCAACAATTTAGATGAATTGTAAGAATCCTGATCCACATTCATTGAGATCAATATGACTGTATCAGTACGCAATCACTAATTTTATATCATCTCCGATATAATCGTGATTAGAGCATGTTTTGTGTTCAATAAATAAATAAATTAATATCAATTACAGGTAATAGAAATGCAATATTCATGTAAATTTATGTATTTATCGACATTCTAGATACTATACTAATACTTCATCTAATATTAGATCAGAATTATGCCTATAGTATTTTTGTTTCACCCAATTATAAGGTTCCCGTCGATATAATTAGGTCATTGAACTAGATTATCGCTTGCCATGACTTATATATAGTTTGCATCACAAATGTTACTCTAATTGATGCAGTATAGTTAGCATATTCCTCCGATGTGTATTATAATAGAACATGGATAACGCAATTACACGCAGCTTGAATACGCAACGCTTCTGGGAGCTGTCAGTGTGTTATGTTTGATTAGACCGTTCATATTACAGCAGCAGCTTGCATCACGCCACCTGTCCAATGAATTGAAGTAAAAAAAAGTGCTCCCTCCTAGAAATCCTCTTCTTCTTATCATGGCTAACAAAACATTATTTTGCCGTCGTGGTCCTTCACCACGATGGCTGGCTTAGCCAATAGACCACTCGACGGGTGGTCGATTATCTGGCGCACCGTGGACAATCATGACGTGATTTCAATGACGTCGCTTGGGAAGGCTCCCTTCGTGTACACCTTGTGTTGGTATCGTCTGAAATTACTAAATCAACTGCCTTTATATATATGAACAAACATGAATATACAAGGTGTATGCAAATAGTGTATAATATTTAAATGGGATAACAAGTAGGTCATTATGTATAAAATATACATGCTAACTAACAGAGTTTAATTTTTATCTGAGAAAGCAAGCCAATGCCGTTTCAACGCGCACTTAGGGGTTGTGTTATTTTTAAAATTTCGAATAAATTTGATCAATATTTTCGGGAATGTGACCATTATAGCCTACCGATGGAGCTGCTAAAATATTTTACACTATTATGGTTACACCTTATATATGGAGTTTGGGAGGCTTCACGTTTCACTTTCAATGTGGCCACAGTTTCAGATACTCAAAGGAACAGGATGTGATGCTTAACCTCAACACTTACCTATAAGATTTCCATAAATACGTGTTTTACTACTATGCAACTCAAGTTTCGTCAAAGTTGAAGGGTATGCTTATCCTTAAATGTAAATAGAGGCAAAGTAAATCTATATATGTACATACTAAAACAAACAATTTGAAGAATATTCCTCCCCAAACAGCGAGGGAATTTAAATTCAGAAATCTGGCAAGCAACAGCTGCTGGCGGAATATTTCAAATAAAAATCTGTTGAACTCTCAGAATTTTTGAAATCTTATATTCTATTTCACATTCGTACTTTAACAACTGTTTAAAAAATCTAAAATGGCACATGCTGATTCAGGTTTCAAAAGTGACATCATGAAACGAAAAAATAAAAACTCTAGTGTTTTGTTTAATTTAAAATTACTGCTTACTGCTCAATGACAAAATAAAGAATCAAAGATCTTATTGGAAGCTCAGCGTCGAGCGGGCCCGCATTGATCGGTGAGTGAAAAACAAAAGGTCGGCTTTGTACCCGCCAGGAAACCTTAATGTTTCCTTGAAACTTGTCGAACTAATTAAAAGTTTAACACCTCTTGTTGCTAAAGCTTCAAGTCTACTACAGTACCTACTGTCTTGGCAAAACAAAGATTCTATGTTTACATGCATACGAATTCGATTTATTTGCGGAAAATCTCGCCATATATAAAAACTAATGTAAAGCTAATTTATCATTCATTACATGTTCACAATCTTCGTAAGTACTATGGGAGACTTATAATATCGCTTAAACGGAGCATATAGTAAAGAAGCAAGCCGTAGCGTTAGAGATAAGTATCGCAATCCAAATAGGTAAAGTAAGTAATGAGTCCAGCAGTGTGATTTTGAAACCTCGGAAATCGGAATCGGATTCGGAACGGTAGTTTGCGTTTACGAAGTTATTTTAATAATGGTAGGAAATAGTAGAAAAAATATTGAACGCAAAATCTAAACTATTACAGTTTCTTGTGATAAAAAGCTTCATACTTATAACCACATAAATCAAACATTAAGTTGAACACTTGTTATTTTTGATATTCACGTTTCTAAGCCTACGTGTTAGTTTATTATTTTTTGTACCGATCTTTGTAAACTGACAAATCCAATGAAAAAAAAGTTTGTTTTATCTATGTCTGAGGTTTGTTTATTGTTGTGATGAGAAAATTACAAAATAACTAAAATGAACGTTCAACACATATTTAATTTGTAACATCATGTCACATAGATGCTCCCTGTTCGTGTAAAAATAAAAAACTAGGTTGCAAGGATACAGCGCCATCTATTAAAAATGTTTGGCAACCGAACCTGGGTATTCACCCCTGTCCGTGCCTATAAAGTTTGAGTATGTGCTTTTGTCTTATTAATGATGCGAATGAAATAATTTTTAAATGTATAATGAACAAATTGTATTAAATTAAATAAATAAGTAGGTTGGTACCTAAATACATTTAGCTCCACTGGGATTGCGTTGTATTTATTGTTTCATCCAAAAATACGGCTTTAATTCTGCTATTAAAGCCAGTACAATATCCAATAATTCGTATAATATCAAATCGAGTAAAAAAAAGACTAAATGCCATCGGAAAGACTTCCTACACATAAATCTCATCGGAAAGTTATCGTCGGATCGGAATGATTTTCCGTCGAGAAACGTCAACAATCTTCGAATTCGGAAATCAAAATAGCAGTATTTGTTTACAAAGTTCGGTACAGCAAAAATAATAATAAAAACATATAGGCCTAGAAACGTGAATATCAAAAATAACAAGTGTCTGACTTAATGTTTCATGTGTGTGGTTATAAGTTTGAAGCTTTTTATCATAAAAAGCCCGTATTAGTTAAAATTTCGCGATCAATATTTTTTCTACTATTTCCTACCATTATTAAAATAACTTCGTAAACGCAAACTACCGTTCCGAATCCGATTCCGAGTTCCGAGGTTTCAAAATTAATGTCCCCAATTGTATCTATAGCATATGCGAATAACTAAATATTTAAAGGTAACCAACTACTTTTACAATTTTCTGCATTCGAAACCTGAGTATTTTTTTCAAAGGGTACCAAGTAGATCCTCCTGTACGCCGTTAACCTAAATACCAAATTAAAAGATTAAATCAAGAGAGAGAGAGAAAGGAAATCAGAGAACTGATTGAAGCTCGCACTATTTATTATGAATGTCGATAAGTAATAGCCCTCATAGGTTACATTGGAAAAAAAATACTAAATTGAATGGATAATGTTGTTGATGTGCGGTATTATGTTGTCGGATTGTCTAGTCTGGCAGACACTAAGTGCACTTCGACGTTACATGCTTAGGTTGTTTCATAACTGACAGGCCGGGTCAGTCTTAACACAAGTAGGTACACAAATGAGGGTGGGCAGAGACAGCTGATGGCCCGTTGCTACGATCCTGGAATACCGTTTCCCTCCAGCCATATTCATAAATCTCCTCATACACTCCAGTCGGTGACGGGCTTGCCCTTTCTGGAATTGACTACATATTTATCTGATTGTGTTAAAGATTCTCCTTGATATTGCTAGTTTTTATAGTACTGTGACTTCAACTATGCTTTAATATGGACTGTTCCTATCCCATGTTGATACAAGTACCTATGTAAGGTATTATTTAGTTGAAGCAATTAAAAAAAACCCATAGAACACTTCAGATCAACAAAAATGGGTGCGCGCATTCAAATAACACGGCGGCATAATTTCATCATCCTTGTGACTGTCACGAGGATGTCATTACTGTGGATGGTTTCGTGTAGAACGGTTCGATATGCGCGACGTCACGCTGCAATTGGATGCACTGCGGTAGATTAATTAGTCGATGACACTAAGGAGCCCATTGATCGGCATACCTAATACCTGGTAAATCAACCCACGTACGACCACATAGTAACACGAGTTGCACTCTTTGTAGGTATGTATCCACATCAAATAACATACAATGGTATCTGCAAATGCCTTACAGGCTACAGTTTTTTTATAGATATTGAAGGAACTCTATTAAGTTAGTAGTAGTTGTTGTATAAAGGTATAAATAGGTTCGAATACCCACCAATTTTTAATTCACGTTATTACTCTAAAACCCTAGTTAAGTCATTGTTGAGCAATTGTGTGTAAATTTATCTTTCTAGTTTCAATGCATTTCTTTAGTAGAAATGATTAAATATGTTCTATACCAACGTATAGGAACTACTGGAAATTATCAAATAGAAGTTTATCAATAGGAGCTGAATATATACGGCTAATTGATAGGTAAGTTATAATTGAATTCTGAAACAGGTAAAATGGATATACATATCTGTATTACAGTCCCTTGTCAGGTCGACGACCCTTCTCCATAGAATTCAATTTCACAATGTTTAGACGCCGGCTCATATTCTGCGCAGCTGTGTGGGATCTTCATCAATTTAATCACAAGACTGAGGGGTGAATGTTTTGTTTAATTACATTGTGTTTCGAGGCAGACGTGTGGAGCCGAAGCGAGCGCAACTATGCTGAAAATGAGTATATCAAACTAGTGTCCGTATAATAGGCAAGTGTATCGTGTCCTTTCCGTATAGTATAGTATGTCGTGGCGAACCTCGTCACAATCAGATTTTTTTTTTTTTTTTTATTACATTATAGGCAAGTATTTGATCTCGATCTCACCTGATGGTAAGTGACGATGAGATCTACGATGGAGCATACTTGCCTAGGTAGGAAGGCGGCAGTAGATAGAGACGCTACATTCACTAGGCACATGCAGCGCAGCTGATCTGACCCGCCATCCATGAATGGCAGCACCGAACATCATGCCGGAACACGGCTAGGCCGCTTGGCGACATGGCTTTGTTCAGTGGGTGGTGACTAGCCACGGCCGAAGCCTACCACCAGTAAAAAGAAAGATGTATGAGAAAATGGATTATCTTTATTTCTTTGTCACTTTTTCCTATGTATTAAGGGGGAGCATCCACCTTAACAGTTATTGTGCTATTTGGAGTGGCGACAATATCAAAAAATCTAAGATCATAAAAATCGTCCTACCCGTTTTTGAGTTATATATGGTGTAACTAACACGACTTTGTCTCATATATTGTAGATTACTTCTAATCTAACACAATCGTGTATAAACATATATGTGCCAACAAAGTTCTTAAATGATATGTAATGATTAATTCGTGTTATTTATTATAACATCTTATTACTGAACATACTGATGTTTATCTACACTGTGTCGAATTATAATTACATGTTGCGTCATCAGGGGGCACTAAATCGGAATGAGATTGTCGTTGACGTAAGGTTTGTGATACACAAGCGCTACACAAACTCTACCAAAAAATCATGAATGCAAGCCTCGCTTTATTGCAGTATAGGGAGATATTCAACTATGCTGCAATTATTTCGATTTTCTAGCACTATAAAAAAGGTTCTACAAAGTTCTACGGCAATATTCTGATCCCCGTCTTTGCGAAGTAATTTCGCCTATTTCTGAAAAAAAACAGCTTATTCATGGCCTCCGTCAGGAGAGACGGTCGCTACAAAAACCCGCTTTCACCCTTTTGTTTTACCGACGGTTTTGTAGTTTTTTTCCCGACAGCGGCGGTCCGCTTCAATTAGTTCTCTACGTGGTGCACAGACCGGCCATAGCAAATCCATCAGCGGGTAGAGCAAACATAAAGAATTTGCCAATAGAGTTTAATTTGGATGCTAAACTTACCGGAAATTATTGTGATGTTTTTGTGTCCAGACTACGTTAAAAACGAATTAAGTATACAAGTATGTATAAAGAATTCATAGTAAAAAATAAATACAAATTAAAACTGGCTAGTTTGTTACAGGCCAGCGCGACCTACCGAATGTTCCGGTTTAGATGCAGTGTTTGAAGTATTATTTATTTGGATTCTTTAACTAAGCTATAATTTAGCTCACCGTATGGTATTTGTTAAGAGGTTTTAATGACATATGTATTACTAGCTGTTCAGGCGAACTTTGTATCGCCTGAGAATCAAATGTATGAAAACATGAATTTATTGGTACTCTATGAAAAATTAAAACCACTTTATCCCATAGGAACCATACACTTGACCGGGATAAAAAGTAGCCTACGTGCTATTCCAGACTATAATCTATCTCTGTGCCAAATTTCATCCAGATCCGTTCAGCCGTTCTGGCGTGATTGAATAACAAACATCCATCCATCCAAACATTCACATTTATAATATTAGTGGGATTGGTAGGTTGAAATTGTGAAAGCAGTCACAATAAATAGTGCGTTACTGGAAACATGGTCATGCCCCTCAATGAGTCAGCTGCGGGCCCCATGCCCGCGCCGAATTTAACGGCGATCCATCAACCTGTCTGGTTGATGAGATGACCCATTTGCTTGGCCGGTGCTCGTCACTTCACCCTATCTAGAACAAGGTTCGAGTCCGACTCATGTTATCGGGTCAAATAGGCATCATTGGATTGATTTCAAAATTATTTTCATACAACACTATTTTTATGAATACAAATTTATTTACAACTATTAGATACGTTTGTAGGGTAATCATCTTGCAAGTCGGTATTCATCTACTTTTAATGGTACGCTCATGAAATTTTGGTATGTAATTCTTGTTACGATATTTTACCATAAAGTTTGGACTCAATTGATTTCGATTTATAATATTACCGTATTTTTAATGTATATATTTTTTTGAAATAAAACTAATTTTAGGGATTTTATCGCGTTTATTCTGTTTTTACGTTCCCGACATTAGTATTCACGTCTATATAAGAAATCAATATATATTTATTCATTAAAACAACAAACGCATCGATTCCTGACGTCCCTTAAAATTGCCGCGTAACTTTTGCGGTTTTTTGGTACGACACTATTAAATAATTTGCGAAATAACTTCGTAATATCATAAACATAATGTTGGTTTTACAAAATACAAACATTTTCAGTAGGGATAAGGCACGTTTACAAACCGGAAAACATTGTTTATTTACGTGTGTGCGGTGGCCCGTACGCAACATGCGAGGTGCCGGCGAATGCAATAAAAACTTTGTGAAGCTAACGCAAATATTTGGCCAACTTTACGCGCACTGCGTACACGTAGGTACTCTTTCAGTTATGCAAATTTTAAGCCTGCTATTGACAAAATTTTGCGAAAGCGTTTTTACCCATCATATTTATTGATCACCTGCCTATGGAAAAATATTAGAGAACCCTATTATTTTGTACCTGTTCGTGAAGTAATCTATAGACTCTAGATCTAGATCAATTAACACCAGAGATGTTAGGATCAAAAAATACAATTCAAAGCAGTGGGAACCTAGACAGGGTGCGCGAGTACATATAAACCTGCGCTTCTTTAACGAATTTGTAATCATATATCAAAAAATACAATTGTCGTATTGCTGGGAATAATTTTTTTATCGACATTTTGAAATTCTGACTTCACATTGTGTGTAGAAATTGCGCTAAAGAAGCCCAGGCTTTAGGTTTTGTATACCCTTTCTAAATCATCCTTAATATTTTAACATTTTAAATGTAAACTAAATACATAAAAATCTGTAAAAAGTGACCGCACTTGACCACAATGCCATCAATAATAATATAAATTGGAATAATGAGGAATCAAACTTGTACGAATGGCTGATTAACTGACGATAGACGCTATATTTTCATGTCACTCATAGTCCATAATTCATAAGAAAATCACTGCACTTTTGCAATAGATTCAAATTTAACTCAAGTCAGATTGGGGTCGGTCGTGAAAAATGGCATTCGATTTGAAATTTGAAAACGTATTTAAAAGTTCAACCGCATGCTGGCACTTGACTCGGTGTCACCCATCGATAGTTCGCAACAATCTCTGGAAGATTCAGGTTTTGGCCATTACGATGATGTCCGTTTCCTGCTTCTTTTTACTTTTATACTCGATATTGTTTCACGACATTATAGACAAAAGGTTTACTGATGTGACTAAGAACGGCACGATATTAATCGTTTCCATCACAATAACTTTGAAATATTATATACTAATTCAGCATCGGGCATCTATAAGAGATGCTATCAAAGTCATAGACGATGACTACGAATTGGCAAAAGATTATTCGGATGAAGAGAAAATGATTGTTCTACATTACGCTCAGAGAGGTATTAGGGTTTGTAAATATTGGATTGTTGCTGCTTTCGCGACCGGCGTTACGTTTCCAGTGAAAGCTTTTTCTTCAATGATCGTCGCCTATTACTGGCATGGACAATTTGAAGCCGTCCCAATGTTTGATGTCAGGTATCCAAAAATAATAGAACAAAACAAAAATGAGATACCAATGTTTTGCGTGCTGTTCATGTTACATTTAACTTTCGGTTTTTATGCAATGATAATGCACATTGGTTTTGATCCTTTAGTGCCTATACTCATGATACATACCTGCGGACAGCTTGATTTACTCAGTCGTAAACTTTCCCAATTGCTTGCTAATACTGAGGATCCTAAGGAAATAGAAGAAGAATTGAAGAAAATAATTAAAAAACTACTACTTTTGTACGGGTAGGTAGCTCATTCGCAACATTTTATCTCGTACTATATTTAGATATGTTGTTAATTATTAATAATATGCCTATTTTATTTAGGTTCATAGACCAAGTTAAAAATAATTTCACAATGTTGTTTGAATATATTTTGAAGACGACAACTCTCCTGCTGCCTTTATCTGCATTTCAAGTAGTGGAGGTATGTAAAATGATAACTATAGGAAGTTCACCCAACGTTATTATTGCACCAAATTTAATTTTTCAGGGTCTCCGAAATAAGTACATTAACGTCGAGTTCATGTCTTTCTTTATCGGCGGTATCTTACATTTCTTTATACCGTGCTACTACAGTGACCTTCTTATGGAAACGGTAAACCTGATTCTTTTCTTTAATTTAAGATTTTGTGACCACATTGATGCAATAAATAGAACATTTTCCTTTATTAGAGCGAAAACTTTCGTCAAGCGGTATACTCTTGCGGATGGGAGAAATGTCCGGACAAACGAGTGCGGAAGATTATACTGTTCATGTTAATCAGAGCCAGGGTTCCGATGGGAGTCATCACTATTTTCTATAAAGTCAATCTTGATACCTTCGCTGAGGTAAAATGTAAACATGTATTTTTTTTATAAATATCACTTCAAAATCCTTATAATATAATTTTGTATTTTGTTCTTTGCAGACATGCCGTCAGTCCTACACTATATTTAATTTGATGAATGCTGCTTGGACTTAGAAGCAAAATAACACTTAAGTACCTAATGCACTGCACACATGAAAGCATACTGATCTTGTAATCTTTTAACCGCACAGAACTGCTTATATATATGTAATAACGAAATTAAATTTTCGTCTGAGTACGATTCAATAAAGATTATTATGAATCAACTATAAAAGAATTTTCATTTAAGACGTCATTGCCACTGAAACCTTTTCTATTATAATTTTGGATAGTCAGAATTACGTTGAGCGTATACTTAATGGACAAAGGCCTAGAAGAAATAAAATTGTAATCTTAATTGCACTGAATGCACTAATGTAAAGGAGGTTTTAAGCGATCCTAAAACAGTAATAATATCGCCAGACAAACACACCAACTATATAGTCCCACACTAAGCAATGCTTGTATCATGGGTACCGTACAACGGACGGCGGGTCAACCCAGTATATAAACTTATACAGATATTAAACATCCATGACTCGGATACAAACAGTTATGCTCGTCACACAAAGTTTGGTCCCTACCGGGATTCGAACCTGGAACCATCGTGAAAAGTATAAACACGATAAGAATTTGTTGTAAAGGGCATGCATTGTTGTAAAGCTATACCTGGTGAATCTCACACGGCGCATCTTCCGTCATATTCTATTCTATACCATCTGCCGAAAGACGTCCATTGCTGGACATAGGCCTCCCCCAATGACTTCCACACATCACGGTCCTCCGCCACTCGAATCCACTTCCTGCTACGCGTGTGATATCATTGGTCCACCTTGTGGGAGCCGTCCTAAGCTACGTCCGTTGCAGCTTGCGTTAAGCGTATTTTATTGCGCTTTACACAATCGTCTTACAATAGGGTAGCGCCATTTTTTATTGATGATGATCATGATGATAATGATTTGAAATAATTTTCGAAATAGCAGCACAAATTATAAAAAATCATTTGAACGTACGCTTAAAGTTTTTGAATGATGAAATGTTTCATTTCTTCAATAAAACAGTAACATATACTTATACCAAGGATTACTTAAGTATATCTCAATATATTATGAGTAGTTATTCAATAAGTAGATTACACCTTACTAGGTTGACAACAAAATATGCTTCAGGTAGGTTTGCCCTTGATTGATGACTACCTTAGTAGAATTGATGACCAATGGAATGAAAGCAACATTACTTATTAAGTGCGTTATACGTATATGCCATGTCAACTTCAACTTCAAACACAGTATTTTAAATAATGTTTATGTTTTTTATGTCATGTACAGTCTGTGGTTCTCAAGAAAGCATTAACAAAATGTACTTTCTGCAAAATATCTCACTTAGTTACCGTACTCCGTTCAACTTGGATTGTTGTCGATATCAAAAATGACATTACATTTGAAATTCGAAAAAGTATTTAAAATAACAAAATCATGTTTATATCTGAACCGATCGCATACTATGATAAATCATGGAAGCAAACTATGGAAACTTCAGTTCTTTTCTATAATGGCACTCTCGTTTTGTTGCTTTAACCTTCTTGTGTATTCCATTTTTGTTCATGACATTCCGAGCGGCAAATACGCCGAGGCCATCAAAAACAGTACCATTTTAATCTTGAATATCACTGTAACTTGCAAATATTTCGTACTTCTCTATCACAAGGATTATTTCATTAATCTCTTTAATATCGTGAACGAGGACTACAGCACGGCCATGGAATCATCTGAAGAAGAAAGGGAAATCGTACTTAGATACTCTAACCGAGGAGTTAGGGTTTGTAAATACTGGTTTGCCTCTGCTACCGCAACGGCTTCCACCTTTCCGCTAAAGGCTCTCGTGTTAATGATGTACCACGGGTGGCGAGGGGAATTTAAACTGATTCCGATGTTCGATCTAACATATCCGAAAATGGTTGAGGACTACAAAAACAGCCCTATATTTTTTTGGACATTGTTCATGTGTCAGCTTGCTTTCGATATCTATAATTCGACGGTGCTGATCGGATTCGATCCACTCGTGCCAATTTTTCTATTACATACAAGTGGCCAGATCGCTTTGCTTTGTAATAAAATAAAAAAGCTGTTTACTGATGTCAAGGACCCCAAGGAAATAGAAAAAGAATTGAAACACATTAATATAAGACTACAACATTTGTATGGGTAAGTAGAATCGATTAAGTAGTTTAAAAATGTTTGGTGATCTCGGACATTCACGACTTAGTTACTAATTTGTACTCGACAGTTTTGTAGATGGCCTCAAACGTAACTTTACATATATGTTCGAGTTTATTATGAAGACTACAATGCTCTTACTGCCTTTGACCACATTTCAAATAGTAGAGGTAAGTTATTTTATTTTATTTTTTACGTTGAACCTTGATTTTCTTCTGTTTTGATGGCTAACTTAAATTATGTTCACAGAGCCTACGTCATAGAGAAGTAAACGTAGAGTTTATCTCATTTTTTACTGGATGCATTTTACATTACTTTATACCTTGCTACTACAGCGACCATCTTATGGAAACTGTAAGCACGCATTAGAAATGTATACTTATAATTAATTAAATTGATTGATAGTCATTTGATAGTATATATTTGTTATAATCAATGTGAAATTGCGTTTTGTGTTATTAATATCCGTACATAGCCGCATCAATTGATACATTTTATAGATATTGATAGAAAGTACTGGTTTCCCTAAATTATTTCTTATGAGGTCTGCCTAAGAATCACCTAAATATATTTTGATTCAGTTATTACTTTTGTCCATTCATCAAAACTATCAGGAAAATTGCTATCCTTATTTATAAAATTGGACCATATTTGCATTTTTTCTTAACAATTTTGCAAATCAACCCTTGTAGTAATAAAAAAAGACTTATAGGTAGGTTATATAAGTATTCAATTAATTCTTAATTTCAACGATTGTTTATTAGAGTGAAAACTTTCGTCAGGCTGTATACTCGTGTGGTTGGGAGAAATGTCCAGACCGACGGGTGCGGAAGACGATATCTTTGATGTTAACTCGCGCCGCGCACCCCATGGGAATCAGCACAATTTTCCACGTCGTCTGCCTCGATACCTTCGCCGAGGTACGTAATCAAAAAGTTCATAACACAATTACAACGCAAGGATAAGATCCACATAATGGACGGGATCCTGATGGTAATATTCAGACTAGAGAGCTTAGAAAATACAGCCAAAATGTTCCGCATATAGAAGTCGACCTCAGAACTTACACTTCACAATTGTCATATGTATATGTAGATTTTTATTTCATTAAATATTTTTACTTTGTTTCAGATGTGTCGTCAATCGTACGGCATTTTTAATCTGATGAATGCGGCTTTGGTATAAAACTATTTCAAAATAACTACAAAGCACATTGCACATAACTCTTGCCACAAACACATATTTTTCAACAATAATCTCAAACATTAACATAGGTAGGTAAGTACTTTTAATTTGAGTAAATATACTTATAACTACCATGTTTTAATATTTTATTTCAAATTACTTACATTGCAATCAGTCGTATTCGTAGTATGAGTGAATTGGTTGTGTTATATAATTTGTCATCTCCTCCAAATGATTATAAGTCATACATATTCTTCATTATGTTAGGTACTTTGTAAATTGGATTAGAAATTCTAAAGAAGAGAGATCTTGAGATTCAAAATAAAGAATTCTAGTCAGGTTTTACCACTACGCGTAGAATACGAATGAGCAAATATAATACAGTTCAAGATTTGGATCCCGGTGGACTGAAAATTTTAGACACAGTTCTTACGCCTGCCAAAACACTATGTTGATTATTCAGCAAGTGGATATTGCTCAACAATAATAAAGATATGTCCGGTACAACACACAGAACAAAAGCCTCATTTCATCCATACATACCCCTATGAATGTTTTTTTCGTATATTGCGAAATACCTTCTTTTTTTCATAAAAAATACATGTACCATGTTTCGAGTAGACAGCGCAAATAGGTATTTTATATTTTTTTGCCAACCTCTATCTTCTATCTTTACCTTTGATTGATTTCTAAAACTTTTTTAAATGCGACTACATTGGTATTATATTGAAATTGTTTTATACGAGAAATATTCGGCAACATACCTACATAGAAAAAAAGAACACCCTGCAGTTTGAACGTGTAGAAAAATTTAATAAAGATAATTGGTTTGCTCTTTTTTCTTTACCATCTGCAATATGACCTCTCGTTGCGTTGCATAGTACCTAATTAAATTTCCTGCCGACATTCCAGTTTAATACCGCTGTAATAAGATTCAGTTTATGATAAATTCGCCGCCTGAAAAATAATGAGCTTCATCGTTCTCTTCACAATGAAGCATCGCTCTCTGCACGCAACCATGCCTTATGTATGCAAATATAAAGGCAGAGCTAAATAATGATTTAGCATTTCGACATATTGTCATGAATCAGTTGTTAAGTATAAAGCAGCATACATGAGGTGTTATAAGATTGATACCCTTGTTTTTCTGTTCATAATTCCAGAAATTATATATATTTACCAATTACCTATACCTATTGTATTGATTCAAGATACAGGAGAAGTCTTACAACTTCTTCGTGTATTCATATAAAGGGGTAGACTAGGACCGAGCCAAATAAAATAAAACATGGGTAAAAGGCTAGGAAGTGTGGCCTACTGGCTGACTTATGATCTTTTTTCTTTTTGTAATACAGGTATGATAGGTTATTTTAGCGCTTATTAGTAGAGAATATTTTTATGGCTGTTTTGCCAATAATTAAAGTTCCACGCACAATCTATTGATCTAATTTCTAAAGCTCTTCAGTATAATATATTTCTGTAACACCATGTAACGCGCTTCACTGACATTACAGAAAAGTACGAAGTCTATCATTCTTAGTTTGGAGTAATTGAGAAAGTGGCAAATAAAAAAACAATATTCAATTACTCTTTTATTTGACGTCGGTTTCTCAACTATTGAACAGAATATAAGATATCCCAATTTGTATTAGTTTTTGTTGTTGTGTTTGCATACTTGTTTTGTTTATGTAAGTACTTGTTGTGCTTTTCTAATATCTCGGGATTATTACAACGTCAATCATTAGGAACACACCTATGACTCAATCCATGGCGCCCAAGTGTAATTGTAGAGACTGGGTGCTGCTAATGGATCATTATAAGTTGGTAAAACTCTGGGAATTCTCTTTGCAACTTCAACGTCCAGCATTGCCTGCATTTTTGACACTAAATCTGGATAGTCTTCTGATAAATCAGTCTTCTCACACGGATCGTTGATAATATCAAATAAACACACGGTACCTGAAAACAAGTGTATTCATATTAATAATAGCAAGGCCGCGACTCAGGTAGTGTTAAATTATTTAATAAATAAATAAATAATTTAAATATTTCCAAATATAAATTAATCTGGAGATGGCATTCAACCTCACAAACTTAAACCCTCAAATTTATAGACGTTTTATAACACAGATATATGAGAGGAGATATGTTATGAAAGCGGTGGGCTTGCGCTCACGTTTAGCCAAAATTACGCTAACATAGAGTTTTCGCCGTCAGTCGACTGCAACTGCACGTCGGTATCGGAGCTCTAACTTTTTTTTTAAATGCCGTGTTATTCCGTGGTTGTGTGCAAAAATACTAGCAGCAAAGTGAACTACGCGAAAGATGGAATCTCATTTCACCAGCCAGTATTAAGTATTGTATTTATTCGTCTTTAAAATAATTAAAAACATCAAATCAAAAAATATTTAATGCCTTTATTATGTTATTTTAGTTTTCATGTAGCACAACGACTTTTTTATTTTTGTACAAAATACATGGCTCTTTAAGTACCACCTATTTTCGCTACTGAGTGTATGTACGAGGCAATGGATAGATCGTGTAACGATACTATGAACAAACTGGTGCGTCGCGTGGTACGGCCGCTGCATGCGGTGACGACGCAGCACGCACCGAATTATTGGCACGCGTGTGTGTGTGAGACTTCGTATTGGTTGGTTTTATGTAATTGCGTGTGTTTTGTGGCGAGTGATGAGGAACAAAACGGAGACAGCGAGTTCCCATACATTTTGAACCGCACGGCATATCTCTCGTGATCTGTGTTTTATAACTTTATTAAACGTCATATACTAATACATAGTACTGCGCAAAGCATAACTCTTGTGCACAGTACTATATGACGTTTGATAATGTTACAAAACGTCTATAAATTTGGGGGACAGACTTTACCACTTCATAATATAAGTATAGGAATACAAATAATGTTTTTTTTTTTGCTTTCATGTTCATGTGTATAGTAATATCATCTTACCGTTTCCTGGATAGCAAATAGTAGTAGATTCAGAACTGCAGTTTAAGGTCATTTTTTTTCTTACACTTGGATCATAGTCAAGACCGAGTGAACCAAGAATGCCATACATTATACTATTCGTAATAGCATCATCGTACGAAGGAGCCTCTCCAATGATGCCTGTCAAATCGCTACCTTGATATGTGCTGTATGATTTGACAACGTCACCCGTAACCAATTTATAGTTTCCGTACGTTATTGCGTAATAATCTGTATAATCATCGATTTCATACATCACAGTTCTATTGGACTCCGCGTTCGCATTTATATTATCCCATTGATTTATGCCGTCGATATCTGACGGCACTTCAAGTCCTGCGGCGCTTAACAAAGTCGGCATCCAATCAGTGACATGCATGTACCCGTCCCAGTACTTATTGGAGTTGTTAAGACACGTGCTCCATATAAGACCTGCAACTCTCACGCCGCCCTCGTATGGAGACATTTTGATCCCTCTCAACGGGTAATTAGAGGCATAATTTGCTGTTGAACCGGAAGTCATTCCTCCATTATCGGAAGCGAACACAATCACAGTGTTATCTAATATTCCTTTATTATAAAGAGATTGGACGATTTCGCCAACACTGTCATCGAGTTTTTTGACCATAGCTGGAAAATATGAAAAAATGCCCTTATTTGATTTAGCTTTATATTTATGTAGCTTTACTCAGAACTTGTTTTGATATGATTTTACTTCAAACTGCGTCGAGTAAAATTACCTGCATAGATTTTTCTTTCAGGTGATTCGACGTGTCTCATCTTCCGCACATCCTCTGGTGGTGCTTGGAGAACTGCACCAGGGTTGCCGCAATGCGCCGCGTTGTGCGCCACCATCAGGAACAGAGGTGACGATGTATCGTGGCATTCGATTACTGTAATAACAAAAAGAACATTATGAAATAAACAAATACCAACGCTACCTACAAGTTACGACTATTAAACAGCTTTATTAAAGTTCGAGGCGAGTAGTTGAAAAAACATTACCCAAATACACAACATTGAATGAAAATTGAAGTTTATATGTTAAGAAACCCACTCTCTTTAGCTTTATCGGTATAGACATCTGTAATGTATCCCTCGACATCCCAAGCGGGCGTTAAGTTATCGTATAACAACAGACCCGACCTGCCATTGGTAACCTGAAACATTTATTTTTATTTTAGTCAACAATTACGATACTATACAAAGCGCAATAACCATGCATTGTACTAATTAACATCATGTTTTAAAATCCAAATCATATAGTTATTTAGCCATTACTATAAAATTTATAAATTCAAAATAACATACCATTTCTTCCAATGTATATTCATAGTAGTCCATATAGCCGCCCCTGTGACCAAAATGACTGTCAAATCCTCTGTTAGTAGGCAAAAATGAAGTACGTGATGAACCGACATGCCATTTGCCAACTAAATGTGTTGTGTATCCTGCACTTTGCAAATATTGTGGCAAAAGAGTAACATTTACAGGAATGCCTCTATCTTCGGTCATACTCAGAGGACGCCCTTGCATTCCTGGAAACGAAACAATAATTCCAATTTAGATTATATGATAGCAACTATGCTATCTGCTAAACCACAATACCAAAATCAGTCCTCAGGAGATAGTGGAAGATGCTTGACTAAAACGACCTTTTCCCGAAATCAGATTGCAATAGAGTTAAGTTGAGGTGTGTTGGTTTACCTGTTTTGTATGAATATTTTCCTGATAACAGAGCAGAGCGGGATGGAGTACAGATGGCGTGGCTGTAGTACCGACCCAGCGCAACCCCGGAGTACGCCAGCAAGTCAATGTTGGGCGTTGGTATCTGGTCTGAGCCATGCCAACTTACATCGTTCCAACCCTAAAATAAAGAACCTGTTTAATATTTAAACAATCGGACTTACTCCCTGCTCTCCTAAGAAAATTATCATTTGCATGGTACATGTACTTTCTCGTAGCCAAGCGTAGCGCCTTAGCTAAGTATAAGCCATGCAAAGATCACATTAAGGTGTGCAGGTAGCATTGTAGCCGATAGTAGTTACCTATGTCCTAGCGCCCATAAGTACAATGTGTTCACATAGAGGGTATACATACACCCACTACCAAATGAAAAACGCTCTTAGCAATAACCAGTGTTATAGTTTCATTGCGTCAACATAGAACATTTTTGAGAACAGACTGTGCATAGGTAATAATCATAGAGCGCAATGCACGTCAACCATTGTAACAACTCCGTACGACACCGAAAGATTTCATGAAACCAAAATACGTGTTACGGCAACGATGTCGAAGAGGTAACCTTTTGTACTACTACTTAACTTACCCACACATTCATACAAAAATATAATCCATTTGCAAATCGATTGTAACTTCTATGGACTTAGGGTATAATTTACGGGCCTGGTCACATATGTAGACACATTAACTTACCAAGTCATCGGCAAGTATGAAAACGATGTTTGGTATCGTGCATTCTACCGCGACGACCGCGACCGAGAAAAACAACGCGACGAGCATTGATGTCATTCTGAAAACTAAATATACATATAACACTTTAGACATATTATCAATATAAAATACTGAGTAGCGTGTCTGTGGAAGAGAGATCAGTACCATATTTCTTTTTACCAACTTTTTACCAACCTTGTAATTCTGATATGTAATTGAATTACATATCCAACTTACAAAAAATGCCGCACTTTGTCTTATCTGATAAGTTCCTTAGGCAATAGAACGTTCTTAACGTCAAACGATTTTTGAGAAAATTTCCGTTACACAGACACGTTAATGACATTATAAAAGTTTTAATATTATTTTCACCCTAAATTGTCTGGTTATCAAAATTGCACCTTGAACGGGGCGAAGAAAACGATTGGTACCATCCAATATAACGCCCTATATGCGATGTTGACTTACCTAATCCAGATGATAGTCGTAAGTCGACGACGTCGGTGGTTGAGAAGTGTCCTCGGCACCCGAGCTACGACTCTACAGTGTAACATATCGGTAACCGGCAGTATTTATATTTTAATTTTATTTATTTTAAACTAACTTCTTTTCTTGGATTTGCCGATGCCTTTTGGTCCTAATATGTAATTGAGGACAATGTTATATTTTTTTCGATGGCTCGTTTTGGGTCCTTATGGTATATGCTACCCAAAAACTATAGTCTTTTGTTGTTAAGAGAAACTTATAACATTCTATTATCTGTGTCTCTATTATTTAAAATAATATTTTGGTGTCAATATCCTACATGTAAGACATCTTATTCATGGTGCGGCGTATGCCGTCATTATTAGACAAATGAACAGCGCCTCTAGCGGATGGTATTTAAAACTTTCAATTTTCTATAAGAAACGTCTAAAACCGTAGACTACAAAGTATATGGTACTGAACATAAAGTTATTTAAAAAAAATATGTCCATACTTATAAAAATATTTAATAATAGAGTTATTAAATGTAGTAGGTAGGTAACTACTTGTCATTTATTAAAATGATGTCTCATGTGACTAGGTGTTACAAACAAAGAAAAATATATCTCGAGTATAAAATATTTTATTTGAACAGTTGCGTCTTTGAATTGTTCTCTCAACACCAGAAAATACACTTATGTAAATATAGAAAAGTACAGACGCAAAAAAATATGCAATTATATTGAGTTGAACAAGCAATAAGTTTTACTTATTTTCAATACACAAATTCTTATACAAAACGTTATTTACGACTAATAAATAGGTACTGATTATTCAAATTTAAAAAAGTTGTAGGCACATATGGCTAAGAATATTCCCTTACAGTTTATAAACTAGTAACTAGGCATCGCTAAAACAAAATTTGTAATCAAATACAGGAATCAATTAATCTTCAGTGCGTTAAGGGCCTAACTACATCTTATTTAAATCTGCTCCTACTACTATTATGCTCTATATGCTACTGAATATAGATTTATTTGGATTGGTCCCGACTCCAAATTATATAAATTAAATTCTCGATTTTTAATACTCCCGATGTCAAAATATTTTCTTTTTAGAGCTCCAACAGGTGGATGACGTGCCTTACTTACCTATATCTTCTGCGGCGAACATTTAGATGCAGAGGCATTAAATCCATCCATCATTTAGCTTCATCGTTCCCATCACGCCGAAGCATACCTTTTGTATGCAATTCCTTGCATTTCTTTGCACTTTGACATATTATTTACATTATATAATTAGTATTTTACGTTGCCTTATACAAGACAACGTAAAGGGGTGATTAAAGTTTTTTATATATTTGTCTGTCTGCTCCAACATAACTATAGAACAAATTTGATAACCAATTTCAATGTGTTTACGCGATAGCTATTCGGTCTAAGATACAGAGTAAGTTTAACAATTTCTATAGATTTTATAGGCATTCCACTACTAGTATACTAAATGGGTTCGTGTTCGTTTTGAACTTATATATATTCTAAAGCTCGTTAAATTAGCTCTAGTGAGCTTATCTAGTAAGATTATATACCTCTTAAGATTATATAGCATCTTTTGAACATAAAACACATTTTTGGCCAATAAAATTTACTAATCTGATTGCTATAGAAGACTTGAGTTTGAAGATTTTTCTACAACATAGATCTACAGTATCTACAAAGACAATTATCTACAAAGTATCTAAAATTTAGTTATCTATACCAAAGGGACTAAATGAGAAAAAGAAAAATAATATTTATATTATATTTGACGTTAGTTTCCCAATTGAACAAGATATAATACTAGGGTTATGTAATATCTTGGGGTTGCTACAAAGTCAAAGTAGTATTAAAACCTACGACTCAATCCATGGTGCCCAAGTATAATGTGGAGACTGGGAGCTGCTAATGGGTCGCTGTAAATTGGTTTGACTCTGGAAATTTTTTTCGTCGCTTCGGTGTCCAGCATTGCCTGCATTTCTGACACCAAATCTGGATAGTCATCAGATAAGTCAGTCATCTCACACGGATCGTCGATGATATTGTATAAACACACGGTACCTGAAAACAAGTGTATTGGTATTAATAATAATGTTTCTTTCTTTTGCTATTAATTTCTCTAGTATTTCATCAGTAATTTGATCTCACCGTTTCCTGAATATGGCATTCAAACTCACAAACTTAAACCCTCAAATTTATAGACGTTTTATAACTTTATCAAACGTCTATAAATTTGGGGGAAGACTTTACCACTTCATAATATAAGTATAGGAGTACAAATGTTTTTTTTTATTTCATGTTCTTATGTATATTAATATCATCTTACCGTTTCCTGGATAACAAATAGTAGTCGATGCAGAACTACAGTTTAAGATCATATTGTCTCTTACATTGACATCATAGTCAAGACCGAGTGAGCAGAGAATGCTATACATAGTACTGTTTGTGATGGCATCATTGTACGAAGGAGCCTCTCCAATGATGCCTGTCAAATCGCCTCCTTGATATGTGCTGTACGATTTTGTAACATTGCCAGTGACCAATTTGTAGTCTCCGTACGTGATAGAGGAATAACCTGCGTAATCGTCGATTTCATACATCACAGTTCTATTGGACTCCGAGTTCGCATTTATATTGTCCCATTGATTTCTCCCATCGATATCTGACGGCACTTCAAGTCCCGCGGCGCTTAATAAAGTCGGCATCCAATCAGTGACATGCATGTACCCGTCCCAGTACTTATTGGAGTTGTTAAGACACGTGCTCCATATCAGACCTGCAACTCTCACGCCACCCTCGAATGGAGTCGTTTTAATCCCTCTTAACGGGTAATTTGATCCATAATTTAGAGCTACACCGGAAGTCATGCCTCCGTTGTCGGACACGAATACAATTATAGTGTTATCTAATATTCCTTTATCATAAATAGATTTGACGATTTCACCAACGCTGTCATCGAGTTTCTTGACCATAGCTAGAAAATATAATAGTTTATTAGTAATAGTATATTTCACATAAAAGTTAAGTTCGCCTCAAACCGCAAATATATACAATTACCTGCGAAGATTCTTCTTTCAGGTGACTCGACGTCTCTCATCTGCCGGACTGCCTCTGGCGGGGCTTGGAGAACTGCACCTTCGTTGGCGGCATGCGGTGCATTGTGCGCCACCATCAGGAACAGGGGCGACGATGTGTCGTGGTTTTCTATGACTGTGATAGAGAAAATAAATAATATTGTGTGTACGTGATTAAGTAGCTTAGAAAACATTACACAACAACAATTAATTATACAGGGTGAAAGGGGCATAATGCCTATAATAAACTGATAGAAATCATTTATGTCGAAAATCATGGGATACAAATGTTGTAGTTTTTGGCACGCAATGTATCGTAAGCCACGCGATCACAACACAACGCTCCGCCAGATACCCGACTCATGCGAGTGATGAGCGCGCTCGAGCGTATCGAGATTCAATCTACATTGCAGATTTAGGTCTAGAATAGTAATGGGGGATCCGGAATCATGAGCTGATCCATGGCTGATCCATGGTATCAGTTTTCGAAGTCACTTAAACCCTGTATACGATAAGTTATAAGTTTTATATCGCTAAAATGGAAATATCACCTGATTTAGCTTTATCAGTATAAACGTCTGTAATATATCCCTCGACATCCCACGCGGCTGTTAAGTTATTGTACAAAGAAAAGCCGGTCTTGCCATTAGCAACCTGTAACGCAAAATTTACACTTTAAAAAAGTTTAAGTATCACATCATACTCATTTTTAAATATTTTTAATTTTATTACCTACTTACTGGTCTTTATATTATTAATTTTTTGTTAGCCATAAAATTGATTGTTTTTAGGGAATGAAACCCCATAAATTGTTTATGAATAAACATTAAGGAATATTCTGCTAGTCATATATATAACGAACCAACTGTTAACTTGCCTTTTCTTCCAATATGTATTCATAGTAGTCCATAAAACCGCCCCTGTGACCAAAATGACTGTCAAATCCTCTATTAGTGGGCAAAAACGAAGTACGTGATGAACCGACATGCCATTTTCCAACTAAGTGCGTTTTATATCCTGCACCTTTCAAATATTGTGGCAAAAGAGTAACATTTACTGAGAGTCCTCTATCTTCACTCATAGTCAGTGGACGCCCTTGCATTCCTGGAAAATAAAACCATTTAGATTCCTTTTAGGTATATACTATGATTTCTGCTGAACGAAACACCTTAATTCTGTCGTCACAACATAATGAGAGCCAGTTGGCCAAAAGACCATTTCCCTAAAGCCTAACTGCAATCCAAGAAAAAGTAAATCGAGGATGAAATTTTTCAATAAGGACTTGGTTGGTTTACCTTTTTACTCTATTTAATCCTGGTATTGAATTTAAAATATCATTAATTTGTAAATCTTAAAGTATTTTTTTTTATTATTTTAAATATAGCTTTACCTGTTATATGTGAATATTTTCCTGACAACAAAGCAGAGCGGGACGGAGTACAGATGGCATGGCTGTAGTACCGACCCAGCGCAACCCCGGAGTACGCCAGCAAGTCGATGTTGGGCGTGTGTATCTGGTCTGTGCCGTGGAAACTCACATCGTTCCAACCCTAAATCAAAAGAACATATTAAATCATAAATTTATCAGTAATATAATTTCATCGTTCACAGTTGCCGTTAAACATATTTTTGTCTATTGAAATCGTCTCAGTCTCAAAATACTGAGGGGCTATCTTTTATTAAAAAATATTTCCTTAAAATTCTTATTCATCTAAAAATGCTTTGAAATGCATCTTTAAGTAGATTTTAAGTTCTATTAATATGGGAGTTTCTTTACACGGCCTTTAAAACTTACCAAGTCATCAGCAATAATAAACACAAAGTTTGGAAATGTGCAATCCACTGCGACCACGATGATTGAGAAAAACAACGCGATATCAATTGATTTCATTCTGAAAAATAAATATTGTTTTTTTACCAACTACGTTTTCACTAGAGATAACTTTTTTAGGGGTATATAATATAAAAATGTTACCTTGAGAAGTTATACCGAGTTTTTTACCATTCAAATCTGACTTCCAATGTGCTGTGTACAAGTGACCGCAGTACGCGAGTCACTACTCAACAATAATGTAATATTTCGGTAGCCGGCAGGCTTTATGTTTTAATATTATTTTCTTTAAACCTACTTCTTTTCCTGGATTCAACCGTGTGGAAAGGTGTAAACCTATAAAGTCATGCATAAAGTCTACCCATCCATCCATTAGCCGAAAGATGTCCCCTGATGGACATAGCTAGGCCTTCCCCAATGACTTGCACACATCACGCTCCACCGTAACTGACATGCACCGGCTTCCAGCGACGCGTTTGTAGGCGTTGCGATGTCCCTACCCAAACATACCTAAAGATATGACCAGCTATTCAATATGCTTTAACTTTCTGGTGTAACCCGGCGACATTGCGCTAATTATTTGACAAGCTTATCTTTAAGTGTATCACATCTTTTTAACAAAATTCTTAACACTGACTGTCTGACAACACACAGTTATATTATTTTCCTTGAGTACCCTAGAGTTGTACTATTTTTCTAATTTCGAAGTCCCTAAGGGGATCAAAGTTTCTTTGTTCTTTTTATCTTATGATTGGGCATATGGCTGATATCTATTATAAAACTGTATGAACTATTATGAAATTGGCTGTGCCAGTATATTGAAGAAATAAAAAAAATGGTACAATAGACAATTGGAAAGACTCTGAATCGAATATAAATGTTTTGTTTTGTTCGAATTTTCGCTACGTTGCTACTTACGTAAGTTTGCTAATTATTTATTTTATGTCAACACGTAAGCGACGACTCGTTTGTAACTAACGGCCTGGCCACGGGACATTCGCCATAGCGAAAAATCGCCTGGCGCGACACGGCGGCGCGTCTTGCGATTGAAACAAACGTATAGAAATGTACTGAACAAGCCACGGGGCACGGCGATCGCCAGCGCGGTCGGCGGCTTATACCGGGCGAATCGCGCGGGCGGCGGACAGCGCGGCCGGCGAGTGAAACAAATACATGAATCAGTACGGCGCAGGCCACGGCCAGTGTTGCCATATTGGGTATTTTTTTCGCAATTCTGGGTAAAAATTTTGGCTCTGGAGAAATTTTGGAGACATGAAATTCTTGGAGAAAAATTTGGAGAAAAAAAAAATACCATGGAGAATTTTGGGTAATTTTTAGTTTCAGTGGGATTACCTGTAGGATGACCACAACGCATGTTACGAACGCACGCGTTAAACCATCTCGCTCAGTGGGGACAGGTAACGTAAAAAAAAAAAAAAGGTCATTCCGCTGCTTCAGTTTGGAAATTAGAACAGTATTTCAAGGAAAAAATAAGAAAAAGGCAAAAAGCTAAGCCGATATTATTAACTTTTTGCCTTGGGGTAAAACTTAAGCAAATTGTATCATTTTGGATAAAAATAATTTCAAATTTGGGTATAAGTAGAAAATCACATCTGGCAACACTGGCCACGGCGTCGGGCGGTAGTCGCGGCGACTTGGCAGCGATCAAATCTGTTTAGTCGTTTTCGCCGCGAATAATGAACACGGAGCTGTTTATTGCCGAAATATTAGCCAGGCCGCCTATTTGGAAGTCTGGCCACCCACATCATAAATATAAGCATGTAGAGAAGATATTGTGGGAAGAAATTAAAAAAAAAATCCCAGGTTCTGAAGGTAGATTTTTTTTATTTATAGGTACAAATAATTAGTTAGTAGGTTACAAAGTAGTCTTTAAAATTATTTCTTAATTTTTTTTCTGCGTACATTCTGTATTTCTCATACTTCTTGTGGAATTCTTCATCTATACCTCGATTCCTATTCAAATCAATTCAAATGTAATAAAAAAAACATGTACTCCACAATCTCTTCCAAATGTGATGTCTTGAACAAAAATACTATTAATAGCAATATCGAGATAACTTTGATAGCAACATTTCGCTCTCGGACGTCCTTACTGATCGCGGCGGCGATCGCGACTGCCGCCGTGCCCCGTGGCCTGCAAAAGATGCCGCGCGAATTGCTGCCCCGCCACTCGCACTCGCCGTATCGCGCCGGGCGATTTTTCGCTATGGCGAATGTTCATGAAAGAAGAATATCTATATACTTACTGTGCATAATAAGTAGTAGTTTTGGGGTCGAGTCACCTTCGTCCGTAGGAGAATTAAGTACCCTCGAGATACCCTACACGTGACCCTGGGTGGTGCCAACCAGGTGACAACTCTACTGGTGGTAGGCTTCGGCCGTGGCTAGTCACCACCCACTGAACAAAGCCATGTCGCCAAGCGGCCTAGCCGTGTTCCGGCATGATGTTCGGTGTTGCCATTCATGGATGGCGGGTCAGATCAGTTGCGCTGCATGTGCCTAGTGAATGTAGCGTCTCTATCTACTGCCGCCTTCCTACCTAGGCAAGTATGCTCCATCGTAGATCTCATCGTCACTTACCATCAGGTGAGATCGAGATCAAATACTTGCCTATAATGTAAACAAAAAAAAAAAAAATTAACAGCTGCATCTTTGCAATAATTATCTTAACTCAAGGACATGATACAAAGTACATAATAAATAAAGTAAACGACAGAAAATTCGAGAACAGAAAAATGTACACAGTTTTATTGATTTAAGTTATAAGTAGGTAAGTATTTAACATAATACATTTTTTCACGTTGATTTGAGTTTTTCTACGTATTGTTTCAAATTTGAGGAACCTATAAGTACATAGAGCTACTAATACGAGCATCGGATTGCTGCTTCACCAACTAGTAGTAGCTACGGTTAACAAACATCACGAGTATGCTATCAAAACATGATTCCTTCAAAAAAACGGTTTAGAAATTCCGTGTTTGGCCGATTGGCACAAGCGTTGCTCAGTTTAGGCTCACTCATAATTAATTTACCAATTCATTAGTTTAACTTATCAGCATTTTGTAGGTAAGCACATCAGTCACGATAGCTATTGGCTCAATTACATCTGCATTATTGGAACCTCAAAAATGTGTAATTACTAGACTTCCAATTATCATTTGCTGACTGCATAAAGGTACATGGAAACAGTACCTTTATGCCGTCGTATCGTACTGTATTTAGCTAATAGACCCTAGGATTCAAGCCATGGTGCCCAAGTATAATTGTGGAGACCCGGAGCTGATAACGGATCTCTGTAAAGTGGTATGACCCTGGGTATTCTCTTGGCCACTTCAATGTTCAGGAGTTCCTGCATCGTCGTCACTAGATCTGGATACTCTTCAGTTAAGTCTGTCGTCTCACATGGATCCTTTATAATATTGTACAAACAAACAGTATCTGAAAAGAAAATGAGTCAGCGGAAAAATGGTCCTTGCGTTGTGTATACATGATAGGTATATTATATCATAAGCACTATATGATAAATGTTCATTATTATATGATATGGGTAGGTACTTAATGTTCTTTTATGACATACTGTGAAATAATTATTGCAATATGGTACATAATTTTAATCATTTTTTTGACGGCCTGATTAGCTCTGTTGGTAGTGAGCTTTCTGCGCCGAGGGTCCCAGGTTCGAATCCTGGTAGGGACAAACATAGTGTGATGAACACGAATGTTTGTACCCAAGTCATGAATGTTTGATCTATATAAGTAATATATACTGGGTTCGCCCCCAGTTCATTGTACGGTGCCCATAATACAAGCGTTGCTTAGTGTGGGACCGTATAGTTGGTGTGATCGTCTGGCGAATTTTATCTATTTATTTAAACTTGTGGGGCAGTGCGTCTATCGCTCACGCGTTTACTTATGTCGGTAACGTTACGCACGTGCAGATTTTTGCTATTTTAGCTTATAGTGATCGGAACCCTTAAATCTGTATTTTTGCAAATTTTAGAGATAGGTATACCTTTCATAAATTATTTCACTGTTGAATACAAAATTATAGAATCATGACAAAATTAAATGACAATCCAATTGGCCTTACCGTTTCCTGGATAGCAAATAGATGATGCGGAACTGCAATTCATGATCATGTTGTCTCTTACATTTAGATCATAGTCGAGACCGAGTGAGCAAAGAATGCTATACATTGTACTGTTCGTTATAGCATCTGTGTACGACGGAGCCTCTCCAATAATGCCTGTCAAATCTCCACCTTGATATGTACTATATGATTTTGTAACGTTTCCAGTGATTAGTTTATATTCTCCGTACGTGATTGAGGAATAACCCGTGTAGTCGTCGATTTCATACATCACAGTTCTATTGGACTCAGAGTTCGCATTTATATTATCCCATTGATTTATGCCGTCGATATCTGACGGCACTTCAAGTCCTGCGGCGCTTAACAAAGTCGGCATCCAATCAGTGACATGCATGTACCCATCCCAATACTTATTGGAGTTGTTAAGACACGTGCTCCAAATAAGACCTGCAACTCTCACGCCACCTTCGAATGGAGACATTTTAATTCCTCTCAAAGGATAATTGGATCCATAATTTTCGGAAACTCCGGACGTCATGCCTCCATTGTCGGCCACGAACACAATGATAGTGTTATCTAATATACCTTTATCACTCAGAGATTTGACGACGTCACCAACGCTATCGTCCAGTTTCTTGACCATGGCTGGAAAACGTCAAAAGTCAGTCAGTCAGATTGATTATCTGGCCTTGTATTTGAACAACTAAGGGAGCGTTCAAGTATAACCAACGCTTTGGGGGGGGGGGTTCTGAAACGTTACGATGCGTTACAGGGGCGGGAGGGGTGGATTGAACTACGCGTTACGTAACATTGTTTTAACCCTTCAGAACGGTCACGTTGAGATTTTACGTTTTACTAGGGTGAGGGAGGGGTAAACAAAAATGTTACGGCGCGTTACAAGGAGGGGAGGGGGGGGGGGTCAAAAATCTCCAAAAATTGTGTTACGTAATACTTTAACGCCCCCTACGTGGAAATGGTTAGACGTTACCTGCAAAGATTCTTCTTTCAGGGGACTCGACGTGTCTCATGTGCCGGACTTCCTCGGCCGGCGCCTGGAGCAGGGCACCCTTGTTACCGCCGTGCGGCGCGTTGTGCGCCAACATCAGGAACAAAGGCGATGATGTGTCGTGGTTTTCTATTACTAGTCACACAAAATTTCAAATAACATGTTATTTTTTTGGGATAATAAACATTAGTACTTCAGACACACTAATAATACAATTTTCAAATACATACCAAATTATATAAAATTGCATAAAAATGGGCGTATCTTTTAAATATTTTTTTTTAATAAGGGATGCAAGTCCATACGCTTTAACTTATATTAATGGGATAAATAATAAAATGTTATATTTACAACAACAAACAATACCAGCCCTTTTTAATGTCCCACTGCTGGGCACGGGCCTCCCTTCAATTCGAAGGGTATTAGGCAATAGTCCACCACGCTTGCCCAATGCGGGTTGGCGGACTTCACACATCTTTCGAGGGGTTCTCTCAGATATGCAGGTTTCCTCAAGATGTTTTCCTTCACCGTTTAGCTAGTGATAATCGTGGTTGAAAATAAGATTCGCACATGAAATCCAGAAATCCCAGAGGTGCGAGCCGGGGGGTTTGAACCTGCGATCTTCGTTACCGAGGCAAGCGTTCTACCAACTTGGCTATGACTGCTTTGTAAAATGATATGATTATATTTACGTAAGTATTTTTGTAACCATTGTTTAACACTTTTTTATACATTTTCTGATTAAAGTGTATTAAAAATTAGAACTTACTTGACTTGGCTTTATCGGTATAAACATCTGTAATATATCCCGAAACATCCCAGGCAACTGTTATGTTATCGTATAGAGTGAACCCAGACACTTTGCCCGTGGAAAACTGTAAAACAAATAAGGAATATTATTGTATAACTTGTAATAATAACAATAAATGTTTATTTCATAAAAAACGTTGTACAATTTAAATAGAGCCCTGTAGCCTGTGGTAGCTTTTTACAAGCTGTGTTACAGGCTGCAGTGTCTTCCCCGAGTTCACATTCGCATAACATTACACAATTTTGAGTCACAAATATTATAAACAATACAACACATGACGACTAAAATAATAGTATAATCAGATTCAAAATTTAAGTTTAGAATAAGTTTAAATTTATAAGTAATAAGTTTAAATTAAACTTTTTTCATTTCATTTCATTTCAAATTTAGAAGCAAAAAAAAAAAAAATATTAAAGGAAAGAAAAAAAAAAAAAAAAGTAAACAAACAAACATCAGGGGCAGAATGAATTATGTATTATATTTTTTTTTTCAAATACAATCATTCAAATCAATGTACTTATATTCATTGAAATTAGGTCCAGCGTGACTCAATCATTACGTCACCTGGACGAATTTACGCGTATCGCGTGTATACTTACCGTTTCTTCCAAAGTGTACTCATAGTAGTCCATGAAGCCGCCTCTGTGCCCGAAGTGGCTGTCAAATCCTCTGTTAGTGGGCAAATATTTAGTACGTGATGAACCAAGATGCCACTTGCCAACTAAATGCGTTTTATATCCTGCACTTTTCAGATATTGGGGCAAAATAGTTACGTTTTCCGGGAGACCTCTATCTTCGCTCATAGTTAGTGGATACCCTTGCATTCCTGGGAGTTTAAGGAGGTATTTTTAATTATAATCGGTAGAAATAACTTAGTTTATACAGGCTGATTCAGAAAGAGCACACCCCGCAAAGTCAACCCGCATAGACACAATAAAGGTATAGTATTGCTACTATTGATCGTACTACGTTAGTCGTGCATTGGATAATGATTAGAGTTAGAAGTTAATGGTTAATCTGGAATTATATTTACCTGTTATATGTGAATATTTTCCTGATAACAGAGCAGAGCGGGACGGAGTACAGATGGCATGGCTGTAGTACCGACCCAGCGCAACCCCGGAGTACGCCAGCAAGTCGATGTTGGGCGTGTGTATCTGGTCTGTGCCGTGGAAACTCACATCGTTCCAACCCTAAAAACCAAATGAAGCTATGACCTATTAACACCCGCTAGGAAATGTCAATGCAGACTACTACATATAATTACGCAATAAAACATTGTTTAATAGCTGTAGGTACTTTGAATACGTATCGATTAATTAGTAGGTCGTATAAAACTATGACTCTTCTAACACAACTTAAATGATGTGGCAATTAAAAGGATTTACAAAAATACTAGAAAACATTTCAAGGTGTTAACAAGTAGAACGATGGACTGGCGGCGATCCCAGTATATTATAATTTATTATTTAAATAACATGCAGGACTCTTGTTCAAAAATAATGCTCATCACACAATGTTTGTCCCTACCAGATTTCGAACCTGGAACCCTTGGTTCGAAAAGCAGGGTCACCATCAACTGTGCCAATCGGGTGCCTCAAGGCTTCCTAGTTATACCACGGAACCCTAAAAAATATTTTAAAGTTTCGAGTGGCCCGGTGAGATTTGAAGGTCAAATCAGGCATCAAGGGGCCAGATTTGAGAGGAGTGAGTAAGTCCCGAGACCAACAATAATGGTCGAACTGTATCACAAGTAACTCTATACCTACATGTTATTGTTCATAGATACGATTATCTGCAAAATAGTGCCACACGTAACAGTTTAATGGGGCAAAAATATATATTATTATAGTTTGTGCAACAATAATTAATATGAACTCACCAAGTCATCAGCGACAATAAATACTATGTTGGGAGTTGTGCATTCTGCTACGGCGACCACGATCGTGAAACAAAATGCGATCTCAATGGAATGCATCCTAAAAAAAAACAAAAAAAAAAGCATATGAAACGCTTAAATTGTGGTTAAAGCCAGAAGATTTCTATATATTAATTATCTTACGTTACTTCGAAGTGGAAATAGGACGATACGATTAAATTAGCATTCAATATGATGCCTTCGTATCTACGTTCGACGATGAATGTACCGAATTCAGTACAATTGTCGAATAGTTTATCACCTACACGCTAAAACGTGTGTGTGTTCACCAGATATCAACCAACTGTCTTCTGTACTGCGATAACGATCCAACAATCTATACATATAAATAAAATTGGAGTATCTGTTTGTAATATTAAAATAACCGCTTTTTACTAAGTGCATTTGGATGTATACACGTTACCTATACCGAAACAACATTTTTTACAATTTTTGTCTGTCTGTCTGTCTGTCCGTCTGTCTGTCTGTCTGTTTAATTAATCTCTGAAATGGCTGGACCGATTTTGACGGGACTTTCACTGGCAGATAGCTGATGTAACAAGGAGTAACTTAGGCTACTTTTATTTTAGAAAAAATAAAAGGATCTCACGAAAAAAAATTAAAACCAATGTTGCAGCGCAGCGCCTGATTAAGTTTGATAGCAACAACATGCAATGCGTCCCGCGGGCTCAGAATGGGCGAGCAGGCTGTTGTCAACGGTTGTCTTTGTTAAATATCACGCGGACGAAGTCGCGGGCAACAGCTAGTATTAAATATATGTCATTCGGAGTAGGTATCGCTGCTTACATCACAATTTGTCATACTGTTGAGAACAAATTGTATTTAAAAAAATGGACGTATCGAAATTCTGACTTCACTTAATGATTACAAATGAGCTAAAGAAGCGCCTGATGGTAAGTGACGATGAGATCTACGACGGAGCATACTTGCCTAGGTAGGAAGGCGGCAGTAGATAGTGACGCTACATTCACTAGGCACATGCAGCGCAACTGATCTGACCCGCCATCCATGCTTAATATAATAATATGCTTTCTGAATCATACTGTATAAAGTTAGTATTAAATAAGTAAGCAAGCAAGCGTAATAGTCCTCATAAGATAATATTTTAAAGAAGTTTATGTCAAATAGAGCAAGAAGTTGCCCAATGTGTGTGTTAACAGCTCGCGACGCTATAAGGGTTCCAAGTGTGATCACTCAATTGACTCGTAATTGACATCACTTTACTTATACCAATTTCTAAAACCGCTGTTAATTAGGTAGTAATTTATTCAGGGTGTAACTTGGACTGCCCCCAGCCCATTTGATGATATTTTATTTTTATATTACGCTTGATACGTAGATGAAGATATAATATTATTTGTTATATATCTTCGTGTAAGACTTTATATCACAGTATGATGTTAATAAGGGCAATGTACTCTTATCATCACCCTGTGTCGTATTTTGCCTGGATATGATAATTTGCTTACGTCATAATTATTCGTCACTTATGTCGTGCAATAAATTGCTCAATTCTACACGCTTGACGCAACATCGTGTTGCTATGCTAAGGCCTATGTCACGGTCCACTCGCTCGTACAGTGTGGTATTGAAAAAGTGTTGTAACTAGGTATATTACCTGAACACCTATTATTTCCACAGAAAATAATGGTCCCAATTCATATAGTTAACCTACCTACTTTATTTGCCCGCCAGTTTGTGCATAAGGTCATTAACAATTATTAAAAGTGGTACTGAAGGCCGTAGGCATGGATGGCGGGTCAGATCAGTTGCGCTGCATGTGCCTCTATCTACTGCCGCCTTCCTACCTAGGCAAGTATGCTCCATCGTAGATCTCATCGTCACTTACCATCAGGTGAGATCGAGATCAAATACTTGCTTATAATGTAATAAAAAAAAAAGGCAGCGAGGGGATTTAACGTTAGGTGAAGGTTACACTTAATTCTAATAATGAAATTATAGAAATAATTTATGTCGAAAATCATGGGGTACAAATGTAACTTTTGAGCGCGCAATGTATTGTAAACACACGATCACAACACAACGCTTCCCGCGATACCTGACTCCTGCGAGTGATGTGCGCGCCCAAGCGTATCGAATTTCAATTACCATTGCAGCTTTAGGTCTAAATTAGTATTTTGTATCCAAATCACGTTGAGATAGACAACTATTATGATATCATGCTAAAATTAATTTAAAACCTCTGAAATATCGACGAAAACTTCCAACTCTGAGGTTCCAGAATCATGACCTGAATACATGGTATCAGTTATCGATACAAAGTCATTTACACCCTGTATAGGTCTATGACGAGATTAGTACCTACCTAATTATTATTCCTTTAACCTTCATTTATTCAAGACAAAGGTTTCTGTTTTAATTGCCTAACATTATGATACTCCTAGATTGAAATACAGAACCATTCCAGCAAGAGCACCGATATGAATATCACCAATAATAGTTCCCACTAAGAGCACCCGACGGGTGCGCGTAGACTAAAAATATTAAATATTTTTATTCTATTCCAAAATATATTCGAATGGTGATATTCAAATCGTTGCTCTAACTGGAATGGCTCAAAATGATAGCTTAATACTTATTCCGGAATTACTTTTAAATGTGCACGGATGATAAAATATAATAATTTTCATAAAAAAGTAAAAAATAAAAAACATTTATTTAAGTATAAACCTTATTATCTACCTACTTAACTATCACAATTCATATTATATTCGTTTAACTATATTTATATAAGTAACCTAAAACGCATCCCACCTACGTATTTTATCACTTAAATAAATATCAAACAATCGAACAGTTCAAACACCACATATTATCAACTAAAAACATCTAGAACACGCTCTTCAAGACACACAAAAAGTTTGTCAACCCAGTAGTGCCATCACAACTGACGACCCCGGACAATGTCGCGTTTCTACCAGCTCGCTGCTGGTTGAAATTGATCGACAGATTTATATTATCAGTATTTTTGTTATTAATCGGCATCCCGTTCAAGTTGAGAGTGGAGTTATCTCGGCCCGCGATCCAAGGTTTCCAAATATAGTTGTAGTTCGCCGGGTCGGCGTCGGCGCTGAGGCGGGGCGCGCCGCGGCGAAGCTGCTGCGCGCGCAGGCCGCGCAACCGCGCGATCAGCAGCGCGCTGATCTTTTCCGCGCGCTGCCACAGGTCGTGCCGCTCCGCCGGGTCTCTGCGGACGTTGAACAGGCAACCGCGACCTGGAATACTTAAACATATTAATACGATCTTGTAGATTCGTGGGGAGCCGTTGGTTGCAGATTGCTACCAACCCTCCGTTGTGACGTTATACGGCAGAGGCCTATGGCCAGCAGTGTACCGTAGACATTTTCCGGCTGATGGTGAATGCGCACCAACGATAAATCGTACCCCTTTTTTGGTAAAACCAGCTAGCTGCATAAAACCAATTTAAATATCACTGTTTGAAAATTTACAAGATGCAGGTAGTCGGTTATCACTCTAGCTATGTCAGTCACTAAACGACCTAGCAGATAATGGGTTTTACCGGTAGACATATTGCTTCGAAACGAATCGATTGGTATATTTGATTTGGCTTTAATGCTCAGATAATCTGTTATACCAAAAAAATGTTATACCATAAAAATTGTGACTAGTATTTTTTTACATCAACGCAATTGGTATGACCCACTCGTTAACCCCTTAAAATATTTTACACTATTTTTGCTACAAATTATATGTAGATATCGATTTCACACAAACATGACAAAATAATGGCATACCCACATGATATGTGGTGAGCCCATCGCCACAATGCAAACTCCTTCAGTCACCTTTAAGACTCCAGACATTTTGATATGTTTAAGTCAAATATGTTAATTAGATATTTATTAAATTAACGGATTTTCCGTGTGCATTAATACTTCTGACATTGAAAACGACCAAGGTAACGCGGTTCTTTGTAATTCTCAAATCAAGGCTTTACACCTTTTTGTAACTCAACCACACTTTATTTGTGGTACAAATATTCACATTGAGGGGAAGTCCGAGTCTATTTGTGAAAGTTTGATATGACTAATGAAAATATAAGTATCAAAATCAGAAGTGATTCACTGTGTAGGTAACTGTGACTACTAAATAATATCGACGATAGTTGGTAGTGACCCTGCTTTCTGAGCTGAGAGGAAGAGCAAGAATGTATTTATAAAAAAAAAAAAAAGTACCGCCAGTCGAAGTCATTAACTTTTCGGTCCTAAACTAAGCAGCGGTTGTATTATGGGTACCGCCTAATGGCCTGGGGTGGTCTCAATATATACAATAGACAGTTATATAGATATTAAACATCCATGACATAAACATTCGAGCTCATCACACAAGGTCAACTAGAATTCGAATCCGAGACCCTCAAACAGAAAGCAGAATAACTACCAACTATGCTAATCAGGTCATCAATATTAAGTATGTAATTAAATATTTACTTACTAGGTGTAGGAACACATAGAGTTGGATCGCTGACTGTGTCCCCTTGTACTATAGTAGCTGCTCTCCTCATTTCAGTAACATCATCCGGATCCAAAAATGCGCCCATTTCTTCAAATACTCTTGCGACTGTGCTCGATCTAAGAGTAGGGAAGTACGCGGGCGGCGGACTTCTATTAACCAAGAACTCGGCTCCGTAATGATTATTATTCACACCCGTAACATTGCCGACGACGATTTTGTAATCACCGGCTCTGTACGCTGCGTATTGGTTGGTGCTGCTTTCTTCTACTATAATAAGGACTTCTTTACGTTTAGAGTCTTTGTTGCCTTTTATAGAATCCCATTGATTGACACCGTCTATAGCTGTTCGCAGTCTCACTCCTGCGGCCGCGGTCAATGTCGGCAGCCAATCAGTGATGTGCATTAGACCTGACCATACTCTAGGTGTTAGTGACGAATGCCATATGAACGCGGGGACTCTGACACCGCCTTCCCATGGAGAATATTTTGTCCCTCTGAAAGGTAGGTTCACCCCCCAGTTTCTTAGAGACCCCACAGTGGGAGCCCCGTTGTCTGATTGGAACACAATTATAGTGTTATCAAGGAGGTGCATGTCTGCTAATGCTCGTACTATTTTCCCAACGCTGCGATCAACGTGAGTTACAATTTCTGAAACATAATACAAATTGTAAAACGTTATGAAATGTATGACATAACATTATTATCTTTAGATAAGTTGATTCAGCGAGGGTATAATAATCCTTGAACTTGCGCTTCTTTAGCGCATTTGTAATCATTATGTAATGGCAGAGTTTCGACATGCCGATTTATAAAAAAAACATTCTGTTCCCCACCAAATGACAATTGTGATATTCCGTGAACAAACCATTTTTTTTTTAATTAACTTAGCTTAGTATACCCTTTGTGAATAATTCTGTATACAGGGTAAGGCTGCAAACTACAAGAGATGGAGGAGTTCGAAATCATAGATAAGAAAACAGCATTTACAGATTTTTATAAAGTTTGAGGTTATATATGGCTGCTGTGACTGTACCGGCATAGAGTCTTCGGTTGGAGTGTGCGATGTGCAAGTTGTTGACTTTGGAGTAGAGCGGCGGCTGCAGGCCGGCGCCGTCGTTGCCGGCGTGCGGCGCGTTGTGCGTCACGTGCAGGAACAGGGGCTGCGATGCGTTGTGGTGGTGGATTACTGGACAAACACAACCTTTTGTTAACAACACGACAGGTCTCACACATCACATCTGTAATCCCCGAAGGGGTAGGCAGAGGTGCTACACAATGCACCTATAATTCGCCGATGGTCTTTGTATTATGTACATGTACCAATGTAATAGGGGGCGAGCCTATTGCTGTTATACGGGCCTTGCTCCTCCTCAATATGAAGAGGATTTAGGCCATAGTCCACTTCTCTGCTCCAGTCCAGTTTGGTGAACTTCACACGACTTTTTGCTCACGATGTTTACCTTCACCGTACAGCAGGTGATAATCGTTATTGAAACTGAGTTTCGGACATGTAAATATGAAAATCTCAGAAGTGCGAGATGGGGTTTGAACCGATACACCTTGTTTCGAAGGCAAGCGTTCTACCAACCTGGCCACCACTGCTTTTAGGTGTCTTAACTCTACTCAATAATGCTATTCCCAGTTAATTAAAAACTTTGTACCTATAGACTCAATAGATTACGTTACCAATCCGTTCCTACACCTTACTGTGGTCGATGATTATGCTTCATACTTTTCAGCGGTTGTACTCAACAGGTGTTACAGATTTTCAGAATACCTACTTATCCTATTATCATTTCAGTATTTTGCAGTGGTATTCACCACGCTATTGAAAAGATGATTGAGTTACTTAAGTTCTTACAGATTCGATACACCGCAACTTATGCCTAACAAACTTTCTATTTTTAATATCATCATTAAAAGTATTTCACAAATCATTGTTACTCATAAATGCGTACAAACTCACTTTTAACTGCATTGTCGGTGAGGGCGTCGACAATGTAGCGTTGTTCACAGTCTTGCGGCACGCCGTCGTCGTAGAGATCTAAACCGAACATCATCCGCCCATTCGGCCACTGAGAAACAGAATGAACACCTCTTATTTAATATACGGGTGTATGATCGAGACAAGTCAGTGTGGGGACTTCCAAAACTATAGGAGATAGACAAATATGTTCTTAGGAAATGTCTCGTAATTTTAGAGATATACAAAACAGCATTCAAAGATTAAAAAAAAAAAAACATACATGAACTGGGAAACTGAGTAATTTTTATAAAAAAAAAATTTACTCTTACATCGTACACATTCAATATCGCAAAAAAAAACATGGTCTTTATTTTCAAAATGACTGGAGCATTATTTTATCCCTTATAGTTTCGGAGGTCCCCATATTGACCTATCTCGCTGTTACGCCCTGTGCAATGCTATTAAAAAATAGTAGTTACTTAGTTGCTATTTGTAAAAAATCTTAGTGCAAATAAAAACAGTGTTGTGATTATTCATTACAGGTATCAAATGATATTAACAACTTTGAATTACGTTTATTTTTATAAAAATACAAATTCCATCAGCCAATGCGAAGATTTCATTTACAACAATATTCAATGATGAACAATCATAATTATATTCGGGAGTATGAGTAACCTTAATGATGTTGCAAACTCTTTTGTTACTAGTTTTATTTTGATGTTCTTTTTATATATTTTGAAGTGTATTTAAAATTATAAGGGTTTGGCAGATTGATGGAAGTATTGGTAAGAGAGGTTTGTTCTTGTATCTAATTATATAAATATTCACTATTCACATCTTCGTTTCATTATTATTATATACAGTCCACATTCGTTCGCTTCAAATGCTATACAACTTTCGTCCTACTTTTGTGTTGCTCATTCGAATTTCAAAACCCAATCATACCGCGCTTTACAAATAAATGGATTAAACAACATTAAATTGTACTTAGGTAACATAAGAACTTTCACATTAAACGAAACGTAACCGTGTCCGGGTTGTATGACCTTATAAAATTTCATGCTTGTTACGTTTAATATTCACACCTAATTATCTACACAAACCTTTTGTACTTACCTTTCAATTATATCAGATACCAACCACTACCGAAAGCAGCGGTAGCACATATTTAAAAAAAAGTTTATAAGAACTATGGTGCGCTAACACACCTGTGTGCCTACAGGAACTTCTAATGTAATCGTATCGTCATCGAAAAAGCTTGCTGTTATTGTCATTCAAATTTATGAAATCTGTTGTGTGAGCGAGACGGATATGATGATGTAGTAAAGCTAACAATGTAAAAAGATTATGCTGGAGCCACTGTTCCAAGTCAACGTGTAAATATATAGTCTGAAATTTGCAAACCCAAGATGATTACAGCCGTGTCAACTTATATCGTTTTCAAATTGTATAACTTTTTTTCATCTATGAATATATATTTAAATTATAATTAAAAAAAGCGAACCAACCACCCTCGCTACTTTATGGACGGATGAACAATGTTGCGCCTTGCTTTTGCAATGCTATTTCTATACTAGATATTCCTATACTACCAATGGTATTATCAGACGATCGAACTTGGCACGACCTGTCCACGGACTTGGTCCGTTCCGTACCGAATCTGTTCGCCTAGTGAGTAGTCTGCCGACAATACGGTACGGACGGTTGACACGGGGCGGACCATGTCCGTGGACGGGACCGTACCATTATAAACACAATTCGTAGAATGCTTACCGTTTCCACCTTCTGATAAGTGTAGTAATCGATGAAGCCGCCTCTCATGCCATAATGCGAGTCGTACCCTCGGGACATGGGCAGGTACTCCTTTCGGGACATGCCCACGTGCCACTTGCCCACCAAATGAGTGGCGTACCCCACCTCCTTTAAATACGACGGTAGAAGTCGTTCGGTTAGCGGTATACCGCGGTCTTCGGAATTGTAGAGTGGCAGACCGTTCATACCTAAAAATAAATCGTATTAGTAAAATATTCCCGCTATTGTGCTACTACAATAAATTCGCAATAAATATAAGGTCTATAATTTAAAATTATTTCTGGGGTTAAGAGTAGGTCATACCCATCACATTTGTGTACAAAATTCATTGTTAATGGTATTGTTTTATGATCTTAATTGTACGGTAGTCTGTTAAATACTCGTTAAATAATATGTGAATTTAAGTGATATGCTATTACATTCGTTTTTTTAAATGTTATCGTCGCACACTGAGTGACTTCTTAAAATTAATTACACTGTTAAGCTTGTGAAAAAATTAAACTAAGTACTCAACACTGCGACATCTAAATATAAATCAGAGTTTATAATGTAGTATTTTTGTTTAAGAAAATCAATATCGCTAAACGTGGATAAAGTGAAGCTTAATTTTGTATGGTACTTGCATTCATATACAAACCCCTCCTTGCTCTTGATGGCAATCTTTCTGATAAATTATTTAAGCTTTTATAATCAGCAAGATCTTTTACAGCTGTTCCAGAAATCTAACTGATAAACACATTTCGTGCGTTTTAAAACCACCTTGCTATTTTAATTTCATAAAAAACTACTTACTTAGTTAGTTAGAAGTTTATCCCAAATTGTACGTCGATACTACGTAAATTGAGTAGATAAGTTTGTGTGAAATTATATTTACCGTCAATACTAATAGTTTGTTTGTAGGAATTTCTTATAGGTATAATGGGTATAAATAAATAATCGTCGAAATACTATGAACTAAACAAAAATGTAGGTATATAGATAAACTAGTTGTTTAAAATGCATTGTGTTGCCCTCCGCGGTTAACGATCGTCTATTATGTAGGTAATTAAACTAAACCACCAAATAGTAGACATTACCTCATTCCATATCTAAGAACGGAGATAAGCTCGGCTTGTGCTATATTCGCAAGCGTTCGCTAATCGTTAATTACTGCAATTAAGTAATTTCCGATGCACTGGTAATTTAAAGAATAGATCAATAAACACTATGATGTTAGCGAGGGATAGACCATAACTTTGGTGGGCCATAAAACCAATCATGATTTAAAAAGATTTTTCCGTCAATTTTAAATTTTATTAATAGAATAATTGAAAGCAAATAGGCGATAGTAGCATCCACTGGGAGATATCAAGGGCCCAGTATTCCGATCAGACGACACGATATAATCTACCTTATTAAGACCAGATGACCCAACCGGCGCAGTGGTAGTGACCCTGCTTTTTCTATCGAGGTTCCCAGGTTCGAATCCCAGTGGGTGCAAATTTTGTACTCGATGAGCACGAATGTTTGTACTCGAGACATAGATGTTTAATAATTATATAAATAATTATATACCTCTACTAGGATCGCCCCCAGTACATGGTACAGTACCCATAATACAAGCGTGCTTAGTTTGTGACCGCACAGTTGGCGTTCGTCTGGCGATATTTATTATATTTATATATGAAAGGAAAAACCTTACCAAGTCTCATAGGATATTTGCCAGTAAGTAAAGCGGCTCGCGCAGGCGTACAGATGGCCTCGCTGTAATACTGCTGAAGTATTACACTCTGATACGCCAGAGCGTCGATGTTCGGAGTCTGGATCTGGTCAGACCCGTGAAATGACACGTCATTCCAACCCTGGAAAAATAAAAAAGAAACACATTAATTAAGCGTACCGAAACATCAGACGACGGTAACGATAGTCAATGGAAGGTATTGGCCTAGGCACTGATAAAGGATTTCGTTTAGGCGTTGACATTTTTATGTTATTTTACCTTGTAGTTTTATCTTACAGTTACTAGGTTGAGTGGAATACTAATATTATTAAGTATTCATGTCACCATTCGTTTGTTGCGTAAAGTTCGAGAACTTGAAGCTCAATTTTGCGATGTTATTTAATATTTATCAATAAATTATCGAGTGAAACACATTTAATCGATCGTTGAATCTACTTAGATAATTCCAAACAGGTACCTAATGATGTCATTATGACGAGAGTATTACAATTTGAGAAATTGTTTAAAATTGCGTGCTACGGTGCTTTACGGGTGCCATTGCTCCCCCCCCCCTCCCCCGTATCCGCGACTGATTTGACCTTCTGAAGCCTCGGTCAAGCTATGTAATTAATTTAATCAATTCAATTTACTTCTGCTCCTTTCAAGCAACGCCTACGTATCCGATCATATGTTCTGCTAGCCACATTAAGCAACTCATAACTATTCACTTATGAGGATAATAAAAAGAACATAAAAATAATACAGTCGATTTGTATATCACATATTTGAATAAACTTATTCTGCATTACCTTGATATATTTACATACTATTAGCGATATGGCAACACAGTTTGACAGTTCGCGCCTTCGTGCCTATATAAGGCGCGCGCACCCCGACATTGCGCTCATTCACTCTCCGAATTTTGAAGCGATAAGACGTGTTATATATAGCTCGTTGGAATTGTTAAATTTGAGTTATTTATGTTGGATTCAAATATTGAAGAATTGAGTTTGTTCGTTGTGTAATTACATGTTTCCATGTGATTTTATTCTTATTAATTAATTAAATCTACCCTCGGTTCCTCGTGCATATATTTTTAATACAATTCGATAGGAACCGCTAACAATACTATAATTATTACTTCGGATGTTCTGCTTGGGAGACTATTAGATTATCAATTGTATGCCACAATAAAGCCAACTGCTAAATAAATAGCATGACATTGTAGATGTGATGCCTTTTCTTAGCATTCTTATTAATGTCAATCACATCACGCTTATTGAAATACTAGGTATGAATGTATGTGAATCGACCTAATTGCTGTAAAGAAATCCTTGTGAGTGTATGGGTTTTCACTGCGTCATTGACCCATTCGCGCAGACCAGATCTCGAATTGAAAGTCGAGCAAATCGAAGCCGTTGTTTCCGTACAAGTTGTGTAACTTTCTTGTGGTGCATAAAATTATAAAAATTACTTAAATACTTACGTGTTATCAGGCTGTTTAACGAGACGAAATAATTATCTACCTTTATAATGTAGTCTATTTTAATATTAAGGTTTGTAAATAATAACGGCTTGACATTTAATTTCATCCAATATATTTCAAATGACATTCTAGACCAGGGTTTCCCAACCTTTTTTGCATGGTGCCCCCCCCCCCCGGATTATAAAAAAAAATGTCATGCCCCCCCCCCCCCCCCTATATTTCTCTTCATTGCTTCAATAAAAAATACAAGTTATTTTTACGATATTAATTTCACACAATTTATTATTTATTAATGGGATATTTGCGCCTGCATTTTTTGAACCAGTTGGTCGATATCAGGTTCTGTTTTTGACAGAGCTATCATCATGATTTGATGCACTTCATGCCCCCCCCCCCTAAGATCTCTCTACCCCCCCCCCCCCCCCCCGGGGGGAGCACGCCCCACCGGTGGGGAAGTCCTGTTCTAGACCATACGAAATTAAAAAGAAAAACGGTAGGTACCGACAGATGATTATTTCATTTATTAGAAAATTATTTTTGTAATTTATCGATTGAATAGGCATATCGAAACAAAGTGTTGATACCTGTTAACTCATTATAAATAGGTCATGCTTAACATTACTAACCTACTTTTAGAAAACAACAAGTTAGAACTAAAAAACCTGTTGTTCTGGGGCACGTAGGTGATTCGCAATTCAGCCACAACATTTAAAACCTGATGATATTGAAGTGTCTTTAATGGATGGTTGTGAGGTATCCGGTTCTAGAGGTGATTTTTTTTAACATCTATTTGTAAGTGAGTCAGACATCTCATGCTTAGACCTTATTAGTTAAATGATGTACGTACTTGGCTCTTTCGCACGTTAGATGCTTACTATGTGATCAAATTTATTGAATAATATGACAGGTACATTTTTAAATACCTTATCCAATTTACTTTATCTTAATGTCCCAAAATAAATAGGTGTTAAGGTCACGCAAATAAAAACTAGAGATACGAAAATAAGTCACCTAGTTAGATAGTAAAAATACAAAACGCACACTATCACAAAGGCTGTTGCATGCTTAACACAAATACTTGCAACAAAAAAAAAACGCTACATTGTAATTAAAGTGCCTACCTAGGTTTATTCTGTACATTTTTAAGAAAATAAATAAATGCATCGGAAATTTTATACTTACTAATCTGCAAGTTACGTGCAAATGCGTTAGGGATCATTAACACGCTCGTAGTTCTTTTTTTAATTTCGTACAACCTTTCTGGATCATGGACATATTACACATACAAAGAACTTTTGGCAGTTCGTGAACAATTAATATTTACACCGATTTAAACAAAAGCACAATAGCGTATATTATGACATCACGAACTCGCGTTTATATAGCTCGTTACGTCTGACGCGCTTCATTGGGCATGAAAAGTCTTCATGTACAAAGGCTAGGGCAGCCTAATGAATCATGTTGAATCTTACCGCGTCAACCTGCATTTGGATGTGTAGGTGAAATATAAAAAAAAACCTCTTTTTCCATTCTACGCAGGGCACGGTAAAACTGATGATCCCGCCTGTCATACTAACAAGTATGTAAACGGAAGTGTTCTAACAGCACCCTAACCCATAGACATCATAGATTACCGGTAATCCTACGGTTAGGTCTCGTAGAGCAAGCCCCATTCCCTCCAAGTAAATATAGATCGGTAATTAAGTACCTAAGAATTCATAATTATCAACCGTGCTTATCACTTGCTAAAAGGTGAAGGAAAACGTGAGGAAACCCGCCTGTCTAAGAGAACCCCTCGAAAGTCGTGTGAAGTCCGCCAACCCGCACCGGGCCAGCGTGGTGGGCTATGGCCTAATAATGCCACTCATTGATGGGAGGCCCGTGCTCAACAGTGGGACATAAAAAGAGCTGGTATTATTATTATAATAAAGACATATAATTATTTGTCTAGGAAGTACAGTTGCCAGCAAAGTAGTTTGGAAGCCTCATCAAATAAGAAAATTCTATACGAGGAAAAGATTACGATAATGATTGTACTCGTGACAAGAAAAACAATTGCCGTCCTCGGAGTCGTAGATATATTATATTAGTTGAGTTTATACCATCGCGTGTAAATCTTCGAGTCTTTAAACAATTACAATGTGTAAAAATAGTATCGAGATAATGGCAATGTTCAGGCAATGTGTCAAGTTCATCAACTTCATTATGCCGCATACAAGTGCCTACGTAGGTATACAAACTACTGTAAATATTTTTAATTACTTTATTGTATCAATGAAAAACAATTGTCTGTAGTAGAAAGATTGCCCATTAAAACAACTATCTACAAATCTTACATGTTCGCTAAATTTAATTACTACTTAAATTATTTAAATTTTCTTAGTAAGTTAGTAGTGGTACTCGTAAGTAAAATATTGTTACCTATATCTTTTATGTTGGGTCGCTTAATTAATTTTTAATGTTTTCCGACATTTGAAAATATTTTAAACGGGTCCATTTAGTTGTCTATAGATGTGAATGTTTTAATAAAATGAAATAACATTTACCTTTAAAATCATGTAATAATAGATAGGTCCTCTTAAAAAAATCAAGACAGCACACCCAACTGCTTCGACGTACTTAGTAATAAGTTTTTTTATTGAACAAGGACGCATCATTTAGTTATGGAGCATTATAATAGTATAAAATATCTGTAAATACATAATATCATCGAAATATATTGTTTTTGTAGCACTGATTTACTTATGTTTTTTATAACCGACACTAGGAGAATTCAATTGTAGTTGTATTTAAAATGTGTTAATTAGGAGGTTATTGTTAACCTAAAAAAAATATTTGCCGACATACGTTTCCTACACAAGAAAAACAAAATAAATATGTGTACAGTTGTTTTTGTTTGAGCTCTGAATATAATAATGATAACAATGCCAGCCCTTTTAATGTTTCACTTTTGGGCACGGGCCTCCCATCAATGCGAGGGGGATTAGGCCATAGTCCACCACGGTAGCCCAGTGCGTGTTGCCGGACTTCACTCGTCTTTCGAGGGGCTCTCTCAGACATGCAGGTTTCCTGTAGTCTTCTTTCTCAGTTTAGCGAGTGATAATCATGGTTGAAAATGAGATTCGCACATGATATCCAGAAATCCCAATGGTGCGAGCCACCGTTTGAACCTGCGATCCTCGATACCGAAGCAATCGTTCTACCAAATTGGCTAACGCTACTAAAAAATAGTGTCTCTTAATAACTAATTTAGGTATTTTGGAGAGGTATTTTGTTGACGAACTAGTATAGTAAATAAAGTCCGCAATGTATATTAAACTAATGTGTTGTTCATACTTTTAACTGAATGCGTATTACATATCTAATGAAATCAAAATTAACGTAGGTTTACGTACAGTTAGCATTGCATAATTGATTGACTTATTGAATATTTTTTGTAACTGAAATCAATACAACTAAATATTAATTAAATACCGATACATGATTCTATTACCACATAATTGGCCATTGCCTACCTATAGTACCTGTAAACCTGTCAGCCCATGTCATTATCGCAAACTTGAATAATTATTAGTCTTATCACCAACTGCTATTTTTTTTATTGTAGCACTAAATTAGTTAGATACCAGTCTTGTTTCCAGAACCCGTTTCACAGCCATTTAGTGGTAGATTAGCGAATTGACATTTTAAAAACGGTAGGAAGGGACCGAGAAAAAAGGAATATATTGAAGCTACAGACTACTAATCCCACTTGATGTCAGTGTTAGCATATTAGCTAGCATATTTAATTATGTTTTCATAAGTAGGTACTTAAATAAAATGATAAATAACCACAAAGGTTAAGCGATTTTGTCATCAGTTTTAACGACCAATTATTCTTAAGTTTAAAATATTAATGTTAATTATGTTACTATTTATAATGTTACTATTATAAAACTAAAACTGGGATGTGTCCGTATATTGATGATGTTTAAAAAAAAAGTTTCCTGCAGAGGCTGAAGTGTTGTTTGAATTTTCCTCCTTTAAAAGAAAACAACTGGTCAAATGGGATTTTCACTATTGATAGCTTATGGTTACACTAAAAAGATAGGGAACATATCATCACGCTATGACTAGTGGTGGTCAAAGCAAAATCAATGATTGCGTGTGGGTGAAGCCGCGGGCAAAAGCTAGTTAGTAATGTTAAGATATTGACCGAATGACCGCGCGGAGTCCGGACGAAAACAATATACTGGTAAACAAACTTTAAGATAGGCCAAACTCCGAACCGGCGAAAACGAATTTACATTATTTCTTTCTTATAATAATAATAAAAATCCGCAACCCTTCCAATATTCCCATCCCATATCCATCCACTCCTCAATCCATAGTCCTAATTATCTTTCAATAGTCCTGCAATAGTTCCTCCGCCTGCTGAGGTCAATTCGCTGTTTATGCTTATTTTCAGCAATTGACCCCAACAGGTGGCTAACATACCATTAAAATTCTCAAAAAGGGCCTCTACGTGTTGGACCCATGTCCCCGCGCAAGGCTTCCAAAGATCCGGGTATAGCTCGTGTGGAGAGAGACATAATAATAATACCAGCCCTGTTTAATGTCCCGCTGCTGGGCACGGGCCTCCCCTCAATTCGAGGGGAATTACATTTACTGATTTAATTCGTTGCGTCTTCCAAAGCAATTTAGCTATTCCTCGGTGGACGTTTTGTTGGAGACCACTGTAGATCGTGATTTACAGTGACAGTAGGAGGGCGTGGAGGACCAAATCTTTAAAAAAAAAGTCGTAAGATCTTACCAAATCGTCCACCATTATGAAGACTATGTTGGGCTGGCCCTGAGGACTTTGCGGGTAAGCGGAAATCATAGCCGACATCATCGCCAGGAACCAACATTGCTTCCTGCAAACATTGAGCGCTTGTAGTGTTTGAAATTAAGTTTTTTAAAAATAAAAATAAGGTAGCTTTTTCATAAGTTGTTCATTTAATTAGTTATAACTAGGTACATCAATAGAAACACAGACACATTTATGAAAATTATAAAATTTCTGAAAATCATCTTATGATTAAGTAAGGAATCTACCTAGGTACCATTTTTTTTATGTTCTGATCTGATCCATAAATTATTTAAGGTGTAACAAAAACAGTGTTACTAATGAGTTAAATATTATATAGATATTTAACTCATATAATAAAAGATTAACGACTAGGTCATACTGAACATCTTTGTTAAGATTTAAAATAAATGTGTAATTGATGTTAGAATTTTTGAAATAAAAATATATATTGTACACTGTTATTGTTATATAGGAGGTACACGAATCGGTTTGGATTTTTTTTGCTTCAATATGTTGTTTGCGACACTCCATCCATAATTTTTGTTCTTTTGAGTACCTTATATAAGTACATAACGGTCAAGTTAATTTTTATGTAATTATTCTTAAGGAGGTATACACCCATTAACTTTTATCTTGAAGTATTATATGAGTATATTCAATTAACAGCAGACCAATAAAATTATTACTCCAATATTTTCAGCCATATCATAAATATATATAATAAATACAAGATATGCGCGATATATATCACATTTTCACTCCCAAAGTCACCTTAAAATGCAAACGGTACTAACCAACAAAAATATTTATTTAACATTTTCAGCGATATTTTTGTAACTTGGAAACAACACCAGCACACACGAAATATTTTAACAATTCACGACACAAGATTGGACACCGCATACAAAGGTATATAGAGACATAATACATATAGAGAGGTCTATTCTCCCCGAGCGTTCAACTGGCACAAACCTCTGAAACCGAGCGAAGGCTGTATTCTATTGCAAATTGCTTTAGGGCACCACGAGCGAATTACCGAAGGTCGTGCTATTGATATTCGTGAATGAAGCACGTGCCTTTATACTAAAAACCACCTATAATGTCCGCCGTCTCTACCCGTGACAGTTGTATACAACTCGAGTTTCTTAATTGTTGTCTTTATGCTTTTAGTTGAGTGATTTTATTACACCGGTGAAATAATTTGTAAAATTTACTAAATACATATAGATTACGTATTGTTATATTGCAGAAGTCATTATAAAATTAATATACCTATGTAATATTTAATTTTAATTCCAAAAGGCATGTGCAAGAGGTGAGTGCTAATTAGGTACCTATATAACATATACTTGTACATATAACAATTAAATATATGATATCGAGGTACTTATATGTTATATGGTGCAATAATATAATATTTATGATGTTTTTTTAGGCACTATTAAGATATTATTTCAACGCCCAAAATTTAAATAGTCACGTGTAAATTCGAACGCGGCCAATAAAATGTCGATTAAACCTGACATATTTAAATAATAATAATGTTTATATATACATATCATATATACCTACTAGAACAGGTAAGACGCCTCGCAGAGGCACCAAAAAAAAAAAACGTACATAGCAAAAACTATAGAGGTAAAAATGTTGTCCAGCCCACCGGTTTCAATAAGGATGAAACCTGTTCCTATAACCGTTGAAATTACTCTACTTAGAACTGATATCAAAGACATAAAGTAAAAATTTTCTTAACCTGCACCTTGTTACAATCAGTACCTAGGTATCACCTGGCTTCCCTACCTATGTACTCACTCCGAATTTCCAGTGTCGTGCATTGGGATTCCTAAACAGGTTCGATAGGGATCCCTAAACCATATTAAGGTGTAGCAAATAAGACTTCACCGGCTTGCATCGTAATGACCCGCGTGTTAAACAACGATGGAAAATGCTTATAACATTATTATTTTTTATAAGGGATCCAGATCAATATCAAAATCAAGAGTACGATAATCAAGAATGTATCATTACCTAATTGATTTAAAGCAAACAAATATGTTAATATATCTTAGGGTTTACGCACGTCAACATAATATGGTGGTGTTATTTATCTAGGGGAACGGATGCGTTTCCGCGGGCTTGCTGAAAATCTGATCTGAGAGTTCACCAGGCGGATTTTAGTGAAACTTGAAATAGCAATAGCTTTGAATTTTTTTTTATCTTCTTATACAGTGAGATAATCTAGTGTTATGTACTTAGGCATGTATTGATTATGTATGTAATTATTGCATGGTGCGGTATTTCTGTTCGGTCCAATACATTCCACTGTTTTTTTACTAGATTGTCTGGAAACATGGGTTTAATTACATTATTGTATCTACCTATTGTTGTAGAGATTGATCACGAAATCTTTAATAAAAAATACAAGGATCTTCGAACTCTATAACGTGTTAGTTATTTCAAGCAAGTTACCTATTAGCATTTTACATATGATATCATTCATACCTGCTGACAAAGATCCGTATTCAGTAAACCGGGTACTTTTAATGTTTAGACATCCATCATCCATGTTTATCTGATGATTTTAGAAGTACCTACTAATGCTTAAGTATATATTTTTAAACGTTTAGTTAGGCACCTATGTAATGTAATGAGTATATTTGTATGCTAAATTTGAGCGATTTATGCCCTTCCTCATTCCTCCATTACTTCTAGCTAGCATCTTATGTAGGTACTAAGCTCAAAGCGTCTTTGTTCGTCCGCAATCATTCGCGCAGATTTAAATTATATGAGCACATGAAATTTAAATAGGTAAGTAGGTCATTAATTAACAGTAGGTATATTCCTAATATTCAAGGGCTCTGCACACGTTGATGTTATGCGATCCATAACACCGTACCTACTACAATTACACACGCTATTTTTAACGTAAAGAGGTACGAGATATTGAGATAATTAACATTATCGAAGTATAGATCTAGGTTCATAGGTATATGCGATTATAGATGTAATATATTGATATATAGGAATATGCTCATAATAAGAACCATGAGTCTAAATTACATAACTTATATCAATATACCTAAGTAGAACGTCCTAGATATGAGAATGTATATACCCCATATGCTAATATTTAATGCAACATATAAATAACACAAAGTGCAGTGGCAAATATAAACTGATTACTTAATTGAATTAAGTATTTAGAACTCTATTACCGCGTCACACCGATTATTCGTAGGTGACCGACCATTTCGATCGCAAAAACATTGAATATGACCTTGTAGACTTTTTATATACCATAAGTATGATCGTATCAAAATGCCGCATGGGTACTATGAGATAAATATTTTAACATTATTTTATTACGTTGCAATAATTGTCATGGCACCCTATGATAAGGTAACAATTTATAAACGGCATTGCATGAGATCACGAAAGCCATGATGATTGAATGTATATATTTTTTTAAAAGGTCAAGGTGTTATATAGGATTTAAGCCTAGACAAAGCAAGTGCTATAATAGCGTTATAATGAATACAATAGAACACCTATGCGTTTATACTTCTTCTTAACCTTTCAGCCTGTCATACCTACTTACGGCCTGTTTCACGTATTGCGCTAATAAACACTATCCACAACTTATTTGATAGATGGCCTATACACATTTATAAATGCGAACTAACTAAAGATACGCACACCGACCCAAATTTCTCATCAGCAGTGGTATTCTGTAACGACCATTGCATATCTCACGCGTGATTTCGAATGTGAATTGTAAAATTACAATACACATTTTACATTTACAGTACAGTAGTTCTATTTATATCTTTAAATATCAAAAAAATCTTAACGTAAGCAGGTGCATTTTTTGTGTCAATTATTCTTATTTTTAAATTCTAGCGAATACCTACATTGTCTGTACGGTGTAGAGATATTTGCGTATCAAGAGAACCCCTTACGTTCGCATATTGAATTGAAAGTTTATCTTTTTAGTATTCAAGAAATATCTTAAGTAAGCCGGTTTAAAAAAAAAAAAGTAGGTAAATATGCAGGTGAAAAATTATTAATTTATTCGCCACTGAAAAATAAACTGGCCAAGAGCGTTTCGAGTCACACACAAAATAACGTTCTGTAGCCATGATAAACGAAAACGTGTAGCAGGTAGCAAGATAAACAAAGTCATGAATTACATGAGATAGCCTTTATTTATTTAAATTACAAAGAAAGAATACAATTTTGTTTTGTGAATGCATTTTTTTTTTCATAATTTTAATACAAATATCTATCAATTTGCCAATTTTCAGCTTTACTATTTTTATAGTGTCTGACTAATACGGTTGTTACCCGAACCGATAGACAGATGAATGGGCACGGTGGTTCTTGATTTAACTACTGAACCCTATAAACCAGTTTCAGTTTACGCAATAGCGATAGTTACATACAAATTTCTCAAGGAGTTACAACTTTTATTATAACAAGGTTAAAAAAGCAAGCCTGACCGCATCGTATACAGGCTGTAAGTGGCTCCGTAGCGAAAACTGATACCACGGGTTCAACTCATGATTGGACCCCAGAGTTGAAATTTTCCATCTATCTATCTATTTTCGGCTGTATCCGCTTTTTTCAAATTACATACGAAAGTAGCTCTTATGCCTAATCGCCAAATTAATCTCGTACTAACACTTAACCTAATAGCCAAATTAAATTAATAGATACCTAGTTATTTACACAAATGCTGGCAAAAAAATCGAATAAGAAGACAAATCTTGGTTTCAAGGTGAAGGTAGGTAGGACATTGAACTCTGTCGCATGCATGCCATCATAATATGTTGGTCATACGTCATCGTGAGCAGGGGCTGATCCAGGATTTCGTTAAAGGCAATTTTGTGTGATTTTACCTAAATGTTTCAGAAAAAAAGAATTGTTTAACAGCCAGGAAGATCCCGCAAAAAACTCAGCAAGCTTGTCCTTTTTAAATTTTTTTTTATCACCATGTTATTACAATAGTTATTTTTAAGTCCACTGTGTTGCCATGTGAGCCACCCACACGCTACACTTTGACATCTTAACATAGATACTTGAGTTTTGACGACTCATCAGTTTTTATGACTGTCTGGCAACACGCAAGTCTCGTAGCGTTTTATACCAAACACTCTACGAGTCTCTTCCGTATTTTAGTCTTGGTCTTACGGAAATGTAACACCTAGACTACACTTTGGGAACACTACAATTTTCTTTTGTTTTGTAATTTGATGTATGTATGAGTTTGAATTACTTACTTACTTACAAGTACTTACATGTCTAATTTTAATGAAATATTAAGCATTACTTATAAATTTATATCTAAATAAACGGGCACGAGTGTAGGGATTTAAAATACCCAAAATGTTGATATATTTTTTATGTTTCCTAAGAAGTCTGGTAATTTATCTATTAAAGGATCCTTTTACTGATAGAGTTAGGGGTCATATTACGCCTAATCTACGGATTACACCTGCGTAGAATCTCTAGAAGTTATTCCTACTTACTGGTTGTAACAAAAAGGTATGTAGGTATTAAGGTTGACCTACTCGGTACCTATTCTGTTTTACCCCGGAAAAATAATGGCCGTATTAAGGATAATCCTTGCGTTTTCTTTACAAATAAAGAATTCCTTTACAAATTTAAAGCCCACATTACATACCCATGTAGTTAAGTACTATTCCATTTGTTTCAAAAAATTTAGAAGTTGTGAGGCTGTGACAGATTGCGGGACGGACAGATTGGATGGTCCTATAAGAGGGTTAGATATAAGTAAGCTTCCATAAAGCTTAGCGACTTTTTCCACCGCACGAGACCCTAACAAACTGCATTAAAAATAAATACTTACGTACCTAGTTGCACATCAAAACATCTCTTTACACCGTGCTAGTTATCATGTATTTACCTACATATAGTAAATATGTAAGTAAGTAATTAGGAAGGTAAATTTTAATTAAGCACAGTTCTTACCTACTTAGTTACTACATATGTAGTTTTTCTATAAGGCTGACATTTCCTTAAAAACGCGGGATTTCCTTATGGTGGTAACCTACCTAACTAGTTCATGAGGATTTTTGTCTTCGACCTTATCCTAGTTCCTGTTTTATCCGTAGGTATGTATGTAGTTAACCACAGACCTTTTAAGCATTGTTAGTTTTTATACACTTTTACCGGAAAAATAATTTTACATGCTATTTCCAAGAACGGTTAAGAATCAGAATGCTCGATGCTAAAAAACTTCAATTAGGTCGGGACACGGTACTGAGTACCTAAGCGGAAATCGCTAACTTGTTAAAATTACAATATTCGCTCAGTTTGTTATTACTTATATTAAGTGTAATACAATGACCATGAAATTAAATTAATGTCTGTAGGTATTTTACATAAATTGATTTAATTTTTAGATAAGTAGGAACCAACACATATATTTAGTGCCAACCGACGAGAAAATGTATAACAGTTTAAACTTACAGCTCTATGTACCTATTGACAGACATACGAAGTAGGTACCTACCTAACTATACTTTCTGCTATTAGTAATTGATTGCCGACCCGACTGGCAAAGTTGGTAGTGACTTTGCTTTTTGTATTGAGAGCCCAGGGTGCGAGTCCCGGTAGGGGCAAACTTTGTGTAGTGTGCACGAATAATTACTGATTAAATACTTAAGCTCACCCCCTGTCACTTGGACGGTACCCATAATAGAAGCCATGCTTAGTTTGGGAACGTACAGTTGGTGTATTCGTCTGGCCATATTATTTATCAGCATGGCTTTGAATTTGGTTACCGACGTTTTGTCAAAATCTTTTTCTAATACTGAGAAGAGTTTCTACTTGTTTCTGAATTGACAAGTGCTGGTAAAGAGCACTGGCCGCAGACGGGATTTACATAGGTCCTCATAGTACGTACTTACCTACCTACGGGTACGGTCTAATGAACATAAGTACAGATAATTAATGATGATAAATTTAACCTTTACATTTTTGTAAAGTAATGTCATTTTAAAACAATGTTTACGTGTGTCCAAGATCTTGAAAACGCGTGCAATGTAGGTAGGTATACCTACCTATTAATGTACAAAATAGGTGAAATGGAGTAGGTCGGTAGGTAGGCATAATTATCCAGTTAGCAAGTTCGTAAACATCCGAGTGAAAGGATACATGTATGAAGGCTTACAGGGCAACAAGAAAGGCTCGACTACCAGACAGCCATGATACATAATTAAGTATACATATTTTGTGAATTAATGTATTATTATTAATTGTTTAATCTTTAAAATTCATTCTTTAATAAGTGTTAATGTTAATAATTACAATAAATTAACAAATTCGAGATCAATAATATTGAAAATATCTACGAAAAAGTTAAAATATAGTACGGTTATATCTCTGTCGCAGCCGGTTAGTAGAGACCGCTCCTTTATAAAACGGCTAGGCGCTATACAAAACGCCTCAGTTCTATGAAATGGCTAGCCAAATAATCTATACTAATATTATAAATGTGAAAGTTTGGATGGATGGATAGATGGATAGATGTTTTAATTTTTCATACTTTTTATCGCGGGTAACACCGCCGGGCGCAGCTAGTATATAATATATCGCCAGACGAACACACCGACTATATGATCCCACATTAAGCAACGCTCGTATTATGGGTACCGTACAATGGACACAGGGCGAACTCAGTATATAATACTTCTATACTAATCTATACTAATATTATAAATGTGAAAGTTTGGATGGATGGATGGATAGATGGATGGATGTTTGTTACTCTTTCACGCCCGAACGGCTGAACGGATCTGGATGAAATTTGGCTCAGAGATAGATTATAGTTTGGAATAGCACATAGGCTACTTTTTATCCCGGTAAAATGTATGGTTCCCGTGGGATAGATGTTTTAATTTTTCATACTTTTTATCGCGGGTAACACCGCCGGGCGCAGCTAGTATATAATATATCGCCAGACGAACACACCGACTATACGATCCCACATTAAGCAACGCTCGTATTATGGGTACCGTACAATGGACTCAGGGCGAACTCAGTATATAATACTTATATAGATATGAAACATCCATGACTCGGGTACAAACATTAATGCTCATCACACAAAGATTGTCCTAACCAGGATTCAAACTCGGGACAAACAGCGCAGAAAGCAGGGTCACTACCTGTGGTCACTACCAACTGCACTACCAATTGTAATGGCGTTTTACGTTCTCCAATCCGGCTGGGTTAGCGTGCGCCGTTTTGACGTTCAGCCGTATTGGAATACAGCGTCCTAATTATTCGTGAATTCGAGGCACTACGACTTGGCTGGTTTAGATTCTAAGGAAATTATGTAAACTTTGTGTTAGGTTCCGGGTGACCTTAAAATAGTGCCTTGTGAAGCGGGTATTGGACTTTCCGCCTAAACGTTAACCACCGAAGCCAGTCGAAAATGATGGTCCACTTTTTTTTTAAATATTCACATTATAAACACAACCAAGTCTTTAGAGATGATTTATAACACATACTTGTTAATTTTACTTGGCCTCCACGAGACAGGCCCGCATTAGTGTGGCAGCCACTGATCTCTAATTTAACATGGTCTAGCGATTAAGTACTTAACCAATGTAATTTGATATTTTAATTAGTATACTTACCTACTGCTACCTAGTAAGTACCTATATGCCTTCATCTCTTCTATTGATAAATATCTAGGTTCATATCTACTTAGCTGACAGCAATTTGACTGATACATATAGTATCAATCATATTGTGTTCATGAACTACTTTGTAACTTCGCGTCGTATCTTAGAGTTAATACTTTTTCGGTACTTAAATTAATTTAGTATCGATTTTTAATCTAAATAGACCGATCGGCACGCGCCTTTGAGGTCAACCACGCACAGTTTCGCGACCAGAGATCACGCATTCGCGGTACATTTGGCTCTCAAAAGATATTAGGCAACCTTGAACACTTTCATTAAATGTGACAAAACTATTTCTGTTGACAGTAGGTTTAATATGGGAAATTGTTTTTCACAACAATTGAACAGTATCGGGTGTAGGTCTATCTATGTACAATTTCATAAATACATAAGTTAGTACAAACTTACGCACTTACCTATCTAATAATAGGAAAATAGGTACTTAATACTTACGTAATTTTGTATATAAGAATTACCTACCAACTCATTTATACAAATCTGTAACAGGTTACTAAGTCGTGATGAAAAAACGTAAGCACCTACCTATTTTATTTTAATTATCACGAAGTAATTTGGTTATCGGGTTCTAACTAGTCTAGTCTTTACCAAGATTACAAATATAAAAACTCTTTTACCCGAATTTATAAAAGTTTTATAACTTTATCAAACGTCATATAGTACAGCGCAAAGCAAAACTCTTATGCGCAGCACTATAAAGTTATAAAATGTCTATAAATTTGGGGTTTGTGTTTTAGGGCATGACAAATTGGGTAAGGAAGTAACTAGTATTATAGGTAGGTACCTAGTGCTATAGAGTTAGCCTCGGTGACGCTCAAGCTTGTGACACACTCTCGACGACTATTCTTACTAGTTACTACTTATATGGTAATAACACGTAATAGTAAGTTAGTTTGCAAGTTTGACGTAGCGTCATGCAAGGTCAAGAACGGCTAAACGGATTGGAATGTTTCGTTCAATCCAAGACAGCGGACGGACGATACAGTTAGTCTTAGTCTCAGCAGTAGGTAGGTAAGTATACCTAGTTAATTGGTTTTCGTTCCGTTTCCAGTTGTTATTCCGTTTCGGTAGTCTAGTCGTAGTCGTTGTCGTAGATATACCTACCTGGTACGTCAGTACGTCAAGTGCCAGTTCATTCTTAAGCTATCCGTATACTTTATAGTCTACGTATGACACCGAGGATGGGGGGGGGTGTTCTATAGCGATATTTTTTATAATAAAGCGGTGGGTAGATAGGTACTCGACTGATTGGCTACGCACGAGACGTTCTTGACCACATAATTCAAAGCAACATACGAAAGAGGATCTATAGACAGCTGATTTACACTATTTTCAGCCAAAATACCACTCAGTCGGTATCATTCACAGTCTGAGTTCGGTATTCACTCTTTTTTTATTCGGCATTTGAGTATTTTTCCAGTTTCAAGAAATGAAAAATCGAATACTTTCACATCTAGTTTCTGTACTGCGGTTTTTTTCTAAACAATAACTACTATTGGAAATCCTACACACGATGACTACTTTTTTTTTTAATATAATATTTACAGGTTAGCATGTTATGGACAATAAGCCAATGCCAAAAATTCTTTAGCAGAGGTATACACCGTGGGAAGTCAAGTCCAGATATAATCTATGAACTTGAAATAAATTGGTATCTATATCTGAAATCGGAGCATCATTTTATCGATCTACGAAGATCACGAAATGATTCCCCAACTTTTACTGAAAGAAGTTGGGTAATCTGAGCTGTGAATATTTAATTTAAAATGAATCGGATATCTTGGCAGCACTGGAAAAGTCAACTTATAATATTTTATTTTGATTTTCTTCACTCCTGCACGTTAATGAAAACAACCGTTATATTAAACATTATCGCAGAGAAACATAACTATTTTGAACATTAATCAAAAGTCAAAACTGAGCACTTCACTGTACAACTTTCCCTACCCAACCGATAATGTCGGTATTATTAAGGTTTGTTTTTTTTTCGATTTCGAAAATCAGAATAAAGTAAAATTAAAGACATACTAATGCTGATATTAGACTGCTTGGCGCCAAATTTTTGCCGACTCGACTTGTACCTGGCTGTTCGTGGCAACACCAAATTTATCGATCGTGTTTGTTTTTTTGTAATAATTTTGTTTTCTGGTTAGTTTTGCGAGTTTGTTTTGTTTTCTATTCAAAATAGTGGTCGCAGTTTCAATCCACAATTAAATTAGTGAACTTATGAATTTTAGTGCTATGAATTGAGTAATAAGCAATGAAGTTAAAAATGAATGAAATTGTAAAAACACTAATCAATGCTTCAGAGAGGGCTGCATGCGTAGCACGGTCTTGTTGTTCAGGATCTTCTGAAGAAGTACTCCTGGTCGCTGAAAAATGTGGCGGCGAAGCGAACACGCGATTTGATAGAGATTTCAAAACAATTGCTGATGTATTGGCTCAGGAAGCTGCTCGGGCGGAAATAGCATCTTGTTATCCAGATCTCGCAGAACATGTTCGCGGCGAGGAGTGCCCTGAAATAGGTGGAGTCCGTGTAACAGTTGGAGACAATATTGGTGACACGGAAAAACTGCTATGTTCACTGCTTTCAACTGCAGTGGCAAAACGAATGGCTGACGCCGCCCATAATAATACCCAACATGAGCTTTGTGGGCAGTTACCAGAAACATTGACAATGTTTAATGTTTCTGATCTCGGAGTGTGGATAGATCCTATAGGTAACTATTACTTATGGTACCTTTAATATAAACTATGTGATCCCATTGATTCTGTGTAACAATGCTTACTATCTGTTAAAGAAACCACAAAAAAATGGGTTAAAAAACATTCACAATAAAAGTGCTTTATAATGCCATGGTAAATTCGTATTAATTTGAGGATGCGTTTATTATAATTTTCAATGTGCATATTCCAGATGCAACCGCAGAATTCATTGCTGGTGTTCATGGGGAGGCTAATGCTGATCACGGACTTTCCTGTGTGACCGTACTGATTGGTGCTTACCTTAGATCCACTGGTGAGCCTGTTATTGGAGTCATCAACCAACCATTTTATAATAAGTATGAAATTGCTGATTTTTTCTCTATTTTTATTTTATTGGCTAGAACTGGTCCTAGAAAAGGCTGGCAGGACACGAGTCTGTAGAAAGAGCCATTGAGAAGATTTAAATTTTAAAGAATGGTCCCCACTGGGTCAACTCCTGCTGGCTGTCAAAACTGAAATGGCAAAATGCCACCAGCAAGTGGAAGAAAAATTGTATGTACCTTTTATGGCAATGATGCTCAGTGGAGCAACCACCACTTTGAATTGACATGTGAATGAATCACAATAATTAAAATGTTATTAATACATACCACATTATTACAGGGGAAAAGGCCGTATTGTATGGGGTGTAAACTATGGAGATACACATAAATGGGGTGGTACACATAATGCAGAGAGTAGGAGCAATGTGATTCTCATGAGCGGAGCAGAGAAACCTGAGATTGTTGACAAATTCAGAAACTCAGGCTGGAAAGTTACGACTGTTCCTGGAGCAGGCCATAAGCTTCTCAAAGTATTATTAGGTGAGTAATCCATTACATTTTGTCTAATTCATGGTACAAAATTTTTTTAGGAGAAAAAAATATTTTTAATACTGTTGTAAATAGATAGCAACTTTATATGAATGCAGTGGTGTTACTTTCTGGTGACAACTAATTTAGTAGTTGTTGTTTGGAATGGTATTATGATGATTCCGATGACAGGAATTATCAAGATACAACATCAAATTAGGAACTGGGTTTTCTAACTACCTGTCCCATATTTTTTATAAACAGTTGAATGTTTAATATCTATCCAACTGTTACATGTTTGGTGGGTGGATTCTCATTAGGCATTTTTATCAGAAATTATCTAATTTAACTGCATGTTTGTTTTGCTAATCCTATGGAGTAGAATGGGTATCTTCCAAAACTCGAAAGGGCTTTACAATGTAAATGTATATATATTTTATGTACAATAATCACCTATCTGACCAGTAAAGCGTGTCGGATAATGAAAGGAAACACCTAAAGACCTTATGACGCTCTAATAAATTTGAATAGTTGTGGAAAAATCAACATGTAATCCCCTGGGGCATCTGTTATAAAAAAATATACAATAATGAACCCTGACCCTATGACCAGGGAACAATAGTTATGCATTTTATTGTTGCTTTTTTAATTCTGTTTAGGTGAGGCTGCAGCATACATTGTTTCACAAGGAACAACATTCCGTTGGGACACATGCGCCCCACACGCCGTACTCCGTGCTCAAGGTGGTGACCTTGTGTGTTACTCATCACACATTCCTATAACCTACAATGATGCAATGGGTCTTGATTCACAAACTTATTGCAACAATGAAGGCATCATAGCATACACTGAAGAATCAGTATTTAATATAATAAAAGGTATTCTTAATTAAGGAAACTTTAAAACGATCATGTTACAATGTCGCCAGCTCTACAAGAAATGTTTTATAAAAAAACTACTTGTTCTGCAATTTTCAGTGAAATAGAAAAATCTTAGTATGAATAATTTGATGTTCTTAAAAATTCAAGCATACTTATAACATGTCAGGTGAGTAGCAATCCCTGTGGCTACTTCAGCTGGCAGTTGTTTTTATTATTCTTTAAATGTATTTCACATGTTTATAAAATAGCTCATGTGCAGGTTCCAAAGAGCTCTCGCAAACCTCAAATGGTCAGTAATCCATATATATTAAAGAACACAGAACCCATAATCCTCCGGTAATACTTATACAAATATTTGATGCGTTCACCAGGCTTTACTAGTGACCCTGGTTTTGTTCGGAGTTGCAGTTTTTTTCTACTTTGAAAATAATTTTCTTCTTGTATTAGGGACTTGTTTAGCCAATGTTACTTAACAATTTAATGATTGTGATATATTTGTTTTAAATCTTATATTTGTAAAATATAACCCCCTCCTTTGTAGTTGGTTGAAAATATAATTACTGTAGTTCTTTCTTCTCTTGAAGCTAATTCCTAGTCATTTAAAGTAAAATATATTTTATTGTTACTATACTTTCGGAGATTAAACTTATTTAATCTACAATGGTCTCTATGTTGTATTGTGATATTCTTGTTTTAAATAAATGAAGATATTTGATAAGATAGGTTTTTATTACCTAATTGTTGTCACTAGAATCTGAATCAGAGCTTGAACTTTTACTTTTCTTTTTCTTCTTCTTCTTACTCTTTTTCTCCTTGCTCTTTTTCTTTTTTACTTTGAGTTTTGATTGAATTTCCTAGAACAATGTTATTGGTTGACTATAGATCAATATATATAACAAGTTAGGTTAATTATGCAATATAGCAATTAGAACTATGGATGAGTATTAAGACGAGTCAAATCTTTCTCAGTTCATAAATAAGATTAATTTTGTTTATGAACTATTTGTTTTTTTTTATTTGTCGGTAAATCATTAAACAGCCTTTTTTTTTTTTTTCTCTGCCTTGTTTTATCTATATACTAACTTGTTTGACAACAGCTTCAGTTTTGGGCAATACTGGGGGAGCGCATCCTTCGGTCCTTATTGCTGCTGTTATCTCATCCACCTTAGTCATATCAGCATTTGGTGCTCTATACTGTTCACAGTGGTCAACTCTTACAGTACGACCTAAAATCTTACAAAACAATATTTGATTAAAACCAAACAAACAAAATGACTTAAAAGCATTTTAGAAATCTTTGATAAGGATGAGCACAGCTGGCTTATCTGTAAGCAGTTATCTTATTAATTAGTGATTGTCTGGTAAGAGAAAGGTTAATTAGACAAAGATTTTATCAAAGTATATATACATGATGAAATTTTATCATTAGTTAAGAATTATGTACTTATTTACTTTTATTCCATTTAAATTATCCACAGCAAGAATAGTAGATCTCTGGTCTTCATAACATATAAATGCAAAGCCTCTTGATTTACCCGTTGCTTTATCACGAACCAAATTAATGTTGACTAATTCACCATACCTATAAAATATAATAAGAATAAATTAAAAACTCAGCCCCTGAAGTCATGGAAATCAATCGTATCATTTAAATAGGCAATAAAACATTTTTTAGAAGAAATTTGGTGAGATTGTTGGACTAAACATTTTATGATTTTGATGTATACTTATATACAATTGAATTGAGTTACTTTTGTAAATACCCACATATGGATAACTCATAGATGAAGAACTCAACAACTTTATAATGTGACAGTGAGATCAAGTAACATTAAAATCAATAGCAGTTGCATAGTTTATTATGTTTAACGAGTAGCTAAGTTTTCAAGAGAATATTTAGGGTATTTACTTACTGTGAAAAAACACAAATAATGTCTCCCTCTGTGAGATCATACGGCAAACCACCAACAAATATCCAAGCACTATCTTTATACTGATCATGCCAAGACGTTTTAGAATTGTTAGCTAATTCTCTCTCGCTAAGTTTGAGCACATTCTTCACATTTCTGAAGCAAAATTTAGTTTATCGTCTCAGTTACATACTGGTATCACCCACAATAAGCTGCAGGTATTGTACCTATTTTGTAGAAAGTTTTTACTTACGTCATGGGATTCATTTTGAATTAATTGTAACCATACGATATTCAGTGATTTTCTGATATTTCCATATAATCCATTTTCTTGGTCAAATTGTTTGATTTCCCTGCCGAACCATAGAGAAACTAACACTACACCACGGACCAGTGTTACCAGTTGAAAATTTTAAACTACCTTGTCTACAGACCAAAATTACCGTGTTTTAAGTATTGTAAGATTTTATTTTAAAATTACAGTGTATATGACAGCGAATAACCTTTTTTTATTTTTTTTTTACGTTGCGCATCCCTGTTCTTCCAAACAGAAGCAGCGAATGACCTTTTTTTATTTATTTTTTTACGTTGCGCATCCCTGTTCTTCCAAACTGAAGCAGCAGAATGACCTTTTTTTTTTTTTACGTTACCCAATGCAATGTTGCCCTAATATTTTTTGAGTATTATTTACACGGTAATTAATATTTAAAAATACCGTAGAAAAGAACACGGTAATAGCTCATTACCGTAGACCGTGTTTTGCTCAAAATTACCGTGCATCTACGGTAATTACCGTGTATCTGGTAACACTGCCACGGACCAATAAAAAGTGGAACTAACAGCAGGTAAACATTACGAAAATGATGATAGAAATCCGACAACCATATTATCAGTATTGTAATGAATTATTGAACTGTCGATAGTGCTTTAGTGTTGTCCTGCCCTTTATAAGTTATGTATACCATGAACTAAAGTATTACTATCCGTTTTTATCACATAAAACATGATGTTTGTGTGAATAGTTTGGTTCAACCTGCTGTGGTAGTTCAACTATTTGCACTCCCTCTTCTTATTTCTTTACGAAATGAAATGCCATGACATAAAATTAACAAGAATATTACCTCATCCACAATTTAGTGTGTATTTTGCCAATCACGAGTAATTAATAGCAATAACACATTATAAATAAAGGAATGTATGTGACATGAAGATATGAAAATAGCGTTTCACACTCCCTATTATCTCCCTCTTTCGTGCTCTTAAATTTTTGATTATCTCTGCCCATCCATAGACCATAATAACGTCTTAAGTCTCTGTCTAGTCTATGGTGCTACATAGAAAGAAAACAAATAATCAGACTAGATCTGAAAATAAAAGTTTTGTGCATTCATTATATTGACGTTTTGGTTTCGAGTTTCATACGTACATTTATACTTTTAATTATTTTAGATATATAAACCATGACAACTCCCGCTCCAGATGCTCCTGATAATTATGATCAGGTAAGTTTTTTAGTGCTTATTGCACTACTATGTCTTATACCAGTCACTAGATTAACCCTATATATAATCATACTATCAAAGATGCCTTCACAGTAAAAAAATGTTTGCTTGACTGTATACTGTGTATAGGTAATAAATAAATTATAATTGTCACCATACACACAGTGTATTTATAGGTAATAACTGAGTAGATTAAACTGGTGCAGAAAATAAATTTATGTAATCTTTCATTTTAGTTTGATGAAGAAGAAACAGAGCAGCAACTAGGAGCTACGGCCTCGGGGAGAAAACGATTATTTAGCAAAGAATTAAGATGTATGATGTATGGCTTTGGAGATGATCAGAACCCGTACACAGAGAGTGTAGACTTTTTAGAAGATCTGGTCATTGAATTCATCACTGAAACAACTCATAAGTAAATAATGCAAGTTTCTAAGGTTATAATTAACACTGTAAGGTATTTATTACAGTGTATATTCTATAATTTCAGGGCAATGGAAGTCGGTAGAACAGGCCGTGTGCAAGTAGAAGATATAATATTTCTAGTTCGTAAAGATCTACGTAAATATGCCCGTGTTAAAGATTTACTCACAATGAATGAAGAACTTAAGAAAGCAAGGAAAGCTTTTGATGAAGTTAAATATGTTGGTGAGTAATTATCATCAACACTTTAAATGCACTTTTGTAAAGGTGTTGTAAAGCTGAATAATTTACTGCCCAATACAATAACTAAGTCAACTCGTTTTAAAGGGCTCCTTAATATTGATGATAATTGTATCCAAGATAATAGTGCTTGATTGTTCATTAGATTGTTAAGGAATATACTACTAAGGAATATTTATTCATAATTAAATAATTTCACACTGAAGTACTTACCCTATTTTATTATACAATACTTGAATATGTTCATTAAAAAAGTGTTATTTTTATAAAATTATAGAAGACCAACAATAACATTGATGACCAAACAGCCGACTCCATGCTTCTAAGACTGATGCAAGTAACCAAGTTAACATTTTTTGAACATTGCTTTTGTGTTGCACATGTACTAATGTGGCTAAACATTTGATATTTGTTATAGTGAACTTATGTGATCTAACAACCTGTATTGTATGAATGTTAATCTAAATAATGTATTATAATAATACAAGAATACCAGCCCTGTTAAATGTCTCACTGATGGTCACGGGCCTCCCATTAATGTGGGATTAGGCCATAGTCCACCATAGGCTGACCCTACGTGGATTGGCTGACTTCACACATCTTTTGAGGGGCTACTATAATTTATTATTATATTATAACCCAAAATTTATTTATCAAGTAAACTCCCATATCCATATTTTATTACCTATAAAATAAAAAGTTTCCTTCTATTTACCATTGCCATTGTAAATTAATTGAAACATCTATAAATCAGTGATAAATAACTTCTAATGCAAGTTATTTTACAATTTATTAAATTTTGTATGAGAATTTAGAATAGAGAATTCTAATTGTAATAAAAGGTCTTGATGCATTCTCCAAAAATATTGCATAGATTTAACCAATGACAGAACCACATATAAGGCTATTAAGACGACACCCAGCAGTGTGATGATAGAGGTGTAGAAAGAGTTTACTGGCACTTTATAGATTTCCTTTACACCAAATCATTATATTAGTCCCGATTTTCGTTCCTACAATGGTACAGAGATCTTTTCTTGTGAAAAATGATTTTGCAATGCACTGATAAAAATCTTTAAATGTAACTTTTATTTGTGTTCATTACCCCATAGAGTGTAAGTGTATTTATGTTACTCCTAAATGTGAAATGAAATATCTTCCATTTTGTATAATGAAATTGAATATAAGTGATTTTATTTTGTTTTTCAGAGTAAGGATGAGTCTAAATTACCAATGTAATTTTTCGCCCCCTTTTCAATGCTAGGTAAACAAACATTCCTATCAAGGATCATAGTTATGGTTCATAGAGTTATTAAGTTAGATTTTTCGTATTTTTATCGATATCGGCTGGCGGGAATAGATACGGTCGCGATTTATGGGACCAATGTTCTATGTCTCTCATAAGGCAATAAGGTCGAAAGCTGCATATCTGAGAGCAGTTGCCCCTAGTAACGTTCGTGCATAACGCGTCGTCAACAGGTTCCAACATTACGATATTCAACCTTAAATGGGTCTAAAATTAAGTTCGCGATTGTACGTCGATTATGGTTAATAAAACAATTTTCTTATATTTTATTTTATTTGCGCAGTAGATAAATTATGAATACATGCAATCACAAATAACAATCATGTGCTGTGTGGAAAAATCAAATATAAATATTCAATTACAAGAAATAACGAATCATTAGGTACACTTATACAATTTTTTTTTATCATAGCAAATTAACAATATAAGGCGATCAACATAAATTGTGATTAACCTAAAACAAATTAGTTGAATCAATCCTTATATAAAGTCTGCGAATTATTTTAAGAGGTTAATGAGAGTAGGTCACACCAATCACATGTATAGAGAAGCTCGCCGTACAATGACACTCACCATAATTATATCTTACAACCTAATAGTAGGTTGTAAAATATCCTCCTAAAATATTTTTTATTTTCTACACTACAGGCCATATGTTTTGCTTTGTTTTTAAAACTGTAGCAAATAACAAACATATAAAATGATACATCAAGTAATAATATTCGTGATTCGTTATTATGTAAATAAAACTTTTTTATGACGACTAGACCAGGTTGTCAAATAAACAACAAAGTCTGAACTTTGGTTTCAAAATATACAACATACTTTTCTTCATACTTACATCAGAGTCAAGTTTTAGGTTTAGGCCATTTGTGGCAGTGAGTTAGTACTATACTAATATAAATAACCCCGAATTTATAGACGTTCTATAACCTTATTAATTGTCTTATAGTACTGTGTATAAGTTTTGCTTTAATGTGAATCTATAATTTCGGAGATGGTGTATAAATAAGTGATATAGATACATCCTAAGCTCTGACAATAATTAATTATTGTACATCTTCATCCAATGGAATTAATTCAATAATGAATAAAAACAACTAGTATTAAGTGGTAGTCATTTTTTTTATTCTGTACGGAATGTTAAACAAAGATGACAGATGTCAATTAATTTATTTTAATAGAAGTATCTCATTCGTTATTCCAACATATTTCAGTAAAAAAATGGCAATCCGCCATCTTTCTTTACATTTTTCCTGAGCCTAGCCGTGAATATGTACGAATTGTAGTTTTCCAATATCGACCAGGAAGAATGTCACGAGCAATCTTTTCGCCGAGATATTCACTTTTATATTATTTGACGCCCGACAGAGAGCTGTATAAAAGTTACTCTATGGCTAGGAAATAGGACACGTTATCGGTTCGTAACCTCAATGCCTCTACCTGCTAGTTGATGATACAGCCTAATGACCAACAAGGGCCGCACAAAGAAACACTTGCCGGCGGCGGCTAGCGCTGCCATTGCGAGAATAAGTAGTATTGTAGGACTGTGTGTACTGTAGGACTATTATTCCTAAAGGTTAACGCAGCCCCATTATTAAACATATTAATGTTGTATTAACAAAATTAATAGTAAACTTTGTTACTTCAACTTGGTAAACTTGGTTTGGCCTGCAAGCAGGAAGACGTTTGTTAGGTAATTTGAGCCCTTATATTTATGTTTAAATATAACTACATAGTATTGATATAACATGAACAACCAAAACACGCAAATATGAAAACTAATTAATATTCCGTTGACGGAGGTTGTTATTGCCACTTTATAGATATAAAACAGCAGTGTGAGTTGTCTTATAAAAAGTTAACTTATAATATGATCATTCCATGATCTCTTATGAGTTTATAATTATAATTGGACAGTCAGGACGCCATTTTGTCTCGCATCGTGTTACATTCAGCATGCAAAGGATAGCGAGACAAAATGTAATTTTGACATAAAATAGTGTAACGATTGGATGTACTTTTTACTAAGTGTGTATAGTACTACAATATTATTTTTGTAAATAGTGATAATATATTAAAATTTATGATAAATTCTAACTTTATAACAGCCAATTCTAAGGCAAGTGAACAATATACACTAGGTAAATCTAAACACTGATTACAATTATATTACATTATGTTATTTTGTGACACTAACATAGTAAAATTATTGTGGATTAATATAATAAAAATATAGAAGCTAATTTTGTACAGAAAAATCTGAGTACATACCTACATAATAAACAGATTTCTCTAGCAGATCAACGACAAAAGACTGACCTCAATTTTATGTGCATAGCATATAACATATTGAAGGTAATTTTCATAGATTCTCAAGCATCTTGGAACTGGCAAAACCACTGGAAATAGGTGGAACACAGAGTGTTGTACTGGCGTATATGTAATAAATACTGAACTATTTCGTTTAAAATTGTCTTCTCAGTATTCACGTAAGTCTACAATAGCGTGCATATCACAATTGTCATCGTTTGCTCGCTGCTGCAAATGTTGAATGTTAGTGTAGCGACATATCTAAGAAAAGTACGCGTCGGACGATCGGCTTGCCGGAAGCTGCACTTTTTACTTACGCCAAAACGCGTGTACATCCATAGATATGTTGCGACACTTAGTTCTACGTACAGGATCTTATGTATGAGTTTTGAACGTACCCAAATCGGTATTTCAATCGCTTGATCGAATATATTGAAACCACGAACTCTATTTCCAGGCTGTATACTGAACTGATCGGCAATTTTATATTTTAACCTAATAATCCATACTTACTTATCGTAATAAAATGAAAATGAAAAACCCTCGACACAATAACAAACATTTATAGTCATAAATAATTTCAGTTAATTCGTTTCTAAATTATATTGGTCCTTATGACGTTGGGGACAGCTAAGTTAGTCACTCCATATTACTTACTGAGCCCGCACCCGCATTAAGGTCTGCCTAATAAGTTCAGCTAATAAAAAAGATGCTAATAAGTTAAGTAGCGAGAACCTATGTCGTTATCATGATACAGATGGCACGTTTTAGGCCGTGAAGTCAATTGCCTGGAAATGAGAATTCGTAGTACACCCCTAGCTGTGAAATGTATGCAATGATTCGATAACTCGATCGTAATTTGATGCTGTCAAAACACGCACCAAGTCCCCCTGAAGGTGATTTGCTTGTGTTTAGTCGGTAGGCGGCTCCATGGCCGCGATGATGGCCTTCATGACGGCGGCGGCGGCCAGCGCCGCGTGCGGCTGCCACTCCTTGCCGCGCGTGCCGTCGCGGTAGTCCGATATGCCTGGTTAACAACAGTCAATACCTACAATTGGTGGCAGGTACTTGCGGTTAGCACCGGTTGGCGGAGAAACCGCGAACACCTTTGACTTTACATACAATTACTAATAGACCCACGCGATTGTTAACTCGGTCGGGTTCATACAGGTATGTGATTTTGTTGGGACAAAACTTTTGTGACAGGGTGTCAAATTGTGACTTAACATTAATTACAAATGCGTTAGAGAATCGCAGGCTCATATGGCAGTATACCCTTTCTGAGTCACGCTGCATATGTAGTACTACTATGTATATTGGGCGCTCAAAGCAATCACGGTTTTCCACTTAACTGTGGTTCCGAATCAAATTGACATTTGGGAAATTGCACATACTAGATTAACATATGTATTTCGATTAGAGATGCACCGAACATGAATTTTTGGTCGGAACCGAATACCGAACATTATTCGGTTCCACTTACCGAACCGAAAATTCGGTCGAATTGTTCGGTTTAATTTACGCTCGGTTTCTATGTTGAAATTTTACGCACTGAGTAGCCAACTATGTAGTATTTATAATTCCAGAAAAGACATAGAACAATTTTCTTTATCGAAAAATTATTTTCGGGTGTTATGTTAATATTTATTAATATATAAATACTACGTTGGGACTTCAGTTGATTAAGTGTTTTTTTTACAAAAGTTGGGTAAATATTCGGAACATCAACCGAATATTCGGCCGAATACCGAACATATAAAATCTTGCCAAATATACTGAATATTCGGCGCATCCCTATGTTTATAACTTATTCTGATTTATTTTTTATCAGCCAATCCCAATGGATTCGCTGTCATTCTACTAAAAGCAATTTGATTAACAACAAACAAAAAACTCATGTGACATATAATGTTTTATCCCAACGTACTTACTTATTTACGATTTCCGCCCCTTTAAGGTGGAAACTATCAGTCGCATTCCCATACATATTTCATACATCTACATACCTCGCACGGAGACGAAGCAGTCCTTGCAGTTGCCGATGACGCTGTCGAGCACGGCGTCGAGCTCGCAGTCGTAGGCGAGCGCGCGCGCGTGCGCGGCGAACGCGGCGCGCGCCTCCCCCGCCCCCGCCCCCGCCACCCCGCGCCCGCCCGCCACCGGCGCGCAGTGCACGCGCAGCGCGGACCGGGAGCGCTGGTCCCTGTCGCCGTATATGGGAATGACTATATTATGCGCTGCCATACTAAGCTAGGGGTTTCCTAGAGATGAGTAACTGCCGATCGCTGACGTCACAGAGCCGCCTGATTATAGGAGGTACTAACGAGGGCGAGCGTGAAACGGTTCGGGTATCCCATAACGTGTCAATCATTGTGGTGACCGTTGAGCGCCATCGCTTCAAAAACCGACGGGGGCAAGATGCAGACTCATACTTATAATTATTATGAATCGAATTCGTCCAGTAGGTAGCTACTACAGTGCTTTAATTATTGTACAAATCACAACCTTTCAGAAGACAAGTGCATTTTGACGTACTACTTAAACTATCTTAAAGATTTGAAAAATCGACATAATAGGCAAACTGAATCGATTTTATCAATATTAGAAAATCAATCATGTCCACTTATATAAGCTATCACTCACGACATATGACAAATGACAAAATAATGACCACAGTTATATAAAGTTATATAGATTTATACTATAGAGTACCTACATCGTGAATAATTATAAGGTAATTGTCTACATAACGACCCAACCAATTTTTACCTCAACGATAACGATTCTACATGGAAACTTTATGGCGCGTCGTAGCCATATTAGGATCGTCGTAGTTATGTCATCAACTAAAGTTACTACTGAGGGTTTTGGCGGGAAACTGAAAAGTCATGGCGTCAGTTATGTTTTAATTTCTAAAACTAGTGTTCCTGCGAGTTATAGTGAGTGATATAAGTGGAATATTAACCATTATGGGTTCGGTAAAGTGCACAAGTGTAGGTAATTGAAACAGAGTGACGAAACATGGCTTTTCAGTTTCTCACAAAAAATCCATGAAAAATCTTTCGGTAAAGTATCCATCACTTTACTGATTGAGGGATGGGGGGGTATTTTACTTGGGCCTAGGCTTTGGGCCTGTGCATATGCTCAAAAACAGAAATAATTTATTTTACTTGACACTGGCAAAATACCTATGGTGATGCCAAATTTAAAAAAAAAAAAAAGTTACTACTGCAAACCCAGAATTAGAAGAGAATAAGTATTATAGCTTAGTAGTAAAGGGGCCGCCCCTGGAATCGTAAAATAGTGGTCATATTGTTCGTCAATAACTTATTACTACTGTGAATTTTAGACGACTTAATTAGCTCAGTAAGTAGTGACCCTGCTTTCTGCGCTGTTTGTCCCGGGTTCGAATCCTGGTAGGGACAAGCTTTGTGTGAGCACAAATGTTTGTATCCGAGTCGTGGATGCTTAATATCTATATTAGTACTATATACTGAGTTCGCCCTCAATTCATCGTACGGCACCCATAATACAAGCGTTGTTTAGTTTAGGACCGCATAATTGGTGTGTTTGTCTGGCGATACTATGTTATTTATTGGTTGCGACATCAAAAAGGTAATATTTTCTTTACAATCATGCAAATATCTTATGATTAAAATAAAAAATCTTGAGGTATTGCGTTATTTTATTACAGTTGTATGAGAGAAAAAAAGAGAATGAGAGCTGTCATATGGATAGAGGGCGCAGCTGTGCTCTATTACCAAAGCTGTCATGTATTTTGTCTTAAAAATTGTTGTGATTTATATTTAAATCACATCCCACTGCTGAGCAAAGGCCCCAATCTACATTGTTCTGAATTGTTTTTGAAGAAATATCTTTTTTAAATCATGTACGTTCCATTTTACCCCACGCCACGCCATTTTCCGTTCTCTTTGCGCACAGACTACTCATATGTTATCTTATTTACCATATATGGCAATGTAGCAGTAAAGAAGTAACGGCCTACAATAGATGAGTCGCACACAAATTCTAGGTACTTTAATACTTTCGAACTACGCCAATATCAACCGCGCCAATTTCCCTTTATGTCTAATACAAAAAAACCTATTACTTTAGCTAGAAATTAGTTAACAATAGCCATAAAAGGGCCGGCAGAAAAACATGCTTTCCAATAGCTGGTAGTGTGACCTAAACTAGTATTGTGTAATATGTAATTTCCGGAATTTTACAATTACAACGGACACGTAATTACGTCATGCCGACCGGTAATAAGCCTATTTACGGAATTACACACCTAATATTTACCCAACAACTTAAATATTTACAAACAGGAAAATATTTAAAATAAAATAACGAAATAAATATCGCCAGACAAACACACCAACTGTATGGTCCGAAACTAAGCAACGCGTGTATTATCGGTATCTCGTACAATGGACTAAAGGCCATCCCAGTATACATAACCTACTGATAAAAATATTAAACGACCATGAAAACGCCCGCAATTTTGTGTAAATTTGTGAGTCACAAATTTTGCCATTACCACGAATCGAATCCGGAACCAGAGAGTAAAGTCCCTACCGACTCTGCCAATCGGGCCGTCAAATTGATTCAAATGTGTATAAATTCGTGGGTACTAATAGGAAGAAGGCGACGCAATAAGGGTATACTCACACTTGGTCGCCCTGCGGAGCTGGATGAGATACTTCGATAAAGGCGCCGTCACCGATGTCGACACAGAGTCGGTCGGTGGCGCCCTCTGGCGGCTCCCACCGGCCCGGCACGCCGCGCAAACGTTCCATTCCTGGGACATTTCCATGCGGGATTAGGGCGGTTGTGCAAGACTCCTTTTGCTTGCGCGATCAACTTTGATCAGACAACCCTCTGAGAAGTATAGCATATCTTCCGTATTACGTTCGCATCTATAGTTGCGTCTGACGCTATTTAACTGCGCGTTAAAAGTCATCGTGTGCAAAGGGACTTAAATCTATCTTATTGTTACCAGTAGAAGTCATAATCGCAAAAAAAACCGTACAAATGTACTTTAGTCCCTACTGAGCACAGACTCCCTGCGACTCTACTGCTGTTGAAACGGTACAGGTGGTACAAAGCTGAAGCAAGTCGTGGTATCATTTTCATATGAAAATAACTCAAATAGTTCCCTATGATACCTATTATAAACAATGCTACTGAAATAGAAGACAGGCACGGAAACTAACTAAATTGTGTTCTATTTTGAAACAAATAAGCATAAAGTTGAATATAAACAGTGTTACTAAATGGTTTATTTGTTTATAATTCATAAAACGTCTGCGCTATAGTTAAAATCGTTAAAAGAAATATGTGGCCACACCTCAGACTAATAAGCCTGGACGAGGTATTGAAAGGCGTACCCCTCTGCCAAAAACATAACTCTTTTGTCCATAAGCTGTATATATAAAACTACTTCACTTCGAATGTTTACCCCCCTCCCTGTAACTCAAGAATTGGCGGAATAAATTCAGTACAGATTTTCGTTGTAAGTAGCTCCATTTCTTAAATACTCAAAGCTCTACACCTACGTATGGTTTTAACATAAATAACTGCTGACCTTCGCTAACATATGTGTCCCAATGGGCCTGGGTGTTCTTGAGACGAAGGGCAATGTCTTGAAGAAGGAAATTCGGCGGTTTGTACGGTTTCACTTCGTAATCCCAACCTCCCTTGGCATTTCGTTCCGCTTTCTCGCAGAATATGTAGACGTACCTGAAATATGGGCAATTATTCCTTTTAAAGGCAGCTGTATTATTACCATGTATGTAAGTGGCTACTTTTATTTAATTTTACAGCTTTTAGTAGTAGTAGGCGTAGGTATCCCACGCCTATTACTAATACCTCTGATGGTCATTTGAAATTTTGTTTTAAACGTTGGTACCTATGTAAAAAACTGAGTTCGTTAAAAAAATCCATGTCAATATCCATGTTGCTTTTTCGTACCGTACTACTCTTCTTCTTCATCGTTTTCAAAATATTCAATCTTCTCATGATAATTATGTACTAAGGAGTTATTCCAGTATGTAACTCCCTGACAAATTAAGAAACGATTTTCAAATTTGCCCAGGGACGAATCGAAAAGATTACCGAAATTTGCCCGGAGACGAATCGAAAAGATTTCCGAAATTTGCTCAGAGACGAATCGAAAAGATTTCCGAAATTTGTCCAGGAGAGAATCGTAAATGAGGAAGGAAATCAAAAGCGCAACCTCCCGATGCAGTGAGTCGAGCGGCCTTAACTCAATCGATTAGACCAGGCTATAGGTACTCAAAATACTCTACTAGCTAAGTAGGTACGTAATTCCATTATTTCTAATTTAGGTCATGACCCCAATACACCACTTGATCTCATACTAAACAATTCAATAAAACCATTAGTACGTGAGACTCTAGACCGGCAATTGAACATTTGACCTGCGCGAAATAGGCGCGTTCCATTTATTTAACATTCTTATGCACATGTTAGACATTTTCTGACAAATAGTGACAATAACGGTTCGGTATTTCCTTAGCGGTTAACGTGGACGTCATACCGACCGACGTCAGAACCAATTGAGTTTTTTTTTATTACGTGTGTCATTACTAGAAAAGCAGCACTAGGTAACCTACACAACCGGCCAGGGACGACAAAATATTTTTTACTCATCGTCCTTAGTATCGGAGTAGTTTATCTTTACCGGGGACGATGACACAAAATAGATGTCATCGTCACAAAACAGGGGCCAGCCCTAGGCAAGCTAATCTTTGAACTTGTGCTTCTCGAGCGCATTTATAATCATTATTTGAAGTTACGAGTATCGAAATCATTTCATAAAAAAATATCGCAAAAATCACTATTGCCATTTTGTTAAATTAGCGCAGGTTTAAAGTTTAGATCCGCGTGTATATAAATGTTATGGTAAAATTAAGAAACGACGCATGGAAGACGAAGGCCATCTGTTCTCTTTCAATGTCAATTGCTGAACCAGAACACATAAAGACTAATTTAGTATTTCGCGTACGCAGGCGTTAAAAATAGTCTGTATACTTTTAAAGATTTTTTTCAAATCTAGTAAAGTTTTTTCCAAAAATAATATCGTTTCATATCCAAGATGCGATTCAGCAAAGATGATTTAACTAACGCGCCGTCTATCAGATATTTTACCAATTATATACTGTGATATTTTAAATCCAAATTGGGACATTTAACATATGAACTGGAGTGATGAGTAAGGTGTCGTGACGTCAGCGGGGATATTCATACTGAAAATCTGTTGTAGTGGTTTAACGAAATAATACATATTACAAACTTGTCGTGTAAGTCCGGCGCCGGCGTCGACACAACCACGTCGCCGAGTCGCACGTGCCGCGCATAATCGGTGTAGTGCGGGACACCGCCACCCACGCCCACTAAGAACACGTACTCGACCTGTGTAATCAAAATCAATATATGCAATACACCATCACGCATGTAATCCCCGAAGGTGTAGGCAGAGGTGCACTGCAGTTCACCCACCCACCCAGTATTTGGTCCCATTGTAAGAGGGGGCGAGCCTTTTGCTATGATTCCGGGCACATTTCTCCTCAATATGAGCAGGATTAAGGCTATACACCACCCCGCTGGCCCGGTGCGATTTAATAAACTAAACACGGCTTTCGAAAAAACAATGCCTTACGAATTACATAACATAATCCTTTGAATAAATACGAGAAATGTTTCTACTTATGACAAAGACTATGTAGGTAGGTATCTAGGATGTAGGAGAAGAGAACAGACGCAGTAAATGGGTGGTATCCACAGATATATCATGATCTGAGGTGGTGTCCATAGATCACATAAGTATATATAGTTTTATTCATTCGATTGTTTTTTATACTTGTAGTTTAGTGGCAAACATATGAAGTATGGTGGTTACCCCCTTGGATGAGATTAAGACAATATATAGATGGCTGGCACAAACAAAAGGAGGCCTATTTTATATGCTTATATAGGTACCCAGCCAGTAGTGGGTAGGTACTGTCGTTGAGAACGTACTTTAATCGAATGATGACTACAGTAGGCCAAATGAAAATGTTCGTTGTTGAATACGTAGGTGCGGGTACTTATTATTATTTAAGAAAACGTCTACGGAAGTACCAGTCTTTATAAATAAATATCTATCCAACCCAATACAATATCACCCAATACCTAACTTATAAATCAGTTCGATGGAGCGGATGGAGCACGTATACATGTAGCAACAAAGCTATTTCCATATTGTTTTCACTGTGCTAAATTCGTCCTTAATGTAGCCACACAAACATGCCGATCCCATGCAATCATTGCTATTTCACGCATGATAGAAAATAGAAGCAACTCAAGGGCAAAGTATATCAATCAGATTAATACCAATATGCGAAGTCGATAAACGAATACTCCTAGCTATTGGAAACGAATTTAGATTCTATGTATAGAAAGCAGTTGAGACGAAATTGTATATCTTTTATAATATACCTACCTAAAATGTATGCCCGCGCGACTTCGTTCACCTGCAATTAGTTTTTGTAATCTTCTCTGAACCCTTTAATAAAACATTATATGTTAACCCAGAATAATGAGCTATCATCATGCTAAATTTATCCAGCGGTTCCCCGTGATGCAGACATTAAGACACAAATTGGAAAAAGAAAAATGCGTTTGTAGCATCACAACCATTTCTGCCCCGATACGTTACATAAAAGTCCAGGTTGATGTAGAGCTGTTCAACCCATAGAACACAAGAAATGGAAGAAACTCTTTTGTGTTTTGTCGTTCAACCCTAAGCCTTGCTAAACGACGTAAAGATAAGAAAGAATTTAAGGCTCGCGTAGTCGAGTGAAAGTGCTCGTAGTTTATTGTCCCTCAAAATAAGTTACTTATAACTACATCGCATAATGTAAACGAAGGACAAAAAGTATCGCGAACAAAAGTCATTCAAAGCACTTTATCAACTTCTGAATATAACTTTTTGGACGCTTCGTGGGTAAGCGGACAATAGTTGCACGTCGTTGCAGGGTGTAGAGCTTTCTTACGGCATTAGACTTTTACCGGTTGGTCAGTGCAAAGTGAAAGTATTATGATCACGTGATTTATATTATGATGACTTCTCTCTCTTCTCTGGCGACAGATATAAAGATTTCGCATGCAAGTCGTAGAAGAAAAGGACTTTAGTACATACCTATACTAGGCAGTAATACGAATAGTGGTTAGAATGACTTTTCAGGATTCTTGGGCGTAATTTGTGACGCAAGCAATTATTTATGAGTTGCCTAGGCCATAGTTTTGAATCATCCCATTCAATGACGACATTGGGAAAAAAATATACATCGTTACACAACTTGTATCAATAGTGATTTTAATCAGTCAAAATATAAGGTATAGCAATAATAGTGTAAAATATTTTAACAGGACCCACAGTAGGTTATAAAGATAACATTCCCAAAGAAATGAATCAAATTTTTAGACATAAAAAAAATATTTCCTGTTCTGAGCGCATAGCTAAACGCCACTACTGGTTCGCCTTGTTTATAATAAACAAACATCATTTACACAATTATTTGATATATCAACGTGATCCATATTATAACTCACAGATTCATCTGTTAAAATATTTTACACTATTTTTTTTATTATACCTTATAATATCGCAATAAAAATAGTGGACCAATGTCCGATACTAGCAAAAATGTCTTAAATGTCTTAAACCAGAGACCAACCTTTTGGAAGATTCCTAACAGTCTCGTGGTGGTATTTCCCGCAGCTGTCATGGCCTCCCTCGTCCGCCCGACAGACGGCAGCTTGGTGGTTACCACTCGATGAGCGCCGATGGTACCCAATGTATACACATTTGACTCCCCTGTAGAGGAAAATAAATGTTTCATTCTTCTCTTTTATTGCATGTGCGAGAGATAATATAGATAGATGGTATAACGATATAATAAATACATTATTTTATGAGTCCATCAGTAGGATATGAAGTTCACATTTAAAAAAAATACAATATATTTTAAAATAAGTCCATATAAGTATTTGGTGTCGGTGAAAAGTTGCTTCGATTTTCTTAAAAAAATATATACCTACCTACACTATTTATTTTGTACATAAAATGTGATCGCTGTGATCGACGCTTGTTTAAACTCTTTGAATATTTTTTTGTCAAAGAACTTAATATCCATCTCATCCAGGATTCAGATATTATGAGGAATAAAAATAATGGAGGCTGGTAGGTACTTATACGATAAATTGCTTCACGCAACGCTCTGACACATAAATTATGGATTTCGCAGCGTCTGATGCGGTGTCCATAGACGTAAACAGATTTTCCGAACATTATAGTTTAGTTTTGGTAAGTACCTACCACGGGTTAAACTGTGGTCTGTTGTTAATCTAATTATATGGGCAGGTAATATGCAACTTTGTACGTATGGATATAAGGTTATTTACTATCTAGCCGGAGGAACCCTTTTGCATTTAAATTTTATACTTTAGTAGGGAATAAACTAGGAATAAACATTTTTCACTTTAGTAACAAATGTGAAAATTAACAAAAAAAATTAACCCGGCGTATAAGCTATATAACTGGTGAGTGGACTTTAAGATTGTTTTCTCGCTACTGACGTAGCTCTATGTATGGCTAAATAATTATCTGATAGGATTTAAATCCACTGACACGAAAAGATCCCACGAGACTCTATTCATTCACCAGATAAAAAAAGTATCTTATTATGGAGGTAGACCCGCGCTAGAAGCTATCACCACCATGCCAACGTTCATCTAAATCCGTACGGTAATTTTCCGTGATGCGCGTACAGTACAGTAAGTTTTTTTGTATACAGTAAGTTTTTTTTTGGAATTTGTGTCTACAAATAAGGAAAATGAATGTATGTAAAGTCGACCAAGAAACTCCTTTATCACCTTAAGGTTGAATATAATTTGCACATCGTAGAATCGCAAGGGCTATTCTTGTCATTTGTTATTTATTTGTACTTAGAACGTATCAAATATGAGCCTTAGTAGATTTTTTATTAACTAGGAGTTTTTGTTAAAATTGATAAACCACTTTCATGGTCAACCTTACAATTTTCCAAAAGTATACACGGCCATGTTATCATTTAATGAGTATATTATAATACGTATAGATTAGATTTTTTTAAGAAATAAGCACCTACTGACAATCTAAAACAGGCTAGATCAAGGTGAAAGCACTATTGTTAGGTTTGCTCTACTTTCTATTGATGACAAGCATATACGTGGGATCAACTCTATTAACCACGAACAAGACTTATCCTGTTAGGTACTACATTGAATACCTTCAATTACCTCAGAGTATTGCAACACGTAGCAAGTACTATAATATTGTTGTGAATATGCTCATATAAGTAGATAGGTAAGTTTATTAATTATGACGTATAAAGGCAAAGGGTACCTATTAAAATGAGTCACGGAATTACTTAAATATATAGGATTATCGGTTTCATTCGTTAGTGTCAACCCACTGCAAATTGGTTATAGTCCTGTTGGGGCAACCAATAAATTATTAAATAATAGTGCGGTTCAATAATCACTGTAGTTGACGCGTGTCCATCACTCAAACACAGTGTGTCGAGTTTATCACAATATTTTCTTTGTGTGTGCCTCTTAGAACAATTTATTGATCATACAAAAATGAAATTATTTTCGTTTATTATAGCGTGTGTGATAGTGTTTAGTCAAGGTGCACCACTGCCAATGGATGTCAGTGATGATGGCGGTATCACATTGATGCTTCCGAGAACCTTAAAAATAAATGATTCACTGATCATTGAGGGAGTTTTAAATAATGAAAGTGAAAGGTACGTACTAGAAAAGTCGATTTTACATTAATATTAGGATGGCTCAGAAAAACATACGCTATACGTGTAAGCCGACTACAGACGAGCACGGAGAAAACGGATTCGCTCAACTCGCTAACATACATGGTCGCCCTAATGTAAGAATACTCTTATATCATGAAATAAATTCATAAATGATGCTTTGGGTATAATTTGTCTGAGCTGAGAAAACATCGGATAATTTATCGGTTTAAAATAAAATAAAAATATATATTTTAGTATTTAAAACGATTTAGGGTTGCACTACTTGTCGGATCCTTTTAGTCAAACCAACATTCAGATCTTCGATCGAAGTTAAGAAATCAATAATGACTTTTAAGGCCCCCTTCTCAGTGTTATTAATTATGTGGTGTTACTAAAATAGTGTGATTTTTTTAAAGGATACACAATTATAGCGATCTCGTGTATAATATAAATAAATGTCTAGTCATTGATGTTTTTTAAAACAATTAGAATATTTCCTAGTAGTGATTTATTGGGAATATTATCTCTACAACGATATATAATTTTGATGGTCTCGTCATTTCTTCTCGTCTTTATATATATTATTATATCTATATATGTATATCTATAAAGCAAAGTCGTTTTAGTTACAGTATTTATAACTCGTGAACGGGTGGTCCGATTTTTATGATCTTTGAATTTTTTGAATTCGTCTCCGTCCCGTATAGCAGAATAACTATAAAAACATGAGAATAATTCTCAAAAAAAATAAAGAAAGTTAATTAATTTTCTCATACATTTGATTCTGAGGCGGTACGGAGCTCACCGAAAAAGTTAGTAGATTACTATTTTATATTAACGTATTCATATTTTTCAGGATATCTGTTTTGTTACCGGCTGCTGATAGTGATGACTGTCAGATCCTGTATGATTACAACAGCCATATCATCGAAGTAACGCCCGGTGTTGAAGAATACACTAAATCGACCTACAAAATTGATAATAAAGGTATCTTGTTTAACATTTTGTAATAAAACATGTTGCTATTCCGACCTCCTAGAGAAATATTGTGTAATAATTTGTGTAAAACTTAAGTACACAAATTTTACAACAAAATTACACGTACAAACAACAACAGATTCTGTTTCATATCTATATACCTACGTACTAGTTTTTTAACAGTCGTCTGGGTTACATTCAGAAAGACAGTTGCGTACGGAGATGTTGATTAATTTAAATGATTGATACTCGATCAATACCTATCAATATACCAGGGGTCACCAAACTGCGGCTTCCGAGCCACATGCTCTTTGGATGTGAAGCTGCGGCTCTTTAGTTTTATACGCAAATATTATTTATTTAAAAAAACAATTTAAAATCGTTCTGAGAGAAAAAAAAAATGTGGCTCTTAAAAAACTTTGAAATTTTGTAAATTGTAATTTTTGACTCTTCCGACTCAAAAGGTTGCCGACCCCTGGGTTATACGGATTCAGTTTCAGATTTTATAATTTTTCTTTTTAAATTTCAGGCGGCCGTTTTAAACTGGAATTAACAGTGAAACATAATAAATATTATACAGCAGAGATCAAGGTGGATTTCAGCGTGAACGGTGCAGACATGCCAGAGTCGTTGTATCTCGATGTCAGCAAGTGCTTGGATAGTATGAACTCAATCGTATTGAAAGAAGGTGTTGAAACCATTAATATTTTATCATTCGAATTTGAGAAGAGTGCGTAACGCGCGATATCGTATCATAAACGCATTATTATCAATGCGTCTAACTGTTATTGTAATGAACATAATGTAAAGCGCCCTTAACATTGATGTGAATATCTATTAAGAAAACCTGATGTATATTTGCGTACTTAAATTGAATGAAAATGCCTTTTTAATTATGATATTTATGTGGACTGAGTAGGTATTATAAAGATTGTAAATAATGTCAGTATTAAGTATTTTTAAGACAACGACGTTAAAAAAAAAGTTGTATCTAGTCAATAGCATATTAAACGTCTGTCGATTATGTTAAATGTTACTACTACCTATTACAAATGCTCAGTATTAGTACAATTAGATCATATTTAACAAAAACAAGTCATTTAATTATTACTTACCTAATCTAAGTTAATATGTATGGATATAAAAATGCTGCAATTAAAATTGGTATCCTATATCTTCTCTGTATTTTGATTTTCCCATCGTGTCCAAGTAAAAAACCCACTCTGTATAGTAATAGCTTTTGTCTAGCATGTCAAGTGCGAGCTAACCACAGATCACGAGAGATATGCCGTGCGGTTCAAAATGTATGGGAACTCGCTGTCTCCGTTTTGTTCCCCACCACACGCCACAAAACACATGCAATTACATAAAACCAACCAATACGAAGTCTCACACACACACACAATAATTCGGTGCGTGCTGCGTCGTCGCCGCATACAGCGGCCGTACCACCGCACGCGCAGCGGACGCACCAGTTTATTCAAAGTATCGTTAGACGATCTATCCATTGCCTCGTACATTCACTCAGTAGCGAACATAGGTGGTACTTAAAGAGCCATGTATTTTGTACAAAAATAAAAAAGTCGTTGTGCTACATGAAAACTAAAATAACATAATAAAGGCATTAAATATTTTTTGATTTGTTGTTTTTAATGATTTTAAAGACGAATAAATAAAATACTTAATACTGGCTGGTGAAATGAGATTCCATCTTTCGCGTAGATCACTTTGCTGCTAGTATTTTTGCACACAACCACGGAATAACACGGCATTTAAAAAAAAGTTAGAGCTCCGATACCGACGCACAGTGTGTTTTTAACCCCAAAAAAGTGGCATCGTTATTTTATTCATGAAATCTACTGAGCTTTGCATTTTAAATGTCCGAGTAGAACTCCCGGATGTCAATTCTACTTAGTTTAGCCAAAAAAAATTATTAAAGTTTTCTTGACCTTGTGTTCGAAAATTTAAAAAAATATATTTAAAAAAATTACCGTGCATAAATGATGGTTGACTCTCTAGAAGGCTTATGAAGCATCTCTTGGCGCATATTAAACCGTTTTTATTTTAATATAAAAATGGATAATAACGATACTATCGCGATTTTTCATGTTTTTAGTTATTATTATTTTTTTACTTATCTAGGCTGAAGTAGAAGTTCCATCTAGGACAGAAAGATGCCTTTAGCTAAGCCCAATAACCCATAAAATTACAATGTCCAAACAACGCATAGGTTTTGAGAAAATGAATTTCAAAAAAACTCGTTAGGGCTGCCACTGTATTGAACTTTGCACTTGACACTTTCAATTAAGGACATAATATAATCATTAATAATTTCGGTGGAAAAGTACGGTAGACTTCTCCACGAAATTATTATCGGGTAAATTTAGACATCATTATCAGTACCATCATCAACAAGAACATACACACATTTGACCAACAGCGAAATATATCTGCATACAGTGGATAACTGCATATTTGTTATATTATTGGTATTTTATGAGTCTAATTTCCTAATGTCTGAATGTTTGTACACTTCACTACAGATATTAGCCTATTAAATTTTCATATTTCTCGGCCACCGCTCGGCAAAAAGTTCCGAACTTGTGAGCATCAATAGGGAACTCACAAGATATCGTGACTAAGATGATGAATAGATGATCTACTAGCCAGGATTCTATACCTATTATCTCTGCAAATATGTGTCGGTTTGAATCTGACAGGGCAGTGCGAGCAGTATTGCCATCATTTGTAGTCCCTGCATTAGGCCTAACAAAATCCACTAACAACCCCATCTTGCTTCTTATTTCGTTTTGGATACGTTTTTTCCTTTTTTCTACTATACGGCTCTCCTCTGAGTTCTGACTGATTCGCCACTTCTGAACAGAAGGATCGTTTTTGTATCCAAGATGTAACAAAAATTCAAATACACGTATCCAAGCATGTAGAGGATTCAGACCATGTCTCATAGTCTCTCTAGAGGTAGGTTTTGAATAACATTCCTCCAAATTGTTAAAATGAGTAGCTGTCAACTTACAAAAAGTGAATTGGTTCCAGTTATATTGAGAACCTTTCCATCAATAACACTAAAGGTTAAGTATTTTTATATAAACTAAGAGGAATTAAAATCCGAGTGTTCTAGTCTAGCATTTAAAATGCAAGGCTCATTTGATATCAGGAATAAAATAACGATGTCACTTTTTCGGTTATAAAAACACTGAGCATGTGTAGTAGTGCGGGGTTTTAGCAAAAGCCTATTGAGGGTGGACCGCTTACCACACTATACGTAATCCATCATTATATAACTTTAAAGTAAAACCTTTCCACCAATACCTCTCTTTTACACCTTTTTTAAGTTTGACCTTTTTGACAACCCTAATTTTACAGATTTTTTTTTTTTTTTTTTTTTTAGTCCGGGCGCTGTCCTGGCCCGGCCCGCGAATCCCTCTGACATGGGGGTCAGAGACCTTATTTAAGCTAATATTAGAATATAAGTACATAGGATTTTTTATTTAAATAAAGTAAAAGTAATCTTTATTGTACATTTTAAAAGGCAATGAAATCTTAAAGCAAATAACAACTTAAAGCAACTTTTATAAAGCAAATAATCTAACATTTTAGGGTACAACTTATGACATCTTTTGGGACAGGGGAAATTCCCTCTGCCCACTGCACAAGACCGCTAGCCAGTGTAATCAGGATCGTGGTAGTGTTAAGATGCTGGATTTAAATATTAACATAATATTTATACAGACATCTTCTTTCCAGTTAGGTCTTATTCCTGTTTATTACACCGGTCGCTAGCTTCGCACAGTAGGACAGAAAGGCCTCCTGTGTCCTCTTGTCCCTAATGAGACTGCCTAGATTGTCCAACTTAAGCTGGATGTCTAAAGACATTTCCAATTCCAGTCTCTGGAGAGCGTAAATTGGACAACTAAGCAGTATGTGTGCCACCGACTCACTCACGCCCGGTTCGCAGATGCACGATGGATCTTCCTTGCACTTGAAGCGATTCAAGTACTCGGAAAATCCACCGTGCCCCGTCAGCACCTGAGTGAGTACGCCGGTGGGAATTTTACAGATTGACCTCAGAACAAAAAAAGAAAATTTCTCAAAACCTATGCGTTGTTTGGACCTCATAATTTTATGGGTTATTAGGCTTAGCTAAAGGCATCTTTCTGTCCTAGACGGAACTTCTACTTCAGCCTAGATAAGTAAAAAAATAATAATAACTAAAAACAAGAAAAATCGCGATAGTATCGTTAATATCCGTTTTTATATTAAAATAAAAACGGTTTAATATGCGCCAAAGGATGCTTCATAAGCCTTTTACGGAGTCAACCATCATTTATGCACGGTTATTTTTTAAAATATTTTTTTAAAATTTTTGAGCTCAAGGTCAAGGAAACTTTAAAAAAATATTTTGGACGAACTAAGTGGAATTGACATCCGGGAGTTCTACTCGGACATTTAAAATGCAAAGCTCAGTAGATTTCATGAATAAAATAACGATGTCACTTTTTCGGGGTAAGAAACACACTGTGCGACGTGCAGTTGCAGTCGACTGACGGCGAAAACTCTATGTTAGCGTAATTTTGGCTAAAGGTGAGCGCAAGCCCACCGCTTTCATAACATATTTCCTCTAATATATCTGTGGAGCTAACTGTATACTTTATAGTCTACCGTTTTTAGACATTTTGTATGGAGAATTGTAAAGCGACTCTAGCGGACGGTATTTAAAACTTTCAATTCTCTATACAAAATGTCTAAATACGTAGACTATAAAATAAACAGATAGCTTACGAATAATCTCGCACGTGACGTACCGATCACCATGATGCCATCACGTACATTTTAAAACCATAGCTATCTATGCTCCTAATTTCATATATTTCGTCCATCATCATCCTAGGATGATCTAGATCTAAGTCAAATTTTTATGCGCAGTATTATATGACGTTTGATAAAGTTATAAAACGTCTATAAATTTGGGGGAATATCCGTTAGTTTAAAACTACACGGAAGAAGCATGACCATAGACTACGAAACCAACATTTTCATTTTAATGTCATTATTATTAAAGTGTACAAAATATACACGCAAGCAGTATTCGATACATCCATTCACAAAATTGAGGCCTGTCTTGAGTTTTATTGTATAAAATTAAATTTCGTATCAATCAATAATAAAAACAATGCTGGCTACACCCTATCTTTACAATATTTGATAAGAACTATTACCCTGAAATTGAATATGAAGATACGAGATCTTAAGATTATAGCGACGACATTCCTTCTCGACAGTTCGAGTACTACGGCGCGGCGATAGCGGATTTTTTCTGCAGTTTAAATGAGCCCATAGGCTGCAAAATTCTGTGCAGCATCGCAATGCAACAATTATGTAGCAATTTACAGAATTTAAATCCGATACGGATTTTTATCCGCAGTGTACGCGTAATTTAATTGCAAAGTTCAAAGATTTTGCGAAAAAAAAAACAGCTCGGTTATTTACCGCAGTGCGCCCTTGCCCTTCCATTTATACTAATTTTGTCTCACCTTATATCGTTTGTTATTGGACACACGGGCAGGGCATGCCGTATTCCGTCCCAGTCACACCACCGATTTTATGAATAACAATGATAGTGGCAGCACGCTTTCTTGATGCAGTTATTATTATGTAGGTAGGTACCTATATAATAAGTTTCTGCTACACACAGTTAAAACGTGACTACTAATAACATTTTAAGGTTACCGATGTCTTGGCCTTGGCATCACTACAAACAATTGTAAATGGATTGCGCAACACCCAGTTTTCTATGTGAACGTAGGTAGGTAGTTAGGTACCTACCTATACACGACCTTCCGTGTAAACGCACATCGTATTACCACAGGATTGCAAAACTGTCATATTACCTACGATGTTATCAGATTAAACTGATAATGAGTGTATTCATTCAACCTGAACATTCAATATGTTCGACTCTATTGGTGATATACTTAAGGCAACTTCTTTTTATTATAAATTCCTATTAGAAAACGGTCTTGGATTTCGTGTAAATATGAAACGTCAAGCGGAACCCGACATAAGTGCAACAACTACTAAAAGCAAACACAAGTAAGTCGTTGTATACCTACCTAATATAAGTAACTGCGTAAAAAGATGCGCAATAAACTTTACCTTAGCATAGTGTAAGAATAAATAACAGGTAACAACAAGGTAAGTCTGATGATGAAATAGTTCTTTATTTAAGTACAATCATAGTTATTTCCTTCGATGTTTCGCAACAGTCTCAATAATGTCCAATAGTGTCAGCCAGCGCTCAAAACATTATCCTTTGAAATACGCGCGCGACCTCCGTCGTCCGCGATTTAGCTAAATGACCCTGATTTCTATAACAAGGGACCCACGTTTGAATCCCGGTACGGAAAACATTTTAATAAAAAGAAACTGACTTAAAAGAACTGAAAAGCAAAAATAATGAATGTTGATTTGGTGCCAAAACAAACAACTTAGTCGAGTATCGCCGGTCCGCGCCAAAGACTGTACTACAAATTGGTCCGCGCATCTTTACTTTTAATAATTCTTCGTTGGTTGTTTATTTGGCACCGACTCAACATGCGATACATATTAGATTTAGTTAGACAAGGTAGATTTTTATATTTTATATTTTTTGATATTCAGTTTTTTGAACCCGGTATTTTTTAATGGTAGGCTTAGGTATATAAGTTTTAACAAATATAATGTACCATATTTTAAGGGGTAAACAATTAGATAGAGAGATAACAATAACGTTTATGTATAAAATATATGTGCATAAAGCGTTTGATTTTTCTGTGAGAAAGCAAGCCAGTACAGTTTCACTGCGCACTTATACGTAGTGTTATTTTAACAAATTCATTTTTTTTTCTAGAGCCTTACCTTTATAGGCTAGAAATGAACCCCTAAAATATTTATACTGTTATTGTTAAGCCTTATCTATACTTACTATTTTTTATCACTAGAAATATTCTTGTATCGTCCATTTTACTGCGGTAACAGCCTTCATAAGTATAACAATTATAATATCATCACGAGATAAACAAAGATGCAAAGAAATCAAGATAAAACAAAAACTACTAAATCATTCTTAATGAATTTTAAATGGACCCAATCTGAGATATATACGACTATTTAATAAAAAAAGAATCATAATCTTAAATAAGCATCTGTATCTTGCATCGGCGCTGTGACTGCCTATTATATTTAATAATATCTATACGTATATACTACTCGACTAAATATAAATGCCTACATAGCTAACTCGTGAATGTAGAATGTAAAACCGGCTACAGTTGGAAGTGAAGTATCGAATCTACGTGTCGTGTATGACGTATAAGCCCGTCAATCTCGATTCGAGGTCTGTGCACAGTGTCTGTGTTTGTTTTCATCATTACGTCACCACAAAACAACTTCCATCTTAAATACAGCTTTAGTACATATTGAAACGAGTATCGTGCGGGTCTCTGTCGGTAGCAAATGGCGGAAGTACACTGAAATTAAAAGTGTTTTAAAATATTCGAAGATGCTGAAAGCATGTTGGGATTGTTTAGTCGGGTATGATTTAATGAGGTATTTTAGTTATGTGTTGCGTACAAGTTATTCTTTATACGTAGGTACTTACGAAATTTAACGTATGGGGTGCGATACTTCTGGACGCATCGTAATTGCGTGTCAGTCAATGTCAATGCCAAAATACTATGTCAATATTGTTTGTCGTTTGTCAAAATTTTGTTTTTGTTTGTGAAGCGATTACCTAATGTGATAAAATAGCATAAGTAAAATTTATTTATTTATTGTGACATAAATACAACAAGTACATACTTACCTATTCTTATTTAGTATCTCCGACACCTGAGTCAATAAAAAACCTATTCAAATCAGAAACTAATATAGGTTAAGTACTGTACTTAAAGCGAAGCTAATTTATCTTAAAAGATAACTGCAAAACCGTTACCTACCAACCAAGCTATTGTTTGCTCTATCATATCATCGGTCACACATACTACAACTAATCTACCTAGTGACTACAAAACTAGAAGCACAGCCGACTGTGACAAGAAAAAAATTGAGATAAATCGATTTTGAAATATGTAATACGGAAGGAAGTGCACGAATCGGAGCGACAAAATGCGTAACATAGGTTTTGTCTTGACCTGTGTGCTAGCCCTTCTGAATGTGATACATTTATAAGAATGAAGTAAGTGTGTTAAGTGCAATTGTAAAATAAGTGTTTTGTTTATCAGAGAACGACCACAAGCTGAAGAGGAAACACATGGCAGGCAGCTAAACGGACTAACAAACAGAGCACCACCGTGGCCTCAATCTCAATTGAAAAACGAAAATATGTTTATACTTCCAACTAGGTTCAAATCACAGGATTCGATCAGTGTTACTGGAGCGATGCAAAATGACCCAAGAATGTGAGTGATTTTATAATCGCTTTTCCGCAATTAGTTTTCCAAAGGTATAAGTACCTATCTAATTATTATATAATATTATAATTGTATATCTTTCCAGATTGACAGTGGGCTTAATAACTGGTTATAGTTCAGCTGATTATGAAAATCTTGCTTGCCAATTAGAGATAAATTATCCTCCAAGCAATGAAGACAAAATCACAATTAAGACCATAAAAGATGGCTATCATCAGGTTATCAATGATAGCAACTCCACTTCAGGTTACTTGAATGGTAAATATTTACCTGCATTTTCTATTTAAGTTGGTGACATAATTGTTGGCTTAGGCAGCTCTGCCTAATCTATACTAATAAGATAAAAAAGTAATGATTGTTAGTTTGGATGTATGGGGTAATATGCGGATCTACTAAACCAATTCTAAAATTATTTCACTTGTTTTATCAAAGTACTGCAGGCGATACTGCTGCCAGAAACTGTTATCTAATAAAACATAAATGTCAAACAACTAAGCATACCATTGCCTACTAAGGTGCTAAAGTCTATAGGTAACAATGTTTGATAATATTTCATTTTGTAAAACAAGATCAGATGATCTACCTACAGGACAGTAACTCAGGGTTATTTCCATAGGGCACAAATATCAAAGTTCAATGTTGGGTGTTGGCATGACATTAAAACCATCCCAGAATGTTGAAGGCATTGTTTCCATTAAAGAATGTGGTTACAGGGGACCCTGCCTTCAGAATGTGTATAAAAATAAAGAGTACAGCGTCATGATTATATTAGATTTTATATCAAATTATTTTCGATGTATTATTTGTGATCAAGATATATATTTTTTATATAAATTTTGATATAATACACAAAAGTAACCAAAATTGTTAATAAATAATTTCCATTCTCTATTTTCAGGTACAGACTTCAAAGTCATGTTTGTAATGAGAGAAGACAAATACATAGACATACATGTAAATGATTTGTATTTAGAGCAGATTGAACTGAAACACAGTATAGATGAAATAAGGTTTTTATCTGTGAGTGGTGATGTTAACAAAGTTAATGGATTGGATTTTCAATTTGGTTAAAACATATATAAAATATTGGCCTAGTGCATGTTGATTATATTATATTATTTTGAATCTTAGAATTATGTTACTGTATCAGTATTTTTGAAATATTCATTCCCACTAACAGTACCGACTGCATGTTATGAATCTGTCACGAAATTTTTATAATAGCGTAAAATATACTCAAATGCCTGCTGAATAGGCAGTTTATAGTGTAGTTATTATATTATTTATATTGGCAGCTAATTTTTGACCCCTAATTATATAGAAATTTTAATTTTATTCAATTTGTAATGGTGGTACAAAGCTTTATAGTACCATGGTAAGCAGAGGAAAACATTCTGTAAATTTCAGAAGCAGACTAAAATCAATACTGGCATCTAGGTAGGTAGGATTACTTATAAGTTTTGATTTTTACTAGTAATCTATTTTAAATGTCAACTATTTACTTTTATCTTTAACCCACGTATGTTTTATCATACTGTAATTGATTCATCCTTTGGAATGCAAATTAATGATGAATGTCTGCATTACTTCTCCTGTTTTTGTTCATTGTTAATTTTTTCTACATACAAATGTGATAAGACTTAAAGCTTGGATTTAGTTAATTTCAAACCAGCCAGGGTTTGGTGCACAATATGCAGAAATCAGATATTTACTTATTACATAATTAATGTTAATGTAGAAGTCATTAGTCATCATAAGCCCACCCAGGTATAAATAGGGAGTAAGCTTATTTATTATTGCATAATTATAAAATATATGTTTCAATATACAACCCAATACATAGTACTGTATACTGATCTAGGCTGAAAGAACATAGTAGATCTCTATACTCATAAGCACCTCTTTTGTACCTACCTATTGATCACAATAAACGATTTTGAATTTGAAAAATAACCTTATTCTACTGGTTCCGAATATATTCTTCTAAAATATTTAATTGACAGCCTATCCATATAAGTTTGTCGGATGTAAGTTATGTTTTAAAAAAAAACAATCTATTATAATGTTTAAAAATTAATCTATTTTAATGTTTTGGGGGGGGGGGGGGGGGTTGACCCGGACAACGTTTGTCGGGTCAGCTAGTAATTAATGGATAAGTAAGTTATTAAAAATGAAGATCTTTTACTTTCCTGTTATTTTATTCATTCACAATAAAATTACAATGCAATAAAAAAAATAAGGTAACTACCACAAGTAAGTAAGTAGGTACTTGTGTTATTATAAAGTAATGTTATGAAATCTGATAAATTGTTATTATTTCTCATTCACATAAGAACCTACATAGTTTTGTAATTGACGTAAATAAAATTACATGAAGTAATGTGTAATAAAGATGTGTATATACGTATGTTTGTTTTGTTTTCCTTTAATATTTCATTCATAAATACGTGTGTTATTTATAAGTGACAAAACAAATTATTATTATTATGGGTTTATCCGGCCACTTCATTCATCATCTGCGTAATAATTGCTAAGTTTATAATACGGGGAACACCGTTGTTTCTTGATTTATTCTTCTTACGAAACATGCAAAATCTTCTACTGGGCATGATTTGTGTAATAATAGGTAGAAATACTTGCTCCAAACACCGATACTATTGTATAACATTTTACAAGACCAATTAGGTCAGTGGGTTGTGACCGTGATTTCTGTGCCGAGAGTCCGCGGGTCCCGGGTTCGAATCCTGGTAGGGACAAACTTTGATGAACACGAATGTTTGTACCCGAGTCATTAGGGTTTAGTATCTAGGTATATAAAGTGTAACAATAATAGTGTAAAATATTTGGGATTACGTTGATGTATAAAATAATTGTGTAAATTGGCCATGCGTTCAGTACAGGCTGTAATTTTTTAAATGTCTTATAATTTGATTTATTTATTTATGTTATCTTTATAACCTACTGATGTACCTGTTAAAATATTGTTACACATTATAGAAGTATTATTTACTGTGTTCGTCCCCAGTCCATTGTAGGTTACCCATAATATAATACAAAAGTTTCTTAGAGTGAGACCGTATAGTAGGTGTTTACTGTTCTGCGTAGATCGGATCGCGACCAACAACTGAATATGAGGTTTCCCCAGTTCTAACTATGACACTAGGGCGTCAAATACCTCAGTCCCCCGTGACCATGGTTGCTGTAAAGCAGCCGATACGTCGGGAACGTAGAAACATGAAATAAACGAGATAACATACTTAAAATTTAGTTTTATTTCAATTTGTATTCGCCTAAATATAAGAAATCAAAAGTATATCGCCTTAAATATACCCTAACTCATCTGGAAATATTAAGCCGATCATTTATACGTAGGTACTTAAACAATGTTTCCTGTTTGTCATTTCAGTGATTTAAAAAAAACATAGAATTTAAATGTTCGTTGTTGTTGAACTTGAGATGCCGGAACGCCTTGAAGCCATTTTAAAAATGTTTGCCCGTCCAACAGTTTAGTAGACAAAAAAAATACATGCACCACTCTCGTACGAAGAAATCATACAGACGGAGTGTTGTGAACAACATAATAAAGCACAAAAACCAAGCAGATATGTGTAGTACATGCAAATTACGTCCTTACGTGCACGAAAATTCGCGTGTACACAAATCTGCTTTAAGATGTTGTTCGCGACATTCGGTATTTATTATTTCTTCGTCTATGACACCAATAGGCAGATATATTCAAGTTGGTAGAAAGCTCGCCTAGATAACGAGGGTCGCAGGTTCACACCCCGGCTCGCACTCCTGGGTTTTCAATTACGATTATCACTCTCTCGTGCCTCGGAGAGAACGTAAATGTAAAGCGTAATTCGGTCCTGCGCCTGATCTCTTTATGGTCGTATCGGATTGCCGCCCCATGGGACTATCCGTTGAGATAAGGCGCCATGACCAAAATTCGGTCGGGAGGATTATTATTATTATAAGCAGATTTAAATGAAACATTGCATTTGGCACTTACGTTTCTTTGCGCCCAACAAAGACATCGAGATTTGAATGGAATATACTCACCGACAGTCGTGTATCTAACGTACGTCTCCTGGTTATCCATCATGGCATCGACGGCCTGTTTCTCGCAATACAAAGCCGTTATCACAGCTATACTCGGCTGGCGCGACGAACACAAAGTTGGCATTTGTTTCACAACCTGGCGCAGAAATAATTATTACAATGCCGCAATATAGAATCACATTCGAATTTCAAAATGTTCATCAACGCGAATAAAAATAACCAAATTATCTATGCAAATAAATAAAATTGGAGTGTCTGTTCGTAATATTAAAATAACCGCTTCGTACTAAGTGTATTTGGATGTATACACGGTATACCAAAACAATTTTTTTTCAATTGTTTGTCTGTCTGTTTGTTTCGGCTAATCTCTGAAATGGCTAGACTGATTTTGACGGGACTTTCACTGGGGGATAGCTGATGTAACAAGGGGTAATATAGGTTACTTTTATTTTAGAAAAACTTTTTTCTTAAATACCACGCGGACGAAGTCGCGGGTAACAGCTAGTTTTAATTATAATTGCCTTTACTGTTATGACTATATATATATGAATGATTATTATGGTTTTGCTTATTATTCGAATCGCGTCATCATCGCTACCTTGAAACTTACTTACCTGTGTATCAACACTATGCTGACGGATATACATTCCTTCTGACATAGCGCGTGTTAAGCCTTTCTCTTCGAGTGCTTCCAGGGCATCTTTTACCTCCGTCTTCGTCCATTTTCCTGCGCTAAAATCGAAATTCAAATAAATAGTACAACAAATAAGGTATTTTTTATGGGACTAGGCTCGCCACACACTCCCACCACTGCTACTCCTGTAAGCCAGGATCTACAGTGGTGTCCAATGAAGACACCGAGGTTTGACCCTCGGCGACTCCCGGGATAAAGTTAATTTTCTTCCAACTCTTCCTATTTTTATCTTTCGATTAATTTCGTGCGGGTTCCAAGACAATTAACAAGTAAGGTATGACTTGACTTATCCGTACGTACGTTACGGCGCGCAACGGCTATTGTGAATTGGGTTTGTTAAAAAACCAACCATAATCAGAAATACCTGTAGATTAATACCCACATGGAAATGCTTTGAATTTGTTTATTAGGATCACAATTTTATTTGGACTTAATTATAACTAGGCGGCAGAATACATTTTCCTAACGCTCCTGTTACACCTACGCGTTAATCTGTTCATTAACAGCATTAGGCGCAAGTGTAGCCCGGGCATAAGCAACACACACTTCTCAGATGATATAATCACGTTTAATGTAAACCACGTGTAGAAATCGTTTCATCTGTACTGTGCCCCAAGTCCAACTAAGAAATTGAGTCACAATCGAATGAAAATGACAAAGTAATTATGGCTATTGACCGTTTCTCAAAAAAAAAATAGAACCGACATTTACTACCCCATTGCCAATCGATTATGAGACGATTGTTTTAGTAGATTTATGCGTCGTCTTCCTAACGGCTAATGATCGTAGGAGTAAAATATGCGTTTTCGTCACACGACGCGAATTAATCCACAAATCACCTTAGGAGTGGTCTAAAGAAAGCGCACGAGCACAAAAATCATTTTCATCGCGCGAAATCGCATCATTTACTCGTACGATCGTTTGCCAATTAGGCCGACGCCTAAGGCCTCTCTACTAGAGCTACGATCTATTCTCAGCCACACGCTGGCGTAAAACATACTTAAGCCGTATTTGCGTTACATCGATGGCTTGTGTCAATAATATCCTACTTACGTCACAAAGTCATCCACAGTCAACGGATTCGGATACGCATTCTCTATCAAATCCAACACTCTTTGTTCTGATATCACTTGTGTGTGGTTCGCCACGCTGTCCTCTATGTATGCTGCAATTAAATAATATAAGTAGTATACATTTTGGGTTTTCGTATCTTTTCCTAATAATGAATTCATGAATTCATTTATGTTCTACATGTACAACTACTGTACTGTACAAGGTGGAACAATAAAGATTTATCTATGTATGTTGCGAATGACGATATTATACGGGTCAATAAAACTTAAGCAATGAAAAGGGCGATCTCCACGTAGATTAAGAAGTGAATGATTCAAAGAAATTTCCAAAGAAGAATGTACGCTTAAACGCCTTGAGCACTCCAGCCCATGCAGTGAATGGTTCAATGTATACGTTCGCTTCTCGTTCATCCGCATTGAACATGAACTGAATGGTTCATCAAATTTAAAGACAGAAATGAACCGTGTAATATCACCTTAAATAAAATAGTGATAATGTAAGTATGTATAAATAATATACACGATGAAACTAGGAGGTACTGATTTTAAAATTCGAAAGAAACTATTCTATTGCCTATGACTTTAGTTTTAAGGATTCCATATTTAGAACCCTTATAGCTTTTGGCTGTCCTACCTTTGGACAACCTACGCATTCTTTGATCCAGGATGAAATGTATCGCTATGTGAAGTCTCATTAAAGGTGGGAATAACCACCCAACAAAGATAAACAGACACATAATAAGGAAGGAGACGCACGACGTGCGTCGCTTTTTCTCTTATATCTGTGTCTCTCTGTTGGGCGGAGAACTATCCTAATAGATAAAATTAACTAAAATCTTGTAATGTATGTACAAAAATATTTTTTAATAATATTGTAAAACATCACTCCATGCAATCAGTATATTAGTTGAATGTGTTACATATGGAAATAAAGATATTTTTGCCTTAGTGTGCTGAAAAAATAATATTAATGATCACTAAAAAAAGACGTCTCGCGTGTTTTAATTATAAGCAAATCATTATATGTTAAGTATTTTCAAAGAAACCTATATTGTACTAAATGTTTCCTAAGAATTAAGTTTAAGTGCAGCCATAATAAAGATATCAAACCAGCGGGGAATGATGTTAAGATTGTTACTCATAAAACTAAAATAGTGGTGATGTAATAAGTATGAAGGAAAACATCGTGAGGAAACCTGCATGTCTGAGAGAACCCCTCGAAAGATGTGTGAAGTCCGCCAACCCGCACTGGGCCAGCGTGGTGGACTATGGCCCGTGCCCAGCAGTGGGACATTAAAAAAAAGGGCTGGTATTATAATAAGTATGATGATTAGAATATAAATAAAATATAATCATACAGCAAAATGATAATGTAGGTACGTTCAAAATAACTACTGAATATCGTAGTCATAGTAATTTACATGAATAAAGGTATAGCTTCATGTTAAATTGTACAAAATTAAGTATGCTAGTATATAAGTATACAGAGTAAATACGATTCTATAGTCTGAGAACACAATAGTACATGCATAAATGATACATACTAAAATATACATACAGCCATTACAATAGTTGTATGTAATGCTCTTACTCGTTATAACGCCATTTGCTTCTGTTATAAAATAAATGTATATTTAATATCTTATTAAATAAATTAAAGTATGGAGAAAGAATCTCATAAGGCCAACTGCTAGTTATTTAAATATTAATTTATGTAACATAATATAATTGCATTTAGATTGGACTTTTCGTAGATCTGATGTTAAATATTAAAAAATAAATATTGCGGCAAACTCGGACGAATAAATTAAAGTCAATTTGTGTAGTACGCGCGAATTACGCAAGTACATATTTTATACATTCGTCTAAGTTTAATTTTAGTGTCTCAGACCAAGGGGTCTCCGATCTTGGCCCTTATCTTCGGCTAAAAAGTTTGGAGTGTCGTAGACGTATGAATAAATTAATTTCGATCAATATGTATATGTGTGTATTCGCATGTACTTCACAAATCGGCTTATTTTGTTGGTGCTTCACAATATTAAGTTCGCGACACTCCGTCTGTTTTATTTCTTCGTCCGACGTCGCTTATTACTTTTTTTGTTGTAATTTCTCTTATCCTACTTATGGGCAATATAGAATTAAATAATTTAAGGATACAAACCTGGTAAAGGTGGACCACATCCCTCTTGTCTTAGTTCCACTTCTAGAAGCTTTAGTTGGCTATATTTGTGTTGCATCAGCTTCATAATTTTTTTAATGTAACCAACATAATCTGAAATACAATAAGTAAACAACATTATGTTACTAGGTATCATAAAGGAATATTATGCTCACTTGTTTTATAATGGGGAGTTTCATTGGACTCTAATAACATTTTATAATATCTATGAAAAAATTACGAGTCCATTGATTAGTCATACATAGCATAAGTCATATTACGCTAGGCGCCAAATAATTGTTACTCATTGGCACAGCAAGTGGCGCTTAACTTGGACGGCTCAATGGCGGAATATAAATGTAGTTACAACTGTATACATACTGCTTGTATGACGTAAGACATGTTACCTAAAGTAACTTTTGGTAGGAAGTAGGTGCCACAAGGTACATTTGAGAACATTGGCAATTAATAAGATTAATATCTATGGATAAAATATGACTTCCAGTTTTTAAGAAAATTTGCATTTCAATCGTTCATATTGGTGTACTTGATTTATAAAAAAAAATCTAAATTAATATACGATTAATAAATGTTCTTGAAAGCTCGATTTATATAGTGTCCTACGTGAACAAAGAGGAGGTTATTCAAACACAACTATTGTTGTCTAGTAGTAATTTACCTTTTGGAAAATCTTGTGGGCTGACAAGTTCACGGAAGAATGCCTGTGCTTCATAGGGTCGTTCGTTTGGGGGCATGTTCGGCTTAAACCAAAACCTCAAGGCGCGTGCCTCTCGCGCATTAGTACCGGTGGCCCCGGAAACCAGATACACATAGAACTCCAACTGAGCATGGCATGGCTCTGTCACTCCATTTTCTATAACATGAAATGTAGAAAATAAAAGGTATTAATATTAATTATACATACTGAAACATCTAGCATCCCTACATCTGCCTGTGGATTTATTTTTGATTGTCTTCTAAAATAGTCTGTTAGTGATGTGGTCCTCACAGGAAAACTACCATAGCTTTAACTGTTGTCTTAAGAGAAAATAACAGTGTCTGTAAAGTTTTTGACATATTTGATGGTTTCAATCTAAGGCTAAGGAAAGCGAGATTTTGCAGTTGGCGACAATTCGGCTGGAAACGCTGACTGCTCAGGAGTTTTAAAGACCGACAATTTATTGAAATTGCCGTAAAATAAAAGACAGAGAATTTATTGACATTGTCGTAGAATAGGCTTGATTTTTTTTTCAACATTTATTTATCGACAAAAAAATATTTTAGGTACCTACATATAGTTATTAAAACATTGTAAATACAGTACTCCTTCTGGATGGTCACATTACCCACTCAATAATCTTAATTGCTTCGTTCACCATAATAAGCACTACTAATATAATCCATGAGTAATGAATGTATAATTTCAATTCTTAATGAGTAGGTAATTAGAAATTATCATTAATTCAACTTATCAACCCATTAGGCTAGACAATATGCACTGTACTGCATCTGAATATTAAACCATCCAACTGCAAGTCCGTCCACACATATTGCCTTGTTTTTCCTTCATAACTCAAAAATGTTTCATGACATAATTGACACACCTTAAATTAAAAGTATTTAAGAGCCAAATGTTGTGCTTGTGACCAGATTGGGATAGACGAGATAATCCTATAAGGCATCTTCATAGTATTCAGAAGCATGAATAGCTTATCTATCACAGCAATCACCAGATTTATAAATAAAAATGTGTGTTAATCATCAATAAAATTATCCACCAATAAATATGACCTTTAAAGCTAAGCTTAGTTGTAGTGGCTTAATTTCTGATAGCAATGTGTTTAAATTTAAAAAATAAATTATTTCAATAAGTAGATGTAAGTTAAATATAAAAGCTTGAATAGAATCATAATTTTATATATAATACATTTTATAACAAGATCCTTTTCCTGTGACAAAAAGCAAATCCAAGGTCAGTTGCACAGATAACCCATATCATGTTGAAACATTATCCTGTATAAATAAATATATCTATTCAAGTTAGGTACCTATACATAAACACACATTTTTTTAGCATTAATCAAAGACACAAAATGTGATAGGTTGCGATGATCTGAACACCATCTTGGAAGGCCACTGGTCTGTTTCACTGCTGGGCAAAGGCCTATAAATATGAAGAGCCTTTTCCCAGCAGTAAAACAAACAATAGCCTATTAAAAATCCTGTAGATATATAAATTCAGTGGCAATTTTAGGCAACTCATTATGTGAGGCTCATGTATCCCGATACAGATAACTAAAAATAAAATGTTAAAACATACCATAAACCTTCTCCTTATTGATGATAATTCCTGTATGGTCTCCACCAGCCACATGTATTTTATCACTTGCCTCTGGTTCCACAGCTTTGCGCTCAATCACCAGGGTTGTGGAGTTAGCTGACTTACATTTCGGAGTCATCACTACTTTCTCCTCCATTTCTGCCATTTCTTACAATATGCAAGTGTTTAAATAAAGGAATGATCTGCAACAATTCGAATCTTATAAGAACTGAAACAACTTTGCCGATATATCGATGACTCATTTCTCATTTGCTTTATTTTTTATGTAGGTACCAATTGCACTGTGTAGCTTGACCCAATTGGAAGTACATGCGATCAGCGAAATTTATTAATTAGGTCTTGTGGATAATATTCAATGGTTTGTTAGATCGATCTTCTACGGTTCCACAAGGTAAACTAGTTTTGACGTTTGCAAAAGTAAAAACGACAAATAGGGAGAAGTACACGCACAAACATTTGTGTTGTGTGTGTGTAATATGACATTGAAATGTTGACAAAATTATCACCTGCTTTTCTTGTATTTTATGACCGCAAGAACACGTATCACATCTCTTATTTGATCCACTTTTGTTAATGAAAAGTTTAGAAAAGCATAAATTATCAATTTAGATCTGAATAAACCTCGAAATGTCTTGTATATACAAGGTACTCTGTACCTCGAAACGAAAACGCCCCAGAATTCTATTGAAAGTTTATTTTTGTTAAATTGACAGATGATAGATTTAATCAACGATAACTGACACTGCTGACAGAAGTGTCAGTATAACTTGTTGTTTTTTTAATTCGCCAATAGGCAGGCAAAGGACAGAGCCATACAGCCTGGTCATATTTTGGAATGGATTCAATTCCGAGGGTATTTTGTTTCATTTTCGTATCTTTAATAAAAAGGCCAAAGCCAAGTCTGATGTAATTTCAAAAAAGGCTAATGCCATGTCTGTTGTATTTCTTTCAAAGAAGGACGATGCCAAGTCTGATTTATATTATGGGCCGAAGCCGTCACATCCGATATTTTTTTTCCTTGTTATCATAATCTATCAAATTTCATTTATACTTCTCAGTATAAATTTGTATAAAGGCATGTAAGTCTTGTAATTTCGTAAAATTTCATAGAGGGCATGCGGGACGCTCTCAGATTCTCCATAAATATTAATCAAATCATCAATCAATAACAGTCTTTCCACTGCAAAAGCAGGACAGCTGAGAATTATGTGATCTGCAGTTTGATCACATCCAGTGTTACAAAAATTGCAATAAGATGAAGAAATAATTTTCATTCTAGCGAGGTGTGCATTTAAACGATAATGGCCAAATCTGAGTCTAGACAATGTGGAATAAAACTTTCTATCTATAAAGTTCTCGCTGTGAGAAAACCAAGGAATGGAAAGAAAATCTGGATTAATCGACGCGTACCATAAGCCTTTTCCATTTTCCAGAATATTTGTCCAATATAACTTCCATTCTTCTTTTAGCTTCTTTTTTATGATAGAATAAAAATCTGTGTAAGGAATGGCAACCTGAGGTAATCTGTCACTAGTGTCAAATTCAGTGTCAACGGTAATTTTAGCCAAAAAATCAGCATCTTCATTTCCTGCGACACCAATATGAGAAGGAGTAGGAGTCCACATGAACTTTATCTCAATGTTCCTCTCATGCAGCTTCCACCATAGGTTCTTGATTTCATAAATTATGAAAGAAGTTTTGGTATCCAAAGATCTAGACTGCAATGCCTTCAAAACACTCATACTGTCCGAGATCAACAACCATTTCAATGATCTATCTGAATTGTCCATGATATATTGAAGTGCAGCAACAATTGCGTAGCATTCTGCAGTGTATACGCTGGCTGGCGCAGGAAGTGGAAAACCATGACCAATCTTAAGATGTGGTATGTAAAATGCACAAGATACTCTGTCTTCCTTTTTTGAACCATCAGTGTAAATGTGGCGAAATCCAAAATATCTGGATATAAGCTCATATACCTCCTCTTTACTACTCATCGTTTCTTTAATATTGATGTTCAAATTACCAAATTTACTATCATAAGTGCCATTATAGCAGGATAAAGTATTCATAGATTTGTGAATAGTATATTGCTGATCATATTGTATAATATCAGTAAAATCACGAAGTATATATGGAGCAGATTCATTAATAGGTGAAAAACTATTGTAAAATGACAGTATTTTTCTAAAGAGGGGATGATTGGACATAGAAATTATATTAAGTAAAAACCGAAATTTAAGGTATTTAAATCTTAAAATAAGAGGAGGTATAAGGCATTCAGCCTGCAAAGAAACAATAGGAGTTGTTCTCATAGCACCAGTAATGAGCCTCAGATTTTTGTTTTGAATGACATCCAACTTATTCACTAACCTTTTATGTGAAGCATAACAAAGGAAGCCATACTCGAAATGACTCCTAACTATGGATTTATATAACATTAATAAAATTTTAGGATCAGCTCCCCAACCTGTACCAGCCAGAGCCTTTAAAGCATTAAATGCCCTAGAAGCCCTGTCTGCAATGGAATTCACATACTTAGTCCAAGATAAATTATTGGTGAAAATTATGCCCAGGAACCTAGCACAACTTTCAACAGGTAAGATAGAATTATTATAAAATAAGCTTACATTAAAAGGACGAATTTTGTTAAAAACCACCACTTTGCTCTTCTCTGTGCTTATATCTAAATTTAAATATGAAAAATATGAATGAAGCTTTTCCAGTGATTCATTCACAGATGACACCAAATCTCTTACATTTGACCCAGAAGCATAAATAACTAAATCATCTGCATACTGCAAATTCGATACTTTCGTACCCAAAATAATATTTAATTTATGAATATATAATATAAAAATGAGAGGGCTTAAAATTCCTCCTTGACATACACCCTTAAAACTAAATCTAGGACCTAATAAAGTAGTATTATTATTAACTTTAACAAAATACTTTTCTACCATGTAAGAAATTAAACACCCATTGCACTATTTTTTCAGGAATACCCAGAGACCTTAATTCTGTAGCAAGAATGTGATAATTAACATTATTAAATGCGCCAACAATGTCAAAAAATACACCTATCAATACATTGTTATTTTTAATAGAATTGAAAATATCTAATTGCAGATGTTCAATACTCTCCCTTGAAGACTTCCCACGTCTAAAACCAAATTGATTTGATGGTAAGAGACAGTTGCTTTCTATGTAAAATTCTAGTCTATTTTTTATAAGTTGCTCAAATACTTTACTCATGCATGAAGTAAGAGCAATTGGTCTGTAGGAGTCAGCTTTGTGTGGCATCTTGCCAGGTTTCAAAACAGGTACTAGACAGTCAACTTTCCAATCGTCTGGGATAACAGATGACAACCATAAAGTATTAAAAACATTTAATGTTACTTGTCTACACACAGGGTTCATATTTTTAAGAGACTTATATGGAATAGAATCTAAGCCACATGTAGTATCTTTCCTAGAATTGATAGCAGAATCTAACTCTTTTAAAGTAAAAGGTCGAGAAAGATAATCAAAGACAGAGTTATTACTACGTGACTGGGAAGTCAGCGGTAGTTCAACTGTGTCAGAAGTAAATTTAGACAAAAATTCATTAGCCCAACTTGAGTTCACAACAGATGTATTATTGTGAACAAATGTTTTATTAAACTTTTTCATATAATACCATATTCTAGACAATGGTGTAGAACGATTAAAAGATTCACACAGCTGTTTCCAGCTAAGTTGTCTTTCAGTTTTTAAAATTAGTTTTTTAACAGCCTGTAACCTTTTGAATTCAATATAATTCGATTCCGAAGGATCAACTTTAAAGGTCAAATAAGCATTCTTACAGTTTAAAACTGCTTCTCTACATTTATTATTCCACCAAGGTAAAGGTGGCCTTCTATTGAATCTGCTTACTGGCCGCGAAGGCCGATCATAAGGAGCCTGATTAGAAGGAAGAGACATTTGCATTGCTTGTTTAATTAATTCTACTAGATCAATATAACACTGCAAGGAATCAGAATAGTCAAAATTATGATTAGCAATAAGAAAAGCAATTGCAATACTATATTTAGACCACTTAATTAATTTTAAATTAATGTTTCTTGTAGATGTTTCATGAAAACCATCATTAAGAACTGTGACATTTGTGATTACAGGAAAATGATAACTCCCTAGAGAGTCATCACTATACACTTGCCAATTGCATGCTGAAGCTAAACAAGGAGACACTAAAGTAAGATCAAGCGCATTCTGCTTCCATCTATGGGAACCTACAGTAGTCATCTGACCATCATTCAAGATCACAAGATTATTATCATCAATACTTGCAAGAATATCCATGCCACGTGGGTCTGATGAAGAGCACCCCCACATAGTATTATGAGCATTAAAGTCACCCGCAATAAATACTGGCTCAGGAAGACTTTGAATTAAATTATCTAATTTAGTTTTAGTAAAAGTTATTGGTGGATTCGGAGGAATATAAACACTAGCTAATGTAAATTGTTTATTACCATATGAAATTTGAACTGCAATATTTTGAATGGAATCATCAGAAAAAGTATTAATAATACGGTAATTAATCTTATTATGTAAAAGTATAGCTACACCATTGTGATCATTACCAGAATCAAGACTTATAATATTATATCCTGTAACTCTAAAATTATGTCGTGACTTGACCCAAGTTTCACAGACAAGAGCAATGTGTATATTATTCTCATAAAGAAACTGTGTGAATAAAAAACGATTACTTATTAAACTCTGTGCATTCCATTGAAGTAGATTCAACTGGTCCATAATGAAAATAAAAGTTATTTGGCTTTAACTGTATCTATGAGAACATCTTTAATTAACTGGGAAGATATTGTTTTTTCTTGAGCTTTGTTAAGCATAATTATTTTAGTGATAGAATTTAAAATAATATTTAAAATATCGTCTTTATTCAGTAATGATAATAAAATATCTGTCGAGTTATTTTTCTTAAGTTCAGGGTAATTATCTTTGTTAAATAGATCAGCAAATGTACTTTTGTTAAGGGATGCCTGATTTTCTTTTATTTTTTCTTTTTTAATTGGACATTGACCAGATATACTAACGTGATTTCCTTTACAGTGTACACATATAGCCTTCTCCACTGGAGTACTGCATTGTTTGTATGAGTGACTTTCACTGCATATGGAGCATTTCACCGCATTCTTACAAAATTTAGCAAGGTGGCCATACCTGAGGCAATTGTAGCATTGCTTCACTGGTGGGATATATGGTCTGACTACAAACCGCCATCCGTTGAGGTCAATATGATCAGGCAGAGCATTGGACGCAAATGTGATTGCGACTGTCCCTGTCGGCTGCAAGCTGCTACCTCCTGTGTCAAACCGTATTTTTTTCATGATGCGCTTAACACATATTATTTTTCTATATGTAGATAATAGTTTAAAAATCTTGAAATTAGATATGTTCACAGGGACACTAGTAATGACACCAGTCACCTCTGTACCCGCTGCTGGGATTGACGCTTTAAAATGGTAATCAATCATAAATGTTTTATTATTTAAAAAAGCATTCGCCAATGTGGGTTTCTCAAAATGCACACCTATCTTATATTTATTAATAGACTGCAAGAACTTAATACCCTTATTAAATCTTTTTGCTTGAGTAGACAGAGACATCATGTCCCGCGTACCTATTGGTCTTTTCTCATCGCTAGACTCTACAAATTATACTTCTCAGTATAAATTTGTATAAAGGCATGTAAGTCTTGTAATTTCGTAAAATTTCATAGAGGGCATGCGGGACGCTCTCAGATTCTCCATAAATATTAATCAAATCATCAATCAATAACAGTCTTTCCACTGCAAAAGCAGGACAGCTGAGAATTATGTGATCTGCAGTTTGATCACATCCAGTGTTACAAAAATTGCAATAAGATGAAGAAATAATTTTCATTCTAGCGAGGTGTGCATTTAAACGATAATGGCCAAATCTGAGTCTAGACAATGTGGAATAAAACTTTCTATCTATAAAGTTCTCGCTGTGAGAAAACCAAGGAATGGAAAGAAAATCTGGATTAATCGACGCGTACCATAAGCCTTTTCCATTTTCCAGAATATTTGTCCAATATAACTTCCATTCTTCTTTTAGCTTCTTTTTTATGATAGAATAAAAATCTGTGTAAGGAATGGCAACCTGAGGTAATCTGTCACTAGTGTCAAATTCAGTGTCAACGGTAATTTTAGCCAAAAAATCAGCATCTTCATTTCCTGCGACACCAATATGAGAAGGAGTAGGAGTCCACATGAACTTTATCTCAATGTTCCTCTCATGCAGCTTCCACCATAGGTTCTTGATTTCATAAATTATGAAAGAAGTTTTGGTATCCAAAGATCTAGACTGCAATGCCTTCAAAACACTCATACTGTCCGAGATCAACAACCATTTCAATGATCTATCTGAATTGTCCATGATATATTGAAGTGCAGCAACAATTGCGTAGCATTCTGCAGTGTATACGCTGGCTGGCGCAGGAAGTGGAAAACCATGACCAATCTTAAGATGTGGTATGTAAAATGCACAAGATACTCTGTCTTCCTTTTTTGAACCATCAGTGTAAATGTGGCGAAATCCAAAATATCTGGATATAAGCTCATATACCTCCTCTTTACTACTCATCGTTTCTTTAATATTGATGTTCAAATTACCAAATTTACTATCATAAGTGCCATTATAGCAGGATAAAGTATTCATAGATTTGTGAATAGTATATTGCTGATCATATTGTATAATATCAGTAAAATCACGAAGTATATATGGAGCAGATTCATTAATAGGTGAAAAACTATTGTAAAATGACAGTATTTTTCTAAAGAGGGGATGATTGGACATAGAAATTATATTAAGTAAAAACCGAAATTTAAGGTATTTAAATCTTAAAATAAGAGGAGGTATAAGGCATTCAGCCTGCAAAGAAACAATAGGAGTTGTTCTCATAGCACCAGTAATGAGCCTCAGATTTTTGTTTTGAATGACATCCAACTTATTCACTAACCTTTTATGTGAAGCATAACAAAGGAAGCCATACTCGAAATGACTCCTAACTATGGATTTATATAACATTAATAAAATTTTAGGATCAGCTCCCCAACCTGTACCAGCCAGAGCCTTTAAAGCATTAAATGCCCTAGAAGCCCTGTCTGCAATGGAATTCACATACTTAGTCCAAGATAAATTATTGGTGAAAATTATGCCCAGGAACCTAGCACAACTTTCAACAGGTAAGATAGAATTATTATAAAATAAGCTTACATTAAAAGGACGAATTTTGTTAAAAACCACCACTTTGCTCTTCTCTGTGCTTATATCTAAATTTAAATATGAAAAATATGAATGAAGCTTTTCCAGTGATTCATTCACAGATGACACCAAATCTCTTACATTTGACCCAGAAGCATAAATAACTAAATCATCTGCATACTGCAAATTCGATACTTTCGTACCCAAAATAATATTTAATTTATGAATATATAATATAAAAATGAGAGGGCTTAAAATTCCTCCTTGACATACACCCTTAAAACTAAATCTAGGACCTAATAAAGTAGTATTATTATTAACTTTAACAAAATACTTTTCTACCATGTAAGAAATTAAACACCCATTGCACTATTTTTTCAGGAATACCCAGAGACCTTAATTCTGTAGCAAGAATGTGATAATTAACATTATTAAATGCGCCAACAATGTCAAAAAATACACCTATCAATACATTGTTATTTTTAATAGAATTGAAAATATCTAATTGCAGATGTTCAATACTCTCCCTTGAAGACTTCCCACGTCTAAAACCAAATTGATTTGATGGTAAGAGACAGTTGCTTTCTATGTAAAATTCTAGTCTATTTTTTATAAGTTGCTCAAATACTTTACTCATGCATGAAGTAAGAGCAATTGGTCTGTAGGAGTCAGCTTTGTGTGGCATCTTGCCAGGTTTCAAAACAGGTACTAGACAGTCAACTTTCCAATCGTCTGGGATAACAGATGACAACCATAAAGTATTAAAAACATTTAATGTTACTTGTCTACACACAGGGTTCATATTTTTAAGAGACTTATATGGAATAGAATCTAAGCCACATGTAGTATCTTTCCTAGAATTGATAGCAGAATCTAACTCTTTTAAAGTAAAAGGTCGAGAAAGATAATCAAAGACAGAGTTATTACTACGTGACTGGGAAGTCAGCGGTAGTTCAACTGTGTCAGAAGTAAATTTAGACAAAAATTCATTAGCCCAACTTGAGTTCACAACAGATGTATTATTGTGAACAAATGTTTTATTAAACTTTTTCATATAATACCATATTCTAGACAATGGTGTAGAACGATTAAAAGATTCACACAGCTGTTTCCAGCTAAGTTGTCTTTCAGTTTTTAAAATTAGTTTTTTAACAGCCTGTAACCTTTTGAATTCAATATAATTCGATTCCGAAGGATCAACTTTAAAGGTCAAATAAGCATTCTTACAGTTTAAAACTGCTTCTCTACATTTATTATTCCACCAAGGTAAAGGTGGCCTTCTATTGAATCTGCTTACTGGCCGCGAAGGCCGATCATAAGGAGCCTGATTAGAAGGAAGAGACATTTGCATTGCTTGTTTAATTAATTCTACTAGATCAATATAACACTGCAAGGAATCAGAATAGTCAAAATTATGATTAGCAATAAGAAAAGCAATTGCAATACTATATTTAGACCACTTAATTAATTTTAAATTAATGTTTCTTGTAGATGTTTCATGAAAACCATCATTAAGAACTGTGACATTTGTGATTACAGGAAAATGATAACTCCCTAGAGAGTCATCACTATACACTTGCCAATTGCATGCTGAAGCTAAACAAGGAGACACTAAAGTAAGATCAAGCGCATTCTGCTTCCATCTATGGGAACCTACAGTAGTCATCTGACCATCATTCAAGATCACAAGATTATTATCATCAATACTTGCAAGAATATCCATGCCACGTGGGTCTGATGAAGAGCACCCCCACATAGTATTATGAGCATTAAAGTCACCCGCAATAAATACTGGCTCAGGAAGACTTTGAATTAAATTATCTAATTTAGTTTTAGTAAAAGTTATTGGTGGATTCGGAGGAATATAAACACTAGCTAATGTAAATTGTTTATTACCATATGAAATTTGAACTGCAATATTTTGAATGGAATCATCAGAAAAAGTATTAATAATACGGTAATTAATCTTATTATGTAAAAGTATAGCTACACCATTGTGATCATTACCAGAATCAAGACTTATAATATTATATCCTGTAACTCTAAAATTATGTCGTGACTTGACCCAAGTTTCACAGACAAGAGCAATGTGTATATTATTCTCATAAAGAAACTGTGTGAATAAAAAACGATTACTTATTAAACTCTGTGCATTCCATTGAAGTAGATTCAACTGGTCCATAATGAAAATAAAAGTTATTTGGCTTTAACTGTATCTATGAGAACATCTTTAATTAACTGGGAAGATATTGTTTTTTCTTGAGCTTTGTTAAGCATAATTATTTTAGTGATAGAATTTAAAATAATATTTAAAATATCGTCTTTATTCAGTAATGATAATAAAATATCTGTCGAGTTATTTTTCTTAAGTTCAGGGTAATTATCTTTGTTAAATAGATCAGCAAATGTACTTTTGTTAAGGGATGCCTGATTTTCTTTTATTTTTTCTTTTTTAATTGGACATTGACCAGATATACTAACGTGATTTCCTTTACAGTGTACACATATAGCCTTCTCCACTGGAGTACTGCATTGTTTGTATGAGTGACTTTCACTGCATATGGAGCATTTCACCGCATTCTTACAAAATTTAGCAAGGTGGCCATACCTGAGGCAATTGTAGCATTGCTTCACTGGTGGGATATATGGTCTGACTACAAACCGCCATCCGTTGAGGTCAATATGATCAGGCAGAGCATTGGACGCAAATGTGATTGCGACTGTCCCTGTCGGCTGCAAGCTGCTACCTCCTGTGTCAAACCGTATTTTTTTCATGATGCGCTTAACACATATTATTTTTCTATATGTAGATAATAGTTTAAAAATCTTGAAATTAGATATGTTCACAGGGACACTAGTAATGACACCAGTCACCTCTGTACCCGCTGCTGGGATTGACGCTTTAAAATGGTAATCAATCATAAATGTTTTATTATTTAAAAAAGCATTCGCCAATGTGGGTTTCTCAAAATGCACACCTATCTTATATTTATTAATAGACTGCAAGAACTTAATACCCTTATTAAATCTTTTTGCTTGAGTAGACAGAGACATCATGTCCCGCGTACCTATTGGTCTTTTCTCATCGCTAGACTCTACAAATTATACTTCTCAGTATAAATTTGTATAAAGGCATGTAAGTCTTGTAATTTCGTAAAATTTCATAGAGGGCATGCGGGACGCTCTCAGATTCTCCATAAATATTAATCAAATCATCAATCAATAACAGTCTTTCCACTGCAAAAGCAGGACAGCTGAGAATTATGTGATCTGCAGTTTGATCACATCCAGTGTTACAAAAATTGCAATAAGATGAAGAAATAATTTTCATTCTAGCGAGGTGTGCATTTAAACGATAATGGCCAAATCTGAGTCTAGACAATGTGGAATAAAACTTTCTATCTATAAAGTTCTCGCTGTGAGAAAACCAAGGAATGGAAAGAAAATCTGGATTAATCGACGCGTACCATAAGCCTTTTCCATTTTCCAGAATATTTGTCCAATATAACTTCCATTCTTCTTTTAGCTTCTTTTTTATGATAGAATAAAAATCTGTGTAAGGAATGGCAACCTGAGGTAATCTGTCACTAGTGTCAAATTCAGTGTCAACGGTAATTTTAGCCAAAAAATCAGCATCTTCATTTCCTGCGACACCAATATGAGAAGGAGTAGGAGTCCACATGAACTTTATCTCAATGTTCCTCTCATGCAGCTTCCACCATAGGTTCTTGATTTCATAAATTATGAAAGAAGTTTTGGTATCCAAAGATCTAGACTGCAATGCCTTCAAAACACTCATACTGTCCGAGATCAACAACCATTTCAATGATCTATCTGAATTGTCCATGATATATTGAAGTGCAGCAACAATTGCGTAGCATTCTGCAGTGTATACGCTGGCTGGCGCAGGAAGTGGAAAACCATGACCAATCTTAAGATGTGGTATGTAAAATGCACAAGATACTCTGTCTTCCTTTTTTGAACCATCAGTGTAAATGTGGCGAAATCCAAAATATCTGGATATAAGCTCATATACCTCCTCTTTACTACTCATCGTTTCTTTAATATTGATGTTCAAATTACCAAATTTACTATCATAAGTGCCATTATAGCAGGATAAAGTATTCATAGATTTGTGAATAGTATATTGCTGATCATATTGTATAATATCAGTAAAATCACGAAGTATATATGGAGCAGATTCATTAATAGGTGAAAAACTATTGTAAAATGACAGTATTTTTCTAAAGAGGGGATGATTGGACATAGAAATTATATTAAGTAAAAACCGAAATTTAAGGTATTTAAATCTTAAAATAAGAGGAGGTATAAGGCATTCAGCCTGCAAAGAAACAATAGGAGTTGTTCTCATAGCACCAGTAATGAGCCTCAGATTTTTGTTTTGAATGACATCCAACTTATTCACTAACCTTTTATGTGAAGCATAACAAAGGAAGCCATACTCGAAATGACTCCTAACTATGGATTTATATAACATTAATAAAATTTTAGGATCAGCTCCCCAACCTGTACCAGCCAGAGCCTTTAAAGCATTAAATGCCCTAGAAGCCCTGTCTGCAATGGAATTCACATACTTAGTCCAAGATAAATTATTGGTGAAAATTATGCCCAGGAACCTAGCACAACTTTCAACAGGTAAGATAGAATTATTATAAAATAAGCTTACATTAAAAGGACGAATTTTGTTAAAAACCACCACTTTGCTCTTCTCTGTGCTTATATCTAAATTTAAATATGAAAAATATGAATGAAGCTTTTCCAGTGATTCATTCACAGATGACACCAAATCTCTTACATTTGACCCAGAAGCATAAATAACTAAATCATCTGCATACTGCAAATTCGATACTTTCGTACCCAAAATAATATTTAATTTATGAATATATAATATAAAAATGAGAGGGCTTAAAATTCCTCCTTGACATACACCCTTAAAACTAAATCTAGGACCTAATAAAGTAGTATTATTATTAACTTTAACAAAATACTTTTCTACCATGTAAGAAATTAAACACCCATTGCACTATTTTTTCAGGAATACCCAGAGACCTTAATTCTGTAGCAAGAATGTGATAATTAACATTATTAAATGCGCCAACAATGTCAAAAAATACACCTATCAATACATTGTTATTTTTAATAGAATTGAAAATATCTAATTGCAGATGTTCAATACTCTCCCTTGAAGACTTCCCACGTCTAAAACCAAATTGATTTGATGGTAAGAGACAGTTGCTTTCTATGTAAAATTCTAGTCTATTTTTTATAAGTTGCTCAAATACTTTACTCATGCATGAAGTAAGAGCAATTGGTCTGTAGGAGTCAGCTTTGTGTGGCATCTTGCCAGGTTTCAAAACAGGTACTAGACAGTCAACTTTCCAATCGTCTGGGATAACAGATGACAACCATAAAGTATTAAAAACATTTAATGTTACTTGTCTACACACAGGGTTCATATTTTTAAGAGACTTATATGGAATAGAATCTAAGCCACATGTAGTATCTTTCCTAGAATTGATAGCAGAATCTAACTCTTTTAAAGTAAAAGGTCGAGAAAGATAATCAAAGACAGAGTTATTACTACGTGACTGGGAAGTCAGCGGTAGTTCAACTGTGTCAGAAGTAAATTTAGACAAAAATTCATTAGCCCAACTTGAGTTCACAACAGATGTATTATTGTGAACAAATGTTTTATTAAACTTTTTCATATAATACCATATTCTAGACAATGGTGTAGAACGATTAAAAGATTCACACAGCTGTTTCCAGCTAAGTTGTCTTTCAGTTTTTAAAATTAGTTTTTTAACAGCCTGTAACCTTTTGAATTCAATATAATTCGATTCCGAAGGATCAACTTTAAAGGTCAAATAAGCATTCTTACAGTTTAAAACTGCTTCTCTACATTTATTATTCCACCAAGGTAAAGGTGGCCTTCTATTGAATCTGCTTACTGGCCGCGAAGGCCGATCATAAGGAGCCTGATTAGAAGGAAGAGACATTTGCATTGCTTGTTTAATTAATTCTACTAGATCAATATAACACTGCAAGGAATCAGAATAGTCAAAATTATGATTAGCAATAAGAAAAGCAATTGCAATACTATATTTAGACCACTTAATTAATTTTAAATTAATGTTTCTTGTAGATGTTTCATGAAAACCATCATTAAGAACTGTGACATTTGTGATTACAGGAAAATGATAACTCCCTAGAGAGTCATCACTATACACTTGCCAATTGCATGCTGAAGCTAAACAAGGAGACACTAAAGTAAGATCAAGCGCATTCTGCTTCCATCTATGGGAACCTACAGTAGTCATCTGACCATCATTCAAGATCACAAGATTATTATCATCAATACTTGCAAGAATATCCATGCCACGTGGGTCTGATGAAGAGCACCCCCACATAGTATTATGAGCATTAAAGTCACCCGCAATAAATACTGGCTCAGGAAGACTTTGAATTAAATTATCTAATTTAGTTTTAGTAAAAGTTATTGGTGGATTCGGAGGAATATAAACACTAGCTAATGTAAATTGTTTATTACCATATGAAATTTGAACTGCAATATTTTGAATGGAATCATCAGAAAAAGTATTAATAATACGGTAATTAATCTTATTATGTAAAAGTATAGCTACACCATTGTGATCATTACCAGAATCAAGACTTATAATATTATATCCTGTAACTCTAAAATTATGTCGTGACTTGACCCAAGTTTCACAGACAAGAGCAATGTGTATATTATTCTCATAAAGAAACTGTGTGAATAAAAAACGATTACTTATTAAACTCTGTGCATTCCATTGAAGTAGATTCAACTGGTCCATAATGAAAATAAAAGTTATTTGGCTTTAACTGTATCTATGAGAACATCTTTAATTAACTGGGAAGATATTGTTTTTTCTTGAGCTTTGTTAAGCATAATTATTTTAGTGATAGAATTTAAAATAATATTTAAAATATCGTCTTTATTCAGTAATGATAATAAAATATCTGTCGAGTTATTTTTCTTAAGTTCAGGGTAATTATCTTTGTTAAATAGATCAGCAAATGTACTTTTGTTAAGGGATGCCTGATTTTCTTTTATTTTTTCTTTTTTAATTGGACATTGACCAGATATACTAACGTGATTTCCTTTACAGTGTACACATATAGCCTTCTCCACTGGAGTACTGCATTGTTTGTATGAGTGACTTTCACTGCATATGGAGCATTTCACCGCATTCTTACAAAATTTAGCAAGGTGGCCATACCTGAGGCAATTGTAGCATTGCTTCACTGGTGGGATATATGGTCTGACTACAAACCGCCATCCGTTGAGGTCAATATGATCAGGCAGAGCATTGGACGCAAATGTGATTGCGACTGTCCCTGTCGGCTGCAAGCTGCTACCTCCTGTGTCAAACCGTATTTTTTTCATGATGCGCTTAACACATATTATTTTTCTATATGTAGATAATAGTTTAAAAATCTTGAAATTAGATATGTTCACAGGGACACTAGTAATGACACCAGTCACCTCTGTACCCGCTGCTGGGATTGACGCTTTAAAATGGTAATCAATCATAAATGTTTTATTATTTAAAAAAGCATTCGCCAATGTGGGTTTCTCAAAATGCACACCTATCTTATATTTATTAATAGACTGCAAGAACTTAATACCCTTATTAAATCTTTTTGCTTGAGTAGACAGAGACATCATGTCCCGCGTACCTATTGGTCTTTTCTCATCGCTAGACTCTACAAAGACTACATAATCAGTAAGTAATGAATCTTCAGGATACCTCCTGTTATAATCAGACACATAATATGGCTTATACTTCCGCTCATTAGATTCCTCGTCAGAACTCGACTCCTCGGACGAGTCTTCCTTGGCATCAATCCAATTATTATCATCTACAGCCTCATCTTCTGTCGTCTTCTTTTTTTTACGTTTCCCCATAATGGGAAAACTGGAAAAAGTTAATAATTTAATGCAACTATATCAATAAATTAATAATCTGAAAATTATTTTAAAAAAAGGCGCCTTTAGTTTCGGGGTTCCCGCGCTTTTTCTGTCAGTATAACTATTTGATAATTATTACAAAACGATACAACACCATAAAGTTAGTAAAAGTAGCGGTTTTTACAAACCTTATGGTATTGTATCGGATTAGGTACTTTTTTAAGCAAACTTAATACATTGAGACATGCAATGCAGAATGCTAATATCGCAAAACACTAAATTACATCGTAAAGATGTCCAAACTTTTCGTAAAAAAATAAAAACCATTGACATTTTGAATTTCGCGCCCTGACCCTGAGCTTCCCCCTTAAGGGGATCATTCATCAGGGATTCCATAAAATTATAGTTACCCATCGATCGACTACGAATAAGGTAACTTTTTCTTATGAAGAGACTAAATAAGGAGAACAAGCACATTTAAGAAAAAAAATTGAACTTCCTAGTATGTATGTCGTATTGCTCGTATCATATCGTTTATCGTATTACGGCCTAATCTCTCTAGTATTGATGAAAGGCCTGTGCCCAACAGTGGGACATTAAAAAGGGCTAGTATATCCCATCCGTACCAGGGCACCCTACTTCGAAGGGAAGCCCTGGTTTTAAGCCTGGTACCCTAAATACGTCTCAACCCTAATCCGTTTGTGATTGTGTGGTGCACATGTGGTGGTATTGATACGTAGTATCCTCTTATTGGTCTATGATGTATTATGCGTCCGTCCATACATAGATAATACATGCTGATGCGTCCATAATACCATCTCTAGTTCGTCTGTGATTCGTAGGTAGTCGCTGCGTTTGTTGTTTATTTTGTGTTTGGTTATATTATATCAATTTTCATTTTCCCATTTTCATAAATGGTTGGTTCTTTAGTTGCCGTATACAAACACTTACGCATTTTATAGTTTTATATTCCTAAACGCACAATGAAATTTAAAGTCAGTCTTGTAGTTCTGCTTTTCGTATTGGTGAGGGCAAAAAGTGAAGCTCTAGACACTGTCAGTGATGACGATTTATTGCAATTAATAAGAGAAAAGGAAAAACTTATTGTTTTATTTAGTGAGTACTTATCATATAAATATAATAACTATGGCTGTAGTTGGCCCCGGGGCTGCAAAACGGTGCAAATATCATAGCTCCGAGTTCGGAAATATTTGTTCCCCTTTCATGTGACGACCATGGCTCGGGCTCCTAAGACGCTTGTTTTACTGAAATAAATTTCACTCGAATCAGCTCTGCCAGCTAATCAGCTAGGCGATCAAAAGAGGTTATGCTGCCTAGCTTCTTAGTATCTTGACGTCGCCGCCGCCGGTGGCCACCTGGTCAAGTTTTTTTTTGTAGTTTATGTTATTCTTTCTTAGGTATTGCTATTATTTATTAGACTAATATTTACTGTAAAAAAAATACTTTCCAGCCAAACCTAACTGTGATGCATGTGTGAAATATGAAACAGTACTAGAGGGATTAGAAGAAGATTTCAATAAGCACTTGAATGCAGTCAGTGTGAAGGCTGTGAACAGCCATCTAGCCCGCCTCTATAATCCAGCCAAGGAGCCAGCAACTGTGTTCTTTAGGCATGGAGTACCTTTGTTATTTGATGGTAATGTTTGCTCTAATTGTAATAATGTTCATTAGCTAAAGTCCATGTGTTCAACCTTACTTCAACCATTATTACCAATTTCTAAACAATATGGATAACATCTTGAGTAAACCTACATGTCTGAGATAGGATTTCTCAAAAGTTAAACCCTGAAACTAGTTTTAGGATATGCAAGTCTGCCAAACTACACTGAGGAGTAGACTGTATGTAGACTGAACACCTTTGTATTGAAAGGAGGCCCATGTATGAAAACTAAAGGTCTTAGGCTCCACTCCTAGATTAAGTTTCAAAGAATATATTTTTCAGTCAAGTCTGAAAGTGCATGGTAAATGGCAATAGACTCAAACAGTAGAATTTTATTAGCAGTGGGACCTAAAATTATCATAAACCTCGGTCCACCCCCTCATTGGAATACAGGTGAGGCATTTAAATACTCTAACTTCCTTGTTATAATTTTAAGGTCAGCCAGATGAGAATGAAATGTATGGATTTTTTGAAAAAAACCAATCCCCTGCAGTGAAAGAACTGACAGACAAAATATTTGAACATATGACACAAGCAGCCACTGGGGCAACAACTGGAGATTGGTTTGTTATGTTGTAAGTATGCACAAGTGTCTGCACATAGTTTAATGAAATGTAATATTTTTGTAAAATTGGTTGTATGAAGGTAGTTTAAAACCTGGAATAACATTCTGGTATCTATTTTTTGTACATGAAAAACAGGATGAACCAGTTACTAAAAACTCTAAGAACTGGGTTTGGTTATTGTTATATGTTAATATAAAGGCTTCATTATAACAAGGATTTATATTATTATTTTTCAAATAAATATTTAAGGCTTTTGAAACCATATCCTTATGCTAGGAGTAGGTAATAGTGCTTGGACCTAAAAGTGCCACCTTGTTGCCATGAAGACCTCCCCAATCTGTTCTAAGGCCCAATAAGGTTCACAAATCCGTCTTTGTAAAAGGCATAGGTTGTCATAGACATAACTTAAGACTATTTTGTTTAACAAGAAAATTTTAATGTTCCCAGTTATGGTGCTTCATGTGTTGAATGTCAAAGGCTGCATGCTGTATGGGAAGGTGTGGGAGCGACCTTACGAGGTCGCGTAAATGTTGCCCGCATTGACTCAAACATGGCTGGAGTGAACACTGCCAAGAGATTTAAAGTTAACAAATTGCCAACTTTTCTATTGTAAGTATTTTCAATATCAAATGAATGCATCATACAGTTTGAGCTATTTTGGATACTACTGACATAGTTTGTTCTAGTCATCTATCATTATAATTCCTTAGGTTAGTTTTCCTTGAAAAGTTTTATTATATTTAACTATTTCTTTTGTTACAGCTTCCGTCTCGGAAAAGTGTACAGATTTGACTTACCTAAGAAAGATGTCAAATCATTTGTAACATTCGCCCAGGATTGGTATAAAAATACTAAGGGTGATACAGTGCCCCTACTTGCATCTCCATTGTAAGTGAATTTGTTATTGTTTGTAATGTTACTAGTATTTTTGCGTTATAATTCTCCATATATTTTAATATCTTGTGAGTATGTAATTAAAATAAATATTAATCTTATTTCAGTGATGAACTAGTGGATTGGTGTGTTGAGATGATAAGAACAAGTGTTGCTTTTGGGCTGGAAATTTTAGCAGAACATCCATGGATTTGGCAGATTGGTATTGCAGGGTTTGGTTTAGTTGCATTAACAGCAATAATAGCATTATTCAAAGCTGGCAAATCTAAACCAGTTAAAGACTCAAAAAAAGATAAGAAGAGTAAATAATAATAATCTTATTAAGCATTATTTTTTTCATTTTTCTATCATGACTTTTTTATTATTTAATTGTAAGTGGAACTTATGGATATAAAATCAATTTTGATGTTATTTTTTATGACTTTGTACTTACCTACAAAAGGGTCGACCTTAATATGGGAAATCGCTCTAGGACACAGTCTATGATAAGTTTATTTTAAGAAGACTTGGCATGTCCGTCCAATAAATTGTTAAGTGCTTCAAAATTATCAGTGAATAGTGTAAAATAGGTAAGTATATTTTGATTTGGAAAGAAAGTTAAATAAAGACATTCAAACAAATATTCACTTGCAAATTTATTTTTTACCAGTGCAGAATTTTATTATTGCTACAAATTAGTTTTTTAAACACAAACTATTAAGTCCGAAGATTGTATACTTCACATTTGTGTTGATTGTACACTAAAGCGTCAGCAGATCAGACCCTCATCCCTGTATGCATTCACGAGGCATTGAGAGAAGTCATAATTTCATAAGAAAGTGTAGGTAGACAGAAAAGCCTTTAATTTTCGTATAGATAGAAACTAATAAAAACTATCTTGTCCAATCATAACAAACTTGGATACTTATAGTGCAGACTATAAAAAAAATCCAACACATTGCAAAACAGCCATGTATGGGCAATCAATAAATATATTGAGTCTTATTATTGTTTAAACCTACCTATATAGGTAGGTTTAAACAATAATAAGACTTGAACAGATAAGAATTTACTACATTGGTGTAAGCCATACTTAAATTTTAAGCTTTAATATTATTACCATTAAAGTTCCACTCAGTGGAAGATATGCAAGTGAGCAGCATTATTGAAGCATACATTTGATGTTTTTAAAACTATTACATGAGCACCTTGCATAAATTAAAACAATTGTGATCCTAGTAAATAAGAACCTAAAATAGGTATAAAATAGGTTAAAAAACAGCTATCATCACATGCAAACATCATTTGCAAGAGACCAACAAACAGTTCATACATAAAGTACCAGTGGTGTATTTTAATCAACTAAAGAGGACATAAATAATAAATCCTGCCCAACTGGTGTGGCAGTCAATGAGAAAAAAAAATCAAGATATTCTATACTAAGTGCACACAGCAAATAAAAGACAGCCTTGTGTGCAAGCTCAATTACAAAGTATGTACATAATTATTGTACCTTTATCTGTGTTTTATATACTTTATAGTTAACTAACAACAGTTTTATTGTACTTATACAAAACATGTGCACAATTTGGTTTCTTTCAGTCAAACATTTCTTAGACTCCTTGGTAAAAAAAATGATATAGTATCACAATCTATTCACAGAATAGGGTGCATACAGGAATGAAACAAATTGCAATTTAACTTTTCTATACCAAACAAAGTGCTGAAGATAGTCTTGTGATGAAAAGTAATTGCATAATGTAGGTATAATTAGGAACTACCATAATTTCATAAGGCTAAATGTACCAGATGCACCAATATTGATCTTAAACAGTGTTATCTTAAATAATAGTGAAGTGTATGCAGAATGAATATGTTTTTTTAATTGCTAAATATTAAATTATACACTGTCAACCATAACTTTTATTCTAAAGACTGACGCTGGATCGGCAAGTTCAGTCCTAATAGCATTCTCAAAATTTTTGAAGATTACAGAAAATTCCATAAGATCTTGAGGTTTCGACTCAATCCAGAGCTTATCAAACTCATAGAATAAATAGCAATAAAATTTGTGGAATAAGTTCAAATTGAGCACACCCTGTCTGGAGTTAAACATATAAGTTTTGGCAGACCCATCTTTCAATAAATAGTATGCCATTGATGTGATATTAATTCCAACAATTGCAAATGTGTAGCCATATTTTGGATGTTGTGAATGGCTCAACACATGGCTCGAAACTTGAGGATACTCTGTAGCAAAGAAGATAAGATTTTCCAATCCAAGTAGACCCATACCCCGAAAATCTGTTTTTGGATCATCACCCTGCAAAATAATACAAATTATTCCCAATGCTGCTACATTCATAAATAGCTTCATCAAATAAATACATTTTCAGTTGAAATTACTATTCATCCATTTTCGCACACTACATAACAGTTCTGTCTGTTGATAGTATTTTATAAAATAAATCTACTATTATAAGAAAAACAAATGGATGAAAGGGCAAATTGTTGATAAATTTGATGAAGAAATTCCTTTGTCAGATTATTTGCACTTTATAGGCCTATTTTCATTGGCAAGATTTATTTAATTATTATTATTGCTGTAATGTTTTTGTCATTGTGTATGACATCAGCAACAATTTGATCTTAATTTCCACTTAACACCAACAACAACTCAATTTTAAATTAATTTATTGCTGATGTAAACAAACCCAACAGTTCCAAGGTTTTTAATGGAAGCAGGCCATTAGGGGAAAACATATTTACAGAGTTTATTTAGTGACAGCAAAATGGTTTCAAATAGAGATAATGTAACATAATTCTCAACCTACCTGGAATCCTATAGTTTGCCACTGATTGGTCACCCGGGCTTCTAACGGTTCTTCGGGCAAGAGCAAGGACCATAATAGCAGCAGTTTCTCTTCATGCTCTAAGTTGTTGCTATCATACTGTGTTCTCCTCAGTTCTTCTACTTCATCAAATAAACGTCTATAGGTCCAAATTTGTTCCAAGCACCGTCGAAAAGACACAACAAATGATCCATGTATTTTTGGATTAATTTTTTTAACTCGCAGAATAATCGATATGGAAGGATCTAAAATCTCGTGGAAGTTAACTGGAGTAAACCTTTTTTCTGCAACTACACCATCCAAATACGAAATTACCTCTTTCACATCTCGAGTACGGGATAACATCAAAGACTTCTCTATATTGCGGGTTCGCTCGGCTCCAGCTTTATCTCCATAGCATATTCTTTGTAATTCGCAGAGACGTGTAGTTTTTCTCAAAAACCATTTGATAAAAGGTCTTAGATACCATTGCAGTACCGACCAAAGGTTGAAAACAATCATTTCTTCAGAAGAATAAGCCTTTTAATATAAGCCCTTTAATTAATATAAGTGGTGTATTCTTTAAATTCAAATTAATTTTCAATTAAGTATTTCCGTTGTTTCACTTTGGTTTGCTATTGTTGTCATGACCACCACCCACCATACACTTTTTCGACTTTTGTTTGACAGTCAGTGACCTGTGACAGATAGATGACTACCGACGGCATTTGTACAATGTCTGTGATCTGGACCAATGAGATTTGATTTGGACGGCATCACCATAGAGTCAGTGTTGCCTCCGCACTTTTCAAAGAGGGCCTACTTACGAAGCTCGGGCTAGAAATGCTAAAATCTGATGTAAAAAAGGCTAAAAATAAAATAATAAAAGACTCATAGAAAAGTCACTAAATACACCTATAAACATAAAAAAGCCCTTTTAATTTTAGGTACATATTTAGTATTTCTTGGATTTTTTATTACTGGCTGTTAAATAGGCACCTACTTCATAATATATAATATCGCCAGACGAACACACTAAATATACGGTCCCACACTAAGCAACGCTTGTATTTATTATGGGTACCGTACAATCTACTGAGGGCGAACTCAGTATATAATAATTATATAGATATTAAACATTCATGACTCGGATACAAACATTCATGCTCATCACACAAAGTTTGTCCCTACCAGGATTCGAACCCGGGACCCTAGGTACAGAAAACAGGGTGACTGCCAACTGCGTTAATTAGGTCTTCGTAGTTACCCATTCACCCCTATGTAACGCATATTATAACACCAAAGTATAACATACACCTGTCTTTCATCGACAAAGCTTGTATTTTTTAAAATATCGATTCAAAACCAAGTACTAATTGGTGCTTGATTTCTTCATCAGCATTAACACAAATGCTGAACTGAAGAAGTTTTACTCGACACTGGCAAATGGCACTATTTTGTAGCCGATTCCCAACCTAAAAAAACCCTTGGGTGGGAAACCCCTTCAAGATGTATGTATAAGTATAAGCCAGTCATTCGATGTGTAAGTAAAATTGGGTCCTTTACCAATGGATCGGGATAGGGTCATCATGGGACTACCGAATAAATTATTAAGTCGAATTTGTGTTTTATTTGATGAAAATTCATAAATTTTACCATAAAATTATTTACATTGCATAATACAACACGAACGGGCGGTCAGCGCGCTGACTTTTTACCTATTATTTACAAAGGCGACTGATGGAGTTATAAGGTAGGTACATACATAAATATAAGAAACGGCTTAAAGTTTTTGATCTAATGAAGAAACTATGTTTTGGTTACGTATGTTCAGTTACATCTGCACCACTGGGGTAGGTAGATAGGTATTGGTTTTGGGTTTCTGTGTAGGAAAAGTTTAATCACAAGCATCGACAACAACTGGCGGCCAGCGAAGCAGAGCAGTGATCATATTATATAAATTCATTTAACCATCGGTGAAGCTTTAAACAAAATATTCCTAAGCGCCACCAAAGAAATTGAACGATGTGTCGACTTTTGGGTGGGGACCGGACCGGTCCAGCCTACAATATGTAGATACATAATACGTACGTCAGCATTAGATTTTTAGGGCTGTTGTACATTTGCCCACAGCTCGGCCCGATTCACCAAAGTGCCACGAATATTGCAGTTTCCGAAACACTAATCTAGGTACCTACCTATTTAAAAAATCTTCTCAGTTCAATTCGCGTTCCGATGGGGTTGTAATGTTAAGAACAAAATGTAAATTGACAATTTGTGAACGCCCCCGTAAGTCTATACAAAATAAATTATTGACAACGACTTAAAAAAATACTATGTTTCAAAGATGTATCTTTAATCGCAAAATAGGTAGGTACGCAATTATATACCTATTTATCTACCACAAATGATCTTGAAATATCCTGAAACATTTCTTCATCGGTAAATTGTACCCACCCACTGGCTGGGGTGTTGTGTTGATCGACTAAAATTCTAAGCTTAGTAGGTACTTACAAAGTGTTTGCACTATCAAGCTTGCACGTTAATAGATAAGTTCCTATAGTTTAGTTCTAAAAACTGTCCATTTCTAATCCATGGTCATAAAATTTAAAGGGCATATCGGAAACACGCTTTTATATATCCTACTAAGTGGAACATACCAGGTGTTCAAGGTTCGAGAAAAAGGTGAAATTGTCCTTTGAAAGACCAAAAGTATTTAAAAGTTTTCCTATATGTTTCAAAATGTATCTCACTAATGTCTTTTCATGCATTAAAATGTCGACATTTAATTCTTATGTCTATACAAAAGGAATAAACATGGCTTTAATATAAAATTAAGTAGATAATTATTTTAATAAGTTTTAAAACCTATTAAGTATATTTATTGAGACATATCTTGACATTCTTCTCAGTCATTTTACTAATTGAAAGCGCAGACAGAAAAGGGAACTACTGCGGACATTGGGTTAAGATTTACCTAAATAATTATATTCAAGGATATTCGTCCCTTCAATAATTAGTAAAACAAAACAGAATTGCGCTATTATTGTTTTTGTCAATACCTAAAAAGTAAGAAATACCTAGCATGCTACAAATTTATATTTTGTAACATAGCCCGAGTGTTTACCTACTGTTTTATTATAGCGATATCGCCTTGCAGAAAATCTACTCATATTATTGTTTTTATGGTACAGCATACCTATGTGGTAATATATTACAATTTCCCAGGTAGTTATTTTATTATCGTATTACTTACATATATAATAAAGCTACAGAAGCTACTTATATATGTTCCTACATATTTAATTGAATATCTCATGATCGGCAAAGCATAGCCTAATGCTCGTGACCAATCCAAGTTTTCTGTGAAATGACTAGATTATAAAATAAGAAAATACAATAGGTTACAAAAGTAAATTAATATTATGTACACAATAATCATCACCTAAGAAATATTAATATTTTGTTTACTACACGAATTACAAAGTAGGCTATTAAAATAATATTATTCTATGCCGGTGTACAAAAAAAATACCTATGTTCGAGGTTAACATCCGAAAAATAAAGATACTTAGGCAGGTAGATAGCTAATAATATTTCGCTTTAATATCAAACAATATATAAAAAAAAACATGAATTTTCAAAACGAAGTAGGAACTACACAGGTAACGATGGGTGCCATACTTTTATGCCGTAGGTACCTGAAAGTGTTATATACCTACTTGCGTCAGGCAGTAGGTTTTTATTATCTACAATCGGATATTTAATATAGGTATACTCAGTGGCATTGGGTGTAGCCAGGGTTGGCTTCAGGGTAGGGCAAAGCAAGGAAACTCGAATTGAACCTTCGATCTTAGCTTATCTTCTTTAAAAAATCTAACACATCAGAAAGTCCCTTTTTCCCTTGTAGTCCCTGCTCTCATTTGCCAAGATACTATAAAGGCACATAATCTCTTGACATCAGTATTGATATGGTCTTATGTGTTTCGCTTCACTCCGAGAGCCAGGAGAGCAGCTACTCCTCTGCCCCATTGTGGTTACGCCCATGTCAGTGGCTAGTATATGAGTTGCTTATTTTGCAGTCAGCTAGAGCTGGCATAACTGGCGCCAAGGCTGGCTGGTATAACATAGATGCTTTACAAACAGTAGGCAGGTACAAATGTACCTAAGAATACTTATAAACAGATATAATATTTTTTCATTATCATATGACAAAGAAATAACAGGTACATAACGTCTAACAAAAAAAGTGTAAATTAAGAGGTTTAACGTGATCAGTATGACCTACATATCATCCTCTTAAAATATTATACACTTATAAGACCATGATATTTTTATATAATAATAGTTCATAACGTCATATAAGAAGATATAGGCAGCATAGAATTTAATTATTTTTTTAACATTGTTTAACAGGATATGAGCAAATCTTTACAAAAGTAACAATAGGTTGAATCTTATAAAGCGAATGATATGTTATTTTATTATTTTATAAATTAACTACCTACCTTTAAAACTATGCGTAGGTATAGATATCACTTCGCGTGTATATAATAATTATGGAATTCATAAATTGTACTTTAACATGTTGGTATAATAATCTTTAAAACAAAACAAATAGAATAGGTCAAAGAGGTATTATTATATCATTTTAAATACCTAATAGGTAGTTAGGTATTTTGTTTGTATATGATGGAATCGCACGTGAATTAGTTTTACATATTAAATGCTTTGCATTCATTTGAAGACATGTTAAGCATGATTGGTCCCAGGAACATCGTCCTGAGCCGTCTGTCTCAACTTAACGTACCTACTTGTAAATAATGTTAGTACCCATCTTACAATTTTTTTTTACAATCAAGTACATATGTACCCCATTGTGTTCAATTAATTTGAAGTTAGGTATAAAACATAACTGTATTTTGTAAGAGTACAATCCAATCAATTAATACAATCCAAGGTATGTACCTAATAGTCACAGACTTATTAGAATATTCAGACATAACACGACGTGCGCTACAAGTGGTGGCTAAAAAAACTGTGGTCTAGCATATAAACGCACGCACTCACGCACCTAAGTCCAGCACTCCTTAGTCTTTGCCGGACCTTTTACTAGGCAAAAAGTTTTGTATGTGGTATAATATACTACAAATGCAGTATGGCTTCACTGTGCTAATGGCAACATTACGTCTGATCTTCTAATACATCTGTGCTAATAGTAAATATGATTATCTATTGTGAAACTTGATTCCTTGACGTATAAAGTGATGTACAGTACACGACTACTTTGACCACCCGTTAAAAACTAAATTGAAATTAAATTAGGTAAGTACACCACAATATACACGTATGATAAACCCAAACAGGGGATACTTACCTAAAATTTAAAATACATATTAGATTTCAAAGCACAGCCAAAACGCGTTTTCTTACAAGTTATTTATTTATAATAATTTAGATATAAAATCTATTTCCAAAACAGTTGACTGGTTGGTCCGCTTCTTTAACAAGCAAAAGGCATAGGTGTCGATGATGTATAATGAAATCGAATTGATTACATTATTATTAGGTAAGTAAGTACAGGAGGCTAGTAATATGACAAATTAACATAAATAAGTTATATAAGGTGTAACAAAAATAAAGTAAAATATTTTATCAGATGCATCAGTAAGCTATATGGATTACGTTGATGTAGAAAATAATTGTATATCTAAGTGATATTTGTTTTTTTTAAACAAGGCGATCCAGTATCGTTTGGCCATGCACTCAGTATAAAACGTCTAATAATTTGATAAATTTCTTTGGAAATGTTATCTTTATAATGTACTGTTGGACCTGTCAAAATATTTTACATGATTATAGTTACCTTATAAAGGACCTAGTAATTTAAAAAAGAAATTGCTACCTAGTTACATACCTATTCTGGAATAACGAGCGCTTAGAGTAGTGGAGACATCAATATATAACACCTACGTTATAAAAAACGGCTGCTAGCACTTGTGGACTCTACGTTATTAATTATAACTATCTATAGTGTGATGTCAAAGAACAGTTTATCATAATTTTATAAATATCTTAATCGATAAGTAAACTCTACTTATTACGCAACATATAAGTGACGGTATGGTCTCACAGCACAATATTCACGATACTTACGGGTATCTAGTTATAATGTTAAGATTTCATTAGTTTATCGTAACTTACGTATCGATAGGTGTAATGAATTTAAATTATATTTACAGCCAGCGATGTAGCCACCATATCTGGACTAATGCTATAATTACATCAGGCAAAAAATAACTCTTTGACGTATAGAAGGCATGTTCACGGTAAGAATATCAACACAACGCGGCGCACACTATAGTATACGTTTGAAATTGGGTTGTTGCCTATTTTATTGCATAATAATTTATGATTTTAACTGTGAATTTTTTTTCGGTATATGCCAAAAATACAGTCGTTTAAAGTTCCAATTGGAACAAAAGAAAGCAGTGCAAAGCTAGAGGGCCGTGACGTTCCTGCCATAAGGCGGCGAGTGTGTGACAAAGAAAGAGCACGACCGTACTTTCATCTCACTACTTACTTATCTTTAATTGCGGATCTTTGGAAATAAGTAATATAGTATGTATTTCAAAAATTCTTACTCGGTAGGTAAGTATATCACACTCATAAAATAATTATAACAAATTCAATAATAGTATTATTACTCAATTAGCGTGAACTCATAGTGGCAAGGGTTTATTTATTATTAGAATTTTAAGATAATAACGAGTTGAGCTTTACCTATGAATCTACATTTTTTTTACAATAAAATCGACTTGAAACTTAATAACTTTTCTTCTGTGATGCGAGAAACGTATTCTACGTAATTACAACTTTTATAAAGCGGTAACTTTATCACAACGTATGTGTTTGTAAGTTTAATAACTAACATCTTTGGTGATTATACTTAATCTACAAATTAATCATGTCTTTTACCTATTAAATATATACGTATTTAACTTGAAAGCAATAAAATACGACTGAACTTTATTTATCTTTAGGTTTGAAATAGATTTCTTTGGTTTGCATAACGATTGCAATATTCCGTACCTACAGATCCGACTCTCGACGATCCCACTCTACAAATCTCGACGCAACCACATCGGTACAAAAAACTTTACAATTATGTTATTGATCCTCTTTGCCCTATCATAAGTTTCGTTTATTCACAAGAATGAAAACCTTACCCGTATAATTTGTATTACAACCGTCCGTCAATGAACATTTGTAGAAAACTATTTCAAAACCTGTTGAAAATCCGCACGCATCCAACTCTTCAATCTGGATCACACGGTGGAAAGCTTCCACGGTGTTCTCTGCTCGAATGCCTATATAGTCTCTTAACCTATCTTACTAATACGATCACTATAATCGGGTATAATCACAATTGCTATCGAATGTCGATTCATTAAATAATAGAGTGATAGCTTAATCTCGAACTTTTTTGCGACGCAATAAAAATAAAAACACGGTAATAGTTCGTTCACACGAAGCGGCCAGCGACAGCGGTACACGTGGAGGTAGCATTAAGAGAACGCCTTGTAGTGAATGAAGAAGAATATGAGAAACACGGCGTAGGCGGTGGGGAAGGTGATCCGCGCGATGACGTCGATGGTCTTCGCCACGCGGATCGGATGCGGCGGTTCTTTTTTGCGAACCTGGACGAAACATGGCTGAAAGAGATCATTAAGCAAATGAATGGTGATACGGAAAGCCGCTACTGTGGTATAACAGGCTAATGGACATGTTGGTGGAGATGTTGCTTGCTTCTTTATAATACATAGTCGCAGGGCAATTTATTGAAGTTAGCATATGAAGCATATGAAACAGTTGCCTTAACCAGATACAAATCCAAAGTATTGTACCTAAGTAATATGTGGTTCTATGTTCAGTTTAAATAGTAATGGTTCTTACATCTAGACCAGCTATCATTTTGTTTATATACCATTTCAACGCTACTAGTGAATGCGATAATAATATGTGTTAGCTATGTGAGATGTTACTTATGTAGTGTGATACGTCCTAGAGCGGCCAGCCACGTACAAAATTAGCAGCAGAGAAATATAAATTCAGAGATAGCAGAGAGATAGCAGAATATTTCTGCTGTTAATTTTGAAATAAGACTCTTAACAAAAATGTGTGAGGTGTGTAGCAAAATATTGATAAAGTTATGTTAGCCAGTGAGTTGTGAGGGGCGTGTTACCTCGGTGACGCCGCCGTTGTTGGCGGTGTGCGGGCACGCGCCGGCGGCGCCCGCGCACGCTGCGCACGCCACCAGGTCTGCGCCGCCCGTCGACTCGCGCTTTTTATCGCCCTGGAACACAGCCATAACTTACGTTAGTAATTAATCTAGTGAACTCATTCATTTCTTCATTTAATGGTGTGCATTATACGTCAATACGTCGTGAATTGGTGATATGGTTTAGGACACGGTATGAAAGTCTACCTATATCAGTCCTATGCAATACATTTAAAATGAGTATGTTTTTACGTTATCCTATCTATAGTCTACGTTTTTGTCATTCTGTATGGCAATTTAAACAACGCCTCTAGCGGACGGTATCTATATTCAATTCTCCATGTAGGTAGGTACAATGTGGACAAATACGTAGATTTTTAAGTATTCGATTAGTTTATGGTGAACTTGTACTCGACGAATTGGGCCCTCAGTATGAGATTTTAACGTATTTATACGTAACGTATTATCAAGTGATCAAATGGCTCCATAATATCTACTAATCAGTGCACGTTTCCGCCAGAGGCACGGTTATAAAATGTATGATTATGTTTTATTAAGATTAAGAAATGTTCAGTTTCAGTTCTACGAAGGGATTAATTTGTTTAAATATTTACGAGTATGTATACTTACAGGCTGTTGCGTTCCAATGCAGCGTTAAATAAAATGATGCGTTAGTTTTCGTGATATCAGAGTCAGAGTAGATGGATGAGGGCGAATGATATGTCAGGCTGTGTGACGTCACTTACTGCGCCGGTACACCCCGACTGAGGGACCTCTGACTTTGCCCATTGGAGGAATGCCATCGCCTCCTACATAAATGCACCTATATCAGTGTTTAGCCGAAGCATGATGTTGTAAGTACGTACAAACGTGACACGCAGAAGCTGCATTAGTCTATATTATACCTTAGGTATATGTAGTTCAAAGCATTTAATGTTTAGTGCGCACTGCCTATGAAATTAGAACTATACCTATATAAATACATTTACTTAACACTTTTACACTTTATTGTGGCATAGAAGTATACTTTAATACATAATTTACATGATGAGAAGGCACGTAATATGCCCTTCTGACAATCCCTTTGATAATACTCGTATATGTCAGACCTAGGTACCTGGGCTTTTGTATACCCCTATATATTACTTAGTGTCAGCGGGAACTTTTAAAATTCAGCATGCAATTGAAATTCTTAAAAAAACGAAACAAACTAAAGATACAAATATACATAATAATGTAGATACCTATGTAATAAATTATCGAAATGTTAGTACCTACTAACGACGTTTAAGTCCTACAAAAAATATGATATCCACAAAGGTTATATGTAACGAGGGTAGGGCGAAATAAACGAAAGCTTTAATAGGATTACGGCCATGGGCGTAGCCAGGGTTTGCTTCAGGGTAGGGTAAGTCAAGGAAACTTGAATTTATCATTTCTCCGTCAAAAAATCAGACACCAATAGAAAGTCGCTTTACCTTACATGTCATTGCTCTCATCTGCTAAGATACTATAAAGGCATATATTTCTTGACATCAAAAGTGATATGGTCTTATAGTTTTGCCCCCCCCCCCCCCCCCTTCCCCCCTATGCCCAATTATGGCTACGCCCATGATTACAGCATGCGATCTCAACAACCGTACTGTGTTTAAAAATGGTTAGAATAGCTGATTACATTCCTTTTTCACATTCCATAACAATATGTTGCGTTTAAAATTTGGTCTTGTAATGTTTTTTGTTAAAGATACTTATTAGTACGGTGTACGGTAGGTACCTGTATAAGAACCTCAATATTGTCATACTGATCTGTGCCCTTTACACTTCTCTCTATTTTAGGTTCATTCAAATACACCATCACCCTTGTATTACACCCAAGAAGGTGGGCAGAAGTGCACTGCTTTCGTTAATGGCATTTGGTCCCAAGTAGGCTAGCGCATTGCCTACACTCCCCTTAAATTAAGGTAGATTCAGCATTCCGCCCACTCCATATCAGGGCCCTCTTTTCCATTGGAGCTAAATTTTAGTCATTTTGCTTACCTACTCCTATTGCCCGTTTTGAATAGAATAGTCCTCTATCATAGTATAGAGGCCTCAAAGCCTAATGTGCCTAGAGCACCAATGGGTAACGATGGCCCTGTTTCTACCACACTACCAAGGTTTTTTTTTTATATATTTTGTGAAAAAGAAATACATCAGCAATGTCTGGAAAGTGCCAATGAATGCGGCGAATGTCTTACCAAGGGGCTGGCCAGTATAATGCCAATTCTGCTCAGGACTGCGGGCAGTCGCTGCGAACACATCACACACACAGTTTGTACACTCGTGACAGATGGTCTTACGATGTGCAATCGTGAACGTAGACTAAGTTGTTATGGCCACATTATAAACACATACCAAATGGTTTTGCACTTTAAAATATTGACACACAAGGACTGTTTTATCTTTGCAATGTTTTCTAAAATGAAAATTAGTAAACATAAACGCATTTTTATTCATGACAAAAATGAAAACTTTACAAAATGCGAGAATGGTGAATTCTGACGTAGCTAAATAATATGATTTATGGCCACACAAAATAGTCTTATTTTTTTTAAGTGAAATGATGTGATGAATTTTTTACCCGACAGATGTAAATACCTTTGTTTATTTATGAACAAAATACATGCAATATTTTTTTACGTGAAACATGCGAAAGAAGAAAACACAAACAACATGAAATTTCGTTCTGTGAAAGAAATCAACGTGGTCATAAACGTTCATGCGTGTTGTCATAAGTATGAAAGAAAACATTGCAAAGAGTAAAGATAAAAAAAAATTATAAACATTCACGAAGGATTCTGTTTGTTGTTTACATGCTAATTCGACATGTAGGTTATGTAGGATAGTACCTACATCAATATAAACAGCGAGTAGGTATATTTTCGTCGAATTGCTCGCTAGCTCCCTCCAAATAAAATTCGTTCGTGAATGTATTACTGGCTTTTTATCGAAACACCACTAACTCCACCAATACAATATCGAAGTGCTTTATATAATGATTACGTGTCTAGGTACCGATTGCTCGTAAGCTATATAAGGACCACAATTAAGAGGGGTAATGTTTAATAGCATAAACACATAAGTAGGAGTATATTTACAGAACATTTAGTTATGTTGGCAAAAACAAAAACAGTTCATATAGTACTCGTCGTCTGAATTATACTATAAAAGGAATTAAAATGTGCTTCAAACCATTATTATACAATACAGAGATAGGAAAAACAACATCGATAACACGATTTACAATATTTAGATTGAACACAAAAAAGTGGCAATAGAGTGATACAAAAATGCTCATTTTTTTCTGATTACATCGCTGGCAGTGGAAACGGGCGAACACAATGAGCGATTTAATCATAGAAATTGAGGCGTGCGAGGTGCCATATTCACCTGAGTGACGGGATTCTCTCCCGGCCTGTACACCACGTTGTGGAGTGGTCGTTTGCGCCCCACGTAGTTCACACACACAAACTCCAACAGGGACGCGTATATAAAGCACATGCACACGCCGTCCCACACGTTCATCGCAGTCAAGTTCGACACCACCGGCAAAGTCGATCTGAATCCGTTCGATGTTGTGAAAAAGTTCAACATTGTTGTTACACCTGCGTCAGAATTGGACAGCATTAGTGCGGTATCGATCTAATATGCAGAATGTAGATGATAATAACAATATTACCTTATTTGATTGATAATACATTTACTACTCGATTTGAAAAAAATACTAAAGCATATGTAGGTATATAAAATATGTGTAGTAATAAATTTACTTTGCTAATGAATACGATTTTGAATTCTAAGATTTTGAATGTTATAAGCTCTACTCTCTCTATTAGTAAAAATAAGTTCATGCGTATCATTCAATACTTACTACATTCTTTTATAAATGTCCAAAAGATATCAATGCAGTAATGATTTTTTAATAAGAGTTTTCAGACACTAGGTAATTACTTACAAATTTCCTCGATGAATATAATTGTGAATTACTTATTTACGTTGGTGTATTGAGAAGGTATGAAGTATTTGATGTGTTCATACAAAATACCTGCTCTAAAGGAAGCAAACAAAACTGAACACCAACCTATCATTACTCTAGCAGGCACTGCATTCCATTCCAGCCAAAAAGTAATAAACGATGACGTCACCAAAATGATCCCCGGAATAAAAACTGTGGTGAAGTAAAATGATCTATCCCGCGTGAAGATGAGATCCACTTTGAGGCAGCTGTAATTACCTAAAAATGTCAAGCATAATCTAACTAAATAAAAATAAAACGCGCAAGTAAGAGTGATTCGTTGTCTAGATGTTTAAATAAAGGATTATTCGCATTTGCAGCAAGCGACATCTGCGGAAGATAGCGTGTTATATAGACAGCCCCAGCCACAACTATGAATAGTAAATGGATGCAAATGCAAGACCGCATGTCCGATTACCAGCCACATGTTTTACCTATCATGGAACGGGCTGGTACTGCGTTCCACTCCAGCCAAAACGTGATGAAGGAAGAGGTCACCAGAATAATTCCAGGGATAAATACTGTCGTAAAGTAGAACGCTCTGTCTCTAGTAAATATTAAGTCGACCTTTAAACAGCTGTAGTTACCTGCGAAGCGAAATGATTAGGTACAGTGCGAACATCGTACAACGCGCCGCCGGCTGTTCAGTGCCAGTTTGTACTATGTTCCGAAACAAAAATAAGGGTTACAGGGGGTAGGTATATAAAATTCCAAGTAACTCCATTCAGAGGCCTTGTCAAAGTTCATACGAAATACCTATTAACAGCAAACACATCATCTAATCCACTAACTACTGTCCTGTATGTATGAGTAATGCGTGTTGTGTCATTATCAATGTCTGTGAACATACATTGTAGCGCAATGAAGTTCGTCAACAACAACAGCTTAGTACTATTTAAACACGTGCTATTACAGACATGTTTGTAAATGTACATGCATGATATAATAGTAAATGATGAGCGGCTAAGTAGAAGAAATATGAATGCACAGTGATAATGATGTATCATAAAGGAGCAAACCTTCGAATTCCATTAAGACGGCTGAGTTTCCACGACAACACATTTAAACAACATTTTATTTATTTAAATATAACACAATAACGCATTTACTCACACATAAGCGATAAATATGGCAAATACGACGACACCGGACATAACGGTGCCTCGTCCGGTGCAACTTAAGTACCTTGCTCCTCAAAGCGTCTCTGGCAAAGATTACATGTCATCTCTTCGTCTTCCTCGTAAAGTGAATTACCCTCAGCTGCTTGCAAAGACGTTAACAAACTCTTACATTCTACATTCTCAGGTTGTTACTCAGTGACACATTCATTAAGTAACAGTAGTGAAAAAGTGTGAAACTATCTATGTACACTACTTTTGTTTCGTCAAACGACTAAAAGTAACAATTAGTGGATGGACATACTACCTAAACGAACATGCTGATTGTCTAGCGACACGCTAATTATGTAACTTTCAGACAAGATCGCATAACGTACACTACAAAGCTTCTACATTATTAATTGATTTAAAACCACACAAAATAAAACACATGAAAATTAACCTTTGTACATAAATCAAGACCAAGCTGAAAAGAGTTAATCAGAATTTCGATTTAATTACGCGATTACCGGTTCATCATTTGCTATGCAAAGTATAAGGATGTGCTCGAGAAGTAATCAAAATAAAATGTAGGACACTATTAATCTACTTGTAAAAAAATAAAAATCATATATGTACTTATTATATTATCGAGTAACAATATATTTTGATAAGCGATGTTGATTATGTTTTATGTGTAATCATTACGTGTATTACCTCTCCAACTGGCCTTGATAGGGCACGGGATGGTTTGGTTCTGAATGAGGTACGCGTTAAGGGTTGTTAACGATGGTGACTTCCGTAATGTATCTTCGTCGTTCTTCCACACGTATGTGATGGCTGATTGCTCGTAAGATACTGGAAGTACACAGAGGGAGATGAGATCATACACAGTTTTAATGTTTCCAAATCACTATGTAGAATAAAATAAAGCTTGGACAAAAGGTCTCTGAGGTACACAACAATGAGGGAGAAAATAATAATAAATAAGAAACAGATTTAACAGCTAGAGTGATGATTATACTTACTACTTTCTAATGCAAATGAACATAATGGGTCATCAAATGGAAAGATGTTGAGCCGCCCTTGACAGGACAGGATGAGATGCCGCCGCATCAAATAGTTTATAGTGCCATTGCGATATATACGCAATGCAAAGTGCATTGGTATAATTGGGTCCTGAAAATTAATCTTATTTAAGAAGACAATTCTAATAATGAAAATTATCCAATCGAAAGCGTTTGCGCTATTTATAAAACCTATCCTACATGATAATGTATTACTATTGGTTGTCAAACCTCTGGACCGAGTACGATGATATCTAAAAGAAAACAATTCCAAATTCTAAATTGCATGTTTTGAAAAACCAGAAAGAAAACCAGGCGAGCAGAATAAGGTGTCAGCTATAAAAATAATTTGTATATACAATACAAGTAATAGTCCGTTGAGGTTCATCAAGCATTGTATGTAGTTATAAATACCCATGAGTGCTGGGAAAACTCCTTCAGACGCAAGCATGGTGGAAATAATTATGTATAAAATTAGATGAAAACACAGTTTGTCATTGGTAGTAAACTTGTATTGCATACGGACCTTGAAGTCGCCGTGCATAATGAAGTAAGTATCTGGCAGCCAGATATCCTCGTGGTGATGGATGGCGTTGAGGTAGTCGTAGTGCGACTGGTTGGAATACCTCAGCCGCGGGTCGTACCACTGCTGCTGGAGCAGGAACTCCACTTCGTATTTCTGGAAGCCGCACATTATAGCGTTCAACGTTAACAAATAACACCATCACGTTTGTAATCCCCGAAAGGGTAGGCAAAGGTGAACTGCACTGCACCGACATTACACAGACAATTTTGGACCCAATGCAATATAAAGCAAGGTATTTGATTAAACCGAACAGCAAGTGATAATAATTATTGAACAGCAAGTGATAATAATTCCATCTACTTGGCTATCACTACTTTTTAATATAATCAATTATCATATCCCGAAAAAGGGAGATGTACGCTATGTTAGCAACATATAATATGTAATTTTTGTTGCTAGTAACACTTACTGTCGCCACCTCAAGGCAACTCTGTGCAAGCGCCGTTCGCTTTTAATAATAAATAATAATAAAAAATATCGTGATTAACACAATTATATCTAACAGTCCACATTAATTTAGAATTACAAGAAAAGGAATAATGCGCCGCCCCCGAGCATAAAGAATGCATTCCAGTTAATATAGCTATACTTACAAGGCTAGATTCGTCCGGAGAAGCTAAGCTAAGAAGTAGCACGCTAACATTTACGGTGAGGACACCTGGAAACAATAGACATTTGTAGCTAATTTAACTCAAACAATAAAACACGACACGACATTACATTTAAAGTTCATGCAATACTAATGTGTGCTGGAAATTGTTGTTTAAGTAATATGACCGTTGTTGAAATAACGTTATGTCTAGTAAATAATCATTATAATAACTAATTGTAATATTAACAAGACTTTATTGTGATGTTGTCCATGAGTAAAATAAATTAGAATATTATAGAACTGACGATAGTATGACATAATAAAGATAATTAACCGTAGTAATGTCGCTATATTCAGACAGTACTAAGATGCTAGCAGATCCAATTTCTATTGGAAAAGAAACGTGAAATTACTCATTTAGGATAGACAAGTTAGATTGTGTCTGATGTTTGTGAAAAGAGAAAATCATTCCAGTAAAAAGCATGATATAAAACAAAAATCATGTCTCACATAAAATACTTTAAGATATTAGAAGTTTTTTTTAAATAATATAATTAGACTGTAATGTTTTCTTTTATAAATAAGTAGCCATTATTAATAAATAAGTAGGTTATGAAACTCAAGTGAGGTAGCTAACTCTAGTGTTTGTGTTCTGTTCTAGTTTAAAGTGCATTCATAATAATATCATTATAGAGGACAAAAATAATAATATGATATAATTATTTGAAATTATTCTAAAGCACAGAAGAACGTTTCTACAGTTGCGTGAGATAGTACAATCGAAGTTGCGTGCAAGGATTTGCGATAACACATAAAGGAGCTACGAATTAGTTTGTTACATAAAGTATATAGGATGTGGAAGGATTTCTCTTTTCATAAACATAGTACACAACGCACCGCGGTTGTGCGAGCGAGGCCGAAGCGACGGGAGCCCGACATTATTTTGTGCCAGAGAGTCGTTGGGCGATGTTAGACCACAACAGAATTCTGGATCTGCAATATCACACGAACATCGTATCATCTACAAACGCAAACTATGCACAAACGTAACACCCAAGTATAGTTTTAAAATCATAGCTGGAAATAAAAATACAATCGCAATAATGAAGTTGGTTAAAAAGCAATCAAACACACACAAACAACAAAAGATATTTACCATCTACTGGTGGAAGCAGCCTTTTGTCATAGCGGGTATTTTTCAAAAGATTGTCCAGTATCTCTTTGTCCGACTTTCCCGCTGCAAATCTGTCGAAAATAATGAGATGGGTCAAATATTGCAAGATACATCTATCTATAGGTATCTTACTACCTACAACAAAGATTGAGTATTGGCAAATCACAGCAAAATTAAAAGGCAATCCATCATCCTCACATTGATCGCAAATCAAGCGCGTGGAAGCGCAGGGTTGACTTGGTATTGATTTTAGCTTAACTCTAATTACCTTGCTACTACAAAACCTACACTCGGTCCTACGATAAGCTAATAAACAGAACATTGACACGGTCAATGGACAACTCTTGATATTTTCACAGGTTTGCTATTTATAAAAGTACCTACCTACTTTCTATCCTATTGTCTCAGGAATAATTCAATTTGTATACATCTCATGCAAAGCAGAATCATCCATTTCATTTAATATACCAAAGTGATACGTCTGAATCGAACTGCTGTAGGTATAATTCACTTTGCTCTAGACAAACATATGTTTGGTTTTAGGACAACTTCTAATAAACACGAATACAGTAGCTACGGCAGAGATAATAGGATAGGATTGGCCAAACTTATGCATGATATGATTTCAGAACTAACAAACAAATCAGAGTACATATCACAGCTCTAGGTTGGTTTATTAAGTAGTTTGCTGTCAGCACACAAATTTGAATTATGCCATCCTGCTTATAATCGCAATGTATGACCAAGACAGCAACATTCTAAGTTGTGTCATTTACTTTGTGTCTAAACTACAATAGAATTAGCGCCAGAGAAAGGAGGGGTTTACTATGTTGATGATATAATAGAGTGATAATGCCGTTAGTTTAATCATAGCTCTAGCTTTACAGTAATTTACAGTTTGCATAATACCGAAGGGTTAGAAGTGGAGCGAGGACCCTTACGCTTCGGTGGCCATTTACCGGCTACCGTGTTAGCCACGGTTCATCACCTGTCGCTGTTCACACTCGTCCTCCCATGCTTTCACTCATGGTATCCATACCACCCGCCACATGAGGCATGTATTATCTATTCTATAGATAAAATTAGTCTATGCTGATGGTATCTTACATGTCGGATGTGAGAGCAGATGCTCTGCTGAGCATAAGGAAGACGGCCACGGCGCGTGCCACGACGCATGACCAACCCATATTAGGACATCTGAAATAATTGTACAAATATTAGAGGAGTCAATTTAAAACAAGGGAATTATTAGTTTATTTTGTTGACCAATCACCCATCCCCCTCCATCATCATTAAAACCTTACAAATCCTCCTCCAGAATATTACATGTTTATTTTTCCAGTAAGTACGATTTTGAGACGCCCAGTAAAAGTCGTGGATGGGAAAATTCTTGGATATGGCTATGGATTTATCCCTCTTCTATCAGTATTTATACTTAACGTAAATAGTATCCAAATGAATATCCTCATCAGCACTGAAGTCAGGCGAGCGTGTTTGTTGGTGTAGGCAAGAGGCGTGCGGCAAGGCCATCCCCACATGATATTTTTTTTTTGCTGTACTTGTGGAACATACATGACCTACTTTTAAAAGTTGTTTTATGGTTATGACGTCAATAAGACTTGATATACGCGAATCATCGGGCTCCATGGCTTACGTTATTTTAACTGCCGAAATTACTACCTATACAATACGAATTGCTTTGTCTTTGTTTGAGTGACGTTTGTAATTTTTTGTTATTCTAAATAAACAAGAGAATGCTAAATAATTTACTTTAGAAATAGCAATCGCGAGAGGAAAATGGGCGATTTTTCTAATCAGCTTAGTAGAATCAAATATTGCTTTGTCTCCTGATACAGCGGGCGCAGTTTATCATTTATTTGTTAAGAGAATAAATTCAACTGAAACAAGTAATATAATGTGGACGATATAAGTAAGTAATATAATGTGGAGCAGAAAATAAGGTGCTTGGTGAAGGTTTTGTCAGGTCTTTTATTTGTGACATATGAAGTTAGAAAGGTACTGTCTGGGGAAATGTCGAAATTTATGATACGAGTGTCCATTTTATTTTGCATTTCTTTTCAGACCGTGCCGAGATGGGGTAAACATATTTTTTTGATTGTTTAGGTAGTTATTATACATACCTATTATAGTAAAAAACTAAATTGGTACGTATGGAATCTTTATTTTAATATTGTAACAGTGTCTAATATTTGTTATACTTTCCAAATTAAAGTAACTAAGGTATCTGCTGTACGTAAGTTTACTTCTAATCTTATGACCAATAACAATTTACGAGTATATCTGAAGTATATCCCGCGGGATAAACCAGGATCAAGCGTCTTTATCAAGCATGCCAATTTTAATATTTTTTTAGAAATTGGATTTATTTTTGTTATAGTAAACGAGATAGCGTTATTTCATAGACGCTGTTGTCTGGAGTATAACTGAAATACTTTTCTGTGAATTCTGGACAATAGATTTTCTTTATATATCATACTTACACTATATATACCTGTTTAGATAACTGTCAACAATAAGGTAATCCAACGAAAATCCACTTACAACTCATGATAATTTAATTATCCGATTTAGGGATAAGGCTAAAATGAATGAATTAAGTAGTCAAGTGTTTTAAGACATGCATCTAAATTTAACTTCTTTTCTATTAACTTAATTAAGTATAGTTTTACTAGTATCGTCATGCTGGAATGCACAGCATGCAGTTTGATTATAGGAAGTACCTTTCTGCAGACTGCAGAGTGTCGTTGGCATGTGGAGAGTATCTTCAATCTGCCCGCACCCGCTGCGCTGTTCTCCACATGACGCGCCCTTCTCTGCAAGAATTTCATGAAAATGAACACACAAATCATGAGAATAAATGAAACCTTTTGATTGTATTTGCGATTGATTATAATATGACTGCTCATCTAGATTGTAGACAAATAAATTGGTCAAAGAGGCTTGAATTATATCAAAGATTTGACTTGGAAATATGGAGACAATAATATTTGCCATATTGCAAGAAATTTATATAGGTACTAAGTTTTACGGAAAGATGGCGATGAGTAAAAATCCCCTTAGTATTATAATATGTAAGTACATAACTGCGATTGTTCGCCCACTTTTATGTGGGAACAATAAAAACAAGGAAAAGTGTTACCAATACTGCGCCAGGAAGTTATTTACTGAATTACATTCATGGTGTTACGTAGACTTACATTGATAATGGGGCTTCACCATTAAAACGTATAATTTCATAATTCAAGTTGCGCAGAAATGGAAAGGTTTATAATATAACAATCTCAGTCTAGTCCTGCCGTAGCATGTATAATATTTTATGTACCATGGCTAGGATGGCACCGCGGCCTTGCCGTTGACTGCGGCGAAAAACTTAGATTCATTATGAAAATTAACACGACCCATTAACAGTTATTTATATTCACGTTCATTTACGTGTTATTTTTAAATGCAAAAGTTTCAAAGACCATCTGTTTCTTTGTGAAACTCGTTTTAACATCGTTGTAAGCAAGAAAGGCAAAATGAATAAAACAAAAGTGAGTATAATTTTCATTTTCAACGCGACCATTGCGACATGTTTCAGTTTCGTCTCGGGTATAAAAAAATAAGTTGGAAGTGTTATGGTTTTTAATTTAGATCTTAATCTACCTACTGTACCCGTATAAATAATTTGGGGTCCACTCTTCTATTGCGTTAATAAAACCCTTTTTTCATTGGCACACCCTCCCGAGTTTAATTAAGTCGACAACTGCCGACCCATTTTAATAATACTCGCATGCGCAATATTACTCATTTTTTTTTCGTAAATAAGGCGCTGTTTTGAATTAAATACAAGACACCAAAGGGAATAAAAATACATGAATGTTGTTGTTTATTATTGTATCTCTTATGATATACGTACTTGGGTTTCGTTTTGTTTCTCAGTAGTATAGGTACCTAAATATTTGTGTATTTGAATTTGTCTTGATGCCGTTTGGATTTCCACCAAGTAATAATAATATCATCAGACGAACACACCAACTATACGGTCTCACACTAAACAACGCTTGTATTATGGGTACCGTACAATGGACTGGGGGCGAATCCAGTATATAATACTTATATAGATATTAAACATCCATGCCTCGGGTACAAACATTTGTGTTCATCACATAAAGTCTATCTCTACCAGGATTCGAACCCAGGATTCCATTGAGCTAATCAGGTCGTCTACGTGATTAAAGTTAATAGGTTTGGTCGATAAAAAGTTGTCAACAAATGGATATTTGTAGAGGCGGCACGGAATGATGGGATTATGCTAATACGGGCCCAGTTCGTAAATCCTCGGAAGAAGCTAAATCATCTCCTTAGGAAAATATCCTTTTTATGCGAATTATGAAGCATTAAAATTCTACCTACTGGTAAAATTTAACAGAACTTTTTTAATAAACGATTTGCTTTTTGAAACAGACAAAATATTTTCATTAAAAAATAGAGAAAATATATTAAAGGATCATCATAATCATATTTCATCTATTAATTAGCAGGTAATTGCTAACGAAATCTATGCAAACGTAGGCTACAGGATCTTATTAGCCAGATTTCCGGCTTAGCTAACACGATTACTACGCCGAAGCGTAGCCGCGTAGCAGGTAGGTACGGCTAACGGCGTAGCATTAGAAATATTGATCAGCATAATAATAATACCAGCCCTTTTATCCCACTGTTGAGCACGGGCCTCCGATCAATGCGAGGGGGATGAGTCAAAGTCCACCATCACTGTTGGCCCAGTGTGGGTTGGCGGATTTAACACGTCTTTCGAGGGACTCTCTCAGGCATGTAGGTTTCCTCACAATGTTTTCTCTATTGATTTAGCAAGTGAAAATGATGGTTGAAAATGAGATTCGAATATGAAATCCAGGAATCCCAGAGGTTCCGGAGGTTCCCAGAGGTTCCAGAGGTTCCCGGGGTTTCAAATAACATTAACCCATTGAAATAATGTATCCGGGGGATCCGGGCTTAGTGACGTGTGTTACCGGGTATATGCCGGTCGCTGCCGGATCCTTTCAAGCCAAGTTCCGGGCCCATATAATCCCTGCCCGCATCTCTTATGCCGCCGACGGCACCCTATTTCCCGGTGCAGGAATTAGGTCTTATACTTATTGGCAACATGACAACCCGACTGGTATAGTTTGTAGTTGACTCTGCTTTCTATACCGAGGGTCTAGGTGCGAATTCTGGTAGAACAAAAAACACTTTGAAAAATGAGCGCGTATATTTGTACCCGACTCGTGTAAGTGATTAAAAACTGGGATCGCCTCCAATCCATTGTACGGTACCCATAATATAAATCGTTGCTTAGTTGGAAGGTTACATTTGGTGTGTTCGTCTGGTGATATGTATTTATTATCTCGCTTTTTTTTATTACATTATAGGCAAGTATTTGATCTCGATCTCACCTGATGGTAAGTGATGATGAGATCTACGATGGAGCATACTTGCCTAGGTAGGAAGGCGGCAGTAGATCGAGACGCTACATTCACTAGGCACATGCAGCGCAGCTGATCTGACCCGTCATCCATGAATGGCAACACCGAACATCATGCCGGAACACGGCTAGGCCGCTTGGCGACATGGCTTTGTTCAGTGGGTGGTGACTAACCACGGCCGAAGCCTAACACCAGTAGAAAATCGAAAATCGCTAATCTTCATTGTAGTCATACCTTTACCGCGCCTTTATAACTAGTAGTCACATTTGTATGACACCAAAAACATTCAATATCAATTCAATACGCACGCCTCGATACAACGGCTGGTTTGTGTTAAGTGGTTAAAAGGGTGGGTTAGTGTTACACACGGTTATTTACTTTAACGTGTTGGCATTTTTATCGAAGCCTTATTGTCGTTATCGACTTATATGTGACGAGGGGTATCGTATTTACAGATAGTATTAAAATAGGAGATGACAAGTTGTTTTTAGAAAAAAATTAAGTAGCCCTCGTAATGTTTCACTGCTGGGACAGGCCTCCCCTCAATGCGAGGGGAATTTAAGCACGCTGGCTTAGTGCGGGTTGGCGGACTTACCGTATATTTTTTGTTGTTTTTATTCCTGACACCTTGATATAGCCCCAAACATAGATTCCCTGTATCTTGGGCACTAGACAAAGATATAAATTCTTATAAATATAGGTAGATAAATATTAAGTGGCTATGACTCGGGTATAAAACATTCGTACTCGTCATACAATGTTTGCCCCTACCGGGGTTCGATCCCGCTACAATATTTAAGAATCTGTTACCGCACAGCGAACTCAAAGTGCGACGTCTTAGAAGCCATTAATTAAACCCACTTTAATCATAGCTAAGTGTAGATATTTGTAATTATTGCTTGCTCACCTAGTAATATAGTATACGTATTTCTCTCATGGCAATATTTATCTGTAAACGTCACTTAGCTCTAAATAAATTCCTAAGTGGGGTGGGAGACGGGAGTAAAGTCCTCCTTAGTTCCTATCAAAGTTGCTACAAAGTGCTCGTTCGCATCGTCAATTCGCTCGACACACAAACTTTGTTATTAGGCCTGCTTTAAAAGCCAATTATGAGCAGGCCTGCTTTTGACATGTTATTAAGTATAGTATACGCCATTTAACACAGTGTAAACTTGAGCGCTGCGCTGTTCACTTCACTGTGCTTTCGTATAAGATGTTGGATGTAAAACATATGATTACCTACCTACCTGACTATATCCATACCTACTGTAACTATACTTAAAGTAGCCTTTACAGGGTAGGTATAAAAAATGTTTAATCGCAACAAATAGTCTTAAGCTTAAGACTGTTTCAGAATGTGCTTATAAACCTTATCCTCAACTTATTTGACAGAATTTATTTACACAATACGTACAACGCAAATATAAATAGAATAGAAAAGCTTACCTACTTAATATATAGAAAAAGCGTAAAAAAATTGGCCCATGCGGTACCATACCCAAGATGCTGGCCGCATTTCCTCGCTGAATAGTCAAAGCTACTCGCTTGGCCAGTAAATGCCCGGCTTGTATGATCTATCTGCAGTCCGGTAGTCCTATTACATAGTTAGTTATCAGATGAGTAACCTATAGCAATCGCTTCAAAATATCCGTGATTAGCAAATCAAGGTAGATTGTAGCTGAAACTAATATAAAAAAAGGTAAAAACGTTAAGAAGTCGATGCCATTTTTCTTTTTAATATTATCCTTATTAGACAGATATACACACTATCAAGATATTTTACGCGAAGAGTACGTGGGTACTTGATAACAGATTTTATTTCAGCGGGCACACTTCGTATTTCACTTTACTCACGACACAATGTGTAGGTATGAATAGTAAATAATGTAGTTACCGTATTGGCAGTTTAATAGTGATTTCTCATTATTTAATCACCGACTAGGTAACTAGTAAGGAAAGCCTTGCCTAAATACATAAGTCGAATGCCTCCAGGGCATTGGGAGTTCCAAACTTCTAATCATTTTGAGCCGAAATTCAATGAGGCTCGCCAGCCCTTTCTTAGCGACGGGGTCTTTAACGAGAATTGATTTATCAGGCTACACATTAATTTCCAAATTGGGGATTAATTAAGTCTAACGAGACAACGTACTAGGCATACCTATATAGTACATATATCTACTACTTATCTTACCTATATATATCATATCATCAACCATGTTACTTAGGTTAGGTAGGTGTCCTTATAAGGTCAAACAATTAAGTGTACAATATTATGAGAGATTTTTTTTCACACAATTCACTCTAGCTAGACAATTAAAATAACGTGCATATTCGCTTTTGCTGGAATTTGCGAAAAGCGTGCACGTTTCCAAAAATTATTATTATATGGTCCTTCGAGCCGGATTAACCTTAGATTCGATCGTAAAGAAATAGTATTTTAATAGTACACGAAACCATACCGTGATTTAATTCGACGTTAGCGCTATCTAGGCAATTTCAAATGTACTTTTATTTTTATCGTCATTATTCTGTGTTCTCATATTGGATGCTCTCGATTCGATCGATACACGTGGATCGATGTTTTCGAACTCATCCGTATTCGATCCATGGCCTCTCGCGGTCATATCGCACTCCCCCCTCATGGCGGGAATCTGTGTCGGGGCTTTTTGCTCCCTTCCAGAGGATTCATACGCCGCCAATAAATACGGGGAAATGCAGTGCACCTCTGTCGATCCTCTAAAGACGACAAGCAGGAATGATGATAAGATCATATTTACTTAGACGTAAATAAGTAGAATTGATAGAACTAGGCGATACTTGGCGAAAATCCATTGTTAAACAAATGGGGGAATTTCCCCATTTGTTTGTAAATAAGTAGGTAAATATAAAGTACAAAAAGCTTTGATTTATATGAAAATATAAATATACACCCTTCTGAATATTAGCATCAAACGTTTCAAGCTTTCCGATGGCACCAAACCTTTGAGTAATTTGTTTGAGCACCAAACTAAATTAGCGCCATCTTGTGGAATATCAATAATTTACTTAACTAGTCTCATAAAGCTATAAACTCGCCTCGCGTGTGACTAAGTTGACGTTGGTAATTTGAATATTTTCTTGGATTGTCAGTATTTTCATTACGATGTAATAGGTAGGTAAAAGTCTGATAAGAATATGATTCATAATTTGATTATGTAATTGCTTCGCAAGGGGGTGTAGGTACCTACATAGTACGTCTCCCACAGAGAAACATCGTTCGTCGCTCATTCACTCCTGTGTATTAAATACTTACCTATTACTTATAATGTTATGTTACAGTATAGTAGCTGTACAGTATGCCTGTAGTAGAATAGGTTCTATAAACGGCAATTCATAAGCGCATTCTTTATCCGGGTGGGTTATAACTTTTCTCACCGAGAGGTAGGTCTACCTACCTACCTAGTCTAAGTAATTCCAGTGAAATTATAATTAAGTTCAAAAGTTTCCTACAAAATGTTCTTTTATCGGATTGAGTTTAATTAGCTCAGTAAATATTGATTAAGCCGTTGTGTAAAACTAATTGGATGGGAGGAATCAGAACATTTTAAAAAATATTATGAATATTTTAGTTTGGGGTCAGGTCCAAACCAAAATATAGTTTTCAATTCGTATATTTTTTTTTTTAATTTATTTATTGGTGCCTAATAATAATAATACCAGTCCTGTTTAATGTCCCACTGTTGGGCACGGGCCTCCCATCCATGCGAGGGGGATGAGGACAACTAATTATATGTGAATAATTTGTAATGATAGGTAGGTACTTGAAATAAAGTATATTATAAGCAAATTAATTGACTTTCACATTTGGTACCTACTGGGAACATTCAGACTGAATACTTTTTTATTCAATAGAACATTGCGTTGATTGGCCAACAAATCTACAGGCCACATGTGACTACTATAAAATCAAGGCAGTTTACATTAGAAGGCGGAAATAATGTTTATTGTTCCTTAGTTCTATTGAATTCGGGGTATAAGTATTCCCAGCGGCATTGAGAGAGGCAAGGGCAGTGCTTGGCATTTTAGGAACGAGTAGGCACCTACGCGACCAGCGAACTAATTCCAGTAATCGATATCTTACGGATTTCATCGCTTCCTTCTTGATATGGCAGTAAAGGTATCCGACAGCCAAATATTTCATGAAGAAAAACATTAAAAAAGACAGTAGCTAAACACAAATGTGGGTGATAGAAGTTTTTTTTTTAGTTCTCTATTAGGTATGTGTGACTAATATATAAAATTATTCAAATTTCGCAATCGAAGTGAAAAGTAAAGTCGTTTATAAAATACGCTATTTTGTCCTCGACTTAAATATGTACCCTCGCCTGCAGGCCTCGCTATCGGGCTGATAAATATCTCGGGAAAAATGGTTCACTTGTTGTACAATCTACAATTTATTATTTGCTTTTAATTTTACTGAAGAATTTGTAAGTTATTTCATAAAGTAGAATAAAACGCAAGAAAATGAGTATATACGGATAGGTTATAGAGTCTCGAAGCGCCAACACGTGCAAATAAGTACCTCCCTACATAATGTTGTGTCCAGTTCGTTCCACACCACGTACAACCATTTCGATATTGAAAAATGTTTTCAGCCAACGGCGGGGGTACAATTCCAATATGAAATTATTTCTCGGACCGACGCGACGGCAACTGCGTTTATACTTGTGTATGTTATGTAGTTAGCTGATACAAGCTATTGAGGTATAGTGTCTGGCTTTAAAGGTTTCACACCATTCCCGTATAATATTATTATTTCAAGCTGTTATTTGTATCTGGCTAGATAGAGATTTGTAGTTCTTTTTATTAAAGCATAGTCTCATTAATTTAATTATTATTTTATTTAAATTAGATCTAATCTTTTTAACCAAATCCCTACACAACTAGCATAAAAATAAATATATATAAATAAAAATCTTTAGTTTCGTTGACGCGTCAAGTTCAACTTTTCCTTTTAGAACAGTATAAGGAAACTTACGTGAAAAGAACCGTAAAACTTATTTACTTACCGAAAAATAACTAGAGATGCTTGTTATATACAAATGAGGTCTTAGCACTCTATACGTTCGTTCCATTTAGAAGGATCTAGGCATAAATGCGTGTCATATTTATTACCAGCCATTTTATATGTGACGTATTCGTAGTTTGTTGTGTCGCATCACATGCACACTAATTACTTCTATATAGTCGCTCGCGTCCGTTGCCGCAGTTAAATGTAAATATTGCCCTGAATCTTGTTCTTGTGTTGTCGCAATTAAACTGGCAAACACGAATGATGATGAATTAAAGCTTTAATTACCAATTCTGTATTTCTTTATGGGTGTAACGAATGTTTTGATATATTTTTAGTAGCTGGCTTCCATGTTGCTGACACAGTCTTCAGTACATACTTTGGGAGCTACTAAACTCATTTATATTTTGACAAATAAACAAAGGTGATGTTGATTAATCGTGAATATTTAACGAGCTGAGTCGCAGAAATGAATGCATAGTAGCTAGTTACATTGCGTTTATGCACGGGTTCCCACTCAGCCGGCTCACGCGCTAATTAGAGTACCTACATTTTAAAAATGTTCCCAGATTTTTACAAAATATGTTTTTAACATCAAAACTGTAGCCGCTGTAGGTGGTATATTTATGTTATTATACATCGGTAAGAACAGGTAATGGATGTGTTCCAAAAAGATTTAGGCTTATTGAATCAAGAAGATTTTAAATGCAGTGGTTGGATTTTAATAAAAGCAAAGCAAGTATTGGCAGCCTATAACAAACAAGATGATAATTCCCGGGATAATTCCTTAACCAGGAAATTGATACCGTACGTTCTCTAATATATCCAATATACTTAAATCCATTAAAATATACCTACCGACTGAAATTATTTTATAATGGGATTTTAAAGTTTGTTTCCCTTTTTCGTGCACAATTGTAGATTGTTAATAAATTAATGATATTGAAATAAAACTTATTTTACAGATTTTATCGCGCACATTCTATGTTTTTAACGTAAAAACGTAAATAAAAGTTTTATTTCAATGTGTAGTATTCGCGTAAATATAAGAAATCAATATTTGAATAAATCATGTATAAAGGCCTAATTATTCCTTAAGCCTATTAAGGAATAATTCTTAACTTAAAATAATAACTTCTATTATTTGGTTCCTTTCGGGTAGAAGTTATTCAGCAATTCTTTAAAAAACACCAACTGGATGGGTTAATGTCATGTTGTAGCAAATATGCAGCTGGTTATATTTACTAGAAAGGGCATTTAGCAAGGTCTGCGATTCATTGCGTGACCAAGCACATTTATAGCCCGTGTTTGGACTTTCCCGAGATTCGTACACAGCTACTACTTATGTACAGGGGAGTGGTCACGATTATTTTCCTTATGTATATATAAATTACGTTCAGTGGTAAAATTAATTCAAAATCGAACAAAAAACAACAGTAAGTTGAAAGTAGTTTTAAAATATAATTTAAATAAATAAATATCGCCAGACGAACACACCAACTGCATGGCCCCATACTAAGCAACGCTTGTGTTATAGGTACCGTACAATGGACTGGGGGCGATCCCAGTTACACCCAGACCAGGGCAAATTACGAAAATACCGTTTCCGAAATTTGCCAAGGCAGGAACCGAACCCGCAACTACCTGGTGCAGTGACCCGACCGGCCTACGCTCAAACCACTACACCAAGCTGTCGTCCGTGTCGTTTAAATTATAACCTGATGGTTTTTTTTTATTAATGTTAGTGCAAATTAACTTTGGTAGTATCAGTGCTAGGAGTGCAGCGTACCTACACACAAACTTGTTAGAATATTTTATTAACACACGGTGTACGTCTCCCAGAGACAGGGACAATTGTCAAGATGTTGAAACGTAACATTGTCACTAGAAAAGTGAAGTCAATGCAGTTGTATTGCTAAATGTTACCAAGTACAAAACTTTTTGCCTAGTAAATAGACTACGAAATTCTGGACACAGTGTTTGCGTGAGTGCGTTGGTAACATTTACCACTACAAATGCATTGACTTCAGTTTTCTAGTCGCAACGTTACGTTTGAACATCCAAACAAGTCACTGGTCAACAAGTCTCTGGGCGTACCATTAAAAATCCACTTTTAATTCGGTAAGCGGCAGAAAATTCTTGTTTGTATTACAATGTGAGTAGCAGCTACAGTTGGTACATACAGATACACGGAGAATTGTTAATGTATCTATTTATACCTCTTTCATTATACCTAGGTATTTAGAAGGAAACCCTCTTTATTACGAAATCGCTACAACGATAAACTAAACAAACATGTTTATTTATATTGGATCCTAAATACGATTCTCTTTCGCTGGGTTCCGCTTCTGGATCGTATATTAGCTATCGCTAAAACTATATCATTTTAAATTTTTCGCCCACTGGTGTATAATTTATTATTAATAGGAAAATTTTAGAACGACCCCACTTTCTATATCGTTTCTAAAATGCTTCACACTTGCAAACACTGACTTGCGTTCTTCTAAGTGTATAATTCCTGAAGATAAAGATACCTATTCGTACACAGATAAAGATAAAAATGACAATTATATGATACAGCTGTTCTATTACCGAACATTTAATGAAGACAAATATAGAACACGATACAACCGCATTGTAGTAATCGAGATTATTTTAGCTGTGATTTTAGACTCAACACCAAGGAAATACAGTTCACTGTTCCATAGTGTGTATCGCTTATTCAGCGAACATTGAAATAACACGTATGACATCACCACGACTAAATTCTGAACCAATTAATACAATAGGTAGGTTCACATCGTTTTGAGGAGTCAACGTGTCAGGACAAAAAACAATCAAGTCATCACAAGATGCCTTTTAAACATAATTCGGCAAGCTTTTGTACTTATCAAACCCTAATGTATAAATCGTAACTTATAGCGACTACACCATAAGGTTAAGTGCGAGATTATTCGTAAGGCAACCGTATACTTTATAGTCTACTACCGTATTTAGACTTTTTGTATGGAGAATTAAAAGTTTTAAATACCGTCCGCTAGAAGCGCTGTTCAATTCTCCATACAAAATGTCCAAATACGATAACTATAAACTAACTGGGTGTAGAATGAAATTGCTTCTTGAACAGAGCCAAATAAGTATATATGAAGATTTTATGAAATACAGTGAATTAAAAATGCAATTAAAATAAACTTTGGCTAGTTACAACTACATATTTCATGATTTTAGTGGACGCTGGATTAAATATCAAATGACGCATTAGAGAATTTTAAATGTGAATACAGTTTTTAGGACTACACTCCGCGTTGATGGCTGTCTCTTTGAGTGCCTAACGAATGCCAGGTCACCACTATTTTCACAACGCTACTCTAGAGCCCTTTTATCCAAGAGGCGCATTTAAGAGATGTGCTATCTTTGTGTCGAGAGGGCTCCCGCCTCAAGACTTGTCTGCGCTTCAAGTGCGAGTTTATTCCTAAGCGAAACATGTACTTTATAGTCTGCGTATTTGTCATTTTGTATGGAATTTTGAACGGCACCTATTTGGGATGGTATCTATAAATTTCAAATTTCCATAAAAAGTATGGAAAATAAAACATTAAAGCAAACGCTAGCGTTTAATCACAAATAAATTCGCGTAATCAACTGTTCATACTATTTACTGTACTTTCATACGTGGTACCTATTCACTAAGAATAGCTTTTATAGTACGGTCAGTTAACACTTTTATAAACCCAACCCAAATTCCATAAGACGATTTTTCCATTTAAAATGGCATTACAGTACAGACCACTTTTCTTAATTTTCTATTCGTAAGTGAGGTACCTTTCTGGATTTTCTTTATTAATGATGTGACATTTTGGATATTACTCGTATAGAACTACTAGATAACATTGTAAAATAAACAACCAACAATGATATATGTGTCACATTTATATTATGTTATATGGAACAGCAGCCGCCGTGGAAATGACGTCATAAATTTATAAAGTTGCGTCGTTTGTCATTTATGCAAACACAAAAATATTAGTCCGGAAGTGAATAATTTTTATATTAGGAAATGTTACATAGAATATTTATGTAACTCGAAAAGCACATCTGTAAGAAACTATTTTTTAAATGAAATTTGCTGCGGTACGAGCACCTGGTTTAGCTGGCTATAGGCGACAATAGCCATGTACTGACAGACCGCGCTGCGTCTCGATGCTGCCTCTGGCACATGTCGCGCGATAGCCTCAGTTACTACGAAGCTGTCACATACATAGTTAAGAATAAATAAGAAAAAAGAAATATAAGTACTAGCGCTCGGACGAGGCATGTACTTACTGACTGTGTGAGCATAGGCAGCCTCGCTTTGTGCTGTCTGACTAGTCAGTACATGGTATCATCAAGTGGCTATTATATTTCCAATAAAGACCTTCATGATTGAAAACAACGGCATGTGAACATATGTAATTCAGTTAAATCCGGCTTGATTCGACGCGTTGTGGTACCTATTATAATTGATGACGGAATATTCCAGTAGTAAGTATATTACGAATAATTAACAGCTGTGTACTTTAATTAATCATTCATGGTCTATAAAAAATAGAATCTTTAGTACGTAGGTACTTAGGTAGGTAATTCAGGAAAATGTAATTACATAATGATAATATAAATTTTACATGTTAGGTATTTACTTACGTGCACGTACGCTTAAGAAAAAAACCTCGAGTCACCTTCGTCCGTAGGAGAATTAAGTACCCTCGAGATACCCTACACGTGACCCTGGGTGATGCCAACCAGGTGACAACTCTACTGGTGGTAGGCTTCGGCCGTGGCTAGTCACCACCCACTGAACAAAGCCATGTCGCCAAGCGGCCTAGCCGTGTTCCGGCATGATGTTCGGTGTTGCCATTCATGGATGGCGGGTCAGATCAGTTGCGCTGCATGTGCCTAGTGAATGTAGCGTCTCTATCTACTGCCGCCTTCCTACCTAGGCAAGTATGCTCCATCGTAGATCTCATCGTCACTTACCATCAGGTGAGATCGAGATAAAATACTTGCCTATAATGTAATAAAAAAAAAAAAAAAAAAACTGAAAGCTTTATAAACTGCAAAACCGTTTATCGTTACGGAACATCTATATATATACCTGCGTCTATGGTTAATAAGTAGGTATACGCGATAATATCCATTGCTTCTTTACGGAAATATTTAACTTTGCATTCAGAGTTAAAAATAGACCATCACGAATCGATAATATCTTCCCGAATTGTTACGAGCTTAGCGGCGTGATTGGGCGGAAGCTTCCGCGAAGCCTTAATGTCTGTAAGCATACTTTGAGAGCCACTAAAGCCGCGCTATCAAAATGGTAATGTTGATTGATTGCAACGCTGGAGCTGAATTGGATTTTTTACTTTATTGTGAGTTCTTAAAGTCTAGAGCGCAGTGCACCGACGACTATATTTATGAAACGTCATCTTGAGAAAACTGTACACTGACTGAATTTCTAGAAGGAGCATGTAACGGTTCCTTACATGGCGGCATTTGGTTTAACGTCTTGTCATATAATAATTTCTAATATTTGAATCTCTCCCTCTCTCTGTCTCTCTCTCTTCTCTCTCTCTTGGGTTTATACAATATAACTGTCCCGGCGAACTCCGTACCGCTACAGAATCAAATGTATGAGACATTTTTTTTATCGACATTTCTCATATTTTAATATATATTCTGCTATTCGGGGCGGAGACAAATTAAAAAAAAAATAGATTATAATAATCGGCCCACTCGTTCATGAGTTATAAATGGTGTAACTAGCATGGCTTGGTTTTAAAGTGTACTTAAGTAAATCTATTTCAAACTTGTAGTAGGTATAATGTACCTCCACTAACACTTTCCTATTTATAAATTCAACATTTTCTTTGGTCCAGGTTATGGACTTTGAAACTAGAGTTATACCCCCGGGTTACGAGTAGTTCATTGACAGTAATTACTAGTTTCAAACAAAAGGTACATTTTAACATCTTTCCGTGACTGGTATTTTTTAACATAAAGCCATGTGTGAAGTCGTATTACGAGCTGATGTTACGATAGATGCTAATAAAAGATTTATGGGTAAATAGAAATTCTGGTTATGAAAAAGATTTTTCAATACGACGAGAATTCGTTGATTTCTTTGAGATATTGCGTTATTTCATTGGACAATTTACAAAAACTCAGCACTATTTGTATTGAGAGCAGTGATAGCCAAGTTGGTAAGACGCTTGCCTCGGTAACGAGGATTGGAGGTTCAAACCCCGGCTCGCACCTCTGGGATTTCTGGATTTTCATGTGCGAATCTCATTTTCAACCATGTTTATCACTTGCTTAACCTGCTTGTCCGCCAGCCCGCACTGGGCCAGCGTGGAGGACTATGGTCTAATCCCCCCTCGCATTGAGGGGAGGCCCGTGCCCAACAGTGGGACATTAAAAGGGCTGGTATTATTATTTTACAATTCTGCGTTTCATTATTCTGGTAAGAGTAATTCCCGGCAAAATATTTGTATGTTGCGTCATGAGTTTGTAGTGTGGGTTGGTCTACGTACGAGTGTTATCACGAAATAAGATTCAGCATAAAAATAATGAAACTGTCTAGCTAGACGCTTCCAACTGGCATTACCATTGTCTTAATGGAATAATCCAATCTTGCTGGTATCCGTAATAGAGATGACGAATACGTAGATGTGGTGTTGAATATAACAAGCAATAATTGAGCCTATTTACTATAATTCTAATTCTCCACCATGATTGACGATACCCACGACCAACTATGGGAAATAGTACCCACAGAATAAGATTATTTTCTATTGAACTGTGTGGCTAATTGAATTTTTTAAAACAAATTATACATGTATCGGAAAAAAATATGCCTAAGCTTAGCTCTAGTGCTACGGATTGCTACGGCAATGTACATTGTACATGTACTGTGTAATTGAATATTTTCTTATCACCGAGAGTTCATATAATGCGTATCATCTATTTTATGGTGTAGCTTGGGGAGAAAAGATTCGTTCAAAATTTTATTATTATCTAGCATGGACCTAGATAGCGTTATGATTTTGTTCTCATAAGACTGCGTAGAATCAGCAAAGTTTTGATAACGGTATTCAAATCTTAAAAAATATTCAGTTATTTAGCCTAATAGGAGAATCGTACTTATTATGAAGTACGACTCTCCTTTGTTTAAGTAATTAAGTGTGGGCTTAATTAAAATGCCGTTAAAGTACGTGTACTTACTTATTCGGCATGAAATGATATGAAAAGTAAGTAGGAAATGTTTTGTTTTTATTCGTTATTCTTAAAAGCGAAATGTTTAATGGGAAAGCCTTTCAGCTGAAATGGGATGGGATGAACGGCGATTTACTCAGCTACAGTACACATTGAAAGGCAAACATTGACCCTGTTTGCATTGAAAACAAACGTTCTTGAGATTTAAAAACAACATACGATGATCAAATAAAACGTTGTTAATATTTCTTAGGCATTTTAAACGTTGGAACTATGTCAGTAATATCAAGTGCTGGGTCTATCAAAAATGAAGATTGACATGACATTTTATGAACACCCAAGGCCGTAGGCAGGTGGAGGGGGTTTGAGGTTCATAATCCCCCAGAAATGCCATAGCTACTCCAACGTTTCAAACATAGGTACTTTCTAAAATATTTTCAAATATTTTCGACTCCTACGACGTAAGTTGTTGCTTACTGTCTCTGGTTCAGAGCTCGTCAAAGTGAAATCATTTCTTTCGTGTAGGCCTACGGGGGCACTTACAAATTGTCATTTACATTTTTTTCTTAACTCTACAACCGGACCGGAACGCGACCTCAACTGAGAAGATCCGCGTAGAAAGTCAGCGGGCTTGTCTTTTTTTTACTTCTTCTTTTAATAACCACGTTTATTACAAAATAAGAATTAAGCTACAGTGTGTGGATATAAAATCGATGCCAGCTTAACTGAATCTCATCACAAATATCGTAGATAATATCCGTCCAGTGCATTTTTAAAGTGCAGAACTTGACCTGAAGTGTCGATAATATATCATTAGAGAAATATATAGGTAAATTATTATTAGTTAAATCTTCCTATCTAGTAGCTATTGCTACTATATAGGTATGCTGAGGTTGTTATAAAAAAAACGGGGCTGCCACTTAGAAAAAAAATAGCCCTGTATTTTTGACCTACCTAGGTAGCTTACATCGACATATTTGACTAAACTTGACTTTAGATAGTACTTTTTAAAGATTTTCCAAGTTCAGTATAGTATACCTTCGCCTTAGCCTCACAAAAGGAAGCTTGGTTCAGGTGTATATATGCCAAGGTCGTGGGTTTTACGAGTTTATTTTACAGTGGTGGTGGAGGGGTGTTAGGCTGGGGGGGAGAGGCCGGCTGTGACTAGCGACCACCTCCAACTCATTTGTATTCATACACATTTGAAGACGGAAGTTGCGTACAATTTATACTGTTTCATTAAAATTATTATAGTCAGAAATTAAAATGGTGTAATATTCCATTTTAATTGCAAATGTGTTATTTCAGGCGAGGAGTGGTTGGTTTGTGTTGGTATATTGTGATCCCAACACCTCTATGAAATCATATTTTTAACGAAGTTGTATGATATATCTTTACACTATTTTAAATTACGAATGCAATATGTAATGAAACCAAAATAAAGTACAAATATTTTAAGAGTTTAACGTCTGAACTGATTAGTAATTTTTTTTTAATATTCGTTATCCACCGATAAAGCTATGTAGGGAATAAAAATGTTGTCCGGAATATTGGAATAAAATCGGGAAAAACTGAAGTGTTTTTTCATAGGATTTGAACATGAAACCGTCCATCGGGTCTGAAATAAATATGATATTGCTCTAAAGAAAGCGAACCCTGTAACTTTGCTTCAATCGTGCATTTGGTACGTGCAATGTTATTCTTTGATTACTAATCATTTGATTTTTATTCTACAAATGTTTTATTTGTGTCCTATCTACGTACTTAACTCATTACTTTATACTAGTACGTATAATTTGTTCGTGTCAAGTTATTTCATAGTGGCGAGAATCGATTAGTTGTTTAGTCGATTCGTTAGGTCACGTCAGCGCGGGGTGGTGCGGTGGTGTACACCGGCCACGTAGAGCATTTATGGTTTAGCTTCACAAATTCGCCAACTCATTTCTTGTATCGGAGGTGAATCTGGACGTGAAGTCACGCACGTGTTTCTGCATTATTATTTACATAAGATATACAATTTATTAACTCCATACATATAAGCACTAATTCTCCCTAGCTTGACTGTATTATATTTTACCTAGATATTATTGCAAGTTTCAGGTTGTTTTATGTTTTAACTCGTATAAGATATGTTACATATCATAATCAATATCTCTTTCATCAAGTTGTTGCGGTAATTCTCAGGAGCCTCACATAGAGCATGAAGTACAAAAAGTTCAATAATAATAATTTCCAATGTATAATTTTGAGTCCTAGTCTAGTTACTCGTAATTTGTGACTCAAGAAACTGTTATTCGATCACCCTGAAATTTACGTCAGTTTTAATAAATTCACAACTATATTACGAAGCATTTTGCAGAAGATTACTAGTGCTATGTTACAGCCATGGACGAAGAGTCCAAACAAAAGAAAACGCAACACAACTACGGTCGGCCGTAAATAGGCCGTAGCGTAGGTAGGAAAGAGATAAATATTGAATCGCAAAATGGCCCATTCAGATGGCTCACTCGAAATGTGAGATTTATTAAATCCCATCACGATCGATTTCATTCGAATTTACGCTTAAGCACAGAAATAAAAAAATTACGTTTCGTATACGAACCTCCTCCTTTTTTTGTCGTCGCTTAAAAAGGGTCGGATGCTTCTTTGCATTGAATTTGTAGCATAACTGAGCTATAAGGTGTATACCCACTCAAGTCTGCTTACTCTGCTTTTAAAAAAGGAACAGAAATCTACATACCAAAAGACAATTCCATGAGACGTGCGCCCAGGAGGACACAGTTCGCGAACAGATGTGCTGAATAATTTAACTTTTTTTCTACACTTTGAACACGGCACACGCTTTGAGCCGCCCATCGTTTACCTGTACATGTAGCCTTAAGCTAAAGATTCATCTAGCTTGGCTGCATTTTACAAGCGATTTAACTGGAGGTTAATGGCTTTTGACGTCAACTTATACGTTATTAGCGTTAATTTCTCTCATGCGATAAGCACTACTTGCATAAGTAATTAATACATATTTCATTAAACTAAAATTTTTTGATTGTTGAGTTGGCGAGAGTTGACTGCATTCAGGGTCTGAGGTGAAGCGCAGGTGTATCTCTGAGACCTACTTATATATTACAAAACTGTTCCGATAAAACTTGCCGACCCGTGAAGTATATATACTTCACGGGTCGGCAAGTTTTATCGGAACAGTTTTGTAATACAATACAATTTATCGAACTAAATTGGCTGACACGACTACCTACGTGTAGGTACCTATAGCAACCCTGACAGAATGTGAACACTTCAAAGCTTCTCATCTAATTGGGCTTGTTGTAAGCGAGACGATATTGTGAGGAGATAATAAAATGGGAATACGCGGTTCCATTGTTAAGGCAAAGAGTCCAACAGAATATCTTCCGTCGTTCTCTTACTAATCAAGAGTAACATGCCAGGTTGATATTCCCGCATAGCTTGTACGCTTTATTAACACAGACAGAAAGACGAAAATCGCATAGAAAAAGGTGTTTGCCTAATTCCAGTCGTATTTCACATATTGGTACTTATTATGGTGCGTGACTTCGTTTGTGAGGCTCTAATATAATTCTATGGAACTTATTAATAATTTATTTAACGTGGTCTTGTTTACATAAGCTCGGGTGGGGTGTTTGCTCCTACATGAATTCTTTACCACCAAGTAAATCTAACTATAGAAGAAATATTAGGACTTTTTTTCATATAATATACAAGCGTCAATAGTATACCGCCCGGATAACGAGATGTTTCAGGTTCCATCCTACCGTGGCCATTTAATTGTTGACGTGAGCTTACTTTTAGCGCAAGCTTTAGCTTAGTCGGAGGGGCTTACGAGACTACTAGTACTTAATGTGTTTATCGCGCGTTAGTCAAAAACAAAAAAATATATATCTTCAGGCATCTATTGCTAAATATCCAGATCGAGGTAGGTATGTTGCAAAAGGTCTATAAAATGCAGGTGACTCGCTGCAGTATATTTTAAATAAAAGTATATATCGCTATTGCTTAACCGAGAGCATAACAAACACCCGTAGCCATTTAACAGTTCATTGCATCAAAACGGATCATTGCACAATGTTTATTAAGCGCGTTTCAGGTTTCAGCTGCGCTTCAATATTTATAGTGCTGTTTCCTGAAAATCGTATTTGTACTCGTGTAATACAAAGCCTCCTTTAGAGGACTTAGGACGAAATTAAAAAAAGTGGGTACTCTATACTAATCTATACTAATATTATAAATGTGAAAGTTTGGATGGTTGGATGGATGGATGGATGTTTGTTACTCTTTCACGCCAGAACGGCTGAACGGATCTGGATGAAATATGGCACAGAGATAGATTATAGTCTGGAATAGCATATAGGCTACTACTTTTTATCCCGGTAAAATGTATGGTTCCCTTGGGATAGATTTGTTAAAATTTTCATAGAATACCAATAAATTTATTTTTTCATACATTTGATTCTGAGGCGGTACGAAGTTCGCCGGGACAGCTAGTTAAATATATAGAAATCGCTAGAAAAACATCACGACCCCAATCTAGGTAAGACTTGTTTAGTACTGTACATCAGACTGGGAACGATCATCAATAAACCCTTATGGATTTGTAATAATTATATATAGCATCGGATATGTACAATGCACGGACTCTTTATTGCAGGTAAATTGGTCGGTAAAGTATCCAAGCAGGCAGTATTTTCTTTTTGAATGTTTAATTCGGTGGCGGCGGTAAAAACGCGACTAGGCGGTTCCCGGGGGCCTCAAAGAGTTTCCATGAAATTTCTTTCATCAAACTGTTGGGTGTAGGGAATCCCAAAGCACCATAGTTTACACTTGCGTAAAAATAAAAGTTCGCTTTAGTTTGAATTTTTGCACGCGATTTCAAGTTTTGTGTAAGAATACTTGTAGACAACGAGTGGCTTATTCATTGTCAGAGCTATATCACCATACTTATTACCGTATCTATGTGTAAACGTTCGAGCTGTCAAAATGTCACCTCTACCTACGGAGTCACGTGTGTGTGGTAAACAAAATACATCGCTAATAATAGTCGCTAATTGAAAACAGCTGAGTAGCTCATGTGCTCATGTGTGACGGTCACAATGCCCACTGCATTCATCTTTCATCGTGACCTATGCACTCATCTTTCCAAAGTTGATTCACTTTATTTTTTAAATTACATACTAAACTGTTGGCCAACGCGGCCTTTACATATTTACCGGGGTTTTTGGTGAACGCTAATTGCGCTTGCTCGGACTTGAACAAGTATGTTAAATAGATCTAATATTGTACTTTTAAGATAGGTCTAAGTTAACTCTACTGAGTAAACATCCAAAGGTAAAAATTCTAATGCAACTTAAAGTGGTCAAGAAGTGCTTGATAAGTATTTTCTAAAATAATGACAGCAAATGTAGGTAAGCGGCAAATAGTCCAACCTTAATACTATGTGTGGAAATATTTGCATCATTTTAGATTTGGCAGACTAATGGGAAATATGGAATGCGTGAGTTCAACGACCGAAAGCTCTTATTTACATAAAACATGTTTATTTACGCAGGAAGAATATAACCTGTGCTGGCAACGTCGGTGGAATTGAGACGTACGTATTATAAAAAAGCAGATTGCGAAAACGACTCGTGTAAACAATTATTGTGCAAATATATTTATACAAAATCTATCTATCTATGTCATATCTATCATAACGTATCGATCTATAAATTATTGAGACTTTTTTTTGTTTGCTTTTCATAAAATCTCAAAATTTCTAAAAAAAATATGATTTTAGGTAAATAACTGATTCATGGATGGCGTAACCTACAACATTAACTCATACTCACTCACTCACTCGTACTCACTCATAATACAGGCGATGCTTGGTGTGGGACCGTTTAGTTGGTGTTTTCGTCTGGCGATATTATTATTATGCAAATTGTTGTGATCCACGTAACAATGATTTGCCTGGTACGGAGGTTACAGTATTTGCATAAAGCTAAACACACATTTATTTGCAGTACAGTGGCTGTATAACAGTAATAGTACCGATAGTACCTATATTATTAAATCGATATCTCATTTCTACCTAGTAATAGGTTTGGTATCAGCATAATAAAGTCTCCATGTGATATTTTTCTACCACTAATTCACACGCCGATCACGTAGCGGCTAGTATAGCGGTAATAGCGCTAATTTACCACCAATTGTGCTGTACAACTTGATTAATCCATGTCAAATCGCCAACCTAAGCCACGTTCCATTTATACAGCCGTTAAGCAGTAATACGCCAACTCGAGAGCTATGCGTAGGTAGGTAATTACTGTGAAAATATTTGTGTAGCAGTTAGCGCGTCAATTTCGACTTATTAGCGTAATATTGCTTGGTTTGTGCTAGCGCTGTTTTTTTCTTTACGAATATTTTTTTGAACGTTCTAAGCTAGTTGGTTTGGTGCAGAAAATTAAATATACAGGGTGTAACTGACTTCGTAAAGAAATCTGATACCATGGACTCTACTCATGATTCCGGACGCCCCAGAGTTAGAATTTTTAATCAATTTTTTCATGAATTATACGCATTTTTCCACTATTTTTAAATCGATTATAGCATGCTATCATAACAAAAGTCTATCCCAATTTACACCCGCAGGACCATGCTTAAAATTAAACTAATTTCAACTATCCTTAAATAACATAACAACATGATAATTGTAAAACCTACCTTCATACGCACAAAAATAGCTGCGGGATAATGGTCGGAAAAATGTCGGAAATGATTTGCTATGCATGTTACGACGTAGTTTATAGGCCATTTAAGGAAGACATATGTGAAAAACACGAAAATACAAATAATATGAATCCACAAGAGAAACGTAGATAATTAAATCACACTAAAACAAACAGCACGTGATTAAGGCGGTGTGTTGGAAGTCCAACGCTTCCCCCCATCATTTACGAGTTTTGCATTAAGCTCGATGGAGCGGACACAACGGGGCCGTAGGAGCAAATATGACTCGTTATTTACGTATGAATAGGGAAACTTGGGGTTGCCCGTCTCCCTTCCACGCGAATAAATGAATACCGAGTGATATTTCTTTTCGTTAATGGTCGCGAGAATCAGCTGACTCACTTAACCTACATCGTCGGTACAATATTGAGGCTTTCACGTCTTATAGATTTAACCCAAATAAAGTGTACAGAAATAGAAAACACAACTCTTAAACTGCTGTAGAAGGTTCAGTTTCATATATCTCCCAACGGTTTTTAGAATGACTTATGAATCGAATTTATGGCTATTTTTGGCCGCACCTGACGTACCTACAGTTTGGAGACAGGTCATGTTATGGTCAGCCTGTTGATGGTCCCTAGTTATCTGATACTCTTTGGGATAACATAGTCGAGATATCCGGTAGACAATATCTCTGATAGTCTTTAACGTGTGTATGTTCCAAAAATCTTACGAGTTGCTGCCTTATCTTACGGATTCGCCGTCGGGTACCTGTAAGCCGCTTGTTGGTATGCATTACGATCGGGGGTCCGATATATATGTGGCCGAAGGGCTTACGATGACCATTTTCACGTTTGATGTAGATACGGTCCGGTACATATACCTTCATAGTTACGCGGATGAGTAATCAGCGGCTATTTTAAATCATCCGACATCGATTTTAGATACCGAATCGAAAACTTCTTGACACGATATTTGAATATTTCGTAAATGCACACATTTCGGCGATCGAAAGTTTTCAAACTGCCTCAGTCTGTATTATAAACTTTGACCGACAACGTTTGAACACAAGATCATTTATTTTTTTAGGGTATCATTACTGAGTGAAAATATGCAATTGTAAGGCTGTTCTGGATACTGCCTGGTAATAAGAGTCAATAATACGCCCCAGAGTTACCTTGATAGGGGGAGTAAACATGAGACTCCTTCAGCAAACGAAACGACGTTCGGCGTCCAGGTCAATAGACACATAAAATGCTGACAAATATTATGTCCTAGATGTTACAGTGGCGCTTTCATTGTCTAAGTAATAAACGCTCCTGACATTAAAAAAAATGAAGCCATCATACCACTCGTAGTCGTATGTATGGCGACAACTCGGTCACGGGCAGTCTGGCCAACTTGGCAAGCGGTGAGCTGTTTAATTATATCGATCCATCCTATCCAATCGCCTTGATACGATCCACTTTGACCTAGACAAGTTTCCTGGCTAGGTCATTTCAAGCTGGGGATTGGGACTGGAAACGACAAATAAGTCTATATAACGACAATAAAGATAAGATGTTAGTGCCATATGTTTATCATTGATAATTTTGTTGCGCAAGTTCTTCAAGTATATTAAGTATATAACTATGATCCTTATATAATGAGACTACATGTATGTATACAATAAAATATACATTGTTTCAAAATGTTTTAGATCTTACGGTATTTCATAATACTTGGGCGCTGATTCTGTTGTGAAATATTTATTTGGTACCGGTACGGTTTGAGTCGCAATAATGCGCAATAAGGCGCAATAATGTTAAACAACACTCCATTTGAGTGTTCGGTGGTAAATACCATTCTCATAATCGTAATATGAGCAATACAACAAAACTTCGCGATGTGACAAGTTGAGTTTAGTCGTCATTTGTGGACAGCTAATGGTGTACCTTCAATAAACTTAAATATTTAAAGAAATATCTAATGTATCTATAGGCATCGATAAAAACACAATCAATTTGCTGTGTAACTTACGTAACGGGATAAAGATACAACCCCACCTAAAAGAGAAGTAAACAAAACTATAAAGAAAAGTTTCCCAAATATCACCGAATTCTTTATAACTAAATAAATTCCATTTTGGCCAACTGTAATTCTAATAGACGTACTAAAATCTATAGCAATAAGTTGCGTTCAAATTTCGTTAATTACGTACATATAATAGCCACATAATGTGGAGCAAATCACAACATTTTTTACACCATCAGAAAAATATTGTGGTAAAATATTTATGTGATTTCGTTAGTAGTACTGGAGAGGTGACAAAATATAAGATCTTAACACGATTTTAATACGTATATAAAATAGGTTTCATTCTACTATTATGCCTGAATAACAGCAATAACTTGCCAGAATTTTTACTGAGATACTCAGAAATGTAGATTAAACATTCGTTACAAAAAGACTAGATAGAATGCGGTTCGTATCAACGTTAAATAGGTCACGGTGAAAATAACATGCAACAAAATCCGCTCGAATAGGCTTCTATACGGGGATATTTTCAGCGCGAAAGAATCGATGAAAACTGCTTTTTGGCGTTTACTAAAATAACGATCCGTTTGCAATATTTCCGGTAAACAGAACTTAACTGGTGTTGTGCTGACTGTTTACTTAAAACGTAATTGGGAAAATATTAATATATACGGTACGGTACGGAAAAGTATAATATATACGGTCCATCAGTAGGCTATAAAGGTCACATGCCCAAATAAAATCATTATTTGAAATTTTAAAAATAACACTTCATACTAAGTCCGCGATGCAACGGTACTGTCTCGCTTTCTCACACAAAAATCAAACACAGTATAGATTTATATTTTTTACACATAAATGTATGTATATGTACTTGTTAGCTCCTTAAAATATTTTACACTATTTTTGTTAAACCTTATATACAGTAGCCAAAAAAACGGGTTGAAGGTATCTGGATATTGAGTAGTACCCTTACCCTTGAATTCAAATGTTAATTTCGATGAAGGAATATGATTCAGTATACTCCTTTTGAGAAGGCGTAAAGTAGGTTTTTTTTTTGTTTTATACTATTTAATAACTTAGAAGAAATTAAAACAAGCAATCCGCCCCGCGCAAATGGCTTCACTGTTTACTTTTTATGTATCCCGTGACGTCATACCGAAGCAACATTTTTACACGATCGCTTGGAATAACGCTCAACTGAAAACCCTAACATATTTGTTGCTGTAACAAAAAACCTTACGAAATAAAAATAACTTGGCCCAGAATATTTTTTAAAAATTAAATTACCTCCTGCTCTAGTGATTTTCAAATTCCCTTTTAGGCAATACGGTTCTGCATGGAGTTGCATTTTAATTTAATCCGTAACGGAGCAGGTTTTCTAGGAATTGCTTTTAGTCTGAAAGCACTTCCTTCCACCTTAGTCCTTTTACTCTACTTTGTCAAAAGAAAGTAATATTAAATGCTTAAATAGTTAATCATTACGCTCTAGTTATTTTGTAATGTCGACTTCAACTACTTCCAAATAGCTTTTGATACATCCTAGACACCTATATCCTCTCGCTGTTGGCAATCTCATTACACATTTTCTATTCCTCGCGAACGGAGCTGCAATGCTGTAAGCGAGTCAAGGTCTGACCTGAGACTGCAGATGTTTTATACAAGGCATTATTACTTATATGATAAAGTTGAACTTAATCTTTAACTTTCTAATCATGTTACAAGTTGTTATATTATAGGAAGTCCTTTCCGATGGAACCTTTTCTTACTACGACAAAAATTATTATTCATATTTAAGAAATAAATAAAAACGCTCATGTGTAATGCAATTACAAGTATATAATGTATTTAGAAAGATAACTCTTTAGACAGATATTTATCTATCCTTCCGATATTAAACACGATACAACTACGCGCATGAAGGTTTAGATTTCGAATCGATAAAGTTGAAAATACTGCAACATGTTCAGCTTTTTTGTATCACCTTTTCTTCCTTCTTTTTTAAAGATATTATTATCCTAACCATGATGGGACTGTAAAATTCTCTTTGCGACGCGTCAAACGGGGTTTGCCGCTACGCTTGCTTATGAATATTCAACCCTGCGAACATTTTCCATAATATCTCGGGGAAAATGGCAACTTGATACCAATATGATGAGAAAGTAATTAGACTTATCAACGATAATACTTGCAAGAATGCTTTCCCACGCTATCGATACATAATGTTCAATCGAAAAATAACTTTCTCTGATTGTTATACTATTTTCGCAACTGACTGTCGAAGTTTTGTGATTCTAATAATTGAGGTCAACGTTACACATAATATAACAAGTAAATTATGCGGGGGTGCCGCGTCCTGTCGCAATTTTCTCACATTGCCTGCGGCAGAATGAATAACGCGTATGTGTACTACACATTGTGTAGGTACCAATATATGGACGGATATCTATATTTTTGTACATAATATAGCGGAGTTTGTTTGCTACTTTGTTGACTTCGCTGAAATTATGTTCAAATTAATCTTGTGTAACCTAGTTTACACAACTAGGTTATGTTGAAATTAATCTTGTAACACAAAAGAACGGTAACAGACTCTGTAGGAATCAGAATTTAGGGCTATGTCATTAGGTACTTTACGGTACGTAAGTACGCATTGCCTTTACTCTGTACCTTTCGTACAACCAATTTTGAATGCAATAGATATCAAATAAATAATCAAAGTGATCTTTAACTTTTGTATCTGCGTTAATATTAATTTCAGTGTTGCTATTATACCTACAACTCCTACAAGAAAATGTTAGACACCTTTCACGCCTTCAGTTTCTGCGTCGCAGATTGTCTCGGGTGACATTGCTTACTACCAACAATTATTATTCATTAGGTCGGTCTCAGAGCGTCCTTTCATCACGATCTCAAATCGTCTCGTTATGTCTTATTCAGGCCTCGCCTTATGTATATTTTAATAAAAGACCGCCCCGGGAGAAGGCGAGAGAAATTCCAATACAAAATGAATGCGCACGACATTCAAAATGTTACCATTTCAGAATCAAATCTAAGTTGGCTGCAGAATGTGCGTCATTAAGGAGTTGTGTTTTGGTTGTTTACACGAAACCAACATTATTTTTCGTTTATCCAAGCAGCTGTACCTACATACCTAATAGCATTCAAAAGCGTAAATATACAGCACTTATCATTTATAAAAAAAAATAGTTTTTTTGCTGCTCACATTAAAATACATATTATGCCATATTTACAGAAATATTTTATGCTCAAAATCCAATGCAATATTGGGCTCCTTAATCGACTCGGACCGCGGTCTCAGTTAACAGCTAACCAAATCAAAAACCCAAGGTTCAGTTCTAGATAAATTCCGTTCACTTCGAATCGAACTCACGGAGTGGGTTACAACAAGGTACCTAAGTTAAATCTAATAAATATAGAAATAAAGTTGGTGGGAGTCATGACTTTATCTCTGACTTACAGAAAAAGGTTTTTTTTTAAACCAATACTATGTTTCCTAACCTAATAATATATGTGTAACATGTTTCCATCAGAGAAAAGTAACGAAAAAAATATATTTGCGAGCCGTTGTAGCCAAATATTTATCATTGCCGTTAAGTATGGAAATAGTGGCATTCCACGCTACAACAAGATAATCCAGGCTGTGTTCCGCGCTGAATGTTGTGGAACTTGATTACCGCAACACGTTGCCCGCACCCTGCTCCAAAATGTATGAGAACCAACGGATTTGGGCGAACTTGTTTAGTGGTGTGTCCAACAAAACCAGTAAAACCTTTGTATTACTAGTAGGTGAGGTTGTTTTGTTTTATGAGGGTTTTAAGGTCTTGGTTTGATTAAACTAGATCTATGTTAAATTCTTAGCGATCCCATTGGCTCGCAACGTAATAAAAACAAGTCATTGAAATTTTTTTTAGGTTAATTCAAATTTGTATTGTGGGTATTTTCGACCTACTGTATATATACTCTCGTATTTAAATTAACGATATATTTTTCCTTGTTCCGAAATCTGAGGGCCCAGGAAGTGTTTAATTTTTCCCCCGAATTTATAGACGTTGTATAACTTTGTCAAATATCATATAGTACTGCGCACAAGAGTGTTGCCTTGCGTAGTACTATTATATGACGTTTGATAAAGTTAAAGAACGTCTATAAATTTGGGAGTTTTAGTGTACGGTCTAAAGTTAATCTATAGCATTGTTGGGCATTTTAACTTACACTTCACATTTAACTCGACTTTTATATTTCATGCAGGATAAGGACCGTGCATCAATCACAGACGAAAATATATAAGAATATTTAGTTTTCGTGTACTAAGTTTAAAGATTAGGAGTGTTAATTGTTATATACTTAATGGCATTATAATTACCATGTTTGGGGCTAAGTGCGATAATCCGGATAATCCCGCGCAAATTGTCTAATCAAAATCGCAAAATACACTGTTTCTAAAATTCGGAGTAATGTTGTAGGCTATAAAAGCACTTACGAATATTCAGTTAAGTAGATATCTACGTTAAGTGTGGTTTTAAAAGAAATGTCTAAACTCGAAGCAGCGTACCTAAGTACCTATAACTATAGCTATTATATCCCTACACGGAAACAAATAGGTATTACCTTTGCAATGGATTACTGTGCGGTATAGCATAGGTACGCCATTATACAGTTAGTACCTATCGATCCGAGAGGTCTTTAAACTTTACTGTGCCTGACTCTACCTAAGCTCTATGTATTCAGAAAAAATAGCAGTAATATGCGTTTTATTTTATATTGTAATAAAAATAGCTCTAGCAATAGTTTACAGATGGTAAGCTTTCGATACCTACTTTTATTTCTAACAGACACCAACTTAATAGAGTCTGCCTGTATGGCGATGCTTATGACCGGAGCGGAGAGCTAAGAAAAAAATAGGACACACGGCATCAGTCTCGTCTTTGGGGAATCGACGAAAGTCGTTTGTGGAAATTCTTCAAAGTTTTATATGAAATATACCTACTTAATATTGCAGTATTATAGGGACAGTTGAGAGGTGTCAAATCCAAAGAATATCCTCTTTTGATGGTTTTCGATTTTCCAACTGTGTACTCCAGACGTATTTCTCGCATCTCACTGGTCAAACTCCAATATACCGTGTATTCGTCTCACTTGACATAGGCAGATATGTCCAAAAGGACAGAGCCATAGACAAAAAAAAATATCCTCTTCGCTGCACGCTTGGTATATGTATTTAATTGCTCTTTGAAAACTGGGTCTGACAGTCAGTGCAATCCCAAGTAACCTTCGACAATATTTAATAGGACAAACAAACAAGTCGTCTTCTCAGTCAATTGTCATTTCCATGAATCCTTTGTTGTTAGTGCTGTTACTCCGAACGTTATTCTAGTTTGTTTACACTTTAATCAACTTGATACAAGTTGGTTGATTCGACTTTAGAACTTTTTGCTTGGCCCAACTTTTTTATATACATGTGCCGATAAGAAAAATAAAAATTTTTAGGTATGCGATCCGGAAAATGCATATTTTTTATTCCCATCCACAACCATAAGGCTAGTTTGTCGAGTGTACTAGCATAATAATAGGCAGAGCAGGGATCGAACCCGAAACCTTTCAGCTAAGAAGGCAGACGGACAGTAATCTTTGCATTTACTGATCTGATCCTAACAATATTTTTCTATTAGTTAGGAAACTCCATTATTCCTGAGTGCTATAGGCTATGTCTGGATGCCGTGGGCAAGAGCTGGTAATAATATATATTTGTGGGGACATACTGCACGAGCAAAGATTTTAAGATTTATTTCTAACATCATTGTGCACGAGTGTCGTACGTCTCAGTGCGCTAATATCGATGCGCGGAAATGTACCTATTTTTAGCGATAGGTACTTAAAAAAATATCATACAATGACGTTGCGCATACCATGGGGAATTATAGAATGTCGCACGCAAGGTTGGTGGCCTGCGGGCTGTGTTCGGTACGGCTACACACATAGGTATGTACAAGACCAGCCAACTTGTGACGTTATCGGACATTTCAAACATTTTTGTTTGCATTTTTCCTCCTTTCTGTTGTTTTTTTTGTCACTTAACGTGTGTGCGTGCCCTGTAATATTTAATGACGTTTAATCAGCTTACAATAATAATGAAATCATGAAATGGAAAAGCCAGCAGTGATAGTAATAGGCTCAAGTGGGTATCTATGTACGATACCTAGGGTATATGTAGGTAATTAAGTACTTATTAATTACTAAACTATTAGATACGACTTTCCTGGGATTTTTTTACAAATTAGGGTCATAGTGATCGGTAAAATACCACTAGTTTCTAAGAAATTAACATGCTATAAAATGAATGGCGTAAGCTGTCGTCGGTATTGAATACTCATGTGGCTATCTACTAACTTTAGTTGAAAATAAAACTAACAACAGTACCTAGCCAGATTATGTTTTTTATCTGTTGTTGTTTACTCATTAGAAAAAGGTATGGGTAAACAAGTTTATTAGGTCTGTACCCGAGTATTGAGTAATATTTAATAAAAAAAAATATTCTACATCCTTAACTCTATAAATGGACGCAAGGGAGTGAACAAACAAGGGACAAAAGATACTTCCTGATAATGATGTTATCATTGTCAATTTGTACTTACGAAGGTTACATATAAAGGCATTTCATGTAGGTATACTTATCAACATGGTTACAGTCGAAGTACGTTCTTTAAAAAAATCATAGTTCAGCATACTCAAATCAAGGTTATACAGAGTACTATACCTACTCAATAATTGAAAATGATCTTAAAGTATTAGTCATTCAGCGAGTTTGGCTGATGGCGCATTTCCTAAACTAATTTTATCACAATTTTGACGGACACTAACGACTGAACAGCAAAAGGGGAAACAACTTTTGGCAACACGCTTTTGTACTAACATTATTTTAATCAATAATTATTAACACAGATGAAGTAGACTCAGTCTGAAATACCTGTACTTATTCAAATTCAGCTTTGTATAACTCTTCCCATATTCAATCTATACATACAAATAAATAAAATTGGAGTGTCTGTTTGTAATATTAAAATAACCGCTTATTACTAAGTGCATTTGGATGTATACACGGTACATATACCAAAACATTTTTTTTACAATTTTTGTCCGTCTGTCTGTCGGTCTGTTCGTTCCGGCTAATCTCTGAAATGGCTGGACCGATTTTGACGGGACTTTCACTGGCAGATAGCTGATGAAACAAGGAGTAACTTAGGCTACTTTTATTTTAGACTAGCTGTTACCGGCGACTTCGTCCGCTTTTTGTTAAATACCACGCGGACGAAGTCGCGGGTAACAGCTAGATATTTATACAAAACGGGGTCGGAAATTCTGTCACGTGTCAGCACCGATAGAAAATAGGTACCTACTCCATGAAATTAGCTCAATAAAGATACATAGTTGATCTACGTTGAATGCTAATATTTCACGATGTGAATGTGTGCTGAAGATAGAAAAATTCGTCGAACGGTATGCTTGACCCATTTTCTGTATTAACGCGTTACCTAGGTTACAGCATTCGATTTAAAAAAATATAATTTTAATGTTAACATTTCTGTTTGCTACCAAAAATATCTGTCGTTTTTATTATTTTGTCATTGGTACGTACATACTTCTTAACACCAACATAATACATTTGTACCTACTATGATGTTTCACAGTTAGTAGGTAAGTTCGGTCGTTGCCTGTTCAACGGCCAACTACTAGGTACCCAACATAGCTTAAATAATACGGATTACACTACCCTAGAAGTGACAATTCCTGAAATTTTCATAGCAATTTCATCAGGACTAATTACGTGAGCAAAGAGGCACTGTCTTCATTATACCGAATGTGTTAATTCATGTGATTTTCATGCAATATTCATGTCAGCAATATAAAGTAAAACATCCGTGCTGCTATAACTTCGTTATCCGCTGTTTGCGGATTGTTTGATGCTTTATTAACGGCACGTATGATATGAACAATACAGCTTGTGCTATAGGCATCGGCTCGCGGGAATTATTTAATAGCCGGGTGGAAATCGATCCTAGAATCTCTAGGTAATGACAGCGAACGGTGTAACCACTAAGCTGTCGATACTTCTCTCAATGATATTCATGTCTAGTAGAAGACTGAGTCTACCGTACACTTTCATAGTGGTATATAGGACGCTTATAATCTCCGATCCAGTATCCAATAAAATGCCAGATACATGCCGGAGTTCAACCGATTTTAAACGCAGGACCGACCTGCACTCCGATGCATATTGAAAATGGATTGAAAGAAAGAGATTGGACGAAAAATTTTTATTAATTCAGAGTACCTATTCTGATGTAAAGATTAAATATCTATAAAAATTCTAATATGCATTTTCAATGCATATTATCCCGAGGCCATGGTTGCTGTAAAGCAACCGAAACGTCGGTATAAAGTAAAAATATAAAATAAACGCCATAAAATCAGTTAAATTCGTTTTATTTCAATGTGTAGTACCTATTCGCGTAAATATAAGAAATCAATATTCTCATGTCTACAACGAAAATCAATTTGGTTTTAAAAAGTGAATTGGTAGTAGGCACCAATTTGTTCGTAAGTGGATTCTAGTTAACGGAACAAACCTGGAAATGGGTAAGTCTAAGTTTACCGCATCTGCCTTTGTAGGTACCTTCCTACTCTCGCAGAAAATTGTGTACCTACAAGCGCGCGCTTGATTGCAATTGGGTTTTATATTTTATGCCGAACGAATTGTGGACGAATGTAATTGGAGTCTTTGTGTAGTTATCCAAATATTAACATGTTACGTGTCGGGTGATTAATGTAGCGTCAAAAGAAAATCGAGGTTCAATAGGATAGGGGAAATCGAACAGTAAACTAACCGTGTTTTAATATGTCTGCGAAGATAACATGCAATTATAATGACAAGGCGGTATCTGTTGTTTGATCGGTAGGTACAATTAAAAACACAGTGTTCAAATAAAATATTAGTTTTGTTTCAATGTGTAGTATTCGCGTAAATATATAAAGAAATCAATAAATATTATGTTCTCGTTATATTATGACATTTTTTATTACCTACCTATCTAAGCGATTATCAAAAATTCAAATTATATAAGTCTCATCTATCAATATTTAGCTTGTAGGTTCTTTTTGTAATAACAAACACTCTACACACTAATGCGACTGCTATTGGAGCAAAGGTGGAGTTTACATTCTTTTGTGCTTAGCACGACTATTCTCGAAACCCGCGTCCGCGAAGCGTCGGATAAAAGCTTAAGTAAAAGCTCGCCAATAGGTATGTAAGTGCGCACGATATAGGAAAAATATCGGACAAGTCACATACCTACCTACTTAGATTAATAGACAGGATCGGCAAAGCCCTACGAATAACGTTGGCAAAACATAATAATGTCACATTTTATGTAAGTCGTAAAATATTTGTAGAGTTAGCTTTAGTTGGACCCATTTAGGTAAGTAGGTAGTAACTTATTTGACCTAGTTTTCTGGAGTAATCCTACGTCATAGTTTGGCAGTATCCCAAATTTGAAAAATAAAATTCTGCGTAGAAAGTCCTCCACTTTAGTATAGGTATAGCCTTAGTATACCTAAATCTATAGCCTAAGTATAGGGATCTTTACGTAGGTCGCCGCCAGACGATTGCTAGTGAATCATTGTTTCCGTAACTTTATCTTGGATTCAGATCGGCATAAGATTTGTTTAGGTGGGTACTTAAGTAGGATCCTGTATTTCAAACAAAGAACATCCGGGCATGTCTCGACACATTTTAAAAATTAAATTATGTTCCTAATTTACGAGGAAATATAAATGTAGGCCTCAAATAAGGTGTAGTTCTTTTCGTATTGTAGCACCTAAATAGGATCCTCTATCAACCCAAATATTTTCAACAGAAAGTAAATAATAACGGTTAATGAGTAGATGCAATCTAAGTACGGTGCAAAATACACACTCAAATGGGTAAACCTACTTGACAATTTTCTTTTTTTTAAACCTGGCTCTTACCGGTATTCAAGTTTACCCATCGACTTCAATATAGATGGCACACGCCGCGAAAGTTAAAAATGTATCAAAGCAAAGGGTGATAAAACATTACCTTCGCCGCTCCCACCGCAGTATCGATTCCCACCACCAGTGCGGTCCCACCGCCAGCGGCCGAACCACTCGCCGACAAGCAAAGCAAAACAAAGCAAATTAACACAACACTTATACAGTCCACACTATTTCATAGGAGCACGGCGAACGCATCAGTTCACTTTTCGCCACTGTCAACTTCATAAGATAACTTCAACAATGGAAAATAAAAGGAAAAAGCTGCAAGTCCGAAATATGATCCGTAACGTCAATTTTCACGTACGTAGGGCGGCGCGCACCGCGGAAAAGTTTTATAACGTTTTACGCTGCTCCATTCCGTGGGCGCGCACCGGGCGGGCGAAAGTTTTTCACCGTAGCGTTAGAAGGCGAGTGTGCTTTTGTTACGCAATTCACTGCGGCGCCAGTCCGCCAGGGGGCAGCGCGCGCTCAGTGGCGCAGTGGCGGGCATGCGCACTGCCAGCCGCTCGCCGCGCCGCTCTGTCGTCTGTCCACCCAGTACCGCCGGCGCCCGTCGACATTCATCGCATGCCGTCATTAATCTATTCTCTCTTTGCCAGTCACTGCTCCTCAAGGAAGCGGCATGTGGGCTAAGAGGGGCTAATTAACATGTAGAGATGTCTAGGCTGACGACCGAGCGACGCGTAGATGGAACGTAGTAGGTAATTGACGGTCCGAGAGAGATTGGGAATATAGCAGATAGACAGGCTCTACACCTTCCTATCCGATCCTAATTATCGGATAATGCTTAGGGGCCTGTCATAATGATCGGGTGTATTTAGCAATCACTGCAAGAAGGTGGTGGTGGAAGGTGAAGGATATCATAATATATAACCGCCAAATCGATGTATGAATCGACTAGGTAGGTATCGAAAATTATCGATGTTGATTAGCATACCGAGACGGGAATAGTTGATTATTAGTATATTTTCACTGTTTGGGGCTGGAGCAAGTTGTCTGTAATATCCTGACATACTTTGTTAGCTAGCATAGTTTGTTGTCAATATCGGCTCCAGAGGTCAGGGCGCCGATACTGCGGTCGCGTGAAACCTCCATTAATAGCAAACAGACATGCAGGTTAGTGCTATCTTCGATCTCTTATTATAGCTAAATAGCACTGAGATAAGCTCTACTGTCACTAACCACTCATTACATTACCATTTCAAACCTGCCAACTCGTCGTCAAATTCATTGACCTTTTATAATCTATTTGGTGGTAGGTACCATGGTTTCACAAAATCCTTTTCTTTAGGACAAGCTTTGTAACACCTTTGTTAATGGATAAAAAAAAGCTATGAAGGGCGTTAAATTGTTGAACACAAAGGAAACGCAAATGTGGACTATAGTCGCTCGTTCACTATGGCCTAGCTAACCTTACTCAGAAGTTCACCTATTGCAATAAGTATTTTAACATATAGCGACCTTTTTTATCAAATCCGCTATGCTATATTTTACCCAGACGTATATAGACAGTATCGTACATAATAGATATGCTTCGAGTCATCGACACTGCTCGCAAATGTCGTTGAAATATTAATTGGTATCGAACGCGAGTCCTGGAAATTAAGGCAACTGCCCGTCAGTGCAGCTACACACGCCTTTCATGTGAATTATTTAGTCGACGGTAGAGTCAAATTAATCTATAGAAATTTTGAACATAGGTACCTCCTTGTATACAAACTATTACCACCCGAGTACCAACCCACTTAGTTAATTCTATGTAAACCACAAAATTGTCTGTATGCGGGTAATACTACTCTGCATATTAATGGACATATTGTAGTTGTTTGTTTTCATCTCATGAATTAATAGTTTATTCACCAACCAAATAACATTAAGTTAAAGGCATTCTAGGGCGTTATATTTTTTCTTATAAAGATTACTAACTTATAAGGTGGCTACTTATGTGAGGCTTGGATCGAACCTGTAATTTCTCAATGGCCCCTCTAACAACTAGGCTGCTGGCGTTTAAACGAATACAAGAATCAACTATAAAGCCTGGAAATTAGCGAAGAGAATAAAAAAACTTATTTTATTTACACACTTTATTGAATTAACATAATCAAAATAAACATCAATATCATATTGAAATGAGCCGCAAAAACAGTAAACTGTAACCGTAAGTACAACATTTATAACATTTAATCAATTCACAAAACGATTAGATATGTCGTCAATTAGTACAGGAATATTCCAAATATTATGATATGTGAACATCGTAACAATTGATGTAAGAACAAAACACTAAGGGCCGATTTTGCATTCGTCAGGGGTGGGTTTACGAAAGCCGGGTAATTTTTCCGCAGGTAAAAATTACACTAACGGGGGCTCGCTGAATGGTCTATTTTAGCTGTCAAATTTGTCAAATAGTTGGCCCAAGTGGCGATTTGATCTAATCTGACAGCAGAGTTATATTTAGCTGTGTATTTAGCGTCCTTTTGAAATCGTTGAAATTACACTTATCAGGGGAAAACTTACACCTGCGGACTTCCGTAACCGGGGCAGTTTAAATTGTACCCGGTGCATTTTTTCTCCTCGCGGAGTCTGAATGGGGGATTTGGCGTTTAACCGGTAAAAATGTTACACTGGGTGAGAACCGCAAACGCAGCCCATATAAAGTTAATTCGCCGAAAAATTTGATGTTTTGAGAGATATTCAATGGAGAAACTGACAAAACGTCAAATTTATAAGAGATAATAAACTTTATCTGACGATTGAGAAATTGGCCCTAGGACGCTGAATTTCTTGTACAATTTGTAAATAGAAGCAACGAATATATAAATAAATACGAAGATAACAATAAAACCAAGCTCTTCCTCCGAAAAATTAATTACGGAATACCTATTATTTAGAAACTTACTCAATGTGAATAAAATATCAATCTTCGAAATGTATTTTATTTATTATTGTAGGTGTCAATGTACTTAAAACTTTAAGTAATTAAAGCATAATTATAGTGGCGGCAAAGCGACTAATTACATATCTAACAGTCAACTAAATTTTGGCTTCATTGATGAAATTTAAACAATGGAAACCGTAGTGAATGGAAGCAATATTATTTATCGTGGTAATTCCAGTCGTAGGTATATGTAAGTAGGTACTATTTTTGTAGGAACGAAAAATATTTTAACTGTAAGCATTATCATTCCTCTCATAGCCGCCAAGTATGAGCAAAACATCAATATATTCAGTTGGTATTGGACCCCCTCGACCTTAACGTTTTACCGCGCGTTAGCTGGAATAGCAAATTACTTCAAAAACTCATTCACACCATAGAGGGTAATTTCGATTTGGAATATTAAGTTAATGCCCGTTTTATATTGAGTGTTCGAATAAACTTTATAATAAACGTGACCGGTGGAGTGAGCCCGCGATATCTATTGCGCGGCCCGGCCACCTCGCGTTTGGTCATTAATGAGACAAAATTTGAGAAGCGAGCGGGTCCGTGACCATTATGTTTTATCAAATTTAGTTTAACGGTTATTTGTAGAACACATAATTAGACTAATATTTTAGTATTTATAAACTTAATATAATGTTTCGCCTCCACTACTAGTATACGCTGCTGATATATAATTAAAGATAATTACACATAGTGTATGAGTAATTTTATTGTGGTGACTAGCGTCGTATAATTCAGTTATTCAAGTGTAAAAACATTCAAAACTAATAAAATTTTAATTTACCGCACATTCTTTAAATAATTAAGTATTCAATTTTAAGTCTGTCCATCCATAGTCCTAGGTATGACCGAAAACGTATAATAAAAACTAAACATCGACACTCGATTAGATAAAACAATTTTGATACAAAATTGCAATCCGGACAATAAAACCAGTACCTTCATATGTATGTAAGTAATAGCATTCATTATTTGGCGGCTATTTTAGGTAGTGTCATTCTGTATATATATATATATATATATATATATATTTTATATTCATGATTATTTTAATAAAATCGGTATATTCTAACGTAAGACCCCGATTAGAATATTTATTTTGACCGTATAAAAAATAATACACTGACATTTATAGTTTTAAATAAAAACGATATTCTAAAGTTGAACGTATATCGCACACTGTATTTTTTCCAATTTTGATATATTTATATCATCGAGCTCTAGTAATAAACCTACCAATTTCATTATAATTCATAATTGTAACCGGTTTATATTGAGATATATGAATATAACCGCATTGAATATAAAAATTAAATGCTGCAATAAAACAACATCGTCGAATCGTGTTTGTTGCTTTTTTGAATATAATTATAATGTACTATTCTTAACTATACTCAGTCAATAATTACTATTAACTTTTAATACTAAACAATTGTACGAGCCGAGGAAAGACCATAGCCCTACTCACATATACAGGTGTTGCAGAAGTTGCATAAGGGTTGAAATTACTTATAACTATAATATTAAGTCATACAATGAGTGAAATAGTTATGCTTTTGTTAGATTTGTGTCACGTAAATGACCGAAATTTTCTGTTAACATAGACGGACACTTTCAAGATCATTTCTCATAACTTTCCGCAAAACATGAGGTTGACGTTCTTTATTATTTTATGAATGATAATCAAAATTACACAAGTTATAATTATTTACAACCCCTATGCGACGTCTGCGCCGCATTGTACTAAACGACCCGATATTTGTTGGCGGATTTATTTAATGAAATGTATAATTAACGCACAGTAAGCATGTTCGTATACTTTGTAAAAATACGGCCAAGAATGAAATTCATTATCAGGTCATCATATGAACATGCATTTTATTGTTCTGTTCATGGAGACTATAATACATAATATACATTTGAATAGGCATTCAAAATACAATATGTGAACACATAACTGTGTATACAGAGTGTACCTACGTATTGTGAAATCATCCGTTATTATATCATTACCCTGGCTTACTATGATAGTAGTATTAAAAAGTTGAATATGTATTTTGTAATTCTAATAAAATCTTACATTCAGTATATAGAAAGAATCGAAGCGAATTATAATGATATAATGAATTTTACAAATATATTATGCTTAACAAATTCCACAACCCTTTTTTACCCAATCGCCTCAATACTATGTGTGGATATACAATATATGGTGTGACAATAATAGTGTGAAATATTGCACAGGGCCAACAGTAGGTTATAAAGATAATATTCCAAAGAAATAAGTCAAATAAAAAAATACACCCCACACGTTGTGCACGACCCAAGCTACTGGTTCGCCTTGTTTAAAAAAAAAGAAACAATTTACACAATTATTTCGTACATCAACGCGATCCATATAACTTACTGGTTCACATGTTAAATTATTTTACACTATTTTTGTTACACCTTATAAAGATATATTATGAAATAGCAAAATATTATTACTATTTATAATATTGCAATTTTATCAGTTAATCACATAAAAAAGGAGGTCTGTCTGCCTTGTGAGCATGTTCCAATTTTATCCAAACTATTGACATGAAAAAATGATGAATATGATAATTAAACCGTAACATTCAAGAGAGGTATTCTCAAAAACGGTGCAGAACGATTTATCAAATACAGTGCTAACACGAATATTGTAAAGAAATTCACTATTACATTTATAAATATTTGCTAAAATTGAATTTAATTACACTATTTTACAGCGCAGTCTGACCCTGTCAATAAAGGCTAATAATCCATAACACGGTACTAATAAGGTTCGTACTTGTACAAAATAATTTAAAGCAACATCTAAGAGCAAAAGGCACCAACTTTTAGTTTAGTGTCTTGATCATTTGACTCGCATTCGACACATACAGCAGATATCGCAGGTCAATCAACTGATAACATTTCACATTACTTTTAAATAATCGATAAACTAATTAACTTTGGACTTTTTCTTTTTTCGAGTCTTTACTGGCCCAGTATTTTGCCACCCTTTTCATGGCTCTGGACTCAGATCTTTGATTTATTTAAAAAAAAATAAAAGCATAAAATTACAACTATGTCCAGTCTGTAAGCCACGCGTAATATTGCGGCATTCCTTCGTTTAAAAATATTATCGGAAAAACATTCCCAAAATAATTAAAATCTACAGCAAACAAATATACCATCAGATTTTAATAGTATACAAAATGTTATATGCATGATAAGTGTTCACAATTTTAAACGCGTATTAGTGAGTTTGTAATATTTAATGTGTGGTTTTAAATATAATTTAATCCGTATTTCTTATGTTATCTCGCCTATAACATTTATTTTCTCTAATAAAGAAACAGTAAAATAGTACGTATATCGTTACGATACCTGTACCGAATAATATTACTAAACAAACTAAACATTAAGCAAAAGCCTAGCTTACATGTAATTCGAGATAATTGAGCAAATAAAAATAACAACAATATAGATTCATAATAACTAAGTAAGTACTCTATATAATGAGTACATAATAAAGATTTTAATAATTATCGATTGATGATAATAAAATATAAATGAAATTAATGAACAATTAAAACATTAATTAATTGGTTTCTAATCATTTAAAATTGCATTGTACTAAATTTAAACATGATTGACAACACCAATGAACTTAGTAATTGCGTTACAATTGCCTGTTGTCTCTAGTGGATTATGCGGAGCGCTCGCTGCGATCCGACCGCGGATGACGACGACGCGTCGTCGTGTTCACAGTGACGAACTAAAAGCGCGTGCACTATTGCTACTAACCTGCGTTACTAATCCGATATTGCCTTTACAGCGTCCTGACGTAGCATTTCGCACAAAAGTGCCCCCGAACTTTAATCACAGCTATGAAATCTCTTCTCTTTAGTAAGTTACTATTTTTTTTAAATTATCTTTCATAAAGTTATATCTATAGATTAATTATATTTTACCTGTGTGGTACTTATATTACAAAGCTCTATACATTGTCTTAATTGCAATTTATTACACTATAAATAATTGATTTTATCAAAATTTTTATTGCTAGTTAATTAATTTACTTCAAGCGAGACCACACAAAAATATTTAAAACTATGAGATGTGCTGCTAACAAAAATAAATAAATTTTAAAATATTTTACTTAAAGTAAATACCGATCGAAATTAATTTTGACTAGAATTTATAAAACTTCATTATTTTCTATAGTTTTAGAAGAATTTGACTAGCATGTCACGAAATACGAACATCAAAACAGATTCAGTATATTTTAACACTAATCACGTCACATTCAATTTCATACATATATACGTACTTTTGACAAACTTTGGCACAATCATTCATTACTGAAATACTGCAGGGGAAGACTCGGGGATTATATGCAATTGGGATATGTTTCGAGAATATTAATATTAATTGCATCATCTTATAACTAGAGTGCAAAATTATAAGTAGAGGATAATAATACAATAATTACTTACCTACTTTATCATGTAATATCTACTAACTTGACACGATCCGATTCACATTGTGTCGTAATTAACATCTATTTCATATACGACACAAGGAGTTCATTTAATTTCATACGCCTTGAATACAAAGTTGAAATTCAAATTGTTTTGGCACTCGATATTGTTGGCACAATTTATTTTCTAGCGTGTAAAATATAATTCACTGGAAAGCTTGTAATACAGTGGTCCTATAGTTATCCTACTCTACGTTAATTAACCTAAGTGTTTTTTTTATTTTTCATTTTTTGGAAATATTTTGATTACCACAGGACTATCTATTTCATCTAAGACTAAATACAATGAGCAGTCTGGAGAGGGTGATAAAATAATTCAAATAAACTGTCCTAGATTACGTCACTAAACATTAACTACTCTCAGAATAATTTAGCATAAATCCACAACATTATTAATGTTAAACAAACTTCAACAATCTTTGGCTTTGATCCCTAGACCAATATCATTAATTCGACTTTAAATTTCCAGCAGCCGATGCATTTACACATTGTGTATACGTTAGAGATCTTAAAGTTCGAATGTTAAATAAATTAGAAGACTATCACATTTAGCAACACTATTTTATACATCTAACGTCTTTTATTTGTGATCATAGACGAGTTTAAAATGTTCTACAGAATGTCACATCGCCTGTCTTCGTTTTAAAGTAAGTTTCTTAAAGGATTTGATCCCATCGGTTTCGTATCGTCGCGTCGCGTCGCGTCCGCGCGCCGCAACTATTACTGTAACACCTAATTTTCCAGGTCATTACGATTATTTTATTTACAAATATTGTCTTTAACCCTCTCACTCTGTTCGCTAATCTACACTACGCTACGCCAGCGGGTCCGAGGTCGATTGTAACGCATCTACGCCTACCTACTGCACGCCGACACTCGACTAATCTTACTTTGAACATTATTATTTGTGGTCAGTACTGATCATAATTATAATGGAAAATAAATCCAATAGACAATTGAAATATTCAACCGCTTAAATCCATAGTAAATTCGATCAGCTTAGCTAACTCCTGTTGCATACTTTGTTATAATTTTTTTATCCATGAACAGTGAACGGATCAAAATAATATTGATATTTACTGTTCACTATTCAAAATAAGTGCTATAACATCGGTTCACTGAACACGGATTGGTTATTTGTTTTTTAAATGTCAGTCATTTTAATAAGCTTATTTTTCTTAATACATTTTTCTCATAACCCACGACTAACCCTGGTCTCGCTGTAAAAATCACTGACATGTTCTGCTCCAACCAATTAAATACTTACAGTGGAGAATAAATATAAGAATATCTAAAATACTTATAAACTCGTAACAAATGTAAACATACATTCAGCAAGGATCCTAGTGTGTCGCCAAATTGTTCAGCTCAGTTTTGAGTGATCTCGTTCATTTGAAGAAGAAGATCGGAGCCAGAGTCCCGTGTTGCGGCTGCATCAGATACGCGCGGTCAGTGTTGTACAACTTGTACGCAGCACCGGAGGTCTGGCCGCGGAGCCCCATTCAATGGATCGGCGCCTTCACAATGTGGTTCGGGGCGATGTAGTGGAAGCCGGGCAGCGGCAGGCCCGCCGTCTCCATCGTGATTCTGGAACATTTTTACAAGATTATTTTAATTGTAACACAGAACTGTACAATTATTGAATACGCTGTCACATTAGTATTCTCAATCATAAAAACATAGAACGGAACCCGTTCCCTGGGGGCAGCGAAGTCAATTGTTTGTTTGATTTAATGTATGTGATTGTTACGATCGGAATGCATGGAATTGGATATCGTGGGAGAAGCAGTGGCGGATTCAGATAGTGTAATCCCGGTTGATACGAAAAAATACAAATAACATCGTTTGTGACGTGGATATGCTAGGATATAAATTAAAACGAAGGAAAACTCTTACCAGGAATATTGGAAGATCCAGTGAGCTGAGGATGTAGGTACACGATGGACTTCAGCGTATCAGGTAACACGGGAATGTTTGGTGCCGGGTGGGCAGGATAATGACGTGGGTTCTTGACTGGGAAGCTTTGTGATTCCAATGGGACCGAGATAAGTAAGGCATTACCTGCACTTAACGCTAACAAACATTCCGTTAGTTTATTTTTAAATAATGAAAAACAGACGCGTACTATAATTATTATTTATTTAAGTATGTACTTCAAAACAATACACTTTTGCTTAACGATTCTAGCGAGTAATATATTTCCTGAAATGAATATGAAAACGTTTAGTAAGTACCTTAAAATTAACATGATTTTTATTACAAATAAAAAATTAAAGTGACCGTTCCCTATGGAACTACGATTAGAAACATACGAATTGGACCTCGTTTTTAAATTCGCACTAATTAATAAAAGATTAAATACAAGAAAAACAACGCCATTACTGCACTAGTCCGCTATAGCTTTGCTTTATCCTACATCTATTGTAATAACGTTGTTTACCTTCATACGACAAGGTCACCTAAATACAAAACAGTCCAAACTACTACTAACTCGACTTTTGCAGGGTACCTAGCCGTAGATGTGTAATAAAAACTCTAACCAACATTCCCATTCCGTACGACATAGATATGAGGTCTCCACAAAACACATTACTTTTTCATTAAAAGGACTTTTTACATAGTTGTTTAGTATCAAACACTTTTTTGTTATGAAATGATCTTTCTTATGAGAAGTGAAATGGGAATGTAGTTTACAATGTGTTTCAGCCATAGGCCGCTGTTGACGAGTGCAATTAATAATTTGAATGTTGACTCTATTGTGCCTGTGCACATTATTTCAACCAATTCTAGAATTGACCAAAACTGTAATTCAAATGATGATTGATGTATATTCATTTTTTTAAAAGTCCTCCTCATTCTCATAGTCCAATAAACATTTTATATACAGTATCATATTCATCAAACGATACTTCTGTTTGTATTGTAAAAAAGAGCTAATTATATTTATGTAGCACTATCAAATTACAGTTGCTTTTTTTAAGAAGTATTGTTTGATGATATTTCATTTTGATTCCCAAATAGATATTTCATTACACTTGAACGCAAAGCACTCTGATATTCTACAGCATTTAGCTTCTACGTATTTCCTACTATTGTCAAGATCCCTAGTTGTCGTTAATTAGTCGTATTTTTTTATTAGTCGTTTTGCCTCACTCTCTTGATCCAGCGTCTAGTTCTGTTACAATTTTCTGATTTATATATTTTTTTTATTTCACGCTAAAGGTCTCGTCGTATAGTTGATTACATTTTTTTCTTTTGCCTTATTACGTCGAGGTAATTGCTTTTAAATGATTTTTAATTTTGATTACCACTCCACGCGTTGTCTTTGGTGCAGTCAAATGCTTACGATAGTGTTACCAGTATAATAGGTATGTAACTAATTTAAACTATATTACTATTAATGAAATATAGAAAATACTAGGTATTTAACTAATTTAAATCATATAACTATTAGTATAAATATAGAAAAAAAAGTGTCGTATCTACCGTAACATTTTTAAATTTAAATATAAAAAGATATTTTCACTGTCAATAAGAATACAAGACAGTAAAACGGTTAAGATTCACGTGATAATAAATATTTCAAGTGTTTTTTAAAAACTAATTCACCAACAACATGTACCGTATGTTATAATAATCGTATGAAATATACTAGAAAATATTAAAACGAACTATCTCAAAATAGTAAAACTTCGTTCATTTATTACTTAAAAATAATGTAAAGTCATTAAAAGATCCCGAACGATGACTTTTTTACACGGTGTGATTACGCTGACAAGCGGGGCCCGTCACCGATCTCCGACGCGACTTTCGAACCAGACAACCGAATAATAATTTTACAACAACTACCCTATTCACACGACACTCGAGAACCGCCTCGCGGCCGCGATTCTCACCGAAAGAACAATACGATCCTCACGCAATACGAGAGCGTTGTCGGCGCGCGAATCTCCGTATAATGCGATCTCTATGGAGTGCCGGCGCGCCTAGTACGGATTGTACTTGTTCCGGTCCTTGGAGGACTTGGCGGGCGCGTCGTCGTCCTGCCGGCGCTGGGGCTTGTGCGAGCGGTGCACGCCGGTGGTCTGCACGGCGGCGGCGGCGCCGGCGCCGCTCAGCAGGTCGCTGAGCCCGCCCAGCGCCGACAGCGAGCTGAGCGCGCCCAGCGCGTTGCTCTTGCTGAGCAGCTGCGCCAGCGGGATGGCGGACGCGACCGACGACGTGGCCGCCCCGGCCGACCCGCCCGCCGTGCTACCCTCCAGGTTCGCCTTCTGTAGCTCCACACTGCGGGCGCGGGGCGGGGCGTGAGGGTCAGGCGACCGTCTGGGCCGATTCGAGCGGGACCGAACCGCGAGCGCGCCGGCGCCGACCCGGGTCGGCTGCGAGCTACCTTCGACATTCCTGAATACGAAATTACTCTCTATTCTTTTATTTTTCGTACATTATCCTCTCATAAGAAAGTGATTACAAAAACTATTAAGAGTCTATAATACCACAAATTGCTTAGCAAAATCGTCTGTTACATCAATGATACTGCTGCATTCACTTTGTGATAAATATATGGTTTATTCACTTTGTGATAAGTTGAGGATTGATGCGAGGTTACTATACAAGGTGAAAATATAATTCCATAAAAAAATCTCAATGGAAAAAAATACAAAATCACCTCCTAATCGTCACAAAAACCGCATAATAACAGAAGTAAATTAAAAGGAGATACTATGATTTTTAGATTTTCAAAATTACCTTCATTTTCACTCTAATAAAAGAAATCACCTAAATGATCGCGCTTTGGTTCCGTTCATACTGCCGTCTACCCAGCCCCCCGCTCTGTCTCGATTCCACCAGTATGAGATGCCTACCTCAAGCATCAAGTGTACAAGCGGGATAGAGAGTGATTTGGTGCGGGGAAGTGGTAGCGAAATTAGAATTCGAGGTGAGGTATTATCGACTCTTAATACTTATTTAACTTTAATAATATTTTTTTATACAACCTTCTGACTCGGGTCAGACATTTTTTTTTAATTAATTTAATTTCCAAAACGACATCGAAAAGGCCCATAAGGTAAGATAATCATAGGAATATTAAGGGATATCAAATAAATTGTTCTCAGAGGTGGACGAGGCGAGATTACAGATGGACATGAATGAGGCAAAATAATTCTCCTTTGGAGTTTGGATGGAATATAACGGGGAGGATAGCTCGTGTGTGTGCGTGTGGGAGACTCACCTCATGTTGATGAGGTACTGGGCCAGCGCCACGGAGTCAGGGTTGCCGGAGATGGTGATGGTGCGGTCGGTGGTGCCACCCTCGCGCTCCTCGCAGTTGGATATCCGGATCATGGCGCCGGAGATTTGACGGATCTCCGCTATTTTGGTACCGCCCTGAAGATGTAAAGAGATCATCATCTTCTTTATCCTTCCTGGGTAACGCTATACGTATGGGTCTTCCGTTTTTCATGGATTTTCATATTAACCCCAGCCCCAGCGACTTTTAATCAAATCCAACTATATTTTCAAATCAGCAAAATAAGGAGCCATACCAGTATTTTTTACATTTACATAATGAATATACTAATCGTGACAATTAATTATGTTTACATTCAAACCACTTCATTTCACAATAAACAAAAAATAATCCCAAGATCTTTCCCTCACAACCGCTACCACCTGACTGACTCGTTCTCGTTCTTACGTGCACACACAGCAATAAGTGCGACCGCGATTACAAAAAAGAGTAAGAACTTTATTAGAGTGTTACCTTTCCAATGATGCATCCTATGAGCTCGTTGGGCACGGTCATCTCGTGCGACTGCTGGTTGGTGGCGGGCTGGTTGGCGCGCTGGTTGGACGAGCGCAGCTGCGAGCCGGCCAGCGCCGCCAACGCTGGGAGAGCGACAACAGTACATCAGATTATAACAATAAAAGTGTGCAGTATATGTAAAACAGTCCTATCTGGCCTGACCTACTATGAATAAGACATTGTTGAACGGATTTTGTACTGGTTTTTATCTGTATAGGTTATCAATAGGGAATAAGAGTATTTTTGTTGCATAATTACTTCTTGTATGGGTTATACTTACCTGTGAAACTATATCAAAATAAATCTATGTCAAAACGGTATTTCTACATTTAAAGGTACCGCTCAGAAAAAAAGAATAAATCGTTTATTGCCCTGTCAAGTGACGTCACCACCATAAATGTGAGTCTGGGTACGCCGAAGAAAGAACGGGCTGAGTTCTTTCTTCGGCGGTTAATTCTTATTTTGATAGTTACCACATTTACCAAGCTTTAATTACGAATAACTATGAAATTATGTAACATATTTGAAAATGATTTCACAGCTAGTTATAAAGTAATTAGTAAAATATAAACATAATAATGATAAGCACATTCCCTATTCCTTTGGACAACAATAAGTTACCTGCAGGGTTCAAGCCAGCTGCATTACCGGCTCCGAGTCCACCGAGGCCGAGGGCCGCGAGTCCAGCCAGCGGTGACTTGGCTAACCCACCCATCTGCGGGAAACATATTATTTCTTTACTTGTAATATTCATCGCAACTTATACAAATACCAAATTATGTTATAATACGTATATATTTACACATTAATGGGAATCTACAAGTCCACCGTTAAGCACACTCGTAAGACTCCCTACAGAGTAAGACCAGAGGTCGCAGCAGGCAGAGTTTGGCCTCTGTATGGATTTCACTCGTGTGCTAAGTCCGTCAGTTCCTGAGGTAGCTCCGCGGAGCGGGAGGGGTGACTGCGATCAGCATTGTCACCTTGAACACGTTATGATTATAAATGAATAGCTGGGTCCAGACCGACCGCATACCCATACTCCGTCCCGCACCGCGCTATCTCAGGTACCGTCCCAGTAAAGCTATGGACATGTAGTTTGTATAACAACAAGGATTTATATATATAGGATTACATCATAATCTAACAGTGAAAGTCTAAAGTAGAAAGATCAGAAAATTCACTACTACATTGTTTTTTTATCAAACTTTAATGGTTGAATAACACATGAAACACATTCAAACAATAAAATAAATCATAGCTCCAGCTGCTTGTTTTCGTCTTCTCTGACATGGCCGGGATGGGATATCGCTGGATAGGGTAACCTGGGTAGAAACTAGATTTTAGAAAGCAAATATGAAACGAAAACTAAGAAAATTCGCATTAACATTTTCCATACATCATTTGTAGGTATAAACCATAATCTCGATTCTTTAACCGAATTAAACAAACAACAATTGAGATTATTGACACACCTTTACCAACTTGCGAGGTTGGTAAAGATGTTAGCGAATTTCCTCAGCATGTATCGAAAACTCAAAATCCACGTTGTGAGTTCTTGAATGGTGCTGCCCATGTATAAAACGCACCCAAAGGTAAAGACATTTCTGTAATCTAGAATATAAACTGTATCAGGTTAAGCCATGCTTTACCATGGTTAATTAACAATATATTATTTCGTGTGGAAAATAAAATGACGGAATAGGCAAGGCAGAGGCTAAATAAGGAGAGGTGCAAGTATAGGATTATTTGATTACGCCGTAGAAATGCGTGCGAGCATCTGTCGAAGTAAATAAACGCTCGTGTCTCGGCAATGCCAGAAAACAAACAGATAAAGCTTTGAAATGTAAATGTGTTTATCGCTACACATATAACTATACGTCCAATTAAAAATGTGGTAACACATTAAATACTAATACTACGGATCGAAATGTTGGATCTCAATACAAATACTACATGGGATTTGCGTGCAAATAAAGAACATAACGATGAGATTAAAGCGAAGGGCATAGAGAACAGCGCAAAAAAATAAAACAGAATTCATTCCTGCAATCCACATCACCGGGTATCTAATACTATTAAGGTACAATGTTAATTCATAGCCGCTACGGGGACTCGACACCGCACATCCATTGAGGGGACTCTGGGGCAGCACCAATCACATAATGTCACTCTGTATTCCACACAACCTCATAGAGAACAAATAGTGTAAAACTTCATATTTAAAACTATAGGTTCGATGTTCGGTGGACGTTTATGTAGTGTAATAGATAAATAAATATGTTTAACAGTACGATTAAGTCTACAGGGTATAGGGTCAGATAAATAGTTATGTATAACTATGTTGAGTATGAATATAGTTTTATCTACAGGTTAAGCATTGGTATACTATATAAAGATATATGAGGTTTTCATTTAAATACTTGAATGTTTTAGTGCCAATATATTTGTTGCGTGTGAAAAGATGTTCTTTTTCATAAAGGGAGTCTGTATTATCAGTTTTGTAAGAATTTTTGGCTTTCTTGTGTAATTGTCGCAGTAAGATAGTTGTACGTAACCATTTAATTGCTGTCTGATTGGGGGCATATCGGACCGAGTCTAGTAATATAAGTATATTATCAGAATAATTTGGTGAAATAATAAAATTGTCGACCGGCCGCACTGAAAGCAGTGCGGATCGCAGGACCGTATATTAAAAAAATACTCAGCCATTTGGACTACACAATGCGAGAGAGCAAAGCGAGGGAAATTCACTGGACCACTTGGTTTAGGTTCTGATTTAGGTTCCTGGTGACCGTAACCCCTTAAGATTATTAAAACACCACAAATCAGAGTTCCGATAACCTAGTCATTTCACAAGATTAGTTTATTTACAAATTATTAGTGTATTTAAGTGTTGATTCTTTATTTTGTTTTTACACTCTACAATGCCAACACGGCATGATAAGCACCTACTTATGAGAAAAGTCTATTAAATTTGTGACTTTTCTAGTACCTTGACCTAGCTCGGCCCCATAGCCTTTTGATCCTTCTTGGAGATATGATCGACAAAGCTATATTTTATCGAAAATAGCTCTTTTCTAGTTGACTGTATTTTTTTTTCTAAATCTGTAATAGCCGATAGCAATGACACCAAAAGTAAAGGATAGTCTCCTAAGACCATATTCGCCGGAATATTCACTCTACACCAGTTGTATATGTGTGTGTGTGTGTGTGTATAGTATTTGGTTCGGTCTATGAGGCGGTGTGTGTGCGGAGCGCGACTCACAAGGTGGTGTTCGTGCAGCGGCGGCAGCAGGTGGTGCGGCGGCAGCGCGCCCACCAGCGGCGGCTTCATCTCCAGCAGGGGGAACACGGGCGCGCACACCGCCTGCCCACACTACACGCTTAGCGCACGACCAGCCGACACAAGCCGGCGACCTTCCCGCTCACGGACCATACAGGGTGTATGTGGCTTCGTAACGAAAACTGATACCATGGATACAACTCATGGTTCTGGACCACCCCGGTATTGGAAATTGCAGTCAATCTTTTCGTAAATTACATTATTTTTATAATTTTAATATAGTCATTAAGTGTAACCTTTACCCAAAGTTTTCGTTACCATGCCACTTACAGCCTGTATAAGGAGATGTCCTAACCAATAGTACACGGTGATTCTCAGTTAAGCCCTATCGTCGTCACGGTGGGCGTGGCCTCGGTCAGTCTGTCGGCGGCCATCCTTTGAACAGCACGCTTGCGTTTGCATCCCAGTTTATTCTCTTTTAATTTTTCTGCTAAACAAATGATGGCGCCACATTGCATACGCGTCCTACACTAGCTGCGCTGGAGTCATCTTGCATCATATAGTGAAACCACGTAGTAACTTCGACACGGAGAACGCGTTTAGTTTTGCTATTCACCGCTAGATGGAAAATACAGAAGTAGGCGGGGTTCAACGTCCCCCTCACCCAGCGCAGTGGCCCGTAACGTTTTAAAGGAAGATCCAATTACAACCTCTCCTTCTTCTGTATATACTCCTTGCTAGCGGGACAACAGCCGGCCTCAACAGCATATACACACCGTACGTACATTACCCACACGAAGGTTGGTAATGTTTCAATCCACAAACCTGATTCTCGTATTGTGGAGTGTGAAATACAATCGTCCAATTAGATCACCCGACACGTTTAATCGACCGCGATCCGAGACGAGGTGGACCTCGTAGTCCGTACCGAATAATAGCCAAATCGAAGAATTCCATCAAATGAGCCACGGGGCGAGGCAGTCGTCGTAGTGTGTACGGCGATGTTACTAGTCATTGAAAACATTTCAATGAATGGTAAAATCGACGAATTAAACTAAACCGCATTTTAGACCTAACGCCACACGGGCCGAGGGCGTCGACGAAAGTTGACACAAAACATAAATTTACTTATATACTATTTGTAACATATTACACACTATTGAGTAGATTGTTTAACAATTGTCAGTCAACATTTATACGTTTATTACAATTAATGTTGTGATAATTTTAACCAGATATTATATGCTAGTTATGAGTTTATTTCACGTAAACGTGTTGTAATAGCAATTAGCTAGTTGGTACTTACATCCTGTGCGGGCACCGCGTAGTTCCCCTGGATAGTGTACGCTTGACCTCCGGCTAGAATGACTGGACCGGCGACATTTGGCTTCGGTCGATACGGAATTGTAGCTCCTTTTGGTGGGCTCTGAAATTATAATTTTATTTAGTTTTTTTTTGTATAAAACATTATAAACTGTCTCATGTGGGTGTGCGTGGACTTAACTGCCTGCCGACTTAAGACCCCACCTGTGCATCGCAGCATCCTTTTAAAAAGATATAGCATGATAGTGGAGTAATAGTGAGATAAATATCTTGGGTTTTCGAAATCGGGCTAAAAACGTATGAAAAACCAGGTGATTTTGATTCTGTAGGTTAAGTACATTAGAGCTTCCTAATAAAAAATATCGCAGTATTTGCATGTACTCATTTATTTAGTCCATTCGGGTGATTTTATTAATTTGAATAGTCCAGAGGAAAAATCACTCGGTAGTTGTGGTAGTAAGGGTCATAGTTTACATGTGTTTACCTCTAGCATGACGCAGCAGATGTGATAAATGCATTGTGTGATTGCATCGCACGTCCCACTGATTGTAACTGCTCTTTCTGTCGAATTTGGCAACATTTCACTCGCCACCTGAAAATAAAACAATATGATTAATTAATTATCTACTACCTAACATAGTTGTAAGAATGAAATTTAACTCCGCAAGTGAGAGTGAGCGATAGGTACGTTTTCATCGGCAGAAAATGAATAATACAAAGCACTTGTAATGTGTGAAATGTTTCGTAGTGTGTGTCCGTACCTGAATGTTAGCGCCAGTGACGTCACGGATCTCCTTGATCTTGGAGCCTCCCTTGCCGATGAGCGAGCCGCACTGCGACGCGGGCACGATGAGGCGCAGCGTGATGGGCGCGCGCGCGCCGCCGCCGCCGCCCTCGCTGAACTGCGAGCACCACTGCAACAACCACTACGTCAACACCCTGCACCTATAGCCGCACTCACCAGCCATACGAACACACCAACTAGACGGTTCCAACTCAGCAACGCTTTTATTATGGGTACCGTACAATAGACTGGGGGCGATGCCTGTATATAATTACTTATACAGATATTAAACGCCCATGACTCGGGTACGAATATTCGTGCTCATCACAGTTTACCTCTACCGGAATTCGAATCCGAAACCCTCGATACAGAGGAGGTTACTACCAACATGCCATAATACTAAGCCAACCAGCACATGCCTCGCCTGTGAAAAACGTCAGTTCTCACCTGAGCGGTGTCGTTTGCGTCGCTTACTTAGAAATGCTATGACAACTCCGAGAAAAACTGATTGCTCGGTCACTAGTTGACTCGGTATTTTCATCGACCGGTAGCATGTGCTCGAAGGAGCCCCACGAAGAATCTTACTCAGTAATAAACCAACTGGCTGCTCATCACATCCAAACCTGTGCGGCCCAGTACGATTTCGTCTACATCGGTATCGAGTAGATTCCAAATCAGCATGCCGAATGACGTGTTCACTTGTTCGGCTTTGAGGCAGCCGTGCACTCGGCATTGTCGGACATTTAAGTCCCCGTGAATAGCTCCTAGCTAATATTAGCATGATCAATCGATACAGAGCACTACCGGGTGAACCCAGCACAGCTAGCGAGCGAGGTCAACCCTATTATAAAACGATACTGATAATATCTACTTATTAATTCGTCATTACGTAGTACATGAAAAGTTTTTCATGCATGAAGATCCATGCAACTTTATATATGTAATGCTAAGTACTAGGCCGCGATAAGTGGCGACCTTTGACTAAGAATATATAGATCACTAATCACGCTCAAAGTGTCTGCGGTATAACTATGCCATCTCCACTATGGGGCAGAATATTTAGTTAGTCATTTTTGTTCCATGTAACAACGTAGTGCATGACCAGTAAATATTTTCACATTTATACATATAGCAGTAAGGCTCTACACCAGCCCAGGACAGGTTGAACATAAATTGAATATATCTTTTTGCTTTAAATATTGACTACGTCGGCGGGCGGTCTTCATTATGATTAATTAAGTATATACAAACCTCTTCGAATTTCTTGCATATGAGTGTAAATGCTTTGAATATAGCACTTGTGTTGCCAGTGACAGTGACAATTCGCTCCGGGCATGATCCATCGGATATGTTAATTTTTGCCCCAGACTGAAAATTTAAAATAAGACATTAATTAAATGAAACTACAAAATTTTGCATGTAGCAAGTTGTTTTGTATGTAGTTTAGTTATTTTTCGGTACCTGTACTAATTACTTCAACAGTACATTGGTAGCTGCAATAACTACTAATACTATGAGGTACAAAAATAGTAAAAAGCATTTTGATCATAATTAATAATGTAATTCTAAATTGATTTGAATATAGACAGCAAATGTAAGTAGAACAGATTAAGTCGAGACGACTATTCCTACGATTGCGTTATCTATAAAATACGTACATAACATATGTACTGTGCATTATTGTGATAAAGGAAATTTATTGGCTTCACTCACCTCTTCTCTAAACCTTTTGACAATCTCTCCTTTTTTGCCAATAATACTGCCAACTTCCTGCAAGCGAAAATATTACATTCATTTATGAGTTCAACAGTTTGTTTTAATAAATTCAGTCAACTAAAATAAGATAAGGGTTCACAACGCTGGCCAGTATTGTGCAACACGCATGCATATGTAATTAATGCAGTCGCGCCGGGATTTATAGTACAAAAGATTTCCTGTCTGGTAGCCAATAATAGCTACAGCATTGGGATTCTTTGCCGCATTGGGGTTGCAATAAGACAGTTTTAGAGTTGAATTGTGGTATCAGTTTGCTCCTGGCAGCAAAGCCAGATGACTCCTGCAGTATGTGAACAATGCTCTTGCTCAACATAGAGCTGCCGCAAATAGCTAAAGCAAATCTTTCAAAGTGGTCAGTTCAAAGAACTTGTTGTGTGATGAATTGACAGGAGCAATTTCACTCAAAGTAATTCTATAAATTATTTTCAAAGCCACTTATAAATAATGAGTGTTTAGTAAGTCAAAAGTGACATCACTACTCTATAGGATTATTTTTTCCTCAAATAGGTGAATTGTGAAATTCTATACTCTCATACAACCATCACACTGTGGCGTACCTAATTTATTTATATAAAAAATGTGCAAAATGCTAATCAGATAATTGGTATACTAAAAATAAACAAAATCCCAGACAGTGTTAAGGAAGTAGCAAGAACACAATGAAAACATTAAACATCACATAACTCCTGTTAGAAAAAGGTACAAATCGACAAGTTTGATGAACAGGGCGAGTGCCAATAGCTGGCAGTATGCCAAATGTACTTTGTTTTGGATTACAGCCAATTAAAAGTACCTAAATGTAAAAGTAGCTATAGGTGAATGTTAGTATCACTACATCAAACATGTCAGGCCAATCTAGCATCATCTAGGTGTGCTAAATTACTGACGCCATTGAGTAATAGGAGTCTAAATTAAACAGGTGGGTACAGGATTTTCAGTACAAGTACTTGGCGGGCTACAGTATATGAGCTTGATATTTACATCAATGTTATGGAACACAAGTTGAAAATGTAAACATATTACTATTGAAAGCAAAATATTTTATATTATGTTTAATCTGTTTGGCACTAATTTGTTAGAAGCTTTATAATGTAACACTTAGTCTTCAATGCCTACATGGGTAACAAACAGGATATTGTGCTATGCATCCATACAAGTGTTCCCTAACAAGATTGAAATACCAAAGTCATATTAGATTACCATAATATGTTCAAACAAATAAGTACAACTCTTTCACAAACAGGTACTATTATGAAATTATTCAGTTATTAGGTAATTTTGTGCTGAATTTCTAAGTTTTTTTTTAATATTTATATTTTATGATGTTGTTTTTCACTAATTGATATTTTGTGCTACACCAGTATTGTAAACCAATACATTGGGAGGAAAATTGTTAACTACACAGATATCTAGCATTATATGCAAACACAAAAATTTTACTTTTACACTAACAATGGAATTTAGAAGAAGGTAAAATATACACTATCACAGTTAAAAATAAGTAATTTAAAAAGAGCAACGCCAATATTGATAGATAAAACATTAAAGTGTTGAAGTTCTTACCTTCCCCTGCATAATCAGTCTGATTGTGAGGGTAACTTTGGAGTCTTCCTCATGGAGAGTTGGGGATTTCTCCAGATCCATGCTGGAAGAGGTGTCCGTTGTGTCACGCGGAATTTTGGCTGCGTATAGGGCTACGTGTGGGCAGACACAGGGGACACTCCACTCAATCTAATGGCTGGGACTCTGGGGCTCGTGGCACGCACTGCAGGCAGGGTAAGCTGGAAAACAGGCGCACATCTCAAAAGGAACGTCCAGAGGTCTCGAGCGATCTAAAGGTACTTATAGGACATGGGCACTCGTCGTAGTTTTTAAAAGCGAAGCCGATTATTAATTATTTATTTACAGTGACAGTTGGTGGCAAGCGTAACGGAATGAGGGCGGCAAATGAGGATCTATACGCTATTAAAAACTAACTGGTCTTAGGTACGACCGGATTCTATGGCTGTAACGCAAGTCGGTCCGCTCCGGCCGGGGGGACCGTTACTTGAACTCCAATACCTGTTCGCGGCTTGCGACATAACCTCAGCATAGCGCCTCATGGTTAGCCGACCAGGGTTATCGATCCCAGAAATCCCAAACAATACCTCCCGTCAGCGGAATTTTTGCAACATTCTTACCTCGTTTGTTTTTCAGGATGCAACAACAACTTAACAAATCTTAACATTAATATTATCACCAAGATGTGTATAAAAATCACACTTATCACAATTTTCTTATAAATTATAAAATTAAAATAAAATCCGACGGTGACGCGTCGATGTGAAGCTTGTTGTCTGTATGTCATAAGCAAAGGAGTAATGTTTTTAAATGGTTTTACGGCTCTGGGTACTAGCATTTTAGAGCTCAGCAGTAGAAATATTTCACAGACAAAAAAGTATAATTTAATGTCTGTGTTAACAACTGATGACAACTCAGACAAATCAAATGATGATATGAATTGGGTTTTGATTTGGGCATTGGGTAAAGAAAGAAGTAGACCCAAATAGAGTATGCCACTCATCGTTATGGAGGCCACACACGCAACGAGAAATAGCTACGATCGCAATGTACAGTTCAAACTGCAACGATGATTCGTAGCGTGTGTGTAGGCAAAAACTGTGCAGATTAATCGTAACGTTTTGGATACATCCGTTCCGTTTCTACAGACACCGTAACTGGCTTGAGCTCTCAAGTTGTGAATAATTATTAAAAGTGTCTTCTACAAGAGGCTGCGAATGAAATAGGCTATAGAAAACGACCGAAAGTAAATATTTTCATTATTCGTAAATGAATATGCCAATTCCATGAAATATCATTATAATAATACAATGGTTTGAATACTGTGTGCTGCATGCACTGCGTATTATAAGTGCCTTATTAAGTAATAACATTTACTGATTTACTAATGATGAAGCATTTACTAACGTCATTACTAGGTATATCACGTTGGACATTAAGCTATAAGAGCAGAACTATATTAATGAGGCCAAGCGTTTTTATGTGGAATTTTTTGTGCCTTAATTAAGGCGTATATTGGCATTAACATTAACACTTACGTTAACCCAGATGTGCTCACAATAATTCCCAGATGTGACCGACAAATAAAATCGATTTTTAAGGCAGTTCTTACCAAAAAGTCTGTTGGTCCCGAGTTCCCGACCTGGCAATATTGAAGTTGGATGCTTTGTCCCATGCAAATTTGCTCACCGTTTATTGTCGTTCGACGGAATACCTTTTGGAGTTGGCAGCGTAGGCACCTACCTAAATACTTTTATATCTAGGTACCTTATTGATTTCTTATATTTTCACGAATACTACACATTGAAATAAAACTAAATTGAGCACTTTCTGCGTAGATAGGACCACAAGCAACAACTAAATATGAGGGTACCCCAGTTCTAGGTATGTTATTTATTTTCCATTCTATCCCATTACAGCAATATCTTGTTAGCAGGTAAGTAAGTACCTAGTTCGTACGTACTATATCTATTGTCAAAAGCGTAAGCAATTTTATTCTACACGTCCTGTACGAATTCCTAAGAATTTTGTAATAATAACATCCTCTTATTAGGGGACATTGATGTCCTTTTCTAAATAGGTAAATAAGGTAGGTAGGTGATTACTTAATACTGGGATCATTAATACTTGATACCAATATGATGCATGTAGTGTAGTAGGTTAAAAAGAAAAACCAGAATGAAATCAACTCGTCAGGAACTAAGTAAGTAGGTACGTAGGTACTAAATGTCTCTTAAACTGGTCAACGTAATTAACGTTTTATTCCACGTTATTTAATTCGTATCCAAGTCAGATTCGTGAAAAGCTTTAACGACGAGTCGATTACTAGCGGACGCATCTTTCGTTCTTAGTTGTACAAATGAAAAAATCATAGGTTAGGAAATTAGGTACACACTTTGTGCGTGATACGCGTCGCCCAATGTGAATTTATCTAGGTGTAGTGGTTTTATTAATTGTATTGCTTAGCATTAGATTTGATCCGGTTTTGGCTATGGTGCCATTGTGTGGTAAGCTGGTAAGTTATTATGACTGTTAGGTAGGTTCCTGAATCATCGTCGTTAGCGATTTGTAGTAAGCTAAGTATGTTACTAGGAAGATAGGTACGTTAGTATAGTTTTTTAAGCAAAATTCTATGATTTTATATGCTTTTTGTTACTCAATGTAAGTAAGTGGTTATTCTTTACAAGCTAGGTACCTTTTTGTTACATATTATTCGTACGAAGTAGCAAAAAATATAGGGGATAATCCCTGTTGTCCTCAGGGGTTTCCCAACACTAATGGACTGTTTCATCCCTTGTATGTTCACCATTATATAGGTAGGGTGACCAATATGTAGTGTAGTGTATCTAAAACAAGATGCTGAGTAATTAGTATTTGAACTTTGTATATCACGCCGCCGTAGACATTAGTAATAGGTACCTTTTAATATTAGAAGTCACTATCCGTTTGTTTTTTTATAAATATGTACCTCCAACTCAATGGAAAAAGTCCATTAGGAAAAAAAGTATACCTATTTATTAAATTAGTAATTTCTATTCAATAATTAACACTGGCAAAATAGCCCTAATTTGTAAGTGAGGCCATATCCCATCGTATCCCATTTTATTTCATCGGATTTCACTTCGTAAAGAATTAAGAAGAAGAAGTAGGAATTATAGATTGTAGGGGAAGAGCACGGAATTAATGAGTGAAGATTACATGAAAAGTAAATAAGTTACTGTGTACTACCTACATATGAACGTATACTTACCTACTTTCTTATATTGTGTAGCTACCTAGGTAGTTCCTACAATTTTGAAAGGTACCTCAATTACATCAAATATTCCCAAATGAAATGATCGTACAGTTTACAATTTGAGTCTAGACTAACTAGTGACATCAGTTAGTGATCGATTGGGGTTTAAAATACGAAAAGTAATGGACGCGATAATCTCGTGACCACGGCTAGCGCGGTGGCATCATTTTATTCATCGCAAAATCCTTTTGTCACATCACATGCGATACAGCCGTCCATGGTGTTTAATTTTAATGATCATTCCGGGATATATGTTCTGGGAATGTAGGATTATCTGAGCTGTTGAAAGGTGAAAGATATCTAAAGGTGCTGTTTAGAAAATCATCACAAATCGCTCTAAATCATTCCATGTATCCTCAATCGATATATATATCGATATACGAAAAATAGTTTTATTTCAATAATTAGATAACCTCATAAATATGATAAACTAGACATTCCGAGCTATTGGAAGGAACTTTCAGAAAATGCGACATGAGAAATGTACAGCAACACAACCAGCAGACTCTGGATAATCCCGCGTGGACGGATCAGCTTAAGTGAGATCTATTGTCGTTGGTCTTGTATTAGATACCCTCCAATTATCCGTGTGTACACGTTGAGGGTATTTATTCTACAATCCAGTAAGTATTGCTCCGTCCAAGTAAACGATAGCTTTCAACCGTTTCTAAGAAAATATTTTTCCTAATGAAAATGTTGTGGAAATGCGTAGACTTGGCTATTGACTTTGTAATCCTAAGTACACGAGTGGATTTTATATTCATCTTTTACATTATATAACAGGCTATAAAGTGGATTGAATAGTACTTACCTACATACTTTACTTTAGGTTTGAAATATACTTATCTCATCCTTAAAAAATACATTATATTTATTCATCGTACATAAAGAAACATAATCCTTAGAGTTAGTTGAATCTAAAGCGTGTTATAAATATACGCGTTGAATGATTCGCGCTACAATTGGTTTGACTTTGAAAAGTTTACGAGACTCATTTCAGGACTTAGGTAGCACGGTGTGTAATGTTACTTTGGACCGTATTATCCTTGTGGTGGGTTACATTAATATTTCTGCGTGACGTATGACGAGACATCGCGACGTATACTACATCCAGAATTCACGTATCCATGTTATCCTATGAATTGTTTTCAGACACTCATTAAAGCGTGGTACAAGGGCTCTTGTGTCCATCGTATGCAAATTTATTCGGACTTCACTCGTTCACTTCGTGAGTCGTGATAAAGCCGGGATAAATATATTATGGAAAATGGCCAATCAATTGTAGGTACCTGTCTAACATAGCTTTGTTTGTTATAATAGTGCATTGGGTTTATTAAATAGTTATTGATTTATCACAAATTATTGAACTTTACAATGGTAATACAAATACATTTTCCACAAGAAAATTGCATGTTGAATTTAACTATAGATTTTCATAAAGCTGCCTAGGGTGTAAATAGGGTCGAAACTTCTACACAGAGACCGTCTTATTTTTTAAATATGTGATTTGTGTGATTAATATACATTCATTGGTGCTAATAGTATGTTGAATTTGTTTTTAAACTTATGCGCGAGTCATAGCGCTTCTATAGAACTTAAATTATAATAATAAAGTTTCTTACATGTTTATACAGCTTCTTTATAACAAGCACGCGTTTCTCGGAACCTGTAGAGAAAAAAAAACATATGAATTAGGTATATGTCCAATATCCGTTACAAGTGAGGGATATAAAGGCTGCTAATAGCTTTCCTTATTTGTAATTGATTTCTATTTTGCTCGGTAAATTGTGTCAGTAATGGTAACCTATTCAGAATTCGAGATCCAATTAGGATGTAGGTAAGGAGCTTTCATATAAAAAGGTTAAGTTTGGTGTGCTGTTCACGGTTCGTTAAGCAGTTCAATTACTTTTCGTCTCGTGTATTACGAATTGGGCTTTGTGTTAAAGCCCTATTAGTGGAAACGTGCAATCGGAATTACATTATGTGTTCAATGAGGTTCAATAGGGAATTAAGGGCGTCGTCTGCCGAGTGAAAGGTCTTGGGTTGAATTCCTACAACCAGCTGTGGACTTCTGACGTTAGTTGTATAATATATTTCCTGACATTGCTGGTAGTAACTTAAAGATAGTAAGGGTATTTAATGCTAAATCAATTTTTTTCAGTACCATAGACAAATTATAATTTCAAAACATTGCCAGTAGCATTATTTTAATTAGAATATTCTGATAGGCTTGCAGAGGGAGCGAGTATACTGGCCGCATTTCACAGCAGCTTCAGAAACCAATTTAAGTTTATAATCCTCTAAAGTAAAATAAAACAGTTACACTGTAATGCACCATATAGATTTTGTTTCGCTTACGAGAATCATCTACAAATTTCAAGGTATTATTCCGCGCCCTGAAAATTGTCCTGTTATGTTGTTATGATTGTTGGAAACTGGGAAGTAACTGTTTTGGCCCTCGAGTGAGTAACTTATCTACGTACTAAGTTTATACCAGGAGTATCGTGTTAACCTTGAAGTGCACATTCCATTACTGGCATGGCATGAATGCTGTGATGCAATAGAGCCTACTACATTTGTGATTTACTGCTACTCCATTGTTTTAGCCGCAGGAATCCGTGTGAGCAGCGACGTATGGCCGAATTGATATCTTGCATTCCAGTGCAATTTAGTTCAATGCGGGTGTTATCAGAATAGTAGTAGTTATTAGTCGATCAATCTATAACATCATCAAGTTTTCTTGTATAAGTACATGGAAAATATTGTGTTTTTAGAAAATTGAGATTGCGACTTTGTATATAAGTAGGTACGTAGGTATTTATATCAGTAACATTTATCTACACTCATGTTATCATACAGTGTCATCATATCATCATAGTGATTGAAATAAAAACAGTTCGGACGGCTTCTGCCTAGGTTTGGTAGTAGTTTATCTGAAAGCTATAATAATAAAGTAAACTCAATAAGACATCAGAGTACCTACTTTAATACTAGCCTAGAAACCTGCCTAGTATATTAGGTACTTTATATTTTCAGGCCTTAGAAGTGGTGGAAATGATAATATTTCCTCAGAAAGTTCGCTTTACTAACTTTCAGTAAAATAATTTCCAAATCGCGAATCATTCAGAATATTGATCTAGATTGATAGGCGGGCTCTTGTGAAAGTGGAATGTTAGCAAGCAGAGTGGAAAATAAGTATTGATGTTTCTTTATTTTGTTATCGAAGGTTTTCTTTTGTTATAAAAATATACATATTACGAATTTATGAATATTATGTATATAAATTCATCAGACATAATGTTAAGTGCGATGAACCCACCAGTTAAAATGTACCACCGCTTTCAGATTAAATACCTAGTGTTAGTTAAGGACTAACCTTTGTAAATTTTTTGATAAGTATTTACTATTTAATAATTTAAGCCAAATATAAAAATGAATTTCACAAAAACATAACATTTACTTTCGTGAAGAAAATGTACCTACATTGAATAGGTAGCACGTATGAAAATTTCAAAACTCATCACGTCAAATGGACGCCATGTAATTCACGCCCAACTTGACAGTGTGAAGTGGAAGCAATTAATCCGTGCAGAAAGTACCTTTCTATATTATGAATGCAGCTCGCTGGACCATAACGCAAAGCCGTTGTAGAGCAGCGTTCAACAATATTGGAATAGTTTGTTTATATTTACCTTTCGACAGTCTGTATGCACTATGCACCACCCTGATTCGTTTTCAGACCCATGCAGAGCTGCTAGCTTCTATTGCGATCGAAAACCGAACATCCATATAAGTAACAATATTCTATGTACAGTTTCATCTTTTTTTTATCACTCACTACTGTTTGCACCAGAAATTTTCGAAGATATGATACATTACTTACTTAAATAGGTATAAGATAAGTATGATAGTTTTACGTATAGGTATTTATAGCTACTAAATTGAAACAATATCATAAAAAAATGTACCCAAACAATTTACCTACTATGACCCCATAAGCCAGGAATGTGACTGATAAATTACTATGCATATATACTTGTAGGTATACGTACAATATTAATATTAATAATCATAATCCAGGCAATATTGCGCGTTCCCTAATTATGTTTGTGGCGGCCTCACCAGAACACTGCAAGCTTGCAAGTTTTAATTGCTTCGTGTGACTCGTACGTGGCTCATTCACGGTGTCTGCCTCCCTCCCATCTCATAAAAGAACTTACTCTTGTAAAAGAGATGCAACGATGCGGCGCTAAGTTTGTGTTCTCTCGGAAAAATCACAACGAGTATATGACGACGCCTTTTCAATCGCAATACCTTGACATGCATGGGAGAGAGTTTTTAAATAGGTATTCTAGCGTACGAAGTCTCATTATTGTAGAGTGGAATATTTTCTTTAATTGATAGACCAGTTTTCTTCTCAAAATTAGTTACGGTTTCTAGGTTTGTTTTAAGTATAATTTTACAGATTTCACGGTATTTTGGTATTTTATGTTCAGGTATTTTTTTTAGAATAAACTAGGTAAAACCACCGATAGTCTCGATATATCGATCATAAACCAAACGTAGTACCACGTCCCACTACTAGTTCGAATGCCAAGTTGACCTGTGATACCCTCACGTTGTCATTGCACCGAGCAGATTGTAGTGTTTAGACATATTTCCCTTGTGTAGGTACCCTAATATTGCAGAGTGGAGTAATCCGATTAGGTAGGTATATCGTACCGAGGAGTCGTCGCTTACAACGCCTTAATATGTCGAAGCTACGAGGCCGGGAAGTTCCTATGTTTTTCAACGGAAAGCGAATGTTTGAACGCTCCTTCAAAACAAAGGAGATTTCGTAAATAAAACTTGGGCATCTGATTTCCCGGATAAATTTTGTGTCGTACTTCTTAATCCCCTCCTATTGTGATTTGAGATAGTAGGAAAATCGCATCGTCTTTTAGGCAAAATGATATTTAAATGAATATATATCGCCACATGAACAAACCAACTATACGGTTCCACACTAAGCAATGCTTGTATGATGGGTACCGTATAATGGACTGGGGACGAACCCAGTAGGTATATATGACTTATTTAAATATTAAACATTTATGACTTGGGTACAAACATTCGTGCTCATCACACAAAGTTTGTTCCTACCAGGATTCGAACCCGGGACCCTTGGCACAGAAAGCAGGGTCACTACCAACTGCGCTGATCAGGCCGTCATTCAATATTCATTATAAAATATATTTAATTACGCTTTGACCATTGAGAGACAAGCAGTAGAACAAAATAAAGGTTGCGAGTGCGCAGCCACGGCAAAGGCTAATTAGGTACTTAAAAATATTATCAAAGTAGAAAAGAGATAATAAATACTCGGTAAATCTATTCTAGAACTCAAGATTAATAGTGCGTATATTCCTTTATGAGCATATACTAAGTAACCTATCGCATTAGTTACACCATTTATATCTCAAGAACAGGTGGGCCGATTTTTATATTTGCTTTTTTTATTTGTCTATACCCATATAGCAAAATAACTATTAAACGTGGTAAAAATCGTAATAAAGATAATTCATTTTCTCAAACATTTGATTCTAAGGCGGTACGAAGTTCGCCGGGACAGCTGTATTGTATACAGCAAAGTTCCTGTACAGGAATATTACTGGATATGTCCAATGCATACTCTAAATCTTAAGAGCTTGTCAATAGTTTGATAGAGGTTAAACGTATTGCGGTTAATACTACGTCCTAGAGTTGTGAACTCAGGAATTTCCTGTTCATAACGCGTTGCCGTACAGCGGCGTAGTCTTTGACAAGTTTTCCAAAGTCGCTCCACTTACACGTCTAAGTTTCCGAAATTGTGTGCTTACGTTATTATAGCTCCGTGGCGTTTCGGAAGAATCCGTGTTTATGGAACTTTGAAAATGAAAGGAATTTAATTTGAAATAAAACAACGCAAGGGCATACTCGTAGCATTATTGGCTACGTGAAATATTCGCGAGATCACTACTTATATTAAAATTGTTTTATATTATATGTTTTCACTATTCGGCGTGTGAGGAAAAAAAACATAAACTAAGTATTACTCTACTCTAGTAGAGTAGCATTAGACCCTTTCTAAAAAAAACAATACCTAATAAAAATAATACTACAAAAGTAAAATTTAAAGTCTAGCACGTGATATATATAGATTCCATTCTCCTTATACATATATTATGTACCTAAGACCTGATTAGCTCAGTGGGTAGTGACCCTGCCTTCTGCGCTGAGGGTCCTGGATTCGAATCCTGGTGGGGACAAACTTTATGTGATGATCACGAATGTTTGTACCCGAGTCATGGATGTTATATTACTATATAAGTTATATACTGGGTTTGACCCTAGTCTATTTCAAGGTACTAATAACACAAACGTTGCTTAATGTGAGACCGTGTTGGTGTGTTTGTCAGGCGATATTTATTAATATAAATAGGTCAATAAAGATCTTAAGTCAGATTAAAATTTAATTCTAAACGAAATGTAAAGGCGTAGGGCTCGTGGGCGACGTGACTTATTATGAGTGCTAAAGTTAATTTGTCCTGCTTGATTAAGACGAGGATAAATTTAGCCTGATTTATTTCGGATCGCATCCTTTCATCAACTCAAAAAGTATTACAATGAAGTGTTTTCATATACATACATATACATATTTTATCCTATTCATATTATTCTATAAGTACTTATCTTAAGTTGTTTTTTTCTAACTTATAACACAAAAGTGAATAAAGATATCGTCACCCCTAATAGCAGCACGAGACATGGCAAACCTCTAAGAATATTCTTTTGTTTCAAACCCCCCTCGACCTCATGAATACATTCCTCTACCTCATAATTTTCAAACTTCAGCTACTTTCCCTCTTCAAATGCTGTAGCTTAAAAGTTTCAATTGAATAGAAGATGTAATCGTAGCGGCATATATCATAGATTTTGTTGGAAAGTTAAAGCTAGGGTGCCGGTAAACGATTGCCACTATAAAACTGAGTTGTGACTGCCGTTAGGTAATAGATAAGAAGAGGTAAGATGAAGGTGCAGTTAGATTTGAGTGAAAGTCGTAATAAATATAATTGCGCTCAATAAGAAACCGTAAATGTGAACTACACAGTAGTATAAATGGCTGTATTTCAGAAATCAACATAAAAATATATCATTTCTATTAATTTCTTATATTTACGCGAAGACTACACATTGAAATAAAACTTATTTTACAGATTTTATCACACCACACGTGGACCATAAACAACAACTAAATAGGAGAGTACCCCAGTTCAAACTATTACACTAGGACGTCTAACACGTCAGTCCCCCCGTGACCATGGTTGCTGTAAGGCAGCCGAAACGTCGGGAACGTAAACACATGAAATAAACACGATAATATCTGTGTAATAAGTTTTATTTCAATCACTTCTATTAATCAATTCAAATTCATAACCCACTCAATGAGATGTATCCTCTAAGGTAAGGTGCGTGTTGGGATATTGGGGAAAAAGAAGGCTACATTTCTCATTTCTAAGAATTATGAAATGTATTTCATGTCTTCAGCAATGTCCTACCTAATTTAAACTTTATTATCTTGAGATTACTACTTACATTTACACATGAAAAAATTTACTAATGACAGCTAAAAGCGGCGGGTAGGTCGATGTCTTTTAATTTGTAAAGCTTGACGGAAACTCACAATTGCCCCATAGACAGTTTAATTCTTCCCGGGCTGGAAAAGAAATGAACAGACACCTCTGCCAAAATGAAAAGAGCCTGATTTACAACCTGCGTAAAACCCGAGACCGGATCTTATTAACATTACTTTTTATAACACGGCCGGTGTTAAATTGTAACAATGTAGAGTGAAATTTAATTAAAACGTCTGGTTAGGTGTTAACTAGCGCCATTAAGCTGTGTGCTTTAGTACGCAACTCAGTGCAAGCTGAAATGTATTATTTTGTTTACTCGTGCATTATGTATCCCACCGCTAGAAATTATTTAATTATTATTTTAAGTTTTATTATTACTAAATACTGTGTTATTTTATTACCCGACCGCGACGCAAAGGAGCGCAATGTGTTTAGGTATTGCTATTTTATTGCGGACGAAATTCACGTCAGTACTGATTCTTTGTTTGTTACACCTGATATGGGTGACATACATATAAGACAGCTACTGACGTAATGCTAAGTGATATACAACTGCAGTTATACTGTAACTTGTTTGCATCTCCTCATTGAATATATGGAAAATACACTTAATATTATTTTCCGATAGAAGACAGCCGAATCTAATCATTCGATTTTTTTACGCTACCTATCCACCTGTCCGTTTGTTTATGCGCGCATTATGGGAAACTACTTGATGGGTTTTTATAAAATTTGGCATAGAAACAGCTTACAACCCGGATGAAAATATAGTACATTATTTATTCTACAAAATGGGTGTAATCCCACGAAATAGCTAAACAACTTCATCTCAATTAAATTCCACTTGGAGGGTTTTAATTACATTAATTAAGGTGATAGCAATACCGGGTAAATGTCTACAATCATATTTTTATCACGTGAATGAAAGGGTTTATCCGGGATAGGCAAATTAAAGCCTTAAGTCCAGGCATACAAAGCTCCGGGCACTGTCGCCTAAATTTTTTTATAAACAAGCCTGTATTAAACAAAAATCTGCGCAACATTTTTTTTAGTAATACAAAATGAAACTATATAAAGTACATACAACGCCGAAAAGTCCGGGTTAAAGCTCACTGAGTACGAAACCGTTATGAATTTAAGTATATATTTAACGAAAATGTAGAATTGGGACAAAGAGCCTGAATGGCCGTGTAATTTGGACAGATGTGCCTGCGGCAATACGTTGGCCGTACATGCGCATACAACAGCTATCGGTGTAACATACCCTGCCTTAATAAGTCCGGGGTAGCCCAGTGGGAAAAGGCCCCACTTGCATTTCGAAGGTCCTGGTTTCAAACCCTGGTACCGGGCACTAATGGGTTGTTTCCAAAAAAAAAGTGCGTAAACGTGTGTGTGGTCAACACCTGGATGGGTGACCACCAGTGGTATTTACAGCTGGGCGCTCCTGTTCGTACTTAAGAGGCACGTAAATTATCGGTCGCGACTATTACAGTCGGACAGCCGTATCTAGCCAAATAAATGCTATTACTAGCATAAAAGCATGTGCCCATCGCCAATAAAAATACGCGTATATTCAACTATATTATTAATTTTAGAGTGATAGTTGTATAAAACCACGTTATAAGAAATTCCTGGTATCGAGTTTCAGTGAGGCAATGTAATGTTACATTTTAGTCCCTCGGGCCCTGCCATCATGCCCCTACTTCACGGGTGAAGCTGCCGCACACGTTAGGGTAAACGAGCATTGGAACAGAATATATCTCCAAGCAGTTATATCAACACGTTCATTAATTGGTTACCAATTTGTTTTTTTTGTGTTAGAGGTGCATAACGTAATGGTGTGCTTCCATTGTAAGTATACGATTTCTGTACCAATGTAAAGTTGGTTGATAATCAAATTGAATTGACGCATTGCTTTGTTCCAGCTCCACAACAGTACAGATTGATTCACGTTGATTAAAGTTTTTATCATCATCTCTCTGTTGTTTCTATTCTACTCACCCTATTTTGAACCATTTCAAAATTGTTTCTGATAGGTACTAAAAACATTATATTAATGTATATATACAAGACGTCGCTTTGATGTGTAGGGTGCCTTTAATCCCTGCCTACCACACTTGACGTCTAACATTTTCGAGGAGGTTCACGAACCAAAACGTCTTTTGTGTTACGCCGACAATTTTCTTCGAGAGTGCTTTCAATGGCGCCTATCATAAGCGAAGCTGTCCCAAAATTATAATACAAAATGAAAAATCTGTATTATTTTTATGTTTTAAACGTAAGTGGAAAAATGTATACAACAAGTATGTTGATCTTAAGACGTAAACACTTAGTTGATTCGAAACGATGGTTGGCAATTTGAACTGTACGCAGGCGAATTTGCAGTGAAACGGTATTATTTTATAATTATTCCGTGGCATCATTGCCGTGTTCGTTGTTTTTTTATATTATACGAGTTGATTGAAGGACGTCACAGAATACTTCTTCAAAGAGTGTAACGTTCAAATTTATAGTGGTGTAAATACAATGGCATTTAAAAAACATTTTTCAGAAGAAAGGTACTTTGTGTGCTGCGTGATTCGGAAAGGGTATACTTACTACCATTTAAACCTGCACTTCTTTAGCGCATTTGTCATTACGTATACGAAGTAAGATTTTCGGAATGTACATTTAAAAAAATGCTTATAAAAATCACAATTATCATCTTGTAGGGAGCATTTTTTTAAACCAACGATTATTGAAATTGCGACTCAAACTTTTTATTACAAATGTGCTAAAGAAACGCAAACTAAAATAGTAGTCTTTCTGTAGTCTGTCTGTGTAATCCCGCTTTATTTCTGTAAATGTAGGGGTAAGTATATTGACAACAAACTATGAAGACATTGACAGGTAATAGGCTCGAGATCACGAAGAGGGTACAAAAAGGGTTCGGAAACTAGACAGAAGTCCGTAAAATAAAGAACTGATGTACAAAAGATTACTTTTAGTGCGGCAATATTGCCTAAACCTGATTTTAATGATTTCAGCGTTTATCTATAGTTTGAATGTGACTTTGATTAAGTTATGGATCAAAATAAATAGTTTATCGCTCAAACACAATTAGGCGAACCAAGCTTACATTAAGCATTACATAAGCCTATGGAATCGATACAAGAGTAAAGAAACGGGAAATACGAAATTCCTGAAGTAATCTAAATAAAAAAATATTTACTCAACGGAGATGCTACTTTATATTGATTGCATTGTGAGCTCTCATATGAAAACATATGAAACGTACTTATAGATGGGAGTTCGAGTGGAAGCAAAAAGCTTTCAATGTCTCGCGAAATACATTTACACGTTCTCTGTAAATGATATTACTTATACGTTTATGTAGGAACCGGTAAATGTCTGGATTGGGAGATAAACAAATTATTATTTTTATTTATGAGCTTTTCGCTGATCATTTAAAAAGGTTTCATTTGCTTTTATTCTTAAAACATTCATTCTTTGTTTAGATAACATTTTTATACAAGCAACAAGCATAATTTGACAAGTTATGTAGGAAGGAAGATATCATGAATAATGTTTGCTTAATGTTATTAATTAGAACTCTAAATCCAAAAGATTATTTTCGAAATTAGCCCGGGCAGGAATCTAAACCGCATCGACCCGGTGCAAAGAGTTGAGCGTCTGCACTCAAGGAATCGACAAAGCTGCCGTCAAATATAATCCAGGACTTGTCTTAGTTCCAGAAATTACAAAACCTCAGGCTAAAACATATAAAGTAACATCGCATCTGTGATCGCAAAATCTCCGTATAAAAATGCAATCCACCGCTCCATTTAATCCCATCTATAGGCGATAAATGCTAATTCCATCCCAACTTTTAAAACAAACACAAAATTCGCTACACAAGGGAGAAGCAACGCTTTTGTGGGCAAATATTAAAGAAAAACTTGGACTCGTAGTTTCTACCTTAGCATAACTCGGTTAAGTTTTAAGTATTTTATTTTTTTATTTTATTTTTATTTTATTTATTTATTGAACACAAAACAGGTTACAATCAAGTATGCATTAATGGTGACATGGAATATAGTTGCTTAAATATAATTATAACCCAAAAACTTGTGTTTTCAAAATGATAAAATATACGAGATAAGTAGAAGTTAAACTTAGGCACTACTAATGTACTATAACATAATTAATACTAAATGTTAACATGCATTTCATTAAAAAACATAGGTAAGTGTGAGAAGTTAGGCGAATGCTATAACTATTGTTTGAGGATGTTATGGATTTGTCTCTTAAAAATATAAAAATCATTACTAAATAAATCCACAGACGGATTATCATGATTCAACACATTGTATTGCCGACACATACGAACAATGGGGTTAAAGTAGGATGTGTTATTGCGAAATACTTTAAGGGTAAAAACGTTTGGCTTGCGGCATCTATAATTGGTATTAATATTTAAGTCAGATAATAATAACGGGGCCGAGTCTATTAAAGAGTGTGTGATTTTATATAGATAAATGAAATCACTGATGGTACGCCTGGATTCTAAAGAGAGCACGTTAAAGTGAGTTAACCTGTCCTTGTAGGATTTTAATTTTCGGTGCATGTTATGTCGAAAACATAATATTTTTAAAGAAGTCTTTTGTACCCTCTCTATACGATCAATATGTATGTGGTAAAAAGGAGCCCAAATAACAGCACCATACTCCATTATAGATCGAACCAACGTATTGAACAAATAAATAAAGCTACAAGGATTTTTGAACTTTCTAGTTATGCGAGCTATAAAACCCAGTATCTGCGAGCCTCTTTTAATGATATGGTCATAATGATTGCGGAAAGATAACTTGTCGTCAAAGAAGATACCAAGATCCTTCACAACAGACCTGCGTTCAAGACTACGACGTTGTAAAGAATAATCAAATGTAACTTTGTTAATTTTGGTGGTAAATGAGATAATAAAACATTTTTGAACATTTAACAACATCAGGTTCTCGGTGCACCACTCATTAATTACATCAAGGTCGTTCTGAAGATCAATAGCATCGTTGATCCTAGTGATTATATTATATATTTTTAAGTCATCAGCATATAACAAGCATGGACACTTCAGGCGGGCAATGAGGTCGTTGATAAAGATGATAAAGAATAAAGGGCCAAGATGGGACCCCTGAGGAACACCGGAGGTGATATGAACAGGAGTTGATACATCACCTTTAAGTGCAACCAATTGCGTTCTCTTAGCAAGGTACGATTCGACCCATCGCAGCAAAGAACCGTGGATACCAAATGCGTTAAGTTTGGAACAGAGTATATTGTGGTTAACCTTGTCGAATGCCTTGGAAAAATCGGTGTAGATAGAGTCTACTTGTACAGCTCTGGCGAAAGCAGAGCATAAATAATTTTTATATTCGAGAAGATTACTTATAGTGGACTTATTTCTAACAAAACCGTGCTGATTAATGGCCAGTGTAGGCTTAACATGGTAATACATGTCATCGTAAACAGTGGATTCCAATAGCTTGGCAAAACAAGAGAGAATACTTATAGGCCTATAGCTCTCACATGAGGACTTATCACCACTTTTGAAAATTGGAACTATGTGTGCTGTCTTCCAAAAAGAAGGGAACACCCCGACCCGCAGAGATTGGTTAAAGATAAGATGTAAAGGCTCAATGAGTTCATTAGCACATTTTTTTACAAAAAGTGGAGGTATGCCATCGGGTCCAGACCCTTTCGAAGAGTCAAGTTCCTTGATCTTTGATAATATTTTCTGAGGAGTGATAATAATTTTATGCAGGGTATTATTATTATTTGAAATATTGTTAGTGGGACTAGTAGCGATACTATCACGACTTTCAAATACAGAACTAAAATATTTAGAGAAGAGCTCGCAAATGCCTTTGTGATCAGAGGAACTAAGAGCTCCGTATCTCATGGTTGACGGGATGGAATTACCAAGATTCTTTTTATTATTAACAAAGTTCCAAAACGATTTGATATTTGTTGTTAAAGATTGCTCAACAGTTGATAAGTAACTTGTGTAACACTGATCTATTAGACGTTTGCTGCGGGTGCGTAAAAGGGCAAAAGTATCGTAGTCACGTGGATTCTTATATTTTTTAAATAATTTATGAAATTTAAGTTTTTCAGCAATGCTTCGCTTTAAAGCCGGTGTGTACCAAACAGGAAAATTATCCGAGCCTTTGGAGGTCATGCGTGTGTTATCACGTATAAGCTTATTAAGTACATTGTAGAAAACAGCTACATTAGCGTCAACATAAGAGCACGATAGCAAGGAAGTCCAGTTAGTTTGGTTCAATCCACTGTTGATCTTCTCATAGTCGCATTTATGAAAGTTTGGATATTTATATCGCTTAGGTGAAAGGCTTTTTTGAGAAAAAGATGTGAGCGTGAGACTCAGGGCAGGGTGGTGTTTATCTAAGCGGCTTATGGGAGAAGCTTCATGCACAACTAAATTGTCAAGTGTGGAGAGAACCAAATCAAGACACCGTTTATTTATGTTAGTTATAGTATTGAACTGTGCTAGGTTGCATAACTGGTAAAAATCAAGAAGGAGATTAGACTTAAGGTCAGATGATGGAGAGGGAGTAGCATAGAAAGTGTTTATAGTTTTAGTCCATATAACATTGGGAACATTAAAATCACCAATAAACAGGAAATCCTCTGATAGGTTAGAATGTAAAATAATGTTCTGACAATTAGTATAAAATTCAGATAAGTGTTTAGTAGAAAGGTCTGGAGGTAAATAACAAATACAAAAGTTGATAACCCTCCCGCGTTCAGAATTTGGTAAAATACTGATCCAAACATCCTCAAAGTTGCTTTCCCAGGAGACTTGACGTACCACATTGAATCGTTTACTAATGGCAACAAGAGCTCCACCACCTTCATTCTTGCTTATGCATGTGCTATGTCGGTCCCTTCTGAATACACTGTATCTGGCATCAAAGATTTCATCATTAAAGACACTCTCGTTCAAATTAGTTTCAGTTAAGCAGATCATATCATAATTACAATTTAAGATGTTTAAATATAGTTCATGAGTTTTAGATCTAATTCTATTTACATTCTGGTAATAGATATCCATAAGAACAAATGCTTAGTATGTAGATTTATACTATAAAATATTTATATAAGTATAGATATTTAAAAAATAAAAAGTTATAATAATTCAAGGGATAAGTTTTTTCAGTGAATCGGAGCTTTTAATAAGAATAGCATTAGAGGATTCATCCTTACGGATATATACGCGACCAAATCTCACCCATACATACTTATAATTACATGATTTAGCAGTTTTACGAGCTTCAGCATATAGCATTTTGGCCTCAGGTGACAAGTGCTCAACCACATATATTTTATTCGGCTCCCCATCAATTCCGAGATGACGAGAGCTGAGCGGAGCATTAGATTGCATCTTGTTAAAGCGATGAACAGCCGATATTATCATATCTCTCTGACGAGGAGAAGACAGTGTAACCAATATGTTACGCGGCCGATTGGAAGAGGGGTCCATTTTGGCAATACGGCGACAGGCGCGCAAAGAGGAATCATCAATATTAATCTCAAGCAGATCCGTTAATTTCTTAAATATGGCTTCAACGTTTTCATTTCGGGATTCAGGAACCGCCTGAATTTCAATATTGTGACCTCGTGACAATTTATCCATAGCTTCGAGACGGGAACCCATTTTGCGTATGGTATCTTTAAGACGGAGGTTTTCGTTTTCTAAATCACTAATTATGGTTGTTTGGTCCTCTATCTTGCATTTAATGATTTCCTGATCCGTTTTAATCGCGTTTTGTTCGCTGGTGATGATGGCGGTAGTATACTGGAAATCATCTTTAAGCTGCTGCAAAGCCGTGGTCAATTCATTTTTCACCATAACCTTTAGGTCTTCTTTTAATGCATTACGCAAGCTCGACATGAATTGGTTTAAAGTTTCGTTTAATTTTTGGTCTAAAATTTGACCAATTTTTTCTATGGTAACTGGCTCGCTCGTTACAGAAGATGGTTTTAACCCGCTGACGGTACTTATCATGTCCTTTGCGACACTATGATCGAGATTATCAAGGGACATATTTATTGAGTCATCAACAACCACGGGTATCTGGTGACGCCGGACCGGAGTATTGCAGTTGGATTTATTGCGTCTAGTTACGTTATTGCAAGCAGGGCATACCCAGGATGCCAAAAACTCATCACTCAGTGTTGCATACTGATCGCTTTTAATATTGAGACATTCATAATGATATTCTTGTCTACACAGTCTGCAGTGTAGGAAGCTATTAGGCAGTAGCAAGCATTTACACGCACTACAATTCATAATAGTAGCTCAACTATCTCAGTTATATAGCAATATAGCACAACGGGCAAAGTTGTAGCTACACTTGGTTAATTTAGCAAAAGTCGGAGTGCAAAGCTCGTCAGTATATTAATGCAATTAGTATTGGTAGGCAGAGTAAGATAGCGCACGAATATTTCACCACGGTGGATCACTGTCAGCGTAGCCCAGCGGTAACAATGGCGCGCCACACAGGCTGGTGCGCCTTCACCGAAGCGGGTTCGAATCGTCGCGCCGCCGGATCACTTTTACTAATGTTTTACGGATTCCTTAAGTACAGTTGCACTGTCCCGTGAGCGAGATGACCGATAAAATCCAATATGGCCGCTGCCAGATATGGGCAGGCCCACAAGATGGAACAGGAGGGTCCGATATTCAACCGCGCTTCACTTAACACATTAAACTCACTTCAAAAAATAAAATTTAAAATTAAAATTAAAATTGAATAACACATTAGAGTGCAGCAAGCAACACGTCCACCTCGCACGAATGACTTGGACGAAAAAAGTATTGGGGAAAGTAATATAAGCCAACGACATTTGTGCTGGTTTCGTTGCACCAATAGTTGCAGTTTTCTATACAAGGCAGCTCGAACAATCGGCGCGAGAGAAGCACTCCCTAGCTCGCGTCAGCTGGAGGGACGCATTAACACTGTGGCCAACATTCACATCTGAATTCTGAGCTGAGTCAGTGCGGAATAAGTTTGGAACAGGTAATCTACTTTGTGTGCTCTGAGTTGGAGCCAAATAATATGGTAATGGATTTTTTTAAGCAAGTAGATATTGTTCAGCTTGCTATGGGCTTGTTCAATGATTCAGCTGAAAAAATAACGATGCTGATATAAGCCTTGCACCAAAATGACGCATTGTACTCCAATGAGATTTTTAAAGATTATTTTTAAACTTTAAATGTAATTAACTTTGTAGAATATTTAGGTTATATCAATAGGTGTAAATAAGATAAAAATAATAATCAATAACACAATACATTATTGTAGTAGTAAGTACCTATTCTGTAATATTTAGAATCCTCTTTATTTTATAATAATTCAACACGGCACAATTTTTTTGTCAGTGAAAAAATTTTACGGTACCATTTACATATTAAATTAATTAAGCGTAGCGCATTAATGATGCAAATTGGCAAATAAGCTATCGTTGTCCGCAACCAGGCTTGATCCCGCGGGCCCGCTAAATAAATAGGTGCCCTCTCAACAAGCCGATCGTTTTCAATAGCTGCCGTGGACCTATCCGCAAACACGCTTAATCCCACACCACATAAAGTTAGTTAGGTAATGGACGTACATTTATATTATACGTTATATAGGCACATGTGTGAATAAATAGGGAAAGAAAAAATTGCCGAGAGAACTATATTAATGATTGTGTTAAAATAGTTTGTAATAATGATTGTTCAGGTAATCAAAATTCGAAAAAAATATCATTAGCTATCTCCGTGCGTAAATACTCTGCATGGCTTATGCAAATTCCAATGATTGATTTGGATTACCTACATTACCAACATTTAGTATTGCTGTCTGAATGTTCCGAATGTTATTTCACATAACAATTAATACGGCAAACATTAACAATGCAAATTGACGAATAAGCTATCATTGTACGTTGAAAATGTGGCATCCTCGCTCCATAAACAAAGTACATAATAGCGGCTTATTTTCATGCCGACATTACTCGCCAATTTTCAGATTGAAAGATAACGTTCTATGGTGAAGTTTAAAAGGAAACACATTTGAGGGACATTATTGAATAATAATGGCACGTTTAGCCATCAAAGTTCTTTATTCTTTTGGATACGTTTTAAAAAAGCACATTTGCTCGGAGATAACATCAGCCATTATGATGTGAGTTCTTTTGATACAGTACAATTATGTCAATTTCTGAATTAGGAAAAAACTTTTCCAATAACTTATATGTTAAAATATTAATATATATATTACAACGAAAATACTCTACAAAGAAGACTCTAAAAGTTTTTGTGCTAGAGAAGAATCAACGCATGGTACATTTGGGAATATTTTTAAGTATGCAGCAGATCCAACAATAATAGTGTAGGTGCGGAGATGGCGTTGAGTTATGAGTAGAAACACAAACTCCAGCTGGGCACATTGGCAGAACAATTCTTGTGGTTCATGCGAGGGTGGCGTGCCCGAATATTGCTGCTATTAATCAGATTCCAGGGAGCAGGCGAGGCTAAGAAGAATGGCACACCAAACAATAACACCACGGCAACCTTGCCGCACCCTCAGTTATACATATTTATATTTATGTATAATATATCGTTCGTCATATATTTGAAGTTACAAAATAAATGTTTGTGTATCTTGAAAAAGTAAAAAAATGTGAGGTAATCATAGTTTGTATGCTGTTAGGTCATACTTAAGTATTTAAGTGTACCTCGTAGATAAAACTATAAAACTCCTGTTATAAACATTGGTAAAATTGTGCTGGAAAAGTTGACGGAACGGCCATCAAGTTACCCATTAACTTGTTTGCTTCTCAACATCTTACAAATCAAACAAATTTATCACTTCAAAGTTAGGCCAGATCTTGTCGGACGGCTTACGTTGACTTTTCGATGAACTAACAGTAGCTGCCACATATTGGCTTTGAGCAGCCAATTAAAGTTTACATCAGAATTCGGAAACTAATTTTCAGTAGTTTGACAGAGTCAGCCGTTCGGCCGGCAGGTAACTTTGCGGGCGGACCACTTGCAACCAAAACTGTTTCTGAATAATTTACTTCTTAATTGGAGCTAATTTAGAAGATTTTTATAACAATTTCTCGTTCGCTTCACTTAAAAAAACATAGATACGGAATGGCCTTATTCTAACAGCTGTTTCTAATGAAAAACTTAGTGTTAATGGTTGAATGAAATATTACTATATTTTAACATTGAAAAAACTATTATTTTGGATTTTATCGCATTTATTTTATGTTTTTACGTCCAAACATACTATTGCAAGATCTCAAGACACTGTGAGCACTTTCTGCGTAGATCTGACCGCAAGCAACAACTAAATATGAGGGTACACCAGTTCAAACTATGACACTCGTACGTCAACCACCACGGTCCTCCCGTGATCATGGTTGCTATAAAGCAACCGAAACGTCGGGACCATAAAAATATAAAATAAACGCGATAAAATCCGAAACATTTGTTTTATTTTAATGTGTAGTATTCGCGTAATATAAGAAATCAATACATTATTATATTAGTTATTAAATTTAAGAATGTTAACCGAGCTACAAATAATACGGGATTTAAAGTCTATCTAAGATCCTGAGTGTTGGATGTCTATATAAGTGCAATAGAAAAACTTTCCCATTAAGTGAAGTTAGAAGTTGACTCTACAATGAGATGGCACTAAATTAACTTCTCAGTGGCAGGTCAAGAGGATCGCATATTTTGGTTGTTTTGTTTCAATTAAAATTGTGCAGCAGTTCGTGTTGAGGCTAACAAGTAATTATGAACTTGTTCGTTTGCAGCGATGAGAAAACTTTGTCTCTTTGAATTTGAAAATTATTTGTCATTTTATGAACATGGTATTGTTTCGAAAAATGTTTAATGTTTTATGGAAATCCAGCCCGCTTTCAATACTGGTTAAACAATTTTGAAATTTAAGAAATAAAATATTTTTATCATTAAAGTGACTAACGGGCTACTCTGTTCAGTGAGCGATTCACTTGGAAGTTAAAAAGTTCGAGTAACCATTCCTTCCGCTTAGTTTGAAGTTGAATTTCGTATTATAAAAAGGAGTTCTTATTTCAAACATTCCATGGCGTTCTTTTGTTCTTTCAACTGTTTAATAAAACAAAACTGCACACTCTTTTCGTCTGAATTTTTAACCGACTTCAAAAAAAAGGAGGAGGTTCTCAATTCGGTTGTATTTTTTTTTTTTTTTTTTTATTTTTTTTTTTATTTTTTTTTTTTATGTTTGTTACCTCATATCTCCGTCATTTATGAACCGATTTGGAAAATTATTTTTTTATATGAAAGGATATGTTTACAGATTGGTCCCATTTTTTTCAAAAAAATGTTCTGATGATGGGATCCATGAGGAATTGAGAGAACTCCTCAAATTTTATAGGCATACCGATAGCAATTTTGGTATTTTCATCAAGAAGTCAAGCATTTGCATTCAGAAAGTATCATTTGCTGAAGTGGAAGTGATGAAGAAGGCCACAAATGGCCAGCGGAACTTGTCAGTGATACGTATTTCACGGGTTGCGCCAAGATAATCTCGATTATTGGTATACCTATTATCCAGTAAAAATATTGATTTACAAATCTTTTTAGTGACAAAGAATAGTAAATATATGCACTAAAAAGTTTAAAATAAAAAACTTTTTAACAAAATAAAAACCGTCTTCAAAAAACTAAAAAGCAAAAAATAATCTAATCTTGAAATCTACCTTGTCTAACCACATCAAATATTTAACTAATCTGAAGTCGGTGCCAAATAAACAACCGACGAAGAATAACAAAAGTATACTCAGTAACGAGATGCGCGGACCAATTTGTAGGTATAGTCTTTGGCGCAGACCGGCAATACTCGACTCAGTTGTTAGTTTGGCACCGACTTCAGATTAGTTAAATATTTGATGTGGTTAGACAAGGTAGATTTCAAGATTAGATTATTTTTTGCTTTTTAGTTTTTTGAAGACGGTTTTTATTTTGTTAAAAAGTTTTTTATATTATTAAACATTTTACGACCCCAACATTAGATATAACAAGCCAAAAACAATGAAATATGTATACTTACCTACATATCACTTGCTCTGGCAGTCCTTAGTCAACTTGAATAATGTTTCCTGAACACTGATTTGTAAGAGATAATATACTTGACGAAGGAATTGTCGGTAGGCACACTATCATTTAGCTGGATTGATTCAACATAAGATAGGATTGATTGAAAATGTCAACACAACACCGTAACTGGAACGAGAGGAAACCTTTACAAATCGCGTAGAAAGAGACTAGTAATGCGATAGTGAACAGAACAGATGTGGGGTAACCATTGTTAGCCATAACGGCAGACGCTGACGGAAGCACTTGTCAATGTCAAACGGCAAAGAGGACGCCTGTTTCGTTAAATATTGTTGAATAAGAGCTCATACAGATAGAGAGTGTTCGGCGTTCCACGTTCTGTGTTTTTTGAAATGTATGGTATGCTTGAAGGCTTTCCTGTGTGTTTGGGCTCTTACGGCTGGATGTTACCACACCACTATTAAAACTGCGAGCTTAACTATGTAGTTACTCTCTACTAATCTAATAGAGTGAGAGTTGTGATACTTGAGAAACGCAGGTTCGAAAGGTAGTAAACTCTTTCTGAATCGGTTCTTAATATAGATTGGAATTAAAAACCCTTGGATTGCAAATCTCTTACCATACTAGAATGCTTACAATTATTTTTTTCAATTGCTTACAATTTCATATCATATAACAGTTGTCTAAGAATTTAACTTTTAAATACTGATGATGCTACTTGCGTAGCTATTACATAAATAATAACATCAATGGATTCCATGTTAACGGGAAACAACGTTGTTTTACACCTGTTATACGGTTCAGTATATAATCATTAAGCACCAAATTAGTGATGCAAATTCTTTGAGCTTAGCATATTATTAGCCGCATCCTCTCAAGGGTCTAATAAATAAACATGAATCGCGGCGATTGAACCCACGCAGAGCCAATTTGATCTGATACCTACTAAATGTTAATTTCATTTTAAATACCGAATAAGTGAACTAAACATCCAATTTTCTCTTTTTATCAGACTCAAGTGCTTTCAATTTGATTTATTGTATAAATAATTAATTTTCCTGTTACAAAAAGCCTCAATTTCTTTCATTGAATATTTGATTGCCTAAAGATACCTGTTTCAGAATACCATTGTGGACTTACCTGATCCGGCTTATTTAATTATTTATTTGATAGCTTCCTATACGGTTTCGTTTGCGTAAAATTGACGGAGCTTTTTGATTTTTTGTTTTGGATCATTGTTATCGCTAAGTATTATAATTTACTACTAATTAAAACAAAGACTTATAAAACTACCGCCATTATAAATAGCATACGCCGGCTCGCTTGAGCAAATTCGTTCAAAGGTAGGTTAGCAGGGTAACCCACCCCTTAAAACAAATTGCTCAGGCGTTTATTACATCACACTTCAAATACAAATGAGAAACATTAAAGATCATGAAACATAGACAATGTGACATAATTTCGTCGAGTTGTAACAAGTAGACTGTAAATATTTCACGTTTGTATTTGCGGTTCCTCGAGCATACATCTGTAGATCTGAAATAATTTCTGTCTAACACATGATTTTAACTTTGTACCTCATCGTTTTGCAGTGGTTTTAAGATTGCAGTGTATAATTGCTATTTATTAAAAAGCGAACTGTCGCTTGTACATACCTACATCATCATGTATGCATAAGGGACTAGTGTAGACACTCAAAGCGAAATGATGACAAGCTTTGTAAATAATTAACATTCTCTAATTGTGCTTTCATACATGATTGATTATTGGTGCACTATAGTGTTGTTACTTGTTCTGAAAATCATGTCGTAGATAATAACAGATATACATATAAGTAATGATTTTAAAAATACAGAAAAACGGTTGCAAAATATGCTTTCTTATTAAGGGGTTTAAGATATAGCCGTTTGATTAGATATAATCAGGTTATTGGGTAGCAGGTAAATACATAGGACGTGATCAATAGTGATCAATATGACAAGTAGTGTTTAGGACAAAATCTTCTTTATCAAAAGGTTGTATGGAGAAGATTGAAGCTTTCGTGTGTTTATTAGTATGATAGTGTTCCTTGTGTTTGTCCCTTCTATAATATTTGTATAATAGTGGTAAATAATAAAGAGTTATCTATCTATCTATATGAAAGTTAATAATAATAAACATCAAAATAATTTCTACTGACGTAATTGACAATAAAACACGTAACTCCTCAAAGTACGGGATCGAATCGTGAATGACTTGATGGAAATTGTTGTAGACAATTTGCCCGTCCCTTCAATTGCGCCAATAATGGCCATGATCTCCAGGCGTGAATGTTTGGGTCGACCTACGTGGCCCATTTTCTGTTCACTGAATACATTTAACAATCTTGTAGATTTTATTTAGGTACCTACGTATATTTTTAAAACTATGTTTTTAACATCGATGACCTACCGTGTAGAACATGTTGGTTAGTTAAGTTTTTAATTTTCACCCGCAAAGGTTGGATTAATCGTAAGCTAATTTAAATCCAAAAAGTACTTATCATATGCACTGCGTATTACCATCCGTGTGTTACCATATGCCCCAATACTTATGACAGCCAGAATCTCAATAGACCTCATAGAGGAGTTCGGTTTTGTTGCCATCTTTGATTATCGAACAACTTGTTTGATTTATAATTGGAAAAGTTGACAAGCTGAAGGCCAGTGGTGGGTCCCTCTTTCCCGATTTGCTTTTATAAGCCTGCGTATTAAGAATTAAGTTGACATTTATGTTTAAGAAATGTAATCTTGTGTGACGTCGCCAGGTGACTGTACTTAGGATTTAGTGTGCCAATCGCATGAATGATATAATGTAATATATAATATTGTCATTCTTATGTTACAAGAATAATAATATTAAATACTCGAAAAGCAGTCGAGAGAACTTTATCATTTGAGCACATGTGTAGTTTTACAGAACCAAAGAAAAAGAAAGGAAGTCATGATTAAGAACAAGAGATCAAAAGACAAAGAAATAAGATAGGCTAATTGAAAAAACCCCGCCACGTTCGATAACCGAACTCAAGTTTTCCGGTTTTTAAGACCGAAGTATATCATTTTAATGAGCAAATGTATCTGACAAAATTCCTTGGAGACCATCAAGTTATTTGTTAATAAAAGAATATTAAGATCCACGACTTTTGTCCAATAAAGAAATGCCTCGAATTAAAGGAATATATAGCGCGCTCCACGGGGAGAGCGAATATTTATTCCTGCAGCGTAACTGAGGACTCGCAATTATTGGGCAAATGTTTACGGAGTCGAGTGGCCTGCTGCTCTCTGCTCTGTATTTGTGCCAACTACTTTCCCATTATAAAAAAAGTACTAGTTGCTTTCTCACAGACTCGCTGCCAATAGCACAATGAGCTAATAAAACGAGACTTAAGTTATCGTAGTTACATTCCCATTTCTAAGGAGCTACTTAACAACTAAGTGTGTTTGTGATTGGCGTGTTTCAAGCGTATATTTTGATACGAGAAACCTAACTGTTATTCAGTAATACCTTTTGATAGCAGAGGAGCAAATGACACAGTGTTTTCCATGAATTATTCAGAATTTCCGACGTGAATATATGAAACATTCTTGAAGTAAACCTCTGGAAAACCTCGCATGTGAGCGTATAAATCTCTACGTGAAAGATAATCGGGTTGGCGGAACTGATTCGCTCACAAATTGAATAAGAGGCACGGGATATACCCCGCGAGTGGCGCGCGGGAGCCGAGACGGGACCCGCGATATTCCGCTAAACTGTGAATTACTCTACTTGTAAACTATTGCTCTGTTATAATGAAATATTGAGGTTTGCTCCAACTAGTATTTTTATCGGGTACATTATTGGCATACATTTGCAAGTGAGTGTGTGCATACTATTCATGGCCACTTCCAAACTCGCCTACTAATTGTAAACAGATCATAGATCCATACAATCCTATTAACCTGAGTCAATGTTAGTTGACGGCAACGTGATATTAGATGGTTCAGAACCAATAATAGAATGTTTTTCGAGAATTAAAACTTCTTATATTTACGCGAATACTACACATTGAAATAAAACTATTTTTTAAGAATTATATCGCGTTTATTTTTCGTTTTTACATTATATGGTTGCTGTAAAGCAGCCGAAACGTCGGGAACGTAAAAACGAAAAATAAACGCAATAAAATCCTTAAAAAATAGTTTTATTTCAATTAAAACTTCTTTATTAATTAAACCTCTTTGCGCTTGTTATAGTGATTTTTGCCAAAATACTCGTACGAGTAATATAGTGGTGTTTTTAGTCCATTACTTGTGTTATTTATTACTTTGAACATATCTAGGGATATCTAAAGGTATGGTGGTGTAAATGTTTTCAAAAATGCATAAAAATAAATAATGACTATGTTCGTGCCTAAACGTTTGCGTTATTTAAAGTAGAAATACTTCATATTCTAATAAAACAATAATATCAACGAGTATAATATCAAGAGTGTAGATTCAGATCAATACATAAAACCTGTAAAATCGGAGCAAATAATAAATGTACTGAGAGTTCAATTTACAATATCATCGTATTTTGTAAAGTTCTATCAATGTCTTCACGGGTTCGGCAAGATCCCGGGGGAGTATTTCATTACTTTTATCTAATTTAGCGGAAAATCAAATCTTTCAATGAGATTATCCCAACGTCCGTGGAACTGGCGACGCTTCGATGAGTTCGCGCCTCCGATTCTACCGTGATTTCTTACGTTTATCCGCAAATAATCTCTTGTATTGTTATGAGCAAATATTATTAGGTACTTAGTGTGTACCTACAGTTTGTATAATATTTTTAAATTAACAATTGTGTAGGTACCTATGCTATGCAAATCTTTGCATGGTTTTCTTTGGCTTCATAAAATGTGATTGATAATTGGTATATTGAATGTTTACAACGTAAACATTGCTGATAATAAAGAAAGTTAACACATATTACATGATAAATGAGATAAGATTCAGGGAAATATTTATGAAGTTTAATCCAAACTTGCCGAACTCAATTCAGAATTGAGCTGAAAGAGCAGGACGAAACCGCGGACTTTCAAACGGCTCACCGATAGAAATTTCATTATTTAATTCCGATTTTCGCACGCCTCTGACTTTTCTGGCCAACAAAAAGGCCAGCGGGCGCGCTGGCGGTGGCTTTGACGGAATTAATTGAAGTTTTCGCGCAAAAATACCTAACTAATTAGTAGTAGTTCGGAGAACGGCGCGCTCTAGCCGCGCAGGTATACAGTTAATCGCAATTGTACAGCTATGCAATTGCAACCACTGCAACCCATTGCGGATTTGCACCTCTTCCGACCAGCCAGTCCTGTATCACTATCAACGGGAATGTGAACGTAAAGATTTGTTTTGTTTTGTAGACTATCTGGATTCTAATTTCATTGATTCTTTTGTTCTTACTCCACGAATGTAAATTATATTTGAGAGAGGATATTTTTAGAAAAGATTTAACGAATAGATTAATTGACAGCAGTCAGTGGCGGGGCAAGATTTTTGAGATTTCCTCTGGTGGTGCAATAGGACGGATTTTATATTTTTTTTGATATTGTAAAATTGTTTTCCATGAAAAGTTTTATAGGAAATGGTAACCGAATGCTTTTTAAAAATAACACTTTTTAACTATTGGTCACACCATCTATGGAATAAAGCCGCAAGATAAAATCACAACTTTTCGGCACAAATAAAAACGAGGTTCCCTTAAAATAAAATTTTCATTTTATTTGTATCAAGTGATCGTTTACAAAATATTCACGGTACCCTATCGATTTTGTACATTCAATTACATTAAAGGATCAGAGCTGTAAATTCGTCACATTATACGGCTATAAAAAGCCATGAGAAAAAAGGGTCTCCTCATAAATATTTTAACAACTGCTGGGTACCTACAGCGTCGCTTTACACTGCCAAATATGTGCCTCAAGGGTCTGCATCCGATTACAGAACTTCATCATTGGTTGACAAATTGTTTGAAAAGAATTTGACGCTCGATCAATGTTTGGGTCTTTTGAATACTTTTGTCCAAAAAAGGGATTTAAACAAAAAGTGATTTAAAATAAATTGTTCAATGCAGATCGAGTGAGCAAAGTAATACCAAAATGAAAGATAAAAAAGCGGTGTTCTATATCTAAAGAGAGCAGAGTTATTAGTACGTACCTACTGTCTGGTGCTGGAATTCTTTGCGGGGAATGTAATGTCGCACCTCGGTGCTCGGACTTCATTATACAAAGCTTTTGACGGGCGTGGAAAAATTGCACAAAAACGCTATAAATGTTCTCTCAGTGTTTTAATGATACGAATTTTTGAATGTGGACCTGATATCAATATACATAGGTACGCAATGTAATGCTACAAAATGTTGTAAACGACGTTGCAAGCTCGCATGTTTTATTGAAAAAAGTGACGAGAGACAAATGCAACGTGGTGGTGATTATAAATTGTGGTGCCGGGGGAAATCTTGCTTAAGTTCTGCCCAACAATGGCCACATAAAATATTTCTACTGATATTCTCATCTATATGAACGTTCCCGGGAAAGTTTTAGTATTCAATATCACGCGGTTAGTAGGTAGTTAGGCTATTGTATGTCGCCCTAATATATTGCTTTACAACTAGAGTGCTCTATATTTTAGGTGAAGTTTAACTGCTGAATGCTGGTAAATAAAATAAAATAAAATAAATACCTTTCTTAAACCGCTTTATTTAAGGAATATTAAGTAAGCAGTAAGCAGTAATACCTATCACCTTCTATTTATGATTTCTATGTTTTAAAGGCTATCTTGCTAGAACGCACTCGAACTCTTGTAAGTACAATACAATGCAGATAACTCAGGTTTATACTTTCTTACGCCTGGCGACAATCATTAAATCGGGGGCTCTTGAACAACAAGGAAAAAAAATGCGTTGCGCATTTTTAAATTAAGCAAATATTTTTTTCAACGATTTTTTTTTCATTCGACGTTTATTAAATTTTAATATCTTATCTGTTTAGCAGTGTTCATGAACGAAGTCTTTGAATGGCTGAGATTCCGACGCCAGCTGTGCTGTCATCGGGCTACCTTACAAAACGCTAAGCAGATTTCCATCGAATATGGCTAATAACTATACCGATAAAACCAGCCTTCAAATTCAACCACATTGAAACCACATTAAAAGCAGTTCATCCGTTTGAGAGCTACAATACCAAAGACAGACACGTCACGTTTTCAATATTGTAGCACCCCTCTTTAAAAATATACTTTTGTGTAGGTACTGTAACAAAAATGTCAACGCATTATTACAACAATACCTGAGGCTAACTTACTTTTCAATCTATGTATCAACGCATAATACAATTTACAAAAACCAAACATTAAGAATTTACTCGTTCCCTTGTTGAGTTCTATCGTTTCCAATTGATTAATTTGGAAGAAAGCAATAACTTTAGGCATCCATGTTCTCAGTATAACGAAAGCAATTTTACTGAAACTTGAGAAACATTGTCTGTAACAACAAGATGGCTGACTCGTTATTTTCGAGGGTTAATCATCTTTATCGAGTAGGCACTAAAATCAGGGAAAATTTTGTAATTTGCTTAATATTTTATCTACAATGGAGATGCTACAGTTTTACGAGCTTCTATTTTAGCGCTTAAATATATTTTTTGATATAGGTAACGTCGCGGACGCATTTAAGGTTGAATATCGTACAGCAAACACAACACAACACAACAACAACACAACGTACTAGGAGCAACTGCTCTCAGGTATGACGATACACACATATACGACCTTATTGCGTTATAAGTGTTATTGAAAATATTAAGGAAATGGGTCCCATATGAATGATTGCGTAGATATTTTATGTAATTTCTGTTGGTAATTACGTTACTTAGGATGATTTTAAAATATCCCCTAACATATCATATTTAGTATTGTACGTTCCTTTATAATAATACTTACACATTTACCTAATAGAATTCACATAAATGTTACACAAGGACGGATGATATTATTAAACATCAGCATCATAATATGTACAAGGATTATTCTGTGGCTATGAACAACGGGTAGCGGGGTATTACCCTCAGCGTCGCGTAAATTTCAATTATACATCGTTATTTTTACGCCAATTAAACCGCGTGCGGTTTGTTTATATAGTGCGGAATCGAGCGCATTTTCGATTACAACTGCTTTGAAAAATATATTTCACATTAATAATTTAATTCGCATGTTATAAATATCGCCAGACGAATACAACCACCAAGCAACGCTTGTAATATGGTTACCTTCCTTATAATGGACTAGAGATTATTAAGTACTTATAATGATACTAGCTGCGCCCGGCGGTGTTACCCGCGATAAAAAGTATGAAAAATTAAAACATCTATCCCACGGGAACAATACATTTTACCGAGATAAAAAGTAGCCTATGTGCTATTCCAGACTATAATCTACCTCTGTGCCAAATTTCATCCAGATCCGTTCAGCCGTTCGGGCGTGAAAGAGTAACAAACATCCATCCATCTATCCATCCATCCATCCAAACTTTCACATTTATAATATTATAAGTATAAGTAATAAGTATTAAGTATAGATTAAACACCCATGACTCACTCGGGTAAAGCATTCGTACACTCATATTAAGTTTGTCGCTTCCGGGCATCGAAGTCAGGATCTTCGATAAAGCACTGTATCACTTGGATTGACTTCATGTTTCATATTTTTGATGTTTAAAGTCCCGTAGGTATTTCGCAATTTCACATAGGCATGTCACTTAGATGCAATATATTTATTTTCGATTCGTTTTATAAGCAATGCTTTGGATTGCAGACTCCAGTTTGTCTCGGTAGAGTTGTGGCCAACAACTCTTCCTCTACTACGTGATAAGTAGAGTCCATTTGCTCTATTATTAAGTTAAATAATAAATGTTTGCTCGGCGGTCGGTTAAGCTGTTTTAGCGGCAAAGTTACATCGAGGTAAAGTGGGTTTTAGTGTCGCCATGTGCATCCTTGTGGATAAGTTTGACCATAGCCAACTTTGTACTCATGCTTTATGTTTACTGGTGGTACGCTTAAGTATCGTGCTGTTGTATTACGTACTTAATATGTGAACTGAATGGGAATAATTAGTTACATAATATATTTGTTTAATTTCTTTAACGGTGAAGGAAAACATCGTGAGGAAACCTGCATGTCTGAGAGAACTTCTCGAAAGACGTGTGAAGTCCGCCAGCCCGCACTGGGCCAGCGTGGTTGAGTATGGCGTTGTCCCCCTCGCATTAATGGGATGCTCGTGCCCAACAGTGGGACATTAAAATGGGCTGGATTTTTTTTACATACTACCACTGACATATTTTGTTGCTATTGTATATTCATAATCGATAATGCCACGATAACTAGTAGATAGATAACAAAAGGTTTCGTGGAAGTTTCACACATAACTTTTTACTTATAAGTAACAAGTTCTTTACCAGCCGGTGTAAAAAAATCGTGGAAACCGTTCGCCATAAAGTTTGACAGTGAAAAACTTTCTTTTGGAGATCGGTTGCTTGTCTCTTGTGTGTTGTCCCTACCCCATGTCAATATCTTGTAGGTTCAACGCAAGTGAGTCGATGCTATTTGATAGGGTCGCAAGTAGAGAGACCCGGCCGACTGCATTCTAATAATTGATGTTCCCTCGACCGAACCAAAATGTATCGGGTACCCGGCGCTTTGAGTTCTGACAGACTTCTATTTGTTGTAGCAACGGTGTGGGCATTGCAATAAATTTGGAAAACATGATATTTAAGTTGTTTTTAGTTACACTACATACTTCTTCTTAAAACGCGTTTAAATCAAACGCACAAACTGCAGTCCCAAACTAAGCAATCCTTGAACTATGGTTACACGCAATGGATTGGTGGCGATATTGATTGCCAATAGAGTATGTTGGAGTGGTCCCAATAGCATCCTTTGTATTGTTTGAATCCCGCGTCTGGGGGGAGTTCCGGCTTAAAGTGTCAGCGATTACTACACAAGAGTTTCAGATCAGATTGAGATCACATTGATACTGGGAAAAGGGAAACACCTACTGGAACATATAAAGTAGGTATTAATATTATTGTTTATTTTTATATATTTCCTTGTCATTGTGATATCGGATTGCAAGATGTTTGTTTTTAATTGGTCCACTACACACTCCCACCACTGTCAACCCTGTTAGCCAGAATTAACAGCGACGACCAACGAAAAAGTTAAACGAGGTTTAAACCTCAATGAGTCCTGAACCTGCTAATTAGTTTATTGCGCACCAATTGTACTACAAAAAAATATTACGTACTTACACATTTTGTGGTATCAATGTAATAATTTTGACAATAACAAACTAATCTAACAACACATAGATGTCATTGGAAACGATGGATAATCTAGCAATAAACTAACTAACTAAGTCAACTGTAACGATATGTATTTAGTCGTCGCAAGCCGTTCGCATCGAAGTCAGTCTGTGCTGAACACGCTCGGCATGCAGTAGGTAAATTTCAGTTCGGTTCAGAAGGCATCAATTATTACAGCGCAGTCGGCCGACCTTCAATACTTGCGATTCTATCGAATAGCGATTCAACTTGCTTTGAATTTGCAAGATATTGACTTTGGATAACGGTGCTCACTATTATGTGGAGTATATTTAAGTCTATCTGTAAGAGTCTGCCCATTTGGATTGTCTATCGATCCAGATCCAGGCAACTTTGTGAACTAAGAGTTAGTTATAATATGTACCCATGAAAACAATACTAATAATCTATATGGTAACCCTTTGACATCGGTACCTAGTATATCTAATAATATACAAATCAATCTTAAAATGATAAGCGGCGGAAAACATTACCATTAATTAAGTGAGAAGTACTTACCTAATAAGTGTATATTGAATACAGGATGAACTGAAACAAGAAACATCGGAATTAGAACTCCCAACGGACAGAAACGAAGTGCTTAGGATACAATTAGGTAGGTTGCGTATTTATTAAAGAGTGGCCGGTGAAATGTAACGTTTTTCGACACAAAAATAAACGACAGACGAACACCGTAACTGTATGATCCCAAACAAAGCAACACTTGTATATGGGATACATTCCAATTAACCACTTTATTAAATTTAGCAGAAATAAATTGTCTTGCTCATACATTAAGATCATGTTGAGCCAGTCATTAAAATAATAAAATAATAAAGAAAAAAAATATCTGATGTATCGTTTAACAAATTCAGGGTGAACCATTTCAATAGCCTAATAACTAATTTAACCTTCAAACATAACATTAGTTTAAATAATAATATCCCGCCATTTTCTCCCAGAAGCCTCTCAGCCTGATCTACTGCGGGCTAGCAAACATTCGGTAAAGATATTTCAGTCATGAAGGTTACCTCAAGATGCAATGATTTCCATCATTATTAATACCTCAACTTAACAAAACCTATTTCTTCATATATATTTTAAATAAATTTATTACAAAGATTAATGCGGTGTAATAAATATAATATGTGTGTAACATAATGCGGAATCAGTGGCTTGCAATCGGATAGCTAAGTGGTTAATCTAGCTGTCTAGCGATGGTTCGACGGAGGGTCCTAAGTAAACCTCTCGCGTGAAGAGTGTTTGTGCCCAACCCAATAACGATGAACGAGATTTCTTTCGTAAATTACATTCACTGCGTCTGATGTCTTAATTACGTGTATAAAATTAATAACAACATTCAGAACTTGTTTTAGACGCTGTGTAATTAATTACTATGTTACGTTTTTTTAGTGATTGGTACGTTTTTGGAGTATGCAATCACGATAAATGATTTAGTTATGAATTTGAAATTTACACAAGCGTGCTTAATATTTTGTCTAGGTGCCAATAAAAATTTAATGATTAATTACATAATTATTTAGCGTACTATATGGAAATAGATGCGTAGCTAATTCTATCAAATACGTTGTTAACGGTGGAATGAAAGATAATAGGAAGTATATAAATATACCTACTTGTATTTTTTTCTAGCCTGCCAAATAAAACGTGCAAGCTTTCAGAAGCAAACATGGAATACAACTTCGTAGAGTGGTATATTTTTGGCCAGTTACTCTTAACATTTTCACGAGTAAATAAAACGGGAAGTCGTCTATCTTGAGAATCGTTTTTCTAAATTACTTAGGTTCGGCCGGGACCCCATTAGTCTGTACTCGTTACCTCCGGAGACAAATGGCGCGAAGCGCGAAGAGTTGGCGCCTTTTCCGACCCGTTTATTAGTATTAACAAACTTTTCTACCGAGATCATTTATACGAATGAAAAACAAACTAGACTAGTCTCCGCAGAATTGTGTATTAATTGAGAACTATAGGTACGCTGCTTTTATTATTCTCGACAAGTCTTAATTTACAGTTTATAAGAACTGTTTAACTTTATTCTACGGACGTTTTAAGGTTTGTTTAAGTTTCAATAGAACTTAAAATGTTTTCATAGGAGAAATAATTAAGTTCTTATATGCTTAGTTCTTTTTTTACGGGTAAAATGATTGAAATAATAATCACGATGAGTGATTCTCAGTATCTACTAATTAAGTTGTTTGTAACCAGAATTCATCACGCGCTATCATGATTTAATATTGAATTTAAAACATATCCCGGAGCGTAGGTATTAATTTGTGGGCTCTCTCGGGCGAGGGCGCTCGACGAAAGGTATTACGAAAATTTAATTGAAGTTTTGATTAAGCACTATCGCATATGGCAGGCTCAACATTCAGTATGACATAAAGCTCGCGTTTAAAAATGTGGCCGACATCATCACCAATTATATTTTATCCAATTTTACGTAGAGTCAACATCATTTTTGGCTCATTTGCATTTTATTGCAGCAGAGAAACGGAAAATAATCTTTCTCAAGCGTATTCAATGTTTCGCTTACCCTTTAGTAAAATTGAAAGTCTTGACTTGATTCTACAAAACGAACGGTCCCAAATATCCAAAATCTGAACATTGAATACTACTGATAGCACAAATTTAAGGTTAGAAGTCAACCTTACAGGGGAGCGCTTAAGGTGTAAAATTTGTTGATAAGACGAGTAGATGTGGCGTTCTAAATTCTGGGCGATAAACAAATAATGGGAGCAAGGGATTGATGAAAGTGAATGAGTCCACTTCCTAAGCAAACTTGTGCAGTATCCGAAGTAGGACCATTATGTTGTATTCAAAACGATCGAGCTGTCGAACCACTGTGGAAATATTGATCTTTTATAGTTTATTCAATATTGAATACCTGAGCAGACGCCCACTCATCTGGAAAATTGTTATGTAATGGAGGCAACGGTCACATTCGAGATTTATTTCATGCTCTTCTTAACAGTTTATTAAATAATACATGAACCCCCAAATTTATAGATATTTTAGTCAATTTGCATTACAAAGTTTCTTTTCATTAGAAAACTCCTCTTTAATACTAATGTAAATAGACAACATGACATCTAAATAACTCAATCTCAACTGATTTAAATTATAATATATTGATAATTTTGTAAAAGTTAAACCTTTACATAGCCTACAACATATTATTATTACAGACGTCAGTCCCTCCTTTAAAATAGCGAGTGAGAAAACAATAAATAATAATATAATACTAGCTCTTTTTAAATATCGAACTGATGGGCACGGGCCTGGGATTAGGCCATATAGTCCACCACGCTGGGAGAGAACAATAACTACATTACATTCGTGTCGGACACTAATATCTGGCGCGACCGCTGCCGGCGGCGGCTCCGAGCAAACAACGACACAACTTTAATAAAAGTAAATCGCATTAACACCCAACTTGCTAAGCTCTTTTATTGCCGGCCCGAGTGATGTGACGATGGGGGTAGCCATCAACACTGTAATTTGTAAAACACACAATGTTCTTTGTAATTTTTGGTTGTTGTATATTATGCCAATGACAGCGTTCTAACTTATAGAGAGACTTGGAGACACTGACAGTATTTGGAACTTAATCAAAGTTTAGCTACAGAGTTGTTTATATGAATTAAAACCTATGTTTTTAGCAAATTAGTGAAAATTCTTGATTAATAATTATATAACTAACTAAAGTATCCCCTTATAAATACGATATAAAGAAAAGCTCATGAATTTCACAATATTTTATCGTCTCACCACTTTTTTTACAAAGTAACCCGAAAAATTAATAACAAAATAGCTATTCTAATTATTTTTACCGTCCCACAATGAAAAATATTACGGCTTGAGGTACGAGGAAACGCTAAGGATTATTAAATCATGTGGTTCAATCGCTTTTAGAATCAATAATTAGATGATACATGAGGAAATTAAATTATTTCGTCAACAAGTGTGTACCCGACCCGTTAGTGTATAACTAGTTAATTAATCAATCAAGGATTAGGATCAAAATATCAACTGTGCGAGTATTTCGGCGCGTAAAATATTAATATTGATTTCATCATGATAAATAAATAACTGTGACAGCGCTCTTTGCTTAGACAATAGGTTTTAGTACGTAATAATTATAATAAGGTACACGCGTAATAAAATAGTAACTTTTGATAATATTTCACATGTAATTATTTAAAAAGTAGCTGCATCCGCGACTCCGAACCCGTGGAATTTAGTTTCATGGCTTTCTCAGGAGAACCATTTCATTCCTACAGTGAAAAAAAATGCCCTTAGATGTTTATCTGATTATGAGTATGCCACGTTTTATTAAAATCCGTTTGGTGGCATTTTGATAGAAAGTTTTTAACTGTGCTGGAATCCTTCCATATCCTGAGATAAAAATATCTTATATGTTGATCAGGGTTATAAGCAAATAAAATGCCACGTTCCAACGAAATCAGTCCAGAATTTTCGCGTGTCGCGCGAACATATAAACAGAAATACCAAAAATACAAAAATGACCGATTCGGTTTTCTGTATCAAAAATAATGTCCACTACGATGTTTTTTTCACAAATATTTAATGTACAGACCACGTAACAGTACCTATTATTATAATAGGTAATATCTTTATCTGTAATATTGATACATACAAATATTGTTAGAAGACTCCCATTTCTTGTAACAACGTATCTTATTATTTGTGAAATTCTATTCAAAATCTGGGTTTATACGATAACTTTAGTTATTTATTTTCATTTGATAGCTCAGTACGGGCTGGATTGTTCTAGCGCGAAATGGTAAGTAAACTTTCTTAGGAACGGTTCAATTGCTCGTGTGAAACATAAACAGAAATTTATAAATAAAATGGCGTACGAGTTGAAAATTCAAGAGAATCGGTTTGATATTGTATTGCAATATTAAAAAAGGTTTATTCAATGTTCCTATTTTCAGTAAATAAATTTGTTTTTAGTTTGGACTTCCGGTTCTGAATTCAATAGGTGGCGCTCGGTAACGTCGAAAACAATAGGAATTCAGCCAACTTTGTTCGCTTCAGAGGAGTTAAAATACTATTAAACCAGGCGGTAGCGGTTCAGAGTTGGGGATAGCTTTATTTTTCAACTACCCGTCGCAGTGTACTGCGAAAAGTCGTAATTAACTGGCATTCACGACGACTCCAACCAACACTGCCTCTTATGAAACTATTATCATGATGACGAGAATACAAAGATTTTTACTAAAATAATTTATTATCTAAGTTCCAAATAGACGATTATTCATCTACGGCTATTCTATCCTGAAGAGGATAATCCTCCCTCGAGGATGGAGTGTTCTTAAATCACCCCTCAAAAACAGTGTTCCAATCAAAGGGGATTCACATAAAGCTATCATTATAAGCAGGTTAAACATTACCATCCTTCTTGCACAATCGGGTTAAAATTATATCTACATCTTATAAAAAGTACAAAATTACTCAAAAATATAGTTAGTGAGAAACCAAGTGTAAACAAAGCATTATTTTTTAAATAGGATCCATTTTTTTTCTGCCACTTCTAAAATTATCTGAACTCTGTTGTATGCAAGCTACGCGCCCTCAATGAAACAATCGCATTGATCAACTGTATTATAGAGTTATTAATTAAATACAAGTATTTTGTACAAAAAATACTGAATGACTGACATTAATTTCGTATGCTTCAGTAGGTAAAATCAGTTGGGGCGTCTGAAATTTTATGAAGACAGTGTATTTACTATGGTAGAATTGTTTTTTTTTTCATAGAGGCTAACGCAGCACGCCTGCCGGTACGAGTTAACCGCCGTTATGAAGCCACGGGTGCGCCCGCACGTTATTAAGGGATCACTCTTCGCTTTTATGCGCTCTGAGTAGTGTGTTAGATTTATTAACTTTTATTTTAATGTAAGCATATTTTTCCTGGAGAAATTATCGTCGGTCGTGAAATTATTATAATAATTTTTTTTACATGGTTCACTAAACTTTACTTAAGCATTGATGTAGATAGATTTTTAGCGCTACTACTAGACATGCTCTATTCCCGAATACAGACATTTATCTGCTGACACTCATATCTAAGCACATACATCATAGGTATTAAAGCTAATAAAATCCCAAATAAATAGCTAAATTGGAGAATAGTATCTCATTTAAATGTTCACCAGGTGTACATTAAGCCGACTGGATACAGGGCTGTGGCTTCACCGAAATTGAATTTAAAAAATATTACCAAGTCGCGAACTGTTGGCCGCACTCCAAAAGACAATACCTACCGTCGTCTTGTATATTCATTTAAAAAACTAAATAAATACTTACAAAGAGTAGTGAGCCCAGCTTACGCTTGTTGGGATCTGAATTTATTTTGTTTTAGTAAAATGAAAATATAACAAATAGCCACGCATTGACTAGACGTGGATTTTGGCGAGATTGATTCGGGCACATCTCGCACAACAGCATCAATCGTGGTCGGCGCAATCTGTTCATGCGGAGTTGACAAAAACTGTTGGCCTTTTAGCGAGGCAACTGACAGATGCCAGACCATAGCAAAGGGCGCGAGATCTTCTCTTACAATATCACGATCATAAGAATTATTTCAGACTTTACTCTACACAATGCTTGATAATATACCTACTTTTCACACAGCCAAATTGATTTACTATCACGGGAACCAACATAAAAATAATTGATACGCAACTCACTTCCAGACTGCATATCGGAAATAAGTATAAACCTACGTCTCTTTCTCACCTAACAGTAAGTAAGCGGCAAGTAAATGATCATATTTGTACAAAGACATTACAAAGTGACAACTTTGTAACGTTTGAATATCACAAAGACATTATTTGAAAAGGGACCGTAGGTATATTAATGTTTAATCATAACTTCATGTCGTTAATCATCCCGATCGTCCCGTGCGGTGATGTTTAGGAAGCAAGCAACAGCATTGCCACCTGGTAAAACTTTTTACATTAGCCGTACCTACCGGCCGAGACTGTTTGTTTCGTGCCTCGGTACCAGGTTGCAAACTACGGCGCGCAAGTTTGGGGTCTCATTTTAAAACTCCCTGCCCTCGCCTCGGGTAAATTTTAATCATAAAGAGACAATAGAGACGAAGGTATGCGAGCATCTTTTTGCCAGTCTGATTTAGTGGAGGTTTTTGCACAAATATGGGAGTACTCGACTGCATGATTTTATCGCATGTTATTTTCTGCCTTTCTATGGCGCTATTGAAGGAATTAATATCATGGGCTATAATAACTGCAACTTTATGGTAAAGGCTACATCACATCTATGATTCACATATAATATAAATGGACTTTATCTAATACCCTTATGGTTTTATTTGGGGCTGCTTGGGCCACGTTAAATAATATAGCACAAATCTTCAGCGTCCCCGATATAAGTTAAAGTAGCCATTTTTGGGTAGTTAATCGCTGGGGGAAAGACGGGTAGCCCAAACTAATGAGAAATGGTGGGGATTAAACAGGGCACGGTGCGGATTCAGGTGTCGGGCTATCGATAATTTCCTTTAATGAAACTGAAAATGTTACAAATTTGTTGTAGGTACTTACGACAAGGAAAATGTTTAACAGTAACTCTGCATTCCCACCAAGTCAAATAAGTATAATAAAATGAAGTAATACATTCCCAGATATTCAGAGCAGTTGTAGGGGAGGATAAAAAATTCGCCTGGCAAATGTCCGACAAAGCGCAGCTACATCTGGACAAGACAATTTTGAATTCAATTTTAAACATAAGAGCAAAAACTTTGTTTTACTAGCAAAAGGGAAAAAGACATTTCCTGTCGCCCACTAGTTATTGGTTTTATCGTACAAGTTATAAGTATTATTTAACTTTGATTTGAAAATATAAAAAACAGATTTCCTAAGTTGGAATAGTACCGCAAATGAACGCAATATCACAAATCGCTTTAAATAATGTGATTTAAGTTCAATCGATAGAATAAACTAAACTTTAATAACAAATAATTATCTAATATTCCGTTTCCTTCCACGTCTGCTTATCATAATATCTACAATACCTATGAAAAGAAAACTTACGGGAAGACCGAGCGTGGCGAGATGAAAAAGCTTTTCCGCCAAATAATTTTAATATTCAATTATTCAAGATTTTCAATTTTCAAGGAAAAGATTATAAGATTTCTTAGCCAGTTTAAACGGTAATGAGTTTCTGGTACGACAGTTACCGGGATGAGGTTTTTAGACCACTACTTCATTTAAACAAAGAATCTATTAATGGAATTACCATCGAGATCTTCAAGACCTTTCACATCGTCGGTGTTAGGGTCTATCTCCACGTTCGTTTGAGATACAGGTAGATTGCACTAATGAAAACTACTTTAAGTAAAGATATTTGAAAGTTCAAACAATTTGTTGGTGTGAACAAAACAGCCAATGTAAAACTCTTTAAGAACAATAGCTAACGATGGACGTATTCAATTGAATTTTTATTTGAACCCAGGTTGATAAATGTGTTGAATGTATACTATATAATGTAAAAAATTAAATTTATCAGTAAGCTAGTAAAATTATCAGTGGATATTAAAAATAATTATATTGTTCAAGGATTACCGATGAGCGTGGAATAATGAGTTCAGATGCAAGGATATTAATAAATTTAACGATCAGATTCGTCTCTGACAAGCTGATTCATTTGTTTAATTAATATTTACTGACGGAATAGCTTATCATGAGAATTTTTGGGAATTTTATAATTCGTAACAGCTTATTAATCTTGAAATAAAACTAATTTTACGGATTTTATCTTTATTTTATGTTTTTTCGTTCACGATATACGTAAATACGAACGTAAAAAACATAAAACAAACGCCATAAAATCCGTAAAATTAGTTGTATTTCAATTATTCGAGCATGAAAAATTGAGTATGAATATACTATAGTATTTACCTACACAATGTTCAACAAATTCTGATTATGGGAACGGTCTTGAAAAAGTTAAGTTGAAAAATATGTTTTATGCTAAGGGTCTTATAATAGCCAGAACATTGTTTAATGTTTTCGTAAAAAATTCAATGGTCAGGTTCTCCACAAAGTTTTCCTATTAATTTAATGGACACGGTGCCTTACGAGGCAGTAGGGCATTTGGCCGTGTAATGAGTTTACGCAAACTTATTCAGAATAATTGCAGATAAATATAACGAGTGAGGCAAGCACGTATGTTTCCTAAATAATATATTTCTCATTACGGATACTAAATAATTATTTATTAAACTCCTAATAGCGTAGGTACTTACAATTGAGTTGCTACCATATTACCACTCAAAACCTAGCGTCGGCCATGCGGATATTATGTTACAAAAAATAGTATGTAACGTAAACCATAAAGTGCATACAATATTCTGCGTGGAAAAGTACCAAACGCTCAGAGTCGGTGATATTTCTAAAATTCAATTCGCGCGCGACCCGCCTCACTACTTTGTTTAATGTAGGCACTGCAGGTGTACTCTTACTTGAGTAATAGCTGTGATGTTTCTTATTTCTGGCTGAAGTAATGTTCGGTATGAATATTTCAGTGTTGGCCCGACCTCTGAAGATGCTGTGACCATGCAAATCGTTGTCATGTTTACATGATAAGACAGATAAAATACCGAGATGAGACCGGCGAGACGGATTGTTTTACGAATAAAATAAAAGACTGGGAAAATAGCATTCAATTTAGCCAAATGCGTTTAGGGATATTATTATACCACCGTAAATTTATTTTTTAGCTAAAAGAATGTACCTATACAAGTTAGGACTTTTAAATATAAATTATGTTGGTCCTCTTACTGGAATGATGTATTTAATTATAAATTATATTTAATTTACAATAATTTACGTATAACTCAATAAGTATCGTCGTGAGTACGCGTGCGATAATTAAGCCAAAGTACTTAAATCACGTTAGGCTGAGCACAAATTGCATTAACCTCCGATGATTGTTAAGTGAGTTTGAATAGAACATAATTTAATATATCCTACGTCTAATACTGTTTGAGTCAAATATTAACTAAGGCTATGGGATCCTCGAATGTCCTATTTTTCGGAAAAATCCAATTCTTCCTCCGCCGAAAAACAGTGTTTACTTTTTGCTCAGCCCTCCACGTTTGATCATTTGCATTTTTCATGACCAACTGAATTTAGTAGCTACCCACAGTTTCCTGCTGTCGTATCTGCTTGTAAGTATCCTATGGGATTCCAATGTTAGTTCTCGACGTGTGTTTACGTTCTGGAAAATTTAAGAAAAATTGAATTTTTATGCAGTGCTTTTGGTTTAATAAAATGTTCATATTCCTCGCTACAGTGGTTGCGGGTACAAACCAGGTAGTATTTCATATCCATCGTGTAGGGGTTGTTTCTCGCACTAGGAAATGTATACGCAATATATATGGCTCTTTCAATTATTCAGCTATTAATACCGAATCCTAATAGATCTTTCCAGATCTCATAGAAAATATTTTGGTATATTTTAGTTTATGCCCAACGATACTTTCATGGTGTACCTACCTAATTTAAGCCCTTAAATGACAGATCCTTAAACAGGTATAAAAGTTAGGTAATGTTATAAAATTGTGAAACTCTATAAAGTAGGAAGGTATTTAAAAAATACCTTTCTACATACAACATATAACCCAAATACCAAATACTTATTATACCTAAACATGATATAGTTCTTATATAATGTAACCTAATTCCGCAGGTTCTGAAATATAAAACTAATATTCAAAGTTGTCGTTAAAATACATTGTCTTTTAGTCCTATGACGCGAGCGAGGTAGACGTATTAAAAGCACATTGACATAAAAACAGGCTCCCCCTGTAACCAAAAGCCCATCTAGCGAAATTGCCATCCGCTCGCTCATTACCGACGGAGCCGACCGCGGGAACCGATATATCCCTGCGCACGTGACTACGGGAAATTGAAATCTCTATCGGTTAATCGAAATATTGAATGAAGTTTCTAAAAATGGAATTATAATTATATCCACTAATGTTCTATTAATTGGATTCGGTAATGAAATTATTCTATTGGTTGTTCTGTTTGTAGAACTAACTAATTTATGCATGTAATCAGGCTGTAGTTGGAGACGATTATAATGGGATGGGTACATAAGTTTTGGTGTAAATGTCGAACGCGCCATTTTGTTTGTCTGTCTGTTGGCGAATCATCCGAAAACTACTGAACGGATTTTTATAAAATTTGCCATCCATAGCTTACAGGTAGCTTAAGTTAACATATAGAACACATTTTATCCCAGGAAATGGATTCCCGTGGGATAGAGCCAGGGCCTACAACTTGTTTTCACGCACGCGAGGTCATAGCAACTGTTACTAGTTTTGGGTTCCTACCTATCTTTCTACGTTTGAGAGATTCGGAATTTGAACTTTATAATTCGTTCAATAAGATATGAATAAACTACTAACGGGTATGGAGAGGTACATTGCACTGCACCCACATTTCTTCGAAGCTATTTGGTCCAAATGTAATAGGGGGCAAGCCTATACCAGGCACACCCCTAAGTAATAATCATTATAGAAAATGGAATTCGCAAGTGAAATGCGAAAATCCCAGACGTACTAGCCGAGGTTTGAACGTGCACATCTTGTTTCCATAGCGAGCTTTTCACCTATGGCTATATTTTATTTATGACTGCTTAAATCATAATTAGAGTGTAAAAAAAACTTTTATAAAATATATTTGGTATCTTGGACTTATCACTGCCACCTGCAGGCTTGAAAACAGAAATAGTGAAGGTGGAGATTTCGAGATTAGATGATAAGGTGGGAGGAGGGGCAAACGCGTTCCGGGCTGCCCTACTGGAAGCCTCTTATTATGAGCCTGCACGGCCTGGTACTTGAACACGTCGGCTGGCCACAATCTCGAGTATCCTTTATTCCGCCATTCGTTTAATTTCGGTTTTTTTCGCTAAACATGCTTTGGGGTCACGGTCTGTTATTGATTCTACAAACTTTTCAAGTAAGTAATTACGTCTGCTCATTAAGACTGGACTGCGTTTGATTCAGTCTAATAAGTAACTTTTTTAATATAAGCCGCGGTTCATCCATACAAAAAAAAAATCGTTTTCAATGGATGCCTAAAAATATTACATAACATTTTTTTTTAATTGGAAACAATGATTCGTTAGATCGGAAATCGGCCAAGTACCAACGTGTTGAATCACGCGAGAGGTAGGGTGCCGTAACCATGCCAACAACAAAAAATTAACGTATACGTAGAGCTAAACAAAAAATACGAAATACAAGCAACGAAGTTTTATTTTCGCTTCTGTCGCTCTATTGGGTTTGTTCAGCTATGACGCAGGAATCAGCTTATATTTTGAAAGCTCCATTGTGTACTTTCCTGGAGTTTTAACGAAATATTCTCAACAAGGTTCTATTAAACTAACGATTGACGCTGATCACCTAAGTAGCTGCCTCATGCGAATAAGGAAGACATCCAAATTATTTGGTAACATTAAGTTTTTGATTAGAAAAAAAAGATAACTAGCTCAGTGAAGTTTATAACCAGCACCGCCAAGAATGAACATGTGTTCGACCGCTATCACTCCAGTGTAATCGAACTTAGTCTTAAAAATAATGTAACCTATTTATTTAATATAATAAATATAAATAAACAACGACAGACATTATACCCTATTATTAGAATGTCAAGCCCACTGCTTTTGGAAGTACACAATCATCGCTATGCAATTTAAGGTGAAGATCATTTACATGTATAATTTGAATCGATTATAAATGACTAACGAGCTTGAGCCCGGTTGAGCCGGCCTGCATGGCAGCAAGGTGTAAATGGAGTCAAATTCGTCAATTTATATGCGAGCAGGCTTCCTTTGAGATGCGATCACGGCGTTGGCGCTTCAAAATTCTATTAGTTTTCTCTAACTACAACATGCCTTCACAAATTAGATACTTGACTTATTGTATTTTAGCTTGGAGATTTTTATATACATTTTGTGAACAATTAACAATTTTCTACAACGTATCAACATCGTCCTTAACTATGGATAATTAGTTTAAAATTGTATCCTAATTTATTGTTTTTAATATCAGTTTTCATTATATTTTGCTTGTACTTTTCTAAAGTCAATCAATACATCGTAGTCAATATTTGTGATAAATATGTAATTAAGCTATTTTCTCCCGTCTTTATTATATAATTATGAAATTTTTATGGTTATAATAAAGTCTTATTACGTGGCAAACGTCGGGGCTCATTAAAAATCTCTTTTCTCGTTGCTGGGCTTTAATTATCCGTTTTCTTTGTTCGCGGGCGTTGGGCCTCTGCTCATACACTGGCAAATATTTCGTTGTATTTTATCCTATAGTTGCCGCAAAATTAAGAATATTTTATAATAATTTCTAAAGCCTACGGATTAATGATATAACATTAAATCTTTGATTTTAAGTCATTATTTTTATATAAAAACAGTTATATAAAGTTCAAAAGTTTTGAACGGACGTATTCTTATTATTAACTTTTATTAATACTGTTTGTTTATAATTAACCTAAAACAACCTTTGATGAAATGAAAGGAGAGCCCCGTCATTGTTATGAAGCGTACCGTAACCATTTACAAAGTGGTTATACCCCGTTTTCCCTTTGTTTCCTAGCTTTTGATTGTTATTCTCAATACGAACAAGCAGGGCATTAGTAATATGGCCACACAAAGAAGGATATATACTTTATCTTATTAGGTATTATAATATTTTTATTAAGTATACGAATTGATATGTTTGCTTGTATCCGCTTGCCTATAAAGTTTTTATAGTGTATACTAAGTGAGGTCAAACTCTCTAAGTCACTTTTGTGTTAGGAAGTAGAAGAAACCAACGCTAAGTGCGATTGACCACAACACGACAATTCACTTAGCGACGGTCTGACACTATTTTCAGTCAACCACCACTTTTTACCCACAAAACTATTTTCTCCCTCCTATTCTTTAATATTTTATTGGATCGTTTTAAGGTGATTTAAAAAAAGTAGGTTAATATTTTTAGTCAGCCTCTTATAGCTAAAAATGTTTTTCAGTTATCTAAATATAAAATTTTGAATCACTGTTGCTATTATGAAGATTCGATTTGATTATAAACGTGAAAAGAGGGTTGGTATTTATTATTTCAAGCGACGTTGGAAGATTGAATATGATTGATCCTCATGGGGTAAATTGAATGATAAGTATCTAGTCCCCAGCTACTCATATATCACGGTTGTGATAACGAAATAAAAAAGCATCTTAATTTAAAATGTCATCGTACGAGTATATTTATTTACTAGCTAGGACTTCCTGATGAAGAGCAGGCATGTCTATTTGAGGTAAATAGCATCAATTTAGTTGGTTCTTTCCAACCACACGCAGTGTCTAAAGTCGATCATAGAAGTGGTTAATGAGACTTTCAATAAGGCTGAGATTTGAAACATTTGCAGCTCAATATACTAACAAATGTCGAAAATACGGAACTTGCTATGCTATGATGTCCAAATAATATTCGACCTTAAAGTGATAAAGGAATTTCTTGGCCAACTTTACCTAAACATCTATAATTTTTGTCCATTAGTCATACGGAATGCAACAGTTGTGGCCATGCAAGGTTTATTTAAAGGCTTGAAATCTGTATCATATAGACTTGTTAATTTATTTCTTAAATAGAGACCACTTTACTGGCAAAATAAATGCTAGAGGGTTCTTTATTTTTAATTATTTTACGCGCCTTCACTTGCGTGGAATTAGAGGATAAAAGGAGCCTAGTTAGCAATTCGAGTGCAAAGGTATCTGCACCAAATCTTGAAGAATCTCAATTTATATATCTTAGTAGTAAAACTGGCATAGTCAGACGAAAAATATATTAGACACCCTAATACAGAATAATAATAAAAATAATCCTGTTACATCGCAAATTTTGAGAGACCAAGCTGAAGATAATTTTCGGCTCCATTTACTTTATAAGATTTCGGTGGGGTAACGATCACGTACGAACTGACTATAAAATATGTAGAAGTACCTTGTTACACGTCATACCCATCATGAGCTTGATGGATAGGTACTTGAGCGGAATATGTTTCTATAGCTATCCTTTCCTACTGATTTATCATTTCGTGTAATTATATCGTCTAGCAACAACTCTCTACATCGATTGCTAGTTTATACATAAGTCTAATATAAAGACAGCGATTATACCGATTCCATATATTATTACTAATAATATAATTCATCATCATCATCGACTATTTCCATGCTCATGATAATGAGATTAAGAAGTCGATGATGAGATGATGGTGTGTGTTTGCAGCTTTGCTGTAGATATTATTCGTTACCAATTTTAATACAATGTTAGAGCTAAGTATCTGTCAAGACTACTCAAATTTCTACCACCTTCCATATAAAAAAAAACAAAGTAGGAAAACGGGTATTTCTTTACGTAGTTTTTTGGATAAAACATTCTAATATACCCTACGAATAAATATGCATTGAGCTCGTTAAATATACCTGAAAGTAGGTACCGTAAGTAATACTATCTTAAGGGAATAACGCAACTTAACGGAAAAATATACCTCAACGCAGTTCCAAGTCCCTCGACATATAAATTATAAGAAGGCTGTTCAAGTTTACGCATATGGCGTCTCAGTGAAGAAGCTATCCGTGTCAATATATTATTATGACGTGGGTACTCCATTCATCATTATTTGTCACGACCGTTCAAGATGCCTTCTTTTGCTGTGCGCCAAGTTATATAAATATAGCTAAGTTGTATATGGTTTACGGTTTGATGGTAAAAATAACTTGCGTTATTTGTACAAATTTGTTTAAACGCAGGCAATTTTAGAAATAAATAATTAATCACCTGCGTTTTTTGTACCAATAGCGTCAGGTGAGTACCTAAGCAGGTGATTGTTCAATTTGCCGTTGCTATTTTTGTTAAAATCATACTTTTTTTTATTGCAATATAGGCAAGTATTTGATCTCGATCTCACCTGATGGTAAGTGGCGATCCTCTATCACAAACAAAACAAATAATATCTCATTACAATAAGAAAAATTAAACAATTCAACTTCGTAAATAACACTTAATTGTTATCCAAACACCGTCGGCTTAACAATTACAAACATCGACAAGTTGGTGCAGACTTATTAAGAGTTAACCTCTGCAATTTAGAAAAGCGGACCTAAGTGGAATAATATCGTTACGCTCAGCAGCAAACAGTTTGGGAGTGTCTCGGGCTACTCAATAAGTCAACTCATTACTTATTCAAGTGGGTGATTACTGTGGAAGTTTTCATACAAACTTGGCAAACCACTACTTGGTAATAGGCTGTTGTACTGACATGTTCGTGATGTTAATCTTATGATACCTAAGTGATCTTCAGGTAGCTTTGATTTTTCATGAAAATCTGTTCATGTTCAATTTTGCTTTCAATTTTTCCTCTCCCTGATCATGATGTGAAATATATATAAAACAAAGTCGTGCTAGTTACACCATTTATAACTTAAGAAAGGAGGAGGAGGAGGGCCGATTTTTATGATCTTTGATTTTTAAATTTGTCTACGCTCCGAATAACAGAATAACTATTAAAACATGGGAAATATTCACCAAACAAGTTATAATAAAGATAATTAATTTTCTAATACATTTGATTATGAGGCGGTACAAAGTTCACAAGGACAGCTAGTTAACAATAAAATGTAAATGACTAAGCGCCGGGGGCAGTACATTATAATAAACTTAATAATGCACAGAACAGTGACATAATAATTAATTTGTGGATTATCATTTAACTTCTTGTTTTACTAAATCTCAATCATAGGGTATTGTTTAAATTTGACTTACTTGACAACTTGATTATAAAATATATCTCCAGGGCATGGGCCCAAGATATATCTTTTATAATGTTGTCGCCGCGCAGCAGTTTTCTAGCCAACTGATGGGAGATCGTTTTACCATGTTTTGGCAGCATACCAAAAAGATTCGGGGATATTTAATGTTGTGTATCATATTTATCATAATATGTCGTTTAGTAAGTTGCGAAATAACATCACAGAAGACAAATAGTAACGGTCTAATATCAGAGTGTCACATTATGTGGGTACATCAAGCTCCACTTACTGTCACAGTGTAAATGGGCTGAGCACCGTTATAAATAGGTGAAAGGACGGTCGTATCTCGGCTCAGGTTACACAGTTCGCATTACATGGAGAAAAATTTGTCAGAAACGCGATTCCCTGACTGACAGAACAATAGGTTTAATCTTCACGTAGTAGAAAAATGTGACGCGGGACAGAAAAGCTTGAGTTATAAAGGAATTTCTAGAATTTTTTATTACTTATTGCTACGTAAATTAAAATTGGACGTGGTTTTATATAGAAGAGTTTCAGAACCTGAGATTAGTTAATTTTTATGTTTTATAGGGAAGTGGATGGAATAGATTCAATGTGAAAACTCATTTAGGCTCCGTTTTTAAATAAAACTAATTTTACGGATTTTATCGCGTTTATTTTATGTGTCTTCGTTCCCGACGTTTTGGCTGCTTTACAGCAAAAATCGTAAAAATATTTTTATTTAAATGTGTAGTATTCGCGCAAATATAAGAAATCAATAAAGGCTCCGTTTTTTTATAACAATATTATGCGTTCATTAAGTATACTTATCTAGAAGACAGTAAATTAATTTGCATTTTGAGCCAGCAGTTTGCGTAGGTTAAACAATACTAATGAGGAAACTTTCAGGGCCCCTGCGATTAAGTACACGGCGCCGACCGTAAAATCCAGTCCATCTCCCGATTGTCCAAATACATGGAAGGCAGATTTGTACGGAGCTTGCGTGGTTAGGGTTAATGTTACCCAACTAACGTGTAACGGGGGCAAATGTTGTAAATGTGGTGAAAATGAACACATAATATCAGAGTTGATAGTGGATGCCCGCCGACCGCGCATTATACGCAAACACGGCGCTTGACGGAACAATTTGTTAGGACCGTTCTTTGTAAGCGTCTCGCTTTGTGATTTCCCGGGAACATAGCGTGAACGTTTTGACAATTGGAATTTGTTTTGCAGAAGAGGGTAGACACATACAACTCGGCAATGATAGTTTTGCTGGTGTGGAACTGCTCGCGCAGTAAGTAGGAGATTTTATTAGGTCTTTTGGCATAACTCACAGTTAATATTTTGCTTTATGTGTACCTAATAATATTTGTACTGTAAGTAGTGTAGCTTTAAATCAGGCGTTCGTATAATGTTGAAGGGATTAGATAACATGACGTCTTTTTAGCTGGGCTTACATTTAATATTGATAATAATAATTACCTACTAGTTTTGATTAATTAGTTAAATTGTGGAATGGGTTTTGACGGATTGTCTCACTTTGGCAACCGCTCATCCAAAATTACTGAAGTTTTTTTGACCATCAAACGAAAAATAACAAAGACATACGGCAAGCAAGCGCACGCAGTATTTTCCGCCTAATTTCCTTCTGCAAAGTTTTTAATTCAGAACAGAAAGCGTGCTTTATAGCGGCGTCTGGCAAGTTTCATCATCGCGCAGACGCTTCGGTAGGAGGCTTACTTTGCACACAAAGCCTGCAAGTACAAAAGGCTCTGGCTCCGCTCCATTTTGTGTGTGACAAGCCGGGAAGTCGCGGAATGAGGCGCGTCAACTCCGTTTTGACATCTCCAGTTAAAATGTTTAAATTCCAACGCGAAGACACGGCACGTAAAGATAATCTTGTAATTATTTATTTAAATTGATGTATTATGGTAGCTCATATTGGATCAAACCTATTTAGACATTTAGATAAGTATGTATATTGCTTCGCACGTAAAAAACAACACCTAACGCCTACAAAAAGCTTCAAAGACAATCTGTAGCGACAAATTCCAGTATAGGTAGCGAAAACTAAACAGTTAGATAAATAAATAGAATGCGATTGTACGCGCCGGACATCGCGGACACGTCGCGCGCACCTGTCCCGCGATTAAACTCCACGATGCAGGACTATATCAACTACGTTTATTTGTAAGACAATCTTCAGGGCTGTCGCTTCAATATTGAGTGAAACTAACTAAGCAAGAACTTATAGGGCTCCATGGTATCTTGTAAGGCAATTAGCTTCTACTTTAAATATCTTTATTTGGGCCCTGGATGACCATGCAACAACGTGTGTTTTAAAGGACGGCTTCTTTACGTTTGCTCGGTTTAAACATGTTTTGTGGTTTCTTAGTCGTTTCTTAGTTGTCGTGGTCGTGTAACTCTATACAGGGTGTATGTAGCTTTGTGAAGAAAACTGATAAGAATCTATGGTTTCAACTCACGATTGTGCCCCCCAGACATTTAATTTTCCGGCGATTTTTTCATGATTTCCACAATTTTTTGACAGTAATTTTAAATTGATTTTTGTATGTAATCATTGTAGAAGTCCATTTCAACGAGGATTTAAATAAAAAAAAACATAGTAACTAATATTGACCTAAACTGTAATGTAAATTAAAACTCGACACGCTCGTCACTCGCACATGTCGCGCATCGCGCGGAGCGTTGTAGTGTGATCGCGTAGTTACGATACATTGCGCGCACAAAAATTACATCATTTCTAAGTCATGACTTTTGACAAAAATGATTTCGATAGGTAATTTTAACATAGACATTAAGTGACCATTACCCGATGTTTTCGTTAACATGCCCCTTCCACCCTGTATACATACTATTCAGTTGTAATTTTGTGAGAATCCCGCAAGGTCTATCGCTCAGAACAATGTTTGAAACAAACGAATTGGAGGGTTAGCGATAACCCTTGCAAGGGAGACACAGCGTTGTCTACTCGACGTTATTATTTTGGCAATAATATGATATTATGCTTTAGACGCTACATGCCCCACCCCTGCGCCCGCGGGCACCCCCACGCTGGCAGCGCAGAGCTTCAGAAATAGAATTAGATTTCATAGTCTATTATTGAAACTGTACATTCGAATTTAGAACGATGCGCTTTTGTAATTAATAATTATGTAAGGACAGTGTAACCGTCGGGCGCAATAATTTTAGTGCTATGTTTTTCTATTATTTTCTTTTCTAAAGTAGACATTACTTATTTAAGATACCTACTACAGAGTGCATAAAGAAGACATTTCTCAGTTGTAATCTTTGTAATAGGTAGGTAGGTAGGTACTTAAAATAAATACACACAAGGTCTATTCAAAAAACGAACGTCTGTTTCGATCCAAAAAAAGTCAAGTTTGTGATGTTTTATACTAATGCACGATGCGGAAATTACATTCTGTAACGGTTTCGAAGCGTTTCCTATATATTTTAGGCTTACCGAGTGACAGATAAGGGTGCGTGGCAGCCCGCGAACAAAACGCTTCCGCGAAGCTCGACGGGAGAGTGCGGGAGAATACATTGAGTTCCTGTACATACGATATAGGCAAGACTGTTTTAACTATCAGTGACGTTATTTCCTGCCCACCTAAAGGTAATTTTCGCTTGGCCATATTTTAGTGTAACGGTTTGCTATGTTTGTTTGTAGCTGAACCGTTCAAATGATATTTTTTTTAAGCGGGGAGTAAAGTACCCTTTTATTTTATATTATTTTTGAAAATAAATCGTAAACATTTTTCAAGGAGAGTATTGGCTCGTAGAATTAAGTGTTATTAAAAGCTTTTAAAGGTCCACTGAAATAATGGACCCCATTTTTAAAGGTCTTTCAATTTGTTTATAAAACTGCCCGAGTTTTGTTTTGAACATGTTTGATTACGCACTATGAACGTGTAAGAATTGTATAAACAATGAATAATTTATTTACTCTATCACCCAATTTACGGGAGGCTGATCATACTGCGCCTGTAAGCCCCCACAAGGTATGTTTTAGACGTTTCGAGCGATAGATAAGAGCAAACGCGTCGTGGCGCTAACAATACGCTTCCGTCTGCGGCGCCGGAGTGAGTCCAATGCGGTGGCAACCATGGAACTGCGTGCAAACATGATGTATCCTATACTTTTAGACAAAATAAACGTTACACGAAAATATTGAGAGTTATGCTTCAATAAACATTATTGCTAAAACTGCCAACCCTCTGTTTTGAAAGTTGAAAAGCGCCCAAAAAGATTGGCGAAGAGATTTCATTATGAAATTCTTTGGTTTAGAAGGGAAACCTCTTTTTAAATTTCAGAACTTTTGAATTGGGTGTTTTAATACAAGTATGCCAAGCTTGCGTCAACCTTTATGCCTTTTGTACCCTTTGTAAACCTTTTGTAAATTCATTTTTCATAAGTCGTAGATATATTTCTTGAAGTGTGATAGACACGAGACAAAACGTAGATGTTATTGTCAATTAGTAACACCTGAGAGATTGCTCTGCATTAGATTTGTTTATTTGTTCTCAGAAATGGTTCAAAATAAAATCGTTCTATTCATTCCATTTTAAAAGCTTCTGTGCTAGGTATATTACGATAAAATTAAGAACTCATAATAGACTCATAATGATGGCAAAAGTATTCTGTTTCTTGATCTAACAGACTGGAACTCATCGCAATAAATAAAACAAACTAGTGGTGGTTGTTTGACATTCAATCTTAACATTCTCGTCTATGGTCCTAATTTGTGACAAATATAGATATCTGTTGATCGCTCTATAACAAAACATTTCACGTTCAATTCCGCCACACATTTAGTGATTTTTTTTTCATTTAGCTGAGTAGACTCGGCTCCTGAATTCATTTCTATTTACCCACATATTTTGGTTTGAGAAAACGTTTAATTACTTTCTTACAACGAGGCATAATAGTAACTGTCCATAGTTTTATAAAAATAACATTGTTTATTTCGTCATAGAAGAAGCTATTTCCTACCCACAAAAATACTCTACTAAAAAGATTTGCCATCAGATTAATTATCTTTCGTTTAATAAAATAAGTAAGTTAAGCAAGTCAAATGATTTCTGTCGTGCCGTTATCTCCGCCCGGCTTACCGGAGTGGCAGCCTCTCTCCTTTTAGGGATAAAACATTTTCAAACAATAACGAATATTAGACCTGTCAAACTTTAAAAACGAAACTCTGTTCGTGTTCCGGACGTAACCATTATGGATTTAAAAAAAATCTTAATTAAATATTTTATCTTCGATGTTCGAATTTTGAATATGTTTTAATATTGCCGCTTAAAATAACATTTATTAATAAAAATTACTTAAGTTTGATCATGTGAGTAATCGTGCTCTCCTTTTTCAATCAAATATAAAAATAATTACCTACTTCTCTTTCAATTTGACCTCATATTATAATGATCGCTTTTATAATTGCAATTATAATGATATTATATACAACCTCAATTTACGACAAACCTTCAACTTAATTTTGTGAGGATATTACCGAAGGTTATCTTAGAACCAGTAATTGTTTAATGACGTAAGTCGATGTAGGCACCCGACTCTGTGTCAAGTGTACCTAGCTACCGGGATGTAGGTGAAAAGCTAAGAGGGCTCACTATACAAATGTTCACAGTCGTCGCTCCAGGCACCACTCCAAAGCATCCTCTGTGCTACAGAACAGGGTACCTACACGTATGTACATGGCAATACGCCAGTTTATGTACCCCTGTCGAATGGTGTATGTCATTTTGGACCTTATCGCATTGTTATAGGATTGATGGCAGTATGGTAGTCTAGATTGTGTTTCTGGGATAGTCAGATAAATAAGGTATTTATATAGAATTGACAAGCCAAAAAAAAACCCGCTGCTGGAACAGCCACAATCGTATTTTTTTACAATACCTAAAATATTGTAAAACTTTGTCAAAAGCTCTTGCGATGTTCGAAGTCAAATTTCTCAGGCATTCATATAACGAATAACAAATAGCTGTGACCCACTGGACCGACACTTATGACGAAACAATAAACAATCCTGGTTTTAATACAGAATCCTAGAATTGCATATATCAATGAACTTCAAAGAAACTTTTAAAAGCTTTGTTTTTCAATACGCACCCACAGTCGGTTTTAATAAACGGAGCACATATTCCGTATTTTCCGTGTCTATGGAAATCACGTGAAACTGATATCGAACGCAATTCTCAAAGTATCGCTTAAAATTAAATTCGGGACCCTTACATCATCGATTTTTGATCTACCCCATTAAAGTTAGAGTGTCTGGCTGATTGCGCAATCAGGACGACTAATGCGTTTCCCAGTACATCACCACTACTAAAAGCAATTTGCGCCTTCGTCTTACCGGGCCCCATGTATAACCTCAAGTAACCACACAGACCTATCTCGTCACTGTAAAATCACATGAAGTTAAGTGTGTGTTCAATATAAAGCTAAATAACATATTTTATAACGTCCATAAGTATGGTCTACCTTTATGTTATAATTACTTTAATTTTAATAAGCAATTTTAACAAGCAATTAGTATAACAGTAATAGGTAATTTAAATTTCTTTCTTATATTTACGCGAATAGTATACATTGAAATAAAACTCATTTTAAGGATTTCATCGCGTTTATATTATGTTTTTTACGTTCCCGACAATTCGGCAGCTTTACAGCAACGTAAAAACGAAAAAAAAACATAATATAAACTATCACTGGTTGAGGTTAAAGGCGGAATAAAACCGGTATCTTCCAATTTTGTGTTCAAAAGTCAATCGATAAAATGTTAGCCATTAACATGGGAAAATATAAGTGCGAGAAAAGATTGCTCACCCCGGTAAAATTTGGATGATTTTACAATTGACCTGCTCCTGCTGTAGGAATCAGGTTCGAGAAGGTGGGTTAGCAAGATAGATGCGCGAAAACTTATACTAAAAACCACAGCACTCGTTCATAAAGTTAGTGTACATTAGTACACTAATGAATATGTACACTAATGTATATCTAGTTAATTGATCATAATCTTAAAGTCATTTCTTTGATCTCGATGTATGATAACGATGTAGGTAATATGTAAACGCTACTTTGAATGAATTTCGGAGTACGCGTTCCATAAAAGCTTAATCGGATCATGAGTTGAAGTCAGTTAGCATATTTTCCATATTCCCTATTTCTAATGAGAACGCAAAGTTTCTAGACTTACATGCATGGAGGAAAATGAGATGGATTATTACTTTACAAAGTTATGAAGTTCTGAATTTCAATTAAGAATTATTTTTTGTGGGGCGATGTTAATTTAAATATGAGGTGATGCAGCATCTTGAGAGTAATTTCAATAAGAAATGCATGTAATTTCATTTTAAATGATAGTAGGTATATAGTATTAGTACGGTAATATTTCATTTTATATATCTGACAAAGAAACAAATGCTGGTGAGCCAGCTCTACAATTCTATCTGCAACTTTATATTCTTCCGACCTGCAGAATTAAAATTTATAAATTTTTAATTCATACCTATTTTAAAAATCATTACAAAATGTTTTATTGGATATATAAATTTATATTCCTATTTTCTTCGTAAATATCATTTTTAATTCCATTTTCAAAAAATCCAATGTAACGTCCTTCTATACTGTCATGGTGGTGGAATGACGACACGATCAAACTATTTTATTCACCTGTATAACATTTCAACACAATTTTATCTCCATCTCTAGAGTTTCACAGTACTATTGATTTTTAATTTGCGCTGTTAAATCTAGATTGCGCGATCTGATTATTAATGGCGGAAGGGCCAAGGGGCAGGGCGCCACTACATTTAACAACCTACCGTCAAGAAATACAGACCCCTTTTTAACCGACTTCATGTAAAAGGAAACGGTTCTCAATTCAATTGTATTTTTTACAATACAAACACGTACGTAAGGAAAACATACTTCTTGGAAGATTAGTTAAGACTACGATTAACTACTTTGGTTGCACTAAACTTGAGGCATATTTTTACATAAAAAATGTTTTATGAGATATTAATATTCGTGTACCATAAGCAAAGCTTGAATAGCCTAGTAGTTAGTGGAGTAAAGATGTTTCGGGGTCGATACTGACCGCCATAATATTCCTACTATTTACGGGAGCCAACTCCTAGCACAAGCAGATATTAGTTAAAAGGCTTAAAACCAGCATAACATAACTCATTAGATGTAATCATAAACAGAAGATGAGTATATAATAAGGTAACTTGTGATTTTGGAGCTAAATACTGAGGGAATCCCTAACTATTATGACAGAGAATTTATGACCAGGACCCTTGTACGACGGCTTGTAGGGATTACACCTCGTGTTCTAACCTTTCTCTTTGATTTAATTAAATGCGCGTCACATTTACATTAAACGAAACACACTTTTGACATAAAATTATATTTATTTATAAAATTAATAGAAGGAGAAAATAACACAATATCTTACTGCCGATGAAGTCATGTTTTTTATTGAGTATCAACCATCTTTGGTGCAATTCAAATTGGTGCGCTATAGGGAATGCCCTCATTTGTCATTTGACGCTCTAGTAGCCTAGGTAGTACGTTGTGTATGTCTAAATTGCTTGACTGAGGCTTTTGTGGCAACCATGCGTCTAAGGCAGCCTCCGCAGCTCGCTCATTCAGTACACGACTACAATTGCACTACTTTCAGTCCAATTAATTTGAAACTAAATACCAAGTAATTACACAGAGTACTGAACCGATAAACATTATTGTCTATTGGTCTGAAATCCTTCACATTACAAATATAACATCAAACCAAAATGTAACTTTCCTTGAAGTTGTTAATTTTACTCAGTCGAATTGGCCTGCAGACAGATAGCCCCCAAGGTTGATATCATAAACATTTCAATTAATTAGAGTTCCCTTGTACAGGGGACGACTAAGGGACCTCCCTTTGATTGTCCCTTTGGACTAACTTAATGTTTACATTCAAGAATTCGCACCCTCATCAGTATCTTAATAATTGTACAGCTATCTGTCATTAAACAAATTAAATGTAACTACGTCACTGTAGCGCTTTAAGCGTTGATAATTAACGCAATTAGCTATTATTAGAACAATAGGCGAGTAACTGTGATTATCTTGTTCACTTTGTTATTTGGGTACTTCGCGAACAATGGGAGCAATTACATAGATTCCCCAGGATCGCAAATTTTCTTTGTGATTTTCCTCAGATGTGTTTTCCTGTAATACGCCCATTAGTGAGCTTGTAACGATAATATTATCATCCAGTTTAAAAGCGTGTCTTCACATAAAATATATTATTATTTGGTAATACTGAGAGCGATGTATTTTATACTTCCGATAAAGGTAGGTCGGTATACAATACCTTTTCAAAGTGCTTTTCAGTTATTCGGATCCCGGATTTAAAGCTTATAGGAACAAATAGCTTTTATTGATTTCTTATATTTACGCGAATACTACACATTGAAATAAAACTATTTTTAAGGACGTTTCTAACTATGACACCAGGACGTCAACCACCTCAGTCCTCCCGTGACCATGGTTGCTGTAAAGCAGCCGAAACGTCGGGAACGTAAAAACGAAAAATAAACGCGATAAAATCCTTAAAAATAGTTTTATTTCAACAAATAGCTTTTCTTAAATTAACTTGTAAGTCGGTATCATTATAAATAAATTATTGTCTTCTTAATAAATAATGCATATTTTAACTAGTGTTTTGAAATATCTCTTCGCAATGTTGTTTAGTTATTATGGTTGGCGAAGTTGGATGTTATCTGTGAGTAGTGAGGCTGCAATAAGTTAGCTGACGTGAACGTGTCACAAGTTAATCTAAATGAACGAAGTGCAAGTGCAGGTGTGACGTCGTTTTCGTTAAAGTGAACTTTTACTTAAGTTAACCATAAAATATGAGTGTTTAGGACATTCCGATTAAAGTAAATTGAAAAAAAAAATATTCCCTGGCATAGCAAGTGTAATACTTTTATATGTAAGATTATATTTCCTAATTAATATTAAGTAGAGAAATTAAAGAGACATTCCTTGGTAGATGACGAATAGCATCTTGTATTGATGTTAAAAAAATGTGTATATCTTATCCCAAAAATCATGTACGTATCTATCTCACAATAATTTATTTACAAAATTTTGTGTGCTTAGATGTTCCATGTTATCATTTGGATTATGGTGACCCTAAGCTTAAGCAGTCTTGCCAGATCCCTTGCGATCGTCAAACTAAACTTGTGTCTTCATTTTCCACTAACTTGCGTCGCGTCTGTTGCCTCTTTTTAAACTGTATGTGTTGTTTTAAAACTATTACCACACCATTATACAATCAAAATAAAACTGGAAGAAATCTCATTTGCCATATATATTTTAGATTTTGCAAATAATGTTGTAGCCTGTAATCCTGAATCGCGCTATAAGAGTTTTCGGAGCAAGTAACATATATACAAGATCCCGACAATAACCGTCGGGGCATATTGGCCGCCCCGCCAGGCATACCACCCGCCTGGCTGGAAGATCTTCCCTTTTCCGCTAAATTGGTGACCCCTCACAACGAACAACATCCTTCTGTGAAGACTCAAGCAACAAAGTCATCACCACTTCATACCAAGACATCAACATCGACATCCAAGAGCAAGCAGTCAGTCCCACAGCAAGCCAGTCGTCACTCAGGACCATCACAGCCGACTCACCGCGCTCCTGGTTCTGCGACGCGCACAGCTCGGTCTCGACCCACTGTAGACCTTCGAGCTAGCTTCCTGGCCCTTGCACACAAGACGCTGCCATTTAAAGATATCGACCTCCGGTCTTGGGAGGGAGTACTGTAGCCTGTAATCCTGAATCGCGCTATAAGAGTTTTCGGAGCAAGTAACATATATACAAGATCCCGACAATAACCGTCGGGGCATAGCGGCCGCCCCGCCAGGCATACCACCCGCCTGGCTGGAAGATCTTCCCTTTTTCGCTAAAATGTTATTGGGTTTCTTTTTAACTTCTTCATAAAATCTGTTGAAAATAAATAAGAAATCAATATTATAAAATATGTATCTATTTGTACAAAAATGCATGAAAATATATTTTATTCATAGAATTTTGTAAAAGTAGATACAGATTTGTACATACATATAACTAAAATGAGTAACCTAATTAAACGATGTTCTTGTAACTACGGTCGCTTAACTTGATCTAATCTTATTACCATGGTAACGAGCGCTCTTATACTTTGTAGCCTTATAATGTTGGTTTACCTAAAATAGCAAAACAATATTTTTGATTAACCAAAGAATTAAAAAAATATGGATTAGCCTCTATGGTACAAATGTTAAAAAAAATATAGGTTATCAATTGCTTCGCTCAGCAGTAAATGAGCTGACTCTACAACAGTAGAGTTCCATTACGTTTGTCTAGCGACACTTTCCAAAAGCGGTTCGATCGGCGCAGCTAAATGAGGATTGACGGCGACAGGTTTTGTAAAAGCATTGCACTGTTGAATTATTAAGGCAACTCCGGCTGGCTCTATATTCGTACTGCCGGCAGTCAACGTCTGAATGTATATGTATATATCTACTGCTCCGTAAACGGAACCGAGCTCATTTTCAATTCTGACACCCGAATAAAGTGGCCGGCGAACGAATATCAGCCGCAGTAGGCATTTCCAAATAAAAGCCTTTTTAAACAATTGAAAGCTTTTAGCTACCATCAGACCTTATTTGATTATAATCATTAAATGAGCTAACGAAGCATACTCACACAGTTAAGAGAATACACAAAAGCATAGGTACTACGTGATTAAAACTATGCCTTCGGAAATTGAGTTGCCAGCTTATTGAGAGGGGAAAAGTTTGAAAGCAATTTCATGAAAATTTAATGCCCCTCAGAACTTACGAGAATGAGGTATTCGAGAAATGAAGCCTACACTGAGAATAGCTAATTTGTTATTAAATTTTAATAAGGTCCACCAAAGCGAGTGACGAGTCCGCCTTTTAAACTTCGACGATCTAAAATTTAACACTTAATGCGTAAATATGCGCGCCTATTATATATTTGATTGTGGGTACTGGCTGCGCTGCTGAACAATATACTAAGAAATAATATACCTAGGTAATTGAACCTACTATCTAAGGCATATGTTTCACCAAAGTAGAGCGGAGAGCAGATGCGCGGAATATAAACCAATCAGAATGGTTGAAATCCTTTGCTCGGTACCAAACGGTGTTTTTTAAACAATCTGATCGGGTCTATTTCGCACATCTCTTCTCCGCTCCGCTTTGGTGGAACCCAGGCTTAAAACCGATGTCATACAATTACCCACCTGATTGAGAATCAATAATCATAAAAAGGATTTCATGCCTAAATGTTGAAATAATTTTGTAGCAAAGTTTTACAATCACAATTTTCACCTCAATTTCACTTTATAATTACAAAAGTTCAAATGTATTTCAAACGATTTCAGTTTAAGATTTCCAACTGAGAGACTATTAATAAATAAGTTTAATAATAACGTGTAAGTATATAAACAAAAGCGAGCGTCTAATTACAAAGAACTCCATCAACTCGCAATGTAGCTGGTGAATGGGGATCATTGTTGAGTGGTACCTTGAAAGGAGGGGTGTAACGTAGATTCACTCTCGAACGGTAGAACAAACTAATTACCCGTTTAGACTATTTGCTTTACCATCGTGATTGCTTGTCGCCTCCGGGCCTTCGTGAACATTGAGCAGCCCTAACAAGACCATTGCTACATGTTTTCCTCTTAACAGTATCTAAGTCCAAATGAGCAATTATTTACATAAATAAAAGTAATGTATTTACGTACCTACCTATGTAGGTTAATACTCTTATGTATAAGAGTTTATCTCTTATTACAGCACTTAAATGCTGCTCATAGTGAGCTTTTAACGAGACGTAAACAATCAAGTTGTAGTAGATTCCTTGAATTCCAACAGGTTAATAAAGGTAATAACATTAATAGCGAATTTACATTACTTGGAATTTCTGAGAGCCACTTTCACAAAATACGAATCTTCAGGTAAGTAAGATATTTGTTTTTGATAAACAAATTTCCTCAATATCCGGCCTAAACTAAATATTGACATACCAAAACAACATACCGGTTTATTAACAAATGTTTGACGTCACTCAAGATAACTTCCGTCCACAGTGGTATTTAACCACGTGGTTAGTTTTCGACCTGGAAATTTCCCGTCCTTTTTTTACGGAGGGAGTTTTGATTCAGAGCAAGGGAGCAGGCATAAATTCCAACGCCATGAATCAATAACCTGGTGCACTCACACTGGGTCGTGTTTGCGTGTAGTTACGTCACACAGCTCCGGCATCCGCAGACGATATTTTGACGGGAGGCTGGGTCGGTCTGTTTAGAAATTATACGGCGGCGGGCGGGCGGGCGGCCGCGGCCGTGGCGCGGCGCGACGCGATGCGACGTCGCCCGCCGTAAGCGACTCCGAGGTACAATATTAATAAACATTGCGCAAATTGTTATTCGTGCATCGTTACTCTGTCATTAAACTCACGTAGCTATAAGATAATGTTAGCAAGCTGAAACGACGCGATAAGTAGCTATTTTCAAGATTTACTGAACATTACGAGCTTCTAATTCCTTTTATACCTACTCTGTTTTAGCGATTGAGTATCTCTGGGTTAAGTATTCTGTTAGCTGCTTATTCAAAAGTTTGTAAATAATTGTGAGCATTTAATAATACATTTCAATTTCGCTTAGTGCATTTTATAAAAAAGATCGGTATCCAATATAGATAATGTAATTTTCAAGTCTCCGTAACAATAACAACGAAATAAAAAGAAAACACCCTTGTTATTACAATTTAAGAATAGGGCTACCGTTATGAAAACCATTAGGCATTGTTTAATATTGTTTGCAAAATAAACTTGAGCTCTATTTAAAATGCGCCGCAATAGAGGTGCGGAGCCGCAGGAATGGGTACCTATACGATGTATATTCTATTTTCATCACGTTCCGCCTCTTAGAAATATTCAACAGCATCGATTATCGACTCGCTTTGTACACAAATACTTTTTTATTCAATTTAACGAACTGAGAAAGCGCTCGCGGCAGGTCTTGAATTTCTTAGTTGTTTCTCAAATACCTTACATATATTATACAAATCTTTGCAGCTAGAGTAGTCATCGTAATGGTGGAGTATAAATATTTCATAATATGTATCTTACGACAGTTTTATGTTTAATATTCGTCCTCTCCTTAATCTATTGAACTACTGTTCAGATAATGTGAGAAATATTTTGATACTAGCACAGTACGAAATTGCTTGCAACTAAAATTCTCATGACGCTCGGGACTCAGCTAAATCACGAATTAGCTGATCAAGGTATACAAATGCAAATTTAATGTCCCACTTCATGTCTGATCAAAGTCAATAGTGTAGGTAAGAAATCAATCTCAAATACAACATTGTTAGATATACCTACATGTAATTCATGACTTCGGTTTACCTATGTATCTTATATAAGTTTCCTTTTTTGCGTGGCTACGAAACCTTATATACGTACCAGGTGCGTGATCCTGTACGCATCTGGTTAGTTTTTTATCATACTATGTAAGGATTATATTGATACAAAATAAAAAAAAGTTTGATAAATAAACATCTGTCTGTAGTAATACCACGATAATGTTCTACAATCAAAATTACTTCGAAAGTATTTCGCCTTGGAAGCGTTGAAATTTTCAAACAAAATCATATATTCATTTATGTATAACGTACCTACGAATGGCTTCATTGCCATACTGATTTGAGACTTGTTTGCTCAAATCTTGTTAACAGGGACATGACGCTGGCGCTCAGCGCGAAAATGAGCTCGTTACGTGCGTCAAAAATATTGGGTAAGGGAAACACTCAATAGATATGTGTTGAATAATATTTACGGTTCTCCATTGGTAAACATCATTACGTTATACATGAAATGCCCCAAATTGGTATTGATTGATAGGAGTTTGATTGTGGATTACAAGACGAGATATCGTGCATTTCACATTTAAATATGATTTTGTAATATATAAATTTACTAACTCCTTTGTAAGGAATATTACAATATGTTTTATACATACTTATTTCTTGTGATTAATTAAAGACAGCCCATTATCAATCTGATTTAAAGTAAGATAACAGAATATTAATTAAGTATTGTAATTATGTCTATTTTTCCGTTTTTCAATTTGTTATGTCTCTACCTGAGTATTTGATAATAAATTACGATAATTCTATACCTATAGGCACATAAATTACGAGATAGATATTCCACACTTGAATAAAAATGTACATATCCCTCATTATTTTTTTTTTGAAAAAAACGGGCATCACAATATCGCCGTGTGAACCTAATTTGCCCTCCCGTTATTAGTTACTGATACGATCAAACACTAAATTGAGTTTATCGACGGAATCGGGATTTCAATCAGCAAGTATCGAGTGTCGAGTGTAGCCGTCGAGTCAATCAGAGCAAATTGAACATGTCACCAGCTCTCTTTTGAAATCGACGTATTCGCTTTGCTGCCTATGTGATTTTTTATATGCGTACACTTTTAAAAATTGGTAGGTACCTTTTTTGTGAAACATTTAGTATAAAAACTTGCGATCATGTTAATTCCTGTTACTTCTCTCTGGTGTTATTTTGTGGAGTGTATGTAACAACTTTAGCTTAGCATTCTGTAACTATTTTGACGATTCATAAGTACTGTACTTAATGGTTTACATGAATAAAAATATTCTGATTCTTACTCTGAACGTAGTTAGTGCCGACAAAATCTACTCTTCTTATCTAGGTCGAAATAGATATCTTTCAGAGTCCTACAGCCAAACACTGACACGCTGCTCAAATATTTGTAACTTTTTGAGTCGTCAGAATCAAATGAGTCAAAATTAAAAAGTACTATAATATGGGTTGTATTTAGGTAAGTATTCTACAGTTAGATGATTTAAAAAAATGTAACAATTATTAATGGTGTGGCTATAAGTCGGCCACTTCCACTAATAACAAACATGATCCATTAATCGACGTCAAATCCTTGGAGTAAAAGGTAATGTGGGCAATGCTCGTCCACGGAACAAACATACATCTCGTGGCGATATCCTATTCCTAAAGAAGGTTACAGCAACAGCTTGCTAAGTTATTCATGTGATCACTGATGAGGCAGACAATAAATTATTCGAGTAGTTTTCCGAAATATGGCTTATTCTTCTATGATGAAGTATATTAAACACCGATACCGACCAAGGATTCACGGACAGTGAACCTTCATTATAAGCGCTATATTATATACCTACCATGTAAAATTCAGCGCATTCCAAATAGTTCCGAGTTAGAAATGTGGAGTACCGACTTAAAACTTGCTATAAGATGAAACTGGATTCCAAGTTGGAAGTGGAATCTCCTGAAAGTAACTAAATATCGATGGCAGGACCCTATCAATCTTAATTACTTGCGGCAAGTTTATGAATTAGGAGCCATTATCTAAATGAAAGCGCAAACGCTCGGCCCAAACATAAATTCGTTTCATATTCTTTCACGTCGGTCTTACTTTTTGTTAGGAAATTTCAAAACAAATTATATTTATTTAACGTTACCTGACGGAGACATATTTTATCATTATCTAAAATTTCATCCGGTGTACGTCAAGGAGGAAAATAATTAAAAAATTAATTACGCCACGCATCTGGTACTGATATTCTTTTGCACGTAAACGAATAAACTTTTGGTCACGAAATATTAATTTATCCACCCGTGACTCGTTCAAATTAATTTTGCTGCCGGTATCGCGTTTCACGCTGTTTGAGGATAATATATAATATTTGTTTTCTATGCGGCTTGCATTTTATATTTTACTAGCTGTCCCGGGGAACTTCGTACCGCCTTGGAATCAAATGTATGAGAAAATGAATTATCTTTATTGTTATTATTTTGGTGCATATTTCCCATGTTTTAACAGTTATCCAACTATTCGGGGCGGAGACAAATTAAAAAAATCAAAGATCATAAAATCGACCCGCAAGTTTTTATGTTATAACAGGTGTAACTAACACGACTGTGTTGTATTGTTCCGAATTACAACTTTTTTTTTATAATACGTTCTATTAGATCGTATGAATTTACTATATGTACTTTATTTACTGGCCAGTAAAAAAACATTATCTACTAATAACGAGATTCAATGATAATAATAGTAGGTATTCTTATGATCAGGCCCTCAGGTTTGGTTTAGTTAATCAGTACCCCAACTCTGTAAAAATAATTGACTGTTAATCCTATGGCATTGGTATTGTAATAATTACTTTTGATTCCCTTTTGATGATATCTTATTTTTCTCATACAAAAACTACCTAAAGGAGCATTTATTATTCCATTATTAAATTATGAGTTAAACATGAAGCTTAAGTGAACCTAGGAGCATGATGAAATATAATCGGATCCCAATATATTACACTCTTCACAATGTCTTATTCACCACCCACATTGCAACGAAAACAGTTTGAAATAAAAGGAATACCACAATAGCCATTAGTGTTGGGCCGATTAGCACCAGTGCTTGCCAGTATTAATGTTTGTTTATATTCCAGTTCAGTAGCTCGCCTGCAACTTTTATTCCATAGCTAAAAAATCCTTCAGCATTAAAAAGGTTTTCGCTTTGAAGGTACCTTACCTTAATTTATATAAGCTCTACATTATTGTACAACTGTTGCTATTACTCTAGTTTGTATTTAATTTAAAGACACAAAAACATTGAAAAATTACATATATCATAAGGGGCTTCTGTATATTGAGTTGATATACAATATAAAAATAATTACGATCAAAACATTAATGTATATTTTATTTAGCCCCTTATATGAACCTATATCTATGACACATACATATGGTAATGTAATATCCCTCATACATCAACTCGGAAAAAAGTCACATATGAAACTAAATCATTATAATGTGGCATGTTAAAAGAAGTTTGTGTGTTAGACTAAAATGAACAATAAGTAACGAAATAGATGGCCATTAATTCCAATTTCAAATAGAGCCTCCATCCATTACATATGATTCCAGGTAACAGCAGTAAGTAGCTTAATGGTCCGAAACACATTGGAAATTTGCACTTGCTCGAACCAGTTCATTGGATGTTATTTTTGTAAAGTCGTTGTAGTACGCGGTTACTCCGTTTCGGAGGATTGTGGTGGTCTCTCCGTCCGAGGTAAGTGCAATATTACTTACCTTCGGTTTGTTTACGCTGCTTTTCTATCTGGTGAATAAATATTTAGTAACATTTTATGGAATGTTTTGTTTTCTGAAGATTTCTAATTCATTTGAAATATATTAATTTTCAATATTATTTCGTTAGGGTTGGGGATCAAAAGCCTGATATCTAGGTGCGTTCAGGGAAGTATAACAACTTTAAAAATTAAAAATCACTTAAGAACGTCTATATGTATTTAGTAGTATGTGTGTGTAGTGTGTACAGTATTTGGAGTCGTACTACCATAAAATATTACAACACGAAGTTTAAAATACATATCGTAAACGGAGTCCTACTAAAACAAAATAAACTCTAGTATACCGTTTATAGCATATTTTGTTTCCGATACCGTATACAATTAGCCTAATGCGATCTCTTTAAAGCTTAAAGATGACGGTTCGAAATATTTAAATCCAGCCCACTTAGTATGTTAATATTTAAATAGAAAGCACAAAGATGAATTAACGCTAAGCCACGGGTACGGAACACGCATCTGGAGACGAACCGTACATAATTAAGGTATCTCCGTTCGCAGACAATTTAGTGGAGTCGGGCTAAGGTCCTGACCTCTCGACCGGCACGTACCCACACGTGACTGGGTTAGACGCTTGTTTACATCCTATATAACGGTCGCTTGCACTTACTTCTGTATGGGTCCTCCTCTCAGTTAGCTTGCTCCCTCTTAATTGAGTTTATACGAACATATTATATTATTACGAACATATTATTCTATGATTTATTGGAGTTTAATTTGTCAATTTGTCTTATATTTAAAAGAAAGTAATTATAAAAATATATTTATTTAATAGGTATAAAATTAATAAAAGGTCAACAATCTATTAACAATTACTGTTAATGTTCCGTCATGTATATGTACGTCTCAGATTCCCAGAACCAAACGTTTTAATGTAGAATCAGAAAGGAATTGCTTTCACCATTAACGAAAAGAAAACCCACATAAAGTTTATCCCAACTCATCTTGACATGACCGGACCCAATGCAACTTTTATGAGCCAATATTAGATAGCAGGAGTCACTTATAAAAGTATCACGGATTCGGTGTAATTCACTTACACATTCCAAAAGTAAATATAACTTTGCTAATAGTTATTTCATCAATTATTCGTTCAAGTTTTGGGACGGTCTAAAACATATGTTTCATAAATATTAACAAACTATTTAGAATCCGTCTACTTCACACATAAACTTTATAAAATATTTGAAAATCAAAGTGTGGAAAATATAAAAACGCTAGGCTTCAGAACTAACGTAAACACAGCAAATTTCGTAGTTTTTCTCGCATCAACTAGAAACTACTGACTTTGGCAGTTCGTTACATGTTTGACTGTGTGAAATTATACATAGTTTAGATGTTGACAGGGGCGTACAAAGAGCCAGCGTGAGGATTTTAATGGCGTGAATATTATATTATATAGGTTTACGACAAACAACCCTACGGCGATGAATGTGTATTAAGTTTTGCTGTTGCCTTCGAGCGCACAATATACGTGAAAATAAATCCAATTTATTTCATTTCGGTAAGCCAAAATCGGATAAATAGGGTGGATATTTAACAAGTACATGTGCCTGTAGCTTGCAATACTCACTAAATAACGTTCGCAACCAATTATCAATTCATAGATAAAGTTATCTATCTTCTTCTATTAAAAATAACGAGCGATTACGACATTCCTATATGTATCAGTTGTTAATATTGTATACCTATCAGTATGTACGTTATCGAATATCCTTCGAACACAAAGGGGAAGAAATGATTACAGATACAATTATTGTCACCAAGTAGAGCATAACCAATGAACACGGGGTATACCGAGAGAGTCTCGCTCTAATATCGGGACAGTGCGTGTTACCGGCTAGGATCGGCTTGCACCTCTTACGTGTGAGGTTTACCAAAGGTCTGAACGTCGTTTATTAACAAGGTTGGCTCAAACAATCAGAAGTCAAGCAGAAATTGATGGGGTGTTCGGGACGCCCGCACTGACGGCGGCGCGTACCGCCCGCCTTAATTAAAAGACTTCACTCAAGCGTAATTCGCAATATCGGATCGTTTGTCTCTGTGATGTTCTCAACTCTATGGATTTCGATAAGACGGATTACGCAATATTGTTGAGTGGCGTCGCTCTGCAGGATAAATTATTTGTCGACTTGATTATTTTTAGGTTAGTATTTTTATTTACATAACTCTGCTATAAATATTCGAGAAGTTGCGGTACATGTTAGGCGCAATCGAGTTGAGGCATTTTTGTTTTCACATAAATGGAACTTAAAAGTCCTATAACATGTAGTGGGTTATACAACAGGCAGAAATATATATTTTGAAGTCACACGTAATTTATAAAAAATCCAGTTCTCTATCTCTACTCCTTGCTATTGAAAGGTATTGTTGGATGACCTATAGTTAGTGTATAAGGTTAGTGTAATTATACATAAATTGGCCTATTGAGTGGTGCATTGCAACGGAGGTCTACATAGGCACTATCGCACAACACAATGGCACACTCTGAGCCAACACGTTTCACGTCAAACCAGCGCTTGAGCTAGCTTATAATAGAAATGGTACAGACTGCAGATTGGCAGACTCAAATAAACACTAGTGCATAGTTATTATATTTTTTTTTACAAAAATAAGTCAACTCATTTATTTTGTTTAGGCCTACGGGGGCTTAATATTTTTTTTCCCGTAACTCTAAAACTAGAGACAGACTACTCTCAATATAGAGACGCTGAATAATAATGTGTTTACAAAAAGACCAAGAAAAAGGATTACAGTATTAAAGTATGGGTCCTATTGAAACCAAAAATGTAGTTACGAATACATTACAAGTTTCATAACGGCTGAACGGATCTGGATGAAATTTGGCACAGAGATAGATTATAGTCTGGAATAGCACATAGGCTACTTTTTATCCCGGTAAAATGTATGGTTCCTGGGGGATAGATTTGTTTCAATTTTTCATAGCGCAAAGGATCGACATGATTTTTTCGCGGGTAACACCGCAGGGTGCAGCTAGTTTTTAAATAAATATAGTTTTTTTACTATCATAGCCTTTAATATGTTCCCAGGTACCGAACTATTTTAATAGCTAGAGGCACATGTGTGTTATAGGTATAAGCCATGTAGTACAACATCGTCGACTAGAGCCAATCAATATTGCGGATGGCATAATCCTTGTGGCCATTCCGTCAAACAATGGACCAATAGTTGCACCCAATTGTTGCTGCTCATCATCGTATGACACGAATGTCTGAGACGCGAGCTTGCATGCAAGTTCATTTGTTTGGCAACTGGAGTTGACTTTCTTTACACACTGGCGATGGATACGGCTTTATTTCAATACTAGTGGACCCGCTACTTTGTACGTGTGGTATTTTTTTTTTGCTGACCTGGGGAAACTGATTGATCCCTTCCTGGGATGGAAATATTATTTTTGTTGATTTTATAAAATCCGCCAAGTGGATTTTATGATACAGTTTTTTGTGTACTACTCGCAGATACCCAGTTTTCCTGGGGTAAACATAAATACTATGCTGACGCCAGTATCTATCATCATGCCGAGTTTCATAGAAAGAAGAAAACTATTTAAAACTTTAAAATAAAACGATAACATGAAATACATCACCCTCCATAAATTACAAATAACAAACTCTTACCTTTTGTATTAAATTCCGCGTTCGCCAATCTGAAACAAAAAACATAATAATGTCAGTGAATCGCTACGTGACCCACAACCTAATGGCGAACAAAGATATAAGACAAGCAATATACTTATCATGTCGTAAAAATGAGTAGGTAACAGTTTATTGACCCTAAAGGCATGTTATCGTTACATTTGCATAAGGCCGGGTATATATATTACCTCTTGCTCGCACTAACCCTCCGTTTTTACGAGCAGGATATGCCTATATGATCTAGGTATACCTCACTTTTTTGAGTATAAAAGTATTCGTGGCCTACATCTATAGCATTGCACAAGCATTACCTTTCTTGGAGAGCTAAAGGAACTCTTACTAGTCATGTGTTTGTCACAAATTATAAGGAATCTAGAAAAAAAGTTAATAAAAAAAATGTTAATACAGAATGCGTAAAAAAATAACTTTCAATAAAAACTGAAAAGAAATCAATATAGAGACCCATTAATTATTAGGAAGGATCTAGATTTTTTTTAGGGTTGGCAAGATTAAGACCAAACGATTGACGTTAGAATCATCAATTCGGCCCACGCGTTTGGTTCCCAGAGCGCCATGAAGGAACAAACATACATACATACATAGGCTGATAAACACATTACCCCCCTTTGTGTCGCGCTGTCGGGTAAAAATACTTTTTCCTGGTTTAACGCTTTATCTCAACTCAAATTAAGGCATACCTAAAACACAATCCCCAATTGAAGCGGCTAAATGCGATAAAAGATTACATTACAAGTTTACAACTTAATTAGAACGACCAAATCGTGTTTGAATTTTTTTTAAGGAATTCTATTCACGCTCCATCCAAACAATAATCCTTGTTTGAATGTTAATTAATTCGGATTAATTTCGCACTTTGAAAAAGGTACAATCGAATAAACAATGGGGGAATACTTTTCAGGAAAATCTTTCTTAATTATTAGGGAACCTGCTATTACGTTAACTTAAACATTTTAAAATATATATAATAAAAAATAAAACTTGAAGAAATACATCTCTTGAGCTTGAGATGACAATCAGGCGTACAATAATGCTTAAGCACCGGAAAAACTTTCAGTTAATTGCATTCTGAAGTTGAATTCGTAGTAAGCAAGTCCGTGCTTATTTGCAGAAGTTGACTGGCTCGCAGTGGAGTAAATTTGCACAAACAAAATGTTGAACAGCACGCTAATATACAAAATGTATTCGCAGTAACAATACCAACAATTTGCTGAGCAGAAAATATATTACTTTGAATCGAATATATTTGAATGATGCAGCATAAAGTGAATTCGGAGGTACCTATATTATAAATCAAGTGATAAACATCGTTATTTATAAAATTATATGTAGATAGATGTGTTAGTATTCAGCATTATAAATAGGCACATACACGGAGAAGTGGGGAGACCCAACACGACGATCCAAATGGTAGGCAATTATTTTGATCTACAAACATGTGCAACACCTGCCACATTCAGCGCAAATAAATAAAATAGCGATGCATTTGAAGTCCGGCTATGATTAGTTGGATCTATTTCGTCGTGCGCACGTTGAACTATTAACTTTCATGACTACAGTTAGCGAGACCAATTTTTTTTTACAATTTTTTTTTAATATCTAACATGCTGGTCCTTTTATGCAGATTATCTGTTGTTATAATGTTGTCTCTATGTAAAACAAGAACTTTAATTGATTTATGGGCATTACTTAATTTGTCACTATATGAGAAGTGACCTTACTTCGTACACGACAAAAATCTCCCGTGAAGAAATGAGTCAAGTTTGCTAACTTAACTTGATCAATATTATCCGGATAAATTGGTTACTACCATACAATTTACAGATTATATTATTTTCAATTTAACGATTGTGTGCTGTTTATAGTCAACTCCATCAATGTGCTCGTGTCGGTTTATAACCAAGTTTACTACGAGATTTTTAAATATGACTTTGTTAAAAATAAATAAAATGCCAGTAGCCGAGCCAAAGAGGTTGCTGGATTGCTGGTTTCCATTTTTTTAGCTCATTGTGTAGACCTATCCAGATATCTACTATAATAGTAATAAATAGTACCTACCTGCCCTATGTTAAGTAAAAAATAAAATAAGTCTAAATAAAAGGAAGGTAGAACGTTCATAAATGGACAAAGAAAGAATTAGAACGTTCTTTATTTAACACATAAATGTTATATCAACCTGAAAGCCAATTTTCAATTCAAAGACATATTTTCCAAATTCTAGCCCGCTGCTGCAGCCAAATTCAAACCTCGAGAGGTACGCCACGTACCGACTTAAGACTTTACGAGTAACTCTCACCGCTTATAGTGTCTTTGCTTTATACAAAATAGATGGCTACTTACTATCAATTTACATATTCAAAATAAGCGGATCAAGAAACAGTTTTTTTTTCACTATCTTTCGATAACTTTATTTTATTTAGGATTGAATGAAATATCCAAAACTCGATTGGTTATATGGTCATGTTAGATTTGGTAAAAATACATTTTCTAGGTAAAAACTACCTTATAGGTCTTATATTAGCTAGTGACCCATAGTGACCTCAATTATGACGATTGTTCATCGTTGTTCCACCGAAAGTGTCGGATCATCAACTCTAAGTGCGAAATTCGCAATCAAATTTATTGTGCCATTTCAAAATAACGAGCATTCCGAGTTTAATAAGCATAAAGTTAACCGTCACCGACAATAATGTTATATGAAAGGGAAAAATAATAATAATAGAATGTGAAAAGGAAAAAATATAGTAATATAAAATGTAAAACAATTTCCAGTGTCGAAGAGCGGACGTTTGAAATAAACAGGACTAATATTCATCAAGACTTTTGTAAATGATTTTTAAGGCAGGCACACCGACTGAATTGCTAATGAGGCCCGCCATTGGGCTCTTTGTTTCAGCATATTCATTACCTGCTTCCATCGCCGTTTGCTTACAAAAAAAAGCGTTCATTGTTCCACCCCGGGGGAGCAAACAAACAATATCTCTAACAATTTTGGGGTCAAGTGATTTCGTCCGGTGAATATTCAAGGAGATAATTAGAAGAGAGAACAAGCTTAATTAGTATAAATCGCGTTACAAGAAAACACTCTAAGGAGTTTCAGAAATGCTTTGATAAAATGAAACCGGTAAGTAATTGAAAATATAGGTAAGTACCTAGTATCTTTAATATTAATGCCTACCTAGACTCTTAAGAATATGGTCTATATTTGAAATAAAGCAATAGATTGATCGACCAATCCGGAAAACAATACTAACATGAAGAAAAGAAAAGGTAGGTTGTCACTCACTAGGTACTGACAGAGTGTGATTTGTTTGGGTGGCACAGAATTAAATAGTATAATTTATAGGTATACGTTTTTTATCACAGATTTTTTTTTTTATTACATTATAGGCAAGTATTTGATCTCGATCTCACCTGATGGTAAGTGAAGATGAGATATACGATGGAGCATACTTGCCTAGAAGGTACCTGTTCACTCTGTCACTGTCTGTGTATTATCTGTCACTCAACGAAATTTGACGGCAACAGCGAGAAACGCATGAAATCATAATGTTCGTCTAGACATAGAGCAAAGTGATATATGAATGGATCATCCTAACTAAGAGCAAACTTGCGACTTGGTGCTTCAAATCAAGTTGCAGTTAGTTACGGAAAGTTGCTACCACTAACTGATTTTACAGCTTACAATTGCTCTGAATTATACCATTTTGGTATAATTCACGTATACCAAAATGGTGTAATGCGTATTCTCCGCTTTTTTTTACTTCGAATATTTGCGGAATTTCTTGGAGATATACTTACGTTTTTTTAGAATTATAATAACCTACTAATTGTAAAAGTATTTTTGAAATAACCCTTAAAATTACAAAATTACAGACGTTTAATGTTTCCTATCAGAACAAAGCTAAAGTTTGTGTCAAGAGACGTCACCGGCCGTACCAAGCGGCGTCACAACCATTGGTGCGACAGAGAACGAGCACAGCTCCACTCTCTTCTCCTTACTTGCTTTTAAACTAGCTAATATTTTGGAAATCATGTAACATATTTCGAAGATTCTCGGAACAATACTTATGTCATCTAAGAATTAGTGCTTATATCTTGAAATAACAAATGTAAAATACAAAATTGGGCAGCATATTTCATTAAGTTTATAGCACAATACATTTTAGATACAAAACAGAAAATAAAATCATCCATAAAGATAAGCCAGGATTACCATTAGTGGTATTGGTTGCAACTGCACCGTATCGTTGTAAACGAAAGGAGCTTAGCGGGAGGTGGAAAAGTTATTTCACGATCATCGAGATATTGCAATTGAAAAATCTTAGTTAATGACATCTCATTTTAATCTAAGAACATTAATTACTTTTTCTGATTTAAACAATGTTTGCAATTTCCCTGTACGGTTTTTTTATTACAAAATGTTCTACCTATTTATTCATATTAAGTACTAGTAAGTTAACGTTATTCCAAAATGTTGTACGCACGAATCTTCGAGTCCATCATCCAAAGAGATTTTTTCAATACATAGATCACCTTGGTGTGAGTCCATGGACGGTATAACCGTTGCTGGGTAAATCCGATCAAATATGGATAAGGAAACACTTGCAGGCATTTTCCGCCGACGCAAGCTTTTGCTTCGAAAACTGACGAATCTTTGGTAGCGTTGTGTTGTGCGGGGCACTTCATGTTTTATGTGCAGTGGCGCGAACGGTGCGAAAATATGCGACCATTAAAACTATGAAACATGCATACCTAGAGTAATATAAAATAAAATATAAAATATAAATATTGAAAATAATATTTAATTCTATCTTAGACGAAGAAATAATTCAGACGGAGCGTCACAAACAACATACTGAAGTACAAAAACCCAAGCCGCTTTGTGTAGTACACGCGAATTATGAAGGTACGCGAATGCACACGTACTACACAAATCGGCTTGGTGTTGTTCGCGACACTCCGACTGCATTATTTCTTGCGAAATGATTGCACCTTAGGGCAAAAACAAGTTCTAAAAATTAGAGTCACTACTCGTTTTTTGTGGCTATTCAAAATCATTGCTTCCACTAAACATTTTAAAAAAATTATACAGTCCATTGAAGGTGTGCGCACGTCGCAACCGAGCAATGGGGTCATCTAATATTGATGGTATACAGTAGAGGGGGGACACGTACCCCTTGACCATAGTCGGCAATACGGTGCTGCCATACCAGCCCTTTTAAGGTAGTACCTAGCTTTTCTCGTAGCGGACTAGATGGTACATAAAAAAGTATAGTATCGACAACGTCTAGTCCCGTCCTTACCGTTAATTATGCTACGACATTTAAACGATAAAAAAATTGTCACACAATTTAACACATTGTTTAAATTAAAATTATAACGTTACTTTTGGAGTCTTTCAGCTAAATGTAACTATCAGTATCTTATACTTATCTTTTACATGTCTACATAGCAGCATATAGTAGCATGGTAACTTCGAGGTTATCATTTATTCAACTTTACATTTTACGAACGGTCTTTAATGCGATGTATAATGGCCCAACATCACATTAATACATTGGAAGTTTATCTTTATTCTCGGTGTGTATGCATCCCTATATCAAATCTATACATCTATACATATAAATAAAATTGGAGTGTCTGTTTGTAATATTAAAATAACCGCTTTTTACTAAGTGCATTTGGATGTATACACGTTACCTATACCGAAACAATTTTTTTTTAAATGTTTGTCTGTCTGTCTGTCTGTCCGTCTGTCTGTCTGTCTGTCTGTCTGTTTGTTCCGGCTAATCTCTGAAATGGCTGGACCGATTTTGACGGGACTTTCACTGGAAGATAGCTGATGTAACAAGGAGTAACTTAGGCTACTTTTATTTTAGAAAAAAAATAAGGATCTCACGAAAAAAAATTAAAACCAATGTTGCAGCGCAGCGCCTGATTAAGTTTGATAGCAACAACCTGCAATGCGTCCCACGGGCTCAGAATGGGCGAGCAGGCTGTTGTCAACGGTTGTCTTTGTTAAATACCACGCGGACGAAGTCGCGGGCAACAGCTAGTAACAAATAAATATAGTGCTTTTAAAAACCCGGTAGGTTTCTTTAAGTGCCGCAAAAAATCGGAATTTCTACACCAGCCTTTTAGTTGCATATGCGAAGTCAACAAAGTCCGATAGTATTTTACCTGAGACCCTTTAAAGTGTGGTTTTTGGATCAAACGGGACACGCTGGGATAACTTTGTGATGCAATAACGTGTTGGGTCGAATTGATTTTATAAAAGGTATTGGGGTGTTATCAAAACAAGATTTTGGGATGAATGTTTGTATTGGCCGGTGGTAGGGCGGAATTAGGAAGAGGCGCATAGTTTATCTCCAAAATTTCAAGAGTATATTCGTGCAATGTGCATATACAATAGCACTTCAAAGCACTTTTCTTCTGAAAAATGCTGGTAATGCCATTGTAAATTGATTAAATCTTTTGTAAATTTGGGAGCTAGAGGAGAATATTTTATACAAATTGTTTATTTTTTAGTGTTACCAGTAGCCAAGGATATAAGTATACCTATATGAATTACTTACTTCAATGTACGAGTGTACAAAATCATGGCCCTTTTTGGAGCAAGTAGCGTAATTTAACTTTGCTCAAAAAAACAAGGATACCTCAGTTTCGTATCATTACTTGACGACCCAAATGGCACAGTTGATAGTTAGTAGTGTTATGTATAGTGAGGGTTCCAGTTCGAATCCCGGTAATTAGTCTGATGTGCACGAATGGACGATAATATCATATCTTTTTCATAGTTCCAGAACTTTTTGCAAGGAAAAACTAAATATTAACTACTTAACCAACAACTAATTTTAACCTCGAAAAGCAATCACACTGTGGAATTAAAAATGTAAAAGAGCGGTCACTGGTGCCGCATTTCGTTCATTGATACCCACTGGCCTAAATTAAACCATGCTCCACCGGCCCGCGTAAATATTCAACTCCCACACACAAATATAGTTAACGTGTGTTAACTTGTACGCAACCGTAATACAAATTTACGACTTATTACAATTGGGAATTGAACATTGTCATCGGCCAAAGTGTTATCAGGAATACTGTGTTGCGTTATTGATACACACACAGCTTCCCATATGTGACCCATTTTCATTTCAATATTCGCTTTACTGTATTGTTTTTAAATATAATCGCCAGACGAACACGATAACGGTACAACCTCAAACCAAGGAACTCTTGTATGGGTACCATTAAATGGTTGCCTCGCATTTGTTATCAGTTCACGCGAACATGAATAGTTGTATGGTTCAAATCTTCTTGGACTTACAGTTTTCATCTTTTCATGTCATCATTCATTTTTTATTTATAGTGTATTTATTGAATTTGATACAGCTATTTTATACTCGGTACTGGCAAAATACCCACTAATTTGCGGGTGAGGCCATATTTCATCTTATTCGATTGTATTTCATCGAGGCGAGGCAGGGGAAGTGCTGACTGCGTTTATAGACGCAGGCTCGAGGTACTACTTGGTCATTGGTCTATCGACGTGATCCTACTCCTAGCACCCATTTAGATCAATTAGGACTAAAATGGCTAGTATATATCCAAATTTCCCACCAATCAGCAATGCTTATATACCTTACAAAATAGGCCTCCTTCTTTTAAATATACGTTATACCCACATCGAAATCTTTTCAGGCTTTGAAGGTACTTTGATTAACGCTATAAGCAGTCATCGTTATGTTTATAATTGTATGTTAATAAATTCATGTTTACAGCGAGCGTACCTACGTCAAAACTGAGATATGGGTCGTCTTTCCGTCCCCGCGAATTAGTGAGCAGCAAAATGGATTAAGCTTCCTCATGAGAGGGATTTAATTAATAGGAAATTACATACAAACGAATGTACGAGGATAATATTTAAAAACCGTTTTGTTTGTACGTATTACCTACTTATAGCTAGATATTTTAAAAGTGTAATACAATGATTTTAAGATAAAATTACGTGCCCACACTAACCAACGCTTGTGTTATGGGTACCGTATAATGGACTGAAGGAGAACTCAGAATATAATACTTATATAAATATAAAACATCCATGACTCAGGTACAAACAATAGTGCTCATTACACAAAGATTGTCCCTACCAGTATTTGAACCCGGGACCCTCGGCACAGAAAGCAGGGTCACTACCACCTGCCCTAATGAGATCGTTATGATAAATAAGATTGTAAAATTTTAGTTATGTAAGTATAAATCGGGTTCCAAGACAATTAACTTTATCCCGGGACTTGCCGAGGGTCAAACCTCGGTGTCTTCATTGGACACCACTGTAGATCCTGGCTTACAGGAGTAGCAGTGGTGGGAGTGTGTGGCGGGCCTAGTCCCATATAAGAAGTATAAATCTGCCAAAACCACACCATCATAAATATACCTACAGTGGAAACGGTATGCCAAACAAGATCACCTACTTTCAGCGAAGAGAAAAACAGGCTTTTAGCTCATTTGCTTGAGAGACAAAAATTAAGGCAACGTCTGGGAGCTTACGGCTGGCGTCCAAATAAGATATTCGTGACGTCACGAGCTCGCCGGGGTACTGCATGAAACTCCCGTGCCCTACAAACCATCCTGCCCCTAACTAGATTATCTAGTTTGAGGGGATGATGTATGTTACACTGGAATCGTTAAATAAAATTATAAAGCTCAATTTGTTGGAAGATACGAGCTTAGTTATTTTTTAACTTTCATGTAACAAGCACTCTTATACCTGTCATGGTTTGGATTTTTTTCAGGTAACTTTGGAAGTTATACATGATAAAGAAAACTACCATGGCTACAAAAACTACCACGGCTTTACCAAGGAAACCGTGTATGTCACATAGGACATAGACAAGAAAAGCCAATTATGATCAGATCTAACTCTTCAAAGTCATCTTCTGATCTGAAGAAATTTACAGAGTATTGGAACCACCCTAGGTACAAAACGTATGCAAATATTATTTTATATTCTTGTCTCTTCCAGCTGACTCCATATTTCGTTGTATGGGGCCAACGTCGTATGTCGCCGCGCAGTTATTCAATAATGTGATTCAATTCCGAATGAAGGTACAGTTTCATGCTTACTGGATTCTTATTTAATATTCCATTTCTGTGTTCGTTCATCTATGAATTTAATTTTTTTGTAATACATGTAGTATTAAGCTTAAGTTAAAATTACATATTTTTTGATACAATATTACAATTATCGTAGCCCCATACCTAAAAACTTTTTTACGTCGGTAGGTACCTGCTTATACTATAATGAGTATTTTATTCATATTGCATCTACATTAAAAACTGGTAAGCAAAACATAAAAACGTAGTTTTATGGATTTTATCGCGTTTATTTTTACGTTCCCGACGTTTCGGATGCTTTACAGTAACCATGGGAGGATTAAGGTGTTAGACGTCCTAGAGTCAGGAACGTAAAAACACAAAATAAACGCGACAAAATCCATAAAATTCGTTTTATTTATGTGTAGTATTCGCTATAGTGATATAAGAAATCAATATAAAAACGTACATATTAATTACAATTAAAGTCCTGTATTCATGATTTTATGAAAACACTTAACACATTTTTTTTTATTGTTAACACTTTACAGAAAAAGTTTTGAAACATACGTAAAGATCATAAAATATGTTGCTTTAGTTGTGATTGCACACTAAATAAGCTGTTGACATTGCGCGGTGTATGCCACTAATGGTCTAGTGGGTACGTGACAGCTTCCGCGAGCAGATAATGTGTTGCAACCACGAAAATGTACAAGAAAATCTTTAAACAAAAACGACACACGACTTTTATTTCGACGACGAATATAAAGTCATAAAAAGTATTCAAAATCACATACAAAAGTTATAACAGTGGTTCTCATACTAGGCGCAAGCCTGTTATGGCCAGATGCTTATTATTAACAATTAAGTTTAGTGAGAAGTGGGAAAAGTGTGCATGTTGTGTTTGTAGTGGTACTGGAGTGTGTGTGCTTGTGTGTGTGTGTGTGTGTGTAATAAGTACATCCGTAAATACGTGGTAATACTACAGAAGAGGTTATTTACATTATTTATTTTTCTGGTGGAATTTAGTTAGCAGGAAAGTCCAGCATGTTTTATCATAAATGTCTATCAGCCTACCTACTTAAAGAAATATCGTAAGGAAAACAAGAGTATTTTTTTTCTTATTCAACCTCAAGGTTTTCATGGTGAGCATTTTTCCTTAATTAAAGTAAACGCTACGTTGATATAAAATTTTCCACTTTTTTGCCGCAAATATACCTACTTGCCGTGAATTAAGGCCACACCGCTACGCGGTCTCCACAATCATATTACCAACATTACGCTGAACATGAATCTTGTTTTAGAACACAGCATGTTCAAACATACATAATTACGAGCGCTCGGAAACCTCAGTCCGCTTCAATGTTTTCGTTTGCGTAACATAAATCAGGAAATATCTTACCTACAGAGTATAGGAAATGTACCATAGTTACCACGCTCCTGCGGCGAATCCCACACGTCATAATAAATTTCCCCATTATCATTATATTACCGGTGCAGGTATCTTTGTGTTCGTACAATAGATCGTAGCTCTTATTATAGCTATTTATTTCGACTTGCATATGGGTCGTTGAAGTTCGTAGCATACTACGCGAGAAGTTTTCGTAGTATGTTCCCGGTATAGTTGCATGCGAAATTAATAATAAAACACGTACCTGTTTACCATGCAAATGTATAATCAGTAAAAATATCTATAGATAGTGAATAATCATTTAATATTTTTATGTGATCTTTATGTCAAATCTTCATGTATTATACTATCATAATATTAATGATGATGGTGTCAACGCATAATACATTTATACATTGTCCTTTCCCCGACATTGCGCCATTCTTTATAATCGTACCGTACTGTAAAATCCTTTCCGCGTATTAACTTAATGAATTTTACTTGACATAAAATTAGGCTGTTCTGAGTTGAGGGCCCAGACATTAACTTCAGGGGAATGAGCGTGTAAATGGGGCGCTATTATAACGTAGTGGTGCCGCAAATATTCACTAACTTTGTGGCCTACATTTTTAAATAACTTTAAGCAACTTTCCTTCGAACAGATTTTTGCTGTGCATGAGAATAACAATACAAACATAGAAAATGATTGCTTTCATCATTTTCAACAATTTGATTTGTGTTATTATGAGTACGAATGCAAACATGAACAATAATCAACATTTATAACAGTCACAATATGCAAAATAATTTTGAAAGGGGTTCACAGAAGATTCTGTTTGTGTAGGTACCTACGGTGAAACTGCACCGGCGGCGCCAAGATGCAACGTCGAAAATTATGCATCTCGTAAAATGTGTACATACCAAAATTGCCTGTAACAAATAGCGCAGTTAGCCTCCGAGCCGACCTTACCGGCATAATTGTGAATTCCTTGAATAATGTTGTAGATTATACATCTTTTAAAATTAGTATCCATTAGGGAATACTCTTACGGTATTTCATAAATGCAAAACCAAGTCTTTGAGGAACTCTATTTCAAATAATATACAATGATCTACAGAATTCAGAACTAGTACCTATTATTCTTCTATCCAACTATCTATATTTTAACCTAGATATATAGATGAATAGGGATGCTATTTACCTCTTTTAAGGTGAAATACTTTTCCGGTGAATATACAATAAAAAAATTAGGTGCTTATTTAATTTAATTTCATAAAAGTTCAAATAATTTTCAAGCGTTAGGATGAAGCCATAAAAAGGTTGTGCACTCGTGGCATGAAAAGAATGTTCATAGCGCAGCCTTTCAACGCGATCACAAAAATCTCTCAACTACTAGGTAGTAGGAGAATTTCACGGCTTATTTCGCCATTACCTTTCCAATAGATTTAAGCGTGTGCTATAAGTTGTAACCAAATAGTGTCAATAATGTTAAGGCTGCAACGAGTAGGTATTTATAATACCGGAAAATGGTGTTCTTTATTTTTTTTAAACTAGGAAGCTCATTATACGATTGAGACTATACCTAACTTAACGTTATGTTATATGTTATGTATCTACCGTAACCGGATTTCAATCAGTCTGGATATGTGCCAGGTACCTTATTAGAATAGGTTTAGGCCTGATATCAAGCACAAAATTGAGATATATTCAACATCTGCCTCCTCCTTTCAGGAATGGAGGCTTGATGATACTCTGAACTCAGTTTTTTTTATCCCTTTTACACTCGTAGATACATGCCAAGTCATTCCAATGTTTTCTTTTTCACATATTTCTAGCAAACACTTCCCACATTCTTTTTAAATCAAGAACGTTCGCCTCGTCATTTTGTTACACAGTTTGCATGACTCCACACATTTTTCCAAGCGACTGCGTCCCAACTGTGTTTATTTTACACATGGTTTTTCTTACAACCGCTTTTTGAGACGTTTTTGAAATCACGATCTCGTGTGCTATTCATTCGTGATACGATAATATTTTCCTTTGATCTGTTATTCAATTCTTAATGTGTAGTTTTTAGAATGAAAAAAGTCTTGCAATTTTATTGAGTTGTGATATACATTAATATTTTCTCACATTTCGATTTAATTTTAAGAAAAAAAAAGTCATAATTTTTATGTAAGCTTACATTTGCAAGCCCTTGCGTGATAGATTTAAAAAAAGTTAGCTAAGCACAAATTCAAGAAAAACAAATCCTAAGCATATGAATGCCACACGCTCTAAGTATAGGCAAGTTGCCTTAGGTCACGTAGGTATTCAGGCGAGCCTTTTGAAAAGCTCCCTCTGCATTCCGCCTTTCAATAAATGCTCAATGAATTCCTCCAGGGTAGGCTTCCTGAAAATTAATAACGTTTTCGATTCTTAGCAAACTTTTGCTTCAACCTTTTTTTTCACAGAATGATATGATCTATAGTATTTCGAAACGTAGGTAGGTAAGTTAGTCAATAGGTAGGTTTAGCCATTGTAACAAATATTGTGTTAGATAGGTAGGTATTGAAGTAAATTTTCACGATAAACACGAGCAGGATTTTTTGTAACCCTATCATGGAGTTTAATATTTATATAAGTAATTACATACCGGGGTCGCCCCCAATCCATTGTAAGATACCGTCGCAAATTTTGGATAATACAGTTTTGCGTGTTCGTCTGGCGATATAGGGATTTTATCGCGTTCATTTTATGTTCTTTACGTTCGTTACGTTTTTTACGTTAATGAGTTTTATTCCAATGTGTAGTAATCGCGTAAATATAAGAAATTAATATAATAATAATATAAATAAGGAATTTACTATTTTCTCTTTTTATTTATATTTACGTTGTACATATTGTGTAAATAAACTTAAAGTTGTACTTAATTTATTAAGACTACTCCAAGTGAATTAAAATTAGATATTTAGTAATAATATTCTATTCTCTTATATTTAGTAATTATATCGAACTTAGTACTAAAGAGTTCGACCTCGAATACCATATTTAAATTAATAACTAAAACTTCAGATATTATGAAAAATATACTTTCCTCTTCATTATTCCTCTACCCTTTTACAATGAAAAGTTTGTACGTGTAATTTTTCAACAATACGACGCCTAATTATTTAGCCTTTCACGAAAACAATATAACAATTGAAATAGAAAAGGTTATTTCCATGTGCTCGCATATTATTTCAAATTAATTATCCGTATTATAAAACATACGGACACAGAGGGATTTTGTAGATGTTGAAATGAAATATTAATTCATGGTATCCTTAGAAAGCTCGGATGATGTGAAATGGGAAAACAATAAACTTGTTTGCGAAGCGGCATTTACAATATCAAATTCCGGTTACGGGGTAGCTGTGGAGGAAACGCACGGGATTCCCATATCTGTACATACTCGTACATATAATAAAGACTGTACCTTGGTCCTGTCTGTACGATACGAATCTGACATACAGCCCGTCTGACTATCTATACTAACAACTATGATGATACTAACAATTTCAAGGATTGATGAAACTTGGCACATTGATAGCTTACAGCCTTGTTGAGCGTATAGCAAACATTATATCCCGGGAGGATGATTCGAGTCTGTTGCATTATCGACTTCTTATCAATTTCATAATTTTTCGTGTGTTTGACTTCCTTATGCATACATCAGCCTTCGTTTTTACGGGTCCCGTATCAAGTAGCAGAAACCGCCATGCCATGCCTTAATTGGCAGCAGATGTTCAAAATATAAACAAGTAGTATTCTCTCTCTTTTATACGTTGGTTTTATATTTCGAACAGATTCAAATAAATAAAAAAAAAATATTTCGTTGTTATGATTACTAGTAACCGCCGGCTTCCCCTCTTTGTGTTATAATTTTCCGGCCGCCTCGCGACAGTTGGCATGTCGTAACATTCAGTTAATTGATTCCGAGAATCTCGTTCCTCCTTGTGTTTTCTTTTTCCTACCCTTTTCCTGTTTTTTATCGGGGTCGGGTTTCAATTTCTTATTTGACTGATTACCGATATATTATGGATTATGGCTGATTAATAATACCCATACTACATGCTTCGTAATATTTCTCAGAATTTTTCTGGCTTATGTTTGCCTGTAACGACGGTCAAAGACTTTAGAATGACGATCGAGACCGCTGACTTAATGAACCTTCTAAAGCACATTGGAGGTCAATGCTATATTTCGGCCTAAGATCCAACGGAGTCACATACCGATCCATCGTTTTGTCAACTGTTCTAACTTTTTAATATAACCTGAGCCTTATAGTAACATTGATTATATTACCAAAAGACGCAAATTTAAAAAAAAAACTTAAATCACACACCACGTATTATGGGAATTAATTTTACGGCAAACGCGTTAGCGGTGTAAATTTAATCAGCTTCAAAACAAATGACGAAGGTGGACCCCTCGCATTATCATGGGAGCCGGGCCACGGTTAATATGAAAATGCGGGTAACCAACGTGAAAATATGATGGCATTAATATAAATTGCACTTAGCCCGGCGTTGGGGTAAAACAACTATTAGGACCGGTAAAAGGTATAAAGAGAACAGCATGATGTTAGCTCGTCGCCATTAGTTCACCTGTGATATAATAACGTCGTTGTCAATGTCAGATGAACAGATTTATCTTAATTAGGTAATAACGGCCTAATGTAATAATGGACTTGAGAATGCATTTGTCCTGGGTAATACACAAAGTATTGATTTGCCTCCGCTGCGCCTACGAGCGTACTGGAGACTCATCATTACTATAACATGGAAGTTTTGAATTTCAAAAATGGAACATATTGTGACAAAAGAATAAATAAAAGAGAATAGTCATTCCAGGGCTAAAGGAAATCGATTTGTCCCCAGGGTTACCAAATGGTCCTTTGAAAGTCCGTATAAAGCATAACAACATTTATATGCGGTTGGGAAACTTTGCCCCACACAAAACCTACTTAAACTTATAAGAATATTCTTTTTAAATAATACTTTTATACGTACTTTCCTACAAGCTTTCCAATAGAAGCGCCTTTATTTATCTTAAGAGCGGTCAGCGGACTGCCTATTCAAACTCTACATACGACAGAAAGTGACATTAAACATCTTCAACGGTGGGCTAAACAACCATGTTGTCAAACATGTAGGCCTTTGCAAATTCGCCCTTACTGCTTTCTGAGTATCGTTACCGAGTCGTATCGTATCGTTATCGAGTTATCGTTAATACTACTTTTAAATTGATGGTTTCCGCAAGTACTGCAAGTTCCCAATACATTTCAACTATATTGTTGTGTATATATTGTGTAGTTGTGACCGCCAGCGATACATAGATCGTAAATTCCTACAAAGGTCCGTTAGGCTTACAGTTCTCTTTGTGTTAAAAAATACACACAAGAAAAAATCAAGCAAACAAAAACAGCCATAATCTTCACCGTCGTCCCTGTGCCCGGCTCAAACAGTCTGCCCACATCGGGGTAGTAAACGGGATTGGAAAACCGTATTTTCTTTGAAAACTGATCCCTTGAAATGCCTTACTCACACGGGTCGAGGTTCTGACGTCACTCTTTATAAAACAGTCCCCGGACTCACCTTCGCGGAATTTATTTACCCGACCTGTCGCAAATAAAGATGTATGCGAAAAAGCTTTACATTTAGGTACACCCCTTCTCGAGTAGACTCTTACTGTTATAATGAGCTGTTGACATCTTTATTTATGGGTAAGGAATTTAATTTAAAATTTTCCTCATGAAATTTAAAAGCCTTCTAATTTATTTGACAGCGCATTTTAAATATAGCTTCTTGTCTGACGTTGTTTGATCGACGACATTAGTAAAATCGAACTGTAGTTAATGAATGTTTAAATTAATAATACTTTGACTATTTTCATTAGGGGATCTAACAATCTATCGATAATATTTATAACAATAAAATAGAACCAATTAATAGACTTAACAAACGTTCTAACATCAGAAAACGTTCATTTGATCTGGTCTATAAAACAAAAGACGATGTAAAGCGACAAAATAACATATTTTATAAACAAATCCGAGTCACCGCATCCTTCATCAGTCCAATATGTTGGTAAGCCTTGGTAGGCCTATAAAAACAACATAGCATCGCATTGCCTCCGATAGCCTGCGGTAGGTAATGACCGCAAACCACAAACCGACAAACTATACCCTTACCTGTGTTCGTATGTGCAAACACGCGTATAGTAGTACAAAGGTATTGTCACTTAACCTACATACGCTTTAATTGAATAACAATAATTACATTACAAAATCAATAGTTATAATACCTACTAATTTGTTGAATTGACTTCTGAAATTATAAGAATCGGGTGCTCTATGTAGTATTAATATGTTTGCTATACTAAATCATTAATTATTTCATAAGACATAATATAATAAAGGATTCTGGAAGGATGGATCTTACTTTGTTTATTCGTCGTTAAAGTTGAGTAGTTCCGGTCTAATCCACCATTTTATTAATGCTAATAGGACAGAGAGCAAGGTCGTGCTCTTCATCTGCCGCACACGCGCTATCTTATAACGGTGACGTCACGGTCTTGTAGTTCGTTGCTTACCTACCAGTTTTGTTTTTTCTGATTGGAAGCTTTGAATACGTGTATTTTTGTTTTTAAGAGTTATTTCAAAACATATTTTACTACTAGCTGCGCCCCGCGGTGTTACCCGCGATTAAAAAGTATGTCCTTTTTACTGGAAAAAAAAGGTAGCATATATGCTGTTCCAGACTATAATCTATGTCATTGCCAAATTTTATCCAGATCCGTTCAGCCGTTCTGGCGTGATTGAGTAACAAACATCCATCCATCCAAACTTTCACATATATAATATTAGTGTGATTAGTAATCGTAAAATATGAATTATAAAACTTAGTACTAAGCAAAAAAAAAAGGAAACAACCCATTTAGTTGACCCTTGACCGCGGTGTGACCCGCATGGCTGTTGTTTTATTTAGCTGCCCAAAACTTTAGCCTCGACTGACTCGTTGATTATCGGCGCAACTTGCCGGATATATGAGCTTATTAGATGTGGTTCGATTCCCGATGCATGTATAGAGACATTGATTTTCTATCCGCAGCATTTTTTAAAACATGGATTTCTATCAAAAACCCCTCAGTAAACAAATAATTTTAAAGTCAAACCTTAATACGAAGAATGAAACAATAATCTCAAAACATAGCCCGTATAATATGTATACCGTTGTTGTCAATCCAAAATAGTCAACGATACTTGACTGCCATCTCAGAGGCCTTGCCTTTGATATGATTATGTTTCATCTCTCATTTTGAGTGGCAATATGGGGCATTTTATGCAATTGCGACGATCCGGTATTCTGTTTCCTTATGATTATTTATTTGAGATAAAGTAGGTCGTGTTCCGAAATATGACTCTCAAAATCCGTCAAAGTATGTATCTATTTATATCTTTACTAGCTTTCCCGGCGAACTTTGTACCGCCTCAGAATCGAATGTATTTTTATGGTCTTAGATGTTTTTATTTGTCTCCGAATAGCAGAATAACTATTAAAACATGGGAGAAATTCAATAAAATATTATCTTTATATCTTCTATAATATTTATATATAAATAAGGCAGCCAAGAATGCTTGTTTTGTGAAATTTTCACTTGTGACAACAATCATGTTTTTTATAAATTTATCAATTAACTAGCCATTTTCACGATCGTTAGAAATAAATATTTCTCCTTACAACCTTTAACCCCATGTTGACCCCTTAAGGATCGAATTTCTAAATAATTCCTCCATAGTGCAGCTATGCGAGACTCAAGGAATATATTTTCCAAATTTCAAATCTCCAGTTCCATCACAGCTTAGACCGGGTGTAGTCAATCAGTCAGCGTTAAAAAATAAATGATTATTAGATGAAGTGTATGCTGTCTGTAGCTACCTCCCGAATTATAGGTATGTTAGTTTGCTAATATTATACAAATTCATTATTGACAATTTATTACATGTTGACACCAATATAATTTTAGAACGAACGAACGTATTTGCGCGATGTTAATGCACATTGTTCGGTAAATGTTCTCACTGTTGCGCGCTTTACCGTTCTAGTTTACGAGTATATCGTGATACATACAATGTAAGTTCTAATGTCTCCCGCACGTACTGTTGTAATTCCCCAATTCCCATAAAACGTAATAAATTCTATATAACATTTATATATAACATTTTAATACCTTCAGCCAGAAACTGCCTCTACATTTCTATTTACTATGTAACATGGAATTTTCAGATACACAATACGTTGTAATCATCTGCTAAGTTTTTAATGAAGCTGTCAGTTTTGACAAGGTAATCTGAAGTTAACAGCTACAGACTCAATTTGGAAGTCATGGCAATAACTAAACTATTATTTTTAGAATAAGAATTAATTTATAATAATTTAGTACATAGAAATAATAATTTCATACATAATCCAATGCTAACTACATATCTTTGCAAATGGGCAAAGATATGTAGTTTCTAAATAATCTGCATGTTATCTAGAATATAATAATAATTAGCATTTTAATGTTCCACTACTGTGATCGGGTCTAACCTCAAAGGCAACTAGCCGGGGTTAGAACCTACGACACTTCTTTCCAAGGTGAGCGTTCTACAAACTTTGTTATCACTACTTTTTATGTTGAAGCATAGTATAAAATGATATAACCTATGTTTTATAATACAGCCTGTATATCTAGAAAATACTGATTTAGGAGCCGAATAAATACGATGTTTCTTTGTTGATTGAGGGCTAATAGGTCTACGTTTCAGACTCTACATTGGCTCTACGTATAATACAATACATGTAATGTTTATTTATTCTTTCTGTATCGAGGATCCCGGGTTTGAATCCTATGTGAACATGTGATGAGAACGAAAGTTTGAAACCCGAGTTATGGATTTTATAAGTAATATAAACTGGGTTCGTCCCCAGCCCATTGTATGGTACGAATAATTCAAGCGTTGCTTAGTTTGCGACCATACCGTTTGTATGTTCGTCTGGCACTAATTATTAAGTATTATATTATTTTAAAACTCAATATTAAAATTTTCTTTACACATATTTTAGCAGCGTAGTTGAAAGTAAAATCCTACGAATATCTGGCAGATAGACATTCATTAAAAGGATTTGTCGAAATTCAATTCCGTCCAACATTGGTCGAATGTATGCGGACGCGTTAAATATTTGCTTCAAAATCACTGGTGCGTTACCAATAAACAAACATAACATGTACCAAATATTTTGTTATACGTAGAGCGATTGTAGAGTCTGAAACGTAGGCGTATTAGCTCTCAATCAATAAAGAAACTTCATTTTCATTCGGCTCCTAAATCAGATTTTCGTAGATATATAGGCTGTATTAAATCACAGGTAATATTTATAAGTATGGTTCCACTTACCCATAATACAAGCGTTGCTTAGTGTGGGACCGTATAGTTAGTGTGTGGATATTATTATATTACATATTATCATCTATACACGGATAATACTAGTATAAAAATGTAACGTCCATCCCGATTCCGAAACACAATAGCAATCGAAATAATAAAATATTGACACACTTGTCATTGGAACGACGTATATCCTCACTCACTACGGTCCCTTTCGTTAAAAAATGAATGTAAAAAAGCCTTTTTTCCCGCTCACCCCATGTTGTATACAACGGCTAAAGCGGTAGAAGGGTTGTAAAGGGGAAATGTGATCATAATCCGGTACTTCCATATTTGTTTGGGAGCCCTCTAATTCACTGTAGCCGAGTATGTACGAGCTTTTTGTACTGACAAAGATTTTTGTAAGTAAAATGTATGTTTTATTCATAGGCGATGTAAATAGGTGTTTACCTTTAATGGTCACGGTAATATTACACACACACACACACGCACACACACACACACACACACACACGCAAAAACACATACAAAACTCAGTTCCACTTTCGATCACGTGATTGAAATACGTTAGAATGTCACAGAAGTCTTCCTTCTCCCTTGTAACTGAGAAATTCTCAAGTTCATAGCATAGTACTTATCTTCATTATAAACCGACGCCCGCAATATTCACTTAATGGGAGATAGGTATATTTTATTTTGAATTTATTTCATCATTTTCATTTTCATCATTTCAACTGGAAATAGATGTATCTAAGATTTTGATTTCAGGGAACAATAACCTTAGAGGCAATTAGAATAATCCTCAATCTACTTTTTGCAGTATCGATAACCCGAATATTAGAGATGTATCTAACAATTTCGTGCAATCAGCCCACGGAAACATGTTGGCGAGGGTCGAACATGGCCTGCCTCAAATCTAAAGCGAAGTTGCCAACGATGTGTAGGTAGTGTAGGTATATGTTTATGATGCTACGTCACGAAACTGCGTCTAGCTTTCGCGGTTGTTCTTTAAATTCGTGTTGTCGTTTGTACAGTGCTGTTTGGAAAGTTCCCGCGCAGCTTATAATGAGAAAAGATATTTTAAAAAGTTTGTTGTTGAAACTAGTAGCAATGCTAGCGCGGTCTTGTTATCTTCAAGAATAATTCTCTATTACAGACTAGCAGCATGGGTACGGCGTTTCTACCGTACGTATCAGGATCACAGTTTAGTTAAATCATTACTTATAATATCAATAATTTAGGTATGTATGTGTATCAAATATCCTGGCGGGAAGTTGAAGCTATCATTTTTTTTTATTTTCTGTATATTGTGTATCTTTGATATATAATGTGTAATATTAGTGGGATATTAACCATTATGTGTTCATAAACGTGCACGAGTGAAGGAAATTAAAATCAAACAGTACCTATAGCTTGACTTTTCAAGTTCTCCCAAGATGTCTGATATATTTCGGTAAAGTATCCACAGCTTTACCGATAGAGGTGAGGGATGATGGGATGATCAGGGATACTTGTATTTAAAACACCGAAGAAACATGCAAAAATACCACTATTTTATAGCCGATTGCCAACATAAAATAAATAGAAGCATTCAATGACTTTATTTCTTACTAAAATGTTACTCCTTTTGAGCGTCTGATGCTCAAAGCTCGTATTTCACCAAAGAGCTCGATTATTCTAAATAACTGAATTGTAAGGCGATTGTTCGTGTATTGATTTGTGCTTGGGAACTCTCGGCAACTATTTGTCAGAATGCTTTCTGTAAAGGCCTTTGAACAGTGATGAAACTGTTTATATAAATGGAGCTCTATTATTAAGGTATTTCAGTGTATTTCTCGCATTTGAGATCCGTTCAGTTAGTTAATTATTAGTGGCACATATATTTATGACCGCTATGTTTGAATAAAAGTGATATATTTTAAACGAGATTTTGTACTACAGAAGTCAGAAATAGACTCATACCGCACTATGAAGTTATTACAATAATACATTTTGAATAGTAACATAGTATATTATTATTCAAAATGAATTATTGTATTAACTTCCATTCATATTATTGCCCAGTGATAAAACAATAATAGCCATATCCAGACCAGCCGCGCAGCTTCGCAAGGCAGGCTGAGTACATAGAGGCAAACAGCAAATGACAGCGGGAGGCAGAGCTAGTGCCCGAGCTAAGCGCGTAAAGGCCATTGAAAGTGCAGAATAATAGTTTCCATTCAATTACATATGCAAGCAGTATTGTGCATTTTATACAATATCACTGGGGCAGTCACTGGAATAATGGAAACATAATGTACATTGATTAAAAATATTTTAATAAATTATGGTTGTGTTGCCGCAATATAAAAATTTTAATTACACAAGTAACCAAAACTTTACAGGTCTGCAAAATATAAAAATGTGTAAAATGGCTAACAAAAAATTTTCGCAAAATAATTTAATGTTACCAAAAATATATTTTTTATCCTAATTGCTTAGTTTATTACAGTTACGACAACTGTAATAAACTAAGCAATTAGGATAAAAAATATATTTTTGGTAACATTAAATTATTTTGCGAAAATTTTTTGTTAGCCATTTTACACATTTTTATATTTTGCAGACCTGTAAAGTTTTGGTTACTTGTGTAATTAAAATTTTTACCTATTTATTTTTACCTAAGAGAAATCCAAAGGTCCTTTGAATCCAATGAGAGTATAGAAAAAAGTTTTATACATTTAAGAAGGACACTTCACGGATAAAAGTTAATGTTTATTTTTAATTTGTAATATATATACTACTTAGGAATAATTTAATTAATCTTGGGTATTCTGTATTTACGATTTATTTGAACGACGCGGTAGCCCCACTTGTAAGTGACGGTAAATTTGGTTCACGCTCAATATATCTACTAAGAACAAATTAGTCACCGCTACAGACGCGTATTAATAGTTCGACTATAATTTTAGTTCTAACACCTAGTAACAGCTCGAGGACCTACTAATAACAACGTGAAAGGTTACCTACCTAATAAATAATACGATACACTAGCATACTGAAGGGAGACAATAATATTTCATAAAGGTGGGTTCCGTAATAACAATGGCCACCTACTCTTTGATTTTACTTTTTCGACCTACAACAAGTAGGTTGTACTTGTAATAAAAAAATCAAATCCAAAAAAGCATTAAAAATACCCCGAAGTTTTCCAACGGATAAACGTTATTCATTTGAAAAAACCAGCAACAAACTCAATAGTTAATACTTTAATGTTATGCAACCATTGTCATAATACTAGAAAATATTATTCAAGCATCACCAGACTAATTAGATTAAAACTTACTCAGATTCCTATAGAAGCCAGATTAGTGCATGCCTACTCCTATTTACAGGTAAGGTTATAAAATAACATGGTATATTTTTAATTATGTCTGGAGCGATGTTTTCAAGAGGAAATGGAGGGACCAGTCCCCGCAAGGAGCACCTCTAACATGAGATTGTGACTTCACTCTCGGCCATCACTCTCCTCAACCGTAGTAGTAAAGTTAATTAATAAAGAACTTCAGGCGTTTTTGAAGCAAGCTATAAGGGGAATTATAAATGATGACTCTAATCTCTGAATTACTTAGCATTAGAGAGCTTTGCAGATTATAAAATGCAAACACAGAATACGAACAATTTTCAATTAAATATTCTCTCAGAAGCGAATGTAGGGTACGCAGCCTACGTGGTATCCTATGAATAACGAAATCATTAGAAAATTAAACATTTACACATAAGGAGATACTTTAGATACATATTTTATAGTGGAAACATAAAACGAAAATGCTTTGCAATACTGAAAACAGCTATAGACGGGCGCCTCCCATTGCATAAACGGAAGGCACCTATAGTACTTGATGCCAAAAGATCTACTTACTGAAATTAGTTGGATTATGATAACAATTTACTACTCGGTATATTTTGTTCTACAACAAAAAGGAATACAAATTTCAGGAATATAATACACAATAACAGTTTCATAATCGCTAGTGATCTCTACTAGGCAACTTTTGGATGATATCATCAAGTAGCAATGCTAACTCTGCAAGCCTTTTGTCAACAAAAAGCTTGGTTAAAATCAAAAGCCCTCTTTATACACACGGCTCTTGCAGCCTCTACCTTAATACAAGAAACCTGGCAACAAATAGGTGTGAAGAGTTCAGAAGAGTCAACTGTCTATACACAGGTGCGGAAATCGTGTATGGTCGTGTGAAATATTATATATATGCTCCCAGGATAGCAATAACAATGTAATGGCTATAAATAGCATCCGATACATGCATTTGTGGGCATCGAAACTAATCAAAAGTTTTCACACAAAGAAGCCGAATGCAGTCAGAGCAGCAAGACATTGCTGTTTTATTGAACGAGCAGGAAAACTTATTGAATTGGTTTGTAACAGAAAGTTGGGGATGGTGTCGGGTTAAATATTGACCGAGACATGTAGACACAGCAGCTGTTGTTTGAATTTTTATGGCTACTCAAAATGTTGTAGGTAAAAATGCGGGTCAGAGGAATCGAATATGTGGACAACAGTTTTCTTTTGGCCAAGGATGATGTATTTATCCAGTGTACCTTACAGCTTATATACAAAAAAATGTTTGTAAAACACTAATATTTTCAATCAACCATATAATATTTATACTTATAATCATTAAACCCCGAATTTATAGACGTTTTACAACTTTATAAAACGTTATACGAGTATAGCAAAGCGAAAACTCTTGTGTGTGTGTGTGTGTAGTGGCTAGGTATATGTCGTTTGATAAAGTTATAAAACGTCTATAAATTTGGGGTTACTGTTTATGTTTCGATGAGAAAAATGTTTTCTATAAACTTCTACTACCAACAGCGCACTATGCTTACCCAACAATTGTTTTAATTATGCACAAAAACCAACAAGTGCTGGGCAACATAATTTAACTCCTGTTTATGTTTCAGCTTAACCTCAGAAACTAAGTTTATTTTCTGTGTATGTAAATAGTTGATTAAACTGTATAGTTGTTCACTTATCCCGAGTAGCAATTGTTTTGAAAAGCTCCTACAATAGCGGAGCGTACTTAGGAACTAAATTTGTAGTTATCTCGGGATCCCAGCGATGCCTCAACTTGAAGATCGGGTTGAAGGAGAGTCTGTCGTATAACGGGCTTTAATTTCACACCTACTGTGAACTCTAGTCAGTCCTGCATCACTAACTAGCTCTGAACTTATTAGCATGTCTATGGGCACTCGTGTCTACATGGCTTATTGGAACGCAATAGTGGTTTAATCGCACTGTTTGTGATTGCATGCGATGCTGTCCCTTTTTTCCTTTTTATGTGGTTTTAAGGAGTTATTTTATGCCGTATGGATTTTCAGTAGGTAGATAAAGATATTCAGAGGTTTTAGATTATTGTCTAAATATTTTGTATTCTTTTTTTTTAAGATTTTGGCATACATTTGTTGAGACTTAGTTCCTCTAATTGTCAAGAAACGATTCAATGTAAGATAAAAAATATTTTCTTATAAAGCAATGGCCAAGATTAAACATCTAACTAAAATTGTTAAAAGCTTCAAGCAAAAAGTCCTTTTGTAGATCTGAAGAATACTTTTAACTAAAAGTGTATTAACTTAAGTAAATCAATGAACGAATTAATTATCCATCTCGAGTAATATTAGATTGTTTTATTATAGTACATATTTGCTATAAAATTAATTTATGTACAAACAACTAAAACAAACACTGTGTAGCTAACCTACCTAACCTTACTATTTCTAACTTCAGTTGAAAGTCATGAACTAGCTTTTAAGCTTTGTCTATTGAAACGCATGAACAGTTCATTTTGATGCTCGCAATGCACACTAGTCGCTTAATTAGCTGCTTTTGTGGCTTGTTTGCCGGGGACTGTGTGATGGGCGACGCGCCGCCGACGCGCTGGGCGGGCGGCTGCGGCCCAGCCCGCCTACCAACTAATAACATTTGCAAAATTAAACAAGCGGTCACCGGGAACGCTGCGTATGCACGATTACTGACGGGGCAGTTTTAGAATATCCTCACTCAACAACATTTACGTGAAACAACGCTTGCCTACTGTTAAATATCATAACTGAAAGCAATCTTTCGATTGGAGTTGCATCTTAACGGATTTAAAAAATAAGTGTAGATAGTTATTTCAACCTGTTTGATTTTTTTTTACTGTTTGTAGGTATATCTGTGTCCAAATTCGTAGACTAAGTTTTAACGGGGTTTTTCTTATTGGATAGCCCAGCCCTATCGACACAAAATATATGGTACATGGGTACAGTACATATCATGATGACAATTGAGGGACGAGATGCATAGCAAAATCGATGTATGTGTGTTCAGAGCCGCGGGCAAAAGCTTGTCTGCTGTTATAAAAATTAATGTTCTTAATTTGAAATTTAAAGTGGAATATTCTACTGAATTGTTTTAAAAAAATGTCTAGATGATATCCTAACTTTAAAAACGTCTATTATACCTATACAAAATTGAAAGTAATGAGCACTACGAGTTGAGATCTTTTTTTTTTCATCGTGAATGTGCCTTTTGGTTTATTTCAGAGACAAAAGAATAGCCAAAATTAAATAAACTAGATCCTCTTGGACGGCAACAAAGAGCGACATACAATATTTAAGTGTCCTACGTTTTTTTCATGACTATTGAAAAAATAGTAAATGTATTTTTTGTATTTCTTTTATGTCACAGTTAGATCTAGATTATTAATATTTTTTATTTGCTCGTACTTTGGTACTTAAACACGTTTACAAAAATATTATAATATTATCACTTATTTAACTTTATGTTATTTTATTGCATTGCTTTCAAATTGTATACCATATCCTAATATTATAATCGATATACCCACCGAGTTAATGGAAAATTACGAAGTGATCTTAAACTTTTTGTAATGTGTGTACCTACTTAAAGTTACCTCAATTATATAAATACTTAGAGTAAATTAACTCGGCCGAATTAGCCAAAACAGATATTTGAAAGCGATCCAAAAAGTTACATAGGTTTCCATTATCCCATTTTTCGCATACAACCTTTATATGAATCATATATTATCATGTCCAGTGTTATATTCATATACAATATCGTCATTCCACAAAGCCCTGATGATATTGTACCAAAAGTCATAAAGTCGGAGGACATGTTATGTAGGTAGTAAGCTTTCGTAGCTACCGCGAGTTGCGGAGTCGAGTGCTTTCTATTGTTATCTAATGGGAATCGTCAGGAGATGGATGCCTGCCCCATTGTCTACCTACGCAAATTTTATAAAAAATTACCAGTCATATGCCGATCGTACACAGGCAAGCACTATTTTATGGTATAGAGAGACATTGCAGTGTAAAAATACAATAAAATATGAGTATTTTGCAGAAAACTACGTGCCTATCTAATTCTGAGGTAAATAGATCGATAACTGTTTGTTATTACACTATACAAAGCAAAACATATAGTAAATTAAGTACCTACTATCGTAGGTAGGTAAGACTTTTGGTATAAGACCTGTTATAATACCATAACTATAGTTTATTATCATTTACTTACGTTGCTGTCGAGTTTATAATATCAAAACATTATAAGAATGGACTTAATGGAAAATGTGGAAATACTTAAAAAATAAACATCAACTATCACGCCTGTCGTTCCCGAAGAGGTCGGCAGAGATGCACTGCAGTACACTCTTATTTTATAAATGGTAATTGGTCCCGATGTAACATTAGGGCGAGCCTATTGCAATTGCTCTATACTACATCCGCAAGCTTGTGTCAGTTCTATTATAAACTGATAAGTATTATCACATAACGATACAAAATTCAATTTTTTCCGCCGTGTTTTGATACAATTGTGTTTTTTTTTTCACCCTAGGGGTGTGGGTTTGCTGCGTGGGATTTGTTCGGATTTGGCGGCTGCCAATCTGTACAACCCCAACCGCTGGAGGCCACCGAATACTTCGACCGGATAAAAAGGTCCTACTTATTTCTTGTTAACAGATTTCTTAAGCAAGTCTGTATAAAGGAAAATACAAAAAAAAATGTTTTTGTTAAGCGAACAATGAAGAAAGCGACAGGTGATCCTGTCCGAGTATTTATCTTGTTGCCTACCTAAACGTATAATTATTGAAAAAAGCTCAGATTTACATTTGATCGCTTGAAATTCAAATTAGGCGCCACCAAAATATGAAAATATAATGTTCCTCATTTTTCTCTCCATTTTATTTACTTCGAGAAAGGAAAATTTTATTCCGGACAAACGGAATACATCTCGGAACTTTTTCACTTGTTCGGTTAGAGTTGAGATAAAACAACAGAGGCACAGGTGGCGGCACTTAGCAAATTATGCAGCACCATATGGGCGCTAATCCATCAAGCGATCGGATCGTGTTGGCTTTCATTAATCATCCTATATTGATTAATGTGTCTCCGCACAAAGTAAGTAATTTACCCGGCATCAACTCCAAATTGATGAAGCGTGCCTTGATTTTTTGGCATCATCCACCTCTCTCGTGGATAGATTATTATAAAATTTCATCAAGGGAGGGTTGCTTTATTTTACCCGCAATATTAGGCGCCTGTTGAAAATTCCAAACGGCTCATCATAAAGGGAATCCTAGCGCATGAAAAATGTTTGGAGCCCAATTGCGGCGTTGTATAAATGCCTCATTAAAACGTTACAGACGGCATATTGTTTTATCCTAATGCCATCCCGAATTGTCTGTTATAACCAGAACATCAGGCCGGAGGCTCGCATAGTTAATATTGCAAACGTTGTTAGCAGTTAAGGACCAGATTGTATGTGATGTTATGTGAGGTAGAACCGCAAGCGCATATAAAAGGTCAATCTAGCACAGTTTAAATTACCTACTAACTTTTTATTACTGAATAATATAATAACATAATAGATTAAGGATTCGTACATTAAAAATTAAACGCTATCTATACTTCGGCAAGGACATTTAATCCACAACCTATAAATAAGAAAATATACGGTCTAATAGGGAAACTTGAAAACAGGGGAGAATATAACAAAGCCCTCTTATACTCTAGTTTAAAGATAAGTCAATTTTAACAAGCTCCAGTTTACGTACCATTTCATAACGTTTTATTGTATCAGTTCCTACAGGCAACGACGTAAATGAAAATTATTTTGCATGATCTGGACACTTTAGAGGATACAAACATATAAACAATGATAGTAACAGGGGGCCTTTCAAGTATTTAAATCGGAAGAGAGGTGTTGAGACCCATTTCATAGTTTTAAACAAAATACAATCAACTATGATTATTACGAAACTTTAGACATTGAGGTCCATTTGAAACTGTTTTATTGGGACTCTGTGAACTATCCCTTTCATTGAATGAAAGTTAAATTGTTATTGTGAAAACAGTTTGAGTTTATTGTGATATAATGTGCCGTATTAAAATATGACCAACAATTAGTAAAAAAAATATTCTTTTATATTCAGAAAAAAAATTAGGTCTACAATTATCCAGTTATATGTAGTTAAGTACCTACCTAAATTATGTAGAACTCGTTAAATTACGATCAATAATATAATAATAATATTAGCTCTTTTTTATGTCGCACTGTTGGGCACGGGTCCCTTCAATGCGGGAGATAAGGCTATAGTACACCACGCTGGCTCTGTGCGTGTTGACGGACTTCACTTGTCCTTCGAGGGGTTCTCTCAGACATGCAACATACATGCATGAATATATAGGTATTTATTAAAATAGGAAATTTATACGCATTATAAATATCTAATTTAGCTTTCCACGGTAGAGTGTCTCAACAAGATACATGCAGTGAGAACACTTTCCGTCACACGGCATCATTACCATCATTACCGCAGCACATTCGAATAGATGCATATCCGTTATGTAACATCCATCAAAAGTACAAAGTACAGAAATTACCTACTGAGACTATTATCAATACTGTGTTTAAAACTCTCAATTTGATAAAAATGCTTAGGTACGTACAATTCATCTCAACGTGTATCTACTAAAGATACGAGCAGACCATAATATAAAAATCATACTACCCGAACGCACGAAACAATAAAATAACCAAAGTTTATCTGCGGAATATAACTGAAAATGTGTACGTACTTTTTTTTAAATTCGATTCTATTCCAGCGAGTCTATGTCTTCAGCTTGCTGACAGGTTGACGACCTATAAAAAGGCTTCATGTGTATGCAGAGTGGTGGTGAGACGGGACTGTAGTCTAGAGAGCGTCGTTAGTCAATGCATAGTCGTGTGCCCATATTTGTACTAAGACATTATGAAGATATACAACATTTTTACTGTGTTCCAGGTAATGCACTTTATAGCCTATATCTTATCAATGCTCGGTTCATAATTGATTAAACACACATATATATATATATATATATATATATATATATATATAACACGCATATAACAAATAGGTCTAAAATAGCTAGACGTTATACACTTGTTATTATTTCCAGTGCCCAATAATAATACACAATTGAAACAAAACTAATTTTACGGATTTTATCGCGTTTATATTATGTTTTTTACGTGATAAAATCCGTAAAATTAGTTTTATTTCAATGTGTAGTATTCGCGTAAACATAAGAAATCAATAAATAATACACAAATAAGTGTAAGAATCTGTTCTTATAATTAGTTGTGTATAACACAATGATCTACAGCTCTTATCAGAAGTTAAAACGTCACAACATCCTCTGAGGTTTTTTTTATATTTTGACTTCATAATGAAGTCGGAAGCATGAAGACACGCCGTCTGACTCCATTGAACACATTTTATTAAGCATAGCCTACTGTTCCGTAATCCAATAACTGTCTGTGATGGTGTAGAGTGGATCCATATTTGAAATATTGCCCTAAATTGTACGAATGCGAGGAGCGAGGAGTTATGACGTCACTTATTAATGTCGCCTATCAAAACGTCCCACATAATTAAATCAAAATTAACGTTGTTCGATAATTTCGTTCTATGGGTAGCGCTTTTCTCTTGATATTCATTTTCCCCAGAGAAGCAGTGATAGCGAAGTTGGTAGAACGCTTGCCTCAGTAACGAGGATCGCAGGTTCAAACCCCGGCTCGCACCTTTGTGATTTCTAGATTTCATATGCGAATCTCATTTTCAACCACGACTATCACTTGCTAAGCGGTGAAGGAAAACATCGTGAGGAAACCAGTATGTCTGAGGGAACCCCTCGAAAGATGTGTGAAGACCGCCAACCCGCAGTGGGCCAGCGTGGTGGACTATGGCCTAATCCCCCTCGCATTGAAGGGGAGGCCCGTGCCCAAGAGTGGGACATTAAAAGGGCTGGTTTTATTATTTGATCAATTTCCCCTTTGAGATATCTTAAATGATTAATAAAAGTCTTCATACCCACCTAATATTGCGTTTAGTTTTTTCGTATACATTTTTACGTCTAGCAATTTGTTTAAGTGTTTATAGATTTTTTTGTTAAATGTAGTTTCAGAAACTAGTACCCATATCGCAACAATAAAATAAAATGATAATTTATCTACATATTCAGGTTAATTTCCCCATGATATCTGTTCAGCAATGGATGCCCTCGGCTGATCAATGAATGGATTGATCTCTTCTATTACCATATAGTCACTCACACTTCTAATTGGATCAGTTGGCTAGATTTTTCATCAATTCTCGAAGGATGAACGATTACTTTGTATTTTAATTCAATAATTTCTTGTGTCCCGAAGTGTGCCCGTTTATTCAAAGGCGGTAGATGAACCTAAAACATATTCTGCGGCTCAATAATCGCATGAATCGACGTCTGTCCTCTTTACATTTCATATCAAAACAAATCAAAGCGAAGGGAGAAGCGAAGCGTAGATCTCTTTGTGTAACAAGGCTACACAAAAAACATCGCTCTACCAGGAAAAAATAACATTTACTTTTGTTATGTCAAACATTCCTTACTTGTTATTATTTTTGATTCTTACTATTGATTGGATAACATAATAATAATATCATCAAACGAACTCACTAACTATACGGTCCCACCCTACATTAAGCTACGCTAGTATTATGGGTACCGTACAATGAACTGGGGGCGAATCCAGTAGGTAAGTATATAATTTACATAGCTGTGATACCATCCATTTATTTTCATTTTAATACGGCCTAATTAGCGCAGTTGGTACTGACCCTGATTTCTGTGTGAAGGTCCCGGGTTCGAATCCTGGTAGGGACTATCTTTGTGTAATGAGCTCGAATGTTTGCACCCGAGTCATGGTCGATCATGTTTAGTATCTATTCAAGTATTATATTATGGTGAGTTTACCCTCGGTCCATTGCACGGTACCCATAATACAAGCGTCGCGTTGTGTGGTAACGTATAGTTGGTGTGTTCGTCTGGCGATATTATTATATCAAGTATATTATTTGCTTACGTTTATTATATTATTGTATACCCATATTTTTTAGCATAGATTAGGTGACATTTGTATACACATCTACGTTTATTTACTTATCTCATGCAGAGATCGGTAATCATAAGATAAAATAATATCTCCAAATTTCATGGGGTACCTATTGCATGAAAAAAAAAATCTTAAAATCAGGAAAGTAGCTTTAAAAACGAATGTTCAACAATGGGAACAACTAAACCAAAAGTTCATTATTATTTGCAAATTAAGAAGATTAATACAGTATTCTATATACCTACTTATAAAAATATATATCTATCAAGATGAGGGTGATGTTCCCGGTGTAGTCGATTTATACAAAGTTCAAATACTCAAAATTGAAGCGGCCGTCTCCTGTCAACCGAACCTCGTTCGATAAACAAAGTAGATTACCTGCGTAGCTATATTAAATTAGGATTTTACAATATTGTGTCTATCTAGCAGGGTCTTTAGTTGCTTACCATACAAATAAGGGACAGGTTAGGGATGGTGTACCTTAAAAGGCTCCTAAAAGGGTTTGTTCTAATTCGCAATCGTACCCAAGAACATACTCATTAAAAGTAGTGCAACTAATGTAATTCTAAAATATCGAAATTCATTTGAGAAAGACGCGACGGGCGCCGCCTCATCGTTCACTTGTCGCGATATTGAGCTTTCGCCTTTTGACACGAGAAACGCTTGGAACCGATAATACGATCCAGAAATGCATTCAACGAATGGTGGTGTGAATGCGACAGGACTTTTCAGAAACCGCGCGATGACTGGCAGTGGGAATAGAGAATTAGATGACAAAAAAAAGAATATATATACGAGTAGTCTTCCGTAGTAAAATTGGGCTGTCGTATTTCACAACACAATTTTATAGTGCCACTGATTGAATATAAAGTTTAATCAATATACTTATCTTGGACTAAACTTTGTTGAAAGAGCTAATGTTATTTAACTGCTATGTAACAATTGACCAAGCGGCCTCGTGAGACTGCCTCAACTCGCTCAGCCTCGGCTCAATCGAGGCATACGGTTAAATGCGATCGATTTTTTGTGTCAACTTTGCTTTGATCAAAGTTTTGTGTTCCGTGGGCGACGTGTACCCGAGGGAGTCTTGCGTGGCCGCGCGATCAGTGTATACACGGTTAACGTTGCGAAACAATACTTTATAAATCTGACTATAGTACAGACATTGAAAAAAGTACTGTCAATCAAAACAATATTAGCCATGAACATCTGCGCGGAATAACAATACAATGTACTTACTAATGAGGAAACTTATAACGAAGTTAACAAAATAAACATTGTTAATCCCATTCGAAACAACTTGCATTGTGTTTAATTGGAAATTCCAGGCTCATAAACAAAGTTTGTTCATTTGGACAGGTAGCTACCTAGTCTGAAACGCGTATTGTATAGGGAACAGATAAAGCCGGTTTATGTCCAACAAGCAAGTTATACATTAATATGAGCAGAAACTAGACTTATGTTTAGGTGTCAATAGCGTAGTGGTTAAAAGGTCCGCTCTCGTAAAAGAAGTTCCGAGTTCTATCCCCACCCTGACCCAAACTATTGCAGTGAGCCTACTCGTAGCCAAAGCATTATTTGAAATCAGAAATAGAACATCCTGAAACTAAATATGATGATAAAATAAATTATATATTAAGAAATAAGATCACATATTGATTAATTTTCTTAAATGAATTATTTTAAGTTTACCTAGTTGTTTGAAAAAGTGAATTTTTAGTACACCAAAAAACCATTTAAAGTTTTAAATCTGCCTAAACGAAACTTAAGTCTTAGCAAATTTAAAAAAAGTAAATGCGGTGACCCTTATGTTTCCAGATAATTTGAGCTGTTTTATATTTGGTTAATCTCGAAACGGTATAAAATATTTCATCCAACAATGTAGTGAATAGCAGGTGAACTCGCTCCGTATGAATTCGTCGTAAATTTTACGGGCTCTTCAATCTTTCGTCCCAAATCGTAAAGGAAGTGTAAGTATGTAAGATTATTCCCGATTCATCTGAGTATTTTTATACCCATCGATAGAAGAGCACGTATTCAAACAAACCTTTTTAATGATTACTAATCAAAATCGCTTTTTATAGGCCTTATAAGAAAGCTTAAGGTCGCTCAACGCACAAAGGAGAGAGAGAGCAATGTCGGAGATTCGCTACACGATAGAATCAGAAATGAGGAGATCTCTAGACGAACTAGAATAACATAGCTCAAAGAATTCAAGTTCAAGTGGTAGGGGCCGATGGCCGTTGGGGCAGAAAGGTTCCAGAATGGCGACCACTAGCCGGAAAACGTAGTGTAGGACGGCCCCTCACAAGGAGGGCCGATGATATCACAGTCGTCGTTAGAAGCCGGTGGATGCGAGTTGTGGAGGAACGTGATATGTGGTAGTCATTGAGGGAGGCCTATACCCAGCAGTGGACGTATTTCTGCTGATGGATTGATAACCAATTAATATGGACTAACAATTCTCGATAAGAAATTATTTAAACTTGTTCCACATTAATTTAGATTATCAGTGTTAAATTGTTCACTGATAATGTAATAACTTTATCAATAAACTGTCAAATGGAAGAAGCCGATACTACAGTTATCGGCTTAATATTTATATAAAAATATTAATCAAAGTAAAAGCGTTCCGGGCCGGACATCAAAAATATCGAGCACGTTCCGAATCCGTTTTGTACAATAAAACATTTTATCCTGAGTGCTGTGATCTCTCTAAAAGCTATAGTTTGTAAACAGTTAATAAAATCTCCCTGTGACCGCAACTGATGGCCACTACACTCGACGCGAAAGCGAACTAGGTACATAACATGCTGATAGGTTATTTTGTAATACTCGTGTACGTTTTATGTGTTAGCCGTTACCATTCGCAGTTACCGTTAGAGTTAAGAAAACAATGTAAAAAGACAATATGTAAGACCTATACGAAATAAATGATTTGACGTTAACTTTGACTCCGTAGAATTATTACGGGATATACAATTCAGCGGTTACATACACACATAACTATCATAAAGCTTATTTTGATTATTTTATGGAACATAATGTTAATTATTACTAATACAAAATAATCATATCAAAAGTCTGTTAAAAATAAATGGGTATCATTATAATAAAATATCGAAGACTATTGCTTCGAAGCGTTATCGCATCCGTTTGTAGGGGAAATTCGATTCCGAAACACATTGAAAAAAGAGCGTCGCCAGTCACGCGTGCTAGATTGACAACTGACGAAAATATGTAACCGAGGCGAGGGACACATCGACGGAGAAAATCATGCAAGCGGACTTGCGAAATGCTCGTATAACTTTTCGAAAACGTTTTTACTGAGTATTTACTTAACGGTATCTCTATATGTGCTGTTAATGTTTCCCTCATATAATAATAAATGTTAGCGTAGCGTAGTTTACCGACATACGAACAAAAGTTTGAGTGATAACAATAATCCAATCATTTGTTGAAAATACTACATAAAAAGGACGTGCTAAAAAAGTAAATAGGACACTAAAAAACGTACTAAAATGTACGTTATTGTACTTCTACCGAGTCAAATTTAATCTCGTCAAAGAGGTAAGCACTTCCTGTCTAATACTTCTCTCCAATAAAGACATAATAAAAATTCCTCCGCTGAACAAATTTATTTTGATGTTGTTCTTTGAATCCGTTTCGCATTTAACGAATCGTTGTGACATTAAATCCCTTGAGTTCGTGTTTCATTACCATTAGGAATAAAAAAAATTGTTGATACATAAACACATTTTTATAAAAAACTCGGGTGCAAATACCATCTGATATTATCGTAGAACCACGTCTATCTAATCATAAATCCCAGCAGATCTTTGCTCCATGTCTACATTGTTCATTTAATATTTATATATCTGTCTGCTATTTCTGACCGAGCTAGACGAAACATATAGTTTCAGACAACAATTAATCCACATCCAAAAGTGGTTTACCCAGAAATATCTCAAATCAATACGGGATGCGGCGCCGCCAGAGGCCCGCTAAGTTATTTAAAATGCAGTTGACACGTCATCCGAGCGAAAATGCAATATTCGCCTTGTCCATGCGGAAACACGGTTATATTCAATCGGCATTTTTATCGGAAATATTCAGGACACTGATTTCGACAGATCTACATTTAAATAATTCAGAATGTTTTGTTTTTTTTTTCGACCGAATTTATTTGTCTTGTGACGATTCATAGTGAGACGAAAAATCGTTATTTTTATTTTTTCAGTTACGCTTGTAGGTACAATTTCAGTGAAGTACCTCACTGAAAAATGTACTCATGTAATATTGCGCATAATTAACACGAGAAAATGAATATTTTATTTTTAATTTCGTTGAATGGGAAAAAGCTCGGTATCCACCTCATAAAAAACGAACATTATATACTATTACTGAAAGCTGGGCACCTATTTGAATATCATTCGTTTTTCTTTTAATTCATTCTTTTTTTTTAATGTTTTTTCGATTACATTCATAGACAGAATAAATCGTATACAATTATAAGTTAATTAAAAATACAATATGTAGGTACATTGAAAATTCTCTAGGTGAATCATATTCTACTCGAAGTAGGTGTTACATCAAATGACTCCTAAACGGGTGGTAATTTCATGTTTTCCCCCATCAACGTACCTCCTTCTCGTTTAAAAAAGGTAGGTATGCTGATGCGTGCGGTTGGCTGTCCTGTAGAACTTAGATCTTTACTAATGTTAGGGGTCTATTAGACGCTAGGTTTTGCTGTCAGTTTCACCACAGTCACTGCTGACTGATGGATAATCTACCGATGACTGACGTTTGCATGAAATTGATTGACGACTATTTGAGTATTTTGACTTTATCGTCATTCAACCATCAGCCACACATCTTTCACGCGGAAATAATTCGCATAATCATTATTCTGTAGCGAGTTTTATTTTCAGCCGCTAAGTTCATATATGGTGATGGAAATGTATATAATCTTTTTTAGCCAAGTTTTACTCAAGAACGCGATTAAAATCCCAATACAAGATTGTCCTTTATGAATATTATGTGTCGGTATCATTCCATCAGTCAATGTCTTTCAAACGCAATTAATGAATGATGGGATTGTATCGCCTGCATGAGCGTCTAATGGACGCCATAGGTTTTCTTTTGCTTTTCCTTTGCGTTGAGCATCAGCATGCACGAATACGGTAAATCATTTTATTTCTCAGTTTTGCGTCATATTTTTAAATAATAAGTACTATTACATCGTCCCTGAAGCCGCATATAATATTTCTGTTTACTCATCTATAATACACATACAATCAATTTACATTCATAGCTAAATAATATATAGCTGTTAATGTAAGTTGACAATTTGTAAAGGATACCATCGAATTTGACTTTGACCTAATGTGTATGTGTAATGTGTATTAATGATCCAATAAAATATAACTTTGAGCGTATTTGACAAAGCAAATACCGTGTCAGCATGGGGTTCAGTTCGCAAGGATTACGTTCCCGGGCCCCTCGCCCCCCGCGGTATCGAAGGAAACCTGTTCTGGAACCTGCGCTAAGACCTGCCAGGTTGTTGACACTATCACACACCTACGTAAGCCACTATACTGTTATGTACTGTCGGGAAAATAGACAAAAAAAATTTTTTATAATTTTACCTTTTTTTATAAAAGTTTTTAATTTACGGTGGTAAATATAACAAAGCATTTTTCAGACGACAAAACGTAAATGTATGTAATGGATGAAACTTTTTATAATTATAGGGATCTGGTTGTTTACTTAGACGACGTATATATCGACGTATAGTAAACAGGGGTCTTAAGTTGCGGTGGCCCTGGCATTTTAACGTAGTTCTTTTGTTTGAAAGATAGTATTGACGAGATTTTTATAATGGACTCATGTATTATTCTTAGTATTTATAGAGTAAAATAATAAGTACTCTTACGCAGCTGCCGTTTTTATAATGCGCGCATCGAGGACTATACATTTTCATTTCGTTTGATACATTTCAATATTCTAAAATCTAATAAAACATTGATTTTTATAACGATCATATTTGAGTACGGAAGCTCCGACGAAGTGTGTTTTATAAGAAGATACTTAACGCAGGAAGTGCTTAGGCATTTATCGATATAAAAATACCTTTCAGACTTTATGATATGAAAGTAATAAAATCGAATTTACAACTCGCTTCGAACTTAGATGGAATGGAGATCCTTATTTTATGGAATAGTATTCTTTACGAATGCGCCGTTAGATACGGGTTCGTTATTGTTATATTCCGTAGTCACGAGACTCCGTATAATGATAGTAAGGGTACATAATTAATGTGAAAACGAATACTTTTTCGCTCATTACTGATATAAATATTCTCTGTAGTGAGTTGATCATTATACCTACATTAATTAAGCTTTGAAATATCCCGAATTATGTAATACTTATTGAAATCTTATAATTATTTTACTTTACGTGTAATAAGTATTTACTTATAAAAATATGCTTTATGTGGTAGTCTTAATAAGGCACAGCTTCATACAGTATTACATTGAACTGCAAATGCCCTTTTAATTTTGTAACACACTATTAGATATCAATTTATAAAATTACTAAAAAAACATATGCTCTCTTGAGGTCTAATTCCGATCTGGTTGTAGAGGTAAGAACATAAATAAAAATACAATTTTCGTGCGCCTTCGCGGCCGCTACAAAATAAATGATTTGACTGTAATGTTCATAGATTTGTTTCGCTATCCGTACACAGGCTTTGCGACACGAGCCCTCACAAAAACTAATCCGAGCAGTTGCATCCACAGGCTTTCGTTTCCCAGTACAGAGTTTCTCTGTACCTACTCGTAACCCGCCATACCAGTTATTCACGCCGCCCGTGACATTGCAGTGCGTACTAGCATCTGCCGAGGTCACATTACTCAATATCGCTAAGGTCCTGCAAGAATCCTGCCTTTAGCATATCACTTTGGTTATGTAATAACTGATTGAACAGCATCGCGAGGCTACCTAACCACGCCGTGTTCGACAGCATAACAGGGCTCGCCCAAGGCACTTACTGCCTTGCTCAAGCGCAGGGCCCCAAGTCTGATAACACAATTGATTCATAATCGAAAAGCAACCGCATAGTAACTGTCACTTTTTACAGATATTGTATGGGATATAACCGCATAGTAACTGGCAAAAGTGACAGTTACTATGCGGTTACTGTTCGATTATGATTCGATTGTGTTAGCAGACTTGGGGCCCTGTCATCTATCATCTGTCATGCTTGTTACCCATTCGCGGCAGATACCATCCAGAGGCTGCGCGGTTGGTCTGGATCTTGCCAATTACAAATGGCAGTGCTTGGGCTTGACAGCGCGTTTGGCTCGAGCCAGCTCGACTACGCCTTGCGAAACTACTCTGTTAGTCAGTACCACAGATATATTAGAGGAGATATGTTATGAAAGCGGTGGGCTTGCGCTCACCTTATGCCAAAATTACGCTAACATAGAGTTTTCGCCGTCAGTCGACTGCAACTGCACGTCGGTATCGGAGCTCTAACTTTTTTTTTAAATGCCGTGTTATTCCGTGGTTGTGTGCTAAAATACTAGCAGCAAAGTGAACTACGCGAAAGATGGAATCTCATTTCACTAGCCAGTATTAAGTATTTTATTTATTCGTCTTTAAAATCATTAAAAACAACAAATCAAAAAATATTTAATGCCTTTATTATGTTATTTTAGTTTTCATGTAGCACAACGACTTTTTTATTTTTGTACAAAATACATGGCTCTTTAAGTACCACCTATGTTCGCTACTGAGTGAATGTACGAGGCAATGGATAGATCGTCTAACGATACTTTGAATAAACTGGTGCGTCGCGTGGTACGGCCGCTGTATACGGCGACGACGCAGCACGCACCGAAGAGACTTCGTATTGGTTGGTTTTAGCGAGTGGTGGGAAACAAAACGGAGACAGCGAGTTCCCATACATTTTGAATCGCACGGCATATCTCTCGTGATCTGTGGTCAGTACACTCTCTAGATAGGGCAAAATTGTGTCTAAGTGAAGTACATTGAAGAAACATAAATAAAAAAATGTTCTATTTCTTACATCAATAAGTAAAGCTGATGATTATCATCATCGACGACTTGGCGTTTTATGAGTCCACAAAATCTGTGAGGTGTTTTTGGCCTTTTCTATTGAATCTCCAGCGGTAAATCGGGAATGACGTGAAGCATCAACAAGTCATCCGCACCAAAAACCCGGACTTTAGAATATACACCGTAGCATCTGATGCTGTAGATTTAAGTGCCTACTCAAATTTAATTTAGACCATTTTGCAGAGGATAAACTAAGTTCCTCTGTGTTTGTTGTTTAAGGTGCGAAATCGCTTTTGTCCGCAACGTTTTATATCTTTAGGATGCCTTGTTGGATTGCTTATTACTCCAGAGGGAACAAAATTAAAGTAACATTGTGTCACCCCTGAAAGCTTTGTGACGAGCATTATTTCAGACAAGGTATTAACTTACTTAAAAGTTTAGGCACAAACTGTAATTAGGTACGTATTATATTATAAAATCTTTTTGAAGGAATTAAGTTTTAAAATAAGTAATATTATTAATGCTGTGAGAAAATTAGATACAGTTGTTTACGTAACAAAATTGGGTAGTATGGGTAGAAATTATAAAAGTAAGATACGCTCAGTTAATGGTAGTGACCCTACCTTAGACGCCAAGGGTTCGGGATTGGAGTCCTAGTAGGAACAAACTTTGTGTGATGAGCTCGAATATATGGGTATCCGAGTCATGCATGCTTAATATTTATATAAGTTTTATTGCGATCGCCCAGTCTATTGTACGGTACCCATAACACAATTATTAAGTTAGGCCTAAAACTGCAATGGTAATTAAAACTCGATACGCTTGAGCGCTGTGTTGTGATCGCGTAGTAAACGATACATTGCGCGCTCATACATTTCAACATTTATAACCCATCACTTTCAACACAAATGATTACCCAAAGTTTTCGTTACCATATCCCTTACACCTTGTATATATCAGAAATTACCTAACAAGGTTATTTCATGCGGTTTCACACGTTTCATCTTGCCATACAGTAAAATTCCTATACCTATTCCAAAATCAAACCGACTCAAACCATTCCCTCGGAAAAACATATGTCATGAACTTGTAATTTTTCTTCTCAGCCCAATAGAATGTATCGGGGCATGTAGGTACAGTATAAAAATTGCGGCCACCGTCCGCTATTGAATAACGTAAAATCCACTGTGTCATAATATAAAATATGAATAGACGAGTAACACTTGTTGTGGCGCGGGCATGTACGACTACAATAACTCTCGAGTCCCCGCAGTGGTATATGTCTCCATTTTTGCACCCCCGAGTGTATATAATTTCGCCTTCAAAGAGCCAGAAAGGGGAAACTTTGTGACGTATTTATTTTATTAGCGGGAATAAATGAAATACGACTGTGACGCTTGAGGTGTTATTGGCGTTCCGTGCGTAATGTATACTAGTATATTGTCTTGTGTTTGCCTCCTATTAGTGTTAAAGTCCCGTTTTTCATCTTTTACGTTGATATATAATGTATTTTTTTATTAATTAATGAGACAATTTTGTGCAATAAATTGTAATTTGAATATGCAACCAATAAAAAGAGAGAAAGTCGAAGCCAATAATGCAACATCAATGTATAATTATTAAGTACATTACGCTTTTAGTTAGACAATAAAAACTTATAACTAAATGTACCTAATAATGTAACCTACGTACAGACTGATTCAGTTCGACATTGTGACGTTCTGAACGATGGATATTTTCGAACGGAACGAGAATTTCCTATCCCGCCGCACCGACAAGGAGATGGGAAATAAAATTGCGAAACTAATTTCCGGCAGCGGATGCAAAATATTGATGAGTAATGTTTAAAATACTAATACTTTATGTAATTACACATACATATTACCTACTTATGAGTTAATGTAGAATATCCTGTCTAACTTTGTCTAAACATAGTCCTTCTTGATTATCTGATTTGATAGACTCAGTATCTGAACACAGAGCTATTGAGGGAACAGTGTACCTAAACCCGAGCCACAGGGGAATGTCCGGTAATACATACGGTATCTGTTCACTGACCCGACTCAGTACCGATATGGGAAGATCGGTTTACTTGGTTAGATCGAAGTCTACCACATAGATCAGGACTCATAGGTGTAAGTTACATATATTCTCAAGTACAAGATATGTTTCTTTGTTTTTATTTTAAATAACAATGTTTGGGCGTATTACGCGAAAAGCTTCTGCATTTTTTTTTAATTGCTTAGCAAATATAATTAATGATGATATGTTTAATTACTTTCACCATTCTCTTGGACTCTCTGTAGAAACCTATATCTAGAGATTTGTGAATAAGAAGTTAATAATGATTCACAAGAAACCTAGTATATACTTACCAAATTTCATTTTAATCAAAAAAGTTCGTCTAATAGAAACCGTCCAACATTTTATTACATCAAACACGGCACGACTAGAACTTTCCCAAGTTATCGTGACTTAAGTTATTGAAGACCTAAATATTTTAATTCATATGACGGTCCACACTATTATTATTGGGTACTGTCATTATTCTTAATGATTTAATGTTCCCCAAGTAATAACTACAGATCAGTAAGTAACAATTCCATTAGTTAGAAGACAAAACTGTCGAACTTCCTTAATGATCGTATCCCACCCGCGCTTACGAGCCAATTATTACACTCAATACAAGATTATCGTAGATTGGCTTTAGCTTGAGATGACCACGAGTGTTACTGTATTTTTCTAAAAATACCGGCTGCTAACGAAACTTGTAACTATAGTCACGCATACATATTTAGCATTTCAACATTTAGATAGCACGAGTAATTAGCTGATTTTAAAATAGCAACCCAAAATGACAGTTTTACATTTAATTATAAAGACAGGTGCGGATTTATAAAAATAATTATATCGCGTACCTCGCCGCAACATAATTAGAATGAAGATAAAATAATTAAAGTTACGACCCTCTGTTTGTTCAGCAATCACGGTCCGTGAAGATTAAAGCGATCCGAGAAAGGTCTCTGCGAGGACACTTGGGAAAAACTGAGAAAATTTTAAAAAGCAGACGCAGCAGGCAGGTACTCACCTAGTACTTTACAGATGCAAATGAGACCGGGCGGCTCGGGGCCGGCCGCTTCCGCTCCGGACGAAGTGCGTTCCAAACAATCCTTTATACGCACCGACCTTCAGAGTCCTATTAAATAGAGCGAACCACACGGAGTCTTAAATCTACCAGTCCTTATAGACACTTAGATAAATCGTAAATGAAATTAATAATTACTTAATTATTAAATACAACTTTACTAACCGTAGTTAGAAGCGGGCGATCGGATGGTGAACGGTGTTTTTCGCGATGTAAAGGGATATGTTTTTGGTAATAATATCTCGCGTCAGACGCTACACGCTGGATTTAGTACCGGTAGGGTTCGAAGAGATCGTACGTCACGGATGGGAGAGGTTCGGACACACGACCGAGGAGACCGAAACGACGTGAGTGAAGCCGGCCCGGTGCGGATGCCTCCCGCCCGCCGAACGCCGCGCGCGACCGCGAGCAAGAGGGATGCAGCGAGTGAACCCCCCAGCCCGCGAATATCGCCGCTCGGATCAGCTCGCAAAGTCTCAAGTGCTCTCCGCCGTTGGCAACGCTCTCTCCGAGAGGGAGGGCTTCCGCGAGCTCTCTACAAAAACATCCCAAACGACACTCGCTTTCCCATTGCAATTTGAAACTTAGAGTGTTTGTTTTACGATATATTTTGATATCTAGGTCACGAGATGAACACCTGACGTTCGGCGTCATATCGAAAAACGTATGCCCCCGTTGGCTAGGTGTAGCAAATACCATAACGAATACTTTGGCTGAACACGCGCCATATTATGCAACGTTACGGCTTGTATTGTGCGCTCGGAAATTTTCTCGTCCTTCGAGCAAGCTTTTAGAGAGTGCGGATGCTTTTTAGGATGTGTAGGGGAAGTTTCGCTTTTTAACTATTCTATTTTAGGTTTACCAATCATAAAGCCGTTTTATCTAGGTGTCTGCGTCAGCTATTACTGTGATGGTATTCAACAAATAAGGAGAAACTTTTCTTACTGCACACTTTTCAACTGGTTCACCTTTACGAGGTAACAGCTGCCAAACATAACAATACAGAAACAACTCCAATCCATCAATCAATTACGGAAAGCTACCTCTCGCGGTTTATTGTATATACGTAATCTTGTGTGTTAGACCTTTCGGTAATGTGTTTGGTACCAGGAATTTGTTATACATATTATATCAAAAAAATATCTACATATAATTCTACATATTTATACCAGTCACCATTCATAAATTGAGTTATTATTAACATTAGTAAGTATTTGAATATGTTCAAAATGTTAACAGCTATAAAGTTGGTAAGTAGGTATATCAATTTAACGAGGCCGCAGTTAAAATTGTATTTTCCACTGATTTCTTTTTAAAATTCCAGGCTAATTGGATTCTGTGGAATTTTAAAAGATAGAGCGATTAGTTCTTTAAACCAAGTGGATTCTTATTCTACGAGAATTACTGCTTCTTCTTAAAGGGTTTTCTACAAGCAGTTTAGGATTTATAGCAATTGTCTATGATACGCCAAAAGTGTAACTATATTACCAACTTTTACAAAAAAAAAAACAAAATAATACCAGCCCTTTTAATGTCCCACTGTCGGGAACTGGCCTCCCATCAATGCGAGGAGGATTAGGTTATAGTCCACCACGCTGACCAAGTGCGGCTTGGCGGACTCCATACAGCATTCAAGGGGTTCTAACAGATATGAAAAAAAAGGCGTTTATATCGGATGAGATGTAAACAGACAGGTGTCCAACTTTTTGCTCGCAAGTAATATCATTGATATTTGTAACCCAGGAAATCAGAATATTTCATTTTTTGCCTCACATCATGCGGCTTTCACGCCAAAATATAAAGGAAGCAAGTTTTCATGCATGATAGCATTCAATTGTGATTTTCATTGTGCTATTTTTCTTGATGCAAACATGTTTAGAGATATTCTCACGATGTAAACGTTTTAAAGGGAAATAATTTAAGCGCGAATCCACCGGAAGTTGCCGGCAGAACGAGCAGTGTGTAAACAGAATACGAACCGCGCTGAAACATTTTTATAATTTTTCAATCGCAGTACATTTTTTGTTCTATTCATTCATAATGCGATAAATACTTAGAATACCCATTGGAGTATACTTAATTGGAATTTCTTTATTTCACCCCGCTATTTTATTCTTTTCAGGTTGTAACATCAAGATGGGTCAGTATGGGGACATCCCGAAACTATAATATATAGAAAAATAAGTTCTAAGGAATCATGTCGTCCATTTGAGTGATAAGATAAACTGTATTTTTGAATCATTTTGAAGAAAAGATACACCGTTATTTTATCGCGATATTGATTGTGTATCATGCTCGTTCGGGAATTAAAAAGTAAACTTCTATGTGTGTGGATGAGACGCGTTGTAAAAGTCAACAGAGGAAAATAGGGCAACTCATTTCCTTGAGTCGTCATAAGACAAACAGCCACAAGTTATATTTTGTGGGTTTATACTATGTGTATAATTTATATAGTTTGTGAGGCAGCTTGGTCTATGGTTTGAGCGTTGGTCGCTCGGCTCACTGCACCGGTTGGTTCCGCGGTACATACAGTAAAACCCAAAACGCTGAACCTTCAATCAATACTTTGAAATACATTTCTTAGAATTTTAATAATGAAAATGAAAATGAAGAAGAAGAAGAAACATCGTAAGTTTCGATGAAGTCGTTGAAAGTAATGAAAAGTAGAAGAAAACTTAACAAATTTGTAACATCAGATTTTCTCGTTCGAACAAACAAACAAATCAATGTACCTACATAAAGTATATAGATTTCTTAGTTTTTAATAAGTAATCCATGAAACTGTGGATATTAAATTAATAACCCTCCCATTTTTTTAGTAACAAAATGTTTACAATAAAACTTTCTTCAAATTTAGGGGTTTAACTTTACTTGTTTTCTCTACAGGTACTTTAACAATGTAAGTGTAACCCAGGCCTCAATCCTTTTCAAATCAATCATGTTGAAATCACAAAACCCAAAAAAGGCGGCGTATGTAATAAGAAATAAAGACCGTCCGCAAATACGGTACACATAGTAGAGTTCCTTAGTTAGGGACCGTACAGTTGATGTGTTCTTATGCCGGTTTTATCTATACTATATAATGTTATAAATGTGAAAGTTTGGATGGATGGATAGATGGATGGATGGACGTTTGTTACTCAATCACGCCAGAACGGCTAAACGAATCTGGATGAAATTTGGCACAGAGATAGATTATAGTCTGGAATACTATATATAATAGGCTACTTTTTATCCCGGTAAAATTTATGGTTTCCGTGGGATAGATTTGTTTCAATTTTTCATAGCGTAAAGGATCGACATGATTTTTTGCGCGGGTAACACCGCAGGGCGCAGCTAGTTATTATTTTATGACGTTAATCTCTGTACCGCGTGATCGTACAGTGCCATACAGTAATGCTGTGCTTATATTGACGCCGCGCGTGACTTTGCATGACACTCTCCAATATGTCGTGTCCCGATATGCCACAAATCGATTCGAATGACGGTCCGCTTTGATGGATGGATTGAACGATTCATTTACCCCAATACGGTTGTCCACACCAAACGCAGACAAATACGCATTAATTTTTTTTTTTTTTAAGAATTTTATCGCGTTTATTTTTCGTTTTTACGTTCCCGACGTTTCGGCTGCTTTACAGCAACCATGGTCACGGGAGGACTGAGGTGGTTGACGTCCTGGTGTCATAGTTTGAGGGTACCCTCATATTTAGTTTTTACTTGCGGTTCTATCTACGCAGAAAGAGCTCACTGTGTCTTGAGGTCTTGCAATGGTACGCTTGGTCTTGGATAGGAAAATAGTTTTATTTCAATGTGTAGTATTCGCGTAAATATAAGAAATCAATATAAATACACATTAATGTGTTTTCGATAATTAACGGTACTAACAAAAACACTGAATATAGTCCTTAACTAGTTGTATTTATTTCATATATATATCTAACTTATTTAACTAACGATAAATCTTTAAATTCGTACTTGTTATGACGTGAACACAAACACAGAATATGAAGTAACATAATGCCATTTTTAAAGTGTACCCTTCCGTCTGTATCGTCTATTCTTCATGCTGTTTTATATTAACTATGACGACATCTATAAGGCGCACTGGCGGCATGGCGCAGAAACAAAAATGAAATTTAGAAAAAAAAATACGATTTTCAAATTATAAATGCGAATTGGTAAACAACCTCATTGCCCGCAAATATTACAATTCCCCCTTTCGGGTTTATTGCTTTTATAATAGAAATATTATCGTGATATTGGATGCGTGGTAATAAAATTGGCCAGTGCTGGGCCGATCCCGAGTTATGCCTAAAAAGTTTTTTTTATGAATGTTACGAGTATGTGGCTACAGGTCAAAGAAATTAGGTATCTAAACACATAAATAATATTCGCATCATATACGTCCGTCCACATGATGCGGAAGCTGCCACCCTCAATTTTAAACCAACTTCCGCTTCCGGTGTAATCGTATTTTCTGCGTGTCGCTGGACGTCACTGAAAATGTATTAACAACGTCTATAACGAACGGTTAATAACTAACCTGAACACAATTCGTATGAAAATTAAATTATCTTTATTTGTGGAAGCAATGAAAAAAATACTGTAAGCGCTGTGCTCTAGATATACAATACCTACCTACCTACAAGGCGCTCCGACTACAAGTTGTAAATTAAACACGATAGATGTCATACTTGAAGTGTGCTCAAAATATATGATTTTAATAAAGCTTTTCATCCTTCTGCTTCTAAACGTTGTTGGTGTGTATAGCGCCGTTAATTTTAGTTGTCAGTTTATTAAAGTGTTAACATACCTACATATATTCACCTATAGGTATATGAAAATTATTTCAGATGATTAAAATGTGCTTTTCTTCGTGCGGTGTGGGGTTACCATAACAACAGTTCCTGTAGATGTTGCAATTTAAGTCCACAGACCATTAATGGGATGAATTATAGCGAGTCTATAGCACACGCGTCGGGGGCATACGTTAGGCGCGCGTTTTGTAAGATTGTATGATTATGATGCGCTTGCGCTGCCGCCTGCCCCTAACTAAATCAAAACTATAGCTTGACTACCTCTGTAAACGCTCATAAAATTTGAGACGAATATAACCATTTGCAAGGAAAATGATGATATTTCTTATAACTATTTATAAAATCTACAATCAAACGTTTTTATGGGATTCTTCTTATCTTGCTATGTTCCGCATATACGATTTATAAACATATAGCTATGAAAATTATCAGTATTAAATATCAGTACAGAGGGCACAAGTCCGAGAGGAGAACGAGAACCCTCTAGCAGATTTAAATAATATCTTATACCTAGAGATCATAGAACAGTCAGTCGATACAGCCCTTCAACGTTGAGAAGTTTGCTTGCAGATGGAGTATCTCAAAATATCAATTTGTTAGCTAACACGGCGACGGTTAGACCCCGCGGCACGTGATCGCAATAACAACGACCTCGGAACAGATTTTGATGAATCGACTTCAGTTGGATGTGGCATTTTACACTGATTACGTAGAAAAGTTGATAGTCGTAATAATGTTTATGATTGCCGTCTCTTTTTATGAAATGCAGCTTACAAAGCGAAACACACTAATTATTATTTTTTTTTCTAGCACGAAGACCTGTAGTACCTACCTAAAAAGATAGCGTGACTCGACAAATATGACAAAATACTATCAAGTAGTTTATTATATCAAGAGCGTATCCATGTATCACTGTATTGTCGTATTCTTGGCTGAAAGTAACTCGTGCTTTTCATAGAGTATTTTCCGTTCCAGCAAGTGGCGTTTAGATGGTACGCCAGATAGAACTTCAGCGCTTACTTATATCGTTGAACTGAGACGTACCTATTTCCTTGACTCTAATAATTAAGCTAGGTACGTATTAGTTACAATTGCTGTATTACAGGACGCTGAATAACTATAAATTAGCCCACTTTATAAAACAATTTCCTGTTACAATACAATCGAGATGAAAAAGTCAATTATGATAATAATTAATCTAAATAATTTATAATAGTTAATAGTTCAATTAGTGATTTCTTGCTTTGCCCATCTAGAATGCATAAGTAACCCATTTTAGAGAAAATTGTAAAAAAATAAAAACTTTTCAATCTCCCACACCGTTCAATCTCACAAACGACTCGCCAAAATGTTATTGTGTACATAAAGCTGAGTATTCCAAGCTTCTAATACTCTTTATAGCCGATGGAAGTGCGTGGATAACGAGAATCGGTACATATTCGAGTAGTGCGCTCGGAGACCAATAGGACGGCCTATTTTGTTATTTTATGCCAATAGACTGAATCGTTGCGTGCGCATTATTGCTGTTCATTTGCTCTCTAACGCCACCTGGGAGTCACTTCCAGTACCCCTAAAAGTAAATACAGAAGGGTTGTATAACAAGCATCCCTTGCAGTAGGTATACCTACTGTGCCACAGTAGTATGCCAAGTGCGATCCTGTGGCGCCCCGCTCAAAGGCGGTGATGGTGGACCGTGGAGTTTTAGTGGGTATACCGGCACTCTGCCGGGGAGTCCCACATACCCCTCTCGTCCCCCCGGGCGGGAGGGGATGCGTAATTGCATTTCTCCACGATAAAAAAATAAAAATAAAAGGTATACCTACTGTAATACTAGTAATGTCAAGGGGTAGTGTAGCGGTAGGCAGTGTAGAAATTCTGATGGCTTAAACAATAAAACAAAATTATACTAGGTGGAATAGATCGAAAGTCATTTTTGAAATATCAGATTGTTGCCTATTGAGAAAAAAATAAAAACTAAAATATATAAAAAAAAAAATGTGTTATTAACTTTAAAAATTGATTAGTATCTTTTGGTATGTATTTCAACTTTGGCCATAGCCACAACTACCAACAATCAAAGTTGCTCCAAAATATTCGAATAGATAGGTTTAAAAAAGAATACCCTGTTTTTTTAGATTTCAAGTTATGTTCCTATCTATTTTCAGGTTCAAGTTTACATCCGGGCGCGGTCCAATCGCGTGTGGCGCTCCACCACGCCACAGAACAATAAGATAGCACCGTCATTGTCATCGCATTTCGTTCGTTCATGTAACTATTCAGGAGCGGGTCCCGTGAACTATTCAATAATCGCAGTCAACAGACTCACCGTACCTGAAACTATACGCAACTAATGAAAAGCCAGTCAGCCGATGCGTAGGTAAACGTTTACTCTGTAAAATTTACCTAGTTATTATGCTTCCTTCATAGCAGACCGAATGACCGAATGAATTCAACACTGTACAATCTAAAGTGTTTCACAGAATACCTTGCATGCCACTTTTATTTTCTTGAATTTTCGAATCTATCCGTTGATCTTTTTAAAGTCAAGTTCGACTCATCTTCAGCGGGAGCGATGCCAGTCGCGACAAGAGTTGATTAAAATAAACTCTTGAAAACTGAAAAGTTCACGTCACAATGAAGTCACGTAGCGATCTAACTGCAATATTTTTGTTCGCATACGATAAATAGACCAAGTGTAAATGTTCAAGCGAATTAAGTTGCCCACAGTCTGGAGTCCAATCCATCGTCCTATGAATTTAGATTGCAAGTTTAGTTCATATTCAAAATTCATTCAAGCTCGCACATCAACATGATTGAACCAAAAATATGATTATGACTGGCGTGTATTATTTACCTTGATCTATACTTTAAAGGTTGAGAACCTGCTTGACAATGGGCTGATAAGCCCTTTTACAAAATATTTAACAGAATTTATAAGGCCTATCTGTTAAAAAACTTGTTGTGTATTTGTGAAACAGGCCCTAAACAAAAAATAGACGATCAAATATTTCCTTAGTTATAACTGGCCTTCGAATCGCAGTTCCCGAACATTAGGGTTATTAGTTATCCCACGGGAAATAGTAATCACTTAATTATGTTTAACTTCGGTTAGTTTTATGGTTTCACTTCACGGAAATTAGCTAAAATATACCAGGGGAGAACTAAAACCTTGTGAATTCATATGTACCTAGACAATAACTACAACTGAGACATATATTTCGGAATGTTTTTTTTTACATCGCAGGACAAATACTTGCAGAGGCAAGAACAAAACATAATTATATATGAATTATTACTCCCGAAGGTTTTCAGAAAAAAAGTGCTTTGTAATGTAATTAATTTATCTAGAAGATTTAGGGTTTGTATACACATGCTATTTTCAAACTTTATTGCATTTTTTTTCTATAATAGTTCACCAGCGATATGTAAATCTTAGACAAAAATAATAGTTCTACCATTAAAAAAAAATATTGTTTTATTAAAATAATCCGTACTATACGCGGGATGCGACTTATCACTTGGTAATGTCATTTTACGTGCGTGAATACTTTTTGTGGAAATTTTGATCTAGTGTTTATTATTCTGATCTGATTTACATGTCATCAATACATTCATTTGTAGATTTTTCTCAAATAATTTCCTTACAATATAATCATGACCAGTTTTCTATAACCAGTCTGAAAAACTGAAACGCGCGTATTACAAAATGCATACGTGAACTCTTTTCAAATTATATAGGTAGGATGAAAGCAACTGAAAATCTTATGGCATTCATAATGTCTTTATATACTGCTAGATGCGCCCGGCGGTGTTACCCGCGACAAAAAGTATGAAAAATTAAAACATCTATCCCACGGGAACCATACATTTTACCGGGATAAAAAGTAGCCTATGTGTTATTCCAGACTATAATCTATCTCTGTGCCAAATTTCATCCAGATCCGTTCAGCCGTTCGGGCGTGAAAGAGTAACAAACATCCATCCATCCATCCATCCATCCAAACTTTCACATTTATAATATTAGTATAGAGTATTAGTATAGAGTATAGATTCTCCATTCATTCATTCATTCATTCTTCATTCTACTGGTGGTAGGCTTCGGCCGTGGCTAGTCACCACCCACTGAACAAAGCCATGTCGCCAAGCGGCCTAGCCGTGTTCCGGCATGATGTTCGGTGTTGCCATTCATGGATGGCGGGTCAGATCAGTTGCGCTGCATGTGCCTCTATCTACTGCCGCCTTCCTACCTAGGCAAGTATGCTCCATCGTAGATCTCATCGTCACTTACCATCAGGTGAGATCGAGATCAAATACTTGCCTATAATGTAATAAAAAAAAAAAAAAAAAAAAAATCAAATTACTCACGTACCATCTTCTGAAGCCGGGTACTTCTAGCTAGAAATTAATTGAATACATGATGTAATATCAACGGATTCCAATCCAACCCAAGATTTCTGCGACCCAAAACGACATGTTACTTCTCATTGTATAACGCTACTAATTTTACTACATATTTTTTTTCTTGGAACCCCTCAAAACTCATAAATTCAATTACATGGTCTAAGAATGGAATCATGTTTGTCAGATGTTACGTTCGGGTTTCGGAGAAAATTGCAGCGAGAGTACTAAAGTACCGAACGGAGAAAAGATCACGTAGCAAACTTTTAATAAAGTTGTCGGAGTACGTTTACTCAGGAGATATCGCCATGACTACAAGGTTATAGCTGAGCTTCGGAGAATTGAAAACTCTGAATACGCTTTCTTCAGTCAATTTTAAAGTAAAAGTCTGGATTGATTTTCTTGCTCCAGTAAAAGTTCAAATTTTCTCGTTGGTGTTTTTGTAGCCTACGTGTGTACCGCTGCTGGACAATTGACTCCCCTTTCTTACTCCATCGGACCTTGTCTTGTGCTTGGTGTGGCCACGATGGTTTTTTTTTTAATTTCTGTATTAAATTTCCAGTGCTACGCATTGTATACTCATACTTTACAGGTTTGTTACTGATGACACGGGCGAGTTATGACTCCTTATATCTGCAGTCGTAGTATAAGCAGTAATAACCAAGGTGGTCGAAAGCTCGCATTAAAAACAAGTGTATAAAGGTGCGTTTACACACTTTGGGATCTTCGGATTTCATTTACGAATCCTATTCTCAATCAAGATTATTACTTGACATACCGTAAAAGCTAACATCGTGTGAAGAGAAGCAGTTCGTCAACCCTCAAAGGGCTCTAGCCTGGTGGTCTATGACTCAATTCCACTTTGAGAATGAAACAATTGGCTAGATATTTGCTAGATTGAGACCAAATATATGAGACAAAATGTAGGTGCACTGCAGCGAATGCTATTGAAATTCCAGTAGTGATGATGTTTATTTTGACGATTTGGCGACCCGATTTGCGCAGTTAATAGTGATCCTGCATTCTGTGCCGAGGGTCCCGGCTTCGAAATCTGGTTGCGATAAACTTTGTGTGATGATCACGAATGTTTGTACCAGAGTCATGGTTCTTTAATATACAATCCACAATAATTATGTTATACTGGGTTCGCCACCAGTCCCTTGTACGATACTCATAATACAAGCGCTGCTTAATATGATACATATCATGAATCGTATAGTTGGTGTGTTCTTCTGGTAATATTATCTATAATAAATATATTATATATCTACAAAACTGCATGCCCACTGTATCTACAAGTTCCGCCTACCCCTCTGGGAAATACGATCGCGATGGTATTTCTGTGATGTTTCAATTTTTGAGAGTACTTCATTCGGTGACAATGACATCTAGAAATGACTCGAAATCTCCATGTATGATAGAGCCATTACTAAAGTATTTTCGATGATTGATTCGTATTGTCCTCCAACCTTTGCCATTGATGCACGCGATAGAAGAGAATTTAGGCTAAACTCGTGTGGTCTAAAGCAAAATTACAAATTTATGTAATGTCTCCCTCTCGGCGATATGTTATGTATTTGAAAATAAATAAAAAAAACAAAACATATAAAAAACCAAAACACAACTAATAAAAAATATTTTATAGACTCTAATTGTATTCCTACGACTTTTATTAAATAAGTATGCCTTGTTTCTATCCGGGAACCAAGTAAAGTAGACACTTCGTTACCGGTAAAAGGAAAATTTCTCTGCAATTTGATATAAAAAGCTGCCTCGCGATTTTTATTAGGCGTGGACTTTGTTAAGATTTTTTTGTGACGGCCCGAATCATAAAGGAAACGCGATTACACCGGAAGCGGAAGTTAGTTTAAGTTGAAAGCGATATCCGTACAACTTGGACGTACATGATACGTTCATTATTAGTTGTTATCAAATACAGTTAAGGCACGCCAGTTAAACGGTCCTGATACAATGTTGCCATAGTACCCCTTATGACTGCATGTGAGTCTAGACTCCATAAGGCTTTAAGATTAATAATGAAGCTAAATCTAGTAGTGATCTAGTGGTTTTGAACGTATTATTAGGCAAACCTCAGATATAATTGGGAAGTTTTATTGTAGAAGTGTATACATTGCTCCATCCTCAAATTTTATATCTCGATCGCTTCATAAATCTAGATTAAATTAAAATAATACCCCTCAAATTTATAGAAAGATGTAATGGATTATAAAGCTATTACAATGCAAGATTTTCGTCTCAAAAAATCGTTATAATGCCATTATAATAGCTTATAACTGTCTATAAATTTGGGGGGTAAATGTGTAGGTCGACTAAAACTACATTTAAACCTCAGACAAATAAATAATATAGACGGAGCGTCGCGAACAACATATTGAAGCACAAAAACCAAGCCGATGTGTGTAGTAGGTACACGCAACATCGCTCGTACATAAGGACGTAATTCCTACCACACAAATCTAATTGTTTTGTTGTGCTTTAATATGTTGTTCACGATGCTCCGTCTGTATCATTTCTACGTCTAAGATTTAAACTTAGTAACATCATATTCCTAAAGTCTAGATAAACCAAGCTTTATGATATTGCGGTTGGTGTTTAGACGTTGAAGCTGCCAGTCACCACACACGCGCCCATAAAGCGTACGTGGCGTCGGCTAATCCAAAGTTGGTATAATGAATACGTGACTTATCTCCCAGTAGCAGGCTGAAACGGCGACGCTTATGCTCTGAATGCTCGCACGCTCCCAGCCATTCATCACTGAGCTGAGCATCTTGTTATTAGAAATAATGATCGATGTATCGGCTGACGATTCAATTTGTTCCTAATTATCACGCTCCATTAACTACTTTAATTTTATATTTCTATCGCATAAATAGACTGCGTAGATTTTTTCTTAATTAACAAGCTCAACTTTCTTCACGGGATTTAAGCTAACACAATAGTTTACTTCCACCATACAATTTTATAACGAACTGTCAATTTATTGTATAGAGTGTAATTATTCAAGCAAAAAAAATAAAAATAAACAAGTATTTTTAATTTAAGTTTGCTTTTAACTGCTTTTATCTGTAAGGTTATGTAAAACCCCACATTACCACGTTTTTCAGGATTCAATAGTATCCAATAGAATGAGAAAAAAACAATTGGCTTTTCACATCGACTGTCCATCCATTTCATTTGGCAACGATTAAAAAAAAATCAACCGAATATATTGAAATAGCCTGCACTCATCGAGATAGGTAAGGTACCTACTTGAATGAAACAAATGAAATAAGTAATCCGATTGGAGGGTCCCAATTTAATGGAATATTATCGTTTATCGATATAATCCAGCACTAGAGTGCTATCTGACGCAGCGCGAGCCGCACTTGCTGGAACTCAAGCATTGATCATTTCCAGCCAAGAATATACGCTCACAGGAGAGTTTGAATGGCTTCCAAGAGCACGCCAGTGGCTTCACAAAAAATATTTTTCCCATATTTGCCTAAACTTCATAAATTTTCACGATGGAATATTTTTCTGATTTGTGTAAATAAAATGTATTTTACAAAGATTGCAAATAGTTAAAGAAAATTAAACAGACAGATACGACATAATTAACGTTTAGATTATGGTAACTTTATGATACGTATATGTTTAGACTCCCTTAAAACGAACTCGCTGAATTAGCATGACAATGTTAACGTCACTCATCCTTTTGTGTGCCACCGCAAATCGGAAACGCAAAGTGTACGGTAACCTAAACAAATATTGTGAATATTACTCGTAGTTTTCCGCACACTCTAACTCCATCGATGTCGCATCCAAGCGAAGTCGATTCTTCAAAATCTGTTCCGCGCTCGTTGTTATTGCGATCACGTGCCGCGGGGTCTAACCGTCGCCGTGTTAGGTAACAAATTGATATTTTTCTGATACACCTTTTGCAAACAAACTCCTGCACCGAAGGTAGAAAATAAGAGGATCAGAATATTTTGTTATATATATATGGTTACAATTTCATTTAGGAATTGTCAGCCAGCGCATCAATGTCAAACGATGCTAAAACTATATACAAGGGGGTGCAAATTTTAACATGTTATAACAGCTCATAGTCTTATTTACACCTTCCTAAAAATAAGATACCGTAAAGCTTAAGCAGGCTTTAGCCATACAAGGCAAAATTTCGTGATTTATTACAGCTTATCAGCACGTTAACATGACAACACCTTAACACCTTAATGACTTACGTGGAACTCAAGTGGGGAAGCCAGAGCGAGCACGATTACATAATGAAATACCGAAAGAATGAGTTTGAACCTAATATAATATAATATCACCAGACGAACACACCTTTACGGTTCCACACTAAGCATCGCATGTAATATGTGTACCGTACTGAGGGCGAACTCAGCATATAATATTTATCAGATATACAGATTTTCATTCAAGAAAAGTCAATTTTATTTTTATTTATGTTTGTTATGTGTGTAATACTTACTGTGCATTTAAATAATGCTCTGATTTAGTCGTGAGTAGGGGGGGGGGGGGGGGGAATGACACCCATCCCTCCTATATCCGTACCTGAACACCCAGAACGTAGCACCCTCCTTAGACTTCAATAATTTAATAAAATAATAAAGAGAAAAAAAAACTTTTAACATAAAGGTTACAAGTTTCAATATCGTTTGTAAGCATTCCTTTAGCAACAGTGATTGCAAGCATACGTGGATCGCTGAACTTGCGGACCAAGTTTGCTCGTAAATTAATAGTGTAGTTCCTAGTGCATTTACCGCGGTACCTACCTATAACCCACTTTACAAACTGCATACACGACCTATTAAAATTATTCTACTTTGTACTTCCATGAACCAAATAACCTTCGTGTATATTAAAATTACAAGTAATTGTTTATCGATATACAATATAAAATCGACAAGTGAAATAAAACAATATAAAAGAATTCTACTTCCGCAAATCAAATGAGTTAATGGAGTCAAATGGAAGCCGAATTCTTTTATAAATTTCGACTCATGGGTTTTATAAAGAAAGTTATTACATTTAATCAGAGAACAGAAACCATGGAAGAAGGTATTTCAAAGGAGGACTCACAAATAAAATGTTCATATTGTCCATGGACTTATAGGTAATTGGTCCTCTTACGTCAATGAAATTTACACTAATAATACCCATTGAATATAATAATAATATTCATTTCTTATATTTACGCGAATACTACACATTGAAATAAAACCATTTTTTCGGAGTTTACCGCATTTATTTTATGTTTTTACGTTCCCGATGTTTCGACTGCTTTTCAGCAGCCATAGTTTCCGTAAAGCTGTATGGTCGGGAACGTAAAAAATATAAAATAAACGCGATATAATCCGAAAAAATAGTTTTATTTCAATAATAACAATATTCTAAATAATTTTGGCGTACAGTGTGTATTTGAATGATTATCGATCGCAGTATGAATGCCAGCGAGCTGACACTCTTGACATCATACTCGACACCCACTCGATGTCATGCGGCGTCGACACCAAACTCATAATGTATTGGTGCCGTCAGCCGAGACAAGCGCTAGAGTAATTTATGCTTTCTAGTTTAAATCACGTACAGTTTAGAAGACTTGAGTATGCATCGAATTGATTTAAACTGTAACACAGCTTTTAAACATAAAACAAGACTGTGACGTCCTCATTTATGTATTCCTTAAAACGTTATGCACAAGTTCTGTATGTAGTAGTTAGATTAGGTGTGCAATGTAGACATTTTTGGGTTTGTGTGCTGGACGTAGCTGCTGGTAGTCTCGCGCGGGCGCATGATGGCAAATGCCTCTCAACCTCTCAACCTTATAGCTTGTGGAAGGACCATTTCCTTCGTGCTCCAAGTAAATTCACAAAGCTGAAATCTCATTACTTAGATAGATATTTAATTTAATATAGGCAACACATAGTGCATGCGAAAAAAACCGCGTAACACTGACTATATTTTACAAATAGTACAGGTGAATAGAAAAAGTTATTATTTTATAGGTTATTTTTATTTTAATAACTTATTTTATACCTGTGTTTTTTTATTTTATGTTGACCATAATTTTAGTAAGAAATAGAGTGTACTTACCATAACAGTCAGTAGACTGAAAAATATGTTAACCATCCTATAAAATATATGAAAATGTCATCTATAGTAAACGCATTGTTTTAACACGTTGAGTGCGGTGCCATTTTCAGAGGACTTTCAGCCAGTGCGTTAGAGACCTATTCGACCTCTTAACCGAGCTTCACTCTAGTGCGTATGAGACCTAATCCATCTCGTAAAATAAGGTATTTTAAAAAAACTCATATCTTTATAAAAAATAAGATACAATCTATGTTCTTTCTGTAAATAATAGAGAATTAACTGTTCTATCTCAAGTTTTCTACGCATGGGGATGTGAAAAGTGGGTTATGAGATATAACGAAAAAAAAATTAGGTATCCATTGAATCTCGCATCGCAACTAAAGATAGATCAGTTTGGGTTGTGACTAGTGATGGGATTAAAATAAAACCCCAGTTATCGATAGCTTAACTTTTTATGAAGTAATCATTTAAACATAGTAATATTGATTTCTTATATTTACGCGAATACTAGACATTTAAATAAAACTAATCTTACGGATTTTATCGTGTTTATTATTTGTTTTTTACGTTCCCGTCGTTTCGGCTGTTTTACAGCAACCATGGTCACGGGAGGACTGACCATGGTGACTGTCCTTCCGTGAATGATGAATTATGATAATCCATAAAATTAGTTTTATTTCAATAAACATAGTGACTAAAAAAATATTTAAGAAAAATGTTCCTCATTGAAGCATGGTAACCACATTTGTTGTTCGCATTGCACACATAGTGTATTTATTCGTTTGGTTTTTTTGGATGCATCTGTGCTACTAAATGTGAGCCGTTATTTACTGTAACAGCCTGTGCAACGACTTTTTTTGCTACCACGCTGACAAAATATAAGAGCGTATTTTTTTTAAATGGAGTGCGCAGGTACACCTTATCGACAGTTGAACAACACTGAGCGCGAGCTAACGGCGCCCGCGCCGCCCGCGCTCCGCTCCTTGCGTCTACGACGCCTGTGTTTTAGGAGGTCCGAAAGATCTCCTCACGCAACAGATGTATATTATTACAACTCAGTGCGTTAGAGACCTCATCCATCTCCTATTTTTTTTATTACATTATTGAATCAAACTCGCAGCGGGAAGTAGGTATGTATATTTGTCTCTGTCAAACACATAGAAATAAAGAAGTTACGACCTCCCGCACAGAGGTGGAGAACACGATTTTCGGCGCCGCACCAGCTGAAAGTCACGTTAGAGATCTTTTAGACCTCTTAACGCAGTCAACGTGTTAAACGCGAATCAAACAGCTAACATATTTTTGTTATTCTAACAGTTCCGAGTCAACTGGAGAAAAATAATAAAATAAATGAAATTGGCAAACTGTACGCGATTAGCAACCCAGTACGAAACGTACGTCAAATAATCGCAATCGACAAAAAAAACTGAAAACAGAACTAATCCAAGGGTCAGCACTAAACCTAATCTATATAGTTATTCGCATTTAGTTACCGCCAAACACCAGATGGAGTGACAAACTTCACAATAGCTGGAAACTTGGAGCTAGTATATTTAATATAATATATTTAGCAACGCCATAACTACTTAACACCTGTATCGTTTTAATTATAATTAGTAGTTAAACCGTGCGGCCGGTGCCAATTGCTCTCCGCCACCGAACCACGCCGGCCATTACTCACACACATTAATTTTTCACATCCGGCGCCGGACGTGTAATTGAGCGTTCCCACCTTAACACACCGGTCCGGAGCTTTGACATATATTACATCAAGATACCATATATTCGTGTGACGAAATATTTAAAATGTTTCATTCTATAGCGTGCTTCAAAAAGAGTTCAAATTTTTCAACCATTATACCTTCATTAGCGCATAAAAAAACCAAAAACAATATTAGTTTTTGTTGGGAGTGTTTTATTTTTACAAATTGACATACAGAAATTCAGCGCTCTAATTGCACAGGTGCAAATAGTACATATACATATTTTTTATGGGAATTTAATGGAAATTCAAAAGAAAATCGTTTCGTGTTAAATTTTCTATGGAATAAGAATTAAATAAGAGACTTAAGATAAAATAAAATACTTAATGATATAACATTTGACTCCACCTCAAGGGAAAGCGGAGCATATAGGTAGATACGGCTCGTACAGCGTCATGTGATTGCTCATTAGCAGGAAATTACGGCTTACAGGATAGGCACCATTAGTAATTATAGTTCTCCTAATTGTCTCTAGACTAAGGAACTCTCGGGTTAAATGGCAAATTAACGAGACCAATAAACTACGAGTAATGTGGAATTAATAAGATACTGAATGACATAACAAATGTTGATACTAAAACTAATCTAACTTTAGATCAAGTAAGCCTTGTCCGCTTGGAATGGCGGCAAGAACTCTTCTTTCGTTTCCTCACTGAATTGACATACCAATTTTTGTACATATATGAGTGTTGAATATAGTCATTTTCCTGTTTATACATTATTTTCCTGAACCCCTCCTATTTTCAGGACTGCAGAAAATTATGCTAAGTAAAGTTAGTAATAAATCCAAACTGGTGAACCAGAATAATCAAATTCTAATTTTTTAATTGTAAAAGAACTTCACAATTTTAAATAATCCGTTAGTAACTTTCAATGTAATGTTATGTACACTCACAAATGGCTTGCACAGTTGATACAGAAGATTAAATTGCTACAAATTCGTAGGTAGCAGTAATAATGACGTCTAATAGAAGCGGCGCTAACATAAAGCCACGGTTTAAGTGCAACCAGCTGTGTCTCGGGAGCCGTAAACGTTCGGTTTGTCGCTCCGCTCTTACTTGGAACGCGATTTGTTTTAAACGCCACCAAAACTTTGTACTGAAACAATTTAAGAGGAAATAAATTAATGGTACGGATTAGGAAGTAAGCCCAACTTTGATAGATAGAACACTGCAGCTTTATGTGAAGGTTTTGTAAGGTATTTGTAATTTGCGAATAGAACGATGTTCGATAATCGAGTAAATGAAACCAATGTTTATCTATTTTGGAGATTATTTTACCTCAGCTGAAGACAAATTGCCTGGTTTTATACTTAGACTGTCAGTAAGTTTAAGATTAAATTTCTTGTGTATGTCCATCTATACAACCTACCATTCGGCGTCAAAAGCGCGCGAACTGACAAATTTGCAGCCGATCTTTCAAGCGAAAAATAGAATAATAAAAAATAGGCATGTTAGTTGGGCTTTATTCTAATATGTTCACCACAGAATACAATGGGAATTTAACTATATTATACCTACACTGGGCACCTTAATCCTGGCGCCATATAATATTACCACCATCCAGATGAAAAAGTGCCCGCAGCCATGGCGACGGGCAAATATTAATCCGCACCCAAATGAGTCCAAATGAGGAACGATCAAAAAGGTACTCTCATATCGTTAAACTTCCTTGTCTCGTTTTAAGATGGTTCATTTCTTCTTTTTTCAGCTGAACACCAAGGCCCACGGAGCATATAATTTAAATACCAATTATAAAAATGCCATTGTATTTTTAAGTTATTGTAAAGCAAGTCGTATACTGAACATATCCTTAAGAATGTTTGTATAACAATATCAACGAGAGTCAACCACGAGATTATCAAACATTCATAAATACAAAGCAAGACAAACAATATCTGTTATCCGTTGTAAACTAACTTTGGGAACACAGAACTTTTGTTTATACGCCTCCAGCTACCGCTTAATCAATGTAGGTCCTATGTCCTTACCGTCCACGGTAAAGAGCTATTACAACTAAAATCTTAGGTCCAAAATTCGTTTCAAAGTAATATGAAAACAAAACCATACAGGTAGGTACTTAAACATTACGATATGGTTTTCAAAACTATTTATTTTTATTCTCTCCAAGATAAACATTTCAATATGCAAGGAGTAGATCATGGAACTAGACCCTACTTTCACGTGTGCGTTCTAGAATGCCATATATATCTGTATGCTTCTCTTTATTACCTTATAACGTAATCATCATCCATCTTGCTCTTCTTTTTCTCATTTCAATTTTATCCTACCTGTCAATTATGTGTTCTGTGCTCTTGTCTCAATTTACATTTAATCCGCTACTCTGTTACTACGAGTAGATACTCTGGTGCATTTAACTATACATTTTTGTAGGATTAGCCCTCGAGTTACCGTTAAGTATGCGGAAGTAAGAGCGTATGATGCAATATAGCTAATCATGGTCACAATTTAATTCATTCATTTCATTTTGCTTTAAACGCGGATATGTACATGAGTTCCTACTATTATCATGAAGCCAACCTCTTTTTAATGGGGTTGTTTTATTGCTTTCAAGGACAGTTTTATTAGGTACTTGGTACGAGACTCCAGGCGAAGCAGCGAATGCTTGGCTCGCCATAATTGGCCATCGAAATTATAGCGCAGAAAATGTCGAGTACTAGTGATAAAGAAAGGCATTTCATATTGCTTTACGTCATACAAACGTACATATTTTTATATTGGCTATGATTTTGTTTGCGTTATAATAGACCCTACCCCATGTTTTACATTTACAGTGGCTTTAAAAGCATAATCTTTCAGAGCATTTTCTTGTCTCCTCGCTCCGTCAAGACGAGCGCAATTATCATGTCAGATCTGCTAATATTGTTAGTTTCAAAAGAAATTAATCGCATTAAAATACAATCGTTTTACTTAAAAGATACGTCTTAAAAATAATAAAAAAAAACCTACAACTTTTTACATATGTGTATTTAAATAAGTACCTTAATATTTAATTGATGGCTTATTCAGTCTCTAAATAATAATATCCATCAATTATAATTACCTATATATGGCGACTCCATAATAAATCTGCGGTCTAATACAGCATAGATTTCTAATAGGTCATATTCTGGCTCATTTATATATTTCAGAGTCGATTCGATAGATCAGTTGATGGCTTATACAGTCTCTAAATAATAATATCCATCAATTATAATTACCTATATATGGCGACTCCATAATAAATCTGCGGTCTAATACAGCATAGATTTCTAATAGGTCATATTCTGGCTCATTTATATATTTCAGAGTCGATTCGATAGATCAGAGTCGATAGATTTTATGTGTACTGAATTCAATCAGTGATCGTGAGTCTTCTATATATATATAAAGAATTCTAAGTGTGTTCAATACTGTAACTTCACAGTCACTTAGCGAACTACAACGCCTGGGGCGGTAATGCACCAAGTCTACTATTTGGACTTCACAATTACCGCCCAGAAAATATCAGGCGCTCGTAATAAAAGGGGCGACGTTATAAGGCACTGCGTTTATATGACTTGGTGCTTTATTATGTATCAATATATTGAACTCTAAACATACCAAGTGACATTCAAATGTTTATTTAATTTCAATAAATACTTAGACTAATATCAAAACTCTCGCGAAAACTAAGTACCTATTTCATATCGTTACCTCTACGGAGTAATTAATTTTGCATTGTCATTTCGTAGAACGCTTTACCGAAATAGGAAAGTATTTTTTTTCTGGTTATGACAATAGCAAGTGCATTTTTAGTAAAACGTAATAGGTACCTACTGACTATATAGTAGAATATCATTCCATCATATAGGTACATATTCAATTGTGCTTCGCAATCGTTGAACGTCTGGCCTACCAACAGTTTGTCTTGAAATGTTATTGTTTAAAAAATTGAAAGCATTCTTTAATAAAGAACATGCAGATTATACCCAAGGGTACATTGATCCTTTCGAATTTCACAAAACATTTTATTTTATACTTACCGCGTTCAAAGTTGCGGATACCGAGAACAAAATGAAGCTTAGGTAAGAGTTATTTATTTATTTCCAATATGGTTAGCCAATTATTGTTTACACTAATACATTTGGTATTCAAGGACTATCATTCAGTTATAAGTGTACAAATTTCTTATAACACTGCATGCTAAAGTATTCTCAACTTGTCCGGTAATTTCAACATAGCATTTATTTCAAGAATATTTTAATTCAATCCTAGAATGTTCTTTTCTTTCAGTTTCTTCAATCAAAACTTAATTATTGTGTTATTTGGACTGGTAGCGTCAATAATGTCGTTCATATCCTTACTGCACGGCGTGAACGTCGTGGACATTCCACACATAACGGAGGCTGGAACTTATTTCATCATCTTATCGTACAACCTCTTAATAATATCCTGCACTAAGGTCAATTTGTCGCAATATCATAACTTATTAAGAGCAATGAAGAAAGATTTCGAATTCATTTGCACTATTGGAGGAAAATATAGGTTAGTTATTATCTCTAAAAATATTGCTATTTACCTACAGAACTATGCATAGCAACATTCGTTTTGTTATTGCCAACGCATGCACCAACTGTATGGTCCCAAGCTAAGTAACACTTGTATTTCGAAAGTCCGTATTTTACGAGTAGCGACCACAAATAACCAAATACCATGTAACAAATTTTGCAAACAGTTATTAAAGTACCTAGGTACTTACTTACTTGTTTATAAAGTTAAGGTAGGTTCAAAGAAAAGGATGAATTTTGTTTCCTTGTTATATAGATAGGCACTTATTTCTCGACTCATAGAATATCTCGAATATTATTTCACTTTTATTCTGAAGAGTTTACAATTTAATTACATAGTTAACAATTAGAAAGAAAATAACTGAAATATGTACAAACTAATATAACTTAAAAAGAGTATAGAAAAGCTACAAAAAGTGTAAAAAATTTGGCCCATGCGGTAGCGTGCCCAAGATGCTGGCCGCATTTCCTCGCTGAATAGCCAAAGCTACTCGCTGAGCGAGGAAATACCCAGCCCTTGGGTCGCCGGTTGCGTCGACCAATCTTCTAGAAAGATTTTCTACAAAATTAATGGTGCTTGGACCCCATGGACCCAGGGTCTCGACTCCAAACGGGACAAATATGTATTAGTATATATAAGTTCTGAAGAGTATATATATTGTCATACATTTCGTCCATATTTTTTATTGCAGGGAACAGTTCTTTGCTAATCAACTGAATACGTGGAAAATCTGCATATTCGCATGCGTCTTCACAGCCAGCATATCTGTCGGAATTAATATTTTTGCTTTCCTATCACTTTTCTATTTCCTGGAAACTCATAAACCAGGGGACGAGGGAACGAGACCGTTGTTGTTTCCATTTTGGATCCACAATGTTGATTTAGGCGCTTCACCAATCTATGAAGCGGTTTTTTGTTTTTCAAACATCTGCGCGCTGCTGTATACGTACAATTATATTTGTAAGTCCTTGATCAACATACCCTATATATCAACCCGTATAATTTCACAATACGCAATCCAATTACTTACGTAGAGCTTGGTTGTATTTAGACCCACTCAGTCTCGCAAAGCTGGCTCGGACGAGGCAAACGCTCGCGTTGCCTCGCTCAAACGCTCGCGTTGCCTCGCTCAAACGCTCGCGTTGCCTCGCTCAAACGCTGTCATTTGTGATTTGCCTCCCTGTCAGGCACCGCGCGGCATGTTCACGAGACACGCTCGTGAGTTTGTGCGGTGGGGTTGGATACAGCTATCATATGGCTACTGCTAGTAGCTCGCGAGCTAGCATTACATGTTGATGTGATAAACACACCAGCTGCACGCAGACACAGAATTCTCATATTTGGCACTTCATGGCAATTCCCCTGAGACCTCCAGCATGCTTAAACGTCTTGCGATTAATAGGGTAAGCAGGAACTTCTAATGTATTCATAACGTCATCGAAAAAATATGCTTTCATTATCATACTTATTTTTGTAATCTGTTGTGTGAGATGGATGGATAGGGTACATAAAAAGGCTTGTGCTTGAGGTACTGCTTGCACACCATAATTATGTCAACTCGAAATGCTTTCGTGCTGGTAATACGCCATGGGTATTGCGGGCTTAACAAATATAAATTTGGACATATTGGAACAACTAAAAACTATTGGACCGACTCTCGTCGCGTTTATAGATTTCGATATATATTTTAATTCGACCTCGAATATTCAATAGTTTTTTTTCTCTCATAATATAGTTATGCTCCAAACACAAATAATGTGGGTGAGGCATATAACATCAAAAGCCGATATTGTGATATGGAGCATTCAAGATCTGTTGGTCGATGTCCACCCAGCGACCAGCAAGGGAGAAAAAGAATATTTCTCACATTTGATTCAATGGCGCTTGAGAGATATTGTTATTCATCATCAGTCAATGTACAGGTAGGTTCTATCTACTAAAGCTAGCAAAAATCAGATAGAACATTATTTTAGTATATTCAATAGTCTACGACGCTTAAGATCTTAAGAGTAGGTAAACTGATAATACACCATCACGCCTTTAATTCCCTCAGGTGTAGGCAGAGGTGGACTGCAGTTAGCCCACATTTCACCATTGATTCCTTACGATTATTGCCCTCCCATACAATAAGTGATATATGATCATGAATATAAATGAGATTCGTACACACTGTCCGAAAATCCCAGACAAGCGAGGCGGGGTTTGAACCAGCATACTTTATTACCAAAGCGAGCGTTTTTCTAGTTTGGGTATCATTGCTTTTGAATTAGGATTAATTCGTAGCATGATTTCTCGTTAGATTGTTGGAGGATTACGCTGTTGTCTATAAGAAACTTCTAATGTTTGAACAATCATGTTGCGGCCCTGTGGTATGCCTCACCGCCTACTGTACAGTTGAGGTATTTCTGGACTGTGTACAGGATGATTTAGTATGGAGAAAAATGGTTTTTATTTTGACTTATCGAAATTCTGTGTTCACATAATAATGCCTTAAAGAAGCGCAGGTTCAAGGCTCAGTATACAATTTATGAATCAATCTGTATAAATGTTCATTTGTTTATTCATAAACATGATCAGTTTTAAAACAACAATGTTTTACGTTGCAGAAACATAAAGAAGGTGAATTCAACGCAATACTCGCATTGCTGTTCATTGCAACTATAGTTTTGTATTTCATACCCAGCTATTTATGCACTTTTCTTGCTGTAAAGGTATGTAAAAGATCATAAATACTATTATCGTCAAGCCAGTTATAATACTGGTTGTAACAAAATTATGAAATAACATTTGACGTACATACGTAAACGTACCTACTTGTAAAACCGAACAAGTTTCCCCCAGAGAATATAGGTCGAAATACTCATATCCTTTCAAACTTTAAAAAAACATTTGAACAGCAAATGTTGCCAACCCTACGGAGCTAACCATTTGTTAACCGACTTCAAAAAGGAGCAGGTTCTCAATTCGGTTGTATTTTTTTTATGTTGTTACCTCAGATCTCCGTCATTTATGAACCGATTTGGAATTATTTTTTTTTTTGTTTTACGTAATTTATTAAAGTGGTTAATATGAAATAAGGCCGGTAGTATCGCGATTTTTTTTCAGATCAGCTCGATATGTGACGCTTGTTGGAACACCCCGTTCTGGAATGCTGATCCCATTATACGGCCTTATATGGTACTCATAATGCAGCGTTCTCTGAGACCCTCGCCATTGTGCGCGCCGGGCTTTAAAGATATATCTATCCAAACGTTTTCAAGGGTAAATTAAACTTATTTTTACTATTTTCAAAACAAAGTGCATTTTTTTTTATTTCTTTATTATACTTTTTTTCTTTTTTTTTCAGAAAATGTCTTCAGCGTATTCATGTTTCAATATGCTACGACATGCAAACCCCTAGAACAAAACGAGTATTTACTTTATAAAAAAACCTAGCAGCATTTTAGCGCGCATACAAAAAGCACTTCTTACAAAATGTACAATTGAATGCGAGCATAGTAGTAAATAAGCTTAACAAAATACAGTTTGTCTTAATTATTTATCTGTTAAACTACTTAAATGGAACATTTTGTAGGAGTGAACCCGTCCACTCATAGAAATTCCCGTCACGTAAAAGTGGCGCCCAATGTGGGCCCAGGCAAACACGTTGGTGTTGCCTGCCAAAGCAATTATTTACCTTTTTTGTTACTTACTCCTTTTAAATGTGAGTTGAACTTAAAATGTTTTACCACAAAATTTTAAACGTGTACCACTACTGTTAATCACGTTGAGATATATCATCAGGATTTCATGCTAAAACAAATTTTAAAATGTGTATAATTCATGAAAAAACGACGGAAAATTCCAACTCTGGAGGTCCAGAATCACGAGTTGAATCCATGGTATAGCCAACATGCATACAAATGAGGCGGTGTATAGGATGGCTGAAAATAGGAATAGGAAAAGTGATGACGACTGAGCTGGTCTCCTAACTGTTACTGCACGAGACAAGATACGGTCGCCTCGGGTTTTGGGTTCCTGCTTCAGCCTTTTCGACTACTTCAGGTAAGGACCTGAAGAAGTCGAAAAGAAGCGCTCCTAGGCAGAGGGGGAAGAGAGAGATGACAAGGGTCATCTCAGCGGCCTTCGATATCTATTGCGCGCTAGGAGCGCTGCGTGCTTGAGAGCTGATAGTGCACAGCTTCCGTGAAGGGGTAACGATTAGCGGCAGCCTACATCGAGGAGGGTCCGGCGCAGACTACTTGTCAGAACAAAAAGCTCATAGTGCAGTGGTTGTAGGAGCGACAGAAATAGTCGCCCAAAGTATAAGGAATTATCAGTAATGGGATTGAAGGACACATTAAATTACAAATAAACACAATTTTAGAAACTGACAATCAAACAAATTGCTTACCTTTACCTCAACTAAAAATACTACGTACTTATTAAAAATCCATACTTACAAAATAATAAAGATGGCACTTCCACAGCGCAATATCGAATACAAAACATAAATTATCACGCTCCAACGGACACTGAAAATAGACAAGGAGGAAAGAGGCGAGCTTTATCCAATAATAATTCTCACTTGAATCGCTCTATTTGCTCGCCGTCGCACGATCTGATATTGAATATGGATAAAGTGAATTATATTCAGAGTGGCGGGTAGCGTCGACTCGTAGAGTTTCAGATAAGAGGATTACTTACAAGTTATAATTGGTTCTCGCTATTCGAATGAATAAGAGAAAAAGGCGGAATCGTTTCGAGCACCTCTTAAGTTCTTTCATAAAGGGAGCAATTTTATTTATCTTGCCCTTTTGAATTCGTTATCAGCTGCGTGGTTATGCAGTTGGACACCCCATAAATGTTATGTGAAATACCTTTTAAATATTCTCCTATATTAAACATCAATAGTGGATAAATACGCAAGTCTAACTAATTTTATTTTATGTAATGAGTTCAGTATTTTCTCATGACACAAATGTATTACGTAAGTACTCGCACGAGGCGATTTTTTTTATAAATACTACCTACAGACATTTTCTTTCATCAATCCTTTCTTTATGCTATATAATCCTCGTAATCTCTGCCGCCCATTTTCTTTAAATGTTAATACACATCTCGAGAATAAAAGGCTTTTCGATAAACCTTTTACAGCCCAGAAAAGGATTTGTTTCACACTCGTTTGTATGCAAAAAAAATCTATCGAATGAGCACTATTAGGAGCTGAGAGCTCGGACATGTTTGTTGCTAACGCAATTACCACTGCACCGAGGGCGTCCTGCAATCTGAAGCCAATTCAATTAACATTGGCTTTTAAGTTCGCCGGTTGTTCGAATAGCTATATTCGCACTTTTTCAAAGGTAAAAAAACTTGTTTCACGTTTAAAAATGTAGGTATAAAAAACTTGTTTTTATACCTACATTTTTAATTGAGTTCTAATAAAATATTAATATCACCACACGAACACAGCGAATATATTGTCCTACACTGAGCAACGGGTACTTATATTATGGGTACCGCACAATGGACTGAGGACAACCTCAGTATATAATACTTATATAGATATTAAACATCCATGACTCAGGTACCAACATTAGTGCTCATCACACAAAGTTTGTATCCTACGTACCCACTTACCCACCTACCAGAATTCGAACCCAGGACCCTGGCCACATACAGGATCAGTACCAACTGCACTAATGGCATCTATAGATGATGCTTTGCTTCATATATGAAGCAAAGCTAATTTTATTCCCATAATTTCCAAAGAATTTCCCCATTAAACTGTGGTAATTGCTTTCTGGATAAGTGTTAATTTTACAACCACAATTTGGGGTGCCGTACATTTCATCTTCTATGATCACTTATATATAGGTACATACTCGTTTTGCCAGGATACTTATTGGGTACAGGTTTTAACAGCACCAAATACCGACGGAATGAACGAATATCTCCATACATTTCTCAGCAGCTCGGACCCGCTGTGGTTTCGTTAAACGTTAGGTTATTCTTGGGAATGATAATATTGTTAATCTATCTTCTTATGGTACCTGGTCTCTTATTCGAGATTGACAACCAGTAGGGCTATTAATTCTTCTTTGGACACCTCAGTTCGTAACAAGTGTGGTGTTATCATTTTTAACCATTGACGTATGTTTTTTGACTCAATATTCTTTGGAAATGTGAAACAATCAAATTGGAAAAAATTTAACGAAATTTATAGGGTGTGTGAGAGCGAACATCGAGTGTGCAGGGTTGCCAATATTTGATTGTTTCCGCGCTCCATTGACGCGCGGCGCGGTGCAGCGTGTACTAGCGCCACTCATGTGTGCTATGTATGTACTCAACCTAGTTCCTACCATCACGTGTTAACTCCTGTTATGTCCTACATGAAAACTAAATTTTTGCTATGTTCTGAATGAAAGCTTTAATGTACCTGGGCAAGTCGTTTTAAATGAATACTATAGCTACCTATTCATAATTTTGAATGAAGGTAAGCACTCGTAGATATACTGTCCCAATAATTTTCTGGAGAGAGCAGTGCTTTTAAGATTACGGTATAAACTCAGTCGACGAATAGCGTAATAAGAGCTGTAAGATAATATTAAAAAATAATTTTGCAATGAGTTTTTAAACATACTAAGCCTACATTTAAATTATTCTGAAATCAAAAACTCTATCACAGCCTTTGAGATAATCTCTCTACATGACACGATATTCCGTTACATCTGCATTAACAAGTTGTCGGGCACACTCGGTGGTCAGGCAGGCCTTTTTACTGGGCCGACATAATCGGCCGAGCGAAATTTCTACAATCTCTGTCTCTTTGTGTCCGCGAGTGGTCATGACATGTCAATTACGATATCCTGGGAGAGCAGCTTGTCGTACATTAGATCATATTATTTTCTTTAAAAGGAATGTTAATTGTAGTTTCTTTTATGAGAAACAAATACGTATCCTGTTGTGATGAATTGATATTCGTCACCATATTAGACAGTTTTCTATGTAGTTTTACATTCAACAATTTTGATAGAGTCAAAAATTCTAAAAAACGCTTTAACTCCTCGGTCATCATAGTTGGTAAAGGATACCTCAAATAATATGAGGCTATTTGCATATTTTAAAATATTAACTATTCAAAATAAACGTTGGAAACACGTCGACGGCCGGGACACCGAAGCGTGACACGTCCGTTAGTCACAACCGTAGTGCTTTGAGTGACATCTTATTTCCTCGCCGCGTCGCGACACTAGCGCCGTGCCGCATAACTGTCATATCACGTACTACATATTCTATTGAACGTTGCCGGAAATGGCAAGGTTGGCCCACATCGCATTCAGCATGTTACATACTTTTTCTGTAAGCTCCCTTACATCAGACAAACCATTGCATGATAACCTTATTACTAAGGTACGTAATAGTGTAAATGCACAAGTTTTTTTGTCACAATTCGCTATTCGATTTTATCCCCATCGTATCATAGTAGGTAATTGAGTATATACGGTGAACGTGAGTAAATAGTACTTACATAGGTTTAACTATATTTAAATATGCTGGTATATAGGTGATCGTAATCTGGATTTGTTTAACACACTTCCTCCGTGTCGCATTACTATTTTGAGGTAAAGCCATCGCTTACTTAAATAGCCACAATTATACTGTTATCCTAAGTAATTGCTACTCCCATAGAAATATGAACTGACATCGTTGGCTGGTCCCTCGTGGACAACACTAATTCGCGGTAAGAATATTGACATTCATTGATGGATATCAGTGTCATCCTCCATTATTAAAAAGGACTCGAGCTATCTTGAACATCCTCCCAATGGGTAGGTATTATTTTGGTCGCGTAGTGAAATACATGAATGGACGAAAACATTATATTCACTTGGGAGTAACAATATAAATTCCCCAGAGTAAGTGTATAAAGCAGGGGCTATAAATATCAGGTCTCGGCGAAGACCTCGTTCAGGATAAGGAACTATTATTACGAAGCAGGTTAACGTTTGTGGAGAACGACTTCACAGACTGTTGAGTATCCAGCGCACGGGGGACACAAAAACCAGTCATATAAGACCAGGCATAGGGTGTAACTGTGCATGCTGAAGAAATTATCGCTGGTCAGAAATTATGGCTGCCTATCTAGTGTTAAGTAATTCTACATTTGTAATACCTACTTAGTTGCTTCGCATGTTAATTGTTGTAAATATTACAGTATAAATAAATTCCTCGTATTTACTTACTTTTAATAAGTAAAACAACATGTTCAAATGGTAAATTCGACAAAAATATTTTATTAAAACGAAATAACTAAAGAACAAAAAAAATATCAAAAAAGTAATTCATTTTAAGAATTTTTCGTTCCATCCCTGGTGGTTCATCATTCAATGGCATCCGTTAAATATATTGTGTTCAAATGAACACAATATATTTAACGGATGTGACAAAAATACCCTGAAATACACTTGAGGGGTCGCAACTCAAAGCGATCTCAATATTAAAGGTGCAGTGTGGCAGACTCATCGGTAGTGGTGGCCCGTAAATAATTCATGAACATGCTTAGTGCCCGCGGCTCGTCACACCACACTTAACCCGGCGATCGCTTATACGCCCTTTATGCACGCTCCACGGAAAATTCTCTTTAATTCTGCAATAACGTGAAAATTATTATGGGTACTGGGTGAGGTCCCCAAAATTATGAAACACTGTCGTCATGACATCAGTGTTTGTAGTGGTAGCTAAATTAAAACATTGTTTTAATCTTTATGTTTCAATACGTTGGTTCTAACATTAGAATTTACCTAGCGCTATGTAAAATACGAGCGAATTATGAAAAGTATTTTAATATAAAAATTACAAAGCATCAAATAGGGTCAAACATTATTTGTTTTTGACATTTTAATTTCGAACTGTTCTTCACAAAAAAATCTTGGTCATATTTCTTAATATTTTTACCCTCCAAAGTGCTGATAAAATATCTTTGATGACAAATTGGTAGAAAAAACTTTTTAAAAATACAGGTGACTGATGCATTACTTATATGCATCAGTCAGGTGTGTTATATACAGGTTACTTTTAAATACCTACCATTAAAGTTCACAACAAAATCAGGAAAATCGTTTTTATTCACGCGTTTTTGGATAATAGCTCTATTGCGACCGGTGACCGGTCAGTCTGCGCACACGGGCCACGGCCATTGGGTAACAGCAACATTCTTATGAATTAGATTTTAATAATGTATACTTGGTTAAACGAATAAAATATAGACTATATTTGATTCAACAATTTACAGCTTTATTGATATCAGAGTTTTGAAAGCTCGCCTTCTGTTACGCATAGAGACCTAACCTATCAGGCAAAATAAGGGGGGGGGGGGACATTAATATTACACATCTCATACCCCTTCGGAAAAAAACAGGTTATCTATGACATTTTCGTACACTCATTGTCCGGCAAAAATAACAAATTGTATACCTACACTTTAAGTTAAAAGGTTTGGCGTTTATTGCAACTGCATCGTTGTTTTCACATGACGCGGTTATCCGATGGTGGAAAAGCTTTTAAAACAATTACGTTTTGTTCAATAAAGGTTCACAACCACAAAAAGTGATTTAAGGGGGGAAAGCTCTGACCACAATAAATTATAAACGCATCAATTATGTACATGTGTGATTAAATGACATCGGCGTTTTAATATAGGTAAGTACCTATCTACACATTGAAGCCCAAAGATATTAGCAGAAGTTTCCATGATCAATACATTTATTTCAGTAAAGAAACATAATAACTTACTTAAAAAAAACAACTATTTAAAAAAAATCATGTGAGACAATGTATGCAAAGACATTATGATCTTCTAATTTTTATTATTAACAATTAGAAAGAAAATAAATGAAATATTTACAAACTAATATAACTTAAAAAGAGTATAGAAAAGCTACAAAAAGTGTAAAAAATTTGGCCCATGCGGTAGCGTGCCCAAGATGCAAGATCTTCTAATTTAATTTCTTATTCCTATTAAATAGGTAAGTACCTACCTACTCAATATAGAACAAAACATTTAAAAGACTCAATTCTATCTTTTTTGCAAATTAAAAATAGCTGAACTATAATGCTGAATCAATATCAAAAGAACAATTACAAGGATGTCAAAATCATATTACTGCTGCTATCATTAACTCAATAAAGCGACTGCTTTGTCAAAGTTCTTAGGCTATTCTAAACGCACATCTACGTGCAATTTCTTCGTACCAAATGCTAATATGTGTTACATCGTTTACTGATGGAAACCAATATACTGTTATTAATCATGTGCCAACCCTTAATTAGCTTTATACTCTTAACTGCGTATTATCCTCATTGGATTTTCGATCGTACGCCACCGCATTAGTGATTATCATTACATTGATTTCATATATGAGCAGCATTATTATATTTGCACGGTTATAAGCGGTGCTTTGCTCAATAATCGTTCTAATTCGTATAACGCGATCACTGGGCCCACCGGCCGTGAGAATCTTTCACTTAATTAACCCTTTCAGAGGACTGCCCCACATCAAAGTGGTGTGTATAAATATAAAATCCACTGAAGCTGTTGAGCCGACGTGTTTAGTGGAGTTAATAATATGGGTTAATAATGTTTTAAAAGCTTGCTTTTATTCTTTAGTAGCAGCAGCTCTATTAACGATATAATTTACCATTTATAAAAATGATGAAATCCATAGAAAAAATACTGATTTTGCGGATTTTATTGCATTTATTTTATGTTTGTACGTTTCAGTACTTTTTCTACTCTCCTCCCGTGACCATGGTTCCTGTAAAGCAGCCGAAACGATATAATAAATATAAGAAATCAATAATGATATCCATGTTGGCCAAACACTCTTCTTTGAACCAGGATGCAGGTTCCTATCCTGACCCGCGCCACTGGGATTTTAAAACTTTATGGGTGATGTGCGTAGCAATGATTATCACTTGCTGAACAGTGTATCTATACGTCGAATGGAGCCTGCATGTTTATGAAAACCAAATCCGCACCACACCACACTATATCAGTGTAGAGAACTATGCCCTGAATCCCTCTCGCATTTAGTAGAGTCATGACCCCCAAATTGGGACATTAAACAGCAAATTATTATAATTATTTAGTATTTGTAGGAAATAGGTAAGTACTAGTAAGTAGTTACCATAAGGGTAGATTGCTTTTATCATTACCGGTTAACACTGACCCCATTTTATCTTATAACATCAAAACCGGTCGAGTGAGCGTTGTGGTTTTTATTGAAAATTATAGACTGCAGTGACCGCCGTTGTCTTAATTGTCGACTGGTTTCATCATTTCGACAATCAGACCATCCATAACATGTTTAAGAAAATATGGAATTTGAAGACTAGTTATGTTTTTGGAATCCTTTGACACTGGTAGGTACCGATTAATGCATACCTAGTAAATATTTAGATTTGGAATGCATATATTTTGGGAGATTTTTTTCAATGGCGGGTAAAACTGGTACAATTTTTTGAGACGAGTAACTCCGTAATCATTAAAGATAAATTGGTGTCTCTATATGGCCCCGTTACGTGACATTCTTCTTGAATCTTCTGTATTCAATGGCTTCGCTCTTGTGGGATGACTTTCTTTTGCTTAGTCTTCCTTCCCTGTTCCCTGCTAGCTTAATATTTTGTTACGGTACGTCATTTGCTATTTCCTTTATCTGATTAAAATTAAAAACAAAAATATAATAAACGCGTCGAATTGATAACTTCCTCCGTTTTTTCGACGGCTACAAACAGCTTCTCTCACTTCTACTTTCTCTAATGCCTTTTATCTTCCCTATTCATCAATGTGTCTTGACCAATTCAATGGCTGACAACCAATCTTTCCTCTTCGATTCTCATTGAGTGTATCGTCTCCGTTCTCCTACTCCTTCGAACAAGTCTTAATAGCTGTAGTTGGTGTGCACAATGTCACATATAATTTAACTTGTTGTTAGGATTATAGATAAGTCCATTAACTAATGCCCAGAGGATTGCAATAAGATTTAGCTGGCGATATAATCCAATCCCTTCATCAATTTCAACCCTAACGTAACATTTAACGACTCGGATACCTAACCTACCTGCCTTCAATTACTAACATAATGTAGGTACCTAACTGATGTAATCAACTAATAATCTAAACTAACAATCTTGAAATAACATTTATTGAAACTAAATTCTGAACATTATAGTTTGCACAGCTCATGGGGCTTAGTACAAGTTTTGATAGCATCAAATACCGATTGGTTGGTCAAATCTATCCTTAATTTCATAGCAGCGCCCCTAGTATAAAAAATCAGCTTTACTCGTAAACGTATGAAAACCTTCAATCACTCTATTGGTACATAAACTCGTTCAAAAGTTTATATAAAGTAAGTAAAGTTTATAGTGTTAGTGTGCCCAGAATAGATTCTTCAACAGAATCGATCGTTAGGAAGAGGTTCAACGGTTGGTAGACTTTTCCTAACATTGATAGAAGTTCGTATTAAGCTACGGGTATTTCTAGTGGTAGTAGTAAGTAGTTAGTAATGTTTCTAGTCAGGCAGGGCTAGCTACTATCAGATTATCGAATAGTTGCTACTATCCACTATTATTTCCGATAGGAACTCCAAGCAACCCAAAAGTACATGAAAATTGTTTATATGATCATTTTGTATGAATATCGATTAAAAGGAGCGGTGTGCAAACGACGTCATCACTTTTTTACCTTTTTTGGTTTACCGAGTTTTTTGTTCGCGGTAAAATTTGACAGATCAATTTTAGAAAGAGCCCGCGCTATCGTGAACACACCACATATGCAAATAGGTATATGTAGGTACACACTAGTCATCTCACATTATCCAAATATTATATTAAGTTGATATATTATAGTCTGAATTAACCAGGAAAATAACGTTTAAATTTGACTCTGGTAAGTTATCGAAAACAAAAAACTAATTAGCAAAATCTCTCAATCATTGCACTGATTACTTACCAAAATCAAAATCTATGCAACATTCAGCTAACGAACCAGTCATCATCATCGAATGAAAAAAAATCTATCTTAATTCTAAGCGTTTTCAGTCACAGTCACAATTACAGGCCAAGACAAATAGTACTATCTAGCGGGATCTTATGTCTATCATGACACAGATAGCAAGATTTAGGCTGAGAAGTGAATTGCCTGGAATAAGAGTTCATAGTAACCCCCTGCTATTGCACACATTTCAATTTTAGAGGATAAATATCCGTCACAAAAAAAATATCGGTAGGCACCGACCGATCAAACAAAACTTATGCAGTAAAAACCAATTTTCGAATTCTAAAAAAAACAGTGACGGCAGCTCACCGCGCGCCCCCTCGGACACGTTTCACAAAAGTAGGTGCCATGCTTCCATTCCGATTATTTAATGTTGGAAATTGCCACAGTTGGTTGCTATCTGTACCGAGGGGCCAGGTTCGAATCCCGGTAGAGGCAAACTTCGTGTGATGACTGACTTTTTATTGTTATTAACAATCTAATAAATATCGCCAGACGAACACACCACTATACGATCCCACACTAAACAACGCTTGTATTATGGGTACCGTACAATGGACTGAATTCAAACTCAGTATATACTTATATAGATAATAACCATCCATGACTCAGGTACAAACATTCGTTCTAATCACACAAAGCTTGTCTCTACCAGGATTCTAACCCGGCACCCGCGGTACAGAAAGCAGGCTCACTACCTACTGAGCTGATCAATTCGGTAGTTTAGGACGGGAGTTGGCAAGCCTTGTTCCCGTATTGAATTTAATTGGCCGAACCTTATGAGGGAGGCAAATATGATTATCACGGATAGGTATATGGTCATTGACCCATAATACCTCTCGTATGTGTTCGTTTGGCGACTCCTTATGTATACTCTATGTTATCAACACATTTTTCTTAACGAGTAGGTAATTTTAATATCATCACCGTGCGTACCTATAGGTAGTGTATTTAATTGAGCCAAGCTTATCATTTTACTTATACGACGACGAGTGCTAGATATATTAAAAGTTGCGTTGATTAAAGAGGACCTTGATATAAGAACTGCGTCAGTACCTACTAGGGCTGCCAAGCCAACTATATAATATAGAAACCTAGAAAATGCGGACTACTGTAATAAAATAATATATTATTAGGTGAAACTACAATATTTGAGTTATGGGACTTTGGGTAGTTAAATATGAACGTATTATATTTAGCAACAAAAATAATTAAACAACATTATTTATACATAGAACGACAGTTCATAAAAATTCTGAACCTACTTTACTTACTTACCTTACTTACCTAGTATTTCATGCATATATAACATAAAAACCTGTATGTATAGCATAAAACTACTTCTAAATATCTGCAAAAAAATGGCAATAAGTAAGTTTTTCAGTTATATTACTTACATAACTATCTATTTAATTTTGAAAAAAAAATGGTAGTAGCAACCCTAGTGCCTTCCTACATACATCTACGTCTAGAGCTGATAGTGTTGTAATTATTATCTATCTATTGCCTACACACCTTAGGGACCGGTTTTATTAATAGAACATTTTACTTGTTTAAACATAAAATAATCAACTCCATACAGAGAAACGTTATTAAGTATAGCATCCCAATTTATTTCGAGATATTTAGTTCCTGCTCGATTTTTTTTATTTGGTTGCCAGACATACTTATTTAAAAATATGATTAATGAACTAGCTATGCCCGCAAGTCCTTGCGGGCGACTCTACAACTCTCGCTTACCGCACTTAAAGCAATGCAATTTTAAATTATAAAATTGTCAAAGCACGCAACAAGCCTGAGACACCGACTTCAAATATACCTAACACTTGTGTTCCACACGTGTAAAATCTCAAGACAGAGCAGTTTTAAAGTTTTCGTCATGACATGACAATGACAATGGCGTCACACTGTCAGATCACGAAACAAGAATCAAGATCCGGATCACAGAATCAAGATCCAAAGGTAGGCTCGTTATTGTAACGATTAGGTACGTCAATACTGTCGTGATATGCACCGTGATTCGCTTGATATAGGTGATAAATAAGTAATTGTATATTGCATTGGGCTTCTAAAAAAAAGCAAGAAATCACAAGTTAAAAAATATTAAAAAAGAACTTTTGATAAGGTTTTTTAACAAACCTATTGTTTTGAAATTCTGCAATGATAGATTAGATTTATACTTACACAAATGATGATAACAACAGATACTATTTAAGTTAAGAAAACGTAGGCATGATAGGTACATAAATTATCTTATATTCTAAATTTTGGCAAAATGTCACTTAGTAACTTTTCACTTCAGGGCTGCGATTTTTGCAAACGCAAACTACATAACGTCTGTGGAAATAATGAAGTATTGTGTGGTTATTTCTCATCCGTATCAGTCAGTACCTAGGCAACTAAGTACCGGGCATATACGCTTTCCGAATAAACACTTAAGTGAATTGTTTTCTAGATCTTTGTATACTTCCATAATACTGTAACATCTTTTTGAAATTCAACAAGTAGCAGACCGTACTTATTACATATAAAAAAGTGAATATTTCGGTCTCTTTGATTTTGATTTTGAACATAAAATGAATAAATATTCTTCTGATTCAGGTAAGTAAATTGAGTTTGTAAACATAATTCCATTCTATCTATTAACGCCTACGCGACTGGAAACTGACCACTAGGAACCCTAAACTTTACTCCAAAGGTAGCATATATACGTTCGGTACGCTGACCTACGCGAGCGAAGATCTTTTGTTATTAGTTTGCCAATATGATATTCAAGGTGTAAGTGACGGTCAAACCCACTATAAAAGCAAATTTAAGTAGGTACCTACCTACTTAACATTATTCATGTATTTATTTGCGGAACATGAATTTTATTTCCGCATAATAACCACAGTCAAAATGTTACAAATATGTTCTGACCTCGTAACTCTGTGCAAAATATATTACGAAGCTAATTTTCGATTAAGTTGATATACCTTAGAATTGCATTAACTCCACTTTTATCGTGTCCTTTCAATTAGGTATACTTACAGAAGGAAATGCAAACAATACTCATTACGGACGCAATTACTGAATCTGTTATTATCGGTCAGTGAAATAATCGTGGTCGGTTCGAAAACGAGCGAGCCTGTTGACCATCAGGTAGTACAGGTAGCCGTGTTCATTATCCGGACAAAGCAGAGTGTATTCCACGTTAAATTGAGTGTAGAGAGGCAATTTGAACAGGGCGCCTGCTCGCGACACCGGCCCGGACAGGTCGAGTTTTTTAATTTTAGGCCCTCCGCTCACCGGAGTTTGTACCCTGCATGAGCACACATACACATTATTTTTGTTTTGTTTTTAGTTTTCTCGTATGTGTGCGGCTTTTCAATTATATACGTGAGTCGCTGATGCTTGAATGTTTATTTTTTAGAAGCCTATTCATATGACTACTGAACCTTATTGGGAGAATGGGAATGTGATTATCGATAAATAGGGTTTGGAAATATACCAATGTATGTTTACAAACTTTAGATGAAGAGCTGTGAGAAATGATGTGTGAGGATCAAGGTAATGGCTTCGTCATAAATAAGTAGAAATAGGTAGGATAAAAAAAGTGTATGTACTGAATAGGTTTTAGAATTTTAATAGAATATTTTTTTTATCATAATTTATAGGAAATAGTTCTATCACACATGTAAGGATAACAAGTGTTAACAACAGGTACAAGTCGGATAACTTAAATAAGATCTAAACTAACTTACATATATCAAATTTATTTTACTCAGGTACTTATCTACCTGTTGTTGAAGTCGTTTAAATTTATAGGAATACTTAAATATGAACAACGTTGATTAGGTTTGGGTAGGTACTAAAGTAAACTATACTATGTAGTTTGATTATAAAATAACTTTAACAAGACTCAATTAAATAACACCTACATTAACCAAATTAAAAATTAATTCAGTTCTCAAACGGATGGTAAAACGTTTCCCCTGAATTTATAGACGTAATAACTTTATCAAACGTCCTATATAGTACTGTGCAAAGCGAAACTCTTATGCGCAGCACTATAAGGATGTAATTTGATAAAGTTATAGTACTTCTATAAATGCGGAGGCTCGAGTTTGTCGATATTGATATTTGAGCAGTAGGTATATTACCTCATAGGTATCTAGTACTAGTTTACGTGCGTAAGTAGGTAGGTAGGTTTCAAATTGTCAAACCTGATTATTTCTTCCAATGCCGTTAAAATTATAAAAAAAATGCCTGCAATTTCATCACTTTGTCACAGATCAAAACAATGTAGTGTTTATACGCATGCGCAGGCCACCAATTACCTTAAATAACATTTCTACCTGTATCTGCTAAGTATATTTATAACTGGCTCGTTGACGAAAGCATTTATTCTACTTCCGTAAACGAACTCCAGATGAGTGAAATCCAATGATTTATTATACACAACATACTGCACTACACTGGATAACTTTCTTCTGAGTTGTTCCACATCTTCTATCGTGCTGAACCAGTCTGACTCACTGACAAACATGTATAGTGGTACCTTAATCAATGATAGATCATATACTGGAGGCTTCGAGCTAGAGTATTTGATCCGATTCGTTACAGGGCCATCGTCAAATTTTTGGAACTTCCTGCTTATATAACTTTGTACATAATGAACAAAAGTCTTTGTCGATACTCCTGCCGGTATGTGACTAGCGAGGACCGGCAACCTCTCGGGAAGCAAATTGCTTATATTTCTGATACCGTAACTAATAAAAAACTCTAAGGCACACAAAACTTGTTCGGGCACTCCATCTCGGCACACTTGAGCGTGATACAAATTATTCAATGCCTTATCCGAAAATAAATCGTAAACGCCGATCCCATCTAAAAATGAACTCACTAAATCTAAGTTCTGACTAACAATGTCTATGAACGAATACTTTGTGTAGGTTATCGTTGCTACGGGCGCTAGTAGAATAGCTTCTTTAATCTTCTCGTTATATTCGGGCTTCGTGCTACACATAACCATGAAAATTGTAGTGCCCTGGGAAAATCCAATGTAGGATAATTTCTGTTCATTTGTTGTACTGAGTATATGATCGACGACGGCGGGTAGATCTTGAGTTCCCATTTCCTCATAGCTGAAATCCCAGTACAGCTTTTTAGCGAGGTTGTTGATGTGGCCTTTGCTGTATTTATTTCCTCTGGCGTTGAACAACCATACATCGTAACCAGAATCCGACAACAGGAACGCTGTAGACTTGGCAGGTCCTAGAACCACCCATGAATCGGAACTGTCGCCAATACCGTGCACTAACAACACTGGAGGTCCACTCCTGGGTATTCTATAAAGTGTCACTAAATATCCATCTTTCGTTATCACTGTGTGTTGCTGCGGTGTATAACCATACTTGGCTATCAATTGTAAAGAGTTCAAATAAATATCAGAGTTTCTATCACTGATGTCTATTGAATTGTTTATCGTATCTCTATTTTGTACACAACCGACACATAATATGAGTATAACGGTACGGATAACGTGAGCGTTACCAAAGATCATAGCGTATGTCAAAACGTGCCGCTGTAGCAAAAACAAAAATGATTCTGTAGTTTAACGTGCTGGCTGGCGTTATTTACTCGCCGTTGTCAGTCAATGCCACTCGGTGGATAACTTGCTGCCTCAATTCAATATGAAAAGTTTTCCAGATTAAAGCCGGAAGCAAATGTTTCATTGAGTCCCGATTAATGTTCCGATAAATTAAAAAAAACATAACCTATTAAGTACTTACCTACCAACTTTTTAAATTGCATCAATTTGGTCAAGAAGTGATAGCCAAGTTCGTAGAACGCTCGCCTTGGAAGCAAAGATATGCTGCATACCATGTTTTTCTTCAAGTTCAAGTTCTAACCCCGGCTCGCAACTTCGGGGTTTTTGGGAGTTTCATACTTATGCGAATCTCATTTTCAATACGTATTACCTGCTGTGGGTACGGTGAAGGCAAACATCGTGAGTAACCCTACGCGCCTGTCAAAAGTCGCGTAACCGTCACTGAGCCATCATGGTTGACTATGGACTAAATCTTTCTGATATCGAGTAAGAATGTACCCGGCATGGCATAGCAATAGAATCCTGGATCACCCCCTACATTTGGACCAAATACAATCTTTGAAATGTGGGTCAGTCAGTGGAATAGTCTACCTCTACCTACTCCTTCGGGAATTACGGGCGTGGTGGTGTATGTCAATTTAGCCATTTATCACAATAATAAGTAAGCCATTTATCACAATATAACAGTTAAGCTTGTCTGTCATCACGCAAATAGACAGAACCAGTTCTTTATCTATCGAGACGTACTTTAACATTGCACAATATATGTAACGACTAGATATTTTTAACGAACCATTAATTGTTTTATACAAATTATACCAACACCTATTATTTCACGGTCTACTAGTATCCAAAAGATGTATAAGACAAGCAGGTTACAATAATATGTTACAAGTTACGCCACGGTGTTCTCGAAGTTAGGTAACTAAAAACCAGTATCTGATGGCCAGTCAGGACCGATGCCATAACGTGCTTAACAGCGCCGCCGAGGTCAATGGCATTGGTTATGACATTAAGCCAGTTTCACACCCAACATAATCAGCTGACCTTAAACTAGGCACACCTACGTGTTAGGCGCGAATCTAGCGAGCGGACAATTTTGACATGCCGACGTTAACTTGAAATATTTGTAGTAGTATCAGAATCAGAACATTCGACAGATCATTTTACACATAACTATACTTACATGCAAAAACTGTATGTGTTCGAAAGTGAGATTTTAAATAAGTAATATACCTATTACGTTACACATTTATGATTAGCAGGTTTTTAGGACATAATGCATATTGAAGTTAGCTCTCATGATATAGGCATAGGATATTAGGGATGGATGCCATGCCCACTGCACACTAATAGAGACAAAAATGGCTACCTACTTTTTAAACTACTTATAACGTTTTTATGCTTACTAACTTTTATAAAAACTAATAAAACCTTGGATCATAATATATTTACAGTGTGAGATGAATTGGCGTTTAGCAGCCAAGCAATTAAAAAAATAACGGGTTTCAAACTCAACGATTATTCGGTAGGTTGACGAGGTAATCTCATTACTAAGATACACAGATGGCGCTGCCGATTCTCCATACAATCTTCAATCACACTATGTGGGTTTTCGGAGCACGTAACATAAACAGTGTGTAAGTTTTATGGTAACGAAACGAAATTAATGTCTGTAATAAAATTATAGAAATAATGTATGCTGAAAGTAATTGGTTACAAATTTTGTAATTATTTAGCGCGCAATAGATTGTAAATAACGCGATCACAACACAACGCTCCGCGCGATACCAGACTCGTGGAAGTCACAAGTGTGCTCGAACGTATCGAGTTTTAATTTACATTTCAGGTATAGGTCTTAGTTAGTAATTATATTAAAAATCACGTTGAGATAGAATTTTTATCATTTCATGCTATAATCAATTTAAAAATACGAAAAATGCGTATAATTTATGAAAAGATTGACAGAAAATGTTAACTCTAGAATCATGAGTAGAATCCACGGAATCAGTTTTCGTTACGAAGTTACTTACACCCTGTAAACAAGACCCCCACAACAACCGTCGAGGGCGGCCAGCCAATACCGATCATGCGTGTTTTTTTTAAATAATATACATGAGTTTATAAGCACACTGCCTCCAACATTATTTTATGTTAACAGCATTCAAGGAAACTCGCGAAACCTGACCTTGCCAATGAATCGCAAATATAATTCATTACCATTACCAATGAATTTAAAAGTACTCAAGTATAAGTAATATTTCATTTATGTAAGAGGTACTTCTAATTTTTTACTTAGGTAGGTACCTAAATACCGTCGCGAACAACATTGAAGCCCAAAAAATCAAGCCGATTGGTGTTTAACATGCGGATTATATGCGAATTTGCGTGTACCTACTATATAAATCGACTTGGTTTTTAACCGAAATCAAAAAAAAGGTGGAGGTCCTCAATTCGATTGTATTTTTTTATGCTTCAATATGTTGATCTCGACACTCCGTACTGTACGTATTATTACTTCGTCTGAGGATATACGTATGAACATCAAGAACAAACTACTGGACTAATTTAGACGGGGTTTTTAAAACGGGTAGGTAGGTATTACCCTATGTTAAGGTTCATACCATCACGATATGACCATTGGGCTCGTGCAGAACAATCAATCGCTGCGAACGCGTACGGAATAAATCTCACATGATTAAATAACTAAGCTTCCGCTAAAAAATAACAAGTCAAGTTTTCTAACTTCACATGATCAATATTACTAGGATAAATTATAACCATAATATTAACGGATTTTATCTTATTTGCAATTTAACGATTGTGTGCTGCTAATAAACATCTCTTATATCTAGCAATGTTCTCGTGTCTCTTAATAATCAAGCTTACCTATTTCGAGATTTTTAAATTTAAAAATAAATATAATGCAATTAGCCGAGCTACAAAAAGGTACTTTGCTGGTTTCATTTTTTGTCAGTGCCAGTGTAAGTAATAGCTACCAACGTGATAGTATCTACTTTACAAATACACGGATACGATCTTGACTGTACTTGTTACCGGTTAGTACTATCTAGTTGGCACCATATTACCATAACACATCAAACAACTTCCGATTGATATTTATCTAGCCAACCGTTTCGTACCAATATAAACATCACCTACATATCGCATTAAGCGACATCATAAATTATCATTCACGAGACACGTAACAGTATGTTTTGCAAAACATTAGCTGAGTGTTTCGTCATATTTGTAAACACGCGGGTTCAAGTCATCGATGAGACAAACATTCACCGCGGCAATAGTATGGAACTCCTATTGAGAAACTTTGGACTATTGTCTAAGGGTGTCTGCCTTGGGCAGTAGTGTCAGGCGAGGTATAATAAGAGGTTGTTGCGGTGATTGAACCCTTGTTGTTTGGACGTAATTACATCGAGGAGAGGTCAAAGTTAAAGGTTAGTAAAGCACCAACTTACCTTCTCAATTTGTTGTCTATGTACTTAATTATATTAATTTAATCTATGGTAGGTATATTTTTGTACCGACTTCCTTTTTTCTACGTTATGCTTGTATCAGCTACCGCAAGGATTTTTGAAAAGATAAACAACCGAACTTTCACTACCTACCTAGAAACAATACTTATAACGAATCTGTTTGTCTATCAAAAGACGTGGAAGTATACCAACCCTCACCGGAGCAGCATGGTGGGCAATGGCCTGAAACCCCTTTCGCATTGAGCATTACTTACCTATTTATCATAATTATACCAGGCATACCTACACCCCGTAAGGATACCTGGAATAAGTAGGTGATTACAATAGGCTCGCCCTAAAAGCCAACAATAAAAAGTTGATGTCCTAAAGCCGTTGAATATGGAATTCTTCTGGCCATCAACCAACAACTGAAAAAACACTAAATAACTAAGTATCTAAGTAATCAGATACCTACTAAGTATTCTTAAAATAGGTCAGTAACTAGCTATATTTAAATCGTGGTGATCATACTTCAATCGTTCCAACTAAGTAGGTAAGTTAATTACATACCTATAAGTATGTACCTAACGTCAAGACTGGGTGGTAGTCTAGCAGGAAAGCCCGTCGTCTCAACAAAAGTGTAAAGGGAATGTCCTCCCTCTGTCGTGAACGTCAATTCACTTAGGGGGAGTCGATCATGCCGCCGCCGCGCCGCTTGCTACTAAAAGCTACTAAAAGCCCTCCATAAAAGCAATAATTAAATTGGCGTAACACAATTTAGTAAGGCGATGCCGTCGAAGGTGAACATACCTCTGTACGAGTATAAAGATAAGTACTTACTTTAGGCATATGTGTGGAGAGCAATTTTGTGGAGTTCTCTCGATTCATTTGTGGGTACAAGTGTAATAGGTATACTTACATACCTTCTGAGTGTAATGATAAGTCAATAATTAACATGTAAGTACACACCTATTCAATCAAGTGATTAATAAAATAAATACTTTAGGGGGAAGCTCAGGGTCAGGGCGCGAAATTCAAAATGTCAATGGTTTTTATTTTTTTTACGAAAAATTTGGACATCTTTACGATGTAATTTAGTGTTTTGCGATATTAGCATTCTGTATTGGATGTCTCGATGTATTAAGTTTGCTTAAAAAAATACCTAAAGCGATACAACACCATAAAGTTAGTAAAAGTAGCGGTTTTTACAAACCTTATGGTATTGTATCGGGGTGAACGAAAAAAGGCGGGAAACCTTTAAACCAAGAGGGCGCGTTTTTTGAACAAAAAAAATTGTTTTGTATTATAAATATAAAGTGAGCGAATTTAAAGGGGCCTTGCTGTGGCCGGAATGACGGCGAAGCGGAAAAAAAGAAAGGCGGATGGGGATCTTCCCCCGTCATCGCAGTCTTCGGAATCTGATGATGACTCGGGAGTAGATAAATTTAAACCTTTTAAAGTTGACAATTATTCTCGACAATACCCTGAGGACGGCGGAAATTTTGAATATATTGTCATTTATGAAAGTACCGAGGTGTCGAAACCCATTGGGGACCGAGATTTGATGGCGTTAGGCGCGGTCCTGAAGCGCCATCATAAAGGAATTAAGCGCTTTAAACGAATTAATAGGTTCAAGGTTGGGGCAATCTTTGAGCGGCCTGGTCTTGCAAACATGGCTTTGAATAATGTTAAGGTGCAAAAAGACCTGGAGTTAAAAGCGACAATACCTGCTACACTCACGGAAATTACAGGGGTAATACGCGGTGTTCCCACATATATGTCTAATTCTAATATATATACCGGCATTTCCAGCTCCAAAGATGTAGTGTCCGTGCGTCGCCTGATGCGCCGTGGACGCGATGACGATGGCAATCCAATTTTATTACCCACGCAGACGGTGGCGATTACCTTTTCCTGTCCTACACTTCCTGATAGCGTCGATATAAATAGCTGGTATTTCGAGGTAAGCGTATATATTCCACCTGTTAGTCAGTGCCTGCGATGCCTGCGCTATGGACATATTGGCAAGTACTGTAAAAACAAACAAAAGTGTTCGATCTGTGGAGAGGATCATCATTACAAAGAATGTCAAAAAGCAGCCAAAGATGCCGTATGTGTGCATTGCAATGGCAATCACATATCCATTTCAGCAGAGTGCCCTAAACGAAAGGAAGAAATAGAAAAAAACAATAATAAATACAAACAAAAGAAGTATGTTGATCTATTCAATAACACAAATTTCCCTGACCTTACCAAAACTAAATCTGACCATCACATAACACAGTTTTTACAATCAGATCGTATTCTTAATTTAATAATATCCACCATTGTTAAAATTAGCTCACAAAAATCTAAAACAGACAGTCCCATTACATCTGAGACTATTAAATCAATATTGCTGGATAATTTTAATACTAGTAAAAAGAGTACAACTAATAAAAATGGATAAGCTCAATATAGTTCAATGGAATGCTCAGAGTTTGCTTAGTCATAAACATGTCTTTTCACATTATTTATACGAAAATGATATACATATAGCTATAATCTCCGAAACTTGGTTACAATCATCAAAAACTATAAATATCAAAGGATATAAAATAGAAAGATTAGATATTGGATCTAAACATAATGGTGTTGCTTTACTAATTAGAAATTATATTAATTATAAAAAGATACAAACTTATTCAGATAGTTCTCTACAAAATATAGCCATTCAAATATTTATAAATAATGAAACTTTGTCTATAGTTAGTTTTTACAGTCCTACATCTGCTTCTCCTTCTAATTTCAATTATACACAGCTTGACAATTTAATAAAGTCTGTTCCACAGCCATTGATACTAGCTGGTGATTTTAATGCACATCACACTATGTGGGGCTGCACATCCACGGATTTGCGTGGCACTACTCTTTTAGATGTAATAAATGATAATCATCTGTGCTTGCTGAATGATGGTTCTGCAACAACTGTTGGTTCCCATACATGGCAGCCAAATGCATTAGACCTTACTATTGTTTCACCCTTGTTAGCCTTAAGATGTAATTGGCATGTGCATGATGACTCATTTTGTAGTTATCATCTTCCTGCAGTCACTACTCTTTTATGCAATCCTGTAAATATAAATAACAACAGCTATGTTAATGCTAATTATTTCCGTCCAAATTATAAGTGTGTTGATTGGCAGAAATATCAACATGTGGTAAGTTTAAAACTACATAGCAGCAATTTTGATTTATCTAATCCAGAAATGTGTTATGACATATTATATAAAATTTTGTTAGAAAGTGTATCTGAAGCAAATACTGCTAATAAAATCTTTAATCCAGTGTCTCAGATTCACAATAGACCCAAAAGGAAGTTATGTTTACCTTGGTGGAATCAAGCCTGTACACAGGCAGTTAGTAAATGTAAGTCTGTTTATTTGAACTTCAAATCTAATCCTACAATAGAAAATTATTTATCATTTAAAAAACAACAAGCTTTGAAGAAATTAGTCATTAACAGAGAAAGACAGACTGCTTGGACAGAACTATGTAACTCATTCAATCGGCAAACTTCATTATCAACTATCTGGTCCAATATTAGAAAATTTAACAAAACTTATAGTCATTCACATAATTATTTTAATGATGATAGATGGATACAACCATTTCTGGACAAATACACTTCCAATCCTCCTAATATGCCAACATTAGATCTTTATACCAATAATACTGATTTCCATCTTGATAATTTCTTCATGAAGCCATTTACATTTTCTGAGTTTACAGGTGCTATATACTCTCGTAGAGATACTGCATTTGGTTTAGATCATATATCTTACAAAATGTTCAAATATCTTGACTCATTTAGCCAGCAAATGGTTTTAAATATTTTTAATTCATTGTGGAATAGCATGGTTATTCCTAAATCATGGAAGATTGATTGTCTTGTTCCTATACTTAAACCTGGTAAAGATTCAAATCATCATGACTCATACAGACCTATAGCTCTCACTTCCTGTACAGCCAAAATATTTGAACAGTTAATAAAACAGCGACTTGAATATTTCATAGAATCCAAGAAGTTATTACCTTGTAATCAGTTTGGTTTTAGGAGAGGACGCTCTGCTTCAGAAAGTTTAAATCATTTGAACTTGGATGTACATGATGCATTTGCTAGTAACAAATTTTTAATTAGCATTTTCTTTGATATCACTGGTGCTTTCAATAATGTAGATCATAATGTCCTTGCTAATGAATTGCATCTACTTGGGTTGCCTGTAAAATTAGTAAAATGGATTTTCAATTTTCTAAATGGTAGATCTGTATATGTAAGAAGGAGAAACAATTTGTATGGGCCTCAGTTATCCTATAAGGGTGTCTGTCAAGGGGGGATATTAAGTCCTTTATTGTTTATTTTGTATATACATAGGTTAAATAATATATTAGGCACTGATGTTAATAGTCTGCAATATGCAGATGACTTAACAGTGTATTGCACAGGTACTAACATAAGACTAGTAGAGAATAAGTTAAACACTGCTTTAAAAGGTTTAAAAACCTATTTTAATTATTTGAAACTAGATGTTAATTCAAATAAAACTAGAGTCATAATATTCAGCAGATCCAGATCTTTACTCACCAACATCATTTATGATGGTAATTTACTTCCTGTTAGTGATGAGGTCAAGTTTTTGGGAGTTACTTTTGTCAAGAATTTATCATGGCAAAGACATGTTAATGGTTTGGCAGACAAAGCCTTGCGAGCTTTTAATATATTAAAATCACTTGCCAGAACTTATTGGGGAGCTGATCCAAAAATTTTACTTATGTTGTACAAATCCATAGTCCGCTCTCATTTTGAATATAGCTTTTGTTGCTATGCTTCCAATTCTGTTCTAGTAAATAAACTGGAAAAAATTCAGAATAGAAATCTTCGTTTAATTACAGGGGCTATGAAGACTACCCCTATCATTTCAATGCAAGTTGAATGTAACATTCCTTCATTGTCTTTTAGATTTAAGTATTTAAAGTTCAATTTCATTTTAAAGCTTCACTCTTTTGACAACCATCCTCTTTTAATTAAATTAAATGACTCCCGATATTTAGCTTCAACTCCTCTATCTTCCAAATATCCATATATTCTTCGTGATTATACTGAAATATCAACATACATTAAAAACAACAATGTTTATCATGCTGAAAATTGGGCTTGCTATCATGGAACCTTTGAAGGTAAATTTCCTCCATCAGACATTATAGAAATAGACCATAATCTGAAAACCAAGCAGGATGTTTATGAGAAGCTTTCATGCTGGACAGACTACCAGATTATCTACACAGACGGGTCGAAGAATGAAACAAGTGTATCTGCTGCATTCTATGATACGGATAAAAAGTATGGTCGAGGATTTCGATTACCTACCATTTACACAGTCTTCTCGGCAGAGGCCACAGCGATTTTGGAAGCATTAAAATATGTACAAAACGACGTTTTGTGCTCCAGTGCATCACATTTTATTATTGCGTCTGACAGCATGTCTGTTCTGAAATCTTTGAGACATCCAGGTTATAAGAATGAACACCATATTATATATGATATAAAAGAAATCCTGGTAAATTTGGCGATATCTCGTAAGCAAATTATACTTATTTGGATACCAGCGCATGTGGGCGTGATTGGTAATGAAAGTGCAGATTACCTTGCCAGATTAACAAACACTTTGGGTGGCAATATTACAAATATACCAAGTCCGTGGAAAGATTTGATACCTGTTTATCGTGCAGAAATCAATAAAAAATGGTTAGAAGAAAGAAATGAGATAATTCGAACCAAAGGAGCATGGTATGCTGGTATTAATAAAGATGTGGGCAAAAAACCTTGGTTTGCAGTTGACAATGAAAATTATTTAAAGCGAAAATTTTACACACAGATTATGAGACTGAGATTTGGACATTGTCGTTTTAATGCTCATTTACACCGCATGAACATGATCGCTTCCCCTAAATGTAGTGAATGCAACTCGCAGGAAGATCAAACATTAGATCATATATTCTTTAAATGTCCGGCCTTTAACATACAACGTCTATTGCTCATAGATCAATTGCTGGAAAAATATCAAAACATCCCGCCTTCCCTACAGAACCTTTTAGCTTGCCCTGATAATTTTACGCCTATCTATGACTTTATCAACTCCTCGCTTGGAGATATTTGAAGAGACAAAACAAAAATACAAGACAATTCATCAAGGACTAGACTAGTTTTTACTTTAACAAGTAATCAACATGGACATATAATTACTGAACTATTTAAAGAAAATAATTATTCAAGATTTGGCACTTGTGCCTTTATATTTAAATTGTATACCTGCAAGTAAATTTGATCAAGAAAATACCCATGACATTGACAACATCAGAATTGGCAGTATGGATTGATTCCTTCGCCTGTCCTACTGGACGAATTAAACTACTACTGGTATTGTATCGGATTAGGTACTTTTTTAAGCAAACTTAATACATCGAGACATCCAATGCAGAATGTTAATATCGCAAAACACTAAATTACATCGTAAAGATGTCCAAATTTTTCGTAAAGAAATAAAAACCATTGACATTTTGAATTTCGCGCCCTGACCCTGAGCTTCCCCCTTAAGTACTCAATAAATAAACAAAGATATGTCTCAAAGCTGGAGATGATAGTAAATAACATTACTTTTTTTTCAGTGCTGAACTCTATTCTACCTTTTTTAACGTTAATAAGTAGTAGTTTAGATGTGAATTGTAGTAACATTTCAACCAAACGTCAAAGTTACGTTTGGTTACGTCAAACGAAATGAAATGTCAAAACATTGAACTTTTTTAAACACTGTAACTAGTTACACACATACGACTGTCTGTGTGTATTTTGCAGATAATTATTGATGAACACTTATTATGTTACTTATGTACAAGGTTATACGTACAAGATGTAATTGTTTGTAGAGTTTCATCGCCGGAACTGATGGATGTGTTCATTTTGTTACCTACTTAGTGCGAGCAAGGTTGTTTTAGGGATTTTTGTTTATTTTTCTGTTAATGTACATGGGATTATAATGATGTCAGGTCCCTATGAAGAGCACAACGAGATGACTCCCCTAAGCCAAGTGATTGAAAATGATCAAATGGTCAAAATTACGTCGAATTTCGCAAGATTGGGAGGTAAGGTATTTTTTTTTTCTTATTAAAAAAAAACTTACTGTAAGTAGGTACTTACAATACTATTTAATTGCATTTCTCACCATATGAAAGTAGGTACTAAGATATATGAAACTTTATAAGTCCTTGCTTTTTAATTTATAATGAATGTCTACCTCGATTTCTTTATTTAATTTTTAATCTACTTATATAGAAATACCTCATCGCATGAGTATTAAGTATGTGAAATCACTTGTGCAAACAAGTTACTGTAATTAATGTTACCTGATACTCATTTTTTATTATAAAATTTACAGAAAGATGCTACCTTGAAAATGCTGGAGCAACACTATATCCACAAAGTTTGATCACAAGCATTCATGAAGATCTCATGAACAATGTGTACATGAATCCTCATATGGACAAATATACAAGGGACTGTATCGAGCAAATAAGATGTTTACTACTTAAACACTTTAACACGGATCCTTCAACATATTCAGTCATATTTACATCAGGAACAACACAATCATTAAAACTAGTCGCTGAGTCATTCCAGTTTGCCAGTGAAGATGACACATCAAACTGTGGTTCATTTGTATACTTGAGAGATAATCATACATCAGTCCTTGGTCTAAGAGAAATAGCTGCTGACAAAAATGCTGATATCATCCATATATCACATGAAGACTTTCTATCCACACTGAGCACTGGCCATACTAAGACCCCAGCATTATGGAGAAAAAAATACAAGAGTAAGAATGATGCCAACACATTACTTGTGTATCCTGCACAGAGCAATTTTAATGGCTATAAATACCCAACAGATTGTATGGACCACATCAAGAATGGATGTTTGAATAGCTTCATCAAAAAACATTTGGGAAAAATAAATTCTAACTGGTATATACTGCTAGATAGTGCCTCTTATGTAGCTACAAGTAGACTGGATCTGTCTAAAATTCAACCAGACTTTGTAGCAATGTCATTCTATAAAATATTTGGCTACCCAACTGGTTTGGGTGCACTTTTGGTGAAGAACTCCAGTCAAGATGTTTTGAACCAAAAAAAATATTTTGGTGGGGGGACAGTTGATATTGTTTTGACTACAGAAGATTTCCATGTAAAAAGAAATGATTTGGCGGAAAGGTAACTTTTTGAACATTTAATAAGATGGAAAAAGTATTGTGACAACAACAAACATCAGAAACTTATTTCTGGTTTTTATATTGATTGACACAATACTTTTTATTTTATAATTAAAAAGCTATTAGTAATTTTACCATTTATAATTCAACAATGGATCATAAAAATCGGCCCATTTTTATAATCTTTGATTTTGTCTCTGTACCGAAAATCAGAATAACTATTACAACATGGGAAAAATTCACTAATATTTTTTTTTTTTTTTTTTTTATTACATTATAGGCAAGTATTTGATCTCGATCTCACCTGATGGTAAGTGACGATGAGATCTACGATGAAGCATACTTGCCTAGGTAGGAAGGCGGCAGTAGATCGAGACGCTACATTCACTAGGCACATGCAGCGCAACTGATCTGACCCGCCATCCATGAATGGCAACACCGAACATCATGCCGGAACACGGCTGGGCCGCTTGGCGACATGGCTTTGTTCAGTGGGTGGTGACTAACCACGGCCGAAGCCTACCACCAGTAGACATAATTTGATATGAGGCAGTATGAAGTTTGCTGGTTGAGCTAGCCCTCAATATTTTCAATAAACCAGCACTGCTGCAGTGCACCCACATTTATTATTTGTTTACATGTTTATTTACAGATTCGAGGATGGAACATCATCATTTCTATCTATCATTGCATTGAAACAATGTTTTGATACAATGTACAGATTAATACCAAAGACAATCTATGATGATCCAATGGAAACAATATCTTATCACACATTTTTCCTAGCAAAAGACTTGTATTGTCAGCTTAAAGACTTACGACATCAAAATGGGATAAATGCAGCAATTTTTTATATGGATACTGATTTTAGTGACATACAAAAGCAAGGTGGAATTGTAACATTTAACCTAACGAGGGAAGATGGGTCATACATTGGATACTCAGAGGTAATAATAAAGATAATGATTATTGTAATTAATGGGGCAATAAATTCAAGATGAACTAGATGAGTCATTTTTTACTTCATTTTCATAATACATTTATTTTTCCTTTTATTAGGTAAACACAACAGATATTATTATTATATTCAATACAAATTTTATGAAAAAATAAGTACATACATAATTTATTACAAAATCTTATTTGCATAAAGTTGAAACTATTCAATTATTTTTTTCAGTTTCAACATATGGCAGACTTGTTCAACATAAATGTACGTACTGGCTGCTTCTGTAATTCAGGCTCTTGCCAGCGCCACCTGGTGGCTACTAACAAAGAGATGAAAGACATGCACAAAGCCGGCCATGTATGTGGTGACGGATTTGATTTAATTAATGGAAAGCCCACTGGAGCAGTAAGAGCCTCATTCGGATACTTCAATACCTTCGATGATGTAGACAAACTAATTCATATGATATGCCAATGCTTCGTTAAAACGAAAATTAAACGGCCGAATCGCATACCAAAACATTTCAGAGTTATAGAACCAGTAAAGGCAAATAACACCCATAACGGGATTATTCATTCATCTAAAATATTGAATGAACAAGAGTTTTTCAGTAATGGAACTGGAACACACATTTTAAATATTGATTCTAAAATAATAGTGAAAGAGATTGCAATATTTCCCATCAAATCATGTGGTGCCTTTAAAATAAAATCGTCCTGGAAAATAGGTGCGAAAGGATTCAAGTATGATCGTGAATGGATGATTATTAAAGATAATGGCGTATGTCTAACGCAAAAACATAATCCAAGAATGTGTATGATACGGCCGAAAATAGATTTGAAACAAAGAATAATGACACTTCATTTTAAAGGTATGTACTTCGATGTTCCATTCAAAGTACTTATTACAATGTGAAAACAATACATCAATATTCTTATTTTTCATTTGTTCCAGGAAAATCTTCAATTTCTATACCTCTGGATACGGTGTCAGCAAATAAAATCACAGAAACATCATTGTGTCGCAGTAAAGTGTGCACTGATATTGTACAGGGCTATGATTGTGGAGATGAAGCAGGGAACTGGATTTCAGAAGCCTTGGAAGTCTCATTCCTTAGACTAGTTAAGCAGTCAAAAGATGATCACAGAGTCCAAAAGAAAAAACATGATGGAGACCAAAAACTGTTGTCTTTGAGCAATCAGGCTCAGTATCTTTTAATTAACAAGGCCACTGTTAGATGGCTGAGAGATAAAATTGAAGATCCATTTTTCATTGACGATATAGATCATTTAACAGATCGTTTTAGAGGAAATATCATAATAGATATGGATCAAGAACTTGCTGAAAGGGATTGGCATAGACTGATTATTGGAAATCATGAGTTTCGGGTACGTAAATAGTGCTTATGACTGCTTGATTGTTATTGAAATACTATTAAAGTCAAACAACAGAACACCACACATGCGAAAACCATTATAATTATTAGTGAAACCATTTTATTAATCTATTCAACTTTTCGGATTTCAGGTTGAAGGTCAATGTGCAAGATGTCAAATGGTGTGCATTGATCAACAGACTGGCGAAAAGACGGTTGAACCTCTACGAACAATATCAGAGCAGTTTGCGGGAAAAATGCGCTTTGGGATTTATCTAAGTTACGTAGGAACGGTTGACAGCGCACATGACCGGGTTCTCAAAATACACTCCCCCGTAAGATCTGTAATTAATGATGATGATATAAGCAGGTGAAACAATAGAAAAAATGATTCTCATCATACTTTAGATAAATTGTTTTTGGTGAAGCTTCTCACTGTTTTAATTATAATAAATGGTAATTGTGCAATATTTAAAATGTTACCGTACATGGACAATTATATAAAATTGCATTGTAGGGACTGTATCAATTACCTATTTGATTGATAAACACGAATTATATAAAAAGGGGAAAATATTATGTTACTCTATCAAATATATAACTTTAAGTGAAGCAATATTTTCATATACATCATTCCAACAATGGCTGTGATTGAGATATTTTTATGGTCCAATTTGATTTTGTATGAAAATCTAATTATTTACTTAAGTGTATATTTTGTTGGTTTTCTTATGTTTAGAATAAGAAGTCAGGTACTATAAGTAATAAAATATGTTATATGTATGAGTTTGATGTATATTGGTTTAAATTTAATTTAATTCAATATATAAGAAACTGGTTGTCCATTTTTATATTTACAATAGAGCCATATTTACATTGATCATTCTGTAAACAATTAAATGATCACATCACAGTTTGATGAAGGCACACCCTTTATCATTGCTTTAAATAATAATTTTAAGTGTTATTGGCTTGATTACCTTTATTTATTTATGACTAGATACTTTATACTACAGGGGTGCATTCAATGCTATGCTCAAGTACAACTAAAATGTTCTAAATCTGTTATATTAATATATTTTTTTAAATATCTAACCAACATACTTAATCTCAGGAAAAACAGTAACATGCTGGAAAACTTTGTAAGCACAGGATACACCCCAGTTGTTGAATAATATTATTATATTTAAATAAATATTATGATACTGCACAGTTTATTGGTTGTTGTCCTTTTACTTGGCGAGGCTCACTGCCCAGAGAAACGTCATTCACCACCTGAGACACCTCATCATAGTCGGGTAGTGCCATTGTTTGCAGCTTAGAATATACCAGCTTGTCGTCAACTACAACTTCAAATGAACCTGCAAAAGAAAAAGAGTAGAGATACAATTTTGTAAATAGCCCTGTTATATCCCACTACTAGGCACAGGCTTTGAGTTTAGGCCAGTCCATGGTGGTTGAACCAGTACAGGTTGACAGATTAGGTACAACTTTGAAGAACTGGCTAGGTTGTCTGACATGCAGGTTTTCGTTCAGATATTTTCTGTGACTGGATAGCATTACTTTGTATATACACAATATAAATAGTTGGTAGAGCTCTGAATAAATCCATATTTTGTACCATACAATTTTATGTTGCTCATGTACTATAACATATTAAATATTACACAATTGCAATTATTAGGGGAATACTTATATTGAGAAACCAATGAGTTTGCTAGCTCTTCTCAATAGAACACAACATTCCAAACCACTGGTATCTTTGGACTGTTTATATGTGCTTTCTTGGCCGATATGAATAAAAAAACATTGGACTTCAAGATAAATATCCACTCAAGTTAATTTCATATTGCAAGGCAAGGCATTAGAAGGTAGCTAATAATCCCAATAGGAAATAGCCTAGCCTGCTGGCTCACATCTAGCACTACTGAACTTACCTTGTCGTCCTTTTTTGCAATTTATCTCAGCATTCGGAGTGATTCTTCTAATAGTTTGTGCAAGCGCTAAGCAATGTCCTCCATAATCACAAGCCCCACTGAAAATTATAATAGGAAGAATGTAAAATACGGATATAGGGGTGTGTGGATCCGCATAAAAATAGAATAGAATTTTATTCTGAGTAGTTATAATATTATAAAATCATACCAGTATTCGACATTGACTTTAGGTTTAGGATCAATTTGTTTTACGTTTTCGCTATTTGCCATGGCGTATTTATTTATCTTAAACATTAATTTCTATTATTCAATTTAACATTACGATATCTATTCCGAACAAAAATCTTGATACAGAATTTTATTGTTTTGACCAAAGAGTATATAATCACAGTTTTGACTGTTTGACATAACAATGAAAACTGAAAAGTATTAAAAAAATGACCATATCAGATATTTAGCCAGTGCCGACTGCTGAACTTCCGACTAGTCGATAAATTAAATCACTGAAGTTGTAAACCAAATTTTCTGGCGTTGTCTGAGGATACCATTAATTATACTTGCTTTGTTTGGTTTCTTTATTTTGACTGCTTTGAGGTGATCACAAAGCAAAATAATGAACTACAGTGGAGACACTACGATAAAAAAAATCAACCGATTTGAAGTGAGCATTCATCGTAGTGATGTTGCAACATCGTTCGCATGGTGGGTCACAGCACTTGGTCAAACGACTTTCAGTCTTATTTCAATCAAATTATCGTAGATCATAATATACATATCCAAAATAAAATAAAAAACAATAGCAACCAACTTGTTTCTCTATGATTATTATCGAATCATAATAATAATTTCAACAACAAAGATTTAAATAATGCAGAAAATATTCTTAAGCCACTAAGCATTTTTAAATTGAATTTGTGCAGAAAAATCATTGTAATAATAGGTTCGTATTGGTTTGAAATTTGTCAATCTTTGACAAATAATTTAATAATCGATTTATCGATTAGGTACATCACTATTCGGTCGATTGTTGTCTTGTTTATTGTTTGTAATTATTTCATCTAAAATTAGCCAACATTAGGATTTGTTTGAGTTGGATTATAAATAAAATATCGTCTACTAGAATATTATTACTTTAACTACGTTTAAGTATTTAACTACATTAATACTACCCACACGGGATTTATAAAGTTCCTCTTATTCTCCTAAGAGTAGGTAGGTGCGCAAAACGCGCGTATTATTCGTAGTTATTTAGGTCTGGAATGAATATGGACTACGATTATCTCATAAAACTTCTCTGTGTCGGTGATTCTGGAGTCGGAAAGACCAGTTTCTTATATAAATATACTGATGGGGTGTTCCATACCCAGTTTATTTCGACTGTCGGTATTGACTTTAGGGAAAAAAGTGTGGTAAGTTCAATAAGCTAGATAATGTGATAAACTGATAACTTACAAATTCAATGATTGCGTAAAAATAATAGCAATATGATCACATACAAGAGTAACTAAGCTGATAATAAGTAGGTATTTAAATGTATGTATTTTTTTTGCTAATTCAGATTTATCAACAAAACGGAAGGCAACATCGCATACACTTGCAGCTTTGGGATACTGCTGGACAAGAAAGGTACAACTAATTTTGCATAGATATTGTTCTGTTGACTAATAATAGGAATGGTTCATACAAATGTAGGGATTTACACTTCCAGGTTCCGAAGCTTGACTACAGCATTCTATAGAGATGCAATGGGCTTCCTTTTGCTGTTCGATCTCACGAATGAAGCATCATTCTTGGAAGTCAGAAACTGGATTGAACAATTGAAGGTATGTGTAAAAAAACATTTCTATGAATTATTCTCATGTCTCTTATTACATCTGCTTACTCTTGTTAGTGAAGGTGAATCCTACATATCTCAAGTCTCATTTTGATTCACATAACAATTTCAGATGCACAGTCTAAGTGATGACCCTGATATAGTTCTATGTGGTCACAAATGTGACTTGCAAGAGAAGAGGTTGGTGAATCAGAACAGAGCCAGGGAGTTTGCCAAGAACTACAAGCTGCCATACCTGGAAACCAGTGCCAAAACAGGACAGAACATTGACCGTGCCATTGAGATACTGCTTGACAGAATAATGTACAGGTATGCATTTACTATGGTAAACAATATCATTAAATGCACTGTTCTAAGGGCTTTGGGGTAAGCATGGCTGCCATGTTTCACCTTGTTTACGTATTATGTTTTTTTTCATTTATTTGTATGTTTTGGTGCTATTTATGGTGTTATTTTTGATGAGGATTTTATTATTTGAAGATGAGAAAAAAATCAAAATCTTTTTTTTTATTCATGTAGACATAAAAATCACTTACAAATTGTCGAAAGTTACCACTGGTCCTTAATGTTGGTTCCACTGAGAAGAACCAGTAAGAAACTCAGTAGTTACACATTTAAAAAGAGGTAGTAGGTACAATCAAAATCAACACCATCAGAGCAGGCATCACCATAACTATGATAATAAGTAATAAATACTCAAGTCAAGAAGGACTCATTCTTGTAAGTTAGATCAAAATATGCTTAAATTCATTTAACTGGGAAGCCAAATTTAATGGTTTACAACAAAGCTAGCAGTTTAGTGAGGTGCATGCATACCTACTCCCATTTACAATAGTAATAAGAACATGGTAGATTGGTGAATAACTGCTTTGGCGTAAAACCTTTCAAGCTAAAATGAAGCAAATAAAATTTGAACATAATAAAAAAATTACAAATGCAAAATGGGCGGAGCCCACAAGCCGCATCCGACCACAAGCATGACTGGAGGAGCAGCCATCTCTCTTCCAAACCAGAAGAGAGATAAAATAATGTATACCTACTTAAGCACTTTACTATTGATGTTTATTATAGTTAGTTAGTTAATGCTTTTGATCCAGTTATAAGTTTGTTTTTGTAATTGTTCTGGTTTTGTGCATTTTGTTTTTTATTATTCCAGCATTTTTATGTTTTAGTGCAATAGGTATATTATTATTTGGAGAGTTACAAATCTTACTTAGGTACTTATAAGTACATTTATTAAAAAAATGAGGCAAGTACCAACTTACTTGTATTGGTAATAATTATGACTTTTTTCACTTTATTTGTTAACCGATTTTTTTGGTAAAAGAATAATAACTTATGTCATTATTTCGTTTTAGAATGGAGACATCAGTGGAATATGCAATGCTTTGTGCATCAGGGCGGCGCCGACAATCTCTGCAAAATTTACAGGCAAAACAAGACAGTAAGATCTGTTCGTGCTGAAATCATTATATTATCTGTGATTTTATACATTCCCTTATAATGTTATCTTTAAAAAGTATTTGCTATACATTTTATATACTACCAAGTACTTATTGTAAATAAGATCTCACAAATGTTTTCATAAAAATATTTCAAGCCAAACTTATTTATGCCAAATGGGTCCGTCTTTAAGACTGATTTTAATTCTCTAGTTTGCTAATTTTTATACGCCGGAATCAACGCAGTACCTGAAGTTTGTTTTTTATGTCATTTCGATAGGGAATATCCATATTTTTACAGTGTCAAATCATAAGTAATAATTGATTTATGATATGATATACCTACACTGAGAAGATAAAGCATGATTCAGTAAGGTTATAATTATCTTTGAACCTGCACTTCTTTGGCGCATTTGTAATCATTATATGAAGTCAACATTTTGATATACAAATAAAAAAAAAATACACAATTGTCAATTGTATTTTTTTTTATCGACAGGTGTATCGAAATTCTGACTTCACATAAAATTATAAATGCTCCAAAGAAGCACAGATTCAAAGTTTAGTATACCTTTTCTGAATCATCTGTATACTGCTAATAATCATACATATATGGTATTAGATTTATGTAAGATAATAATAAATATGCATATTCCCTACTGTAATAGTTTATTTTAAATAGTTAGTGCAATAGGTACTTTGTTTCTTTTAATGAAAAGTGCGGGGTACACAAGCATTCCTAGGATTGACTAAACGCTTAATTGTCATGTAATGTGTTATTTGTGTCGGATGTTAGCTTTAATTGCGTGCTTTTATTTTATTGAGTATTCTGCACAAAATACTTATAGGGCAGTGTTTCCACATTGTAATATCCGCCATCGAAAATAATACCTATTAAAAAACTGGAACGCAACTAGGGATACGGGATAGACTAAACTAAAAAGACAGCAATGATTTAAGTTCTGATTGCTATCATCGTCTTATTGAGTATGGCAATTTATTTGATATTCCTATTTATTGGGTTCTATTCAAGTGTTCTGGAAATTTTACATTTTATCATGTGAACATTTAATTTTAGTCAAGAGTTGCCCAAACTTACGCTATCGGGCTAGCGCTGCCAAACAGTTCACTTGCAATGTGGAAACAAGCTAAGCTTTGCACAAAGTAGGAATTAATGTATTAAGTACATTAACAAGGAGTCTTCATAATACAGACTGTTTTGAGATTTCTTATGATATTTATTATCCGATAAATGTTACCCTAGTCTATTGAATTAAACATAATCTACTTAATTATATATTTAAAATATTATACAATTTTACACTGAATACAAAACAATTATGTGTTATAAGCATAAGTTCCATACAATTAATAATGTAAGTCACACGTTTAGGCTAAAAGTATTTTAAATGTATCATATCAGACTTACAAATTTTTATTAGCACGATAGACTTGGTCAGTCTGAGAATAGGTCTAGGTATACGAATACTTTTAGCCAAGACGCGCATCGTGAGGAAACCTGCATGTCTGAGAGATCCCTTCGAAAGACGTCCGCCAACCCTCACTGGCCGAGCGTGGTGAACTATGCCGTAATCTCCCTCGTATTCATGTGAGACTCGTGCCCAACAGTGGTACATTAAAAGTGACTGCGAGACGCAACTGTCTCGCAAAATCAGTGTTCTTGCTATAATGGTCTTGGTGGACCATTTTAGGACAACATTAGTTGAAATAAAGGTAGGCATGGTACACAGTAACTTAAGGTGCTGTAGGTAATTGATCCACCACTCTTAAATCGCGTAGCGGTTTGTAAAAAAAGGTAGTTATCTTACTGATTAATAAAGTAGGACCTGCTGAAGTCTTAAAGTGGAGATTTCTGATGCAAAACTGATAACCTAAGGCATACAAGCTATTGACAATGGAGTCCAGACTAGGATCCGTCCTATTTATAAATATTACAGCTAAACATGATACCTGAAGAATAGTGTAAACCTCGTGACTTCTCTTTCTAGCGACTTCTTATCATATAACCCTGATTCTCTTATCGCTTCCTACAAATGCTCATTAGGACATGTCTGATATCTGCTTTATCTATTAATAATAATATATTAAAAATAAAATATAATTACTAAATATCGTGATCAGTTTGGCTTAGAAATTAAAAAAAAATACTTATCGAAGATTTATCCTTGACCAAACTGCGTTTTATATGATTATTATACTTAATATTATATTGTGAAGTGTCAATTTGTGAACAATTAATGTCCATTGAATGTTGTTTGTGAAATAAAATCATAAATTATTTAAATTGAGTTTTTAATTTTTATACTTACATTTAATTTGGTGGCATGAAAAAGTACTCGTCCTTTACATTTATCCCTATAGGTACCTTTTATGTACTACTAGGGGCCGGTGGCAATGAATGGTCACATAACGAATTATGTAGGTAGGTAGGTATATACCTGTAAAGGAATTAGTCGATGATGAAACCTCGGACGCAGAATTAATACAGATGGAGCGTCGGGAAAAACATTTTGAAGCAAAAAAATCAAGTCGATTTGTGTAGTACATGCGAATTACGAACTTTCGTTTTTGGTGCTTCAATAATAATATGTTCGCGAAACTCTGTCTTTATTTCTTCGTCATCTAACGATGAAACAAACTAAAGATGAAATTAGTACCTTCAACTTGCTAAAGTTTAGCCCATTTCATATTTGTTCTCGCGCGCGTCGTTGAAATTGAAAAGCATAATGCATGCCAACTTAGTTTCATTTGGTTTATTTTCTAGGAAGTTGGTAAAAAAAAAAAATGTCTTGCACATGCGACAAACACGCCTTATATAAAATGACAAATCGGGTTTTTTGTCTTCTCAGTGAGTCCGTCTATTGGGGGCCCGTCAACTTCTTTATATAGAACTAGCTGCGCCCGGCGGTGTTACCCGCGATAAAAAGTATGAAAAATTAAAACATCTATCCCACGGGAACCATACATTTTACCGGGATAAAAATTAGCCTATGTGCTATTCCAGACTATAATCTATCTCTGTGCCAAATTTCATCCGGATCCGTTCAGCCGTTCGGGCGTGAAAGAGTAACAAACATCCATCCATCTATCCATCCATCCAAACTTTCACATTTATAATATTAGTTTATAATATTAGTATAGATTAGTATAGATTAATATGAAAACATTGGAAATATTGTTAACCTGTTACTTATAAAAAGTGTTAGTTCATTTGCTATGGTAGCTACTTAAGTTCCTACTATAAATCACTTTTCTTATGAAATTTGGGAGAAGGTCAACTAAGTACCTATGCTTGTACAAGAGATTTAGTTTATTAATGCGGGGTGCGTATCTTAATCAGAAGTAGGTAGGTACTTAACCTACAGTTACAGCACGGAACAGATTCTCCTCTGTGTAAGTATATGTTTAATTTAGCCTTCAAAAAAGTCTCAAGACTTTCGATGTTTCTAAAGCACGGCGGAAATACAACGTACGTAAATAATTTTCGAATATTATATTCCTACGCATCTGTTTACTAATTTTAGCGTATGTAATAGACGCTCCAAATTTTATTGTGAAACCCTATATCGGAGGGGTCGTGGGTGAGTTCACCAAACTGCAATCATCTGGCCCCTCTGCACGCATGTTGATGCGTAGCGCCTGCAGTATTTTTAGTATCGACCAGGCCAAATTAGACGTTCTGTTTAGAAGATAGAGTTGGAATTATACAGCACGGAAGTAATAAGCTCCATTGTACAGTGACACAGCATCTTCGCATAGACTCTGTTGTAAAGGCACAACGTCGAAATTGGCTCTATTCTGAAGGACGCGTCGTTCCCATTGCGCAGACGCGGAAGCTCGGAGTACGTCACACTAGCGTTAATCTTGGGCTTACTCAATCTTGTTTTCCTATCGTTTTATTGTCTCCCCAGATAAATTATCCGCGATGTGATCTCATTAAAATTTTGGTGTAAGAGTTCTTCATAATTTATTTCTTGTAAACAATTTTTTGTTTGTTGTAAATTGTGTGAGAAAGTCTGTGGTTGTTTTCCGTACGGCAGCGGTGACTTCCGCGGCTAGCTTCATCCCGTTTGCCAGTTTGTTTATGTATTGAAAGACAACAGATCGGTGCAGCCGGCTTCTGTGAGCTCCGTAATACGAAGCTCAGTGCGTGGTTTCAGTGAGACGCGAGTTATGAATGGAGCTGTTTTAACGAGATGGCTTAGCGTTCTTACGAACTCGTGAACAACTGGGTGGTTATCGTGTTAAGATTTAATTATTAGCAGTGAAATAATCCACGGGAATTGTGTACGGTGAAATTCTGCATTATCGAACTGTAAAGAGATACGGGGTAGGATACTTATTACAATTATTAATATTATTGCAATGAAAATTTAAGTATAGCAGCTGATTTTACGGAAGTGTTCCATACATTGAAGGGTAAGTTTAATTGTTTACAGTATATCTGATTAGGTACATACTTATAATTAGATTCTAGCTATCTGGTGAGTAAAGCATTATTTTACCGCATTAAGTCTATGGCAGGCAGCGGGCACCTATTGTTGTCACTGAATTCTTTATTAATTAGGTACTTCCTAGCTTTTGCCCACGGATATATTACATTATACTTTCCTATTATATATGTCGAACCATAGCTATCAAATAGTAAACACCCCGTTTAAATCCGTCCAGTAGTTTTCATTGATACTTGAACAAGCAGGCAATAATTCCAAAAACACTTGTTTTGCATTTAGAAACATCCAAACAGGTAGCCTATTGGAATAAACTAAAACTAATCTTACGAATTTTATCGCGTTTATTATATGTTTTTTACGTTCCCGACGTTTCGACTGCTTTACAGCAACCATGGTCACGGGAGGACTGAGGTGTTTGACGTCCTAGTGTCAAAGTTTGAACTGGGTGGCCTATTACACATATACACCTATTTTCAATATTCAATGTACCGACACAGCCCAGATATAGTTTTAAGATAGTATATGTTACTTAGATAAAAAAATACACAAAAAAAAGCCTATTTGAATTTCCTAAAACACCTAAGTAGATGGTAGGTATCTATTTAGGTTTATGTTTTTTATAGGTACCTACCCACCTACTAAGTTTATATAAACTTCTTCAATCCTCATACAATCTGCATGGGGCGTTTGAGTCTTTGTCACAGATTAACCAAAAGTTCTTAGAACTAACTACCTAGTCATAGTACCTATGTATGTAGTATAAGTATCTGCGAATTACCTACTTAGCATTTACTTACACGTTAAACTTGTAGCAAAGAAGCTCCAGTTATTACATCATACACTGAATAAGTATCTACTTGTGTTCTATTAGGGCCAATTAATTTTAATTAATCTTAATAAATCGTTAATTTCGGTACGGTGTTGTTGTCATAACAAGCTAGCAACGACTGCCTTATTGTATCATGCCCCTACAATACAATAATTTAACAACTATAACTTCAATTAATCCAGGCAACATATCAACCGTTCCTTAGTAGATACGGTACCCTATGGTCCAAAACTAAACATCGCTTGTATTATGAGTATCGAGACCATGGCCTGCGGGGATCCCAATGCCTAACACTTAGACAAGTCCTGACTACGAAAAAAACTTTTTCTGAAATTGGCATAGGCGTAAATCAAACCCGCACCTACCCTTACGTTCATATACCATTAGACCATGACAATGGCATTACAACAAATATTTAAAGTAGGCGATTTGTAATGGCGCCGTTGGGAATGGATTACAACTTTCAATTCTAATAATTTAGGATTAAATGCTTAAGTGGAGATATTAGTATAGCTTCTTGTAACATCCTAAATTCTGTCTAGCTTGTAAGTAATATACCGATCTACATAGTAAGCATATTTTATTGTACCCTCGTGCTCCATGTTACTGTCCTCCTAATCCTGGACCCGAGATAACAAGAAAACTGTGATTTATCAGCCAAGGGGCGTCGTAAAATGCTAAGATGATGTTGTTCCCGGCTATGTACAGAGAGACAATCTCGAATAGTACCTACCCACTATTGTTACCTACATGCCCAGGCAGTACATACATAGCACGACTAATCCCCGTCGGGACGGTATATTTCGTATAGATATACTTATCGCATTTTCCAACTAAGGTAGCCGGTAAGCCCATTGTTGCAAACGTGCGGTTCCTCATAGTTGGTCTATGTAGTTGGAAAGGCTAGATCAGGGCGCGAAATTCAAGATTTTGTTGGTTTTTATTTTTTTACGACAAATTGCACACAATTAAGGGTTTTGCACACGTCGACTTTTTCGCATGCGTCCACAGAGCTCGCGTCAAACGGTCTATTCATCAGTACAGCATAGCGCCTGTTTTGCGTTTGACGCGGTTTAAATAGTGCATAAATAACTCGTCGTGTGCATCGGCTCTAAGATTTTTTAGCATAATTTAGGATTTAAATAAATAAGAGTCATTAATTTGATGACGCGAAATATTAGTCGTAACCAGAATTCGCCGCAACACCTCTTAAATTTCGAATATTCATAGGCATAAATCAATCATAATTCAATCAAACCGTACTTAGTATCCTAGCGTTGCCTGAAAGCCTTCCCAGACGATAGCAGCGTCCGTGCATGGCGAGGGTACTTTACCTACTAGGTTCCTTAGATAGGTAGACGTGGGTCATGGTACAATAATATGCTACGAGAAGTGTTCTCATCCGCGACATAGCTACCTAGGTCACGAGATTGACCTAAGACTTGGTCATCGGTCATCACCAATGAGCGGTGTTAATTCTATGAAGATATCAATTAATAGCAAAACTGATCGTGACGTAGCCATCGTCGGAAGGGAACACCTTGCGCAGCAAATTATTATGTCATGGTGCAGGCTAAATGGGCTCACTCGATCACAATACGAGTGTATCTACATATATATATATGCCCCAGTCATAGTTATTTCAGAGTACTGTAGTAAAAGTCGGCACAATATAAACTTGCGTAGGCCGCGTGTAACTTTGTTCCCTGGTTAATATTATCGTAATTAATCTTTTGCAAAACGTGCCTAAACGTGCCAACTAGTTTACACTGAGTGGTTATTTATTTAGAAAATGTCGGTTACATTTTTTAGGAGTCGACCTCGTTGGTTAGTGATAGTAGATTGTAATATCAACTAGACTAAAAGTCTAGAGCATCTAGTGAAAAGTAGGTCTTACGCTGTTACATGGCATTTTATGTCCATAAGATACATGTTGGGAATTAGGTTAACAGACCGAATTTGCATCACCACAATACGATCTAAAACGGCTATCAACAACGTAGGGATGAAGGCTGCCAGACTGAAATGGTATTGGGCGGGACACGTTTGTTGGATGGGCCTGGAGAGACGGGCAAGCCGGCACGCAACGAGTGCCTGTAGATGGGCGCTGTCGCCGAGGCAGACCCAGGAAACGTTTGTGTGACGAGCTGGATGTACTGGAAAAGAAATAGGCTAGCCTAGAATGGATAAAAAAGAAAGATAAATATGCCAGCTGCATGCAGATATACGATTTCTTTGCGTTTTACATTGACTTGCTCATGTTAGAAATGTCCTGCATCCCTGCGCGACTACTAGCATACATTTTTTAAATCAATCGTTTTGCGATCGCGAACAGTATCTACTTGCCATGCTTTTATCTGTGTTAAATACTTACGCGACTTACGGGACGCGACAAGCACGTATGGTCAAGTAACTGGCTTGACTTTGTGCGAGTAACGTGCATGTATATGTGATACATAAAGAAGCTACTGAGGATGTCAGCCACCCACGCACAAATTTGCTGTAGATGATAAGTGGTCAATATTACAGTGCAGTTCCCGTTCGTTAGCGGTTACGTCTTGTTAATTGCCGCAATAGGTTCTTTACTGGACGTAGCATTTCTGTTCACATTCAACGGTAGGTTTCAGATCTACGGTAGTAAGACGAGATTATTCGTTAGCTAACCGTATAATCCATAGTCTGTCTGTTTAGACACATTGTATGGAGAATTGAAAGTTTTAAGTACTGTCCGCTAGCGGCGCTGTTCGATTTGCCATACAATGTGTCTATATTCAGATACTATAAACTATATAGTAAGCTTACGAATAATCTCGCACTTGATGTATTGATGCTATATTCGTTTCCTATCCTTGCAAAATTTTAACGCTTTCATTTGCACCCTATTCTTAGACTAGGATTCCTGATAACTAAGATATTTTCGAGAATTCAAGTCCTTGTGAATTTAGAAAACGTCCATTTGTTATCATTAAGTCTTGGCTTAGAGACAATCTCAGCGACTGAGTTTTACGACCTTCTACACTTTATCAACTATTTTCTGTTGTTGTCTGCTTTTAAATGTACTTAGATCTATTAAAACTTATTAGAATCCCGAATATTTAACAAAAATACATAAATAACAACACGTATTCGATTTTTTTCCTTAAAATTGAGATTGTCGCATCATGACCTTGTGTTTCCTGCATTTTCTCCATATATAAAATAAAAAAGTACAAAATTTTCAAGATGATGTGATGATGTGAATAAATATTGTTCTTGTAAACAGTAAGCCCAACATGTTCCCCGCCTTCATCAAAATTAAGAATAAACAATTTACGTTAAAAAATAGGGTAAGGTTAACGTTTCTGATATTAGTTTGTTGTGACTTCTAGAATAAATTCATGTATTTTTACAAAAGTCAAAGTTTCATGGAATATAATTTAATTCCGATGACGTTAAACCTTTAATCTTATGACATAAAACTTCTGTGACTATGTCTCTTTGTGAATGTATTTGTTTTAAGGCTTGTTGACTTTTTAGCGTATCGTGTGTCCGTCTACTGGGCTAAGGTCTCCCCTTTTGGTCTTGGCTTGCCTTTTGGCTTGTTGTAGCCATGTTTTACCTCCTATGGTAAGGTAATCATCTTCGCCTCGGTCTGCCACGACGTTGGCAATCCCAACTTTACTTTAGCTGTTTTCACACACACGTTTTTGAGTAATGGAGAGTAGGGTGGTGTTTCTGACACTGTGCGTCCTTTTAACACCTAATATACTACATTCTATTGCTTTATGGCATTTTGCTGCATTGCTTGTTAACACTTCTCATTTTTGTTCTTGTACGGTACGGTACGATGCGCTGTTTTTTCTCAAACACCTTTTTATAATCAAATATTCACGGAACTTATTGTGGACTAACAGAAAGCTTCGCTAAACTTTCTTAATATCCGGTAAACAAACTCTCTGAAAATATAATTTGTAAATTATATTTTTTTGATTTCTTAGTTGCCGGTAAAAAGGGACCTTGTGCGATGGTTTTACGATCTGGCAATGACGTTGGCAACTGTCCGATCTTATCTGTCGCTGACCCAACCCTTTTCACTGCCACTCTGCTACGCATTACGTAGGGATCTTACACATCTGCCTTCATGAAGTCAGGCACGTAATGACCTACACTTATCGTCACTTATTTGTGATTGCCACAATGTCGAGGGCGTTCCGTTAATGTTTCATATTTTTTATAGCAATTGACGACGACCTTCTAAATTATTCATGCAATGTGGGTATATTTCAGGCGCATCGCAAAATTCCAGGCAATTAAATGGATCATAATCATTTTGCAGCTCACAATTACGTAGTCGTTACGCAGTTGAGATAACGATTAAATTAAAACATAATAGCACCTACTTCATTTACATAGCTGACATAAAATAAAATACAATTGAATTGAGAAGCTTCTCCTTTTTGTTGAAGTCGGTTAGTCAAAGGTCGAAGCATTAGTAGATTATGGTTTAAAAAGTCTAAATCTATTTAGTGATAGGTATTATATCTGCAAACTTTGCAACTGTTTCTAAAATCTTTCTTGTATTACTTTTCCAACAGTACAGTCATTGTAAGATACGTGTTCCTGTTAAAATTGTAGTGTTGCTTCAAATCTAGCAGTATTTGTTGGTTTCACGTCCCACTATAAATCTGTTCTCAGATGGCTCTTCAGTTATCGGCAACTGACCGTTGTATCCAACCCTCAAGCCCAACCTCGCCCCTAGTGTAGTCCCGAATTCTTTATCGATGGATTCGTTTCGTCATCGCATCACCAAAATTATTCCGATGCTGCTCCTGTTTGCATTTAAATATTTATCGTATTATAAGCTGTTTATTTGAGTAACTGTTATAAAACGAGTGGAGAGGCCCATAAAAGTTGATATAGCAGATCCTCAATATCCGTACCAATGCAAGAATCGAGTGCTAAGGCTAATTCTTGGTTTTAGCTATCCGAGAATTCAGCTATGAGCGTCCGACACAATGATGGATAGATCATTAGCTCATACAACATTTGTAATGTGTGTTTCTATACCTTCCAATTTAGTATATTGGCTATTTTCTTTTATTTTAGATTTTATTCATCTAGCTTTCCTAGAGTCCAGGTTTGATTTTATAATGAATTCCGCACTTATTGTATCGTGCATGATACCGTCCTCCATATCCGTATTCTATTCTATAATATGCATGGAGAAAGGCGAGATCCAAATACATTTTTGTTTCTTTCTTTTTAGGCCGTACAATAAGTATGAGCTATTTCTCATATCAAAATGCAATAGGATGCCACCTCTCAATAATCCGCGTCTACAGAGTATAATTACTTATATACAGAGTTTTATGTTTTTGTAGGCTCGGCACTTACACTGAATGCAGTGGTACCACAAAAATCAATTTACTCTGCGCCGTTTGCGCGTGGATTTATAAAAGTGTAGAGCTTTCATCGTGAGTAAAAAATGCTGTGGTAGTGCCGCCCTAGCTAACTGTTCGGGTATCACTACTCGGGTAGGGCGACGGTCAAACGCTCGCCTCACGGTGTGATTCCTTCTGATTATCATCTCTTTCGATTTCATTGCCTAGTTTTACGGAGGTGACCTTTTCTTTATCTGTTAGTACTATTCCTAACCTGAATATAGTGTCTAAACAGGAGGAAATTCAAGGCTGATCTTTCGCAATAAAAATTGCTTTGATATAATGATAAAGAATCCTGCCAGAACGGATACATATCTAAACACATACATACAAATGTATATAAGGCTATAACAATAAAAAAATACCACTTGGTCAATTTAAGATCTCTGAAATTGAGAACGATTACTGATTAAAATTGTCTTAGAATGTTTTGAATAAGCGAGCCGAGTCAAATTAAATGATATTCTGAAAAAAGTTTGCATCTTAGAGACCAGTTTGCTTTAATGCGTTTTGCTTGTTTGCTACCTATGCATGTTATTACTTATTCATAGATATTTCTTTCGTTTCATATTAAGATATTAATCTTTATATATCCGATAAATCTGTATTCCTAAAATTGTTTTGAACGCATATAGCGTTCAAACAATTTTAGTAATACATATTTATCGGCAATAATCACAAATTTTCTAACGGATATTTTGTTGGCCAAATGGGGACTTGGCAACATTTCAGAGGAAATAAAATTCTCATTTTGAATTATGTAGGTCTAGCGTCATCAATATTCCTTTGAAATTGCCAGAGCCATATATAAGGAGGTTGATTGGGTACATTGTGCACAAGCCTAGAAAATAGATGAGTACATTGGAAACTTAATTATGTCTCGGTTCAGTAGTGTCTAGTAGTAGAAGCTGCTAGTCAAAAATAAAGTAATCTACTTCGCTATAATTAATCGTGATTTTTTGTTGGTGATAACCCAAGCTGGTATCACTCCAAAAACTTGCCACAAGCTTAATTAATAAACAAACAAACAAACACTATCCAAAGTGGCAGTTGATTAGGAAAGTGTTAAATATATTACACACTTCACGAATACATGTAAAAAAAATTTATGGCACTTATTTCAATAATTTGGAATAGGATAAACTTGAGCGAAGTAGCTGGGCATAATACAGCATCTTTTACAGAATTCTTACAGTGCACATTATTGTACGTTTATTTCATAATCCAAAATTGGTATCGACTAACTAATGTCACTGTTCATTGTTTCAAACAATCTATAGCTCATTTTAACAAGTAAGTATAATAAGGTGCAGCAAGCAGGGTCGTTGACCAATATTATCGTCGTTCTCGTAACAAAGAGCCCTTTGACGGAGTGCAGCGGGTGCTCCGTTTCTATACCACAAAAGCGCATAGTGAGCCGTCTGTTACTCATTATTGCAATATGTTCCGAGAACATGTGAAGGGAAATATTCTGTCTATAACAACACACTTGACAAAGCAATGCAAGATATAGATACACCATGAAGCCTGTAATGCCCGAATGAGTAGACCGTGGTGCACTGTGGTGCATCCACAATCCGCCGATGGTGTTTGGTCCTAATGTAAAAGGGGGCGAGCCTATTCCCATTGTCACATTGTTGAATTATAAATGTAACAACCCTTTTAATATTTGTCTTGGACTTCTTACATGCTCTATTCAGGAAATATAGCTTCGGTTATGATGGTTAGCAAATTTGAATTTGATTTGATGATTAGAATCGTTAAAAGAAAATTCTGCCGAAACAAACCCCTGAAACCAGTTTCGAATACGTGTACAGTGGGGATTATGATTTTAAATGATGAAAGTTGAAAACATTGTGCGAGCATGAAAGGGATTTGTTATTACTACACGGAAAACATGAAATCGTTATATTTTTTCTCGCTTCCCATTTTTATGTAAATTGGATTTTATTTACAAACCGTCGTCGTTAGTATGGCGTTCAAGCTAAAATAATATGTCGAACCAATACTCGTTAAGCACACCCATGTTTTTTTTTTTAAATTTAATTGGCATGTAGCTACTTAGATAGGTTTTAAACGTTGGTCGCTGTTGATTTCCACTTTTTAAATTGATTTTTAAACATCTAAATATGACTGAATTTGAATTTAAGAATAATGAATGCCTTTTATCCCTTCGGGCTTTGATCAACACCCCCGAGTTTAGCATTTTCCTGCCTCATATTGGCTAATCTAACTAAAACATTGATTGCCGCGAATGTGATACCTATTTAATAAATCGTCCTTCTCACCCTCCTTAAGTTTTTCGCGCGTAGTAAATCCTACCAAATGAAATGTGTCCCGTTATATTTTCAGCGGAAAGCCGTGCAATAAAGTATGTTGCGATTTGAGTAGAATATGCATTTAGTGGCACGACAGCTATAAATTCACGGGCAGCAAATGAACGAGCTTCCGTTCGCGCAGCGTTTTGTGGGCTTTACGTTCCCGAGATATGGGCTTACTACATGAAACAACTTAAAAACTACAGTGCGATAAAGTCATTGTGATTTGTAGAAACCGTTTAAGGTTGAGAATAAACGTGCTTTTGTGTACATGTCTAAAGTTGGAACATGATCATTTCGCTTGATAGATTTCCCGCCCGCAGTCGATATATTGAACTTTAATGGCGTATAGAATGGAAAGTGGGCGTTAGGTTAATTTATTTTTGTTACCTGATTGATTTTTAATGAACCTACCTCTAAATATTGGTCTTATTAGCGTAGTAGTGTATTGGAAATTCGTGTTGACTTTAAAAAAATGAGGTCGTTACCAATAGGAATTAAAATTTTAAAAAAATATCCCAGGAAAGTTGATAAGCTTGTTATTTATTCGTTTACGTAATGAGATTTAACATTACCTCGGCCTCGAGCAACAAAGAAGTCTGTGATAAATCAAAACGTTATTTACCGTAAACAAATTTAAGTTCGTTATTGAAAGTTTTGCATAATTTACTTTTGACGGGAGAGAAATAACTTTAGATGAACAACATTATTATGTTTATTATTAATTTACGATATTTTAAATATGCTAACAGGATTTGAAAGACTAGACGTCAGCGTGAGTCTGGCATAAATACCTTTAGTTTGACAACAGTTTAAATTGCATTTTTTATGTTAGGTTGACTATTGCCATAAAAGTTTCCTAAAAGAACAATATTGCTGTTACTGGTCATTAGTCAGGCATCCATTTTCGCATAGAGGCCTCTTATTTTTTAACACAGTTTTTAACATCTCTATTATAGTTCTAAATTCAATGGTATCATCATGCACGATGAAGCATGTAGGTATTGTTACTATTTCTTCAAAATTATGCTTCGTACCGTGATTCAGATTACTTGGATCTAAAAATTAAATGCATGAACCTGCAAGCTTTTAGACATTGAAAGCTGGCCAACTTTATCATTAGACATTGTGTCACACTGCAATTGTGAGGCATCTTGTTCATCTGTTTACATAATTATTCTATTCGTTCTAAGATCGTGAGGTCGTGGTTACAGTATTCAAATAATATATTTCTTAGCATGTGAGTATTTAATTATTTTCATTATAATGCACATTGACCAGGATACAGTTCCTAGGATAAATGTGAAACTAAAATCCTGAGACGATCATTTTTTTTTAAATATAGCGCAATCAAGTATAAGTATTATTGAAAATTTAAATTTGCATCAAGAAACTATTACTTAACATCGCGCGACATTGTACTACTACTACATAGTTTGTTTTCAGCACCGGATGTAACTACCACCGGTGTGTGATTGAGCATACCGATGTGCACCGGATGTAAGCACATCGGTATGCTCAATCACACTGACCCACATTATATGAACCAACGTTATGGTTCAGGCACATGGTGTAAGATTGTATCTACGTAATTTATAAAACATTAACTTCTGAAAAGTTCAGAAACATCTGTACTAACATTTCAATCGTATATATAACGTTATGGGCGGTATATCAAACGTTTACGTTATCCAACCGGACCATTAGCGTTAGAAATTGAGCTGAAAACGACGACGAACACGTGTTACCTACGCGAGAATAGTTAATTTGTTTATTTCAAGAATTTGGGCTGGAATCCTATTCAGCGTTAAGTTTCCAAAAGTTTTATATTAGAGACGCTACATTAGAGAAAAAATAAAAATAATTTCATTTACCTCGATGTAAACTGGGTGATCCATTATTTTTTAAGCTTGTAAATTAAATTTATAGATTCCTTATTAGCAAGTGTTTTTATTCAAAACTAATGCGTGAGCGATTACGAGCGGTAAATTATGGTTTTGTGACTTTATTTTGTTTTAGGAGCTTCGACTATCACTAGTGTTTTTTATTTAAACGGAGTTTCGTTGTCATTGTATCTGTTTGCTGTTTACTATTCCAGTACCATTTCACCCACTCGTAATAAAGCAGGATTGAATAAGCCGTCAGCCAGGCGTAAATCAAGCTGTCTGCACCGCTTCTCCTGCATCCTCTTTGTTATTGTTAGTGTTGTAAACTATAGTTTTACCAAGATGTATACATAAACTATGAGCTGCATTATACAATAAAGCTTATTTATGAGTATGTATACATATAGAGAAATATAAGTTCTGTTTATAGAGGTAATGAAAAGTTTCAGTGTTGCTTGACTTTAATCAAGTTTTCCATCAATATGACTGCTTCTCACTTGTTTTGCGATTCCTAAATATTCCATTCATGTATGGAATCATCAATCATCAATCATCATTGAGTGATGTATCATCATGAGTGATGTATCACTCATGTAGATACATGAGTGATACATCACTCATGTATCTACACAAAATTCCAAAGTCATTGAAATCAGATTATTTTAGATCTTAAAATATTATGCTCTTACCTAAGCCTAATTTATAGGTTTTATGAGGATAACAAACGAAATACTTCTCCAAAGCAGCCAAAATATTTAATGTAACTCAATAAATGACTAAATAAAACATCAAGAACCATTCCCAAAGTTTGTGAAACCTTAGATTTGAAGTAATCGTTAAATTAACGCTGAAATACGAAATGTATCCCTAATAACCCTAAATATAAACTTGTTACCGACGGTCAGAATGGGGATAAACCCGCTCCCTTAATAGCTGACCCTCTAGGAAATCACAAGGTGAGCCATTCGAACTAATAAAATACGAAATTCTTGGACAATTCTAATTCTTAACATTCTGTGCCCAAAAGTATTTTAATTCTCTGATTTAGAGTTCATATTCGATTGCCTTAATTCACTGTCAGGGTGCTTTCAGTAGACCAAGGGTAAGGGTCAATTTAATTAATTACAGAAACCGCGACATGCGCCCTATTAAACATTTGTTACGTGTTAGAATGAGATAGAATTTATTATCATTATATTTTTGTAGGAGTAGTGACTGTCAAAATGCAGTAGAGGTTTTGCCTCAGGTTTTGTCCGAGCAAACATCGATTTTTCTGTTTCTTGACCAAAAATCGTTATAGCATGATTATATTTACCCGTTTCATTTAGTGTAACCAATCGTGGAAATCCCGCTGAAAACGGTCCAACAGTTTTGCCATTATGCTCGAACAAATATATTTTATTAATGTTAGTGGTTCGTAAAATACGTATTATTAGGCATATTAAATATTATCATCATTCTTTCAATTCTTCTGGCCACTCCGATATGTACCGTAATGTTATGTGATAGTTCCATTGCAACAGAGGAAGTCTTGAATCGAGGCAATATGGGATATAATTTATTTTTGCATTTTAATCAAATATAGGACTCTCGTCCGCCCCTATCGCTGCAGTAATTATTGAATTACGCATCCCAGGGGCGTAACTTGAGCTTTGGAGAGGCTTTTAGAGCGTCTTTGTGACATTATTTATTTAGAGATTAGAGACAATATTTCGGTTGGAATTTATGAGGTACAGCCATGAGAGTGATAGCCCTATGTTCTCATATAACTTAGAATGTAGGTACACAATTATATTCTATTCATAAGCGTATTGTTCGATGATATAGTTGTGGATAAATTGAAAAAAAAAGACCGAGAACAAACTTTTATTCTATTGTTTCTGCACTGCAGCCTTCTTTATTATTCAATTCAGTTCGTGGTTCAGTTAGAAAGGTCGATCACGATCACTTAATACGATCGTCAGTCGGTACGTGAGTAACATTCCTTACTTTAAATTTATCTTTATAAACAGACTGAAATTTGCACACTGTTTATTTTCAAGACAGAATCGACCTGTTTTCGATAAGCTAAATTTATTTTCTAAAATAAATCAAAATTTTCCGTAGGTACATCAGTCTACAGAAATTTCTATTGCTGTGAACATTGTGTAACGCCGTTATATTTAACCTTCGATTAACGAAATGCAAGATGACTCAGTCTCAGGCTGAGCTATTAAAAGACCAAACGTCTTTCTACTGATGTTGATCTATTTACGTCAAATAACATCCCACAATTCGATTGTGACTAATAAAAGAACTATCGAATGGAATAGTCGGAAGTAGTCGCCTATTTGTGACCTCAATTTGCTGTTTCGAGAACAGGTTCAATTTTCCTAAACATGCAAATTTTCTAATATTATATTGTCTCAAATTTACAGGTATAATATTATCCGTTTTTGAATTCTTTAAATATAGACTTAATAGTATCACCAACCAAAACGAACAGTCAATTTCATCGAATCTCTATTGACATTCTCATTTTAGCTTAAGTAGGTATACGTACGCTCATTTAGAGAAAGGCCATTGTAAGCAAAGTGACATGACTGGGGGAGGCTTGGTGGAGGTGTGGCGGCTAGATACACATGTCATTCGCCCGTTTCCGCCATATTCAGGTCTGCTCGCTCGCAGCCACTTTATCGCGCTCGCTGGTATAGAATACGGCTTATGTATTTGCCGATCGTTGAATACCACAAAATGTAAATAAGAAAGCCAGAAAACATTTCTGCGGATAAATTTTCTTCTAACATTTGCATTGTGCTCGTATACCTATTTCACAACCCTGAGCTTATAAATTCTTCAACATTCTGAGTCTTCCAGTGAATTGTTGAAGGATGTTTTGTTAACAATTTAATAGTCTACGAGCAGCAGCTAAAGCTAAAGCAGCAGCCGTGTGGAGCAATCTGAACGGTTAATCGTCTTTTCTACGTGACCCAAAGTTACCCATAACCTATAACTATTAAAAACACCAACTCGCGTATTGTGTGATGCCTCCAGACGATAGATACTTTAAATATTTTTCCACATCTGATATCTATACATATAAATAAAATTGGAGTGTCTGTTTGTAATATTAAATTTTTTTTTTTTTTTTATTACATTATAGGCAAGTATTTGATCTCGATCTCACCTGATGGTAAGTGATGATGAGATCTACGATGGAGCATACTTGCCTAGGTAGGAAGGCGGCAGTAGATCGAGACGCTACATTCACTAAGCACATGCAGCGCAACTGATCTGACCCGCCATCCATGAATGGCAAAAAATAACCGCTTCTTACTAAATGCATTTGGATGTATACACGTTACCTATACCGAAACAACATTTTTTACAATTTTTGTCTGTCTGTCTGTCTGTCTGTCCGTCTGTCTGTCTGTCTGTCTGTCCGTCTGTCTGTCTGTCCGTCTGTCTGTCTGTCTGTCTGTTTGTTCCGGCTAATCTCTGAAATGGCTGGACCGATTTTGACGGGACTTTCACTGGCAGATAGCTGATGTAACAAGGAGTAACTTAGGCTACTTTTATTTTAGAAAAAAAATAGGATCTCACGAAAAAAAATTAAAACCAATGTTGCAGCGCAGCGCCTGATTAAGTTTGATAGCAACTTGCAATGCGTCCCGCGGGCTCAGAATGGGCGAACAGGCTGTTGTCAACGGTTGTTTTTGTTAAATACCACGCGGACGAAGTCGCGGGCAACAGCTAGTTAGTTATATGAACATATGACTTAAGACAATCCAAATATGTGGAAGGGATGAGACGATTGGAGTGAGAAGCCACTCGACATTCAGAAGTGGTACATCACGGACTTCCTGACGTGCCATAACTAGCTTATAGATCAATCTTCGATCTTCCTGCATCATGGAATGTTTAAATGTCGTACCTATTGATATACTTATTGGTTTCTTAGATTGAGCTCGATGCGATAGTAACATTCTTATGCTAATTATGAAGGCTAAATCATTTTAAGTTGAATTATCATAACACCCTTGGCGTTTTAAGGTTCAAACATTCTGAAAAATGTTGGTATTGCAAACAGAAAATTCCTCTTTATTGGTTATAGGCAAATAAGTTGTACGTTGTATCAATCGTTTCATATGTGATTTAAATAGGAACATTATGACAAATATCCGCTGAAATGTTTACGCATTTGTCAAATGCTTGTTGCAAGCTGTTAGTTTGGGCGTGAGCAGACCGCAACATTTCAGTTAGATCCTATTTGATAGAATGCGGTCACATTCACGTTTGCGGTTATGTACCTACATTCATATCACGGGTTCTGGGTATACCTATTGTACAATTTGCTGTTTCTGGATATGGAGGCACGTTATATATATTTCGGAAATAAGAAATGTTATAACCTAATGTTTTACAGTTGAGCCTAATTTCCTAAGCCTCTATACGCTTTCAATAAAATTATTTGTTACATGAATAGTAAGTTATAGTTCAATGCTAAGTCAAAAGAACAAACGTGTCAATCATGCATGATAATAAACAGAAACTGCATTCCTAGATTAAAGTTAGTTATGTGGATAACATAGAATCCTGGGCGAATAACTTCGCAAATTGCAAAATGATTCATTCTCATCGTGCGCCTCGACCTTCGGCCCCGATAGAGACTGCATCACTGCCTCGAAATAATTCACCTCTAACACACTGACCTCGCTTTAAATAAAATTACCTACTTTCAGTTAACGACTGTGCTCTTTACCCAGATGCGCTTAAAGTACTAAAACAGGTACATGCTTCAATGTATTGAGCTTCTGGTTGATTGATTGATGCGGTATCTTAGGTTATTCTTGTTCTTTAGCTAATCATATAGTCTACCTTATTTTGGTATAAGCTTTTTTCAGCATGCACATCTTTCGCCTTACATGTGCGACCTGTATCGAGTTTGGTACCTAGCTTTATCCTAACGCTATATTTCCAGGGCATTTAGGTTCTCCTTTGCGGGCTTTACCATGGCCTCTACACATTAGAAGTGATTTACACTAAAACCCTGACATCGGGTAAAATTACCTTGAGCCAATTTTCACATGAGACATGCTCCTCTTTTAGTAGAATTGCCGACTTTGCTTTTGATCTGTATGACATTTATTGGATTTGTAGTATCAGTGTTATTCTCGTAGTAAAGGTGTTAACTCACCCGTTTGATAAGGCAGGAACATAGGCAGTTAGGTATTAAAAATAGTTTTATTAATTTTTTCTAGTAATAGTTAATGCGATGTGACTACTAGCCGCTCCTTTTACGTAACTAGTTATTAGAGACAAAAGTAATTACTTCCAGAAAATATCCTAAATAGATCACGATACACGGGTGCGTTGCTGAAACTACGTCAATATATATTATAGGAATATTACAAAGTGGCAGCATCGTAAATAGGTTAATGGAATTTCATTCACATTTCACTTCCCTTTTACAACATCTGCCGCCTATAGGTTATTTATGTGCTTCCAAATTTTATGAGGTATTTAAACGATCACGAGGACGGTTCATAAAACTAAATATACAAACCACCCAAACTGTTAAAGTGATTGAGTAACAGAACCGTGTGATTGGGATAACCCGGTCTAATTTTAATTTGGGTGCAGCGCCGGAGGCTCATTCATCCAACTAACGTTAATCACCAGCTTCTAGTTACTGTACCTACTGCTCCAAGCTAGAATTTAACATTCCTAGTTAAGCCAATTTGTCTTTTTGATAGTAGAAAAAATTAATTATATTTGTTGCAGGCTCGACTCCCAGCGCTCGACGCTCCACCGCTAAATTGACTGAATTTAACGAAATTGTGATATTAGAAATGTCTACGGGCTTCCAGTTTACGCTTTAATATTTTCCATGACATGACGGGAACATTGCGACGCATTGACAGTTTATTTTGGCAGTGAAGTTGTGTATTGTGAATGTGCGAGGCGATGGAGTGAGGAGCGGGCGATGACTGCGAGGGAGGTGGAGCTGTCAGGCGGAGCGCCGTGGGGCTTCCGCATGCACGGCGGCGCCGATCAGAACCAGCCACTCAGGATTTCGAGGGTACGTTCAGAAACGTTTTGTGTGCTAACAATATATATAATAACGAAAGAAAACTAGAAGTTTATCACAATAGCAGGATTTTATTTTAGGTTTGTGGTAGTGTTATGTAACGTCAGTATTGTTTAAGTTAGCTACTGGATCTAGCATATTAGGAAGGTATGCGATGCATTTTTAAAACATCCTCTCTAAGCCCTTTGAATTATATGCGTTTACGTTATAAAATCTACGCTGAATATACGTTGAGATAAACATCGTTCGCCAGATCGAAACGGTCTTCAGTTATAAAACGGTCTGCAATAATATCTTTCGGTTCATTGTAAAAGTGAGCAATTTACTTCTTGAAAACTCCTAACAGCCGGTTGGTATCAGATTACGCAATTAAAGTTCGTTGTTAACCGTGGAACATGGTTCGTTCTCGTTGAGAGCACTTTGTTTGTGGGAACTCGCCACAATTTGTCAAGAGAATCGTACTGTAGTATAACGTAGGGACCCAGCTAGATGTTATATTAGTCGGTCGTGTAAGAAATAATTTTACTTATGTACAAACCAATCCTTTTGGGAAATACTACATGTTTAAGTAATGCTTGCCACCTGTGAGTCACTTCTTGCTTATTACTTATACACCATATTTGGAATTATTATATGCTATGTAGAACTTTTACCGTACGCAATCAATCTGATAATATTGTTTTATTGTCTTGTTAACTCCATAAAATAAGCTGTTCAGGACATCTAAAACTTAATTGTTCTGATGGATACAAACTAAACTCAAGTTTCACAAAAATCTGCGTTAGTGGTTTGTATTATAGGAAGTGTTTTGTTCATAAATAGTCAACTTCTTCGTACCTGCTGCTTTCAGTCTTGACGAAATTGGTCTTTAGTAAGATGTTAAACATGTTGGATCCTCAATTTTGTTTCGAATGTTAAGTTGTTATATTATTTTTTCAGCGCTACAACGATACTCTCGAGCGCACCCTCGATGTGAGTAAGATTGTGTGCCAAATTGTGTTTGCTCACCAAACAATAATCAATCATTTCGCCTAACGAGACTCGGTATCTTTATTAAAAAATCCTTTTACTTTTTCCTCATCCTACCAATCACATAAGCCGTATCAATCTATATAATTTTAACAGCTATCTACCAGGCATGTATGCTGAATTCAGATAGCTTTTACTAACGTTTTTTTTCATGCGTGTGCTGTGTAAAGTGTTCTTTAGAATTAACGTGTATAATGAATAAGTACCCTAATACTTAAGTATTATGAGACTAACTTATTACTGTCTCGTCATAATCAAAGAAGTACTTTAGAGGCATTACGCAAAACTAATATTTCTGGGATTCATGATAGGCCCCAGAAATATTAACATTTAATGTTTTCTACGTTCCTTTTAGTTTGATTGCTATTACTTTACTAAATCACATTAATATCCGAAGAAAAACTGTAATATTTTCTTTGCCGTAATTTTCACGGAGTTTTGCCTTCGGCATCAATAGATGTCGCTGACAGCAGGGTAAATCCCGCTGCTTAATGTAACAAGATACCGTGATCCCTTTCTATACAACATGGATTATTATTTGATGGCACAGACAAGTATAAAGATAGTAATTCACCATCCATTTTTGTTACTTTTGTATAGAAAAGTGTACACTCAGACTCTATGTTATTTCTTCATCCAAGCTTTTAAACACGAGATATTAAAAATGTATCGATTCCCGCTTATAAAAAACACCATATTCATATCGATCGAAATAATATTCAAAACTTATATATAATAGAGAATGAACGTAGAGACGACAGGGTATAGTAATCTCTATCATGCGAACAATACACGTGATCAAGGCCTGGGTTAATTCCACACCGTGAAGTGACGTAGAAAGTCAGCTGAGGCTGAGGGCAGGGGTGTCACCGCATCATTACGCTGTGATTGCGAGGGTTGCCGCTTTGTCGTTTGCTGGCGCGCAAATTATGCTCCATGTTCGACAATTGCACGTGCTCATTTAGAAAATTGTCATGTAACTCCACGTTTACGCTCGCTATCGCGTAACGCGTAAAATGGCGATCACACCACGCAAGATTTATTTTATTTCACCTTGCCCATGTTTATGAATGTTCTTGGTACAGCTATGTCTTGACTGTCGTAGTAAAATTTAATTCTATGACAATGAATTAATTAAAAAAAAGTATTAACATTTCACATTTAATTTTGGACGATTTAATAATACATAGTTCGTGGATCGGATTTCGGAGAATAAATCAAACGAGATCTTCAAGCGATTCTGTGTTTTCCAAGAATCCATTACTTTGCATTTGGTTTATCCCGGTTTACTTTTGGCGCCAAATACGAAAGTACATAGAGTTATAAAAGTATAGAGAATATCCCGAGATAAGTAGGATAAATTGGCCTTAGGAATCGAGTAGATATGGAGCCGGATCGTGCAGGCGACGCACGTGCGTCGTGGAGTCGCGCGGCTTACGTGTCCCGCATGACTATGTTCCTTGGTTAAGCAACTACCCAATAACGGCAGAACCTCGATAGTTTCACGTCTTCCTCCATTTTTGTTTATATTATATTGACATGAGAAAGGAGATAAAGCTCCAATTATATTGGTCCATTAACAACACGTACCGTACATCGAAGCGAGTTATATAGGTACTATAAAACATTGTCTTGTATCGTGTACTGCATTAACTGATTCGACTAAATAACATACATTATTGGTGAATTACAATTACCTACATTAAAAGTGAATTCCGGTTCAAATATATATAATTGTTACAAAATGATTCGAATTAACAGATGCGAGAGGCTACATACACTACTCAACAAAGTCTAGGGAACAAGGGTAATAGCTAGAGCTTTTATTTTAAATTATTTTTGTCTGAGGGGTTATAAAACATAGAAGCATAATTTTATACTGATAATTTGTAATTTATAAAAAGGCTTACAAGCGAAAAAATCAAATATTCATTATGAACAACTAAATTAGTGCCAAAACCGAAAAAAAATCACAAATTCCAAGAAACTTGAAGATATTATCGAGGGCTCTACATCGGCTTGGCTCCATACTTTGGAAAAGTGTAGAATGATTTATTCTTTCGCGTACAAATTTTGAGGAAGATCACTGAAAGACCTTCTTCCGAACATATCCCATGCAAGTGCAATGGGATTGAGAGCGGTGGTCTGAGCAGGTCACTGTAATTCCCTGATGTTGTGCTCACTGAACACATTCATCAGCAGAATTTCGGTATGACAGGTAGCGTGAAATAGGAATATTCGGTACGAATCGTAACTTTTAATCGAATCGAGTTGTCTAGCGTCGAGTGCGGGTGCAGTCTTGGTTAAATTGCACTAACAAGACACTGCTAACAACTTCTGCATTTAATTACAACAACTCCAAAGGACGTAACAAGTTTCTGCTGTAACATACTCATTACTACTCCGCGTTGTTGAGGACTAAGTCTTAGAGTGTTGTTTGGTAAAACCTCAATTGTGCTTAGTTGCTTTACAAAATATAGCTCTTTTATATTTTTCCCTAAACAGTCTTTCGTCCCAATGTGGTTTATAAAATATGCACAAAGTACGTAATTCGTCGATCAGCGTTCGAAGAAGTGCCATTAATCTGTTACTAAGCTCGGACGTTTCCTACACGTTTAAGCTCTTTGCAGTCGACTTACATGGGCTTGAAACAATGGGCTTGCACTTGCAATTTGAATTTCCTCTTCACGGTCGACCGCCTTTCCTCGTCCATATTCATCGCTCACATGCTACTTTCCTTATCGCAAAGACTTTCTTGAAGCTTTTTTATTGCTTATGTAGGTACGTTTCTCGTGTGTAATAATTTGTAATGAGTTTTTATAAAATACTCCTTGTTTTGTGGTTATCCGTCATATTTTATATATACTTTTACTAGCTTGAATGGGCGAAACGGAAAACCTATGCACATTACCTTTACGTTACAAAGTATGTTTTAACTAAACGCTAATAATGTCTCAATTTAGAATATCTGCATGCATTTACCTTCATCCAATATTATTACCATACAATATGAGTTCATTGTCCTAATACAAATACATCAGGATACTTTAAGGTAACGCGCCAGTAGTCGTCCGGGGCTCCTGACAAGATTAATATTCGTGGCGGGTGATCGTCCCTAACGTAACAATAGATGTATGTCCCTCACGACGCGCATGCATTTTCGAATAATGCCCATATAATGGTCCGATGAAATTGCCTGTCGGATCGCGTGCCCACCTCGGCGCTTTAGTAGCGCCCACGGCTTTCTTGGGGCAGCTGACTAGATCGCTCCACGGAATCGTGCCGCGAGAGGCCGCCCAAACTCATCGCCTTAATTATGTCATTACGGATAGTGATTTGTGTTGTTTAGAACTCGTTACGGCGTTTTTGTGTGTATATTGTACTAATTACGCAATTCCAACGTGATTGTTGTGTGTGATTGTGTGTTTGTGATGACCTTTCCCAACATTGTGTGCTGTGAGTTGGGAGTGTGGTTGCGTGTGTGTGTGTGAATGGGGTCGTACGTATTCTGAAGGGTGGTTCGGCCTTCCGGAGGGAAGCATGTTGAAGTTCTGTTCACCGGCGGCAAGGAGACGGGAGCCGAATGCGGTTTGTAACTTTACAGTTGCTCATTTGTTTTGCGAAGTTTATTTATTTATTATTATACGCTTTCGTAATAAGGATGTTACGAAGGTTTAGGAGTAGTATAATGCGTGCGTGTTATAGTTACGGATTACGTCTGTTTACTTAATTTTGATGGATGCGAAGTCTCCATTCTAAAAAGTTTGAAAAGTGTTTAATAATATAGTACATTCATTTAATATGGTCTTTTTTAATTAAGCACATTATAAAATTCAAGCGTAGTCTGAAAGTCAATAATGAAACGATACATTTAAAAAAACAATATAAAGGAGTGCCCACAGCCTTGTACTGTTTAAGTAGCTTAATGTGCTTATTCTGAACTGTCGTTAATTATTCCAGGTAAACCCGGGGCGCAAGGCGTCACTGAGCGGTATTCGTGAGGGGGACGTGATATCATCTATCAACGGCTGCTCTACAAAGGGCATGAGCAATGCGGACGCTCACGCCATGCTCAGGGCAGCTGGCCCCATGTTACGGCTAGGGTTGAACGAGTAAGTAGTTAAGCTTTATCTTATCTATCGTAGATATACTGTCTCTCTTAGGATACTCTTTATGCAGGGAAATAGTTTGGTTCCCGCAAGATTGCCACAAAATCAAAATATTGCTTTTTCATTCATGTAGGTCAAAAAACACTTATATGCGGTTGCGATAAAACTGCATCTCAAAATCCCTGAAACGGATCACAGAGCGACACTTAGCTTATAATAAGATCATCCTCAAGATTTTTTGTTGTTTTGGAACACGAAAGAGTTCTCCGTTGTAGCCAAAAATCTAAAATCCACACGAATTAAGTCGCGGGTACTGTCAGTTACAAAACGATTAATACCTACCACCCACCAATTTACTCAAAACACGTCTCACATTACAAGCATAAAACTCGCATGACTTAGTTTAACTTCAGCATAGCTTATGCGATATAATTTGTTTGTGGGTATTATCCCTCGTATCGACCTAGATTCCCGGTAGTTACCTACAGTTTCTGAAATCCGCACACGTCCTGAACATGCTCTGTAGTCTGACATTAATCCGATCACTCTTCAGCCTTTCGCACGAAAATCAAACGATGGGCTATCTGTAGATTAGTCGTGACGTAAATTGGAGCACTTAGGCTTCTGTGCGACTGGCCAAATGGATTTGCCAGCAGTCGGAGACGAGGAATAGCCCGGCCTTTGGACAGACTTAGGGGCTTAATTTGGTGTGTGGTGTTATGATAATCCTTAATAACAGGCCTAGAACTATAATATGTGTATATACTAGCTCCACCAGTGATTTCATTCACAACTCTGACATAGAGTACACAATTTGGAATTCCCTAAGCCCTAAGTTTTTTGGGATGAGACATGAATTGTCTAACTGCCAAATATTAAAATAAACTCAAAAAGGACTGTTTAATTTTGAACTGCTCATAAAATAAATGCAGTTAACTGCAACATAAATCACAAGAAAATCTACATAAATGATCAAATGATCAATACAATCACTACAGGAAAATAAATCAAATTATTAGAAATTTAAAAAGTTACAGGTGCGCTTTGTTTAAAAAAACTCATATAAGTACGTACACATTTATTGTATACATAAACATGACCGGTATAACCTACTTGTTAACATCCTAATACATATTTTACACTAGTTTTGGTATTCCTTATACAGTTCCCGATTGTTCAAAAGTATTTAACACATTTTCAAGTTCTAATCTAAGTTTTGTTGTCTCCAGAGACAGGGCGGTGTCACCACGAAGAAGATCTATTGGCAAAGGCTCCGAGTTGAAAAGTAAGTTTTAAATAAACTCCGACATGCTTACTAACTACCTGTTTGAATAGGCAAAACAATAATTATGTTAGTAAGGAACTTATTGACTCTGCCGTCGAAATCCTTACTTTTCTTGAGATAACATATAGGTATATTAGTAACAGTATAATTATACTGAAGTTTATTTTGAATACCAACTTAGCAGTTACCAATATTTTAACCTATCTAATTGGATCCTTTATTAGTGCTTGCTTTTGATTTTACAATTGAGATATCATCGATTTCTAAAGCGAAAGAAATATCCCCATATTTAAGGAAGCTTACAATGACACTACAAAAAAGAATTAGAAGAAAAGTATTTAGTAATGCCATTGTTAATTTATACAACAAGTTCTCCCTCGAAGTCCTGTAATTTTCAATCAACTATCCTCCACTTTATTGAACAAAGCCATGTCGCCAAGCGGCCTAGCCGTGTTCCGGCATGATGTTCGGTGTTGCCATACATGGATGGCGGGTCAGATCAGTTGCGCTGCATGTGCCTAGTGAATGTAGCGTCTCTATCTACTGCCGCCTTCCTACAGGCAAGTATGCTACATCGTAGATCTCATCGTCACTTACCATCAGGTGAGATCGAGATCAAATACTTGCCTATAATGTATAAAAAAAAAAAAAAACCCAAGCAGCCAAGGAAATCAAAGCTTTATCGGTTAGGGTGCGGCTTGCAGAACACTCCACCTAAACTAAATGGTGCATCAAAGCTTGGATCGTCAATGGGATTAGACGGAGACGCCCCGAGGTTAATGGGGAAACTCTGTTCACTATACTTATTATCTATTCATATCTATTTTACCGTTGCACATTTATCGATCGGTTTCAATGTTGTTTCAATCTGATATTCATAGTCTACCCACAGTTAAGACTTACCTACAGTTTTGATAACAGTAAAGCTATAGACGTCTATTGCGAGAATATTCGTAAGCTTACCGTACCGTATTTAGACACTTTGTATGGAGAATTGAATGTTTTAAATACTATCCGCCAGAGGCGCTGTTCAATTTGCCATACGATGTGACTCAAGGAAACTATGAAGTATACGGTTAGCTTACGAATAATCTCGCACTCGTCGTACTGATATAGGTACTCACCAACATATTTATGGAATACATAGCAGCATGTGGTAGCCAGTGTGACAGAACGCTCGCTTCGGAAACAAGGTTTGCAAGACCAAACCCTGATTCGCACCTCTGGGATTCAGGATTTTGTGTGCAAATCCCGTTTTCAATTATGATTATCAATTAGTTTACAGTGAACTTGTAACTGTTTAAAAGTTGTGTTAAGTTCGCACTGCACTGGCGAAGCTTGCTCGGTGTAATTGCAATATGTTCACCCCCCTATTAGATTGAGACCAATTACCCAAATACCTACCATTGACGAAATGTGGTGCACACTAGTTTATTTCTGCCTACTCCTTCGAGGATTACTGGCGTGATGGTTTTTTTATACGAAGCAAACACTATATGCAATACCTACTTATTTAAATTCATAAGCTCCAAGCTTACCAGACTTTTTTAGACTGACTGTTTTGTAGGCAAATTATGACCTTTGTGTATAAATCAGAAAAGGTAGAATCCTTGTCGCTGTCTGGAAATATTTCCTTTTGTATAGTGGCGACATGTATTACTTTATCGCACGTCTGCATATGCAGAGCCCCATTGCAGAGCGGGCGCCAACTTTATCGCCTCTCCCTGTTCGCATGGAAATGTTGAAAGGAAAGTGTTTTGTGCCGAGAAAACTTTAACTTTGTGTACGCAAACTTAAAGTTCAAAATTGAATACGCTAACTTTGTTTCAAGTGTATTTATAGACTTTCAACTTTATTCCTCGATGTTTCTTTTTGCCCGTTTTATTTTATTTTGTTTTTCAATATTTATTTATTTGATTTGTACCCATAACTTTAAATTGATAGATTTATTCTTGTTTCAGGGCCTGCGCAGTTGGTCGCGACACCACAGGCTCCTGTCTACGCAACTATAAGACCATCACAGTTACCACACAGTCGGCTGCCGTCGTCCGATCGAGCTTCGCTCAATTCCTTACCAGCAGCATTAAACTCCACGCCGCTCGTCAAATCAGTTGCACAAAACGAGGAACCACTTCGATTCCATCCAACGAATCCTTTTTATACCACTTTACCTTCAAATTATTCAAGTGCTTCCAAACTACCCGTACCCAACGGTAAACAGTCGCTTTCCAGTTTAGATAGAAGTAAATTCAAAGATTCGTCGCACAACGATTACGGCTCGGACTTGAAATCGCCGACATTTTTTAGACAAACATACGATTTTGGACCTAGCAGTCTTCCGTACAGTTATCACAATGATACAGTTAAAACGAATGGGTATGATTCCTATACCCAACCCTTGACTAAAGATAAACACGAAAAAAAATCTCACTGTAGTAATTCTGATAAAAAACCTAATTCTGATAAAGATACAAAAAATCCGTTCGAAACGAAAAGGAATAGTGATCCTTTTGAAAAATACCTACGACCCGATAGCAAGCTCAATGGTAAATGTGAATATGAAGGCAAGATGCCGAACTCCATTAGTGACAGTAATTTCCATTTGAACGAGGAAATTACAAAGCGCTCGACGATCACGGAGCATAAGATAAACGAACTCGAAGAAGTGAAGACTATAAAGAAGATAGTACTGAATGGATGCGACGATACCGGCGTTATTCCGGACATGAGAAGTTTTAAACTCGAACGACCACCAATAAATAAAAGCAATATAAATGGATCGCATTCTCAACAGACACATATCGCGTCGGATTTTAGTTCACTGTCACGCCAATCGCCGAGAAACGATCGTGCTCTATCCACCCCGGTGCAGCAACGGAATGATTATTTCAATACATTCAATCAAGATGAACGAAACTTCAGCTCAACATCTGGAGTGTACGAGTCCGCGAACGACGAAAACAGATCAGGTGAGTGCTTTTTTATATGCACATACGTATATAGGTGAGATAAAACGATGCGGCTAGAATTTTTCCAACCTGGACATCGATCTTTTAGATTTGAAAAGAATATGTTAGACCCACAAAACATACTTGCATAAATTTATTGATGAGGGAAACGCTCTTAATTAATTTGTAGGTGTAGCTGCAGGATTCCGTTTTATATGAGGTAAGTCGGTTAATGATGCGGGTACTGGTGGATGTTCAATAAAGACGTACACATAAATACGCCACGGGGTGGAACATTACAGGAGCTTAATTTTGATACGGCACGAATTTACGCCGATGAGTTTCTTCGACACGTCTCATGTGTAAACTTAATATGTCCCATGTTATATCACTCCTCTGTTTTCCGTAAAACGTTTAGAGGAGAGAGAGAGAGAGAATGGATAAAGAAAAACATATCGTATCGCAAGTGAAGAGTTAGTGAGTTCTGTTAAATGAAAGCGGTTAATTAAAAAATCTTGTCTGGTCCCGTCCGCATATTGATTTGTCCAGATATACTCGTAAGAGTGGAATTCAGCTTATAACTAGCTTTCCCGACGAACTCCGTACTGCTTTAGAATCAAATGTATGAGAAAAAGAATTTTTTTTTTTATAGACTTTTTTCCCATTTTTTATTAGTTATTCTGCTATTCGGGACGGAGACAACAAAAAAAAAACATTCATCATAAAAATCGTCCCTCCCGGTCAGGAGTTATATATGGTGTAACTAACACGACTTTGTTTCGTATACCTATGGAGAAAGACTAGGTCATTTCAGTAAAAAAAAATTCTAACCGGGGTGGTAAATTCAATAACATGAGCATAATTTGTATGACAAAAACATGTTTTTACTACTCACGTTATTAATCCAGAAAATAATAAACCTTTAGGTCTTCATTCTATGAAGATTGCTCGTAAGTAATATTCAGTAGTGCGAAAATTTCGCAGAAATCTTTAACAGAAAAATTAAAAATATGTTGAATATTTTTTATTCCGTATTTTGTTATTACTGTGTGAATAGATCTTTTTTACTCATGCTCGTCAAGTTCTTATTTGTGCTGGGTTTAAGCGGACTAAAACTGTATTGTGTGTTCTAGTGCATACAAATTTTTACTACATCAAAGACTAAGACAATTATGCCATGTATGGAGCTAAACTTAATAAAAAATGGATTCTAGTGGAGTATTAAAATAGCTCCGTGCAATAAAAACACTATATGAACTTTTATTTTGCAATAAGTAAGTAGGTATAGTAAGCATTAAAATATACTTTAATCACTATTAATACAAGTTGGTAAATCAGAATGGTTATTCTTTACATACCTAATGACAATTTTCGCTTTTTTTAAATGTCTACCATCAGTCGAATTGCCAAAGTAACTTGTAGGTATTCAATTACTCACTGAATTGAAACTTCTAAGAGCCCAATTCGCTTTAGTCATGGTAATTCTTGGAAATTCGAATCTAGAGTTTTAAAACTGTGGAAGTCACGGATGCAGAGCAAGTACCTACCGGAGCTCTTCCCGACTTATTGAAAGAGCCATCGAGACAGCTAAGTACGTACGTAGGTAGGTACTCACTGAGTTTTTGAAAGAAGATTACCAACTTCATGTAAATATGTACTTTCAGCTACTATTTATGTTGCGATAACCATGAGCATGTTGAATTACAGTACCTACACATTACTTATAATATAAGGTTTGTATGAACATTACCATGAATTAATCGTTACCTTGACTGTAGACACCCTATCAGTATTATTATTAGCTTGGCGATAGGCACTTACCTACTTCATTAATCGATTTAAGATGTCTTAATAAAGTTGAGCTGATACAAATTTATGATAGTCTAACATAAAGCGATGCTTTAAAGTTATATAAATCCTACTATAATTTAATACGAGCTAAACGAGCTATTTATCAAAATAAAATGAATGTTTAATGGGCGCCGTGTTGAATTTATTAGCAACTGCCGTTCCAGCGCCAGCGCTCAACCTATTACTATTCGAATTATAGTAGGGGCCGGTTAAAACATTCATCATTGTTCTTGCTCATTCTAAAGTGTAAGGCAACTTCAGTATATGTACATACAAAGGCGTTTGTATTATTAACCACGTATTCTCCCGCCATGTATAGAAAACATTACGAACTACACATATTTTTTAAGTAAATCTCGCCAGAAACAAAGTGTTATATTTTCTGAATAGGTACTTTTTTAAGTATTATGTATATGAGATATGTATTAAGTACTTGAATATACAAATAAAAGATATACTAGATTTAAAATAAATTTAAAAATATAAGTGATATTACGTAAGAAATCTGCAGCTTCATTCTAATAAACTGTGGGTTTTTTCCTACTTGGAGGGACTTGCAGTATATCTATCAAAACATCAAACGCTTCAGAATTTATGCGATTCTATTAGTGAAAAGAGAAGAGTTATGATTATGGGTATAACGTGCCTAATAACGATAAATAAATATTTGACCTATATTCGATTATAACCTATGTATTACGAAGTGATCGTAAGTAGCGATCTTGGAATACCTTTGATGAGATTTAGGACATCCATATACGAGCAATACGTAACGGATGTAGTGTAGTTAACATGAATCATAATAGGTTATCAAAATTGGCGTCCTAACTCTAAACAATATTCGCGCAGGTTTATATCTTTGAGAATTCCTATACTGCAATTTTGACCTTATTTTAGCGGTTTTTGAGGGAATAAATTCCAAAAGTATTGTAAAAGTCATAATCGCGGTGGCCGTAATTATTTATTCGTCGAAAAGCTCTAAGTCACATACCGTTTCTTTTGTCTTGTTTCTGAACGAATTCTTCATTCTACTTGCGCGACAAAAGAAAATAGTCCTTTATAGCTACGTAATATATCTGTTTTATGCGTAGCCACGCTGTGTTATTAAATACGATCTTATAATTTTAGCAATTGGCCAATTTATTGGCCTATTACTATTTCCGCAGTGGTAGTAAAAGCTTTATTTAGATTTCCTCCATTGTAACGAAAATTTGGGTTTCTTACAAAGAAACTAGTCGCAACCGAAGACATATTTGTCTCAATTACGTATTTTTAACCGACTTTATAAAGGAGGTAGCTCTCAATTCGGTTGTATTGTAGGCAATAGATTATGTTTCGGAGTACTTTTAATAGGTTGTTTTAAAGCTAGGCATAGACAATCATTCCGTGTTCCGTGTCCGTGAACATTGATAATTTATAACGTTCGACATTAGTGTATTTCAGTAGGTATATTCTTGATCAGAATGGCATCTAAACGCACTGATCAGAGCCAATTTCAGATTATCCACATTCGATTTACTTCCGAGTCCGATTCAGTTAACCGTGTCTGAAGCACATTTGTCATTGAACAGTCTTTACGTGGCCTAATTCAGATTAATTACGAGTACAGCTGTAATAAGACGGGCCAAGGTTCCAGGGGCTTGTCCGTGGGAGCGGTGTTACGGTCTGTGGTTTTCTTAGATAGACCATACAAAATCTTGAGCAGTACCGTCGCCGACTGCCCAACATTCCTCAAGACTTCACAGTGAATAGTCGCTTTTAAAGCATGCAAAATAATAATTTGAAAGTGGGTTAAAAATGAATCCTTGCTTCGCGAAGAGCCCCTATATATTTCATCCGGTCTCGGAAACATCTGCAACGGAATCGGATGATAGTGTGAACTCTGGTTGTGAAAATCCTGTTGGCGATGGGCTTCGAACGAAAATGTACACCGATCCGAAGCAAAGGACAATTAACAAAGTCAGCAAAAAGATCCTGAAGGCCATAGAGAAACTAACGTGTAATATTAGGAGGAGTAAGAAGGCGAAGAAAGTTGTGGATCAAATAGAAGACGAAAGTTAGTTTGTATTAATTAATTGTTGAATTTTTCAAACACTTTTTATTTTCAGAATTTTTATCTCCCTTTTTATGAGTTGGTTACAACTTTTTTGTTTTTTGCAGTTAGATTAAGCATTCGCCCAATGCCCTTAAATACTATGTCTCGATATTTGTATTCCTGTTACATATATTTAAATGTCTGTGATATAAAACATTATCGGTCCCAAATTTTTCGTAAGTTTTACTAGTCCGTCCTTTGATCTCGAGTTAAATTATGATAAAGGGCCTTCTCAATATTTGGAATTATAAATTCTCTAATATTTTGTTACATGTTAAAATTCCGCTTTCAATATTGTTGTTGCTCGTGTGTTAGAAGCTATGATCTTTTATATTGATTAATGTTTATCATCAAATATTCATCAATCATAGCCATTCTTACCTAGAAAGTACTGCCAGACTAGGTATCCCAAGTATGTAGGATTCAACATTGTAACAATTTCACGAATAACTCTGTTACTTGTTATGGTTATATAAACAGTCTAATGTTTCCGTGAATGATCGGAAACACGCATTGGTACATTGCGGTGCCTATTTATTTATATTGGGTCAACGCACTTGCACTATGTTGCGTCCAACACCGGGTTCGGGCCCGGTTCATTTGACCTGTTGCGCTTGCAATGCACATACTAACCATACCGAATACGGCTCAAAATACGCAACGACAACGTCGATGGCCACTGCTACCATGCAATAATGTGTCAACTATGCACAAAACTTTGAAGCAATTTTGAACTTTACCTTCTATGCATAAAACCCAAAGTTCAATCTCGATGCATAATTTTGGTAATATGTTATTACTCTATAAGGTCCATCTAAGTATGCTATGCAAACGTTTCGTAGACCATTTATATCCTTAGAATAGGCATCGTTTAATGAATGTACAGTGTACACGAACGGGAAGTTCTATATTAAATTCTAGCGGATTTTGTTTGGACGCGTTAAATTTTGTGTTTACTACTTATATTGAGAATTCTCAATTGGAAACCGGAACTATTTTAAAGCTAATTAACTGCAAGAATTTTGTTACTCACATACATTTTTAAAATAACCTTACTACATACGGAACCTAGTCTATTAGCTTGGTGTAGCTATTGCTGAAATCAGCCTGCTTGAAATCATGAATTAAATTAAATACTTCCAAACATAATACCCGTAGCGAACGTGATGTCAGTTACACCATCGGATGCAGTACAATGCCGGATCTATCCGAACAAAACGGGTGCGCCTACGCATTGCGTTACCTTAACAAGCACAGTTCCGTCCCTTTGAGTGGACGTACGTTCGACTCGCTCCAATGAACGCTCGTGTGTGGACAATGACACTTGCATAACTAAGCCATTGATGATTTTTCCCGCGCGAATAATATGACCAACTTACAAAGACCTTTGAGACCTTATAGATAATTTAGACCAGCTGACTGACAGACGTGGTTCATTTTATGTTAGCCATCAATCTGGATGAAAGCCATAGAAAGGACGCTCCGGACGCGCCTTCCCACGCAAATTGAATTGTCGTGATGTAATTCAGACTAGATTGTAGTTTATTGAACGTTTAGAATTTCTAATAAGCAGCTATACAACATTTTATGGACTTTATCAACCTTTATTTTATTTACTTAGGTACCGAATATTCCCTTTTTCTTCCAACCTGTATCAACTGTTGGTTAGATATTGTTTTACCGTATCACAAGAATATTTTCTGACCTATTTTAGTCTATTCCATCGTGTACCGGCTACCTCCCTGATGTCATTAGGACCATCTGACTTATGGTCTACTTCCAATTTACGATATCAATAATCTCACTATTAATAATGGTGAATTGTTTGGCATAAAACATATCGTGCATTAACTGTAAGACATATATAGTATTTTACTAGGATAAAATCTAGTCCCCAACCATCAGGAGTACTTTCATTTAACATGGAAAAATACTACCCAAAATAATTGCCCAACTTCTCAGCAGAAACTCGGATAAACTAATCATAATGTCGTTGTTCCCAAATTGTGATTAGATGTTGTTTGAAAGGTTTCCATTCTATTAAATTGTCTTCATTTCCTCCATGATATTTTCTTTATTATAGCTAATATTTTCGTTGAAACAAAAATCCGTGTTTAGAACAATCTAGCTGAAACGAATAATAAGATGGAAAAAATAATATCTATTATCTCGTCTCAAGGGATAAAGGTATATATATAGATATTGCTATCTCTCAAATTATAAGGTCGATAGTCCGTAGACGTTTGGTATGATCGTTGGCCGTTGTCTTTATGATTCCATAGTTATGTCTAGGTAGGCTGTAGCTTTCTTATAGACATTGTACCAATTTCTTCAATATTTTATGTTGAAATAGTCTTAATTGTCATAGATTTTTCAATCTAAGATGAAGTTAGCAACCTAATTAAATTAATAGCATTACAATTTAGACCAGTGGTTCTCAACCGTTTTACATAGAGGCTAGAAACACTTGTAAGTCGTGGTGTCGCGGGCCGCTAGAAAAAAATATAGGTAATGATTTCTTAGGTTTTCGATATTGTTACAAATTGAATTAAACAACGATTCATCGGGGCGCGGTGTCATGTAGAACCTATTTACTCAACGCGCTCTCAATTTTTCTTATGGGTCCTAAATTCAAAATGGTTTAAAATAAAGTAACACCAGATGGGCTAACCACAAAAGCCCAGGGGGTCGCAGGTTGAGTAATATTATTCCAAACGCAATATTATTCTAGGTGCAATCCTCGTATAACTCAGCAACTTTTGCACCGACGACGGACGGTTTTTCGAATCAATGTGCTTAGAAAAAATAATTTGAATTGTTTTATGTGTTCCATGTTTTATTAATGATATAATAACAGAGTCCAAGATAAACAATTAATATACAAAGTATACAATGACAAATTATTTCGCGTTTCCATGCCCCACTTTTAGGTCGGTTAATAGAACTGCCTTGAATAGATGGGGCTCAGTGACACATATCAGGGTGATGGATGGTTCGAACTCAACTTATTTGGTCTCGGACAATTAAGTTGACAATACGCCACCACACCTTGCCATCGGTCCATATTGTATGTCAATCACTGCTAGCACGCACGGAACTTTGCATTAACTTTAGTACGATGCTCGTGAGCATTAAGCTCTGTAAGGTGTATTTCCTAGAATTTGACCTTATAGTTTATGTGTAGTAGGTATCTTATATGGCTCAATCTTTCATAGCTGGTACCAATCATGTAAGACCTTACATTAATATCATTATCTTTTGCTAACACTTTTTCGTGCAGTCGGTTCCATATAGAAATATCAAATAACTTCACAAACTTTTCTATTTAGATTATTCCGAGTTTCATTCTAACTTCAAGAATTATCATAAATAATATCTCGACTTCTCACCTTATCAATCGATAAGTAGATGCATACATTGAGTCTTAACGGGTAGCATATAAAGGTAACATTCGCTCGCGTATTCGTTTCAATATGTAACAAGGATGACGCGTTCGGTGTTTAGCCTGTCGCAATCAGTGTACAAAGCGAGTATTTTATTGTGATTTACATTCAGAAAGTGAACATTGTAGGTGCGCGCCCTCTGACAGTTGCCCTCTGGCCTCCGCCGGCCAGCACCGTGGTCAGCTTGTTGACCCGCTACGCGATTTATGGTTATTCGGTCAGTGCAGTGGATCTGTCATCATATGACACGTCACTTGACGGAGCTCGCGCAAATCCTAGAACCCTTGTAAGTGCGTTTTACAACATTTTAATCAGCCACTCATACAAAATTAATTCAATATACCTACCTGACGAATACATTTCAAATGAGTGCTCCTAACTCTTGCTAAATTTAAATATAGATGTAAAAAAAATTAAGGTAAATGCGTTACTTTTGTAATAAAGCCCAAAGAACATTTTGGACTGGCTTTGATTTTAAATTACGCCTATCCTAGTAGATTATAATATTGACTGCGTTGCTCCTAACAAGAGTTTATTGAAAATGAGTTCTTGAGATTTTCTTCGATACAATCTCAAAACAGATAACGACCATAAGTCCAGCTTATTGAATCGAAATGTTGCCGCTCCAACCTGCGTTTGTTTTGATGCTTATCTGAAGGAGAGTTTTGTGTTGGCTTGATTTCTTCTCAACGGAAGGGAGCGACTAAGCTACAAGCAATCCCTTAGCGACTGATAATACTCGAAAAATAAACTCCTCAATTTGTCAAGTACCATCCAGCCTTCTTCAAATTTATTGATTTGTTTTGAATCTTTCCTCTAGTGGCTGCCTCATCGGAATCGCTTTTAAAATACTCGAAATAACAGTTAAATTGAAAGATAACTCGATGTTAAATACCTATTTAATTTAGACAAGATGTTGTAATCATTCCACCGTTACTATACTAGGCGGCTTAAACATTCTATAAACGAAATAATATACTTATAGGTATAGCATCAGTGTCTCTAAAACCAGGGTGCGCTTTTTTATAGCTTTCAGTAGGTTAGTTGAGCTGTGCCAAATGCTGTCGCGTTCTATGCACTTCCTGGTGCGAGATTCGAACCGGAGACTGCGCGGGCGCATTTAGTTTCAACTCTGTCGCTACCGGGCGGCAAATCGTAACGCACTGTCGGCAAGTGTGTCTCATTACAACAACCCTATATAAATCGTGGTCAGTGTTGCAACTAATTTTAGACCGTCGGAAGCCCTATGGTTGGTCTAAATTAGTCCACGGCTGTGCCCATCACCGATTACAGCTGCATTAGCAAAAACAAACCGGCTCTCCGCCGTCATTATCTGATCGTTCGCTCGAATGACATTTCCTAATTGTATCGTTTTACTTTGTTCGATATTATGGTAAGTGGTATTGTAATTGTCTAATTAAGTGGGTGGTTGTTTATTTTTATCGATGTAGCTGTGCTTTATTTTAATTGTTAGATAATATCACTTATGGTATTGCTATTTACTTAACTTTCAGTCAGATAAGTTGATTCAAAAATGGCTATACGATTTGTTGTAGGTATTTTACATCTTGTTTGGACAGAACATTAGTACCGTTCAAATAAAAATTGAGAATCTGTATCTTTTGCTCGTTTTGCCGCTAATCGAACGAACGCTTTATCTAAAAGTCTACGCTCGCGATAGTTTATCTTCTGAAGGTATATCCCACGTATATCCGCATTAATACGGCGTTTCCGAGGAAAAATCCTTTCTGGAGCAAACAGTGCGTGTTAATATCGGCCCGCCGGCTGGGACGTCACACGAAATATAAACAAAGTGTGCGACACGGCCAACCGAATAATGTATTGCTTGTAAAGACGCGTCTTCATATTTGTTTTCATTTTTCCCTACCTCCTCGTCTTATTATAGTGAACTAAACCCTTTGTGAGGCAACACTTACTTAAACGCCTTGTGTGACTCGACGACTTTACCGATGCTGTTCATGTTTAAACAAAACATGGATGACAGACTCTTTTGATGTATTTCTTTATTTTATTGCAACGTACTTCGCATCTACACACATATTATAGTTTACTATGAACTTATGAAAGGTTGTAACTTTGAACTTGTCGCTCAGCATGTTATGTTTTTATTTTATTTGTGCAGCGAAGGCGCCAGCGAGCGAGTTGCTCGCCAAGCCGCCTGTGAAGTTCCCGAGTACTCCAGCACCGGGTGTCCACAGCCCTACGTCCAAACGTGAGTGTAACCTTTTTTAACCGACTTCATTTCATACTCTATATAAACCCTTTGTTTTAAATCTCAAAGAAGCCCTTTGTTTTTGCGTAACTTAAAACTTTGCAACAACACAGTAGCCTAAACATTGACCTATTTTGTTTCCAATGTGGTTTGAATGCTAAAAGCGTGTGGTGTGACAAACATACCTAGTTACACGAACAAATACCTACAACGCTATTAAAACATGAATGCCATTTTAACCTTGTTTAAAGATCAATCTGATATAAGCAAAGTAGATGATGGGACGATATTATTAGAATTCAGAGAACTTGTTTATCTATTATCCGACGTTGGTATTATATGGATTGTTCACTCGGTAGCTGTTTAGGATTTATATTTACATATAAGTCCTGATAATATGTTATTGAACAAAGTATAAACCTGAGCATTATACATAATATATTTTGTGATGTGTACACATATTGTACGAGGTCCGGCAAGAGGAAAGATGATGTTCTCTATATGCCTGCCGGTGGTCAGTTTGTATTAGCAAGTGAAATTCACGCGATTGTCATGCAGTGAACTAACTTATTTGCCTTTGTGTTTGGTTTGTATGCATATCCCAAAATCAGAATATTATAACTTTACACACTGAAAATATGAAGCTGGCTGACGGGAAGGTTTTGCACTGATATTGCCATAGTAAGTAGTAGTCGGTTACCTCTACAACATCCGAAATCGTCAAATAACGACAGAGCAACAATAGTACTTTCTTGTTGGTATTTTTTCTTATCAGACCTTATTAGCTACGGTTCAAATTCAATTCGTTGTGTGATCTAGAGCAAAAAAATAAAAATTATCAGCCCCATACGTGAGTAAAGGTTTTTTAAAAGTGTAACAATAAAACGTGCCCATTGGCTCACGCGTGCAGTCGACACATTCACCTTATAACCATTTGAATGGATGCCAAAAAAACAGCGCCGGAGTTAGCGTCGTCGGTCGCTTTGGCACACTGGCCCGGACCTATGTGGCGATTATGTCATGCATCGTGATTCCCAACGTCCGTTTGTTATTTTGCCACAAACAAAATATTTGAATGGCATGTTATTGTGGCGAAGAAAGCGGATGGTCGCGCAGAGGGCGCGGGGTGCCGCGTTATTTCTGGATGACCGCGGTGTGCATTTGTCTGGTGCATTGCGTATCTTATAATATACCTAACATTTTATATGAACAGTTCTGAAATTATGGAGGTTAAGCTGTATAGGTAATATGATAAAAATGAAACGCTGTTGGTTGGTTTTTTATCAGGGAATTTGGATAGGAAACCGCGTGTCAGGTCATCTAGTCGTAATCAAAAACTAGTTTATTCTCCAAGCATATTTTATTAGTAAAACGAAAGTAGGTTGTTACATTCGCACCTGGATTGCATTTTCCGTAAAATGGAACCTGTAAAGACATAACGGATACGTAATCTAAGCTATCAAGATTTTAAAATGAAAATACGAATCGTCTCTTTTATTAATTAACGGTTCAAAATTTTTAAATTAACAATATATTTAGGTTCGCAATTATTTTGGAACTCGTGCGTGTTCTAAATTCAAAATTAAACCAATTACCTAATGGTGGGTCCGAGAATAATTCGAGTAGGTATGCTAAACAAGACTACAGCACCGAATTGAACACGTATCTATCGCACAAGAGCGAAAGTCTTGACCTATATTCCATTTAATGTGTTTTATTTTCTTTATGACGAACATTTCATACGTATAATGCAATTTATTTAGAAAATTGAATAGGTATATCAATAATTTATATATCTGTCGATATTATTTATTGCTTTATTGGATACTATGGTCGGTATTCAATAAAAGGTACCAGGTTCTTAAAACATGGCTTGTGAGTTGTATATGCTCGATGTTATTAATAATCAATGACAAAGATATAATTAATAATATAATATCGCCAGAGGAACACACAAATTGTACGGTCCCACACTAAGCAAGCCTTGTATTATGGGTATCGTACAATGGACTGAAGGCGAACTCGGTATATAATACTTATACTCGGTACAAAGATTTGTGCTCAACACACAAAGTTTGTCCCTACCAGGATTCAAAATTGGGACCCACAGCGCATAAAACCCCCCTTCAGGTTAAAATGTTTCTTAAATTTGAGCCTACAACTTCATGTTGGTGATGATTTAACAAAAATACGCTTATTTATCATTTAAAACAGACCAATCCTAGTCTGTCATGTTAAATTCAAATCGCGTCAGATAGAAATAGACAAGTCATATTTTAAATTAGGTGCTGATCTAAACTTCCCGGTGCTAATTTAAGTATTTACTCAAAAAGTTAGCTATAAAATAGTCGCCGACTTGGTATTATAGTGCGTTACCTCACCGGCGAGATTCGGCAATGAAAGATGCGCCTCATTGGCACAGTTTGCTGTTATTTCGGGATAACAATTTAAGTAATATAGTATATATTTCATGAGTTGTGTAACATTTTAAAAACGTAGGTGGTAGGAAATCAAGGTGTTTGAAACAAAATGTAAGAAGGCGAAATTAACACGTTATTATTGAAATATTTGTGATAGTGTTAATGTTAATAGTGATACCACTTAGCAGCCGTGATAGGTCAATCGTGCGGAGCATACGTGGCGAGCAACAGACGATACCTGCCTGCTCTGCTTCCGGTATCATAACATTATTTCGTTCTAAGGTAACACAGTAAAAGGACGATATGGCTGTAGACAAAGCTTTGCTTGTCAGAAAACAAAATTAAAAAAATGGCTTGAGTTTATGAAAACAAGTAAGGTACAAAAGGTAAGTAAAAAATGAAAACATTTTCAAACTTCAAACTGAAAGTTACATAACCTACAATCCAAAGATTTCACTACATCGATGAGTACTCAAATTTATTGTTAGAGTATATTATCAAGATTGTTTGCATTAAATTCAGCATCAAAAGTTACTTGAAACCTTTTTAATATAGGCATAATTTCTGCTGCAACACCTTAAACATCCCCTTTAACCGACGTATAATAAATCGACGTATAATAATCAATTTAGTCCTTTTTTCTGGTGGGTAAACATAGCAGTATGAAAATCGGCTATAAATGTTCAATAAGTCCAGCATTGTCATTTGTACCGGTCTGTTTAGGCTGGTTGTGAAGAAACGAATTTCGTCCTTCCAAATAGATCAAGCGCTTGATGGTTCTAGGAAAATGATACTTTATGGCTGTGCTTTATGGCCACTGATAAGTTGTAAATTGTTTACCTACTTACTTCTTGTTACTCTTATAAAAGTTGAGGGAAATGGTTTATTATAGAGTATGGAGTACACTTAAAGCTGTTAATTGATATGCTTTCATTGGAATTGTATTTCCTTCTATATTTTTATTAGGTTTTTTTGCTACTAATTAAAGACGGTGTTTGCCTTGCAATAATGTTCTGGGGTACGTATGCATCATTATAGTAAGATGGAGATTCTAAACAGCACATGCTTGTAATAATTATAATCTTAGATCTTCAATTCAATGTGTATAGAATATGTCTAAATCTAACTGCGCGTGATTGTTTATAGGTGCATTGCGCTAGTGGAAGTGACCAATCAGTCCACATGACCTGCAACTCTAGATTCTAGATACACCGGGGCTAGTTAATCTGCTTTTAGTCCACCTAGACTATCATCTTGTGCGTAGGTGTATCTCGTTACTTTTAACAACTAATATATTTTTTATGAAACGTTTTCTTGTAAACTAGCCTCTCCTGATTGTGAATTAGCTTCATAGGTAAGAATAGCAATACTTTGAGGTACTTCATTGTTAGGAAACTTACCACCATAATTGTGTTTGATATTATTATACTTAGTTGCTTGTTTTCGTTTCTGAACTTATCTCTAGTTCTTTTATTTCAATATAATTTCAACATTCCCGAAAATGTATTTCTTATAGCAATATTATTCAGATTTACTAGGTAATTTTACATGTTTTATTTCAAATTATTATGTTTACCTTATCAAATCCTCAAAAAATATTTCCAAGTGACTTTTTAAATACTATCTCAAGGTAACCAGATAGCATTAGTTAGTTATCAACAATACCCACTTTCGTATTCAGAGATTTTTATCGCATTCGTGTTGCATATAACAACATATTCATAAAATCATATTTTTAAAGAATTTAATTTACAAAATTTAATGCTATTATAGTCAAGGGCGTTTTGGTGTATTTATTATTTCAGTAATTTATTCTAGTTTGTGTTCAATATTTTATATGCCTCCGAATTTACAATATTATTCATGTAGCCTTGAACACATTCGGTTAGAACCGAATGTGTTCAGAACCATGCCAGCTATTGTTTCATGAATTGAACTTAGAATGATAATAATTTTTCGTTTGCGTCCTATTCAAATCCTAATAAGTAACACCAGCCATTGTGTTTTCGAGTTCCTCCCCGTTATTCCTTCCTGAAATGGGCAAAGTGAGGCGCATGCAATATTAATTAGCACTATGCACGTTTGACTTTACGGCTCATGATAATACAGTCGGACTGCGTGTGTAGCGGGCGGCGAGCCGGCTCCCTTCGTGGCCGAATGCCGGCGTCGCGCGCGCACCACTCGCGTACACGTCTCCGCGTAAAAATAAAGTCCACAGCCCGCGCTCGCGCACTTCAACCCATTTATAATTATCAGTAAATCGCCGCGAGTGTGCACGACTACCGCGACCGGCGACCGTTCGCTCAAAAGAAAATAACATTCACTAACCTCGAACCCGAAAGCTGAGTAACGCTTCGTCCCCCGAGCCCTTATTCGATCTAGAGAGACGAATGACACGAGATCCCTGATACTAACGCTAACGTACCTCGCTGAAGTCGTCACTCCTACCTACGCAATATATACCGGTGTCGCGAAACGTGCGAATACGTCTGTGAATGGACGCTGTGTTCTGTGATGATAATTTCGTTGTGCCAGTGATAAAAGTGTAGCGATTTGTAAACATGCCTGAGAGGCCTAAGCGACGTAAAAACAATAGAAATAAACGTAAGAATAAAAATAATAAGCCTGATTCTAGTAGTAATACAAGTGATCCCAATAACATAAACGATAGTAAGCCATGTAGCAGCCAAACGGACAATAATGAAGAAATAAACCAAAATAAAGAGGTTGAAAAGGAAGTTGGTGCTGAAATTGAATCTGTTCCGCCAGTACACGAGGTCCAAATTACCTCAGGTAGTTCTGTTGGTGTATTCGAATTAAATGAAGATCTAAATAATAATAACAGCAGTTTACAAGTATTGAACACGGAATTATTAACTGTTGAAAATGTTCAAGGCAGTGTTTGTATTGAAAACATTGCTTATCTAGTTGAGTCGCCTGATCAACCTAGTAAAAGTAAAGCAAAACTAAGCAATACTTTAAAAAGTAAAAGTTTGGACAACGACGATGATACAAAAATAGTCGAAGTCACGGATGAATGCGATGTTACATCTGTGAATGATAGTGCTTTGGATATAGTAGATATCAATAATGTCATAATTACTGACGCTGAGTCTGATGTAGAGTGGGAAAAAACAGATGATTTTAATGATGAAAGGCCAGTAGCTCAGGAATTTGCAACGGGTTCATTATCCATCACCACAATTCCCCTTAACGTAGCTCAATGTGGTCAAACTAAGTGTCTTTCTGCTGATGAAGAAAAATCATTGAGAAGTTATTTGAAAACTCTTAATTTGTCAACAGAACCTGAAAATGTTAATTCGATAGAAATTAGAACCGAAATCGAAGAAATAATAAATCGTGAAATAAAGCAGAGATTACGCAAAAAAGGATTAGCTGAAGATTTTATCACACATAGAGCTGGACCATCTAGAATTTTAGATGTCATCGATGAAGAGGGTAGTAGCGAGTCGTCTATGACATCACGTCGCCAATCGTATTTAAGCGAAAAGAAAAGCGATGTGGAAGATTTAGATGATGATGTGTTTGAAGACTTACCTTCAAAAGCATCAAGCAAACAATGTCAAGCTCAACGGTCTCGCAGTTCTGTATATTCTCACCATAGAACAATAGGACATTTAGTGCCCCAAGAATGCGTTCTTGTTGGAGCGAAAATAAAAGAACCTGAGCTTAGCGAAGCTAGAGGAAACTGGACAGTGAAAACTGTTGAAAAAGTTACTGGGGCTGAAATAGTATATTTGACTGATACATCAAGTAGTACAAGTTCATTACATGAAATAGAAGATGACGATGATGGCATCGAAACAGATGTGTCAGTACGCATGATAACTCCAACTATAGAAGTTACAGATACAGAAAACTTTCTTAAGAAATCATTCATTTCAGATATTACAGGAGATCTAAAAAACAACAACATTGACACCAAAAAATGTGACCAAACCAACCATGACACTATTAATATACAAGTAAAATCGGAACAAAGTTTAAATGATAATGCAAAGCAATCTAATTGTGAGAAAGAAAACATTGAGCGAGTAATAAAAATAAATCTTGAAAATAATTCAAAAGAAAACCAAACTAGTGTTAATAACACTAGTAACATTGAACGTATTGTGAATATTGAGTATGACAAAGATACAAAACAAGACAATAAACATTCAAAATATGACTTATGTGAACAAAATAAACGTTTTAGTATTGAGGTTAAAAAAGATCACCATAGTAATGAACAGAATACAAGTCATACTACTGAAAGTGAAAACCAAAATGATATACATACTGGGTGTAAAATAACTTCTCATGAAAATATTTATAAATCCACTCATAATGCAGTTCAAGATTCTGCGCGTAACGTCAATTTAAAGTTTGATAACTTATCCAAAGGACATCAAGATAGACTAACACGCAGTATAGGGCAAGAATTTCCATGTAGCAATAAAGTTACACAAAATTCTCACGAAATAATTGTTTTGTCTACTGATGATATCAAAACAAATTTATATGTAAAAGATATTTCTGAAAACGAATTTAAAGAAAACAATGCAACCCAAGACAATAAGTCGTCTTCAAATATAACTACCCATGCTGCAACAAACCCAAATAAATATGATTTGGAAGCAAAAATAATAAAATGTGAATTTAATGATGCCATAAATAATTTAATTAAAGAAGTATCTTCTGATTCAGAAACATCAAATGAAAATTTTAAAGACACATTTAGCCGACAAGACTCATCTAGCAGTGTGTCCTCCCAGTGCACGGCAAAATATAACCCTAATTATTCATCCTTAAATGATGTATCTAATACGCATGATGATACGAATGATAACACTTCAAATATGGACAAGACGTCCACAACTACTAGTCATGTCAAAGATGTATTTGAATGTGTTACAGGATGTACGGAATGCAAAGATAAAAATGAAGATAAAAAGATTCACTCCTTGACGTTGAGAGATTTATGTGTAAAAAGAATAGCATCACTTCCATACGGTGAAAAAATATTGGAAGAATTAGCTTCTGTATCGCAACGTTTACAAAATATTGCTATCCTCGGATCGACTAGCGCTGTTTCAGAAACAACCACGAGCAAAAAAATTGAGACGATTGATAATATGCCGTACTACCCATTGCCAGATGTTTCAGCCATAGAAAAAATATCTTTAAAAGCAAAAGTGAAAGATCCTATACCTCCCCCAATTCAACCACGGCATTCATCATTGAAGAAATCGCAGGAAGATGATCACTGGACTGGGATGCCAACTAAAACCGAACCAGTTTATGTATGTTTATCACCATCACAAAAAATGCTTATAGAAAAAACCAATACTGTTATAACCAAAGAAGATGCAACTCAACTCGCTGATATGCACAGAAAAGTCATAGATCGAAGAGGGTATAACGAAACGTTTAAAAATAAAACACAAACAGAAGAAAGTGATTCTGATAATCCATTGGCCGTACCATTTAAATCTCAAACTGGTAGTCGGTTGCTTGCTTTAATTCGTGATCCAAATCTTACTCGTAATATCAACTCTGTGAAGCAGCGCTTAAATCATAGTTTAGATGGGTTGCAGACAAATTACACGGCTAAAGAGACTGTTTCAAAAAGCGGCATGGTTCGTGATTTCTCATTTAAACCTATTCCTCCACCAAGACCCAAAAAAATTGGATCTTCATTTTATGAAAGTGATGAAAGTTCAGATTTCACCGATACCTCTATGCGCTCGATGAAAACTGAAAGAAAATTCTTTCACTTCTCTACAGGAAATTTAAATAAAGAAATAGAGAAAGATATATCATCAATTCAAAAAATGCACAAATTTTATACGAATACAAGAAATGAGGTAAGTGATTATGAATGTCCTCGAAGACCATCATTGCCTAAAGACTTGTGCGAACAACAAATGGAATATATCCGTAATAAGGAAAAAGAAGTTGAAGCAGAAATTCAGCGTCTAGAAGCTTTGAACAATAAAGCGCACGTTATACAAAGAAAAGGGCCTAGAGCTCCACTTATTACAGATAATGAGGCAGAAAGAATTAATGACCCTCGTAATAATTTCATGTCACGCAAAAGAGATTTTACAATCAATTCACAAGGTTCCGATAGTAACAAAGGTCATAATGAAACAGGAAAAATGTCTTCCTTATTTAGTAGCAGCCAAGAAGAAATACTTCGTGAAAAAATGTACTCAGAATATGTCGAGCAAATGGCAGAACGACAAGAAAGAAAGCAGCACAAGATCATAAAAATTACTAATGCTCCAGATCCAGTTAGCAGTAGAACAGTTTCTAAAAGTATGCCAACGCTTGATGTGCTTGATTCAAAAGTGAATAACCGAATAGAGAAGGAATTCATATCCAAGGCTAAAGAAAGATGGGATAAATTGGGTATTAGAGATCCTGAGATAGAAGATGAACGTGATTCTGCCAGAAATGTTTATAAAGAACCTAAAGTTATCGAGCATAAGATAAAAGTAATAGAAGGTGGCGAGGAAAAGGATGTTAAAAAATTACCAAGCCATCTGCAAGAGTTCGTTCGCTTCACTGTAAAGGACGCAGATCAGGGTGCAGCCAGCTCTGGTGAGTCCGAGTCTGGACCCGCATCCCCGCATCTTGTGATTATGTGTGCAGTGATCATAATTGTGTTAGCTGTTGTGAAATACTTTCTGCGTTTGTTGCGTAATAAGTGACAACTAACATATTTTGTACTATGATACAGATGCTCTAAAATTGTATACAGAATGCCTTTAATGTGTGTGTGGTTTTTAGTTGTATGTTGCATTGCATGGATGTTGAAACAATAATATATCAATAATATTTATAGTTATCTCCAATCATTATTTCTAGTCAAAACAGGATTCTTCATCGATAGACACTATTAAATCGTAATCAAAACAGTGATGGTGAGTTCATCTTTTTTGTTATTTATCGATTAATTAATAGATAATATATTGACCTTTACATATGTATTAATGCTGCAATCATTAGATATGTATGGTTCATAAATTTTCCAAATGGTAATGTTCAGAATGAGTCAGAACATTTTGCGAACGGCTGCTTATGTGTTATAAACGTGTTCCATTAGAATAGATTTAGAACTTTTATCTCATTTAACCTATATTACGCGCAATAATACCTATACTTAGATACCTTTCTGTTTAAATAACAGATCATGTAACTCAGAAACAATATAAGACTATTGTATTCTAAGCTGTATAATTATAAATATCCGTTTGACAAACTACACTGGTAGGTAATTAGGAAAAAAATACATAGGTATATGTTTTAAATAAAAATAAAATCAACAAACCTGAGTGTTGAAATTTCCGTATCATTATCTTCACAATAATTAACACAACAAAGAGAATTCTTATTAACGTATGAATGAAATTTCATACATACTGGATGTGCGCATTTAGTTGTGCCTGTATTAAAATTTTACGAGTATCGCAATGTTTTAGTCAGCTGCTTAACTGATCTGACGCAGGCAGATGCAGATAGCGTTAACAATACCTACCAAGAATATTTCAATAGACAAGAATATATACAAGATATTATGTAATTATATATGTTTTTGAAAACACTGGTATTGTGTAGAATGTCTGTGTTTTATGAATATGAACAAGAGATACACAGCTGTTTGCAGCTCTCCGGTCACCAGATAAGTGTTATCACTACGAATGCACATAATCACAAACATGATTATTAGATTGAGACTACATAGGTATTTCGGAATGAGCTCGTTGTTATTTGATAACAGCATTCATTGCCGCTATTTCATTAAGTATTTTGATTACTTTTTTTAAAGTATAAACGTTTAGCTCGTAAGTATAGGAAAATGTGTATCCCTAATATCTCGACTAGTAGGGTACTTCAGTATGTGATCGAGTTTATTTTCATATAATTTTCTCGAGCGATGACCCAAATCCCAATGACGATGCCGAATTAATAAGTTAAGCTTTCAAGAACGCAATAAAAATATATGTATTCGTCGGGAACAGTTTGTTGGGTAGCGATGATTCTTCTGTCGTTATATAAGCTGTAGCAATAATAATGTAAAATATTTTAACAGGGCCAACATGACTGATTTTTTTTAACTGAAATGGAGCAGATCGGAGCCGAGAGGAATCAAACAAATCTAACAGAGTTTTTGTAGTCTCCGCTTCGTGAAATCAAACAATCTGTTCGGTCAATTCCTCTCCACTCCGCTCGTCTCTGTTTCAGTGGAAATTCACCCTAATTCCCATGCCGACTGAGGTAAGTACGTCGCCCGTGAAAATATTTGGATCGTCTAAATCTGTGCTAAATGGCCTTTGGTGACTCAAAGTCGCAATCGCATACCTCGTTGCTTTGCATCATCCGTATTTAAAGTAATAATCGTACACAAAAGTGAGTGAATAAACGAGGAGAACAACGCGAGCGATGAAATGAAGATGAAATAAACATTGTTACGACAGTTTTCATAATACTCATTATCTGTCGAAACACAGGTTTGCCAAAAGTGAATTAGTGACTGGGAATTTCTGAACCTCCTGTGAATAAATATTTTTGTTGTATAGATAGATTTTTACACTTAACAGAAAGATAATTCCTATTTGGTATAGCTCTATGTATGTAGTTTGTACGTATACAATGTTATTTGTTTAAATGTGAGTATACATGTAGTTATTCTTTAATGAGGTGGTCTACAATGTTTCAATTGAAACAAAACGTTAATAACCTTTTTCTGTTCTCTTATTTTATTATTCATAAGTAAGCGTTATGATTTAATTAAGGTTTTGTATGTAACTATATATTCGGGTCGAACATTATAATACGTTAGTGACTAACTGAGGTTTTAGACTCTCTTGACTCATATCTCTGAATATATTATCTCATTTTCGTAGTCTCTTCTCAATTTTAAACAAGTAGCCAGGTGTTATTACGATACGTCAACCAATGAGGGGTCCGTAATAACCTCTATCTAAATTATCAATCACTTTCAATTAAATTGTCCATTCTCGGGCAGAGCTCCGGTGTAGGGGTAATAATAGCAATTTTGATTAACAGGACCAGAGCACCATATAAACCAACAAATATCTATTATAAACACTTAATTTATATACCTATTGTGTATATATTTAAAGAAGTTGAATTGCATGGATCATACATAGAAGTTGACACAATTTACGGGAAAAAACATGGTTTACATACATTGGATATTGTTTTTAGTTTCTGCACCTTAAGCGATGTTTCTTTTGAGTTTAGTCTTTGCCAGTGGAATATTATTTTGTTGGAATGTGTTGTCGGACGAAAATAATCTTTTGTCACAATATATAGTAGCGTATTGTTTTTGGTTTGCAGCTAAAATAAAACTTCAGTCGCTGTGAATTCGACACGATACTTCGACAAATGTATCGTGAAGACGTGCTTCGACAGAAATACTCTGTGAGGTTTCATACAGCAGTTTAGATATGCAATAAAGATTTATATTATCCGAAAGAGCTGCATATATTTTCACATATTTACACCTACGTCTTATTCGTTATGTTATTTATATAAGGTGTAACAATAATAGTGTGAACTATTTTAACAGGTGACTCAGTAATTTATATGAATCACGTTGATATATAAAATAATTGTGAAATGTGTGTCTTTTTTAAGCAAAGCTAACCAGTAGTGTTTGGACATGATTTCAGTACGGGGAGTCACATTTAAATGGCTAATAATTTGATTTATTTCTTTGGGAATGTGATCTTTATAACCTACTGTTGGCCCTGTTAAAATATTTAATACGATTATTGTTACGCCTTATATAGCTTTAGTATATTTACCGAACACTATGGTTACAATACAACTTGATTGGCAAAAAGAAAACATTTTTACCAATATGTATTTTTTAAATTTTAAAACTGGATAAAACCTAAATAATTACCTAATTATATAGTATAGATATGTTTTGAAATACATAACCACATATTTACGTACCTAAATAATAGACTATATGTATGTACCTATGCAACGTAAGGTAGACAAGCATCTGATGTTTCAACAAATTTCTTAAATATCAGCGCTCCTCATCTAATAATAGTACAATTTGACGTAATATTGCTTACGTCACCACAAACTATTATTGTTAAGCTGCCAAGCCAAGATTAACAGTTTTATTCGAAGTTTATGCAAATATGACATCATCAATACACCATACGCTATCACGCCTGATGCATTGCAAATGTGTCTCAATATTCATATAGGAGGTTCGTCCACAGCTATACGTCCGGTTTACAAAGTATTCGGCAGATTCGGGCCACAGTCCAACACCCTGGCCAGTGTAGAATGGTGAATTTCACTGGGTTCCCTCACGATGTTCTGCTTCATTATACAGCAAGTAATAATCATAATTCAAAACAAGATACGCACGAGAAATGAAATCCGAAAATAACAGAGGTACGAGGCGGTGTTTGTACCTACCGCTTGAATCACAAACTCTTATTGGGTATCCTGTCAAAATTCCTAAAGTATTTCTTTAATACTTTCCATATTGTTTACAGTTACCGCAGTAGCAAGCGCTACATCAAAATATATCAATCACCCCACATAAGTTTGTTTCAAAGTTTCCTATTGCTAGGGCAGCGAACGGGCGATATATTTTCCACCTCGCTAATCACACGAGTCATCCAGGAGATAATTTGACGTGTCAGGGTCCCTAACAAAGAGAGAATGTCAAAGAGCCCGCAGGCGCGCCGGAAGCGATTTGACTGCGGATGTGACGTCACGGGGGGGTCGCGGCTCGTACACTCACAGAAACATTTTATTTTGTATAGTTCTATAGATCTCAGTTAGTTTGTTATATATGCAAAATAAACTGAATGTAACCTATTGCCGACTTCCTCATAGTTGGAGATAACGTTATGTGCAAGACAGCAATATTTTCGGGTTTTATAAAATTTACATTATTTTGTAAAGAATATAATTTAAGTAAATACCTACCTACTTTGTTTACTTGCAATTTTTTGAGGCCGCCTAACAATATGATTCGTTTTGAGCATCTGCCGTTAGCATTACTTACCCTGTTCATACATAAATTAAATGACAAATAATAAAGCAGCGATGAATTTATATTCATGAAATTACGTGAACAGAATGCATAATTTGGCAACTGCTCATAAAAGAAATGAGTACCTACTTAAGTACTTACTTGTTTAAATATAATTTTCTATATGACTTATATATTTAATTACAACTGTTAAGTACAATCTTTCGGGTATCACCATCATGTGATAGCTCAATTACTAGAGCTACTCTACGTGCGTTTTATATATCAGCGCCATCTATGTTATCAACTAAACACTACAGCGTTAGTTTCTATTTTTCCCACAAGATGGCTTTTGGATATCGACCTGAAAATATGAACGGAAGTTTTCTTTTTCATATCCGCCAAAAGCCGCCACTAATTAAAATAAATATCGAAATAGAAACGGGTTTTCTTTCTGGTTTGCAAGTTGACAGGCATTTGGCAGTCGTCATAGTAATAAGATTATATTGTCATAACATTTGGTTGCCTGCTTAGCTGCTCTGGGGAATTATATTTTCTCTTACATTTATTATAGTATACACTGATATGAAATAAGTCTCTCAAGAGGGAAAAAAATGATTTTTATACACATTTATGATCTCATATTTTGTGGAGCATTATCCAGGGAGTTGCCAAAACCAATAAATAGTATAATACCTATAGGGAGCTCTAGAGTACGGAAAATAGTAACCTCAATCTCACACTGAAATAAGCGTAACACAAGAAATACAAGTAAGTTAAAGACTGTTTGAAGATTGTTTTTTTACTATGACATACTTCTGCGATGATTGTTCAATGATAAAAGTGAATATAACATGAACTGATATTGATTTTTTGGTCCCTAAATGGTTGATTGTACTTCAATAAAAGTTATCGAATACCTAATACTAATCGAATGCTTTTCCCAGTCAGTTAGTAGTTTTATTAAAAAAAAGTGCCATAGTTTCACAGTGTGTAATAGATTATGAATAATCGAGTTTTATTATCTAACAAATCGTTATAGCATTGAATCTTAAAGCAATATCAAAAGCAAATACAGATGTGATATCGCTAACCATAATATTTGTTAAATAGACGCAGTCTCAGTTCCATCAGTGTCGCACAATAGAGTTCCCTTCAACGGGAACTCTCCATTATTCGTCGGTATCGCTGCGGAATGAGGCTCCTACGCGAACAAACACAAGTTCACATATTGCTACTGCTTATACGCCCCGGTTAATGATACAGTTTCAAGTAAATAGAGAATATTTACTTTTTTTTTTTTTTATTACATTATAGGCAAGTATTTGATCTCGATCTCACCTGATGGTAAGTGACGATGAGATCTACGATGGAGCATACTTGCCTAGGTAGGAAGGCGGCAGTAGATAGAGACGCTACATTCACTAGGCACATGCAGCGCAACTGATCTGACCCGCCATCCATGAATGGCAACACCGAACATCATGCCGGAACACGGCTAGGCCGCTTGGCGACATGGCTTTGTTCAGTGGGTGGTGACTAGCCACGGCCGAAGCCTACCACCAGTAAATAGGAATAGCTTCTAAATAGGATTGGACACAGTTAAGTTTAAAATATATCTATTTATTTATTAGCCATGTGCATTGGGCACATGTCACATAAAAGAAATGTTTCTTCATATTCCCCCCGATCCCCCATTTGACGACCTTGGGCGTCGAATTTCTTAAGAAAAATATCTTACATATTGTTTATCGTTTAACGCTCTGTGTTGTAAAGTCAGTGTCAAGAATTTTATTAAATACAAGATGAGTATCAACGCTACTCTATATCTTATTTCAGTCCACTATTGAACCTACAATAAATAATCTCATATTCTATTATTGGACACCCAGCCTCTCCTCAAAATACGACGATATATATATCGTCAATTCGTAGTAAAAAAGTCAAAACTAGCTTTAACCCGTCTTAAAATATAACCTATTAGAAAATATATTAGGTACCTATGTGATTCCCATACACCGGTAAGTATTAGATAACAACTAGACGTTACACATGTCGCACTATACATTCTATTAAAATATCTATTTTCTGTGTGTATGACGGCACTTTATCAACGACATACATCGTTGGATCAATCACGGTGTACAATGTTCCGTGAAAGTGTCTCCCCAAAATGGATACGTGCCATATTTTCTCACATAGCATTTTTGGGAAGCTATATTATCAGCAACTACCCCTACTATGAAAAAAACATAATATTACATTCTAAAATGCACATATCGCAAACAACGAACCCTCCTTAATCTATCGTGTAATATCGACGTGTTTCAATTACTTTTAAATTACTGATTGGTTAAATTCGTACTAATACTGGCCAGATATGTAGTTGCTCTTTATTTTTTTTCTGTGCTTCTAGGTCAACAATACTTTCTCTAAGTTAAAAATAAATACCGAGTAATAACTAGGCACACTATTATTATATTTGAACAGTTGGTAACACAACGTTCTAAAAAGTCTTATTCATAATATAGTTATTTTTATCTCTAGTTGACAAACGCTATTTCTATGTGAGGTAATTTTACGAGCATGTGCCAATCTTTTAAAAATCTCAAAGCTGACTAAGTACGCTTGTAAATAAGTAGTGTAGTACGTGAGTTATTCGACTTCAGCAAATACAGTAGGGGCATTATTGTATCATAAACGGATTTAATATTGCTACAAGTAATCGTCTACCCGCGATATTTCACGGTACACATTTAATTTAGGCGGATTTACGTAATATAAGTCATGTCAGTGGAAATTTAGCGCGAACGGTGCTGTGCTACATCGGAGTGGTGGCGCGACCGTGGGAGAATCCGCAGCGGACAAGATTAATTACGAGTTGTGGTTAAATTAATAACAGGGTGGGCACGCACCCTCAACGGCCGGCGCCCAGATTAGCCCGGCCTGAAACAATGGCTAATCAAATCGTATTATCGTCTTTGAAAGTGCTTCGTAGATTAAGACTATAACGGCTGAGGTAGATATCTACCGTGGTCCTTTCACGATATGAAATCTGAAAGGATGGATCTCTGGCAGCATTTAATAATTTAATATCGAATTTGAATTGGCTCTGTAATTTCCTTCTATACAAATCCCCTGCAAATGTGCACATTAGTCGGATATTTCTTTTTTGTTTATAGTTTTAAATATATTTTTTTGCATGAACAGCCTTGATGATTCTCTTGTTCTTCCTTATTTAGTGGCAAACAATTCCTTGATTTTCAGCAAATCACATAGTGTTTTCTTTCATAACAATGAAAACAATAGAGCATTTCAACCTGTGATTTCAACGAATAAGAGTAAGTAGTATTTATACTAAGTAGCACCCTATTAATACAAAGCGCAGAAACTACGGGGCGATAAACGGAGACTACTGGTAACATTATATAATCAAAGTGACCTCAGTCGACACTTCAGACGCATTCGGATGCAAATTACATTATAACATTAAAGTATTATGAATGAGTTCACGCCGGCAAATAGTAACGACCCAAGGTCAAAGGAATTGACACCGGGGTTATTATGTAACTGTACATATTTGGTAACATTTATAGTTGGCTTCAGCCTGAAGCTACATGAGTTCGTAGTTGTATTGTGGTATATGTCGTCTGTTTTGTTGGTTGACAATGATGACTTCGTAGTAAGTATATTGCCTTCGTTTGTTAAGTTACACATTGTTTAGTCTAAGCTAGAGGTTTCTGGTTCTCCAGATTATAATAACAATAAAGGAACGGCCTGGGCTCGTGAAACTTTGCAGCGATACTGCCTTCTACACCGAGGGTCCCGGGTTCGAATCCTGGTAAGGACAAACTTTGTGTGATGACCACAAATTTTTGTACCCAAGTCGTGGATGTTTAATATATATATATATATATAAGTATTATATACTGGGGTCGTCCCCAGTCTTTTGTACGGTACCCCTAATACAAGCGTTGCTTTGTGTGGGACCGTATATTCGTTTGTTCGTAGGTTCGTTTGACATATCTTCGCCTTCATTTGTAAATCATATGGGTACAAATCATTACGCTACGCCAGCAAATAAATTTAAACTAACCATTTTTATTTTATCTCATGGAGTCGTGTCCAATTTATTCAATTCCAATTTCCTCTTTTTTATACAGCATTTATATAGGGTTTTTCAGTCGATATTGAGGAGTGAACTGAAAAAGAGTAAACATTTCTAGCATTCTACTATAATCTGTAACTACCTCCATAAAACAGTTATTTTGAAATCTATATCGCAAATAGTACACAATTTTTTGAAATGAATATCGAGAGTTCATTTTGGAGCGGTTTGCAATGTAATGGCATGGGGCATGCTGATCGCAGGTAATTTAAAATCTATACTAATATTATAAATGTGAAAGTTTGGATGGATGGATGGATGGATGTTTGTTACTCATTCACGCCCGAACGGCTGAACGGATCTGGATGAAATTTGGCACAGAGATAGATTATAGTCTGGAATAGCACATAGGCTACTTTTTATCCCGGTAAAATGTATGGTTCCCGTGGGATAGATTTGTTTAAATTTTTCATAGAGTACCAATAAATTCATTTTCTCATACATTTGATTCTGAGGCGGTACGAAGTTCGCCGGGACAGCTAGTTATGTTATAAAAGTCCAATTTATTTTAACAACATCAGTTGAATGTCTAATGTACTCTTACGTGATGCGCAGCCTCTGATAATGTTGTAGTGTTTAATGAACGTATAATTGCTATAATTATTTATTCATAATTCGTAAGGGTTTGATCAAACCTACGCGCATCCGCACAAGTTTATGTGTATTTTTTCATGGATCAGTAATTATGTAATTGTAAAAAATCGAACGATTTCTTCAAATCTATGTTAAAGAATATGATTCATGTTAAAGAAGAAAATTTATCAGGAGCGCATGGATGACCAAAAGTAATGGGAAAAAATTAATGTTACTAATTAATCATAATAATAATATCTAGCTAGACGAACATCAACAATTTTAGGATTTAAGATGAAAATGAACGTATGTTCTGAATTATAACGAATTGCTACATGTTGAGAAGCATTTGTGAATTTAGCTTAGCGATTCAATCTCTACATCATCATCCATCTTTACATACAATATAATTCTGTTATCAAGCTAGCACTCTATGCTACTGTAAACTTCTAAAAAGTTATCAGCTAGCGAACCATTTCAGTATTTCTTATATTAAAAATAACAAATATTTACCTATCCGGCATTTTTTTCTTAGTCGTTAGTGATACACTCCTGAAAGATGCATGTGCGAAGAATAGTTGGAGTGAAGCAAATTCATATCACAAATTGAAACTTCCAGTTCCACCATTCAAGGCAAGTCAGAGCGGGATCGTTGAGAGTTTATTTATAGATATTTTGTTCCAGTTTATTTTTGGCCCTTCCCGTCACAACGAACGACGTGCGAATTTAAGGGCGACTCTAAAGCGTTCCGAGTGATCCGTTATCCCCCGACTCACCCTCGTTGTGTGCCTGTCACGTGATATTCGTTAATATAGTAGGCGCTACACACAACTTGATCCAATATTGAAAATTTCCAAGTCACTATTATTACATTTCTAAGGGTCAACCCTAACTGTTATTAATTTGCATAATATTTGCATTGAAACTACTGAAACTAAATTGCTGGTTCGGATTATTGGGTAGGGTTTTATTTCATTAGCCACTTAAATATAGAAATTTCTTATAACAGTAGTTAACTAAGTAGACTGAGATTTGAGTATGTACTTGAAGTAAACAAAACATGAGGCTGCATGTGAAATGTTCATAGCTTTTTTAAAAGGTTATCCTTAATCTATGGCTGTATAGCCTTGGATTGAAGAGGGCATAGTGTACAGGTAAGCTTTGATTATTTGCATGATTTAAAAAACGTATGAAATACAAGGAAGGTCAGCGCACTTGGCGTGCATGAACCAAATCAAAACATAGTATCATCTCATTACTGTTATCTAACGAAATTACCATAACACGTCGCGTTTCCATTGTTTTCCATTTTCCGGCGGTCGGTATCGTGTGGCGCGTTATCAGTGCGGCGCGGATCAGTTCCACCGCGGCCGCCCGGCTCGACGCACGCCCGCGCTCTGCTTCGCCATTTCCACACGTTTCCCGACTGTTTCCGGTTGTTTCCGCGTCCGTCAACCCACCCCGCACCCCTAACCGACGCCGTATCGCGACGCATTGGAAAATGTCACCCTGATATCGTATAAACGGTGTGTATATACAACTACTAGTGTGTTTATTTTAACATAATCGAGTTAATGATAACTTAATGTGTCCGCCCGCCCTGTGCCGCACGTGATCGGATTACCGTATCGAGGGATAATATTGTTTTTACCGACGTAAGTAGGCGATACGTTCGGAGATTTGTTAATGAATTAGATTATCGTGTTGTTTGAGATTGGTTGAGTGGTTTCGTGTCGAAGGTCGCACTGATTGGATCGTTTATCTTTCGACGCTGAGTCGTTATCTGTCACCAGATTATTTTATTATCTCATTTCGAAAGTTGTAGGTAAAGATTTCCTTGTTCTACTATAAGTAATATTGTTATTATTACGTTAGGAATTTGTATAGGTAGCTTCACTCGATACAGCAATAAATAAAACAAAACTGCCCTAAGGTGTTGCGATAAACATCTAAATGGTATAATATTATATCCTCCCCTACCCTACATATCGAATTCCCGCCACCCTTTCCTCCTCCCCTATAATTCGTATGCATATACAACACACGCACAGGGTACCCACGCTTTCGTATCAAAAAAATAAATCTTCGTATCAAGCATCTGTAATACACTATTATCCTCTTTGACTGCGTATTAAGGTTTGTTGATGAGGAGAATATAGCTGTCGCCATATTGACCGTGACCACAAACTGCCTACGTCCCTTGTGACAAATGTTCAAGGTATTTTGAAGATCTGTGTCATGCTTTAACTACATCAGTCAGTTTAAAAGAACTACAACGCGTTATAACAATGTTGGAGAAGGTAAGCTTAGTGAACTTTGACCAAGGGTTAGAAGATTCCTTTGAGCTGTGACTGTAGGCGAAATAGTAGCTATTTGATACAAACCATCAAAACCGTAACAGCTTCTACATGCTTTTACTTTATAGGGTTAACTAAATTAATTAATTCCCAATTACGGCGAGATTGTAAACCAGCGTAAATCTATTTGAATAGTACAAAGTAATCTACATTTCATTCAGATTGTGAAACAATTTCGAATTGATAAAATATGGAAATAATACATTTTAAAGTACTCGCTGGCTGATTGCATTTTGATATCGCGGAATAATCTGTATAATTAATAAGCACTTGTATATTGAAATCAGAATTGCTTACATTGACATTCACCTACATTACAAGACATCGATAAATAGAATTCTCAAGGTGCAAATGACATCTGTGTATATATAAAATGTAATATGCATGCTATTGTATACCCATAAGTAATAATTTATGATTATAAATCATATTCCGCAACAACTTAAGGTATGACGATAGGCATTTTTTTTTATTGTAAACCTTATGGGCATTCGTGATCAGTAGAGCCTGTCCAACACTTAAAATACTTTTATCTCGAGAAATGGAAACACTTTCATGGGATATCCAAAAACTGTCTCAGAATCTTCATGTAATCTGGGCGGATTTTCTGAAACTGGACATGGTGATAGCTTACATTCCGGGTCAATTTGGGACGTCAAGGATCAACAGAAATAACCGAATAGCGAAAGTTCAAGCCTACGTTGTCGCGGGCAGAGCTACTTAATTTGGTTTTCAAAATAGTACAATGCATTTGTTGGTCATAGTTGTGAAATTGTGACTCTCCACCACTCGCCGTGGGCGCGATGATCAGTTACAGTAATGACTGGGCCGGTCAGGGTCGGAACGCTTAGCGTGTACAAGACAATCTGCACCATACCATCGGAATTATCTAGATGAATAGATTTGCCTATATAAGGTATGTGCTTCGTCAGGTTATAAGAGTTTCTGTAGCAATTCATACTTTTATTTTCGCTTTGCAATGGATGAAAGTGTAGTACTCCTATTTTTTTCTCCTGATTAAATTCGTTGCGGGCTCCGACACAATAGCCTTACCTCAGTACTGGGGTCAAGTCGGAGACCTCGTTAGACACTACAGTCGATTCTGTAGTACCTAGAAGTGGTCCTAGGGTATGGAGGGCCAATTAAAATAATAAAGGAACCTGTCGCACAACTTTTATTGAAGTGGGTATATCTACTTGATAAGTCATAAGGTAACAAAAAATACTATCTGTGCTTTCCTACTTAATTGAGTCTAGCTAAAGACACGTACTTAATTATGATATCAAAATAACAAACGTTCACATATGACTATGATCTACTAACAGATTAAAACACTTCGGTATTCCAAAAAACATTGTTGACAATAAAGATCATTATCTTAACTTAACCATGTGAAATAAGTAGTCGGCACAGTTAAACCTCCATAAGATCCTTTTGCAATGTTTAAATTGCCCTCAATCAACATCGAATTATTCAATCAGTGTAAAGTGTACATAAATGAAATTGCAAATAGGTACACGATAGTTAGCACATGCCTACAAACGGTCAAATACAGTTTCCATTTGGGAAATTAATGTTCATTAGCAGCTTAACCACCGGTGCTTTCATTAGAGGGCAAAGTTAAATATTTAAATTAGCCATGTTGTGTGACAACGAACAAATTAAGGGCTTTAATGAGACACGCACTTTTTACGACAGGAACTTGACAATCGAAATGGCAGGCGATAACATGATAACAATTTAATAAGTTTATCAATATTTATATTAAATATATTTAGAGAGCTTATATTTCTGTATCTAGTTACTAAATTGATATATTCGTTATCATTACTACGAGTACTCAACTGTACTACTTAAAACAAAGTAAGTGATTAAAAGACATAATTTAAAAAAGTGTTTCTTGTCACACTTGGAGTACGTACTCATTTTTAATTACCTACTTACTCATTATTAGTACCCAGCAAACACTATATTATTAATGCAATCAAATGTAAAATTACTTCGATTCAAAATTATTAGATTGCGTGAAATGTGCGCAAACAATCCGTACACAAGCACAAATGTGAATATAACATAACGCTAAGTTTGAAGAGGAAATCAAATCGAACGGGGAATCGGCAAAGCAAACATTGACTGAGAATAGGTACAACTATAACCAACTCCAAACTCTTATTTACCATACCTTCTCTAGTTACACACAATGTTTTCAGAGTAATACTAAGGGCATTCTTTCACAATGTGCTAATAAACACTAACCACTACTTAATTGATCGAATATGTATTGGCCAATATTTCAATCGAGATTTAGATAGGATTTGATAGGCCATGAGTTTAAGACCCTACTTCTATTAATTTTTTTTTTTTCTATACGAAAATTCAAACATAGAGAACACTTAACTCAGCTTTTACCGTAAACATACTATAAATCTAAGCATAACACGAGCAACATGATAAAATAATTTAATTTTAGAAAAATCATTTCCAGTGCATTAAAAAATCTCAAGATAAAATCGGGTAAGGGTTTATAAATATCGTATCGGTCGGTATTAGGTAAACAAAAGCATACGATGCAGACACCATCACCGCAGTATTTAGGTCAGGGCCCGACCATGTGGATCACGCCCGGCGGCCTTTATATGTACGCGACCAGATTATCCCTATCCGTACTGAATCAGTACCGACTAAAGTATTATGTTCTGATGATTAATTAACCAAGAATGATATCAATCTAGGTTATTTCTTGAGACGACCCGATAAGTAAGTACCTTCATCTACCATTTCACCAGAATTTTCTTTTGGTAAGTAATCCTATTTAAGTGGTAGGAAAAACAGACTCTTATATGCGTAGGTATATGCAAAACATATTTTAGATACGTGGTCGGACTATTGCATCACGTGGTAGGAATCTGTCAATTTTTGAAAAAGTGGGCGTAGTCAGTCGTTATAGACGTAACCAATGATTGCGTGGGCTGAAAGGTTATCTCGAAAGCCCTCACTTTTATACTTATTAGATCTATTAGTCGACGGTACCTTTGACCTGCTACTACGGGCCATTAAACTTGGTAATCAATTTCCATGCTTGGTAAAGGCAGTTGTGAATCGACATACGGCGCTTTGACATGCCTTTTATGGCGCGCTAGTAAGCTTTACTAGTAGTCATAGCTATTGAAAACTGGTATTGCCGCATATGGGTTGTGCAAACTGTCATGGTCTAAGGTATTGCAATTTTGTAAACAGCTTATACAGATGTAAAGATGAATGTTGTAGGCATTCTACATCAACCATGTAAATTTATAATGGTTGGCTTTGTAATGGAGGGAAGTGGATAATTTTCTTCCAACTCCTCCTATTTTTATCTTTCGATTAAGTTCGTGCGGGTACCAAGACAATTAATTTTATCCCGGGACTCGCCGAGGGTCAAACCTCGGTGTCATCATGGGACAGCACTGTAGATCCTGGCTTACAGGAGTAGCAGTGGTGGGAGCGTGTGGCCGGTACCAAAAAAAAATAACCTTGTAAATTAAGCCAGTCGTAATCTATACATATAAATAAAATTGGAGTGTCTATTTGTAATATTCAAATAACCGCTTCTTACTAAGTGCATTTAGATGTATACATGGTACCTATACCAAAACAACATTTTTTTAAATTTTTGTCTGTCTGTCTGTCGGTCTGTCTGTCTGTCTGTTTGTTCCGGGTAATCTCTGAAATGGCTAGACCGATTTTGACGGGACTTTAACTAGCAGATAGCTGGTGTAACAAGGAGTAACTTAGGCTACTTTTATTTTAGAAAAAATAATAGGATCTCACGAAAAAAAATGAAAACCAATGTTGCAGCGCAGCGCCTGATTAAGTTTGATAGCAACAACCTGCAATGCGTCCCACGGGCTCAGAACGCGCGAGTAGGCTGTTCCCAACGATTGTGTCTTTGTTAAATACCACGCGGACGAAGTCGCGGGTAACAGCTAGTCGTAAGTAAAACTGTATAATATTTTTTCAAGTACAATTGCAGTGTCAAGCCTTAATAAATTACACACTACAAAATAATTACCTCCTGTCCATGACTAATAGTAGGTACTTACGTGTCGATAATAGAAATTACAGAAAAAAACTGTCAAGTGAACAACAATTAGATTTGTTAGTCGTCGTTATCAGTAATTAAATATTCAAATTGACGCGACAATTTACGAGAAGAACGTAGTTTGTAGAGTCAGATAAGTTTAGAGTCCAACCTACAGATTATCACAGCCGGGTTTCTTTAGCTGATAGTATAATGCAAAATATTCCATAGAGAATCTAAGGCCTTCAGAATGCAAGTTTTACGACACGCTATGAGAACGGTCGTGGATTGGTCCGTGTCAATGCGCAAAACTTATGAGCTCATAGAATCGTTTGTTATCGCGTGCAAAAGCCACGCGGACGACTCTCTTAGGAAAAACATTAAAAAATACACTTGTTAATATTGCTATCTCAGCTATTCACACTGTACACAAATAATTGCGCTTAAATATTATAACATAATTATATAAAATGAGGCAACAGTTTGAGCGGTCCGAAGTTTATCTAATAACTAAAGTTGAGAACATTATTGGCATAGAGCGGCGTTGAGGCAGAGCCGTCAGCGTAGTTAGTAAATACTTTGAGAAAATAAGAAAGATCAACAAAACTAGTTTAGCCTCACGCACTATAAACATCACGTAACTATAATTTAATTTAACAATCCCGCGTTTAGTAATTACTACGAATAGATTACGCAATTCTAATTTTGAATATTTCGGAATAAATGGGATACATAAAATATAAGCTTCGTTGCATTTTCGAATCGAGTTTGATCCGTAATTCTGTGATATTAGCATATTTTAGATTATATTGTCACTAATTGTGAAATTGTTAATATAGGTCATGAAATTATATTATAGCTTTGGTTATGTGTGTGCCTTGCACTCTTGCATAAATATCGCTACAGATAAAATTAAACAGTATGATTCAAATTTGTTAAATATATTTAACAAAAACCTTATTAACTATCCTATAAAATCCATCAAGCCTCTATTTTTGGTCAGCCGGGAACTTTCATTAGCCTTTGACGACTATCAGTGAAACAGCCACTCGGGGAACATTAGCTATCGACTGTTGAGGTGGAACGGCGAATTACTTAGCAAATTATACTTTATATTGAGTACCTGGGCGATAGTGATGCCAAAGTTGGTAAAATGTGCGCCCTGGGAACGAAACAACAGATTCGAAATTCAAGGGACCGTATCAGGTGAAAGCTGCTTTAGAAATTGTATCTAATTTCGTCTGTTATATCTGGTTGCACCAATTCTTGAAGGTGAGGGAGTCCGTGCTATATCAATCCATCATAGGACGGGATCGTTATCTATTGATTATTTTACTCAAATATTGCCACAACCTTGAACATCTATATCGACAAATAAAGTTAAAGTAATAACTTTGGAATAATTACGAGTTACATAAATCCATGTTGGATAATAAATACCATATGTAACAGCATTGTTTAACATTTCTGAAGTTTTCCATAGTCTGTACGTAAGATAACTATTTCCTTAATTTAGCCTAGTTGCTGTAATGAGTCAGCACTCATTCATTAGACTGCAGTTAACTGAATTGCGTCAGTTTTCTACGCTATGACATAGTCATGTTTTTTTTAATGTTGATGTATGGCCCTGGTTGCCCTTTGGAGCCTATTGGTAATATATTAATACTGTTTAGTAGACGGGACACAATCATACCTAGACAGTCATGGGCAGTATTAAGTAGGTTTGTGAAAGGAGCTAGTTACCATATCCGTTTTCCTTTACACTTGGAATAAGATCTGAATTTTCAGGCGGTGACTTCGCTACTCGTTTAAGAATGACTAAATAAAATAGTTTAATGTTGGCTAAGGCTATGCCATTGTATCTTCAAATACGGATTCTACCTCTGAGATTGCGACTATGTGTAGAAATTATAAAAATAAACAATTTTTATTACCTTGACAGCAAAATAAGTAGGTAGCTACTTAGGCTTTTAGTTCTGTAGATAAATTACTGCCATTACAAGGGGTAGTTATTATGAAGTTAATAATCTTTTCTTATTTACTAACCCTGCTCAGTGCTCCGAGTTTTTAAATATTGGGCTAAAAATAATAATAAGCTTTGAATATTAATTGTCACTCATAAAAGCGTTCGAACAACCACCGGGAAAATACATCAATCATATCCCAAAGCTATTCCGATGGGAATAAAAATCATATTAATTTTAAGTGCCATTATATCCACGGTTCAAACGTTCGATCGATCGCCTCTGTTCTAGATATCATACAATCGGTAATCTATCTCTGAGGGATTTAAATAAGATTTAGCTGTCTTGTATGGATTACGTTGAATAGCTCTAGGAGATTTGTTGCTTTTATACGTGCGACAGCGAGCCACCGGAGAGCGCGTATCGATTGGGTACTCGGATTTATGTATTGGACTAATTTTACATTACAATATATATGGTAATTTGTCCCTGTTAAAGAACAGGATAGGCAGTAATAATGTCACCGGTTCCTCAATAAGGAACCTACTCGCACATTAGCGGCAATAGTCCATTTATGACTGTTAATCTCAACCTCAACTCTGAGAGCACGTAAAGCTCTCGATCCCCGTTGACAGAAGTGACAGTTAGCATCTAGCTGAAAACACGCCACGAAGATAATGATCCCCTAATAAAGAGTAGAAGTATTGTACGGTATTCATTTCATTTACCTATTACGTCTATTTTGACACGTTTTAAAATCGACTAGCTTAGATACTTGGAGTATGATGTTTGATGTAGAGCCTTAATAATATTATTTCGTTCAGTCTGAAACGAATCTAAAAATCTCTTATATTCTTGTGTTGTTCACATCCAACTCATAGCTATACATACCGTCAGATCTATAGTTCAATTGCGTTGGGTGCGGTTCGTTCACACACTGCACAGGATCTGGGCTCTATTTGCTGCGCCCGCGCTCGCTCATGTATGGCGGCGCGCCCTGACTCATAAAAATAATTCCTATACTAATAATAGTGACAAATACGACGGAAGTTTTATTCTTTAATATTGCCGTCAATCAATATTGTGGACACAGATTTAATCTAACTATTTATGTTTATGGTGAAGTTTTCTCGTAGCATTCTTGATTTAGATTTTAATGTGGACTATTTCTTTTTTGCTATCTCATTGTCATATTTACTTTCATACAGTAGTAGGTTGTTGGCTACTTGTATGCGGGTTTCCAACATAATACGTTCCTGAATAATCAGGTACACTGAAAACTGTAATAATAACGAACGCTAAATGCAACCGGTTATATTAATTAGTTCTAAAAAGGATGCAACTCCTTTGTTTAACAGCGCCTGGCATTTAGACTATATCTATATATGTCAACAAAAACACAAAAGGGTATGCAGACGAACTAACTGAATACCCTTTCAGTGCAGTATTATAAACATGGTTTCATAAAACTTTCGCCAAGTTTGACGCCAACACTGACGAATTTTCGTCGACTTTGCTTCAATGTAAACACATATGTTTTTAATATTTACTCGGAATACATATTGTTTCGTTATTACAGATTGTTAGCATTATTGTCATTTTAATTAAGCGTGGTGCCGTAGCGAATTCGGCAAATACGAGTGACTGATTCACTCCCGCACCTGCAGCCGACGATCGGATTGTCGTTTCACCGAACACAATGTTATACCTACTTATTTTCGTCTCTGACTGTGGGCCAATTCGATTTCACGGGCCAACCGCTGCCAATGGCAAGTGCTGGGCTGGTTTGCCAAGCCAAATCATGCTTTACCCCTACTGTCTAAAGTGGTCCGGCTATATTAGTTTATGGGCGATTAAGCTTGGTTGTAACGTACAATCTCATATTTGATGTTTGACAGACAATATTAGGGAGGGTAGAACTAAAAGTATTGGTATGTTTCAAGAAGATTTTCCAAACTGCTTCTTCCTAAGATATGTCAAAATTGCTTATCTTAAGTTCTGAATAATTGATCGGTAGTCAAAATCAAGATTGACCAATCTCTATCAGTATTTGGAAGAATTCAAAGCGCTATGACGTATAATTATTTCAGTAAGTATGCATAGGTAAAAAATAAATATTTCATGACAAGTTAAAATTACTGTGAATGATTTACTACTTTATTTAAGGCTAAAATATTAAATAATTGTAGTCAGCACGCTCCAACAAACAGCTAGGCGCGCAGTAAAACAAACAGATAACTGGACTTAACAAAATGAAGGCTCCACAAAGTTTGCCTTCCCAATCCTAAATACATAAAGTAACGGTAATGAACTAAATTTTAAACACTCGCTAATGACACAGCACCCGATAAGTGGCTGGAGAGCAGGCGAGCTTTCTCCACAATTATTCTGTACGCGTTAATTCAATATTAGTTTAGCACCGTTCTCGGCAGACGCACCGGTGACCCACATCCTTCACCTTCACCTTCACCTGCACCCCGATACGACTCCTTATCGTTTTCATTGCCAGTTTAATACACGAACTGTTTATATAGGGATAGATAGCGGTTGTATTGTTAAATTGAACGGAATATGATAGCGCGAGCAATAAAATTTGAATGGCCTTATTCGTGTTATGTGTGTGTCGTAAAGGTGACGTAGAGTCGACATCAAACTGCTGTGGTAAATTTAAAGTATTTTTGTTTTTTTAATCGCCTATTGGGGCTCCCTCTGCTGTGCAAAGGCCTTCTCTCCTTCTCGATATGATCGTATTTTAGGCTTTTTGTGGCCACGTTTTACCCGCAAAGGTGTCCAAATAGTCGCAACTCTTCGCCTTGGTCTGCCACGGCGCGGGCGGGGCGGCGCGGCGTCGGCGACTATTTTATGATTATTCCGTTAAAAATATATAAATACCTAACCATTACATTATTCATTTAAGTTTTTTTATATTCTGATCAAGTTTTTTGTATAAAACAAATTTTATAAGTATTTTAAATTTGAATGCAGTTTACTCGATCGAAGAGAATTTAAATTATTTTCTAAGGTAAATTATACTTTACAAATGTTATCTTTACAATATTGTTGTTACAATTACTGACATAATAAAAATATAAAACAGTTTCTCTACGTATTACACTGCGTTTTCGAGTGGTCTAAATGATAGTTTAGATAATGTGCTTACCTAGATCTCATATTAAAGCAGTATTCATTAATTTGTGTATTAGGATTGGTATAAACATTTTGGAAGTAAATTATACCAAAAGTGTTGTTAATTTTCACTACTCCGTCTTTTGTTATTCTTCACACGTCTCCCCCCTCTCCTCAAATGAACATTTACATTCCATCGTGCAGTTGTGGTTTTATTATTCCTTGAGTGTTTATGTGTTGATATTTACAGAGTAAATTATGAGTTTATATAAATATTTCATTCCGACGTTAAATAGTTTTTCATGGTGTGAAATCACATTTTTTTTTAAATCTCAAATTAAACTCTAATAAGTTTTCTTTACTTCTCAGCAAAGCGTTAATAAAATTTATATTCTCAAATTCTTTTTTTAGAGTCTATTTATTGGGTCAATTGATTCAAAGTTACATTCTTGCAGGAATCGTCTTTTAGTTAATAATATCAATGTATTATTAGTACATATGAATTTTGTAACACACTTTTATTTCATAGTTATGGTTGTGATTTACAGAGGCCGTCATGATCTCGCCGAGGTTCAAAGCGCGCTCGTCCTCCCCAGGTACCGCAGTGTCATGCCCTAGCATCTTACAACCTTCATTCCATAGTTAATGTGGTTATTCATATGCTTTGATATAACAACCAAGTCCTATAACAAATATTTCGTCAGATTTACTACCGGGTACTTACTGCCTACCCACTAGGGAAAATAGTCGTTTGAAAGGAATATTTAGCGAAATATATGCATCATTTTTTGATCCCGTCATAGTCAGACCGCGAATGCGTATTAGACTATCAGTCAACATGTTGTGTTCAATAATAATTGAATGCGCATATAAAAAAAAATTAAGTGCCTGTAATGTAACTTCAGCTTTTACTTTGCTATTAAATTTATTTGAGAAGTGTAACTAGTAGATAAAACTCATATTATAGCAAAGTATTATGGAAATAATGGCCATAGTACATGGACTGTGATCTCAAATAGAAAAGTTCAATTTAGTTTGGTCATAATATCCAAAGTTTTATAAAATATTAGGTGCTCAAAAACAGGAGAAGTCAGGATAATACTTAACTAGACAAATAATAGTTAAACGAATCTTCAGATTGCAATTTTTAACGTAACATAATAGAAAACTCTATCGAGAGAGTAATTATTATTTACAAAAAAAAACTACAATATTATGAAATGTACCCTAATTTAATTCCATACAATTCAAAGCATATAAATACCCCAAGTATATCACGACGCGTGTAAATTAATCTGTATTATAAAGTACCATATTATCATAAGAATGGTACGAGCAACCTTGGAATACATTTGTACCACGCTTATGGTATTTAAAATAACAACTGAAATACCTACTTTCTGTTTAATGGCATTTTTTGTGTCGTTAACTTTAACACGAGTAGTGTTTTGAATCGATGTATTGAATTAATAAGTACTTACTAATTGATTTTGGAATGCCGTGTGTCGATATTTACTAAGAATGTTTGGTTATGATGTGTTCTTTTGAAATTAACCCTTCGATGTTGTTTACATTTAAGGTGGTTTAAAAATGGCGGCAGAAATACCAGCCAACAACTAAAATTATTACTCATTAGGTAACACTTATTTGTGTGGGCGCCTAGGGTCCCTGCCCAAGTATATTTATTACGCATTGAAAATAAAAGACATATGTGCACAACTATACCTTATACCTCCACTGCCAACCTATGCTAGTCTCTTTTTACTTCAACGTAGACGGACAAAAAGGAAGCATCGGACATATTCAACTCATGAATAATAGGTACCTAAACCAAAATATAAGCTAACAGGAGATAAACAAATACCGAGGAATTACAAAATAAATGCTGACCTATTTGAAAAAACGTTTTCAGATAGGTCAGCATTTATTTTGTAATTCCTCGGTATTTGTTATAAGACAACTTCTTTTACGAGCCGAGTGTCAACAATCATATCCGAAATATCCATAAAAAGGGCAGAGTCATAAAACGAGCATTAGTCCCTTCATGTTGCTGCTGACGCGGCGGAATTTTCACAGACAGCCCTCGGAACAGAAAGGTCGTATGCTGACCACACATTTACATTAGAATCTTATCCATAAGATGGGAGTTTTAAGGTCTACAACTGCAGAGTCATTCGGAAGCGTTATTTTGAGCATATTGTCCAAAATATTCGAGCGGTTGACCGTATGGATGGACTTGTTAATATCTCCCGGACATTCGCTCATCTTAGGCATAATTCCAACTTTTGATTTGGCTTCTAGAGACTTAACTTTTCCCATTTGAGAATGTTCGCCTTTCTTTCAAGCATAGACTTGTTTAGATGTTTAGACCCAACGTTGCCACTAGCAAAGTGAATCCACTTTTTCATGCATTTTAGTGCTAAATGCGACCACACACAAAACTTTTTCCCAGTAAATGGTCTAGCATAGACTAAACTATGTTCAGAATAAAATCTAAACTACTATATCCAGACGGACAGTGTTTTTATATGTGCGTGAGTGTTTACATGGTAGACTACGATGTAACCACACAACATGCACTACAGCGCACGCTGTGTGCCTTGTCTGAATATTCTAACAAGTCTGTGGTTTCGAGTTATCGCCTAAAGTATTTTTTTATGTAATACGAAAAATAACAAAATAATTAAACCTGCAAAATTACTCGCTCACCCATGTCATTATAAAGCGAAAGTTGAGTGTCAAACTTTCAAAGGGAAATCAAAATTTTATGCATATCCCCAGGAGCCACGTAAAAAATCGTGTTCCTACCGGTTCATTTCCTATGAATATAAAATGTGTTACGACCAACATTAGCGTGCTGAAGCCTGTAATCTTGAACAAGTTCGCGCCGCGTGTGGCCTCAAGACTAGCTGAACATGTAAATATTACGTCATGTGATAACGATAAAAACATGCACTTCCTCTTAACTACCGTTTGTAAGTATAATAATAAAAGTAAAATACTATATATAAAATAAAGTATATATACAGCATTTTCCGCTCCTATTGGTTAATTTATTACACGTAGAGTTTATATTGGCAGTGTACAATTTGCAGTCAAATGTAAATGGCTACATCACATCTGTAATCTACTTAATGGTTAAACATTCAATATTATTATCGCCCCCTATGGAACTAGCTGGAACTAACCATGAAATATGAAAATCCAAATCAGTTTGAATGATTTGAGAATACCAAAAGTGTGTGATTTATTTATTTTTATTTTAATATGACACAATTAATTATGTTACGTACAACAAACTAACACTTTAAAAAGTATGATTTGTCATCTAGTATATCTATTTCTCACTCGTATTTTGCGGTCTGAGCTCAGCATCGAGACATTAAATCATCTGAATGCAAAATAACTATAATATTGCGCAATGAAATCACGTTGAAAAGAAAGTGGCCAATTGATTCAACGAGTCGTAGATTGTAATTTCCTTTGAGTGTTCTGTAAGTAGGTATAGCAAGGTCCAAGCAAATGTATATATATTTTACTGAGCTGTGGTATTCAGTACGGACCCCGTTTTATTGTACGAATTTGATATATGCAGTTAAAAACACAGTTTCACAAATATTTAATATTAAGTCTAGTTTGTTTCCTCGACGACATTAATTACTTACGTTGGTTATTTTTTTCCTGTTATTCCATTTAGACCTTTCTCAAAGGTCGTGTTTGACATAAAATCCTTCAGAGACCAGGAAACTGAAGCCTTCTATACGTTCACCTTTTTGCCGCTTCTCGAAGTGCAGGCGTGTACGGATGCTAATATTGTGCGTTGATTTTAGTCACTCCTCACGTAGCTCCAGGAGCTCTTCTAAATCCTACTAGCTGTCCCGATCTTCCAACCGCCTCAAAATTAAATTTATGTTAGTTAGTTTTTCCCATGTTTTAATAGTTATTTTACTATTGGGGGCGGAGACAAATAAAAACGGCCCACCCGTTCGTTACAAATGGTGTTAACTAACACGAATTTGTTATAAAAAATAAGCGTGTAAACGTCAGTGCTATATGTATTGACGGTTTCATGTAACTATCCGTTCTGTCATCGGCCGGCGGATGTGTCGTAAAACTAAATCCAGGGTTACGCCGTCCGATCTCAAGGCGGTTGGGGAAATAATGTCGATAATATCGCGGCCAACATCTCGTTAAAATCTCACTTATTGATAACATACGATCAATTTAAAAGCTACTGTAGCATTCGAGTATTGGGTACTCAAACTTAATAAAGTAGTCGTTTTTTTGTACTTACCTATGCTAAAATGTTATCACTGCCTTCACCATAACCTTGAAGTAATATCATGACAGATAAGATATCCTATCTTCTTCAAATAATGAATTTATGATAACCTAGAAATCCAAAAATCTTAGTTCAAACGTCTAAGATTTTTGGATTTCATGTGCTAATCTCAATTTGAACCACCTTGTCACACCACCTTACCAAAGGGTAATGAAAACATTGAGAGGAAACCTGAATGTCTGAGATAAATAAATCAGGCTAGCAACATACGGGTGTGTATGTCCTCAAAAATATTTGTCTAAATATTGAGACGGAACTGCGTATATACTTAACCAACACTATGCCAATTAGCATAGACGTAAGTGTGGTATAATATGATAATTTATCGCTTACATCATCGGTTATTTACATAGGCATGTTGAAAAATTCAATTGCATATTCTTGACTACTACTTGATGGTGTGAAACATTACTAAAGGATACAATTAATACCTGGGCTGGGTTACAAAGCTATCCCGACATTTGTGTCCTTCATTAAACGTACTCCATTAATGTTAAATGATTCTTATTGTTTAGGAATATTGTCTTTACCTTGATGAGGGTCAACAAAAGCCTTTACTATGACAGCACAGAATATTAAATAATACTGTCGTAGTGGCATTGACCAGAGCGCCTTGACACGTTGACTGAGCTTCTATTAATTATTCTCGCAAACATCTACCACACAAATAATTCTAAACTCTATGTGCTCTACCACCGAATGGCGTAGAGATTGAAAATGGTTATTGTTTAGCTCAAGTATCTCCCGTTATCTCTACAAACACGTAAGTTTACCAAAGGAAACGTTTTCAGTTTTATTATACCCTATTTTTTTGTTTTTTGGGTTTTGAAAAATTTTACCTTCTATCAATACAACTAAGATCTCCGGTCTGTTTTACAGTTGGCTCTTGAGATTACAATATTAAGAAGCGATTCTTCAAATGGAGATCAGCAATAAGAACCAACTTATCATTCCAATCGGAAACTAAGTTAATCGAGGACATATATTATACTTTATTTTTTTTATCATTGTTTACAACTTAATTTCCGGAGCTAAAAACAAAATGAGTCAAGTTTATTTTTTAAATTTATTTTCACGACTTAAAATCAACCAGCCAGTTATATACCGTCCAGCCAGTTATTTTTTTCCTTTTAAACAAATAATGTTTCCATTTGCAATTCCTGACAAATACTTATCGAAATGTAATGCGGATATAAAACCTAGTTTCATTCACCGTATTTCTATATCTTGAATGAATTTAGTAATCACCGTCATCTATGACATCAATAAAAGTTTCACTGATGACTACGTGCCTACGTACGTAATAATACGGGATATTAAAATTATAAGCTTCACGCACGTGTGCTACATCCATTGAACTTTTATAGAGTTACCAACGTCGGCGACTCGTCAGAATATTAATGGCACATAATATGTTTCGAATACTTGTTACAACTTTTCCCATTACGTTGCTCAGATTTACACCGGGGAAAAAATGTATTTGACGCAAGAAGCTTCAGTAAAACTCAATGAAAGTTTGTCGTGTGACGCGGCTATAAGCGGCGATTAGCGATGTCTGCCAATTTGTGTATTATAAACATTATCTCGCTTTTGAAATTTATTGCTTTTATATTTCGATAGCATTTTCGTTCGAGTTAAAGCCGCTTAAAAATTTCGCTTCTCTGACAACTTAATTTCCGGAGCTAAAAACAAAATTCTGTCAAGTTTATTTTTTATTTATTTTCACGACTTAATTTCAACCAGCCAGTTATTTACCGTTAGTCTTTACTATATTTTGTTTCTTTTTAAACAAATAATGTGTTCCCCAAACGATCTCGTATTTATAAAGTTTTATAAACCCATAAAGATATTGCCATACAATATAATATGTATTTTATATACTTAGATAAATTCCTTTTGAAATACTTGCTACTGACTATATTACACTTTATATATTTGCTAACTACATAACAACAAAATATTCCCATATAAGTAGGTAAACTCGATAATGCACTTACAAGAATCCTGTCCCGCCCCAACAAGCATCAAATAAAAGCGTCAGTCTACCTTAAAAGCTCCATTGTAACTACCATAATTGTTTGCCTCGAGTCACTAAAAGCGAGGCAATCGAAAGCTTTGACCTTATTCTGCTATTTATTGAGAAAATAAAGCCATTGTGTACTAAATATTTGTGTGTAGGACTCCGTTTTATGGGCATCAATGACATGGTCAGAGAAAATATATTTGTATGTCGCGCTTAAATTAAGCAGCCTTTAAATTCGAGTTGTGTTTAGCGGTAAGTCTATTGGGTAGTAAATTTTGTATTGGGATCAGGGTTACGAATCAAAGCTGCGCGGATGTCAAAGGAGACATAAAATACCAAAGAGATAGTATGAACGTCAAATGCCATTACTACGATTGCTAATCTGGTAACGCGATGTGGCGATCAGCTATAAGCCTGCATATGTGGCTCTCACGGAACTTCATTGCATCAGGTCGATATCCATAAGCCGACTACAATAGTGTCAAGAGAAGAGATACTATAAAATACTTTAACATATACAGTCCATTTTAAATTGTCTCGCCAGATAGATCAAAATGTATGTTCTCAATTGTTAAGCGTCTCGTTCGAAAATTAACAACTTCTGTTGAATATCTCTGAGTTCCGACACACACTGGCCGTTAAACTTAATACCAGTGGGCAGAATTTAGATAAAACTTAATAAATAATGTCAACAAATATCACTTTTTCATTTCAAAATTGGTAAGACCCAGTTAATAAAAAGTTCCCTGTTTTTTTTTATATTGACGTGGCGTATACAATACAATTTATTTAGCGATAACAGTGCTTTGAATGGTTGCGATAAAAATAGCGAACACATGTGCGGCAACCGCCAGATGCCCTGCGACCTTACACCGCACGCCCGCTTTATAACGATACAAATTGTATGCACAACAACACTGCGTCTATAAATATTGGCAGAAGTTCCTCGTTTTTCACACAACATTAACATTTATTGTGAAACAAAACCTCTATTGTCTCGTCCGACAACCGATAACCTTGGAGCGGCGTCGTTATAAAAATATATGAAATTATAAACTGTTAATGTCAAAGATTGTGATTGATGGAGCGTTGCCGAACTGAACCCCTGGTAACTTTAATCTCCGACGAGGTATCGAATAGTTCAAATATCATTGAATGAAATTCTATTCTTGTGTCTGCATGCACAATACCGCTCCATACTCGTTTGATACGTAGGTATAGTTTTTTTCTGAATTCGCTTTGTCATTGTCGCCGTCTACCAGTTAATTATTCATCAGCATAGACTATTGAATGGTCCTTTAATTTTGTGCAATATTTTGAATGCATTTACCTGTCATGTACAAAACAATACCGTTTTATATGATCACAAGTCATTGATCTTTAATGTAAGATCTATCTTCCCTATTTGTTCGTCCCTTAGTGTTAACAATTTGTATGTCTACCTTTAAATTGGTTTCATTATATTATACCTCAGATTATAACGAGTGTGAAATATCTACTGAAAATATATTCTGATTAGTGTTCGGAACCGACGGCTTGATTATTTATGCGTTCATTCAACACATTTTTCTTCCCTAACTCAGTCTAGCGGCGATATGTTTACATCATGTAAACGCCAAACAATTTTCACTTTTCCTCCGCCCGTAATAAAATCCAAATCCCCATAAGATTATGTTACATACGACGTTTATCCGAACGAAAATATAAAATATTTTTTGTTTCTACTATCTATAGTTTGATATAGGTATTAAATCGGTTATGAATAGAATCAGTTATGAATCTAATAAAAAAAATCTGGAAGTACGAAAAAAACATAAAGTAAATTTAAGTATATCATTTGCGTAAATAGCTTTACTTTTCATACGATGTAAATGAAAAAATGGAAAGACATGAAATATTCCGGTTGACAGAGACGCGAACAATGCTCTAGTTAAACCTTGAGTTTTCTTAAACACTTAAAATCTTACAGTAAATCGGTATTTCATATTGAGATAAGCGTAGTCCTAATTACGATAGAACGTGTCCAACTTTCCGCATTAACACAATCATAACGTCATCGATTTGAATCGCATTAAACTCCCGCCTGCCTGTTCAATATTAAACTTTCAATGCGAACGACAAATTGTATTCAAATAAATGATTCCAAATCATTGGCATATAACTTTTATGGAAAAAAATACTCCGAATTCGAATGTAATTTCACCCGCATTGACGATTTAATACACAATATGTAAGTAGTATATTATTCGTATGTAATTTGGTGTATCGTATAGTTCTCGTCTGTAGTCATTACGCGAGCAGACGGACAGAAATAGCGGTATCTATTTGAGAGGCACAGATGTGTGTCAACACCCAACTTATTTTAAATGTCTATATTATTCATAACATATATTAAGGGCTCGAGGTTTTTTCTTAGAGATGAGTACTGTGTTATTACTCTGTAGCCTTTGAAGAGAAATTCGAATTATTGGGAGAAAGATTTACCATTAATATATTTTTTATTTTGGAGATCAATCAACATATAAAAAATGTCGCATAAATTGTACTCGAATTTTATTATAAAGACAAAACAGGTATGTAAATGCTTGGTAAACAAACGGTAGTATACTTAATTCATTTATCCACAGGTACTGTCCTTTCAGTTAATTAGAATTCGTATCAGGAATGGGATAAAGGATGTTATTATTTTAATTAATTAATTCTAGGTTCCCCTTGTTTAGTAATTACGATTTCACGTCGCTTCCCACAGTGAAATGTTAATGTTATCTAATAATGTCAATCTGGGTGTAATTCACGTTTTTTTTTTAATTCGCTCGCGCTGTAATGTATAGGTGGGGTCTTGATACACTTAATTCGATATATTTGATACGACCCCTTATATAGAAATCCAATCATTTTGATCAACATTCGATTCCATATCATATACCGAACCGCCCTAATAATCTCGGTCGCGCCACACATTGACTGCGCGCATTGTACGCTTCCCGCAAATGTTTTTGACGGCAACGTGCCCCCGCTCTTATTACAGTTCATTATCTGGTCGCTTATTTTTCCATTAACGACGTCCGTAATACTAACGGCTCATAAATCTTAACCCTTGTCACAATTGTAAAAGGTCACTTAACGAGCGCCACGTTCCTAAGTAATAATTCTATCAACTTTTATAAGTTTTTTTTTTATATTTCAAAAGACAAGTGCTTTGTGATGTATTGCAAAGGAACGCAAAGTGTACATGGGGGTAAATAGAGGTATTAATTGTATTATTTTAATAAAATACAGATGAAATAAATTGATATATGAACGAAGTTATACCATATGATATTAATTTCAAATACTGTACAACAAAAGCTGTACAAACAAAATTAACTATGTGAATTCATTTAGGTAACAAATTTAACACAAATCTGACACTTTATTTGGGTTTCGTCGTAGACACAATAATAATATGGTTAAGCTGCGTTAAGGGACATCCAACCCCACAAATTATAGATAGTTTTCGTCCATTTACAATGTCATAGCAAAGCTCTTTTGCTCTGAAAAATCTTTGTAATGCCATTCAAATTTTGATTAAAGCTTCTATTGTATTTGCAGTAAATGTATTACGCTCATCATAATACTAAATCATACCATGTTTTTAAACATATTACATATTTTCCGGCAAACATCTAAACTGTCGCTCAGTAAAACTGGAACTCATAGGTTACCGTGTATTTATTAAACTGGTAAGGTACATAGAAAATCCGTTGAAGTAACAAGAGCGTAGCGTCACGTCGGTAACGTGCTCATGAGTCACGTCGGTATGTCAACAAATGGACGTCACATCAGAGGTCACAACACCTGAACACTTGGCAACGTGACAAGTTGCACAAGCCGCGGCGACGCTTGTCGCGAAAACAGGAAACACGTTTATTTGAGAAACCATTATAAACTTCAACACAAAAAAAATACGAGCGAATCTCTATGGACAAAATGATTCATGTTTATTTTATATTTGTTTCAGGTAAGTTTAACTTCCTATATACTTACTGAGAATCTTTGGAGAATTGAAAAGGTAAAGAAAGGTACGGGGAAGTTAGAAATTGTTCGCGGTTATTGAAGTATTACGTGTGTGTACGCTGCCCGATGGTAAGTAGTCAAACAATTTACAAGGAACTCAATATTGGGATGAAAACATGATATTCAAATAACAATAACTGCGTATCGTGTCTAGTATCTATTTAAAAAGGTTGTATAATTATTACACGGTTGCACATCCGTTATTGCATATCAAAATATGTAGGGAACTTGTCCTGACACATCTCTAGAGAAGGTGTTAGTAACGAGATTCTAGTACCTACCTGGGAAAATGTAGTTTTTTTTTCTGGTCAAATGATTCAAAGTCATTTATTTCGTATAGGCGCTTAAAATTTGTAATTAACATTTTTTTTTTCCTTAACTCCTCAATGGATCTGAACGCGACCCCAACTGAGAAGATCCGGCAAGAAACTCAGCGGGCTTGGCTTTTTTTTTACATAATTCCTGATTTATAGTTATTCCCGTATATGCAGAGTGCACACATTTTACGAATCTTACTATATTAACTGGAATACTAAGTAATGATTCTATTAGTTGCACGTAGTTTGTCCTCTACCACGATTATCTTTTCTCGAATTACAATCGAAAGGAAAACTTAATTGCGAATACTCGTATCGGTGTATGTAATGCTTAAAGTATCCGTGTCAAGTAAATTTAATCAATGTTATTAGTTCTATTTTATTTGAAACTATTGTGACCACGTATTCACTAAAACCATTCTAAAAGGAAATTATAAGTTGACATAAATGACGAGAAGTAGGTTAAGACGCCAAGGATTTTGGTATTATCTGCGAATTAAATACTTCTCAACTGTTCGACTTGAAAGCCGCGCAGACTTTAATTAATTAAAGGAAATCAGTTTGTGACGCTTTGTATTTTTCGATGTTATCTTTCAGAAAGCCAGTGGTCAATTAGTCAAACAAACTTGTGGTTTTCAATAAATATAGAGGTTGGGGTTGAATTCAATTGAAAATCAAATGCAGCGACTAAATAATACAAATACGTAATAACCGTTCGCGTGAAATATAAATTTCCCGACCGTTATGTTTATTTATATCGCCATTTATTCTGATTTTTATTTATTCTGATGAGACATCTATAATCATTTTCCTATGTCTTGTAAATTAAGTTTCCATAGGGATTAAGTACATTTTCTTTAGATTTGGACCGAGACATAAGAATATAGTACAGGTATAACGTAGCATTCGTTTACTCGCAGACTTTTCGTTCCTCTTTTTGAATAATGACCCTATTATCATTCCGTAGACAATAATTTAATCTTTCCATGGACCCTCCGGTAAAGCGATTCACAACCGCTGATATCTTTCTTCCCTTTTCCCGAATTAATCGTGATATTTTCGATTGTTTCTATTTTATTTTTGACGTCTTACTTTTATCTTAACGACCCCGATTAAACATCAATAAAAGACATTAGGAAAATAGCAATTTAACTGGTTTATTTATGGTTATAGTCGTTATCGATGTATTTAGTTATATGCGCACCATTAGGTATTCCTATGTCATTTACATTCAAAATTTTAATTTCTCAATTTTATCGAAACATTATGCTCGAAACTAAAACTTTCCCAAACAAAAGAACACACAAATGCTATGCCAATTCAAACATTAGAAAACGAATACCACAAATATTCGCTGAGGCCTTATTAAAAGATTTAATTAGGTACGGAAATAAAATAGCCACTCTAAGTGTCTGGGTCGTTATTAACAACAATGTAGTAGGCTCTTTTCTCCGATTTTATAAAAAATACATATATTTTTAGCCTGAGCAAGCTCTGCTTTTACGTCTTTTCGTGTCTATTTATGGCATCGTAGATCCAGAACAGGCGACATACCTAATTGGAATGAATAATTATTGAATGATCATTTAACTATCGCAGATTTAAAAAACTCAAACAAGCATTGCCATGGACTTATCCTCAATGGATCAGAGAGGGACAGCGAAAAATATAAGCCTTTATTACTGCTGTTGTCAGGAATGTATGTGCCTCTATAGTATCTTGGCAAATGAGAGCATTCATAGATATAATAACGCTACAGTAGAGGCAGTAACTTAAGGGAAAGAGCGACTTACTATTGGTGTCATATTTTTGGCACAGAAAAGATAATTATTCAATTCAAGTATTCTTACTATGCCCCATTCTGAAACAAACCCTGCCTACGCCCATGAACATACCTCCATTAAATGATCATTATATCATACCTACAATTTCACTCACCTATCGATAAATCTGTGTATCAAAATTAAATTGTTATGAAGTGGAGTGTACGATAGGTATACGAAGTAGCGCACACAATATTCGATTTTAATATCGGCAGCGAGTCCGTTCGATAACTAGATTGTTATCGTATGAATAACCCGTGCCTCTGAAATGAGGGCCACAAAATTGGTGGGTGAAAAACATGCTGGCATCCGTACCCATATTATTTAATATCATGACCCGTTTAATTCTTGTATTATTATAATATAATCGATACATTCTTTATAATCGATACATCGATACACTGTTTGGATAGTGTTTTATGTAAACTCTCTACTTCTTCTTCAAAGCCTTCTCCAATTGTATTGGGACAGCGTCCAGTGTAAACTGTTTTAACTTATACTAACGATTGTTTTAATGTTAAAACTAAATTAAATTTACAATTATGAAAATATGTTTTACAGCTAATTTGGTTTCGTTTCAAGGACTAAGTCTATTGCCATGAATCATTGATCTGTACTATCCATATTTGCTACAGTATATTTACTGTAGGTAATCAGTAAACAGGTTCCTTCATTTAGCATATTCACAGTTTAATTAGAACTACTTCGCTGACGAAGGAAATTTTGCCGGCACTATAGTGAGCAACTGCAACTCAATTAGGTTGTTAAGCGCTGCACACTTCTTTGTATTCAATCTTATTCAAGTTTTTTTCATTTCCAGTCTGGGTGTAGTGGCCATTGTGTCTTGATTATACCGGAATAATTAAACTAGAGTGGGTAATGTGGGACGAAGGACAATAGGGCCGAGTAAAAAAGAAGTCCTTTGTGGATTAAAAGTGTTAAGAGAAAGATTAAAACAATTACTCTGGCTCTTACTCTAAAGAAGTAAATTTATTGTTGTATTCTTATTAATTGATGTTCTTAGGCTGATTGTTCTTCCTATAATAACTGTACTGTACTACTTGGGTATACCTAAACTGGAGCGACTTTAATTTATGAACTGTATAAATACACATACATCCTGGTACTTTAACAGCAATTACTAAAATATTATTGTAGAAATACAAGCAATTGTGTATAACTCTACTACCACTTCTATTCTTGTGAATTACAAAATAGGCATTTTATTTTGTAATTGTGATGTTTAGCTATTGATGGCTTTCTTAAAATAGTATATAACTTACTACTTTTACTTTACTATTTACTTTACTACTTTTGTTGCACCTTATATATAAGCAAATATTTTTGAAAATGCCGCGTTTTTCACGTTTTGATATTACTCCCTAATGTCATTCTCATCCAGGTAAAGAAATGCCATGCCCTTTCTAAGCAACCTATTCAAGCTCAACCTTATTTTGTCAGTCGGTGTACTTCGTTCCTCTATAACGTTGCTGCCGTAATTTGAGTACTTAAAACAATGTTATTTTTGATAACTGCTACCCTTTGTGACTAAAAAACTTAAATCACTTTGCTTGATATAAACATATAAACGAGTTGTTTAAAACCTTAACTATATTTGTAATGAAATTAATATGGATACTAGTTAACCTAAACATATCTATACATATAAATAAAATTGGAGTGTCTGTTTGTAATATTAAAATAACCGCTTTTTACTAAGTGCATTTGGATGTATACACGTTACCTATACCGAAACAACATTTTTTACAATTTTTGTCTGTCTGTCTGTCTGTCTGTCTGTCTGTCTGTCTGTTTGTTCCGGCTAATCTCTGAAATGGCTGGACCGATTATGACGGGACTTTCACTGGCAGATAGCTGATGTAACAAGGAGTAACTTAGGCTACTTTTATTTTAGAAAAAAAAAAATAGGATCTCACGAAAAAAAATAAAACCAATGTTGCAGCGCAGCGCCTGATTAAGTTTGATAGCAACAACCTGAAATGCGTCCCGCGGGCTCAGAATGGGGGAGCAGGCTGTTGTCAACGGTTGTCTTTGTTAAATACCACGCGGACGAAGTCGCGGGCAACAGCTAGTTCGAAATAAAATAAGAAGCGGGTAAACTTTACTGACGGATTTTTTTGGAGATAAGTTTTAGTAGAAACCTTTCATCTCTTTAAACTACTACCTAGGACATAATCATGTGCGTATGTTTGTTGTGCCTTGTACGATAATTGTAAAATTTTCGTCTATAATTAATGTATGAGCAACATAGTATTCTTAATCCAAACAGAATGCAATGATTCAAACATTAATTTATTCGTCCGCAAAGTTTATATCGTAAATGCGGAAGTAGTCGGAAGCCATGATCTAGTAAACAGACTGCCTCTAACGAGAAAAGTTACGAAAACTCTTAGTAGGTGCTAAATACAGGAATCTCTGTTCTACACAACTAACAAAGTTTTTTTAATTCCCTAGCGATTGCATTCTCGGTAGGTATTTGTACTCATTAAATTTAATCAAGATACAACGGCTTGTAAAAAAATATATTTTTTTACGAAAACTTTGTTGGTGGTGCTGAATGGAAATACAGGAATCTCTGTACAATACAACTAAAATGTTTTTAAAAATAAATTTTATACATTGCACTTGGGTAGGTGAGTACTGGCTGAATATAAACTGGATACAACTTCTTGTTAAAAAAATATCATTATAAATCCTGCTTTTTGGTCAGTTTGGATGTGTTCTCCAATATACTGGCCGAGTGGTAAGAGTTTTTAATTAAATTTGAGGATGGAGGCTGGACGTTTGAGGGGTACGCATATGAAAGGCGTCTCTGTGGTTTGAATCCATAATACACAACACAACACAGAAAAAATAAATCACTACTGTCCGAACACACAGCTTGGAGAATGTGATATAATATTATAAGCTGGCAAGTTATGTTTTTTTTTCGTTCAAAAAACAGTTTTGCGAAAACAAGATAAAAGTTCTCATTCATCCAAACATAAATTGAGTTAGAATTGGGTTAGGAGGAAGTCCTAATGGAATCGTAACGTCACGAGAAGGCATGCTGTCACTGTCATTCTTAGTTATGAAATCTGTTGTGCGAGCGTGAAGCTGACGCTACTGACGCTACGTTACCTTAACGCTACGTAAGGATATTGTGCTTGAGTCACTGAAGGAATGCAGGTGGCATTTTGAATAAATACGCGTTGTGAAAACATAGATCTCGTGTTTACCCCCCTCTCGCGTTCAATTCCCTCACAGATCCTCTGATCGTTCGACCATACCAACCACATAACACTCAATCGCATACCCGTGGATACGTTTCAGTTCGGCCTTAATTGAATTCGATTTTTAGCATCACTTTTAATTTATTTGCGTCCACTCACCCACTTTGATGTCGGCACACGCGCTTCCAGGACTTTCAGATAAATAACCAATTATCTCGATACAGTTTAATCCACCAGCGACCACTGGCATGTGATCAGGAATTAAGTGTGCATATTTCGAAATTTTAATGGGTCTGATTTTAAACTGTAAGGATAGTTTTATTACCTAGTATCTACTACAATCACGGGTAACAATATTATGGACAGGAAATTAATATCCGTGTCAGTGGCGAAGCATGAATATTCGCACAAAGGCCGAAAAAATCCTTACCTGTGAGAAGTGGCGACGTCAGGCGTGGACGACGTGGTCCACCGCCTACGGCCTCGCGGTCCGAGCTGCCTCGCTCCTTGAAAGGTGTACCTACATATACAGTTTTCTTTAATTTATGATAAATATTTTACCCTATATAAAACAATAAAACCCACTGACAAGCAGGTATCAGGCAATACTAACCTACCACATATTTCGAGCACTAAGCCTGTACTCTAACCCGAAAATCAAGCTTTAGTTATATTGTATATTTTCCGAAGAATTGTAATTTTGATCTAAATTGTTTACGAAAAATTGATGCTTATGAAAAATATTTACCCAAGTTTTGAAAGAACTGAAAGTTAAATTATACAATCCGTCCTCTTGCGCCACCACATCAAATTTAGATCTTGGCGCCTCTGCCTGTGAGTGAACAAAAAACTTAAAAAATCCCTCATACTTTATGTAGTTTAGATCTCCCATAAAAAATATATTATTTTACCATGCAAAAAACATACGAGATTTTAGTTGTTTTCTTCAAAATAAAAGAATGTCATTTTCATATGTTAATTTCAAAAAAGAAGCCGACAGGAATTGATATACAAATCCTTCGCTACTGATGAGTGTTGCCGAGCGTACCACCTATATCACGTATAGGGAAGGATGATTTCAATTCCGACTAGGCAAACGTACATGTGTACATATCCATCACCGGGTAAGTGAAGGTAAATATGTAAAGATTCGCATTGGGGCGTGATCACATCACAATCCTAATAGTCTAAGCGATTACGCCGACAGGGCGCGCCACCTCTAACCCAATTTGCACAAAACGTACGAGTTAACACACGGCGATTCTGTGCTTCGGAGATTTATTGCGCGATCGTAAAATGCAGCTCTGTGTGTGGAAACGTCCAAATTGATTGAAGTGGGCTACATTATCCGAACTTCGCATGTCACCTACATATGTTTTATTGTTGTTGTATTGTTCAGGCTGACTGCAGATTGACATATTGACACCCCAACCCTGGCGGGCTTGGCGTGGTGAATACGCTATAACAATTTTACGAGCAATATTTGTAACTTTTAATTGATTATTCTGTAATTCAATATTCATTTTTTGTGCAGTAAGCTAGTCGTGTCCAGAATCAGTTGTCCATTCCCTAGCCATGTCATGGTCAAGTCAGGACCATGTTCAGAAAGCTTGGGCTATTTATAGGGCATGAGTTTTGAATGTATTCGAATACCGATTAAGTGATCGAATGATTACAAACCAGTAAAGCAGCACGTCTCTACTAGGAGTGCTGTTGGCTGCTGTGAATTGTATGGAAGGATTGGTAGAATTTCAACTAATAATGCCTAATATCTCAAAAATTATTCAAGAAACTGATTACCTCAGTTCCCTAAATCCCTGTTTTCTGTACTGAAGGTCTCGGGTTCGAATCTTGGTAGAGGCAAACTTATTGTGATGAACACAAAAGTTTGCACCCGAGACATTGATGTTTAATATCTATATGCATAAGTATAATATATATATATATATATAGTACTGGGATCGTCCCCGGTTATTTTTACGAAACCCATAATATAAGCGTTGCTTAGATTGGGACCGTAGAGTTGATGTGCTAGTCTCGATATATTTTCAATTAATAATTTTTTTGTGTAGTTGTGTGGAGGCCGGGTGTGCCTACGCCGCCGCCCTCGAGCGCCGGGTCGCGCAGCCCGGGCGGTCCGCCCCCGCCGCCGCCGCCCCCGCCCGTGTGGACGCCGGGCAGCGCCGGCACATCGCCGCACTCAACCCGCAGAACCTTCCGGCCGGTGCACTTCGAAGAGACGCCACCCACCCGCCGTAAATTCCCGGTGAGTTGTAACATAAGGTCACTACTAAAGTACTAACTTCTTAGTTAGTACATACATCCCTTGATTGCCTCACCTTTAAAGAAGACAGTTTTTCCTTTCACCTAAAGAAATGGCTGGTTGTCGTTGTGGGTATTGACTGGCAAAAACGAGACAGACGTAGAGCGGCCTTTACGCTAGATTATTGGATAGCATATTCAAAATTAACACAACCGCTCCTATTACCCACCTGCGTGACGCAGAGGAAGGTAATGTATTTATTTCCAGTATGTATGTTCCCTTGTGGTGGTCTAGAGACCAAACAGGCGGGCTGATTTTGATTATTCTTACGTCAATCCATTTTTCTTAATCTCGCCAGTATCACTAAAGACAAGACAGTAATCAAAATTCAATATTGCGACAACCATTTATTGTGAAAATATGATATTTAATTTTTAATTTGTGTCGTCATAGTTACTTTACTATCACAATCGAGATTATCATGAGCGGTTCCCTCAATTCCTCATGGATCCCATCATCAGAACTATTTTTTTATATAAAAATGGAACCAATCTAGAAGTATATCCTTTCAAATAAAATAAGGTAACAAACATAAAAAATAACAATCAAATTGAGGATCCCCTCGATTTTTTGAAGTCGGCTAAAAATGCCCGTGTATGTCCACTTCTTCAATTTGTTTAGGCACTCCAAACTGCAGAGACGAGTTAACCGTTATTGAAGTTCGGTTAACGACTTCAGCTTTTTTATTTAACAAGGTTTGTTTTTGTACATCTCGAACGAGGAACACCATGGAACTTTGATACTTACAAACTTCCGAAAATATTTAAAAGAAAAGTTTCCTTCCCGTGCGAATTTCATATTTAAGCAACTCAAACGCATATAAATATGCCTTTGAGAGAATATTGTTTACGGAACTGAGTATGTAGTTACGACATCAAATAAGTTTTACCGACGAATGCTATAATAGATTAGTGTTCATAACTGAATACTGAAAGGGTCGATTAACTTTATTATTATTATCAGCCTGCTATATCCCATCTCTGGACCAAGGCCTGCCTTGTCTTCCTCCACTCCTTCTATCATGGGATGTGATGAGCCCCTCTTTTAGGCGCGAGCCTATATCGTCCGGCCATTTCCTGCGTCCAGCATTTTCAGAGATCAGTTCTGGTTATCTTTTAACTATTGCTCATCAGTAATTTTAAAAAGTACTATAATGGTATCAATTTATTTGAATTATATTTTTAGTATCCTTATTAAAATTAACAGCTCGTTTTTTTTATCTCACTGTGTTATAGGTTGCTGTGTACAGATTAATATTTCTAATGTAACGTGATCATTTATTACATGCATAATTTTCCAGAATTCAGATCACAACGGTTGTACCAGCGGTTCAGAGAGTGAAGGTCGGTTGAGGACGTCTCAGAGCGCGCCCGTCACTGGCCTGAACAACCTGGGGGGCGCCACTGCCATCAGCCGCCTACCTAAAGCTCAGAACCCGACTGTAACCTTACTACAGAAGGCACGAGGTAAGAATATTAGCCATACCTCTAGTTAGGTTCATTTTACAGAATCATAGGTGGTAGTAAATTTGTCGTTTCTTATTTGGTGTGACTACTTTTATGGGTCGATTGATAGTTTAGCATATGCCGCTAACAATTTTGTGATCTTACGCTTTGTGATCTTATTATTTGACCGCAACGATTTTCTATTGAAATCACACCTTGACTAGTAGAGCCTCCTTACCACGCATGTTTTAGTAGCTTTTATGCCTTACTGGGTGATACACCATCAAGCCTGTATTTCCGAAAGGGGTAAGCAGAGGTCCACTGCGGTGCACCCACATTTCGCCGATGAAATTTGGTCCTAATGTAATAGGGGCGAGCAATACCATTATACTGGATACGCTCCATGAAAGGGAAATTTGAGCCATTAGTCCACCACGCTGGCCCAGTACGGGTTGGGCTGTCGTGAACATTAAGTAAAAATAGTAATAAAATTGAAAACAGTCTCGCTGTCAGGGTACATTACTTGGTTGTAGTAATAGACAGTATTTGTAATGTAGGTGTTTAATTGATTACTAGCTTGTTATCTGATTTTATTTTCCTTTTTACCTTTGTACTTACAATAAAGATTGCTCGTAGGTTTGTCCGTGCAAGGCCCGGGGCGCTAGTTATTTATGTTTCCAAGGGTAGCCAACGCTAGTTATTTATATTTCTAAGGGTGACCCATACATTAACAATAGCTTACAATAATAGTTACCCTTACACGTATACATAAAGACTACGTTCCCACGGGATAATCTAGTAACGATAATTTCATAACGAAACGATTCGTGTTACGTCTAAATTATAGCGTGGCGGGTATCAGATCTCATGAGACCGTTAGGTTACATGAGTTTTATCGTGACACTATTACTGTGCAGCCAGTCCTCGGTCTACGTTTCAAGTTCGCGTGTCATATGCTATCTCATATGGAAATTGTTATGAACAACATTTAGATAAACGTGCTTTTATTTACTGAAATTTGTTCACAGACCGTAAAAAGAATACATACGAAAATAAAACTGAAAAACAATCTGAAGTAAAACTGTGGCCGGGTTTCGGATACCTACTTATTGAAGCCTAGCTTATCAGACGTGCTTTTAAATATTTTTTTTATATATATTAAGGCATCTTACATCCCTTAATATACCAAAAAAATGGTACATATTGCAGGTTCTTGTTTTTATAGCTACCATTGACTATAATGTGTCTCTTCAATATTTTTATAAGTATCTAGGTGTATTTATATCTTATGACATCTGTGGTGGCCCGGGTGAAAATGCATAGAACATAAATGAGTTATCTTCAATTGAAGGGCGCTTGCAATACTATATTAAGGAAGGACAGAATGAAAGGTTTCCAAGTTTGATAATTTATTCCGCGAGCACGCTGCCCGAATGACGGCTAATTGTCGCCAAACTTTCAGTTAATAGCTTACGCACAATCACAAGCTGGTATAGGACAAGACATTGCCAAATTATGGCTTTTTCAAGAATTTTCTAATGAGGAAATTCTTGAAAAAGATATCATTTGGCTATCTCTTGTCCCATACCAGCATTACGTGCATATATTGTATATATTTTTCCAAAGAAAAACGACATAATAGTCTCCAAATGGGTGGGCAGAGGTGCGCTACAATGCACTCACATTTCACGTAATATAGGGCGTAATGACCCACTCCTCAATACGATTGGGATTTGGACGACAAAGGAAAATAAGTACCGTAGCTACTTAATATCCTGACAGAGGTTTTCGATATTTGTTACATAATCGGAATTGTATCTACCTAATAAGGGATAGTACTCTCACCTTTCCAATTGAATAGGTATAAATGCGAAGGTGTGTCACCTATAACGTTTTCTGACGAGGGTCAGACGGCTTTATTAAAGTTTAATACTAGTGGATGTGACAGCACTGGCTACGGATTGCAGACACTGCTACGAACATACCTACACTCAAAAAAAAATAAAAGTCTTTAAACCTTTTTTTGCAGAAACACTCAATTTTATTACCTTTTACTGACCAACCAACCTAATTAGAAAACAAAACTCGGTAATGGCCTAGTAACTTTCATTTATTTTCAGAAGGTCAGATTCCACGTGGATCCAGTTACCTTCAACAGGAGAAGGACGCTGCACGTCTTCCACGTGACAGGCCTTCCCCACCTAGAGGGGATCCAGGTCAGTAATTGACATGAATGCTCTATTATTTTGTCACGTATCTTGCGTACGTACCTACGTAACGCACGCGGTGGTGTGTGGTAGCCGAGTTCCATTGGTCCGCTTTCCAAAGTCGTTTATAATCTCTCATATATCTGTGTTTATAATACTCGGGGCCTCAACATCAATATTACCATATTTTGTGTTTATACAATTAGTAGGTATTCAAAGGAATGTACCCATCTCACGCAGTTAGTCTGAGATAAAAGATATTTTTTTTGTTATTATTTCGACAATTTTACCTGAAACTTGAAAATTGCCAAAAAATATAAAGGATTCTAGAAATTAACTTACAAATTAAAATTGTGCTATTGCAGTGCACGCGCTAAGGAAAGAGTACGCGAGCGAAGGAGAGGCCGACAGGAGGGATTACGACCGTGGCGGCACCCGTAAAATGGCGGATGCCCACAGAAAAGTTGAAGGAATAGGACCTATCACCAAAGAAGGCATGCCCGTCGCACTCAGATCTGTAAGTGTTAATACGGAATTTATTTCACAATATACATTAGTACAGGTATTGACTTGGCCAGCCTTATGTACCCAGGTTGTATCTTGTCACAAAGGAAAACGCTTTTGAAAATACCTGTAATATTAATATTATAGAATCGTCGTAATGTGACTATAAGGACAACGCTCCTGTAAAATATAGTCATGAAGGTTTATTTTGTTTGCAGGAAGTCAAAGACCCATCGAGGTGGTACAAAAAAATGTATGACACCATACATAAAAACAAATATGACGGTAAGATAATAAAACCTCCGTACTTTTAATTTTACCATCATTTTATTTTTTTATTCGTTTCCCCAAACAATTAATTTTCTTTTTCAGACGATTATGTGACTATTCGGTACAAAAGTCGACGAGGTGATTATTATATAATATTCCGAATTCCTTTGAATTTTCCAATGCTTAATAAAACGAATCGCATATTACATTAATCGCTTGAATCCATTTTTAAACGTCCATTGTATTGTAAATACATTATCGCTTATGATTTTTTTAACATTGTGAACGTTTATACGTGACTTGTGACTTCACCCTTAGACCTTGTACAGAAATATTTTAAACTAGTTACTCATTTTACTATAGTAATAAGTTATTAACTAACGCTAATGTGTAACAACCTAATACAAAAGATTATATGATCAATAGTTAAAAAGAACCTTGGACAGGTTTAACCATGATTACTTAAACATTATAAATCGCTGCCAAAAACTTTTGGAAATCATAACCATGCTTTCGCCGGTTCATCAAACTTGGTTGACACACAGCTGTATGTCTAAATAACCAGCTTATCGCCTAGTTTTAAGCTACAGGCCAAGTTTAAGTGGCGACACTTTTCCTGTGTATCGTTTACGAGATGTTGCCGAAGACCGTATAAAGTAACAAGTTCCTTATTCAAACGCAGTAATCTCGTATTCCAGAGATTTTCGTGTGCCATATTGTCTTCAATCGATAAAATTTCGTGTAGTCACGATACACGGGAGAAAAAATGCCGTGCGCACTTGGTCGTGATTAATCTACATTGCTATGTATATATTTGGTATAAGGAAGCGTCTACATCCTACTTAACGACCTATTTATTTTTATAATTGTTTGTGCCAGGTGAACCTCTAGAAAGAGTATCAAGCAACAAATCCCAGTATGCATACTTCGATCCTCGGTCTGGCTACCTCAGCGAACCCGAGGGTGGTCTCAGCAGACTAGGCTTTAGCACGTGGAGTGACGCGTACGATAGTGACGTCACCACTGGCCCTAGGAGACGCACCGCCTCGGTACAAGAGGAGAGGAGAGTCAGTGATTCTACTTCATCTTATTCAACTAGTAATAAGTAAGTTTAAAACTTTTGATATTGTCTATGATAGCCATTTTAAATATCCCAATTTTATGTAACAGTCTCCTTAAACTACGAGACACTTTGGGCCATAGTTAAGTTTCTACAGAAATACATGTTTAAATTAAATAAATAAATATTTTTGCTAGGTACTTGGACACAGCGCACTATTCCAGTAAACCGTATTGTGCAAAAATAAATACGTACCGTGATACTAGAAAAACTGACTACTGTGATAAAATAACTACCACTTACTCACTACTTCACTACTTTACAGATTCAGCACATTAGCATCAGCAAGAGCCAGCCATGAGGTGTACAAAAATCAACCGGGAAGGATTGAAAACTACATGCCTGGCAGGTCATCCGTCGTAGACAAGGAAGCGAAACAGGTACTTACTTCCCCAATAGGGTATATGCGTAGCAACTATGTTTTCTACATATGTGACATGAAGTCATAAGTACTTTTTCATTTTAGTCATACTGTGAAAGAATTTTAGAAACATGTTAGGTACATAATTTCAAAAATATTCGCGTTTGGAGAGTGCGAAGCCGTGCTTTCTCTGTCGCACGCGTGCTGACATATGGCAGTGACGTCACTTGACACTGCTACGTATGCCTTCGATTTTTCTGATCGAGAACTTTAAATGTTAGTTTGTTAGACATTTTTAGTGTTATTTCGAAAATTGTTTCACTGGTAATAAATACTTAATAAATTATAAAACTATGCAAAGAAAATACGCATCTTCCCTATTTTCGATCACTAATTATAATTATTGGGTTTACCTTTCACAACTATAGCCATTAAAACCCATTAAACTAGAATCATTACCTAATATTTTCTTTCTATTATTAAAAGCATATCGTTCATTATCTTTCAATTCCACTAACCGCCTGTTTCCCCCACAATAGACAGCAAAAAGATGTGCTTTTTTTTCTTTTCTAGTGGTGGGACGAGGTCATGGACATTTTTGATGGGGTACGAATCTGATTTACTATTATATCGTGTGTATTTGTTATAACCATTAACACCACCATCGTACTTTCTTGTCAATCATTGATTTTATGCTGTCACAAAGGTTTTTGAACTAACGCAAAACCTAAAATTTGGTAGTTCAGAATCAAGTATGTACTTTTTTTATAATAATACCTATTGGTGTTATTATAAAAAAGTACATACTAAACTTATTAGAACTTGAATATCAGAAGGAACATTTTTTACACAAGTTTATAAAAAAGTAATGGCTTATAATTTTCTTATACTTAACTAAAATCAGTTCGAATGACTTACGGCTTGATTACACGTAACGGGTAAAATGGCGGACAGTGTTCCTGGCCGACTGATCGGCCGAGTAAACAAGGTATATAAGTGCCCCTACTGGCCATTTTACTCGTTACCTTTAATCAAGGCATTAGGTTTTGCGTTATTTCACAAAGTATTGTAAAATTTACGATCGGCTAAAGTTCAGTTTTAGCAATTCAGAGTTGTCTTATGTAAATATTTCCCTTGGAACTAAAAATATTGAAAAAAAAACATGGTGATAGTTATCGTGGTATCGTTATGATTGTGTTAATTCAAACCAAAGTGCAGTCACTGACAGACTAATGCGTATGTTCACATTGCTGACTGGCCGCGCGCGCGCTGGTGGCTCTAACAGTGGCTTGACGACAACTCCCCCCTGCCCCCTTACACCACATTGCTCGCTCGCGCCATTCAGAAAAGTGTAAGGGCCTTAACTGACTGTCTGCCTGATGTTGTGTTGTGCCTTCGATGTCTGCGCTTGCACGAATTAAATATACCTACTTGTGGAGCTCCGGGTGGGTGTCCGTGCAAACTCCACTACTGCTTACGTGGTTGACTCATATATGCATGTTAATGATACTCGTATCTTGGTTGTCACCTTTGAAAGTTTTTCCATACTAAAGCCATCAAAAATGACAATTCAATTCAAATATGAGTCAATTGTGTTAGGAGACTTGGGGCTCTGAAGGTTGTACTATGGTTACCCCTCCTAAGTTTATATCTCCCGCACCCTACGCTCTTGATGTGCGGGACGCGGGCGGGAGGGGTGATTATCAGCAAACCTGCGTGGGTGTATTATTTATATATATTTTTTATTCTTGGTATTTCTAACTACCTATCGTAACTTTTATGTGTTATCCATTATCATTGTCATCGGTGACGGGCGATGGTTGGACATGTGTAGGTAGTATTGTGTGCATGGCCTAAATATTGTTCTTAGTGTTTTACGTGGTAATGTAATTTTTTTATATATATAAATAGTCGGTCTGGTCACAGCCGTTATAGGATTAACTTAATTATTGTGTGCATTATATCGATATGAGAGCTTTTTGTGACCGTGTTAGGATCAATATACAGCTTAAAATAGCAACATAACGCAAAATGTTTAACTGTATATTTTCGTCTGCTTATAAAAATATCAGCAGCTTCTTAGCATGGTTTACAATCTCACAGAATAACGTGAGAACAAACAAAAAATGTTGAGTATATGTTGTTCCAGTACACTTATATCGGATGCTGTTGTTATAATAGTGTATGTTTTCTTTCAGCAAAACATATCAAGCACGACGTCTTTACCGCAGGCGTCGCCTAAGGATAAGAAGGACCTCACTTCTACGATACTATCGAAATCGAATATGGCAAGGTTAGTTACCTTTAATGTGTATAATATTTGTGCATGTATCAGCAAAGGCCAAGACCAGCAAAACTAAGAAAAGATGAACATCGAAACTTTTTTAGAGTTGATGCGAAATGGAAGCCTAAATTTCGCATCAACCCTAAAAAATATAAGAAACAATAATAGTTGTTTATGGCAGTAGTAGGTATGAAAGTGTATCCGTTTTCATCGACGACAGTGAGGTATAGTGGTTTGAGCATAGGCCGCTCGGCTTATTGCACCACTGCAGGCGATTGCAGGATTCGATTCCCGCTTGCGCATTACATAAATGTTATTTTTGTAATTTTTATTGGTCTGGGTGTCACTGTAATGGCCCCTAGTCATGAGCCATGCATCGTTTGAGATGTTGTTTGTTAGCCTAGAAAAATAATATGTACTTCAATATAGGTCTTAAAATAAGGCGATTATGTTTTTAGAGCGTTAAAAGAATCCGGCTACGAATCCGACTCCACTTTAGTATTCCGACGACGTGACGACACCGAGGCGCCCCTGTCGCCTGCCGAAAGGAGGGCCGCCTATAGGGATCTGCAGGCGGGGGGCGAGCCGCCACTCAGAGGGTTCCGCTCACCCGCACCGCCTAGACAAGGTCAGTGGGTAGATATATTTAACGGAATATAAAATACAATTGTGCTTGAACTTGGCGGGCGCACGACCGTGCCCATTTTTTTTGTCTAGGTTGGTCATCTACTAATAAAAGTATTCCATACAATTTACGCTCTTAATGGTTATACAATTATATCAAATCGAGTCTTTTGTGAAAATGTTAAAAATAATAACGTCCAGCTACTATTTAATCCGTCTACTGATTTGCGTAATGAGTAAAATTAGTTAATACTCACATTAAAACAAAATTAATAAAGCATGTTTTGAATAAGTTGGTATATCTAATAACATCGGTACTAAATTGGTGACGGCGGTTACTTTATATGGTACAATATTATGCTTACACATCGCGGACTGGGGTCTTCTAATCTCGTATAAATTATTTTTGGTACCCGTGTTGGTAGCTATTCATGTGGTGTTATGAAAAGAATAGCATTATTCATATAAATTGGCCAAGGTCAATGCATAACCAACCACATGAATGATACCACGTGGACTATTACCGCACACGCCAACTCAAGGCCGCCATCATAATGACCACGCTATTCAGTCGACCCAACATTACTTCGTTCAGAAATACACGTGAGGTAAGTTGGGATTTTATTCGCTATGCATGCACTACACACTTCATAATAAGGTGCTGGGTCTTCAGGCTGCTGGATAATCAGGTAAAGCATGACCACTATTTGACTCCAAAATTAAACAAGCACCGGTAATTAGTTTTGAACACGTTGATAGTTTTGAAGCAACACGTTAGTATCACGTTTAGAACGCAAATACGCTTTCAAGAGTCACGATTAATTGCAGGAGCACGAGAATCACGTTTTTATCACATCTAACCAGTGCAAGTTAAGAAGAATATGCCACTGAAGCTGGTTAAATTTCACAGACGAGTCTGAAATCGAGTACATACCGATTTCACCTACATTGACGAAGATAAGGGTTCATAAGAAAACACCTAAAGTTCACGAAGTTATCTGCTATCCTGTAACCAGTATAGAAACGACTAAACTCAAGAAAAAGGCGCCATCTTTTCTGAACTTCGATATTCTGAACCAAGGATCTGATTATCCTCCTGCTCCTCCGCAAAGAGTATCATCAAAAAATAGCCGAACTCTTAAATTAGTCACGTCCACGAGACCAGTATCGACTTCACCAAAAAGGAGATTACCAGCACCAAGTCAATCTAATGTTGACTTTCTGAAAGATAAAATAAATCTGAAATTAACTCGCCAAAATACGCAGATAATTAGTAAAGCGGGGTCTGTAACTGATAAAAGAGCTGCTATTGATCACAAGTTAGCAAAGAGTAGAGTAATGTCAACATCAGCACCGCCTGTTATAAATAGGAAAAATACTCAAACAATTCCAACAAAAAGCATCATAAAAAGTGATACTAAAATTATGGGTACGAGTAGTTTTGGTTCAGCACGCAGAACTATACAGCCTATAGAGTATTCAAATTTTGCTCACGGCAAATACCGTGAATCATCTGTACTCATGGAAAGAGGAGCAGGAAGAAGAACGCCTATATCAAACATATTGGATAAAGTAACGTCGCTGGATAAATTATGGAGTGCAGAAAAAAGGAACGAAAGAATCGACTTAACAAAAGTGAGAGCTAAATCATTATCTAAAGAAAATACCAATGCTTGTAAAAAAAGTGTAGTAAAGGCTAATCCAATATCTACTACTAAATCTATTAGTCCTACAGGGACTCATAAGAGCAGAGATATGATTCGTACTGCGGAAAAAGTACAAAAACTTAAAGTATCAAAACTATATATAAAGTCGAATCCTTGTTTAGCAACAAAAAATGACCAGAAAATACCTAAAAATAACACTTTTCAATCAACATCAAACATTTCAAAATCATCTTCCAATATATCTGCACTCCCAAAAAAACAGAGTCAGATAAGAACAGCTGTTGTAACAAATTTGAAAAAGAAGAAATCGTTAGAACATGTTATTATCCGACCCCGAAGCGTGCCCTGCCATGAAACATGTAGCAAAAAATCGAAAGAAAATAATAAAACTAAAAAAGTATCAAAAAGTAAAAACGGTAAGAAGTTAAATGCCAAACCAAGTGATGATTCGGAATCCGGCAGTCAGTTTGGTGATACTTCAAATGAAACATCCAATTTTGGCTCTTTTGAGAATCTGGGTGTCAAACGTATTAGCGCTAAAGAAATAAAAAAATCTCATGATGCTATAGTTACAGATTCATTCTTTCAACATTTGTTTCTGGGAAAAAAGTGTGCCTCAATAGTGGCATGTCCAATGCTGGAACCAAACACGACAGTTCTTCAGAAAGCAAGAATGTTTCAGTCTCTTCCACAAGATAATATGACACCGAAGTCATTAAATACTTATTTGATACAGAGAAAGCCAGTTTCATTATCTCGATTTAAAATTTGGGATAGATATTCTAGTCCAGCAAGAGAACCAAGTCCTCGTTCAGTGTCATGGCCAGGCAGAATGCATGTTGATGTTCGTAAATTCGATAGTTTATCGAAATGTGATGAATTTGGGTCAACGTCATCTTTAGCTTCAGTTAGAAGCAAAAGTGAACCACCAGCCAACACAATGTATTTTTCACAAACTACAAGACCGAAATCACCTTCTGTGCTCTTTTATAAAAAAGAAAAGTCAGACGACTCTCCCTTAAGGCATTCAGTATCTCCATCAAGACCGGTACTGACAAATATAACAAAGCCAATTTCTCCTAATGTTAGTCGCAAAAATGCCCCGTCTTATTCACAGACTAGACAAAAGTCAGTATCTCCTTCGAAAATAGTTTTCACAGAAACCGTGCGGCCAATATCTCCAACTACAACTAGACAGTCACCATGCTCGGAGGTAATTAACTTAAAACCCGACAGTGAAAAATATCTATCTACTATATTTTTTTCCCAAACTTCGCGGCCAGTATCTCCTAAAGTAATAAAGAAAGCTTCTACAGTAAATAGTATAAGTAGGAGTCACTCCACTTCACCCGTTTCTATAAGATCGCCATCGTACCGGCGCATACATAGCGTTCGTTTACAAAGCAGTAAAAATTATGGAGATACAATTACCAAAAATGTACTCCGAACAAGAAGTGCTGGAGATGCAGACAAAAAGATACTTCATGGTAGTTTCTCACATAAAACAAAAAGTGATTCAAATCTACATGCTGATGATCCTGACTATGACGAATATATTCGTGATATGGAAGATACTAAAGTTAGATCAGAAAGATTTAGGGAACTCAATAGGTACTATGTATATTTAGAACGAGTTGCAGAATTGGAAAAGGCCACTTCTACATGTGATTTACGTCATAGACGAAAAGACGAAGAAATAATTGACTTTGATCGTTGGAAAAAAATCAGAGCCATCGAGAGAGCTGAAGAAGAATTAAATAATCTCTATCGTAAATTAAAAATAGCTCAAACAGAAAAAGATGTTTTATTTTACCCCCGCGATCTTAAGGATTTTCGCTGGAGCTATGATACAGACAGAGGTCTTCGAACCAAAGAAAAATCTGTTGAAGACCTAAAAGATCATTTCCAGCAAAAATCACATTACGATTCTATGGACTTAGATCAAACACAATCTAAGGATACATATAAACCATTGTGGCGTGGAACGAGTGTTGCTGAGACAGCCTTTGATATTAATAAGAAAAATCAAAATTATAAAAAAGTTCAACGGTCAGCAATAAAACCTACTATAACTTTACAGCAAGATTCTTCATTGGGGGAGCTTCGTAAAAAGATCGGCTTAGGGAGCCGCTTATGGAGCAGTTTGTCCATGGAACAAGTAAATGCTCTTAAAAATCAATTAAATGCCATCTACAGTAAAGAAATAGAAATAAAATCCAATAAAGATTATGATAAATACACAATCGATGTTAAAGATGATAAAATCGACACAACATCTAAGTTGCATGTTAGGTGTAATTCTTTAACTACGTCTGATTATATTCCTGAAAGACAAAAACCATTAAAGCTTACAAAATCTGAATCAATCGCTGCTATTTCATGTCCTATAACATCGGTTAAAGAGTTAAAAAATAACGTAAACAAAATACAAATGACGCTGAGTGAAAATGAGAAAAGAAAGCTTTCGCAAACACTCAGCAAGGAGATTTTAGATAGGATAAATAAATTCGATAACCCAGAGCCAGTTTCTTTAAAAAAAGAAATTGAAAATACAGAAATACAACTTAAAAATATTACATCCGAGCCTGAATATAAACAATCCGAAAAAAACACTACTTCTAAGACACATATTTTTCGCGAAATTCAAGAAAAAGATGGCAACATTGTAAAAGAGAAAAACAGACATATTGTTTACCCAAACGAAAAGGCTGAAACTTTATGTCAATCTTCAGCTAGTGAAACAGAAACCGCTAGTTCAGACCTATCCAGCAAAACTGTCATTTATCGCGGACCCAGTAAAGAAGTAAAAAAAAAAGTTCAATATTTCGAAACTGTAAAAAAGTTATCCAGTCAAACAAATACAATTTATCACGCAAGGGAGAATTCAGACGAAAAAGAAGATCAAGATAACAATACTTTTGCTGTCCCAGCGCTGGTCCGAGAAATTGAAATTGAAAGTAATGAAACCCTAACGACCGAACAGCCAAAAAACCAAATAGTTCAGTCCCAATCTTGTGCAGACATAAAGGAGCTTTTTGGAGAAATTGAAAAAAATAAATATTTATCACTCCCTTCGAAGCCTTATCAACATTCTAGGTCAGCATCGCCTTACTCGGAAGTGTATGTTGCGGATCGACGAACGCCTGACACGCTACGATGTTCGAGCGATGAGACAATCTGGCGCAGTCGAAGCTCGTCACCCGACCCAGAAAGATATTGGCGCGCATACCTCAACCTGGCTCGGGCGGGCGAGGTACGCCGCCTGGCGCGGCGCTTCGACTCGCCCTCGGCGGCGGGTGCGGTGTTACGGCGACATCGTAGCGACCCAGAAATCGCTCGCAATCTCCTCAATAGTAATTGGTCGTCTTTTGAACGTATTTCAAGACGAGATAAATACAAAAGCATGTTACCTGTGGCTCGTGTACCACTAAGACAAACGAACCGTTTTATGCCCCACATTGACATTATATCTAAATTGGCGGCCCTTCGTAGAAGAGGAACTCCTAGGTCAAGATCAGCTGAGGAAGCACTGGAATGTCGACCAGGAGAAGTAAATCGTATAAGACGCAGATTCGAAGCTATGTCACTGCTTGGACAAATATATGCTTCAGCTCCTAATGTTAGCGAGCTCCATGATCTCGCACCATATTTAGCGGGGTCGTGGATTGCGCACCGTTATCCTAAACGTGTTGATAATAACAGATCCCTCGATGACCCGAATGTCTTCGTACGTGGTCGAAAATCACCGATAAAAAAAGAAGTGAAGCGCCAAACACCACAGGAATCAATAAGATTAAGCTCTATTCTAAAAAATGATACATTTACAAAGCAAGAGTTTGACCCTGCGGCCCATCGACCGGCAAGCCGCTACGAGCCGCCCCGGGCTCCGCCGAGACCACCGCCGGCCTCATGGCCCTACCGCCTATCGCCGTACGTCACGCCATCGAGACATACGGTCACATTCCAAGGTTAATTTCTGAAGTTTACTTATAACTTTATTACCTATGTTGTTTAATTTTGGAGCTAATACAAGTTTCCTTCCCTCGTTAAAGATTTATTGATCATCGTTATGGGTTCCGTCCTGTCGCTTCGGGCTGTGCGTGTTTACTTCGCGTGATTATGTATTGATGTTTGTTTAGACCTCATTGTTTATATGCATCTAAAAGTCTATAAACTTCATTATACTTTCCATTTCAACTATTTCAAGGGATATATTCCTTTGTTGTAAGTATCAAATGGTCGGGAATATTTTTGGAAATACGTTCTTGTTTACGTAATTTATATTTTTACATGACGAATATCAAATAATCTTTAACTACGTAGTATGCATTTTTTAGATTCATTTTTGATTTCGTTTGGTCCCTTATAGTCCTGTTTTGTTATGCACTAATAGAAACCGACTCCGCCCCAGAGCCACCGCGCAGAGCATCGCACGGGAGCTATTCAGATACAGGCAAGTACCGAGAAAATCAATACAAATCTATAAATGTTTATAACCGCAGAATTTTATCGGATATCTCATAAAAAAAATCTCTAACCCACATTACACATTAGGTAACATTACTTCGTAGCTTTACTTCCGAAAGCCATTCGTTTTAACTATCATGAGATTCAACACGCTATGCTGTACCTATCTTCCTTAATATTACGTGTGAAAAGAAAAGAAACAATGGCCTTTGTTCAAAATAATCGGCGCCTTAACTTATTCTCCTGACCGTCGCCGTCGACATACGTGTTCTGTGTGAAAAATAATAAAGTTTAACATTCATATCGAAATGTCATTTCTGCACAGTAATAGGTATCAGTATTTTGCATTGCAAACAATGCTCCTATCTCGCGATTATCAGTTCTACGTTCGCGGCTTACGTCACTCAATTTGATTGGAGCGCCAGAACTGGTCGGTTCAGTTTTTTCGAGTGTAAATAGTGAGCCTAGCCTCTTGATCATATGCGGTGTGTTTTTTGGTTGCCAAATAATCAGTATAATATTATTTCGACGTACTTGTGACTGGAACATTTTTTTTATTTCGTTGATCAGTATTTACGGAGTGTTATCTATTCTTATTCACTGATTACATATTGTTATCTGTGTTATCATGGGTTCAGTTTAACACGAACCACCTAACTCGAGTGAAGTGTTTACAATGAAATAAATTACTGCGTTGTGTCTGCACAAAAATGAACGAAAATTATATAAATTACTCCAAAAAAATCCATACAAATGGATCTTTAAATCGTGAAGAAATAAATTATGAAGATGATGGTTTTTTTAGTGATGTGCCTATATCCGGATCATTATCTAAATCACTTCTGGCTTTAAATAAATACGTAAAAAAGAATTTGCTTTACGAAGAAAATGATGTGTTAGAAGGTGACAGTGCCTATTTTTCAAAGGAAAGCAGTCCAAATGAACCCCGTGCTCAATATGATTCAGGTAGTTTAAAAAGCAATTATTCGAATGAAAAAAATGAAGGCGTAGATATTGCACCAACCTCTACTTCACAAGTTATCTCTTTGTCCGATAAACCTGTAGATGAACCCACGAATGAAATAACGAGTGTTGCAGAACTTACAGACGATTATAAGTCTATGCAATTAACCGACAAATCCAGAATCAATAGAGACACAAATTCAAATACTATTACGACATACGTATACATTAGAAGTACGAAGTCTAACGTAGTTGTGGAACCTTCTGAAGATATAAATGAGACCAAAAATATATTGCAAAATAATCAAAGTTCACAAATATTACAGGACGATAATTCCAAAAATGTTGAATGTGAAGAACTACGTAATGGTCGAATTGATGCAATGCCTGATGCTCATTCGGAATCATTTGGAACTGTTGACGAGTCACATTTAGAACATAATCATATCTTACGAAGATATCAATTACCAAACATTATCGAATATGAAGAATGTGGCGATAATACTCATAGTGTAGTAAATGCAGTAAAAAGGCTATCGTTTTCTAGCACAAAGTCAGATAATACAGATTCAGTACTGCACAGTTTTAGTGACGCTAAATATGAACCTGGAAATAATAAAGATTTGCCCAAACATACTGTGGCAACCGTAAGCAATTCTGAAAAATACGTTAACAATAAAAATGCAACTGTTTCAAAGATACATGACAATGATAATAAACATAATTTACAATATAATTCTCAATCTTTAAGCAATATATCAAATATTGAATCGAACAGCGAAATTAGCAATAGGGATAGAGTAGTTTTTCGCGAGAAGTTGAGTGACATAAAGAGAAATGAAGATCGGCACACCATGCATGAATTTTCCGATTGGGGGAATAGGACGGACATTTATCCGGATGTTTACGCTCCACTCCCATACAGTAAGTACTGGTTATTTTTTTCAATTTTCCATTCTTGCCTCTATGACAATATTTTTTTTACGTTCTAAGATATATAGTATAAAACGAAATTATTATTTTATGTGAAATATAAAACTATAATATTATGCTGTATTCGTTATACATGTTTTTTCTTTTTTATTATTCTTCACACAACCGAAATCCGAGATTAAATTAGTTCACAACGTATTTAAGGTTTAACCCTAGATCACGTGGAAATAAACGTAACTATCGACCATATAGTATTTTTTAAGTATAATATTACGAAACCAAATAGGTAGGTATTTGACCTTAACATTTAATGCACCGGTCAATTTGGTGTAAATTATCATTAATATACGATTAAGAACTCGATAATGCAATGTTATTGATTTTTTTTATCTTATAGGAATGGTGACATTCCTAAGTTTACCAAGTATATCGATAAGTCATCTAGGTATCTACAAAAACTGATATCTATCCCGCCAATAACATTTGAATATTTAATTGTAAAGTAGTTAGCGGATAATACACATTATTATGACATAGTACATCAACCCAGATTCGTGTTTAGGAAGTAGTAGCGAGTTGTAGGCGCGTGCGCATGGCGAGCGAAAGTAATGCTCAGTGACTTGGCGGGAGATGAGGTTGAGGCGTGTCGGCCCGTCTCGAAAGTGTGCAAGTACATTTGATCTGTCGTGACCGACGGTCGGCGACAGACGTCGTCGGAGCTGTCGCCATCAATACGAACTACGGTGTTTACTTCGCGATCACGGCCTAGTGAGTGTAGTGATCTGCTATGGGCATACTTAGCCAGATCAAGAAAATGACTACGCACGGTTTGTTTATCATCATCATTGAAATTAATATCCGTGTTAATGTGTAGTCTTAATTGAACTATTAAAATGTGTGGCAACTAACCGTATTCATAGTGCTAATTTATGTTAATGTTAAATTAATACTTTTGGCTACTTTCATTTGTACTATAATAAGGATTTATTTCATGTTTAATATAGCGTATTTAACTACCTGCATATACGGTAGGCATTTTAATTGCCATTTTCTATTCACAGTACCACGGAATTCTTAATATATGACAGAACTTAGTGATAACATTTATAGATAGGTCTTCTCGATCATTAAAATAAATGTCGTAGGTGATTACAACGGTAGTTTGATAGACGTAATATAAGTCACTATGTATTTGTAGTTTTGCTTATAACCCTATAGGAAATAGGTAACGAAGATAACTTTCATAAAATAAACGTAACTGGTATGTTTAATAATAAAATAAAATATGCAATAGATTGTTTAGTGCCATTGGATAACCGAGAAAATTATTCACTGACCTTAATAAGACCGAAAATATCGGAATATGTTGGAAGACAGATTTTACAAACTAGAGTGCCTAGGCATCGAGGTGCTTCGTTATTGACGGTAAAGAAAATTTCGTAAGATTCTCTGCGCAATATCTCGGAAAATTCGAGTTCCACTGATAAATATCGATTTCATAGGCAACGCTATGCTTCAATGACGAATTATGAAATATCGGATATGGTCGTGCTGTATCAAGATACTCTTGCTACATCGTAATTTAATAGTGACCAATCAATTGCGAAATGTCACATAGATGTTATCAACCTCGATGTAAATTAGTAGCTAAGCTACAACAGAGCTGTGCACCTCCTGTGTTTGGAAATCTTATGATTTGATTTGTAATTTGGCAGCTTTTTTATATAAATGAAGTAGGTATACCTACGTGTAGTTGCATGTGTGTTTAAATACGCGGAATGAACGACTATCATTTATCCATCAATTAAACACGAGTTAATGAGCCTTTAATACTTGACCGAACCAGATGGCCTACGTGTACAGAATGTTTCAGTATCCCGTAAAATAAGTAAAGAACCTACGTTTCTTTAGCGCATTTGTAATCATTATATGAAGTCAGAATGTTGATATATATTTTGCCCAACAAAATGACAATTGCGATTTTTTGCTAACATCAATTTTAAAAACGTACACACGTAGGTATCGAAATTCCGACTTCGCATAATTATTACAAATCCGCAAAAGAGGCGCAGGTTCAAGGCATATTGTACCCTTTCTGAATCATCATGTATATTATGCTTCGACGAGTCCTTGAACAGTCGAGAACCCGGATGACTTATTAGCATCGGCACAGTCAAGGTTTCTTTCTACCTAATGGTAGAATCGATTTTATTCGAATTTCTTTTGTCCTTCACTGTTTTCAAATAACAATATATATTTATCCTCCTTTTATAATCAAAGCAAAATTCTGTTTGACTTCCAATTTCTGTAATAAATTGGGAAGCCGATAATATCGGAACTCTCTCCAAACTTTTTGTTTACCAATTTCTTTTCCCTCCGGTCGAGAACGTGACGAGCTAAAAATATTGACTTTCTTGACCTCAAATATTATTTGTATTTCAATCTACTACAATGATTTGGAACTTATTCTGTATAGGTACATACTACTAGAATAACTGAAACTAATTTCCAACTTTCAAGCGAAAACGATTAAAATGTAAGAAGACCACAAAAGCTATTCAATTCCTAACGGCTTTCCAATATCGCGCAGTTTCTATAATCACTGCCAACTAAACTACGAAAAACACTTTCCAAGAATCAATCTACAGTATGTGAAGTACGTACAAGTAACATAGAAGTTGAAGGTGAAATTTGTACACAGAATTGTATATACATGTTAAAAAGTAAGTAGCAGCAAATGAAATATCTCTATATAAACTGCCAACACCATGTGCGTGCGATAGAGCGCGCTAACGTGGTTATTGCCAAAGGAATTTGAGTTTACGCCACGGCATAAGGTACGGAATCCCTTGGAAAACCTTCTTGGATTGTATCTTATCTGTGTCTCTCTGGGCGTGTCGTAAATACCTACGTGCTTGGAATCATTATCTCTAGAAAGTCAGCGACAATTGCAAGTTATGTATTCAAAGGATTTACGACTCGATATGCGAATGCCTTTTTATGTACAGTCATTGAATTTAAACGTCATATTAGTGCTGACTATTGTTATAATAACTATATTATTGATTATCTCTAGTTTGATAATAAGTATCTTATTTCAAAATAACTTTGCGTGTGGATTAATTTATAATTTCACCATCTTTCCATTTCCCGGGATGTAACCGTGGGTTATAAACTATTTAAATACCTACCAAGTTTCAACGAAATCCGACCAGTGGTTTCCCATGATGCGCATTTAGACAGTCAAACAAATATTTCAAAAATAACAGATACAATCTTAATATCGTAAATAATGTCCCTTCGTTTATTTAAAAATATGCATGTACAACCATGTTACAGTCTTATTAAATGTACATAATATATAACTGGCTCTACTATTTCTGGTTACAAAAAATATTGAATTGCTGTATTGCTAAGTTAATTTGTCAACGAATGAATAGTGACTGCTATTTTATGAGCTACAAGAAATGGCCCAATAAATAGAGCCACTTAGAGTTACCGATACCCTCTTTTACATTTCAGGCCGCTGTTTGATGATTGGAATTCACTGGTTTCAATAATATGCGTTCAATAATAGGTCCAATATTATGGAATGAAATGCCTTCATAGATTATTTTATCTGACATCATGACATCATTGAGTGATCGATAAGAATTGCATATTTCATGCGTACTGTTAATTTATAAATGCACCTTATTCGTTTTAATTCTTACATTGAGTATAACATAGTTATAAATAAAAACACTTTTCTTGTGAAAAGAATGCGTTTGAATGACTTTGTAAATGGACGAAAACATTTTATAATATGGTGGTTCCTTCTGTATCGAAATGTATCTACGTGAATCATAGGTACGTAAGTACTAAGGTACTTTCATCGGATACCAATATTAACAACTAAAATATTAGGTACTTATCGAATGTTTTGCAAACACCTACTACCTTCACATGAGTCGTTCGTCACTTCCACTGTATCAAATCAAACAAATAACATACAAGAGTCGCTGTCGAATTGACACTATTATCTCGCCTCTCACTTCCTCTAATGCATAACAGACCTTGAGGACCGGTTCTCCACATTACGTGTCATCACATAATCGGCAATCGCCGAAAATCTCCGATAGAGTTACCGCACAGATGGAGTCGTAACTTTCACTTGTGCCGTAAATAATGACATTTTATTTTGTACAATGGACTGCGTTCAGAAACGTGCGACGGTAGGCAATTTGGTGTAACATAGATGGAATTAATTCAGTACCTACACAAGGATATGCAATATGAACACGTTATCTTTATGTGTAATTAAATTGGCATGAGTCCATAGGCCGCACTTAAAAGGTAGCTTGATGAGTCTAAGTCAAATTATTTATTTCGTATAGGCCTACGGGGACACTTACAAATTTTCATTTTTTTTCTTACCTCTACAATCGGATCTGAACGCGATCTCAACTGACAAGATCCGGCGAGAAACTAAGCGGGCTTGTCTTTAAAAAATATTTTTTTTTAGCTCTTGGTCTTAGCTATTGTCATGCAGGGCACCCATCGGATTTCGGTTTGTTTGTTAGTTAACTGTGTCACACCGCCGATGTTTTGGATTTGATCAAAATAAATCTGTTTATCCAATGTGTGCCGTCAGTGAATAGCCATAGCTTATCACAAACTGCATCTTAATATAATGGCATGTACCGGTAAATAATTGAATCAGTCGTTGCCTTTAGAAAACAAAATTGAGGTGATTTTGAAGCAAAATTACACGCATACATAAACCTGCCGAAATGTTATTTATATAAAACACCCTTTTACTTAATACAACCAGGTCCACTAATTCAATGTGTATTTGTAACGTATTTACAAAACAATTTGTAATCAAGAGTTTCACACGTGAAAGTTTGACAGCGGTATATTCTATTAGAATATTACGTGAACCACAGAAACGTTCTGAATTCACAAATAGTTGGCTACATTACTATTATAATACGTTTACATATATAATACTATGCTATATTGGTTTATAGATTCAAAGTTACAGCATCTTCTCATTTCAACATAGGACCCTTCAAAGCGTAGTAGTACATTTTCCGAACCCCAATAAGTACCCAAGTAACTCTCTGAACTTTACCTGTTCAACTACAATTTATTGTCCCCCGATTCCTTGTTCTGTTTAGTGGATCAATGTACCTCTCCCTATACAAAACTTTACTCAATCTGTCAACATTACCTGTTCAACTATAATGTATCGTCCCCCCTATAGAATCCCCCCGGAGGTACGTGGAGAGCGACGTGAACATCCACTACCGATGCCCGGTGCGGCACGACCCGCTGCCGCTGGTGCCGGAGCGCGAGCTGGCGCGCCAGCAGGCGGAGCACATGAAGCGGCTCTACAGGGAACAGAAGCGCAACAAATACTTACAGGTACTTAATTATCTAGTTCGAACCATAAAAATAACTAGTCCATAATAATAATCCTCGGGGAGCTCGGAGAGCGAACTTGAGACAATGTAAGAACGCACCGAAGTTCTCTGAGAGTGGATGTAGTAGTAGATAGATAGTCGACGGCTTATTTATTCGGACCTTAATTGTCTCTGCAAATGTTGGGTTCTAATTAAGGGGACTGTCGGCTTAGTGATGAACATGTGTATTTAAAGTACATGGTACATACATGATTTGTAAAATCAACATATTTGTGTAACACTATACCTAGAACCTTTTACATTAAAGTTTTCTATGATTAAAAAGAATTTTTAAAAAAGTTTTATCCCCTTGGAAAGTTACTAAAACTCGATCTGTTTTAGATTTAAGTTGTATTGTATTTAGTTACACAGTGTAAACATTGCGTAATTGCATATCGCAAAACATCGTGTCCAATTAGTGTACGCGTTCTTAATTGCAGGCGTCAGTTTTTTTTTTCAATCACTCAACACATCTAATTTATTCGCGGTCTACATGTAATATGCGATCTTTGCAATCGATTTATAATCGAGCATCGATATCGGCAAACAGTAAAACGCTTAAGAATACGAGTATCGCGTCAGTCAACTTGCGGTGGGCGATACGTGTAGCTAACACGCAACAATAGTTTGATCGATATTGCATAGCGAATGCGATATATCACTTAGTTGAAATTATTCCCTTATGTGTAAAGGTTAGGACAAATTTTCAACCTATGATACTTTGATTCTTAACAGTTGAACAAGCTTTTAAAATGGCTCCTCGTTAGCGGAATGACCGGTAAACAATATAAGCATAAACTTTTGATTGGAATTGAAGATGGGTTAGGTACACGACCATAGATCAGTCAACAATAGTACCTAATTTAAAGGCCGGATCCAGACTATACTGTGAAACCTCGCAAGTCTCTCTATGCCGTTAATGACAGGACGGAGACAAATAAGGTACTAAAAATAATGTCAATATTAAAGGTCACAATATAATGTCGTCATAGTAGATTAAACGTTAATTTTTAACGAAAGTAAAGACAGTAGACACGTAGACAAAGACAAGTAGACACTTGATATAATTATAAATTCTATCTATTTCCTTCGTCGTCAGAAGATTGTAACGGACGAAGTGCTTGGTAGGTAATTAAGGTACTTAGTACATATTTAATTCTAACAGCAAACGTCTAGTACAAAAGATGTCATCTACACTAGTGAGAAATACGACACGCGCCCGCAATTGTGGTTTCTCCCTTTGTTTACCTAACACGTGTTTCCATTCAAGCCCCAATGTAAGTGTATCCAGTTGTTTACATAAACCTTAGTGACACACATAATCCTTTCCTAGTAAGTAGGTACCAATCTAGTTTATAGATAAGTACGTAGATAAATAGTTTTGTATCGGTTTTTTCAGACTGACTAATAAATTACATTTGATGACTGATTTTATTAGTAAGTAATATAGATAGGTACTTACTCGTTATGAGAGCTTATCGGTTACACGGATAAACATATTAAAAAAATAATTCTAGATTCTTACGTGCAGAATACTTTTACAAAAATGCGTGTATAATTATTTAAATCGAAAACCCAGTTCCTGCAAAAATGTGTCGAATTTCAGGCGTAACATCGCAATTTTCCAGTGAAGAGTAAAAACTTATTGAAATCGTTTATCTAGCACCTAATAGGCGTAGTCGTACAAACTGGTATTCCTATAATAATTAAGCCTAGTTGCACGACCTTATAATATAATATAATCCGTTCACTGTGTCGCTGCGATCTTACTAAAAGCTTTTAAGGAAACCGCACTTTATTATTATATTTACAAGGTTCTAATCTAGTGTAGAGTACCTAAAAGACGGGTACTTTTTTAATAAGTACTATAATGATGATATGACCAAAATGCAGGCCACATCCGCATCCCAAACAAACTCATCACATGCACACCGGATGTGCATAGTGCTTTGCATACGACCCACATTCATAGTGAAGATGGAAACATTTCACTGATTTCTCTATTCCGTGCCGTGCGTGACTGTACCTGGAAAACCATACTTTAAACCGTATTTCCACTGACTGAGAATGATATTTTTTTTCCATAAGGTCCAAGTTTTTAATTGGGTATGTATTTATTACAATTTAAATAAAAATCAATCGCAAATAATTCCGACACCGTGATTTAGTTTTTGTTTGCAACATTTTTAGTCGAATTTCAATGGTGATTATAGGTACCTACTTACTTATTATTTTTTGCGGTATCCGATACTATTTTTGCATTGAGATTGGAAGTTTATTTCGTAATACAATAAAAACTTAGATAGATCCGACATTGCGAAATGAAATGTCTTACAATGAACTCTTTTTCTCCTATTGGAGTTATCTCTACTAAAGCCACGATCCGCCTATTTACTCTTATTACTTTTATAACTACTTCAGGTATTTTGTAGTTAATTGAGGGAAATCGGCGCTCACTACGACTAAGTGAAATTACCACAAATTAAAAAGGCCCTTTAAATTAAACGAATGAGTAGTGAAGCACGTTAAAATAAATCTTTATGTTACGCGTCACGTAACAGTTGTTAATCTTGTTTTAATTTGCATATACAGGCAGCGACTATTTTTAAATATAATAAATAAGTACTTATACTAAAGGTAACGCATATGTACTTGCCCATCGGTATAGGCCGCCGGGCTATTCGAGGAGTAAGTGTGGTGCTATGCTAATTAGTATTGGCTGCAAACGCATGACTTCCGTGCCGCCGGCATATGTGTATTACCCTTAAGATAGATAGTATCGTTTCCGAGAGTAGGTGCTGCCTTATTGGAAAGTACATAGAAATTTAAAGAACCTATTTCGTGCCTCAATTAAAATATAATAACCGACAGTAAAAAACACAATGTATTTTTTAAAATACGAATTGATTTTATAAACAGCAAACCGAATGACCTTGTAACCACATTCCTACAAAAAATAACCGTTGACGAAATGACCATACATATTCACAGTCCGTAGTATTCACACACGATTTTCGACTTTAGGGTCCAGTCTTATGATATAAGTTCTGTGAATAAATGGAAATGTTAATATCCTCGTGTACCGGTATTGTTAGTGAACATGGCAGAGCCAGTGCGGGTGCAACGTGCGCGCGCGACGATCATGATATGCGAGCGCATGATATTACAAAGCGATTATTTTATAATGAGTGAGCGACCACGTAAACACGTTGCGGGAAAATGATTACCTATTTGAACGTGATTTTAATATATTTCTAACGTGTAGTAATCGGCACATAGTATATAATACGTTAAAGTGCTCCATGACTCTATATAGAAAGTGCTCGTTGTAAAATGTCTAGAAGTAACATTCATAGAATATTACAATTGCAGGAAAATGATATACAACCCGCGGATATTGAAGCTTTCGATGCATCAATGAAGGTGATATACGCGAGAGTGTGTGACAAAAAGTGCTCTAACTGATGCTAATACGATACATTTTACATGTTCAGTATTCACCAGAAACATACACGCTGTGTAACATTCAATTGGCTTTCATTCATTTCGGCATTGTGTTTTTTAAATAAAAACTTTACCCGTGTGGTATCAAAATTCAAAATCAATTGAACAGCTTTGTATTATAAGCAGCGTCAGCCAATAAACACCTTTATGTACATTAATATAAACATCTTTTTAGGAGCTACAAGATATGCAAAACCGTCGTCATCAGGACAACTTCACGCCGTCACAGAAAACTGTAGTACCACTAAACAGATATGATGAAGCTGACAAAGTGGTAGCAGCTAAGGCCTTGTATACATTCAACGGACAAACGCAGAGGGAACTAAGTTTCAAGAAAGGAGATTTGATACACGTGCGGAGACAGATTGACAATAATTGGTATGAAGGCGAGCTCCACGGAAGGGTGGGACTGTTCCCGTATAATTATGTGGAGGTACTTTATTTTTACAAGTATTTTTAATGCTAAATGCGTAGGTGTCGGCTAGGTAGGATTATTACCAGCCTGTTTTGTGCCACTGGTGTGCAAAGGCTTCTTTCCCCATCTGCCATTCATTTATATCGTTATGACCGGGTTAATTTTTTAAGAGGGTATGACTTGTTTATATCCGAAAAAATAGGATGTAGCGAAAATGCTCAAAGGGGCTGAATTGAAGAATAATGACGTTGCATCATTTGTTTTTTTATATATTTCTATTGCCTGAAATCGACCCGTTGACTCTGAAAAAAAAACTCTATTATTGCACCTTCATTTCCAGATACAAAAAGGCGACGTAATCCAAGCACCAAAGAAGCCAGCAGTCGTCGAAGGTCGCGCCAGGGCGAAGTTCGACTTCACCGCACAAACGAACCTAGAGTTGCCCCTGAAGAAGGGCGAAGTAGTCGTCCTCACGCGGCGCATAGACCAGAACTGGTGGGAGGGGAAGAATGGCAGCAGAACTGGCATATTCCCGGATAGTTACGTCACGGTTTTGCAGGAGCCTAGCCAGAGTAAACCTGGTAAGAATTACCACAGTCACAAAGTACGTCATCCATAGCGAATATGTCCACTGCTGAACACAGACCTCTCTGATTGATTTCCCGTTCACGGTCGTTCGCCACATGCCTGAAACCTTTGACGCGTGAGATGTCATCGGCCCATCTGGGGCTCAATCCTGCTAATTTACAAACGCTTCCGTGGAGTGTCGATAGCGTGTCAATTGAATGATTTTAGACATTTGGTAATATACTAGTTTTTTATGACCAGCGGTTTTCCACTGACCAGCCATTCAGTGACGCCGAACGAACGTAAATGAATCCAAACTTTGTATGACGCGACCCATAAAACGCGATTTACAACTCGCAGAATAAAATTACTTTCAGGCATCTACGTCCACCATAAAGTGACAACGCTTTCATAGAAAACTATAGCTTCAGGCCAACATTATTGAAAAAACAAATTCTGCAAAATAACCCCTCCAAAATTGAAATTAGTATTAGTCGCTCAGATTATCTTATTTTGTATCTGCAGAGCCGCCGGTGCAGAGCAGTGACAAGCCGGCCGCGTCCCCGGCGGCGCACGGACTTCTGAACGGGTCCGCGAAGAGGAGCATGGGCGCGCACAGCTACACGCCGCAGCCGAACAGCCCCGCGTTGTCCAATGCGCCCCAACCCACTCAACCATTGCCAGGTTTGAACAAGAGAATTTATAAAATCATTAACTGTATCGTCCCAGACTAAGCAGCGCATGTATTATGAGTACCGTACAATCGACTTCGCGCAAGTTGATACTTGGCGGAGGCGATACTTGGAGGAAATCTATCGTTAAACAAATGGGATAGAGATGGGACCATTATTTGATGTGTGTTTGTATTGGCGGCAGGGTACGTAGCGAGGCCTGCGCAGGCGACGCTGTCGGCGGCGGAGCGCGGCTACGGGCCGCCCGCCGCGCGCGGCGTCGACCTCAACAACAGCGAGCCCCTGTATGTCGACACCAACGCTGAGGCGATACCGTTAGTACATTCAACCCTTCAGCCTTACCACACCCACAGCCTTGGTATCTACTAAGAAAAGAGACGTAATAGCTAGGATGATTTATCCACAAATCGTCCTAGTGTAGTGGAAATTTGCAGATTTTTATATTTTCACTAATTATTTTGTGGAATACAAGGTATAGGCAGTGGTAAGACTATTGCCATTATACCGGGCATATTCCTCCGCGATATGGGAAGGATTTAGGCCATAGTCCACCACGCTGGCCCAGTGCGGGTTTATGATCTTTACATGACTTTCGATAGAGGTGCTCGTCTAATCATCATTCAACATGAAATTTGCAGAGGTGCCAGTCAGGATTTGAACCTGCAAACCTTTTTTCTGAGGCGAACGTTTTACATACATAGTTATCACTGCTTTTTGTTTTAATGGAATACTTCTGAAAATTTTCGAAATCTATACAGAATTGAAAAGCCAATCGCCTTTGAGTTTGATAAAAGCAAGTATTGGGGAGAGCGTGAGGTCGCGTTCTTTCTCTATCGCACACACGCTGATTAATATAATGTTGATCTGACTGTTTAAAATATATCGCAGGTTCCGCGCGATGTACAAGTATCGGCCCCAGAACCCCGACGAGCTGGAGCTGAACGAGGGCGACACCGTGTACGTGCTGGAGAAGTGCGACGACGGCTGGTACGTCGGCTCCAGCCAGCGAACCGGACGCTTTGGCACCTTCCCAGGTAGGTAGTCGCAGTAATACTCCTCCTGACCGAATTTCGGTCACGGTGGCCAATCTCTACGAATTCTATCCGACTACGCAGGAGATATTATTGTGAAAGGTTCTCTAAGACATGCAGGTTTCCGTACGATATTTTGCCGGCACTGTTTTAGCAAGTGATAATCATGGTTGAAAATGAGATTCGCACATGAAATCCAAAAATCTCAGTGGTGCGAGCCGGGGTTTGAATCTGCAATCATCGTTACCGAGGCAATCGTTCTACCAATTGGGTATCAAAGAAAGCGTTGGTTTAATGTCAGGCGCGAGGTGGGGGGCGATGTGTGCTTTGCCCTCCTTGAATCATAATCTGAAATACTTTATTTTGAGCAATTTCAAAATGTTATAAGACCTGTTCAGACATCGATTGATAGTGTGTTTCACTCGAGATTACTAATAAAATGATTGATGAAATTGAGCCTCAATGCCTCTCGCATTTATCACACAAAAACACTAATTGGGATATACTAAACTGGCAGGTAACTACGTGGAGCGCATCTGATAGCGCGAGTGGTCGCTGCTGCGGCGCCTGCGCCGCGCCGCGCTGTGCGCGCGCGCACGCGCCCGCCGCTAGCCGCTAGCCGCTAGCCGCTAGCCGCTAGCCGCTAGCCGCAGGACACCAGCACTGTGCTACACACACATTGCAATATCAGGAAAATCTGTTCAAATTGGACTTACTATACAACCTGGTAGGGTTATCTGATTGAATAACACACTTTTTCAGAGAGTCACTGTAATGTAACCAATGTTTACCAGCCTACCGGTGAATGATACCAAAATTTACCATGACTTTTTATAATATTTTGTACAAAGATTTTTTGATATAAACTGACTGCGCCGCTCTGAGTTCTCTATGAACCTTCGATGGAACTTGCGATTCGTGACCAAAGTATGTCACGTCATACAGTTGATTCAGAATATATAAGTAGGTATACTAAGCCTTGAACCTATGCTTCTTTAGAGCATTTGTAATAATCATGTCAACTCACCATTTCGATTGGTCGGTTTTCATAAATCAATTTTGTTGCAAACAAAATGACAATTGTAATTGTACTTTACGCAATTATTTCAATGCGCTGAAGGAACGCAGGTTTAAGCTTAAAATATATTTTCTAAATCAACCTGTGTGTAAGATTCTCGGCATCAGTTATTCCGAGATAACATAACTAACAGACGAGTAGCAATATCGTAAAAGTGATCGGTGTACCCATTCTCGCTTCTGTCGTCATCTGTGTATTATAATCCACTTACCCGTCGTCGATGTAATCAATCCAAAGTTGTTTTTATGCGTCCCAAAGAATATGTTTATCTGATAATTACGGTGTTGTATAATTGTAAAGAAAAAAGTAATAAAAATACTTATATACTTACCTGTAAAATTGTTTAGCGTAGTTATTTATTTATAACGTAGGGGTGACTCGTTTGGGCTCGTCTTCTAAAAGCGACGTTTTAGAACAACGCAGCCGAGCACGTGGATACTAATATGAAAATACTAACCAGTTTATATGCATCAATACATTACATATTGTTGGCAAAAGTCAAACTTTGAATTAAAAAATGGTAATAAATTACGGAGGCAGCAAAGTTTCGATATTTTGTTAGTTCTACAATTGGCTACAGTGTTATTCGTAATTTTAAAGTGTATAACTAAATATAATATAACCAATTATGATTATTAGTTACCACGTTGATAGCATGCCTACCCACAACACAATACTCAGATCTATGCAACGGTTAGTGTATATAGGGCGAGTAATTTGGCAACGGATGACAATATTATATTGTATGCTTACTTTTAAATTAGGTGTACCTATATAAAAGAATATGAGTGCTATTAGTCTAATGTCGAAATTCAAGCATCTAATTATCGGTTATTAATTTATAATCAAAAAAATATGTATGATTAAAAAATATATAATATCTAGTCATGAAACAGATTTTTGTAGCTATATTTTTACAACGTCTAACATAACTGTTTTATTTCGTTATATTATCTACCTGATGTCTGACATTTATACAATCTTTATATACTTACATGAAATTGTACAATAATGAGTAGTCGTTTATCTGGGAATTTTATACATTATATAAGTAAAGATTAACCAAAGTGTCGTAATACCTATCCCTCGCCCTATGTAAAAAGAACTTTGTTTGTTTAGTGCCTATGTAACGCAAATGTGCATCATTATTTTTAACCCATTGTACTGTTGTATTTACTTTTGTTAATTTATTTTTTAAAGCACAAATGTTTTATTTTGTTGTTGACACCTCGACATACGATGTAACATTAACTGCTATTGTTCGAAATCATCACATCTAATAAAATAATCTTTCTATTTGTAACTTGTTTTATATTTATCTGCAGACCCTAGAATTAGAATTTATAATAAACCTACAATAGGCTTCGTTACTGGTGGCACCAATATTAGGTGGTAAAAAACTATGAATCGAATGAAGGCGTACGATACAATTTTGTAAGGCCGATCTCTAGGGTCTCTTTTTACTGCAGCAACGGCTATAGGTACAAGAATATTTTACCCTTTGTACAACTGTAGCATAGCGTGACTTCTTCCTTTCTCCTCCTCCCTTTACCGCTTTACCACGCAGCTCGACTCCGAGTCCGGAAAAAAATAGGATTATAACATAAAATTATTTTTTTTATATATTACTAAGAGGCCAAATGAACTAGGTACTTTAAAAATATACTTCTTAAAAAAATGGGGGAAGAAAGACTTTAGTTCTGCAACTTTTTTTGCAGCCGCAGACATGAACATAGCCGCAATTGTGTGCGAGCTAGAGGTGACGTAATTTAGGTTTGTTCTGCGGCTGTCTGTTGCTAGGCAATGAGTTATCACAACAATTTTGTTGTGATGAGTCAAACGTGTGTAAGTTTTACTTACCTACTCCTTTAAATTATTATTTACACTAAAGAGCTTTACAAATCAAAAATGGTAGACACGGACTGGAAGGAAATATTGAGTTTCTCACAGAGAGAACTCTCGATGGCTGACAAAGAGAAGTTATACGAAAGTTTGTGTTGGATGGAAGGCGACGATATTGAACTAAACTTTACTGACTTAAAAACTCTATTCCGATTGGCGCAAGATATTTTAAAACTTAAAGGCGAACAGGTAGGTACCTACCTGAGTACATTATTGCCTAACAGTAAGGACCTACCATAGCACATAAACGTGCACGAAATGTTATTCTACAAGATTGAGATAAGGGCGGCAAGCATGTCTAGTACTAGAGTCATACGTGAAGTTATTGGCTGTGACACGTAAAACTATATAAGATGACCTAACAGATGGCACTATAGTTCCGTTTGTCAGAAGTGTGCGTCTTTACGTATAAATCAATGACCCACAGTAATCAAGCAAACCAATGAAAAAGATCGATATGTATAACTAAGTACTTACCAAGCAATCTGGCTACGTAAAAGACAACGATCAACCCAATAAACAAATATTTTTGTAGCGACCGGTTCAACCTCGCCACAAGCTGCATAGATATCGCTGCAGACGCATTCAGAACAATAGACAATTCTCAATACAATCCTAAATCGCTCTATGAGAGTTTTCGGAGCACGTCAATAACCCCGACAATAACCGCCGATGCATAGCGGCCGCCCCGCCAGGCATACCACCCGGCTGGCTGGAAGATCTTCCCTTTTCCGCTAAACTTTCAATCTGTTGTAGGTAAACAACTTGATTGGGCAGATAGAGAGCAAGCAAAGCAAGAGCGGCAAAATGAAAATAAAAAGTCAGTACACAGGTAAAAGTCGCTTTCTCGTCTCAATTTTGATTACAAGATCGTTTGCACAGGTTTAACTTTTCTGTAAACTTACTTATCTCATAAATAGATACACTCATTAATTTAATTAGCTACTTACTTGATTTTATGTAGGTAACACAAAATAGTAAACTAAACAAAAATTCTAATGTATATAAAATTAATTCAGACTCACCAACTCAAAGTAACGACAGTGCCGTCGAGACGATTACACATCAAGAAGAAATCATTAAAGCAAATAAAGAAATATTAGAACAACTGTACGTTGACATAGCCGATCTAGAAGGGAGGAAAAGTAAACTGGAGGAAAGTAGAAGTAATTTAGATGTTGACAGTGAATCGAGTAGAGATGTACTGTCAGAAATGAACGCTGTGGCTGAACTTGAACAAGAGGTCACGATGAAAAATAAACATATTCGAAAGCTTCTAGTTGATGTCAAAGTAATTCACGACTTATTTCTGTAATAACTGATTAACCATGCCTTTATTTCTAGAGCTTGTTGATTCATAAGTGTTTTTTTAGATCTTAGAAGAAGAAAACGCAAAAATGAAGGACAAGGTGTCGGTTCTAAAAGATAAACTAACAGAAGCAACTCAGCTTATCAATAATTTAACAGAAAAGTTGCTTGCTATTAATAACGAATGCAGTCAGATGAAGGGTATTTTTTTACTATTAATAACTTCTCATATTATTTTGCAATACTGCTTTTGCACAAGTACTAAAACAGATTTATTATTGCAGAAATACTGGGTAAGTCTGAACAAACAAAAGCTCAGTTAGCCATCGAAGTAGAAAGGTTAAGAAAAGAAAAATTACAAAAGGAATCAAGCAACGAAAATATTCAGGAAGAAACCAAATCTAGAGTTCAACATTGGAAAGTAAGTAACCAAACTCTTGTAAAATTGTATTATGTATTTCAGTGGTGATTGATTATACAAATATTTAAATATAATTCTAGAATGTAGCAAAATCGAAGAAAGCTGAATTACAAGCGTTATTTATTGAAAACAAACGACTAAAAGAAGATCTTATGGAATTCTCATCAAAACCGTCAACATCTCCTCAAGTAAGTTTTATACTTGCTAAATAATCGTTTTGTTAAATAAATTAGTTGGTATTTGAATTATACATAATCAATCATAATTAATTGGCTACTTACTTACTTTTAGAAAATCGACGAAGAAAAAATTAAAATAAAAGAACTACAAGATAAACTTTTAGAAGCATCTAATGAAATAGACCAATCAGCGAATGTTATAAATGTATTAAAAACAGAGAATAAACAACTTAAAGCTATTGTCGAGGAACCGCCAGAAAATTCAGTTTCTGAACACAAAAATGAAAGTGATGATGGTAAAGAACGAACAATAATCAACAAATTGAAAAGAAAAGTAAAATGTTTAACTGTTAGCTTACAAAGGGCTGAAGAAATGATTGCTGCTAGGGAGGAGGAGGTAACTGTCTTCAAAACTGAATTATATTAACTTAAAAACTTAATTGTTCAACTTAACTTTTAGAGACTGATATTTCTAATGATTATGTTCTTTGTTGTATTATGATATATAAACCTACGTAATGGGTATCTCATTCACTAACCTTTTGAAATTTAGCTGAATAATCATTTCTTTTTTCAAATTTATGTTTTCAGTTGACCGAAATAACGTCTCAACTGCAACTCCTACGATCTGATGAAGGGATACATGTTTTACTCGAGGGTTTAAAAAATAAGAAACGCCAACTGAGGTTTAAAGACGAAGGCATTAAAACGTTAGTACAAGAAGTAAACACTCTTAATCAGGTTGCTAACGATTTGCAACTTGAAAATGAGACGTTGAGGTCAGCATTATATTTATATTCCTTACTAGTTATATTTATACAAACAATAAAAGACTTTAAGAACGCGCTTGACAATTATTTTAATTTTGTAGACAGAAATGTAATATACCTCCAGATGAAAAAATTCAAATCACTGGAATTCTGAAACACTATCACGAATTACAAGACTCTCGTACAGAAATGACCAAAGAACTAAACAAACTTGAAAATAATGTTATCATGTTAGAGTTAAATAATCGAAATTTGAATTCAAAATATGCAAAGATGGTAAAACTTCTAAAAAAACTTGGTTATGCCAAGAAAATGGAAGAGCTAGAAAAAATATGTGAGAGTACTGATGATGAAGAAGGTGCCAAAGTGGCTGCGAAGTAAGCACTCTAATTTTATTTCTCTTACATAATCATCAAATGAAATCAAGACTTAGTAAATATTTCTGATTCTAGGATTATGAGTGAAGTTACAGAAATACAACAAAATTCGATACAAGACACGGAAATAAAAGCTATAATTGAAGAAAACAAAGGTCTTCGGAACGGTCTTCAAGAAATATTGGATTTTTTAAAAGACAACAGTATGTGGCTGTTATTTTATTCTTAGCTTATATAAAAATATTAGCAGGCCTCCCCTTCCATCAATGCGAGAGGAAAAGCCATAGTTTTATTTCATTATTCTTAGCTTAAGTGGGCTTTATTTATTTAGTGCCGTGTTTCAATGAAACCTTACCCTTACCCTACCCTACCGTGGTTTCAATGAAATTCGTTTAAACGGACACATTTTTAAATTTTAGGCAAGACCTCTTCAGGAGTATTAACTTTGCAATGCCCAAGTTTAGAGGCACTACTGTTGTCTATGGAAGCTCGGAATTCAGCAGGTTGGTTTGCGCCACACATGACAACAATATTAGAGTTAAGGGCAGCTTTAGGTGGTAAAGACGCCTTGCTTACTGCACTTCATGAAGCCAGGTAATTTTGTTTATTTTATAAGTAATAACATGATAAAATTAAGCTTTATAGGCTTATTTTGCTAACTTTAACCAAATACCCCTTGCATTTAGAAAGGAAACCTTCGAAGTAATGGACCAACTATCTAAAGAAGCTAAAAAATCGTCCGAACTTGAGCAAAAGTTGCTCGATTTTGAAGCTAATAATAAGCAAGAATATGTAGAAGACAAATCATTAGAGCTAACACATGATGACGTATTTGAGTTTGGCTCTTGGATGTCGGAAAAGGATACAAGAAATATAGACTTTTACGAAAAGACTCAAATTGAAAGTTATGCCGAAATGGGTAATTCTTTGTACGAATCTCAACTTAAGCACGGTTTGGCATATTTCCAAATGAAATTTAAGGCATTGTTTGAGAAAATGACTACAATGGCAATTCAAACAACAGATGATCTCAATAAATGGTCAATTCAAGAAGAGCAGTACAAGGCGGAAATCGAAAATTTGAAAGGGCAGCTGCAACAAAATGATGATGATAACAGTGATAATTCACCGGGGCTTGTATCCATACCTAGTATACATTCCTTAAAGAGGAAATGCACCTACTTGGAGGAGTCTTACAAGCACATAAGAACTTTAAATGAAAATATGAAAAATGAAATAATAGACAGTAAAAAAGATGCGATGATAACAGCGTCTGACTATGAATCAAAAATCCAAGAATTATTACTATATATTGCTAATTTGACTGATAAGTTACGATCGTCAATACCAATTGAATTATTCTGGAGACAAAATGCAGCATTAAACGAAGTAAGTATGAAATATAGAAAACTTATAGCGGATGGAGTTAAAAATAATGATAAATCAATTGAGTTATTGAAACGATTAGAACAAGACAAACATGAGATTATAAGCCACATGAACAAGGAATTAAATCAAACTGGTACGTATTTTGCTTTTTCCTATAACAAAATTAAGATCTTTGTTAATTACCTAAGATCACCGTTGAGTTAACGAAACTTTGTTGTAGACAAACTTTCCAAAGACATCTTACCAAAGATGATTTCTAGTACAGAACAAACAATTATACAAAAACAATTACTACAAGTCTGTGATGAAGTGGAAATCAAGAATAAGGCAATAGATGCTTTAGAAAAAAGGAATTTAGAGTTACAGCAGAAACAAGCAAAAAATATGTAAGATAACTTTATATTATTATAAATAGATTGAATATTTTGAATATGATAAAATAACGAAAATTATCAATGATTTTTTTTACCGATATCCATACTCATTTAATAGAAAATTGGTTGCATAATTTTAGCGATGAAGCATTATCGTCTATGGCAGAAGAAGAAGTACATCTAATGAAAAACCAGTTGGAAAAAATATCTAAAGACAACAAGATACTTAAAGAACAATGCCAACATGTTAGTAGCCAGCTAGACATAGCACTATTAGAGGTATGGCATGTAGATTATTATGAAGGTCCAAAGGCATAAGGATGTTTTAGGTGATTTATGAATTAAATACAATTTTACAGTTGCAAGACCGTCAACAAAGACAACTAAGCAACGATATGGAAATTAATATGTTGAGGCATCAAATCTTAGACCTACAATCAACTGGTGAAAACAAAGCAATTATTGCAAGGTGAGATATTAATTTGAAATCGTTTGAGTCAGGAGTTCAAAATATGTAAATTAACGCATTTAAAATGTTTTCTAATCCTTATCGTTTAAAGGCTTAGTGGAGAAATACTGGTAGCTCATTTACAAGCATCAGAAGGTCACAAAAGACTAGAGAGACTAAACATTGATTATATCAAAGAAAAAGAATCAAGAATAGAGACAGAAGAAATGCTTAAAGCTCGTCAAAAGATATTTGATGTTTATGCCATGAGATACGAACATAAATTTAGGTTAGTACCGAAATTGTTCTTATTTGTGTCCCTACATGATATTTATTCAGTCAACAGAATGTTTAAAAACAATTTTTTTAGATACATGTATGAAATCATGCAAACATTAAGACAACAATATCAAGGAACCGTGCCTCTTATATCAGCAGAAAACTATTTAAATAATTTTGAAGAACTGTTTCGTAAAAATCGTGCAGTAAATGAAAAACTTTCTGAAATTGAAGACCTACGATCGAATTTGATAACCAAACACAGCATATTTGATCAAATTTTAGATGTTTCTAAAAATAAGTGTTTGATTGAAGAAGATGGCTGTTGCCATAGATTAAAATATCTGATGATGGTATGTATGGCTGGTATTACTAGTATTACTTGTATACTACTTTCTTAAATTTATTTATCCCAATAATTTTAGCAATCCATGAATACCCGTGAGCAAGAACACATGAACAAAAAATTACAAACCTTAGAGCAGTCACGCAACGAGTTGATCAAACATTTAAATACCTTAGAGAAAACCCTTGTGCTCGTTAATCAAGGTTTTGAAAAGACCTATGTAGCAAACGGTAAAATACAGAAGATCGATAATGGTTTCATTAATGTTACAAACTTAGACGTGGAAGATGCTCTATCTGTAGATGAATCGAGCAGTAGAAGTAAGTAAATATTTTTATTGCATATAGCCATATCGATCAATAATAATCTTGATATTAAATGTACCTATTCATTTCAGAAGATCGGACGGTCACATTAATTAAACCTAAAATCTTGAAACCGCAAAAAAGTAAGGAAAGAACACAAAAAGAGAAAGCAAGTAATACAACAGATTCCCTTTTTGAAAAACAAATGAGAAAAGAAGTTGTGAAAATGATTGATATAAGCATACAAACATTTTCATTAGAATCACACAAAATACATAATTTCGTCCAAACCGAAGACGACAAACTAGTAATAGAACTGAAAAGAAGCATAGAAACTATGAAATTAAAGTTTGAGAACTTAAATAAAGAGCTATTGGAAATTAAGAGTTTGGCCAATAAACGAGCAGAAGAAATTGTTGTTTTATGCGGAGAAAAGACTCATTTCGAATATAGCTTACAAAATCTGAAAGACTCTTACAGTCAAAAAGATTGTTTAAACGAAAAATTACGATCTACTATTGATGAATTGAAAAAACAACTGGATGAATTTAAGATTAAGCAATTAAGTGAAACAAGTAAAATCAGAGAAACGGTATATGAAGAAAACAAATCTCTAATGAAATCTCTTAAGCAACTACAAAATGACAAAAGTGCGATAATAACAGAATACAAACAGTTATTAAATAATGAAAGGGATGAATATGCCGAAGTCGTGAAAGAATTGCACGAAAAGGTCAAGGAATTGCAATCTAAATTAGACAGGTACTATTACTGTAGGGACCTGATGCTTGCGATTACAGGAGTCATGGTTAAAAATGATTATTAATCCATCACTTAACTAGATAACGCCTTCTTATCGTTTATAATTTGACGTATAGAAACGCCTCTAATCACACATTCATTTCAGACGAGGAAGTGAAACTAGCGTCAGTAACGGAGAAGCACTCAAAGAAGTTGTCACAAAATATACAATGAAAATAGCTGAATTCGAGGATAAGTGCTTTAGGTTACAAAACGAATTGGACGAGTGCAAATCTGACTTGTTAGTTTTTTTAAATATCATGTTTCCTTCAATGACATTGAAATTTTCCAATGTTATGCTGGTTACGTGTATGTACAACATGTGGATGTGTGTCATTGTCAATATCACTTACGGCGTTAATTACTTTCTAGAACCACATACCAAACAGAAGCTGAACGATGGAAAGAACTAGCATCAGAAAGGCTCTCGAAGATGGAGCAATTAAATTCACAACTTGGAGAACGGCATTGTCATGAAGTGAGTACACAAGCAATAATAACACCAATGAAATTTTATACAAAGCTATTTTGTATTAAGTCATCCTAACTTCATAGGTAGAATCATACAAAGCAGAGAACCAACACTGGATGACACAGCTTAGCGACATGCAACGGGAGCACATCGAGCTGAGGACGAGGCTGACAGAACAAAAAACCATTTACGTCAAGCAATTGTCTGATAAAGACTCGCATATTGAGCAGTTGCGTACCATTGTGAATAATTTGAAGGTCAGTGTAAATTTTATATATCTCACATCATCTGTTTCAAGTGCTACCTACCAAAATTGATAGAAAGGCAAATAACTCGCATTTAATCTATACTAATATAATAAATGTGAAGGTTTGGATGGATGGATGTTTGTTACTCAATCACGCCAGAACGGCTGAACGGATCTGGATAAAATTTGGCACAGAGATAGATTATTGTCTGGAATAGGACATAGGCTATTTTTTATCCCGGTAAAATGTATGGTTCCCGTGAGATAGATTTGTTTTAATTTTTCATAGCGCAAAGGATCGAATAGATTTTTTGCGCGAGTAACACCGCAGGGCGCAGCTAGTTTAACATAAAGGTGTTCCATTACCTTTAAAATCAGAATATTTCTGTTTTACTTTTCATGAGTGATACTTTTATAATAGGTGCCTATATGTGATAAGGTTCCAACAATTTCAGACTCAAATAATGAACATGCAGACACTTATCACTGTGAACGACCCCAGTTTTGACTTATCCGCCATAGTGGAAGTGGATGAGTGTACAGACGTGTTGTCACAGCATTCCGATAGACTCGAACTTAAGTTTGACTCCACTGTCGACTTGCGCGATATGCAAGATGACGTTGTGAAGTACCCAGCTTCTTCAACCACCATTTGGTAAATCTAAAACTGTTTCGTAAACTATTAATATATAAGGTTTAATAACAATAGCGTACAATATTTTAACAGATGAATCGGTAAGTTATATGGAACAAACTGATGTATAAAATGATTGCGTAAATAATGAGTATTTTTTTTTAAACAAGGAGTAGCGTTTGGCCATGCGCTAAGTACAAGGTGTAATTTGATTTATTTCTTTGGGAATGTTATCTAGATAACTTACTGTTGGCCCTGTTACAATATTCTACACTATTATTTGTACACCTGATATAGTATGGACCACAGATCACGAGAGATATGCCGTGCGGTTCAAAATGTATGGGAACTCGCTGTCTCCCACCACTCGCCACAAAATACATGCAATTACATAAAACCAACCAATACGAAGTCTCACACACACACGCGTGCCAATAATTCGGTGCGTGCTGCGTCGTCGCCGCATACAGCGGCCGTACCACGCGACGCACCAGTTTATTCAAAGTATCGTTAGACGATCTATCCATTGCCTTGTACATTCACTCAGTAGCGAACATAGGTGGTACTTAAAGAGCCATGTATTTTGTACAAAAATAAAAAAGTCGTTGTGCTACATGAAAACTAAAATAACATAATAAAGGCATTAAATATTTTTTGATTTGTTGTTTTTAATGATTTTAAAGACGAATAAATAAAATACTTAATACTGGCTGGTGAAATGAGATTCCATCTTTCGCGTAGTTCACTTTGCTGCTAGTATTTTTGCACACAACCACGGAAGAACACGGCATTAAAAAAAAAAGTTAGAGCTCCGATACCGACGTGCAGTTGCAGTCGACTGACGGCGAAAACTCTATGTTAGCGTAATTTTGGCTAAAGGTGAGCGCAAGCCCACCGCTTTCATAACATATCTCCTCTAATATATCTGTGGTATGGACATTAGTTTTTTTTCATTTGCAGGCAAGAACCGATTATAGAGCGTTTACGACGAGAAAAGCAGGTGGCTAGCAAACAGAATGTAATTCTGCGCAGACAAATCAAAGTGCTTGCATCAAGGGAGAGACGCGCCCGTCTCGACGCACAAAACCTTAAGAATCAAGTTTTTAGAATGTAAATTCATGTCAATTTGGATAAATTTATAAATTTCATGAAACATTCACGTACATTTAATCAAATTAACTTGACAACCAATGCCATTTTTGGTGTTTTCATACAGATCTGCATACTATATTTCAGCTTACCGATTATCCTGCCTTTATTTATTTAAACACAGTGATATTTGACACCAGTGCACGCTTTTGCGAATTTCCAAAACACATCATAATGAGTCAGATAACACAATAATGTGCTTGCAGTGATCTGTCAGTTATTTAGTGCTTGACAGATCGCTCCAAGTGAATTTATATTTTATTTCCACCACATGGGAGTGTATTATCGTTGTTCAGCAAATTAAATTTGGCGATGGGCCTAATTAATGCATTAACTTTTACTTTTATCTCGAGTCTGCTTTATCCGTAAAATATGTATTATACTATTTTTTTTTAATTACATTAAAACAAATTTGCAGAAGTACAACTGGTAACAAAGTAGCGACAGCAGAAACAGCAGCACTACAGAATAAAGTAGCAACGCTGCAAGCGCAACTGACGAGCGCGAGGCGTGATACTAACTCCAGCATTGCACTGTGGGATAAGTGGAAAAGGTACAAACTTCATTAAAATAATAGCTACCAATAAGACACATGCATTTACGTACCGGCTGGGTGGATTGCAACAATATTAGAAGGTGTGACAGATAAAAGTGAAGATTTAATTTGCGAATCTCATTTTCCATGATTTACCACTTGCTAAATGACCTATGGGGAAAGAGGACCCACCACTGACCCTCGGCTTGTCAACCTCTTCGATTATAAACCAAACAAGTTTGATCGATAATAAAAGAAGCCAACAACACCCGAACTCCTCTAAGATGTTAATCGAGAAACTATCTATCACGAGTGACGGGACCTCAAATAAAATGCAATTCTCCGCGACACTAAGCGAATCTATAAAGTATTCGACACGTGTTTCGCCTCTAAACGAGGCATCCTCAGGACCGCTGGGCTACGAATGAGCGACGATGCACCGCACGCGCGCCTTATATAAGCAACCGACCGCCATCCCCACTACCCCCGCTACTCTCGCTACTACGTGAATCAATTGAGCGACTAATTTGATGATGTGAAAATAAATTAAGCAAAGGGGAAGTGTCAAAACTAATCTGTTCGTTCAGCAACTCGTTCCTATTTCGTCTAACAATTTCTAATCGCTCCAAAACAGACAATCTAAGACCCTTGCCACATATGTGAACAACATTAAAAGTGTGACCATTATTCAAACTATGACCTGTATCTAACAAATGTTTAGCAAAATGAGACCTATCTAGGCGATTGTGTCTAAAATCGGCTATATGTTCCCTATATCTAATATCAAAATTGCGACCTGTCTGACCGATATAAACGTTATTACATTGATCGCAAATCAATTCATAAATACCCGATTTTTTGGACTTATCTACCCTATCTTTGCCATTACACAATGATTTTAAGGAGGCACATGGCTTAAAGGCTGAACGAATACCGTTCCCCCTCAGAACCCTCGCTAGTCTGTCTGTTATATGTCCAAAATATGTCAGAGTAGAAGTGAAATTTAACGGTTCTTTTATGGATGGATATAGTAAACTGTTTACAATTTTATGTTGTTTGACTTTAATGATTTTATTAATCATGGACCTACTATACCCATTGGCCTGAGCTATGTAATAAATAATATCTAATTCTTTTTTAAAAGAATCTTTACTGAGTGGAGTATTGAATAGTCTATGTATCAAACTGTGGAATGCAGCTAATTTATGATGCCAAGGATGGCTAGATGACGCGGGAATAGTTGTATCTGTATAGGTAGGTTTACGATAAATCTCAAATTTATGATAACCTTTATCTTTATGAATGGTCAAGTCTAAAAAGTTTATTGAACTATTCTGTTCTAACTCTAATTTGAATTTAATTTTGGGATGTATGCTGTTCAATTTATTAATAAAAATATTGAGTAAACGATCTGTGCCCGTCCAAGCCATCAAAATATCATCTACAAAACGATGATAATAAAGGATATTACTATTTTTGACAATATATTTACGCTCATAATGATCCATAAATATATCTGCCATTAATGGACTAAGAGGGGACCCCATTGCTAACCCCTCTCTTTGTAAAAAATACTCCTGATTAAATTTAAAATAATTTTGTTTCATACAAAGTTCTGTCATCCGTAAAATATCATCAATTTGTCTAGGATGTAACTTTTTCATCTCAAACAAATTTTTAATGATACTTAGGCACTCATTATATGGGACATTTGTGAATAGACTTTCTACATCTAACGAAACAAGTTTGACATTGTGTGGTAAATGGACATCTTGAATTTTTTCAATTAAATTTTGACTATTTTTTAAACTAAATTCTGGTTTAAATGATGACTTTTCTTTAATTAATGAATTTAAATATTTAGCTAATTTATATGCTGGGGCGTTCATATATGAAACTACTGGCCGGACAGGCACATGATCTTTATGAATTTTGGGTAGTCCGTATAGCAAAGGGCACTGAGGGTTCATAGGTATAAGACTATTGACAACAAACGACTTAGGCGGAAAATGGTATGTACAAGACTTTAGACAAAGCTTCAACTCCGCGTGAAATCGCTTTGTTGGATCAGAAGCTAAACGCTGGAACTCGTCAGTGAAAATTACGTCCTCAACCTTACTGTTATAATCTGAACGAGCCATAATAACTATAGAATGTCCCTTATCTGCTTTATTTACGACTAAACTATTGTGGCGGATTTTATTTTGAATTGATTTATAAATATTTAAATCGGGATGTTTAAAAGTAATGGCTTTATATGATTTGATTTGATTAGCAGCCAAACTTTTAACTAAATCATCTTTTTTGTTTCTAATGATAGCTACCTCACTATCAACGGCTAATGTCTCTAAAGATGTTTGTGTAATTTGTTGGGGGATACTATATTTTAAACCTTTATCTAAAAGTGACATTTCCCTACTAGAAAAGTGAACATCTGTTAAATTTTTGACTCTAGGATGAAAAGAATGATCGCAGCTTGTCTGGTCTGTCGAGCGAGACACTGGACACCTACCCTCTAACAATTTTTGTAATTTCCTATTTTGAGTCTGGTACTTTTCGTGAGCAAATATTGAAGCCAAATCTCGAGCCTTTTGGTCTAATAAATCAAACTCGACATTATGTAAATAAAATGAAAGTTCTGACTGCAAAATTCTTAAGTGAAGTTTCAAATTGTCCCTAATCCTAAACCAACGTCTAACCTCCTCACCTAACCAAATTTTTTGAGCTCTCTGAATGGCAATACTAGCAGATCGATTGTGTGTGTTGGACCGAATATTAATGTAATTTGGAACAAGATCAAAGTGTTTACATTGCTGATTAAACCACACGTTCTGGGAAGCGATACGGTGTAGCTTAAAGATCTTAATATACAATTTCGCCTGGACAGCTATGCTTGCTGATTTGATATAATTGATAGAACTAGGCGATACTTGGCGGAAATCCATTGTTAACCTATGGGGAAAGAGGACCCACCACTGACCCTCGGCTTGTCAACCTCTTCGATTATAAACCAAACAAGTTTGATCGATAATAAAAGAAGCCAACAACACCCGAACTCCTCTAAGATGTTAATCGAGAAACTATCTATCACGAGTGACGGGACCTCAAATAAAATGCAATTCTCCGCGACACTAAGCGAATCTATAAAGTATTCGACACGTGTTTCGCCTCTAAACGAGGCATCCTCAGGACCGCTGGGCTACGAATGAGCGACGATGCACCGCACGCGCGCCTTATATAAGCAACCGACCGCCATCCCCACTACCCCCGCTACTCTCGCTACTACGTGAATCAATTGAGCGACTAATTTGATGATGTGAAAATAAATTAAGCAAAGGGGAAGTGTCAAAACTAATCTGTTCGTTCAGCAACTCGTTCCTATTTCGTCTAACAATTTCTAATCGCTCCAAAACAGACAATCTAAGACCCTTGCCACATATGTGAACAACATTAAAAGTGTGACCATTATTCAAACTATGACCTGTATCTAACAAATGTTTAGCAAAATGAGACCTATCTAGGCGATTGTGTCTAAAATCGGCTATATGTTCCCTATATCTAATATCAAAATTGCGACCTGTCTGACCGATATAAACGTTATTACATTGATCGCAAATCAATTCATAAATACCCGATTTTTTGGACTTATCTACCCTATCTTTGCCATTACACAATGATTTTAAGGAGGCACATGGCTTAAAGGCTGAACGAATACCGTTCCCCCTCAGAACCCTCGCTAGTCTGTCTGTTATATGTCCAAAATATGTCAGAGTAGAAGTGAAATTTAACGGTTCTTTTATGGATGGATATAGTAAACTGTTTACAATTTTATGTTGTTTGACTTTAATGATTTTATTAATCATGGACCTACTATACCCATTGGCCTGAGCTATGTAATAAATAATATCTAATTCTTTTTTAAAAGAATCTTTACTGAGTGGAGTATTGAATAGTCTATGTATCAAACTGTGGAATGCAGCTAATTTATGATGCCAAGGATGGCTAGATGACGCGGGAATAGTTGTATCTGTATAGGTAGGTTTACGATAAATCTCAAATTTATGATAACCTTTATCTTTATGAATGGTCAAGTCTAAAAAGTTTATTGAACTATTCTGTTCTAACTCTAATTTGAATTTAATTTTGGGATGTATGCTGTTCAATTTATTAATAAAAATATTGAGTAAACGATCTGTGCCCGTCCAAGCCATCAAAATATCATCTACAAAACGATGATAATAAAGGATATTACTATTTTTGACAATATATTTACGCTCATAATGATCCATAAATATATCTGCCATTAATGGACTAAGAGGGGACCCCATTGCTAACCCCTCTCTTTGTAAAAAATACTCCTGATTAAATTTAAAATAATTTTGTTTCATACAAAGTTCTGTCATCCGTAAAATATCATCAATTTGTCTAGGATGTAACTTTTTCATCTCAAACAAATTTTTAATGATACTTAGGCACTCATTATATGGGACATTTGTGAATAGACTTTCTACATCTAACGAAACAAGTTTGACATTGTGTGGTAAATGGACATCTTGAATTTTTTCAATTAAATTTTGACTATTTTTTAAACTAAATTCTGGTTTAAATGATGACTTTTCTTTAATTAATGAATTTAAATATTTAGCTAATTTATATGCTGGGGCGTTCATATATAAAACTACTGGCCGGACAGGCACATGATCTTTATGAATTTTGGGTAGTCCGTATAGCAAAGGGCACTGAGGGTTCATAGGTATAAGACTATTGACAACAAACGACTTAGGCGGAAAATGGTATGTACAAGACTTTAGACAAAGCTTCAACTCCGCGTGAAATCGCTTTGTTGGATCAGAAGCTAAACGCTGGAACTCGTCAGTGAAAATTACGTCCTCAACCTTACTGTTATAATCTGAACGAGCCATAATAACTATAGAATGTCCCTTATCTGCTTTATTTACGACTAAACTATTGTGGCGGATTTTATTTTGAATTGATTTATAAATATTTAAATCGGGATGTTTAAAAGTAATGGCTTTATATGATTTGATTTGATTAGCAGCCAAACTTTTAACTAAATCATCTTTTTTGTTTCTAATGATAGCTACCTCACTATCAACGGCTAATGTCTCTAAAGATGTTTGTGTAATTTGTTGGGGGATACTATATTTTAAACCTTTATCTAAAAGTGACATTTCCCTACTAGAAAAGTGAACATCTGTTAAATTTTTGACTCTAGGATGAAAAGAATGATCGCAGCTTGTCTGGTCTGTCGAGCGAGACACTGGACACCTACCCTCTAACAATTTTTGTAATTTCCTATTTTGAGTCTGGTACTTTTCGTGAGCAAATATTGAAGCCAAATCTCGAGCCTTTTGGTCTAATAAATCAAACTCGACATTATGTAAATAAAATGAAAGTTCTGACTGCAAAATTCTTAAGTGAAGTTTCAAATTGTCCCTAATCCTAAACCAACGTCTAACCTCCTCACCTAACCAAATTTTTTGAGCTCTCTGAATGGCAATACTAGCAGATCGATTGTGTGTGTTGGACCGAATATTAATGTAATTTGGAACAAGATCAAAGTGTTTACATTGCTGATTAAACCACACGTTCTGGGAAGCGATACGGTGTAGCTTAAAGATCTTAATATACAATTTCGCCTGGACAGCTATGCTTGCTGATTTGATATAATTGATAGAACTAGGCGATACTTGGCGGAAATCCATTGTTAACCTATGGGGAAAGAGGACCCACCACTGACCCTCGGCTTGTCAACCTCTTCGATTATAAACCAAACAAGTTTGATCGATAATAAAAGAAGCCAACAACACCCGAACTCCTCTAAGATGTTAATCGAGAAACTATCTATCACGAGTGACGGGACCTCAAATAAAATGCAATTCTCCGCGACACTAAGCGAATCTATAAAGTATTCGACACGTGTTTCGCCTCTAAACGAAGCATCCTCAGGACCGCTGGGCTACGAATGAGCGACGATGCACCGCACGCGCGCCTTATATAAGCAACCGACCGCCATCCCCACTACCCCCGCTACTCTCGCTACTACGTGAATCAATTGAGCGACTAATTTGATGATGTGAAAATAAATTAAGCAAAGGGGAAGTGTCAAAACTAATCTGTTCGTTCAGCAACTCGTTCCTATTTCGTCTAACAATTTCTAATCGCTCCAAAACAGACAATCTAAGACCCTTGCCACATATGTGAACAACATTAAAAGTGTGACCATTATTCAAACTATGACCTGTATCTAACAAATGTTTAGCAAAATGAGACCTATCTAGGCGATTGTGTCTAAAATCGGCTATATGTTCCCTATATCTAATATCAAAATTGCGACCTGTCTGACCGATATAAACGTTATTACATTGATCGCAAATCAATTCATAAATACCCGATTTTTTGGACTTATCTACCCTATCTTTGCCATTACACAATGATTTTAAGGAGGCACATGGCTTAAAGGCTGAACGAATACCGTTCCCCCTCAGAACCCTCGCTAGTCTGTCTGTTATATGTCCAAAATATGTCAGAGTAGAAGTGAAATTTAACGGTTCTTTTATGGATGGATATAGTAAACTGTTTACAATTTTATGTTGTTTGACTTTAATGATTTTATTAATCATGGACCTACTATACCCATTGGCCTGAGCTATGTAATAAATAATATCTAATTCTTTTTTAAAAGAATCTTTACTGAGTGGAGTATTGAATAGTCTATGTATCAAACTGTGGAATGCAGCTAATTTATGATGCCAAGGATGGCTAGATGACGCGGGAATAGTTGTATCTGTATAGGTAGGTTTACGATAAATCTCAAATTTATGATAACCTTTATCTTTATGAATGGTCAAGTCTAAAAAGTTTATTGAACTATTCTGTTCTAACTCTAATTTGAATTTAATTTTGGGATGTATGCTGTTCAATTTATTAATAAAAATATTGAGTAAACGATCTGTGCCCGTCCAAGCCATCAAAATATCATCTACAAAACGATGATAATAAAGGATATTACTATTTTTGACAATATATTTACGCTCATAATGATCCATAAATATATCTGCCATTAATGGACTAAGAGGGGACCCCATTGCTAACCCCTCTCTTTGTAAAAAATACTCCTGATTAAATTTAAAATAATTTTGTTTCATACAAAGTTCTGTCATCCGTAAAATATCATCAATTTGTCTAGGATGTAACTTTTTCATCTCAAACAAATTTTTAATGATACTTAGGCACTCATTATATGGGACATTTGTGAATAGACTTTCTACATCTAACGAAACAAGTTTGACATTGTGTGGTAAATGGACATCTTGAATTTTTTCAATTAAATTTTGACTATTTTTTAAACTAAATTCTGGTTTAAATGATGACTTTTCTTTAATTAATGAATTTAAATATTTAGCTAATTTATATGCTGGGGCGTTCATATATGAAACTACTGGCCGGACAGGCACATGATCTTTATGAATTTTGGGTAGTCCGTATAGCAAAGGGCACTGAGGGTTCATAGGTATAAGACTATTGACAACAAACGACTTAGGCGGAAAATGGTATGTACAAGACTTTAGACAAAGCTTCAACTCCGCGTGAAATCGCTTTGTTGGATCAGAAGCTAAACGCTGGAACTCGTCAGTGAAAATTACGTCCTCAACCTTACTGTTATAATCTGAACGAGCCATAATAACTATAGAATGTCCCTTATCTGCTTTATTTACGACTAAACTATTGTGGCGGATTTTATTTTGAATTGATTTATAAATATTTAAATCGGGATGTTTAAAAGTAATGGCTTTATATGATTTGATTTGATTAGCAGCCAAACTTTTAACTAAATCATCTTTTTTGTTTCTAATGATAGCTACCTCACTATCAACGGCTAATGTCTCTAAAGATGTTTGTGTAATTTGTTGGGGGATACTATATTTTAAACCTTTATCTAAAAGTGACATTTCCCTACTAGAAAAGTGAACATCTGTTAAATTTTTGACTCTAGGATGAAAAGAATGATCGCAGCTTGTCTGGTCTGTCGAGCGAGACACTGGACACCTACCCTCTAACAATTTTTGTAATTTCCTATTTTGAGTCTGGTACTTTTCGTGAGCAAATATTGAAGCCAAATCTCGAGCCTTTTGGTCTAATAAATCAAACTCGACATTATGTAAATAAAATGAAAGTTCTGACTGCAAAATTCTTAAGTGAAGTTTCAAATTGTCCCTAATCCTAAACCAACGTCTAACCTCCTCACCTAACCAAATTTTTTGAGCTCTCTGAATGGCAATACTAGCAGATCGATTGTGTGTGTTGGACCGAATATTAATGTAATTTGGAACAAGATCAAAGTGTTTACATTGCTGATTAAACCACACGTTCTGGGAAGCGATACGGTGTAGCTTAAAGATCTTAATATACAATTTCGCCTGGACAGCTATGCTTGCTGATTTGATATAATTGATAGAACTAGGCGATACTTGGCGGAAATCCATTGTTAACCTATGGGGAAAGAGGACCCACCACTGACCCTCGGCTTGTCAACCTCTTCGATTATAAACCAAACAAGTTTGATCGATAATAAAAGAAGCCAACAACACCCGAACTCCTCTAAGATGTTAATCGAGAAACTATCTATCACGAGTGACGGGACCTCAAATAAAATGCAATTCTCCGCGACACTAAGCGAATCTATAAAGTATTCGACACGTGTTTCGCCTCTAAACGAGGCATCCTCAGGACCGCTGGGCTACGAATGAGCGACGATGCACCGCACGCGCGCCTTATATAAGCAACCGACCGCCATCCCCACTACCCCCGCTACTCTCGCTACTACGTGAATCAATTGAGCGACTAATTTGATGATGTGAAAATAAATTAAGCAAAGGGGAAGTGTCAAAACTAATCTGTTCGTTCAGCAACTCGTTCCTATTTCGTCTAACAATTTCTAATCGCTCCAAAACAGACAATCTAAGACCCTTGCCACATATGTGAACAACATTAAAAGTGTGACCATTATTCAAACTATGACCTGTATCTAACAAATGTTTAGCAAAATGAGACCTATCTAGGCGATTGTGTCTAAAATCGGCTATATGTTCCCTATATCTAATATCAAAATTGCGACCTGTCTGACCGATATAAACGTTATTACATTGATCGCAAATCAATTCATAAATACCCGATTTTTTGGACTTATCTACCCTATCTTTGCCATTACACAATGATTTTAAGGAGGCACATGGCTTAAAGGCTGAACGAATACCGTTCCCCCTCAGAACCCTCGCTAGTCTGTCTGTTATATGTCCAAAATATGTCAGAGTAGAAGTGAAATTTAACGGTTCTTTTATGGATGGATATAGTAAACTGTTTACAATTTTATGTTGTTTGACTTTAATGATTTTATTAATCATGGACCTACTATACCCATTGGCCTGAGCTATGTAATAAATAATATCTAATTCTTTTTTAAAAGAATCTTTACTGAGTTGAGTATTGAATAGTCTATGTATCAAACTGTGGAATGCAGCTAATTTATGATGCCAAGGATGGCTAGATGACGCGGGAATAGTTGTATCTGTATAGGTAGGTTTACGATAAATCTCAAATTTATGATAACCTTTATCTTTATGAATGGTCAAGTCTAAAAAGTTTATTGAACTATTCTGTTCTAACTCTAATTTGAATTTAATTTTGGGATGTATGCTGTTCAATTTATTAATAAAAATATTGAGTAAACGATCTGTGCCCGTCCAAGCCATCAAAATATCATCTACAAAACGATGATAATAAAGGATATTACTATTTTTGACAATATATTTACGCTCATAATGATCCATAAATATATCTGCCATTAATGGACTAAGAGGGGACCCCATTGCTAACCCCTCTCTTTGTAAAAAATACTCCTGATTAAATTTAAAATAATTTTGTTTCATACAAAGTTCTGTCATCCGTAAAATATCATCAATTTGTCTAGGATGTAACTTTTTCATCTCAAACAAATTTTTAATGATACTTAGGCACTCATTATATGGGACATTTGTGAATAGACTTTCTACATCTAACGAAACAAGTTTGACATTGTGTGGTAAATGGACATCTTGAATTTTTTCAATTAAATTTTGACTATTTTTTAAACTAAATTCTGGTTTAAATGATGACTTTTCTTTAATTAATGAATTTAAATATTTAGCTAATTTATATGCTGGGGCGTTCATATATGAAACTACTGGCCGGACAGGCACATGATCTTTATGAATTTTGGGTAGTCCGTATAGCAAAGGGCACTGAGGGTTCATAGGTATAAGACTATTGACAACAAACGACTTAGGCGGAAAATGGTATGTACAAGACTTTAGACAAAGCTTCAACTCCGCGTGAAATCGCTTTGTTGGATCAGAAGCTAAACGCTGGAACTCGTCAGTGAAAATTACGTCCTCAACCTTACTGTTATAATCTGAACGAGCCATAATAACTATAGAATGTCCCTTATCTGCTTTATTTACGACTAAACTATTGTGGCGGATTTTATTTTGAATTGATTTATAAATATTTAAATCGGGATGTTTAAAAGTAATGGCTTTATATGATTTGATTTGATTAGCAGCCAAACTTTTAACTAAATCATCTTTTTTGTTTCTAATGATAGCTACCTCACTATCAACGGCTAATGTCTCTAAAGATGTTTGTGTAATTTGTTGGGGGATACTATATTTTAAACCTTTATCTAAAAGTGACATTTCCCTACTAGAAAAGTGAACATCTGTTAAATTTTTGACTCTAGGATGAAAAGAATGATCGCAGCTTGTCTGGTCTGTCGAGCGAGACACTGGACACCTACCCTCTAACAATTTTTGTAATTTCCTATTTTGAGTCTGGTACTTTTCGTGAGCAAATATTGAAGCCAAATCTCGAGCCTTTTGGTCTAATAAATCAAACTCGACATTATGTAAATAAAATGAAAGTTCTGACTGCAAAATTCTTAAGTGAAGTTTCAAATTGTCCCTAATCCTAAACCAACGTCTAACCTCCTCACCTAACCAAATTTTTTGAGCTCTCTGAATGGCAATACTAGCAGATCGATTGTGTGTGTTGGACCGAATATTAATGTAATTTGGAACAAGATCAAAGTGTTTACATTGCTGATTAAACCACACGTTCTGGGAAGCGATACGGTGTAGCTTAAAGATCTTAATATACAATTTCGCCTGGACAGCTATGCTTGCTGATTTGATATAATTGATAGAACTAGGCGATACTTGGCGGAAATCCATTGTTAACCTATGGGGAAAGAGGACCCACCACTGACCCTCGGCTTGTCAACCTCTTCGATTATAAACCAAACAAGTTTGATCGATAATAAAAGAAGCCAACAACACCCGAACTCCTCTAAGATGTTAATCGAGAAACTATCTATCACGAGTGACGGGACCTCAAATAAAATGCAATTCTCCGCGACACTAAGCGAATCTATAAAGTATTCGACACGTGTTTCGCCTCTAAACGAGGCATCCTCAGGACCGCTGGGCTACGAATGAGCGACGATGCACCGCACGCGCGCCTTATATAAGCAACCGACCGCCATCCCCACTACCCCCGCTACTCTCGCTACTACGTGAATCAATTGAGCGACTAATTTGATGATGTGAAAATAAATTAAGCAAAGGGGAAGTGTCAAAACTAATCTGTTCGTTCAGCAACTCGTTCCTATTTCGTCTAACAATTTCTAATCGCTCCAAAACAGACAATCTAAGACCCTTGCCACATATGTGAACAACATTAAAAGTGTGACCATTATTCAAACTATGACCTGTATCTAACAAATGTTTAGCAAAATGAGACCTATCTAGGCGATTGTGTCTAAAATCGGCTATATGTTCCCTATATCTAATAACAAAATTGCGACCTGTCTGACCGATATAAACGTTATTACATTGATCGCAAATCAATTCATAAATACCCGATTTTTTGGACTTATCTACCCTATCTTTGCCATTACACAATGATTTTAAGGAGGCACATGGCTTAAAGGCTGAACGAATACCGTTCCCCCTCAGAACCCTCGCTAGTCTGTCTGTTATATGTCCAAAATATGTCAGAGTAGAAGTGAAATTTAACGGTTCTTTTATGGATGGATATAGTAAACTGTTTACAATTTTATGTTGTTTGACTTTAATGATTTTATTAATCATGGACCTACTATACCCATTGGCCTGAGCTATGTAATAAATAATATCTAATTCTTTTTTAAAAGAATCTTTACTGAGTGGAGTATTGAATAGTCTATGTATCAAACTGTGGAATGCAGCTAATTTATGATGCCAAGGATGGCTAGATGACGCGGGAATAGTTGTATCTGTATAGGTAGGTTTACGATAAATCTCAAATTTATGATAACCTTTATCTTTATGAATGGTCAAGTCTAAAAAGTTTATTGAACTATTCTGTTCTAACTCTAATTTGAATTTAATTTTGGGATGTATGCTGTTCAATTTATTAATAAAAATATTGAGTAAACGATCTGTGCCCGTCCAAGCCATCAAAATATCATCTACAAAACGATGATAATAAAGGATATTACTATTTTTGACAATATATTTACGCTCATAATGATCCATAAATATATCTGCCATTAATGGACTAAGAGGGGACCCCATTGCTAACCCCTCTCTTTGTAAAAAATACTCCTGATTAAATTTAAAATAATTTTGTTTCATACAAAGTTCTGTCATCCGTAAAATATCATCAATTTGTCTAGGATGTAACTTTTTCATCTCAAACAAATTTTTAATGATACTTAGGCACTCATTATATGGGACATTTGTGAATAGACTTTCTACATCTAACGAAACAAGTTTGACATTGTGTGGTAAATGGACATCTTGAATTTTTTCAATTAAATTTTGACTATTTTTTAAACTAAATTCTGGTTTAAATGATGACTTTTCTTTAATTAATGAATTTAAATATTTAGCTAATTTATATGCTGGGGCGTTCATATATGAAACTACTGGCCGGACAGGCACATGATCTTTATGAATTTTGGGTAGTCCGTATAGCAAAGGGCACTGAGGGTTCATAGGTATAAGACTATTGACAACAAACGACTTAGGCGGAAAATGGTATGTACAAGACTTTAGACAAAGCTTCAACTCCGCGTGAAATCGCTTTGTTGGATCAGAAATCGTGTCGAATACTTTATAGATTCGCTTAGTGTCGCGGAGAATTGCATTTTATTTGAGGTCCCGTCACTCGTGATAGATAGTTTCTCGATTAACATCTTAGAGGAGTTCGGGTGTTGTTGGCTTCTTTTATTATCGATCAAACTTGTTTGGTTTATAATCGAAGAGGTTGACAAGCCGAGGGTCAGTGGTGGGTCCTCTTTCCCCATAGGTTAACAATGGATTTCCGCCAAGTATCGCCTAGTTCTATCAATTATATCAAATCAGCAAGCATAGCTGTCCAGGCGAAATTGTATATTAAGATCTTTAAGCTACACCGTATCGCTTCCCAGAACGTGTGGTTTAATCAGCAATGTAAACACTTTGATCTTGTTCCAAATTACATTAATATTCGGTCCAACACACACAATCGATCTGCTAGTATTGCCATTCAGAGAGCTCAAAAAATTTGGTTAGGTGAGGAGGTTAGACGTTGGTTTAGGATTAGGGACAATTTGAAACTTCACTTAAGAATTTTGCAGTCAGAACTTTCATTTTATTTACATAATGTCGAGTTTGATTTATTAGACCAAAAGGCTCGAGATTTGGCTTCAATATTTGCTCACGAAAAGTACCAGACTCAAAATAGGAAATTACAAAAATTGTTAGAGGGTAGGTGTCCAGTGTCTCGCTCGACAGACCAGACAAGCTGCGATCATTCTTTTCATCCTAGAGTCAAAAATTTAACAGATGTTCACTTTTCTAGTAGGGAAATGTCACTTTTAGATAAAGGTTTAAAATATAGTATCCCCCAACAAATTACACAAACATCTTTAGAGACATTAGCCGTTGATAGTGAGGTAGCTATCATTAGAAACAAAAAAGATGATTTAGTTAAAAGTTTGGCTGCTAATCAAATCAAATCATATAAAGCCATTACTTTTAAACATCCCGATTTAAATATTTATAAATCAATTCAAAATAAAATCCGCCACAATAGTTTAGTCGTAAATAAAGCAGATAAGGGACATTCTATAGTTATTATGGCTCGTTCAGATTATAACAGTAAGGTTGAGGACGTAATTTTCACTGACGAGTTCCAGCGTTTAGCTTCTGATCCAACAAAGCGATTTCACGCGGAGTTGAAGCTTTGTCTAAAGTCTTGTACATACCATTTTCCGCCTAAGTCGTTTGTTGTCAATAGTCTTATACCTATGAACCCTCAGTGCCCTTTGCTATACGGACTACCCAAAATTCATAAAGATCATGTGCCTGTCCGGCCAGTAGTTTCATATATGAACGCCCCAGCATATAAATTAGCTAAATATTTAAATTCATTAATTAAAGAAAAGTCATCATTTAAACCAGAATTTAGTTTAAAAAATAGTCAAAATTTAATTGAAAAAATTCAAGATGTCCATTTACCACACAATGTCAAACTTGTTTCGTTAGATGTAGAAAGTATATTCACAAATGTCCCATATAATGAGTGCCTAAGTATCATTAAAAATTTGTTTGAGATGAAAAAGTTACATCCTAGACAAATTGATGATATTTTACGGATGACAGAACTTTGTATGAAACAAAATTATTTTAAATTTAATCAGGAGTATTTTTTACAAAGAGAGGGGTTAGCAATGGGGTCCCCTCTTAGTCCATTAATGGCAGATATATTTATGGATCATTATGAGCGTAAATATATTGTCAAAAATAGTAATATCCTTTATTATCATCGTTTTGTAGATGATATTTTGATGGCTTGGACGGGCACAGATCGTTTACTCAATATTTTTTATTAATAAATTGAACAGCATACATCCCAAAAATTAAATTCAAATTAGAGTTAGAACAGAATAGTTCAATAAACTTTTTAGACTTGACCATTCATAAAGATAAAGGTTATCATAAATTTGAGATTTATCGTAAACCTACCTATACAGATACAACTATTCCCGCGTCATCTAGCCATCCTTGGCATCATAAATTAGCTGCATTCCACAGTTTGATACATAGACTATTCAACTACTCAACTCAGTAAAGATTCTTTTAAAAAAGAATTAGATATTATTTATTACATAGCTCAGGCCAATGGGTATAGTAGGTCCATGATTAATAAAATCATTAAAGTCAAACAACATAAAATTGTAAACAGTTTACTATATCCATCCATAAAAGAACCGTTAAATTTCACTTCTACTCTGACATATTTTGGACATATAACAGACAGACTAGCGAGGGTTCTGAGGGGGAACGGTATTCGTTCAGCCTTTAAGCCATGTGCCTCCTTAAAATCATTGTGTAATGGCAAAGATAGGGTAGATAAGTCCAAAAAAATCGGGTATTTATGAATTGATTTGCGATCAATGTAATAACGTTTATATCGGTCAGACAGGTCGCAATTTTGATATTAGATATAGGGAACATATAGCCGATTTTAGACACAATCGCCTAGATAGGTCTCATTTTGCTAAACATTTGTTAGATACAGGTCATAGTTTGAATAATGGTCACACTTTTAATGTTGTTCACATATGTGGCAAGGGTCTTAGATTGTCTGTTTTGGAGCGATTAGAAATTGTTAGACGAAATAGGAACGAGTTGCTGAACGAACAGATTAGTTTTGACACTTCCCCTTTGCTTAATTTATTTTCACATCATCAAATTAGTCGCTCAATTGATTCACGTAGTAGCGAGAGTAGCGGGGGGTAGTGGGGGATGGCGGTCGGTTGCTTATATAAGGCGCGCGTGCGGTGCATCGTCGCTCATTCGTAGCCCAGCGGTCCCTGAGGATGCCTCGTTTAGAGGCGAAACACGTGTCGAATACTTTATAGATTCGCTTAGTGTCGCGGAGAATTGCATTTTATTTGAGGTCCCGTCACTCGTGATAGATAGTTTCTCGATTAACATCTTAGAGGAGTTCGGGTGTTGTTGGCTTCTTTTTATTATCGATCAAACTTGTTTGGTTTATAATCGAAGAGGTTGACAAGCCGAGGGTCAGTGGTGGGTCCTCTTTCCCCATAGGTTAACAATGGATTTCCGCCAAGTATCGCCTAGTTCTATCAATTATACTTGCTAAATGGTAAATTCCCTTCGCACTGAAGGAGGGCCTATTCCCAACAGTGGAACATTGAGTGAGTAATGATTTTCTATTTGGGTTTAGGTCACAGCAAGCAGCAGACCGCTGGCAGGCGCGCTACGAAGAAAAATGCCAGGAAGTGAAAAAAAACAGATAGCAGTCTAAATCTAGCCAAGTCAGCCATAGTAAGGCTTGAGAGAGAAAAACGTGTACTACTCTCCAGAATCTCCGATGCTAAGAGTGAGTGAAATAAGAACTGATGATAATTGGAACTATTGTAAATAATTTGATAATGCGATTATATTACAATAATATGGGCTGCAACAGAAAACAATTTAATGTATGTGTTAGTTACCCATCTATACCTACTATAATATATTTAAAGCCCTTTTTAAAATAATGTATCAGTTTATACAAAATTAGCTCATCATCACTATTAATTTGGGATAGTGAAAAAAAGTATAATAAAGACTGAGCAAGGTGTAAAACGTTCATATGGTCTTAGGTGAAAGTCAATTAACAGCTATAGAAAAACAAGAAGCCGAATCCCAAGAGAAGACATACCGTTTAAGTAGAGAGAGCGTTGATTCCGGGACAGTAGCATTGCCTGTTTCGACGCAAGCTTTATTAGACCGGGTAGAAGCGCAGCAGAGGAGAATTGCAGCTTTGGAAGTTGCCGAAAAGGTATGAAATCATAGTTTTTTTATTGAAATCAATCCAACTGACTATCAATACCCATTTACTGAGATCAGTGGCCTGCAGAGCGTCAGTCAAACCTATCACTTGCTCATTATTTATCATCATTTATTGCAGGGTAACGAATCATTGGTTTCTGAATATGAGAGATCGTTAGCTGAGATCACCTCCCTCAAAGGGCAGGTGCTAAAATTGGAGTCGACTTTACTGGAATCTCAAATTCGAACACCGTTGAAAACAAAAGCATGATACTGAACCTGAACTGCATTATTGGAAAACGTGAGTTCCTACCAATTTTCAATTTTAAAGAATTCAAGTCTTTAAAGATAAATGTATTCGATCGAGAAAATATAATATGTTTGCCATCTTTATTTGTGATGATATTGATGCTGCGTCTAAGCCTCAGAACCCTCGTGGATCACGGCCGTGGGTAGAATCTAATTGTAAGTAGGTATATCATCTATGGATTAATATTTGCTTCTGATTGTTTTCATCAGTTACTGTGAGATGCTGAAGGAGGAGAATGTGCAGTTGACTCACAAGATCAACTCCCTGGAGATCACGCCCACTACCGCTCATCAGCACAAGGTCAACGATCTTGAACAAACTGTACTTACACTGAGAGGTAAGTGCTGATGTGAAATATGAATTTGCTTTGTTTTAGCTTTAGACCTCTTTCTCACTTACTCACTCACTATATGGATTGATTTAATAAGTTTTCCATAATAATAAGTTGTATGGTTTTCTATCTTACTAACTATGGTTTTCTAACTTACTTCTATTTATCTGCTTACCTAACTGTTTTCACATTTGAAGGTCTTGTCAGCAAATTGCAAGCCGAACAAAAAGTCAGGAGGGACTTATAAAAAAGGCAGATTCAAGACCAAGCAGTGGACGGAGTGTGACAGAGAAGGCAAATATATTATTTCTAATTACCTCTCTCCTCCTCCCCCCTCCCCTCCTAACCCTCTCTATTGTAACATAGTAGCTATTCATGTACTGAACGTTTTTTCTAATATTTTAGGGTCGTAATCAGTTGGAATCCTCCCGCATAGAAATAGCGAATCTAAAACGAAGCATTCAAGATAAGGACTTGCTTTTAGAACGTTCGAAAGAGATGCTGAAGATAGCCGCGGAACGAGAAGATGAATTATTGCGAGAGGTATGTAACGATACAATGATACCTTAGATAAGTATCAAGGCGGTAGGTGGAGGGGGTGGGGTGGGCGGAGTAGGTTCGGGGTTGACTCTTTTTGGGTTATTTGTTGTTGTTGCTTATTAGTAGCCATCTACACCTACCTTCATTTTCACTTCCAGAACGCATTTTTAAGGCGCCAATTGAATGAACTTACAAGACCAAAGGATGGATTTTTGTCTGCTTAACCTCTTGCACTTGTAATCTAAGGGTTCGCTACCCAGCTTTCTGATTGATTTGGTTTGTTCTACGTTTTACATTAAGTACTCTAAGTATTAAATATAAGAATCGTTATAAGTGAAAGTAAAAATGTTTTTTAAATATTCTAGTGAATGCATTCTTTATTCAAGATGTCCATACACATGGGTGCTTACATACATACTTTTATAGCTAGTTCACATTCTTGCCTAACATTTAAGTAGACCTACGTAAAGGATTTCAAAAACTTATTTTTCATACCTATCTTTCTTTAGCCTATGCAGCGAAGGGCAGGTAACAGACAAGAAAAAAATATTTTCTCAAAAACTTTTAATATTGAGTCATTAAACATTTTCAGTATTTTTTTTATTATAAATACATTGCTAAAAAAATTACCCACACAAATATCAATTAATATAAAAATAGCGAGGACATAGGTAGGTAACCATAACCATTGTTAACGAAATGTATGATTTTGTAGGAAGGTACAATTAAATTTTTCGTACTGACCATTAGAATTACAACATTCACCTATTATATCAATTTATCAATGCATTATTAACAGTTAAAAATAATTGGATACATTCAATGATAGCTACTCAAATAATTTTAGTAATTTTTTATTTATATACCTAATTACAATACGTGGCTTGACGTTAACCCTCAGACACCCCAAATGATGTAAATTATAATATTATCTAAAATTCGTATGAACTATTACATAATCTGTGCTATTACATTTTTAGGTAGATATAGGGTATGCCCGTTCCCTGAGAAGTTAAGTTGGAATGTAACAAATAACATCACTCATGATTAGTCAACGATTCGATTACATAATCACATTATTGTTCAATAATATATCTTAAAATTAAATCTTAACTAGTAAGTAACGATATTACCTAACAATAGTCTACTTAAATCGATGATAATAAATAAGTACCTACATAAACCATCAATCTTCAATGCTGTTCGTTTTCAAGAGTTTACACTGTAACACATAAGAAAGGTATTTATGAACAATTAGAACTATTACGAACTAGCTGCGACTTCGTTGGCGTGGATTTAGGTTATTATTGGGTATTATTATTTAGCAAACTTGGCTTAGTAAAGACAAACAAAGTCCACACGGACGAAGTCTTGGCACAGTTAGTTTCGAAAAACTCAATTAAGTACATTAAGCCTCATTTACTTAATGTCAAATATTGTTTAACCCAAAGCGTACTCAACGACCCAATCTAAAACTAAAAAAAAACAATTAGCATTTAAATAGCAAGCACTAAGTTACCTATTTACATACAATACACAATTATTTTATGAACGAACACTCGTCAAAACCTAAAACCTACATCAGCTATTTTGCCTAAAGAATTTGTAGAATATATTGGGCCAGCCAGTAAGTTTCTAGAATGGCGACCACGAGCCAAAAGACATAGTGTGGGACCACAAGGTGCACCGATTATATCACACGCGTCGCAGGAAGCCGGCGGTTACGAGTTGCGGGGGGACCGTGATGTGTGGAAGTCATTGGGGGAGCCTATATGTCCAGCAATGGACGCCTTTCGGCTGATGGATAGATGGATTGATTGGGCCAGCCTGGCAGAAAAAGGCC